>CM057456.1:1728425000-1733425000 GCA_016271365.2 Neoceratodus forsteri
CAGGATTCATAGAACCCCAAAGGTCAGATGAAGGCTGTTTTCTCATGGTCCTCTGGGGCCATCGGGTTCTGGTAGTATCCGCTACGAAGATCCAATACCGAAAACCATTTGCTCCTATTCAAATAATCCAGGGCATCTTGTGTACGGGGCATGGTGTATTGATCGGAAATGGTCCGCTGGTTCAGGGTTCTATAATCAACACACATCTTTACCAACCCATTCTTCTTACCCACAACTACAATGGGACAGGCATATGGGCTCCTTGATTCTTGTATCACACCAGCAGCGAGCATTTTCTGCAGGTGTCTCCTCACATCATCTATGTCTGCTGGGGCGAGATGTCAGGATCTGTCTTGAAATGGCCAGTTATCATGCAGGCATATGTGATGCTCTGCACCCTGGACACACCCCACGTCCCATTCTTTTAATGAAAACACTTGGTCCCTCTGAACGAGTTTCTTGCTAATTCTAGCCTTCCATTCAGCTGGCAATAGAGACTCACCAAAGTCAAATAAGTCCGGGGTCACTCTCTCCTTCTTGCCATAGCACTTGTTGTTGGGCAATACAGCAGTGTCTGCACAGTGTACTGTAGCTAGGGTGCACCCTGTGTTCACCCGAATCTCCCAATCTGACACATTCTGAATCTGGACCATCACTCTTCATGCATAGGCATGGGCATGAGCAGGCAAGATGCTGGGTTTGACCAACAATCCCTCTGGCAACTTTCCATCTCCTGGTGTATCCAACATTAATATTTTGTTCTTTTCGTTTCTCTTTAGGCAGACTTCTCCATGGATTGTGCACTGAGCATTGGGGGCCAATACCAAGGAGTCAGGTTCCTTTTTCCACACTATCCCCACTGGCTCATCTGGGTCCACTTCATCAGGTCTCCGTTGCCAGTCATAAGCCCTTTTTACTAAGGCTGGACTTCTTAGTGCCTGTCCAGTCAGCTGCCCTTGTTTCTCATGGCAGAGTTGTGCAAGTCTCCCAAACATTTGGGTGTTTGTTCCAATTAACAGGAGAACCCCATCAAACAGTCCAGTGAGGGGACACACAAGGGCCAGTGTCTCTACTTGCTCCTCTATGCAAGTGACAGTTGCAGGAAAAGAAAACCAGAGGTGGGCATATCCTAGATATGGATAAGACTTGTCGCTCAGCCCCTACACATGTAGGCCTTCCTGGGATTGTAAGGACACATCAGATAAGTGTTTGTCATACCAGTCCTGAAACACAAGGGTCACTTGTAACCCACTGTCAAGCACAGCCTGAATAGGAATACCATTCACAGCCACATTAGTCTCCATCAAAGGGCCCACTATCTTGGACCAGTCTGGAGGGACAGCAGCAGGGGACGGTACAGACAACTTAGACACAAAGAAGTTGGAGTTGGGATTTCCTGAGCCTTCACTGCAGTTGTTTCCAGCACCCCTTGGCCATGGTTTCACTTTCCAGAGCTTCCCCTAAAGTCTGTATACAACCTTACCTAAGCCTTTTGTGGACCAGCATTCTTTCTTCATATGCCCCTCCTTCCCACAATTATGACAGAGTATACTTTCTAGAGTCTGGCTTGGCCGAGGCATCACATTGGGAGCTGAGGCAGGGGTACCACCAACAGAAAATCGTGATTCAACCTGTCTGGTGTGTGGTGTGCATGGGGAGATGCCTCAATAATTCCTTCACTTCCATAGTCAATTCATCAATATTTGAGCTGTTGTCAACGGGATGCCTGGGCGTGCACCCCCATCCCATAGCGGACAGGTTCTGAGAGGGGTTTGGACCCATTGTATCTCTGGAATGGGCTTGTAGAGAAATGGTAGCCCTCATTTCTTGGACCTCTCACAATATCTTGTCCCAGGGCAGAGCATCCTTGCTAGCCTCCCAATGTTCAACTGGCACTGAATTTTGCCCTGAGCATCACTTACATATGCATCCTCAGTCATCTGGGCAGCAGCAACAGCAGACACAAGAGGGGCCCCCTCCATGTGGCTGCCTCCTCTCAATCCTCTGAATTTTCTTCATCAGTCCATCATAGGTAGGAGGCGCATCCAACTGAGCAGCAAGGCGTAGTTGGAGCAACAATAATTCAGTGAATGGGGCTGACTTGAGAAGTTGGTCCAACCTATTCTGATCTAACTCAGCTGGGGCCATGCCACCGTTTTTTAGGCATTTCTGTAACACCGCTTTGAGTCGAGGCACATACGTGGATAAGGGCTCCCCTGGGTGTTGCTGAGTGTTTTTGATCCTACCCCGCAGGTCCTCATCTGAATCGGGACTCCCATACACATTTCCCAATGCATTCAAAAAATCTTGAGGAGTTGCTTCTGGATTACTAGCATGTGTAGCTTGGATAGTAAGTTGGGTGGTGCCTCTGAGGCTTTCAACCACCCTTCTTCTCCTCTTCTCTGGTTTGGGGCATTGCCATTCTCAGATTTGAGGGGCAACATAGTCTAGCCAAGTCTCCCAACTGTCCTCCCCCTGGGGTGTGGGGAAGGTGCCTGAAAACATCCTCAGCTGGCGATACAAGTCATGACTATTAGTGGGTACAGATATAGGGGCCAGCATTGGCATGGGCACAGAAGGCAGGGCAGTAACACATGCTGGAGTGGGAGGGGGTGTTGGGGAAGGAACACCCCCAGGTGGCAGGAATAGTTTCTTAAAGTTCTCTATGGTTTCCCTTCCTCCAGCAACAACTTAGCAAATTTCTCCTCAAAAGTCTCAGATAATGGTGGGAGCTCATCTTCCCCAGGGTCTTTACTGTATTTTGTTATCACTTTCCAGGCGGCTATGACCCTTTCTGAGGCAATAGTCTGTAGCACTTTAGAGCAGTCCATGAGGTCACTACACTCTACCAAGGCTATGAAAGTCTGGGCGATGAAATCAGTCTGTCGACCCACCACTACAGGGTTTTTTAAACATTCAGCTTTGGAGAGTGCTCCCTCTACAGTGTCCTTACTGGTACCCAAGGGAATATCCAGTATAAGCAGACCATTTTGGGAGTCGATCTCCTGCCCAGTACACCACCCCACTAACTTGTGTACAGCCATTTCTACTGGGATAGCCATTAATCTTTAACAATAATTCATCATTTTTGGCCATTAGAAGGCACAAAATCCCAGCGGTGAGCCTCCAAGATGTAACCCCTAGGTGGCTCTTTCCCAAGGGCTACTACTCCTTCCTGCATGGCTAGTAGCAGGTTAAGGGGCCCGAGTTCTGAAATGGGTGCCTCCACCCCGGAGGTCAGGATTGGTAGTGGTCAAACTAACCTGGGCACAGCCCTCCAAGACACTGTAACCCTCCTCTTTCCCTTCTAGTGGCCTGAGCAATATACGATAATCACTTTCATAGTACCCCTTGTACACCATACCAATACCCACACTGTTTGCACTTACCACCAGGGCTGCTTCCTCTGGCTGGACCCTGGGGACTCCCTGTAAAACAAGGTTATGCACAGTAAATAGCAACAGTACAGTACTCTTGGCACAAACTGGAACCACAGTCAGGTTAAATGCAGCAAAACAGTCAGATCTGATTTATTCAGGGGACTTGAACAAGGAAGGGGCATAATCAGGTTGATTGGCTTAAAGGCTATATTAATCAAACAGTTATGCATGTGCTTTAAGTCCCCCACACAGTCACACTCTCTGGGTACCCAGGTAGGAAAATGGAGGGCTAGCCAGGAACGTTGCAGCTGGCTGGGACCCTGTGATGGAAGAAAGCAACATGCACAACACACACTACTTATAATTTGGAGCCAGAGGGATCAGTTCATGAAAGAAAAAGCAACAAGACAATCAGATGACAAAACTTCAAGAGTTAGCTGTTGTTGCAGCGAGCTACCCTGATGTTTACTCACAATACCCAATACTGGACACAGGCAGGATGAAATTGAGACTGCAGGTTGTTGAGCTACTGTAGAGTGCCCAGAGAAGCGGGACCCACACGAATCACAGAAGCATTGTTCTTGTTCAAGTGTTGAGCAGGGGGTTGATCCCCAGGCAGGTCTCTCATCGATGGCTTTCTCTGTGCAGCGGGTAGTCAGGCTGGGCCAGTGTGGCAAGGCCCAGGTCCAATGGAGATGATCTTGGATTCAGTCCATTGGGCTGGATGTGGCTTCCAGCAAGCAGAATACAGTTCAAACCACAGTGAGGAACCAAATCATGATCCACTAGCAGCACACAGCACATTTACACATAAGGAAGTTCTAATGCAGCTTCCAGCAAGTAGAACACAATTCAAGCCACAGTGGGGAACCAAATTATGACCCACTATAAGCACATAACACATTCACATGTAAGGAAATTCCACTGTACCAGGTAAAAGGTTCTCTGGTATCAATTACACAGTCTCTGCACAGTCTGGGAGTTCAGAGGTGGCTGGAAGTCCAGACATGCCGATCACATTCAACAAACCTTCGGTCTTCTTCAGGTAGGAGCCTAGTCACAATTCAGTGGCTCACCTCACTCTCCAAGTTTGGATTCAGTCTGAAAAAGGCAGAAGTTCCATCTCAGGGACAGCAGGCAGGCATGCAGGCCAAAATGCAGCCCTTACCACAGTTCTCCCACGCAGATCTATGCCAGGGCTGCTACCTGAATCATTCAAGCTGTTATATCTTCACTTCCCAACTCAGAATTGAAACTAGCTGCAATCAGCTTGGGAATTTCCCCAAGATCCAAAAGGTTCAGTTGGCTGATCTGTCTGTCAGTCATAACAAGGGCTCCCCCTCCAGGTTATTTTAGGCCCCAAAATGCAAAAACTACAATTCCTACAAGTTTTGACCCCAACAAGCCCCTGTAGGTAGGCTCCATTTTAGAATACCAACAGTACTGATTGGTCCATTCTGACAGTCCTGGGCCAAGCTGGAGATAAGCAGAACAGTCCTTGCTGCAAAGAAGACAGGTTAGAACAAATTGCAATATTATTACTACTCTAACAGATGATCAGCAAACAAGCACATCTTCTAACAGAGCTCCCTTTTAGATAAATTAAGACTGCAATCTAGGCAGCTCTTAAAGAGACAGTACACAGAGGCTATAGAGGCACTCTCTGGCTATACATTTAATCTGCTAAAATGCAGAACACCAGCCTGGCAGTGAGCATTTAGGCAAGCTCAAGGAAGACTTTGCAGGAACCCCCATTTGTAGGGGGTTACACAAGGTAGGAGGGGCAATGGCAATCTGTCATCCTGGGCTGAATTTCTGCCATTTGTAGAAAGGAGGTAGTCTTGATGATCTTGAGTCTGCACTCCACTTACTGTTTTCTGGACACTGGGCCTACTTGGCTGCTGCTGGTAGTCTTGAATCTCTAGGGCCAGTATATACCAAGATTGTAGGGATGGGTGTTCCCTCGTGGAGGGTGTTTTCCATCAGCTCTGAAATGGGCAATGGTGAAACTCCTCCTTAAGAAACCATCTTTGGACCCTGACAGTCTGGTTTATTACAGGACTGTCTCCAGCCTTCCCTTCTTGGAGAAAGTTATCAAGAACATAGTTGTAGCATAACTTGAGGCTCACCTGGGGCTATATAACATCTACAAACCTCTCCAGTCAGGGTTTAGGCTCTGTCACAGTACTGAGGCCACTCTTGTCAGAGCGATATATGATCGCCTCGTGGCAAGAGACTAGGGACTTTGTTCCATCTTGGTTTTACTGGATCCCTCTTCAGCATTTGACATGGTGGATCATTGTGTACTGCTTAACACCTAAGGAACTACATGGGACTCACCAGCACACTTTTGTGCAGTTTGACTCATACATTACAGGGAGATCACAGCAGAAAACACAAGGTAATTACATCACTGCTGCAGCTGTGGTATCCTGTGGTGTTCCACAAGGCTCAATCTTGGCACCTGTAAGGTTTTGCTATGTCATGTTGCCACTGGGTGAGATCATTAGGCAGAATGGGGTTGAGTTTTACTGCTATACAGATAATACTCGACTCTATAAGTCTTGCACCCCGATTGGTTAAACTGACACCTGAAAAAAAACTTTAAAAAACGTAATAATTAGGTATGTTTCTGCCTGCATTCCATTCCATTTATATTTATATATTTCTCCCCCCCCCATTATTTATTACTAAGGAGAGTTTCATGAATATATGATCTTTATCCCTTAGAGTTCCTTTAGAGTCAGTCTGCTTCTATAGCTTACTCCCTGCTTCAAGTCGTAATCCTCTATTGTGACATCACAGTCTGTTGCTATGAGAGTAACTGAGATACCACAAGCAGTGCTGTATGACTTCCGCAAGGGAGAAAACAGCAGGAATAGGCAAACTCTTCAGGAACAAACATCCTGTTTTCATACAAATGATGTCAGTAATAAAAAATTGGGAGGAGGAATACATCACTAATGGGAAATACAAGCTGAACTGTGTCTAAATATTAGGTTTTATTATAGTTCTCCTGAACATGTCACCAGCTCTTTAAATGCATTTTCAGTGTTAGGGCAGTGTCTGCAAGAAATGAATGATTGTATTGGTTCCAGCTGGCTATGTTTCAACCCAGGCAAGATAGAGGTAATGATTATTGGTCCAGGTCAACATGGATCAGCGATGATAAGTGAATAGTCAATCACCATGAGCTGTGAATGTTGTGAAGAATCTGGGCATCATTCTGAACTGCAAGCTGACACTAGAACATCAAATGTAAGCAGTACTCAGGTACCATTTTTGCTATCTCCGTAATATCAACTGGATCAAGCCACATCTTGCACCAGCTGATTTGGAGATGTTAGTCCACGCCTTTGTCACCTCCAGACTGGATTATTGTAACACTTTTTACTTAGGGTTATCTGGAGGTTTGATGTGATGCCTGCAGTTGGTTCAGAATGCTGCAGCCTGACTGCTGATGGAAACTTCTCAAAGGGACCGCATTATGCTGGTGTTGTGTGGTCTGCATTGGCTGCCCATGTGGTGGTGCATCACCTTCAAGATATGCTTGTTAACATTCAAGACCCTACGTGATTTAGGGCCAAGATACCCGAAAGACCTTGTGATATCCTACACTTCCACCTACCCTCTCCAATCCACTGGTGTGGGCTTGTATCATGTTCCCATGCTCACTTAAAGCAATCGGGAGACAGGGCCTTTGAGATTGCTTCCCATTTCCTCTTGAACTCTTTCTCCGAGGGAATATGAACTGTTCACATGGTGGGGACCTTTAAGCAACAACTGAAAACATATCTCTTTGCACAGGTCTTCCCAGATTAATGTCTTAAAGTTGTTTACTGCTTTATTAATTGTGCTTATATGTTTTACTGAACTTTTTAATGCTATATTAATGCTATATGGTGCTCTAAGACTTTGGACAGGGTGCCAAACAAATGAAATTCCCTTGCCTTGCCTTCACCTGGTTAATAATGATTTACCTTAACATGATAGTCACGTTGATCAATTTCAGTCTGGAATCTGAATCCCAAAGGCTCCTATTTAAATTAGGTTAAAGCATATAATAACTTGAACTAGAGGCCCTTTTGGGGCAATGACTTGAAGGGTGTGGTGGCCTCTGTTAGCAAGTTACCTAATATTTAATCCACAGCTTGACTCATGGCTACAGGAACCAGCATGGCTGGTACGGTGATGGCTGTACCACTTTTTTTCCTTTTTAAAAATATCATTATTATTTTTATTAATATTATTTTCATTTTAGTGTACCTATTATTTTTCCTGTTTTTTTCTCCCAAATGGAAACCCCAATCTAAATGTTATCTTGAGCTCCACACCGTAGCTAATTATTTTGGCTTTTGACTGAGCACTGAGGTGGTTACTTTCACTTCCGCTGTTCTTAGCTAGTCACGTGCTTTACACAGGCAACCTCGAGCATTGCTAGGTTACTGATTGCTGAAGGTGGGCTCAGCCTTTACAATCTCCTGTGGTGGACAATTTTCAAATTACCTGAGAAATGGCCCTATAAAGGTTTTTTAGTCACCCTGTCCCATAAATAAGAGGCGCACACCCTGCCTGTACATATGGCGGCCAGCCGAGAAGGTGTGAGAAGGGCTGTGCTTGTCGCTGTATGCTCCTACAGCATCGCAGAAATTTCAAAGGTGAGTGCGGGTGTATGCCCAGTGCCTCGGGGGGAACCACTGAACAGCCTGGAGTTTTTTGTTGCACTTCCAGACTGGCAGTTGGAGGGTGGGGGATTACCACTAACACTAGGAATATGACTATATTGGCCAGGACTGACAATTGGAGGGAGGGGGTTATCACTAGCACCAAGGATATGAATTTATCAATGGGGCTGGAAATCAGAGGGAGAGGGTTACCACTAGCACCAGGAATAGTTTTCCTTTGCAAAATGGGCCAGGGATCAGCAAGGGGGGACCACTAGCACCAGGGATAGTTTTCTTTTATGGAAGGGGTCTGCAATCAGTGGGGGGGGACTACTAGCAATAGGATGATTTCTTTCACAGAACGGGCCGGTGATTAGCAGGGGGGATCACTAGTACCAGGGACAATGTTCTTTTACAGAATGGGCCAGCTATCGGTGGGGGATGTGTGTGCCAAGGACCACAGGGGGCAGTTGTACTCTCCCAGTGGCCAGCTGGTTCAATGGCTGCATTACCTCCAGCAGCCACTAGAGGTGCCCAGAGTTAAGTCAGGGTTTTATTCCATGGTATTTGCAGTGTGCAAAGGACCACTAAACCCTTTTGCACAGGGCAATGTGCTGAATAATAAATTGGCGCATATTTATAGGTCACGCTCCCCCTTACCCATATGCATACATTATGTTTTTCACAGGCGCTTAACCCTCTTTGCCCACCCATCAGCCCCTTTTGAATATAGAGCTGCAACACAAACCCCAGTTTGCACAAGCAAAGACCTGATAGGGCCTGTGCAAACATTTGAATATCGGGCCACAGAAGTTTTGGAAACAAATGAGAGATGTCTAGTAACCTGGATATGGGTGAACCAGAGCTTCCCAGAAAGAGGAAAGCACCATG
Organism: Neoceratodus forsteri; assembly: GCA_016271365.2. Classification (NCBI taxonomy): domain Eukaryota; kingdom Metazoa; phylum Chordata; order Ceratodontiformes; family Ceratodontidae; genus Neoceratodus; species Neoceratodus forsteri. The sequence goes on from CM057456.1 coordinate 1,728,433,936, forward strand.
CAGATCTGAAGAAACTATTTCTCCAGCATTTCCCATTTCAGTTGAAGACCACTATCACCAAGTCTACATCATGATATTCAGTGTTATTGCATCTTGCATTGAAGACCATTTTGGGCAGCCGGGATATTGGATATATGCTAAACTGGAAAAACTGGTCTTAAAGACTGTCAATGATGAAGAATGGGAGGAGAAATTTTAGCAAGCACATCATAAAATTGTACGCTGATGACACCCATGCTTCATCTCTGCATGCACAACTATGAGCTCTTGCTGCAAATCTTGCTATGAAAAAAGGCAGCTTGTGATTCAGAGATGTAATTTATTTATTTATTTGAAAGTTTCACCAGGAAAGGCATACTGAGCTGAGAACAGCACATTTCCAGGTGTGTCAGGGGGGCAGTGGATACAGACAAATAATACAGAATACAAGTTTAAATGATATAGGTACTAACAAGTTACATTCATGTAATTATACAGATTACAGGAATTAATGATATAGGTAGGAACATGTTACATACCGTCAATTACATAGATCACAACATTGAAGAAAGCAGATGAAACAATGGCACAATCAGCCAACAGAACAAGTCATTCATAAAAGGGGGGTTAGGAGACAGGGGATTAAGAAGTTAGGAACAGGTTCAGGAGGAGGAGATAAAGTTGCGGAGAATGGAGGAAAGGAATGGGGAGAGGGGGCTTTGCAGATGGTTGGAGGAAGGGCATTCCAAGGTTTAAGGAACTGATAAGAGAAGGCATCCTGGCCAGCAGTAGTAGACCTAGGAGGGAGAGCAATGGTCCAATGACCAGAGTTGTGAAGGGAGTAGAAGAATGATGGTGAGAGGGAGAGGGTACAGGTGAGGTAAGAGGGGAGGGACCCAAACCAGTATTTGGCTATAAGGGTAGCACAGCGGGTGAGGCACCTGTCTTCAAGAGAGGGGAAGGAGAAAGATTTATAGAGCTCACAATGGTAAGTCTGTGGTGGACATTCTAGAGTGAAATGACAGAATGAGTAAAAGAGGGTATCCAGTCTAGCAAGGGAGGACTTGGGAATGGCACTATAGACTATATCTCCATAGCTGAAGAAAAGGAGGATCATTTTCTGGACAAGCGCATGGTGAGCCAGCAAAGAGATACACCTACAGTCCTGTATAGTGCACCAAGCTTGGGGTGCAGTTTCTTGTGGATAGCATCCTCATGTCCAGAAAAGTTGAGGTGTTGGTTGAGTCAGACCCATGATATTTGAATGAGGCAACACCCTCAATCTTAGTCCCATCCAGGGTGTGGAAGGAAAGGAGGGAGGAAAGTCTAGCGAGTTTCTGCCTAGTGGCAAAGGTCATGGAGATAGTATTTTTGGCATTTAGGAACAAATGATTCGAGTGGTACCAGAGCTGGACTTTGTTGAAGTCCAGCTGGAGTCTGATCACCACATCAGAAGGGGAAGGGACAGAGGTATACAGGACAGTGTCATCCGTGTACATGTGTATGGCTGTAGAGGTGCAGACGGCAGGGAGGTCATTTAGGAATACAGAAAAGAGGAGCGGGCCAAGGACAGACCCTTGAGGGACTCCAGTGCTGATGGGGGGGGGAGATAAGGAGTCACCTATCCTGACTGATTGGGTCTTGCCCTCAAGGTAGGAGTGGAACCAGCCAGTGGCTGGGACTGAGAGCCCTGCTGCTGCAAGCTTATCAAGGAGAAAGGGGTGGGATACTGTGTCAAAGGCCTTGGCCAAGTCAACAAAGATCACAGTAGTGATAAGCCCAGGTCCATACTGGAGCGGATGGAATCAGTACACCAAAAGAGGGAGGTAACAAGTATAAAACCATGACTTTATTTGAGGTCATTGTAATTGACTTCACGAAGAATCTGTCCCATGCCAAACTTTTCTCAAACATTGCGGTTTTGATTAAGTTGATAACTTGTGATACCTGCTACAAATGCAGTCAGCGAATGGTCTTTCAGTGTGTTGAGAATAATTAAACATTATCTTCGTTCAATGATAAGCCAGGCCCACCTGAATCACCTAATGCTTCTTCACATCCACAAGACCATAACAGACCATTTGAACCTTGTGGAAGTTGCCAGTGAGTCTGTAGAAGGCTCAGAGCACTGCCTCTGTGTCTTTGGCAAATTCACTGCTGAATATTTCAAAAGTAAAATGTTTTAAAAGTACAATGTGTTTTAATTATTCCAGTCTTCTTTATTTTGTCCCACAACAACATCATTCACTTTCACAAAAAAAAAAATCCTTAAAACCGTTTTTGGAAGCAAAATTCCTCCAGTGGCATAGCAGCTACAAAAGAGTGCAAAATCTGGTTATGGATAGAAAGTAACAAGTATAAAACTGTGGCTATATTTAAGGTCATTATGTATCACCCACCCTCCTCCCTGGGAGTTCCTGCTGCATTTTTTTTTTCATTCAAATTGGTTCTGAATTGGTACAGAGCTGGAGGTGATCCTTATAGTATAGTATAGTACTATCCAGTAGAAAACTTAGTACAGAATTCCATCATAAATTCACAAGGTCATTGCAAGTGACCCAAGCAATGAGAGAAAATGTCAGTGGAAAAGTCTTACAATGGATAATAAAATAATATTAAGTAAAATATTAAATGTATCAAATAAGCAATTTTGATGAGTGTTTTGAAAATGACAGAATTCAAAGGATAAAAATGTCCTTATGTACGTTTCAATTATTCTTAATATATATCAAATTGCCATTCTCACAGAACGACCCTATATTGAAAGGTATACTTTATAAGCTAATGTAGAAAGATTTAATGATGTCATCACTTTTGAGTCATGCTCCAGAACAGCATGCTTGTGGCCAGGGTTCAATTTTAAGTTACAGTAGGTGACCCACTAAAATTTGTGTTTTTAATATTTAGTGTAAGCTGATATCAGTCAGGCAATTTCATTCCATCTTAATTATTCCTCTTGTAGAATGATCTTTTTGGTAAGACAACATAAAGACTATTGAAAGAACTGTTTGTCACTTTTTTCCCTTTCCTGTTCAGTTCTGTAGGTTCTTTTTCCTTTTGTCAAATCTGTGTGACATGTACAATACTCGTACACTAATGCAAGTGGTGTAACATTGGTTGTGGGGGCAGACAGAACCCTCAAGGAGCAGAACCTGGTCAACAGAATCATGAACGGTGGTCTAGGTAATACATGATAAAACTGTGCCCAACTCTCATCCCTCAGCTCCCTGCCTTTTCTTCCATGGAAAAAGCATGCACCTCTTAGGTCATCACAGGTCCAGTAACAAACATTGCCATAATATTTAACCCATAAGAGACCAGTTAGCCAGCAAGGCTCCCTCGACAGTCTTCCATATTTTCTTGTATACGTAGGACTTGATCATTACATTACATTGTGTTTTCTCCAATATCATCCGATCCAAAAAAGAGTTTCTCCACTGGGTTATCATGGGAGCTTATCCGACACCTGCCAGAGCGAATACTGGGATCTGTTTTTAAAATGAATGATTTACAGATTGTACATCAGGCAGCAATAAATAAATAAATAGCAAAAACAAGAAAAACTCTCAATTTTTACCTCAGAACAGTTAAAGTACAGTAGAAAACACACATAGCAGAAACAGACAAGTCACCAAGTTATCCATTATAAATGGGGCCAACTGTATTGCTATTTTTTTACCTGCAACATATAAAAAAGAAAAACAGTACCATCAACATTTTTAAAGAATTAGAAAAATGTGTTGTATACTGTAATTTTATGACAAAGGCACTTTTAACATCATTCCCTCACTCTTGTTCACCATTACAAATGTGGGTATATTGAAGTAAGTATTATTGAAGTCTTTCAAAATCTCTTGGACCTCGTACAACATATATTATGAGAGAGCTGCCATACATCTATTTCTTTTGTCATTTTTATTTGTCATTTTTTGACAAGGAAAGGCACACCAAGTTGTGTTAGCTTGTTTCCAGGTGCATCCTAGGGTGGTTGATTTAACCTTTTTATTGATGGGTTAATGATGGCCATGACACTTGGGAAAGCCCCCGACTCTTTCTGCAGGGGGCGCTGTCTCTCTGCAGCAGGAATGGAGGATCCCAGTCAAGATCAAGATGTTGCAGGGGAAGGTTGTGTCTTAGGAGAAACTCAGGAGACTGTGTTTTAAGGCCCAGCATAAATTGAAGAAGTAAAGGATACTGCTGAAGGAATGGAAGTCAAGATATCAAGATAATAGCACATACCATAGATGATTCTGATATGTGTCCACCTTCTAAGGCTCACACTACAACAGCAGACACTGATGTTTCAATAGAAGAAGACGAGTGCTTAAAAATATAGCTAGACAAAAAAGAGGCTCAATTATTTGAAATGTTGTCAGCAGCTGATCTTGAATACATGACAAACAAAAATAAATTGAATGAAGAAAGGAAAAGGAAGCTGTCTGCTGCAAGCCTGCTTAATGTGACAAATGAGAGTTTACCTGCTGAGATGGTGACTGTAATGGCACCAGAAGACCACTTTAATTCAGGTACCCAACCGGAGCTGCCAGAAAGTCCAGAGGACAGCATTGACTTTAGCATTACTCCATCAGATTGGACACCGGAGATGGCTCTAAAGCAAGCAGGCTGGGTGTATGAAAACAATCAATGGGTTCCTGATCCAGTGATCCCTATTCCAAAAATGCCAGAAAAAATCAGGGTAAGAGCACCAATTGTGGCACCAGAAGCTAGCAGTTCTACACAGTCGAAGGATACAGCTGTTACAACTACACGGGATGAGGATGAGGCAGAGAAGGCTACTCTGCCAGACGCTGAGGACCCTGTCTTGTCGGGCCCTGTGGATGAACTATCAAGGAAAACCTTCCTCACTTCTTCAGTTTCCTATCACTTCTTTGACATTGGTGGGGAAGAAGAGGTAATGGAGACTCAAATAACAGGTACTGATTTGATTTCTGATAATGCTGACAATATAACTGTGACAGAGGGGAAACATTTAGGAGACCAAGATCATACCCAGCAAACAAAAAATCCTACGCAGGACTATTTAGGAAACCAGTAGGGGAAGCTAAATGTTGATTTGTGGTTCATTTAAGATACAAAGGTCTGACAGCACTGTCACCAGACAGACTCTGGGTGGGGACGCATCTAATAAAAGAATCCCTAAAGCTTACACCTGTTGAAGTGTATGCGTTCATACACTCCCCTGGGGATAGCAGCTATGACATAAGTTTTTGTACGGCAGCAATGTTAGGCAAATTTTGGAGACTGTATTATGCTGTAAAAGACACAGACCTGTGGAAGGACTTGGTGGCAATTCCTATCACTAAACCCACAATTAAGACTGTGACCATTTTTTTTCCGTAATGAGGGAGTTAACATAAATTCTGTTATATTTTGGTTAGAAAAAAGATGTACCATTCATGGTAGACCCAACCCAATCATGGATGACAATGGGTTTTGGATGGGAGGATAGACCTTTTGTATACAATTGAAACAAACTGAGCAGGGGATACAACATCTGCCTAGTTTTTTCTACCTGGGTAGAGATAGGGGTATCCTATTCTACCTGGGAGAACCCAAGAGCTGTTACAGATGCAGATCATTGTCACACCTAAATACTGATTGTGAACAAGTGAAATGTTTTCAATGTGGCATATTGGGCCACACTGCCAACCAATGTACCCCCCCATCATGTGTAATCTGTGTGGAGATGACGAGGACTCATTCAATTCCTGTCCCTGGGAGGCCCATAATTCAGAGAACATGGCAGAACAGGACTATTTCTTACATATGGCAAAAAAAACTTACAGGCACACTGACATTGGAACTGAAAAACAGGCTTCTCCTTTGAGATGGAGGGGTAGAGGCCATAGTACAGGGAACGGATCCTTAACTAGGTCAGATGTATGGCTATTATCATCTCCTCATCCTATGTCATCCTTTTCCCCCCTCCAGGACCCTCCTGATAAGCTGTCTGTTGAGGGAGTCGTACAGCAAATCTCAAGGCCAAAAGAATGTAGTATGGAACAGATCATAGAAGGTCCAGCCCCTATGGTGAATATTATAGCCGAGAATACAGAGCCCTTCCCCCCTCCCTCTGGAGTGGAACAAGTGAAAGCAACTGGTCAAGAGGAGATATCCCCCCCCCAATGGAACCAGCAGAAGATTCAGATATTATGGACACTTACCAGAGAAACCCCAAAGAACAGAGGAAAACACCAGTGAAACCTACTCAAGAGAACTTTCAGATACAGAATCAAGCTTTACATTTGGAAAACAGATATGAGGCCTTACAATCTTGGGGGGGGGGGGCTAGAGTGGAAGAGGGGGATTTGGATGTCTCTTCTCAATCCACTTAAAGTGAATCTCCAGCAGAACAGTTGGTAACTAACTATTCCCAGAATAAACTCCCAGGAAGGAAAACAAGGATAACTTGATTAAGTCCAAAACAACAGCAAACTGTTTAACATTCCATCATTGCGGCTAGCTAGCCTAAATTTAAATAGCATTAAATCTGCTACAAAATGGACTGTTACCTTTGCAGTATTGCACCAATTATTGTTTGATGTTTTTTTCCTACAGGATACCCGATTGCATATGGAACAAGAACTACAGATGGCCACAAGAGAGTGCCATTGGAGGAAATCCTTTTGGTCTTATAGGACTGACGGATGTTGTGCAGTGGGGTTCTGTCTCACCTCTCCGGAGGTTACAGTTCAAAAAATTCTTGACATAGAACCAGACTGTGCCTTATTAATGGACATTTTGTTAAAGGAATTGCCATGTCAGTTGATAAATATATATGGGCCTCAGACTAAGGCTGCCAGTATCGAACTCTTAACTAAAGTTCAGCTTTTTTCATTCACTAGCAGGCAGATCTTTATGGGTCGGGACTTTAATATTAACCTAAAAATGCATGGCAAAACCTCTGTGCCGCAGAAAGTATACTGTGATAGATCCTTCTTACATAGATGATAATGTATGGTCGTCGGGGCAAAACCACGTTACGCTTGCCATCGAATGGTTCCCATGGCAGCTCAGTCAAACCTCAAGAGCACAGCTCAAGAGGTTTAACTGTGCTGCCAAGGGAACCATGAGATGGCAAGCTTAGCGTGGTTATGTCCTGATGATCATATGTCGTCTTTTATAGTGTATGGTCATCAGCAAAACAACAAAAAAAATATGTTTTTAAATGTATGTCGCTCAATTTCAAAAGACTGCTCGCTTACTTTGCTGGCAGGAAGAAGGAGATGAGGATGTCAAGCTCTTTGTTAGGGATGGATGAGATGTTACACTGCTCCCCTGCATCAGCGAGGTATGATTTGAACAACCGCACATCGAATTAAATTTTACTAAATATACACTTGTAACACTGCTCCTCGATGAATACTTGCCAGTCACTCATTTCGGGTTTTGAACAGATTGCTGCTGGCATCAGTTTAATGACAGTTTGTGTTTCAGTCATTCGACTGCTATAGGGGTCATGGCAACAGCTCCAAGCAGTGGTTCTACTCTGTTACACATAGAAACATAGAACTTGATGGCAGATAAGGACCACAAGGACCATCCAGTCTGCCCATTTCTTTTCTACCTTATAAATGTGCCATTGATCTTTGCTCTGTCAATGGCCTATCTAGCCATACTCATCTGTAGTGCTCCCTTATGCCTATCCCATGCCTGTTTGAAACCCTGCACTGTATTCATATCCACCACTTCCTGAGGCAGACCGTTCCATGCATCCACCACCCTCTCTGTGAAAAAGAACTTCCTCACATTACCCCTTCATCGGCCTCACTCTTATCTCATGCTGTGTCCTCTTGTCCTGCTATTTTTCTTATATTGAAGCACGTTAGATTCTTTCACCTTGTTAATGCTCTTAAGGTGTTTGAATGTTTCAACCATATCACCTTTCTCCCTCCTTTGCTCTAAAGTATACATATTGAGCTCCGTTAATCTGTCCTCATATGTTTTCTGATGCAGTCCCTGCACCATTTTGTTTGCCCTTCTCTGGACTACCTCAATTTGGTTAATGTCCTTGTGAAGGTGTGGCCTCCAGTACTGCATGCAGTACTCCAGATGGGGCCTAACCAGTGTCTTGTAAAGAGGGATTATTACCTCCCTCTTCTGACTTGTGATACCTCTACTAATACACCCTAACATCCCCCTAGCCTTACCTACTGCTTTAGTGTTCTGTTTGGATGATTTCAGGTCATCTCATGCTGTCTTCTTGTCCTGCTATTTTTCTTATATTGAAACATGTTAGATTATTTCACCTTGTTAATGCTCTTAAGGTGTTCGAATGTTTCAATCATATCACCTTTCTCCCTCCTTTGCTCTAAGGTATATATAGCAGGACAAGAGGACACAGCATGAGATTGGAGGGAGGCCAATTAAGAAGTAATATGAGGAAGTTCTTTTTCACAGAAAGGGTGGTATATGCAGTAGGTAGCACACTCGCCTCTGAGGCCGGGAGATCATAGGGCTGTGGGTTCAGTTCCCACATCTGGCACTTGGGTTAATATCCCAGTACTGACACTGTAGTGCAGCATGAGAGGGGTGCTGCACTTCAGAGGTGCCATCTTTCGGATGAGACGTTAAACCAAGGTCTCATCTGCCTGGATTGGTGGTAGTTCAGGTGGATGTTAAAGATCCCATGGCACTTATCGAAAAGAGTAGGGGAATTTCCCCGGTGTCCTGGCCAAATTTCCCTCATTCACTAAAAATACCACCAACAGCTTAATCTGGTTCAAGGTCAGTTGGCATTCATATGTACCCTCCCTCCCCCGGGTCGTGCTTGAAAATAGGCAGGATTTGTCTAGTTCACTTACCCGGTCAACAGAAAAACTAAAATAAAACTAAAAAAATGATGCCCAAGTCTCTTTCTTCCCTTGTGACTGCCAGCAACTCCCCTCCCAGTCTATAGGTGGCTTCAGGGTTTCTCTTCCCAAGTGCATGATCTTGCACTTCTTTGCATTAAACCCCAGTTGCCACCCTTCTGACCATTTTGCTAGTTTATCCAGATCTCTTCTTATTTTGCCCACCTCATCTGGATCACCTACTCTGTTGCAGATCTTGGTGTCATCTGCAAACAGACAAACCTTACCCTCCAGTCTATCTGCAATGTCACTGATGAAGATATTGAAGTGGACTGGCCCCAGTACTGATCCCTGAGGTACCCCACTTGTGACTTGCATCTCTTCTGACTGTATACCATTTACCACCATTCTCTGTTTTCTGCCCATCAATCAGTTTTCCACCCAGCTGACCAACTTCTGACCCACCCCAAGCCTACCCAGTTTATTAATCAATCTTCTATGTGAAACAGTATCACCATCATTGCGATGCAGTGGCAGCAGTATAACAACAGCTTGACATCACATCGATGCTGTAACAACACTGTAAAAAGATGATTTTGGGGGGATAACAGCATTCTACCATACGTTATAGAGGCTATTAACACACATTGCCTTAGTAGATGCCCATACATTAACAGACCAACCCATTAATACGACATTTTACAAAGAAGCATTATCATCCAGGATTGACTGTATTTTTGTGAAAAAAAAAACACTTCCAGTACTTTCTTCTTTTAATATTCCAATTGAAACTTTAGCCATATGCTCATAGAGGTCAGTATTTCATCAACACCACCCAGAGAGTCTGGGAGAGGCACTGGACACTAAACACTAGCCTATTAATGATCCCCGAAGTAAAACAAGAGCTAGTACAACTTATTGAGGATAGTAAAACAACTATGATTTTATATGACATGCCTAGGTTTTGGTGGGAAGGTATGAAACTATGCCTTACTGCTTTCTTTCATCAGAAGTCCTATATTAAAACAAGGTCAGCACATCAAAAATATATGGAGCTACGTAAACGGTTAATGACACTGATTTCTCAACAAAATGGGCAAAATATAAACCTAGTAGAAGAAATAAATTTGGTTAAAACAGAAATGATTACATACCAATATGACAGATTAAAATCTCTGGAGAAAGAACTGAATTTTGGGACACAGGGAAAAAAAGAGCAAACTAACCCCTTAGCAGACTGCCAATCTAGAGCCTCCAAGAAGCATATTTTTCAATTATGCTCACCACAGGGGGAGGTTTATATTGATAATACAGGCATGTTATACTATTTAGAGTCACATATTTTTAACACCTTTGGAGTACCTATTCCAGAGTCAATATTTATGGTAAACTTGGTAACAGAGGCAAATCTGCCACAATTGAGTACATCTCAGGCTTCTAATTTGGTATCCCACTTTACAGTCCAAGAATTGGAGACAGTAATATATTCCTTACAAAATAATGTCTCCCCAGGCTCAGATGGGTTACCAGGGGAACTATATAAAGTATGTGTGTAAGGGAGGAGGGGGAGGAGGGTAGTACGGAGTCACTTTGGATGCAAATCCAGGATTCCAAGAATAGGATTCTCAGAATGGGAGTGGTGTACAGGCCACCCTCTCAGATGGAGGATTTAGACAGGGAGCTAGCTGGACAGATCAGAAGGACCTGCAAGAAGGGTAGTGTGGTGATTATGGGGGACTTCAACATGCCAGGAGTGGACTGGAGCACCCCAACAACCAGGAATAGAAAGGTGCAGGTACTGCTGGATGCCTTCCAGGACAACTTTCTGCTGCAAATGGTCAGTGAACCAACCAGGTTAGGGAATACCCTTGACCTTGTGCTGGAAAATGGGGACTTTGTGAGAGAACTTACAGTGGAAGAACCTCTGTCAGGGAGTGACCACCACTCAGTATGGCTCACATTGGATATGGGCAAGGAAGGAGTAGAATCCGGCACAAGAGTGCTGGATTTCAGGAGAGCTGACTTTGGGAGGATGGGGGAAGTGGTAAAAGGGTACCTGGCCAGAATTCAACCTAGTATGGGCACTAACCAGAGGTTGGAGCTCATAAAACTGGGGATAGTGGAGGCAACCAAAACCTGCTGCAAGGCCCAGAGCAAGAAGGCTAGGGCTAAGAAACCAAGCTGGTTAAGCAAGGAGGTCATGGAAAAGGTAAGGAGGAAAAGAGCTGCCTTTAGGAGGTACAAGAAAACACGGAGGGGGGAGGACAGGGAGAAGTACCTGATGGAATCGAAGGAGGTGACATGGGCAGTAAGGAGAGCCAAGGCATCTATGGAACTCAGGTTGGCACAAGGCATTAAGAAGGGGGAGAAGGAATTCTTTAGGTACATCAGGGAGAAAAGGAGCTGTAGGGACCATATAGTAAGGATTATGAAGGAAGGAGGTTGGGTGGAAGCAGGGTGCAATAAGGCAGAAGTGCTAAATGATTACTTCTGCTCGGTATTTACTAATGAGAAGAGGGGAGTGATATGGAGGGGTGGAATGGCAGAAACAGGGGTGAGGGGGTGACAGATGGGGAAATCATGGTGGGTAGAGTTTGGAAGGGTTTGAAGGCACTGAGGGTGGACAAGGCACCAGGCCCAGATGGCATCCATCCCAGGGTACTGAGGGAGCTGGCAGAGGTCCTTGCGGGACCTTTGACAGATCTATTTAATGCCTCACTACACTCAGGGTGTGTACCTCAGGACTGGAGGATGGCTCATGTGGTGTCCCTTCACAAGAGTGGCGCCAAGGATGAACCGGGGAACTACAGACCGGTGAGCCTCACATCCATCTTGGGTAAGCTGACAAAGACTATCCTGAAGGAGAGGCTGGTGGCCCTCCTAGAGACCAAAGGACTACAGGACAGCAGACAGCATGGCTTCATATGTGGCAGATCCTGCCAAACCAACCTGGTGGAGTTCTATGACTGGGTAACTAGGCAACTGGACAGGGGCCGTATAGTGGATGTCCTGTAACTGGACTTCAGTAAGGCATTCAACTCAGTGCCACATGGGAGGCTGGGAAGTAAGTTAGAAGGCACAGGGGTGGGTGCAAAGCTGGTGAGATGGGTAGGGAACTGGCTTCAGGGAAGGCAACAGGGGGGGTGGTGGTGGGTGGGGAGTTGTCACACCCAAGGGTAGTGACAAGTGGTGTTCCACTGGGCTTGGTGTGGACCAGTGTTGTTTGGGATATTCATTGCATACATATCATTGGACATCAAGAGTAAGCTCAGTCTGTTTGCTGATGATATCAAGATGGGAGCGGTGGTGGATGACCTAGAGGGATGGCAGGGGTTGCAAGATGATCTGACGAAGCTTGAAACCTGGTCAGACACCTGGCAACTGGGGTTTAATGGCAAAAGTGCAAGGTGCTGCATTTTGGGGTGAAGAACCCAAGGAAGAGTTACCAGCTGGGGGGAGTGCAGCTAGCCCAGACAGAGGTGGAGAAGGATCTGGGGGTGCTCATTACAGGATCGATGAACAACTCAGCACAATGTAGGAAGGCAGCTGCAAAGGCCAACAAAATGCTGGGTTGCATTGCAAGGGGTATATCCTCGAGGAGGGAGGAGGTGATTTTGCCAGTGTATAGGTCATTAGTTAGACCACACCTGGAGTACTGCTTGCAGTACTGGTACCTGTATCTGAAGAAGGACATTAAGTTACTAGAGGGGTTGCAGTGCAGGGCGACAAAGATGATTAAGGAGCTGGAGGACTTATCATACGAGAGGATGCTGAGGGAGTTGAACATGTACTCGCTGGAGGAGAGGAGGGACGGGGGGACATGATTGAAACCTTTAAGTACATGAAAGGAATAAACAAGACAGGGTCAGAGGGGCGGTTCAAAGTAAGACAGGGGAGGGACACTAGGGGCCATGATATGAGACTGGAGGGAGGAAGGTTCAGGAGGGAGATGAGAAGACACTTTTTTACAGAGAGGGTGGTAGCTGGGTAGAATGCGTTACCTGCAGAAGTGGTATCCAGTAGAACAATAGACTGCTTCAAAAGGGGATGGGACAGGACAAGGGGAAGGGTCAGTGGAGGGGAAGGGTGTAAGGGAGGGGAAGCTGCAGAATAAGGGGTGCTAGCTGCACATTCAAGCAGACTTGATAGACCTCTAGGCCTTTTTCTGCTGGCAAATTTCGTATGTTCGTATTATATGACCTTATGCTGGCAGAATTACTTTCAGTTTATAATTCCTTTTTAACAGATGACAGACTACCCACTCAAATGTATGAGAGCCTCATGATTTTTCTGTTCAAAAAGGCATACCCTCAGACATTAATATCTGGCATCCAATAACTCTTTTAAACAATGATTTTAAAATGTTTGCCAAATTATTGGGCAACAGATTATCGATGGTTTTGGATTATTTAATTCATCCTAGCCAATTTAGCGCAGTCCCTGGTAGGAAAATTACAGATGCCCTATTTTTACTACAGGAAAGTATTGCATTTGGAGTAGGGAGAGCTCCCAGAAGAATTTAAAGGGCTATGTGATTAGTCTTGATGAAACCAAGGCTTTTGATCAAGTTTCTCATGACTATTTATGGCATTGTATGGCCTCTTATGGCATACCAACAGACTTTATACATTGGACACAATAGTTCTATGCTTTAACATATATTAGACCTTATGACAATGGCTGGATTGGCAATAGGTGTCCCATTGAAAGAGGGGTTAGACAGGGTTGCCCCCTAAGACCACTACTTTATATTCTATCTTTAGACCCCTTAGTGCGAATTATACATGCATCTCCCCTCATTAGAGGAATACGTTTCAAAGAGCTTTCTGAAGTGAAACTTACCGACTATGTGGATGATTTTTGCTTACTAATGGATGGCAGACAGTCTGCACTGAGATCTTGTAATCTGTTGGCAGCACTGATTAAAACAATAGAGGCTAAGCTGAATATGATGAAAAGTAAATGCTTAAATTTTCAGAATGAAACAGGGCAGGAAGAGGAAGTAGCTGGAATTCAGGTCTCTACGATGCCATGTAAAAATACTTGGAGTCCACTTTGGTCCAGGGAACATGGCACAATATAATTGGGAACAGTGTTTAATGAAGGGAAAGGCTAAAGTGGCTCGCTGGAATTCTTGGCAAATGGGTAAACAGAAATGTATATATATGATTAAAACTTTTCTAGTACCTGTATTTTTATGTATTAGTTATGCTTTTCCATTGCCAAAAAAATTAGAGACCAGTATTTTAGGAATGTTTTTGCATGTTTTGGGGGCAATAGACTCACTCCAATTAAATTAAATGTATTTCATATGGAACTTAAGGACATGGGAGTAAGCATGCCAAACCGTATAGTTTTCTTTTTTTCTACCTTTCTATATGCAAATATAGTTCCAGTAATGAAATGTGGCAAACAAATATGGATAAAGTAGATCGCCTTCTCAATAACAGGAATTCTTAAAGAATGGACAAAGGGCTCCTTTTTACATAAAAATAAAATATCCCCAAGACTATCAATATTATGGGAGGGAGTGTTTGATAATATAAAAGATGGAAGATAGCATACACACTGCAGTGCTGAAATTCCCTAGGAAGCTGTTATACACTGACATTATGTTAAGTTGTGTGGAGGAGCACCCTTTAACTCCATTTTCAAAAACACACCAGGATTGTATCACAGCTTTATTACTGGATGATAGAATCCCAAGGAAAATGTGGAATATTATATGGCTGGGGGTGCACGGCAAAATAAACACAAAGGGCGACCAGAAACATAAATAATTAAAAGACAGGTATTGTCCTAGGGTTTGTTGTGCCACTCAAATTGAAACCATGGACCATTTGTATTTCCATTGTCCCTATCTTCTTAGTTTCTGGGATTTGGTGAAGGAAAGATGGGGAACTGATATTTTTAATTCCCTTACAACAGCCAACCTATACTATCGGGTATTCCCAGTAAAATTGCAGAAGTATAATATTAGTACTATGTGGATTGTTATGGTATATTGTCTATACTGGAAATGGATTATTAGATGCAGACTTGTACCCAAATAACAGGACATTCCAGCACTTGAATTGTTTCCATAATTGTTACGATCTAAAGCTTTTTCATGCCCAAGAATTTGAGGCTATGGAACATGCTGTATGGCCAACATATTGGGGTACTACAGATAGGCTATCACATTAATACCATGGTAATTGTATCCAGGAACTATGCTGTGAATTTGAAGTCCTATAAAATAGAAACATAAAATGTCAAAATTATATGGAAGGAACGTGATTAATTTCATGGTCAGTTATCATAAATGGAATGAAGGTGATTGGTAATGCTTGAATTTTTTTTTTTTTTTTCACTAATCTGAAGTATTTGATTTCACTGACCCTATTGATTTCCTTTTTCCTTACCTAGTTTTGGTAGTTAAAAAATATATTTTAGTATGATTGAAATACTTTTTACTTTTCTTTGATTTTCCCTCTTTTTTCTTATGATTTATTGGAATATTATACATGAAAATGACATGACAATGTACAGCTGTATATATGTAATTTATTGTTATATTTTAATAAAAAAATCCCCTACTCTTGCCAGTAGGGGGAACCTCTGACTCTCTGGCAAGATGTCCGACCTAGGTGTTGGAGGAGAGGGAGGGGATGCTTTGGCTGCTGACGTGAGAATGGAAGTTGAGACCTGCTGCACCTGAAACCCCTATGAATACTATGTCTGCAGCCACTCTGGAAGAAAGAATGAAGGATACTGCTGTCGTTGATGCCTCTGTTACTGGACAGAATGTTGTTTCTAGTACGCCTATGGATATGTCTCTGAACGACCCATATAGTACTCTTGCTGCTCCTGACCTTTTGCAAGCTGAATGAAGGTTGCAACAATGATTGGAAGGAAATAATGGCAACTGCTGGCCTTATTAGAACTGGAGGAAGATAACTTCTTGAAGGTTAAACAAGAATTGTATGCTCATGGTAAATGTCAGACTGTTGTATTTCCCCCTCTTCTAGATGAGTTTTCCCCTCCAGATGCTGGTATGTCTCTTTCACCTAGGTCTCCACAACCTTCAGAGTTACAAACAGAAAACATTTCAATACCTGTCCTGCTACAGTGGCTGGGTCGTCAGCAAGTTTCTGATTCATTTCAGTCTTGCCTGCCTGCTCTTGCTTCTCCTGTTACTGTAACATCTGACTCATGTGGTATTTCCCATTTTGTCCCTACCGCAGTTGAGATTAAAGAGAAAGACTGTATTGTGGCTAACATTTTGCCGGGACTGTTGCCTATTGATGGAACTCTTTAGTCCATGATCATGCTGAAGCTGCTGTGCCTGATATTGACGGAGATCTTGAACTGGCTGTAGTTACTATCGCACTTGGAGTAGTGCCTGTCAGAAGCTGCATGGAGCCCACCGGTAAGACTAGGTTGCAGCCTTCAAAACAGATGGATGCAGTGCCTGTCAGGGCCTGAAGTACAGAACTGGCTCTTAAAGAGGCAGGGTGGATTATTGCTCCTGACAGGTGGAGCTGGATACCAGATCCTGCAACTATCGCACATTACAGAATTGATACATGTAAACACAGTTCCTTCGCTGAGTAGTGTATGGCAACCAGGTACTTCTTCTTCATGAATGGTTTCTGCCTCAGACTTTGTTGTTACGACTTTCTCAGACACTGCCAAGGATGGTACAAATCATATGTCTGTTCTACCGATTCAGAATGATAATGAATTTGACTGTGCTAACAGATCGGCGAATGCTGCATCAGTTATTACTGCTATAATAACCACTGAGGATACAAATACAGAACTGCCTCCAATTCCTGCTCTGCATAATCTGAACCCTTCACACACTACTGAGCAGTGAGCAAAGGATGGCTTCAAGCTTTCAGATCTTTTTGCTGCACAACCTGCCGCTGCCCCACAGCAGAATGCTGTTAGAATTAAATATAAGAGTTGATGCCTCCCGATCATTCTTTCCTGGTAGAGAAACTCCAGATGGAATCAATGGAATTTCTGCCTGCAGACATCTATGCATTTATGTATGTTTCCAGAGACACTCTGTAGGATGTCAGCTTCAGGTTATCGTCTTTGGATAGATTCTGGACTAAATATAATAATTTAAAGTATTCTAAACTTTGTCTCCCTTTCTATGCTATCCTCTTTACTAAACCCACCACCCATACTATTACAGTTCTGTTTCGTAATGAGGGAGTTGATGTCAATAACATTACCCATTGGCTCAAACAGAGATGTGAGGCTATGGGTAAAGGTGACCCATTTTTGGACAAATTTGGTGTTTAGACTGGCAGGTGGAATTAAAAGGTACAACTCAAGGCAACAAACTCTGGAATTTTTCATCTACCAGACAGCTATTTTATTGGTTGAGACAGGGGATTCTACTTTTACCCTGGCCAGTTGAAGGCATGGTTTAAAGGAAATTTGTCCTGAACCTGCAAGCCAATGTTTTCTGTAGACACCATGTTTAAAATACTGGCTTAAATACTGTTGTTGTTCCATCATTACTGTCCTTTTAGTAAATTCAGGTGTTTTTTCAGACTTCCACTCTGGTGGTCAGTACCATTTTTAGAACTGTATGATGTAGTTTATGTCCTGGTTAAGAACTTACATTGTTTCCACAATGCATTTGTTTTCTACTCTAAAACTCTGAAATCCAAGGGGACATAAACTACATCATATAGCTCTATAATAGTACTCAGCATCAGTGTGTACATCAGAAACACCCACTGTGTTTACTAAAAGGTCAGCAAAGACTGGAAAACAGCAGAATGGGATCCAATATACGAAAACAGTTTCTACAGACAAAGTGACTCACAGGTTCAGTGCAGTTCTCCTTTAAGTGTGGCTCCTTGTCTCATCTGAGTAATGTATGTGATCAAAGATTCTGTAACCTATGTCTGGAATATTGCCATATTGGTGTTCAGCATCCCAACAAAGTGAAATGGAATCTTTGTCAATTTGAAGAGCATTCTTTTCATACCTGTCCATGGGCGGCTCAATAGAACTTATAGACCCCAACATGAGGATATACTGGATGCTGCTCAGAAAGCTGGAACCAGTATTTAAATTGAGCAGCATTCATTCATTACAATGAGAAGACTGCAAATGCAGGGGGAACCTGTGTAAAGCCTCTTGTAGTGCAGCTCAGGTTAATGACAAACAGATTGCAAATACAAAGATGTACCAGCCTGTTGTCCCGGTGAACCTCCAATAAGTCATTTTAATGGCAGAGCTGCTATGAAAAAGCGGCTGCATTAATTATTTAAACTGGCAGCTTTCAGTAATATAAGCAGACTACAAATGCAAATGCATGTTGCAGCAGCAGTTTACTGTGGGTGTCTTCATCTTACTGACTGCAGTGGAATTCACAAATAACTAGAGATAATTAGATCATTCAGTTTTACCTGTGCAGGAACGTGAGGGAAAACGGAGCCACATTAGGAAGTATTTAGCACAGCTAATCGGATGGCACTTATGATGGGATGAATAATCGCAGATCAGCCGGTCACTTAATTAGATGTCTTGATCTTTCATAACTAGCCATTACCTAATCAAGTTCCTATAGCGACTTGACAATGAAACAAGGGTGAAAAATATTTATGTGTTCTGACCACAACATGGGGGTTTCTTAAATGCACAATAACACTGATTTTTGAAAGTGCCGTCACGAGCAACACAGAAGGGTTTGGCAAGCCACATGTTGCTCGTGAGCAACGGGTTGGACAGCCCTGCACTGCAGAATATGTGTTGCAGGAGTCAGGAGCTGTCTTGTCTGTTGCCCAAAGTAGTGTGGCTACATCAAAGGTACAATTTGACAGCCATAAGTTTCAGCTGTCACAGAACCCAGAAGAATTATTGTGCAGTAAAAATGAATGCATACCTGCAAATATGGAGCTTTCTGGCAAATGTTCAGCTGCCACCTTGTAGGACACCATCACCAAAGTCTCGGTTTTATGGCCACTTCCAGGGAACACCAGAATCAGAAGAGAATGGGGAGCTACAGATGGAAAACAAGAAAAAGAATCAGTCCTGCTAAAGTGCCCAGAGTGAAAGAGACAGGGCATACTGCTTTACTGAATCTTGCATTTGGAAAGAGATAGCCTGTTGGGGGAGGGGAAAGCAGCCAAACATTTAAAAAATGTCTGAGGACCGCTCTGTTGGCTTGAAGTTGATGGAGTTAAAGCAGATACAGACTGAAGCCTGGTCTGCTGAAACAACACTTTAAATGGGTTAAAAGTACTGATAACAAAATTCATGGATCTAAGGGGACTCAGATTATTCAATACAAGCTGATAAGCCTGATGCCTCCAGTAGTCATATTGCAGCAGAAACTGTTAGTGATGGGGAGGGGAATAATATTGCAGGGGACGGTGTAACAGTAGTACAGAAAAACATCAGTCATGAACTAATATTGCTCTTCAGAATGAGTCTGGAAGTTCTCATGCAATAATGGGGACTGAGATTTTGGTTGCCCCAGTAACCCCCCCCCCCACCATAATGGAGCCTGAAGGGCAATTACTGGAGGAGGATAGGTCTTCTCATTTGGCTTCGGAAGCAGATTTTTCTGATGATTTTGTTACTGACTCTGCCTCTCAGCCTCACCCTAGGGCTGAAGAACCCTGATTACATTTAGACTTTCAGACCATTCTGCTCCCACGGGGAGCCAGCCCAGAGTCATAATGCAGTGAGACTTAAATTTAAGGGCTGTCTTGAGCCCCCCAGACAGAACTTATGTAATCCATAATTTGTTGAAAAATTCAATGTTTTTTTTCCCTATGGAATTGTATGCTGTTACTGATATCTCAGGGGAAACAGTGTTTGATATGAGTTTCAGAACTGTAAAATCATAAGAAAGGTTCTGGCTGAAATATGAGATGAGCAGCTAAAAAATACTGCTCTGTGTGCCCCTTTATAACAATCCCATCATCTAAGCCTGTTATTAGGACTATCACCGTCATGTTTAGGAATGAAACTTTGAATGTCTCAGACATTTTATATTGGCTTAAACAGTGATGTGAGATTTTTAGATAACCCTATCCCAATCATTGATACGGAGCAAATGTGGACATAGGTTGGAAATTTAATGTACATTTGAGACAGACTAATATAGATATTTGTTATTTCCCAAAGAAGCTTTTATTTAGGGAGGGAGGGAGAGGGGGTATGCTTCTACCCTGGACAGCCTCATGCTTGTCATAAATGTGGGTCTCGGGGTCATGAGAGGGCAGTATGTGGATCAGAATAATGCAACCTGTATTTTGAATATGGACACACTCATCTCGGGTGTCCCAATTCTTTTCACAGTAATTTGTGTGAGGAGCAGGGACACTTCGATAGGCAGTGCCCTCGGGCCTCACATAATAGAAGTGGAGGCTTGAATCAAGAAAATTTGATTGGTAAAGAACAAACAAATGAAGCATTCAAAGCCTCTGCTCGAAGAATTGGTAATAAAGCAAATAGTGGAAGGAAGGGAGAAACTGTGACTGACCAGAATGTTACTAAGG
The DNA here is from genome assembly GCA_016271365.2 of Neoceratodus forsteri. Lineage (NCBI taxonomy): Eukaryota > Metazoa > Chordata > Ceratodontiformes > Ceratodontidae > Neoceratodus > Neoceratodus forsteri. Next base: position 1,728,454,247 of record CM057456.1, read on the forward strand.
AGACCCCTGGTCCATCTTGAAGCACTATGGATACTCCTGTTTTGGATGGCAGGTTAGAAAAGGAAACAGTGACTGTAGCTACTTTACAAAATACAAACATAAGTACTTCTCTACTGGAAGTAATACTAGAGACAGAGGGAATCCCCCCTGTAGTTTTTAAGGGTGATATTTCTAGAGAACTGGCTTTGCAGCCAGAAATGCCTCCTCCTCCTCCTCTCCATTCTGAGGAGATAGATATGACTGTTGTCTCCTCTAGACAATAAAGAAGACATAGAGGATAATGTATGGTCCTCTATCGGTAACTGGTTTGTTAACTGTGGAGAGGTTGCCAGGGCGACCGTGTAAACCTCGAAAGTGAAGCTAGAGAGGTTTACATCGCCATGGCAACCTCGAGATAGTTAACATTAACCAGTTGTTGATAGAAGGACCATACATTGTTTTTTACAGTGCATGGTCCCAAGAAAAAGGGAAAATGGCTCCATACTTTACAAAATAGAGCCACCGCTGCAGCTGTTCAGTCCTTCCCTTACTGCTGCGTGCATCCGTGAGTTCCCAAGTGTAAAAAAAGGTGCGCAGATGCGCAGACCGATCCCCGTTGTTAACCTATCGATGTGACGTAGCATCAATAGGTTAACAACATTACTACGTCACATCGATGGTATAACAACCTTAGGAAATTATGATTTTCTAAGGATAACAACATTCTACCATACATTATAAAAGAATAAGACTCCAAATCTTCAAAAACCCATGGAAATAGACACTAAATAAATATTTATTTATTTATTTAGTTCATAAATTGGATTTACAACCTTTGAGTCACAGACTCATTTACAAAGGCACCTCGTCACAGGGAAGGTAACAAACAAATAGTGTGGCAAGACAGGGTGGAACAATACAGGTGCAATACATACATTATACATAGCATAAAACATAGGTAACCATATGTTGGTTTAGCCACTTCAAAGCAGTGGGGCGACTCAGATGAGGAGAAAACTCATCGGCAGCATCCTCTGCTCCAGGGCACTCCTCAGGCTGGGATAAGTTGGCACAAGAAATATCTGCTGGAAAAATATTAAATGGAGGACAACGTCCAAAAAATGTACTGTAACAGAGACTCCCTTCCTTAATACACTACAATGTGTAGAGGTGTAACAATTTCAACAGTTTAAGTAAATGTCAATTGTATTAAAACATGCAGGAAATGGTTAACTACAATGACTATTCTAGATTACACCATGGTAAGAAAATGTCAACCAATCAGCTTGCCTGTCTGACACTTCAAGCCCATTGTAAATTGTACAGCAACTCCCACATGAGGTGACAGCCAGTCACAGGCTCATGCCGATCTGTTTTAAAATCCACCTGACCCACTCTCCGTGTCCACACAGCCACCATATTTTTCACCGCTAACCTCCATCATGGTAGTAAACTACTTCAAGAACAAAATAGTGGATACATCTTCAACCTAATAGACCCAACCAAAATCGAAGAAATGTTCTGTTCTCTTGAGGGAAGCCAACCATAACAGACCACTGAAAGTCCAGAACACTTACCGGTAGAAAGCATTCCTCCAGCTCCAGCCCCTCCGGTTTCTCCACCTGCCGCAACAGCCATTCAGCTGACCTCAGCATCAGCTTCTCCCACAGCTCCCAAGTCAAACTCCACGGGACTCCTGACAACAACTCAGCCATCCAATCTTGTTGGAAAGAAAAGGCAGCATCATGAAGAAATAACTAATAAGTAAATGGTACAACTTGAATGGTATCCTGTGATATGGGCAAACCACAAATGGGCACCTGCCGAAATGGCAACCCACTTGCAGCGACTGCCCCGACAGCGAGGATGTGAGGTTGGCTACTGGATGGGGAGGGTTCACGAAAAGCGGCAAGGATAGCGGCGTGTGTATACATATGCAGGGGAAGCAGTAAAGGCTGAGCGAGGGGTGGGAGGGTTTGTGAGGGGTGGTGCGGCGGGTTACTGCCAAGTTGGTGTCATGGCATGGTGAGGTGTGTGCTGGCCTGGGGTGGCAGGGATACATGGTTTGGGACCGGGCACCGGTACTTTTTGTTGCACCCAGCCTGAGACAGGTGCTTTTTGTTTTCTATGCAGATGCAACCCCCATGACATTCACCCCCCTGGAGTTGAAAATCTAAATTTAGGGAGGTGCAGGGGGTGAATCCCCCAGTGGAGGGGTGTGGGGGGTTGTGCCCCCCACTTAAAACGAATGAACACATGTTTTTTGTGTCGCTTTCATTGGCACCGGAGTTGCACATCACGTGCATTCGCAATAAGGGTATTTGGCATTCCAAATTTGCCCTTATCACATGGAATCAACTTGAACTGCAACGACATGAGCAAACAACCCAAAAGCAAACATGGTGGGCTCTAAATGTTTTTTCTTAACTGGGCACAACAAAAAAATATTAAAATAGACTTTTCCACCATAAGTCCCCCAGAACTGAATAACATACTAAGGGAATATTATAGTACAGTTCGCAACAGTGATGGCAATCAATATGTCTTGACAAGTTTTGTAAGTCTCAGAGCAGGTCTGAACAGATTTTTAAATGACCCACCCCTCAGCAGAAGCATAAACCTTATCGCAGACACATAGTTTAATACCTCAAATAATATTTTCAAGGCTGTAGTAAAATGTTATAGGAAAGAGGGGAAGGACAAAACTGAACACCATGCCCCACTTACTATCCATCAGTTCACCAGATTAAGAAATTTTGCAGCAGTATCACCAGATACGGCAATACGGCTAGTTCGCAAAGGTCTGGATGGACATACAACTTCATTTTGCTCACAGGGGAAATGAGGGGATCAGGCAGCTAACCATTAATTCATTTGGAATTAAAAAAACAGAAGAGGGACATGAATACCTAACAAAGGCATTCAATGAAGAAACCAAAAACCACAAAGAAATAAGCAAACAGTACACAAGAGACGGTATGTTTGCACAGCTGAATGACCATCTTTGCCCAGTCCACAGTTTTCAAAAATATTTATTTTATTTTTATTTATTTATTTATTAAACTCTAGGATTACAAGTACCTTTGAGCAGAAACTGTTCGTTTACTAAGGTTCCACATTGGAGGATGGAGGTAACATACAACAATGGTAAACAATGGTAACAGTCATAACATACAGATTCCTTGTACATAAATAGTGCTGACAATATGATGAAGAAGAACAACACTAGCTAGCATCTATGAGAATTCAATGGTGAAACGGTATACTCGGTAGGAAGAAGTCAAGTGGAAGCCAGTTGGAAGGTGCCATTGTCAGACCGGGATGAAAGAGTATGGGGACAGTGGGCAGTGGCCACTGGTATGAGTATTTCCAAAAAGGGGTGGGTGGGTGGGGCAAGGAGAGGAGAGGGGGGGCTGGTGCCACAAATGCAAGGCTGTGATGGCTGATAAAAGTTCCAACAAGGGTAGAGGGTGATGACCATGGCTTACGGGAGGCAGTCACAACGTGAGGTAGAGGGGAAGAATAGATGCAGTTGCCTTTTAAAGGGGCTTAGCATTGCAGCAGCAAGAGTTTCTTTGTTAAGGGTATTGAACCACTAAGGAGTCCTGTGCATGAAGGATCTCTGACCTAGAGAGGTCCGGCACCTGGGGACCTGGAACTTCTGGAATTGAGAACTGCATGTTGGCTGGGTGCAGCTGTTGGTAGTAAGGAGTCTTGCCACACCTGGAGGCATGAGTCCAAGAAGAACTTTTTTGGCAATCAGACAGGTCTGGTATTGTATTCTACTAATCAGAGGTAGCCATCCAGCCTTGGAGGAAGGGTCATAGGTGTGCGTTAGGCGTTCAGACCCCGTAAGAAGTCGACATGCCTTGTTAAGTGTCACAGCTATCCTCTTAAGGGCAGTAGTGGAGGTAGAGCCATAGATGACTAGACCGTAGTCAACAATGGAGGCAACAGAGCTGTGGATAGCCAGTCTAAGGGCTTCAGAAGTCATACAGTGTTTGTACTTGTGGAGCAGGCCAAGGTATATGTTGGCAGATTTTGTAACCTTCCCAATGTGCTGGGAGTAAGAAAGTGAGCTGTCCAGGGTGATGCCGAGGTATTTGAACTCGTGAACCTGATCAAGTGAAGTTTCATCTTGATTCTTGATGGTGAGGGGTAAGTGTTTATACTTGCTATGTGCATTGCAGAAAGACATGACCTTGGTTTTACTATAATTCATGACAAGTTTGTAAGAGCCAAACCATTTTTCCACCAGGCTGAAATCATGTTGCAGTTGACTCTCAAGTAGGTTAAAGTCGCGGTTACTAGAGAAGAGGACCGCATCATCTGTGTAGAGTAGTATCCTCTGTTGGCAGATGCCAGGGAGGTTGTTAAGGAAGAGAGAGAAGAGTAATGGGTCCAGTATTGACCCCTGAGGGACACCCGAGAGAACTGGCTTTTCAACTGAGGAGACTCCAGCAACTTTAACACTTTGAACTCTCTCTCTCCCCAAGGTAGCTAGCAAACCAGGGCTGTGCATCCTTGGAGAGCCCAAGAGCAGTCAATTGTCTGAGTAGGAGGGGGTGGTTAACTGCATCAAAAGCCTTTGTCAGGTCAATGAAAATGCCCCCCCCCACAAAGTCCTTGGTCCAAGGTGTCATGGATACAAACAGTGAATTCCAACAATGCCGTGGGGGTACTGTGCCCTTTACGGAAGCCATGCTACTCGGGGCACTGAATATTATGTTTTTCCAGGAACTCTACAAGCTGATCAGAGACTATACGTTCAAGTGCTTTGGATAATGGGGGAAGGATGGAGATGGGCCTATAATTGGTGTTCATGACTTGTCTCCACTCTTATGCACTGATGTGATGTTTCCAAACTACCTCCAAACCCTCCTGCATTATTCCTTCACCCCAAGAAACTGGATCAATCCGTACCAGACAGCATGGAGATATGGTCACAGCTGAAGTGATGGGGGTTAATTACTTATGAAGTATGTTACCCCGCATATGCAAAGAAGCAGAATTTGAAACAATATTTTCAAATCATTCCCTCCAAGCAACAGCAATCTAATTTCTCAGTAACTCAGGGATGGAAGCCAGACAAATCATGACCATAACTGGTCATAAAAGTGAAGCTTCCCTCAAAAGCTACTGGTGCCCCAACCTAGATAAATTTAAGAAGTGGGACCAAATAATAAGAGGAGAAACAGCAAGCACTTCACAGGCAGTCCCAGCAGAAATGCCACTAAATTCAAATCATGACCACAGCTCCTCTATGAACATTCATGCTGCAACACAGCATACTGCAGCTCAAATAGGCAGTGCCATGTCCTTGGTGAAAAACGTACCTGGTCCAGAAGCTCCCCCCAAAATTGAAGAAATTCCCACATGTGCCACAGGTAGTAGCTACATGGAGAAGCTGACAGAAAGTTGGAAAACAGCACCCGAAGCAACCGCGCTCTTACCAACGAACTTACAAGCTGCAAAAATGGAGACTCCATCTGTACCTGATCACAGCAACCAATCAGGTCGCGAGAGACTCCTCTGTATGCCTTCAATCGGCAACCTCGTGAACTATGGTACGGTGAACTTCCTCTGCAAGCAATCCAGGTTAGTAAAAAATCAAACCTAAAAACCAAAACAACTGTCGTACAGTATTTAAAGCATAAACCCCCATTCCCCAAAATATAAGAAATAAATAAAACGCTTCTCGTTTCTTTCTCTCCCCACAGGTCAAAACAAAGGAGCTTCCAGGGTCACAAGAAAGACCACAGCAAAAAAAGCAAAAAAACTTAAAGAAACAGCAACCCTGACAAAAAGAAAAACAAACTCTGCATTGAACAACAAACTGTTTTTCATAATTTTCTCTTAAGGACTGTCTCACTATAACTTAAAAATGACTTAAACAAAGTTACAATTCCTCTGCCTTTTCTCTTTATAGAGTTCATACATGTTTGCAAAAGTTTAATAATTTTCAAAAGTTAATAAAACTAAAACAATTCACAAAAGTTCACTATAGTGTTACAATTCATGCTACGTGCATACTTTGCAAATAATAAATCTTACACAAGGGACTATTTTTTTCAGTACAAGGTTATTTCTTTAAAATAAAAAAAAAAAATTCCACAAAAAAAGAATATGCATTTTATAAAATCAATCATTTACTTAATCCATGGAATAATCACAATAAACCACTCAAGGGTGTGGGTTATGCTGGGATTTACCACAGCAGACGAGGATTTGACCATTCAGCCTGCAGCCTTGTGGCCAAACCACGCCAGCCGTGGTAAATCCTAACATAACCCACACCATCTCATGGTTTATTGCTTAATACTTTACCAGTCAATCTATCTTCCTACAGGATACGTGGTTAAAAACATTGTATGAAATGTCTGCAACAAAGGAATTATGGCCTCATGGGGCCTCCTTCTGGTTACAAGGGTAGACAAGTGTGATGGGTTAGGTATTCTGTTTAAAGGACGTGCATGTTCAGTTAAAGGTTAGTAGAAATTGAACCTGGTAGAGCCCTTTTACTTGATGTAGACCAGGCAGGAAAGCAGCTGAAACTGATAAATATGTATGCTCTGAAGACTAAGGCAGGTAGGATAGCTTTATTCCAAAATATTCATCCGTATCTAGACACGAGTAGATTAGTTATTCTGGGGGAAGATTTTAATTGTGGTATCTCCTTAAAAGACAGAGCAGGTGCAACAAGAGAGATGTATAATGACATGAATTACTTAAAGGATATGATTACTATGGTGGGTTTAAAGGATGGTATGACCCAGGACAAAAAGGATCCTGCAGCTACTTTTTTAAAGGTACCCTATCTGCTAGAATTGATTTTTCCTTTTATCCGATGCTCTAAATGTACATCCTGCTAGGACGATAGTGAGGATGTTTGGATCATGTAGCTATCCTGTGTTCTTGTTCCATAAGTAATTCTACTGCTATTAAAAAGAATTTGTGGAGATTAAATGTATCTATATTAGAGCACTCAGAATTTTAAGAAGGGTGGCTGGATCTGTTTAAAGCAAGAGGTACAATAATTTCCTTAACTTCTACACCTCTAGAACTTGTGTGTAGCGACACCAAAAATGCAGGGACTTTTTGTCAGGATGGTAGGACAGAAGATGTGAAGGAATCTTCCATGGCAGCAGGTGGGGTGAGCACCCCCCGGCAGACTGATGGCTGGTGCCCCACCTTGCAGATCCAGTATGTCATCCCAGAAGGGCTCAGCCACAGTGGACTCTGATGTTACAGAAAATGACAGTGTGCAGCCTACAGATATGGAGGTTGGTCCTCCACCTGACTGCCTCTGCCAAGTACCATGGCAGTTTCAGATGGCTGATCTTTTCATATCACAGAGAGAATCGGCACATCGCAAGAATGTGGTCCATTTAAAATATAATGGTGGTATGGTCTTCCTCCTGATAGGGTGTTCGTGATTTGAAATCTCATGTAGGACTCTATGTTTTTTTTTTGCAGCTGAACTGTGTGCTATAATTCACATCTCTGGGGAGATAACATTTGACGTTAGTTTCAAGACTCAATTCCTTTGAGAGGTTCTGGCTCAAATATGACCAGTTAAATCACACTGCTTTCTAGTCTCCTTTCTCAGTCATTCCCCTGTCCAAACCTGCCACAAAAACAACTACAATTCTTTTCAGAAATGAAGGCGTCAGTGTCACAGGAATCTTGTTCTGGCTGAAACAAAGATGTTTATTTTATTTTTATTTAGTTTTTGTTGACTGGGTAAGTGCACTAGACAAATCCTGCCTATTTTCAGGCATGACCCAGAGGAGGGAGATACAGATGAATGCCAACTGACCTTGAACCAGATTAAGCAGTTGGTGGTATTTTTATTGAATGAGGGAAATTTGGCCAGGACACCGGGGAAATTCCCCTACTCGCTGGAGGCAGAGGGTGCTGTGTGGCTGAGCAGCGCTACTGCTCAGTGGCATCTGGAGCTTTGGGAGAGATGGACGTGTAGGAGGCTGAGGAGTAGGTCTCCTCCTTGGCTCCCTATTGTGCTACTATGGAGACCTATTTAAACGGAGAGCCAATTGAAAGGGAGAATATGACGGTGGAGTCAAGGAATGAAGAGGAGGACTCACTGATAGATGCGGTTTTACGAGTCCATGTACAGCAGCAGGAACCATTGCTCTTAGAGCAGGTAATGGAGCAGGATTTACAGTCCCACGTTGACGAGGTGGAACGCTGCTATCGGGTAGTGAGGATGCATTTACAGGAGGCACTGAAGCAGAGGACAGAAGCAGCGGTGGTGCAGGAAGTGGAAGGGTAGGAAAGGAAGATGGTCACAGACGTGGAAGAGGGAGAACTTACGATCGATGAAGCGGTGAGTCTAACTGGCAATATTTTGGATATGGACTGCACAGAAAATGCTGGGGTAACCTTTGGTGAAAGGGGAGATGTAATGCTGGAGCAGCAAATGGTAAGTTCGGGGGCTGATAGGAGAGATGTGGACAAACGGCAGACACAAGTGATATAGGAGCTTCTGCCCAAATTGTGCTGCCAGCTGTAACTTTCAATATTGGGTCCTCCATAGGAGGCTCGAGGAGACTTTTAAAGGAAGGGGGGAAAAGCAGGAAGATACAGAGTCATGTTATGGATAGGCCCAGGCAGGGGCAAGATCAACAACAATTGGAAAAGGACCCAGGTAATTGGGTGGCAACAACCTTGTAAGCTGCAGGCTGGGTGAAACACTCTACAGGGAATGGGTGGGATGCAAATCTGAATAATGAAGATTCTTCTGTATTAAAAGGTTCTGGAGCTCCAGAAGGGCCCCCCCTCCCGAGGTTACAGTTACTCCCTCATTACCCCGGGACAGCTTTCCCCTTTAGGAGAAGACTTAGCTCAGCAACAAGATGACCCTCAGCCCTTGCTAAAAATTATTAGAGTCCAGGAAGCAGAGGGTTCCAGTGCTTTGGTAGAGGAAACTGTGAGAGTAAAGGAGGTGGAGCACCAGGGAACTGCTTCTGTGGATTCATCAGAGCATGTTTCTCTGGTTTCAGCTCCTGATAAAGTAAGGCATGGGAAGGTAACAGAGCATGTGTTTCCAACTGATAAAGGCCCTGTGTTGGAATCTGCTGAAAGAAGGAATGCTGTAAGACTAAAATACAGGGTAGATGTTGCCACAGTCCCAGATAGAAAATTTGTTGGTAGAGTTTTGTTAAAAGACAGTATGAAGTACTATGCATACAAGATTTATGCTTTAATACATGTGCCAGGAGATGTGATTTTTGATGTTAGTTTCAAGCATCCTGCAGGATTAGAAAGATTTTGGAAGCAATACCGGATTATGACGCTTTCGCCTTTATGGAGGCCTTTTTTAGCTATTCCGCTAACAAAACCCCTAACAAAAAAGATTACAGTTTTGTTTCATAATGAAGGGTGAATGTTGCAGATATCACGTATTGGTTACAGCAGCATTGTACTATTAAAGGTTTTCCTGAACCTATTTTGGACAAGGAACAATTATGGACGGGGGGGGTGGAAATATCAAGCGGTTCTGAATCTGGTGAATGGTCAGACTAGTCATTTACCAAATTGTTTTTTTTGGGTCGGGATAGGGGAGTGATTTTCTATCCTGGGCAACCACGGGCCTGTTTAAGATGTGGGGACGTGGGTCATCTCAGTAATATATGTGATAAGCAAAAATGTGGATTGTGTGGGAATTTGGGGCATGTAGGGGCTCATTGTTGGCAACCATTAAAATGTAACTTGTGTGAGGAACAAGGGTATTATTTTCATACCTGCTCATGGGCCTCGCATAATAATGTAGATAGTACTGTTAGAGCTGAGCAGGATGTATATGTAGCCACAGCACAAAAAAAGAAAATGAGAATGGTTGAGTTGTTGACTATAGTTCCTGAGAGAAGTCCATTGCCACAAAGGGTTCCAAGGAAGATAGGTATGGCTGCGGCTTTGGAAAAAGAAGTAGGGGAAGAAAGATTAGAGGGAGATGATCAAAATGGTGTACAACATTTAGGTGTGGAAGTAGGACCAGAGGAATTAGTGGAAGCAACAAGCCACCCTTGTCAGGTAGGAGGAGGTGACAGGGAGAAGGAAGGGGTGGATCAGATAGGGGGAAGAGTAGAAGAAGGTGCGTCCATGTCCCCCCAGTACAGTTAGAGGCAGACTTCCAGAGGGTAACCAGATCCAAAGCAGGAAAGCTACTAGCAACTGCCCTCAGCAGCCTAAAAGTATGGATGGGGTAGCAGTACAAAATTCATATGCACTGTTGTTTGAGGAAGGGATGGAGGAGGATGGTTGTGAATCAGATTTTCCCTCAGTTGCCTTCTGTCAGGCAGATGGAGCTTCAGAGTCTGGCCCTCCAGAAAAGCTGAAAACTAGGAAGAGAAAGAAGAAAAAATGATTAAGTTGGATATTTTTTTATCTCTTTAGTGCATTGGTTATGGCTATCTCCTTTCTTACAGTTAATGTTAATAGCATAAAGTCCTATGAGAGGAGACAGAGCACTTTTCTGAATCTCAGCATTGGGGGTGGGCAAGTTATCTTGTTACAAGATACTCAGTTACATTCCTTACTGGAAGTGCAGGCTGCACAGAAAGATTGGAGGTGGGGTGTATCATATTGGTCAGTAGGAGAAGAGCAGTGCTCTGGGATAGGCGTGTTTTTTACAGGAGTTGTTGTTCAGGTATTGCATGTTTATGATATAATACCAGGAAGGGTCATGGTTATGGATGTGATACTACAGAAGGAAGTATTCTGGATTATAAATATATATCCACCTCAGACTAAAGCAGAGAGGTCTAGTGTGTTTAAACAGGTAGAACCTTATTTGAACACTTCTAAATTGGTGTTATGGGGTGTAGATTTTAACTGTGGGCTTTTGCATAGGGATTGGGGAAGAGCTACAAAGAAAGTCTTTTGTGATACTAATACATTGTTAGCAGTTTTGCGTAGAAATGATTTGAAAGATGTGTATGACGTTTTACAGCAGAAGTTGAACACACTTTTTTCAAAGGAAGGCTATCTACCAGAATAGACTTTTGGTTTGTATCAGCAAGAATGACTTGTCAAGTGGTAGAATTGTCACCATTGGCAACGTCAGACCATCTGGCAGTTAAATTACGGTTGGGAGAAAGACAGAAGTCAATAGTAGGGAGGGGCTGCTGGAAAATGAATACTTCAGTGTTGCAGGATGTTTTGGTAGAAAAATCTATAGTAGAGTTCTTTCAGATAAGAAAGGATATCTGCTTTATGTATGATAGTCCAATAGAATGGTGGGAAGATACAAAGAGGGATCCGCAATATTGGTATGTAACCTTTACAAAAAGGAAGGCTAAGGATAAATACATTGCATATTTAGGACTTAGGGCAAAATATCTGCAGACCTTAACACAGGCTGCAGATAGAGCAAATAATATTACAGTAAGGTTACAGAATTTAAAAGACCAAATGAGACAATATTTACAAGAAACAGTGAGAAAGGTGGCAAGTCAGCAGAAATATACTGTAGGACAAGAGGAACAAAAGTGGAAGTAAATCCTTATGAAGGAAACATTCAAGGTGTGCAGAGGTGACCATGACAGGTCTCAGAGATAAACAAGGCAATTTGAAGGAACATAATCAAGGTATAATGCTTATCATACAACAACATATTGTAGACACCTTTTAAAAAGAAAGAAAGGAAGGTCAGCATCTCTTTGTCAAAGAGCTAGGTATACCTGAATTGTCAGGTGAAGATAAGGAAGGTTTAGTTGCTCCCATTTCTGTGCTAGAAATTAGGGATGCTATTTTGAAATTATCTGCCAAGACTACTCCTGGACAGGATGGGTACCAAATTACTTTTATAAGCATTATACTGATATTTTGATTCCCTGTTTAGAAGTGCTTTATAATGCCATTTGGGAAGAAAGAAGGCTTGCTACTTCAGTGCATATGGGAATGATGTTTTTTCTATTTAAAAAAGGTGATCCACATGAATTGAAAAATTGGAGACCATTAACGTTGCTGAATACTGATTATAAAATACTTGCAAAAATACTAACAAAGAGGTTGGCAAAAATAGCACAGCAAGTAATTGTCCAGGAGCAGACTTGTGCAGTTCCAGGTAGGAATGTTGTGCAGAATTTGGCCTTTATTAGGGAGATTGTAGAGCAAAGTTTAGGCAATAAGCTAAGTGGTTATTTATTTATTTAGTTTTTGTTAACCGGGTAGGTGCACTAGCCATAAAATGACTATTTTCAGGCACGACCCGGGAGAGTACAACAAAAGGAGAACAGCTGAACAACAGCAACATGGGTACAATAGTACAAATAGAGGAACAGTACAGCAGTGCTACAAAAATACAATGGGTAGAAACAACAAAAATAATGGCAAGCATTATACAGATAATGGCAGTAAGATATATAATAAGTGCAGAAACCATGGACCCGACCTGTGGAGGAAAGGGTTAATAAGATAGTAAGGTTATATAGAGAGAGAAATGTGAGAATGTTCAAATATAACAAAAAGACTGACAGAAGGAAGGTCAGGGGTGGTAATTAGCAAAACAACAGTGGATGGTCAGCAACAAGGTTTGAGAAGGAAGAGAGCTAGTAGTCAAGAAGTTATTTACAAAGAGAAGGAAAATATGGGGAAGCGGAAGGGGAGACAGTCTTGGAGCTGGATTAGAGCAGGGTGACATTACTGGCAAGTCTCAGGAGCTTCAGGTTGGGTCAAAGCAGTGACAAGCATCAGCTAAGGATAGATAATAGCGATATTCACTTTTAAATCCAAAGTGAGACTGAGACAGCCGGAGGTTGAGTGGAAGAGCATTCCATAGCCTGGGAGCAGAGAATTGGAAGGCCCCTGTGCCTTTAGTCGTCCGACATCTCGGAACATAGAGCAAGGATTTGTCAGCTGATCGCAGGCCATGGGAGGATGGTTGAGGGACCAGCAACGCCAACAGCTGGGACGGGTTTTTTTCCCGGATGATCGAGTCCATTAGTGATCCAAGGTAGTATTGTCTACTGGCAGAGGGTGAGAGCCAATTCAGATCCTTATAAAGAAGGCAGTGATGTTTGAGTCGAGGTGATGAAGAGGCAAATTGGCATATATTGTTATAAGTTACGTCCCATTTTAGTTGGGAGGTTTTATGGGCAAAGGTAAGAATAGAGGCATCATAAGTAAGGGTTGGGAGCAGAATACCTTGGGCAATTGCTAATTTGGCCGAGGTGTAAGCATGTAGCCTGCTTTGTAAGCTACTCCTAGTTTCGAAGTTTACAGCTTTGCACGAGGACTGAATGTGAAGATTAAAACCAGAGACTGGTCCAGGAGGATCCTAAAGTACTTGAAGGAAGTAACATTTTCAAGTGGAAATCCTCCTGGGTGAAGAACCTCAACACTAGAACATGTCTTAATCTTCAATTGCAGAAACCTAGGAGCATGGCTTTTCGTTTTCTTTTCATTTAGTACAAGCTTATGGTCAGTAGCCAGTCTAAGACCTTATTGAAGTCTGAAGTAAGTGATGTGTTTATGCAGGCAATACTAGAAGAACTAGTGTAGATGATCAGGTCATCAGCATAGAGAATAGCTGAGCAGGATTCCAGGACCTCAGCTGCATTGTTGATAAAAATTGAGAACAGAAGGTGCCCAGGATAGAGCCCGAGGACCCCAAGGTTGATAGTAGACATGTTGGACAGGAGGAGTTAAATTTGACAGCTTGTAACCGGTTTGACAGGTATACAGAACCAGTCCACAACAGGGTAGAGAAATGGAATTTATGGAGAGTGGAGAGAAGCAGGGATGGTCAACTAAGTCGAAAACCTTAGTGAAGTCAATGAAGATGGCACCTGTGAGTTTTCCAGAGTCCATGTTGGACAGAATATCAGAAGTTAGTTGAAGAAGAGCCGTGGTGGTGCTATGACCTTTTCTGAAACCAGGCTGAATGTGTCTGAGAGGAGATTGTAGCGTGTAAGGTAGTCAGTGGTCTGTGATGCAACTATTTCCTCTAGGATCTTATTCAAGGACAGAAGAATTTGCTATAGGTCCTGTAATTGGCCCATGTCCTTTGGGTCACCTTTTTTAAAGACAGGCGTTACTCTTGCAGATTTCCATAGGTCTGACACACTGCTATGGATAAGGGATAAAGTGTAGATTCTGGCAATCAGAGGCAATGAGTGGAGCAGCCAGCATAGAAGTCGAGGTTCCAGTGAGTCAGAACCAGAGCTGGTATTGGCAGATATGGATCTCAGTAATTTCAGAACTTCCGCCTGATATAGCCTTGAAATAGAATGGTGGCACTGGAGGAGCATCATCAGATAGGGCAGTATGGTTGTCTGATGGTAGTGTGGTAGGTAGATTGGAGTGCGATCCACTAGGTTGTAAAGCAAGGTATAATTATGAAAGATCAGAGAAAGATTGTTAAAACTGTTTGAGATGGTCCTAGGGTTATTACAATGTGCCCTATTTATGACAGTCATTATCAGGAGTGACCGACTCATGAAAATCGAGAAATGTTTTGACATGGGCCCAAAATTTCTCTGGCTGAGGCTGAGCTTTGTAGAAGGTCCTTGCAGTATTTGCTTTTAGCAACTCTAACTTGTCTCTTACATCTGTTCCTTAGTTCACGACAGACAATAAGATCTGACTGTAGGCCAGTTTGTTTGTAGCGAATCCAAAGTTTGTCCCTCTGGCGCAGATTAGCATGGAGGTCTTTATGCAGCCACCTCATCTGTTTTCCTCTGACCCTCCTAGTAGTCTTGGGGGCATGTTTATATTGAATGGTAAGAAATTCATTTATGAATATCTGTAGAGCAACCTCCACATCCTTTGTTTGATAGATGCCTGCCCAGTCGAATATTGGAGACATCATAGAGAAATGCATCCTGGTCAATATGAGCTAGATTTGTAAATGTGATTAGTCTTGATGGAGGAGATGGAGGGGCTAAACCATAGATAGGGATACAAAAGTGGGGTGAGTGGTTCTGTTAGTGCATCTGCAAGTGATTCCTTGGTTTTGGACACATGTTCCATACAGTTAACCATCACCCAGTCTAGGAGTGTACCCGCTTGATGGGATGATCGGGCTCTAGTTGCTTCCGAGATCAACTGGTGAAAATTATAACTAATGCAGTGATTGCAAGGATATTTGAGCTGACCCCAACCAATTGAGGTTAAGATCACCTAGGATGACAGCCTCATTATGATTTACAGTCTGGGAGGTGATGTCAAGGAGTTCTTGAAGATCTACTATTCCCCAGCAGGTGGATTATAGGCACAGATAATATGAAGCTTCTTTTCCCCAATACAATAGTTGCCTGTATGGAGTGCACACTGCGGAGAGCAGATGCTGGGACAATAGAGATGTTGGTGGTTTTTGAAGAATAGGGCAACTCCACTCACGCTTGGATGAGGATCAACCCTAGCCGGAACATAGAGTAGTTAGGCAAAATACTTTGTCAGGTATTCCGGGTTTTAGCAGTTTCTGTGAGTACAGGCACACCAGATTGTAGAGCCACCCAGGCCTCGAAGTTGCATGGTGACAGGTAAGACTTGATATTGATATGGGCAATTAATAATCCTTTCTTGGACATGCCAGATAACTCATTTGAGAAAAAGGAAACAGGTGGTGGACCTGGATTTAGTTTAGACGTCCCAGATAGCAGAATAATGATCATGGCTAGGAACCAAAGCCTTGCACAGTGGCAGGTTAGGGTGGAAGAACATCTCATGCAGCTTCACTCCTGGCATGTAAAGGAGTAATAGATGCTGCCCTCTAACAAGGGAGGGATGAGTTGGGTTGCAGATCAGGCATTTGCTCCTGCAACTGCTAGAGAAAATATAGTTGGCGGTAAGCCTCTGAGGAGTCTTTGCTATTTGGTTACATGGGAGAGCCCATGGCAGTGTCCAGGCTGAGTAAAAGGAGAAATGACAAGAGTGCCCACAGCAGACTATACTTCACCATAGTGTTACTATTTCACTTGGGTAGGAAGGCTGGTGGTATACTGGAGACAGAGGATTAACTCTTAGGGATAAAGAGATAGTGTGTGTAAAATTACAGCAAAGGGTGACCGTGTTCCACCATTTTAACCCTTGGTCAAATTAGACAGAGCAAAACAATCTAAGTGTTTCCTGCTAGAGTAGCAATTATTTAAAGAAGGAATCAGAAAAGCAGATAGAAGCCCCACAAAGGTTAATTGAAAAGCAGACCAGCCGAGGCTCTACTTGTGGTAAAAGAATACAGTGAGGAAATGAAGACCTATTCAAGATATGTTAGAGCAGCACCCCTAGTAGGCGGGAATTTTATAAAGAACCAGTGGGAGACTAGACAGACAGCAGTAATTTCGCAAGACAAGGCAAAACAGAGGGCCAAAGCCCAGAGACTGATAATCTGACAGAGAAAGGCAGCACTCAAACAGTGGCTGAGCAGAGAGCAGCAGTCCAATAGAGGAGGTGGTAGCAGTGGCCGCCTATCAAACCCTTTGATGCTAGCTGACTTACTAACGGATTTGAAGGTGTCCTGTTAAATCAGGGCCGATAGAAACACCAGGACAGCTGGCAAGATTACCACCCGCTCACTAGGAGCACGATCAGGCACAGTGGATCTATTTAAGATATAAATATAGGTTAAGATAGGAAGTTAACTAGCTAGGGCAGGGGTACCAAGGCAACTTGAAAAATACTCGGGTAGCAAGAGGAAGCCCAGGTATGGAACTGCACAGTGATAGCAAACAGGAACTAAACAATGCTGACAGGCAAGCAGATGGTGAAAATAGGAAGATGTCTTTAAGGCAGACAGAACAAGTAAGTTAGGCCTAATAGCTGCACTCTGTATCTTTAGAGGAGTTGCAATATTAGAGAGGGGAGGATGAACTTGTTGCTAGGGGTGGTGCGAAGGGAGGAAAGTTGCCCCAATAAAAAGGCTGCAGATGTAAGGCTGCAGATGTGGGATGGGAGGTGGGCGTAAAAATTGAAACAGCAAGGAGACAGAAGGACAAGTGAAAAGAGAATTGAATTATTTGCAGGGCAAAGCTTACAACTGTGACCCAATGGAATCTGGTCTAAACAGAAAAAACTGTACCACTTTAAACTTACTTTCTGATCCAGGTAGCTTACCACTGACCTCAAAACAAGAGAGCTGTAATATTTACAACTACAAACCTGCAGCCTAAATGAACTTGCACTTCAAACTACCTTAGAGTGCAAAATTGCTGTAAACAGGCAGGTTTATGCTTTAACTTAGGATTTACAAGACAATTTGGAGAGACTTAACAGTACCACAATCTAGAATATAACATTAGCTTAAGGTCCAGAGAGGAAACAGCAGTAGCAAAGAATTAAAGAACTGCAGCAGCCCGTCAGCAGGCAGAGTCGAGCGGTTCTGGACAGTCCAGCTTCTGCAGTTGCACTGGTCTGGTGATCAGCGTAAGGTGCAGCGAGGGAAGGCAGCCGCGGACAGAAGGGGTCCACCCGGCTGCCAGCAGTGAGACGACCCTGCACAAGGGTGAAGCAAGGGAAGAAATCAGAAACAGCCATATAAAGTTGTAAGAGAGGAGTGTTTACAGCCGAGAGGGGAGGAGGAGTTATTCACTTCAGAGCAGAAATTAACAGACTGGAGCTGGCACCAGTAGCTGGTCAATGAGATCAAAGAGTAGTGACAGGGGCACAGTTAAGAAGGTTGTAGATGTCTAGGCCCAGATCGCCTCCACAGCAGGAGGAAATTCTAACTGAGAAATATGGCTGAGCAGAAGGCAGACAGAAAAGGGTATAAGTTGCAAGGCTTAGCTTAGGACTGAAGCACAAAGGAAAACCAGGTCTACATAGAGAGAATAAGGACAAAAATTGAAGCAACAAGGGAGACAGAAGGACAGAAAGTGAAAGAGAAATTGAATTATTTGCAGGCAAAACTTACAACTGTGACCCAAATGGAATCTGGTCTAAAACAGAAAAACTGTACTAATTTTAAACTTATTTTCTGATCTATTTATTGTCGGTGGATCAGGAAACTGCTTTCAATACAGTTAACAGGAATATCTTTGGAAGGTATTACACCATTATGGGCTTCCAAAGGTTTTATAGATTTATTTTTTTTTTATTGAAATTTATTGGAGAACTTTTAGTATCAGAAACAAGAATATTACAGACTGTAATAAAATCCATTTCTACTCATTTACACACTCTGAAAACCAAAACAAAAGAAAGAGAACAACAAGAAAAGAAAAGAACAACAAGAAAAGAGAATGAAGGAATAAGATTACTGGAGGAGGAGAGGAGTGCCTTCAAAAATATAAAAGAGAGAAGAAAAAGGGAGGAAACATTAAATACTGTGTGACGTTCTGCAACTTATTGCCGTACGTAGCATATTGAAATCCTCTTAACTATCTCTATATGCCCTAACATACAACATCAGCCTGATAGGGAATTTACATACTACATATTGAATAAAAGGAAACATCAAAAAATGAATAGAGAGGCAAAACAATTACCTAGACAAGAAGAACCCCACTATATCTATTTCCATGCAAAGCCTTCAGGCGAACTAGGAGAGTCCTCTCAGGCATATCTAACAAGTAAATCAATATAGGTTTCCCTCCTTGGAGGCCATGAAATGCATAAATGGTAGCCATCTCCTCTAAATCTATCTCACCGGATAATCTCAAGCTTGGCTGTCAGATATTCCATATCCAAGATCTTAGTGGATTCCATACCATGTAGATGTAGTGAAACATCTGAGCTAAGCCAGGAGAAATTAATAGCCTTGAAGGCTGCTGCTACCAAAATTCTAAACAGATAATGGGAACACCTGGAAGCCAGAGCAGGGGAGCAGTCCCAGTATCCAGTACTGAGGAAGCTCCGGCAATGCAGTTTCAAAATTCTTTCCATAATATCCTTTACTCCCTACAAAATTCCCATCGATTGCATCCCCAAAATATATGGAAATATGTACCCACCAACTTTATTAATTTCTCCAGCACAGATCTGAGTGAATTGTACCCCATAGTGTTTCGTCACCGTAGGAACCTAAAGAATCTAACCATTAACTTCCACCAAAATTCTAGCCAAAAAAGAGATGAGGTAGTGTTGTAGAATAGCTTTCAGATGGAAATCCAGTCAGGTTCTGACAGGCCACTCCCAAATCACTGTGCCACTTGTGCTGACCAGGGTCAGGCAGTCACCCTCCGCTCAGTTCATCCCTGTATAATCTGGAGATCAGTTTTTTTTATTTGGAGAATTAATTAAAGATGACATGGGTAGCATGCACTGGATTGTATAGAAATTCTGCACCTAAATCAGGTTCCTTTTCATTTAAGTGGACATAATGTCTTAACTGGAGGTATCAAAGATGTCCGTATATTGAAGGTTGAATTCACTTTAACTGCTGAAATGATTTTACTATATTCTGATTAAAAAATCTGCCCAGATTAGTCAGCCTAGCCTTGCCCACTGCAAGAAGCCCATATCCCAATTAAGTGGGCCAAAGTCTAAGCAGCTTAGTATAGTTGTGTGTTTGTTGAGCTTTAAAATATTACCTAATTTTAAGTTCATGTCTCTCCAAGCCTGAGAAATCACCCTTGTAAAAGGATTCCTAAAATCAAGCAGGTGTAGTCTCGGAGTGTCCAGAAAAATAAGTTCCGAGACATTTCCCAGAGGGGAGTCAGCCACCTCAATCTGAACCCACTTCGGTGGGGATTCCTGGACCAATGTCACTAATGGCTGCAGCTGAGACGCCCAGAAATATTTTTGGACATCAGGTACTCCAAAGCCCCCTCTCTCCTTAGGGGCCACATGATCTTCCATCTCACCGTGGTTTCCTACCAACCACAGGAATTTACAGAGGGTAGAGTTCAAATCACAAAAAAGTTCCTCGGGGGTCTGAGGACATGGCTCCATTATGAACAACAGCGAGGGAGAATATTCATGCAAATGGATTCTCCCTGCCAGAAAGGGACAAGGGAGCTCCCTCCATCTATTACAATCTCCCCTGTTCTCCTGAAGTACCCTTAAGTGATTTGTAGAGTATAAAGCCTTGAAATCTCTGAGGACCCACACTCTAGGTATCTAAACCTGACTTACACCACTTAATTTGCTGCACCTGTAGTAAGGGCTGATTCAGAGACCACTTGGGGAATAACTCAGATTTATCTGGATTGCCCTTGTAACCAGAGAAGCTCCAAATTCAGAGGAAACTGAAAATCTTGGGAACTGCATTCACAGGATCTGATATACAATGTATAAACAATGTATTGTCCATATAGACAAAATCTTAACCTCCACCCCCTAACTCAGAGACAGTGGAAGACATCTGTCTGATGAACAAATACTGCCAGAGGTTCCAAACTAAGAAAGCAAATAAAAGAGGAGAGAGACAGCCCTGACTAGTGCCCTCGCTCAATCCCAAATTGAGTGGAATCATCCAATTCATCCGGACCCTCGCTCTGAAGTTAGAGAAAGGTTAAGTTATCCAGGTCCGAAATTTGTCACCAAACCCAAAGCCCCCAGAACCAAATCTAGATATTGCCAATTTAAGTGATTGAATGCTTTTTCAGCATCTAAAGATTGTACTGCTGAAAGTGGGGAGTCAATAGGAGCTGGGCCAAAGAAATAACATTTAAGCAACAATCTGATGTTGTCTTTGAATATATCTCACAGGAATTAATCCGTTTGATCCGGGTGAACTAGGGCAGGGAGCCACTTTCTGTAAACGTACAGTGATAATCTTAGCGAAGATCTTAGCGTCTTGGATTTGAGCAATGAAATAGGTCCGGTATCCAGCACAACCGCATGATATTTCCTAGCTTAGGCAACACTGAAATAAGGGCCTCCCCCATGTGCCTAGCAAAGCCCCCAGCTCCTGTGCCTTGTTGCAGACTCTGGTAAGCAATGAGGTTAACAGGTCCCGGAACCAACTTTATAAAATTCTGAAGGTGAACCATCTGGGCCGGGGCTGCCAGAGCTGAGAAACTGGATGGCTACTGCCACCTCTATCCCTCCATAAAGGAGACTCCAAGAGTCCCTAATTATCTGACAGAACCAGGAGCTCAAACCCTGTAGAAAATTTGAAATTTTTCTCCAGGTGTTCTAGTGTTCTTCCTTAGTATAAAGATGTTATAAATTCTGCAAATTCCTGTAGCAATATCACCCAGGAGAATCTTATACAGGCGATCAGGAGGATCAAAGCTGACCTTAGAACCACGTACCTGTCAGCCTCCTGCTTACTAAGCCTAAGGGCAAGAATTTTTACCTGCTCTCCCCCCCCCTCTCATAATAACTGCTGCCCAGTGTATCTAATGGAATTGACCACCCTTCTGTGCAGTAAAAGAGTTATATAGGTCTCTTGCCTCCCATAGCTTTTTAAGTGTACGGACTGGATCCTGTGTGTTTAGCCAGCCTCTAGGTCAGCAATGGAGCAAAGGGTTTCCTGCATGTGAGCCGATGTAACTTATGCTTGTGAGAAGAAAATGCTATCATATGCCTCTTACCACTCTCCAAAGGAGTCCCACAAAAACTTGGGTCTAGAAAGCTCCTCTATATTTTCACTCAAATAACACTGAATAACCCTTTTAGTAGATTCTATATTACTTATCATTAAGTAATCCCGGTCAAATCTCCAAAGACCGCCCCATTGCTGTGTCCCCAACAAAGCCATACCCACCATGGCATGGTCAGAATCGTAATAGGAAGGATAGATATGTCCTTGAATGAATGCAAAATATTTCTCTGAGTGTAAAATCTGTCCAGGCTGGAGTACATGTTGGAAGCAGGGAAAAAATTGAAGTCTTTCACCGAGGATTGAACTGCCTCCATGGGTCAATCAATCCCATCTGCAAGCAGGATTATGGAGTAACCGAGAGCAGAGCCCTAGAACCTGGGATTTTGGTTGAACTTCTGTCCAGACTCATCCTCAACACAGTTCCAATCACCCATTAAGATAATTTGTCCAGGGTAGGCTAATAGCAGGTTGAACAGAGATGAAAAAACTCACCTGAGGGTGGGGTGGGGCATAAATTCCAATCAAGTAATTGACACACCCTTGTAAATGCAGAGACCGTCAGTTGGTGTCCCGAACCTGATTTAATTATGATTGAATCTGAAATGGAAGGCCCTCACGAAAAAGGATGGCTTCTCCCCTTTTTGGATTGAGGTGCTCATCAGAGCATACTGTACTCGCCCAATCCCTCGCAGTTTCATATGCTCTCCAGGGTCCAACCTGGTCTCCTGAAGACAGGCAAGATCACATTTTCCCCTTTTAAATTTAGCTAATATCTTTGCATGTTTAACAATTATTAATTCCCTTGACATTAAGTGAACAGATTGTCAAATCAGCCATATTATTTACTCTATACAAAACTTCACAGTAATTACGGTCAGTCGAGTCCATTAGTGATCCAAGGTAGTATTGTCTACTGGCAGAGGGTGAAGCCAATTCAGATCCTTATAAAGAAGGCAGTGATGTTTGAGTCGAGGGGTGATGAAGAGGCAAATTGGCATATATTGTTATAAGTTCACTCCCATTTTAGTTGGGGAGGTTTTATGGGCAAAGAGTAGAATAGAGGCATCATAAGTAGGGTTGAGAGCAGAATACCTTGGGCAATTGCTAATGTGCCGGGGTGAAAACATGTAGCTGTTTTGCAGCTACTCCTAGTTTCGAGTTTACAGCTTTGCACGAGGACTGAATGTAAGATTAAAATCCAGAGACTGGTCCAGGAGGATCCCAAGGTACTTGAAGGAAGTAACATTTTCAAGTGGAAATCCTCCTGGGTGAAGAACCTCCAGCACACTAGAACATGTCTTAATCTTCAGTGCAGAACCTAGGAGCATGGCTTTCGTTTTCTTTTCATTTAGTACAAGCTTATGGTCTAGTAGCCAGTCTAAGACCTTATTGAAGTCTGAAGTAAGTGATGTGTTTATGCAGGCAATACTAGAAGAACTAGTGTAGATGATCAGGTCATCAGCATAGAGAATAGCTGAGCAGGATTCCAGGACCTCAGCTGCATTGTTGATAAAAATTGAGAACAGAAGGTGCCCAGGATAGAGACCCAGGGACCCCAAGGTTGATAGTAGACATGTTGGACAGGGAGGAGTTAAATTTGACAGCTTGTGACCGGTTTGACAGGTAGCTACAGAACCAGTCCACAACAGGGGTAGAAATGGAATTTATGGAGAGTGGAGAAAGCAGGGGATGGTCAACAAGGTGAAAACCTTAGTAGAAGTCAATGAAGATGGCACCTGTGAGTTTTCCAGAGTCCATGTTGGACAGAATATCAGTAGTTAGTTGAGAAGAAGAGCGTGTGATTGCTATGACCTTTTTCTGAAACCAGGCTGAGTGTCTGAGAGAGATTGCTTAGCGTGTAAGGTAGTCAGTGGTCTGTGATGCAACTGTTTCCTCTAGGATCTTGTTGGGACGAGAGAGGTACTATAGGTCTGTAATTAGCCCATCCCTTTGGGTCATTTTTTAAAGACAGGCGTTACTCTTGCAGATTTCCATAGGTCTAGCACACTGCTATGGATAAGGGATAAAGTGTAGATTCTGGCAATCAGAGGGCAATGAGTGGAGCAGCCAGCTTAAGAAGTCGAGGTTCCAGTGAGGTCAGAACCAGAGCTGGTATTGGCAGATATGGATCTCAGTAATTTCAGAACTTCAGCTCTTGATATAGCCTTGAAATAGAATGGGTGGCACTGGAGGAGCATCATTCGATAAGGCAGTATGGTTGTCTGATGGTAGTGTGGTAGGTAGATTGGAGTCGCGATCCACTAGGTTGTAAAGCCAAGGTATAATATGAAAGATCCAGAGAAAAGATTGTTAAAACTGTTTGAGATGGTCCTAGGGTTGTTACAATATGCCCCATTATAGTCATTTCATCAGGAGTGACAAAACTGCGGTACCGAAATGTTTTGACATGGGCCCAAAATTCCTCTGGTCGCAGGCTGAGCTTTGTAGAAGGTCCTTGCAGTATTTGCTTTTAGCAACTCTAACTTGTCTCTTACATCTGTTCCATAGTTCGACAGACAATAAGATCTGACTGTAGGCCAGTTTGTTTTGTAGCGAATCAAAGTTTGTCCCTCTGGCGCGAATTAGCATGGAGGTCTTTATGCAGCCACCTCATCTGTTTTCCTCTGACCCTCCTAGTAGTCTTGAGGGCATGTTTATATTGAATGGAAGAAATTCATTTATGAATATCTGCAGAGCAACCTCCACATCCTTTGTTTGATAGATGCCTGCCCAGTCGATATTGGAGACATCATGAAAATGCATCCTGGTCAATATGAGCTAGATTTGTAAATGTGATTAGTCTTGATGGAGGAGATGGAGCGCAACCATAGATAGGATACAAAAAGTGGGTGAGTGGTCTGTAGTGCATCTGCAAGGATTCCTGTTTTGACACATGTTCCATACAGTTAACCATCCCAGTCTAGGAATGTACCGTTTGATGGGATGACGTGGCTCTAGTTGCTTCAGAGATCAACTGGTGAAAATTATAACTAAGCATGAGTGATTGCAAGGATATTTGAGCTGACCCTAACCAATTGAGGTTAAGATCACCTAGGATGACAGCCTCATTATGATTTACAGTCTGGGAGGTGATGTCAAGGAGTTCTTGAAGATCTACTATTCCCCCAGCAGGGTGGATTATAGGCACAGATAATATGAAGCTTCTTTTCCCCCAATACAATAGTTGCCTGTATGAATTAAGCACACTGCAGAGGCAGATGCTGGGACAATAGAGATGTTGAGGTGGTTTTGAAGAATAGGGCAACTCCACCTCCGCCCAGATGAGGATCTATCCGCCCGGAACTTATAGAGTAGTTAGGCAAGGGCATACTTTGTCGGGTATTCGAGGGTTTAGCCAAGTTTCTGTGAGACAGGGTACATCAGGATTGTAGAGTTTCACCCAGGCCTCGAGGTTCAGCATGGTGACAGGTAAGACTTCTGATATTGATATGGGCAATTAATAATCCTTTCTTGGACATGCCAGATAACTCATTTGGGAAAGAAACAGGTAGGTGGACCTGGATTTGGTTTGGCGTCCCCAGATAGCAGAATAATGATCATGGCTTAGGAACCAAAGCCTTGCACAGTGGCAGGTTAGGGTGAAAGCACATCTCCATGGCAGCTTCCTCCTGGCATGTAAAGGGTAATAGATGCTGCCTCTAACAAGGAGGATAGGGTTAGGTTGCAGATCAGGCTTTGTCTCTGCAATCAAGTTAGAGAAAATATAGTTGCTGAGTAAGCCTCTGAGGAGTCTTTTGCCATTTGGTTACATGGGAGAAGCCCATGTGGCAGTGTCCAGAGCTGAGTAAAAGGAGAAATGACAAGAGTGCCCACAGCAGACTATACTTCACCATAGTGTTACTATTTCACTTGGGTAGGAAGGCTAGTGGTATACTGAGACAGAGGATTAGCTCTTAGGGATAAAGAGATAGTGTGTGTAAAAATTAAGACAGCAAAGGGTGACGTGTTCCACCATTTTAACCCTTGGCGAAATTAGAGATAGAGCAAAAACAACGAGTGTTTCCTGCTAAAGTAGCAATTATTTAGAAAGTGAATCAGAAAAAGCAGAAAGTAAAGCCCCACAAAGGTTAATTGGGAAAAGCAGACCAGCGAGGATCTACTTGTGGTAAAAGAATACAGTGAGAAATGAAGACCTATTCAAGATATATGTGAAGCGGCACCCTAGTGGCGAATTTTATAAAGAACCAGTGGGAGACTAGACAGACAGCAGTAGTGTTAGGCAGAGTCAATACAAAGCAGGCGCAAAGCCCAGAGACTGATAATCTGACAGAAAAAGGCAGCACCAAACAGTGGCTGAGCAGAGCAGCAGTCAAGTGAGGAGGTGGTAGCAGGTGGCCGCCTATCAAACCAGCACAGTGCTAGCCCAAACACCTAACCGGTTGAAGGTGTCCTGTTAAGTCAGGGCGATAGAGATCACGGGCAGCTGGCAGAGATTATACGCCGCTCACTGGGAGACGATCAGGCACAGTGGATCTATTTTAAGATATAAAATATAGGTTAAGATAGGAAGTTATTAGCTAGGGCAGGGGTACCAAGGCAACTTGAAAAATACTACGGGGTAGCAAGAGGAAGCCCAGGTATGGAACTGCACAGTGAATAGCAAGCAGGAACTAAACAATGCTGACAGGCAAGCAGATGGTGAAAATAGGAAGATGTCTTTAAAGGCAGACAGAACAAGTGTTGAGCCTAATAGCTGCACTCTGTATCTTTAAGAGAGTTGCAATAAGAGAGGGAGGATGAACATTGCTAGGGGTGGTGCCGAGAGGGAGGGAGAGTATTTAATAAAGGCTGCAGATGTGAGGCTGCAGATGTGGGATGGGAGGGTGGGCGTAAAATTGAAGACAGCAAGAGACAGAAGGACAGAAAGTGAAAGAAATTGAATTATTTGCAGGGCAAAGCTTACAACTGTGACCCAAATGGAATCTGGTCTAAACAGAAAAACTGTACCACTTTAAACTTACTTTCTGATCCAGGGTAGCTTACCACTGGACCTTAAAACAAAAGAGCTGTAATATTATACAATCTACAAACCTGCAGCCTAAATGAACTTGCACTTCAAACTACCCTTAGAGTGCAAAATTAGCAGTAAACAGGCTTAGGTTGCGTTTAACTTAGGATTTACAAGACAATTTGGAGAGACTTAACAAGTACCACAATCAGAATATAACATTAGCTTAGGTCAGAAGAAACGCAGTAGCAAGAATTAAGAACTGCAGCAGCCTCGTCAGCAGGCAGAGTCGATGGTTCTGGACAGTCCAGTTTCTGCAGCGTACCTTGGTCTGGTGATCAGCGGGCAGTGCAGCGAGGAAGGCACGGCGGACAGAGGGTCCACCGGCTGCTTAAAGTAACAGGCGCACCGTGTCAAGGGTGAAGCTAAGGGAAGAAATCAGAAACAGCCAAGGTTATAAAGTTGTAGAGGGAGTGTTTACAGCGGGAGGGAGGAGGAGTTATTCACTTCAGAGCAGAAAATTAACAGACTGGAGTATGGCACAGTAGCTGGTCAATGAGATCAAGAGTAGTGACAGGGCACAGTTAAGAAAGGTTGTAGATGTCTGGGCCCAGATCGCCTCCACAGCAGGAGGAAATTCTAACTGGAGAAATATGGCTGAGACAGAAGGCAGACAGAAAAGGTATAAGTTGCAAGGCTTAGCTTAGGACTGAAGCACAAAGAAACCAGGTCTACATAGGAGAATAAGGACAAAAATTGAAGCAGCAAGGAGACAGAAGGACAGAAAGTGAAAGAGAAATTGAATTATTTGCAGGGCAAAACTTACAACTGTGACCCAAATGGAATCTGGTCTAAACAGAAAAAACTGTACCACTTTAAACTTATTTTCTGATCCATTTATTGCCGGTGGATCAGGAAACTGCTTTCAATACAGTTCGACAGGAATATCTTTGGAAGGTATTACACCATTATGGGCTTCCAAAAGGTTTTATAGATTTATTTTTTTTTTTTATTGAAATTTATTGGAGAACTTTTTGTATCATAGAAACAAGAATATTACAGACTGTAATAAAATCCATTTCTACTCATTTACACACTCTGAAAACCAAAACAAAAGAAAGAGAAGAACAACAAGAAATGAAAAGAACAGCAAGAAAAGAGAAATAGAAGGAATAAGATTACTGGAGGAGGGGGGAGAGGAGTGCCTTCAAAAATATAAAAAGAGAGAAGAAAAGAAGGGAGGGAAACATTAAATACTGTGTGAGCGTTCTGCAACTTATTGCCTGTAGCATATATTGAAATCCTCTTAACTATCTCTATATGCCCCAACATACAACATCAGCCTGATAGGGCATTTACATACTACATATTGAATAAAAAAGGAAAACATCACAAAAATGAATAGAGAGGCAAAACAATTACCTAGACAAGAGAAGAACCCCCTGCCTCTATTTCCATGCAAAGCCTTCAGGCCGAACTAGGAGAGTCCTCTCAGGCATATCTAGCAAGTAAATCTAATATAGGTTTCCCCTCCTTGGAGGCCATGAAATGCATAAATGGTAGCCATCTCCCTCTAAATCTATCTACGGATAATCTCAGCTTGGCTGTCAGATATTCCATATCCAAGATCTTGGTGCAGATTCCATACCATGTAGATGTAGTAGGCTTATCTGGGCTAAGCCAGGAGAAATTAATAGCCTTGAAGGCTGCTGCTACCAAAATTCTAAACAGATAATGGGAAGACCTGGAAGCCAGAGCAGGGGGAGGCAGTCCCAGTATCCAGTACTGAGGAAGCTCCGGCAATGCAGTTTCAAAAATTCTTTCCATAATATCCTTTACTTCCCTACAAAATTCCCGCACGATTTTGCATCCCCAAAATATATGGAAATATGTACCCACCAACTGACAATTTCTCCAGCACAGATCTGAGTGGTGTACCCCATAGTGTTTCGTCACCGTAGGAACCCTAAAGAATCTAACCATTAACTTCCACCAAAATTCTCGCCAAAAAAGAGATGAGGTAGTGTTGTGAATAGCTTTCCAGATGGAAATCCAGTCAGGTTCTGACAGGCCACTCCCAAATCACTGTGCCACTTGTCTTTGACCAGGGTCAGGCAGTCACCCTCCGCTCAGTTCATCCCCTGTACTAATCTGGAGATCAGTTTTTTTTTATTTGGGGAATTAATTAAAGATGACAGGGTAGCATGCACTGGATTGTATAGAAATTCTGCACCTAAATCGAGTTCCTTTTCATTTAAGTGGACATAATGTCTTAACTGGAGGTATCAAAAGATGTCCGTATGTTGAAGGTTGAATTCGGCCTTTAACTGCTGAAATGATTTTACTATATTCTGATTAAAAAACTGGCCCAGATTAGTCAGCCCTAGCCTTGCCCACTGCAGAAAGCCCATATCCCAATTAAGTGGGCCAAAGTCTAAGCAGCTTAGTATAGTTGTGTGTTTGTTGAGCTTTAAAATATTACCTAATTTTAAGTTCATGTCTCTCCAAGCCTAAGAAATCACCCTTGTAAAAGGATTCCTAAAATCAAGCAGGTGTAGTCTCGGAGTGTCCAGAAAAATAAGTTCCGAGACATTTCCCAGAGGGGAGTCAGCCACCTCAATCTGAACCCACTTCGGTGGGGATTCCTGGACCAATGTCACTAATGGCTGCAGCTGAGACGACCAGAAATATTTTTGGACATCAGGTACTCCAAAGCCCCCTCTCTCCTTAGGGGCCACCATGATCTTCCATCTCACCCGTGGTTTCCTACCCAACCACAGGAATTTACAGAGGGTAGAGTTCAAATCACGCCAAAAGTTCCTCGGGGGTCTGAGGGACATGGCTCCCATTATGAACAACAGGCGAGGGAGAATATTCATGCAAATGGATTCTCCCCTGCCAGAAAGGGACAAGGGGAGCTCCCTCCATCTATTACAATCTCCCCTGTTCTCCTGAAGTACCCTTAAGTGATTTGTAGAGTATAAAGCCTTGAAATCTCTGGGGACCCACACTCCTAGGTATCTAAACCCTGACTTACACCACTTAATTTGCTGCACCTGTAGTAAGGGCTGATTCAGGGGACCACTTAGGGGGAATAACTCAGATTTATCTGGATTGCCCTTGTAACCAGAGAAAGCTCCAAATTCAGAGAGGAAACTGAAAATCTTGGGAACTGCATTCACAGGATCTGATATACAGTATATAACAATGTATTGTCCGCATATAACGAAATCTTAACCTCCACCCCCCTAACCCAGAGACAGTGGAAGACATCTGTCTGATGAACAAATGCTGCCAGAGGTTCCAAACTAAGGGCAAATAAAAGAGGGGAGAGAGGACAGCCCTGCCTAGTGCCTCGCTCAATCCCAAATTGAGTGGAGATCATCCCATTCATCCGGACCCTCGCTCTGGGATTAGAGTAAAGGTTGGTTATCCAGGTCCGGAATTTGTCACCAAACCCAAAGCCCCCCAGAACCAAATCTAGATATTGCCAATTTAAGTGATTGAATGCTTTTTCAGCATCTAAAGATTGTACTGCTGAAAGTGGGGAGTCAATAGGGAGCTGGGCCAAAGAAATAACATTTAGCAACAATCTGATGTTGTCTTGAATATGTCTCACAGGAATTAATCCGGTTTGATCCGGGTGAACTAGGACGGGAGCCACTTTCTGTAAACGTACAGTGATAATCTTAGCGAAGATCTTAGCGTCTTGGTTGAGCAATGAAATGGGTCGGTATCCAGCACAACACGCATGATATTTCCCTGGCTTAGGCAACACTGAAATAAGGGCCTCCCCCCATGTGCCTGGCAAAGCCCCCAGCTCCTGTGCCTTGTTGCAGACTCTGGTAAGCAGTGGGGTTAACAGGTCCCGGAACCCTTTATAAAATTCTGAGGTGAACCCATCTGGGCCGGGGGCTTTGCCAGAGCTGAGAAACTGGATGGCTGCTGCCACCTCATCCTCCATAAAAGGAGACTCCAAAGAGTCCCTCTGAGTATCTGACAGAACCAGGAGCTCCAAACCCTGTAGAAAATTTGAAATTTTCTCCAGGTGTTCTGGTGTTTCTTCCTTAGTATAAAGATGTCTATAAAATTCTGCAAATTCCTGTGCAATATCACCCAGGAGAATCTTATACAGACGATCAGGAGGATCAAAGCTGACCTTAGACACGTACCTGTCAGCCTCCTGCTTGCTAAGCCTAAGGGCAAGAATTTTGCCTGCACTCTCCCCCCTCTCATAATAACGCTGTCCAGTGTATCTAATGGAATTGACCACCCTTCTGTGCAGTAAAGAGTTATATAGGTCTCTTGCCTCCCATAGCTTTTTAAGTGTACAGGTGGATCCTGTGTGTTTATGTGCAGCCTCTAGGTCAGCAATGGAGGCAAGGGTTTCCTGCATGTGAGCCCGATGTAACTTATGCTTGTGAGAAGAAAATGCTATCGTATGGCCTCTTACCACCGCCTTTAGGGCGTCCCACAGAAACTTGGGTCTGGAAAGCTCCTCTATATTTTCACTCAAATAACGCTGAATAACCCTTTTAGTGGATTCTATATATTGCTTATCATTAAGTAATCCCGGGTCAAATCTCCAAAGACCGCCCCCCATTGCTGTGTCCCAACAAAGCCATGCCCTGACCATGGCATGGTCAGAGATCGTAATAGGAAGGATAGATATGTCCTTGAATGAATGCAAAATATTTCTCTGAGTGTAAAATCTGTCCAGGCTGGAGTACATGTTGGAAGCAGGGGAAAAAAGGTGAAGTCTTTCACCGAGGGATTGAACTGCCTCCATGGGTCAATCAATCCCGCCTCTGCAAGCAGGTTATGGAGTAACCGAGAGCAGGCCCTAGAACCTGGGATTTTGGTTGAACTTCTGTCCAGACTAGCATCCTCAACACAGTTCCAATCACCCATTAAGATAATTTGTCCAGGGGGTAGGCTAGCCAACGAGTTGAACAGGGAATGAAAAAACTCACCTGAGGGTGGGGTGGGGGCATAAATTCCAATCAAGTGAATTGTCCGACCCTTGTAAATGCCGGAGAGCGTCAGTTGGTGTCCCGAACCTGATTTAATTATAGATTGAATCTGAAATGGAAGGCCCCTGCGAAAAAGGATGGCTACTCCCCCCTTTTTGGATTGAGGGTGCTCATCAGAGCATACTGTACTCGCCCAATCCCTGCGCAATTTCATATGCTCTCCCAGGGTCAACCTGGTCTCCTGAAGACAGGCAAGATCACATTTTTCCCTTTTAAATTCAGCTAATATTTTTGCATGTTTAACAACATTATTAATTCCCTTGACATTAAGTGAACAGATTGTCAAATCAGCCATGTTATTTGTCTATACAAAACTTCAACAGTAATTACCCTCCCTGCATCAAGTTGCGAAATCTTAATGCATGATCGTGTAGAAAGGCACTCTCCCAAAAGCAAGTAAAGACCAAGAGAGAAGAGAGAATAAAAAGAAGCAACCATTATAGAACACAGTGAATAATAGAAAAGAAAAAGAAGTTGCAAGTCCTGCACAAAACGTGCCGGACCTGCCTCCACCAAGGGAGTGCAACGACCAGAAGTCGCCTCCAGTATCCAGTACAACGCCCGAAGCGCACAACCGAGCCGGTGATACTCAACTCAGCGAGTGCTTCGGTGCAAGATGAGGGAACGATATGCTATGTCCTCAAGAGGGAACTACACTCCACTAGGAGTGAGAAGGCTGGAGGCTCCCCAGAAGCCTAGAGAGTCACCAACCTGTGCCCTCTGATAGATTCCTCACGGGGGAAAAAAAATTCCGGAAAGGACTGAAAAATACAAACCCTGTTCTGGCCTCCAACCATAACCCCATTACTAACACACCTCCTTAAAAGAGAATCCAGTGCATCTCAAACTGCAAAAAAAACCAACTCCCCCCCCAAGGAGGGAAGGGGGGAATCACTTGTGGGTCCTCACCCTTAAAAAGAAAAATAAAGGACTACATGAAAATAAACAAATTATGTGATCCTATCCCCATGATGGCATTGTTTTACTAGCAGGGGCCTGGTGCAGCCTAGTCCCATATACCTTGTACATTCCATCATAGCTGGAGATCTGGGTCAGCTAAATAAGTTGCAGGGAAATTACTCCTACCCCACTCACCACACAGAGGGGGGATGACAGCGAAAGAGAAGCCCAAAACAAAATCTAACCCATTTTCCCCTTCCTCTTGCCCTTTTCTCCCATCCCCTTTAACTGCTACTGAATGGAGTCCAACCATGACCACACACCCCGATGTGATGGGTAAACACAAAAACCCAAATCCATTGGACTGGATATACTTAACTTATTATCAAGAATTACAAGTTGCCCTTGGTATTGATATGAGTTATGCCCATTAAGACCCCACAAAAATGGAAAGGGGAGGGGGAGCTGAAGAGGTCTTGAGGAGGCAGGTGGACCCGACACAAGATTGGACCTCAGGAAGGTGCCACCTTAAAAAAAGGCCCCACCAAACGCGAAACCCAGAGTAAAGGGACCACCCCCCCATCCCTGCACCGCACCAGCAGAGATCAACTTCCTTGAAGAGGAGGAGAGGGTCCCCCCCCAAATTCCACCTCACCCAGGACCAAAGCAACCGCCGAACACAAAAAAAAAAGAAGGGGAACAAAAGACTGCAAGGTAAGCCCCTTATGCATCCATGTGATAAGCTCTAATGGCATTATGTTCAAACTACAAATAAGAGAGTTCAGGGATTTGAAATGCAGCAAGAAAAATAACTGCCAGTTATTTAGTTTGTCCATGGGTAGCAAAAAATGAGCAGTAAGCTATCCATTGCGGTTCAAGTGATCCTCTCAAGATGTTTCCCTTTAGCAATCCACTTGGTTAGGTCCGCGTGTAAGGGCAGAACAGAGTCCACTCTGAAATGAGGCAGATTAGCACTCTTCGAGCCCGGAGCCACTGCCCAAAGAAGCTGGTCGATCTCCTTCTCCTCAATCTCTTCTTTTATATCTGGAATCTGGATGTTTTTCGAGGCCAAAAAGTCCTGCACCACTAGTAAGGAATCATAGATTTTGGGGCCGTCAAGCAATTCTATCCATAGTCTGGTGGGGTAGCGCAGTTGGGCCCTCAAGCCTTTCTCTCTCAGTTGTTTCACCACCATGAGCACCTTTCTGCGGCGCTGGGCCAGGGTGGGGGGAAAGTCTTGATCCACAAACACCTTCGTGCCATCGAAATTCAGATTCCTCTTTGCCCATGCCAAACGAAGGATCTTGTCTTTTGTTGGATACCTCAGAAATTTAATTATAATAGCTCTGGGGGGCGGCCTGCTTGGGCTTTGGGGCGAGAGCCCTATGTGCCCTTTCAATCTCCATTGGGGTATCCTATTCTATTTGCAGCTCTGTTTTCAGCCAACAGTCCACAAAAGCCACCATGTCAGCTTGCTCAGTCCTCTCAGGTATTCCAACCACCCCTACATTATTGTGCCTAGAACGCGCCTCAGCGTCTTCAGCATTCGCTGACAGGACCTTCTCTCTGCCATGTAAATATGCCAACGATCATCCGTAGGCCATATGTTCGGCCTGTAGCCCTTCCAGGTGCTGTTCCACTGCAGTGGTTCAGGATTCCAATTTTTTGAAATCCCTCTGAATATCTGAAACCTTAGCATCTATTTTATGTAGTAACTTCATGATTTTCCTTGATTCGGCTCGGGTGCTGGTGGAGCCGGAATTGGAACACGAATCTTTGGCCCCCGATGCCGAGAGCACTGATGAGCGCAAAGGAGCTGGGCTAAGGCCCGTCATCTGTCTGCCTTGCGAGTTTGCAGATGCAATTTTGGCGATCAATGACCCTCTCTTCTTCATGCGGACCATTACGAGTCACTTCCTGCACCGTTAACACAAAGCAAATGTGAAGGATGCCACCACAAATCACTGGATTCTTTATATTTTTCAGGTTTTATAGATTTAGTTAAGGTGTTGTATGCTGAGGCTCAGGCTATACCATTGGTGAATGTTTTTTTAGCAATTCCAATTTATTTGAAGAATGGGGTAAAGAAGGGTTGCCCAATGAGCCCCTTATTATATGTTTTTGGTGTGGACCCATTATTAAGAAAAATTGGGCAAGCCAGGGACATTAAAGCTATAGTCAACAATGATGGATATGAATTTCAAAAAGTCTCACCTTATGCGGATGATTGTGTTTTTACTGTAGCAGACGGAGAGTCAGGTGTCAAAATTTTGAATAGGCTGCAAGATGTTTATAGTATGACAGGTATTAGAGTTAACATGAGTAAAAGTATTGTTTTAGTTTTAGGAAAGAGTGGGAAAATAGAGAATTTTCCTATTCTGATGACCACTGATCAAGTCAAGATTTTGGGAGTATTTTTTGGGACAAGAGAGTCAGAAGAACAAAACTGGACTGTAGTATATGATAAAACGAAGCTCAAGGTGCTGTCCTGGTTATCTTGAAAGATGTTGAGGAAAAAGAGAGTTTATCTCTTAAGAGCATATATAGCGCCAATTTTTTTGTATGTGTCTCATGTGTTTCCATACCCTATAAGATGCACACAAAAGTTTAGGGTTTATTTTTTAATTTTTGTGGGGTAGTAGGTTGAACCCAGTTAAAAGAAATCATACCTATAGGGTAAGGAAAGAAGGAGGTCTGAACATGTTACATCCTCTAGTTTATTTGTTTGGCAACTTCTTTTTTAGTTCTATTTGCCCATTGTTATTGCAAGCACCGGGGATAGGGCAAGTTTGTATGCAGCTCTGGGGTAAGCCTTTTTTAGAAGCATGGGGTAGAGGGAAATGGCATCCTACAAAAAGAATGCTCCCAAATTATGTACAGACTTCAATCCGTTATATTAGAACCTAGAAAATAGAGTTGGCATGGTGCGTAAGGAAAGGAAAGAAACTGTTTTATAACACAATTTTGGATACTTGGTATTGAGAAGATACAGTTTTTAAGGTATCTTCTCTAGTTGATATTACTTTGTTGCTGGAAGGGATGATTGATCCTAGAATACCTCTGAAAATGCAAGATTTTGCTTGGATCTGTGGTCATCCGAAACTACAAGTAAAGGGCAATCAGAAGCATAAGCAGTTGGATGAGAGAAGGTGTGTAGAAAGTGCTTGTGCTGGAATTGTGGAGACAATGCAGCATCTTTTTTTTGACTGTATTCATGTTCATGATTTTTGGAAGTTATTGTCGGATTTATGGGGGGAAGTTCATTTTGTTAATAAATTACGATGTTTTGGTTTTAGGACAAATTCCGATTACCTGGGCGAAATGGGCAAAAAGTACAGTCCATATATTATTGGTATGTATAAAATGGTCCATTTGGCAGGCGAGATGCCTTAGATTCCTGCAAGGTAAAGTAGTTCAGCAGCAAGATGTTTTTTTAGAATACAGCAAGAACTGGATAACATTTATGAATATGAAAATCGTACCTTGGGGAAAGTAATGCTTGCCAAACTATGGAGAAATGTTAGTTGGGTGAGATATGGGTTGTTTGTGGATAACAAATGGTATCTTTAGTGTATGGAGGATCATAAGAGGAAACATGACAATTTTTGGTAGTGCTATGTTTTTCCTTTTTCCATTTATAATTTTTTGGTGACTTTTTTTTTTACTTCTTTAAGGAACTTAGAAATAGGTAGAAGGGTATGCTATATAAATACCTATATGATAGCGCTTGTGTTTTTTTCCTTTGAATCAATAGGAATTTTCAGTATGATTTATTATCTCACAGTTATTGATGATGTGTTAATTTGTATTTTGTTTTTGAATTCTGAATAAAGATTTTCCCCTACTCTTTTCGATAAGTGCCATGGGATCTTTAACATCCACCTGAACTGCCACCAATCCAGGAAGATGGGACCTCGGTTTAACGTCTCATCCGAAAGACGGCACCTCAGAAGTGCAGCACCCCCTTCTCATACTGCACTACAGTGTCAGTACTAGGATATTAACCCAAGTGCCAGGTGTGGGAAGTGAACCCATGGCCCTCTGATCTCCCGGCCTAAGAGGTGAGTGTGTTACCTACTGAGCCACTGACACTGCAAATCAACCAATTCCAATTATTGAAAGTGAGCAGGTTTGGACTGGGCTGTGGAAGTTCTGGGTAAAACTAAGACAAACCATTATAGGAATGTACCATCTTCCTAGTAGTTTTTTCCTTGGTCAAGATTGTGGTATGTATTTTTACCTGGGACAGTCACACACTTGCCGTAAGTGTGGATCAAGGAAACACTTGAGTTCAGCTTGCAACATTGACAGGTACAGTAGTTGCTTTGAGTATGGGCACATCTTTCCGCTATCATGGAACATAGAAACATAGACTTTAATGAAAGATAAGGACTGCTTGGCCCACCAAGTTTGCCCATTTCCCTACCTACTGGATAAGCTGCAGATCCTAGTTAACCAACAGCCTATTTCTTCCTACACTCCATAAGAATTGCCTTATGTCTTTCCCATGCATTCTTGAATTCCCCCACTGTTTTTGACCCCACAACCTACTCAGGAAGGCTGTTCCATGCGTCCACAACCCTCTCTGTGAAAAAATACTTCCTCACATTACCCCTGAGCCGTGCCTCCCTCTATCTTCAAACTGTGTCCCCTTGTTCTTACACATCCCTTTTTCTGAAAGATGTTACCCTCTTGCACTTTGTTGATTCCCTTGAGGTACTTAAAAGTTTCTATCATGTCCCCCCTCTCCCTCCTTTCCTCAAGGATATACATATTAAGCTCCTTTAGTCTCTCCTCTTATGGCTTCTGTTGCAGACCCTGCACCATTTTAGTTGCTGTCCTCTGGACTGCCTCCATTCTGTCTATTTCCTTGCAGAGATGGGGTCTCCAGAACTGGACACAGTACTCCAGATGGGATCTCACTAACTGTCTGTACAGAGGGATAACAACTTCCTGTTTTCTACTAGTGATGCCTTTCCCTATACATCCCAATATCCCCCCAGCCACCTCTACTGCCTGCTCACATTGCTTGCTAACCTTTAGGTCATCTGATATGATTACCCCCAGGTCCCTTTCCATTTTTGCTGTTGTTAATACCTCTCTGCCCCCATTGTATAGTCTTCCCCTGGGTTTTTTGTTTCCCAGGTGCATTACTTTGCACTTCTTTGCACTGAATCCAAGCTGACATATTTCTGACCATTCCTCCAACCTTGCCAAGTCCCTTCTCATCCTCACCCCCCTTGTTTATCAATCATATTGCAGATCTTTGTGTTGTTTGCAAAAAGGCATACTTTGCCTTCCAGTCCCTCTGCAATGGCACCTATAAAGACATTAAAAAGGACCAGACCCAGTACTGAACCCTGTGGTACCCCACTAGTAACCCCCCTTTCTTCAGAGTGGACTCTGTTTACTATTACCTTCTGTGTCCTGTTGTCCAGCTAATGTTTTACCCAGGCTACAACCCTGGAACCCACTCCCAGGCTGGCTAATTTGTTTATTAATCTTTTGTGTGGGACTGTGTCAAATGCCTTGCTAAAGTCTAGGTAGGCCATGTCTACAGCTCCTTCCCGGTCTACTACTTTGGTCACCCAGTCAAAGAAATTGATTAAATTCATCTGACATGACCTTCCCACTGGGAATCCATGCTGCCTTGGGTTCTGTGCCCACTGACCTGTAGGTACTCAACAATTCTTTCCCTTAGAAGTGATTCCATCATTTTCACCTACCACTGAGGTCAAACTGACAGGTCTGTAGTTTCCTGCCTCTGTCTTGCTCCCACTTTTGTGAAGGGGAATCACATCTGCCCTCCTCCAGTCCTCAGATACCACCCCATCCTCCCATGAATTGTTAAAAAGGTTAGTCAGCGGTGTCACTAGTTCTCCCCTTAATTATTTTAGAATTCTGGGGAGAATCCTGTCAGGCCCATTGCTTTGCCAACCTTCAGTTTTAGGAGTTCTTTCAGAACCCTTTCTTCTGTGAAAGGACTGGGATCAACCCCCCTATCCAGAGTGCTTCTATTGATTGGACTAGGTACCTCCCCCTCCTCTTCTTTTGTGAATACTGAGCAGAAGTATTCATTCAGTATGCCTGCTTCATGACTGTCACTCTCTGCCCACCCAACGTCCCCTTTATTCAGCCTCACTATCCCTCCCTTTGTCTTTCTATGCTCCCTAATGTACCTATAAAAGGTTTTATCCCTCTTATTAGCCAAGTTGGCAATCTTTTCCTCAGTTTGGGCCTTTGCTATTCTGATTGCCTTCCCTGCTTCCTTCTGCTTTAACTGGTACAGTTCTCTGTCCTGCTCCTTCTATGTTTCCTTATAATTCCTAAATGCTATCTTTTTCTCCCTAATCTTCCCCACCACCTCTTTCGAGAACTGTAGTGTTTTTTCTTTCATTTTGATTTGTTTATTTGCTTCACACAAAGGCTTGTTGCCTCTGTGATGGCAGTTTTGATGTTTCCCCATTGTTGCTCCACCCCTCCTTCTTGTCTGTTTGCTAGTGCTTTTCTGAGGCACTCACCCATTTTGACAAAGTCAGCCCTCCTGAAGTCCAGTACCCTCACTTTTGTATGGCTTGGCTCTGCAGCTGAGTTCATCATAAACCGCACTTCTTGGTGGTCACTTGTTTCCAGATGGCTACCCACTTCTAGATCTGAGATCCTCTCTCCATCCCCATTTGAGAGTATCAGGTCTATGATTGCTCCTTCCTGAGTGGGTTCCAAAACTAGCCGTCTGAGGCATGCCCCTGTAGGGCATTGAGAATGGCCCTGCTTTTGGATGTGGCTGCAGCAAAGGTGCTCCATTTAACATCTGACATATTTAGGTCCCCCATCAACAATATCTCCCCTTTCTCTGCTATGCTAAGGATGCCTTCTATCATTTCCTTGTCCATTTCCTCCCCCTGAGATGGGGGTCTGTAACAACTCCTGTGTGGATTGTGGTGCCATTTCCAGTCTCCAGGGTGACCCACAGTGCCTCCTCTCCCCCCTGTTTACCCTTTTGTTCCATTGCTTTTATCCCCTCCCTTACATAGAGAGCTACTCCTCCTCCTCCTCTACCCTCCCTGTCTCTCCTGTAGATTGTGTACCCTGGTATGTTGACATCCCAGTCATGGTTTTCTGTGTACCATGTTTCTGTGACTGCCACCATATCCAGGCAACCCTCTTCCATCAAGGCCACCAGTTCAGGGAGCTTTTTACCTAGACTGCGGGCATAGGTACTCATTACCCTCCATTTTTTGATGGCCTTACCCCTTTTTGCCCCATTCTTGTCCTTAATGCCTTTGCCATTTTCTCCATTTACACCTGCCCTTCTCCCTATCAACTTCTCTAACTTGCTGTTTACTGCACTAACTATCCTGATTTTTGGGGGGGCTAGGATTTCCCTGCTCCTTTTCGGTGCCTCCCCCTTTGGCTAGTTTAAATGCTTGCCAATAAAGCATTTAAACCTATCTTCTAGGATCCTAGTTCCCCTCCTGAACAGATGCAGACCATCACGCCAGTATAGGCCTGCATCCATCCAGGTGGACCCCCAGTCCCCAGTGAAGCCAAAACCCTGAGCTCTGCACCAGTTTTTCAACCATTGATTGAATCCCATGGAGTGCAGCATCCTAGCATCACCCTTGCCACAGACAGGCAGCACCTCTGAGAAGGTTACATGAGTGCTACTTGTCTAAGGCCCCTTCCCAACTCCACAAACTCCTCCTCCACTGTTCTGATCCCTTTCCCAGTGAGGTCATTTGTTCCTAAGTGGGCAATAACTATCTGTATCTGTTTAAATGCAACTCATGTGAAGAACAGGGGCATACATTTTGGCATTTTCCCTGGGCTTCCCACCACAGATCTGAGGGATTAAACCAAGAAGAACTCATTGTGAAAAGGCATGACCAGGAGTCAGCAAAGGTCTCTGCTGCATGCTTTGCTGACATGGCAATGTCTGACTCCCTTACTACTGTTAAAGAATAAGAACCACAGTCTAGTGTTTCAGAATCTTGAAACATTGCTCCCCTACAAAAACAGGAACATTCTGTCCCTAGAGCTTCACCCAAGAGTGAGGTGCACAAGTTTGCTGCTCAGACTCTGGCAGCAACCTACACAAGCCCCTTAAACTACTGATGAAAGGTCTCCTCCCTTTACAGGTGCATCCCAGCATGGTTCAGTAATGCAGCAGCCTGAAATACCCCCCACCCCATCTCCTACAGACTCAGATATTGAGGTGCTGAATATGAGGAAAAGGGGTTGACACAAAAAAGCACATCCCAGAGTAGTTAAATCTGCTGTTATCCCAGTGTCCAACCAATTTTCAGTGCTGGCATCTGCTAGGTAATGGGGAGACACTGAGGAGGATGAAGAGGACTCTGGAGCCTCTCCCATAGCATCCTCAATTAGGGATCACTCTTCAGACCACAATGAGTCCATTTCAGAGACGTCCACTACAAAAAAAGAGCTAAAGAAGGATGAGGTCTCAGGTGCAAGCTATGTCAGCCACTTAAATCCCATAATTACCCATGTGTATTGGTACAACAGTAGCTCACATTACTTTAAACATAAATAGCATTAAGGCCTATAGGAAAAGACTGGAA
This sequence comes from Neoceratodus forsteri, assembly GCA_016271365.2. NCBI lineage: Eukaryota > Metazoa > Chordata > Ceratodontiformes > Ceratodontidae > Neoceratodus > Neoceratodus forsteri. The sequence continues at coordinate 1,728,495,161 of CM057456.1, forward strand.
ACTATGTTCCTCTTAGAAACCCTTTCAGGCAATGTGCAGCTCATTCAGTATTTATTTATTTAATTTATTTATTGAAATGTTTCACCAGGAAGGCACACTGAACAACAAGTTGCTCGTCTCACGATGCGACCTGGGGGGAAGGGTTACATAGGGTTGTGAAAGATGATCAGTTACAATAGTATGTGGGTAGTACAAACAATACAACATTGTAAGATTGTGCAGCAGTTGGAACACAAGGTATTGTACAATAAACAGTAGTGGAACATTGGGTAAATTACATGTCCAAAATTATACAAAAGAACATATGAACATACAAAACAGTAACAATGCAATAGAACCATTTATAGTGCATGAGTGTACCAGAAGCAGGCTCAAGGTAGTAGGCAAGTGCTGTTGGAGTAAAAAGGATGTGGTTAGGCTGTGCACACTGGTGACCCAGAAGGGTAAGAGGAGAAGAGAGGGGGGAGAGGCAAGAACTGAATATGAGAAGGGGTAGCCATTTCCTGATTCCCCCTTCAGGATGTTGAGAACCCTGCTGGGGGGGTCATGGTAGGAAGGCTGAAACTGGAGATAGATATTAAGGTGGGTTAAAGCAGGAACAGCTGAGGGAAAGGTAATTGTGTACAGTAAAGGTAAGGGAGTAGTTGGAGGAGGAGTGATGTATTTCAGGGGGGAAGGAATTCCAGATTTTGGGGAAACGATGGGCAAAACCAGTCTGACCAATGAGGGTGGAGCAGCGAGGGACCGTCAAGGTGTGGGTGTCATTTGATCTGAGAGAGTGGGTGGGGGAGGTGGAGTGTAGAGAGAGGATGAGAGATAGGAAGGGAGCCCCTAGAACCAGAATTTGGAGGTTAGTTTGGCACACTTAGAGAGCGATAGAGTTCACAGTGGTGGGAGTGGGAAGGGGAGTCAATAGCAAAGCGACAGAAGGAGTTAAAGAGAGTGTTCAACTTGGTCAGGGAAGATTTGGGAGCAGCACCATAGACTACGTCACAGTAGTCAAAGATGGGGAGTATCATCTTCTGGACAATTTCGCACCTCGCAGTCAGCGGGATGCAACTACGATTCCTGTACAGAGCACCAAGCTTGGGGGACAGTTTCTTCAATGTAGCATTGATATGCATAGAGACGTTGAGGTGCTGGTCCATCCAAACTCCCAGATATTGAAATGAGGAGGTGTCCTCCAAGATGGTCCCATCAAGGGTGTGGGAGGTGGATAGGGCCGGGAGCCTAGAAAGTCTATGCCTGGTGCCAAAGGTCATTGAGACTGTCTTCTTGGTGTTTAGAAAAAGTTGGTGAGAAGTAAACCAGAGCTGAACTTGGTTGAAGTCATGCTGTAAGCTGGTTTGCACAGCAGCAGGGTTTTTGGCGGAACTGTACAAAACAGTATCATCAGCATACATGTGGCTAGAAGAGGATGAGCAGGCTGTGGGAAGATCATTAAGGAAAACGGAGAAGAGTAGAGGACCAGGCACTGAGCCATGAGGGACACCAGTATTGATGGGGAGTGGAGGAGAGATGGAATCAAGGATTCTCACCAACTGGGTCCTGCCAATGAAGTAGGATTTAAACCAGTTGGTGGCTGACAGAACAAGGCCAGCTGAGAAGAGTGAATCAAGAAGCAGGGGATGTGAAATAGTGTTGAAAGCTTTGGCTAGGTCGACAAAGATGGCTGAGGTGATCAGGCTATCATCCATCCCTGAAAGGATGGAGTCAGTAAGCCTGAGGAGCCATCATTTTGGCCCCAAGGCCCGGACAAATGTGATGTAGTGGGAACCTTGTTTAAGAATACAACCATTAAAGTACAGAAATTAATAGAGCTGGAGCCAGACAGGGCCTTATTGCTAGATATTGGATTTTGGAAGCAAAAATACAGATTGATTCATGTGTATGCACCACAGATGAAGGCTACCAGAGTCATTTTGAGTTCAAGTTGATGAGACCATTTTTACACACCAGGAAACTGCTGGTGTTTGGGCACAACTTCAACTGTGGACTGTCTATACAAGACAGAGATAAACATACAAGTAAATTGTATAGTGACTCAGTCTTCTTAAAATGAAGTGATTGCAAAAGCTGGTTTGCAGGATGGTATGTCAGCTGGGTGTGGTGGTGATAGGGTCACTTTTATGAAAGAAAGTCTATCCACAAGGATAGATTTTCTTTTTCTTTCTACCAGCTTAACAGTTAATTCAGCATGAACTATTGCAGTTGAAACTTTGGACCATTTGGCAGTTGTTTGCCAGTGTAGGCTGGGGACTGTATACCCAGGAGACATTAGACCATGCGGCTAAAAACTGAATTGTTGGAAGATGAGAAAATAAAAGCTCAGTGCACTGAAATCCTCAAAGCACGTTGTACAGTTCTGGTGGATTATGAAGCTATATTAACTTGGTGGGAAGAGTCCAAGAAGGATTTCAAGGCAGGAAATATGCAGGAAATAGGAATAATATGTCCTACCTATGTTACTTGAAGTTGCGTGCTAAACTGAAGAGGTATACTTCAATGATGCAGACTAATAATGTGACATTTACTGAAGAAATAGTACAAATCAAGGATAAGATGAGACAGTATCTGTATGACAGGGTGATGTTGTTAGCACAGCACTTGAAGTTTGGCACACAGGGTATGTCCCAGCAATTGGATATGTTTGCTGGGTGTCACACTAGTGTGTAAAACAGAGCAATGTCCAGCTTAAGGAAGGAACAGGGTGAGCCTGTTCTTACCTCCCCTAAGGGCAGTATGGACACTAGATCACCACGTACAACAGCATTTTGGCACTTTAGCAGAAACAGTGTGGTATCCACAGATGATGGGACAAATTGTAGTTCCTGAACTCCTGGAAAATGTAAAATCTGACTTAGTAGCCCCACTTTGCAAAGTTGAAGTAGAATTTGCCATTAAACAACCTCAAAAATGATACTGCTCCTAGAATGAACAGTTTGTCTTCCAAATTTTCTAACACATTTGCACAGGAACTGTGCCCCAACCCATTCTAGTACAACTCTTTAACTCAGTTTTGGAGATAGGGCACATACCTTCCTCTATGAGATCAGCATTGTTAATTTTAAAAACAGTGATAGGGCAGACATTTGCAGTTGGCATCCTATGTGTCTTCTGAACATGGATTTAAAAATACTGACCAAAATTTTGGATTATAGACTGAACAAAGTGGCTGCAATAGTTCTTGCTGATAACCAGAATTGTGCCATTAGGCAGAGGGACATTACAGATAATTTGATTGTTCTCAGGGAGTTATGGGAATAGGGTAACCAAGGGTTGAGAGAGGCTTTTTGCATTCAGTCAATCAGGAGAAGGTATATGATCATGTACTACATGAATATTTACTGTGGATTCTATGCCATTATGATATTCTAGACCCCTTTGTGGACTCGTTAAGGATACTGTTTGGTAGTTCTGCTTTAACTCTGTATGTAAATTACTTTCTGGGTCCTGAAATGAGGGTACAGTTGGGAGTAAGACAGGGGTGCCCTTTGAGCCCCCTAGTTTATTTTTTCTCCCTGGACCCTCTGATTCTGATGTTGCAACATCACACACAGATAAAGGGAATCCAATTGACATCTGACGTATAGCAATATAGACTCTTGCATATGCAGATGATTCTGTGTATAGTTCTGCAAGATGAGGAATCCATAAGTTTTGTGCACACTATAATAAATTCCTTTTCTAGTATAGCAGTGGCACAAATTAAGTTTTCCAAGAGTTTGGCCATTCCAATAGGAAAACCTGTAGGATATAAAGATAGTGTGAATTGGTGACATCCTGATTAAACAGGAACCAATCAAAATTTTAGGCTTTAAATTTGGCTCTGGAAATATAGCATTGGCAAACAGGGATGACTGCAGCTCAAAAATGGAACATAAATTGGCCATTTGGAAGAACAGGCCACTATCTAAATTTAAAAGGGTGCATCTCATTAGGACACTGCTACTGCCTTGATTCATTTTTCTTAGTTTTGTTTCCCCCGCCCAATAGAAAGAGAAGTAAAATTACACAGTTTGTTTCTCAAGGACTGTGGGGTAGCAGACTGAACCCAGTTAAAAGAGAAGACCACTTATAGGGAGCAAAACTGGGGAGGGGTCAACATGGTGAACCCTGTACAATTTTTCTGGTCACTATTCCTAAAATGAAATATTGTCCTGTGGCTTAAGGGGAAATTAAAAATTATGGAGTCCTGCAGTTTTGGAATGGCTGGAACCATGGTTCCTGGAATGGATAGCAGGGACATGGGGTGGTTGCAGGAAAGAATAAATTATCTAACACCTATGTATGTGTATCCAATGATATAAAAAGTTAGGCTGCGGAAGTTCTCAGTGGAGTTTGTTCACGCATCCTTCAGGAAACAGTTTTAGCTGTCACATTATTGACACATCCCACCTAAAGTGACCACTGCTGGCACCAGTGACCTCATGGACTATATCTGTACCTTCAGCCTTAACACAGCAATTATACTGCCAGGAGACTTCAACATCAATTGACTCTTCCCAGCATCTGCCACTATTAAGGACACTCTGTCTGCCATCCATATCTCCCAAATGGTGTAATCTCCAACTAGAACCAACTACAAAACCGGCACCAGCACCTTGTTGGATTGGGTACTCATAAACCGTTCTGCATATATCAGTAACATTTCTGTTCTCCCAGACTCTCTGAGTGACCACTCTCCAATCACATGTACCTGGAATACCCACTACTGCAAACTCCCTGTCAGAAATATCACTAACCATGTCCTCCTAAAAGGACATCTTCCACAGCTAAAAGCAGTACCAAGTATCAAGATTGGACCAACCTGTATGACACTCAGGATGTGGACATAGCCCTTGATCTCCTCATTAAAAAATTTAAAGCAGTCTGTGATAAGCACGCTCCCATAAAAACAAAATTAGTCAAAAGACCCCACAATCCATGGCTTACCCCTGAACTACTTGAGCAACTCTATACTAGGGATCATTTTATTTTTTATTTTATTTTATTTTAGTCTTTGGTAACCGGGTAAGGCCCACTAAGCACAAGTGCCTGTTTTCAGGGGTGACCAGGGAGCACTGGGTGGTTAAGTGACTTACTCAGAATCACACAGTATGCAAGTGGAGGATGTGAGAATCAAACCCAGGTCTGGTCTACTGGATGTACCAAGCTCATTCACAGCTCATTACTCACATCTCTAGGCTATACTGCCAGCCCCATCTCTGGCAAGTGACGAGAGTACATAGCACAGCTGCAAACATACAACAACACACAAAGCTATCCATCTGGAGAAAAGTTCTTATTACAAAGAAGCCCTCACTGATTTCTGGAACTCCAACAAGCTCTTTTGGGACAACCTTAGTGACATCACTGGAAAGGATCCCAAAACTGCCCCAACTATGCTCACCATTGATGGAGTGCGAACCTTAGACCCCCTTTTCATTGCAAACTCCCTGAATAACACCTTCTTGGACCTGAACAGTGTGCTCCCTGCTTACTTCTTCAATCACACCACCACAAAAGACTCACAAGGGAAATCAACCCTTCACCACAACCAGACGCTTTTTTACTTTAACAAAGTCACAGAAACGGAAGCCAGAAAATATCTGGAAAAGGTGCTTGGGAAAGGAAGACACAGTGGGGACTCCTTAGACCTTAAATTTGTAAGCCTAGCACTGGAGGAAATCCTAAGTCCGCTGACTCACATTATTAACCTTTCCCTCTGTCACTCTCAATTCCCCCAACATTGGAAATCTGCTGCAATCACACTGGTGCACAAAAGCGAGGACAGGACACTGCAAAACAACTAGGGGCTGATATCAATACTCCCCCCACTCTCCAAAGCCTTAGAGAGGATTGTGACCAATCAGCTTGTGGAATATTTTAACCAGCACCAACTATTGTGTCCTGAACATCATGGATTCAGGAGTGGGCACAGTACCCTCACAGCTTTACTCAAATTCACAGGCTATATCTACCATGCATTAGACCAAGGCCACCTGGTCAGGGCAGCCTTCTTTGACCTATCAAAGACATTTGATATGATGAACCAGCTACCTGACATTGGTCTCTCACCTGACACCCGGGACTGGTTCAATAGCTACCTGAGACACTACCACCAATGGGTAAGGATCGGTGAAGTCCTCTCTGACAGCAGACCCGTTAGATCTGGTATTACACAGGGATCCTTATTAGGACCACTGCTGTTCAGTCTATTCTTAAATAATCTCCCAGCATTCTGCCAGTGTCAAATGCTCCTTTACAAAGATGATGCAGTCCTGTTTACCGGCAACCAAGACCCTAAACTTCTAAAGGCAGAGCTACAAAAAGGATTCACATCTGCAGAATAGTGGTTTAAGGAACATAGGCTGGTCCTGAATTATAAAAAACTAAGTCTATGATCTTCTCTACCGCCAAAGCAAACAAAACCTTTCCCCTTGTAAACAAAAATGACTGCAGTTCCACTCTTGAGCTAGTTCGGCATTTTAAGTATCTGGGCATCACAGTTGATTCCACCCTATCATATGCCCAGCACATTGACAATATCGCAAAGGCCATCGGTACAAGAATTGGGATCTTATACCGACACAGGCACTTTCTTACTCATGAAGCCCTGAACATGGCCATTCATAGCTCTACTGTATCTCTCATCAACAATGGGCTAGCAGTCTATGGATCTGCAACAGATACAGCCCTCCACTGCATCTCTATTGCCCTAAATAAAGCATGACGTCTCCTCACAGGTGCTGCCAGACTTACACACACCTGTGATCTCTATATCATGGCAGGTTGAATACAACTGGATGGAAGAATCAGATATCAGTTCTGCCTCCTCGCCAAAAAAATCTCCCCTAAACCTTCTGCCACCCGGGGTACAGAACCTTCTGACCACACCTCAGGGCTTAAAACAGACCAGAAGTGCTGCCTCTCAAGTATTCCATGTACCAAGGTGTCACACTACACTGGCTCAACGGGGCTTCACCTGTCATGCCCCTTTCTGGAGAAATGCGCTCTCTCAAGGCATCTCTGACACTGCAACAATTGGTGCTTTCAAGCACAAGCTTCGTCAACACCTACTTGTCATGAATACCTGTGTCTGCCCTTGCCAGCTCCCATCAATGACTTTATCTACAACTTCTGAAGTCAGTAATTACAGCTAGTGAAGGCAGTAATCCCCACTATCACTTATTCACCCTGTCGAGTGTTACCTCGAAGTAGCACTGACTCAGCACTTCCCCTACACTTTCTGCCCTTCCTCTATGGCACTAGCACACCCCAGCCCCCAATCTACTGCCCCACACTCTTACCTCCCCACCTTTCCCCTCCAATTACCCTAACTCTGCCTTCTCTGTTCTTTTCTTCCCCTGTACTCATTCCAATTACTGTTGTATCCCCAGGATGCAGGCATACATTGCACTATGCCTTAGTAGTGTCTACCCATGTATAATAAGTGTAATGTGTACCTCCACTTTATATGTATATGTACCTCTTTCCTTGTATTTTGTACCAGTTTGTAATTCAATTGTTGTGGAACCAATTAACAAGCATCTCCTCCATGGTGTTATCCAAGAATTCATTAAATAAATAAATAAATAAAATAAACATGTTTTTCTCCCCCTTTGATACTGACAATTTGCCCACCTGATAAAGCTGATACTGCTTTGCAACAACTGCAGAATCCCAGAATTCCAAGGCAATTGAGGGAGATTATATGGTTGGGGGTACATGGCAGGATGGCTGTTGAAGTTCTCCTGAAACATAAATAACTTGAGGAATGGTTTTGCCCTAAAGAAACCTGTACTGGAATCCCTGAAACTCAAAAACACCTTCTGCTGGGTTACTCTATATGCCAAAAAAAAATTTTGGGGGCGAGGTTATTGAGTAGAATGCGGAAGACTGGGGGTTGTATATGTCAATGATCAGGTGTTGGTTTTGTGGATATACAATGGGCAGTAGGAAAGATACCACCCTCTATAGTATTTAAGGCAGGCTCACTGCACTCTACAATTGCAGCAGAAATTAACATCTCCAACCCTGAATCAGTTGTGTATCTACTGCATTATGCTTTACTTAAATATAGGATACTGAATGTAATCAGTTATATTCCTAGGTTGTGATAGCATTATGGGGTGGTTTTCTGACATCAACATATTATTAATGTCTCTTCTGATGGACAGCACCTCACCAGTGCAGTACTCCTCTCATACTGTACTACGTTGTCAATTTTGGGTATTACTGCTAGTATTTGGTGTGGGGCTAGAACTCAAGACCTTCCAATCTTCCAGCCCCAGTGGGCAAGCATGCTATCTACTGAGCCACTGCCATTAACATTACTGAATGACACCTTTATTAGATAACTACTACCACACCCCAAGTTGCTCAGTCTTATATCCGCACTTCAAAAACATGCTTTGTTGGCCATCTTTGCTCTACTTCAGTATGTCTCCTATCTCACTGTTTGAGTGTGATACTAATTAGGATTTCCTATCATAACCTTGGATTGTTTTCTCATAAAAGCCAGACTGTCCCCAGGAGACTGTTAAAGGAATAAAGAGCGTTCTTGCAGTCTTTTGCTGATACAGTCTCCTTGGCTGCAAAAGATCTGCTTGGTTTGCTCAGTCATTTTGTTTTTGTCTGAAGAGAGAGACTGCTACTGGTTGTTTTTTCATTTTATGCCTCATTAACTTGACTTCATCTGTCATAAAATGGAGTTTACTGTTAAAATGCTTGCTGAGAGGAGAAAAGACCTTCACGTGTGGCTTATCCACCTCTTTATCCTGCAAGACAGGAAGAGTTTCTTTTCCTGGATAAGGGTTTTATGTTTACGAGACATCTTTACCTATTTATTGACAAAGCTTCCTCAGTAATCTTTTTAAGCTGTATTTTTGACAATTTTTAGCTTCTAGATATATAGCTTCAAAACTGCTTTGCACTAAACCTACCTGAGAGCAACCATGATCTTGATAACAGAGTCACCAAGTGTATAAAACCATTGATTGGGGGCTAATCATTAATGTACAACTGGATTATTCTGCATTGGCTCTTAAAATGCAATATCAGTAGACTAATTCCTTGAATTACACAAACAATAATTGATTTTCTCAGTTTAAAAGGTTCTTTTGCAGAGAGCTTTTGTGCATGGCTGTTGGAGGATATGGCTGAGCACATAATGATTGCTATGTTAGTAGTTCACCCCCTAGCGCATGTGGAGCACTGTGCTGGAGTTGTAGGTTCCTTTCTCTCGTGGCCCCACTCCTCTCTCTCTCTATAGATAGATAAAAACAAGGTGCTGCATCAGCATGTGGTCAGAAAGCAAAACAAAATGGTTATATTAAATGCACGCTGAAAATGGAAAATAGAGTTAAAAATCTATGTTTCGACTTTAGGACTTCTTCAGAAAATATCTAAAAGAGAAAAAAACAAAGTTAGTGTAGAGGGGATGTAAAATAAGGGATATATATGTGGAGAAAGAAAAAAGGGGTGGCCCAGGGAGAAGATGTGATAAATGGCAAGATTAAGAGAGAATCTGTGAAACAAAAAGGTGATGATGGGAAAGACACAGCATAATAGGAGTGAAAGAGCTAGAGAAGTCCCCAGGTGGGGACTAATTGGCAGGGTATAGTAAGAAGGGTGAAAGGTGACAAATGTGAGGGAAGGAGACAGAGATGGAGACTTATGGTGAAAATGAAAAATAAATTAAATATGTACGGATACAAACAGACCTAAAGGAAACCAAGGGGTGGCTGAAAGATGTTAGTGGAAAATAAGTCTATAATTTAAATTGGAGGGCTGCTGGGAGCCAAGGCAGATGATCAGCTTGATTTCTATGTTTTTCTATGGTCAGAATCCCAGAAGCCCTACTGAAGTACACAAACAGAAAGGTCATTGACACTGTGATCCCTGGAGATAAAGTGGGATACAATGGCTTTAACAGTGTCTCCATTCCTGACTGCTCTGTAATGTTCACTGAAACAGTCAGCAAGGCATCTACCAGTCTCTCCAATGTAAATAGCTGCACACTTCCTGCAAAGAATATCTAAGATGGCTGTTGAGCTGAACCAGCCTGAGCACTAGCTCTTTTCATTTACATTTATTTTTGTTCATTTTTGATTGGTTTTTTTTCTGTGTATGCATAAATTAGTTCAGGGTCGAAGAAGTGAGTTAGACTAGGGTGAGAGACATTTTGCGGTTTGATCAAGCAGCGTGTAATGGAGTATTCAGCTTTTCAGTGTATGTACTGCCGATTATAGAGTGAATGGCCATGGAGTTGGGAAGCCGAGAGTCATGGGAAGGACTTTTGCTGTTCTAGTACTGTAGCTGTATTAGAGTACCTCTGAGCTATGCTAGAGGACTCCACTTTGATTTTTCTTTTTACTCTATTTCTCCCCCCCCCCTTTTTTCAGGGGAGTTCTAGACGTTTAACTGACTGCTTTCCGACCACAGTGTGGCAGACTGTGGAGTCGGGGAAGTTTTTCGTTTCTTTTCTCAGGTGGATGTATTTTCTGGAGTTGGAGATTAGTAGAGAATATGTTTCCTATTCTGCTGGTTGGAGGTATTTTCCCTTTGGAAGAGAACAGGGATAAAGAATTGGAGTTGGAGCGTTGATTCGTACATGGAGTTCCTGTTTGGATTTTTTGGAGGATTGAGCTGCAGTTAAGAAACGTGCTGATTTTAATTTGCTGTGGTACAGAGGTTCCCTTAATTTGTGTTGGGGAGTCAGGGATCAAATTTTGCTGTGGTTTGGGGGTTTCTGAGTTGTGGACCAGCTGGGGAGTTGGCCGATGGGCTTAGAGTCCTCTGTGGTTCCCCAGGGGATCTACTAACAAGTGGATCCCGGCTGGTGGCTCCTTTTATCACTGTAATTATTTTTGACTCGGCCCCAGCACATAGGGTTCTCTTGTGCCTGGCTGAAGTGGATTTCCGGGACTCCTTATGTGGATTCTGGCATGGAAAGAATAGTTCTGTGGATGGCTACCTGTGTCCAATAAACTCTAAAGATGGTCAGACGTTTTTATTCCTGCTTATTTCTAGTGACTTGGACTTTATTTCTTGACTTTGTAAGCAGAGAGAGTGCTTATATCTCTTTTCCAAGCAGTGACAGGGCTTGGATATTTCTAATTATTTTATTTATTATTTGAAATTTGTTTTATTTAATGTTTTGTTGTTTTTTTATATATAAATAATTTCTGAATACACATTTACTTTTAGCTCCTTGGGTAGTGAGAGAACCTTGGGAGCTGTATGGTTTATGGTTTAATTGGTGTCTCTTGTGAGACTTGGTTATTAATTATTTCAGACTGAATGATTTAAAGTTTAAGTTGTTAGGTTTAGGTTTTTAATTTTAAATTGTTATATGTTGGGTTTGGGGTGTGTAATAGCTGTTAATTATTTTATTATTTAGATAGTTGTTTTGGGGATTTCTGTATTATAATTAATTGTTTGGTTTATTTATTCTAGTGCTTGAGCTACTAAGTGTCTGGGATGTTAGCCCCTGCAGTTGTGCACTATCCGCCCTCTACTCTTCGTGCCCTCCATCCTTTTTTTCCTCCTCCTCTCCAGTTTGCAACCTACCAATGGTGTAGGGCTCTGGGTATTACACGTAGGAGTTGGAGAAGGGGGGGTGCAAACAGTGGAGAGCAAATGAGGGGTGCCATCACATTGGGGTAGTAGGTTCCAGGAGAAGCCCTGGGGTGAAATGGAACCCAGAGAAGAGGGCATTGTGTCTGGTTTCCATACCCTAGGGCACTACTGATTGTAGTAGGCAGATGGTTCGGGCGGCCCGAGAGGTTCGTCCAACTCGAGTGGTGTTATTCAATGCCAGGTCCATTAAAAACAAGACTGCAATTATTGCAGATCTTGTTGAAACAGTGGACCTGGCCTGCATCACCGAGACCTGGCTGGATAAAAATTCTGGCCCCATTTTGGAAGCTTTAGTTCCAGCAGGGTATTCGGTGATACACCGCCAGAGATTGGATCTCGGGGGTGGGGGTTGCGGTCTGTTTCAAGACTGAAATGAACTTCATGAGTGTACTAGTTGAGGAAGCAGAGTCGTTTGAGTGTACCGTAGTAGCAGGTGTAGGTTGTCGGATTGCCCTCATCTATCGTCCACCCAGTTATGAGAAGTGATTCCTTCAGGAAGTTGCAGACTTCATCATTGACATAACGTTAGAGTCGCCCAGACTGTTGGTTCTGGGTGACTTTAATGCCTGGGTCGATGACAAACTCTCACAATTTGGACAGCACTTCCTACAGTTAATGACATCTCTGGGCCTTACACAGGTGGTTACCACTGCTACTCATAAGAACGGACACTCTCTCGACCAGGTTTTCCTCCTAGGGATTGAGGCCTCCAATTTGGGGGTGGAACCAGTTGCGTGGTCTAATCATTACACCATGGGGTTTAGTTTTAGCACCCCCTCCCTTGTAGACCTCCTCCTGTGGAGATGGTCAGGTACCGCTCTTCAAGAGATATAAGTTCTCAGAGCCTATCTGCAGTACTCAACCTATTGTCCCTCTCTATGGCAAGTAGTGATCCAGAGACCCTCGTGTTGGCCTATAATACGGCTGTCTCGGGGCACTGGATGTCATTGCTCCAGTCTGAGATCGTCCTCTTTCCCTTCACCCTCAATCTCCATGGTTTGATGGGGTTTTGAGGGAGATGCGGTGACTAGGACGAAGGCTAGACCGTCACTGGTGGAAATCCGCCCTTGATGCCAACCGTCTTAGATTGATGGACCATTATCAAGTCTATCAATCCACAATCACCCATAAGAAGGCAGAGTTCCCATCCAGGGAGATTGTGGCAGCTCAGAACCGACCAGCTCAGCTGTTCCGAACTGTGGATAGACTGTGCAACCCAGCCTGTCTTCAGGTTCGGAAAGCATTTTCGTAAATAGAGTGTGATGAACTTGCTCATTTCTGTCTTTTTTTTATTTAGTTTTTGTTAACCGGGTAGGTGCACTAGCCATAAAATTACTATTTTTAGGCACAACCCGGGAGAGTACAACAAAAAGAGAGCAGTTGAACAACAGCAACATGGGTGCAATAATACAAATAGAGGAACAGTACAGCAGTGCTACAAAAATACAATGGATAGAAACAACAAAAAATAATGGCAGCATTATACAGATAATGGCAGTAAGATATATAATAAGTGCAGAAACCACGGACCGACCTGTGGAGTGAAAGGGTTAATAAGATAGCAAGGTAATATAGAGAGAAATGTGAGGAATGTTCTAACATAACAAGAAAGACAGACAGCAGGGAGGTCAGGGGTGGCAACTGGCAAAACAACAGTGGATGGTCAGTAACAAGTTTTGAGAAGGAAGAGAGCTAGTAGTCAAGAAGTTATTTACAAAGAGAAGGAAAAATATGGGGAAGGGAAGAGGAGACAGCCTTGGAGCTGGATTAGAGCAGGGGTGACATTACTGGTAAGTCTCAGGAGCTTCAGGTTGGGTCAAAGCATGTACAAGCATCAGCTAAGGATAGATAACGACGATATTCACTTTTAAATCCAAAGTGAGACTGAGACAGTCGGAGGTTGGGTGGAAGAGCATTCCATAGCCTGGGAGCAGAGAATTGGAAGGCCCCTGTGCCTTTAGTCGTCTGACATCTTGGAACATAGAGCAAGGATTTGTCAGCTGATCACAGGCCATGGGAGGATGGTTGAGGGACCAGCAACGCCAACAGCTGGGATGTTTTTTTTCCCAGATGATCGAGTCCATTAGTGATCCAAGGTAGTATTGTCAACTGGCAGAGGGTGAGAGCCAATTCAGATCCTTATAAAGAAGGCAGTGATGTTTGAGTCGAGGTGACGAAGAGGCAAATCGGCATATATTGTTATATAAATTCGTCCCATTTTGTAGGGAGGTTTTATGGGCAGAGGTAGAATAGAGGCACCATAAGTAAGGGTTGAGTAGAATACCTTGGGCACTGCTAATTTGGCCAAGGTGTAAGCATGTAGCTCATTTTGTAAGCTACTCCCAGTTTGGAGTTTACAGCTTTGCTATGAGGACTGAATGTGAAGATTAAAATCCAGGGACTGGTCCAGGAGGATCCCAAGGTACTTGAAGAAAGTAACATTTTCAAGTGGAAATCCTCCTGGGTGAAGAACCTCCAGCAAACTAGAACAGGCCTTAATCTTCAGTGCGGAACCTAGGAGCATGGCTTTAGTTTTCTTTTCATTTAGTGCAAGCTTACGGTCTAGTAGCCAGTCTAAGACCTTATTAAAGTCTGAAGTAAGTGATGTGCTTATGCAGGCAATACTAGACGAACTAGTATAGATGATCAGGTCATCAGCATAGAGAATAGCTGAGCAAGATTACAGGACCTCAGCTGCATTGTTGATAAAAATTGAGAACAGAAGGGGCCCAAGGATAGAGCCCTGAGGGACCCCAAGGTTGATAGTAAACGTGTTGAACAGGGAGGAGTTAAATTTGACAGCTTTCAACCTGTTTGACAGGTAACTACAGAACCAGTCCACAACAGGGGTAGAGAAATGGAATTTATGGAGAGTGGAGAGAAGCAGGGGATGGTCTACAAGGTCGGAAGCCTTAGTGAGGTCAATGAAGATGGCACCTGTGAGTTTTCCAGAATTGATGTTGGACTGAATATCAGTAGTTAGTTGAAGAAGAACCATGGTGGTGCTATGACCTTTTCTGAAACTATGCTGGGTGTCTGAGAGGAGATTGTAGCGTGTAAGGTAGTCAATGGTCTGTGATGCAACTATTTTCTCTAGGATCTTGCTAAGGACAGACAGAATTGCTATAGGTCTGTAATTGGCAATGTCCTTTGTGTCACCTTTTTTAAAGACAGGCGTTACTCTTGCAGATTTCCATAAGTCTGGCACAGTGCTATGGATAAGGGATAAAATTTGCTGATAAGGTGGCCGACATCAGGGCGGAGCTCCTGCCAGCACACTCTCTGGGTATTGCTTGTGATCAGTATGAGGTCACTGTCCCTCGGTTTGCTGGAGTATCTTCAGCCACCTCGACTTCGTGGATGTCATGCGGATCATCCAGGGTGTACGCCCTACATGCTGTAGGTTGGACCCTGGACCAACTTCCCTGATTTTGGGCTGTCCTGATGTTATTGGTCCGGTCCTAGAGAGGACAGTTTGGTGCTCTTTGGAATCTGGGGAGTTTTCTAACTCTCTGAAAGAGGCGGTAGTGATATCTCTCTTGAAGAAAGCTACTTTGGACCCAAACTGCCACGCTAACTACAGACCTATCTCTAACCTTCCCTTTTTAAGGAAGGTTATTGAGAAAGTAGTGGCAGCACAACTGGAAGACCACTTGACCATCCATGACATCTACAAGCCCCTCCAGTCTGCTTTTTGAAAGAGACATAGCACCGAGTCAGTGCTGGTCTGGGTGCTCAATGATCTTCTGATGGCTAGAGATTGGAAGAACTGTTCCATCTTGGTTCTTCTGGATCTATCATCAGCATTTGACACTGTGGACCATGAGCTGTTACTTAGCCACCTGAGGTACATCTGTGGAATAACAGGGACTGTCCTCAGATGGTTTACATCTTTCCTCACTGGAAGAACTCAAAGAGTGGTATCTGGAGTATTTTCATCAGATCCATTTTCTCTGTCTCGTGGGGTTCCTCATGGTTCGGTTCTGTCACCCATGTTGTTCGCAGTGTATATGCTACCCCTCGGAGACATTGTAAGAAGGTACGGGCTGAGGTTTCATTGTTATGCTGATGATACCCAGCTCTACCTTTCTTTTTGCATCTGACCAGAATAGAGCTCTCTCGATCTTTAATAACTGTCTCAAAGAAATCCAGGAGTGGATGGATTCGAGCTGGCTGACGTTGAACTCTGGTAAGATTGAGGTGATGGTTATGGAACATGGTCGCTGGACAGGAGGTTTGGGAAGTGCATCACCCTCTGGACTTGTTCTCAGGGGTGTCCCCCTCCAGACCTCTAACCAGGTGTGAAACCTGGGGGTTATTTTTGCCGAAGGGTTGACCCTGCATTCGCAGGTGTCACGTGTCATCAAATCTTCCTTTTACCATCTAAGGAATATCTCCAGAATTAAACATCTGGTACCATCCAACGACCTTCCCATCTTGGTTCATGCCTTTGTGTCCTTGCACTTAGATTACTGCAATTCCCTATACCTAGGGCTTTCTTGGGTAGAAATCCACCGACTGCAGCTGGTGCAGAACACGGCGGCCTGGCTTTTGACAGGATCCTCTCGGTCCTGTCATATTACGCCAGAGCTGCGCGAACTACACTGCCTGCCAGTTCAGTGGTGGATCACCTTTAAAGTTGGTTTGCTGACTTTTAAAGCCCTACACGGACTGGACCCGGACTACCTGAAAGAGCTCCTGATGCCCTATTTCTCTGGGCGACCTCTCCACTCAGCCGGCGAGGTGATGTTAGAAATTTCCTTAGGTACGATTTAATTTTTTGGGTGCAAAATCTTTTATGTTCATGGCCCCCACATTATGGAATTCTCTACCTCATCGGTTACGGGAGTGCATGACTGTGGAGGGCTTTAAATTAGCCTTAAAAACTCATTTGAGGCACCAGGCTTATGGTGACTGATCATCTTATGTCATTATATTTATAATATTGTCTGATTTTAATGATTGTTTATTTATTTGAACTGTTTGATTTTATTTTGTATGGCGCCTTGGCTTTTTGAAAGGCGCCTTACAAATAAAAATATTATTATTATATTATTATTATTATTATAGAATACAATATATCACATTAGTGGAAGTGCATGAGAATTAAAGCTACCAACAGTCCCTATTTTCTCAGGACAGTCCCTATTTTAGGCAGCATGTCCCAGTGTCCTCACAATTTTTGCAAAATGTCACTTTTGTCCTGGTTTTTGCTTACTTGTCCCAGTTTTTTCCCTTTTTATGTTTGCTTGCACGCATGTGCAAGAAACATAGTGCCATCATCTGAGTTTTCGGAGGTGTGTCAGCCCTCTTCCAATTCAGTCAGTGTGTTTGCAGGCATGGCCGCAGTTATCCAATGCTTGCTGGAGCTGTCTATGACAGCTCCAAAATGCAGTGGAGTAGAGTTGAAAGGGGGAGCTACGCTTCAGTAAGCAGCAATAAGATATCACCTGCTCGTACACTCCCCTACACACACACACACACACACATATGCTTGTGCTGCCCCCACGCACACACTGTATGGCAGCCAGAGGTGCCCAATCCCCGTCCGGCTCCTGTCTCCTCCCGAGTACAGGGTGCCACGCTGGGAGCCTACCCCAGCGTGGCAGCCAAACTCTCTATAGCGATGGGGTGCCCAATCTCCGTCGGCTCAGCATGCCCCCAACCAGCCATCCTTCACGCTTAGCAGGCCTACCCCAGCATGGCAAACGCCCCGCTGCCGCCTCATTAAAAAAAAACTGAAAATCAAAACGGTCCTCGCTGTGTCTGCCCTCACCCGTGCTTCCACCCACTGTGCACCCTGCCTCTCCACACCCCCTCACCATATACTTTCTCATTCGACTCCGCGCGATGATCTTCGCTGACCGAACATGTCTGCACTCTTCAAAGCCAACTACTCTAACTGAGAAAATGCCAGTAAGCTGTATAATGGGATAGATAGGGTTTTCAACTTTTTGCATATCTCAGGCATTTTGGGAATCTGAGCCCAATTTTCAACTTGGGTTTTGGGACCCCTCCTCATGAATTATTGCACTGTCACGTGAAGATTGGATCTAAGGGTGATTTCGCAGTCACTGCGCAAAATCACCTTTCCGGACTGAGTAACGAAATGACACTGCCACTGTTCATAAGGTGGGCTTTCAAAAAACCTATGTTGAAATTTTGGTGGAAAAATTCCTAAAAATGACTGTTTTACAAGCGTGCATTGAGCAGTTCCTACACACGGTCGTAAGTTCGTGAATTTTCAATATTTTCACTCCAGATTTTCAACATTGCCATTTTACCACACCTCCTTATGAGCAGTACTGCTGTCATTTTTCACATCTTGCCCAAAACGTGTTTCTGCCCATGTAACGCACAATGGTGCAGTCGGTGTGCGAAATCAATGTGTGGGACACATTAAGAAAATCACAGTGACACTGTTCATGAGCAGAGGTCTTAAAATGGCTATGTTGAAAATTTGGTGAAAAAATTCCTAAAAATGACTGTTTTACAAGCGTGTGTTGCGCAGTTCCTATGCACGCTTAAAAGTTTGCGAATTTTCTATATTTTCACTCCAGATTTTCCACATTGCCATTTTATGACACTTCCTTATGAACAGTACAGCTGCCATTTTTCACATGTTGCCCAAAATGTGTTTCCGCACATGTAGCGCACAATGGTGCAGTTGGTGTGCGAAAGTAATGTTTGGGACAGATTAAGAAAATCACAGTTACACTGTTCATGAGCAGAGGTCTTAAAATGGCTATGTTGAAAATTTGGTGACAAAAGTCCATAAAATGACTGTGTTACGAGTCAGCGTTGCGCAGTTTCCACACACCCTCGTAAGTTCATGACTTTGTAATATTTTCAGTCCAGATTTTCACCAGTTGCATTTTTCCACACTTCTTTATGAACAGTACAGCTGTCATTTTTCACAACATGGCCGAAATGTGTTTTCACACTTTCAGCGCAGAGATGCGTGGTGGCTGTGGGAAATCAATCATTGTTCGGGACAGATAAAGAAAATCAAAGTGACACTGTTCATGATCGGAGGTCCCAAAATGCCTGAGTTGACAATCTGCTGTAAAAAAATCCCCACACTAATTACATTACGGATGTGCGTTGCACAGTTTCCTATGCATGCTCGTGACTTCACCAGTTTTTTTAATATTTTTACTGCAGATTTGCAACATTGCCATTTTTTCCACCTCCCCATGAACAGTACAGCTGTCATTTTTCACATCCTGTTCGGAATGTGTTTTTGCACCTGTGGTGCTAAGTGCCGTAGTCACTGTGCATAAGCAGCTTTCCGCTAACAAACTGATATTGTCACTGTTCATGAGGTGGGGAATCTCAAAAAAAACATGTTGAAAATTTGGAGTGAAAATACCAACTAATGCCTGAGCTGTTAGGGTTTCCAACCATAATGCCCCACCCTGTAGAGAATGACAGGCATCAGGGGTGTGACCTGGGATTCTTGCCTGTAATGCTTATACCATTCCACACCCTGCAGCCAGTGAGAAGCATCGAGGTATGCCTTGGACTCTTTGGCCCCAAAGTTCACTCCATTCTCCTATACCGCACCCATCTCACCATATTTCCTGATTAGATGGGGTGCGCATAACGACCAAAGACCCCAAAGCACACCGTGACATTTGTCACTGTCTGAAGGGTAGGGTGTGGTGAAATGGCGTGGCCATTTTGCCTGATGACCCAAAGGCACACCCCAATGCCTGTCACTCTCTGCAAGGTGGTGGTGGGGTTGGCTTCAGTTTAATACTTCACTGCCATTCCTATTATGCAGCTCTGTAACTTCTGCACTACCAATGCCAATGCCAGCAAGCAAACATTCAGCCTTGACAAATGCTTGTTTTTTTTGCTGACTGCTAATCCATGAGTGACAGTTATTTCAGCACCACTGTGGCGCTGCTTGGGCTGGACAGTAGTTTGCAACTTCAACCCCTGCACCAGTAGTGCACTGCAAGCATGTCAGTGGGATAACGGTAAAGCATGCTCCTTCCTGTTAGATTAGACTGGGTAGTAGAGCAAACAAGTACATGTGGATGTCTGCCTGCCAGCAGCTGATAAGACCTCCAGACAGAGAAGAATCCGGCAGCAGGGAACCAAGGTACCAGAATCTGTTCAGTTGTAGGGAAGTGTGTAAAAACAATCTGGTGTGGTGGTGGGAGTCACTGAAGTGAAGTTTGCTCAGCAAATGAGGTGAGTGTAAGCATGTTGGATGGGACTGTCAGGAGGAGTAATACATGCAGCTCGAATGTCTAATCACAATTTAACGCAGGTTTGCTTCTAATGAACTTTCTGTACATCATGATTTGGAGCTTGCTGCAGCAGAATGATGTATTGTTTTAATCTGAAAGTTTGCTACTGGTGTTACTGTGGGGCAGCATGGCCAGGGCAAGCAGCAACATTTAATTGATTGTGCGCAGCATTGTGTGCAGCGGTGCCTGTGGGAGTGACACGGTGGGGGGGAAGGGGTCATGGTCAGGATGGACCATCCCAGTTTTAGGCCTCAAAAAGTTGGTAGCTTTAATGAGAATTCCTTAGTGATGTGAAAAACACCTGTAGGCCCCCGAATTTGAGTCACACTGAAAACAAATTTGCAGGTGTAGCAGTGAGTTCTGTTGCAAGGTTTGGTACCTAGTAGGGAGTGTTAGGAGTAGGTAGGCTGCTTTTAACCAGGAGATTCCACAGGTTGGGTGTCTGGGGGTAGGAGGCAATAGGCGGTTCTGTAAAGAAAGCACCAGTGTTATGATCAGTTTGCAAAATAGGAAAGTTGCTGGTGATAATCCTGTGAAGATATATATATATATATATATATATATATATATCTTTCTTTTTATGTTACAGATGTTTTTTCACCTTATAGCTTCCTCTACTCTTCAGAGTTATGCAGGATTCTATTATGGGTCATCTTCCTTGTAAGCAATAAGATATGACATGGTGTGCTTTATGGTGATATAATTACATGCCTCAGGAGCATTGTTAGGTATGAGGCACAGCTGAGTGCGTTTAAATTCACCTAAGACATCCAGGTGTATCACCACAATGGCACACCCTGGAGTGTCTTACAGCACTTATAAAATGACTTTTAAATGGCTGACAAAATAACTAAAAATAAAAGAAAATTATTTTAGAAAGATAAAAACAAAAACCTTTCATTGACATATGCTTCCATCTTAACTTAGAAGACAAAACACAGTACATATTCTTATAACTGGGGTGGTAGCTAAAAACAATAAAAGGCAATGGAAACTCTGTGTGGTACACACTTTCAAAAAAATAAAAAAACAGCAGTTGTCTAGTTTGCACCACAAATCAAAATTTCTCCTGAAAAGGTTCACCCATCCCTGATTCGGTCATGTACTATTATGAACTTCAGGACTTATTTTAAAAAGTTTGGCTCTACCTTAGACCATTTTAAGTGGATTGCCCTTTTTTTCCCCTCTTTGTTTATATGATTGCCTCCCTTTCTCACCCAGTTTCTTTTTTTCCTTTTTTTCCCACATTTAACAGACAAGTCAGAGTCAGTGGCTCAGTAGGTAGCACACTCACCTCTGAGGCCGGGAGATCAGAGGGCTGTGGGTTCAGTTCCCACATCTGGCACTTGGGTTAATATCCCAGTACTGACACTGTAGTGCAGCATGAGAGGGGTGCTGCACTTCTGGGGTGCCGTCTTTCGGATGAGACGTTAAACCGAGGTCCCATCTGCCTGGATTAGTGGTAGTTCAGGTGGATGTTAAAGATCCCATGGCACTTATTGAAAAGAGTAGGGGAAGTTTTTATTGAGAAAAAACATAACATCACAAAGAGAAAGAGCAAAGTAAAAAAGAACAATATGTTACATAGAATCCACAAAAGAAAAAAAAAATTGTTTCACAACATAGGAAAATGTTTCCATAAAGCAATCATTTTGTCAATAGAATGGTGTTTTCTGTCAGTAGCATATAGGGAAAGTAAATCATTATGAACAGACTCAATGATAACTGAATAAGAAATCTGTTGCTGTTGTAATACAAATTTACATCTGGCTTGCCATAGAAAATACTGTAATAAAGCAAAGAAAACATGTAAAGTACTTTTATGATAGTTTTTCCAAATCCTGTATAATCACCCAGAATAAGAATATTATATGTTAATGATGAAAGATGTGGCATTTTCCAATAAAGTGCTGCTTGTGACCAAAAAGCCTGACTATCTATGCAATCTATAAAGAAATGTTGTTGACTCTCTTCTATATTAATACATTGTGGTTTTAGACAAAATCTTTCATGTAAAGGTTTGTATTTCATGTTTCCCCTGACACCTAATCTTCCATGGACCGACAGCCAAATAACGTCCCAGGTTTTAACTGGGATTCTGTAATCTGTTAATTTGTGTAGTGCTAGAATCATTTTAGTAGGGGTACACTGAGGAAAAAGCAATGTGATTTTTTGAACTTCATAGACAATATAAGCATAAAACGTTTTCCGAGACAATGTGAGTAATTTCTGCAGCGGAATCTTCCACTGATAGAGTTTCTTAAGTGTAGCAAGTCCATACTTAGGTAAGGAATCAGAAAGAATGATTTTTGGGGGAAATAAAGACCATTTAACGAAATACTTGTGCCAAATTGACTGGACCCAGAACTGCCAAGTTAACAAGGGCTTAATCCAAAGTAAAGAGAATGATGAAAACAAAAAATTAGAATGAAAAAAAAACAACGGGATTAATCACATTAAGACCTCCATCCTTTTTAGGAAGGTATGTGTATTCTCTCTTTACAGGGTTAAGTCTGTTTCCCCAGAGCATCTGAAAAAAAATACTATATAGCCTAGTTTCAATAGAAATAGGGGGAGGAAAAACATGACTTATGTATGTAAACTGGAGCAATAAAAACTGTTTAATGATTACTACTCTTTTTTGCTTACTAAAAGACCAACTTTTCCAGAGATTTACTTTTGACTCTCCTATCTCCAATCTTTTTTCCCAATTATATAGGGCCATATCCTCAACTCCAAACCATACCCCTAATATTTTTTGAGGAATACGTGATACAGGTATATCTAAATAGGTGGATGCTACTGAAGGGGAATTTTGTAAGGGTATTATAAAGCTTTTGTCTATATTTAGAGATGCACCTGAGAACTTTCCAAAAAAAGGAAAAATCTCTAATGCTCTCTGTAATGATGAGACATTAGCTAATAATAGAGTAACATCGTCAGCAAATGCTGTAATTTTTACTTTATCCAACCAAGGGGAAGGGGAAAGCCCCATAATCCGATGGTCAGAGACAATACTCCTAATGACTGGGTCCAAAATAAAAGTATATAGTAAAGGGCTTAAAGGACAACCTTGCCGTACACCTCTCTTAATTTCAATTTCAGAGCCCATTAGTCCGTTAACTAGTGGAATAGTAACTGCCTGACTATATAGGTTACTTATCCATTTAACAAAGATTTCTGGAATGCCATAATGAGTTAAAACAAAATATAAATAGGAATGACAGACCGTATCGAAAGCTTTTGCTTGATCTAAGGCCACTATAATACCTGAACCTGAAGAGTTGTGTGACGACATAGAAAAAATATCTTTTACTAAATACAGATTTTGTTGCAGGGTTCTAGTGGGTATGGAACAAGTTTGTGCTGGATGGATTAAAATTTCTGCAGCCTTTATTAACCTATTATGCAAGATCTTAGTTAATATTTTATAGTCGGTGTTTAATAAACTAATCGGTCTCCAATTAGATACCAAACTCTTATCACCTTTTTATATAAAAGTCATAGCGAGTAGATAAGGTTTAGCAGTTGAGATATGCAAACTGAATTAAATACTAGAGGCAAAAAAATTCCATATATTTAGAGCAGGCTTTATAGAACTCATTTGGAATCCCATCTAGACCTGGAGCAGTTCCAGACTTCAAATGTTTTATTACTTCTGCAACTTCATAAGAGGTAATAGGAAATACTAATGATTGTAAAATGTTTTCTGGAAGTTTAGGTATGGTAGGAAGTTCATTAAGTGGAAATGTTTCTATAGGAAATGTGGTTGAGATCGAGAAATATTCTTGTATGTATTGTTGGACAATAGATAATATCCCAATCTCAGTAGTAACTAAGTCCCCTTGAGAATTAACAACTCCTGTCATTACAGTATTAGTGAGACAGGTTTTACAGGCCTGAATGGGGTCAGACATAGGACTATTCTTTATCCCATATTTAAATTCCAAATCTAGGGATTTTGCCCTATCATATTGCTAATCCTTCATTGATTTTTTTATGATTGTAATTTGGGAATGAAGTAAGGAACGTTCTTTAGGCGGTAGGGACATTAATTTGTATAGTTGATTTCTATGTAGTAAATATTGAAGGTATTCTGAGTTTACTTTTAAGTTTACCCCACTTAATGAACAGGGATTTAATTTCAAGTTTCAATTGTACCCACCAGTCATAATAATTATCAAAGAGGCCCATGGTGGAGAATTTAGCAGTAAAAAAGCTCTCTAATTTAGAAAAAGAATTATCGTCCTGCAAAAAGGAAGTGTTTAATCTCCATCTGCAATGTAAGGAGGAAAAAATTGGGGGTATATGGGTTAAAGAAAGATTACTGAATAAAATATTATGGTCAGAAAATTCAGTAGGTAAAACTGAACAATTTTTTGGAAAAAGATATCGAGAAACAAAAACATATCAATACGAATGAATAAGTGTATCTAAAATATGTTTCACCTCCCGTGGATGCAAGCTTCTAAAAACGTCGGTAAGGCCTGAATCTTTAATCAGTTTATGAAGAAAATTAGAGTGTAATATTTTTTTCAAGTAATTTGTTCATATTGTTATCTAGGGAGCAGTTAAAATCTCCCCCCCAAATAATATGTTTCCTAGTTAACAAAAAGGGTTTAACTTCTTCAAAAATCTCTATTCGAGATAGTTTTGTCTGAGGTGCGTATAAATTAAGCAGACGAAAGGAATATTCCCCAAAGAAAAAATCTAAAACTAACAACCTACCAGGTCTAAGATCCATTACTCGAGATATTTTAAATAATGTATTTCCAAATAAAACCCAAGCCCATCTATGCATCTGAACCAAATGTCCAGAAAGAAGGACCCCAAATCCATTTCCTTCAGAATTGTGTAACTTCAAAAGAGTTTTACCTGGTTTCTTGCAGAAGAATTATGTCCAATTTCAAAGACCCAAATACATCAAAATAGGTAAATGTCTTTGGAATGATTTCAAACTACAGACATTGTATGAGGCCAATTTTAAAATGGACATAGGAATCAAAGAATATCAAGGGCTATTTTTCTGACTGACCTTCCTTTTTTCCTTTTTCCGTTTCTTTTCCTTCGCTAGCTCTGTTGTTTTACTCTCATCATCTTCTGTAATCAATTCTGATATATGAGAGGTATCAGACTCAAGGTCTGATTCCTAGAGGTCATCTTGAAGAGGGAAAAGTTCTCTTGGAGGTAAAGGAGCTATGGGGATTGTTTCATAGAAGCCCTTTGAAGTCGCCTACTTCTAATGGTTTTGAATGGGGGAGGCATAGAAAGGTCAGTAGTTTGTTTACTGGAGGCAGAAGGTTTAGAAGCAATATGGTTATCTGCAGAAATATGGGGTTCTTTAGGAACAGGTCCTGTCGTTTTAGGGATTACCACATGGTCTGCTACTGAAGAGGTTGAAGGCATAGGGGCAATTTTATCAACAGGATCATGCTTTTTTTTTGCCTGAGCTTTCTTCAGTAGCTCGTCTTGATCCCAACCTGCAGTGCAATTTCTGCGGGCCCAGGGGCACTGGTGAAAGGCGTGGCCCTTTTCGTCGCAGAGGTTGCACTGAAAAATATTAGTGCACATCTCTAGAGAGTGGCCAAAACCTCCGCACAAGGGGCACTTGAACATATCGCAGACACTACTTAAATGGGTTTTAGCTCCACACTTGTAGCAGGCCCTGGGTTGTCCACTATAAAAGCAAACTCCCCTATCTTTTCCCAAAAAGAAACTATTGGGAAGGTGTATTACTTCAGAGTTGACCCAAAAAAGTTTTACTTTGAACTTCCAACTCCCAGTCCATATACCTTCGGAGTCTAGTAAGGCCTCTGGCGGACTCAAAATGTCACATTTAGACTGCAACCAATGATAAATGTCATTGACATTCACCCCTTCGTTACGAAACATGATAGTAATATAACGAATTTGAGGTCTAGTAAGTGGAATAATGAAAAAAAGGGGTCCAAATAGGGGTAGTCTTAAGGGTAGTATACTTATCCCAAAATTTGTCTAAAAGGGTATTAGACTGAAAACTTACATCAAACGAGTCCTCACCTGAAATATTAATTAAGGCATATATATCTAAGGCAGAAAATCCCATAGAGAATTTTAACAGCTGTTTAAATACATAATATCTGTCTGGATGCTCTGGGAGACCACCTTTATAGCGTATCCTAACAGCATTACGTCTCGGGGCCTGTTCTAATTTATTTTTGAATAGTTCTGACATAGGAGGCCTGGTCTGGGATTCTGCACCCCCTGCCTGTGAGAACCTTTCGGTATTTCCCTTTATAAACCCAGCAGTAACAGAAATGGAGGTAGATGGTTTCGGAGAAACCAAAATACTCTCCCCACCCTCAGTGAAAACAGCACTTTCAAGAGAGGTTTCAAAAGTACCTGGGCCCAGTAATGCTGAATCGGTGGCATGCTTGGTGGTAGTAGGGTCCATCGAAAAGGTAGTCCAGTCCGGATCAGAAATCCAGCGTCCAGAGTCAGTTTTGCACCATCCCGCTCCCTGTAGAGCCGAATCCTCCGACCAGTCAACGATAGAGTCCTGTGGGGCCTTTTCCTGTATGCCAAAATGCCGTCGCAAAACCTGTGACACTCGCTGTCCATTCATGAAATCCGTCCCTGTCGCATCCTGTTCCCGTGAAGGAAGTTCCGCCTGAGCGTGCGGTTCTGTATCAGTCCCTAGGATCATGGAGGAAACTGCAGAATCGAAACATCTTGTTGTTGGCTCCACTATCTCCTCAACTGCTGAACTCCCGCTTGCTGGAATATCTCCAGCCACCCCAATGAACTTCGTTATAGCTACGGTGCTGTTTCCAGTGCAGGAGTATCAATAGAAATAGGGTGAGTCTGAGAAAACAGTACCAGCATCAGTCTCAAGAACTTTGTGTAGATTGACCTCCATCCCTAACGATAGTGGTTGTATGCTGCCATCATGCAGCGTGGCATCATGAAGCTCCTACTGGCGGCAACAAGGCAGCCAGTAGGGGAATTTCCCGGTGTCCTGGCCAAATTTCCCTCATTCACTAAAAATACCACCAACGGTTTCACCTGGTTCAAGGTCAGTTGACATTCATCTGTATCCCCTTCCCCCGGGTCGTGCCTGAAAATAGGCAGTATTTGTCTAGTGCACTTACCCGGTCAACAAAAACTAAATAAAATAAATAAATAAATAAATAAAGATGTTTACCATGGAATTCAGGCATTCAAAATTCTGCTATAATGCCAAATGTAGAATGTTCATCTCCCAACATACACACATACATGTGCACACATACACACACACACACACACACACGCACACTTTAAAACTATGAGTAGTAAAGCCAACCTACCAGTGCAGTGGCAGTGTTATTGCTCATGATGCCAATAACCTGGATTCGGGAATGAGCCCAATTTGATTGAGGGCCAGCCGGAAGAGGTGAGTTGAGCATCGCAGAGCACGCTGTCTACCTTGGGGAGGGAGAGGGGGTCAGACCCCACTGCACTACTGCCACTTGGGTGACCATAGGAGGTAGTGCAAGCAAAGCCAAGGATCTGAGAGGGGACGCCAAAGTGCTCTGAGATGCTTGCACATCAGGAGCTCTGCTTGGCATCCTATAGGGCTGGGAAGAAATTGAAGCAAACACCAGCTAATGCAGAACTATGTCCATCACTCACTGCAGGCCCCATACCATAAACTGTGACACAATTCTTCAAAAGCACCGACTGAGTCATTGTTGGGGGTATAGCCCCCCTCCTGATGGCCCCACCTTGGGGGGGTAAGCCAGGGTGAACATAGGAGGAGAGGTAAATCCCAAGGAAGGTGGGTAATGGGGCTGGATGAATGAGGATGAAACCGATGGGGACTGGCTGGCAGAGGAGGAAAAGTATACTAAATTAAAAAAAAACTGTGATTAGTACTTATTTATTTATTTGTGTAAGAAGGGAGTGATGAGCAGAGAAACAGTATTTAATTACTTTGTTTTTATTTTAAGGAAGCTTTATTAGAAACATGGAATTTGTCATCAGAAAAAGCTCTCAGTCTGCCCAGATGGTACCTGCCTAGCCTGTCTCCACAGAGCCAAACTGTTCTCTGACGACCCTTCCTCCTCTCTGCCCATTTCCTTATTTTCCCTTATGCCCATCTGATGCATGCTTGAAGCCCCTTACTGCTTTTGCTTCCACCACTTCTGCTGGAAGTCTATTTCAGATGTCCACTACTCTTTCTGTGAAGTAGTGCTTTATCACATCCCTACTGACGCCCCCCCCACCCGATTCATTGTATGCCCTCTGGTCCTGGTAATCTTCCTTATTTGAAAGATGCTTCCCTCCTGCACTCTGTTCACCCCCCCCCCACCGAGGTACTTGTAGGTCTCTTTCCTGTCCCTGCTGGCTCTCCCCTCTTCCAGACTGTACCTGTTGAGATCCCTCACTCTCACCCCATATGGCTTTTGGTGCAACCCCTGCACCATTTTATTTGCCCTCCTCTGGACTGCCTCCAACCTGTCTATGTCCTTTCCGAAGTAAGGCCTCCAGAAGTGGACACAATACTCCAAGCGGGGTCTCACCGGCAAATGATACAGTGGCAACACCACCTTCCTCCTCCTGCTAGAGATACCTTTCCCTATGCATCCCAGCATCCCACTGGTCCTACCCACTGCTTTGTCACACTGCCCTGGCACATGAAGGTCATCAGATATGATAACCTCAAGGTCCTTTTCCTGCTTAGTGACTATCGATATGCCCCCCCATTCTATTCTCATTTCTTGGGCTCCAGTGACCTAGGTGCATGATTTTGCACTTTTTGACACTGAACCCCAACTGCCATCCTCATGACCACTCTCCAAGTTACCAAAGATCCCTCTCTACACATCCTTTTCATCCTTACCTTATTGTCCATGTTATTACAGACTTGGGGCTGGCACCATAGCCTAGAGGTTAGAATAATGAGTTGTGAATGAGCTTGGTACATACAGCAAACCTTGGTCTGCCTGCTCCCCCAACTCGTGAATCCATGCTGCCTTTGGTCTTGCAGCAAACTGGATTCAATATCTCCAACCTTTACTTTAACAATGTTTCCATCAATTTCCTCACCAGTGAGGTGAGGCTCACCAGCCTGTAGTTACTAGCCTCTTCCCTGCTGTTCCCTTATGTAGAGTGAACACATCTGTTCTCTTCCAGTCCTCTGGAACCAAACCTGATTCCAGCATAGCAGCCAGCACACTGGAGTATATCCCATTGGGTCCCATAGCCTTGTCCACTTTCAGAGCTGCAAGTCCCTTCAGGACTCTTTCTTCCAAAAATGGATTTGAGTCTGCCTCCCCTGCCCCTTTGTTCCTGCTGATCACTGGTGCCCCCCTCCCAACTGCTGTGAAGACCGTGCAGAAGTACCTGTTCAGGATGTCTGCTTTTTCTTGGTCCTCTTCTGCACTATCACCCTCAGCTGCCCTCCTTATCCTCACTATCCCTCTCCTTGATTTCCTCTCCCTCATGTACCCCAGAAAAGTCTTATCCCCTTTAGCCACTTCCTTTGCTATCCTTTACTCTATCTGCACCTTTGCTCCCCATCACTGACTTACCTGCCATCTTCTGTTACACCTGGTACACCTTCCTGCCTTCCTCCCTCTGTGTTTCCTTATACTGTACCTCCTGAATTCCACCCTTTTATCCTCTACCACCATGGCCACTTCCCTAGAGTACCATAAGGGTCTCTTTTTCCTTTTGCTTTTACTCACTTCCTTCACACAGGGTCTGACTGCCTTTATTATGCACTCCTTATTTTCCCCATAACCTCTGGAACCTACTATTCCTCCAGGTACTAATCCTCCCCTTTCTCTCTCTGTTCTCCTCCTTGGTTTTGTTGCCCCCAGTAACCACTATTCCCTTCATTATGTCCCAGACCTGCTTGAATCCCCTGACTGTTTTCGCATCCACCACCTCAGATGACAGACTGTTCCAAGGTTTCACCACCCTTTCCGTAAAGTAGTACTTCCTCACATCCCTCCTGAACCTACCTCCCATTAATTTCTATTCGTGTCCACATGACCCCGAATTGGTATTTAGGCAATACAGTTCCCTGCAGTTCTTTTTGTTAATTCCTCTCAGAAACTTGAAGGTCTCTATCCTATCTCTCCTCTCCTGGTCTCCAGTGAGTACATATTTAGTGCCTTGAGGCACCCCTCATAGGATCTGCCTTGTTGGCCCTGAATCATTTTTGTTACTCTGTGCTGCACTGTCTCCAACCTATTCTTATCCTTTCTGAGATGGGGACACCAGAACTGGGTACAGTATTCTTGGCGAGGCCTCACCAGGGGTCTGTAGAGCAGAGGTATTATTGATACATACATAGATACATAGATACATAGACAGTGTCGGCAGATAAGGGCCTATGGCCCACCTAGTCTGCCCATTTGAGCTTGTAAGTTCAGTTTGTTTTCCTAGAAGTCTATTTCCCCTTTACCCTGACCTCTAGAATTCCTTTATGTCTATCCCATGCATTCTTAAATCCGTGATTGTTTCAGCTCCACCACTTCCTCTGGCAGGGTGTTCCACTTGTCCACCACCCGTTCTGTGAAGAAATTCTTTCTCATGTTTCCTCTGAATCGTCCTCCTCCAACTTCATCCCATGCCCTCTAGTCCTGAAACATCTTTTTAGCTTAAAAATAGTGTTTTCCTGCCCTGTTCCTCCCTTAAGATCTTGTATGTCTCTATCATATCCCTCTCTCCTCCTCTCCTCCAGGAGTACATGTTCAGTTCCTTCAACCTGTCTTCATAGGACTTGTGATGCAACCCATGCACCATCTTTGTTGCCCTCCTCTGAACCTTCTCTACCCTGTCTATGTCCTTACGTGGGTATGGTCTCCAGAGACTGTACACTGTACTCCAGGTGGGGCCTCACTAGTGTCTTGTATAGCGGAATTATGACCTCCTTTTCCTGCTGGTGATGCCCTGCCTATACATCCAGCATCCTATTTGCTTTACCTGATGTCTTGTCACAGTTTCCCTACCTTGAGGTCATCAGGAATGACAACCCCAAGATCCTTTCCTGCTTGGTGCATGCTATATCCTCACCCCCAACTGATATATTGTGCCAGGGTTTTGTGCCCCATATGCATTATCTTGCACTTCTTTGCATTGAATTTCAACTGCCAAACCCTTGACCATTCTTCAAGTTTCTGCAGGTCCCTTCTCATTCTGTCTACACCCTCTGGTGTGTCTACTCTGTTACAGAGCTTTGTGTCATCAGCGAACAGTGAAATTCTGCCTTCTAGATCTGTGCAATGTCACTGATGAAGATGTTGAATAGGACCGGTCCCAGCACTGATCCTGTGGTATCCCACTGGTCACTCTTCCCTCTGTGGGTGACAGCCATTTACCACCACCCTCTGTGTCCCGCCACCCAGCCAGTTACCTACCCACCACACTCTGCCTGCCCACACCACTATTCCCCAGTTTGTGTAATAGTCTTCTATGTGGCACAGTGTCAAAGGCCTTGCTGAAGTCCAGATAGGCCATGTCCACTGCCCTCCCCTGATCACCTCCCTAGTCACCCAGTCAAAAAATTCAATGAGGTTGGTCTGACATGACCTCCCCCTGGTGAAACCATGCTGCCTTGGGTCCTGTAGTCCATTGACAATCAGATGTTCCACCAATCTCTCCTTCAGTAGTGCTTCCATGATCTTTCCCACTACCGAGGTGAGGCTGACTGGTCTGTAGTTCTCTGCCTCCTCTTTGTTCCCACTTTTGTATTGAACCTCTTTTCTTCTGTTATCAATACGCCTCCTGATACATCCCAGCATCCTGTTAGCCTTGCTGTAGGCCTTGTTGCACTGACTTGATTGCTTAAATGAGTAGCTAATGATGACACCCAGATCCCATTCCTCATCTGTAGTGCTACTGTAAGTCTCCCTCCTCCCATCTAGTACTCTGTCTTGGGGTTCCTTTTTCCATAGTTGCATTACGTTGCACTTTCTGGCATTGAATTTTAACTGCCAGCCCTTTGACCACCCCTCTGGCTTTTGTAGGTCAGTCTGCATACTAAGAGTTATACTAAGCAGGTCTAGACATGCAGAAGGCCGAGGCCCATGTGAGGATGTCTCCAGCCATGCTGGCACATCAGTTTATTTTAAAATCAAATTATCTAGATAATGTCTAAATTTTACAGGGTCTGTGATTTCCAGTAAGGAACTTGGAAGAGTGTTCCATACAGGGATTATTCTTTGAGTAAAATAAAATCTTCTTTTATTTGTTCTAGCATAAATTAATATTAACTGATGTTTATGACTTCTAAGGTTACAATTACGCATGTTATATGACATTTCCATCTGGGATAGTAACTCCTCATCAGTGTAAATGTTGTGCATAAATAATAAATCACCTCATTTTCTTCTTTGTTCCAAAGAGTACGTGCCCAATTCCTCGAGTCTATTCTCGTAACTTTTATCACGCATATTTAGCATAACAGGTCCATCTTGAAAATGGGTCTATTACCCAATGATGTAAACTATTTCTACCTGTATGAAAATAAAGCTTTTACTACTACTACTACTACTACATTTTGGTTATTCTCTGTTGCACCCCTTCCAAACAATTTATATCACGTTTAAGATGTGGGCTCCACAAGGGGGAACAATAATCCAAGTGTGGTCTCATGCACACTCTGTACAATGCATGTACATGTTTGCATGTTTGTGATGGCTGTTCAGTTCAGGGGTATGGGGGTACAGGACTGCTCATTGTATGATCTACTATCAAATACCAGTCAAAAGGTAAGCAATTATGGTGACATCATTGCACACCTTGTTGGGCCTGGGCTGTTAGCTAATCAGGTAGCTTCATTATTCTTACCCAGTTTATAAGTAAGCAATAACACACGACTGGGTGTGGGTTATGCTATGATAAACACATGCCTAGGGCCGTGGTGAAGCACGGGGCCACAGTCTGAGTGCCGTACTTCCCCTAGAAGTGCATTTATCAGAGCATAACCCACACCCTGGAGTGTGTTATTGTACTCATAAAATAGGTATATATTGTGAAATAGTGTAACTTTTTTTACAAGATAGAAACATTAAAAGCTTTTCTTTTTTGAAGTAAAATAGCCCCCCCCCCCGCTCAATTGTCAGTAGGGGCGCTGGAGAACAAGATGACTGTCTGTGTTTTATCAAGAATGCCTTTTCTATTTATTTTGTGCAGGGTTTTATCTCCCACCCACCATTCCCTTTCATTCATTGATTCACCTGATATTGCAATCATGCATGATTGCAGCGAGTCGATAGCCACCAGCAGGACCAAGATTTCCTTGTCGTCTTGCTGGCAGCATACTTCCCTCTGCAGTTGCATGTTTCAAGAAAGTGCCAGTGGTGTCACTGTCTGCCAGTGGTAATGAACTGTGACAGACCACTGGCGAGTCAGGCGAGGACTGTGTTAGTGAGGATGCAATTTTGTGTAGGTCTAGAAGGAAAATAATATTCAAGTGACTGTTGTCTACAGTGGGTGGTAAGGAGACAAGGAGATAAATAGAGCAGCTGTTTTGAAGGGCTTAGGTGTTCATGCCAGTTGTAGAGTTGTACAGGTAGGATCGGGAGGTATGAAGAAGTCTCATTAGGGGTGGCACAAGGATATCCTAGGTTAGTGGGTCAGTGATGCTGGCTCTTGTTTTTTACCATGGTATAAACAAAATAAAAGACATACCTGGCAAGGGCTGTCAGTCAATCAGATTTCTTTACTGTCTCTACCCATTTTATAACTCTATTTAACATCTCCTGTTAGGGATTGCAAACTAGAACCTACAGCAAAGCTAACCTGGATGCAATGCAGTACCTTGAATTAAATTGTGTCACAAAATACTACATGAACAAATTCTGGTCAGATCCACCACGGCTGCATAATGAAGTTAATGAAGTTGTGTGGAATTGTTAAGGAGGTATGAAGAAACACAATGATTTGTAAGTAGTAAGATTAGTTTGTTTCTGTTCTAAAGAAGGCATACACATTATTAGGAAAATATATGGAGGCGTACATTTTAATGGAAGGAATAAGAAGCCTACAAAAGAACCCCAGAGCAAATGCCACTGATGAATGCGTTATCCCAGATGATATTGTCCAGACAGCCAAATTTTAAAGAAAACATAATTGCACATATCCCAATAATGCAAAGCATCAAGAGAAACATATGCAAATCCCCATGATGGTACAGAAGGTGGCAGTACATGAAAAAGTAATGGCTGGCATATGTTCAGCCTTGGAATTAATTACACATTTTTTTTTTTTTTTAAGAGAAACACGGTTTTTGTCCATAAGGTGATGTAAGTTATATTTAAGCAATGTGTTGATGTCAGGAAGTCAGGTATAATGATGATGGACTGTTAGAGAAAATGTGATATTAACTTTCAGAGGGGGTCGCTTTTGATAACGGCAAGATAGTTATGCTTGTGATAATGGGAATATTAGGAAAGCATGAGGTCTATGCAGAAGTGGAGTACAAATATGCACAGTTTCTTAAGTATGTGCTCAGAGTGCAGGCAAATGTGATATGCAGGTTTGTTTTAGAAATAAGTAAAAATAGCAATATATGCAATTAATAGAAAGATAGATAATTACATAGACATAGAAAGAGCGAGAGAGAGACACAGACAGACAGGCAGAATAGGAATGGCAGTGAAGTACTGAAGTGACACCAACCCCACCCCACAGACATGGACAGGCATTGGGGTGTGCCTTTGGGTCATTGCCCATAACACTCATACCATTTCACCTCACCCTACCCTGCAGACACAGACAAGAGTCAAGGTGTGCCTTGGAGCTTTCAAACTTTATACTTACCCCATTCCATAAGAAAATACACTGAAATAGGTACAGTATAAGAGAATGGAGTGAACTTTGGGGCTGAAGAGTCAAAGGCACACCTCAATACCTGTCACTGGCTGCAGGGTGGTGATGGGGGTGGAATGGCGTGAGCATTACTGTTGACAATCCCAAGTCACACCCCTGATGCCTATCAGTCCCTACAGTGTAGAGTGTTATGGTCAGAAACCGTAATGCCCTGGGCGTTTCTTGGTATTTTCACTCCAAGGTTTCAGCATGTGCTTTTTGTGACCCCACCGCATGAACAGTGACACTATCAGTTCATTATCATTAGCTGAAAGGAGATTTTGCACAGCGACTGTGCCATTTGGCACCACAGGTGCAAAAACACATTTTGAACAGGATGTAAAAAATGACAGCTGTACATTTCTTGCTTCAGTAACACACACACACACACACACACACACACACAAGAACACAGCGGCAAAATGATTAGATTTGTCTACAAGCACTATTTTCTATGCAAGTTGGAGCACGGGGGGTAAGGCTGGAGATCAGTTATGGTCCATGACATAATCACGTGATCAGAATATTAAATATTTTGAAATAAACATAAATGCAAAAGTAACCATTTAAAGAAAAGCACATCTGGACTTATTTGCTGCATATGCATCTTAATTGATAAGGGGTTCTGACCATGTTCACCCTTCCTCAAGCCAAGCTAGCTACAGTATGTCTAACAATAACATGGATGGAACAATTATGCCATATTTTCAACAAGAAGTTAGCATTTTAAAAAGACAGTGCCGTGGACTGAGAAGCAACTTGTGTAGGTGCATTCATCATGCTAGCCAAGATATGTTCTGGTTGTGTTCCATAAGGCTAACCAGTGAGAGACGTAAGGGAAAGGGACAGAAATCTAAAACAGAACCATTTAACCCATTTGTGATTTAAAGTTGCATGACAGAAATGTGGCTTCCAGAACTGGACACCATATTTTAATGAGACCTCAGCAGTGATCTACACAGTGACATGACCACCTCCTTCCTTCTGCTGGTAATACCTCTACCTATGCACCACAGCATCCCACAGGCTCTCCTCACAGCTTTGGTACATTGTTTAACCACCTTTAGGTCAGCCAATAGGATTACCACAAAATCCCTTTCCATTTTGATGACCATCAGCCCCCCCCATAATCATTCCCTGGGTTCCTACTACCCTTCCTTATTCAGCAGGCAGTTAGCACATCTGGATTTATTTGCTGCATATGCATCTCAATTGCTAAGGGTTCCTGGACATGTTCCCCCTTCCTCAAGCCAAGCTAACTGCAGTATGTCTAGCAATAACATGAATGGAAAGATTATGCATGTGAAAACTTATTAATTATGCTGTACATACCCTAAGACTCAAAGTGTGTCTCCTTTGGCTGCCATGATGTATGTGGTTAATTTGAAACAAAAAATGTAACAAGACACTGGCCTCCACTGGAGTTATTAAATAATAGAGCAAACTGCACTCTGGGGAGAGTGCCTGGGGCAAGATGAAATAAAAAAAACCTGAATAGCAGGTTCCAGGGAGTATAAACTCACCAGGTATGTTAGAAAAAGACTACCCCTCCCCACTCATTCACAGGTGTCAATGAATGTATTTGTTAACCATGCTAGTTCATCTTCTTGCTTCCCTCATGGTAAAAATGTGAAACTACATTTGTGTTATTTTAAATGAGTGATAAATGGCATGTCCAGGGGGATGGCAGCTCTGATGATTGTTTCAGTCTTTCTTTTCACTAATATAAAACTGAGCCAGGAAAAAAAGTAAGTTAAAAAAGCCTTTTGTTTCTACAAGTAGTTGTTAATTGCAGCTGGTATTTTTAACATGCACAAGGCAACTCCACTGCTCAAACTTAAAAGAAAAAATACACTTCATCAAAGACTGTGTTTACCAAGTACTGTGCCCATGATTAAAATAATTTGAACTCCCTCCCCCAAAAAATGTGCCCTCACATGAACCAGCATGATTAACTGTAAAGACAATTTAAGAATTTATTTCTAAATGCATTACTAACACCAATGCTTTCAAAGTTTTGAAACTACTAAAGACAAGCTATATATATATATATATATATATATATATATATATATATATATATATATATATATATATATATAGAGAGAGAGAGAGAGAGAGAGAATATGGTAAACAAAGAGTGTTAATCCCAAAAGCTGAACTTTGTTTTTAGTATATAAATGTTTAAGAAATATCTGTGGCTCTTTCAACCAGAAAGCTGTCTATTGTTTTCCTTGGAAGCTGTAGTTTCAGACACGTCTTAATTATTCTTTCCTTTTGAGACACCAGGGGACTCTGATAATCATTTGTTCCAAGGGTTTTTAAGTCAGTTTGAAGGCATTAAGTAACTTCTGTTCTCCTAGTCCTTAACAAAATGCAGGGACTCCAGAGACTTGTTCTGTTCCTTGGTCCAGATCCCAAACTAGTGAGTCTTGTTTCAATATGATAAAGCTGCCTCGGACTTCTGGTGCAGCTCTGGACCTAATGGCAGCCTAAAATTGGAGCTCCACTCAGACCTTCCCCCAAAACTACTAAAAAGCCAGAATTTCATGAGAAAACCTAGTAGATGGAGAAATTTTAACAGATGGCATCAAATACACAAAAGGGAACAATGAACAGATATGAAGTATTACCAATAGAAGAAGAGAAATCGGGAGCTGAAAAATCAGACTCAGAGACATCAGAAATATCACAGGCCCTGATGATGTCTTTGGGAAAGAAATCTAAGTGTAGGAAACTAAAATACAAAGATCTAGTCCTAAATGACAAACTCGATAGAATAATAACTGACTTACAGGAAATCAAGAAGGACTTTCAGGACTTTCAATCAGAACATGATCTCCTACACACTGATGTATCGAACTTGCAAAACCAAGTAAAGTCGCTGGAACAAAATGACTTGGAACATGCCATAGACATCGCGAATATCCAAACAACTATAACTCAACTTCTCGATATTACTAAAGCACTGGGGGAGAGACAAGAAGATGCTAAAAATAGACAGAGATGCCAAAACATAAGAATTTATGGAATTCCAGAGGATAGCAAGGGCAGAGATATATGAGGGTACATAGAAAACTTGCTAAGAGAGGAATTAAACCTTGAACAAGATTTTCCCATAGAAATAGAGAAAGCCCACAGAGCACTTGGCCCCAAACCTCTAGATCCAGAGCAACGTCCTTGCTCAATAATAGTTCAATTTCTAAGCTACAGCACTAAAGAGAAGATACTCCAGAAAGCATGGACAAAAGGGAAAATATTCAGGGTAAAACAGATACTTTATTTCAATAATGACTATGCCAGAGTTACAATGCAGAGAAGAAGGGAATATGTACCTTTGTTTCCAATTTTAAGGCAACTGCAGCTGAAATTCTGAACACTTTATCCATCTAGACTTTTAATCCAATATCCAAGTGGACAGACTGCATATGATACAGTAGAGAGAGCAATGGAGGACCTGAGAGAAAGAGGATTCCAGTTACCCACTAAATTACCAGGGAAACCATATGTATTAAACTTGGGACTGAACAAAGAGAAGACACCAGGAAGAGAATCACAGCAAGTAGTACTAGATGAGATAAAGAGACTATTGGGTCAATTTGCAAATAAAAAATAATGATGTTTCTCTTGGTGATAAATAGGCTGAAGAGCTAGAGTGCTGCACCGAGGGGAAGTGTAAACTCAGCCCTTGAGGATGTAGGCCCTCAGCCTAGACTGCAGTGGTTAACTGGGAGAAACCCAGGCTGGGCCAGGGGTGAACATACCTGCAGGGAGTAGCACACAAATGTCTTCATAAGTGGAGAGGAGACTCTGGAAGGCTGGTTAGGGATTCTCTAGAAATTACTCTCACTAGTGAGCACTAAGGAGACTCTGTATGAATGATCACACTCGGGGAAGGTGCTAATGAGCCCTGAACTAAACAAATAGAGAATGCTTAAAAGTTCAGGAAGAGTGACCGGGGAGCCGATCGCTGCTTTTTCTGCTTACTGATGGGCATTTCAAAATAAATATAGAACTAGGTTAAATAGTAAGGGCTGGTGCACCCGAGGT
Organism: Neoceratodus forsteri; assembly: GCA_016271365.2. Classification (NCBI taxonomy): domain Eukaryota; kingdom Metazoa; phylum Chordata; order Ceratodontiformes; family Ceratodontidae; genus Neoceratodus; species Neoceratodus forsteri. Next base: position 1,728,533,941 of record CM057456.1, read on the forward strand.
GATAAATGTAGAAATAAGGCTCCAGTGGTGGTGCGCTTAAGGGAGAGAAGTATGGAGAATGGGACCAGCTAAACTGAGGGTCATTCAGTGGAAAAACCCGGGGGGGGACACCCAGACTGGGCCTGGAAAACTCCACAGGGACCGGGCTGTCAGGATAGCGGGCTACCTGAAACCTGAATGAAGGGCTGGTTAAGGAGATCAAGGCCCTCCCAAAGGGAGGAGAGGGCGATCACTAAAAACATCCAACAGAGGATGCGCTCTGCTCAAAGGCAGAGAATTAAGGGGAACTTTATATAGAATGGCTCTAAGAGAAAGAAAGAACTAAATTAGCAACAAAATAATTTGATAATGGACATAATAAGGCAAGAAGTTTACAGAAGAAGATGGAAACTGGAATTTAGGACAATTTAAATAAAGGACACGGACTAATGAAAATAACACAATGTATATCCTAGAAATCAAGAAGGGGGGAGAGAGAAAGAGCGATGATGTGACCAGACCTAAGCACTTGTACACCATATCTTAGTTTTCTTATATTTTTGTTGGAAATTACACCCATTATTTTGTAATTTACTTTAAGGAACTGGAAGACCAGATAGGGATCCAGGACAAGACCCAATCTGATTTTTATTTACATTCTGAGGGATATGTACAACCCTCAGGGTGGGCCTACAGCGTAAGGCAAATAGCCCAAACCAGATGGATTATTCCGTCCTTGTCAGGGAAAAATCTGACATTGGAAGTCACGATGTACATGGTTAATACACAGAGGGAAAGAGACAATCAGGTAGGGAGGGGGGTGGCAAAAAGGAGAAAGTACAGAATCATAGTAGAGTAAAAATGGTTGAGAACTTGGTCTGAAAAAAGCAAACCAGAAGTGAAAATAGTTAGTAGTATAAGCACTATAGAAGCAATGCAATATAATAGATACCACAGTATGCTGAAAGAGATCTTGTTTCTAATGAATGTCAATGTCTCAGACTAAGAAAACCCTGAAAGTGGTATCCCAGAATGTCAATGGGCTAAGTAACCCTATAAAGAGAGCCAACATAATTTCTCACCTTAAAAAAATGCATCCCCATTTTATTATTTTGCAAGAGACACATTTATCAAAAGAAGAACACCAGAAATTACTTAAATATGGAATGACGGGAGGAGTGGCCAGTACATACAGAAGATGGTGCAGGAGGGGAACAGCTATATTTATTCCTTGAATGTCAACATTCCAAATACTTGAATCATATCAAGATGGAGAGGGAAGGCTATCCTTGATGATGGGAAATTGGGAGGTCCAAACATACACAGTGGGAAGTATATATGTACCTCCAGGATCAGAGAATATAGTATACTAGACAGTCTTTGATAAAATAATAGCCTTTAAACAAGGGAAACTAATATTAGGAGGGGAGACTTAAATCTTCTAATGAACCCAGCAAAAGAGAGTTCAAGCTCTAATACCCCCAAAGTGACCAAGAGACAGAAACATGGCAAGAGATTAATAAAGGACCTAGCTTTAATCGATACTTGGAGACATTGTCACCCATAAGAACGGGAATATACACACTTTTCTGGGGTCTACAATATCTATTCTCGCATAGATTACTTTCTGGTGGAAGCAGAATCTCTGGACATAATAGATAAGACAAAGATTTCCCCAATTTACCTATCAGATCATACAATTATCACTATAGAACTAGAAGCAGAACAGGAAGTAATGATGAAACAATGGAGGTTTAATAATATGTTAATTAGGGACAAACAAAAAAAATACAACAGTGGATTCCAGAATAATAGAGGAGAATACAATAGAAGAGGTCCAAGAGGGAACTCTATGGGATACAATAAAATCAGTATTAAGAGGAGAAATTATAGCATATGCAACTCATCAAAAGAAAAAGAGAGACAGAAAGCAAAAAGAATTGGAAAAGGAATTAGAAAAGTTGCAACAGGATCATGCAGAGTGGAGGGAAGACAAGATTAAACAGCTTAATCAGATTAATCAGGTAAAGATAAAATTACAAGATATATTAAACCACAAAACTGAACAAGCCCTGATGTATGTGAAGCAAATATATTATGAAGGGGGAAGCAGAGCAGCTAAATTGCTTGCTTTTAGATTAAGAAAACAACAGGCACTAACAACTATTTCCAAATTAAAACATCCGACACATAGCAAAATACTTAATAAAACAAAAGAAATACCCCTCAAGAATTAAGCAATGTTTTAAAAAACTGTAAATCGAACAAAAGTCCAGGCCCAGATGGATATACAGCAGAATTTTATAAAACATTGAAGAAAATTTTACTCCCACCACTAAGTTATTTAATGCTATACAAGATAATGATTCCCCCATACCAAACAGTTGGCAATATGCTAATATATCGACAATACTTAAACCAGATAAAGACCCTATGAATTGTGAATCTTATAGGCCCATTTCAGTTTTAAACCAGGACTACACATTTTTTACAGCCATTATAGCTAAAAGATTAGAAAGCATACTCCCCCATATTATAAATAAAGACGAAGCAGGTTTTATTATAAAACGTCAGACAGCAGACAATATTAAAAGAACAGTATACCTACTTGAAGAAATACAAAAAGATGAAAAACCCTTTATACTGCTAAGTATGGATGCCCAGAAAGCATGCAACAGAGTTTCCTGGAGATTCTTAAGATACACAATGGAGAAATTCAATTTCCCAGTAGACTTCTTAAACATAATACAAAGCATACTGTATGTACATCCCCACAATACAATGATAAAGGTAAATGGATCATTTTCAGCCCACTTCCCCCTAAATAGAGGTACTAGACAAGGCTGCCCCCTATGCCCCTCACTATTTGCTATATACGCAGAACCGTTAGCGCAAGCTATTAAAGAAAATGAAAGAATTGCAGGGATAAAATATCTTAATACCACCCAAAAAACAGTATTTTTTGCCGATGACTTACTGGTATACTTAACTGATCCAGAAACCTCTATACCAAAACTATTCTCTCTTCTGGGAGAGATGGAGTCCATCTCAGGGTGCAAATTAAACACAAGTAAAACAGTAGTATTATGTTTAAATTACCAACCAAGCGAATCAACTTAGGCAAGATATCCATTGAGGTGGAAAAGCAACAAATTTAGATATTTGGGGATAATTTTAACAAAAGAAACACATGATTTTTATGCAGCCAATTATGACACATTATTACAATCTATCAAGGAAGATTTTCTGAGATGGGACCCCATACCTCTCTCACTGAACCAGAGAATAGAAGTTATTAGAATGAATATACTTCCAAGGTTCCTATACCTCTTTCAGACCCTCCCAATATATCCACAATGGACAGATTTAAAAAAATGGAATGGTATGATATCCCATTTTATATGGCAAGGGAAAAAACGAGAATAAAATTCAAAATCCTCCAGATGCCAAAAACAACGTGAGGCCTAGCCCTTCCTAATTTAGAACAATATGCACAGGCAGCAGTAATTGCACATATGTTTCAATGGCATGACAATAGGGTGCACCCACACTGGAAAGAAACAGAGAGAGGAATTCAACCAGAGGGGATAGAGAAATACCTATTTGGACAAACTATACCAAAATCAACTATGCAAAAGGAGTTTAGATTTAAACAAACCAGACAATTATTAAAAGTATGGAGATTAATAATCAAAAAAATTAATGATCCCAAAATTAGTCTAATACAAAAAATAATGGCTGATCCTTGGTTTGAACCCACCAGACAGGATTATAATTTCACTAGGTGGCACCACCAAGGCCTAACCAGATTCTACCAATTATACGAACATGGAGTTTTTTTGTCAATTTCAGACATTACAAGAAAAGTACCAACTAGGAAAACAAGATTTTTTTTAGATTCCTACAGATAAGGCATTTCTGTAGGAGCCAACTAGGAAAAGATTGGGACCCAAGAGAGATATACCCCTTTACGAAACTAATAATTAACACAATAAAGATAGCAATTCCAGAACATGTAATTTCCAAAACATACCAAGCCCTAACAAGCAACCAGAAAAAGATCAAGATGCATTACCAGCAATGATGGCAAGAAGAGCTGGGCATCAATTTAGAGGAAGAGAAGTGAGAAGAGATATACACAACAGTACATAAAATCACAAGATCCTCAACTTGGAGAGAATGTGGGTGGAAATGTTTGATAAGATTTTTCAGAACCCCACAAATAGTGGGAAAATATAATCCACAACTAGGTATGACATGCTGGAGAGGGTGTGGAGAACAAATAGCCAATCACTCACACATATTTTGGAGCTGCCCTAGATTGGAACTATTTTGGAGACGGGTGGGGGAAGAATTAGGAAAACTATTTCCAGAAATAGGGACCCTGACGCCAGAATTAGCCCTTACACTAAACTTTACAAATGAACTAGCAAGAGGTAATACAAGGCTCCTATTGGCCAAATTAATCTTGGCAGCTAATAAGGCTGTCACAAGGAAGTGGCTACCTAGTGAGCCACCTACTTCTAGAGAATGGGAAGATATAGTATACCCAATATATATAGAATAGAGTTCATGATGGCTCAGATCAATTTAAAAACACAGAAAGTTATACATTTCTGGGCTAAATGGTGGCTCTGGATCTCAGACCATAGGGCAGACTTGATTCCATAAGAGTAAACTTCCCATTGACAGGATGAGGACTACCACAAGGGACAAAATATACAAAATACCATGCGTACTACTGAGTAATGATATTATGAGATTAACTAATATGACTGATATTAATGGTCAGTCTAGAAACATGAAATGTTATACAAGATTGCTTAAATATGTACTCTGCACTTCTCCTGGAAAATATGTGAAAATAAAAAAATATTAAAAAAAAAACATGATAGATCCACCTCATGCCGCCCCCCCCCCCACATGAATAAAAAAAAAGTTGGGGGTGGATCTTTAGGAGCTTCTCGGGTGGAGGTGGGGGTGGATCTTACTCCCCCCCCAAAAAAAACACAATGCTGCCTCCCACTACTCAGGTTCCAGTTCTTGTACCACCCATTTAAGAAAGAAAATAGTACCCTGCAACCATTGACTAACATGAAAGTGTATTTATTTGAAAGCAGAAAACATTTCTTGGAGGAGGGTAAGGAGGCGGAGACTATTTACACCTTCAGTCAGTTCCACGGACAGAAAAACATGATATCACTTGTTTTGTACATGCAAAACGTCTGCAGGCTCTGCCTACTGCAGTCGTAAAAAGTGTCTTAATTGCTATTGAACTGCACTGTTCCCTGCAGCATACTGCAGCACTCTGCAGTAATACTGCAAGGTACTGCATGGCATCCTGGCTAGCTTCACTGTATGTCATTTTAATTCTGATGACACTCAGCTTAACATCTTGTTTAACTCATTCAGTGACCCCCTCTGCCCACTCTGTTCTCCTGTATTGAACATGAAAACCACTGGCTCTGTCCCAGTTCCCTCTAAATATTTTGTCCTAAACCTGAAGTGCTGCTCCTTGTCAATAATGGTTCAATGAACGACACCTCTCCACTCCTGTGTCACCTTTCTCAATTCTTAGCTCACCTTTGCTTCTTCTTTATGCTGTTTTGGTGTTTTCTTTGATTCTGAACTTTCCTTCACTTTTCATATCTCCCATATCTGCAAAATTTCTGTTCTTCATCCATGTAACATTTCTTATAATAAAAGCGATTTGCCTGTGGTTCAATGGGGCACTGGAAGATGCACACCATGCTCTTCATCAATTGGTACTTAAATGGTGCATGCCCAAGCATACTTTGGATGCTCATTTTGTTGTAGGAGCCTCCTTCCTCTCCTGCCCATCCTCCTATATTAATCCTGGCACTCCCATCTACTCATTAGATGACTGCTCCTTATCTCTCTCCCACCCACTGCTACTCAGGCATCCCACCCTGTAATCTGTGCAGTGCTGCCTGCAGCTTCTGCTGTTTCCTGAGCTGCACCAATTTACTACTGTTGCTAGTAAGTCCATGGTGCCATCCGGCTCATCCTGGCTGGTGTTAGACCCCTCCAGCTCTCCTGCTTATTGACTGTTTTGCTGTGCTCTCTCTTGCTGCCATGTTTTGTCCCTGCTCAGCTCCTGGGCATCCATGCTTGCTTTATCTGCTGCCTACCCACTTTCCACTGCCTTGCCTCCTCCTTTTGCCTCCATCTACTTCAGTTCTGCCCCTGCTGGCCTCACCCATACTCTTGACTAACCACACTTCTGTGGATGTGCTCCATCTTTTGGTAATTTTGGCCCTTCTGCTAGGATAAGGCACTGTGGTCAGGATATTCATAGATCCAGATTAGGGTCCACTAAATATTTGCTCCAGGAGCTAACTAGTGCCAGGAGCAAACCAGTGGTATATTGGAACATGTTATTGCATTTTGTGATCACTAAAAGCATGTTCTAATATACCCGCCAGACACTAAATGGATTGCGATTGCAAACCCCAGCCTCCTACTGGCCACAGGGGGTATGTGGTCAATAGGGTGCTACGGAGATTGTGGTAGCAGTAGAGTTATTAGGGCCCACTAATGGCAATTGCTGCATTGGAGAAAACTGCCATATTCACATCTTAGGATGTAAATGACCCCATAGCACTAGCAAGGCATTATGAGGTAATTTGCATCTTATTGTGACCTCATCACAGGCCTGGAGCAAACAGTGTTTGTCCCCCCCCCCAGCACCTTGCAGGGCTGTCTCCTGCTAGTCAGTAATACAAAATACCCTGGTGCCCAGTGGTTCTTCCAGTCCTCCAAAAACACCCTATGGTAATAATTTGCATATTCTTGTAGTCCAGTGGTCCCTCAGGCCCTTGACACACCTGACAGTAATACTGTAATTATCCCAGGTGTCCAGTGGTTCTTCCTGCCCCATGAAAACCCCTGATGGCATAGATTCCATTATACCTTGAGTCCAGTGGTCACTCCCACCCCCAACTCCCAATGGTAATATTGCAAGTATCCCTATTAAAATTGCAAACATCAGGATGGGCCTACTGTTCTGTCACAGGAAACATCTAACCCTGAAGCATTGTCAGTCACCGTCCAGAGCTCCATTGTTAGCATTATGGACTACGGTCTCATCATTTATGGCTCCGTCACCGCCTCCTCTCTCAAATGAGTTTCTACCTCCCTCAATAAAACCTGTTGACTCATCACTGGATCCCATCGTCTCACCCATACTTGCGACCTCTGCTCTCAAACTGGGTGGTTGCAACTCAACAGCCGAATAAAATATCAAATCTGCATCACAGCTAAGAAAATAATGATGGGCAGTGCACCTCCTGGAGTCTACTCTCTCCTTAAACCCAGAAACAACAACATCAACACCAGGAGGTCTAAACCTCAACTCCTGCAAATCCCCCGCTGTCACATAACCCAAGGCCAAAGGTCCTTTGAATATAGGGCACCCAGCTGGCTAAATAGTCTCAGTAGTGACATCTCTGCCTCACCCATGCTGGGCGCCTTCAAGTCCAAGCTCCACCTCACTTTTCTTGCCTGTAGCTCCTGTGACTGCCATGACTAAGCAGTACTTCCACCTTGCTGCTCGTTGTTTCTGCTGCCTGTTGTTGCCCCTCCACCTAGCACTTTGCCTACACCACTGCCCATCTGATGCACTTACCCCTGTCCATCCTTGACAAAGTCCCCTAGGCTGCCATACCCCCACCCCGGTCTCACCCATCCTCCTGCCCTCTCCTTTCCCCACCTCTCATTTCTCTTTTTCCCTTGTTTGTGTACACTTCCTTGTGTTTCATGTAGTAACCTTGTAATAACATGTTATGACCATCAGTGTTACTGATTGTGCTATACTGTAATTGAAACTATATGCCTGTACTCACTGATATGGAACCTTTGTAAAAGAGCCCCGGCTCAAAGGTACTTGTAATCCTAGACTCAAATAAACAAATAAATAAACAAATCTCTGGTGTCCAGAGGTTCCTCCCGCACCTTTGTTCACATCCTCCATCCAACTCCGGCACTCACTCACAGCCTCCTCCCCCCTCGGTGACTGGCACAGACCCTCCACTCATCTCCAAGGCCAGTCTCTGACTGACAGTTCCCAATCACATGCCTATTGTAATCAGCTGATTACATAGGATCATGACTGGAAACTGTCAGACAACAGCCAGCCATGGAGGTGAGCGAAGAGTCTGTGCCACTTGCCGAGGGACAACAGGGGACATGGGGGTGCCTGTGTCAGGTGAGGGGATGCAAATCAAAGGGAAGGAGGTAACACTGGACACCAAGGAAAATGAAATTTGTGTAACGGGGGGTTCGGGGGCAAGAGGGATAACTGGACAGCAGGGGTATGCACATTATTACTGTTGGGGATGTTGAGGAGGTGGAAGAGACCATTGGACACCATGGATATGTACATTATCACCGTTGGGATTTCTGGGTGGGTGGGAGGGACCACTGGACACCAGGGATATGTACATTATTACCATAAGGGATGTTTAGGATTGAGAGGACCATTAAACACCAGAAATGAGAAAAATATTACATTTTGGAAGTTCAGGGCAAAGGGTATGCTAGACACCAGGAATATGAAACTATTACAGTTAAAAGTTGGAGGTGATTGGACCACTGGACAATTATGATATATATACATTACTGCCATAACAGGCGTTTAGGAGTGGGAAGGACCATCATCATAATAGTAATAATAATAATAATAATAATAATAATAATAACCTTTATTTATTTAGCACCCATCACAGAGTATCAGAGCGCTGTACAATAACAATAATTAAAACCATAAAATGCTAAAATATATTATACAACATGTAACACAAATCAATGATGAAAAATCCATTACAGGATAGCACCAAAAGCAAGTTCAAATAAATAGGTTTTTAATGCAGTCTTAAAGCTATCCACTGTTAGGCACTCCTGTATCCGACAAGGCAGAGAATTCCACAGGGTTGGGGCTACAGATGAAAAAGCCCGTGATCCAGATGTTTTTAATCGTACCCTGGGAATCTCCAGCAATCCCTCGTTGGGCGAGCGGAGAGGTTAGAGGGGGCAGTAAGGATGCAGGAGATCTTGCAGATAGCTCGGTCCCTGTCTACGTAGGGCTTTATAGGTCAGCAAGCTGACCTTGATGGTGACCCACCATTGAACTGGCAGCTAGTGCAGTTTGCGCAGTACAGGCGTAATATGACTGGTTTGAGATGATCCAGACAACAGCCTGGCCACAGCGTTCTGCACCAGCTGTAAGTGGTGGATATCAACCCCCAGAAGCCCTAGGTAAAGGGAGTTACAGTAGTCCAGGCATGAAGTCATAAAAGTGTGGATCAAAGTTGGAAGGTCGCCAGATGGAACTAGGTGTTTAATCCGGGCAATATTCCTCAGATGGAAAAAGGAAGACTTAATCATGGCCAACACCTGAGAACGAAGTGTCAGATGGTCGTCAAGTAGTACCCCCAGATTTCGTACCTGTTCAGAGGTCGGTAACTGGGACCCCAACACCACAGCGCACTCTCCTGGTCGGGTGCAAAGGACAGGTAGAGCTGTGTATCATCTGCGTAACAGTCAAACCTCAGCCCATACAGCCTCTCAATGTCTCCTAATGGCAGCATATACACTGTAAACAACATAGGGGGTTGCACGGAGCCCTGTGGCACCCCACAAGGCAGAGAGAATGCATCAGAGGAGCAAATCCCTGAGACAACTCTCTGTGATCCACCAGTGAGAAAAGAACAGAACCATCTGAGGACCTTACCAGACAGGCCACAGATGACACACAGGCATTCCAGCAGCACCCCATGGTCCACGGTGTTAAAGGCTGAGGAGAGATCTAGAAATACCAAGATGGCATGGGATTTCTGGTCTCTCGCAATCAGGAGATCATTGAGCACCCGAACCAGAGCTTTCTCGGGGCTATGCCTTTTACGAAAACTGGACTGGAGAGGGTCGTAGATGTCATGGATGGTAAGATGGTTCTCCAACTGTAGCGCCACGACCTTCTCAATAACCTTCCCTGCAAAGGGAAGACTAGAGATTGGTCGGTAGTTATCAGCTCAGTCTGGACCAAGTGAGGATTTCTTGAGAAGGGGAGTCACCACTGCTTCCTTCAGGGAGCAAGGAAACTCACTCATCTCCAGTGAACACCAGACTATCTCCGCAAGGACCTGGCCGATGACATCAATACAGCCTAATAAAAGGCAGGTAGGGCCCGGATCCAAACTACAACAGGTTGGGCACATATCCCTGAGAATCTGCATGACATCCTCGATCCCCAGCCATTCAAACTCCATCCAGAAAAACCAAGGTGTAGTGACATTCTGCTGACCACAGTCCCCCGGTAGAACGGAGCTGAACGGATATCAGACCTGATGTCGGCAGCCTTATCAGCAAAGAAGTGAGCAAACTCTTCACACTTTTTGTGAGAAAATGCTCTCTGAACTTGCAGACAGCCTGGACTGCACAGTCTGTCCACAGTTTGAAATAGCTGAGCTGGTCAATTCTGAGCTGCAGCAATCTCCCTGGACAGGAATTCTGCCTTCTTACAGGAGATTGCGGACTGATAGTCTCTAAAATGTTCCATCAGTCTAAGTCTGTCGGCATCCAGGCCAGTTCTCCACCAGCTTTGTTCTAACCTTCACCCCTCTTACCTCAACTCCCTCAAGGCTCCATCAAACCAAGGGGACTGAGGGCAGAGGGTGAGAGGGTGAACCCAGACAGGAGCCAAGGTGTCCAGAGCCCTGGCCATAGCTTGATTATAGGCTTGTAGAAGGTTCTCGGGAACCTCACTTGCACCCGGTAATACCGATAGGGCCAATTCTGCCAAGAGATCTTCTGGGGTCACACCCCACAAAGGGAGGTATTGAACCATCTCCACAGGGGCAGGTCTATAAGGGGAAGCAAAGAAATTGAACCTTATGTTGTGGTGATCAGACCATCAGACTGGTTCCACCACCAAGTTGGAGGTTTCCATCCCCAGGAGGAAAATCAGATCCGAGTGGCCTTTAATGTGAGTCGCAGAGGCAACTGCCTGTGTGAAGCCTAACAAAAACATGAGTCGGAGGAAGTCCTGACCAAATAGCAAGAGTTTGTCATCGACCCAGGCATTGAAGTCACCCAACACCATCAATCTGGGGGATTCCAATACCATGTTGACAACGAAATACACGACTTCCTGCTGGAACAACATCTCCTCTCTGGGTGGACAGTAAATGAGAATGATCCTGCAACCCACACCTGCAACCACGACACACTCGAAGGATCTGACTCCCTCAACTGGCAAATCCACAAGGTTCAATTCTGATTTAAAACAGATTGCTACACCCCCACCCCTGCTATCCAATTTTGCACGGTGCATCACTGAGAAACTGAACGGAATCACTGCTACCATAATGGAGCCAGCATTCTCATCCAGCCAGGTCTAGGTGATGCAAGCCAGATCTGCTGACCCAACAAGATCGGCTATATTAGCTGTCTTGTTTTAATAGATCTGGCATTGCACAACACCTTGCGAGTTGGATGAGATACCAGGGCCGGCCGAGCTACCGGCCCACTTAACGTGGAGCCCTTGGGTATGGGCACCAGACAAGGTGGACCTCATTCAGGATTCCATTTCACCCCAGGGTGTCTGCTGGTTCTCACTACCCCAATCCAGCCACCCAGCTCTCCCCCCCCAGTCCAGAGCCCCCACCCCTCCACCTTCTACCCACTATCCCCAATGCCCTTCAGAGGCCATAAACAACCACAGACAATGGGTAGCAGCTAAAAGGGCGGAGGTCCCAGAGCTCGGAAGGGGAGTAGTGCCTAACAGGGAGAGTAATCTGCCAACATATGCTGAAAAGGGCCTAAATTCCAGCCCACTATTCCCAGAATCAAATATTACCAACCCAGCTATAAATAAAACCCCAAAGATGCCACCTAAAATAAATTTTGGACACCAGAAATGAGGAAAATACGACCGTTCAGGGTGTCCGGAGGCAGAGGGTCTACTAGACACCGGGGATTATGAAACTATTACAGTCAGGGGGTTGGGTAATGGGGGGGCTGCAATTAGGGGGCACAGGTCATTAGGACTCGTTTTTGGAGGTGGTAATTAGTACAGCACTGATGGCTACTTACCGCCTCCCCAAACTTGCTAACAGTCAGTGCACTTACATGCAAGGCACTACCAGCTGCTTTGCATAGTCACACTAGCATATTTTAGGGCCATTCACTAACAGGTAAGTAACTTGCTAACTATGCCTTCCAATATGGCATTTTGCAGTCCCTCCCTGCATTGACCCACAAAGTGGTGTTAGTGAGTCACTAACCCATTTAATGATCGCTAATCCTTTTCGAATATCCTGGCCTTTGTCTGCTGCTTTGCCCTTCATACGCCCAGGCATCCTGCCCCGTGTTTTGTGCAGCAGAGATGAATGAAGCACTAGAGATGGAGATAAGGAAAGTAGCAGGACAGGGAGAACTAAGTGGTAGGACAGGGAGAATTAAGGCTGCATCTTGGGACCCCTCATCTTCAACCTCTTCTTTATCTCCCTCTCCAGCTCGTGTCCTGGAAAAATTCTGCTCTACGATGACAATGCGGTAATCTTCTGGAGCCACCCCAACCCTAATTCTCTCCAGCGTTCCCTGCAGGTTTTTTCACTGAAGCTGAGACATGGTTCAGTTCCCACCACTTAGTTCTAAACTATAAGAAAACAAAATCAATGATCTTCGCCTACCGTCAGAATAATCATTGTGACTTCTCACTGACCATCATCAACTCACTAGGATCCTCTCTTGAGCTGGTTGAGTCATTCAAATATCTAGGTGTCACCCTTGAAACATCCCTCACCTACCATGTACATATCCAACAACTGTCCTCCGCTATCAACTCCAGACTTGGACTTCTGTACCGTCACAAACACTGCCTTCCCTCAATGGCTATCCGTCTGGCCATTACCTCTTCTGTCCTCTCCCTAGTAGATTACAGCATAGTCATCCATGGCACTGCTGACCCCACTGCATTGTGACAAATCAAAGTCGCCCTCAACAAAGCAAGCAGATTAGTCATGGGTTACTACAGATGGACACACTCCTGTGATCTCTACAAGTCTGCCGAATGGTTGCCATTTGACGCCCCTCTTAGGTACCATACTTGCCTCCTGGCCAAGAAAATCCACCTTGGTCAAGACCCACCTGGTCTGCTTAGCCTCATCCAACCCACCCCATTGGTCAGAACCTCCAGTAGTTCTACTGGTACCTCCCTACTATTCCCCAACTGCCGAACTTCCCTTGGTCAAAGAGCCTTTTTATACAGAGCCCCCATTGGCTCAATGGCCTCCCCTCACCCGTCTCCCTGGAGCCAAGGATTGGTCCCTTCAAGACTAGTCTCAAAGCTCTTCTGCTAGATTCTTCAGCCTGTGACTATCCCTAACCCTCTCTTCCTCCCGCTCCCCCTCTTGTTGGGGCTCTGTAGTATAACTCTACCTCATAAATGGTATGCTATATACAGAAAAAAATGTGTATTCATGTATTACCTAAATATCATGGATATTATGGATAACTCTGGGTCCTCCTCTCCCAAAGACTATTGTTCTGTATTCCCCCATCTGTGTAGTTTTGTGCATTGTCTTTCTTCCCTGATTACTGTATTTATAATATTGTATAATATTGTATGCATAATTCCATTCCTTGTTATCTATCTTGTTTCTCTTACCTGAACACTTTACTGCTTAATACTATATGTAAGTCCTTATTGTTGTTTGACGTGGAGCCTTTGTAAAGGAGTCTATGACTCACAGGATTGTAATTCCGAATGTAATTAAATAACTAAATACATACAAAATAAATAAATAGTGTTAATTGGAGATGTTAAGCTTCCAGACAGACTGGGAGACACAGGTGGCTAGGAGCCAGGAGGGACATACAGTAGATTTGTCGATGTCACTGTAGACTGCTTCCTCACACAGTGGGTGAAGCTATGGCAGTACTAGAACTGGTGTTGTCAAATCAATTTGATTAAAGACATCAAAGTGGAATCCCTAGCTGGCCGGAGTGACCACTACATAGTGAAATTCAGAGTAATGGACCTCATGAATATTAATTTCTAGAAAATGAGGCAGAAAACAAAAGAAGACTCAGAGACTTCCATAAGATTAAAGAGGGTGGAGAAGTGGCTATTATCGAGCCCACTCAAGACTGTGTCAGGACAATAAAGTCCAGAAAATTTAGGAAACCAAAAAATGGGGTTATTTAGGACTTACAAGAAGAAACAGAGTGAAACAAAAAAAGGAGGTACAGTATAAGAAGAAACTGGGTATACAGTAGGTAAAAAGCTTATGAGAGGCATAGGCCAAGGCATGGGAGAATTCAAGAATACATGGGACAGACATAAGGCAATTCTTGTGGGGGCTAAGAAGAAATAGGCTGTTGGTTAACTAGGATCTGCAGCTTATCCTGTAGGTAGGGAATTGGGCAGACTAGGTGGGCCAAGCAGTCCTTATCTGCCGTCAAAGTCTATGTTTCTACGTTTCTATGTTAAGGCAGAATTAAGGCTAACAAAAATGGTCAAGCAAAACAGCAAACCATAGAAACATATAAACAAAGAATGTGACAGCAGAAAAGGACTGGTAGGCCAATCTAGTCTGCCCTATTTTCACTAATTACCATTACACCCTGGAAATTATTTGATCAGAGGTGTCCCTCCTTTCTCCGGTACCATAGAATTTGCCATAGAAACATAGCATTTGCTGGCAAATAAGGATTTCTTGATCCACCTAGTCTTACTACTATTTAATATCCCATATGCCTACCCCACACATGTTTGAAGCTCCCCGCTGTCTTCACCCCTGCACCCTCTTCTGGCAGGCAGTTCCAGGCTTCGACCACCCATTCTGTGAAGAAATATTTCTTCACTTCCTTCTTAACCCCCCCACCCAAAGCTTCATAGCATGACTCTGTGTCCTGGTGCTCCTTTTCTGGGAAGGAGATTCCAATCTTGAACCGTGTTCACCCCTGTGAGGTATTAATAGGTCTAGTCATGTCCCCTCTCACTCTGCAAGGTCCTCCAAGGAGTACATATTGAGCTTCCGTAGCCTCTCTTTGTATGGTTTCTAATGCAAACCCTGCCCCATTTTAGTCTCCCTCCTCTGGACTACTTCACCCTGACGATGTCCTTGCAGAGACATAGCCTTCAGAACAGGACACAGTATTCCAGGTGGAAACTCACAAGTAAGTGAACAGAGGCAGCACCACCTCCCTTCTTCTACTAGAGATCCCCTTCCCTACGCACACCAGCATCCAGCATCCAGTTTACCTCACTTACTGCCCCATTGCTCTGCCCTGCCACCTTGATATCATCAGATATGCACATGCCAAGGCCCCTCTCTTGCTTGGTAACTGTAACTACCCCCCATCTTATACACAGCCCCTGGGTTCCCCCACCCTAGGTGCATGACTGCACTTTTTGGCATGGAAATGCAGCTGCCACTCCCTATGCCACTCCTTTAGTTTTCCCCTGATAACTTTGCATTCTCTCCTCCACCACCCGAGTGCCCACCCTGTTGCAGTATTTTGTGTCTTCTGCAAAGAGGCAAGCCTTCCCCTCAGTTCCCCAGTAATGTCACTTATGAAGACATTGAAGAGGACAGGGCCAAGTACCAATCCTTGAGGTACACTCCTGGTCACTCTCCTGTCCACCAAGTGACTGCCATTCACCACCAACATTTGCCTCCTGTCTTTCAACCAATTAGGTAGCCAGCTCACCACCTCCTCCCACACCTCCAGTTTGCTAAGTTTCTTACACGTACTGAAACAAAAAGTTAGCACTCTCTGAGCTCATTAGTTCAAAAAAATCTATCCGAGGCAAGCTTGCTGATTGATAAATCAAATTTATTGCAGTGTCAAAAAGCCAGTCTGAAGGCAAGGAAACAAAACCCTGGTGCATCGACCACTACGGGTCTTCATCAGGGGGTACCCCTTGATGCAGATCCATGGTGGTCAAAGTGCCAGGGTTTATTCTGCTTGCCTTTAGATTGGCTTTCTGACTGGCTAGTGATCTTAAGGATCCGCTCCCCATCCCTCCATGCAGAGGCACCAGGAAGGCATCTCACCTCCCTCCTTCCCTCCTGTGGTGTTCCAAAACTACCCTCTTGATGATTGAACCCCCACAAGAAGTTGCTTCCTCTACCACTGGTGTCATCTTCCACCAACCTTGGGGCCTCCATTCTAAAGGACCCTCACTTCTTCATCTGACCACTACCATGAGTGCCTCATCCCAGCAATCCCATCCGGCAAAAACAACAAAAGAGTTCTGTATGTATAATGTGTATTTTACTTGTATAAAAATAAAATTTTTACCTACCTAGAAACCATACTATCTACATACATTAGTGAACAACAAACAACACTGGAAAACAGAAAGGATAATGAAGTATGGGGTGAGTACTAGGAACAATGGGGAGAAAGAAGGTACACTGAGGGAATAGTTTTGTTTGATGTTCACAGTCAAGGAGGCAGGCACACACACACACAGACAGTAAGAATAATTTAAGGATAATACCCGGGACACATTTGAGTTGAGAAGGTAACAAGGGAACAGTTACCACTGTAAAGGGGCTTGAGCACTTAAAAAACAATACATCACCAGGGCAGAACAGGATTCACCCTAGGATGCTGAAGAAAAAAGACAGGTGCTAGCAGACCCAGTGGTAGTACTTTGTGAAAAATCAGTATCAATAAGTGTAGTGCCTGAAAACTGGTGGGTGGCAACTCTAGTTCTCCTTAAGGAGTTGATAAGAAAATCTAGTTAACTACAAGCTGTTGTGCCTGACATCAATACTGGGAAAACGTTTAGTTACAATAATTAAGGAGGAAACTGTTGCAATCTTAGAGGAAAAGGCTTTAAAGGATGGGAACCAGCATGGGTTCACCAGAGGCCAGCTGTGCTAGACTAGCTTAACAAATTTTGTTTAATGTAGTGACACAAATGGTGGACAGGGGCCAAGTAGTGGACATACTGTACCTGAATTTTAATAAGGCCTTCAATTCAGTGCAGTATAGGAGACTGGTTATGAAGGTGAGTGATCTGGGGCTAGTGGAAAAATAACTGGTTGGAATAAAAACTGGCTGATGGATAGAACCTAGAGGGTGGTCCTAAAAGGTAAATTCTCTGAAGACATGCCAGTGACTAGTAAGTTAACAGAGGCGGTTGGTCCTGGTCTTGCTTCTGTTTAATATGTACATCTGTGATATAGGTGAGGCTACCCATTGACATAGGAGAGGGTATCCACCGCAAGGCGAGTCTATTCCCAGATGATACCAAGCTCAGTGGGAGGATTGTCAGTGAAGAAGGGATTAAAATTAAGAGATAGGATGTTAGAAGACTGGAGAAGTGGTTCAGTATTTGGCAGTTGAAATTCAATGACAAAAAGGAAAGATACACACAGGAGGGAAAATCTGGACACAGTGATCTGTGCAGATGGTAGCAAGTATGGAGGATGAGAGACCTGGGGTGGTGATTAGCAGGTATATGGTCAGATTCATGCAGCAATAATTGCGCCACAAAAACTGCACAGTGAAAATAGCATCAGGAAAAACAACAACTGGGATAAAATAGCACTGGGATGTTATAATCCCCCGACTGTCACTATCCCAAAGTTTCTAATAGTAAACCACCCCTACTGATTTTCTCCCCACCGAGTTCTACCCCCCAAGGGGGTAATAGTAAATCCCTCCCTAACCGAGTTTCTCAACCTCCCCCCCCTTGAGTTTGTCCCACTCAGACGTGTGGTCAAGCTTCCGTGCTGTATTTCCCACGCACAATTTCTGATGTTGCGGTTTTGTCTGCGTGGTAATTGACCACACGATGATTGCCATGTTAAATTGACCTAGGCACTGATCAGAAATAATCTAAATCTGGCTGCTCAGTGCAACAGGGTATATGGGAAGGCTAACAGCATGCTGATGCGCATATAGAGAGGAATTTCTAGTAGAAGGCACTAGAGGATATTACCTCTGTATAGATTACAGGTGAGACAGCAACTGGAATGCTGTGTTCAATTCTGGGGTCCACACCTAAAGAAGCACAGAGGTAGATTAGAGACAATGCAGTGAAGGGCTGCTAAGAGGTCTATGGTCAGGAGGGATGGCATATTATGAGAGGCTAAAAAGTCTCATCATGTGTTCTCTGAAGGTTAGAAGGAAGACAGTAGAACATGATAGACTTTCAAATTCATGAAAGGGTTCAACTAAATGAACACAGCTAGTCTGTTCACACAAATAAACAATGCATCCATCGGGGGCATGCATTCAAGCTGGAGGAAGGGAGGTTCAGAAAAAGGACATTAAGAATTATTTCCTTCATAGAAATAGTGGTGGATTGGTGGAACCAACTTCCTGACAAGGCTGTGGAGGCAAAGGCAGTAGCATTATTCAGTATAAAGTGGGACACATATAAAGCAGTTATCAGACAGAAGGATGAGGAAAGGAAGGCAGTGTTAGGAGAAAAGACAGAGGCTAGAGCATCTCCAAGTAATGAATCTTAGGATAGACTAAATGGACTGTTCAGGTCTTTTTCTGTCTGCCACCGTATCTAAGTTTCTACACCATTGTCCACCAGCCTCCCATACAGTTGTCCAGGCCCTCTTCTCGGGCACAACAATCATACTATTACTACACTATACTAGGATATGCTTTCCTTCATACTGCCCACCTAAGCTGTCCCCCCATATCATGCTACATACTGGGGCTTCCCCCTACATTAAATGCTACCCTACTTTCAGCACCATATCCTACCTTTAGCATCCAGGGATTTGCTCCAGCTTTTAATTTCTCTTGCAATGCATTTTCCCTAACAACTATGGGGCTGTCACATCAGTGTTCTCCTTCCCCTCAAGGACTTTCTCTCATGTCTCTCAAGGGCCTCAGTTTTTTATCTTTGCTCCTAAGGCTTCGCTCCAACTTGTCCCATTAGGCTTTACTGTTGGTCCAGTGTTTACCGAGATTGTCCGGTGCTCACTTTCGGAGGGATTTTTTCCTAGCACCCTGAAAGTGACACTGGTGAAGCCCCTCCTAAAGAAACAATCTCTCAGCTCTGACATCTTGGCGAATTATAGACCAATCTCTAACCTCCCATTTTGGGGTAAAGTTATCAAGAAAGTAGTGGCTCTGCAGCACATGGCACACCTTGTTGCCTATGACATCTATGAGCCCTTTCAGTCTGGGGTTTTGGTCCAGGCATAGCACAGAAACAGCATTAGTCAGGGTGCGAAATGATCTCCTCAGGACAAGGGATAGAGGGGATTGGTCAATACTCATTCTTCTCGATCTCACCTCAGCATGTGGCACTGTGGACCATGTAGTGCTGCTGGATTGCCTAAGGAAGCTCTGTGGACTCACCAGTACTGTCATCAACTGGTCTGAATCCTTTCTCACAGGCAGGATGCAGAAGGTAGTGATTGGGAGTTTCTCCTCCTGCCAAAAGCCATTGCCATATAGAGTTCCCTAGGGCTCGATCCTGTCACCTGTGTTGTTTGCTGTGTACATGCTTCCCCTGAGTGAGATTATGAGACAGTACAGCTTGGGTTTTCACTGTTTTGCAGACGACACCCAGCTGTATATGTAATTTGTACCAGGGACGCGTGACACCATGGACGTGCTATACAAATGTCTAGCCGAGATCCAGGACTGGAGCTGGCTGAGACTCAATCCCAAAAAGATGGAGGTGCTAGTAATTGAGCCTGGTTGCCAGCAGGATGTAGGTGCTGCTGGGATGGGAACAGGGTTATTCCTTGGGTGTACTCTTTTGGCTGCATCCACTAAGGTGAAAAATCGGGGCATTATTCCTGATGATGGATTGACACTTGAGGCTCAGGTGTCATCTCCTTTCTTACTGCCTCTGCTACACTGCCTCTGCTACATGCTCCTGCTATAAAGGGCACCAATGACTGCATTTGTTACACACTTGCTCTCTCTCTCATTTCTTGGCAATTCTATGATTACTCTGCTGTATTTGTTGACAATCTTATGATTACTCTAGTTCCGAACTGAAATGCTCCACTGTGTATGTATTTTGTATATACAATTGTGAAAATATTGTTCTTTGCTTTTCTGTATTTTATGATGCAATTTTAGTGTGTTATCAAAGACTACTATCATTTATTGCTTACTTGCACTTGTTGAACTGTCTTTATCTGTTATGCCTTCAATTTATACAGATGTGCTTTTATCATGTTGTACTCCCGGGTCGATCCTGAAAAGGGGACCGTAATTGTCTCGGTGGACTTACCCGGTTACCAAAACTCAAATAAATAAATAAATCTGTCATCTGGAGTGATTTATACCATATTAGGAATGCCACCCAGAATTAAAACCTTAATCCTGCATGACAACTTGCCCTCACTGGCAGATGACTTTGTAATGTCTTGAGTTGACTATTGCAATGCTCTTTATCTTAGGTCAGTGAAGGGGTTCTCCGTCACCTGCAGCTGGTGCAGAAAGCAGCAGCTAGGTTGTTGATGGGTCTTCTGAGCTCTTGTCATGTGACCCCAGTCCTGCGTTACCTAAACTGGCTGCAGGTGAGATGGAGAATCACCTCCAAGGTAGGTTTGCTCACCTATAAGACCCTATATGGATTGGGTTCTGGCTATCTGAAAGACCTCCTGACTCCTGTCATCTCTATGCACTCCCTCTGTTCCTCCACTGAATGCCTCCTGGTGGTTCCCAAGGCCCAGCTAAAGACCTCTGGAGACCAATCATTTGGGATGGCAGGCCTGGCCCTACGGAACTCGATTCCAAGATCCCTTAGGGAGGCCCCATCAGAGGAGGTGTTTAATCTGGGTCTGAAGGTGCATCTTTTTAGACAGGCATTTCTGAGCAGTTTATGAGTCTTAGTAATAGTTGACTGCTAAATTGTTTATCTTAAGCAAGGACTTTGGTTAGGTAATGTTTGTTGCTCATTTCTGTTGTTTTGATATATGTTTTTATAATTGATGTATGTTATTTATTTCAAACTCTTGCTTGCCTGTACAGCAACCAGCGCCTCCAGGATTGGGTGCTTTATAAATAAAGTATTACTTTATTATTTACTTTTTCTTACCTCCCAAGGGCCTGCCTCCAACATTTCCACATATTGCCTTGTTCTCAGAGGAGAGTATCTGGATAGAGAAACATGAAGCAGCTGTTTTAGTAACCCCTTTTCATCAGGTTTCCTTCAGTAATCTCAAATTGTTCAGAGATAGCAGGACAGTGCTTACAAGGATAGACTGAGAAAACTCAATATGTACCCACTTAAGAGGAAGTAGAGAGGGGACATGATTGAAGGTTAAAGTACATTTAAAAAAGGTATCAAGCAGATGGATATCGGGGGCCTTATTTGCCTTAGTGAAAGCAAAACCACAAGGGAGCAATGTTACAAAGTGACTAGACAGAGGTTCAAGAAGGATGGCAGGAGGCACTTATTTACAGAGCAGGTGGTGTCAGGATGGTGTGAGCTCCCATCTGAGGTTGTCAACCAGAAGATGGTGAGGGGTTCAAGAGAGGGAAGGGCAGGGTGAATGAGAGATTCAGGGTTAATAGGGAGGGAGGTTGGGGCCTACTGTATTCACTGGATTGGGGCTCTGCATCGAGCAGACTCAATAGAACAAAAGACCTCCTTCTGCTGATTAATTCCTATGTTCATATGTTCGTATTGTTACTTTGGCATTAAGCTCCAGCATCCAAGCACTTCTCCAGGCATGGAGTCCTTCCATGGGGGGATTCCTTTGGTAATGCTGTGCAACATCTTCAGGAGGGTGGAAGTGTCCTTCACGACATAAGAAGATGAACAAAGGCTAATTAATTTAAGTGGTATGCCCAAGGTCCATATCTTATTCCAACTATTAATGAGTCTCATCCTAACCCTGGAGAGATTGAGAACTGGGTATTTGTACCCCAGAAGTTTCCCCTGCAAGGATATTTTACCTCTCCTTCATGCTGAAGGTAATAATATTAATATTATTTATTAGAAAATTCATTCCACGAGGAGGTGGAGCAGGATAGTGGTCTTATATTCTTGTTCAATGGCATTCATTCAGTATGGAACAACAAGGTATACAGGTACGTCTTTTCTCCCCAAGGCTGTGTCTCTTTGTTCTTTATAAAAAGTAAGTGTTCATGCAGGTTGTATCAATTTGCTGTTTTGGCTTTTCTTCCCTAAGCTACCTTTGGTTCCAGGGGACCTCATCCCTGTGGCCCCTTTAGGGGTAGAACCCTCATCAAGAGTATTCCTGTGTCTTCACAGCGCCTTAAAATGGTGGTAGTCCCTGTAGCTGGGACAGAGAGCATAAGCAAACTCTACTGTACATTTCACAAGTCTTGAAAGATGTTACCCTACAGCAACTGGACTTATCCCCTGAACTACTTCAGTACAAACATTCTGTACCCAGTACCTGCCATCCTAACCTACTTAAGTACCTACCATTCTATTTCCAATCATGTTAGCCTCCTACCAAAGATTTCAGTGCTATAAATCCCACCAATCATGCCTCTTAGGTTGCCTAAGCATTCCTATATAAGCAGCCCAATGGTCCATTGAACCATCACTTCTTAACCATTTTCTTCTGAAATACTCATTCATGCTTTCATATCCTCTTGCCTCAATTATTGTAGCTAATTTCTCTAAAGTCCTGTCCAAATCCCAGCTTGTCCAGTTCCAGTTTGTTCAAAATGCCACTGCCTGCCTCTTGACACAGTCCAAGAGGCATAGTCACTTCCTCCCATTCTTAGAAACCTGAAATGGAGCCACAAATCCTACCAGATCCATTTCTAATCATCCTTCTTATTTTAATGATTCTTCATGGGCTTGCTCCTGCCTTACTCTCTGATATTAGTTCCCCCAACTCTTCTTACCATGCCTTCTGTATCTACAACTATGGCCATCTCTCTGTCCCCTCCACTGAGTAGTCTACAGTTGGTAGCAGAGCCTTCTCTTCATCTGCACCTTCTGTCTAAAGCAGTTTACCATTCTTCCTCTACTCTACTGACTCTCCCACCCTAATCAAATTCCATTTCAAAACCCACATGTTCCCCGAAGCCTATGATTCTTAATCACTCTCAATCACAAATTCATAGCCAGGCACAGTTGTTGACTCCTGCCTATCTATCTGCCCTCACTGGCACGGCTTGTACTGATTTTGCATCAAGCAACTGTTACTATATATTAGGGTTGAATAAACCAGTAACCCTACAGTCAAAATCCCCCTCTACCAAGTCCAACTTGACTTGATGAACTTGGATAAATAGTAGGCCAGAGAATAGGAGATTACAGGGGCAATGCCTCTGTGTTCCATGCAATGCGTTGCAGTGGGTCTGAGTCCAGTGAGTTTTAAAAGCAAAACTTAATGCACGTTTCAACCCCAATAACTTCATTGCTGACCTGCACAATATAAATTGGCCTCAAATACAACTTATACCTTGCCCTCAAAAAAGTATAACTAGCTTTCTAGAAATATGCAATAAGCACACACCTTTCAAATGTAAATGCATTAAAGGTACCATCATAGAATGGTACAAATCAGAGAAAAGTGCCCTGCTACGGGAATGGGATAAGTTATGGAAAATATATAAGGCCACAGGGTTAGACAAAGAGTGGCAATCTTAGAGAATGCAGTGAAACAGGAGTAAGAAGCTGGTGAAAACAACCATGGCAAATTGTTACCAAACCCAGCAGGTTAACAACTTAAAAGATCCCCGAATGTTTTGGCATATTATAAGTGGGCTGCTTGAAACTAAAAATCATCCACAATTAGCAAAGCTAACAGACCAAGAGGTAGACATAAATTCATCAAAAATAATAACCAATCATCTAAATAACTTTTTCATTGACCTCTCCCCCTACAGGCAAAGGCTTGGCAGGCAAAATACATTCAGAACAAATACCCTGGTCCATCTTGGCAACCCCCCCAAAGAAATCCCTGCTTTCTGTTTCAGACAGGTTGAGGTAAGTGAAGTCTACAAGCTATAAACAGAAATCAATGCAAATTAAAAAGCCCGTAGTGACCAGCTGGCACCCAAGTTATTGAAGGCAGCTGCCACTGTAATCTCCCATCCTCTGGCTTACATATATAACCTTTCATTACTTATTAGAAAGGTACCAGACATCTGGAAACTAGCATGTCACCCCAGCATTCAAGGTGGGGGACACCACATGTAAACAAAACTATAGACCTATCATGTATTGTCAGCCACTGCCAAATTACTTGAAAAATTAGTAGTTAAGCAACTATGTGCTCACCTCTCTGATAACAGCCTTCTAACCAATAAAAAATTCAGTTTAGCACAGCGCATCCCATTGATAAGTTTACAAATGACCTGATTACCAAAACTGACAAGCATGCCTTAACTAGGGCTATCTTTGTGGATCTACCTAAGACCTTTGACTAAAATGACCACCAGCGACTGCTACAAATATTATGGCTCAAATATTGAGTCACAAGCAGAATGCAAATGGTAAAAGAAAACAACAACCTCTCTTCACCTCCCAAAGTACAAGCTGGGGACCCTCAGGGATCCATAATTGGCCCATTATTATTTACACTGTCCATAAGTGACTTACGTAGTATCTTTATTATGTCTCCGTCCAATTCTATGTCAATGACCAAGTCATCTATGCTAATGGTTTAAACATCCAGGATGTCACCATCAAATTGGAAAAAGGGTTTGACATACTGCAAAATTGGATGCTCTGAAATGAACTTCTTCTAAATGAAGCAAAACTCATGCTATGCTATTCGGCACAAGGCACAAGCTAGACAAACTTGAATGATAGTCTAAACATCCACTGTCTAGATGGGACTGTCCTAAAAAATACAGAAGTATATACTACCTAGGCTTCTTATTTCACCCATATCCGACCTCTGAAGAACACATAGCAAAACCCACCAAAACTGTAAACAAATAACTCTGGGCCCTCTACAGAGTAAAAAACTGCCTAACTAGTGAGGCTAGGAAAACAGTTGCAACTCACACCCTGTTTACTATATGTGAATATGGTGCCATTGTCTATAGGGTCCTCTCCAAAAAGGAGCAAGACAAATAAAACCCTATATACAATAATGTCTGTAGATTTATCCTAAATGCACCTAAGTTCACTCACCACTGCCAGCAGTATGCTCAATTGGGCATCCTAACATCCTTGGAAAGGTAGATATGGCTATGGTACAAACAGCTATTCAGCATAGTGAAAAATAAAGAACCAGAGACACTGTATATCCTCCTCAAAGTGCACAATGAACACTACAACCTCCACTCCACTGCCACCGCTGTTTTTGACATCCCCAGGACTAGGACAATTGGAGAATGCACCATCTTGTTCTAGGGCACATGACTATGGAATAAAGTACCCCATTGTGCATAAGCTGAATCAAACTGCTCAATTCTAAACCTATGTTATGGTCTACCTTATGGCTGACTCAGTGTGTAACTGTTTTACATAATTGCTATTCATGGAATGTGTAGACTGTCTACAGAATATATTCTGCTGCCTTTCTAACAAACTCTAGTTAGAGCTGATAGGACTGTGAAGAGCTACCAAATGACCAAAGTTACACATGTGCGTAGGAAGTATTCAATGCCCAGGTGTAACTTGCCCATTTTTTGGGAGGTGTTGCACCAGATATTCAACGTGGCCTTTTTGGAACCCTTCCTCATGAAGAGTGCCAGTGTCATTTTGTTCACTTTTCCCGAAAGCTGATTTTGCAGAGCAAACACATTATTTGCACCACAGGTGCAAAAACAAATTTTTGGCAGGTTGTGGAAAATGACAGCTGTACTTTTTTGAAGGAGGTGTGCACAAACGGCAATGCTGAAAAAGTGGAGTGAAAATATAAAAAATTGGTGGTTAGGAGCATGCGTAGAAACTGGCAAATGCACGCTCATAACACAGTCATTTTTTGGAATTTTTTCACCAAATTTTCAACCTGGCCTTTCTGGGACCCTCCTCATGAAGAGTGCCACTGTCATTTTGTTCACTTGTCCTGAAAGGTGATTTCACAGAGCAAATGCGCTATTCTGCATCAAAGGTGTGAAAACACATTTTTGGCAGGTTGTGAAAAATGACAATTGTACTTTTTTGAAGGAGGTGTGCACAAATGGCAATGTTGAAGATATGGAGTGAAAATATTAAAAATTGGCGAAGTTAAGAGCATGTGTAGAAACTGTGCAATGCATGCTCGTAATACAGTCATTTTGTTTGGAATTTTTTCACCAAATTTGCAGCATGGGCTTTTTGGGAACCCACCTCATGAACAGTGACACTGTCATTTTGTGACTCAGTCCTGAAAGGTGATTCTGTGCAGTGACCATGAAATCACCTTTCGGGACCAAGTAACAAAATGACAGTGGCAGTTTTCATGAGGTAGTCCCAAGAACTCCATGTTGAAAATTTGGGGCACAAATTCCAAACAAATGGCTGATTTATCAGCATAAGTTGAAAACCCCATTGAATGGCATTATAGCATGATTACCTTTCAGTTTTCAGTTCATGGTTCGGCTTTGAAGAGTGCAAACATGTCTCAGTCCAGAGAAGATGACAGCACCGACCTCCGGAGGTAAGTATAGGGTTAGCGGGTGTGGGGAGCTGGGTGCTCAGTGGGAGGGTGGAGATGGAGGGGACTGGAGCAAGGATGAGGGACCGTTTTCTTTTTTACAGGAAAAGAAAAAAGAAAACATTTGGGCACACTGGGGTGGGCTCCCAGTGTGCCACATGACTGGGGGGGAGGGTTGATATGATGCCAACACAGGGATTGGGCACTCCAATGTTGACAGAGGAAGGAAAAACTGTTAGGCACACTGGGGTGGGCTCCCAGTGTGCTGCATAAGTGGGGGGGTCACATAATGCCAACATGGAGATTGGGCACCCCGATGTTGGTGGATAAAAAGAGCAATCTTTGAGCATACTGGGTTGGGCTCCCAGTCTGCCACATGAGTTGGGGGGGCCACAGAATGCCACAGAGCTGGCAAGGCAACTGCACATGTGTGACACTCATGCATGTGCAGTTGCAGTGAATAGTGTGCCATTCACAACATGACAGCACCAGCAGAACTGCACAAGCACGCAAGTCATGTATGCGCAGTTCATGCCACAGAATGATGAAGTAACAGCCGAAATAGTGCAGCTGCTATTCTGTAGTGGCCGATAGTAGTGGAGGATTTTAAGCCCTGTTGGACTTTCAGAAGGATACTTCCAAAAGTCCAATGGAAGGTTCCACGATCGGCCATTTTTAGAGCTACTGAGTGATCGCATTAGGACTGGAGGCTGTGCCCACAGCCCTAAAAATATGGATCTCAGTCTTGCCAAACTTAATTATTTATTACACAGAAGTCACTAAATTGTCTGTATTATAAGTGTATTGAAATGTATTGTACTCATTTACTGTACAAAATGTCACTAAATTTGATGCACTGAGGTATATAGCAATGTATTCCACTGTACTGTCTCTCCCTGTTTTCCCCTAGGTCATGGCTAAAAATGGGACCTATATGTCAGTCCAATTTATATGGTTATCAATAAATAAATAAATAAATAAATAAATGTGCACTACTTTACATTTTTTGGTATTGAATTTCAATTGCCAAATGCCGGACAATTTCTTCAGCCTGTCTACATTCCTTTTTATGCTGGTAATTCCCTCCTCACTATCTACTCACCCACAGAGATTTGTGTCATCTGCAAACAAATTTATTTTCCCCTGTGTCCCTACCCTGATATCACTATCATACATGTTAAATGAGTAGCATCCTCAGGACAGACCCCAGTGGCACCCAACTAGTAATCTTCAGATATGAGAAAACATTCCATTCAGGACTACTCTCTGAGTCCTATCCATCTGCCAGTTCCCAATCTACATAGTTGGCCCTTCTCCTGGTTCTAGGTCACCTATGTTCTTTACTAGCACTGAACCAAATGCCTTGTTGACATCCAGGTTCAAGATGTCAACTGCCTAGCCCTTATCCACCATTTGTGTTACCAAATTGAAAAAAGTCAATCAAGTTCATTTGACATGACCTATCTGGTGTGAATCCATGTTGGTTCCTATCCATAAGCACGTTTTCCTCCAATAAGTCAACTGTCTGTTCTTTAATAATTGTCTCCATTAGCTTGCCCACTACTGATGTAAGACTTGCTGACCTGTAATTTCCCAGGTCATCCCTATCCTCACTTTTATGCAGAGAGATCATGTTCTCATGTTCCCACTCCCTAGTCTGTCGGCACCTCACCCGTTGCCAGTGAATTGTTAAATAGGTCTACCAAGGGTGCTGCAAAGTTAATACCCTTGGGTGCATCCTGTCTGTTCTCAGGGATTGGTTTGCATTCATGTCCTACGGACCCTTCAGTCTTCTCACCTTAGATAAATATCCTGTCTCTATTTTTCATTGGTGCCCTTGAATTCTATCAATCAATCTATCTATCTATCTATCTATCTAAGCATTTGGTGACCATTTTGACTCTCGAGCAGAAACTGCCTAGTTACAAGAGTGACCTGGGCATGAAAAATGCAGAAACACAAACTAGGATGCAAAGCATAAATACAGAATATATTACGTAAGAACAGTAGAAATACAAAATCACACATATCCCAAATAAAGCAAAGCATCATGGGATGCATATACAAATCACAATGAAAGACTTTAGACTGGTTCTGCTTAAAGCAGGAGTGCATGGTGGCAAATGGGTGGCAACACACTGCAAAGGATGAAACAAAAGACACAAATACATGTTTTGTCATCAAGACTAATAGGTGTTCCTCATTTGTATCTCATTCTCAACCAAGGGGAAAAATGGACTAGCTCTTATGATGGTCTTATGGGTTTGGGTCATGGTGGTTTCAGTCTTTGTGCTGTGTGAGAGGCCATTTGGTACCATGCTGTCCTACTTTATACAGAACCAGTCTAAATTCTTTCATAGTGATATGCACATACAGTGCATCTCATGATGTTTTCATTGTTGGGCTATGTGTGATTTTGCATTTCTTTGAAACCTGAATTTGCTGCCAATGCACTTTCTGTGTAATTCTTGTCTCAGTGCTTTTGTGCTAAGGTTCTTTGTCTTCTAGATATACAGAGGATATGTGCTGGTGGTGTGTTAAATAAACAATTTATTTTTAGGAGTTCACAGTGAACTCGGTTGACCTCATGAGTTGCAGAGCGGAGTGGAGCCACGAGTGATGCGACCGAGTTCACTGGGAACGAGTAAAAATAAATCATTTATCTAACACACCACCAGCACATATTTGGTTTGTGCAATAGGCCTTAGCTTACAGCAGGGAAAGTGGAAATTTCTTGAACTTCTTGCATTTGGCTGTAAGTGTTGTTTCAGTTGGGGACTATATGTTGTGCAGCATTTTGTTACTGCAGCCTTTTTTTTTTTTAACTGGTCTGTGGGGGGTAGTGAATTTGTGTATAGTTGCTAGGCAGTTGCCATGTTACATATGGAGCAATCCTGATTGGTGGACTGACCATGAGAAAATTTATTTGATTGGTCAAGGGGTGGGACTTTGTGAGTATTGGGTGGGGTGCACCTCTGTGGCGCAGTTTTAAGTTAGTGTGTCAGTGGACGTGGTCGAGAGAGGATCTAGTGATCAAGCTGGTGGTGATGGCGTGACACTACGGTAGAGTCAAGGAGGAAAAAGGCCTTCAGGAGTTTACAACTGGTGGAGGGCGAAGAACGGGAGCTGCTCTACAGGGGTTCGTGGATTTCTGCCTGTTGCTGAGGATTTGGAAGTTGAAAGTAGTGATGACCTGCCAGCATGATGCCATCATTTATGGAGCCTGGAGGTGGTCATCTTTGGTGGCAGCTTACTTGAAGATCCTGAGGAACATCACTTCTCTATCGGATGTACTTCTCGATTTACCCTTAGACTTGCTGGAGTTATTCCTTTTGTTTTCCTTACTCTCATTGGTGTCTCTTCTGCTGGTGGACCTGGATTGCACTTGAAATGGGATTCCTGTTTGGATTATTAATTTTTTTTTTTTATGGCTACTATTCAGGAGTATTGGATTTTACAACAACATTGCTACTTTTGGATATGTTTATGGACACTGTGGATGTAACGTGTGTTTTACTCGTTTTGCATCTCATGTTTCCTTTGGGCTTTTTATTTTATGGCTTTTTTGTTTTATTTCTGTTTAGTTTTCTATATGGATTACACAGCAGAAACATTACAGAAGCACAGCATGGAGAATGCATGGAGGCAAGTTATGTAAACATGAAGAAACATCATTTTATTGTAACAGGGAGTGAATTAATTGGTAAAAAAAACTCAGTTTATTGCTAGCAGTACTGTTTGTTTAATCAGTTAGAGAGTGAGGTAACCAGGAAAAAACAGGATGGACATTGTGTTGGTTGTGACCCTTTTTTCTCGAAGACTACAAGTTATGGTAAACTACTACTTTCACTGTTAAATTAAATGCTTGTAAAAGTTAGAGGCAGGAATGCAAAGTATTAAGAATAAAACAACAGAAAAGATGTACCCAAAAACAAAGTTGCTGCATTGTAAACTCATTCAACATATCTGTTGCAGCATTCTCAGTTTTCATGCAAATAGACATCAGATGCCAATTTTTAAGTCTTATTCTTGTTTTTCAACAGAGTGATTTGGGTATTGTTTCCATTATTGCTGGCTACTTTCACGGCCAGAACTCCGTGCACCGGACTGAGTGTGCCTGCTATTAGGGGGGCAATTTCTGGGGTTTTCACCTTCCCAGAGTCCACCCCGGGTTTGTATCTTTAGTTGGGTGGGGTGCATGCACCCCTGTAATAGAACAGGAATTTGCTGTGAATTCCTGGTGCACTGATGGCGAGACACACTCGGCCGGTGCAATCACCACCCGGAACCGTCTACTTTCTTTCAGTCAGAATCTGTGTCTGAGTTGAGTACTCTTGCCCTTTTTCTCACATACTTTCCATACTGGTTGCTTTCCATGATAAATAAGGTTGCCAATAAAAAGCAGCCTCAGTTGTCAGATGGCCCGTCCCCCAAGGAAACTAGGAGGACAGGGGATAGGGTGGGGGGGGAGAGTGAGGTCACCAGTTGGAGGGGAGGATGGTGAGGTCACCAGGTGAGTCATATAATGCTGCAAGGCAAGGGAGAGGCCCATTGGCCAGGAGGAGGAGATTGAGGGGCTTGGGGGAACCAGGGGGTGGGGCATAGACTGGTATAAGAGCTGGAGCAACCCTCCAGCTGCCCTCTTTTGCTTAAAAGTTTCAGGATTTTTAGCACAGTCATTGGCAACAAGGTAAGGCAGGCTGTGGTCCCCCTGTGGTCTGTGGGACTCAGGGGACCATGGTAAGACTGATTTCATCATTTGGAATGCTGTTGGATTTGTGGAATAGGGTGTTGGTCTGATGGAGCCCCAAAGGGGGAATTAGGGTTCTTTGTTTGGTATAAAGCGATAAGATAAAGAAGGTGGTATTTAGATGTCACGATTATAATGGGCCTATTTTGTACATTTGTAGTTTGACATGATGTAAACCCATGGTTGTGGGGTGAGGTGGCTTGCCCTGGGCGGCTTGCAGAAACACAGACAAGGAGGTGGCTTAACATCGTTGGACTGGGGCCCGGGGCCGCGGCCATCGGGTGAGGGCCTCTCGGGCATATGGCATGGTGGTTTTGTAGGCCAAGGATGTGGAGTTATGCCTTTGGAAAGCTCACTATGGCTGAGTATACGGGGGAGGGCAAGTGAGGCCTGTGCTGAGGGACTGGGTGGCACCTCGGCTGCTTGGGGGGGGCAGCGGGTGGTGGTGTCTCACTGGCCCGCATGCTCAGGGGCATCCCCCCTCCCAGAAGTAGAAAGCACTGGGCAAGTAGAAGGGGAAGCCATGCTCAGCGGCTGGTCCTCTGAGTGGTTGGGAGCTAAAGAGCCATCAAGAGGGAGGTGCGGAGGTCACGGGGGTGGCCTGCCATTGCATCTGTTGTTTGGCCAGCAGGCCTGAGATTTAAGACAATGCCAAGAAAATGAAAACAGAGAAAGAAAAGAAATAAAAAGAATTGTATGATTGGGACACAAGGCAAGCAGTTTGTTCTGGCGGATTGCATTGGTTATTCCTCGGGGAGGAGTCCTGATTTCTGCTGGAAGCAAGTAGCTCAGACCTGAGAGTTAGGACAGCACCAAGTAAATGGAAACTGAGAGAAAAGAAAGAAATAAAAAGAAATTGTACTCTTGGGGCTCAAGCAGTTAGTAGTGGCAGTTGCATCAGTTATTCCTCGGGGAGGAGCCCCGGTTTTTGCTGGCAGCAAGTAGCTAAGGGGAGCACTGGTGGGCCATGAGGATGGGAGGCCTGCTTCCAGAGGATGGCTTTGTGCACATGGGGGGCTACCAGGTTGAAGATGGGCCACACCAAGGGCATGCAGCAAAGGAAGCAAATGAATGGAAAAAAAAAATAATTAAAGATAGCGATAAAAGGCCTAGGGGTGAGCTGGACAACCCTCGGAAGCAGAAGGTGTGAGACTCCTGTGGTAAGAGATGAAGGTGTTGGTCAGGGATCCTTCAGGAAGTTTGGCTGGGGGAACAAATGGAGCGAACAGCTGGAGGCGGGCCTAGGTGGCCACAAGGGTGGAATGGGGGGGGGGGTCAGGGAAGAGAAGGTGCAAAGCACAGGAAAAGGGATGTGGTTCCGACACAGGGATGGGAGCCCAGTCACAGGTTTCCAGGTGGGGGGGTGCTCAAGAAAGCACTCACTTTCATCGGGAAGGACCCGGGAAAGTTTGCCCCGCATTCCTTTTGCATGAGGGCAGCCTCCACGGTAGCCGTTCAAGGGGGATTGGAACCAGAGGTGAAGAAGGTGGGAAGATGGAGGTCTAGCTGCTATAAAAGGTATGTGAGATACTGATATATATCAGAATATCTCACTCTGTTGTTTTCTTTCCCCACAGGAGAAAAGCGACAAGTCTGGTTGGTGGGGCACTCATTTGTCTATTGGACCGAGAGGTTTGTGGTGTCAAGGAGTGGTGGGACACAGTTGCTGATGGATATACAGTGCATGAGGGTAAAATGGAAGGGATTGAGGGGAATGAGATGGGTGCTGCTGATGCCACTCTTGGAGGAGCTCCGGATGCGGTGGAGGAAGCCGGATCTGCTCATCATCCACCTCGGTGGGAATGACCTGGGCAGCACATCATGGGGTGTATTACCTCATTACCTCCAATAGCTCCATATGAAGTCCAAACTCTCCATTGTTTACCTGACACAAAATGGCCACCCAGGAGGTAATGAGTTAATGCAAGACATAACGGGGGATTTGGAGCAGATAAAAGAGTGGTGGCCGGGCGTGGTTCTTGGCTGGTTCGAGATCACTTCCCGCAAGGTTTGGAGGGGGGCGAAGGAGGTAAAAGCAGTTGAGAAGAGGAGAAAAAGACTTAATAAGAAGGTAGCTAGGGTGGTAATTGAAATGGGAGGGGTACACATTCAACATAGGGACATATCATTCAAAAGGGCAAAAGTATATGGGTCAGATGGGGTGCACTTGTTGGAGTTTGGCATGTGTCTCCTTCCGAGGCCCATGCTTGACCTACTGGGGGGGGGGTGTGGATAAGAAGGGCCCAAGATACTAGCTCACAAGGCAGAAGCCCCATCTTCCATCACCAGTGGGAGAAGAGGCTATGGAAAAAGAAGAAGGGGGAGCGAGAGAGGGGTATATGGGGGGCAGGCAGATTGGGGGCAGGTGGGCAGGCTAACATGTGCTGGGGCAAAGAGCACCCAGGCGTGAAGGATAAAAGGGGTAGAGATTAGGGCCAGATCATGGTGTCCGGACCTAACCGGGTGGAGGTCCTGGCAAGATGGTACCTGGTACCGGTGTTGGTGTGGGGGTGTTGGATCAGAGTGTCCGGACCCCGAAGGCAGAGCAACAAGAGGAAGACACTAGGAAGGAAGAAAAGATAGAAGAAGATTGTACCCATTTGTTATGTTGTTGAAGTTGAATGATTTGTAATGATTGTTTTGAGAAAGAAATTGAGATGTAACTATCATATAGTGCCTGTAATAAATGTTACCATGAGCATCAAAGCCAGCAGTAGCAGAGTGATTTATTTCTGGGGAGGAAGGGGATCAGATTGACAAACAAGGTTGCCAATAAAAGGCAGCCTCAATTGTCAGATGGCCCCTCCCCCAAGGAAACAAGGAGGACAGAAAATAGGGTGGGGGGAGTGAGGTCACCAGGGGGAGGGGAAGATGGTGAGGTCACCAGGTGAGTCATATGATGCTGCAAGTCAAGGGAACGCCCATTTGCAAGGGGGCTTGGGGGGCATGAGGGTGCCAGGGGTGAGGCATAGAGGGTTATAGGAGCTGGAGCAACCCTCCAGCTGCCCTCTTTTGCTTAAACATTTCCCCACCTGCCCACTCAGAGACGCAGGCCCAGGGCAGTCAAGACAGAGGCAGGCCCAGAGGTCAGGGAACGGAGCAGCTTGGGACTGGATCGAGGTGACAACACTTGGGGCCTGGGGGAGGCCACAGTGCTGCAGAAAGGCATCCGGTTACATTGGTGGGCTGGAAAGAGCCCAGTGGAGGGCAGAAAGTGACCATTTTTTCTTGCTGAAAGAGCAAGAGGAGGATGGGGGGAGAAAAAAGAGGAAGGGGGAGCGAGAGAGGGATATATGTGGGTGCAGGCAGATTTAGGGGTGGTGGGCAGTCTAACACATGCTGGGGCGAAAGATCACCCAGGCATGGGAAAAAAAGGGGGGGAAGCGGAAGAGATTAGGGGCCGGATCATAGTGTCTGGACCTAATGGGGTGGAGGTCCTGGCAGGACGGTACCTGGTACCGGTGTTGGTGTGGGGGGGGGGGAGTCGGATCAGAGTGTCCAGACCCCGAAGATGGAGCAACAAAAGGAAGACACCAGGAAGGAAGAAAAGACAGAAGAAGATTGTACCCATTTGTTATATTGTTGAAGTTGAGTGATTTGTAAGGACTGTTTTGAGAAAGAAATGGGACGTAAATATCATATAGTGCCTGTAATAAATGTTGCCATGAGCATACAAGCCAGCAGTAGCAGAGTGATTTATTTCCGGGGGGGGGGGGGCTGGTGGAAGGGATCAAATTGACAACAGTAGAAAAAACATTTTTTAGTTTACATGTGTTATGTGTTATTCGCTTGGGTGAGAGGGTTAGTGATTAATTGGGTGGAAGCATAGGTTTGGGGGAAGGCTATAGGATGATGCTTATGACTGGCACTTACCTTGAACTATGTTGAAGGTAATTTGTTTTGCATTAATTGTTGGGTTGCTCAGGCAGCTTCCAATTAATTCCTTGTAGTATGTAAAAATGTTTTTAAGATGGTGCTGTTTTCTCAGTTGTTGTAGGAGCTGGTGATGGCTTTTCACCACATAGCAAGGAGCTTACATGAAGTTGTTCCTGGTCACTCATTTTTAAATAATCATTAATGCTCATAGGTTCATAGGTAGTTTACAAGCTCAGTAGGCAGTGTTGCCTTTTTTGAGCTTGCAACAAATTTAATAGTGGAAAAGCAATTTTTGGTTTCCCATATATATGTCTAGTCTGTTTTAAAAAATATTTATTGTATTACTGTCTATAATAGCTTGAGGTAAAGCATTCCATGTTGATATAATCCTTTGAGTATACCATTGATTTCTCATGTTTGATTTATTTTGAGTCTCTTTTAATCTCTTTTTGTGTGATCTTGTATTTGTTATGGAGGGATTCATACGCAGACTGATTGTTTCGAACATTGATTTATCATTTATAGCTTTATATGCTAAAATTAGATCTCCGCTCACGCTCCTGTATTGTAATGAGTAAAGTCCCAATTTTTCTAGTCTATTGCTATACTCTAAACCTTTCACTGCTTTGATTTTTTTTAGTACCTTTACGTTGGACCCTTTCAATGAGTTTATTTACTCTTACAGATTGTGAAACTGAGATGGGGCAGAGAAGAAAACTGAAAAGCATAACAGTGGCTTCAAGCATGCCGCATGCATGTAGATGTATTCAGATACAGTATGTATTGAAGTACAAGCAAGCCATATGTGTGTAGACAGTATAGCTTAGTGGTTAAAGGCACTGGACTATAAGCCAGGAGACTTGGAGGCATAAAGACCTGGGTTTGAATCTCATCAACCCCCACTTGTGTATGATATGATCCTGAGCAAACCATTTACCTTTTACGTGTGCAGTTATCAGTGACCACTTGCTTTTTGCTCACATGCCACATGCATGCAGTCTTTCCCAATTTAACATAAAAATCATGGTTTCCACACTTGCTTGTTGCATGCATGCCATATGCATGCTATCAGTTCCAATTTAACATTTAAATCACACTTGCTTGCAGCACGCATATCACTTGGGTTGTTTTATGTGTGCAGCATGAAAACATTTCATATAATTATTTCTGTAAGGGTTGTCTCCTGCATGACATAGGCTTGTGGTTTTAGTTTCCTAGTGTCTTTGGGGTTTTTCCCTGTTCTTGTCTTAGTCTGCCTTTTGCTGTTATATTGCAGGTATCTGTTACTGTTTTCATCTTCCTTTAATTCTATGTCACCCCACCGGATATTTCGTATCTCTGTAGTGCCCCTTACAAAAAAATGCACCAATAGGCAGGCAAGGCAAAGGCAAATTTTATTTTTCTGGCACCCAATACCAGAGGCTCTGGTCACCGAACAATAGGAACAAACTATCAGTGCAACAATACAAATCAATATAAAAGCAATAAAATACCAGTATACATAAATATAATTAATAAATATATTTCTAAAAACTAATGCTCAAACAAATAACCCAGGTGCCCAGGATGTACTAATACCTAAGGTCCGGGAAGGCCTGATTAAACAGGAAGGCCTTGAGGCGGGCCTTAAAAACCACTCCCTTTGGCCCCAAGTTGAGAAAGCAGAACAAAAAATCCAGGAAATTTTGAATGATCAAATTGAACTGGCCCTAAGGTGCGCATAACACAAATTTTATGAAGGAGGACTGAAAGCCTCAAAAATACTAGCATATAGACTAAGACAGCAGGCTAGAGGATCCACCATTTTGAATTTGTACAACCCCCATCAGAAACAGATGACCCACAAAACTGGCTAAATCTTGCAAGTACGAACATGTTATTATAATACTTTATAGTACAGCCTAGATAGCCCCCGACAAGGAATATGACTCCTTTTTTTCCTCTCTGCCCTTACCTCAATTTACCAAACAGCTATGCCAAGAACTAGTTAAACAAATTCAGGTGGAAGAGATAGTACCTGTTTTGTCCAGACTTAA
This sequence comes from Neoceratodus forsteri, assembly GCA_016271365.2. NCBI lineage: Eukaryota > Metazoa > Chordata > Ceratodontiformes > Ceratodontidae > Neoceratodus > Neoceratodus forsteri. The sequence goes on from CM057456.1 coordinate 1,728,571,134, forward strand.
AACAGGGAAAACCATGGTCTGGATGGTTACAGTAATGGGTTTATAAGGTCTTCAAGGCAGCCATCATACTGCAGTTATTTAAGATGTTCTGTGAGATCATGAAGGGTGCCCCCCCCCCAACTCGTGGTGATATGCCACAATATCAGTGATACTCAAACCTGCAAAGATCTGATAAAAAGCGAGTCATATTGCCCAATATCAGCTATTAATGTGGACTATATATAAAATCTTAATTGCAGTTTTGGCAGGGAGGCTAGAGTGGGCCCTACCCACCTTAATGGCCCAGACCAGACTGGCTTCATAGGTAATAGACAAACTCAAGACAACATCAAATGGACACTGCAACTCCTGAACTATGCTGTGGCTTTAAAGTTGCACTCCTTACTATTAAGCCTTGATGCAGAGAAGGCCTTCAACAGGGTGTCATGGAGATTCCTCTATGGCACCCTGCCAGTGTTTGGATTCCCACTGCAATTTCAGTCCTTAAACATAGAAACATAGAAGGTGATGGCAAAAGGGGACCTCAAGGTCCATCTAGTCTTCCCATGGTGTATAGATTACTACCCCCCACCCTGTTATCCTGTCTTTTGAATGATTCCTTTGTACTTATCCCAAGCGTTTTTGAACCTCTCGACTGTTTTGGCCTCCGAGGATAGGCTGTTCCAGGTATCCACCACTCTCTGCATGAATAAGAACTTTCTAACATTGGTCCTGAACTTTTCCCCTTTCATTCTAAGATCATGACTCCTCATTCTGCTACCCTCCTTGGAACAAAAACTTCATGCACCTGTACCTTATTTATACTCTTAATGTACTTGAAGGTCTCGATCATGTCTCCCCTCTCCCTCCTCTGTTCCAGGGAGTACATGTTTAATTCCTTCAACCTGTCCTCATATGACATTTGGTGTACTCACTGTACCAGTTTTGTTTCCTTCCTTTGTACTGTCTTTATTCTGTCAATGTCCTTTCTAAGCTGTAGTCTCCAAAACTGGATACAGTATTCTAGGTGGGAATGGACAGGTGCACTATACAGCGGCAGTATCACCTCTCTCTTCTGGCTCATGATTCCCCTCCCACTGCATCTCAGCATGCCACTGGCCTTAAATGCTGCCTTCTTGCACTGTCTATTCACTTTCAAGTCTGATATTCCAACCCCAAGATCACGCTCCTGGCTGGTTGTTGGTAGTCTTTCTCCTCCCAAGAAGTACTCCCTTTCTGGGTTCCCTCTTCCTATCTGCATGACCTTGCACTTTTTGGCATTGAAATTCAGCTGCCATGCTCTAGAACACTCCTCCAGTTTCTTTAGGTCTGATTCCATTTTCATTTGTCCTGGTGGGGAGTCCACTCTGTTGCATATCTTGGTGTCATCTGCAGACAGACACACATTCCCCTGGAGCCCATTTGCAATGTCAGCTATGAATACATTGAACAGCAGAGGTCCCAACATAGAACCCCGGGGTACCCACTGGTTACATTCCATTCTGCTGATAATGTGCCTTTACCTGCACCCTTTGCATTCTACCACACAGGCAATTTTTCACCCACACCACCACCTCCTGCCCCACCCCCCATGTAGTCCCACTTCTTTACCAGCCTTCTGTGTAGGACAAAGTTGAAGGCTTTGCGAAAGTCCACGTAGACTACATCCACTGCCCCCTCCCATTATCCACTGTCTTGGTAACCCAGTCGAAGAATTCAATTAGGTTACAGTAGTTTGGCAAGACCTCCCCACCATGAACCCATGTTGTTTATGATCCTGTTTTCTGCTGCTTTCAAGGAATGCTATTATCCTCTGTTTGAGTAATGATTCCATCAGTTTTCCCATCACGGAAGTGAGACCCGCCAGGCGGTAGTTTCCTGCTTTTTCCCTGCTACCAGATTTATGAAGTTGGACCACTGTTGCCCTCTTCCAGTCTTTGGGAACCTTCCCACTCACCAGTGATTTGGTGATGAGTTCCACTAGGGGTGTTGCAAGTTCCTTCCCAGTTCCTTTAGGATTCTGGGTTGTATGTCATCTGGTCCCATGGCCTTGTCTACTTTTAGGTTGTTAAGTGCCTTCAAGACTTAGTCTGCTGTGAAGGGGCTTGTATCAACCCCTAGTCCAGGCATGCCTTTCCTTCTTAGTGCTGGTCTCTTTCTCTTCCTCTCCTCTGTAAATATAGAGCAGAAGTACCTGTTTAGGACTTCTGACTTCTCCCTATCCCCCTCTTCTGGGTTTCCCCTTCTGCTTGTAGACTTACTTATCCCGCCTTGGTCTTCCTTTCTCCCTTATGAACCTAAAGAAGGTCTTGTCTCCTCTTTTTACAGTTTCTGCTATCATCATCTCAGTTTGGGCTTTAGCCTTCTTTATTAATTTACCTCCTCTAGTTTCTCTCTGTATGATTCCATGTCTTCTTATTTGTTGTTGCTTTGAATTTCCTGTAGACAGCCTTTTTTTCTTTCACTATAGTTGCCACCTCTTTGGAGTACCATAGTGGATTCCTTTTCTTTTTCGCTTTGCTTATTTTTCTGGTGTATTGATCCGTGACCTTCTTGATAGCGCCTTTAATGTTTTCCCAGATTTCCTTAACCCCTCCCCCCTCTCCTTCTTTCAAGATTTCAGCTAGGCCATGCCTCATTTTCTGAAAGTCTGCACTCCTCAAATTTAGGACCCTAATGTTGGAGTGACTGGTGTCCCCTGCTAAGATAATGTTGAAACTGACCATACGATAGACGCTATTCCCTAGATGTCACCCTACTGCAGTCTCCTTTACCCTGTCACCATTGGTGAGAATGAGGTCTAGTACGGCTTCACCTCTTGTTGGAGAACCTACAAGCTGCCTCAGACCTGCCCCCTGCAAGGCCATTAAAAGTCTCTGCCTCTCACTGATGCTGCCGATTTTGTTTTCCAGTGTATGTCAGGCAGGTTAAAATCCCCTACCATCACCTCGCCCTTGTCGGCCATTTTGTATATTGACTCGAGTAGTTCCTTGTCCCCATTTTCTCCCTGCAATGGGGGCCTATATACAACTCCTATTCTGATTGTTGCCCCATTACCAATGTCAGCTGCCAGCCACAGTGCCTCAGTTACGAGGGGAGACCCTTGTATCTCTGTGGTGTTTATATCCTCCCATACACATATTGCCACATCTCCCCCCTTTTTTCCTTCCTGACCTTTCTGTATAGGTTGTACCCTGGGATTGTTGTGTCCCAGTCATGGTTATCTGTAAACCAGGTTTCCGTCACAGCTACCCTCAATTCAAAATATCTTTCAGTCCCCTTAGGCTATGATGAAAGTCAATGGTTCCATCTCTGAATGTTTCACATTACAACATGGTACCTGTCAAGGGTGCCCATTGTCCCCTCATTATTTGCTGTATATGTAGAACCCCTTGCAGAGATTTTCAGACCCAACAAGGATATTACAGTGACAGAATTTGGGGTCCAAGAGCATAAGCTAGCTTATTATGCCAACGACCTTCTGGTCTATCTGACTAACCCAGAGCACACCCTCACACCATTTGTGGATATTATTGGAATGTTTTGAGACCCTAGCAGGGTCCTGGCTAAAAAACAGAGACGAAAAGCTGCTCTACAAATGGGATATACACCCTCCTTATCATTCGCTCAACAATTTAAATTGAAATTAGACCAACCAGCAATAAAGTACCTGGAGGTATGTATACCCAAACTATTAGATCAATTATACAATCTCAGTTACCACACCCTGACCCAAGCCACAGTTAATAATATTCAATGATGGCAAGTCCTCCCAGTCCTGTTTATCAGTGGGGTATAGACTGTTTTGATGAATCGTCTGCCAAGAATCCTTTACTTATTCCAGAACTTCCCAATCACACCTCCACCTGCAACCTTTATGGCCTGGGACAAACATACATACAGATTTATATGGTAAGGGAAGCACCCCAGAGTGGCATACAAGAAACTACAGTTGCCCAAAGTAAAGGGTGACATATCCATACTGCACCTATTGACCTACTGTCAGGTGACCCAACTTAAACATATTTGTAGCTGGCTTGACCCCAGTTACCAGTCCCACTGGAAGGATTTGGAACCCCTCTCTTCCCTCTGCCCTGAGAGAGAGAGCTGTATCCCACCCCTCTGGAAAAGCTATATCCTGGGTTAACAATTGGTTGCATACATTGAGGAGTGCCTTCTGCCATCCATCTTGGGTGTGGTGTCTGCATGGTCTCCCCAACAGTCACACCAGAGATCATGAACCTCCTACTGCAGAGGCACAAACCTTGCCCCTCCCCTCTTTCCTGCTCTTTCAGTTCTCACAGCACCTAGGAAACAGTGTAGGCCAATCAGCAGCTAGGTGTAGGGAGGAGCAGGTGGGGAGTTAAAATGGCTTGCAGGTAGCCCACGACCCTCTTTTCCTGCTCTTTCCTGCACATACTTGAGCTCACCCACCTGCCATAAAATACAGTAACAAGATTCTCTCCCCCTACTGGTGGACCGCCAGTGTCTCTAAGGTTTGCCTCAGATGGAGTCAGGTCTGCCCACCTTCAAGGTAGGGGAAAGGGGATATATGTGCCCTGTGCAAACTAGGGCTCCACTTATAGGTGACTCCAGGGGAGAAGCAAGGCTTGTGTCCAGCATGGACTGGCCAGAGCTCACCACAGTCACGCCATGCGCACAGGACCAAGATCCACTGCATTGGGTCCAGGTGTGAGATTCCCAGTGGGAGGTTGGCAATCTTCGGTACAAGTGTGGGAGAGACCTGCCTGATGCCAAGCTCATGACAAACAGTAGAAGACACTCCTCAATGCATGCAAACAACAGTTACCCCACTATAGTGCCTGGCCATGAGGTGCAAGCTGCAGCTCTCTCCCTCAGGACAAAGAGGGGAAGGCGGGGTTCCTGACATGGGATTCCCTCCATCACATGTCATATTTTGTAACGCCATGAATCTGCTCAATACATATATGAGTATGGCCAATTAAATTCCAACAGCGGTGTGTTTATTGTTGGATGTCTATGAAGGGGGATAAACAAAGTTCAACTTGAACGACCAATGCACATGCACTGTTGTACTTGGTTAGCCTTTTCTTTGTGTTTCCTTTATCACAGTGAAAAATCAAATGATTACGCTCTCTCTGCCACAATCACATCTCACTATTTCCTAGGTGTTGTGAGAACTGACAGAACAGGAAAGAAGCACCCATAGTACAGATAAAGGGGATTTACAACTTAAGTGACAGGTAGAAGTTCTTTTGTGTGTTTTTTGGCAGTTAAGTGAAATGTTGGAGAAACTAGTTAATTAGACAATCACAGCCTATTTTGGGTTGAATGGTTAGTAAGTATGGGTGGAGACAATACTATACTCACCATTGTAAGTATGAGGCATGAAACTAATTGCTTATGGGGTGAACTTTATATAAGCTAAGTGAGACAGAAAGTGTGGAGGGCACTTGTAATCAGGTGGTAAGGCATGAGTATTTAAAGAGAGGTTGCTATAAACAATGTCAGATATGTGGGCCACAAGTGTAAGTGTTAGGACTTACAGTGAAGAGGAACTAGGGAAGAAACTGGGCTGGGTCAGGAAACTCTTCTGAACTAAGGTTTAATTGCCACATTAAATCACAAGCAGAAGGAATGTTTTATAGTGCATATGGAGAATTTTGTCTTCCTTCCTCTTTACTAAGTGCTTATGGTGTTGCGTTGCTGGTAATTCTGTATTTTATGATGGATATTTGGATTAGTTCAGTAAGTTAAAAGGATTCACATCTATTCCTGCAAACTGCAAGCTTTGAAAATGTGTCTGCTACTCATTTAAACCTGGCACGCCTTTCTGTGCTCCAACTGTTGCTACACTTTACTCTTGCCTACCCGAATGCTAACTCTTGCCTACCTGCAGTTTGCATAAAGCCCCAATAAAGGCTCTCTTAGTGCTATCTAACCCCTCCCAAGCAGTGTACTTTAGGCAAAGAAGAATATACATCAGTAGCCCCTCCCAAGCAGCTTCAAATTAGTCCTGCAAGTGTATGCAACTGGCCCCCTCCTGAGCAACTGAGCACACCACCTTGTAACAGCTGCAGCACCTGAGCTGGCCCCTTCTGAGCAACTGACTGAGGAGCACAAGGGGACCTGCCCATCTAGCACCAGAGCTGGATTTTGTGCTTTACTTTACCTATTCACATCTCTCTCCTGTTCTGACCACACAGGCCTCGAAAAGCCAGTAAACTAGTCCAGTTTCATCTTGCAGGGTGCAGTCTGGTGTCCCCAGGCACCATTTCCTCCTTCTTTCTAGTCCCTGGACATGATCTTGTACATGTGTCTGGAGCATGTCTCATTGGCCCATCTTGGTCACAGTACTGTCTCCTCCCTTATGAGCATGTGAGGCTCTCTGGCATACCCAGCACATATTGCTTATGACACCGCAAGCACCAGCCAGTGTGTATGCTTGTACACCAACAGTGGCCTCTTGGACATGGTGCTAAAAGCCTCAGTGAGCCACCATTTTGTATGGCAGCATGCACTGCATGACTACAACTCCACCATGTCTCCGGAATGCCTTTTGTTCCAGACATGTGCAGAACACATATCAGCACCCTTCTTGTTCTCTACAAACAGCATATCCACTCAGTTGCCACTCCAACCACAATGCCTAGATGGAACAGGACCCCCCCAAAACTTCTGCAGCTTAACCTGCTCTCCCCCATCAGGTCACAGGTGGAAGACAGATGAAGCATAATTCGAACACCAAGCTAGGAAGGCATATGATCAAATAAGTCACTGCAAGCTCCCCATCAACCTCTCTATAGGAAGTTTATAAACCATACTGGAGCCCACTCCAACAGCCCAGTCAGGCAGGGCATTACAAAATCTACAAAGCATGCAGGGCCCTCAAGCAGCACTGTTGCATAGCATACATGTGTGTACCATTTCTTAGTAACAACATAGGCAACTACACACACTTAACACTTCCATATTGTGCCTCTTGTCATGCACAGATAACAAGATGGTAAAGGCAAGGAATTGCAGATGCTGCAGCATCACTGTACTACCACAACAGCTCTGGCCTGACTGCCATATGTGCTCAATAGGAGAGTCACTGGACCTGTCTGGACAAATGGATGCCACAGAGGGCAACACCAACTCATCAGCTTCTTCTGCAGTGACCAACCAAAGTCTGTAGTCCATGATTCTTCAAGAAAACTTCAGCTGCCAATCTCGTGACCATCTTTCAATTTTAACAGGTCCTTTTTCATTTTTTGCAGCCCCTCTGGTGAATTAACTTTACTGCAAAGCTTTGTCTCATCTGCGAACAGACACACCTTTCCTTCCAGACCATCGGCAATGTCACTGATATGCACATTGAACAAGACTGGTCCCAGCACTAACCCCTGTGAAACCCCACTTGTCACCATCCCCTTCCCTGACAATGCTCCATTGACCAACACTCTCTGTGTTCTGCCATCTAGCCAGCTTCTCACCCAGGCTATTATTCTGTGGCCCACTCCCATGTGCTCGAGTTTGCTAATCAATCTTCTGTGGGGGACTGAGTCAAAGGCCTTGCTGAAGTCAAGATAGACCACATTAACTGTGCCCCCCGGTCCACCGTTTTAGTGGTCCAGTTAAAGAATTCCACTAGGTTGGTTTGGCAGGACCTTCCTGCAGTAAAGCCATGCTGCTTTGGGTCCACCTGCCCGCTCACTTCTAGAAAAGACATCAATGTGGAGCAGGTTTCTGAATAATAACAGCCAGAGCTCCCAAGACAGCAAACAACAGAACAGCCAATACAAAGGACACTAACTTCAAGGTAACATACAACCAACATACACAATAGTTTCCAGAACAAAAATTCCTTTGAAGGAGGGAATTTCAAGTCCTGCAGATTCAAGACCAAACAAAACTGACTGTGACTATGCGCCAACACAGTTGCCCCCTTGCTTCTCTGTGGTTACAAAAACATATATGAATCTTTATGTGAAACTGCGATCCATTGGTTTGCAAATGTATACAGATATATTATTAAAATGATTATTGACAGCTATTTTGGTTTATCTGGAACACAATGAGTTAACCTTGAGGTGCATTTCAACCTCCACAAGCTTGTTTGCAGAATTATCAGCAGGAAATCAGCCCTGGGACAAGATGTCTTAATTGGTTACACTGTTAAGAAGACTAACGTAATCTTCAGGCTGGTCACAGGAAAAATAATTGACAATGTCTAAATGCATTCTGTGGAACACATGTGCTGTACTTTACAAGAACAGGGTGCAAAATTTATTTGACAGAAAAAAAATCTTGTAAAAAAAGAGCAGTGATTTGTTTAGATTTAGAGAAAGCTGGAGATGTTAATAAGAATCTCAGATGAAGGACTTCTGTTTGTATGAACTGCCTGTATCAAGAGCTATCATGCACAGTTTTATTTTTTATTTTATTTTTTTGTTATTGATAATAATAAAATGTTACTTGTGACTCTCATAACTTCTCTTGGTTTGCCTATGCTTCCTGATCTATGCCTGGATGACAGTGTATAGGAGAACTGACTGCTCTGTCATGCAAGGAACCCTTCATGATCATCCACCAGGACAGAATTACACTAAGGACAATGTCAGCATTTGTTCCCAAAGTGGTCTCCACATTTCATGAGGTACAATCCACTGAGCTTCCAGCACTCCTTGAAACTCCCTCTACCAAACAGGAACAAAAATTACAGAATCCGAATCTTTTTTTTCTTTTCCTCCCACGCCTCGGACAGCTCCCTCATTACCCCCACACCCACTGGGACTTATCAACGGCCAGTACCCCCAGAGTTTGTCTGCCACCCCCACAGCATGGGCAGTGGTGTCCCTCAGTCCATCATAGCAAACCAGATCCAGTAGTTGGACTGGTGAATGCAGCTAGTCAGGTGCGGGGCCTGTGAGGATTCAAGCTCCATCCTGCCACTGAGGATTTATTCTATTTTCTTCCCCTGAGGGGTGGGTGCAGCTTGCAATAACACTATGACACATTACCTGCACTCCCAAATGCCACAAGTCAGAATCTGCCAGCTCCTGCTCTCTCAGAGGCACTCCAGGGTGCCTTCCCCAGGCGTACTCTGGGTTATGCAATCCTCCCCCCCCCGGAGAAGAAGAGCAGTCCTCCAGATGCTTGATCCTCCTCCCACCAGCCAATCCTCCAACAGCCTAAACTTGCTACTGAACTCAGGTCACCAGCATCTCGAGCAGTAGCACTACCGCTGCACCGGTGAGCCAGTTCCAGAATCTGAATCTTAAATGAACTGTGGCATCATACTTGGTGAAAACAGGACCTTTAAGGAAGATGAAGAGAGTCTTTGGGCCTCATTTACAAATGTCTGCTAGATCAGCACATGTTGAGCCAATCCACAGCTGCGGAAAACTCCAGGTGCGTCAGGGACCTTGGTGTCTCTTACTGCACACCTACATTTATTTGTTTATTTAATTTTAGTTGTTTAACCAGGAGTAGCACACTAAGCTGAAAGCTTTTCTTACAGGTGTGACCTGTGAGCACAGGGAAGTTAAGTGACTTGCTCAGGGTCACACAGTATGCAAGTGGAAGCTGTGGGATTCAAACCCAGGTCTAGTCTGCTGGATGTCACCAGATTTGCAGTTTAGAGCCTTAAACCACTGCGATATACTGCCTCCCTTACATGACATGTCAAAATACTTGCCTGTCCAAAGGGGGAACTCTCATTACACTGCAGCCTGTTAATTAGATTTAAAACAAGTGTCATTATCTCCTCGAAGTCCAATCATATTAATATTATGCCCTGTGCTCAGAGACCTTTGATTTCTGTTTGTCATTCTTAACACATTATGGCTATGTCTCCACTATAAATAGTTGTGCACCCTACTATGAAAAGTCTTACTTAGACTTAATTAAACTATTCCAAAGGGTGGAGGGTCTCCTGTTTGGGTAGGGCAAGCTTGAGGTCATCACTTTTTTCAAGACTTGAAAGGCAATGGCCTGTGGTTCGATGGGGCAACCCATAAGAGGCTTCTCCCACTGAGACCACTACAAATGCATGCCAAACCAGCTCTTTGGGCTGGTCACATTATTTTACACCCCCCCCCCCCATCTCCTCCTGTCTGTCTTCCTGTTTGCATATCTGGGTATCTCATCCAGGGTGGAAGCATGTAAGCAAACAGACAAACAAGCATGTTGCAAAAGCATCCATACATCCTCATGTGCTAACCCAGTGAACTTGTCTTATGTCATGAATAATAGCTGCATGCCCTTACCCCATATTGCCAGTTGCCCATTATGTTTTTTGGTACAGACTTATACTTTTCTGTATCCTCCCTCCCAAATGGGAGTTTATATTTTAGCTTCTTCTCTAGCAGCCCCCATGAACTTTGCTGCTCCTACTCCCCATGGACTGCAGCAAAGAGACCTGGCAGCAGACAGCAGGAGACCCCAATCCTTTTTTTACCCACTGGCTGGCCACAATGATGTTTGCAGCCTGAGCTCACAGTGGGGAATTAAAAGTGGGCACTCCTACCCACTGCAAGAGACCAGAGTCTCAGAAACAGACTTTGACGGCAGATAAGAACCACTTGGCCCACCCAATCTGCCCATTTCCCTACCTATTGGATAAGCTGAAGATCCTAGTAAACCAACAGCCTACTTCCTCCTACCCTAGTCTTAACTGTAAAATTAGTTCTCTGCCCAAAGCTGGCAGCAGGAAGCCAAGAGACTGCCACAATGGAGCACTGCACAGGAGGACTCACAAACTCCTAGTGACCCTACACAACCCTGATTTGTGGATGAAGAGTTAGACACCTTGTGTACTGGTCAGGTTTTGTTTGTGTTGGTTCCCCATGCTACACAAAGATAGCCATAAGCCACTATGAGAGGCATAACATTGCCAAAATAGTACAAATGCACAGAAAGGCATTGGTACTGCCATTTACTACACCTTCTGTACCCAGAGGACTGTGGAAAGGGGCCAAAGGTCATCAATCTAGCATCTACCCACACTGTGGGGAGCCAGGCAGGAGGCTCTCAAAGCCATAAGACACATCCCTGCAGCACCAGCCAACCAGAGATCATTATTGGAAATGAGAGGCCAACAAGAAGGAGTATGGAACTTGTAGTTTAGGTAGGGAAAGACACAAAAATGAACCAATCGGGGGTTAACTGTCCCATTAAGACTTGAATAACCAATGAATACTGGAGCCTGGTCATCTGCAGAGCTTTGGGCCAGATCAGATCAGCCAGACTGTCAGAGTAGACAAACACAGTTTCTACAGCTCAGCATCTGGGCAGAGTTTCAGCAAAGCTCTCTGGGTCTCAGCAGGGCAATTTCAGAGCCTGATGAATGGCGTTCCTGCCATTGACTTTAGCCTTTAGAGAAGAGAATGCTTTACAAAGAGCTCTGTTTCTGTGAGAGAGCCAGCTAGCTTGTCTCATATTCTGCTGCAGGCTTCATCCCTGTAGAGGGTCTAGTCACCATGGTCTAGAGTGACTGCCTGCTTTCAGATACTGTAGGTGAAGAAAAGGACCCCATGGGGTGGAGGAGACCTGGAGTTTTACCAGATTAATCACAGGCTGCACCCTTCTCCACCAGCAGTGCAGTGGGTCCCCCATCTCTAACTATTCCTGCTTCATAATCCACATGGAAGACATCCCACAAGGATTGCTGCATATCTGCCTCACAGATGTGGTGAGTGCTGACCAGAGCTTGGCCCTGTGAATTTTGTAAATAGTTACTTTGTTAGATAGATTGGACAAGTCCTGTGCAGTCTAAGAAGGACCCAAAGACAAGATATGTTTTCAACTTAAGTGACTTTTTTATTTAAAACATCAATTGATTTTACTGCAAATGTTATCCGGGACCCACATCCCCAGTAACTATCTGCAGCAGTACAGCACCATTTTCAAAAAATCACACCTGCAGTCCATGACCTTGCTGTTTGCATACATTGACAGAGGACCAGAAGGTGGGGATGTTTGGAACTGCATAAGTGGGACTGTATTTTGGAGACTGCTGCTTAGAGGGTGGTAGGATTTAAATCAGAGTGTTCATTTTAAATATTTTTTGATTGTATGCTTACTCTGGTTCACCCTTTCCTGATCCCTGTTTCCATCTTCCTGTACCCCCTAACAAATCTGATTCCCATTTGCATTGTTTGTATCAAAGTGCACTATCATGTTCAAGTGCATATTACTTGTGAGGCATTTGCATACAGTTAATTTGTATCTGCTAAAGGTTGGGTTGGGTATTATTAATATCATCATTATTTTACTGGTGAGCAGCACCCTGACATCTTGTTGTCGGCAGGATCCTATCATGTGGAGGTGCCATGCCATTTCAGTATGAACCTGTCATACTCCAGAATCAGATACTACCCCAGGGCCATTTGCCTTAAGGCATAAAGGTGCCAGTCATACTTTAACATCCCCCAGGCTGCCTCAGTCCTTGGGGACATGACCTACATTTCATTTCCTAAAGTGCTATTCATAGTTTCATTTGTGTATAATTTGGATTCTTCAGTTGTTTTATGCATTTTTATAGTTGTTTCTCTATATTTCCCACATTTTGGAAAAGGGTCTGATGAGTCAGAGCCAACCAGAACTAATCAGGACTCAGATTCTGATAATGGTTCTCTTAATAAGGGTTGTCACAAACTCGCTCAGCCGGTCAACCTTCTACTCCCAAAGTGCCAACCTCTGAGCGTATGATTTGTGTACAGTGTAACAGACAAGGCAACCCTCTTGTCTGTTTTGTGGGTTCAAGTCAACTTAGTCTCAAGCTGTGGAACGATTCAAACTGATAACCTCTTGTTAGCATACCCAATTATTAGGCTCAGATAATTCTGTCTTCGGGGGGCCAGATATCTTTGCCCACGGGCACCCAACTAGATCTTTCACATGAACCCTTAGAACTCTATGCAAGACTTTTAGAGAACTCTATCCATTTCCCAGTTTGGTATACAATAAGCCCATACACAGTGTACTTATAACCTTTAAAAGCTCCACTTAAAATAAAAAGAAATGTCAAGGCACTCCAGCAGTTTCATTTGTAAAAAAAATATATTTACTTTAAAAATATCAAATCAGAACAATAATTACAGAACAAATATATATCCCAACACATACAGCCTTAAAACAAACAGGTGAAAAAGTACAATTCCTACAATTTATAACTTCAGACTAATCTTGTCTAATGCTTACTTTCTTTCAGTGCTCTGAGGGTCTCTCTTCTCTCAGTCAGATATATTGTCTTGTGTGTCTCTGTCAGGTTCTCTCAGCAATTAAAACACAGTTCTGAGCCAGCCTTCTCATGAGGTCACTAACTCTGCCTTGGTGTATCAAAATCTATATTTTACCATACAGGATGTCCAAATAAAATATTAAAAAAAACATAATAGGTGATCTCACTGACTTTCCTCTCCACAGGTTAACTGGTCAGAACTGGTTTTTGCTCTGCTATAAAAAGTTTCTTTGACCTGAGTCACTGTATTCAAAGCAAAAGTGTATTTGCCTCTTTAATCCCGTCTGGACCTCGGAATCTACACCTCAAAGGTCTCTCTGATGTAATTCAAGGGTTCCCCGGGAAATGTATATTGGACCTTCCAAATTCATCTGGGTCATCCCTGGCTCAGACATCAACTTCTCTTCAATGTCCATTCTGGCTTCTCTCCGACACCCCTTCCCACAAGTTCTTCCTAAGAACTATTGCAAGTCAAAGCATTTCCCTCGAGAGAATTATGAATGGCTAATCTTATTTCCTGGGATGAAAGCAAATTAACAAGGTAATTGCACCCCAGAGCTCTGCAGTTTAAAATACCTCCTGTCCTTTAAACTTATCCCTGGGGGGGGTTGATATGTCAGTTCCAGTAAGGCAGTAGTTTCCTCAAACTGACCTTCCCATCACATATTTTATATGTAATAAAAAAAATGAATACAGCACTCGAGCACTCAGAGCTGGCTGTCTACGTCACACTCCTCCCCACCTAGACTGAATCTGGGGGATCCATCCCCTACATGGGATGAGCTTCCCAAATCAGTTCAGTCCTCATAGACCCTAGATAGTCCGTCTGAGTTCTTATTCTTGGCTTCGGCCCTATGTACGATTTTCAAATCATACCCTTGTAATGCAAGACTCCATCTGAGCAGTCTGCCATTGTTTTTCCCCATCTGTGTCAACCAAACCAGGGGGTTGTGGTGAGTTTGCACCATAAAATGCTGCCCATACAAATATGGCTCTAATTTCTTCAGGGCCCACACTATGGCAAGACACTCTTTTTCCACCATGGAGTATGCTTGCTCCCTGGGAATAAGCTTCCTGCTCAGGTACACAACTGGGTGATCTGTCCCTTGGCTAGATGTCTGGCTTAGTACTGCCCCAATACCCATGTCTGAGGCATCCGTCTGAACTACAAAAGTTTTGCTATAGTCCGGACTTGTAAAAACAGGAGCACTGCCCAGTGCCTCCTACAGTTTGGTAAAGGCTTCCTCACAGGCTGGACCCCAGGTAATTTTCTTGGGCATCCATTTCTTTGTCAGGTCAGATAGGGGAGCAGCCAGGGCACTGTAATTTGGTACAAATTTTCAATAGTACCCTGCTGTCCCAAGAAAACTTCTGACCTGCTTCTGAGTTTCTGGTCTGGGCAATGCCTGTATTACCTCTATTTTTATCTGGTTAGGATGGAGTTGTCCCCAGCCTACCACATGCCTGAGGTATGAAACTTCTTCCATGGCCACCTGGCACTTCTCGGCTTTGACAGTGAGCCCGGCCCTCTGTATTCTGCCCAGCACTTCCCTAAGGTGTGACAGGTGTTCCTCCCAGCTGGTACTGAAGATGGAAATGTCATCCAGGTACACCACGGCTTACTCCTCAGCACAATTTAACACCTGGTTCACCAACCTTTGGAAAATGGCCGGGGCGTTCTTCATTCCAAAAGGCATTACTTTGACCTCAAATAAGCCTATCAGGGTGATGAAGGCCAACCTCTCCCTAGCTCAGTCCTTTAACTCTACCTGCCAATACCCCTTTGTCAGGTCAATGGTCGTAAGGTAGGTCACCTCCCCCAACTTGTCCAGGAGTTTGTCCGTCCGGGGCATCGGGTGGGCGTCTGACTTCGTGACTGCATTCAGTCCATGATAGTCTACACAGAAATGAGTCGAGCCATCTGGCTTGGGTACAAGGACTACGGGTGAGGCCCAGGGACTGTGGGATCTCTGGATTACCCCTAAATCCAACATCTTCTCCACTTCCCTCCTAATGTCCTTTTGGACAGCCTCCGACTCCCGATATGCTGTCCGCTGTATGGGCATCTGTGTCCCTGTCTCCACATCATGTGTTGCTAAGGGGATTAGTCCAGGCTTGGTGCTAAACAAGGGGACAAAGTCTGCTAAAACCTCACTCACTTTCTGGATCTGGCCCGGGGTCAGCTGGGGAGACAATTTTACTGCCTCCACAGAGGACTCCCACTTACTATCTTCCAGCAAGTCCAGAAGGGGGTCTCCTTCATCCGTCCCCTCCCCACAACTACACACTGCGAACACCATGTCAGCCCTATTTGCATATGGCTTCATCATGTTGACATGGTACATCCTTTCTGTCTGTCTACGGTCAGGTAACTGCGCAATGTAGTTTACATCATTTACTTTCCTAACCACTTTGTACGGTCCTGCCCACTCAACTTGCAGCTTGTCTTTCTGGACCGGAATAAGGACCATGACTTCCTGACCCACCATGTACGAGCGAGCTCTGGTTCTGTGGTCGTACCATACTTTTTGTTTCTGTTGGGCAGCTGCCAGGTTGCTATGGGCTGTCCCCATAAGCTCCTTCAGCTTTTCCCTAAACTTTAGAACGTAATCCACAATGGGAGTTCCCTGGGTGGCGTGCTTGTCTTCCCAGTCCTCCCAGATCAATTCTAGGGGCCCACGTACCCGGCTTCCATACAAGAGTTCGAAGGGGGAAAATCCTGTCGACTCTCGGGGCACCTCCCTGTATGCGAACAACAGGTGGAGAAGGTATTTCTCCCAGTCCCTCCCATGCTGTTCAGCAAATGCCTGGAGCATTGACTTTAGGGTACCATTGAAGCATTCCACAAGCCCATTGGCTTGTGGGTGATACGGTGTCGTGCATCTCTGCACCACTCCACACTTCTTTCACAGACATTTCATTAGGTCCGACATGAAGGAACCCCCTTGATCAGTGATTACCTCCTGTGGAAACACAACACGGGAGAAAATCCCAAGCAAAGCATCTGCCACTTTGTCTCTCCTCAGTGAGGAAAGGGCGACTGCCTCTGGGTACCGGGTGACATAATCCACCACAGTCAGGATGAACCTTTTTCCTGAGGAGCTGGGGGTATTTAAAGGCCCCACAATATCCATTCCCACCCTGTGGAATGGCTCCTCCAATATGGGCAAGGGGATCAGGGCAGATTGGGTTTTCTTGCCCGCCTTCCCTATTTCTTGGCACCAGTGACAAGACCTGCAATACTCCTTCACCTGCTGGGTGAAGTTAGGCCAGTAGAGATTCTGGGCCAACCGCTGTGTAGTTTGTGCAATTCCTAGATGACCAGATAAGGGAATATCATGGGCAACCTTGAGCAACTACTCACGATATCCCTGGGGAACGACAAGCTGCCTGCCTAGCATCCCTCCCTCTGTCTGTACTGCCTGTGTATACATAAGTCCATTTCCCAATAAACCTTATGACTGCCATCACCTCCCTGTGCACCGTTCGAGTCTGCCCAAGCCCTCAGCTTCTCTAAACTAGGATCATTTTTCTGAACAGCTGCGAACCCATTACACCTTCCCAAGGCATGGGACAGGTCCCCTTCAGTCGCTAAACTAAGGTCCCTAGCACTAGCGTCAGGGCCATCAGTATCACTGTCAATCCCTACCCTCTGACAATGGGTCACCCCTTCCTCTTTGGAATAACCCTCTGTAGCTGGGTGGTTACTTGTTACTGGGGAAATTTCTACCCCCTTTTTATCAGTCTCCCCCTCTGGAGACACAGGCTAGGGAACCAGCCTCTCAGTATCTTCCCCAATGGCTTCTGGGAGGCTCAGGGAACTACAATTTTCCCTGGCCGCTTGGCTACGGGTAACTGCACATACCACCCCCTGCTGGAGATTGTTACCCAGGATCACATCCACTGCTAATGTGTTAGCTACAGCCGCCTGTTGCACAGTTCCCCTCCCTGTTTCACCCCAGTCCTGGAGAACACTGACCAGTGGCAATGTTTTCTCTTCATCCGAAAAGTCCTCTACAGTCACGTATTTATTGGGTATAAGCTGACCAGGCTGTACCAGATCCCCTTTTACCAATGTCAGGGATGCCCCTGTGTCCCTTAACTCCTGCATCTGTATGCCATTTACCATGACTGGGTGCTTGTGTTCCCTCATGTTCACTGGCATGCTCCAGGGACACACAAACAACCCACTTCCTTTCTGGTACTACTTTGCATATTATTGCTTGCCCTTCTTGGACACTGTCTGGCAATGTGCCCAGTTTCTTTACATAACCAACAAGCATTTCTTACATCAGAGAAAATCTTTTCTTGGAAACCTGGGGCTAACTGGTTTTGGTGGAGGCAGTGAGGGTTTTAGCTGCCCTGAAGGTGTGCTTTTCCCTTTCTGCACTGCCACGCCAGCCCCATTTGTTCTCAGAGCAGGTCTGCTCTTGGCATATCAGTCCGAGAGTTCAGCAGCCTCTTGCACTGTTTTTGGATCTTGGTCCTCTAGCAAGGTTTTTAGCTCTGCTGGGCATGCCCAATAAAGCTGTTCTAATAAAATCACATTTTCAATTTTATCAACAGCGTTTGCCTCAATTCCTTCCCACCAACATTTTAAAAACTGATGTTATTTCATGGCTAGCTCCTCATAGCTCATATCAGGAATTCTCCTGAGCTTATGGAATTTAGCTCTGTATGATTCAGCAGTTAATTCAAACTTTTTTAGTAGTGCAGCTTTTAACTTGCTGTAATCATCACTGTCTTTGTTGTTCATTTGACCCAATGCATCCTGAGCTTTTCCAGTAAGTAGCGGGGATAACTGGAAGCTCCAGGACTCTCTAGAAACTTTAGCCTGAATGCAAACTTTTTCAAAAGAATTTAAAAAGGTGTCCATGTCCTCCCCATCCTTAAACTCAGCTAATAATTTAGAGTTCAATTTGTAACCCGTCCTGCAGTCCCAGTTAAACCCATGCCACTTACCTGCCCTGGTGCCGCTGGTTGGAATCATAGCTTCTCCAGTTCATGTTGCCACTGACGCTCCCCTCTCCTCTCCTCTGCCTCTCTGTGTTCTCACTCTCTCTTTTCCTCTGCCTCTTGCTGGCGATCACATTCCTCATGGTCCGCTTCCCTCTGTTGTCGCTCTGCCTCCAGTTCTATCCTCTGCAACTCAATTTGCAGCTTGAGTACCTCTGGATTCAGGATACTGGTGACCTTCCCCTGCTGCTGAGGCCCTTCACTGACAGTGGCCCTGCTGTCCTCCTCATCAGCTCAGGACCCCTCACTGGCCACTATTTCTGCCACACTCGAGGTCTGGTCCCTTTCAGTCATTGTCTGTGACTCCCTGCTCTGGGTATCTGCTACCGTCAGGGCCTCTATGAGGTTCTGCTTACTGGTTTTCACCTTGAACAGGACTCATTTGTCCTCACACAACTGTTTTAACTGTTCTACAGTGTGCCTGCTGTAGTAGGACACCATCTTTCCTAACTACTGCTACTCTGACTTTGCACTTTAGAAAAAAAATTAAATGGGTAGGAACTCGACTGTAAGCCAAGTGATATATAGTTCTGTTTCCTTTTTAAAATAAAACTCTGCCTTTTTCTTTCTTTGTAAGATAGCCTATGGTCTCAGCTGACACAGAACAATTAGCTTGTGGTACCAAAATTAATGCCATCACTGCCAACCAATCTGTCACAAACTTGCTCAGCCGGTCAACCCTCTACTCCCAAAGTACCAACCTCTGAGCATATGATTTGTGTACAGTGTAACAGACAAGGTAACCCTCTTGTCTGTTTTGTGGGTTCAAGTCACCTTAGTCTCAAGCTCTGGAACGATTCAAACTGATAACCTCTTGTTAGCGTACCCAATTATTAGGCTCAGATAATTCTGTCTTCGGGGGGCCAGTTATCTTTGCCTACGGGCACCCAACCTAGGTCTTTCAAATGAACCCTTAGAACTCTATGCAAGACTTTTAGAGAACTCAATCCATTTCCCAGTTTGGTATACAATAAGCCCATACACAGTGTACTTATAACCTTTAAAAGCTCCACTTAAAATAAAAAGAAATGTCAAGGCACTCCAGCAGTTTCATTTGTAAAAAAAACCCTTACTTTAAAAATATCAAAACAGAACAATAATTACAGAACAAATATATATCCCAACACGTACAGCCTTAAAACAAACAGGTAAAAAAGTACAGTTCCTACAATTTATAACTTCAGCCTAGTCTTGTCTAATGCTTACTTTCTTTCAGTGCTTTGAGGGTCTCTCTTGTCTCAGTCAGGAGTATTGTCTTGTGTGTCTCTGTCAGGTTCTCTCAGCAATTAAAACACAGTTCTGAGCCGGCCTTCTCATGAGGTCACTAACTCCGCCT
Source organism: Neoceratodus forsteri (assembly GCA_016271365.2). Lineage (NCBI taxonomy): Eukaryota > Metazoa > Chordata > Ceratodontiformes > Ceratodontidae > Neoceratodus > Neoceratodus forsteri. The sequence continues at coordinate 1,728,590,675 of CM057456.1, forward strand.
TGGTGTATCAAAATCAATTTTTTACCATACAGGATGTCCAAATAAAATATTTAAAAGAACGTAATAGGTGATTTCACTGACTTTCCTCTCCACAGGTTAACTGGTCAGAACTGGTTTTTGCTCTGCTACACATACATCTCCAACGTTTCTTTGATCTAAGTCACTGTATTCAAAGCAAAAGTGTATTTGCCTCTTTAATCCCATCTGGACCTTGGAATCTACACCTCAAAGGTCTCTCTGATGTAATTCAAGGGTTCCCCAGGAAATGTATATTGGACCTTCCAAATTCGTCTGGGTCCTCCCTGGCTCAGATATCAACTTCTCTTCAATGTCCATTCTGGCTTCTCTCCGACACCCCTCCCCACAAGTTCTTCCTGAGAACTATTGCAAGTCAAAGGATTTCCCCTTAGAGAATTATGAATGGCTAACCTTAATTCCTGGGATGAAAGCAAATTGACAAGGTAATTGCACCCCAGATCTCTGCAGTTTAAAATACCTCCTGTCCTTTGAACTTATCCCTGGGGGGGTTTTGATGTGTCAGTTCCAGTAAGACAGTAATTTCCTCAAACTGACCTTCCCATCACATATTTTATATGTAATAAAAAAATATTAATACAGCACTCGAGCACTCAGAGCTGGCTGTCTATGTCACAAGGGTTAGCACCTTTTGAGGGTCATTCATCTTGACTGCATTTATAGTAACATTTGCTATCTATTCATGTTTTCCTATAACTGTGTGTAGTTAAATGCTTTATTGTATTTCTTATCCTGCTGTGATTTCTTAGCCTTTAGTGATATTTTTGGGTAAGAAAGATGATATACAAAATAAACCGTTATTGAATAAATTTTGTACAGTTCATGTATCCAGGATAGGTTGACTGAAATGCACCATTTCATTTTTCAGTGGGGTCCTGCCACTACCCAGTTGTACAGTTGGGAGTAATGAAGCACTGTGAGAACATGGGACAATCTGAGACCCATCCAGAGGCATCGTAGCATTCTGGTTAAAGCATGGACCTGTTAAGCAGGAGAATCCAAGATCAAATCCCATCACATCTGTTGGTTTTCTGCGTGACCTTGAGCAAGTCACCTGATCTCGCAGTGCTTCAGCCCACCCAGCTGAAAAACTGGGGTAAAAAGCAGGATGCAACTGAAAATAAGACGTTGTATCTAAGCTGGGCTATCCTGCTAAAATACATTGAAAGATAAATGTGACTTGCTCGCTCTTACACTGAGTCATGGGCTGCGGTGGGATTCAAGCTTGTTGTTTCCAAATTCACTGTTCTGTACTCTAACCACTGGGCCACACAGTCTTTCCCATGTCTAACATATTGATTTGTAAATTGTTTTGAGATAAAGTACTGTATGTATCACAGTTGATACATAAAAACACAATTCTGTTTTATTCTCAGATTAGAGGTTCACGTTCAGAAGAGTATATTCACAACAACTGTAGATGTCTTCTTATGCTTTACTGGAATTAAAAGGATGGATAGGTACTGCTCCATCTACTAAATGTATTCTTCAAGTGGACATTCAGTCCTTGTCCTATATATCAACTGTGGTATAGTCAACATATACAGTATATAGACTTTCAAACAATTTTTGGTCTAATTCAGCAGCCTATGGCTGATCATATCAGCACAATTATCTGTGTTAAAGTGTTTGTCTATCTACAACCTACTGAATTCAAAATTCCACTTTAAGTACAGTGCTGGCTATTTCCTTCCAATAACTAAATGACCTTTATTCCTTCTAATCAAAATGACCTATCACAATAAATATTTAATCTGCCTTGATTAGAAATCTCAGAGCTAAGGCATTCAGTCTTTTCACGTTTAGTGATTCAACCCTTTGCCTTCTGGTAGCTCGTGCCTGTGTGATGGGTTCACATTCAAGATAACTTTCACTCATTCAGTGTCATTTACTGTAGATTTCGTTTTGTACCATAATTGTTTTGGTTCTGTAAAATGTAAATATTTAAAGGCTGGAATCATAAAAATGACAAGGAAGGGTTTTTTTTTGCATGTAGCACATTTCCAAATACATACTGTGCAAAAGCATTGACAGTTCCCTTTACCTTGGCTTACAGCTTCAAAATTGTTATCAGCTCTTCTGGACTGCTTCTGTCATGTTCAGCCTTTATCAGCTAGCTCACATCTTAGCTGTCAGGTCCAGGTTTTAGTGCATGTGGATTTATGGGGCATCCATCCTGAATCAATGGTGTTACATCTGCTGTCTTGGGCAAGACATTGTCATCAACAGACTAAGCAGATGACCTCCAACACACTCTGTTCACAGGGTAGCAATTTTTTTTTCAAGTAGCTGGAAGTTATGGCTTAAAAATAGTTTGCTTCAATGTTTCCTGCAATAATTCATTTCCTTTTCTGCACTAAAAGACACACATAGTGCAATGAGTATGGTTTTTGCCCACAATAGGTAGTTAGGCTATCTTTTCACTTATATTTGATGATATTTTTCTTCTAATTAACCTTTATGCCAAGCAGTCAGAATAGTTCTGAGCTTAATTTTAAAACTTGTAACTACCTCTCTTCCTCTTTTGCAAAAAAAGAGTTGCCAGGTAGTACAGTACAGTAGCTGAAAGGGAAACTGTAGTATGCTGCCTCATTTACTGTAAATGTAACCGCCTACACTACCTCATTAAGGAGAAGCTGAGGTGCTTCTTCATTTCAAGTTCAGCTTATTACATAAACTCACTAAAAGAGCACTGCAGAGCAGTCTGAGGAGAAAGCTGTAATGCCATCTCATTAAATACAACCGTCTACTAGTCAGTTTGTAAATGCAGTTGCTAGGGGAGCTGCTTGCCATGCAAAAACCCAGATTCATGTCCCATGCCTGGAATACCACTGTGGACTGGTTAGAAGGAGAAGGACTGAAGTGGACTAAGTAGTCAATGTGAGAGAGAGAGAGAGAGAGAGAGAAGAAGGAGGAGAGAGGAGAAGAGAGGAGATATATATATATATATATATAGAGAGAGAGAGAGAGAGAGAGAAACTGCTTTGCTTTCCTATGGTTGTGTCAATAGAAGCATAGAAACATAGACAATGACGACAGATGAGGACCGCTTGGCCCATCTAGTCTGCCCATTTCCCTACCTATTGGATAAGCTGCAGATCCTAGTTAACCAACAGCCTACTTCTTCCTACCCCCCACCAGAATTGCCTTATGTCTACCCCATGCATTCTTGAATTCCCCCACTGTTTTTGACCCCACAACCTCCTCAGGAAGGCCAATCCAGGCATCCACCACCCTCTCTGTGAAAAAATACTTCCTCACATTGCCCCTCAGTCGACCCACCTCTATCTTCAAATTGTGTCCCTTTGTTCTTGCACATCTCTTTTTTTGAAAGATGCTACCCTCTTGGACTTTGTTGATTCCCTTGAGGTACTTGAAAGTTTCTATCATGTCCCCCTCTTCCTTCTTTCCTCAAGGGTATACATATTAAGCTAATTTAGATGGCTTCTGTTGCAGACCCTGCACCATTTTAGTTGCCCTCCTCTGGACTACCTCCATCCTTTCTTTGTCTTTGCAGAGATGGAGTCTCCAGAACTGCACACAGTATTTCAAATGGGGTCTCACCAACTGTCTGTACAAAGGGATAACAACTTCCTGTTTTCTACTGGTGATGCTTCTCCCTATACATCCCAGTATCCCCCCAGCCTCCTTACTGCCTTCTTACATTGCTTGCTTACCTTTAGGTCATCTGATATGACTACCCCCAGGTCCCTTTCCATTTTTGTTGTTGTTAATACCACCCCCCCCCCATTGTGTACCCTTCGGTTTTTGTTGCCCAGGTGCATTACCTTACACTTCTTTGCATTGAATCTACACTGCCATACATTTGACCATTCCTCCAACCTTGCCAAGTCCCTTCTCATCCTTTCCACCCTCCCTTGTGTTTCAACCGTGTTGCAGATCTTTGTGTCATCTGCAAAGAGGCATGCTTTTCCTTCCAGTGTCTCTGCAATGTCACTTCTAAAGACATTAAAAGAGACCAGACCTAGTACTGAACCCTGCGGGACCCCACTAGTAACTCCCCTTTCTTCAGAGTGGACTCCATTTATTATTACCCTCTGTGTCTTGTCTAGCCAATCTTTTAGCCAGGCTACCACCTTGGGACCCACTCCCAGGCTGGCTAATTTGTTTATGAATCTTTTGTGTGGGACTGTGTCAAATGCCTTGCTAAAGTCTAGTTAGGCCATGTCCACAGCCCCTCCATGGTTTACTACTTCGGTCACCCAGTCAAAGAAATTCAGATGGTATGGGGGGAGGGCATGGGTGGAGTCCAAAGCAGAGGACTGTGTCACCACTTTTAATTCTACCCCTATGGATGGGGATGGATGTGGAGGGTAGGGAGTGAAAAAGGGCTTTGCCTCCGCAGAGGATGACCATACCTTCCCACTTGTGCAGAATAGGGCATCCAGCCCCCATTCGTCCTCCTTCTCAAGCCACTGGATTACATAAAACCCTTGCTGCAGGAACTGGAGAGGGGTGAGCTACAGGAAACTAGGAAAAGGCACAATGAGCGACATCAGAGGATCAGGACCTGACATTGACCCTTGAAAGAAAGGTTGAAGAGAGGAAACTAAAAACTGCAGGATATAGCAAGCACCCAGGAAATGTAGAGAAAAAATAGTGAATTGATACTTAACAAAAGCAAACCTTGGTAACCTGTTACATACAGTATCCCACTAAGCTCAGTCTATTTACCATGCTGTCTCATTACAGATACTGTGCTGTGTATCTCCTTGCAATGCAGTTCATTTAGAGGTTTGCAGACACACTGCCTTTACACTAGTCATGGAGCTGTTGTGTTTCTCATGTGCTTATAATTTCCTTTTCAGGAAACTAGTACACTGCTTAAGTAAACCTCTTATGAAACAAGTGACAACTGACTTCTTTAGTATTTTTAGCACACCTTGAACGTGGCGCAATGTGTTGTTTCCTTTTGAGACTGCTAAATGTCCTGTTACTGTGGTAACCCATTTTCAGGGATTTTTATTTTAAATCAGGTAGTTATTTTTATTCACAGATTATGGGCCTCACTACTTCCTGAAGTTTGCCCTTCAGTTGTTTTCTTGGATACTTGTCATCTGAACCGATACACGTCTCTTATTTGTGCATTCTCTAGACCTGATTTTCAAAGCTATATCCACGATTAACTTTCTTTTCTGGCACTGTAGTCTGTGTGGATTAGTACAGCACACACTCCTATGAGCTACGCGCATATGGAGCTGCTTCTATAATATAATAAAATGTGGAAGTTCATGTGTGCAAATGCAAGAAGTCTAAGAAATAAACCTCCAGACCTAGATGCCATCATGGCAGAGGTAGACCTAGATATCGTGGCCATTACTGAGTCGTGGTGCACAGAAAACCATGTCTGGGACATGGCCATACCAGGCTATACTCAATTCAGGAAAGACAGGGTGGGAAGGAAGGGAGAAAGGGTGGTGCTGACAAGTAAGTGATGGAAACACAGGGAATCCAGTGGAATGAAGGGACTGGAGGCACAGTACTGTGGGTCATCCTGGAGATAGAAAACAGAGACACACAATTTGCACTGGTGTGATCTACAGACCTGCAACACAGGAAGAGAGTTTAGATAAGACACTGGTGAAAGCCACTGGCAAAATGGCAGAACAAGAGGAGGTGCTGCAAGTGGGAGACTTCAATCTGCCAGATGTAGATTGGGGCTCCCAGCTGTAGTTTTAGCTAGAAGCAGGGACATCCTGGACTCCCTGCAGGGGCATTTTTCAGGCAGCTAGTCAGGGAGTCCACTCGTGATAGGGCAATACAGGACCTGGTGCTCATTAACAGGAACAGTACTGCAGACATCAAGGTGGGAGGTCATCTGGGGACCAGTGATCACCATACAGTGTAGTTCAACATGAGGATGGCAGTGAAAGCCAACCACAGAAGGACAAGGGTCCTGGACTTCAGGAGTGCAAATTTAAAAAAAAATGGTGAATGCCTCAGAAACGACCTAGCAGGGAGGATGACCTGGGTGGAATGGAGGAACAGTGGGCTAAGCTAATGGAAGGCATAGTGAAAGCAACAAACCTCTGTGCAAAGGAAGTGAGCAAAACAACAGGAAAAGGAGATCACTATGGTTCTTGAAGGAAGTGGCTGAAAAGGTAAATGCTAAAAGGGTAGCCTTCAAGAGGTGTAAAGACACGCAGAGGGAAGAGGACAAGGAAGTGTGTTAGGAGAAGCAGGAAAAGTGGTGGGGAGTGCAAAGGCACAAACTGAGGAAAGAATAGCCCAAGGGGTAACGAAAGGGGACACGACATTTTTTAGGTACATAACTGAAAAGAGAAAGAATGGGGAGGAACTGTGAGGTTAAGAAGGGCAGGTGGAGACTGTGCAGATTAGGAGCAGAAAAAAGCAGATATCCCAAAAAAATACTTTTGTTCAGACTTCACAGAGGTAGGGGAAGAGAATGGGCCACATAAAAGCAACATGACCACTAGAGAGAGAGAAAGGTAGACACTAGTCCCTTTACAGAGGATGGAGTCCTGAAAGGACTTGCAAATCTGAAAGTGTACAAAGCTATAGGGCCATGCAGGGTACATTGAAGGGTACATAGGGAGGTACTGGCTGCACCTCTGACAGTCCTTTTTAACAACTCACTGGAAACAGAAGTAGTTCCAGGGACTGGAGGAGGGCAGATGTAGTCCCACTTCACAAAAGCAATAGCAGGGAGGAGGCTAGTGACTATAGGCCAGTCAGCCTGACATCGGAGGTGGGGAAGCTAATGGAGTCACTTCTAAAAAGAAGGATTGGAGGCTATCTTGAATGCAGTGTGTTACAAGACGTGAGGAAACATAGATTTGCAGGGTGGTGGGGGTCTTGTCAGGCAAACCTGATAGATTTCTTTGAGTGGGTGACCAGGGAAATAGATCAGGGTGAGGCAGAGACATAGCCTACTTAGACTTTAATAAGGCCTTCAACATTGTTCCACACAGGAGACTCATAAGGAAATTAGGCCACTTATTAGTGGGTCCTAAGGTGGTAAACTGGGTAAGAAATTGGTTAATGGCTAGATAACAGAGGGTGGTGGTAAATGGAACTCACTCAAGGGAAGGGAGGGTGACCAGCAGGGTGCCTCAGGGCTTGGTACTGGGACCATTCCTCTTGAATGTCTTTATAAGTGACATTGCAGATGGGCTGGAAGGGATGGTATGCCTCTTTCCAGATGACATCAAGAGAATGTAAAGGGACCTAAGAAAACTCAAGGAGTGGTCAAGGGTATGGCGGCTGGGTTTCAATATGAAAAAGTACAAAGTCAGGCACCTAGGGCACAGAAACCCAGCAGTGGAGTATAAAATGGGGAACCGGTACTGATGGTTATTAAAGAGGAAAGGGACCTGGAAGTAATCATATCTCAAGGCGGCAAGGCAGTGGGACAAGGCTGTACGTAGGGCAAGTGGGATGCTGGGGTGCATAGGGAGGAGTATCACTGGCAGGAGGAGGGAGGTGGTGTTGACATTTTATAGATCATTGGTGAGACCTCACCTGGAGTATTGTGAGGACATAGACAGGGTGGAGACTGTCCAGAGGAGGGCAAATAAAATGCTGCAGGGGCTGCATCAGAAGCCCAATAAGAAGACACTGAGGGACCTCAATATGTGCACCCTGGAAGAGAGGAGGGAGAGAGAGAGGAGGCCTATAAATACTTCACCGGGTTTACTGAGGTACAAGAGGGGAGTATTTTTCAGAGAAAAAGATGCACAAAAACAAGGGGATGTGCAACGAAGCTGGAAGGGGGAATATTTAGGAAAGATGTGAGGAAGTACACATTCACTGAAAGAGTGTTGAATGCCTAGAACCATCTTCAAGTGGAGGTAGTTGGGGTTAAAACAGCGGTGAGCTTCAAGCATGCATGGACTAGGAACAAGGGAATATTAGCTAGCAAACTGGGGGCGGAGATCAAATATGGTCTACAGTGACAGTATAGGCAGGGATACATGGGCAGACTAGAAGTGGTCCTTATCTGCCATCAAATTTTATGTTTCTATAAGAACGGCAGCAGGAACAAGGCTAGCAACTATAGATCAGTCAGTCTAACCTTAGTGGTGGAAAAATTTATGGAAATCCTGTTAAAGAAAAGGTTGGTGGAGTATCTTGAATCCAGTAGGCTGCAAGACCACAGGCATCATGGATTCACAGGGGGGAGGTCATGTCAAACAAGTCTGATTGATTTCTTCAACTGGGTAACCAGGGAAACAGATACGGGGAGGGCAGTGGACATGTCCTATCTGGATTTTAGCAAGGCCATCAACACTATTCCAAACAGAAGACTGACAAAGAAATTCAGCAGCCTACGGGTGGAATACAAAGTGGTGAACTGGGTTAGAAACTGGTTAATGGATATGAGACAGAGGGTGATTGTTAGTGACACTCAGTCTAATGATGGGAGATTGACCAGCAGGGTGCCGCAGGGCTCAGTACTAGGACTGGTCCTCATCAATATCTTCATACGTGACATTGCAGAAGAACTGGAATGGAAGGTATGCCCTTTTTTTGCAGATGATACCCAAATCTATAATAGGATGGACACTCAAGAGGGGGTGGAGAAAATGTGTAGGGATCTTGGGAAACTTGAGGAGTGGCCAAGAGCATGGCACTTGGGATTCAGTGCCAAAAAGTGCAAAATCATGCACTTGGGGCCTAGGAACCCAGAAGCTGTGTATAGGATGTCAGGGGGTACTTATAGTAACTAAGTAGGAAAGGGACCTTGGGATTATAATATATGATGACCCCAAAGTGGCAGGACAGGGTGACAAAGCAGTGGGTAGGGCCAGTGGGAGACTGGGATGCATAGGGAGAAGTATGCTATGTGTCCTATGAGGACAGGTTGAAGGAACTGAACATGTACTCCCTGGAGGAGAGGAGGGAGAGAGGGGATATGAAAGAGACATACAAGTATCTTACAGGGAGGAACAGAGTGCAGGAATACACTATTTTTAAGCGAAAAAGATGTTCCAGGACTAGAGGGCATGGGATGATGTTGGAGGGAGGACGATTCAGAGGAAACGTGAGGAAGAATTTCTTCACAGAACGGGTGGTGGACAAGTGGAACACCCTGCCAGAGAAAGTGGTGGGGGCTGAAACAATCATGGGATTTAAAAATGCATGGGATAGACATAAAGGAATTCTGGAGGTCAGGGGTAAGGGGCAACAGACTTTTTGGAAAACATAAACTGAACTTACAAGCTCAAATGGGCAGACTGGGTGGGCCATAGACCCTTATCTGCCGACACTGTCTATGTATCTATGTATGTATCTATGTATCTCCAGCAGGAGAAGAGAGGAGGTGTTGCCACTATATCACTCGCTGGTGAGACCCCAGTTGGACTAGTGTGTCCAGTTCTGGAGGCTGCACCTCAGAAAGGACATTGACAGGATAGAGGTGGAGAGAGAGTGCAGAGGAGGGCAAATAAAGTGGTGCAAGGATTGCACCAAAGGCCCTATGAAGAGAGACTAAGGGATCTCAACATGTACGCCCTGGAAGAGAGAAGAGCGAGAGGTGACATGATATAGATCTACTAGTACCTTACAGCGTGAACAGGGTGCAGGGGAGAGTCTCTTTCAAATGAGAAAGAGCACCAGGACCAGAAGGCATACAAGGAATCTGGAGTGGGGGAGTTTAAGAGGGATGTTAGGAAGAGCTACTTCACTGAAACAGTGGTAGACACATGGAACAGACTACCAGAGGAAGTGGTGGAGGCAAAAACAGCAGGGGGGAGCTTCAAACATGTGTAGGATGAACATGGGGAATAATATTAAATAGGCAGGGAGGAGAGAGGATCTCCATAGAGCAGTCAGGGTCTGCAGAGAAGGCTAGGCAGGGACCACCTAGCAGACTGGGTGGGCCAAGTGGTCCTTTTATACTGACAACTTCTATGCTTCTATGTTTTTCTGTGGTTACACCAGTATGGTGAGCTGTCTATTTTTCACTTTTAAAAAGGAAAAAATGAATCATAATCAAACTACTAGCAATATCAGCAATCTCTACAGACTGTGGCCAGTCATAAAATGTGTTTATAAACTAGAGACACTCTAGTTTATAAACTAGAGACACTCTGAGGCTTATGGAGGGTTGGCAGTGTCCCTTTCAGGGATAGCACAATGTTTTCTAGTTCTATTGCACTGGGCTTCTTAACACAAAAGAAGATGGAATTTAAAGGTTTATGGGATAGCCTGTTTCAGTAATAGCCCACTGGAATACAGGCATTTAGGCTCATAAGCTTGCCAGAATGCTTGTATTTATTTTTGTGGCATTACCCCCTTCCCCACAATTGTAATGTACGTCATGCGGTTCCTGTACACAATAGTAATACTACCATACAGATTTCTGCTTCTTAACTTCTAAACAAGACAAGTCCAGGCAGCTGCAGTGAAGATCCTGTCAGGAAGCAAGCTCCCTGGCCCACCACATGAGTCTCTATGGAGCTGGGCTGGCATGGCACCCTCTCACCTCCAAGCTGGGAAGCACAGCCATCGGCAGTACCATTTTCCAGCTGTGGCCACCAGCCCAAGTTCACTTCAAAACGATTCTAAACAAAAACCATAGTCCATAGGGCCTTCCTCCCATGCCAGGCCCCCCGCACATTCAGTGCCCAACCAAAGCACACCTCTTGCCGAGTTGGTGTCCAACTCCCAGCAACAGCATTACGATAATCCCCACAGGTTCCTTTGTATTGATATGTTTCTGATTACCTTCATATTGACTTGTGGCAGTTAGCCTTGTACACTCACCTTGTATAACTGACTACCTCTGCTGAAACCTGTTTTATGTCTACTGTATGCTCCTTACGTGTGAATCTATGTAATTAATTGCCCTACCTTTGTCTCCTGTATTCTAATGTGCCTTTCATTTGTTATTAATTCCGGGTCGCCCCTGAAAAAGGAACTCTGTTGTCTCAGTGGGCTCACCCGGTCAACAAATTTCAATAAATAAATAAGAAATTCTCACTAAACATAATTATTTTATTGTATTTAGAAGTCAATAGAACTATGTACAGATAACAGCAAACTTAAGTCATAGCTTCTTTCTATAACAAAAGTTAAAGGAGAACCCCTGAAATGTTTTAAAGTCCTCCTTTCAAAGTCTAAGTTCCTGATTAGCCTTTTTGCAAAACAAAAATGGTTCATACCTCGTTTAATATTTTACTTTATATACTGCTTTATAATGTAATGAAACCCCCTGCTTCCCAGCACAATCTTGTAAAATACGGAGCAGTTTCACTGCTCATGTATACAGATCTGATCTGCTGGCCAACTACAGGCTCAGCGGATCTGTTTTGCATACAGTGTTCAGTGGAACTCCTCTGTGTGCTATAAGATAGCACCGAGGAGTGAGAAATGTGGATTTACATTGTGGGTCAGCACCTAAAGTAAAATGCTAAATGAGGTAAGGAAAACAAAATCTGCAAAAAGGCTAATTGGGAACATAGCCTTTGGGGGAAGGTTTTGAACCATTTCAAGTGTTTTCCTTTAACACTTAGGCCTGGATATTCAGACTGCGCCAGGCTGTGGTGCAAGCCTGGGTGCAGCGCAGCTTGGCTGCGCAGGGGCGTTGACAGGGCGATAGTCAATGGAGCTGCACCATGGCACAGCATCGTTGAATATCGCACCCTGGCCACCCGTAGTGCGCATGGCTCAGTGACACTGCACCAGCTCAAGTTGCCAGAGTGGAGTAGGGGGATATGCTAGTGCAAGTTCCCTTACGCTATGCACAACAAGAGTGATATTCAAGAGTGCACATGCAAATGGGGCCATAATGTATGCAAAGTGCAAATGGGGCCATTTGCATGTCATTATGACCCCATTTGCATGAAGGTGCGCCAATCCCCGGAGACTTGCACCTGGCGCCCTACCAGGCAGCAGCCATCAGGGATCGACGCCCCCTGCACTGTATGGCAATGCGCCCCTCTGCCTGATCGCGGGCATATGTCAATTTAAATAATGTCCCATATCCCTGGTGGTCCAGTGGACCGCTACACACCGATCATGGGCTTAAGTATATAATAAAGCACATCCTATACCCCTGGTGGTCCAGTGGACTGCTGTAAGCCAGATCGCGGCTTAAGTATAAAAATTCATGTCCTATATCCCATGTGGTCCAGTGGACTGTTTGCAGCCCAATCACAGGCATTTGTATTAAAAAAAATAAGTCCAATATCCCTGGTGGTCCAGCAGTACCCCCCTTCCCACCCAACCACTGAGCCCCCGGTCAGTGGCAGCAGCACCCCACCTTCCTGCTGCCCCACTGCCCACCGACTGACATCGTAGGTAGGACTGTATGGTCATTGGTCCACAGCATGAGCCAATGGGTGTGCAGCCCATTCCATACTACACAGTGCAGATATGTGAATGGATCCATAGGATGTTATTTATTTACACAGGTGCCCGCGATCGAGCATGGGGGGGCGCCACCACAGAGGTGCAGCTGGAACTCAGGTGGCCACCCACAGGTGGCAGCTGCCGTGTTGCACCCTGCAATATGGCAGCTCACCTGTGGGTGGCCAGCTGTTGATCCTTTTTTGGTTCACCTGTGTGCAGCGCAGTAGGGGATACGCGATGATGACTCAGCACATCCCAGGCTGAATATCGGATGTGCAGAGTATGCAGGGCACGCCCCACCCACCTTCCGCGCCAGCATACATACCGATGCGCTTGTTGCATCGGGATTTGTGCCAGGCACAATCCCCATTTGAATATCGCGCCGGGGAGCATCAGTGGGTTGCGCATGGTGCAGCACTGTTGCTCCATGCACAACCCTTCTGAATATCCAGGCCTTAGACTACTATTTATTATAAAATGGGATGTAAAATATCTGACCAAATCAAACAACTTCATTGATTAAAATACATCACCTGACCATTAATTATTTACCTAGAAATTGCATAGTTTGTACTTAAGCTGGCCTAATCTACAGTCACAACCCAACTAAATGAAAATAAAACCTTTTTCCATTTAAATAATAATTTTCACCCAATTTAAACACAAAAACGCACAACAGGGCATATAATAGACGTCTTCAAAATAAGTGCAGTTCCCAGATTCATTCAAAGGCATATTGCCTTTGTTAGCAAAATCAGCTAATCTACCTAGCAACAACATAACTAAATGAAAACATCATTTTCCATTAAAAAATGTTTTCCCCAATTTAAACACAAAACCCCAAGACAGAGCATAGGTTTCTTTAGAATAAACACTGTTCCCAGGTTCATTCAAAGGCACATGACCTTTGTTACCAAATTCACCTATTCTACCTAGCAACAACCTAACTAAAGAAAAATAAAACTTTTTTTCATTACAAAAAAAAAAAATTCCATTTTGTAGGCACAATAACCCACTCCAGGGCATGGGTTTCTTGAGAACTAGTGCACTTCCTGGGTGCACTGAAAGTCATTCAGCCGTTGGTCTCATGCCTTCCAATTCAAATGGGATGTACACTGTTCTATAGAAATGCATACCTTGTTGTGGGTTATAGCATACTTGGTTGCAAAGACAAGCCAGGCAGCTAAGAGGATGCATGATGTGAAATATACCAAAGTTCCAAAGCATGTTTAATTGAAGAGAACATTCTGACAAACAACTTCAGTAACCTATTATGATGTTACAATCTCCCATTTCTTCCAATAGTGCTTTTGGAAGTCCAAACATCCTGTTGGTTAACCTTCATACTGCATGGCTGCTTTAGTGGGACTGAGTTAAAGGGTACATCAAATACTTTAACTCCACCTAAGTGTATAGGAAAGGGCAACTCCAAGCGAAGCAAAAACAATACAAGGAAAAACTATACTACTGTCCGTGCTGTGCCCGACATTGACAAGAAGTTAAAAAAACCCTTCAAAACTGCAGATTGCCCCCAACCCCATTGCTGAAGTGGGCCTTCTTCCCTGTGGAAGACTGTCACACTGAGCAAACATTGGGGGAATTTGTCAATCAGTTTAAATGGAGGAGGTGCCTCCATTCCCTGTCTGGGCAGGACACTACCTAAATGTACGGTTCTAGTCACCATTCCTGAAGTTTGCCTGTTTCCTTGTGGAAGCTAGAACAAAGGCTCTTTGAGAGTCACACTGAGCAAATATTAGGGGGACTTGTCAGTTAATTTAGACTGGGGGGGTTGCCTCCATTCTCTAACTGGGTAAGACATTACCTAAATGTAGAGCTCAAAGAGAGAGACAGCCTGTGCTCGCAGTGGTGCTAAGGCCCAGATGCTATCTGAGAGGGCCAGTCCAGCCCTTGAATGTTCGAACCAGACCACCAAAATGGACAACACCTCCTGAAAGGACCTACACCAATGTACTTGTTTCTTGTACCAACAAGTTGCTTCCTTCATTGCGAAAAAACTGTGAACAGCCAAAACAATGGGCCACTCGTGGTTGCACTGTTTAAATAAAGTAAGCAACTTTTTGGTATAAGCAACACGTGCATTGGTGTGGATCCTTTGAGGAGTGCTGTCCATTTTGGGGATCTGGTCATTACCTACAGTAAATGTGACCACCTTAATCACTCTCCTTAGGAAATTCAGAAATTAGTGACTGAATGTTGGGGAATGGCAGTTTGTGTGCTTCAACCAGTAAGGAAATGTAGGGTTCTGCATTCTGTACATTGATAGGCTTTCACTGTATGTTTGGGAGGTACTTGAATAACAACTCTGAATTCATATTGGTTTGTAAAATCTTTTTCAGTTTCCCGAAACAGTAAAATATGGAACAGGTTGCAGTGTGATATTTCTCACTATGCTGGAGTTACAACCTTCCTAATATACTAACCTCTTTACCACACGAGTTATGAGTCATACCCTCACTTGCTGGAGGGTTGCTTTTGTGATTTATAATGCTAAAATAATGACTTGGAATTTAATTGTATACAATAGGGTGCTGCATTATTCCATATTTACTGCTTAATGAACAACTCTTTCCTTGAAGTTTCACATTTTATTTTGATGACAATTAGCTGTTGTTGGTGCAGTATTAGCCAATACTATGCAATTTAAATCACAAGTTGTAATTAGAAAGAAATAATATGGCCTACTGGGACCTGAACCCAGGTCACCAGAACACCGTCGCAGTACTCTAGCCACTGAGTTATAGGCTCATATGGTTGGACCAGAGGTTCCTGGACACACTTCCTTTCTCTGGTTTTGCATATTCTACAACTAAGAATAATCAAGATGACAAGAAGATGTTTTTGGTGCAGTATTAGTCACTGCTAATGCAACATTTTATTTCCTTACCTACTGTACTGCAGACTAATATTGGGGTAATTGCTGAGTGCATGTTACAGGTAGTATATGGGATATTAATCAAATTTGCAAGCAATCACTGTAAGTGCAGTGCACTAAAATGCATCAAATGGTTATCCCTTTTTGACATTTATTCTGAGAAAAGCTATCTTTCATTTCTTGGAGGAAAAACCATGGCAGGAAAGTCCTGTTAAAGATTAATTTATTTGGAAACAGTTTAATTATTTCAGCAAATATAATTGGCAATAAATACAGATTAAAAACACACACACACACTCCCCAGATATACTTCTCTAACCCCTACACTGCTACCCAAATTTCCATCATTACTACTAACCCACTCCCAAAATGTTCACCCTCACCTGCTGTTAAAATGTACACTACTTACTCTAATTACCTACTGAGCTTCAGGAGAAGAGTAACTTTCCCAGAATTTCCCAGTGGAATGGCACTGAGGTCCGGTGGGTTTCAAACACATACTTTCCAATCACTGGCAGACATGTGTCAGCGTTTATAGGCATGAGGCAGTTGCCACCCACTGCCCACCCTCAATTGAGCAGTTATCACCAAGCTGTTCAAAAATGTTAAGGAGCTGCTGGAGTGTGCATCGTACCAACCCAGCTTGCTCATTATTGCTGATATGAAATTTGTGGTGAAGAGCATGGACAAGCTTTTTGTTGGAAATGATTAAGAACCTCCTGCTGGGCTGGTAATCCTATCCAATAGCAAAAATGGAGGGTTTTCAGGGTTATAAGCTAGATGGACAGGCTAAAAAGGGTTGCATGCTTTCTGTCACTTGATGCTGGAAAAGCATCTCATTGGGTCCTGTGTGGGTTCCTGTTTAGGGTGCTGGAGTAATTTAGGATGAGGCAGCTTCTCACTGGGCCTCAAAAGGACAGAGTGAAGAAACATTTTGGCTGGGGCTGAATATAAGGCAAGACTGCATCCTATTTCCTTTCCTCTTTGCATTCGTTTTTTTTGTTTGTTTGTTTTGCTTTTGTTTTTGCTAAACTTTTTGCCCAGGAAAGACGCACTAAACCAAGGTTTGTTTCCAAGTGTGCCCTGAGAGCACAGGGAAGTTAAGTGAGTTGCTCATGGTCACATACTATACAAATGGTGGCTGTGGGATTCAAACCTAGTTCAACAGGTTTGCAGCTCATTGTCCTTAGCCACTATGCTATACTGCCTCCCTATTATCAAAACCATGTCAGAAGCAAGCCAGTCCAGTGGCACGGAAGGTGTAGGTGCTGCAAGCCTTACCTCCACCATGCCGGACACCTGGGTTTGGTGACAAGCCTGGGCAGAAGGGGACCAGCCGGTGGGAGGAGGATCAAGCATCCTAGAAGACACTCTCCTCCTCCTCCTCCAGGGACAGAGGCCAGTCAGCTCTGGCACTATACTGCCATCTGGTGGACCAAAGGTGGTAGTGCACTTAATGCAGCTCATTTAGTGTGCAGATGCCTGTGGTGACGCACTCCATGATTTGCATGTGAGCTTGCCAAGGCCCCTATGAAGGCATTCTATGGGGAAAATAGTCATTTTATGGCTAGTGCACCTACCCGGTTAACAGAAACTAAATAAAAATAAAAAAAAGTAAAACACTTGAGGAGAAAAGCCAAGTAGTGCAGAATGAGGACTCTCTCACTGAAAACTGGATCCATTCTTCAGTGGTGGCCTTCCAACTCCAGCATGGGGGGAAGCTGTGGAGGAAGCCCAGTGATCGAGCTAAGTGAAATGTTGGGTGATGAGGATGGGAAGGGTTCAGATCTGGATATGGACTTGCATCAGAGGAGCAAATAAAGAGTCTAACTGCAAGAAAAATCACATCACTAGCTCTGACAACACCCTGGGGTTTTATAGAATTCAGACTGTCAAGAGACTGCAGACTTATCCTCTACATGGATAACTAGATGCTCTTTGTCCAATTGTTATCAACCCCCAGGAATTCCACCTTTGCTTTCTGTGGTTAACTGAACATTTTTCCTGCATTAACTGGCACAGAATCAATTTAAATAAACCTGAAGTGCTGCCACTTGGAGACACCAGTAACCTGTTATTCATAAAAAACTTTCCCCTTTCAAATACTTCAGCTAAATCCCATATTATATATTTTAAAGATTAAGGAGCCCAGCAAACTTAATGTAACAAATAAACTGAATTATGACTCATGCTGAAGACTATTATTGCAAATCTAAGTAAGTCAGCATGTGTTTTTTTTTAGAACAGGATATGTACTTGAGTGCATTATTTCCAGGGATGTCCTGCATAGCAGAGTGACATAGCAGCATGTTTCGAGTATCAGAAGATAACTATGTTACATTAATATAAATGTAATGTCACAGTTTTAAGTATAATAAAGTACGTAGCAGACTACATTCATTTACAGTCTAAGGAGGTGGAATACCTGCTGGCTGAAATGAGTAAGCCTCATTACAATGTTCATACTGCCTAGAGTAAGCAGTCCCTTGCAGATGTTTTATTTGGACCTTACTGGAGAGGAGGACTCAGATCAATAAAGTCATTTCCCAGATTATACTGATGAGCAGGCATCCAAAGATTGGATCCAGTGCTACAACTCCATGTGGATAAAGGTGGCATTTTCTCCCAGACGTCAGGATACAACCCTAGACCTGCCAGGATACATAGATTTTATATTGGGAACCCTTTTTGCATCAAATTATTTCTAGTTGAAACCCCACATTTTATGATTGCTTGCCTTCTCTACAATTCATTGCTGTTCCTTGTTTGATCTGCTTCCTTTTTTGGAAGCACTGAACTACATGTTAATAGTGTAACTATGCCCATCCTTGCTTTGTTTCAGAGCCTTGATTTCCTCTTATTCCATGATTTCTGAACATTAGGGACACCCCCAAACAGTGCAGCCATCCATGATGCCATTGTCTCCTCTCCTCCCACTGCGTCAAGAGTGGCTAGACTGTGTTCGGGTGTGCCCATGTCCAGAAATCATGCAGTGGGAGTTGATCAAGGAATGTAAACAGACATGTTTTTTGTGGTAACACCAGTGTGGTGGGCAGTCTGTTTTTCACTTAAAAAAAAGAATCAGAATCAAACTAACAACAATATCAGTAGTCTCTATAAAATGTGACCAATCAGAATATGTGTTTTTTAAAGTAGAGACACTTTGAATCCTAAGGGTGATAGTGTCCCTTTAAGAGATCAACTGGTTTATTGTGGTATGATCAGAACAGGAAGGGATATTTTTTCCAAACTTGACATTGTGGGCCATTATTCAAAAAACTGGCCATGGGCAAAGTTCACACTGCCCCACTGATAGTGCTAGTCCGTGACCAAGTGGACACAATATTCAAAGGCATAGCCCCCGTACAAACACCTTTGAATATAAGATGCAAATGCAGGTGTGCAAAGCACAGCCCACAGTGCAGTGCAAAGATTGCCCAGCAATGAATATAGCACTGAATACAGCAAATGGGCAGTGCAGGCTGCGACAGCGGCCCAGCACACAAGGGCAGGACATAGGGAACACGACATGGAGCAGGTAACTACACACTAAATGCCAGACTGCATGGAGACACAGAAGATGGAAGGCAGTGATGCCCACATGGATACAGCAACAGACAAGCCCCATACAGAGGCCACCCTGGTGAGCAACACAAGAGCGTAGTAGCCTGAATGACATGCACTGTCCTGCTGACTATGGACAGGAACAGCCAGGATGTGGGCTGTCCCAAACATGTGATGTGCAGGG
Organism: Neoceratodus forsteri; assembly: GCA_016271365.2. NCBI lineage: Eukaryota > Metazoa > Chordata > Ceratodontiformes > Ceratodontidae > Neoceratodus > Neoceratodus forsteri. The sequence goes on from CM057456.1 coordinate 1,728,609,688, forward strand.
TGACACCTGTGGGATGCATTGTGACAGCCAACATGTCAGCACACCTGCAAGATGTGGAACCCTGTACAGATGGAAGCACATCCACAGACACCTGCAGGACCACCAGTGGAGACCTTGTGGTAGAGCATAGGCATGGACGTATCCCACAATCCCACGGGGGGTAGTTAGGCAGTGAGGGCACCCCAGCAATCCACATGAATATGGCAACACAGCACAACAGCAGACACAGACACATGACTCAGGAGCATAACAGAAAAATATCTTTACTAAACAACAGTAGAAACAACAATAACAAAAAGAACAACCATGAGAACTATGTACAAGAAAAACATAGTTGCAGAAAAAGGGGGGACAGAGCAAAAACAATGGGAAGGCAGGTGTCGTGCATTGCTAAATGGAATGGAGGGGAAGTCTAGGATGTAGTTAGGGGTGATGGCCAAGTCTTTCTTGCCACCTCCTTGACAGCCTTCGCCATTCACCCAGCCAAAGCCTCAATGGCCGCTAGCCACTCCAGCATGACCATCTGCTGGCAAACCACACAGCGGAGCAGGTCATCCCATCCTTCTGTCATCTCTGGGTGATAGGCACTCACAGCAGTCCAATGGTCACCCCTGGTCACCTATGTGGAGAAAGACAATGTTGTAAGTAAGGCGAGCAGATGCTGTGGACAATGTAGGTTCAGCTAGCACACATAGCCATAATCCCCACCTCACCCCCCGCAGCACTGTCACCACCATGGTACATGTGAGATACGGGTGGCATGACCACCCTGGAGACTGTAGACACACCAACACACCCAGACAGTTGGACACAGGCAGATGCCACACATACCGGGCAGTGCCGCACTGTGGGCACAGTCCAGGTTGGTTGGTGCAAAGATGGAGCAAAGGCAACATATACCATGCACAGGTTGTGGCTTGGACAGTTGTATCTGATGTGTGGGTTACCACAATGTGCAGTGAAAGTGAGCACAGTGGCACACCAAGACAGCACAGTGCACTGGGGCCAGGAGGCATGGATTTGAATGATGGGACTTTCCCCACACCCACCCCATAGCTATGCTGTCACAGAAGGACAACACTGGCCCAAGGGCAGCATATGCCTCCATACCACAGAGGCTCATAGCCGAACACATGGTGGTATGGCCACAAAGGTCAGACCTGTGGGCAGCGCAGCAATGACATGTTGCAGACACATGCAATGTCAAAAGATGCCAGTCACCAGAGTGTGGAAGTAGGACAGCCGGCTGAGATGCCCAAGGAAAGTCTGTGGCTGTGGAGGAGAGTACAACATGGGGAGTACCTGTAGCACACTGGACAGGCAGGCATGGGGCACAGTGATGCGGCATTGCACAACTGATAGACCCAAACAGGCAACACAGCACAGTAAAACAGGCTGTGGTTCAGCAACAATGTAGGCCTGGCAGACTGGGGTGCATGTCACTGAACAGGTAAGTGCTTCACCGTACCTCAATCCCGCAGCAGGGTCACCTGACTGCTACTGCAACCCCTGCAGCAGCTGTCATGGATGCTGCTCCTGGTCCACCACCATACCCGTCACCTGTCCCATGGGACAATGAGTACTGTCCCCAGCTCCACAGAACAGGCCACCATGTCCCAGGACCATAACACCCCAATACAGGGAACATGGCAGGTGCAATGCACCAGTCGATGACATGGAATGACACAAACATGATCACAAGTAATAGACATCCAGTGAAGTATGACACATATACGTACATGTGGAGCAGTGACTGAAGCTGTGTGGTCTATACAGATGTCCCACAAGCTGTGCAACTGCACTGCAAAGTGAAGGAGCAGGTGACACAATTGGGGGTGAAAAGGTTGAGAAGTGGAGTGGCACTGCACCTAGGAGGACCCAAAGGTGGAAAGGCCATCAACCACTCAACCAGGACACACTGGTGCAGGGTGTGTCCCTGTGCCAGGGATGTAGCAGAGGTGACCCTGGGGACACTCAGGTAATACATTGGCCATGGGTCACCAGCCCTGGGCCCCATAGGAGGGCTGCTCCCAGGGTACAGGTACCAGCACATCCTAGTGTTATAGCACGCATGGCCTGGTGCTGTGTACGTGATGGGGAATATGCCAGCCACCAGGACAGTGCAGCCCAAAGGACACATGACCCTGTCTGGACAACCATGTGGTCATTGTACATGACACACATTGTGGGTGTACAGACCAAGGCCATGGTGCTGTTGTGCAGAGCACAATGGGCCCATGCAGAGCGCCTGGATATCCCACGACATGCCCCTCCCCCGGCAGAGATGCCATGTGGCCAGGGCCACCATTGCTACTACCACAGGACACAGTGGTAGTTCATTCCAGGCAAAAAGGTGGACTGTGGCAGCATATGTGACGTGACCAGGGGATAGGCACACATGCCAGGACCATATCCCAGTGTGACATGTGGTGCACCTCAGCACAGCACCATGGCAGGTGGTGTGGATATGGTGCACTAACTCTGTTACTCACCTATGGCAGGGCATGGGTGGATGCAACAATAGAGCATACTCACGTGCTACAGTCCACCGTGCTGAGTCTGATGGGTTCCGGTCACGGCCCTGATCCTGGTCCTGTCCCGACTGTGGCTGAGTCCTGGTCAGTTGTCTGGCTACTTGATCTGCAGAGTGTAAGAAAATAAATGGTCAGTCCTGTAATACACAACAGTGTGCCCCATGCCATCCCCCCTAGGCTGTGCCATCAGGGTGGTGAGACACAGCCATCCATGCAGGATGTAGACAACCAGACTGTGTGCTTAAATTTAACAAGAAAGTGCACATCAGCCTCTCAAAGGTGCTCCAACCCATAATACTTATGCAAAAAAATGAACAAAGCTGGGCACACACCAACAAGCTGAGAATAAATAAAGGTTTTTTTTATTTAAAGGTTAACAGCGAGACAGATTAACCAGGCTAATACCCCTGGTTAATCTGTCTTGCTGTTAACCTTTAAATAAAAAACACAAACTTTTCTTTATTCTCAGCTTGTTGGTATGTTCCCAGCTTTGTTCATCTTTTTGAACCAGCCTGTCTGTGGTGGCACACCACAGGTGCAGCAGGTGAACCAAGGTGAAACAGCATCCAGCTAGCACACCCCCACGTGCACCTTTGACCCAGGAATAGCACATCAGCCTACACACAAGGTGGATGTGAACCACTGCCATGCAGCATGTGATGGTGGCAAGTGGACACAGCTGCGCACACCCATCATCAGTGCCCTGTGCCTGTGGTGCAGTGGGATGGTCCCCCAGTGGATCAGGACATATGACATGTAAGCAGTTACACAGGCAGACTGTGGCCATAATCCCACTCTACCTCAGAGGGCAATGACGTGGCCATGGCTCTGTGTGGACCCAACGGGCAGGCGCACATCCAGCATGGAAACACCTGCACAGGCAGCAATGCAGAATGCATGGATGCAGATGTGACACAGAACATGAACAACACAATTGCCAAATTCCTGTGGTGTCCTGAAGCAGGACAATGTGATGCCATAGAGGACCACAACCTCACAGCATAGCACAGCATGTAAGACATGCAATGGCATGGGTGCAACCTTGGGTACACAGTGAAGGGGGCACATGATACGTCCAGGCCTGTCACAATGAGGCCAACACCATTGTCTATTTTGCAGGGTCTAAAACATTGAGGGGGACTGCTCCCCCAACCTCCCCCAGACGACTGCGGTTAAGTGCAATGGTACAGTAACATCATACAATACTAGCACATCACATGGCACAGATTTTCGTGGAGATGTACAGCAGTGTATTATACAAGCCAAGCCACCACAGCTGTTCATGCCCAACCCACAAAATATCACAGTGTACTACAGGAACTGAACTAGCAGCAGCACTGTCTGGTGTGAGACTGAAAGGCACATTAGATACACCTACAGGTGGCACATGGAAACAATACACCTGGGGCCATGACCCATACCCTATCCAACCCAAGCCCAGAAACACACTTAGCAGAGTCAAAACAACTACATGGCCTTGGGACGGTGCCATCTGGCCCCATCTGGTGGTATTGCTGCAGTTGGTCCTGGTCTCTGCAGACTAGGTCCCTGTACCACTAGCGGTACTGCTTTTCAGAGTTGGTTCACACTAGTATGTCTAGTAAGGTGGTGCTCCATAGAGGCCCACACCTCACCCTGGGGTTGCTCTGCCTCCTGCAGCTCCCCAAAGAGCTGACCCTCTTTGACCAGCACCAACTTCATGAGGCTGGCCAGCTCCACCTTGTTTCACCTCAGGTCCCTCTTCTGGGCCACCCTGGTGCACCGTCTGCTGGTCATGGTGGCACTGGTGTTTGACTTTGGGGCACTGTCTATGCACATTTTCTAAATGTGGCAGGGCACAGCATTTGCACAATGTTAAACATAGGCTGCACAGTGCAATACCTGTTTGTGCTGTGCAGTCAGCGCTCAGGCAGTGCTGACATTATGACATTGTGCATGGTGCGACCTGCACAATGTCATGTATATAGCTAGAACTGTGCAGACACGCACATGTATATCAATGCCGCTGATGTCATAGGTGAGCAATCCCAGTGCGGTACACATGCACAAATGGTGTGGTGTGGTGGGTTGCATGATTCACAAGTGCTAACAAATCTAGCGTGCCATGCAAAATCACAATATTCAGCCAGGCTGTGCAAATGGACTCATTGGGCAGTCGGTGGGCAAAGGACCTTATCAGCATGTCGTTCCAAAACCTTCTGCATACAGTAGCATGACTAATTGCACCTGGGCTATTTAAGGGGACATGTACACCCTCTACATTACACAGTGGAACTGCACCCACAATGCTGCAAATATTGACATACAAACAAACCACAAAGACATTAGGAAAGCCATGGCAAGCCAGAAAAATATCTCCACAGCCACAGGTAGGTGTTCTGCATGCCATAGTCCCACACAGATATTTTAACTGTGTAGGGATACACCCTGTTGCAGGGATATGGGTAGGAAATATTGAGGGAACACCCCAACCACATTACTGGTTGTGATGTACTGTAGGATGCAGTCTACAGCCTAGCATAGAGCATCACCTGTCAGATATGTTCCTAAAGTGTACAAATGCCTCACATTGTTCCCTCACAACTGCACAGGCTGTATGGGGGAACAGGGGCAACCTGGCCCCACTCTCAGGGCCTTCACTGGACAGCAAGGTCCCTGTACAGCAATGCTGTATGTGGACATGAATGGGGTGGGGAGGTCAGATGGTTCTGCAGAGTGCAACTGCCATTGTAAGGCCCGCCCATCATATCCAATGCTCCTAGGTGCCAGGGAGTGTCCCTGTGTTTGGCATGTTCTCTGTCTTACCCCTGCTTTCCAGGCCACAGTCCATGTCCAAACAAGCCTGATCATCAAAAGACAGCATTGTCTGTACATCACCTTAAGACAGAATGCCTAGCACCTTACTTTCGAACATCTGATACATGAAGGTCCCATCATAACCTCCCTGATATCAGAGTCCAGCATCAGGTGATGTACCATATATGTGGAGTGTAGGCCTATCAGCTCTGCTTGCAACTGTTCCTCTAACGTGTTGCCTCACAACACAATAGTGCGTTCCCAGACACAGCAGCACAGAGGCCTGTTTTCTGGCCCCTACCTGTGACACGGCTGTGACAGGGTTGAATAAGGCCCTGCCTCATTTATTATGCAGAAAGAGTTTAAACGCAAGGGTCTGTTCTATCCTCTCCTTTTCTGTCACTTCTCTGTCTGCTTGCACAACCAAATTTCCTTCTGAGAGCTAGGAACTGATCACTCTGATGGTCTCTCTAGTTTCCACTTTTTGCTATCTCGCTGCCTTCCCTTGCTATTTCTGTCTTTTCTTCCCCCTTGCATATCTGCGAGTATAAAAATATATGTGAATCTTTATGTGGAAATGTCACTGATACTGGGATCCCTTTGTTCAAAACTGTATATAGTTATACTGTTGAAATGATTGCAAAGGTGGAAGACTAGGTTTGCTGTCAAAGGCACCTAGCTTCACCTGAGCTCTTCTAGGTTTGCTTGTAAGGACAGAGCAAGGAACAACATTATCAGAGCAAGGAAAAAGATTAAGGCTTCTTTTGGCTAGGCAGATTTACTGTGTGTTACTATTGTCTTTTGTGCTTACAGGTTTTGTTCCTGTTTTTTGCTTACATTTTCCTCTGTTTCTTCAGCAGAGCCCAGCCCCCTCTCTCCAGGGCTCCCAAGCTCTGCCGCCGAGGATGACTCAGCCCCCGGACTAACATCTCCACTCCAGCCGCTGCCCAAGACTGCAAGCCAATATCCACAGCCAGCAAGCGGAGACCCCCCAGGCTCTCAAGCTCAGCCATCGAGGACGACTCGGCCCCCGGACGGACGGCTCTACTCCAGCTGCCACCTGAGACCGCAAGCCTGGATCCACAGCCAGCAGGCAGAGCCCCCCTCTCCAGGGCTCTCAAGCTCAGCCGCTGAGGACAACTCAGCCCCCAGACGGACGGCTCCACTCCAACCACTGCCCGAGACTGCAAGCCCGGATCCACAGCCAGCAAGGTACGGCACCTGCTGCCAACCAATCAGAACGTGAGTGCCCTCTCAGGGCCCTTTCCAATTGGTCCCAAGCTTCTCCTTCTGTTCTTCTCTTAACCTAATATTCTGCAGTTTTTAAAGTTTAATGTGCCTAGAAATGTTAAATCTCACTAAAAGAGTGTAATCCTTGTTAAAAGTATACCAATTTTGTTATAGTTTTAAGTGATTATCGCCTTCCTTGAATTTCTTCTCTGGCACCAGACTTTTGGTGCCCAAACCAACTTTTCCCTTTGTCTTCCTAATTGGACTCCCACTGATCTCTCTCTCTGCTCCATTTTACAGTATCGGCATTTAACCGCCCTCTCTCTCTTTTTCTTCAGCAGAGGCCCCCCTCTCCAGGGCTCCCAAGCTCAGCTACCGAGGACGACTCAGCCCCTGGATGGATGGCTCCACTCCAGCCGCCTGCCTGAGACCACAAGCCCGGATCCACAGCCAGCTATTCCCTGCTGGCACTGTGCGCCAGCTCTCCACCCACCCGCCCTATCTGGGCATTTACTTATATAGCTGCCTAGGTCACCTGACTGAAATATATGAAGTTCCTACTTCCCCATTGGCAAATAATATGACAAGACCACTAGAGGGAGCACCGGCTTTCTCTTTTCTCCCATCTCCTCGCCAAGCAGGTGGAACAAAACCCTCTGCCTGCAGTATACATCAGGTAAGCCGTCTCCTCACCCGACTCAGCCACTATCTTGTGAACCTCTCTGTCAACTGCCTCTCCAGCAGGAGTACATCCAGGCTTATCCCTGCCCTGCTGTTCTCTGAAGCCAAAACTGGTAAGCACCCTGAAACCCCTCTCAATGCAGAAGCACCTTTTGCTGGCTCTTGGAATAGTTTTATTAGCAAACCCCACAGAAGACACATGGGAGGATTGGGCTGAAACTAACTTGGACTCTCCCCCTGCCCTGTTACCACTATGGCAGATGATGCACTGCTTGAGGGGCACAAGTGCCGATATAATTTGCCCATAAGCCTTCCTTGTCCCCCCACAAATCTACAGGATGTACGGCCCCCCAGTGATCACTCTAGCTGCCCTATTGCACAGCCGCTCCCTCACAGCCAGCACCCACAACCCTAAGCATACAAGGATAATAGTCAGACCCAGCTGGGCTCATTGGTCTTGCTTTGTTCATAAGATGGTCCTTCTATTACTGTTGTTATCTGGTAATGCGCACCCTAACCCTGGCCTGTCTTATGCCAACACCAACTCCAGGGCAGGGATACTCAGGATCGTATCCCTTAACATCAGCAGCTTACTTCCTAAGTTCACAGAATTCCAGGCATGGGTTGCACTGATTAATCCAGATATCATAGCTCTCATGGAGACCTGGCTCTCCCCAAAAATCACTGATTCCGCTATCTCCCTCAGTGACTACACCTCTGACTGTCCAAACGTGGAGGTGGATGCTTAGTCTACGTCAAGTGTGATATCAAATCTCAGACCTTGCACAGCAGTATGCACTCTAAAGAGACTCAAATACTAAACCTAAAACTATCCCTAGGCCAACAGAACAAAGTCCTTCTGCTTACCACGGTGTACATACCCCCTGGTCAGCAAGCCACTGGCCTCAAACACTTCATGGGCAATCAGCAGCTACTTGGCAATAAGTGGGAACAGGTCATAGTCGGTGATTTTAACATTAACTGGCTTTCACAGGTAGAAGCTCCAACAAGAGACCAGATCTCTGGACTGTACCTCACCCAAATGGTCACTCAAGCCACCCGCCTCAACTACCGAACTAGAACCAGCACACTTATAGACTGGCTTTTATTCTCCCACCCAGAACACATCTCTGAGGTTCCTGTCTTGCCAGACAGCCTCAGCAACCACTCCCCAGTCATGTGTATTTGGACAAATAGGTTCTCTAAGCATCCACCCAAAGTGTCCCGAAACCGTACTCTCAAAGCCAGACTTCTGAATGCTTTCAAACCACACCTAAAACTGATTGACTGGTCCCCAATCGACAAAGCCATGGATGGGAACCAGGCCTAGGACTATAGTACAAATCACATTAAACTGCTCCACCTATGAGTTGGTTTAGCATTGTTTTTTACAGTTGGCAATTAATTGGTAACTCATATTGCATTGTTTTTCAGTGTTTAACCTGCTCAAGAGTAATGTTTGTAAAATGTTTTTGCAACTCATTTGGATTGCATTTTCAATCCAGTCACAATATAATGTAAAACTAAGTTTTAACTCTCAAGAAACAGTTTGAGAAGGGCTTTGTACTAGATCCAGCAACACATATGCAACTCAGTCAGAAATGCTAAAACAACTTACTGGAGGAACAGTTTAATGTGACTTGTATTGTACCTCCTCAGGATCTTCACCCGGACCTGTGACATCTTCGCCCCCGTCAGAATCAAGAAGGTTAAAGGAACTACAAATCCATGGCTCTCTGGCACATTAATTATGCTCATGCATCATAGAGACAATCTTTGGCATACAGCCACTGTGACAGGCAAGCAGGCTGAATTATCCACCTATAGGGCTGCTAGAAACAATTGCACTAAGCTTCTTCACCAAGCCAAAGCCACCTATTATAAGGACCAACTCAACAAACTATGGGGCTCGGGTAAAGATTTCTGGCACTCCTTGAAATCACAGACTGGTAGTGCTCCTAGAGCCCCACCAGACCTGATTACCTCTAATACTGGGACACTCCAGGAACCCCTTGATATCGCTAATGCCCTCAACCTAGCATTCATGGATCTGACTGGTGTATTACCGGGTGAATACCTTGCGCCACTAACAGATCAGCCCTCTGGTCTATGTGCACCCACATCTACAGAGATTGGACCACCACCTTTCTATTTCAAACAGATCTCAAGAACTGAGACAATCAGATATGTCAAGAAGGTCTTAGGCAAGACCAGGATGGGGAGTGACCAAATCAACTTGAAGCTGGTTGCCCTAACCCTGGATGAGATAGCAGACCCTCTCACTAAGGTTCTTAATTCCTCCCTTAGATCGAGTGTGTTCTCTGATGCCTGGAAGCTGATCCTTGTCACCCCCATCCTCAAAACTGGTGACAGAACTAACACATCTAACTACAGGCCAATCTCAATTCTCTACCCCCTCTTGAAAGCATTGGAAAGGGTGGTCTCAGACCAGCTCACTGAGTACCTGGAGAAATAAAACCTGCTCTGCTCTCAACAGCATGACTTCCATAAAAAACACTCAACACTTACAGCACTAGTCGAATACACCTCACAGCTTTATGACGCTTTGGGTAAAGGGATGGCGGTGGGGTTTATATTCATAGACCTCACAAAGACCTTTGACTTAATGAACCACCACCTTCTCCTCAGCAGCCTGTTATCAACTGGCCTGTCTCAAAGCACGGTGGCTTGGTTTGGGAACTACCTCTCCCTTAGAACACAAAGAGTCAAAATAGTAGACACATATTCTGAGCCAAAGGAGGTGAGTCTAGCAGTCCCACAGGGATCTATCCTCAGCCAGCTACTCTTCAGTCTGTTCATAAATGCCCTCCCCTCTGCCTGCCCAGTACACATTGTACTCTATGCTGATGATGCTGTCATATCCGTCTCAGGCAGCGACCAACATACCATCACAACTGAGCTGCAGGGCAGCTTTCTTAAGCTTAAATCCTGGTTCTGCCAGAACAAACTCCTGCTCAACCACAAAACATACAAGAGTATGCTGTTCACTGTTCCACAAAAAAAAAAGGAATTCAGCCCCCTACATATCCATAGCCCTAAGGGAGGCCCTCTAGAACAAGTTTCAGTATTTAAATACCTAGTAATCTACCTAGACAACACCCTCAATTTCACAAGTCATATTGACCACGTCATCAAGACCTCTAATATGAAACTGGGTGTTCTGTACTGCCACAAGCACTCACTACCACCTATGGCCCTGAAACTGGCCATAAGCAGCTCCGTACTAGCCACCATAGACTATGGGCTACCAATCTATGGAGCAGGCTCTGACACTACCCTCAAGAGAGTCAGCACTCTCCTGGCCCTTCAGCCTGCCCACCCTTTCTTTAGCCCTACTACCCTACAATCACTATCTGTTCTATATAATGTACTGTCTGCACTGAAATGTCTTTCTCTCATAAACTGGTTTATTATGTCTCTCCATTACGTACTTTAAATTTAAAGCCTTGCCTTCGCTGTGTTATACCTGTAACCATGGTCTACCTCTATATGTATGTTTTCCCTCCATCCTTTGACGTGGAACCTTTGTAAATGAGCAGCAGTTGCTCAAAGGTATTTGTAAACTTAGAGATTAATAAAGATAAATAAACAAGCCCTGTCACCTAATCTTAGGGGCTGATCTCTCCACCCACACCTGCACCCTCTTCAATGAGACAGGGTGGCTCCCACTGCACCTCCGAGCTCAATTCCAAATCTGCATGCTAATCAAAAAATCCATGCTAGGGCTTATGCCTGAGTCCACTAACAGACTATTCACAAAGGCGTTACCCCTTATACAAACTAAGAGCGCTGCAAAAGTGGGGGACTCCAGGTGCCATTCAAGTGTACTAAACTGGCACAGAGATCTCGCTCCTTCCTGGGCCAAAAGTGGTTCAATGAGCTGCCTACCGAACTCTTGGAAAGTACCAAGCTCAGACAATTCAAAACTGGGCTTCGTTACCAGCTAGAGCTAAAAAAAAAATCTGTGGATGTCATACTTAGCCCACACACAGGGCACCTCTACCATCTCTTCCACCCCATGGTACATACCACCCCACTACTGCCCCCTGCACTCCCCCCCCCGCCCTCTCCATTGAATCTCCCTACCCTCAACACTCAAACCTAGCATAGTTTACATTCCCTCCCTACCCTTACAACCTACTGGCCTCCCCCGCACCACCTCCCCAGTTGGCCACTCAATATACAACAGACATAAACAATTGACAATACCTACCTAGGGCTGCTCCCACCCCCCACCCTCCCTCTTGCCACCTTTAAGTGTTCAATCAACAAACCCAGCAACGGCCACTCCCACACACCTACTTGCCCCGTACTACCCAGTGGAGGTGCATCCCCTTGCTCCTGTTTCTAACACTACAATGCCTTGCACTAATTGCTGTCAATTGCTATGTTAGACTCCAATGTATCAGTGAAACTTAAAGTATGTGCAAACCTCCGTAACCTTATAATCAAACTGTTTTACTTGTTGTCTGTATCTGTTCATTTGATTGACTTGGACTCTTTGAAAATGAGTCCTTGACTCAAAGGTATTAATCCCAAACTGAAATAAATAAATAAATAAATAAACAAACAAACAAACATTTTACTGCTTTATTGTTCTCTGATTCAAATTGCTGTTACAGGGTATACTTTCTGCTGCACTGTAACAGGGTGTGCCTACAGGTTTGTTACTGTTTTGTGCTTACAGATTACTGCTGAAATCTTCTCTGATTCAAATTGTTTTTTGAAAGGTATATCTTCTGTTACAGTGTTCTGCAGGTTGTGCTTACAGGTTTTGTTACTTTTTTTTCTCTGTAGCAAAGTGTTTTTGCAGGGTATATCTTCTGTGAAATTGTTACAGGTGGTACTTACAGGTTTTGCAGTTTTATCTATCAATAGGCTAAGCTTTCATGGCTAATTACAGGAGCACATATGACATACAGACTAAGGGATAGCAACTGCATTTGTTGTTGGTTGATTGTTTCTGCTCTTACCTCCTTGTTTCTTTCATCTATGGTTCTTCTTTTTTGGCTGGGGAAGGGCCCAACCACCCCATGCTACACTCCTTTTATAGAGTAGCACAGTCATGACATTTCCTGTAGCAAAACAGGAAGGGGAGGATCAGAGGGGTAGCCACACAGTGACCTTACTTGCAGGGGCACAATTAAATTAACTTTTCATAAAAAGTTATACAAAAACAAAAAAAAATAAACTTTTCTTTCATTTTCCTTCTAATTACTCAGACCAGGTTATAAATTTGCCAACTTAACTGGAATTGATAGTATTAGCTGCAGGTACTGCGGGGCACTTTTCAAAAGGACAGTTATACAGGATTTAGGATGCTGTCCTACATGCTGTTGTGGGGAAAGGGAGAAGGGTGAATTTTGCTGTTGATTAGGGATTAGCTTAAATCTTTATTTAACTCTGTAACTGATTTTGTGTGAGTTTGGTGTTGGTTTGGGAGCAGCTTAAAGCTTTATTTAAACTCTGTAACTGATTTTCAGGTGGACTGTTGCTGGCTGGCTGAGGGGAAAGGATTCTTTGCCCAGAGACAGAGCAGCCAATCAGGTTTGTTTGGATTTCAGTTTGAAACTCTATTTAAATATTCACAGGGCCATTTTGCCTGCTTATTCTGCTTGTTGTGGAGAAAGGGAGGTGAGTGAGTTTTGCTGTTGATTTGGGATTAGTTTAAATCTTTAACTCTGTAACTGATTTTTTGTGAGTTTCCTGTGGGGTTGGGATTAGCTTAAATCTTTATTTAACCCTGTAACTGATTTTTTTTGTGAGTTTGCTGTTGGTTTGGGAGCAGCTTAATACTTTATTTAAACTCTTTAACTGATTTTCAGGAGGACTGTTGCTGGCTGGAGTAAAAGGCCTCCCACCCCCTCCAGCAGCCTTTCTTAAATACTGGAAAGCCACAGAGGGTTGGGCTTGAAGGCTGTGAAGGAGGAGCTTGGGGAGCTGCAAACTACCCATATGAACTAACTCCTAATGTTAACAGTCAGGTAGTGAAAAGTTCAGTCACTCAAACTTTTACTTGTTAGATTTTGGGTTTTCAAATTTTTTTTAATGCTGTGTGCAGGTAGGACTGGCAGAGGTTTAGGGAAGAGACGTCAGTATGCACATTGATGCTCTGAGCAGCACTCGATAGTCAAAGGAAGGCATGGTACATTTTGTGGCTGAGTATAGTGACAGAGATAGGGGGCAGGGCACGGGAGAGGAGATGCAGACACCAGGGAGACATAGGAGGAGGAGGGGTTGTGGTCGGTAGGACAGAGGTAGTGAGGCCAAGAGGGAAGGGGGGGAAGGCTCTAGGGGAGTGAAGGCAGAAGTAGGAACAGCGGGGACAGGCTAGTGATCTGCAAAGGATGTGGGTCGGCAATCTGGATGGGCACATTATGGAGGCTAAGGGAGTGACCCGTATGTTGAAGGATAAGAGACCTACAGGCAGAGATCCAGTGGATGGAGGTGGCGAAAGGGAGGCTGAGGAACATGGTCAGAGTGGGTGGGTAGGTACAAGGGGAGGGAGAGGCTGCCAAGGAGAAATATAGAGCAGGAGTGAGGACACAGCAGGGGATGGGGTGGGGACTGGGGTCATGAAACAGGTTGAAGATATTGGCAACTGAAGTAGAAGGGGGTAGTGTGATGCTTGGGAGAAACATAGAAACATAGAAGTTGATGGCAGATAAGGACTGCAAGGTCTATCCAGAGAGGGGAAGAAGGGGGCACAGGGACCAGTGCTACATAGGGGGACACTGGTATATCAGGGAGAGGGGGCAATGCCATGGCAATGGCAGGTGGATGCACCCAGGAGGAAGGGCACATGGTGCATAGGGGGATGGGGCAGACCACAGGGGAAGAATGGATGCTTAGGAGAGAGGGCACAAGTGTGGACAGGAGGCTGGAAAAGAGGGGAGGAGAAGGAGTAAGGATAACAGCTCCAGAAATTAAAGGACAGGGAAGGAACGAAGGCCATGAGAAGGGTGGGGGTTGCAGCCAGAAGGGGAGTGTGGAAGCGGGGGAGTTATACTGATAGGAGAGTCTATCATGAAAAGAATCAGATTGGGGGAAGGGTGAAAGACACAGTCAGATTTGGGTGGAACCTGTACCATGTCTGACAGCAGACAGGGCAGGGCAGGCTCTGAGGAAGTGTGTTAGGGGTGGATGGCAGGACCCTCATGTGGTGATACATTTGGGCACAAATGACCTGGGGGATGCATGGTGGAGTTAGTACAGGACAGGTTTGAGGAACTGGGGAAGCTATGCTTAGAAATAGGGAGGTCAATGGCATTCTCAGCAGTGCTACCGGTCCCAAGGGTGAGTAGAGCAAGAAACTCCTAGCTAAGACAGTGGTGTAAAGCATAAGGGTATGGGTTGGTAGGAGGATGGGAAGATACATGTACTAACAGAGAACTGTATGCAAGGGATGGTTTACACCTGAATGGGGCAGGTAAAGGGGTGTTACAGAGTAAATTAGAGGATTACATTGTTTCAAGGGGGTATTTAAACTAGGTAGAGGGGAGGCGACTGTGCAGCTAGCATGCAGGGTTGCCAGGTTGGAGTGCAAAATGCACTGTCCCCTCGTGATAATGTTGAGGGTAAGGGGAGGGGAACCACTGACAGGAGGGAGGGCAGACCAAGGAGCCAAGTGTGGGAAGGACGGATGGGAACAGGTGGGTGGTCTCCTAGCGCAAGGAGCCTGGGTAATAAAACAGTGCGGCTTCAGGCGCTCCTTGTGGAGCGGAATGCAGATGTCACTGCAGTGACTGAGACTTGGGCCACCCAGTACCATGATTGGGATCAGGCAATCCTGGTGAACAAAATTTACAGGGAAGACTTGGTGGTTGGGAGAGGGGGTAGGGTAGCACTCTATGTGAGGGAAGGGATCAGATGTATGAGGGACGAGGGGGAGGAAGGGAGGACAGAGGCATTATGGATGCAGCTTTTGGACTCCAATGGTAGAAAGCTGAGGCTGGGGGTGGTGTACCGGCCACCAGCCTAATCAGTGGAACTGGACAAGGAGTTAGCAGAGCAAATAAGGAGGGTGTGTAGAAACAGGAGTGTGGTGATTGTGGGGGGATTTCTATCTGCTGGGAGTAGATTAGAGCACCCCTGCCATCTCCAGTGCCAGGGAGCAGGTGCTCCTGAACACGATCCTGGATGGTCTCCTGACACAGCTGGTCAGTGGGCCAACACGACAAGGTAACATGCTGGACTTGGTGCTGTCAAATGGAGAGGCAGTGAGGGAAATAAGGGTGCAAGACCCACTAGCTGGTAGTGACCACCAAACAGTGTGGTTCACTCTCAAGTTAGGCAGGGAGTCTGGAGGTACAGTAACAAAGGTGGTGGATTTTAGGAGGGGCGGACTTTGGGAGGATGAGAGAAATACTCCAAGGGAGACTTCAGGGAATTAGGCCAGAGATGGATGCACAGCAAAAGTGGGAAATTATTAGAACTGTGCTAATAGAGGCTACAGAAGCTTGCACCAGGACTAGGAGCAAGACGTGCAGAGCCAGGAAACCATGCTGGCTGAACAGAGAAGTGTTGGAGGGGATGAGGGTGAAGACAGCTGCATACCAGAAGTTAAGGAGAACAGGAAAGGAAAAGAACAGGAAGGCTTATGTGAATTGGTCCAAGGAGGTGACCAAGCGAGTGAGAATAGCCAAGGCCTCCAGGGAGCTAAGGTTAGCACAGGGTATCAAGGGAGGGGAGAAGGACTTTTTTTTAGATATGTCAGGGAAAAGAGGAAGTGCAGAGACCATATAGTGAAGATAAAGTGATGAGGGGAGCAGGTGGAAAAGGGAGAGGAACAAGCGGAAGTACTAAATGAATACTTTTGCTCCATTTTCACAAAGGAGAAGGATGGTCTACTATCACCATGAACTGGGAGGGTGGGGTGGGTGAGGAGATGCTAGATGGAATGATCGAGGCGAGTAGAGTACTAGAGGGTCTATGGCATTTAGGGTGGATAAGACACCAGGTCCTGATGGCATCCACCCCAGAGTGCTGAGGGAGATGGTGGAGGTGTTGGCCGAGCCACTGGTGGACCTATTCAGCACCTCCTTGGACATGGGATGGGTGCCTCAGGACTGGAAGGTGGCCCATGTGATGCCCATACACAAGAGTGGCCCTAGGGACGAGCCAGGAAATTATAGGCCTGTCAGTCTCACTTCCATAGTGGGAAAACTTATGGAAATGATACTGAAGGAGAGGCTGGTGTCATTTCTTGAGGGTAATGACCTCTAGGTTGGGTGGCAGCATGGGTTCGTCTTAGGGAGGTCTTGTCAGACCAATTTAATAGAATATTATGACAGGATAACACAAGAGCAGGATATGGGTCAAGCTGTAGATATCCTGTACCTGGACTTCAGCAAGACCTTTGATTTAGTTCCTCATGGGAGGCTGGGGAGGAAGCTGACTGCTGCGGGGTGGGGACAAAGCTGACAAACTGGATAAGGAACTGGCTGCAGGAGAGGCTGCAATGGGTGGTAGTGGGGGGGGCTCTCGACACCTAGACCGGTGACGAGTGGTATGCCACAGGGCTCAGTGCTGGGCCCGGTACTGTTTGGGCTCTTTATCTCAGATATTGCACACGGAGTTGGGAGCAGCGTTAGTCTGTTCACAGATGATACCAAAATGGGGGCAGTGGTGGATGAAGAGGATGGATGGAAACAACTACAAGGGGACCTAACCAAACAGGAGGTATGGTCGGAGAAGTGGCAGCTGGGATTTAATGTGAAAAAGTGCAAGGTCACGCACTTCGGGGCAAAGAACACAAGGAGGGACTATTGGTTGGGAGTGTGAGGCTGGGGATCACTGAGGAAGAAAAGGAGCTAGAGGTGTTGGTAACAGGGAGCATGAATAACTCTGCCCAATGCAGGAAAGCAGCAGCTAAGGCAAACAGGATGCTGGGCTGTATCACTTTGGGGTTTCTCATCCAGGCATAGGGAGGTGATCCTGCCCCTCTACAGATCTTTGGTCAGGCCACTCTTGGAGTACTGTGTGAAGTACTGGCAGTCGTATCTGAAGAGGGATATTAATTTACTGGAAGGTGTGCAATGGAGGCAACAAAAATGTTACAGTGGATGGAGGACAAGGCCTACGAAGACAGGCTGAATGAGCTGAATATGTACACGCTGGAGGAGAGGAGGTATGGGGGGATATTACTGAAACATTCAGGTATTTGAGGGGATAAACAAAGCTAGCACTGAAGGGGTGTTTAAACTGAGGAAGGATAGGGACACAAGAGGACACAGACTAAGATTGGAGGGCGAAAGATTTAGGAGGGAGATGAGGAGGCACTACTTCATGGAGAGGGTGGTGTCTAAATGGAACACTCTACCAGAGGGGGTGGTATCAAGTAAGACAGTAGGAAGTTTTAAGAGAGCATGGGACAGATCACAAGGAAGATTCTGGGTGAAGGGGGCTGAGGCTGTCATGGGAATAACAGTTGAGGAGGGGTTGGGGCAGCTGCAATTTAGGGAGCTAGCTGCACACTTGGGCAGACATTGATAGAACAGGTGGTCTGTTTCTGCTGGCAGATTCATATGTTCATATGTTGCACCATCAGAGATCTAAGGGCTTAGCTCCGGGCAGCATGGGCAGAGATTGCACCCCTCAAATTGCATATTTAGGAGGAAATATATTACAAGAACCACCTGCCATTTCCCCAACACCCAACTGAAGCATCTCGACCGCAGAGGGTAGTTGGTCAGGGAGGTTGGCAGGTGGTTAGGACGGGCAAATCGGGTGCCCCATCACTCAATGCTCACTAACGTATCACCGCCACAAACCATATAAAAACTACAAACAGGTATCTGCCTTGATCTCTGAAATCAAACAAAGGGGCTGAGGACACTGCAGAGCAGGACACTACAACACAGGTGCTAGCACTATAAAACTCACCCAAAACAGGGACCAAAAACAAAAAAAGCAAAAAGGAAATCCAAAACACTTCTGATCATAGGAGGCCCCATGATTCGGGGAGTTGATACCTACCTCCGGCCGGGGGTAATGGTCAGATGTCTCCCAGGTACATCAGCGTGGAGAGACACTGACTACATTGCTAAAATTGTGCAGGAACCAGGAGAAAGCATCGATGTCCTGATACACATAGGGACTAATGATCTCACCAGCCAGTCAGTTGTGGAGACCAAGGAACACCTGACCAGGCTGGCAGACAAACTGTCATCCATTTCATATGGCATCTCCTTCTCTGAGATCCTGCTGGTCTGGGAGAGGTGGGCAGATGGACGGAAGGTCAGAGAAGGAGAGATAGGGGAGCTAAACATGTGGCTCAAGGGCTGGTGCCAGGAAAAAGGACACAAATTTGTAGGTAACTGGCAACAGTTTTGGAAGCAAAAGTTCTTTAAATTTGATGGACTGCATCTGACTAAGGAGGGAGTCAGTGCATTGTGGCAGAAGTTTGATGTCTTTGCAGAATATTTAAACTAGCAAATGGGGAGAGGGGTGCAGCACCCGATACGTCGAATGGGAAGAACACCCGTCCCACCTCAGCTAGTGATCAAACAGGAGTTCAGCATGTTTATAGTTCATTTGCATCACCAGGTAAGAAAAAAGGTCTAGCTCCCCATACGACACGCAGGGGAAAAGCCAGACTTCACCCCACAGCTAACGCACTGAAATCTGGCCAATGAAAAACCATGCACACAAATGCCTGCAGTCTGGGAAACAAGATCCCAGACCTGCAGGCAACAATGACAGAGGCTAAACTGGACATAGTAGCCATTAGCGAGACATGGTTCACCAGTGACCACACTTGGGAGACTTCAGTATCTAGCTATGTACTGTTCAGAAGAGACGGAGGTGCAAAAGGGTGGGGGCCTTTATGTCAATGAAAATATCAAAGCTACAGAAATTCAGAATATACATAAGGAGCCAGAAGAACAGTGGGTCACCCTAGAAACAGGAAATGTGACAGCCATACGAACTGGAGTTGTCTACAGGTCTCCACACCAGGGGGAGGACATAGACACATTGCTGTTAGAAGATATACAAAACATGACAGCTAAAGGGGAGGCTCTGATAATGGGAGACTTCAACATGCCAGATACAGACTGGTCAGTACCAGGAGAAATCCGCCAGAACTAGACACATAGTGGATTCCCTGCAGGGGGAGGGTCTCAAACAATTGGTACAACAACCCACAAGAGACAGGGCTATCCTGGATCTAGTACTGACTAACGGGGAAAGGATCACAGATCTCCAGGTAAAAGGTCACCTAGGGGGCAGTGACCATCACATGGTATGGTTCAATTTGGCCACTGAAACTGAATCATCCCATTCCAAGGCAAAAATATGGGACTTCAGAGGAGCTGACTTTGATAAGATGGCCAGCAGAGTTAAGCTAGCCCTGGTAAGAAGAAATACAGGTGAGGGGGTACAGGCAAAATGGGCAAGCATTAAGGGTCCGATACTCAAAGCAACATCCCATTGTGTTAGGGAGAAAAGCAAGAGCAAAAGAAGTAGGAAACCATTTTGGTTCTCAAAAACAGTAGCAGAAAAGATCAGAGCCAAAACGTTGGCCTTCAGGAAATATAAGGTAACGCAGCAAGACAAAAATAGGGAAGCATTCCAAACTTCCCTAAGAAAAGCAGGAAAGGCAGTACGGCAGGCAAGGCCCAAACCAAGGAAACACCAGCACGAACAGTAAAAGAAGGGGACAAGACTTTCTATAGATACATTAGTGACAGGAAAAGGTCCAGAGGGGGATTGCTAAGATCAAAGGGGATAAGGGGGAGTGTGTGGAGGAGGACCAAGGAAAAGCATCTATCCTAAATAAATACTTTTGCTCAGTATTTACTGGGGAGAAGGTAGGGCAGTGCCCACAGCTCAGCACCATGGATATGGGGAGGGAGGTGTGCACAAGTCCCTTCACAAAAGAAAGGGTCCTACAAGAGCTCACTAAGATCATGGTGGACAAGGCAATAGGACCTGATTGCATACATCCCAGGGTACTAAAAGAGCTAAGGGTGGAACAACAGAGCCATTAATAGAACTGTCTAGTGAGTCTCTGAGCACAGGAGAGGTCCCACAAGACTGGAGAAGGGCTCATGTGATCCCACTCCACAAGAGTGGCAGCAGGGAGGAGGCAGGGAACTATAGACCAGTTAGTCTTACCTCAGTAGTGGGCAACATTACAGAGGCACTCCTTAAGGAAAGGATAGTGCAACACCTGGAATCCATAGGAGCACATGATCCAAGACAGCATGGGTTTACAACACAAAGGTCCTGTCAAAGCAATCTCATAGATTTCTTTGACTGGGTAACTAGAGTGGTGGACCAAGGAGGTGTAGCTGATGTCACCTACCTTGACTTCAGCAAAGCTTTCGATACTGTTCCACATTGAAGATTGATTAATAAGCTGGGTAGGCTTGGGGTGAGTCAGAAGTTGGTCAACTGGGTAAAAAACTGGTTGGCGGGCAGAAAACAGAGAGTGGTGGTAAATGGTATACAGTCAGAAGAGATGCAAGTTACAAATGGGGTACCTCAGGGATCAGTCCTGGGGCCAGTCCTCTTCAATATCTTCATCAGTGACATTGCCGATGGACTGGAGGGTAAGGTTTACCTGTCTACAGATGACACCAAGATCTGCAACAGAGTAGATGATCCAGATGGGGTGGGCAGAATGAGAAGAGATCTGGAAAAACTGGCAAAATGGTTAGAAGTGTGGCAACTGGGGTTTAACACAAAGAAGTGCAAGATCATGCAAATAGGGAAGAGAAACCCTGAAGCTACCTATACTGTAAGTTGGAAGGGGAGTTGCTGGCAATCACAAGGAAAGAAAGAGACTTGGGCAACATCATCACAGATGACCTGAAATCATCCAAGCAGAACACTAAAGTAGTAGGTAAGGCTAGAGGGATGTTGGGGTGTATTAGTAGGGGTATCACAAGTCGTAAGAGGGAGGTAATAATCCCTCTTTACAAGACACTGGTTAGGCCCCATCTGGAGTACTGTGTGCAGTACTGGAGGCCGCACCTGGACAAGGACATTAACAAAATAGAGGCAGTCCAGAGAAGGGCAACCAAAATGGTGCAGGGACTGCATCAGAAAACATATGAGGACAGATTAACGGAGCTCAATATGTATGCCGTAGAGCAAAGGAGGGAGAGAGGTGATATTATCGAAACATTCAAACGTCTTAAGGGAATTAACAAGGTGAAAGAGTCTAACATGTTTCAATATAAGAAAAATAGCAAGACAGGAGGACACAGCATGAGATTAGAAGGAGGCCGATTAAGGGGTAATGTGAGAAAGTTCTTTTTCACAGAAAGGGTGGTGGATGCATGGACTGGCCTACCTCAGGAAGTGGTGGATATGAATACAGTGCAGGGCTTCAAACAGGCATGGGATAGGCATAAGGGAGCAATGCAGATGAGTATGAATAAATAGGCCATTGATAGAGTAAAGGCCTATGGTACATTCATAAGGTAGAAAAATGGGCAGACTGGATGGGTCTTGTGGTTCTTATCTGCCGTCAACTTCTATGTTTTTATTTGGAACTCAAGGGGTTAACCTGAGATGCAGTTTTTAAGCCTTTTGCAGAGCTGTAAACAAGAGGTCAATTCTGGGTCGATATGTACTGTTTTGTTGCACCTGTAAGGAACGAAAATGACAAGAACATTCTGTGAGAAGCAGACTCTCTTAACGAGTTCCCAGACAAAGGCTTATAAAAAGAGCAGCTAGAGAAACAATGAGAGAGAGAGAGAGACTGAGAGACTGAAACTTGGAATTAAGAGATACCCTCAGAAGAAGGACTTAGTTTTCTCATTTTGTACCGCCTCTGTAAATAGTTATACTAAATAATTTTTATTTTTTATTTTGCTGTTGTTGAGAAAAACAAAATGCTATTTGTGAATTTTGAAACTGCTCCTGGTTTTCCTATGCCTCCTGACCTGTGTCTCAATGACAGTGGCACACAGGACAGGGTCTGACAGCCAGGTTCTGGACATACTAAGGTGGTACATGTCGGGGGAATGCAATGCCAACTGTCTCCCAGGTGAGGCCATTGATAGGCTAACAGATAGTGTCTGCCACATGGGTGACATATGGACAGGCCCATCATACAAGGGAGGTCCTGATGCACCACTCCTACATGCCCAGGTGTGTTGGTATGTCCCACACAGTGCTACTGCATTACACAGCCTGTGCCACTGAGCACTGTGCCGAGTCCAGGGGTATGGGAGAGTATGTACAAGTGCACCACCCTCACAGTCTCCCCCCAGGTGCAGACCCTTCTTCCTAGACCGTGCCCTGCTGCAGGCCACCCACACTGCAGGCCTGTAGTCCTCACCCATGTAACCCTCAGGAGTGCACCATTGGTAGCTGTGTTATTGGACCATGCCAGTCTGGACACTGCAGGCAGGTGGTCTAAGGGTCTGTGTTGCCTACACCCCTACAATGTTGGGTGGCAGCACATCGGCCATGACTGGAGCAGGGGGGACTATGACAAGCTACATCGATACCCTGAACAAGACATCGGTGCACCAGCAGGACACACTGGGGCTGCGTACACATGTGTCTCACACGCACCACTGACCACTGTCATACCACTTCCTCCAACAGGTCCTATGGGAGATGGTGAGAGACTGCATGCCCACCATTTCACCAAAGATGACCCACACACCTTGGCACAGGCCTACAAGACCAGCCACAGCACAGATGCCACCTTCCGGCATGCCTGGGAGGAGATAACAGGGGGGTGATTGCCATCGGTGGCCATGGCCGGACAGTGGAGGCTGTCCAGAAATTATTCTGGGACCTGTGCTGTCATGCAAAAGATACCATGGCTGCCTGGCACTGGAAGTAATGTACCATGGGTGGTGGCCCACAGTCATCAGTGAAAGCCAGGTCCATGGACACAGCTGAGGAGGCGGTGGTATCAACACACAGCCTGTGGAGTTTACAGGAGTGCCTGGAGGTGGGTATAAGTCCCAGGTGGCTGCCAGCCAGCCATGTATGTACATGCCTGGTTCACTCTCTTGTATGCGTGGCTACATGTGTGGGTCACGCCTCTGTTGGAGTACACTGCAGACTTGGACATGGCACATACATTGTGTTCCATCAGCACCCTGGGTGCTCTTTCACAAATTTTGCTGCTCTATGCCACCCTGTGGCCCTCTCTGTGGTGTCTCACTGTTCTGTTACCCACAGGTGATGGGGTGTGCAGACACGTGTGCTGGGTGTGTGGGTCTTGGTGCAGGGTTGTGGCCTGCACTGTGTGTTGCTGTGCACATGTGTGATATGTATGTGCTACATGGTCAGGGAGCACTGCCATGCTTGCACAATCCAGCCTCCACAGGAAGCTGTTTGACCACTATGGGTCTGGGGTAGGCTGTCCTGTTGCTGACACTGTTTGACACAAGGCACCATCCGCTGGGGCATGCAAGTACCACCAGCACTGTGCATGGTGTACTGCGAGGTGTGTGCAACACTGGCAGTCCACTGCTCTCCGTACAGCACAGGACATGGTATTCGAGAGGGAATACATTACTGGTTTATCCAGTGGAGTGCGGCATCTGCCACCCAACCAGCCCTACGACACAATGGAGTACATTGTGGAGGCCCATGAGGACAGTGACGATGAGACTTACATTGTGACACAGGAGTACATAGCACTGGTAGCTCAGCTGGAGGGACAGTCTCTGACAGCCAGGCCCCCCATCAGTGTTCAGCAAGTGGTACAGAATAGCCCCACTGCCACAGTTGAACCCCACACCCAGGACCCCTGCACTGCCATGCCTGAGATAGCTCTGCCCGTACCAGTCACCAACACCACTGCTAAGGCTGTCACCACCACCACTATCCATGCCACCTGCCCTCCGAACCGGGAGGGGTTGGGTGGCCTGGCAGCACCCTTACTATCTCACACCTATTCTGCACAGCCACACACAGCCACTGCAGCCCTGCCACCTCCCCCACCCACCCTGGTTGTGGTGTGCATGCAAGGCCAGTCAGTGCCCACAGGTGCCACGAGAACCTGTCTCCACAGATAGTGTTCACCAGAGGCATGCGGAGTCAGACTCCAGGCAGCTGCTGTGGTCTACTGTAGAGTCTCAGACTGCAGCATGCTGGGAGCTCACACATTTCAGGCATGACATGCTTGATTACCTGATCCACCTCCACCACTTCCTGCATGGTGACCTGCAGAGGGCCGAGCATCTTGCAGAGGCCCATGAGGTGCATGCAGAGGCCCATGAGGCTCACTTCCTTGACATCCTCAAGCACATGTTTGGAGAACTCACTGGGGTGGTGCAGGATGTCATGGCCATGGTGCATGACATTGTGTGGCTCAGTCAGAGCCCCCGCTTCTCCAGTGTGCACAGCCCAGATTTCCTGGGGACACCACAGCATACGCCAACACCATGGGGTGACAGATCAGACAGTGGCAGCACACCTGTGACCCTCACATCCAGTGGCACTTCCACCTGACAGTCCACTGCACTCTCTACAGCACAGGACATGGTATGGACACTGGGGTGTAACCTGGACCTCCCTGCATCCAGTACCCAGTGTGGCTGTGCACAGTCCTGGTTGACTCTGTCACCATAGGCATCGCCCTTTCCATCATCACAGGTCACAACCCACACACAAAGGGACAGCAATGACAGATGGTCTGCACATGTGACAGCCGCAGACAGACATAAATGGGATGGCTCCCTCACTCAACCACTGCATATCCCACATATCCCCAGCACCATGCAGCCATAGTTCCTCTATCACTGTTATGCTGTAACATGCACCCCCACCACAGCCTCTCTGTCCAAGGCTATGTGCATCCTGGCAGCACCAGCTCCCAACTCCAGCCCCCCTGACATTCATGTCCCTCCCCGCGCTACAGGTCCTGTGGTGTGGGCACGTATGTTAGGCAGCCATGTTCTTCCCTGTAGATTTATTTATTTATTTATTTGAAGTCTCGGATTACAAGTACTTATGAGTCAAAAAACTCTTTTACGTAGGTTCCACGTCATACATCAACAAATCAACAATGCAAACAACTAAATCAACTAAAACAGTAACATATGGATACATAAAATTTCAGGAAGCTGTTAGAAGGAACATAATCACACAGGCGAGGGCTACTTGAGTAACAGAAACATACATTGAATAGACTAATTGATTTGTCCCAAACAAGGACTGCAGGCAGGTGGAGGCAGCCAGAAATGACTTTGTTGGTAAGGTGATAATCAGCCTAATGTAGGTTTCATCTACAAGGTGGTGAGGGGGTAAGAGTTATCATAATTGGGGCGGGGAGGAGAGTGGGAGGATATATGTGGGCTAGAAAGGGCAATCACAGAGGTTGTGTGAAATGAAGTGTGATATCAGGAGTTGTTTAAAGGGGCCCAGCATGGATATGCCACTACAAATGCATTGTGCCCATCTGTACTGCACCCACTTATGTATATGCACTGTTAATCACTGTTTGTACTCTGCCACTATGGGATATGTGTGCTCATAATAAAGTTTTGAAACATGCAACAGTGTACTTTGTGGTTGCCAGTCACCTGCTACTGCTTGTGAGGCTTCTTATGATGTTTACTCTGTATTCTTGGGCCCTCCTGGCCATGCGGGGGTCGCGCCTATCGAGCTGTTCCAGTATCCCCGGCACCTCTGGCTCCATATCACTGTCGCTGTGTTCCTCTTGGACTGGCAGGTCATGAGAGTGCCATGTTGTGTAGCATGCTACAGGCTAGGAATATGCCACAGTCCTTGTGAGGGGTGTATTGTAGGGCACCACCTGAACAGTCCAGGCACCAGAATCACATTTTCAGCATGTCAAAGATTCCCTCAGTGATGTTGTGTGTGGCAGTGTGTGCCACATTGTATCTGTTCTCTGCCACAGATGAGGGGTGGAGAACAGGTGTGAGAAGCCAGGGATGCAAGGGATCGGCGTGTCCCCTGTAAGGTAACACACATCTGTTAGCACCTGTTGACAATTTGGGTACCTGCATACCCACAATAGCCCATGAGTTGTGGCACATCCTCTGCACTTGTCCACCCTCCCTTTCCTACCCTTCCCTCAGCGAGACGTGCATGTGCTGTGGTACAGCTGTGTACCCCTATGGAGAGTATGTGGGGGAGGTACTACGCATACTCACCAACGCGGTATCCACTGGATGTGTGGCCAGCTTCTAATATTTGGCAGAGAATGGAATTATGCCATCTGAAGGCATCCTAGGTGCTGCCAGGGTACCATGCCAGGACAATGATGATGCACCCTGTTACACTGCACAGCACCTGGCAATTGATGGAGTAGTAGCCTTTCCTAATGAGGTAGGCATCCACCCCATCACCAGTGGGTGCCCAGATGGCAACATGGGTGCAGTCAATGACACCAAGTACTGCAGGTAGGAGCACAACCTTATTGAACTGCTGCATTGTTGCTGTACACTCTGCTGCTGTGCTGGGAAATATGATGAACTCACCAGCACATGGCAGCAGGGTGTCTTGAAACTGGACCAGCAGGCATGAGGTGACGGACTGCAACACACTGGTGGTATCCACCACTGGTGTCTGGAATGACCTGCTGGCTAGGAAGCACATCACAGCCATCACTTTCTGCTCAGCTGTGCTTGGTGTTAGTGTGTAGCTACTCATGCAAGAGTTCACAAAGCTGCATTTGCATGGCCCTACTGAGGTGGTACTGGCCAACAAGCTGCTCACTAGTGAGGATCCCAAGGATACTCGTGGTCGGTACCTTCTGTGTGCTACATGTCACCTCCACGGCCTATGGATGGACCCAGTGTGGGCATGTGCCCTCTCCTCCTCCTCCTGCAGGGCCTCTCCAGGAGGAACAGCATGTGTGCTGCAAACTTTGCCATTTTGTGTGTTGGCTGAAGTGTCTCTGCCCACCTCTAGGGTTTGCCTGGAGTAAGTCGGCCTTTTTATCGGAAGTATTTGCACTGTGCAGTGTGACTGTACTAGCTCTCTTTGCACAGCACTTACATCCTGAATATAGCATTGTGCCTGTATTCATGTTCCCACCTCTCTCTTTGCCCTGTGCATACATTATTTTTTTGTGTGCATGCTATTTATTTTTGCCCACTAAACACCACTTTGAATATTGCATTAATGGTGCACAAACAGTGCTCAGTCTATTTGCCCACTATGCAAACCTTTGAATATTGGGCCCCCAATATTTTACAGTGCACTGACTACAGCTATTGAACTTTAATCATTTGAAGAATGGAAAGGATCAGTCTGGTTGTCCCAGAAAAAACATTTTGTTGAATATTGTGCCAGTTACTGGTACTCTTTGCAATAAAAGCCAGTATCGAGCAGCTTAGCAACAAACTCAATCCAGAAAATAACTCGCTGCTCTCAGAATAAGACTGCTTGAGCGATTAGAAGGATGCTTGTGCTTGCTAGAAAAAAAACCTAATGCAGCCCAAGAAATACATATAGGTACCACACCTCTGCCATCTGTTGAGTCAGTAATGATCTCATATAGGGGGAGTGACAGAGAAGACTGTTGTAAGATGGTCTGCACCGCACAGAATTAGGACATTTGAAATGTTCTCATGGCAGCACCGAGATCACACTTTCTTCAAATGTACAGTAGTGTTGTTAATAAAACATATTACCATCATTCACGGTATCATTTTCCTGAAAAACATGCTTAGAATAAAGCCAGCCGTTCATGAGACAGTCGATCAAAACAATTGATCCGCGATTCCCAGTGCTGAGGTAAATGACATCCCTTTATGAATGACATCAAAGGCATAGTGTGGACCAGGAAGATCGGAGAAAAAAAGGCAACAGCAGAAGCAGTACCGGCAGTCAAAGAAAACATTTCAAGGGAAGAGGCAGAGGTAAAATCAATAAAAAAAAAACCAAAAACACAAATTCATGATTAGCAAGGATTATTTATTATATTGGCTGTGAAAAAATTTCTAAAACTGGGACACAAATTAAGCATTGCCACTGATCTTTAAGGGGAGACCTCTCCATTGTTCTCTCCTACATCATAACTCCTATTCTCCCTCCACCTGGGCCAGAGCCCTGAAGGGTATAAAATCCACCTTGTACCTGTGGTGCAGAACCTTTTTAATACTAAAGCTCACCCCCAAATTAGTAGGCATTAAGCCACGACGGAGGTGTGCTCTAATGCTGGATTGATGCATGGGGGGGGGGCGGTGCGTGCCTGAGGCTACCACCCCACCCCCATGCATCAATCGCATTAGAGCACACCGACGGAGTGGCTTAATACGCTTGTAACATGAGCCACCCAACGAGACAGTCCCCAGGAGCCCATTTTGCCTCTGTACCACTACATAACAGGGGGAGTCACGGACATCTGTGCACTGTAACGGTGCACTTAGAAATCCTTTGAGAGAACGGCATTACGATGCTGATGTGCTGTACACACTATGTACCTGTACTAATAGGGAGTAGAGCGGCTCGCAGGCTCGTGCAGCACTTGTCCCGATGTGCCCACCTGTTTCTCCGGTAGTACTGGTTGGATGTCACAAATTTGCATCTAGGCTCCCTCACTTCCCGTTCCCTCTCTCAGGCTCCTCCGATGATGCACTGCTTGCCTGCATGGAGTCTCACTCTGGGGCTCTGTAGCCTATCCGTCCTGTATGCGCCTGCTTCTCCCCCCCTTCCATCTCCTCCACATCGTCGCACTCTTCGGCTGCCATGCTTGCATCCTTCACCCACTCCTCCATCGCCACCCCTCCTGCCAAACAAAAGCAGACCACCCTGTGTGGTACTGCCTCTCACCCTTTCCAGTTACACAGTCCTGCACAGTGTGCCACGAGTTCTCGTCCCCCCATGTGCCTTTCCTGCCTCGGACTGCTAGTGGGGCTCCCGGACAGCCGCTCTTCCTCTCCCTTCCCCGCAGGGCCCAGTGCTGCTAGGCTGGGGGTGTGGCTGGTCACGGTACTGCCGAAGCGGGCATGGCATATATGCTGCGTTAATACCCACTTCCGCTGCCGTCTCGTGACCACCCTAGCCCTATCGGCTTCCTCCCTCAGAGGTGCACAGTTCATGCCATGTTACAAGAACCATTGGTAACCTATTGCCTGACAGGGCGCCTTGTTAGTTGTTTTTCTGAATGAGACAGGATGTTCTGTAATCAACCATTCTTTCTGACAGGATACTCATCTGGCAGCAACAGCAAGCTTGCAGCAGCTCGGCTGCTCTAAGAGCTGGGAATTGCATGCATTAAGCTTCTTCCTTACAGCAGGGTTAATGTATTTGTGCAGAAATTAAGTGCAGGCTTGGATTTGCTGCACAAGTATCTACTATGAAATAAAGCTCTAAACATTTAACTCTTTAGGGACAAGACAGTAACAGGCTGCTGGTAACAGTTACACAAGATCTCCCCCAGCTGAGGGTAGCGGGGCATTACATTTGTCCCCTTCTTCAACAGAATCCACCATCCTGGCTAGCTTAATGTCATCTGCACACTTAAGAAGTCTTATGGAGACCCCAGCTTTAAAATCACTGATGAAAATATTAAACAGCAGAAGCCCCAGCTTGGATCCCGGAGGGATGCTGCTGAGTTCTCCCCCACTACTCCGAGTAGTGCCCATCCACCACTGCTTCTGCATCCTGCCCCCAAGCCAGTGAACAATCCCCTCTGTGTATGCTTTCTGTATACCACACTGGTGCTCCCTATCCCAGTCTAACATACATACATACATACATAAATACATGCATACATACATACATACAGATGCATTTGTCATCAGATAAAGTCCAACATGGCCCACCGAATCTGCCCTTTGATACCCAGTTACTCATGCGTATCCCCTTCCCCCCACCGATAGTTGCCTGGTTATATCTGACTGTCTTATATGCATACCTCTACTGAGAGGCACAGAAAGCTATAGCAAAGGGATCTAAGCATGGCATTTACTGTACCCTTAAAGAACTGAAAGAGATACAGAAACACACTCTATTTAATAAAGCACAGGAATAGTACAAATTGATTGACAGATTGTACCTACCACCAGCAAAAGTACAGCACACAGGTCTTGGGGATGTTTCCATTTTTTTCTGGGAGTACCCTGCGATACAGAGCATTTGGCAGACCATAAACAAGTAGAAGGGAGGAAGAGACAGATAAGATACTTACCAACAAGGTCCACTGTTCTCTGGGGCACAGCAGTTATAACTTCTCTAGTAAAGACTATGTACTTGAATGTAACTGTTAGGTTAAGTTCTGCAGCAAGGTTTGAAGCTCTGTGGCACATTAATAAATTAATAATACAAAGCCAGCATTACAGTTTTGGGGGACCCCAGCAAGGATGGCCTGTGAGGAGGACCCTTAACTCCCACCACATAAATGTAAGTTACGTAATTTCCCATTTAGTCACCAGTATTATGCTTTTCAGCAGCTGTTCTGACTCTCCATATTTATCTAAGTCTGTAAAGGGCTGAGTGTCATTTCATGCAGCATTAATGGCTACTGGCAGGCACCCCCCAACCCCAACCTGTTGGCATCAAAGCAAACAGATGAATAATTGTTCCCCAAGGGGGAGTGTGAAGTAGCCTTGCCATAAAGCACCCCAAACTCTCCTCCTCTATGAACCTCTGTCAGGGGAACCATAGATAGTCACAGTTGGATAGTGGACACACAGAGAGTCCCGGAACTGCCACTCATGAAAATTGACATACTGTACATTAAAAATATAAAGGCAAAAAAAAATTAAACATCTGCAGTGTCAGTGTAATTATTTATCTTTTTTCTCCTTTTGTTTCACTCCTTCCTGGTAGTTTTCAAATTTTGAATAGTCTTTCTTACCCTAGCTTCATCTTTCCTTCACTTTCTTTCATGTGCATCTCCCTCCCCTAGCCTGAAAGACCTGACATCTGCAATGCCCTCTGATCATGGGCAGTCCTAGAGTGGGTGATCCCAGGATCACACCTAAACATGGGTTGCCTTCGTGGTAGCTCAATGCACTACCACTTGCCTAGGTTATCAGGGTGGCTGAGCTAGCTTTTTCAAATGTGGGAACAAAGAGGAAGCGGGGAACTACAGACCAGTCAGCCTCACCTCGGTAGTGGGGAAGATCATGGAAGCACTACTGAAGGAGAGATTGGTGGAACATCTGGTTGTCAAAGGACTACAGGACCCAAGGCAGCATGGTTTCACCAGGGGGAGGTCATGTCAGACCAGCCTCGTTGAATTTTTTGACTGGGTGACTAGGGACGTAGATCAGGGAAGGGCAGTGGACATGGCCTATCTGGACTAGCCCAAGACCTTGACACTGTACCACGAAGGCTATTACACAAACTGGGGAATATGGGTGTGGGCAGGACAGTAGTGTGATGGGTAGGTAACTGGCTAGGTGGCATAACACAGAGGGTGGTGGTAAATGGCTGTCACCCACAGAGGAAGAGTGACCAGTGGGTACCACAGGATCAGTGCTGGGACGGTCCTATTCAACATCTTCATCAGTGGCATTTGCGCAGGACCTAGAAGGCAGAATTTCCCTGTTTGCTGATGACACAAAGCTCTGTAACAGAGAAGACACACTAGAGGGTGTAACAGAATGAGAAGGACCCGCAGAAACTTGAAGAATGGTCAGGGTTCGGCAGTTGAAATTCAATGCAAAGAAGTGCAAGATAATGCATATGAGGGCAAAAAACCTTGGCACAATATATCAGTTGTGGGGTGAGGATATATCATGCACCAAGCAGGAAAGGGATCTTGGGGTTATCATCTCTGATGACCTCTGTAGGGAAACACTGTGACAAGGCAGCAGGTAAAGCAAATAGGATGCTGGGATGCATAGGCAGGGCATCACCAGCAGGAAAAGGGAGGTCATAATTCCACTATACAAGACACTAGTGAGGCCCCACCTGAGTACAGTGTATAGTTCTGGAGACCTTACTTGTAAGGACATAGGTGGAAGGTCTCAGAGGAGGGCAACAAAGATGGTATATGGATTGCATCCAAGTCCTATGAGGACAGTTTGAAGGAATTGAATATGTACTCCTGGAGGAGAGGAGGAGAGGATATGATAGAGACATACAAGTATCTTACAGGGTGGAACAGGGTGCAGGAATACACTATTTTTAGCGAAAAAGATGTTCCAGGACTAGGGCATGGGATGAAGTTGGAGGAGGGCGATTCAGAGGAAACGTGAGGAAGAGTTTCTTCACGGAGCGGGTGGTGGACAAGTGGAACACCCTGCCAGAGGATGTGGTGGGGGCTGAAACAATCACAGGATTTAAGAATGCATGGGATAGACAAAACGGAATTCTGAAGGTCAGGGTTAAGGGGCAACAGACTTCTAGGAAAACATAAAGTAAACTTACAAGCTCAAATGGGTAGACCAGGTGGGCCATAGGCCCTTATCTGCCGACACTGTCTATGTATCTATGTATCTATGTATTGTTTCAGTAATCTGCTACCAAATATTTAATACTCCCTTGGCATTTGTCTCCCCACATCTTGGCCCCCTTCTCTCACCCACCCCAGGCCCAACCCCATGTGCCCCACTCACACCATTCCAGCACATCGTTGAGCACCCCCCTTTAAAATCCAGGGCTAATGAGAGCCTGGTGCTTTATGTCTTATTTAAACTGCTCCCAGCCAGCTCGGGGAGGGGTATAGAAATGTGGGTGGCAGTATAGCCTAGAGGTTAGAGGAACGAGGTGTGAACAAGCTTGATACATCCAGCAGACCAGACCTGAGTTTGATTCTCACAGCCTCCACTTGCATACTGTGTGACTCTGAACAACTCACTTAACCGCGCAGTGCTCCCAGGTCACCCCTGAAAACAGGCACTTGTGCCTAGTAGGCCTTACCCGGTTACCAAAGACTAAAATAAAATAAAAAAAAAAAGAGAGAAGGGGTGCTGATAATATTAAAATCTGTATTTGAAAATGTGCAGTGGGGAGAGGCTGCAAAACCCAGGCAGTTAAAACATGCGACTGCAAAACCAGAAGGGTTCATTAGCAGCAGCTACAAAATAAGTACAGCACAGCCCCCACTTCCAAAGGTCAACAACACTTGGACATCTACAGTGGAACCTGTCAGGATACAATGCAATACAGTTGCATTCTGCAGCAGAGTTACTGCAGACAACAAGGCAATTTTATTTATTTATTTATTGAATTTTGATGACCGGGTAGGCCCACTGGGCCCCAGAGGTCCCTTTTGCAGGGGCGACCCGGGACTTACAGTTAATACATGGTAAAACAGTACATTCAGATACAGATATTATGGCAGGCAATCAGTCAACATGGACATATGACAGTAATAAAAAACTTCTTACATACTGGATGGCAGTTAATCCTGATCTGACTTTGGGGGAGGGGTATCTCTTGCATCAGGCCACAGCTATGGAACTATAGCCACCAGGCACTAGAATCACATGGAAACTTTTCCAGCTAGCAGTCCACAGGGGGGCCATTCACTCCGATGTCATACGCCAACATTGACCAATCCTATAAGAGTGGGCAGCCCCTGCGCCCTCATCAGTTCTTTTCCCACCATCGACTATTGCATGTCAGATTTCACGGAGATCTGCCAGCTTCAGTCAAGCGCTATTTCACCAGTTTTCTTTGTTGAACTTTACCTTCTATTTTGTTTTCTCTCCCTAGGCTCCGCTGTGTATTGAGGCCCATCACCCTCCCTACCCTGCCCATACACTGGAACAGGAACCCTGCAGTGATTCATTAGCAGCCTTCCATGATCATCCCAGACCAGATCAGCCTCAGAGTGCCAGAGAATGTCATGTAATGCCAGGAATTTTGTAAATAATACCATGGTGCCTGTATGACAAACTCCCCCTACCGCAACCCACCACTAGCTACCCACAATAGAAATCTGGATTACCACCCAGCCTTAGGTATGTCACTTACTGGTGGCAGCTTACATAGAGAGCTGGAGGATGATGCTGCATGCTGTCTTCTTTATCCCATAATCCAGCTGCTGCTCTCTGAGTCTGCTGTGGTCCTCTCTCTCTCTCTCTCTCTCTTTACTGATAATGGGGCATCAGATGCCCACCATAATGAGTCAGTGTGAGACTGCAAGTCCATATGAGAGAGACTTCACTGACTGGCAACCACTGACCTGAACTGCACAACTAAGTGACCCCAGCTAGTCTCCTTCTTTCAAAGATGGAATCACTGAGCCCAGTGCTACTATCCTGAATGTTTTCCTTTTTAAGTGTTTGTTCAGATATCTCAGGGTAAAATGGGTCACCACTCCCCATTTTTCTTGTGGGTCAGGAAGTGTCTTCTTTGCTTGCAGTAATTCTTTTTACCTCCATCTCCAAAATAATTATTTCTATTGTGGTGTGAGGGTGAAAGCCTTAGTGCTTCTGCAATCTTGGGAATTTTCTGAACTGCGCTGACTGACCCTGACTCAATATTTCCAGGAGCCACTTATCTGTGGTTATTTTTGTCCATTCCTGAAAACAGTGAGTCAGCCTTCCCTCCACTGGCAATGGATGGACGATCTGTGCAGACTTGTCAGGGGTTTTGCTTAGCCTGAGTCTTAGGGACCAGTTGTGCAGCTGCACGCCTGGTACCCCTTCTATCCCTACCCATGAAGAAACCCCTCTGTGAAGGGTAGTCATAGGTGATGTTAATATGAGGAAGGTATCCCCTACCTCTGCCTCCACTTCCAAAAGGCCTATAGGAAATGGAGGACTTCTCCTTCTTAGTGTTGCTCTTGAAGGGAGTCTTGTATTCATCCACCTTCTTCATGTAAGTGTCTGTCATGTCACCAAACAGT
Organism: Neoceratodus forsteri; assembly: GCA_016271365.2. NCBI lineage: Eukaryota > Metazoa > Chordata > Ceratodontiformes > Ceratodontidae > Neoceratodus > Neoceratodus forsteri. The sequence goes on from CM057456.1 coordinate 1,728,644,653, forward strand.
GAGTTTCCCTCGCAGTGAAAATCCATTGCCTTTGTTTGAATTTCCTAGGATAGGTTAGTAGTTCTAAGCCAGACAAACCTTAAGGACATTGAATGGGCCAGGACCCAGGATGCAGTGTAATTTGACTAAAAAAACTATTTATTTAACCAGACTTTTAATTAATTTAATTTTTAGATAATATGAGCTGAATTGCAATTGACTGGATAGATAGTTTTATATATGATGTCGGTTAGATAATGATGTTGGTTTTAATTTTATATCATATGTATATTTTAAAATTGCCGTAGTGTGTTTTTATTTGTGAAGCGCTGCAAGTCTCCGTAAAGGGGAGCTGTAGAAATAAAGTATCAATCTATCTATCTATCTATCTATCTATCTATCTATCTATCTATCTATCTATCTATCTATCTATTTGTGTCCACTGCCATATGGGACTGGTACTTTTTGGCATCTATAACTGACCTTGCTGTGCCTGCCCTATCTTGTGCCAAGTCACCACTAGCCTTCTCACTCAACGCCAATATGCTGTTCAAAGGGCTTGGTGGTATTAAGCTGTGTTGGCCAAGTGTGCTGACTGCCTTAATAGCAGAGAAGCTGAAGTATAAACTTTTTTGCCCATACTACCCAGCTTCCTGGAATGTTTCTCAGGAGGCTGGGAGGAAATAGGCCCCTTGGCCTTGTCACAGGTGGCAGTCTTGACCATGCCCTCATGGTCAGGGTGAGAATACAGGTATTCAGAACCCTGCTTTTCCACCTGATACTTTTTTCAATGTTCTTATTTATGCCAGCAGCTGATATGGGTGGGCAAGCAGTGTGACAAGGCAGTGGGGAGAGCCAGTGGGATGCTGGGGTGCATACGGAGGGTTATCACCAGCAGAAAGAGGGAGGTGGTGATTCCACTGTATAAATCACTGGTGAGATCTCACCTAGAGTACTGTGTCCAGTTCTGGAGACCACATCTCTGGAAGGACATAGACAGAGTAAAGGCAGTCCAGAGGAGGGTAACTAAAACGGTGAAGGGTCTGCATCAAAAGACCTATGAGGAGAGATGGAAGGACCTGAATATGTATACTTTGGAAGAAAGGAGGGAGAGGGGGAATATGATAGAGACTTTTAGATACCTCACGGGTATAAATAATGTTCAAGAGGGAAGCCTTTTTCAGCGAAAAAGATGCTCAAGAACAAGGGATCATGTTATGAAGCTGGAAGGGGGTAGACTCAGAGGGGGATGAAAGGAAGTATTTCTTCACAGAAACAGTGGCGGATGACTGGAACAGCCTTCCAATGGAGGTGGTGGGAGCAAGAACTGCTATGGGATTCAAGAAGGCATGGGATAGGCATAAGGGAATCTTAGTGGTAAGGAAAGGGGGGTAGAGCCCTAGATCAAGTAGGGTCTGCGGTTATACAGTAGGTAGGGAAAATGGGCAGACTAGGTGGGCCAAACAGTCCTTATCTGTTGTCAAATTCTAAAATTCTATGTTCCTATGTGGGTGCTGACATGATTTTACAGGTGGACTTCTTGAGAGATTTGTGAGTAGACAATAGCAACCTTTTGTGGGAGTTAAGTCCATCATATCCATAAATCCCACCTCATCCTCATCTTCCTCAGTTTCTTGTGAGGTGATGTTGGTGGGGTTTACCACATGCCTCACAAAAGTACAATGTGAGGAATAGTCATCTAAGGGGAGCCAAACTCTTACTCCGAATAACCCTCCAGTTCTATGGCTTCTCCTTCATCTTCCTCCTCCTCCACAGGCATTGGAAATGGAACCACAGCCTGGGGGCAGGTGAATTCATGAAATTCCCCACAGCCTGGAATGTCTGGAAGAATTGCCATGCTGTAGTCATGTCCTTTATGTAGGGCATTTTATTTGTGTCTATTGGCAGTTTCTTTCCTCTTTCAGAAGAAGGGACAGCGACATGCTTTTCTTTTTGTATTTTTCTTGGCAAGTACCATCTCTGGTACCTGCTCAGAGCTTCTTTTATTTTTGTTGGATGTAGGGTTCTCCCTTTCAGACACCCTGATTTCTGGACCATATTTTGCAGCCTTTTCTTTCTTTTCTGCTTCCTTTGACAGGGATTGTTGCTTGTTTAGAGGGGCTTGACCCTCATCTGAACCTTTAGGTGACATAGAGGTAGACTGAGAAACATGGAAATATAGAATTTGTTGACAGATAAGGATCTATCAGCCCATCTAGTCTGCCCTTTTTCCCAGCCTACTAAGAATATTCTGCATATCCTACTTAATCTCCAGCTCTACATCCTCTTTTTTTTGATAGGATTCCCCTATGTCAATCCCATGCTGTTTTGAATTCCCCCACCAACTCTGCCCCCACCACCTCTGTGCTGCCTCGGATCTTGAGAAGCCAGAATCTCTGCCACCTTTTGCCCTATACTTCTGCATTTTAGGGCAAATGTAATACAAAGCTCACAACTGACAAGATCGTGATCTGGACCCAAGCACCTTAAACACAACTCATGGCAATCTGCCTTAACCAGGAGTGGAAAACAAACTTTGCAATTTTTAAAGCCTGTAGGTCCCGTCTTCCTTTTGGGCCTATCAGTCATGCCAAACACTGATGCCCTGGGAAGATGAAGTCATCCTCAAAAGCGAATGTTTCCAATCTTAAAAAACCCTATGTATGCTAAAAGGGGTTTAAATTTATAAAAATGTGGTTCGGTTCCCTTTTAAAGAGAACTGCAATAGAGAAGAACACCTGACAGTGTTAAAACTGCAGTTAGAAGCTAATTATTACCTCAGTTCCTGACAAGAGGAACTCAGGATAATATAACAGAAATACCGCAAAACGGTTCAATTTAAACAATAAAAGTAAATTTTTAAAAGAAAATAAAGCAGTTTCCTAATGGCAAGAATCACACCACAAAATGGCCTTCTCTGGTTCCTGGGAAATTATGTGGAACCAGAGGAAAGTACAGTTCACAAACAAATATAGAGAAAAATACCATAACAACCACAGAGTTACCAATAAAATAACTATACAATTTAAACTTGTAAAATGATTAAAATAAACCATAATTAGTATGAAGTTGAAGGAAGACTTCGGAGCGACTACTTTCTTCAAGCAGAGAAATAAATCTGACGTTAGAATGCAAGGGTCAGTGTGATCACACAGCAGAGTTTGGATTTCATTCTAAGTTCCACAGTTAGCATATAGAGGCTTGTGTATAGTCACCCATACACAACAAGCCTGTGTATGACTCGAGAGGTTGCCATGGCAACAGAGACCTTGTGAGGTCTGCCGGTTGCCAAAGAACCCTCAAGAGTCGGATACAGGATTGTCTGTGTATGGGTGACCATACACAATCTTTTACAGTATATCGGCACCCACCTGGATGTGTCAATCTCACCAACGAAGCTATTGGTTGCATGACCACCAAAAAACTGCTGGTTTCACAATCGCAAAAGCAAATTTTGCATCAGCGATCAGAGCTGCTGTTTGAACGAGGTGACCATGTGACCACATTTGCTGCAGCAGTGACATCCTCAGTGCAGCACATCATGATGTTGTCGATACTGCAACACAACAAGGCTGTTCAGGGCATGGATTTCCATGCTGAACAGCATTCGACCATACACTATAAAATTCTAAAAGCTCTGGGGCAGCTCATTCCAGGGGAACGATTGCAGTTGTTAAGCATAAATGAGGGGTTCCTGGCATTTACATAGTGGCATTCAGAAGTGCAGCGAAAGCAGAAGGTTGAGGATCTTCAGGCTGTTTTGGACCATTTAATCAACCCCATATTGGCATGCTGAGACCATGGGGTGACTGAACAAGTTGCCAAAGTTTGGGTGGGAGGGTGGCAGTGCTGAGATGAGTGGGTGTGGCTGAACTAAAATGGGTGGAGCTAAATTTAAAGGGTGATTGATGGCTGACAGTTGTCTTAGAAGGAAGAGGGTAATGCTGCCATTTTCCATATGTGTGTGTGTGTGTGTGTGTGTGTGTGTGTGTGTGTGTGTGTGTGTGTATATGTTATGTGTGTTTGTATGTGTGAGATTGCGGCAGACCAAAACTGTGTACCAAACTGCTTGGCAGATGAAGGGAAGAGAGTGAGAGAGAGAATGATGACTGAAGACTGAAGAAAACATGAAGCCATCATAAGAAAGATAAAAAGGCAAAGCTAAACATTGAGGACTGGAAGGTCAGCTGTGATGCGACAGGCGCAATTTCTGAATTAGTGCTGCATCTATAGAATCATAACTGTGGCAAAACAGCTGAATGCTGTTTTCAACTGTTGTGCCACATTTACTGCAGTTCTCATTGCTTTGCAGTAAAATAATGACACATGCGTAAAATATTGATGCATGTGTCATTATAGGGCTTCTGTTTTCCTGCAACTTGCTGCAGATGCACAGCAGAGTTAGACCACCTATTAGGTGTTTTAACATATAAGCGCAAGTGCTGGGATGCATCACAATTGTGCCACAAGTCTGCCATGCAGGGCTGAAAGTCCAGCCCCAAGTATGCAAAATGTAGATGGACGTTGAACAAGGGAAGAGTAAAACAAGTAGAACAAGCATGTGTCAATGCTGAATGTTTGCATTCATGTACTTAGTGCCCCAATATTCAGAAGTGCACCTGGCAATGGCACATGTAGTGGCGCAGCGCAACTGACTTGCACTGGTGCAACTCAGAGATATGTTCAAAAGAGATGAGCCATGGCACATCTTCTCTGAATATATATCAGGTAATGTGCACTGTGCAAATATGATGCACTGGTGCATCCCCCCCAAACAGGTCTGAATACCAGGAATGGGAACTGCACCAGCTCAACGGAGTTATGCTGTGAGCAAATTCCCGATACTCAGCCAGCAGTATGCAAATGGGACATAATGTATGCAAGGCACAAATGGGCCATTTGCATGTCATTATGGCCCCATTTGCATGAGTTGTGCAGGGCCAACCAGTGAAATGCACATGGTGCCCTGCACAGCATGTCCCAGGAGCAGGCACTGCAGTACAACCCCTGCTCCATCCCATGCCACCACTTGCCAGTAGCACAGAAGGTTAGACAGCCAGGTAGTCCAGTGGGACCCCCCCATACCTCCAATCACCAGTATTAATTGACAAAATACATCCCTGGTAATCTAGTGGTACCCCCTCACCCCACCCGACACTCCGATCGCTGATCGTAATATAAAAATACCTCTCTGGTAGTCCAGGGGCTACAGGAAGGGAGTGAGGTACCACTAGACCACCAGGGTCATTATAGGGTACTTGTACACAGTGTACTCGGGGGGCACCCATGGCCAGCAGCTGCTGTGATTCGCCTTTCATTACGGCAGCTTGCCTGTGGGTTGCTACCATTTGAGCCTTATTTTTCAGGCTCAACCCTGTGCATCAGTATGCAGCGCATCTCAGGGTTGTGCAGGTACATGCATCGCACATCCTGGGCTGAATATCAGGATGTGCCACATATGCATAGGCACACCCCCTGGGGATGCACTGCACACATTATCTTTGTACCCCAGTGCATCAGGAATTGCATTGCGCAATTCCCTCTTTTGAATATTGCCCCGGGGTGCATTTCTGTGGTTGCACTGGCACAACTCAGTTGCACCAGGCATAACTCCTTTGAATATCTAGCCCACTGTGTACATGTGTCAATGCTGAATGTTTGCTTTCATGTACTTACTGTGTAGTTGTTGGGCATAGATAGCACAGAGGCAAAAATTAACAAATGAATAACATGAGTTGTAATCCTGAAATTGTCATGATTGGAAAATTAAGAGGTTCTCCACCTCCTCAACCCACCTCCCATCACATGGCTCAAGAGGGGATATATGCCCCTACCCCATACTCTTCCTAGGGGGCACACCAAAGCTCTATGGGGAAGTGCAGAGATCGAGGTAAGATGATGACTGGGCAGTTGTGGAGGACATCCAGGGACGATGCGGGTGCAAAATGGAACCTATCATTTCATGCCTCTTCAATCTTCAGCCAGCTTTCATCTTTTCCAATTTTATTTTACTACTGTCCTGCTTTCTTTTCCTTTCACTCATTCTATATTGTTTTTTTCACAGCTGTATCCATTATACTTTAACATCCTGGTTGTGCTTGGTATTTGATGCTGTTCTTTTTTTGTTGCCCTTCTTTCTACATGTGTTAATTTCCATTTCTTTCCTACACTAATCTCCATGATTATTGTTATTCTTTTTCAATTTCTCAAATATTTTCTCCAAGGCAGACAAGGACATGGCTCAGCTACAGTAATGAAGATAAATAGGCAATTATTATTTGTTTTTGTGATGGTTCATCTGATTTATATGAAGATTGATAACCTTGAAGTTCAGATAGTGTTCGAGGTGGGCACAAAGTAAGACGGAAATCACAACTCAGCCTGCTGGGAAACCCATACTCACACTTGTCTCCTTTCTGTGCATGAGCTCACAGTATACAGGCAAGCAGCTTTGTCTGCAGGTTGTACTTTGGGGCTGTTATATTGCAACAGGCTACAGGGAAGTAGGCTCTTACACTGCAGAAGGAGACTGAACAGACCTGCCGCACACCATAAACTTTCACATTCATTCTTGTTATGTTCTAGATACCTTTGTAACTATACCTGGGTTTTAAAAGTGGGACAGCAGAAACTACAGCACAATATATTTGTGACAAGGTCCATGGCTTCTTTTCTTTAAAACACTGTGAGAGTAGATTTTTCTTTTAGATGTGACTCATAAATATAAAATTTGGTTCAGAAATAAATAAACTAATATTGTGCATCTAAATGGTACCCCAGTTGTTAAAGTAAAGCTTTTACTGGCATGATCACTATTTCTTTCTCTATTGATTTTTTTTCTGTTAACAATTTTAAAATCTATCCTAGTCTGGTGGGCAACCCAAAACCAATAGCTATCACCTTAAACTGCCATGGCCACCATGCAAAGCAAACTGATCATTATTTAATTCCCTCGTGATTTTGGAGCTTGCTTTCCTAAAATAAACATTCTGCCTCATTCTTCTGTAGCAATTCATCCACAGATTGACATCATATGAACTGAATCAGAAGGAGCAGCACCTGCCAGAGTCAGTAGGTATCAAAGTGCAGGTAAAACTACAGTGTGCAGTAATATACCAGCAAATGACTGCCATTAAGGCATTTGCTTGCTATCAAAACATTGCACGAGCCCACTGAAAGGGACTCTAATTTCAGGAGGTTTCTGACTATTCTATTTCTGGTAGTCTCGGCTATTTTTTTATTCAGTACCTTTATAACGATCTTGCAGCTCAGTATTATTTATTGCCAGTGATGGCTGAATGGAAATAGCAACACACACAACCTGGAACTGAGAAATAAAAGCAGATAAGAAAGTGAATGTTTTGAGTCTAGAGTGCAGTATAAATGTAGGTAACTGGAAGGGAACTGTACACTCCTGGCATCCTTCTGTCCCTATTATACCTCTCAGCTGTCCCTGGTTTTCAAGGATGTTCCTAATTATTGCCTCAAAAAATGTCCTCAGCCCCTCCTATATTTGACATTTCTGTCCTTGAAAGAGTGTGCTTTTTAATAGTGCAGAATAATACCAGTGTTTTTCTTAACAGACCAAAAAAAAAGCAGCCACACGAGACCATCAGAAAAACCTCATTAGAGTACAGATTTTTTATTTGAATTACCACTATTACAGATATTTGAAAGGGGGACAAGCAATTGCTTATTTGTTCCATAATGCTGATGATGCAGTTATTATTACAATTTTAAACTACCAGTTCATAACTAAAAGTTAAACACCACATCAGCAGGTGGGTTTTATGAAGAGAAGGCCATAAAAAAACCTTGCAAAGGAAAAATCTGCATTGCCCTCAACCCCATACACACACAAATCACGAACAAAGAAAAACAGACTAGTAAAAAAAGATGAGTCAAACACCATAATATTCAGAACAATTATACAAAACTGATTATGTCAATTTGCTTCATTAGGCATTTCATTCTTTAAACTAACGGGTGGACTCAGAGGGGCAGCACTGATAGCAATTTCCTTGTCATGGTGCTTGCTTGATTGAGGCACTGGCTTTTACATGTAGGGCTGCATTGTCCTTTCTCTTGCTTGGTAGATAAACAGTTAATCTCTATAGTCCATTTGTCTTCTGAAAAATGCTGTTCAGCTCCACTAAGATCTTCAACTCAGGCAACTTCAATGTTGTTGTCTGCTGATTAAAGGAATGGTAGTGACTGATGTCACAGCTTCAATATCTGCAGATAACACATACTCAGATCACATAGAGGAGTCAATTACTATTTGTTTTTTGTGTGTATGGGGTTGGGGGCAATGCTGATTTTTACTTGGCAAGTTTTTTTTTTTTTGTATTACTGTACTGGCACATTGTCTTCTGCTGTCTTTTAGCAAATGCTGTCAGTGTGATTGAAGAGTTGTGCTGAACTGCAACCCATCTGCTCAGTCTGTCGTTCGAGTGTCAGATTATTTTAACTTAATTTGACTTAACATAATTAACTTACTTTCTTCTTTGTATGTGTAATTGATGGTCAGCTAATAACTTACCTGAAGATTCTTTCTCTGTTCTGTCTTGTTTCAGCCAGGCTACAGCGGTGGTAAACTCTGTGTAATGCTACTTCAGTCATTGTGTTCAAGACTTGGACAGTGACAAGTCTTAACTATTGGGTCATGGAGGAGAAGAGGAGGGTATTACTGCTGGTGCCAGGAGTGGGGGAGTCAAAAGTGGGACTTGATGGTAAGCTGCCTCACACAAACAAGGGTAGGGTACTAGGGCTCCGTGGGTGATGCTAGCTGGATTGCTCTCACTCTAGTCTCTCTCTGGTACACTTGCTGTAATGCTGCCTCAATCATCTGTTTGGAACTAGGTGACTGACTGTGATGGGTCTTGGCTTTTGAGTCATGGAAGAGGAGAGGAGAGGAGTGCATTACTGTGGGTGTTGAGATGGAGGGGTCAAAAGCAGGACTTGCTGGTAAGGGACAGTTTGTGCAGTATTGGCTGTATTTAAGAACATTTCCTTCCCTTGTCAATTCACTCTGCCTTTTCTGCTTTCTCTTTAAATCCTCTCCTTTATTACTATTCTTCTCCTTCCTGCAACTGTCCATGACTCTTTTCCTTCCCTCCACAACTAGTTTTGCCCTGAGAGTGATTGGTAGGCTGGAGCAGACCGAAATGCTGGGTATGAGGAATGGGCTGAAACTTTTTCAGCAGGACTACTCCAATAACCTCTTCAGTAGAGAGAGGGGCAGGACTGAAGGTCTGCACAGAAAAAAATAGAATTGGAAGGGTATATGCTGATCAAAGAAGCCTGTCACTCTGTGAATGGAGCAGTTGGCTCCTTTCAACTACGCAAAGTTTATGCCCCGCAAAAAATAAAAAATAAATCATGATCAGCCTCACTGATCATTGGGCCATCACTGCCGAGCCCACTGCAGTCTGCGCTGCATTGGACCTGACAGTAATGTAGGGACAAAAGCCTTGATGTAAAAAATATTTTATTTTTATCTTCAAGAATTGATTTTTAATTATTATTTTATCTGATTTTTATATGGGACTAATTTCTGGTTAAGAGTATTGTTTGCATAAATTCCTACGAGAAAACAAAAAAATGTTAGTTATTTAAACCTTAAGACAAGGTATGTGGCTTTAATGCTTTAAAGGAAAATATTTCTGTACCATAAGCAGCACTTTGTCATATGCTAGAGGAGGTCTAAGGGAATAGAGATGCAACTCCATTTTGTTTTTTAAGCCATGATATAAATGGACACCTTCCAGGCTAAGCATGTAGTGCAATGTTGTTCTACGGGGGCCTGTCACATTCCAGGATCATCTCTGTGATGTCCAAGCCTTGCATGATAGAGTTATAGGTAAATTTATAGGAAAATCCTTAGATGGAGCTAGGTATCCATGGCTATGATCAATGTGACTGGTAGCAAAAAAAAATAAAAAAAAAGTCTTAGACTTTAAAAATCCTATTACCCTGTATAAAAATAAGAAGTTTTTTATTCATAGTTTAAAGATACAATGTACTGCCACTATGAAAATTGGACAGCTATAGGACAATGGTATGATAAATAAGCTTATCATGTTTTATAGTTGCAGAATGAAGCATTCAAAAGTTATGAATATAATTTTATAATGTTCTTATTAGAAAACTAGACACATCTAGTATCCTGTGGTAGCTCACATCTTAGGAAGTCTAACAAGATGAATATTAAATCTGTAGTGTGTTGCTATAGAGAGAAAGACCGTCTAAAAGTTTATAGTGAATTAACTTTTCTGACAGTGATTGATGTCTTTAAGAAAAGAACAAAGGAAATCCCTGTCTTAAAGAAGTTTGCTAAATTTATACAGTTCCTAATTATAGCAGGTATGCCAAAGTAACATCATTTTAAACAGGAAAAATTTACTTCTGAAATCTGTAAATTTGATATCTATAAAGGAAAACGTTTTATAATGCTTTTATAAATTATAGATTTTATATTAGAATTGACACCATCATGTTTGGTCTCAAATGAATCCTCTCCTTTAGTTGCATCTAAAAATGTGAGTCTTATATGTGTACAAAGGTGCACGTGGACACAAGAAAGAAAAGTTGTTTTATATCAAAAATAGTTTTTCAGGATGAGGTCATATTGAAAAAAGAATGGCTTAGGAAGGGCTAACAGTAACACCCTCCAAGAGTGCTCAGATCAATCATAACTTGATGGTGATGTCGCCCAGTAAGTGGGACATAAATGGGATGCTGGCAAAGCCAGCCCAGAACTGTTTAATTCTTTGGTGTGTGAAGACCTGCGTTCAATGTCCTGACAATTTTGGATGAGCTTGGACTTATTCTAGACTAAAAGCCTGAAGCCACACCTGCTGGGAACATTATTTGGGGCTTTAACATTGCCACCACAAGGAGTGCTAAACCAGACTGAAAGCCTGCACAATTCTGCCACAGGTCCAGCTGCTGCAGCTGACTGTTACAGAAAGGACTTTCTTCCAGCATTGGATCAAGCAAGGCCTATGTTTTGCATACTGAGAATTTGGACTAAAAGTAATGTTTTGGAATATCTGTTAAAAGCCTGAACAAGAGACTGACTTTGGAATTTACCAGCCAGCAAGTCTGCAGTGCTGTTAAATATCAGTGAGTCCAGAGCTGCAGGTTCAAAAGCAGAAATGAACTGAAACAGAAAAGAGTCACAGAGTCTAGTTACCCAAAACAACATTGCTGTCCACAGGAAGAGATCTGTGCTGAACTGTTAAAATCATGTCTGATTTTTCCCACTAAATCCTGAAGTGACTTTTAATGATTTGTGATGTCAGGCAAGAAGGATCCAGCCTGCATTGCTTCATTGATGCCAAAAGACTCTACAGTTCCAGGTTCAAGGAAAAAAGACAGCAGACTAAAGACAAACTCACCACCAAGGACAATTGTCATCCAAAACCAAAGGTTCACACCAAGACTTTGAAAGCTAAAAAGTAGAAGACCACATCTACAGATAACTAAAACATAAGTACTCCTTTATGTTACTTATAGTACTTATTTGGCTATCTGGGGTGATAACTTAGTGCATTTTAGCTCCAAACCTTGGATTTATGGTTAAGCTTGAATTTAAATCTAAAGAAAATACCTTTACATACTATAAATTTTAAACAAGTATCATACCAAGATAATCTGAAACACTAGTGTAATGAGTTGCAAGTTCTCATAGTAGAAAGAAAAGGTCATGCTATTGATAAGTATGTTAAAGAAATAGTATAAACTGTCATTTATTATGCTGAATAGCGTTTACTCATTTACATTGCTTATTTGCTAAAATTTGTTTTGTTTTACTTGATTTTCTAAAATCTGTTTTGTTTATATTACAGTTTGTTTGCATTACTTTTATTATGCTTGATATTTATGCTAGTTATGAATATTTAGGACTTGTACATATGTGAATAAAATATGTTTATCTCTTATATAAGCCAAAGTGTGGCAACAGTGTTTTTCACAGTCATTTCTGAATCTGGAGAGCATAGGATAATATCACATGTGAATATTTATTATTTTTGGTAATTTATGAAATTATTTTTGGGTAAGGTCCGAGGTGAATCCAAGTACATTCTTATAAAAAGTGATATTATAAGCCTTTGTTCTAACAGTAACACACCTCTGAAATCCTATAATTGTAACAAGATGTTCACTGCACACATGAGCAAGCAAACAGAAAAAGATAAATAAATTACACTGTCACTGTCTTCAGATGTATTTTTTTTAAATAGTTTAATATGTATATAGCAGCTCTAGCACACATTAGCACCATGGTATGGGACACTCAGGGTAAGAACTGTGGGATGGGAATAGTTGGCCATTCAGCAGTCAGCACACTCACAGCTGATTCCAGTGCTGCTCCAAGCAAGGTTGGCCTAAAGGCAGCCTGAGTGCTTATTTATTTATTTATTTATAACTGGTGACCCCTGATAACAACCTGTTTTTGAGACCTGTAAAATGTCATATCAACCCACGAGCTGATATGGGTTTTATTGTCTCGCACCAGATTGTGTGTACCATGTTAGCCTATGAAAACATCCACCAGCACCAGTTATTATAAAAAATAACACATATGAAGGTGTGTGATTTGCATTTTTTTTAAACACCCTTGGTGTGTGACAATATATTAACCTCTCAAGCTTCACTCTCAAGGTTTATATATTATCACACACCTTGGGTGTGTAAAAAAACTGCAGATCACACACCTACTTATTCATTATTCTCTATGTAATATATGGATAATTGAAATAATAGTATCGAATACCATTAAAAAAATCCCATAATAGAGCAGTACAAATCCTGTAATAGTATCATAGAAATCCAATAATGCTATCATTCAGAGCCCATAATACTATTGTTCTGAGCTCTGAACAGTAGTATTATGAGACAAACCGAGCAGCGCGAGCCAGCAAATTCCTCAAGTTGAGCAGTAGCCGGCTTTTACTGTAACTGTCCCATACAGTTAAAGCCAACTCACCACCGACGAGAAACTGCAGAAGTTCCTCAAACAAGGCAAATTTCCAGCCCACCCTCCACCTGACAACTGCCATGTTTGACAATGTTAACCCTTTGGGAGCCCAGAAACTGCTCGCCTCCCTCCAACAGCCTGCATCTAATTATCCCTGTGAATACTGTTTTGGGTGGAACCTGAAAAGTCTTCCAGAATTCAAACTTTCCAACAGACTTGTGTTTGTTTGCAAAAGAACCACTGCAACACTGCAGGAGACACAGAGATTGTCAGATCTTCTGGCAAATCTCAAGCCCACCCTCCACCTGATGATCATCGTGCTTCAGATCACCGACCCTTTGGGAGCCCTGAAACTGCCCACCTCCCTCCAACAGCCTGCAGTCAACCAGCACCTTGAATTCTGGTTTGTTCAAAGCCTGAAAGGCCTACCAGAATTCAAATTGTAGAATGAATGTTAGTCCCCTACAGCATACAGATCCTCCATAACCTGCAATATAGGTAACTCCTTGAAACTTCTAGGATCCATATATTACAAAGAATAACAGATAGGGGACTGTGATTACTTGGCTATAATACCATCTTGAGGTTCTGGGTACATGTGGAAACCTTGGAACCTCTAGAGCCTTGCGCTTAAAGTTCCCATGTCCCCAGAACCTCTCGGTGGTATTATAGCCTCATAATCAAGGCCACTGATTTACGGTGATTAAAACACTAAAATTCCATTTTCAATACTTCAGATTCTGGAATTGTACCGGTGATTGTTATTCTAATTTCCAGATTTTACAGGGATTCTGCTGTCATTCTTTTAGTGTGTGTATAAATAATCGGAATAAAAAAGGCTTAATATACAGAGCATTAAATAAAGCAAGTTGAAAATAGTTCAGGAAGCAATTATAAGAAAAATACAAGTTTTGTAGAATTATTGATCTACTATAAAATGGCAGATTCCATGAAATCTTTGTTTTTTCCGTTGTTCAGTCAGCCCTAATTCAGGAATTTTACCGGGTTTTCCGGTAAAAAACGAAAAACAGTGGCCTTGCTCATAATACACAGTCCCCTAACTATTATTCTATTTGTTTTTTATACCAGGTAAGACATACTAGGAATACATATGCCTGTTTTCAAGCATGACCTGGGAGAGTTACAGACTAACAGCAGGAAAAAATATACAGCAAACAGTATACAGTACATAAATTGAGAGCAACATAATCAGAGGGTTACAATTAATAGAATGAAAAAGCAATAGTACCAACAAAAAATACGGTAGTCAGTTGCAGTCGAAAAATGTGCTTGCTAAAAAAGGAAAGACACAGCACAGGACATAAGAAAAAGATCAGTGATATGAAATTTGCAGCTGCAGGTACAAAAATACAACATGCAATAACATTTAGTAAAGAAAGAAAGAAAGAAAGAAAGAAAGAAAGAAAGAAAGAAAGAAAGAAAGAAAGAAAGGAAATATATCTTCATGGGATTAACAGAGTGGAGCACAATAATTTCTCCCCTTAAGTACAAATGCAAGCTCAAGAGGAAATATAACAAATCTTGCTGAGGGAAGGCTCAGGAGAGATGTCTGCAACTATTTTTTCATTTAAAAAAATGGTAGACAAGTGGAAGGGAGTGCCAGATAAGTTGGTCTGAGTTAAAACAATGAGTGGATTCCAACACAGTTGGGAATGGCACAATGACTTGATAATGGCATGTAGCAATGTAAAGGGATTAGGTTAAAAAGGAGAAAGGTTGTCACTAGGGACATCGCATGAATAATAAATAGGGTTAGGCAGAGTGGATGGGCCAGTGGGCCTTTTCTGCTCTCAAGTTTTATGTTTCTATGTAATTTTTGACATCTAGTGCCAACACTGGTCAGTAAGTATGTTTGGAACGCCTAGTAGATAAGTGGCTAACAGCTGAATATTCTGCCGACTAACCCAATCTCAAACCAAAGGCCTCCCAGTACAATGGGTAGGAGTTAGCACACCCATTTTGTTTTTGGTTTTTGAGGTAGAACATCACACATTGGTTGTCCATCTGAACCAACTAGAACTGCTTCCTAAGATAATGAGCAAAGACCTGAAGACCATACAAAACTGCTCTCATTTCTAGAACACTGAAGTAAAGGAATTGTCCATGGTTAACCAGATCCCCTGCATATGCAGATATAAAGAGTGGCTTCCCCATCTGAGCCGGGATGTTTCCATTGTCAGAACCTCCCATGAAGGGGGTCCTGAATGCCACCCTAATCAATAGGTTTGATCTGTTCTGCCACCAAAGAAGAGCCTCCTTGAGACAGGCACAGACTCTGACAGGGCAATCAAGGTAATAGTGAGCCATTAACATTGCAGCATCCACTGAGAAATCCTTATGTGCACTTGAGAAACAGACACCACAAAGATGGCTAAAGCTATCCACCCCAACAAATGATACATCATCCTGGGTGACACTGAACTGTTCCTGCCTGTAGAGTGCACCTGTGCTATCAGTGTCAATTCTTGGTCTTCTGGAAGAAATGCTTTTACTAGAGAAGTGTCCAATACCACTCCTATAACCCAGAAATGCTGACAAGTGGTTAGAACTGATTTCATTTCACTCAGCCCTACATCCACTTGTGACAGCAGTTCTACCATGTGGTACAGACGTGTGGACCATCATATTCTTAGCAGACCCTCAGCAGCCAGTCATCAAGATAGGGGAATACATGCAGTTTCCCCCTATGTAGAAATGTCACCACAGTTGCAAAAAATTTGGAAAAACGCATGGTACTGATCCCAACCAAAAATGCAGTATGAACTGAAAATGAAAAAAACATCTGTAGTGCGTGTGAATATTTATGAACTGGAACACATCCAACATATCCCGGTCACAAAGGCAATCACCCATAGATAAAAACTGAAGTAGGGTCCTGAGGAAAATGTAAAGTTTGGGTAGACAATGTGCTTATTAAGAGCCCAATGTTCAGAATAGGACAGAAACCCGCTGAGCGCTTGGGCATTAGGAAGTACAATGAAGCCCACCATGATGCAGCCCAATTCTGCAGAATTCTGCAGCGGAGCTATTGCACGAAACAAGGCAATTTCAATGGGAGTTAATCCCTTTTCCCATTGGAGGGTACCTCCAGTCTCAAGCAGGTCCTTTGGGCCAACCAGTCACCAGGATCAGTTGAAAACAGAACTGAAATCAGCAAGGTAGGAAAAGCACCAGCAACAACCGACTTTCAAAAGGTCTGTATTTAATTCACTTTTGTAAACCTGTTCACTGCCACATGCACAGTCCAACATTTTGCTCATCACCCCATATCTCTTCAAGGGAGTGATCCTATTGGTGAAACAAAATATCTTTAAATTCAGATGCATGAGTTTTAAGTTGGATTTCATTTTACATAAATTCATTCTAGTAGAGTCTCTGTAAACAGATGCTTACATATAAGAGTAAAACATCACCCGAAAGACCAGAAATGTATTCTGTTTCATAGTGGCTTTACACTCTGCCTTCAGTTTTTGAAATAGGTGCCATGAAAAGCTGAATCTGTCATGATACAGCTACCGGGAGGTGTGACCTCACATTACTTGGGGCCTGTCAATATATACACAGCTTTCTGACATGTATGATAGCAAGCTTAGCTTGAATGTTGTTTGAGCTACTCACGTGAGTAATGCATGATGCCATCACGTGCCGGTGCCTCATTATGCGTGACGTCACTGAGTATGAGTGCGTTGTGACATGGTATGAAACACTCAAGCTGATGCAGTGCTACTTAGGTGGATGGCCTGGTGCACACAAAACAGACTGAGTATTTCATGATGCTTGTTTCAAAAGCTGAAGGCAGAGTGTAACCCATGTTACAAAGAAATACATTTCTAGTCTTTTGGTTGATGTTTTTGAGACTTTTATATGTAAGTGTTGGTTTGCAGAGACTGTACCAGAAGGAATTTATGTAAAATGAAATCCTACTTAAGATTCATGCATCTATATTTAAAAATATTTTTTTTCACTAACAGGATCATTCCTTTGAAAAAGCTCATGGGTGATGAGTGAAATGATGAGCTATGCGTGTGGTGGTGAAGAGTTTTTAAAAAGCGAATTAAATATAAGATCTTGAAAGTCAGTTGCTGTGAGTGTCAGTTTGTTCTTTCCTTGCTGAATTTGATTCCATTTTCAATCAACCCTGGTGACTGTTCCACCTGAAGGCTCTGTATAAGACTGGAGGTACCCTCCAGTGTGAATTTCCGGTTGTTTTTGGCCTAGAAAATGCTTCCTCTCCAGGCTCTACCACAAATTTAAACTTGAAAATAACAATATTGAACATTTTAAACTTACTTAAGAACTTACAATTAAGATCTTTTATTATCTCAGCCCAGTGGCGTGGAGGGCTGTGGCACTGATGCCTTACCTCCTGCCATGCTGGCGAACCATGTTCATGGTGGGAACGGGTCACCGGGGGTCAGCCGGGGGGGAAGAGGATTGAGCATCTGAAGGATGGCTCTCCTCTCCTGGGGAGAGTAACCTGGCAGTCTCACTGAATGACTGCCCCAGGTGGAGGCCTGAGGGCAAAACAGGTCAGGGACACCAAGGAAGGGAGGGTGCTGTGGGACTCTGCCCCGTGTGTACGCCTCCACATACGATGCTTACATGTTGGGTCCCAGCAACAGGGAGGCAAGAAAACCTGGAAAAAGGTGGCAACTGATGGGATGATACCAGTTCTCCACAGGCTCTGCACCCAGTTAGCTGGGCACCTCCATGCTATCGAGGTAAGCCCTGCTGGACACTGGGTGTTGGGGCTGGGGGGGGACCAGTGGAAGGGGGGCAGTCATCACGCTAAAGGAGCACAAACAGAATATTAAAAAAAGAGAACTTTTATTATCTAATTCATATCTTAATTTACTTTGGAAACATGAATCCATGTGTCAGAGGCCTGTGTTTGGATGCCAGTGGAATATTCTTGCTACTCTGCAAGTTGTAAGGCTTTCCAAAGAAAACAACTAAGTGATTGATACATTTTCCAGTTTGTTGTTTGTATTATTTGTGTTAAGATTCACTGAACAACACAAAGTGTTTGTATTTTGGTTTATGGCATTTTGTTCTACTTCCTAACATACATTTTTTTGCTAAAACGCGGGGTTAAGATCATATTCGCATAGCAATTGTGATTTTTAATTGATTCATGTCTCAGATTAGTGATATTATTGACATCATGGACCTAAGGTTAAACTTCTTTAGGTATTCAAGTGATGCACTAGATAAGATTGTTACTGAACATTCCAATGTCGAAATAAAACAATCAGTAGAAAATGAGAAGAACACTTCTGAAAGACTGGAGAACTTAAATGAGAAATCCATAAAATACAAATAGCACATTATAACATTGACATAATATGTGTAAGTCATAGAATTCCAAGAGGGCTTAGGATTCTTATTCAGCCTAATACTAGTTTCTATAGCCATAAATTAACTGAATGCCAGGATGCCATTTGATCAAAATGTTCAATCGATTAGATACTATCAGTCATTGAAGCTACAGCATAGGAAAAGAGAAAGGTTAAATTGGAAATTGAGAAATTGGAGGGACAGTTAACATTGCTTGTGGAGGAAGAAATCTTTATACCTTTTCTGGAAAGAATCAAAAAAGAACTATAAATCGTTGAGGAACAACTTAAATCAAGAAAACTTAAAAAGTATAGGAGAGACTCTTTGGACTACAGAGACAAAAATGTATACAACTGGAGCTGTAAGGCAGAGCAGAGATGGTCCCCCAAAAAAACGTCTTTTTCAGATGCTAAAAGCTCAGAAGAGAGTATGGAACAGAATCCATGTATAGACAGCCAAAGTAAACTTATTTTCTAGGAAGAGGCAACAGGAAAACTTCTATCCAAAAAGACAAGAGACAGCGGGACAGAACATGAATGTGCAGGCCAGAGTGGCAGGGAGGACCAGGGACCCTCAGAGATGGGGAATGTGGTTCCAGGAGCACAAGGGGTTCTAGAAACAGGAACCAAAGACACAGACATAACAAAAGATAAAAAAAAAGAATGAGAAAAAGAAAGAGAAAGACTGGTACAGGAGAACAAAAACAGGGGTGCAGAAGTAACCACCAGGTCAAGGCCATGTTCAACTTCCCAAGGAAACCCTTAATGGAGCATCACATCTCAGTACACACCAGAAGCAGACCCATTTCAAATTAATCTGGACCTACAATGTTTCTTCAGATGTATACTTCTAATGGATCATTTTGGGGAAGGGAACAAACTCTTTCTGAAATGGACCTGTCTTTTAGAAAAAGACTACACATTAACTCACAGTACCTTTTTTCAGGTTTAGTACAACACAATACTGAAACCTTTTGTTTAGCAGTGTCTAATTACACTGATAGACTATTAAAATCTAATCAAAAACTTTCTTCACAGAATTTGAACTGTGGGGAGAGAAAATCTTTTAAAGATCTGCAACATGAACCAACTGTCATGTCAAATCCTCAGATAAAGGATAGGGAGTGGTTGTGCTAAACAAGAAGTATGGACACGAGATAATTAAACACATTACTAAAACAAGTAACAAAGTCCTACGCAGGGACCCACTACCAGAAATTAAAATGAAAGTAACTGAAATTGTAACTAGAGACACAGCAGCAGGATGGCTACCAGAGTGGATAGCAGAAGACCTTGTAAAATCACACCTGGTGACTCCGGTGTTTTACTGTCTCCTCAAGGTGCACAAGGGAATCAGTCCCCCACCAGGATGATCAATAGTCTCTGGTCTCAATTCCACACTAGAACCACTGTCGATACATGTAGATTTTTACATTGGGGATTTTGCTACCAATATATCCACCTATCTTCAAGACACCAGGGATGTTTTCTTAGTCACGGATGAAATCAATGTACAACATTTAGATCTTTCTGACATCATTTTGACTAGTACAGATGCTACATATTTACACTTCTCAGTCCTCAACAGGCAGGGCCTGTCTGTTATTGAGAGTGTTTTGAACAGACTGTGGTGTATAAATGTTACATTAGTGATTTGTTGATTTGTTGTTCTCATGGAGGGGCATACCAGAAACACTGAAAGAATTTCATGAGTGCTTGAATATGTATAGAATTCTGTACAGTCACCTTACCTTATCTGAACACTGAGATTTTCATTCAGAATTACAAGTTAGGAACCAGACTCCATCACAAACCAAAAGAGAGAAACTTGCTTTTACATAAAGATAGCTGCCACCCTCAGAAACTGATCAACAAAGCTGACACAATGGTGTGGAGGGCTAAGGCACTAAGCACCTTACCTCCTTCCTTCGGGAATGAGCACAGGTTGCCAGGGGGAGGTCTGGGAGAGGATCGAGCAACCATCTAGCAGTTATCCTCTCCCAGGTCAGGAAGGTTGGCTATCTCGGCTCTTGGCTGCCACCAGGTATAGGCTTGATGGTAGCCCATGGGAGCCCAAGGGGCAGAGTTGAGTCAGGGGTGGGGGAGGGAGTTGTAGTCCTAGGATGTATGCATGCTTCCTCGCGTATTAGTTCAGCTGAGTATGCTGCAGCTGGGGGGGGGGAAGCAGGAAGAAAAGGTCTGGCACAGCAGAGCATACATGACTCCTATACACTACGTCCCCACCACCAAATCGCCAGGAGACCTGTCAGTGGAACTGGATTCAGACATCGGGGGGGAAGGAGAAGACAGCCCTCCCCCTCCTGTTCCACCATGGAGGGAATACATAGGGGTACTGGGCAAGCAGGTAAGCCTGGAGAGATGCTGGGTGGTGGATGTGGTGGGGAGCCAAGCCTGCCATGGCCAAAAGAAGCATAAACAGATTATAGAACCAAAAATAAATAAGAAAAAGGAACTGATCAACAATATTCCTTATGGTCAGTTTCTGATTGCATGCAGAACCTGCAGCAACCAAGGTGAGTTTGAAAAGGAAATTTTAACTATAACCAAATGTTTCTGTGAGAAAGCATACTGGGTCATAATGTTGTACTCTTAATAGTGCACGGCATTATGCCGAAACCCAGACCTGTGCACTCTTCTTGTTGCCCCTCCCCAGGTTAGAATCCTTAGTGGGGGGAGGGATCAGAGGGAGTGGGGCAGAGCCCCACAGAAATAAAAATATCATTAAATCAAGCAACGTGATTATTTCGCATGACATTCTGCCATGCGTGGTATTGACCCCGTGCCCTGTGAGAGAAGGTATCAGAAGAGCTTTTTAGAACAAACAGCAAATTGAGTGAAAAATCTTGATAGAAGTACTTATTGAGGACCACAAGACCCAAAATATTAGACATCAAAAATGAATAGTGTTCTTTACTCTTTTTTCTAATGTTTACCAAAGTTGGAGGTATTATATGTAAACATTGGCAAATGGGAAATACAGTAATGTATCTTTTCACAGAGAACTAGCAACTGTAATTGGGGATTACCTAAGATATCTTTCAGGAGATCATCGAATCTGAGGAATAAGCTGGTACATTAACACTACAAAGTCCAAAAAATGAAATCATCAAACCCTACATGGCTGCTCAATCTACCCACTGGCGTGTTCACAGCGACCGTTATCATTTTTGTAATAACTGCTGTCAGGCCTAAACCCTTGATTTAGCCACAGTTGAAAAGAAGGTGTCTATCAGGGCATTTCTCAACAGCAACTTCTGTTTTTTTTGTGTATGCTCTTGGGTGCCTCTGCATGAAGAACTAATAGACCTGTAAACGAAGGAATCCAGGAGTGCATAAATAACATTAAAAAAGTAAATACTGAAACCCTAGTTGGGTGTTACTTCGGAGCAGCACACAATGGTGACTTCAAGAGTGTGAGAGTCATGGCATTGGACTCCATACCAGCACTGAAATGAGGAGGAAGACTGAATAAATTGCTCAGAAAAAAAATGTTTTGAATCTTTACTCTTAACAGCTTGAAGTCTACTGGGTTTAATGAGCGTGGGGATTTGAAGCTGTTCCTTACCTCAAAATAAGATTAAAATTATGGTTACTAAGATTTGTCCAGGAAATCTCAGATTTGTGTAGCTTTATTATATATGTAGCATTTGAAAAATATCAACATTCTGAAGATCCTTGCTTTTTAGAAATAGTATTGTTCCGTATAAATTAAGTTTAATCAGTCACACCACATTCATTTAATTCATGTTTGTGTCTCCTCATTCTTTATCTTTTAGGTTATAGAGCATGATGGGCTATCATGATGTCATCAGATTCCCTTCACCAGCTACTCAGGCAGTAATGGATATCTCACATCATGTTGAGATGCTGTCCCTGGATGTAGTGACCAAAGACAATGGATACAGCTGAACCATGCGGTTGGCAGTATAATAACTTTTGTTAAAACATGCTGGTATTCGGAAGAGTTGGAGAGAAATTTGTAAATATAAAAAATCTTTTTGATTTTCTCTGTATTTATTTATGTATTTGATGACCAGATAGGTGCATTGATCTGATGGACCGTTTTCAGGCATGACCCAGGCCACTAGTGTGGCACATCAAGGAAGGCATATACAGGTAGTACGAACAATATAACAGGCAACATAGTTCAGTGCAAGAAGCATGGTACATAAGGACAATACATAAATTGAGGTTACAGTATAGTACCAGGTACAGCAAACAATTTTGTAATACAGTAAATACGCAGTTACAATATTACAATCAACAGATGGTAAGTGCGATGATGTAGTCAGGAGGGAGGAGAGCACAAAGTAAGGTAAGGGGAGAGTCAAGAGTATGGTAGTGTGCCGGAGCCTCTAGTAAGGGCCCTGCAATATGGAAGGGGGAAAAGGAGAGAAATAAGTGGGAAGGGATGCCCACTTACCTGGGAGAGCAAGAGCATTTGGCTTCTGACATCAGCCAGGCCTTGTAGTAGGTTTTGAAAGAGGGGTGAGAGGCAGTTGAGCGGAACGACATGGGGAGCTTGTTCAACAAGGAGGGAGCAGACCAGGAAAGGGCTTTGTTGCTCATGGCAGAAGAGATGCTAGGGACCTCCAGAAGGGGACAGATGATTCTCAGAGGCACCTGGATGCCACTCTGCCCATGAGGAGGGATGAGAATGGGGACAGGTGGCCGTCTCTGAGGGTATTGTCTATTATACAGCCAAGGGCAAAGTTGAACCTCCCTTGGAGGGGGAGCCATCCCAGCAACTGGTACAGGTCTCAGTGGTGGGCTGAGTAGGGAGAATGGAGTACAAAACAACATATACTGTTGTAAACTGAATTGAGCCTGGAGCACAGTGCAGAGGACACATTGGAATAGATGGGAGTGCAGTAGTCAATAAGGGGAGAAGGTTGCCTTGTGCAATTGCAAGGTGCGCCTTCAAGGTCAAGAACTGTTTATGGCGTTAGGCAGCCCCAAGTTTCTGGTTTACCCTGCACACAATGTTGTTGACATGTTCCGTGAACTCAAGGGAAGGGTCCAGGGTAACACCTAGGTATTTAAAACTAGGAACATTTTGGAGGGGAACCTTCCAGAGAGAGTACTAGTAGAGAGGATTTCGACTTGGTGACATTGGTGACGTGCGGTTTGAAACTGAACAGCATAGATTTTGTTTTCTTTTTATTAACCAAGAGCCTGTTAGAGAGAAACTAATTATAGGCAGCAGCATAGTTAATGGTTAGAGTGGAGGAGATATTTGTTAGGGACTTGTTGCTATGGAACAGGATGAGATTGTTCACATATAGAGATACCTTGCAGGAGAGGCTGTCAGTGGGAAGGAAGTTAATAAATCTGGAAAATAGCAGGGAGCCTAGGATGGAGCCTTGAGGGACCACTGTGGAGACAGGAAGGGCAGGGGAGGAGGCAGCACCAATGTTTACTGATTGGGACCTGCCCAAGAGACAGCTCTGGAACCAGGAGGAGGTCTCAGTGGAGCAGCCAAACTGAAGGAGAATGGAGTGGAGGAGGTGGTAGTCGACCAGATCAAACACCTTAGGTCCACAAATACAGCACCTGTGGCCTTACACAAGTCCATGTTTCTGAGGACATGGTTAGTGAAGTGTGCTAAGGCTGACATGGTGCTATGGTGCTTATAGAACCCATGTTGTTGGGGGGCACTGCAGGTTATATTTTCGGGATGATAAGAGAGCTGGAAGTGTACAATTTTCTCCAGTAGTTTGTTCAGGTGGGGGAGGATGGAGATGGGCCTGTAGTTATCGGGGGAGAGCTGGTCCCCAGCTTTGAATAGTGACACTACATTGTCTGTTTCCAAGAAGTAGGCATAGTAGACGAGGTCAGTACCAGGTTGAAAATGAAGGCAAGGGGTACAGCGATAGTAGGAGAGATGAGCCTAAGAAAAGAGGGGGAAAGACCATCACTGCCAGGGCTGCCCCTGATGGGAAGGGACTTCAGGAGCTTGATGGTATCGCTAAGGCAGATGGTTCTAAAGTAGAAAGGGAGTGGGGGAGAATGCTGGTTGGGGAGGAGCACTTCTCATGACCACCAGAGCAAGGAGGAGAATGGGAGGGAAATTTGCTGAAGTAGGCAGAAAGGTCTGAATATTTTTTGTTGAAGGCCTGCGCAACCTCTGAGGGATCAGTCAGTGAGCCACAGGGGGAGGTGAGTTGGGTGACTTGGCTATGTGTCCAGGGATTGAGCATGGACCTGACAGAGGCCCAGAAACAATGGGGGTCCCTAAGGTTTTTTCATTGTAAGTTAAGGTAGAATTTACATTTCAGTGACTTGGCAGTTTGCTTACAGGTGTTATGTAGGCACCTGTAATCATTCCGGAGTTGGGAGGGGGATGTTTTGTAGCTTTCTATTTGCTGTCTCTCTCTTTCATCAGAGCCAGTAGCTCTTTTGAGATCCAGTGGGTGCAGCCCACCCCCCACGCACCCTACGGGTAGTGAGAGGGAAGTGGAGGACCTGACCTCAGAGGACGGCATCTGTGAGAAAGCTGGCAGCAGCTGACACATCTGAAAGGGAGTAGAGGGCTGTCCAATTTACCGGTCTAACATCCTTGAGGAAACTGGCAGTGTCCTGGCAGTTAAAGTTTCCGACAGGTATTTGGGGGGCATTTGTTCTTGGTGGACTAAATGATGTAAGTAGGGAAGTGGTTGCTTCTAGAATCTGATAAAATTCCCGCCCGAAGAACCATGTCCTCCTGATTAGTGGCCACCCAGTCAAGCAGGGAATGCTTGAGCGTGTGGGTGTTGTGTCTGGTGGGGATGGAGATGGTTTGCACCAGATTGTGTAGCTTGAGGAGATTGGTGTAGTCGGGTTCTGAGGCACTTAACCAATTGAGATTGAAGTCTCTGAGTAGTATAGTGTCCCTGGTTGGAGCGAGCTGATCTAGGCCATCAAGGAGGTTAGATAAGCCAGGGACTCCCTCATTTGGGGGGTTGTAGCAACAACCCAGATGGAATTTGTTAGAATTACCCAGGGTTAATTCGGCAAAGAGCCATTCGCTGAGAGATTGGGGGTCAGAGCAACTAACAATGGTGGCTCAGATGGGTTCCTTTACATAGAAGGCCACACCACCACCCTTCTTTTTACCTGGTCTATCCAGGTGAAACAAGGAGTAACCTGGCAGGTGAAAAGAGGTATTAGTGATGTGGGGTTTTAGCCAGGTTTCATTAAATCCTAGCACATGCGGCTTATAGAGGGACACCCAGGCTTCAAGGTCAGGGAATTTGCAGGGGAGGCTGCAAATATTTAAGTGTGCTACTCTTAACCCAGTGGTTTTGGCCCAGGTGGTATTGGAGTGGTCAATGGGGGGTGTTTATGGTGCCAGGGTCTCTTTTAATGTCACCAGCTAGAAGTAAAGGGACAGGAGTGGGCAGTGGTGGGGAGGGGAAAGGGAGGGTGAAAAGGTGAGGGAATAAAGGAAAAGGCCAAGAGGGTGATGCTCAGAATTAGAAAGGAGGGCAAAGACAGCTGGGCCCAGGGAAGGTAATTCATGTCTGACTTTGGCTGGGGGGCACCACAGGCCTGTGGATGGGGTGAAGGAGGATAGCTGTTGTTGGTCTAGGGCAAGCACAGATGCACACACATCAGTCACTAACAGCAGGCCTACCATAGCGGTGTCCAGAAGGGGCAGCAGGAACAGTTTCATTTGTCCATGTTATATCAGCTATTCACCAGTAGCATGTAATGGCAGTGTTGGCCAAGTGGTTAGGGCTCCCCCACAAAAACACTAAGTGTTACCGGAAGTAGGGTTGCTGAGAATTGTAAATCGACGAAATGCTTTTCAGCGATATACACACGCCGTAATAGTGATCGCTATTATGACATGGAACCGTGGTGACAGGGGACATATTAATATATATTATAGTTCGAGGGAGTGCTCAATGTTATTTAAAAAAAAAATGTCCCTAAATGTTCCCATTTCCAGGGCATCTGTGCATGAGATGCTCTTCACAGCATAAGAGTGTCTCATGCACACGGGAAAGGAGTGCTCCGATTAGTCAGGAGCGCTCCCTCGATCTATAATACTAAGCACACTAACATTGCCAGCCAAGTGGGGAACATTTTTAAATGTAGTTGGCAGATTCTTACAAGTGTCACTATATTAGAAAATTACATCAAATATAGACCTAGGGTCACTTTCAGTAGGGAACAGAATTTGAGGGGCATTCTGACCTCTAGCCATTTTAGGTCTAGTCAAGTACCTGAAAACCACCTGGTTAGGCTTTCAAAAAGAGATTTTTCAAAAGAAGAAATTGAACCATTTGCAGATTTTTCAAAACAAGAAAACTGGTTCCAGCATCCAACTTTCTTTAAGAAAAAAGTGGAAGTAACGCAATTTTTGACATGTACCACAAATGTTGTGGCACGTCATAAGATATCCATGTGCCAAAATCTGTGTGGTCTGAACAATAGTTCCAGTTAGGACAACAGTCCAAGAACACATCAGTGACATTATTAATAAATGAGAAAATAGCCGGCCCACCGGCACAGCAGAAAGGTCTACCGCTGTGACGTGGGCAACTCGGGTTCGGGAACTTGAACAGACTCGGGATGCCTAGGGCTGGCCAGGGTGGGGTGAATTGGTGGCCATTGTAAGCTCTTCCCCATGGGGAGGAGGGTCGAGTGCCTCAGTTCGATGCTCCTGGGTGACCACAGGATGCACCGTTACCGCAGCACCTGCTAGCGTCGCTCCTTGTGGGGTATGTCGGAAGCATGACACGGTTATGTCACAGCATCCACTTTGACATGCCCCTATGTAAAAACAAAGAAAATTAGCCTCCGGTATGCCACATGATGCTTCCCGCCTGTCATCGATCTGCTGGTCCCCCCTCAGCCCATCCATGATAGAATTCGTTGGGGCTACTGGGAGGGCTATGACAACTCTGCCTGGGGGCAATCCAGGGGGTACTGTGCACTTGGAGAAAGATCCCTGGTCTGGTGGCACCAGTAGAGCTGCTGAAGGAGTCTCGGAAGAAAAGCATAGTAAGTAAAAAAAAAAAAAAAAAAAGAGAGAGAAAATACAGCAACGGGACAGCGTTTTGCAATTTGCCACAACAGTAGCCCCGAAGAATGTTGTGTTGCGAAACAAAGGGGTGAAAATAGACCTAGATTCCTTCTCCAGCAGGAATCATGATGGATTTATACTTTGCAAGCATTAAGCCTTTCTGACTCAATGAAGAAATTGATTATTTTTGTTTTTATAATATTTCTGGGTGTTGAGTGGTATTGATTATAACCCATTTTAGCGAGTTACAGCTCATTTTCTTCCTTTATTTCATTCCCTCTTTTTCACTGCTTCTTTACTAACGTAAGTCATAAGTGTAGGATTTCTGAATACTAGTAATGTATATTTTTCATGTTTTGATTTTGTTTTTCCGAAAACTGGAATTGGATAATAACTTCTAACAATAAAAGATTGAGTAGTATCAGATGAATAAATCTTGCCATTGACTATTCATTTTTAATTTTTAGTACTGTTAAAATTATGACACTTCAGGCCTGATATGCAGTCATTGCGCTGTGCCTGCACTTGCGCCGGTCCCTTACCATGCCATATTCAGAAACACGGAGCCAGCACTAAACCCTATGAATATAGGGCAGACTGTACGTTGTGCAGTCTAGAAGCACTGGCACAGCACAGTGCAGCAGCACAGCTCTAAAGGTAGCACTGCGGTAGTACTGAACACAGAGCCATGCATTGGCACAGCACAGTGCAGCAGCACAGCTCTAAATGTAGCACTGCGGTAGTGCTGAACATGGACCCATGCATTGGCACAGCACAGTGCAGCAGCACAGCTCTAAATGTAGCACTGTGGTAGTGCTGAACACAGGGAGCCATGCATTGGCACAGCACAGTGCAGCAGCACAGCTCTAAATGTAGCACTGCGGTAGTGCTGAACACAGGGAGCCATGCATCGGCACAGCTCAGTGCAGCAGCACAGCTCTAAATGTAGCACTGCGGTAGTGCTGAACCCAGGAAGCCATGCATTGGCACAGCCATGACTAGAACACTGGGTACTGAAATGAACACTGGGGTGGCTGTGGATGTGAGAGGAGAGCATCAATGGCAGATACATGACACAGAAGCATATGTATTACAAATAAAATTGACTAATCAAAACAGGCAACAGGCCGTACAAAACAAAGGCAGCAACAATGGTGATAAATACAGACAGCACTAGAAGAGGGGTCAGGAAGCATTGGAAAATGAGCAGCTGCCTGGAACAAGTGGGGAGGGGAGAGTGAGTCAACAAACACAAAATGGGTAAGTGCTTGTAAAAAGATGGGGGTAAAACAGGGAGCAATTACCCATATACTAGGGGTGGAAAAAACAAAATAGAGGCAACCATCTGTAAAAAGAGGGGCAACAAAGCAGTGGGCAACTGCCTCTACAAAGTAGGTGGTAAAAACAAACAGGGGCAACCGTCTATACCAATGGGGGGTCTCATAAAAAACAGGGCACCTGCCCATAAAATGGGGGGAAAGGGGGCAACAAAACAGTGAGAAACCATCAGTACAAAGAGAATGGGAAAAACAAAACAGGGTAACCGCACCTAAAAAGGAGGGGCAACAAAACAGTGGGCAACCACCCATAAAACAGGGGTGGGGAAAACAAAACAGGGGCAACCACTCATAAAAAAGGAGGGGGAATCAATACAATGAAGGCATCAGCTCATCTGCAAGTGCCAACTCCACATCATGGGTCCTCCATTGATGGTGGTGGTGGTGGTGGTGGATATTGTGGCTGCTGTAGCACCACTGCGAGGTCTCAGATGGCCACAGTGTTCTCCTCAAGCCTCCTCACCAGCAACTGGAGGAGGTGGCATTGTCACCACAGCAGATCATCATGGCCTTCTCTCTATGATGTCTGGACAGCGACCTTCCACTTGATGGGCACCTATGGAAAGCAAGACATAGAACTCAGTCAGTGGGGCACACAGGTCAAGGGACACGTGAGTGGCAGCATGTGTGGAAGAGAAGTACAACTGTCTGACACATGGGCTGCTATACCACACATAGGTGGAGGGAGTCAAATAGCCACAGTAGAATGGGTGTAGTATACCAGAGACAGCATTGTGGACCTCACAGTAGAGGACTTCCCATACAATGGGTGCACCATGCTGCTACACAGAAGGACACAGCCATACAAGAAACAGTTAACTGAGGCTAGCATGCCAGATGTGGAACTGCATCACAGGCAATGGCAGCACCAAGCCAGGGTACAATAGACCGTGTAATGGCTAGAACTGCAGGGAGCTGCACACACACCCTGCACCCTGTACCCCCACCATGTAGCAGACAACCCAAGACAGGTGTGCAGGATAACAGACAGCTATGAGCCACCCTTGTCAGCTGCAGGGACTGGGACAGCTGATGGTTGTTACACACAGTGCAGCCATACATGGACAGCACCAGTATGCCGCACTATGTACAGCAGCCAGAGTATCATGTGGGTTCCATGGTATTGTATGTAGGTGAGGCACTGTATGCACTCCCCTTGATGGCACAGCACTGGTGCGGAATGCAGACCCACCTAGCGGCGTTCTCCCCAACCTGAAGATGCTGTTACCATCCTAGGCACAGAGCTGTCACTTGTACAGAGCCAGTGCAAGACAGTGGCACTGCAAAGACCTGGTCGTGTCTGAATGTATGCATGCCCCCCCCGCCCATGTACAGTGCAGTCATCATACCCTGATCATCACTGTTAGTTAGACACCACCAACTCTGCATAACATATAGAATAATGCATGAGGAAGTGTGTATAATGAGGATTTTGTGCACACCCGAGGTGTGTGATTCCCCATAAATGCTCTTGGGGTTTTTCAAGGCATTGCACACTGAGGGTGTGCATAAGATCTGAGCTGACACACACTGCCCCATGTTTTATTTTTTATAATAACTGGTTCCTCTGATTTTTGATTTTTTTTTTGTTTTAGAATTTTTGCAAAAGGTGCTTAACCAAATTCCGTTATACTCGGGTGATTATACACATGTGTGTATAATCAAACTCCATTATACATAGGTAATTATACACATATGTGTATAATCAAACTCCATTATACACATATGTGTATAATCACCTGTGCATAACAGAGTTTGACAGCTTCTGCCCATAGCTGATAATCATCACTAACCAGTTATTATAATGTCGATCATATATGGTAAACTACATGCAACACCCACCAATGCGCTCTCTTGCCACTGACCCCATGCCACATATGCCAGGCTCCACTGAGCTGCAAAGGCATGATGCACAGTTTATATGGCAACAGGGGTGGCAACGCTGCAGGTGGACTACCATGGGTGCTGTATGATGTGCACAGCAGGACACAGTGGTGTATCAGTACTACAGTGGCCCATGCTTACCTCTTGAAGGCTGACATGCATACATAGTCCCAAGCATATTGCAGTATAGACTTGACCAATACTGATAGATTCACAACCAGGGCTGTGCGAATACTACCAATGCCCTGTGGCCCTGATCGGTAACACAGGGGACATGCCACTACATGGTGTAGGCATGCTATGGCACAATAAACAGAGAACACCATGCCAGCAGTAGGTAGGTGCACAGCAGTAGACTGCACAGACCATGACACACCACACTGTCACTGGTGGGACAATGCCCCAAGTGCAGGGTGAGTATCCCCTAACACAACTGCATAGGTGAAGACCCCTCAGGCATGCATTCTACATGGCAGGCCACACAAGTACATCCATATCTGGCCACAGAAGAATGCAGCATAGTGTAAACATAGGTACTGGTCTGTAGAAAGAAATCAACAAATTTACCGAGGTTTTGTGTAAGGCTTCCCACCCCCGATATTATTGATCTCCCTGGAGGATTGTCCCTATCCTTATGAACTTTAGGCAAAATGTAAATGCTGGGGGTTGTAGGGAATTCTGGACAGATAAACTGATATTCACTCTCTGAAATATCTCCTTTCTCCAAAGCTGCAGTTAATAGATTCTGGAGTTCTTTTCTGTAGGCTGGCAGGGGATCATAATTCAGGTGCACGTAAGAGTTCTGATCATTCAACAATGATAATACTATACTTTATAGTGATCCCTATTGAAGATCACTATATTGCCATCTTTGTTGGCTGGTTTTACAACTACGGTATCATTGTTAGACAAACTCTCTAATGCTTTTCTTTCAGTACCTGATATATTGTACCTCGGGGTTAGGGTTGTCAGAATCCTCTGAAGTTCTGGGTTCTAGCTCTAGTCTAGAACTTTTGAAAAAGTTCTAGGGTTCTAATCTTTTTTAGAACTTTTTAGAACTCGAACCCTATTTTTTAATTGTGCTGCCAGTAATGAAGATAGTTATGAAATACATGTAAAGGAAACACTGTTTAATATAAGGGGGAGAGAAATGATCATGTGTGACATTGATAGGAATACAACTAGGTTTTTCTATGGTTTCTTCTGTTTGCTAAAGCCAGCAACTTAATACGTAACAAGCCCACCCACCCACCCATATGTTAAAAGTTTTCCTGCTGCAGCTGCATCATAGTTCCTTAGTGAAAGAAAGAGACACATTAGCCATTTATGTACTCATATATACTCATCGTCATGAATTATTAGAAAATAACTGTTACTACCTAATTTCAACTATTTGCTGCTTTGTGTTTTAAATGAGTAAATCAAAAGTTGCTATGTTTAAAACAAAGCTTTTATAACAAAGTCAAGCCAAGGTACTGCAGCCGCAGCACATGGAACTGTTGTAAAACATATTGGGCCAGATATTCAGAACTTTGCCCCGGGGCTAAATTAGCACTGCCCGGCGGGCAAATTGTGCCCAGAGCAAAAACATAGCTATATTCAAAACGAATAGCCCGGTGCAAAACCAGCTGAATATTGCAAGCGAAGGAAGCCGGGCAAACAGGCCCAGAAGTGCAGGGCAAACATTGCCCAGGATTAAGACAGCACTGAATATAGCAACAGGGACGTGCAAACTGCAGCTGCAGCTTATTAGGCTCTGTAGCAAGCCAGTGTTGCAGGTGGAGAACATTGTGTGTGATTGCACAGAGATGTCACACAGCTACTGCAAACACACCTCTCAACCTCCTGCCTCATAACTCAGGGACAAGGCTTAAAACAATCAGGGACAAAGGTTTAAAATCAGGGACACACCTAATAAACTGGAGGTATCTACTCAGGAAGCTGGTAGAATAAGTGGTGTAGTATAAAATGCATTTGCTAGGGAAGAACACATCTGTAACAGTAATGTCCGACATTATGTTATGCTTACAACCCCCACTGTTTGGTCATGGAAACACAAGTTGTAGGAGGGACAGAGTAAACGTCTGAGGTAAAA
Organism: Neoceratodus forsteri; assembly: GCA_016271365.2. Lineage (NCBI taxonomy): Eukaryota > Metazoa > Chordata > Ceratodontiformes > Ceratodontidae > Neoceratodus > Neoceratodus forsteri. Next base: position 1,728,677,324 of record CM057456.1, read on the forward strand.
TCAGGGACGTCCCTGAAAACCAGGGACAGTTGAGAGGTATGACTGCAAACAACAATGTAAGCCACACACTGCAGAACTGTGCTAAGCTGAAGTGAGGTTGTTTGCCGAGAATAACATATTGCACAGTGCTAACACATTAGCCCAGCGCAAACTGAATAGCCCAGGGCAACAGGAGCTATTCAAAGCTCCCATGCAAATGAGCCTACTTAGGTAATCTGTGCGCAAACAAGTACATTTGCATCTCATTAAGTGCTGTGTAGCATACATTACCATGCAGTTTGCCGGTGCTACTGCATGGGCGAAAACTCCCCTTTTGGTCGGAATGGAAGTACAGGCTGGATGCTGCAGGCCAAGGCATGCCCACAGCATCCCCTGTTGGTAGGAATGGATGTACAAGCTGGCAGCAGCAGGAACTGTGTGCTGGCAGGTGCAAGCAGTGCATACAACATAGCTATGTAGCACTGCAAGCAGTACATAATGAGATATATAGATCCGTGAGTGATCTATAACTATAGATCAATACAGAGACACATGCATATAATATATATATATATATATATAGCTATATACACACACACTACCAGTGGCCACACATGCCTGGATGATGCCCCCCTCCACACCAACAGAGGCAGCCCACAGCAGGTGTGGGTGGAACACAAGCATGCATGGGGCAGACATTAGGCAAACCTGCTGGGGATGGGGGTGGGTTGTCAGCTGTAGGGTCACTGGGCTGTGCAGCGCAGTCAGCCAACATATAGGACCTGGACAGACAGGCAGGGCCAGGCAGCCCTTCACAGCCGTCATGGTCCCTGTGTCCACCTGTTGTTTCCACCTAGTAGTCCAGTGGTCCTTCCTCTCAAGCACCGCCTCCTGACCCCGGTAGAAACATACGATTATTTTTCTGGTAGTGGTCCCCTCCTTCAAGCACCGCCTCCTGACCCCGTGCAGAAACAATATTCATTTTCCTGGTAGTCTAGTGGCTCTCAAGCACCGCCCCACCACGTTGAATAATATATTAGTTTATTTCCTGGTGGTTCAGCCTCAGCACGCTTTCCTATTGTTAAACACAGGCTCTCTGGTAGTCTAGTGGTTCTCCCTCGGCAGTGACACCTCCGCTCATTCAGAAAGCTGGCCCAGGCCAGCCTTCATTACGGCGTTGCCGACTGGCGGTGGCTCACCTTCCTACCTCAGTCCAGCGCCGGCCATGGTGGTGAGAGGAGGGCTGACGGTCGCCGGGTCCATTCTGGTAACTATATGGATGAGCAGGTTGTCACTGTGGGGGGCCATACTAGACTACCAGGGAATTATGCGATTTTTATTTAACCGGGTCGGAGTGGTGCTTGGGGGACCACTTAGACTACCAGGGAATTACGCGACTTTTATTTAACTATGGTCAGGAGCGAAAAGCTATGGGGACCACTAGACTACCGGGAATTACGTGAATCTTTTATTCAACCGTGGTCGGGACTGTGCTTGGGGAGGGACCACTAGACTACCGGGAAAATTAGAGTTTTATAATTACAATGGGGTCGGAGCGGTGCTTTGGGGGGGGGACCACTAGACTACCAGGGATACATCCGTTATGGTGTGGTCAAGGGGGGGTTGTGATTCATGAGGGGGGCACCTCCGCATTACCGCCAGCCTTTTTTGGGTGGTAGTTAGCGCCGTGCTACAGGTTGCGCTAATGCCTGTAGCGTGGCGCTATACCTTTCAATATGATGTTGCGCAGGCATTCAGGTCCCGTCCCCTCAGTCCCTCCCCTGCATACATTATGATTTAGTGTGGGTGCTAACACCTAGCGCCGACGCTAAATGTCCTTTTGAATATTGCTGTCGGGGGCAAATTCGGTGCTAATCCAGCGCAACGGATTTGCGCCCGGCGCTACCCTTTGAATATCTGGCCCCTTATGTCATAACGTAGTCAGTCAAGACATTTGAATAAAAAAAAGATGCCAGTCATTGTTGCTGGCAAAAAATGCATGCAATTTTCTAAGATAATGCATACATATACCAACATTCTTGTTGGCAAATTGAAGTAATACATACAACTTTCTAAGATGATGCAGTTTTCCAGCTGATACGTCAATAAAATCTGTATTTCAGTCACATAAATAAAAAAAGTGGTTTCCTCACCACATACTAACTTAAGGAACATTTAATGTAGCTGCAGCAGTTGGCATGTGATGTTTAAGGGACAGTGGGCCAGATATTCAAAACTTTGCCCCAGGGCAAAATTAGCACTGCCCGGCAGGCAAACTTAGCCCGGAGCACAGAGCAAGCTATATTCAAAAGGAATAGCCCAGGGCAAACAGCTTCTGAATATAGCATGGGAATGAGGCCGGGCAAACTGGGCTGGGAGTGCAGGGCAAACCTAGCCCTGGAATAAGACAGCTCTGAATATGGCAACCAGGAAGTGCAAACCACAACAGCAACACAGTGCACAGCGATGTGAAGGTAGGTAGAGATGAACTATGTGGCCAATGTGTGTGCCAGCAAATGCGGACCCAGTACAGCTGCGGCAGCAGTGTATGTGAAAGTACAGTGTGCAAAACTGTAAAATATTCTCAACTGTTAGCGCAGTGCTAACACGCTTATGCCGGGTTTAGCGCAGGGCTAAAATCGCTAGCCCGAGCAAACACTTTTGCCCGGAGCTAAACTTTGCCATATTCAAAAGTGACATGCAAATGAGCCTACTTAGGTAGTCTGTGGGCAAACACCCAGATTAGCATCTCATTATGATCTGATTTGCATGCAGTTTGCACCGGGCTAACTGTTTAGCCCTGCGCTAAACCCGCGCAAACATGTTAGCGCTGCGCAAACAGCTTGGGGAATATTATACAGTTTTGAACACTACTTCCACATGCGCTGCTGCCTGCAGCTGTACTGGGACAACACAGCATAGGCACAGATGGTGGTGGTGCTGCATGCAACTGTCACATTGTAGGTCATGCTACAGTGCACAGCAGAAACTACAGTAGCAAGGGGCCAGTAGTGTGTGGACACAGCATTGCCTCTGGTGTGTAGGGCAGTGATGATGACTGCACTATACACAGTGAGAGGCCCAACCTGCAGGTGTTTACTGACAGTGGACATTACTGTTACGCTGTTGTGTGACCCACAGATGCTGTACCTGTGGCATGGGATGCTCACAGTGACATGTACATTTCTGGTTTTGTGTGCTGTGGCAGTTGTACAGCTGTGCAGTATGTGGCGGGGGGCATATATTATCCGAAAGGCACACTGGTGTTGGGGTATTCCCAATACTGGCCCATGTGCACTGCATGATGTGTCCCAGCCTTGTGGCCACATCTGGTCTGTGGCACAGCCTCGCCACCCATACATACTCCTCTCAACATCCTCCATGCCCACAATACTGCATGTGTGTGCTGGCATCTGTTGGTGTCCACAGAAGTATGGTCCACAGGTGTGTGCTGTATGGCCACACTGCCATGCTGTCCATTGGCAGCAGGGTCACCACTTACTGCCTGGCATGGCTGGGACTGGTGGCAGATGATGGCATCATTGTGATGCCATCAGTTAGCAGCATGCTTCCTCTATGTTTGGCTTTATCTATGTGTCATATTTCTTTGTTAGGGTCACGCAAAACCCGCGCTAAACCCGCACAAACACCGCGCAAAGCCATAGTGTCACGTAAAGCTGGTTGCCCAGGGTTAAGACAAGCTTTTTCTGGGCCGTAATGTACACCGCGCTAAGTGTCGCGCTAAGTCACGCAAAACCACTTAGCACAGCGCTAGTCGCTGAATATAGCATTGCGCCTGTATTCATGTCAGTTTGCCCCTTGCATACATTATAATTTTGCCCAGCGCTAATGCAGTTTGCCCGCACTATTTGGCCTTTTGAATATAGCAGACCCGCGCTAATCCCGCGCTAAACCTGCGCAAACGGTTTTTGCTCGGCGCAAAGTTTTGAATATCTGGCCCAGTGTCTGTCAACCCCATTATGTATCAAATTATCACTACTTGTAAAGCAAAAACACTTTATCATAGGTCACATTCTGTGGAAACTGCTGATGCAGATTTTCTTTTATTTCTGATTCCTTTATTTTTTTTTAAAAGAGGACAGGGCACTTGTGCTAGGTGGCAGTAGTTTGCAATGTATTTAATAATAAAAAAAAAATATATATATATTATATCTATAGTAGGTTCCACAGTGTGCAATCGGTGTAGCCCTCCCATACCATCGGTCTGTCATCATCTTTTTCCTCACCATCCCCAGCCGATCATGAATCTGTAAACGAAAGGACTAAAACAACACTCACCTTTCACCCCAGCACTCTTCTTCCACCATCCTCATCTATGCAGTAGCACCCATACCACCCTTACACCCATGTGTTAAAACCAACCCACAACCCTCACCCTCAAGCACATATTTCACCCTCCTCCCTCACCCAAATGTTTAAACTACCCCCACACTTAGTCATGAACTACCATTCATGTCACCCTTCTCCGTCCCTCACCCATGTTAAAACCTGCTCCCCCGACCCTCACCCATGCACTAGCATCCATGCCATCTTTCTCCCTCTTGCATCCATGTTAAACCAACCTCCAGCCCTTTCCCACCCTCCAGCACCCATTCTATCCTCCTCCCCCTCTCAAATGCTAAAACTACCACATGCTTACTCAAGAAAAATGAAACACTTGCCTCCAAATGAGCCATACTTAACTGTTCCTTAATAAACAACACTTATGTGAAAAACTGTCTTTTCAATTGCTTTCTTCTTATGGACAACAGTCTGTACAGTCCTCTTCATGGAACCAGTAATTTGAGAGTTGTTGCTATTATGCCATGGTCTGTGTACAACAGAATGTTAAACAAGAGCTATTGTGGTATGAGACCTATGCTTACAGAATATGTGCTCAACCATGACATAGGTAAAACTCCAGATGACTCTGTTTCCTGGAAGAGACTTGTAACAGGATGCTGCCCACAGAAACATAACAATACAAAATACAGTTTTTCCCATAATTTTGTATTCAGTAAGATAAGTTACATATGGATCATATTGGTTTTTGGCTAACATTTCTGTAATTGAAAAAAATAATAAACAGCTACCAATTAGAACTCATTATTTTGTCCTCTTTAAAATTGAAAAATAGACCGCCCCTGGTCCCAGCCCATACTGATGCACCACAAAGTCATAGAAGGCAAATCCAAAAATATATGTTTGCACTTTAACTATAAATAATATGATACAGAAATGATTGACACGAGTGTCCCTTTTATGACAAATTTGGGCCTGTTCCCACTGACATTAAAAATTGCCCTGTATATAAAACTTGTTGACTTTAGACCCTAGCTACAAAGCAGTTTGCCATGAAATGGTGAAAGGTTTGTGGGGTATATAGTCCAAGGTAGTAGATCGAGAAAGGAGAGAGACAACCAAAGTCATCACAGTCTATAAAAGCTTCCTTTTTGGTACAGAGAGACTCTGTCCTACACAATATTTACCAGCCACCAACATCTGAGTTGTCATGACCATCCACATCCACAACATCAATCACTTCAGGATCAGTTTGTATACTCTTGTAGGGATACGAAAATCTTGACTTATTAACTTTAATAAAAGTTAACGTGTGTACATTTTCTGGCAGCAACCTATTTCTGGTGTCTGAAACAATATTGCCAGCTGTACTAAACATGCATTCTGAAGAGATACTTGTTGCAGGACAACCAAGATATTTATAGGTTTCATCATACAGCTCTGTCCAAATCAATCTTTTTGATCTCCAGTATTCAAAAGGGCATGCATCAATAGGAATAGGCAGTTCTTGCAGGTAACTGTCTATCATGATGGACAGAGACCGCTCAGAAGAGGAATCAGCATAAGCTGGTATGGCAGCAATTTGGGAAAGGTTTTGGCACAGATTTAGCTTGCTACTAAGGGTTGAAGAAGTGGAAGTTGTGGAACAACTACTGTTAATGTTTGGTGACTTTTTCAGTTCTGCATCCCTTTGTGAAGATGAACCTGCATGTTGTGGTGAAGACAACCTGAGGGTACTGTGCGTGTCTTGTTTGACTCCTGTGAGTGCTGCAGCTCATCTAGCAACAGACATTTGTACTGCTCTATATCACCTGTTTTTTGGAAGATGTATAGCCTTGAACCTGGTATCTAAGAGAGTTGCAAGGATGTAGTGTTTTGATTTCGTCATTGCAACCAATTTGTCATTGGTTTTGAAGCGCTCACTCATTCTCTTTACAAGAGTCCCATGATACAGGCGACATGTTGTCTGAGCTTCTGATATGTCTTTTTCTATTTGTAGATTTAGAACACTAAGATGATGTGAAATCAGCATTATGAGTGGGATAACCTGACTCACAGATGCGCCTTCAGAAGACATGTCCCTTGTGGCTGTCTCAAAAGGAGCTAGGATGCAGCACACTATCTCCATTAATTTCCACTGCAGCACAGACAGTATAATGCCATCTCTAATAATGTAACTGGAGCAATACTCATGTACAGCTTGGTTTTGCTCCAAGAGGCGCTGCAGCATATAAAGCGTTGAGTTCCGATGAGTGGAAACATTTTGAGTCAGCTTTTTCTGGGGCAGCTTGTGTTTTTTTTTTGCAGTTTGGACAATGTTCATATAGCCTTGGTTGAATGCGAAAAGTGAGTCATAATTTTTTTGCAAACAGCAATCATACCATCCACAAGTGTTTCATTGCTGAGAAATCCCATGACAATTAAATGTAAGCAATGTGCAAAGCAAGAAGCATGCATACATCCTCCATCCTGTACTGCTTTCAAGATGTTGGCTCCATTATCACTTACTATGTAGCCACATTTTAGACTATGAGAATAAACCCATTCATCAAGGAGGTCATTTAGTTCCTGCAAAATGTTTGCAGCTGTATGACTTTGCCCAAACTTCTTTATATGCAGCAGCGCCATCTTCTGGGGTGTCTTTGTTTTTGAAGAACCACAAGAAAACGTGACCCAATTAGCGGTAAGGGACATGTAATCTATGTTTTGAGTGCTGGTCCAGATATCTGTTGTGACATGAATAACCCCACCCTCTGCAGTTTTAAGTGCAAGCATCACTGTCACTTTTAAAGCATGATAAATGTTTGGTATTTCAACATAGGAAAAGTACCTTCAATGAGGAACATTCTAATGAGGCTCTGCTAGTTTCAAGAGCTCCCTAAAATCCTCATGATCTACCAAAGAGTATGGGAGAAGGGCTCCAGCTAACAGTTCACCAATTCTGTGATTAAGATGAAGGGTCTTTGGATGATTTTTAGTAAAGGTATTTTTCCTTTCAAATGCCTGAGACAGTGTTAACTCTTTACAACTTGTCCCTGCTGGTTTATTATACACCCGTGCTTCGATGGGCAGATGGACACTGGGATGGTGGACTAGGATTTATGCATTCAGTGCCATCACTGGATGTGCAACTGGTACTAATGGTGCCCGGCATTGGTGATAACAGTGATTCTAGGGCTGGCAGTGGTTCTGTCTGCATCAAGTTCAGACAATTCAGTATCCATTTCAGATTCCTGACCCTTCTCACATGCAGTCTGGAAGATGGAGGACATGGGTTTTGGACGATCAAGCAGAACTGAATGCTTTTTCAGATGGCGTTTAAGATCTGTAGTGCCAAGGCATGACACAACTTTACCACGGCTTACACTCTGTTTACACAGGGAACAAATTGCTCTGCATGGATCAGTTTTACTGACAGAGAAATAATTCCACACCTCAGATGTGACAGATTTTGTTCGAGTGCTAGGAAGATAGCTAAAGACTGTTTGTGTCTTTTCACCTGTCCTAACAGAACCCGGGACATGCTCCTTGGTGCTAGAAGAGTGGGGCAGAAGATTCTGATGGATTTTCATTGCTGCCCGACACAGAAGTGGTGGAAATGTCCTTTTCATTGCCAACAGTGCTGGATGTATTTGCAAGTGCACTACCTGATTCATTGTCAGCAGACTTGCTCATTTCACTTTGTTGAGGAAGTAATGATATGTTCGTTGCGCAAGACACAACAGTGTCGGACTGAGACAAAGAGCTACTGTCTGAGTCTGAGTCAGAGAGGGACTCACTGTCACTTGCATTATTACTGCTAGTCACAGGGATTGTAACAGCATGAACAGCATACCTTATGGTGCCTCTCCATGTGACCCCAGCAGCTACACAGATTTTCTTAAATGGTCCCCCTTTACCACACTTCGCTGTTTCTCTTTTGTTGTTTGTTGAATTTTTATCACGTGAAACATTTTGGTTATTTCTGCTAGCACCAGGATTACCACTACCACCAACACCTACTCCAACACCAGCACCAGATGCTTCATCTATGTTGGTGTCAGCCATAACAGTACCAGTATACTGCAGTGAACACACCCACACCCACACAATTCCTGTGTAAGAAAGCAATGTGATATGTGATCGCTGGCTACAACTCCAAAATTTTATTTTGGTTGTGTGACACTGTGATGCAGTGGACTGAAAGTAATTGAAGAATATGACGGTTTGCAACTAAAGGATCCCAGGTTCAAGGCTTACAGAATTATTGGGCTGCTGGGCATAGGCATACACATAGCAGTCAAGGGGTTCACAATAGCAGGGCGATGGGCTGACCACAAGAGACGGAGTTACACACACAAACCAAGGAAAGAGATTTTTCTGTCTCTCCTCCCAATGGGGAAATATATTTTTAGGCTTCTGTCGTGTATTTAAGGATAATGCCACCACACAACTGGCCACTGGGCTTCACACGGTAACACACACTGGGTAAGGTACAGTGCAGTCAAGGGGCACACAGTAGCAGGGTGATGGGCTGACCACAAGAGACGGAGTTACACACACTAACCAAAGAAAGAGATTTTTCTGTCTCTCCTCCCAACAAGGAAATATATTTTTAGGCTTCCGTCATGTATTTAAGGATAATGCCACCACACAACTGACCACTGCATTTCACACGGTAACACACACTGGGTAAGGTACAGTGCAGTCAAGGGGCACACAGCAGCAGGGCTTCTGTCACGTATTTAAGGATTACCACCACCACCACCACCACCACACAACTGGTCACTAGGCTGCACATGGTCACACACAGTGGGGGTGGGGTACAGTGCAGTCAAAGAGAACAAAGCAGCAGGGCTATCGGCTGGCCACGCTACAGGAGAAAAGCATAAAAAATTGCCTTGTGCTGCTCTTGTATTAGAGGACAGGACTGTTTTTTTTAGGGTGAAAAAGGTTGAAGAGGAGAGGATCCCCATGAGCACAGCAGACTTCTGACAAATTCTATTTTTGTTTTGTCACTTAGGGATTTTTTCCATTGTTGGTTGGCTTTGAAACATCAAATTAATTAACTTCAGTTGCTGCATTCAGCCCCTCCCCCAGCCAGCATGCTCTCTCCCTCCCAGGCCCCACCAGATGAGAGATGAATTAGTCTACTCGACTCTGACCTAAATTCAGGATTTAGAGAGAGAGCTGCAGTAAGCAGTCTCATCAAGTTACAGGAACTTGAATATGTTCCTTTCTGTCTTTTTTCCCCTCCCGGTCCCGAGTCCCCGGCCCCTACAGTGAGGCCTATACAGTCAGTAGTACTGCTGCAGACTTCTCCGAGTCCGTTGCGTTGCGTTCCTCCTTTCTTTCTGCAGCCCCTCCACTCTGCCTGTTCCTTATTTTCCCCCACCCACCCTTCATTCAATTTGTATTTTTTAGTTGTCAAAGATCACAGCCTCAGCTCGCACACAAATGAAGAGACAAGAGACTGAGCGGCAAGCACTCTGCACACTGGCAGACTGCAGCTCCTTCTCCTCCTAGCCACGCAGTTTGCTCCACCTCCCAGGCTCCCACAAGGCTTTCCCGACTCAAAGCACCTGACCTGACTGCATATCAAGTGGTCCAGGTGGTGAGGTGTTGGAGATGCAAAATCATAGCTACGATGGACTGCGTCACTGAAAACAGCTGCCCCCCGAGGTGCTTGAGTGCAAATGAGCAAGCCCGAGGCGGAGTCGTCACTGAAAACAGCGCCCCCCCCATAGCTGTAAGGGACCACTGGGCAGAGTCGGGAGGAGCATGGGGAGGGAGTTGGGAGTCGGGACCCCCCCACCGAGCTAGTGCTGAGAAGTAAAAGAAAAAGGAAGCTGCCGCCTGATTCGAACCCTTTTGCTAACCATCTAGTGTTCGAGTTCTAAATTAGAACTAACACCAGGGTTCGAGGAGGGTCCGAATCTTTCTTGAACTAGTTCTGACAACACTACTCGGGGTAGAATCTGTTTTCAGCACTGTTTTCACCTGTCTACACACCACTTTCTCATAGGTGTTAATCACCGTGTTGAAAACGGCTGGAATAAAGAATGATTTCTTTCTGAACAATGCTTTTCTCTGTGCCTGTAGTGGACCCCTTGCTCTAAGCTTGCTCATACCAGTTTGAGAATGAACTTCCAATTGTTCAGTCCTTCCTACCAAATCATTTTCAATAAATAGTCCCTCAAAATTATCTAAGTCAGATGGTAGACAAATATTCTCTACAGAACAATAATCAGCACTCGCACTAGCGCTACAGGAGGGGAAAGAGGAAAAAGGATCTTAGCTAGATTCATTAGAAGTCTGACCCTGCATATTCATTGCAATCTCACCAGTATTCCCACAAACCAAAGAAGCAGCAGCATTTTTCATCAGACTACGTTCCTCTAACGTGCCAGTAATTGTATCTGGATCCTCACTCCCTAAATCAGGCATGTTCATGGCCATGGCCCTAATCATAAAGTCCAAATCCTCCAGTGCTTCCATGTGAATGCCATTTATATCCATTTCATCTTAACATGCAGTCGCTAGCTCCCCTGTATCCAGTAAAAAAAACATATTATCTGTAGACCTAGAATGAGTTCTCTGATGTAAAAAATGCAACTGCAACCTTAATTTTCTAAAGAACTTCTGTAAATCTACAAAAATCTGAAAATTGTTCACAGTGGGGGTTGGAATAAAGCGTAAGCCTTTCTCTAACACTTTCTGCTGTATGTTGGTAAGTTCAAAAGCTGACAAATTAATCACTTGCAGCTTGTCTACTTCTTCTTGTCTCAAAGCAAATAATTCCGTTTGCCTTTTCTGCCACCTGCCCCCGCGTTTTTCCTCTCCTTGTCTTCCTCCTCTTAAGCGTTTTGGCCCCTTTGCAGTGGTTGCAATTTTTTTCAGCGATTTCTGAGGTCCTTTCTCTGATTCCCTCCTGAACCACTGATCCTTCTCTACTCCTTTTCCTCAAAGATTCTGTAATCGAGAATTTAGCATTCGAGCACCCCCTGCTGCTGGATCGACTAGATTTAGGTTTCGCCCTGACGGCGGGGACATGAACCTGTTGTCCCTAGCCTGCGTCGGGATCTCTCTTCCCTGGACCCCTGAGGCTGCGGGCTGGCTGCTGGCCGGCCGACAGTTCCTGACACCTCTCACCCTTCCCCGTCTCTTACCCTCTGCGCTACCGGGGCTCTGCCCATACTTGCCATAGGTGCATGTTGGCTATACCTCCTCCCTCCCCTTTCTCTTATCTACCTCTGCCGCTAGACGTAAATGGCCTGGGACTGCCACCGGTCCTTATGCCCAGTCTAGGAACCACCTGCCCGGCTGCACCTACCCACCTTCTACCGCCTAAGCCGTATCTCTAGCCGCCTCTCTCACTCGTCCATCCCTCCCCTTTCTCTACCCCCGACTGTGGGGCCATGAACCTGGCATCCCTCTAGCCTGTTGCGGGATGTTCTTGGCATCCCCCTTATTTCCCCTTACTCCCCCTGGGTACTCTGCTGCTGCTTAGGCTGGCTGTCGAGGCCGCCGGGTCATAAGTTCCCTCTACCCCTTCTCCTTCCTTTCCTGCCCGGTTGGAAACCTCTATGCCAGCAGTCTCTATCATTCCCAGTGAAAGCTAGCAGTCCCTCGGTCCTATACCCTTCCTTACTTGCCACCTGTACCAATACTCCCTGAAGCTGCGCTTGGCCTGCTGGTCATGCTTAGTATAGACTAAACCATGTTAGACTAGCTGAAACTGTCTCTATATGACTAGAAATGTACTATGTATGGTTGTTTGCCTAAGTTGTATTGTTTGCTTCCATGTGTTATGTTGTATTGTACTCTCCCGGGTCGTGCCTGAAAATAGTCACCTGTTGGCTAGCGCACTTACCTGGTAAACAAAAACTAAATAAATAAATAGTCCCTTTCTCGTAGTCTGTTAAATCTGTCAATTATTTATTTGATCTTCTTTCTGTGATAGCCGCTTCATGTTTAGATAGTTTAACTTTCAAGTGAGAGTAATGTTCTACATACTGTGCTTCACTTTTCAGGGCAATAACCTTCTCTTTAACAGTGTCAATATCTTTTAGCAGTTTATCATATTTTAAGGAATCACCTTTAATCAATAATTTGATGAAGGTCTTTGAACATTCAACTGCACCTGCTAACCATTCATCTTTGAATTGGAAGTTCTCAAATTCACTGGCAGGGAATATTGTAATGCAAAGCCCCCTTGGTGCTTGCTCTCTACTTAAATATTACTCAACAGTCGAAATATTGTAGGAAATGTCCATTTCTTTAATCAATAAATTCTCAAGTTCCAAAAGGCTAATTTTATATTGTTATTGTTCTCTCTTGTTACCTCAATGCCTTGCAAACGCTCTCTGGTTCTCCATCTCCTCTCATGAAAAAAATCCGACTTCTCCCACTCGTATCCTTCTGGCGCTTCTCCACCTGTTGCTCCTTCTTGGTGCATATTACAAGTAGATCTAAAAGTAAAAGGTTGTTTTCTTGATTCAAGGTCGCCCAATATGCCAGAAAATCAGAAACGAACACTCAAAGAGACACAAGTTGTGTTATGCAGAGCATGGCTGTCTGCAGCTATGGTGGCAAATTCAAACAACGGTAAATCCAAAAACAGCAGCCATGATCAGCCCAATGTGCTCGGTGCTCACCAAAAGAGCGTCCAGCTCACGTAAAGAACCACAACCAACAACACAAAGTATGGTGTCACTCAGGTACTTCAATAATGCTGCAGTAAGTCCAAGATATCCAAAATAGAACATTAAGATTTATTGAAGACCAAAACACAAGCGTGCTTCTCTAACCACCCAGCGCTCCGACTCCTCACGAGTCTTCCTCTGGGTGTCGTTTAGAATGTATGACAAGTCATTTTTTTTTTTTTTATTTAGTTGTTTAACCAGGTATAGCACACTAAGCTGAAAACTTTTTTACAGGAGCGACCTGGGAGCACAAGGATGTTAAGTGACTTGCTCAGTTTAGGCAATACTAGTACATATTCATGTTAAACATTTGCATAATCACTCAGTGCTTAAAGTAGCACAAGATAAAGCTAAAAAAAGAAGGGGGGGGAGAAAACTTAAAAGAGGAAGACTCTCGAGGAGTCAAAGTGCTGGGTGGTTAGGGAAGCACGGTTATGTTTTGGTCTTCAATAAATCTTAATGTTCTATTTTGGATATCTTGGACTCACTGCAGCATTATTGAAGTACTTGAGTGACACCATACTTTGTGTTGTTGGTTGTTGTTCTTTACGCGAGCTGAACGCTCGTTTGGTGAGCACCGAGCACATTGGGCTGATCGCGGCTGCTGTTTCTGTACAACAGACCCATACATGTCAGCTACAGGTCCTGTACAGGGCATAGTGTGCATTAGTATGCATGGTGCATGAGGTCACATATGACATGTGCAGAAACGGTATACCTGCGAAAAAGCTTACTACATGCCCCTCCCTGCAGTGGAATAGATCCCCATTCAGTACCTGGCATGTGCAGATTGTTCATGCAGTGCATCACAGACAGTATGCACAATACAGATGGTGGCCACATCCATGTCCTAATGGATAGTTACCAACACAGCTATATGTGACAGCCTTTCAGGTCATATCTGGTAAAAGGCAACTACATGTCCAGGTTACTGTACCCGGTAACCAAACCCTGAATAACATTCTGTGACACTATACATGATGCTGTCATTGACTCTCACACTGCTGCCATGTTGCTGTGGTAGCCCACAACCATGCAACCCTGGCAGATGCATGCCTAAGGAAACCATAATGGGTCATGAGGGACAGGGGCCCAGGCACCTACGTATGTACAGGCAGGTCATACAGTGCGGCAGGTCTCATAAGACAAAGGGGAACAACAGGGATCTGCAGGTACAGTGCACAGTCCCTCAGGGACAGTAACCCTCATATATAGTCTCATGACACAGGACTGCACACAGGCCATTATACACATCACACATAGAGTCATCTGTACTCACCTGGCCTTTGCACAGTGCTACCATCCACTATCGCCCTCAGTTGCTGCAGGCAGTGTGCCTCCCTCCTCCAGATGTATCGGTGATGACACTGGTCACTGGGGCAGGTGACCCCAGTGTGTCGAGTGAGGTGCAACCCCATAGACAGCCACAAAACACTCTGTGGCCTGTATGACCCTACTCCCTTCCCCTGCAGCTGGCCCTCTCTGGCCACCACAGTGTCAACCAAATTGGCCAACTCAGTGCTGGACCATCTTTGTTCCACTGAAGCATGGCTCCACTCCATCTACCAGCCATGGTATCACCCTATGTGTAGGCCTTGCACTCCCACCACACTCTTGCTAGGTTCAGGATTGTCTGGGTGTGCCCTGTCATTTTTCATTGCGCATTGTCATGGTAGCACCACACTAATGTTGCAATGCACAGTGTAATGCATATTTCCAAGGGGTTGTACCAGAAGCACATGCCCGGCATGGGGTTGCACGTGCACAGTGTGCGCATGTGCTTCATGTGCATTACCAGCCCTGCACAAAGCTGCATACCACAATTGCTCAACTGCATGGCGCATAGGCCTGCACTGTGTGATGCTGTCATATGCAGCATATGATGTCACGTCTGTGCCACATACCAATGTTGCACAAGTGCAGGCACCAGGCAATGGCACATGGTAGCACAACCACATTAGCACAGGGGCGAAACTGTAATATTCAGCTAAAGCATGCAAATCAGTCAGTTTCATGGCCCATGGTAAACACCCACATTTGCATCTCATTACCAGCAGGTATGGATACATTAGCATGCCTGATTTCACCTGGAGCATATAAAGGAGCACAGTGCACCACCTAAATTCCACAGCTAAACTGCAGATGGCTAGAGGTAGGTGACCTGTGGAATGGCCTAGAAAGGGACATGGGTGAGCATTGAATTGTGTGTATGATTTGTGCAGTGGTACACTGGACATATCGAGGTGATGGACCACACCATCTAAATGCATTGGGGATGGTGCTGTCATGTCTCAGTGGAGACACCCTCCTATACTTGTCAATGGTGCACAATGACAGAGGATGCAACATCGTCACATGCATATATATGTGGTGGTGGTCCTGAGTTCCTTTGGGCCACTGCCCTTTGCAAGCCCTGTCTATCTGTCACCATGAATGTGACTGTGTCCATGCATGAGCAGGTCTGTGTCAGGCAGGCCACTAGCTGTGTTATGCCTTGCATTGCCAGGACACCTAGCTGTGTTTCACTATGTGTAACCCCTTGTTGCCTGTACTCCACTCCCCTGTCCAACAGGTACCATGGAGGACACGGACAGACTACAGGCCCACAGCTTCTCTGAGGGGGAGTTGCAGGCACTGGCACATGATTATATGGCCAGGGAGGAGATCTTGTTCCAGAGCAAAAGCATGAATGTCCTGGTATGGCAAGTCTGAGTAGAGATCACCAACATGGTCAGTGCTGTCGGTGGGTGGAAAAGACCAATGGTAGCTGTGGAAAAGCACTTCAGGGACATGAGGAGGTGGACAAAGAAGGTCCTGTCTATGCAATGCAGGGAGATGCATGCCACGGGGTGGGGGACTCACAGGCATCAGTGGCTGCATGTACCCTGGATCCTGCAGAGGAGGCAAAAGCCTACATCCTACCATACATGGAGGTGATGGGAGTGCAGGCTGGTCGCTATGAGAGCCAAATGGGACTGGCCCAGTCGTGTAAGTGACCAACTGTGTAATGTCCCGTCGGCCATATGTGTTTATGTGTATATATGTATGGGTGCATGTATATGCCAGTGCTGGGTGGGGAATGTAGGTTGCACTACTGTTTCCATGCCTCCCAGGGTGTAACCATCTGTGTGGTACTCAATGACTGTGCCCAATGTCCTGTCACCCATCTGCACCATGGTTCTGGGATGTGTGCGCTCTGGGGATGCAGTGTGTGCTTGCTGGTGCTGGTTGTGTGCTTACAGGCATTTCGGGTGTGTGCTCACTGACTGTGGTACATGTGCTCACTAATTCTGGGCTGTGTGCACTGGTGCTGAGATGTGCACTCCCTAGGGATGGGGTGTGTGCTTTCTGGTGCTGGGTGTGTGTGTTTACCGGTCTTGGGGTATGTGCTCACTGGCTGTGGGACATGTGCTCACTGGTTCTGGGTTGTGTGATCATAGGTGCTGAGATGTGGGCTCACTGGTGCTGTTGTAAGAGTTCTCTGGTGCTGGGATATGTGCTCACTATTTCTGGCATGTGTGCTGCCTGATGATGGGGTGTATGCTCCCCGGTGTAGGGGTGTACGTTATGTATGGACACGGCGGGAATAGGCAGTGCACCGCACATACAGCCTGGGTGTTGTGACACCGTATGCCTGGCATGCTTGCTGCAGTTGGCCTTGACTTTCCTGGAGGGACCTAGTAATGGAGGAGGTCACTTCTTACAATCACACTGGAGTCTGGCTGGACCATCACCTTTACTTTTCTTGCTATGTGGATGCCATTCACAAGAAAGTCCACCTAAATTGTGCGTGCTCTGCAGGAGTAAAACTTATCTGTCCCCCCACCTGTCATGAGATTGATGTCAAGATGATCTTTCCAGTTATTGATGATGGCAATATTGCATACAGTGCTGCACCCAAACCCACCCTTGTTAGACTGGAGCCCGTTTTTTAATCTATCTTTTGCTGTTCACTTAACTGCCCCACCTGACACTCACCACTTCTCTCTCTACACCTCACACTCACTCCCTTCTCTTGAGGGAAGACATTTTAACTGCTTCATTTATCTTTAAGTTTTGATTTGGAAACTTCCCCTTATCTAAGCTCCTTACTCTCTGGTGGCCCCCCTACCACCTTGTACTCCTGCAACTCTGACTTTTGATCTCTTTGTCTCTCTCTTTCTCTCCCCTGCACAAGAATGTCTGTGGGTCAATCTGCTTCCCCTTTCAGGTTCTTCTGATTCTGGTCCAGTTTTCCCTCTCTTATTCATTGTGCACCTTTACCGTTAACGCTAAAACTTCTCTAATACTCCACTTTGAACACACTACATATTCCTCTAATGTCTGTGTCTTACAGTTACATTTTTGTGTATGCACTGTATTTTATTCATATTACTATTCCTGTTTTTGCCCTTTAACTGTAAGTAGTTTACTTCATTGTCCTTATGTTCAATTACACTCTCTTGATACCTTGTTGTATGGCTTGCATTGACCGAATTGTCATCCCCCGATGCATTTTGAAGTGAGCTATTACTAGCTCGGTATGCTGTTCCTGATAAAACTTTTGAAATAAATAAAAAAGGTCCTGGACCGGATATCATTTCGGCTTTGAAAGTTACCCACCTAAATGTGACAGCTGTTGAATATCTAATCACTTTGTAGGAGCTGTTTGGTGGCACTGGAAGCAGTGAAGATCTCTAGCAAGACCTTTCAACAGAGGAAGTGCAAAAATCCTTTAGATGTTCTTGTTCAGCAAAGGCATTTGTTGCAGAGGTTATACCAAACAGAAGGTGCACCCCATGATGAGGAGCACCAAAACTCCTAACAGAAAGCCAAAAATAAAAATGTGAGTGTTAACGTGTAGGACCTGATCTAACGGAGGGGGTGGGGGGGGCACTGTGAAGTCATCGTCAGGCTTATTCTGCTCAAACTTGATAATTAAGAACTACTGTTAAAGCATAAGAAGAAGAAGGCATGACAGGAAAAAACAAAATCTTAACTACATGCCATTTGGCGTAGTATTGGGGGTGCACACTGGACTTTTTGTTTATTGATTGGCACTAGCCACCCATCACAATCGCCCTTGAAAATATGACTGAATTAATTTTAACTAGCCTGGGTTGAACAGACTACATCTTGAATTTCTAAATGAGAAGGTAGAGATGTGGTTCTTTTCTTCAAATCTGCATTACAGCCACCTGGGAAAACCATTTGGGCTGCACTGTGTGAATGTGAGATAGGAGAGCTGGAGGGGATCTTTACAGAGAAAGAGAATAAAATGGCAAGACCTCAACTCCTATGAGCGAGGTAAAGAGAAAAAGTTATAATGTTATTGTGCAGGACGTGACCTAGCAGTCCAGTAGTAGCAGTTTTATTTGTACTCGGCACCCTTCCCCAGAGGCCCAGGGAACCTTACATAAAGTGCAGGGGTAACAATACATAAAATATAAGGATAAAACCAACATAAACAACTCAGATAAATGCATAAACCTAAGGGAATCCACGAGAGTGTTGGTTAGGCTTATTCAAAAAGCAGATAATCTTTAATAACTAACAGCCCCTATTTAAAGCATGATAAGAAAAAAAATAAGTTTTTCATAGATAAAGCAGAAGACCTTGATTATAGGCCTTCTGTGGCAGAGTTTAGTGGGCACACTGGATTTTTGCTTGTCGATTGATATAAACCACCAAGCTTGAGCACCCTTAAAAATATGACCAAAGTGATTAAATTAACAACAGCAGAACACATTACATTTAGAATTTCTAAGTGATTTGGGAGAGGTATTGTTCTTTCTGATTCCATGTGATAACGGTGATGGTGAAATAGCCGTTAATGCAAGTCTACATCACCGAAAATTAATTTTGGCGATGTAGACTCGCAGTGAACAGCAAGAGGGTGCCCAAAATGTGGTTTCATGCCTTTGTGCGAGGGGCTCTGCCCCCCGCACCTCCCCACACCACCCTACTAATGGATTTTCAACTCCAGGAGGAGTGTATGTGGAGGGGGACAAAAGCAAAAAAAAAAAACCCCGACCCGGCATGAAAAATCACAAGCATGCCCAGAACTGAACCCAGCACCCCCCCAAACCCAGCCTGCCACCAACCCACCATGCCACACGGCCAGCTCGACAGCCCACTGTCGCACTACACCCCACAAACCCTCCCTCCCCTTCTGCCCGTCGCATGGCGTGGTCCTCCCCCCCACGCATGTATACACTAGCAGCATGCCGTCGTTATGTTCACCGAACCCCCTATCCTGTCACTCCCCTGCCAGGTAGCCCTGTGCACAGGCACCATAATTGAGCTGCCCTTTTTGAAAGCGTTCAGTCGCAGTCACCCTGTACATGGGATACCGTTCTTTCCTTGTATTCTGCACCACAGCTATCTGGAAACACCATTTGAGCTGCACTTCTTAAAATTTAGACAAGGAAGCTGGAGGGGATTCTTTGTAGAGAAAGGAAATGAAACAGCAGGGCCTCAACTCATATTGGTGAGACAAAGATTAAAATAGTATAGTGTAGAACCTGACCAAAGGGGCCACCGTGAAGTGGTGGTTAGCCTGATTCAAACCTCATCTAACTTTTGATAACTAAGAATCCCTGTTTAAAGCACAATAAGAATAGGGAATAAGAGATAAAGAAGAAAACCTTAATTACAGGCATATTGGTACAGGTTTTGGTGGGTGCACTGGAGTTTTGTTTGTCTATTAATATAAACTATCCACCAGGAGCAGCCTTGAAAATAAAATAAAATTAAACTAGCCATGCATGAACATGTTGTTTCTTTATGGGATGAAAAACACATTGGAAGGCAGATATATTGGATAATATGAACCTAGTACCACAGCCTTTTCTTGTATACCAAAAGTGCACAAATCATTCACTGACCCTCCCCCTCAACCGTAATTCACGTAATATTGAGGATAAACTCTGCACTTGAACCAATCTCAAATTAAATAGACTATTTTTTAAAACCATTGGTTCCTTTACTACCCTCATATATAAAGGATACCAAATGTTAACCAAGAAAGAGATTTGGAACACATAACATTGACCACCTTTGATGTACAAGATCTACTATATATATTTCTATCCCTTATGAGGGGGTCATAAGTGCTCTACACAATGTATTAAGTGTTTCCACCCAGTCTATGTCCTTTTTGAGGTGTGGCCTCCAGAACTGGACAACATACTGCAGGTGAGGCCTGACCAGCAACCTGCACAGTGGTAGGACCACCTCTCTCCTCTTGCTCATGATTCCCCACCCAATACATCCCAGCATTCTGTTGGCTGTTACTGTTGCCTTCTCGCACTGCTTTCCCACTTTCAAGTCATCTGAGATTATGATTCCCAGATCACGCTCCTGGTTTGAGGCAGCTAGTCTTTCACCTCCTAGGTAATACTTCTTTCTTGGATTTCTTTTTCCTATGTGCATGACCTTGCACTTTTTGGCATTGAATCTCAGCTGCCACACTCCAGACCATTCTTCAAGGTTCTTGAGGTCAACCTCCATCTTGCCCACTCCCTCTGAGGTGTCAACCCTGTTATATATCTTCATACATAACTATATGTATAGTTAAACAAAGGAATTGATCGCATGAAAAAGAATTCAATCTTGTGAGGTAATTTTCTTTTTTATGAGAACAAAATCCTTTTTTGTGAGAGAAAATTCATTTTTTGCAAGCTCTCATCTTGTTTCTGTTTTTTTTCTTAACATTTTTTTTTCAAAAGCCACAAAAATTGTCAGCCTGGTGGCACTGAGGACTGAGGTGCTGGACACCTTACTTCATGCTGCCAGTGACCCATGTTTGAGAGTCAGCAAGGGCCACTGGAGGTCAGCAGGGAAGGAGAAGGATCAAGCATCTGACAGGCTGCTCTCCTTCTCCAGGGAGGGGGGTTACCAGCAATCAGCATCCTACTGGTCCCTAGCGGCAGCTGGGGGCAGTGCACTGACACTACAGAAAGGGGAGGAGATGGGGCAGATGCCTGGAGGAGCATGTGTGGGCTCATGCACTCTCTCTCTCTCTCTCTCTCTGCAGGCATCATTGCACACCTCACCTCAGGAAGAAAACAGAAAAGGTCCTGGCTGCACAGCATGACACTGTCCCCTGCAGATGACGCCTCCCAGAAGGCACCTCTCTGGCTGGATCCATTTTGGGTAGGTTGAAATGCTCCTCACCACCCTGCCATGGGAGCATAAGGGAGGGGGCCTGATCCTTGGGGGATGGCACCGGAGGGGGGGCAGCCATTGGTACTAGGAGTGCCAGCCAGGATGGGGAAGAAATACCATACTAAAAAAAAACCCACAAAAATTACATCCTAGAGAAAGACCACCACACCTAGCAGGGTCATCAGGACCCCCTTAGGTACAATCTGCACTTCAAAGTTAAAAATATGCCTTTGAAATGTGTTTTTTTAAGTATAATAAATCCTTTTTCATGAGCACGCGATACAAAAAAAGAATCCTTTTTCAGATCATGAATCACGAAAAAGGATTCTTTTTCGTCACTCAAGACTCATTACTTGTCCCTTCCATTGCCCTCCCCTGTACTCTACTGTCTTTCCCTGGTGTCAAGTGGCCCCCACCCTCCTATACCCCTGCCACTTCATTTTCCTGGTGTCTAGTGGCATCCCCCACACTCTGATTGCTGTCCCTGTAATAAAACTAATTTCCCTGGTGTCTAGTGACACCCCCCACCCTCCGATCACTATCCCTAATGTTTCCCTGATGTCTAGTTGCACCCCCCCACTCTCCAATCATGGACAATGTTTCCCTGGTGTCTAGTGCCACCCCCCCACCCTCCTATCATTGTCTGATGTTTCCCCTGGTATCTAGTGGCACCCCTCACCCTCTTATCACCACCCACTAATCCCTTGTTTTTTTATTTATATAGAATCTGACACCGGGATGCCCACCCCTGGTGTTGTACATGTCCCCTCCCCCATAGTCCATTGTTTTATTTGTTGGCTGACATCAGGTTACCCAATCCCCATGTTGGCATTTAGAGTTCCACCTCCCCCAGCAGTGTGGGACACTGGGGAGCCCACTCCCAGTGTCCTGAAATATTTTATTAATTAAATTCTGTAAAAAGGAAAACGTTCCCCAACGTCTTTTTTTTAAAGTGAAAAAAAGAAAATGGTCCCTCATCTTCCCCGCCATCACCCTCCCCCATCCTGACCCTTCCACTGAGCACCCACCACCCCTTACCCTATATTTACCATTGGAAGTTGAACGTTGTCATCTTCTGTGGACCAAGACACATCTGCACTCTTCAAAGCCAAACCGTGAATTGAGGAATAAAGGTAAGCACTGTAGAATGTATTTCAATGGCATTTTGAACTTATGTTCATAACTTTGCCATTTTTTTTTGTTTTTTCACCTAATTTTCAACATGGCCTTTTCGGGACCCCACCTCATGAACACTGTAACTGTCATTTTGTTAATCAGGCCCAGAAGGTGATTTTGTGGTCGCTGCACAGAATCACCTTTTGGGACTGAATAACAAAATTTCACTGCCAGTGTTCATGAGACAGGGTCTCAAAATTGCCATGTTGAAAATTTGGTGAAAAAACTCCTAAAAATGCCCAAGTTACACGCGTTCATTGAAATTTTTCTACGCATGTGCATAACTGGTAATTTTCAATATTTTGACTCCAGATTTTCAACATAGTCATTTTATCACACTACCTCTTGAACAGTACAGCTGTCATTTTTCACATCCTGTCCAAAATGTGTTTTTGCTCCTGAGGCATGGAATGGTGTTTTGGCATAGATTTGAAAAGTTTCACCTATGGGGTTTATGAGGTGGAGTCATAAGAAGACTACATTGAAAATTTGAGGTAAAAATATGAAAAAATGCCAAAATTATGACCATTCTTTGCAATTTCGCTATGCCCACTCGTAACTTTGGAAATGTAAAATATTCTTAACCCAGATTTTCAACATAAATATAGCCTTCTTATTACCCCACCTCATGTATATTGCAGCTGTCATTTTTCAAATCCTGGCCAAAATGTGTTTTTGCACCTGTGGCATGGAATGGCATTGTAGTTGTGCAAAATTACATTTTGGCCAGGATTTGAACATTTTCTATATCAGGTACATGAGGTGGGATAATAAGATGGCTATGCTGACAATTTGGTCACTGTTGTCCTGTAAATGGAAGTGCAGGGCCCAGAGAGCCCTGCGCTTCCATAGCTACATACATATACACACACACACACACACACACACACACACACACACACACACACATTCATATATATATATATATATATATATATATATGTGGTCGCGATTTGATATACAAAGATGCCTTGTGTGCATCAACCACCCAAGGCATGCGATATCAGAGCATGACAGCACACTGTAGAGTGGGTTATCTATCTTATAAAATGGCAAAATTGTTTTGAGGGGGTAAAGTGCAGGTGTGCGGTTGTGCTCTGATATATGCATGGTCATGTGATGTGTTTTATACAATCAGAACTTTGGATTTGGATTTGTCCCATTTTATAAATAAATATATAAATATATATATATATATATATATATATATATATATATATATATATATATTATATGTTATGTGAGTTGTCAGATAATGATTATTCATATAGTGCTGTTTGACCTTGTAACCCTCAAGTGGCGAAGCCACAAGTGAGGTGTCCGAGGTCAAACAGCACAAGTGTAGATTAATCATTTATCTGACAGCTCACCATTGTATATTTCATTTATGCAATAGGGATGCTTTCTATCAGTGCAGGAGCATTTGGTTTTGACTGTTTATCTTTATTTTAAATGATAATTTCTGGGAGTTTTGGTTAACTTTCCTAGAGTATGTCTGCCTAGCATAGTGGTTGCTATCAAATGAAACACTACTCATTTTGTAGAATACTTCTTGCTGAACAAATGTCATGCTCACAGTACTATGCTATCTTTTTCATTTTAAAGTTATTCACATTTGTTTGTCAAAAAAGGGAAAAGAAAATTGAATTTTATGCTGTTTTTTTGCTAATTATAAAAAAAACTAAAAGGTATCTATAAATGAAACACCACTCATTTTGTAGATATTTTTGTGCTGAACATTTTTCGTGCTCACAGTACCATGCTATAATTTTTTGTTTTAAAGTTATTCACATTTGTTTGTCAAAAAAGTGAACAAAAAATTACATTTTCTTCTGCTTTTTTGCTAATTGTAAAAAATCTATAAGGTATCTATACATGAAACACACTCATTTTGTAGAGAATTTTGTGCTGAATAATTTTCGTGCTCACAGTACCATGCTATCTTTTTTCGTTTTAAAGTTATTTCCATTTGAATATGGTTAGTACTGCTTCTGAGGCCGAACATTCTAAATGAATTCTAAAGAGATTTGTGACATAGTAACTGTGTGTATAAATGGTCACTGTATGTATAAATTTATTTATACATACAGCGACTCAAATAAACGCGTTTATCACACTGAATATATGTCCACCCCATTGCATAAATACATATATATACACACACATATACATATATATATAGAGAATAATGGATGGGGAAGGGTTTGATATGAGAATATAATTACTGGTGACCCCCTTTATCAACCTGATTTCAGATATGCTTAAACGCCGTAATAACCTGAAATCGGGTTATTGCAACGTTGAGTAGCTCTGAGTCACTGCTCACTTACACTGTCCTTTACATTTCTTCAACTATTGTGGCGTTTCCAATTGGTGTTAGCTTTGATCAATTACATGCCCCAAATCCTCAAAAGAAGTGCTTTGTATAAAAAAAATTGTAAATTGTGGGTGCTCAGCTAATTTTTCTCTAAGTTTTGAAAACAAAAGCAGCAGTGTAGACTGAGGAGGAGAGAGTGACTCAGCTGACTTCAGAAGCTGAGATTCAAGCATGAATGAGCGCTATAGCAACACTGCTCACGCTGAATTCGCCTCTGAAGTCGCCGAGCCATCGCTCTCCTCAGTCTACACTCGTAGGCTTCTGTTTTTCAAAACTGAGATAACAATTAGCTGAGCACCCACAGGTAACAATTTTTTTATACAAGGCACTTCTTTCTTTGTGGATTTGGGGGCATGTCATTTACCAAAACGAACACCACTGGGCCGTTCTCTCTCTCTCCTGCCTAAGTTCTTCTACACACAAAGTCCATGCACCAGTAATTATATAAAATAAAAGATATGGAAATGTGTGTGTATGAATATTTTTCATTATTTTTGTGTGATGATTACAAACTCCTCGAGCTTCGCCTCCCGAGGTTTATGGGGTCATCACACACCTCAAGTGTGAAAAATATTCATAACACACACTTCCATATCCATTATTCTCTATTTAATGCACACCCGAGTTGTGGGATGCTACATAAACCCCAAGGGCAAAGCCCGAGGGGTTTATCAAAGCATCCCACAACAAGGGTGTACATTAAATTCTCATATGAAATCCTCCCCATCTTTTATTTTTTATAATAACAGAGCAGCAATTTTTCTCCAGCAGTTTGTGAGACTGTTTGGCCCCACCCACATACAGAATGTTGGCCAATGAGGCAGCAGCACAGTTTGACTGGCATGGCTCATGAATGTCATAACAACCAGCCAGTTGTTATGGAAAATATCAACTTGGTCAGTACATTGAGAGAAATTGCTGACCAGTTATTACATATATATATATATATATATATATATATATATATATATATATATATATATATACACATACATATATTTCTTTATTTTGATACAGACCTTTTTCCTTTAAGATCCTAATCATTCTGTTCCAATGAATCTCTCCTTTGTAACTTCATAACACACATCTGTAATTGCCTCTGACCCTGTAAAGTATGCCCCTGGCAATCAGGCTCCCCCTGTTTATCACCCATTGATGTCCGCAGCTTGGCTACTGGGTTTACACCTTTTGCTAGTGCTGAATCTGTTCCATTGATCATTGTTATCTATATGTTTATTCTGTAGTTTATATTGCATTTTTGCATTCAACTGCAACTTGATATCTATTTTTATTGCACCTTATCTGTATGATTTGCACTGTACTCCCCTTCCCCCTTCCCACAGCATTCATTTGAAAATGAACTGTTACCAGCTCCGTATGTCTTTCCTGGTAAAACTTTTGAAATAAATAAATATCTTTAAGATCACATTTTGAGCTGGCCCAGTGGTGAAGAGGGCTCAGGCACCATGAGTGCCTTGCCTATTCCCCAAGCCGGCGACCTTGGTTCGGGAATGGATGCGGTTCGCTCAGGGGTATGCCAGGAGAGATAGGATTGAACATCCATAGGGCTGCTCTCCTCCCTCAGGGAGGGGGGATTTTGTGACTTGCCAGTCAACTACCACCTGGAGGAATCCAGGTGGTGGGGGGTGCGAGTCACTGATGGGGGGACCCACATTCAGAGCACTGGGGACATCTCCGCAGAGGTGGAGCTCGCACAATGTGCTCATTACACATCCTGTGAAGTCCAGAGGAGAAAACTAGGAGGAAAAATGGAGGACAGACTACATGAAGCCCTGCTCATCACATCATTGGCCCGCCCAGTCTCTGTGTCCGGGCCAGTCTAGACTTGTGTTCCAGGTGGGGGGAAGATGGCTGTCTCTTCCTGGCCATACCACATGGGGCAATCTGTGGGGAATAAATGGTCCCAGACACCAGAGGAGATTTGGGATGGCTGTGGCTGACAGGTATGGGTCTGATGCAGTCACCCATGCCTGCCAAAGAGGATAAACACCTATACAGTAAAAAAAAAAGAGCACATTTTAATAGAAATAACCTTATATTGTTCCACTTTTAGTGCTTTTTCCTTCTGCTAGGTTTCCCCAAACCCTTCCCATTTTTAGTCATCTCATCAAAACCTATAAGCTATCCAATAAGGAGAAACTGTGTCCATCTTTTACAATGCATGCTTATAATAAGGGGGAAAGGTTATGATGTTTATTTCAGTCTCAGAGACAGGGATTGCGAGATCTGCATATTAACATATATTCCAGGCCTCTCAACATACTAGACTATAAGAATATGTAAATGAGAAAATATTCTTCTTCTATAGAAGCCACTAGTTCATGTTCTGTGCTGGTCAAAATAAAATATAAGGCAAACTAATTAACAGGTTCTTGGGGTGAGGACCTGCCATCTATGGCTTGACATCTGGACCCAGCATCAGTACAGCACCACTTTAGTCAGGCTACTTTTATGCCATCTTCATGGCACTCACCAAGGCATGTGCATTGCTGTTACATGTTCTATGCATCTGACATTATCACATCTGCATCTGGTCCCAAAGTTCCATGTGGTCATACAGGAAGGCAATGTAGCAACCTGTGACACAGGAATTACTTTACTACAGGGCCAGCAAGAAGCACACTTGTTCATAGCAAATATTATTACATCTGTAAACATCAGGAGGTACCATGTTCAATATTCAGAAGTTCAGTAATATTGTTATTGGTTTTAGAGCACAGGAGTAAACATGATTTATCTGTGGATGACTTAAACAAACAGAGGCTGGCTATTGTGTGGCAAGCACTTTACATGTGATTTTATTTTGCATGCACAACAACGCATACTGAGCATACTGGTTACATTTTAATAAATGAGGATTAAAACCCCATATAGTGACATATTAATAGGCCATATTGTATAACAACTACTCTTGCTGGCTTACCATTTAAAAGGGATTACAACCAGCTTGAAACTTCTTGAAGGCATTTAGTATGATTATTTTTATCTGCTATCTAACTGAAGGAAATTTATACTAGTGAGCGGTAATGTTTAGAATTGAAACAGCATGAAAAATGCAAATATTTTCTTCAGAGGTTTTACCTTTTTTGCATACAGTACAGAGTGAAGCCCCCATTAACACATGACGTGCAGTGACACAGGTCGGAAAGCCAAGATACTTGGAAAGATAGCAATATTATTTACACATTTGAGATGCAGGAGATTTTATCATGAATGTTTTAAGGTATCTCGCAATGCTCCATGAGATATTTATGATGTTCATTTTATTCTGCAGAATTCATGAAGCTAAATGTACCTAAAGTGTGGTGTTAGAACGAGAATCTACACTAAGTTATTTAAGGAAGGTATTATAGAGTGATAACTTACTGTTAGATATAGTGAGCCTTAAAAGGATGCTTTGGCTTCCAGTATACAGTACTTTTAATTGGATTGCATACAGGAAGGCAATCTATATTGGCATAGATTGTTAGTATCAGAACTTCATTAATTCAAAAGTGACACTACAAACACCTTATTTCAATGATTGATTGGGTCTGTTAATATATACTGTACCATGGAATTTAAGGAAAAAGGTTTATTTTTTTATACATTTTCATAAATGTAAAACAGTATGTTTCAACACAGGGGTGCCTATATATAGTAGGCATAATAATGTGGAGTTTGTAAGTTTCTGTGATAATATGAGAAATGTTGTGTTTATTGTATGTTTATTATCTGTAGGGCAATGGCAGGCCCTAAAGAAATGGTCCCTGGACCACAGCTCATCTTAGATTTTTAGGAGGCTATGCAAAAGTTATGAAATAACAAAATCCTTAAATGAACATTTTTGGGAGTCTGAATTTTCCCCAACTTGCATAACAGTTCTTGCCCTGTGGTGCTTGAATCTTCTCATGACCTGGCTACAGGCCAGCTTGTAGGCACAATGGTAGAGTTACCTCTTGTGATGCCAGTGACCTGGATTCATAACGAGCCAGAGTCACTGGAGGGCTGGTAGGAGGAAGAGGCTTGAGCATTTCAGTGGATGCTTGCCCTCTCCAGGGAGTGTGGTTGTCCATTCTATCATGTAAGCAGCTTCCTGTGACAGCATAGGTGGTACTGCATATGCAGACGACAGTGACAGGGTGAGATGGCTGGACCTGCACCTGTGCACACCCTTTGGACATGTGCGGGCATGCATTCATGCTATGACTCAGGGACGGGAGAACATGGAAGAATACAGGCCAGGAGCAGGATGAAGGCTGCACCCTGCAAGACTCCCACGTGCTGACAAGGCTCCAGCTCTACACATGGATTCGGTCACTGATGGGGACCCACCCTACCCTAAAGGCTTCACCTGGGGGGGTACAGCAGGTGGGGTATAGGAGCTAAAATCTGGTCCTGGAGATCATGGCTGTGGTGATGGGGTGGGAGGTGCAGGCTGAATGGGGCACTGGCATGGTTGGGGGAGTATAAACAGACACCCTCCTTCTCCTCTTGGCACTGCCTGACCTATCCTATCCTCCTACCGTCACTATTAATCACAGACCCAGAAACCAGAAACCTATTAGCCTACCAAAGGCACTTAAGTTCCTCATCTTTTGGAACTTCCTGGTTCTACTCCTGCTATCCGGGAACATACACCCAAACCCAGGGCCTTTTCAGCTCCCACAGCCCAACAGCAACTACCAGGCAGGTCTAAAAATTGCCTCTATAAACATTAGGAGTCTCCAGCATAAAATTGATCTCCTTCAGGTTTGGATACTCCAGCATAAACCTGACATCCTAGGAGTGGTTGAAATCTGGCTCTTCCTCAAGGTGCCTGATAGTGGCATCCAACTTGATGGTTACTCCCTTTTTTGACTGGACAGGATTGGGAAGAGGGGTGGGGGCTGTGCTATCTACATAAATGCCCCCCATAGGGGCACGCCCTACCCGCCATAGTCACCGGCAGCCCCTCAGAAGCTCTAGCAGTTAAGTTGCTCCTTGGACAGAATGGCAAAACCCTCACCATTGTAAGCTGCTATGTTCTGCCTCATGACCACTCCAAAGGCTTCAATGCCCTTATTAACCATCTCTCTACCCTCCCTCCCTTGTCTGACATTGTGCCCCTGAGTGACTTCAATGTGAATTAGTTGGTGTCCAAATCTAACATCTACAAAGATGCAACCACTGTAGTTACCTTGACCCAGGTAGTGGCCTCTCCCACCAGATGGAATCACAGGGCTGGTACTACCACCTTACTCGACCTCATCTTTACTAACAGACCAGACAAAATTATGGATGTCAAGGTTCTCTCTGACTCCCTTAGTGACTAGTCCCCAGTCACCTTCCACTGGTCTATTAAATCTCTCCAGCCCCAGGCAAAAGCAAAAACTACCATTCACCACGTTCTCAAGGAGGGCCAACTCAACCTGTTAATAGCCCATCTCCACAACCAGGACTGGTCTGTGCTGAACTCTGTGACATGTGTTGACCATGCCCTGAACTACTTTATATACAAGTTTAACGCTGCTTGTGATATTTTTCACCCCCAGGAAGAAACTGAGGAAAAAAAGCAGCTATTAGCCCATGGATCACTTCCTCCCTTCTTACCCTGATGGCTGACAGAGACCACCTGTGGCACAAAGCGTGGGCCATAGGCAGCACTACACACTGGCAAAATTACCTCCTGCACCCTAGCCATCAAGCAGGCCAAAAAGAAATTATTACAAGGAAGCACACTCTAACTCATGGGGTGACAGTAGAACATTTTGGGACAACCTAAAAGAGCTCAATGGGAAGCTCAGCAAATCCCCACCTTCCATGCTATATGTGAATGGATCTGTCACCCAAAATCCCCTGATCACAACTAATACCTTCAACACTGCTTTTACTGATCAAGTGGTGTACTGCCCCCCCTGACTTCTTTGATCCCCCTCCCCCCCACCTGGCCTTTCTAATACTGACATACCCTCAACTCACCCCCCATTCTATCTTAAAACAATTACCCCCAGCACTACCAAGAAATACCTGTCCAAGGTCCTAGGTAAATCATGCTACAGCAGTGACTCGCTTGATTTGAAGCTGCTACACATGACATTGGAAGTGGTCATATTGCACATTATCATAATCTTGAACAAATCACTCTGCCTCGGGCAATTCCTCTCTCAATGGAAAGCCGCATTAGTGACCCTGGTACATAAGAGTG
The DNA here is from genome assembly GCA_016271365.2 of Neoceratodus forsteri. Taxonomy (NCBI): domain Eukaryota; kingdom Metazoa; phylum Chordata; order Ceratodontiformes; family Ceratodontidae; genus Neoceratodus; species Neoceratodus forsteri. The sequence continues at coordinate 1,728,708,177 of CM057456.1, forward strand.
GTGACCACACTCAACACTCTAATTACCACCCCATCTCCATCCTCCCCCCCTCTCTCAAAAGCACTGGAAAGAATAGTAGCTGGCCAGCTAACAGAGTTTCTTGCAAAGTACAATATTCAGTGTCCTGAACAGCACAGGTTCAGAAAAAAGCATAGCACCACATCTGCTCTAGTGATGGGCGAAGTGGCCCCAATTCGCTCCACGAAGTGATTCACGGAGTGAAGGCGAATTTGCGGAGTTCGCCACATCGTGAACCGGAGCACTTTGCGTTATAATGGGTAACGCGAAGTCTATTGAAAACAATGACTTTGCGCTACTTCACCTTCCACTTCGCTTCACTTCACCTTGTTTTTAAGCTCCAAAGGCAAATTTTGCAGTGATTCATGGGATTTCAGGTCACATGGGCTCTAGATTGTTCTGCACAGCCTCAGTTTGGGGTAGTGTGTGTAGGAAGCTGTAGGAGACAATCTGCTCTGAGGGTTCTCTGCGATTCAAACCTTCAAAAAGCTGTTAAAAAAGCCTTTTTGAGTCATTTTTTTTTGCTGAAACTTTAGTTCACCGATTATAGAAAACCTTCCTGTGCTTATATCGAGCATTTATTGTTTGTGTATGGATTTTGAATGTTAATGTGCAACATTCAGTCTGGGTACTGAGAGACAGTGGAAGTGTGCTTTGGGGGAGGGGCGTATCTGTGGTGTAGGTAGATTAACTTGGAGAAAAAGACAGTGCTTTCTGTTTTGGTGATATTTTTCTTGTATAACTGTGTTAATGTACACACAGTAATATTTTCAATATTTCTTGCCATTTTTTCGCTGATTGTTGTGGTGCAGCAGTGCATAATTTTAGTTTGTTTAAAATATGTGGTTATATTACTGAAGTTTTCGATTAGCTATGCATTACTTAGAGTGTGTGTGTGAGTATGTGTGTGACGCGTGTCATCAAGTCAGGCACCTTTTATTGTGCCACATAATAATTTCAGCTTTGTGTAGCTGCTATCCACTGCAGCTGTGTGATTTTTGTACTTCTTTGTGGTATCTTTATTGGTACTAGTACTAGTGACTGTTACTGCCGCAGTGCAAAATTTTAGTTTAATTAATGTGTGTGTGAGTATGTGTGTGACACGTGTCATCAAATCAGACACCTTTTATTGTGCCACATAATAATTTCAGCAATATGAAGTTGCTATCCACTGCAGCTGTGTGATTTTTGTACTTCTTTGTGGTATATTTACTGGTACTAGTACTAGTGACTGTTACTGCAACAGTACAGTACACTACCCCCCCCCCAGCAGCCCACCCCAACCGGCAAAGGTATTCTTTTCCAGATTTGAATTTCTGATGGTGAGCACTGGTTAGGTGTTGTGCCTTTGTGTCTGCATCTCCTCAGTGCACAGCGCAATCTTAATATGTCTGTGCATTTGCATTTCTTTAGGGCCCAATTTCCATCTGTAACTTAAGTCACAGTTGTTTCTTTGGCTTCCCTTCAGAGTACTGGACAGGTGTGGTGCTTTATTTTGCATGAACATTGTACTCACTAATATGCATTTTTATGTCAGGACCATCATCATGAGTCACTCATGATACAAATCACGTTCTTCATCATCATGGTCACAAATGCAGTCACAAATCACGATTCATGATTATTCACATTACGAATCACAACATTAATTTTTTTTCTAGTTACTTGGATGTATTGTAAGGCTGTTTTGTAGCATCTCTCCAGGCTTCACCACCCCACCATTGTACTCACTGATATGTGTTTTTAAGTCTGGGAGTTTTAAGCTACAGCTCATCGGGGCCCGGGGAAGTACAGCCATAGGCATTCACGTTTCTTCATCATTACAGTCACAAATGCAGTCACAAATCACGATTTATGATCACGTCACGAATCACAACATTAATTTTTTTAATAGTTACTTGGATGTATTGTAAGCCCGTTTTGTAGTACAGTATCTCTCCAGGCTTCACCACCCCACCATTGTACTCATTAATGTTTGTTTTTAAGTCAGGGAGTTGGACAGTGTCTGCAGTACATACACAGACTGGAAAGAAGACTGACTGCACACATGCAGTTTAGCACAGTATGCTTGCACTGCTCAGAATACAAAGTGTCAAGCATATGGAAGACAACAAAAAAAGGGCATAATTACATACAAGGGTCGGGGATGGTGGAGGAATACATTTTATAACACAGCAAGCAAGGTGTGAGGGGGCACAGGGTGTGAGGGAAAAAATCTAATGTGGGATCCCATGGTGATCCAGCAGCAGTTCCAGCATAGACATCATTTGTAACTGATGTTCCTCTATGTGATCCAGCCGCTGCTCCACAGCACTCACCCTCTCGTTGTTCTGGTAATGCTTCTGGGGGGGGGCACTCACAAGTTTTGAGTGTTCCAACAGCAATGAGTGCCCATGCTCTTCACACATGAGCACGGTACGACACTTATCACTACCACGCTGGCCCAGAGCTGTCCCCACCCCCAGACATTCCCTCACCCTGGTCCATCTCTTCTACTGAGCTCCCTCAGTCTGAGCAATCACTACTCACACTGTCACACAACACACACACAGTCACACAGACACAGACAAACAACTAACTACTTACAAAGGTAAGAAAAATAAAATTGACAGAAAAAACAAATTAAGTAAAAAAGAGTACAGAAAAGACAAAAAAATGTAGCTTTTAAAAAAGCTATTGGGTCTAAATAAAAGTTTAAATCTCTTCCTTGCTCTGATCTAAAAGTATCATCAGTCACAAAACATACTACTCTCTCTCCGTCTGCACAGGAGAAAGTAAAAGTGTCTGCTTGTATGACTCACTTTCTTCCTGCCTAGCTAAAGAGCATGTGACTTACAGTACTGTAAGCCATGTGATGTGTGGGGGGGCTGCCAAATCTGAAACACCAAGTGGATCACTTAGAATCATAACGAGGAACGCGAAGTCCATTAAAAACAATGACTTCGCCTTACTTCGCATTGCCATTCTGCCTTAACACAAAGTGGTAATGACAAGGTGGAGTGAGCACTTTCCATTGCCCACTCCGCGTAGCGGAATGGCAACGCAAAGTGTCCACTTCGCGTTCACTTTGCTGGTGGAATTTAAATTTACTGCATCTTTAATCTGCTCTCCTTCGATACACCTCCTTTATTCACAATGCCCTTGATCGGAAGCACTTAGTGGGATCAGTGTACATTGATCTCACTAAGGCTTTCGATATGGTAAACCATCCCCTTCTACTTGACTCCCTCTTTACCATTGGTGCCTCTTCTGGGGCTGTGTGCTGGTTTAAAAAGTTACTTTGAAGGCAGATCCCAGCAGGTAAAAATCAGTGACAAATTGTCCTCCAGTAAACCTGTCCAGTCAGGGGTCCTTCAAGGATCTGTCCTGGGTCCTTTATTGTTCAGCCTCTTCCTCAACTCTCTACCGCTTGCATGTCCTGGTGACCTTCTCCTATATGCGGATTATGTGGTGTTATTCGCCAGCCACCCGGATCCCCAGGCATTAACCCATAGTCTCCAAGATAAATTATCTGCAGTTGAAAACTGGTTCTTGTGGCACAAATTGGTTTTGAACTATATGAATTAGATTTACATTCTGTGAACTACCAGCAACTTAGAGGTGATCTTTGCCTAACATATAAAGCTATTAAAGATCCTGTTCTCTTGGAGACACTTGGCCTAGAATCTAATTTTAATAATACTCAGACTAGATCTCATGATCTTAAATTAAGTGGGGCCCACTGTAAAACAAGAAAGAGAAGTAACTGGTACACACAACGAAAAGTGAACAAATGGAATATGCTTCCAGGATCAATTGTTGAAAGCAATACTATGGACACATTTAAATACCAGCTAGACCAACATATGGGTACTACAAAATTTGAATATTTATAAAAATAATTCCACCCTTGGGTGGCGAGCTCACATAAAGGTAATACCTCCTGAGCTTGTAACACACGTATGATACTATAGTACTATGATACATGACTAAGTGGCTCAACCTTAGTGACAGGACAAAGTACCACACCTGCCTATATGGGAAAAAAATTAGCTTAGGCCTTAGCCCCCCAAACTCCCAGCTCTTGCTAACCCACTTCGTCTGCCCTCATACCACTAGGAAAGGATCAGATCATACCTACCAAGTCCCCTTTTGTTGAACAAGTCAGGCCCAATGGTCTTTTAGTTATAGGGCTTCCAGTTGACTAAATGGGCTTCCAGCCAGCACCATTGACACACCAACACTGGGCCCCTTTAAACAACTCCTGAGATCGCACCTTGTTTCACACAGCCTTTGTGACTGCCCTCCCAAGCCCCCATATATTCTCCCACTCTCCTCCCACTCCCTCACCACCTCAAGGACGACGCCTACATTAGGCTGACTATCATCTTACCAACAAAGTCATTTCTGGCTGCCTCCTCCTGCCTGCAGTCCTTGTTGGGACAAATTAATTAGTCTACTCAATGTATGTTTCTGTTACTCAGGTAGCCTTCACCTGCATGATTATATTCCTTCTAACAGCCTCCTGAAACTTTTATGTATCCATATGTTCGCAGTTTTATTTAGTTATTTTATATTTATTTATTGCAATAGTTTCACCAGGAAAGGCACACTGAGCAACAAGATGCTCATCTCCCAGTGCAACCTTGAGGGGGGTGGGTACACATGGATATGATAACACACAGGTTATCAAGTGAACAGTTAACAGAAGCAAATAAAAAGCAGCATAAGGATACACAATTGCATGAATATACAACCAGCGCACATTGAATGCTTAGGATATTATAGTATCAAATAACAATTTTGTGACAAGAAACAGCAGACAAGGTAAATTAGCACGCTAGTAATAGCTGTAAACAACAGAGGACATATATCACAGTTATACAGTTATAAACAGTACATAGGGCAAAATAGGCCCAGGACATAAGTGCAAGGTTGGGGTTATATGCCAGCATCTGTAGCAAGGCTAAGGCCACTGGTCAGGTATTGGGGAGGGGGATAGTGGGACATGGCAGGTTCAGGGACAGGAGCAATTTATAGTAAGGAAGTTTGCTAGGGTGGAAGACAGAGAGTAGGAAGAGGAGGAGTGTTGAATTTGCAGTGGGAAGGTGTTCCAGAGCTTGGGTAGCCAGTGTGAGAAGGCAGCTTGACCAGCATAGGTCTTCCGCCTAGGGACTGAAAGTTGGCGGGAGTCACTGGATCTAAGATAATGGGAGGGGGGTGGGGAACCTGTGAGCACGGTGGAAAGGTAGGAGGGGATGGACCCGAGCCATAGGTTAAAGACAAATTTAGCAGAGTGAAAAATGCAGCGGTTTTCGAGGGACGGTAGTGCCAAGGCTTGGTAGAGGTCGCAGTGGTGGGGGAGGGGGACAGGCATTGAGAGCAAAGTGGCAGAAGGCATTATAAAGTGTGTCCAGTTTTGATAGGGTGGACTTAGGCGCTACACTGTATACAATGTTGCAGAAGTCGATGGAGGGGAGTATCATCTTCAGGACCAGTTCACGTCAGACTCAGGGAGGGAGGCTGCTGTGATTCCTATATAGTGCACTGAGCATGGGGCATAGTTTTTTTGAGATAGCATTGATGTGATCAGAAAAGGACAGATGGCTGTCGAGCCAGACCCCCAAGTAACAGAACGAGGAGACATCTTTAAGTTTTTGGCCATCCAGGGTGGTGAAGTAGGGAAGGGAAGGGCCAGGTCATAGTGACAGTTTTTTTTGCATTTGAGAGAGCTGATGTGAGCTAAACCATTGCTGTACCTTGTCGAAGTCAGCTTGGAGGTTTGAGTGTACAACATCGGGGTGGAGTCTGAGTAGTAGAGTACAGTATCATCTGCATACATGTGGATTGAGGAAGTAAAGCAAATGAGTGTTAGGTCATTTAGGAATATAGAGAACAGAATGGGACCAAGAAACGACCCCTGTGGGACACCAGTAGTTAAGGGAAGGGGGATGGAGATCGCATTTGAGACTCTAACGGACTGAGTTCTATCAGAGAGGTATGATCTGAACCAGTTTGTGGCAGCAACAGAGAGGCCTGATTCAGCAAGACTCAAGAGCAATATGGGGTGGGAGACGGTGTCGAAAGCTTTTGCAAGGTCAACAAAAACTGCTGAGGTGATCAGTCCACTATCCATGCCTGAAAGGATAGTGTATGTAAGTCTTACCAGGGAGGAGGTGCTGGAATGTCCCTTCCTGAAGCCTGACTGGAATGGCGTGAAGAATTTGGAGTCAGTGAGGAAGGAGGTAAGTTGGGTGAGCACAAGGTGCTCTTGTAGTTTTGCTAGGGCTGGGAAGAGAGAGATAGGGCAGTAGTTGGGGGGGGAGGTAGGGGCACCTCCTTTTGGCAGAGGGATGACAAATGGAGTGTTTCCATGCTTGGAGGATGGCAGCGACAGCAAATGATTGGTTTAGGAGTTTGGCTAGCGGAGTTGCTATAGTGGGGGTGGAGAGGTATAGAAGTTTGGGGTCTAATCCATCTGGGGATTTGCCTTTTGAAGGGTTGAGAGAAAGTAATGCATCTAGGGCCTCAGTTGCAGAGATGTCTTTGAAGGAAAAGGAGTGAGGCCTAGTCTGGGTCTTTATGTCTGTAGGTGGTGCAAGACGTGTAGTGTTGGGCAGGGAAGAGAGAAGGGTAGCAGTTCAAGTGGAGAAGTACACATTGAACTCAGTGGTGACTGCTGTGGGCTCTGCTAGGAGAGAGTTATTAACATTTAGCATTGGAGTAGGATTGGCAGCCGGTGGGGTGAAAAAGGAGTGAATGACCTTCCAGAATTTTGAGGGTTTATTTAGGTTTGACTGAGGGACCTGCTGAAGTACTCTGCTTTTGTAAGACGAGTGGCTCTGGTGCACTTGTTACGGAGCATGCTCTATGTGGAGAGGTGTTGTGGGAGGCATGAGGATTTATGTGTTTTCCAGGCTTTGTCCCGAGCGATTTGACATGCAATCAGTTCTTATGTGATCCAAGGCAGGTGGGTTCCTCGTACTCTTGTATGACACAGTGGTGTGTGTGTGTTCCAGATACTGAGGAATGTGTTTTTAAAGTGTAGGAAGGCATCATCAATGGAGATCATAGGAGGGGTAGGGCCCAGTTTGCTAGCGCAAGGTCATCTAATATAGGGGCTAGATTGAGGGATTTATAGGAGCGTTGGACTACAAATTTAATGAGGGATTTTGGACAGTGGATTTTATGCACTAAGAAGGTTACATGGTGATCACTGAGGGAGTCAGGAAGAATACCGGCTTGTTTGACCCGGTGGGGGTGTGGTAAGGACCCAATCGATGAGCGAGTGGTTACCAGATTTTAGGTTAAGCTGGGTGGGCTCAGTAATGATTTGTGAGAGGTTTAGGGTGGAAATTTCAGTCCTGGTTTTGTTGAGGGCAGGAGCTAGCCAGTTGTGGTTAAGATCACCAATAAAGTAGGGATCCCCTGTCATGGTTAGGCAGGAGATTTGCTTGAGGAGGTCGGTGACAGCAAAAGCTGGTGTACCAGGTTGTCAGTATATCCCAGCAATGTAGATTGGTAGCGAGAAGGGAAGAACAAGCTGAATTAATATTACTTCAAGGACTTTTGGTTCGAACTTGGTCAGGACCACTGAATAGTGCAAGTCCGAGTTTACATAGATGGCAATTCCGCCACCTTCAGAGGCTCTATCCTGGCGGGTCATAGTGAAGCCTGGGATAGCGACAGAGGAGTCGTTGATGTTTTTGTTGAGCCAGGTGTCAGATAGGGTGAGGATATATGGAGCATAGTGGGTGGCAAGAACCTGATAGGAGTCCAGCTTGTGGACAAGGCTTCTTATATTTAGATGCAGGAGGCGCAGGCCATGTGGGAGAAGGTCCCCAGAGTGTGGCGAAGAAGAGGCCAATGTTGGAGAGGGGCATGGGGGGGTAGTATTGGGGCTGGGGTTAGTGTATTTTTTTTTTTTTTTTTAGTTGTTTAACCAGGAGTAGCACACTAAGCTGAAAGCTTTTTTACAGGAGCTACCTGGGAGCACAGGGAAGTTAAGTGACTTGCTCAGGGTCACACAGTATGCAAGTGGAAGCTGTGGAATTCAAACCCAGGTCTGGTCTGCTGGATGTCACCAGATTTGCAGCTCAGATTCTTAAATCACTGCGCTATACTGCCTCCCTAAGGGTGAATGTCACATGCGGCAAGGAGCAGGACAGCGAGAGTTAGGTAGTGAACGAATAGCTGTATATGACTGACTGTGAGCGGTCGTCTCATAGATTGATGATGTGTATGAGCTGGGCATAGGGGAATAAGTTGAAAAATGACCATGGGAGCAATGTGTTAAAAAGAAATGGACTGGGATGTGTGGCAGAGTGTGTCCATGTTTGGGTGAAAGGGAAGGTGGACTGGAGGGGTGGAGGAGCTTAACGAGGTTTGGCAGGATGTGGGAGGGGGCATGGGAGAGGTGGGTGGCATGTTGAAAAGGAAGGGAGGGAGGGAGAAGAGAATAGGGATGAGCAGGGTCAGGTGGTCTGGTAGAAAGATCATGCTGTGGATCAGGTGCTAGCAGGACCCTACTGCTGTGGTTACTTAGCGGGGAAGGTAGGTGCTGTAGTTACTTAGTGAAGACAGTGGAGGGCTGGGATCTGGGGGCAGGGAAATGATAGGGACCAGTAAGAATTAGGAACCAATTGGGGAGCAGAGGGAAGAGGGTTTTAGGTAGCCAATGAGGGAGCAAGCAGTGTTGCTAGGCTTATTGGCCAATGAGAGAATGAGTGCTGCTAGGCTTACTAACCAATGATGGAGCTAGAGGGAATGTGGGCAGGCAATAGGTGTATTTACTCAGTGGAGGGGAGATGGTGGGCAGGGGGGCTGAAAATCCTTCTATTAGACACTTGAATTTTTAGTTTTATTTGACTTAGTTGTTTGTATTGTTGATTTGTTGGTGTATGATGTGGAGCCTACATAAAAGAGTCTTTAGACTCATAGATACTTTTAATCTGAGACTTCAAATAAATAATTAAATAAAAATAAATGAAAAAAAAAAGGACTATGGGTTTTGGCATGGAAGACTTGAGTTGCACAAAGACTGTCTCTTAGGGACTTGGCTACAGCAGAAGCCCTGCAAGTTTAGTCCTGTAGCTGGCCCACCAGTGCAGCAGTAGCACTACCACTTGTAGTGCCAACAACCCAAGTTCGGAAGCAAGGCCGGTTGTCAGCCGGCCTGACGGCTGGCTGGCATGGGAGGGAGGTAGGATTGAATGTCCACTGGACTGGTCTCCTCCTCTGGAGGGGAGGGTGGAGATTGCCTGACGTTTGCCTGACCCCTGATGGAAGCCAGGGGAAAGGCAGCCTGAGCCAGCTGGTTGCACGTATGACTGATGTTGACCACGTCACACAGGAATGCATGGCACATGCATTGATGTCCTCGCACATCATGCCTCTGGGGCTGGGAAAAACCCTGGCTGGTCAGATGATCGCCATCCACCGAAGGCCCTGCACCCGATGACTTAGGCACTTCCCGTGAGCTGGATCAGGTCCTGGTCAGTCAAGAGGCCCCCCTGCCACCCTACCATTGAAGGCAAGCCATGGGCACTGCAGGAGAAGGTAACTCATAGGAGATGCCAGGGTGATGGGGCTCGGCAGAGTGGCAGAACAGAGGGCCAGCCAGGGTGGGGGGAAAAAGAATAGGAAAAAAAGGTTTAGCCCTGTATTATGTATTACATTTTAAAGTGCACCCACTACCTGTGGCTATCTAATTTCCATCATCCTGCATATGGCATGCATAGTGTATTGAGTTACCCTTGTAGTAGCACACACTGACTGTTTAAGGGAGTTCCCTGGGTATTGGGTAATAGGGAAGCTGTACTAGTTCAGTGACTCAGTGTAGGACTGCATTTTGGTGGGAGGTCACTGAGGACTGTGGGAGATGCCTGTGTGCATATCATTTGCTGATTCTTGCAGTGCTATATTATTTGTCTTAACCTCTATATTCTTTCCCCAGAGCCTTGTTCTAGACTTTCACCAATGATATCTCCTGTTTTGACAATATTTTTTGTACTTGCCATGTCATTACCTACTGCATTATTTACAGGCATTGATGTTTTGACAATTGTGGATACTGCAGAGAGCGTCTTTTTGGGGACCAGAGCACTGTGCTCCTGGAGGAATTATCCTACTTGCTCTAAGGTTAGGTCAAGGGGCTCTTTGGTTGGAGGCACCTACATTTTGTTAATTGAAAAATATGCAAGCTATACCAACAAACCCAGATCCCACTGCAATGGCGCCATAAAAACACGTCCCAGCATCTACTGTTGGACTGAGTCGGGGTGGCCACAATATGATTTACTGAAATTTATTTTATGCTTCTACATGTGAGGGGGTTAGTGTTCATTAAACAGAACTGTTTCCCACTAACTAGTGCTAGCAGAACTTTTTCCAGAGACACTGCATGAAAACGTAGCCCAAGGAGTTAAATAGCCTTTTGTCTGTTTATAACTGTTCCTTTTCTTGCTTTCTAGAACCGCTATAATCAGCAGAGTGGCACTATGTTAGAAAAGCTGAATTTTCTCAGTTGAATAATTATCAGTCCTCAAGGTGTCATTAACTGTGCTGCAAGGATGAGTTCTTCTGTTGCATTTGTTTCAGTTTTAACATCTGGTAAAATGATGATTGGGTAACTGATGTTGCTTAAAATGTCTATTTTTCCTGGAATTTTATTCCATCTTGCTTGTCCTATACTGGATGCTGCCGTATGCAATCCTTGCTGCCTAAACCAGTCTCTGTATAAACACAGAAGCACACACTGTTGATCTAGAGCTGCTCCTAGTATGTTATCTTCACCATTATCTCTACGTTCAGTGCTGTTAGTCTAATTCTCTGCCTGCTGAAAATGACCACCTCAGCATTTTTGCTGAACAATACAGTAGCAGCAGGAGTAATTGCTCCATTTAGCATATGGGTTGTTTCACATTCCCTGCTGAATAGCAGGCAGCTACATTTGAACTCAGATAATTTTTTATTATGTTTCCCAGTCTGATCATAAACAGACAAAAAGCCAATCACACTCTATAATGTTTTAACCATTGAACTGTAACACCAAGTTTCTATTTTAGCTGCTACTCCTCCTTAAAAAATAGCTTTTGTTATAGAGGCACTGTCAATCCGCTCACCAAGGCCAAGCATGTCCTTGTTAAACCACCTGAAAATAGGCACTTGGCTGTCTAGTGTGCTTACCCGGTTAACAAAAGCAAATAAATAAACTAAAATGGAGGGTAACAGTGGTTCAAAAGCATATTATCACTATATATATATATATATATATATATATATATATATATATATATATGTATTTTTTTTTAAACAAACTACACTTATATTACAGCATGGCAGTACAAATGATTTTGGGACATTGTACAGTCCTTCAGCTCTTCTTCCTGAACCAAGAGTGTCCGTCATACTCCAAATTGCATCGTGACCACAAGTCTCCAGGCAGAGTCCAAAGGCTAAGAGCTCCACCATGGGAAAACACAAAATTAGCTTTCCGTAATCAAAGTGCTGTACAGGACTGAATGGACATGTTTCAATAAATTAAGGTAGTCGAGTTATAAATTACCAGAAATAGGGGTTTTGACACAAACACTGTCTTAAGCCTATTTATTTATTTATGTGTTTGTTTGTTTGTTTCTATTTAATAAGTGCACTAGGCATACAGATTCTCCCTATCTGCCTTGATTCGCTCCTGACTTGCTTATCTCCCCATTACTCTCCCTGTGTTCTGTGTCCTCTATATATGTTGCTGCTGCCCTGTGATCCCCTCTCATCTCTCTCCTGTTCTTCCTCTTTCCCCACTGTTCTGTGCCTGTCCCCCCCCATTGTATTCTCTATGTTTTCTTCCCCCTTCCCTGCCCATTTCCCTTCTCCACTCATTCTCCTTTCGGCTGTTCTCCACTGCCTCCCCCCAACTTGGTTATTCGTGTTTGTGTGGCTGTCCATCTCTATACCTTTTTCTTTTTCTTTCTTGGGCTTTTCTTTTCCACTCCTTTGGAGCCACCACTCCATTCCTCCACAGCCACTTCTGGGTTTGTGACACAGTCTGCGTCAACCCAGTTCCAGCGACAGCTGCTACATGTTGCAGACTATCTCATCTGCTAACCTTTGCTTTTCAGGCTTTTCCTGGCAGAAATACACACTGTTTGCCCCAGTAGCTTCCTCGAGCACAAATGGAGATAGCTGTCCTGCAGTGTGTGCTCACCAAGCTGGTACCGTCTTTGTAAATTCAATTAGTTTGCAAGCATGACTGCTCCTCTATAAAGACATCTTTAAGTTGCCAAATCTGTGCACAGTGTTTGCTGTATCTGCTATTGTCACTGCATTTTTGGTTTAAGGATCTTTTAAGAGGAGATGCAATCCGAAGCTTTCAAAACAGTGTAGAACAAAGGACTGGCACTCAACATTGTCTTTAATTTATGAAGGCAGTGACTGTCTGTACTTTTTACACTCCTGAGCTCAATCATGGCTTGGCAGGTATCCAGGATTTCTAGGAGTGCAGGAGTCTGGCAGAACTGCTGCATTTCTCCTTCCTAATCTGCAATCATTTTACTTCCCACTCCTCACAACTATCTGCATTCATCAGGAACAAGGACCCACAATCTGGGACATGCCTTCATACATATTCTTATTCACTCTGAATGCTTCAGAATTAGGGGATTTAGGTAAGGTGTATTTCTGACGATGGACACATCTGTAACCGTTCACCCTGCCATTTTTGCGCAGTTACTCCTATTGTCCAGGCCCAAAACCGTGCCCTTTATTAGGGATTCAGGAAATTTCAAAGCACACTCAGGAACATGCCTTGCTAAAGATGGCCGCCAGGCTGGGCGTGCGATAGTTTGCTCTTTAAGATTCATGCTGCAGTTGAGCGTCTTTTGTTTTAAATGTTTTTAAAGTTTCATTTTAAGTTTATCAGCTGTATTTCTGCCACTTGTTTTATATGTTATTGATTTTGTTAGTTGCGTTTGGCTTTCCGTTTAGCTGGCTTTCCACCTTGAGATATGGGACTGTGGAGGATCTGGAGGACACTTGGAAATGTATCGCCCCCTCGTTTTTCAGTTTGGGGCTGAGTACTGATGCCGCATTTTCATCCTCAAGTTGCCTGGTCCTGGTAATCGGTCGGGTGTTTATCATACCGATTGATACGAGCTGCAGTGCCTGGTGCAAATGTTAGTAATGCTCGTTCTCGGTGCATAGGATGGCTAGTTTATTTTGCCATCTGCTTGTTTGGTGCCCGAGGATTTGGTGATCCGGCGACTGTGGATTTTATGGGGAACAGACCTTCATGGCTACAAGGGCTTTGGATTTATCAGTCTCTTTTGTACCTTCTTTCTCCACCCTGGATTATGTTATTTCGGTCTGTGAGTACTGTGGCTGGGGTCTAATCGGATCCTGGCCTGGTTTTGAATTTTTGTTATCCTGGGAAGGTGTTTGTTCTTGAAGAAAGTGGAACTCTCTTGAGTCAAGCCCTCAGTACTGGTTTTGGATTACTTCATGGGTCTTGTTCAGACCTGGGGATCTTAGTGTTTATTTCCCTGCTTTTGTTGTCCTATTCGGTGAAATTCCGGCTCCTCCGACTATAGTGGTGCAGGGTTGGGCATTCCTCACTGGGGAGTCAGTGGGTGGTGGTCCTATCCCCTAGGGAACCCCTGGGAGCCCATTTGGTTGGGCTCCATTGGGGTCTCGTAGTAATCCACTGTAGCCTGGTGGTAGGCTGGGGATAACCTTTCGGGTTTTAGCAAGGAAAATATAACTAGCCCCGAAGACACCTCAGTGCTTCCTTCAGTGGACAGACTGCCCTGTTCACTCAAAACCCCTTTGAATCAGTGAGAGTGTTTCTGGGGTTTCGGCTGTTAGATATGCACTAAACTTTGGCTCAGTTTGTTCTTTTTTCATCATTAACATTCTTTCATTTGGAGAATCCTTGTGCCTTTGGAAGATCTGACAGTGAGAGTGCCCAGGACTGGGATTTCCTGACGTTTTCTTAGTGACTTTACTACAATATTTGTGTTAATTGTGTTTTTGGTTTTGTCATTTTATTTTGTATTATTTATTTTAATTTTCATGTGGTAGTGAGAGTACCATTCTGCTCCTCCTGGCTACCATAGTGAGAGTATGGTGTAGCCCGGAGGAGGGGGGTATTTCTATTTTTATTTATTTTTTGGTTTATTAGTTTGGTTTTATTTAGTGGCACCAGGTAGTGAGAGTTCCTGGTTGCCTGGGGTTTTTATTTTGTTTTATTAATTATTGTTTTTGTTTGATAAGTTAGTTTATATTTTATTTTGTTTTGTTGTTTTTGGGATTTATTGGGGTGTTGTGATTCATATTTTTTGGGAGTTTTATATTCGTAGACTGCAACTGCATCTTTGTTTATTTTAGGAAATTAGGATTGTCTGTGGTGTTTTGCCACAATTTGGTGGTATTTTGTAGAATGTGTCTGCTTGCTCCCCCGGTACTGTGCTATTCGGCCTCTTCTCTACATGCCCTCCACCCGTTCTGTTCCCCCCCGCTACCTGCTTTTATCTACCAGCTGTAGGGCACTGGGGATTGCTCTGTGGGGGTGGGAGGTTGGGGGCACAGATATTGAGCTCGAATCAGCGGGTCTCTCCCATGGGGTGGTTAAGACCAGAAGACGCCCTTGGGCGAAATGGAGCCTGGAACATGGTGATCCATGTCTAGTCCCCATACCCAAGGGCACCTCCTTTTTGGGTGGGCAAGTAGCCAGGACAGCTCATGAACATTGTCCGACCCGGGCGTTGTTATGCAATGCCAGACCATTAAGAACAAAACTGCATTGATTGCAGATTTTGTAGGAACTGCAGATCAGGCTTGCATCACTGAGACTTTGTTAGATGGTAATGCTGCCCCAATTTTGGAGGCAGCTATTCCTCCCGGGTACTAGGTGATACATCGCCCGAGGTTGGATCGCAGGGGCGGGGGGTAGCAGTCTGTTTCAAGCCCGAATTGGGCCTCACTGGTTTACCAGTTGAGGAGGCTGAATCATTTGAGTGCACTGTGGTAACTGGTGTGGGGTGCAGGATAGCTCTTATTTACCATCCACCGGGGGATGAAAAGCTGTTCCTGCAGGAAGTAGCAGACTTCACTGCCGACATGGCATTGGAGTCGCCCAGACTGATGGTTCTGGGTGACTTCAATGCCTGGGTCGACGACGAATCCTTGCTTTTTGGACAACACTTCCTCCAGTTGATGATATCACTGGGCTTCACACAGGTTGTTTCCTCAGCTACCCATAACGGTGGTCACTCACTTGATTTGGTCTTCCTCCTGAGGATCGAGGCCTCCGATTTGAGGGTGGAACCTGTTCGTTGGTCTGATCACTACACCATGAGGTTCAACTTTTCTGCCCCCCCCCGAGTAGGTCTGCCCCTGTGGAGATGGTCAGTTACCGCCCTTTGCGGGATGTGATTCCTTAGACCTGGTGGCAGTGATTGACCTCTTGGTGTTCGGTGAGACCAGCACTGGTCCAGAGCAGTTAGTTGTGGCCTATAATAAGGCTATTTCTTGAGCTCTTTATTGGATTGCTCCAGTCCGTGTTCGCCCCCTTCCACTCCTCCCTCTCAGACCCCATGGTTTGATGGGTCTCTGAGGGAGATGCGGAAGTTGGGACGCAGGTTAGAACGTCACTGGCGTAAATCTGCCTTGGATACCGACCATCTTATTTTGTTAGAGCATTATCAGCTCTATCAATCAGCGATCTCCCGTAAGAAGGCAGAAGTCCTGTCCAGGGAAATCGCTGTTGCTGGGAACCAACCGGCTCAACTCTTCCGAACTGTGGACAGGTTGTGCAACCCAGCCTGTCTGCAGCTCCGTCAATTTTTTTCACAAATGGAGTGTGATGAGATCATTTGATTCTTTGCAAATAAGGTGGCCGACATCAGGCAGGAGATCCATCCATTCCGTTCTATGGGAGATATGGTTGGTCGGCACTTGGCCACTATGCCCGGTGTTTCCTGGAGTAACTTTGACCTGCTGGAGTTCATTGACGTTATGAGGATTGTCCAGGGGATGCGCCCCACGTGCTGTAGTTTAGACCCGGGCCCCAATTCCCTAATTTTGGGTTGTAGTGATGTTATTGGCCCGGTCTTAGCTCAGATTGTCCGGTGCTCCCTGGAATCAGGTGAGTTTCCAAGCTCCCTGAAGGAGGCGGTGGTGACACCTCTTCTGAAGAAAGCTTCTTTGGACCCGGAGTCTCTGGAGAACTACAGACCTATCTCAAACCTTCCTTTTGTGGGAAAGGTTATCAAGAAAGGGGTTCCAATTCAACTGGAGAACCATTTAACCATCCATAACTTATATGAACCTCTCCAATTGGGTTTTCATAAGAAGGCATATTACTGAGACTCTCTGGTTCGGGTGCTCAATGATCTCCTGATGGCGAGGGATCGGAAAAACCATTCTACCTTGGTACTCCTTGATCTCTCCTTAGCTTTTGACACTGTCGACTATGGGGTTCTGCTTGAGTGCCTGAAGTCCATCTGTGGGCTGACTGGTACAGTGCTCCGATGGTTTTCATCTTTTCTCACTGGTCGAACTCAAGAGAGTTGTCTTGGGAATATTTTCTTCCGAGTCTTTCTCTCTAGCTTGTGGGGTGCCCCAGGGCTTGATGCTGTCAACAATGTTGTTTGCAGTGTATATGCTGCCCCTCAGAGACATTGTAAGACGGTATGGGCTGAGGTTTCACTGCTATGCTGATGATACCCAGCTCTACCTGTCTTTCACCCCCGACCAGGTGTGTGCTCTCTCGGTATTTAACAGCTGCTCGTTGAAATCCAAGATTGGATGAGTTCCAGGGGGTTAAAGTTGAATGCAGGAAAGACTGAAGTCTTGGTGGTGGACCTGGGTCACAGGACAGAGGGGTTGAGGACTGACTTGTCCTTGGTTTATTTCTGGGGGGCGAACAGATCCTTACCTCTGAACGGGTGCGTGACCTGAGAGTGATACTTGATGATGGGCTGACCCTTCATCATCAGGTGTCTGCAGTCATCAAGTTAGCCTTTTACCATTTCAGGAACATTGCCAGGATCAAGCATCTTGTTCCGTCCAGCGACTTGCCTGTTCTGGTCCACGCCTTTGTGAGCTCGCGCCTTGACTACTGTAACTCCCTGTACCTAGGGCTTCCTGGGGTTGATATCCGCTGCTTGCAGCTAGTGCAGAATGCTGCTGCACGTTTATTGACTGGGGTATCAAGGAGATCTCACATTACCCCTGTGCTCCACGATCTGCACTGGCTGCCGGTTCAGTGGCGGATCACCTTTAAGGTAGATTTGTTAACCTACAAAGCCTTAGATGGACTGGGTCCTGACTACTTGAAAGAACTTCTGACCCCTTACATCCCTGTGTGACAGCTCCGCTCGGCTGATGAGGGGTTGCTGGAGATTCTGAGAGTTGGTTAGAAGTCATCTGGGGCTCGGGCTTTTATGTTTGCTGCCCCATCCCTCTGGAATTCTCTACCACGTCAGCTACGGGAGTGCAGGACTGTGGGGAGTTTTAAGCAGGCAATGAAGACTTTTCTATGGGAAAAAGCATTTCCTGATTTTCTATGATTTTATTCTTATTTATTGTAACTGATTTTGTTTGTATTTGTGAAGCGCCATGACATTTTGAAAGGCGCTATATTAAATAAAATTATTACTAACATTTCTGAACTCCAGGGGCAGTTAAGAGATCTGTTAACATGAGACTATTCAGCATTCCTTGTATGCAAGACTACCAGTTTTGTTTCCTTAATCATTTCCTTAATGTGAACCTCTACCTATATGTGTGTCTAAGTAGTACTAATTATTCCTTCATGCACATTCCTGATGGCTGTAGTCCTGCTCAATCATTTTGTTTTCCTGGTTACAAGTTGAACCCCTAAGTAAACCATGCTACTACATTTTCAAACTAATTCTTCCAGCATCATCCTGGAGGCATCTATAGTTTTCCTCAGTTTTCATCTTGGATTCATGAACAGTACTTTTCCCTAGGATTCCACATCAACTACTCATTGTCACCTCCTCCAGCCAGAGTGATTAGCTGTTCCTGCTCCACTGAGTATTTACTCTTCATTAGTGTCATGACTAACTAGCTAGAGGAAGATAAAGCAATGTCTCCATGACACCGCTGAGTTCAACATGTTTCTCATTCATTTTACCCTCATTTCTTCAAATTCTTGGAAAAGAGTTTTAGCCTGCACATCTACAACTCAAATGATATCTGAATGGTCCTCTTCTGGCAGCCAAGTTGTTAGCCTCCTAATCCTGGGGTTTCGTCACATCCTCAGTTGTCTGGACTTGAACTGAGCCTGTTCAGTAATACTGTAGCAGCTTCTTTTCTTTCTTCTCACAGAATTCAGCAACAGCCCTCAGGCCATCATCTCCCTAACTCATTCCTTCAGGAGGTCCACAAGTTTAGGTAAGTGTCCTCTGTCCACCAGGATAGGAGTCTCCACTTTCACTTCATACACTTGCCAACTCAAAGAAGGCCTTCAGGGGTCCCCCAGACATCTTACAGCTCACTCCAACTTGAAGATGGTCTTGAGGGGGTCCCCTTGGATGTCTTCCTCCATGCCTCAACTCAAAGTAGGTCTTCAGGGAGTCCCCTTGGACTGCTTCCTACATGCTCCAATTCAAATATGGTCTGCTAGGAGTCTCTTCAGATGTTTTCCTACATGCCTTAAGTCAGAGAAGGTCTTCATGGAGTCCCCTTGAACTTCTTCCTTCATGCTTTAACTCAAAGATGGTCTTCAGGGAGTCCCCATGGATGTCTTCCTACAAACTCCAATCTACAATGATGTTTTCACTTCCATGCTCATTAAAATTTCTACTACTACTCTTGGTTTCTCAAATCCGACTGAAGCAGCCCGGAAAGTTTCCCTTGGATTTCGTTTAATACACTCCAACTTTTGCAAGAACTCCATAGCCTTACTTCAGTAAAAGCAGTACTGAGAAACCTCTGATATCCTCTGGTACTTCTATGGATCAAGATGGCTTTCAGGGTCCCCACAGAAGTCTTCAGATGCAACATCCTTTGTTTCCACACCATAGCAGTCCAGTCAGTCTTGAGTCTCCATCTGACTCACATGCCTTAGTATCCTACTTCTATTTCCTAACCAGCTTGTTTTCTCTCAGTTCCTGCCCTGATCTCTGCAAGTTATTGGAATCTGATTCTCCCAGCAACATTCATAACAGAGATATGATGTGTAACTCCTGTTGCAGTTCGCCTTTGCACTTTACCTCAGCTTTGGACATTCAATCCTGCTGCCTTCCTTACATCTGCTCCATTCTTCTTAATTGCCTGCCATCCATAGCACTCATTCTATGGTGGAACCATGAAAGTATCAGACTTTAGCTATTCGCCATTCTCTGCTCAAATCACCACTGTAGAATATCTGCTTGAAATGGATGATCTTGATAATACGAGCCAGTGCGAATGCGAGCAGCTTCCTGCTCCAGGCTGCCAGTATTCTCTGAGCCACAAGGCAGTTTTATATTCCACCACTTCAACTCAGCAAGGGCCCTCAGTCATTAACTTTCATACTGTCTGTGATGGACATATGGACAGACTGATCTATTAATTTCTTTTGTTAATGCACTTATGGTTCTTTTATAAGTTGTGCTATTTGGAAGTGGATGCAAAACATGGCTTCCCAGTCACATGTCCAGGCAGGTCTTATGGGAAATACTGCCAATTTCTCAGTGTAAGATTCCCATGAGCTCATCTGAGCTATAGACCCTGGCAGATGTGAGGGTGCAATTTCAAACACCTCCGACATCCTGCAAAACAGGGTCGTAAAGCTGGACAAGGGATGTTCTAGGTGTGAAGACAGGCCAGTTGGCTTGGATGATGTAACACACACACACACACACACACACACACACACACACACACGCACATACACACAAACATACACACACACACACACACACACACACACTCACATTTAAGGTGAGGGACAGTGGGGAACTGTCACTCATAGGATGCAGCCCCTCCCCCCATCCAAAGGAAATAAATTAGGGAGCTGAGGGTCATCTCTCTCTCTCTCTCGCTCTCTCCCTGGAGCTCTCTGCATCTAATGAAAGGGGAGCCCTGCTGCAGGTAGAAAGAGAGCTTAAGTAAAGTGGCTTCTATAGCTCGCAGTAGGTAAATAGGTTTTAGATAAGGAGAGTTCAGATTTTGCTATACATCAACTGTCTGTGTAACTTGCTTTATTTTCTATTTTCTAGTAAACTTGTAAACCTTTTGTCTGACTGTAAATATATCCTGTTTGTAAATACTTGTAGTTCTTCTAGTAAAGAATCCATTTTTGATGGAACCAGTGACTGCTTGTTTATTTAAAAAGATAATTTTACTATTTCTGCTGGACTCTGTTTGCAGTCCATCTCCGAAGGGCACTCTACCAACAGTTATTGTGCTGGCCTTCCTAACCTTGAGCAAAGGGGGAAAATTGTGAGTTCCTGATTCCAGGTAAAAATTAGGTGGTGGCAAAGGATTGGAAGTCCCCAACAGAGAACTGCCCTATAAGCGATGGGCCCAAAGGGCAGTTTTTGTCACAACTGGTGGCAGTGTGAGGGATCTCTGTCACACTATTAAAGTGCATAGTATTCTTCATCTGATTCCTCTATATCTCCCAGGTACATTAAGATGAAAGCTTTCTCCTGGTCAATGCTCTGATAGCAACAACTGCCCGAGCTCTGCTTCCATTCTCCCTGTTTCCATGGGTGCCATACTGCGTCATCAAGCACCAAGGTTCATCCTATACATGGTCAATCACTTTACTATTGCTTTTGCTCACTGAACTTGACATTTCACATTTTCATGAACCACAGATGACCTATTTTTGGTGCTACTACATATCTGCAATTCAGACCTGGCATCATCGATTCTTCTCCTTGTACCCTCCTACCAAAAGCCACTGCTTTGGGGACACCTTCAGTCTGTGACTTCATCAGTCTCCCAATCAGCCATCAATATACAACATATATCAGACAAGGGTTCATTGCATTCTGTTATAGCTCAGTAAAGGTCTATTTCATATTTAACCTAAGCTACCCACTGGCTTCCTAATTTCAATGGAAGAAACAGATTTTTTCATACCTTGATGCTAACACTGTGATGTCATTCACTTACTTCCAACAACATCCATTGTGTATTCTCCTCCTTGAGTCTCCAGCCTAATCAGTTCAAATAATAAGATCTTCAGTCAGAAAAGCTTCACGAGAACTATCATAAGAACAACTCATCGTTTGGAATATATTTCTCCATTGTGCCATTCAGTCATCCCCTAGGAGTTCATCCCAGTACTTATGCTCTTTTATTTTCTAGGAACAAGCTGATGCCTTATAAGCGCCAACTTAGCTGTCTCCAGTTAGAAGCCATTTCCTTAAGTCGTACCATCTTGCCATTCAGAGATGATCCTCCCCAGTCCATCCTCGTACTTACACTGTTAACCTGATACCACCATACCTCATTATTGTGAGGGTCAGTACTAATCACTCAGTCTCCAAATCTTTCTATCTTCCACAGAAATGCTCTCTTAGATGGCTTTCATCATTCTCCCTTTCTTTGCATCAATTGAACTTCACGCAATACCCCTTTTATAGAGTCTCTGTCAATGAAGTGGACACTGAAACTCAAAGATCCATGTGTTGTCTATTGAACATGAGCTCATGTGCCATCTCGTTCACCTTCCTGCATTTTATTGAATGGTGTTTTACATCAGCATTTTCTGCTTTAATCTTCTCAGTCACTGGCGTCTTTTCATCTCGACCTCAACCATTGTCAGATATTCCAGATGAGTCCAGATTTCTATTTCTGATTATGAAGAATTGTGAATCATCAGCTCCTTCAACATCTTACTCATCATCTCACCCAGAATCTTCTCCACTCCTTCTGACTTCTAATTATCATCCAGCAACATCTACCACATTGTCCTAAGCACTTGACATCCTTTTATGGCTGCTCGCCAAGTTCATTGCTTTCTCAAGGTATTCATTGTCCAATCGAAGCAGTATCAACATCAAAACATTATCCTACTCCTTCACCAAGACAGAAAATCCAGCACATGGAAAAAAAATCAGACATTTAGTGGTATCTCCTCATAGTATGCCTAGAGGACAGGCACATTGGTAGCAATGGGTCCTCGGAGGTTTCCTCCACAGTGTGTTTTTCCTCTCCTGTGTGCTACTGTCCACACTCTTCATGAGTTGGAGGAGGTTATCTCTTTTTGGGCCTTCTATTCCCTAAATTCTGCCTGGCTCCTCTACTATGGGTGGGAATAGAGAAAGGCCACAGTTAAAGTATGCACAAGCACTATTCTGTAATCACCACACATTGAATGGGAGAGCTAAAGCCCGTGGTTTGATGTGGGGGAATGGCCCCTCCCACATTCCAAATATAAGCCAGCCCCTCTGAACAATCCATGCTCAGCATTTTTTATTCCCCAACATCCTACCCAGCCTCCTCATCCTCCAGCACTCTACTCACCTTTAGTGCTGGGCCTTCTAATTGCTTCTAAACACTGCCTAGCTCCTCTGCTGAGGGTGGGAATAGAGAAAGGCCAAAGCTAAAGTATGCACAAGCACTTTTCTCTATTCACCAAACAATGAATCTCTGTCATTGGCATGGAACCTTGGTAAAAGAACCCGTGTGTGCAAAGGTATTCTCTGAAATGTTCAATAAAAAATAAATAAGACAATACAGTAATAGCAACATTACATAGAAACATAGAAGTTGACAGCAGATAAGGACCGCAAGGCCCATCCAGTCTGCCCATTTATTTTTCTACCTTATAAATGTGCCATCGGCCTGTGCTCTGTCAATGGCCTATCTATTCATACTCATCTGTATTGCTCCCTTATGCCTATCCCATGCGTGTTTGAAGCCCTGCACTGTATTCATATCCACCATTTCCTGAGGTAGGCCGTTCCATGCATCCACCACCCTTTCTGTGAAAAGAACTTCCTCACATTACCCATAATCGGCGACCCTCTAATCTCATGCTGTGTCTTCTTGTCCTGCTATTTTCTTATATTGAAACATGTTAGACTCTTTCACCTTGTTATTCGCCCTTAAGGTGTTTGAATGTTCGATCATATCCATCTCCCTCCTTTGCTCTAGGGCCTATTATTGGTACCATTAATCTGTCCTCATATGTTTTCTGATGCAGTCTCTGCACCATTTTGGTTGCCCTTCTCTTAACTGCCTCAATTTGGTTAATGTCCTTGTGAAGGTGTGGCCTCCAGTTCTGCACGCAGTACTCCAGATGGGGCCTAACCAGTGTCTTGTAAAGAGGGATTATTACCTACCTCTTCTGACTTGTGATACCCCTACTAATACACCCTAACATCCCCCTAGCCTTACCTACTGCTTTAGTGGTCAGCTTGGATGATTTCAGGTCATCGGTGAAGATGATGCCCAAGTCTCTTACTTCCCTTGTGACTGCCAGCAACTCCCCTCCCAGCCTATAGGTGGCTTCAGGGGTTCTCTTCCCTATGTGCATGATATTGCACTTCTTTGCATTAAATCCCAGTTGCCACTGTTCCAACCATTTTGCTAGTTTATCCAGATCTCTTCTCATTCTGTCCACCCCATCTGGATCATCTACTCTGTTGTAGATCTTGGTGTCATCTGCAAACAGACAAACCTTACCCTCCAGTCCATCTGCAATGTCACTGATGAAGATATTGAAGAGAACTGGCCCCAGGACTGATCCCTGAGGCACCCCACTTGTGACTTACATCTCTTCTGACTGTATACCGTTTACCACCACTCTCTGTTTTCTGCCCGTCAACCAGTTTGCCACCCAACTGACCAACTTCTGACCCACCCTGAGCCTACCCAGTTTATTAATCAATTTTCTATGTGGAACAGTATCAAAAGCTTTGCTGAAGTCCAGGTAGGTGACATCAACTGCTCCCCCTTGGTCCACCACCCTGGTTACCCAGTCAAAGAAATCTATGAGATTAGTTTGACAGGACATTCCTTTTGTAAACCCATGCTGTCTTGGATCCTGTGCTCCTATGGATTCCAGGTGTTGCAGTATCCTTTCCTTAAGGAGTGCCTCCATAATCTTGCCCACTACTGAGGTAAGACTGACTGGCCTGTAGTTACCTGCCTCCTCCCTGATACCACTCTTGTGGAGTGGGATCACATGAGCCCTTCTCCAGTCTTCTGGGACCTCTTCTGTCCTCAGAGACTCACTAAACAGTTCTGATAATGGTTCTGCTAGTTCCACCCTTAGCTCCTTTAGTACCCTGGGATGTATGCCATCAGGTGCCATTGCCTTGTCCACCATGAGCTTATTGAGCTCTTGTAGGACCCTTTCTTTTGTGAAGGGACTAGTGCTCGCCTTCCTCCCCACTGTGTACGTGGTGCTGAGCTGTGGGCCCTGCCCTACCTTCTCTTCAGTAAATACTGAGTAGAAGTATCTATTTAAGATAGATGCTTTTACATGGTCCTCCTCCTCCTCACATGCCCCCTTATCTCCTTTGATCTTAACAATACCCCATCTGGACTTTCTCCTTTCACAAATGTATCTATAGAAAGTCTTGTCACCTTCTTTTACTGTTTGTGCTAGTGTTTCCTTGGTTTGGGCCTTTGCCTGCCTTACTGCTTTCCCTACTTCCCTTAGGGAAGTTTGGTATGCCTCCCTATCTTCATCCCGCTGTGTTCCCTTATATTTCCTGAAGGCCAGCCTTTTAGCTGTGATCTTTTCTGCTACTGTTTTTGAGAACCAAAGTGGTTTCCTTTTTCTTTTGCACTTCCTTTTCTCTCTAACACAATAGGATATTGCTTCAACTGTTGCATCCTTAATGCTTGCCCACTTTGCCTGTACCCCCGCACCTGTATTTCTTTTTGCCAGGGCTAGCTTAACTCTGTTTGCCATCTTATCAAAGTCAGCTCCTCTGAAGTCCCATATTTTTGCCTTGGAATGGGATGATTTAGTTCTAGTGGCCAAATTGAACCATACCATGTGATGGTCACTGGGCCCAGGTGACCTTCTACCTGGAGATCTGTGATCCTTTCCCTGTTAGTCAGTACTAGATCTAGGATAGCCCTGTCTCTTGTGGGTTGTTGTACCAGTTGTTTGAGGCCCTTCCCCTGTATGGAATCCACCATGTGTCTAGTTCTAGTTAGAACAACCAATGGTAAAATCACCAAACTTACAAATCAAGAATTAAAAACTCGACAGATGGAACACAGTACAAAGCATAGAGCAGTAACAGGATCACAATAAAACAACTGTCAGCAACTACGGTAGTGACTCATAATTAAGTGATAACATTCAGTTAGTTGGAGTATACAAAGCAATAACTGGCTGGTGTGGGTCGCCTTCAGCCTTGGTGTTTAATGTAATCCACACAAGCAATTTATAGCATGTATACTCCAACTAACTGAATGTTATTACTATTATATGAGTTGGAGTTGGGTCACTTTGCTGTTTTATTAGTAGCCGCAAGAATACTGGTGAAATGAGAATGCAAAGCAAAATTGGGTTGGCCACGTGGCTCAAAGGTGTACTGAGATAGTAGCATTGAAAGGGGGGAAAATTGTTCAGTTGAATAACAGTGAATAAAGGAAAGGAGACAGATACTTCATGTGAAACAAATGCTGGAAAATAGGTTAAATGCTGATATCATTTAAATAATGAATTCTAAACATCACTGTGTGTTACGTGAGCAGTGCAATGGGTTTCAGTAGTTCTGTGACATGAACTGCTTGATGTTCTGCCACCCAGTGTTTCTGCATTGGTCTGTGGGAAGCTAGAACCCAGTGATTGATAGGGCGTAAACCCAGTGGCCACTGGGGCGTGATATCAGTAGGGAAAAAAGCAGGCAAGAACAGAAAATAGGAAGGAAGGCTCAGTGAGTCAGAGGAAGCAAGGCCGTAGCAACAGTCACACAAGGCAGCAGCAGGGAGGCCCAAGCAGAGACAGTGAGGCAAGGCAGGCAGGCAGATTGGAGGAGCAGCCAGCCCCAACAAGCACCCCCAAGCAGGCAGGAGTGGTGTGACCGGCTGGAGGCATGGAGCAGTTGCACCAGGCCAGTAGAAAGGAACAGAGACAGAGTGAAGGCAAAAGGCCAGGGCTGAAGGAAGAAGAAAGCCTAAGCAACAGTGGGGTAGGGGGCAGCAGAATAGGAGCAGGGCCCAGGCAGGGTGGGGGTGGGGCAAAAAACAGCAGAAAGGACCCAACCAGCAACACAGAGCCTGCTAAGGGTAACCACAGGGCTGGCCATCCACCAGAACAGTGCATCCACAACAGCCACAACACAGGGCAGCATGACCCAGGAGCAGTGGAGCTAGGTGGAGAAGTTGTCACCGAGAGGAGGTTGGCAGGTCAGCTGGCAACTGAAGCACAGCAATCCACCACATGCCAGAGTGAATGGTAGGTAAGTAGGAGGAGCAGCACAGCTCCCATATGGAGCAGGGATCCCCAAGGCAGCAGCTGTGCGAGCGGGTAGCAGAAATGGGAGGGCAGGCAAGAAGCCAGCAGCTGCATGGTTACGGCAACAAAATGAGTGTCCAAAGGATGCTTGAACATGTGTGCTCTTACGGTGCTTGGTGGGGGCGTGGTGAGGTCACCCACTGCCCCACCAAACCCCTTACAAGCCTGAAAATAGCAATAATTACATAATGGCTAATAAGTGTACAGTGTGGAAAAGATGCATCCCTTTGATAGTCACAAAAAAACTAGAGATAACTAGGTCTGACAGTCATAGGAGTCAGATTAAGGATATGAGCAAGGGCCGGTGAGAAATAGGGAGCCCTCTTGGAGTCTACAAAACTGCATGTGGTCGGAAGAGCTGTGACCATTAGTAGGTAGGTAATTCCATTTTGGGGGGCATGAAAGACAAAATCCAGGTAGTCTAAGCCCCTTGGAGATGATGACTGTCAACAGATCTGAAGCAGTAGATTGAGGTGGGTTGTTGCAGGTAGGTGGCCAGTTGCATCCCCTTTATAGAGGGTGGTTTTGTTAGTGTCAGTGAATGCCAGCAGACCATAGATTACACCTGGCTGCAGCACCCCTGAGCTATGGCAAGGCAAGCTTTGGGGGAATAGACAATCCCTGACTCTGAAGGCCATTCAAAGTTTAGTATCAGGGCCGTTGCCAGGATTTTCACAAGAGAGGTTCTTTTTATGCAGTCTGCAACCTTTAAAAAAAGCTGTTGGTCTTAGGGCTGCCAGGACCCCAGAAGCCATGTGGTGAATTTAGGGCTTATTTTGAAGCTAAAGAAGTCATATCTGAGACCTCCTACACCCCTTGCTCTAAGCAAAATTATTATCTGGCTGGCTGCAGGGTGAATACATATATGTATTCAGTACCAGAGGGCAGCAAGACACTGCTACTGTAATATACCTAAGGCATTGTCTCAGATATAGTATGTCTCCCAGAAACTATGGGCTATGGTATGCTCTGTGATGCACTTTCATGGCTTATTTTAAGCCTATATAACTCATATCTGAGCTCCCTCTACCCCTTGCTGTAACCCCCACCCTCCCCAACTCAATATACCATTTAAGCAATAGAGTCAGTGCAACATGGCCTATAGCAAGGACAGCAGGATGCTGGGATATATCGGTAGGAGTATTGATAGCAGAAGAAAGGAAATAATACTTCCCCTCTACAGATCCCTGGTGTGATCTCACCTAGAGTACTGTGCTCAGTTCTGGAGTCCTCACCTCAGAAAGAATAAGGATAAATTGGAGACAGTGCAGCACAGAGTAACTAAAATGATTCAGGGACAGCAGGGCGATCCTATGAGGAGCACCTCAAGGCACTAAATATGTACTCATTGGAGACCAGAAGGGAGAGGGGAGATGTGATGGGGACCTTCAAGTTCCTTAAAGGAATTAACAAAGTGAACTGCTGGGTACTAGTTAGCCTGAGTACCAATTCATGGTCACATGGACATGAATGGAAATTAACAGGAGGTAGGTTCTGGAGAGATGTGAGGAAGTACTGCTTTACGGAAAGGGTGGTGGAACTTTGGAAGAGTCTGTCAGCTGAATTGGTGGGTGCAAAAACAATCAGAGGATTCAAGGAGGGCTGGGATATAATGAAGGGAATAATGGTTAGCGGGGGTAACAGGAAGGAGGAGGAGAATAGAGACAGGATGGGGAAGGTTAGCACCCTAGAGAAATGGTAAGTTCCAGAGATTAAGGGGAACTTGGGTAGACTGGATAGAACTCTGTCTTTTTCTGCCATCACTGTCTATGTTTCTATACCAAACACCCTGCTTGAAAAAGAATCTAACATAATTCTTAGTTCAGTATTGGGTACTACACTTGTTGCCCCCACTTCATTCTCCAGTATGGTAGGCATGACAATGGGAGTGAGGGGAAAGGTAATTTGACAGGTGAGAGTTCCCAGTGCAAGTTGCCATCTCGTACTCACCCCCCACCCCACCCCACCATGCTTCCAAAAGTATAGTGGGTATGATCATAACACTGAACTGTAGCAACAAATGTCATTCTATTGACTCATGAGATCATCTGGAGAAAATGCTTATCACAACGTATTTGTTTTAACTGCATCTGGTACAAATAGCACAGACAAAAGTGGAACTGAATGTCAGTAAAAATGGGACCACAGTGAAGACCTCTCTGAACAGCACAATTAGTGAGGTGGCAGTGTAGATCCCAGACAGACCCTTCCAAACACTTGCATTGCCTTTCCTCTGTGTACCTCTTTTGCTTAATTTATGAAAAGTTAAAACAGGCATATGAAACATGACAACTTTGAATTTTGTATAGAGGAGGATTTAAGTAATTTATTTCTAAATCTTGACCCACCCACCTGAAAAGCTCCTTTGCCCAGTTCTGCACAGCCTATCCCTTGATATACAGTTAATAAAGGACACATCTTTGGCAATTATGGCCAGCAAAATGTATCTGCCGGTGATGGTAATATTATAAGTCTAGGTCCTCTACTTTTTTGCTCCTGGAGATGTCATCTCTGAGCCTGCCGCCATGCTCCATTTTCCTTGAGTGCCAGCTGACAGTGTGAATTGTGGGCAGCAGCCGTGCTGTATTCCGGTCACATTCATGATGCTGACATGAGCTGCAATTAGCCAGCCAGCTATAGGGGGACAGTGCTGAGAAAGACTCAAAAAGCAGCTCCAGTCATCTTACTGGCACTGAGGAAACTGATTAACAGCAGATGAGGAGGGGGATGCATGCAGAGAGAAAGTGCTGGGGTTCATCATGTGTGCATAAGCACTCTGTGGCAGTCACAAAATAAAAAGAAATATTGAAAAAAATGCTACAAATAATGAAAAAAGGTGGGATTTCAAAAGGGGGATTCTTTCGAACCATACGAACCCCCCCCCCCAGCAACAGCTATGAGTATTAACAGATCTGAAGATTGTAATGATATGGAGGGAGAAATCTAGAGAAGGATGAGTGTAACTCCAAGTTACTTGCAACTGCTAACTTCATCGCGCAGGGATCCTTCAGCACAGGGAAGGGTGAGTGATTATAGCTGTGCTACAAAGCCGCAAAAGTAAGGAAATGGAATGTTATCCCCATCCACTGCCAGGGGCACAGTGTGTGTGTGTGTGTGTGTGTGTGTGTGTGTGTGTGTGTGTGTGTGTGTGCACATGTGCCGCTTGCAAAGCAGCTGCATTGTGATACACATTGCACTAGATGTGTACTGGACTGGACCTCGTGAGTGATCCTGTGGTCCACTTCTGAAGCTGCTGCATCATCACACAGATTGCCCCAGACCTGCAGTGGACATTAAGACTGACTGGGTCACTTGTCAAGCAGCAGCAGTGTTACATACAGTGCCCCAAGCCTAAATCCAACAGTCTTGTCTCTCAGAAAATACAAGTGCAGTGTTCATCATGGGATGTTACTGTATTCTTCTTACTATGTCATGTATTTATGATATTAAAAACATATTTGAAACCTGGGTTGTACTTTGGTATTCAGTTTTGTGGGATTCGTGAGGGTGCTGAATGGGGTGGGTAGAGTTAGGATTAAAAAACTCCTAACATCAGATTTCCTTATTTCTGCAGCTTTAATTTTAAACCCTATCTTGTGCATTAACATAGGTTTTTTTGCAATTAATTTTCTTTCTTTTTTTGAAATAGATAGTCATAACAGCTTATAATCCCTGTGGG
Source organism: Neoceratodus forsteri (assembly GCA_016271365.2). Classification (NCBI taxonomy): domain Eukaryota; kingdom Metazoa; phylum Chordata; order Ceratodontiformes; family Ceratodontidae; genus Neoceratodus; species Neoceratodus forsteri. Next base: position 1,728,738,302 of record CM057456.1, read on the forward strand.
CCATACGCAAAACAGCTGTGCATCGCACACATTATGTCAGATCTGTAGCAGACTTGACAAGTGGACAAAAGCAGTTATCATCACACACATTGCACCAGACCCACAGTGGTTTGGAAGCAGCTACATCAGTATGCACATTGCACCAGTCTTGCACCAGTCATGAAGCAGCTGCACCAGTACACACATTGCGCCAGACCTGCAATGGTCATGAAGCAGCTGCACCAGTACATACATTGCATCAGACCTGCAACAGTTGTGAAGCAGCTGCATCAGTGCACACATTGCCCCAGACTTGCAGAAGTCATGAAGCAGCTGCTCCAGTACACACATTGCACCAGATCTGCAGCGGCTGTGAAGCAACTACATCAGTGCACACATTGCACCAGACCTGCAGCAGTCATGCAGCAGCTGCATCAGTACACATATTGCACCATACTTACAGTGGTCATGAAGCAGATGAATCAGTACACACATTGCATCAGACCAGCAGCAGTTGTGAAGCAAATAAAAAAAGTACAGGTGTGCACAATGGAGTGTAGCCTGGTGCTCTACACAGGGTTGCTGAACCCAAACAAATTTGTAGTACAATCAAGGCAGTAAAGCACTCACTGATACCTGTTTCACCAGAAATGAATCAAAGAGTTCAGTTCAGAGTTTGAAATTCTCCAGCTTTATTCACAGGTAAATTCCAGATGTGGTTAGAAACAGCATTTCTACAGGAACCCCTGCACTTTGACTTTCCAAAAATATTAATATAGATATTGATGTTCAACATCTTAGCTTTAACATTAAACAGGCTACTCAACCCTAACTATAGGGGCACTATCACATCCCTACAATAGAGAAGTCAGCAGTGAGCCATGCAGTATAATAAAAAATCAATTACTCTGCCCCTGCAATAGCACAAGCAAGAGATAAGTGCTTCTGCTCATGTAATGTTCATTTCTATTTTGTCTCAGATGTCTTAGTTATATACTGTATATGCCATGAAAATATCTCTTAAAATGTGTTTATAGAGGTGTTTGAAGCAGCTGATTTAGCACTTTAACTATATTAAGTAAGAGAATATATAATCTTGTTTAATCAATTGCTTTTTTTATTTTATTCATTTAATCAGTAGACAAAATAAATATGACTTACTGTAAAGACTTGAAATATGTGTTGGCTAAATGACAAGAGTGCAGAGCATGGAAATTGTGTGGGGGAGGCAGCACTGAATGTAGACTGCAGAGTGCTTCAAGTAACAGAGTGATTGTGCTTCAACTCTAAAATTTTTTGGTTTGTTCGGAATCCAGTGATGCGCTTCAGAGCTCCCTTCTCTCTCTGTGTAATAGCAAGACATCATGCATAACTCCACTATGCAGCTGTAAAAAGGGAAGCTGACACTGTTGGGAACAGGACATACATTTCCATAACATGCAGATGTCAGGTACTTGAGAATGTGATAGGGGTTGGAACACAATGGCAAACATGGCTTTAGAATGACAAAATTGTAAGCAATTTTTAGAATACTGCAGGAATGAGATTTCTGAATGCTACCAGGCTGCAACTGTGGAATACAGCAATGACACAATCTCAGGAAGTAGCTGGGACACATCATTTTGAAATGTGGCTGGGACCCTGAAATTCAGAATGTGGTGTTGTCAAAAAATTTTAGAATGTACGATAGCAGAGATACAAAATTTTGAAATGTTGGAGACACATAACTGTGGAATATGGCAGGGATATGCAGTTTCTTAACATGTCATGGATGCATAATTTTGGCATGTGGTGGTGATGCACCATTTCAGAAAGTGGTGGGGATGCTTGATTTCAACTTGTGGTGGCAACATGCAATTTCACAATGAAGTGTGGACACAGAATTTCAGAATGTGGTGGGGGCGCACAGTTTCATAATGTGGTGGAGATGTGAGATTTCAGAATGTGGCAGGGACAATCATTTTCAAAATCTGGTAGGGATGACCAGTTTTGGAATATGGTAGGGATATGCATTTTAGGACTGTGATGAAGACTAGAAATTTTGGAATGTGGCAGTGACACAATTTTTGAATGTGGTTGGAAGGCACAGTTTCAGAATGTGGCTGAGACACACAGTTTTAAAGTGTGGTGGGGTCACCATGTTTTGGAATGTGCATAGGAAACACAATTTGAAATGTGGTGGAAATGCACAATTTTAGAATGTGTTGAGAGTGAGCATTTTCGGAATGATACGGGGTTGCACAATTTTAGAATGTAGTTGTGACTCAATTTCACAATGTGGCAGGGATGCACAATATTGGAATGTGACTGAGGCACAATTTCAAAAAGTGTTGGGAACAAGCACTTTTTGGCGGTGACTTGCAATTTCAGAATATGGAGGGGACGCACAATTTTGGAATGGAGTGGTGGCACAATTTTAGAATGTTGTGCTAACACATAACTTTAGAATGTAGTGGGGGCATGCAGTTTTGGAATGTGACGGGGATGCACAATGCCAGAATGTGGTAGCAGATCCAGAAGCAAATGGTTTGGTACCTTTTATTAGACCAACATACAGCAGATGTTACAAAAAGAACAAAGTGCTTAAGTTTTCAGACTAACCAAATCTTTCCTTGGAAGCTTATGGCAATTATTTAGAAAATCATACACTATTAACACCCAGATCATACATACAAAACCCAGAATGAATTCTCATTGTTTAAAATACTCATTTAAACCATAACCGTAGTTTAAATCAGATGAATCACATTACACCAGTTTGCTTTCAACTGAGGAGCCTTCCAAGGTCAAATGTCACCAGAATAAGATAAGAACCCCTTCTTGACTTTGGAAGGCTCCTCAGCTGTAAGCTTAAGCACTTTGTTCTTTTTGTAACATATATGTTGGTACAATAAAAGGTATCAAACCATTTGCTTCTGGATCTGTTCTTATATTTCCCAATACAGCAACGAAACTTAATCAGAATGTGGTAGGATTGTGATGCACAATTTTTAAATATGGTGGGTGTGTACAATTCTAGAGTGTTGCAGGGACAAACAATTTCAGAATAAAATACATTCTGACAGTGTGCATGCCCACTGTATTCTGAAATTGTCAGTCCCTGACAAATTCTTAGATTCCTGAATCAAAAGCCCTGGAACACTAAAGTGAAAGCCCTAAATTTAACTCAAGTTGTTCACTAGCCCTATCTGTCTGCTCAGGAGGGAGCTCAAGGGGGTCGCTGGTATGGTGAACATTTTGGGGGTTTTCTCAATAAAATGAAAAGGGGGAATGGAGGCAGAAAATGTTCCAGTTCAGTGACTGGTTGAAAGTCAGGTGTGTCAAGAAGGTGGTTTGCTTCCTGGAGGACTGTGATGCATTTTGGTGTGACAATGGCCTTCATCCTACATGGGAAGGCTCAAGGGAACTGGGACAGAAGTCTGAGGTCTTTATCTTGGAGCAGTTAAAGTGTTGTGGGGGTACTTGGGCTGGGAACATCCATAGGGCATGCCCAAATGAGTAGACAGACACCTATGGTGACCCAGCCATATGAGTTATGGAGAGGCTAAAAAAGGGTAAGGCATGGGTGGAGAAAGATGGATGGAAAGCTTATATTCTGAATGAATATTTCTGCGTCATCTTGACAGTCAAATGGGGTGGGGGTGGGGCTCTACCAGAGTACAGCATCCATGTAGTGTGGAGAACACATTTGGAAATTGAATCACACATGAAAGAGTGCTTAAGGGACTGAAAGTATTGCAGATGAGTAAGTCCCTGGGACAGGTACTAATGGAGTTGTGTCAGGCCATTGCTGTACTCCTGGAAGACCTATTCAGCTGTTCGAATGAGATAGGCATAATTCTCAGGGACTAGATGGTAGCAGACGTTGTTCCCCTGCACAAGAGTGGGTATGGGGAACCTGGGGAATGACAGACCAGTTAGCCTGACTTCCATTGTTGAGAAGTTCCTTGAGACTATAATCAAGGAGCAGCTGGGTGACTTCCAGGAGTCACATGGACTCTATGATGGCAAGCAACAGGGCTTTTGGAAGGCAAGTTCTTTCAGCGAGTCTGACTGATGTCTTCAATGTCATAATGCAGGCCAATCAAGGGCCAAGCACTGGATGACCTGTAGCTGGAATTCAGCAAGGCCTTTGGCTGTGTACCACAAAAGGCTGGTAAAGAAATTGGGGACCTAGGTGTAGGAAGAAAGTCCCTATATAGGTTGGAAACTGGCTAGTGTGAACAACCCAAAGGGTGGTGCTAAATGGTACATAGTCCGAGGTCAGGGGGTTACAAGTGGGTCACACAGGAATCAGTCCTGGGCCCCCATGTTTTTCAATGCACTAATTTACAACATTAGCTTGAAGCATGCCTGGAGAAACCATATGAGGAGAGGCTGCACAAGCTCAACATGTATTCCATGGAGGAGAGGAGAGTGAGAGTAGACATGATTGAGACCTGTAAGTACCTCATGGTGGTGAACAAGGTGCAAGAGAAGAGTCTCTTTCAAATGAGGAGGAGTACCAGAATTTGGGGGCATGCAATGAAGCTTTGGGGGAGTTTATGAGGGATGTGAGGAAATACTTCTTCACAGAAAGTGTGGTGGATGCCTGGAACAGCCTACTAGAAGAAGTGGTGTGGACGAAACCTATGAGGAGCTTCAAGCATGCATGGGATAGGCACATGGGCATAATAGGTGGAAGACAGGGAAGGATACCTGTAAACAAATATGGTCCAGGGTATAGAAATAGGCAGGGAAAATAGGGAGGCAGGCTAGATGGGACTCCTGGTCCTTTTCTGCCATCAGTTTCAATGTTTCTATGTGTGTCTCTGCCACATTCTGAGACTGCATGTCCTTCACAACATTCGGAAATTGTGTAACACCTTGACATTCCATAACTTTGTTCAGCATTCCAAAGCCACCTTCTGCTGCTTTCTAAAGCACAGTATCATGCATCTAAATATTCTGGAACTGCATGCAGTGCACCCAACCCTGTGTCCGTTTTTTTTTCAAATGATTAATACAATTACAGTTTCTTAAATTTTGGAGAAATTAAGTCCTAGAAGGTTGCTGACTGGGAGGACTAGGATGTGAGTTCAAGCCTCCCCCCACAAAACATGCCAGGTAGTAAGGTAAACACTGAGGTACAGCGCTCAACAGAGGGCAGGACAGGGCAAATGGAAAAATAGACAAGGGCAAAAAGAGCAGACATGGGGGGGAAAAAGGATAAAGCCAACATTAAATGGAGGGCAATGAGTACCAATGCCCGTAGTCTGAGAAACAAGCTTACTGAGCTAGTAGTCCTGATGGAAGATGAACAATTGGATATTGTGGCAGTCACGGAAACATGGTACACGGAGAACCATGACTGGAATGTCAAAATACTGGGGTACACAGTCTACAGAAGGGACAGGGAGGGGAAAAGAGGAGGTGGAATAGCTCTGTACATAAGGGAAGGGATCAAAGCTACAGAACTAAAAAGTAAAGGGGGAGGACAAGAGGCACTGTGGGTCACCTTGGAGACAGGGAATGGCATCACAATCCACACAGGGGTTGTATACAGACCCCCATCTCAAGGGGAGGAAATGGACAAGAAAATAATAGAGGACATTCTCAAAATGAATGAAAAAGAGGAGATACTGTTGATGGGGGACCTGAATATGCCAGATGTTAACTGGATGACATGTACTGTCGACACATCCAAGAGCAGGGTCATTCTCGATGCCCTGCAGGGGGAAGGTCTTAGACAGCTAGTGTTGGAACCCACTCAGGAGGGAGCAATACTAGACCTGGTACTCTCAAATGGAGAGAGGATCACAAATTTAGAAGTCAGTAGACATCTGGGAACAAGCGACCACTGCACAGTGTGCTTCACAGTAAGCACAACCATGGAGACAGAGCCATACAAAAGCAAGCATACTGGACTTTAGAAGGGCTGACTTTGGCAAAATGGGTGAATACCTGAGGAATACACTAGCAAATGGCCAAAAGGAGGGTGGAAGAACAAGGAGAAAATCAAAACTGCCATCATACAGGCAACAAGCCTTTGTGTGAAACAGATAAAGAAAACAAAGCAGAGTAAAAAACCACTATGGTTCTCAAAAGAGGTGGCAGGGAAGATTAAGGAGAAAAAGGCTGCATTCAAAAGTATAAGGAATCACAGAAGGAGCACGACAGGGAGCTGTATCAATTAAAGCAGAAAGAAGTGGGGAAGGCAGTCAGAATAGCAAAAGCCCAAACTGAGTTAAAAATAGCCAATTCAGTTAAGAAGGGGGATAAAACATTTTATAGGTACATTAGGGAGCATAGAAAGGTTAAGGGAGGAATAGTGAAGATTAATAAGGGAGAGGGGAGGTGGGCAGAGGGAGACAGTGAAAAGGCAGATACTGAATTAATACTTTTGCTCAGTATTCACAAAAGAAGATAAGGAGGAGTTACCTAAACCAGACAATAGAAGCACTCTGGGTAGGTGGGTTGACACCAGTCCATTTACAGAAGAAAGAGTCCTGAAAGAACTCCTAAAACTCAAGGTGGGCAAAGCAATGCAGCCTGATGGGATTCACCCCAGAATCCTAAAAGAACTAAGGGAGGACCTAGTGACACCACTGACCACACTTTTTAACAAATCATGGGAGGATGGGGTGGTACCTGAGGACTGGAGGAGGGCTGATGTGATTCCCCTTCACAAAAATGGGAGCAAGGCAGAAGCAGGAAACTGCAGACCTGTAAGTTTGACCTCAGTGGTAGGGAAAATGATGGAATCACTTCTGAAAGAAAGAATTGTTGAGTACCTAGAGGCCAGACGGGCACAGGACCCAAAGCAGCATGGATTTACAGCAGGAAGATCATGTCAGACAAATCTAATAGATTTCTTTGACTGGGTGACCAAAGTAATAGACCAGGGAGGGGCTATGGAAATGGCCTACGTAGACTTTAGCAAGGCATTTGACACAGTATCGCACAAAAGATTAATAATCAAGTTAGCAGCCTGGGAGTAGGTCCCAGGGTGGTAGCCTGGGTAGCAAACTGGCTGCAAAACAGGACACAGAAGATAATAGTGAATGGAACACATTCCGAAGAAAGGGGGGTCACTAGTGGAGTACCTCAGGGCTCAGTACTGGGTCCAGTCCTCTTTAACATCTTTATAGGTAATGCACCTGGGAAACAAAAACCCAGGAGAAGAGTACACAATAGCAGGGGAGGTACTAACAACAATAAAAATGGAAAGGGACCTAGGGGTAGTCATATCAGATGATCTAAAGGTTGGTAAGCAATGTGAGAAGTCAGTAAGGAGAGCCGGGGGATACTGGGATGCATAGGAAGGGGCATCACAAGTAGAAAAAGGGAAGTGGTTATCCATCTGTACAGAGTTGGTGAGACCCCATCTGGAGTACTGTGTGCAGTTTTAGAGACCTCATCTATGCAAGGACATAGACAGGATGGAAGCAGTCCAGAGGAGGGCAACTAAAATGGTGCAGGGTCTGTATCAGAAACCATATGAAGAGAGACTGAGAGAGCTTAATATGTATACCCTTGATGAAAGGAGGGACGGGGGACATGATAATAATAATAATAATCTTTATTTATATTGCGCCTTTCAAATACCAAGGTGCATTCCAATGAGATTGAGTACAGACAAAGTATACAAACAATAATATAAAAAATTGTTAAAAACAAATACAGTCATCGGTCAGAGACACCGTAGGCCCTTTCCCATAAAAAGGATTTGAGACCCTGTTTAAAGCTCCCCACGGTCGTACACTCCCTTATCCGACAGAGTAGAGAATTCCAAAGGGAAGGGGCCACAAACATAAAAGCCCAGGCCCCAGCTGATTTTAATATAACCCTAGGAATCTCTAGCAACCCCTTTTCGGCTGAGCGGAGCGACCTCATAGGGAGGTAAGGAATCAGGAGATCTTTCAGGTAATCAGGGCCCAGATCATGCAGGGCTTTAAAAGTCAGTAATCCGACTTTGAAGGTGATCCGCCACTGAACTGGTAGCCAGTGCAGACCCCGCAGCACCGGAGTAATATGAGATGATCTAGGAGTACCTGTAAGTACTCGAGCTGCGGAATTCTGCACCAGCTGGAGGCAGTGGATATCAACCCCTGGGAAGCCCAAGGTAAAGCGAGTTGCAGTAGTCCAGGCGTGAGGTCACAAAGGCATGGATCAGAGTTGGCAGATCGCCAGACGGAATGAGGTGCTTGATTCTGGCGATGTTTTTCAGATGATAAAAAGAAGATTTTACCACAGCTGACACTTGAGATCGTAAAGTCAGCCCAGCATCTAAGATCACCCCCAGATCTCGCACCCATTCAGAGACCAGTAACTCGACATCCCCACAAAACACCCCAGAGGGGGAGCCGGCCACAAGTCCCCCTATCCGGCGATCCGAATCCAAAACCAACACCTCGGTCTTCGCAGAATTCAACTTCAACCAACTGGACCTCATCCAATCCTGGATTTTCTTTAGACAGCTATTAAATACTGAGACAGCTCCTTCCTGGTCAGGTGCAAAGGACAAGTACAGTTGGATATCATCTACATAACAGTGAAATCCCAACCCATACCATCTCACAATATCTCCGAGAGGAAGCATGTACACCGCAAACAACATGGGGACAGTATAGAGCCCTGAGGGACCCCACAAAAAAGAGAGATGGGATGAGAGGAAAAAAAAACCCTGACACCACCCTCTGAGTTCTTCAGGTGAGGTATGATGTGAACCATCTGAGCACAACCCCAGAGAGTCCACAAATGCATCTCAGGCACTCCAAGAGAACCCCATGGTTGACGGTGTCAAATGCTGATGACAGATCCAATAAAACCAGAATGAACCATTTTCTCTGGTCTCTCGCCATCAGGAGATCATTGAGCACCCGAACCAGCGCAGTCTTGGTACTGTGCCTCTTATGGAAACCTGATTGAAGAGGTTCGTAGATGCTATGGATGGTCAAGTGGTTCTCCAACTGGGCTGCTACCACCTTCTCGATCACCTTCCCTGCAAAGGGGAGGTTCAAGATAGGTCTGTAGTTAGCGAGACAGTCTGGGTCCAAAGATGATTTCTTCAACAAGGGTGTCACCACTGCCTCTTTCAAGGACCGGGGATATTCACCCGAGTCAAGTGAAGACCAGACTATCTGTGCTAGAGCCAGTAGAATAGAATCTCCACACCCTAAAATTAGCGGTGTGGGACCTGGATCTAAACTACAGGAGGTAGGATGCAGCCCTTGGACAATCCATATAACATCCACGATTTCTGGGCAGTCGAAGGTGCTCCAGGAAAACAAAGGGATAGTGACCTGATCCTGGCCACCTGCAACTAGCATAGAGCATGTCAAACAGATGTCTGACCTAATGTCAGCCACCTTATCAGCAAAGAACCAAGCAATCTCATCACGCTGTAATTGTGACAACGCTCTACAGAGCTGTAGACAGGTTGGGTTGCACAATCTGTCCACAGTTCTGCAAAGTTGAGCAGGTCGGTTCTGAGTGGCAGAAGTTTCCCCAGACAGGAACTCTGCCTTCTTTTGGGAGATTTCTGACTGATAGAATTGATAGTGTTCTAGCAGTCTAAGGTGGTCGGTATCCAGGCCAGACCTCCACCAGCAACGTTCTAACCTGCGTCCAAGTCGCCGCAACTCCCTCAAGGCCCCATCAAACCATGGGGTCCGAGGTCAGAGGGAGAGAGGACGCACACGAACTGGAGCAATAAAATCCAGGGCAGAACTAATGGTGGTGTTATAAGCCACAACCAATGCCTCCAGATCACTGCAATGCACAGGAAATTCTGATAGGTCAAGAACCGCCACAAGGCCAGTAGAGGAAACATTCCGCAAGGGGGAGAACTTGACCATCTCCACAGGGGTCGGCCTACAAGGAGGGGCGCCAAAATTGAATCTCACAGTGTAGTGATCTGACCGACTGACTGGTTCCAACCCCACATCAGAGGCCTCGATCCCCAGGAGGAAGACCAAGTCAAGAGAATGGCCACTTTATGTATAGCAGTGGCAACCACCTGTGTTAGGCCCAGTGAATCCATTAGCTGGAGGAAGTGTTGTCCAAATTGCTATAGTTCATCATCAATCCATGCATTAAAGTCACCCAGGACCATCAGCTTGGGCGACTCAAATGCCAGGTCAACAATGAAGTCTGCTACTTTCTTAAGGAATTGCTTTTCAACTCCTGGTGGACTGTAGATGAGAGCAATTTGATAGCCCACACCTGCTACAACATCACATTCAAAAGAAAAGGTCTCTTCAACTGGAACACTAGTGAGAGCCAATTCGGTCTTAAAACAGACCGCAACCCCCCCTTCGGTCCAACCTTGGGTGATGTATCACCGTATACCCGGCTGGAATTGCGGCCTCCAATACTGGTCCCACATTATTATCCAGCCAGGTCTCGGTGATGCAAGCCAGGTCCATCAAGGCAACAAGATCTGAAAATATAACAGTCTTGTTCCGGACAGACCTGGCATTGCACAACATCGCCTGGGTTGGACAGAACTCCTGGACTGCCCCGACCACCTGCCCATCACTAAGGATGGTGCCCTTGGGTATGGGGACCAAACAAGAAGGCCCACGCTCTAGGATCCACTTCGCCCCAGGGTGTCTCCTGGGCTTAATCACCCTAATGGGAGCGCTCCGCTCAACTCGCCTCCACTGTTCACACCCCCACCCCCTCCTGCGGGCAATATCTAAAGCCTGACAGAGTTGGTAAATGAAAAAAGCCATAGGGGGGTACCCTGAAGCCACTTATAGGCTGGGAGGGGAGTTGCTAGCAGTCACAAAGGAAGAAAGAGACTTGGGCATCATCATCACTGATGACCTAAAATCATCCAAGCAGACCTCTAAAGCAGTAGGTAAGGCTAGGGGGGTGTTAGGGTGTATTAGTAGGGGTATCACAAGTGTAAGAGGGAGGTAATAATCCCTCTGTACAAGACATTGGTTAGGCCCCATCTGGAGTACTGGCAGTATTGGAGGCCACACCTTCACAAGGACATTAACCAAATTGAGGCAGTCCAGAGAAGGGCAACCAAAATGGTGCAGGAACTGCATCAGAAGACATATGAGGACAGATTAACGGAGCTCAATATGCATACCCTTGAGCAAAGGAGGGAGAGAGGTGATATGATCGAGACATTTAAACACCTTAAGGGCATAAACAAGGTGAAAGAGTCTAATATGTTTAAATATAAGAAAAATAGCAGGACAAGAGGACACAGCATGAGATTAGAGGGAGGCCGATTAAGGGGGAATGTGAGGAAATTCTTTTTCACAGAAAGGGTGGTAGATGCATGGAATGGCTTACCACAAGAAGTGGTGGCTATGAATACAGTGCAGGGCTTCAAACAGGCATGGGATAGGCATAAGGGAGCAATACAAATGACTATGAATAGATAAGTCACTGACAGAGCAAAGGCCGATGGCACATTTATAAGGTAGAAAAAGAAATGGGCAGACTGGATGGGCCTTGCGGTCCTTATCTGCCGTCAACTTCTATGTTTCTATGTTTCTATAGAAGGGGTGGAGGGAGTGGAGAGCAGAGGCTAAGTAGCGCATGACCGGGGGGGCAACAGAAAACACATCTCAAACAGAACAAATTCTCAAAAAGACAGAACAGGAAAGTAGTTAAAATCAATTCCTTATACAATTAAAACAGACTAACTAACTACAATAACTAAACTACTAAATAAAATAACTACATCAATTAATACTAAACCAAACCCAAATTAAACTCCCCCCCAAGACTCTCTCACCGTATTGAGGGTGGGAGAAAAATTAACTAAAATATACTCAAATAACAAATTCCCTCTAAATAAACCCTCACAATAAAAATAAAGGAGGGGCTTACACAATATCAGCAGGACAATTAAAAATAATAATAATAATGATAATAATAAATAAATTGGCACTCTCACTGCCAGACAATGAAATATTAAGTGTGCTTACACAAAAGTGTTTGTAGAAAGCCAAAAAGATGAGACTGTGGGGCTCTCACCACCACACAAAAATAAAATGTTAGAAACGTTCAAGTACATGAAGGGAATCAACAAAGTCCAGGAGGGTAGCATCTTTTAGAAAGAGAGTTGTGTAAGAACAAGGCACAATTTAAAGATGGGGGACAGCTCAGGGGTAATGTGAGGAAATTTTTTTTCACGGAGAGAGAGGTGGATGCATGGAACCACCTTCCTGGGGAGGTTGTTGGGTCTAAAACAGTGGGGGAATTCAAACATGCATGGACAGACATAAGGCAATTGTAGTGGGGGGTGGCAGAAAGTAGGCTGTTGGTTAGCTAGAATCTGCAGCTTATCCAGTAGGTAGGGAAATGGGCAGACTGGGTGGGCCAAGTGGTCCTTTTCTGCCGTCAAAGTCTATGTTTCTATGTAGCTCTTCACTGAAACTGTTCCTTTTGTTTTATTTTGTTTTTTAACAGGGAGTGAAATCAGGGTTACAAAATGACTCATTACTTTTAAACAAAGCAACTTAGAGATTACATTTGGTATGAGTCTTATTGGGGAAATGTTGATTCTTATTCTGCAGTGTAGCACTTGTGGCCACACTCCCTCTTTAACAATGATCAAAATACAGATAAAAAAAAGAAAATTAACAAAACATTTTCTATCATTTTTCTAGTATAAAGTGATAATACTGTATCTAGTCATATTGTAGCATATCATGTTTAGTCAAACTATCATGTTAGTTCTTAGATTGTTACCTCCCAACCTTTGGTGTGTCATTACTGTATGTAAGATATTTGGGCTATAAACTGGCCTAGGATATTACAATGCCTTTCTGAATTAGTTGGTGAAAAGGGTCCCATATTTTTTAATGGTGTCCAAGATTTTTTTTCTGCAGTATTTATCTTTTCTAATTTCAAAACATCAACCATGTAATTTATCAATGTCTAAAAGACTGTGGGACCTTTACTTTTTCACTTCAGTGAACTACCGTTTTTAAAAAAAAATTATGAATTAATTATATGTTGCATCCTACGCTGTCAATCACGCAAGATTCAGACTTAACTTCTGTAACTTGAGTACCCTTCCAAATGACCACAGGATGTGGGATTCAACAGCCTTACTTGCCAATGGGTCACCATAGATATCAAAGTGCATCCTGTGCTTGTTAGGTCTCTTTTGACAATTAAGGGAAGATCTGTATCTGCTGATAAAGGAAAGTGGCATTGTGTCTCCACATAGAGAATGATTATAGTGAGCCTCGTGAAGTATTGGTACAATTCTCTGGAATACTGTACCACCCCACCTCCCCACTGTAGATGCCCCATGCATGGACCCACACACAATGGCAATACATCCCCCAATAAGCATACACATAGTTCTGAACATATTGCAGCAGAAAACTGAATGCAGACAGTAAACACAACTTTATCTGGGCTACAAATCCTAATTGGAAAGCAAGAGGTTAACTGTCAGTGTGAGGTATTTGTTTGCAATAGGTTGGTCTTCAGCTGTCCTAAGTAGGCCCAGCCCCGTAATGGTGGCTGCTCTTTATATGCCCCCAAGTAGGGGAAACCAAATGAAACACTTCCTTGAGCTGTCACTGAAAATACCCATCTAAGCATTGCCCTCAGATGCAGTGTGCCCCTAATTCTCTCACTCTCACGTACTGAAGGTGCTATCCTCTCCCACTTACCATTCCGACAGGTGGGGAGCTCCAGTACAAGTTAGTGGGTACCCAGTTGTGGAACTGTTGTAAGTCTACTGATGTAGCATGTAGTTGGCTGGCATTGGTTCAGTTTAAACTGCTGTACTGTTGCGGTGTGTCATCCTTCAGATGAAACATTAAACCAAGGTCACATCTGCCCATCTCTGGGGCTGTCCTGGTGGATGTCCAAGTAGAAGTAAAAGAACCCAAGGCACATTTTGTAGCAGTAAAGGATTTTCACTGATGTCCTGGTCAACATTCCCCTTCACATAAAACCTGTTCATGCAATTGTCCAAGGCTGTATGTGGGTGTTGACGTGCAAAATGGTTCCACTACACATTTACAGATACTTCACTACCAGTCTCTCATTGCTTGTAAAGTGCTTTGGGATACAGTGTGTATGAAAAGCACTATATAAATGCAAGTCAAGAACCATACAAATCCTCCTCCCCCTCCCCCTCCTCCTCATAAATAACAGGAATGGTCAGTGATCACAGTCAAACTCTAAAGCCAACAGCCATGCAATTGCTAAATGGCAAAACCACAAACAGAGGTACAGTATTTGTAACTCTCTCACCAGCTGGCCAAGCCCAGCAAACAGTTTCCCAAACTAATTGTACACTTTGCTTGTAGTGAGGCAACCCCTAATTTTACTCATGGTTCCAGGGCCTGTGGATCCCTTTTGCTGTGCAGGGCTCCATTGTGCAGCTTGAGTGGATCCCACTCCGGCAGTCAATTGGCTTTCTTGGTCTCTCGCCTTAACTTTCTCGCTCTCTTTAATCTCAGACCTAGTGCATCTATGCAGGCAATGCAGTTTGGAGGTACGCTGTTCTTCACTTGATCAAGCCATGGTGAATCTGCATTGACTCCCACATCCAGGCATCCAGACCCTCCGGCAGTAATAGCCTTGCACCTCGCTGCAGCACACACTGGTGGATCCAATGACAGTCACGGGCCGCAGATCACCTCTTCGCTGTTTGGCTCTGTGGTGGCAGTGCTCAGCATCAGTGGTGTGCTGGCTAGCATGAGAATGCCTCCTTTTAGTTGAGCAGGAATACTACTTGCAAAACACTTTTAGTTAATTCTTGCAGCCACACAGTTTGTCACAGCACAGTTTTAAGGCACACCAGCTTGCAATCCAACTCTGATTAGATCTCACCAAGATCTGCCTTAAAGACAATGCAACCCACGCACTTCATGGGGCCATGGCAAAACCTGATTTGTCAGGCTGTCAGTCAGAATGGGCAGTCATGAAGGTCTGCTGCATGGCAGGTGATTGGTTGCTACAAACGCACCTGAATTAATTAGGTCCACCTGTAGTCCATAAACCACTATGGCTCCCTGAGCTTGTGAATGGTTCATATTTGTTGGCATATCACCCTTCAACTCCCATCACCATGGCAAGGTGGGTCAAAGGGTCACAGCATATCTGCCAATTTGTAGTTCCTGTGGCAGTTTCCATAAATGCCTTGAGTCATGTAAAAACACAATCCTAACCACCGAATCACACCCAGAGCTAGTCTCTCATGGGTGCACTTTTGTTTTCGGCACAGTCAGTTGGTAGATCAGGTGATGCCTGGTCCAGTCACTTCCATAGCAGTGTTGGCTAAGGCGGCAATGACTGCCTTTGATGTCCAAGCAAGCCAGGAAGTCTAAAAGGCATAATAACCCATGGAGTTACTTTTTCAACTGATGTTCCTATTTTTGATGGGTTAAAAATGTTGTTTAACCTACTTTCATGACCACCACTCATAAAATCATAAGTTTATCTATGAAAGTGGATTGACACTCATAAAAGTAATGTATGCCATGTTCGCAAAAAAAAACACCTTATGAAAATTTCGAGAAAAAATTAACTGCATATGCATGAAAATGTAAATGTTATTAGCGATTCAAAAATTCTACACATTTTTAAATAAAACCCAATAGCATAAAATGCTGCTGCCTTGCCCCAACTCTAACAAACCTGAAAGTTTCAGATTTCAACTCCCAGTCATTTGTGTGCTACTGGTGTGCCAAAATTATGGTCTTAAAAATATATTGTTCCACATCTGTAAACTTCTGAACTGTCAAGCCACCCAGCTGACCTGACAAATACCAAATTTACAAGAGCCACAGATCCTAGGACCAACTACGTGCATGCCGAATTTCAGGTAATACTGTCCAGAGATGGCCAAGGTATTAAGTTGTACCTTCGTAGTTTAATATCAGAACAGCATTTGTAACCCTTACCACAGGGCTCTATTGCACCATATAATATATGTGTGGTATTTTATGAGAAGCATGTGACCCCATGACATCGTGAGCCAGCAGTGGGATTTTTTTCTCAAAGAACAGGCCTGAACATGGTACATGGAAAAGTGTGAATGCTTCAGAAAGAGGCAAACGAATGGTGTAGTTGCCATATTGGTCCTTGCAAGAACAGAACCAGAAGCAAATGAGGTATCAAATTATTTGCTTCTGGAGCAGAAAGAGGCAGTAAGGATTAAATTGAACAGAGCTCAAGCACTCTCATAGAAAATTCACCTGACAGTAAACGAGCTGCTTGAAGAGACTTTAATTAATATATGTAGGTGCTCAGCAATACGAGTAAGCTTAGAGCACAGAAAAAATGCCCCCCCAGCACTTTTTTGGCTAGCTTGCTTCATCTGGGTCCTCGGTACATGGATTACAGTAACTCCAAGCAGCTTATTTTGTGCCTGGTATCTTTTCTATTGGAGCGCTGTTAGATTTAGTTTTTTTTTTTTCAATAAAGTCTTGTTATGTGTCAGCATTCACAACATGTGAAGCAGTGTGGCATCTTACATTTCTGAAGGATGGGTGGATATCATTCAGTAGATCTTTCTGCATTAAGAAAGTTCTTTAACACTATGACAGGTTTATACGTGCATTTTGTTGTAAAATCATTCCGTTGACTCTCTTTGGCCAAAACATGAAGTCTTTGTGGACTACATAAAAATCAATGGGGAAACATAAAATCTACATCTTTCATATATCCACTACACCTACTGATGTAATTGCTTTTAGTCATCTGTTTAAAACCTCAATTCGACTATCTGACTCACACTGGAAGGTGTATTGGCAGTGATCTAGTTAAGCAATATATGATGTCTAAAACATAAGTGCGGGGGATGCTTTTAGAAACATGATTAAGGGATTTGTTACTTTGTTACTTTCAGAATTCACATATAGTTTAGCTTTTGTAAAGTGACAGTTGTTTAAGTGAACATACACTGTAATTTCTAAAATTGTCCTTATGCTAAGATACATGCACACAGATTCCAGATGTACTACAGTTATGAAAAATACTGTTTTACATGTATCATTGCTACTACTGAATAGTGGGCAGAAACAGAAAAATGTGACTCACTTACATAAAAAGAACAATGGTCTCTCAACACATTTAGTTACAGATGACTAATTCCTTCTGTGTCATTTATAGGAGTATGACATATTAGCTTCAAATGTGAAGACAATTTTCATTTACAAAATTTAAAATGCACAGTTCCTTTCTATATCAGGGTCTACATTTCTACATAGAACCTGCAGCACAAATTATATCACCTGGTATGTTTATGACTATTATTCATCACTTATAGTTCTGAATTTCATGACAGTTACATTACCCCACAATGTGAAACACTAAGCACCCCCGAGTGAGTAATATAAATAAATTAAATACCAGTTTGATTTGTTTGTATGAATTGGTAATCCAGGGTTTTTAGTATGCTATAAAAATGTAGTATAGATTGGATCAGGGCACAGAACAGGGAAAACTGTAAAGATATACTGTTAAACAAGAGACTGAAGTTGTACAACAGCATTCAGTAGATCTCCATATTTATTTTAGAAACAAGAGCATGGGTGTAGTCCTGCAGGGTCGAGTGGGAGCTCTGATCCCTTACTTTATGTGGAGAGGAAGTGTTGCTCCAATACTTCTTAAAGTCTTCAAAGATGTGTGGTGTTTTTTTTTGTTTGTTTTGTTTTGTTTTTGTTTATGCAATCTTAAATCAGCAACTGAACAGTCTTTGAATCAGAGCTGCAAGGGACCTTTGTTTTATAGCTTCTCTGCTGAATTCCTTCACAGACTTTACTGGAGCATAAGGTGATTTAAGATCAGGTTTCCGCTTGTGGAAGTGGGGTCACTGGGCTGGGGCAGGCAGACAGACATTGTGATGATTCTCCAATTGAGTAAAATGGTCTCATTGTTTAATAAATCTGTTTGTTTACTAAATTAAAGTTACTTTCCCTACTAAGGTAAATAAACATCATGTAACCCTCTGTCCAGTCTTTGTATTGAAATTCCTGTGGAAAAATTTGGGTGGTTACACTTTATTTGCATTTGTAAGGAGTTCATTTGGAAACACTGCTTGACTGATAATAAAGTAACAGTTTTATTGGTGCCTGTGTCTAGTGGCTAATTTCACTCTGGGACTTGAAAAGTACTGTAAGCTTCAATGCTGCTGGTGGGTGAGGGGTTGAGGGGGGTGAAGCTTCAATTTGGTTCTTTTAGCCAGAGCCTACTCTGTTTAGCACTATAATCAAACATGTAAACAGTAAGATAGAGTAACTATGACATTAAACTAGGATTACACTTAGCTGATACCTGCCATATGGTGGTGCCTACTTATGCATTTGTTATAGTACAGATCCTGGAGTTGAATGCACTGCTCTGCTTTGACTTGTCATATTGTCTCCTACATATGTACTTGCATGATGTTTTTGTTTGTATTAAATGAAGCATTTGGCTGACATGGTAATGCTATGTATGTTTTGATGTATGAACAAACATAAGCATATTTCAGTTCCAAACATGTTTGCCTTCATGCTGTTGCAAGTTAGAACAACAGTATCTTGAGGCTACAGGCATGCCTTTCTTATCCCCATGAGCCATTGTTTCATGGAGTTTGGGTTCCACTGGGCTAAGGAGTATAGGCTGCCATATTCACAGCTGGCCATGTGCAGTCTGTGGCAATCTGTACACACCTGCCTGAGGGCAATATTCAGACAATTACCTCACTGGGACTGTGACTTCAGCACATGTGGGGTGTGGTGTGAGTGTGTGTGTTTGTGTGTGTGTGTGTGTGTGTGTGTGTGTGTATGTGTTGGCAGGTACGTGAATATAGCAGGTGTGGGGCCTGCTGTCACATTGAGGTAGGCTTCTATTTAGATACATAGAGTTACAGTGTGTTATTACTCTTACTTCACACACATAATGAATATTAATTCCTCCTTACTATTTACCTTCACCCATGAGAGGAGAGTTGATTCCATTGCACCATATTCAGATTCCCTAGCCTGTTACTGTACATACAGCAGGTTTATTATAGACTGTCACAATTTTTCCTTTTAACTCTGAACATATTGGGGTGCAAGATCTCATTTGCATGGGGGTTCTTGACAGATCTATTTACATTAGGCTAATATTGTAGTGATTTGTGGAAATGTAGGTATGTTAGGACTCTTGTCTTATACACATACGTTATATGTACTTCTAGTTACCTTACCCTGAGGAAGGTGGCAGTTTTATTTCATTGTGGTTCTATCCAGAATCCTTGGAGATGTTACTACGCAGATAGGAGTAAGGTTATATAGTGTCACATTTTTGCTCTGCAGATATTAGGATACATGATCCCTTTTACTTGGGATTTCATGACAGGTTGAATTCCTTTGGGGAACAATTGCAGTGACTGATGTGAATGAAGGTGCATTAGGAGTGTGTGTGTGTGTGTGTGTGTGTGTATGTGTGTGTGTGTATGTATCTCCTTAAAACTAGTTATCCCCTCCCCCCACATTATGGGGAGGATGTGGGGTGGGGTAGGGTGTGTTGTGTGTGTGGAGAGGAGGAAAGAATTTAATTTTTATCTCTTATTCAGATTCCTTAGACACTTTTGGTATATCAAGTTGTTATACACTGAGAATTTATTGACATCAGTACATATCAGGCTGCATGGTTTTAATTCTTTGGTGGTCCTTGACAAGAGTTTTTTGTTTTACACTAATACTGTCAAATTATAGTTATATTATCATTTATAAAGTCCTGTTACTACACTAGAGGCTTTTGAAGTTTATTGTGCATAATACCTTGCTGGAAAGTATAGCTGGGTAATGGGTCCAGCTAAGTTTTACACATCATACAGTGTGTACTGATCTTTTTAAGACAGCTTTACTGGTAATTTCTTGTCTGTAATACATACATTGAAACTTCTTGGAGTCCTAAGACAATCTTAGTATGTCTTTAATCTGGGTGGGGGTTGTTCTTCAGTAATTGCATTCTTATACACATTGTGACACTCATAGTTTGATTTAAGAGCCATCTGCTCAAGTAGTGTTATCTCATGTCAATTGAATTTATATGCAGTAGAATTTTTTGTATGTATTTTGCTCCAAGCACCTTTGGCCTTGGGACTCTTCCATCTTAAGGTAACATGGGACTGTTAAGCTTCTCTGACATCATCTTCTGTTTTTTTTTAAATGAATATTTTAAACCAATGGGGAATTTTTCTGTTTTTTTTTCTGCATGATCTAGTTGTTAAAAGTATTGTTTTTTCCTAAATAACTGTCATTACGCTTCTGACGAAGGACTTATTGGTCTGAAAGCTAGAGCACCCTGTTCTTGTTGTTACATCTATGTTGGTCCATTAAAAGGTATCAAATCATTTGCTTCTGGATATCACTGTGACTGGAGCATGCAAACTGTCTAAATATGGACACACATCAGGACAGTGCATAGTGACTACCATATGTGCTATGCTGACACAGGTCCAGGTGCAATGGAGGTGGTGTGGATCAAATGGGATAGCAGCAGAGCTCCTGTGGGCCATATATAGTCCTAACATGCTAATGACCCCTTTGGACATGTAAGGCACTATGGCCCATTTGCATGCCCATTATGACCCCATTTGTATGCATGTGTGACCTCCCATTCTGTAGCTGTCTTACATATTCCTTGTGGTCTAGTGGTAGCCTCACCCCCCCATTCATCTGCCTTGTAGCGGTCTCAAATATTCCTAGTGTTGTAGTGGTTCCTGTACCCCCTGATCAACTGTCCTGTATCTGTCTTGAATATTCCTGATAGTCTAGTGGCCCCCCAACCCCTAATTGCCTGTTCTGTAGCTGTTGTGAATATTCCTGATGATGTAGTGGTTCCTAACCCCCCAGTTGGCAGTCCTGTAGCTGTCTTGAATATTCCTGGTACTATAGTAGCCTCCCCCACCCCATGTAAGGGCATCTGATCCTCTGTTGACCCACCTGCTCAGGACCCTCCTCCCCCCATACACAGCCCTCGCTCAGGTCACCTAAGCTGAAGTTCGGCAATAGTGACAGCAACCTGCACAGCCCTCTGCTCACCACCTTGGCCTGCCACCATCTGACTGTCAGTGAGTGATCATGAGTACAGTAGAAACAGGTGTATGTACAATACTTGCAGTTGCTCACTGACTGTCAGACAGAAGCCAGCTGAAGTGGTGAATGGAGGACTGTGCCAGTCATCACTATTGCTATAGTTTGCCTTATGTGAATCAGGGCTGGGTGGGTGCCTGAGAGGGTGAGTGGGGAAGGGGTCAGAAGCCATTATGGTAGGGACCACAAGACCACTAGGAATATACAAGACAGCTACAAGATGGGTGATCAGGATGCTTTTGCAATGTATCGTTCCAGGACAGATAAGCTCAGATGCAACATCTGCTTTTCAGTGGGGTTCTGTTGTAGGGTCCGGCTTTTACAGAGTTTTACAGTATATTTACGCAGGATAGTCTAGCTGAGTTGTGGTATCTTGCTTGCAGTGGGGTTCAGTCTGACCCAGTTTTTACACTGTATTTACCCAGGACAGTACTTTGGAGATGCAATATCGTGTTTTCAGTGGGGTCCTCCTTTTACCCATTTTTATAATGCATTTACCCATGCACGTATGTGTTCATGGGGGTGGGGAGACGAACTGTCTATGACAGTTCAGATGCAGTGCTGATGTAGGCAATTTTCATACTGCCAAATGCAGTATGCAAATTGCCTGCAGTGGTGTTTTCCTTTGAACTATACGTCACTGCATCTGAATACTGTCATAGACAGCTTGGACATTCATTGGCGCAGTGCAGCTGCACCTGCAAAAGGGAGCAGGACATTGGAAGTGGGGGAGGCACACCTACGAAAACTCGTATGGTGACACTATGTTTCTTGCACATCCGTGCAAGCAAACATAAAAATGTATTGAGAGCAGTTATAAGTAAAAGTAATGTTTGATGACAACAATCCTGACTCCAGCTTGGTGTGTGAAAACTAACTCAGTTTATCCCCATCAGAAGAGTCAGATTGAGTAGAAGAAGATTCAGAGTATGCCTGCAGCTGTGTTTTCCTTTGAACTGTACGCCACTGCATCTGAACGCTGTCATAGACAGCTCGGACATTCATTTGCATCATTTACATGGAGCATGTAATGTGGTTGGCAATCCTCGATAGAGCTTATCAATTCCCAGTTCCTCGGTTCTGCATACCATGTAAATCTGAGGGGTGTTAGGACCCAATTGGACTACCACTCTGATTGGTGGCATGTGGTTCGTTTTCCTCGATGCTCACTAGTGGGGTTGCACACTGCATGTAAACCCCAATCCCCTGTGTGACTGGTGCCTTGCGAAAGCGTGATATTGTTTAATTGATTTGCGCATGACTGTTCACTCAGTTGGTAATGCATGCACAAATAAAACTACACCGGCTTCCCAATCACAGCCGGAAAACTCATGTAAACTGAAGCGGAGCTTGTGAACCTGACTCAGCTCGCATGTAAACAGAAGCGAGCTGCAGTTGGGTCACGAAACACCGATCTCCATTCTTCGATCGGGGAGTACATGTAAATGCAGCAATTGGCGTGGTGCAGCCACGCCTGCAAAAGGGAACAGGGCATTGGAAGTGTGGGAGGCACACCTATATTTCTTGCACATGCGTGCAAGCAAACATAAAAAAGCTTCTAGGAGATGTCATTTGTGTCATCACTGCATAAAATAGTATATAGGTGACCACTGATGAGTGTTTTTAGGATTGTTTTGGGTTTTAGCATACAGATGCTGCTGTTAGGGATAGGTATATAATAGAAGGAACACCCCAGGCATTAAATTTATATTAAAAATGTGTCTGCTCAATTCTCAAGCTGAATCCAAAGGTTCACACTGAGAGCTGTCTCCCAAAAACGAAACTGAATAAGCTGCTGCTGCTCAGTGTGTCTTGCTTCTCGCTCAGACACTTTACTAGCCTAAGTTACATCATTTTATCAAGCTGGACTTTTTTTTTCATTAATAAACTTTATCATCCCCTCTTTTGCAGCCTTTCATTAGAAACATCTCACAGAGCTCCCCTAGCAGCTTGCTGTCTGAATCTCTTCATGTTTAGCAGGTGAATGCTCCATGAAAGTGACTGCTCATTTTTTTTTTTTTTTTTTTTAGTTGATCGCCCTTTTACAGAAAAACAGCAGCATGATTGTTCAGGGAATAAGTCTCTGAATTTCCCCCTATTTTGCAAGCTACAAAAAAGTAATTCAGAAGCCGTTGTGTAACACAGGGTAGTGAAGGCGAGACACAGCTGCTGAAACCTACAAAAGAAAGCCCAGTCTCGCTGCCCCACACCCTTGCACTCTCTCTCTTCCCCATTCCTGAGTGATAACTAAAATGCCCTGCAATTGTAGTCTTTCATTTTTAACTAAAAGCAGCTATAAAAACAGTTAAGAGAAGATGCATAAAGGATCTGGGATTAGCGAGAAGAGAACCGCTGAGATAAACAAGAAAAGGACATGGTCTCTCACTCACTTCCGATACCTGTGGCACAGTTCGGAGGCTGCAGAAACCCTAAAAAAGCAAGTGCATTATTTCTTAAATAGCAGCAGATGGACATTTGCCAAGCTGGGGTGGGCTCCCAGCATGGCACCTGGAAGTGTGTTTGGGGGCAGTGGAGCCGACGGGGGATTGGTCACCCCCATCGGCCATACTGTGTTGGGGGAGTGCATGAGCATGCTGGGATGGGCTCCCAGCATGCACGTATGTGTTCATGGGGGGGGACAAACTGTCTATATTGACGAAGACAATTTGTGCAAATTGCCTGCAGCAGTGTTTTCCTTTGAACTGTATGCCACTGCATCTGAATGCTGTAATAGACAGCTCAGACATTCATTGGCGCAGTGCAGCTGCACCTGCAAAAGGGAGCGGGGCATTGGAAGTGGGGGAGGCACACCTACGAAAACTCGTAAGGTGGCACTATGTTCTTGCACATCCGTGCAAGCAAACATAAAATGTAATGAGAGCAGTTATAAGTAAAAGTAATGTTTGATGACAACAATCCCAACTCCAGCTTGGTGTGTGAAAACTAACTCAGTTTATCCCAATCAGAAGAGTCAGATTGAGTAGAAGAAGATTCAGAGTATGCTGATCCTCCAGGGACTGGACTGATGCAAGACAACCCCCTGGAGAGGATGGATAGGGACCAGTGAGGGATAACGGTCCAGAGAAGTGAAGATCCACACTGCAGTGCAGCACTTGGTAATTCCCATCACTCTGAGACCTGTTGATATGTAAATGCAAATGTTAATGGTGTGCATCCCTCCCTGACAGCAATATACCATCACCAGAATTTCCCTAGATTAGGGAAGGGGCTTACATATGCACCCAGAATTCTCTGCCAGATTGCGATCACAGGTCTGGTACCATGTTGGTAGTTCTTTATTACGTATGTATGTATGTATGTATTTATTTATGGATGGATGGATTTATTTATTTGTTTGTTTGTTTATGTATATTAAAACATATTTTACCAGGTAAACACACAGAGGTCAGATCTGGTTTCCATTTGCAACCTGAAGAGGGGAAGGAACAGGAAGATTAAAGGTATGATTACAGACATTTATAAAATGACACATTTATTTACATACTACAAGACACACATGAAAAAATATACATGTTACAAATAGGTACAAATATACAGATCCCCCATATGACTGCAGGGTAAATGCATGAAGGTGCACAGTACACATAATTTGAGCTGAAATTACATTGGATTTGGACAAAAAGAACTATCTTTGATATATATATGATATTCAGGTACAGAAAGTATTTTACATTCCAGTGAAGATGGGTGCCGTTGCACTCAAGAGTCAGTGGTAGAAACAATTTCTTTATCAGAGGCTGATGGCTGATGAATCTGATCATTTTCTTTGACTGGGTAACAAGGGAAATTGATAAAGAAATGGTAGTGAATGTGAACTACCGGGACTTCAGTAATAGCTCTGACACTGTGCCACATAGGAAACTGATTAGGAAATTGGACAGTCTTGGGATGGTATCCAAGGTGCTAAACTGGTTAAGAAATTGGTTAATGGATAGGAGACAGAAGGTGGTGGTAAATAGCATTCACTCTAATGAGGGGAGAGTGACCAGTGAACTGCTGCAGGGCTCTGTACTGGGACCAGTCCTCTTCAATGTTTTCATAAGTGACATTGCAGAGGAGCTGGAAAGGAATATATGCCTTTTTGCAGATGACACCAAAATCTGTAATAAAGTGGATACTCAGGAGGGGGTGAAGAGAATGAGTACAGACCTGAGAAATTCCAAGGAGTGCTCAAGGGTACAGCAGCAGGGTTTAATGCCAAAAAGTGCAAAATCATGCACCCAAGGCATAGAAACACAGGAGCTGAGCATAAAGTGTGTGTGTGTGGGGGGGTAGGTATTAATGGTCTCTGAGCAGGAAAGAGACTTTGGGTTATTATATCTGATGACCTCAAAGTGGCAGGGCAGGGCACGGTGATAAGGCAGTGGACAAGGCCTGTGGCATGCTAGGTTGCATAGCAAAAGTTATCACCAGTAGAATGAGGGAGGTGGTGTTACCACTGCATCGGTCTCTGGTGAGACCCCACCTGGAGTATTATCTCTAGTTCTGGAGGTTGCATCTCAGAAAGGACATAGACAGAGCTCAAAAAAAGTTATAACTTTGGAAGAGATAAACACAACCATTCAAAAAATACCTAAAGGTAAAGCTCCAGGGCTGGATGGCCTACCGGTAGATTTTTGTAAGAAATATGAAGATCTCCTATCCCAGCAATTGCTAACTACATTACATGAGGCTTTTATGTCACAACAATTACCTCAAACTTTCTATGAGGCTAATATTCATTTATTTATTAAAAAAGACAGAAAAACAAGTTTTTGTACATCGTATAGACCAATTTCACTCCTCAACAGAGATTACAAAATTCTTGGAAAAAGTATTAGCTAACCGACTAGAGACTATGTTACCAACTATCATATATCATGACCAGACTGGTTTTATAAAAGGTGGATTCTTGGCCAACAATATCAGATGGGCAATTAATTATATAGATTCTAATCAACATTCTAACTCCATTGTCATTACATTACATGCTGAAAAGGCGTTTGAACATGTTCAATGGGATTACATACATGCCCTTCTTAAAAACTACATTTTGGGAATAATTTTAGACAATGGATCAAATTATTGTATCATGCCCCAGTTGCACATATGAAAACTAATATGGATATTTCTCCAAAGTTGAAATTACAAAGGGGAACCAGACAAGAATGTCCTCTCACCCCTCTTATCTTTGCTGCAGCTCTTGAGCCACTAGCTCAAGCTCTAAGATCAACACCAAACATCCAAATTAGCCTATAGGTGGATTATATTTTATTATTAATTTCAGACCCTGAACAATCATTACTTTTGATCCATGAAATTCTTAGCAAATTTGGGGCAGCATCTGGCTATAAAATCAATCGGCAGAAAACAGAACACATTTCATTAGAGATTAATCCAAAAATTGATTCAACTCTATTTAATACCATACAACCAACCAACAAAATAAAATACCTCAGAGTTTTTATACCAAAAGATACTCAAAGACTTTACCAAATGAATTTTCTCTCATCAATTAATAAGATTAAACAAGATCTTTTAAAAAGGACACCATTAACCCCTGACATTAATAGGGAGAGTTAGTTTGAGCAAAATGATGATCTTACCCAAACTATTATTTTATTTTTGCAGACCATACCAATCAAACTACCTGATGATTTCTTTGTCTTTTTAAATAAAGCCATCAATAAATTTCTATGGAAGGAAAAAAAAACAGAATCACAATTGCCAAATTTAAATTACCAAAATATAAAGGGGGTCTAAGTCTTCTAGATTTTACATTCTATTATTATTTTGGGCAATTTAGCCAGCTGCAGTGCTGGTTTAGAAATACCACACTAGTCTGCTGCCAAATAGAACTGGATAAAGTCAATTATGCCAAACTCTCTCATACTCTTTTTGCTGCCCTGACAGCACAACAATATTCAAAATTACCATCAACAAGTGTCTCTATACACATATGGAAATAGATCCATAAATTAATAAAGTGGGAATATACAGTAAAATATATTTATATTCACCCCTGGCAGGCAATTATAACCTAGCTCCTATAATGAATACCCCAGAACTTGCTATTTGGCAAACTCCAGGTTTGACACATTTGGAAAAATGCTTTGATAAAGGAAATGTTATGTCCTTTGTGGCCATTTGGGAAAAAAATAAAAATTCCCCAACAACATTTCTTCAGGTATCTGCAGTTGAAAAATCTAATTGTAAAAATCAATAAAAATCTGACAGTACCAGATAATTCACCCATTTTAAATCTTCTGATTCCTGGTGCTCCCACTAAGAGGTTCTTATCCAGGCTGTATTCAACTTTGTTTCTTCATATAGGAAAGCCGCTTACAACATTAAAATCCAAGTGGGTCCAGGACTTAAATGAAGAAATTTCAAATGAATGTTGGCAGGAGATACTTGAATCTCAATTTAAAAACCTCATCTCTATCAAGCTCCAACGAATACAATATAATATACTTCACAGTACATATCATACACCAGCTAAATTAAATAAAATGAACCCCAATATTGTGGACATTTGCCCCAGATGTAAGCAAATACCTGTGAATCTTCTTCATATGTTTGTAAAATGTTCTATTTTAACAAAGTTTTGGCAAGATGTTTTCTATGTAATTTTTCAAATAACCAGTATCAGACCTACTACTGATGCTGAATTCATTCTGTTTGGAAAATATATAAAAAGTTACATCCCTTCATATCAATAAAAATTTGTTCAACTTGCCTTATTACCACAAACATATTAATAAACTGGAAGAACCCTAGTGCCCCTGAATTTCGACAGTGGATTAATATTATGATAGAACTCTCCAGAATTTAACAAATACATTAATATTAGAAACAAACTACAACTATGGGGGAAATCTGGTTACCCTTTGAAAAACTATATGTTAAAAAAAGCTGAATACAAGAATTGTATACAACTTATATGTTTCTTTTTTCTATGCATATTATCTTCTAATGAACTTCAAAACTCTGTAATTCCTAAATTGCAGCTTTAAAATGCTTAGTTGTTTATATTTCATTTTACTGTATCTCTGTGATATCTATCAATGAACAAATAAAAAAAAAAAGAAAGGACATAGACAGGGTGGAGACAGTCCAGAGGAGGGCGAATAAAATAGCTTGAAGGATCTCAACATGTACACCCAAGAAGAGAGGAGGGAGAGGGGGACATGATAGAGACCTACAAGTATCTCAAAGGAATGAACACAGTACAGGAGGGGGGTATATTTAAAATGTGGAAGTACACTAGGACAAGAGGACATGCATTCAAACTGGAAGGGAGTATTTCAAGAGGGATGTAAGAAAGTACTAATTTACTAAAAAAGTGGTGGATGCATGGAGCAGTCTACCAGCAGAAGTTGTAGGAGCAAAAACAGTGAGGGGCTTCAAGCATGCATGGGATAGACATAGGGGAATATTGGTTGATAGACAAGAAGGAGGGAGGGTCTATGGAGCCAGAATAGGCAGACAACACCTAGGCAGACTGGATAGATCAAGCAGCCCTTTTCTGCCAACAAATTCTGTGTTTCTATGACAGAACTGAGCTAGCTTCACAGTGCCACTTAGAACCCTGTGAAGGGCTGTAGCACTTGGAGCTAACATGTATGATGCTCTGTAGGCTCATCTCTACTACACTTCATGGCCCAGCTCTGTGCTCCCTGTGGCCTCTGCATGATGGAACTGGAGGACTCACTGCAGGGAGGGGGGAGTTGCAGGGGTGTGTGCCATTGGTGAAAGAACTGAAATGCCACTTGGGAGAGGTGTGGGCTGTTAGTAGAGTAGGACTAAGAGCAAGGAGCTGAGCAAAGACATGCTGGGCCCAAAGCTTGGACTAAGTCAAAGTATCCAAAAAGAAGAAGCTAGAAAAGAATGAGTTTATTTTTAGACAGAACACAACCACTAGTATCTTCCAACCATTTCCAAAAATAATCTTATATGATATTTTTACAATATTTGAAGCTACAATATGTTTTGAAGGCTGCAACATCTGAACAGTTCATACAGGTCTGCTGTGTTGCTACATGCATATAAATGTCAATATAATATGTTAAAAACAACAGGACTTTAAAAATGCGTGAACCATTTTAGGTTTTTATATCAACATGAAATATTTTATGTTTTTTATATTGAGATATGGTCACTGTAGGGATATGTTAACAAATATGTCTACTTAGTTGACTCCAGGCATTCATTTAAAAAAATTAAATCTCTAGTCCTAACAGTTCCAAAGTTATCACATTTTAAAGAAAATATATTTTCAAATGTCTAATTCTAGAACTGTTTGGGCTAGAAACTTACATTTTTTAAATAAAAGGTTCGAGTCCAGCCATTAAGAAATGGTGTTGTTATTATATTATTATTATGTAACAGTAGTAATTATGTTATCAATATAGAAACAGTTTATCTCTCTCTCTCTCTCTATATATATATATATAAATATTCATGGCAACAAAATTGTGTTTAATGCATCAGTTAGGGTTAAAGTGACAAAAGTGTGGAAATAATGCATTAGGGTTGAGCCCCAACCCCCCCACATAACCCACACACCCATCCTCCACAGACTGACAGATGCCAGGGTGTGCCATGGGATTGTTAGGCCCAACTCTCACCCCCATTCCATGTGTAAGCAGGTTGGCATGCTACAGTAAAGAAGAATGGAGTGATAGTTAGACCTCACAACCCCATGGCACACCCTGGCATCTGTCAGTCTGTGGAGGATGGGTGTGTGGGTTATGCGGGGGGGGTTAGGGGCTCAACCCTACTGTTTCATTTCATCACTTTTGTCGTGTTAACCCTAACTGATGCATTAAATGCAGTTTTTTGACATGAGTTTCCTTACTTTTTGAAAAAGTGTAATATAACTAGTAAAAAAACATGTATTGGTCTGCATAACAATATGCCTCTGTGGGAGTGTGGGCCCTCTGGGCCCACGTTCCCTCTTACGCATAGCTATGGAGCCATACAGCAGCCCTACAAGGCAAGGAACCTTTGTAATACAAATTTGACAATATCTTTTTAAACTTGCAACCCATGGAAAAACATTCACTGCAGGCTTACTCTATGGTTTAAAATCTTGTTCCAGCAGCATAGATCACCTAAAGGTGATCTAAGCCATCAGTAGTGAAAACTCTGTATCTTGCTTCATTTTCGAGATAAGGACACCAAAAGGCGTGACAGACCCCACAATGTAATCCTATGGGGAAAATCTCAACTTCATGATGGCATATCTATAGAATGACTTAATTCACCAACACCTAAACAGCATAATTCACACCTGTAGGGCATCCCCTCTCCACCCTCTAAATTTCAAGTAAAAAGACAAAACTGTTAACGAGCTATACAATTCTAAAGTTTTTACACTTTTAAAAATTATTTATTCATGAGATAGCAACATCCTGGGCTGCCAGATCAATCCTAGTCCATGAGTTAGCAAAATTCTAGTCTGCGAGGGGACTTCTGTTCATGCCATCAGGGCATTCTGGTCATCCCTAGGCACATCTGGTCATGAAATTCTGGCTATCTGATCGTTCCCTTACAGGCAAAGCTCACAGACCAGGACTGTCTCACAGACCAGGATTTTGCAGACTCACGGACTAGGATCGTTAGCGAGTCATGAAAGAAGAATTTTTAATTTTTAAAAAGCTATTTTTTGACAAAAATGAACCAAACCAAATGTATGGTTTTGTAGAGGGTGTCACCCTAAACAAAATCCATGCCTCATTTGGTCCAAAAGTCACCCATAGAAAAAGCAATGACATTTTGTTTGGCTGAAAAACTGAAAACAAGATGGCAGCCCATGGACAAGGAATTTTTCTGATGGACTAGGATTTTCTTTCGTGAGGTAGAAAAATCCTTGACCGTGAGACAATTCTTAGGTCACAAAATATACACATACATTTTTGAGCGAACTGAGCATGCTCAGAACTCAAAAATTAAAAATTTAATAACTTTCGAACGGATTAATATTTTTTTACCAAACTAATGCTGGATTGTTCCTTGACCAAAACTCTTTCCATGTTACAAATTTCAGACCAAAAGACCACTGGCAAAAAGTGCATTTTTTGGCATTTCACTGCACAAAAATCATATATCTGACCAAAATGCAACTTGGTAAATCAAGAGATCTACCATACCAGACCACATTCCAATTTTGCGGTAAATCAATACATCTGTTGCAAAGTTATTAACGTAAAATTTGAGTTTAATATTAAAGTGCCTACTAACCCTAACTATAGGAGCATGACCATGCCCTATATATATATATATATATATATATATACAGTATATATATTATGGTAGAGTAGCACTTTTAAGGTTAAAGGGTGAAGCTTTGGACCTTAATAACTTTGCCACTGTTCAACAGATTTGACTGAAATTTGGTATTCATGGTTGGGCATGGTACATCCTGGGGTCTGCCAACTTTCATACGGGTTGGATATACTGCTGCGGAGTTATTAAGCGACATCCAAATGCACAATTACATTTTTTTGCAAATTCTTTGCTCTCGCCTACAGGTCGCACAGTTTATGCGACCAGTCCAAACACTTCAGTCAACATGCAGCCAGGGTCCCCAATGTGCCTTTTGAAGATTTTGTGAAAAAATATTGAACGGTTCAAAAGTTATTCAAAAAACAAGTTCCCATTACAAGTCAATGGGAAAAGTTAACAAAAAGTTTGACACTTTCGCAAATGCACTTTTTAGTGTCGCAGATGGCCCTAGTAATGTTGCAAATCTGCCATTTTGTTTTCAGTTACTGATCAGAAAAATGCTTGGCGTTTAAAATTGGGACCCTCTAGGGACACAATTCTTTCTGTGTTCACCTAGTGGACCCTGAGGATGTTAGCCATGTCTTTATTTTGGGGTTAAACACCCCAAGTATATTTTTCAAATTTCTGGAAACAGTAGTGTCACAAAGTAATTAATGGCACCTGCGACACTTTCCTGAAACCACAAAAGTGTCATAAATTGCAAGTACTTTTCTAGACTATGGCCAAAATGACAGGAATTCTTCGCCACCCTGCTACAAAAGAACGGTTTGGTCTTTTGGGCTGACATTTGGAAGGACAGCAGCCAACAACTCACAGATGTGCCCTTTCATGGTTTGGTGAAAAAATATTGCATGGATGCCAAGATACGGTTCTCCGAAGTTGACATTTTTTTCCCCATAGACTAACATGGTGGCGTCCACTGTGCCTTTTTGGGGCTCGTATCTCGAAAACGGTGTGAGATACGGAATTTTCATCATGACAATGCATAGTCCATCAGTGAAAACTTAGCCAGGAAAATCATGAATCATGTGAATTTTTTCTATGTCATACGGTTACTGAGATATAAGCAATTTAGTATTCCAACACCTCATTTTCGGCTCCGAGGCCCATTATTATGCATACATTCTTTGTACACACTGTGTTTCTCTATGCAGCTGTTGGAGAAAAACAGGGTATGCGCTTCTGTTAATGTTACAGTTACTGTTTCCACTTGCGTTTACTTACCCGTTTGCGTTACCATTCCCGTGTTCACCATCGTGTGCGTTACCCTTTGCGTTCTCATTTGTGCTTGCGTTTGCATTACTGTTACCATTTGCGTTTCCACTACTGTTTGTGTTTCCATTTCTGTTTGCATCACCGTGTGCACTGCCATTTGCGTTTACGGCAGCCCTTTCATTTGCATTTGCGTTTGTCTTTCATTTTGCATCTTCGCTGCTGTTACTGTTACCATTTGCATTTCCTATTGCGTTACTGTGCCCGTGCACATTACGGTTTGCGTTTCCATATGTACTTGCGTTTCCTTTTGTGTTTCTGTTTTCTTTGGCATTATTGTTGCTGTTACCATTACCATTTGCATTTACAATTGGGGTAACGTGACCGTGCGCATTACGGTTTGAGTTTATGTACATTTTTGTGTTTACATTTACATTTCTGTTTCCTTTGGTGTTATTGTTCATGTTAACTTTACCATTTGCTTTTACAATCATGTGTACCGCATCTATGCACATTACGGTTCGTGATTTACGCATGCTTCCCTTCGCATTTTGTTTCTGTTCCCTTTGGCGTTCTTGTTGCTGTAACACTTAACATTTGCATTTACAATACCAGTTCCATCACTGTGCACATTACCAGTTGCATTTTCTTATGTGCTTGTGTGTCCGTTTGCGTCGCTGTTCGCGTCAGTATCACTTTACTCTTGCGTTTCTGTTAACGTTTGCTTTACCATTTACATTTGACTTACCATGTGTGTAACCATTGTCACTTGCATTTGCATTGCAGTTCCTGTTACTATATAACAAGACATCACCTGGTGGGAGCATGGGGCCCAAAGGGTCTTGCGCTCCTGCTACCGCATTCCATTCATTTTTTATCATCCTCATTCTCAAAATGAAGGGAAATTAGAAGCAAAAAACTCTGTTTAATGCATCAGTTAGGGTTGTTCCACAGCGACAAAAGTGAGAAATGCAGTGTTAGGGTGGAAAGCCCCCCCTTGGACCCCAGCCCACCCCAAACAGCATCAGGGTGCGCATTGGGGTCATCGGTCAACTCTCACCCCATTCTCCATACCTCTGCTTCTTTACATGTGATGGGGTGACAGTTGGGGCCGATGACTAATGCACAATGTCGGTGGGGGTGGGCTAGGGTCCAAGGGGCTCAACCCTAACAACCGAATTTCGCTTTTGTCGCTCAGGAACAACCCTAACTGATGCATTAAATGGAGTTTTTGCCTCATATATAATATATATATATATATATATATATATATATATTACCAGAATGACCAGAATCAATAGAACTTATGAATAAAATTATAAAGAATGGAGACTGTGTAAAAATGGATCTTATATCTGATTTCACAAATTACATGAGCTTTGTAGCAGCCCATACATGGGTAAGCAAGAATACACAGAATCAGTGACTGTAGAGCCTGGTTCAATACAGAATGTAGAAAAATGAAAAAATGCATTAATTAGGTAGGTAGATACATAACAAAGCACTCAGACATAACTGGAAGTGCTACCCTGCAGAAATTAAATGCAGAACACAATAATCATTTGGTCAGGAAAAAAGAGAATATAAAAAGCAACTATGGAAGGGTAGCATGTCAAAACAGTGGCTGAGGAATGGTGACCCATGAAGAGGGTGATGGAACCACAGCACTGACACTTTTGGGTGACCGACAGTTCTCCCCATCCCCAAGGTAGGATCTACGACACTGCATCGACAATTTCTTGTTGACGCAACGTTTCCCCAACATCACTACTTCTACCGCAATTGCACTCGTCATGGTGCCACTGAGTTTAAAATTGTTGTTTTGCGGGAGACTGTGCCCCCCACACACCCCCACTTATGATTATCAACTCCAAGATGGAGCTGATTTGGAGATGGGGTGTTGGACCTTTGGAAAGGGTGCCGGGGTCCCACGCGGACTTTACAGTGACATAGCAATGTTGTCGGCATTGACCATGTCATTGTAAAGTTGTTACTGTAGTGACAGGATGCCCCCAAGGTATGTCCCTCCCCTAGAGGTACAGTAGTATATTAAATAAAGGGGGGCATGGGGGGCAAAGCCCCCTGCAAAAAAATACTTTGTTTCAAGTCATCACACTGTGGGACTTGCGCCCTCTTCATCGGTTGCCATTTCACAGTTGCTGTTATGACATGGAACCCTATGGGAGATTTTACAAGATGCATTATGGATGAATGACATATGGGTGCATAGAAGGTAACAGAAAATTCAACATAGGTGTTAGTATTCCTGCTGCAGAATGAAAAAAACATCACAAAGGCATATATAAAATAATTGAAGATAATGACTTAATTAATAAAGAATATTACCTTAATAAAGAAGCTAGACCACACAGGAGTTGGATCAGAAGTAGATCTATGGGTTAAAAACTGGTTACATGGGTTCAGGAATGGACTCGGACCACCGGGGATCCAAGGGGGGGAAGGAGGATTGAGCATCCCAATGGATGCTCTCCTCCTCCAAGGGTGGGATCCTGGGGTGTCTTGCACACCCAACGCACCGGAGCCGGTGGAAGCATGGGCATCAGGGCACAGGTAGCTCTTCGAGAGTCAGGGAGGGGAGGACATTGTGGGAACTTGATTGTGGCATGCATAAGCACACCACAGGACTGGACATTCTTCCTATGTGCCGATGCCCTCATGGGAAGGAGGGAGGGACTAAGGGGAGAAAAACAGAAACATACCCCCTCTCAGGCCAAGATGACAACTGATCCACCTTGGCTCGCCTACCCGCAGGACAGACCCCATTGTGCAGGCACTCCCAGGAGAAGGAGCAAGACAGGAGGAGTAAGCCTGGCACTCTAGGGGCAGATTCTGTGGGAGGGACCCATAAGGATGATCAGAGGTCAGAAGGAGTGGAACAGGGGGTAAAAAGGAAAGTGTAAAAAAAAACTGGTTACAGGACAGAACCCAGAAAGTGCAAGTAAACGGAGCACTGTCGTCAGAAGGTAGGGTAACCAGTGGTGTGCCCCAGGGTTCAGTACTGGGACCCCTGCTCTTCAATATTTTCACATTGGACATAGCTAACGGACTACAGGAAAAGGTGTGTCTGTTCGCAGATGACACCAAAATATGCAGCAGGGTTGACACACAGCAGGGAGTGGACAAGATGGAAGCTGACCTCAAGAAACTGGAAGAATGGTCTGGAGTATGGCAGTTAAGATTCAACTTGAAAAAGTGCAAAGTCATGCGCATAGGAAAAAGAAATCCAAATAAGGCATATTACCTTGGATTGGAAAGACTAGTGGCCTCCACCCAGGAGGAGGGGGAATCATTATCTCAGACAACTTGAAGGTAGCTAAACAGTGCAAGAAGGCAACATTAAAGGCCAGCGGTATGCTGGGATGCATTGGGAGGGGAATCACAAGCAGGAAGAGGGAAGTGATCCTGCTGCTGTACAGATCACTGGTTAGGCCTCATCTGGAGTACAGTGTCCAGTTCTGCAGGCCCCACCTCAAAAAGGACATTGACCAAGTGGAGACGGTGCAGAGAAGGGCAAAAGAAATGATGCAGGGACTGCACGAGATGTCTTACGGGGATAGACTGAACATGTATTCCCTTGAACAGAGAAGAGAGAGGGGTGACATGATCAATAAATTCAAATACATAAAAGGCATAAACCAGGTGCAGATAGATGATTTCTTTCCATTTAAAAAGGGAAGAAGAACCAGGGGACATTATCTAAGGCTACAAGGAGGACAGTGCTCCGCCAACACCAGGAAGTTTTTCTTCACAGAAAGAGTGGTGGATGCCTGGAACAGCCTGCTTGCAGAGGTGGTGGGGGCAAGCACAGTGATAGGTTTCAAGAATGCTTGGGACAGGTACAAGGGAGCCATCAAACCCAAGGGCAGTTAGAAGGCTAGGCAAAAAGACAATGGGCAGACTAGATGGACCTGGTGGTCTCCTTCTGCTGTCAACTTCTATGTTTCTATGTCTCTATAATGGAAATACTAAGGCAAGTATAGACAAAGACATATTATAGTGGCCTCCAGTAGCAGAAAAAAGATGTAAAGGTAGCTATATTAGCCCCCCAAAATAACAAGCCTCCAAGTATAGACCTGCAGAAATATTTCAACATAATGTAAATTTCTGGGCTGGGATATTGGTACCAATGTTTACAAAAATATGTAACAAATTAGCTATGCATAATGACTGGAATTATGGGGTTATTGTACCATTATTTAAAAAGGGACAACAAAGTGACATGAAGTGTTACAGACCAATAACTCTCCCGCCTATAGTACAAAAAATGTATACAAGACTGATCCCAGATAAATTAACACTTTGGACCGAAGAAAACTCAGTGATCTCCAGATTCCAGCTCAGATTTAAAATGTGTCATAGTAGACTGGATTTGGCATTCACTTTGAATGTTTTGGTGAAGTCATATGTATACAATAAGGGACAAAACATTTATGTGTGTTTTATAAAGTCAGCATTTGACTCCATTCATGGAGAGATTCTGTAGATAAGCTTGATGACATGAATATTGAAAAAAGACTTCTGTATGTTTTAAAAATGTTATATTCCAATACAAGGGTGCATGTAAGATACACTCCAGATGGCACACTGACAAATTTGTTTGGAGTCAAAAATGGTGTAAAGCAGGGCTGTTTATTGGCCCTGCAATTGTTCAACTTGTATGTGGAGGCTTTGGTAGAAAGTAAAGTATAGTACATAAAGTAGATACATTTCCACCTAGTACAAATAATGAGAAAATTAGAACTATGTTGTATGCGGATGACACAGTTATAATATCCCAAACACAACTGGGACTGAAATGGGGTCTCTGCACAATTATATTTTTCTCTCAGTATGTATTAAATCTATCAAGGGAGTGCCCATTTGCCTTTATGAGACTAGAAGTGGAGATACTTCCCTTAGAAGCCAGGATAATAATTAGGCTGGTAAAGTTTTGGAAAAGAATCGTACAGATGTCAGATGAACGCCTGCCTAAAATGGCATGGGAGGAGGCATTGAAATGTGTCCAGAATAATAAAAAAGTCAGACAATGGTTTAACAGCTTGAATAGTATGGTGACAAAGACTGGAATTTTAGATCTATGGTCACCTAAGGCCAGAACACAATTTGATGATTACTGTAACAAACTCATTCAAAGAATCCGGCATGTGTATGTGCAAAAAGATTTTGTGTCAATTAATGATATAGATAAGGAAGGTATTTATTCACAAATAAAAGTATTATCTGAAATAGAAAGTTATTTACCGTTCTGTGAGAAAAGAACACATAGAAATGCTCTTTGCAGAGTAAGATTAAAATTGCTTACAGGTTACAATGATTCCATGGTCAGTAACAATTATATTTATTGTTGTGGTTGTAACATGGAATCTGGGGTTTCACCCATTCCTCATTTTTTACTGGAATGTCCTACATTTCAAAAGGAGAGATTAAAGTGGATAACTCCACTATTGCCTTCAAATTAGGGCTAACACAGAAGGAAAAATGTTTGTATGTATTGACATTGAATTCGAAACCTGCACTTTATGCTGCTGCACAATTTTTAAAATTTGCAAGACTTGGAGTCCCTTTTGAGATATTATGTCATGGATGAATTACTTAAATAGTATATTTATGTTAGCAAATTTTAAATGTGACAATTCTTTGAATTTTATACATTTTTGACAAAAAAAATAAACTTGAACTTGAAACTTGAACTTAATATATAAATGTTCATCACAACAGAAGTGTTTCTTTCGTAAAGTAAGTGTCATCGATATACTTTTCCCATAATGATAAAGTGTATCAATACACTTTTTTAATATCAGTGTGAACATTTCATGATGGTTTTAAAAAAATAGAATAAAATTTTGTTTGCACTTTTTCTGAATTTTGGTATTAGTCCCCAAAATTTGTAGCTATACAAATGTAATACCAATAAACATTCATCTTATGCCTGCCATCTTATTGATAACATTTCACTCTCCCTCCCAGCAGTACCAGTTCTTCGTCACTTTCACAGGCTTTGCCTGTAAAAGCATCCAAAGATTATAACAATCCTACTCACCATACTTTCCTTTTTTGTTGCATACCATTAGAATGGTGATTTAATTTTGTTGCTGCAATTAGGATGCTGCAACAAGAGAGACATTGATAGGGGTGATCTAGATTTCAGATCGCCACTCAGTCATGCTGCTCCTTGCTCTCACACAATTTCTACCACTCCAGGGCATGTCCACCCTGGAGAAGGTTATATTTAGTTGTGGGGAGGGTTGGGGGCAAATTGCCCCCGCAAAAGAAGACTGTTTCCTGAGTCAGGGCTTTGGTGCTCTATGTCCCAGGAGCCACAATGTCTGGTGCAGAAATGTCGGGTAGCATATTGCCTTTGCCCATATCGGTGTCAACAAAATGACTGTTGCACCAATATGGGTGAACTGTTGAGTTCCAACATTGACACTGTGTTACATGATAACTGACGGGTTATTACATCATCCCTACCAGGGAAAGGCTGACTTTCAAAGCTAGGACATCATCTTACAACTTTCTCTTCACAGGGTTCCAAGTGGCAGTTGGAAGTTAGGTCAGTTTGTACATCAACCTCTGAGGAAGAGGTTGTTTCTACTGTTGACTCCTGAGAAAACTGAAATTTCTTTTCCAGTTTTGTTAATTTTTTTTTTGCCTATGACTTACAGCAGTAAAACCTCTGTTAGTGTCTACAGACTCATTTCTAAAAATTCAAATCATGTCCGTTGTTAATTTGTCTTCTGCTGTTTTGGAAGCCTTAGTCTCCTGAAGCCCAATGTTAGCCAGTTTGCAATAGTTGATCTGTTCAATGGGATGTTCACAACCAAAGTGAGGAGTTATACATGTGCAAAATTGATGATAATCAGGCGGCTAGCTGTATGAATTGTTCGACCATTATACATAGCTGTTCTGGTTAATCACACTCTCTGTCTGCTATGGGACTACAACCCTGTCTGGGTACTGTGAAGGCAAAGGAAACTACTTGAGGAGGTTTCCACCTCTAGAGGTGAACATAATACTTTTAGGATAAAGGCATGTAGGGAAGGAGCTCAAAAGAATGACATAGGAGGTGCTGCAAACATAGATTGACTAGGGTAATGACATAAAAAGTTGATAGCTGATAGACAATTGATAACAGACTGAGGCATGCATTCCAGAAGGAGAGAGGGAAAGGATGGATTTTAGGATAATAAGAAAGTCAGCCACTATCCAACTTCAACTCACAGAGGAAATCTTACTACTAAGGTAAAGTAGATAGATAGATAGACAGACAGACAGATTGATTTATACACTGCATTATGGTCTTTGGCACTCAGGAGAAAAAAACCTGTATAAGAAATTTCTGTGGATCCATTGCTTTAGTAACCTCCCTCCTGGCATGGATAATTATTGCTATGACAGCTGAGCATTTGTTAATTTGTAATTCAATTCAGGAGAAGTTTTGGAGAGATAAGTCATGCTCTATTCCTCTAATGGGTTAATGCTGTGTGGTACTGCAAACTGATTTTTGCAGCTAAAGGAAGTTCCCACTTGAAGGAGGCCCACCTCTCAAAGTATGGACTAAGGAGATTAGTGACTCCTGAAAGGTTAGCACCTAGACTCAGAACCATGAGGAGGCCTAACCATGACTGGAAACTAAAGAAAGTAGGTACGGAATGGGAGTAGGTGGACCTTAGACAGACACAGGGAAAATAACTTTCAGAGGTGCTGCTAATTAAGTACTGTATGCACATCTAAAGCAACCCCAAAGGGCTCAGATCTCCACCTTCTGACAGCTGAAATCCTAACTGCTACACAGTCAGGTGATGGCAACTGAAGGCCTGCACATCTGAAGTTTGCCCAGAGTGTTGGGCCTTAAAACCTGGTGGGACTACTGAGAGGTGCTGCAGAACACAAGAAGCCTACAGAGAAGGACCCCTGCCCAAGATGAGGGACTCAGCCACAAGATGGAGATTTCAAAAGTAGTGAGCGAGCATGTCTTACCACTGGGCATGCTCTGAGGGCAAGAACTCTGGGAAATTATTATGGTGGTCAGTATGAATGCATTCATAGTGCTTGGAGGCAGAAACAAACTGACTGAATGATGGCTGCTGAAGGAATGACTGATATGATTGAGACTGATTGACTGAATGATGACTGCTGAAAGGAATGACTGATATGAAAGTGAAATAAATTAAAAGGCAGGAACTGAAAATATAAATGGATATCAAATGCCAAAATCTTAGATAAAACTCATCTTCTAGCAGGAAAACACAGTACCTGTATTAAACTAGGACTGAGGTGATAATACTGAAGCAGATTGATTAAGGCTGATTGAAATGACTACGAGTAAGAACAGCTGTCTGACTAGGAGGCCAGGTGAAATTATTCAGTAGGACTGCAGTGGTACTGAGAGGAAGGTTTGCAAGTGGCTTGGTATAGACAGCAGGTAGAACGTATCTAGAAAAAGAAAACAAGCTTAATATAGCAGATGGATATAGGTAAAACATAGAAACTAGTAAGCACACCAGAAAACAAAACTGAATAAGTAAACACAGTAGTTACATGAGGACAGGAGTGTAGCAGGAGTGGATGACTTAGAGAAAAGAAGGATGCATAATGCTACAGTAAAAGAAATCAGAAAGACAAAACATAAACCTACAAAGTCACTGAAGGCACAAACCAAACAGAAAGCCCCACAAAGCAATGAGGAAAAGCAGCAGTACAAACGCAGAAAGGGGGGCAGCCAGATCCACAATGAACAGAGGCAGCCGAAGCTCCAGCAAAGCCTCTAGCTGCAGCAAAGAAACATAGCTACTGAATGAAGCTGGAGGAAGCTGGTTTAAAGAGCTAGTGGAACTAAAACAGACAGACAGGAAAATGATACACATTTTAATTTCTAATGTATTTTTCTTTTTCCTTTTGCTCCTTAGAAAGTTTTCTATGTGATAAGATTGTGCTGGATGTATGGAACATCTCTTACATGGCGGCCGACATATCTATCTCTGTCCCCCCTCCCCATGCTGGAATTACAGGGGGCTTGACAGGACTCAGCCCCCATAGCTCTGTAGTGAGCCCTGGTAGCTCATGCATCACTGTTATTGGCTTACAATGGGACTGGAGGCTCAGTTTAATGATATGACCCTTAGAGGGCCCCCTAGCTCCCACAAAACTCATTAAGTTTAATTCTAACATTGCCACCCCTCAGTACAGAAGCATTGTGATCTCACTGATAGTGACATAACAGATGACTTGACCTGGCAGCTACTGAGTAGCTGTTCTTAAGCGGCAGTGATGTCACAGTTAGTAAGGTCACAATGCCGAATATGTAATGGGGGGGGAGCGGGACAGAGCTTGATACAGTATGTCATCTGCCAAGCTGAGTGTTTTTCCACACATCACACCTACTAACATCAGGTAAACAATCTTCTTATTGACCAAAAATAAAATAAAAATACCTCAGATATAAAAGGCAATGGCTGGCTGCTTTTAAAAAATAATATTAGTTGTGGGCAGTAGACTAGCTCTTTAAATAGTCCAGGAAAAGAATGAAGCTGGTTGCCCCCACCCACCAAATTGCAGGCATAGCCTTTCAATTCTTAACTGACCTTTGTCAAAATACTGTAAAGATGATTAGATATGTAGTAATTTGTTATTTCTGGTATGCTCCTTTAGCTTGGTGTAATGATGCCAAGCTCACGTACCAGGTGAAGAAAAACAAATAAATAACTAACAACACAACTTCACAGTTCAGTAGTTCAGAGCATGCAAAAAAGTGTGGTGCACATACATAGAAACATAGATTTTGATGGCAGATAAGGACCGCTTGCCCCCCCAGTCTGCCCATTTCCATACCTATTGGATAAGCTGCTGATCCTAGTTAACCAACAGCCTATTTCCTCCTACCCCCCACTAGAACTGCCTTATGTCTGTCCCATGCATCCTTGAATTCCCACACTGTTTTTGATCACACTACCTCCTCAGAAAGGCCATTGCAAGTGTCCACTACCCTCTCTGTGAAAAAATACTTCCTCACATTGCCTCTGAGCCTTCCCCCCCATCTTCAAATTGTGCTGGATAACACAAGGGCTAACAAATCAAGAAACACACGGACTACTGGAATAGCCAAAGAGGGTCAGCACCCACATTAGTATTGTAAATCAAACTTTTAATAACATGTTCTAATGTGAAAACAGGCATTACACTTTTTTTTTAAGTTTCATGGGGCATATCGTATCCAATGACACACTCAAAATGTTACAGTCAGGTACTCTTTTTGTTTTCATTTGGCATGAAAATGCAGGTCTCCAACACAGCCAGTAAATGGCAAAGAAGTCCCACACAAAATAACATTGTATTATTTTATCATATGCATCTTAGGCTATGATTGTTTTGTGCTTGCTATTGTGACTAAAATATTGCGAGACAGACCACAGTATCTGAAACTGTTCACACTTTTTTACAGTGAACCAAATGACATTCTTGCTTCTGACCACGTAACGTACCATGCACTGATGTTTCAATGTCAGGAATTACTTTTTCTTCAGAGTGGTGGGCTTATAAAGCTAACAGATTTAAATATCTCAACTAACTAAAAATTAAAACATAGACACTATTCAAAGACACAATGACACAAATAGCCGCACATAGAAAACACCAAGGGTGGGATATTCAGACTGCGCCAAAAAGATGCGTAATAGAGGGAGCAGGCGCAAGGCCAGTGCGCTATGGTGCAACGGGCATAATATTCAAACCATACACAGGACAGGGTGCACCAGTGCAATGTGGCTGAATATCATGCCTGATGCGCCATAGCTCAATGAGGGATGTGCAACGGAGCAGGGTCGATGCACAATAGCACCCCTAGGGATGCGTGGGAACTAAGACAGGAAGCAGCTGAGCAGCAGCCATGGATGCGCCATGCACTGAGGGGCATGCACCAGGACAGACAGCTCCCCCCAGACCCCCTAGGGCAAGGCCACCATGAGCTGCACAACCAGATGGGTGCAGGACAGACCACCGGCCCATGTCCCCCGGCGCTGAACCAACAGCAGATGTGACCCAGCAGTCCCCACCCACTGGGCAAGGCACCCCTGCACCATCCCCCAGCCAACAGAGACCGGAACACAAGGATGGCCAGGCTCCACCCATGCCACAGCACCACACCAATGCCGACCACCTCCAGTACAGTGAGCCTGATATGCCAAGCCCGGAAGCATGACCAAACAGTGCAAGGCACTGAAGGCAAACCCAACCAGTGAC
The DNA here is from genome assembly GCA_016271365.2 of Neoceratodus forsteri. Lineage (NCBI taxonomy): Eukaryota > Metazoa > Chordata > Ceratodontiformes > Ceratodontidae > Neoceratodus > Neoceratodus forsteri. The sequence continues at coordinate 1,728,782,095 of CM057456.1, forward strand.
CCCGGGGTGCAATGCATATGTACCACATCCTCACCATGACCACCCACCACATGCGGTGACACTGTCCACCGACGCCACCACAACCCACACAAGGCCCCCAGCATGGCCCCCACAGAGGCACAGCAAGGTGGGTGACCCAGCACCAGTACCCGAGGGACCCCGCATGTGAGAAGGGCCGCCCTGGACGCCGTCACCAGCAGGAAGGCACACCAAACACAGGACCCGAGCATGGTCTGCCACCCATGCACACACCCTGTCCCTGCACCAGCCCCACCAAACACCACAGCACCCTCCTGTGGTGCATGGAGACATGCACCACACAGGAGGCAACACAGGGCACACACAATGCCCCATCCCAGTCCCATGGGTACCCTGGCATACTGCCACACAAAGCAGTGCAACAGACGCTGCCATCGTGAAACCCATGGTGCCGTGTACCTGTGGCCTGCCCACCACCATGTTGCTGGTGAGTCTGCCATGTGGTGGGCGACCCATGCACCTGGCCACCCTGATGGCAGGTGCAGGGGTCTGTGACCAGGCCACTGCCCGTATGCAGCAGGACCCCATGTGACAGCCACCAGACCACTGGCACCACCCCAGTCACCATGGATTGCATAGAGGGGGGCAGACAAAAGCTTCGCCCACAGTGGCAACAGGGATAGATGTGTAGTAGTCCAGGGCCAGGATGCCAGCTGCAAGTGCACCATGCCTGGCAGGTGGCAGGTATGGACTGCCCCTAAAGGCACGCCAGCAGCCAAGTATGCGGTGGTGGGGTTGGCACAACCATGCATACCACAATCGTGCATGGCAGTGGTGTAGCTGCAATGGTCACAGCCGCACAGGCATGGCACACACCAACAGGGCTAGCACATGCACCCCAGCCTGCTGCACACAGGCAAACAGTGTACAGGGCACACCACTCAGTCCCGGACAGAGCCCATGGCCCCCACCCACACCAGTGGTGGAGCCCCGCCAGACACACCCACAGCCAGGCCAGCACCACCCCACAGTAGACATGCACACCACTGCAGCTAGGCTCCATGCGCCTGCTGCAAATCAGAGACCGACACGGGCATAGGTATAAAAGTATATATTATCAAACAACACAACAGCAACATAAACTATGTACAGATATGTACAATGGGTGAGGGGATGTGCAAGGACGCAACAAGGGGGGAGGGGAAGGGCAGGGGAGAATAGGAAAGGCAAAGGTGGGGGACATGGGGCGTGGGGTACAGTCTGGGGAGGGATGGAGTCTGATCAGTCTCTGCAGACCCTACCAGCGGCCCCAGTCCTCTCTCTCCTCCTTGTGGCATCTGTGGTGCCACTGATGGTCACCCCTGTCTATCCTCTCCAGCAGCTCCAGCATAGCTCAGATGACCTGCAGGATCTCCTAGAGGGTCCGCTTCATGGCCGCCCAGCATGGTCCACCTAGGACAAGGGAGCAGAGACAGTATGGCTGACTGGCCTGACCAATGCAGCCCACCCAATGTGCACGGCATGCATCAGTGGCCTGCACCCCTGGGATGGCATGTGACCACCCACAGTGAGTGCACCCACATGATCCGCCTACCCGGGCACCCGCAGCCATGCAAATTGCTGCACACCATCACCGTCCATGCACCACACAGCACCATCCTGACTGTCTGGTGCCATGGCAATGCAGTGGGAAGGCAGTGGCACAGCCAGGTGCCGAGTGCACCCATGGCCCACCTGCAACACCCACCCACATGTGCTGTCCCACAGGATGGTGCAAATGGCACCGCAGGATGTTCATGGCTGGAGGGGCCATGTGCAGAGGGTCCATGCCTCACCACCACCCCGACAACCCACCATGCACAGGTGCATACGGAATTGCAGTACTCACCTGCATCCCAGTCAGCAGGGCGCTGCTGACTCCCAGCACCAACACTGTGCACTGCCTGCATGGCCACACCTCTGGCGTTGTCCTGCCCATGACAGTCCTGGGCCATCTGAGCCCTATGATGGTCCTCCGGGCCTAAGGAAGAAACATGGAGAGAGGCACATCAGTACATAGCTGACCCATAGGCCCCCCCACCAGTGCATGTGCCCGCACAGCCTGTCTGGGCCACAGTGGCTCAGGGTGGGCACGATGCACCTCCACAACTGACAAGACAGGTGCTGGCCCCCCCGGTGGCATGGCCTGCCAAACCCTGCACCCCGAGGACAGTCGGATATGACTAGTGATGGTGAAGGAGCACCTACCTGGCCATGGCATGGCTCCCCGCCGGGCACGTGCCTGCAATCAACCCAGGCGGTCGGGGTCTCACCGCTGGAGGTCCCCATAGTGGTGCCGACACTGCTCCCCAGTACAACTGCTCCCAGTGGCCTCGTCAAGGCCTTCAGTGACTTCCTGCCACACCTCGGTGCAAGGCCTCAGGAGGGGCACCTGCCCAAACAGGGCACCTGCATGAGGCTCCACAAGAGCCACCAGGTTTGCCAGCTCAATCGTGCTCCACACAGGAACTCTGGTGCATGGCATCATTCAGTCTCTGCTGAGCTCAAAATGGTGCCCAGTAGCACACGTGTCACATGTGCTGAGGCAGTGCGGTAATGCACTGCCAATCGCAATCATGCTGGCACCGGGCTGCGCAATGGGGGGCAGCAATGCGGACACATGGTGCCTAGGGGGCAAAGAGCAGCCACAGGGTCAAGGGTCTGTCCATGCACAGAGCGCCACTGCGCCATTGGGAGGCACCTGTATGGTGCGCAGTAGGGTGCATGTGTGTGCCGACATGCAGTGGCCTACTGCACAGAGGTACCATGGCACCCACGGTGCACCATGACATGTGTGCCCAATGGACATACTGCACACGAGCACCACAGGCACAGCAGTGGCTGTGCACTGTACTGCCTCCTATGCACGGAGCGTATGCTGCACCGCTAGCGTACGTGTCAGCACCGCGCACATGCGTGGTGTGGGGCCGGACTGTGCACGTCACAGTGGTGCACCACAACCTGAGCATGTTCAACACCATTGCAAAAGGTGCAGCCTCGCGATATTCAGCCAGGATATGCAAATCAGTTCATGAGCCATTCCACAGTACGTTCACTGCATTTGCATCCCATTATAGTTGCGCATCCCCTCATTTGCATGCGATGCGCTATAAAAGCGACATGGAAATGCACAGGCCATGGATCGGTATTGCAGCCTTTGGATGTAGCTGCCATGCCATGGAGATGTGGGGACAGTAGTCTGGGAGGGCTGTATGGGTCTGCATGGTCCATGGTAACACCTGTCCATCTCCCCAGGCACAGGCATGACCGAACATGAGGAGGATGAGGAACAGGGGAGGGTGCAGAAGCGGAGGCCCAACTTCACCAGGACAGAATCAGATGCCCTGTTCGAGGCCTACCTCAACAGGGAGCCACTGCTCAGTGGACAGAGGGGCACACCACAGGCCCATGCTGTGGCGTGGGGTGAGGTGGCACGTGTGATCAACCAGCAGGGCAGCCACCAGCATTCCCTGCAGGAGTGCAAGAAAAAGGTTGGCATGTACAGGAGGAGGATTAAGGACAAGGTGGCTGCCATCAGGGCAGTGCATGCAGCCACTGGTGGGGTCCAGCAGGACGTGCCTTGCCTGATGCCACTGGAGGAGCAGGTGGCTGGCAGCATGCGGTGTTGTGCCATACAGGGTGTTCCCAGTGGAGTCTTCCAGATGGGCATCAACTCATCACTACATGGTAGGACCGGTACTGGCAGTGTGTGGGAGGCGGGGGGGTGGGCTCCTGGGCCAGACGGGACCACTAACGGTACTGTTTTCCTTTACAGCTCCTGAGCATCTGCATGGGGCAGTGGTGGTGGGTGTGTCCACCGAGGGGGCATCCCTGGAACCGGTGGAGCACCCATCCACCTCCACAGGTGTCCGAGGGACCGACCACCAGAGGCCCTGCACAGCTGTCCGGACTGATGCCAGTGGTGCAGGTGCAGATGAGACCCTGGCTGCATTCCAGCATGATGCCAGTCACGGTGTCCTGTGTGTGGAGCCAATTCCAGCACCAATGATGATGTGACACACATCCTGGACAGTGATGTTGGTGGGTCACAGGGGGATCCCACGAATGGCATCCACCTAGGCAGCAATGCAGGCAGCGCTGGTATGGCTGCCTGCATATCAGCCCCTGTCCAGCTGTGTCTGCGGCATCCAGTGGGGCAGCACTGGTGTACAGACACGGTAGTGGGGTTGGTGGTGCCACTGCAGCCATGTTGGTGGCGCCCGGTGATCGGCGGCTGGAGGGGCAGCAGCAGCAACTGGACTGTGTTGACGTGGGGATGGGGCAGGGGGCAGCAGCAGTGCACTGCGTGATGATGTACCCCAGGATGGCATCGCTGTGCAGCACCCACAAATGCGGGGCGCTGTGCCGCAGGGCCAGGAACATCATGGGGGCCAGCATGCTGGCCATGCAGATGACCCCTTGGACGACCACAGCCATCTACTGCAGGCCTCTGTGGATCAGCAGGTGTGGCTCGTGGATGCGGTGGATACACTCTGTGTGGAGCTGCGCCAGGCAGAGGTGCAGCACAGCAGGGACCATGCCCTGCTCCTGGCAGAGTTGGCCCAACAGCAGGTGGATGTGTCCATAGCCATCGACAGGCAAACCACTGCGTTGGTGACTGCTATGGCTACACTGGCCAACTGGCTGTGTGCCCAGCCACTGCACACCCCACAGAGTGCATTGTCCACCCCCCATTCTTGGCATCGGGTGACCCCTGCCATGTCAACACCGGGTTTGGCTGTGGGCATACCAAGCACGCCTGGTGCGGGCATGTTTGGTGGCCTGCAGACAGCTGCGGGGACATGGTCATGTTCACACAGTGTCACCACTGGGGGACCATCGGTGCCACCCCATGAGGCCACTGGTCAGCCTGTTATGGCTGGCAGGTCTCGGCAGGGCCACCCATGCATCCATATCGGCCTTGCTACTGTGCTGCATGACTGACCCTTCCCCCTGCATGACCACTGTCTGCCACAGCCCAGTGTGCTCTGTGGTGTTCTGTGTGTGCACCTGGGTGTTGTGCCCTGTCCTGCACTCACATGATCCCTGTGCACACCCTCCTGGCTGCTGGCCACTGTGGCATGTGCATGATGATGCCAGCATAGCGCTGACCACCACTGTACAATTTTGCTCAGCGTCTGAGGCACGCATAGTGCCAGCCACTGGGTGTGGTTGTGTTGGGTCCTGTGTGGGCATGGGGGGCCTGTGGGTGTGGGCGTGCATGTGGCCCTGTGGGCATGGGTTGGGGTGTGTGTTCCTGTGTGTGCGTGCTGCATGCAGCCCTGCTGTTTTCTGCCTTTGTATGCAGGCCCCTGCCCATTCCCACACCCCTGCCGCTGACTGTCCCTGGTGTCCGCCCCTGCCTGGCTGTCAGATGTACCCTTGCCCCTGGTGCCTGCACGTGTCCCTGCTGACCTACCTGTGTGGTCCAAAGTGCTCCTCTGCAATGGTGTCCTGGTGCTGCTGGGCCATATAGACCAGCCGGGGATCCCTTCACCTAGGGGGTGGCTACCCAACACCAGCTGTCCCGACGTCCTCATCGTCCCCACCACTGTCCCAGTCCTCGACCTCAATGGCTATCCCACAGTCAGTGGTCATGTTGTGCAGGATACAGCAGGCCAGGAATAGCCCACAGGCCTTTGAGGGGCTGTACTGTAGGGCACCGCCTGATGTGTGCAGGCAATGGAACCATACCTTCAGCAGCCCAAACACACACTCGATGATATTCCGTGTTGTGGCGTGTGCCTCATTGTACTGTTGCTGTGCTGGGGTTGAGGGGTGCCGGTATGGTGTGAGCAGCCAGGGCCGCAGTGGGTATCCACTGTCACCTGGGTGGAGAGAGAGATATCATTGGCACAGTGGTCTGTGACACTGTGCCACTGGCCTTCAAGGCCATTCCCCATGGCACCCTGCCTGTGCCCCCCCTTCTGCACCCTTCATCTGGAATGCACTGCATACTCACCTACCAGATAGCCAGTGGGGATGTCCCCGCTCTCCAACCTATGGCATAGTGTAGACTGGTGCCAGATGAAGACATCGTGTGCTCCCCCAGGGTGTGTGGCACAGACATTGATTATGCACCCCCTGGCATCGCACACCACCTGGCAGTTGACACTTGGGTATCCCTTGTGGTTGATGTATGCCAACCCCTCCAGGCTACGTGGCATGTGGATGCCAACATGGGTGCAGTCTATGGCCCCAAGCACGCCAGGCAACCATGCTACCCTGTGGAACTCCTGCATGTTTGCTGTGTGCTGGGGAAATGGATGTATTCCACAGCATGAGGCAGCAGTACGCTGAGGAATTGTGTGAGTAGGCGTGACACAGCCGACTGGGTTATGCCTGTCATGTCCCCTGTTGGTCTCTGGAAGGTGCCCGTGGCAGGCAGGCACATGACAGCTGTGATCTTTGTCTCCACAGACAGCGCATGGCTCCGTCGTGTGGGTGCCTGCATCTCCTCACTGCACAGCTCACAGAGCCGCCTCAGACAGTACCAGCCCACGATCTCGATGTCACTGCACAGCTCAAGGCTGACATGGACACAGTACAGCCTGTTCTGGGCATATCGCCGACGGGCCCTTCCACGGCTGCGCCTCCCTGCTGCCTGCCTCCTCACACCCCTCATTACCGCCTCCATCTGGAAGGTGGCACTGGCCATGTCCCTAGTTGGTGTTCAACCCCTGGGTGGCTGTCTACCTGGTCCTCCCCCGGCTGTGTGCTGCTGGTTCTGCCCCTGCACCAGGTGCACCCCGGAACATCACCACTGTGTGCTCTGCCTCTGCCTCACTGCTCTCCTTCCTCTGCGGCACGCTCAGACCCTCATGTACACACGCCCACTCACACTCACTCACTCTCACACACACACTCACTTGCACACGCCTCCAGTGGCCCCCCCGCCACCTCTTGGCCATGCCTGCCCCCTGTTTCTTTGCGTAGCTCCCTTCCACTCTGTCTCCACACTTCCCCACTATGGCTCCTCTGTAGCGCATTCATCCTTCCCTCACTTGCTCCCTTTTCTGTTAAACATATCACCTTCGTTACCTTCCGCTTGCTCTGCTATTGCGCATGTCAACTGCTGTTGAATATCACACTCGACATTATTCCTGGTGCCGCCCCCTGCACTTGTGCATGCATTCATTACTGTTGCGCTGTGGCACATTGGGTTTTGTACTGCACATCCGTTGCCGCTGAATATCACGCTTTGGTGCATGTTCACTCTTGCATGGGTGCATTCCTATTTCGCATGGTGCACCTGCTCTGAATATCCCACCCCAAGTGTAACCAAAATAACTAGGATAATGAGTGCTGCAAAGGCAAAATGAGACACACACATAAATAACTAAAACATCCAGCAATGCAACAAATGAAAAAATTAATGTAATTGAAAATACTATAAAATATAAGACCACCTGTGAAGGAAACAAAATAATAATTATACGTATATCTCTATAGATTTGAACCTGTCAAAAAAGTTAACAAATATACAAGGTCTCCAATTCATAAATAAAGTTATTTATAAATATGCATGCAGAGGAATATCTTCATTAAGTCCATGAGGAGCCAAAGAGCAAAGAGCAGAGATCCCAAATACCTCCCTTTGTTATAACTTGTGGACCAAGGGCCCAATTCCAAAAGACCCCTTAGATTGCTACATGGACCCTGCCCCTGATTCTGTAAAATTTGGGGTCCCTGTGCCACAAACCCGGGAGTCGCTGTACTTGCAGGCTAGCGCGAACAATAGTATACTTGCAGTTCTTTCCAGAGAGATTCCGCCCCCCCACCACCCAGTGCAACAAACAAAAATGCTAGGAGGAGTCCAGGGGCCGAAGGGGAAGAGGATGTCATAGGGGGTGTTGGGGAATGAGTGAGCATGCCAAGGGGTGATTGGGCACTCGATGGGGGTGCCATTATCATAACTATTATGGTAATAGTGTATGATTTGCTATAATAATAGCACCCCTGCCAGGTGCACGATCACCCCTCAGTATGCCAACTCACTCCCCAACACTCCCTATAACACTCCCCTGTCCCTTCTGCCCCAGACCCCACATACAGAGCCCCCCCAATTCCCCACCTTGTGGGGCAGTGGCACAGGGGGCTTAGACCAGCTCCTAGCTGGTCTAACTCTAGCCCCTTGGTGCGCCCCTGGAGGGGCTTCCTGACTCCCAAAAAAGGGGATGTTGACACCCCACTGTGACTCATGCCCCCTTGTGACCTGGTGTACTCCAATGTAGGTCGCAGGGGAGGCGAAGTGCCCATTTGGCATAGCAGCTTCCCATTCCAAAGCAGACCATGTTTCAGAATAGGGAATGCTGCAATTTATGATGCAATGTGTCAATTGCATCATTAATGTTTGACACAGGCACCTTACGCCGGTCTAGGGGCGCTTGGAATCGGACCCCAAGTTCTCAAGTTTCCTCCTCAAGCACTCATTTCAAGTCTCTCAATACTCAAAAATCTGAGGTTAAATGAACCATGATCTGCCTCACAGAAATGTCTAACCATAGTATAAGTGGCATTTTCAGTATGTACAGTATTGCAGTTTTTTGTTCTCCAACATGAGTCTTTAACTTACGTTTCTTACTTATCTGTCATACATAAATTTGACCACACAGTCAACATGGACACATTAAAATGAAATAATATCAGTCAAACTGCAGTTTATAAACTGATTTAATTTGAATCTTTTACCATTTCTTGGATGTACAAACATTGAGGTACTATATGTACTAGAGAATTGCCTGCAGTGGCCACAATGAGAAATTCTTACTGGTTGGAGAGGGGCCAGGTCCATTTTTATGGTATCACATTATATGAGTGACCTAAAATGAGCAACAAGAATTATAGCAACTCATTTTGGGCACATTTGTTGTGGGCTACCCTGCAGAATAGCGAGGGTATGCAAAAGCGACTAGGGGTAAGGACAAACGGAAGGGAGGAATAGCGAGGGGAAGGGGAAGGATAGGGAAGGGGTTGTCAGGCATTAATGTACCTGCCACTGCCGAGCTAGCCATGTGGTGTGGTGGTGTGAGAGGCTAGCTCTGGCAGTGCAGGTACTGTGTTCGAGTCTGGGAGTGGGTAATTTTTTGCGAGGTATGGGTTTTGCTCCCTTCCCTGACATGCACCCCCCTGGAGTTGAGAATCCTAATTCACTGGGGTGCGGGGGCCCCCTCCCCATGAAAACACTTTCTTAAGAACCGGCAGTCAGGTCACCATAGAATGTATATCGCTGATTTGCTTTTCAGCGATATACACTCACCATAATAGCGATTGCTGTTTTGCAGTCGCTATTATGACATGGAACCATTTTTATGAGCAGAGAGTGCTGCATAGGGCCTGTCTGGAACCAGCCCCCCACACACGCACACATACACACAGAAGACACAGGAGCAGAGAGAGCTGCATAGGGCCTGTCTGGAAACACCCCACCCCCCTTTCCACACACAGAAGACACAGGAGCAGAGAGAGCTGCATAGGTAATCCAGCCTCCATCTTACTCGGCTGGACTCTGTTAGGGGCATTGAAATTACAAAAGGATCTGGAGTTTTTCACTCCCAACCTGCTACCTCTCTGGAAACTACGGAGTCTGTGGGGAAATGCTCTTGTAGGGTTGTATACTTTAAGTGTAGTGACTGTATTATTCTCTGGGGGTATTTCAGAGCAGTACTGGCTGTGTTAGTCCTGAATGCAAGGGTTGTGCTGTGTAATTGGTGTTTGACTACCTTCAGGTGTTAGTCTGGCTGTTCTTAGTGGGGAATACTGCATTGCAATTCCTGTGCTGTTTAAGGCCTACCTGAGACTGCATGGTCTGGTGTTTCTCCCTGGCTTTTTATACCTCTCCGGCAAATGCAATCAGATCTCAGTCAAGTAACCAGAGACCTGAAGGCCTTAATCTGGACCATCATGCTTAAAGCAATACCTTCTCATTTTGTCTAGTCTCCATCAAACAAGTTGAGGACCTTCTCCTGCAACTAGACACGAAGGAAAGCATGGTTGCCGACCTGATCGAGCCAGTCTTCCTTCAATTGGCCTATTTTATATTGGCTCCCCCTGTTACCCACCTTTTCAACCTGTCTCTATTCCAAGGTACTCTCCCTATGATCTGGAAGACAGCATATGTCATTCCTCTGTTTAAATCCGGGAATCCTTGTGACCTAAATAACTATCGACCTATTTCTCTGCTCCCTGTCCTGTCTAAGCTACTAGAGAAGGTACCTGTAGTCAATGCACAGCTCAGATTGCACTCAGAAAGCTCCAGCTTGCTAAACACAGTCCAGTCAGGTTCCCTCCCCACCACAGTACCATAACTGCCTTAACCAAGGTTATGAATGACCGGCAGATCGCTCTCGATGCCAAATGTTATGTATGCGCTTTGTTTCTTGACCTCAGCAAGGCCTTTGATACGGTAGACATTGACCTTTTATTGGTGTCCCTAAGAAACTTAGGAGTGGACAACCTGGTGCTAAAATGGTACGCCAACTATCTTACGGACAGACACCAACAGGTCAAGGTTGATGGTGACCTGTCACCCATAAAAATACTCCTAAGAGGTGTGCCCCAAGGGTCATTTGGCCCGCTGCTTTTTGCTAGCTACATAAATCTTATAGACATTGGCATCAAGTCTGCGAATATCCATCTATTCGCCGATGATACAGTACTTTATATTGATAGAAGAACACCTGAGTCCGCCTGTAACAACCTTTAAAGTGACTTTGATGTCCTTCAGAAAAACTTGCTGCACCTGAAACTTCTACTAAATGCAAAAAAAACTAAAGCCATGAACTTCTCTCCCTCAATCCTCCCTCCCCAAAATAACCCCTATAGCATGGTTCCTCAGATATGCACTTTCTTGGGTGAAACCTTGGAATTTGTGGTGAAATTCAAATACTTGAGGGTCTGGATAGACTCCAAGCTGTCCTTCCTTGGCCACATAGATGAGCTCACTAAGAAATTGAAACAAAGACTCAGTATCTTTTTTTGCATCAAGTACTTCCTGACCTCAGAGGCCAGAAAACTAATCCAAACTACCTTCATGCCACTCCTAGATTATGCTGATTTCCTGTATGGTCACAGTACTAGCACAGCTCCAAGCTTGACATTCTCTATCAAAGAGCCCTCAGATTTATCTCTGATGCTTCTTATTCCACTCACCACTGTACACTCAACTCTTCCTTAGGTTAGAGCTCTCTCAGCTTCAAGAGGCAAAATAATGCTGTATTATGGACCTACAAAGCCATCATACACAAGCTCCCTCAGTACCTATCTGATTGCCTACCTATTTGTCCTCCCAATATTCACCCTCTGAGAAACCTTACCTATATATCCCTTGTTATCCCTAAGGTCAGAACTCGCTTTGGTAGATCTGCTATAAGCCATGCCCTCCCGAACAATATACAGAAATCAGTAAGGCTCGTTACCCCTGTTACACTCTCCCTCTTCAAAGCCCTGTTCCTGAGGACTTTCTCAGAGGCCTGTAATTGCTTCAAATAAGGGTCAATCCCTAAAGAATTTTAAAGCCTGACTATCAAAATCAAACTCTCCTCTCCCGTCTCATTCTGCGTTATAGGATGCAATAGGCCCCCCTCAGCAGGGTTTCAACTCCTGGACCACTTAAGTAATTGTATAGGATCCCTGCCCTTGGAGTTTATTATATTAGGAGACCTTAATCTGGACTGGGTTTCCTGCATCTCTGTTCCCCTTAAATTCCTGTGTGATTCCCTTGGACTATCGCAACTCATTACTGAAGCTACACGCCCTAATAAAAGAACCCTAATAATAGCACCCTGCTGGATCTTAATTTAGTAAATAAGCCACACCTATTTTCCCATGCTACATATTCTTCTCTGATATCAGTGACCATTGTTTCACTGCCTGTGTAAGATCTGCCTCGAAACCACCATCTACTTCTAAATTCACCATCAAGAGGTGTCATTGTAACTTTGACCCCTGGACATTTATCACTGACTTGAGGGATTCTTTGAGATGGCAGGACTTCTACCTAGCAAAATCATTGAATACGGTCTACGATATCTTCCAGGATATTGTGTTAGGAGCATTGGATAAGCATGCACCACTGGTTAAAGTACAATCTAAGAAAAAATTATGCCAGTGGTTTACAGTGGACCTAAAGGCAGCACTGCATAATAGAGATTTGCTTTGGAAAACAGTTTGAAAAATAAAGCTTCCAGCTGACTGGATTTTGTTTAGGAAAGCAAGAAATCTTTGTACTAGGATTGTCAGGGAAGCAAAGACCAACTGTTTTCGTGCAGAACTTGATTTTTCCTCTAAATGTTCCTCCAAATTCTGGAAAACACTTAAGGACATTGAAAGTCATGCATCCACGAATTCCCTACCCACAAGAATTACTATTGGGGCCACTACAGTCTCTGATGGGATGAAAATCCTTGACTCCCTCAATAACCACTTAGCTACCACAGGTTTAGCATTTGATACCTCCCCCGACAGTAACCTTCACTCTGAACTCGGTGTACAGGACCAAGAAGCTCCTGTCATCAGCACTGCGTTCTCCCTTCAGCCTGCATCCTTGAAAGACATTGAGGACCTCTTGCTACAACTAAACACAAGGAAGAGTGCTGATGCAGACCTCCTTGACCCCTTTTTCCTGAAATTTGGTCATCACGTCCTGGCTGTGCCAATTACCCACCTCTTTAACTTATCCCTTTCTCAGGGTGACCTTCCTCCCCTATGAAAAACTGTACCTGTGATCCCCTTTTCAAATCCAGAGACCCTAGTGACCTTAACAATTACAGGCCTATCTCTCTACTCCCCATCTTGTCTAAACTGTTAGAGAAAATCGTGAGTGCACAGCTCAGAAATTACCTGGAATCTGCAAACCTGCTTATCCCTATACAATCAGGCTTTAGACCATGCCATAGCACCATCTTGGCACTTGCTAAGGTGACTATTGACTGGCAGTGTGACCTGGATGCCAAGAATTTTGTTTGTGCAGTATTTTTAGACCTAAGTAAGGCATTTGGCACTGTCAATCATGATCTGCTCTTTACGTCCCTCCAGAACATAAGTCTGGACTCTCTATCATTGAGATGGCTCTCCAACTATCTTTCAAGTTGTCTCCAGCTGGTAAAAGCAGACAGGGAATTCTCGCCCTTAAAACCCCTGCTAAGAGACGTATCGCAGGGCTCAATATTGTTGATGCCAACCTCAATACTGCAAACGCACATCTATTTTCAGATGATACAGTACTTTACATCAGCAGATCTTCCCCAGAAGCAGCATGTAGTGATCTTCAGCAGGAGTTTAATCTGCTGCAACTGCAGCTCTTGAACCAGAAACTTCTACTGAATGCTAAGAAAACAAAGGTGATGCTCCTCTCACCCTCTGCACATATAATGAACTCCGCTGCCCAAGGAATCTTTCCTCAGATCTCCACACTCCTATGTGAACCTTTGGAATAGGTAACAAAGTTCAAATACTTGGGGGTCAGGATTGACCATAGACTTTCTTATTATGCCCATATTGAAGAATTTATAAAAAAGCTTAGACAGAGGCTTGGTCTCTTCTATATGATTAATCACCTGCTTACTCAGGATGCCAAGAAGTGATTGCTCTAATCCACCTTCCTAACATTGTTGGACTATGCGGACTTCCTTTACAGTCAATGCCCCACTTCTGCAATGGTCAAACTTGACACGCTTTGTCATACAGCCTTAAGGTTAATTACCGGCCTCCCTTCCGCCATGCATCACTGCTCCCTATATGCTGCTGTGGGATGGCCATCCCTCAAATATAGAAGACAGAGGAATACTGCCTTTTGGACCTTCAGAGCTATTACTAAAATGTTGCCTCAGTATGTCTTGGATTGCCTGCCCCTAAGCTAGGTAGGCAAATATGCTTTGAGGAGTGCCTCCTATATCTCATTTATTATACCTATGGTCAGATCGCGCTTTGGTAGGACATCCTTAAGTTACGCATTATCCTCACTCTGGAACAAGCTGCAAAAAACATTGAAATTGGTCTACCCTATCAAACTGTCAACATTCAAAACTCTTTACACTCATTCTTTCAAGGAATCCTGCAATTGTTTTACCTGACCCTGCCTTATTACTTGAATTGAGCCTCCCTCTCTCTGTCCTCCCCTGACCCTTATTCTTTCTGTTCCCTTATCCCCTTCCTCCCCTTGCCTCTGACCAGCATCCTTGGGCCCATCTTCATTCCATTAGTGGTCTCAGCAACACTCTGTGATCAGTGGTCTTCCTATGACTGCTACTGTCCATTTAGTCTTCTACCCCTCTACCTCCTCACTTTTAGGTGTCTGCCCCTTCCCCCTAAATTTATGGATCTTTCCTTTTACTTCATACCTAATCTAAAAGCCCTCTCTATTACACTCTGTATATTCCTTGTAACTTGTATTTATTATTCCCTTCATACAGTCCAGAGAATCTCATGTATATTTTTGAATATATATTTTTACCAAGCATTAGGACTGTTATCCATCTGAAGTCTGAACATTGTTCTATGTTCACTTTCTATTGTATTATGACTTGTATTATGATTCTGTTGTGTATGTAACCCTTCTATTCTTGACTATGTATCTATGTCCAGGTCCACCTCGAAAATGAGCTTTGCTCAACGGTGTTTGCCTGGTTAAAAAAAGATTTTGATTGATTTATTGACTGGTAAGACAGAGTGAACCAGTCAAGCCCTAATAATTCTCCCATGTCTCTATGTCGCTCTCGGTGTCTCTGTCACAAGATGTGACAGTTTGGGATCCGCTGAAAGAACATGCCAGCATTTCATTACTGCCTGGCCTATTTTTGTTGCAATTGTATTAAATTGTGTGGCAAAGGTTGGTTTCTAATTTACCCATAAGATCAATTCACTGCAGATATTTTTTGCATAATTGTAACCTTCAATAATGTGTTAATTTTTATACTTTTTTTTATGGAAATGTAAGACTATATCTTTACTGCCCTGTTCAAAGTCAGTATCAGCCATACATGTGCGCACTAAGCATAAGAACTGTCCTTTTAGAATGTTTTAATTAGGGATGCTAGACAGCAGCTGTCCGCTAAAAGAATAGTGTTTCTAGAAGTGTGTATACATGTATATATATATATATATATATATATTATAGTATGATCGCACCCCTATATTTAGGGTTGAGTAGGCACTTCTATGTTAAATCTGAAATTTTGCATGTTAATAACTTTGGACCCGTTCCATGGATTTGCATGAAATTTGGTATGTGCAGTGGGGCATGGTAGATCTCTTGATTTGCCAAGTTGCATTTCGGTCAGAGTTATGCTGTTTGCACAGCAAAATGCTCAAAAATGCACTTTTCGCCAGTTTTGTGGGCAGTTTTTTAGATTTTGTCCGTGGTGCTGCATGGCCATCGTATGGTCTGCTGGTCCAAAACTTGGTACATAGAAAGAGCTTGTGTCAAGGAACATGCCACTTTTTGTTGGTGAAAAAATATTAATCCATTCAAAAGTTATTAAACCTTTTAGCTCCCATTATAAATCTATGGGAAAATTTATATGATTATTTTGTGAAAGAAGAATGGGGTTTTGGCCATCTGATCAGTCCTCATGATCAAAGAATTTGCAGGCTCATGATCAAACGATCTTTGATCACGAGAAATTTATCGTTCGTGATAGCCGCCATCTTGTTTTTGGTTTATGGTCAGAAAAAAACAAATATCTCAGCTCAGGGGTGACTTCTGAAGTAAAACTATGATGGGTTTTGCTCAGGGGGCTTCCCGCTATTGACCCATGCCTCTGGTTTCCAGTACTTGTCTCAAAAAATTGAGTTTTACTGTTTGAAATTCTTTGATCTCAGCTCGTTAATGATCTTTGATCGCAAGCCTGCAAATTCTTTGTTTGCAAGATCGTTTTTGAGCTCGAGCTTATTTCACCATTGGATAACCAGATAGCCAGATTTTCATGACCAGATGTCCTTGGGGAAGACCAGATAGCTCGAATTTGGGAAGACCAGATGTCCCCTCACGGTCGAAAATCATCTTTGATCGCGATCGATTATTTTGCAGCCTTGCAGTCAAAGAATTTTTAAAGGTGTAAAAACTTTAAAATTAAATATCTCTTAAACAGTTTGGTCTTTTAACTTGAAATTTGGAGGGTGTTGAGGTGATGTCCTACATATATGAATTATGTTGTTTCAGTGCTGAAAAAGTAATTTGTTGTGGAGATATTCAGTGATGTAGTTAATGTTTTTCCTATAGCATTATGCATGGCACTATTGACTTGCTATTTATAAGGTAGGTGACCCTAGTGCCAAGGAGGTGTGTTTTGCTGCTTTTCTGACTTATACTTACAGGCATGCAGTATTATGCCACTGCAAAATTTGAAAATTTCATTCATTTTGCTTTAATACATTTTCAAACATTTGTGTGCTTTTCCTGAATTTTAGGATGTAGAAAGATTCTTCTTAGATCTTTGACTGTGATAATTTTTGCATTACTGGGACATACATTTCTAGAATCGTACCAATTTTGCTGTTATGCACTAATGGGTGGCTTGCTGGGGGCCCTGCGCTCCCACCAATATGTGTTCCTTAGTACTTATATTGTACATTTTCAAAAAGTAAGGAAATTCTATGCAAATAACTGCATTAATGCATCATTTAGGGTTGAAGCACAAAATGTCAGGAAACAAGACCTTTAGGGTTGGCTCCTACCCCCCCATACGGTGTACCCCCCCGTCCTCCACAGACTCACAGACTGACAGACACTGGGGTGTGTCATTAGGGTTGTGAAGCCTAAATCTCACCCCATTCTTCTTTACTGTGGCCTGTCAACATGCTTACACAAGGAATGGGGTGAGATTTGGGCCTCACAACCCCGATGGCACACCCCAGTGTCTGTCAGTCTGTGGAGGATGGGGGGTACACAGTATGGAGGGGTAGGGGCCAACCCTAAAGGTCTCATTTCCTGACTTTTTGTGCTTCAACCCTAAATGATGCATTAATGCAGTTTTTTGCATAGAATATATATATGTATGTATGTATATATATATATATATATATGTTATATTTATATCTTTGTTTTGAGTGTGCCATTCTCCTTGAAGATTGTGAGATCCAAGAAGCTGGCCATTTTGTTACTACTTTCTTTTTTTCCATAAAGATCTTTATTGGTTTTAAAATACAGACATCAAAAGTCACAAAACTATCCAGCCCAGTGGCTCTGAGGGTTGAGGCGCTGGACGCTACACCTCGTGCCACACCGATGACCAGGGTTCGGAAGCGAGCCCAGGCCGTCAGGAGTTGGCAGGGGAGAGAGAGATGATTGAGCATCTGGAGGACTGCTCTCCTCTCTCAAGGGAGGGATCCGGGGCTGCTCGGCATCCTTGCGACCCCCGGTGGAGACCAAGGGTAACACAGGTATGCCAGCAAGAAGAGGGGGCGGGAGTGCAGCAGACGTCAGCAGGGAAGCTGTGTGCAGATGTCATTGCATGCCACACTCCCAAGGGGACCAGAACATACAGAAATACCCTTTCTCACCTGTGGGGATGAAGGGGGTGCCAGGGACACTGCCCACATCCCAACTGCCAGCCCATCAGTTGGAGAGCTCCAGGGTCTGACCCGATTCACACCAGGTACAATCTCCCTAATTACAGATAGACCATCATGGGAGGACGGGCCCACCCCTGGAGGGTGATCCAGGGGGTTAGGTTGACCTGGGTGATTGGAGGGAGTTCTTCCAACAAGCGAGGGTTCAGGCATGGGAGTAGAGGTTGGGGTCGAGTGCACACCTCAGAAGGATGCCAAGGCTAGAAGGCAAACAAATAAAGAGTAAAATAAAAAAGTCACAAAACCAGGGCTGGTAGCCCATTTCATAACAACAACATACAATAGAAATACCAGAAAATGCAACAAGCATAAAATGAGTTGTAGTAACAGTTCTGATAGAACAAACATTTGCCAGTATCAGGTAGAAAAAAGAGGAAAATAATCAAACTCTTACACAGGTTACTTTCTCAAAGAGTGGGAAGCCCCCTTATAAACCAGCATATGAAAGAAAGGGAGATAAGTCAGGTAGGATTCCAGCAGACATTCATGAAGGTGACCAACAAACCCCTCATGAATGAATGAATATCTATGAAAAGTGGGAAGTAGAGTGCAATGGAAAACAAGTGGATAGTCTCTGAAAAAGGCTGATTCTGGTCAGATATTAAAGGGACAGTGAGACAACAAGGCAGTCAAGGGGAGGGTACATTGGGCAGACTCAGGCAAGAAGAAAAGGCAACTCAATTACACAGGGGGAACTGAAGAAAGGAAGGGAACAAATAATAATGGATAGTAAATGGACTCCTGGTAAAGGTAAATAAGTAAATATAAGGGTAAAGGGGGCATTTCTTATTTATGAATATAAGGTGATTGCCACAAAGAGGGAGAGACAGGATTAAAAAGGGCACACATACATCAAAAGGTCGTGGGAATAGAGGAGAGGCTGGGGGAGAGGGGAAGAATGTGGAATGCAAGTATATGGGAAGGGTATGGAGAATAGAGGAAAAAGGGTGGAGGTTATTAGTACAGGGGCACCTACCACACCAAAGGGGGGGAGGGGGTCAGATGTCTAACAGAGGCAATAACTGGTAGTCCTGCAGTTGGGGTAGAGGTAAAACTGAGGTAGCTGAAACAGAAAACATATCACCTATGTGGTAGAATAAACTGGTAATGATTGAGAAAGGCTCTGTGGAAAGGAGCCCAGATTTTCTTATAACCAGGGAGCTTACCCACCAAAAAGTGGCCAATTCTTTCATACCGGGCCATCAAACACAGGAGATTAAACCATTCCTGGTAAGTGGATGGGCTCGGGTCTCTCCAGTGTCTCAGCAGCACTCGTTTAGCTGTTGTCAAAGCACCATTAAACCAAAGTAATTGAGGCCTGGTAAGATGTAAGGTAGGTTGTGACAGGCCCAAAAGAATCAGCTGGGGGTCAGGAGCTTCAAGGCAGGGAAGAGCAGTGGTACAGGTGGACCATACCCTAGATCAGTAATGGTCAATGGCAGGGCAGGCCCACAAAATATGAGTAAGGTTTGCATGAGGAGATGAACATCTCCAGCAGTCACCATGGTTGAGGAGATCGGCCCGATACAGCCAGGTTGGTATCCTGTAAGCTCTTTGTAGACTCTTATGTTGGAGAGGTTTTGCTTGGAGCTCTCTAGAAGATACATAAGCAGAGGGACACATTTGGTCCCAGTCTTCTTGAAGAGATAGGAACACCCAGCTCCACCTCCCACTTTTCAAGGGGTCCTACAGACACAGGTCGAGGCAAGCTACTCTGGAGAAAGAACTTGAACTGGGCTGATAAATGTGGGGGAGACTGCAGCTGGGTAATCCACTGGTCCAATTTAGTAAGTGGGGGAAGAGTAAGGTCTCTTGAAACTTTGCATTTGAGGAGCTCCCAAAACTGGAAAAATCTCCAGAGATGGGCTTGGGGCAGGCCATAAATTTTCTGAAGGTGTTCAAAGGTATAAAGGTGACCAGAAAAGGGGTCATAAAGGTCACTTAGCTTAGAAATACCTCTATCCTCCCAAGCGGGCCAGTTCACAGGTGTTCCTTCTATAGTCAAAGTGGGAGTTTGCCATAAGGGTCTCAAAGGGGAGGTAAGGGGATTCCAATCCAATTTTGTGGCATAAACACCCCAAATATGCGTCATATATCGGGCACAGGGTGAAACTGCAGTGTTCAGGGACCAGTCAGGAAATAGGAGTGCTGGGAAATACGGCAGGCTCCGCTGCAACATCTCCAGACAGATCCAAGTGAGATTAGAGCTCTGAAATTGAGGTGCGAGACAAAGGATGAACTGTCGAAGTAAGGTAAGGTCATGGTAAAGTTTCAGATTGGTAAGTCCAAAGCCCCCTTGGCTCCAATGGTGTTGCAAGGTGAAGAGGCTGATCTTGGGAGATTTACCAGCCCAAATAAATAAGAACAATTTGGAAGAGATCTTTTGAAAAAAGTCTCCATGAAAGGAAATAGGCAAGTTCACCAAAATGTATTGCAATTTAGGAAGAACGACCATTTTCAAAGCATTAATTCTGCCCCAAAGCTATAAGTAAAGAGACTTTCATCACTGTAGGTCTGAGTCAAGTAATGCAAGCATTTTCTGAAAATTAGCCTCAGCAGTCTCAGGTAATGTAGAGTGAATGGCCACACCCAAGATAGTAACTCCAGCAGGGGCCCATTGGTAAGGGAAGTCCTCCAATAGAGTAGGTGTACAAGCACTATTTAAAGGGAGGAGTTGGGATTTCTCAAAGTTCAATTTGTAGCCGGATAATGATGAGTAATTCTAAATAATGTTGTCTAAGGCTATCAGGGAGGTGGAGGGATTAGTTACAAACAAGGTGATATCATCTGCAAATAAAGAAATTGTATGGGACTCAGTGCCTGAGTCCCATAAAATGATGTACCTGGGAAGAGAGGCTCCACTCGAATCTTGCAGAAAAAAAAGGGAGAGAGGGCAGCCTTGCTGAGTTCCTCTATAAAGAGGAAAATAAGGGGATAAAACTGAATTAGTCAAAACAGCAGCCATAGGAGAGGAGTATAGGAGTCACACCAGGGAGATAAAGGGTTGCAGAAAGCCAAAATGGCTAAGTACTTCAAATAAATATTGCCACTCCACCCTATCAAATGCTTTCTCAGTGTCTAAAGAGAGAACATCAATTGGATGGTGGCATGAATGGGCCTCCTAAATAAGATCTAGAGTAGGCCGGATGTTATCCTAACCCAACATACCCGGTAGGAAACCTACTTGGTCGGTATGGATTAACAGGGGGGATAATGGGCTCTAAGTGTTTGGCGAGAACCTTAGCAAAAATTTTGGTATCTGCATTAAGAAGAGACATAGGGAAAAATTGGAAACAAAGTACACTGTCTTTACTCTTCTTTGGGATAAGTTTGACAATAGCGTGCAGGAATGAGGGGGGAAAGGAGCCTCTGTTCCAGGTCTTATTGAAAAACAAAGCAAGTTGAGGCACCAGCAAGTCAAAAAATGTAATATAAAGATCTGCAGGAAAACCATCTGGCCCAGGAGATTTCCCCCTTGACATATTCCAGATTGCCTAGGCTACCTCCGACACTTGAATAGGGGAAGTAAGGGAAGGGAGAAAGGAGGTGGGGACTTGAGGTAGGGCTAGATCCTAGAAGAAGACCAAATAATGAGCAGGGGTTGGAACAGCTTCCGAGGTGTATAAAGAAGAGTAGTACTGCTGAAAGGCATTATTAATGCCATTGGGGCAGGTTAACTTAGTGCCAGACGAATCAAAGATGTAGGGTATGTATCTGTCCATGGCCTGTGTGCATAATTTGGAAGCCAAAAGTTTACCTGGTTGCTCTCCCACTTCCCAGTAACATTGGTTGAGTCGAAACAACGCACAGTCATTTTGGATTTGCAAAAGATCACCAATCTCAACCCTGAAAGAGATAATCCTCTCCCTGAATGCCGAGTCTCCACCATTAGTACAAGTGGCTAATAATTCCAAGTCCTTAAGTTCCTGCTCTAGCCTCTGAAGAGAAGAGTTCCATGCCTTCTTGACAGAAGAGGCATAGGCAATTAAGTGTCCACGAAGTACAGCTTGTGAGGTTTCAGGCACGTCATTGACTAAGTAATAGTCTAAAATGTTTTGC
Organism: Neoceratodus forsteri; assembly: GCA_016271365.2. NCBI lineage: Eukaryota > Metazoa > Chordata > Ceratodontiformes > Ceratodontidae > Neoceratodus > Neoceratodus forsteri. Next base: position 1,728,803,740 of record CM057456.1, read on the forward strand.
TTAATCATCTGTACCACAGGGTGCTGTTGCAATGAAGAAGTGTTAAGACTCCATTTATTATGCACAGTGGAAGGAGGTCCCAGCATCAGGGAGACGATAATAGGGGCGTGATCCGAGATAATAATGTTACCATGACGCACATTCCGGGTACAGGAGAGCAAAGTAGGGGAGGCAAGGAAGACATCAATACAGTTATATGAGTTATGTGGAGGGGAATAGCATGTGAAATCTGTTGCTGTAGGATATAGAGTCCTCCAGACATCACAAAGGCCCATATCTGACAGGAGGGCAGAACCTGCAAGGCCAGCAAAGGCTCATAGCCAGAACCAGGGCCAGTCCTGCCATGCACAGGGTCCAAGGCCAAATTCAGATCCCATCCAACAAAACAGAGGTCACCCTTTCTAGAAGTTTAGAGAGAAGGGTCTGATAAAAACCCACATATGGCGAGTTGGGAGCATAAAACCTACCCAAAACCAGGGGGACCTTGGTAAGAACCAAAGACTAACAGAAACCTACCCGCTTTATCCCTGATGTCCTGGGAAGCACCAAACTGCAGGCCCTTGTGGTATAAAATAGCCACACCCCTCTGCCGAGAAGTGAAAACATTATGGTACTGTTGGCCTACCCACATCTTATCCAGGGTGAAAGAATCTGAATCTGACAAGTGAGTCTCCTGGAGGACAGCAATATCACAATTTAAATCTTTTAAATACTGCAAGACATTCCTACATTTCCTGGGGCAATTAAGGCCCTGAACACTCCAAGATACAATGGTCAGGGGGTTGGCATACCCCATGTTGAACTCTACAACAGATACAAAATAGTAAGGAATAACAGTACTCCCACCCCCAACCCCACTCCCCAAACCCACCAGATGTCCCCTGACCCAGTTTCCCCAGAACACTCCCAAAAGCCTTAAACACACACAGGTGAAAAAAATGCATAAGGAACAGTAAAAGCTCTCAAAGCGGAGATGAAGTGAATAATTCAAAGTAGCACAGATCTGGTCACTGCCCCTACACACCCAGACCAAACTTAGGGAAGTATTTAAATAATATGAAAACAAAAAATAAAAACTCTCCCACAAGGGAGACAAAAGAAAAACAAACCTTAAGTCAGAGCGATCCCAAACCCAGTGGAGGCACATTGGTCTAAATCCAAAAGGGAAAGAGTTGGGGGGCAATTAAGGCAATGCTCACACGAGTAAGACGAGAACTGGTATGTCTAAACCACCCAGCTCCCCACCTCACATCCTGCCTCACTGTATAGCAATAGAGGGGAAAGTAGGGGTAGAAACCTCCTTGATTTAATTGGGTGCCCACCCCAGAGGATCAAAGCAGGACAGGGACCTGAGATAGTAATTAGGGTGCTGCAGATCAAAAATAGCAAAAGAACAACCCAGCTTAAAGGGGCACTGTCAGCTTTTGCCCTCCATTTTTGTAACTTCCAAACATTGTGCCTTTTGGCACACATCTACATCAACTGCAGTGTACAATACCCCCATTGGACTAAGAAAGAAGGAAATGTACCAGATTTGTATATTTTCAGTATTATTAGGGTTTACCTCGACCCACACACCACCGGAAGCAGATCCTGGTCCAGAACGTGCAGCGTGCACGGGCGCGGTCCCAAAATGGCATTTTATAACATGCCCACTCTACAAACATGCTCCCCTGTAACTCCTACGATTGCAAACCTAGCCTGGTATTGTAGAACGCAAAACGAGCACCGCAAATGTTGTAATTTATTTTTCCCAACTGGAGTCAAAATCCCACACATGCGCTATGGTGGCATCTTCTTGCACATGTGCGGAATATTTCCACACGTTTCTTCCGCACATGCATGGGATTTCGGCTCCAGTTAAAAGTAAATTATAACATTTGCGGTGTGCTTCATTTGCATGCCACAATACCAGGCTCGGTTTGCAAATGGTAGACAGGGGAGCATGTTTGTAGAGTGGGCATGTTATAAATGCCACTTTGGGACCGCTACAGGTGCTTCAGCCAGTTCTGGACCAGGATTTGCCCGTGATGTATGACATAACCTCGGGTCGAGATGAACTCTAATAATACTGAAAATATACAAATCTGGTACATTTCCTTCTTTTTTAGTCCAATGTGGGTATTGTACACTGCAGTTGATGTAGGTGTGTGCCAAAAGGCACAATGTTTGAAAGTTACAAAAATGGAGGGCAAAAGCTGACAGTGCCCCTTTTACACTGCAATAGAAGTAAAACAAGCCACAGTATAAAAATATACAAAGGCCAATTTGAAATATAATATCCAGTAAATATGGAAACATAGCCCCTAAGACTAATATTGCTACATAAACAGCAATCAACAATAATAGTCTGTATAAGCTATATCGAAGCCTAGTAAATATCAACATCTAACATTTGAAAAAGATAATATAGTGCAGTATCATAATCCATAATTATCATGAGGGCATGCCAAGGTTGCTGTAAAAGTAAATGAGCCATTGTTAAATAAAAAGGGAACTTTGGGCAAAATAAGTTGTCTGCACGGACAGAATCAAACAGTCCAGTACACAACATGCCACTTAAAATTAAACACAATGGCCCCGATATTGAAAACTGCACCTGGCAGTGGCACAAGTGGTTGCTCCGTGCAACTGAGTTGGGCCGGAGCAACATAGGGATATATTCAGGAGACATGTGTAATGATGCAACTCTTCTGAATATATCAAAATATGTAGGCAGCGCAAATACAATGCCCGGCACATCCCCTAGACAGATATGAATACCTAGAATGGGAATGCGCCAGTGCATCTGTAGATGTGCCAGGTGCAATTTCCAGCTATTCAGAGCTGAACATGCAAATGGAGTCATTATGCATGCAAGGCACAAATGGGACCATTTGCATGTCATTATGGCCCCATTTTTATGAGCTGTGCAAGGCTGGCAGCGGAATATGCGGTGCCCCTGCACAGTATATTTGTGTCCTAGTAGTCCTAGTAGTACTCCCCTCTCACACAAACCCAATCCCCATAAAATAATTATTTAATTGTCCCTGGTAGTCCAGTGGTACCCCTCCCACTCTGTGCCAGTCCCGAAAAATATTATTCTAGTGTCCTTGTAGTCCTGTGGTCCCCCTCCCACCCAGTACCCCAATCGTGGTACAGCATAGGAAGCCCTGACCCTGGTAGTCTAGTGGAACCCCCCCCCCACAGGACCCCATCCCACCCTTATCCCACCAGGTCATCAGCGGGCAGCAAAACCCACCCACTCACCTCCGAGGCTGACCGCTGAATGACAGCTTACAGTAACATCTGCAAGCTCATTGGTTCACACTGTCGACAAATGGGCTTGCAGTTTGTCCTGTAATAGTCATTTACAACTTTGTGAATGAACGACTTCATTCGGAAAATTGTGAATGACTATTACAGTTCACACTGCAAGACCATTGGTCAACGATGTGGACCAATAAGCTTTAGGTATTACTGTAGCTGTCATTAAACTGGCCATGAGGAGGTGGCCAGGTGGGTTTTGCTGCCTGCCAATGACCTGGGTGGGGGTGCGGGGTGGGATGGGGTCCTGTGTGGGTGAGGGGGGGGGGGTTACACTAGACTACCAGGGTCGGGGCTTCCTATGTTGTACTATGATCAGGATACCAGGCCGGAAGGGGGGACCACAGGACTGCCAGGGACACTAGAATAATTATTTTTCGGGAATCGGGGTATGGAGCAAGGAGGGGGGAACCACTGGGCTACCAGGGACACTAGAATAATTATTTTACGGGGATTGGGGTATGAAGCAGGGAGGGGGAACCACTGGACTACCAGGGACACTAACATAATTATTTTATGAGGATCGAGGTACAGAGCGGGGAGTGGAGAACTATTGAATTAACAGGTACAATGAAATAATTACTTTACAGGGATCGGGGTTTCGTGTGAGGAGGGGGGAGCCACTAGACTACCAGGGCACTGTATGCACTGTACAGGGATTGGACATGGTGCTTGGGGGGGGGGGGTAGTCACCCAGAGGCTGGAGAATGCTGTGTTGCACCTTGCAATACAGCAGCCCACCTGTGGGTGGCTACTAGTTAGGCCTGTTTTTTACAGGTGTAACTTTGTGCCCATGTATACGGCACATCTCGGAGATGTGCCAGCAGATGTGCAGCACATCTCGGCTGAATATCAAGATGTACCGCATATGCATGGGCATGACCCCTGGAGATGAGCTGCATACATTATCTTTGCGCCGTGGCACATCCTGAATTGCATAGCACATTTCCCCCTTTTGAATATTGCCCCGGGGCACATTTCTGGGGTTGCGCCGGTGCAACTCAGTTGTGGAAGGAGCAACTTCTTTGAATATCTAGGCCAAGATATGCAGCATTCTCAGATCAGGGCTGGTGGCTGAGAAGGGAGACATTGAAATCCACAACTACAGCCGATAAAGTGCAGGGAAGTCTTAACTTTCTGAAACCGAATACTTGCAGAGGGCTTGGACCAGGGGACCATAGGGAAATACAGAGCAAGAGTCAGTATCCACAAACAATCAATCAAGTAAACGACTCACATAGTCAAAAGAGCCCCGGTACCTCGAAGTCACAAGTAAACTGCAGCAGTGGACACAAACAGAGATCCAGTGAGGTCAAAGTGTCAGGAAGCTCCTGTTAAAGGGAAGAACAGAACCAAACAGTTCCGAGGTCAGTGGCAATAGGGCCGCATGGAGATACAGCCACTGAGAACAACATAGTTTAATTAGTGCAAGCCCCGATATCCATTGGAGGTTAGCTATTTCTATATGTGTTCCCAGAAGAGCAGGTAATTCAGCGACAGTAAAAGCAATAAGAGGCTCAAGTAGAAGAAGCAGAGTCTGACTTTGTCTTGTCCAAGGGAGCCCAAGTGTCCATGAGCTCAGGAGCTGATGGGGAGGTAGCTGAGGCAGGCACTGGCAGACTGCAGGGTCCCAGGAGGGTTTGGAGGTATTGCTCTGCTTCCCCTTGGGACCGGAATTGCACGGTTTGTCTATTGAATGTAATTATCAGGATAGAAGGGTATAAGAGTGCATATGTAATACCCTGGTTTCTGAGAGCTTGCTTGACCCAGGTGAAAGCTTGTCAGTGTTCCATAATTCTGCAGGGATAGTCAGGGTAAAAAGAGAATTATGTCCAGAGACAAGAATGTCTTTCAACTCCCATGCAGCATTTTTATTTTTATTTTTTTTTTATCATAGAATGATTTTATTGGATTTTAATGAAGAACAACTCATAACACAGTGTATACCATATATCATGACATATCAATGTAAACAGATATATGCTTGCAATACCATACACAGACAAGCAGCATCGATAACTCTGACTGGGCAGTGAACAGATATACACCTCTAGACTCAGCAAAAGAGTAAACTGGAAATGAGTCTCACGTTTGCAGCTGAAAGAAAGGATGATAATGGGATAGCACATAAGATCATGAGAAGTAGTGGTGCTGAGGGTTCAGGTGGGGGGGTTGCAATAGAGGGAGGAGTTTTACATACTGGCGATTATAGATAGGAACCCCATTTGGCCATATACTGAGCCATTCATCCATGGTGAGTATACAAGAGGCGTTTAAGCAGGGATAACCGGGCCAGTGCCACATGCCACACATCTCACATGGGCAGAGTCACTTGGCGCCAGCGCATTAGCAAGAGTCGCTTGGCCTCCAAAAGGGCTAGCATTAACCAGTCATGGTGAGGTGCCTCAGGAGACCCCAGTGAGGAGGTGTCACCCAACTTAAGTCTAGGGTCTGCCAGAGATACAGGGCACCCCAGCATCTTGGAACAATCCGTAGCTACCAATGACCAAAAGGACTGGAGTTCGGGGCAAGTCCATAATACATGCAGCAAGTGGCCTTCAGGTTGGCTGCACCACCAACACTTGGAGTGCCCCAATAAGCCATGAGAGTGGAGGGCAGCAGGAGTACAATACCAAAGAAGCAGTACCTTAAGCTGGAGAAAATGGTTCCTGGAGTCCTTATATACCCCGGTGCACATGGTGTAAGTATCATACCCAGGAGCTCTCAGGGATGTCTACATTGAGATCAGCCATCCATTTCAGTCTACTAGAAGCATTAGGGTCCAGCTGAGCATCTCTCCAAGTCCTGTAGAATCAGCCAATGAGGCCCCAGAGGGTAGGGGATTTATGTATGGACGCCAACCAACTCCATTTGCTATCAACACTGTAATGGGATGAGAGATCACGGACAGCACTGCGCAATTGCAGATATCCCCAAAAATCCATGGGAGGGAGCTGGAACTTTGCTTTCAGTTGCTCAAATGACAACAGTGTGTTAGAATCAGGTAAACACAAGTCCTGCACCCTCCGAATGCCCCAAGATTCCCAGGTGGACCAATGTAGAGACTCGCCACCCATGGTGAGTAGCCTGTTGCACCACAGGGGGACAAACCTAAAGGGGGGCCCAAGCTGTGCGAGGTGTGTGCGAGAGGGATATAAGTGACCGCCATGCCTGACGGGACTCTAACATGGTAGGGGAAAGGCACTGGCTTAGCCTGGTCCCAGAGCAGAGCAACAAATATAGGGTATTACCCTTTGCAAGGCTGGGCACTAAATGTACCCAAGGCAGAGAGGGATATGTGCCAGGGATGAACCATCAAGAAGTGGAGGCGGCCAAGCAAGCCAGGTGGTATCCCTTAAACCAGGGAAGGCCCAGCCCACCCCAGAACCAGTGCGTCCTTAGTTTGTGTTTGCTCCATCTCTGAATTTTCCCCTCCTAGATGTATCAGGTCACAAGGTGGTCCAAGGAATTGAATAGTTTGGGGGAAAGGTGGATTGGCAAATTATTGAGAAGGTACACGACCTGAGGGCAAAATAGCATGTGCACTGCAGCAACTATGCCAGGCAGGGAGCGTTGAAGTCTGCGCCACCTCTGTATTTCAGAAGCTAATTGGGCCAGGAGGGGAGAGAAATCAGATGTCTCCAGATCCACCCACCTATAGGGGATGTATATCCCAAGGTATGAAAAACCCTTAGCTGCCAACGACAGTTCCGTGCCACTAAGGCAGTCTCTGGAGTAGGCTGCGTTCAGTGGGGCAAGGATGGTCTTCTTCTGATTTGCATACAGACCAGATAGGGTAGCAAAGTCCTGGAGTATAGAAAGGACTGCAGAAAGGGACTGCTTGGGGTGGGAAAGAGTAAGCAGAAGATCATCAGCATACGCCGCCACAAGGTAGGGGGTGCCATCTACAACCAGGACCGTAATTGACTTCAAGACTATAAAAGCTCAGACCAGAGGATCCACGGCCACCAGAAAGAGGAGGGGAGAGAGGGGGCACCCCTGCCTTGTCCCCCTCTGCAGGGGGAAGGGCACAGAAATAGTAGTGTTGGTAAGAATCCAGGCAACAGGGGAACTATACAGGGTAGTAACCCATTGGCAAAACTGTGGGCCAATGCCATACATATGAAGTATGGTGTGTGGATAATTCCACTTGATGGAATCGAAGGCTTTAGTGAAATCGATGGCGACTGCCGCCATGGGAAGGGCTGACCAGGATGCTACCCACTTAAGGTTCAACAGCAGTCTGGTATTGTCGACACCGGATTTGCCCTTCATAAATCCAGCCTGTGCAGGGTGGATAATGGAGGGGAGGACATGCAACATCCTAGTGGCCAGGATCTTGGCTAGCATTTTCGTGTCCACCAACAAAAGGGAGATGGGGCGGTAGTTTGCACAGTTCAAGGGGTTATTAGATTTCTTCGGTAGAAGGATAATAAGAGCTTCTGTCATAGTTGAAGGGAGAGAGCCAGCCTTGTGAGCCTCCCAGAGGGCCAGAAGCAAAGGTCGAGCTATAAGAGATCCCAACATGTGGTACAGCTCAATAGATATTCCATCAGGCCGGGGGCTTTCCCAGATGCCATGTGGGACAGAGCCTTTCTTATATCAGCACCAGAAATCAGGGCATCCAATTGGGCTACTTGACTGGGGGTGAGAACAGGGTGAACAGAGTTCTGGCAAAATTCTTTCAGACCCTGTTCTATCTGGAAAGGTGACAGAGAGAAGTGGGACTGATAGAGAGTTTCATAAAAAGAGCGCATGGCATTATTAATTTCCTTGGGCTTGCAAACCACCCTCCCCGACTTCTGGCGAAGGGCATGGATACAAGAGGAGGCTTGCTGTTTATGTAGCCTGAAAGCCAAGAGTCTGCCGCTTTTCTCACCCCCATCCCAGTATGCATGTTTGGACAGCAAGAGAAGCCATTCTGCCTTGTGGTGAAGGATGGAATTGATTTGGTACTTCAGTCCTACAAATCGGCGGTAAAGAAAGTTATCCCTAGGAGGGGAACGGAGGGACTTGAACCAAGCCTCCAGGCTGGAAAGCTTGTCTTGTAATGCCGCCAAAGTTACCTTCCGAGCTTTATTTTCAGTGGCCGAATAAGCTATTATGTGTCCCCAAAGTACGACCTTGAAGGCTTCCCGGACCATGCCTCGAGAGACTTCACCGCCCGAGTTAAGAGAGGAGTAGTCTTCGGCTGTCTGAGACTCGGGGTCTTTAAGGAGGAGGAGGTTGCACCTCCAGCGAATGCAAGCAGGTGGTCAGAATGGGAGCATGGTCTGAAATGAGAATGCTCCCTATTTTGTTATCTGAGATCCCCTGAGCCGCCATTACATTGACCAGTCAGAAATCAATGCGGCTATTAGTGGTGTGGACATGAGAGTAAAAGTGTAGTCCTGCCCCATGGGATAATCTCACCTCCACATATCTGCCAACCCCCATTCATCTTGCATATCCTGCAGGGCTGCCCTGGCTTTGAAGCTAGTGTGAAGGGAAGGCTTGGACTTATCTAGAAAAGTGTCCAGTACCAAGTTGAAGTCGACACCAAGGAGGATCGGGGTAGGCAGTCCAGCTGGGGACAGAGAAGATATAGCCTGGCTATCTGCTGGGAAGAAGTCAGCGTGGTCTGCATTGGGGGTGTATATGTTACCGATGATAAGGTGCCCCCCCCGGGGGGAAGAGAGTCTGGCTAGGATCCACCTGCCTTGGGAGTCTTTTCTGGTTTCGTCCACTGCCCATGGGGAGGAGCGGCATATGAGAATGGTCACCCTTTGGTCTTGGACACTGCAGAGCTGGCATGTACTGCCCCCACCCAGGATTTCTTCAGCCAGGGCACTGCCCTGCTCAGGAGATTCATTTCCTGGAACAGGGCAATGTCCATGCAAAGGGATCTGAGATGCTGCAACATTTTCGTTTGCTTAATGGGGTGACTGAGGCCCTTGACATTCCAGGAATCAAAATGCAACCTGGAAGGAGAAGGGCCTGACGAGTCTGTCATTGCAGAAGGGGGGGGGAGATAAACGGTACTTATGCACACCAGTGGACACCGATAATTAGAAAGGGAAAGGGAGGCCAGCAGCAAGGGCACCACTCCTATAAGCTCCGAGACTCAAGCCCACAGCACCAGACAGGAGAGATAGCAAGTAGGCATAGGTAGAGGTGTGATGCTACTCACCCAAGAGACGAGCTGAAAAGAGAGACAGAAAAGTGGTAATATACCGACAAAACAGTAACAACCAATCTATAGTAGATCCTAAACATAACAATACAGCCAGTTATTAGGGGCAGCAAAGATACCCCAGCAGTAATGCTATAAGAACAACACTGAAAATGGATAAGATAACTGTGAACAAGTGTAAACACGCTAATGGGTTCGGTGCTTATCGTGAAAGAGAGTAGCTGTACACAGGTACTCTCAGCTATGCAGGCACCAGAAGCCGAAAAAGAGGAGGAGTTTAAAGCCAGCAGGATTCAACCCTCCTTGAACAGGTATCGGCCCCAAAGTCAGGCACCAGGACATCGGGGGGGCAGGGAGGGTATTGGGGCGAGGGAAGCAATAGAGGGATGGGGGAAAATGGTAGGTGGAGGGTACTACCTCCTACCAGACTATCTATAGGCTGTCAGCCACTAGCACAAGGACAAGGGGGGGGTCAGAAAAGGTGCCCTACCCCTAAAACCAGGTTGTATCACGAGACACAACCTAAAGGGACAACCCAGATTAGGTGACAACCCAGCCCACTAGACCTGAATTGTAGCCCAGGTGAATGGTCCAGCAGTGTATCAAGGGTGGGCAAGTGCCAACACCTCTGGTGAGATATGTTAGAAAATTCAACAAAACAAAACCCAGCCCTATGTTAACACCCGAGCCAGGGGTGGTAGTCGACCCCTAAATGCCCTGTTGAAGTAGGAAACAATGAGCAGCACAGTCCATAAGTTAACTGGGCAATCCTTCAGCCTGCCTGGTGGGGACCGGGGAGTCACAGCAGGGATCTGGGGATCAGCTGCGGCAGCTGCCGCGTAGGAGATTAGGCCCAGTCTAACAGGGGATTGAAGCATCTGCAGCTGCCAGTAGTGAGGAGTCAGGATAGTCAGCCCAGTCCTCAGGGTCATCAGTATCCATGCCAGGAAATTCTGGGAAATCTGGTTGACCAGGGGGTGGATCCATCGCATGGTCATCCCTGGAGGCTTTTGCAGGAGGAGCACTCAACTGTGGTTCCTAGGGCAGTTGGGACCCACTCCTAGCTCTCTGCTGTTGTTGGGGGGGAAGCTGCAGGTTGCTGTGGTGGCAGAGAGGAGATAGGCTGAGATGCAGGCACAGAGGATGATGCAGCCTGAGTGGCAGGGCCGGATAAAGTAAGGGGGCTAGACTAAGGAGTGGAACGTCCAGCAGAAAAAGTGACCTCCGAGAACGTCCTCCCATCATGACGGTTCCTGTTAGCAGCTGTGCCCTTGCCAAGTTCCCAAAGCTTCCTGGGAGATGTAGTTGGGACCAGTAGAGCAGGCCAGAACTTGCCAAACCACCTCTCTATGTCGGCAGGATGGTCCGCCAAGAATTTTCGCCCATCTTTGGACACAAGCAAGCTGGTGAGTCCATGAAATTTAAATTGAAAATTGTGGTGGTAAAGGAATTTCCTTAGAGGGCCAAAGGATCTTCTTCGAGCAGCAGTTTCTTGGGCAAAGTCACAGTAGAAAGAAACTGTTGACCCCTGCCAGTGCACTTCACCCAGGTCCTGGGCTACCCTGAGAATTCTTTCTTTGGTGGTATAGTGCAGGAAATATGCCACTATAGGTCTGGGAGTCTGGGTTTTTTGAGTGTGCTTCCCCGCTATGCGATGGGCCCTCTCCACATCCATGGGCCCTCTCCATCTGTCCCCCAGCATCACAGGTAGGTTTTCATTCAGAAAGCATTCCATAGACTGACCCTCTGCACCCTCTGGGATACCAATAATGCGCAGATTATTGTGCCTGGCCCTGTTTTCCTGGTCCTCTACTTGGCCCCACAGAACTGCTAGCCGTTCCTCATGCAGCTAGAGGCGGTAACGGAGTTTGGCTTGCTGCTATTCACTAGAGTCCAAACGTTGTTCAGAAATGTTCATGCAGTTCTGTAATTGCCTTACATCGGCCATGGTGCCCGATAGGGATAAACTGATATCATCCTTCCGGACCAGGAGGGCCTCCAACATCCGCGTAATATACTGAAGAGAGTCCCCCACAGAAGTGGGTTGGGTGGGAGACTGTACATCCTGCAGTGGCTGGGAGGCAGGACACAGTGAGGCCATGATAATCAAGTGGGCCCACTGGACAAGAGCAGATGAGGGCTGAATGAGATGGCAGGGTGGGTCGCCACAAACGAGCATGGCTAAGCACAGCCTATGCGGCCTATTGACCGGAGACAACTCGCAGATGCCCAGTGCTGCTAGAGAGGCAAATTGCATTGGAATCCTCTAAATGCAGCTGCCACCTGGTAGCAAGAGAGTTACCCTTTCATGGGCATGTACAGTGGGGTCCTGATGTCCTAAAGCTGCGGCACCAGAGCTCGGATTGTACCCAGGACAAGGAGAGCCTAAAGAACTAAGCAGCCATTGCACAGGTGGCTAAACTACAACTCCCCCCGTGCAGCATTTAAAATCAATTCCTTACCCTGATAGCACAAAAGCTTGAAAATGAGCGGTCTAGGCTTCCCTGAGGGCTGAATTGAAGAGGCCCGCCAGATCCTATGAACCCTTTCGATTTCGAAAACAAACACGGCTGGACCTAGGTGTAGCCAAACAGGTAGGTTATCTCTGAGATATGGGATAGGATCTTTTCCTTCTAGACCCTCAGGGAGGCCAATTATCCTGAGGTCTTTCCTCCAGCCTGTCCCTCCAAGTCCTCAAGCTTTGCTGTAAGCCAAGACACCTGGGCCTCTATGTCATGCATCCGCCAATCATGTGCTGTTGTTCTTTGATCTACAGTTACTACTGATGTCTCCACTTGTGTGACTCACTCTGTTAAAGATGCCAATCTTGTCTGAGTCTCAACCATGGTGGTTTTAATGGATTATACAGTGGCAGCAATATGCTCCAACAGTTCAGCCTGTTGGACTGGATCTAGCCCTCCCCAGTCTCTGCCTGTCACCATCTTAGGTTCTGGGAGCTCTGGGGCTGGTGGTGATTTGGAAATAGATTTTTTTCATTTAGACGGATAAGTAGCATCCGATTCACTAGTGGTCCCGGTTTGAAAACTAACGGGGGTCCTACGATGGAAAAAAATACTTGTTTCCCGAAGCAATGAGTAGTAGATGAGGCAGAAAACAAGGTGGGGAACACAGAGCAATGAAGTTAAGCTGCCATCACGGTCTGAGGCTCACGTGACCTCCCTCGTTACTGCTTTCTGCAGTGAACTTTAAATGGGTGCTGGTGGAATTTATATATTGCATGAATCCATCAAGTTCTGCCTCTGATCCTTTGAATATAAAAATGATGTGATTTAAATAGCCCTTTCAAACAGGACATATTGCAAATAATTTTTTTTTCTGGCTCATATATGAATTGTTCCTCCCAGTCTGATACATATAAATTTGCCAAAGCTGGGGGCAAAGTTAGTGCCCATTGAAGTTCTTTTTATTTGTGCATAGTGTTTCTCTTCAAAATGAAATCCCAGGACAAATCTTATAACCTCTAAAAAATAAAATCTGTTTTGCAGAATAATTTTATCCCAATGATCTCTTAAGAGTTTTTGTTAAAGAACTGAGGCCACAGTTATGCCAGATATGCAAGCAATAATACCCGACAGGGTGGGTGGTATTGGGTAATACTGGAACACCCAGGGGTGTAATAAGGCCCAATGGTGCAGGCAGAGGGCCTTATAGCCCCTGGAAGATCCAGTATTGCCCATACCACGCACCCTGGAGGGTATTATTGCACTTAGGAAATGGGCTACTGTATTAAATAACATTTTTTAAATAGTTTTTATTTTTTACTGCTTTATTCCTAACTGTTTCATTAGTCTGTAATGAAATAGTTCCTCCACCTGCAATGTAGTGGTGTTTTTATTTGAGCTGTTTTTCATGGTTACCGCCCCTCTTCCAGATACACAGGGCTTCAGTTCACGGGCTTTAGTGAAACTACTTTTGTTTTACTTTTTTCTTTTTAATTTTTGCATGGATGGTGCAGTATGCACCACTTGTAAAGGACTAGATTGACATATGAATTTCTGTCCATTACAATAGGATAAGCAGCAATCAGTGATCTTGGGAGAGGACAGGTGCAGACAACAGACAGCGGAAGACGCAAACAGAAAACACGTACGTGATTTAGAACTCCTTCAGTAAGCATTGTTGTTGTCGTCCCAAATGCTATAGTAAATTTTATTTTATTTACTAATCAGTTAAACAAGAATGAAAAAAAGACATTTTAAGAACACTTCCTTTCCCTATATTTACAGGTGTCCAACCCATGCTGACCCAGTCTGATCCTGAACTCAAAGAACCCAGTCAGTCAGTGACCCCGAGATGTGTGGTTAGCAGGTTCGATGTGAGAGGGTGGTGGATGGAGTGGGTGAGGCAGGCTCCCGGTTTATTTTTTGAAGCAATCATGTAGTTCTTACAGTCAGGTAATTTATATAGTGATTGCAGGTTTACAGGATTTATTTGTTCATCGGGGAATCTGGCTGAGGAATGAAGAGGCAGTTGGACAAGCTTTTAGTTAAAAAAAACATCTGCCACATCGAGGTAAATGGTACAGCTTTGCATTTTCATCATTTTGAGGTATCTTACTTGAGAGAGGTGCACTTTCAAACCTGTATTAATTAGACATTGGGAGAGGAGTGGAGGTGGTGGGTGACTGACCATGCGACCACAGTGTGGGCAGTTTAATATATTTGACTTGAAGAGTACCGGAAGTGGCAGTTGGACGGTCACACTGTGGAGAAGGTTGACTGAGGTAGCAGAAAGACAAAAAACAAACCTGCAAACAGAAGGTACATTTGTTATGATGGTATTTTGTGGTACTGTGGAAATTGGTCGACGATCGGTGACGAGACAGGGGTGAGGATGGGGGGGGGGGTGGAGAAGTGTAACCAGCAGGTTAAACTGATGTTTGTGTGATGCTTGGAAATGAAGTAGTTTAAAGTTGGTTTTTTTTGTACAAACGAGAAAATAGTTGTGGTCATGGTTGTGACATCCTTTTGTGAATCTCTAGTAGGGTTGACTTGCTATGGGTAGCATCTCACGGTAAGCGGAGAGAGAAAACATGGCAGTAATTTCAAATGCTAATTATGTGTGTTAGCCAATTGGGAAGCAGGGTGGGCACCAGGATAGTTAAGTGGGTGAAGGGGCACTATAGGTTGGTACTTTTTATTTCCTGGGCATCTACTGAAAGTTAATATACCTCCCTGGCAAGGGTACTAGCCAATCAGATGCCATGAAATAAAAAACACATTTTCTGATAGTATACAAACTTTCCACATCTACACACACCAATAAATCATTGTTTACCACAATTTTAGACACAATGTGAACCATATGATTGATGTCCTTTACATATGATTTTGTTTTGGGGATCTCTTTTAATAAATTCATCAACATATTTGGACAGTGTTTCTGGACGGGTACCTATAGAAAAAACAATTGATCGTCCAGGGATTGGTATTCTGTTCCTGTGCAATTTTAGGAGCAGGTATAGGGAAGATTTTTTTTTGGTATTTTCTACTGTCATATATTTTTTCTCCATATCAGTAATTCAACCATTTTCTGATGCTGTTTCAGTAATGCAATGTGCCCGCATATTTATTTCCTGGGTAGATCACTATCAAGTTTTTTATAGAACATGACATCATTAAGTTGTTAGTTTGCTTCTTTCACATAATCAGCATGTGACCATATCACAACTGCCCCCCCATCTGCAGGACATATAACAATATTAGACATATCTCCTAGTTCGTTTAGTGCTTTTCATTCAATGTGTGTGATATTCTGCAAAGTAGTACCAGAATAATCACACAAACTTTTGTTAAATGAGATTGCCATTAAAAGGCAACCTGAATTGTCAGATGGCATCTCAGGAGAAATGGAAGATGGGGGGGAAGGGAGCTAGGTAGGGAGGGGTTGAGCTAGATGAGGTCACTAGCGACACCAGCAAGGTGGATGATGTGGGTATTCCAGGTGGGACAGGATTGGTCATGGGATGGAGATGGTTTTGGGGTCCTTTTTGGGGTCATTAGGGGTTCATAAGTCACTGCACAAGGGAGCTGTCCCTTTTCCTGCTGGGATTTTCATTTCCCACCCATCCTCCCATTTTACCAGGAATGGGGGAGTTCAGAGCTCAAGAGCTCGGTGATAGGAGCTCTGGTGGACAGCAGCTCAATCAGGACGATGGACTGGTGGTCCAAGGTAGGTAGACAATACTTGCAAATGGGAATGGTCTGCTGAAAGAACAGTGTGGAACGGAGGAAAGAAAATAAGGGGGGAGGTTGTAGCAGGAAAAGGGGGGGCAGGTAGGGTTGAGGGGAGTAAGACAACACTGGCTGGGCTCAGTAGCACCTGGTCATGAATAAAGAGGAGGTGTGAGAGGGGGACCTAGAGGTACTAGGAGTTGGATCACTGCATCCAGGCCTAGAAATTTAAGGAAGGCTAAAGTAAGTGGTAATTTTATGGAGGGTTGGATTCGGCATCTAAATCCTGAGGAAGGAAGGAAGATCAAAGGAAGAAGAGCTGAACGGAAAGGAATGGAATTCAATGAAAGATTGAATTATGGACACAGAATGTGGTGAAAATGTGCATTGTGTACATAAATGTTTGAGGTCTTTAAGAAATGTAATAATTTCTGATGGGGGGTCAGATGACAACATCATTTTTGACCAATCTACAGCAGGTAAGCAGAATAGAGTTCATTGCCTTTGGGCAAAACAAAGATTTAGTTTAAAGGTTAGTATGATCCCTTTGTATAGACTGCATTGAATCCTGTGGACCAATAATCAAACTCCTGGGGATGATAGTATTGTTGGTAATGTTCTCAGTAAGTCTGTAACTAACTAAATAAATAAATACATATACCCCTCACTATTAGCATCACTGGAGGATAAGTTAATGTGTATATTTGTTAGTTTCTTGTTATAGGCTATTTTTGTCCAGAAGGTAGGTGGTTTTTTATTTCTTTTTCCTGTTAAACTGCATTTCTTTTTGTAACTGCAGCTGCTTTTCTGCCCTCGCATTGTAATTTATGGCCATTGTGCCTGTTTTAAAGGACCAGTACAGTCAGGATTTGCAAAAACATGTTCTGCGGAGTGTTTCAATTTGTGTGTGCACTCCTATTGTGTCCTTCCCTCTGTCTGCTATTAGTAGTTTTTTCTAAATTAGCCTGCTAGTTTTATGGCCCTTGGGGATTTCCATCTCAGCAAGTTGTATTGCTCGTCTTGTTCTTACTACGCCTCCTGTCTCATGTGATAGTGATGTATATGGGACCATGGATTCAGCAATCACTAGTTTAGACTCAATTTACTACAGCAAACCTGTGATATTAAGTAACGTTCCTTATCCAGTGAGCCCTAATTGCTACATTTACAGTTTAGCACATACTTGAGGGCTGATTGAGTGGGTTATTCTGTAAGAAAACAGCTAGAATCTTTATTAATTCTAGCTTTGATATCTGGGGTGATTTGTGTGCTTTTTATGATTGTGTATAATCTGATGAAATTAAAAGTTTAAAAGCAAAACATTTACTCCTGCTAGCTAGACCTGACACACTCATAGAAAACAAAAATATTGAGTTAGAGCTATTCATTGGAGGCCAGAACATCAGGCTGTTATCTCTAGTACTTGCTGAATCAGTGGTCATGAACACATCACTGTCAGATGGTACAGGACACAGTGTAGGAAAATAAAGAGCAATAAACTATGCTGAGATGGAGAACCCCAGGGGCCATACAACTACCATAGAACTAGCAGGCTAATTTAGAAAAAAAAACTCCTAATAGCAAACAAAGGGAAAGACACACCAGGATTACACAGAGAAATGAAAACACTCTGCACAACATATGTTTTTGCACTACTCCTTTAAGATGCAAATCCAATTGTGTGTCCATTGTGGTCACAATTACATCACTTGGCCTCTATTTTGTGATGTAATATCCTTAGGAAGCATCCTGAACTGTATTGCAGTTTGAGCTGTGTGCCTTTCTTTTGTAATTGCAATGGATGCAGTTGTATCATTCTGGGATGCAATGCTGAATTACAGTTTTCTGCTATGCAATGTGTGTGTCTAAGAGAACAAGAAGAAAGCAGGAGCACCAGGAATTTTGTGGTGCTATATATTCCAAACGATCAAAATATACAAATAAGCACCCACACAGCTTAAAGAATGAAGGCCAAACGCTATAGAAATATTAGCGTTTAATATCCAAAGTGCAGCAATTACAAAACGGAGGACAAACGGACAAATTAACGTTTCACCTAGTCTCTGCTAGGCTTCATCAGAATAAAATAGTGCCACAATTTTAAACCATTTAAATACTATTTCATGTGCAACCCTGTGATAAGAATACTACTAAAATGATAGAGTCTTTAATTGGACAGATCCTAAAAGATCTGAGTTACGATCTATTTTGAAAAAAGGAAGTAATTCTTCCAGTGACTCTATAGATAACACCTTACTGGATTACACGACGGGCCCCTCTGACACCGATGAATCGGAAATATTAACTAATGGACTTATGGGGGAACAAGTAGTAGGACTATCTCCTATGTACAGCCAGGAGACGGGCGCGGTCATGGCGCTCAACTCAAACAGTCCAGTTCAAGGAGGAGGAGCGAAGGGGCAGCGTGGAAGAAAAGAACAAGTATTAATATATAATTCCCTTAATAAAGTAATTTCTGTGCCCTTGTCTAGCAATGAAAATCGTTCCCATGTTGAACTTATTAGTGACTCTGATACTGATCGTTATGATATATGTAGAACCACTAATTCCACATTCCAATTGGGTAGTAAGCAGGATTTTGATTGTTTAGATAGGAATGATACAAATGAGTCAAGTGAGGTGATTTTAAATGTGGATAGACATATTGCAACTGATAAAGTCCATGACAATACAACTCTTTCTCATGAACTAGCATCTTTTCAAAATATTCATGATAATATGGTGGCTGTGGTGAATCTATCTAACCATAACTTAACATCTAGTGAAAATGCTGTATTAAGTAAGGGGCTCTCATTTTGTCCTACAGCTGACATTAATTTTTTCAATGTGTGTGTTGATTTACACAAATTAGGGAGGAACCTTACATTTAAATGCATTTATGATCATGATGAAAATGATTTGGGAGAAAAAAATGATATATCAAAATTGCAGTCCAGGTCTGAATATTGTCCTCCCATGAATCATGTTGTTTCAACATTTCAACCTCGCTAATATTTCTATAGCATTTGGCCTTCATTCTTTAAGCTGTGTGGGTGCTTATTTGTATATTTTTTTTGTATATTTGTATATTTTGAATGTGTGTGTCTGCATCTCTTTTCAAAGCATATTTATGTAGCCAAGTTTTGTGTAGCACAAAGTAGTCAGTTTGTGTTATTTTGTCATGTAGTTTCTGAACTGAATTGTTTTTCAACACACACTGTGCAGTTGATTTGACATGATAAGTGCAGTTTCCCTAGAGAATCTTTAATTTTTCAGGAAAAACAAAGTCCTTGCATACTTTTTTAGGTAGAGTGGGGATCCTTTCCATGTCACTGCACTCTGAACACTACTTCTGAGCTGTTCAAACTGTTGTGAAAGAAGGTAAAGTGTACAGCGGTAGCCAGCACAGTCAGTAGCCACATTAAGCTTGTCGGGCCACGTTGCATGCTACCATTTTACTGATACTGCTTTCTACGCATTGAGTAACAGGAACTAAAGAGATCAATTTTGCCTCATGTTGCACCATAACTTTTGAAATAATTTCTGATGGGCACTGGTTACCACTGTATTAGTTTGTTGTGTGTGTGGGGGGGGGCAAACATTTGTATCAGACACAATTGATTTTTTCTGCAAAATTCTAAAAAGTGTAGGGTTTGTCACACGGGGTGAAAGAGTCTTTCTATAGACATTTCTGCTCTTCTGATAAGAAGCATGCAAATTCTGGCCTTTTGCCTCCCCATTTCCTGTCCTGTGGTAAACTAGGGGAAAACACACCTGCAACTACATTTTGCAGTGGAAATAGAGTTACATTCAGTCTGTTTGACATGTCACAATGAAATGTTCCACATGAAACATCACCTGACCAGTATACAGTATGTAAAGGTCAGAACCTTCTGTCACCTGATTTAAATAAGATAGCTTTAAGTATAGAAGGACTTTAACAGTTCACAGACATGAGCAGATGTACCAAAGCATCATTCCTTAAATTTGGATGAGAACAATTAATTATCTTCCAGAGTAAAATAATACACCAGATCTATCTGGGCTAAGATCCCATCCTCAGCCCAACAAACTGGATGGTAACCAGCACAATTTATTTATTTATTTAGTTATTTATTTAAAAAGTTTCACCAGGAAAGACATACTGGACTGCTAACGGCTCATTTCCAGATGTGTCCTGGCAGAAAGGGGATGTGGAAAATGATATTCAATGCAGTAAAACAGAAACATAATCAAAAGTATAAAAGATATACACATAAGGTACAGATTGAGACCTGGTGGCAAGGGTACTACATTTTAAGCACAGAACCGTGCATTGGAACAAGGCAAACTATTGGGGGTGTGAGTACAATACGAGATGTTAGAGGAAGAGGGTCATGGACAGTAGCAGGAAGAAGAAAAAAGTCATGAAGAATAGACTTTAAGGAGAAAGCAAAAGAAGTAAAATAAATTGATGGGAAGAGAGGACCAGAGTTTAGAAAACTGATAAGAGAAAGCAGATTGACTAGCAGAGAGGGAATGAGAGGTACTACTGCAGAGAGGATAGCAGGAATCAGGGGCAAAGGATAATTATGATGCAGGTAGGAGGGAAGAAAACCAAACCAGAATTTAGAAATAAAGGAGGCACAATGGGAAAGGCGCCTGGCATCAAGAGAGGGGAGAGAAAGGGAAGAGTAGAGTGAACAATGGTGGGTATGAGGGGAACAGTTTAAAGTAAAATGACAAAAAGAGTGAAGGGGGCAGCCTGGCAAGGGAGGATTTGGGTGTTCCACTACAGACCATGTCACCATAATCAAAAATAGGGAGAATAATCTTTAAAACAATCTCACAGCAGGCAGAAAATGAAACACTCACTTTGTTCCTGCACAGTGCACGCAGCTTGGGGTGAAGCTTTTGGAGAATGGCATAAAATATGAACTGAGAAATCAAGATGATGGTCAAGCCAGACCCCGATGTACTTAAAAGAGGATACATCCTCAATCATACCACCATCCAGGTTGTGAAATACAGGGAGGGGTGAGTCTGGAAAGCCTCTGATGGGTGCCAAAAGTCACAGAAACTATTTTTTTTGGCACTGAAGGTTAATTGGTTAGACTGGAACCAGTGCTGAATATTGTCAAAATCCATCTGCAACTGTGAAGTAAGATCACAGAAAGTGGAGCCAGATGCAAAAAGTACTGTATCATCAGCGTATATATGAATGAACACAGAAGAACAGACAGAGGTGAGGTCATTCAAGAATATGTAAAAGAAAATAGGACCCAGGACTAGTAGTGGGTGAAGGGGCCTCAATTCGCTCCACGGAGCGATTCGTGAAGTGCTCCACAGAGCCAAGTAGAGTACTTTCTGTCATAAGCGGTAACGTGAAATCCATTGAAAACAATGACTTTGCACAGCCTCGGTTCGTGGTAGTGTGTGTAGGAAGCCGTTGTAGACAGTCTGCTCTGAGAGCTCTCTGTGATTCAAACCTTCTAAAAACTGTTAAAAAAGCCCTTATGAGTCCTTTTTTTTTTTGCTGAAACTTTAGTTCATTGATTGTAGGAAACCCTCCTGTGCTCATCTCATTGAGCGTTTATTGTTTGTGTGTGGATTTTGAATGTCAATGTACAACATTCAGTCTGTGTACTGAGAGAAAGTGGAAGTGTGCTTTGGGGGAGGGGCGTATCTGTGGTGTATGTAGACTTAAGTTGGAGAAATAGGGAGTTCTTTATTTTTTGGTTATATTTTTCTTGTATAACTGACAGTGTTAATGTACACACAGTAATATTTTTAGTAATTGTTGACATTTTTTTGCTGATCGTGTGTGTTGTGGACCTGTTGCAGCAGTGCATAATTTCAGGTTGTTTAAAACACATTGTATATTACTGAAGTTTTCAATTTGCTATGCATTACTTGTAGACAGATTGTGTGTGTGTGTGTGTGTGTGTGTGTGTGTGTCTGTGTGTGTGCAGTGCGTGACATCAAATAATACACCTATTATTGTGCTACAGTGTAATTGCAGGTGCAGCAGTGTGAACCTGCTATCCACTGCACCTGCATGATTTTTCACTGCCATTGCGGTATCTTTTCTTGGTTTTGCACTGCTGTAATCTGCAGTCAGTGCTCCCCTCCCCCCACTGGCAAAAGGTATTCTTTTCCAGATTGGATTGTTTGTGACTTGAGAGCACCACTGGTTAGTTAAGGTGTTGTTGAACTTGCTGTGACTTTGCATCTGTATCTCTTGTTGAAGCCACAGTTGTTTTTTTGGCTTCACATCCAGCGTCTCCCCAGCCCCCACCCAAAGTGAATGTCCCAAAATCTAAATTTGTTTAGAATATTCTTGTTCATCCCCCAAAATGCCCACAAAGAGACTTGCAAGCAAAGTGGTTTCTTGCCATGGCACTCTGCCAGTGGTAAGATTGTCCGTGGGCATGGTAGTACATAGTCGCAGAAGTGCATTGCTGATGTGAGGAAAGGTATTTCTCCTTCAATGTGTTTTACAGCACAATTAGTAGCTTGACTCATAGTTGGAGTAAATTATGTTGTTCCAGCTGGTGGTATTAGTGCAGTTGCTGGTGGTGGTATGAGTATTGCTGTCTCAAGTTCCACTTCCAACCAGTTTACCATGTCCAAAAATATAGTGGATTGTGAAGCAGTGCCAGTAAGTGACAGTGTAGATGATGTCATACTCCCCAGTAACATCCCAGTAACTGAACATGAGGATTCTGATCATCATTTCATGATAGCACACAATGTGACATTTCTTCCACCACGGTTCAGGTCACACATTTGCCATGCAGTGACTCACAGTGTGGTGAAAAGATTTCGGGTGATGGTGGTGCTGATGATGATGAATCTGATAATGATGATGATGCTGTGGTTGCAACATGCAGTCCACATGCCAGCATCCAAGCAGAAGATGTGGATGATGTTGATGAATATGATGATACATAGATACTGTACATAGACAGAGTTGGTAGATAAGGGCCTACGGCACCACCCAATCTGCCCATTTGAGTTGTAAGTTCACTTTATGTTTTCTTAGAAGTCTGTTGCCCCTTGCCCCTGACCTCCAGAATTCCTTTATGCCTATCCCATGTATTCTTAAATCCCGTGATTGTTTCAGCCCCCACCACTTCCTCTGGCAGTGTGTCCCACTTGTTCACCACCCATTCTGTGAAGAAATTCTTCCTCACGTTTCCTCTGAACTGTCCTCCCTCCAACTTCATCCCATGCCCTCTAGTCCTGGAACATCTTTATCACTTACAAATAGTGTATTCCTGCACCCTATTCCTCCCTGTAAGATACTTGTATGTCTCTATCATATCCTCTTTCTCCCTCCTCTCCTCTGGGGAGTACATATTCAAGTCCTTCAACCTGTCCTCATAGGACTTGTGATGCAATATATGTACCATCTTTGTTGCCCTCCTCTGAACCTTCTCTACCCTGTCTATGTCCTTACGTAGGTAAGGTCTCCAGAACTGTACACTGTACTCCAGGTGGGGCCTTTCTAGTGTCTTGTATAGTGGAATTATGATCTCCCTTTTCCTGCTGGTGATGCCCCTGCCTATGCATCCCAGCATCCTATTTGCTTTACCTGCTGCCTTGCCGCACTCTACTTTGAGGTCATCAGAGATGATAACCCCAAGATCCCTTTCCTGCTTGGTGCATGCTATATCCTCACCTCCCAACTGATATAATGTGCCAGGATTTTTGTGCCCCATAAGCATTATCTTGCACTTCTTTGCATTGAATTTCAACTGCCAAACCCCTGACCATTCTTCAAGTTTCTGCAGGTCCCTTCTTATTCTGTCTATACCCTCTGGTGTGTCTACTCTGTTACAGAGCATTGTGTCATCAGTGAACAGAGAAATTATGCCTTCTAGGTCCAGCGCAATGTCACTGATGAAGATGTTGAATAGGACCGGTCCCAGCACTGATCCCTGTGGTACCCCACTGGTCACTTTTCCCTCTGTGGAGTGACAGCCATTTACCACCACCCTCTGTGTCCTGCCGCCCAGCCAGTTACCTACCAACACACTATTATCCTGCCCACACCTATATTCCCCAGTTTGTGTAATAGCCTTCTATGTGGCACAGTGTGAAAAGCCTTGCTGAAGTTCAGATAGGCCATGTCCACTTCCCTTCCCGATCCATCTCCCTAGTCACCCAGTCGAAAAATTAAACAAGGTTGGTCTGACATGACCTCCACCTGGTGAGACCATGCTGCTTTGGATCCTGTAGTCCATTGACAACCAGATGTTCCACCAATCTCTCCTTCAGTAGTGCTTCCATTATCTTCCCCTCTACCAAGGCGAGGCTTACTGGTCTATAGTTCCCTGCTTCCTTTTTGTTCCCACTTTTGTATAAGGGGACTACATCTGATGTCCTCCAGTCTTTGAGTACCTCCCCTGTTTCCAGTGATCGGCTAAACAGGATTGCCAGAGGTTCAGCCACCACCTCTCTTAGTTCTTTAAGGACCCTGGGTTGCACCCCATCTGGCCCCATTGCTTTATCAACTCTTATTCCTTCCAGTTCCTTCAGAACCCTTTCTCGTGTAAAGGGACTTGTGTCCATTTCTGCACCATTCTCAACCCTTGTACTCACATCAGACCCATTACCCTCCTCTTCCTCAGTAAAGACAGCAGAAATACCTGTTCAGTATGTCAGCTTTACTGTTGTCATCCTCCACGTGGCCCCCATCCTCCCCCTCAGTCTCACTATCCCTCCCTTTGCCTTTCTTTTTTCACTTATGTACCTGTAAAAGGTTTTGTCTCCTCTACCCACTAATTTTGCAATGTGCTCATCTGTCTGAGCTTTGGCTTCCCTTACTGACCTCCCTGCCTCCCTTTGCTTCTCCTGGTACTTCTCCCTATCCCCCTCCACCTGTGTCTTTTTGTATTGCCTGAAGGCAATCTTTTTGGCTTTCACTTTCTCCGCTACCTCCTTGGAAAACCATAATGGCTTCCTCTTCCTTTTCCCCTTGCTAACCTGACTGAAATTGACAAGTCCCTGAGAGTTGGGTTCATAGCAAGTGAAAATGGGTCAAATGTGGTGAAATGCATCATGGATGGTGGCTTTTTTTCCGATTCCATGCATGACCCACTGTTTAAATCTTGTGGTGCAGGAGTTTCTGCAGCACCCTGATATAAAGGAAATGCTGACAGTTGCACACCGTATCTTTTCTTACTTTTCTTGCTCTGCAAAGGCCAATGACCAACTTCGACAGTTTCAGATCCGAAACAGCCTCCCGCAGCACTGCTTGAAGCTGGAAGTTGTCACCCAGTGGAACTTCACGTTGTACATGGCAGAGGTTGTATGACCAGTACAAAGCCATCTCAGAATATCTTGTCATGCACACTAGCCATGACAGTTCCGGGGCCTCCATGTCTATGACGACTGAACAGTGGTGCCTCATGGACTCTGTAATAACAATCTTGAGGCCTTTTGAACATGCCACACAGGCAGTGAGTGGCAAGTCTGCTTCCATTAGTCAATTAATTCCACTACTGTGGGTGCTGAGGCAGACAGTGGTGAATGTACAGCACAGCCTTGATGTTGCCAGAGACAGAGCTAGCAGTGTGTTGCTGAAACACATGCTGACAGTATTTGACCAGAATTGTCACATCCTGAGCATTCAGCATTGTCACAACTTTGCAATAGCAACAAGGCTGGACTCACGATACAAATGTGGAATTGCTTCAGTACTGGAGTGTGGGCCTGAACCGGTTAAAACTGTCAGAGGGCAACTGGTGCACTTGGTTCATGGGGCACAGAAGTCATGTACCAAGGTTAGCAAACCTCAGCAGCATAATCAGGCTGAAGGTGAATCTGGAGGAGTAGTATCAAGCATATCCTCTAAGGGGAAGGGGACTGCAATTCCAGGTGGTCTGTCATCAAAAGCAGTTCACGTTAACCCACTTTGGGAGGCTTTGTCCCAAGTGGGAATTTGTGACATAAATGATTCTGGAGAAGCAGATGATGCATCAACCACTGGACTTAGAGCAGCACAGTGAATGGTTGAGTCATATTTGTCTGAAAAAGGGCATATGTCAATCACTGATGATCCCCTTTTATACTGGAGTGAAAAGGTCAGTCAATGGCCAAAGCTGACCACTGCGGTACTGAAGTACCTGATATGTCCACCCTCCAGTGTGAGTGTCGAAAGGGTATTCAGTTCAGCAGGTGCAATAGCTCGGGATCATTGTACAAACCTCTCTCTCCTGCAAATGTCGGTTTGCTGACATTCATAAAAATGAATGAGAGGCACATACCAGTTCAGACTGCAACCTCAGTATTCGTACCCTGGCATAGTCATGGTTTTGCTGATGTTGTAGAAAGGGACCATCCTGGTGGCAGTGGCAGCATGAAACTGCCTACCATTGATGTAGATGATAAAAGAATGGAGAAAGAATTTCCCAGTGGTCAGAATTCAGACATAGAAGACTGTGAGGGCAGCTTTCTTTATAAGGATGATGAACGATGATGAGTTTAATGTTGGCAGGTTTTAACTTATGTGGTTAAAAGGCTGTCACATTTCTTGTATGATACATGTTTTCTTTTTCATAAAGTTAGATCAGTGTCCCACTCATAGTGACTCAAATTCCATATGTCATGTCACATTTATAACACAGAGCACAGTATATCCTGGCCCCTGGACAACCACCACCATAAGACCGCTGTTACCTGTTCACCACTGCCACCATAGGGAATGTGACCGTGTGTGTCCCTGGACTATAACCACCACCGTAAGACCACTGTTCACCACTGCCACCACAGAGAATGTGACCGTGTGTCCCGCTGGACTACCACCACCACCACCACCATAAGACCGCTGTTCACCACCATAGGGAATGTGACCGTGTGTTCTCCCTGGACCACTACCACCATAAGACCACAGTTTGCCACTGCCACCATAAGGAATGTGACCGTGTGTCCCCCTGGACTACCACCACCACCATAAGACCACTGTTCATCACTGCCACCATAGTGAATGTGACCATGTGTCCTCCTGGACTACCACCACCATAAGGCCACTGTTAGCCACTGCCACCACCACCAGATGCAGAAAGATGTGAGAGGGAATATCATCATGTGCCTCAGCTATGACCACCACCACCCACCACCACCACCACCACTGTGACAATATTTTCCATTACATGTCTTGACCATGCCAAGGCAGTGGGAGTCAAACAGGAGACCATATCCATGAGCTACAAGCACAAGGCTTCTTACTATTAAAACTATAAAGTGAGTATGTGTACTAATGTTTTTCATGCTATTCAACTTCCTTTAGCTTTATGTTTTGTTTTCTGTTGCTTTTCTGAACTGCAATGGTCAAACACATATGGTCAACTTATTTTGTTTTTTAACAGGTTAACAACAAATGACTCTTTCGCTGAAGGTTTGTATCAATGGTACAGCAGCAGTACTGTCTACAGGAACCTATGGTATATCCATTTCCAATCCATACTGGTAAGTATATCAATTTTATTTCATCTGTTCCTTTTTTTTTCATAAGAGTGCAAAATATCCGACTGATGATTCATAAACTAGGTGACATGTACGGTGGAACAACCATGGCTTAAACATAATGTTTTACTGCTGCAATCAAGTTGTAATAAGTCCTTCATTTCTTTTTTTAAGGAAACTTCCAGATGCTGTGTGGTGTCATAGTTGCCTTATCCAAAGAACTTCTTCAACATCATGCCCACCCCCAACCCCTGGCTGGGGCAGACAAGCAGAAGTCATTTGAATCAATGATGACTATGAACATCATTACTGGACTAGAGGAGGATGCAGATGAAATTTGTGAAGAAGTAACCAAATAATAAACCATTAATGAGACCTACCTGCAAATATGCTCCCGCCCTCAAAAAAAGACTTACCTTCATTGGCTTGAGAGTATTCCATTTCCAGTTTCAACGACAACATTTCTCATCAAGCACTGGAATTTGCACGCCAACTGTATGTGACCTGTGATACAAAACAATACAATGAATACTTGTATATATATAAGACAAAGAACCTCTGTGCGCAAACACTGAGGCAAGGGTTACCCCAAAGGGCATTTGGCTGGGAAGCCAAGTTTCAAGAAAATATAAAATCACACATGCCCCCACGATGCAAAGCATCATGGGCTGCATATGCAAATCACCACAGAATGTTATGATGGTCCAACTTTAAGCAGAATATGCAATTCTGCTTAAAGTTGGACCAGCATAACATTCTGTGGTGATTTGCATATGCAGCCCATGATGCTTTGCATTGTGGGGCATGTGTGATTTTATATTGTATATATATATATATATATATATATATATATATATATATATATATATATATATATATGTCAACCCCCACCTAGAAAATACATATATATATATATATATATATATATCTCAACTCACCAAGGCTACTATTAGTGTAGACTCAAAGAGCACCCTTCCATCTGGCTGAGGTGATCGCATCGCATTCTCAGGAATCACAGCACACTTTGGACCAGCAACAGTTCTCTCACGGTCATCATTTCCGACGGAACACTGAATGGATTCATGTCATGTTATCCCTCCTTCACATGGTTTGGCAAGACACTGTGCATCATGACATCATCATCATCACAGTATGTTAATTTTCTGGACACAAACAGTTGCAGTTTGGGGATGCAGAAAAATTCTGGGGACTCTGTGTGACCACTGCGCACATGAGTGACTGCACATTGGGGACTTCGCATGTGGTGTACCACTCCCATTTCACTTCGTCAGCACTTGGGAATTTTCTGGACACAAGACAGTTGCATTTTGGGGATGCAGAATCATTCTGGGGACTCTGTGTGACCACTGCGAACATGAGTGACTGTGCAATACAGTCTGGGGGACTTTTCATGTGATGTAATGCTCCCATTTCACTTTGTCAGCACTTGGGAACTTTCTGGACACAAGACAGTTGCATTTTGGGGTTGCAGAAAAATTCTGGGGACTCTGTGTGACCACTGCGCGCATGAGTGACTGTGCAATACATTCTGGGGGACTTTGCATGTGGTGCAGCACTCCCATTTCACTTTGTCAGCACTTGGGAATTTTCTGGACACAAGGCAGTTGCATTTTGTGTGTTGTGAGCACATAATGTCATAAATTAAATTATAAATTAAAGCAGCAGTGCAACAATCTGGTGAAAATCTTTACCTATACTTTTTTATGCTATTTTAGATTGCCAGCCACTTACCTTCCAACTTGTATGATACCCTTCTTTTCACTATTTGTCTCTGCTTTAGTACTTTTTCTCATGTCTAAAAAAATAAAAGGAGCATTCCTTTTAATATGGCTTGGACCAGGTTTTCATCAGTATTTGCATCTGTTTTTGAACAAATATTGTTCTGTGAGGTCAGAAAACACTGCCTGCTGCATAACTGTTCATTTTACTCACAACAGAAGTGATATATAAACAACTGATGGATAAACACAGCATAAAATACTGAGGAAGACCTGGTCTGCACTGTATTAAAAGGAGCACTCCTTTTATTATTTCAGACTTAAAAAAAGTACTAAAGCAGACTCAAATACTGGAAAGAATGGTATCATATGACATAAGTCAGGAGGTAAGTCAAGTGGCAGTGTAAAATAGCATAAAAAGTATAAGTCAAAATTTTCACCAGATTGTTGCATTGCTGCTTTAATGTCTATTTCAGAAAAGAAATATTTCTGGAGCCTCAGTAATGTTTACTTTGTGTCAGGACTCGTGAAGTGTTTTTCATTGCAGGACTGTGAGCAGTGCAAGTATGTTGTGCTAAACTGCATGTGTGCCATCAGTGTTCTTTCCTGCTGCATGTGTGCTATCAGTGTTCTTTCCTGTGTGTGCAGACTTTGTCTAGTTTCGTGCAAACATATATATGCTGTGACTTCTTGCAGTATCTAAAGAATAAAGATAAGAAAGAATATATGACATATATTTTATTTGTACTATCAGCACCGGCAGAGTAAGTGATATGATATTTTTTCAGAGGCCTTGGGCCACTGTGCACCTCAGTCACTCACAGTGCACACATGACTTTGCGGAGATAATAGCACAAAAACACATGCTCTCCTAAAAGTCATGTGTGCAGTATGTGACTAAGGTGCACTCTGGCCAGACACCTCTGAAAAAATATCATATCACTTAGTCCGCTGATGATGATAGTGACAATAAAAGATATGTTATATATTCTTACCTCTATTCTTTATACCATAACACTGCAACAAGTCAGCATATATATGTTTGCACGAAGCTGGACAATGTCTGACGTCACACACACACACACACACACACACACACACAGGAAACAACACTGACTGCACACATGCAATTTAGCACATTATAATTGCACTGCTCAGTCCTGCTTTTCCACAACCACTCCACAACAGAAAGTAAACATTACTGAGGCACCGGATTATAATAACAGGGCAATAGGGAGCATGTATGTATGTATGTGTATGTATATATTTAAACTACTAATATGGCCTTCCCTCTCTCTGTTATTAAACAAAAGACAAAACACTACAGTGGTAGGGGGAGGTGTGCTGCAAAAAAAAAAATGATGGGGGATCCCCTGCTGGTCCAGCAGCAGATGGAGCATCGACACAATCTGTAACTGGTATTGCTCTATCTGCTCCAACTGCTGCTGGACAGCACCCATCCTCTCATTGTTTTCTTCCACCATGGCCCACAAAAGTGCTATGTCTGCCTGAGTTGCAGGCATTGTGGGGTCCACTGGTGGTGGTACACCAGGTAGAGGTGGTGGTGAGGATGGTGGTGGTGGTGGTGGTGGAGCAGCTGTTGCTGTGGCCCTCCACCTGCTGCAGCAATGCACAACAGCAGCACCCTCTGCCACTGCCATAGAAGGGCCCGCAGGTGGAGGCTTGGCCCGTTCTGTGGCAGCCTGCCACTCCACCTTGTGGTGGTTCAACATATAGGTGCACTGGCTCCCAGTCCCCAGATGTGTCCCCCAGGGGCCACAGAGCACCTCCACCCTGCAATGTATACATACCACAAGGCTGCTGTCCCCCCAACACAGTTGAAAAACTGCCAAACTGGGGAGCTGCAGGGGGGGGCCTGGTATGGGAGGGGCAGATGCAGTGCCAGCAGCATGGTCATGGTGGGACTCGACCTGCTGCTGTGGAGGTGGTGCTGCTGAAGCTCCTGCAGCTGCCACTGGTGGTGGTGGTGGACTTGGTGGACATGGTGGTGCTGCTGCTTCTGGGGGGAGGATCGAAGACTTTAGAGTAGTCCAACACCACCAGGCCATGCCCCCCATGCATGCGCACTACTCCCGTCCTGCCAGCAATGCTGCCACACAGCTCCACTGCCCCAGGCACAGTCCCATGCATTCCCTCCAAGTCCTGACTTGGATGGTCCACATCCTGTCCCTGCTCCATTTCAAAAATATCTCTCCTTCCCTCTCCCTCCAACTAGCAACGCCATCGCCAATGACTTCACACACACTACACAACACAGAACACACACTCATACAGCACAGGCACACACACAGTCACACACACACACACACACACACACACACACACACACACACACACACTGTCTCACACAAAACAAAACTTATAAAACAAAGAAATCAATCACCACAAGAAAAAATTAGCTGCCAAAACAGTAGCAAAAAATACTAAACAATTAGCTTTTAAAAAAGGTTTTGGGTTTGATCACATATTCACGTTTAAGAACAACAACAATCCTCTCCTCTCCCACACCAAATGCCTCCTCTCTGTTACTCAGCACAGGAGAAAGTGAAAGTATCTGCTTGTATGACTCATTTTCTTCCTGCCTGGCTAAGCATGTGGCTTACAGTACTGTAAGCCATGTGATGTGTGGGGGGCTGCTTATATTGTTCTCACTTCACCTTACTTCACGTTACGGTGGAATGACAATGTGAAGTCATAATAACATAGTGAGGTGAGCACTTTGCAATGGTCACTTCGCGTAGGGCTATGACAATGTGAACTGGCCACTTTGCATTCACTTCACCAATAGAATTTAATTTCGCTGCATCTCTACCCAGAACAGACCCTTGAGGGACACCCAAGCAGAAAGACCCACTGCTTTAAGCTTGTCCAGAAGAAGGGTGTGTGTTACTGTGTCAAAAGCTTTAGCAAGATAAAAAAAAAATTGCAGATGTGATCAGACCCTGATCCACACCTGAGAGTATGGAGTCAGTGAGCCTAAGGAGAGAAGTAGAAATGGAGTGAGATTTCCTAAAACCAGACTGAAAGGAGGTGAAGAAAGAAGAGGAGTCAAGGAAGGAAGAGAGCTGAGATAGATCAAGGTGTTCCTGTAACTTAGCTTGGGTAGGAAGGGGAGTGAGATAGAACTGAAGTTACCAGGTGAAGAGAGATCACCAGCTTTAGGGAAAGGAATGACAGTAGCCTGTATCCAGGCATCAGGGACAGTAGCAGAAGAAAAGGAAAGGTTGCGGAGAAGGGTAATAGGCAGAGAGAGATAGCAGGGGCTGACAGAAGAAGTTTGGGATCAAGGCCATCAGGGCTACCACCTTTGTGAGGATTAAGGGCAAGAAAGGACTTAAGGGTAGAAGAAGTGGTGATAGAAGAGAAAGAAAAAGAGAGATTTAAAGGTGGAAGAGGCAGAGAGAGGGAAGAGAGTGGAAGGGGTCAGAAATCAATTGAGTCAATTGTAGTGACTTTCAATTTTGAACAATTTTATTTACGCTAGGGGAAAGCCGATTTGTATTAAAGTCACCAAGAATATAAAGCTCACTTCTGGAAGAGTTAGAACAGATAGTTGAAAGAAGTTCAGCAACTAAAGTAGGGGAAATACCAGGGCAACAACCCAGCAATAAAGATGGGGACAGAAAAAGGAAGAGAGAGTTTAAGAAGCAGCAGCTTATAGGCAGAGGGGGAAGAAATAGCAAGAATAGTCACAAATAGCCATCCCAGCTGTGCTGGAGGTTGAGGCACTGGATGCCACACCTTGCGCCATGCCAGTGACCCGGGTTTGGGAATGAGCCCGGGCCCCTGGGGGTCGGTAGAGCAGAGAGAGGACTGAATATCTGGAGGACTGTTCTCCTCTCTAGGAGAGGGAGGGATTGCAGTCCAGCTCATTAATCTCCTTCTGGTGACCACTGGATAAGATGTGAGTTGTAAGACACGTTGCTGACATATGATGTCAATGGGAAGGGGGGGAAGAGAAAATGGAGCGGGCAGGCTCCATGATGGCTCGCCAGTGCCCATCCCAGCACCCTGAACATCTGGATTTCTCTCTGGGGGTTGGGGAAAGCTGGCAACTTTTTGACTTGGCCCTGTCATGGGGGGGACTCGTGGGGGATCATAGGAGACATCAAGTGGGGGAATGTGTGCCAGGGACCAGAGCCACCTGCCAGGCTCCCAGGAGGATAAACAAATAATAGAAAAAAAAAGAATAGTCAAAAATTGGATTCTGGTGGAGCTGTAAACTACAACACCACCACCCCTCTTTGTGCGATCTTGCCTAGCTATAGTGCAGCCAGGTTATAGCTACAGCAGAATTCTGTACCTTAGAGGAGAGCCAGGAGTCAGATATATCTATTACATCCAGCTATATAATTCATTTATTTATTTTTTTATTTAATTCAGTTTCGGATTAACATCTTTAAGCTGGAGAGCTTATTTACAAAGGTTCCAAGTCAAGGATTACATAGATCAAGACATTGGGTACACACAAGTAAAAACTGTGGTCAAACATTAGGTTGAGACCAGTACATACTGGCCCAGATATTCAAACTGTGCCCAAAAAGTGCGCAATTAATGAGGAGCAAGTGCAAGTCAATATTAGCCATGCTAA
This sequence comes from Neoceratodus forsteri, assembly GCA_016271365.2. Taxonomy (NCBI): domain Eukaryota; kingdom Metazoa; phylum Chordata; order Ceratodontiformes; family Ceratodontidae; genus Neoceratodus; species Neoceratodus forsteri. Next base: position 1,728,837,214 of record CM057456.1, read on the forward strand.
CAGATGCGATGTTATTCAAAAGAGAGCAGGCCAAATTGCACCTACAACAAGCGTCTGAATATCGCACAACCTGTGCCATAGCGCAACTAGGGAGGGGAAGCTGAGCAGATATGATGCGCTATGGCGCAACAAGGGATGTTCAGCTGAACAGTCCAGAGGCACCATAGCGCAAGCAGGGAGCCCCCCCAGCTGCAGAGCAATGTAACTGCACAACCAGGGAGGTAGGGGCCCACCACCCATGCCACAGATGGGCACAGGAACACACAGCAGAACTGACATTGTCCCCCCACACCCCAAGCACAGCACAACTGGGGGAGGGCTGGAATAACCACTGTCCCATAGAGACAAGCAAACAACCCACAGCCGGGCCATGGTGCCCCATCACACCCACTGGCAAGCTGAGACTGCCACACAAGGAGGGACCACCCCGTGCCACACCATCCCTCCTCAGGTGCACAGCACACCCTGCACCGTGACCCCCAGACATCCCCCCATGAGCAATGACCACCACTGCAGGAAACCCCGTGCATACCACCACCCCCCCCACTGTGATACTGCAACCTTGTGCACCACAGAACCATGCAAGCCAGCCCCACCATGAGCACCCATCAGTGGGTGGCAGCACACGGCAATGCAACAACGGCAGACACAGTGCCACCACGCACATTCCCCCCGAGGTACAGCTGAGAGACCGACCATGTGTTGGCACAAGAGGTACCCCACACGGGACAGGGTGTGCCCCTGACACCACCACCAGTGATACAGCACCTTGTACAGTAGTCCAGTGACACACCCCGACCCACCACTGGCCACAACAGCCAGCACAGACTCCCACAGTGGTGCGTGGAAGCATGCACCACACCGGATGCAACACAGTGCATGGACAAACACCCACCCATACCCAAAGGCACAACAACACAGGGATGCAGTAGCAGGGCAACCAAGCCCCCAGCATGGGCCCATGGAAACCGTGTACACACAGCCTGCAGTCCTCCATGGCACAGGAGTGCCAGCCACCCTGCGTAGGCACTGTGGACCTGTACGCCACCATCATTTGCCTGGAGCACAAGTCACAGACTGTGGTGCACATCCCCTGCAACATACACAAGCCACATCATTGAGGTGGGACAACAACCATGGAGGAGACAGTGTCACCCAAGGCAGACATGCACCACACCAGTGACAGGAGGCAACCCAGCATTGTGATGGGTACAGTGGCTGCCCTGCATAGACAGCCGCCACTGACATGCCAGCAGACCCTGCAGGTCATAGACATGCATGTGTGTCAGCTGCACAGGCCAAGGATGGGCTGACAGGTGCGCCATGGACACAGAGCTTGCACCATGGACCACTGCACACAGTCATCCAGTGCACAGGGAACAACACACACACCACAGACACTGACTGATATCTACCCCCACACCATAGTCACTTCCCCACGGACACACACACACACATACCCATGACTGCACCACCCCTGTCACCATGCACACCACTGCAGCTGAGCACCTATAGCCCACTGCAAATCAGAGACCACCACAGTATTCATATCAAAAGATCTGTATTCAACAAAATATAAATGTTAACTATATACAATAAAATATACAAAGTTGAGGGGAGAGCAACAAACAAGGTGGGGGTGGGTAAGGGGCAGGGGTGAACAAATGGGACAGGAAAGGAGGGGTGTGAGGGTGGATCCAGGGGGGTAGGGGATATCAGGGGCAGAGGGACTCTCAACGTGAGTGCCGCTCCCCGCTCTGGCTCCTTCTCTGCCTGTGCCTCCTCAAGACCCCTGTCTCATCAATCCTGTGAAGGATTTCTAGGGGGGCCCTTGCCACCTGCAGGATCTCACGCAGTGCCTCCCGGATGCCTTGGAGCTGGCATGTACCTAGGACAAGGGAGCACAGTCAATAGGTGTGAATGCACAGTCCCATACAGCCCACCCACTGTGTATGGCATATGGCCATGGGACATACCTCTGTGATGGTGTGTGACCACCCACATTGATCAAGTCCACATGACCTGCCCACTCAGGCACATACAGCCATGCGGAACACTGCACACACCCATCAGCCCAGTCACGCACAGCACCACCGTGGCCATTTAGTGACATGGCAATGTGGTGCAAAGGCAATGGCACAGCCATGTACCCGGTGCACGCATGGACCACCATCGATGCACTCCCAGACATGCATTGCCACTGGACAGTGCTGACTGTAATAAGTTGCGTGCATGGCAGTGGTGTTGATGGATGATGGCCATGCCCCGCTGCCCACCCTGTTACACAGCATGCAATAATAATCATGGAGTTATGGCACTCACCCTCATTGGGCCGGTCAGGTTGGCGGTGATGGCCCTCGTCCCATCTGCCTGCTCTGTCCTCCTCCCTCTGCCGATCCTCCCTCAGTCTGCGCTGTTCGTCTGGACCTGTGGGGGAAACAAGGAGAGAAGAACATCAGTACATTCCCAAAGCAAAGTCCCCCTGCCCCAAGGTGTGGCCCACCCACCCAGCCAGACCCACCCACCCCACACCCTGTGAACACCGCCACAGCCAACCCTAGACTATCCCTCCCCTATGTGCTGGACACATACAACACTGTTACCCATATGGACAATTAAAGTGCATTGATGGAACCCCTACCTGGACGTGGCACCTTGCCCCTCCTGGCACGTGACCGCAGTCGGGCCAGTAGCTCCGGCTCCCTCCTCCTGGCATCCCCATAGCGGTGCCTGCACTGCTCCACATTCCTCCCCCATCTGGTGGCCTCCTCCAGGGCAGTGGCCACCTCCTGCCACACCTGGGTCCTGGCCCTATCCAGTGGCTCCTCCCCAAACAGAGGCCCATGTTGTGGCTCAACAATAGCCACCAGATTTGCCAACTCGATGACTGTCCACTGAGGGGCTCGTCTGTGTGCCATCCCAACAGCTATAGTAGGCAATATGGTGCTCTGCAGCGCAGTACCCCATGTGCAGAGGCTGCACGGTACAGCACTGCCATTCCCTATCGCACTGTTACGAACAGCGTGATAGAGGTGCACCCATGCCTGATGCATGGTGCTAAGGGGGCAAAGGTCGGGCACAGGGTCAAGGGTCTCTGGCACAAGGCCATGCACAGCGCCATCGGACAACTATGCGTGTAGCGCGATTGGTTGCCTGTGTGCCAGCGCCACAGCGGACTATCACGCAGTTGTGCCATTGTGCCTATGAAGGCCCATTGTCACAGCTCCATGTAGTGACCTTCACTATAGCGCCACTGGCACAATGGTGGCCATACCCTGCATTGCCTACCTTGCACAGCACGTCATCAGCATGGCAGAAGCCAGCGTCAGCAGTCTTGGCATGCGCAGTGAGGCGTACTATGCATGCCACGGAACTGCGCCATTGGCTCAGCATGTTCCACACAATTGCGCAAAGCGCAACAGCGCGATATTCAGCCGTCATATGCTAATCATCCAATCAGCCATTCAATGGTGCAGCAACGCAATTTGCATCTAATTAAAGTTGCTTCTCACCTAATTTGCATGGATTGCGCTATAAAAGTGCGACAAAGTGCTGCAGTGGCCATAGTCGGGTACTGCAGTTTATTGGTGAGTTGCATGCTGTGTGGGAGTGTGGAATGTGGATTCAGGGACATGCATGGGACTGCTCAGTCACAGGTAACCACTGCCATCCTTACAGGCTAAATAATGACTGAGCACGTTCTGGGAGAGGAGGACAACAGTGGTGGGAGGAGGAGGCCGAATTTCATGAAGGCTGAGACTGAGGCACTTTTTGAGGTCTACCTGGATCAGGGGCCACTGCTCAGTGGACGGTGGGGCACCCCTCAGGCCCGTGCTGCTGCATGGGAGGAGGTGGCACGTGCCGTGAACCTGCATGGCAGCCACCAGTGCTCTGTGCAGGAGTGTAAGAAGAAGATTGGTACTGACAGGAGGAGGGTGAAGGAGAAGGTGGCTGCCATCAGGGCGGCACATGCTGCAACAGGCAGGGGACAGCCGGAGGTGGTGCAGCTCACCCCAGCAGAGGACAGGCTTGCTGCAAGCATGCACTGCAGTGCCATAGAGGGAGTTCCGGGTGGTGGCTTCCAGACGGGTGGTGGCCCATCTCTGCATGGTAAGCCATGGTCTGCCTTGGGGGCTGGGTAGGTAACACGCAGTAACGTGACTTTGCTTTCCCTTACAGATCCTGAGCATCTGCATGGGTCAACGTTGCTGGGCCTGTCCACTGCGGACAGTTGGACGGAGTCAGAGTTTGGACCATCCACCTCCACAGGTTTCTGTTCATCAGTATGACAGTGGGGCCACCTGGCTGTCCACACTGATGTCGTTGAGACAGGTGTGGGGGAAGCCCTGCCTGTGTCTCAGCGTGCTGACGTCCATGGATGCCAGCACGCTGTGGTTGTGGCTGGGGCAGAGACCTGCACCATTGATGATGACACGACCATCATGGGCAGTGACACACGTGTGCCACAGGATGGACACACAGCAGGGCAACTAGCACCCATGGCTGTGGCTGGTGCCGCCGTAGGGGCCAGCATGTCAGCACAGTCCCAGGCTATGCCTGTCAGCACCAGTGGGGCAGCACCGGTGTCTGATCAGGACAGTGGAACTGTTGCAGCCACTGCGGTGGCACTACTGAGCCCTGGGGCACGGCAGCTGGAGGGGCAGCAGCAGCAGTCACCCACCGGAACTGGGGGTTCAGGGTTCAGTGGCGGCATCTGTGCACCACCTGTGGACATGCCCATACCTGGTCCTGGTGCGCAGCACCCACCCTCAAGGGGTGCTGAACATCAGGCCCTTGCACACCCTGAGGGACAGGATGCCGAGGAGGCAGATGACCTCTTGGACAAGCACATCTGCCTACTGTGAGCATTGGTCCAGCAGCAGATGTGGCTTGCAACATCCGTGGAAGCATTGTGTGTGGCTCTGGAGTGGGCAGAGGAGCATCGCAGCAGGGACACCGAACAGATCCTGTCACGGATGGACCATTTGCGGGAGGATGTGACCACTGCCATTGACAGGCATGCACAGGCATTCATTGCTGTCATGGCCACAATGGGCACACAGTCAGGTGCCCATGCGTTGCACACACCACGCAGTGTGCTCTCCACTCCCCGTTCCCAGCGTCGTGCGACTCCCACCCTGTCGACACTGTGTTCAGCTGTGGGCATCCTGAGCACTCCTGGTGCAGGCATGTTCAGTGTGCTGCAGACCCCTGCATGGGCATGGTCTCGTTCACACAGTGGAACCCCTGGGGGACCATCGGTGCCACCCCATGAGGCCTGTGGTCAGCCTGCCAGTGCAGGCGGGTCTCAGCGGGGCCGCCCATGCATCTGAGGTGGCCGTGGCACTGTGCCACGAGACTGACCTGTCTCCCGGCGTGGGCACTGTCTGGTGCTGCCCTGTGTGCACTGTGTGTTTCAGTGGGCAGTGCACGGGTGGGTGCCCGGCCTTGCACACAGACACACGACACACGGTCCACCTGCACACCCTCCCGGCTGCTGTCCGCAGTTACGTGTGCATGATGATGCCTGAATTGTGCTGTACACCGAGGTGCAATGGTGCCCAACATCTGACACACGCACATGGGCAGACAGTGGATGTGGTGGCCTGTGGGCATGTGTGTTGCTAGGGCTGGCGTTCTGGGTCGGTGTGCCTCCTGCCCTCTGTGCACGTTTCGTGCATTGTGTGTGTGCATGTGTGTGTGTGTCCGTCCACGTGGCGTGTTGATCCTCACCCATCTCTGGTTGTGTGTGTGTGCTTCTGTGCCCTGACACTTCCCTTGAAGGCATGCACCCCTGGTGTGTTTCCATGCGTGTTTGTGGGTTGTGCCTTAGCCACTGGTGGTCGCACATGGCCCCATGACTTACCTGGGTTGGCTGAAGTGCTCCTCTGTGATGGTGTCCCGGTGCAGCTGTGCCAGCCAGATCAGTCGGGGGTCCTGTCGGCCAGGGGGCTGCCCATCACCATCGTCACCGCGCCACCATCGTCCCCTATTGCTGTCCCTCTGACCTGTATGGCTATCCCACATTCTTTGGCCATGTTGCAGGATGCAACAGGCCAGGAATATCCCACAGGCCTTGAGGGGCTGTACTGTAGGGCACTGCCAGAGGTGTCCAGGCAATGGAATCGTGCCTTCAGCATCCCGAACACCCGCTCAATGACATTGCGTGTGGTGGCATGTGCTTCATTGTAGCGTTGCTGCGATGGGGTCATGGGCCACCGGTAGGGTGTGAGTAGCCAGGGACGGAGTGGGTATCCACTGTCACCTGTGTGCAGAGGGTGGGGGTTAGTTTAGTGATCAGCTTCGGCCTGCCCCAAGCCATGTAGGCCACTACCCATAGCATCTCTTTCCATGCCCCCCAGACCCACAATATGTCCATTTGGTTTGCATACTCCCACTAGGTGTCCTGTGGGGATGTTCCCACTCTCAAATCGGTGGCACAGTGCCAAGTGGTGCCAGATGTATGAATCGTGTGCTCCCCCAGGGTGCGTGGCACAGACATTGATGATGCGCCCCCTGGCATCACACACCACCTAGCAGTTGATGCTGGAATAGTCCTTGCGGTTCATGTATGTGGCCCCCTCCTGGCCAGGTGGTGTGCGTATGGCCACATGGGTGCAGTCTATTGCCCCTAGCATGCCAGGCATATGTGCTACCCTGTAGAACTCCTGAATGTTTGCTGTGTGCTCCGCCACAGTGCTGGGGAAATGGATGTACTCCTCAGCATGTGGCAGCAGTGCGCTGAGGAATTAGGTGAGGTGGCGTGATGTGGCCAACTGGGTTATGCCTGTGGTGTCCCCAGTTGGTCTCTGGAAGGTACCCTTGGCGAGCAAGCACATGCAGGCTGTTACCTTTGTCTCCACTGACAGGGCATGACTCCGTGGTGTGGGTGCCTGCATCACATCACTGTACAGCTCACAGAACCACCTCAGTATTGCCCTGTTCAGGTGGTACCAGCCCACAATCTCAGTATCTGTATACAGCTCAAAGATGGTGCGGGCTCGGTACTGCCTGTTGGGGGCATACTGCCAATGGGCCCTTCCATGGCCACGTCCCCCTGCCGCCCGCCTTCTCACCCCCCTCATTACAGCCTCCATGTGGAAGGTGGCACTGGCCATGTCCCTGGCTTGCGTCCCCCCCAGCAGCTGTTGCTTTGTTCCCCCTGCTGTCCTGGCTGCTACCTCCCCTGCACCGGGTACACCTGTCTGTGCCGGCCTCTGGATTGTGTGGCTCCACACACCTTCCCTGTGTCTCTCTTATGCTGTGGTGTTTCCCTGGCCTGCCCTCTTTCTGCCACTTTCCCTGTCCATGCCTCTTCCTCATGTGGTTTCCCTGTAGCGTTCCTGCGCCTCTTCCTTGCTCCTTTTTATTTTGGCTCATTTCCGCTATGGCGCAACTTCCGCTTGCTCCATTGTTGCACATTGCGCAAGTCTTTGAAGATCACACTGCGCCATTTATGCATGGTTCCTCCCCCTTCATTTGTGCATGCCTTCATTATCATTGCGCTGTTGCTCAGCATGTTTTCGGAGGTGCAACTGCCTCCTGCTGAATATCACAGAATGGCACACTTTTGGACTTGCGCAGGCGCAACCCTATTTCGAATGGCTCAACACTTTTGAATATCTGGGCCACAGTGTTTATACACTTGGTTGACAGACAAATAATTACAAAAGTGCATATTTATTACAGTTTTCATCAGCAGTGAAGTAGGGTGGGTTGGAAGATTAGGGAGACATAGAGTTAGGTCTATTAAGTAAAAAAGTGCAGAGCAGTAGCAGGTAAGCAGCCTGTGAGGCTTTGTCTGGAGGATCAAGAGGGAATAGGGGTAGGAGAAGGAAACAGGAGGAATGGATTTGGGAGTGATTTACGCAGAATACTGATATGGGCCTCAAAGCCTCATGAGGGGCAGACACTTTGAGTTTCCCCCATTAGAAGTAGATGGAGTTCCCTTTTGAAGGGTACAACTTTCTCACAGTTGATGAGGGATGCCTGGAGTTCATTAAGGTACTGGGGCCTTTGGTAGGACAGTGCTCATTGGGCAAACGAGGTACGTCTAAAAGGGACATGGAGTACACCTTTTGCTGCACTTCTCATAGATTTAGCAGGTTGGACTCGATGAAAAATGCTTACCATGGATGCACGGGCATGGCCTAGCAGGGCATTTTTACCCATCAGACAGGCCTGATATTTTACCCTAAGAGGTAGTGGTATCCATCCTATTTCAGAGTGAAGGGTACAGGTGTGAGTCAAATGTTCTGCTCCCAAGACCAGCCTGCATGCCTTATTTAAATAAAAATACGGTGCTCCCTCAGTATAACGAACAAAACAGGAGCCATAATGTAGATTCGTTATAGTGGTTTGTTCATTAAATCAAGGGGGCATCAGAAAGCATCACATAACTAATAGCGCCACTCAGTAAATGCATGTAAACACATTTATTCATATCAAAATGTTTAAAAGTTGCTGAATTGGACTGAACAGCATTTAAGTAACAAAAATAATAAAGCACTGTGCAAATCTTTGATGCTGTTATACGCTAGAATGCTACAGTACAAGCAGTCAGTTGTAAAAGTCTGTAATACGGCTTTGGGCTTTTTTTAATTTTTAAAGACAAGTCCCGGGTGTAGGAAATAAGCTGCTGTAGCTGGATTACCTTCATTCGGTTGGCATCCAGGACAGTCAGTTTAATCTCAGTAGAATATGATGACCGCTTCATGATTATGGATTTGTGCTAGCGCTCAGCAAAGTGCTCAGAACTAGAATGAGGTATTGGAGTAGGTTAAGCCACTAAATAGAGGTCTTAATTGGTTCCTGGTGCACTGGTTTAACACAATTAGTAGATTAGTTAATGCAGTAGTCAGTAATGGTAGATTTGTTTTTTTTGGTGCTTTGATGCAGTAAGCTTGTTGTTGTACCACAGGAGGGTAAAACAGCAGACAAAAAATGCAACCACAATTACAGGCAGCAGTGCAACAAACTTAACTGTGCCAAAAATGTTGGGAGCCATAAAACCAATTCATTATAACCAGGAATTCATTATACTGGGGTTCGCTGTACCGAGGGAGCGCTGTAAATAGATTCTGACACAGAGCATTTTAGTTGAAACCCTCCCCATCTACTTCTCCTCCTTCCATCCTTTGTCAAAATCCTCCTAAGGGACCATTTTTTTCATCTTCCATTCCTCTTTTCCTCCCTCTGCTTCTTCATCCCCTCCATACAAAGCCAGTTTTACCTTTTCCCCCTCTGCCTGATTTACCACCTTCATTTGCATATTGGGTAACTCCCTTCCTGTTCCACATTTTATTTTCCTTTTTGCTCTTCTTTCTACTAGTCCCTTCCCTTTTTACTCATGTGTGTCCTATTTTGAATTGTACTAATTGTATTGCTGCTTATAGCACTTTCTTCCATACCTCTCAAGTGTCCCTGATTTTCAGGGACATCCCTGATTTTGCCTCAAAATTTTACTCTGTCCCTCCTAAAATTTGTATTTTTGTGGCTAAACAGCGGGGACTGTAAGCACAAAACAATGTCAAGTATTAAATTTACAGACTTGTTCTTCTTTAGAAAATGTATTTTGCACTAAGCCCCATATTCTACCAGCTTTCTGGGTGGATATCTCTAATTTTGAAGATGTGTCCCTGATTTTGGTCCTTTGTCCCTGATTTTTTTAAGCCTTGTCCCTGATTTATGAGGCAGGGGGTTGAGAGGTATGCTTTCTTCTTGCTCTTTCATTGAGTGGTGTGCAGTGTCAGGTTCCATCTTGTCTATTCATGTCAACCACTATCTTGAGTGAACAGCTGTCCAGAATAGTCAAGACCATCACTGTACACTTGCCTGTCTTCTTGGAATTTGCCAGTTGGCCACTAAAGCCCACATGGTAAAGGGCTTGTGGAGGCACACACATGCATAACACTATTTCTGTGCAATACCATTGTTTATCAACCCTGCAGATGATGCTGTGTGATTTTAGCATATAGAAACAGTGACATCAAGTGACCCCAAACATTATAACTAGTTGCAACTGAAGACACTGTGACCATAGTATCAGGATAAAATTCATCATGATGGAACCTGACACTGGGCCCCACCGTACCAGAAGTGCAGTGTATGTGGTAAAATCACACATTTTGCTAAAATCTGTTGCACCACACATACTGTAAATGAATCTACTGTCCCCAAACTCAGAGTTCTAAGCTTAGAAATTCCAGTGCTTCGAGGCAGGCGGGAAGTTACTGTTCAATGTAAATACAGTAGTGCCAGCCAGGATACAATGCAGTGTCTCAAATTGCTGCACAACAAAAGGATTAACTGCCATTGACATTGCCTTGTTTACTGCAGCAACTCTACTGTAGTATGCTGCACCTATTGAACTGCATCTTGGACAGTAATGTTGTATCTCTGTGTACCCTGGAATAGAGAGTTCAGCAGAACTGTTATTTGATACTGGGTCATCAGTGTCTCTTCTACCTGAAGATATGTATCTGTGTTATTTGAAAGGTACTGCTTTAACTGCCCCATAGCATGACTTGTTACTTACTGTTTCAAGTGTCTCATAGCATTACTTGTTACATGCTCCAAGCATGCTCTGCAGATCTTAGGCTGTCTCTCTGCTACTGTTACTTATGACAACAAAAACTGCAGTTCAAGTTTTAAATTGTAAAGACTGGTATACCAGTTCTAGATATGGAATATGTAGCTGCCATAACATTATATATTCAAGGAAGTGAGCTACTTACTCGATCAGCAATTATTTTTGCTGTGCAGGAGTCTCCTGGTGAACCTTCAGCTGCAAATTTATCAGAAAATAATATCATTTCTGAATGTAACTGTGTTGAAGGGTTTGTTCACAAGGCGAAGATTCACAGAGATAATAAACCAGCACAGCAGAAGTTAAGACGCCTACTCTTTTCAGTTAGAAAAGCCGTTTATAAAGAGCTGGAAGCCCTATTACTAATGAGAGTTTATTAGAGGCAGAAAACAAGGGGCTGAGCGAATTAACACCAGTATTATACTGCCAAGTAGTAACGATGAGCTAGGAGAGTTCACTGTACAGTAAGTGAGGATTGCATAAACAAAGGGAGTTAAGGGAATATGCTAATGATAATGTGTTTGAAAGTCTTGCCCTAACTGAAAAAGAGTGACACTTCAACAAAGTGAAATATGGAAATAATGTTTTAGAAATTGTTATATGGAATATAGTTAGTCTCCAAAGGAAAGTAATTCATTGTGAATGGTTAAAATATGTAAGACCTTTTTTTTAGGTTGGGGGAGTGGAAGTTACTACTATGCATGCATGGCAGCTAGCATGGCACTGTAGATGTCTCCCCCCTGAACATCTAATAAAATGACTTGAATGGTGTTTTCAGTATTCTACATAACTGCAGAGTGTTGATGGTAAAAATACTTGTCTCAGCTCTGGTGTTCTGGCAACAAATGGCAGATACCGACAGAAGGAAAGGCAGTAAAAAGTTGTGAACAGAAATAAATGTATAATATAAATATATAATTCAAGTGGCATCCTTGAAGCAAGATACTCACCATGGAGTAAATACCTCTGAAATGCTGAGTTTAATGCAATAGGATACAAACTACATGAAAATAACTGTTTACATCAGAGAAACAGACAAAAATTGGGAAGCATTACCTGAAAATATGAACCTACGAACATACAAAAACACCAGCAGAAACAGGCCTCACGGTCTATCAGGTTTGCTCAATTGTGCAGCTTGCCCCCAGTTTGCAGCTGCCCACCCACCCTCCCTTTTCATATTTACCCCCTCTCACTCTGTCCCATCCCTCTTTAAACAGCCTACCATGCTACAGGCTACTACCTCCTCAGGCAGAGTATTCCACTTGTCCACCACACTCTCTGTGAAATAATGTCTCCTAACTTCTCTCCTAAAATCTCCCTCCAGCTGGTGCCCCCATGACCCCTCCCTTCTAATCTTGAAAATACCTTCTCTCCTAGTCTTGTTAATCCCTTTTACGTATTTAATGGTTTCAATCATATCCCCCTTATCCCTCCTCTCCTCCAGGGAATACATGTTCAGCTCGCACAGTTTCTCCTCATAAGAGTATACCTCTAATCCCTGGATCATCTTTGTCACCCTCTGCTATACTCTCCAATAATCTGATGTCCTTCTTCAGGAATCAACGCCAGTATTGCACACAGTATTCCAGGTGCGGCCTGACCAGTGACATGTAAAGGGGCAGGATCACCTCCCTGTTTCTGGAGGAGATTCCCCTCACTATGCACCCCAGCATCCTGTTGGCTTTTGCTGCAACCTTCCTGCACTGTGCTGAGTTGTTAATACTCTCCGTTATCATAGCTAAGCACCTGGATAAACCGAAGAAACAGAAGGGCTTACTGAATCTTTTTCATCCCTTTTATACGGCTGCAGGGCAGAGCTCTGCTGATATTCTACTATCACATACAAAAATTAACCTCAGCATATTGCTAACAGATTTTTTAAATTGGGCTTTTATAGCAATCCCTCCGCTCAAGCAGCCTGTTTACTGCACTATTTTTTTCTCTGTTACTCAGTGTTTGCCAGTAAGAAATGAGATTCACAATAACAGTACATGTATTTCAATCTTAATTTGTGCAAAACAGGATTTATGTGATAACATGATTACTAGATTCAGCTTGTTTTCATGGCTAAAAAGAAGAAGTATACAAGTATACTGAGTTTCACTTATTGAAGCTCTGAAGCTCTCAGTGTCTCATTCAGCAGACTACAGTGTCGAATTACAGACAGTCCAGCTACAGCTCTGCATGTCCTCTTGCTTTTATAGCTCTTTGACAGAGGTTTGTAACTTAGAACTTCCTGTAATTCAAAACCATAACTGTCAAGTACTGTGGAGGAATAGTGCATATTTTTTTGTATATTGTAATAAAAAAATGCATTTGCAAACTGGAAAATCATTGCAGTTTAAAACAAATGTGGGTAAATTGGCACTGAAGGGTGTGTGTGTGTGTGTGTGTCTTTGTCTTTGCAGAACTCTTGTCAGAAGCTCCAGACAACTCTTTCTGCTGCAAAGTCTCACCCACTCCATCCCCCTTTACAGACAAAACTAAGGTTTAACCTGTTTATCCACTGATACAGGTATAGTGCAGAGTTTCTCCACACTGTGATGAAATATAGTGGTGGTGAGAGGTGAAGGGCTGACTGCTCTGGAGACCTCTGTTTATCCACAGATGCAGGTACAGTGTAGCATTTCTCCACATTGTGTTGAAATGTAGTGTTGGTGAAAGCTGGGGGACTGACTGTTCTGGTGCCCCCTGTTTATCCACAGGGACAGGTACAGTACAGGCTTTCTCCAAACTGATGAATGTAGCAGTGGTGAAAGGTGAGAGTCTGACAGCTCTGGAGCCACTCAGTTTATTCCAGGGATAGGTAAAGTGCAGGCTCTCCATACTGTAATGAATGCAACAGTGATGAAAGTTGAGGGACTGACAGCTCTGGAGCCCCCAGTTCATACACAGGGACAGGTACAGTGCAAGCTTTCTCTACCTTGTAATGAATGTAGTAATGTTGATAAGTGAACAACTGACAGCTCTGCAGACCCCTGTTTATCCACTGATACATGCAGAGTGCAAGATTTCTTCATACTGTGATGTATTTAGTGTTGGTGAAAGGTGAGGGACTGACAACACTGGAGACTGAAGCCCTGTGATTATCCAAACAGGTACAAAGTGGGCAGATATACTGCAAGATTCCCTACAATACAATGTATTTAGTGTTGGTGAAAGGTGAGGGCCTGATATCACTGGAAACTGAACCCCTCTCTTGATCCACAGAGATAGGTACAGTATGGGTAGAGACAGTGCAGGCTTTTCCCAACTGTGATATGTTTTTTAGCAATGGTGAGATGTGAGGGACTGACAGCTCTGAAAACTGCAGACTCCTGTTCATCCACAAGGACAGGTACAGGATAGGTGTTCTCAATACTGTGATGAATTTAGTGATGGTGAGATGTGAGGGACATGAGGGACTGACAGCTCTGGAAACTGCAGACTCCTGTTCATCCACAGGGACAGGTGCAGGGTTGGTGTTCTCCATACTGTGATGAATTTCATTTTGGTGAAAGATAAGGGTCAGATAGCACTAGAGAATGAAGCCAACTGTTTATCCAATGAGCCAGGCATGGCACAGGCAGGTCCAGTATGTATTTATAGCTGGGTTATAAGCTCTGGAAGTGATGTGGAGTAAAGGGGGATGACCTGTGTGTAAGAGCCTGGAGCTGCTAAAGGTTGAAATAAGGCTGCTCAGATGGGAGTTAGGGAGGATAGTTTGGGAAGTCAGAGGAGCAGAGCAGTGGAGGAAAATCAGAGGGGTGATGCCCAGGGGAGTGACAGCATTAGGGAGGGGATGGGAGTGGGGAGGATCACCCAATATAGAGGAGTATCTCTTCCTCAGAGGAATAGGGAGCCTAGGGTGGAGGAATGGCAAGTGGTAAGGGGAAGGGGTGGGAATGTAAGTGTAGCATTAGGGTGAGAAATTCTAAAAGGGTGCCTTTATTGAATAGATTTACACCACTGTCTGGAAGGAGGGAGGGAGGGGCAGCAGGAGGTGAGGTAGGAGGTCAGGTTGAGCGAGGGCTGAGAGTAGGAATACAGGGGAAGGGGAGGGAATTAATTAGGGTGGGCAGGGAAGAGGAGGCAGACAAAACATAGTGGAGGAAGGGGGGAGGGAGAGAAAAGGAAAGGAAATGGGGAGGGAAAACTGAAAACAGATACAGATAGTCAAAAAGGGAGGAGCAGACCGGGAGATGGAAAAACAGTTAAGGGGATAAATTGTGGATGTGGAGATAAGTTCACTAGGGTGCAGAGGGAGCAGTTAGATGGGGAAGCAGCTACTATCAAAGGTAAGAAAGGAAGGACGGAAAGAATGGTTGCAGGGGATGGAAGGGTGGCAATAATAGGGGACTCCATAATTAGGGGTATTCGCTGGGGAAAGAAAGCGGACCCAAATGCAAGCAGGAGGGTGATTTGTATGCCAGGGATGACAGCTGGGAAGGTAGGTCCAAGAATAAGGGAAATAGTGAGGGAGGTTGGAGGAAAGCCTAATTTAGTTATACATTTGGGAACCAATGACCTAGCTGGGGAGGAGGTGAAGGTAGTGCAAAGTAGGTTCAGGGAGTTAGGGAAGGTCTGCAGGGAGGAAGGAAGTTCACTTGCCTTCTCAGAGGTGATACCAGTACCAAGGGCCAGCACAGCCAGGAAAAGAAGAATAGAGGATTTCAATAACTGGTTGAGGAAATGGTGCAGGGAGGAGATGTTCATCTGTATTGGGGACTGGGAGGAGACCTGGTCAAACAAAACACTCTTTTCACCAGACAGGCTACACCTCAGTAGGGAGGATTTGAGGGTACTCGGGGACAAACTGGGGGAATACATTTGCACTTAATTTAAACTACTGAGGGGGAACAGTGGGTGTGCAGGACCACAGACTCCGACAGGAGGAGATCAGTGAAGCTCCCCCCCCCCACAGTAATGGAAGAGGTCTGGAGGGAGGAAGTGGAAGGGGCAAGAACACAGTAAGCAAAGGGTGGAGGGGCGAGGAACACATAACAAGGGGACGTGGAGGGGTGCACACAGAGGGGATAAATGTGAATAGAAGAATAGAGGAAAGAGAAGGAAGGTCAGATTCTAGCTGGATGGCAGTGTCTCTGAATGCACTGAGTCTTGGAAACAAGATGGAAGACCTGCAGGCACTATTAGTGGACAAGAGGGTGGACATAGCTGCAGTAACCGAGACTTGGGCAACTTCACACCATGACTGTGACCTTGCAGTCCCTGGATATAAACTATACAGGAGGGACAGGGCAGTTGGGAAGGGGGTAGGGTTGGCAGTTTATATCAGGGAGAGAATAACTTGCATGAGAGAGGAGTCGGAGGAAGAGGAGGGGGAAGGGGAGGCATTATGGGTTCAGTTAAGGTTCAATAGAGGGAGAAAGGTGCAGTTGGGGGTGATTTACAGACCACCCAATCAGGATGAGGAGAGGGACAGGGAACTGAGCTCTCAAATATCAGAAGCTGCAAGGAAAGGAGAAGTGGTAATTGTGGGGGACTTCAACTTGCCCAAGGTGTACCATCCACGACATGTGCAACGAGTCAGGTGATCCTGGAAGGGCTGCAGAGTGGGTTCCTGACTCAGGGCATCACTGAACCAACAAGAGCTGAGGCAATTCCTGATCTGGTGCTCACAAATGGGGAGCATGTACAGGAAATAATGGTCAGGGAGCCACTGGGTGGAAGTGACCATTGCACAGTGTGGTTCCAGTTGGATATGGGCAGGGAAAGCATCCCAACTAAGACCAAAATCTTGGACTTCTGGAGGGAGAACTTCAGGAAAATGGGTGAAGTGCTAAGGAACCATCTGGTGAGCATCAGAGCAGATATGGGGGTGAAACAAAGGTGGTTCATCATTAAGGAAGTACAGTACAGGCTTTCTCCACACTGATGAATGTAGCAGTGGTGAAAGGTGAGAGTCTGACAGCTCTGGAGCCCTAAGTTTATCCTATGGGCAGGCACAGTGCAGGCTGTACATACTGTAATGAATGTAACAGTGATGAAAGTTGAGGGACTGACAGCTGTGGAGCCCCCAGTTCATACACAGGGACAAATACAGTGCAAGCTTTCTCTACCCTGTAATGAATGTAGTAATGTTGATAAGTGAACAACTGACAGCCCTGGAGACCCTGTTTATCTACTAATACATTTAGAGTGCAAGATTTCTCCATACTGTGATGTATTTAGTGTTGGTGAAAGGCGAAGGACTGACAACTCCAGAGCCTGAAGCTGTGATTATCCAAACAGGTACAAAGTGGGCAGATACAGTGCAAGCTTTCCTACAATATAATGGATTTAGAGTTGGTAAAAGGTGAGGGGCTGGCATCCCTGGAAACTGAAACCCTCAGTTTATCCACAGAGATAAGTACAGTGTGGGTAGAGACTGTGCAGGCTGTTCCTAACTGTGATGTGGCTTTCAGTGATGGTAAGATGTGAGGGACTGACAGCTCTGAAGACTGCAGACTCCTGTTCATCCACAGGAACAGGTACAGGGTTGGTGTTCTCCATATTGTGATGAATTGCATTTTGGTAAAATGTAAGAATCAGACTGCACTAGAGAAGAAGCCATCTGTTTATCCAGTGAGCCAGGCATGGCACAGGTAGGTTCAGTATGTATGAACTGCTTGTGAAAGGAAAGGGGCTTATAGCTCTGAAGAATAAAGCCCTCTGTTTATCCACTGGAGCAGGTGCAGTATAAGCAGGTAGAGTATGCACTTGTGTGTATGTTACAGTAGGAATGATTATACAAGTGGCAGTGGTGGGACTCAAACAGGAATTTCAGAGCACATACAACTGTGCTTCTGCTACTGGATCTGTGTTGTTTTAATAGTTTTTTTTATACATCCTGTTAGTATAAGTCTGGGCACATTTGGATATCATACAATCTATACCCCCCAACCACACACACACATGCAAACACACATGTTTGTGTCAGCCAGGAACTGTGGCACACAATCTTTCATCTGTGCTAGATGTTTTCTTTCATCTTCACTACTGTCAATAATATCATTTTGCAGCTTTATTGGCTCTTGCTAGAAGTTTTTTTTTTTTGGTTGCACACAAGAAGAATCTTGTAGGCCTGTAAAATACTAAAAAAGGTACATAGAAACATAAAATTTGACAGCAGATAAGGACCAATTGGCCCACCTTGTTTGCCCATGCTCCCTACCTACTATCACACCATAGACCCTACTTGATCTCCAGCTTTACCCTCTTTCCTTGCTTCTAAGGTTCCCCTATACCTATCCCATGCCTTCTTAAATCCCATTACAGTTTTTGCTCCCACCGCCTCCTCAGAGAGGTTTTTCCAGGCATCCACCACCCTTTCTGTGAAGAAGTGTTTCCTTACATTTGTCCCGATTCAACCTCCCCCTCCTGCTTAATTGCATGACCCCTTGTTCTTGTGCATGCTTTTCTCTCAAAAGGCTTCCTTCTTGAACCTTATTTATACCTTTGAGGTATTTAAAAGTCTCTATCATATCCCCCCCACCTCCTTTCTTCCAGTCCGTACATATTGAGGTCCTTCAGTCTCTCCTCATAAGGCTTTTGATGGAGATCCCGCACTATTTTAGTTGTCCTCCTCTGGACTGCCTCATCTCTGTCCTTTCAGAGATTAGGACTCCAAAACTGGACACAGTACTCTAGGTAGGGTCTCATCAGAGACTGATACAGAGGTATCACCACCTCCCTCTTTCTGCTGGTGATACCCTTTCCTATGCATCCTAACATCCCATTAGCTCTCCCTACTGCCTGTCACACTGTTTGGCCACCTTTAGGTCCTTAGATATGATAACACCCAGGTCTAATTCCTGTTTGGGGGTCGCCAGTACCCCTCCCCACATGTTGTACTCTGACACTGGGTTTCTTTGCCCCAAGTGCATGATTTTATATTTGTTTTGCATTAAAATAGTTGCCACTTTCAGGATCACTCCTCAGGCTTACATAGATCTCTATCCCCCGAGTGTCCACTCTATTGCAGATTTTTGTGTCATGTGCAAAAAGACATACCTTCCCTTTTAGTCCCTCTGCAATATCACTTATAAAGATGTTAAATAGGACTTGTCCCAGTACTGATCCTTGTGACACCATGCTAGTCACCCTCCCTCCCTTCCTTGGAATTAACTCCTTTTACCACTGCCCTCTGTCACATATACTCCAACCAATTTCTTACCCAGTTTACCACCTTTTGTCCCACTCCTAGGCTGCCCAGCTTGCTTATGAGCTTATGAGTTAGGGACAAAAATAAAACTTCACAAAGACTGAACAACTCTGTGTGGTTACTTGAACTTTGAACTAGCTGCATTTATTCATACTACTAAGGTTCATACTATGGTGGTAGGAGCTGAGTAAGGCGGTTGCCCATAGATGCTCCTTTCTATTATCCACAATAGGACAGATTGTTATTTTTTCATATGTAAGCGTCTAATCTACTTTTAAATTGATTTATGTCTTTGCTAATAATAATTTCCTGTGGGAGTTCATTCCATGGATTAACTATCCTTTGTGTGTAGAAAACTTTCTTTCTTTTTGAGTTTTAGCTGAAGTGGATGACCTCTAGTATCTTTTCAATCATTTTTAAATTCCAGATTAAGTTCGTTAAAGAGGTAATTGTCATGTATTATGTTGTAGCAGAGCAGTAAATCCACTCTTATTCTTCAAGTTTCCGGTGTCATTAGATTTAATTCTCCTAAACATTTGTCATAAGGTAAAGTTTTGATATTATATACCATCTTTGTCGCCTGCCACTGAACCCCCTCCACTCTTCCAATAGCCCCCACTGAGATAGGGCTCCAAACCGGACTTTCATAGTCCAGAATTGGTCTCATATATGTCTTGTACAGTAGCATTACCACATTCCTACTTCTACTCTTGAAGTTCCTTTGAATAGTCCAGATTAACCTTTTTACTTTAGCTATCTGCACCTCACAGTGTGATGTGCAAGTCAAGTTTTGGTTTATAACTATTCACCGGTTCTTTTCTTCGTGTGATACTCTAAGGGGGATCCATCCAGAAAATATGTTTTTACTTGATTTTGATTCCTAGGTGAATGATGCAGCACTTATCCATATTGAATCTCATTCCCCAATTCTTTGCCTATGTTGATATATGGTTCACATTCATTTGTAACTTTTGTGCGTCATATTCTGTGCTTACTATGTTGGCTATCTTTGTGACATCTGCATATTTACTGATCCAGCTTGTCACCAGCTTACCCATATCCACTATGAAGATTTGAAAAAGCAGAGGTCCTAGGACAGAACCCTGAAGGACTCCACTAGACACCTCTCCTGTGCCAGAATAGTAACCTCTTATGCTCACTCTGAGTCCTATTGTTTAATCAGCTCTGTATCCATTTAACAATTCTTCTATCTATATTCAGGTTTATTTATTTCTGTTACATCGAAAGGCCAAGGCCGAATACTACAGATCTGCCTTGGCCTGCTCATGGGGGTCTGCCCGGAAGTTCTGGGATAATATAAAAAAGCTAAATGGGAAAATGCGCTCACCACCTCCATCCCAACTTAACATTAATGGAGCAACCACCACAAACCCACAAAGCATCGCAGACTGCCTCAACACCACATTCTCTGATCTCAGCGGAGTTCTCCCCAGCAACTTCTTTGATCCAATCCCCCCACTATGGCACCAACACTCCACCGCCCACCTTTCTACCTGTATACCATTACTACCACGGAAGCTAAGCCTTACCTGACTAAAGCCCTCAATGGCACTAGCCCCATTAATGACCCTCTAGAGCCAAAACTGCTTTGGATAGTCCTTGACACAGTACTGGCACCTAAAAACTGATCTATTAAATTGCTCTCCATGCCTGGGATACTTCCCAGCTGCTTGGAAAAAGGCAGTAATCACCCCCATACACAAAGGAGGGAATAGCGCATCACCAAGTAACTATCAGTCAATCTCCATCCTCCCCCAACTCTCAAAAACCTTAGAGAAAGTAGTAGCCACCCAACTCACTGAGTATCTGGACACCCATGGTCTGCTTTGTAGGGAGCAGCATGATTTCTGCTCTGGCCATAGTACAACCACACCTGTCATGGAATCCTCCACCTTCCTTTACTCAGCCCTAGATAAGAGCCACTTAACTGGAGCCATATTCATAGACCTCTCCAAGGCCTTCGACATGGTCAGCCACCCCCTTCTACTGGACTCACTCCTACAACTAGGCCTCTCTCAGGAACCCCATCCTGGTTTGCCTGCTATCTCTCCTCAAGGTCCCAATGCATTAAAATAAACAGCACCCTCTCCAACACCCACCCAATCCACTCTGGTGTACTTCAGGGCTCCATTTTGGGCCTGCTTCTCTTTAGTCTTTACCTAAATGCCCTACCTAGCCACTGCCCAGATAAGGTTCTTCTTTATGCTGATGATGTGGCCCTTTTTGTCTCTCACCAACACCCCCCTCACTTCAGGCTACACTAAGCATGCTTTTAATCAAGTCGAGAGCTGGTTCCTTGACCGCCAACTTATCATTAACATTGAAAAAAACAAGTCTATGCTTTTTGCACATCATCAAAGTAAAGCCAGGGACGCTCCCCTCCAGATACTCTCCAGCTAGCTGAAGCCTCTGGAGCAAATCCTCTCATATAAATATCTGGGCATCACATTCAACCCTGCACTCTCTTTTCATGCACACATCAGCACAGTTACTTCAGCCACCAATGCTCGTATTGGCCTCCTATCTAGACATAAAGACTGTCTGCCTGCAGAAGCCCTCTGCCTGGCTGTCACGTCCTCTGTCCTGTCCCTGGTTGACTATGGACTCCTTGTATATGCAGCAGCTGACTCCACTGCTATCAACAGAATCCAAATGACTGTGAACAAGGCCTGCCGGCTACTTTCCGGCACTGACAAGCGGACCCACACATGCACCCTATACTCCCTAGCCAATGTGCTCAATTTTGAGGAGAGCCTGCAATACCAGTCCTGCCTACTGGCAAAAAAAATACTCCTTGGTCTCTCCCCCCCTTTGGTGTCCACATCTCTAATCCTGGCCACCCCCTCTGATTCCACCCGCGGTTCCACCAAGATGACTTTTCTAGTCCCCAGGGTTAGGACATCACTTGCTCAAAGGTCCTTCTGTTATAGAGCCCCTTGCTGATACAATGCACTCCCCTCCTCTGTTTCCACCCTCCCCAAAATAGGCCCCTTTAAGGTCTTACTTAGGAATCATATCCTCTCCACCCGAAAGTGCGCATGTGGGCAGTAGGTGCGCCCCTAGACTCAGGGCGCCCACCCCCCATATAGTTCAATTATTATTGCCTCACTGACCTGACACCTCCTTAAGCAATGTGCCAACCCTATGTTAACTGCTTAGCAATTGGCTGTGTAGGACTGCAGCTGCACTGTTTAAGATTTTGTAAATGTACTCACTCTAATATGGGTTTTAACAAGCCTGTAACACTGCTCTCTAGCTGCAATTATGTCTTGCTATGTTGTTGTACATATGTTCTGCAAATATCATTTGTTCTATTTAATGCTGTGCTATGCTGTTGTACTACAGTACTTTAATTGACAAGGAGTCTTTGGAAATGAGTCTCTGACTCAAAGGGTTGTAATTCTGATGTGAATATAAATAAATTAAAAAATGAATAAATTGCCCCATGTGGGACAGTATTGAAGGCCTTTGAGATATCAAGATATATGCAGTCCACCGCCAAGCCGCTATCCAAAGCTGCTGATATTTTCTCGTAGAAACATATGAGATTTGTTACGCATGATCTATTTTGGGTAAAACCATGTTGTTCTGTGTCATGGGTCTCATGCTTATTTTGGTGTTCCACAATCATATCTTTTATTATAGATTCTAATATTCTCCCAGACACCGAGGTCAGACTAATCGGACTATAATTCGCATAGTCCATCTTATCCCCCTTTCTGTATTGGAATCACCATGGCAGTAAGCCAATCAGAAGGGACTTCATTTTTTTGTAAGGATGACTGGAATATACATTTTAAAGGTTTCAAAATATGAGGTGTGAGAATTTTAGTAATCTTGGAGATATGTTGTCTGGCCCTACAGAATGTGTATTTTTTAATTTTGTTATTTTTATGTTAATATCTTCCTCTTTGATTTCTGGTATGTCCATGTCATTTTCTTGTACTGTTTTGGTATAAGGTCCCTTTTTTGAGAAAATGGATGTGAAGTGCGTGTTAAATATTTCTGCCATTTCCATTGGTTCTACAAGTTCCTGATTTTGTGCAATAATTGAGCACTGGCCGCTGTTTGAATTTCTTTGTGAGTTCACATATGCATATAACTCTCATGTTGTTCTTATTTTTATTTCTTGCTAGTGATCTTTCTAGCCTTTGTTTTTCTTGATTTGTTGTTTACATTTCTTTAGGGTTTCTTTATATTTAGTCCAATTTTTTCTTTACCAAAAGTTATAAAATAAGTGTAAACCAAGAGCTCTAAACTGAGAACAAATGTTGTATTAAATACCAAAAAATGCAAAGTCTGTTTAGTAGAATGCTGGTTTTTGAAACCAGATATGCAGTGTTTTTTTAAATCATGCAACTAAGGGGCACTTCAAGTAGCAGTACACTGAAAACTATTCTTCCAAAAAGCTAGCTTCCTCTACTATTAATGAAAAAAAACTTAACATACCTGTCAACTCTACTTTTTGATGTATCTCCTATGCTGCACGGCATGAGTTTTTTTATCTTCTCAAATCTTAATCTTTGTCAGATCTACTATGCTATTTTTAAGCCAAACATGGTGCCCATCTAAAAAAACTTAATTAAAACATTTATAACAACTCAGATGTTGATGTATCTAGAAAATTTTACCACTGAATAAAAGATATATTAAATTTAAAAAAGGGAGGGTCTTTTTTTTGTTTTGCTTAATTTTGTGGCACTGCTACTTTGAGATATACCTTCACAGCTTGACTGAGTTATGTAGAACATTAGTGCCCTTACATATGGTGCAGGAAGAAAAGGACAGTAAAAATGTAACTAAACATCCTTTGCATAAAAAGTCTTCAACTAAATCAAATTCTAAAAAAGAAGATACAGAGACAAAAACAGAAAAACACAAAAAGTGATCAAACAGAAAAATCAGAAAAAGGGGAGAATGGGGAGCAAACTAAAAAAACAAAATACCTGGTCACAAGGAAGCATATCTCAACTGAAAACTAATACAATGCATTAAGTAATTAAGTGGCCTATAATAACACAGAAGTTCAAAACCACAATGCAGGTGAATATGGAAGTCGAGAACTCTGACTCTGCCAGTAATATTGTGAGTCTATGGAAGCATGCCATTTTCAAACCAGGAAGAGTCAGCTAATAAAGTGCAAGGTGTAAACCCTCCTATGATTAAAACTGGGTCAGAGTTCTGACCCCTTTACATTACCTGGTAGTTCAAATATGGAGTAACCTAGGCAAGAATCATCTGCTCATCCCTCCATGAACAAAGATAGTAATTAGTAATATGCAAGAAATTCACTGTCACATAAAATTGGACCAAATACTAAAAAATATATCTGAGCTTCAAAGCACTAAGGAAAAATATCCATAAAGCTAAAAAAATGAAGAAAAAGAATTGCTGAACTAGACGGAAGGCAGTCATTTATTGGAGACAAACTGACACCTCTGACTGTGCAGATTAAGGTTTAGAACCTGGCCACTATTCAAACAATGCAGGATGACCAGGAAAATCACTCCCACAGGAAAAAATGTATAGAATGCCTGAAGAGTGGGTCAAGTCCTCAGTACTCACTGAGACTAATTTTTTTGTTTGTTTGTTTTTTTTGTTTTACAATTTTTGGCCAAGAAAGACACATTTACCTGAGACTTGTTTGTTTCCAGTAGCATACTGGGAGCATAGGGAAGTTAAGTGACTTACTCATGTTCATACAGCATACAAATGGTGGCTGTGGGATTCAAATCCAGTTCTCAAGGTTTGCTGCTCAATGCTCTTAACTACTACACTATACTGTCTCCCTAAAATAGAATTATTGCAGAATTTAATGGCCAAAGATGCAAAAATACCAGATGCTGATAGGGCTTGCAGACTTGGCCATTTCCTCTGAAACCAAAATGCAAAAGGAAACAAATTTCAACCTGGGGCTGTGATAGTGAAATTCTTTCCGCATGAGGATAACTTTTAAAAGAGTCAAGCAATATCAGCCAAAAGAAGTTATAAATTCAAAGAGCAACTGATCTCAATTCATCAAAATGTTTATTCGAAGAGCTACGGGCTCAGTGGAAAAATATCAACCGATTCATTAGCTTCTCTGCCAAGAGAAGATTAACCCATCTGTTCTCTTTCCAGGCAGGCTGAAAGTCCTCCTCAACAACTAGACTTTATACTATAATTCAAAAGAGGAAGCTTTGAAGGATCTGAAAATTCCACTATATCAGTTATTTCAGACATTTACAAAGGATTAAGTAGTGAACTGCCATTGACCTTATACTTGCTACGTTATTGTTAATGTCTGTTTACAAGATTTTTTCCTCCTTTCCTTTTTTCTTATAGGAGAACAGCAAGAAATAACTACCTTGTCTGCTAGAAAATACTTGTTAGTAAGAAAATGTAACTAGATCAGAGGTAAGGCAAATTAGTAAGATGCATTAGATATGTTTGTTATTACATAAGGCATTAAGACTTCACAGACAAGAGTGCACAGGGACAAGTGGGCAACTTTCATTTATTGCTACTAACCACAAGACAATTTAGAGAAATAAATGCTGCAGTAGTTCTTTTTGGCATCAACAAGTTAAGGGTGCAAAAGGTAAATGGGGCAGGGAGGCAAAGGGACAATGAAAAACTGGGTCCTCTTAAAATATTATAGATTGTGCATATGGCCAACAAGGGATTTATCTCAAGTGGATTCAATCAGAAATTTACAACAATGTTTATGAGGTGGTTGTCCCACCTAGAATTTTGATGCTGTAAAATTTTAAGCACTCTTTATGGCCAAGGTAATCAGACGAAAATGTGGAAAGTTAATGGGATTAATTCCTCAATCAGATTATATAGAATATTAGGATTTCTAGCACAGCATAAAATGAATGTTGCCTTTTTGCAGGAGACCTTCTTACAGAAGAGCGAGATCATGAAGCATTAAAAGAGCTGGGTTAGGCAGATCTTTTTTTCTGAAAGTACAAAAAAAGAGTAAGGGGTGGTAATTTTAATAAATAAATATTTACACCATAACATACTGGAAATGTGAAATGATGGGGAAGGCCAGATTATTTTAGTTAACATAAATTTATATGGCCAAATAATTACTGCCGGTTAAATATATGCACCTTGTAAGAACTATGGAAGCTTTCTGGCCAACATTACTGATCAATTATGCAAGTTAAACTCAGAAGTAATAATACTGACAGGGGACTTGAATAGTCTTAAAGATCCCACTTAGACACTGTAAATGTAGGAAGTCATCTTCATTGGGGTCATTACAAATCCAGAATCTTCAATAATTTTTAGATACCAATGTATTATTGAAAGGCTTAAGCCTATGGTTCAAGGGGCTGAAGCAACAGCCACGCACCCCTACCTGACCTATTTAAACCTTTTCTGCTTCATTCAAAAGCATTTTTCTTTGCCATCCAGAGGCTCTGTCAGTCTGTCCTCTCCCTTGGGGCCTGCTGGGGCTCCCCCTCCTACCGTGTTGCTTGTGCTCTGTTTGGTTTGTGCTGGGCTCTGTTCATTGTGTTTCTCCTGCTTTTGTTTAGTATTTGCTGCTTTCAGCTGCTGTGTGCTTCTTGTGTTGCTTGTTTTTCTGTTCTCATGTTTTTGTCATTTTCATTTTATGTTTTATTTTTGGGGCTGTTGCCCTTTGTTTGTATTGTGCTAATCCTGTGCCTGAACTCTCAGGCTCCCATTTACTCACCAGATAATGCAAATCCTCAGTTCACTGCATTGTTATCTGTATGCTTCAAATCAAGCTCCTGCTTCCTTGCCTAGCAATCCTCAGTGTTTCTGTATTTGTTGTCATATGCTTCAGCTCACAATGCTGTTTATCTGCTGTCTCCTGAGCTTCCACCTTAATTGGTTACACCTGGTCCAGGCTCCTCTGGCTCAGCTAGTTGCCACTCCCCATGTTTGTGTTATTCAGGCTCATTTGTTCCTATTTCAGAATAGCCTCCTGCCTCTCCCAGGCTTCAGGCTTTGCCTGGCCTCCTCATCACTAACCAACTACCTAATATACAGCCTCAACTTTTACCAAAACCTCAGCAGTCTGTTTCTGACTTCTGCCATACTGAAACTTCAGCCATTAAATTAGCTCTTTTTTTGGAGGGGGGGAGCTTCTACTCTACCAACATTGCAATTTCTATTTGATCTCATGGTGCTCAGCTTCTGACTTCCCTGTTATTCCCACTGTGGGGGACTGTGATTTCACAGTGGGACATTGTGGCTCCAAGTAGAGCATGATTTTATATAAGCTATATGATTTTGCCCTGCTTCTTTTGCCTACATGGCTTTTCAGTTATCCATACTTAAATACATTAACCTCGCAGCCTACATGGCTTTAAGATCTTCATTCCATTCCATTATAGCATTTAAGGTATCAATGCCACTCATATCAATTCTCTATTTATGCTGCAACCATGGCAAGCACTGCTAAATCTCATTGATTCAATTATGCTAAACCTTATTGAATCAATTTCTGGCATCACAGCTGTAGGGACAAAACCCTTAATGGAAAAACTATTTTATTTCTATCTTCAAGAATTGATTTTTATTTATTATTTTATCAAATTTTTATATGGGACTAATTTCTGGTTAAGATTATTGTTTGCATAAATTCCCAAGAGAAAACAAAAAGTGTTAGTTAATTAAACCTTAAGACAAGGTATCTGGCTTTAATGCTTTAAATGAAAATATCTCTGTTCCTTAAGCAGCACTTTACCATATACTAGATGAGGTCTAAGGGAATAGAGATGAAACTCCATTGTGTTTTTAAGCCATGATATAAGTGGACACCTTCCAAGCTAAGCATGTAGTGCAATGTTGTTCTAAGGGGGGCCCTACCACATTCTAGGACCATCTCTGTGATGTCCAAGCCTTGCATAACAGATTTATAAGTGCCTGTATGGAAAAGCCTTAGCTAAAGCTAGGTATCCATGGCTATGATCAGATAAGAGACCAGTGACTGGTACCCTGAGTAGTCCTAGAAGATGAGAAAAACAAATGAGTAAAAGTTCCATTACTTTACATTAAAATAAGAAGTTTTATTCATAGGTTAAAGATGCAATGATCTGCCACCACAAAAATTGAACAGTTACAGGACAATAATATGATAAATAAGCTTACCAAGTTTTATGGTTGCAGAATGAAGCATTCAAAAGTTATGAATATAATTTATTTAACATCATTTTCTTATTTCAAAACTAGACAAATCCAGTATCTTGTGATAGCTCACATCTTAGGAAGTCTAACAAGATGAATATTAAATATGTAGTTTGTTGCTATAGAGAGAAATACTATCTAAAAGCTTACAGTGAATTAACTTTTCTGACAGTGATTGATGTCTTTAAGAAAAGAACAAAGGATCTTGTGTGTCTCTACAAAAAGTAATGTTTTAAGGACTTTAGGAATGGATTTTTCTTACAAATCATATCATTCTGTAGCATAGACTACGTAGAGTAAGACTATCATTTTGTTTTAAGAAGTTTTATTGAAATTATGAAGTTATAACCTTAATAGTGTGGTTTAAAAAGTATCCATACTACAGATATCAGACTTTTTCAAGAATGTTTGGCTTAATGTAAAATACCTGAATATGCAAATTTAACATTCAAATTACATTAAATAAGACTTTTATTTAAAGAAATAATTTTGACCCAAAAATAGGTTTAAGGAGAAGGGGCTGTCTTAAAGAGGCATGTCTTTATGTCCCCATTTATCTTCTAAGATGCCCTACCTTTCTAGTAACTCAAAACAATCAAAGTCTGGTGATGACATCACCAGAGCAGTTTTTATATTAGTAAACACTGCTGACCACGCCTTATGTCTGAGCTATTCGACGTATGAAGACCTATGTTTGGTTAATTAAGAATTTTATGGCCTTATACTGATGCTAGACCAAAGAACTTTAGGCCACACCTGTTTGAAATGCAGGGTCAGCCTAGGGAGAGCCAGAGCTCAGTGCTGCTGACGATATCCAGAGGCAAGAAAGAAATGCAAGGATATTCTCATTGTGTATGAAGCAAGGTCTGTGTTTATTTGCTGAGCATTTTGACAAGTAATGTTGCCTGCTGAGGACCAGACAGATTTACCTTTAAAACACACACATCAGCTATACAGTGTGCTGAGCAAAAAAGAGGTCTATTGTCCTAAGGTTTTGAAAGCAGATACAACATGAAAGGGTCAATAAGCTCCAGTTGTTGAAACAACTTGCTATTCACAAGAAAGTTCTTTGAATCCAGCATTGCTATAGACTGTGCAGATTGAACTGATTTTTAGCAAAAGTTTAACTAGCAGAGTGTATCCATGCTAAAAGAAGTTCCAGGGTCAAAGTTAGCTGACAAAGAAACCTTTCCATCAAAAGCCAGACTCAGCCAGAGTTCTAAGTAGAGAAGAGAAGAACCACTTCTACAACCAGAAATATAAGTTTTTTTTAATTAATTTTACTAATTTTAATTAATAGTCTTAGCAATTTAAATTGACTTATCTGGGAAAGTAAGAGGGAATCTACTTTTCACTATAGAATCTGGGTATATAACTTAAAAGCTTTGAACTAAGAAATATTTTGCATGATTTGAAAAGCTGAAACTGAGTTTTATGAAAGTATAGTACAAATCACTGATGTAATGAGCTGTTGCCAGTTCTCATAGAAAATACATTTTACATGCAATGAAGTTTTAAAACAAGTTTTAAGCAGAAATAATCTGAAATATTGATCTGATAAGTATATGTGTTTATGCATGAAGGTTATGTTAAATACTAAGTATGATAAAAGTAGTATAACTGTTATCATTTATTATGCTAAATATTGCTTATATCTTTACATTGTTTAGTTGCTAGAATTTGTTTATTAGTTGCTGGATTATCTGAAAGAATTTTGTTGATGTTTACAAGATTAGGCTTCATATTTATGCTAATTAGGAATATTTAGAACCATTGTATAGGTGTATATAAAATATCTATTTTTCATATAACTATACGTTGGGTAAGCAGTGTAATTTACCATTATACTTCAATCTGAAGAGCATAGGATAATATCACATGTGAATATTTACTTATTTTGGCAATTTATGAAAATGTTTTTGGGTAAGACCTGAGGTGAATCCAAGTGCATTATTATAAAAAGTGATATTATAAGCCTTTGTTCCAACACAGCCTTTCACTGCTTAATGGCATCACAGCCTCTCACTACTCAATCACCTACCTTCTGACACCATTAATTTGGTTACATTAATGGCATTGGATGGATTGTTTTTGCTGTCTTTTCTCATATCAGTCAATCATATATTCAGCAGTTATATCCATCAATCTCATCTGTCAGTCATATTAATCATATCACATACCAATACCTAACCGACGGTAGCTGGCTTTGCCTGGCCTCCTCATATTTAGTGCTTCATATTTGACTGTATGCTCTCATTTATAAATCAGAAACATGCCAACCATGACCATTACTTTCCATGGCTCAGGGCCAGGCCTGCCACCTACGATCTCACTCTGCACCGAAGACTGCATCTTGAGCATTTGAACTTCTAGGAGGAGTCTTTCTCATCTGGCCAATAGTGGGAATGTCTTCACTCTGAGCAGAGCTTTAGCCATGCAGCTGATCAATGGTACCTCTTGAAGTAGAATTTAAGACATCAGCTACAAGGGATGGGGCCCTCATGCCCCAAATCACTCCTTTAGCTAGCCAAATCAGGTTCAGTGGCTCCTTCTATGCTATTCTCCCTACAACTGCCTCTTGTTCACCTGATCTGTTGTTAGTTGGTAGGCCAGCTAAGTGCTTCAGCAAACCATGCTCTCCTCCTCCCACACTGGGGGCCCCGCTCTAGCTTCAGAGTATAGGAGGAGATGGCTCAGGGGCAACATGAGGAAGTATTTTTTTCACAGAGAGGGTGGTAGATGCATGGAATGGCCCTCCTGAGGAGGTCATGGGATCAAAAACAATGGGGGAATTCAAGAAAGCATGGGACAGACATAAGGCAATTATAGTGGGGGTAGGAAGAAGTAGGCTGTTGGTTAACTAGGATCTGCAGCTTATCCAATAGGTAGGGGAAATGGGAAGACTGGGTGGGCCAAGTGGTCCTTATCTGCCATCAAGGTCTATGCTTCTATGTTATCCATTGTTGCAGAGGACTCTCCCAACCCTTCATGGTGTTCCCATTGCAGGGATCGTAAGAGCTTTCCACCAATTTGGAATATTTTCCTCTACTTGCATTGGGTTTCTAAATTGTAGCAGCAGAGCCATCACTAAATAAAACATCCTTAGCCTGGAGGGCAGGTGAACTAGGCATTAGATCCACAGTGGTTTCCTCCTCAAAGGGGGGATTTTCCTCTCCTCTGTGCCAAAGGTCATAATATCTAGTTACCTTAATTGTAATTCTTAGGTAGGTTTCTGCAATTATTTAGGTAGGTTTCCACTGTTGGATGGAGATGCATGGTAGCCCTCCTTGCCATTCCCTCTCTCCTTGGAAAATCATGCCCTCTTGTTATAATTCATTTGACCAACATTAAAATCATTACTCATTTCAGTATCTCTAACCATTATCTTTATCTCTGCAGACCGGGTATGTTCAAATCTTGATACCGACTTGTTACCTTTCCAGTGCTTTCCAATCTACTGACTTTTTGGGCTTTTCATAAGCTACCTTTAGCCTAATGGAATCCTTTCTGTGGCACCTCTAGGGGTGGAACCTTCCTCCAGGGTTCCTTGCCCTTGGCATTCCTACAGGGTGGTATTCCTGAGGCACAGGGAGGTGAACAGCCACATTAAAGTTTATTCAGCAAGTTGCACAAGCACAACACCAGGTTGTGTAAGCACATTGAATTGTACCTTTGGAAGGAATTATATCCACTCAAAAATAAATATATCTATATTCAACTGCTGCACATGAAACTGCATCTAGGATTGATTACTTGTTTATATCAAGGGATCCAGTGTTATTATCAGTAATTTATAATGTCACAATACAAGCTTCATGTGTTTTGAACAATGACCCTGTTATTTTGTCATTTGTTTTCTCCAAACAAATGCTAAAATAAAAATATGTTGGATGAAATATGACTTATTAAAATAGAAAGAATTACTGTATGTCAGAAAGTGCAGAACCAAACTCAATCCTTTTGTGAGATTAATTTAGGTGATATGAATTATAGTAGTAGCCACAGACATTGCCAACTATTTCCAGATATTTCTCAACATTTCTTAACAGTTTCTCTTTGCTGCCCCTACTGTGGAAATTCAGAAAGCAGGAGATATGTATGGAAATATCACAGAAATTTCCGGAAATAGCTGGCAGTGTCTGTGGCTGCTACTGTAGGTGCTCAATAGTTAGGGTGCCTTTAAAGTGACCCTCTGAGATGTATCATACCTTGGGCTAGTTGGAAGAATAAACCAAAAGTTAGGTGCCTGGGATTACTTACAGATGACTTAAAGAAATGTGAGACTCTGCTGAGGACAGGAAATTAATGTTTACAGGAAGATCATTATACAGTAATTAAAAAAATAGAAAATTTGGATACTAAAACAGCAGAGTCACAATGAAAAAGAATTTAAAACAAATGGTACAGTCTACCCTCAGTTATTTACCCCTCTGTTATCAGCCAGCCTCAGTTATCTACCTGCTTGCTTCATGCCCCATTTTGCCACAGTGTTTTTCCTCCATTTCATTGCCACCTTCACTTACCAGCACTGCCATCACTTTCTCTTTTACAAGCTTAATGTGTTTGAACAATATTGTATCCCAATCCCCCCCACCAGCATCCCATAGTTACCATGGAAACCACCGTGATTGACAACAGTTCACTCAGCAAAGTGGTCAGTGTGTTACTGCTTTATAATAACTGGTGATCCCTGTTATCAACCCGTTTTCGAGAACTGTAAAAAGTCGTATCAACCCGCAGGTTAGTCGAAAAAAGAAATAAATATCAACCCATGGGTTGATACGACTTCAATCTCGTGCCAAGAAGCCTGCAGAACTCACATTCCAAAGTAAACAGTTTCAAACTCAGCAAAACCAACACAGAGACCCGCTGCCAAAATGCTCCCACTTCCTTACTAGTAGGCACGCTACCACGTTATGTGATGTCAGTCTTTGAATAGCGTGGGGGCGTACCTATTAGTAAGGAAGTATAAGAGTTTTTGTCTCGCGTCTCCTCGTAGTGGTAATACTTATATTGAATTTGTTTTGGTGCCAGCTATTATAAAAAATAAAACATATGTAGGGGGTAGAAATGAAGGTTTTCCACACACCCTCGTTGTGTGATAATACTAAAACCTCTCGAGCTTTGCTCTCGAGGTTTACATATTATCACACAACTTGGGTGTCTGAAAAAACTCCATATCAACTCCCTACATATGCATTATTCTCTATAAAGAAACTTAAAATATTAAACTATAAATTCCACCTGGTGTTTTGTGTCTCTCGGTGTGTTGTGGAAGCAACAGTCTGATCGGGAGTGAGTTGCCATCTTTACTGGGGTGTTTACCAAATAAGAAAAACCTGATCCTAGTCGCAGTCAAGAGTCACAGCACAGGTGGGTCTTTAATAACCATTTTCTTAACCATAAAAATACCCTTGTATGTACAATTTCATTTTTGTAATATGAGTTTGAATTTGGGCAGGGTAACAGAGTAACAGAGATGGGTTGATAATACTATAGAGGCCACCCAGTTGTGTGAAAAAAAAGAACTGGTTCTCTCATTTCATGATGGCTGGTGCAGTACTTCACTAGAACCCCTCCTGCCATACATGAAGCTCACTTGTACCTGTGTCTCAATACAGTATTGTATGTTTCTACAGTGTTCAGTATAAATCTGTTTAAAAACAGCTGATTTCAGAGAAGGGTAATAGAGACAGGCAGCATGGCATTCGGTGGAGGCTGTAATGTTGTTACAAAGATCTGTCTGTAAGTGCTGTTTGCTACTAATTGAGTGGGGGATGCTGATTGTGCTGATCACTGTGGTTGATTTGGGTTGAATTGATGCTGATTTAGAAATGGGTTGTCTGCTGATTGCTTTTTCTGATTTTCTGGTGAGTGTTTGCATTTCTCATGCTGTCATGCTATCAGCTTGTTATCAGCTTATCAGTTTGATTAAATGGTTGCATTTCTTGTGCAGTGTGGGAGGGTATATATTTATCAGTTTTACTCATTTCCTCACTGCACCTTACTGCCACAAGTCCATCAGTCTGGGTTGCTATGGAGCCCAAGCACTTTGTTGTTCTGGATAGGAGCAAGAAGTGAGAGCTCTCTGAATACACCTCAGCAAACTCAAGGGCCAGGCAAGCCAGAGCCGCAGTAATGGGGAGGGAGTGGGGAAGTTGTCCGGGGCCCCAAGCTCAGGAGGGGCCCTCCTGAGGAGCTGGCATTACCCCTGTCATTAGCTGGTTTGGGAAACAGGGGCCCATTCCAAGTGACTTGCCCGGGGCCCTAGGATTCATAGCTGCAGCCCTGAGGCAAGCTGACATAGTCTCACACTTCAGTGCTCTGTGGGGGATGGCTATAGCCAGAAGAACTGTTGGTGATGTCCCACAGGAGAAATGAATGCAAGGATGAAAGTGGTGGGGCTAAGAAAACAGCACTCTAATCCTTGCTATTTCTGTACAAAATCTAATTCTTCAGAACATAATTAAAAATGACACAAATTATCAAAATAAATCCAGTATTAAGCCATAGAAAAGTGGGTGTAATGCAATCTGGGGAAATCTCATAAGTAATTGATGATAAATCAATGTTCTTTAAGATTTGGCAACATAGGGGTATTTTGAGGTGGAAGGACCTCTTTATACAAAAGACAACATTTACCTTGGCCTAGGTACAAGTTTCAATAGAATCTAGATCAAATAGAGATACTTACTGTAGATATACTCAATTGAGTGTAATGTGTAGGGACAACAACAAACATTGGAAGGGAGCTCCTTCAGGTTAAAGGGAGACCGAACAAATAGTTTCAAAACTCCATCAAGAATTTTTTTAATGCATGGATTTTGAGCCAGTTACTAATAACCAGAAATAAAAAATTACAAAACTACTAAATCCAAATGGGAAATGGATCTTAATGTACCATTAGAAAAATAATAATGGGACTGTATGTTCACTTCAATCTATTTCAAAGTTTCAGGAGCAGAACAATATAAGATCTTAAATACAGCTTATTATATAGCATCAAAGTTATACAAAATTGGGGTTAGTGTCAGTTCTTGTTGCTGACACTGTTAGGCCCCTAATGCTGATATAATGCATACCTTTTGGGAATGTGATCTGATACAAAAATGGTGTAGAGTTGTTTTGCCAACTGTAAGGAAATTAAGAGGGAAGGCTCCTCAGTGTATCCCCTGGAGAATATGTTGTTCTCCTTACTGGATGATAAGAACAATGAATAAAATAACCATGGCAGTTATTAATTCTGTATTAATGGCAGTTAGAATAATTATACTCAAATATTGGAGTGATCCAGCTATAAATAAAAACTTTCCAATAAAAATATGGAGAACACTTTTCTTAGAAACATTATATAATGAAAATTATTTAAAGTAGACTAGCAAATGGTCAATAATAATTGTATTAAAATGAACTTATGATTAAAAAAAACACTGTTTTTCTCATCATTGATTAGCCATAAATTTTAACAGGATATCTGTTGCAATGTTATCATTGTCCCCCCATTTATGAAACCAGGTATTATCATATGATTTGGTTTATGCAGTCTTTGTTTATGAATATATGAATGAATATGTGATATTGTATATAGCCAATAACAATTTTTATTTGCAAAAATAAATACAGTATATAAGAACTGTTGACATTATCCTATTACAGGAAACTTGGGTTAGTGATGGTATAGAAATATAATTAGACAATTATAAAGTATTTGAAAGAGTTGGAGCTGAAACAGCTAAGTTTGGCAGACCTTCGGGCACAATTTTGACATTAACTGCCTCAAGTTTAAATCTGGAGTACAACTGTTTACCTGTATGAGCACCATTCTTCTTGTCAGTGTTGTTGGAATTGCAAAAAAATGTGTAAAATTGATTATTATCAATATGTATATTCCTAACAGAGCTTCTAAATTATATTCTGATAAAGTCTGGATCATACTTCAGAAATTTCTATAGTACTGTATTGTGAAAAATGTTGGGCAAATCCTCCAGCTATTCTTGCAGAGGACTCTAATGTTAGAATAAACAACTGTTCTGAGGTTTACAGTAACTATGTAGAAGTTGATGGCACTTAAAACATCCCCAATAGGGTCTCGGAAGACAAGGTGTGTTGTAGGGGTGGGGTTGGAAATAGCTAGGGATTTCCAACTAAGAGTATTGAATGGTAGGTTGAAGGAAGATATCCCAGAGAAACTGACTGGTGCTGGATGGGTACATCAAAGGATTATTAAGGCAGTATAGCATAGTGGTTTAAGGCTCTGAGCTGCAAACCTGGAGACCTGGGTTTGAATCCCACGGCCTCCACTTGCATACTGTGTGACCCTGAGCAAGTCACTTAACTTCCTTGTGCTCCCAGGTCATACCTGTAAACAAGCTTTCAGCTTAGTGCATCTCTCCTGGTTAAAAATAAATGATTATTAAGGAGTTGGGGAAAGAACTAGTGGGACCAATTAACATCTTTATTTCAGGAATCACTTGATTTAGGGGAGGTGGTAGAGAATTGATGAGTAGCGACTGTGATTCCAGTGTTTAAAAAAAGGAGTGAGATCAAACTTCCAAAACTACAGACCAGTCAGCCTTATTGCAGTGATGGGGAAAATACCCAAGGGGGTAGTAAAGGATGAAACAGATAAACATATTTCAGCATAAAATCTGTAGGATCAGACCCAGCATGGCTTTAGGAGGGGTAGGTCATGCCAAACTAACTTCATCCAGTTCTTT
This sequence comes from Neoceratodus forsteri, assembly GCA_016271365.2. Lineage (NCBI taxonomy): Eukaryota > Metazoa > Chordata > Ceratodontiformes > Ceratodontidae > Neoceratodus > Neoceratodus forsteri. The sequence goes on from CM057456.1 coordinate 1,728,873,833, forward strand.
GACAATGTGAGCAGGGCATTGGATGGTGGTTTTCCAGTGGATGTCATCTTTTTGGATTATTACAAGGCCTTTGACACTGTGCCTTATATGGAACATATTCTAAAACTCAAAGGGATGAAAATTAATAGTGGAATAAGTAACTGGTTGAACTCTTGGCTCACAAATTGAACACAACAGGTCTGCAATCAGGGATAGTTCCAGGAGACTGGTGGGTGGCTGATGTGGTGCCACTGCACAAGAGTGGAGACTGGGAAGAAACAGGTAACTATAGGCCAGTCAGCCTTACATCAGCAGTGGCTAAACTTATGGAAGCTCTTATCAAGCAAGATCTTATGGAATACCTCAAAGTAAATCACCTCCAGAACTACAAACAACATGGGTTTGTAATGGGCAGGTCATGTCAAATGAACTTTATTATGTTCTTTGGCGAAGTGACCAAGGAGTTGGACAGGAGTCATGTGATGGACTTGCTTTACTTTGACTTCAGTAAGGCATTTGACACAGTCCGGCATAGATGCCTCTTAAAAAAGCTAGAAGTCCTTGGGGTAGCAGAACAGATAGTAAACTGGGTGCAGAATTGGCTAAGGGACAGAAAACAAAGGATGGTTGTAAATGGGATGAAATCTAACGAGAGGCACATCACTAGTGGGGTGCCTCAGGGGTCAGTCCTGGGGCTGGTCCTCTTCAATGTATTCATTAGTGACATCAGTGAGGGCATAAATGGCAACTTCACCCTGTTTGTGGACAACACCAAACTCAGCAGAAGAGTGGATGGTATGGAGTGAGTCAAACAACTGCAGGAGGACCTTAAGAAATTGGAATGATGGTCACAAATATGGCAATTAAACTTCAATGCTAGGAAGTTTAAGGTGATGCATCTGGGTAGGGCCAACCCCAAGGAAGAATACTGACTAAACGGAGTCCAGCTGAGCTCTTCTGGTGAGGAACATAATCTGAGAGTCATCATTACGGATGACCTTAAGCAGCAAAGTCAGTGTAATAAGGCTTACAGCAGAGCTAGCATGGTGTTAGGATGCATTAGCAGGGGGATAGACAGCAGGGACAGGGAGGTGATATTATCACTTTACCGGTCATTAGTGAGGCCTTATCTGGAGTACTGTGTACTATTCTGGAGGCATAACTTAAGAAAGGACACTGATAGATTGGAAGTGGTCCAGAGAAGGGCACCAAAAATTATACATGGCCTTCAGGAAATCACTAATGAAGAGAGGCTTGGGACTCTGAAATTGTACTTGCTAGAGACTAGAAAGGAGAGCAGGGATATGGTTGAGACCTTCAAGTTCCTTAAAGGCATCAACAAGGTGCCAGAAGCATAGCTTTTTACCAGGAACATCAGTTCTATTACAAGAGGGAACAAGTGGAAATTGAAGGGTGGAGTGTTCAAGAGGGACATCAGAAAGTATTACTTCTCAGAGATGGTGGTGGAACCTTGGAACAGATTACCTCCTGAGGTGGTGGCTGCAAAGACAGTATCAAGCTTTAAGCATGGGTGGGACAAGTATGGGGAACAAACACATGGCACTGGCAAGGGCTAGGCTGGGTGTCTAGGAGAACAGAACACCGGTGCACAATAGGTCCTGGGATACCTCACTTGGGAAGATTCGATGGACCACAGGTCCCCTTCTGTTGTCAACTTCTATGTTTCTATGCATAAGAAGGAATACATCTAACTGGGCAAATGTTATCAGTGGGGTTCTCCAGGGAGCAGTGCTGGGTCCAACATTATTGAACCTATATGTAACATCAATGCAGTACAGTAAGGGAACATGGGTCATGAAATGTCCTGATGATACAGTACTAATGCTGGAACTGTGGTTGATACTGTGGAATCAGTTAATAGACTTCAACAGGAATTAGGACAAAATGGAAAAATTGGCTATAGAGTACACATTAGACTTCAGTGTGGGAAAATGTGTTGTGCTTCATTCATTTGGGAAATAAAAATATAACAGCAAGTTACAGCTTGCTGGGATAAGACACAAAAGAAACTACAACTGAAAGGGATTTGGGAGTATTCATTAGCCAAGTTCTAACCCTTAAATGCAATTCAAGAGAGGCGGTCAAAAAGTGCTATAGGATTTTGAGTAGTATTAGGAAAAACATTGCAAGCAGAGATAAAGTTTTAATGCCTCTGTATGGAGTGCTGGAAGACCCCACTTGGAATACTGAGGTCAGTTTTGGGCACTGCAAACAAAAGTGGAGATAAGACATTTGGAGAGAGTGAAGAAAAGAGAAGAGCAACAGAGATGGCAACTGGTTTAAAGGAATTAGCATATGAAGAAAGACTGAGTAGCTTACAGTACAGTCATCATTAATCTTTGAAATGAGTTGTTAGCTAGCTTTAGTACGAGTTGATTTTCAGTTGGTTGGTGCTTTTTAACACAGGTTGTCTGATAAATAAGTAAAGTTTAATCTGTTCATTGCCAGTTCTTTACCAGTTTTCTCTGTTTTTAATATTTATTTATTTATTTATTGAAACGTCTAACCAGGAATTACATACTGAGATGACAAAAGCTAGTTTCCAGACGAGTCTTGGGGGAGAGGGGAAAAGGAGATAGCTAACAATAAAATAACAAGGTAAAATACAATAATACAATAATTACAAGCAGAATCATAAATATTACAGGCAATGTAGTAAATGAAGGCAACTAGAAAATAAAACACTCTCAATATATACAGAAAGAAAACAAAATCAGAACAGCAAGAAGAGGGCACGACTACAGAATAGAGAAGAAGAGGAAAGGTCAAAGGCAGTTGCAGGAAGGATGACAAAAGTCAGAGAGAAGAGACTTTAGGCAGGGAGGAGAAGAGGCAGAACAAATAGAAAGTGGAGGAGAGGACCAAAGCTTTGGAAAGCAGTAAGAAAGGGCAGAATGGCCAACAACAGATTTTCTAGAAGGGATATTGAGAGAAAGGAGAGAACAATAATGAAAAGAGTAGGGGGAAGAGGGAGGAGCAGAAAGGAGGGCTTTAAGATAGGAGGGAAGGGTTCTAAACCAGAATTTGGACAAAAAGAGACGTAATGGGAAAGGCACCTAGCATCAAGAGAGGGGAGAGAAAGAGCTGAGTAAAGAGAGCAGTGGTGAGTACAAGAAGTGCAATCTAAAACATAACAGCAGAAAGAATGAAAGATGGAGTCCAGTCTGGTAAGGGAGGTTTTAGGGACACTACTGTAGACTAAGTCACCATAGTCAACGACTGGAAGAATTATTTTTAGTTCAATTGGTCAGTGGGCAGGGACTTGAACATTCACTTTGTTCCTGTACAAAGCACCAAGCTTAGGGTGATGCTTATGGTGAATTGCATCAATGTGCACAGAGAAATCAAGATGTTGGTCAAGGTAGATCCTGAGGTACTTAAAGGAATAGATATCTTCAATTATAGCACCATCAATGGTATTAAACAGTGGAGGAGAAGAAAGTTTGGCAAGTTTCTGATTAGTACCAAAAGTCATTAAGACTGTTTAGGGGCATTAAGAGACAGTTGGTTAACCTCGAACCAGCACTGAATGTTGTCAAAATCCAACTGTACTCAGGAGGTAAGGTCACAGGGAAAGGAGCCTGATGCAAAAAGAACTGTGTCATCAGCATATATATGACTGGATGCAGAGGAACAGACAGAGGGTAGGTCATTTAGGAATACTGAAGAGAGACCAGGACTCAGGACAGACACTTGAGGGACACCTGAGCTAATGGGAAGTGAAGATGAAATAGAGTTTCCTATCCGGACAGCTTGAGATCTGCCAGTAAGGTAGATATAAAACCAGCTGACCGAGAGTCACAAAGACCCACAGCTTTACGTGTGTCCAGTAGGCGGGGACGTGCCATGGAGTCAAAAGCTTTAGCAAGATCAACAAACATGGCATATTAATGATTACATCATATACGTGACAACTGATTTGTGCTACATTGCATACTGGATAAGAAATTTCAACAATTAGAGGCAGCTGATTAAAAATGGGGTTAGTCAACCAAATAACAACTCAGTATCAATAATCTCATTTTAAAGTTTAATGCTGACTGTATTGTACATATGTTCACACTGGAGTACAGAAGGCTACAGGGATCTTTGGTTTATAAGGCACTTCAAAATAATAATATATGCCCTGGTGGCACTGAGGGTTGACGCACTGGACACCACACCTCGCACCACGCCAGCGACCTGGGTTCAGAAATGGACTCGGGTCTCCAGGGGGTCAGGGGGGAAGGAGAATTGAGCATCCCAATGGATGCTTTCCTCCTCCAGGGGTGGGAACCTGGGGTGTCTTGCACATCCGATGCACCTGTGCTGGTGGAAGCATGGGCACCGGTGCATAGGCAGCTTTTCAAGAGTACGGGAGGGGAGGACATTGTGGGCATTTGTCAGCAACATGTGACTGGACATCAGTCCTATGTACCAACATCCTCAGAAGGTAGAAGGGACTAAGGGGAGAAAAGTGGAAAAAAAAAACTCGGGTCAAGATGACTACCAATCCACCTCAGGATCACTGACTCACAGGACAGACCCCATTGTGCAGGCACTCCTAGGAAGTAAGAGAAGTTAGGAGGGATAAAAAAAGGAGCATGCCTGGCACTCTGGGGCAGATTCTGTGGGAGGGACCTGTAGGAATGATCAATGGTTTGAAAGAGTGGGTCGAGGGGGCAGTAAGGTGGGATAAAAAAGAAAGTAAAAAGAAAATAATAATATATAAATATATGCACAAGGTATATTTAAATGGGCTTGCAGTATAGCCTACAGGTTAAATTAACAAGCTGTAAATGAGATTGGTACATCCAGCAAACCTGGTTTGATTCCCGCAACCTCTACTTTGTGACTCTGAGCAAGTCACTTAATCTCCCAAGTGCTCCTGGGTCACCCCAGTAAATGGGCCTTGTGCCAAGTGGGCCTTACCTGACTACTAAAGAATAATGATAATAAAAAAACTTTTAAAGTGGGCGGATGTACTGTACATAACGTCCTTTTTAAAGCCAAGGCCTGGTTTAGCATAGATAGGAGAACTACTGATCATACTTTTATTTAATAAGAAAGTGTGTCCATGCCAAGGACTTTGTATAAAGCCTATGTGGATATAAAGTATGCATATGATTTAGTACTAGGAAAACTTTCTGAGCCCTTCTAATTGATGTTAGTATTAACCACAGACTTACAAATCCTGATTTTGCTTCATACAGACAGCAAAGCCAGTGTTAGGGTAGGTTTAAATAGCCAGTTATCTCCAGAAATAAATATTAGCAATGGAGTCAAAGGAGGGTGTTTACTTGCACCACTGCTATTCAGTCTATACATTAATAAGGTAATTTTAGATATGGAAAATGTAGAACTTGATGCCCCAAAACCCGGTATTCTGAAAAGTACTACTATGCTATATGCGGCTGCTGTGGTGATTTTGACTCAGACTGCTAGTGAACTATAGAAAGGACTAGGCAGTCTAATTTAAAGTCTGAATGGTCTTGATTTTAAGATAATGTCAACAAGACAGAACTTTTACTATTTGGTGGCAAAAAAAACTAAGTGGAATGATGAGGGCAAGAATGTTGAAATAGTAAAAGACTTTAGGTGTTTAGGAATGAATTTTAGTAAATCGGGCCATTGGAATGGCCATTTTGGGCTAATAGAAGGTACAATCATCCAAGTAATGACAGAGATAAAAAAGTCTGGGAATAAATTTGCCAGTAACTCCCGGCAACCATTAAGACAGCATACACAGCAAAGGTTTGTTCTCAGTTACTGTATGGTTCAGATGTACAGTATGGGGGCTAGACAATAAAAGGATCTTGGAAATTGTCAACATTTTGCATTACAGCTATTTTCAAGTCTCCCTATAAATATGCCTGCTGCCATACTGAGAACTGAGGTGGTATGCTGTCTGTTCAATGATGCTTTACGTCATGCAGTTTCTTATTGTTTTTTTTATCCTAAATATGGCATATGATAGTCTTACCAGGCACAACTCCACACCAGAAAGGGCATCCTATGCTGAAGGTGCAATGAGAAACTTTATTAACAAAATGAAAGATAGAACCAGGACCTACTGTTGACTACCTAACATTTAACTCAGGGATTCTGAGTTTTATAATTGAAAGAGTTGAGGTGTCAGGATGGATTTCAGTTATAGTAGTTACCAAGAGAAAATAAGGAGGAATTCGGATATGCATGGGTTTGCATGAGCCAAAACCACAGTGGTTTACATTTACCCTTTTCCACTGAATGAAGACACTGGGGGTGAGATATTCAGAAGGGTTGTGCATGGCGCAACAGAGTTGCACCATGCGCAACCCACTGATGTGCCCTGGCCCGATATTCAAAAGGGAAATGTGTGTGGCATAAATCCTTATGTGCCAGGGGGGCATCAGAAATGTATGCAGCGCAAGTAGGGGCAAGGCCCATACATACACACTGCACATCCCGATATTCAGTTCGGATGTGCAGAGCAGATACAGGTGCAACCTGTACCTCCGCCTTGCACAGTTGAATGAAAATAAAGGGCAACAGCTGGCCACCCACAGGTGAGCTGCCATATTGCAGGGCGCAACACGGCAGTTGCCAGCTGTGGGTGGCCACCCGAGCTCCGGCGGCACCTTCATGGTAGCGCCTCCCCATGCCTGATCATGGGCATTAGTAATGTATTAATGGCCCAGTAACCCTGGTGGTCCAGTGGACCGCTCGCAGCCCGATCGCAGGCAGAGGTATAATTAAATATGCCTCCTATATCCCTGGTGGTCCAGTGGACCGCTCGCAGTCCGATCGCGGGCAGAAGTATAATTAAGTATGCCTCCTATATCCCTGGTGGTCCAGTAGACCGCTCGCATCCCGATCGTGAGCAGAAGTATAATTAAGTATGCCTCCTATATCCCTGGTGGTCCAGTGGACTGCTCGCAGCCCGATCGCGGGTGTCAGTTATAAAATATTAAAACCAATCCATCCCTGGTGGTCAGCAGTACCCACCTCCCACCCACCCACTGGCCCACCGCCCGCTCCCCAGTCAGCGGAGACAGCAGCTCCCCAACCGCATGCCACCCGCCGCCCGCCGATTGACTCTGTACAGTAGGGCTGTACGGGTCAGTCGGCAGGCAGCGGGTGGTATGTAGAGTGGGGCTGCCGCCTACTGCTGACTGAGAGGAGTGGGGTGGTGGGGCTCCAGTGGGCGGGTGGGGAGGTGGGTACAACAGGACCACCAGAGATGGATTGGTTGTTAATATTTTATATCTGATGCCTGCGATCGGGCGTGAGCAGTCCACTGGACCACCAGGGATATAGGAGGCAATTTAATTATACTTCTGCCCACGATCAGGCTGTGAGTGGTCCACTGGACCACCAGGGATATAGGACATTTTACATCTAGTACATATGCCCGCAATCCGGCAGTGGGGAACTTTGCCGCTTGTGCAGGGAGCGTCGGTCCCTGAAGGCTGCAGCCTGGCAGGGCGCCAGGTGCAAGTCACCGGGTATGGACGCACCTGCATGCAAATGGGGCCAAAATGACATGCAAATGGCCCCATTTGCACCTTGCATGCATTATGGCCCCATTTGCATGTTCACTTTTGAATATCGCAGGTGATGCACCTAGTGCAATGTCACTTGCGCTAGCGCATCCCCCCAACCCTCTCTGCCACTTGCGCTGGTGCAGTGCCACTGCACCATGCACATTGTGGGTGGCCACAGCATGATATTTAATGGTGCTGAGCCATGGTGCAGCACCATTGAATATCACCCTGTCAGCGCCCTGGCACATCCCAGTTGCGCTGCACCCAGGCTTGCGCCACAGCCTGGCGCAGTCTGAATATTCCACCCCATGTGTGAATTAAGAGGCTCTGTAATGTACTCTACATTAGACTTGAAAAATATTTACCAGTTCTTACTACATGAGAATAATAGTGTTCTGACTGCATTTATTACTCAGAAGAGACTTCCATTTCTGCCATGTACCCTATAGTCTCAGCTCAGCACCAGCAGCATTTCAAAGGATGATGTCTGAGAGATTAACAGGAATGTCTGGTGCCCAATGCTATTTTGATGACTCGATCATCTATGGGAAATCTGAAGAGGAAAATGATGAAAACCTTCATGCTATCCTAATGCAGATTGATGCAGTATTGATAAAACTGAATATGGGGAAGTGTCAGTTTCAGGAGTGTAAATTGAGCTTCTTGGGACACATACTTTCTCCAGAGGGATTGGTTTGCTCCATAAAATACTGCAGCAGTTGTACATGCTACAGCACCAAAAGATGATACTAGCTTATGTTCCTTTCAGACTTACCACATGGTACCACAAATTCATACCCAGTTCTGCTACAGCAGTTGAAACAATGTGAGCCCTCCTATGAAGAACTACACAATTTCAGTGGACTGTTGCTGTACAGAATATCTTTACTGTAGCTTTGAAAAGATGTGGGCATTAATTGTTGGAAGCCCTGCATTAGTTCTGTTTGACCCACCATCTGTAGATTGTTGTTACTACAGATACTTTGGACTATGGAATAGGCACTGTCCTTATTAAAATTCAAAAAATGAGCTCCAATAACCACAATGTTTCCACAACAAATTGTTGTATTTTAATTCCACCAATGTGAGCTCCTACTGCCTCCGTTACAAGCCCCCTTGAAGGCTTGTAGCTGAGGTGCTAGGGACTCACGATGGTGGAATTAAAATACAACAATTAGTTGTGGAAACATTATGGCATTGTGGTTATTGGAGCACGTTTGTTTGGAGTAAGTTATTTGAGTATTGGGCTGGCTGTCCGTCAATGCGCACCACCTCATCCCAGAGCTCAGGGCTTACAATTTGGAGTTTTCTTATTCAAGTCTATCTAGATGACCCCAACAGCATAGTTCCATTTGTTTCCTATTCACTTACTAATATTGAGAGGAAATACTCCCTAGCAGAAAAAGAAGCTCTTGCATATATTTGGGCTGTAGAGAGAAAAGGAGAAGCTGGTTATGGGGAACTGAAATTACATTGGGTAATGATCAGGCTCTAACAACACTGCTGACGAGTGATGGCAAAGTATAATAATCATGCTTGCATGAGAATTGCCAGATGGCCTACACAATTAACAGTGAGGTGCAGTACAAAAAGGGATCTCAAAACTCTGCCACTGAAAGGTTATCCAGATTTCCTGTTCCCTTAGTTCTGTCCATGGACCTCCCCACCTTGGTACGTACCTTTGTGACATCAAGCTTGACTACTGTAATGCACTCTACCTAGGGGTCTCTGGTAGTACCCTCTGCTGACTGCAGCTAGTGCAGAACACAGCTGCCAGGCTGTTGACGGGGCAGCCAAAATGCTGCCACATCACCCCGGTGCTGCGTGAACTGCACTGGCTGCCGGTTTGGCGGAAGGTTCTTTTTAAGGTGGGCTTGCTCACCTTTAAGACCCTACATGGACTGGTCCCTGGCTACCTGCTAGACCTTCTAACGCCTGCTGCCTCAATCTATTCCCTCTGATCCTCCTCTAGGGGCCTCCTTGTGATTCCCAGGATGAGGTTAAAAACTGCCAGCAACAGAGCTTTTAGTGTCGCCAGCCCCATCCTGTGGAATTCACTTTCTCCTTCAGTAAGGGAAGCCCCTTCAGTTGAGGCATTCAAAGCCCACCTCAAGACCATTTTATTCAGCCAGACATTCCCAGACACTGTCTTTTAGATGCTGCTTTTTAGACATTCTGAAAGAATGGCCCCTTCAGGAATCTGCTGCTAGGTCAGGCCTCCCATTTTGAGCGGTCTGCTTTTTAATATGTTTTAACTGATATGTTTTGTATTTTAATTATTGAATTTTAACTGCTCTTCAATGTATTTTGATTGTATGGTGCTCAGAGCCTCTGGGATTGGGCACCTGAAAAATAACATTTGCCTGGCCTTTCCTTTACTGACAGTACCCTACAAGGTGAGGTAGAAACAGTTGATATGATTTCCAAGGACCTGGAGGTTGTTTCCAAGAAAGATTTTAAGTCACATGCATGTGCTGTGCTATACTTGCCATGTTACAATGACAACTGGCCCAGAGATTGCCAGAGACTTCAAAGAAAGTTGGTCCTGAACTGTTATCATACTACCTTCATAGGCATAAACTGGCAGCAAATAGGAGCTACATTCTCTGTGAACCACATCATTTAATCGTTCCTTCATCCTTACAAAAGAAATGAATCAACCTGGCCCATAAGAGTCACCATGGTATCATAAGAACTAAACAAAGGTAGTGGGAGTTTTACTGGTAGCCACGCATGAATTCTAAGGCGGAAGCAGTCATTTGAGAGTGTACCACTTGCAGACAGAGTTATAAGACATTGGAACATACACCCTACCCAACTTCATCCAGTTCTGTGGCCTGCTGGTGCTTGGTACAAAGATGCAGTTGATATTATGAGACCATTTGCTCCTGTTACATACCAATATGCAGGCACCCTAGTGGGCTGTTACAGCAAATGGCCTGACGTTATTTTTGTCTCCCAAGTGGATACTGTTGTTATGACAACATTTTTGTAATCCGTCCCAGAGAGGGAAATCCAAATGAAGTAATTCTCAGACAATGGACTCCAGTTCATCTCTAAGGATTTTGCTGATTACAACAGAGCCAGCTTGGATGCACTACAGTAATGCTGCAGTATATCACAAAATACTGCAGTAGACTGCAAGGAACAGTGTAATTCAGTGGCAGCTAAGCCTTTTTTCACTTCAGTATTTTGTGACATGTCATTTACTGCAAGTTACTGCTACATTGCATTGTAGCTGGCTATACTATATATGCGCGTGGGAGGTATTAAGTGTATTAGAGCATCTGTGTTAACCTTGTGCAAATGGAGAAATGTTTTTTCCTTAAAAACATCCAAAAGAACTGTTTACAAACAATCTGCCTGAAAGGACATCAGGGGAAGCTGTTTCTCACAAACATCGATCAAACGTAGAGCAACCTATCATGCTACAACTGGTGCAAGTCCTGCAGGTTCTTCATGGCAGGCACATACATACAAAAATAAATATTACCAAGATAATTATGCCTAACAATGCCATTGGTCAAAACATCCATTACAGGGTTCAGATGGACCAAGAAAAAAATCAAGATTTATACAGACAGACACAGAGGCATCAAGTATCCTGACTTGCAGTGTAGTGATATAGTTCGATATGGAAGCCTTTTAAAATAAAGAAAGGAAACGTTAGATACAGAGAACTGAGACATGTCATTAAGCAAAAGGGACCTTTTTCTGTGACTTGGATGACGGTAGGATGGTAGGACATGAAATGCAGCACATTTGCCAGCATTGCAAGAACTTTCTGATTGGTCTAGAGGTAATGCATCTGATACAACCACTGGGGAACCAAGTGACGGTGATGCAACCCTATCACTATCATTCTCAAGCCTCTCACCACTGCTAACCACATGCAAAGGTAAGTGGCAGGCTAAGGCAAACATGAAGAAAAATGAAACTCCTGTGTCTGTGATATGAGACGCCTTTAACATGAAAATGAAATGTCTCCCCCCCACCACATGGCCCCAATTTCCGAGTTCATTACTTTTACTTTATTTATTTATTAAAATGGTTGATCAGGAAGGCACGCTGAGCAGAGTACTTCTCGATTCCAGGGCATTCTGGGGGATGGGGACAGTGGAGAACAGACATTTCATATATACAAAATACAAATTAGTACTGACAATGAATGTAACACAGGTCAGAGGTAAAAATGGTAGAACAATTAAGTAAGTACATTAAATACATGTAGTACGGTGGCAAGGTAAAGTGAGGATAAGCGAAACATCTAACAACCAGATAAAAAAAATATGATGAACTAGTCCATAGTGCATTAAATAGACTCCTCTAGCCGCAGGCACAGGTGGAGGAGAAATGCACATTGATGAGGGAGTTGAGGTGCAGTATTGGAGGCATATGCCATATGTCCATGGGGAGGGAGTTCCATAATTTGGGCATGCAATATCTGAAGGCTGCTTGCCCAGCCAAGGCAGACATGTGCAGCATGGCCAGGAGACAGGTGCCTAAATTCCTGAGAGAGTTTGCTGGAGGGGCATGAACTGTTAGGACGGAGGCAAGATACGTTGGCAGGGACTGAGACCAGAACTTGGCCATGAGCCTAGTACAGTGGGACTTTCTGCAATCCTGAAGTGAGGGGAGGGTTGAGAGTCCAGTAGAGGATGCAGTGGTGAGTGGTGGGCGGGCAGTCAAGGGTGAAACGGCAGAAAGAGTGGAAAAGGGGATCCAGTCTGGCCAGGGTGGACTTTGGCGCCGCACTGTAAACTACATCCCCATAGTCAAAATAGGGAGGATCATTTTCTGTACTAGTGCATGGCGAGCCGGCAGTGGGATGCTCCCACAGTTGCAATATAGGGCACCCAACTTGGGGTGGAGTTTTTTGTGGATGGCATCAACGTGTACAGAAAAGTCAAGGTGCTGATCAAGCCAGACCCCGAGGTATTTAAAGGAGGAGCAAGCCTCCAGAGTCGTAACATCCAGGGTGTGGAAGGAGGGGGTGGAGGGGAGCTGAGAGAGACTCTGCCTCATGCTGAAGGTCATTGAGACTGTCTTCTTGACATTGAGGAGAAGCTGGTTGACCTGAAACCAGAGCTGAACATCATTGAAGTCCTGCTGTAACCTGGTCACCACAACAGCAATCAAGGGACCTGATGTATACAGTACAGTGTCATCCGCATACATGTGTATGGATATATGTGGACAGGTGGTGGGCAGGTAATTTAGGAAGATGGAGAATGGGAGCAAGCCGAGGACCAAGCCTTGGAGGACTCCTGTGGTGACTGGAGGGGGGGGTGGAGTCTCTGATTTTAACACATTGGGACCTACCTACTAGGTAGGAGTGGAACCAGCTTGTGGCTACGGTAAAGAGCCCTGCAAGGGCAAGCTTGTCCAGGAGGAGAGTGTGGGAGACAGTGTTCAATGCCTTTGCCAAGTTGACAAAAATCATTGAGGTGATGTGGCCTTTGTCCATGCCATCAAGGATGGAGTCTGTGAACTGTAGAAGTGAAGTGGCAGTGGCGTGGGCATTCCTGAAGAGAGACTGGTAGGGTGAGAAAAAGGAGGAGGAGTTTAGAAAAAAAGAGAGCTGTGAGAGAATAAGGTGTTCAAGGAGTTTTGCAAGTATGGGGAGGAGGGAATTTGGACGCTAGTTACTGGGGGCTGAGAGGTCGACACCCTTTGGAAGCGGGAAAACAGTTGCATACTTCCATTCTAAGGGGGTTGAGACCAAGGAGAAAGAGAGGTTGAAAAGGGCAGCGGGGGGGGGGTGGAAATGGCAAGTGCAGACAGGTGGAGCATCTTGGAGTTGAGCCCAGAGGGGCATTTGCCCTTGGACAAATTTAGGGAACTCAAGGTATTGTAAACTTCTGACAAGGTGACTGGGTGCAAGAAGAAGGACAGAGCAGGAGAAGAGACCTGTGCTGGGGGGCAGGGGGGCTGATTTTATGCTGGTATTGGGGGAGGGTGGATGGCAGCACCGAGGTACAATTTGTAAAGAAGCAGTTGAATTTTGAGGCTACTGCAAGAGTGTCTGTAATGGTGGTATTGACTGCATTTAAGACAAGAGTGGGTGGTTGGAAGGGTGGAGAGAAGAGGAATTTGACCAACGTCCAGAATTTAGCCAGGTGATTTAAGTTGGATTGAAAGGAAGCTTTGAAGAAGTTAGCTTTAGCCTGCTGGATTAGCCTAGTACAGGCATTGCATAAGGATCGATAATTTGAGTGATCTGTAGGGGAGCAGGAGGCTTCAAGTGACTTTCAAGCCTGGTCTCTGGATCTTATGTGGGACATAATGTCAGCTGTGATCCAAGGCAGGTGAGCGCCCCTCACTCAAGCCCATCTAAGTGGGGCATAGTAGTCCCGTACGGCAAGGAACTTGGCCTTGAAGTGCTCTAGAGCAGAGTTAATAGAGATCACATGAGGGATGAAGGAACAGTGTGTGACAACCAGGTCACTTAGGAGTGAGGCAAGATCCAGGGAACTGTATGGCCAGGTGAGAATGGTCCTGGGGGGGCTTTAGGCCTGAATATCTTCTATACCATGAATATCATGTGGTGGTCAGTTAGGTAGTCAGGTAGGAGGCCTGAGGCAATTATCCAGTGCTGGTGAGAGGTAAGAGACCAGTCCAGAAGAGAATGGTTCTGTGATTTGGGGTTCAGATGTGTAGGTTCAGTAATCTGTTCTGCCAAGTTTACGGCAACCACCTGGTTGTGAAACTTGGATGAGGCACTGGAGAGCCAATTTAAGTTGAAATCCCCCAGGATATGGAGTTCACCCCCTGTGGCACTAGCTTTCAAAATGCTCAGATGGTCCAGGAGGGAGGGCATAGGGGAGTCAGGGGAGCAGTATGAGCCAGCTATAAATATGAGGTTAGTGTGGAGTAGGGAGAGTTTAATAAGCGAGGAGTAGCTGGCGCGGTGGCCCTGAGTGTTGAGACGCTAGACGCCACAGCTCACGCCATGCCGGTGACCCAAGTTCGGGAGTGAGCTCGGGATGCTGGGGGTCAGCAGGGATGGGGTGAGGATCGAGACCCCATCAGGCTGCTCTCTTCCCCTGTGGGGAGAGTTGAGGCTTGTCCAGCGCACCAGTGGCTCCCGGTGGAGATATGGGGTGCTGCAGTGTGTTGGCTGCACATCAGTGTGGCTGACGCAGGCAGACTTGTCATGTGTCAGTGTGCACCATGAGGGGGACGGGGGGAAGAACACCAGAACAAGGAAAAAGCCTGGCTCCGTGGGGTAGATGACACCTGACCCCCATGCCCTCTGCCGGATCCACCTTGCCTGACCTTCCAGTTCCTCCACCCAGACCCTCACCTGTAGCCAGAGTCTAAATGTAAGAGCATCCAAAGCAGAGGGACATCCCCACCCTGGAGGGGTTAAGCTGGAGGTGCTGGCTGTGGGGAGGGGGGAGAGAGGAGGCTCAGTGTCGAGGGGACCTCAGGCAGGCAGGAACAGGCAGGATGCCTGAGAGAGGCTCCGCAGCCTGTGACCGGAGTGACAAAGAGTTGGAAAAAAAAATAAGTAAGGGGTAGACTGACAGGGGTAAACTGGAGGGCGGATGAGATATACATAGCTAAGCCACCACCTTTTGTTCCCTGGGCGGTCATGGCGGATAACAGTGTAGCCAGGGATGGCGATTTCTGCATCCTTGTTATGAGGCTTTAGCCAGGTTTCAGAAATAATCACAGGGGTCAACCTTAACTTTTCTTTGCACTAGCCAGCAGGACAAGTCGATTCAAAATTGCACTAGCCCACAGATGGTTGCACTAGCCCACAATTGTAATGGCAAATTTTGATCACTTACACAGGAAAAAATGCAAGCCAAGAAAATACTCAGTTTATTGCACATTTATCCTGCTCCCAAATTTTGATCACTTATACAGGAAAAAATGCAAGCCAAGAAAATACTCAGTTTATTGCACATTTATCCTGCTCCCACATTGCTTTCGTCCCAGCAGACAAAACGACTGCAATGTCATCACACTCAATGTACCCCTCATTGTTTTGATTTCCGGATCCTTGTTATGAGGCTTTAGCCAGGTTTCAGAAATAATCACAGGGGTCAACCTTAACTTTTCTTTGCACTAGCCAGCAGGACAAGTTGATTCAAAATTGCACTAGCCCGCAGATGGTTGCACTAGCCCACAATTGTAATGGCAAATTTTAATCACTTATATAGGAAAAAATGCAAGCAAAGAAAATTCTCAGTTTATTGCACATTTATCCTGCTCCCACATTGCTTTCGGCCCCAGCAGACAAAAAGACTGCAATGCCATCACACACAATGTACCCCTCATTGTTTTGTACCATGACCTCCTTGCTTCCTTTTTCTGCACCCCTGAACTAGAGAGAGGATAACACAGCAGCAAATGTTTGATCAAGTAGACCTGGCTCGGCACACACAGCAGATGGCATCATCATGGACCTCACCACACTCTCACCACCACCCACAGGAAAATGAACAGAGTCAGGCAGAGAAAGGCACTCTCAGCTCCCACCCTATGATCGGCAAGTTTTCATACAGTGTCAAGTGAGCCAGGAACACATCTAGGATTTCTTTGGGGAGGGGGCTACATAAACCTTAGGAGCTTGGGAAACAGAAAACTTTAAGACATTTTTATTTTTAAAAGTATTGATTTTAATATGCTATTACCGAACAGTAACAGATTTTTTTAAACATTCTCCTTTCATCAGGCCAGGGTAAACAGTACACTGGCATGATACTATACTACCCCTGCTTCTATATAGGATGATCTATGCACCCCAGGAATGGTTATTTTCATCTTTCAAATTATGTGTTTTATTAGGGTGTTTCGTACCATACATTCTCCAAAGCTTTGTTTTTCGGATGAAAGGACGTGCTGAGCAGGATAAGCGTAGGACTATTTGTATGGTGTTGGCTGGCATGGTCCATTTAGAAACGATGGGTACCCCTACACTTGCCAGTAATGGCAGCTATGGATCTATGGATAGTCTTTCAGAGTATGGTCTGCAGTGGTGTCTAGGTAAAGTACACAGTCGAGAGATTTGGAGGGGAGAGGGAGCAGCTATGGAGAGGCTGAGATAAAAATCACAACCTGCAGAGGAGACCCACTTCTTAGCATTTTGACACTAAAATGTTGCATACAGACACTCAAAATGTAGGAAAATGTAGAGAAAGTACAGAGTTGAAAGATATGAAGGGGAGAGGGAGCAGCTATGGTGAGGCTGGGATAAAACCTACCAGCGGCAGAGCAGACCCTGTATACCTCTTAGCATTTCTTCACTGAAATGTTGGATACAGACACTCAAAATGTAGGGGAATGAGGGACACTGGTCTTAATAATGTGGGACAAATTGTCAGATAGAGACAAATTCATAAAACTGTAAACTAGTGACTTTACAGCTTTTACCCTTGATCACACCCTGGACACTAACTGACAGTTGTCACAGTGGTGTGATATTTATTCACATTGAGCCTCTTGTGGGATCCCCTTCTTGAAGTGCCAGATAACTGCAGCTCTCAATGAGGTATTAAGCACACCAGGCCACCTGCAACACTGAGAAAGATTAGCAAGAGGACTACAGCCTGCTAAAACAGGATCATTTTTAACTTCATTAACAGCCATGGAAAACCTGCACTAGTCAAGATGGACAAGTAGAGGGTTAGCTGCACTAGCCCTGACCAATTTGCACTAGGTTTTGGGCTAGTAAAACAATGTTAAAATAGAACCATGAATCAGTATGTCAGGCCTTATGGATAAAACAGTTGGTTGCGGCATAGTTAGTTTATACAGTAGGCTGCAGATAGTAAGGTGCACCAATTTTAGGCCCGATGGTAGAAGGGGAGGGGGGTGGTTGGCCTGGGGTTTGGCTCAACGACCCCAGAGAGTAGGAGTAGTAGCATTACCAAGAGCTTGGTGACTTGCTTGGAGTGCTGGAGCTTGCAAGTGGTGTACTGCAGCCATATGGCTTCTGGGGAAGGGGGTGTGCTGTGCGGTGGAATTTAGGGCTTTGAATCCAGCATGGAAATTGAGTGCTAGGATTGAGGGCCAACCGACCATTTGACCAGTTGGGGTGCAGGGGGCAGCCCAACAAAGGAGGTGGCAGAGGTTGGAGACAGGGCTGACCTAATGCAAAGTGACAATTTACCACCCTGCTCCTTGGGGTATGTGGAGGGAGGGGGTGACTCTAGTGGCAATTGAGAGCCAAGTAGAACAAGGTAGAGAGGTAGCATGGTTGTGCTGATTGGAATAAGCTGCTAGTGCAGGATTAAGTAATAGCGGCCAGTAATGGGGAAATATGATAGGCTGCAAATGGGAAAGTTGGCTGATAGGTTATTACTACCACTTGACTTACCACTATAAAGTGAGAGAATCACCAAGGGTGGTGGTGGGGGCAGTGGGGTAGTCAATGTGAAGCATCAGTGGGGCAATCCTCAGAGATGTCCACTGCACAGTGGAACGCCATACCTTGCTTGGGTGCTCCTGGATTTGGAGGAGAACAGCTTTGCAGGGGCCCTCATGACCTTGAAAAGGGTACAGGGAGCTGTGGAAAAAAGAATTGGGAGGTAAGCATTTAGTTGGAGGGAGGACGATTCAGAGGAAACATGAGAAAGAATTTCTTCACAGAACGGGTGGTGGACAAGTGGAACACCCTGCCATAGGAAGTGGTGTGAGCTGAAACAATCACGGGATTTAAGAATGCATGGGATAGACATAAAGGAATTCTAGAGCTCAGGGGTAAGGGGAAATAGACTTCTAGGAAAACAAACTGAACTTACAAGCTCAAATGGGCAGACTAGGTGGGCCATAGGCCCTTATCTGCCGACACTGTCTATGTATCTATGTATCTATGTATTTGCAGGTAGGGGGGCTGGCTTAAAACAGGGTATGGGACTGTACAATGACTCAGTGAAATGTTTTTTCCTTAAACACTCTGTTCATGGCCCACCAGCTCAGTGGAAGTTTGTAGGTGTTGAATGGTTTGCGAGTGTGAGTGGCAGAGTTTGGGAGAAAAGCAAAGACTTTTAAAACAGAACTCCTCATCTCTCTCCCTGTGGTCAAATGGGGGCGTAAATTGTAATGCCAGACCCTGCATCACATACTGAACAGCTGCAATAGACCGGGGGTCTTCTTCTGCTGGCTCTTTTCATATGTTCATATAGACTACCCATAACATTAGTGCTTCACTTTGTTAACCAGGCCTAGACAGTCAACACCACTGAGGACCTGAAATGACAAAGAAAAAATTTCAACTCTCCTGGGCAAGGAAGGGAAAGAAACTGCAAAATTATTCTTGCAGCCATTCAAGTTGTGGCATGTTTCAAGCCCTTAAAGACTGTTCGCAAATCTGCTCTTAGTCCTTCAGTTAGTCCCAGTCATTACACACTCTGTGGGCTTTGGCACTTCCCTTTTCCTGTGAGTGACCACACCATTTGTTGCAGCTCCTGGTCGTAGGCCTCATCTGAGAGTTCAGGGACCTCTACCTACAGGCTTGTGAGCAGATTGGTTACTTGAGTAAGGATTTCATGTTTTAGTGTCTGATTCTTCCAGTACCATGAACTCTGCAGGATATCTGATTTGAGCTTTCATGTTCTTTTCCTTCACCTACTTTATTACATTTGTAACCCCCCTGCAAATGGGGGTTCCCAAAAGACTTCCAGGAGCTTGCTTGAATGCTCCAAGCCTGAATGGTGTTTGGCGTTTAAGCAATTTATCAGTGAGTGTTTTTAGAACCTCTGGTACTGTCTCTTTAAGAGCTGTCTGCTTGCAGACATAATTAGTTTGTATGGGGGACTGTGTGTTTCTTTGATTGAGTACCACTCGAGCTGCTGCCAATTCACTCCATTTTGCAGTCACTAGGAGTGCAAAGGAACCTATCTGAAAGATGTAACTGTTTGCCAGAAATAATTTAGAGTAATAATGAAAATACAGTTTGTCTAACCTGCTTTCTTTGCAGTCAGAACTGTGTTTGCCTAGTTCCCCATTCTAGTTTTGAACTGCTGAACTGGACCAATCAGTGTGGGGTAAGCTAGCTCTAAAATGGTGCCTTGGACGAATCAGAACTTGGACTCATAATCTGAGCCAGCCACAAGAGGATTGTATGGGCAGTGACTCTGGGAGATGTAGTTTAGACTTCGGCGCCTTTTTGGACCAACAGCAGCAGTCTATTGTGAGTGACAGCCAATCCAGTCAAGAACTGGGAGGAACTCAAAGGAAGTGCCCGGTTTTGTCTGTTGGAGTTTCAGTTTAGATCTGGCAGTGAAGGGGAAAGAAACTCTGTGCTCCTTCAGTGCACAATTTCAGTCAAAAAACGTGTGTAAGGCCCAGAGTTCCGGTCTGCAGCTTGTGTAACTGCTTGTTAGGACTGAATCCATCCTGTGAAAAGAATCAAAGGATCTCTGAAGAGTAGAAACCAGGCTCACCCTGTAGAAGACTGGAGAAGTTGTTGAATTGCACTCGGTCTGTCAGGAACTGAATCTGCTGTGTGTTCTCCCGGGTATTGTGCAGTAATTGCGATCAGGATAGAGAAGCAGCCTGCCTGGTATAGTACTTTCTTTTTTTACCATATAAATGTGTGAAGAGTCTCGTGGAGCTCAAGAGTAGCCCTGCTGACGCTGAAGGACCCTATCTTGTTTGGAGGTCGTGAGTACTAATTCAGGTCGCCCTCGCTGAATTGCCACATTAAATCCAAATGGAATCACTGTACTGCTGACTGTTTAAACTAATTTTTTTTCACTGTGTGAAAGGGCCCTACCAGCAGCCACGGTTTGGGCTAGCCACTAGGGCTTGGGTACCCAGGACAGTAACTGGTAGGATAGGCCTGTGCACAGAGCCAAGGTAGATAGTAAAGTGATAAGCTAATTAACCTGATTTCCGTCCTTGTTATATCCCCTAAATAAATCAGAGCTGCTTGTTTCAGCAAAGTTATACTGCTCATGTATTTGTCTATGTTAAAGTACTGTACTGTGATTGTTGCACTGTATCTTATTTCACAGGAGGTCCCAGTGCTGGAACTAGTCCTGGGGGTAAGTGTATACTGTGAAGGTAATTCTGATATATTGTGTGGGCCACTAGTGGGAAGAAAGGGGGGTTGCAGTGTCCCAGAGGGCTGTGACCAAGTAAGTTTAACTATTGCAAACCCTGACCTCTGGGTGGAGGCACCCGCCGTTGGATCCAGGCCCCTCAACCTGTTAGTGGCAAATCAGGCAGGGGTAGTAGCCCCTGGGATAGCGCCATCTAGGGGTTACACATTCAGCACAAGTTTTCTTTTAAGCAGCATTGCTGGAGGGACATCTTGGTCTACATAGGCCCTTTTTCTATTAAAGTTCAAATCTTTTTTTTTTTTTTATACATGCCTAAGGCATCAGTTGTTCCTTTCTTGGATATCTTGAGAATTTGACCAGAATTAAACATGGCAGAGTGCATGGCTTTGGTTTTGGGCCACAGCATGATGTACTTGGTCTATGTCAGTTTTAAAGTCAGTAAGTAGGTCTAACTCTCATTGCAACCAGGCTGCTAAAAAGCATAGTTTATATCTGGCTGTTCACTGTCCTCCACAAAGTCAGAAAGTCTTACTTTTTTTGCTTGGAACAGGCTTCTGCATCCTCTGCCTGTTCTGTCAGTTCCTGCTCCAATTTGCAGAGGTATACCAGCGTTTGGCCCATGCAGTTGCTTTCTTTCAGGATATCCACTTAGTGTCTCCTCCACTGCTGCATTTCTTTGTTCTAGTTTTCTGAAATCCTTCCTGATTCCTGCTACATTACTATTGATACTTTTCAGGGATTTCAGAATCACCACACAGCTAGCCCTGTCAGAAAATCAGACTCTTGTGTGGATCCTGTGTCTTTGTCCTTGGCCCCAAGCCAACAATGTAGGTGAAGACATGCAAGGCAGATATGCATTGTTAGTGGAAGTCACAAATATTGCAGTAGGAGGGAGGATGGATGCAGGTTATTCAGGAGGTAGAGTCAGAGCTCAAGTTCAATCTGTCATGCTGTTTGAGGGCGGAACTGCAAGTCTGAAGTATGCAAAGTTCAGGTATAAATGTATAAACCAGAGAAGTGTGCACTAGGACAATGGTGCTCTTGTTAAAATGCAAACAAGTACTCTTGGGAACAAGGCACTACATCAGCATTTAAAGACTAGAAGGGCTAGTACTTCAGCTTAAAGCATATTTATTGCTAAAAGTAAAACCTCAGCATACAGGCAAACGCTTTACACATCTCAGATCAACATCACCACCCATAATGTAATGCAAAATGAAATATATGCATCTATATTGTTTAAAACCTTGATCTAGCATACTGGCACTTTACTAAAAGGGCTGCTTTCTGCAACAGCTCTGCCCCCTGATGAACAGGCAGCAAGCCTTGAAGCTCTGGGGCAAGTCATACTAGCAGTAGGCAGCAGTAAATTTGCACTATGCTTTTGTATTTCCCATGTGTGCGCGTTATCTTGTATAACTGTCTTCTGGTCACCCCTCTTTCTGATGCGCCCCAGCATTCTTCAGGCCCTCTGGGCAGCAACCACACACTTCTTGTCCACACCAAGGTGTTGGTCTTCCATCTGGGTTCAGTGCACTGAGTGTACAGTATGTATTGCTTTAATTTGCATTAAATAAAATTTTGTAGCTGAGCTTTGTGTGAGCCGCATGTTTCTATCTTTGTAAAAAATGGCTAACTTTCCTTGTTTCTGTACTAAACCGATTTTTGAAACAGAAAAGAAGCTCAATGTGTTAACGTATGCAATGCAGTCAATACATAACTTGTCAGAAAACAGTCTTTCAAATTTTTGGAGAACCTCCTAGTGCTTTGTAGGGCAGCAAGGAAAGACCAGACAGCTTCCAATGTCGTCTTGGCTAGATCACATATAGCAAAGGCAATTAAAGGGTACCTAAACAAGCAGTTTTTTAAAACTGCAAACTCCAAAATCTGGCTTCATAGTGAGGTAAAATAAAGGCTATTGTTTACATTTATGCTAAAACTGCATTTATGTAAATAACATAAATGCAGTTTCATAGCTTTTGGAAAATGTAAACACCAGCCTTTCACTTTCAAAAACAGCCCTGCTTGTCCCCTAAAATGTCTACCAAGTGTGTTAAGTGATGAGTCATGATGACATCATTGGAGTCAGAGGCAGAGACCTACATGGCTCCTTACAGTGCTAACTAGTATTTCTTTCCCCCTTTGTTTTGAATTGTTTCACCAGAATGATCAACACCGTGTGTTAACACATGGATTATTTTGATCAGTACACGTTAGGCTATGCTTTTGTTCATTTTGTTTACTTTAACTTGCTGAAAATGTTTTGTAAGCCAGCTGACTTTCACTTTGGCAAACTACAGTACAGTACAACAATTCAAATACCTGATGATATAATGGTTATGTGATGCCCTGAAATTAGTAGTGAAGTACTGGTCTGGTCCAATTCCAAAGCTCATGCTTTCTTGGTAATCCACAAACAAGTTTCTCTTGTAGTCTTTTTTAACGTGAACCCCCTGCACTTAGCCTGCCTTCTATTGAACACCCCACCATCCATACTCTGTCCTTAGTACTGCCTGGGGCCACGTATGAGCTTGCGGTCTCATGAAGAGAATTATCACACCTCAGATTGTAATCTCGTACCTCAGAGAGTTGTGCACACCTATACCGATATGCTTCATCAGCTGGCACTGTTAAAAAATGCCTCCCAAATCACTCTCCAGTCCACTTTCTCAATGTTTGACTTCTGCTCCCACAGTAAACATTGAGTGGATCTTCACCCTTCTGCACAGTGAAGGCAGTATGCACAGTCCCCCTGTTGTGTTTTTTCACTGCCTCATTAACCAACAACTAGGTCTTCCTGGAATGCCAAGCATTAAGCATCAGGACACACCAGAAAAGCTGCTGTTCATACCCTCATAAGGGCTGCACTTACTATGGATAACAATATTATTTAGCAGGAGAGGTATTCTAATGCCTTGAGCGAATCCACCCGGCTTCCAGTGTCGGTCTAGTCCTTTACCTGTGATCTGCAGAACCCCGGAGGACAGTTGCCGGAAATTCTTCTCAAGTACTTTTTTGTGCCCTACTCCACAGTGCGAGTTGGCTGACTATTACCCTTCCGAATCTTGAATGAGCTATACACAGCTCCCTCGATACTGTAATAAAAAATTTCAATATGCCCTCCCCACCCAAGGATAATCTCCCTACACTGAATTCAAGTAACAGTTTAGGTGCAGTCTTGCCACTCTGAGTATTTGTCATCACTGGCTGCTCTCATCCACAGCCAGGTAGTGATCATGGTGCTGGCAGCCCCACATCTCAGATCTCACAATGGTCTGCTCAACGTCCCCCTTCCTGTCTTCCCCTAACCTGAATATAGCTGTACCCTGCTGGAATGGCCTCTTCGGTCTCTCTCTGGCATTCATTCTTCTTCCTGCTTCCCACAGGGAACCGGTAAGCTCACTACCCTTCCACATCATGAATGCAGTTAGTACAGTCTCCCATGTTATTTTTACATATTAATAATAAACGTGATCTTCTGGTAAGCCAGGCTAATAGCAGCAGGGCACAAGGGGAAAAATAGGCTTTCCTACCTATATAAGATCTAAGCCACTTATTATTAGGCACTATTAAATGACGTGCATAATAATGCTCACACCCATCATTTAATGGTGCCTAATCAAAGGTAGCCTACATCTTTTAAGGATACGAAAGCCTATCTCTCCCCTTGTTCCCTGCTGCTATCAGCCTGACTTACTGAAAAGATTTGTTTGTTTTTGATATGTCAAAAAACCCGGGGACTGTACTACATGCATTTATGATGCAGCAGGGCGATGAGCTCACCTGTTTTTGGTGTGGGGAGAAGGAGTGAAGAATGAATACCAGAGGGGGACTGAGAAGGCCACTCCTGCAGGGTACTGTTATATTCAGGGAAGGAGGAAGACAGAAGGGGAAAAATATGAGCAGATCACTGTGAGATATAAGATGTGGGGTTTCCAGCAACGTGATCACTACCTGGCACCATTGTCCTGGCCAACATTCCCCTTCCCATAAAACCAGTTCATGCAATTGTCTAAGGCTGTATGTGGCTAGAAATGGCTGCCACTACATGTTCAGTCACTTCACTACCAGTCTAGCATTGCTTGTTAAGCACTTTGGGATACAATATGTATGAAAAGCACTATATAAATGCTGATTCTTATTATTATTATTTCCCATGGAAAAGAAGACAAAACAAGCATATTTTTGATTTCTGAGACAGTATGAACTCTGACATTGGACTACACAAGAACTTTGCTACAAACAAGTGGTGGAGCTAGGAGTGGCGAAGGGTGCGGCTGCACCCCCCCCCAATTGTAACTTACTTACTTGCTGTTGCTGCATTTCACTTTGTTGAAGATGTCTGATTTATTGACTGTACAAAAATTTTTGCATTCAAAACTATGGATTACATTTGTAGGTTCTGTCAAAAATGTACTAAAAAAGAATAATAGCAGACAATATAAAGGTTTAATAAAAATGTTAAAAAGTGCATATCGAGTATGCACACCACCCAAGCACCCCCCATTGTAACACCCTGGATCCGCCATAACCACTAGACCACCAGGTCATTTAAGATTTGTACTGCACTGTGGTTTGCCAAAGAGAAAGTCGGGTGGATTAAAACACAATTTCAGCATGTTAAAGTAAACAAAATGAACAGAACCATAGCCTAACATGTGTCTTGATCAAAATAATGCACATGGTTTTGACCAATTTGTTGCTGCAATGCTATACAAAGGGAAAAAAGAACTAGTTAGCACTATAGAGAGCCGTATAGCTCTCTGACTCTGGTTCCAATTATGTCATCACTTAACACATTTGGCGGCTATTTTAGGAAGCAGGTAAGGCAGTTTCTTTGAAATTGGAAGGCTGATTTCACATTTTTCAAATGCTTTGGATTCACATTTAGGTAATTTATATAAATGTAGATTTAGCATTAATGAATACAGCAGCCTTTCCTTCAGTCCTCTATGAAGTCAAATGTTTGAATAGTCTGTTGTCAAAATGTTGTTTAGGCATCCTTTAAGCCAAAGCCACCTGCATTGATTCACTTTGATATTGGGCAAGGTGTAAGAATGCTTAGGCAATTTAGTAACATTTGAGAAATCCAACCGGAGAGACTGGTAGGATAGCCAAAAAGGATGTCAGGAACTGAATACATTTGCATTGGAGTCATTGGAGGAATCAGTAATGTTGCTGTATGGTATGATCTTTAAATGCCTGTGCAGCATATGTAGGGCATATTCTCTCTCTGTTCCTGCTAAAGTACTACCACCCTCTCAAAGTGCCATGAAGACACTGTAATCCTCTTGAGGAGAGTTCCACTCCTACAGATGTCACAGGGACCAGGTCCCTTTTGGATGTGTTTCTAGGAGAAAGAAGTGCAGCCAGAGGAGGAGATGAGGATCGTAGGACAACAAAAACAAGCATCCAAAGAATGTTTAGTCATGCACGTTTAAGTACCACTTAGTTGGGAATATGGCATGTATTGACCGCTGCCCATTGAACTGTGGCTAGCCTTGATTCACTGGGACATTGGGCAACTTGTGTAAGAATTCTTAGGCAATGTCATAACAATTAAGCAATGTAGTTTACTTGATTGGTAGGATAACTGAAAATGATGTTAGGGACTGGGTACATCTGTATATGGAAAATGTAACTTCCACCTGAACAGCCTCCAGAGGTGGACAGAAGGGACCTTAGTTTAAAATCTCATCTGAAGTAAGGTACTTCAGCAGTGCATTACTCCCATAAGGCTGTACTACATTGTTAGAATTCGGAATTAGACCAAGTTCCTGGTGTGGTACATGAACCTATGATCTTATGTTCTTCTGACCCTGGAAGGCCCTTCAAGGATAAGTAGACAAGGGGACACTCAATATCTTTAAAAGGAGGAAGATTCAAGAGAAATATCAAAGAAACAACTTCACTAAATGAGTGGTGGACATGTGAAACAGACTTTCAAAAACAAGTTTACCCAGTTGTCATTGTTCATACCTTGAAGGTTAACCCACAGAAGTACCTTGAAGAAAAAGGGGTGGCAGGGTATTTCCGCTGAGTTGGTGGAGGAAAGAACTTGATGGGCCAGTGGTCTTCCTTCTTTCCTGAATACCTAGGTGCTGTTGGACCCTATCTGTAGTACTGCCTGCAGTTTTGGTCTCCTCAGTACAAAGACGGCATTGAGGCAATGCATGGTAGGGACATCAAAATTATCAGTGGCATGTGGGACAGATGCTTTGAGGGGAGGCCCTCATCATGTCTATTCTGGAAAAAAAGGAGGCTGAGAGGGGGCATGATTTCAGTTCTCAACATACTCAACAGTATCAACAAGAGCGAACTGTCAGAGATGATTGATCTGGTGTCGTGCAACAGTATATAGGGGCATACCATGATACTCAAGGGTGGTATATGCAGATTTACATTAGAAGGCAATTTTTCACCTAATGGATGGTGAACTTACAGGGGCGTCTAGCAGCAGACATAGTGCACAAGAAGACTGCACAGACATTTCAGGTATGCATGGACAAATTTCTGCTTACTGGCGGAGTCACTGGGTACCCAGAATAGCACAGTGTGTAGGAAATCCTTATAAATTGGTACATGATTGTGCTGCACACTTATATCATCTGTGATCTTAAAGCAAAAGGGACGGACATGATGGTCATGAAGTCCTTTCCAATCCCAAATTACTATGTTACTGTGCCGATGTTCATATGCTGTCACTGTCGCCGGGGAGAATAGTCCAATAATAAACAATTCTGATTGGATAATGCTGCCTTAAGGATTCTTTCAGATGTACTCTTTTGCTGTTGAAAAATTTCAGCATTTGAAAAACTATTCATCCATTGTATCTTTAGAAACCCCTTTTTGATTCTTTGGAGCCAACAGTTTTTGGTTCTTGAACCTTAGTATGGTTAGAAGTTGAGTGTTATGGGTATAGTCTGTTTGGTTAACTTAGTTACACTGAGTGGTATTATAGGTGAACTGAGGTAACTTCCTACTGCCACTCAGAGTCCTATGGAGGTAAGCCACTAAGATGATGTCGTAACTGCACAAGTCACCCTCTCCCTGGTAGGGGTGATGCAATAACCAACCAGTTATCACTAAACCCATTAATGGTCAGGGAATCGCTAGGGTCAGATGACTGTAACACTGTGTGGGTCAAACTAATGGAGGAAAAGACCCCACTGAAAGACAGTGGTTCTGGACCTCAAGCAGAGGATTTGGGGAAGATGAAGAAACTGGTTAGGGCAAGATTGGCAGGTGTAAACCAAATAGATAGGGTGGAAAAACATGAAGCTGGATCAAGGGGCACTCTTGGAGGTGACCGACGCTTGTGCAAAGGAGTTCAACAAAAGGAGCAAGCACCAAATGCCAATCTGGTTCTCAAAGTGGGTAATAAAGGCAGTAAGAGCAAAAAGAAGGGTCTTCCCTTAGTACAAGTGGAACAAGGGGGAGGAAGCCCAGAAGAAGTATCAAGCTATACTCAAAAAGGCAAGGGTGAGGGTCATAAGGGCAAGGCAGACACAAAGCTGTGGATTACCAAGGAAGTACAAGGTGGGGAAAAATGATTTTTCAGGTACCAGCAGATTGGATATCTACTGGTGTAGTACCACTCCACAAAGGAGGGTGGAGGTCTGCTGATGTAATACCACTCCATAAGGGAGGGCAGGGAGGATCTATGCAGCTATAAGTCTGTCATCCTTACCTCCATCATAGGTAAGCTGATGGAGACTATAGTGAAGAAGAGTTTGGTGGACTATGTAGTGAACAATAGGCTAAAGAATGGAAACCAGCATGGGTTTGTGTCAGGGAGGTTTTGCCAGATCAACCTAATACCATTTCTCTATTAGATCACCAAGGCAATAAATGGGACAGGCAGCAGATCTGTTCAACTTTGACTTCAGTTAAGACCTTTAATTTGGTACCACAAAGGAGGCTGCTAAAGAAGTTGAAGGACTTGGGAGTAAACCAAGGTTTTGTTAAGTGGGTTGAAAACTGGGTAAGGGGGAGGCAACAGACAGTGGTGGCTAACAAGGCTAAATCAGGATGCAGAGAGGTCATGAGTGGAGTGCTGCAGGGATTGGTCCTAGGACCAATCTGATTTAATATGTTCATAAGTGACATTGGGTAGGGTATCCACTGAAAGCTGTGTCTCTTTGCTGATGAAATAAACCTATGTGATAGGGTGGATCATGACGAATGGGTGCAAGAGCTAATGAAGTACTTAGAGAAACTAGAGAAATGATCTAAGGGCTTGTAGCTGAGGTTCAATGTCAAAACGTGGTACTGTATGCACTTAGGAAGACAGAACCCATGCACACATAGTACTGGATGGAAGGAATTGGACTGGCCACTTCCAACTGAGGACAGAGATCTGGAGGTCATGATCAGTGACTCCTTCAAGCAAACAAAACAATGTAACAAAGCATACAGCAAGACATCGAGGATGCTGGGTTGTACAAGGTGGGGTTTTTACAGTAGGAGAAGCAAGGTGACTGCCACTGTACAGATCCCTGTTGAGGCCTGATTTGAAGTACTGTGCCCAGTTCTGGAACCCTCACCTGAGAAAGGACATCAACAGACTGGAATCAGTACAGTGAAGGGTCTCCAAGATGATCCAGGGCCAGCAGAGCAGATCCTATGAGGAAAGGCTGGAGGCCCTAAGCATATATTTGCTGGAGTTCAGGTGGGACATGGGGAACATGACTAAAACATATACAGTAAGGTTCTTAGAAGGTATAAAAAAGGTAGACAGTAAGGACCTATTAGTAATAAATAGAGATGCAATCACTAGGGGGCATGACTGGAGGTTGGTGAGGGGCAAATTCAGGAAAAGGTTGAGGAAGTTCTACTTCACTGAGAGGAAGTGGAACTGTGGAACAGATTGATGGAAGTGGAAGTGGTGGGACAGCCACCCTTAATGGGTTTAAACATGGTTGGAACGGGGCAAGATGACTCATAGTCCCAAAGTGGGGTAGCAAGGGTTTGCAGGGTGTTGTAGTGGGGGAGGTGGTAATATAGTTCACCAGGGCAGTAAGTTGGTGGAATGAGATAGTATATTAAGTGTAGACTCAGTAGGCTTTCAGTCCCCTTCTGCCATCAAATGTTATGTTTCTATATTTCTAGCACTGGAGTTTAACAGAAATTGAAATCACAGTAGGTAGGATGTTAATTTCTTCTTTTTTAAGATTTTGGACCCTGCTTACAGTGATGCAGATTTATTGCTCCTATAGATAATATATAATCACACAGAGAAAAATAAACTTTTATGTGTCTTTTAATTATAATCTGATTTTATAAAGTTCATTATGTAATCAAACTTAAGGTATTATGATAGACAATTAATTTGTTATTCTTATGGACCATTAAGTTTTACTTTATAGTAAACATTACAGTTACACAGATCAGAATTAAAAAATGCTTCATGAAAGGCATACTAATGCAAATTGATAGAACTACAGAACAGCTTGTGTTTAGTAAAGTTATGCTACAGTAGGTAAAGGTTTATTGATCAACACATAGGTCATTACAAAACAAAGGCAATACATAATAATAAAAATAATTTCCATTAAAATTCAGTGGCACTTAACTAGAACATCGCATACACATCTCAATACAGCTTTACATACATCATACATATTTGTAAAAAAAGCAAGAACTCATCTAAATATTCAAGTAATCACTAGTAGCAAACATAAATTATAAAAAGCTGTCATGTTCATTTCCAACTCTAGTATATTCTAATACATACATCTATACTATATTACCTATATTTGTCTCATTTAGATTCTAATGTTCTTAATTTGTGCCACATTTGCAAAATAATTTTCTAAAGCTTTTATTTAATGGTTACAGGGTCTTCAGAGTACATCAGTATCTGTGTTAGTGGAATTATCCCTGTACATAAACATTCTATGGAGTCAACATAGAAGTTGTTTTTCATACAGATTTTTCTTTGTTTACTGTAACAAGTGCAAAACCATAGTATATGCACTAAATTCTCTGTACCACCTATTTTATTATATCGCACCAATAGCACATTACTAGTAAAATGTTTAAATTTGTATCTGACGAAGACATTTCCTAGATTCTTGTCAGTGAGTGCTTCCATATAGTACTGTAATTGAAAATTAATTTTACAGTTTTTGGCAAACCATGAAGAATAACCAGATTTTGAAATTTCTTACATATCTTTTTTGAGCCAAAACGTACTTACTTTTTTATGTTTGCTTGCGCGCATGCGCAAGAAACATGTTGTGGCAGCTTGCTGGAAGCAGGTTGTGGAGGTGCGGCAGTTTGGTGGCCAATGCCGCCTCTGCATTTGCGGGCTTGGCCCTGTTTATCCAGTGCAGTGGCATGCTGCTGCTGACACTAGTTCAGCAACTGTGCCACCAACTTCAAAGAAATTGGCCATTGCAATGAAGGAGTGCCCCATCATTGCCGGGCATGCCTGAAAGGCGCTGGCCACTGCAATGAGGGAGTGCCTCATCATTGCAGGGCATGCCTTGCCTGCTGAGACATTTCTGTTACACCTCACTCCCTCCCTTGTTCATTGTGGGAGCAGGAGTACAAGTAAACCCTCTCACTTCCTCCCACTGCATGCTGTCCGTCCCACTCCCTCTGTTCACTGTCCAGGCACTCATCCCACACTGTAATTAAACCCTCCCATTGCTGCCCCACTCGTTCTGTTCTCCCTTCCTGCAGCCGAGAGCAAGTAAACCCTCCCACTCCCTCCCACTGCATGCTGTTCATCCAACTTCCTCTGTTAATCCCCATCCAGGCACCCATCCCAGTCTGTAATTAAACCCTCCCACTGCGTGCTGTCCGCCCGCTTGCTCCGTTCCCCCTCCCGACAACCGAGAGCAAGTAAACCCTCCATCCCGCTCCCTCACACTGCATGCTGTCCACCCCGCTCCCTCTGTTCCCCATCCCACCACCAGTAGTTCATGTAAACACTTCCGCTCCCTCCCACTGCGCACTATCTGCCTGCTCGCTCCGTTTCCCTGTCCCAGCAACAGAGAGCAAGTAAACCCTCCCGCTCCCTCCCACTGCCTGCTGTCCACCCCACTCCCTCTGTTCCCCATCCCACCACCTGGAGTTCACGTAAACCCTCCCACTCCCTCCCACTGCCTGCTGTCCACCCCACTCCCTCTGTTCCCCATCCCACCACCTGGAGTTCACGTAAACCCTCCCACTCCCTCCCACTGCATGCTGTCCATCCCACTCCTCTGTTCCCCATCCGCCACCTGGAGTTCATGTAACCCCGCCCGCCTCCCCGCTGTGCACTATCTACCCCTCACTCATCCTCCTCCCGGCAACCGGGAGCATGTAAATCCTTCCATTATCCATGTCTTACAAATTTTTTGCAGTTAGATACGTAACATTAAAGCAGGGGAGGTTTCAAAATACTCTACATGGCAGCGCCTGACTTCTAGTAGCTTACATGACAAACTTTATTCAGTCAGCTTCCCACATCAGTTCTGATCACCATCCATTCAGTGCCATATTCACTGGCTTATAAAAAAGTAAGTAACAAAATTAAAAGTTGTTCCCCAGAAGGTGAGAAGTGAATACTGAGCCGTTGTAATCAGAATACAGTTTGTCTGTGAAGTAACATACCAGTACTTAGATTAACTGAGACTGAAAATGAAAATCATAGAAATGCTATACATACGTATTGTGGTCAGCAACTGAAAAAGAAAAGGAATTTAGTAGGCTAAACACTTACTGTTATTTAGCGAGTTGTACACTCCATTTATGCAGATCTCGGAGCTGCAAGATCATAACTTTCACACAATAAAACACCACAGCCAGCAAATGTTGGAAGGTATTTTAACTGAAAATTGATATGATAGTACAAACTATGGGATGGGGGAGGTACATTATTTGACTGAATTGACAGCTAGACAATATTCACTTTGAAGTGTCAAGGCAGAGATTTACACCAGCTGTACCTTGTAACAGCAGCTGTTTTGTATTTGGGTCAAACGTTTAATTTATTATTTGATTTTCACTCAGTGCTTAGTAATATCAGGCTAAATAAAAATGTGGCAGCTATTACAACAAAACACTAACTCGTGTTCAACATGTAAGCTCTGGTTTGTTTACTTCAGTTAATATTTCCAGCCTCAGATAAAAACAGGCTTGCAATCAATGCATTCATTGATTAGGTTTTGTCATTAGGAGAGACATAGAAACATAGAAACATAGAAACATAGACTTTGATGGCAGATAAGGACCACTTGGCTCACCCAGTCTGCCCATTTCCCTACCTACTGGATAAGCTGCAGATTCTAGTTAACCAACAGCCTACTTCCTGCCACCCTCCACTACAATTGCCTTGTGTCTGTCCCATGCATGTATGTTTGAATTCCCCCACTGTTTGAGCCCCAACAACCTCCCCAGGAAGGCAGTTCCACACATCCTCCACTCTCTCCATGAAAAAAGATTTCCTCACATTACCCTTGAGCCGTCCCCCCTCTATCTTTAAACTGTGTTCCATTGTTCTTACACATCTCTTTTTCTGAAAGATGCTACCCTCCTGGACTTTGTTGATTCCCTTGAGGTACTTGAACATTTCTATCATGTCCCCCCTGTCCCTCCTTTCATCAAGGGTATACATATTAAGCTCTCAGTCTCTCTTCATATCATTTCTGATGCAGACCCTGCACCATTTTAGTTGCCCTCCTCTGGACTGCTTCCATCCTGTCTATGTCCTTGCGTAGATGAGGTCTCCAAAATTGCACACAGTACTCCAGATGGTGTCTCACCAACTGTCTGTACAGAGGGATAACCACTTCCCTTTTTCTACTTGTGATGCCCCTTCCTATGCATCCCAGTATCCCCCTGGCTTCCTTACTGACTTCTCACATTGCTTACCCACCTTTAGATCATCTGATATGACTACCCCCAACTCCCGTTCCATTTTTGTTGTTGTTAGTACCTCCCCTGCTATTGTGTACTCTTCTCCTGGGTTTTTGTTTCCCAGGTGCATTACTTTGCACTTCTTTGCATTGAATCTAAGTTGCCATATGTCTGACCATTCCTCCAACCTTGCCAAGTCCCTTCTCATCCTTTCTACCCCTCCTTGTGTATCAACTCTGTTACAGATCTTTGTATCATCTGCAAAGAGGCATACCTTTCCCTCCAGATCCTCTGCAATGTCACCTATAAAGATGTTAAAGAGGACTGGACCCAGTACTAAGCCCTGAGGTACTCCACTAGTGACCCACCTTTCTTCGGAATGTGTTCCATTCACTATTACCTTCTGTGTCCCATTGTGGAGCCAGTTTTCAACCCAGGCTACCACCCTGGGACCCACTACCAGGCTGGCTAACTTGATTATTAATCTTTTGTGTGGGACTGTGTCAAATGCCTAGGTAGGCCATATCCACAGCCCCTCCCTGGTCTATTACTTTGGTCACCCAGTCAAAGAAATCTATTAGATTCGTCTGACATGACCTTCCTGCTGTAAATCCATGCTGCTTTGGGTCCTGTGCCCCGCTGGCCTCTAGGTACTCAACAATTCTTTCTTTCAGAAGTGATTCCATCATTTTCCCTAGCACTGAGGTCAAACTTACAGGTCTGTAGTTTCCTGCTTCTGCCTTGCTCCCACTTTTGTGAAGGGGAATCACAGAATCACATCTGCCCTCCTCCAGTCCTCAGGTACCACCCCATCCTCCCATGATTTGTTAAAAGGTGTGGTCAGTGGTGTCACTAGATCCTCCCTTAGTTCTTTTAGGATTCTGAGGTGAATCCCATCAGACCCCATTACTTTGTCCACCTTGAGTTTTAGGAGTTCTTTCAGGACTCTTTCTTCTGTGAATGGACTGGTGTCAACCCCCCTACCCAGAGTGCTTCTATTGTCTGGTTTAGGTAACTGCTCCTCATCTTCTTTTGTGAATACTGAGCAAAAGTATTCATTCAGTATCTCTGCCTTTTCACTGTCTCCTCTGTCCACCTCCCGTCTCCCTAATTAATCTTCACTATTCCTCCTTAACCTTTCTATGCTCCCTAACGTACCTATAAAAGGTTTTATCCCCCTTCTTAACTGACTTGGCTATTTTTTTCTCAGTTTGGGCTTTTGCTATTCTGACTGCCTTCCCCACTTCTTTCTGCTTTAATTGATAGAGTTCCCTGTCGTGCTCCTTCTCTGATGCCTTATACTTTTTGAATGCAGTCTTTTTCTCCTTAACCTTCCCTGCCACCTCTTTTGAGAACCATAGTGGTTTTTTTACTCCGCTTTGTTTTCTTTATCTGTTTCACACAAAGGCTTGTTGCCTCTATGATGGCAGTTTTGATTTTTCTCCATTGTTCTTCCACCCCTCCTTTTTGGCCATTTGCTAGTGTATTCCTCAGGTATTCACCCATTTTGCCAAAGTCAGCCCTTCTGAAGTCCAGTATGCTTGTTTTTGTATGGCTTGTCTCCATGGTTGTGCTTATTGTGAAGCACACTGTGCAGTGATCGCTTGTTCCCAGATGTCTACTGACTTCTAAATTTGTGATTCTCTCTCCATTTGAGAGTACCAGGTCTAGTATTGCTTCCTCCCAGTGGGTTCCAGCACTAGCTGTCTAAAGAGCCTGCCCCTGCAGGCAGTGTGAATTACCCTGCTCTTGGATGTGGCTGCAGTACATGTCATCCAGTTAACATCTGGCATATTCAGGTCCCCCATCAACAGTATCTCCCCTTTTTCAACCATTTTGAGAATGTCCTCTATCATTTTCTTGTCCATTTCCTCCCCTTGAGATGGGGGTCTGTATACAACCCCTGTGCGGATTGTGATGCCATTCCCTGTCTCCAAGGTGACCCAGGGTGCCTCTTGTCCTCCCCCTTTACTTTTTAGTTCTGTAGCTTTGATCCCTTCCCTTATGTACAGAGCTACTCCACCTCCTCTTTTCCCCACCCTGTCCCTTCTGTAGACTGTGTGCCCCGGTATGACATCCCAGTCATGGTTCCCCGTGTACCATGTTTCTGTGACTGCCACAATATCCAAGTGTTCATCTTCCATCAAGGCTACTAGCTCACAACCAGGAAGCTCTCTGAAAGAGCAAAGAATCAACATTAGCATTTACTCTTTGCCAGCATAATTCAAGAAAAAGAGTATTTTTTAAATTACTACTTGATAAGAAAATCTTCATTTTTAAAATGACTTCTCTTTATTCATTTGAACTCAACGTTATTCATCTGATACTTACCTAAAAGAGAGGCTATCTTTGCAACATTGTCCAGTTTTCTTTTTGACGGATGTATAACAGTTTTTTTGTGAATGGTGGTAGGGTCAGAGGGGGTTGAGAGGGATGAATTCACTAATTGATGGACTTCTGGGTAGATTGGGGCTATGTAGGACAGATGGAGTTTGATGGGTGGATGTGGGAAGTACCACAAATAAAAAAGCTGATTTTTTTTTTAAATCTGGCCACAGAATTTGGGGGTGGGTGGGGTGTCCTATGCAAGGCATGACAGAGTGGAACTATTTCACAAACGCTGGTCAAATGCTTAGGAAATGTAGTGTGATACTGCTGCCCTATTGGTTGCATCACCGCACTTACCTCTCAACAGCTGTAAATGTTGTACAGCGCAATGTACTGTATATATTATTCACTAATGTCCACTTAAATCCATAAATATAACATAGCTGTCTCAGTTAGTATGATGTTATGGTCATACTATTAAAAATTAAAATTATAAGTAGTCCGTGACACTAAACATATGGGGCCCCATTTCATTACATTTATTAGCCTTTGTAACACACAAGTGTTGCACATTATGGGCATTGCTGTGTATTTAACATGTATATCACTTTCTCTACCTGCGTGTTGAAAGGGATAGGTACAGGACTGCTACTGACTGTGCAGCATGTGTGTTATACTAGATGTGAATGTTTTACAGAAAATACAGCAGATATGTGGATTTCATTTCCGTGAAGCAGTGAAGATACTTGCTCTCTTCCTTCAACTGTGGAAGACTTTTACACAGGACTAACTATAAAAGACATGACAGTGCCCTTCCCCAAATCATATCAATCTTCTCAATACTGAATATGCTTTTAGTTGTCAGCAGGTACTGCACGATAAACCTTTGCTTTACATGAAAATGGTTAAGTATTAGAGAGCATCCTTTGAGATGGATCTCCTCTGAGCTCTGGGTGTGCAGGGGAGGGGAGGGGGAGTATTCTTCTTGTTGTCCTGTCAAGGATGCATTGACCCAGTAATAATTCCCAACTTCAATGTTGTGTCTATGATGCATCTTATTCAATATCAGCAGCAGCAATACCGATGGGCTGGTGTCACTTTCAGGTGTCTGACACCGAGGAGGATTACTTCTAATCCTAATAACTATTAGCACTCCATAGTAAATTTGTAGGGGTGGGGGAAAGGGGGTGGGATCCAGGAGCTGCAGCTGACTCTAAGGCTGGTGAGTAGGAGCTGCTGTTCCTCAGCTGTGGAGATCAAGTCCTCAGTCCACTCCTTGTGTAGATATCCATGATCAAGGCAGCAGTGAGTGTTGTGCAGGTTGGCACTGTCTGAATCTGGTCACCCAAGTTCCACCACATGCTACACTGCGACGAGGAAACCTAAACCATGGGGGACACAACTCCTGGTTTTGAAAGTTGTGAATGACTCTTACAGTATGCACTGCAAGCTCATTGGTCCACAATGTGGACCAATGAGCTTGCAGCACATACTATAAGCTGTAATTCGGCTGGCAGCCATGGAGGTATGCCGCCCACCAATGACTGGGGGAGGGGAGCTGGGTGGGCTGGGGGTCCTGTGTGGGTGGCGGGGTGAGGGGACCACTAGGCTACCAGGGACTGATATTGGTCTTGTTTTTCGGTGATCAGGGATACAGGCAGGGAGAGGGGATACCACTAGACTACCAGGGAAAATAAAATCATGTATTTTGGGCAATCGGGGTTATGGGATGGGGATAGTACTGGACTACCAGGGATATTCACATTTTATTATTCCAACGACCGGGGTTAAGGATGGGAAGGTGGTACCACTGGACCACTAGGGAATTCTGTGGGTGCTTTAGTATGGTGTTCTGAGGAGGTGGAAGTCACCCATGGATGGCAGCTGCTGTGTTGCACAATTCACTATAGTGGCCCATCTGTGGGGGTCTGCCAGTTGAGCCATTATTTACGGGCTCAACTCTGTGCCCAGGTATGCGGTACATCTCTGGGATGTGCCGGCAGATGCACCGCATATCCTTGGCTGAATATTGGGGTGTGCCACTTATGCATGGGCACGCTCCCTGGAGATGTGCTGCATACATTATGTTTGCACCCCAGAGCAGCACAAATTGTGCTAAACAATTCCCCCATTTGAATAGTATCCCGGGGCGCATTTCGAGGGTTGCAGTGGCACTACTCAGTTGCGCCAGACACAACCCCTCTGAATATTTTGGCCGATATATAAAGTGGGATATCACCTACTATATTGCATATGTTGCTTTGTACTGGCAACAACATCACTTATGCATCATTGTAATTTATATACCGTCTTGGGCTGGCTATCACCTCATGCACTGTACATGTTTAACCTATGATTTCTAGTAGACATTGCTCTAATTCACTCTTGAAAAATGCACTATTATAGTGCAAAATGTCAGTAGTTCTTTGTACTGCTTTATCATCTTTTTAAACTGTCTGCCATACTTTACTCAGTAAACGGTCACTTTTTTCAACTGGGATAACTTTCCATTTCCCAACAACACTATGACCATTTTCTTAAGTTACATTTGTTTTCTCCAGTGCTACTTTGAATCAGATGCATGGTGTGTGCCACCCCTTCCCCTCTGTCTCAGTGTATTTCTTTGTGTGTGGGATGCAATGGGGGGCGAGAAGTGGTTTGAAGGATTAGGGAATTGGGCATGGCAAACTCTTCTTCTGATTAGCTTTTTTAATGGCTTCTTAATGACACATTGTTTCATGAGATCATGCCTGGGGATAAAGTTCCCCAAGAGCTCACTGCTAACACAGTTTCCTTTATCCTGCACTGCTTGTTACCCCTTGGTAGATGACTCAAAGCCTCTCCCAAATAGGGGTGCAATTTTAAATTCATGTCCACACTGGCTCAGGACTACAAGGAACTCCCAAATGCACCTCTTAAAGGACTTTGTTATCCATGATGCCTGCCACAATATAGTGATTTCCATTGTAACAGACCTTGTGTGCAGCTGTGCCCAGCATCAGGTTTCCTCATGACTAAAGATATCCAGATACTGCTGTCACAATGTCCTGAGTTGCAGCGATTTGTAAATGCTTAGCATTACTTGGTGTCACTGTATTTAAATGTAAAACTGTAAATCATTATAGTTAGCCTTTTGAAGTCAGCCCCCAGGCCTCGCCCACCACCAGGCTGCCTGCCAAGTACCAGCTCAGTTAATGAAGTTCTAACCTTCCCTCTATCCCCTCCACCCAGTAAAAATCCCCACGACCAAGCAACCCTCCTTAAAAAACATAAAGCTGTGTGGCTGCTAGGTGCCTATATTATGCGCATGAGAGTTAGTGCAGGATTACAGCATGGATGGTCTGTGGGGTAATGGTTAGAGTACAGGCCTCGAAACCAAGAAATTGCAGGTTTATGCCCAGCTAAAACCAAAAACTCCTGGTATGATCTTGGGTGAGTCATTTACCTCCCCCCAATCACAGAATCACTGAAACATGACATATGCTTCGGACCTTGCTGGAATTTTTTTTAAATACAATTGTGTGTACGTGGCACTTCACATCATTCTGCAGTGCCTGTTCTTTTACATTGCATGTCACATTACCTCCCTACCTACTTTCTTTATATTTATGAAACTTTATGAGATATAAAAAGAAGTATTTAAACAGTTATAAACAAATAATTTACATTATGTTTTACAGCCCTTATGTTCTGATGAAGGGAAATTTAGTCCTGAAATGTTAGCAAATAAGGATTATGGATTAAATATATGGGAGCATTAAAGTGTCTTTGATTTGGAAGAAAAATTAAAAGAAAAGTGGTTTTGAAACTGAATCGCAGCTTTTTCATTGGGGTAGATATCATCACACCCACACCATTTTGTAATTCTGAGGCAGACTGGCCCAGTGATGAAATGCCCCCCAATTAACTCTGAAATATAGAAAAAGGAACCCTCGGAGAACTGGTTACATTCATTTTAAGTGCAACATTACCTCCCAGTGTCTCCTGTCCAGCTAGCTGCAGAAAAGACTAGAAGCAGGGCCTTACTGGAAATGAGATGTGGCAGCTCCACTGGGCTATCCTGGATAATTAAATTGCAAAATAAAAGGTTAACTGCCCAGATCTTATACTGCTGCTTGGTGCAGGTGTCAACTGCATACAATCTATATTTTCAATAATTCCTCTTTCAGGAGAGAAAGCTACTGTGAAAATGTGCATGTGCTTTTTAGAGAAATTAATGTTTATTGGGACAATATTTTTACTACACTCATAATTAAAAGTGACTGTATTAGATGTCATATTTTTCATCTCAGGTTGGCAAGCTGCTTTTTAAGGATACCCATAGCTTTTTTATGTCTGCTTGCACACATGCGCGAGAAACATGTTGCAGCAGCTTGCTACAGAAGCAGGTTGTGGAGGTGCGGCACTGTGGCAGCCAATGCCGCCACTGCATTTGTAGGCTTGGCACTGTTTATCCAGTGTGGTGGCATGCTGCTGCTGACACTAGTTCAGCAAGCATGCCACCAACTTGAAAGACACTGGCCACTGCAATGAGGGAGTGCCTCATTTTTGCAGGGTTTGCCTTGCCTGCTGAGACATTTCTGTTTTCCCCACTCCCTCCGTTGTCCATTGTGGGTGCAGGAGTGCAAGTAAACCCTCCTGCTTCCTCCCACTGCATGCTATCCACCCTGCTCCCTCTGTTCCCCATCCAGGCACCCATCCCACACTGTAAGTAAACCCTCCCGCTCCCTTCCACTGCATGCTGTCCACCCCACTCCCTCCATTCCTCATCCCACCACCAGGAGTGCACTTAAACTCTCCCACTCCCTCCCACTTCATACTATCCACCCGCTCGCTCCATTCCCCCTCCCAGCAACCGAGAGCAAGTAAACCCTCCTGCTCCCTCCAACTGCATGCTGTCAACCCCGCTCCCTCTGTTTCCCATCCCGGCAACCATAGAGCACATGAACCCTCCCGCTCCCTCTCACTGTGTCCTGTCTGCCCTACTCCCACCATTCCCAGTTGCAGTACATGGGTAAACCCTCCTGCTCTCTCCCACTGCGTGGTGTCTGCCCCACTCCCTCCATTCCCCATCCCGGCAACTGACAGCAAGTAAATCCTCCTGCTCCCTCCCATTGTGTCCTGTCCACCCCACTCCCTCTGTTCCCAGTCCCGGCATGTATGTAAACCCTCTGTCACCCTCCCACTGTGTGCTTTCCACCCCACTCCCTCCATTCTCGGTCCCGGCATGTAATTAGACCCTCCCGGCGACAAGTCGGTGTGCATTCTTCTTCCTTGTTAAACTTGTTTTCTTTGTCTCTTGCCTTGCCTCCTCTAATCATTTGGGTGACCAACTTCACTCGCTTCCACTTGAGCAGTTCTTTAAAGATTATGTGTAAAGGATTTTATTATTTGTTCCCTAAACAGCGTATGTCAATGTAGTATAGGCACCCCAGTACGATTCTGCATTTTTATTGTTAAATTGTCAGTCAAATAAAAACATATACATCCTCCATGTATTATTACCTGCTGGTCCCACTGATGCCAACATTTCTCTGGCTGTCCCTCTGTGCAGTGTCTTGACCATCATATGTTATTACATCATTAGGCAGTATTCGTGAGCAAAAGGCACTGTCAGCATGTGACAAAGTACTGTTTTTGCAGTCTGTGCCATCTGTCTAAATCTGCATGTATTTCTATAAATAATATGTCCTCTGATGAAGACATCACAGACACCGCTTTCTTTTGCTACCCTTATTGTTTGCGCAGTCATTCTTACTAATTTTCACAAGCTAGATAGAGTCAGGCAGAAAACACACCAAACACTTCACCACTGTCTAAACCACAGTGTCAATTTGCAGTCAGAGTGCCGATGATCATAAAAACAAGTGACAGAAAATATTTGTAATAAAAAAGAGACAAAGAAAATATGGGGGGTAATTAGCGCTAATAGATAGGACTAGTGCTCACTTACTAAAATTGGACCTGTAAAAACAAATCCTTGGGACGGCTAGTCTCAAATTGAAGTAGCAAAGACTGCAAGTAAAACCCAAATCCTGCTATTGGTGCTTTAAAATAAACAGGCTTACCTCACACTGTGTGAAATTAAGACATGTTTATTGCATATCACAAGGGTAGCAAATCCCATAGCCAAAGTCAATAGGATAGCAAAACAACTACAGCCCTAAGATAATAACATGAATATATGTCCACACCACATATAGGGGGCAACTTCTAGGTATGCATACTACACTTTATGGCTGCCTGGTCAAGTTTAAAACTTTGAGAACACTATATATA
The DNA here is from genome assembly GCA_016271365.2 of Neoceratodus forsteri. Lineage (NCBI taxonomy): Eukaryota > Metazoa > Chordata > Ceratodontiformes > Ceratodontidae > Neoceratodus > Neoceratodus forsteri. The sequence continues at coordinate 1,728,915,813 of CM057456.1, forward strand.
GTGCCAAGGTATGTTCCTTTTATTCTCTTTCAGTTGTAGTACTGTCGCCTTGTTTTAAATACCTCCTACTGACTTTGACTATAGAATTTTTATCTGCGTTGTGATATGTAACAAACCTGTCCTAACATCACGCACTGTCAGGTAAGCCTGTTCATTTTAGTTATTTTAAGGCACAAACAGGAGAATTTGGGTAATACTTGTAGTCTTTGACACTTTATTTTGGAACTAGCCATCCCATGGGTTTGCTCCAAGGGCATAGAAACTGTAGGGTGAGGGGCAGTGGCCACCCCATCACTTTTTTGGCCTAAAGAAGAGTTCCTAAATAAAAAAAAAAGTAACGCAAGTGCAAGGGCTAGCACTGCAAATGCCACAGTGAGAAAGTCATGCTGCTGCCGCCCTTCCCACATGAACAAAACAAAAGTGTCTGACTGTTTGGTACTAGCTTGTTTGATGTCTGATCTCATCTCTCCAGTTTCTAGGATGGGTCAAGAAGACTCAAGCAAGTGTGTGCAAACACTGTGGATTAGTCATAACCTTAACAATTAACAGAACGACTTAATTTGCTTTTAAATTCAAAGAATTTTTAATCCTAAATGCAGGCTAGCTCGTTGACCCAGTCCCATTATTAAATTATGTATTACAACATGTGCACACCCTGCCCCCAACCTGCAAGCCTGGGACAGACTGGCCTGTCCTCTTTGAATGTGCAGTGTCCCACTCTGCTGCCCACAGAAAACAAGAGGTACCAAACTGCAATGCCTTCCTTGCCTTGCTGTCTCCAGACTCAAATGTATCAAGTGCTTGTGAAGTACAGTCATTAACATAATGACTGTCTGTGACTCACTCTCCATTCCAGGCTTCCAGCTGTACCTGTATCCCACTAACGTGAGCACCCAACCCAAGACAGTGCACAGCTCTTTGGGGAATGGGGTCAGGGACTTCTTTGATGTGCCTCCCTGTGCTAACGCCTCCACCTTTGCTGCAAAAATCGGTGTAGTATCAAATCATGCTACCTGTCAGAATTTGCTATACAATATACATGCGCAGACAAGGGTAGCAAATTCTGACAGGTAGCACAATTTGATACTACACTGGACTTCCATCTCTCACCGTGGCACTGCAATGGACTGTGACTTTTTTTTCCTTTCTGAATCTTTGCTTAAATTGCTCAAGTGGCTTGGATAATTTGATGCACTAAGTAGGTAAGGAACGGGCAGTCTGGCAGCAGACTTGACACTTGGAGGGGGGCCTCTGTTTAATATAAAAAATGAAACTGAATCTGTGTTGTGTTTGAGATGTGAAAAGTTGCCGATCCTGGGCTTTTGGTCCCCCGACTCCCACCTTTCCTTCGGCATATAATTTACTAAATATAAGCACTGCTGCACTATCTCTGGATTATTACTTATTGCCTGTTGCCTCTGTGATCTTTTTTCCTGGGTGCCAGCTAGGAAGGAGGTGAGGTTGGACCATCAGAGCCAGAGGTCGGAGGTAAGTGTCACCCTGGAATAAAAATTAGCTAGCTCCAATCTGTGAGTGAGGGTTTCCTAAACCCAGCCCAAATTCTGATCTACCTCCTGTGCTGTTGACTTGCTTCCCTGGCTGAACACCCACTCTCTTCACTCAGCCTGCCCTAAGCAAGTTAAAATAATAAATTAAACGCCAAACCCTGTGCTCAGTGAGCTGAGCTTCAATGGACCCCACTCGCTCGGCTCAGCCTGCCGGTGCAGTAGTTAGTATTTCTGCTCACTGCTCAGCTCACTCAGTCAGTGCTTGGCATTTTATTTTATTTATTTTTTTATTATTTTATGAGTGGCAGCAGTCCCTTACTAGTCCCAGACAGTTTGGAGCTTGACCCGGTCCACTACCAGCTGCTTCCAACACCCGAGGCTGACTCCTCATAGCAGTATAAGTGAATCTGATGGGCCAGATGAGATTCTACACAGTACCAGTGCACAGGACAGGTTCCAAATTGGTCACTGTCAACCAGCCCTCAAGGACTGGAAATTGTGGAAGCTGGGAGGTGAGATACTGGCACCAAAAAAATGGAAAGAGACCTGGGGGTAGTCATATCAGACAACCTAAAGGTGGTCCAGCAATGTGAGAAGGCAGTAAGGAGGGCTGGGGGGATACTGGGATGCATAGGGAGAGGCATCATCAGTAGAAAACAGGAAGTTGTTGGCCCTCTGTACAGACAGCTGGCAAGACCACATCTGGAGTACTGTGTACAGTTCTGGAGACCCCATCTCCACAAAGACATAGACAGGGTAGAGGCTGTCCCGAGGAGGGCAACCAAAATGGTGCAGAGCCTGCACCAGAAGACATATGAAGAAAGACTAAAGGAGCTTAAGATGTATAGCCTCGAGGAAAGGAAGGAGAGGTGGGACATGATAGAAACTTTCAAATACCTCAAGGGAATCAACAAAGTCCAAGAGGGTAGCATCTTTCAGAAAAAGAGATGTGCAAGAACCAGGGGGCTCAATTTGAAGATAGAGGGGGGACAGTTCAGAGGTAATGTGAGAAAGTATTTCTTCACAGAGAGGGTTGTAGATGCATGGAACAGCCTTCCTGAGGAGGTCATAGAGTCAAAAACAGTGGGGGAATTCAAGAATGCATGGGACAGACATAAAGCAATTCTAGTGGGGGGTAGGAGGCAGTAGGCTGTTGGGTAACTAGGATCTGCAGCTTACCCATTAGGTAGGGAAATGGGCAGACTAGGTGGGCCAAGCGGTCCTTATCTGCCATCAAATTCTATGTTTCTGTGTTCTATGTTTCTATGGTCCCCTTCTCAGTTCCCACCCTATTGGCAATCTCTACACCAATATGGTTATTATCAGGAGTAGGACTGCAAAAAAACATAAAAAAAATAACAAACAAAACAAAAAGCAAGCAAGCAAGGAGGTGGAGGTTGTAGGTCTTAAACCCAGGTCTGCTGGATGTACTATGCTCACCCACAGCTGGTCATTACCAACCCATCTCCTCTACACTACCAGCCCCTGAGCCCAATGCTTGCCCTGCTTGCTTGTGCCCGATTCCCATTTCTCAGGGCAGGTCCATTTCTCAGTTCCTGTGTTTTTCCTTTACTCCCTAGATACTGCTGTCTGAAATGTTTATTTATGCAGCCTCCCACTCTGATGGGGGTAAGGATCTCTTTGTGGGGTTGGGGGGGGGGCCTTGGAAACAGGTACCAAAACTGCTCTCTAAGGACATAAGAATAAGACAATTGAAACTTACTTAAGTTACAAACTCAGTTTCTGTCTTTCAGATACAATGTGTATTACCAAAAATTCAATTAAGTAAAAAAAGTTATTATTTTTTACAGCCATCTAATTTAAGGTACATACAAAAAGTATATTGGTACAAACACCATTTGCTGGTTTTTGTTCTGGCCCAACAACAACAACAAAAAGTATTGGTAATGTCCTTAAAAACAGTTTCAGTTCAAATAATATCACCACATATACAGTAATACTAAGCCAGTAGCATACTATAGTACTGGCACATAAAAAAAATGTATTAATGGAACTGATAAAAACAAGGGACAGAAAATATTTGCAATAAAAAAGAGACAAAGAAAATATATGGGGATGATCATTAGCGCTAATAGATAGGACTAGTGCTCACTTATTAAAATTGGACCTGTAAAGACAAATCCTTGGGACGGCTACTCCCAAATTGAAGTAGCACAGACTGTAATTAAAACCAAAATCCTCCTATTTGTGCCTTAAAATAAACAGGCTTATCTCACAGTGTGTGAAGTTAGGACAGGTTTATTGCATATCACAAGAAAGATAAAAAATCCCATAGCCAAAGTCAATAGGACAGCGAAACAACTACAGCCGTAAGATAATAAAACAAATATATGTCCGCACTACACATAGGGGACAATGAATAGGTATGCATACTACACTTTATGGCTGCCTGACCAAGTTTAAAACTTTGGGAGCACTATATATAGTGTCAAGGTATGTTTCTTTTATTCTCTTTCAGTTGTAGTACTGTCACCTTATTTTGAAGTTAAACATTTTCACTGATTTACATAAATACTACTGTCGCCTTATTTTAAATACCTCCTACTGAATTCCACTATGGAATTTTTATCTGCGTTTTGATATCACATACCTGTCCTAACTTCATGCACTGTCAGGTAAGCCTGTTCATTTTAATTATTTCAAGGCACAAACAGAAGGATTTGGGTAATACTTGTAGTCTTTGCCGATTTATTTTGGAACTAGCCATCCCATGGGTTTGATCATGGAAAATGGAATGGGTGCAAGCCAAAAAAAAAAGCCAAGATAAAAAGTGAACTTCAGGCAGCATTTAGGTTAAGTATAAAAAAATATCAGCATATGAATTCCTAGATTGATGCCCTCTGATACAAAAATTTATCATAAACCTGTTGTGAAGTACTCGGGCACTAGTGCTGAGTTTCCTATTAAAATAGTTTCCTTGTGAAATAAACTTTTGCATTGGATGACATCAATCTATGAATTCCCAAGTTGACTTTTCTTTGTGCTTCTCTTGAGTGCTGCCTTATGTTTTGTTTTCCTAATTGTAGCTGTAAGTAGGGTTCAGTACTGGGTAATGGGAGACTGCGGGCAGTAAAAAGAAGTCTAACAAACAGACGAGATCAGTAGCCACACAATGGCACCACCGCTCAGGGAGTGGCATAGCCAGCAATGCAAACAGTGGCAAAATAAGAACAGAACACAAGGAAATGGGGCACAATACAAGGCAGGCAAAATATGATTTTTATTTCAAATGATGACAGTAAACCATAAAAATACTGCCCTTACAACACCTTTATTATTCAATGCAAGCACAAAATGAGTAACAAATAAAATCTGTGGTTCTATGATGCAGGTTCGACAAGAAAATGTTGGCCAGCATTACAGCACCAGGCTCCATGTCGACAACGATTTGCAGTCAGAATGGAGCCGCACACATGTGCGTGTGTTTTTACTTTTTACTTTAGGCTCTTAACTCAAGGTTGGAGTTAGTTCAGGAAGGGGGTGCAAATTGGGGAAAGGGGTTGCCCGTCCCCAGCGGCACTTCTACAACGACTTGGTGCTGTTGTCAATATCGAGGCATGTCACCGTAGAAATGTCACTGTTCAGGGGGCATACCTGCTGGCCTGCTTGAATCTGCAGCAGACTCTGAGTGGACTAGGAGGAGCAGGACAAGCATCAGCTGCCATACTATACAGAATACTTTTGAAACAGGAGTAACAAGGTAAAATACTTTTATGATAATAGTAAGACACTGCAGCTAATGGATTACCTTCAATAAACACACACTCTCCCCTGCCTGGAAATAAAGGTCACTTGAATTGTTTGTCCAAATAACTGTGGGGCAGGTTACAGTCCAGAGCTGTGAATGAGCATAGGGCATCCAGCAGACCTGGGTTTTGATCCCTACAACTCTCACTGGCATACTTCATGACTCTGAGCAAATCCCTTAACTTCCCCAGTACTTCTGGGTCATCCCTGAAATCAGGCACTTGTACCCAGTGAGTCAGAATTATGGTTACCAAAGAATTAAAATAAAAAAAAGATGACCTGTGAGCTTCTTTTTGGAATAGTCCTCAAGCATGGAAAATGGGTCTGATGTTTACTTCACCTTCCTGGTTATAAACAAACAGAAACACGTGGCAGGGTGGGCTTTGAACTGAGATACTGTAAGTACCCATCCAGCAGCATAGTAAGGCCAGAAACCACAAGTTAAGGGACTTACAGCACCTGGAAAGGTGGTTATTGTGTTTGCTTGCACGCATGCGCAAGAAACTTTATGTGACAGCTTAGGAGAGAAGCGGGTTGTGGAGGCACAGCACTGTAGCAGCCAAGGGAGGCACAGCATTTGGGGGCTTGGCAGTGGTGGGCTAATGGAGGCACAGTGTGCTGATGACACTGGCTTCCAAAAGTTGCACCAAGCTGCAACGTTTTTGCAGCAGCAATCAGGAGCTGCCTCGTCATTGCAGCATCAGTGATTCCGCTGCAATGAGGGAGTGACCCGTCATTGCTGGGCGGAACTTGCCAACTGTAACATTGTTTGTGAACATGGCGGATGGCTTGCCACCTGTTCACAAACAATATCAAAATTGCCCCAAGCCAAGGGGTGGCTAATCCCCCTCAGCAGCATGTGCACCCCCCGCCACAACAGTGTTTTTGCCGATGGGGGCCCCAATCCCCGTCGGCTTCAGTCCCCCTCCAATTTAAAGTTGCCGACAGGGGAGCCCACTACCCGTCGGCATCATGTCCCCCCTCCCAGTTTGATTTGCCCGACAGGAGAGCCCACTCCCTGTCAGCATAATGTGCCCCCTCCCAAAAGACAAAGTAAATTTGTGCCGAAGGGGTGCCCAATCCCCCTCGGTTCTTTCGCTCCCCGCTTTTGTGCTGATGGGGGTGCCCAATCCCCCATCAGCTACACCCCCCAGAAACACTCAGGTGGCACTCTGGGAGCCCACCCCAGCGTGCCCAATGCCCCTGTAATGGAAAAACCGTTCCGCGATGGTTTTTTAATTTTTTTTTAAACCTGTAAAAAAACAGTCCCTTGTAGTCTCCCTGCCCACCCACAACCCGCACCCACCCACTGAGTACCCTGCCTCCCCCCCCTCTCCCCATACTTACCCCGGAGTCCTGCGCGATGATCTTCGTGGACCGGGAACACGTCTGCACTCTTCAAAGCTGACTGTGAACTGAGGAAATGCTGGTAAGCTGTATAATGGAAGAAATAGGGTGTTTTCAACTTTTTCACATATCTCAGGCAATTTTTGGAATTTTGGCACCAAATTTTCAATATGGGGTTTTTGGGAACCCTCCTCATGAATTCAGTCACTGTCATGACATTAATAGGTCCCAAAAGGTGATTTTGTGGTCACTGAGCAGAATCACCTTTCGGGACCGATTAACAAAATGACAGTGCCACTATTCATGAGGTGAGCTCTCAAAAAGTGTATGTTGCAAATTTGGTGGAAAAAATCCAAAACAATGACTGTTTTACGAGCGCGCTTTGTGCGGTTGCTACGCACGCTCATAACTTTGCAAATTTGCAATATTTTCAGTCCAGATTTTCAACATTGCCATTTTTGCACACCTCCTTATGAACAATATAGCTGTAATTTTTCACATCCTGGGCAAAATGTGTTTTTGCACTTCCGGCACAGAATAGCACAGTCACTGTGGGAAATCTGTGTTGGGGACACATTATGAAAATGACAGTGACACTGTTCATTAGCAGAGGTCCTAAAATGCTTATGTTGAAAATTTGGTGACAAAAGTCTGTAAAATGACTGTGTTATGAGCATGCGTTGAGCAGTTTCCATGCACGCTCATAACTTTGCACATTTGCAATATTTTCACTCCAGATTTTCAGCATTGCCATTTTTCCACACCCTTTATGAACAGTACAGCTGTCATTTTTCACATCCTGGCGAAATGTGTTTTCACACTTTAGCGCAGAATTATGCGGTTGCTGTGGAAATCCATGTTCGGGACACATTACAAAAATTACAGTGACACTGTTTATTAGCAGAGGTCCTAAAATGCCTATGTTGAAAATTTGGTGAGAAAAGTCTATAAAATGACTGTGTTACAAGCATGCGTTGCACAGTGTCCATGCACGCTCGTAACTTCGCACATTTACAATATTTTCACTCCAGATTTTCAATATTGCCATTTTTCCACACCTTCTTATGAACAGTACAGCTGTCATTTTTCACATGCTGGCCAAAATGTGTTTTCACACTTCCGGTGCACAATAGCATGGTTGCTGTAGGAAATCCGTCTTTGGGACACATTACGAAAACCACAGTGACACCGTTCATTAGCAGAGGTCCTAAAATGCCTATGTTGAAAATTGGGTGAAAAAAGTCTATAAAATGACTGTGTTATGTTCATGCATTGCGCAGTTTCCACACATGCTCATAACTTCTCACATTTGTAATATTTTCACTCCAGATTTCCAACATTGCCATTTTTCCGCACCTCCTTATGAACAGTACAGCTGTCATTTTTCACATTCTGGCCGAAATGTGTTTTAGCACTTCTGACACAGAATAGCATGGTCGTTGTGGGACAGCACTGTTCGGGACACATTCTGAAAATCACAGTAACACTGTTCATTAGCAGAGGTCCTAAAATGCCTATGTTGAAAATATGGTGACAAAAGTCCATAAAATGACTGTTATGAGCGTGCATGACGCAGTTTCCAAGCAGGCTCATAACTTGCCACATTTGCAATATGTGCACTCCAGATTTTCAACATTGCCATTTTCCCGCACCTCCTTATGAACAGTACAATTGTCATTTTTCACATGCTGGCTGAAATGTGTTTCCGCACTTTGACACATTGCAAAAATGTCAGTGACACTGTTCATTAGCAGAGGTCCTAAAATGCCTATGTTGAAAATTTGGTGATGAAAGTCCATAAAATGACTGTGTTATGAGCATGTGTTATGCAGTTTCCACACACGCTCATAACTTCGCACATTTGTAATATTTTCACTCCACATTTTCAACATTGCCATTTTCCCGCACCTCCTTACGAACAGTACAGCTGTCATTTTTCACATGCTGGCCGAAATGTGTTTTTGCATTTCTGGAGCACAATACCGTGGTTGCTGTGGGAAATCAGTGTTCAGGACATATTAAGAAAATCACAGTGACACTGTTCATGAGCACAGGGAGTGTGCATTGCACAGTTTCCACGTATGCTTGGAAATGCGAGCATGTGTAATATTCCCACTACACATTTTTAGCACTGCCATCTCTTCACACCTCCCTATGGATGGTACAGCTGTCATTTTTCACATCCTGCCCGATCTGTGTTTTCATACATGTGGTGCAAAATGGCAGTGTCGCTCTTGGAACTCAATGTTCGGGACACATTGACAAAATCACACTGCCACTCTTCATGAGAAGAGGTCCCAAATGCTTTCATGAGGTGGGGTCACAAAAGGCCATGTTGACAATTTGTTCTGTAAATACCAACAAATGCCCTAGGCCTTAACATTTCTAACCATAATATCCTACCCTGTACAGACAGACAGCTATTGGGATGTGCCTTTGGATTGTCTACTGTACTGCTCATGCCATCCACCCCACCCCCACCACTGACAGGCATCAAGGTGTGTCTTGGACTCTTCGGCCCCAGACTTCACCCCATTCTCCTATGCTGCACCCATTTCAGCATATATCCTTATGAAATGGGGTGACTGTAAAGCCGAAAACCCTAAGGCACACCTCAGTCTGTGTCGGTGTCTGCAGAATAGGGTGAGGTGACATTGCATGACCCTCATGGGCGATGACCCCAACACTTACCCCAATGCCTGTCCATCTCTACAGGATGGAGGTGGGGTTGGCGTGAACTTCAATACTTCACTGCCATTCCTATTCTGCATCTCTCTAACTCCTGCATTTCCAATGCTATTACCAGCAAGCAAACATTCGGCATTGACAAATGTTTTTCACTATATACTTCTTATATTGTGTGCTGAGTATTATGTTTTGCTCTGTATATTTTTTAAGAAATTGGAGTTGGTATTTATCTAATAATAGATACAAGTTTTGTATGTTACAATGCAGTGCTTGATAACAGATACTATTCTATTAAAGTTATAAATCATACAGGGGGTCATGCAAACAAAAACTTTAGAGGGGCCAAAAATCCCAACCTTTCTACAGGGATCCGGGGGCACACTCACTAGGAAATTAAAAAAATAATGAAGCTAAATGGTGTATTTTGGAGGCTTTTAGCAAACATGCTAAATTTCAGCAGAATGAGAAGGCCCACTGGCTTCAGTTTTCAATATTGCATCCAAGTAGCAGGTCACATCTGTATCCCTCTCCACTGTCCCGGATTATGAGGAACGTCCCTCATTTTACCTCTCAGAATTGCTCTGCTTCTTGCCGTCATCCATCTCTCATAGGAAAGGTACTGCCCACACAAAGAATGTGCTGTAAAGTTAGAATTTAAAGCAGAATTTGATAATATCCAAAGTTGCTAAAATAAATAGTGCAAGTAAACACAATGGTTTCCTTAGCATTTTGAGCTTGTATCTCCATGTTTAAGGATTTGGTCCTCATTGGGTCAGTGACATTGTCCCTCATTTTACCTAATTTTGAGTGTTGGTGACCCTCATTTGAGTAACAAAAGGTTAAGAGATGTATGCCCCTCCATCTCCCACCCACCCAGGACTAACACAGTGGCTCCAGTCAGCCTACCTGTTAGTACTGCCACTGGCTGCCAGCTGCCTGCATCTCACTCTGCACAGGCCTCCTTTCCTGCTGTTTGCTTCTGTCCTCACCCCAGTCACTTCAGGTCTGGCCAGCAATCCACACACCAATGACCAACCTCACAGTTTGACTCCACAGTGAGCAGCAGCTGCTCTTTTCTCCTCTGCCATGCTCCAGGGCCGCTCTCAGCCCTCTGCTCTCCATTGCAATCCTTCTCACATACTCCACATCTCCCTCACTTTGCTGCTGTCAGTTATTTGCACCATCATGGTCACTTGCTCCTCCTCAGCAGCTCAGTTCACTTGTATATCCACACGTGTGGTGTGGGTAGTGGGTGGGACATAGACAGGTGGAGAGGAACAACTACTGGCTGGCAATTGAAGGCATCATGACATCATGAGCAAAAAGGCACAATGAAATTTACATGGGAAATGGTGGGAAGAAAATAAACAAGAAAGATATACTGCATATGTGTGTATATTGGGGGGGCACTTGCCCCCCAGTGCCATATGTTCATGACTTCACTGATATCATAGAACCATTAAAAATATTGTCTTCTGTAGCAATTTATATCCTTAGATGGTCTGAGGGGTTTTGCCTCTTGTAATGTTAACATCATTCCACCACAATCTTTCTAGGAGATTAGATCCAACAGATTGGTCAGGGCCTATACCTTTATTTTGATGCAATCATGGCAGATAATTGCATCAAATCAGATATGTAAATCATTATAATGTATGGTGGGATGCTGTTAACCTTAGGAAATCATCATTTCCTAAGGTTGTCCTATTAATGTTACGTCACATCGAAGAATTAACAACTGGAAATGGTCTGCGCATTTGCGCACCTATTTTTCACCCGGGAACTGACGGATGCACGCAGTGGTAAGGGAATGACTGAACAGCCGCTACGGTGACTATATTTTGAAAAGTAAGGCGCCGTTATCATTTTTTCTTGGGACCATACACTATAAAAAATAATGTATGGTTACTGTTGAACACTTTCTGGGTCTTTGATCTACAGTAACAATTCAGTTTTCTGGTCCACAGTAGTTCAACACGAGTCACTCAGGAACACCCACCCTTGCTACAGTAAACATTTGCAGTCTCCTCTACCTCTCACACTAACCATTCAAGCTTGATACCAGAAACCTGGCACCATGACAAATCCTCCCTACCCTCACTGGTGGCACCCTCCTACAAAGGATGGGGTGCAAATGACAGCTCACGCCGCTGGAAAGTTGACAAATCGACACCTGCTCCTAGCCATTACCCTACGCTGGGACCCTAAACGACTACACTTTACTCAAACTAACAAGAAACAGAGGCGTTACATGTTATACTATGAGCTGCGGCAGATATCCCTTAAACTCCTGCTCCTCCTCCTCCTCCTTCTGATGTCAGGAAGTGTCCATCCAAACCCTGGCCCTGTTTCTACCAGGGTAACAAATCTAGCAAAAACAGAGGGGGGGTGTCACCATCGCCACCTTAAATATCTGTAGCCTCCTTCCAAAACTGGTATCCCTTCAAGTCTTTGCCAGTCAACACAATCCCGACATACTAGCCATTGTTGAAACCTGGCTGACACCAAGCACTCCGGACCATGCCATCTCACTACAAGGCTACAATATTTTCAGACTGGACAGGACTAATAAAAGGGTGGGGTGCTATTTACATTAAGGACAACCTCTCTAGCCACCCTGTCTGCTTTTCCACCACTAACTCCTCTGTGCAATTTCTCCCTGTCAAGCTACTACTTGGTGCCCAAAATAAAGTGCTTACTGTGGCCACTGTCTGTATCCCTCCTAAAGATCCAGGGTCCGGCCTCCAGACTGTTCTTGAATTTGTAAGATCACAACCACCTGACACCGAGCTCCTTCTCCTTGGTGACTTTAATATAAATTGGCTCACATCAGACGTTGGGTCCCTCAAGGATGCTATCCTAGCAGCTAACCTAACGCAGATGGTGAGCTCCCCCACTAGAAAAAACTACAAACCTGGAACTTGCACTCTCATTGACTGGATCCTTGCTAGCCACCCAGCCCGCATAAAAACACAGTTTTTCTTCCGGACTCTCTCAGTGACCACTCCCTTGTGATCTGTATCTGGACAAATAAATTCCAAAAACCACCTCCAAAAAACATCTCACGCAGAGTGCTACCCCATGGAAACCTTACTAAGCTCAAGGCCTGTCTTTTACAGCAAGACTGGTCCCCAATATACAATACTCTAGATGTTGACACAGCCCTAGATTATTTTATCAAAACTTTCAACACTGCCTGTGACACCTACGCACCAGTAAAAAAGCATAAAATCAAAGCGCTCTCAAATCCCTGGCTCACGGCCAAATAGGGTTGCCACCTTTGGATGGGGCAAAAACCGGATCCTAAGCTCCGCCCCTAGCCCCACCCTTTTCTATGACTCATCATGCATTGTTTCTCCTAGAAGGCCATCTGTTATATCAATAAAAGATAAGATGCAGTGGAAAAGATTAGGTTAAGTAAGTGCTAATGGTGTTAATGGCCATACGTTACACCTCCCAGGCTGACTGCTTTCACAAACAAAGGGTTATATTGCCATCAGAACTGGTTTGTAAGCTGGCCATGCAGCTGAAACAATGAATAATATGACAACATTTGTTTCAAAAGTATGTGAGCACTCAAAATGGCTCAAAAACCTGACCAGCGCACAGCAAAACCGGATTACCTGATAGGGACCCAGAAAACCTGATCACCAGGTAAAAAACCTGACAGGTGGCAACCCTACGGCCAAACTACTGGCCCAAATCAAAGCTCAGGACCACCTCTGGGCCATAGCCAGAGCCACAGGCTCCTTGATGGATATCCAGAAGTATAAACAGGCATGAAACCAATGTACCAAACAAATCCGACTAATGAAGAGCTCCTATTTCAAAAATGCCCTCGCAAACTCCTGGACTGACGGGAGATCATTCTGGGACAACATCAGAAATATCATGGGTAAGCAGTCCAAACCCTCTCCTACTATAATGACTGTCGATGGAACCACTACCCTAGACCCAATGGTCATGGCAAAGGCCTTAAATAAAACTTTCACTGACCTCAGTGGGGTCCTCCCGCCAGATTTCTTCTCTGACACGGACTCGCCAAAACCAACATCTCCTACTGCCTCACCTGACCAACCGCTTTTCCACTTCAAAATAGTTAAGACACATGAAGTCTACAAATATATAAAAAAGGCTATCTCTAAATCCAGAGCAAGCAGTGATACTATTGATCTTAAAATTCTGTCCCTTACCCTGGAAGAGGTGGTGCACCCACTCACCAAAATGTTCAATCTGTCCCTCTGCCTTAGTCAATTTCCCAGCAAATGGAAGTCTGCTATAGTCACACCAGTGTTCAAAAGTGGCGACAAGTCCCTACCAGGAAACTATCGGTCTATATCTATACTTCCACCCCTCTCCAAGGCCCTCGAACACATTGTGGCTGACCAACTCTCAGACTACCTGCATAAGTATAACATACTCTGCTTGCAGCAACATGGATTTAGGAAAGGACACAGTACGTTGACCGCCCTACTGGAATTCTCAGGAGAAATTCAGACTGCCTTGGACAAAGGATATCAAACCAGAGCTGTTTTCATTGACCTAACAAAGGCGTTTGATACTGTTCACCATGGCTTACTTATCACACAACTACACAGTCTTGGGCTTTCAGAAGGACCAGGTGCCTGGGTTAAAAGTTACCTGGCCCAAACGCTCTCAATCAGTTAAAAATCTCAGAAGTTCTCTCAGACTCAAAACCGGTCCTCTCAGGTGTTTCACAGGGGTCAATCCTAGGCCCCCTCCTTTTTGGCCTTTTTCTAAACTCTCTCCCCAAATCCTGCCCGGAACAAATAATCCTTTATGCTGACGATGCCGTGATTCTCTCCTCTCATAAGGACCCGAAACCCTTACTCCAGAGTCTGCAACTTGCTTTCTCCAATGTTGAAAAGTGGTTCCTAGATCACAAGCTGGTCCTAAATCACAAAAAAATAAAATCCATGCTTTTCTCCAGTCCACAAAACAGAAAAGAACAATTTCCACTTACTATCAAAACATACCCAGGAAATACCCTTGAACAAGTGTCAACATTTAAATACCTTGGAATCACCTTTGATCAAGGTCTTACCTTTGCGACCCACATTGATAACACAGCGAAAACGGTGAACCAGCGCATTGGTATCCTGTTCCAAAACCAGCAATTCCTTACCCAAGCTGCGCTGAGGATTGCTATCCAAAGCTCTGTCATCTCAATCATAGACTATGGCTTAATTATCTATGGCTCTGCCACTACCACCGCACTAAGGCGCATCATAACCACCCTAAACAAGGCCTGTCGGCTGCTCACAGGAACACAGAGACTTACTCATACATGTGAGCTCTACACTGAAACAGGATGGTTACAACTCTTAAATCGCATAATGTACCTCACATGCTTGATGGTGAAAAAATCCATCTTGGGCCGCACTCGGCCGTGTATCCAAGACCTACTTTGCCCGAATACCAGCATCCGTCCCACCAGAAGATCGGAACACCAGCCTCTCCAAGTCCCCAGATGCCGGACTACACAGGGCCAAAGATCTTTTGCCTATCATGCCCCCAGCTGGTACAATGCCCTGAGCTTGCTCATTACATCCTCCACATCACTAGGAGCTTTCAAATCTATGCTTTACTCTCACCTCTCAGCCTCTAGCTCCTGTGACTGCCTTGACTAATGATTCTTCCCTCATGGCTGTTTTTACTGTTTTTCATCCTCCTCCTCCTCTACTCCTTTCTTGACAAAGGCATCTGAGTACCTCTAACTACTCTAAGTCTGCTCCCCTCCCCATATCTCCTCCTACCCTTCCCACCTTGACCATTCCTCCAATGTTTTGTTTTTTTCCTGTGATGTACTGTATTATACTGGCTTATTGAAACCTTTATAATTTGCTGACCATTCCATGTAACATGCCTTGTTTGTTTGTACATTGATGATGTGGAACCTTTGTAAAAGAGCCATTGGCTCAAAGGTAATAATTCCTAGAACAATAAACTAATAAACTAAACCGTCTCGAGGTTGCCATGGCGATGTAAACATCTCGAGCTTTGCTCTAGAGGTTTACACGGTCACCCTGGCGACCTCTCGCTGGTTAACAGACCGGTTACTGATAGAGGACCATACATTATCCTCTTTGTTTTTCATGCATACATGAGAACAGCACAGGTGCAGAAATTATAGTTGTTTCCAGTTTTTTGCGAAAGAAATTATAGTCCAGATTGATAAAATAGAAATCTCATGACATTCCTATGAATCTGAATTTCTGGACCTTCCATTCTTTATTACTGAAGACATCTACATGCCAACAAGCACTTTTCTGCATAGATTTGATCAGTTTTGACTGTTTTTCCTGTTCTGAAGTCATAATCATCTGCCTATGCCACCAGAATAAGTTTCACCACAACAGACTGTGATGTCACAAGCAGGATGATGACTTCAGGGCAATTATGAGCAACACCAGCAGATGAAGTCTAATGGGAAAAGATGCTGTCTTAACAAAAATGCCTTCAGTAATACAAAATGGAAGATCCTGAAATTCAAATTTTAGAGAATTTTGTGTAACAGTTTTATTTATTTATCCAGGATAGCCCAACTTAGAGGCAGTATCTCATTTCCAATGGGGTTCTGCTTCTATCAATTTCTATAGCTGGGTGGACTGGGGTAACAGTAGTTAAAATTGCATTTGTATAAAAAATATAAGCAGGGATAAGCTCAATTAAACCAAAGTTCATTTTCAATGAGTTCCCATATCGTTTTGAGTTACTTATACATACGGTATAACAAGAAATACAGATTATAAGACATAGTAATTACATAGACGTATATAAGATACAATAAATACAATACAATATAAAAACATTATTGATGTGACAGTTACAAACCCCATAACCCCATATGTGACTGGCTCTCTGATCTGTTAAATGTCTTGTCCATGATTACACAGTGAGTATTTCACTGGCAGGGTCTGAACCTGTGATTTCCCTATTCCCAAGAAGGTGCTATGACCACAAGCCCACACTGCTTATACTATTTGAACTGCAAAACTTTCTGGAAACAAATCTGTAGCTGTGCTTGTATTTCTTGCTGACAGCTCAGTGCCTTTTTTTACTTGAGAATTGTGTCGTGCTGAAACTCAATTTGGTTTACTTGGTAACCTGGTTGGCCCATGAACAGTAATACCCGTTTGCATGAGAAACTGGGAACAGACAAACTAATTCAAAATATGTGCATGCAGACAATCATTTAAAACAAACATGAGTATTAAATAATATGAATTGTTTTCAAACAATAATTTAAAACTTGTGACAGATGAACACCTAATCAAAACATGGAGACGTCAGTAGTGACTGATTTACCATTTATTCTAACTGAAGCCACTGTGATGAGATATACAACTCACAGTGCTGTGTTCCAGCTGAAGTTTGGGTTACAGAACAAGCCATTTTATATAGACTCTTACTGTACAGTAGTGCACTGTGAGAGACAGCAAAATTAAAAAAGCGCATAATCGGGGGCTAAAAACCTATTAGAAAAGGTTCTTCAAGAACACATTGATCAAATACAGAACTGCTCTGGAGACCTTGTCACTTCACATTAATTCCAGAAATTGTGAATGCCTTTAATACCCACTTTAATAACCTCAGCATTTTTGCATTGCTCCAGAACTCCTTGGTGCCATCTATCATTGATATCTCATCAAGCAGCCCCACGCATGACCCTCATGATCTGCCAAACTTTAATTTCTGACAAATCACTACAGCAAAGATCTTCAAATCACTAAAGGGCCTCAGCCCAAACAAGGAGTGCCAGTGCTAACTCCTTTGACCTGAAGCTTTTCAACCTTGTGATGCATCATAGATGCACCCAGTTGCCATGCTGTTAAACTTCTCCTGCACCTCTGGTGAGATATCTGCTGTCTGAAAATATGCCACAAAGGAGGGACTAACAGGATTCAAATCCATATGCACCCATTTTGGTCTTTACTGCCCTCTCCAAGTTCTTGTAAGGTGCGTTCACTCATAGCTGATAAAGCATCTCAGTCTGCACAATTTGCTATCTCACATGCAATCTGGCTTAATGAAGGGGCATTCCACCACATCTGCATTGCTTAAAGTCACTAATGATTTCCACATAGCCATGGATAATGCTTTTCTCACTGACACTGCCTTCCTGGAACTCTCCAAGACTTTCATCTTGGTGGATCATGCAATACTTCTGCGTAAGCTCAAGACCACTGGTCTCAGCCAACCATCATTCAAATGGTTCAAAAACTACCTGAGTAACCTAACCTAGCCACTGTACATATAAGGATGGAGGAAATCAGGGTGTGGATGGCCTACAATATATTAGCTCTGAATCCCACCAAAATCGACTGGCTAGTCATAGGAAATGAGAGGCGGATATTGGCCATTTGATGTGGCCTGGGCCTCCCTACTTTGGGGTGGGGTATGGCTTTGGCAGGAGAAGTTTGCAGTCTGGGAGTAGTTATTTTTTTGTTGTTGTCAATAAAGCCTTTTAACTCTCCAGTGGCCAGAGCTGGAAACTCTTCAGTGTCTGTCCCTGGCTCCCTCCACCAGCATCAACACTCCAAATCTCCCACAGATTACCCCCCCCATAGTAGGGCTGGGGTAGGTCCATCCTCCCCCATCCCTGGAGTAACTCATCAAGATGAGAGCCCAGGATTCCAGTGGTGTTGCATGCAGAGGGCTGGTGCACAGGCTGTCATAGAGCTATCCCTGCCATTTTTCCACAAGTCTTTTCTCCCTGTTTCCATGCTGGGGCATGCACGCCAGCACTTGTGTGAAGACACGCAATGCACCATGACAGTCTTGCAGTTCCCTTCCTTTGCAAGTCACCCCAACCTGCACTGCCACTCTGTCTCACCTGGGTGTCAGTAGAATGGCAGAGATGACTGTGACACTTGGACAGCTGGTTCTGATTAATCTATGATTTTTGTAATATAACAATGTGTTATTGAATGTCTCTCTTGAGACATGCTGTGTTCCTGGGATGATCCCCCCCCCCAGGTTTCAAATACAAGCTGTTAACCTAAAAGCCAGGAGATAATTACAGATTAGAAGAGACACAAATTAAGGATCTCATGTTTATCTGGCTTAATTGTAGTTGCCAGCTCCTAGGATGGAAATCATAAACTTTTATGATGTTTAGAGGAAGAATACAGGTTATGTCACTTGGGTGCTAAGTTATAAAGTTCCTTTGATGTCTGTGAAGGGCAAAAAGACACACTAGATCAAAGGGTTATGGGGAAGTGAGTTTTTGCTGATGTCACCTTAGTTAATTTACCTTCTGAATGATCAGACATCCTGGTTGTATGATTTTTAATAAACAGAGGAGGAGCTGGGTGACATCATGGAGAAAGCAGGTTCAAGACAGTTGCTTTAATTATGCTGTGACTGATCTTTAGAGATATACATGTTTGGACTCTGAAGAAGAAACATCTATCAGCACTATTAGAAGATATACATTAGGTAGACCAGTCTAAGTGTATGGTTGGTAGGAATTTGTACTTTTAAACCTTGTTCTTTTAAGTGATTGTATGGTTTTGTGATATATTGTTCTATATTTACATTTTACATAATTTTTATCTATTTTTAAGTAAACCTCTATTTTTAAGAGACCACTTGGTGTGCCTTTTAAATTCTTTATTTGACAAGTGAAGCATATATGGTTGAAGTTGACACTGTGCATAGCTTACTGGTTTACCAAACTGGAAAAAGGTAAGAGTTTATCTGAGGTCTTTAATAGAGTTTTTAAAAGGGTTCATTTTGTACACCTGGTTAGGTGTCCATAGGCGAAAGATATCTGGCATCCCCTGAAGAGCAGAATTATCTGAGCCTATACATTGGGTATGCTAGCAAGAGGTTCACAGTTTGAATCCCTCCAGAACTTGAGACCAAAGGTTGATTCGAACCCACAAAACAGACAGGAGGGTTACCCTGTTCTGTTCCTGTTCTCAATACTGCACTCAGAGGTTGGCACTGTTGGAGCAGAGGGCCTGGTCTGCTGAGTGGAGTTGTGACAGATTGGTGGCGGTGGTGCTGATAATTTCCATATTGGTTAGCAGCAGTGTGCATAGTTTGGTATTACAAGCTTTATTGTTCAGTGTGTCGGCGTAATACTGTTAGCTCACTTGCAAAAAAAGGAAAAGGCAGTGATTTATTTTTAAAAGGAAACAGAACTATATCACTTGGCTTATAGTCAAGTTCCTACTTCTTGTATTTTTTTTGCTAAAGTGCAAGTCAGAGCAGCTGTAGTTAGGGAAGAAGATGGCTTCCAGCTACAGCGGGCACACTGTAGACTATTTAAAGCAGTTGTGCAGGGACAGAGGAGTCCCGTACAAGGTGAAAGCCACCAAACAGAACCTTGTGGATGCCTTGATGGTAGCAGATGCCCAGAGCATCGAGTCACAGACAGGGACTGTAAGGGACCGAACCTTGAATGTGGAAGGGCTAGCGGCCAGTGCAGTGTCCAGATCTGATGAGGAGGGCAGCAGGGCCACTGTCAGTGAAGGGCCACAGCAGCAGGGGAAGGTCACCAGTATCCTGGATCCAAAAGTACTCAGGCTGCAAATTGAGTTGCACAGAATGGAGCTGGAGTTCCAGAGGGAGAGGGTCCGTGAACAGCGGGAGGCTGTCCATGAGGTGCATGAGCACCAGAGGCAACATGAATTGGAGAAGCTATGACTCCAACCACCAGCACCAGAGCAGGTAAGTGGCTTGGGTTTAACTGGGACTGCAGGACTGGGTTACAAATTGAATTCCAAATTGATAGCTGAATTTAAAGAGGGGGAGGATATGGATGCCTTTTTAAATTCTTTTGAAAAAGTTTGTATTCAGGCTAAAATTCCTAGGGAGTCCTGGAGCTTCCAGCTATCTCTGCTACTTACCGGAAAAGCTCGGGATGCATTGGGTCAAATGGACAATGAGGACAGTAATGATTACAGCAAACTTAAAGCTGTAGTGTTAAAAAAAGTTTGAATTAACTGCTGAATCATACAGAGCTAAATTCTGTAAGCTACTGAGAAGCCCTGATATGAGCTACGAGGAGCTAGCCAAGCAACAACGTCAGTTTTTAAAATGTTGGTGGGAAGGAATTGAAGCAAACTCTGTTGATAACATTGAAAATGTGATTTTGTTAGAACAGTTTTTCTGGGCATGCCCAGCAGAGCTGAAAACCTGACTAGAGGACCAAGATCCCAAAACAGTGCTAGAGGCTGCTGAACTCTCGGACTGCTATACCAACAGCAGACCTGTTCTGAGAGCGAATGGGGAAGGTGTGGCAGTGCAGAAAGGGAAAAGTGCACTTTCAGGGTAGCTAAAACCCTCACTGCCTCCACCAAAACCAGTTAGCCCAAGGTTTCAGAGAAAAGATTTCTCTGAGAAAAGAAATAAATGTTGGTTGTGTAAAGAAACTGGGCATATTGCCAGATAGTGTCCCAAATGGATGAGCCATATGCAAGGTGGTGCTAGGAAGGAAGTGGGTTGTTTGTGTGTCCCTGGAAGCATGCCTGTGACCATGAGGGAACACATGCACTCAGTCATGGTGAATGGTGTACAGACGCAAGGGTTAAGGGGCACAGGGGCATCCCTGACATTTGCAAATGGGGATCTAGTAGAGCCTAGTCAGCTTATACCCAATAAATACATCACTGTACAGGACTTCACTGGTGAGGAGAAAACATTGCCCCTCGCTAGTGTTCTCCTAGACTGGGGTGAAACAGGGGGAACTGTGCAACAGGTGGCTGTAGCCAAAACATTAGCAGTAGACCGTCATCCTTGGCAACAATCTCAAACCGGGGGGTGGTTTGTGCAGTTACATATAGCCCAGCGGCAAGGGAACACTGTAGTTCCCTGGACCCCACAGAAGCCATTGTGGAAACCACTGGGAGGCTGGTTCCCCCAGCCTGTATCTCCTGATTTGGAGATTAATAAAAAGGGGGTAGAAATTTCCCCAGTAGCAGTTAACCACACAGCCACAGAAGGTTACTCCAAAGAGGGAGGGGTGACCCATTGTCAGAGGGTTAGGGATGACAGTGATCCTGAGTGCCCTGATGCTAGTGCTAGGAACCCTAGTTTAGTGACTGAAGGGGGCCTGTCCCATGCCTTGGGAATGTGTGAGGAGTTTGCAGCTGCTCAGAGAAGTGACCCTAGTCTAGAGAAGCTGAGGGCTTGGGCAGACTCTGATGGAACACAGGGAGGCGACGGTAAACATACGGTTTATTGGGAAACTGGACTGATGTATACTCAGGCTGTGCAGACAGAGGGAGGGGTGCTAGGCAGGCAGCTTGCCATTCCCCAGGGGTATCATGAGCAGTTGCTCAAGATTGCACATGATATTCCCTTGTCTGGTCATCTGGGAATCGCACGCACTACGCAGCGGTTGGCTCAGAATTTCTATTGGCCAAACTTCACCCAGCAGGTGAAGGAGTATTGCAGGTCTTGTCACCAGTGCCAAGAAATAAGGAAGGTGGGCAAGAAAACCCAAGCTGCCCTAATTCCATTGCCCATAGAGGAGGAGCCATTCCAGAGGGTGGGAATAGATATTGTGGGGCCTTTAAATACCCCCAGCTCCTCAGGGAAGAGATTTATCCTGACTGTGGTGGATTATGCCACCCGGTACCCAGAGGCAGTTGCCCTATCCTCACTGAGGACAGACAAAGTGGCAGATGCCTTACTTGGGATTTTCTCCTGTGTTGGGTTCCCGCAGGAGGTTATCACCGATCGAGGGGGTTCCTTCATGCCGGACCTGATGAAATGTTTATGGGAGAAGTGTTGGGTGGTGCAGAGATGCATGACACTGTATCACTCACAAGTCAATGGGCTTGTGGAAAGATTTAATGGTACCCTGAAGTCGATGGTCCAGGCATTTGCTGAACAGCATGGGAGGGACTGGGAGAAATACCTTCTCCACCTATTGTTTGCATACAGGGAGGTGCCCCAAGAGTCAACAGGATTTTCCCCCTTCGAACTCTTATATGGATGCCAGGTACATGATCCCCTAGACTTGATCTGGGAGGACTGGGAAGGCAAGCATGCCACCCAGGGAACTCCCATAGTGGATTATGTCCTTAGATTTAGGGAAAGTCTGAATGAGCTTATGAAGACAGCCCAGAGCAACCTGGCATCTGCCCAACAGAAATAAAAAGTGTGGTGCGACCACAGAGCCAGAGCTTGCTCATACATGGTGGGTCAGGAAGTCATGGTCCTTATTCCAGTCCGGAAAGACAAGCTGCAAGCTGAGTGGGCCAGACCATACAAAGTATTTAGGAAGGTAAATGATGTGAACTATATTATAGAGTTGCCTGACAGAAGACAGACAGAAAGGGTGTATCATGTCAACATGATGAAGCCATATGCTAATAGGGCTGACATGGTGTTTGCAGTGTGTAGTCCTGGGGAAGGGATGGACGAAGGAGACCCCCTTCTGGACATGCTGTAGGAAAGTAAGTGGGAGTCCTCTGTGGAGGCAGTAAAATTGTCTCCCCAGCTGGCCCCGGACAAGATCCAGGAAGTAAGGGAGGTTTAGCAGACTTTGCCCCATTGTTTAGCACCAAGCCTGGATTAACCCCCTTAGTGACACACAATGTGGAGACAGGGACACAGACGCCCATACGGAGGACAGCATATCGGGTGTCAGAGGCTGTCCAAAAGGACATTAGGAGGGAAGTGGAGGAGATGCTAGATTTAGGGGTAATCCAGAGATCCCACAGCCCCTGGGCCTCACCCGTAGTCCTCGTGCCCAAGCCAGATGGCTCTACTCATTTCTGTGTGGACTATCATGGACTGAATGTGGTCAGGAAGTCAGACACCCACCCAATGCCCCGGACGGATGAACTCCTGGACAAGTAGGAAGGGGTGATCTACCTTATGACTATTGACCTGACCAAGGGGTATTGGCAGGTAGAGTTAACGGACAGAGCTAGGGAGAGGTCATCCTTCATCACTCCGATAGGCTTATTTGAATTTAAAGTAATGTCTTTCGGAATGAAGAACGCCCTGGACACTTTCCAAAGGTTGGTGAACCAGGTGTTAAATGGTGCTGAGGAGTACGCCGTGGCATACCTGGATGACATTGCCATCTTTAGTGCCAGCTGGGAGGAACATCAGTCCCACCTTAGGGAAGTGCTGGGCAGGACACAGAGGGCCAGGCTCACTGTCAAAGTTGAGAAGTGGCAGGTGGCCATGGGAGAAGTGGCATACCTCGGGCATGTGGTAGGCTGGGGACAGCTCCGTCCTAAAACCAAATAAAAATAGAGGTGATCCAGGCATGGCCCAGACCAGAAACGCAGGAGCAGGTCAGAAGTTTTCTAGGGACAGCAGGGTACTATAGGAAATTTGCACCAATTACAGGGCCCTGGCTGCTCCCCTATCTGACCTGGTAAAGAAAAGGATGCCAAAGAAAATTACCTGGGACCCAGCCTGTGAAAGCTCTCCAGACTGAAGGAGGCACTGTGCAGTTAGTGGTGGTGAGTGGCCCCAATTCCTCCACAAAGTGATCCACTAGAGTGAAAGCGATTTTCTTGAGTGCTCGCAATGTGAAGTGGAGTACTTTGTATTGCAATGGGTAATGCGAAGTCATTGAAACAATGACTTTGCATTACTTCACTTCCAAACCACTACTGTACCAATTCTTAAAGCAAAGTACATTGAAAACATTGTACTTCACCTTATGCTTGTTTTAAGCTCCAAAGCTGAATTTTGCAGTGTTTCATGGGATTTCAGGTCACATGGGCTCTAGATTGTTCTGTACAAGCCTCAGTTTGGGGTAGTGTGTAGGAAGCTGTAGGAGACAATCTGCTCTGAGAGCTCTCTGCAATTCAAACCTTCAAAAAGCTGTTAAAAAGCCTTTTGAGTAATTTTGCTGAAACTTTAGTTCATCGATTATAGGAAACTCTCCTGTGCTCATATCATTGAGCGTTTATTGTTTGTGTATGGATTTTGAATGTTAATGTACAACATTGAGTCTGTGTACTGAGAGACAGTGGAAGTGTGCTTTAGGGGAGGGTGTATCTGTGGTGTAGGTAGATTAACTTGGAGAAAAGACAGTGCTTTCTGTTTTGGTGATATTTTTCTTGTTTAACTGTGTTAATGTACACACAGTAATATTTTAATATTTCTTGCCATTTTTTGCTGATTGTTGTGGTGCAGCAGTGCATAATTTTAGTTTGTTTAAAATATGTGGTTATATTACTGAAGTTTCAATTTACTATGTATTACTTAGTGTGTGTGTGAGTGTGTGTGACGCTGTCATCAAATCAGACATCTTTTATTGTGCCACTTAATAATTTCAAATGTGAAGCTGCTATCCACTGCAGCTGTGTGATTTTTGTGCTTCTTTGTGGTATCTTTACTGGTACTGGTCTGGTACTAGTACTAGTGACTGTTACTGCAGCAGTACAGTACACTGCCCCCTCGCCTTCCCCAACCAGTAAAGGTATTCTTTCCAGATTTTAATTTCTGATGGTGAGCACTGGTTAGATGTTGTACCTTTGTGTTCGATCTCTTCAGTGCACAGTGCAATCGTAATCTGTCTGTGCATTTGCATCTCTTTAGGGCCCAATCTCCATCTGTAACTTAAGTCACAGTTGTTCCTTTGGCTTCCTTCAGAGTACTGGACAGGTGTGGTGCTTAATTCTACATGAACATTGTACTCATTATTATGTGTTTTAAGTCAGGACCATCATCACGAGTCACTCGTGATACAAATCATGTTCTTCATCATCACAGTCACAAATGCAGTCACAAATCACGATTCATGATCATTCACATTACGAATCACATTCATTTTTTTACTAGTTACTTGGATGTATTGCAAGCCTGTTTTGTAGTATCTCTCCAGGCTTCACCAGCCCACCATTGTACTCATTGATACGTGTTTTTAAGTCTGGGAGTTTTAAGCTACAGCTCATCAGGGAAGTACAGTCGTAGGCGGTAAGCATTCACGTTTCTTCATCATCACAGTCACAAATGCAGTCACAAATCACGATTCATGATCATTCACGTTATGAATCACAACATTAATTTTTTTTCTAGTTACTTTGAGGATGTGTTGTAAGCCTGTTTTGTAGTATCTCTCCAGGCTTCACCACCCCACCATTGTACTCATTAATATGTGTTTTTAAGTCTGGGAGTTTTAAGCTACAGCTCATCGGGGCCTGGGGAAGTACAGCCATAGGCATTCACGTTTCTTCATCATCATGGTCACAAATGCAGTCACAAGTCACCCTGCTGGTCATGGTGCTGAACAGGATGGGATCCACACCTGGGCCCTGGGGAACAGGCTCATCCTGCTCAGAGGACCTGGTGCTGGACTTGGTGGTGGTGGTGGTGGTTCAACTGCCTCAGAGTCAGGACAGGAGGCAGTGCTGGTCCTGCTCTGGGGGCACTCACAAGTTTTGCGCGGTCCAACAGGAATGGGCGCCCATGTCCTCCACACATGCACACGGTACGATGCTTACCACTACCACGCTCTCCCAAAGCTGCCCCGTCCCAGACATACCCTCACCCTGGTCCATCTCTCCTACTGAGCTACCTCAGTCTGAGCAATCACTACTCACACTGTCACACAACACACACACACACAGTCACACAAAGACAAACAACTAACTATTTATAAAGGTAAGAAAAATAAAATTTTCAGAAAGAACAAATTAAGTAAAAAAGAGTACAGAAAAGACAAAAAATGTAGCTTTTAAAAAAGCTGTTGGGTCTAAATCAAAGTTTAAATCTCCTCCTCGCTCTGATCTAAAAGTATCAGCAGTCACAAAACACACTACTCTCTCTCCGTCTGCACAGGAGAAAGTAAAAGTGTCTGCTTGTATGACTCACTTTCTTCCTGCCTAGCTAAAGAGCATGTGACTTACAGTACTGTAAGCCATGTGATGTGTGGGAGGGCTGATAAATCTGAAACACCAAGTGGATTACTTAGAATCCTAATGAGGAATGCAAAGTCCATTAAAAACAATGACTTCGCCTTACTTCGCGTTGCCATTCCGCCTTAATGAAAAGTGGTAATGACAAAGTGAAGTGAGCATTTTGCATTGCCCACTCCGCGTAGTGGAGTAGCAAGGCGAAGTGCCCACTTCGCTTTCAATTTGCCGGCGAATTTTAAATTCACTGCATCTCTATGTACAGTGCTCCTGTTTTAACAAGTCCTGACTATAGCAAACCCTTTATAGTTCAAACTGAAGCCTCAGACATGGGTATTGGGGCAGTACTGAGTCAGACATCCAGCCAAGGGAACGATCACCCGGTAGCGTACCTGAGTAAAAAGTTACTTCCCAGGGAGCAGGTATACTCTACTGTGGAAAAAGAATGTCTTGCCATAGTGTTGGTTGTGGACAAAGGCCGATGTGAGGCGGGTTTGCCGGATGGATCACCCTCAGGATTATGGCTTGGAGGTGTTCAGTTGACAACCTCAGATCAGGTGCGGAATCTTGGCGTAATAATTGACGACCGTCTGACGCTTAAATCTCAGGTGTCAGCGGTGGTCAAAACTTCCTTTTTCCATCTGAGGAATATTGCCAGGGTGAAGCACCTGGTCCTCCAGAGGACCTTCCAACGTTGATCCACGCCTTTGTTACCTCCCATCTTGACTACTGTAACTCCCTATACCTAGGGCTATAGGGGGTTGAACTTCGCCGTCTGCAGCTAGTGCAGAATGCGGCAGTCAGGCTGTTGACTGGATCTTCTAGATCCAGCCATATAATGCCTGTGCTTCGCGGACTGCACTGGCTGCCAGTGGCTTGGTGAATCACCTTCAAGGTCGGTTTGCTGACCTATAAAGCCCTACATGACCTGGGACCTACCTACCTGAAAGAACTCCTTTGTCCCTACTGTCCCTTCCACCCCCTACGATCCACTGACGAGGGATTGCTAGAGATTCCTAGGGTCCATCTGAAAACATCAGGTGCTGGATCATTTAGTTTTATGGCACCAACCCTATGGAATTCTCTACCTTGTCAGGTGCAAAATTGCCCGACCGTCCTTAGTTTTAAAGGAGCTTTGAAGACCCACCTTTTTAGCATAGCTTTTAATGATTTATTTTAATTTTAATTTTATTGTATTTATTGTTCAAAATGTACAGGCGCTTTGGTTTTAAGAAAAGCGCCTTTTAAAAATAAAGCTGAATTGAATTGAATTGAATAGTGTGGGACATGAAGAAGTTAGAGCCATACTTATATGGGTAGCATTTTGTGGTACAGACTGACCACAACCCCCTGGTTTGGCTAATGCAGAAGGGAAAAAACAATGGTAGATTGCTAAGATGGAGTCCTGCTTTACAAGGGTATGACATGACAATCCTATGTAGGGCTGAAGTGACCAATCAGAACTCAGATGGGTTGTCTCATGTCTATGAGGAGTGAACTGATTTGGGAAGCTCATCCCATGCAGGGGATAGAGCCCCCAAATTCAGTCTAGGTGGGGAGGATTGTGACACTTCGACAGCTGGTTCTGATTAATCAATGCTTTTTGTAATATAAAAATGTGTTATTGAATGTCTCTCTTGAGACATGTTGTGTTCCTGGGATGACCCGCCCTTCAGGTTTCAACTACAAGCTGTTAACCTAAAAGGCATGAGATAATTACAGGCTAGAAGAAACACAAATTAAGGATCTCTGTTTATCTGGCTTAATTGTAGTTGCCAGCTCCTAGGATGGAAATCATAAACTTTTATGATGTTTAGAGGAAGAATACAGGTTATGTCACTTGGGTGCTAAGTTATAAAGGTATTTTGATGTCTGTGAATGGCAAAAGACACACTAGATCAAAGGGTTATGGGGAAGTGAATTTTTGCTGATGTCACCTTAGTTAATTTACCTTCTGAATGATCAGACATCCTGGTTGTATGCTTTTTAATAAACAGAGGAGGAGCTGGGTGACATCATGGAGAAAGCAGGTTCAAGACGGTTGTTTTAATTATGCTGTGACTGATCTTTAGAGATATACATGTTTGGACTCTGAAGAAGAAACATCTATCAGCACTATTAGAAGATATACATTAGATAGACCAGTCTAAGTGTATGGTTGGTAGGAATCTGCACTTTTAAACCTTGTTCTTTTTAAGTGATTGTATGGTTTTGTGATATATTGTTCTGTATTTACAGTTTACATAATGTTTATCTATTTTAAAGCAAACCTCTATTTTAAGAGACTACTTGGTGTGCCTTTGAAATTCTTTATTTGACAAGTGAAGCATATATGGTTGAAGTTGACACTGTGCATAGCTTACTGGTTTACCAAACTGGGAAAAGGTAAGAGTTTATCCGAGGTCTTTAATAGAGTTTTTAAAAGGGTTCATTTTGTACACCTGGTTAGGTGCCCGTAGGCAAAAGATATCTGGCATCCCCTGAAGAGCAGAATTATCTAAGCCTGTACATTGGGTATGCTAGCAAGAGGTTCACAGTTTGAATCCCTCCAGAATTTGAGACCAAAGGTTGATTTGAACCCACAAAACAGACAGGAGGGTTACCCTGTTCTGTTCCTGTTGACAATGCTGCACTCGGAGGCTGGCACTGTGGGAGCAGAGGGCCTGACCTGCTGAGTGGGGTTGTGACAATGACAACCCTCCCTCTCCAAGAGAGGAGAGGAGAGCAGCCCATCAGATGGTTGAATCCTCTCACTTGCCAGCTAACCTCCAGTGACCCAAGTCTGTTCCCAAACCCAGGTCGCCAGTGTGGTGTGAGGTGTGGCATCCAGTGCCTCAGCCCTAGAACGACCAGGCCAGCCTGGGAGTAGTCATTGATAGTCAGCTGACATTTGTTTCTCAGGTATCTCCTGTAGTCAAGATCTGCTTTTATCATTTGAAAAGTATGTCCAGACTGTACCCTTCTTCATTTTGCTGAACTTGTTACCCTAGTCAATGCCTTGTCTTTTTTCATGTGTTTTTTCAGCTGGGTCATGGGGCTTACCTTGGTTGATCCCGTCCACCTGAAGCCCGGGTAATCCTCCTGGAGGCCAGCTCTCCCCATGGTCCCTCCCTATACCCCCCGATCTACATCCCTGGGGGCAAGGACTGCAAACTCCTACTTGGCGCTCTACCTATGAGTGTCTGGCTGAGATAAGCATGGGGAGACCAGGAGGACATCCCCAGCCCGACATTGGATGTGGTGCCTTGGTGCCGCTAGACACACCTTCACCTACCAGTGGGAAGGGGTATTTCAGGCTTGTTTTGGTCCCTCAAGGAGCTCAGATGTGCAATGGCAGCTGGGCACTGTGTGCCACCAACCACCGAGCTCCTTCCCTACTGAACGTACACCAACTGTTTGTGCTGCACCCGACTGCCACCAGGTGCCGCTACAGAGCGGCTCATCCCCAGAACCCTCCCCAGGGAAGGGAGAGCTGTCCTCCGGAAGCTCAATCTCTTCCCTCCCCTGATGACCCATGGTGGGCCCGTCTTGTTCTCGAACCCAGGTCACTGCTGTGGCACAAGGTGAGGCGTCCAGTGCCTCAACCCTCAGCGCCACCAGGCCAGCTGTCTTTTCTCATGTTGACTACTGTTATGCGCTGTATGAACACTTACCCAGAGGCAGGGCTTCGGATAATTTTTTTTGGGTGGAAGTCAAATACTTCCATGGGTTGAAATTTGGAAGTCATTTCACTTTTACTGTAATCAAAATACTTCCAGCTGTCAATTTTTGGAAGTCAAAATAATTCCAGTCCACAAATTTTGGAAGTCGAAATACTCAAGTCCTATAGTTTTTGAAGTCATGGGCCTTCTGAAACCTCACTGTACCCTCATCCAAGATCCACAAAAATACATTTGTGAATGAGTCTAGGAAAGGAAAGCATGAACAGTAAATCAGTTACTTACAGTACAGTATGTGTTTATTTCATGAATTATTCTTGCAGTTCCAAGTAACCTCCATCAATTATCTGTTAAGTTGCTTGCAGTCAGGTGCCTGCTACATTCAAAGTCTGGTGATCATACACTAACACATACAGCATATCACCTTCCTATAAAGCTGACAGTTGTTTTGATATCAGATCTCATTTGGTGTATCATTATACATTGATGATGGCAAGCAAGATACAGTCATGAATGCAATTGTGTAACCAACACATCAAGTCAAACAGACTTGTTACAGTTTTGTTTTTATGTGTTGTTCAAGTTTAACAGAATGTTGTGAAGTATCACTACCCACCTAAATGGGAAATTCACCGGAAAAGGGCCCCATACACCACCAGACTTGACTCAAAAATGGTGCTGCTGGTTCCCAGTGTACAAAAATATTTGATTTACTTTGTTGCAGTAGAAAGTAGATTAATTGTATTGGATTAATTTTGCTTACTTGTTGTCAGCTAACAGACAAGCATCTAGGTCTGTGTTCTGTTACAGACCCCTCAGAGGCACAGTGGTGGTGTCTACAGACAGCTGACATCAGCGCAGCCAGAGTAAGCCAGGAGTCAGGAGTGGAGGAGAGTCAACAGCCTGCCAGACAGTGTGCAGGTTACATTTAATCAGATTGATATATTGGTTGAAGTGGTCAGCCTCTGAATGTAATCTTTTTTTAGCTGTCTGATCTATTCCTCCACGGGCTGCTCCATGGGCTGCTAAGTACAGTCAGTCAATGATGCACTTAAAAGCACCTGGAGAAAAACACAACTGGAAACTCAGATCCTGGGGATGATCATAAAAGCTGAGTAACGTGCACTGAAGGCAGGCAATTCAAATGAATCTCCCACACTGCAGTGCTGCTTAGCCAGCCGCATTGGGCAGCTGCACTGTGTGGGATATTGAATTGCCTGGCCTGCCTAAAGTTGATGGTATTAAAACATAGACATTGCTGGCAGATGGATACCTTATGATCCATCAAGTCTGCCCTTGTTTTCCTACCCTCCCTAACTTAGTTGCCTGCTTGAATATCCCACAATGCCTATCCCATGCCCACTTGAATTCTCCCATCTTTCCCCCACCGCCTCCAGCAGGCTATTCCATGGTTCAATAACACACTCTGTAAAGAAGAATTTCCTCATATTGCTCCTGAACCTAGCCCCCTTGAGGCAAAGATCATGCTTTCTTGTCCTGCTATAGTGTTTTACCTAAAGAGGTTCTGCACCTGTACCTTGTTGTTGCCTTTAAGGTATTTAAATATCTCTATC
This sequence comes from Neoceratodus forsteri, assembly GCA_016271365.2. Lineage (NCBI taxonomy): Eukaryota > Metazoa > Chordata > Ceratodontiformes > Ceratodontidae > Neoceratodus > Neoceratodus forsteri. The sequence continues at coordinate 1,728,947,219 of CM057456.1, forward strand.
ATGCCCCCCCCAACTCCTGCACTGCTCTAGGGAGTATAGATTGAGTTAATTGCATCTTGCTTCATATGGTTTTTGGTGCAAGCCCTGCATGATCTTTGTTGCTCTTCTCTAGCCATCTCCAGCATATCTATGTCCCTCCTGAGGTGTGGCCTCCAGAACTGGGTGCAATATTTCAGGTGAGGGTATTACCAGGGATCAGTACAGAGGCATGATCACTTCATGCCTCCAGCTTGTGATGCCCCTTCCTATGCATCCCAGGATGCCACTAGATTTTAGTGCTGCCTTCCTGCATTATTTGCTGACCTTGAGGTCATCTGATATGATCACCCTAGGTCTCGCTCTAGCCTTGTATACACCAGCTGCTCCCCTCCCATTGAGTAGTTTCCCTGGGTTACATTTTTCCAGGTGCATGACTTTACATTTTTTGGCATTTAATTTCAATTGCCATATCCTTGACTATTCCTCCAGCTTTCAGAGATCAGATTCCATGCTTTGTCGCCCCTCTGGTGTGTCAACCCTGTTGCCGATTTTGGTGTCATCAGCAAACAGGCACACTTTTCCCTTCTGTCCATCAGCAATGTCGCTGATGAATATATTGAAGAGGATTGGCCCCAGAACTGAGCCCTTCGGAACCCCACTAGTCACCCTACCCTCTGACAGAGTGCCATTTACTAATATCCTCTGTGTTCTCCCATTTAACCAGTTCCTGACCCAGCCTGTTACCTTAAGCCCAACTGCCATGTTTTCCAGTTTATTGACTAGTCTGTGCGGAACCGAGTCAAACGCCTTACTGAAGTCCAGGTAAACCACATCCACTGCCCCACCCTGATCCACTGTTCTGGTGACCCAGTTGAAGAAATCAACCAGGTTTGTTTGGCAGGTCCTCCCTGCCATGAAACCATGTTGCTTTGTGTCAAGCTGACCACTTTCCTCCAAAAAAGCAACAATTCTTTCCTTCAGTAGGGACTCCATCAGTTTTCCCACTACTGAAGTTAGAAACATAGAAACATAGAACCATAGAATTTGACAGCAGATAAGGACCACTTGGCCCACCCAGTCTGTCCATTTCCCTACCTGATGGATAAGCTGCCGATTCTAGTTAATCAACAACTTACTTCCTCCTACCCCCCAGTAGAATTGCCTTATGTCTGTCACATGCATTCTTGAATTCTCCCACTGTTCCTGACTCCACAACCTCCACAGGAAGGCTGTTCCATGCATCCACAACCCTCTCTGTGAAAAAATACTTTCTAACATTACCTCTGAGCCGTCCCCCGTATTTTCAAATTGTGCCCCCTTGTTCTTGCACATCTCTTTTCTGAAAGATACTGCCCTCTTGTACTTTGTTGATTCCCTTGAGATACTTGTAAGTTTCTATCATGTCCCCCCTCTCCCTCCTTTCCTCAAGGATATACATATTAAGCTGCTTTAGTCTCTCCTCATATGTCTTCTGGTGCAGACCCTGCACCATTTTGGTTGCCCTCCTCTGAACAGTCTCCACTCTGTCTATGTCTTTGCGGAGATGGGGTCTCCAGAATTGCACGCAGTACTCTAGATAGGGTCTCACCAACTGTCTGTACAGAAGGATAACAACTTCTTGCTTTCTAGTGTTGATGCCTCTCCCTATGCATCCCAGTATCTCCCCAGCCCTCCTTACTGCCTTCTCACGTTGCTTGCCCACCTTTAGGTCATCTGATATAATTACTCCTAGGTCTTTTTTGATTTTTGTTGTTGTTATTATCTCACCCCACATTGACTAATTAACTGGATGGTGGTTTCCTGGCTCTTGTTTGCTTCCACTCTTGTAGAGTGGCACTACTGTTGCCCTCTTCCGGTCCTCCGGAACCTTCCTGCTCTCCGATTTGTTGAAGAGCACTGCTAAGGAGGCTGCTGGTTCCCTCCCAGTTCCTTAAGTATTCTTGGGTGTATCCCATCTGGTCCCATAGCGTTATCCACCTTTAACTTGTTGATTTCCTCTAGTACCCTTTTATATGTGAAGGGACTCATGTCTGTACTCCAAGTGGAATATTCTTTTGGCCTATTGTTGAACCGCTATCGCCAACTTCCTGTGTGAAGATTGAGCAGAAATATTCATTGAGTGCCCCTGTCTTCTCTCCGTTATGTTCCGTGGGCTGCCCGGCCTTTTTCATGATTCTAACAATGCCTCCCTTAGTCTTCCTTTTTTCTCGTATGTACCTATAGAATATTTTGTCACCCTTTCTCACTCCCTGAGCTATCCTTACCTCTGTCTGTGCCTTGGCATTTCTTATCACTTTCCCTGTCTCTTTTAGCTTTTCTTTATATTCTGTTTTTGTTAGCCACTTTCCCTGACTCCTTGTACTTTCTGAAGGCTTTGGGCTTTTCCCTCACCATGGTTGCCACCTCTTTGGAAAACCATAGTGGGTTTTTCCTCTTTTTATTCTCACTGACCTGGCGGGCACACTGTGATGTGACCATGGTTAGTGCATCTTTCAACCTTGTCCGACACTCCTCTCGACACTCCCCTCTGTTGTTTTACTAAGACTGTCCCTCAGGCAGGCCTTCATTTTTTTGAAGTCTGCCCTCCTGAAGTCAAGGACCTTTAGCTTAGATTATGTGGAGTTGTCAGTCTTGTTTACCTTGACCCATACTATGCGATGGTCAAGGTTTCCCAGTTGGTTCCCCACTTCGACACCCACAACCCTATCGCTATTTGTGAATACAAGGTCTAAGATGACTCTACAATGCTGGTTCAACAACACTTTCGTTGACCGGCATCACAGCGACAGGATTTATATCGACCGAAAGTTGCGGTTGACATAAATCCCGATTGTCTTCCGGTACATTTTTTCATTGGGAGGCTTCGCACCCCGAACCCCCCATGCCCTCCGTACTATAGATTATTAACTCCAAGTAGGAGTTGATTCAGGGAGGGGGTGCAGGACTAGAAGACATTGTGCCCCTGTGTCAGGCACCCTGACACAGCTACTTGTCACCGAACTGTCGATTTTGTTAACAGGGATTTAGGTCACTGTGTTGTTGTCACTGACCATGGTACATACCGTCTAAGATCATGTTTCCTTTTGTGGGTGTCTTCTCTAGTTGACTTAGGCCTGCTTCTTGTAGTGTAACTAAGAATTCATTGCTTTTGTCTGATGATGCTGTGCAGGAACTCCAATCAATGTCTGGTAGATTGAAGTCCCCTACCAGCACCATGTCCCCTTTGTCTGACATCTGATGGATGGTTTCCAGGGTATCTTTGTCCCTGGTTCCTCCTGATTTGGGGGTCTGTAGATTACTCCTATCCAGATGGGTGTCCGGCTTCTGTCCCTGATTGTAATCCATAGATCCTCAGTTTCCCTGATTGTAATCCATAGATCCTCAGTTTCCCCCAGTGCCTGCTAGATTTCAGTAGCACTTATGGTATCTTTAACATAAATAGCTACCCTCCCTCCCTTTTTCCCCAGTCCTATCTCTCCTGAACAAGTTATACCCTGGGATAGTCACCTCCCAGTTGTGATTGTTCGTGAGTGATGTTTCAGTCATGGCAACCCAGTCCAGTCCTGCCTCAGCTATTGTGGCAGTGAGGTCTGGCATCTTGTTAGTCAGACTGCAGGCACTGAGACATAAAGCTGTCTATTGCAGATGTTCATCTCCATTTGTGATAACCTCCCTTTTTGTTCTTGTTTCTCCCTTTACCTTTATTTGGCCATTGTCAGTTACTGACAGGGTTGCATGCTTTCTGTATTCTGTAATGGTTATCCTGAAGTGTCCTGTATGATTGGTGCTAGCTGGAGGGGGAGAGACGGCAGGCTTTACATGTGCTACTCCTAAAGCTGCTGCCTTCTCCCCATCCGCTAGTTTAAATGCCCTGCATGGACATCACATTTTTTGCCCAGTGCCCTAACCCCCATCTTAGCCAGGTGGAGGCCATCAAAGTTGAAGAGCTCCCTTTCCCAGAAGTCGTCCCGGTTTCCAACAAAGTTATGCCCCTTGGTGTGGCACCAGTCTTTGAGCCATGCGTTGAGCTCACCTATCTCTTTCTCTCAGATTTTCTGCCTGTTTTTCCCTTTTCCTAAACAGGCAATTATTACACAGCTTTTGATGATCATCACTGATTGGCACAGGGTGATTATGTTGTAAGACATAAGAGCACAGCAATGTACCACGCTGACAATTCAGCAGATACATTGCTGCTGCTTGGATACACTGCTGAAACACATTTTGGCAAAAAAAACAGGTGCTGCCTTTCTTTTCTGTGGGGGGCTCCACCCCCCGTTAAGGGAGACTGCGCCTCTGAACCCCCCCCCATTAATATAATCATCTCGGGGGGCGGTTAACATGGGGACAGGAAGAAACACCAGGAGGGAGGGGGAAAACCAAACAATGTGGTTTAGCAAAAGTCTGGGACCAGGATTCCAGCCCCAGTCCACAGATGCACAGCAACCCCCTGCACTTGCAGCTCATCCCACTGAGCCATGGTGGCAGCTCGGCAGACCACCTCATGAATGGAGGTCTTCACCTCCAGATAACTTCTCCTCCTCACCCATGTGCAAGGTTTTGTACCCTATCATGCTAGTGCACTACGCAATATGTTCTGCGTGGTATTCCATGCGAAGTTATCTGTACGAGATATTGACCCAGTAGGTCACTGATCATATGTTTTCCAGTTATGCTTCTTGTTCTCTCCATGTGCCAAGTACACTCAATAAGTGTGCAGTGCAGTGCATGATATCAGGTCATCTGCCTGTAATCTGACCTGTGTGAGTCTGGGGTTTGTAGTAGAAGAGGTCAGCTATGCCGGGGGTGGGGTACAACTGTACAACTTGAGAGAAGTAAATAAAATTAGTATGTGACAATTTAAACAATATAAGTTCTTGTCTACTGCCCTCTCCAACTGTCCCTCTCTAAGCAATAGAACAGGGGCTCTCCTGAAGGAAGGAAAGGCAAGAGCCTGAGGGGCAATTTTAAGAAGCCTTATGCTGGATGAAAAGGGAAAAGGGATAAACAATTGCAAGACAATACTTGAGTAGTACTCCATCATCCACTCAGGTAGATAACTTTACTACTGGAGATAACAGTGCTATGGTGGGAATAATAGCCCCAACCTGCTGTGCTGAGGTGAAGGTATTGTACAAGTAGTACAAAGAAGCAGAGAGGCCCATGGACAATCAGTCTAGAAGAGACTGAGAGACAAACTGGTGTCATGTGGAGAGGCCTACTGCGCAGCTGCATGCTACTCAGTTGTGGAAGAGCTGAGGGAGCAGGATCATTGTTTCACCTACCTCTCATTTTGAGCAGGTATGCCACCACTGCCTGAACAGCTGTGAGTCTCACAGAGATAGTGAAGTAAGAGAGAGTTGGTGGTAGCAACTTACTGTAGAAGACATTGAACTTTCCAGTCAGACTTGTGCTGCTGACTTTACATAGTCAAAACCTTGTGCACTGCTAGTCTGCTTCCGGTGCTGAAGTCTGGGCAGTGGGAGAGCCTGCACTGGAGCCAGGCCATTCGGAGCGGCCCTGAGGAGGGTAGGACACATAAGGCTCAGGCTGTGACTACAAGCTCACTCTTGGAAGAAAGAGTGATTTTATTGTTCCTCTGTCTTTTTCTCTGCTGAAGTATTTGTTTGAAATATTTATTTGTATTTTATTGGAATAAGTAATTATGTGCTTTTTGATGTCTGACTGTTTTAGATTCTAGAAAGTCAGACATTTACATTTTATTATTTTTAGAGTGACAGTGATTTTGGTTTCATCATCATTTTTCCCTTTGGATTTTTCTTTCTATGTGGGCAAACTCTTTTCCTTTTTAAGGTTCAAGCTGACAGTGGCTATTTTGTTGCTGTGCTCTTAAATAAATATTTGAGTACATGTAGATATAACAATATTAAAAATTATTACTCCCTTCCCTTATTTGCTCTTGCGGTATCTTGACTTACATGAATTTAATTCATGATTAAAGAAGTTCAGCGGTTATTAATGTTAATATTTTCTGAGGTATAGATTTAACTCTCAGATTGAAATAGGTGTCAGGAGGAGTAAGTGTGCGTGGATAGGTAATTAATTGATAAGCTAATTGCAGGCCACTCGCTTATTCTGTCTTACTTTAATTATTTTAATTACTTCAATTAGCTAAAGGGAAACACCTGCCTAGAATTGTTAAGTCTGCTCAGCAAGTGAACGATTCCTGTTAGGACCTCCAAGTTTCTAGATATATCCAGCCTGTTTGACATCCAATAGCAGAATCAGCAAGGAAGCAGAAGTATTAACTGACTGCTCTGAATCTGTATTTTAGCTGAGAACCATCTGGCATGGTTTAACTCCATGTTCACTTGCCTGTAATTCACTTACGTCCGAGCTGCTGCTGAATATTAGCTTAACTTCATAAGACGAGGCACTGCAGGGCCTTTTAAGAAATTTGGAAGGCTGGAAGCAGAAAATAGCAGCTTCTGCAGTTAAGATTGGCCTTCTTCCAGTATGGCGTGTTACTGCCATGGTTGGTGCCATAGTTGAGAGAGGAGAGCCAAAACCAGGGATTATTTGTTAAGCTATAAATAGATACAACAATCAACTAAAAGTGAGTGAATACTAGATTTAAAAAGCACACTTATTTTTGAAAACTCTGTTATGCTTAGAAATTTTACTTAGTATAGACAAGAGAAGTGGTTTTCATTTTCATTGAGTTTAAGTTAAAATGTTTTATTGGATAGCTGGTTAGGCTCCCTGTATGCATAAATTATTAGCCTTTTTTTTAATTGTAGAATACTTTCTCCTTAGCAGAGCAGGCCCCACAACCTCCAGCCGCTGGCACCTGCACCCCCAGACCTGGTCTGGTGTGCGATATGCTCCATTGCACAGGATTGGCCACTCCCCAATGAAGGCACCTCTCATGTCTGGGGCCGCAGGGCACGGCCATCAGCCACAGAGCTCACCAAACCATTTTCTTCTTTTCTAGTCCCAGGGGAGCTGGACGTGCAATGACATCTAAGCATGTCCATACTGATGCCTGCTGCACTCCCTTTCCTTCTAGGCATGACACTGTAGTGTAGCTGGCCTCTGCCAGTCACCCCTGTAGCGCAATGCACCATTCCCACCCACCCCAGAGGAAGGAGAGCAGTCATGGGATGCCCAATCCTTCCTCTCTCCCGCCAGCCCCCCCGAGGCCCGAGTCCATTCTTGAACCTGGGTTGCTGGTGTGGCGCGGGGTGTGGCATCCAGTGCCTCAACCCTCAGTGCCACCGGGCCGGACCATAAATTATTACCCTTTGATGGTATCCAGTGTTTTGTTTTTTCATTAACTGTTAGTGTCACGAACGTGGCCAGTGAACTACAGGACAAGGCCAGAGCATTACAACTCCTGTAAAAGCACACCAATATGGTCCTGGACAGTACACTTCATCCCACATAGAGATCGAGAAAACAGAACAGTCCAAGAAGAGAAACTGCTAATTATCTGAGATCTACGTACAGAAAGAATATTCTTTGGGTTGGAAATAAAGGAGTTTATAGAGTCCTGAATGATCAGAAAGAGCTAGAAAGAGTTCATACACGAACACTGAATACAGAGAAAGAGACCTTATTGGTTACTTTTGGACACGGACAGAGGTGATAAACCTTAACCCTTTTTTAATTTGTCTACAACTTTAGAGGTATTAGCACTGTGAATTTAAATTGTGTATTCCTGCTGTTATATTTCTATACTAATAACGTCTAATTCATTAATTTACTAGATATTTCTTCATTGGTTGTTTCAGATGCCATTGTTATAAATTAATAAGAGTGTCTGCATTTAGAAGGATATTATATATTTATATGTTATAGGCAGCGTAGAAGCTGTTACTGATATATCTATATATTATTTATTTATTTCATGTAGCTGCCACTTAGATTACAATTCTAGTGTTAAGTTAAGAAGATATCACCACTGGGATTAGGTATGCTGGCAATTACTTGAAGTAATAAAAATGGAGACCCTGATAATAATAAAAATTTTTAAGGAAAAAGAAGGAGAAAAGGTATTATGTCAGTTAAACAGTTGTCCACTAAAGCATTAAATAAAAATCAAAGGAAAACATTTAAGGAGCAACAAAAACAGAGAATGACATTAAGAATAATTAGCAAAAGCAAAGAGGGTCTTGGAAATACTTCTGCACCCAATGGTTACATTGTAAAATGTCTAGTAAAAACTCCTTGCTTAAAAATTTGAGAGCAACAAATCTTTTGAAAACTTAGCCCTCAGCAGAAACCTACATTGTCTAATATTTAAAACAAAAACAACACAAATATGGGTACTTATACCAAATTACAAGAAGTTAAAGATGAAAGTAAGATAGATTTTACATCAGTATTTCATAATTTGTCTACTTTAGACAGGGAAGTAAGAAGTTTAAGGGAATCTATAAAAGAGGATGATCTAGTTTGGGAACAAGAAGGTACAGATAGACACAATGTGTACAATAGTGAGAGAATGTCTGAATTACAGCAGTACAAATTATATGAGGGTAGCTCATAGACTATGAGCCCAGAAAGTGCAAAAACTCTGGACATAGAAGGTCTTACAAGGGATATGATACTTACACTTAGAAATCCCTTTAATGCTACTGTGCTGCTATATCAACAGTTGGTGGAAATAAAACAAGATCTGGCATGTCTAAAGGGGATTAGCATAGATAATAAAATTAAGTCAGGCAAACTTGAAAATGGCTTCACTAGATCAGATGGATTACTTAGTACAGTTGACATAGAAGGTAAGAGAAGGAAATTGCAGACACCTCTGAAGATAAAAGAAAGGCAGGTTATAGAGATGCAGGACAGGAATATAGGTAATGCTATAAGTACCAACTCAATTATGAATATCACAAATAATACAAACAATGAATTGTCAGAATGCATAATGTTGCCTGACAAAGGAGTAAGGGATTATAGTATATGTGAAGACTGGAAAGACAAATTTACAGAATTATGGGAAGAGGGAGAAAGGCAGGAAATTATGAATAATAAGAATCATAAGATACCAAAAAAAAGAGGAAAGAGAAGTGGAAGAGCAAGAAGACGTAAGCTAAGATAGAGTTTTGAAGTATAACAAGTATAGGTAACAGCATACAAGATTTGGATCAGAATCAGAAACTAAAACAAAATCAGCAGCAACAACAAATAATGGAGCTGGATCAAGGAAGGGAGAAGATTGACATTTTAACCAGTCAATCAAACTCTAGAAGTAATAGGACACAGTCATCAGAAAAAAGTGGATAATAACATAAAGGAAACAATAGGGACACAAAAGAAATGAAAGCAAAGTAAGAACAAAGCAACTGGTAAGAAGAAGGTGGGTAGGAAAGGAAAAGGTAGAGACAAAACAATGAAAGAAATGGGTTCTGAGAAGAAAAAGGAAAGGACTAAGAAAGGGACAGGAGAATAGGAGAATGTACCAAGGGCAAAGGAATCCAAAGAAACAAATGCCAATACACTTTCAGAGAGTGAAGAGGGAGCTAGGTACAATAGGGAAGTATGTAGGGAATTTGGGAAATTATTGCAGAAAACATTGTATAGAGTACCATGTTTGCCCAAGGAGGCTACTAATAATCTGTCATTAATGACTAAGAAATTATCATCCACTGTTATTGGCTGTAAATGTGTGACTGATCAAATCAGTATTAACAGACCTATGCCCAACTCAGAATTGATCTTAATTGTTTCGGACCAATTCTATATATTAAAAACAATTTCCAATAGGAAAAAAAGAGTTAGAGGAATTGGGTATGGAAATAGGTGAAATAACTACATTAAATGACCTATTCCCATAATTTTACAGAACAAGACAAAATGTAATTATTAATAATGATGTAATGGTGTCCATATTTGGTTTAAAACCAACAAATAGAGAAAATAATAATAATATTAAAGAAATACTGATTAAGGCTATGAACACACTCTTGAATACATACAGTATGTTTGCAACCAAGAAATTAAAAAGGTGAATAGATGGGAGTGTAATGGTCAAATAACTATGTGGGTGAAGGGAAGTATGATGTTAGAATTATTGGAAGATAAACAAAGAGTTTGAGATGAATTGGTCATTTTTATTCATATAGTAGATGACTTTGGAAAAGGAAAGAACAATGTTTATAGCCCACAGATAGAAAGAAGTTCAAAATGGGAAATCTTGATTAAGACATCAAATAAGTATGAAATGTTAGCCAATATAGTATGCAGTGACAATTAAAGTAGACTCATTAGGAAGGAGGCCACGGGGACTTTATTGTAAACAAATGTTAACAAAAATGGATAAGTTTAATAATCACATTTCTCCCAAAATAGATAATAAAACAGTTCAAATACTTTCATGGAACTCATCAAGCCTAGGAGATAAGTTAGGAGATACTGAAGTAGGACAATATCTACAACATTTTTATTTTATATGCATACAGGAGACATGGATAGTACAAACCACTTTCCTGAATGGATATAAAACATATTGAAAGTGTGCCAGAAAGCAGAAAAAATATCATAGAAACATAGGGGGCTTAGTCATTTTGTGTAGACTACATAAAAACCTAACAATGGAAGAATAAAATATCAATAGTGAAAGTCTATTAGTAATAAAAAATAATGGATAAGAATAGGGATAGTACTTTTTCAATAAATGTATATACACATCCAGAAAAAAAGTAAATATGGTGATAAGAATTTGGTAAATCATTTAGAACTGTTGGACATATTACAACATGACTAGCCCATGAGCAACATTATTCTTTAGGGGATATGAATGCATGGGTGGGGAATTTGCAGGGGATATATGAGGAGGTTATCAGTTTTATGTCCCAGGAGGTGTCTAAGGTTACTCATACAGATGGGAATTCAAGAGATCAGTTGATAAATAAAAAATGTATATAAATACACAGAACACTAATAGAGAAAATATTATATTATTAAATGGTCAGATAATAGGGGATATGCAGGGAGATTATACCTTTATGGGGGGTAATGGATCTTCAGTTATTGATTATATTTGGGTAAACCCATTGCCTAAGCCTGGAAATAGTCTTAAGGCCAGAAAGTCAGTACTCAGCTTTTAAACTAAAAATTAAAAGAACTGAGAAACATACTTGCAGTAACTTGTGCATTGCCCCTCTTGAGATAAAGAAAAAGAATTGTGTAAGTTGGAAGACTATAGAAGGGTATAATTTCCTTAAAGCCCTGGATGATAAAGGAGTTTTAGCATGTTTACAAATATTTACCAATAAAATAAAAGATGATACAATATTAATAGACTACAGCATAATTGTGGGAACAATTTCAAACTTAATCACGAAAGAGATAAACATTACTAAAAGGTATGGGTATTTTTGGTATAATGATGAATGTCAGAGGGCAAAGAGGACACTAAATAAACAACTAAGAGTTTTGAAACAGAATCCAGCTATAAATAATAATATAATAATGAATAAATTATGTAAAGAATATTGAATAGTGCTGAAAAAGAATAAGGACAGATATATACAACTACTCTGGTCAGAATTAGAAAAAGCTGTACAACTAAAAGATTCCAAGAAATTCTGGAGTATAGTAAATAAAGGTATGAGGGACAATAAGAATGAACAGGAGGTACATATTGAAACAGAAGTATGGGTTAGACACTATAAAAATCTATTCTTTAAAGATGACCCCAGTTACTTTATAACAGTAGAAGGGCACAACACATCGGGACCATGGCTAAAGCCAGAAAAACAAATTATAACTGAGGAGATAGAACAAGCATTAGATACCTTTCGTAGCCATAAAGCCCCAGACCCTGATGGAGTACCAATAGACATCATATGGAAAGCTAGATCCCAGTGGATACCATTTTTGTACAAACTTTTTAATTATGTTTGGAAAAGCAGTAAGGCCCCAAATAGTTGAAAACTCAGCATTATAATACCATTATTTAAAAAGGGAGAAAAATTACCCTGGTTGTTGTAGGCCCATTAGTTTAAGAGCAAGTACAATGAAAATATGTACAAGAATATTGAATAATAGAATAAGGGATTGGGTAAATAATAAGGGAATATTAGATGAAGCTCAGGCAGGATTTAAGGATGGTTATGCAACAACAGACCAGTGTTTTACCTTAGCACATCTAGTTTACAAGTATAACACTTTAAAGAAACAAAAACTGTACTGTGCTTTTATTGATTTAAAATCAGCATTTGATAGGGTGAACAGAGGAATGCTTTGGGAAAGGTTAGAAATGAAAGGGATGGAGAAATTATTATTAGAAATAATTAAAGTATGATATCAAGATAACTATGCATGTGTGAGATTTAACAATGGAGAGGGAGACTAGCAATTGGTTTGAGTCTAATACTGATATTAAACAAGGATGTACCCTTTTGCCATTGTTATTTAATTTGTATTTTGACACTGTACTTCAAACCCTATACAACCCAGATTTTCACATGCTAATAATAGGAAAGAAGGCATGTCCATACTTAGTGTATGCTGACGATATCACCCTGTTATCAACAAGTTATTTAGGAATGAAAATAATGCTGGAAAAATTTCAACAAAAATGCAATAATGCAGATTTTCAGGTAAATTATAACAAAACAAAAAGTGCTGGTATTTGGTGGGAACAACAAAAAATATCAATATATAATGAATAGACACAGATTAGAGGTGGTAAGGGAATTGTGTTATTTAGATATAATTTTTGCTCAGGAAGGAACTTGGAGAAAACATATTAACGAACCGGAAAGTAAAGTTAAGAAGTTAATTCCAATAATGAACAAGTTTTCTTATAAATATGGGGGTAAATCAGTCAAAGGAAATGTAGCTGTAATAAATGCCAAACTCAGGAGTCAGCTATTATGTGGGGCTGAGATATGGGGGGTCCAGGAAAAGACAAATATTGAGTCTTGTCTGAATAGGTTTTATAAGAAAGTATTAGGTCTCCCAAACGGTACACCTTAGTTAGGGGCAAACTGGGCCAGGTACCTATAGAATGTCAAATCATGGTATCCAGTGATGACAGTGACTATAAATGAGCAAATCTCAAAAAGGGCAACTCATTTACAGCACTACACATGTGAACTACCCTGTAAGGGTAGCGAAGGAATGCAAAGAGGAGGTTAGAGATGAGGGAGGGTTATGAGGGTGACCAGAAGTGGAGGTATAGGGAGGACGGTTTGTGTGGGGTAATGTAGCCTGCTGCCACCGAGCTAGATGTGTGGTGTGGTGGTCAGGATGGCTAGCTTCAGTGCAGCAGGTGCTGGGTTCAGGGCTGAGGGCCAGAAAGCATTTTGTTGCTGCTTCTGAATTTTTTGGGGGGAGGACTTTCTCCTCCTCCCTGACATGCACCCCCCTGAAATTTGTTATATAAAATTAGGGGGGCTCGGGGGCAAAGCCCCCCATGATGGGCATTCGTGGGGGCACAGCCCCTCCCCCCTGCATAAGTTATATTTCAGTTGCTGGATGTTTTGTCGCCAACAAGTGTACATCATGGTTGTGCTTTTTGACAATGTACTCTTGCTATAATGGCGATTGCTGTTTTGCGATCGCCATTATAACATGGAACCTCAAATCACACAAAGGATAACAAATTATTGGCTTAAGGCATATGGAATGAGTAAACACAGATTTTCAAGGCTGTGTATAGAGGAAGTCATTACCTATATGAAGCAAAATGTGCTGTTCCCAAATATATATAGTAGGAAAAAGTCAAATTCCTATAGATTACTATAATGTATAACTGACAGCCTCCGATATCCCTTAAATCAAATAAAAACAGAAATAAGGAATAGGGTAAGAGATATTTTCATTCAGAGAGATCTTGAAATAGGCAAGCAGTATAAGGCCTGTAAATGGCTTAAAAAATAAAAGAGATCATAGAATGGAAGATTATTTAATACTGATTAGTAATACTGGCCACAGACAGTCACTTAACTCGATTTAGATTTGAATGTTTCACAAGCCAATGGAAGCTAAATCAATATAGTAAAAACAAAAAAGGGAAGAGGGTTTTATTTAAGTGTTGGTTAGATCAGGATGATTGTTCATTTAGTCATTCTCTGTCCACAACTGTATATAATAATTATAGGGAAAAATACTTGGGAGAAATTTTAGGCTATTTAGAGAATGAGCCACAACATTTAGTCACATATTTTCTTAAAGCAAATACTGAAAGGATATATTAATCCCTGTGGCCTCCTTTTTAAAAATAATTGAAAACAAGAAACTACATTTAATCAACATTTAGGAGATGGTTAGTTATGGTATTTAACCTCTCTGTAAATACTTTGTTGCACTGTTATATTTATATATTTAAAGTATTTATTTTTCCATTTTGGAGGGTCTTTGTACTTACAGTATGACATCATTAGATTGTATAATGCCCTGGAGTACAATTAAAGGGCACAGATATAATTGCATTGTGATGTACTAATATTTGTATGTATTTTGTCTTTTACAATATTGATGTTATGTGATTTTTTATGTTGTAATGACTTAATGCAAGTCGAGCAATAAATGTTGAACTGAGCTGGTATGATGTGATTGATGACAAACACAGATGTATCAGCCAAGAGGAGAGAAATAGCGACTGGATGTTGCTATATGCCTATGCATGTTGGGGGGGAGCAAGTACTCCGAGCATGGGCTGGGAGGGGACGGAGGGGCTGTACTGGGTGGCACTGTGGTGAGCTGTCGGGCTGTATCAGTAGCATGGTGGAATTGCACCCCCCAACATGCACCTCCCTGAGTTGAGAATCCTTAAGTAGGGGTGTAGAGGCACAGCCCTCAAGAACACTTAAAACCAACTCCCAGGGCCATTTGCTGTGCAATGGAGTGCATTGCCAAAATAATATTTCGGCGATGCGCCTTCACCCTAATCGACGATCGCCATTATCACATAGAACCATATCGGAACAGATATGAAATCATTCATCGACACCCTCAATTATTTCAAGAAAATCCTCATCAGCTAAATCACTGTCTTCAGCCCCCAACCCCACCATGAGCATTGGCTTTCTCTGTATTTATGGTACTACTTCCATCACTGGCAGTGGCACGGGTCCTGTTGCTGGTGGTACACAGTAACGTACCAACATTATTTTACGTGGGACTGGTACCGCAGGGCATGGCATAGCTGGTACTACTGCTGCTGCTGCTACTAGTACTGGAATCATTAAACAACATGGCTTTCTCTGTGTGGAACTTTGGCTTCTCCAGTTTCCTTCTTTTTTGATGTTTGGCACAAAGACATATACTGTCTTTTTTGTCTTTTTCCAATACTGCAAAGATTTATCAACTTCAAAATCTGAGAAGTCAGGCCCTATGTTTAGTTTCATTAGTAGCTCTAGGCTGTCTTCAGTGAGTGAACAATGAAATTTAGTCTTTACCCTGTACTGCACACTGAAACCACGCTCACATTCTACAGATGTAAGTGGAATGCATAAAGCAATATTACATAATTTAGAACATGCTGGCATGGTATCAAAGTACTTTGAAATGACCCATCTCATAAAGCTTTCAGAGCTATGGTTCCTATAGCATCCCACCATCATTGCCTTTGCTTTAGGCCAGTCTGACCTGAGACCTTTTTCATCTAGTAAAGGCTCACATTCAGGAATATTTGTATCATTCTCCTCCATATTACTCTTGTATTGAGAGAGTGAGCTGAATTTTTCACAAACAATTTTTTTATTATTCTGAATGATGACTGTATTATAGTCTACTACAGACTATGGGTCAGTTAGATTGGCAATGGCACTCAAAAGTGTTCAAGAAGAGCCACAGGTGTAAGAGGGGGGGGTGGGGAATGGCACTGGAGCAGCACGGGGTTTATTTGGGTACCGACAAGGAAAGTGCAGGATGAGAAGAGCGACTAGCACTAGGAGAATGGAGTGATGGGGGTCCTGGTGAAAGCAGGTGAAGCCCGGAGAGAGAGTGGAAGCAGATGCCTGGAGGGAAGTGATTTATTTATTGATTGAATTGCTGAGGGAACTGTGGGGATTTATTTCTTGATTGAACAACTTGCATACTTTTTTGTTTTCTTTAACTAAACAAACAAAAAAGAGCTTGCAGTACTGGTTTCTGTGTACTGCTGGTGTGGGGAACTGGAGAAGCACGGAGTGACATGGGCAGGGCAGTGGGAGCATGGGACTGATTGGTGAGAGAGAGAGACAGAGAGTCAGAGAGAGGCAGAGATAGCCAACCCACACTCCCCATCCCTCCCTCCCCAGAGTTATCTGCCTTTATAGGGGAGGTGCTGGGACTGGATTGGTGGTTGAACACACTGGTGCAATCATGTGACTCTTTACACTTGACAGTCAGATGGAAGGGCAAGGGTGAGAAGATAGCATGGTTAGCCCTAGTAAGAGAGAACATCCCAGGGGCTGATGCAGGCAGTATGAAGTGGGGTTAAGATGGAAGGGTGGTAGGCAGTCAGGTAAGGTAATGGGGAGGGTAGTAGGCTGCAACAACTGTGGGGCAGCTATCAGTTTAGGGGTCACATAGAGAGCAGGGGAATGCCTTGTGTGCAGGCAACTTAAGCAGCTCATGGATGAGATAATGTGGTTAAGGCGCAGAGATAAGTAGAAGGAGAGGAGTGGAATAGGGGAACAATCCAGGACAGGGGCACAGGGGAGTGCCCCCAAATGATTGCAGGCAGCCTAGGCCAAGGGGGGGAAGTGGGAAGGGGTATAGGGACCAATTTTGCTACCTCAAAAACCACTGGGTACAGATGAAGAGGGGTGGAGGAGGATAGGGAATAGGGTCAGGAATAGCCTTAAGGCAGGTATCAAATGCAGGTCTCACAGTAGTTTGCCAGGGAGGACTCAGAGTAGTGTGAGGGGTCACGCAACAGATTTTCAGTGCTGGTTACACTGGAGGAGATGAAGCAGGAAGACCCCGTAGTCATGGCTGGTGAGGAAAGGATTACTCACAACCCAGAGGGCACTAGTATGGTGACTAATGGGGAAGGGCTGCAATGGGTAAGGATAAGGGGGCAGGAGCTAGGGGACTGTACTGGGGACAGAAGCTAAGAAGAGTGAAGAGGGGGTATGAGGTGATAAGGGGAGGAATACATCGGGGGGGGAAGAGGCAGGTTGAGCCAAGGGGAGAAGGGTAGAGAAATCAGGGAAGAATGGGGAGGGTGAGGGCAGGGCAGAGCCAAGGGTGGAAGGGGGAACAGCTGCGTTGCAACTGGGAACAGAAGACCTGGCAGGAAGGGATAAGGGATGGGCAGGGCAAGCAGGACAAGGAAACGAGGGTGGGATCCTGGTGCTAGGGGATTTGATTCTGAAAGGGATCAGATGGGGTAGCAAGGGGAAGAGGCACAGTAGAATATGGGTGGAGGCCATGCCCGGCATGACAGCGGAGAAGGTGGGGCAATTCATTCTGAAGTATGCTTGGAGGGGTAGGGAGAAACCTCACATAGTTCTGCATTTGGGAACTAATGACCTGGCAGGTAATACAGTAGATGTAGTCCAAGGGAGGTTTGAAAACTGAGGCAGATTTATGAGGAGGTGGGAAGATCAGTAACCTTCTCAGAGGTGCTTCCTGTACCCAGGGTGAGCACAGCAAGGAAGCTGAGACAAGAGGAATTCAACACGTGGCTAAAGGAATGGTGTCTGACCAAAGGGTATGGGCTGGTGGGGGGTGGGAAAAGACATGGAAGGGCAAGGATCTCTACACTAGGGACAGGCTTCTCTTGAGTGGGGAGGGAAGGAAGGTCTTGAAGTAGAAACTGGAGGTATACTTAGCAAGTAATGAGAATTTAAACTAGTAGTGGAGGTGGCACGTGGGCAGGAGTCCAACAGGATTCACAGGCAGGGAAGCCAATTGAGCTTACCCCCAGGCTGGCAGCAGGGGACTTAGGGAGAGGTCAGGAGGGGGGCTAAAAAAGGGGAACAATTGGGGGCAAAGAAAGTGAAATGGAGGGTGGTGAACTTGAACGCTAGGAGTCTAGGGAATCAAGTGGCAGAGTTACAGACTCTCATGGTGGATGGGAAGGTGTATATGACAGCTATAACCGAGACATGGGCCACCCACTACCATGACTGGGACCTGTCAGTGCCAGGATATAGGATATTTCAGAGGGACAGAGTAAAAGGGAAAGGGGGGTGGCACTGTATGTGAGGGAGGGTCTGAAGTTTGTCAGGGAGGAAGGGGAGGAGGGCAACACGGAGTCATTATGGGTGCAGCTCCATGATTTCAAATATAGAACCCTCAAGATGAGAGTGGTGTACAGGCCACCCTCTCAGTCTGAAGAGTTGGGCAGGGATCTAGCAGGGCAGATCAGAAGGACCTGCAGAAGGGGCAGTACGGTGATTGTAGGAGACTTCAACCTGCCAGTGGTGGATTGGAGTACCCCGGCCACCACAAATAGGAGGGAGCAGGTACTTCTGGACACCTTCCAGGACAGCTTCCTATTGCAGATGGTCAACCAGATTAGGCAACACCCTTGACCAAGTGCTGGCAAATGGTGAGTTTGTGAGGAAGCTGATGGTGGAGGAACCACTGGCAGGGAGTGACCATCACTAGGTGCAGTTCAACATGAACATGGGGAAAGAGGGAGCAGGATCATTTACAAGGGTATTAGACTTCAGAAGGGCCAACTTCAGGAGAATGAGGAAAATAGTACAGGGGTATCTGGCCAGGATCAGTCTAGATACGGACACTAATAAGAGGTGGGAGGTGATTAAACATGGTATTGAGGAAGCAACCACAACATGTACAAGGGTCCAGAGCAAGAGGGCAAGGGCCAAGAAGCCTAGCAGGCTAAGCAGGGGGGTAGTGGAGATAGTAAGAAGGAAAAGAGCCACCTTCAGAAGGTACAAAAGAACAGGGAAGGTGGAGGACAGAGAGGAATACCTGAGGGAGTCAAGGGAGGTGACAAGGGCAGTCAGGGCAGCCAAGGCATCCCGGGAACTCAGGCTAGCACAGGGCATTAAGGATGGAGAGAAGGACTTCTTCAGGTACATCAGGGAGAAAAGGAGCTGCTAAGATCAAATTGTGAGGATTAAAAGAGAGGGGGGGTGGGTGGAGATAAGGCAGAACAGGTAGAAGCATTGAATGAGTACTTCTGTTCAGTTTTTACTAAAGAGAAGGGGGAAGCAGTACCCAGGGTGGGTAGGGGGTGGGTATGGGAGGAGAAGAGGAGACGGACAGGGAAATCCCAGTGGGCAGGAGGGCTTGAGGACATTGAGGGTGGACAAGGCACTGGGGCCAGGTGGCATACTTCCCAGGGTCCTCAAGGAGCTAGCTGAAGTCTTGGCAGAACCCCTGGCAGACTTGTTCAATGCCTCCCTGGTCTCGGGGTGTGTACCACATGACTGGAGGATGGCACACGTGGTGTCTCTCCACAAGAGTGGCCCCAAGGATGAGCTGGGTAACTACAGACCAGTAAGCCTCACATCCATTGTGGGAAAGCTGATGGAGACAATCCGGAAGGAGAGGTTGGTTTCCCTCCTTGAGGCTAATGGGCTGAAGGACAGCAGGCAGCATGAGTTTGTCTCAGGCAGATCCTGTCAGACTAACCGGGTGGAGTACTATGATTGGGAAACCAGGAAATTAGACACGGGCCATGCAGTAGATGTCCTGTACCTGGACTTCAGTAAGGCAATCGATTCAGTGCCACATGGGAGGCTAGGTAGTAAGCTGGAAGGCACAGGGGCCAGGGAGAAGATGATGGGATGTGTAGCAAACTGACTGCAGGGGAGACAGCAAAGGGTGGTGGTGGTAGGGGAGCTCTTGTCACCCTGGGCAGTGACAAGTGGGGTGCCACAAGGATCTGTACTGGGGCCAGTGTTATTTTGGATCTTCATAGCAGACATTTCTATAGGCATCAAGAGCAAGATCGGTCTGTTTGCAGGTGACACCAAGATGGGAGTAGTAGTGGATGACTTAGAGGGGTGCAGGGGTTGCAGGATAACCTGCAAAATTGGAGACCTGGTCAGACACTGGGCAACTGGAGTGCAATGCTAAGAAATACAATGTGCTGCATTTTGAAGCAAAAAAAACAAGAGGAGCTACCAGCTGGGGAGGGATTGAGCTGGCAAAGACGGAGGAGGAGAAGGATCTGGGGGTGATCATAATGAGAGCAATGAACAACTCAGGGCAGTGTAGAAAGGCAGCTGCAAAGACTAATAGGGTGTTGGGTTGTATTGCCAGAGGCATTTCCTCCAGAAAGGGGGAGGTGATCCTGCCACTGTATAGGTCACTGGTTACACCAGACCTGGAGTGCTGTGTGCAGTTCTGGCAGCCATACCTGAAGAAGGACATTAGGCTGCTGGAGTCGGTGCAGTGCATGGCAACTAAAATGATCCATGGGCTAGGGGACTTGCCCTATGAGAGTAGGCTGAGGGAGCTGAACATGTATTCCCTGGAGGAGAGGAGGGATGGGGGGAAAGGATTGAAACCTTCAAGTACATGAAGTGGATAAATAGAACTGACACAGAAGGGCTTTTCCAGTTAAGTAAGGGGAGAGACACCCGAGGGCACAGACTGAGGTTGGAGGGGGAAAAGGTTCAGGAGGGAAATGAGGAGACACTTCTTTACGGAGAGGGTGGTGATGGGGTGGAACGTATTACCAGAGGAAGTGGTATCCTGTAGTACAATGGGCTGCTTCAAAAGGAGATGGGACATGGTGAGGGGGTGGGTCACTGGAGGGAGGAGGGTCGAGAGGCAGCTGCAGTCTAAGGGCTGCTAGCTGCACAATCGAGCAGACTCAATAGACCATAAGGCCTTTATCTGCTGGCAAGTTCATATGTTTGTACGTTTTAGAATCTGGGCACAACCTACACTTAATGTTGCTTATTAGAGTATTTAGATACTTTTCTCTAAGTTTTGAAAATTGTGTTGTCATCCTCGGAACACTTCAGTTCAACATGAACTGCCCGAACGTCATCTTGCTGACATTCTTGCATTTTCCAACATGCTCTCATTTGTTCATTATAATTACGCACAAAACAAGAGGCTTCTTGTTTCTCTTCTTTGTAGAAATAAACTGATTCACACACTGGTCCACCAGCACAGACTCATGTCAAGGCTGGCTGTAAATCTTTCAGTTCTTTGAGGCAGAGACTGTCACAGAACATAGATAGAACATACTCCTCCTCGGTGAAACTGATTAGCAGGGTTGCAAATAATGTTAGTTCAATTTAACCCCTTCACATCACACCTGAATTATATAGAAGTCAATGCAAAGTGAATTTTATAATTGTCTCTGTTAGGTGTGAGGGGTTAAATTTAAAAGAAAATAACATCCATAGCAGAAAAAAAAAGACGTTAGCCCTTAACAGGGTTCTTACACAAAGATGTAAATGACTCCAAGGAATCTATTTTGGGACATTTTGCACAAATTTAGGGATGTAAAATTTGTCCAAAATCCAGTTATCTGAAGCTCTGCCCCAGGGAAGGTCAATTTTGTCATCTACAGCTGGTTCAGAATGTGGCTGCTGGATTCCTAACCTCCATTTGGAGGTCAGAGCATATCAGCTCCTCACTACTTGTTCTAGGGTGGTTGCTGGTTACATGGCATATCAATTTCTGGGTGCTTTCCTTAATATACTAAGCTTTGAATGGGAGGGCCCCTAATACTTCAGTAAGCTCCTGACTCCCCCATGCCTTCCAGGAATCTTAGGTCAAGGTGACAATGACTGCTTCAGTTGCCACCATTGGGACAGAAGTCCACTGGTGATTGGGATTTCTTGTTGGCTGCCCTGATCCTCTGGAACATATCAATGAGGAGATTCACCTTTGCAAACTCTGTAACATCACTGAAAAGTTACCTACTCCAAATGGCATTTGGATAGTCTCTGATTCGGCTTTATATTGTTAACTTATTTGTATTTTTATGTATGCATGAATTGTTTTATGTATGATTGTTATTATGTTTGTTTTCAATTGGTTTCCCCACCAGCTGGAACCCAAGAGTGATAGAGTACTGGTACACAACAGGCAGTTGTGTGTTTGACAAATGCATATTAGGTAAAATGAAAGGGGTATAACCCTTGAGTTCATGACCTGTTACTTACAAGGACGTACCCCCTGTGTAAAGCATATTCCTCATATCAAATAAAGATAATACTCAGAATACAGGTTAGAGCCAAGGGTTGAACCTCAGAACATCCATACTTTTCTACTGTACAGCCCACTTATAGCGGCCACACTTAAACTGGACATTTGCTTCTACGGATAAAACCTGTTTGCCAAAAGCTATTGTCATAAGCATCAATGTTAATCCACATGCTAGTAGAAAAATAGACTTTGACGGCAGATAAGGACCGCTTGGCCCACCTAGTCTGCCCATTACCCTACCTACTGAATAAGCTGCAGAACCTAGTTAACCAATAGCCTATTTCTTCCTACCCCCAACAAGAATTGCCTTATGTCTGTCCCATGAATTCTTGAATTCCCCCACTGCTTTTTGACCCCACGACCTCCTCAGGAAGGCCGTTCCATGTGTCCACCAACCTCTCTGTGAAAAAATACTTCCTCACATTGCTCCTGAGCTGTCCCCCCTCTATCTTCAAATTGTGTCCCCTTGTTCTTTTTCTGAAAGATGCTACCCTTTTGGACTTTGTTGATTCCCTTGAGGTACTTAAAATTTTCTATCATGTCCCCCCTCTCCCTTCTTTCCTCAAGGGTATGCATATTAAGCTCCTTTAGTCTCTTCTCGTATGGGTTCTGTTGCAGACCCTGCACCATTTTAGTTGCCCTCCTCTGGACTGCCTCCATTCTGTCTATGTCCTTGCAGAGATGGGGTCCCCAGAACTGGATGCAGTACTCCGGATGGGGTCTCACCAACTGTCTGTACAGAGAGAGATAACAACTTCTTGGTTTCTACTGGTGGTGCCTCTCCCTATACATCCCAGTATCCCCCCCAGCCATCCCTACTGCCTTCTCACATTGCTTGCTGTCCTTTAGGTCATCTGATATGATTACCTCCAGGTCCCTTTCCATTATTGTTGTTGTTACTACCCCCCCCCCCATTGTGTACTCTTCCCCTGGGTTTTTGTTTCCCAGGTGCATTACTTTGCACTTCTTTGCATTGAATCCAAGCTGCTATACTTCTGACCATTCCTCCAACCTTGCCAAGTCCCTTCTCAGCCTTTCCATCCCCTCCCCCTTGTGTATCAACCCTGTTGCAGATCTTTGTGTCATCTGCAAAGAGGCATACTTTTCCCTCCAGTCCCTCTGCAATGTCACTTATAAAGACATTAAAAAGGACAGGACCCAATACTGAACCCTGTGGTACCCCACTAGTAACCCCCTTTCTTCAAAGTGAACTATTACTATTACCTTATGTGTCCTTTTGTCCAGCCAGTGTTTTACCCAGGCTACCACCCTGGGACTCACTCCAAAGCTGGCTAATTTGTTTATTAATCTTTTTGTCTGTGTCTGTGTCAAATGCCTTGCTAAAGTCTAGGTAGGTCATGTCCACAACTCCTCCCTGGTCTACTACTTTGGTCACCCAAAGAAATCTATGAGATTTGTCTGACATGACCTTCCCGCTGTGAATCCATGCTGCCTTGGGTCCTGTGCCCCGCTGGCCTCGAGGTACTCAACAATTGTTTCCTTCAGGAGTGATTCCATCATTTTCCCTACCACTGAGGTCAAACTGACAGGTCTGTAGTTTCCTGCCTCTGCCTTGCTCCCACTTTTGTGGAATTGCATCTATCCTCCTCCAGTCCTCGGGTACCACACCATCTTCCCATGAGTTGTTAAAGATGGTAGTCAGTGGTGTCACTAGTTCTCCCCGTAGTTCTTTTAGAATTCTGGGGTGAATCCCATCAGGTCCATTGCTTTGTCCACCTTGAGTTTTAGGAGTTCTTTCAGAACCCTTTCTTCTGTGAAAGGACTGGGATCGACCCCCCTATCCAGAGTGCTTCTATTGCTTGGATTATGTACCTCCCCCTCCTTGCAGATTAAGCCATAGTCTGCTGAATGACCTGCTTAACTGGACAAGTCCCTTGTGCAGGCATGACAACCCCATGACAACCATGGGTTTTCTTTGTTGTACAACTGTGCACAAGAAAAAAAACATTATTACCTCCTAACTCACCTCACAATCAAGCAATCCCAACTCATTCCATTCAATAGCAGCACCTCCATCTCAGTTCTCAGTATGAAGCATGAATTTGGTTGAAAGACCTTTCATTTGCAGCACCAGACACCTGAAACACAGAAACATAGAATCTGTCATCAGAAAAGAACTGTTTGGTCCACCCAATCTGCCCTGCTGCACTCTGCCTAATCTGTTTCTGCAGCTCCTAACTGGTCTCTGGAGACCCTCCTTCCTGCCTGCCAGTTTTCTAATACACCCTTATGTCTAGTCCATGCATGACTGAAGCCTACCACTGTTTGTGCCTCCACTTCTTCAGCTACCAGTCTGTTCCTGGCATCTACTACCCTTTCAGTGAAAAATATTTCCTCACATCTCTCTTAAACTTTCCCACTTCCAGCTTCATCACATGCCACCTGGTCCTGGTGCTCCTTGTCATTGGAAAAAGACTTCATGCTTCTGCTCACTCCTGTAAGGAACTTGTAGGTCTTTATCATGTCACCTCTTGCTCTCCTCTATTCCAGGGTGTACATGTTTAGATCCTTCAGTTTTTCCTCACGGGGTCCTCATGCTACCCCAGTGCCATTTTAATTGCCCTACTTTGGACTGCCTTCACCCTGCCTATGTTCTTTCTGAGGTGCAGTCTCCAAACCTGGACACACTACTGCAGGTGTGGTCTCACCACCAAGTGATACAGTGGCAACACTACCTCCCTACTGCTGCTGGATATACCCCTCTCTATGTATCCTAGCATCCCACTATCCCTACCTACCACTCTGTCACACTCCCTTCCACCTTGAGGTCCCCATATATGATAACCCCAAGATCCCTTTCCTGTTAAGTGACTGTCAGCACCCACACCCATCCTATACTCAGTGGTTGGGCTCCTATGCCCTAGGTGCATAATCTTGCACTTTCTGGCACTGTACCACAATTGCCATTTGTGGATACTGTTATTCAGAAATGTATAGCACTTCACCGTGGCTGATAATTTATCATTAAGCTCTACAACTGGAAAGGCCAGTACACAGCTTACTCATAAGACTTAGATTTCCCAAGGCATTTGTCCACATTAACAAATTTATAGTTTCAGTAGGTTCAGTGATTGAAAACCATATACCTTATAAGCATTGTTGTATCTGCACCTTTCAGTCAAACAAAGACATTTATTAAAAGACAAACAAAAAGGAATAGTAATTAGGTCAGTAAAACAGATAAACATTATGCTTGAATCATTCTGCGAAGTTTCTGATGTGGCCGTTTAGTGGAGCTCTTTACTTAGATATTTCTTCTTGTTTGCTGGGTGGTTGGTCTGGTGTAGTGAGCTGACAGTTTTTACACAAGCCAGCTTTGACCAAAGTCTTTCAGAGGACACTCAAATGTTTACAACTGCCAGATACTTAAACAGCACCTTTTCTGGTGCTTCCCCAAAAAATATATAAGGAAGCTTACCTGGCCCCAAGTCTAGTGTACTATAAATTTTAATTAACTGCTGCCAGTATTTAGAAAGGGAAGAGATTGTATTTTGGCTCTATGGAGCCAAGAGTCCTATCATTTGTTCTTATTTCCCTATACAAAGACATACCCCAGTGCTCTCACGTTTTGTGATGTAAGTATAGGGAGAGCGTGGAGACGTGCTCCATAGAGTACAATAGGGATGCTTGTTTAAGTGCTTTTTAGTATATTTCAGAGTTCCAGTTATGACAAATCAATGCCACTGCTCAGCTAACAAGGTCCTTGTTAGTTGTGCAGTGGCCTTGATTTGTCATAGTCGGAACATAACACTACATAATGGCCATTAAATCCAGGTCAACCTCCACCATGATGGCTTCCCGGTCTGACATTTTGTTTCAAAGACTGCTTGCATTGGTGCACATGGCTCTCTATACCTTCCTTTCACCTGCCACTGCCCTGCTTCTCCCTCTGATTCCTGTGTTTTCTTTGAAAGTCCCCCTGACTTTCCTCCTACCTTTTTAATTTCCTCATTCCTTGTCTCCTTCAGTCCTCTACTCTCTCTTACCTGAGTTCTAACCTCCTTTTCTTTTGTCTTTTATCCATCCCTGCCTTTCAGTGCCCCTGCCTTTGGGAAGTTTTCTCTCCCAGGCCCTCCGTCCCCACTGCTCCAGCATCCTGGGGAGAAATTTTTGCCTCCCTTTGTTTTGTTGCCTTCACCTGGCTTGTTTAAATGCTCATCAAAGTAGCATTTAAACCTACCAACAAGGACTTTGACCCCCTTTCTGGAAAGATGCAGGTTGTCTCCCCATAGAGGCCCATATTTACCCAGGCTGGGCCCCAGTCCCTGATGTAGCCAAAGTCCTCCTCCATGCATGATGTCTTCAACCAGTCATTAAATGCCCTGGTGCAGAGTATTCATCTTCTGCTGCCCCAGCAATCCTCTGGATATGCTTTCTATCACTCCAAACCAAAGCACCTCTCAGGCACTTCACCTTCCTCTC
Source organism: Neoceratodus forsteri (assembly GCA_016271365.2). Lineage (NCBI taxonomy): Eukaryota > Metazoa > Chordata > Ceratodontiformes > Ceratodontidae > Neoceratodus > Neoceratodus forsteri. The sequence goes on from CM057456.1 coordinate 1,728,973,700, forward strand.
CCTTCTTTCCCCCATTCTTTTTTTTTAATTTTTGTGTAGTTGTTTAACCAGGAATAGCACACTAAGCTGGAAGCTTTTTTACAGGAGCAACCTGGGAGCACAAGGAAGTTAAGTGACTTGCTCAGGGTCACACAGGATGCAAGTGGAAGCTGTGGGATTCAAACCCAGGTCTGGTCTGCTGGATATCATCAGATTTGCAGCTCAGAGTCTTAGACCACTGCACTATACTGCCTGCATTCCCAAGTCTATCTCCCTAACAACAGAGTCCCCCACCAGCAACTGCTTCATCCTTGGGGCCTCCACTTCTGAGGACCCCTAGTCCCTCCTTTCCTACTGCAATGGGTGCCTCCTATTGGTTACTGCTTCCCACCAGTATGGTGAGGGAATTCTTCAGTGGTATAAGCTGAGGAGCATGAACCCTTCCCACAACCATCACCCTCCCAGACCCAACTAACAAACTCCTTCTCCATCTGAAGAATTCTGGCTTACAAGTATTGAAGCCCATTCCTCCCAGCCACCTTAGAATTCTTTGTATTTGTTTTGGTCCAGAATCCCCATCTAAATGACCAGGATCTTACTGGATAATAATGTGCATGCTCCTTGTTTGCTGTGACCTTACTTTGTTAGATTGTTTTAATTACTGTTTGGATGTAGTCCTCTTTACAGTTTGCTTATTTTGTCCTGTGTTTTTTAGCCTGTATTTAACTATTCCTGTTGGACTATATTAATCTGTTGAGTGCTGCTATCCTCCTTGGGACTCCCATAAAAATGAGATGCTGCATCTCATGGGATTATTCTGGTTAACGTATTTTCAAATAAATAAGTCAATATGATTCTCATAAGACAGCATGCTATTGAGTCTGAGATTCAGATCACACTGGTGTAGTAATGTCAGGCAGTATACAGTAAAACCATACACATACTCTCAAGCTTCGTTCCAACAGCAAGGCATCATGGGAATGTACATCCTTGTACAAAACAGGCTGACAACAAGCCATACACATACTTTTAAGTTTCATCCACAGAGCAAAACTTCATGGGTATGCAACTTCTCGTGCAAATCAGGCTAGCAAGGCTTTGACAGAACAGACATCAACTTTTAAATAGGCATGTACATCTGGTCAAATAAAGGTTGATATAGTAGTGACATGAGTCAGGAAGCAAAGGTATTCCAGGAGAAATTATACAATTTGCAAGTAGCGTTTTATTATCAATAACAATAAAACAGAAAAAAATTAAAATTGTACAGAATAGCTCTTCATAAAGACAGTACAATCAAAAAATCCTACATCTGAGTCTCTCTCACTGGAAAAAACATTGCTCTGATTATATAAGATGTTTTTGCCTGGCAGTTCAAATTCTGCATCCTGTTGTTGTAAGTTACATCTCTGTTTTTCACAAAATATATCAAAATGTTGTCAGTTTCCTTACTGAAACCAGCTTGAAGAGCACATCTAGTCTTAACGGGTGCAAAAATATAATACATTTTGTCCCAGAGCTGGAATCCTGTTGACAATGCTGTAAGCAAGCTTGTGGAGGTCAAAATGCATCTTGATGTCAACCCGTGTTCCAGATTGTTATTGTTTCTAACATACCCAAAAGGTTTTCTGCAATCATTTCAACAATATAATTATAAGCATTTGCAAACCAAGGAATCCCCATTTCACATAAAGATTCGCATATATTTTTTTAACCACAGAGAAGCAAGGGGAGAAACAAAGAATAGAAAGAGTAAGTAAAGAACTGGAAATAACAGGGGAAATTGTGGGACCATCAGAGTGGCCAGTTCCTAGGTACCACAAGAAAAATTTGATTGTGTAATCAGACAGGCAAGAGACAGTCAAGTGGCAGAATAGGAGAAGGCAACATAGATCCCTACTTTAAACTCTCTCTGCATAACAAATGGGTGTTACCCAACCCTGTCACAGCTCAGAAGGACAAAGTACAGACAAGTGTTTTGTTCTTTTATGGACTCATCAGTGTAATGTAGACATCATCTCAACAAGCTACCACTTCCAAACCCCAATGGAATATCCATTTAGACACTCAGTGTGAGCATACCAGAGAGGTACAGTAGTTTGCAGGAAAAACAGTATATGGGATCTGTAATAGGACGCTAAGAGAGAAGACATATCCAAATAAATCATTTTTTGTGCATCTCACTAAACTATACACATACTCTCAAGCCTCATTCCCAGAGCAAGGCAGCATGGGTATGCAAACCACTCAGCCATAGGTTGGACGTCCCTCTCTACCAGACGTGTTCTCCACGCTGGTACCTGGACCCTAAAGCTTCTTCTTAACAAACTTCCTAGCTATCTAACTTCCCTTATCCATGCCTGCCACAGTACTTACTCACTCAGGAAGTTAGACTTTATCTTCCTGTATGTCCCAAAGACTCGCACCTCTTTTGGCAAGCGCGCCTTCTTCGTTTCCCTCCCTGCCATCTGGAATCATCTACAATTGTCCCTGAAACTACCTAAAGTAGTCTCTGTTAGCCTCTTTAAAAAGCTATCTAATGAAAAAATAAAAGATGTCTGTAGCTGTTGCTAAAACTTATTCTGCTAGGACTTGTCAAGCCTACTGGTCCATACAAACAGCTCCAGCACATAATGTAAGAGTGTGATGACCTACTTCATGTGATATGTAGCACTACCTGAACACAAATATAGGATTGGCACTTAATTTCTGTAATGCACAATTTTTGTATGTAAATATTAGTCTTATTAGTATGTATACACCAGGACCTCCTTGTGAATGAGCTTGCTCAATGGAGTTTTTTCCTGCAATAAACTTTAACTTGAACATTGTGCAAGTCAAGCTGACAAGCAGAAAAGACATCACCTTTTAAACAGGCTTGTACATCTCACCCAATATAGTTGGGATCACTTGGGAGGTGCATGATAAACCTTTTTTTTTGCTTGCTGCTTGCACAAAGATGATCAAAATAAAATTTTCGGGGGCTGGTGTTGGTGACAGAATCTTCATTCACTAAAAGCTTCACGTGAATTGGTTCTGCCATTTTTGAGTTTTACAGTTGATAAAAACAGTAAAATAAATTTTTTTCTGTTTTTGCCAAAATTTTGCCTTCTTCTAGAGAAATATGTTTCATTGGTTGTCTGCTCTCCAGCTTTGACGATGGGCTATACTCACCCGGAGATACTCTTCTCATACAATTGTTCTTCAGTACAACCAGGGCCCACTTGGCCTGCTTATTTGCCTTGTATAACCTATGTTTACTTGTTTATAATTCAACTGTATAACTAGGGTCCTCTCGGCCTGCTTATCAATCTGTATTGCCTATGTATAACTCAGTATAAATCTGTATATTGCCTGTGTATTGCCTATGTATAACTCAGTATAAATCTGTATATTGCCTATGTATTGCCTGTGTATTGCCTATGTATAACTCAGTATAACTCTGTATATCCTGTTTGTACTTTGCTTGACTATGCAATGTTTGCCATCTATGTACTTATGTACATTTTGTCCTCTCTTGTATCTGTGATGAGGAGCCTTTGCAAAAGGATCTTTGACTCAAAGGTTATATTCCGATGATTTTAATAAATAAATAAAAATAACAGCAAACTATTACATTGTCAAATTGGATCTGGTGGTGTAGTATAGTCTGGAAGGATTAGTGCTAGAAGTTTATATTTTTGTTAGTGTTTCAAATATTTAAATTTTAAAAACTGGTTCTGAGCATACACACTCAGTAAAAATCTAGTTTTAGAAACATAGACCATATGGGCAGAAAAAGATCAGAGGTCCATCCAGTCTGTCCATATTCCCTATAATCCCTGGAACCTTCCCTGGAACCTATTGTTCCTCCAGGGTATTAACCCTCATTGTCCTATCCCCATTCTCCTCCCTGGTCTTGTCGCCCCAGGTGACCACTATTTCCTTCATTCTATCCCATGCCTGCTTGAATCTCCTGACCATGTTTGCACCCACCACCTTGGCTGACAGACTGTTCCAAGGTTCCACCATCCTTTCCATAAAGAAGTACTTCCTGATGTCTCTCGTGAACATCCCTCCTGTTAATTTCCACTCATGACCATGTGACCTTGAGTTGCAATTTAGGGTAAAAAATCCCCTGCAGTATACCTTATTAATTCCTTCAACAAACCTTAAGGTCTCTATCATATCTCCCCCCTCTCCCTTCTCGTTTCCAGTGAGTACATGTTTAGTGCCTGAAGACGCTCCTCATAGGATCTGCCCTGCTGGCTCTGAATCATTTTTGTTACTCTGCGCTGCACTGTTTCCAGTCTATTCCTGTTCTTTCTGAGGTGAGGGTTCCAAAACAGGATGCAGTACTCCAGGTGAGGCCTCACTAGGCATATGTATAGGGAAAATATTACCTCGTTTCTTCTGCTATCAGTACTCCTCCTGATACATCCCAGCATCCTGTTAGCCTTGCTATAGAAATATAGGTAGCTACCAAATAGTTTACTTGGACTGCTTTGGCAACAGAAGGGAAGCATAAAAACAGTTGAGTGGCCAGGAAGGAGCTGCTGGCAGGGGAGCGGAGGGCCGCATTGGTGGCCCACTGAAGAGACAGATAAGGGAGCGGAACCACAGCCGGCGGTCAGTGGTGTCTTAGCCCACTTATCAGAGGAGAGCAGCGCTGAAGTGTGGGACTGCAATTGGTAGTCCCTGGATCGAGAAAGGAGGAGGGCAAGTCTCTGGCAGGCTCCCTGCTGAGCCAACTGAACCAGTCAAAACAGAGATGGGCACTTACCCGCAGGCAGCAGGTAAATTCAAACTTGCAGCAGCACTATAAAATAGTCACTCATCCTAGCAGCTATAATTCACCCTCACAGGGATCTACGGGAGTGACGGAGCCACAGTCAAGTGGCCAGGAAGGAGTTGCTGGCAGGGGAGCAGGGGAACGCATCAGCGGCCCACGGAAGAGGCAAACAAGGGAACGGGACTACAGCCAGAGGTCAGTGGTGTCCTGAGCACTCACTCATCAGGGGAGAGTGGCACTGAAGTGCAGGACTGCAATCGGTCCCTGGATCAAGGAAGGAGGAGGAGGACAAGTCTCTGGAAGGCCCCCCTGCTGAGCCAATTGAACCAGCAGAAAAAGAGCTGGGCATTTGAAAGAGAGCTTGGCATTTTTTTTTTGCACCCACCATCCCTACACCACCTGACATAGAAACATAGAAGTTGACGACAGATAAGAACCGCAAGGCCCATCCAGTCTGCCCATTTCTTTTTCTACCTTATAAATGTACCGTCGGCCTTTGCTCTGTCAATGGTCTATCTATTCATACTCATCTGTATTGCTCTCTTACGCCTATCCCATGCCTGTTTGAAGCCCTGCACTGTATTCATATCTACCACTTCCTGAGGTAGGCCGTTCCATGCATTCACCATCCTTTCTGTGAAAAAAGAACTTCCTCACAGTACCCCTTAATCAGCCTCCCTCTAATCTCATGCTGCGTCCTCTTGTCCTGCTATTTTTCTTATATTGAAACATGTTAGACTCTTTCACCTTGTTAATGCCCTTAAGGAGTTTGAATGTTTCGATCATATCACCTCTCTCCCTCCTTTGCTTTAGGGTATACATATTGAGCTCCGTGAATCTGTCCTCATATGTTTTCTGATGCAGTCCCTGCACCATTTTTGGTGCCCTTCTCTGGACTGCCTCAGTTTGGTTAATGTCCTTGTGAAGGTGTGGCCTCCAGTACTGCATGCAGTACTCCAGATGGGGCCCAACCAGTGTCTTGTAAAGAGGGATTATTACCTCCCTCTTCCGACTTGTGATACCCCTATTAATACACCCTAACATCCCCCTAGCCTTACCTACTGCTTTAGCGGTCTGCTTGGATTATTTCAGGTCATCAGTGATGATGATGTCTAAGTCTCTTTCTTCCCTTGTGACTGCCAGCAACTCCCCTCCCAGCAAATAGGTGGCTTCAGGGTTTCTCTTTCCTATGTACATGATCTTGTGCTTCTTTGCATTAAACCCCAGTTGCCACTCTTCCGACCATTTTGCTAGTTTATCCAGATCTCTTCTCATTCTGCCCACCCCATCTGGATCATCTACTCTGTTGCAGATCTTGGTGTCATCTGCAAACAGACAAACCTTACCCTCCAGTCCATCTGCAACGTCACTGATGAAGATATTGAAGAGGACTGGCCCTAGGATTGAACCCTGAGGTACCCCACTTGTGACTTGCGTCTTTTCTGACTGTATACCGTTTATCACCACTCATGCTGTCTTGGATCCTGTGCTCCTATGGATTCCAGGTATTGCACTATCCTTTCCTTAAGTAGTGCCTCCATAATCTTGCCCACTACTGAGGTAAGACTGGCAGGTCTGTAGTTCCCTGCCTCCTCTCTGCTACCAGTCTTGTGGAGTGGGATCACATGAGCCCTTCTCCAGTCTTCTGGGACCTCTCCTGTGCTCAGAGACTCACTAAACAGTTCTGATAATGGCTCTGCTAGTTCCATCCTTAGCTCCTTTAGTACCCTGGGATGTATGCCATCAGGTCCCATTGACTTGTCCACCCTGAGCTTATTGAGCTCTTGTAGGACCCTTTCTTTTGTGAAGGGACTAGTGCTCACCTCCCTCCCCCCTGTGTACATGGTGCCGAGCTGTGGGCCCTGTTCTACCTTCTCTTCAGTAAATACTGAGCAGAAGTACCTATTTAGGCTAGATGCTTTTACATGGTCCTCCTCTTCACATGCCCCCTTATCTCCTTTGATCTTAGCAATACCCCCTCTGGACTTTCTCCTTTCACTAAGTATCTATAGAAAGTCTTGTCACCTTCTTTTACCATTTGTGCTAGTGTTTCCTTGGTTTGGGCCTTTGCCTGCCTTACTGCCTTCTCTGCTTCCCTAAGAGAAGTTTGGTATGCCTCCCTATCTTCATCCTGCTGTGTCCCCTTATATTTCCTGAAGGCCAGCCTTTTGGCTCTGACCTTTTCTGCTACTGTTTTTGAGAACCAAAGTGGTTTCCTTCTTCTTTTGTACTTCTTTTTCTCTCTAACACAATGGGATGTTGCTTCAAGTATTGCATCCTTAATGCTTGCCCACTTTGCCTGTACCCCCTCACCTGTATTTCTTTTTGCCAGGGCTAGCTTACCTCTGTTGGCCATCTTATCAGTCAGCTCCTCTGAAATCCCATATTTTTGCCTTGGAATGGGATGATTTAGTTGTAGTGGCCAAAGTGAACCATACCATGCGATGGTCACTGGCCCCCAGGTGACCTTCTACCTGAAGATCTGTGATCCTTTCCCTATTAGTCAGTACTAGATCTAGGATAGCCCTGTCTCTTGTGGGTTGTTGTACCAGATGTTTGAGGCCTTCCCCCTGCAGGGAATCCACCATGTGTCTGGAGGGTAGTCATATCAGATGACCTAAAGGTGGGCAAGCAATGAGAGAGGGCAGTAAGGTGGCCTGGGGGGATACTGGGATGCATAGGGAGAGGCATCACCAGTAGAAAACAGGAAGTTGTTATCCCTCTGTACAGACAGCTGGTGAGACCCCATCTGGAGTACTGCATGCAGTTCTGGAGACCCAATCTCCGCAAAGACATAAACAGGATGGAGGCAGTCCAGAAGAGGGCAACTAAAATGGTGCAAGGTCTACACCGGAAGACATAAGAAGAGAGACATAAGGAGCTTAATATGTATAGCCTCGAGGAAAGGAGGGAGAAGGGGACATGATAGAAACTTTCAAGTACCTCAAGGGAATCAACAAAGTCAAGAGGTAGCATCTTTCAGAAAAGAGGTATGCAAGAACAAGGGGTACAATTTGAAGATGAGGGGGCGGCTCAGAGGTAATGTAAGGAGGTATGTTTTCACAGAGAGGGTTGTGGATGCATGGAACGGCCTTCTGGAGTAGGTTGTGGAGTCAAAAACAGTGGTGGAATTCAAGCATGCATGGGACAGTCATAAGGCAATTCTAGGGAGTGGGAGTAGGAAGAAGTAGGCTGTTGGTTAACTAGGATCTGCAGCTTATCCATTAGGTAGGGAAATGGGCAGACTGGGTGGGCCAAGCAGTCCTTATCTGCTGTCAAATTCTATGTTTCTAGTTCTGGCAGATGTTCTTGCAGGAACTGACCAATCTGTATCTGGCATGTTGAAGTTTCCCATTATCAGAACCTCCCCTTTAGCTGTCATGTTCCAAGTTAAATTCACTGCCAAGTCACTCCCCATTGAGATCATCCAATCATCAGGTGGCAGGAGGTGAGGAAGATCCAGGAGGAGGTCCTTGAAGGAGTCTTTACAAAGAGCAACGCCCATATATGGGAGGGGACCACTATCTCAAAACGACACAACAGGAAGCTTGGTATGTAACAGCTTCAGGTAAATCTGTGTTTGTTCCAAGCTTAAATTTTTGTGTCTTAGGGACAGGGCTGGTTAGAAATTCGATATTGCTGTCTGAAACAACTGACTGGTAGTACTGTATTCTCTTTTGTACTGTGCTGTATGTTTATTTTTGATTCTTGGGGGGGCAGGACTAGTTAAAAAAAAGCTTAAAGATAGTACTGGTTGAAAAAACCTATAGGTAGTACTGCATTCTTTTTTTGTTGTTGTTTTTATGGTCCTTCTCTAGTAGTTATATACTGCTTAAAAATGGGTAGAATAGTTGGCTGTAATGGATGTGGGGTGGCGGTTTGGTTGAACATTTTGTGGAAACTTGGAGGGTGTTGGTGTACAATCTGTCACAGGCTGAGAAGGCTCGAGGAGGAAGTGCTGTGGCTTGGTAGAGAGTTGGAGAGGATGGAAGGAGGCAGGGGGCTACTGGGGCAAGAGGGCTTCCCCCAGAGCGGAACATGAGGACACCGCATGGGAGGAATGATGGTTCAAGAGAGGGGATGGGGAGAGGGTGCGGGAGTAAACCAAACAGGTGACCTGGCGTTTAAAGAAGGCCATAGTCAGGAGGGAAAACCCGACACACAGCAAGGTAGCGGGGACAGGAAATAGGTCTGCAGTGCTGGCTACATTGGTGGAGGAGGTGGGGGGAAGGATCACCATGAGGGGGTAGAGGAGGGAAAGGGAGGGGAATGCACAAGGGACAGTAGTTGGTTGGTGGAGGAGACAGTAGTATGGGGGAGGGCACAGCTGGAAGGATGGTCAGAGGGAGCAGGAGGGAAGGAGAGAGGAACAAGATTGGGGAGGAGGTTAAGAAGGGTGGGGGGTCCAGGAGGTTGGGAGGGATGTGGAGGATAGAGAAGGAACAGTGAGGGAGAGGGGGGACAGGTCTGGGGTAGGGAGGATGTAGGGCAGAAGAACAGAGCTACAAATGTGGCAAACTCTGGAGATAGGTACCTTGGTAATAGGGTGGGGGTGGGAATGAGAAGGACGAAGAGGAGATACTAGTCCTGGGGAATTTCATGCTAAAAGGGATAAGATGGGGCAGTAAGGGGGAAAGGCACAGTTGTATATGGGTACAGTCCATACCTGAGTTAATGGTGGGCAGGGCGGTGCAGTCAATTCTGAAGTGCGCAAGGAGGAGCAGGGAAAAAATGCATCTTGTGGTGCACATGGGTACAAACATCCTGGCGGGGGAGATGATGGAAGTGGTGAGGGAGAGGTTCCAGGAACTGGGATGAGGATTGGGGGGATTTGGTGGCCTTCTCAGAGGTGCTCCCAGTGCCTTGCGTGAATAAGGTGAGGAAAGGGAGGATTAGGGAATTCAACACATGGCTGGGTGAATAGTATTGAGCCAAGGGGTACGAGTTAGTGGGGTCTGGGGCAGTACCTGGGATAATAACGATCTATATGCAGGGGACAGGCTTCACTTGAGCAGGGAGGGGAAGGGAGTATTAAAGCAGGGGATAGAGGCGTACATAGCAGCAAAGGTGGTTTAGACTAGGTGGGGGAGTGGCAAGTGGACAGTTGGTAGGAAGGGAGCCCAGAGAGGGGAGCCCGACGAACTTACCCCTGAAGTTAACAGTGAAGGATTCGGGGTAGAGGCACGGTGGAGAGGAGGGGGGAAAACCATGGAAAGGCAAGGATGAGAACAGGGTGAAGGGTGGTTACGCTGAATGCGAGGTGCCTAGGTAATGTCAGCTGAGTTGCAGGCTCTCTTGGCAGTGAGGAGGGTGGACATTGTGGCCATCATGGAAATGTGGGCCACCCAGTACCAGGACTGGGATATGATGATTCCAGGGTATAGAATATTCAGGAAGGATAGGGTGAAGGGAAAGGGGAAGGTGTGGCAATCTATGTACGAGAAGGGATAACGTGTATTAGGGAGGGGGGGAGAACAGAGGCCTATGGATGCAGTTCCAGGATTCAAAAGGTAGGATGCTGAGGATGGAGGTAGTATACAGACCACCAGCGCAAGGGGCTGACCTGGATAGGGAGCTAGCTGGGCAAATCAGAATGGTCTGTAGAAAGGGGAACACAGTGGTGGTGGGGGACTTCAACCTACCTGGGGTGGACTGGAGCACTCCAACCACCAAGAGTGCAAGGGAGCAGGTCATACTAGAAGCATCCCAGGACAGCTTCCTGGTGCTGTTGGAACACAAGCTGACTACATTGGAGAGCACTCTGGACCTGGTACTTTCAAATGGGGAGGCTGAAAGAGATCTGGGGGTAGGGGACCCTCTGGCTGGGAGTGACCACCACTCAGTGTGGTTCACACTCAATATGGTAGGAAAACAGGGGGTATGGGGACCAGGGTGATTGACTTTAAAGGGGCGGACTTTAAAAGGATGGGGGGAAATCTTGAGTAAGTATCTGGCAGGAATTCAACCAGACATGGATGCTAGTCAAAAATGGGATATCATTAATAAAGGTCTGACGGAGGCCATGGAGACTTGTACAAAGACACAGAGTAAGATGGAAAGGGCAAAGAAACCCAGTTGGTTGACTCGGGAGGTGAAGGAGGGGGTAAGGGCCAAGAGGAAGGCATTTTGGAAACTCAAGAAATCGGGAGGGGGGGGGGATGACAGTGATGAGCATACGAAGAAGTCCAGGGAGGTTACCAGGCTAGTCAGAGCAGCCAAGGCTTCAAGAGAGCTGAGACAGGACAGGGTATTAAGGAAGGAGAAAAGAACTTCTTCAGATACACTGGGGAAAGAAGGAAGAACAAGGACCAGATTGTGAGGCTTAAAAAGGACAGAGGGTGGGTGGAAAAGGGGGTGGACCAGGCAGAGGCATTAAACAAATAATTCAGTTCTGTGTTCATGAAGGGGAGGGGCAGATACCCAAAGGGAGGGTAGAGTGGACAGTAAGGGGGAGGGGGTGACTGATGTAGGAATTACAGAAGACAAGGTTCTGAAAGGATTGAGGGCACTAAGGGTGGACAAGGCACTGGGACCAGATGGCATTCAGGTGACATTCACCCTAGGATACTCAGAGAGCTAGTAGAGATCCTGGCAGGACCACTGGCTGACCTATTCAACACCTCCCTGGACACAGGATGCATACAACAAGACAGGATAATGGCCCATGTGGTGCCCATTCACAAAGGTGGCCCTAAGGATGAACCAGGCAGCTACAGACCAGTGAGCCTCCCATCAATTGGGGGGAAGCTAATGAAGACAATCCTAAAAGAGAGACTGGTGACCTTTTTGGAGGACAATGGTCTCCAGGATGGTCAGCAACATGGGTTTGTCCCAGGCAGATCCTGCCAGACAAATTTAATTGAGTATTATGACTGGGTGACCAGAGAGCTGGACAGGTGCCATGCGGTAGAGGTCCTGTATTTGGACTTCAGCAAGGCCTTTGATTATGTGCAACGTGGGAGAATGGGGGAGCTGAAAACATAGGGGTGGGAACAAAGATGGTCAAATGGATCATCAACTGGCTGAATGGAAGGCAGCAGAGGGTGGTGGTGGTGGGGGGGAATCTCATCACTGAGGGATTTGATAAGTGGGGTGCCGCAGGGATGGGTATTGCGACCAGTGCTATTTGGGATATTCATAGCTGATATCTCACACGGGATCCAGAGTAGGATCAGTTTGTTCACTGATGATATGAAGATGGGAGCTGTAGTAGATGACATGAAGGGTGGAAGAGGCTACAGGAGGACCTGACCAAACTACAGGAGTGGTCGGAAACATGGCAGCTGGGGTTCAATGCCAAGAAGTGCAAGGTACTGCACTTTGGTGCTAGAAACCATGGGAGATGCTATCAGTTGTGAGGGGTGGAGATGGAAAGCACTGAGGAGGAAAAGGATCTGGGGGTGCTTATTACAGCAGTATGAACAACTCAGCTCAGTGCAGGAAGGTGGCAGGAAAAGCCAACAGGATGCTAGGATGTATAGCATGGGGAATCTCCTCCAGAAATAAGGAGGTGATCCTTCCCCTGTACAGGTCTCTGGTCAGGCCTCACCTGGAGTACTGTGTGCAGTACTGATGACCATTCCAGAAGAACTACATCAAATTGTTGGAGGGGGTGCAACGTAGGGCAATAAAGGGGATCCAGGGATTGGAGGGAAAGTCCTACAAGGACAGATTGGGTGAGCTGAACATGTACTCCTGGGAGGACAGAAGAGACAGGGGGATATGACTGAAACCTTTAAATACCTTAAGGGGATAAATAAGACTAATACAGAAGGGATGTTCCAGCTCATAAGAGGGAGGGAGGGATACTAGAGGGCATCAGCTGAGATTGGAGGGGGGAAGATTCAGGAGGGAAATTAGGAGACATTTTTTCACTGAAAGGGTGGTGGACAGGTTGAATACTCTGTCCAAGGAGGTGGTATCTTGTAGAATGGTGGGTGACTTTAAGAGGGGTTGGGACAGGGTAAGGAGGGGTTAAGATGAAGAGGGGTTGGGAGGGAAGGGCAGCTGCAAGTTGAGAGGCTAGCTGCACATTCGAGCAGACTCGCTAGACCATAAGGCCTGCTTCTGCTGGCATCTTCATATGTTCATATATTTGTAATTTGCCGGGAGATAAGGACCGCTAGGCCCATCTAGTCTGACCATTTTCCCTACTTGTATCAGCGTCCGCTGACCCTAATTGGTCCACAGCTTTAGCCTCTCTTACCCACCACTAGGGTTCCCTTGTGCCGATCCAATACATCTTTGAATCCCCCCACTGTGTTTGTTCCCACTACCTCTTGAGGTAGGCTATTCCATACATCCACCAACCTTTCTGTGAAGAAAAACTTTCTCACACACCCCTTTATCCTGCCCCATTCCAACCTCATATCGAGCACCCTCGTTTTTGTACATCTCCTATACTGAAAGGTGTCTCCAACTTGTACCTTGTTTATGCCTAAAGATACATGTAGGTTTCTATTGTAACCCCTAGATGGCACTATCCCAAGGGCTACTATCCCTGCCTGCTTGGCTAGTAGCAGGTTAAGGGGCCTGAATTCTGAAACGGGTGCCTTCACCCGGAGATCAGGGTTGGTAGTGGTCAAGCTAACCTGGGCACAGCCCTCCGGGACACTGTAACCCCCCTCTTTCCCCTCTAGTGGCCTGAACACTGTACAATAATCACTTTCACAATACCCCTGGTACACCACACAAGTACCCACACTGTTTTCACTTACCACCAGGGTTGGTTCCTCTGGCTCGACCCTGGGGGCCCCCTGTAAAACAAGGTTATGCACAGCAAATAGCAACAGTACAGTACTTTGAGCACAAACTGGAACCACAGTCAGATTACATGCAGAAAAAGTTAGATCTGATTTATTAAGGGGAATTGAACAAGGGAGGGGCAAAATCAGGTTAATTAGCTTAAAGGTTATATCAGTCAAGCAGTTATGCATGCGCTTTGAGTCCCCCCACACAGTCCACCTCTGGGTACCCAGGTGGAGATGAGATAGGCTAGCCAGGTCCGATGCCCAAGGTTGCAGCTGATTGGGGCCCTGTGATGGAAAACACAACATATACAGTACACAATATTTGTAATCTGGAGCCAGAGGGCTCAGTTCATAAAGGAAACGAAACAACAAGACAATCAGATGACACACTCAGATTAAACTGTTGTTGCAGGGAGCTACCCTGGTATTTACTCACGATACCCAAGACTGGACACAGGCTGGATGAAAATCGAGACTGCAGGTGGTTGATCTGGAATGACAGGAGAAGCAGGGCCCACATGAGTCGCAGAGGTGTCATTCCTGTTCAAGCGTGGAGCAGGGGGCTGATCCCCAGGCAGGTCTCTCGTCGATGGCTTCTCTGTGCAGTGGGTAGTCTGGCTGGGCCAGTATGGCAAGGCCTAGACCGCATGGAGACAAATTCGTATGCAGTCCATTTTGGGCTGGATACAGCTTCCAGCAAGCAGAACACAGTTCACACAGTGGGGGACTAACTCACGACCCACTAGCAGCTCATAGCAAATGTACATGTAAGGGAATTCTACTGTACCAGGCAAAGCGCTCTCTGGTCACAATCGTAAAGTCTCTGCACACACTGAGAGCTTAGGGGTAGCTGGAACTCCTGACAGGCCGATTGCATTCAGCAAAATCTTCGGTCTTCTTCAGGTTGAGCCTGGCCCACTTCAGTAGCTTACTTTAATCACACAAACTTGGACTTAGTCCAAAATAATTCTCTTCTCTCCCTCTCCGGAGCAGCACACCGACATGCAGGCCAAAAAATTTGCCTTTTTAGAGTTACATAGATACATAGACAGTGTTGGCAGATAAGGGCCTATGGCCCACCCAGTCTGCCCATTTGAGCTTGTAAGTTCAGTTTATGTTTTCCTAGAAGTCTGTTGCCCCTTACCCCTGACCTCCAGAATTCCTTTATGTCTATCCCATGCATTCTTAAATCCGTGATTGTTTGAGCCCCACCACTTCCTCTGGCAGGGTGTTCCACTTGTCCACCACCCGTTCTGTGAAGAAATTCTTCCTCACGTTTCCTCTGAATCGTCCTTCCTCCAACTTCATCCCATGCCCTCTAGTCCTGGAACATCTTTTTCGCTTAAAAATAGTGTATTCCTGCACCCTGTTCCTCCCTGTAAGATACTTGTATGTCTCTATCACATCCCCTCTCTCTCCCTCCTCTCCTCCAGGGAGTACATGTTCAGTTCCTCCCATACGAATCCACTCAGGATTGCTGCTCAGAATCACTTCAGCTCCTTCTTGTTCAGCTTCCAGCTTAGATCTAACTGAAAACTGCAAGCAGCCCAGAACTTCCCCAAGATCCAAAAGATTTGGTTGGCTGATTTGGCTGTCAGTCAAAGCAAGAGCTCCCCCTTCAGTTGCAAAAAAGGTGCAAAACATTCAAACTACAGTTCCTACAGATTTTGAATTCAGACAGCTCCTGTAGTCCGGCTACATTTTAGGTCCCACCAGTACTGATTGGTCCAATTTGCAGTCCAGGACCAAGATAGTGGAGACAAACAAAACAGTCCTTGCTACAAAGAAAGCAGGTTAGACAAACTACATTATCATTATCACTCTAAATGATTTTCAGTAAATACTTACATATTTCAACAGAGCTCCCTCTCAGATTACTTAAGCTGCAATCAGGCAGCTCTTAAAGAGACAGTACACAGAGGCTGTACAGGCTCTGGTAATCACATTTAAACTGCTAAAACGCAGGACACCAGCCTGGCAGTGAGCATCTAGGCAAGCTCAAGGAAGACTTTTTGGGAAACCCCATTTGTAGGCGGGGTTACACTATCATAGCTCCCTGTTCTCTCATCTCTTCCAGTGAATACATATTGATGTCCTTTAATCTCTCCTCATATGTCTTCTGGTGCAAGCCCTGCACCATTTTAGTTGTCCTTCTCTTTACTGCCTCCACCCTGTCTATGTCCTTACAAAGATGCCGCCTCCAGAACTATACACAGTACTCCAGATGAGGCTTTACCAGTGTTCTGGCAACCCCCTCCCTTTTCTGCTAGTGATGCCACTTCCTATACAACCCAGCATTTCACTGGCCATACCCACAGCCTTGGTACATTGTCTGGCCATCGTTAGGTCGTCTGAGATGATTATTCCCAAATCTTTTTCTTCCTTGGTGACCGTTAGTACCTCCTCCCCATCCTGTAACTTTCCCCAGAGTGAGTAGTACACAGCAGTTGAGAGTCCCCACAGTGGAGCTGCAGAAGAGACAGATGGTCCCTGGTGCAGGTTTTTACTTTGGGCTCCCTTCTCTAAATGTTTTTTTTATTTAGCTTAAAGGACTCTTAACGGTGTGGGGGGGCACTAATCAGTATACCCCAACAGCTGCCTTCTAGTGTCCTCTCATAAAATTCTGTTCTCTTCCTAGCACCAATTATGACCCAAATAGATCCCTTCATTTATTTATTTTTTTATTTAGAGATTGTTGAGAAGGATGGGTATTCACCAGTATCTCACCAGTGCTCAGCTGCCTTCTAGTGGGCTTCCCCTACTTTGCTACTTTTGTTCTCTTCCTAGCATCACCCCAGACACCCGACACTGACTGAAACAGATCCCCTTTTTTGTAGTTTTTTTTATTTAATGGGGAGGATTGTTGTAAAGGGGTATTCACCAGTATACCGTCAGTGCTCAACTGCCTTCTAGTGGGCTTCCCTCACTTTGCTACTTTTGTTCTCTTCCTAGCACCACCTCAGACCCTCAATAACAGATCCTTTTTTATTTTGACATTTAATAGGGATTATTGTTGAAAGGTGTGGGGGGAAGAGCGGGCAACAGTACCACACCACCTCAGCTGCTTTGTAGTTTAGAATATTTATATATACTGCCCATAACTGCCTCCTGGGGTCTGGGTTTAGTAGAGGCTCCCTGCCACTGGCAGAGGGTAACTGTGATCCTTCCTCTCACAGGGATATCTTTTTTTACCCTTTTTTTTCTTCTGTTCAGACTAGCCCCATGGCCACAGCAACACCCCAGCCCAGGCCCCTGCTCCCTGTAGTAATGCTGTGCCGCCCTGGTAAATACCACAAAAGAAACAACAAGGTCAAGAACAAATTTAAGTCTGTTTTATTTATTTATTTTGTTTGTATTTTATCCTGAGCCACAGTCCACACACTCACAACTTCTGCCTGCCTTTTCAGTTCTTGCTCACTCCAAGCCACAACTCAGAGAGAGTCCTCCCAGTCAGCTCCTCCTCTCCTCTGTGTAATCTCCTATACTTTTGAATAACAAATGTAAGTTTTATTTAATTGTTGTTGTTGTTGAGAATTATATGAGAGACAGTCACTACAGTGACACAGTAGTCAACTCCACTGAATCGTGCTTTCGCACCAAAACAACCACAAATAGGTGCAAGCGGTCATGCCCTCAGAAGAACTCTTTGTTTCTTCAGTCCACCTCTACACTGATAGTCTGCAAGTATGGATGGAGCACAGACACCTCCAGTTACCAATCAGATCTCATGTACTCCGATCTGTGAAGGACCCTAGGCTGCCCTAACATATGCCAGATTGCAGCACCAGTGCAGTAGCTCCATGTAGACTCCGCGACTGGCTTCAACCATATGACAGCTGCAGCACGCAGTCATACTCCATCCCAATTCCACACAGTACTGCTGCTCTCTGCTGCCACTCTGTACACACACAAGCCCATTTCTTATAGCAATTATCTGTACTGTAAGTAACCATTTGGGGCATCAGCTGCTTGTTTCATTCAAACCCTTACACCATTCAGGTTCAAATAATCTTTTTTTTTTTTTTTTTTAATCCGAGGGTGTTAACATCCACAACACATTTGGCTTCAGCTTCCATCTTTATCACCATAATAGCTGGACAGGTATGATCACCAGCTAGTTTGCCATGTGGGCTTGTTATCCCAGACTAGGTTTGCTGACAAAGGCACCTAGCTTCACCTGAGCTCTTTTCTTCTAGGTTGCTTGAAAGGACAGTGCAAAGAACCTTACCAGAGCAAGGAAAAGCTTCTTTAGGCTAGGCAGCTTTACTGTGTGTTATTATTTTCTTTTGTACTCACAGGGATTGTTACTGTTTATTGTTAACATTTCATTGCTTTATTTTTCTCTGATTCAAATTGTTGTTGCTGGATATACCTTCTGCTGCATTATTACAGGGTGTGCCTACAGGTGTGTGCTTACAAATTACTGCTGTAATCTTCTGATTCAAATTGTCTTTTGCAAGGTATGTGTTCTGTTACTGCTTTATTTTTCTCTGTAGCAAAGAGTTTCTTACAGGGTATATCTTCTGTGAAATTATTACAGGTGGCGCTTTATAGGTTTTACAGTTTTATCTGACATTAGGATAAGCTTTCAAGGCTACTGCATTAGCTGCTGGCTGATTGTTTCTGCTCTTACCTCCTTCTTTCTTTCATCCGTGGTTCTTCTTTTTTGGCAGGGGAAGGGCCCAGCCACCCATCCCCATCCCCAACCACCCCACACTACACTCTTTTTATAGGGTAGCACAGTTGTGACATTTCCTGCAGCAAAGCAGGAAGGGGTGGATCAGAGGGGTATCCACACAGTTGCCCCATTTACAGGGGCACAAGTAATTTAACTTGTTATAACAAGTTATCCAAAAACAAACAAAACACAAAATCAAACTTTTGCTTTCATTTTCCTCCTTCTAATTACTCTCACCAGGTTATAAACCCAGCAACTTATCTGGAATGAATATTATTAACTGCAGGTACTGTGGGACACTTTTCAGAAAGGCAGTTTTACAGGATTTAGGACACTGTCCTACATGTTGGGCCATTGGAGATCTAAGGGCTCAGCTCCAGGAAGCATAGATAAAGATTGTGCACCTCAAATCACATATTTAGGAGGAATTATATTATAAGAACCGCCCGCCATTTCCCCAACATCCAACAGAAGCACCTCAACCGCAGAAGGTAGTTGGTCTGGGGATTGGCAGGTGGTTAGGAAGAGAAAATCAGGTGCCCCATCACTCGGTGCTCTCCAACAGATCACCTCCACAAACCGTATATAAACTCTAAACAGGTATCTGCCTCTATCTCTGAAATCAAACAAAGGGGCAGAGGACACTACAGCACAGGAGCTAGTACAACAAAACTCACCCAAAACAGGAACCAAAACAAAAAAAGCAAAAAGGGAATCCAAAAAACTTCTGATCATGGGAGACTCCATGATTCAGGGAGTCAATACCTATCTCCAGCCAGGGGTAATGGTCAGATGTCTCCCAGGTACATCAGCATGGAGAGACACTGACTGCATTGCTAAAATTGTACAGGAAGAAGGAGAAAACACTGATGTCCTGGTACATGTAGGAACTAATGATCTGGCCAGCCAGTCAGTTGAGGAGACCAAGGAACACCTGACCAGGCTGGGTGACAAAATATCATCCATTTCATCCAGCAGCTCCTTCTCTGAGATCCTGCCAGTCTGGGAGAGGGGGGCAGATGGACAGAATGTCAGAGATGGGGAGCTAGGGGAGTTAAACATGTGGCTCAAGGGCTGGTGCCAGGAAAAAGGACACAAATTTGTAGAGAACTGGCAACAGTTTTGGGAGCGAAGGTTCTTTAAATTTGATGGACTGCATCTGACTAAGGAAGGAGTCAGTGCATTGGGGCAGAAGTTTGACATCTTTGCAGAATATTTAAACTAGTAAATGGGGAGAGGGGTGCAGCACCCGATATGTTGAATGGGAAGAACACCCCTCCCCCTCAGCTAATGGTCAAACAGGAGTTCAGCATGTTTGTAGTTCATTTGCATCACCAGGTAAGGAAAAAGGTCTTGCTCCCCATACAATGCACAGGGGAAACGCCAGACCTCGCCCAACAACTAATACATTGAAATCTGGCTAAAGGAAAATCATGTACACAAATGCGCGCAGTCTGGGAAACAAGATCCCAGACCTGCAGGCAATAATGATAGAGGCTAAACTGGACATAGTAGCCATTAGCGAGACATGGTTTACCAGTAACCACACTTGGGAGAATTCAGTACCTGGCTATGTAGTGTTCAGAATAATAATAATAACTTTATTTATTTAGCGCCTTTCAGGTACCAAGGCGCTGTACATATCAATCATAAAATCAAAGTATACATATAAAATCAACAATACAAAACAGCATCAGTCCATAAAAGCCTTATTCCATAAAAAAGTCTTGAAAACCCGCTTAAAGGCTTCCACGGTTGCGCATTCTCTAAGCCGGCGAGGCAGAGAGTTCCAGAGGGTAGGGGCCACGAACCCAAAGGCCCTAGCCCCAGAGGACTTCAATATAACCCTCGGAACCTCTAGCAACCCCTCATCGGCTGAACAGAGCTGTCGCACGGGGCGGTACGGGACCAGAAGCTCTTTCAAGTAGTCAGGGCCGAGTCCGTGCAGGGCTTTGAAGGTCAAAAGACCTACTTTAAAGGTGATCCGCCACTGTATAGGCAGCCAGTGCAGATCGCGCAGCACAGGGGTGATATGTGTCCTTCTAGTCACCCCCGTCATTAACCTTGCAGCAGCGCTCTGCACTAGCTGCAAGTGGCAGATATCAACCCCAGGAAGCCCCAAGTAAAGGGAGTTGCAATAGTCGAGGAGAGATGTCACGAAAGCATGGACCAACACGGGTAGGTCGCTGGACGGAACAAGGTGTTTCACCCTGGCGATGTTCCTAAGATGGTAAAATGCGGACATAACGACTGCTGACACCTGATGACGAAGAGTCAGCCCATCGTCAAGTACCACTCCCAGGTTACGCACCCGTTCAGAGGAAAGGATCAGATCCCCCCCAGTAATACACCAGAAGGCTGACGGACCCCAACCCACCTGTCCCATGCCCCGGATCCACGACCAAAACCTCAGTCTTACCGGCGTTCAACTTTAACCAGCTCACATTCATCCAGTCCTGGATTTCAGCAAGGCAGCTATTAAATACCGAGAGAGCACTAACCTGGTCGGGGGCACAAGACAGGTAAAGCTGGGTATCATCAGCATAGCAGTGAAACCTCAGCCCATACCTTCTTACAATGTCTCTGAGGGGCAGCATATACACTGCAAACAACATGGGGGAGAGCACCGAACCCTGGAGGACACCACAATGCAGAGGGAAAGGGTCAGAGGAAAAAATCCCCAACACAACTCTCTGCGTTCTCCCAAATAGAAAAGATGAAAACCATCTGAGCACTGTACAGGACAGGCCACAGATGGACTCCAGACATTCGAGTAAAACCCCATGGTCTACAGTGTCAAAGGCTGAAGAGAGATCAAGGAGGACCAAGATAGAACGGTTCCTCTGATCTCTCGCCATCAGAAGATCATTGAGCACCCGAACCAGAGCAGTCTCAGTACTATGCCTCTTACGAAAACCAGACTGGAGAGGTTCATGATATTATGGATGGTCAAATGGTCCTCCAGTTGGTTTGCCACTACCTTCTCAATAACCTTCCCAATAAAGGGAAGGTTAGAGATCGGTCTGTAGTTGGAAAAAAAACATCTGGGTCCAAAGAAGCCTTCTTCAAAAGAGGAGTCACCACAGCTTCCTTTAGGGAGCTAGGAAACTCACCCAATTCTAGGGAGCACCAGGTTATTTGAACCAGAAACGGGCCAATGATCTCAGCACAACCCAAAATTAGGGAGGTAGGGCCCGGATCTAAACTACAAAATAAAGGGCGCATCCCCTGGATGATGCGCATAATATCACTGAACGTCGGCAGGTCAAAGGAGCACCAGGAGACAGAGGATTTCATGACCAAACTCCGACCAAAAGCTTCCCCCTTAGAGTGTGTTGGATGGATCTCGGATCTGATGTCGGCAACCTTATTCGAAAAGAATTGAGCGATCTCATCAGAAGAGACTGAGATGCAAAAGGGGGGGGGTGAAGTGCCCCTTTATGTCAATGAAAATACCAAAGCTACAGAAATTCAGAATACACATAAGGAGCCAGCAGAACTGTGGGTCACCCTGAAAACAGAAAATGGGACAGCCATACGAACTGGGGTTGTCTACAGGCCTCCAGACTGGGGGGGGTACATAGACACATTACTGTTAGAAGATATACAAAACATGACAGCTAAAGGGGAGGTTCTGATAATGGGAGACTTCAACATGCCACATACAGATTGGTCAATACCAGCAGGACAATCTGCCAGAACTAGACACATAGTGGATTCGCTGCAGGGGAGGGCCTCAAACAACTGGTACAACAACCCACAAGAGACAGGGCTATCCTAGATCCAGTACTGACTAACAGGGAAAGGATCACAGATCTCCAGGTAGAAGGTCACCTGGGGGCCAGTGACCATCACATGGTATGGTTCAATTTGGCCACTAGAACTAAATCATCCCATTCCAAGGCAAAAATGTGGGACTTCAGAGGAGCTGACTTTGATAAGATGGCCAACAGAGTTAAGCTAGCCATGACAAAAAGAAATACAGGTGAGGGGGAACAGGCAAAGTGGGCAAGCATTAAGGATGTAATACTTGAAGCAACATCCCATTGTGTTAGAGAGAAAAGGAAACGCAAAGAAGAAGGAAACCACTTTTGCTCTCAAAAACAGCAGCAGAAAAGGCCAGATCCAAAAGGCTGGCCTTCAGGAAATAGAAGGGAACGCAGCAGGATGAAGATAGGGAGGCATACCAAACTTCCCTAAGGAAAGCAAGGAAGGCAGTAAGGCAGGCAAAGGCCCAAACCGAGAAAACACTGGCGCAAACAGTAAAAGAAGGTGACAAGACTTTCTATAGATACATTAGTGAAAGGAGAAAGTCCAGATGAGGTATTACTAAGATCAAAGGGATAAGGGGGCATGTGAGGAGGAGGACCATGTAAAAGCATCTATCTAAATAGATACTTCGCTCAGTATTTACTGAAGAGAAGGTAGGAAGGGCCCACAGCTCAGCACCATGGACACTGGGGGGAAGGAGGTGTACACAAGTCCCTTCACAAAAGAAAGGGTCCTACAAGAGCTCAATAAGCTCAGGGTGGACAAGACAATGGGACCTGATAGCATACATCCCAAGGTACTAAAGGAGCTAAGGGTGGAACTAGCAGAGCCATTATCAGAACTGTTTAGTGAGTCTCTGAGCACAGGAGAGGTCCCAGAAGACTGGAGAAGGGGTCATGTGATCCCGCTCCACAAGAGTGGTAGCAGGGAGGAGGCAGTGAAGTGCAGACCAGTCAGTCTTACCTCAGTAGTGGGTAAGACTATGGAGGCACTCCTTAATGAAAGGATAATGCAACGCCTGGAACCCATAGGAGCACAGGATCCAAGGCAGCATGGGTTTACAAAAGGAAGGTCCTGTCAAACTGATCCCGTAGATTTCTTTGACTGGGTAACCAGAGTGGTGGACCAAGGGGGAGCAGTTGATGTCGCCTACCTTGACTTCAGCAAAGCTTTCGATACTGTTCCACATAGAAGATTGATTAATAAGCTGGGTAGACTCAGAGTGGGTCAGAAGTTGGTCAACTGGGTGGCAAACTGGGTGACGGGAAGAAAACAGAGAGTGGTGGTAAATGGTATACAGTCAGAAGAGATGCAAGTCACAAGTGGCGTACCTCAGGGATCAGTCCTGGGGCCAGTACTCTTTAATATCTTCATCAGTGACATTGCAGATGGACTGGAGGGTAAGGTTTGTCTGTTTGCAGATGACACCAAGATCT
Source organism: Neoceratodus forsteri (assembly GCA_016271365.2). Classification (NCBI taxonomy): domain Eukaryota; kingdom Metazoa; phylum Chordata; order Ceratodontiformes; family Ceratodontidae; genus Neoceratodus; species Neoceratodus forsteri. The sequence continues at coordinate 1,728,997,085 of CM057456.1, forward strand.
GTAACAGAGTAGTTGGCCCAGATGGGGTGGGCAGAATGAGAAGAGATCTGGATAAACTAGCAAAATGGTTGGAAGAATGGCAACTGGGGTTTAATGCAAAGAAGTGCAAGATCATGAACATAGGGAAGAGAAACCCTGAAGCCACCTATAGGTTAGGAGGGGATTTGCTGGCAGTCACAAGGGAAGAAAGAGACTTGGGCATCATCATCATCACCCGATGACTTGAAATCATCAAGCAAACCACTAAAGCAGTAGAGTAGGTTAGGGGATGTTGGGGTGTATTAGTAGGGGTATCACAAGTCGGAAGAGGGAGGTAATAATCCCTCTTTACAAGACACTGGTTAGGCCCCATCTGGAGTACTCTGTGCAGTACTAGAGGTCACACCTTCACAAGGACATTAGCCAGATTGAGGCAGTCCAGAGAAGGGCAACCAAAATGGTGCAGGGACTGCATCAGATAACATATGAGGACAGATTAATGGAGCTCAATATGTATACCCTAGAGCAAAGGAGGGAGAGAGGTGATATGATTGAAACATTCAAACACCTTAAGGGCATTAACAAGGTGAAAGAGTCTAACGTGGTTCAATATAAGAAAAATAGCAGGACAAGAGGACACAGCATGAGATTAGAGGGAGGCCGATTAAGGGGTAATGTGAGGAAGTTCTTTTTCATAGAAAGGTTAATGGATGCATGGAACAGCCTACCTCAGGAAGTGTTGGATATGAATACAGTGCAGGGCTTCAAACAGGCATGGGATAGGCATAAGGGAGCAATACAGATGAATATGAGAAGATATGCCATTGACAGAGCAAAGGCCGATGGCACATTCGTAAGGTAGAAAAAGAAATGGGCAGACTGGATGGGCCTTGCAGTGCTTACTTGCCGTCAACTTCTCTGTTTCTATGTTAACAGGTCATCCCGGAACTATGCATTTCTCTGAGGGAGTAGATTACAGTATTGCAGGCTCTGACTGAGGGAAAATCGAATAAAAATAAGTGCTGTGTCTGTAGTGATGCAGTCAAATCATATATCCAGTATTACAGGTTTGTCTCGCTTTGGGAAATACTATTCTCCAATGTAATTAATTTTATGGAAGTAGTAATCCGTTCCGTTCATACTGTATTTGTACTTTCAGACTATTATTGCTTATGTTTTAGATTTGGATTGGAAGCTACGCATCCCAAGGTGGCTATCTCTTTTAAATCCATTACCTGTATGATCTACTAAAAAAACACAGAGGTGTTTTTTTAGAAATGGCATACACTGTAATGTACGGGATTTTTTTCTCAGGTTTGTGTGAGACTTCATTAAGAAAGAAGCTTAATAAGTAACACGAGATGCTGAGGAATTGCATTCCATTCATACTGTATTTGCACTTTCAGACCATTATTTCTCCTGTTTTGGAAGCTAGGCATCTCAAGACAGCTATCTCTATAAATCCATTACTTGTATCCACTAAAAAAATACGGAGGTGCTTTTTTGAAATGTCATACACTGTAACTGTAATGTGCAGGCTTTTCTTGTCAGATTTTTGTGAGACTGCATTAAGAAAGAAGCTTGATAATTAACAAGAGATGTTCAGGTATTGTAAATTAAAATACTTTACTGCTTCGGTGCTGTGTGTAATGTTTTGAACTGTTGATAGATTACAATATATTATATGATGAAGAGTCTTAATCACAGCCGCTGTCATGATAATCGCTAGTAACATTATATTAGATACTGCCAGTGTTTGTTCAAACTAACAGCAATTACAAAATGCTCCATACATAGAAAATAGAATGATTTATTGGTCTGACTAGAAAAACACTGTTGATGATTCGATGACTTGGACATGGGTATATCGGAATGATTTTCTAACATCTTATTACCACAGCAGTGTACAGAAGACTGCACAGAGTGACAGCAAACTCTGGGCCCGATTCTATAAAGCACAGTTGCGACATGCGTAACATATGCAAATGTGCAACATATGCCCTTGCAGTTGCAACATACTCGAAGTGCCACTTTCTAGAACAACTGCTAGGTGCGACAAAATGCATGTTGCATGGCCGCACCCATCACCTGCATCATATAAAGGCGCGCATGCCACAGAGTGGATGGACGGAGCAAAGCGAACGCCATGGCGGAACCAGCAGTGCATAGAGGGAAGGAAGAAACAGCGTAACCAGCTGCAAGGTGCCAGAGGAGAAAAAATAACTTTTCCCTTGAGGAAACCAATATACTGATAGAAGAGGTGCATGCCAAGGCACCTCTACTGCTCAGCCAACGTGGAGAAAAATCCACAAGGGACAAGAGGAAGCATACCTGGGAAAAGCTGGCCAGAAAGATCAATGCTGTTGCCACCCAGAGGCACACAGTCCGTGACCTCCAAAAGAAATTCAATGATGTGAAATGGGTAGTGAAGCAGAAGCTCACCCATAATCGGTGCTGTGCCCATGGCACTGGAGGTGGCCCAACACAGACGCAGACCCTGACAGCCACAGAGAAGATGGTGGCCACACTCCTCAATGAACACAGCATCAGCGGTGCCACCAACCTTGACACCTTCAAGATGCAGTGCGCCAGAGGTAAGTGGGGGAGGGGAGCCACACCCACATTCATGTGTATGGACAAGTGTGCGTGCATGCATGTGACCACCACAGGGACCATCCACAACACAGCAAGTGACTATTCTGCATTGCACCCTCAGGTACCACAGGCCAGGTGGGAACCAGTCACCAACAGGTACCCCAGGAGGAAGACACAGACGGGGAGGACAGAAGCAGTGGGACCAGCAGTCCCACAACTCCTGATGACCAGAGGAATCCGATGGCACAGAGGAGGAAACAGTTGCCACCATGGATGCTGGTGAGGATGGTGGAGAGGAACATGACAGTGATGTGCCCAGTGAGGTGGTGGAGGTGGAGGCCAGAAAGGTACACGGGAACTCACAAGGGTCCACACAAGGGAGAAATGTGGTCACCAGCACCCCAGAGTCCCTGGTGGACAGTGAATGTGACAGGCATGGCACCAGGGACATGGTGCATACATCAAGCTTCCATGTCAACAGTGCCGATGAGTATAGCCCCCCCACCAGTGGATGACCTAGAGGCCCAACTGGAGGAGGCCATGAGGACACTACAGCAGGACAGCGGCACACCACAGTATCTCAGGGAGTACTGCGAGACCATTGTACATAAGCAGGCTGAGCTGACAGAGAAACTAGCCACCCTGCATACCAGAATGGAGATGCATCAGTACCGGGCAGAGGGGCAGTTGGCCAAGATCTGCACTGCCATACAGGCAATGTAACATGACAGCACCACAGCCATGGTGGACATTGTAGTGGCCCTGCATGGCCTAGTGAACCAGTCCCAAATGCAGATGGATGCACTGCTGCAGTGCACCACTGTGTTAGAGCAGACCATAGTGCAACAGCAACAGCACACAAAGGCCATGACAACAGCCCTGCTTGCCATTGCAAATGTGCTGTTAGTCAGACAGCAACATGATGCCATATCACCACCACCTATGGCGGTTGTGCAGCAACTGCTACAGCCACAAGAATGCCCAACCTGCAGGACTGTATCACACAGGACACTGATAGCAGCTGTGAACCACCAACAGGGCAGCACCCAGCAAGGTCTACACACAGAAGGCACACATGGTCAAGGGTGCAGCAATGCAGTGCCACTGCCAGATACAAAGGAACAGCAGCAGACACCCAGTGCAGCCACAAAAGCCAGTGCAGCAATACCCTTGATGCCGTCTGACACAAGTGGCCACTATGCCAACCCCCCAAGAGTCACAGCAGCAAGTCCCAGGGACAGTGACACAGACCAGAAAGCATGGCAGGAAGCCCAACAACATGACAAGTGGTGAGACTGCTCCAGGGACACAACATGGCATTCCACAGGAGGCAGTGGACAGGGGTCCCAAGCGAAGTTCCAGGGAACAACAGTCACAGCAGATACCTGCCACAAATCAAGGTGGTGTGACCAAATGGAGCAGGCAAACCCGCACACAGGACGGCATGGGCTAATGAGGGAACCAACAACCTGGGGACACACACCACATCCTGGCGAAGTCACCTGGCGGACTGTGGACTGGGTGCAGTGGCACCAACATGTGGACACGAACACCACACAGTGGCCAATGGGATGGGACTGCAACCAGGGACATCACTGGTGTAATGTGAGGGGTGTGTGGGCAGAATGGGATTAACTCTGTCAGGGATCCAGTTGATCCCCCGACACATGACTGCCCATCACATATTATCCCGACTCCATTTCCCCGTCACATACACTAGCCCGCCTTCAATTAGCCCATCTAATAATAGGCCATCTTTATACTGCCCGACTTCACAGTAGTAGTAGCCAGTATGTTTCAGTGCTGGTTCATTGAAAATCTGACATTAATTTGTTTCAGTGCTCGTTTCACTGCCCGACTTCACACAGTAGTAGTGCTCGTTCAACAACATTTAAAATCAGTATGTTTCTAGCCAGACATTGACTTACCTGTGTATTCCATGCTCCTCAAGGTTCTCCTGGGTTCCCTGTTTTGTATGTCCAAGTTGAACACTAAATACAGGATTGGATTGCCTCCAACACTAGCCTCCGATGCGAAGCTTGCTGTGCCCACACTGAGACTGCACAACATCGCAGACATGCACTGCATCCTGCACTTCAGAAGTGGTTGAAGTTGTAGTCGCTGTCACCATTGCTGAAAACTAAAAGCAAACAGGGCACAAAACAGCAGGGGTGTACATATAGTGATTGGATTAGCTACATACGGGATTTTTCAGATCATTGCACTAATTGAATGATTAACTGAAGGTAAGTCTGATGACCGCTTGCAACCTGGCTGCTGAACACTAAATACAGAAAGCAGAGTGAGCATGACGCTTCTACTGCTGTTTTGACACACGCTATTTCTCAGTCCGTGTTGTGCAGCTATAATTATCATTTGTAAAGCATTTATAAAGCATGGAGAACAGGTGAACTGTACTAAAAGCTCAAGGGTTATGTCAGGAAACATCAGCGTCAGTCAGAGCGCACTGTCAGGCAGCTTAAAAGTGGGAAGACAGAGACGGGGTACTATTAGATGGGGAAATAAGAGACAGGGAATATTACTAGACTCCTCTGTCACATGCACATGCACAGAATGCACCTGACATTGGTGGTGGGGGGTGTACACCCCAACAACCATACAGTTGTCTGTGTTAGCGTGTTCTGTGAATGACATGGGCCTGTGCATGTGTGCCAATTGCAAACGGTGAAATACACCTACAGTGGAGGGAGACGATGCATGACTGGTGTGTGTGCAGAGATGAACCCGCCACGATGCACGCCAATGGACACCGTGCCATCAGGGCTGTGTGTGGGGGTAGGGTCCCTGTGTATGTGTGTGTCTCAGTCCTTGTGTCTGTGTACTGCAAGGCATGCTGAACGTTGCAACATGACATGGCCAGAGATGTGGCCATATATGCAGGTGACTGTGTGCAACATGGCACGGCAACCTGTGCTTCCCTGCCATCGTGGGTGTGGGGCGGCCATGTCACAGTGTTCCCACAATGCAGCACTACAGATAGCCAACACCAGTCCCGCACATTACATGCCTCACCACCCATATAGGCTCCCCAGTAGCTGCACTGACCTGCACTGTACGATGGCAGTAGTCACCACCAGGTGCCACTCACCGGACATGGCCACCGGGTAGTATGTACAGTGACACCATGACAGGTGAGCACCACCAGGCAGCACATCACCATCACAGGACAGTGTGTGATGGACATGTGCTACAGGTACCACTGCCATCTGCAAGTGTGTTTCTACCGCAGGTGGTGTGTGGGGTAGTCAGCCCACAGTCGGCACATGTGCCAGGGCTGGACAGTGTGTTGTACTGTGAACCCCACATCTGCATGGACATGTGTGTCCTGTGGTTGTGGACAGAACCAGTCAGCTGCTGTGCAGATGTTCCACTGCATGCTGGCAGAGCAATGTCCGCATGGCAACAGTGTGCCACAAAGGTCCCATCTGACGTGTGTGCATACACAGCAGAGTGCCATCACTCACATTCCACATGACCTACCCATGATGTGCAATTGTAACAGCAACATACAAAACATACAATGACATGTCTGTCAGTATCAACAGCATGCAGGCTTAATGGTACAGTAACATAACAGGAACAGGTGACAGTCACAGCCCACCCCACCCACCCGCCACACATGTCAAACATGCATGACAGGCATGACAACAATACTGTAAAGCATTCTGCAACAACCAAAGCCCCACACCAACGGTTCCTCTTGTATAAACAGTTTAGCAACAGTGGAGGACAGTGTGCAATACTCAAACCTCACCCTCTCCTCCCCAGCCCAAACATGTACACTACTGCAACAGCTAGGAAAAATGCTACTAACTGTATGCAGTACAGAGCCCACAGCCCACCACCCCACCCCAACAGGTACAACAGGTAACAGAGCTATATACACTACAATGAACAGTTTGAGGTATACGACCTGCAGCCACCCCACCCCAACAGACAGCAAAGCCATAACATGTACAGCGTGTACTGCCCACAGTATGCGGTGCCAACACTCACAGCCACCACACTCATCCACAACAGTTGCAGCACACAGCTGAGCATAACTGACATCATTGTTCACAGTTCAAAGGCACAATGGTGCAGAACGCCTGGTAGGCACCTCTGGTGGCACTTGGCACACAACCACCATCCCCATCATAGCTCCTGGAGTGCGTCCATGAACCGGCACAATAAGCCATGCAACTGGGACATGTCCATGAGGATGTTCTGCGTAATACTGGCCAGGCGCAATCCCTGTTCATCTGTACCACTGGTGCTGTCTCAATGGACCATCATTCCACAACCTGCTGCCCAGGCCCCTCCTGTGCACACACAGGGCTGGATGCACCACTGGTACAACCCCTAACCAGCATGGCCATGCCCCATCCAGCACCATCATCAAGCACCTGTGTGTCACCTGTAGCCTGCAGAGCCTGGCTCACATCCTGGTCCTGTCCATCAGCAACATCCTGGTCCCGTCCATCAGCCACATCCTGGGTCTGTCCATCAGCCACATCCTGGGCCTGTCCATCGGCCACATCCCGTGTTTGTCCCATGGGTGACATGTCCTGTATCCCTGCTGTGTTGTTCACATCTGTGATATCCACAGGGTCTCCCATGCTGTGGTCCAGCTCAGCCTCACCATGGTCTGTGGCACTGCCATGGGCTGCAGGTGATGCCGGCTGACTGAGTCCCGTGTCGTGTTCCACACACCAAGTAGTATCACCCTGGCTGGAGGGGGAGCTGCATGGCTGTGTTGCTGATGCACTCTCTCACCGGTGGTGCATCCCTCCCGGACGGCGTTTGTGGCAGTTGTCCCTAGATCGGCATGCCCCCATCAATACCAGATGTGACATCCTGTCCGGTGGATGCAGTAGCAGGCTGGGCATCACTTCACCCTCACTAGACTCTGTCTGGAGTTGCTGTGGCCTCCGTAGACATGCCCTGGTGCATGGCAGTATGTGCTGGCATCCCCCCTCTTCTGCCTCTCCATCGCTGTCAGCATAGCACAGTGTATGGGGCTTATCCACTCCATACCTCTATGCTGTCTGCCACCTGTTGGATGGGAGCGGTACACATATTACGTGGTATCCCTCATGGACTATGTTGGCATTACAGTGGTGTGGGGCATTGATGGAGGGATGTCACACAGTGCAGCTGCCAGCATGGCTGCACCCACTGTGGCCAGGCCCTGTCCTGCCACAGTGTTCTTGCCATCGCCTCACTGGCAGTGGTGGTGGTGCCATGGGCATCCCACATCTGACATCAACATGTTCACACACACACACACACACACACACATGTGGGTGGAGCCATGCTGTGTGGCATGCATCATGCACTGACAGTGGCACTGGACTACTGTCTGTTGTGTTACCATGATACACAGTACAGGCAATCACACATGCAGACCATGCTTTGCCATGTGACTGGGTCCAACGGTGCTTACCTCCCCTGTTTGCATCTGCCGCTGCCGGGTACACCTGTCCAACATCTACATCACTGGCATGGTCTGTACATCTGTGGCCTGTGGAGACATGGGTGGAGACATGTGTCAGTGTGGGACCCAGCAGTACATATATGGGGTGATGTGTGTGTCCATGGCAGGGGGACACTAACGCATCATTACTCACATTCTGGAGGCCTCTGCTCAGTCCTCATGGCCACTTTGCTCTCCCTGGTGACATCCATCATGCGCTGCAGGATCTGTAGGTCACACCTACACAGGTCCTGCCACCTGTGCTTCAGCTGTCTGATAGTATGCCTCACACCAATGAGGTGGTGCTGGCACACAGCTGTTTGCCGCCACACTGAGTCCCTGTCACTGGGGGTGTGTCCCCTACAGCCTGGTGGCAGGAGTGTCCAGCACCACTGCTGCACAAGGTTGATGAGTTGTGCAGTCTCTTGGGGGGTAAAGTTGGGTGCCCTGCTACTTAGGGTCAGCCTTCCTCTGCTTGCCATGTTTGTTTAGGCAGCCTGCACTGACTTTTGTGCCCTAGATCGTGTTCTGTGATGTTCCGCGTGGCAGGCCATGTACAGCACGTATAGTGCAAGTGTTACCGCATGTACCATGTGCAGATGTGGCAACTCACACATGCGGCAAAATGTGCGGGAACTATTCCAACAAGTCGGAGAGACGGACCTTGTCTCCCTGCAGTTGCATGCAGCGTGTAGCTTATTCTGTGGCTGCACTACACACCGTTACAATGCTCACATGTGCATCACTCACTACGTGTACAGGGGGTTGTGTGGGTTGTATTACTGTGGCTCTGCACATTTGTGGTCTGCGTTGCATGCAGCCTCTGCCTCTGCTAGCTTGTCATGTCAGTATAGCATGTGCATGGTAGCATTGCTGCATGTGATATGGATGCGAACCACATATGCATCGGTTCTTGTATGCAGTTGTGTCATTTATTGGCTGCAATGTGTGCCCACGTCCTACCATGACTCAGTGGCATGGGCTGTGCAGACCACATGAATGTTGTACCAGTACCATGCACTGTAGACATGGGCATGGTGGGTGTGTCATCTGTTCATGGCCATGGCTAGACCACAACATTGTTGTGCAGGTCAGGCCCTATGAGCCATGGGTGCACCATCATCCCGGTGCCACACACCTACCATGACACCACTGTTATTCAGCCAGTGATCATGGTCAATGTGCAGCACCTTGGTGGCACAGCGCATGTCAGTGTATCCTATACCTGTACAGCTACACATTATCCATGCCTGTTCTACATGTGTTCTAGTGGTCCTCAGTGATGGGGGAGTTTGTGCTTCGGCACTGAGATACGTTGCTTGGCGATACATGTGTGCACTGTCTGACCAGGGTGGTGTGCCTCCAGCGTGTCTCATTGTCCATGAGTGCACCTTGCTGTGACCACACAGTGCATGTGTATGTAATCCCCACCAGATGCTTGACACAGGATAGGGCCACTGCGTGCTGTGTACACTGTGACACTGCCATGTGTCCAGCACTGGGCAGGGGGTCTGTATGTTGGTTTGGTGTCCATGGTGCTCTCCCTTCGCTCTGTCGGTGCACGATGCATAGTGGTGTTTGCTGTTATACAAAGTGTTGTTCAATGAGCTCCCATCTGGCGCATTGTCCTACATGGCACAGGATGGTCACGGTGGTCTCCATCCCTGTAGTCCTCCATGCCATCATGGTCTGGCACTGGTACATGGTTCCTCTGTGCCAGGTTATGCAGGATGTAGCATGCTAGAAAGAGTTTACATGTCTTTTCAGGACTGTACTGGAGTGCTCCGCCAGACTGGTCGAGACACTTGAAGCGTGCCTTGAGGATACCTAAGGTGCGTTGATCATGACCCTTGTTGCTGCATGGGACTCGTACTGCTGCTCATCTGTGGTGTGTGGATGTCTGAGTGGTGTAATGACCCATGGGAGCTGTGGGTATCCACTATCACCTGTGGGGTTAGAAGGGTACATTATGACCACACTGCACATTTATGTTTCCACCAGCTGGACACTTGTGTCCTCCATGTGCTTGACTGTGACCTACTGAGGAGCCATCCACCTGTGATTTCTCCTGACTCAAATTCCTGTTGCAGACCACTATTATGTAGGATGTATGAGTCACGGCAGGAACCTGGGTACTGGGCCACCACATCCAGGATCCTACACTGTGCGTCGCATACAACCTACATATTCATGAAGTGGTACCCCTCACGGTTCATGTAGATGTCAGCCTCACCTGGTAGTGCCCTGATAGCCATGTGTGTACAGTCTATTGCACCTAGCACATGGGGAAACTGGGCCATGTCATAGAATGCCTACTTCAGGGACTGGTGCTGCTGTACATCCCGCGGGTAACATATGTACCTGTCCACATGTTTCACCACTGCATCCAGGGCCTGCCAGAGGCACTGCGATGTGGCAGGCTGCGAGATGCCAAGAGTGTCGCCCATTGATGTTTGGAAGGTCCCTGTGTCAAGGATGCATAATGCTGCACAGATCTTCACCTACACAGGGACAGGATGCCCTCTATGGGTGGTGCTCTGTAGATCTTCCCTCGGGTCATCACACAGCTCTGCTATTGTGGCACTTGGCAGGCGATATTGTGTGATGCACTGCTCCTTCGTGAGATCTATGTATGATTTTCTTGGCCAGTACACATGTGGTGCATGGTGTCTGGCTGGTCTTGGCTGCTGTTGAGGTTGCCTATTCCCCAGGCTTCTGCCTTCATGCCTTCTGTGGTGCCTACGCCAACTCTCCACTGCCAGTAGTATGCCTAGTAGAGCTACTGGGGCTGCCATTCCTCTGTCACTCACTCAATGTGTCTGTGTGCACTGCTTCCTCAACAGTGTAACTCTCACTCATGTGTGTATCCTTCAGCCCCTTTTATACACTGCTGGGTTACACCAGCTGACACCTGGTGTAACTTCCGCCAATTGCTATTGGCATATCCTGCCAGTCGGTGCCTTCTAGAATCCCATTTCAGGCATATCTGCTGGTGCATTTGTCTCATCTTGCACTATACATTTGCATATCTCAGGGTTTGGTGTAACTGCGGTGTATGGCTATTGCTCAGTGGTTCCCGCCATGTCACGGGTGCAGTTTCTACAATACCGCATGTCGCAATTGCGGGCATAGCTACGCCATTCTTATTTGGCATATTGTTTTAAGGCATGGCATATCCTTTATTGAACTGGGCCCTCTGTCTTTATCTGCCGACCTTGGGTCATAACATGAGGATTTTCTTTTTCCCGATGAAGTGGTACAACCATGGCCATAGCAGCCATACAGGTTCTGATGGCCCTGCTTCAGACCACTAGTTCCTCCCTATATGTGCATACAGTGTTGCAGACATGGCAACATGTTCTGCAAAAGACTGAGCTGGAGAGGAAATTGCTTTGGTTACTTCCCTTGCACTTGCATCCATATATTCCCCCGGAAAAACTGGATCCATGCTGTAAGAAGTGGTACAGACTAGGCTTGACAGGCCCTCTGTCTCTGCTGTGGGACAGGGAAATCATCACCTTTCAGACATTTCAGGAACTAGTGGCCCTTCTGCATTCAACCCAATTTAGGTATTTTTAAACCAGAACTTATTTCTCCTGGCTCCTCCAGAAATCTTCATCCCCACTGAGTCACACTTTGCTGACCCAGATTGCAGAGGGAATAAAAGGAGATTTGTGGGAGTACCTGTTCTCTCAGCTTCACTCTTTTCTCCAGCAGGAAGGTCCACCAATGCAGCTCAGGGCACTCAATAACTGGAATAATGAGATAACCTTCCCTATGACTCTGGAGAAATGTCGGCAGATGTGCCAATATATGCACAAGGCTATAACCTCCATGATATGGAGGAAATACAACTGGAATTGCCTAATCCAGTATTTCCTCACCCTGGTACATCAGAGCACAGCCCCAACCCCGGCGTGCTGGTGGGTATCTGGAGAATCCAGAGCTATAGTACACACTATCACATAATGTGACCCTGCCCAGTTATTCAACCCTTCATACAGGCATTGGAAGACACTCTACAAGAAATATTTACCCCTCACCTGCCGCTTACAAAACATCTCTTCCTATTTACTTACTAGCCACATGAGGAAAGAGACACAGCTAAAAGATATACAATGGCCAAGTTAATTGTGGTTGAAAAGAAGTGTCTCACCAAAAAGGCTTTGTAAAAACCCATCCACACTAGGGGAATGGCACCAGACAATAAAGGGAATTTATGAAATGGAACAAATGGCATTTTCCGTTCATCAGCAGGTAGACAACAGTACGAATGGATGAGTAAGATGGGTAATTTACATGATGGCCACTGACCCCCTCATACGTCACCTGAAAACCCCATGGGGAGATGAATAAACACTGAAATACTCGAGTGAAGGCTAAACTGACTGGGATGAAATATGTCTGTTGTTTTTTAAATTCTGCAAAAAATATATCACAAACCAAAAATGTATTTCTTGTACTGTGTCAAAAGCACTGACTATATTCTAGACTGTTGTATTTGTAGCCCAGGCGCCATATGCCAGTGGACTACTACCCCTGCCTGCTGTCAAGGTTAAGGGTCCTGGGTCCTGCAGTGGGGGTGTTCAGGGGTCCTATCCCAAAGTTGATAAAATTAGCATGACGCCAACACCCAGAGAGAATTAGAAGTGGGTCAGGTGACTGGCTGATATAGCCCCCTGGGATGCTGCATCAACCCACCTCCCCTATCAACCACCCCACACACTGGATACCCAACAATTCAGTACCACCATAAACCATGAACAGTAATGCTTTGACAGACTCAGAGAATTCCTGCATGCATAATTTCAAACTGTAAACCTCAGTTTTTTGTTTTTTTCTCTATTTATTCTTTTTCCGCCCCAAGCTGCCTGCCGCCTGGTATTTCTCGGCCCGGTCACAGGCCACAGGCTTCCACTTCCCCAAATCGGCCTCGGGCCCTCCCGATACCGTGTCTTACCCCCACGGTGGGTCCGGCACTCCCCTACATGCCACAGTCTTGGCTAGGTCGAGGTCGGCCTGGGGAGCTAATCGGCGTATGAAGCTTCATTAACGGTGGCTGGCAGCTAACTGTTTTTCCGCTTTTCCTCCAGGAGGCGGGTGTGCAATGACGCCTGCATCCGCCCCGCCTCTTACACATGCCAGTGCCAGTAGCTGTGTGACTCCTGGCCTCCGCCAGGGGTCAACGATGCTCCGGGCACCCCCCCCCAGAGAAGGAGAGCAGTCCCTGGGATGCTCTATCCTTCTCTCCCAGCCAGCTTTCCAGTGACCCAGGTCCGCTCGAACCCGGGTCGCCGGCGTCGCATGCGGAAATCCAACCGCTGCGCCGATGGGCCGGCTAGTAAACCTCAGTTTTATTGGGGGTATAGGACTATGGAAGGGGATACCAGGACCAAGGATGGCTGTGGATAGAAAAACTGGTTAATGATATAGCAACACACCAAACATTGGGGTCCACAGGCTGAACCCACCCCTACTGGTACCGGTGTTTCCCATATGTCCTTAGGGGTACCTACTAGGTGCAGGCTTGGTATAGTGCCGTAGGTTGGCCAGCTGTTGGGGCCCTGAAATATTTTAGAAACTTTAAAATGTCTGACAAGCAAGTCCCTTTTTTCCCTCCCAGGAACCAGGTCCTGGGTATTCATGGTTTGAAGCTCTCGGCACCAAGGGAAAATGGAGCTCCTTGGAGTTGTGCAGCAAATCAAGCAGCAGGCTGCCAGGATCCCTCTGTCTGGATGGAACTTGCTCAAGAATCTTGCAGCTGTTCACCTTGATTGTAGTTCAGGCCTCGGGTTCAGGCCTCTTGTCGCCCTCAGCCACTTCTGCCCCACTGCAGAGCACTGTGGCAGGACAACACCAGCCCCAGAGGGCCCAAACCTGGGAGTGGCCCCACAGCCCAGCTCCCACGATCGGAGCACCTTAGCACTCAGGTGCAAAACCCGTGACCTCCTGAGACAGTGAGTCCCACTTGAAAGAGGTTAGCAAGTTCTCTCCCTGGCTCTGGATGAAGGCTCCCTAATGGTGGAAGTGCCCCTGCAGTCCTTGCACTGAGTTCTCAACAAGAAGGATTTTCAGGCAGTCGCTTCAGTGAAGTCCAGTGCTAATTTTAGTGGATGCTGGCCTGTATCTCGATCAATGCCAGTGCACTTCAGCAGGGGAAAATTCAGCAGCAATAACCCCCTGTGCACAAGTCCACACTTTCAGTTTAGCAGTGTCAAAAACCTTTCCTCGGCTGCAGCAAGACCTCAGCTCTCAGCCACTTTAACCAGTTCACTCAGTACACATACAATTCCTGGCTATCACCCCGATGACCAGAGACACTCTGCCTCTTCAAGAAAATTGCGATCACAGTCCCACTCAAGCAAATAACCTCTTAGCAATACCTGCAGCAGTGCTGATAATCCACACAGACTTCTCAATTATTCCAGCTTCTCAGTGCAGTGTTTCTGCAATGCTTTGGTTTTCTCCTAATAACAGCAAAGCAACTTTTCCTCACCTAAAGAAAACAGGATCACAGTTCAGTCTCTCTCTTTCTTTTCCCCTCTTAATTCGATTCTGAAACTCAGCAATCTCCAACCTTACAACACAGCATTTTCCAATTCAGCAACACAGCGATCTCCACATAGGGCCTGGGTAAACCCCTGATGTCCAAATCCCCTCTCACAGGGTACTCCTGACGAGAACGGAGCCTGGGCACAGACTGAAGAAATCCCAGTCTATCTTCACTGTATCAGCTGAAATCCCAGCATTCTGATTGGCTGTTGAAGCCTTTCAATAATCAATAACCATAGTGATCACTATTTTCTGCTTGTTTATTGGGGCATGATCTAGGTGCCTGAAATATTAGGGGTCAAGTGTCACACATCAGCTCCCATTCTGTTTGCATGGAGTCCCATTCAGTTTTATACAATTTCTCCCCTTTTTAGGTCTGGCGCAATGCAACACATCAATTTATCCAGCCCAGCACCCCACCAGCTTGTAGCCCCAACCGTCCCCTTTCCAACAAGCCCACTCTCATTAGAGTGCTCCTAGTAGTTTTCCAGTCGCTGCCGCTGAAACACAGCCCCCCTCCCAAGTGGCAGCAGCAGCTCATTAATATTCATGCAACCCTATGAATAATTCATGAGCCCTTGTTTATGCCCTGATTTCAAACTCATTATTTAAAGCATTTAGCTGGCTTTTGCCCAACTCCTTTAGGTCTCTGGTCTCCATCCAACACACTAGGGGTACCAGGACCACCACACACCTCCCGTTTTGACCGCAACAGTGGTTGGAGACATCAAAGCACATTCTAGTGCATGCACAAGTTTCAGTACCATCACGGGAACACCAGCGACTCTCGACTGTTATTCCGTGAGCTCAAATGGGCCAAAACAAAGTATGGGGCTACTCTGGGTGAATTGCGGGGCACAAGGACCAATTGGGGGAACACCAGCAGGCAAACAGGAGATCGGGAGAAAACAGTGGCAATTAAGGTAAGCCCCCAGAGGGGGGTTACACTCCTCCCACTTAAATGATTGGTTTCTATGCCAAGCCTAAGAGTAAAGTACCATAAAATTGCATTCAAGTAATTTCTAACATTAACACAGATTAACAGTTCTGATTATACACCTGGATCCTAAATATTATAACATCAACCATTTAAGAACAGGAAAACATTATATACAATTCAGTAAAGACTTTCCCCTTTAATTAACCACTGGCCACATAAGGTGTGGCACCCATATGTTTAATAACCTTTAGAACCATAGGAACTTTACTACCTCATGCTATACTTATACCACTCTTTCCCTTTGGGGATAAGGGGGCGTGTGAGGAGGAGGACCATGTATAAGATCAAAGGGGATAAGGGGGCATGTGAGGAGGAGGAGGACCATGTTAAAGCATCTATCCTAAATCGATACTTCTGCTCAGTATTTACTGAAGAGAAGGTAGGGCAGGGCCCACAGCTCAGCACCTTGGACACAGGGGGGAGGGAGGTGTGCACTAGTCCCTTCACAAAAGAAAGGGTCCTACAAGAGCTCAATAAGCTCAGGGTGGACAAGGCAATGGGACCTGATGGCATACATCCCAGGGTACTAAAGGAGCTAAGGGCAGAACTAGCAGAGCCATTATCAGAACTGTTTAGTGAGTCTCTGAGCACAGGAGAGGTCCCAGAAGACTGGAGAAGGGCTCATGTGATCCCGCTCCACAAGAGTGATAGCAGGGAGGAGTCAGGGAACTACAGACCAATCTGTCTTACCTCAGTAGTGGGCAAGATTATGGAGGTACTCCTTAAGGAAAGGATAGTGCAACACCTGGAACCCATAGGAGCACAGGATCCAAGACAGCATGGGTTTACAAAAGGAAGGTTCTGTCAAACTAATCTCATAGATTTCTTTGACTGGGTAACCAGAGTGGTGGACCAAGAGGAGCAGTTGATGTTGCCTACCTTGACTTCAGCAAAGCTTTCGATACTGTTCCACATAGAAGATTGATTAATAAGCTGGGTAGGCACGGGGTGGGTCAGAAGTTGGTCAACTGGGTGGCAAACTGGTTGACAGGCAGATAACAGAGAGTGGTGGTAAACGGTATACAGGCAGAAGAGATGCGAGTCACAAGTTGGGTACCTCAGGGATCAGTCCTGGGGCCAGTCCTCTTCAATATCTTCATCAGTGACATTGCAGATGGACTAGAGGGTAAGGTTTGTCTGTTAGCAATGACACCAAGATCTGCAACAGAGTAGATGATCCAGATGGGGTGGGCAGAATGAGAAGAGATCTGGATAAACTAGCAAAATGGTCGGAAGAATGGCAACTGGGGTTTAACGCAAAGAAGTGCAAGATTATGCACATAGGGAAGAGAAACCCTGAAGCCACCTATAGGCTGGGAGGGAGTTGCTGGCAGTCACAAGGGAAGAAAGAGACTTGGGCATCATCATCACCGATGACCTGAAATCTTCCAAGCAGACCACTAAAGCAGTAGGTAAGGCTAGGGGTGTATTAGTAGGGGTATCACAAGTCAGAAGAGGGAGGTAATAATCCCTCTTTACAAGACACTGGTTAGGCCCCATCTGGAGTACTGCATGCAGTACTGGAGGCCACACCTTCACAAGGACATTAACCAAATTGAGGCAGTCCAGAGAAGGGCAACCAAAATGGTGCAGGGACTGCATCAGGAAAACATATGAGGACAGACTAACGGAGATCAATATGTATACGCTAGAGCAAAGGAAGGAGACAGGTGATATGATCGAAACATTCAAACACCTTAAGGGCATTACCAAGGTGAAAGAGTCTAACATGTTTCAATATAAGAAAAATAGCAGGACAAGAGGACACAGCATGAGATTAGAGGGAGGTCGATTAAGGGGTAATGTGAGGAAGTTCTTTTTCACAGAAAGAGTGGTGGATGCATGGAACAACCTACCTCAGGAAGTGTTGGATATGAATACAGTGCAGGGCTTCAAACAGGCATGGGATAGGCATAAGGGAGCAATACAGATGAGTATGAATAGATAGGCCATTGACAGAGCAAAGGCCGATGGCACATTCATATGGTAGAAAAAGAAATGGGCAGACTGGATGGGCCTTGCGGTCCTTATCTGCCATCAGCTTCTATGTTTCTAAGTTTCTTTCACCTCCCTCTTTTCCTTTTGGCTGCCTTCCCTTCAGGCCTGGGGGGTCTAGCACTAACAAGGCACATGAACACCCTTTCCAGGGACCTGAGTGTGACATATACCCCCTTATGTACTACAAATAAGGGCAGGTCAGTGGGCATCCTGGAGCATCGTATGTCAACTCCCCCTCTCAGGGGGAGGAAATGGACAAGGAAATAATAGAAAGTATACTTAGAATGGCAGATAAAGGGGAGATATTGCTGATGGGTGATCTGAATATGCCAGATGTTAACTGGAGTGCAGTTGCAGCAGCCACTTCTAAGAGTGGGGTTATTCTAGATGCCCTACAGGGGGCATGCCTTAGACAACTAGTATTGTAATCCACTCAAGAGGGAGCAATCTTAGACCTGATCCTCTCAAATGGAGATGGAGAGAGGATCACAGATGTAGAAGTGGGTAGCCATCTGGGAACTAGCAACCATCGAACAGTATGGTTCACAATAAACACAGCAATAGAGTCAAGCCATACAAAGGCTAAAGTACTGGACTTCAGGAGGGCTGACTTTGCCAAAATGGGTGAGTGCCTAAGGAATGCACTAACAAATGGGCAGGAAGGAGGGGTGGAAGAACAATGGGGAATAATAAAAACTGCCATCACAGAGGTAACAAGCCTTTGTGTGAAGCAAATAAACAAAACAAAACGATGTAAGAAACCACTATGGTTCTCAAAGGAGGTGGCAGTGAAGGTTCAAGAGAAAAAGAAAGCATCTAGAAAGTACAAGGAATCACAGAAGGAGCAGGACAGAGAATTGTATCAGTTAAAGCAAAAGGAAGCTGGGAAGGCAGTCAGAACAGCAAAGGCCCAAACTGAGGAAAAGATAGCCAACTCAGTTAAGAAGGGGGATAAAACCTTTTTTAGGTACATCAGGGAGCGAAGGAAGACTAAGGGAGGGATAGTGAGACTTAATAAAGGGGAGGGGGGTGGGCAGAGGGTGATCTGAAAGGCAGAGATACTTAAACAAATATTTTTGCTCAGTATTTACAAATGAAGAGGGGGAGGTACCTAAAACAATAGAAACACTCTTGATACAGAAGTTGATACCAGCCCATTTACAGAAGAAAGGGTTCTGAAAGAACTCTTAAAACTGAAGGTGGACAAAGCAATGGGGCCTGATGGGATTCATCCAAGAATTCTAAAAGAACTAAGGGTAGAACTAGTGACACCACTGACTACCCTCTTTAACAAATCATGAGAGGATGGGGTGGTACCTGAAGACTGGAGGATGGCAGATGTGATTCCCCTTCACAAAAGTGGGAGCAGGGCAGAAGCAGGAAACTACAGACCAGTTAGTTTAACCTCAGTGATAGAGAAAATGATGGAATCACTTCTGAAGGAAAGAATTGTCGAGTACCTAGAGGCCAGAGGGCACAGGACCCAAGGCAGCATGGATTCACAGCAGGAAGGTCATGCCAGACGAATCTAATAGATTTCTTTGACTGGGTGACCAAAGTAGTAGATCAGGGAGGGGCTGTGGACATGGCCTACCTAGACTTTAGCAAGGCATTTGACTCAGTCCCACACAAAAGATTAATATACAAGTTAGCCAGCCTGGGAGTGGGTCCCAAGATGATAGCCTGGGTAAAGAATTGGCTGGAGAATAGGACACAGAGGGTATTAGTAAATGAAGTCCACTCTGAAGAAAGGGAGGTTACTAGTGGGGTGCCGCAGGGTTCAGTATTGACCGGTCCTCTTCAATGTCTTTGTAAGTGACATTGCAGAGGGACTGGAAGGAAAAGTATGTCTCTTTGCAGATGACACAAAGATCTGCAACAGAGTTGATGCACAAGGTGGAGTGGAAAGGATGAGAATGGACTTGGCAAGGTAAAGGAATCAAAGTAATGGCAGCTAAGATTCAATGCTAAGAAGTGCAAGGTAATGCGCCTGGGAAACAAAAACCCAGGGGAAGAGTACACAATGGGGGGTGAGATACTAACAACAACAAAAATGGAAAGGGACCTGGGGTAGTCATATCAGATGACTTAAAAGTGGGCAAGCAATGTGAGAGGGCAGTAAGGAGGGCTGGGGGGATACTGAGATGCATAGGGAGAGGCATCACCAGTAAAAAACAAGAAGTTGTTATCCCTCTGTACAGACAGCTGGTGAGTCCCCATCTGGTGTACTGTGTGCAGTTCTGGAGACCCAGTCTCCACAAGGACATAGACAAGATGGAAGCTGTCCAGAGGAGGGCAACTAAAATGGTGCAGGGTCTGCACCAGAAGACATATGAACAGAGACTAAAGGAGCTTAATATGTATAGCCTCAAGGAAAGGAGGGAGAGGGGGGACATGATAGAAATGTTCAAGTACCTCAAGGGAATCAAAAAGTCCAAGAGGGTAGCATCTTTCAAAAAAAGAGGTGTGCAAGAACAAGGGGGCACAATTTGAAGATAGAGGGGGCTCTCAGAGGTAATGTATGGAAGTATTTTCACAGAGAGGTTGTGGATGCATGGAACGGCCTTCCGAGGAGGTTGTGAAGTCAAAAACAGTGATTGAATTCAAGCATGCATGGGACAGCCATAAGGCAATTCTAGGGGGTGGGGGTAGAAAGAAGTAGGCTGCTGGTTAACTAGGATCTGCAGCTTATCCATTAGGTAGGAAAATGGGCAGACCTGGTGGGCCAAGCGGTCCTTATCTGCCATCAAATTCTATGTTTCTATGTAAGTAAAGGCCGTACAGTCCTCTCTGACCTTCCGGGGGTTTCTTGCACTTCAGGCCTAGTGGCTACCTCCTGTTCGGGGGTAGAGTCCATGTCACATTCCCCTTGGCTTGTGCCTTCTTCTTCAGTGGGGGCAGGGTGCTGCAGCTCTTCCTCTCCTATGCCACTCTGTCCAGGAGTGTTGTCTTGGGGCCATTCAGAGTACCCAGTCGAACTAGTATTCAAGTTCGATGTGGGCTCCCCAAAAAGCGTTTCTTCTGGGGGACTGCTCTGGAACCACTCAAACGGCTCAGCCGGACTAGTATTCAAATCTGAAGTGGTCCTTTCCAGGGGGTTAGAAGGAGCAGCCTCCCCTTCAGCACCCTGCTCCCCAGGCACAGCCATGTCCACCTCTCCTTATCTGTCAACCCCAGGGACCTCCATGTCACTTGCACAGAACCCTTCTATCACAGGACCAGTCTCTAACATCAAGGTCAGTCCCCGAAACAGTCTTTATAGCTCAGGGGTAGGGTAAAAACACACAGGCATGTCCTCAGCCTCTCCATCTGATTCATCAGCTGAATCTTCTTCCTTGAGTACCTCCTGTAACTGGGCAGGTCCAGCCCCCCTAGTATATCCATCTTTCTGCTGCTGTCATCTGTGTGCAGCAGCTCGAGTATTTGGAAGTACAGGGTGGCTCTATCAAATCATTCTCTGATCCAACAATTTTATCTCCGATGGGAAGGAGGTGGTTCCTGTGCATCACTTTGCACCCTCTGGTGTCTCCCTCTGGTTAAATCTTGTATACAGGTAGTCCTTCCAGCTTCAACTACTATTATTACGGTGTATTTCAATCGTCAGCTTATTTATGTTTGCTAGGTAATGCCCCAGACTTGAGTATTACTTGGTCACCAGGCTCCAAGTCTTGTGCCCGCACTTTATCATACCTTTATTGCCCTGATTTCACTTGGTGGCTCTCTCTTTCAGGCTAGTTGATAGGCATTTTAGCTTTCTCACATATTACAAGCATTTCATTCATTCTCTTTGATGCCATTTGCTGACACTCTAAAACACAGGTCCATGGAGAGACGGGCCTCCCTCCCAAGCATCAGATGATATGGAGAGAAACCAGTGGCATCATTTCTTGTATAATTCTATGTGTGGACCAAAGAGCTCACTCTTTGGCTCCAGGTGTGCTTGTCTATTGGATCCAGGGTGCCCAGCATGTCTAATAGGATTCTGTTGAATCTCTCAGGCTGGGGGGTCACCCTGGGGGTGGTAAGGCATGGTTTGATGTTTTATGATACCTCATAAGGACAAGAGCTCTTTTATCAACTGGCTCTTGAAATCATATCCCTGGTCTGAATGGATTCTTTGACGTGCTCTGTAGTGGTCAAAGAACATCTCGACCAACACTTGGCCACCATGGAGGCCCTCTGGTCCTTAGTGGGGTAAGCTTGAGGGTACCGGGTGAAATGATCTGTAACCACCAATATGTTGGAGATATTCCTGGAGTCTGGTTCCAACATGAGAAAAACGATGCACACTAGTTCCATCGGTGCACTAGTACTGATATTAACTAGCAGGGCAGCCTTTTGGGGAAGTGTTTTTCTCTGGATACACCATCGGCAATTCTTACAGTAATATTCTACATATTTTCCCATCTTAGGCCAATAGAATCTGCTTTTTATCAATTCCAAGGTGTGTTCACTGCCCAAGTGGCCCATATCGTTGTGTAGGGCTTTCATCGCCAGGCCTTGAAAAACAATCAGGCAATACCAACTGCATACAGGGCGCCCCCTGCTGGTCCTGAGTCACTCCGTACAGCAAACCTTCCTTTAGCTGCAACTTTAACCATACTCACAGTAATAAGCGGGCATGTGGATCATTAGCTTTTACTTGAGCTGGGTCTCCTTTCCTCTGAAGCACTTGAATTACCTCCCTCATAACAGAACTGTCCGCTGCTCTTTTCGTAAATCCTGAATAGTCAGCTGTGGTAAGAACCTCATGTCCAGGGCAGTCAGGTGGCAGTAAGCTATGGGAAGGCAACTCCCAGATGCTCCTAAACAGCCCACCAAATGAGGGTCATCTTTGAGAGAAGGGGACTCAACACAACCAAACTTCTTACACAGCACTTTTACCACTTTTGTTCGGGTATCTTGACCCCAGCTGTAATGCTCAGTACCCTGAGTTAAAGGGTGTCGAGACAAGGCATCAGCATCTATATTATTGAGCCCAGGCTGGTACTCTATGCTGTAGTCATAGGTAGACAGGGTCAACAACCATCGGTGGCCGGCTGCATCTAGTTTGGCTGCGGTCTGTACATAAGTAAGTGGGTTGTTGTCGGTCTTCACAGTAATCTTCTCCCCGTACAGGTAATCATAAGATTTTATTTATTTATTTATTTATTTCAAGTTTAGGATTAAATAACTTTGAGCACTAGGCTGTTTTACAAAGGTTCCGAGTCAAAACAAGAGACAAGATCATATCAGATGTCAGCACACGACAGGATGATATCTGAATGAAAACAGGCAAATGTTACATAGGTTACAGACAAGGTTACATTTGTTACAAACTAAGTTTCATATGTTTCAAAGTGCGCACACTTATAGCTTATAGGTAGCCAAGTGCAAGGGATCCATCAACACAACTGAAGTGTGGTAATTACTTATATATAATCATACAATAACTTGGGAACACTATGGATACCAGGCTGTGGTCATTTGTGGTAGACAAGCAGAAGCAGCCAATGGTGGCTTTGTCAAGTTGCAGAGAGAGAGAGTGGGAGTGAGATAGGCAAGGGGTTGGAAGAGTGTGGGGGGGTGAGAGAGACAATGTGATCGAGAGGAGGATATATTGGTCCACAATAGCCCACTTCAACTCTTAAAATTCTAGCTTGTGGACAGGATACCTTCTTTCCAAGGAGTTGAGACTCCAGCTCGCATATGCCACTGGGCGCAGACCCTCTGGATATTCTTGATACAGTACTGCCCCGAGGCCACTGAAACTTGCATCTGTATGTAGGATATAGGCCTTCTGTGGGTCGACATAAGCGAGCACCGCTGTGTGAGTCAGGCAGTATACAATGTCCTCAAATCCTCTATCACACTCCCCAATCCACCAGGAGCCAAAAGGTTCAGATGGTCGAAAATATTTAGGCTGTTCAGCTTGGCCTCCTGGGGAAGGGTCTTCTTGTTCTTATTTGTTGGAGGATATCCCTGTAGTAAGTTCAAAAGAGGCCTGACTACTCTGGTGTAGTCCCTCATGAATCCTCGGTAATACTCACAAAAAAACAGCAGTCATCGTAGTTCTTTCAGGTTTCTGGGTTTAGGCCGGGTGGTGAGGGCTTCCACTTTACTGGGTTCAGTCTGAATGCCCTTGGCAGAGACGATGTGTCCAACATATCTGACTGAGGCCTGAAAGGATTGGCACTTATCAACAGAGAGCTTCAGGACAAATTCTTCCAGCCAGTCTAACACCTTTAGCAGCTGTGACTCACGCTCTTCCTGAATCTTTCCAAACATGATAATGTCGTCTAAGTAAATCAAGCACTCCAGCAGGTTCATGTCCCCCACAGCCCTTTTCATAAGGCACTGAAATGTTGCAGGGGCACCTGAAATGCCCTGAGGCATCCTCAAAAATTCATAAAATCCTAGGGGGCATATTAAAGCTGTCTTCTCCTGATCCTATGGGGCTATGGGAATTTGATAATACCCACTTCTTAAGTCCAAAACCAAAAACCTCTGGCTGCTGTTCAAGCAGTGTACAGCATTTGTATTCATGGCATCATATATCGATCTGGCACCGTGAGCTTGTTCAAGGTGTGGTAGTCCACGCACATCCTAATAGCGCCACTCTATTTCTTCACCTCCACTATAGGTGACGAATATGGACTGCTGGACTCCTGGATGATGCCTGCAGCCAGCATCTCCTGAAGGTGCCTTCTTACATCATCTATGTCTGCAGGGGTGAGACGTCTGGATCTCGCCTTGAAGGGGTGCTCATCTGTGAGCCTTATGCGATTCTACTCTCCTGTAACGCATCCAACATCCCACTCACGCAAAGAAAATACATTTGTCCTGGTAGCCAACTTCTTCTGAACATGCTCCTCCCACTCCTCCCAGATGGGGGACTTATCAAATCAAACAGGGCAGGGTCAATACTACCATAATCACTTCTTCCTTGAGCAGCAGGTGCACCACCATGTCAGCACAGTAAACCCTGGCTAATGTCCGGCCCCTTATGAAAACCACTTCTCTGTCAATTGTGTTCCTCACTCACACTGTCACTCTTCGAACATAGGCGTGTGCCTGGGCTGGTAAGGCACTGGGTTTCACTAATAATCCAGCCAGCAATCCATGTTCCTCAGGGGCAACTAGCATTAAAATGTTGTTCTTGACCGCCTGTTTAGCCGCACTACTCCATTGATATTACATTCCCAGTTGGGGGACAACACAATCTCCTTGGCATCTCTCCTCCAAACTATGCCCACAGATTCATCTACACCTTCAAGGGGGGTTTGCCCTTGTCTCTTATAGGCCTCCTGGACCACCAGATGAATGGGTAATTTCTTCCCTCACTGTTCTACTTCTCTGGCTTAGCAAAGCTTATCGAGCCTCCCGAACATGTAGGTATTTGTACCCGCCAGCATTGGTATCCCGACATACACACCAGTCTCAAGACAGATTAAAGCCAGGGTCTTGACTGCATCTCTCACTCTAGCTACATTAGTGGGGAAAGTCATCCATACTCTGACATATCCGAGGTAGGGGTAAGATTTCTCACTAAGCCCCCACACGTGTAGTCCTTCCAAAGGTTGCAACTCCAGGTGGGATAAATGTCTGTCATACCAGGTCCTGAAAATGATAGTGACCTGGGATCCACTATCAAGGATGGCATGGGTGGGGACTCCCTTTGTGGTGACAAGGGTTTCAGTTTATGGCCCCACTAGCCTGTGCATATCAAGGGGAGCATTTATGTATTTATTTATTTATTTATTTATTTGCTTTTGATGACTGGGTAAGTACACTAGACAATAACCCTGCCTATTTTCAGGAACAACCCGGGAGAGTACAAATACAAGCATTTACGTCAGGTGACATAAAATCAGAAACAATACAGTAATAAGCAGTTTCCACACAGGGAAATCGGATTATACATATAGACAGAACATGCCCAGGTAATTATACATCAACACAACCCTTTTCTTAGGGATGAGGAGTTGATTGATGGTAGCATATGGAGAATCCTGAGTACAGAGAGAAAGAAGTACAATAAGGAAGAGCAAGAGAAGAGCATCAGGCAGGTATATTACAGTCACAAGTATCAAGCGCATGGAGGTGAGAAAAAAGTGCAGATTTAAAGGAGGAGTGAGATGAAGAGCACTTAAGGTGAGGAGGCAGGGAATTCCAGTATTTAGGAGCAAAGTGAGAGAAAGCTTGTTCCCCCATTTTGGTGGAACAGAAAGGGACATAAAGTAGTTGAGCGTCGGAGGACCTCAGAGAGCGGTGGTAATGCACAGGGGAAAGCATGGACGCAAGAGAGTCAGGCCGAGGATACCTTGTCAAGGAGTCAATGAAACATCCTAGAGAGTATGCACGACGGGTGCTGGGCGACAGCCAATGCAAGGTGGAGTAGAGCAAACAATGGTGCGTAAGACACTGAAGCAGCTTTTACATTAGCTATGGAGCTGGACCTGCATGGGGCCCTGGTATGCTCCTTTACCGGGCCTCACTGAAGTTTCCCTGTGGCTTTCATTCCTTGTTCAATAGTCTGTTAGCCACTCAAAGGGAATCTGCTGGTGCCTGGCATTCTCTCCAGTAATGCCCATTTCTTCCACAACAGTAACAGATTATCCCTTCTTGCTTTGGTTGTCCGGGGTAATAGGCCTCAGGAGGTGGTTGGGGTGGTGAATAGCTTGGGGCTACTGGGTACACTAAGGAAACAGAATGAGAAACTGGGGTGATTGCAAATCGAGCAGATAGGGAAACTGGAGCTATTGTTTGGGCCATAGCGACAGGTTCAGGAGCCCCTGCCCTTACTTACCACCCCCTGGATCTTTAGCTCATTTACAACTCAACTCAGTTCCTGCAACCGAGCTTCAATCTGAGGTACTACAGAGGGCAGTATAGGTGACACTCCCAGGCCCATCACAGGAAGGGCTGCCATGGCTGCCTGAGTGGACTGTCCAGTGGAAGCTTCGGGGTCCTCACAGGACCAACACTAACCTTATCCAACAGTTCCCTGCATTCTTGCAGTAACTTTTTTACCTCAGAAACCTCAGCCAGGAAAGTGGCTTCCTGAACCTGAGTAGTAGCTACTAAAGTGGGCCAAGCCCCCCATTTGGTGTCCCATTCTTCCACCTCTCTCGCCTCTCTAAACAGCACTCAGAGCAGAGAAAGACTGCTCATTTTGTCTTTCAGGCCCAACTTTAGTAGCAACAACCCCGAGTACTGGACACCCCTCAGTACTTGTTCTAACCTAGTCTTATTCAAGTCAGAGGCATGAATCCCCCCTTTCCTATATACCTTCTGCAGAGCCTTCTCCAGCCTCTGCACATATTCAAACAAGGGTTCCCCCTTCTGCTGGCAGGTTGCTCTGAACCCCCACCATAAGTCTTCATGTGTCTCCATGCTACCAAAAGCACTGTCCAAGGCAGCTATATAGTCTTCTACCTTGGCCTCAGGGTCAGTGGTCCAGAGGGACCAAATGGCATTGAGAGCATGGCCTGCGCAAGCTCTCTGTTAACCTTTTCCATTTTTCCCCTTCACTGCACTGCCAGTCTTGGAGCAGTGGTAACACATAGTTTATCCATGACTCATAATCCTCCCCCCCCCCATGGGAGTAGGCTTTACCCCCCAAAACATCCTCAACGTCCTATAAGATTCCATGGTGGCAGGTACCTGCCCAGGCCTAAGCCTTGCATCTGGCGCAGGGGCCCATAAAGGGGCAGGCTCACCTCCCCCGGGGAAACCACACTGAACATTCTCACTATAGCCCAGGCCTCTGCCTTGCCCTCTATCTTTATGGCCTCTGGCACCCAGGCAGCCTCTATAGCATTTACACATTCCATCAACACAGTTAACTTCCCAGTTCCTGAATCAAGCATCTGTCCCCACTCTTTCACTTTACCCAATTTCGTTAGGGTGGACAAGTGCCTTTTTATTTCACCCTTGTCCATCTCGGGGGGGGGGTACTCCCAGCACCAGAAAGGACCTCTGGGGTTCATCCTCATAACCCCGCTCCATTCCACCAGCCTCACTTTATCCTTTTCTTGAGGCCTAAGTTTTGGCTGTGGGGGGAGTAGACTTGGGTGCTGGGGACCCCACAGGGGGGTCTTTACAGTTGGGCTCTCCATGATGGGCATGGCTGGCAAACAGGAGATCCCAGAGGTGCCTCCAAAGATGTAGCCCAGGCACTGTGTGCCAGTGGGCTACTACTCCTGCCTGTTGTGCCTGTAACAGGTTAAGGAGCCTGGGTCCTGCTACATTGGTGTTTGGTGGTCCTATCACAAAGTTTATAAAAAATAGTTGGTGCCTCCATCCAGAGAGAATTAGAAGTGGGTCAGGTGACTGACTGGTATAGCACCCTGGGATGCTGCACCTACCCATCTCTCCTGCCAACCACCCCACACTGGATACCCAACAATTCAGTACCACCATAAACCATGAACAGTAATGTTTTGACAGACTTGGAGAATTCCTGCACACACAATTTCAAACAGTAAACCTCAGATTTATTGGGGATATAGGACTAGAGAAGGAGTACCGGGACCAAGGATGGCTGTGGATAGAAAAAACTGGTTAATGATATAGCAACACACCAAACATTGGGGCCCACAGGCCGAACCCACCCCCACTGGTACCAGTGTTTCCCATATGTCTTTGGGGGTACCTACTAGGTGCAGGCCTGGTACAGTGCCGTGGGTTGGCCAGCTGTTTGGGGCCCTGAAATACTTTAGAAACTTGAAAATGTTTAACAAGCAATTCCCCTTTTTCCCTCCCAGGAACCAGGTCCTGGGTAATCATGGTTTGAAGCTCTCAGCACCAGGGGGAAATGAAGCTGCTTGGAGTTGTGCAGTAAATCGAGAAGCAGGCTAGCCAGGATCCCTCTCTCTGGATGGGACTTGCACGAGGATCTTGCAGCTGGTCACCTTGATTGTAGTTCTGGCTGCTTGTCACCTTCAGCTGCTTCTGGCCCGCTGCAGAGCACTGTGGCAGGACAACACTAGTCCCAGATGGCCCAGACCTGGGAGTGGCCCCACAGCCCAGCTCCCATGATCGGAGTGCCCTAGCACTCAGGTGCAAGACTCATTTATTTATTTATTTGCTTTTGTTAACTGGGTAAGCACACTAGACAGCCAAGTGCCTATTTTCAGGTGCGACCCGGGAGATTACAAGGTACATACATGAACATCAGGCAAATACAAGTGGAGGATTACTTTACAGAGAATTAGCACACAGGGACTTTACAAGCAACAGTACCATCAGGCAAGTACAAGTGAAGAATTATTATAAAGTGACTTAGCACACAGGGACATTGCAAGCAACAGTACCAGCAGGGATTTACATTACAGTATTTATATTGCAGGCAGTAGGAAGAAGTACAGTGTGATTTCATCACTCCAGGCAGCAATGTTGCAAGGATTGCAGGTAGGCAAAGAGGAGTCACACTGGGATAGAATGGGCTCAGAGCAAGATAAGGGAGTGCACAGTTATAGTGCTCACCCTGTTGGGCCGGTGGGCCTAAGTGGTCTATTTTTCTAGTAAGCTGTGAGTACAGGAGGTGTATAAGCACAGATGCACTCTACCGAAGTCATAATGTTTAGGTAGCATCTCCGTTTGTTGGGGGGTCACAGGCTGAGAGGGTTTGTCTAGTGCAGAGACAGGTGGAGGCCATTTTGAGAAAGCCCCAGAGGGAAGCTTTAAAGCTCTGGTGGGAGGGAGAGGAGGGAGTGCTTGATGGAAGAAAGTTCCAAACCCTGGGTGTATACGCAGCGAAGGTTCGGTCACCCATTTGTGTGCGTGTTTTAGGTACCAAGAGGTCATGGGAGTCGCTGGATCGCAGGTTGTGGAGGAAGTAGCTAGAACAAGGGACTCTGCAAGTTTAAGAGGGGTGGCAGTTCTGACAATACTGTCTATGAAGTTGCTCACGATATAGGAGGGTGAATTTCCGGCAGGAGCCATTCATGCCGGGTGTAGAGCTCACAGCGTGAGTGAGGCGGGGGCTGAGATACAAAACGGGCATATGTTGTTGTGACACTGAGTCCACTCTTACTAGACTAGTTTTTGCAATGTGAGAAAAAGGGTGACTAGTCCATAGCAAAGCGAGGTAGGAGGACTCCCCTGGCCAAGGCGAGATGTGGCAGCTGGAGTGAGACAACTTTTTGCCTCTAGGTAAGCTGCACCCAACTTGCAGTTTGAGGCCTTACATGAATTGTGTATGTGCAAGTTCATATCCAGTTGTGGGTCAAGAGTCACCTCCAGGTACTTGACCGAGTCTGCAACTATCAGTGGTGACCCATCGGGCCCAGAGATCTGTAGTGAATCAGGGGCAGCTTTTAACTTGGCTGCTGAGCCAAAGAGCATGGCCTGTGTCTTCTGCAGGTTAATCATAAGTTTATGGTCCTGCAGCCAAGTTTGGATATGGTCGAAGTCCAAGTTTAGTTTGGTGTTGATGGTGGAGATGTCCTGGGAACTGGACATGACTAGGTCATCTGCGTACAGCACTGAGGACCCTAGAGCAGGAGCCGAGGGTAGCTCATTTATGAAGAGAGAGAACAGGAGAGGCCCCAGGACAGAGCCCTGGGGGACTCCGCAGTTTACCTGGGCAGGCTCAGACATGACCTTGTTGAACTTGGTGTACTGCTGCCTGCCTGTGAGATAATTACTGATCCAGGCAAGGGCTGGGGAGGAGAAGCCAAGTGGTAGGAGAGTGGAGCACAGTAATGTGTGGTCTACCCGATCAAAGGCTTTCGAGAGATCAACAAAGATGGCCCCGGTCAGTTCACCTCAGTCAGCAGCCGATCTTATCTCAGAGGTAACAACTGCTAGGGCCGTGGAGGTGCTATGCCGCTTTCTAAACCCATGCTGTGCAGAGGAGAGAAGGTTGTGGGTCTGTAGGTAATGGGTGACCTGAGAGGCGACTACCTTTTCCAGAAGTTTGCTGATCGCTGATAGGATTGCTATGGGGCAGTAGTTCTTAAGGTCTTTTGGGTCCCCTTGCTTGGGTACAGGTATAACCTTAGCCATCTTCCAGATGTCCGGGACTATACCCGAGGTAAGCGATGCATTGAAGACGTGGGCTATGGGACGGGCTAGTACTGTTGCCCCTAGCCTCAGCAGCTTGGGCTCCAGGCAGTCATGCCCAGCACCAGTGTGTGGGGAGAGGCCAGCAAGGAGCTTCTGGGCCTCCATGTCTGTTACGACCTTGAGGTAAAAGGGCAGGAGGGTGGTTGTCCCACTGGGTGAAGAGGCCCGATCTATGGGGTAGTGCGGCAGTTTGGGTAGAGCTGGCAAGTCAGTGAACTGAGAGTTGAAGGCATTGGCAATAGTGAGGAGGTTGTTGCAGTTTACCCTGTCAATGAGCATGTCAGTGACCTGAGCTCTAGTAGCCCCACCAACCACATTCTTAATGCTCGGCCAGAAAGTCCTCGGATTATTGGCTGTGGAGAGCAGGATGGACTGACAAAACTCACTTTTTGCAGAGCGAATGGCTCTCTTGCACAAGTTCCTCAGCTGCCTGTAATCCTGGAGGTATATGCTGGACAATGATCCTTATACCTCCTTAGCATTTATCCCTTTGTCTCATGAGAGAATACAGGCTCCATGGAGCCATTTTGGTTACAGTGCCCCTCACTCTCCTTCTTGTGAGGGCATGCTTATTTTGAGAGGTAGGTGTAAGCTTTTGAGGAGTGTCAAAGGCCTTTGAGGGGTCATGTAGTGGCCATGACCTGAGACCAGTCAGCATGACGCTGGTCAGCTAGGAAGTCTCCAACGTTGAGTTTGGAGTAATCCCTCATTTGTATCACCTTGTGGGGGATTTTGGAAGGGGCGTTGCCCCATATGCAGTAGGTGGGAGAGTGATCCAATATAATATCAGATAGAATGCCACAGGAGATAATTTTCTCCGTTCTGTTGCTTAGTACCCAGTCGATGACGGAACCCTTGTCACCTCTAGGAGAGGGCCTTGTGGGTTCAGAGATGAGCTGGCTGAGTGCCAGTCCAGCCAACAGTGGTTTGTATTGCTGAACGCTATGACCTGCCCAGTTAAGGTTGAAGTCCCCTAGGACTAGTAACTCAGCTGAGACAGTGAGTCCCACTTGAAAGAGGTTAGCAAGTTCCCTCCCTGGCTCTGGGTGAGGACTCCGTAATGGTGGAAGTCGCCCTGCACTCCCTTGCACTGAGTTCTCAACAAGAAGGATTTTCAGGCAGTCACTTCAATGAAGTCCCATGCTAATTTTAGTGGATGCTAGCCTCTGTCTCGATCAGTGCTAGTGCAGTTCAGCAGCGTAAAATTTAGTAGCAATAACCCCCTGCACACAAGTCCACACTTTCAGTTGAGCAGTGTCCAAAACCTTTCGTCGGCTGCAGCAAGACCTCAGCTCTCAGCCACTTTAACCAGTTCACTCAGGACACACACAATTCCTGGCTAGCACCCTGATGACCAGAAATGTTCTGTCTCTTCAAGAAAATTGTGATCACAGTCCCACTCAAGCAAATAACTTCTTAGCAATAACTGCAGCAGTGCTGATAACCCACACAGACTTCTCAATTATTCCAGTATCTAACTGCAGGGTTTCTGCAATGCTTTAGTTTTCTCCCAACAATAGCAAAGCAATTTTTCCTCACCTGGAGAAAACAGGATCACAGTTCAGTCTCTCTCTTTCTTTTCCCCTCTTAATTCAGTTCTGAAACTCAGCAATCTCCAACCTTGCAACAC
The DNA here is from genome assembly GCA_016271365.2 of Neoceratodus forsteri. Lineage (NCBI taxonomy): Eukaryota > Metazoa > Chordata > Ceratodontiformes > Ceratodontidae > Neoceratodus > Neoceratodus forsteri. Next base: position 1,729,029,368 of record CM057456.1, read on the forward strand.
AGTAATTTCCAATTCAGCAACACAGTGATCTCCACATATGGCTTGGGTAAGCCCCTAATGTCCAACTCCCCTCTCACAGGATACTCTTGACTCGAACAGAGCCCAGGCATAAATTGAAGGAATCTCAATCAGTCCTCACTGTATCAGCCAAAATTCCAGTGTTCTGATTGGCTGTTGAAGCTTTTCAATAATCAATAACCGTAGTGATCAATAGTTTCTGCTGGTTTATTGGGGCATGATCTAGGCACCTGAGTTAGTCCTTTCCTTTTCCCAGGAGTCCCTCTGTCCATGTTTTGGGCTCCTAGAACACTGATTGGCTGCAATATTAGGGATCAAGTGTCACACATGACAGCTTCCATTCTGTTTGCATGGAGTCCCATTCAGTTTTACACAATTTCTCCCTTTTTTAGGTCTGGCACAGCTCAACACATCAATTTATCCACCCCAGCACCTCACTGGATTGTAGTCCCAACTGTGCCCTTTTCAACAAGCCCACTCTCATTAGGGTGTTAGCAGTAGTTTTCCAGTCGCTGTTGCCAAAACACAGTCCCTCCAGGTAGCAGCAATGGTTCATTAATATTCATGAGGGTACATGCATAATTAATGAGCCTTCATTTATGCCTCGATTTCAAACTCATTATTTAAAACATTTAGAGGGCTTTTGCCCAGCTCCTTTAGGTCTCTGGTCCTCATCCAACACACTAGGGGCACTGGGACTGCCAAACACCTCCCGTTTTGTCTGCAACAGAGACATCAAAGCACTTTCTAGAGCAAGTGCCGGTAGCATAAGGGGAATGCTGGTGACTCGCGACTGTTATTCTGTGAGGCCCAAATGGGCCAAAACAAAGTATGGGGCTGCACTGGGGGAACTGAAGGGCACAAGGAGCAATCGGGGGAATGGGGGAATGCCAGCAGGCAAACGGGAGAGTGGGAGGAAACAGTGGCAATTAAGGTATGCCCCCAGAGGGGGGTTACATATTATTTATTAGTTGTGGATAAAATTTTGAAAATCAGTAAACATTGATTATAAAAAAAAAAATAGACTTATTAAGAAGCATGTTCTGTTGATCGGTTTGATGTCAAACATGTCCCGTAAAATCTATCTGTAATCAAACAAACAAGAAGTACTGTAAATACTGTATTGGGACATTACAATCTGAGTGCTCTATCATATTCTCCTTTAAAGGGAAGGCCCCATCTGCCTTTTATTCTGTTTATTTTGTAGGCATGAACAATGATTGCCTCTACTGCACACTCCTAATTTCATCAGGATTTAAATGTAAATGAAGGTACTTAAGTCTGGTGTGAAAACCTGCTTGACTCCATTGCAAAAACACATGTAAGGCATCCTGGAATTTTATGATGTCTTAGTACTAAAGCCTGCAGTAGTTATACTGCATTAGTCAGTGCTGTTGCTGTCCTCTGCAGTCCCTGTGTTCTTGTCCTATGCTGGTCATGAAACTTTTCAAGGCATAGTAAGTGCCCTGCTGTTTTCTGTAGTTTAAAGTGTATCTGAGTTAGGAAAAAAATGCCTTTAGAGAATACAGGGACTTCACAAGACATGTAACAGAACTGACTGAGATTATTGGACTATAAGAGGCTGACCAGTCAACCCTCTGTCTCTCCAACTGTGTCCCCAGCCCAGGCCTCCACTTCACTTAGTTTTAAGCAGGTCACCACGCTTGAGGTTCTGAGACTTTTGAGGAAACTACCTGAACATGGATCAGTGGGATCAGATGGCCTACTACCAAGATTCCTTAAACTAGAGGCCCCTGTTATAGTGGCACCAGTTGCCAGGATCTACAACCTTTCCCTCAGTAGGCAGGACGTACCATCTCTCTGGAAGATGGCGTGAGTTGTCCCTATCCATAAGAAAGGGGACACAAAAAACATGAGCAACTGTCACCCAATTGCAATATTATCAGCACTAAACAAAATTCTTGAAAAACTAGTAGCCGACCAGGTCATGGACTACATTCAACAAAACGACCTTCTCTTCCCTGCCCAACTTGGCTTCAGGAAGGGGCACAGTATGGCCACGGTGCTTTTCAAACTCACTAATGACATCAAGCTATCGATGGATAAAGGGCTATACACTGGAGTGATTAATCATGGATTTAACTAAAACGTTTGACCTGGTGAATCATACGTTGCTACTAGATACGCTGGCCACACTTGGATTCTCCCAAGGCTCCGCAACATAGTTCAGCAGTTATCTAGCTGGACAGACACAATTTGTTCAGATTGACAATTGCAAATCTGAATTCTCTCCTACCAGCATTGGTGTACCACAAGGCTCAATTCTCAGAACCACTGCTTTTCTCACTGTATGTGAATAGGCTACCTCACATGTCAAGCACTACCTCTGTCATCTTTTACATGGATGTTATGGTGTTATACACCAGCGCCAAGGACATTGCCTCCATTAATACCGCACTTGAGTCAGACTTTGCCAGTCTACACGAGTGGCTAGTTCAAAATGAACTTCTTCTGAATACCAAAACAATGGTGGCAATGCTGTTTGGATCAGCACCATGGGCCAAAGCCAGCTCTGCAACACTGGCCGTACATGGCTCGGATGACTTACTCTTGGATTTGGTGGACTCTTTCAGATACCTGGGTATAACGCTCGACCCTTAATTGGATTTCAGCCTCCATATCACTAACACTTGTAAGCAGTCAATATCAAGCAGGATCTGGCCTACAAAGTCAGAACATCCTTAAACTCTAAGGCAAAATTAGCGATCACGCAGGGGGTACTGCGACTCAGCCTCAGCCTGTCTTATGAAATCACTTCCTATAAAGACTCAAACAAGGGACTATCGCAGAAGTGGGACACCTGTTATAACAGTATCTGTCGCTTTGCACTATCAGTACCTAGGCACACCCACCATTGCATACTTTACTCCAGTCTGGGCTGGCTCTGTCCTGCCTCTTACTTAGTCTATACCACAGGATGCACAATTGACAGTATCATCCAAACTGGAACACCAATGTCCCTTGCAAGCTTGATGAACCTGGTCCATCAGACTTACCCACTGAGATCTACCGAAAAGTCGCTCCTTAATACACCCAAATGTGCCACTAGGATGGGTGAGCAGGCATTTGCAGTGTCTGCCCCAAAGCTATGGAACTCCCTGCCTTCGACTGTGAGGTACTCCACTACACACCTGATCTTTAAAAATGAGCTCTGGGACTTTTCCTTTAATAACAGGAGGCTGCCTGTACAGGAAGAATTCACTTTTCCTGACAGGATTAGGAATGAAATTCCTCCACACTCTGCTATTTCTTCTTTCCAAGGCAGCTTTTTCCCAGCATAATAAAATAGCATCTCAGCATGGGATGTTGCATATTTACAGTTCCAATAGGAGTGCTTTGAGAAAACAATTCACAGGTAGGAATTTGAATTCCGTTACATGATTATTCTTGCCAAGTTGTCAGAGATAGTGTATATTTTTCCATAAACTGAACATAACCTGGGAGCACTGTGGTTCTCACACCCATTTAATTTTTTCTTTACACATCCTTCGTTTATTGACCATTTTCTCTTCTACCCTTCACTGCTGTCTAGAATGATTTTTCAAACTCCTACCCATGTGTATTGCTTAATGCAATTGCTTCATGTTTATTAGTTGAGGTTGCAAGTTAAGGGTGTTCTTCATGTACAAGAGCACACAAAGTGACTGGGGGAAAGGCCTTTGCCACTGTAGCTCCTAACAGCTGGAATTCACCCCTGATGCAGTACAAAGTTACAAACCACAAGCAACCTTCATCATTTCAAGTGTGCTGCAGTATATTCTCTCATTTATTCTACTTAGTCCGTGCTCCTTTTATTAACCCAGACTAGTCCTAATATTAATATCCATAGCCTGCTTACAACCCCTCCCCATCTTAGCACTGTATAGATGTATAAACTTTGCATTTGTTTTTGCATAGTTTAGCTGTGTAATTGTTGTGTACATGTGTATATAATTGACCCTGCATAAAACACTCAGTAGTGTACTGTAAGTGGCTGTTTTTATGAAATCTTCAATACCTCTGCTGCTGTTAGATCCCCAGAACCCTTTTTATGTTTGCTTTCAAAGCATGTGAACATATCAGTATCAGTCTGCTATAAAAGGGTTTCTTTGGGGGGGGTGCTCCTCTTCCATCTATCACAGCTTAAGAATGCCATTCTCCTCCCTAATTCCACCCATTCTTTGCCTTTCTCCTGCTTTCTTTTCAAGTTCTTGCCCAGTCACAAGGCTGGAAATGCAAGCTGCAAGGTTCCTGTGTAGCCTATGTCTTGCTGCCTGAAACCGTACCCCTACCTCTTAACCCCTGCTTCTCCCGTTCCACATATGTGCCATTATTTACTTCTTTCATACAAAGTCAAGTCAAAGTCAAAGTTTATTGCAGGAGTAACTCCATTGAGTAGGCTCATTCACAACGAGGTCCTGAGAGGATAAATCAGGAACATATAAATATACAAGGCAATGGATAGTACATACAATTGTGGTACATAACACATACAATCATGGTGCATAATAAACAGAGTACAGGGATACATTTTATACACATGTAAATATATACAAATATTTATAAAGCAAACCTTGAGTTAGCAAGCTGCCCGAGGATGACACCAAGTGAATAAAGGCTAATACTAATTGCAGCTGCATTTGTCTTTCAGTTTACTTCCAGTTAAAACTAAATAATTTGACAGAAACAAGGCTGGTAACTTTAAGTACATAAATTAAAACAGAATACCAGTGCACAACCCCCCACACACACACACACACATGGTACATTTTAATATTTAAACAATTTCATGGCCACTGGCTCTACTTACTTTAAACTTCATGTAAAAAAGGGGGTCCTCTTAGTTTTCAGATTGGAATTCCAAAGTGAGCAAGCTATACCACCACTCCACGGTGGGACCTTTTCGGTATAGTCCCTACACTAGCTTAATAGCTCTGAAATGCCTGCAGTGGCTACTCACAAATATAGAGTGCTGCCTGAATTGGCCTACAATACATTGCCAAATTGGCTCCTTAAATAAGGTACTTCCACCCAGGAACATTTACAGGTGGTGGAAGGGAGCATGTTGCAAGGGGTGCCACACCTTCCCCAAATCAGCATGCTCCACTCTGCATTGCCCAAAATGTAATTCACATTTCTGCTCGGGGGTACTACTGGGTTGTGGTAAACAACAGCAGTTAAAACAGAATACCAGTGCACAACACCCCCCCTCACATGGTACATTTTAGGCAGTTAAAATGTTTGAATGTTGAATATATGCCATGTTTCTTTGGGGGGGGGGTGCACTGGGTGCCACACACCAGCAGCACCCTTCTCCAGAAATGTGAATTGCATTTTGAGCAGTGCAAAGGTTTTGAGCATGCTATTTGGTTGTTTTTAGAGTTTTGGGAGTTGTGGTACTCCCCTTAGCATGCTCCCTACCACCACTTTTGGAAATTCCTGGGTGGAATCAATTTAAGGAGCCAATAAGGCCATGTGATTTAAGCCAATTCAGGCAGCACTCTATATTTATGAGTAGCCATTGCAGGCATTTCAGAGCTGAGAAGCTAGTGTAAGAACTACACCGAAAGGGTCCCACCATGAAGGGGTGGTGTAGCTTGCTCACTTTGGAATTCCAATCTGAAAACTAAGAGGATCCCCTTTTTACATGGAGTTTAAAGTGAGAAAAGCCATTAGGCAGTTAAAATGTTTGAATGTTGAATATATGCCATTTTCTTTGGGGGGGGCACTGGATGCCACACACCAGCAGCACCCTTCTCCAGAAATGTGAATTGCATTTTGAGCAGCGCAAAGATTTTGAGCGTGCTAGTTGGTTGTTTTTAACTTTAAGTACAGACTGGAGTTGATTCCAAGCTTAAGGGAGGGTATAAGAGATAGCACGTTTCCCAAAGGATGTACAAGACCTAGGAATATTTAAGAGGATGAGGTCCGATTTCCTGAGGGAGTATGTACAGTAGGAAATATGAACAAAGGAGGATCCTGGGAGCTTATTCAGAAGAATTTTAAGCATCCATGTACTAGAGTGGATCAGGTGTCTGGTAGAGAGTGACATCAAGCTGACAGCGGCACATAGGTCACAGCGGTGGGTTCGATAAGATGCGCTAGTTATGAACCATAGAGCTCAATGAAAGAGGGCATCCAATTTATGTAGATTGGATGCAAAGATAACGTTGTATATTAAGTCACCATAATCAAGTACTGGCAGGAAGATGGCCTGGAAAAGTCTAGTCCTAAACTCGGTCAGGAATAAGGGCTTGTTTCTGAAGAAGAAACCTAATCTGGCTTTGAGTTTTCATGTGAGGTTGTCGATGTGGGCATTGAATGAAAGCTTGCTATCTATCCAGACTCCTAGGTATTTGAATTTTGGTACAATTTCAAGGGGTTCACCTAGGGAGGTGACAATAGAGACAATTGTCAGATTTGGTGAAAAGTTGACTGAGTTGGTGAGGGTAAAGAACATGGTTTTGGTCATTCTAGTGTTTAATAGCAGTTTAGAATTGATGAGATTCAATTCAAGTTGAGCAAAGTTGGCTTGGAGTTCATTTCTGACTTTGGTGGGGGTAGGTTTTGACGTATACAAGACTGTATCAACCATGAAGAAATAGAGTTTGGAGTTTTGAATATTGGCGTCAAGGTTATAGATATAGAGAGAGAAAAAGATAGGCCCTAGAATGGAGCTTTGAGGGACACCCCTGGTGATGGGTAGGGAAGATGGAGAATAGGCCATCAGCCTTAACTTTCTGGGATCTACCCGAGAGGTAGCTGGTGAACCACTGGGCTGTTGAGGGAGTGACACCTAGGTTAAGGAGGCTACTGACAATGAGGTTATGGTTTACGGTGTCAAACGCCTTGCTGCAGTCCAAAAAGATGGCACCAGTGACCTTTGGGGAGTCAAGCCCAGTAACCCAATCATTTGTAGCTTTTGCAGGGGCTGAGATGGTGCTGTGATTAGGTCTGAAGCCGGATTGGGAGAAGTTGAGGAGACACTAAGTTTTAATATGATATTTTAGTTGGGAATTGGTGAGTTTTTCAAAGATTTTAGAGAGGATTAGCAAGACAGAGATGGGCCTGTAGTTATTGAGATCACAAAGGTCACCAGGTTTGAATAGAGTGGTGATGTGGGCAGATTTCCAACAGGAGGGAACTATAGCTGTGTCGATGGAGAGATTAAAGATATGTAGTATGGGAGCTGTGAGGTAGAAGTGTCCTAGTTTTAAGAAGAATGGTTCTAACCCATCCGCGATGCCACTCTTTCTAGTATCCAGATTGATAAGGAGGTCTTCTACTTCTTTGAAGGTGACGGGTTGCAACTGGAAGGGGTATAGAGAGAGAATGGAGATTGGGGAAGATTGTTGTCTGGGGAGGATTGACAAGACCGGCATAAAGGGAGGAATCGAACGCCAAACCGGTGGTCACGAAATGCGAATTAAACACTTCGAGGATCTGATCGTGGTTTTCAATGTCTACGCCTTTGAGGTGAATCTTGGATGGGATGCAGGGACAGCCTGATGACCTTCAACCGATTTTAGAGTCATCCAGATTTTAGCCGGGTTCCCATTGGCCTGTTCGAGGGTAGTGATGTAACAGTTTGATTTGGCAGTATGTATAAGTTTGATGCAGGCATTCCTGGCTGCTCTGAATGCCTGTCAATCAGCTGGGCACTTTGTATGCCTGGCTATGGACCATAATTTGTCACGGTGAGTAAGTGCAAATTCACAGTTTGGGGTAAACCAAGCAGGTAGCTGTCTGGATTGAATTTACGGAAAGACCGTTTTGTAATGAGCTTGGTGTGGGGTGACTCTTATATTAGGCTCAGGTGCAAACTACAATCCCATGATCAATCATGTCATTATGAAGGATCTTGGAATTCAGGATTTTATGGGGATGGTTGGTGATTATGACGTCAAGGATTGAACTGTTGGTCTTATTCTCAGTGTTTGGCCTGTTAGGCTCAGTGTCAACTTGTGATAGGCCAAGCTCATCACAGAGGCATTTGAGACTGCTTAATCTGTGGGTGAGCCAATCCATATTTAGGTCCCCAAAAATGATGGTCTCATTATTGGTGGAGGTGACAAGTGATTTCAAGGTAGTCAGGATGTTGGTACTGCCAGATGTTGGCCTGTAGCAGCCAATAATGGTAAGGCTTTCAGAAGAGGGAAGGTGGAATTTCAGAGATACCAGTTCACATTCCTTGGGCCTAGTCATGCACAGTATGTCAGTAACGTTACATCTGTCTTTGAAATAAATGACAACCCCTCTCACTCTGGTTGCTCTGACTGATCTGTAGTGTTTATAGCCTGGTAGTGTGAGTTGCTGGTCGGATGTGCAGTTTTTGAGCCAGGACTCAGTAATTATAATGAGGTCAGGTTCAGTATGGGCAACCCAGATTTGGAGTTGGTCGAATTTCTTTGTTAGACTCAAGTTGTTGACTAGCATCTTTTTTAGGCCAGATGCACAGGCAAAATCTGAGGGGGAGGCAAGGAGTGTTTGGGGACCAGGGTTTACCTCTACATTCCCTGAGCATAGCAAGATCAGAAAAAGCAGCTTCTTTAAAAAGCACTTGATATAGACAAGGGCTTTTTTTTCTTTGTGAATGTCCATATATTGTTGGCAGAGACAGAGATTTAGGGGAAGGGGTAAAGGTGAGAAAATCGCAGCTAATGGAAAGAGAGAGAGAGAGAGAGAGTGCTGTAATAGCCATGTGGGAGGAGAGGGACCTGGGGGACAGCAAGTCAGGGGAAATTGAGGACTGGTGGGTTTGTGACAAGTAAGAGGTATAGAGGTGCCACACGTGTAGTCGAGAGTGGGGCCAAGGCCCGGGGCTGAGGAAGGATAAGAGGGGTGAGGCGGACCCTGAGTGAGCATTTGATATAGGTCCAATGGAGAGGCTTGGTAGGGATATGGTTAGGAGAAAAATTAAGTAATACATGGTAAGAAGATAAAAGGAACAGCAGTACAAATCTGTGGAGTCCTCAGAAGTAGAAAATAGAGATGCTACTAAAGGGAGTGATTGTAGCAACAGACATTGGTGAAACAGAAGCACCAGATCCAGTATACTGGTGAGGAATGAGTGGCAAACTGCTGCACAGTCGACAGATTAAATACACTTAACAGAGGTTTATTCAGCCCTTTTAAGAGAACACTGTTGGGGAAGGAATTCAAAGATAGTGGGAAGGATTAAGCAGCAACATGAAAGGTGCAGATAAAGCATGAAAGGTGCTTGAAGGGTGTACACAGGCACATATGGGGAAGACTAGGAACACTAGTTACAGGGGCTATGATGCTGAGGAGAAAGAAATGCCCAGGTCTAGATTGATGGGATGGAGTGGTTAAGAACACAGCCTAAAGAGAGCCAATGAGTGAAGGAGGATGGATCAGGGAGGAGCTACTGTTACATAGAAACGTAGAATTTGATGGCAGATAAGGACTGCTTGGCCCACCTAGTCTGACCATTTCTTTACTTAACAGATAAACTACAGATCCTAGTTAACCAACAGTCTATTTCCTCCTACCCCCCCCACTAGAATTGCCTTATATCTGTCCCATGCATTCTTGAATTCCCTCACTATTTTTGACTCGACGACCTCCTCAGGAAGGCTGTTCCATGCATCTACAACTCTCTCCGTGAATAAATACTTCCTCACATTACCTCTGATCCATCCCACCTCTATCTTCAAATTGTGCCCCTTTGTTCTTGCACATCTCTTTTCTGAAAGATGCTACCTCTTGGACTTTTGTTGATTCCCTTGAGGTACTTGAAAGTCTCTATCATGTCCTCCTCTCCCTCCTTTCTCGAGGCTATACATGTTAAGCCCTTAAGTCTTTCTTCATATGTCTTGTGGTGCAGACCCTGCACCATTTTGGTTGCCCTCCTCTGGACAGCCTCCACCTTGTCTATGTCTTTGTGGAGATGGGGGCCCAGAACTGCATGCAGTACTCAGATGTGGTCTCATCAACTGTCTGTACAGAGGATAACTTCTTGTTTTCTACTGGTGATGCCTCTCCTATGCATCCTTGTGCATCCCCTAGCCCTCCTTACTGCCTTCTCACATTGGTTGCCCACCTTTAGGGCTATCTGATGCAACTACCCCAGGTCCCTTTCCATTTTTGTTGTTGTCAATATCTCACCCCATTGTGTACTCTTCCCTGGGTTTTGTTTCCCAGGTGCATTACTTGAACTTTTGCTATTGATTTAATAGAGACCAGGTGCAGGAGAGCATGGGTTAGCAAAAGCTAGAAAAAGAAAACTAGGTGGCAAGGCAGCATGCAGCAGCTGGGGTGGCACAAAGTACGGGAAACCACACAATACATAGCTGCTGGCAGGCTGTAGAGAACCAGGGATGCAGTAGCCAATCAGGACACGGCAGCAGTGCTGAGAATCCAATTTCAGATGGAGCCGCAAAGAACAGAGCCCAATCCAATTAAGGGCTTGCAAATCCAAAAAAGAGCTGTACCTGAAGCAAGCTGGAGGGGAACGGGTCAGGTCCGGGAGTGCGGCCGGCTGGAGGTGCTCCGTATCGCGGCTGCTTGGCTGAGCAGCCCTGTCGGGGCTGAAGTCTGCACTGTGGGATAAAAATACAGAAAGTTAAATAAGGAAAGGGAGGGTTTGCAATATCAGGGGCAGGAGAGCAGACAAAGAGAAGGGGAAAGTTAGATAGGATGCCACAGGTTGGGCACTAGGCAGAAACAGGGAAGGGACAGCAGAAAAGTAGTAGACAAAAGAAGTAAGCAGGACAAAGGAGAATGAGGTGAGAACTTAAGGATTCATTTTGCAATTCAGAATAGCAGACAAAGAGGTGAGAACAGTATGTGTTTCAGATAACTGCTTTGTTTCTCGTTAATGACAGTGATATGACAAACTTAAATCATTTGCATGCCCATGATGCAGTGCTTGCAACTCATGGAATTAATGTATTCTCATATGTGGTAAAAAGCAAGTAAAACATGTTCTAATATATTCTTACACTCATTGATCACTTTAGATAAGAGCTGTGTTACTCTACTTACCTGTGTTTTGAACACTAGACTTGAAGCATTTTGGTCATTACAACACAAATAAAGAATGCTCAACACATACACTCAGGAAGCAAGCTTAATATGTTTGCTTGTGTAACCCCCCTGTTACCCGGGATTACTAGAATCCCAGTAAGACCTAGTGGTAGGCAGGGAAGGCAGCTTGTGAAACTTTAGTTAAATGGATTTCACACTGTCTCACTCTGTTCTCATTCTCAGCCGAGACTGAGGGATGACATCATTTAGAACTGTTGCAGCTGCATAAGCCACACTGGAATGTTGCAGGTGGAGGTTAGAGTAGAACATTGGGGAATTTGAAGTCGGTTCTGTAGAGTTCAGTAGAGTGTGTGCAGTCTGAAAGAGGTGCTCTTCTGTAGGCAGGCCCTCAGAGCTCTTAGCTCTGTCAAAGAGCTACTTTTTGTTGTTTAGGTGTGTGTTCCCACCTGAAGAGGAACACAAGAACTGCATATTGAAGTGGTGGAGACCGCACTCAATGGTTCAGGGCCCCATCCCTGTGGAGATGGGGGGAAGGAATCAGCCTGCTTCCAGGGGCAAACCCCCTAGGGAAAAGAAGCTGCCTGTTTAAGTTTGTGCTGAGGCACCAGAAGCTCTGGAAGAGAGTTCCTTGAGGAGGGAACGCCTGTGGGGAACCTACAACTGAAGGGTGAGTTCACTCTGCCAAAGGGCCATGTGTTTTCACCTGCATCAAGATGAAACTAAAGTGACTGTTACTGTGGGGTCAGGAAAAGAAAGCCAAGTACAGTTTGGAAGATGTGGGGATTGGACTGCTTAACTCTGGTGTCTAGAGTAATGGACAAAGCCACTTTTTAAGTATGCTCAAGTCCAGCACAAATGGGATGTAAAGACAGTAGATTGAATGTGAAATACATTTGAAAAGAATCTACACAGCAAAGTGTGTTAAAGGATGAGATGTTACATTCCAGAGAAATGGCCGGGTATGAATTATGGGAGCAAGAGGTGGGAGACCCCCATCAGTAGTAACCAAATTCTCATCTACGGATTTGCTCTGGTACACCTGTTGCTTTCTCTCAGGTACTTGGCCAGTGCCTGAGGAAAGTACCCAGATGTGGGATTGATGAGGAAGATTCCTTTGTGGAGCAGAAGTGCTCATAGGTGGTTTAGGGAGCCACCAGTAAATGTTTCCATGCTAAATGGAAAGTGTCTAAGTGGCTGGCAAGGGAGCCAAGCCAGGGAAAACCCAGAGCAGCATACAAGGTCAGGCTGTGTGCCCAGTGTGTTTCAGAGCCTGAGGGCTAAAGTGATGAGGATGTGTTCTGGTATCCTTAAATCTGCATTACTAGGAGTGTAGCCCTGTAGGGGTCCATCTATGCTTTGTTTATTCTGTTGGATGTGAATAAAAGCCACACTTTAGAATCCCACTTCTGGTATTGGACATTACAGTTATTGCTTCCATTGTCCGGAGTTACTTGGGTGCCCCTGTGCAGAGTAGCCAAACCTAGCCAATGTGCCAAGTGACATATTCCTCCCCGAATCCAGCCCACCTGGTATTGCTGTCTGATGGAAACGGCATACCTGGGTGGGGGTTACACTTGTAAAGAATATGAATAATAGGTATCAGTCTAAACTATGAGAGATCTTCTGTGGACGTGTCCCTTTTTTACCTTCCAAAGCTACTGAAAATCTTTCCTAATTCGTGATTTTATATTTTAAGTGGGACAGGCACACCGAGCTGAGGCTGATTAACAGGTGGGAACCAGGGAAAAAGGAGATGTGCATTTACAAAAAAACACAGCCAGTAAGGATGATGTGGTTACAATGAAAATGGCATAAAGAGCATAAGTTGAGCACAGTACAGACAAAATGAAAAAACTCTGCACATACAGGGCAAATTAATTAGCATACAAATCATCGCTGCAGATTGGGCAAACTCAATGTGCATAGTGCCAGAGTGAAGGTAGCCTGAGCTGGTGCTGAAAGTAGGAGTCAGAACAGGTTGATAAACTTAAATGAGGTTGCAGGAAGTATGAGGTTAAGGGGGAGGGAGAGGTAAAGGGTGATCAAAAGACAGGCAAGGGTAAGGAACGGCACAGGAAGAAGGTTAGCAGGAGCAGGGGGGAGGAGTTTTGGCTGGCATGTAATGGAGGGAAGGGAGGAGGAGGAGAAGGAGAGACTGATGGAGGAGAGTAGCTGATTCCAGAGGGAGAGGAGGTAGTATGAGAAAGCAGATTTCCTGACTGAGGAATGTGTATGGGGAAGCAAGAATGTATGTGGGTCTTTTTGGTGCAGGGAGCAGGAGGAGGAGGAGGGGGGGGAGAGGAGATGGGATAGGTATGAAGGGAGGGACCCAAACCAGTATTTAGAGATGAGGGAAATTCAGTGGGACTGGCAATGTGAGGAGAGAGGGAGAATGGCTAGGGAGGAGTAAAGGGAGCAGTGGTGAGCAGGAAAGGGTGATTTTGTAGCAAAGCGATAGAAGGCATTGCAGGGGGTCTCCAGTCTGGCAAGAGAGGTGGAGGTGGAGGTGCCATAAACCACATCCACATAGTCCAAAACCAGGAGAACCATTTTTGTGACCAGCTCCTGGCATATCTGGGGAGAAAGGCATTCCTTATTGCTGTACAGGCCACCAAATTTGGGACCATGTTAGACATGGATGGCATCAAAGAGGGCCGAGAAATCAAGCCTGCTATCTAACCACACACCCAGGTGCTTAAAAGCTGGGACTACTTCAAGTGGTGTACCATCCAGGGTGGAGAAGCTTGGGAGGGGGGGGCAAGCCAGGCCAGCTTCTGGCTGATACCAGAGGTCATAGACACTAGTGTGTGTGTGTGTGTGTGTGTGTGTTATGACCTGAAGTTGGTTGGACTGGAACCAGCGTTCCACATGCTCTCTGCCTTTCTCTTCCTTTTGAAGACCTTGCAAGGCTGGAAAATGCAAAGTAGAGGGTATTCTTGTACAATTACTAAGACCCATGCAAAACCTTGCCCTACTTTTAGTTCTGCTCTTGTGTTTCTGCCCAGGGCCTTCAACACACTCTCCACTGCGGTGAACACCCTGAAAGGCTTTCTTTGCTAACTTTACATTTGTCGCTTAGCATGGCACTTCCTCTTATACCCCTCCTTGATCTCTACAGCTCCCCCTGTGAAACACAATATGCTCTTCCCCACTTGCACTTTATCCCACTATGATATCTGACCACCCCCCCATAACATGCCACCATGGTCTACACTTGCCACTCTGCAGCAATTGCTCTCTCCCCACCCCACAATCTATGCCTCCACCCCAAAATGCCGCCGTTCCAGTAATTCTTATTACCTGCTGTTCGCCACTTGTTCTCTCCCCTCCCATTCCCCGATCATTGCCTTCACAATGTCCCCCATTCCTGTTAAGTCACATTATCTGCCACTTACCACTTGATCTGTATCCCTCCATAATATCTGCCCTCCCAAAAAATTGCTGCCATTCTCCTTATTCATTAGCTGCTCTGCTGCACTTGCTCTCTCCCACCAACCCTCGAACATCTCATCACTCCCGCTACTTCATATTACCTATTGTGTGCCATTTGCTCTCTATTCTTCCCATGTGCCATTGGGATCCATGACAGTCGATCAACAAATTTGTTGTAGACTGTCATTACAGCGACTTCTTTATGTCAACTGCATTTGCGGTCAGGATAAAGGCAATAACTTCAGACTGTGTTTTCTTTGGAGGACTTTGCCCCCCCTGAATCCACCATGCAGGAGGCTCTTCCCCCGCACCCCCATGCCTAAATTAATCAACTCCAAGTTGGAGTTTATTTGAGGAGGGAGTGCAAACCCCAGAAAGTAGTGGTGGGGTACCACGCCAACACTACAACCTGTCACTGTTGTCGCTGTAGTGTCGGTCGTGGTAAAATTGTCACCGTAGCAATGGCATACCATGCCATTTGCTGTCTATTGCTCCCCTCCCTGATCTACCTCCAGCATGCCACCATTCTTCATATACATGACTCGTTTGCTGGCTGCATCCCTTTTCTACCCCATCTCAGACGCACCAACGTGCCACCATTCTCTGTATACCTTTGCCACTCTGTGGCACTTGCTCTCTCTCACTCACTCCCTGATCTCTACTCCCAATATGCCACCATTCTCTATCATTTACATTACCTGCTCTGTGGCACTTGCTCTCCCTCTCCCCTCCTCGATATCTGCCCCCAAAACTGCTGCCATTCACCATAATTCACATTAGCTGCTCTGCACCACTTGCTCTACATCCATCCCCTCCCCAATCTTTGCCCCCCAACAACATGCCAACATTTTTCCTATACATACACTGCTTTGTGGTACTTGCTGTCCCCCAGATCCATGCTCACCAAAATGCCAGCATTGTCTAAACACATTAGCTACTCTGTGGCACTTACTCTCTCTCTTCCTTCCTGATCTCTGTCCCCAAACATGCCGCCATTCACCATCATTCACATTAGATGCGCTGCAGCACTTGTTATCTATTACTCCTCTTCCCGACATAGCTGGTTTTAGGCACCAGCAAACCCTGCAGTTGCTGGGGGCCCTCTACTAACTAGGGGCCCCAGCCAGATCCAGAGTACCACTTTAATTTCTTTTTAATTATTATTATTCATGTTGAATGTAAAACAGCACCAAAAGACATCACTAGACTCTGTGGAGCCTTTTCTTGTGGTGTTATAACAACATGAAATGATTCGCTAAGGTATGCCCTGTCCACTCAGAGGCTAATGAACAGACATTGATTGAATGTGGGCCCCAAAAACTAACATTGCTACCACTCCCTAAAAACACAAATATAACTGGTTGTATTGAAATATATAGAATAGTGTATGGACAATCATACACAACAAGGCTGTGTTTCCATCGAGGGGTTGAGATGACATCACAGGGACCTCGAGAGCGAAGCTCGAGAGGTCCCATGTCATCTCAACCTCAAGATGGAAAACACAGCCTGTCTGTGAGATTGTCCACATACTATTTTATATAGTATATGGTTCCAAAGTGCAGGAGACAAGAGGCTTTCTGTTTTTTTTCCTTACTGCTCTACTCATCCACTGCCTGCTGCTCACGCTTAACGCCAACTTCTCCCTGATCCCACTTCTCGGTGCTCCCGTTCGCTGAGTCGCTCTGTCCTTCATTTCTTTTTTGGGTTTTGGTGGTGAGGTTTTATAAACTAAATTAAAAAAATTAACTTTTGGGGCATGGAGAGGTATGAGGCTCTTTCCGTCAACTGTTTTGGGGTCAGAGGTTCTCGCCAAGCGTTGACGCCATGTTTTTGCCGGTTTTCTTTACGGAGCATTGACGTGGGAGTGCGTTTGTGTTTGATTGACAGGAATGTTGTTGTACTATCGATTTGACATCAGATCTATAGTACAACAACTTTTCTGACCTTTGAACTGTCCTACAACAACATTTGAGAAGCCACTGATTTCCATCTAGAATAAGCCCTAACCATATACTATAAAAATGTTGTGCATTCTGGACAAAGTAAAATATGAAGTATGTTGTGGATGAGGAAGGGCCCCATGACTTGTCTTGCTGGGGGCCCCCACAACTCTAAAGCCGGCCCTGCTTCCCGAGATCTGCCTCCTAAAACATACTGCCATTTTCTCTACACATTAGCTGCTCTGCAGCACTCTCTCTCTCTCTCTCTCTCTTTCTTCCTCTCCCAATCTCTGCCCCCTCCACAAACCTGCTACCATTCACTGTCACTCACATTAGCCATTCTGTGGCACTTGGTCTCTATCCCTCCTCTCCCCAATTTGCCCCCCCCCCAACATGCTGGCTTTGTCCCTACACTTTAGCTGCTATTTGGCACTTGCTTTCTCCACCTCCCCGATCTCTGCCCCCCCCATATGCCGCTGTTCACTGTTATTTCCCATTAGCCACTCTGCAGGACTTGCTCTCTATCCCTCCTCTCTCCAGTCTCTGCTCCTCCAACAGGCTTGTATTCTCTGTATACATTAGCCACTCTGCAGCAGTTGCTCTCTCTCCCCTCCCCAATCTCTGGCACTTGCACTATCCTCCCTTTCTGATCTTTGCCACCCCTCCCCCCCACAAATCTGCCACCATTCATCATATTTAACATTAGCCACTCTATGGTTACTTGCTCTTTATCACTCCCCGCCCTGATCTTTGCCCCCCTATGCTGCCATTGTCTGTATACATTACATGGTACTTTCTATTGCTTGCTACTGTTGTCAGTAGTATTCATAACACATTTCTACGGCTTACATTCCTCTTTTCCCATACCCTTCCCAATACAGCGCTCTACATTCTCGCTGTCTTTGGGTACACCTCCTTTCACTTCTATCTACATTTCTCCTGTGGCCTCAATTAATTTGTTCTAATTTTTTAAATTTCCATTTTAAGCTGTCTTTATTTATTCTATGTTTCTGTTTCTGTTTATGGAACAATGTATATGTCTTATGCTTCCTTCATTCTACCGTGAAAGCTAAACTAATCTTGCTCATTACTCCAGCTGCAATCTAATCCCATTCACTAAAAATTTCCAGAATCAAAAAAATCAATAAGAGGAGCATGTATTTCTATTTTTATTTCTCTCCACCAAATCTCTCAGCTAGTCCCCATCTCCTCCTCCCTTAGTCATTATCTTCCCTAATGCTTCTTTGTAACAAAGTGTGTCTTGAACTTGTATAAAAGTGATCCAGAACAAATCTGCAACACAACTCCAGTATGCAGTTTCATAAACTTTGCATTATTTCAATGATTCTGTCCCAGAATGCAACTAATTTCATTCTCGCCATGTTTGTTATTGAACATAATTGCCATACAGCCACCACTGTTTCTACATTACTTCTCATCATTTACATGTCTGCTATGTAAACATGCGTAATCCCCTAAATACACAGTTTTATTAATACCGTTACATACCTCTCATAGGATACAGTCTGAATATTTAAAAATAACTATATCAGTTGCAAGGACATTGAAGTGCATCATTCTACTTTTTAGATATCTTGTGCATTTATTTTATTTTTATTTATTTAGTTTTTGTTTACCGGGTAGGTGCACTAGCCAGAAAGACTATTTTCAGGCACAACCCTCGAGAGTACAGAGACAGACTTCAAAAAAACATCATGATACGTAGTGAAAAGTGCAGGAACATCATGATACAGAGTACTAATTACATAACAGTGGCAAATGTGATAAAAGAAATGTAGGTAGTTTGACCAAAATAAGCTATTAAATTAACTTAAGACACAATACAGTCAGGTCAGAATAGGAGATTGAGGTAGTAAGACCAAAATATAGTAATTAATATTTACACAGGACAATACAATAAGGTCAAAATAAAATAAATAGTGCGGCCAGAGGCTGTGCACGTGAGGTAAGGTGAAGTAAGAGCAATAACTACCAATCAAAGATAGATAAGGGAGGAGCTTGGGAGAAAGGTGGAGAAGGATGACAGGATAACCTGGAGGGGAGAGTGAGAAGAGGGGCAAAATGAAAGAAATGAGGGAGTGTAAGGGGAGAGGAGGGGTTTCACAGACAGGGGTGGGCCCGTAGGGTTGGAGAGGAAAGGCTAGGGTGGTTTGAAGCAGGAGCATATGTAGGAGGAGAGGAGATAATGTCAGAGTTCTTTCTTAAAGGAGTAGTGGGATATAGATTGGCACAGGGTTGTAGGAAGAGAGTTCCAGTAGTGTGGTGCATGACAGGCAAAAGCACGACCACCTTTATTTGTGTGATGTCTCAGGATGAGGACAGGGATATTAACCACAGAGCGTAATGCATAGTGGGTTTTCTGGTAGGGAAGGAGACAGGACAGTGATTTCGGGATGTGGGACCTGATTATGTTATCAGTAATGGACCCAACACATAGGACCTTAGTTCAAGTGATGGAAGCCATCCTAAATCAGAGTAGAGGAGACAATGATGTTTGAGCTGAAGGGAGCTGGATGCAAAGCGACAGATGTTATTGTAGGTAACATCCCACTTATGAAGACTCTCAAATTGTTGGCGGAGACATATGTAGCAACCCCGTAAGTGAGAGAGGGAAGTAATATTCCACGGGCTATAGTGAGTCTAGCTGAGGGAGTGAGCACATAGCTTGTTCGGTAGGCGATCCAGAGTTTGGAGTTAACCTGCTTACAGATAGTATGAATGTGGAGGTCAAAACTAAGGGATGGGTCAAGAGTGACCCCAAGATACTTGAATGAATTTAACACTCCAACAGATGTGCCATCAGCGGAGGAGACACTAAAGTGAGATTGGGAGTGTTTGAGCTTGGGACTGGAGCCAAAAAACATTGCTTGTGTCTTTGCTGAGTTTAAGACGAGTTTGTGATTTTCAAGCCACTGTTGTAACAGCTGGTAATCTCCGGAGAGTTTTGAGTTTATGTCCGTAATGTTATTAGAACTGTGGTACAGGACAATGTTGTCCTCATATAGTAGGGAGGAAATAGTGATGAGATTCGAGGTAATGCTATTAATGAAAATGGTGAAAAGCAGAGGACCTAAGATAGACCCTTGAGGTACACCAATGTTGATGGTAGCCTTATCGGAGAGGGTGGAGTTGAATTTCACATATTGAGACCTGTCAGACAGATAGCTCTCAAGCCAGTTAACAACAGTGTGTGCAAAGCCAAGAGAGTTTAGAGCAGCAACAAGGAGGGAGTGGTTAACAAGGTCAAAAGCCTTGGTCATATCAATAAAAATGGCTCCAGTGAGCATTCCAGAGTCCATGGTCACTAAGGTGTCAGATGTGAATTTGAGCAGGGCAGTGGTAGTACTATGACCCTTGCAGAAACCATGTTGGGCATCGGTTAAGAGGTCGTGTTTCAGTAAGAAGTCGGTGGTCTGGGTAGCAACTATTTTCTCAAGAATTTTACTGAGAACAGATAGGATGGCAATAGGACAGTAATTCAATGGATCAAATGGGTTGCCTTTTTTGAAAACGGGGGTAATTCTAGCCATCTTCCAAATATCCGGGACAGTACTTTGACACAGAGAGAAGGTGAAGATTTTAGCAAGGGGAGTAGCTATGTGGGGAGCAGTCAATTTTAGGAGCTTAGGTTCCAGGTTATCAGACCCAACAGCTGTGCACTCCGAGATGTTTCTTAGGAGTCGGAGAACCACACTGGTTGGGACGGACTTGAAATGGAAGGAATGCTTAGAGGAGTTTGCAGATGAGATGGAGTTTGCTGAGGTAGGGAAAGTGGAAGTATATTGGGTGAGGTCTGCAAATTGCCTGTTTAAGAAATTTGCAATAGTGAGGGAGTTGTTGCAATGTGCACCATTTAGAGTCATATCATTTGTAGTGGATGATTGGTTCGAGCCCAGGAAGAACTTTATACGGGACCAGAATTTTTTAGGATCCCCTTGGGAGTTTGTTAGAAGGTTATTGCAGTATGAGCTTTTTGCTTGTCTGATTTCTTTTTTACAGGCATTTCTTAATGCTCTGTACATATTGAGGTCAGCAGGATGTCCTGTTTCTTATAGCGAAGCCAGATTTTGTCCCTCTGTCTTAATTTAGATAATAGGCCAGATTTTAGCCAGCAAGTCTGACTATTTCTAACCCGCCTTGTAACAAGTTGACAGTGGATTTCTTGTAGTTCTAAGAATTTTGTCAGGAAGATATTTAGGGCTGTCTGGACATCTACTGAGCAGTAGAGAAGAGACCAGTCAGTGCAAGCTACATCAGACAGGAAGGCCTGTGAGTCAAAGTTTGCAAAATTACGGAAGGTAGTAAAGTGGGACTTACTATGTTCAGGCCTTCCTTTGCCCCAGACACAGAAAGTGGGGAGTGGTCTGTGATGGCATCAGAGAGGATTCCAACATCTACAATATTCTCAGGGCGGTTTGTCATGACCCAGTCTAGTAAGGTGCTAGTGTTGGAATGAGGGGCAGTTCTAGTGGGCAAAGTGATAAGTTGATGTAGGTTAAAACTCTGTAGTTTGGTGAGTGCTGTCGTGTGTGTGTGTGTGTGTGTGTGTGTGTGTGTGTGTTACCCAACCAATTCAAATTGATGTCACCTAGTATAAGGACTTCATAGTTTCTGGAGTAAATGGCAGTTTGGTCTAGACGCTCATCCAGTCCTTTTTGGCCATGAGCAGGGGGATTGTGGGCATAGACAATATGCAATTTCTTTGTGCCAAGGGTGAGGAGTGCATGAAGTGCCTCACAGTGATTCATGGGGGCTGAGTTGATTTTAGAGAGCTGAAGGTGTGATTTATAATAGATGGCTGCCCCCCCCCCTTAGGGGCTGATCTATCATTTCTCAGCAAATAGGATGGTAGATCGCACCGTGAGTTAGGGGTGGATGGCTTCAGCCAAGTTCCGATAAGGCACAGTATATCAGGCTTATAAAGTGCAGTCCAGGATTCGAGTTCCACAAAATTTCGATCGAGGCTCCTGATATTGTGGTGTGATATACGTAGGCCTGAAACATTTGAGATAGGAACAGTTGATGAGTTTAGGGGTCCAGGGTTAGGCTGTATATCCCCGGATAGTAAGATGGCCAATAAGAGGAGGTACCATAGCTTATGATGCAGGATAGGTGATAGGGTACCGATTTGCAGGGACCTGGAGTTAAGGGCAAGGGCAACCAGACGAAACCATGCCTTGCTTAGAAGTAATGGTGTGGGATTGTAGCGACGGGGGTTACTAGCAGATTTGAGAAAGTAAAGTCATGGGGTTGATAGTGGGCTCTTGACTGTAAGAATGCTACTGGCATTCTTAAAAATGACATTTTTACTTTATTTTTATTTCATCATACAGATGCTCTAAAACCATATACAGTACATTTTCATGAGGTGGATTCACATTATATGCTGTTCATCACTTGATCTGTATCCTACCCCTCACCAATCTATGCCCCCCAATCATTGCCATATACTTTAGCTGCTTTGCGGCACTGCCTCTCTCCCCTATCTCCAGTCTCCCCTCATCTCTTAGCCCCCCCAGCATACTGCCATTCTCCATATTTATCACATACTCTCCAACAGTTGCTTTCTCCTCCACTCCCCGATTCCTCCCCACCACCTCCTGCCATTTCGCATACTTTACAATACCAGCTCTATGCCACTTCTTCTCTCCCCTACTATCTCAGTACCCTATGTTACTGCTCTCAACATTACTTCACATTGCACTCTGTGTTCCACGTTCTCTCTGTCTCTTCCCTTCTCCATCTCTACCTTCAGCCCTAAAATGCAACTATCACTATACACTAACCAATCTCAGTACTTGCTTTCCTCCTTTCTACTACCCCATCTCTGCTCCCCCATCATACTTTCATTTCTTACATATCTTTGCAGCTCTATGCCACTGCCTTTCTCTCCCTGTCCCATGCTCTTTGCTCTTCCGAAACCCAACCATTCATCATCTTTCACATTTACTTGCTATCCCTTATTTGCTTTCTATCCTCCCCTTCCCTTCCACCACCCCCCACCACAACATGCTGGTATTGTCCCTAGATTTACTTTCCCAAACAAATGAAATGTACTCCAGTACACCTAAACATAAGAATATACATGAGCAAAAACAATTCAAACTATACATTGTTATTCTGCAAAACAAAATATGATGCTAGATCAAAGACAATACTTTTAATTGATTGTGCTGTTTGCACTCATTACGTGTTCATAGTAATTACATTTTTCATACGTTATCAAATTTATAAGGCTACTGTCATCTTTTTACTCTTTCTATAGGTAGATAGGCATCCTTTGACTCCATCTGTGTGATCTCCATGTTTTCATTTTCAGACCTCCCTGCTCTGTCTGAGTCTGCCATTAACTTCAAAAAAGGAGTGATGTTCAGTGAGGCAGCACGAGTGACATCAGCTCCTAACAGACTGCTCGGGCTCACCGGTCTTTTCCCCAGCAAACATTTGGGCCCTGATCAGGGTTCAGGAGGAGTTCATATACAATATTATGATAAACTGGAAAAAATACACAGTTGTCTTAGACAGTTGGTACTACTTTGTGTTCACAGCAGTATTGCAGCTGTTAAGACCCAGGCTCTCGAGAGCTCAGTGTCCGTGAGGACTAGATATTAGTGTAAAGAAACTAAAAAAAAATGTTTTAATCGAGGTCTACTAAATAAATACAACACGAGTATATTGATGCTGTACATGAACTCCACCACAAAGCATCACAGTAATCAGAACACTAAATTCTGCCATGAAAAAGACTGGTTAGCATGAGCCATCTGTTAAGAACAGCAGGTCTCACTCACGCTGCCACAGTGAACATCACCCCTTGCTTTACTGTTTAAACCCACATTTTCAACAGTCATTTTTTACCTCACCTCATGAATGTGGCAGATGTCATTTTCAAATCCCCCTCCAAAACCTGTTTTCACGATTGTTCCACAAAAATCACGTTTCTGGTGGCACATGATAAATGACACCTGTCATGTTCATATGCTGGGGTCATAAGAATACTATCTTGACAACTCAGTGTCACAGTCTAAGAAAACAATGATGTTATTTGTAAACCTCTTCCTTTCCCGACTATGACAATTTCACTATTATAACTCATATTATTATTTTGTTAATTTTAACTGCTGCACTATCTATGCCCAACTACACAGCAGACATTGTACAAGCAAGCAAACATTTGGTGTTGGCCAGTGCTTGTTTAACTTAGGTGTTCCACCTAAAAGAGGCCATCCCTGTGTGCAACAATACTTAACAAAAAAAAAGTGAGGTTATGTTGTACTCCCTCTCCATCTCTGATCTTTTTCACAGCCTACTATCAAAAATGCAACTAAGTATGTTTCTTGGAAGTGTTATCCCTACTCACAAAATGAATCTACGCCTCATATGGCATAAGATTTAGGATTTCAGACTTTGGATGAATAGCCCTGGGTGCCATGATATTCCATGGGCTCTGTCCCTCTTGGCACAAGGTGCCTCCACCTAGGTGACTCCTTCATGCACAGAGAGGTGCACAGATGCTGTACCCCGAGAAGGGATTAGAAATAAAAGGGAAAACCTGAAAGACTAGCGTACTGGTCAAAGACCTTGCAATTGAAATTTAAGGCTACTAAGTGCAAGGCACTGGATATAGGGGCAAAACAATTTTTAAATAGAATACCAGATTGGGTAGGGGGATAACAGTGGAACGTACGAGCAAGGAGAGAGACCTGAGGGTAATAATATTGGACTATTTAAAAACATCAGAACAGTAAAATAGGAAAATGGGGAGGGCAAACAGGATGTTGCAAGGTATAGAAAGGGAGATCTGTAGCTGGAGAGGTAAGGTAATTCTGCTACTGTACAAGTCCCTGGTTTATCCTCAACTAGAGTACTGTGTGCATTTCTGCAGCTCACACTTGAAGAAAGACAAAGGCGGGGTAGAGGCAGTGAAGAGAAGGGTAACAAAAATGACACAGGGTCAGCAGGAAAATACTTACATGGAAAGGTTGAAAGATCTCAATATGGAGGCAAGATGAAAGAGGGGACGTGATCAAGAGGTATCATCGAAGCAGGCTTGAACCTGGGACTGAGCTGAGAGGATGGAATGGATGCTCCTTTTCTTCCTGTACTTGCAATTTGAATCTGCAGACAATTGCGCAGCAGTATTGGGATGGTGGGCAGGGCTTCTGAGCCCACCAAACAGAGCCTGCTCTCTGCTCTCCTGCCTTCGGCACTTATAACACTGGATCTTTGAGGCAGTGGCAAACGGTCAAGGGGTAGGATCTTCAGTCACATTCCTACCCCCCAACGATCACTGCAGTGGACCTGCCTGAGACCAGGCTGGGAGGACGGGTGCTCCATTTCTTCCCATGCCTGCAATTTGAATCTGCAGCCATTCAGGTGACAAGACTGGAACATTAGGTGGGGCTTCTGAGCCCACAAAACAGACTCTTGTCTCTACACTCCTACCTTCAGCACTCACAATGTTGGATCATCGAGGGAGAGCCAAAGGGTCAAGAGGTAAGATCCTCAATGACATTCCTACCTCTCCCCAGTGATCGCCACAACAGATCTGTCCCTGGGACTGGGCTGGGAGGACATGTACTCCATTTAGTCCCACACCTGCAATTTGAATCTGCAGCCAGTCCGGTGGTAGGACTGGGACAGTGGGTGGGGCATCTGAGCCTACCATTTTTTTCAAAGGCAATTCACATTGAGCAGTCCTCCATGTTGCGAGTCTCCATGCTAAGGTCTGCCATACAAAGGGTGATATCATTGGGATCTACCATGGACAATAGTCATGGAAACAACTGGCGGCTGGCCACTATGACTGAGTGCACTAGCAAGCAAATCTAGTATAAGTGCCTTATCTGGACTCATACAGAAATAGATTTGTTGCCATACTGGTTCTTGTAAGAACAGATTAAGCTTATTTTACTTCTCAACATGGTAGCAGATGGCATGAATATTGATTTGGGTTTCATGACACACTACCCTACTTCAACCTACACAGACTTTTACATCATAGGATGGACTTTTAACAGGACTTTAGTGTGTTATTGTTTTGTTTTTATTTTCATGGAGTCCTTTTTAATTAGTTATCAATATGTTGGTTTCTCACCAAATATACATGTGTGTGGGGGGGGGTTGGAGAAGGCTGTGTGCTCTTGGGTGAATGTGTATGAGGAGGAGATCAGTTTGTGTGTGGGGGTAATTTTGTGTGTTTTTTGGGTGGTTGGAGGATTTATTTTTGTGGGGAAAGGGATGTGTGTGGGGGAATGGTTGGGGTTGTGCTTACATATTTAGGTAGGCTTATATTCAGGTACTGTACATGTCATAATTATGCTACAGGGTGTTAGGACTCTTGCCTCACATACATAGTGAATATACACTTCTTTTCTAGTTATCTTTTCTCCAGGGGGGTAATTTCATTGGGGGGTTTATACAGATTCCTTAGACTGTTTCTGTTCATATAGTTAATTGATTATATACTGACTCATTATTGAACATTGAACATTTTAAGATGTATGAACTCATTTTCCAGGTGGTCCTTGAGAGATTTTTTTTTCTGTTTTTATTTGGCAATAATACTGACAATTGATATTATCTTGTAAAAAATATTGTTACAGCACTGTAGGTTTTAATGTTTATGGAGTGTGTTAACTGACTGGTTGTATAGTTTAGTAAATATCTCCAGATAAGTTTAATTCTGTATGAATGTTTTAAACAGTTGTTCATACAAGGTACATTTTTCTTATTCACTCTTAATTCTCTACATACATTTCTGTTGTACAGTTTTTTTAATCTTACAATACTATCAAGTTTTAACTTGGGCATTTGTGGTATTAATTCTAAAGATCTTGCTTTTAATTTTGAATCTAATCTAATAACACACTCACTCATAACACACTCATTCATTAATAATTTCAGTTAGAGGCCTTGCCTGCTTCAGTGTTCAGATTATCTAATGGATGTTCTTGAAAAGATTCTCAGTAATACCAAGCTAATGGAATGCAATTAATTCCATTTAAAATTGTGATTTTTTTAAATAGGTAATTTTAACCAATAATAATTTTTCATTATTTTTTGATGTATAATATGGGTGTTAATAGAATGTGACTCTAAACAATTGTCATAAGTCTCCGAGGAAGGACTTGGTTGGTCTGAAAGCTTAGACATTGTTTTCTTTTTGTAACATCTTTGTTGGTCCAATAAAAGGTATCAAATCACTTGATTCAGGATCTTATCTGGACTCAGGCATCTCCAAAATTTTGAAACTCTCTATAGAATATGTTACCATCAACTGTATTTTAGGGCTGTGTTTCAACTTCTGGGAAGTATTCTCTCTTATTTTCTCTGTTATGCCCTTAGAGTCCTTCAATGTTGTAGAATGTAGATGCTGGTTGCTGTTTTTCCATCCATACGTACTTCACAGTTCTGTTGTGTCCTAAGCAGATACACGATCTCTTGGGTGGTAAGTGTGAATTAAGAATAATCACTATCTGGGTGACCCTAGCAAGTTGTATCTACAAAGTGGTTATCTGCTGCTGGTTGCTGTTATGTATCCTTATGTACTGTAATTCACCATACTGGCTGTGTGCCACACAAGTAGCATGGGTACTTGGTTGGTAATTAGGAAATGGGAATAATTCCCTATCTGAATGGACTTGGCAAACCTTGTGTGGTCCGTGCTGTAGAATCTCTCTAGCTTGGGTGGGCCCTGTAATCACCTTCAGAAACTGACTATGTGCAATGGGGTATTAAGATCCCTATCTGGGTGGTCCCTATATTCCTACTTACTAGGTGTACTGGAATCATTTAAGCAAACTACCTCCTACTGTTGTGGTTACAGCTGGGGAGGGGTTAAAGTAGAAATATCCTTGCTAATCTAACCTTCATGATCATGATCTGGAGGGGGTTAGTCCTAGTAACCCTATATACTGTATTACTTATTTTATCTGTATTGACTGGGTAATGATTAACTCAGTCTCAGCAAAAACAGATCCACTGCAAGAGTGTGCCCAGTGTACAACATCAAAGTAAGCAAACAAACACAAGCACCACTCTACTACGTATAAAGATTGCTTTATTTAGACAAAATGGTAAAAAACATACCGCCAGCAGACAAGGTCAATGCTAATACCTCAACCAGTTTCACAACTACTGCATCATCAGTGGGATCCAATAGTGGAATACAGAATGGTTTAAAAAGAGTCTGCTTAAAGAGACAGTACATATATATAAAATGCTAAAACATATACTACACCCAAATTCCACCACCATAAAACATGACAGCAGTTCATACAGCATAATGTCCATGCAATCAGGCACATATAAATGTAACAAGACACAATTCAAAGATGTGTCCAAAACATAACCATAAATATCAAAAGTATCCAAAAGTCCTTCTCTTGCACAAGAGGCATTTTACTCCTTGCTGCGAAGTACCCTGGAAAGGAATACAACACATCTTAAATACTATGCTTATTACTGTACCCTAAATACAAAGAGGTCAGCAACATTATTTTCTGATAAAAGGGGGTATACAGTATCTATCCTATCATTTAAACCTGGGAATTTTAATGGCCCCAAAGTAAAATCCAGAATAACTCTCTTCTCATCAATTTCAAACTACCACCCTGTGGACCTGATAGGGTACTTAGCAGCAGCCTCAGAGAAGGACTTTTGGATACTTTTGATATTGTATGAATTGCTGTCATGTTTTTATAGTGGTGGAATTTGGGTGTAGTATATTTTTTAGCTCTATATATATATATATATATATATATATATATATATATATATGTATTAGAGGCAAACAACTCTGTTTAATGCATCAGTTAGGGTTGTTCCACAGTGACAAAAGAGAGGAAATTCGGTGTTAGAGTTAAAACTCCCCCTTGGACCCCAGCCCACACCCCCCCAACTGGCATCGGGGTGCATGTTGGAGTCATCGGCCCTCTCACCCCATCACATGTGTAAAGAATCAGAGGTATAGGAGAATGGGGATGAGAGTTAGGACCGATGACCCCAACGCGCACCCCGATGCTGGTTGGAGGGATGGACTAGGGGGTCCAAGGGGGGTTTTCACCCCTAACACCGAATTTTCTCACTTTTGTCGCTGTGGAACAACCCTAACTGATGCATTAAACAAAGTTTTTTGCCTCTAATTTCCCTTCTTTTTGAAAATGATGATGACAAATAGTAAAAGTAATGCAGCGGTGGGAGCACGTGATGTCTTGTGACATAGTAACAGGAACAGCAACACAAACAGAAGTGCCAGCAGTGGTGCACATGGTAGTAGAAACGTAAATGGTAAAGGAAACGTTAATAGAAACGAAAGCGCAAAGTGATGCCAAAGCAAACAGTGATGCAAACGGACATTGAAGCACGTACGAAAACACAACTGGTAACACGAACAGTGATGGCAGTGATATTTTAAATGGAAATGTTAAGTGTCACAGCAAAAAGAATGCTAAAGGGAACAGAAACGGAAGGGCAAATGCAAGTGCACATGTAAATGCAAACCGTAATGCGCACAGCCAGGGTACCACAATAGTAAATGCAAATGGTAAAGTTAACATGAAGAATAATGCCAAAGGAAACAGAAACAGAAATGGGAATGGAGGCGCGTACGGAAACGCAAACTGTAATGTGCATGGTCACGGAACTGCAATTGTTAACGCAAATGGTAACAGTAACAGCAACAATAACGCCAAAGGAAAGAGAAATGCAAATGCAAGTGAGTACAGAAACACAAACCGTTTTGTGCACGGTTCTGGTACCACAATTGTAAATGCAAATGGTAACAGTAACAACAAAAATAGCGCCAAAGGAAACAGAAACTAAACAGAAACGCAAGCGCGTACGGAAACGCAAACCGTAAAGCACGTGGATGGTACTGCAATTGCAAATGAAACTGGTAATGGTAACAGCAACAATAACGCTAAACGACACATAAATGCAAATGCAAGCGCAAGCAAAAGCATAAACCATAACACACACAGTAAGCGCAAGCGGTAGCAGTGCATAACGGTAATGAAATGCAACTGAAATGCTAACTGGCACAGTAACGAAAGGGCACACCTTTCTTTTCCCAAAAAAATGCATTGGAAAACACAGTGAAAACAAAGAATGTATACACAACAATGGGCCTCGGAGCAGAAAATGAGGACTTGGAATATTGAATTGCTTATATTTCAGGAACCGTATGACGTAGAAAAAAAATGTAAATTTCATATGAATTATGACTTTCCTGGCTAGTTTTGTACTTAGTCGCCATTTGGGGGGCTAATCATTTTTGTGATGAAAAGTCCGTATCTCACACCGTTTCCGAGATACGGGCCCCCAAAGGCGCGATGGACGCCGTAATGTTATCCAATGGGAAAAAGTGTTAACTTCGGAGTGCCATCACTGTGTCGCTCTGTAATATTTTTTCAACAAACTACCAAAAGGCACATCAGTGGGATTTTGGCTTTCTTCCCTCCAAATTTCAGCTCAAAAGACCAAACCATTATTTTGCAGCAGGGCAGCAAAGGATTCCTGTAATGCGGCGGATGCTGTAATGTTATCCTATGGGAGAAAGTGTCAACTTTGAGTGACGTAACATTGCCGCCCTGTAATATTTTTTCACCAAAACACTGAAAGGCACACCTGTGGGATGTTGGCTGCGTTCCCTCCAAATTTCAGCCCAAAAGACCAAACCGTTCTTTTGCAGCAGGGTGGCAAAGAATTGCTGTCATTTTGCCATAGCCTGGAAAAGTAGTGTCATGATTTATAAAAGCTTTCACAAAGAGTGGTGACACTTTCATGAGTGTGACACTATTTTACGACACTACTTTTTTCAGAAATTTGAAAAACATATTTCTAGGGTGTTTAACCTCAAAATAAAGACATGCCTAACATC
Source organism: Neoceratodus forsteri (assembly GCA_016271365.2). NCBI lineage: Eukaryota > Metazoa > Chordata > Ceratodontiformes > Ceratodontidae > Neoceratodus > Neoceratodus forsteri. The sequence continues at coordinate 1,729,059,674 of CM057456.1, forward strand.
CTCAGGGTCCGACTAGGTAAACACAAAAAGAATTGTGTTGCTAGAGGGTCCCAAATTTAAATGCCAAGCATTTTTCTGATCACCAACTGAAAACAAAATGGCAGATTTGTGAACGTAAAAGGGCCATTTACGAAAGTAAAAACTGCATTTGCGAAAGTGTCAAACTTTTTGTTAACTTTTCCCATTGACATAATGGGAACTTGTTTTTTGAATAACTTTTGAACTGTTTAATATTTTTCAAGAAATCTTTGAAAGGCACATCGGGAACCCTGGCCGCATGTTCCCTGAAGTTTTCAGACCGGTCGCGCAAACCGTGCAACCTGTAGACGCGAGCAAAGATTTCACCAGAAAACGTAAATGCGTGCACGCAGACCACGCTTAATAACTCTGTAACCATATATCTTACCAGTACAGAAGTTGGCAGATCCCAAGATGCGTGGTTCTTGATCACGCATTCCAAATTTCAGGCAAATCCATTGAACGGTGGCAAAGTTATTAAGGTGCAAAGTTTGACCCTCAACCCTAACTATGGCAGCACTGCCGTGCTACCATAATATATATATATATATATATATACACTGTCTCTTTAAGCAGACACTTTTTAAACCATTCTGTAGTTGTTGCAGAACCAATTTGGGTATTAACATTGACTGCTGGCAGTATGTTTTTTTACCTTTTTGTCTAAATAAAGCAATTTTCATACATAGTAGAATAGTGTTGGTGTTTGTTTGCCAATGATGAACTCACCAACACCTTCCTAGTCCTATAATAGGTATAGGGAACAACTAATACCCCTGGCCCTGCCCTGCTTCAGAGATAATGCATTCCATGATGTTATGCGATATGGGTTGTGTTGAAATGGCCATTGTTATAGACTTTCCTTCAACTTATGGAATTCTGAACTCATGGTATCTGCCCCCAAAGTGGTAGCAAGACTTATTGCTTTTGTTGTTGACCATTGCAGGTGACATGGAGCTTAATCATGGTCCACTCCTCACACACTCCCAGGTGTTTTCCTCTTTGGACCTAATCTGGTCATGTGCCAAGGACCTTAAGTTTGTTCATATGAACATGAATAGGCTAAGACCTATGTTACCAGAGCTTGAAGTCTGGTTGGACCTCTATGCTCTAGATGTTTTCACCATAACTGAAACCTGGCTGAAGCCTTATGTTCTCATGCATGAGATTGCTATTGCAGGCTACAAATCTTTAGAAAAGACAGGGTGGGTAAAAAGGGGGGCAGTGTCTTGCTATATATTAAAACTGACAAAAATGCCAAGGAAATAAGTGCACCTGCCCTCATGGACTCCCCCGTGAATACCTCTGTGCTAAGATCCTGCTTGGGGATGCTAACTCACTTCTGATCGGTTGCATTTATAATCCACCTAAAGTTGCTACTACTGCCCTTACTGCACATCTGAACAGTTCAGGTTCAGAGGAGGGCAACAAAGATGGTACATGGATTGCATCACAAGTCCTATGAGGACAGGTTGAGGGAAATGAATATGTACTCCCTGGAGGAGAGGAGGGAGAGAGGGGACATGATAGAGACATACAAGTGTCTTACAGGGAGGAACAGGGTGCAAGAATACACTATTTTTAAGTGAAAAAGATGTTCCAAGACTAGAGGGCATGGGATGAAGTTGGAGGGAGGACGATTCTGAGGAAATGTGAGTAAGAATTTCTTGACAGAACAGGTGGTGGACAAGTGGAACACCCTGCCTGAGGAAGTGGTGGGGGCTGAAACAATCACGGGATTTAAGAATGCATGGAATAGACATAAAGGAATTTTGGAGGTCAGGGTAAGGGTCAACAGAGTTCTAGGAAAACATAAACTGAAGTTTCAAACTCAAACGGGCAGATTAGGTGGGCCATAGACCCTTATCTGCCGACACTGTCTATGTATCTATGTAACAGTTGACAGAGGAAGTAATCCTACTAGACGACTTCAATATAAACTGGAAGAGTGAGGTAGCTAGTGTGTATATATCAGACCTTGCAGAGGTGCAGTTTACATCGATCATTCAGGAGCCCATTCTGATGAATAATAAAAATAGTAATCATTCACTACTTGACTGGATACTAGTAATCCAGGTTGAAAGGATCAGAGCAGCAGGAATACTAGCAGACTCACTAAGTGACCACTCCCAGTGTTCTGCTTCTGGAAAAATAGCCTATTAAATCCCTCTCCAAGGATTATTGCAGTCAGTAATTATTCAAATACAGACGAGTCAGCTTTTCTTGACAGCCTTGGCATTGTCAACTAAAAGACCATTAAACGATTGCAGAATGTTGATCTTGCCCTCAATTTCTTTATTAATAACTCCTAAGTGTGGGTAATCAGCAAGCTGCCTTTAGTGCAGAGTTGCATGGCTTTAGAAAATTTCATTCCACTGATACATCTTTGGTTCAACTGACTACATATCTCATTTCTGCTAGGTACTCTGGTATCATGTCTGGTGCAATAATTATCAGTCTTGCCAAGGCCTTCTGATGGTTAAAGTGAATCTGCTGAGACTTCACAATTTGTTCTGTAACTGGTTCAAGGGTCCTCTATCACCCTTCAAACAGAAGGTACAGTGGAAGGGTGGCCTATCCTCCCTATGGGATATTACTGACAGTGTTACTCCAGGATTTATTACTGTAGGTCCTCTGCTATTCTTCCTCTTTGTAAACTATATGCGTGGCAGCTGTGGTGGGGCTAAACTTTAACTATATGCTGATTATGTGGTATTACGTAGAAGCCATAATGACCTCACCCATTTTAATACTTGTGTTGGGGAAGATTTTATGCAGCTAGAACTGTAGTTTTCACAGAATAAATTGATTCTAACTGCTAAACAGACAAAGGCTATGCTGGTTGTACTAGGCATTTGGGGTCAGATAGACAGTACTTACTTAAAATAAATATTGACATCCTTTCAGATCTAGCCAGACTCCTGGAGAAAATTGTTGCCGCCCAGTTCTCAGACCACCTCCACTTACACAAACTTCTCATCCCGGATCAGCATGGCTTTCATTAAGGACACAGCAGATCCACTGCTCTTACCCAGTTCACCGATGATGTCAGACTTGCCATGGACAAAGGCTCTCTCACAGGGGCAGTTTTTGTAGCTCTCACAAAGGCTTTTTACTTGGTGGACCACCCACTACTCTTGTCCAAGCTGTCCACCCTTGGATTCTCTACCTCGACAACTGCCTGGTTCCACAATTATCTTTCGGACCTTCAGCAATTCATGCTGATCGAAAATGCCAAGTCCTCCCTTGCCCACACCTGGTCTGGAGTTCCTCAGGAATCGATCTATGGCCCTCTACTCTTCACAATTTTCGTAAATGATCTCCCCCTGATGTCCAGTCCCTGCTCTGCCCTGTTATATGCTGATGATCTGGTACTCTACTCCAGCTCCCCTGACCTATTAGACATAAACCAGAACCTCACCCCAAACATCAACACCTTCCAACAGTGGTTGAAGCAAAACAGACTTGTCCTCAACAACAAAAATACGTTTGCCATGCTTTTCAGTTTGGGACCCAAAATCAGGGCCTGTTGCCAGCCTTTATTTATTTATTTATTTATTTAGTTTTTGTTGACCAGGTAAGTGCACTAGATAAATTCTGCCTATTTTCAGGCACGGCCCGGGGGAGGGGAATACAGATGAATGCCAACTGACTTTGAACCAGATTAAGCTGTTGGTGGTATTTTTAGTAAATGGGGGGAAATTTGGCCAGGGCACAGGGGAAATTCCACTACTCTGCAGATGAGTGGCACTGTCCATCTGTCTGTGGAGATGGCGGAGCTCAGTTTGGAGCTGGAGACTGAGGGAGTTGGTTGTGTTTGCGAGGAGGATGCTAGTGTGAATTTGAGTGCTTTGCAGCAAATTTCCTCTCCCGCGAGAGAAACTCCGGAGGCAACAGGAGCGGAAGAATTCAGGCTTTCTAGTACACCAGTTATTGATGACAATGCCTTGGAGGCATCAGTAACTACACTTCCTCAAAATTTATCTATAGCTGAAAAACTAGCTTACTATCAGAAATAACTCCTTCTTTTGGAAGCTGAACTCCATCGGGAACATCTTACTGCTGATTTGGAAAAAAAATGAAAACACAGTCCTGAAGCAGCTTCTTCCCAACTGCCGAAAGTGTTTTTTGCTGGAGCTACATCACCGGAAGGAGGACATCGGTCCGAGTTGCAGTCATGCATGTTTCCGGGTGATCCAGGGTGGTCCCCTGAACAAGCCTTGAGAGACGCCGGCCAGCATCAGCACGGTAATGGGGATTGGAGTGCCGACTCTATTTTTCTTGAAGATTCAGCCTCTGTAGACGTTTTGGATCCTGTTCCCATCTCATCAGAGACACTGAATGCTCTACAACCTGTTTTGGAGCTGCAAAAGGGGCCTATATCAATGGAACATATCACTACTGAAATAGGTAACATTTCCACGCTCCCTGATTCCCCTCATTCTGTGGGTTCTCCTTCCTCTTTGTTGGGGGTTGATGGGCAGAAAGAGCTTCCTGAGAGAAATACTAATGCTTGCCATGGACGTGCATGATGTGGACAATGCTATGGACATACAAGGACTTAATCAGGTGCAAAAACCTGATTCTTTTCAACGTCCTTCCTATGCTAACTTATTTCGCAAACCCATTGAACTGGCCAAGCGTCGCAATGCTATTAGGTTGAGCTATTTGGGAGGCATGGACCTTGCTCCAGATAGAGTCTTCATGGGGAAAATTTTATTGAAACAATCCTTGGGCTTCATGCCGTCCGAGGTTTATGCATTGATTCATGCCCCTGGGGAACATACGTTTGACATTAGTTTTAGGACTCCTGATCTCTTGGAGCGTTTTTGGATTAAACATATGTCAGTAAAGACTAACCCTTTGTGGACACCTTTTCAGGTGATCTCTCTGATGAAGCAGCCTTTTAGGGTTATCACTGTATTGTTTAAAATAGGGGTCAATATTTCTGACATTCTGTATTGGTTGGAAAAACATTGTGAAATACAGAGTACCCCGATCCCATTTTAGGTACTGAGGGGTTTTGGAATGGGGGTGGAAAATAAAGATTAAACTTACTCAAACAGCTGAAGGCCTAGAACATTTGCCAAATTGCTTTTATATAGGCTGGGATAAGGGTTTTATTTTTAACCCTGGCCAGTCCAAAAGATGTTTTAAATGTGGCTCTCCTAGGAACCTTAGTTCTACTTGCTCTATTCAGCAATGTACATATTGTGGGGATACAGGGCATTCAAGTGTGCATTGTGTTAATACACCAAAATGTAATCTTTGTAATGAAGGCTGTCATCATTTTACTGAATGCTCCTGGGCAGCACACAATACTGGGGAAGCAGATTATGGTATACAGGATTTTTATGTGCATAGAGCTACCAAATCAACTAATGTTTCTGTACCTCCTCCCTTTTCTCTTGACCCACAACCCCAAAGGCAGCAGGGCCGTCAATGATACTTCTCTGTTGTTAGCCCTAGTACCTCTACCTCTGTTTCAAATCCTACAGTAGCAGATGCATCCCCAGATCCTCAAGGTAAGACTGAGACTGTGCTTCCTCTTCAGGCATCTACTCATCTTTGTACACCCCGGGAAGTACTTGACTGTAATAGGTCTATGCCTCCTCCTCCTGTTCCTCAGGGAATTTCTGTTCCCCCTAGTTCCCATCACACTGAAGATACCTGCTCTCAACCCATGCTTTCTTCTATTCTGCCGTCAGTGATGGGGGTTCCTGTTATTGAAAATAGATTTTCTGTTTTGCCTATTGATGTGGATGGAGCTGATCTGGATTCAGATTCTGCCTCCATGGCTTCCTCTCAGAAGGGAATGGTTTCTGACCCGGAATCTGGTACCATTGCTCCTAGTAAAGTAAAAAAAAAAAACATAGTTCTAAACATAGGGTAGGTACCAGAAAAAGTTTAAGATTATCATCCACTGAATCTTAACCTGTGGCTTCTGTTTCTGATCCTGTAAATTATGAGTTGAAAGTTGCTAGTCTCAATACTAATAGTATTCGCTCTCAGATGAGGATGATAGCTACATTTGAATTATTTTCCACCTTTTTGTATGATGCTGTGTTTTTTCAAGACACCAGATTGTATTCATTACAGGATTTTGCCACAGCTTCTGAGGCACGGATATGGGGCCCTAGTTATTGGTCTGGCGGGGAAGACCGTTGTTCAGGGCTGGGAATTTGTTTTACTACACCTCATGTACAGGTTACCCATATGGTAGACATTTTTCCTGGCAGAGCATTTCTGTTAGATGTTACTTTGACCTCCATTGATTTCAGATTAATTAATATTTATGGCCCACAATCAAAATCAGGGAGAATCTCCTTATTAAAACTCATTCGCCCTTTTCTTTTTACCAGTAGAAATGTTTTGTTTGGAGGTGATTTTAATATTAACTGTTCGGACCAAGATAGGCATTTTGACTCTTCAAAATTGTATTGCAATATCCATTTTTTGAATTCTTTGCTTACCCAATCTGGATTAACAGATGTTTATTCCTCATATACTTCAATTCCACATACCTTTTTTCAGGGGAAGAAATCATCCCGGATTGACTATTGATTTGTGTCTTCCTTCTTAGAGACTAGGGAACCCATAGTATTACTGGTAGCTACATTTGATCATGCTCTTCTAGGTGTCACTCTTTCAAACTGTCACAAAACTTCTCGGGGGTCTGGATATTGGAAGCTAAATTTATCCCTATTAGACATTCCAGAAGTCATGGAGAGCTTCCAGGCCATTGTTACTGCCTGCAAATCAGTCCTTTTTCTATATGACAATAGCCAAGACTGGTGGGAGGATTCGAAAAAGGAGTTTCAGCTTTTTTTTCAGACTATAGGTCAATTATTGGGCAGATATAAATCACAAGAGTATTCAGCTACCAGAAGGTCATTACTTGAGTTTCAGGATCGTATGTTTAATGGTCTGGAATGTGATATCCATGTTTTTCAAGATCTGAAAATGAAACTTACCAAACTCCAATATGACAGAATGTCTTCTTTAAGACAGGAACAAAGGTTTGGAGTCAGAGGTACTCGAGCTCATACAAATCCTTTTGATTATTGACAAGCTTCTAGGCAAAGTAAGGATATTTCATTTCTTAAATTACCCACAGGAGAGGTTATTCATGACAAAGATGATATTTTGGAGGAAACTGAGAGACATTTTAGGTCTCTATTTACTGCAGACCCGCAGCTTACTGATTTACACATACAGAATTGGTTGTCCTCCTGCCCCCTTCGGTTGGTTCCAGAATATCTTATTCCTACTTTGTTACAACCTATTTCAGTACAGGAAATTAGGGGAGTTATTTCCAGCTCTCCAATGGGGAAAACACCGGGTTCTGATGGGCTGCCAAATGAATTATATAAACAACTGGCAACTTCTTTGGCAGAAGAATTAGCATATCTTTTTTCCAATAGTTTACAGTCATCAGCCTTACCTCCAGTATGTATGTAGGGTTAGTTATATTACTCTATAAACAGGGTGCCAGAGACTCCCTCATAACTGGAGGCCTATCACTCTTTTAAATTGTGACTATAAATTGCTTATGAAAATTCTCAGTAATCGACTATCTATTTGTCTAGACGACATCATTCACCCAAACCAGTTTTGTTCTGTTCCTGACAGATCTATTACAGATGGTCTTATTTTATTAAGGGAGTTATTTTCTGGAGGCCTTTCAGGAGAACTTATGGGTTTTATTATTAGCCTGGACCAAAAACAGGCATGTGACAGAGTTTCACACAATTATATTTGGGCCTGCGTGGCACATATGGGATTCCCATCTATTTTTATTACTTGGCTTAAAACCTGCTATAGAGATGCTCTGGCAACACCTTTTGTCAATGGCTGGTTAGGTAAATCAGTGATAGTCTCTCGAGGTGTTAGGCAGGGGTGACCTTTGAGTTTCCTCTTATATATTTAGTCGTTAGATCCCCTCATCACCAAAATTAACACCACAGAGGATATTAGGGGTCTGTCCATCAATAGCTCTAGTGTAGAAATTAAAACTATTGCCTATGCTGATGATCTTTGCATTATTTTGGCAGATCTCCCATCGTGCCATGCTACCGCGACCTTGCTGATGGCATATGCGAAGGGCTCAGAATCTAAATTGAATCTTACAAAAAGTAAGTACTTTCCTCTAAATATAGAGCCTTTAGTCAAAATAGAGTCTTAGGACATACCTGTTTGCACCAGTGCCTGTAAAACTTTAGGGATTTTGTGGGGTTTGAAAGATTCAGCTAAATATAATTGGGATCTTCTTTTGTTGGATGCTCATCTTAAAGTTCAACAATGGAATAAATGGAGGCTATCCAAAAAGAAAAGAGTATATATGGTTAAGACTCAGACTCACTCACACATGTGAGCTGTATACCCTGGCTACCCTACTCAACCTGGAAGAGCGACTCATGTATCAGACATCCCAGCTCACCTTTAAAGCCCTGCGTGGCCTATCCCCCATAGGCCTATCCAACTCCATTCGCCGTACTGCACCGACCCTGATCACGCGCAGCTCGTCAAGAGCTACCCTAGTTATTCCGAGAGCCAGGACCTCTCAAGGTCAGAGGGCATTCCCCTACCGTCGCCCCACTGGTATAACTCCTCCTGCCAGTGTCTCAAACTCACTAACCTTAGCTTGCTTTAAGCCCAGGCTCAGAAACTTCTCTTAGCTCTACAAAATGCAACTGCCGCTAGCCTAGTGTAAAAAAAAAAAATATATATATATATACTCTGTTTGACAATGCTCACTGAGCTGCTCCCCCCTTCCTTTCCCTACTAATTCCTCCTCCCTATCTCCCCCTTCTACTCCACCAGCTCTCCCCGACCATAAGTATTGCACCTTTTGTTATCTTTTGCTTCGTTGGAGATTGTATTCTATTGAAACAAAATTGTAATTGAACTGTAACTTTTTGTTTGTAAGTACTGAGTCCCTTGTACTACTGTTCTGATGTCCTCTTTGTGACGGTACCTTTGTAAATAAGCCTCTGGCTCAAAGGTTTCTAAACTGATGTTTAACTAAATAAATAAATAAATAAATAAATAAGACTTTTTATTAAGCATGTTTTTATATTTAGGGCTGCCCCACATCCTTAGATACTGTCATTTATGGATTATTTGCTTCTGCTGTAGGGAGTAGAGATTAATTCCCATTAAAAGAGGAATACTGAATCAAGATTTTAGATTAGGCGGGATTTGAATGGTGAATCCTGTTGTATTTTTCTTTTCTTCATTTGTTACCAAAAATATTTGTCCTCTTCTAAACAAAGCTGAACAAATCTGGATGGGTTGGGTATGGGATGTTGTTTCCCCCTGGCTCCAATCTTGGGAATCTACTTCTTCTATACCCAAACAAAAATCCTTAGTAGGACTTCCTGAATATTTTAAATCTTGTTTTTCTAAATTAAAAGTTTGGGGAGTCCTAAGAATTCATTTAGAAACCTATCATAGGAAGACATTATATGACAGTATTGTGGAAAGGTTTTTTTTTTGCTTCCTTCAGCCTTTGCTGATTGTTCACCTCTCCAACTGTCACAAATTAGTAATATGCTGACATCTACAAGGGTTCCTACATATACGTGGGATGTAGTATGGCTTAGTGCACACCAAAAATTAAATGTCAAGGGAAATCTTAAACACAAGGGTGTTTCTGTCAGAGGGTGTCCGAGAAATAATATGTGTACTGCACCTTTTGAAACAGTTCAACATTTATTTTTCGAATGTCTTTATGTGATATAATTTTGGACTTATGCAGGTAGCCAGTGGGTAGGTACACCATTTCAAAACCTTACTAATGATATTTTGTTCTTGGGTATTTTACCTTTTTCCTGGAACCTTTTTTTTCCTGATACTATCTATGTCATTTTATCTTGTATTAAATATCACATTTGGCAATCTAGATGTGCATGGTCCTTACAACAACAATACCTAACTCCAGTACAATTGTTCTGGAAAATACAAACTACAATTTTAAAAATTAAACAGTTTGAGTGGATCAAACTTTCAAAAGATCTATTTCTAAAGTATTGGAACCATTTAAATTGGCTGGATACAGGATGATGTAGATACTGTGGTTCCGTTAGTTGGTTGTACGTTTACAATCTCTGGCTTTTACATCATTTCAGGGCATATTATTTTTGATACAGATATACTTCTTACTTTTCATTGCATTTAACTCACATTGTTTGAGAACATTCTAACATTAATATATATTTTCATATGAAGTTTATATTTGCTATGATTCTTCTTTTACTATGATTATTTTTATATGAGATGGTATCATGAATGTATAAGTTTGAATGATTCAGGTTTTTTTCCGTTTAGATAGTGTTCCTTTTTCACTCTGTTACTAGGGCTGGGGTTTTGGTTTTCTAGGTATGGTTCTTGTTTATTATAAAATTTTTTTGGGGGGGGGGTTTGGGGTTATATTTCAATGTTTGTTTCAAAAAATGGTATGATGTAATACTTATTTTTGTTTTGATTTTTTTTTCTGATTTTGTGTTGATGTTATGGTATCATAGTTGTACAGTTTCTTTCAAAGTTCTGAATAAAACATTCCCCTACTCTTTTTGAGAAGTGCCATGGGATCTTTAACATCCACCTGAACTACCACCAGAACAGGCAGATGGGACCTCGGTTTAATGTCTCATCCAAAAGATGGCACCTCAGGAGTGCAGCACCCCCCTCATGCTGCATTACAGTGTCAGTATTGGGATATTAACCCAAGTGCCTGGTGTGGGGATAGAACCCACAGCCTTCTGATCTCCTGGCCTCAGAAGCAAGTGTGCTACCTGCTGAGCCACTGACACTGACAACTTTATGTATCAGAGCATCCAATGGGATCCTCCTCAACACTGTTTCCTCGTTTAAATACCTCAGAGTACTTTGGATTCAACCTTGATCTATGACCTGCACCTAACTACTACTATCAAATCAGTCAACATTCAACTTGGTCTTGCATGTCAAGTTAGGCACAGCCTCACATCCGTGGTGAGGCTGACTATCCCATAAGGGGTTCTAAGAACTAAACTGGCATATGGGTTGATTGCCTTTCCGGAAACCTCAAGTGGGCTCCTCTGTAAGTGGGACATATGCTATAATAACATCCGCCTCTTTGCTCTGTCAATACCCAAGCTCTCTCACCACTGCTCACTCTACTCTGGCCCGGGCTGGCTAGCCCCAACAGCTTTCCATCAATACACTACCACTTGCTTTACAAAAAACATCATCACCGCCCAGAAAAAGGACAAGCTGGCCCTTCTGCTACAACCTGCTTTCTCTGCCTACCCCCTGAGATCTGCTGATAAATCCCTCCTTGCCCAACCTAAGTGTAACACAAAAATGGATGAAAATGCCTTGTTTGTCAGTGCTCCGAATGTGTGGAATTCCCTTCGGCTGCCACTCAGAAACTCCCTGGAGTTTTAAGCAGGAACTCAGTAAGGTACTAGACTGTTCGGAACCTTGCTCCTCTGGTGGGGGTACCCACTTGCTTGCCTGTCCCTCTTAGCTACTTGACCTGGCACTTGTTCCCCATCCTGATCTCCCTGAGCATTGCCTCAGTCATGGATTCCGATGCACTTCCCCCTATTTTTGTATAACTGTTGAAAATGCAATGTATAGGGACCTTGTATCTGTCGAATCTTGGGTTTTGCCACTGTATTGTGTTACGCTCCATGCCTGATCCTGGCTTCAGTGTATTGTTTACTATTTGCTTTTGGCTAATTGTACTGCTTGCTGTCACCTGATGTATCCTTTGTATTTACTGTATCCTTTGTATTCACTGTATCCTTCGTATTCACTGTATCCTTTGTATTCACTGTATCCTTCATATTTATGAACTGGGTGCATGTTATGGGCAAGGTTTAAATGATCATTTTGAACTAGCTGCATTCTTACCCAAGATATGAATTGTAACAATATTTATTGCTGTTATTTATGCATAGCATTGTAGTCATTGTGAATGAGCTGCATTCTTATCTAGGACTTGAACTGTAACAATATTAATTGCCGATATTTATGCACAGCATTGTTGGTATTGTATGTATATTTTAGTGCAGATTTCTCTGTTCACTGTGCTGTTCTTTATTTGTTGGCGCCACCATAGTGATGGGGTGGGGGGAACATTGCCTCTCTACATTCTGTGAGCAATTACATTTTTCTAAAGCTTGCACCTACTTCTGAAACCTGTGGAATTTTTCCCTTTCCACAAGATTTTTGGAACCTCGGTTCTTATTAGTGGAAATTGCTTCTTTAATATTGTGTAGCCATCCCACCTCCCCATTTGTCTAGGGTCTTCTGATGTTTCAAGAGGGGAGAGGGACCTGCCCCAAAGAGACCTAGATCAGAATGTTAACAACCATGGAGAATAAAAAAATGGAGTTGTCTTAACAGGACCCAGGTCTTACTGCATTATAATGGAACTGATACCTCTCGCTACTCCTCTGGACACCACAGATTGGAATAGGAGACCTCCTCTTTTCTCTTCTTCTCTTCTCAGAGTCCCCCATCAGCATCATGGCCCAGGAAGCACCAACACCAAGTGGGCTGTGAACTTTAAGCTCCCACCAAAAGAAGTCTGGTTAGTTATTCATTAGATTTTCTGCAATTTATCTATTTAGAAAGACTTTAAAAACACCCTCGCAAACTCAGGAATAAGCAACAAAACAATTTATTGCACCTGAGGTCCCAAATGATTTCTGCAAGGATCCAGGGGTTCCCATTGCTTGCTTAAAATCTTATTTATCATTCACCTCTATGGAGCACAAACTATTTACAGAGCCAGGGGGCACAAGACTGGGAGAACAGATGTACTAGGCAGCATTCTACTCTAAACAGACTGATGAAACCTCAAATGCTATAGCCGAACCTCACTTGGACCTTCACCAAACCTTCAAGCCAAACCTACCCTCTGGCACTGGTAAATTGATCTTGGACCTGTACTTGTTCTTTTCCGTTACCCTGGTCAGTCTCCCACCTGTTGGAGAAGTGAGATATTTCTCCTACCTGGTCCCGTGCCAATGGGATACAGGAATTTCCCTTCCCTGATCAGTCCCTTAAAATCCTTAAACCTGCCATAATCCCTTTTAATTATCACTGCAGTCACTCTAAGTCTCCTTTCTATGTCTACTGGGGGGCATATCCCAAAATATTTTGGGCCTACATCCCTATCAGCCTTACATGTGCTTACTTTGAGCCACTGGGTCCGAAGAGCTTCTCAAGGCCTCTCATGAAACGACCTGTGACCCACCCAAATAGCTTGTGATCTGCACCCTGAGATCTGCCCCTCCAAGCAGGCCCCATAGTGAGTGAGAAGCCTCCGGCACCCCCCTTAACCAGGCCTGGACCACCCTGCCACGATGGGACTTGGGAGGGGAGCTGGCACCACCCCTCCCCTGGAGGAATCCTGCCACAAAACCTCCAGCCCCGGCAATCCAAACCTACCTCCCACAGGCCGGGGACACCACCAAGCTACCTCCTAGGGCACTCTCACCACCCCTTTCTCCCTGGAACCTCATCTGCCCCCACACAACACTGGCAGGCTAACTGATGCCCTCCCCACACATCTCCCATTACTGGTGCCACATTGCCTTACTTACAGTACTACCTTACACTTACAAGGGAGGAATTCCCCTTGAAATCCAGCCCACCCCAGACCGATGAGCTCCTTCCTGCCTGCCTGTCCTGTCATCACTTAGCCAGCCTCCACTCTTCCCCACATGCTACCCGTACTCCTTGCTTTTATGGGCTAAAAGGCTGCTCCTAGTAGCAGTCTCAATCCATAGCCCAGAAAGATGCCTTCCCCCCCAAACCCCTGCTAAGCCCATAAACTAAGGGGAAAGCACAAAAGTGGGGCCCCTAATGGTGAATGTAAGCCCCTGTCCTGAAGGGGGAGCTTACACTCTTCCCCCACCCAAGGGAACCATTCCCAAGGGGAATGATGGCAAAGACCTCACCAACTCCTCCAACTTGCCCTCCCCCCCGGTATGCTCACTCCCAGGGAAGGCAGCACCAGCCAGAGTCACATATGGTGGGACCCCATTTTAAAAAGAGGGAGGAACCCATGCCTACCTACTGCTATGCCCAAAATACAAAGGAAAAGTTTTTCTGTGCCAGGGAAATCAAAACTTGTAAACGCTGCTTATGCAATACGAACAGTAAAATAGCATGATATAAAACTCCTCACTAGGTTAAATTATTATTGTGAAGTCTCTGAGAATAACCATAATCACCAAAAAGATAAGCATTTATATGTATGTTTCAAACCATAGTCACTCTACCCACACTCACAACCACACTCTCTCTCTCACTCATGCACATGCTTTAATGATTGAAAATTTTTAGGAAAACATTTTCAAAAATAGCAAAAGTTCATGTCCAAATTGGCAACCTTCTGAGGCAGAAAAGTCATTTTAGTCCATCATCAGTTCTACTAAATTCAATTTAATCATAAGGGTGAGCAACCTTCTCCAGGGAGCAACACTTAGCACAGTCAAAGTTCTTTAGAGAAGCTTTAAGTACTGGGTCCTCCTCCTGGTGGAAAGTAGAATTCAGGGTCTGGCTTAGTAGTAAGGTCTCCAAAAGAGTCTTTAGCAATTATAAAGTGCTTAGTACAACATCCAGCCAAGTCTTGCACCAGTGTTTAAATAAAGCTAACCTGGTCCAGGGGGGAGTGTGGCACATAGCTCTGGACTTCTGGAACAGTTCCTGGGATGGACAACCACTGCTTCCAGGGCGATGTTTTAACTCCTCTGGCTGCTCACGGTAGATCCAGTCTTCTCTCATTTCCTCCACAATGTCCCACTGTCTCTCCAACAGGTAAGGATAATCCAGGCTCTCATACTCTATCCTCAATCTATGCCATACCCACAGTTCTGCCTTGCTCCGTTCCGGCAGGTCCCTTATGCTAGTCCTATGAGCGTTTCCTGTTTCCAGCCATACCCCCTTCCTGTACTCAACATTTAGAGGGTCCTCCCTGTTAAGTCCATCCATCCTACTCAATAGGGCATGTGAGCACTCTGGGATGCGGGGGGGGGTCTTTCATTAGCAATAATTAACGGGTAGTGAAAAGGCTTAGGTATGGTCAATAGATATTGTAATCATCTAGTTGAAACTTTTTGCCAAAAAAACGGCCTTCATGAAAGTTCTTATCATCAGCCAACAGTCTTTTTCCAGGATTCCTCTCCTCCTTTCCTGATGACCCCAGACCAGCTACAGCAGTTTTAGGTCTCACTTGCTTGGGAGAGGCCCACCATGATCTTGTAGCTCGCAGATTATCTCCAGAAAGAGGCCTTGGCAGTGTTCTCCTGGGCCCTGGGGGTTCACCTACTAGTGGTCTAAGGCCCTTGCCCCTCCCTCTGCCACAGGGAGTAGAGGCAGCTGGCAAGGAGGAACTGGGCAGATGGCTATGTCCCTCTTCACCCTTTTTCTCCTCTGCTTCAGCTGCACCCTCCCCCTGCACCTCCTCTGCCTCAATAATTACATCAAGGGAGGGCCCTCCCACTGGCTCTGGTCTTTTTACAGGCTCTGGGGTTCACGCCTCTAATGATAACCTTTCCACAGCACTAGGCTCCAAGTTTCCTTGTGACCATACTGAGGATGGGCCTTCTGACATACTAAGGAGGTATGCCCAATGAAAAACTGGAGGACCTGATCAAATATGCCTCCGGGGGCCGAGCTTGAGCAAAGGTTGCACACTGGTAGATGGGCAATCCCTTTGCCGTTGTAGCCACATCTAACACATCGCTCCTCTGCCTACCCTTTTCCTGCAATAGTCCATAATCAGAACAGTAGTGACAAGGGAACCATAGGCATAGGTCCCTCAGCAAAAGGGGCACCATCAGCTCCAAACCCGCACCCAGCCATCCATGACAATGGATCCATATCTGCCAGGCCTGAGAAGCCTTCCAGAGATGGTGGGATTAGACAGATCTTACTCCACAACTTGTCTCAGCTCAAATGTTTTGGCTCAGCCTTCCTTGTTCTACTTGCTCCTGCTCTCTCTAAAATGGCAATGACTCCTTCACTGATTTTCCCCTCAGCTTGCCTTCCTGCCAATCAGAAAGCAGGCTGGGATCACGTTACCAGCAAACCATGCAAGTCTGCACTCGAGAGCAGGACTGCAGCCTACCACCTGGATGACCACACCCAGGATAAAAATTTAAGTGCGACACATGGCCTATTCGGCCCAGGCTGGACCAGCCAGCTCTCCTTTCTGGGACATGGGGCACTGGGGGTGTGAGGGATCCTCTAAAACATCCCAAACAAGCTCCCATGTGTAGCCACCCCACCTCCCCATTTGTCTAGGGGCTCCCAATGTTTCAAGATGGGAGGGGGACTAACCCCAAAGAGAACCAGATCAGAATGTTAACAACCATGGAGAATAAAAAAATGGAGTTGTCTTAACAGGGCCCAGGTCTTACTGCATTATAATGGAACTGATACCTCTCACTACTCCTCTGGACATCACAGATTGGAACAGGAGACCTCCTCTTTTCTTTTTTTTTCTCTCGGAGTCCTCCACCAGCATCCTGGCCTAGGAAGCACCAACACCAAGCAGGCTGTGAACTTTAAGCTCCCCCAAAAGCATACCTCTCAAATGTCACACATAACGAGGCATGTCACTCATTTTCCCCTCAGAAATTCCTTGTCCCACATGGGGAAGGTGATATTCCACATTTCCCACTGAGACTTTAAAGCAGAAATTTATAATACTCCATTATGTTCAGTTATCAGCAAACGTTAAACACATAAGTGCGCTGATAGTCATTGTGTTCTGAGCTTGCAATGCCATGTTTGATGATATGTCACACATTTTGGTCATTTGTCACACATCTTGTCATACATTTCGGTGAAGAAGGGTTGAGAGGTATGCCCAAAACAAGTGTGGTTAGTTGCAATTCATCTGTTTAGAAAGATTTTAAAAACACTCTCACACACTCAAAAATAAGGAACAAAACAATTTATTGCACCTGAGATCCCAAAGGATTTCTGCAAGGATCCAAGGGTTCCCATTGCTTGCTTAAAATCTTATTTGCCATGCGGCTCCATGGAGCACAAACTATTTACAGAACCAGGGAGCACAAGTCTGGGAGAACAGATGTACTAGGCAGCATTTTACTTCAGACAGACTGATGAAACCTGGGATGCTATACCTGAACCTCACTTGGACCTTCACTGGATCTTCGAGCCAAACCTATCTCTAGCACTGGTATGTTGGTCTTGGACCTGTACTTGATCTTTTCTGTTACCTTGGTCAGTCTCCCACCTGTTGGAGAAGCAAGATGTTTCTCCTACCTGGTCCCGTGCCAATGGGACACAGGAATTAACGTAGAAACATAGAAACATAGAATTTGATGGCAGATAAGGACCGCTTGGCCCATCTAGTCTGCCCAATTCCTTACCTAATGGATAAGCTGCAGATCCTAGTTAACCAACTGCCTACTTCCTCCTACCCCCCACTAGAATTGCCTTATGTCTGTCCCATGCATTCTTGAATTCCCTCACTGTTTTTGACACTATGACCTCCTCAGGAAGGCTGTTCCATGTATCCACAACCCTCTCTGTGAAGAAATACTTCTTCACATTACCTCTGAGCCATCCCCCCTCTATCTTCAAATTGTGCCTCCTTGTTTTTGCGCATCTCTTTTTCTGAAAGATGCTACCCTCTTGGACTTTGTTGATTCCCTTAAGGTATTTGAAAGTTTCTATCATGTCTCCCCATCCCTCCTTTCCTCGAGGCTATACATCTTTAGTTCCTTTATATGTCCCTTGATGCAGACCCTGCATCATTTTGGTTGCCCTCCTCTGGACAGCCTCCACCCTGTCTATGTCTTTGCGGAGATGGGGTCTCCAGAACTGTACACAGTACTCCAGAAGTGGTCTTACCAACTGTCTGTACAGAGGACCAATAACTTCCTGTTTTCTACTGGTGATGCCTCTCCCTATGCATCCCAGTAACCCCCCAGCCCTCTTTACTGCCTTCTCACATTCCTGGCCCACTTTTAGGTCATCTGATATGACTACCCCCAGGTCCCTTTCCATTTTTGTTGTTGTCAGTATCTCATCCCCCTATTGTGTTCTCTTCCCTGGGTTTTTGTTTGCCAGGTGCATTACTTTGCACTTCTTTGCATTGAATCTAAGTTGCCATACATTTGACCATTCCTCCAGCCTTGCCAAATCCCTTTTCGTCCCACCTTGTGTATTAACCCTGTTGCAGATCTTTGTATCATCTGCAAAGAGACATACTTTCCCTTCTACTCCCTCTGCAATGTCACTTACAAAGACATTCACAAGGACTGGCCCCAGTTCCGAACCCTGTGGTGCCCCACTAGTAACCCTCCTTTCTTCACTGTGGACTCCATTTATTATTATCCATTGTGTCCTGTTGTCCAACCAGTGTTTTACCCAGGCTACCACCCTGGGACCCCCTCCCAGGCTGGATAATTTGTTTATTAATCTTTTGTGTGGGACTGTGTCAAATGCCTTGCTAAAGTCTAGGTAGGCCATGTCCACAGCCCCTCCCTGGTCTACTGCTTTGGTCACCGAGTCAAAGAAATTAATTAGATTTGTCTGACATGACCTTCCCGCTGTAAATCCATGCTGCCTAGGGTTCTGTGCCCCGACCTCTAGGTACTCAACAATTCTTTCCTTCAGAAGTGATTCCATCATTTTCCCTACCTCTGAGGTCAAACCAACAGGTCTGTAGTTTCCTGCCTCTATCTTGCTCCCACTTTTGTGAAGGGGAATCACATCCGCCCTCCTCCAGTCCTCAGGTACCACACCATCCTCCCATGATTTATTAAAAAGGGTAGTCAGTGGTGTTACTAGTTCTTCCCTTAGTTCTTTTAGAATTCTAGGGTGAATCCCATCAGGCCCCATTGCTTTATCCACCTTCAGTTTTAAGAGTTCTTTCAGAACCCTTTCTTCTGTGAAAGGACTAATATCAACCCCCCTATCCAGAGTGCGTCTATTGACTAGATTAGGTATTTCCTCCTGCTTTTCCATTGTGAATACTGAGCAGAAGTATTCATTCAGTATCCCTGTTTTCACTGTCGCTCTCTGCCCAACCACCTTCCTCTTTGTTCAGCCTCAGTATCCCTGCCTTAGTCTTTCTTTGCTCCCTAATGTACCTATAAAAGGTTTTATCCCCCTTCTTAACCGAGTTGGCTATCTTTTCCTCGGTTTGGGCCTTTGCTACTCTGACTGACTTACCCGCTTCCTTCTGTTTTAACTGGTACAGTTCTCTGTCCTGCTCCTTCTGTGTTTCCTTATACTTCCTGAATGCTATCTTTTTCTCCCTTACCTTCCCCACCACTTCTTTTGAGAACCATAGTGGTTTTTTCTTTCATTTTGGTTTGTTTATTTGCTTCACACAAAGGCTTGTTGCCTCTGTGATGGCAGTTCTGATGTTTCCCCATTATTGCTCCACCCCACCTTCTTGCCTGTTTGCTAGTGCTTTTCTGAGGCACTCTCCCATTTTGACAAAGTCAGCCCTCCTGAAGTCCAGTACCTTCACTTTTGTGTGGCTTGACTCTACAGCTAAGTTTATCGTGAACCACACTGTTTGGTTGTCGCTTGTTCTCAGATGGCTACCCACTTCAAAATCAAAGATCCTCTCTCCATCCCCATTTGAGAGTACCAGGTCTACGATTGCTCTCTCTCGAGTGGGTTCCAAAACTAGCTGTCTGAGACATGCCCCCTGTAGGGCATTGAGAATGGCCTTGCTCTTGGATGTGGCTGCAGCAAAGGTGCTCTAGTCATCATCTGGCATATTCAGGTCCCCCATCAGCAATATCTCCCCTTTCTCTGCCATCCCAAGGATGCCTTCTATAATTTCCTTGTCTATTTCCTCCCCCTGTGACGGGGATCTGTATACAACCCCTGTGCGAATTATGGAGCCATTTCCAGTTTCCAGGGTGACCCACAGTGCCTCCTCGCCTCCCTGTTTACCCTTTAGCTCTGTTGCTTTGATCTCTTCCCTTACATAGAGAGCTACTCCTCCTCCTCTTCATCCCTCCCTATCCCTCCTGTAGATTGTGTACCCTGGTATGTTGACATCCCAGTCATGGTTGTCTGTGTACCATGTTTCTACGACTGCCACAATATCCAGGCATCCTTCTTCCATCAAAGCCACCATTTCAGGGAGTTTTTTACCTAGACTATGGGCATTGGTACTCATTACCTTCCATTTTTTTATGGCTTTATTTCTTTTTGCTCCATCCCTGTCCCTACTGCCTTTGTCTTATTCTCCATTTACCCCTACCTCTCTCCTTATTGACTGCTCTGTCTTGGCGTTTACCTCACTAATTACCCTGATTTTTTTTGGGGGGGGCTAGGATTTCCCTTCTCCTCTTCAGTGCCTCCCCCCTTGGCTAGTTTAAATGCTTGCCATTGAAGTATTTAAACCTATCACCTAGGATCCTAGTTCCCCTCCAGGATAGATGCAGACCATCGCGCCTGTATAGGCCTGCATCCCTCCAGGTGGAGCCCCAGTCTCCAATGAAGCCAAATCCCTGAGCTCTGCACCAGCTTTTCAACCAGTCATTGAATCCCATGATGTGGAGTGCCCTAGCCTCATCCATAGACAGGTAGCACTTCTGAGAAAGTTACCATGTGTGCTACTTGTCTAAGACCTCTCCCCAACTCCACAAACTCCTGTTGCACTGCTCTGATCCTATTCTCAGCCAGGTCAATAGTCCCTAGGTGGATAATGACATCCAGCTCCCTCCCTCCCCCTTGCCACTGCTACCACGATCCTGAGGATTCATTTCCTGTCCCTTCAAGGCTTGCACTGGCAGGCACCTTACCTCCCATTCCCCTCTCCCCCCAGTTCTACCCCCTAACAATTGGGTCCCCCACCAGGAGTTGTTTCCTTCCCCTGTGGGGTCCTGAGCCAACCTTCTGTGGGTCTCCATTGTGGAGGTTCCTAGCATCCTCCTTGGTCTCCACATAGAGGAACCATGCTTCACCAGAGTGGTGAATGAATTGTGGAGAGGCACAACTGGAGGAATGTGCCTCGGTTCCACCACCCTCACCCTCCCTGAGCCTACCGTGGTCCAGCCACTTCTCTTTCTTGGCAACCTCGGGGTAGTGGTGGGTGGCCTGGGTGGTCCCTGGGTGGGGAGCAAGTTTCCAGAATCCTTGCCAGGTCAATATGGAGATGAACAACCTCCTCCCTCAGACCAGAGAGGTGCCTGCAAATAGGGCAGCAATGCAGTCTCCATAATGTCTCCCGGAAGACTGCTGCTACACAGCCAGTGCATTGCACCACTCCCCACATGTCTGTGTCCCTTCCAGTTACAGATGCTTTTTTGTTTTTTGTTCTTGTTTTAGTGTGTGCAAGCTTGTGAGTGTCTCTACCCCAATTTGGTGTGCTGTGCCTTTAAGGATATGAACAGGTGTATGTTGTTAGCAGTTTTGGGGAAGTGATGTCAGAGACCCTGCTATAAAGGAAGTTATGTGCTTGGGGGCGGGTGGGGTGAGGAAGGATGGGTGGGAGTAAACCTATGCCGTCCAGAAACAATCACCTACAACTCTTACCCTCCACCCCAGGGAGTGCCTTCCTTCCTTTCAGACTCCTATTTCACAGAGGGTAAATAACAGGTCTAGTCACAACTGACTGCAAATATCTCCCAGCTACAGCTCCTCCCTGGCAAATTAAAGTTAAAACTAAGACAAGTCCACCCCAAAAATAGAATCAATACTAGTTACTTACACAGGTCCAAAAAGTAATAATTCAGTTCAGTGTAGTCTATAAAATAACCTCCCTGATTCAAGAAAGCTGTGACTGCATTCTCACTCTCCCTGTCTCAGGCTCAGCAAACAGAGACCACAAACAACTCCAGTTATAAATCCTCAGTTCAACTAAGCCCCTTTCAGCTCCTCCCCTCAGCAGACACCTATTTCACAAAGGCTAAGTAACAGATCTACTCACAACTGATTGCAAATATCTCCCAGCTATATTTCCTCCCTGGCAAATTAAAGTTAAAACAAAGACATGTCCACCCCAAAAACAGAATCAATACTAGTTACTTACACAGGTCCAAAAAGTAATAATTCAGTTCAGTGAAGTCTAGAAAATAACCTCCCTGATTCAAGGAAGCTGTGGCTGCTTTCTCACTCTCCCTGTCTCAGGCTCAGCAGACCAGTCCCTTAAAATCCTTATACCTGCCGTAATCCCTTTTGATTGTCGCTGCAGTCACACCCAGTCTCCTTTCTTTGTCTACTGGGGAGACACATCTCAAAATACTTCGGGCTTGCTTCCCCATCAGCCTTACATTCTGTGCTTGTTTTAAGTTACCAGGTCCAGAGAGCTTCCCAAGGCCTGTCATGAAACGATCTGCGGCCTTCCAGAACAGCTCATGATCAGCACCCCAAGACCTGCCCCTCCAAGCAGGCCCCATAGTGGGTGAGAAGCCTCCAGCACCCCCTTAATCAGGCCTGGACCACCCTGCCATGACTGGAATTGGGAGGGGAGCTGCCACCACCCCTCTCCTGGAGGAATCCTGCCACAAAACCTCCAGCCCTGGCAGTCAAAACCTGCCTCCCACAGGCCATGAACCCCACCAAGTTACATCCTAGGGTGCTATCACCACCCCTGTCTCCTTGGAACCCCATCTGCCCCCACAAAACACTGGCAGGATAACTAATGCCCTCCCCACACACACCTCCCATTACCGGCACCATGTTGCCTTACTTACAGCTCTACCTTACACTTATGAGGGGGAGAATCCCCCTTGAAATCCGGCCCACCCCTGACCAATGAGCTCCTTCCTACCTGCCTGTCCTACTATCTCCCAGCCAGCCTCCTCTCTTCCCTATGAGCTACCCGCGCTCCCTGCTTTTATGGGCTAAAAGGCTGCCCCTAGTGGCAGTCTCCATCCATAGTCCAGAAAGGTGCCTTCCCCCAAACCCATGCTAAACCCATAAACTGGGGGGAAAGCACAAAAGTGGGGTCCCTAATGGTAAACGTAAGCCCCTCACCTGGAGGGGGGTTTACAATTGTTTATGGTCACTTTACATGGGGGCAATTGTTATTACTGAACACATTTTGCATGGATAACAGACCCTATTCAAAATATGTTTTGTAACCTAACAATTACCTTGGGGATTAATTAAATTCTCTGGGGACTTTTTAAGACATGGACAAAAAATATATATCTTTTCTATGAAGTTTCATATGAGAGGACATCCACAGTAATACAGCTAGTAAGTTTTCATCTGTTTTTAATATAGAATCACATGGTGTGCTTTGATTGGTTAGTTTGATTGTGTCAATGGGTGAACACACTACTTACATGTGCCTTAATTATGTAGTGGTTTACTCTAAGAAAGTCCATAGTTCTTGGGCAAAAATGTCAGTCCTTTGTCCGCACATGCTCTATGTCTGAATTTTGTGATGGTTGTAACCATATCTAGTGTGTCTTGGTGAGTTACTGCATCACTAATAAATGGCTTTAAATGGTACTGTTTTTGTGGACTCTGCTATGGGTGCTTACTTACTTTATTTATCAGTTTCATTCATGAGGCTGTGGACAGCAGCCATTTAGTGCGGTCAGTATTCATTGACCTCACGAAAGCCTTCAACACGGTAAACCATCACCTACTGCTGGAAAGACTACTAGTACTTGGACTGTCCACTGCCTCTGTTGGCTGGTTCAGAGAATACTTCTCGAGCAGAACTCAGTGTGTCAAAATAGACTCGCCACTGTCCAGCACCAGGAAGATCTCGCTAGGGCTTCCCCAAGGATCCATCCTGGGACCATTGCTGTTTAGCTTCTTTTTAAACACCCTACCAGAGGCCTATTCATCTAAAAATCATACTCTGCACAGACGACACCATTGTTAACTGTAACCCTCAGCTAGAGAAAGTTTCCCAAGTTATGCGAAACAGTTTCCACCAGCTGGAGGACTGGTTTAACAGACACAAACTACTGCTTAATTATAAAAAAAACCAAGACAATGCTGTTCAGAAGTCCACATGCTGAAAAAGGAAAAACTACAGCTGAACATATGATAAAATGAATGAGTCTCTTGAATGATTTCATACGTTCAAATACCTAGGGGTACACCTAAATGACACCTTCTACTTCACCACTTGCACACACCATGTAGTCAGAACAATCAATGCCAACCTAGGCATTCTTTATAGACACAGACACTACCTTACCCCCACAGCTTTGCACCTCATAGTCACCAGGTCTGTTTGTCTGTAATCGACTATGGGTTAGTAATATATAGTGCTGCCTCAGATACGGCTCATAAGCATGTTAAAATTGCTCTCAATAAAGCATGCCGTCTTGTCCTGGAAGCGGACAAGCTCACTCATACACGTAAACTGTACACCCAAACACAATGGCTCAATCTGATAGAGCGGGTAAAGTACCAGGTCTGTCTCCTGGGAAAGAAGGTGCTTCTAGGCCTCTCTCCTCCCACCATCTGCAATATACTGTAGTTCCCCCAATTTCAGCATTACACCAGAGGCATTGCACGTAGCTCACTCATAGCCCCTTTCAGGAGAACCACACTTGCACAACGGTCATTCGCCTACAGAGCCTCAATGAGCTCCCTGCCGAACTAGCCAATGTTACAAATATTAACATATTCAAAAAGGAGTTAAAGCATTACCTTTTCCACAACAGCAGCTGTGACTGCTTCCCTGAGACCTACTCTCGAAGTCCATGTGTGCATTTACTGTTTCCCCTCTCTCCATCCGACCAGGTTTTACTTCCCTCCGCTACACTGTTCAAGAATCTCCCTCTCCCGCTCATAACCTACATGATCTCTCCTGCAATAGACCCTCTCCCCCTCCTTCCCTCCCTGTTTGGCCCTCAAGTTTTTACATCCTTGCTCCACCTTGCTCACTGTATTTTTAAGCTAGTCACCCGGGACAATCCTTACCTTCATGGGTGTTTGAGAGTATTTGAATATTTCTTTTAGATGTTGATCACTGCTGTTCTAGTAACAATTTTCTGACTCTGTAAAGTGTAATAACTGTATATAAACCCCATTCTGCTGTTTCCCATTACTTGTTTACCTGCCACATACTGCTGTATTTTTTGTTAATTGATGTTAGTGCTATTTGACGTGGAACCTTTGTAAATGAACTTCTAGCGCAAAGGTTGTTTCCAAAGCTGAAATAAATAAAAATAAATAAACTTTAGATTTGTGGTTTGCTTCTCTTTTCTATATTGATTCCACCAGAGTTTCAGATGTTAGAATGTTAGTACTATTATCTGTCCTAATCCACGGAAGCCTCATTACTAAGGAGCTTTCCAGTTGTTACCCAGGAGAACAAACATGAATATGTGTGTGTGTGCATGCACATGACAGCGCTGGTAGCTCCCACTGTTATATTCAGATGGCCCCATGCAAATGAGTCTGTTGGACATGCAAGATGCTAAGGGGCCATCTTCATGCCCATTATGGGCACATTTGCATTGGAAGTGGCAGAAGATTTACACCTCTGTGACCAGTTCCACCCCCATCCTGCTTGCCCAGTCCCATAAAAATCAGGAATTCCATGGTGCCTAGTGCCCCCCCCACATACTCTCTGATGGCAAGTCCTGGTACAGATAAACAATTCTCTGCTGCCCAGTGGTCCCCCACCTTCTGATAACCTGCCCAGCAGTGAATCAGAACTCCATGGTATCCAGTGGTTCCCCCCCCTCACCCTCCAATTGCCCTGGTATAAAATACTCCCTGGCAACTAGTGGCACCCCCTCATCCACTAATCCCTGTCCCTGTACACTGCCACATAGTCCCTGGCATCTAGTACCCCCAAGCACTGCGGACACTGACCGGCCACCCTGCCAGCCCCCCTTACCTGAAGTGCCAGCGCCACAGGAGCCCATATGGTGACCAGCACATTCCTCCTCTCACCACCTCAGCTGACTGCATTATGCGATGACAGGGAGTGCACGCCCCCTGTACTGCAATGGGAGCACGTGTACAGTACTCTGTGAAATAATATTGTAAACTGCACATCAGCATTTTGTCTGGCAACCTGTGCTCAGAAGGGTTCAAATTTGCTGAAAGAAGACCAACAATCATGGAACCTTTGAATCAACATTTGGCTATAGGGAACTGAGCCATGAAGAAATGCAATGATGAACTGAAACAGAAAACAGTTCTTTTTTATCACATGCCTTATTGCACTATATGGAGTGTTTTTTCTCACTGAATTAAGTAAGAAGAGATATGGTAAGGTAATAGATGGTCTCCTGCCTTTTAGTTAAGTTGTGCACATAGAAACTGGTTCCCTGCACTATTGGTGAAAGAACTCTCTGTACATTGCAACTATTTGATCAACGTTTTGTTTCGTACTCTGCCGACTCGTGCCTCAAAATAGGCATATATTGTCTAGTGCACTTACCTAGTTAACAAAAAAATATATTAACGAGTCACATTTTCTTTAGAATTAAATAATTTTCAAACATTTCCACAATAGCTTCTATCAAAATTTTGTTACATGTAATGTGAAAATGTTATGAATCTCCAGTTCATCTTCCTTTATCATGTGGGAAAAAGGAAACGTATTTCCTTTTGCTGTGGCTATTAAATAATAGCAAAACCTTTGTTTAAATGGTTTCTAGCTCTGTAAAGTTCCTTAACAATTGCAATGTCAATGGTAGCTGTAACCTTTCTATCATCTAAGCGCTTTTACTTTTGAGAATATACCTAAGCGGCAGCCAGCTCTCTGTAGTTCAGTGCACTGGGATGCCATTTACTCACCGTCTGTCTACTCAGGGTTTCTTTTTCTTTGCTCTGATCTCTGCTGTCTAACTTCTGTCACCATATACTATTCTTGTTCTTGTTATAACCAGCAGGCACCACAGAGACATGTTCTCTGCTAACCTTTTTTTGTGGAACTTAAATAAACAAACTCTGGTCTAAGCCAAAATGGTTGCTAATGCAATAGTATTGATATGATGTGAATCACATTAACTGCATTTTTAAGTAATTAAAGAGCAGAGCACTGAACTCCATTTAAAATAAATTTATGTTGCTATTATTATCATGGTGGTTCTGTTGTTGTTTGGGAGTGGTCAGTAAACTTCTATGGCAATGGATCACGATTAGACTTTTCCTCCCCCAGTCACAATCTGGGTCTTCTTCCAGCCCCCCCCCCCGCACAGACAAGTACACACACCACTGTATACATAGATGCACATGCCACACACACACACATGCGCCACACACACACACACACACACACACACACACACACAGAATGCATACTATATACAGTTGCACGCAGACAGCACTAAATACACAGATATGCGCATGCACAGCACTACATACACTGGTGCACACACAGACCATGCTACA
Source organism: Neoceratodus forsteri (assembly GCA_016271365.2). Classification (NCBI taxonomy): domain Eukaryota; kingdom Metazoa; phylum Chordata; order Ceratodontiformes; family Ceratodontidae; genus Neoceratodus; species Neoceratodus forsteri. The sequence goes on from CM057456.1 coordinate 1,729,087,025, forward strand.
CACATGCACACACACGCACACATAATTTCATACAGATGTGCACACGCAGCACTATGGCCAGGATTTCAAACTGTACCCAGAAAGGGCGCAAGTGTGTGTGCTGTGCAACAGAGTTGCGCTGAAGTGCAAACTTGCTGTATTTAAATGAGATGCACAACACTAATCCCATCTGAATATAACAAAGGATATGGGCGGCGCAAATGGGGGCCACAGAAGATGTGCTGGCACATTCCCCTGCGCGGTCTGAATACCTGGAATGTGGGATGCGCGGTGCAGCTTTGGGATGCGCTGGGTGCATATTCCAGATATTCAGACCGTAACATGCAAATGGGGCCATTATGCATGCAAGGTGCAAATGGGGCCATTTGCATGTCATTATGGCCCCATTTGCATGTCTGGGACAGGGATGTGCCTGGCAGAATGCACCAGGTGCCCTGCAAGGTCTGTGTGAAGAAAAAACACACACCACAGCCCCCTGGTAGTCTAGTATCCCCCCTCCCATCCCCGAACGAACGATAAATAAAATCATCCCTGTATCCCTGGTAGTCTAGTACCCCCCCATCCCCAAGCATATGAAAATATAATCATCTCTGTATCCCTGGTAGTATAGTGGCCCCCCTCCCATCTCCAAACCCTATCCAGTAAATATAACACTTTTGAAATTCCCTGGTAATCTAGTGGTACTCTTTCCCTTCCAGAACCTCATCCACATAATAAATAAAAGTTGAAAGCCACTGGTAATCTAGTGGTACCCCCCTCACAGCCCCGATCGTAGCATAACACAAAACCCAATATTTCCTTGGTAGTCCAGTGGAGCCCCCACCCACAGAGGCACCCACACCCCACCCTGCTACCCCAACCCAGCATGGCCATTGTAGTAGGCGGGCAGCAAACCCCACTCACACACCTCCATGGCTGCCCGCAGACTGAGCTGTCACTGAATGACAGCTTACAGTAAGCACCACAATACCATTGGTCGACACTGTCGATCAATGGGCTTACAATACACTGCAAGCCCATTGGTCAGCAATGTCGACCAATGGTGAGCAATAATAACACTACTAGCTGTCATTCAATGAGCAGCTCAATCAGTGAGCAGGCATGGAGGTGTGCAGGGAGTTTTGCTGACTGCCGACTACAGTAGCCATACTGGGTCAGGGGCGCGGGGTGGGGTGTGGGTGCCTCTGTGGGTGGGGAGGTCCACTGGACTACCTGGGACATACTGGGTTGAGTGTTATGCTACGATCAGGGCTGGGAGGGGGGTTTCACTAGACTACCAGGGACTTTCGATTTATATTTATTATGCGGATGAGGTTTGGGAAGGGAAGGGAAGGGAGTGCCACTAGACTACCAGGGAATTTCGATAGTATTATATTAACCATACAGGGTTTGGGGATGGGAGAGGGGTCCACTCTACTACCAGGGATACAGGGTTGATTATATTTTCATACGCTCGGGGATGGGAGGGGGGACACTAGACTACCAAGGTAATGGGGATGCTTACTTCTATGATACGCTCGGGGCTGGAAGGGGTAGCCATCCAGGGGCTGGTGGCTGCTGTGTTGCACTGTGCAGTACAGAAGCCCGCCTGTGAGTGGCTATGACTTAGGCATGGTTTTTCCATGCCTAAGGTTGCGCAGCACATCTCCGAGATGTGCGGGCAGCTATGTCACACATCTCGGCTGAATATGGAGCTGTGCCACATATGCAGGGAAACGCTCCCTCTGCATGCACCGTATACATTATCTTTGCACTGCAGAACATCCAGAATTGTACAGAGCATCACCCCCTTTTGAATATGGCCCAGGAGTGCATTTTGGAGATGCATTGGTGCAACTCAGTCATGCTGGGTGCATCTCCTTTGAATATCTGAGCCTACATATGTAAATATTATGCACATGCAGCACTACATGCAGATGCACTTATTACTACATACAGGCATGCACATACAAACACAACACTACATATACAGATGTGCACATAGTACCACATAGACACTTAGACAAGTTAGAAGCCAACTGACTTGCCTTTCGGGTGGCTAGAAATGCCTGAACCAGGTTAATAAGAGAAGAAAAATCATGTTATTTCCTGTCCGCCCTTGAAGAAAATAAAAATTGCTCTACCAATTTTTGGAACATTCTTAAAGAGGTTGAAGGTCACTCGCCAGCCTCCCCCCTGCCTGCTAGAATAGTGGCAGGTAACATTTCTTACATGACCAGAGCTGACATTCTTGAACAACTCAACAATCATTTAGCCACAGCAGGCCTTGCTTTTGGTGATTCGCCTCTCAGCAGGCTAAATGTCCGCTGCAATGCCACTGATGGGTTATCCTCTGATATTGCCACAAACCCGAGACACTCTTCCTTCTGCTCTCAACCAGTTACATTCAAACAGGTGGAGGACCTTCTAATATCTTTGGACACAAAAAAGTGTGGCGGTGCTGATCTTATAGAACCATTTTTCTTGAAAACAGGCTTTTACCATCTGACTGCCCAAATCACCCACCTGTTTAACAGTTCCCTAATTCAGGGTGAATTACCTCCTTTTTGGAAAACAGCGCACGTCATTCCCTTTTTCAGGTCTTGTTTAGTATCCACCCCAGATGTTGGTGTACCCTTAATTTAATTTAATTTGTTAACAATCTGCACATTCTGTGTTATCTGATGTTGTTGCTATTTTTTTACTGTATGTACCAGCCTGCACTAAGTGTCCAATTGTATTATTCCTTGCTCTGTTCCCTTCTGCCAGGACCATCTTGAAAATGAGCTTGCTCAATGGTGACTCTGCCTGGTTAAATAAAGTTTTGATTGATTGATTGCTCACACAAAACTACATACAGTAAATCAACACACACACAGAACACATATTACACACATACAGTATGCACACACATAGCATTATATACACAGAGGCACTTACACACTTCACTATATACACAGATGTACTTACATGGAACACATACTACACACAGAACATGTAGTACACACAAACACACTTACAGAACACATTGTGCACATGGAAAACATAGCATTCAATACTGTCTTTCCTAATAAAATATTTAAAATAAATAAATGCACACAGAAATGCACACACAGAACACTTACTGTACTAGACACACACACAGAGTACTCACCACACATAGATGCATACACACACACATAGCATCTCTCTGGATTCCTTCTCTTCTGGTTTTTGGGAACATTCCCATTCTGGATCACTCCCAGTTTTTGCTAAGTCCCCCTGTGGAGGTCACCCTGTCCATCTGTCCCTACCCTACCTGTGTCTCCCCCAGATCCCCTTACCTGTGTGGGTCCTTGTGTCCCACCTGTGCGTTTCTGGTTCCCTGTTTTAGAAGAGTATTTCATGTACAATCACAGTGAGGTGATTCAATGAACTGTGTTTGTAATAATGTGCTATTGTATATGTTTATAAGCCTAGTGGGGGTTGTTCCTTATGAGATAAGAATGTTATCTCATGCTGGTTTGGGAGAGAGGGCCGCAAAGCAAACCAGAGTGGTTCTGTCAGCCCAAACCAGTATGAGATAACATTCTTATCTCATAAGAAACAACCCCCACTAGCCCTATAAACATATTATAAAGTGGTGAAACTGTGTTAAAATGTTTACTTACATCAATGTCCATTTTGTAGTATGGTGTTTCCCCCGGCTTCTGGTGTTTCCCCAGGCTTTTCAGTATGGATTGATATGTTCTGTGTGCCATGGGGTACGTGCATTGTCACGTGTTTTACTGGGCCATGCGGATGGTGCGGTCAGTGGCATACAGAAAAAAACAGTTTGTTTTATTGCTGCACTTTTATTTAAATATCTTTTATTGGAGCTCAGGCAATACTACCATATCCGTTGTATTGCAGCTCAGTAAGAACACAAAAGAGAATGTTGTTAGTGAATACATTTTTTTAACTGATTTGCCAGGATTCATTTTACTATTTACTGTGACTGGACTGTATTTCATTTTTACCTGTTCGGATTTACTGTTTATAGCAGCCATTATGTTCACTGTCAGTAACTCGCACAATGGAGTATCTACTCGCTGAAGCACTGCGACTTCTCGTACACAGTGACAATCACTGTTTGATGAGAATCACTGCGGGGCAAATCAGCTGTGGGACAGTGTGTGAGGCATCTACTGTGCGCTAGATAAGAGGTACAGTACATGCTGAGTCCTGATTGGTGGAAGCAGTTCCACTGCTTTATAATTCTATTTTGTAGGCACCTTATTACTGTATTGCTGTCTTGCACAGTTTCTCCTCCCCTTAGGATACAAAACTGTTACCAACTCAGAATGTCTTTCTTGGTGAAACATTTGAAATAAATTATAATTTCTTTAAATATGGCAAGAAAAATAGGCCATTACTCACACTGGGCCCTATTCACAAAGGTGCAGAGAGGCTACACGCTGCGTAAATGCGGCACGTAGCCACCCCACACCACTGCACAGTGTACCTCTCACATGGCATGCATAAAAAGGATGCATGACCCCTATGCACTCAATCCCCCGACTGGCCACGGAGTTCTGCACAGGGCTGGGCCAGGGGGTGGTGCAAGGGGGCATGCCAGCACTCCATGGCATTCTCCAAGGTGCGGAGTGATGTGCATGGGGGGCTGCCGGCTATGCCAGTGAAGGGCAGACATAAACCGGTTACACCCCCCGGATCACAGCCACTGGCCATGGAGGCAGAGATGGGGGGATCCATGGACCCCCGCAAAACATATGCCGCTGCAGTCAGGGTACTCATTGGTGGGCTAGGGGTGGTGGACTGAGCACAGTCCCCCCGGTGCAGTCCACGCACTGCACACTGGCTGACAACATGGTGCCCATGGGCTCAAATGATTCACTGTTGGGACCCGGGTTGGGAAGCTGATTGGCTACCTGCCCAGGTCCACCACTCCACACCCGGCAACCCCAGGGATCCTGCACACCAGGGTTGGTGGGGCTACGGAAGGGTGCCACACAGAGGCCGGTGTTGGTGAATGCGGCCCTGCACAGATCTCCCACGGGTGCAGAGCTACACGGGTGGGATACGTGCATTTGGCATGTAGTTCCCGCCCCTTTGTGAATAGCCCCCATTATCTGGAGCACTGCTGGCTGGAACCAGGATGGCTGGCCCAGAGGAGTGATAAAAGGGAAGCCAGGTGGAAACAAAGAAATCAAAGCACTGTAAACCAAGAGCTCAGATGTTCAGATCCCACCATAACTACTGGCATTTTGTGTGACCTTGAGCAAATCACTTGCACTTCCTGTGCTTCAGTCTTCTTGGCAGCAAAATATGGTAGAAGAAGGACCCACTGAAAACTAGATGTTGCATCTTAGTTGGACTATCCTGGGTAAATAAACTGCAAAAAAAAGACATAAATAAAGAAACTCAATGAGTGAAAAAGGAAGGACAAACATTAATTCAAAACTCTGATACAGCACGTCATGGTTTAAATTTAGTTTAAAATAGAGTTATTTATAATAAATAGAAGGCATAGGTCAGGTATGTTAAAATTGTGTAAGCTTGTTATGTCATTTAAGACCTTTGGCAATTCATTTCATCCCTTAGGGACTCCAGTTCTGCATTAGCCCTTTAACCTATTTCCATGTTCACAATAGGAAACATAAAATTCATTTGAGCAGAAGACTGAAGTTTAACATAGAAACATTGAAACATAGACTTTGATGGCAGATAAGGACCACTTGGCCCACCCAGTCTGCCCAGTTCCCTACCTATTGGATAAGCTGGAGATTCTAATTAACCAACAGCCTACTTCCTGCAACCCCCCACTACAATTGCCTTATGTCTATCCCATGCATGTTTGAATTCCTCCACTGTTTTAGACCCAACAACCTCCCCAGGAAGGCAGTTCCATGCATCCACCACTCTCTCCGTGAAAAACATGTTCCTCACAGTACCCCTGAGCCATCCCCCCTCTATCTTTAAATTGTGCCCCCTTGTTCTTACACATCTTTTTTTCTGAAAGATGCTACCCTCCTGGACTTTGTTGATTCCCTTGAGGTACTTGAAAGTTTCTATCATGTCCCCCCGTCCCTCCTTTCATCAAGAGTATACATAGTAAGCTCTCTCAGTCTCTCTTCATATGGTTTCTGATGCAGACCCTGTACCATTTAACATTATGTTGGGCTTGCACACAAAAACATAAAGTACTATAGCACATCCTCCTAGCCATTATTTCGTCTCACTGTAGAAATGGAATTTCTTTTTCATCATTATACAGTCTAAATGTCTGGAATCTGTGTATAGGGGAGACAAAAAGTAGAACTAAAAAGTCTAAACTAATTTTCTCAGGATAAAGCACAATGATGCATCAAACAGAATGAACCCCCAGCCCAAATGTTATGTAATAACCTTGTGATTATTATAACCCTAACCCAATGGAGACAGTGTAGGCCAGTGGGTACGTCACTGAACTGTGAACTAAGAGCTTGCAGGTTTGAATCCCACAGTAAATGGTGCTGGTGGGATTCAAACCTGGTTCACAGCTTTATGTTCTAGACACTAAGTTTAATGGGAGTATGTACAATGACTACAATAATGAGTAATGCTTGTGCAACTTGCTGACAGCTGAAGGCTAGAGTATGGTTGGATGTTGACTGTCATTCGTAATTACATTGGCCATTAGCACATTCTGTCCCTGAGGGACTACCACCCTGTCAGTGTGCCAGGAAGGCAAATGAACCCTTTAAAGAGGGTTCTACCCCTAGAGGTGCCATGGAAACATGACTTGTTTGGCTAAAGGTACCTAAGGAAGGAGCCCAATGAGAGAAGCAAACCATCTGAGGTGGAGGGTAGGAGCAAAGAAAAGGAGCTTCTGAATGAGGCTGAAGAAAACTGGTTTATATAGCTAGGGAAGGGTTGTGTCTGGTTGCTCCTACCCGCCAAACCACAGGCTTTGCATTAATGGGTGTACACAACAACAATGTTGAGTAATGCTTGTGCAATTTGTTAGTAGTCAAAGGCTGGTGCACGATTGGATGTTAACTCATTTATAGTTACTTTGGACATTCACCCTCTGTCCGCTGAGAGATTACCACCTTGTCAGGGTACCAGCAAGGCAAAGATTTAGGAAGGAGCCCAAAAGAACTATAAATACAGAAGAACAATGTCATGACATAGACTGCTGAGAGCTGGTGATGAGTGATAGCAAACTAAGGCATGACTTCCAGAGAAGAGAGGAAATGGCAGGATTGTAGGAGATTACTAAGGTTCCTAAGGCTACTCAGGTTAATCAGAAATAGGAACAAACCAAGTGGTCCTTCATGCCTATTCCCCCACTACTCAGTGAATTGCTCGGATACCTTTAACATGCAGGTAACAACCTTTTGAAACTATTATTGGAGGCTATGCACTAACGGGCAAAAAGTACACGCCAAAGGTGCATACCCCCTGCTGCATAGCTCAGCAGCTCCAGACAGGCACAGGGTACATGGTATTCACAACTGCATGCACCCACAGGGCACCTGTCTGTGACTCTGCTCCCCTCCCCAGAGCACAGGACTCTGCAGGGTAGCTGGAGGCAGAGTAGTGGACCCAGGTGGGCATCCAATTGAATGCCCATCCTGGGTCCCTGAGTGGATTACTTGCATGCTAAGATGCAGGTCCAGGTGCGTGAATAACTCCTGCAGCACCCAGGCCCACACTGCCATTCCACTTCATTCAGTGGTCCCCCCCTGCTCTAGGCCCACCCCTGCAGCCAGCAGTCCCCCTCCATCAGCAACCCTGCCCCCTCCCATAAGCCAGGGACACCCCACACAGATAGCAGTGCCCCGGTCCCATCTGGTTTCAGATGCAAACCCCTCACCCCCACCAAACATCGGTGCCCCATCCCCATAGGCATGTATGCAACCCCCTAGCAGAGGCCCGGCCCTAGTGAGTGTGGTAGTGATGCTCCCCCCCATCCCGGCACCAGTAGGCAATCCCCACCTCCATATAGCACAATAGTACCCCATCCCCGGTCCCGGTAGTGAATGTCCCCCCAACAAACAGCACTGCCCCATCCCCTGACCACATGCCATTGTCCCACCCCGACTCCTGATCCTGGCACCACTGTCATCTCATTGGTGGACAGGGAACCCACCCCCATGGCACAGACAACACCACCCCTGACTCCAGCAACTGCATGTCAGTGCCACAGCTATTGACAATGAGCGGCACATCCCTCCACACACCTTCTCAGCCACCTTCCATACAACTGATGCAGGAAGTGCACCACCTATGAATAGGCAGCATGCGCCCAGCATCATTTGGATGGTGGGCGGCCGAGGAGGAGTGTGGAAGGCTGTGCTGCTGTCAAAGCGGTGACACTGACAAGCAGGTACAAGGTCAGGGGGTGTTGTTGGTGCCACAGGGTGGGGGGTCCACTGTCCACCATAGAGATGGCAGGGTGCTGGGATCGGGAGTGGACAACTGCATGTGTTTGGGGACAGGCAGTGTTGTGTACTGTGGGGGAGAGCCATTATGAGGTCTGGGGATGGGGTACTACCAGGTGTGGAGGGGTTGCCTACTGGTGCCAGAATGGGGAGCATCACTGCCATGCTTACCTGAGCTAGGCGTCTGCTGGGGGGACTCTATAACACCAGGACCGGCAAGGGCACATTGTGTTGGAGGGGTGACTACCGCGTCATACCAGGATTATTCTGTTGGGTGGGTGACTAACTCCTCATACAAGGACCAGCGGGAACCCATTGTGTGTATGAGCCTGGCTGCATATTGCAGTTATGGCAGGGTCCCTACTGGCATAAGCAGCACCCGCCTACACCCCCAGGTGAACAGCAATACGTACCTTAGTGAATGGCGCGTAGTGCAGGCATGCCCCCCCCCCTTCCCGCCGACCCTGGCACATTGCTTTCCACACAGCCAAGGGATCAGGACATGTAACTGACATCTGCACTGTTCGTGAATGCTACTGGGGGTCCACGGGACCCCGCTGCGTGGCTTTCACGTGTAGCTATGCCTATGTACCCAGCTTCTATGGCGCATAGGCATCGTGCATAGGGCCCAATGTCCTTTGCCTGGACTATTTTGCTTGGTAAAGCATTCCAGAGTTTCACCACTCTCTATCTAAAATATGATCCTCTGATGTTTGTCCTATACCTTCTCCCTTGTAGCTGCAGGTAGTGGCCCCTAATATTAGGAGTATAATGTTTAAATGCTAATCCCATTTCGGTGCACAGATTTTTGTCTCTAAGTATATTGCAAAGCAATAATAAATCACCTCTGTTTCTCCTTTTTTCCATACTACATAACTCTAGAGAATCTAGTCTCATTTTATAATCCTGCCCATGTAGACCACATATGCACTTAGTGAATCTCCTTTGTACTTTTTCTAATGTTTACATTTGTTCCCTTAATGTTGGTGCCCAGAATTGAGAGTAATAATCCAAGTATGGTCTGGCCAAGGATCTATGCAAGGGCTTGATAACATCTCTATGCCTACTACAAAAATGTATTTTTATGTTACCTAGAATTCTAAGTGATTTCTTACTAATGTGTTTGTTGTTTTAATTGAAAATGAGAGATCAGGCTGTATAATAACCCCTAGATCTCTTTCCTGGTCTACACTATTTAGGATGTAATTGCCCAAATGATATTGTTTCTTAAATTTTGTCTACCAAAGTGCATTACACAGTATTTGCCTTTGTTAAAATGCATATTCCATGTGTCTGCCCATTCTTGTATTCTATTGCAAGTCACCATCCAACCCCAATTCACAGTGGAAATTCTAATGGTGGGTAAAATAGTACTAGGCCACTACTTCATAGCCTGTGGCAATCAGGAGCAAAAAACGCCCCAGTGGAGGAAATCTCTGAGGATCCATGGCCTCAGCCAACATCCCTCCTGGCTTGGGTACTATTATTAGGCTCACTCTGCTAATTCGGAATTCCAATTCAGAGGGGACTTTTGGAGGGATGTTGAGGGAGTGCTGTGAGTGGATCTTGAAGCCAGAGGAGGTACTTCAGGGAAGGAAGCTCCATAAAACATGGACTGAGGAGAGAGTGACTGCTGAAAAGCTAGCAGCCAGCCTTGAAACCATGACAAGGCCAAACCTTGACTGGAAACTAAAGGAAGATATGGAATGAGACTAGGTGGACCTCAGGCAAACATGGGGAGAATTGCTTTTGGAGGTGCTGTCGACGTGGTCTGCATAGCTAGAGTAAAGGAGCCCATGTGGGCTTCGGGCCCATCCTCTGGCAGCTGATGTCTTAAATAATGCATTGTGAGGTGCCACCATCTGTGGGTCTGCATGGCTGAAGCTTCCCCCTTAACCTTCTTGCAACCCCATGGGACTGCTGGAATGCACCATAGGAGCCAAGTGGCCTAAAAAGGATCCCCCACCCAGCAAGAGACTAACACTCAGGATGTGAACTTCAAGAGGAGTGAGTGAGTGAGCAGGGAAAGAGGAATATAATACTGGCCAGCAGGAATGCATTTGTAGGGCCTGATGGCATAATGCAGAACTGGATGGACTGCATGATGGTGCAGAGGGAATGAAAGACAGATTGGAATGGACTGAATGAGGACTGCTGAAGAATGACAGGTATTATAATATAAGAACTGAATGACAAGGTACTGAAAATAGAAATGCATATCAAAGGACATTATCAAAACGAACACCCAGCCATTAGCAGGAGTTGTAAGATGCTGTAGTACAACCCAGGGGCGTAGCTACAAGGGTGCAGGGGGTGCAGTCGCACCCGGGCCCATGAGGTTTGAAGGACCCAAATCATAATTTTGATGTTTATTCAAAACCAGGGGCCCTATAACATACCCTTGCACCCAGGTCCTCTAGGAATTTGCTACGCTACTGGTACAACCATGACTGTAGGGAAAATACTGAAGCAGTGGCTGATGGCTGAATTGTTTAGAAAGGAATGGCTGAGAAAGTCAGTGTGAATAGGCTGGGCTAAGTGGTTGCAGCTGCTGACTGGAATGCAAGGCAGGCAGTGGAACTGCTGTTAAAAAGCTGCTACTGCTGGTTATGAATGCAGGTAAAACAGGCTACGAAGACAAACGAAATGCAGGAGCAGGACAGAGGCAGAACACAGAATCAGTTAAGCACACTGAAAACACACTGCAGGTTATCACTGGAGTAAAATTAGAACATGAGAGCAGCAGGAGTGGCTGCCCTAGAGAAAGCAGGGAGCACACGCCACAGCCAAAGAAGGCAAAACATACTAACCAAAAAGCTACAAAAGACACAGACCAAACAGCAGTGAAAGGCAAAAACAAACAGACTGACCCAAAATAACAGAGGAAAGCAGCAACCACAAGGCAGAGCCTTCCGCTGCAGCAAAGAAAAGGAGCTTCTGAATAAGGTTAAAGGAAGCTGGGTTATACAACCCAGGAAGGGGGTGTGGCTGTTTGCTCCCACCCTTCAAACCACAGGCTTTTTAATTATTCTGGCTGAGCACTAAGGATAGCCACTGTAACCAATGTCTAATTAGAATTTAACCCTAGAAACATTAAATAATTATTTTGGCAGTGTCTTTCAGGATAAGGAGATAACAAATAATACTGAAACACAACTGCCTAGTAACTATCCTGTTCCAAAGATCACCACAATGTTACAAGTGGGGTACAACAGGATTCAGTCATGGGTCTGACACTTTTCAGTGTATGCATTTTGGATACTGGCATTTCTCTCAAGAATAACTACAGTGTCTTTGCTAATGAACTATAATCGGTGGGGAAGTGGATACAGTAGAAAAGCATTATATATTACAGTCTAACTTAGAAGCTTTGGGTACATCGGCTATGAAATGCGGAATGAATTTTGATCAAAAACATGCAAAGTTATACGTTCTGATAAGATTAACCCAGGATACAAATAATGGGGGCTATGCATGAATGTGTGCCAGGTATGCATGACAGGCACATACCTAGCACAGGCAGCTCCGCACCTGTAGACAAGCACGTGGGGTAAGGCATGTAGCAAAGCATGCCACTGTGCGATGCCTGTCCATTGCCCTATCCCCCTGGTGGGCTGTGGAGGTGGATCATACAACACAGGCAGCAATCCAGTCAGATGCTCAATCTGGTCCCATAGTGGATCCACTGCTCCATGCAGAGCTGGGGATTCTGGGATGGTGTGGGATGTCTGTTTTGACAAAGACAGGCAAGTGCCCAAATGGCTGCCCCCAGCCCTCCCAGTCAGCCCAGAGGCTGGGACAACATGGTAGGGAATTCCTAGTCCCACCACAGCTGGTGGATGTCAACCGAGGGAAGAGTACAAAAGATATGGCAGGGTCCCTGATGCTGTATCCCATGACCCCCTTGACTGGCACTCTGCACCTCCATGAATACTGCACAACCAGACATGCGTCCCTTCTATAAATTCTTGCAGGGGTCCAGGGAACCCCAGGTTCATGCCATTCTGATGTAGGACTGCCTACACACCATGGATCTGCAACATGTAGGCAACCCACCTCTTAATGCATGGGGCCATTATCTTTATTACCACTTACTTATAACAGTACATGGAGAAAAGGACCTGGGACCAAACAATACTGAAGTCCTCAAATCCAAACACCATTGTGACAGTTTATTTCAAAAAGCTACCTATTTAATAAACTCAGTAAACGGGCACTTTACAATTAAAACAAGTAATACTGTAATACCACTGTATTGTAACTATGTGATGCCATACATCAATTACTGCTCACAGGTCTGGAGCAGACTAAACCGGGGAGATCAAAACAAATGAGAAAAGATAGAGAAGGGTAACAAAAATAATAAATAACTTAAAGGAAAAGAACTATGAAGAATGCTTAGATACATCAAACCTACATTTATTACATAGAAGGAGAATAAGAGGGGACCTTCTACTTATGTATAAAGTATATCCTTTGCAAAAAAACTTTGTTAATTCACCAGTTAGGGTAACTTAATTCCACAACAGTAGGGAAATGTGGCATTAGGGTTCCAATCCTAACTCCCCCCAATCAGTAAAAAGAAAAAACATTAAGGTTTTGGGTCTCTGGAGTCTTGGCGAATCAGTGATGAGGTCTTCCTTGGGGTTGTCAACCTTAATGCTCACCCCTCGCCCCACCTGTAGCCTCCTGTCCGAAGCACAAGGTACAGCTCCAAGCCAGTGCCCTCTTATTGATACACTCTTCAAAGGTACAGAAGTATGTCTTGCCACATGTTGCTAACACAATTTGTTGTAGCTTTCTTCACGTAGGGCCCATGTGATATCGTTTGCTCAAGGAACAGGGCTGGCATTAGGACTGACAACCCCAAAGAAGACTCCACCACTGATTTGCCACTGTTTTTTCCTTTTGCTGCCGGGGGGAGGGGGGTTAGGGTTGGAAACCATAATGCCACATTTCCTTGCTTTAGTGATGTTAAGTTGCCCTAACTGGTGCATTAACAAACTTTTTTGCAAAGAATTTCCTTTATTTTTGAGATAGTGGAATTATACTCATATTCTCCTTGGAGAATCTGCAGCTTATCCAATATGTAGGGAAATGGGCAGACTAGGTGGTCCAAGCGGTCCTTATCTGCTGTCAAACTCTATGATTCTATGTTTCCATGTTTTTATTCACACAGGTCCTGCAGATGCAGATGCCCTGGCACAAGGGAAGACTCCATCTGCCTACAGAAGTGCAGCAACAGATGTGAAGAATTCATAGGAATGTGTAGTGGGCTGTGGAAGCCCAGGGCCCTGTGGTCCCTGCACTTCCCTGTGGCTGCAGAAGCAGATGCATAGGGGAAAGAGTGCATCTGTCAGCCAATGCACAGGGCCTTCTGCCACCCATGGGTTGAGAGGTGCAGGGCCCTATGCTCTCTGGCTCTCGTTCTTTTTTGGTTGCTGCTCCCCTTTCTTCGAACACATTACCAGATAATTTGTGCTCTTCCTCCTCATTGCAACATTTCAAATCTAATTTCAAGAAATAATTACAATTGTTGGATGTTTGTAGGTGTTTTGTGTAATCTGCTTTTCGTGTTATGTGGTATATTTGTTAATTTTGTGTTATTAATGTTCTATGTTGGGTCGGACCTGAAAAAGAACTTGTCCAGTGCCCCTACCTGGTTAACAAAATTGAAATAAAGTAAAAACAAACTAAATATGCCAAGAGGACAGTTATATTTAGTATATGGTACCCGGGCCCATGCAGACAACCCTGCACCTTTCAGCAGGAAGACGGAGGTGGTGCTGCCCCTTTATAGATCACAGGTAAGACCTCACCTTGAGTTCTGTGTCCAGTTCTGGAGACCACATCTCAGGAAAGATATAGACAGAGTGGAAGTGGTCCAGAAGAGGGCTACCAAAATGATGCAGGATCTGCGTCAAAAGCCCTAATAGGAGAGGCTTGAGGAGTTAAATATGTGCACCCTGGAGGAGAGGAGGGAGAGGGAGGGGGATGATATGATAGAGACCTTTACCTCACAGGGGTTAATAAAGTACAGGAGGAGGGTATTTTTAAGACAGAAAGGTGCTCCAGAACAAGGAGACATATCTTGATGCTGGAGGCTGGTAAATTCAGGAGGGATATGAGGAAGAACTTCTTCACAGAAAGGCTGGTGGATGCCTGGAACAGCCTTCCAGCAGATGTAGTGGGGGCAATAACAGTGGAAGGGTTTAAAAATGCATGGGACAGGCACAAGGGAATTTTAAGGTAAGGAAGGGAAGGGAAGAAATGGTGCCATAGAGCAGCATCGGAGCTGCAGCAAAAAATGAAGGTAAAAAATGAGCAGACTGAGTGAGCCCAGCGGTCCTTATGTGCTGTAACATTCCATGTTTCTATTCCTGGGCTGGGGGAGAGTCATATAACAATGCCATCCAGCTGGGTCACTGAGCTTACCCCCGGACTCTGCTCACCGGGATGACATCAAAAAGCATACTCACTGGGGTCAAGACTGGTACTACGCACAAAGTTTGTTAACAATTATATTTATTTTTTTAAATTTCGGACCCAAATTATGAAGATACTCATTTTAGGATTCCCCTTACGAACATGACAAATACTATACAGCACACCGGCTGAAATGTCATTTCGCACTAGAATTGCTAAAACACATCTCATCCAGGATTTTAAAAATTATATATGTCACGTACTGTATATAGTGGTGTGGAAAAATGACTAAGTTGAAAAGTTTGCAGTCAAAACATTGAAAATTAGTGATGTTATGAGTGAACATTGAAATACTGCAATGTTTACTCATAACCTGGGCATTTCACCATATTTGTACACTAAATTTTCAGAATAACCTTCTTATTACCCCACCTCATGAACCCCATAGGTGAAAATTTTCGAATCCATACCAAAAAGTTATTCTGCACCACCAAAATGTCATTCCATGTCACAGGTGTAAAAACACATTTTGGACAGGCTTTGAAAAATGACAGCTGTCACATTCATGATGTGGTGCGTAAAAATGGCTATGTTGAAAATTTGGGGTCAAAATATGTATTTATTTATTTATAGCATTTTGGTAAGCTGGTAAACCCACTGAGACCAGAGGTCCCTTTTTCAGGTGTGACCCAGAATTAATTATATACAGCATATATAGTACAACAGTTACAACAATCAAGAACAGAGGAACACATCAGAGATGGATAGACAGTTACAGCATAATCAAAGAATTAATCACAAATAGAGACGCAGGAAAGTTTTAATTCGTGGGCGAATATGCAGCGAAGTCGCCAAATTCTCCCTGTGGAGCACTTCATGTAATATCTTCAAATTATCCGAAATTCACTATTTGTGACTTCGCCTTGGTTTTGGGGTTTTTAAGTGCAAATTGCACTTTAAAAACCTAAAGCAAGCTGGCCCACTGGCGCAGAGAGTTGAGGCTCTGGACACCTTACATACGAACATATGAAATTGCCGGCAGAAAAAGGCCTACAGGTCTATTAAGTCTGCCCAATTATGCAGCTCTTAGTTTCATATTACTACAGCTGCCTCAGCCCCCAAACCCTCCCTCCTCCCTCGGTCTTTCCCGCTTTGTGTTCTTGTCTGTACTAATCCTACCCTTGACTCTATCCTAACCCCGCTTAAAGCTATCCACTGTCCTCAGTTCGATTAACTCCTCCGGCAGTGCGTTCCATCTCACCACCACTCTCTCTGTAAAGTAGTGCCTCCTCATCTCCCTCCTGAATCTTCCCCCTTCCAACTAGTGAGCCTTCCCCCCTTTTAAGCAGAACAATCCTCCCTCTCTGACTTTGTTTATGCCTTTCAATTACTTAAATGTCTCTATTATGTCTCCTCTTTCCCTTCTGTCTCCCAGCGAATACATATTGAGCTCCCTCAATCTTTCCTCATATGGCAACTCCCCCAGTCCCATGATCATTTTCGTAGCCCTGTGCTGCACTCCCTCCAGTAATCTCACATCTTTTTTGAGGTACGGGCATCAGTACTGCACACAGTACTCCAACAGTGGCCTCTCCAGTGATCTATACAAGGGCAGGATGGCCTCCTCCTTTCTAGAGATGATCCCTCTGGCAATGCACCCTAGCATCTTATTTACCCTTGCTGCAGCCCTCCCACACTGTGCTGATACCTTCATGTCCCCTGTGACTATTACCCTGAGGTCTCTTTCCTCCTCCGAAGCTGTTACCTTCTCTCCCTCTAGCCAGTAGCTGGTCCTGGGATTTCTTGTTCCGAGGGGCATGACCTTGCCCTTCTTAGCATTAAACCCCAACTGCCACTCCCTAGACCAGTGTTCAAGTTTAGCTAGATCCTGAATGCCTGCCTCCCTTCCTCATTGTCTACTTTTGCACAAATCATAGTGCCATCTGTGAACAGGCTGTTCTTATTCTTGATCCCCTCTGCAATGTCTCCAGTGAAGACATTGAACAAAACAGGGCCCATCACTGAACTCTGCAGTACCCCACTTGTTACTGGCCTTGGCTTGGATGTCTCCCCCATTTACAACTACCTTCTGTTGTCTGCCCTGCAACCAGCTTTCAACCCACCCCACCAGTTTCTCCCCCAACCCCAAGTCCCTCCGCTTGCTCATTAACCTCCTGTGGGGCACTGAGTTGAAAAACTTGCTGAAGTCCAGGTACAGGACATCCATAGCATGGCCTTCGACAACTGCCCTAGTGACCCAGTCAAAGAAGTCAATCAGATTAGTTTGGCAGGATCTTACTGAGACAAACCAATGCTGTCTGTCATCCTGTAGACCATTAATATTGAGGAAGGCTATCAGCCTCTCCTTTAGAATGGTCTCCATCAACTTCCCCACTATGGAAGTCAAACTTACTGGTCTGTAGTTGCCCGATTGGTCCTTGGGTCCACTCTTGTGAAGCGGCACCATGTGAGCCATCCTCCTGTCCCTGGGTACCTTCCCCATCTCCAAGGAGATGTTGAAGAGATCTGTCAGAGGGCCTGCCAACACCTCCGCCAGTTCCTTCAGAACCCTTTGGTGTACACCATCTGGTCCTGGTGCCTTGTCCACCTGCAAGCCTTTAAGCCCTTTAGAACTCTATCCTTTTGGATGACTCTATCTGTTATATCTGCCCCCCCTTCACCCTTGCCCCCTTTCCCCTGTGGTATTGGGACATCCTTTTCTTTTGTGAACACCGAGCAGAAGTATGCATTGAGTGCCTCTGCCTGTCCTTCCCCTTGTTCCGCCCATCCCCCACCCCTCTTGATTCTAACAATGTCATCTCTACAACTCCTCTTCTCCCATATGTATTTAAATAACCCCTTTTCCCCCTCTCTGATCCCCTGAGCCAGCTTCAGCTCCTTTGCTGCCTTGGCTGCCCTGACTCACCTGGTCACCTCCCTAGATGCCTTTGTGAACACCTCTCTATCCTCCTCCCACCCCGATTTTTTTGAACTTAATGAAGGCACATTCATTTTCCCCTCACCCAGAGTGGAGGCTGTCCAGAGGAGGGCAACCAAAATGGTGCAGGGTCTGCACCAGAAGACATACGAAGAAAGACTAAAGGAGCTTAATATGTATGCCCTTGAAGAAAGAAGGGAGAGAGGGGACATGATAGAAACTTTCAAGTACCTCAAGGGAATCAACAAAGTCCAAGAGGGTAGCATCTTTCAGAAAAAGAGATGTGCAAGAACAAGGGGGCACAATTTGAAAATAGAGGGGGGATGCCTCAGAGGTAATGTGAGGAAGTATTTTTTCACAGAGAGGGTTGTGGATGCATGGAACAGCCTCCCTGAGGAGGTTGTGGAGTCAAGAACAGTGGGAGAATTCAAGAATGCATGGGACAGACATAAGGCAGTCCTAGTGGGGGATAGGAGGAAGTAAGCTGTTAGTTAACTATGATCTGCAGCTTATCTGTTAGGTAGGAAAATGGGCAGACTAGGTGGGCCAAGTGGTCCTTATCTGCCATCAGATTCTATGTTTCTATGTTTCACCTTCCACTCCACTTCCTTGCTGAGTCAGCTAGGTTTTTCGGACCTAGCTACACCAGCTCTACACCGGCAACCTGAGTTCGGGAACAACCTCTAGTCATTGGGGTGCCGCCGGCATGGGGAGGAGGGTGGAGCAGGACTGAGCATGCCAGTGGGCAGCTCTCCTCTCCTGAGGGTGGCGAGGGTGGGTTGGTGCCCCCCTGTAGTTCCGCTCCCACTGGGTGGAGGTCCAGTGGGTGGCATAGGTGGAGAGGGGGTGGCAAAGTATCGGGAGGTGGAAAGGGCTGAGCTGGCACCATGGGGTGCAAAAGGTGCCTCCACGTGCTTGCATGGCCATGTGCTGGGGCCTTGCGGGGGGGGTTGGGGAGAAAATCTGTAAAATATATACGTGTCCCCGTCGCCAGTTGGCGGGAGGAGGTGACAGGGACCAAAAAGTAAAAAAAAAAAAAACAAAAAAAAAACATAGAATTTGACGGCAGATAAGGACATAGAAACATAGAATTTGATGGCAGATAAGGACCGCTTGGCCCACCCAGTCTGCCCATTTCTCTACCTAATGGATAAGCTGCTGATCCTAGTTAACCAACAGCCTACTTCTTCCTCCCGCCACCCCCTAGAATTGCCTTATGACTGTCCCATGCATGCTTGAATTCCACCACTGTTTTTGACTCCACAACCTCCTCCAGAAGGCCATTCCAAGTAGAGGTGACAAATGGGGAATTTCCCAACACCACACCCCAATGTATAACTGGTGTCTAGTGTGCTGTCACTCTGCCGATCACCAGCCCTGTTAATTAAATATTTTTCCCACATCCCTGGTGTCTAGTGGCCCCCCACCCTGCCAATTGACAGCCCCATTAAACATTTTTTTCCCCACATCCCTGGTGTCTAGTGGCCCCTATACTGCTGATCGCTGACCCCGATAATGAAATATTTTTTCCCACATCCCTGGTGTCTAGTGGACCCCCCACCCTGCCGATCACCAGCCCAGCCCCCAATAATGAAAATATTTTTCCCACCACATCCCCAGTGTCTAGTGAACCCCATGACCCCCATCCTGTCTGGTAGTGCCCCCCTGCCACCACTCCACTCCCTCCCCAGTCACCCCAACACAGTCCCTGAGTGGGCCACTGGCACAGCCCTCCACTCACCTCCATGGCCGGCAGCCTGACTGACATGATCTGAATGAATGAGCACATGCTTGTACAAGCACAGGCTCATTCATTCATTCAGTCAGCCAGCTCATCAACTAAGTGGAATTTTTCCTGGGGCTAAGGAAGGGGGGGCTGCTCTGGGTTTTTGAGGGAGGGCAGGATGGGGGAACAGCATTGTGGACCCCAGTTCCCCATCCCACCATCCCGTGAAGACTGGAGCAGCACCCTTCTCTTCTCTAGCCCTAGGAAAAACGTCCCCTTAGTTGACAAGCTGGCTGAATGAATGAATGAATGAGCATGTGCTCATTCATTCAGAGCATGTCAGTCAGGTTGCTGGCAGCATTTGTGAGTGGAGGGCTTTGCTGGTGGCCTGCTTGGGGACCAGGTCGGAGTCACTGATGGGGGGAGTTCAGTGGTGGCAGGGGGGCACCACCAGATGGGGTGAGGCGAGCAGAGGGTCCACTAGACCCCAGGGATGTGGTGTGAAAAATATTTTCATTATTGGGGTCAGGCTAGTGATCGGCAGGGTGGGGGGTCCACTAGACACCAGGGATGTGGGGAAAAAACATTTCATTATTGGGGTCGGTGATCAGTGGGATGGGGGGCCACTAAACACCAGGGATTTGGGAACATGTGCAAAGTGTGGAATTTCACATCCAAAATTCCACACTTTCGTCATCAACTGACGCTCCCCGAAGTAGTGAATTTTGCAAATTGCACTCTGTGAATTGAGCACTATTTGCGAAATACTTCAGGAAGCACATTTTTTCGACTTCACCCACCTCTAGTCACAAAGGAAAGTCATATACTGTAGTAATCAAAATTACCAAAGTTATGAGTGAGTGAAAAAAATGTTCAATGTACACACATAACTTTGCGATTTTTACATATTTTGACCACAGATTTTCAACATAGCCTTCTTATGACCCTACTTCATGAACAAGGGTGGTGAAAATATTCAACTCCCACTCAAAAGGTGATTTTGCCAAACGACTGCAAAATCACTTTTTGGGCCTGATTTGCGTAATTCCACCACCACTGGTCATGAGGTGGGATCCAAAAAGGCCATGTTGAAAATGTGGGGTCAAAATATGCACAACTGACAAAGTTAAGTATCAAAGTTCAAAATTCCACTGAAAAACATTGAACCGCACTAACCTTAGTTTCATATTGCAGTTGTCAGTTCAAGTAGCAAGACGTGTTTTCATTCAGAGAGTGGATGTACACCATGGGACATGTTCAGGTGAGTAAAGGGAGTATGAGGGTGTGGGGAGGTGTGGGGTGGTGGGTACTGAGTGGGAGGCTGGGGTGGCGGGTCAGATCAGTGAGGGACCTTTTCTTTAGTGCAGGAAAAAAGAAAAAAAAATGAGGGACAGTTTGCTTCTTTACAGGGGGCCAGACTGGGATATTCCAACACTGGATATTGGACACCCTAGTGTCAGGCTACTGTTTGGCAACACAGGGAGTGGGCAATGCACCTCCGGTGCCACCATATACATATTGGGAACAGGTGGTGGGTGACTTGAGGAGAGTGGGATAAACAGAAGCAGTATAGACAGACAGAGAGAGAGACAGACAGACAGGGAGCACAGGGGATCCTCGGCTGACTGCTGTCACTGCAGCCAGCAGCAGGACTTCAGCTGTGACTGCAGAACTCAAGAAAGTTCCACTGTTCTCATACAGTGAATGTGGGTGAATGGCTCCTCTCACAAGGCTGGGCACCATGGATTTTGAGGTGCCCAGAAAAAGTGTCTCTAGCAACTTTTTAAAAATACAAACAGCAGAATCTAGCTAAACATGTCCCATTTAGCTAGGTTCAGGTGGTCGTGTTTTAAAAAGGGACAAGTCTTATGTATTTTTAATGTTTGTGAGTTTAAAAGGAGGTAAAAAATTGGCAGCTGTCACAATCGGTATTTTTTTTGAGTACGAGAATTAAATCTTGAAAATAAAGTACTTGCAAAAGGTTTTTTTTACCATTGAACTTGAACATTAACTCAAAAGTCATTATAACTCTAAACCGGTATAATTTTGTTTCACCAAACCTTTGAAAGGCACACACTTGACACAGGCCCCTTCGAACCTGAAAATGTCATGAAAAAATTTCACACCATCTAGGCTGTAGGTGAGAGCAAAAAATATAATGTTAAGTACAGGTTTTTTTTGGCACTTTGTAACTCAGTACCCATACAATATGCCATCACAAAACTTTTCACATCTTGAGACTCAGACTGCCTGACCACACATGCCAAATGTTGTGCTATTTCATCAAAAGAGGGCAAAGTTATTAGGGTGCAAAAAGTGGGTTTAACATTAAACAGACTACTCAGCCATAAATACAGGGGTGCTACCACACCCCTACAATAATGACAGCAACCTATTACACAATATGAACATGAATATTAAGACCAGCGGTATCACAAATGGAAATAACAGTTAAAAGTCAGTGAAAAGCAACAGGGTAAGTAATATTATATATAGAAAATTGCAGGAATGTGGAACATCTTACCAGTCCACATAGTTCAGAGTGAAACATTTAATTCATTTAAACACAGATTTGATATTTCTGTGACTGGCAAAGACCTTGGAGATTATTACCACTGATGTGGAAGGGCGGTATTTAAGGATCCTTGTGTCTTCTGTTGTTCCTGTCTTTTTAGTTAATCCTAATGAAAATGAAATGTGGCTAATATAAAATACAGTGCTGTTTATAAAAATAACTGTTATTTACTGTATTTTTGTAACACAAATACTTAAATTTGTACTGTGTCAATAAACCTTCCCCCTTGTGCTCACCCAACTACTCTGCCTCTATAGGTAAAGATAGATCCAGAAACAAATGGTTTGATACCTTTTATTGGACCAGCATAGATGTAACAGAGACACTAACTGCATTGAGAAAATCATACAGAACACAGGGATAAAACCACATGTCTTAGTCCACCTAGTCGCCAATGACCTGGCCAATCGTTCGGTGGAGCAGATCAAGAGGCATCTGATCTCTCTAGGTGACAAACTTTCTCCTATTTTGTTCACTGTCTCATTCTCTGAGATTCTTCTGGTATGGGAAAAAGGAACTGGCAGGAAGAAGATTGGAGATAAAGACATCTCTGAACTCAGCAATGGCTCGAAGACTGGTGTGCAGAGAGGGGCTACAAATGCATAGGGGAGTGGAATACATTCTGGGAAAGGCAGTTCTTTCAATATGATGGCCTGCACCTCACCAAGGAGGGCACCCAGGTGCTAGGCCAGAAATTTGACATTTTCATGTCTAATTTAAACTAATTAATGGGTAGTGGGCAGCAGCACCCAATGAACCACCGGGGACAACTGTTGCCACTTTCCAACAATCGCCAATGAATACAACCAGATCAAGACAACACTAATACACAACTTATCGGCACAATTAAATACCCTACAAGGCTACTTAGTATAAAGACAAAGTCTCCTGCAAGAATACCTAAAAAGGGAAGCTCCACAGTGATCAGTTTTAACCAAGGAAGGCGAGCATAGTGTGTCAATGCTTATAGCCTGGTGAACAAAATCCTGGATCTCACTGCCATAGAGGCATTGGCAGACCTGGACTGGGTCACAATCACAAAGACATGGTTCACCGAGAACCACACCTGGGATGTAGCTATCCCAGGATGCACACTATTCCGAAGAGAATGCTAAGGTAAGAAAGGTGGAAGGGTAGCAATGTATGTAAAAAGCAGCATCAGTGCTATGGAAACCCAGGGACATCAATGCAGAGGTCCTCTGGGTCACCCTCAGAGCAAGAAGTAAGTACCCTATCCGAGTTGGGGTTATATACAGACCCACAGCCCAGGATAAAGACTTGGACAGGGAACTCCTGGAGGCCATCCTACAGATGGCAGACAAAGGAGAACTGCTGCTGGTCGGTGATTTCAGACTACTAGATATGGATTGGCTCTCACACATGGCCTCTACAAAAAGGAGCACAGAATTCCTCCTAGCACTAAAGGGAGCAGGACTAGAACAGTTGGTGACCACACCAACATGAGAGGAAGCCATCCTGGACCTCATGCTCTCAAATAGCGACAGGCTATCTGACACAATGGTGGGCAGCAATCTGGGTACCAGTGACCATAGGACCATCTGGATCACTATCACCAGTAAAGAGGAAGTCAGCCACAGCAAACTCAGGGTCCTGGATTTCAGGAAGGCCAACTTTACTCAATGAAGGCTTCCATAAAACAAATACTTAGCAAGGAAACAGGGCGCACAGTGGAACAGAGGTGGAAAGCCCTGAAAAGCGTTATTCACAGTAACTGCCCAGTGCACAAAGCAGATCTCTAAGTCAAGAAAAAGGAGGAAACCACTACGGTATATCAAGGATGTAGCAACAAAAAGAAAGGATAAAAGAAAAATGTTCATGAGATTCAAGTATACTAACAATGAGGCAGATGTAGAAGTCTACAAAACGAAGCTAAAAGAAGCGGTGAAGGCAGTAAGGGCAGCCAAAGCCCAGACAGAAGAGAGAATTGCATGAGGAGTGAAGAAGGGTGACAAAACTTTTTATAGATACATCTGAGAAAAAAGGAAAATAAATGGAGGCATTAAAAGAATAGCAACCAAGGATGGCAAACAGGCAGAAAATAGCGTAAAAGCAGAGATTCTAAACAGTTTCTTCTGCTCAGTCTAAACAAAAGAAGATGATGGCAGTGGACCCATAACGCAGAACACAGGCAGACTCACCATAGAAGCAGATGCTGGACCATTTACAAGAGGCAGTGTCTTAATAGAGCTTCTCAAATTAAAAGCAAATAAAGCAATGGGCCCAGATGAAATCCACCCTAGAATTCTGAAGAAGATGGCACAGGAAATTGTAGGCCCACTGGCAGAATTATTCACACAGTCTCTAGAGAGCAGGGAAATACCTCAGGACTGGAGAATGACCACAGTCATAACATTGCAGAAAAATGGAAGCAGGGAGGAGGCCGGAAGCTACCGGCCAGTGAGCTTGACCTCAGGTTCTAACTGATAACGGCAATTGCGGAATAGTGATCACCATTTGAGGGAGTGTACATCGCTGAAAATGAATTATGGCTATGTACACTTGCATTGAAATAAACGGCAGCAACAGATTCTACATTTATGCAGGAGGTCGCCCCCGTAACCCCCTACTTAAGGATTCTCAACTCCAGGTTGGTGCATGTCGGTGGGGTGGAAATCTTGAAAAAAACAAGCCACCTGCCGGTGCAAACAAAAACATGCCACCCAGGACCCAAAGCCTGCACCCTACACACTCCAGCCAACCACCCTCCCCACCACACTAGTGGACCAGTTTGGCAGCTGCCCACCACACCCCCTCCCGCATACCTCCCTTCCCCTTCCTCTTCTCTCCCCTGCTCATATGTGTGCATGCGCGTACGTGTCCCATCACCCTACCTTGCCCACCGAGGTATCCGGTCACCACCCTGCCAGATAGCCCTGAACATAGGCACCATGGCTGAGTCACCCTTTTTAAAAGCACTCAATCACGGTCACTGTGTTCATTGGAAACCTTGACCTCAATAGTGGGGAAGCTTATGGGGTTCCTAATTAAGGAAAGAATAGTGAAGTTCCTTACGGAAACTGGGCAGTTAGATATTAAACAGCATGGATTTACAGCAGGACGGTCATGTCAAACGAATATGATTGAATTCTTTGACTGGGTCTCCAAAATAGTGGACCATGGAGAGGTGGCAGACATAGTCTATCTAGATTTCAGCATTGCTTTTGACTCTGTCCCCATAGAAGATTGGTCAATAAGCTAGAGCACTCTGTGTAAGGGCACAAAATAGTCAATTGCGTTTAAAACTGGCTCCACAATAGAACGCAGAGGGTCATAGCGAGGGAAGGGTGATCAGCGGTGTGCCTCAAGGATCTGTCCTTGGCCCAGTCCTCTTCAACATATTCATCAGCGACACTGCTGATGGCCTGCAGGGTAAGGTATGTCTATTCACAGATGACACAAAGCTCTGCAACAGGATAGATACAGTTGAAGGAATGGCAGCAATGGAAGCAGATCTAATGAGCCTAGAAGCATGGTCTAGGTACTGGCAGTTGAAATTCAATGCCAAAAAGTTCAAGGTCATGCACCTAGGTAAAGGAAAATCAAGAAAAACATACACACTCGATGGTGAACAATTAACAGGAACAAAACTCGAACAGGACCTCAGAGTGCTTATTTCCGATGATTTAAAGGTGGGTAGATAATGTGAAAAGGCGGCACAGAAAGCTAGTAGCATCCTCAGCTGTATCGGCAGGAGCATTACAAGTAGGAAGCAAGAGGTCATACTCCCTCTGTACAGGTCCTTGGTGAGACCACATCTTGAGTACTGCATACAATTCTGGAGGCCACACCCAAAAAAGGACATAGACTGCTTGGAGGCTGTACAGAGGAGAGCTACTAAAATGGTACAGAATTTTTATTGATTTGTTCGACATAAATTATCATTACATACTCAGTTAAAACATATCATTGCAAGTATAATTAACTATTTAGGCATTTGCAAAATCAAAAAGTGAGATAGAAAACGTACATAGTTTAAATTATTGTATAGTACAGTATCACAATAAAATAAGACTTTTTAAAAACTTCAGTATCAAAATTGAATGAACATAGAGAATACAAATAAACCATGACACCACTGGTTTCCTTTGTCCAAGTCATATTAAAAAATTGGAAATGGTACAGGAACTGCACCAGAAGCAGTATGAATCTAGACTACAGCAACTGCAAATGTACTCCCTCGAGCAAAGGAGAAATGGGGGGGGGCCAGATATGATAGAAACCTTCAAATACATAAATGGCATAAATAAGGTACAAGCAGGAAACCTCTTTCACAGAAACGAGACCACGTGAACAAGGGGACACAGTTTGAGACTAACAGGGGTAAGTTTAAAACCAACATTTGTAAGTTCTACTTCACAGACAGGATGATGGACCCTGGGAATAGCTTACCACCTGAAGTTGTGGAGGCTGTGCCGGCCCAGTGGAACTGAGGGTTGAGATGCTGGATGCCACACCTCATGCTACACCAGTGACCCGGGTTCAAGAATGACCTCAGGTCGCCGGGGTGCCAACTAGAGGGGAGGGTAGTATCAGGCTTGAGCTTTGGCCCTCCTCTCCTGGGGGGTCACCCGTCCATAGTCCCGCCACCACTGGATGGAGGTCTGGTGGCTGGTGTAGATGGTAATGGAGTGACTGGTAGGGTGAGGTGTCCTGTAAGACGAGACGTGCGCATGCCTCCAAAAGCATGCGTTGCATCAGGGACATGTGGGTTGGGACCAGGACAAAGTAAAAACTGAATAAAGGAAAGGAGAAAAAAAGAAGTTGTGGAGGCCAAAACAGTCACTGCTTTTAAGCTAGCATGGGAAAAGTACTGCGGGAATCTCAGAGGAAGAACAGAATAGGGGGTAGGCAATCTGGGCAGACTAGATGGATCATACGGTTCCCTTCTGCTGACATGTTCTTATGGACCAACCAAGTTCTTTCTCAGAAGCTTATGCCAGTTGTTTGGAAAATTACATTCCATTAACACCCAGATCATACATAAAAAACAGGTTTAAAATACATTTTTTTTTAAATAACTGAGTTTTAAATAGAAGGAACCAGTTTCTGACAGCTCATCTGAAACATGGTGCTGTGAAGCAGTCCATGGTCAAATGTCAACAGAGGCAGATAAGAGGAATCCTTCGAGAAGCTAGACAGCTTCAGTAACTTACATTATGAACAATGCAAGGGAGCGAGTGTGTTATGAATACACATTAAAAGCAATACCCGCTTAAGTACATGTTAAAAATTGGATAGAATTCCATGTTAAAAAGTACTACAAAACAAAAATGTTCTAGCTATGGCCATAGGTAGGTATAAAGAAAAGTTTCCCTAGCATGGACAAACTGTTTTACACATTCATACAGTATTAAACCTATCTGGAGATATTTTCTCAACTATATACTCAACCAGTTAATATATTCGATAAACATTAAAACATTCAGTGCTGTAACGAGGTTTTTTACAAGATTCTATCAATTGTCAGTATTAGTGCCCAATAAAACAACCTACCAAGGACCCCCTAGAAAATGAGATCTGCATCCTAATATGAATATAGTTCAATAATGTGTCAGTATAGAATCTACTATATGTACAGTAACAATCTTAGGAATCTGAATCAAAACCTAATGGAATTAAGCCTCCCCCCCCCAGGGAAACATCATTATATAGATTACTAGCCGGAAGCAAGTATATATACACTGTGTATGTGAACCAAGAGTCCTAACACACTGCAATATCATTATGTCATGAACCTGAATATAAGTATACCTCATATAACCACAATCCCAACCCCTTGGTTGGTCCGAAAGCTTAAGCACTGTTTTCATTTGTTACGTCTATGTTGGTCCAATAAAGGTATCAAACCGTTTGTTTATGGATCTGTTCTTACAAGGACCAATACAGCAACTACAAGAATTCTGTATGTCTATAGGTAAAGACATTCTTTCTGATCCTACAGCAATTTCATCTGAAAAATCCATGTGCCCGGAGCTGGAATGATATTAGCAAGAACTAACTGAAGCCCTGGTCCTCCCCATTTCTCTCTCTCTCTCTATAAAACATTCATCAGTGACATGGGTCCCCATTTCCAGAAGGTTACCACAGCACAATATGGAATAGTGCATTGCTACCCATAAAGTTGTGCTCTGAAACTGGGAGTGCCATTTTCAGAGCCAGGAACAGGAGCAGTTCTAAACTCATAGTGAGAAGGTGCAGAATTAATGTATGCATTACACTGAATCAGAGTCAGCACATGAATACAATGTGCAGTGCTATTTTCAGCTCCCGGCCTCAATGTGTACATGTCACCAATGTGCAGCACAAAAAAAGAGGCTACCAAAGAATGTCCTTACCAGTGTGAAAATGCTTCACAGATGGCTGAATACAGTGGGCAACTACAGAGTTAGCAGTGTGGCACTTGTAGCAATAGCCACGCAGACTGCTGCAGGCATGGTTTGTGGCAGAAGGCCATGCCAGGCTACCAGTCTGGTGCTGCAGGAGGCAATATGCCAATTGCTGGTACCAGCAGGGGACAACATTCCCTGATGAGCAGATTGTGGGCAGATACAGGCTAAATAGGGCAATGCTCGCCTACCTACTATATGTGAGCTCCTACATGATGATCTGGTGACACCAACACAGAACTGCTATGGCATGAGCAAGGAGCTAAAAGTGACAGCAGCCATGTGCCTACTGGTGACAGGTAGTTTACAGATTTTAGCTGGGGACAACCCTGGCATAGACGAGTCGGCTGAGTCAAGAATGCTGTCCCAGCTCCTGGACATGCTCCTGCCCCACGTATCTAAACACATCAAACTCCCTAGTACATAGCCAGAATAGACAGCAACTTTCCAGCCACTTAACCAAATGGCAGGCATGTCAATCATAATAGGGGCCATAGATTGCACACGTGGCCATACTGTACATGCACCAGTGGGACAGGATAGAGTAGATGCATATATAAGCCAAAAGGGTTTCCATTCCATAAATGTGCAGGTGGTACTGTGTGTGATGCCAACAGAAGGATACTGAACTATCAAATACATTTTCCAGGGGCATCACATGATGCTCATATATGGCACAATTCATATATAAGCAAGATAATAAATCCCCAATGTCTTCCTCCTTGGTAAGGACACACACAATGCAGTACTGCACAACCAGGAATGTCGGCCTACGAGATCCTAACAGTAACTGCTGTCAGCACTACAGGACACAGTGCCTACCCTCTGCATACATGACTTTTGACTCCAGTACCATAGTCTGCAACTGCCCAGAGAAACGCTACGGTGAGGCACACTGTGCAGCATGCAGTATCATCGAGTGTCTGTTTGGTGTACTGAAGATGCGTTTCAGATGTCAGGACAGGTCTAGAGATGCCCTACAGTATACCTTTTCAAGGTATTTAGGATATTCCTTGCATGTTATGTAGGGCTGGGTGAACTGTTCTTTCTGAAACCAGACATCCAGATCGAACCCTGAATCCACAGACCCAGATAAATACGGACTTCACCGCAGAAGTCCATGGAAAGCAGGGCTTTTTTTCTGCATGCCTGGTGACCCACGGAGGGGTTAAGGAGGAACAGATGGTGGTCAGTGGAACAAAAAAGACTGAGGAAAGGAGTGGAGCTGAGCCCAGGAGCAGGAGGACCACACATCAACAGTCACATGTGGTGGAGATCTGAGCATGGCCTGCAGCTGCTGTGGTCAGTCGGTGACTCTCGGGTCAGCTGTCGGTCTTGTTCTCAGAGTGCAGATCGACTTAGGTAAGTAGTACCTCACAAACTACCTGACTCCTGTAGCCTGTCCTGTGTGGTTTTGGAACATATAATTAATACCAGAAAGAGGGGAGAGAAGTGTTGTGTACAGGCCCAGGGCAAGGGCAGGCTGGCAAAATAAATCTTTGACTTGTGCCACCATCCAGAGGAGAAAGAGAGAGAAAGAGAGAGAGAGAGGGAGAGAGAGAGAGAGAGAGAGAGAGAGAGACTATTGGGGGCCAAAGAGAAATGTTATAGTTAAAGAAATCAGAAATACAGTTTATTCTTCGTCTCATTGTGGCTAGTTGTGTACAGGGCAAGGGCAGCCTGGCAAATTAAGTATTTAACTTGTGCCACCTTCCAGAGGTGAAAAAGAGAGAGAGACTATTGGGAGCCAAAGGCAAATCTTATAGTCACAGAAATCACAAATAATGTATATTCTTGGCCCCAGTGTGGCTGTGTGTGTACATAGTGCAAGAGCAGGCTGGCAAAATAAATCTTTCACTTGTGCCACCATCCCGAGGAGAGAGAAAGAGAGAGACTGACTGCTGGGGGCCAAAGAGAAATTCTACAATCTCAGAAATCACAAATAAAGAAATTAATCTTGGCCTCGGTGTGGCTGTGTAGTGTGTGTACATTGTACAAGGCAGGTAAAATAGTGCTTGCATCTGTCTGTCTGTCTCTCTCTCTCTTTCTTCCTCCCTCCGTCTCTCTCTCGCTCTCCCAGCACACTCATGTCATGGGCCCGAGCAGGATATGCCACTAGTACAACCCAGTCATGAAGCAGCTAGCAGTTATTGCTTTTATTTAGCAGTTTTACTGTAATTTTTATACAAATTATGCACTCAATTATTTATTTTTGGCCTCTGTATTGAATATGATCGACTTTGACCACTTTTATGCACATTTTATAGCATTTTTTTTCAAATATTTATAAATAATCAGAACTAATCAGAACAAATCAGAACCCCACCATGTTCCAGTTCTTATTTAATAAGGGTCAGAATGTCACCGAGTTCTCCCAGCCCTGATGTTGTGTCCTGCACAACATTGCAGCAACCCATGGAATACCTCGACAATGCCAGCCATGGGACACTATGGCAGATGCAGAAGCCATGCACCAGCGGATGCACAAAGTGTTTCACAGGTGGGGACAGCAGATGACCATATGCACAAGTGCCATCAGGCAGCAGATCATTGATGCCAACTTTGGAGGACAAAGGTGAGTAACAGTGATGCAGGAAACAGGTATGTATGCAAAGTAATTTGTTACGGGATGCAAAACAGAAATGAAGAACAACACAATAGAACATACAGTACAGTTATTTAAAGGGTAAGGCAGAGATATTTACAGATGAAATGCAGAGTGGGGGTAACAGAAAAGCATATCACCTGTATGCTGAGGGGGCAAAGGAAATAGGTACAGAATGAATGTAGGGTGGGGATAATGAAAAAGCATAAGATCCATATGCTGGGTTGGGTGGTGGAAAAAACCAATAGTGTACACAGTGTAGGGACTGGAACCCTGGTGGAAAACAGTAAAACAGAAACACTGCAGTGGTTGGGAAAGTAAAGGGGACACAGGAACATTATGTGGGGGTGGGGACACAAAAGACATGACAGAAGGACACACTGGTGGGTGCCAGACAGAGAGGCACAGACACCGATTGGACCCAGTGACACTGCCAGGTCCAGGCAAGAACAACCACCTTCACAGCCATCACATGCAGGGGGAAGGGGATACACAATGAGTGGTGAACCAGAGGAACAACAACGTGTGGGCCGATGTACGAACAGGACCTCTGGAGACACCACAGGGGGGATGTACATCAAATAGGCATTAAGTCCTATCCTGGGGGTGGGGAATGTAAGAAATTGCAATCAGAGCAGATGCTACAGACTGTGATCCACAGTATGGCAAGCCAGATCATGGTGGTGTACATTGGCTGGTGAATGTCTCCCTAGCACCCTGGACACAGACATGTGTCTATGGGGAGGACATGACACTAGAAGGTGAGGACATAGAGGGGCTCCCCCATGCACACTTCCACTGTGCCAAGAACCCCTGTGACTGTGTACACAAAAAAGAGATGTGCAAGAACAAGGGAGCACAATTTGAAGATAGAGGGGGGATGGCTCAGAGGTAATGTGAGGAAGTATTTTTTCACAGAGAGGGTTGTGAATGCATGGAACAGCCTCCCGGATGAGGTCGCGGAGTCAAGAACAGTGAGGGAATTCAAGAATGCATGGGACAGACATAAAGCAGTCCTAGTGGGGAGTAGGAGGAAGTAAGCTGTTGGTTAACTAGGATCTGCAGCTTATCTGTTAGGTAGGAAAATGGGCAGACTAGGTGGGCCAAGCGGTCCTTATTTGCCGTCACATTCTATGTTTCTATGTTGTTGACCCCAACCTCTACCATGTGGTGTCTGACTAGGGGATACCAGGAGCTGGTCACAGTATGGCATCCTTGGTGTGTGTGGCATCCTAGAACCACTAGTGCCCAGAGTGCATCTGGCACAAGGTGTCACCACCCTCTGGGCTGTGAACATGCCCGCACACAGCTGTGCGGGTGACTAAGCAGCTGCCAGGGCTGTTTGTGCAACTTCCCTGATTACATCAATCATTACCTGGAGTCTGTCTGCTACAAAAGATGCCCCCGCTTGATAACTTGCATAAGGTCACCATGCCTCTGGGCAGCAGCATTCCCTTGGTCACAGATTAGGGAATGGATCTGGCACAGCTGTACTATGAAAGTGTCCTGTGCTTCCACATTTGCCATCAGGATGTGCTGGTCTTCCACAGTCTGATCACCCTGTTGTTCTTCTGGGGTGACGGCATGCACGGTGGCTGTTGGACCACAACTATAATACCTGTTGTGTCACTTGGCCCTGTTGCTGTGCTGGAGGTGTGGCCTGCTGAGGATGTGTCTGGTTGGCCTACTGTGGCTGGGCCCCTACATCTGTGTCTTGTGCCAAGGGTGCAGGTGGTGGGGATATGGCTAGCATGGATATTTCACTGCCACTGCCTACAGATGTTCCAGAAAACCCACAGCTCCAGTCATGCTGTACGGTGCAGGTCCCTCCAACTTGGACAACATAGGTCTCCTGACTGTCCTGCCCAATTCCTGTTAACAGCAGGGAATCAGGCAGAGTATAGTCCCAATACTCCAAGAAGAGAAGCATGGGCTCTGGGTGCACTGCCACAGCTGTGCAACTGTCCTCTCCCACAAGCCGCTGTCCTCCATGGCCCTGACCAGATGCACCCAGCTGTTCATCCTCCTTTTTCTGTAAAGAATCTGTCAACAGATGCAGAACAATACAAAATAAGCAACACATAGGTTCTGACCATGTACCACTGTCCTACAGTTGCACCCTTGTATACTGTGTCCAGTATATTATCTTCTCCACAGCAAAGAAAGGTGTGCATGTGCAGTATCACACATGTGCAGTGCTACACGTCAGTGTAACACAGGTAGACACGTGTACCATGACCAACACCACACGAGCACAGCACACAGCCTAGATATAACTACAACCAATGCACAGCTATCTAAATGTGGGACACATGGACAAACACAGGCAAAAACAATAATGGGCAGTACACAGTACTGTGGAACACACTACCATACATCCCAGTGCTGTTCACTGAATGTGGAAATATGTGATCACTCACGCTTTCCAAGTGTGCCTGTCTGCTCTACCCCAGGCACACCCTCAATTGCCTCCTGTCTCATGGTGGAGACCATCAGTTCATCCGCTTGTGTGAGGGACTCCAGTGACACAGGCCCCCACCTGTGGTGGTAATACTGTGGTGTACTGCAGACAGCTTCTCCTTCATGCAGGTACACAACCCGCTCACCCAGTTTTTGCACTCTGTCAGAGTGTGTGGCATCCTCCCTAAACGTGGTTGAGATGGGGCAGCAACAACCTTCCTGGTGTTGGCCCAGAAGGGTCTGGAGGAGTAGGAGGGTCTAGAAGAAGATGAGTGCTGCTCAAGATATTTGTTGCATTTCTGACTGTGGGTACCTTATTGTGCTTTTTCTACAGACATTTTGTGGGTGGGGACAGTGTAGCTTGCAGGGTGGGCTTTTGTTTCTCAGCAGACTGCTGTTCTTTTTGTTTTGGGGTTGTTTTGCAAGTCAACTACTGTGCTATTGTTACAAAAAAGACATCTATTTTTAAATGTTCTGTGTCATGGTGGTCATCTGAGCTTTGTTTCCATGTCATGCCAGCTCCAGTTGTCTCTCTGCATTTGTGTTCCTGCACTGTATGGGCATCCCATTGTGCTGTATCCAGGTCATAGCTGTCCCTTCCATGCTAGTGTGCAATTTTCTGTTGTGTGCTGTGGGCTGCTGGGCTGCATGTTATCAGCACAGCCTGTATTGCATTGTGGTTTGCTGCATGATGGGGCCTATTGGGTGCCATGTTGTCAACCATACCTGTGCTGCAGTGTTGTTTGCTGTGCACTGAGGCCTGCTGGGCACTGTGGTGTTTGCAGCACTGTGCTTTGTGGTACTGTACAGTGGGGCCTGCTGGGTGCCAGGCTATTTTCAGCCATCTGTGCACCATAGCTGCATGCTTTCCCTGCTGTGCACTCTGGTCAGTATCTTCAGCCATTTTGGACGTCTGCTAGGGCTGAAAATACCTTGTCCTGACCCAGGTTATTGGGATTTGCAAACTCTGTTTTGTGCATTGTTTTACACACTCTTTGAAAATGGGGGGCACAGATTTCCATCACCCACCACAATACAAACAACAAATGTGAACTTTGCTACAAATGGTTTAAAACCAATTAATATTCACTCCTGGGGCCCAATATTCAAAAGCGCACAAAGCAGAGCGCCAGACTTTGTGCTGCACTTTGTGATTGCCCGGAAGCCCAAGGATGCTATATTCAGTTGAATAGTACACTGGCACTATTCAACTGATTGTAGGGCCATGTCAGCACCCAAAGTACACTGCCATAGTGGATAGCGCTGGAGAGCTATCTACAATATTCAAAAGGATCCATGCAAACAAGCTCATCGGGTAAACGAACATACAAATCTGCCAGCAGAAACAGGACTCATGGTCTAGCAAATCTGCTCAAATGTGCAACTAGCGCTCTTACATTGCAGCTGCTCCCCCTCACAGTTACCCCCTCACTCTGTCCCATCCCCCTTTTAAAACTGCCCACCATCATACAGGATACCACCTCCTTGGGCAGAGTGTTCCATTTAGCCACAACCCTCTCCGTGAAAAAATGTCTCCTCATCTCTCTCCTATATCTTCTCCCCTCCAATCTGAGACCATAACCTGTCATGTCCCCCCCCTCCTCAACTTAAAGACCCCTTCTGTACTTGTCTTGTTTATCCCCTTCAAATATTTAAAGGTCTCAATCATATCCCCCCGATCCCTCCTCTCCTCCAGGATGTACATATTTAACTCCACTCAGCCTGTCCTCATAGGATTTATCCTCCCATCTCTGGAGCACCATAGTTGTCCTGCACCATACCCACTCCAGTAATCTGATACCTGTTCAGGAATTGATGCCAGTACTGCATGCAGTACTCCAAGTGTGGCCTGACTAGTGACCTGTACAGAGGTAGGATCACCTCCCTTCTTCTGGATGAGATTTCTCTCACAATACACCCTAACATCTTTTTGGCTTTAGCTGCCACCTTCCTGCACTGAGCTGAGTTGTTCATATTCCATGTTATAACCACCCCTAGATTTTTTCCTCCTTGGTGGTACCTAACTGAACCCCTCCCAACCGGTAGCTCCTCTCCAGGTTCCTGGCTCCGAAGTGCATAACCTTGCATTTTTTACATTGAAACCCAACTGCCATGTTTTCAACCACTCCTCCAGTTTAGTCGGGTCATTCTGTAGCCCCTATCACCCTATGTCATCCACCACCACCACCCCCATCTTGGTCTCATTAGCAAAAAGACTGATCTTACTCCTGATGCCATGTAAGATATCTGCTATGAATATCCCAAACAGCACCAGGCCCAGTACCAAGCCCTGAGGAACGTTCATCACAGCCCTTGCGGATGAGGAGGGTGGCAGCAGCCACTGCTTGCTTGAGTTGTCTAACAGCAGCTGTATGTTCGTCTTTCCAGTGTGGTCTGATGTCATCATCCATGGAAGCTTTGAGCAGACTGTAGAGTGGTCTCGCTAGTTCAGCATAAAAAGGAATAAAGTCTCTGTGGTAGCTGGTTAAACCAAGAAGGGACCACAATACTGTTTTTGTAACAGGCAGATCAAGTCTCTGAATTGTCTTTACCTTCTCGGCATCTGGGTGCTTACCACTGGGAGTGATGGTGATGCCCAGGAAAGTTACCTCCTCCTTTACTAGCTGACACTTCTTTGGATTGACTTTGAGCCCTGCCTTCTGCAGCAGCTGTAGAAATTCATCTAGTAACTTGAGATGTTCCTCTTCTGTTTCGGTAGCCAGCAACAAATCATCAGCGTATTGTAACACAGCTTTGGGCTTGGAAAAATGGGTCAAGATAGTAGCCATTCTTTTGTGGAACACAGTGGGGCTATTACAGAAGCCCTGGTGCAAGCGGGTCCAGGTCAATTGTCTATTGCCCCAAGTGAAGGCAAACTTGTACTGAGAAGCCTTATGGATTGGCACACTCCAAAAACCATTTGCAATGTCCAGTGTGCTGAAAACCTTGGCTGAGGGAGGGATGTGGGACAGCAGTGATGGAGTCTCTTGTACTATAGGGGCACAGGCTGGGGTAACAGCATTCAGCCTGAGGTAATAAATAGTAAGATGATAGGCGCCACCTGGTTTAAGTACGGGCTAAACAGAAGAATTTGTAGTGGACTCACACTCTCTCAGAACCCCTTGCTGCAGTAATGATTGTATGATTAGGTCTACATCTGCTTTACACTCATCGGGAATCTTATACTGCTTTTGTGCCACATGAGCCCTTCCAGTTATAACTTCTTCTTGTTCTAACAAACCACAATCATGTTTATTTTTAGCGAAAACCTCTGCATGCTGTTTAATTGTCTGGTTTACAAGAGGGGACTCATGCTGGGGGAAGGGCAAAACCTCTGGATTTTTAAGAGCAGAAATAGCATGCACATCTGAGACAACAACAACCTCATTATCTGACTTGCCTCCTGTGTGCAACCAAAGGCGATTGTCTGTGCAATCAAAAACAGCTGCTATGGACCTTAAAAGGTTTGATCCTAAAATACCATTTTGATCAGGCAAATTCATTAAATGTGCATCTAAATCAAAGGTACATCCAGTTATAGTTATGTCAGCTGGCTTAGCCTTAATTGCTGTAACATTGGATCCTTGAAAAGCAGATAGTGTAATAGCTTCATTTGTTGCAAGCAGGTGTGTTTCAGGTTGTGAGGTATGTATGATGGACATGGAAGCTCCCGTATCAATAAGCATGGTCTGCTGCAGGCCTCCTGTTACAGCAGCTTGAATGATAGGTCTGTTCCAGTCATCTCGCCGAAACCTCACTATCAGTTTAAGGGAGGCCAGACATCCCTATGGGGAGTTAGTAATCTCATTTACAGCTTGCATAGCAGAAAACTTTTGCATCATTTGGGTCATTTCATTCAATTTCTTAAGAACTTCAGCATTAGTGGGTGTGATTCCCCCCAATGACTGAGGCTCAAACTGGGATGGCTGAGAAAAAGCTGGTGCAACTGCGCTTGGAAGGGCATGGTACATTTGGGGAGGGTATTGTGGCAGGGGTTGTTGGGATGGAGGTTGCAGATAGGGGCATCTGGGTTTTATGTGCCCAGGCTGTCTGCAATTGTAGCAGACTATTGTCTGCTGTGGGTTAGGGTTGGTCCGAGGGGATCCTTCCATGGCTGCTACTGGACCCTTTTTGGTGGGGGAATTGGCTTTAAGCATTGCTTCTGCTTGTTTGATCATGGTTACAAGTCTAAGGTAGGTAGTTGTTTCATCTACTGTTGCCCCTAGGAGGGATCGTAATTCTGGAAGCATGCCACTTAGGAATCGCTTTTTGAACATAACATTCTCATATTGGGGTTTAAATTCCCCACCTGGATCTCCTGCCCTACAGGCTGGGAAAGCTAACCCATATACACAAAATAATCTCTCCCCCCAAGCAGCACCTGGCTTCCCCTTTTTCTGAGCAGCCAGGGCGAATGCCTGATGGAAATCTACAGTTCCTCCTGTTACCAAAGAAATTACCTCATGCAATAAATGTGCAAACTGCCAATCATTTCCTCCTATTGCCATATCTGGCAGTGCCTGTCTAAGAGAAGGATGCAAACAATACACTATTACATCTCTTGTATCTATTGGTCTTAGTTCCTCATGGGTCCTGAGAAAAGTTTGAATTTTTACATTTAACTCTGACAGATCATCTCCTGCATTTATTTGTCCCAACTCTTTGCCTAAAGCTGCTACATCCTTGGGGCTTAGCCTCCGCTCTTCTGTGACAGTGGTAACCACTGGTGGTGGTCTAGG
Organism: Neoceratodus forsteri; assembly: GCA_016271365.2. NCBI lineage: Eukaryota > Metazoa > Chordata > Ceratodontiformes > Ceratodontidae > Neoceratodus > Neoceratodus forsteri. The sequence continues at coordinate 1,729,125,288 of CM057456.1, forward strand.
AGGATCAGGGTCCCCCCAAGGCTGCATCTGCTGGCCGAGGTGGAGCGGGGTCTTGATGTGACTGCACCATAGTGGTCACTGGTGCCATAGGTGGCAGCTTCCTAAGTGGTGGCACAGGCACCATTGGAGCTGAGGGGGGTGGGGGTGTATATTCAGGCGGGGGGTGGCAAGTACTTTGGGTCAAGCTGCCTTTGCCTAGAATTTACACAGTAATCAGGGTATTTTTGACAATGCTCTTCCCAATCTGCATTGTCTATTTCCCCACAATTTACATCACCACCATCGTCATTTTCATTCTTTAAGGAGACACCACTATAAGCAGCCACCACTGATTGATGTCTTCCTAACTGGGCTTCTAACTCCTTAATGAGCCGTTGGCATTCTCGATGATCTACATGGGACTTAGAGGAGATTTTGGTTTGTGAGAGGCAAACCAAAATCTCCTCTAAGTCCCATGTAGATCATCGAGAATGACTCGGGTTCAAATATACATTGGCCGTAAGATGCCTGGGTCATAAGATACTTCTGACACTTTGCTGAGACATACAGTCATTCTTAAATGGAAAAACAAGTGATATGGGGATTTTATATTTATCAAAAATACTGGCTTTAGGATACAGAAAACATGCGAAGGGATGTGGCTGTTTTTTTAAAAATAACTGGCTTACAGATAGAAACCATACAGTGGCCAAATTACGTATCTCATTATTTTTTATATCAGTTCCTTGTAACACATATTTTTAATCACAAAATGAGGAACTTCAGTAGTTAAGGCCAGCCGCAGTTACTAGCATCTGTGTTCTTATTTCAGCCGTAACCTTTAAAAAGGCATATTTTGGTACACAGTGTTTCCTGCTGAGCAGGGTAATTCCAAGTTAGACCTTGGCTTTGTGCTTTCTGAATTATTTTATTTTCTACATTTACAGAGTTTTAACCATTAACTTTTTAAAGTCTTACACATACATGCATATTAACTGACATGGTGGCATCATTCATTTACTTAGTCACTAAACTATGCTTTATTTTGGCACACAGGCCTAGAGACTGTGGAGTGAACAGGAGTTAGACAATAACAAGTTGCTGTGTGCTCAACCACCCTCAGGCAATCGCTCTTGAACCCCACTGCATATACACACCCCTCCAAGCAAGGGGCACATAAGATGGCTAGTTCACATAGGGTGTGATCACTTTTATCTGGTACCAATAATAAAACTATAAGCACAAGTATGATATTACACATTAAGCTCTGGTAACCCAGGTATTATTACACAGTCCTGATGCAGGATTGAATGAAGAGTTGCCTGGGATCTTGCGGTGGAGCACTTGATGGAAAATTCAGCAAGCTTGCATTTTACCCCCAACAGGCCATAGTGTGCTAGCACAGCTTTAAAAGGAACAGAAGTCCCAAAAAACTTGCTTGACTTTCAAACAAACTGGAACCCAAATTGTAATCCAATGGAAAATAAAAAGTCTGGCCAGCAATGCCAGCACTCACGTGATGCTTGGATGCTGCAGACTGGGAAAAGAATGATGATTCAGGAGCAGCAGGGGGCAGCACACAGAAGCAGGAAAACAGCCTAGAGCCTTGGATTATTTTGAGCATGTGATAACTGTTCAACCTTTCTTGTCTCACACCTCTGAATGCAGCTCTTCTGTACTCGGCTCCCAAGCTGCAGCCCTTCTGGCTCCACTTTCTGAATGCAGCTCTTCTAGCTCACACCTCTAGCTACAACATCCTTCTGACTCTCATGCTTCTCTGGTCACAACTCATCAAAATCACACCCAGGATACAGAAGCATTGTGTAGCAGCTTCCCAGGTCCCAAGGAGACTGGACCTCGATGAGCAGCCCAGCGCCCAACTCCCACAAATGGGTCAAGAGTGCCCTAGCATTTGGGTCCACGCCCGTGGCTCCTTGTTCCCCAATCCACCCCACTTGATAAGAGCTAGCTGGCCCCTTATCTGGCTCTGAGTTGGCCTCGACAGGATGCTGTCTCTATAAATGGGTGAACTTAGACATACAATAGGGTCACAATGAAGGAGCCCTGGGGAGGACCCCAATAAATCTTTCTGACAAGCCCAGGAGAGGACTTGGAGGATGTATGACCTTGCTAGGCTACTCTCTTCAACTCACAGTGCCCTTCCTGGCACAGTTTCTTCTTCTCTGTTCAGTTGTTGCCCTTTCTGACACTATCACACCTCTCAGTTCAGGCAGTGCCCTTCTGGCACAATCACTTGAGATGGTGCCCTTCTTGGCACAAACACTTCTCACAGTGCCCTTCTTGGCAAGGCAAATTTTATTTTTAAGGTGCCCAATCTCGGAGGTTCTGGGCACCGTACAGTTAAAACATAACAACACATTAAATAAATACACACAATAAAATGCATATACAGTATACACCACTTAATTCGTCCTTGGTTAATTCGGACCACCGGTTAATTCGCCCGAAATGCATTTGCCAGAAGCTCTTTCCTATATCCTCTGTATTAAACTGTAGCAATAATTCGTATTTTGGCCACTGCCTATACCGCCCATTACAGTCTCATTCTACTACCCACTTAACACCTTACAGCTCCACTCATTAGCAGCCTCATTGTGCAGGTATCCTTAGTTGCTGCGTTTGCTGCATTTTCTGCTGAGAATGGCCAGAATCAAAAGAAGTGACATGACTCTGGCTCATAAAATTCAGATTTTGGAGGAAATGGAGATGCTTCCAAAGCTCAGTCTCTGTGATTTAGCAACTCATTTTGGAATGCCCAAATCAACACTGTGCAATCTCATAAAAGCTAAAGAGCGTCTCCTGACTGATTGGCATGCGAACCATAATCCAGATAGGAAGAGAAAAAGGGAAGGTAAGGTCGTTGATGTGGAGAAGGCTCTCCTCCATTGGTTTTCAAATGCTTGTGGTCGAGATGCTCTAATCAGCGGACCTTTGCTCCTACAAAAGGCCCAGCAGCTGGCAGTCTCAATGGATAAGCCAGATTCCAAAGCTACTGATGGCTGGCTTACCCGTTGGAAGCATCGGCACAACATCTGTTTTAAAAAAATACATGGGGAAAAACAGAATACCGATGCTGACAGCATGACTAGCTGGATTAAAGACGTGCTGCCTTGTCTCCTCCACGGTTATTCCCCAAACGATATTTTTAACAAATGCCCTGTTAACGCTTAGAGGTGTGATGGAGCAGTGGGAGGACGTGATGCCTGACTGGGAGACCATGGCATGGACAAACAAGAACTGGAGAAGATATGCTGAAAAGAAGATGCCGCAAACAAAGATAACACAGTTCTTCTGGCAGCCAGAGTCCGAGAAGGAGGATTAACATGGCACGCAAGTCAAATTGCAGCAGATTCTTTTAATTGCTTTAATAAAAGTTACATTTTTATTCACAGGATGCCTGCACAGCTCTCTAAACAAAATCACAAAAAGAACAGTAATCACTAATCACTTGCCAATCTATATTGCTACAGTACTGTATTATAATGTATTCTAACCTTTTCTTTACAGGTTTTTTTTTGTTGTTGTTTAGACGGACAATGCTTATAGCAGATGAAATGTCTTTACTCATTTCAGTCCACTATAAGCGGCATGTACTGTAACAATAAAAAAATCCAGCAGTAATATAAAAACACAAATACTTTGTGTGTGTGTGTGTCTCTCTCTCTCCCTCTCTCTCTCTCTCTCTCTCATGAATTTGAGCCCAGAAGGGAGCCTACGAACTACAAGAAGTGGGCCCTGGGGAAGACCCATGGAATTACTATGGAGTGGGCCCTGGAGAGAACCCACATGGAGCACACTCACCTCTGAGGCCGGGAGATCAGAGGGCTGTGGGTTCAGTTCCCACATCTGGCACTTGGGTTAATATCCCAGTACTGACACTGTAATGCAGCATGAGAGGGGTGCTGCATTTCTGAGGTGCCGTCTTTCGGATGAGACGTTAAACCGAGGTCCCATCTGCCTGGATTGGTGGTAGTTCAGGTGGATGTTAAAGATCCTATGGCACTTATCGAAAAGAGTAGGGTGTTTTATTGACATAATAATATAGACAAACAACACTTTTCAAGGAGAGAATAAATAATAAATAAACACAACATTTTCATCACAGATAACACCCCAAAAGGAAAATAGTTAGCATTAAAGTTTGCATATCACAAAAGGCTTGAAAATCATAAAGAAATAAGCTTCTTAACCAGGACTGAATTAAGTTTAACCCTTGTAGTAATAACTAAATAAGCCCTACTGTAACTCCTTATTTAAATTTAATAAAATGAACAAAACCTTTCCACCATTTACGTAGAGTTCCCGGGGCTACTCTAAAGGCATCTTTTGTATAAATTTGTACTAGCTCCTTGCTAATCAGCCCACTTACACATGAGTAAGGCATTTTCTTTTGATAGAGGACCCATTGGACCCTGGCTTGCCATAAATAGTATCTGAGACATCCCAAAAATAAGGATAACGTTTCTTCATGGAACTCTAACAAGTTTACGGATAATGACCTAGAATCAATAATTAAATCGTCATATTGTTTAACCATCTAAACCCCCATAAGTTCTAAGTATGCCCATAAGCCAATCGTTACGACATTTGAGAAAAAATGTCTCCATTGACTCTTCTTCATTTATACATTCCAAATAAGGACACAATCTTTCCTGTAAGGCCTTGTACTTTGCATTACTCTAATATTCAGTTTCCATAAAAATTAACCACTGTGTTTCCCTTGCTTTTGTGGCATCCTGTTACTATTAAGTTGTGCCAATACCATAGAATTAAATGCTGAAGAACAATTTTTAAATCCTGGTTCTGAGGGAAGTACCAACTTCATTATGTGACGATAAAGCCCTTTTGTATTATTATTCAGTATTGTCTGTTTTTGCAATTTCCATTTGAGTAATTTCTGAGCCGATGACCTAAAATACAAAGGTATGTATAAAAAGCGATTTAGTTTGGGGGCCAAATTATGCCAATTCTTTAAATATTTACCCATTGATTTCAAAATCCAAGTTTCCTCTCCCCCTAATTCCGCCTTTAATCCTTCCTTAACTGAGTTTGAAATAAATAATGCATGTACAAAAGTCACCGGGTCTACCATTCCCAAACCACCCTCATTTTTCCTTAGATACGTATAACCCCTTTTCACAGGATTTAAGCGGTTGCCCCATAGCATTTGGAAAAATAGACTATATTTTTGTCTCAAAGGCTACTGGGAGTGGAAAGATCATAGCCACATACTGCATCATTGGGAGAAGAAATTTTTAATTACCTGAACCCTTTTTAGTTTAGATAGTTTCCACTTTTTCCATCTATTTACCTTACTCTCTAATTTTTCAATCACACTTTCCCAATTTTCTATAGGCATATTTTGGGGACCAAACTTGATCCCCAATATTTTAAGAGGATTTCTGGAGATGAAGATACCATCCTGCCATACTTCCCCTGTGTCCGTTGCACCAATTAATAATCCCTTTGTCTTATTTAGGTTCAATTTTGCATTTGATACCGTCGAGAAGGCCTCAAAGGCAGTCACAAAGTAGGTTACTGAAGACAAATCTTTAAAATAAACTACTAGATCATCTGCATAGGCTTGTATTCTTAATTGAGCGTCCTTTTGCCTATTTACCTGAATACCCTTCCAAATCTGATTCAAAGCTATTGTCTGTAAGAAGGGGTCTAGAGCAAAGGTATAAAGGAGAGGGCTAAGGGGGCACCCCTGATGAACTCCTGTGGTTAGCTCAAAGCCCTCTGCCTTCTGACCTTTTAAATATGGAAAACCATATAACTTTCATATAATTTCTCTATTAATTTTACTAGTTGATCTGGAACCCCATAATGCTTCAGGGTAAGGAACAGGAATGGCAAATATACTCTATCGAAGGCCTTGTCCAAGTCTGCTGCTACTAAACATCTGGTCAACCCTGTATCAGTGAGATGCTCAATAACATCTCGAATTAACATTAAAGCTGACTGAATCCGTCTATCTGGTAGACCACAATATTGAAAAGGAGAAATAACTCCTTTTGCATAATTCTTCAGTCTATTATTTAAAATGCAAGCAAAGATTTTGTAATCTGAATTCAGAAGAGTTATTGGTCTCCAATTAACAATATTGTGTTTGTCTCCTGTTTTAAATATGTAGGTTAATAGTCCTTCTGAAAAGGAAGGGAAAATAACAGTTTTATTCAAAAAGAACCTAAATAAAATACACAGGCACTGACTTATTTCTTCTGAAAAGATTTTATAGAAGTTATTTGAAATCCCATCTATTCCAGGAGAAATGTTTAGTTTCAATAACCCAATAGTGTTTATAATTTCTGTTTTTGAAATGGGACCCCACACCTCTGAACTCCCTACTAGGTTGGCTGGAATTACAATGTCTTTTAGATAGGTCATCATAGCTGAATTAGAAATCAACTTACTGGGATTTAAATAACTAAAATGATCTACTATCACTTCCCTTAATTGGGCCACAGTGGAAACCAAGCTTCCATCTGAGTTTTTAAGTGCCTCCATTCTCATGGAGTCTCTTATTTGCTTACACATTTCGAATGGATCTCCAATGGGCGATTTTTTAATTCCATTGGTTAAAATAGCCTGCATGGTTTTCCCCCTGTCATATTGAAATTCTCTCATTTTTTCTTTTAATCTAGCAATTTGCTCAGAATAATTAAACCTAGAAGTACATGCTGTAGTCATGAGCCTTTGTAACTGACGCCTTAAACTTAAGTAGTGCAGAAATTTATAATTCTTTGTTTTCACTCCTTGTAATTTCAACTATTTCCTTAAATCTGCTTTCGTCTCCAACCACCAGTCTCCTAGATCAGTATATAAAAAGGATACTGATAATCTAGCTTTTAAGAGGAGTTTCACCCCTGATTGTATGAATGGGAGTTCAAGAGAGGAATTATTAAGTTTCCATCTAATTTGCCTTTTCTCTGGCCCCTCCAAAAAATTAAAACAACTTAGAAGGAATGAATGATCTGAGAATTCACTGGGAAAGATTTTAAAAGACTCTAATTGCATATTTGGTGACACTAACATATAATCAATCAGGGTGAAGCTCTTCCCCTTGTTAAAAGAAAACCGCCTCCTGCAAAGCATTATTACAAATCAATAGGTCAACATCTTTATGATTTTACCTAAGCGTTGGAATCACAATATATTTTTTTATTATTTTTTACTAGCATAAACCGGAATAGAACAATTAAAGTCGCCTCCCCATAATACTCTAAATGTTGTTAATAAGTAGGGCTGTACTGCTTTAAGGCAATTAACTCTACTGGCTTTAGTTTGGGGATTATAAATATTAATGAACCTGTAACATAACCCTTGCCACTTCCCATCAATAATCAACACCCTTCCTGGAATTAAATCGATCAAATTAAGTAGCTGGAAAGCATAGGAATTGAACAAAATTCCTAAGCCATCTGTGGAATCCTCCCCAAAAGACCAAAAGGAAGGGCCCCAAAACCAATCTTTTTTAAATGCCACCAACTGTTCCATGGAAAACATCCATGTCTCTTGCAAAAAGAAAACAGAAAAGGGATGTTCATGAATATAACAAAAAAGGGCTTGTCTCTTAACCTTATTTAATAAACTATGAGCATTCAATGAACCCCAAACCATCCTCATCATCCTTTTCTTTGCTCAAACTGTTATTTTTTCCTCTTTTTCCTTTTTTTTATCCTTGTAATTATCCATAACTTGTGACCTGGTTGAGAGTGAGGATTTCTGTGAGTCCGAATCTTCGATCTCTATCTCAGTATTACCCCAAGGAGAAAACAGTGCCGCATATGAGTTGCTGGTTTCAATTTGCAGCACTGGTGGGGGGGGAGGGATTTTTAAATGTAAATTCCTCGAAGATCGTCTTTGAGGTGGAGCAGTCACAGGTTCACAAACTGTGGCAACAACCCCAACTTCCTTTGTAACCTCTTCTGAATAACAAACAGGAGGAAACTCTGAGAGGTTAGCAGGACCTTTGTTAGCCTTGATTAACCTAGCAGTATCTGAGGATGACCCTTGCTGGTTATCACTGCTTGATGTTATAGGCTTCTTCTTATCCGAAACCTTTCCTTTTATTCCCCCTTCTAGTTTGGTTGACTTTTTAACTTCAGGGAATTTAGTCTGATTATTTGTGGAAGGTAAAGAGCACATACCAAGAGAAGAAGCTTTAGCCATAGTTTCTTGTGCTTTCTGAATGAAAACCTCAGAATTTGAACATGGGGACTTATTTTGGGCAGCCCACGGACATATTTTGAACGTATGGCCTTTAGTTTCACACAGATCGCAGCTTGATTGATTATTGCAAAACATAGTCAGATGCCCAACCTCCCCACAATTATCACAACGGGTTGATCACATACGCTTGGAAGATGTGTTCTGGCCCCACATTTGTAGCATGCACGAGGCTGCCCACTATAAAAACATACACCTCTATCTTTCCCTAATAAAAAAGAATTAGGTATGTGTTCAATCCCTGTCTCGGAGTGTCTTAGTTTTATTTTATATTTCCATCCTCCAGTCCAGAACCCTTCAGTGTCTAAAATAGGTTCAGGTTCACTTAACACTTCACATTTTTTTTTTAACCAAAAGGTTATGTCTTCCACCCAAACACCTTCATTCCTGAACATGACCGTGACAAACTTGATAAGGGGTTTCGACAAAGGAATAACAATAAAGGGTGTCCAAATAGGAGAAAACTTAACTTGGCTATACCTGACCCAGAACAGCTCTAAAGCATGTTGTGGCAGCTTATATCAAAATTGTCTTCCCTAAAATATTAATGAAGGCATACACATCCTGCGGTGTAAAATGCAAAGAGTCTTTAGTAAAGTCTTCCCCACATAATGCCTGTCCCGCCGGATTTCTAACCTCCTTATACCTTAATCATCATGTTACGCCTAGGCGCAGCCTCCCTATGTGAATTTGAAAAAAGTTCTGACATCAAAGGCTTCTGAGCCGGGGTAGACGGGGGGGGGGGTGTGGTGTTCTCATTTGTACCCATCTGAATAGGTTTTTGCATAGGATTTTCCTGACAAGTTACTGCAGGGGAGTAATCCATTTGCCTAGAAGTTCCTAAAGGTAGTTGTAAAACTTCTTTCTCCATCTGAATATTGTTCCCATTCATAGTCCCTTTCTGTTGTTGATCACCAGGAAACCACTCTGGGGTATGCTGTGATAAAGTTAAATCCAACCCCCACGTAGGGTCAGGCTTCCATTCCCCTGAGTCCATCTGTTTCCATCCAGTCTCACTTAATGCTTTGTGAGGTGACCAGGGATCCTGCTGTCCTCTTTCTTGCAAGTGAGGGGATTCAGTCATTTGTGGAGCAGTTTTTAATTTTGTTTGTTTTGTTTTATCAGCAAAGAAAAACTCAGTTGCCCCACTTTGAGAACCTTCTGTTAATTGGTATATAACTGCTTGGTCAGCAACTGAATTCTCCTGGCTCGAGTGCTTAAACACAAAGCCTGTAACTTTGTTTAACTGTGCCTTTTCATTTTTGCAGAAGATAGAAGGCAAGGTTGTCTGGTCAGTTCTAGAATTAGTTAGCCTGTCATTACTTTGCTTTGTTTCATCGGGAGCCAAGACTAATTGAGGGCACTCGCTTTTCCCTACAACATTAATGCCAGACTTTGCAGAGTTTAAAAGGTTAAATTGACTTTGGGAAGTGCAGCTCGAGCTCTTTTGTTTTGAGCTCTCTCCCACAGAGCTGCAAGCAATACTACAAACAGCCTTAGCGCTACCGCAGCACTCTGCATTATACTGAATCAGACGGCTGCTCCCATTAGAAAGCTCAACGCACTTCTGCGGAGCTTCTACAAGTAGAGGCAAAACATCTTTTTGCAATTAACAGCATTTCTCATTTCAGACAACTCCGTCCTGTCAACATTTGTATTAACCACAGTTTCAGTACCTTCAGGATTTTGAAACTCCTCCGTTCGCGCCGACGTCCTGTAAATAGATCGCAGAGCTTTGAAATCATGTTCATACCTTTCAGCCTGTAAGTTTTTCTTTCCAACTTCCTCGGAACTTACTGTGGTAGGTGTATCATCTGTTTTACTTTCGCTGGGCATAGATGACACGACACTGCTTCGGAGCTGATCTTCATTCCGTTGAGAAATGAGTGTTTTACCTGTGGAGTACCCAGGTTCAAATACCGCCAATTCTGTTTGTAATCCTGATTCTGCAGTCATCGGCTGTTTATTTTCGTTTTTGGATTTCTCCATTACTGATTGTTCCCAATTGAAAAAAGCATCCTGAAGCTCTACATCTGAATTTCTTTCAGCCAAATCCATGGCTGTAGCCTCCACAAAGCCTGGAGCAAGAGACGAGGCTAGCTCTCCTACTCCACTTACTTCCTCCTCCTTCCCTGGTCCACTCGAAGTGGCCATCTTGGAAATGGCCTGTCCCCCTACTGGCTGAAACACAGCGTCCGAGTAGGGGAATTTCCCTGGTGTCCTGGCCAAATTTCCCCCTCATTCACTAAAAATACCACCAACAGCTTAATCTGGTTCAAGGTCAGTTGGCATTCATCTGTATCCCCCTCCCCTGGGTCGTGCCTGAAAATAGGCAGGATTTGTCTAGTGCACTTACCCGGTCAACAAAAAAGCTAAATAAATAAGGAGGTCCTGCTCCCTAACTGCCATGCAGGTCTGCACTGCTTGGCATCCTAGCCAAACAACCCCTTGGTTCTAAAGGTTCCAAAACTTTTTTCCTTCTCTGCCACCTCTCATTGGGCAGACAGGGCTGTCCGTCAGCCCTTCTGCCTTGTCTTGCCCTCTCATTGGCCTAAAAAGTCCTCCAGCCCAAATGGGAAGAACCTGTTGCATCATCCTCCCACAATGCATAGCTTGCCTTGCTACCTCCGGGGGGGGTTGTTTAACCAGGAACAGCACACTAAGCAGTAGCTTGTTTCTAGGTGTCACCTGGAAGCACAAGGAAGTTAAGTGACTTGCTTAGGGTCACACAATACGCAAGTGGGAGCTGTGGGATTCAAACCCAGGTTTCCAGGTTTGCAGCTCAGATCCCTAAACCACTGTGCTATACTCCCTCCTTCTGATAAGTTACTGACCATGTGAGAGGTCACAAAGATGGTAGCCCCTTTAATTCAGTGGAGCCCTGTGCTCCAAAAGTCATAATTGTATTTTATTCTCATATTGCCCCTTCACTTGTGCTGCCCCTATTTCAGTTGCCACATGCCCCCCGGGCTGCTATCCGATGGCAGCATGGGATGGCCTTGACATTTGTGCTCCCAAAGGGAGCTCCCTTCTCTGATCCCACCCCCATATTGCTGCAGTCTCTATGTGCAGCATGGATCCACTCTCTTAAAAGTGCAGCGCAGCAAATGTCCCATTCCTTCCTTCTCCTCCCCCAGTGCCTCTATATCTCTTGATGGCCACTGAAGTCCCCCAGACCAGAGCACACTGGGGAAATGCTGTGGCGGCTGCCAATGCAGCTTGCAGTGTTCCTGCTGGGCGGGTGCCTTCAGTGCCATAAAATATTCAAACTGCCAAGACGGCTCACACATCCAAGCTGGCTGCTGTCCAAACATGAGCACACTGCGGAGCATAACTCCGGCAGTCATTTTCCTGACTGCTCCTCTGGCCCCCTTTCCAGCTTCAGTCCTGGGCCAGAGTGAGCAAGAAGATGGGAGGCAAAGTTCAGGGTGGCACGTAGGATTCCAGGTAAGCACTCCACCCCAGTGAGGGGGTTACAATAAAAACTTCCCTGGTGCCTAGTGATCCCACCCCTCCAATCACCAGCCCATAGGAAAAACTGACAACCCTCCCTGGCATGTAGCGGTCCCCCATGTGGCACCAATCACCCACCCCCAGTTGCCTTGCTAGTAGCCTTGGTGCCATGGGTGCACATATGGTAACCAGCGGAGCCCTCCTCACACCTCCTCAGCTGGATGCCATATGTCCAGGCAGGAAGCATGTGACTTATTTATAGGACAGAGCATGTTATCCTGTCCTATAACTAAGATGCACACTCCCTGCCTGGACATACAGCGGCTGGTCAAGGAGGTGTGAGTATGGCTATGCCAGTCGCTGTATGCACATCCCTGGCACTAAGGATACTGGGAAGGTGACTGGGGCTGGGTGTTTGGTGTGGCAGAAGGTATTTAGACACCAGGGAGGGTTGTCAGTTTTCCTACAAGCTGGTGATCGGAGGGAGGGGTGATCACTAGCACCAGGGACAGTTTGATTTTTTTACAGGACGGTGATCAGAGGGAGAGTGGGACCACTGGGCACCAGGACAGTTTTAAGTTAATTACAGACCTGTTAGTGGAGGGGGGAGTGCCGCAGACCACTGGGGGCAGGTGTGGTCCACTGCAGACAACCAGTTGAGTGGAGGCATTACCTCTGGCAGCTGCTAGGGTTGCCCAACATATGTCAGGGTTGTGTTTAGCAGAATTTGCTCTGCACAAGAGGACCACGTTAATCTTTTTTCTGCAGCACAAATCTGCTGAATATGGGGAAGTGTGGCTATTCATGGCCATGTCCCTCCACTTGCCCACCTGCATTATGTTCTGTGTGGGGACTAACCCTTTTTGCCCACATAAAGGCCCCTTTTGAATATGGGGTCTGGGGCAAACCCCAGTTTGCATGGTCAAAGACCCCTTAGCGCCCACGCAAAATGTTGAATATCTGGCACCTGGTGTCCAGTGGAACTCACAGTTCTCAGTAGTTTTAGTAAGCCAGAACACTCACAAACTAAAAAGGAGAGGGTGTCAATCTGACAAAAATTCTTGCTATTGCTGTGTGAAGGCCTTAAAAATCAAGAGAACATAGAGCAGTAGCAACATCAGAACGGTTAACAGAACATCACAAGGGTGCAGTGTCATGATGAACAACTGTATTTAAAGAACACACACCAGAGAGCAGCAAAGTTGACCATCGTAAAGTAACACAGCAGAGCTTCCAAAGCACTTGAGTGTGCCTCCAAAAGGTCTCAGAATATGTATCAACTAACTTTACATGTGCTCACCAAATGACAAAACAAAGTTAATACACATCAGCTGTGTTCTCCAAACAAAATAACTAATGGCTCTCAACTTTTATCAGGATCACTAGGGTCAGCATTTGTTTAAGAGAATTAGTTCATAGAAAAACTTCATCTTAATGAAATGTACAACTACTGGTCTTCCAATCACAACAGCACCGCAAATCTGCTTTCAAACTGAGAACTCTCTATTCTTGACAAGGTTGTAGAACTAGATCAAAACAACATTTTTTACAAAATGATCATACTTACAGCATCACTAAACCTTACAAAAATGCAAATGAATATGTAAAGTTGTGGACTGGAAGCTTGAAAGAAAACAAGTGGTGATCAGTGGGAACCTAGACTTATCTAAAACCCAGCTTCATTTACATTTGTTATGAATACCATGTACCTGTATATTGATGCAGTATAGCCAGTTCTGACATCTGGTACTTGTTGAGCCCAATGCAAACATGGAATGTTGCACCATAATAAAAACTTTGTCCAACACACCCTGCAAAATGGAATGAGATTTCTGCTCAGCTCTGACCTATTGGATGAGTTGGTACTGTCACTCAGAAGGGAAATAGCAAACTTAGCAGGAGCTAATTAAGGAGTATTATATTTAAGCAATCATAAGCAAGATGACAATTAACTTATTCGCTCCTGGTAGCCATTTTGGGTCCATTCCACCAATGGATGGTTCCGACGCCATATGGCGTCTATGTGAACAAATGAGTTTTAAACTAGTATTCCCAGTTACTATGCAGAGAGCTGGCTTCCATGGCACAATGGTGAGCACACAAACATACAGAGATCAAAGGGTGTGCAATAAGTGCTTTGCTGTCCTGGCTTCAGCAGATACTCTCATGTCACACATATTGCAGTCTTTGTTTTCCAAATTAATGCTCACCAGCTTTTGCAACATAGAAACAGTACACTGTAATTGAGATCAGTCAGTGTACAAGCCCAAGCTGAATTCACTTCAAATGACTACCATATGATCCACACTGCTACTGTGTTTATTCTGGCAACCACTAGTTATGGTCCCACGGCCCCTGACAATTACTCAAGATTCCTGATCAGAAGGCCAGTGCTGGTTCTCATCATGTACCACTCCTTCACTCCATATTTTAGTTTTATTTTCCCATTATCAAACAATGAATTATTATCGCATTTGTAAGGGGGGGTCTAGCACAGGTCAAAACAATTCCCAAGAAAGTCAAAAACTGTAGCAAACATGGAAATCATTTTCAAGGTGGTTTGTGAACTGTGTTGACCACTGGACATGGTTGACAGAGAGGAATTAGTAAGTTTATTTCATACCTTGCAGGTCATATGGTCTGAAAGATTTGTCTCAGGTACATTAGGCTTCATGCCATTTTCTGGAGCATATGCCAAGGCACTATGTAATCCCTGGCTCACCGGAGACCTACTTAGACAACTAAAAGCTTGGGACCACCTCTGGGAGGTTGCCAGAAACACCGGGAGTCAAGTTGATATTGCTAACTATAAACGTGCACGAAATGACTGCACCAAATATATCCGGGATACGAAGCCCACCTATTTCCATAGTGCTCTCACTAACTCATGGGGCAACGGTAGGGACTTCTGGAATAACATTTAAGAAATCACAGAGAAGCAATCTAAATCACCCCCGTCAGTACTCAGCATAAATGGTGAAACTACACTTGACCAGAAATTCATTGCTAATTAATTCAATGACACCTTCACGGACCTCAGTGCTGTTCTCCCACAGGGTTTTTTCGATGAAGTGGTTCCCCTTGCCTCCCCAGCCACCCCCAACCACCCTCCTTTCTACTTTAAAGCAGTAAAAATGCATCAAGTCCACAGCTACTTTACCAAAGCCATTTGCAACTCCAGAGCCAGCAGTGACTCCCTCGACCTCAAACTGCTATCACTCACCCTTGAAGAAGTACTCCGACCACTGACCAGGATTTTCAACCTCCCCCTCAGCCTCAGCCAGTTCCCTGACATATGGAAATCTGCCACGGTAACCCCAATTCATAAAAGTGGTGACAAAACAGCTACCGAGAATTACTGTCCAATTTCCATCCTTCCTCCACTCTCCAAGGCTCTAGAGCGCATTGTATCAGACCAACTTACCGAATTCCTAGACAATCACAACATCCTGTGCAAGGAGCAACATGGCTTTAAAAAGGCCATAGCACCACCACGGCACTACTTGAATTCACTGGTGCAATCCATCACTTACTCAATAACAGTCATCTTACTGGGTCCACCTTCATCGACTTAACTAAAGCCGTCAATCGCAATCTCCTACTTGCCCAGCTTCGACTAACAGGGCTCTCACCCAACTCAGTGAACTGGTTCAAAAGTTACTTAGATAAGCGCTCCCAAAGAGTGAGAATTGCTGGCACACTCTCAGACCAAAGACCAGTCCGGTCCGGTGTCCCACAGGGCTCAATCTTGGGCCCTCTCCTTTTCAGCCTTTTTCTGAACACACTGCTAGAATCCTTCCCGGAACAGATCCTTTTTTTTTACCAATTATTTTACCAGGTGAGACACACTAAGCTGAAAGCTTGTTTGCAGGTGCAACCTGGGAGCACAAGGAAGTTAAGTGACTTGCTCAGGGTCACACAGTATGCAAGTGGGGGCTGTGGGATTCAAACCCAGGTCTCCAGATTTGCAGCTCAGAGCCTTAAACCACTGCGCCATACTGCCTCCTTCTCTACGTGGATGATGCTGTCATCCTGGCATCCCACCATGATCCAGTACATCTGCAAGGTAACCTCCAACAGGCCTTCTCTGCAGTCAAAAACTGGTTCACAAAACACAGACTTATCCTCAACCAGAAAAAAACAAAGACCATGATCTTCTGCAGCCCCCAAAACAAATACAAACAATATCAGCTCTCCATTAAAACCAAGAAAGGTCTCACCCTTGAAGAAGTCCATTCCTTCAAATACCTTGGCCTCACCCTCGACTGTAATCTCTCCTTATGTCCCACACATCAATAACGTGGCAAAAGTAGCCAACACCAGGATGGGTCTTCTATTCTGACTTAGGAAACATCTAACCCCAGAAGCTCTGTCCATCGCTGTCCAGAGCTCCATCATCAGCATCATTGACTATGGTCTCATTATCTATGGATCTGCCACAACCTCCTCTCTTAGGCATCTTTCGACTTCTCTCAGTCAAGCCTGCCGACTTGTTACTGGTTCCCACCATCTAACTCACAACTGCAACCTCTACTCCAAAACAGGCTGGCTGCAACTGAACAACTGTATCAAATACAAAACCTGCATCACTGCTAAGAAAATCATGATGGGAAAGGCACCTCCAGGAATCAGCACCCTCCTTAAACCTAAACTCACAAACTGCAACACCAGGAGCTCTAAGCCCCAAATCCTTCAAATTCCCCGCTGCCGCACATCCCAAGGCCAAATGTCCTTTGCATACAGGGCCTCGAGTTGGCTGAATGAGCTCTCTAGTGACACCTCATCGACAGCAACGCTTGGTGCATTAAAAAAAAAGCTCCACCACTCCATAACTGGCTCCGCTACCTGTGCTTGCACCCCATAATATCATTATCCTCAACACTGTTTCTGACCCCATAGGTGTCAGTTTCTGTCCTCTCTGCTTGCACTTACCTGTCCAATGCATCTTCCAATGCACTTACCCTGTGTCTGTCCTGACAAGGCCCCTCAGCTGCCTCACCCTACCCCACTACACCTGTGCCTTCCCCGACTCTCAACCCTCTCCCCTGCTTGCCCTCTCCCTCCAATCTGTTTCTTGTATTACACATCGCTCAGCCCGATTATGTCAAGCAAAGTTACTGTCTGAAACCTTGTACCTGTAACTGTCTTATGTTTGAGTGTCTGTTACCCTATAACCAGCCTGACATGGAACCTTTGTAAAAGAGCCTTGGCTCAAAGGTACTTTGTAATCCTAGACATAAATAAATAAATAAATAATAAATAAAAATATTTCAGTTAGAGTTATTGCTTTTTTTAAAAAAAATATCTTGGTTCAGTTTTTAGCTCTTTAATTGATTTGTCTATCCATCCTTGAGGGTCTGCAAGTGGCTGAGTGTGAAAACATAATGGAAGCTATTTAATGCTGAATGGTCGTACAGCAAAGGAACGTGAGGCAGGAGATCATGGTTCCAATATCAGCTGTGTGACCTTGAGCAATTCATGTAACCTCCGTGCTTTATCAGTCCACTCAGCTGCTGAGTAAGCAATATGACATGAGGAGGTATGCATTGTGCTGAGACAAACGCATAGTAAGGCACGAAGACACAGACTGAGTGCCTTCAGCCTCAGACAGAAAGCTAAAAAACTATACACAGTCAGCCTGATGTCTGTAGTGGGGAAGGTAATGAGTCCATACTAAAGGAGAAACTGGTGGAATTCCTGGAATGGAATGGGCTATAGGACTCCAGGAAGCATGGGTTTATCAATCAATCAATCAATCAATTTTATTTAGTCAGGCATAAACACCATTGAGCAAGCTCATTTTCAAAGTGGTCCTGGACATTAATACAATACAATACATAGTCACAGATGTGGTAAACAATAATGCGAAGACATTGTACAGGTGAAGGTCAAAATAGGCCTATTCATACTGGTCTAACATATGTGTATGCAGTTACAATTCATAAAAAAGTTTACAGGAAAGAGGAGAGCCAACAATCATAGCCTGTCACCAGCTTATTGATAATAAGTAGGGAGAGGAAAGGTGGTAGAAAAGGTGTGTTAGTGGAAGGGGATAGGTTGAAGAGGGCCAGGATTAGAGGGAATAGACTAGTAAGTGCTGGTTATCCCTTACAAGGGATGTGTGGTGAGCAAGATTCAGAACTGAGATTCGTGGGAGGAGTCAAAGGCTAAGGGCTAAGAGTCATCTAAAACAATTGCATGTTTCCTTCAGAAATTCGGCTATCAGAGCTTTGAATGTGAGTAGACCTGGAAGTGAGGAAAGCTTTAATGAGCTTTGCATGGTGTTCCAAAGCGATGGGAGTGAAAAATTGATTGCGGCCAAGCCATATGTTGTTTTCTCTCTAGGAATCTGGAAACAGAGTTTAAAGAAGCATCTCAGGCCATAAGATCCCTTGGTTTGTGTGAAAAGGCTCGAAATGTATGCAGGAAGATTATCAGATAGTGCTCTATAGAGCCAGAGAAGAGAGTTTCTTTTCCTCCTAGTTGAAAGTGAGGGCCAACCCGACTCCTGGTACAGTAGGCAGTGGTAAATACGAAGGGCTAGGTTAAGGATAAATCTGAGGGCCCGGTGGTAAAGAGTGTCTCTACAATCATTGTTAAGGGACAATGATTGTAGAGAAAGTCAGCATAATCCAATATGGGTAGGAATGGGGATTGTACTAGTCTCCTCCTAGCTTCTAAGGTAAGCAGATGTTTAATACGATACAATAAGCCTAACCACTGCCCTAGTTTCTTTGATACTTCATTTAGGTGGCACAGAAAGTTAAGCTTATTGTCCAGCCAGAACCCTAGGTATTTAAAGGTTTCAATTATTTCAAGGGGTTCATCTAAAAGCGTTAGAATCTGGGGAATATGTGTTGGTCCGGAGACGGCCTTTGGTAAGAGAATAATGGCTTCAGTTTTTTTAGCGTTAAGGAGGAGCTTAAGTTTGATGAGATTATGTTGGAGAGTAATGAAGTCTTGCTGTAAATTCTTGGGGGCCAAGTCCAAGGCTGAATTTGTGGTTTAGAGTACAGTATCATCTGCAAATAAGTGTACATTAGCTGATCGCAGATGTGTGTCCAGGTTTTTGATATAGATTGGAAAGAGGATTGGGCCCAGTATGGAACCTTGTGTGACACCTCGTAAAAGAGATTTTTGTGGAGACAGATCACCTGCAGCTTTGACTTGTAACCTGTTGGTGAGGTAATTGGTGAACCATTTGATTGCAGTACTATCGAGACCAATATTGCTCAGTGCTGTAAGCAAGATGTTGTGATCCACAGTATCGCAGGCCTTACTAAGCACAAGAAAAAGGGCAAACACATGCTTCTTAGAATCCAGGGCAATTTGCCAATCTGTGGTTACTTTTGCAAGGGCAAATACTGTGCTATGTTTGGCTCTAAAGTTGGATTGTGCAGGGTTTAGCAATGTCTGTGAATCCAAGTGTTCTCTAATTTGGGTATTTACAATTTTTTCAAGTAGTTTTGACAGAACGGATAATATAGATATAGGCCGGTAATTATTCAGATCACACAGATCTCCAGACTTGAATAATGGTAAGATGTGGGTGGTTTTCCATGACACAGGTAGTTCTCTTTGCCTCAGAGAGGTGTTGAATAAATGGGTAATGGGGGAAGTCAAGTAGAGATGGCCGAGCTTTAGGAAGTAGGGTTCGATATTGTCTGCACCAGCACTCTTTTTAGTGTCCAGAGATAGAAGTAGGTCCTCTACTTGTTTAAATGTGACTGTATGAAAGCTGTGGGATGAGGTTGGTTAGGGTTAGGATTAACATTAGAGTCGACAGCGGAGTCCCCTAGCGGGTTGAGTTTGCTGATTGGTGAGATGTCAAAAGCTAGCCCTGCAGTGGCAAATTGTTCATTGAACTGCTGTAGTATAGCAGCTCTGTCTGTGTAGGTAATTCTGGTGGACATAATTTTGGCTGGGAGAGATGCGTCAGTAGAATATCCTTCAACCTCTCTAAGAATGTTCCAGAATTTGGCTGAGTTGTTTTTGTTGGCTTCTAGTTCTGCTTGGAAATATCTAGCTTTTTCAGACCTAATTAGTTTGGTGCAGGCATTTTTAGAGGTGCGGAATGCTAACCAATCTGCCTCCAGGTGAGAGTACCTCACTCTTTTCTACTAATAGTCTCTGTCCCTAAGCGCTTTCTTCAGGATGGGAGAGAACCAGCCAGGAGGTCTTTTTTTAGATCTGATCAGCCTTAGTGGGGCATGTTTGTCTATTAGTCTCATTAAGAGGCCATGAAAGATATTAAATGCCTTGCTAAGGGAGGGGACTAGGTAGAAATCCTGCCATCTATTGTTACTTAGGTCTTTCAGGAAAGTGTTCTGGCAAAACTTTTTGAGGCATCTTTTCAATTTGAATTTGGCAGCTGATTTTATTTGGGGAGAGTGTATGATACAGGCGGTAGCACAGTGGTCACTTATATCACTGAAGAATACTCCAGTATGAGAAATGTTATGGGGCTTGTTTACTAACATGAAGTCCAGAAGAGAGCTATGCTCTGGATATTTTCTGTCAGGCCTGGTGGTTGCAGGTGTCATTTGTACCAGTCCAATTGCATCACAGAGATCCTTCAGTTGCTTGGAGCTGTTATCATTCCAGTTTTGATTGAGATCCCCCAGTAGGATACACTCAGTGTTAGATGAGTCAATTAGGCTTTGAAGATGTGGTAGCAGGGCCATGCCACCAGAAGGTGGTCAGTAGCAGGCTGCAATAAGAAGAAGAAGAAGAAGAAGAATAATCAGCATTTATATAGCACTTTTCATACATCCAAAGCGCTTTACAAGCAATGCTAGACTGGTAGTGAAGTGACTGAATGTGTGGTGGCGGCCATATCGCACATCATCATCCACACACAGCCTGGATAATTGCATGAACTGGTTTATGGGAAGGGAAATGTTGGCCAGGACACCTGGAATGTTCCCTACTCTTTGCGAAGAGTGCCCTGGGTTCTTTTACTTCCACCTGGACACCCACCAGGACAACACCAGGATGGGCAGAAGGGAGCTCGGTTTAACATCTCATCCGAAGGACGGCACACCTCAGCAGTACAGCACCCCCCAATACTGCACTCGGATGCCAGCGATTTTTAGGTGCAAGTCCAATCCCGGTGTGGGACGAGAACCCACGACCTTCTGGTCCAGAGGCGGATGTGCTACCAACTGAGCCACGCTGACACCCGCTACAATACCCACAATAAGGAGTGTCTTCTCATTGGAAAGGGATAATTTTAGTGACAGGCATTCAAATTCGTTAGCCTTCGAGGTGCAATCAATGATCGTGACTGCGAATTTGCTCTGAACATATATTATGACCCTTCCTCCTCTAGATGGTCTATCGCATCGGTAGGTATTGTATCTCGATGTTGATAGATTTGTCTGGGGTCGAGGTCATAAGCCAGGATTCAGTTATCATAAAGAAATTGGGAATTGCATGTAGAGCCCAGGTCTGTATGAGGTCAAGTTTCTTCAGTAAACTGCAAGCATTAACGTGAAGAAAGCTAAGACCTTTGTATTGTGGGAGGTCCACAGGGGTGTCCAGGGAAGTGGGTGGGCCTGGGTTTAGTTCAATGTTTCCCGAGCAGAGTAGGAGAAGTAGCAGTAGTTTTTTGAGGTAATGTCTTAGCCTGCTGAGTAGTCTTTTGTTGCTCCATCTGGTGTAGTTTGGTTTAGTGATGGCTATTTTTTGAGTAGTATTGCAATTTGATGGGGATAATGCATAGATAACTGCTATGACTGACAAGGTCAGAGGCATTCGCATGTGTTCTCTGGTCACTGTCTGGTGTGAGGAGGGGCACAACCATAAGGGAGATGTCCCCGCTGTGTGTTGCCATGGTTTATTAAGAAGGGGCAAATCTTGGTACTCGTCAAAAGAGGAATTTTGGCCTTGGTGCAGATTGGAAACCGACATTTTAATTGGGGCAAAAATTAGTTGTATGAGGCAACTGTGTAGGAGAGTATCTATATGTGGCATTTTTAATAAAGAATTGTCTCCTAATACTGGTATCAAGCACAGGGTTGACAGGCCTGTTTAGTAACAGCTTCTCCAAGAAGGCAGGGCTATCTAGGGATGAGGGCTAGAAGAAGGGCATGGCTAATCTTACTTTGTCCAATAGGCAGGTAGAGGGCTGGCCTAGCTCTCAGTGGAGGAGCATTTAATAGAGGCTGGGGTCAGAGCAGGTGGTGTGGGAAGAAAATTCACATGAAGTTAAAAAAACAGCGAGCGGGCGGAGGTTCCCAGGGCAAGGAGACAGGTTGGAGAAAAGCTGAGGAGAGCAGAGTCTCTAGGCAGCCAATTACAGGCAGAGCTGTAAGGGCAGCAGCCAATTTCTGTTGATCCCAAGGAGTCGCTGTCCAGTCAGGGCACCAATATATTCCTTGAGGTTAATGAGCAGGCTTACCCAATCTGGAAGGCCCCTAGGCAGGCAGGCGGAGTGTGCACGGCCGGCTGGCTTCTCCAGCCGCTGCTGCAAGATCATGTGGCAGTAGCCCAATATGGGGCTCTTGGAGCTGGAAGGAAAACAGGGTAGGAGGTTTAGATAAGGTCAGGCAGGACAAAGGAGCCAGAGAGAAGCACACAAGTTGAATCAGGGGGGCAGGGGTGTGATTATGCAAGAAAGAGTTAGACAAAGCCGGGGGGGGGGGTACGGCCAGACGGCAATGCAATTTAGATCGGTGCCACTTAGCCCAGGATTGTGTTAGGAATAAGTTTTAGAATGAGAGAGAGAAAAAAGAGCAATTATCTGAGGGAAGTTAGAAAATAAAAGGCAGAGAAAAGCAGCTGGAAATAAAAGTTTTCTGCAATACAGTAGTCCCAGAATATTTAACACTTTTACAATGAGCTGTACGTCTACATTTCCCCCACAACAAGCAATCACATTTCAAAAATTCACATGAAGTTGAAAAAACAGTGAGCGGACGGAGGTGCCCAGGGAAAGGAGACATGTCAGATAAAAGCCGCAGAGAGCAGAGCCGTAAGGGCAGCAGCCAATCGCTGGTGATCCCAAGGAGTCGCTGTCTAATCAGGGCTCCAAGGTATTCCCTGAGGTTAGCGAGCAGGCTTACCCAATCTGGGTTTATGAGGGGGAGACCTTGCCAGATGAATCTTATTTGACTTCTTTGACAGGGTCACCAGGGTGGTTGACAAAGGGAAGTTAGTCAATATAATATACTTAGATTTTCATAAGGTGTTTGACTCAGACCCCCACTGGAGACTAAAGAAGCTAAAGGACTTGGGTATGGAAAAAAAGTTGACAACTGGGGTAGAAAGCTGCCTGAAGGGAAAGATGCAAAGGGAAGTAATGAATGAGGAATTTCTAGGGAGAATAAGAGTGGTTATGAGCAGAGTACCACAGGGTTTGGTACTGAGCCTTATACTTTTTAATGTGTTCATATGTGACTTGTGGGAAGGCATAACCCAAGGTCTGCCTTTTCACAGATGACACAAAGATCTGCACAAATGTTGACATGGACGAAGGGATAAGGGAACTTAGGGAGGCTCTGGGCAGGCTGGAGAACAGGTCAAAGACCTGGCAGCTCTGCTTCAGTGCAAATAAAATGCCAGGTGGTGCACATTAGGAAAAGGGACCCAATGGTGCAGTATAACATGTGTGGGTGGTACTGGAATACACAATGGAGGAAAAGAACCAAAGGATTATGCTATCAGAACCTAAAATCTATAGCATGCTGTAACAGAGTTGTGGGAAAAGCAAACTGGTCTTTGGAATGAATAGGTAGGGGATGAATGGCAGATGCTGGGAGGTCTCCCACTGTACAAGTCGTTGGGGAGACCACATCTAGAATACTGCACAAGGTACTGGAGTCCACACCTGAGAAAAAGCTGCAACAAAGTGAAAGCAGTACATTACAGTGCAACCAAGAGGGTGCAGGGTCTGGGGGCAGAACATATTTTATTTATTTATTTATTTATTTGATGAGAATCAGAATTACAATCCTTTGAGTCATAGACTCCTTTGCAAAGACTCCACATCAGTACAAAGGACACACAAACATTTTAAATATACATTGGTCACATAGTATTACATTAAACATTATATACATTGGTCACACAGAAAAGTGTATTTACATTAGTTGGTTACACAGCTAGGATCATAAAGGACCCTGGGTCATTGTAGTGAGACGAGACAAGTTACAGATTCGAGGGATCATTTACAGAGCCCTGGGTCGAGGTTTATATGCAGCTAGATTGTAGAACCTGAGGGACTTGTCAGGAGATCGGCTAGTCATTGGGTGTATTCGGCCGAGGGGAATGTTGGGAACAGCCACAGGCTTCTGAGTCAAGAAGGAGACTCTTGATACCAGTTTTGAATTGGCCGAGACTAGTGGCCAGGGAGATTGAGGGAGGTAGGTTGTTAAGCTAAAGGGGAGCACGATAACAGAAGGACCTTTGCCCTAAAGAGGCTGCAGGACATGGACATGTACACCCTAGAAGAGAAGGAAAAGGGGGGACATGATAGAAAAGTACAAGTACCTGCATGGGTTAACAGGGTTGATCGCAAGATCATTTCTTTCCTTGAGCATAATTAAGGGATGATGGAAAATTCACTCAAAGTAGCAGGTGGGTGATTCAGGAAAGATGTCCATAAACACTTTTTCACTGAAGAGTGGTGGACAATTGGAACAAGCTATCAGAAGATGTGGTATGGGGCAAATCAGTAAGCAGTTTAAGAGGGTGGGCAGGCATATGATCTTAGTTAGATGAGGAGGTGCAGAAATGGAGCGATGGGATGTTCACTAGGGCCAGAGTAGAGTAGAGTACAGTAGTCGGGTATGGTGGGCAGACTGAATTAACTAGTAGGCCTTTCTCTGTCATCATTGTCTATGTATCTACATAAATTGCCTACTGGTAGCTTTGTTTTTATTCAACTATACTAGCAGAGAAACATTCTAACAAATCTGCACTAGAGTCTCAAAAGCTTCCGTCGGGCTGAGTATGAACTGCAGGTCATCATTAGAGCAGTAGACAATGCTTAAGTTCAGGTTTTTTTTCCCCCCTTAATAGAATTTTTTTAGCAAAAGTACTCACTGTTCTTAAATGCCTAACATGTAACAATGCAGATTCTTTGCCTTGGAAAAATACTGAATTGCATTTTAATTCAGACTTTCATGAAAGGGCTGCAGCAGCATCAATTGACCACTTTTTTTTTTGGTAACCATGGTACTCTTGGTAAAAACATACTGTATGAGCCTCTGGTCTCTGCATATCATCTGTCTGTTTCTGCACATTTCTTTCACAAGCATGGGCAGCATTCCAAAATTGTCAACATAACGACCACAAAAGTGGGAAACATCTAAACCTGCGCACATTTGTGGGCTGAATAACATGTAAACAACTAAAAAACTAAACAACTAATGTAAACGGCATTGCATATGTGACCACCAGTAGCACTCTATTTATTTATTTGGTAACCGGGTGGATGCCTATTTTCAGGCATGACCCAGGAGGATACAAGTTGAAATACATAAGTATACATGTGACGCAGCACATGAGATATGTAACACATTGAGGAGGTGGATCTCATACAATCAAATTCAGGGTTAGGAGAAACACTGTTCAGCATGATTCAATCAATACAGTTTGGACAAGAACACAGAAAAACATATAAGAAAAACAGGCATTGCGAAAGAAAAGTATATACAATAAACAATGAGTGCTATAATGTGACCATTGAATTAGGGGAAGTAGAAACAGGGAGGAGAGAAGGGGGATAGTGGTGTGAAGCAGAGGAAGAGGTTAGAGGATGAGAGAAAGCATGTAAAGGAGGATTGTACGAGAGGTGGAGAAAGGTGTCAGAGGAGCAGCTGCCAGGGGGCGTGGAGGGCAGGGAGAAGGATGGTCTAAGGTGGATGGAAGCATGTGCAAGGGTTAGTAGCACGCAGATGATCACAGTGAAGTTTCTTGAAGCTGGCATGAGTGGGAGCCTGATGCATAGTTTGAGATATGGAGTTCCAGTATTTTGGTGCCGAGTAGGAGAAAGCACATGCACCCATATTGGTTTTGCATCTGGGGATATGGAGGGTGGCTTGGTCAGTAGATCAGAGCCCATAGGAGAGAGGTTGTGAGTGAAGCAGAGAGGCGAATGATTGAGGGAGGCCTGATCTGGCAATAGTGTCAATTAGAGAGCCATAGGATTGGAGTCGATGGGCAGAGGGGCAGGGCCATTTTAGGTCAGCATAGAGCTGGCAATGGTGTTTGTATCAAGGAGATGCAGAGGCATAGCGGCAGATAGTATTATAGGTGGTGTGCCATTTGTGAAGGGAGAACTGTTTAGCAGATAGGTAGGTGACTGAACCATAGGCCAGGGTTGGGAGCAGAAGGTCTTGTGCCACAGCTAGCCTAGCAGATGGATTAAGGGCATAGTTAATGTGGTAGGCACCTCCTATCTTAGCATTAACAGATTTACAGGTGGTGGTGATGTGCAGATCAAAATTCAGAGATTCATCAAGAAGAATGCCCAGATGTTTAAAGGAGCTAATGCTAACCAGTGGGGAACCGTTAGCACATGATATTTTGAGGGTGTTTTTGTTTGCTTTAAGTCTGGCTGGTGAGCCATAGAGCATGGAGTGTGTCATGCTTGTGTTGAAAACAAGGTTATTCTCTGTTAGCCAGGACTGAATACTTAAGAAGTCCAAGGCTAGAGAGTGGTTTATGTCTGAGATATTTCTTGCACTGTTGTAAATAAGATCATCTGCACAGAGCAGGGATGAGCAGGCTGGTGCAAGCAGCAGAAGGTCATTAATGAAGATTGAGAAAAGGAAGGGGCCAAGTATGGAGCCCTGAGGAATGCCAAAGTGTATGGACGAAAGGTCAGATACAGTATGGCTGAGTTGAAAACTACAGCCTGTTTCCTGTTGGACAGATAGCTATTAAACCAGGCCACTACACTGGCAGAGAAGCCTAGGGAATGTAGTTTAGCAAGGAGGAGGGTATGGTTGACCAGATCAAATGCCTTTGTTAAATCGATGAACACCGCACCTGTCGGGAGGCCCGAGTCCATAGAGGCATAGATGTCATTAGTGAGTTTTAGGAGTGCGGTGGATGTGCTGAGGCCTTTGCAGAAGCCATGTTGGGAGCAGGAGAGAAGGCTATGCTTCTGAAGATAATCTATGGAATGAGTTGCCACTAATTTTTCCAAGATTTTGCTAAGCACAGAGAGAATAGCTATAGCTCAGAAATTAGTGATTTCTTTAGGATCACCCTTTTTAGGGATGGGTGTCACTGACAACTCCTTTTCTTGAGGGTGAAACAAGAAAGTTCATGTAGTTCCCCCATGCACATTTAATTTGACCTATGCAGCAGAAAAAAAGATCTTCAATAGTGGTGTGCCAAACCTGCGGGGGTGAAACCGAGATGTCCCAAACCCATACGGCTTGGATTCCATGAAGCCTGAGCTAAACCTTGCTGGCTCGGCTCGGATCTTTGACTTTTTTTTTCCTTCTTGTTGAGCTCCTGCCTGTCATGTGACAGGTGAGAGCTTGTCAGTTGGCAGTTCAAATGAAGATATTCTGGTTTTCAAATGCGTAAACAGGAGCATAGCTGGAAGAGCTCTCCTCCTTGGCACCATTTGAGTTGAGCCACCGAGGAGAGAGAAGCTCTTTCAGTCAAGCTAGCGAGCAGTGAGGCCAGAAGTGTTTGGAGTCTGTGGAGGAGTCAGACACTTTAGCAGCACAAAAAGAAACAAAGGAGTATATAAAAAAAAAAAACCAACAACAAAACACTGAAAGGGCTAGGTGGGGACTCGGGAGGGACATGGGTCAGGGACTGGGGAGCAGGGCAGCGAGGCTCTGAGTGGATGTGCAGAAGGAAGGGAAGGGAAGGGTCTTGCCTAGACTAGTTTCCACCCACACCACCAATGATGAAACATAGTCAAAACTTAATTAAAAAAAACTGAGAGCATCGGGACTCGGGTCAGGGACTGACTGTGTGTGTGTTGGGGGGGAGATGGAAAGAGCTGCAGACCTGCAAGAACTGTGTGTTGTGAATGAGTTTGGTGGGACAACCAGCAGCATACAATTCCCAATTTCCCAGTACCTCCACTTGCTTACTGTGTGACTCTGAGCAAGTTAGTTAACCTCCCCAATGCTCCTGAGTCACCCCTGAAAACAGACACCTGTGCCAAGTGGACCTAAGCTGAGAGAGAATTGACTGAGCTTATTCAGCTCAGCAGAGATACTGGGCTGGCATACTGTGAGACGCTGGCTGAAAAAGTTAGTGTAGCCACCCTAAAGAGCAATGTAACTAGCCATTTCCCACATAAGCAGGAGTCAGACAGGACGGATAATATATATATATATATATATATATATATATATATATATATATATATGTAACCCCACCGGCCACTTATTTAACGAGGTGACACACCTCTCACAGTCTAGGGGAAAAGAGAGGGGTTGGGGTTACAAAGTGCCACCATAGACAAGGTGGGATATACAGATGGAGTAGACATTATAGAAACAAAACCAAGTGTGGCTACAAGGCACACACCTGGTGGGACCAATACCATGGCCAAAACTCTGTCCTGGGGAGAAAACGTTTGCTCAGGGCTATGCGAGGTTTGCACTTCTGGACAGGGGTACCCAAGTAACTCCACATGGAAGCAATAACATAATTGTCCATACTAGGTTGGGATTCTAGAGTGTGCCTTTATTCCGTAACAAAGTAGGAATGCACAAAGGAAAGATGGACCCCCAAGGGTTTACACACATGGTAAATGCAGACCTCTGAGGTACAGAACTCCAAATTTCCCATATAGCATAGGATGACTGTAGAAATTATGGAACTAGCCACCAGTAAAACACACCAAGAAAATTCCCTCAACTAGGCACACACAGCCAGTATTGGAAGTCCCATATGGCATAGAATTACTGTAGAAAATGTGGAACTAGCCACAGGTGAACATACAAATTCTTCTGGACTTGGCACACACGGCCAGAATTTGAGCACTTCCCATATAGCATACAGTAGGATTAAATGTGGCACTCTGACCATGATGGAGCACTAAAGGCTCAACTGGAGAAAACCCACTCACCGGGGTAGAAGTTTCTTCAGGCACTGGCCACATGCACTGACAGAAAACACAGGTGCCCTTCAGAATGTGAAGTGCTAAGGTGGTCACTCCAGATGGGGGGGTTCTCCCACCTTTTGTTTCCAAGTTCATACTCGGCCATCCCTCTGGAAAATACACCTCACTTTATACCAAAAGTTACTGTTGATACTTTCTTGAAATGTATTTCACATTTAGCATCCTCACAGAACACCACAGAGGTGTCAAGAACAAAGGTCCTGCTCCAATGGCAGCCACAGACTGGACTCCACTGTGAACAGCCAACCTTTAAATGTCTTAGGTGGCAGGGTCCCTTTGTCAGAGAAATTCACCCTTAAACCAAAAGCAGGTACTCCTGGGCAAACTTAGAAACAACAGTTACTCACAGATCTTGACCAAAAGGCAGCTTCATAAAGTTCTGGTAGGATCAGGGGATTGCCACTAACATCCTGGCAGCCTGCTCCATCCCATCTGGGATGAAGAACGGGAAGTCCCTGGAGACGGTTTCCACCACTTAGCCAAAGCTGGAAAATGCTGTACTCCAATAGGGTGAGAAAAACTGGAACGCTGCAGCTCTCTATCAGAGCTGCTACTACAGACTACTGCTCAAACTGAGCTCTGGAACAAGACTGACCCAGAATTCTAAATTTCACACTCACAACAACTGCTGTTGCTTATGCTGCTGTGAGAGTTCTAAGGCAACATCACCTCTCCAGCTCCCAGCTGAGACCAGCAGCAGAGAGGGACAGAGTGAAATCCATTTACTGGCAAGTCACTAGCTGCCTTCCCTGCCTACCACTAACTCTAATGGGATTCTAGTAACCCCAGGGAACAGGGGGTTACATACATATATATGTTGTGTGTGTGTGTGTGTGTGTGTGTGTAGTCCTGTCAATTTAGGCTTGTGTGTTGCACTACGTGTGAAACGTTTTGGAGGGAGGAGGCAGCCCAGTAGTTTAGTAGCCTCTGTCTGCACGGTATCACCAGCCATTTCCCATACAAGCAGGATTTCCCATACATGCAGGAGTCAAGACAGGAGGACCATATTTGTTGTGTCTAGTCCTATCAAATAAAGGCTTGAATCACATGTGAAACATTTTGGAGGGAGGGAGAAGCCTGGCAGTTGAGTACCCTCTGTCTGCACAGTGTCACCAGCCATTTCCCAAACAAGCAGGAGTCGGGACAGGAGGACCATTTGTTTTTGTGTAGTCCTGTCAGATAAAGGCTTGTGCCACATGTGAAACATTTTGGGGAAGGGGAAGCCAGGCAGTTGAGTACCTTCTGTCTGCACAGTGTCACCAGCCATTTCCCACAAAAGCAGGAGTCCGGACAGCAGGACCATATTTTTTTGTGTAGTACTGTCAAATAAAGGCTTGCGTCACGTGAGAAACATTTTGGTGGGAGAGGGCAGCCCAGCAGTTGAGTAGCCTCTGTCTGCACAGTGTCACCAGTTATTTCCCACACAACCAGGAGTCAGGATAGGAGGACCATATTTTTTTTTGTGTAGTCCTGTCAAATAAAGGCTTGCGTCACATGTCAAACTTTTTGGGAAGGGGCAGCCCCTGCAGTTGAGTAACCTTTGCACAGTGTCACTAGCCATTTCATGTAAAAGCAGAAGTCAGGACAGGAGGACCATATTTGTTTGGTGTAGTCCTGTCAAATAAAGACTTGTGTAACATCTGAAATGTTTTTGAGAGGTGGTAGCTGGCAATTGAGTAGCCTCTGTCTGCACAGTGTCACCAGCCATTTCCCACAAAAGCAGGAGTTGGCACAGGAGGACAATATTTTTTTGTGTAGTCGTGTCATATAAAGGCTTGCATCATGTATGAAACATTTTTGGAGGTTGAGGGAAGGGGCAGCCTGGCAGTTGAGTAGCCTCTGTCTGTACAGTGTCACCATCTATTTCTCACACAAGCAGGAGTGGGACAGGAGGACCATAGTTTTTGTGTAGTCCTGTCAAATAAAGGCTTGTGTCACGTGTCAAACATTTTGGAGACAGGAGGCTGCCCAGTAGGCGAGTAGCCTCTATCTGCACATTGTTACCAGCCATTTCCCACACAAGCAGGAGTCAGGACAGAAGGACCATATTTTTTTGTGTAGTCTTGTCAAATAAAGGCTTTCATGATGTGTGAAACATTCTGGGTAGGGGGCAACCCGGCAGTTGGGTAGCCTCTGTCTGCACAGTGTCACCAACCATTTCCCACAAAAGCAGGAGTTGGTACAGGAGGACCACATTTCTTTTTGTGTAGTCTTGTCAAATAAAGGCTTATGTCACGTGTGAAACATTTTGGGAGGGCAGCCCAGCTGTTGAGTAGCTTGATCTGCATAATGTTACCAGCCATTTTCCACAAAAGCAGGAGCTGGACAAGAAACACACCGGCACTCCAGTGTATTAGAGACTTAATTTTACTGTGCAAACTTGCAGCAAATAACAGATCATGTGAATCTTTGCAAATACAGATGCAAACGAACCACAACCTGACCAACCACATCACTTCGAGGCATCAAATCTCTTCCCCAGAGGGGTGTGGCTACCATTTTACCTGTGATCAATTAAATACCCTTACCCACAGGTCCATATTTATTTATTTATTCATGATTCGGAAAGTACCTTTGAGTCAGAGGCTCATTTACAAAGGTTCCACGTCACATAGATTGGACAATACAGAAATTAAGGTAACATACACGCTTGATACATGGAAACGGTACAAAAATGAGGCTTGAAATCAGTACCAAAACAGTCATATGGAGACACAGGTAAGCATTTAGTAAAAAGGAAAACAAAAAGAGAGGGGGCAGTTAAGCCAGCCAGAGGCCATTGTCATTGTGGGGGGAGGAAGGAGTGGCTGGTTCAGTAGCAGTCACATCTGTTTGAGGACTGGAGATGACCCTTGAGGTAGGTCTTGAAGAGGCCAATAGAGTTTTCATTTGTGATGGAAGGCCATTCATCCAGGAGGGGGCCTTGTAGCTGAAGGACCTTTGAAACTGGGAGGTTTGACATCGGGGAATTGTGAGAAGTTTCTTACTGGAGCTGTGCGTTACTTTAGGGGCAGTGGACGGATAGATTAGGGGGTGAGACTCAGAGGGGAGAGACCTTGAGTGATTTTTTTGGCCATAAGACAGGTGTGGAATTTGATCCTATTGTCCAGGTTAAACCAGTTGGTGGAGTTATATAGTATGCAGGTATGGGTGAGGTGGTCGCAGTCCAGAACAAGGCGACAGGTCTTGTTGAGGGAGAGACGGAGCCTACTTAGTGCTGAGTTGGAGGCAGCGCTATAAATGAGTATACCATAGTCGAGGAGAGAGAGGATAGAGGATGAGACAGCAAGTCGGAGGGCATCTTGGGTAAGGCGGTGTTTAAAGTGGTAGAGCAGGCCAAGGCAGACATTAAGAGCAGTGGACAGGAGATGTATGTGCTGTGGAAGTTGAGAGCTGGGTCCAGGGTGATGTCTAGATATTTCAAAGAGTTCACCTGCTCGAGAGGGGTTAGATCAGCAGTTATAATCTGCTGGCAGAGTTTCTGCTTAGCGCTCTGGGGATGGGAGAAAGTCATGAACTTGGTCTTCTTGTAGTTCAGTATGAGGGGCTGTGTAGAGAACCACCGTTCGGCTTCGTTGAATGAGGACTGGAGGGTTTGGTGGAGTTGCAGAAGGTCATGGCTGGAGGCATAAAGGACAGCATCATCCGTGTATAGCAGTAGACTGGAAGAGCAGGTGCTAGGGAGTGAGTTAAGGTATAGATTGAAGAGAAGAGGACCAAGGATGGAACCTTGGGGGACTCCTGAGGGAACTGGGAGCCTATTGGATAAGGCAGTGCCGATTCTGACCTGTTGGCACCTGCCTGTTAAGTAGTCCATGAACCAGAGTAGGGCATCCTGTGAGAAGCCAATGTTGGAGAGAGTGACTAGCAAGAGGGAGTGATTGATGGTGTTGAATGACTTAGAAAGGTCAACAAAGACAGTGCCAGTGGTGTGGCCTTTGTCTAATGCTGAGTGGATGTGTGTGGTGAATTCCAGAAGAGTAGTAGTAGTACTGTGCCCTTTGCGGAAGCCATGTTGCTGTTTACAGAGAAGATCATGTTTGTTAAGGTGGTCAGTGAGCTGGTCATAGACAATGTGCTCAAGAGCTTTGGATGGGGGAGGAGGATAGAGATGGGCCGGTAGTTATTGGTGTCAGTATGGTCGCCACTCTTAAATATGGGGGTAATGGAGGCAGATTTCCAGAGGGAGGGGAATTTACCTTGGCAGAGAGAGCCGTTGATAATATGGGTGAGAGGGAAGAGTACTTCTTGGAGAGTGAACCGGAGAAGCCTCGGATCCAGGGAGTCACTACTATAGTTAGCGTATGCCTTAGAGCGCTTTAAGATAAGGTTCTGCAGCCCTGGGGTGATGCACTGTGGGTGGAAGGGAGGATAGGCTGGGAGGGGGTTGTCAGGGGCGGGTCAAAGAAGTTTGGTGGGAGGACATGACTTAGATTGGTGAAAGCTTGGTTGAAGGCCAAGGCTATGCTGGAGGGGTCAGAAATCAGGTACCCGTCCACCGCTATCTGGTTGGGGGGGTGTTAGGATTTATGCCCTCGATTTCCTTGATATTATTCCAGAATTTGCACCCTGTGCCCCAGGTAGTGGTGAGGGAAGCTTTGTAGTGCTTGGCCTTGGCTTTGCGTAGTGCCAATATACATTTGTTCTGAGCATCTCTGTATCTCTGCCTATCAGCTGGGCAGCCAGTCTCATTAGTTAAGTGCCAAAGAGTCACGCGTACGCATCAGGGTAAGGAGACTGTCAGAGGTCCAAGGGACAGGGTTGCCTTTGGCAATCCTTTTGGAGAGTGGGGCATATTGGTCACAGACAGTGTTGAAGGTGCGAGTGAAACGGTCAAAGGCTAGGTCAGGGTTGAGGGTGTTTGTAAAGAAGGACCAGTCCAGAGACATGAGATGTGATTTTTAGGGGAGCAAGTTTACCTGGGCCCAGTTTGCGATGGACGATTACCTTGGGGGGGATCTTGGGCATTTTGCAGGACCACGTGCAGAGAACTGGGGAGTGGTCGCTAAGTGTATTTGGTAGTACTGTGGTGCTAGTGATTTTATGGGGATGGTTGGTGAAGAACAGGTCCAGTAGGGAGGAGGCTCCGATGCGGGGATCAAGCCGAGTGGGAGAGGGGACTACTTGTGTGAGGTCTTGGGCTGTAGCTGCCTCCATAAGTGGGGTGACAGACTTAGCCAGCCAGTTGAAGTTGAAGTCCCCAAGAGTAATTTGTTCATTTTGTTGTGGGAAGGAAGCGAGGTAGGACAGGATTGAGTGGAAGGCTTCTCTCTGGTCTCTGGGGGAATGTAGGCTGCCTTGATAAGAAGGGGGTTTGGGAGTGGCCCAGGGTGAGTTTGATTGTGATGGCCTGGGGTCTGGGTATCAGCGAGGGGGGTGGAAGTAGCTGACAATGTAATGAGTCTTTAACGTAGATGGCACAACCCCCTCCATGTTTTCCCTGCCAATCGGTACATATAAAATGATGTAAATACTTTGTGAGTAAGGAAATTGCCATGCGGTCTGCTAGTCTGTCTGCCTGTCCGTTTAATTAATTTCAAGATAACTATTAATTGACTACCATTTATTCTATGGGAAACTTGGGACAGGCAGGCAGACCACCACAGTACACAAAACTGACAATTGGTGCAAATGTGCAGTAAACAAAAAGGGATAAAACAATTTGAATTCATACAGAATCAACATACCCGCATTCAAAACAACATTTCAAGCTATTGTTTTTCATGTATTTAATTTCATAACTGACACTATTTATTAAATCATCAGGGCATGTTAAAAAATAAACAGTTCTTTATCATGGCTATGGATACAAAAGACGACATTAAAGATGTGCAACATGCGATTGCTGAAAAGTTAATATCCACAACATTTAACTGTACCCATCCCAAAAAATAAATCATTTCTAGAGGAAACTAAAACTTTAAAGTGCAAAATTATCTAATACAAAGACAAACACTAAAAGTACTGATAACATAAATGAAGCATACACAATTCAGAAATACAAATTCTGTGTATCTCTGATAACACCAGTTGCAACTCATTATGTATTTATATCCATCTCCTCAAAAGGGCGATAGTGGAGAATACCGGACCTATTCTTGACCTACGCTATTAGCGTAGAGTTCAAGTTATGCTACTCTCTGAGAACTACATGTTGGTTATTCTTTTGTATTCGTTTATTTGAGTTGACACCTCCCCCCCTTTAAAAAAAAAAAAAAAGAAAAGGGGGGTGTGGGGGTGAAACCCCCCAACTCAGATAAACTAATACAAAATTTTACAACAAGCACAAGCCCGTGCTGTATTTATTCCTGTTACTAAACTTCACCAACACAGATCAGATTTATTCCTGTTAGACCAATACGCACACTGTGATGTGACATCTTATGTGACGTAAGCACGTCTTGTTACGCATTTTTCGTTGCAATCTGTTATTCTCGAACCACAGTTATGTTATAGGTCCAGGGTAGGTCCGGTGTTCTCCACTATCACCCTCCAAAGGTTATTATTTTATTTTGTTTTGTGTTCTTATTTTCTTTGCTCCATATAAATTTCACACAAAAGGTTCCCAATCCATGTGTTCGTTAAAGCCCTGGGGTTTAAGTGTTTTAAGTTTGAAAATCCGCATTGACTCCCTTTGGGATAATGTGAGTGACCTGTCTCCCCTCCTTCATCAAAATGGAAGCTGTTCTATCCCTATGTAATGAACCGTGTGGTTCCTGCATCAGCAGCATCCGCCAAATGCCTTCCAACAGGATGGGAGGCATCTCTGCATTTTATAGCACTGACGTGCTCCTGAATGTGTTCTTTCAGGGATCAGGTAGTCTGCCTGATATACACTCTGTTACAGGAGCACCACAGAGCATACACCACATATCTGGTGCTGCCCCCAGAAGAAAACAAGGTTCCAACTTGGAAATTGTCTGCCGACCGCAAATGCGGTCAACACGACGGTTTCGCTGTCCGGTCATTCGACAAACTTTTTGTTGAACACAGGTTGTAGGCTGTAGTCACTGTACTGATGGTCACTGTAAATGTGTCACTGTTGGCAGTGCATACCATTTATAACATGTTTGGGGTGGGAACTACATGCATGCAGAATGCTGTTACCAGCTGTATTTTTTGTCAGTGCCAGATGTTAGCCACTGGTATAGAATCCCTGGGGTAATAGATGCTTTTGATGACTGTGTGGTACGAATGGTGGTAAAGGACGTGCTGGCAGAGGGTTAAAATAAGGCATCTTCTGTTAAAAAAAGTATGTAAACTGCCTTTTTTAACTTAAGATTATTTAGATATCTGTAAAGGAAGCTGCAGATTGTAGACAGAGGAGAGCGAATGAGTACCATGCTAAATTACCACACGCCCCAAGTGGGTTGTGAGGCATGAGGTGCAGCTGAGTGCTATAAACCACCTGGGAAGTGTGGATGTCTTCACTCAGGTGCCGAAAGCACCTATGCTGCCATGGAAGCACATGCTGAGGATGTGGGAGAGTCAGTACGTGGCTGCTCTTAAGAGCACGAGGCCCCTGGCTTCTTCGCCTGGAAACAGAGGTAACGTTCCAATTTAAATAGCACACAGCTGAATGACACAAAATGAAACAATAAAAAGGGAAACAGCAGCAGAGTGAGATGTAGCTCTGAGTAGTATGGAGAAAGCAGTTTTCACGTGCACTGACTAAATGCAAGGAAGAAAAGGAAGTATGGGTGGGTGGCTGCGTGAGAAATGCAGCATGCCCTAGATCACTTTGCCTGATAAAGTGGGAATACAAGAATCTGTGGCTCACACTGTCACAGTGAGGCAGCATTGACAGAGCAGGGGGAAAATAGAAATGGAAACATTAAGCTTACAACAGTTTTGCACCCCACGCCCCTTCATAAGGTGAGAGGTGGGAGCTATTTGAAAAGCAAATTGCAGTTTTGTTAATTGAAGGAGAGGGATCCTCAGATTGTTTCTGACACCCATGCATGACAAACAAGGAACAGGGATTGGAGAGTATACGCAGACGAGCAAGTACTATAGCTACATTACACTTACAAAATAGGAATCGCCAAGACGAGGCAGGGTTATTATGCATCTCAGTACGGGGCCACATGGAAATATCAGTCAGACTGAGACAGCTTGCACTGCACTGCACTGGCTGCCAATTCGGTGGCGGATCACCTTTAAAGTTGGCCTGCTGACTTTTAAAGCCCTACATGATCTGGGCCCAGCCTATCTGAAAGAACTTCTGGTTCCCTATCGCCCTGATCGATCTCTCCGCTCAGCCGACGAGGGGTTGCTAGAGGTTCCAAGGGTGAATCTGAAATCTTCTGGTGCTCGGGCATTTTCGTATGTTGCCCCCACCCTTTGGAACTCTACCCCATCGGTTGCGTGAGTGCACTTCTGTAGAGGGTTTTAAGAGGGGTCTAAAGACCTTTTTATGGGAAACAGCATTCCCTGACTATTGAATGTTATGTACGGCACCTTGACACTTGAAAGGCGCCTTCAAAATAAAAATTATTATTATTATTATTATTGTAAACAGGGTTGGGACATGGTCATGGAGCCCTGGGGAAGTGGCCTGTCTGTCTGTGGTAGGGGCACAGTCCCATAACTAGACAGGCTGGGCAGATTAGATGGGGATGGGGGGTGGGCAATCAGTACATCAGAAACTGCTTGTCAGTTCCATCCAGTGGCAAGTGTGACCTGTACAGGGGCACAGGTGCCAGAAACAATCTGAGGAGCCCTCTTCTCCAGTTAACCAAACTGCAATTTGCTTTTCAAATAGCTTTCACCTCCCACCTTCAAACAGGGGGATGAGATGCAAAAAGCACTTCTTTCCACACATTTCTGAGGTTCTAACTTCATGAGATGCCCCACATTTTGCCTTCTTTTCCCACAGAGTACCCCACATTTTGGTGACAAATGGTTAAGAGGTAAGCCTGGACACATTTCTGCTTAACAAGGGACTCAGAGTTCACTAGGTAGTGGAGTTGGTAGGGAACTCATTATAAATGAGGTACATGTTTGAACAGTATTATTTTGTATCCATGCTTATCAAGGGGGCAGGTAGGCATAATGTACCTACTGTTCCTGCTGACCTTAAA
This sequence comes from Neoceratodus forsteri, assembly GCA_016271365.2. Classification (NCBI taxonomy): domain Eukaryota; kingdom Metazoa; phylum Chordata; order Ceratodontiformes; family Ceratodontidae; genus Neoceratodus; species Neoceratodus forsteri. The sequence continues at coordinate 1,729,163,163 of CM057456.1, forward strand.
TTGTATTACTATGTTAGACATGAATTCAAGTCGGGGAATAAATGCTGTATTGAGCCACAAACTTTGTTTAAATCAAATGCAATTGTTCTAACCAGCGAAGCTCAGATACTGCAAGTGTATTAATGTGTGGCCAGTCATAGGCCATCTGCTGCCACATGATCTTCTGACACATGGCATTAAAATTGTCCATAGCCACAGAGGTGCCAGCCAAGATGCAATGCAGTAATATTGCAGTATACCACAAAATGCTGCAGTATGCTGCAGGGAACAGTGTCATTCAGCGGCAATTAAGCCCATTTGTCATTCAGTATTTTATGACATGTCACTTACTGCAAGTTACTGCATTGCATCATGACTGGTTCCACTGTATCTAGCAGGAACTGGGTTGGATATCATCAACAGCAGCAGTCTAATAAAGGAATAATGCATGACAGGGTGTGTGTCGTGCTAGGTTAACATTATGCCTCAGGTGGCAGCCTTGTGCATCCAGCACCAGAGAAGTGACATTATCCTTGCACAACACACACCCAGGAGTGCATTATTTTTTTTTTAATTTATTTATATTGTATGATCCTGCTCCTCCGGTGGCCCCCTTCTGACCCCCCCAGCTCCATCACCCGGCTCCCCTGGGACTTACCTTCCATCACAAGCCTTGCAACATATGCCCAGCCACCGGTGCACAGCCTGCGAAGGGAGTTGGTCCTCATCCTGCCATCGGGAGTGATTTTCCACATTTTCACCCTCTTTACCCCGAAGCTCTGGCCATTCACAGATGCACATGTGCATGCACTGACATCAGAGATGGCCCCGATCTGCACACCGGCCTAGTGCCTAGCCCCCCCCCATGCTCAGCATTACCATCGAGCCTCCACTCAGTGGAAGCCAAGAGCTGGAGAGGCCTTCCACCCCTACCCAGGAGAAGAGAGCTGTCTGGCGGATGCTCCATCCACTCCCAGCTCTCTCCCCCCCCAAGCCGACTGCCAGTGTCCCGTGCTCGTTCCTGAACATGATTCGTAGGCATGGTGAGAGGTGAGGCATCCAGCACCTCAACCCTCTGTCACTGAGCTGGCAAGTGCATTATTTCTATTATGCAAAGGCTTATCTTTAAAGAGAATTAAAAAATTAACAAAAACAATGCTTAAATAGTTCTTTACCTGATTTTTCTGTGTGGAAGTAGACTTCTATAAAAATAAGTTCCTCTTTTGTGTTTAGCCACTAGATGGAGCTGGCTGTGCATTTGTTATCTTTTCCTCCCCCAACCCCATGTGTTGGTCATGGTTCACCGGGTACAGTTTGTTGTTATGCTTTTGTTTTGGTCCACCTTGTGGCTTCCTTTCATTCATCCCCCCACACACACACTGTGTGCTGGTTGCAGTTCTCCTGGTACCAGGAGATTATTGTAGTGGGAATCCTGAGTAAGTGAGCAGTGTCTGCGGTCTCAGCTACTCGCTGCTGCTGCCATCCACTGCCGCCACTTTCAGTTTAAGGACTGCCAATGAAGAGGAAAGGCGGTATGGAGGTGATAGAGAGAATGTGGGTTTTCTTAGCTGCCAATCACTGCTGACTGAAAGACATGATGGGGGATATGGGATCAGAGGATGTGAGGTTGCTGTAGGGGTGAATTGGGGGTGGGTTTTATTTTATGTTTTTACAAAAGCAGTACTTGAAAAAAATAACACACAACAAAGTGGTGTTTCTTTTTAGGAGGGGTTTAATATAAATTGCCGTTGCATGCGACTTTCAAGTGAAATAGGCAGCTGAGTGAGTGCTGCAGTATTGTGAACCGCAGTTTATGTGAAAACTTGTGGATTGGGTTATGGGTGGTTGGGATTTTCAAAATATGTCCAGGACTTTGAAATATGTGATTTAATGTGAAGTGCTCAAACTATGGTAATCAGAGGTTAAACTGGACAACAACTGGTTGGATGTGCTTGTATTTGAAAGTGAAGGTAGCTGGGTTGGCAGCACAGTGAGCAGTGATTTTTTTTGTGTGTGTAATTTGGTCATGTGTGTGCTGGGACTAAATCAGTGATGTTATGCTGGGATAACATCATGGGTCCAGCCCCAGACTGACTAATCAGAGCTCAGGATTCTTTATTGCCATTTTTGCCAATAATTCAACTGGGTGACTCCAGTGATGGTGTGCAGACAATGGGATGCACTATATTGGAGACTGGGGGACCTTCTGGGGCAGGAAGCTCTTCAAGCATGATGGTCTGCATCTCACTGGAGAAGGAGCGAGAGCGCTAAAGCAGAAGTTGGAGGTCTTCATGGAGGGTTTAAACTGGGAGGTCTCAAGCACAGAGAAGAAGACCTAAATGAGGATGCAGCAGAAAGATACGAAGGTAAGGGGGATCAGTGAATGGAAGGGAATCCCCCAACATCAGACTAAAGGAAACAGGCATGGCCATGAGCAAGGAGTGGCCATAGGTAAAAAAAAGGAGGGACCTCGTGTAAAGTACAGGAGGGGCAGACACAGAATGGGGGGATGGTACTGGAGTTATAACAGAAGGGGGGGAGGCCATATTTGGAAGGCTATGTGCACCAATGCCCATAGCCTGGGTAACAAAATCCCAGAACTTGTGGCATTAATGGCCTCCAAGGACCTGGATATTATGACAGTCACAGAGACATGATGCAATAGCAACTATGCCTAGGAGCTAGCCATTCCAGGGTACACGCTGCACAGACGGGACAGGGAAGGCAAGAAGGGGGGAAGGGTGGCATTGTACATCAGGAAAGAGATAAAAGCAACAGCCCCACAAGACAAGGGAGGAAAAGCAGAGGTGCTGTGGGTAACCCTGTAGGTGGGCAGGGAAACAGTACTTAGAACGGGAGTGATATACAGGCCCCCAGGGCAGGTGGAGGATGTAGACAGAGAACTGCTGAAGGCTATAGAGAACATGGCAACAAAGGGTGAATTGCTGCTGATGGGTGACTTCAACTTGCCAGATGTGGACTGGAGCATCCCAGCGGCAGCCTCAGCCAAGAGTAAGGGATTCCTGCAATCCCTGCAAGGGGCGGGTCTCACACAGCTAGTGAGGGATCCTACAAGGGAGACTGCAATTCTGGATCTTGTCCTAAACAATGGGGACAGGATAAAGGAAGTCACAGTGGGGGGAGAGCCTAGGGACTAGTGACCATCGAGCTATGGGGTTTACCATAAGGACGTCACAGGAGGCTAGCCACACAAGGACTAGAATCCTGGATTTAAGGAGGACAGACTTCGGTAAGATGAAGAACAAATTCAGGAAGGCTATGCAGGGATACAATGACATAAGGGGAGCAGTGGAACAGTGGGATAAGATACGGGAAGCCCTGCACCTGGTAGCAAACCATTGTTCCAGGCCCTGCAGCAAGAGCAAAAGAAAGAGAAAACCACTGTGGTTCTCGAGGGGAGTAACAGATCTAATAAGAGGAAAAACTATGGCATTTCTGACGTACAAGGTAACGCAAAGCAAGGAAGACAGGCAAGAATACTTGGAAAAATAAAAGGCAGCAAACATGGCAGTAAGGGCAGCAAAGGCCGAAACCGAGGAAAAACTAGCTAAATCAGAAGGAGGGAAGGCATTCTTTAGGTATATTAATGAGAGAAGGAAGGCAGGGGGAGGGATTGTGAGACTTAGGGAAGAGGGAGGCAGGATAGTGGAGAAAGACATTGACAATGTGACCGTCCATCCTCAGCAAATACTTCTGCTCCATATTCAAGGAAGAAGACAATGGGGATGGTCCCCCCATTAATAGAGAAGGGCAAACAGGGGGAAAAGGGGTGGACATTACATATTTTTCAGAGGACAGAGTGAAAACAGCACTAGAACAGCTTAGGGTGAATAAAGCTGTGGGGCCAGATGGGATACACCCGAGGATCCTAAAGGAGATCCAGAAGGAACTGGCTAAACTGTTCAATGGATCACTGGAAATAGACATGGTTCCAGAAGAGTGGAGGAGGGTACAAGTGGTACCCCTGCACAAAAGTGGTATCAAGGAGGAGGCAAGAAACTACCGCCCAGTCAGTTTGACCTTGATAATAGGTAAAATGATGGAAACAACATACAAAGAAAGCTTGCCAAGAAAATAAGGTTTGTGGGCCAAAATACATCAATAAAAAAGCCAAAAAAGGCTTGCACACTAAGTGTGCAAACACCATGACCACAAATATACTTTTATTCCTCACCATTAAAAGTTAGAGTTCACAGAGAGAGGACACTCCCACAGCCTAGCAAAAAAGACCCGACGGCGTTTCATAACTACATTTGGCACTTTGTCAAGGGTGAATAAATTATTGCAACATGTTGCTTAAACACAAATGTAGAAAGTAATGTCATCACAGGTGTGTAAAATAGATACAAACATGTATAAATACATAGCTAAATGACACTCCAATCAAATATAACAACATCCCCTTCTACAAACATCACAATTAAGCAACTAAAGGACCAAATAGTTACTTTTAACTGCAACCAGTTAACAGAACCACATTCTTGCTACCAAACAGGAAGGAATATGCTGAAAAAACAATTATTCAATCAATTCTTTTAATCTCAGACCCAAAAATCTATGGGTTTCTGCATTCCTTCCTTCAACTGTGACCAATTTCTGCAATTGATGCATGGTTCCTTTTCCAGCCGTCATTCTGGCCTTTCCTCTTATTTTCAAATGGTGCAGTTCTTCGGTGCTTCAGTATTCAGTGGTCCCACAGGATAAGACACATATACACCAGTGTTCTAACAAACTCTGGTCAGAGCCACAATGGTTGCTAATACACTAACTTGATAAGGGTGTTTCATGGCCTTAAACAAAGACGGACTGCTGTAGTCATCTCTGTGTGTAAATATAATTTTTGCTAAAGGTAGATCCTGTGTTTCCCATGTGTTTAAAATGTGAGTGGTGAGTGCGTGCTATACCAAATTTGGAAGGAGAGGGAGCTCTGCACCAAGGCCTTCAAGTAATGGTAGAAGGAATAGTGCAGGAAAAAGAGGTATGCCTACACTAGGGACTGTGGACCAACCTGGAAGGATAAGGACCTATACTGAGGTGATGGCCTGTTTTCATCCAGGAGGCTACCACAGTCCTCAGTGGATGATTCAAATGTTACTTCTATGGACAATTAATATAGCCGGGGGGGGGAGGACAGAAGAAATATGGGAGGCAGAAAGTGGACCACTGCAAGCTGAGCTACAGAGTAGGGAGATCCCAAGGGGATAGAGTCCCACCAGGATGCAAGTTATTCAAGGGAGCAGGGGGTTAGCAAAGGAAGAAGGGAGAAAAGAGCAGTCAAAGGAGAAAGGTGTGAGAGGGAGAACAGGTGGAAAAAGGAGAAAGCAGCAAGAAGAGAGGTGAGGGTTTTCAAAATGGTGCAAGGTCTGCATCAGAAGCCCTATGAGGAGAGACTGAAAGAATTCAATATGTACACACTGAAGGAGAGGAGGGCTATTATGGAGACCTTCAAAATACCTCTTGGGGGTTAATAAGGTACAGCCAGGAGATATATTTCAGAGAAAAAGGCACTGTAGAACAAGGGGTCTTGTTATGAAGCTGGAATGAGGTGGATGAGAGGAAGTACTTCTTCACAGAAAGGGTGGTGGATTCCTGGAACAGCCTTTCATGGGAGGCAGTTGGGAGTTAAACCAATGGTGGGTTTCAAAAATGCCTGGGACAGACACAAAGGAATCCTAGGAGGAAGGAGCTGGGTGGAAGAGTGTGCTGTAGGGCAAGCTGAGTCTGCAGCAAAAGTGATCATTGTGACGTGGACAGCCAGTTCTGAGTGCTGTATCATTTTTTTTTAATATAAAATGTTTTACTGACTGTCTCTGCTGAGAAATCTGGTACTCTTAGAATGACCTTACTCCCTCCCCCTCCCGTTTCAGCTGAAAGATGAAGGCCATGAGAAAATGCTGAAAACAGCATGTGAGATCACACACACACACACACACACAGGTTTTAGAGACAATGTGTTACATGGAAGGCCTTAATCAAGGACCTCCTGTTTTTTTCTGAGTTAATTACAGCTGTAGTTGCTAAGATGGACGATCATATCCATTTTATGATGTTGGAGGGAAAACCCAGCTTATGACACAGGAGTGCGAAAATCATAAAGATGCTTTCATGTCCTGGAAGGGGGAAGCTTATGATGAGATCAACAAAGTGTCATTTGAAGGACATGAATTATGCTGAAGTTGGAGAATGTAATACTTTGAAAAGACATCCTGTTTTTGTATAAGATATATATTTTTTTATATATAATCTGACAGAGGAGGAGCTAGATGACCTCACACAAAAGGAGTTGGCAAATACAGTTTACTTTAAGGAATAATTCTGTTTTACTTAGACACATTTTTATCTAGACTCTGACAAGGAAAGATCTGTGAGCACTTGTAAACAAGTATTTAGAAAGAGAGTCAAATCTAAGTACTGTAAGTAGGAATTTGCACTGTTTAAACCTTGTCCTTTTAAAAGATTTGTATGTCTTGTGATATAACAGTTCTGTATTTTGCATTTAACATATTTTTATCTATTGTAGTAAAACTCTTTTTAGAGCATACTTGGTCTGTCTTTGAATTTCTTTTAGTTGTAAGAAAAGTATATATGGTCATAGCAGGCACTAGGCAAAAGCTTGAATGATGGTACCAAACTGGAAAGAGAAGTGTTTTAAATCTGAGGTCTTTATTAAAGTTTTTAAGGGTTCATCTCTGTATACCTGGTTAGGTGCCCATAGGCAAAGATATCTGACCCCCCGAAGACAGAAATATCTGAGCCTGTGCATTGGGTATGCTAACAAGAGGTTCACAGTTTGAATCCCTTCAAGACTTGAGACCAAAGGTTGATCTGAACTCACGAAACAGACAAGAGGGTTACCTTGTTCTGTTAAACTGTTCACAAGACTGCGTTCAGAGGTTGGCACTTTGGGAGTAGAGGGCCTGACCTGCTGAGTGGGTTTGTGACAGATTGGTTGGTAGCAGTGGGCTTATTTTGGTATCACAAGCTTTTATTGTTCTGTGTCAGTTGAGACTGTAAGCTCTCTTGCAAAGAAAGAAAAAGACAGAGTTTTATTTTAAAAAGGAAACAGAACTATATATCACTTGGTGTACAGTCAAGTTCCTACCCATTTTATTTTTTTTTCCCTAAAGTGCAAGTCAGAGTAGCCATAGTCAGGGAAGAAGATGGCTTCTGACTACAGCAGGCACACTGTAGATTACTTGAAGCAGTTGTGCGGGGACACAGGAGTCCCGTTCGAGGTGACAGCCAAAAAGCAGAACCTCATAGAGGCCCTGATGGTAGCAGATACACAGAGCAGCAAGTCACAGACCATGACTGAAAGGGACCAGACCTCAAGTGTGGCAGAACTAGTGGCCAGTGCTGTGTCCGGGTCCAGTAAGGAGGACAGCAGGGCCACTGTCAGTGAAGGGCCACAACAGCAGGGGATAGTCACCAGCATCCTGAATCCAGAGGTACTAAGGCTGCAAATTGAGTTGCGCAGGATGGAACTGGAGGAAGAGTGAGAACAGAGAGAGGCAGACAGTGAGGCAGAGCGAGAATGCCAAAAGTCAGAGCGAGAACAGAGAGATGCAGACTGTAAGGAGCATGAGTGCCAGTGAGATGCAGAGGAGAAGAGAGAATGAGAACACCGAGACACAGACTGTGAGGAGCAGGAGCACCAGAGGCAACACGAACTGGAGAAGATTCGACTCTGACCAGCGGCACCAGAGCAGGTAAGTGGCTTGAGTTTTACTGGGACTGCTGGACTGGGTTACAAATTGAACTAAAAATTAATAGCCGAGTTTAAAGAGGGGGAGTACATGGATGCCTTTTTAAATTCTTTTGAAAAAGTTTGTATTCAGGCTAAAATTCCTAGAGAGTCCTGGAGCTTCCAGCTATCCCCGCTACTTACCGGGAAAGCTCAGGATGCATTGGGTCAAATGGACAATAAGAACAGTGACGATTACAGCAAACTAAAAGCTGCACTGTTAAAAAAGTTTGAATTAGCTGCTGAATCATACAGAGCTAAATTCCTTAAGCTCAGGAGAAGCCCTGATATGAGCTATGAGGAGCAAGCCATGAAACAACGTCAGTTTTTAAAACGTTGGTGAGAAGGAATTGAGGCAAACTCTGCTGATAAAAATGAAAATGTGATTTTATTAGAACAGTTTTATTGGGCTTACCCAGCCGAGCTAAAAACCTGGCTAGAGGACCGAGGTCCCAAAACAGTGCAAGAGGCAGCTGAACTCTCGGACAGCTATTCCAAGAGCAGACCTGCTCTGAGAGCAAATGGGGCGGGCGTGGTAGCACAGAAAGGGAAAAGCACGCCTTCAGGGCAGCTAAAACCCTGACTGCCTCCACCGAAACCAGTTAGCCCCAGGTTTCAACGAAAAGATTTCTCTGAAGTAAGAAATGACTGTTGGTTGCATAAAAAAACTGGGCATATTGCCAGACAGTGTCCCAAAAAGGCAAGCAATAATACACAACAGAGTGCTAGAAAAGTAGTGGGTTGTTTGTGTGTCCCTGGAAGCATGCCAGTGAACATGAGGGAACACATGCACCCAGTCATGGTGAATGGTGTACAGACGCAGGGGTTAAGGGACACAGGGGCATCCCTGACATTGGTGAAAGGGGATCTGGTACAGCCTGGTCAGGTTATACCCAATAAATACGTCACTGTACAGGACTTTTCAGACGGGGAGAAAACATTGCCCCTCACTAGTGTTCTCCTAGACTGGGGTGAAACAGGGGGAACTGTGCAACAGGTAGCTGTAGCCAAAACACTAGCAGTGAATGTGATCCTGGGTAACAATCTCCAACAGGGGATGGTATATGCAGTTACCCGTAGCCAAGCGGCAAGGAAAAATTGTAGTTCCATGAACCCCACAGAGGCCATTGTGGAAACCACTGGGAGGCTGGTTCCCCAGCCTGTGTCTTCTGATATGGAGATTAATGAAGAGGGGGTAGAAATTTCTCCAGTAGCAAGTAACCACACAGCTATGGAAGGTTACTCCGAAGAGGGAGGGGTGACCCATTGTCAGAGGGTTGGGATTGACAGTGATCCTGAGGGCCCTGACGCTAGTGCTAGAGACCCTAGTTTAGTGACTGAAGGGGACCTGTCCCATGCCTTGGGAATGTGTGAGGGGTTTGCAGCTGCTCAGAGAAGTGACCCTAATTTAGAGAAGCTGAGGGCTTGGGCAGACTTGGACGGCACACAGGGAGGTGACGGCAGACATAAGGTTTATTGGGAAAATGGACTTATGTATACTCAGGCAGTACAGACAGAGGGAGGGATGCTAGGCAGGCAGCTTGTCATTCCCCAGGGGTATTATGGGGTATCATGAGCAGTTGCTCAAAATTGCACATGATATTCCCTTGTCTGGTCATCTGGGAACCGCACGCACTATGCAGTAGTTAGCCCAGAATTTCTACTGGCCTAACTTCACCCAGCAGGTGAAGGAGTATTGCAGGTCTTGTCACCGGTGCCAAGAAATAGGGAAGGTGGGCAAGAAAACCCAAGCCACCCTGATTCCATTGCCCATAGTGGAGGAGCCATTCCAGAGGGTGGGAATGGATATTGTGGGGCCTTTAAATACCCCCAGCTCCTCAGGGAAGAGATTCATCCTGACTGTGGTGAATTATGCCACCCAGTACCCAGAGGCAGTTGTCCTATCCTCACTGAGGACAGACAAAGTGGCAGATGCTTTACTTGGGATTTTCTCCCATGTTGGGTTTCCGCAAGAGGTAATCACCGATCGAGGGGGTTCCTTCATGTCGGACCTGATGAAATGTTTATGGGAGAAGTGTGGGGTGGTGCAGAGATGCACGACACCATATCACCCACAAGCCAATGGACTTGTGGAATGATTCAATGGTACCTAAAGTCAATGCTCCAGGTGTTTGCTGAACAGCATGGGAGGGACTGGGAGAAAATACCTTCCCCACCTGTTTGCATAGAGGGAGGTGCCCCAAGAGTTGACAGGATTTTCCCTCTTCGAACTCATATAGACGACGGGTACATGGGCCCCTAGACTTGATCTGGGGGGACTGCAAAGGCAAGCACGCCACCCAGGGAACTCCCATTGTGGATTACGTCCTTAGGTTTAGGGAAAGGCTGAAGGAGCTTATGGGGACAGCCCAGAGCAACCTGGCAGCTGCCCAACAAAAACAAAAAGTGTGGTGCGACTGCAGAGCCAGCGCTCACTCGGACATGGTGGGTCAGGAAGTCATGGTCCTTATTGCGGTCCGGAAAGACAAGCTGCAAGCTGAGTGGGCAGGACCATGCAAAGTGGTTAGGAAGGTAAATGACGTGAACTACATTGTGGAGTTACCTGATAGAAGACAGACAGAAGTGATGTACCATGTCAACATGATGAAGCCATATGCAAATAGGGCTGACATGGTGTTTGCAGTGTGTAGTAATGGGGAGGGGACAGATGAAGAGACCCCCTTCTGGACTTGCTGGAGGAAAGCAAGCGGGAGTCCTCTGTGGAGGCAGTAAAATTGTCTCCCCAGCTGCCCCCAGACCAGATCCAGAAAGTAAGGGAGGTTTTAGCAGACTTTGCCCCATTGTTTAGCACCAAGCCTAGACTAACATCCTTAGTGACACATGATGTGGAGACAGGGACACAGACGCCCATACGATGGACAGCATATCGGGTGTCAGAGGCTGTCCAAAAGGACATTAGGAGGGAAGTGGAGGAGATGCAGATTTAGGGGTAATCCAGAGATCCCACAGCCCCTGGGCCTCACCCGTAATCCTTGTGCCCAAGCCAGATGGCTCAACTCGTTTCTGTGTGGACTATCGTGGACTGAATGCAGTCATGAAGTCAGATGCCCACCTGATGCCCCAGATGGATGAACTCCTGGACAAGTTGGGAGGGGCGACCTACTTTACGACCATTGACCTGACAAAGGGATATGGGCAGGTAGAATTGACAGACAGAGCTAGGGAGAGGTAGGCCTTCATCATTCCGATAGGCTTATTTGAGTTTAAAGTAATGCCTTTCCGAATGAAGAACGCCCCGGCCACTTTCCAAAGGTTGGTGAACCAGGTGTTAAATGGTGCTGAGGAGTTTGCCGTGGCGTACCTGAATGACATTGCCATCTTTAGTACCAGCTGGGAAGAACACCTATCCCACCTTAGGGAAGTGCTGGGCAGGATACAGAGGGCCGGGCTCACTGTCAAAGCCGAGAAGTGCAAGGGGCCATGGGAGAAGTGGCATACCTTGGGCATGTGGTAGGCCAGGGACAGCTCCATCCTAACCAAATAAAGATAGAGGTGATCTAGGCGTGGCCCAGACCAGAAACCCAGAAGCAGGTCAGGAGCTTTCTAGGGACAGCAGGGTGCTACAGAAAATTTGTGCCCAATTACAATGCCCTGGCTTCTTCCCTATCTGACCTGACAAAGAAAAGGATGCCAAAGAAAATTACCTGGGCCCAGCCTGTGAGGAAGCCTTTACCAGACTGAAGGAGGCACTGTGCAGTGCTCCTATTTTGACAAGCCCTGACTATAGCAAAACCTTTATAGTTCAGACTGATGCCTCAGATGTGGGTATTGGGGCAGTACTGAGCCAGACGTCTAGCCAAGGGACAGATCACCCAGTAGTGTACCTGAGCAGGAAGCTACTTCCCAGGGAGCAAGCGTATTCCATGGTGGAAAAGGAGTGTCTTGCCATAGTGTGGGCCCTAAAGAAATTAGAGCCATACTTGTATGGGCAGCATTTTGTGGTGCAAACTGACCACAACCCCCTAGCTTGGCTGACTCAGATGGGGAAGAACAATGGGAGATTGCTACGATTGAGTCTTGCTTTATAAGGGTATGATCTAAAAATCGTACATAGGGCTGGAGCAAAAAATCAGTACTCAGACGGGCTGTCTAGGGTCTATGAGGAGTGAACTGATTTGGGAAGCTCATCCCATGTAGGGGATAGAACCCCCAAATTCAGTCTAGGTGGGGAGAAATTGTGACATGGACAGCCCGTTCTGAGTGCTGTATCTTTTTTTTTAATACAAAATGTTTTACTGACTGTCTCTGCTGAGAAATCTGGTACTCTTAGAATGACCTCACTCATCCCCCTCCCCCCCAGGTTTCAGCTGAAAGATGAAAGCCATGAGAAAATGCTGAAAACAGCATGTGAGATCACACACGCAAGTTTTAGAGACAATGTGTTACATGGAAGGCCTTAATCGAGGACCTCCTGTTTTTTCTGAGTTAATTACAGCTGTAGTTGCGAAGATAGAAGATCATATCCATTTTATGACGTTGGAGGGAAAACCCAGCTTATGACACAGGAGTGCGAAAATCATAAAGATGCTTTCATGTCCTGGAAGGAGGAAGCTTATGATGAGATCAACGAAGTGTCATTTGAAGGACATGAATTATGCTGAAGTTGGAGAATGTAATACTTTGAAAAGACATCCTCTTTTTGTATAAGATATATATTTTTTATATATATATAATCTGACAGAGGAGGAGCTAGATGACCTCACACAAAAGGAGTTGGCAAATACAGTTTACTTTAAGGAATAATTCTGTTTTACTTAGACACATTTTTGTCTAGACTCTGACAAAGAAAAATCTGTGAGCACTTGCAAACAAGTATTTAGAAAGAGAGTCAAATCTACGTACTGTAAGTAGGAATTTGCACTGTTTAAACCTTGTTCTTTTAAAAGATTTGTATGTCTTGTGATATAACAGTTCTGTATTTTGTGTTCAACATATTTTTATCTATCGTAGTAAAACTCTTTTTAGAACATACTTGGTCTGTCTTTGAATTTCTTTTAGTTGTAAGAAAAGTATATATGGTCATAGCAGGCACTAGGCATAGGCTTGAATGGTGGTATCAAACTGGAAAGAGAAGCGTTTTAAATCTGAGGTCTTTATTAAAGATTTTAAGGGTTCATCTCTGTATACCTGGTTAGGTGCCCATAGGCAAAGATATCTGGCCCTCGAAGACAGAAATATCTGAGCCTGTGCATTGGGTACAATAGCAAGAGGTTCACAGTTTGAATCCCTTCAAGACTTGAGACCAAAGGTTGATCCGAACTTACAAAACAGACAAGAGAGTTACCTTGTTCTGTTAAACTGTTCATAAGACTGCGCTCGGAGGTTGGCACTTTGGGAGTAGAGGGCCTGATCTGCTGAGTGGGTTTTTGACAATCATAATTAAAAATGGTCAGACTAGATGGGCCCAGCGGTCATTATGAACATACAAACATACAAATGTGCCAGCAGAAACAGACCATCTGGTCAATCTACATCTGATCAAGTGCACAACTACCACCCCTAGTTTGCAGCTGCCCCACCCCCTCCCCTTTGTCATCCTACCGTCAGCTTCTACCCTCCCCCCAACCTCACTCTCCCTGCTCCCTGTCCCATGCCCTTTTAAAGCTGTTCACAGATTTACATAATAACACCCATTCTGGTAGTGTGTTCCATTTTGCTACCACCCTCTCTGTGAAAACAGGGGACATGACACAAAATCAGTGACATGAATATAACATATTAATTCATGAAAATATCAGAAACCTATTTCCTAAGCAACATGCTAAACTATAGCAGAGCATTCTCAGAACACAGACAAGGAGCAGTTGCAAAAAAGCGGTTAGCTGTTACAGGCAAGGGATTTGCTCCAAGCGCTCATTTAAACCAGGGAGCCTTAGACTGTCCAAATAGAACATCCATTGGCCTTCCTTTTTTAGTAGTGCTGTATCCAAGTCTCCACCCCTTGGTCCTAGGGTGACTTGTTCTAGGCCATAAAAACACCATTTATTTTGCTCCTTCTGGTCACTAAAGTTAATATGTGCTGGTATCACATTCTCATTTCTGCCATTCTCATATGCCCTTTATGTTAATGAAAATATCAAAGCTGCAGAAATTCAGAATACACATAAGGAGCCATAAGAATTGTGGGTCACCCTAGAAATGGGAAATGGGACAGCCATACGAACTGGCATTGTCTACAGGCCTCCAGACCAGGAGGAGAACATAGACACATTACTGTTAGAAGATATACAAAACATGACAGCTAAAGGGGAGGTTCAGATAATGGGAGACTTCAATATGCCAGATACAGATTGGTCAATACCAACAGGAACATCTGCCAGAACTAGACACATAGTGGATTCCCTGCAGGGGGAGGGCATCGAACAACTGGTACAACAACCCACAAGAGACAGGGCTATCCTAGATCTAGGACTGATTAATGGGGAAAGGATCACAAATCTCCAGGTAGAAGGTCACCTGAGGGCCAGTGACCATCACATGGTATGGTTCAATTTGGCCACTAGAACTAAATCATCCCATTCCAAGGCAAAAATATGGGACTTAAGAGGATCTGACTTTGATAAAATGGCCAATAGAGTTAAGCTAGCCCTGGCAAGAAGAAATACAGGTGAGAGGGTACAGGCAAAGTGGGCAAACATTAAGGATGCAATACTTGAAGCAACATCCCATTGTGTTAGGGAGAAAAGCAAGAGCAAAAGAAGGAGGAAACCACTTTGGTTCTCAGAAACAGTAGCAGAAAAGGTCAGAGCCAAAAGGTTGGCTTTCAGGAAATATAAGGGAACGTAGCAGGACAAAGATAGGGAGGCATACCAAACTTCCCTAAGGGAAGCAGGAAAGGAAGTAAGGAAGGCAAAGGCCCAAACTGAGGAAACACTAGCATGAACAGTAAAAGAAGGGGATAAGACTTTCTATAGATACATTAATGAAAGGAGAAAGTCCAGAGGGAGTATTGCTAAGATCAAAGGGGATAAGGGGGAGTGTGTGGAGGAGGATCAAGGAAAAGCATCTATCCTAAATAGATACTTCTGCTCAGTATTTACTGAGGAGAAGGTAGGGCAGGGCCCACAGCTCAGCACCATGTACATGGGGAAGAAGGTGTGTACAAGTCTCTTCACAAAAGAAAGGGTCCTACAGGAGCTCGCTAAGCTCAGGGTGGACAAGGCAATGGGACTGGATGGCATATATCCCAGGGTACTAAAGGAGCTAAGGGCGGAACTAGCAGAACCATTATCAAAACTGTTTAGTGAGTCTCTGAGCACAGGAGAGGTCCCAGAAGACTGGAGATGGGCTCATGTGATCCCGCTCCACAAGAGTGGTAGCAGGGAGAAGGCAGGGAACTACAGACCAGTCAGTCTTACCGCAGTAGTGGGCAAGATTATGGAGGCACTACTTAAGGAAAGGATAATGCAACACCTGGAATCCTTAGGAGCACAAGATCCAAGACAGCATGGGTTTACAACAGGAAGGTCCTGTCAAACTAATCTCATGGATTTCTTTGACTGGGTAACCAGAGTGGTGGACCAAGGGGGTGCAGTTGATGTCACCTACCTTGACTTCAGCAAAGCTTTCGATACTGTTCCACATAGAAGATTGATTAATAAGCTGGGTAGACTTGGGGTGGGTCAGAAGTTGGTTAACTAGGTGGCAAACTGGTTGGTGGGCAGAATACAGAGAGTGGTGGTAAACGGTATACAGTCAGAAGAGATGCAAGTCACAAGTGGGGTACTCAGGGATCAGTCCTGGGGCCAGTCCTCTTCAATATCTTCATCAGTGACATTGCAGATGGACTGGAGGGTAAGGTTTGTCTGTTTGCAGATGACACCAAGATCTGCAACAGAGTAGGTGATCCAGATGAGGTGGCAGAATGAGAAGAGATCTGGATAAACTGGCAAAATGGTCAGAAGAGTGGCAACCAGGGTTTAACGCAAAGAAGTGCAAGATCATGCATATAGGGAAGAGAAACCCTGAAGCCACCTATAGGTTGGGAGGGGAGTTGCTGGCAATCACAGGGGAAGAAAGAGACTTGGGCATTGCCATTACGGATGACCTGAAATCATCCAAACAGACCACTAAAGCAATAGGTAAGGCTAGGGGGATGTTGAGGTGTATTAGTAGGGGTATCACAAGTTGTAAGAGGGAGGTAATAATCCCTCTTTACAATACACTGGTTAGGCCCCATCTGGAGTACTGTGTGCAGTACTGGAGACCACACCTGCACAAGGACATTAACAAAATGAAAGCAGTCCAGAGAAGGGCAACCAAAATGGTGCAGGGACTGCATCAGAAAACATACGAGGACAGATTAATGGAGCTCAATATGTATACCCTAGAGCAAAGGAGGGAGAGAGGTGATATGATTGAAACATTCAAACATCTTCAGGGCATTAACAAGGTGAAAGAGTCTAACATGTTTCAATATAAGAAAAATAGCAGGACAAGAGGACACAGCATGAGATTAGAGGAGGCCGATTAAGAGGTAATGTGAGGAGGTTCTTTTTCACAGAAAGGGTGGTGGATGCATGGAACAGCCTGCCTCAGGAAGTGGTGGATGTAAATACAGTGCAGGGCTTCAGACAGACAGACATGGGATAGGCATAAGGGAGCAATACAGATGAATACGAATTGATTGGCCATTGACAGAGTAAAGGCCTATGGTACATTCATAAGGTAGAAAAAATGGGCAGACTAGATGGGCCTTGCAGTCCTTATCTGTTGTCAACTCTATGTTTCTCTGTTTCTATGCTCCCCTACACGTAATTGAAATATCCTGGTGGTCTTCCCCATGTAATTCACCCCACATTTACATTCTGCTCTATATACTACACCACTGGTATCACATGTAATCAATTGATTTATCCTGTACTCTTTACCAGTGGTATAGTTCTTAAAAGTTTTGCACTTCTTAATATATGCACAAAACTTACATTTCCCACAAGAGGCACATCCAACTATTGCTACATTCCCAGTATCTGTTCTTTTTACTGGTTGTAATAAATGCATTAACATATCCCCAAATTCTTAGTCTTTTTATACACAAACATTGGTGGCTCTTGTGTAAACTGGGCACATACAGTATGGGATCCACTTGTAGAATGTGCCAATGTTTTAAAATGGCACTTCGAACCTCATTTGATCTCTTATTATAGGTATTAATATATTTTAGCCTTTCTGAATTATCACTCTCTACCCTTTCCTTAGGAGCAAGTAAGGTGGATCTATCCTGTGTAGTAGGCCAATTTCATGCTGTGGCAACATCATTTTTAGCATACCCACATTCCTGAAACCTTAAAGTCATCTTTCCTACTCTTCATAAAGATTGTCATCACCACAATTTCTGCATATTCGCAAAAATTGACCTCTAGGTATATTCTTGACTTTGTGCACTTAGTGTGTGAGCCTTTTGGGGCTTTTTTTTGTTTTAAATGATGGAAACCCTACTTAAGGAAAGGCTGGTGGACTAGCTAGAGACAAGGGGGCTGTTGGACCCAAGGCAACATGGATTCATGGCAGGGAGGTCTTGCCAGACCAACTTGATTGATTTATTAAAGAGGGTGATAATGGAAATAGACCAGGGCAGAGTGGTAGATGTGACCTATCTGGACTTCAGGAAGGTCTTCGACACAGTCCCACATAGGAGGCTAATCCACAAACTGGAAAATCTAGAGGTGGGGACAGATGTGGACATGTGGGTTAGAAACTGGTTGAGTAACAGAATGCAAAGAGTGGTGGTGAATGGGGTTAGCTCACAGGAGGGATGAGTAGTAATTGGCATACTCGAGGGATCAGTGCTGGGACCAGTGCTCTTCAATGTCTTCATAAGCAATATTCAGAGGGTCTGGAAGGGAGGGTTAGCCTGTTCACGGATGACACAGATCTATGTAACAGGGTAGATACACAGGAAGGTATAGAAAAAATGAGGAGGGATCTGTAGAGGCTAGAAAATTGGTCCAAGGAATGGCAGTTGGATTTCAATGCAAAAAAGTGCAAGATTATGCACCTAGAGAGAGGGAATCATAAGGCTGAGTATGAACTAGACAGGGTAACACAGGAGGCCACCACAGAGGAAAGGGATCTAGGGGTAGTCATAGAAGACAACCTCAAAGTGGCTAAACAGTGCGACAAAGCAGTCAGAAAGGCTAACAGAAAGTTAGGGTGCATAGGGAGTGGTATAACAAGTAGAAGGTGGGAAGTGGTGGTACCGTTGTACAACTCCCTAGTAAGACTTCCTCTGGAGTACTGTGTTTAGTTCTGGGGGCCCCATCTCCAAAGAGACATAGACAGGATGGAGACGATACAGAGGAGGGCAACAAAAATGGTGTTGGGGATGCAGCATAAGTCGTATGAGGAGAGACTCAGAGCTCTCAATATTTACTCCCTGGAGGAAAGGAGAGAGAGGGAGGATATGATAGATACCTTCAAATATCTAAAGGGACCAACAGGGTACCAGAGGGGAGCATCTTTCACATGAAGGGAAATTGCAGAACAAGGGGGCATAACATGAGACTAAAAGGGGGAAAACTTAGAGGTAACTTGAGGAAATTCTACTTCATTGAAAGGGTGGTGGAGAGGTGGAACAGTTCAAGGATTCAAGAATGCATGGGATTGGCACATGGGAATTATCAAGCTATGGAGAAAGGAGTTGGGGGCTTGTAGCATCTAGGGCACCTTAATCATTAGAAAGAGGGATAGGGCAGACTGGATGGGCCACAAGGCCCTTATCTGCTGACAATATCTATGTATCTATGTATCTATATAATCTATAATATACAGTGGGGTTAAGACAAAAATATACAGATAAATGAAAAATTTACAAAATAGTAGGACCTGGAGTGATGATAAATTGTTTATAGATACATAGATACATAGACAGTGTCAGCAGATAAGTGCCTATGGCCCAACCAGTCTGCCCATTTGAGCTTGTAAGTTCAGTTTGTTTTCCTAGAAGTCTGTTGCCCCTTACCCCTGACCTCTAGAATTCCTTTATGTCTATCCCATGCATTCTTAAATCCCGTGATTGTTTCAGCCCCCACCACTTCCTCTGGCAGGGTGTTCCACTTGTCCACCACCGTTCTGTGAAGAAATTCTTTCTCATGTTTCCTCTGAATCGTTCTCCCTCAACTTCATCCCATGCCCTCTAGTCCTGGAACATCTTTTCGCTAAAAATAGTGTTTTCCTGCACCCTGTTCCTCCTGTAAGATACTTGTATGTCTCTATCATATCCCTCTCTCCCTCCTCTCTCCAGGGAGTACATGTTCAGTTCCTTCAACCTGTCTTCATAGGACTTGTGATGCAATCCATGCACCATCTTTGTTGCCCTCCTCTGAACCTTCTCTACCCTGTCTATGTCCTTACGTAGGTATGGTCTCCAGAACTGTACACTGTACTCCAGGTGGGGCCTCACTAGTGTCTTGTAGCAGGAATTATGACCTCCTTTTCCTGCTGGTGATGCCCCTGCCTATACATCCCAGCATCCTATTTGCTTACCTGCTGCCTTGTCACACTGTTTCCTCACCTTGAGGTCATCAGAGATGACAACCCCAAGATCTCTTTCCTGCTTGGTGCATGCTATATCCTCACCCCCAACTGATATATTGTGCCAGGGTTTTTGTGCCCCATATGCATTATCTTGCACTTCTTTGCATTGAATTTCAACTGCCAAACCCCTGACCATTCTTCAAGTTTCTGCAGGTCGCTTCTCATTCTGTCTACACCCTCTGGTGTGTCTACTCTGTTACAGAGCTTTGTGTCATCAGCGAACAGTGAAATTCTGCCTTCTAGATCCTCGCAATGTCACTGATGAAGATGTTGAATAGGACGGTCCCAGCACTGATCCCTGTGGTACCCCACTGGTCACTCTTCCCTCTGTGGAGTGACAGCTATTTACCACCACCCTCTGTGTCCTGCCACCCAGCCAGTTACCTACCCACACACTACTGTCCTGCCCACACCATATTCCCCAGTTTGTGTAATAGTCTTCTATGTGGCACAGTGTCAAAGGCCTTGCTGAAGTCCAGATAGGCCATGTCCACTGCCCTCCCTGATCCACCTCCTAGTCACCCAGTCAAAAATTCAATGAGGTTGGTCTGACGCGGCCTCCCCTGGTGAAACCATGCTGCCTTGGGTCCTGTAGTCCATTGATAACCAGATATTCCACCAATCTCTCCTTCAGTAGTGCTTCCATGATCTTCCCCACTACAAGTGAGGCTGACTGGTCTGTAGTTCCCTGCTTCCTCTTTGTTCCCACTTTTGTATAAGGGACTACATCTGCTGTCCTCCAGTCTTTGGGTACCTCCCTGTTTCCAGTGATCGGCTAAATAGGATAGCCAGAGGTTCAGCCACCACTCTCTTAGTTCTTTAAGGACCCTGGGGTGCACCCGTCTGGCCCCATTGCTTTATCAACTCTTATTACTTCCAGTTCCTTCAGGACCCTTTCTGTGTAAAGGGACTTGTGTCCATTCTGCACCATTCTCACCCTTGTACTCCCTTCAGACCCATTACCCTCCTCTTCCTCAGTAAAGACTGAGCAGAAATACCTGTTCAATATGTCAGCTTTACTGTTGTCATCCTCCACTGGCTCCCATCCTCCTCCTTCAGTCTCACTATCCCTCCCTTTGTCTTTCTTTTTTCACTTATGTACCTGTAAAAGGTTTTGTCCCCTCTACCCACTGATTTTGCAATGTGTTCTTCTGTCTGAGCTTTAGCTTCCCTTACTGACCTCCCTGCCTCCCTTTACTTCTCCTGGTACTTCTCCCGATCCCCTTCTGCCTGTGTCTTTTTGTATTGCCTGAATGCAATCTTTTTGGCTTTCACTTTCTTTGATACCTCTTTGGAAAACCATAATGGTCTCCTCTTCCTTTTCCTCTTGCTAACCTGCTTAATGCATAATTCTGTTGTTCTTGTAATCCCCATTTTAAATACTGCCCACTGTTCCTCAACCCCTGATTCCTGTCCCATTCCCCTTAATGCCTCTTTCAAGTATCTCCCCATTTTCCCAAAGTCTGCCCCCCTAAAATCCAGGATACGTGTTTTTGTGTGGTTTGGTTCTGCTCTTTCTGTGATTTCAAACCACAGTGACTGGTGGTCACTGTTTCCCAGGTGCTCCCCCACTGTTACCCCCATCACACTGTCCCTGTTTGTGAGCACAAGGTCCAGTATTGCCTTCTGCCGAGTTGGTTCCATGACCAGTTGCTTGAGGAAGGCACCCTGAAGGGAGTCCAGGATAAATCTACTCCTAGTTGATGCTGCTGCTGGGATGCTCTAGTCCACGTCTGGAATACTGAAGTCTCCAACCAGTACTACCTCACCCTTGTCTGCTGCCATCCTTGGATGGCTAGCATCAACTCCCTATCTGTTTCTTCCTCCTGGGCTGGTGTTCTATAGACCACACCTGTGTGGATGGCTGTCCCATTTTCCTTTCCAGCTTAACCCACAGTATCTCTCCCCATTTTGTTCCTCCTGGATCTCTGTGGCCCTTATGTCATTTTCACATACAGTGCCACTCCTCCTCCCTTCCTGCCTGCTCTGTCTCTTCTGAATATGTTGTAGCCAGGTATGGCCATCTCCAGTCATGGTTATCATTACACCAGGTTTCAGTGATGGCCACAATGTCAGGTCTGACTGTACCATGACGGCCTCCAGATCTTCCATCTTGTTGCTAAGGCTCCTGCATTTACACATGGCTTTCCATGATTTGACCTCCTAGACTGCTTCACTGTTCTACTCCAGCCCTTCCTTGGTTGTCATTTATCCCTGGTTCTCCTTGCTGTCTGCTCTTCTGCTGAGTTTGCCCCTTTCTGCTTATCCACCTCTTGGGCACTAATCTCCATCTTTTGCACACTGCTTTGCAGAGATAGCCACTCCTCTGGTTCACTGGTTCCACTGCTAGCTGTGGGGGTGAGCAAGTAGGTCCCTCCTTGCTGGCCTGCCACCCCCCTTTGCTAGTTTAAATGCTTGTCAATGTAGCATTTAAACTTATCATTGAGTGCTTGGATTCCCCTCCAGGATGGATGCAGGCCGTCAGGCTTGAACAAACCTCCATCCCTCCAGGTGGGTCCCCAGTCACCAATGAATCCAAACCCTTCCTCACAGCACCAGTTCTTCAACCATGAGTTAAAGTTCCTGGTGCATGCACTCCTATGCTGTCCCTTGCCTCTCGCAGATAGTACTTCTGAGAAAGTGACAGAAGTAGCTACTTGCTTGAGACCCCTCCCCAGTTTCCTAAACTCTTCCTGAACTTCCTTTGGCTCCCCATTTGCCAGGTCATTAGTACCTAGGTGGATAATGACATCCAGCTCACCCTCCCATCTTGCCTTCCCAGTGATCCCCAGGATCTTCCTTCCATCCCTCCATGCCGTAGCACCTGGTAGGCACCTCACCTCCCTGTCCTCCCCCTCCTGTGTTCCTAGCTGGATCCCTCTTACGATGGAGTCCCCCACCAGGATTCGCTTCCTCCTCCTCTGGGGTCCACTGCTTTCCCCGCTGAGGTCACCTCCTTGGCTAACCTCCACATCCTTTCCTTCCACTTCTCTGGGTACCTCTATTTGGTTGTCCTCATTTGCCAGTGTGGCATATGAGTTCTTGAGTGGAATAGGATCTGGGATGTACTTCTGCCTGACTGCTCTAACCCTCCCTGAGCCCACTGTCATCCAAGTGCTCCTCGTTCTCAGCATCCTTTGAGGCAGTTGCATTGGACTGGGTGGTCTCTGGATAGGGGTGATGGTACTCCTGACCCAGTTTACTTCTGCTCTGAGTCTGGCTACCTCATCCCGCAGTCCAGAGAGATGCATGCAGATAGGGCAGCACCTCAGTGTCCAGAAGGTCTGCCTGAATATGGCTGCCCCACAGCCACTGCATTGCACCACTCCCCACATTATACTGCAATTCCACTACTTTTCTGCTACTGAAGCTCTCCTAGTTCCCTTTTTATTAATTTACTGTACTAAAAATCCTGTCACTGATCCTCAGATAATTTTTTTAAAAGAAAAAGAAACCAATAAATAAATAAATGAGTCAAAACACTTGTCCTGCTGAGGGTGGGCTTCTTCCCCCTTATGCCCCTCCTACTTCACACCCCTTACTATACCCTGTGTTTAGCTCCTGTCAATCAGATTTATCAGGGCATATAATTAAGAGTTGGGGGAAGGGGGGGCGAAAATTTGCAGCAATTAAAGACAGCACAGAATTACACCACCACTATGTTTTAAATTTTCAACAGCCCAAAAACAATTATAAGTAAAGACAACAAAGAAAGTATAGTGTCACTAAAAGCCCACAATCTAAGTTTAAAAGAAAAATAGCAATTACCAGTTACTCTAAAGCACTGAATTGAATATGTTTCCTTCCTTCCCCTTCTGGCTTCTTCTGAGAAAATAAACCTCTGCTTGCTACTTTAACTCTGACTAAGCACCACCTCCAGTTATCACGTAGCTGAGGTCAGAGGCCAGACAATTAACACCCTTCACCCAACTACAGGGCAGTCAGACAAGCCAAGATAAAATTTGCAATAATTAAAGACAGCACAGAATTACACCACCACTACGTTTTAAATTTTCAACAGCCCAAAAACAATTATAAGTAAAGACAACAAAGAAAGTATAGTGTCACTAAAAGCCCACAATCTAAGTTTAAAAGAAAAATAGCAATTACCAGTTACTCTAAAGCACTGAATTGAATATGTTTCCTTCCTTCCCCTTCTGGCTTCTTCTGAGAAAATAAACCTCTGCTTGCTACTTTAACTCTGACTAAGCCCCACCTCCAGTTATCACGTAGCTGAGGTCAGAGACCAGACAATTAACACCCTTCACCCAACTACAGGGCAGTCAGACAAGCCAAGATAAAATTTGCAGCAATTAAAGACAGCACAGAATTACACCACCATGTTTTAAATTTTCAACAGCCCAAAAACAATTATAAGTAAAGACAACAAAGAAAGTATAGTGTCACTAAAAGCCCACAATCTAAGTTTAAAAGAAAAATAGCAATTACCAGTTACTCTAAAGCACTGAATTGAATATGTTTCCTTCCTTCCCCTTCTGGTTTCTTTTATCATCACTAGAGGTGGATCATCACCATTTATCATCACTTGAGATTGGTCACAAAGGAACACAACCAATGGGAAAGCAGCTTGAACAATGCCTGATGACATCACAATGACCAGTGCTGCACTCAAAACAGAGCAGTGAAATCAAACAGAAACACTACAAGAACTAATTTCAAAGCTTTACAATTTAAAATACATTGCATAAATTGGATACACAATGACCTCACTTAGAATATGACATTTATCACAACTTTTGAGGGGGCAGCACTTTCATATCTGACTTATGGCTCTGCCACTCATGAGTTATGGTCCTACCCCCTCACTCATGATGATAAATGGCACATTCTGAGTCCGGCCAGTGTGTATCTCATATGTATTGTATAAACCTGTGTGCCTTTTTTGAACATAAGTCACAATACCTTTAAATCTAATGTTAAAAAATGAGCCATTACCAAGTTGATCACACTCCCTGACAATGAATCTTTGTGTTTTGAAGTGCCTATGTAACTTTTGTTTGTTCTTTCAGGATGAGAATACATTTGGCTTTAATACTTTTGGCACTGCGTATTGTGTTTCTTTCTCCAGATGCATCACTTTGTTTTCCACTGACACCTATAGCTCCATCAGCACTCTCCACAAATGTGCTCTCTTTGAGTCCTGGGGCCAGTGTTGTCACACTGACAATACCAGCATCCACAAAAGGGACAATTACAAAATCTTTGTTTTCCGAATTCAAACTGCCAGACATGCATCCATTTTCCCTCAAAAATCCCACAAGTACTAGGAGACATAACTGCCCTTGAAATGTAGCCATTCTGTACCATTGAAAACATAGGTTTTGGAAAGATGCTGCAAATATTGAAACCAAATATAATACAATAGTTTGTCTACTTGTTCTTTAGCTTGTTTTCTTCAATATGCACAGTATACGACTGTGAAATTTAATGTGTTAGAATTTCAGAGCAGGCCAAAGTGGATGTGCATTTAATGATTAGCATTTGGACAAGTACAGTGCACCCAAATAATAAAACACTATAGGAATAACACATATGTTACTTGAAGCCTCCTGATCCTAAACCCCATCAAAAGTCAGATGTTCTTATAAATATTCACTTCAGCTGATTTCTTAACCAGGTAAGTACACTGAGTATAGTTGCCCTTTTTAGGAACAACCCAGACTGGGTGCTACATGACAGTAAGTGTACAGAAGACAGCTGCATATTACACAGTTAACTTACAGAAGACTATACAGATGGCTTGATGACAGATGCCATTATACTGCAGGTGACATACATTCACTGTACAGTAGATCATTAGCGGTGGCAGAGTTGTACACTATGAATCCATAGTTCCCAAAGATGGGAGAAGAGTCCCAATGGGTATTGACAGTCAAGTTTCTAGGCTCAGGCAGCGTTTGACTCTATAAATATGAGCACTACAAATCGGCAGGTGAACAATTTCCCTATATACTGTAATGTGGCTCAAGTACGTATGATTAAATGGCAACTAGGCAGTAGTAAAGACAAAAGGAAATACAGAACTTCAGAATCATTGTGCTTAACTCATATACTGTATTGTAAACATGGTTTCTTTCTTTTTAGGGCTACTGGAAAGATTGTTTTGATTGCTAAAAAAGGAATTATACTGACACCGCAATCCTCGTGACAGTTTTCAGTCATCTATGAACACATTAAGTAACTGTAAATGCTTAACGTTCCCCCTTCCTTTCATCAGTAGGTTTGCATTTATTTGTTTCTTTGAATGCAAAAGGCATTAGTGGGATAAAGAGGGAAACTACTCTGTACTATTTTACATTTCAAAATACTGTACATTTAATTGCATTCTGGCAATTGAGTGAAGGACGCTGCAAAAACAGACACAGCTAGTCACAGTTTTTTTTTTTAATTATGTTGCACCAGTTTGCTATGTGAATGAGGCAATATAAGAAGATTAATTGTACTGCTGAGAATCTGAATTGTTGATTATTTTCTTTCTTGCTGTCCTATTATAACAGTTTAATTAGAATGACTACAACTCGTGCCATAGCAGATTAAGAGAGTATTCACATTATGTTTCTACCAGCTTGATGTAATGTTGTGAGCAACTTTTACAAAAGACTATCAAATTTATCATAATGTTTTCCCGCATGCCATATGGTGCAAATATTGGGATAATGAAATACCTGCTAAAATGCTTAATGGCATTCTTCATCATTGGGTTCATTATCTCTTTGTTATTCATGAGTTATAGAAAATTACATCAGTCTACTGAGTATTACAGGTGTTCGAGCTGGTAATTCATTCACCTTGCACCTGGCACTGACACATACAGTACTCGAGCACAGGGTTGTGCAACTCATACAAATGTGCTATGTGTGCAAAAGGCATCTTTACATTAGCAACCTGCTAAACAGCAAAAAATGTATTTATACTTTTAAAACATTTTACCATGCAAGAAGGCAGAGCCAGGATGGCTTGTTTTCAGTTGTGACCAAGTGAGGTAGGGACTACAAGGGACTACAGAGGAGTTTAATAAATATACAAGCTACTAATTACAACAGTTACAGTAAGACACAGTAGGCACCAGTATTAATTCACATACAAGTGTGGCTGCACTAGCATAGCACATCAGACAATCAGAGCAATCAGTGCCCAGCCATACTCCATGGCTATGGCAGCTAACGAAAATCATGTGGCAGGAGAGAAGGGGCAATTGTGGTAGGACTGAGGGACCCCATGGTACTCTTTGATCTGAGCCTTAACAGACCAGTAGCAATCAGAGTAGTAATGACAGTCTTTGGCAGTCCATTCCACAGGTGAGAGAGTCTATAGGGAATGGAAGCTTGGCCAACATTGCACTTACAGAGTTGAGTTTGGAACCTCTTATCCGTTTCAGATATGAAGGAAAAGGATGTGTTGGTATCAAAGAAAAAATTCCATGTAAGCACTTGGGGAGTTTCCTGGCCCACAATTTGTCATCCAGAAAGGCAACATGGATTGAGTGCCTCCCCCCAGAAGCCCACTCTAGCTGTTTTTACATTGTGTAGTGGCGGATTCAAGAGGGGCAGGCCGAGACAACTAACCAAACACAAACTGGACGGTGGCATGAACCAAAAAAGGCAGACCTCAAATTCAAAAGCTGTAAACGCAGGTAGCCTTTGTATTGCAATCTCTAAGACTCACTGGGTACAAATTACCCCAACACAATGGCACTTCACCTCACTCTGAGGCTTCATCGGGGGCAGTCCATTCCCCAAAGAAGTCTTAGAGTGAGGCGACGCACTGGGACATTGGGATAATTTGTTCCAAATGAGTCTTAGAGTTGCAATAAAAATGTTTACCTGCATTTAGAATTTCTGGAGTTTAGGTCTGTCTGTTTTGGTTCATACTGTCTTTCATTTATGTTTGGTTAGACATCGCCACTGAGATGGCAGGCAGGCACATTGGTGTTTTATTGTCGAGACATGCCAGTGTGACTCTGCAGAGGGTGATGAAGGGAGAAGTGAGTTTTGAGATTACACAGTTGGAGGCAGCAGAGACAGACACATTGACATAATCCATTTTAAGGGAAATTATCTATTCAACCATGCATTTTCTGGTGCTGAGAGGAAGGCAGATAGTCACTCTGTACAATGCAGCAAGTTTTGCAAAACACTCGGGAACAGTACCAGTACAGAAAAAGTAATCCATATGATGGTTGAGCATCTGTCCAAGATATTTATTGTATGTTACATTTTCTAAACATGTGCCAGGGTAGCCCGTGACATGGGCGTTGACTATTGAGCACTTGAAATAATGGTGACTCAGTCCCGGCACATGTCGATGGGGCTACTGCTGAGGAAGGGTGACTGGATGGGGGAGGTGGGTGCATATAGTGACAGGACATTGCTATATGTATATGTGCACGGGGGGGGGGAGTGAGTGTGATGGAAGGGAGGGAAGGTTGGCCTGGTGTGGTTGGCATGGGGCTGCCAAGCTGGCCCTGTAGCGTGGTGGGTGGGTGGCAGCCTAAAGCTGCGAGAGTTCCGGGTTCGGGTTCGGGCGCACCTACATTTTTGTGTGCCCAGCCTGAAATTCTTATTTTATCCAGATTTTGCACATACCCCGACATGCACCCCCTTGGAGTTAAGAATCCTTTAGTAGGGGGTGTGTGGGGGTGCAGCCTCCTGCATAAACATTTAAAATCGAAGTCCTCTGTGCCGATTTCTTGTGTGTTGGGGTGTACATTGCCAAAATAGATTTTTGGCTATGTACATTCTCCCTGCCGCCGATCGCAATTCCGCTTTCGACCACATCGCATAAATCCTGCGCCAGACAGGGAATGGATGTTCTAAAAGTGGTGGGTGGGGTTGGGTAGCTATTGTTTGGAACCAAACAACATTGTATTTATTTACTTTTTGCTGAATGAGAAAGGAGGGCTAGAATATACTGCCTGTCTGAAGCCTCCACCTGGGGAGGGCTTACAGATGCAAACCAACTGAAAGTGAACCAGATTACGCTGATGGTGGAATTTAAGTAAATGAGACACAGACATTACAGACACTGAAACAGTTTTCCTTTGCTTACAACTAGCTGGTTGTGTGGGATCAGTTTTAGACATTGATTTAATCATGCGATAGGTCTCATTCAGTAAGTTGGTTGGAGAGCCCTGAGGAACAGATTACAGTCTCATAAGCATACATGTGGATATTGCAGGTGGCAAGACCACAGAGAAGACTGTAAATAAGAGGGGTCCCAGAAAAAAATCCTGGAGGACTCCAAGGGTGACTGGAGTGTGGATGAATAGATGGCCCACAGGGCTGCATGATTTCCCAGTGTATTCCACATCAGTGGCCCACTCTAGCATGACACCTCAACAGCAAAACCAGAAAACAGACCATTACAGCAACAGTCACTGTAATGGTCTGTTTTCATCGATGTGGCTTCTTCCAGTGTTCTGCCCCCTTCCCGGAACAACTCCGACCTGGAGTTGATTATAATTAAATGAAGGGGGTTCGGGGGCATAACACACCATGAAAAACAATGTCTTTTGGGACGGCACAATACCAGTGTTGGCATTGTGCCGACACTGTGCGGGACATCAGGGAATTTTGTGTCGAACACAAGTGGTGCTTCCACTGCACATCATGCTTCCATGCCAGTGACCTGGGTTCAGGAGTGACCTCGGGAGGGGCTTGTGAGGCAGTGTCATGTGGAGCGCTCCCAACCGGGAAAAGAAAGAAAAATGTTCTGCTGCTGTAATGGCCCCGGCAGCGGGCCAGGGAGCTTGCCTCTTCCACAGGTGAATGCTATGTGCTAGCATAGCCTGCAGGGGCATTGCCTTGAACTGCAATGGTGGTGGGCAGGGGAGGTTGAAAAACTCAGGAGGAAAAATGGTGGCTATTTACATCACAGCAGCAGCCTCGGGCTACATGCATAGAAACACAGAAGCCGTTGGTAGAAAAGGACTTCTTGGCCCGCCTAGTCTGCCCTAAAGTGCCTACCTACTGTGCTACCATAGACCCTAATTGATCTCCGGCCTTGCCCCACCCCAGCCCTGTTACTAAAGTCCCCCTATGTCTATGCCATGCATGTTTGAAACCTGTTACCATTTTAGTACCCGCCATCTCTGCTGGGAGGCTGTTCCAGGCGTCTACCACCCTTTCCATGAAGAAATATTTCCTCACATCTCCTCTGTCTCCCCACTTTCAGCTTCTTCTCATGCCCCCTCATCCTTGAGCATCTCTTTCTGTGCAATATGCCATCCTCCTTTACCTTATTGATACCCTTGAGGTATTTGAATGTTTCTATCATACTAGTTGCTCCCTCAATTGATTATGCTCCGGTGAGTGGGAGTAGGGATGCCTACCCTCCTCTCCGGACCCACCATGGGGAGTAATCCATAGGAGCATGGGACACAGCCGGTGGCAAGGCTACACAGGATATATGCCTGAAAGGTGTGGAAATGCATCCCCCTTGCCCAACCAGGGAAGACTGAAAAAAGGATAAAAAAAAAAAAGAAAATGATGGCACCAGCTTGACTGCCCATGATCTGTCAGACAAGCAGAATTTAAATCAGCAGAGGAAGTAAACCGAGAGATCTGAGGAGGCTAGTTTGGATAGTAGCAGAGAGTGGTTCACTGTATCAAAAGCTTTGGCCAGGCCAGTGAAAATCGCCCCAGTGTCAGAGTCCGTCAGAGTGCGGATGTGGTCAGTGATCCATGGAAGGGAGGTTATGGTGGTGTGGTTTGGATAAAAAACATATTTCCAGGGGGGGGGAGCCAGTCCCAGCATAGAAGCTGAACAGCTGCCTAACTGCTTAGCCTCTCCAGGACTTCTGACAGAATAGGCAGTAAGGAGATGGTAGTTGCCAGAGACATTTGCTGCAACACCTTTGGGGGGGGGGGTGCAACAGTAGCATGTTTTCAGGTGGAAGGAAAGGAGTCCATTGCCAGGGAGTAGCTGAAATGTGGATAAGTGGACTGATTATGGCAGGGGCTCCTAGGGTAAGAAATTTGGGGGAGATGTCATTAGGCCCACAGCTGGAAAACACATGAAGGATAACTAATTCTTTAAGGACAACTGGCTCTGAAATGCACTTGGAAAGAGGAGACAAACTGAGAGTTTTGAGGTCTTTAGGTCCACTGATGAAATGCTACTTCACATAATTAGCTGTGTGGGGGTAACATTAGGCCAGGTGACAGTAGGGACTACAGAGTTAAGGGGGCAAAGAGGTACAGAAGTTAAGTCTGATATTGGCCAGTCTATTAAATTAGGACCCAATGAACTTGTATTTAGCTCAGGCATTATCCCTCAGAAAGGTGAATAAGGGCAAGGGAAACAGAGAATTTGACGGCAGAAAATGACTGCTTGCCCAGCCAGTCTGTCCATGTTTCCTACCTACTGTAGTACCGCAGGCCCTACTTGATCTCCAGCTTAGCCCTCTCTTCACTAACGATTAAGGTTCCCTTATGCCTATCCCATACATTCTTTTTTTTTATCACAGCTGCTTTTTACCTCCTCTGCTGCGTGACCGGCTTGGGGCATCCAGCCACCGGCCCTGCCCACCCGGAGAGCTGGGTGGCTCATATCGCACCCAGGAGGGTCCGGGATGGCCGTCATGCTACCCTGCTGGAGGGCCCCCCTCTGCCACTGCCAGCCAGGACAGCCCTGGATCCTCCCCGATGGGACTCCTCGCAAGTCCTCCGGGCAGCACGGGGCACGGCCATCAAGCTGTATGGCAGCACCCAGCCTTTTTCCTCCAATTTTCCACCCATGAGAATGCGGACATGCAATGACATCAGGCACTGTGTGCCGACATCTGCCACACTCCACCCCCGACTGCCACCATGCTTGGTAGTACCTCCAGGTGTCCTCAGAGGTCGCTGCCACACGATGGTTGTTCCCTGCCCCAACCCAGGACTAGGAGAGCAGTCAACGGACGCTCGATCCTAGTCCTACCCTGCCAGCCCCCGATGACCCGGGCTCGTTTCTGAACCCGGGTTGCTGGTGTGGCATGAGGTGTGGCATCCAACGCCTCAAACCTCAGCGCCACCAGGCCATTATCCCATACATTCTTAAATCCCACTACAACTTTTCTTTATAAGTGACATTGCAGAGGGACCGGAAGGAAAAAGTATGCCTCTTTGCAGATGACACAAAGATCTGCAACCGAGTTGATACACAAGGAGGCCTGGAAAGGATGAGAAGGGACTTGGCAAGGTTGGAGGAATGGTCAGAAGTATGGCAGCTTGGATTCAATGCAAAGAAGTGCAAAGTAATGCACTTGGGAAACAAAAACCCAGGGGAAGAGTACACAATTGGGGGGAAGGAGATAGTAACAACAACAAAAATAGAAAGGGACCTGGGGGTAATCATATCAGATGACCTTAAGGTTGGCAAGCAATGTGAGAAGGCAGTAGGGAGGGCTGGGGATACTGGGATGTATAGGCGAGAGGCATCACCAGCAGAAAACAGGAAGTTGTTATCCCTCTGTACAGACAGTTGGTGAGACCCCATCTGGAGTACTGCATCCAGTTCTGGAGACCCCATCTCCACAAGGACATAGACAGGATGGAGGCTGTCCAGAGGAGGGCAACTAAAATGGTGCAGGGTCTGCAAGAAAAGCCATATGAGGAGATACTAAAGGAGCTTAATATGTATACCCTTGAGGAAAGAGGGGGGGACATGATAGAAACTTTTAAGTACCTCAGTGGAATCAACAAAGTCCAAGAGGGTACCATCTTTCAGAAAAAGAGATGCGCAAGAACAAGGGGACACAATTTGAAGATATAGGGGGGACGGCTCAGGAGCAATGTGAGGAAGTATTTTTTCACAAAGAGGGTGGTGGACGAATGGAACAGCTTTCCTGAGGAGGTTGT
Source organism: Neoceratodus forsteri (assembly GCA_016271365.2). Taxonomy (NCBI): domain Eukaryota; kingdom Metazoa; phylum Chordata; order Ceratodontiformes; family Ceratodontidae; genus Neoceratodus; species Neoceratodus forsteri. Next base: position 1,729,195,326 of record CM057456.1, read on the forward strand.
GGGGTCTAAAACTGTGGGAGAATTCAAGAAAGCATGGGACAGACACAAGGCAATTCTTGTTGGGGATAGGAACAAATAGGCTGTTGGTTAACTAGGATCTGCAGCTTAACCAGTGTGTAGGGAAATGGGCAGACTAGGTGGGCCAAGCAGTCCTTATCTGCTGTCAAAGTCTATGTTTTTATGTTTTGGCCCCACCACCTCTGCTGGAATGCTGTTCCAGGCATACATAGAAACATAGAAGTTGATGGCAGATAAGGACCGCAAGACCCATCCAGACTGCCCATTTCTGTTTCTGCCTTATGAATGTGCCATCGGCCTTTGCTCTGTCAATGGCCTATCTATTCATACTCATCTGAAGTGTTCCCTTATGCCTATCCCATGCCTGTTTGAAGACCTGCACTGTATTCATATCCACCACTTCCTGAGGTAGGCCGTTCCATGCATCCACCACCATTTCTGTGAAAAAGAACTTCCTCACATTACCCCTTAATTGGCCTCCCTCTAATCTCATGCTATGTCCGCTTGTCCTGCTATTTTTCTTATGTTGAAACATGTTAGACTCTTTCACCTCGTTAATGCCCTTAAGGTGTTTGAATGTTTCGATCATATCACCTCTCTCCTTCCTTTGCTCTAGGGTATACATATTGAGCTCCATTAATCTGCCCTCATATGTTTTCTGATGCAGTCCCTGCACCATTTTGGACGGCCTTCTCTGGACTGCCTCGATTTGGTTAATGTCCTTGTGAAGGTGTGGCCTCCAGTACTGCATGCCGTACTCCAGATGGGGCCTAACCAGTGTCTTGTAAAGAGGGATTATTACCTCCCTCTTACGACTTGTGATACCCCTACTAATACACCAACACCCCCCTAGCCTTACCTACTGCTTTAGTGGGCTGCTTGGATGATTTCAGGTCATTGGTGATGATGATGCCCAAGTCTCTTTCTTCCCTTGCAACTGCCAGCAACTCACCTCCCAACCTATAGGTGGCTTCAGGGTTTCTCTTCCCTATGTGCATGATCTTGCACATCTTTGCGTTAAACCCCAGTTGCCACTGTTCTGAACATTTTGCCAGTTTATCCAGATCTCCTCTCATTCTGCCCACCCCATCTGGATCATCTACTCTGTTACAGATCTTGGTGTAATCTACAAACAGACAAACCTTACCTACCAGTTCATCAGCAATGTCACTGATCCACCACTCTTTCTGTGAAAAAGTACTTCCTTACCGTTCCCCTGAATCTACTCCCCTACTGCTTCATAGCATCTTGTTCTTGAGCATCTTTTTTCTGAAAAAGGCTTCCTTCTTGTACTTTATTTATACCTGTGAGGTATTTGAAAGTCTCTATCATATCCCACCTTTCCCTTCTTTCCTCTGGAGTGTACATATTGACGTTCTTTAGTCTCTCCTCATATGGTCTCTGGTGCAGACACTGCACCATTTTAGTTGCCCTCCTCTGGACTGCCTCCACTTTGTCTATGTCCTTCCAGAGATGTGATCTCCAGAACTGGACACAGTTCTCCAGCTGATGTCTCAACAGTGAATTATACAGTGGTATCACGACCTCCCTCTTTCTGCTGGTGATAACCCTCCCTATGCACCCTAGCATCCCACTGGCTCTCCCCACAGCCTTTTCACACTGTTTGGCCACCTTTAGGTCATCAGATATGATTACTTCCAGGTCTTTTTCCTGTTTGGTGATCGTCAGTACCACTCCCCATCTTGTGCTCCGCTCCTGGGTTTCTATGCCCTAAGTGCATGATTTTTCACTTCTTCAAATTTAAACTTAGTTGTCACACTCTTGACCACTCCTCAAACTTTCCTAGATACTTATTCAGTTTCTCCACCCCCCACCCCACCGTGGAGTGTCTACCCTATTGCATATTTTAATGTCATCTGCAAAAAGGCACACCTTTTCTTCTAGTCCCTCTGCAATGTTGCTAATTAATACATTAAAGAGGACCGGTCCAAGTACTGATCCTTTTGGCACTCCACTGGTCACCCTCCCTTCCCGGAGTGAAGTGTTTACCACCACCTTTTGACACCTATCCCCCAACCAATCTCTTACCCGGTTTACCACTTTTGGCCCCACTCCCAGGCTGCTCAGCTTGTTTACTGTCTCCTATGTGGAATAATGCCAAAGGCCTTACTGAAATCTAGGTAGGCCACACCCACCACTCCACCCTGATCTACTCCCCTGGTCACCCAGTCAAAGAAATCTATCTGATTTGTTTGACATGACCTCCCCCTGGTGAATCCATGCTGCCTCAGATCCTGTAAGTTGCTGGTATCAAGATATTCCACAATCCTTTCCTTTAGCAGTGATTCCATTAATATTCCCACCACTGAGGTCAAGCTGACTGGACTGTAATTTCCAGCTTCCTCCCTGCTACCACCTTTGTGAAGTGGGACTGCATCTGCTCTCCTACAGTCCTCTGGGAACACTCCCATCTCCAGTGAGTGGTCGAACAGGACTGTCAGAGGTGCAGCCATCACCTCTCTGAGCTCCTTCAATATCCTTGGATGTATCCCATCTGGCCCCATTGCCTTGTCCACTTTCAGATTTGAGAGTTCCTTCAAGACTCTCTCTTCTGTAAATGAACTAGTGTCCACCTCCCTTCCTTCTATGCTCCTGTCATTTAACTGTTGTCTCTCACTTTCTCCTTCCTCTGTGAACACTGAACAAAAATATTTGTTCAGGATGCCTGCTTTTTTCTGGTCGCCTTCACAGTCTTGTCCCCTTCCCTTATTAGCCTTACAGTCCCTCCCCTGTTTTCTTCTCCTTTCAGTTACATATCTGAAAAATGTCTTATCCCTATCTTTACTGCCTGTGCTGTTTTCTCCTCCATTTGTGCCTTTGAACTCCTGACTGTTTTCCCTGCCTCCCACTGCATCTCGTGATACACTTCCCTATTCTACTCCCTCCGTGTCTCCATAAACCTCCTGAATGCTAACTTTTTTGGCCTTACCTTTCCAGCCACATCTTTTGAGAACCATAGTGATCTCTTTTCCTCTTACATTTACTTACTTGCCTGATGCAGAAGTGTGTTGCCTTCTCTATGGCCCCTTTTAGTTTTGTCCACTGTTTCTCCACTCCATCCATCCCCCCCCCCCCAACCAGGGCATCCCTGAGACATTCTCCTATCTTTGTAAAGTCGAGTCAGCACTCCTGAAGTCCAGGACCCTTGCCTTAGTGTGGTTCAGTTCTGACTCAGAAGTTATATTGAACAACACCATGCAGTTATCACTAGTTTGCAGGTGGCCACCCACCATGACGTCCACAATGCTGTCCCCATTGGTGAGTACCATGTTCAACACTGCTCCCTCACGAGTGGGTTCCCCTACTAGTTGCCTAAGGAATACCCTCTGCAGAGAGTCCAGGATGATCCTGCCCCTAGCAGAAGCTGCAACTGGGATGCTCCAATTCACATCCAGCAGACTGAAATCCCTTACCAGCAGCACCTCCCCTTAGTTGACATCTTTTGGATGGCTTCCACCAGCACCTTATCCATCCATCCCCATCTTGATGCCCTAGGACAAGTGGGTGCCCCTGACTCTGGACCTCCTAAAAGAGGTATTTCTGTCTCAGACAGAAGTTGGGATTTGGAGGCTTGGAAGTCACCCAAGGCCATATCTGTATCATGAGAAGATTTGGTGAGACATCAGTCAGTTGACTGTAGTCATACGAACATATGATACAGCCAAGAGAATAAGGCCATTTGATTGAGTCTGCTGGTGTTGCAGGGTCCTTATGTTAGCTAGTGACCATGCCCCCACTCCCTGAACAACCCTTCCCTTCCATCCTCCCCCCCCTCTTGTTGCTTATTTTCCCTTTAACTCTATCCCAACCTCTCTTGAAGCTGCCCACTGTTGTCAATTAAACCACCTCCTCAGGAAGGCCATTCCAGCCAGCCACCACCCTCTCCATGAAGAAGTGCCTCCTAGCCTCCCTCCTAAACCTCCCCCAACCTGAGACTGTGTCCCCTCGTGTCTCAATTTCCACTGAGTTTGAAGAGATCCTCCTTGTTCACCCTATTTATTCCTTTCAAGTACTTGAAGGTCTCAAACATGTCCCTCTCTCTCATCTCTCCTCCAAGGAGTACATGTTCAGGGCCTCCAATCTATCCTCGTACATCCCACCCTGCTGGCCCTTGATCACCTTGGTAGCCCTCCTCTGGACCATCTCCAGCAGGTATATGCCCTTTTTAAGGTATGGACGCCAGTACTGCATGCTGTACTGTGGCCTCACCAATGAACTGTACAAGGACAATATCACCTCCTCCCTCCTACTGCTGACCCTCTGGCACTGTCCTACATGGTGTGGAGTGCTTCAAGTCATTAGTGATCATCACTCCAGGCTCTTCTCTTCATAAGATGCAGCTATGCAGACACCTCCCAGGCTGTACACAGTTTGTGGGTTCCTGGACCCAATGTGCATAACCTTGAACTTCTTTGCATTGAAACCAAGTTGCCAAATCTGGATCATGTCTCCAGTTTTTCTAGATCTTCCCTTAGGTCCTGTACCCCTTCTGCTGTGCCGTCCTCCCACAGAGCTTGGTGTTGTCTTCAAATAGGCACATTTTGCTCTTAATGCCATCCCCAATACTCATTGAAGAAGACATTGAAAAGCACCAATCCAAGCACCGAGCCCTGTGGGAGCTCACTGGTGACCTCCCTGGTGCTAGAGAGCTCAACTCCCACCACCGTGCTCTGGGTCCTGTCCCTCAGCCTATTTTCCACCCACCCATCAACTTCTCATCAACCACTAGATTCATTAACTTCCTGATTAGCCTTTTGTGGGGTACAAAGTCAAAGGCCTTGATAAAGTCCAGGTAAATGATGTCTACCACTTGGCCCCATCCACTGTTTTAGTGACCCAGTCAAACAAGGCAATCAGATTTGTCTGACATGATCACTTTCATAACCCCGTGTGGTGTAAGCCATTCTCTTCCAGAAATGTTATTAACCTTTCACAACTGAAATGTAGAAAGCTTCATGCTGAAAATTCTGGGAAGATCTGGTCATAAGTATGCTGGGGGGGGTTGTGGATTTTTTTTCATCACAGAATAGGTCATATGTTTGTCAGGGTAGCTGCAGACACATTCCCAGCATGCTCACAGTGTTTTGTTTTCTTCACCAGATCATGGCCATGTCTGTCTGTCTTTCTTTCTTTCTTTCTTTCTTTCTTTCTTTCTTTCTTTCTTTCTTTCTTTCTTTCTTCCTTCCTTCCTACCTTCCTTCTTTCTTCCTTTCTTTTTATGTTTTACACATTGGTGACCAGGAAAGGCACATTAAGTCAAGGTCAATTCCCTGCTGTGACCCAGGGCAGGATGGATGATAGGCAGGGTAGTACAACACAACAAAAACTGAAAGCATCAATCAAAATACAGTGGTGTTGGCCAAAGTACCTATCAAGTCCAAGTCTGAAAGTAGCTATAGTGCCAGCTAATACCACCCACTCTGGGAATCTGTTCCTCATGTTCACCACCCACTCTGTAAGGTAGTGCTTCCTGATATTCCACCCAGAATTTTCCTCTTTTCTGTGGCACTGTGTGCCCCTTTATTACCTCATCCTTGAGTATTCTGAGGAGCTCTGTTTGAGCTGCTGGTGTTATCCCTTTCAGGTTGAATACCATGGTCATGTCACCAACCTTGAGCCTTCTCTTTTCCAGTGAGATGAGCCCTAGTTCTGCCAGTCATTCCTCATACCTCATGTTTTCCAACCCCTCAACCACCTTGGTTGTTCTCTTTAGGACTTTTTCAATCATGTCAATATCTTTTCTCAGATATGAGAATATGATAAGGTGTAGTAGCAGTCTTTTTATTTGTTTAAACAGCACCCTTCCCAGGCTGAAGGCACTGTAAGTAATAAGACATGGTATACAAAATACATTACTTTTTTGGGGGGGCAGCAATACACAAAATGGGATAATATCATAAAATAGACAGCAAGAATGACAGTCAGTAATGTGCTAAAAGCAAACATTTGGCATAAAATAATACTAAAGCTAAATGGTAAAGTATTATCCAAAAGCTTGTTCAAGAAGATTTTTTTCCAGCTTTGATTTGAAGGAGCTTTTGGAAGGAAAGACTCAAATATCAGAGGCAACACATTTCAGAGGCATAGTCTGTCACTGTGAGAGTACAGTCTCACACTGATTCCAAACGGTCACACCTTGCCTTCGAAGGTGTGCTACCACTGGTGCTAGGCACTTTGCAAACACCCTTGGGGCCAAAGAAAGGCCAAAAGGCAGGGTTGAAAATTGGTAATGACCTGAAGGGAGTTTGAATTTGAGGTATGTGTTTGATGATGACACAAAGCTCTGTAACAGAGTAGACACACCAGAGGGTGTATATAGAATGAGAAGGGACCTGCAGAAACTTGAAGAATGGTCAGGGGTTTGGCGGTTGAAATTCAATGCAAAGAAGTGCAAGATAATGCATATGGGGCACAAAAACCCTGGCACAATATATCAGTTGGGGGGTGAGGATATAGCATGCACCAACCAGGAAAGGATCTTGGGGTTATCATCTCTGATGACCTCAAGGTAGGGAAACAGTGTGACAAGGCAGCAGGTAAAGCAAATAGGATGCTGGGATGCATAGGCAGGGGCATCACCAGCAGGAAAAGGAGGTCATAATCCCACTATACAAGACACTAGTGAGGCCCCACCTGGGTACAGTGTACAGTTCCAGAGCCTTACTTATGTAAGGACATAGACAGGTAGAGAAGGCTCCAGAGGAGGGCAACAAAAGATGGTACATGGATTGCATCACAAGTCCTATGAGGACAGGTTGAAGGAACTGAATATGTACTCCCTGGAGGAGAGGGGAGAGAGAGAGAGAGGGGATATGACAGAGACATGCAAGTATCTTACAGGGAGGAACACAGTGCAGGAATACACTATTATTAAGGGAAAAAGATGTTCCAGGACTAGAGGGCATGGGATGAAGTGGGAGGGAGGACGATTCAGAGGAAACGTGAGGGAGAATTTCTTCACAGAATGGGTGGTGGACAAGTGGAACACCCTGCCAGAGGAAGTGTGGGGGGGTGAAACAATCACGGGATTTAAGAAGCATGGGATAGACATAAAGGAATTCTGAAGGTCAGGGTTAAGGGGCAACAGACTTCTAGGAAAACATAAAGTAAACTTACAAGCTCAAATGGGCAGACTGGGTGGGCCATAGGCTCTTATCTGCTGACACTGTCTATGAATCTATGTATGTATCTATGATTTCAACTTGAAGAATGGCACAACCAACAGTCCCTCTCCTAGGGCCCTCATCACTTGTTGTGGGCCAGTGGGGAATTAGAATATCACAGAGATACTGTGGGCCTGACTTGTTCAGGGCTTTATAAGTTATAACAAGAAACCTAAAGTCCTCCCCACTACATAACTGGCAGTCAGCCCAGAACCCTGAGTGAGAGGGTGATATTTTCTATCTTCTTAGCAGAGGTCAGAAGTCTTGCTGCTACATTCTGGACTAACCGCAGGCATTGTATGAGACTCTGGGTAAACCATTATACAGCATGCTGCAGTAGTCCAGTGTCAAGGACTCAAAAGCCTGTACCAGGCTGCACAGATCTGCAAGATCAAGCAGAGAACAGAGCCTTGATGTATTTCTAAGGTGGCAAAAGCCATCCTTGGCAACGCTTAACACCTGGATAGGAAATGACAGATGACTATCAAAGACTATTCCCAGTCTATAAATTTCCCCTTTAGCCTTGAGCAAGACCCCATCAAAAGTGGGGAGTCCAAGGGTACCCTGAAGTGTTGATAACTGATATAGTAATATGGGCTCACTAGCAACAGTTCTGTTTTGTCAGAGTTGAGGGCAAACCAGTTGGAGGCCGTCCACTCACCGATGCCGGACAGGCAACGTTCTAAAATTTGCACAGAGCCCAACTGGCCAGGAGCTAAGGACACATATAGCTAATAATAATCTCTATAACAATGGAAATTCATGCTATAGTGTCTTATGGTCTCCCCCAGTGGAAGCATGTACACCATGAATGACAAAAGAGAGAGGACAGAACCTTAAGAAACACTAAAGTTCAATGCGGCCTACCACGATCTATAGGTCCCAGTCATGCTTGACTACTCCTTCACTGCAAGTAGAAACAGGAACCCTTTGAGAACAGTCCTCATCATCACTACAGTATATTGTCCCTAGGTCTGCCCCTTAACACCTGGTGGTCCACGGTGTCCAATGCAGATGGCAAGTCAAGGAGAATAAGAATAGAAACTTCTCAATCTCTCGAGAGCACTGCACATCATTGATGTGATATTCCATAGAAGATAAGATGTGAGAGTGCAAGGTAAGAGATGACCTGCTAAATGACATTCTAACACATGCAGAAACTCAATCAAGTTAAACCCTGCAGAATCTAGTCCATCACATGTTGGGAAAATGGATATAAGAAAACATATCATGCTCTGCTTGTTTTCATTGGAGGAGAGGAGATACGGGGGGACATGATTGAGGTCTTCAAGTACCTCAAGGGAATAAATAGGGTAAACATGGAGGGGATCTTTAGACTAAAGCAGGGAGGTATCACCAGAGGGTATGGTTTGAAGTTGGAAGGTGGAAGGTTGAGGGCGGAAAAGAGGAGGAGGTTTTTCACTGAGAGGGTGGTGGACCCTTGGAATGCACTGCCTGGCGAGCTGGTTCAGAGATCCACAGTAGAAGGCTTCAAGAGAGGGTGGGACAGACACAGAAAGTGGATGTATCAGATGATGGCCTGTCCCGGGGGGTGAGGATGGATGATAGGGGTTTCTGGAACATAAGGAGGGGAGGGCCTCGGCACCCAACTAGGAATCTGAGGTTCGAGCAGACTCGATAGACCGTAAGGCCTAATCTGCTGGCAAATAGTATGTTAGTATGTAGCTTTCTGCTAAAAGCAAGAAGCCATGAATACTAACTGGAAATAACATTTCAGATTTAAAAAAAGTTGTATGGAAAATTCTATACACCAACACAAGAAGACTGTAATAAAATTGATCACTTAAAGCAATAATAGCAGCAGAAAATCTTGATATCTTTGATGACAAATAGATGTGGGCAAATCAGAGTAATTGTTTGTACCCAAATGTTCTGGGCTAAATTGTATTTAGAAAAGACAGTGAGTAAGCCAGGGGAGGTGGGTGGCAATAGGAGGGCACTAGAGGACAAAAGTACAAATCAATTGCATGTGTGGGTGTGTGTGGAATCACTCTGGATCCAGGTTACAGACAATGGGGAAAGAAACATACAACTGGGGAACTCTGGAGGCCACCTAATCAGGAGGTTAGGAAGTAAATAGGGATGAAGCAATGAGAAGGGAAATCATGAAAGCAGCAAGCCAGGTCAGAATGGTACTCATGGAAGACACAATGAGAATACAATGAGAATGTTATTCACAGGGCAGCCGAAAAAGTCACACATTCCTAGAAATGGTGCAGAAAAGACTTCTACACACTGTGGATGCACAATCTCACCAGAAGGAGACAATATTAGATCTGGTACTGAGCAACCGGGGCATAATTAGGAACATAACTAACAAGTACCTGATGGATTAGAGTGGTGATAACACCATTAGAATTAGTGTAAGAGGCTGAGCAGAATAAATTAAGTATTGTAGTCCCTTACTTTAGTAAGACAGACTACAATAAAATGATAATGAAAATAGATAAGCAGCTGGAGGACCTGCACGCAGTAGAATGGGCAGAGAATAAGAGGAAAAAAAACAAAGAATGCAAATGGGTGGCCACCTAGTCAAGTACAACATTAGTAAAGAATGCCAACAGTAGTCACCGAATAGTTTGATACTATTTATTGGGCCAACATTTATATGTCTTGTACAAAGATGGTATAGCAACAAGCTGTTGGGGCCACAGAGGTCCCTTCATTGGGTGCAATAGCCTTCTGAATAAAAGAAGCTAAATTTATACCCAGAGTTATAGTGTTTCAACATCATTTATGACAGGATAGTTTAAAGTGTTGGTAGGGAAGGTGGGCAGACTATAGACAGGAAACAGAAATCCAAAAATCACACATACCCTCATAATGCAAAGCATCATGGGATGTATATGCAACTCACCATGAAAATGTAGACTGGTTCTGCTTCAAGCAGGAATGTATGATGCTAAAGGGCCTCTCACAATCTGTAAATGCTGAGGAACAGAAGACACAGAAACATGCTTCGTCCTACTCAGGACCCATTAGTGTGCCTCTTCTGTATCTTACCCCAGGACAAAAAGGAATTGGCCCTTATGTGATAGTAAGGATTTCAGTAATGTTGAGACCAAAATATGAAAGCAAGTTAAAAAGACAAAGAACCTCACTCAGCACAGAAGCAATTGAGGCAAGGGTTACTCAAAAAGGGCATTGGCAATAAAGTCAAGTTTTAAAGAAATCCAAAATCACACATACCCTCATAAAGCAAGGTATCATAATTAGATGTATATGCAAATCACCATGAACATTTAGGATGGTTCTACTTTAAGCAGGAATGCATGGTGCCAAAGCATCTGTCACACAATCTACAAAGGCTGAGAACAGGAAGATAGGAAACTGGTCCACATCTGTGAGGAAATGCTGGGAAGTGCTAAGATATTCATATGAGAGCGGTATGGTGGTCTAGCTGCCCCCTCAACCCCAACTGTCCTCTGTATAAATATAGATCCCCTCCTCAGTGGTCTAGTGGTTCCCCATGCCCTGATTGCCCAACACTGCTGTGTAGGCAGCAATAAATAGCGCTGTCAGTTTTGTCAGTAGAGCACATAGTCAGTGCACAGGCATGGGCCTATATTCAGATAGTGCACTCCAGTCGGAGCATGCTAATTGTCTACATTACTGCCCAGAGCCAGCCATGTGCAACTGCTGTGCAGCACTCCTGTTTGTGCAGCACACACGGCTGGCTCTGAAAATAGGGCCAATAGGTACATAACAAAGAATTAAATAATAACAATGTTTTTCTAATATGCCAGACAAGATTCATATGAGTAGGGCTCAAATTTTACATTCATCTGGTGTACCTTACATACCAAAAATTGAGTGTGGAATATCAGTTTTGGTCTGCTGGTGTTCCATTTTAAATACCAGGTTGAGAAAAAATTACTTATTGCAGCGAATATAAAAATAGAAAACCTGTATTTAGTCTCAGGTGGTATACTACATTTTTGGACAAAATACCAAATTTAAAACTGAATTTCCAGTCCAGATGAAGTTGTACAGTCATCCCTAAACCAAGCTTTTAATCACTGATAACATTAATGGGTAGACTGTTCCACCCATTCGTCACCAGCTCAATCAATGATCAAGTACTTTCTGATGCTCCTTTGCCTGCTATCTTAAGGTTGTGTCCCCTGGTGGTTGTGCTGTTCTTAAATAACTCTGTGGGGTCCTCCCTATTACTGTATATCCTTGCAGGTTCGATACAGTTCTCATGACACTGTCACACAAATAAGTTTCTTTGGCATTTCTCAATGAGTTACGTAAGTGTTTATGTATCTGTTGCAAAGCCATGCAAAAACTGTTGCCTCAGAGTTGTATCTCCGATTTGCATTGCAGTCACATTCCCGTTGAGTTATGAAAACATTTTAAAATGGTTGTTTTTGAGATGGTATATTAAAAAACAACAGGGATGGTATAAGTGAATTGATAAAAGACTTGGGAAAATTGGAAGGATGACCTAAGATTTGGCAACTGAAATTTAATGCTAAAAAGTGCAAGGTTATGAACTTGGGGAGGGAAAATCCGAGGACTGAGATGGGGGAATGCCTGGTGCAGACCACAGAGGAGAAGGATCTCAGAGTGTTAGTAGGGATACTGGTTTACTGCAACTGACAAAAGGCAAGTTCCATTTTGCAGACTTGAAAAAACAGTATTGTCACCAGTATCTGCAAAACCAAAATACATTTTTACCAGTGTTTTGTTTTGCAAACTTTGTTTAATATTTTTTTCTCTGTTAGCATGCAATTTAGCAATTTTGACTTGTATTATTGTGCATCTATTCTTGTACCCATTAAAAGTTATTTATAATATGGGCCATGAGCTCTACATGTACCACTACTTGCTTTGTATATTATATGTATGCAGTCCTACCACTATTAGCCATCCCTATCCACCCCAGTGATCCAAATGTGCAGATCCTGTAGGTGTGTGTGTGTGTGTGTTTGTTTCTGTGTGTGTGTGTGTGTGTGTGTCAATTTTTGCCTGCTTTGTATTCTCCAGTGCCCTCCCCCCACAAGATAACACGTGGAAGCCAGCTTTGGTTCAGTGTGCATTAAGTGGTCAGCACTTGATTCATGATTATAAGAAATATATACTGAGTACACGTACATGATGGATTGCAACACTATAAGTAAGAAAAAAGAAGTGTTTATAATACAAATGTGCAAAAACAAACATGTGCAAAATAGTGCAACAAAATAATGATGTACAGCTAAACTAAAACCTATAAATGTACAGTAAAATATGCAAAAGTGGTATAACAAAAATGTGGAAAAGTGCATAATGCATGAAATACTTATAAACTAAACCTATATAAATAAATATGCAAAAGTTGCATAAAAGTATGGAACACAGTACAATAAATCATAAAATTAAATTAAATTAAAACCTGCATACATATGGTTAAATGTGCAAGAAGCAGAGCAGAAAGAAATGTGTAACAAAATACAATTGAACCGAAGCATATGATTTATTTTATTTATTTGTTCTAGGATTACAAATACCTTTGAGCCGAGTCTCTTTTACAAAGGTTCCACGTCATTGGTACAACTGAGAGAATCATAAGCAAAGATAACAGTTTATAAAATTAAAAAAAAAACACATAGTCTTGTAGATAGCATACTATATATAAATAAAAAGAGGCACATAAAATGCGGAACAGTTTCACAATAATTGAACTAACCTCATGAAAACTTATATCACTGACAATAAAATGCAGACAAAAAGCTATAATAAACATAAGCAAGGAAGGCAACAAAACTATATATTGAAAAAATGTAACAATAAAACCCACACAAAGACAGAACAGCCAACTGTACTTCACTTACTGTACTGTACATTAACATGGATAATGTATTCAAATTGTCCACCAACAGGTTCTATGCCGATCAGTATGGATCTGACCATATAACAAGAAGAATCACTCTACATCTGTACTGGAGACAGGTACTGTACCAAATTGCTTGCCTAGTTTCTCTGGCTAGAATCAGCTGGTGAGTTTCCATTGAATTCCAGTGTTGACAGACGTCCAAAGCTGGCTTCTCTGGAGTTCATCTAAGTCCTGTCTTACATATATCTCCCAATCGTTTTGCAGAGCGATTTGGCTGCGCAGGCCAAAAAAGGATGTGTCATTGGTGTACTGTTCAAAGTCCATGCTCAGTCTGTGCCAGATTGAATAGGTCCAGTATACAGCAGCTTTTAAAAAAGAGAACTGATGGATTGGACTCCAAATGCTTCACCAGTTTCACCAGTGCTACTGAAAATGCCTTTTGGAAAATGGACACTTGCTCCTACTTGAGCTGGGGCCTAAAGTTGTTGAGGCATTCATCTGTTCTGTCTCCCAGCAGTCCAGTTGTGTACACTCCTGCCTCAAAGTGAGTTGGAATCTTGTGGAGTGTGTCATATATTGACACAGCCAAGGGCTTTTCTTTGGACTGTACCAATTCTATTGTGTCTATGAGGTCTGTGCAATTTTTGGCAATAAATGTTATGTGCACCTGGAGCTCAGTGAACCATTCTTTGAATAAGGTGTGCAGAGATTTAATGGAGTTGGCATCACTAGGATCTTCTTGGAAGAAATCTTTGAGATGGTGTGGGTGAATGGAGTGGTACTTGACAGCCTCAAACCAAGTGTTTCAGCAGGTAAGGACAGGAACTGAAGGTAATGTTTTTTTTTTCCCCACTGCACTCCTCCAGAAATGAGATGTATTCCTTGTTCCATTTTGGGAACTACTGAAAAGCATATTTTATTTGTGCAACCAGCTTGCTGACCAATTCAAAGTGATTTATCCATGTGCCAGATACCAAATACAACAAATTTTCCCACAAGCCACATGGATAATGTGCTCTCCAATGATGCCATTCAGAGTGTCACTAAAGCATTTGATCATGTACCAGGCATACTCATTGACATGCAATGACTAGTTCCATTGCAATTTTGTACTTTTGTAGTGTCTTAATTACAGTTTACGCAACTATAGAGTGATCCACTGCAGTCCGCTCTGTCATGTTGGCAGTGTAAGACTGTCCACCCTTTATCACAAAAACAATGTTAAGAACACAGTGGGAGTCTGCATTGGTGGATTCCTCACACATCAGCACTAGGTTCTTCCCTCTCACAGTCTTAATAAGTTCCTCTTTCATTTCCTTTTTTAATCTGGGCAAGTAGTTTTGCCACAGGGTGTCTGCTTTTGGAATTGTTCTGATTCTTTTCATACACTTGTCCATCTAATCTCTGAGACAGGGCTGATCCAGCTTTACAATGGGGATGGTGACTGCACACCAAGCCTTCAAAGTGGCCAGCACTATCTCCTTATATGCCACCACTGCTGAAGTGACGGCTCTGAGGCTAGTGTGCAGGGTTACCTGTCTGACATTTACAGTATTTCTTTGTTCTTCTGGCTTGAATTCTTTATATGTTTTGCTGTTGCAATGATCCACAACAGTATCCTTTTAGATGTAATCAACAGGGTGGTCACAGAAGCAGCAGAACATCTTTCCTCCATCTTTGTACATGCCATTAGATTGGAATTGTAACACATGATCCTTCACAGTGATGTTACAGAGCTTGAACATTTTCTGTGGTGGTTGCGTTGCCATTTGGACGTGTAGTGTGGTTGTCTCCAAAGAACTAAAAGTGAGCCACAGTTTAAGAAGACTAAACAAAGCTGCAGAAAGGTGCAACATAAGACTAAGAAGATGTTTCCTAGGTTCAGGACTAATCAATTCTCTAAGGTATTGCAAAGTGCATGTTTACATAAAAATTTTTTTTGCTAATCTTTTTATTCTCCTGTCCCTGGCTGGCAATCCTTCCCACCACTCTACCCAGCCCCATAACCCCAGCTTCCCCTAGAACATACCTCTCCCGTAGTCCCCAATGGCTTGCCCGCCATGGCAGGGTGGTAGGGAGTCCTCCCAACCAGCCAGAACCAGATCCAGATCATGGGAGGAGCCTAAGTCACCAGGTGCGGGGCCTGCAGCAGATGGCATTCATCCTGGCATCCAAGGGTTTTCCCGCTTTCCCATCTCCCTGGAGGTGTGGCATGCAAGGACATCAGGGTACATGCCACACGCTCCCCCACATTGTGTGCTAACATCTGCCCTGCCTCTGACCTACTGACCCAGGCTTCCTGTCTCTCCAGTTTCTGCCAGGAGCCAGGTAAGCAACGGGCTGTTCCCCACCCTCACACCGGACGAGGAGAGCAGTCCTGCAGACACATGGTCCTCCTCCCCTCCTGGTAGGCCGTCCAACACCAGGGCTTGCTTCTGAACCTGGGTCATCAGTGTTCCAAGTGGTAGTGCTACCACTGTGCCAGCGGGCTGGTGCAGATTTACATTGATTAAATAGAAGTAGCTGCAGCTGAAAATCCGAGAAACTTGTAACTAATATGAGATGATGATATGCATGACTGATTCCTCACTCAGCACTCAGTCAAGACACAAATTAAGACATTTAATTACGGGCCATGGATGAGTGAGTCAAGTGGAGCAGCTACTGAACAAACTGTTCCTAGACGTTAACTATCAAGACACAAATATTGCATTTAATCACAGGCTACCATGGATGAGACACTAGAGGAGCAGCTGTAGAAGCTGACCTCATAAGCTAACAATGAAAAACGAATCAGAGGCCTCCATGGATGAAGGAGTTGAGTGGAGCAGCTGCAGAAGCTGGCCCCAGAAGCTAGCAATGATGAATAATCAAATGTATTACAGTTATTCACAGGCCACCCCCATAGATAAGACTGTCAAGAGGAGCAGCTACAGAAGTTGGCCAAAGAGAAAAGAAGCTACTGACATTTAGTAGATACACTTCAAAGCACCAAGATGGAAGAAAAACATGTTACTAAGTTGCACTAAATAATACAGGTAACAGCAATTCCTCAAAGAGGCCATAGAGGATCCATTCACCACATTTCACACTAGTAAATAACCATCAACATTTTACTTAAAGTACTGCGCATCTTGACAATTGAAATGAGTGAATTTTAACATGCTTTATTACATCAAACAAGAAAGTCCTAAGTTGTACTGAAGGAAGTTTCCCACATCCAATGGCTAATCAGTCTTTGACATCAACGGGTACTAAAGCACCACCCAGCAGGTTAGTGCAATAATTTCTACTTTTTTTAATGGTGCGGGAACAGGGCCTTATTGTTGTGACATGGTTTAACAAACACTTCAATCTAATGTAAAATTATATGGAGAGGTTACTACAGCACCGTAAAAATCTGTTTTGGGAGCCAGCTACCCACACATACACACTACCACTCAAAACATGACTAGCCACTCCAGACAGCTCCCCCCAAACACACACAGCCAGCTCCCCTGAAATGAACACATCCATCTCCTCACCCCTTAAGCAACATGAACGGCTCATACACCAAGCAGTGAATCCCTGAGATGCCACCAACATAATCAATCCACTCACCCCACCCATCAACAGTCTCCACACCCCACCCAAGCAAACCTGGCCAGCTCTCCCACAACAACATGACCAGTCCCCCACCTAGGGCTAGAAATAATGGTCAGGCTGATACATTTCCTTATACTAAATGTAACCGGGTCACCATGTACACTTTTGGATACAACCCCTGCCTTTCGGGCTCTGACAAGGCTGAGGGGCCTGGGTTCTAGTTCTGATGGAAAAGGAGGGGGAGTTCTTTCCCAGATAAAATAAGCAGTGTGGTGCCTCCTCCCAGAGTTAAAAAATAGTTGTCCAGATGTCTACCTAGTACAACTCCCTGGGATGCTATACCTACCCACCTCCCTTGAAGTCACCCCACACATGGAATACCACAAACAGATGCAATACCTTACAGTGCATGCAGTTAATGACTATTGCTAATAATAAGCTCACGAGTCAGTATTAAATAAGAAGAACAACAATTTTATTAGAAGGGTAGGGAAATGGGAGATGCAACAATAAATAGCAGTTGAAATATTTGATAAACTGGTGAAACCAAAAAACAGCAATGATAACAGTGCCCACCCCCCACCAGAAACATACAACAGGTTTCTCACCCCTTACTGGTACTAGTGCCACCATAAGTCAGTCTCGGTACCCAGGTGGTATACGATGCAGGCCTGAATGGTGCAGCTGGGTGGCCAGCGTAGGTGCACTTTTTAAATGAAGAAGAAACTCTTGGATAACTTTATTTAACTCCCTAGGTCAGGACAGGCCCAGTGTTTACTCACGGTTCTGTAGCACAGTCTCACAGGGTCTGGATTGCAGGAGCAGGGTCAATTAGTCGAGCTGGGAGTCTCAAGCTGTGCAAGCAGATAGGCAGCTTACTTGACTGGGGCAGAATTCTGGCAGCTTGTCATCTTCTGAGCTGTGGAAGACTCTTGCAGCTTGTCAGTTTCTCTTCTGCAGCATTGCAGGTGCTGGACAGACCGGTACTGGGGACCAGGGCCACACGCCTCACACCACCCATCCAGGCATCCAACTCTCAGGGAGAGACGATGGGTAATGCCAGGCTGTGAAACTACCTGGCCAGTTTCCCAGACCATCCTCTGCTGGCAATGATTCTTCTCTCTGGAGCTCAGGAATCATTTCCCAGACCTAGGGATGACAAAGAGTCTCGCAGGTATTTTCAAACTGCAGGTTCAAACTACTGTACAAAACAGCTTTTCTTGCTTCAAAACTGGCTTCCCCAGGCAACGGAATTTTTCTGTAGATGGCTCTGTACTCTGGTTACTTAGTCATGGCAACACTTCAAGCTGTTGGCAGGATACAGTCCACCATCCTCACAGGCTGAGGGCTTCTCCCAGACACTGCAATGTTTTAGTTTCAAACAGCTCTTCAAACACACACCGTGGCTTTCCAGATGATAGCAAGCTTTAGGCAAGTCTCCTGGAGTTCAGTTGTGGAAGCCTTAGGCTGACTTCCAGACTTTTTCCTAGACACCAGCTGTATGCCCTCCTTACTCATGGAGAGCATCAGGCAGACTGCTCTGAGCTGAATACTCCCTCAAAGTCTCTAAGGACTATAGCTGCTCCTGATTGGCTGAATACAGCTGTCCATCCACAGAATTAATATGCATTAAGTCCCCTCAATGCCTGATTGGTTAGCTGTTTAGGCACCAAGAATACAGTCCTTACCTTCTGCCCAGGAGCCATTGCTAAATCCTCCAGGGCTCCTTGAACACTGATTGGGAGAGACAGGGACCAAGGGTAACAAATATGGTTGCAAATAAAACAGTTAATGTAAAGTCCCAACTTTAACTTCATTTTGCAAGCAAACAGTATAGTTTGAACTTTAACTGCCCCCAGGATTTTGTAACAACCCTTCTGCCCTGGTGTCTGGTAGCAGAGTGGACACAAACAGGGGCTCCCCCTGCCTGTCGTTAGCACCATAGCACTGTCCCCTAGGCGGCATGCAGGACTCCATTCACATATAGCAGCTAGGCTGTTTCTTAAATTGGCAGTATTTTTATAGTGCTTTTGCAGAGTTTATTTTTTTGTGCCTCCCTCTCCCCAAGCGTGTCTCCTAGCCTCCTAATGCTACTGGTGTCCCTGAGGTGGGAGCACATGAAGAGGAGCTAGACCTGAGTTGCAGGAGTGGTTTTTATACTGATCACCATAGTGCTCCTTCAGTATTCGAGCTGGCAGCCCCCAGCTCGCACATTTGTGCAGTTGTCCCATTCAAAGACTCACAGGCAGTGCAACATTCACATACACTGAGCTGGCAGTTTCACTTTTATCTCTTGCTCCTCCAGTCCCCACACAGGATTTCTACAATGGGGATGGCAGGAGCATAATAGGAGGCACCCACAGACTGGGACTGGTAGGCAGAGGAGGCCAGAAGGCAAATCAAGGTAAGCCCGTGCCCATGGGGGGGGGTTACACAAAAGTTCAGCAAGGATCTCAGTGCAGAACATAGCAATCTATGAATGAAGGAAAGAAGGAAGGAAGGAAATGTTATTTTATTTTTTTTTATTCATTCAATGAGTCTGAAAGGCGTTTGAGCCAGAGGCTCATTTACAGAGCTTTCTTGTCAGAAACAACACTTCTGTCAAAGCAAAACAGTTACAATCATCAGAATATATACAGCCTTTGAGAAAGGATTGTGGTCAGTCCGAAACATTGTCAGGCCAGGACACGTTTGTCAATGGTGGAATAAAGATCAGGGACACTGGTTTACTGCATTAACTGTGACGCAGACGGAAACCCAGAATTGTGATTGGACCGCGAGAAAATGGCACCAAAACAGAAATAGTGTTTGTTCTCGGGCCTCCCGTGATGTGTAGGCTTTATAAGTCAGTGCGGTAGCATGCGTCTTTTCTTACTGCCTGCTCATTTTGCCATTATTGTCTCACTGCTGGAGTCCTGAAGAAATTCATTCTGTTCATGAGTATTTGTGGCTTGTTTTTTCACTGTAAATGCAAATGCTACTACCCGGCATTTACGTTCCTGGATGGAATGATCATCAAGCTTGCAGCACTTGCAGTAACTAATCTTAGTGACCTTAGTGACAGCCAATTAACATAATTAATGTAATTTGAAAGCTGTATAACACAAACTGCAATCGCAAGTTCTTTTTTTCTGGCTGCAGTATCTCTCTGTTCAGTTGTTTTAGCTCACTGAGGAGAAAAATGCTTTCCGCATTCAGAGGGCTCAGAGTCAAACCGACGATATGTAAGTAAGTAACCTCGGGGGAGTATTTGCGCTAAATGTATTACAAAATCAGTACATTTAGCACAAATACTCCCGACATTACTTGCATATCATCAGTCTGATTCTGTTTCCGAGCCAGCGAGCTAAATTTACCGTTATCGGATCCACATCACGAATCCAAGATGCTGCGGGGGGGGCGGCTTGGGATCCTCGTATTCTGTTCTCTTGAGTCTTCTTGCATAGGTTGCTGATTTCCTGGTCCGTGGTCTAGACTGGCATAGAGCTTTTGCACCGCAGTCTCAATTTCATTTTTCCTGGCTGCAGTATCTGTCAGTGGTTTTTTTAGCTTGCTGAGAAACAAAATGCTTTCTGCAGCACAAATCCAAGATGCGGCGGGGGGAGAGCAGCTTGGGAACAGCTTGGGAACAAAGTGGCTGGACTGATCAGAATATCATGGATGGTATTCATATTCTTCTTGCCTAGGTTGCTGTGTTTTTTTTATGCTGGTTTCCTGGGAACTAAACTTGTCCAGACCATGGTCTACATTGGCCTAGAGCTCTGAAGATCTTTTTTTTTGGGGGGGAGGGGGACAGAAAAAAAAGTCTGGTGTTTTTGTTGCCTTTTTTTCTTTTTTTAACTGCCCCTTGTCTGGGCTAGCCAAATTTGCTACTCTCTAAAGGGAATTTTTGGGCACTGGTTTTAATTTGAGGTGAGGAGGAGAAACTCATCTGGATGCCTGGGATCAATGTGGGGGGGGGGGTTGAGCCTGGATGTGCTAGTGAGGTGGGAAGAGTGACAGTGAGGAAAGTGGCTGCGCTGAACTGGTCCATTAGGGTGGGGATAGTGACTGGTCTGATCTGGGGTTACTGCTGGTCAGGCTAGTCATGGTGTGAATAGTGTCCAGGCTGAACCATTGGGGTGTGGGTCGTCCAGGTAAGGATCAGTCTGGGTGGGCGGAGTGGCCATGCATCACCATCAGGGTAAGGACAGTTGCTGGGCTAGTCCATCGGAGTGGGGATAGTGTCTACTCTGGTCCGTTGGGGGTGGTAAAGTGTCTGCACTGGTCTATCAGGGTGGGGAGAGCTGGGCTGGTTTATCTGGGTAAGCTGTGCATCAGCATTGAGATTGGGATAGTGCCACCATGGATGGTCTGTAGGGGAAGAGAGAGTGGTTGGGCTGGTCCGTCGGGGTGGGGGAGTGGCCCTGGTGGTCCGTCGGGGTGGGGAAGTGGCCCTGGTGGTCCATCAGGGTGGGGGAGTGGCCCTGGTGGCCCATTGGGGTGGGGGAGTGGCCCTGGTGATCTGTCAGGGTGGGGGGAGTGGCCGTGCTGGCATGTCGGGGAAGGGAGAGTGGCCCTTGTGGTCCATCATGGTGGGACAGTGGCCCTGGTGGTCTGTTGGGGTGGGGAAAGTGGATCTGGTGGTCTGTTGGGGTGGGAAAAGTGGCCTTGGTGGTCCGTCGGGGTTGGGGGGAGTGGCTGTGCTGGCCCGTCTGTGCTAGGAGAATGGCTGGGCTAGTCTATCTGAGGAAGCAGAGTTGATGTGCATCAGCATCTGGATTGGGATACTGCTCTGGTGGTCCATTGGGATGGGGAGAGTGACCCTGCTGGTACACTGCAGTGGGGACAGTGGTCCTGGTGGTCTGTCAGCGTGGGGAAAGTAGTCATGCCAGCCCATTGGGGTGGGGATAGTGTCCACTCTGGGTAAGCAGAGTGGCCGTGCATCAGCATCTGGATTGGGGATAGCACCAGGCAGCTTCTTGTGGGTTAGAGTGGCTGTGGTGGTCCATTAGGGTGGGGATAGTGACTGGGCTGGTCTGTCGGAGGGGACAGATTAGTGAGTTCCCAGGCTGGTCTGTCGGGGTGTGAAGAGTGGCCGTGCTCAACTGCCCTGCAAACGTTGGGCTGCTCACCTGCCCTACTGTACTAGCAGCCTGGTGCTCTTGACCTGCACTTTTGTCTGCCTTGTGCTGTACTAGACCTGCCTTGCCATCTACTGCCACAAGACTACTGCTTTTCTGTGTGCCTGCCGAATGGTAAGTTTTTTGTGTTTTGGATAGCCCTGCTGCTTTTATTTGAATGGGAAAGCAAGGGAGGGAAGATGTTGGGGGGGGGGGGCATGAGATGATATGCTTAATGTACCAAAAAATGAATGTATTTGCAAAATGGCAGACATGCTGAAAAAAATTGTTCTGGGGGAGAGGAACATGGACAGAGCGGCACAGAACCATTTTTCCCAGCATGCATGCCAGTCTGTTGGGTCCGTGCCATGCTCCAGTGGTTTGTTGGTTGCTGGTTGGCAGATGGGCAGGCTGGGCAAACTGGTTCACATGCTGGGAAAAATGGTTCTGTGCCACTCTGCCCATTCACCCCTCCCTCCCTCTGGGGTGATGCTGGATCCTGTGCTTGATTTCTCTGCTCACATTAATGAACTATGTTGATCTATAACCATGAAGATCAGGGCTGCCTACCGCGTGCGCCGCTCATTAACCCCTGCAGCCATGGTCTCAGTGGCTAGAGGTGTCCTTCTTCCGAGGCTTCTCTATGCTCTACTTATCATTTCCCAGACCACTGCAGTTAATCTCCAGAAGTGTGACACCTCCTACAATAATATTTGCAGATTTGCTCTATCCCAGCCTTGACTCACCCACCACTGTCTTCTCTACTCGGCCCTGCATTGGCTGTCACCAGAATCCCGTTGCCTTTTTTCTCTGGCCTGCTTCATTAATTCCATGACCAGAACTCCCAGCCTTTCTGCACATACAGCCTTGATTAACCCTGTGCTACATTCCTGTCCTCTAAGGTCCTCCCATCTGCCATTGCTAGCTGTTCCTCGCTGTGCTACAAAAATGGGTGAACAAGCTTTTGCACACTCTGCCCCTAAAACCTGGAATACTCTCCCCACAGTTTAAAGCGCTTCTTGTCCCAATCCTCCTTTAGAACAGCACTCTTCTCCCACCTCTCAGCACTTGACTATTGTGACTGTTCCCTTCCTTCCTTATCCAAGCTGTCTTGACCCCTGTTTCTACTTTACACCTGTATGTCAGTCAATTGTACCTGACCTTCTAAATCATCCCTGCATGAATGGTCTTGCTTGCTGTAACTTTTATGTCTATCCCTGCGTGGATACCTGATGATATGATTTGACTGCTTGCATGTACCTGTTTGTCTCCTTTACTGTATCTTGTACTCTCCTGAGTCGTGTCTGAGAATAGGCAGGTATATTGACTAATACACTCACCCGGTCACCAAAAGCTAATAAATAAAAAATAAATAAATAAGAGGTGTCCCCTTTCTCCCCTCCCCTTTGCTCTTAGTTTGGAGCTAATGGCTGCTTTATCAAAGCAATCAGATGCGTATCAAGGCAATCAGATCAATGGAGGAACTCAGGGTCTCCCTATATGCTGATGATACTTTGTTATATATTTCAGGGACAGCTTGGAACCTCCCAATAGCACTCGGGATGTTAAGAAGATTTGGCCAGGTGTCCAGTTTTAAAATTAACAAATCTAAAACTATAGTCATGCTTTTGGGATCTCCTGCAGCCCAGCACTCCCCCAAATTTCTGCAATCTAAAATGGGTCACTTCGAGCTTCCGGTATCTGGGCATATGGATTCCCAGGGATGTAAATAAACTATTTCAGACCAATTACACTAAAAGTGTGCAGTGTCAGTGGCTCAGTAGGTAGCACACTCGCCTCTGAGGCCGGGAGATCAGAGGGCTATAGGTTCAGTTCCCACATCTGGTACTTGGGTTAATATCCCAGTACTGACACTGTAGTTCAGCATAAGAGGGGTGCTGCACTTCTGAGGTGCCGTCTTTTGGATGAGACATTAAACTGAGGTCCCATCAGCCTGGACTGGTGGTAGTTCAGGTGGATGTTAAAGATCCCATGGCACTTATCAAAAAGAGTAGGGGTAACTTTTATTAGAATAATCACATGGATACATTTTCACAAGAGAAACCAAACTTAAAGAACAAAACTTAAAAGACAAAACATAAAAATACAACCAAAAGAAACTACAGCCAAAAAAACACATTTCCCATAATTAAATCTTGAACATATCAACTCATAACATCTCATAAACTCCTTGGGAACTAACGAACCAATAATACAACCTTAAACATTTCGAAGAAAGAGAAAAAAAATGAAAAAATGAAAAAATGAAAAATACCCTTTATTCCTAGTAAAAAAAAATCTAGTATAGGTAGTAATTATTTCTCTAACCTATTATTTATATTTAATAAAATGTAAAAATCCCTTCCACCAAAACCTCACTTTATCCACATTATACAATTGCACTTCTGATAAAAATTTTATTCAAAACATTGGTTGCATAACCTCATGAATCCTTCTAAAGAGGGACTCCTTTGATATAACACCCATTGACACCTTGTTTGCCATAGGCAATACCGTAAACAACAAAAATAGCATAAAGTACCCTTCTCATATTGTTTCAAAGATTGGGGAAAACTCCCAATGACCAAAATATCATAATTTAACCTGGCTAACCATGGTAGAACCCATACTTTTGCCAAATAAACCCATAATTTAGTGGGGAAAGAGCACTGTAGAAAGAAATGTTCCATAGTCTCCTCTTGATTTATACATTCTGGATAAGGGCAAGATCTCTCTTCTATTGCCTTATATTTTGCCGCTCCCCTCACATTCAATCTGTCATACATCATGAGCCATAGATTCTCCCACATATATATTGGCAGCCTGGGGTTGTTCAGTTGTTCCAAAACATCCTCCTTCCTTTCTCTGGGACAATTTTTAAAACTTGGCTCCAGACAATAATATGTAGACATTATTTCCTTATACAATGCCCTTGAAGAGCACCTTATTATTTGATTTTGGGTAATTTTCCATTTATATAGTTTCTGTGTAGCTGGCTTAAAATAATCCGGTACAGATAACCGTGGGGTCCATTTGGGTGCACAATGCAGCCAGTTAGTAAAGTAGCGTTTCATTAAATTTTTGAAAAACAAGCTCTCCTGATATCTTGATAGACCTAAACCCTCTTTTAATGAAAAGGAAAAAAATAATGAAAAACAAAAAACAACCGGGTCTACCATTCCCAGACCTCCCTGTTTTTTATCTAAATATGTACAACCTCTCTTGACCGGGTTCAATCTATTCCCCCATAACAGCTGGAAACAAATACTATAAAGCTTCGTCTCAAACTGTACTGGTAAGGGATAAATTACAGCTAAATACTGGAGCCTTGGTAATATAAATTGCCTTAAAACTTGGATTCGTTTAATTTTGGTAAACTTAAACCTTTTCCATTTATTAACTTTAGACTCTATTTTATCTAACACAACTGCCCAATTGTCCGCCGGACAGTTCTGAGGCCTAACCTCTTCCTTTAAGAAGAAATTAAAAACCAACACTAAACAATCAACAATTTCTGATTGAAACCTTTTGTAAAATGCATTTGAAAGACCATCTAATCCTGGGGCCACGTTGAGTTTCAGAGAATTAATAACCTCTTTAATCTCGGAGTTAGTAAAGGGTTGTTTAATGTTTTTAAAAGTCTCCTGATCCACATCCTTTACTGAAACTGGGCCTAAAAACTGTTTAACCTGGTTTAAAGTAGGTTTATAATGGGACTCTATGCTCCGAAAATGTTTTGCAATTATGTCTCCTATAGCCTTCACTGTAAATACGTTCCCCTCCCCTTGATTTAAAAAATCTAGTGAAACATGATCTTTTAGGGTTTTGCACAACTCAAAGGGGTCTCCGAACACAGATTTTTTTAAATGATTAGCAAATAGGGCTTGAAGTGTTTTTGTCCTGTCATATTGCAATACCCTCATTTGTTCTTTAATTTCAGCAATTTGTGTTGAAAAATCCTCTCTAGAGGAGTTTGCCCATGTTAGAACCTGTTGTAAATGGTTTCTAAGTTTTAAATAGTCAAAAAATTTAGATTTCTGCCGTCTCTTTCCATACTTTTTTGAACCATAAAATACAGTCTTCCTTTGTTTCCTGCCACCAAACCCCTAAGTCCTGGTACAAGAAGCTTACTGATAGCCTAGATTTTAATATGAGACTAATAGAGTTTAGAACTACTTTTTCCTGAAGAATCGAGGTATTTAATTTCCATCTATTTCGTTGTCTACTATATCTCTGAATCTCTCCCACTTTAACCAGCACCAGAGCATGATCTGAAAATTCCACTGGAATAATCTGAGGGCTATATGTTAGAATTTTTTTCGAAATAAAAAGATAATCTATTGTAAAGCTTTTCCCCCTTTTGAAAAAGGTGCCCCTGGGTCCAGTTGCTCTACTATTATTACAATTAACTAAATCCGCATTTTTAATAATGTCCCTTAAGCAATGTGTGTCACAATATATTTTTTTTCCCTTCTCCTTCATCTCCCCCCCTCCAGGCCCAACTATATTGCAGTTGAAATCCCCACCCCAAAAAATAGGGATAGAAGTAACTAGGAATGGTTGAATGTCTTTAAAACACTTTACCCTCCTGACTTAGTTTGTGGATTATAAATATTAATCAATCTTATGGTGTTCTTACACCACTTCCCTCTATAATTAAAGATTCTACCTGGGCAGACCTCTATTAATTTATGTAAACTGAAATCAAAAATTAAAAAGAATCCCTAAACCATCTGCCCTATCTTCCCCAAAGGACCAGAAGGCTGGTCCCCATGGCCAATCCTTAGTAAAGGTAGCTATTTGGTTTTTAGCAAACATCCAAGTTTCCTATACAAAACAGATTGAAATTTGTAAATCATGGATTAACTGAAAAACCGCCTGTCTCTTCTGTGCCTGAAGAAGGCTATGTGTGTTCAAAGTAGCCCATACCAAATCCATTTTAATGACTTCCAGTATTTAGCCCCTGCCTACTTTTTAATTTTTCCTTCTTTTTTTTTCTTTCCCTTATACTCCTCCCTCTGAGGCACCACTGCATCTTGTAATGACACTTAGGAATCTGTATCCCCCATGTCCATCTCTGAATCCCCCCAAAATAATTTTGCATATGAATTTTTGGTCTCCAATGCTTCTGTTTCTAAAGGTAAAGTATTT
The DNA here is from genome assembly GCA_016271365.2 of Neoceratodus forsteri. NCBI lineage: Eukaryota > Metazoa > Chordata > Ceratodontiformes > Ceratodontidae > Neoceratodus > Neoceratodus forsteri. Next base: position 1,729,222,208 of record CM057456.1, read on the forward strand.
TTAGATGCTCTACTTGATCTCCTAAGAACCAAAGGTGCTAAAGGGGGTTGTAAAATTGGGTTTATAGGCCCAGCACTCTCCTCATTTGGAGCTACATAGCACACAGGCTGTAAAAGGTTAGGTACTACCTTCTCCACCTCTTTTTTAACAGGAACAGTTTTTATTTTGTTCACCCCTATTTTACCCTGAGGTTCTACAGTGCTCTGTGGTTCAGATGGGGATTTTGCGAAATTTTCTACCTCCTGCTGGGAATCTTTAGCTTCTTGCACTTTCTGAATAATTAAATCGGAATTCCCACAGTTAGTCTTATTCTGGGCTGCCCATGGGCAATCCCTAAATGCATGGTTCTGTTCTTCACAAAGATCACATTTTATAGCATTTGTACAAAACATGGTAACATGCCCTGCTTCCCCACAATTATCACATTTAGGTTGATCACAAGCACTGGATAAGTGTGTTCGAGCGCCACATTTGTAACATGCTCTGGGCTGCCCGCTATAAAAACAGACCCCCCTATCTCTTCCCAACAAAAAGGAGTTTGGAATGTGCTCCAACCCTGCCGCTGTTTGTTTCAATTTAACTTTAAATTTCCACCCTCCAGTCCAAAATTGTTCAGAGTCTAAAATCGGTTCTGGCTCACTCAGAACCTCACACTTCTGTGATAACCAGAATTTGATGTCATCTACATGAACCCCCTCGTTTCTAAACATCACTGTTACAAACTTAATTAATGGCTTTGATAAAGGGATAACAAAAAAAGGGGCCCACAAAGGGAAAAACTTTACCTGGTTATACCTCTCCCAGAAGAGGTCTAATAAAGCAGGGGACCGAAAACTAATGTCATAATTATCCTCTCCTGATATGTTTATAAAAGCGAACACATCTCTAGGAGAGAACTTCAAAGACTCCTTTATTAATGTTTTACCCACAAAAACTCTATTAGGTCTTTCTTTTAATCCCCCCTTATATCTGATACGCACTGCATTTCTACGTGGTGCAGCTTCCCTCTTGCTCTGTGAAAATAAACTAGATAATAATGGTTTCTCAGGCCTAGGCCTTAGATCATCGAAGCTATTCCCCATATCTAGGTTGGATATAATAGTATTTCCACATTGTTTGGTTGTACTTTCTACCTTTCCCTCTTTAGTAGATTCACTTTGTACTTTATTTTCTTCTAAACACATTTTAAATGTCCCCCCCCCCCGGCTGCCATTCTGGCCTAGTTTTATTTAACTCCCAAGATTTATCCCATGCAGAGTCTGGAGTCCAAATCCCCTGCCCTAATTTCTTCCACCCTGCTGCTGTTAAAGCTGCTTGTGGAGTCCAATTTTCATCATGTTCCCCAGACTGCAAAATTACCCCGGGATGTTCACTCACTGTTCCAATATTTACAACATCCCCAGGCATATTCCCATCTTTTTGTTTTAGCAGCTCTTTTGAGTTATATTTATTCTTAAAAGAAAATTCTGTCGACCCCTCTTGTATTCCAATTTTTGTTTGATAAGTCACATTTGAATTCTCTACCCCCATCTCCCCCGTATTACCAGGTTTAAAAACAAAGCCAGTCTCTTTATTTATCTGGATTGTGGGAAAGTTCTCTTTGACCGATTTAGTACTCACAGTCCTTACCAATCAATTTTCTCTTTGCCCATACTTTCTCCGGTTTCCGCGTTCCACAACCTCTGGCTCTTCTCTAGCACTCTCTCTTCCCCTCCTTTATCTTCTCCATTGCATTTCTGCTGAATTCCCTGCTCGTTGAACCTCCAGTACCTTTTGCCAGCGCGACAAACTCTCGATCAGCCTCAGTTCTGACTGCGCCTCGACACTCACGTTGGCTTCGCCGGCCGGGTTTAAAGGCGCAGAGCACTTAAGTTTGTTTTCAATAGCCCAGGGATCCTCCGCAAATGCCAACTTTAAGGAACTCCCTGCTCTTCCAATGCACCCGCTCCTCCTCCTTTTCCTCCGTTGTAGTTACTGCCTCCAAAAATACTTCTTTGTCCTCCGACTCCTCTCCGTTGCTACCAGCCATCTCCAAACTTTGTAATTTCTCCGCCTTTGTGTCCGATGACACCACAACCTCCTCCTCCTCCAACAGCAACCTAGCCATAGTGGCCATCTTGCAGCAATCATCTGAACTCCCCCCACTGGCTACTGAGCGCCAGCAGCAGTAGGGGAATTTCCCCAGTGTCCTAGCCAAATTTCTCTCATTCACTAAAAAATACCACCAACAGCTTAATCTGGTTCAAGATCAGTTGGCATTCATCTGTATCCCCCCCCCCCACCGGGTCGTGCCTGAAAATAGGCAGGATTTGTCTGGTGCACTTACCCCGGTCAACAAAAACTAAATAAAATAAATAAATAAATAACATAAAAGTATTTTCAAAATTCAGGCAGATTGCAACAGATGGTGGGAGTTGCCCATACCTATAGGAGGGAGAGATAGTGAGTATGAACATATTACCCAGCTTCTTCTTTTTATTTTCCTCTTTGCCATTAAAAATTCCCATTTCTGCCAGCCCAGTTGCACTGAGGATTGAGGCACTGGATGCCACACCTCGCACCACGCCGGCGACCTGGGTTCGGGAATGAGCCCGGGGCGTCAGGGGTCGGCAGGGGAGGACCGGGATTGAGCGTCCGCAGACTGCTCTCCTGGTTCTGGGGTGGGTTCGGAAATTTCACCACGCTGTAGCGGCCCCTGGGGACACCTGGGAGCACTATCTGCGCTGGTGATACTGGAGAGGAAGTGCGGTGGACGTCAGCACATTGTGCCTGGACGTCATTGCATGTTCACGCTCCAAGGGCCAATTGGAGGAAAATGGCTGGGCGTGACCGTGCAGCTTGATGGCCGTGCTCTGAGCTGCCTGGAGGACTTTGGCGGAATCCTGTTGGGGAGGGTCCAGGGCTGTACTGGCTGGTAGGGGCAGAGGGGGTGCCCTCCAGCAGGATGGCAAGACGGCCGTCCCGGATCCTCCCGGGTGCAGTTTGAGTTACTCAGTTCTCTGGGTGGGCGGAGCCGGTGGCTGGATGCCCCAAGCCAGAGAGTGCCACAGCAGGAGAAAAGTATAATATAAAAAAATTTTTTTAAAGTCCCATTTTCTATTGGAACACGCAATGTAGTACTTTATCCAAGTTCAGCTGGAGAAACCGCTGCTTAAATGAACCATAATTACTGCAGCAAAACATAGAGGGGGACTGGGTGTCCCAGACCTTAGGGCCTATCATTGGGCCATTGAATTACAATATTTTTATAGCCTTGGGTGTCTGTTAATGACACCTCTAGTTGGGTACCCTTAGAACAGAATGCCCCGACCTCTGCCAGGATGGCAGATGTCATTTTTATGGAAAAGGCAATTTACGTACTCTTGGGGTGACAAACCCCTGGGTAGATCTGACTATACATATATGGGAGGAGGTCTGTTCTAAATACAGGTTACATAGTGGCATTAGTGTAACCCCTTCCACACTTCCCCCATTCCTGTTCTGGAATGGGCGTATCTGACTATACTCTATTATGTTCCCTCTGGTGGTGAACCATGAGATCTGTGGCTGGAGTGAAGAAGAGGGCGTTGCCTGCCATAGCCTCTACCCATACAGCAGGGTAACAAGCAGAGGTGTCCCCTTTTTCCCCTCCCCTTTGCTCTTAGTTTGGAGCTAATGGCTTGCCCATAGAGTGTCTTGGGGAGGACTCTAGAAATAGAAAGAACATTCAACAATCAGCAAATATTGTCTTGGATGTGCCTTCCCAGTATAAAATCTGTTTGGTCGGGGTGATAAGTAAAGGAATTACCTGCTGTAACCTAACCCCTATACTAATAAACTAACACTCTTCCTCTCCTGCATAGATTTCCCACCAATCAGACTGGACCTTGGTTTTCAGAGATGAGAAAGATGGGGACTTTTTTGAATTCGGCAGTTTTTTAAGGGTGGCACTCTCAAATCTTTTCCCCAGTTGAGAATTTGAATTACCACCCCAGAACCTCTTCTGGTCATGCAGCTTCACCATTACTTAAATGAAAGGTCTAAAAAATAATCACTCCAAGCAGAGGAAAACTTCCTGAGATTATTACTAGACTTGACGGCCACACAGACCCAAGTAAATAAAATAATCTACCATATACAACCTGTTACATAGTTTGGAACTGTGCCATGTGAGGTCTATTAAGGGTAAATGGGAAACCAAAATGGGTTTTACTATCCAAGAACAGGAATGGGTGAAAGTGTGGAAGGGGTTACACAATATTACTACTGCTTCTCCATCATGGCAGGAACTCCACTGGCAAACAGTAGTATGGTACATCCCCACGCCTATAATTTCTAAACATTTTGGAGCAAATATGTCAGACTTATGTTGGAGGGGCTGTAGAGGATTGGGCACTCATACCCATATCTTTGGGAATGCCCCCTAGTCAGGAATGTTTGGCATAGAATGGCTTATAGCACAGGACAGATCCTGGGGATTACCCCACCCTCTCAATTTCAAAACTGAATTTTAGGAATACCACCTCAGGGTATAATAGACAAGGGGGGAAAAATACTTATTTTATATATTGGTAGCCACAGCTACTATAGTAATTATTTAGTTGTGGATGACCTCAACTCCCCCCTCCGAGGAATTATGGATAAAAAACTGCTCTAGAAGTCAAGAAATGGAAAAGGTGACAGGCCAACTGAGGCTGCAACAAGAAAAATGTAAAAGTCGCTGGCTCCCCTGTTTTCATTACCAGGAGGAGAAAGAAGGCCGGAATGTTCTGGTTATCCTAGCTCAATTATTTTAACTGATTTAATATACCAGATAGGTAAAATATGGATCATCTTTACTACAGATCTACATGCAAGAACTTACAATAATGGATGTTCACCCTTCCCCAGACTCTGACCATATCCCCATGTAAGTCCCCCTTCCCGGTGTCAAGGGCTATGAAGTGGTTATTGTCCATGGGGAGTGGGCACTCACTGCAACAGAAACCAAATGTTGTACTTTACCAGGAATGGCTGGCGTTGACAGGGTTCAAAGGCATGGGGTGCCATCTTCTGGCGCTGGACTGGAATCAAATTCGTGTTAGCAGGCATAAACAGTTCCATTAAATAACTGAAGTCCACACAGGCATAATGTTAACAGGGTGTCCCATTTACTGAACAAACTTCATGGTGCCATTAAACAGTTGATTTGTACAGTTGGACTGTGGGGTCCTTATGGGGAGATTAGTGGATGTAATGTGGCCAAAATGGCCCCACTAAACTGGCCACTACCGAAGTTAGGCAACATTTCTCAGGGGCTGAATCAGGCCCTGCAAAAGGCACAGGCAAACCAAGCACCTCTCTCCTCTCTCTCTCTCTCTCTCCCTCCCCCTCCCCTCCCTCCCTCTCCTCTCCCTCTCCTCCTCCCTCCCTCCTCTCTCTCTCTCTCTCTCTCTCTCTCTCTCTCTCTCATCCCTTGCTCCATTTCCACTGATCCAAATTTGGGCTCTCAGCAGCAAGCCCTGTAGACATGGGGCTACCACTCCTTCCCATTCTTCAGTTCCAGTCCCAAATTTTAGGTCATGGCAGGCAACTCCCCCTTTTTGGCATAGGATGGACATACCACTGCGGCTGCCACAAACAGGGTTGGCATTCTGAAATTTGGTGCCATCTCTCTCCCTCCAAATGCTTTTCACTCACTGGACATGGGCCCTGGTGAGTGACCTTTCCCTTTCAGCTTCATGGGCAAACATCCCCACCGAACCACTGGAGCTGCCACAACCAGGTTGTCATTTCTTCTCCAGGACTAGTGCTCTCTCTCATGGGCTCCAGCTTCTCCCCACTGGTCTGTCTCTCTCTCTCCCTGTAAGCTGCATATTGTCCAGAGCTCCAAAACCTTCTCGGTGAAACCTTCTTCACTCCACCCATGGATCTCATGGTTCACCACCGGAGGGAATATTACAGGAAAACACCATGCAGGCCACCCTATGAACTAGGTTATGGCTGCTGCTGCTGCCATGTCACTTACTGTACCGTACTCTCAATGCCCCATCCCTTGGAAACTTCTGGTCCCATTGCGAGTGAGCAATCAGCCCTGCTCTTTCTCAGACCCCTCTTATGCCCAGGCTGTCTCTACTTTCTCCTCCTCTTCCTGGTGCCAAAACCCAAAATTTATAACCTCACGCACCAACAATGACCTCCGACCCGCGGAGCTCCCACCGGTGTGACAGAAGGAAATTTAACAATTTAATTATGGAACCCAAAACAAGGACCTAACAGGTACAAAACATGTACACACCCCACGGGGGAGGGCTTACACACATCTGTGACCCCTAGGTGGCGCTATCTTTAGGGTTACTACCCCTGCCTGTATTTCTGACAACAAGATGAGGGGCCTGGGTTCAATATTTTGGTGCCTCCACCCAGAGTAATATATGCGGGGGTATCTACCTTACCTGGTATAGCCCTCTGGGAAGCTATAACCACCCAAAAGCCCACCTAGTGACCACAAACATTGTAATATGGAATAACCCTTTACAGCAATTAACATACAGTTGGCATTAAACATTAACTGTAAACACATACCCCTTGCATGTACCACCAGGGTCTGGTCTCTAGAAAATCCCCTGGAACCCCCTGTAAAGACAACGTTAACAATGCAAGCATACACCTTCAACACTTTAACAGATTTCAGTATCTCTAGACACATTAAGAATATGCTCATAAGCCAGTTTAAAGGTTACATAACAAATCAGTTTTATTAAGGAGACATAAATAAGGGTGGGTGCATGAATCTAGAAGAGTGATTACTTTACTGATTTTATTCAGATTACTCTGCATGCATGTACTTTAGTCCCACAGTAAAACAGTCTGACAATAAGTGGGTACCTGGAATGTTATGCTGGCTGGCCAAAATCAGTGCCAGGGGTTGGTAGGCGTTGCAGCTGTCGGTGGGGCCCATGGTGAAAAGAAAGGCATTAGACATACATACAAGACCTTGGTTATTTGTATCCTCGGCCGGTCGGCCCAGGTCCTTTGTAACCCTATAACACACGAGAGCAATCAGATGGCACCACAAAATGATTTAAAGAAAAGTTGCAGGGAGCTACCCTGAATTTACTCACACCACCAGCTGGTAGGAATTTGCCTGGCGATATAGACTTTGACTTTGACGGCAGATAAGGACCACTTGGCCCACCCAGTCTGCCTATTGCCCTACTTATTGGATAAACTGCAGATTCTAGTTAACCAACAGCCTACTTCCTGCAACCCCCCCACTATAATTGCCTTATCTCTGTCCCATGCATGTTTGAATTCCCCCACTGTTTTAGACCCCACAACCTCTCCAGGAAGGCGGTTCCATGCGTCCCCCATTCTCACCGTGAAAAATAATTTTCTCAGGTCATATGAAGACCTGCTGCAGAAGGCTGAAGAGCATCAGGAAGCTGGGTCTGCATGACTCACCTCTGTTTCACTGCCTTTCCCTCCAGGTGGCCACAACCTGCCATTTGTTTGTTGCACGGGGGCTGGATTCCCAAGCTGGTGTCTTGCCAAGAAAGCAGTCACTGGTGCAGGAATAGACAGCTTGTGACATGTTTGGCATAGGCCCAAGTCTGGATAAACCCTTCTGGCAAAGTTCAGTTTGTTTGCTGGTGAAAATCTCCAACTGGCAGACAGTTAAGTCACTGGTAAGGATGGGCTCCTTTCTGGCAATCAGGAGTCCCTGGACAGTAGGCTGTGACCTACAATAAACATTCAGCACATTTAAGGAAAACAACATTCACTTATCTACCTCTCAATTCAGTTTCAGGCTGGTTCATAATTGCAGTCGATTCACTGAGCAAACCTCTCAATCAGCAAAATACAGTCTCTCACACAACTCTTGAGCCGAACACTTCACAGGAGTTCCTCTAGGTCCAATGTCTCGAGCAGCACTTCTCAGAGTCTCGGGGCTGATTGCTGCAGTTTAACAATAGTTTCAGGTTAGTCCAGTTACTGCTATCAAAGAGTCCAATGTTAGAAACAGTATCAGGGAGGCAAGTCAGGCCTCTCCCTGCCAGTTCTCCTCAGCTCCTTTCCTGGTGCTGCTTCACGATGGCTCAAGCTGCTCACTCACGCTGCTCTAACAGCAACTGCCTCACTGTTATCTAACAGTTCTTGAACTAGTCTGGTTTTCCTGGATTCTGGTTGGCTAGGGGAACTGTCAATCACAGTTCTGGTGCTCCCATTTGTCAGTTTAGGTGTCAGCCTGTTAAACTACAAGAACTACATTTTTTTCTCATGAGGCACCTGGACTAAGGATCCCTTGAGGTCCCCTGTGTCCAAATTGGTCCAAATTCCTGGAAGTCCCGAACCCGTTTGGAGGATACGCTGCAAGAAGGCAAGTTAAAACAAGCACTCTAATTCAAATATAACAGCAAATTAGAAGTAAATATTTACAGTAATAGATAGACCACCTTCAGCTTTGCTATCGACCGCAGAGCAGAGCAAATTAAAGTAGTGCCTGGCTGGTCCCGAGCTTTGAAGCACTCGGACCCAGTCTAGGCCATTGACTGCACACACACTGCTATAGTCTTAAAGGGGCAGGTGTGGAGACACATCATGGCACTCTCACACAGACCAACAGGATTAAACAAACAACAATGGATTTACTATCTCTGCAGGAACTCTGCCTGGCAGTGGGCATTGATAGAACCCTGGGAGACACTTAAGGTGAGCCCCAAATTAGTTGGGGGGGTGCTACACATATGTAGACTAGAGCCCATACTAAATAAAAAAACTCACCTCTTAGACAATTAGCTGATTTCTGGTTTGCTTTAAGCTGGCAACCCCCATAGTGTGTTGTTATGTTTATTTTTTGCATTGATTATTTAGATTTTATACTGTTATATTTTGGTCCCTGTTATTTTACCTTGATTGAATGTTTCAGTGGTTTTATCTGGTTCATTAGAATGACTAATTGATAGTCTGCTGTGTATTATTTGGGATATTATGTCTGTACTCATTGTACGTCATTATGTCTCTGTTGTGTATTTTAAAGGAAATTTAAAACATTTATTATACAATGTCATGAAAGAATCATGGGCTCTGATTGGTCAGTGCCCACCTACACCAGTGATGTTTTTTCAGTTTAACATCACTGCATGAAGGTCTAGCAGAAAGTTGACCTCGCTAAACAAAAAACAAAAACACTGCACCCTTTCATCTTGAGAACCATCATCATGATCGTTTTCAAATAGTGGCGCTCAACCACCTTCACAGTTCCTGCTCAGCAGTGGAGATCAGCACCAGATTCGCACAATTTTAAAATTTAATATAAGCCCCAGACTCATTTTCATCAAATTGAAAAACTATCAAAAGCAGAACAAAGCCGTAACTTTAAAACGGCTTTTTTGTCCCCCGCTCTACTACAGCGTGTGTACAGCCAGGTAACCACCATGCTCTACAGTGGCTGATCAGAAACCTCAGCCTCAACTCCTGTCCCTCACCTTTTTCTCTGGTTCAGTGACAATATGTCCAAAATACAAACGTACAGACAACCCATTTTCTCCAGCTATTGTACAGCTCCTCAGGGTACTTTCACTCACTCTGTGTCCTGTACTCACCAGCACAAATGCCTGCCAACTTCAGCACTACACTGGCTCCATTAAATAAACAGCTCGCTGTCTAGAGTACAGAAATGGCTCCACTGCTTAAAATTAAAACGCAGGCGAAAACAAAAAAACTACCAGTAAGAAAACAGCCGACTGACTTGGAGGGGGGGGGGCCAAACATTCCACCTGAGAATTCACATCCAAAAGAATAGAAAGGCCATGTAGCTCAGCACACATCATCATTCATGCGACAGCACCATCTAGTGGCAAAGAGAAAAACTGTGGACTTTTTTTCTATATGTACACATCCACACCAGAAAATGAAATAAAAAAATATTATTTTCTCCTTTTTTCTATTTTATTTACCAATGAGTTATAGTATAATAGCAATAATGCACTCTAGGGTGTGTATCATGCTGGGATAATGTTTCATCTCGGGTGATGGTTGCACTCAGCCTGTGGGTCCATGCACAACCACCCAAGGCATCACATTATCCCAGCACGACAAACACCCTGTTGTGCATTATTGCTTAGCTAAACTTTAATCTTAAAAAAACAGAGTAATAGTACTCAACACTAGGCCATATTTGGGGGTTGGGAAGATCCCCTCCCTTAGATATAACTCTTGATACTGGCAATGTCAAGAGGTGTCCTAGTACAGTCTAAACCAGGCTCTGTCCATCTTTCTGGAGCAATTTCAAACTGGGCTATTGTAAGAGGGAAATTACTTCAGGCATAGTTGGAACCAGGGTCCTTATAGGTGCCCTAGGATCCCAGCCTTCACACTCCAGCCAAAACAGCCACCTGGGAACCACCCTGGGTAAATGGGGGAAGGGCTTTGTCATGGCAGCCCAGCTTGCCACTAGCACTCCCCCCAATAACCAGCATCCTGAAAATTAAATAAAAAACCCTTGAATCACCATTGCCCCTAAACCTAACCCAGAAACTCAGACCCAGACACCCACACCTACCTACAGTACTTGAGTGGAGCAATGGAACAAGCTTGTGGTGCACCTAGCAGGTAAGTGTTGGCTGGTGGTTCAACAGCAGCATGAATCTGCAACAGTGCACATTCTTTAAGGCACAGAGTTCATGGAGATTCAACTTCCAACTCCAGGTGAGATGGCAGCAGTCTATGACATCAATCCTCCATGAATGACAGCAGCAGTCTAGGGCCTCCATCCTCCAGCTAGATAGCAGCAAACCCCATTGAACACCAAGGCACATTAGTTGTTATAGTACAGCCCCCATGCCTCGGGTATGAAGGCAGCACCACTATGGCTCCTGTCCCTTGGGTGTGATGGCAGCAGCATTGCTATGCCCCCTCCATTCCTCAAGTGTGACAGGAGCAGCAACAGCAGCAGAACTATGGCCCCATTCCTCAGGTGTGACGGCAGCAGCAACACCACTATGGCCCTCATCTCTCAGGTGTGATGGCAGAAGCACTTCTGCCTGCATCCCTCAGGTATGACAGCAGCAGCATTACTAACGCCCTCATCCCTCAGAAGTGAGGGCGGCAGCAGCACTAGTGCCCACACCTCTCAGGTGTGATGGCAGTAGCATTACTACAGCCCTCATCCCTCAGGTGTGATGGCTGCAACATGTCTCACTGTATCAGTGTTAGTGGCTCAGCAGGTAGCACACTCGCCTCTGAGGCTGGGAGGTCAGAAGGCTGTGGGTTCTATCCCCACACCAGGCACTTAGGTTAAAATCCCAATACTGACACTGTAGTGCAGCATGAGGGGGTGCTGAACTTCTGAGATGCCGTCTCTTGGATGAGACATTAAACCGAGGTCCCATCTGCGTGTTCTGGTGTAGTTCAGGTGGATGTTAAAGATCCCATGGCACTTCTCGAAAAGAGTAGGGGAGTTTACTTAAGGAAACAAAAATCATACAATAATCACAGTATAAGTCACAAAATCCTTAATATGAGATACATACACTGAATCATGAAATCATACTTAAAAGAAAAATGAACAAATACAAACAAAAAACAAAAAGGGAGAGAAAAAAAAAGAAACAGTGAATACAATACTCAACCTGGTCAAGTTCTATGACTAGGTAACTAGGAAACTGGACAGGGGCCATGCAGTGGATGTCCTGTATCTGGACTTCAGTAAGGCATTAGACTCAGTGCCACATGGAAGGCTGGGAAGGAAGTTAGTAGGCACAGGGGCGGGTGCAAAGCTGGTGAGATGGGTAGGAAACTGGCTGCAGGGAAGGCAACAGAGGGTGGTGGTGGGTGGGGAGCTCTCACACCCAAGGGCAGTGACGAGCGGTGTTCCACAGGGCTCGGTGTTGGGACCAGTGTTGTTTGGGATATTCATTGCAGACATATCATGGGACATCAAGAGCAAGATCAGTCTGTTTGCTGATGATACCAAGGTAGGCATGGTGGTGGATGACCTAGGGGGATGGCAGGGTTGCAGGATGATCTGGCAAAGCTTGAAACCTGGTCAGACACCTGTAACTGGGCTTTAATGCCAAAAGTGCAAGGTGCTGCATTTTGGATGAAGAACCCAAGGAGGAGTTACCAGCTAGGGGAGTGCAGCTAGCCCAGACAGAGGAGGAGAAGGATCTGGGTGTGCTCATTACAGGGTCAATGAACAACTCGGCACAATGTAGGAAGGCAGCTGCAAAGGCCAACAAAATGCTGGGTTGTATTGCAAGGAGTATATCCTCGAGAAGGAGGAGGTGATTCTGCCACTGTATAGGTCATTAGTTAGACCACACCTGGAGTACTAAGTCCAGTACTGGCGTCCAGTATCTGAAGAGGGACATTAAGTTACTGGAGGGGTGCAGCACAAAGCGACAAAAGATGATCAAGGGGCTGGGGACTTATCATACGAGAGGAGGTTGAAGGAGTTGAACATGTACTCACTGGAGGAGAGGAGAGACAGGGGTGACATGATTGAAACCTTTAAATACATGAAAGGAATAAACAAGATGGGTACAGGCAGGCTGTTCAAAGTAAGGGAGGGAGGCCACCAGGGGCCATGATATGAGATTGGAGCGAGGAAGGTTCAGGAGGGAGATGAGGAGACACTTTTTTACAGAGAGGGTGGTGGATGGGTGTAATGCATTACCTGCTGAAGTGGTATGCAGTAGAACAGTGGACTGCTTCAAACGAGGATGGGACAGGACAAGGGGGAGGGTTAATGAAGGGGAAGGGTGGAAGGGAGGGGCAGCTGCAGAATAAGGGGTGCTAGCTGCACATTCGAGCAGACTTGATAGACCTCTAGGCCTTTATCTGCTGGCAAATTTCTTATGTTCGTAATACAATCATTAGTATCATGAACATATCAAATACAACATATATGATACACACAGCAACCATCCAATCAGGATCAACAATTATTACAGGAACAAGAAAAAGGGAGGAGAAGAAAAAAATTAAGCTGCAAAAGGGACCAAAAGAAACAAAAACAAAGGAGGTCCTTACAATATACTGCTTGATGCTGTGTGCAACCCCATCACAAAGGCCACCCACCCCATGTAAATTCCCCAAGAACACAGTGCTCCAGTACACCCAAGTACGAACTTGTGCAAGCCGTGCTGATTACCCAAATCATATTATGTGATAGGCCCATCTGAATCCGTAATCCATGGCATATTTCTCCAAACACTAATCAAGACTCTACATTTCATATTCTTAACGTCATCATTATATTGGGGCTGCAATTCACCTGTGATTTTCTGTATAATTTCCTCATGAGACAACAGTTTTTGTTGTAAAGCAAATAGACATCTACTGTTCCATATGAACCACTTATTTACCAACAACACCTTGTGCAATGTATCCGTGTGCCAGAGACTACCTACTCCAGTATATGTACCCCTCATGAGGGCATCCATTGTAATATTCTGGAACCATAAGGACCCCCAGGTAGTCGCCAGAGTGGTCCAGAAGGGTATAATGTATGTGCAGGTAAAATAAAAGGTGTTCTGTTATTTCAAGCTGCTGTATATACCTGGGTCTAATGCAAATACGCTTCTCCAGCTGTTTGTGCTTTTGTTTGGCTTTAATGTTGCTCCTATGATGACAGTTTAACCAATGGAAATCTTTCAGTTTATCCGGTATCCTGGGGGTGTTTAATAAAACCATTAGGGCCTCCCTTTGCTGGCTTGGGCACCTTGGAAACTTATCTGGTTCCCTGAATTGAGTCAACATTACCCGGTTATAAGTATCCTTCCTCTGTTTAGACAATAACATTTGACTAGTTATTTGCCATCTCTTAAAATAAACAAACAACTCTCTTATATAACTTGGCACATTCAGAGATCTTTTCAGTGGGCCTAGGCCCCCCATCCCATTGTCGAAACCATGTTCCACAATTCAGAAGAAACAAGGACACCCAGCTCTGATCTAAAAAAAATAACAAAGGTCTAAAGTTTACATACATAAATATGCTGTAATAAAATAAGATGGGATTCATCATCCCCAACCCACCTTGTTTTAATGGAAGATACACAATATTCCTTTTTAAAGGGTTTAATTTGCTGCCCCAGATTGCTTGAAAAAAAAGGCTATATTTGGCAGTTTCTAATTCTCAAGGAGGGGAAAAAACATAGCTAATATAAAGAAACACAGGTATAAGAAAAGTTTTTATCAAGTGTATCCTTTTCAATTTATTTAATTTCCAGTTATTCTATTGAGCAACTAAACCTCTACCTTGATATATTTGAGGCTCCCAGTTCAACAAATCCATATCACCCTGACCAAAGACTACACCTAGGATCTTCAAATGATTAGCTGAAAGACTTATCCCCGCTACCTCTACAGGAGGCTGGGTAGGTGAGCCAATCTGAGTGCCTACACATTTGGCCAGGTTCAAGCTTGCACCAGAATAAGTGCTATAAGACTCATAAATATGTAGTGCCTCTCTAACTGATTCTTCATCTGCCACCAGAATACAAAGATCATCTGCATATGCCAAGGCTGTGTGTCTCAAAGAAACTGAATTGACCAAAATAGGTTTCAATAATGCTGCACTATTAAGGAACCTCAATAAGGGGTCTATGCAAAATGCATATAACAAGGGGCTCAAGGGGCAACCCTGCCTAACACCCCTCTGAACTGACAGCATCGGCCCCTTCCAATCCCTCACCACAGGGCTTACAGTAACTGTCCTATACAGGCATTGAAGCCAACTTATGTATTGTGTAGGTATTCCATACTTCTCTAATATTTTCCATAGAAAGGTGTGACTAACTGAATCAAATGCCTGTTTTTGATCCAACGAAAGCATGAAACCATCAGCTCTATTTCTGTTACCATGTTCAAATAGTTCTCTCAGGAGGATAAGATGTTTGTAAATGCTTTTACCTGGGATGGCATATGTCTGAGCTTGTGAAATGATTTATTTTGCCACCAACAATGACCTGCTGTTCAGTATTTTGGCCAAAATCTTAAAATCTGTGTTTAATAATGAAATCGGTCTCCAATTGTCCGTATGCTGCCTGTCCCCTTTTTTAAAAATATGTATCAGTATTCACCCTGTCATGCATAAAGAGTAGGTCCCAGACTGTAAGGTTGCAGTAAAAACTGTAGCTAGTTCTGGCAGTATGTGTGAACCTACAAATTTATACAATTCCCCAGTCAAACCATCTCCACCCAGCACCTTATCAGTCCCCAAGGTCCTAATGGCCATATCTACCTCCTGTGGTGAGATGTCTGCTGACAAGTGTGTTACCTGATCATGACAGAGATTTAATGGAGGAATAGTGTCAATATAGGCATTCAAAGTATCTATCTCTAAGTGTAAGGGATTCAAGAGCTGTCTCATATGTTGTGACACAATATCAAGAATAAGCTTGGGTCTGTACATAACTGATTATCTTTATTAAACAAGCTATCCATATTTTTGTTGTGATTTCTAGTGTTACTCCACTCATAGGGGCAAATCTGATCCTTCTTACCCTGGGTGCCAAAATGTTGTTGGTACTGTATGTGTTTAGCTTGCTGTATATGATAATCCACCATTTACTGTTTTAGACTGTGGATCTGTGCAGAGAAGTCTTGTTTTTCAGTGGCTGATAGGGTCAACAATTTTTGTAGCTGCTGTCCGTGTAACAGGTAATCCTGATAAGTACTATCCCAGGTTGATTTTCTGTGTGTTCTTAAAATGGTAATTAGATCCACCACCGTATCCTCCCACCACCCACTAGGATCCTCATACATAATCATCACTGACTTTCTAGCCTGAATAAAGTATAACAGGTTCTGATGTGTATCTGCTCTGGCTAAAAGTAGAGTATTCAGCTTCCAGTACCCAGGACCATTAGGGGGCGTACTAATCCCACTTAGTAACAAGTGCAATATTTTGTGGTCAAAAAATTCTGCCACCAAGGTCCTGGCCTTGGCAATATGTAGATGAGGAGAAATAAAAAAATAATCTATTCTGGTGGCAGAGGTACCCCTATGAAATATGGGATCCGCTTTCCCTGTTTTTTCTAAATATGCATCTCTCAAATTAGAATTTTTAATCATGTTGGATAAAAACATCATATCACAAAAACTTTTCTTGTGATCGTATGTTTTCCCCTATCCCTAAACTTCAACCCACAATTAAAGTCACCACCCAGTACTACATTTTGTGCAGAATATAAATAAGGTTGTATGGCCTGAAACAATTCTATTCTGTCCACCTTAGTTTAACCTGCATGTACATTGATGAAACGAAATAAAACAGTTTGTATTCGAACATCTAAATTCAGAGCATGGCCTGGCACAAGATCCACTAATTTAATAATATGTACATCAACACCTTTAAACAATATGGCTACACCAGAACAAGTATCAGCCCCAATGGACCAACAGGAAGGGCCAGAATACCAGAATTGTATTGGCTTTTTTAATTCTGGCACTGTGTGCAACCTGGTGTCCTGTAGAAAAAAAATACCTGACGAAAAAGATTGTAAACGCGAGTACACTGCTTGTCTTTTCCTTAAACTTTTAATGCTATTCACATTGATGGCAAATAAGGAGAGTAGAGATGTCATAAACAGGGACAAAAAAGAAAACCACAGTTTATTTAACAGTTATCTTATTCAAGGGGGCTTCTTAGAAGAAGCTCTTGTGGTTCTGGTATTTTTAATCTTAGCAGCGTTTTTCCGTAGGGGGGGATCAACAGTGTCCTGTAAGGGGTCCTCTACCTCTGAACCTAGGCCCAGCAGGGAGGAGACAACTGAAGAAACATCAGACTCATCACCTGAACCTACTCCTTCTACCAGCAAAGGAGCAAACCTATTTTTAATGGGAGTCTCAGAAGTTTTAGGTATCTTGGAGACAGGTTGTTGCCAGTTTTGTCGGCGTCTGGAGGACCGTGCAACCTGTTCTCTAGAAGGTTGTGGAATAGGCTGGAATGGAGGCATACCTTCATCACCATTCTGCATTTCTATGGGGGTCCTGTGTTTCTGTAAACATTTGGGGTACCACCATGGGGGGCTCCTCCCTAAGTGGCTCAGGTTGTGGAGTTACAGCCAATAATCCCACAGCATGGGCTGGCTCTATTGGAACATGGCCAACGGCATCTATTACCCCAGAGGGTGCTGCCTGTTGAGCACTGGTGCATTGTGCCAGAGCTATCATGACTCTCTGTTCATCCCAATCAGCTTGATCTACCTGGTTGTGGGTAGCCGAGGGGCAGGAATGATACATACATGTGACCTTTCATATCACATAAGCTACAGACTTGGTCATTTTTGCAAAGACCTGAAGTATGGCCTAGTTCACTACAATTCGTACACCTTAACCTATCACACATGCTGCTCAAATGTCCCGTAGAACCACAATGATAGCAGACCTTCAGCTGACCCACATAAAACAAAACTCCTCTGTCTTTCCCTAGGAAAAAAATGTCTGGCAGATGGATCAGTACTGTAACAGAGGTGTTTAGAATCACCTGAACTCTCCATCCCCGAATCCATATGTGATCTTCATCAAAGATTGGCTCTGGATTACCCTGGACAGTACACTTTTGTTTGAGCCAATAGACCAAGTCCATAATGCTCACCCCCTCATTTTGAATCAAGACAGTTATCATGCGATGAGCAGGTTTTGTCAGCGGGACTACTTCAAAGGGTGACCATAAGGGAGATGCTTGTAGAGTGTGATGCAAAGTCCAGAACTTCTGTAATCCACTCCACTGTTTGAAGCTAATGTCAAAAACATGTTCCCCGGATACATGAATTAATGCATAAATTTTCACTGGGGTGAAGTGCATTGAGCCTTTCAGTAGAACTCTTGCCAGGCAATTATACCTGGGCACTAGTTGTGTACTGTGCTGTGATACTTCTACTTTTATTTGATGAAACTTTGTGTTTTCTGTTTTAAAACCATTTGCACTTGCTATTGCAAGGCCTCTTGAGCCCTGGTTCACTGAAAGCATTAGGAAGAGCAGCTCTAGTCCATACATGTATGTACTTGGAACTACAGCTCATCATTTCTTAATTAAATATATGCAGTCATACTAGGAGGGCACAAATTGCGATAAAACTAGCCAAATACAGGCATCATAAATCTATTTTATACTATTTGGGTATTTAATTGTACACGGAATTGTCCATGACCTCTTGGACTACTTCTGGGGTCCCTGAGTTCTTTAAAAGCTGCCCTGTGGTGAGCACTTTGTGCGATTATACCTGGGTACTAGTTGAGTACTGTGCTATGATACTACTACTTTTACTTGATGAAACTTTGTGTTTTCTTTTTAAAACCATTTGCACTCATGATTGCAAGTCCTCTTGAGCCCTGGGTCACTGAAAGCATCAGGAAAGAGGAGCTGTAGTCCATACATGTATATACCTGGAACTACAGCTCATTTCTTAATTAAATATATGCAGTCATACTAGGAGGGGACAAATTGTGATAAAACTAGCCAAATACAGGCATCATAAATCTATTTGATACTATTTGGGTATTTAATTGTACACAGAATTGTCCGTGACCTCTTGAACTACTTCCTGGGTCCCTGAGTGCTTTAAAAACTGCCCTGCGGTGAGCAGGGTGAGCGCAGTAATGTGCACAAAGACGCGCGCAAAGACACGCATGTCTGCACGTGTTAGGTGTGTTTGGAAAGTTAGGAGAACTGAGAAGGCAGAGATATTAACATAAAGGAAGTAGGCCCCTACCAAACTCTAGGTACTGTTTAGTCTAAAAGATTGTATTGTTAATATATGCGCCTCTGTTCTATACCATCACAGGCTGGCGTGTTTGACTATCATAGGAGCTTTGCGTTGTCATTTGCAATCCTGTTGTTATGGTTTACAGTTATTATAACTGAAACCTGTGTTATTCTCCACAAGAGGTTTATTAGTCTTGGAATATACTTTAAACTACAATTTGTGGGTTATTTATAAATAAAATAAAAAGGTACTTCGCCTCATTTATCTAAGTAAATACTGCACCCCCCTATTTCTCTGTAGTGTGTTGGATAAGCTTGAATCAATAAGGGAGAAAGAGCATACAGTTACTCTGGCTAGCTAAACTTAGTTGACATCTGAGAACAATATAAAGAAAGTAAGCTAATACACTGAGATTTAAATACCCCCCCTTATATTTTCCTTTGTACTAAGTTAAATTTTATACTGATACAATGTCAGAGATAGTGATCTTATCTCCAGGTGAAGTGACTATCAAATGTTCCACCTGTTTTATGTATTTAATAACCAAAGAGGTCCCATTAAGTCCCTTTCAATGTGTAAAATGCATACTCAATGAAGTGCTGTTGCAAGAACTCAATTCCTTCAGTGACTGTTTATTACAATTAGAGACTAGTCAAAAAGAAATGGCCATTAGACTTGGCACTAAATTACCTTTAAGAACTAATGGTTCTACTACTCCCCCAATTGTCAAGTCCATTCTAATGTTGGTACTGTCAATTCAATTTTTTCCAAATGAAAATGTTCAAATGACATCAAAACATATCGAGCAATATAAAGAAACAAATAAAAAAAGGATTAGGGAAGAAGACTCAACACTTGAAACTGATGACTCATGGTATAATGTACAATATAATAAACCACCGAAAAAGGGAAGGCATGCAACCAATTTCAGTATTCCCCTTGGTAAGAGATTTACCAGTTTAATACTACCAGATAATGATAGTGAGTCTACTACACCACAAGGATAAAAATCCTTTGATATCCCTATTGTTCTAGATACTTATAAAGGCAACTGTCCAACAACTACACTGACTAATTCAGATAATGTTACAATAGAGGTTAATTTAAATCCAGATAATATTATACCTCCCCACAGAAACCTACTGGTTATGGGCGACTCAATGACAAAAAATCTGGATAGGGTAGTGTGTAATCCAGATAAAGCCCACAGGACTTTGTCATCATTCAGAGGGGCCAGAATAGCAGACCTAACATACATGTGCAAATCCACGGTCAAAAATGTAGGTATCAATCCACTAGTACTGACCCATGTGGGGACCAATAACATGTTTAAAGATTCAGTGGAAGAGTCCAAACAAGACCTGGTAGCTCTCTGTAATAAACTGATACACCTTGGATGTGAGGTTGCTATATCTGAAGTTCTGCCCATACCTGGAGCCTCACAATGTCTAAATCAAAAAGTCAGAACATTTAATGACTGGTTGAGGAAATGGACAATGAGACAAGATATCCATTGTTTAACACACTGGGAAGAGTTTTATCATCAACATTTAAACTAACAAAGGGGAAAGGGTTATGCATAAGCAATTCTTTCAAGGACAATCAAAAAAATCTATTATGTCAACAAAAGTAACCCCTAATGGTGACAATGATGTGCTTAAAATACTATTATTGAATGCTTGCAGTTTAACAAATAAAATGGATGAATTGAGACACATTATGCAAAATGAAAATATTACAATATGTGGAGTTACTGAAACTTGGTTTCAGGATGAAAGTTGGAATGCAGACATACAGGGTTACAATAAAATTATAAAAAATAGAAAGGATAAAATGGGGGGTAGCCCTTTATATATCAGAGAAATAAACGTCTTATTCGATTTTCCTTGAACATACTCCTAAATATGATAATGAAATTATATGGGCAGAAATAAATTTACCAAATATAAAAATATGTGTTGGTTTGGCTTACAGGGCCCCAAATCTTAATACTGACCAGAACATGGACTTTATAAAAGTTATTGATAAATTTTATCCTAACAATAATTATATGCTTATGGGAGATTTTACCTTCCCTAAAATAAATTGGGAAAAGTGCTAATGCACTGGAACTATTGAGAGGGAGTTCCTAGAAATTACAGTGAATCAAAACCTGAAACAAATTATTAAAACTGGAACTAGAAATAATAATATTTTAGATATTGTTCTCACTAACATGGGTGATAAAATATTAAAACCAACTTTACTAGCACCATTGGGCACCAGTGACCACAATATGATTATTTTCCAAATTCAGACTAAAATAGCAGTTACCAAGGTGAATACACTGGTCAGGGATTATTCTAGAGCCAATTACCTGGAAATAATAAACTATCTTAATTCATGGGATTGGGAGACAGACTTCATGGGCCTTAATGTGCATCAGGTTTAGTCTCTTATTTTATGCAAAATAAACTACTGCCTTTACTACTGGGTCCCCGAAGAAAACAAAGTATGCTAATGGGTATAGAACTCCAGTATGGTGAAACAATAAGATTAAGAGATTAATTTAAAAAAAAAGTATAGGAAATATAAACTGAAACCATCAACAAACAACTGGAATAACTATAAAAAGCTTTCAGATAAAGTAAAACAAATTATCAGGAAGGCAAAGATAAAAACAGAAAATAGACTAGCTGCTGACACAGTCGATAATAGAAAAAAGTCTTATAGCTATATAGGTTCTCTTAGAGGTACCAAATCTACACTGGGACCCATTCAAACTAAGACAGGGCTTATTAACAATGAAACTCAAATGGCTACAGAACTTAATAATTATTTCCTTACCATTTTTACACCAAAGGAAAAAAAGGATACTTCTGGTATAATAACAACTTCTAATAACTCAGAAGTAACTCACATAACCCCTGAGGAAACTATGATGGCTTTACAAAAATTGAATATTAATTCCTCAGCAGGACCTGAGGAAATACATCCTAGTTTCCTTAAGGAAATGGCCAAATAATTCTCTGGCCCACTGTGTAAATTATTTAACCTATCCCTAGATGAAGGAGAGTGTATGTTATCATGGAAGGATGCTATAGTTATCCCAATATATAAATCAGGTAATAAAACAGAAGTTTCAAATTACAGACCCATTAGTCTAACATCTGTAATAGGGAAAACTTTAGAAAGGTTCATATTGCAAAAACTAGAAGAACATATAAAAATTAACAACCTTCAAGATATCACACAGCATGGCTTTACTAGAGGCAAATCATGTCTAACTAAAAATCTGCAGTTTTTCAAAAATGTTAGCTCATCTCTGGATGCGGGCCTACCTGTGGATTTAGTTTTTCTGGATTTTGCTAAAGCTTTTAACAGCGTCTCTAATGACATTCTATTACAGCATATGAACAAGTTGAATTTTCCCCTATACTTAATAAACTGGATAGAATCATGGTTAGATAATCGTTGAAAATGAACTTCAATAAAGGGATATCTCCATGGGCAGAGGTTACAAGTGGAGTACTTCAGGGCTCAGTATTGAGCCCTGTTTTATTCAACATTTTAATTTCATCAATGCAGTCATCCAATAACACCTGGATGTCAAAGTATGCAGATGACTGCAAAATTGGCTGTATAGTAAACTCCTCAGAGGCTGCTGCATATCTCCAGAGGGAAATAACTACACTGGAATTATGGGCAGAAAGGAATAAAATGAAATTTAATGTACAAAAATGTAAAGTAATGCATTTGGGACACAATAATAAGAGATATAATTATTTTCTAAACCAAGTGTTGTTGCAAGAAACTGAAAACGAAACAGATTTGGGAGTAATTATGGACAACAAAATGAATTTTGATAATAACACAATTAACAAGGTCAAGAAATGTCAACAAATAATGGGATGCATATTGAAACACATGAAGAGTAGACAACCAGGAGTTCTTTTACCTCTATATAAGAGTTTGGGTAGATCACATTTGGACTACTGTGCACCCTTTTGTGCACCCCATACAAATAGAGGAAAAAAATTAATAGAGGGAGTACAAAGGAAAATGACAAGAAAAATCACAGGCATGACAAATAAGACTTATGGGGAAAGGTTTCAAGAATTAGACTTGTACTCTATGAATTATCACCACACTCGTGGAGACTTTTGTTTAACATACAAAGCCATAAAAAATCCTGTTCTTATTGAATCCTTTGACCTAGAGACAAATTGTATTAAAACACAGACTAGATCCCATAACCTTAGATTAAGAGGTGCTCATTGTAAAACAAAAAAGAGAAGCCGTTGGTATACACAGCATGCAATTAATAAATGGAATACACTTCTGAATGAAATTAATGACAGTAACTACATGGAAACATTTAAACATAGGTTAGACCAGCATATGGGCAATATAAAATTTGAATATTTATGGAAATAATTCCACCTTTGGGTGGCAAGCTCACATAAAGGCACTGTCTCCTGAGCTTATAAAACTACTATGATACTATGATACATGCTTGCTGTCTGGAAATGCAGCTAAACCCCCTTTATAGATAAGTTGTATTGCATTATGATGTTTGGCTGGGAAGACCGGAGCTCTAAATAAAGAAGCATACCATCTTGCAGACTCTGAACCCCGTACTTCATCCCCAGCATCATTTAGTGTAGTAGGCCCAGTAGTGTGGTCATCAACTGGCCCTGTACCCTTAGGCCGAGATACCAGTGTGTGTTTCATAGTCAGAACAGGATTCTGAGTTGGTTTCAAACCCTCTGGGACATGTAATGGAGAAGTGATATCCATTTCAGAACCCCAATCCACAGGAGTGCATATAAAATTTGAAGGACAAACAGTATTATTATCTTTAGAAGTGCTAAGGGACAGACGTGGAAAAACTAGTAGGTCCTGATACCCAATCACCCATTTCTGTAGATTTCTCCCAACCAGCTGCTGTTAATGCCTTATCCACTGACCATGCAGCTGGATCTACATTCTTGTTTTGTAGCTCTACTGGAGAGTCATTCATTTTTTGTAAGTCTACCAGATTGTCGTTTACAGAGCTTCATCATAGGCCGGGCTCTGAAGTGCCCGCAACTGCCATTCCCAGCAAGGCTCCCGCTTTAACATTAAACAAATTACCAGCAAACACAAACAAGGGAGAATGTCCCATACCTGAGGAGAATGTAAACGGCTGCTGCATCCTTTGTCATACCTCTTGATTACTGCTCTCATCCACGCTAGAAGGCATTTGCTGTGGTGTTAATCTAGGAGTTGCCTCGTCAGCATCTAGCAGCTGTATTGTCACCTCTGGCTTTTCGGCCTGTTCAGAATGAGTCTGTTGCTGCAGCACAGAAATAGCAGCTTGTAACTCTAGTTGTCTCACTTTAAAGCGAGCCTCCTCTTCCAACAACAGCAATCGTAGTTCTGCTGAAGCATCTCCCAACAGAATCTCTTCTTCAGGTGAAACAGTGTGAATCATTACAGATTGAACAGAATCTTGCTGTTGAATATCTACAGAGTTGTCAGGTACTCCTTCAACTGATATTTGTTTGTTCTCCACAGTAATATCAGCTCCATTAGCATCAAAGAAAACCTCTGCTTCAACAGTATCATCCCTCAAGAAAGCAGCCTGCTCCACTGTTTCAGGCACCTCCATCCTCTCTGCTGTCACATCATAAGTGGCCATCTCACAGACCAGCGGTTTTTCTACAGGGCAGTAGGGGAATTTCCCTGGTGCCCTGGCCAGAATTCCTGCCATTCATTAAAAAAAAATACCACCAACAGCTTAATCTGGTTCAAGGTCAGTTGGCATTCATCTGTACTCCCCTTCCCCAGGTTGTGCCTGAAAATAGGCTGAATTTGTCTAGTGCACTTACCTGGTCAACAAAAACTAAATAAATAAATCCCTCAGGTGTGACAGCAGTAGTATTATTACAGCTGTCATCCCACAGAAGTGATGGCAGCAACACAACTGCCTCCACTCCTCAGGTGTGATGGTAGCAATACAGCCCCCATCCTTCAATGCCCATGCTCCACGTGCCCTAGTTACAAATTTCTTGGTCTCAGTTTCTAGGGCTTAGATGTGAATTAAGCTGAACCACATGACACCAAGGTGGACTCCCATGTTTCAGTCCTATCTAGCATTTAACTGACTAATTTGCTAATGGAGAGCCACATATTTCCCGAACATTAAACAAATCCAAACATGAATTTGACTACTTTCTTACTTTGTCTCCATCAAAAGGGGTCTCTTAGTTTTCATGACAGAGCTTCAATATGAACTAAGCCCCACTCTGCCCACTGACATACAGTGCCTGGGGACTTGCTTCTGTGTGCACCTGAGTGCTCTACATTTTTTTCTTCCAGTGTCCCCATCCTGCCCGAACAGCTGCCCCAGCCTGCAGTGTAGACCAAGTGTCCTGTATGACTGGGTGCTACTGTAGCATACCCACCACTCCTGGTATCATACAGTGGCAGGCAAGTAGTGGCACCAACTCACCCAGTACCCCCTCCCAAATGAACACAGGCAGCTCCCATCTGACAAGGCCAACTCCTCACCCCATGCACCTCCTCACCCCCACACACAGCACAGGCAGCCCCTGCACCAACAAAGCCACCTCTCACTACACACACACACACACACACACACACACAGCCATCTCACCCAAAATATACACAAAAAGCTACCCATGCACCAACATGGCCAATGCCCGCCATCCAACATGGCCACCTTGCCCAAATTGAACACAACCAACTCCCCGTGCACCACAGCTGCATCCACCACCAACATGGCCAGCTCACCATCTTGTACCCCAACATACACCGTCAGCTACCTCACTCCATCAACATACATGGTCAGCCCCCCTTAAATATATGCAAACACACATACACACAGTTCAGCAACAACAACAAAATGTTACCCTTCTAAATGCCCACATCCCCTAAACACATGATTAGCTCCCTTTTCAGTAAGCCCCCTTTTTGCCTTTAGCTATACAGTCACACAAATGGCCAGCTTCCCCACCTACCTGGTCCCCGCACACTGTGAGCTCCCCTTTCACATGACCAGCCAGCAACATGCACATAACCAACTCCCCCCCCCCACACACACACACACACCCCCTCTACCTACAGTCTGCACCCAGTGCGATATGGTACTGTATGTGAACTGGTGGTCTGACATGATAACTTGCAGCCTGCATACATCAGCCACACTGCAGCCTCTCAATCTATTGCCTGCATGAAAAAAAATAATAAACATGCTTTTCTAAATGGAGTCAAATGGGTAGAGAGTATCCCCATTAACTGCTGACACCATCCTCATGTTCATTCTGGAAATAAAACTCAAGGGGCCTGATTCACAAAGGTCGACAAATGAATTTGTACAATGGCCAGTGGCCTATCTAATAATCAATTATATCTCTTTAGTAATTGACAACTTTATCAATCAATGTAACATCTTTATATACCTTGTTCATTCTGTATTTAGATAATTGATTGTTGTTTTAAAAACCAGCTACCTAATACATCAACTAACAATACTTTTTCTTGTATATATCTTATTCCACAGGATCCAATCCTATGACACTCAACAATAATAAACAACTTTTAATTATTTCCCACTTCTCTGTGTCTGTCTGTCTGTTTACCTGTTTATATATTGGAGGTTAGTCCAGGAGGTGGACGAGACAGATGAAAAGGGAAAGTTGCAGGCTGACCTGGAAACAGAGAGGAACAGCCATACCATACCCGGACCCCAAAGAGGTAATGTAGAGAGAGCGAGCAAGCAAGTAGTAGAGGGTCCTGGTCCACTCCTCCGGGCTTCCACAGCATTGTTAAGGGTGAGGAACCAGTCCACCATCCGTGCACCTGGTCCCATAAAAGTAAACAAACAAGAGTATGAGAGCTGAGAATCATTATTATATTTCATGTGGCATCGGGTTTTCCCTTATGGGCTTGTCTGGGCTCATACGCTTATTGGGTGGCATACCAAATGTCCGAGCCCCTCCATCACTTGATATTGTTTCTTCTGTTTGAGATGTAACCTAGCTGTTATGTGTTCCATCTCCTGTATTTTTGTAATACATGTCATCCATTCTGTTTGTGTGGGGATCTGGATTAAGAGCCAGTGTAAGGTAATACATTTTAGGGCTGCTTCTTTGCATATTAGAACTTTTCCTCTATGATCTGAGGCCCAGAATCCAGTGTCTGAGTGCCATGGGCAAAAGGACCCCTGTTATTTCTGATGTTTTCTGTTGGCCCATAGTCCAAAATGCTATAATCTTTGGGCACTGCCAGAAGATGTGGCAGTGTGTGCCCTTGACCCTAAACTGTCTCCAGCATCTGTCCATGTTTGTGGGTAAGAAATGTCTGGTAATCGCAGGGGTAATGAAGAAACGGGTCAGGATCTTCCACTAAAATTCTCTCCACTGGGGAGAGGCTGTGACTTTCTAGCACTTCTTCAATCTTTGCTGCCATTCTACCCCTGATATCTCTATCCCTGCCTCTCTTTCCCATGTGTCCTTTAGTTTTAATAGTGATGTATTGCACTGTGTTTTATGTAGTAATGTATATAAGCAGTAAATATGTCTTTGTGGACCTCTTAGTCTGATCACCCAATACATATACCCCTCCCAAACCATGGTCAGCCTGTTGAACTTCCTTAGGTTTCCCGGGGCGTTAATGAAATGCCTCAGTTGCATATATCTGAGGTATTCTGAGTTGTCCCACCAACAGTTTTCCTTGGCACTGGAGTATGTGATGCATTGGCTATTTTCAATGAACTGTGTAAATCTGGTGACTCCTGTCCTCTCCCACCTGGGGTAGCCACCATCTAGTCTAGGTGGCATGAAGTCTGCCTCATATCTAATAAGGGACATGGGTCCTGGGCCAGGTAAGGTCTTCGTGATGTGTCTGATCCTTCAGATCACAGAATGTATGTTTTAACTGTCCAATCATTCTTGTTAAATCTTTCCCTGTTTTTTGTTGTTGTTATTGTTGCCTTCCACTGGACAGTCTCTAACCTCGCCATGTTTTCTTCAGATGCAGTTCTGAAACCGTACACAATACTCCAGGAGTGGTCTAATCAATGACTTGCATAATGGCACTATCATCTCACTGGTTCAGCTAATGGTACATCCCAGCATCCTATTAGCTTTCTTATGGCATGTAGAGGAAGTTTTGAAACTGTTGTTTATTATAACCCTCAGGTCTGTTTCCTCCATTGAGTGATCTACTGTACCTTAACCCCCTTCATGCAATACTTAGTGGAATTTTGTTTCCCACATGAATCACTTCACTGTTTTGACACAGAATTTTAATTGCTGTATTTTAGAGCATTGGTTCAGTTTCTCTACATGCTTTTTCATGCTCCTAATCCCCTCTGTATTGTCCTCCCTCCCACAGAGCTTTGTGTTACAGTATCTATGAACAGGCTCACTTTGCACTGTAACCCCATCCCAGTATTACTGATATTCATTCTAAAGAGTACCAGCCACCAGATAGACATTTGTGCCACTTGTGACCTTCCTGACATCAGAGAATTTATTATTCAGGACCAAGCTCTATGTCCTATCTGACAATTAGTTTCCAGTCCACCTAGTCAGTCTTCCCCTTGAACCATTGCCCCCCGTATAAGCCTTCTATGTGGCACCAAATCAGTGGCTTACCAAAATCCAAATACAGAATGTTGACTGACTGGCCCTTATCTACCATCTGTCTACAATTTGAAAAAAAAAACACTGAGGTCATTTGACGTGACCTGTCCTTTGTAAAACCATACTGACTCTATCAGGTAGGCTGTTTTCCTCTTTAAAGTCAAATAACAGTTCCTTTGAAACTGTCTACAGAAGCTTACCCACTAACTGACTTCAAGCTTGCTAGCCTATAGTTACTCGGGTTGTCCCTATCCTCACACTTGTGTAGATGGACCACATTAACTATACTCCAGCACCTAACCTGTAGCCAGTGATTTATGAAATAGGACTGGTAAGCGGGCTGCCAGAATCTGTTTCATCTTCTTCAGTACTCTCAGGTGCAGCCCATCTAGCCCAGATGACTTGTTTAAGTTTAGGTCCTGCACACCCTTCTCTGAATAGCTATTCTGTCTCCACTAGATTGCTATCGGTACCCTTTAATCTTTCCTTATTGTCAGGAACTGGATCTTTTCCCTGCATTGTGAACTTAGAACTGACAATTTTACTTAATATGGATGCTGTATTTTTGTCTTTTATGCTTGGTCCATCCTTCCTGATTCTCTCTGGTATTCTTTGTCTGACATTTTTCACTTACTGTATATATTGTACCTAAGTACAATTTTTTCTCAATTTTGACTCCTTCTGCTGTCCTTAGTTCTCTGTTAACTTTTACCCTCTTTATGATGTCCTTGTTTTTTTCTAATTTATCTTTATATACAGCCCTGTTGGTCTCATGCTGCTCTCCTTTGTACACCCATGAAGCTTACCACTGTCCATTTCCTCTCTGCCCCCTCTATTTTGTGTAGGTCTTTCATCTGATCTTCTATTATTAACTATATTTTGATGGGTTATTTTCCAAATATCAGGTACAAGAGTGCTAGATTTTCAGTTGCTCAGATCCTACCATGATGTTGAACGTAATGGTGTTGTGGTAACACTGTCTGATTCAGTCCTTTACATGAAAATGTCCTCATTGGATATTACCAGGTCCAAAATTGCTTTCCATGTGGTTGATTCTCACACACACTGTATGACAAAGTCGCTTTTGTTACTTCTAGGAACATTGAGCTTTCTTGCCTTGCCTCTGCCAGTGCCCCACTCAATGTCTTAGAGGCTGAAGTACCTCATGAGTGTTGTTCATACCTGGTTAGACATTATCTGAATTTCCCTTTCCATTTCCTGTGCTTCTCTGCCTACAGATTTGGCAGTCTATGGATTTCTCCTATTCTATATTTCATCTTCTCGGTTATCTGATAGCTTAAGCCATAGCAACTCAACAATCTCCCCCCAAGACTGATTGATCCTGTCAGATACTAATGCCTAGTTGTACATACACTGCCACCATCACACCCTCCCTGTCCCCCTAAATTTGGCCAGGAACATTTATTTCCCAGCTGTCATTGTAGTTCATTCATGTTTCTATTATTGCTATGACATCCAGATCTTGTGAAGTCATTACACTTTGCAGTTCATCCATTTTATTGTCCCAGCTTATAGCATTTGCATACATTCCATTTTGCACTTAACCCCACCCCTTGTCCCATTTACTTTATTCCATTCTGGCTTCCTACTATTGACACAAAGTCTCAACTCACTGTATTCAATAGCTCCGTTTGAAGTCTGAACCATCCATTGCTTAACCTGATACAAAATGGTTGCTTAGGGTACAATGAGTTGCTTTTGTTGCATTTGTGTGTTCTGTGTGTAATGGAGGAGAGACAGCCTTGCTCAACACTGATGTCAGACTGACCAGTCTGTAGTTCCTTAGGTCCAGCCTTGCCTGCTTCTTGAAGATGGGGCCCACATTAGGCACTTTTCCAGTCCTTTGGCACTACACTTGTCTGGACAGACTCCTGAAAGATTATTGCAAGTTGTACTGCCAGTTGTTACTTTGGCTTCACTGTAATTCTGGGTGTGTATCCCATATACCGCTTTACACTATGTACACCTTATGTATCTATAATGCATTTAGAACACAGATGCAGGATAGAATCCCAAGGATTCTAATCCTGTGTTTACTTTCCTGAATGTGTCACCAGGCTGTTCTGCTTGCTTGGGTACCAAACGTTGTGGTTCTGCTCACCTGTGCTCATCATGTATGTGTTTTGGGGGGTTGTGTTTCGGTCATTTTGGCTGGCAGCAGGGTAGGCAGAGCTTCCCACCTATTTTTAATTTTTAAAAAGAGTACGTTATACATAATAACCACTACTTGATCATGATGAATGGGTAGCAGTAATCTTCCGCATTCTTTGCTTGATGTCATAATTCGCTGGAACAAAATTATGGACATCAGGAAAAGAACTCAGAAGATTACTACTCCATTCCTAATAATCAGTTGGTGGTTATATATGAGGATCAGAACTATAATGTACTCAAGATGGGGCCTGGCCAGGGACTGATAGATCCCTTAACCTGCTAATGAAGATTCTTTTGATTCATGCCATGATTCTGTTTGCCTTGCAAGCTGCTGTACCACACTGTTGGTCCTGTTTAAATGTCCCAACAACAAAAGACTTAG
Source organism: Neoceratodus forsteri (assembly GCA_016271365.2). Lineage (NCBI taxonomy): Eukaryota > Metazoa > Chordata > Ceratodontiformes > Ceratodontidae > Neoceratodus > Neoceratodus forsteri. Next base: position 1,729,253,074 of record CM057456.1, read on the forward strand.
CGCTGTCTCAGAGAGGTGGGTGCTTGTAACAGAAAACTCCAAAAGCAAAGAACAGCGAGCACTCCACCAGCTTGCAACATTGCTTTTTATTGCACTACATCAATCAAAGGTATGCATTACAAAAAAACGACTCTGAAGACGTGCCCCAAATGCTTTGAGTCATACTTATCCTAAGGAGGCATGGCCACAGTCCTTCAGTCCTTCTTATTTATGATATGCTGCACATAAGACATACATGATGAAATTGATGTACTGGTCAGGTGTTTGTGATCTTTTATTTTAATAATGCATGCAACCACATATAAAACCTTTCTTCAGTTTATTTTCTTTGAAGATCAATGCCTGTGGTGCACAGTAAAGAATATAACTTCTAATACAGTCAGATGGAGAAGGAAGCCTGGGTGACAAGTTAAAATACATAACAAGAGTTACTTTCTGTACCCTAAAATCTCCTCAATAGCTCATTATTTGTAGCTTACATCACACTTAACACAAGCAAGGGTGTCAAAATGCTAAAATAAGCACAAAAAATCAACAATGATATCAGCACCTCAAGTGTCAAGTACAGACTGATAGCCCGCAGCTGTTGTAGTAAGAACAAGTGGCAGTGGCGGGATGCAAACCCTCAGTTGGGTAATTGTTTGATCACAGATTAACTCAGTTGCAGAGGCAACCATCTATATGATAAAATGACATAAAGGTACCATTACTATTTTGAGGACAAGTGTACCAGGTAAGATTCAAACAGTGTTCGCAAAGAAAATTTTGACAAATGAGGGTTTTGCAGTCCTACACTGCTGTGCTTAGACAGACTTCTGCTTGAGACAGTTAACAAAAGAATGAGATGGTGAAGGAAAATACTACAGTGAATACTACCAGATGACATGTAGCACAGATATTGGGCCCTATTAAAAAACACACATGTCGCATATGTGCGGTGTGTAGTCATGCCCACAACTGAATGCCATGCAGTGGGGTCCAGCAGACCCCTTGCAGCATCCACTACAGGCATGCTAGCACCTTGCGCACTGGATTCTCCAGTCACCTGTGCAGGTACACACCACAGGTGGGCCAGGACCATGCCTGCTTCTTGAAGATGGGGCCCACATTAGGCACTTTTCCAGTCCTTTGGCACTACACTTGTCTGGACAGACTCCTGAAAGATTATTGCAAGTTGTACTGTCAGTTGTTACATTGTGTGTGTGGTCACACTCTGCACCATTCACTAAGATGCAGAGTTGGAGTGGAATGTTGGGTGAGAGGGGCACAAGTTATGCAATGGGGGAACATACTAGTCAAAACAAAAAAAGTGAAATTGCGCTGGCCCGGTGGCACTGAGGGTTGAGACACTGGATGTCACACCTCGCGCTACGCCATCAACCCAGGCTCAGGAATTGGCTTGGGTTTCCAGAGGTCGGCAGGGGGAGTTAATATTCCCAATGGATGCTCTCCTCCTCTGGGGGGGTAGTTTATAGGGCAGCGATGCCCACATGCGTTACCACCTGTGGAAGAACAGGCTATAAGGTGTAATGGCTCCTTGTGAGGAGTCGGGGGGGGAGGGTGCTGTGGATGCTTGACAGTGGAGTGCGTAAGCAAGACATCCATGGATGTAAGTCCTCTGCATCGGTGCCCTCAGGGGGTAGGGACCGGGAGAAAAATCCAAGGCAAAAAATCTCCCGGTCTCACGCAGAATGATGCCAGGTCCACGCTATGTCGAGTGGCCTGGCCAAAAAGACCAGAGGAAAGGATTCCTCTGTGAAGGGACCTGGAGAAAGCAAAAAAAATTAAAAAATAAAAGTGAAATCACAAGAGATGGGGGTGAGGGGGCCACCTCTTACATTAGAAGTCATTTGCAATGGGGAAGCTTGCTATAACTGTTATGTGCCCCTCAATACATACCTGCCAGGTGCAGTGGCAATGGGAAGGAAACCACCTGCACTGTGCACTGGCTATGGACCATGAACTTTTCTATGCTTTGCCACTCCTGAATTAAACTAATTGACCATGGGATGCCAAGGCTGCTAGATCAGAAACTAGTGTAAGGAGATGCCAATGTCTCTTCACAGTATTTCTCAGTTCCATTGCCAGTGAGCCATATTGAGTAATGAGCACAATCTGATTAGTGCCCATTTTCTTTGATCGTTATTGCAGAAGGGTATTCCTATGTAGACTCTGTGCTCTGTTTAGCGCTGTTTGGAGTATACATTCCAGATACCCTATTGCACTGAACTGACTAATTAGTTCACCAGCTTTTCCTTCAAAGATCTCACTTCTGGCGCATTTCCATTTAAGTTGCACCAACTGCCGATATGGGATGTTATGTATAAGGAACCCAGGATGTGAGCTCCTGTCATGCAGCAGGATATTGCCCACTGTTTTCTTTCTGAATCCATTTGTGGTTACTCTACTGTCTAGAGTACCCTGGAGTGTAATGTCTATGTTCATGATAGTTTATGGGTCAGTTCATGATGTAAATTTGAGACCTACAACATTGTTTTCAATATACTTATGAAATAACTTTAACATGGTATTAGTGCCCTGCCAAACACACAGTATATTGTCAATGTAGCACAACCAGATCACAATATTGTGATAAAAATGGTTGGCTGCCGGGTGGTGTATGGCACACTCCACCCACTAACTCATAAAAAGGTTAATGTAGGAAGGCACCATAGACATCCCCATCACTGTGCCCTTGACCTTCAGATAAATCCCCCATCAGAAAGAAAATTGTTTGTCTCCAATATCATTTCTACTGCCCAAACAATAAATGGTACAGGATGCAGCAGAGATAATTTTTCCAACATTGTCTTAATAGCAGTAAGTCTCAATTAATTTTCTATGGACATATACAGTGATACCACATCTGCTGTTACCCATTTGTAGTCTCTGTGCCACACAACATTTGTGAAGAACTTTAGTACAGAAGCAATGTCTTTGATAAATGATGGCAGTCTGAATACTTCTTGCTGTAAATAACTGTCCAAAATTTGAGATAAAGTTTCCATTATTGATCTGTTGCCAGATACAAGTGGGCATCCTGGTCTTATAATGAGTATTTGTGAATTTTCAACAGATGGTAAAAAAAGAGAATACAGGATGTTCCCATCTTAAGGCATTAAGCAACTCTTCTGTAATCCAGTGTCTACTGTATGATTCCTCCAGAAAATTGTGTAGTTTGTTCTGAAACACACTCTGATTCATTAATAATTTCCTCTAACTTATTATATCTTTCAATTGTCATGATGTTACTTCTTGGTAGTATGTACCATCCAGTATATCAATGTTGCCCCACTTATCGAAGGGCTTTATGACAGTGTCCTTCATGCTGGCCAGATCTTTCAAAGCTTCCTCTTCTGCTGGTGATATTCTTGGATACAGCCTTTTAATTTATTTTTTTTTATTCTGTTTTTGGTTTCCATTGCTTTTTTCATGTCTAATATCACTGCTTTCTGAAATGCTTCGATGCCTATGCTGCCACTTTGGTTGCAGTGCAAATGTAAAGTGGCTCTTAAATGGTCTATTAGCTGTGATTTTCAGTGTTTTGTCAGATGAGGCATCAAGTAGCAAGTCATTTAGTTCTTCATCCATCATTGCTAAGATATTCATTGCAAAAGACTTTGTTAATGCATTTAGGGTTAAACTGGCAAAAGCAGGGAAATGTGGTGTTATGGTTCCCAAACCTAACATGATCTAAAAAGCAGCAAATGCAGCTCAAGAGAAATAGCAAGCCAGAGCCATGTCCATCACACAGTGCAAGCAAAAGAAAGAACTCCACACGGCTCAATGGCTCCACAAAAGCAGTCACAGTCCTAATGAAGTTTGTTTAGAGGTGCTACTCTTCTTGTTTTATGTGCTTTAGAACATCAGGGCATTTGTATTAAATAAAGCCCTTTTTAGTGTGTCCTAACATTTTGGACTATGACTGCTTTTGTGGAGCCGTTGAGCCATGTGGAGTTCTTTCTTTTGCTACCAACCCTAACACCTCGCCCCCACCCTGCAGGCAGCAACAGGAAAAATCATTATGGGTTGACCTGTCCTGTGTCTTCGCAAATCAGGTGTAGGGTGGCCTTGGGTTTTCAACCCTAATGCTCAACCCATTCCATCAGTAAATAAGCTGAGATGTGTACAGTATATAAGAATGGGGTGAGCAGTAGGGTAGACAACACCAAGGCACATCCAATGCCTGAACTGAAAAGACACAGGAGAGGTCAAACCATAATGGTATTTCCTGTTTCTGCCTGCAGGGTGGGGATGGGTTGTTAGGGTTGGGAATCCTAACACCACATTTACCTACTTTTATCAGTTTAACCCTAACTAGTATATTAACAATTTTTGCAATGATATTCCTTATGTTTTAAGATATTATAACTGCATCCTTATTTGCCTGTGGGAGTGCAGTGCAGTGCCCTCCAGGCCATGTGCATCCATCCCTCCATAGATGCATACATCTAAGTTGCAGTGGAAGCACAGGACCCTCGGGGCCCTGCACTTCCATTTCTGCCAAAAACAGCAATTTCTTTTCTTCATTGTATGGCTTGTTAAAGTTATAAAGTTTTATATTGCCCCTAAATATTTAGGGGGATAGGTGTTATTCTTATGGTACTCATTAAGATGTTTGTTTTGATATATATAGTAGATTGTCCCTTAAATCCAAATACTGAGGGAGTTATGGCTTGTTGAATTTCCAGTGTTATCCTATGAGAATGTTCTTTTTTTTTCTTCTTTTTTTTATTGCGCCTAAATGTTTAGGGCTGGGGTAATATGTATTATTCTTGTTGTACTCATTAGGACCTTTGTTTTAATATACGTATATTGTCCCTTAAGTCTAAATATTGAGGGTATTATATCTTGTTGAAGTACAACTGTGGGGAAAAAACTAAATCCAAAATCTTTTTTGTATGAAGGAATTCATATCAAATGAAAAACCCATATGAAAAAGGATGCCTAAATACAGCAACAGAATCGGGGAAAAAAACTATGCCCAAATTATTTTTTCATATGCAGGTATATTTTTTTTGTATGAGCAAAGAAACCATACAAAAAAGGATTCCTTCATATGAAAAAATAATCTGGAAAAAAACTAAGTCCAAATTCTTTTTTCATATGAGGGCATCCTGTTTCATATGAATGAAAAAAAACTCAATAAAAGGTTCCTTCATACAAACAAAGAATCAGAAAAACTAAGTTCAAATCTTTTTTGGTGAGGGGCATCCTTTTTTATTTGAACAAAAAGTATCGAAAAGGATCCTTCATACAAAAAAATGGGACTTACCTTTTTCTGACTTCTTTTGCATGAAGGGATCCTTTTCATGAGCTTCTTTCATTCATACGAAAAAGGATGCTCTCATACAAAAAAATAATTTGGACTTGGTATTTTTCTAGATTCTTTTTTCATATGGAAGGATCCTTTTTTGTATGGACAATTTTTTTTTGTATTGTCATATGAAAACACGGACGCAAGTCCCAAAAAGGATTTTGAAATAAAAAAACACATTTGGAGATAATTTTACCAACAGTTAAGTGCAGAATCCACCTAACAGTGCCCAGATGACCAAGATACATGTGTTGGTGTCTGTCCAGGATGTAATTTTTGTGGGTTTTGAAAATGTATTTATTTATTTTTTCAAACGGAAACAAGATGGTGGCCATATGAAAAAGGATTTTTTCCTCACGAAAAAGGATGACCCCCATATGAAAAAGGGTCCTTTTTTGTATGGACCATATTCTTTTTTTGTTCCAAGTAGCTATCCAAAAGACTGTACTGCTCATGCTCATAACTGAAATTTTAAAATGTATTAACTTTATAAGGGATTAATATTTTTTCACCAAACCAGCAAAAGACACATTTGTTGGCCATGCCCTTGCTACCCTGCAAATTTCAGCCCAAAATTACAAACCATCTGGGCAATAGGCAAAAAAAAAAAAACCGTAAAAAAAAACAGATTTTTTAACTTTTTTTGCTATCTGCTTCTTGGAATCCACACAGACCACAGCAAAACCTGGCACATCAGGAGATAAATCCCCCAAGACTGTGCATGCAAAAGTTCATGCACATCAGTTGAACAGCTGCGAAAATATTAAAGTGTAAATTTTGAGGTTTAACATAGAAACCCCTGCTCAACCTTAAGTATAGTGGCACTACTGCACCACTATAATCAGTAGTAGTAACTTTTATCCAGCAACATGAATAAGGCAGATCCCATTCAGCATAAGCTTGTTTACAGAGGATACCATTTTACATTGTCCTAGTTAAAGAAGAAAAATGTTGGGATCTATAAATACAAACACTTGTAATATTTGCTAGAAATAAGCAAACAGTTTAAAAAAAAATTAAAAATTACACAATTTTATGTAAAATGTGCATAACATATAGTGAATTATTACTCAGTTAACACATTCGTACCTCATAAAGGCCATCAAAATACAAACACTCACATCTGTGTATAAAAATCAACTAATTCCAAAACTGGGACAGCAAGCTTGAGGTAATGTGACTTGTCGTAGAAACCATTCTTTTATTTTTCTCCACATTACAGTGAAATCCTCTTATAATAGACACATTTGTGCAAGCAGGTTTTGTCCGTTATAAGGGGTGTCCGCTGTATCCTTAAGTCTTAAATATGAATCTCCTCTACCACAGCTCATACACAGGAGTTAAAATCAGAACATACCGCCTCATCTGCCAACCAAGGGCATGGGGAGTTGCTATTTGCAGCTGACAAGGAACTGAACAGGAAATTCAATTGGAAAGCTTTTGCTGTACAATACATTACCTGCACAGCACTTGAACTGATTGGGGGATTCAGGGGTCTAAGCAGTAAATGTGACTGATAAGATTTTTCTGTACCGTATCTGTGCTGACTGGGGGATCAGGAGTAATTCCCCGGAGTAAGGTGCCAGGTATCAGACATCAGGCAAGGTGACTAAAGTTTTTATAATGCCAAGCAAACCAGATGATTGTTACAGTCATCAGAATGTTAGCAGGCAGTCTGCAGCATGTAACAAGGGAAAAGAGGAGCTTGCAGTGTCTGCTATATAGGGGTTGCAGCATATGGTATAGATAAGCTTTTTAACATTACAGACATGGCTTCTGGCCTTTGGCAAGGCAGATCTGTTCATTATAAGTGGGAATCCACTATAAGGGTGTCATTATAAGAGGGTTCCACTGTATTATGTTATTCTGTAGTCTCAGATCTTTAGGTATTATGCTCCAAATTTGGGAACCCAAGTGGCAAAATGAAGATTGTCCTACATTTTGTTTTAGAGGGACATCAAATTTAATGCAATTTTCTGATCTCAGTCTAGCTTTTGGGATCTTCTGTTTGTATGGCATCTAAAGGAACACTGTCAGCTGGAAGCCTGAACATTTCAAAAGTTGCTAAACATTGTTAAATCTCCAAAAAATCATAAAATTGTCCTCTGCTAATGTGCATATATCACTTTGTTCACATTGATTTTTTCCATTTCTCATAGTTGCCTATGTATTTTGCTGATAAATAAAAACATTTCCTTGGGATAAGAAAACGTCTCTGTGTGCTGCTGGACTTCCCACAATGCACAGCATGCTAGAGACCACCCACCTGGCATGCACCAGCATGATCACAGTGCGAGTGAATGTGCATTCCATTCCTGTGTTTTGTGCCGACTTGTCAACATTTGTGCTGCAGTCTTAGTTCCCACTGCTGCTATCTAAACATACTGGGTAAGTTTCATGTGAATGCATTCTGAACTGAAAGACAGTGCTACTTTTCTTTTTTGAAGTTGGGTTTGTGGCTGATGAAGTACGGCTTAGTTCAGTGATATTGTAGTGCGTATATTTTGTGAAGCCCCACCCCCAACACCCACAACAGAGTTATGTGCCCGATATGAACATACAGCGCTGCTACTAGTTAGACTGGATTACTGTGACCACATTCTATGTGCTGCTAATTACCCATTTCTTTCACGTGACCCTGCCAGTCTTTTTAATCATGTTTACCATCTGAGCTTCTTGAGACCCAATTAGTGAGGTCGGAAATGCTGGTGTCTTGGTCAATAACCTTTCACTTGCTCTGTTTCTGATGGATAAGTGTTCATTGCACTACACTGAAGGCTACAGTGGTTGTTGTTGAGTAAATGCTCTGCTCGCATACTCAAGTGTTGCCCTTTCATTCCCCCATCACCACATTGCTGTGGTGCTGTAGTGACTCCCGTTTTGTATGCCAGTTTTATGTTGCCCAATTCTAGCCTCCTATGGACAGGTGCAGCTAACAGACATTGTCTTTATTATCTCCTTGTTGAGTATATCCTGCTCTTCAATCTTACCTGTCATATAAACTGTTTGAGCGATTTCTGCTGTGATCTTGGGCTACATACTGTTGTACCCTAGGTGGCTGTCATACGTTCTTGACTCACTAACCTGCACAGGGGTTGTGGAGGGAGGGAGGGATCAGCAACAAGTTGAAGGCACAAGTGTAGGAGGAATCGGGCTGTACTAGTCACGTGCACACTAAGTGTGCCATGCAGTGATTTTTGGTGTCAGACCAAAAAAGGAGACTGCAACTACATTACTTAGGGTGGGTGATTGAAAATCATTTCTGATTGGTAACTACATGTCCGAATGAAAAGATTTGTGTACTGTAAGAGCACCCAGTGGACAGATTCAGAAATATAGTTGCCACATCAAGTACAGGGCATGTCAATGCAGTATGTCTGTAGGTATCCCCGTGGCTACTACCTCTGACTGCACCAAACCCTTTTAATGTTACACTATGCAGCAAATTGAGACTTCTGGGTCTGTAGCTATACCAGGTCACTATCAAGTTGTATATTATTTTACTGCCATTCTCTGTTGTTCAACGTGATTTGTGATGCATTTGGGCACATGTGTTCAATAATATGAAAAGCACCATGTATTGGTACCCCCCCCTCCCCCCCAAGGCTGACACACAGTGGTTTTTATCTCCAGATACACTTTTGGGACCAATGTTTACTATCATTTCAGACTTACTCAGCCCTATGTGTCCTTCTGCTAAATGACTTTGAATACCCTTTTATGTACCATATTGACACGCTGGCCATGGAGAGCCTTTCTATATACCAAACACAGTTTTCATTGCTCAAGCAGTGCAACTCTAGGGCGCATGTCAGCAGACTTCATTATTGACCTGATCTCTGTCAGGTTAGGGGGATGGGAAGTGATTATCTCTCCAGCTACAGTGTCAGCCAGCCTTTGTTCCCACTTACTGTAGCTGTACTCCCTAGCATGCCGTTTATGTGCTTAGTGTCTGTTTAGCATGGCCCTTTCTGAATGTTGTGGCAATGGCACAGGTCAGAAATGGCTGTCTTGTCTTTTGTTCATTTTCCTTTATAACTACTGCCATTTATCACCTCTTTGTTTCAGTCTGTGTCCTGGATTTTTCCTTTGTCAATATTGTATTTCTCTGTGGTAATTGAAGAAAGGGTTAAATGCTAGTGGATGACTGCCTGCTGAATTCTACATGAATATTGAACTCCCACACCCTGTGGATCTCATGTTCCTTTCAAGCCCTCATTGATTTCTAAAGCCTTTGAGTTTCTGCTCCTTTATTCATCACTTTCCACAGATTGTTCCCCATTACCCTGGTGCTGTTTTAGAATGTCTGCTTTTGCCAGATGTATTATGGCTCTGAGTCAGTTTACAGGTTTACACAAATTTTTTCTCCCATGTGCACCAGTTCTAGTTGGTTGTGCAGTATTGACTCAGTAAGATTCTGTTATTGTTACATGCATGCCTTGGTGACTGGGTAGAAGGTGGCATGCCAGTGTTATGCAGGTGTGTTTCCAAGTGGTTTTCATACAAGCAAATGAAAATGCATGCCAATCCTTGCCATGCTCACAGTGTCTAGGCAACTTCACGTTGCAGCCATTAGGCATTTCAGCCATTGATTCCCTGTCAATTTAAATTTCCCATGCACTCTTCACTCCCAACCCTTCCTCCACAACTAAGTTACAACAATCCTTATGAACCTGGTCCACCATCTTCTGAAGCTGCTTACTGTCACAGATGCAAAATGGCATGGGATGACCGATGGGATATATTTTCAGGGAACCATAGACTAGAACATTTTCTTTTCTTGTTTGTGCCAGTATCTCTAGTGGTACTAACATACAAAAATGACAGCAGAGTAGGCCTAATGGTCTTTCGTGTCTGCTCATTTAGTCATCTCCCAAACTGGGTGTTGACCTTGCTGTCCCCCCCCCAACCCCTTGGGATTCTCCATTTCCAGACCAAGATATTTCCCTTGTATTGGACTTAGCCAGCTCAACCCTTCCCCTATACCTGTCCCAACCCCTCTTGAATCCCTCCACAGTTTCTGCCTCAACTAGTCCCCTGGGCAGCACGTTCCATAATTCCACCACCCTCTCAGTGAAGTAGCACCTCCTCCTTGGCCCCTGAGTCTCCCCCCATTCTAGCTTCCACCCATGCCCTCTAGTCCCCCCTCTTCCTTTGGAACACCCTGATTGATCCTCTCCCATTTATCCCCTTCATGTACTTGAAGACCTCTATCATGTCCCCCCATCCCTCCTCTCCTCCAACGTGTACATGTTGAGCTCCTCAAGCCTCTCTCCATAGGTCCTTTTCCCCAATCTCGAGATCATTTTGTTTGCCCTCCTCTGGACCCTATCCACAAGTGCAATGTCTCTTTTAGCGCGGCCTCCAAAATGTGTCACACAGTAATTGGCAGCGGTCTAATCCAAGATTATATAAATGGAGTATTACTTCCTCCTTCTGAAGATAATCCCCCTAGTGATGCAACCCCGCATCCTATTTGCTTTGGCCACTGCCCTCCTACAAGTCTCAGAGCTGTTCATTTTGACATCCACCACCACCCCCAGGTCCCTCTCCCCATCAAGACTTGTAGCATTTCTCCCCCAGGGCATACACTTGGTCCAGGTTTCTGGCACCCAGGTGTAGCAACCTTCATTTCCCTGCATTGAACTTCAGCCTCCACTTCCTTGACCACCTCTCCAGAGCCTTCAGATTCTCCTGCAGGGCCGCCCTCACCTCCTACCCATCCACCACTGCTCCCAACTTCGAGTCATCAGCAAAGAGACTCATTTCACTCTTGATACCCTTCCTTATGTCAAAGACAAAGGCATTCAATAGGAGGGGACATAGGACCGATCTCTGGGGGACCCCACTGATGACCCTCCTTGGAGATGACACTGGCCCCCCAACCACCACCCTCTGAGTACACTCCAAGAGCCAATTTCCTATCCATCTGATCATCCTTTTCCCCACCTCCATTTCCCCAGGCTTATCCAGTAGGCCTCCATGAGGTACTAAGTCAAACGCCTTGCTGAAGTCAAGAAAGAGGACATCCACCAGCCTACCCTGCTCCAGGGCACTCATTACCCAATTGTAGAACTCCACAAGGTTTGTCTGACATGATTTTCCCAGGACGAAGTCATGCTGTCTATCGTCCAGGTACCCCAAGTTCTCCAGTACCCCCCCCCAGCCTTTCCTTGATAATACCCGCCATCATCTTGCCCACTACCAATGTCAGGCTGATGGGCCTGTAGTTTTCCACCTCATCTCTTGATCCTCCCTTGCGGATAGGCATGATGTGGGCCACCCTCCAGTCCTGGAGCACCCACCCTATCTTCAGGGAGATGTTGAAAATCTCCGCCAGGGGTGCTGCCAGGACATCTGCCATTTCCCTCAGCACCCTGAGATGTAATTTATCCGGCCCTGGTGCTTTCCCCATCCTAAGGGACCTGAGGGCTTCCCTCACTCTCTCTACCATGATTACCTCCTCCACTTCCTCCCCCTTGGCCCCCAGTTCTGCCTCCCCCCTCCTGACGGTGATAACTCCCCCCCCCAGACCCATCAGGCTCCCAATCTGTAAGGGCCCTGCCCCTCCGCAAGTTTCACTGTCTCCTACCCTGAATGACGCAGCCCCCCATCCTTCCTGGTAAAAACTGAGGCAAAGTACTCATTTAGTACCTTGACCTGCTCCCCCGGGTCCTGTGCCCATCCCTCCCCTATCCTAATCCTGTTAATCTGCCCCCTCACCTTCCTTTTTTCCCCAGTGTATCTAAAGAACCCCTTGTTCCCTACCCCCGATTTCCCTAACTGGGTTCTGCTCCTTCCTTGCCTTAGTCGATCTCACCACCCTATTGACCCTTCTGGCCATCAGCTCATACTCCACCTGATCCCTTTCACTCCCTGAGCATTTGAAATGCCTATAGGCAGCCTTTTTCTCCCTCACTGCCTCCTGAACATCCCTGGTCCACCAACAGGGTTTTCTGGCCTTACCGCATTTGCGTCTCACTCTTGCACAGGCCTGAGTAGCCTCCTGCACCTCCCTCCTAATGATTTCACACCTACTGTCAGTATCCATGTCTGTCCTTATCTCATCCAAATGATCCTTGAGGATCCTTCCCATCCCTTTGAAATCTGCACCCCTGAAGTCAATTGCCACCGTCTTTGTGCTGCCCTCCTCTCCCCCTAGGTCCAGGAAAAACCAGACCATGGCATGATCACTTCCTGGTACCATATGAACATATCCTGTGATACCAGATAAGTAGCACTTGGAACAACTTAGTCTTACCATTTCCATACCTATCGGATAAGACTTTCTACAGCCACCCATCAAACTTCCCTTATGGCTGTGATATGTATTCTTGAATGACATAACTTTTTGGGAATTCACTTCCGCATCAGTAAGTGCATTCCAGTAGTACTGCCCTCTCTGTGACAAGATACACACACATATATATTTTAAAATGGGCAGGAAAAATTATCTCTGCTGGTTGGTTGAAACACATCACATGACTGTGTGTATATCAGCACGCGACTGCACACCTGCATTTTCACCCCCCTTCAAAACAATTTTGCCATTTTATAAGATAGATAACCCACTCTAGGATGTGCAGTCATGCTCCGATATACTCACGCCTAGGGTTGTTGCCTGCCGCATCATGCGTAACAACGCACACCAAGACATGCGTATATCAGAGCTCGACTACACACGCTATTACATAGATTATCTGTAATAGGTATAGGTAATCTGTGGTGTGGCATCATTTAAGTTCTCCTGTGTGGTAGTGGTGAGGGCACTTCTTGTGCCAGCCTGTGAAGGCAGAGTGAGTCGACAACGTACCTGGGTCCAGGGTTGTGGGTGCCGGTGGCCGGTTGAACTTCCAGCATGCTCCACAGAGAGAAGGAGAAATAAATATAGAATAATTTATGGGGTGGTGTGTGTAATGAGAAGTTTACACACACCCAAGGGGTTAGATGCTCATAAACCCCGAGAGCAAAGCTCGAGGGGTTTATGTTAGCATTTAACCTCAAGGGTGTGTTTAAACTTCAAGTTTAAACACACCACCCCATATTTTATTTTATAAAATTGCTGGGTTTTCCTTTTTTGCCACAGTAACTATATAAAATGAATGTAGGTTCGTGTGCGTCCGCTGCCCGGTTTGATTTCAGCATGCGGTCCATGGTGCCGTTTTCTATTTATTTAAACCTTTTTTTGGGGGGGTTGGCAGTGGAAAGATAAGTTTTTCCCCACTTGTTATAGATTTTCCTGTTTAGAATGTACTTATCGCCAAGTCTGAGTGGCGGTTAAGTCCCTGGAGAAGAAAAAACATGCGGCCATCAGTCTGAAGAAAAGAGATGCAGGGGGGCATGCACAGAGTGAGGGAAACCGTGCGAGGTTTGCCATTATAAACGCTCCTTTATAATGGCAAATTACACCACAGTTTCCCTATGGGAAAAAGGCAAAGCTAGTTATTATAATAAAATAAACTACTCTTCAGTGGGGGCACCATGTTCAAGACATTACCAAAGTCCAGTTATGCTGCATGTAGGGAACCAATCATATATCCCACCTTTGTCACCTAGATGAAGAATTAGATCTTGGTCATCTGAACAGATTTTTCCCAATTGACTTCATGTTGCCATATGTCTTACAGTCCACCATCTGCCAATGCATTATTTGCCCCTTTTTTCTTTATCCACTTAGTTACTTTCCCTACCTGTATGGTGATAATGACCAGGTTATAATTTTCCGCCTCCTCCCAGTCCCCACTTTTATGTAGTGGCATCACATCTGCCTGCTTCCAGTCCTCCGATACCCACCTTGTCTTCAGTGGCAAGTAGAATAACTCCACCAATTCCTCCCTTAATTCCCTTAGTACCCGAGTGTGTAGTGCATCTGGTCGCATGGCCTTTCCTCCCTCCAAGAACCTAATTACTCTCTTCCATCAGCCACACTGATTTGACTCTTTTCGACTCTCGACTCTCCCTTTTACGTTCTCCTTTGCACTGGTCCCCTTCCTACACCCTTCTGTTGTGCATGTGATGACTGCTCCAGAATGTAGAAATAGCAATGTGCTCTCCTACCCTATGAATCACATGCCCCTTTCTAGTTCATGTACCTTTCTAGCCCTCGATGATAGCTAATTCCTTCATCGTTTTTTGTGTCTTATAGGTATTTGGCATACACAAACATCTGAAAGTGGCGCTACACAGAGTCCAATCTAATAATCTAATATGCTTTTCTGTGCAGCACTCCATGGTTGCAACTGCATGGAACCTCGCTCGCCACCCTCCACCATGTGACCTTGCTTCACCGAGGCCACTGATATTGCCACAGAATCATGTTACTTTTTTAACCAACTTTGGTTCTTTTTCCTTATTTGCTTCACACAAAGTCTTGTTGTAACTACAATGGCTGTTGTTATTTTTCCCCATTGTTCTTCCACTACTCCTTCATGCACAGTTGCTAGTGCCTTCGTTAGGCACTCACCCATTTTCCCTAAGTCAACACTTCTAAGGTCCAGTACCCTTACTTCTGTATGGCTTGACTCCACAGTTGTGTTTATGGTGAGTCACACTGTGTTGTGATGGCTTGTTCACAGAGGCTACCCACTTCTAAATCTGTGATTCTCCCTCCATCACCATTTTTGAGTACCAGGTCCAAGATTACTCCCTCCAAAGTCATTTCCAACACTAGTTGTATGAGGCATGCCCCCATTTGGTCATCGTTAATGGCCATAATACGAACATACTAATGTGCCAGCAGAAAAAGACAACCCGATCTATCTAAGTCTGCTTGAGTGTTCGGCTAGCACCCCTAGTTTGCAGCTGCACCATCCCCCTGCCCTCTGTCATCCCTCTGTCATCCCACTGCCCCACCCACCTCCCTCACCCTCACTCTCCCGTTCCCTGTCCCATGCCCATTTACAGTGGTTCACAGATTTACATGATACCAACCAATTTGGTAGTGCTTTCAGTTTTGCTACCATCCTCTCTGTGAAACAGTGTCTCCTCATCTCCCTCCTCAATCTTCCCCACTCTATTTTTAGCCCGTGCCCGCTGGTGTTCCTCCATCTCCTTATCTGAAAGACCCTGTCTGCCCCATCCTTACTGATTCCCCTCAGATACTTGAATGTCTCTATCATGTCTCCCCCTGTCCCTTCTATCCTTCAGGGTGTACATATTTAGGTCTCCCAGCCTATTCTTATAGTATCTCCCTTCCATTCCACATACCATCTTCTTTGCCCTCCTCTGCACCCCCTCCAGTAGCCTGATATCATGCTTCAGGTATGGCCTCCAAAACTGAACACAATACTCCCAAGTGCAGCCTTAACAGCGACCCTTAGATGTTCAAGTTCACCTTTCCTCACTTGGATGAAAACCCCTTTCGCTGTGCACCAAAGCATTTTGTTCACTTTTGCAGCCGCTCTACTGCATTGGTCAGTGTTGTTCATGGTCCCTGTTACCATTAACCCTATGTCCTTCTCCTCAGTGATTTGTTCCTCTAATTCCCTGTCAAGCTCCTCAGACTGGGACAGCGGCCTGTATGCCACCCCAAGCATCAGTTTTCTACCCCTTGAGTCTAGGATCTGTAGCCAGAATGCCTCTATTCTTCCTCACCCTTGTCCATCCCTTGTGTATTTTGATCCCATCCCTCACATAGACTGACACCACACACACCCTCTCCTCCTTCCTGTATGATTTGTACCCTGGGATTTCCAGAGCCCAGTCCCGGTGCTCGGTTACCCACGTTTTCCTGACAGCTACAATATCCAACATCCACACGCCAAGAGTGTCACAAGCTATGTTGATTTGTTGCCTAGGCATCTTACATTCATCGAGACCACCCTCCATCCTTCCCCCTTCCCTTCCTCATCCTCCATCTCCTTCCTTCTACTCGGTCCATTTTTGGATGCCCTGAGTCCTTCCCTGCTAGCATGTGGGGGTACTCTGTGACTGCACTCTTATCAGATCACTGCCTACCTGCTGTCCACTTTCCATCACCACTATCTAGTTTAAATTTATCTTTGTCACAACCCCAGTCTTTGCTTTATTACCTCCTTGCCCTCCCCCCACTCAGGTGCAGCCTATCCCTTGCAAACAGATTGATATTATCCCAAGTACTGCCCCAGCCCCCCACAACCCCGTACCCCTTATTTTGACACCATTTGACCAACTATGCATTCAACTCCCCAATACTCTCCTTTCTCACTGTGCTTGTGCTGGGCACTGTGAGCACCTACTGGAAGGCCACAGACTCAGCAGTCTCCATGCACAACCTTCACACTTCCTCAGACCTCTCCCTTGTTACCTCCACCATTTTCCCCGCTAGGTCATTTCTCCCCACATGTACCACTATGTGCGTTTTCCTCCAACCCCTCCGTGCGCACCTTATGATTGCCTGTACTGCCTCGTCTGCCTTTAATCCCAGTATGGACTCCACCCATATCCAACTGTGCCTCTCCCCCTTTATGCCCCATGTGATCCCCTTGAGTATGGAGTTCCACAAACACCAGTACACCATCCTCCTCTGTCCTTGTGCTTTAATACCTTCCCTTATCTAGAAAGCTACTCATTCCCCACAATTACACTGCCTGTCACTCCCATTGATTGGGTACACTGGTATGGTGACATACTAGTCATGGTTCTACATGTATCATCTTTGTCTGACTGCCTCTTTTTTCAGTTATCCCTTTTCCATCAAGGCCACTGGCTCAGGAAGCTTGTTACCTAGACTATGGGAATCGGTACTCATAACCTTCCATTTTATGATGGCCTTACACTTATTGGCACTGTCCCTAACTACACTGCCTTTGCCTTTTTCTGCTTTTATCCCTGTCTGGCTCCATATTGACCTATGTGCCTTTTTTTTTACCCTGCTAACTACCCTGTTGTGTGTGGTGCAGCCCCTCTCAAGGTTATTGACTGTCTTTCCCTGTTCACAATTGCTTTTCTTTTAGCCATGCTATCTTGGCCTCCAATTTCACCAGTCTCAGACAAACTGGGCATGCCCTCCTTCTCCACAGAGTACTGAAGAAGAGTGCAGTGCTGCAGATGTTACATGCCAAGACCCTCTCACCCACGTGTGCCCTCTTCCCCGGGACATGCCTCCACCTGGGCCCCCACTGTGCAAGATGATCAAGAGGACCATGGCTGAAACAGAAGAACATATAGCAAGGGGTGTTAAAAGTGGGGACAAGAGGTTCTTTAGATATGTAAGTGACAGGTGAAAGGGGAAGAGATGGATAGTGAGGCTCAAAAGGGGAAGGGGGCACTGGTGGAGGGAGATTTAGAAAAAGCAGATGTCTTAAACAGATACTTTGCATCGGTCTT
The DNA here is from genome assembly GCA_016271365.2 of Neoceratodus forsteri. Lineage (NCBI taxonomy): Eukaryota > Metazoa > Chordata > Ceratodontiformes > Ceratodontidae > Neoceratodus > Neoceratodus forsteri. The sequence continues at coordinate 1,729,270,697 of CM057456.1, forward strand.
TAAAGTGATGGAGGGAGGGGAGACTAAATTAGAAAATAGCGGGAGGCTGGGTAGAGAGCTGGACTCCAGCACATTCACCGGAGTTAGAGTGCTAGAGGAATTGAGCATGCTGCGGACAGACAAGGCGATGGGGCCAGATGGGATTCACCAGAGGATAATTAAAGGATGGAAACATGAATTGGCACCAATCATGAGGCTACTCAATCTGTCACTGCAAGAGGGAAGGGTTCCGGAGGACTGGAAAAAGGCCAAGGTGGAGCAACTGCATGAGGGGACGAGCCATGTCACTACCGCCCAATGAACCTGAATTCAGTGGTCAGCACGCTGATGTAGGCACTGATTAAGGAAAGACTGGTTAAGCATCTTAAGTGGGAGGGCCTACTGAATGACAGTCGGCAAGGATTCATGGGTGGTGGGTCATGCCAAACCAACCTGAGTGAAATTTTCGATGAGGTAACAGAGATATTGGACCATGGTGAGGCGGTGGACGTGGCCTACCTGAACTTCAGGAAGGTATTCTACACCATCCACCATGTGAGACTCATACACAACGTGAAAAGCTTGGGAGTGGGATGCAAGCCCATAATTTGGGTGGAACTCTGGTTGGCAGGGAGGACTTACAGGGTCAAGTTAATGTGGTGTACTCAAAGGAGGAAAGAGTGACAAGTGAGGTCCCACAATGGTCTGTGTTGGGACCCATACTCTTCAACATATAAATAAGGTACATCACAGAGGGTCTACGGGAAGGCATGTGTTAGCGGATGACATGAAAATCTGTAGTAGCAGGGTGAACATGAAGGAAGTGGGAGAGTGCATAGGGAGGGGTTTCACAAGCAGTGGAAGGGAGGTGATCCTGCCGCTGTACAAAACCGTGGACAGATCACACACGGAGTATGGGGTCCAGTTCTGGAGGCCATACAGGAAAGGGGACATGGATGGGCTGGAAAGGGTCCAGAGAAGAGTGAGCAAAATGGTCCTGGGAATGTAGGAGAGGACATATGAGGAGAGGCTTGGGGATCTGGGCCTGTACTCACTGGATGAGTGGAGGTAGAGGTGGGATATGATGGAGACATTCAAATACTTGTTGGGCATAAACAGGGCAATGGTCGGCAGCATATTCAAACTGAGTAATAACAATTCCAGGATGGGACATGCACACAAGCTGGAGGGGAGCAGGTTCAAAGGGGACATAAGGGGCAGGCTCTTCACCAAGATGGTGGTACAGCCATGGAATCTGCTGCATGATTGGGTGGTGGGGGCGGATACAGTGGAGAACTTCAAAAGGGCCTGGAACATGCAGAGAGCAGTCCACAAATGGACAAATGGAAATCTTCCTGGGGTGGAAGGGGTCATGGGCATACTAGTTGGACCTAGAGGTCCTTCTCTGCCAACAGCATTCTATGATTCTATGAAGGGCAGCTGGGATCCCGCAACCAACACATGTTGCGGTGTGATATGGAAACTGGGTCTCAAGCCACATAATGGCAAAAGTGTCACATTTCCATAGGAAATATTAGCACAAAATGGGAAGAATTTTAAGAACAGCAGTGGGAGAGGGGGAGGGTAAGGAGGCTGGTGGAGAAACAATGAAATTATATAAATAGGAGCCATCATGGAGGTCAACCAGTGAATTAAAGTACTGTCCAAAGGGAAAAGAAGGAAACCAGCATGATTTTCCAGGGAATTGGCAGATAAAATAAGGACTAAAAGAGCAAGTCTGAGGAAATATAAAGCATTTCAAAGTGAAGAGGACATGGGGGTTTACCATGAATGTTTAATGGTAGCCGGAAATGCTGTCAAGGCAGATGTGGTGCAGACAAAGGAGGGCTTAGCAAGGAAGGTGGTGTAGCACTGTTAGTCAAAAATGGCATAGGTACTGGGGGTGGAGGAGGCGGGGGGCGTGGAGGAAATTTGGGTCACTCTGCAGATGTAGGGGGGTAAGAGAATAAAAGTTGAGGGGTATACAGACCTCGCGCATGGGTGGAGGCTCTGGTACAGAGTTTGGTGGCAAATGTGTGTCACTGTAGATTGGGGAAGGGAAGGGTACAGGTGATGGGGGATCTAAACATGCCAGGAACAGACTGGGGGACTATGACATCAACAGTGGTCAAGGAGCAGAGGTTGCTGAATGTCTTCCAGGATGCATTCTTGACCCAGCAGATGGGGGAGCTGACTAGGGAGGCCAGGACACTGGATGTAGTCCTGGCAGACAGTGACCAGATTAGGGGCATGGAGGTGAGGGACCCATTGGCAGGGAGTTATCATGCCACAGTCTGTTTTTCCTGGACCGGGGAGAAAGCTGCACAAAGATGGTGGAAACTAACTTCAGGGGTGAGGATTTCAGGGGGATGGGAAGGATCCTCGAGGGTCATTTGGATGGGATAAGGCCAGACATGGATGCTGACAGTAGGTGGGAGATCATTAGGAGGGGAGTACAGGAGGCTACCAGGTCCTGTGCAAGAGAGAGGCGCAAATTCGGTAAGGCCAGAAAACCCTCTTGGTGGACCCGGAAGGTTTAGGAGGTGGTGAGGGCTAAGACAGCAGCCTATAGGTGCTTCAAGCACTCGAAGAGCAAACGGGATCAGAGGGAGTATGAACTGATGGCCAGTAGGCTATGTGCAGCTGTCTTCTCAGCTCCAAATGAAGCCAGTTCAATTCTTTATATAGAAGGCAGTGAGGGTTTGCCATGCGGCATCGAGGACAAACCTGGCAAAGCGGTTGTACATTACTTTAACGTTAGCACAATCTGTCCTCGAAGCCCACCCCCCCATACAAGACATCCCCATAGTGGAAGATTGGAATGATCATTGCATTGATCACTTTTAGCCCTGACTGAATTGACAGATCTTTCTTTATTTTGTATAACATGCCCAATTTTTGCCCCTGACATTTTGTCATACTGTTAATACTGCATGTGGATAAATGTGTTTTAGATCTGTACCTTTTTCATAGATGAACTGTCATCTGCATATAGTTGAATAAATACTTTGGGAAATTCAACTGAGAGACTGTTGATATATAAGTTAAATAACAGAGGACCCAGTATTGATCCCTGTGGCACCCCTGATAATGTTTCTCTCATATCAGGGATATGTGTCGATTCCATTGAGACATTCATGGTGTCCCATATATTAATGTATTGTTGAGTTAATTTTTGTACCTCTGGGTTCACTTTGGGGCCAATCACTGGCAATACATTGCCCCCATGTCCTGTTTGTTTGCAAAAAATGTTTTTAGATTTATTTTTCGAAATACACTAGTTTAAATAGATCTCGGTGTATTTTGAAATTGTTTATGGTGGAAACAGGTACAAATGTAAGTTTGCAGGGCAATACACATTGGTGCATGTTGCTCAGATCTCTGAGAGAAATTTTCTACTGTTTCTGGTTCCGTGCATAACTACGTGTTAGGGGTGGGGGGGTTTTGTAACGTTTGCCCCGGCACCCTCATCTTGTTTTCTGTTTCCTTTTTGGTACTTTTTTTTTACCTTGTTTTTTTTGTTCTTTTCCTCTGAGTCCTCCTGTAAAGATCAAATAGGATCTGGAGCTGCAGCAGTGAGTATGGAAATGGGCAGATTAGGTTGGCCATATGGTCCTTATCTGCCAACAGAGTCTATGTTTCTATAAAAAGTCACCAACTTTGCACCAGTAGGAGTTTTCGGTGTGTCTCTGTGCCTGTAATTGATTTTTTTTTTTGATTTTTTTTATTTCAATTTTTGTTGCTGGGGCTCCCCTTGCCCAGCGAGTGGGCTCGTCAGGCTCCAGCAACCTGTTCCCTCATACTTGGGGACCCCCGTCTGAGTGGGGCCACCATGGTGGAATTGCAGTGGCCACAGGGATCAGGCACTGGAGCTGGCTCATACACGGGGCCTGGCATTTTTCTCTCGTTCCCCCCATGGAGCCGAGGGACATGCAATGATGCTGATGGAGATGAGAGCACGCACGCTTCCATGCACAATATCCTCCAAACGTCTGTCACCAGCTCCTCCCTGCTGCAGCACGGCACCCTGTCCCCCAGCCTCCACCAAGGGGGAATAGGCGCCAATACTGAGAGATCCCCCTCCCTAGAGAACAACAGCAGCCTTCCGGATGCTCAATCCTTCTCCTCCCCTGCTGACCCCCAGTGACCTGTACCTGTTCCCAAATATGGGTCGCCGGCATGGTGCGGGGTGTGGCGTCCAGTGCCTCAACCCTCAGTGCCACTGGGCCAGCTGGTAATTGATTTCTACATCATGAACCACATCCTCTGCATTTGCTATAAGATCTTTTCCTGAAATTGTGCCTTCTTCTGCTACTGGAGCTGGAGTATATATAGTATATGTCTCCTGATGTGTAGTCTTGTTTGTCCCATTGTAACATCTGTTTGTGTTCCTTCATGTCATTCTCAAATGTTGATACCTTTTCAGACAGTTTTTTATCCAGTTTTGCAAATAACTCGGTGTACTTCAATAATTTCTTGTTGAACTTAAGAATGATGAAACTCATCCTTTTTTATCAAAATCTCAACACATTTCCTAGAGCTATCCTGAATGCTATGCTCCCAGAGGTCCCTGTGGTGTGAGTTCTCCAATCCACAGGAGGGTGCCTAAATATCCTACTGATCACTACAGCCAGGTCTTTTGACTAGTAATAAATTCTAAACCATTTAGGTAGTATTTTGCCATTAAACTATTCTTTTAAAAGTGGGTGGCATGCATTTCTCCAGACCGAAGTTCCTCTGCCATCTTTCTGCCCACTCCTCAAGCTTGTTCAAGACTCTCTGCATCTCATTATGTCATCCAGTGATGCCACCACTCTTTATAGTTCATGTCATCTGCACACTTTGTAATCCAGCTATTGATGTTCACCTCCAAGTCACGTATAAGCATATGAAATGGTGTTGGTCCAGGGAAGGACCCCTATGAGACACCACTGATCACCTGATTCTAGTCTGGCAGATTGCCATTTATTATAACCCTCTGCTTCCTATACTGCAATCCGTTCATAATGTATAGCAGTACTCAACTAGTTATATCTAGGTCTTCTATGTTGTAAACCAGCTTGCTGTGTGTGACAGTATCAAATGCTTGCTGAACTCTAAGTATACAACATCCACAAGTTTTCTGTATCAAGTTGTTTGGCCACACTTATTAAGAATGCAATAAGATTTGTCTGGCCTGATTTATTTCTACTCTATATAATATGGTGTAACTCCCCCCCCACACACACACACATACGCATACACACACATTCATGGGCCCTACCTTAATGAGCTCACAGATTTGCAGCCCAGTTGCTACCGTACTGTTTCTTTCAGGCCCCAGGACTTTGACTGACACTCAGGGGTTGAATAGGAACTGAAAATGATTGCCTTTTCTTTGGTTGCTCCAGGGAGGGCTGCATTCCTTGCCATAGATGGTGGAGCAAAGACAATACTCATGGAACTGTGGACTTTCCTAGTCAATCCAGTGACTCAACCAGAAGCTACCAGATATCAGCATGAGCACTGCCATGGGGGGAAAAGTGTGTTCTGAGGGCAGAAGCCCTCTAAAACAAGGACTTTGTGAACTCATTTCCCATGACTGATGGTCGCCACCACCTTTGCCATCTCTGACACCATCTCAGCATGATAACCAGGGTCAGAGGCTAGACTGTCACCAATCATGCTGCTTTGAGCTTAAAGCAGAGCCAGACAGACACTCCCCAGTGACTGACAAAGGGGCCTTTCCAATGAGAGAGTGCTCTGTTTGCTTTTTCACTGAGCAACTCTCCAGTAGTTTTTCAGTCTGCCAGACACAGTGGAATAAGGCACACCTAATATCTATGAGAGTTAGAGAAAGCTGCATAGATGCTTTGGTGGAAGACTGGTGATTCTATCGCTAAGAAGAGGGAGACTACTATACACAGGGTATTTGCAAAATAACACTGATCCAGTGGTATGCAAGTGAGCTGCTATGCAGCTGAGCCTCAGATAGAGGGACAATAAGACTTTTGCCCAGATACAGGCCAAAAGGGGGCCTAGATCTGAAGCTCAGGATGGGGGGAGGCTGGAAACCACCATGCCACACCACTGCCAGGTGTTACACTGCAATTGCAGGTGCTCCTTTGGGGTTTGCACTGCAGGTGAGTTTGCTGCCTGGTATTAATTCAACCATCCAGAAAGATCTACAGAACAAGTGCCCAGCTGAAGTGCATCAGTTGTCAGTGAGAGCAACTGGCAGAGGGAAGCTGAAGGGCCATTGGAGGTGCACCACAGCTGCAAAACAGAGCCTGCAAATGCAGCTGGAACCACATCAGAGGGTAAAGGATTGTTCAGCAGAGAGAACCATGAGTAAACAGATAGATAGATAGACAGATAGATAGATAGAAACTTTATTTATAGAGCGACCCTTCCCGGCTTGGAGCACTGCACAATTTCTTAAAACAACATTACATGAAATTTACAACAAAATATACAACAACTCAAAATACAACTTATCACAGAATATAAGCAATATTTAAAATCTATCTATCTGTCACATAAAAACATGACAGTCAGTATAATAAAAGATCTTAAGCAATTAGATGTCAAATAGGTCAAAGGCCTGATTAAATAAAAACATTTTAAGCCCTTTTAAAGAGCCTTCATGTCCTACAGTTAACCATGGTTAGATAGATAGTGCCATAGCTGGTCACCTTGTTTTATAAGACATTACTAGGTTAACCAGTAAGGATTACAATTTGGGTTTGTTATTGTTTAGTGCACCACCTCTTCAACACATGCAATGTGACCAGTGGGCCTATGTCGATTCCACTCCTGGATACCCAGTGACAATCATGGGAGGTCTCCAAGGAGACCGTGGGAGTACTGGTTCTAAACAGAAGCAGGGGATTGGCCCAAAAGTACAGCTGGGCTGAGTACTTTGTTGGGGGAAGGCAAGAGCCTTGCTAGCCAGAAGCAAGGTTCCTGCTGCTGTGATGTGTATGTTATTTATGTGTTAACTCCACTTTTCACATCAAGAACCTCATTCCTGATCACCAATAAAACCCTTTGTTATTTTGTTTGCAATCATTGTCTGACCACATTCTTCACAGAGCCATTAAGGCATTTATTTTGGGAACTGTGCACTGTATTTTTTGTAAGAAGAAGGTGGGCTGTACCAACAGGAAACATAATAAGTCGGTATTACTTCCAGGCATGGTACTAGCTTGTCACTTGTTCTGACTCTTATTTCCCTTAGGTGGGAGTACTGTGCATATTTTCATTTTTTATTTTTTTTTACCAGGCGGTGACTGGGCCCAGCCCTTTTTCAGTCACGCCTGACAATAAATACAATACAAGTACAAATACAGACAAGTAACATTCAACAAAGGTTACATATGATAAAATACGTCAGCAATGCATCAAACATAACAAGTACATTAATTATTCTTGTAATATTAATCATTCAGCAAATGTTTAAAATGCTTTAGATTTTTTGCAGTTTAATTATGGATGACAGACTGTTTAAAAGTGTTGGAGCATACCATGAGAAAGAACAATTACTAGTAACTAATTTGGTAAGGTTGGGAAAAAAAGAGAATCCAATTTATGCCTAATTGAATATGGACCTTTAAGCTGGGTGAATTTCTTAGAAAGACATAGAGGTAAAGAACTATGATAAATGGAAAATGCAAAAACTGCTACTATATAATCAATATATTGTGCAGGTGGCAAAATATTCATCTTCTCATACAGCTAGACAAGTGGTGAGTGAGTCCTTGAAGGAACCCTTAAGCCAAATTGACAGATACTGTTCAAAATGAATTGATACTTGTTAACAGATGAGCTATCCTGATTCTCAAACAAAACTGCTCCATAATCCAAAATTGGCAACAGTACTTGTAACCATACGGGCCTCATCAGTTAAAGAGTTAATATTCCTATAAAGGAAAACCAGCTTCTGATGTATTTTTTTTCCCGTTTGGCCCGTAAGACTTAGTGTAGGGACCAGATGGGTACCTAAATATTTGACTGACTGTAACCTTAAGATTTCCGCCCCATTACTGTCCTTGATAGACAGGTTTCCTCCAGCTCGAGCCAGCCTATGCGATGTTCCAAACAGCATCACATTAGTTTTCCTCTCATTCAGTTTCAGCTTATTCTGAGTTAGCAGCTTTGTCAATTTATTATAATCTTTCTGCAGTGACCTTTGAATCTCTGTAGAAGAATGGCCTGAGCTGAAGAAGACTGTATCATCAACGTACAGTATACATTCTGTCTCCCTGAGTACCCCCGGTAGGTCATTCAAAAAGACAGAAAACAATAAGGGTCCCAGTACTGATCCCTGGGGGGCACCTGATCTCATTTACAGTGGTTCAGACAGGGAATTACCTATCCTTACCCTCTGCACCCTGGCATGTAGGTAACTTCTAAACCAATCCAGACTGGTCCCTGTAATTCCATAAAAATATCATTTCTGCAATAATATATCATGGTCAACCATGTTGAAGGCTCTGGTCAAGTCGACGAACGACGCACCTGTTATCAAACCACTGTGACAAGCATCACGTACGGTGCTCGTCAACCCAACCAGAGCTGCCACCATGCCATAACCCTGTCTAAATCCATGCTGTTGCTCAACCAATAGTCCCTTTGAGTCAATATACACCAATTGCTTAAAGACATATTTTTCCAGTAATTTTCCTAGTATAGGCATTTAACAACTTTTTTATTGGGTAATGGATCCCCACAGAAATGTTATTGGCCAAGGATTCTTTATCTTATTCAAGCCCTTGACGTGGGGGGGGGGGTGCACACTCTCATCTATGGCACCCAGTGTTTAGGCATGCATCATCTACAGGTACTGTTGGGCTGTTCTGTTTACCAGTTAGACAATATATAGACCCCCTCAAGAGTGGGAACAGTGTGGCTCTTCCAAATTTTTGAAAATCAAAACAGCATTTCAAGAGAGTCAAAGGTCGCTGTCCAATTGAGGGTTTGGACACCAGGCAGATGCTGCTGGTAACAAACATCCCTGAGGGAGGCCAACTGAAATAACATCCTTAGTGTTTTACAGGAGAGTACAGAGAGACACGAGAAGCTCAAAGTCCAAATATTGTTCTAAGACACTGCCACTAAGACTGTTACAGCCACAGTGGAGAGTGACAAAGCTGTGGAACTTCTGAAACTGCCTAACACAGTTTCCCCAATGGGTGAGAAAGAATTATGACACTCCTCAGTAGGAAGAACAGCAGTGCTGTCCCCCCCCCCCATACCAGTCTCAGCTGCTGGACTGAGTGATAAATGTTAAGGACTTGCTTGGTAAGGAAGACAAGAGGGTGCATAATCTGAAAGCCATTGTAGTGCTTGGTGGGGGTTCCATGTTATGATAGCAATTGAAAAACAGCGATCACTATCATTGTGAATGTATATCGCCGAAAAGCATTTCGACAATATACAAACACAAGTGACCTGACTTCTGGCAAATAACAAGTGTTTATGTGGGGCTACACCCCCTCATGCCCCCCCCTCACAGTGGGCTTTGCCCCCACACCCTCCTTACTTAGGACTGTTAAATCCAGGACGGTGCATGTCGAGGAGGGGGTGAAACATGGACTGCAAAAAAAAAAATACAGTCGCAAACAGCCGAAAAAAAATCCCCCCCAGCAGGTCACAAACCCAGTTCCTGCTGCACCATAGCCAGCCACCCTCACCACCACACCACAGGGCTGGCTCAGCTGCAGCCAGATCCCCAACCTACACAAACTCTCCCTCCTATCCCTCCCCTCCACCTCCCTATCCCTCCCCTTCCGGTCGCTCTAGTCCCCACAGCATCACTACCCTAGCAGGGTAGCTGTTCATGATAATGATATAAATGAGACACTGTTTCTCCAGTCACTCATTCAATATCGCTGTCATCGCTAGCTACCCTTGGGGGGAATGTAATGATATCAGAAAAGTCATTACTCCACACAGTGGGATCCTTAATGTAGAAGTCCCAAAAGCCACTGAGAATGCACAAGGAATACCATCAACTGAGAATGTTCTCAGGAAACAAGCCCACCAATGGTGGGGAAGGAGGACTTTGACACACTGATAAAGCAGGTCACACAGATGATGCAAACCCTGACTTGCTTGGAAGAGGAAAAGAAATCCAGAACAGTTGAGTGCCTAGAAGGACTATCACTGGACTTCATCCAAGCTTTAAAAGTGATTAGACTGAATTCAGCCCCTCTCAACTATCTATCAATAATGGAAGGTATATTTGGGAGTGTGGAAAAGCCCGGCAAGGTGCAGATGAAGTTGGCTATGCTGGAGCATAAAGAGCAAGAGGGTGTCTCAAACTTAAATGAGAATTTCAAAAAGGCAGCATGTCAGCTGAGGACAAGAACCACTCCTGAGCTGAATGGATACTGAAAATAGTTGTGTACAGCCGGCCTGGTGACACTGAGGGCTGAGGCACTGGACGCCTTACCTCGTGCTACACCGGCGACCTGTGTTTGGGAACAAGCATGGGCCACTGGGGGTTGGTAGGGGTTGAGAAAGATTGAGCATCCGATGGACTGCTCTCCTTCTCCGGGGAGGAAGGTCTTCACTAGTCAGTGCCCGGTCACCCCCTGGTGGAGGCTGGGGGACAGGGCACTGGGTAGCAGCTTGAGGAGGAGTTTGGGCAGATGCCTGGAGGGGGCCCATGCAGATGCACGCATGCTTCCCTCCACTGGCGTCATTACATGCTCCAGACTCCAGGGGACAAGAAAAAGTGATAAAGATGGCACCTTTCGAGCAGTTTGATGTCCGTGCATTCCCCAAGCTAAGGCTGCACCCGAAACTGAATCCATGTTGGATAGGGATTTTGGGGCTCCCTGCCACCCCGCTGTGGGGGGGGGGTAAACTGCAGGGGTTATAGGGTGTTGGTGTGAAGCTGTGGTAGAGGTGGACAGCAGCTGGGTCCCCATTAGGATGAGAGGACATGGGAGCAGAACAGATTGCCAAGGAGGAGGTGAAAAAAAAGAAAATAGTTGTGTACTTGAGTCAGATACTTACCAACCTGCATCTGAAGGACTGGATTTATTAGTTACAGTGGAGCTGACCAGGATGTAATGCAGTGTCTAGAGATACTGCATAACAAAAGGGTTACACGTCATTGAAACTGCCTTGCTTACTGTAGTAACTCTGCTGCAGTATGTTGTCATACTGCATCTTGGCCAGCTCCACTGTACCTCTGTATGAAGAGCTCACACAGGAGATATAGGAACAAGAGGATTAAAAACCAAGGGCTGAGACACCTTGAGCGCCCCTGTGGAGTAGCTCACAGTGCTATGCCAGTTAATGCTGCCACTGAAGATGTGACTGGGTCAGCCATTAGTGAACTTTGGGAGCAAGTAAAGGACATGAACCATGAGCACAAGCCACACATGAAGGAACTGAGGGAGAGCTAATGATGGGGTTTTGTTTTCAAAGATGCCATCAACAACTCACGTGATTACTTCTTGAGGGATCCACCACGCCTAGACCCAGTATGGTGAGGAACCCTGTTAAAGCACAGAAGGGAAACCACACAAATTAGAGGGACAAACTAAAATACTTCTTGATATGTTGTTGCAATGTAAACTTGTAATTAGTGGATCTTCAGCTTCCATTATGAAAAAGATTTCTGTATGGTTAAGGACTGTCACTCCCCAAAGAACCCAAAGGATGTCGTGGACCAGCTAAATACAAGAAAGTTGAAGCAGGAAAACTTTGAAGGGGGCCAGGAAAGGAGCACACTGAGATCCCAGGTGGTGGAAGTTCCACTAAATCAACTATCACCCTGACAGATACCAGAATCCCATTGCCCAAAGGACTGGTTGGACCATAATCAGAAGTCAGTATGACCGTCCGGATCAGCAAATCCAGAGTCATCCTTGATTGGGGTCATAGGTGACTATTAACTTCAAGATACTGGTGGAAAAGTCTTTTGTGCAATATGGGGCACCCAAACAGATCCAATTAGATCAAGAGTGAGACTTTGAGGGCAAACTCATAAAAGAACCACTGTCCCCGTGGAGGATATAAAAGTAAAGGACTTCACCTAATCACCCTCAAGGTGATCCACAACCTGGACAGTTTGGCCACATTATGTTGAACATGTTAAGAACCCTGGCCCCAACCAGAAAGCATAACAGAGTCAGCAATTGAGTACATAGATTCATGCCCACAACCACACAATGAGTTACATGACAGGATTTTCACCTTTCTGCTTAATGTTTGGGCAAGAAGCCATGTTGCCAATGGATCCCAAATTCAGAGTCTCTGCTGATGGACCCAGGCCCAAGACATGCAGTATGTGAAGTGTGTGTGTAGAAATTAAAGGACCTGTTAACTGCAGTCAAAAAGTTAGCATTAGACACTGCTACAAGGAGGAATTAGGTTAACAAGGAGCATTATGCCAAAATGGTCAAAGATCAGGAGCTGTTGCCAGGAAATAAAGTTCTTTTTGGGAATCTTGGCTTTCTTGGCAAGCTCTGGATTGCTGACTGATGGGGCAATACCCTATAATGGTTTGGAGCTCCAACTTGGAAACCCACCAGTGCACAATTTTTAACCTGAAGGATGCCTGGATTCCACTAAGATGATGCACAAAAATCATCTGCAGCCCATGGGACAAGTGATGCCAAGTCAGACCACAGTAGATGTTGGACCACACAAACTAGCTGTGCCTAGATCTGTTGCTCAAGAAGAGATGTGCAAAACTAGAAAATTTCACCCAGCAAAATATTTTGTGTAATTAACACATTTTGCAAAATATTTCACTGGGTGGAATGCGAAATTTCGGCTACGGTTGGATGTGAAATTTCACCCCCCAAGCCGGTGAAAGTTCACTTGCAGGTAAAATTTCACACCCGTGGGTGAAATTTCACCACCCGCGTCAAAATTTCACCTCCCACTGCGAAATGATGTGGCCATTGGCCAAAGTTCTCCCTGGTGTCTAGTGGTCCACCCCCCACCAGCCAACATTTTTTTCCCTGGTGTCCAGTGGTCCCCCGGCCGATCACCAGCCAAAATTGCATCAAATAAGCATCCCCAAAGTTACCCTGGCCCCCATTTGTTTTATTTTAAAAAATAAATAAAATTCACCCAGCACCATCAAGCTTCCCCAGTACCCCAATTGGGCCACTGGCACAGCCCTCCATTCACCTCCACAGCCAGCAGCCTGGCTGAGCACCAATGAGTACTTGAATGAATGAATGAGCACATACTGTGCCGGCCGTGGAAGTAAGTGGAAGGCTGTGCCGGTGGCCCGATCGGGGTACTGAGGAAACTGAAATGGTGCTATCTAATGATGAGGTGGGGGATGGAGGTCCACTTGACACCAGGAAGTGGAGGGTGAATTTTTTTTTTTAATAAAACAAATGGAGGGGCAGAGTAACTTTGGGGGAGTGCTTATTTAATGTAATTGCACCCAGTGATCGGCCGGGGGCCCTAGACACCAGGGAGTGGAGGTGAATTTTTGTATTTTTTTTAATAAAACAAATGGGGGGCCAGGATAACTTTTGTGTGGTGGGGGTTCAATTTTGCCGCAATTTCACCGGCATAATTTTATTTTGCTGCATCTCTGTGCTCAAGTATCCTTCCTACCCTGTCTGATGCTCAAGCAAAAGATCAGGACAGCTCAGATAAAGGATCTCAGATGGTGAGATACTGTATTATTCACCATGGATCTCCCTAGTGTATTGGATGAGTTGGATGCAGGCCCTGAAGACATTCCTCCAGAGGACTCCAACCCTTCAGAAATCCAGTTGGATCCTCATGCAACATTGTGTGTACCCTTCGATAAAGGCCAGTACTTGAGGATGGGCCTACTGAGGAAGGAGACACAGAAACGTTTGAACCAGAGGATGTTGTGAAACCTATTTTGACTGAGTATTCTCTCTCTCACTGGTGATGGAGATGGGAACCATGTACCTGAATTCTGAGGAACAAGTGATAATTATACTCTCATTCTGACAAAGAAGTTAAGCCACTCAGCCACTTGATATATGACATGCCATCTGCTTCTGCTGACTTGCCTATTCATGTAGTACATAGAAGTTTCTATAAATACTCAGGTCATTATCCCCATATTACTTTCTGCTGGTACTGGGTTAATATAATGCGGCTGAAACATTGCAAGGATAACCGCACAGTCTAAAGCGTGGAATGAATTACAGCGATGGGTATTATATAGCCGTAGGAAATTACCACTACCCCTGTCACTGACTAGGAATAGGAGATAGGGCTGAAGAGGACACGGATGTTGTGCCTGGTCAAGCCGCTCCCGTGGTGGAGTGGCTAAGGTACAAGCACCTGGCTCACTGGTAAGCCAGGAATCGGGGTTTGAGTCCCCATTTCCCAACATGTTACAGTGCACTCCACTTAACACAGATGCAGATTTGGTGGACAATCATTTATGCAGACAAATCTCAGTTGCCATATCCCATTCCCATAGACATCTGTGTTAGGATCCGTTGTTAATGTGGGCTATATCTGCCATGTAATGTGGACAGTTACGTGTGGTACTAGAGCTCAGGACAAGTAATTCACACCTGTTCATGGGTGTGAGAATTTCTAATTGGTGGATTTACTTAAGCTGGTAGTCACTTCACACTTCATTTCTGCTGTGTTTCTGTGTGGGTGTGTGTTGCTATCATGGCTAGTAAATGTCCTGGCATTCCGCTTACAAGAAAATAGAATTTATTCAGCAGACTGAATATCAGGATGTGCCGCACATGCATGAGCACGCCCCCTGCATCTGCACCGCATAGGATTACATTGCGCCCTGGTGCATCGGGATTTGTGCTGCACCGGGCAGCCTTTTCAATATCCTGTCAGACACAATGCGGGGTTGCACCAGCACAACTCAGTTGCGCCAGGTGCAGCCCCTTTGAATATCCCGGCCTATGTGTTCACAGCTAAGGTTTAAAAGATTCTTTAATATGAATGACACTAGACATTAGTCACCCAGAAGAGATTTGAAACAAATTTTGCTATAAATATAAAATATGTATTTATTAACTAAACTACTTATTACAACAGATCTAATAATGCATTAGGTTTCACTCACATATTGGCAAAGGTTCACATTTAGTAATGTCATTATAAACAGTAAACCATTGCTTTGTATTTAGCACTGGTCATGTCTGCTATGAAGGTTGCAACTAGATAAAAACGTATTTTCAGATAATACAGTGATTTCTAACTTGCCAAGTGTCAAACAGATTCAGCTGTATTGTATATACCCATCATCAGTTTAAAGCAATGGTTTGCTTGGTCCTACAGTAGATGCATCCCCCCCCCCCCCCATCAGTTTTATTATTACAGTACATGCCTTTGAATGAAACTTGTTTCATGTCTGTAGGAGGATGGCATGATAATTGTAACTGGTGAACCTCTGGACAGAAAGTTTCATTCTGGTCTCTTTCCCAGGAAGAATGATATGTTAGCAGACATCAATTATTAGAGTACAGCTGCTTTGATAAGAACACTCACTCCTTTAAAATCATTTTCATAAACTTCAGTTCTCTTTGGCTTAGGAGGAAACCTTCAGTTGTAAATAATTTAGAAGTTTCCCCAATACCTTTATTTCAGCTGGCCTCCAGGGAAATTACTTTGTTGACATTTAAAAGGGGTGCTGCTTGCAAGGCAGTGTTCAAAAGAGATAGATTTTTCTATGTTTGTCTTAAAGTGAAAAATCTAGCCCACCATTTATAGTTGTGAGACTGCTTCATGCCTTTAAGAAGTTTTATGTGGGTGGGACGTTCCTGTGGAGAAAGTTTAAAACTTCTGCTTCTTCTACATGATCAAATATCTTCACAGAACATTTGAATACATTTTCAACCATTATATTATCACATTGGCATTACTAAAAGCTCTTGAATGCCGTAAGTTACATTCCTCTATGATTTATATTTCTGGAGAAAAGCAGTTTTCTCTGTATTGAGTTCTTTGGAGGTCTTATTGCCTTCTATCATATATGTTCTTTAGTAGCTGATAGTATACTTTACAAGAAACTAGAATTCAATTGGTTGTAGCATTTGGAATTATTTCACAAAAGGCAAAAGATCATTCATTATATTCATTCTATGTTAGCTCTGGTTTAAAAGATGGTTAGTTTCACACCACTAGTCCAAAGTGTGTAGCTGATCTACATACCTATGTCAACTAGGCCATGATTTACAGTCTTTTATCTGAGGAACTAGGCAAAGACTGTTACAGGTACGTGTTTATTTGCCCTTTGTCTAGCATCTGACTCATTTTCTTTTTTATTTTAAGACATTCCTCTGTGAGGATTTTCAGCCTCTTGTAAACATTCAAGCAAGCTGTCATAGTTTCAAAATTAGTTTTGTATTCTTGTCCTGCTCAACAGTAATTTTGCAGAAAGGGTTAGCCAAGCCCTTTTGTGTGTTTGTGCATGAATTCTTTCAGCATCTCACTTTTAATCAGGCAATACAGTGATAGTAAAATACTACTACTAATAATAAAGTAATATTATATCTAATCAAATAATAATATTTTGTATCTTAGCCTAATTATTCCTGCAACAGGAACCATTTGCCTAGATAGCAATATAATGTTGTTTGCCTATGCTAGCTCAGAAGCCATTACATAGACAGTTGGAGACACTGTTACATGTATGTAACTGCTAGACTCTCATGCTTAGCTTTGACTTGGTCATCAAGTATTCTGTGGGGAGAGAGTATAACCCTCTATTCATGGGACTTACTTAAAGGATACCTAAACCATTATTTTAGCCATTTTCATCCCCGATCCTAACACGCAGTTTCCAGCAGATGTACACTGTCATTACTCACCAATGTCTTTGGCTATGTCTGAAATTCATCTAGTTCTGAAGTATTAGTTGTTTATTGAAACGGTGAGTGGTATGTATATTCATAGCATCTGTGTTGCTCGAGCCCCTGAAAGTGATGTCAATCACAGTGAATGCCCTACAACTGCTGATCATTCTATCATCTTTTTGCTAACTCAGCATACCTTATTTAACCATATTCTAGCAAAATGTCCTGAAAAGAAAAGTGACATTCTTTGGGGGGGTCAGATATATACTGTCTGTTCATCTATATTTGTAATTTACTATGATCATATGTCTGACAAGCAGTATGTTTCATTTTGTTCAGTGGGAGTGTGTGCCATACACTTTGGGCAGGCTGTCAACATCACCTGTGTCTTGTCCTGTACCATAATACCTAGCCACCCAAACTGCAAATTGGTTTGCATGACACAATCAGTTGATGTTGCCAGGTTTAAGCTATGTTTGTGCACTTGTCATACACCCTCTGCAGTCAGCCAAGGCACTTTCATCCTAACAGACTGAGATATACTGTATGTACATGGCCACCTGTGATGTGTTAATTATGATTCCCTCATGTATTTTATTACCAGTGTAACAGCATTACCTTTGTCCACAACTTCCTCGATGTGCATATTCAGTGTTTCTCCCCGATCTGTGTTTCCACTGCACAGTCGGTGTCCCGGTTGCAGCCGACGGCATGAAGTGATGCTTATTATTAAAAATCTTTACACACATCAGATAGTGTTGTCTTTTCTTGTACCCTCACACGCAAGCTCTTCTTTACCCATTAAGGTCCATACCCATATACTTCCTTACACTGTGTATTCATTGGCCTTTACCACTAAGAAGCAACGATCTTGTGCACTGCACAAGTTACCTGGTAATAGATGGGCCATGTATAAGCATTTAATACTTACTGTACACTGATTTAAGAATAGAAGGCCTCCTTTCAAAATAAACTGAATTAATAAAAAATTAACATGTTTTTTCTTCTCTCTGGGAAAGCCTGAATGATTGGGTCTAAACACTGGCAGCACTAGTAGCTGCTACAGATGCTTCACACATCATCTGTTGATGTCAGTTCAACAATGATGTCAATCAGTTCATCACAGGACAGCAAAAAAACTAATCTCCGCCATGTACACATGCGGTTCCTGGTTTACAAAGAGCTCAATGAAGAAATACATAGTCAAGACAACACATTCAGATGTCTTCAGACATTTGTTCGGTATTACATGTTCACACAAACCAGCAGAAAAATGACATAAAAAGAATCAGTGCTATTGATCTGTAAACAGGCAAATTGTGATACAGCAGTTCCTAAAGAGGATTACTGCATAAGAACAATTTCAATATTGTCATGTCTACCAATATGCATCTCATATGACTCATCTGTAGTGACAAACACATATGGCAATGAAACTGGTCCCTTACAGTTACATCAAATAATAGGTTTTTTGACAAGTTCTGGCATGAAGTGCATTTCTGCAATGGTTGTTCAAGAAATGTATTCCCCGAGTCTCCTGGTTCTGGTAATGATTTGACTTCTGCATCATAGTGCCTGTTTATTTGGAAATGCTGCATGTTACAGCTTTTCATGCAAATAAGTGACAAATCTGAAACACAATGTTTGAATCATCCCACCATTAGCACTATCTCACTTTGTGACTGTGAGCAATTTAACTGTAGTCCATGTACTTCAGTCCCACTCCCACGTTCAGACATTGGTAGAAGCAGCCCATACTGTGTATCCTCCATTATCCTCCCCTCTATTATCCACCACCCTCCTCATACACCAGCCTGACCTTCTGTACCGGTCTCTCTTTATATGGAAATTCCCTCTATTATCCACCACCCTCTATATCTGCCATCCGCCACCACTTTCTAGTGTATAGGTCGTGTCTTCTTAATGTTGTTCTCCCTCTATTATACATCAAATCAATGGCACTGATGTGTTGCATTATTATGATCCAAATTATTTGGTTCCTTTACATGTCTTAATAAGACGTATAACATGGGGAGCGCTATTTAGTCACCTGACAGGTAGCTGATCAACAGGAGACTGTTCAGTAATCCATGATTACTATGTCTTACCAGCGCAATCTCCCACTCAAGGGCATGGAGTTATTGGGGATTAATCAACACCACTGGTGTTATGAGTACACTCAGCGTGCAGCATCATGCTTTATAAAATGGCAGAGTAAAATCCAGCAATCTGCTTAGTTAATCTCTATGTATAAAATATAGTTTACTCATAGTTAAAAAAAGGACTGCTCAGAAGTGAGCAGTCAGGAACCTTATCAAGGAGCATTTAGAACCTTGGCATTTCAGTTGGCAGCCATTTGTTTTGCCCACGTACCTTGAAACACCGTCTTTTGCTATGTCAGCCCAAAAAGCAGTAAATTTCAACAGTGGCATCACAGATGAGGAGCTTGAAGAAATTTTCAGGCGGTCAGAAGAAGAAGAGACAGAAGAAATAAATGAGGAACAGGTTGCCACAGTGAGTACTGACAGTAATGTGACACCTACAAATGTTTTAAATACCAGCAAGCATTTGTCTTTAACAGCTGAAGCTGTAGCTGTCATTGAAGATGGCAAAAATGAGCTAAATACAAAGAGAACCACTTCCACTGTCAGAGTATTTAAGGACTGTCTGGCAGCCAAAAACAAAAAAATCGATTTAAAAACAGTGTCATTTGATGAATTAAATGACCTTTTAAAATTCTTCTATGCTGAAGTGAGAAACAGTGAAGGGAAAGGGTACACTATCAGCAGCTACTGCAGTGTTCATTCTGGCTTAAACAGATATCTGAATTCAGTCAGCATTGGCAGAAAAATAAATATTCTGTCAGACATGATATTTACTACAAGCAATAATGTGTTCTTGTCAGTCGCTAAGCACTATCGAAGGGCTCAAAAAGATAACTCCAAGCACCATCCTCCCATCTCAAAAGTCGATCTTGAATTGCTAAAAAAAATCAGCTCTGTCCACAGACACCCCTCCTGGCCTGCAATAAAAAAGGTTTGGTTTGATGTGCAGCTATATATGGCCAGGAGGGGTAGAGAGGGTCTTCGTCAGCTCACTCCATGAAGTTTCAAATTTAAATGCAATGAAAACGGAGCTGAGTATGCGACCTTCAGCTTCAGTGAAGTCACTAAAAACCACAATGACCTGTCCGAAATAAACAAAGAGTCGCATCATGGTTTTATATATGCTGAGCCCAGTTCTCACAACTGCCCTGTTGCCAGCCTTAAAAAAATATCTTAGTAAGCTACCTGACAATTCCCCTGCCTTCTACTGTCCTCCAAAGCACCTCTCTGCCAGCTTGGTCATTACCTCCCTCATGTGGTATACCCTGCAGCTGTTAGGCTTAAATTACCTTGCGACGATGATGTCGCGCATCAGCAAGGAGGTCCGCCTGTCCCAGATTTACACAAACTGCTTGGTGCATGCCATAGCTGTCCAACTACTTTTGGAAGCTGGTCCACAGAGTCAGGAGGTAATGTCCATTATGAGTCATCACTGCGAATCCAGCCTCAGGGTTTACTGGACCGCAACGTCAGTTGACCGCAGAAAGTGGAGTTGAGTTCCTGGGGAACCACCGAGCAGGCCGAAGATCCATCTCGCAGCATCAGCCCTCTTCAAGAAAACCATCAAAACAGCACCACAGCGCCATCTGTTGTCAGCAGCAGTGCTTTTCACCAGGGATTCTTTGTGTTCAATGCTCCTCTAACTTTCAATGGGCAAGTCAACTTTTACAGTACAGGAAATGGCAAGTGATTTTAGTATTTTAATGTCGCCATATCAGAGTTGTCTTTCAAGTGCTACCCATGGTTCATAGCAATTTTAATTTATCCCTGTTCAGTGTGTTGTTGTTTTCACCCCTCCCACAAAAACCTATAAGGGTACTATTTTATTCTGTGGATTAATATTTTGGAAATATAAATAAATTTTATGCATTTTACCAAATGTTTTATGTGTTTATTTGTATTTTACTGTCTAAGTATCATTTTGTAAGTGTAATAAGTCACTCAGGAGTGTGTGTAAACCATATTTTACTGCATGACCAGGAGCTGAAGGCACTCGGCCTGTGGTCATGTGCCATACTATGCCCCCAGCCATGCTGTAAAATGTGGTTTACACACACTCCTTTGTGCCTTATTGCTTACTTTTGCAATGCATATGTTGTATTGATTAATCCCCAATAACATGCTATCCTGGAGTGTGTTATTTCTTACATATTTTTCAGTGCACAACTGAGGACTACCCTTGAGAATGAAGTGGAGAGTTTCAACATCATCATTTATGAAAAGATTATTTCAGCTGTCATGGGTGAAGAAAAGGATGATTTCTTATCTGAAGCAAGGATGGATTTTAACATTGTTTTGCTTGTCTGGGGCCTGAACTAGTGCAGTGAACCCTGAACTTGTCCATCTCAACTAATGCATCTTCCATGGCTGCCAATGAAGTTAAAAAAGTCCCTGCTTCAGCTTGCTATAGTCCTCATGCTTATCTCCTTCACTGTTTCAGATACACAGATGGTGACAGCAGCTAAGGACCATGTGGCCCACCCAGTCTGCCCCTTTTCCTACCTAATGCATTACCGTAGTCCTTACTTGATCTTCAGTTTTTCCCTCTTTTCTCCCATATTGCTAGAGTACTCTTATGTCTATCTCTCCCGTGCATTCTTGAATTCCACTACTGTGTTTGCCCCACCACCTCTGCAGAGAGGAGGTTCCAAGCATTCAGTACTCTTTCTGTGAAAAAGAACTTCCTCATGTTGCCCCTGAGCCTACCCCCCAGCCTCATATCATGCCCCCTTGCTCTTGTGCAGCTTCTTTTCTGAAAGATGCTACTCTCTTGTACCTTGTTTATGCCCTTGGGGTAATTGAAGGTCTGTATCATATCCCCTTTCTCTCTCTACTCTCTTCCCAAGTATACATGCTGAGGTCCTCTAGTCGCTCCTTATATGACTTCTGGTGCAGACCCTGCACCATTTTTGTTACTCTTCTCTGAACTGCTTCTAATCTGTCTATGTCATTCTAGAGATGTGGCCACCAGAACTGGATATGGTACAGTACACACTGTGTGTCAATAAACTAAAAACGCCAGAACAAGAAGAGGATCAAGCTGCCAGTATAGAAGAAGGCAGATTGAAAATATATTTAACAATACAACATACAAACACAGAATTTGACAGAAGGTAAGGACCGCTTGGCCTAGCTACTCTGCCCAGTTTTGCACGTTCATACTGCATCATTCGTAAGGATATGTTTGGCAGTGTATTGCTGGCAATGTGTGTTGCTGTTACACCATGGTGTCTCATGCAGTGGGAAGTGTGTGGTTGGCCTTCAGCGGGCACTGGAAGTGTTTGCAACACTGAAGACCATAGAGTGGTTGGTTGCCAATAACAGCTGTCAAGGGTGGTGGGGGAACACCTTCAGCAGGTATATGTCCTGTTGTGCCATGGCTGGGATCATGGTGAGGGTTGAAATGACTCACATCCCTGCCTGTATATCACAGTACAGTGATGTTGATCTACATGGTTTGTAGGCCACCATGCTTTCTCCAGCAACAGCAATGGTTGTGCTACAGTAAATTGTGCACTCTGTTTGAGGTATGTGC
Source organism: Neoceratodus forsteri (assembly GCA_016271365.2). Taxonomy (NCBI): domain Eukaryota; kingdom Metazoa; phylum Chordata; order Ceratodontiformes; family Ceratodontidae; genus Neoceratodus; species Neoceratodus forsteri. The sequence continues at coordinate 1,729,293,091 of CM057456.1, forward strand.
ACCGAGACAGTGGTGCATGAAAATGGCATGTTATCGGTGCCAATACTACGAATATCAATCAGTGTTTTTATTGAGTTGACAGCCATTCACTGTGCAATGCATCCTTCTGCATCGTATTCAAAGGTGCTAGCATTGGCTGACCATGATAACAAGCATTTTTAATGTTGGACCTCTACGCCAAGCCATTTGTGCATGACAAAACATGTATGAGCACCATTGGAGTATGGAATATCACAAAGTAATGGCAAAAATGCACACTGGAATGTGCACTCAGAAGCCACACCAATTACAAAGAAAAAGAATGAAACATCAAATACTAATAACTACAATAATCTATGGGCTGGATATTCAAACTGCTCCATTCTGAGGCGCAAGCCCTTGCGCTGCGCAAAATAGTTGCGCAGGGGTGTGGCCGGGGCAATATTCAAAGGAGTTGCGCTATTGAGCAACTCCTTTGAATATCACCCCCCAGCCACAGCCACTGTGCATGGCGCAGTGGAACTTGTGCCACCGCAAGTTGTCAGAGTGGAGCATTCAACTTGCGGTGGCGCAAGTACCATTGCGCCATCGCCAAAATCACAATATTCAAAGGTGACATGCAAATGGGGCCATAATTCATGCAAGGTGCAGGGGGTGCCATTTGCATTTGATTATGGCCCCATTTGCATGCCATTAGCATGTAGGTGTGCCGATCCCCGAGGACTTGTGCCTGGCGCCCTGCCAGGCAGCAGCCGTCAGGGACCGACGCACCCTGCAGCCCGATCGCCGGCAGCAATGTGGCTCCCCACCTTCTCCCGTTCATGCCCCTGGTGGTCCAGTGGACGAAATGCCCGATCGCAGGCGGTATGTTTAATACGCCCCTCCCGTTCACATCCCTGGTGGTCAGTGGACGAAATGCCCGATCGCGGGCAGAAAGTAAATGGAACCCCCAGACATCTCCCTTGTGCCCGATCACAGGCAGAAAGTAAATTGAAACCCCCCCCGAACATCTCCCTGGTGGTCCAGTGGACCGAAATGCCGATCGCGGGCAGTAAGTAAGTGAACCCCAAAACATCTCCCTGGTGGCTGGTGTCCCCCACCACCCAACCACAAAGCCCACCACCGCCCCCGGCAGCCAGCGGGCAGCAGCATCCCCGCCTGCCGCCCGCGCCCGCCGACTGACTGCCTGGTAGGGCTGCCGCCCATTGGTGCAGAGCAGAGCCCAATGGGCGTGCAGCTATCTCATGACAGTCCAGATTTGTGATGATTCATTCACAATCTGGACTGTCATCTCTGACTGTAAACTGCACCCATTGGCTCTTGCTCTGCATCAATGGGCATGCAGCCCTGCTGGGCGGAATCGTCAGGCGGCCCGAAGGCGGCAAGCGGTGAATAACCACCCGCCGGCTGCGGTGGTGAAGGCCGACAGGTGGTGAGTGAGGGGACGCAACGCAGTGTTTTGAGGGTTCAATTGCCTGCCGTCGGCGTTCAATCACTGAACCACCGAAGAAGATATTCGAATGAAATTATTGCCCACTGCCACTGTCGGCATTTCGTCACTGGATTACCGGGGAGATGTTAGGGGTGAAAGTTCAATTGCCACTGCCCTTGATAAACCTGAAAGAAGATGTTGGGGGTTCAATTACTTACTGCCGCGATCGAGCACGGGGAGATGTTGGAAGTCCGTTTATTTTCTGCCTGTGATCGGGCATTTGGTCCACTGGACCACCAGGGATGTGAGCAGGGGCCACATTGATGCCCTGATCGGGCTGGTGGGGGGTACACTATGCCAGCGATCGGGCTGCGGGGGGCACAGGGACTGAGTTGGGGGCCAGCCACGGGTGGCAGCTGCTGTGTTGCACCCTGCAATACAGCAGCTCACCTGTGGTGGTCCTCGACTAAGCCTTTTTTGGCTCAAAGTCCCAGGCGCAGGGTTGGGGTGGCGCCTGCACAACTCTGCACAGCCTGGCTGAATATCAGGCTGTGCAGTTTGCTCATGGTTCCTCCCCCTCCAGTTGAGCATGCATTCATTTGCATTGCGCTGTTGCTCAGCCTGTTTTCAGTGGCGCAACTGCCTCCTGCTGAATATCGCAGAATGGCGCAATTTAGGACTTGAGCATGCGCAATCCTGTTGCGCATGACGCAACCCTTATGAATATCTGGCCCTATGTGTGTGTGTGTGTGTTGCGGGCAGTCAAGAGCCACCGCAACCACTTGCAAAGCACAATAGAATTACAGTGACTACGGCTGGACAAATGTCCTTACCTCAAAAACAAAACTACACCAAAGTCATGCGGCAGAGGAAGTATTTTATTTCCAATAAAGACTAAGATTTAAATGTATTGTTATTCAGTTATAATAATTTTTACTTTGACATGCATGTACAATTTATGTGCCAATTTCATAAACGAAATAAAGACACTCCTGAGGGTGTGCACCAGACACTTTGCTTTACAGCCCAGGACTGGCTGCATTGCCTGCGGACCTTAGCATCTTACCACACCCCTGGCCATGCTCTACAAGTGTGTAGTGCACACACTGTTGTTTCTTATTGCTTACTCAGATATGACATGAAAAAAATTAACACTTGTGAAACAATAGTCATATATCAAATAACATCATTCACCTACAGAGCAATACAGTAATAGCTAATAGTTAGCATTAGTCCATCTCTAATGTCTAACTATCCAGTCTTTGAAGTGGAAGGAACCCAATATATTCCTCTGATGGAAACAATGTGTGTATAACTGCGACCACACACGCAGGTATTATTCGACGATTCCAGTGACCCAGATGTTACCATATCCATAGCACAAATATTCAGTATGCAGCATGTCTGTAATTCCTATGAAAAAGCAGAATAACAAAACATGAAACCTGAGTAGAACAACATGTTGTCTGACATTTTTCTCATTCTCAGTATCGTTGACAATTGCTGTCACTGTCACCTGGCTCCTTGCCAATTGTGACATACACAAATGTGATGTACATGCAAATGAACAACACGGCTTCCGTAAAACCCACAGTACCACCTCAACACTGCTGAAATTCTCCACTGCATGCTTTCAGCCCTTGACAAGGGGTACCTAGCAGGTGCGGTCTATGTGGATCTGTCGAATGCCTTCAACACCATGAACCACTTTCTCCTCATATCCGTCCTCTCCCACTCTGGTCTTTCCCAAGATGCCACTAACTGGTTCATTCACTATCTATCTGACAGGTCTCAACAAGTCAAGATGGGCAACACACTCTCCTCCAGTTTGCTGGTTGGGTCTGGGGTGCCCCAGGGATCCATCCTTGTGCCCCTTCACTTCAGCCTGTTTCTAAACACTCTCCCTAGTGCCTGCTCCGAGAATATGCTCCTTTATGCAGACAATGCAATCTTCTTCTCCTCCCACTCCTACCCCCATATGCTCCAGCTATCCCTTCAGAAAACCTTCACTGATGCCAAATCCTGGTTTGCTGAGCACCACTTAGTATTAAATTATAAGAAAACCAAAGTCATGATGTTTGCTCATCAGAAAAGCAGGCACAAAGGCCATCCACTGCAAATCGTCAACTCCCAGCTGCAGCCCCTCGATCAGGTGGACACCTTTAAATACCTAGGTATCACCTTGGACTCCTCCCTTAACTACCATGAACACATCCATCTCCTCTGCACTGCCTTCAACACCAGAATTAGTTTACTCCACTGGCAAAAGCACAGTCTAACCCCCCCCCCCCCGAGTCCCAAGGCCTGGCTGTCTCCTCCTCTATCCTCTCTCTTACTGATTATGGGATCCTGGTCTATGGGGAGGCCAACAGTTCCTCCTTCCACTGAATAAGAGTATCCCTTAACAAAGCTTGCCAGTTAGTTTTGGTCTGTGACCGAACCACACACACCTGCTCCCTTTACAGTCTCTCTAGCAGGCTCAATTTTGATGATAGGTTCAAGTATCAAACTTGCCTCCTCACCAAAAAGATCTCCTCACAGCCCCCCCCAGGTCTCTCCCCCACTACAACTTGCCCCTGTACTAAAACCACCTGTAGTTTCTCTAAGTCCCCCTTCCTTATTTCCCGGGGTCGAGCCTCCCTTTTCCTAAGAACTTTCAGCTACTTAGCCCCACTTTGGATAAATGCACTTCCCAGTGCCTTAGCTACTGAAAATGAGTTAGGCTGCTTCAAATCTCTCCTCAGGGATCATCTCCTATCCTCTAGCACCTATGACTGCTACTAGCCTTCCAGTTGCCCACCATCCTGCCTTCCTAAAACTCCCCCGCCCTCCTTCCCCTCCCCTGCCTCCCTCCTTCCCAACAATGGATTCTCACCCTGCCTCACTATTAACGATTGTACTGTGTCCTCTCCAGTTAGCTTATGCAGTCTATGATTACTATACCTAATGTGTTGTTTTGTGCCTAACTGTAACCCTCTCTGTACAACAAACCTTTGTATTATTGTCTAACTCAATGCATTTTGACATGGGGCCATTGTAAAGGAGTCTCTGATTCAAAGGTTTTAATTCCAATATGCTAAATAAATAAATAAAAAATGGTTTGTAGCCCATGTAGTGAATGACTGTTGCTGCCACAAACGAGTACATTGGGGACCACAAGTTCCACGCTAAGGAGAGGTGTTTATGGCAGGGGAGAAGGATAGTGAGTGCATCATGTCACAGGATACTATTGTAAAAGCAGGACCAATTACGATTTTGGCTTCCATATCACACATGTGTGAACCAAAGCAGAAATGTGGCTGAATTCTTTGATGTGTTTGACCCACCTTCGCATTATGAGCCACATGCATGTCATGTGTGTGTGTCATTACCTACGCCACTTCATAGTGGAACAAGTCCCAAAAGATAACCGATGTAACAGCATCACTGGTACAAACTGATTTTTAAAATTGCATGATGACCACTGAATGAGGACGGACATAGCGGTACATCAATGGACGCTTTGCCCACCACAGTGGTGAAGCTGCACAGATACTTAGTGCAGTCACAGTCCATTCACAATACTGACATACATATACATATTTGAAATGATGGCAGATAAGGATTGCTCAGTCCATCCTGTCTACCCCTATGCCATACCTGCATGAGTGGCTGCTGACCAGACTTGGTCATCAGCTTTAGCCACTCTTTCCCACCTCTAGGGTTCCCTTATGCCCAGGGCCCCTGGTGATCTGCAGCAGAATTTTCTGATTTCTGCGGCAGGGCTCCTTGACTTCTGCGGCAGCATTTTCTGATTTCTGTGGCATGATTTATTCATTTCTCTGGCAGAATGCAGTCCTGTCATTGGCTAAATATGATGTGATGTCATCGATGGCATCATATGCTGAGCATAGAGGAGGAGGAGCTTCAGGATAAATGAGGTGGGAAAGAAAGCCTGACACTATGGAAAAACAGTATATTTATATGAAAATTCACCAAAAACAATGAATTCTGTGGCACTATATATATTCTGCGGCATGATGCAAATTCTGCAGCAAATTCCGCAACCGTAGAACAGCAGAATTCCAGGTGCCTTGCATATGCCTATCCCATGCATGTTTGACTCTCCCACACTGTGCTAGCTCCCACCACCTTCTGCAGTAGGCTATTCCATGCAGCCACTACCCATCCAATGTGAAAAAAACGTCCATACATTCCCCCTTATCATGACCACCTCCAATCTCATATTGTGCTCCCTCATTCTTGTACACCGCATATAATGTATGTTGTCACCCACTTGCAGTTTGTTTATGCCTTTAACATACTTGAAGGTTTCTATATGTTTCCATTCACTCCTGTCTTCCAGTGTATGCATATTGAGGTCTTTTAATCTCTCCTCTTATGTCTTTTGGCGCAAGCCCTGCACCATTGTAGACACCCTTCTCTGAACCGGTAAGCTGAATATCAACTGTGGTTTGTGGTATTGCATTATGTATGGAAAAGTGGCAGACTAGATGGGCCACACAGTCCTTATCTGCCATCACCTTGTATGTGTCTAAGTAACTGCAACCACCCAGTGTATGTCCATATGAAGATACTGCCTCCTGAACTGTACACTGTACTCCAGATGAGGTCTCACCAGTGTTTTGTATATTGTCATTACCACCTGCTTTCTTCTGCTGCTGATACCAATTCTTATGCACCTCAAAATGCCTCTGGCTCATCCCACAGTCATGTACAATGCTTGGCCACCTTTAGGTCATCTGAAATGATTATTCTTTATTTCAGTGTCTTCCCTAGTGGCCATCATCAACTCCATGTCCCATCCTGTCACTCCCTGCTGACTTTCTGCACCCCTGGTGCATGGCCTTGTACTTGTTTGCATGTAATGTTAGTTGACAAAATTTTGGGTGATTTTTCCTGCTTCTCTAGGTGCATCATCATTTTCTCCACGCCATCTGAAGTATCTACCCTATTGCAGATTTTGGTGTCATATGCAAATAGTCTCACTTCCTCTTCCTCCTCCTGTACTTACTCAGTGTCATTAATGAAGACATTAAAAAGTACTGGCCCCAGGACTGATCCCTGAAGTACCCCACTCATCACCCCTCTTTCCTCTGATTGGATCCCATGTAACACCACCCTCTTCTATCTGTATCTCCCTAGAAAATGCGTCACAATGTACATAGAGGTGTATGGTAGCCAATACCCAACAATATGTTTTTGTGACATACTGGTTAATGCAGGGCAAAGTAGGTCAATGATCAAAGATGTTTATATCCCTCACTCCTCATGGCAACCACAAGCTGAAAACACACCATTGATGGGTATGGTGTTTCCAATACAGTATTACATATACTAGGTGACAACAAATAAGGAGTACAATTGGGTAAAAGTAAACCACATAGTAATAACATCACATGACCATCTGTCCAATTACTTGGTGGCTAACATCATTGAGTCACTACACACAGAAACACAGGCGCAGCCAGCCTGGTGGCACTGAGGGCTGAGGCGCTGGACACCTTACCTCATACCACGCCAGTGACCCGGGTTTGGGAACGAGCACAGGCTGCCGGGGGTCAGCTGGGGACGAGAAGGATTGAGCGTCCAACAGCCGCTCTCCTTCTCCGGGGGGGTTACCTGCACGCTTCCGCTGCAATACCACCACCTAGGGGTGCCCGGGTGGAAGGTGCAGTAGGAGGGAGTACCAGTATAGGGATAGGGCAGATGTCAGCAGAGGGGCGGAGCAGAAGGCACATCTCGGCGTGCCTCCGTGCTCATTGCCCTCATTGCACGCCAACATCGGGGAACGAACAGAGGAAAAATCACCCTCATCTCTCCTAGGTGATGACTCCTCGCTGTGCCCTCAGGTTCATCGGGCAGACTCCGCTGTACCGGTCCACGTCATAGCAAGCATGGTTCAGAGGAGGTAAGTGGGAAAGTGTGCCTCCTCACCTACCCAAGGGTTATCCAGGCACCTAAGGTTAGTGGACCGTGTACTCTAGGAGCAGACCCAGACGAGGGAGGTAACACAGGCTGAGGTAGTCTGAGAGAGTGGAGAGAAGATGGCAGGAGGAGCATAAATACAAGGTTAAAAAAAAAAAAGAAAGAAACACAGGTGCAGCGTAAAACTTAGTATGAGTGGTACCAACAACTGAACACAAAGGTAGAGAAGAGACATACTTCATATCTGTGACATGAAGGTGGAGAAAGCATGTGGCGAGGCAGCATTGTTATACTGTTCTAGCATTCATAGTGACATGTATTGTTAGCAGAAAGAAGGAGGCGGTAATACTGATGTATAACTCATGAGTGAGACACCATGTAGAGTACTGGTTCCATGTTAGGAAACTTAGCTCCGGAATCACATAGACAGAGCACTGGCATTTCAGAGGAGGGGAACTGAAATGGTGCATGGTCAAAAACAAATAAAAAAGTATGTGGACAGAGAGAAGTGACATCAATATGTACACACTGGAATAAATATGTAAGGTTGCACATGACAAACAGACTTTATCATCATGCCTGTCTATCACTGAGACACAAGTTGGAAGCAGTTAATAAAAAAAGCTGAAACAGAATGGTGGGTCCAGTGAGGAAGGAGGAGTATGGATGAGGCAGGGGAAACTCCAGGAATTATTGATTCATAGAAAGACTGAAGGATGACTGGCACAGCAAACATGAGGAGGTGTGGGTTTCTAAATATGTGACATACTTCAAGAATGCATTTCACGGGCATAGGGAATCATACACAGTAAGAAAGGGAGGGAATAGGCAGATAACAAGTATGGTCTGTGGTATTACAGTAGGTGGGGAACTTGGGAATACTATGTTGTGAACAGTATTGCACATCTCACATCACATTCCTAATGTGTACGATTCTCCACAAGGTAAAAAGGAAAGTGTGCTGTTCGTAGGAGGCCATAGGGATAGTGAGTAGAGCATGTCAAATGTTGCTATTGGAAAAGAAGGACCAATTCCTGTCATCACTTTCATATCACATATGTGTGACACAAATAGGACGCATGTAATAAGGTGTAGGTCCATTTTTGCCCACAGTAAAGGATTGACACACATGACTGCCATTCTTGGAACATAAAGCAGTAGTGATGTGCATGGCAAGCCATGCTGAAACATATGGTCATGTATGATTTGTGGAGTAATTACTTACTGATTCATGGGAATGTCATCATCAAATGGTCCATCGATGGCAAGGTATTCGTAGCATGACACTGCAATAATATTTCTGCTCAAGCAATTTCTCGGAAGCTTTTATGCTCGGTGACACAGTTCACCTGAGCTTCTTCACACTTATCAACAAGTGCTATCTCTTTGCAATACAAACATTCATGACTCATGGGCATCACAGTACACTGACACCTGTCATAGAGGAGAAGAATAAGAGAGATTACTCAACAAGAAAAGTTAAAATACTGCACCACTTAATAATAATGCACATGCCACACCACTCTTTGCATGTATGCTGAGGTATGCTAATGACCATTTCACTGTCACATGCACATTCAGAAATGTAATGAGTTGTGCTTCATTTGGGGTTGTGGGTGGTGGCAAGCACAAAGTTGTAGAATATGGTTGGTGCATCACAGAATGGTATTATAAGGAATACAAAGACACGCAAGGTGGGACCATCAGTGTGTCACAAGGAGGTTGTTGTGGTGCAGCAAATAATCCTCAATCAATGTGGACCAGAGGTGCTGAATCTCAGGTGACAACATTGTGTGTGTGTACTGCCAAACATTGCAGTGATAGACAGCCCATTTGCATCAACACAACATAGATGCGTGAATTGAATACCTGAGATGCTGTTATGTGTTGCTCAAAAGTGATTCAGATACGTCATGCTGAGGAGAGAGTGTGCATCTCTTTCCCCTTTACTACTGCCACTTGGTGACCAAGGGGCAGGGTGTTGCGACGTTAAATGATCAGGCATCATGAAAATGTAGTCTGCAGTACAGAACAATGAATTAAAAGTCATGCCAGTGAATTTGGGGTAGAAGAATACAGTATGGTAGCTACTTACATACTTTGGGTAGTGCATTCAAATAGTGCATTCCTGGTGTGCATCAATGCTGTGAACCTCACTGCCTGGGTCATTGAGCTCTCAGCCCATCAAGGTCACTTGATTATTTCAATATTGATGCACACCTGCCATTGAAGTACTCCTTACACACTTATAGCAAATAATTAAATGATTCTGTTCCCATGACTAAGAGATCCTTTTTATTTGAACATACAGTTGTGCAAACTAAAGAAATGTAGTAAATCTGCTTGTTAGGTATATCCTATCCTTTTCTGGGAACATTCAGGGTGTACACCCACTATTTATAGTGGGAAGTTAGGTTTGGCTAATCTTGCCACCACAAAGAAATGTAAAGTTCTAGAAAAAGTGTGACAGCAGTTTGATATGACTGCTACAGTCTGGAGTGGCGTTAATAAAATAGCCTATGTTATTCAGTTTACAGATAGGATATAAAACATGCTACTGAGCACAATGAGAATTGAATACTGTGCAAGTCTGGAATTGCTGTCTGCTGTGGTAACAACACAGCAACCAAAAAATAGAATAAAGAAATAGTAAAAAATTGAAAATACCAAAACACATTGTGAAGCAAAAAAAACACAAGGGAGGTGATGATTCTGAAAGAGGAAATGCAGGTGGCACATAAGATTCTTCCGCTAGTGAGGCCAATTAATAAGCAAGGACATACTGTATATGCTTGCTGTTTCCTTTTTTATTGTAAATATACATAGGTGGCATAGTATGTGGAGAATGACATAGTGTGCACATTATGAATTCCTGTCTGGTTGCATGAGCTAGCAAACTGACTTCAAAACACTGAAAACTGGGCAGAAACAAAGAGAGTTCATCCACCGAACATCTTGCAGGGAGAAAAAATGCAGTGGTGGTGATTTTTCAACCCGAGGACACCCAACACTCATGAAATCACCTGAGCATGTGGCAACTGTCAGATACAGCTGCACTGTATATGGTGCGTGTGTTGGGGGGGGGCGCTGGGGATGGTAGAGAGATTTGTATAACCTGCCCTTCGTAGTGTAACACACAGTATATATATTGCTCCTACATCATCTATAGCACTGTGTCATACACAGCACAACACATAAGATTAGAAAGAAACCAAAGAGAGTTTTTGATGAACACTCCAGGGGAAGAAAAGGAAAAGGGCAGCGATGGTGATTTATCAACTGGAGAACAATGCTGATACTTCTACATTGTAAACACATGGGTGGGGGATTAGAATAACATGCGCCCTTTGTATCGGCACACACTGTCACTAAATGATCATGGTATCATAAGTATTGGGAGATGATTGATACAGCAGGAGAGCATATTGGAAGGGCAAATAATGGTGCTGATATTGGAACTTTAGCAAGCTCAAAGAAAACAATCATACACTTCACACATAGAAAAAGGAAAATGCATAGCACTTGTGTAGGATTACAGAGCACAGGCCAGCACTATTTATAATAATTCTATGATGGCAGCAAACAAAGGTACAAAACACACACTCAGTCACAGTAGTGTCAGGCATAGGGGACTGAAATCGGGTTGAAAGAATAAACCGAATTGCTATTACCTAGACGGAAAACCACACTGAAAACAACAGGACCAAGCCAGGTGGAATTCAAGACAGATCCAACTCACCACATTGCTATGTTGGCAAGAGTCGGGTCATCCTCACTGATGGAAACATTATCCTCATCCTCCAAATCATCGAGTGTGCTGCTGTGATACTGCGGAGCAGCCCGACGCAGGGGCTCAAATGGATAGGGTTCAACATTTAGAGCCAGATCAACACTCAGCTTGCAAAACTCTGCCATTGCTGCATAACAAAGTATAAGTTCCACAGAGAAGCAGTGGTGGAGTGTCGTGATTAACGTCACATCACTTCTGTCCAGCTGTGGTTCATTAACTGACGGCGTGAAATACAAACACAGAGGAGAGAACAGAAAAAGATAAAAAGTGAAAAGAAAACAAACAGTGGGTATATAATTGCATACATTGTTTTATTCTGTGCGGACTGGGGTACTAAACCACATTTAGATATCATGCATTTGTTGAGACTACAAAAATGATTGTTTAGGTATCCTTTAACAGGCTCTGTGGAGCCACAGTTCAGTTGCTACTGTAGTGTTTCCATCAAGCCGCAGGAATTAAACTGCCTGTCGGAGATCAAAGAGAAACTGAAAAGGATTGTCTTTTCTCCAGCATCTGCAACTCCATAGAGGGCTACTTTCACTGCTGCCAATGAAGGAGCACAAGCAGTGCTCACACAAACAAGGACTCATCTGATCAATCCACCTATGTGACTGGACACCAGTGCAGATCCACAAGAACCCTGACATGGAGGCAAAAGTGTGGGAAAAGAGATGGTGAGCAGAGGGGTTGTGCCAGTTGCCATCTTGGATGGCAGGTGGCAGCTTGGGTGAGTAGGGGCCAGGAAGGGGTTGTAGGAAGGTACAGGGTCCTGAGTGGGGATCAGATGGACATTTGGAGGTGGAGATCAGGAAGGTGGGAAACCACTGGACAGCAATGGGAATACGTATACAGTATCCATGTTTGTACCAATGATATGGGGGTTGGGGTACTACTAGACACCAATGAGGATATATACATGTCTGCATTGGACACCAATAAGGGGGATTGTGTGATATGGATAGACTGGTGAGCAGAGGGGCCGCACAACTCTGCACAATGCCACCATGCAGTTCTGTACAGTAACATTGTGCAGCATTCTAAACACCCCATAATAGTGATGCAAATGATCCTTAGTGCCTTTCATACCATATGGGTTTTTTTGCATGCCAGTACTGAAAATGGCTGGCAGGAGCACTGGTGCTATTTCATTTGGGCTGTGTTTTCTCCATTCTGGTCCTGTGGGCCATATTCTAGAAGGGGCTGTGTCACAGCAGTGCATAGTCACTGAGCTGCATTGACACAGCCCAATATTCAGACAGCACTCTCCTGTAGGAGCATCTAACTGTCTGAATATTGCCTCTGAGCCAGCCAAGTGCTACCTTACAAGCAGCACTACTGGGTACAGGGCACACACAGCTAGCTCTGAATATGGGGCTCAAAGATTCAGTTTCCGTGTGCTGCAGATGTCCTTACTAATAAATTATAAATCATGAAAAATAAATTATAAATCATGAAATTATTGTAGCCAACCAGTAAATTTATTTCTACACACTGCAGGTACTCTTATTACCTTAAGAGGCTGTCTCACGCACACAATTCTAAAATTCAGAAGTTCTATGTTTAGTTGTTACAGCCAGTTTCCCACAAAAAGGATTCTCAATATTCTGCGAAGTAAAACATTTTGATTTTAAATTCAAATTTCATTTTTTAAACAAAGGTCTTTAACATCATTTGCAATATGTACAGTATTTATGTACAGTTCCTGTGTCTCTGTGGTTATGAATTTCTTCAGTCCTTTGTGTGCAGAACTGATCAGCTGCGCTTCAAAGATCCCTTACCCAACAACCTTGAGAATGCACTCTTACAGCCATGAGAGACACAATAGCCATGCATATAAACATAGGACACAGAATTTCTTGAGATTTACATTGGTACAGAATGTTGTATAATTCATTTTTACTGAGATTTAAATTTGCATGGGATAAACTAATTTCTGCTGAGATTTAAATTTGGAGAATGAACTCATTTATACTTTAATTAAAATGTGTGCATCCATAGAGTCTTGCCAGCAAATGTGCCTGCTTGTATAGATGCACACAGTACTCACATGTTGATTCTTGCTAATTGCTCTGTTCTCCAGGTTAGCTTTTTTAAAGACTTACCTTTCTCCATCTTGTACCAGCAAAGTAGCACTGAAATTCATGGACTCAAATAACTGTTTCCTCTTCCAAAACTGCACATATGCTGCATGCAGCACTAGTGTATGCATAATGTCATGAGGGAGTCACGAGGCTTTGGGCACTCCAACTCTTTCTGCACCTTTGCTGCTGGCTCTTGAGCCAGTCCCCTGCCTAAATGCTGGCCAATGGCAGGGGTCACTGTGTCCACAGCCCCTTCTCTCCACAAGAAGAATGCTAGGTTCACTCTTAAAACCCGTTAATTGGCTGCACGCATTCTTGATGACTTTGTGCACCAGTGCCATCCTGATGAAAGTGCAATCCCAGAATTTAAACAGAAAGTGCAACTTTTTCCTTTTCCAACTGCAGAACACAAAATAGTCTCTAGTGGCATGCCAGCATATGCACTAGCAGTCACCCACCTCTCCCAAATCCCAGTGTACAAGCCTTCATGTGTAACAGATCCAACCCCACACTATGTCTAGGAGCATGGTGTTACTTCTTGCCCAGGGCAGGAGGCTGCACACACCTACAATACCTCGCATCTTACTCTAGCACCACAGGTCTGGAAGGGGGGACTCACCAAATGCTACACTGTGGCCAGGTCCTCCTTTTTGTGATTCTCCGTACAATTCCCCCCTTTTAGCTTTCCATCGCTGCTGGCCTACATAGTCTCAGCCACTCCCCAGTCCCAGTTATGTGCCTTGCTGTGGATGAATGGGTTGCCTCATGCAGTGGTTAGCTTAGTCTCAAATAATTCAAGGGTCTCACTTAGCTGGATGCATTAGTGCTTCTTTACTGTCCATGAGTCTTTGATCAGGACACCATGGTGCATACAGCATCTTCTTAAAATTATGATTCGTGAGGTTGATAAGGCCTCAGCAGAAACTACAAACGTTTCTCTTTTGGAGCTCTACCACACTACATTTCATATTCCTCTCCACTTCATATCACTACCAGATTAAGGATTTTCTTCGCTTTCCAACTCTAATGTTGTGCTTGCTTCAGATCTCATCTGGAAGTTGTGCTCTGGAGACTTTGCCTGGTGAGGACAAGTGCTGCACCCAGACTCAGGACCCTGCCACCATATTGAGCCTCACAAGTATTCTCCAGTGAGTCACAGCTGGAGCTTCGACAGGACAGACACCATCCTATCTACAGAGTGTTTTGTTTCATACTGTCTTCAGTCTGGCCTTTGTAAGGCCTCCTGCTTCTCGATGCTTCTGTCACTGTTGAAGATCTTCCTGTAAGGGATGAGGCCTAGCCTGATCTCTGCTGGGTCCCTGGGAAACCATTCTCACTGAGTCCCTAGGGACCAGCCAGTTCCACTCTTTCCTCTCTAAAAGGGCTAGTTCTCACTATTTACAGTATACCCGTAATCTCTCCCTACTGAGCAGCATTATGAAGCCTTTACTTTCTACTCTGCTCCCGGACTCTGCTCTATTCACTACATTCACTCACCAAAGGATTAGTGGCATCCAGCTCCACCTAGAGGAAAGAGGCAGGTGTTACAGTGATTAAACTGACTTAACTAGTTAGAGTTGAGCAGGATACAGCTTGTATTTGTAAATGATTAGAAGGAGGTGTGGCTATTCCATTTTAACCTGCACCCCAGACACCATTTGAAAACATAATTCGAGGTTGCATTATAAATATGAGACCAGGAAGATAGCATGTGGTCTGATCTTCAGAGGAGAATGAAATCACAGGACTTCAGCTCATATCAGAGAGGTAAATAGAAATGACCATTCCAGACAGGATCACTGTGCAGCATACAGTACCACTCAACTTTTGTCACTGAAATGAGGTACACAGGCACTCAAAATGAAGTACAATGAGGGACACTGACCCTCATAATGAAAGATACATACTCAGACATGAAGATACAAGATCAGAACACTGAGGAAACCATTATGTTTACTTGTATAGAGTTTATTTTTGATTTAGCATCTTAGAATATTAAGAATATCTGCTTTAAAGTCTGAATTTATAGCACATTCTCTGTGTGGGCAACATTTTTTTCCATGAGGGATGGATAAGGAACAGAGTAATTTAAGTGGTAAAATGAGGGACATCCCTCATAATCAGGGACTGTTGAGAGGTGTGCTGTGATGTGGTGGTCAGTTTTCGCAATTCTCAGTTGTCTTTTGCATAGTAAGTAGGGCTGCCAGAACCCTCTGATGTTCTGGGTTCTAGTTCTAGTCTAGAACTTTTGAAAAAGCTCTAGGGTTTTAATCTTTTTAGAACTGTTTAGAAATTGAACCCTATTCTTAACTGCACTGTAGATAATAGTGAAATACATGTCAAGAAATCGAGGACAAAATGAAATCAAATCTGTACAATATAAGAGGAGAGAAAAATGATCATGTGTGACTTTGATGTGACTATAGCTAGGCTTATCTATGGTTTCTTTAGTTTGTTAAAGCCAGCAACTTACAGGTGCTAACAGGGCCACCCACCTACCCAATAAAAGTCTTCCTGCTACAGCTGCATTACAGTTTCAGAGTGAAAAAAAACAAACAAACAATAACTGGTACATTTATGTACTCCGTTATATCCTCATCATCATGAAGTATGAAAAAAAATGAACTGAGATTCACTAACCTCAGCTATTTGCTGTTTGCTGCTGTCATTTTTAATTAAGTAAATCAAAAGTCGCTATGTTTAAAAGAAGCTTTGTATAACAAAGTCAAGGTACTGCAGCTGCTGCTTATGGAACTGGTGCACCACAGAGTATGTCATAAGTGCAGTCAAGACATTTCAATTAAAAAAGATATACCAATCATTCTCGTTGGCAACTGAAATAATACATACAATCTTCTAAGATAATGCCTAAATATACCAATCATTCTTGTTGGCAAACTGAAATAATACATACAACTGTCTAAGATAATGCATCAGCTGCGATATAAGTAAAATGTGTATTTCATGCACGTAAATAAAAAAGTGTCTTTCTCACCACATAATATCTCAGTGAATATTTAATGCAGTTGCAGCAGTTGGCGTGTGATGTTTAAGGGACAGTGTCAACCCCTTTCGGCCTCAAATTGTCCCAATTTTAAAAACAAACACACTTTATGATGGGTCATATTCTGTACAGTGTGTTGATGTAGCTGGTTGTTTGATTCTAACTCCTTTTTTCTTTTTGAAAAAAGTAACAGTATACAGAAATCTGTATGTAAATTATGGATTTGTTTTGTACTGTATTTGGAATGTTTTAACTGAGAAACAACATTTTTATAACTTGATATTTTTATAATCAGGACCATCTTGTAAATAGGTCTCAGGACCTAATGATGTGAAGTTGTGACCTTATCCTGTATAAAAATGAAGAATTTTACTACTACTATACTGGTGTACCGTGTTACCACCACAGTTTGTTTGCAGTGTTGTGCCCCTTGATCAACTTCAAATTCATCTTTCCTAGCTGGGAATACCCAGCAGTCTAGCCCATCATGACGCAGTGGAAGGAGAGAGAGAAGACACAGAATCACACGTGGTTTTTTGGGGTGTCTGCATTGTTCAGGAGGAATGGGATTAAAGTTGAACAAGGTAGGATTTGATTTAGCAGAAACTTGCTTTTTTAAGAAAACATGTTATATTGTACTGCTGCTGTAAAACCTCTGTAGTTGAAAGGAGAGGTGTGGCTGCACGCTGGACTGCCAGAGTTGTAGTCAAAGCAGGACTACGAAGAAGCGCTTTCTACTTTATTACAGATATGCCACCATTGCCTGAGAGAACTGAGAGTTTTTACAAAGGTTTTGAAAACTTTTATACTTCAAGACCTACAAACTTTTAAAACTTAAAGTAAGCTCCAGTCTTTCAGGACACTCTTGTGCTATAAGGATTGGAGTGTAATTGGAGTGCGATGAGCTTGCTTGGTTCTTTGCAAATAAGGTGGCTGACATTAGGGCGGAACTGTTGCCATCACACTCTAGAGGAGCGGCCATGGACCGGTGTGAGATCACAGTGCCTCGATTTTCTTGGAGCTCCTTCAGCCAGCTGGAGTTCATGGATGTCATGAGGATCATCCAGCATATGCGCCCTACATGCTGTAGCTTGGATCCTGGACCGACCTCCCTAATTCTGGGTTGTATTGATACCATCGGTCCCGTCCTTGTGCAGATAGTCAGGTGTTCCTTGGAATCTGGTGAGTTTCCTAGCTCCCTGAAAGAGGCGGTGGTGACACGCCTCTTGAAGAAAGCTACCTTGGACCATGACAGTCTTGAAAACTACAGACCTATCTCTAACCTTCCCTTTGTTGGGAAGGTGATTGAGAAAATAGTGGCTGCACAACTGGAGGACTACTTGACCATCCACGACATCTGTGAACCCTTCCAGTCTGGATTTCGTAAAAGACATAGTACCAAGACAGCATTGGTTCGGCGCTCAATGATCTCTTGATGGCTAGAGATCAGAAGAGCCATTCCATCTTGGTTCTCCTTGACCTTTCTTCAGCATTTGACACCGTAGATCACATGGTGTTGATAGAACACCTGAGGCTGCTTTGTGGAATATCTGGAACCGTCTTAAGATGGTTCCCTTCATTCCTTACTGGGAGATCACAAAGGGTTGTGTCCAGGGTTTTTTCCTTGGATTCAATGGCTTTGTTGCGTGGGGAGCCTCAGGGTTCAGTATTGTCACCCATGTTATTTGTGGTGTATATGCTACCCATCGGAGACATTGTAAGTAAGTACTGGCTGAGGTTTCACTGTTATGCAGATGATACCCAGCTCTATATTTCTTTTGCCCCGACCAGGAGGGAGCTCTCTCAGTCTTTAATAGTTGTCTAAGAGAAATCCAGGAGTGGATGAATTCCAGTTGGCTGAGGTTGAACTCGGATAAGACTGAGGTACTGGTTGTGGACCAGGGCCAACAGATAGGGGGGTCGGGCAGTGTTGCGTCTTCCAGAATTTTTCTTGGTGGCGTTTCTCTCCTGACATCTGAATGGGTGTGGAACCTGGGGGTAGTTCTTGATGATAGGTTGACACTGCATTCACAGGTGTCAGCAGTCATCAAGACTTCCTTTTATCATCTTAGGAATATCGCCAGGATTCAGCATCTTGTTCCATCTGCCGACCTACCTACTTTAGTCCATGCCTTCGTGTCCTTGTGCCTGGATTATTGCAACTCCCTTTATCTACAGCTTTCTGGGGTTGAAATCCGCTGTCTGCAGCTAGTGCAAAATGCTGCAGCCCAGCTTATGATGGGTTCTAGAAGATTCTGTCATATTACCCCGGTTCTGTACAAACTGCACTGGCTACCAATCCGGTGGTGGATCACCTTTGAAGTTGGCTTGCTGACTTTCAAAGCCCTACATGATCTGAGCCCAGTCTACCTGAAAGAACTTCTGGTTCCCTATCACCCTGATCGATCTCTCCACTCGTCCGAAGAAGGGTTGCTAGAGGTTTCAAGGGTGAATTTAAAATCTTCTGGTGCTCGGGCATTCTCGTATGTTAACCTCACCCTTTGGAACTCTCCACCCCATTGGCTGCAGGAGTGCACTTCTGTGGATAGTTTTAAGAGGGGTCTGAAGACCCTTTTATGGGAAACAGCATTTCCTAAATATTGATCGTTTTAATTGTTTGGTTTGCTTGTATTTTTTATGATGACAATTGTTTTCATTGTTACTATGTACAATGCCTTGGCACGTGAAAGGCACCCTATAAATAAAAATTATTATTATTGTTATAAGAGGCTGGCTTTTCTGTCCTAGTTCTGCTTTATTTTCTTGTAGGTACCTGCAGTCCAATGGTGGTGAGCCTGTACTAGAGAAGGAGAATCAGGGGACCCTGCAGAGGGTCATCTGCCAGGAGGAAAAATCAGAAAAGTGAGGGTTCCAAACACTGACGCTGACATTGGTTGATATTGATCAATGTTTAAAGTGCATTTTAAGTGCATAAGTTAACTGCTCTTTTTGGACTCAGAGCACTGTTAAAAATGTCACAAAACCATTTTTCCTCTCTCGCTACCTTGAAGGTTCTTTCTAAATTATTTTTTTACAAACATACAAAAATGCCAGCAGATTAGGCCTTGAGGTCTATCATGTCTGCTCAAGATGCAACTCACAGTTTGATAACTGCTGCTGCCCACTCCCTTCCATCTCTCCCCCCTGATTTCCATACAGAGCCCCCTGGTCTCTACCTGCCCTACCTGTACCCTGCCCATATATCTGTCCCATCCCTTCTTAAAACTTCCCACTGATTCCCTTGATACCAACTCCTCAGGTAGTGCATTCCAAGGCATCACCACCCTCCATGAAGTAATGCTTTCTCAAGTCTTTTCTATACTTCCCACCAACAGGCTATGACCCTCCGTGGTCCCTTCCCCCTTAAGTCTGAACACCCCCTCTGTGCTTACTCTATTAATACCTTTCAAGTACTTAAAGGTCTCTCTCATGTTCCCTCTGTCCCTTCTGTCTTCCAAGGATTATATGTTTAACTCCCTAAGTCTCTCCGCATAGGGCTTATCCCCCATTCCAAGGATCATCTTAGATGCCCTCCTCTGGACCATCTCCAGGAGCATAATGTCCTTCTTTAAGTAAGAGCACCAGAACTGCATACAGTACTCCAAGTGCAGTCTCACCAATGATTTGTACATTGGCAGAATGACCTCTTCCCTTCTCAAAGCGATCCCACTAGCAATGCACCCCAGCATTCTGTTTGCCTTACCCACTGCTTTCCTGCATTGTCCTGAGTGATCCATTTTATCAGTGATCACTACTCCCAAATCTTTATTATCCTCTGAGACTGTTAACTGCATCCCCCCCCCACCAAATTTGTAGCAGTACTCTGGATTCCTAGCTCCCAAGTGAAGTACACTGCACTTCCTAATGTTAAACTCCAGCTGCCATGTGACTGACCACTGGTCTAGTCTTTCTAGGTCTTCCTGGATTGTCCTCCTTCCCTCTTCACTGTCCACCTCCACACCTAGTTTGGAGTCATCAGCAAACAGGCTCATATTACTCCTAATTCCCACCGCAATGTCTGAAATGAAGGCATTAAATAACAATGGACTCAGAACCAAACCCTGAGGGACCGTGCTAATGACCCTTCTGGCAAGGCAAGGCAAATTTTATTTAAAAGACACCCATCTGGGTGCCATACACAAATCAAAACAATTGCAAAGATAAAACCAACACTATAATAAACATTATAATAAATATAACTGAATTAAATCACACATTTATAAAATTAAATAAGTAAATCAAAAAATAACTAAAAAAGAAAAAACAGCCAGAGGCAGAGTTAAATCACAGAAGTCAGGCCAAGGCAAGATTATAAAACAAAGTCCAGGAAAGTCTGTTTGTACAAAAACGGCTTGAGGCGGGCTTTGAATACCTTTACTGAAGGGGCCTCTCTTACAGCTGGAGGTAGTGAATTCCACAGGATGGGGACAGTGACACTGAAAGCTCTGTCACCGGCAGTTTTTAACCTCATCCCTGGAATCTTAAGGAGGTCCCTAGAGGAGGAGTGGAGGGAGCAGACCGAAACAGCAGGTGTAAGAAGTTGCTCCAGGTAACCAGGGCCCAGGCCATGTAGGGCCTTAAACGTGAGCAAGCCCACCTTAAAGAGGACCCTCTACCCGACCAGCAGCCAGTGCAGTTCACGCAGCACCAGGGTGATGTGGCAGTACTTAGACTTCCCTATCAACAGTCTGGCAGCTGCATTCTGTACCAAATGCAAAAGGTAGTACTTCGCAAGGAACCACAGTGCACTACTGATTTCTGTTTCAAAGTGGTTTTACTAAATCATCAAAGTGCACACAAATTTACAGACATGCAGGAGTTCAGTATAACAATCCTTAGCACCTCGACCACAAGTCTTCAAGGGGACCCTTGAGACTCGTGATCAATCAGAGACACTAAGTTGTTATGCTGAACTCTATCTGCGTGTGTTCACTGACGATTAATCAAAACCACTGCTGAAAATCAGTAATCACTATCACAGTACTACCTTTAATTCATTACTTTGGATTTTGTTGTAGGAGGTTCACCACCTCGATTTGTAGTGCAGCAACTACTGCTACGCGTTAGCGTGGTGAAGTCTTTTTTGTTTGCATATTTGCATTCTGCACCAGCTGCAGCCAGTGGAAGATACCTCCAGAGCCTCTGAGATACAACATATTACAGTAGTCAAGCCTAGACATCACAAAGGCTTGCACCAAGGTGGGGAGGTTCAGGGGTGGAACTAGGGGCTTTATCCTGGTGATATTCCTCAGATGGTAAAAGATGGTGCGAACAGTGGATGATACCTGGGATTCAAGCATCAGTCTGCTGTCAAGAATAACACCCAGATCACCCATCCCAGAGGAGTCCTTCAATGGTACAGATCCAAGAAAAAGCCCTGCCACTGCACCAGAGGTCATCCTATCAAGCCCTCCATTCAATTCTACCACCAGTACCTCCATCTTATCGGGGTTCAGTCGCAACCAACTACAGGCCATCCAGTCATTGATCTTGGCAAGGCAGGTGTTTAGCACATCCACTACATTGGATGTTGCAGAGGCAAAGGAAAGATACAGCTGGGTATCATCAGCATAGCAATGAAAACCCAAGCTGTACTTCCTAATCAGCTCTCCCAGGGGCAGCATGTGCACAGCGAACAACATCAGTGACAAGACCGAGCCCTGGGGTATTCCGCATGACAGGAGGCTAGAGGAGAAGGAGAAAGTCCCCATCACTACCCTTTGCCTCCTATTGGTGAGAAAAGATTCAAACCAGCAGATGACAGTGCTATCAAGTCTGCAGAATTCCCTTAGGCGATCATGTAACACACAATGGTCCACCATGTCTAAGGCTGAGTAGAGATCAAGGAGAATGAGAATCGTCCCCTCTTTTTGATCTCTCACCCTAAGGAGGTCATTACACATCTGAACTAATGCAGTTTCTGTGCTATGCCTTGCATGAAACCCAGACTGGAGAGGCTTGTACAGATTATGGGCCACGAGGTGTTCCTCCAGCTGAAGTGCCACAACCTTCTCTACAATCTTACCCAAGAATGGAAGATTGGAGATGGGAGAGTAATTTGCCTTGATGTCAGAGTCTAAAGATGATTTCTTCAAAAGGGGTCACACCAATGACTCCTTCAAGGCACTGGGGAAGACTCCCTCTGACAAAGAGTACTGGACAATCAAGGCAAACACCTGGACAATGGAGTTAACACATCCCATCAAGAAAAGTGTCGGCACTGGGTCCGGTTCACAAAAAGTGTGCCTCAGCTTGGAAGCAACTTCAGTGATCTCAGCCACCTTCACCGATCTAAAATCACCACAGCTAGGTGGTGTGCTCTCTGGATGCCCACAGCAACCACTGTGGACCACAATGTGGCTCACTGGTAGAATTCCTTGCTGGATCACAGATACTCTGTCCGAGAAGAACCAAGCAAACTCATTGCATAAGGTGTCAGAAAAAGCTATTTTTGACTGCAGACAGGCTGAATGAAGAAGCCTGTATACAGTAATGGATGGTTCAGATAACAGACCGTGAGATACTGCACAGCACTGTGGGACTCAACTCACAGAGGACACAGGTATTTCTTATACAGCAGTGGGTAGCAACACTCACTTATTTTTTGAAGTGCTAACTGAGGTGGTGCCATACAATACACACCCTTCAGATCAGCCTACTTTTACAGAAGGGCTTCAGGAATCAACAGAGCACACTAATACACAACCCACTTATACCAGTCTCCTTAAAAAACTGCTTGAACAAGCAAAACAGAGACATGCTGTCAGATTACATTATACGGGAGGTTTAGAGTTCCCTTCAGACAGAACTTATGTGGGCAAACAACTTCTTAAAATGGACATGGACATCATGCCCTCTGAGGTGTAAGCTCTGATTCATGCACCAGGCGAAGCTGCATTTGATGTTAGTTTTAGGTCATCTGCATTGCTAGATAGATTTTGGCTACTATATAACTGTCAAAAGAATACACCACTGTGGTTCCCCTTTCTTGCAATACCCCTCACAAAACTTACACTAAAAGTTGCTACCATTCTATTTCGGAATGAAGGTGTAAATATTTCAGATGTTCTATACTGATTGGGAAATAAATGTGATGTGCAAGGGTTACCTGAACCTATAGTAGACGATGAGGGTTTTTGGACAGGGGGATGGAAGTTTAGGGTCAAGTTACATCAGGATGACCAAAAGATCAAACACCTCTCTGACTGTTTCTATCTGAGTAGGGACAAAGGGGTTCTTTTTTATCAGGGTCAATATAGACAATGTTATAAATGTGATTCTCATAGACATGTTAGTAACAATTCTGATGCTATTCATTGTTTGCATTGTGAGACCACAGGACACACTACTGGTAGTTGTACCAAAACACTGATCTGTCATTTATGTGATGAAGAGGGTCATTCCTTCAAACCCTGTCCCTGGGCTTCTCATAATAATGGTAATTCAGATTTTGCTGAGCAAGAC
The DNA here is from genome assembly GCA_016271365.2 of Neoceratodus forsteri. Taxonomy (NCBI): domain Eukaryota; kingdom Metazoa; phylum Chordata; order Ceratodontiformes; family Ceratodontidae; genus Neoceratodus; species Neoceratodus forsteri. The sequence goes on from CM057456.1 coordinate 1,729,316,772, forward strand.
TTTTACATTAACAAAGCCACTAGACCTACAGTACATCACAAGACGGGGTACCCCTCCCCCCAAAGGAGCAGAGACCTCAAACACACCGACAAGTGGATAAACAGACCAAGCCTGACCCCCCAATACACCCAGTAACAACACCACCAGAGCCTGTACATCTACCAGTAGACCCAGAGTAACCCTTAGTGGAGATACCACCTCCCCCTCCTCTACCCCAGGCAGAGACACCTTTTCAGACAGTCTTAGCCAAATCAGGTAAGGAGAAGCAGCCACAGGAGACAGGGCGCCTTCTCACAAATAAATATACACCTTTACAGTGGGGAGAGACTGAGATGGCATAGGAAATGAATGGCACCTCTGATCCTTCTTCCTGTAAAGGATGGATCTCAGACCATGAGGATCCAAAGGCCCAAGGAGAGAATATGAAGCAAAAAAAGAAATGTATGGGTACCAGATATAGTCTCCAGAAAAAAAAAATACCTGAGTGAGTGCACTTCAATAAATGACAGAGGAATTACGTTTAGCATCTTTGAATACCAATAGTTTAAAATCAGAGAAAAAAACGAAAGTCAACATTCAAATTCTTTTTCAGGGATTAATTTGATACAGTGTTTTTCCAAGATACCTGCCTCTTTACTACTAGAGACCTTCAATTAGCAAGTGCAGACTGGGTCCTAGGGCCCTCCCATTGGTCAGTGGGGGAAGACACTTGTAGGGGGGTGGGCATTTGTTTTTGTAATCCCCAGATTAAAATCAGTAGAATAGTGGATATTTTTCTAGGAAGGGCTAAGCTCATTGATATTTCCTTTGACAATCAGGACTTTAGGCTCATAAATATCTATGTACCACAGGAGAACGCCTATAGAGTACAACTTTTTGGTATGATTCAACCCTATTTACTTATGGCTAAGGCAATACTTTTTGGGGGAGATTTTAATTGTAGTAGACTTAAACAAGATAGAGGCCTAAAAACAGATAATGTTTTTTGTGATGCAGGTTTCTTAAATAGACTACTTAACCTTGCCAAACTTAAAGATGTTTTTTATGCACAAAATTCCACCCCACAATATACTTATTTTAGAGGATCCTTGAAAACTAGGATTGACTATTGGTTTATTTCTCCATATCTTTCTATAGCACATGCACCTAAGCATCCAGTAGCAACCTCAGACCATTTGCTTTTAGAGGTTAAATTCTCAATTTCTCCTGAAGTTACACGAGGGAAAGGTTATTGGAGATTTACTGTGGCTTTATTAGATAATCCAGAAATCAAGCAAGGTTTTTTGGATATTAAAACAGCTAGAAAAGCTGTTTTTTTCCTATATGAAAATCATGTAGAATGGTTGGAACAGAGCAAAAAGGATTTCACAGCTTATTTTAAAACAACAGGAAAATTATTAGAGACTTTTTGGACCCAACAATATGAGACTTTGAAACAACAATTATACAAATTAATTTCCCCACAAATAGAAATTAATCAGGATTATTCGGCTCACAACAGAATTATTAAACAAGATATGGTAAACTATCAATATGTTAGGAATAAATCATTAGAATTTGAGCAAAAATACACCATTCAAGAGTTGCAGGCCAATCCATTTGAGACCTGCATGATGCATACAAAGACAAAAAACATCAAGGGTATTTCGAAAGGGACCCAACAAATTACAGGTAATTCTAGAATTATGGCAGAAGTTAAAGATTTTATTAGTAATCTATATGAACAGCTGTATAATATCCCAGTACATACACTTCAGTGGTTACAAAATTGTCTCTTGCCACAAGTTATGGATCAGGACATTCCATTATTAATATCAACAATATCTGAAAAGGAATTGGAACAAACAGTAGCACAACTTAAAGTAGGCACAGCACCTGGTCCAGGTGGACTTCCCAATGAGTTTTATAAATAATTAATATGTCACATGTTACCTGAACTCACTCAGATGTACAATTTTCTGTTGCACAAGGAAGAATTACCTAATTCCATGAGTAATGGTCTATTGATATTATTACATAAAACTGGACATAAAGACAATTTGGACAATTGGAGACCTGTCTCACTGCTAAATTCAGACTTCAGAATCATAAAATGAATAAGCAATAGACTGAACAGTATTTTTTACTCACTAATACATCACATACAAATGTGTTCTATTACTGGTCGGAAAATTTCTAACTTATTGATTTTATTAAGGGAGGTGTTTGCCAAAGGTGACAATGAAGAAATCACTAGATTCCTGGTGAATTTGGACCAAGACAAAGCTTTTGACAAAGTGGCCCATGATTATTTGTGGTCCTATCTGGAGCAATATGGGTTTCCACATCAGTTTATGTGGTGATTACAACTATTTTATAATAAAGCCACCATTTCACCATGCATTAATGGACGTATAGGACAGCCATGCAAATTAAACATAGGGGTTAGACAAGGGTGCCAGTTGAGCCCTTTATTATATATTCTATCACTGGACCCTCCAATTAGAAGACTTAATTTGGACCCAGATATATAAGGTTTATCAGTCTCTAGTCAAGATGCTGAGATAAAGACATTGGCTTATCCTGACAATCTGTGTATAACCCTTAGGCTGCTGGAAGATTTAGAACGCATAGGTTTTTAGGACAAGATATCTTGTCGGAGGCAGCCTAAGGGTTAATATTAGCAGACCACCACTCAGTCATCCCAGTAGAAAGGATATTGACAGAGTTCTCTGGTATTTCAGGCTCTAAAATTAATTTGCATAAGAGTAAATGCATACCTATTGGCAGGAATTCAGTCACTGTCCCACAGATTATTAATATTCCAGTTATTCCAGAGAGAGGGAAAATCCAAAGGATTTTCTTTGGATATTCAAATGCAGCTCACTATAATTGGGAATACCTAATAAATATTGCTCTTGATAGGATACAAAAATGGAACCAGTGGTGGATGAGCAAAAAAAAGAGGACGTATATGTTACATACCTTCTTACTACCAACATTTCTGTATCTCAGTTATGTGTACCCCCCCCACCAAAGCTTTAGAAACCAGACTTCTAAGTTGCTTCTTCCAAGGGGGTTGGGGCAGTTGCCTGAACCCCATAAAAAGAGGTGTGATTTACAGGGATATAGTGGAAGGGGGTCTTAAGTTAATTAATCCAATAGTCTTTTACCATGGTGTCTTTTTGTATGCCAATGTAAAGCCATTAATAATAGGACAATCAGTCATTTGGGACCCATGAGTATCAGACCAGATAGATATTTTACTACAACTATGGGCCAAAAACAAAATAATTTTTAAATAAACACAACTTGCTACATATCCTATGTATATCAGTGACCACATTAGTAAACTAAAAGCAGGGAAGGTCTCTTGGGACACTATTAGATCACACACTAGGAAACAAATGTATATGCTCATTCAAAAAGAACATTATTTTCAACAACCAGCATTTCTGACAAGATTACCCCCAGAGCTTTCATGCGCTAAAGTTCTTCTAACGGAAAAAAGAATCTGGCCACAGATGTGGAACACCTTGTGGTTATGTGTTCATGGCAGACTTCAAGTAAAGGCAAACATGAAACATAAGGGACTGTCAGAGCAAATGTGCCCCCAACAAACATGTACAACACAATTAGAATATGTGGAACACCAATTTTTTGATTGCCCATTCATCACAGATTTTTGGGACCTAGTGTCCCAGAAATGGAAGGGATTTCCGAGAGAAATTCTCTCACCTGAAGTTTTATTTTTAGGCATATTTCCCAACTTTAATTAAAATTACGATGAAGGTACTCTCAGAGTATTGATAACAGGACTCAAATATTGGATCTGGCAAGCACGCTGTAAACTGGTGCTACAACAATTAATATGGACACAAACACAGATTTGGCAGGCCTTCCGGGACAATATTCAAGAAATCTGTAGGAAGGAATGTACAGTAAGTTCAACAGTACATTTAAACAAAAATGGTATGGATTACACTGGATTTCCTAGATAGCAGCTGGTTTTCTGAACATATATTGTTTTGATGGATACTAAGATATAGATCTATAGGTAGGTTGTATGTACAATTTGTATGAGGTTGTTTTCCCCTTTGTATTTAATTTTAATTTTGAATAAACTTTATCCATGCATGTATAAGCATTTTTGTTAATGATTTATTGCCAATTGTCTGGTATGTTCACTAATTTTGCAATAAAAACATCCCTACTCTTTTCAAGAAGTGCCATGGGATCTTTAACATCCACTTGAACTACCACCAGAACAGGCAGATGGGACCTCGGTTTAACATCTCATCTGAAAGACGGCACCTCAGTAGTGCAGCACCCCCCTCATGCTGCAGTACAGTGTCAGAACTGGGATTTAACCCAAATGCCTGGTGTGGGGATAGAACCCACAGCCTTCTGATCTCCTGGCCGCAGAGGAGAGTGTGCTACCTACTGAGCCACTGACACAGCAACTGCTGTGCACACACCCCCAATGCATGCACTGTCCACGCTAGATAATTTTAGACATAGTAAAGGGAGCGGATTTGATATTAACAGGGGATTTTAACACTGACTGGAACAAGGGTAGGGGTAAGAGTCTAAAAGAAAGCTTTGATATATTAGGATTAAAACAGGTAATACATGGAACTACCAGAAGTACAGGTAATTCGGAACAGGGGTCTTTGTTAGATTTAATGTTCATATCTAAACATGTAATAGTAACTGCAGTAGATATAATGCCATTAAATATGAGTGATCACTGTCCAACAAAATGTACAATTGAGTGGGTAAATCTGGTGCAAGAATGTTCGGATGAAATATGGGCAACAAACTGAAAGGTTTTTAAGGCAGAGGCTTTTAGGAATAGTTCGAATAATGAAAACTGGAATCGAATCATACTTGTACCAGATATAAATCTTGCAGTTCAGGATTTTACTAATATGATGGTTAAGATTATAAATAAGCATGCTCCTAAGATTCAAAAGGTGATAGGAAAGAAACAAATGGCGTGGGTTAATGAAAGAATAAAAAAATATCTTAGAATAAAAAACAGATTATGGAAAAAATCCAAAAAAACTAAATCACCAGAAGACTGGGTCATCTTTAAAAAATGGTGAAACAAATGCTCCAATATGGTATGACAGGCTAAAATTCAGCACTACAAATCTGGTATGGAATGAGCCACTGATCCTAGGAAGTTCTGGCAATATGTAAAAAAGTTTCAGTCCCCTGTAAACCTTAAAAGGTCTATACAAATAATAGATAACCACTTGCTAGTGGAAAATTATAGTAAAGTGGCTAAATTGCTGAATGACTATTAGATAAATCTTCCTGACCTGGAAACTGTGGCCCCTGATTTGGAAATGGTGACCTCCTGATTTGGAGTCTAAGGATGAGGTCCGCCAGGAGCAGGGGGAAAGTTTGGTGAAGCAGAGGATGATAGAAGGGTGACAGGAGAAGTTTCAACAGACCTAGGGAAGGAATTTGTTGGTGGGATGCATGACCCAAATTCAGGTTTTGGCCACTAAATATATGTGAAGTGGAAAAAGAACTAAAGAGGTTAAAGATTGGTAAAGCAGGAGGTCTGGATAATTTTAGCCTGAAGTTCCTAAAGATAGGAGCTGATATTTTGGCTCCTGTGGTTACTTACTTGTTTAATTGGAGCTTGGGTTCTGCTGTTTTCCCTGAACAATGGAAATTAGCAAAAATAGTTCAGATAGATAGAGGGGACACTGCTTCCCTGACAAACTATAGACCGATCGCCCCGCTTTCTGTGTTATCCAAGGTGCTTGAGAGATTTGTCTATAGGCAGCTCTCTGAGCACTTGGATAAGTATGACTTGATTACAAATTATCAGCATGGATTTAGGCCAGGGATGTCCATGGACGCAGCCCTCATTGATTTTAACAACCTCATAGCTGTATCTATGAATTAGAATTATAGTACCGGGGTCATGTTCGTGGACCTCTGTAAAGCTTTTGATTTAGTGGACCATGGTAATGTTTTTAAAAAGCTGCAGGATATTGGACTGCACAAAAGTTCTTAATTTTGGTTTAGATCATACCTAGCACAGAGAAGGCAGTGTGTAATGGCTGGAAAAAGTTTGTCATCATTAAGGGAAGTGAGGAGGAGGTACCCCAGGGATCGATCCTGGGCCCCCTCTTATTTAACAACTATGTAAATGTCTCCCTGATGTTATTAGAAATGGGGATGTATGGATATATGAGGATGACACCGTTGTGGTGGCATCCGCACACAGCCATTGCATCCTGGAGGCCAAATTACAGGAAGATATGCTATCAATGGAAAATTGGTTTAGAGGGGTAGGTTTATTGATGAACCTCAAGAAAACCCAATGTATGACATTTGAGAGGAAAAACAGAAAGCAGACTGGTGAGGAGTTACAGCCGTTTTTTTATTAATAAACAACAGATACACAGGGCTAATGTTTATAAATACTTAGAAGTGTGGATAGATAGGAGGTTAATTTATGAGGAACATGTGAATCTAACAGTAAAAAAGTATAATCAGAAATTAGGTGCCTTAAGGCAGATATCTGTTCCCTTTGGGAAACCAATTAGGACTAAACTGGTAAATCAACTTATACTTCTTGTTCTGAATTATGGTGCTTTAGTGTATAGAAATGCCCCGAAATTTATTATAAAAAAAGGCAAATCAAGCATATTATAGACTTGCAAGATTTGCTAGTGGATGCAAATATGGAATGCACCGCTGTCAAATATATGATAGTCTAAAATGGTTGGATCCAGTCATAAAAAGAGATATACAGTGGGCCAAATGGTGTTTTAAGTTAATGAATGGGGCCCAAACACATCCCCTGAAGCCTCAGATTACTGATGGTAATAGAGAAATTAGTTATGGATTGAGGGAGGCTTCTTGTAAAATTGATTGGCCCAGAGTGAATAATAGATTTGGTGATATTGCATTGGTCTCTGCTTTAGAACATACGTGGAATGCTATACCAACATCGATAAAATTAGAGAAAACTGTAAGAGCATTTGAAGTGGAGATGGTGAAACTTAAAAGTAAAGGATGTACATGTTACATCCCCATGTAATTGTCTAACTATCCCAATAAGTGTTGAAATTTATAGGTAAGCTATGTACTGTATATGTTATTCCTTATGCAATTGTTAATGTATCCCTATGTTTTAATTGTATTTGAATTTAATATTTTATGTACTGAGATAATGGTGTAACTATATGTTTGTTATTGTGCGATGGTATATAAATGTTTCTGTGCAGGGAATTATTTGTAAACAGGGATTTTGTTCCCTAAACTCTGTTCCTGGGTAAAAATCAAAATGTTATCATCATCATCAGATAGATCAGCCATTGCCAGAAAACCCTCAGAGGTCAAACCCCTCAAAGGGCGATAGATAATCATCTCAGCAGGGGGAAGGCTCTTGGTGGGTGCTCTGAACTGGAACTCCACTGTGCAATATCGGACAAAGTGACCCAATCAGTCTTGGTATTATTTATCTCAAGCCCCAAGGAGAAAATCAAGTCCAACATGTAGCCACCCAGATGGGTCGCAGAAGAAACTTCTTGCGACAGGCCCAGAGATGGCATCATCTGGACGAAGTTGCAACCAAGCCAAAAAGATTCATTCTTGGCCCAAACATTAAAGTCCCCCAGCACTAAATATCTAGGGGCCTCCAATGTTTCACCGACAATGAAGTCGGCTACTTTCTGCAGGAATTCTTCTGCTGCCCCAGGGGGGCAGTAGATCAAGAAAATTCTGCAGCCTGCACCCAGACCCCCACAAATTGCCACAGATTCAAATGAACCTAGTGCTCTCACTGGGTGCAGAGTGAAGCCCAGTTTGAATCTAAAACAAATGGCTACCCCCTCCACCCCTGCATTCTGCTCTGGGGCAGTGCACTACAGAGTATTCAGGTGGAACAGCAGCATCTAGAACCGGGCCAGCATTGTCGCCCATTCAAGTCTCCATAATGCAGGTCAGATTGACTAAAGAAATCAAGTCTGCTATCATTGCAGTCTTGTTTCTGATTGATCTGGCATTGCAAAGCACTGCCCTCAGGAGATTGGTGGACAGTGCAGTCCCTCTGGTTACCTGCCCACTCGGTCTGGAAGGAACCCTGGTGACAGGCACCAAAACGTCTGGCCTCTCCCTTGGACCCGTTGAAACCCAGGGCACCTTCTGCACCTAACGACCACAATCCTGCCACCTACCATAGTGCATGGGGCACCCATTCATGATTGATCAATGTGGTTCCTCTTAATCCTGACCTCCCGACAGCATCTTGCTGTCTTGGTAGGAAGTGGGAGATCCCCATACACTATCTTAGCCTGCCCCAAGCCTTATACTTTTCCAGACACATCCTGCCTGACTAAGAAGTTCCAAGCCCACAAAGTTCTAACTATGCAGCCACACAAAACACAAGCATACACTAAAATAAAAAACCCTAAACCACACACACCACACACTCACATTAACAGACTAAAGACCTCACCCTCCACCCATACAACCCCCACCCACAACCAAGAAAGCAGGAAGCCCGCAGATAAGTTAAGCAAGTTCAGGAGAGCAGTCTGCAGCTCACATATAAGATGCTAATGATCAGGATCACACATATTTTCAGTTAAAGAAGTAGCAAAGAAATAATGCCAGTTTCACAGCCAAAAACCACTTTAAGGCAAAGGGCCCTCTCACTGCCCCAGCCACTTTGTAGTTAGATGTTCCAGCAAACAGTTAAGAATGAAACCACAAGACATGCTCCCAAGGGTACCCTGGAGCTGCTCTCTCTAGCTACTGGGAGCCCAGGGAAATTACCAGAGTCTGGAGATCTTTGGCCTCCTAGTCAATAGATCCACAGGGGCACAAGTGCAAGTCCCGGGTAGCATTACCGCCACCTAGCACAACTGGCCACTTAAGTCCATGTAGCAACCCAATATCCCCACAGCACTCCATGGAACCAGCCAGGCAGTCAATCTAGTGGTATGCCCTTTGCCCAGGGGTCAATGCCATGGATATGCTCTCAGCGACCACATACCCTGGGAATGTAGTCCGGCAGAATGTTAGACCAAGTCAACGTCAATGACCCTCTCGTTGATGGAAAAAGTGTCACCAGCAAGGTGCTCAGTCTACAGAAAGTGGCGGCTGCACAAACGATGAATTGCAAAGAGTTCTGTCCTCCAGCCTGACAGAGCTGGAGGGGGGTGATTCCTCAGGAGTCAGTCCCTCCGTTAATCAAGAGAGCACCTTCCAGTGAGGTGTCATGCAGAACCTGTAGCAGCAGCCAAAATGAGTAAAGTGGGACACCAGAATGAATGCCAACACACCAGCAACTAAGATCCCGGGAGGCAGTCCAAAGAGATAGGTGAGCTGCAAACCTATCTCAAAAACAATAAAACTTACTGCCTAAACTACCTCACTCCCTTGCCTTGCCTATGCTAGAAAACCCTAACTAATGCCCTACCTAAAAGAAAACTGACTAACGTAATTTAGGTTCTCTCGATCAAATTGAGGAAGACCTGAGAACACATGCACCAGATTTACTAGTCGCTCTCCCCAAAAAACTTTTTTAAATGGGCAATAAAACAGTCAAAAGGAGGATAATGCTCTCTCATGGAGAGCCTGACAAGCTGCAGCATGCTCTGCCGCCATCTTTCTCCTCCCTCCCTTGTTTCTGGGTGTCGATAGTTCCCATCTACCACCACCCACTGCTGCCTGTCATTCAGCCAGTTCCCAATCTACCTTACCAACCTTTCCCCCATCCCCAAGTCACTCAGCTTGCTGAGCAATCTCCCATGCGGCACAGAGTCAAATGCCTTACTGATATAGATATAAAACATCAACTGGCCTACCACCATCCAGAGATCTTGTCACCCAATCAAAAACCTCAACCAAGTTAGTCTGACAAGATCGCCCCTTGGCAAAACTGTGTTGCCTGACATCCTGAAGTCCACTTATCTTCAAGAACTTCACCAGCCTTTCCTTCAATATACTTTCCAATAGTTTCCCCACTATGGATGCCAGGATGATCGGTCTATAGTTTCCCGGCTCATCCCTTGTCCCACTCTTATGGAGGGGCACTATGTGTGCCATTCTCCAGTCCAATGGTACACTTTCAGTTTGGAGGGAGGAGTTGAATAACTCCAACAGCGGTGCTGCCAGGACATGAGTTAACTCTTTTAGGACTCTGAGGTAGATCCCATCCAGACCTGGGGCCTTCTCTGTCCTTAATGACCTAAGACACTCCCACACTCTCTCCACTGGTGTCTCATCACATGTTAGTTAATTCCCCTCCCCACCTTTTATCTTAATGCCCCCCTGTGGAATTGGACCATCCATTTCCCTCATAAAGTCAGAGCAGAAGTACTCGTTTAGTACCTCAGCCTGCTCCACTCCCTCTTCTGCTCACCCACCCTCCTTTTTTAAACTGGTGATCTGCCCCTACACTTTGTCTTCTTTCTGATATATCAAAAAAATTTCTTCTCCTCCTCCCTCCCTCCTTCCTGATCCCTGTGCCAACTGTAGCTCTTTTCTTGCTTTGGCTGCCCTTACCACCCACCAATTTCATATAGTACTCTTTTCTGTCCTTCTCCTTATGGGTTTTCTTGTATGTTCAGTAGGCTAGCCTTTTCTCCCTTACCCTCTACTGTACATCCCTAGTCCACCAGTAGGGCTACCTTGACCTCATTTTCTTGTATTGAGAATTAGTGCAGGTATTAGTAGCCTCCAACTGGCCCACCTTCAAAATTTCCCACCTGCAAACTGTGTCCATATCTGCACATACTTTCTCTAAGTGACCTACCAGAAAGGCTGCCATCCTCCCGAAATCCACCCCCCCCCCGAAATTCATTACCATCATATTAGTGTGATTTCCCCTCCCTCTCCGGATCCAGGGAGAACCATACTGTAGAGTGATCACTTCCAGCAATCAGGTCCTCTACTACAACATTCTTTACCTGCTCACCATCTGTCAGAACCAAATCCAAGATGCTTCTGTCAGCCCGGTGGCACTGAGGGTTGAGGCACTAGATGCCACACCTTGCTCCATGCCAGTGACCCAGGTTCGGGAGCGGACTCGGGTTGCCGGGGGTCAGCATGGGTGGAGAGGGATGGAGTGTCCATGTGATTGCTCTCCCTCTCCGGGGTGGGGGGTTCCCAGCTGATGGTGCACTTTCAGCCCCTAGTGGAGGCTGGAGGTGGTGCATTGGCAACATGCATTGGGGGTTGAGTTGGGGCACAGCGCTGGGAGGGGGTGCATGCAGACATGTGCATGCTCCTTCCCTTGGCACCCTTGCATGCCCCACTCATTTAGGGTAGGAGGAAAAAAGGGGAAAAATAAATCTGGCGACTGGTCGCAGCAGCTTGATGGCCATCCTGCGGGGCGCCCAGCTCAGGGGGACATCACTGAACACTGGATCCTGACAAGGCAGAAATTGAGGGGTCTCTCTGCCACCCCACCATGGAGAGGGAGTAATCTACGGGTGTAACAGGTGAGGGTCCCCAATGGAGCCGGGTGGCAACGGACGGTGGCCGGAGATTAGGATGCACAGAGGACTTGGGCAGACCGTAGCCAAGGCAGAAAAAAAAATCCAAGATGCTTCCTTCTCTGGTTGGCTCCACCACCAGTTGTGACAGGAATACATCTTGAAATGAGTCCAGAATACATTGTTCTTTACCATTTATTGATGTCATAGCGCACCAATCCTCCCCAGGCAGGTTGAAATCCACCACCACCACCACTGTCCTACCTCAATAGATAGATAGATAGACAGATAGATAGATAGATAGATAGATAGATAGATAGATAGATAGATAGATAGATAGATAGATATTTTATTTATAAAAGCACCCATCTCCAGAGACTCTGGGCGCTATACAATAAATCAACAACAATACATATATACAGCAGTTCATCATTGGAACACATTTAAAATTACTCTATCTATCCCTTCATTTGTCTGTTAAAACCAATTAATCAATCAGTGAAAGCCTGTTGGAACAGGTATGTCTTTAACCCCTTTTTAAAGGCTTCTACCAAGGGATCCTCCCTTAGATAACCAGGAAGGGAGTTCCACAGGGTAGGTGCCACCACTGAGAATGCCCTGTCCCCAGAGTGCCACAACCAAACTCTGGGAACTCCAAGGAGGCCTCCTCCAGCAGAACAGAGTGCCCAATGGTAGGGGACCAGGAGATCTTGCAGATAGACAGGTTCCCTTTCATGCAGGGTCTTGTAAGTCAGGAGCCCTACCTTAAAGACAATCCTCCACCTGACCAGCAGCCAGTTCAGTTCACAGAGGACTGGGGTGATATGCTCACACCATCTCACCCCAGTCAACAACCTTGCCACCACGTTCTGCACCAGCTGCAGCCTGCAGAAGTTGCTTCCAGATAACCCTATGTACAAAGCATTAATGTAGTCCAGCCTAGAAGTGATGAACGCATGCACCAGTGTGGTCAGGTCCTCAGGCGGGATCAGGGCTCAGATTCAAGTGATATTCCGGAGATGGTAAAATTCAATCCTGACAATGGCCGACACCTGCGCATTGAGCATCAAACCGTCATCCAGGATCACACCCAAATCCTTCACCTGTCTAGATGGGGCAAGGAAAACACCCCCAAACACTAGGCTAGGGGTAACCCCTCACTCCCCCACCACCCCGATGACCTGGATCCACAAACAGTACCTCTGTCTTGTCTGGGTTAAGTTTAAGCCAGTTTTGAGTCATCCATGACTGGATCTCATCGAGGCAGCTGTTAAATACAGAGGCCGACACCTGGGTGTCAGACGCACAGGACAAGTACAGCTGGGCATCATCTGCATAGCAGTGAAAACCCAGCCCATACCACCTGTTAATGTCCCCCAATGGCAGTATGTACACCGTGAACAATAAAGGTGACAAGACCGAACCCGGTGGAACCCCACAGCACAGAGGCTTCAGGTTAGATGAGGCTAACCCCATCATCACCCTTTGCACTCTGTCTGTCAGGTATGACCTGAACCAGTTGATGACATTACCGGACAGGCCACACCAGAACCACAGGTGGTCAAATAACACCTCATGGCCCACGGTGTCAAATGCCGCAGAGAGGTCCAGGAGGACCAAGATGGTATGGTCTCTCCCGTCCCTTGCAATCAGGAGATGATTAAGCACCCTCACCAAGGTGGTCTCTGTACTATGCCAAATGCAAAAACCCAGACTGCAAAGGCTCATAAGTGGAGAAAGAGGCAAGATATCTCTCGAGTTGTATGGCCACCGCTCTTTTGATAACTTTCCCTAAAAAGGGGAGGTTTGAGACCAGCCTGTAATTGCTGAGGCAGTCCGGGTCCAAAGAGGGTTTCTACAAAAGGGGGTCTTTCAAGGCAAATGGGAAGACCCCACTCTTCAAGGAACTCCAGACAACCCCAGCAATCACAGGTCCAATCAGGTCCAAACATCCAACCAAAAGGCAGGTCGGACAGCCGGCCCATCGGCACAGCGGTTGGATTTCCGCTTGCAACAATGGTGACCCGGGTTCAGAAGCAGACTTGGTCGCTGGAGGGCCAGCCAGGGGAGAATGGTTTGAGCGTCCCACGACAGCTCGCCTTCTCCGGGGGGAGGGTGGGGGTCCATTGCTCGCAGAACACCTGTGTGACCCCGAGCGGAGGTTCGGGGGACCACAAGCCCCCACTTGGAGGGATGGGCAGCCAAAACACACAGTGGACGTTGGCACATAGTGCTTTGATGTCAGGGGCACAGTAAACAGAAAAAATGCTTTCCGGCTCCGGGATGACGGGCTGGCTGGAGTGTGCCTCTGATGTGCCCCTGCTCACCTGGCCACCTCTGGACTGATGAAATGAAGGATTACAGGGTGTCTGGACCCCCACCTCATCCCCGCTTGGGGAGCAAGCTGCAGCTACATGGGGCCAGAAGGTAGGTATGGGTACAGCGGGTGGCAGGAGGATGACTCCTTGGCAGTCCTGAAGGGTTGGGGTCGACAGGATGTAGGGGGGATGAAGAGCAATTTCAAAAAAAAAAGTCAGTTCAGACCTGGGTCCAGCTCATATTGGGTTGGCCACACCCTTTGAGATTACTTATGCCACCTCCTCCACCCCAACCAGCTCAAACTCATCCCAGACAGGAGGAGTGTTTCGACACTTCAGGCCGGACCCCGCATCCCCTTTGAGAGGTACTCAAGGAGACCCCATCCCTGATAAAGGACACCTTGTCAGCAAAGAATACAGACAGCTCCTTGCACCTAGAGCTAGACCCTGCTCCCCCCGACACAGAGACAGGCAGGATGCAATAGCCTGTCCACTGTGCAGAAGAGCTCAGTGAGTATGTTCCTCACTGAAGCAATTTCCCTAGACAAATATCCCGCCTTCTTATGGGAAATTGCCCACTAATATTTGACATAATGCAACTTCAGGGCCAATTTGTTCTCCAGCAGGCCAGATCTCCTCCAGCACCTCTCTAACCTCCGTCCCAACGCCTTTAAATCCCGGAGATCCTAATCATACTAAGGAGGCCTCCAGCGAGTAGACAGGGGACAGACATGAATGGGTCAATGGAATCAAAAGCCACAGTATAACAGCCCCATTATACAGTAGACTGCCACTGCTTCCACCGCTCCAGCCACACAAGCTGCCTCAACACTCAATAGGTCCAGCACCATTGATAGTCCCATTGAGGAAACTCCTCTTAATGAGCGGTACCAGGCCATCTCCACAGGGGCAGGACCATCTGGGGATGCCCCCAGGTGTGAACCTCATGGTGCCATGATCTGACCAAAATACAAGATCAACACTGAGGTCAGTCACATCTAACCCTAAAGAGAAGACCAAATCCAGTGTGTGGCCACCCAAGTGCATAGCTGTTGTTACATTTTGAAACAGGACCAGGGCCCCATGCTCCTCAGGAGATCATTCCCAAAACCCAAGAGCCCGCCGTTGACCCAGGCATTGAAGTCCCCCAGAATTAACCACCTGGGAGACTCCAACACCAGGCCAGTGACAACTTCTTTGATCTTCCATAAAAAGTCCCAATCCACAGTGATTTATTAGGTTTGCCATCATTTTCCTGTCCTGTTCCTCAGTTTGTGTCGGTGGTCCGTAGATTACCCCTAGATTGACCTTCCTGCCCTTAACATCCTGTAAGGTGATTCACAACATTTCCACACTCCCATCCTCACCCTTCTCTGTACTACACACAATCCCCTCCCTCACAAATAGCACTACACGTCCTCCCCTGCCAGTTATCCTGTTCCTCCTAAATGTTTTGTATCCTGAGATTATCAAGTCCCCGTCATGATACTGGGTGGCCCAAGTTTCTGTGATTACAGCCACATCAACCCCCCTCCACCATCATTGCCTGTAACTCAGGTATCTTGTTCCCCAAGCTCCTTGCATTGGTTGAGATCACCTTCCAACCATCCCCCTACTCTTCCCAGGCTCCTCTTCCCCAGGATTTTTTGCCCTTCTATGAGTACATCTCAACAAACAATTTTACAACTTGGGGGAGAGGCGCAGGCCCTCCCAATCTTTGCAATCCTGTATGCCCCACAAGACTAAGCCCCCCCCACTACTAGTTGAAATCATAATTTATAACCATTAACTCCCCCATTTTATTTTTTAAAACTTTTCCCCTCCATACTCATGCAGTCTGTCCTTGGCCAACAGCTCCTTATTGTCCCATGTATCTCCCCAACCACCCACCAACCCAAACCCTATATCCAGACACCATTTTCCCAACCACTCATTGAAGTCCCTAATCCTCAGCTTTCTGTCTGTGCTTGCTCTTGGCACTGGCAAAACTTCTGGGAATGCAAAAGTGTTCCCCTCAATTTGGCATTTCATGGCCAATTCTCTAAATCTTGCTTGCACCTCCAACACACTGTTACCATCCACATCATTCATTCCGAGGTGCACCACTAAGTAGGGGTCCCCCCTGCCTTCCTCACTATAGAATGTACTAAGTGCTTTGCTCTTTGTGCTGTCATGCCTGGCATGCACTAAACCGAGCTAGAGCTACTCCCCCTTCCATATGTTCTTCTCATTTGATACATTTGATTATGGAATCTCCCAGTATGATAACCCTTCAATCTTCTTTCTGCCTGCTCTCAGTGACTCTCCACTCCTTGGACTGCTCAACCTTCCCTTTCTCCCTGGCCTTAACGTAATCCTCTTCAGGTACCTCCTGCCTTACTCTTCCCCCCTTGCACAACTTCCATCCTCATTGAAGAGATGAATTTTAACTCCTCATTACCCTTATTTCCATTACTTCCCCCATGAACCTATATGATCCCTATCTGTTTCCACCCCTCCACTCATATTGTCACTCCCCACAGTTTCCCCCGACTTACCCCTTCATATCCACTCATATCCCTCCCCTTCTCTTCTTCACCTCCTCTACCTAGCACCCCTCACCTTTTTCTCCTCCTGTGGCCTCCAAATTAACCTTCTTAGCATCCCCAATATCCCCACTCAGTGAAGTTTTAGTGATGCTTTATGATTTATGATACTCACAGATAAGTGCGATACTTTATTTAAAGCTTTCATAAAAGTAATGCCAGCTTATAGCTATAATACAGTAAATTCAACAATTGACTTTTGCTAAACTCACATATAAATATTTTATTTTTGATTCACATGTCTTAATATTTATATTATCATACTGCATAATCTGTATAATACTTTGCATAATTAATCTGAAGATTTAGTTAAAAGATGTTAAAAAATCGCACCAGCTGAGTCATGTGATAGGGGAAATTAAAGCACATGCACTGGTGTTTGACCAGCAGGATCACCATCTTATCTGGATGAGAGAGACATGTTTATGGAAATTGGAAGGACTGTCTTTGTAATATAGAAATTTTAGTTTTAGCCGCATTTTAAATATTGATTCTTACCTTTGATAGGACACAAGCTCCAAACAAAAAGGCAAATTAATTCAAGCTTCCAGCTTGAAAAAAACATTTTTTGTACTGCCTGTCATTGGAGTTAAGCCAAAGCTGAAGCAGGGTCCACAGCTGCAGATAAATCCTGCATCATACGGCTAAACATAACTTGAGTTTTACGAATAGTGCATTGGGCACTGTATTTTGAGCAAAGATGTGCAAATCCTGCTATTTGTAAATAAATGCATTTGCATAAATATATTTACTAAATTTAAAATGCTAAGTGGTATGCTCTCCTAACACAAAAGTGTTTTTTAAATAATTTATATGTTCATGAGAACACACCCTTGTAAAAAAACAGTAAAAAAAATCTTGGGTAGATTAATTTTATGGTTTAATGGTTAAACCCGCTTATCCTTCTAAGGGGGTTAAGCCAATAATTGTAAAAGTTCTGTCCTTTTTTATGTAATCTTCTTAGGCAGACTTGCTATTTATAGTTTTACTTTTAGAATTTCTGGAAGCAGTGGTTTAAAAGAATGCCTGCTGTTTTTGATGCACTAGGAAAAGTTATAAATGTCAAGGTGGGATGGAAAGAAATACATGTTTTGAAGACTCTGCATGAATTCCACTGCACAGAAATTGTTACTATTGATAAAAAAAGAACAATCCTGAACACCGAGCCAAAAGAACTCTTGCATTGCAGGAAAGGAAATATCAGCCACAATGGTAAAAGTAACACAAGTTGAAGCTGTTAATGTAAAAATGATGCTGGGCCAATAAATCCAGAGAGCTAAATTATAAATATTGTAACTGAACTTTTTGATGCTAATATTTATATTTATTGTGAATTCATTAGTCACAAATCATTTGTGCAAAGTGAATTATTCAGTTTCTTTGTCATTACAAAACTGATTCCAAATGAAGCGTGCAAGTTTGTGTATCTCTGATATGCCAGCAATAAGACCACGACGAGGTGTGGGTTATGGCCTGATAAGAGCATGCTCCAGGTGTGTTATAAGGCATGAGGTGCTTGCGCCGAGTGCCTTTAGCACCTGGGCATGCTCTTATCAGGCCATAACCCACACCTCAGAGTGTCTTATTGCACTTATAAAATGGGGAGAAACTTTTATTTGTATAGCTGAAAAAAGAGACAGTTTTGTTTGATTATTTTTTTTAAGTTTTGTAACAGTCCCTTTTAATACTGAAAGAGAAGTATTGTTAGTATATTTTTTATGCAATAGTTTATCTTTAGAGTTGTTTTTAACTGTTTTAGGAATACATAATTGTTTCACCATTCCTTTTGACTGCTCTGACAATAAATAGCTGTTTTAGTAATAAATATGAATGTTTGAAATATTTTAAAATTCAGGAAGTAGAGTAGCAAATTGTGTAAGTGTTCCTTTTGACTGTTTTGACAATAAATAACTGTTTTAGTAATAAATATGAACGTCTGAAATATTTTAAACTTCAGGAAGTAGAGCAGCATTGCTGTCGTTTTCGTTTTGTATAGTTAATGAATTGTACTTTTTTCATGTACAGTGTTGGATTATGAAAGGTGTGTTGGTTGTTTCTCTCATGAAACTTTGTTACACTGTAAGGTTCTCAGCTGTGGGAATCTCATTTTCTGTGTGGTTTTGGTTGTTGTTTCCGGTTTCAGGTTGCAGCGTGTTCAGCAAGGATGCTTCCATGGAGTGCTCAGGAATGGTTTGCAGGAATGCTGCACTTGTGGATGGCTGAGAAGCTCGAGATTGTTCTTTTGGGTGACTTTTTTGAGGAACGATTTTTTCTTTCAGGCTTAGGATGTTGCTCCACCTTCAACGATCATCTGCTGTGGCAGCTCAATAGGAGCTTAGGCTGCATTCGTTCTTGTGGCCAGTCATGGCCATGATCTGGTGGGCCTCAAGTCCTACCTGTGACAGTAATTAGACTGCCATTGCCCTTACATTGTCGTTGGTGAATAGGGCTTATAGACAGGCTTCGGTGCTGATCTTTGGCATAAGGGACGCAAAATAGTTGATTCCAAGCAGCTCTTGTGTGTACCAAATTTCAGCAGTTTCTATGTCATTGGGCTGAAGACGTCCAAGGTGTACGCAGAAGGTAGGTGGCTCGGGTGGTAGCCTACTGAGATACTTTTTGAATGAAGCTACTGGGCAGTGGGGATTGCCTGGCATGGTGTAAATGAAACCTTAATTTTGTTGCATGTCTAGTTCAGTTAATCTGTGGTTCTTAGTGCACTCATTAAATGTGAGTGTGATAAATTCAGTTCTATCATCTGCATTTTTTATTTTGAAATGTTGTGGTTTCAATTGGTGGAGCCCTTCCCTGCTACATCGCACCATGCAGAACTGGATGCCCAGCCATATTTTATATAGCAGACCCTTGGTGTGTTGACAGACAGTGCAGGAGATGTTTTTAGGATTATTAGATCTGCTGTGGAAATTGGAGGATGATGTTTTGATGTGTCCTTTCCCTCTCTACCGTATCTCTTGCACACTGCAGTGAAGATGTTGTTGGCTGGGGTTAGGCTAGGGTCAGTGTGCTGGTTTATATTTCATTTAAGTGGTTTACTGTTTAGGTACTGATTAAGTCCATCTTGAATTGACAGTAAATTTAACAGGCTGTACTCGGTGCCATCACTTTGCTGCACTTCCGCATGGAATTTGTGCAAGGTTTGACATAATTCAGATAAGGTAGCTGTCCCTAAGTTGGTGGTGATTTCTATAACCTGGCACCAGTTAGTGAATCCTTGTAGTGCCCATGAGGTGTCTTTTTTTGAGTGTTAACCTCGTCTTTCTCTCGCTCAAGACTATCTATGCCTTCAGCACTTAACTGGACAGACTGACTCACTGGCTCATTTTTGCCTTTTCTTTTTCTAGGCCTGTTCCAGTTTTTGTCACTTGCATCTGTCCCCTGTTGAACTCTGGTGAGTATTTCATAAAAAATTATTTGCAAACTGCTGTCTGGTATGTCTGACATACTGCTTTGGCTCCTGAGGATTTAGGGTGTATGTCTTTTGTGATGCCCCATTTGTTTTTTTTTTAAACTTTCACTTTGACTTTGTTGCCATGGCTCATGTTCGGCACTCTGCGACTGTACGACTTGTTCAGATGGCTCAGCTGAGGAGATCACCATTCCTGACAGTGGCTTTGTGGGAACATTGTTGCTACAGCTGTGCTGTGTCGGCTTGCTTTGATGTAGTGCAGGTTCTGAGGATATGGCTCCGTAAGGACACAGCTCTGACAGCTAGTTAGCCAATCAGAGATGTTTAAATGTTTTCCCCATTTTATAATGCACTTTATAGTTGCACTTATATAGGAGGTTACCAAAGAAAATCAAAATAAGATATGATGGATCAGGAAAATATCTCACAAAACAAAGATATAAAGTTAAGAAATGCAAACAAAGATAGTTAAAAAAGCAGGAAACCCTAAGTTTATGTTGGGCAATAGAAAAATTGCTGAATTTATATCCACACCAAGAGATAAAGATGAAAGTTCTATTAAAGCAATTCCAAGATCATCATCTCCTAAGAACTTAATAGATGAAGAAAGCAATCATGCTGACAATTTTTACTGAAAGCAATTAAAGATTTAGAAACCCATTCATTATCCAATAGAGCAAGGACATCATCTGATTGTCTGGTACAAAGGGGAAACATGCAATCAGAAACAGAAATTGAATATGTGAGAAGTGATAAAAATCAGATAAAGTTGCTCAACAAAATCTAAGTGTAGGAAATGATTATTTAGAGGTATTTGATAATTTTATAACAAAGAATAGAAAAGTACTAACTGAGGGAATCTCTGACACTACTGAGTAACAAACAAATGAGGTTCATTTAGGAAGTAACATCTTGAATAAATCAAACAAAGATGTGTTAGATAATTACACAGTTCAACCTAACAATCTAATAAGCAAACAAATAGCTGAAATTAAGTCTGTATTAGTTTACAAGAATATAATGATGGTAACCATATTAAAAAAGTTGGGTGAATGAAATGAGCAAATAGGGAAATTGAATCAGGATAAAGTTAAGCCCCCCTAGAGATACACAAAAACAAAACATTCAGAACACAATTCATGAAATTACAGAACAGGTAATAGGTATAAGTGAGCTGTTCTTTTCCTGTGAGGTAGGGAGCTAACCTCACTACCCACTGATCTCTGGGCCATGTACATGTGGCTGCTACCCTTTCAAAGGTTAATAAATAGACCTCTATGTAATCAGTCTCAACCAGCTTTACCATTTTTATGTCTTTCTGCCCCCCTCCAGGGGGCACCGGAGGTCTTGGCGCACCTAAGACTTGGATGGCCCTTAGGGTGTCTGTCCATCTGGCCTCACTGTCTCTCCGATCGATTTCTCATTGTTTCTCCATTTCCATCTGCCGAACACACAGCCAGCTCAACAGTTAATTTGATTCCAATGGTGGACTTTCCTCAGGCTCACCCCCTGTGGCCTGTGCCTGTTCCTCCTTCTTGTTGCCTTCCATCTTGATACCAGGTCCTTTTATTTTACCCTCCTTTCTTCTTACCACCAGGTTACTACCAGAAACCAAAGGTATCCAGAACATTTTGCACATATATCGTGTCACTGCACCTTGCACTGCAATGTCCTCTGTCTGCTCCTGTTGCATCTAGTCCACCTGGGTCTTATCACTGCCACCACGTGTCACAGGCAGTGGGATAATGATGGACTAGGAGTCAGTAGATGATGTTCAAGAAAACAATACTGCTTTATTCTTCCTTTAAAGTCCAACAGAAATAGTATAATAACAAAATAAATAGCAAACGTAAGCAACAAAATAATGAGTAATTCAATGACAAAAATATTTCAAACTTTCAGAATCCCAACAAAATCCACAACTAGAAGGAACTAATTGGTCTAGGTGTGCTTCGTTCCACACCTTACCACTATCTGCTTTCCTTCTAGAGCTAGTAATCTTTTATACAGGTACATGATCATGTGCCTACTGTAGCTCTGCCCATTGCATCCTAAGGCAAAGAAATAAGCACAATTCATACAATAACGTACACATTGTACCTTTCAAACCTCATCATTCATATACATGTGTGTCTTTATATCTTTATTAATCAAAAACTATGCTTTTCAACGTTTTTAATGACTCCAGAGTCTCTAAAACACTGACCCCCAACAGAAATGCACTATAAAAAGATCAGAAGTAAGGCTAGCTGGCTCTATAGCTGCATTCTGGGAGGACAGTGTGAGGAGAGCGTCTGCAGCTGAGGAGCCTTTTCAGGAACTATTCCTGCTATGGCAGGTATTATGTTGTTCCAGTGCATTTAAATCCCATATAGCTGCAATATCTTAAACTAAACTAACACAGCCAATGTTATCTTTTAGGGAGTTTATTTACATTGTAAGAGAACCAGCAAGGTTGCAACCCCACATGAATGTGTGCACAGTATAAAACAGGAATCCTAGGAGTGCAGCCTTTACAGCCGAACCGCCGTGCAGAAAAGCACATACAGGCGTTTGCTTTTTTCCATGACATGGCGTCTGGCTGCTCCTTGGATACCGCTGGAACATAAATGTTTTTGGCTGTTGAGAGAAGGGGGAAACACATTATTAAAAAAATAACTTTTCATTGTGCCCTCACAATTGAGAGGCTCTGCCCCTCCTCTTTTTCTCTTATGGGGAAAACTGGTACAGCACTAGCTATTGTGAATGAAGTGAGGGAGACAGCGCTAGTGGCAACAGTAGAACAAGGGACAGGGCACTTGTTTATATGTCCCTATGTCCTGTTCTACCACCAGAAGAATACAGAAAAAGAAAAGGGGTTTCATTCGCTAAAAGGCATAACACAGCTATCCTGCTCTGTGTCTCCTTTTGCAGCGCATAGCTGCCTATTGTGTAGTTTCTTGTCACTATCATAGCAGAACATATGATCTAGGGCTGCCTATTGTTTTTTCTAAAGAGGACTAACAGAACATTTAACAATGGGTAGCCAGCCCAACAAACAGACATACAGACAAAACAAGAAAAGGGACGATGACAGCCCTGATTACTTGTGTCCTGTCACAGAAACCACTACTAGACATAAGAATAAAAGTGTGGGGGGTACCCTTTCACATGGAGCAAAGCAGAAAATTCTAAATCATGACGTGAAGTTAAAAAAAGGAAAAAGACAGTTAAAAGACAAAGGAATACATACTTTGCTGATTAAATCAAAAACTGTTTTAAACAGTGCACCTTATTTGATAAATGCAGATAACTCAGATTCAGAAGATTCAATCATGGAAATAAAATGAGGCAAAAAAAAGATCCCAATATAATAGAAAGGAAGATCAAAAATGGCAAACAGTATACTTTAAAGGAATTCCCAAAGCAAGGAAGGAGACTCCTTTTCCTTTGAAAATAACAGTTTACAATATGTTAAAATATTTAATGAAAATGAGAATTTCATGGGAAAATATTAGCTCTGTTTATAGACACAAAGCTGACCCAAACAAGGGATATGTCTGCCTGGTGGTGAAAAATGAGAAAATATGCAAGGAGATTTTATTATTGGCAAAAGTGACTGGGAAAATAGGAATAGAGCTGGATACTACATTTAGTAGGTTTTCCTACAAAGGAAGCAATGCTAGCCTGGGAACAAGAAATATTAAGCAAGAAAAAAGTACCAACAAACAATTGTGAAATAAACAAAAAAACAGTTGAAACTGAACATGAGTTACTTTGTACTCCACAACCTGAAAAAAGATAAGTGGCAAAAGGCAAATGAGTCTGAGAATAAACAACAGTGAAATACTGGATGATATGGAACATGGTAATGACTTCCAATACAAAACAGCTGTGGCATTGGATAATAGGTACGAAATGCTAGGAAATACATCTTTGAATCCTCATTACAGCTAAATGCTTCTGAAGACTATGCTTTACATGAATGAGGAGAGCACTCAGTCATCAAGCCACCAAGTGAAGATATTATAGGAATAGTAAGCTGGAACATAGCTGGGTTAAATAGTAAAACCAATGATGGTTTCTGGCTTAATTTTATTTATTTATTTAGTTTTTGTTAACTGGGTAGGTGCGCTATGCAAGAGTGTTGCCTATATTCAGGCACAACCCAGGAGAGTTACATAGTATGACAGTGGAACACAAATGTACAAACAGGCATGTCACAGCAAGGTTTTGATAACAAAGCAGAGAGTGAAAACTGATAACAAGGACATTATGAACAGAAACAGGTTACAATTAAATTAAGAGCAGTTTATACAAAATGCAAGCAAAACATTCAGTAGTACATGGAGATCAGTAGATGCAGTAACGAAGGCAGGTTGGATCAACACAATATAAAGGATCCTGGGGAGCTGATAGGGTAGAATAAGAATGGGGGCAATTATAAGGTGTATGGGTTAGGGGCTAAATACACAGATAAGCATAGCAATTTCAGAAAGGAATAAGTGCTGAGAGGGGTCAGAATGGTTGTTAGGAGAGCTATATAATAGAAGCAGAGCATGAGCAGGTGTTATTGTCAGTTAGATAGGATCAAAGACTATTTTTGAAGGCCTGGTGGGAGACCATGAGTTTAACATAGCAAGGGAGGGAGTTTCAGCTTTTTATAAAAAAAGTATGGAATAGTTCTATTACAGGAAACTTGGTTAAATGCAAGTGAAGATTAAAATATGTGGCCGGCCCAGTGGTGTGGAGAGCTAAGGCATCTGTGCCTTACCGCCTACCATGCCGATGACCTGTGTTCGCAGTGTGAGTGGGCCACCAGGAGTCAGCCAGGGAGAGAGATGATTGAGCATCTGGGGGACAGCTCTCATCTCCTGAGAAGGGGTGGGATTGGTGTCCACTGCTTGCCTGGCCTCTAGCGGTGGCTGGGGGCTGGCTCAGCAGACCCATACCCAGAGGTGGTGGATACAGGGCAGACACCCAGCATGCCGTGGGCAGAAGCATGCGTGGCTCGGCCACTGGCCTCATTGCATGCCACCACACTGCACTTGGGGGGTCAGGTTGAAAATACAAAAAATCCCAATTGGCAGGATGATGCCGGTCCCTCACAGGCACTGCATCCAGTCAGCTGGCACCTTCAAGAAAGAGCCAGGAGGTAAGTCCAGCAGACACCAGGGTGGTGGGGCTGGGGAGCCGGACGAAGGCAGCCAATTGGGAGGAGGGGGAAAAACAAATGAAGAAAAAAAAAGATCAAAATATACAAAGTTTCCATTCCAGCAAATAAACAGTTTATAAAAGGAAGAAACAAGGGTGGCTTGATGACCTTGCTTAATACTAAATTTAACTGGAAAGTGGAAAACTTTTATAAGTCACATCATAGACATTGGTTAGCCACTGAAATTATATTGGATAAGAATAATGTGTTGGCATTATTGAATGCATATTTTCCTCCTTCCCTGTCTCCCGATGAGTTTGAAAAATAATTACAAGAACTTTCTGATTTCATAGAGCAATTTGTCTTATAAAAAAATATGTTCAGTTCCTATTTATGGGAAATTGGAATGCCCATAGTGGAAATCTAAACAAACGGGGGCAGACTAATGGTAACATTAACACAGAAATAGATGGGTATTTGTATCTACCATAAAGAGATGCTAAAGATAAAAAGATAAACATGAAAGGATTGATGTTAATGAAATTTTTTGGTAATAATAACTTATGCATATTGAATGGAAGGAGCATAAAAGAGCATATGGAAGAATATACTTTCCTCACAAAAATGGTTGGATCTACACTTGATCTAGCAATAACTGATGTTGCACTGTTTCATAATGTAAATATGTTTGAAGTTTTACAGGAAGCTGCTTCAGATCACTTTCCTATACTAGTTAGCATAAACTTGAGATCACAGACTGCTGTAAGCTTGTATGATAACATAATGTTGGAAAAAGAAGCAGTTGAGCATTTGGTTATACTGGTGGAGAAAAATTTTAAATGGAACTCTTTATCCCCAGGTAAAATTGCTAGAATACAGAAAAATAGAAAATAAGTAGAATTGAAAAAGGTATCCCTATCGTGTATAGAAGAAATGTTAAGATACTATGAAGCCTTAAACAAGCATTTTAAGGAAATTTTACAACAGGGCGCACGATCTACTGTAAAACATCTTATAGTAAACAAGTGCTGAAAGCACCATGGTGTGATGTAGATTGTAAGCAGCTGAAGAAAATAATAAATAAAACTGCTTGTTTATCAAGGAAATGTGCCAATGTAAACTATAGAAGATCTGTCACTTCTTTAAGACAGGAAAATAGAATATTAATTAGGAATAAAAAGGAAAATTATAATAAGCAGCAATGGGCTGAGATACAAGAAGAAATTAAAGCAAAATATAGTAAGACATTTTGGAATCTAGTTACTTGTGCAAACAAAAGTAATAAATTGAATGTGGATGTTAATATTCCTGCCTCAGTATGGATTACATACTTTCAAAACTTTATTTTTTTTTTACCAATTATTTTACCAGGTAAGACACACTAAGCTGAAAGCTTGTTTGCAGGTGCAACCTGGGAGCACAAGGAAGTTAAGTGACTTGCTCAGGGTCACACAGTATGCAAGTAGGGGCTGTGGGATTCAAACCCAGGTCTCTAGATTTGCAGCTCAGAGCCTTAAACCACTGTGCCATACTGCCTCCATATAAGAGTACTAAAACATTATTTGTGGAAACAAAGGATATAATAGGTGAAAGGACACAAACTTGGGAACATTTAACCATAAATCATATTTAACATTTTTTTGTACAACAAAAACTAAATAAAGCACCCAGTATTAACGGTATACCAGCTGAATTTTATCAACACAACATAGAATGGTGGGCAGAAACATTTTATAATGTATGGTAGAACGCTGTTAACCTTAGGAAATCATCATTTCCTAAGGTTATTAACCTATCGATGTGACGTAGAAATGTTGTTAACCTATAGATGCTATGTCACATCGATAGGTTAACAACAGCGATCGGTCTGTGCATGTGCGCGCCTTTTTTTTAGACAGGGAGCCGACAGATGAACAGTGGTTAGCGAAGGACTGAACGGCCGCGGTGGTGACTTTTTCAAAAAGAAAGCAGCTGTCTTACTTTTTAAGTGGGACCATACACTATAAAAAATAATGCATGGTCCCTCTATTGGCAACCGGTCACTGTTAGCGTCTTGAGGGTGCCATGGCGAAGTAAACCTCTCGAGCTGCGCTCTCGAGGTTTACATGGTCGCCCTGGCAACCTCTTGACAGTTAACAGACCGGTTACCCATAGAGGACCATACATTATCCTCTATATAATCCACACAAACCAAACAAGAGCTGCACTCCAGAGATTTTGTAGAGAATCCATGTAGAATACCAGTGTCAGATAAATCCACCAGACAGTTTTCAGTTCCAAAATGTTTATTCTCCAATGTAGCAGTAAACTCTTTGCAAACGTACTGGTCCTCATACAATGAAAGATTCACCAACTAGGTTCAACCGTTACCCAGCAGCCTTGGCGTGTTGCTCATATGAGCTTTATTAGGAGGCAATAAGCTAGATGATCAGAGCATACTTTATACAGAGATCATTTAGCACATAATTAATGAATTAAATCAAACTGCCTTAATTTTTAAGGGAGAAAATAAAAATAAACCATAACTAACCATTTTTTAGCATTTTTTTCTTCCATATCTGATTATTTTTAAATCTGATTATTTTTGAAGTTATGTACTACCACACAATAAACACAAAAATAGAAATAAATTTCTAAATCAATCTACTAGTTAATACACATGGCTATGCCTTGTAAATTATCCTTTATTTAATTATAACTTGATCTAAGTATCCATTTTTTAAAAATAGGATAAAGCAGAGCAGAAGCAGGACCGGAGTAGGGAGCTGGGTTCCTCCGAATCCTAAATGCAAGTTAATCCTGCGCTCAGCAGATCTCCTGGCTGCAAGAGAAAGAAAAAAGAAAAACTAAGATTACATTGATTCATGTTTTCAAGAATTGCCAGTACTTGGAATTAGTACACAATACTTAGGACTGTCACATTAACAGGGTTATAATCCTACACCCAAGGGGGGGAGTGGGCAGAAAATCCAGAAAAATCTTTAAGGTAAAAATGGGTTAAGGGTAAGGGGAGGTGAGAGAAAGTATCAATATTTATGATACAAAGGCAACGCCTCTCATAAATATGGTCTGTAATCTATGTCAAGATTTAGGCCAATAGACTGCATAGCTTGACGTGAGAAAATACAATATGTTTCACTTTGCAACAGCTGCTGTAGTCTATCACCACACCTTGAGTCCACCCTTACATTTTCTATACCCATAAATTTGAACAGTGAAGGGTCACTGTTGTGTTTCATAAAAGAAATGTTCAGCAACTGGATTGTCCATATAAAAGTTTTTTTATCACGTACCTGTTCCTGCACCCTTAGTTTTAACTGTCTGGCTGTTCTGCCTACATATATGCATTTGCAAGGCCACCATAACACATATACAACAAATGCAGTGATACATGAAATTAACTGATGAATTGTCACCGTGTGTGCATTGTTAGGTGACACAAAAACTGATCCTTGTATATAAAGGGAACATGATATGTTATTTCCACATTTAAACTTCCTTGTGTTTTTTGTGGGATCCATGTTGTTCTAGGGATATCTCTTGTGAGCTAACTTTTGCCCAATTTATCCTTTAAATTAATCCCACTTCTGAAAGTTACCCATGGTTTATTTCCCACATAGTCTGCCAAAGATTCATCTCCTGATAGAATTGGCCAGAACTGGGTGAAAATGTTACCAATTTTGCCTGCCAGATGATTATAAGCAGTCGAAAAGCAAACCATCTCATTCCCTGTGGGGTCTCTGACTTTGGGGTGAAGCAAACTGCTCCTGTCTGTGCTTTTAGCTCTTCCTAGTGCTGTTTCCAGTGTCACCATACTGTAACCTTGATCTAAAAACATTTCTTTTAGTTCATTTGCTTGTTTCAGGAATTCATTCGTTTCAGAGTAATTCCTCCTGAGCCTGCAAAATTAGCTAAAATGAATGGATTCTTTTAGCTTTTTAGGATGGGCATTGGTTGCTAACAAGAAATTATTTGTAGCCGTTGATTTCCTGAAGTCCTTTGTGATGATTTTGTTCACATTGTTGAAAATGTAACATCTAGGAAATCAATGGACTCTGACTGGTAATTACATGTGAACCATACATTTTTGTCATTTTGGTTAAGACAATCGAGAAATGTGTCTGCTTCATCCGTGAATCCCTTCCATACACACAATATATCATCTATAAAATGATACCATTTGATAAAGTGCTTGTGGTACAGATTTGTGTTATGGTCAAATATCAGTGCCTCTTCCCAGTTACCCAAAAATGGGTTTGTGAAGGATGGCACAATTGATGCCCCCATCGCTGTACTGCAGCTTTGTAAATAATAACCTCTATCAAATTCAAAAAAATTATGTAAAAGAACAAACTCAAGTCCCTCTGTAATTAACTCAATTGGGCATTGCAATCACCAATGGATCTCTCATTAAGAAATATGAACATGCGTCTACACCATCAACATGCCTGATGGAACTGCATAATGCCTCAGCATATATTGTCAACCAGTAGTACTCTTCATGACATGTAAAATCTTACATTTTGTTTAGAATATCCATTGTGTCCCTAATATGAGACATAATACACTTCTCTGTAGAAAAAAGTCTAAAAACCTTTTCAGATCATCTATTAGTGACCCCACCCCTGATATTATTGGTCTACCCCGTGGGTCCGATGCATTTTTATGAATTTTTAGGAGGAGGTACATAGTTGGTACTATGGGTATCTGTGGTAATATGAAGCAAACCTCATTCTCTGTGATGTCCCCCCCATGTTTGCCCTTTGTAATAAGTGCAGAGTCTGATAGTAATTTTCTGTAATTCATTTGATTACTCAATAAATCAAAAACTTTGTTTTCATAGAATTATTTTTCCATTATTACCAAATTACTTCCCTTATCTGTTTGATGACTATGTCATTCATAGCTTGCAATTCTGAAATGGCATTACCGTCTGCTTGTGTCATGTTTTTAAACACTGGCCCTGTACTGACTACTGAATTAAGCAATTGTTCTACTTTACTCAGTACTGTATTTTTATATGTGTTGATTACCAGGTTACTTATTCCTCACCAAAAAGTTGATTTAGGACTGGACATTCTTTTTTCTAAGTTTCAAAAAATCCTACTTGCTGACATCATGGAGATCCATTTCAAAGTTCCTACCTGCAACATTAGGCTAGTTCTCTGAAAAAAAAATGTTTCTAAATATTCAAAATTCTGTCAGTCTAAATCAGTCCAGTCATCCACTTCATCACTACTGTCCGTTTCTTGTGCTTCCTCCATTAATGCATCTATTTCACCAATTTGGCTAGCAATTAAAGAAAGTTCCAATGATTGGATACCTATGTTTATATCTTCTCAGGTTGTGTATTTCAGAAAAAAAGTATTTTAAAGTTAACTTTCTGAAGAATTTTTCAAGATCTAAAGTTATTCGGAATTTATCCAGTTTTGGGGTTGGTATGAATGATAATCCTTTATTGAGTACTTCAGTTTGAGTTGCTGACAGTTCTTTATTTATGAACTTCACAATTCTCCACTCATTGTTTATGGTCTGTTGCCTGTGACTTTTTCTCCTTTTGTTTTGGAAGTTTCTTTTTCTTTTACCGTGTTGCCAGGCTCCTATGTGGAAAAAGACACCTTAGCTGAAGAGCTGCTGTTTGTTCATCTGTGGATGAACAAGGAATGATTTTTAAGTGATCAAGAATCATTCCTTGTTGATAATCAGCTTTGTCCCTTTCCAACTTTTTTGTTTTCTACTTGTTAATTCCTGCTTGTGTCTATTTAGTTTTTTCAAAAGGTTTTTATTTGTGGCAGCAAAGTCAGGATGTTTAATTAATCTTTTGAGAGCTTGTTTTGTCCCAGCAATTTCTTTAGAAAGATTTTCATGAATTATTGTGTCTTTCTTTATTAGAATTTTCATGAATGACTTAGCACACTATAGGGCAGCTTTTTCCAACTCGTCTTTGAGTTCAAATAACTTTATCCCTCCTAATGGCATTCCCATTGTTTTAAGCCCCCATGGTGCTATGCTAAGATACAAGTACTGTTCCAAATTACAGATATTATATGTAGTGTTTAGTTCCTTAAATGAGAGTCTCTCCAGTGCATCAAATAAAGCAAAGAGCTCTCCTTTCTCTGGATCTGTAGTAGTGCTCGTGCCTGTTCCCAGTTTCAACTTCACTGATTGCTTACGTGTGTTTAAGTCACCCATGATGGTTAAACAGACTGATGAGATTTCCTCAATATCATTTGCTCCCACATTGTGCTTGTTGTTCATCTCTCTTGGTAAATTCAATATGAATCCTCAGAAAATCAGTCCATGTTACAACCAAGCTGGTGACCGTTTTTTGAGTAAATGTCTCAATCCATTTCGTAGTTGAAGAAAATGAACCTTCTTCACTCCACCATCATATTGCAACAGGTATTTGGGTAGCTGTGAGTAATGCCTGATAACAATGAAATGAAGTGGTAACTGCACTCACCAGTATGCATAGCGACCACTTTATTTCATGGGAAATATTTTATAAACTATTTGCATACATTAGCAAGACAGGGTACCAAATACATGGCTTATTGCTGAGTTAGTTCCCATTTTTAAAAAGAGTAACAGACAATTACCATCAAATTATAGACCTGTAGTACTACAAAATATCTCAGCAAAACTCTTTTCATGTATCCTAGTGCAAGAGTTGAATGACTGAATTGCGGAATTGAACATACTAAGTACAGTAATAGGCAGTTGGATTTAGGAAAAACATTTTTGACAGTGGATTGTATATTTGTTATAGACCATTTATTAGGAAAACAAGAGCATATGGTAGAAATGTATTGTATTTGGCATTTATTGATATTGCATCAGCCTTTGACAATGTAAACAGGAAGATACTCTAGGAGATCTTAAAAGCTTTGAAAATAGACTGCAGACTGCTCTCACTATTACAAAGGCTTTATTCAGACACAAAAATACAAATCAGGTATAGCACAGATAGTAGATTAACTAAACCACTAAAAACAGAGAAGGTGTAAAACAGGGTGTTTACAGCATCTTTACTGTTTAATCTTTATATTGATCAATTGGTATATAAGTTAGATAAATGTAACACAGATGCATCTATTATTCCGGGAATTAAAATCAACATTTTATTATACGTGGCTGACATGATATTAATATCAAAATCAGCCACAGGACTCCAACATGCAATAGATAATATAATGGATACCCTTAAAGAGCTAAAATTAAAATAAATATGGGAAAATCTAAAATAATGGTGATTGATAAACCTAGAAACTTGAAATATCAGTGGACAATCAAAGATGAAATAGTGGAGGAAGTTAATAGATTTTGTTACCTTGGAGTAACAATTAATGCAAAAGATATATGGAAATCTCAAGAAGAAGAAAATAAGAAGCAAGACAGGATGTCCTTGCAACTAATAAATTTTCAAAGCAATGCATTAATAATTCAGTAGTGGCTTTATTAAAAATGTACCAGATGAAAATTAATTCTGCCATTCTGTATGTCTCAGAAATAATGGGTGACCCAAAAAGGGGAAGTCATTTAAAACCCATTCAGAACCGCTTCATAAGATTAATTTTAGGGTTGCCCAAATTTATCCCCCCAAAATTTTTATGGGATTAGACTTGGCTATTTCAATATCTGCAATATAAGAATGGAGACAACTTAATTTTTTCAACAAATTATATAAAAATAAAGAGGAAAATTATCTGTAATTTAGCTGCTGGCTTGATAGTAAAGATTATACTGGTAATGATGCAATTGGTTGCATTAAATCATGGACATGGTTTAATGAATTAGATATTCATGTAGGGAAAATAGGTGTGGAATCTATCTTTAAGAACTGAAATCTTACTGATTTAAATATTTACTGTAAGTATTACTATCCCACTCCACTTTGTAAGGAATAATAATTGGATTGCTTTTCTAGCATTTAAACAATTATATAATTTAAGTAATAAAGACTGTTTAACATGTTTCCAGATACGATATCTACTTCATTCCCAGCTTGGTCAGCCTCCTTTGCACTTATCCAAATCTATCTTACTTGAGAAATTTTGGAAATTTAGTATAGAACTTCATGCTATATCAAAAATATTTAAAAAAAATCCAAAATCAATAGGTATGAAAACAGAATAGTTCATCTAATTATTGGACCAAATATCTTAATTGTTCACCCACAGAAGAAGAAAACAGGAGGGTCTGGCAAAACGTCTATCAGTACTTTCCTTTTGATGGTTTTAGATATACCCAATTCAAAATCATTCATGCAATTTATAATATACCCACTAAACTCTATAAATGGGGAATTTTAAACTCACAAATTTGTACTAGATGCAATAATGAAGAAGTATCTCTTCTGCATGCACTATGGGATTGCTCAAAAGCCCAACCACTTTGGTTTACTATTAAGCAGAGGTCGGATCCAAAATTAGGAATAACAGATGCTTTCACTGCTGAGAAATGTATCTTGGGACTGGGCATCCAGGATTTGAAAGGTATAGGTTGCTATCATTTCAGTTTAATTACCATGGTAGTTAAAAAAGTTATTTTGTGCCATTGGTCTGATCAAAATACACCATTGCTCAATGAGTGGTACAAAAAATATGTCAAACATTATGCATTATATGCATGCTAGCATCAGTGTGAAATTCATACACATCTTATATCCAACAAAGATCTCCCTTGGAAACCTGGCTGTCCAGCCTCATTTTCATGATGTGAATAATACATTTTATTACCTCTGTGCTGTGTAAGTTATGTACAAGAATTGGGGGGGGGTGGCAGGGGTTAGTATAAGAATTTTTGTTTTGTTTTGATATTACACTTATCTGTAATGTTTTCACAATAGTGCTACAATATCGTAAATTGTTTCCATTATATGTGTTAAAATAATTGTATTTCAATAAAGTATATTAAATTAAAACAATTATTACTGTAAAATTGCAAATAATAGAATAACAGATGTTTGCAAGCAGAAATATATGGAACATCTGAGTACAAGACAGAACTCTAAAACTTAGGCTAAACTTAAACAAATACATTGTAGAGAGCCTTATATTATTAATTGTGAGAGCAGTCTGCATGTTAAATCCATAGCAAGATTGAGATTTGATGTAAATTATAATATAAATGCATATTGTTTAACATGGATGCAATATCAGAAGGGTATAAAATATAAGCTAAACTGATCAGGCAAATGGTCAACAATACATGATATTTGACTGTGAACATCTGAAGATACAGTAATACATAATCAGTGGCTGCAGAAGCTCCTGGACAGTATTCCACTGAAATCAAAGGAAGAAAAATGTTTACATTTATTAACTTCAGATAATATTGCAGTTCTGTATAGAACAGCAAGATTTTTAATAGCTAAGTCAAACATTTTAAAGAAAAAATGCCTGAATACATTATACAGAACTGGTATTATACCCTTGAGATAGAAAAATGTTTAAAATAAAAAATGGATATGCACTGTTTTAATTGTAGCTTTTGTATACATTTTCAATATGTTGTGTATTTAACTTGTATGTTATATGCACATTTTGTAATCAATAAACTTGAAACTTGATAAAGGTAGGACTTGATTTAGCAGAAATTTGCTCTTTTAGGTAAACATGCTTTATTGTACTGCTGCCGTAAGCTGTACTGAAAAGGAAGGAAATAACACACCCAGCAACATGAATGAATTTTACAGAACATAAGGAATCCATAAATATGGGCTTCATTTCAGCTAGAAATAATATGATACAAAAAGGGTTGACAGTGTCCCTTTCATGCCATTGGTCTGGTTCACACTGATGTTAAACTTTTCCTGTAAAAAAAAAACATGCTGACTTTAAGTCCAATTTACAAAGCAGTTTATGAAAGTATAGACATTACAGAGTTTTCCCAGCTCCCTGGTCCTTCCAGTCAGTGCACTTAATGTGTATAAGGCAGAACCAGTTACAAACAGCAAGACAGACTCCTCCCACTCCACCAGCCTGTAGGAGCACCAACACCAGACATGGGATTGATAAAATATTACTCATTTATTTAAATATTTCATTCATTCATTCATTCATTCATTCCGTAAACAGACTTCATTATTACAGATATCACCCTCTTAGCAAATTCACTTAATAAAAACGT
This sequence comes from Neoceratodus forsteri, assembly GCA_016271365.2. Lineage (NCBI taxonomy): Eukaryota > Metazoa > Chordata > Ceratodontiformes > Ceratodontidae > Neoceratodus > Neoceratodus forsteri. The sequence goes on from CM057456.1 coordinate 1,729,351,820, forward strand.
TTTTTTTTTCTTTTATATATGACACCAATAGAATTTTGATTTCAATTGAGAGTTTGGAAAATGGCACAAAAGAGTAAAGTACAAGTGTGTGTATACACAGTATGACTTAGATTTGTAGATTCAGCATACACCCAGTGAGTATGAATGATAAAACACTTGCGAAATTCATCTATTAGTAGTGAAACTGGTGCAGAGGAGCTTGTTTTAAATAGAGGTAAATTTTCATTTACCAAGTGAAATTTGCTTTGCATGCTGAGTAGATGAGAGCCTAAAAAAACACTCATTGCTCATAAGTAACTGATGCACAGCTAGAATCAAAAATCAGCATTCAGTCTCCTTATGCTGTAATCAAACAGTTACTGTGGTGTACTCAGAACTCTCCGCATCAAGCTAAAAGGCAGAGTCAGCATAGGGCAAAGATCTCCATAAGCGGGTATTTTAGCAGGACATACATCTCAACAGTAACCCTAGTGTTTAGCAAGTGACTATTTGCCTGCTTTCACAAAGCTACAGTACACCACCAAATGCATATAACTGGAGTTACCATCTAATACCAAGTCAACATTAGCCATATGTAGTTAGAACCAACAAGACTACTTATATGTACTCCCAAGACTTGCTCCAATTCCAACACAGTTTCCAATACAATTCCCAAGTTCCTTGTGTGCAATAATGTGCTAAAAGTGCTTACAATCATGTATAAAGTGTAGGTTTGAAGCCAAAAGTAGAAAACCATCACAGGTGTTGAGGTGCTCGAACGCGCAGAAAGAAACAACTCTTACCACTAACAATGGCCGTGCAACATGATGACATTTTGGGAAGACCCCTTCATCAGACCAATAAGAATGCATGCATGTGGGATTTAAATCTCAAGTAAAGAAACATGTACAAAGGGAGAAAAGTGAGTGATAGAGTGAAATACATGAGTGTGCTCAGAGTGCATAACAGGCATGCATAAATTGATCGATTGATTGATGAGACATAGATTAAGTTCAGATTAGCAGGTTTTCATAAAATCGGGATTGTGAATTGTAATAAAGTTTTTTACTGAAACGGTGTGAATTTTCGTGCTTGAATACTGGGCTGCGAAGAGTTCACTGTTTCTGGGTTTATGGGCGGGTGAGGTGTATGGTGCTTTTGTGTTTTACTGTTAAAATCAATCTTTATCTTTATTGTACTGTACTCATTTTAAATAAGCATTTATTATTTTTGCTGCAGACTTAATGCTCTGCTTGTTGTTGCTTTCCCTTAAAGATGATGTTGTAGCACTAGATGCATCGGATGACAGTCAATCTGGTTCTCGAGGCATAGCAGACATTTTCCAAAACGTTCTACTGCTTTGCTATGGCTCAGGATATGCGTGTCAGATTGATTGGATCCTCTTCTCCCAATCCTGGCTCCTGCTCATGTCCATTCTCATGCATTGCTTTAACTATGTACTACTTCAACTACACAGTCATCAGACATCTGAGCGTGCCAATCCTCCTCAGCATCGCACTTGTATCCAGTCCTACAGCTCGGCATGAAAGACTTACAAAGAAAGTTTCGCCGCAAGGTGAGTCAGCACTTCTACATTATCCTCTGGTTTGGGGTCTCAGTTTGGGAGTCCATTTGGCAGTCAGGTATGCATGTTTCTTCACTGCTCTCAACCACTTCATCCAGCAATTCAAGTGCACTCCAAGGCTTACTATGACCGTTTTGTCCAATTCCAGATTTTGGTCAGGCCGTTTCAATTCTGCTTGGTAGAAATGCACTCCAAGCATCGGCTTCCATGTACCCAACACCCTTCAGTGCTAGTCCTTTTACAATATCCTGGAGGAGGCTGGTTTCTTTACCCTCATGGAGGATGGTGTGTAAGAGCCTCTTTTGGTAGCTGCACTTCAAGAGGACAGGAAATCATGTCTAACTGGTAGATGTTTAGAAAGTTCTTATTTTCAGAAATTACATCAATTTCCGTAAAGTATCCATATTAAACTGTACTTGAATAAAAAGTAATATGAAAAGCTATATTTTGCATTGCTTTGTTTTATGGGCAGCATTCTGTTATAGTTCTCTTCATGGAACCTGTGATCTGGAGTTGTGGCAATGTCACAGTCTGCACATAACTCTGAGCAAGGTTCTGACAGGCCAACAGCTCATGCTTAGCAATTCTGTACACAAACCGACAACATAGTAAAAACTCCAAATTACTGGTTCCATGAACAGAACTGTGCTGAATGTTCTCCATAAAAAGAAAACAATTGAACATGCACTTTTTCACCTCAGTGTCTATTCAGGTACAATTAAATATGGATCATGAGGAACATTGGTAACTGTTGCCAATTAACACTAATTTCCTGTCCCCTTCAAGACTTTTTAAGTTGCCCTGATCACATAGCTGTAACTTAGATGTGGTGTTTGGTGGCACAAACATACATCAAATCTCACCATCCCTCATTTTGAATGTCAGCACTTTGGGATGAGTGGGCACATTATCGAGGAGCACAATGACATTTATGGGCAGACCATGAGATCAGAAATAGCGCTGGGTAGAAAAATGTGATATGTACCAGTGTAAAAAAATCCATCTGCCCATCCAAGCTGATTCTCATAGGAGACAGGTAGGTTAGCTTTATTGACATTGTGGAAACAATGAGGGTCCCTCGATTTACCAACCATCAGGAAAGGGAGTTTGTGGGTGCCATAAGCAAACAAGGATGGTCCCTCTGTCCTTCTGTTTTTCGTGACTGGGGGCTTCATGCTCACTTCCATGTGTGAGTGTCTTATCAGGGAGACAGCACCAGTAAAGGCCTGTCTCATCAGCATTGTAGATTTGATATACAGAAAATTTCTCATCTGCTAACGTTTACTTGAACTCCATGATAAAGGGAGGGATACCTCGGTCAGCCACACTTATGTTTTTGCCACACAAATGGAGCAGTCTGCCATCATTGCATTTTTTTAAATGGTGTAACCAGCTGTCACTGGCAACAAACTCAGTGTGGATACCCAGTTTCTTGTAGAACAGAAGAGCTTTCTCCTTTAGAACATGCCCTGATGTTAGTGTCCCCTTCTCCCTCTCCTATCTGAACCAGAGGTAGACAGCGGCATCCCTCTCCTCATCATCACACTACTACATGTTCTTATGTAGCTCAGTACCCAGAGTATACTCCATAGTCATTGCAAACTCCCTCAGCTTGTGCTTGGCCTCCTTTATGTCAGATACCATGGACTTCCTGATGCTCTACTTAGCTGTCAGTGCCACTGCCCTCTCATAGTATCAGCTTATATGGGTGAGTAATATTGAGTGGCTCAATATGAGCCACTCAATAATATCACTCCAATGTAGAGCGAGTGGGGAAAAAGAGCTCTGAATATGTACAATGAGTGTAGCACTGAGGATGTGCACTACACTCGTGAGGCAGAGGATAAGATAAATTATTTGGCCAAGAACTGCCGAGCTGGCTGTGTGGTGTAGTGGCTTGAGCCACTGCTCCTGGAGCCTGTGGTGATAGGTTTGGATCCCGGTGCAGGCAATTGTTTCAATTCTAGGGGGAGTTTCTATTTTTTCTAAGTCTACTCCTCCTGGAGTTCAGAATCCTTATTTTGGAGGTGCGGGGGGCATAGCCCCCTGCATAAAAAAAGGAGTACTGTGTCTTTTTAGAGGACTGTCACTGTTTGCAGCAGTGTCTCTAATGGGAAGTCGCCCTTTTGTCATTGGTGATTCTTTTGTTGTAGTAATGAGCGACGTGATAAGGGACTCACTCTTATCATATAAAACCCCCTCTCACCATTCTCTATTCACTCCATAATGCAAAGTTTTTGGGCAACAGTGAGGAAGTTTCATTTCCTCTTTCCTCCATTACTGTTTGTCTCTATTCTACAACACACAGCTCCCAAGCTCTCACAGTAATCAACAGTAACCCAACAGTGCTTTATGAACTGCAGTCATCTGACACAGAATGTAAGTAAGCAGATATGGAAAACTGCAACTGCGGTAAGACTGTAGTGATGAAGTTCGTGCTACCACATGCAATTTGTTAGACAGGGCTCTTTAGTGTAACATGGTTCAGATTACCAGGGCTCTACTGGATAGATAGATAGATAGATAGATAGATAGATAGATAGATAGATAGATAGATAGATAGACAGACAGACAGACAGACAGATAAATAGATGGATGATTGTTTAGCTAATCAAACCCAACAAGTTTCCCTTCATGGTACCCTTTCTCTCTTGGTAAAAATAGATAGTGGAGTCCCTCAATGACCTGCCTCTTCTTTTGCTCAAATCCAACTTATTTTTAGGCAGACAACATAGTATTTTATAGAAAAGGAGATGATTCGTTGGCTGAAATTAATGCAGCTTTGCATTCTGACATCGGTATTGTCCAGCACTGACTTTGGGACAAGCCCTAGTCTTAAATGTTGGAGAAACTAAATATATGAAATTCAGAGCAAGGCTACAGATGGCATCTTTTACCCCTGCTTACCCAATTTTGGACAGTAGGGGAGTGCAGCTTGAGGGTGTGGACCATTTTAAGTACATGGGATTTACAATGGACCAAACTTTTCCTTTGAGTACCATATACTGTAAATGATCTGATAAAACCATTCATATCAGAGTAGGGCAGTTATACCATTTAAGAAATTAACAATGAACCCTAGGAAAAATACTAGCTCAATCACTTTTAGTTTCTTTGATAGATTATAGCCTTCTCTTATATATTATGGCAGCTTATACCTTGATTTCTAGAGTTATAGTTCTGTATAACTCAATTTTCCATTCTGCACTATTTAGCCCAAAGACTGCTCACCAATCCATTGGTCTCTATATAATACTGTGAACTGGTTTTCCTTTGAATTAGGATGCACTTTATTTTACCTTGATACGCTATAGGAAATGCATTAAGAGCCTAGCTCATTTTACTTTTATGAATTCCTTGAATGATAGGTTTAATTCCCATATAACCAAATCTCAGGGAGACCAGCATAGATTGCCCTTTTGTAAGGCCTTGCTCTGTCACAAATCTATTATTTATCATGCAACAATCAATTTGGAACTCTCTCTTCACCAATATGCAACATATATTATCTAAATATGCCTTTAAAACTGCACTGAAGAGAAATACTGTTTAACTAAATCCATCTGCAAATGCTACAGTATATGTGAAAATGTGGATATCTGATACATGGTATTATATTCTATTATATTACTTGTTTTATGTGAGTGTCTGTATCACAATTAAAAATGGGTACCTGTGCCCTTGGGTTTTACCCGGCAAACACATTTTAAATAAAAAAAAGTAAATAAATAATAATACTGAGATAGTAAGAGTCATAACTTCAAATAACCAGTCACAGCAAAACTAACAGCATTAGCAGTGAGTTGCACGTCAGCTACAGTAACTCCTTTAGGATACTTACAACACAAAGAATTGGCCCCCGACAATCACTATCAGCAGAGCTGTAGTTATTGACCCCAGATCAGTATCATCTATTGTCAATCTTAAAACTGGTGTCTCGTAACTAGCTCCTATCACTTTATCAGCTATGCAGCATGACAAAAACACCAGGAGATCTGTGTGCTGCTCTCTCTTCTGGTTAAACTTCATGAGTAAGGGCAATTTGTCAGTGTCAGTTTCAGATGAAAATCTGCCTACACAGATTTATATTGATTTTATGGAAAATACCAGTAAGAGAGGGTAACTACACATGCAATTATACTATTACATAAAAGTATGTTTGCATAAGTTCCTTCACTTGGCTAAAGCAGTCTTCATTATTGGGACATTAACCTAATAATAGCTGTTTATTTTTGATGAATGTACTGTCAGTAAATGTTAATGTGAACTTTATTCTCCTACTGGAACTGTTAAAGCAGAGGCATGAACTGAATTTTATGTGTGTTGGAATGTCGTGGGTGGATAGGACACTAACCAGAGCAATATTCCAGTGGAAGCATTAGCCAAGCAAATCAATTCAGGATACAGTGATTTATTTTTATACCAATCCAAATGTGCAGAACACAGTAATGTAAAAATATATTGATTTACATGAAAAACATACAAAAAAAATGGACAGACAAATAAGCAATGGAAGTCTGCCAGACCAACATCTTCAATTTATTTTTAAATGTTACACTGACAGCAGCTTTCTGTGGAAGTGTTAGCACAAGCAAGGACCAGTGCAAAATGATCCCCTATTCAGGGTTTGCTTTTTAAAACACTTGTCATGTTTTTATCACAGATATGTAAGAATATATCCTACAAACTGATTTAGCAGCAAACTATTATTAGTGCTTGTTACTGCTGCTAACAAAATCTTGAAAAGCAATCTGGCATTGCAAAAGGGAAGCACATTGCAAAGATGCAGCTAGGCTGTTCATTCTTATAACTTGTATTGTTATCCCGGGTCGCCCCTGAAAAAGGGACCTTCAGGGCTCAGTGGGCCTACCCGGTCACCAAAATTTAATAAATAAAAAAATAAATAAATAAATGATTGATGTTGGTTAGAATCTTTTGAACACTAAATAATATGATACCCTTCCTGCTCCATTTTAAAATAAAATACACTTTTTGACGCCTTGTCCCTAGTGAAAGATGGCACTAATATCCCCCTGACAACAGCTCTGATACTCCAGAATTGGGCTACCTCAAGCTCCCCATTAAACCCTATCCCCACCTGCAGCCATCGAGACCATACATATCAAATGCTGTTCACATTTACAGGCATTTTTTGAAAGAGAAAATGCTCAGGTGTGGGCACCCTCTCTTTATTTTTACCAAGCACATGTAACTCACTAATCTGTGAGTCAGGGTGGTCTAGTACCAGCTTCAAAATCAGGTGATCACAGGTTCAAACCCCACCAGAGCCAAACACTCACTATGTGACCTTGGGCAAGTCAAGTAACCTCCCAGTGCTCCAGCACACCCAGCTATGGAAACATTTAGAAGCACAACCCCACTGTAAAGGAGATGCTTGGGAATATCTGGTCCCATAAGGTTTAGCATGTGAACTGCATTTGTCTGTTACCTTCCCTGCTTCCACAGGCTCATATTTTGTTGATATCTTTGACATACTGTAGCTGAATTATTAGAATAACCTTCTATTATCTGCAGATCAGACTTTTAAGTCAAAGCCCACCGATTACTGTGGACTCTTTACGTACAGGCAAAATTAAATGTGTTCTGTGTTGTACACTGTACAATTTCAGTTAATTCATTTGTATTACTTATGAATGATGTTACAATGACATGCTGTATGCCCTTTATCTATTTCATAAAGAATTCAAGTTAAAAAAAGGATTCAAGTTTAAAAAAAAAAGTCAAAGTCCACCCCAGAATTCTCTACTTCAAGTGGCGAAGTCACACCAATAAACACTCTGCTAACACAACTACTTTGACATGTTTTATCACAAATCGCAGCATTACATGATACAATATAAAGCTACTCCCTTCTATCTAATAGCCATGTGGGTGGACCTGGGATGTTTTCAACCCATACTCACAGGTCACTATCACTAGATCTCATTGCAATCATAATAATACAGTTCTCATTTCTAACAAAACTAGGTTGGGGGAAGAAGCAGGAAGGCAAAGACAGCATGAGGGAGCGACAGGCAGTACAATATGGAAGGCCAAGGATACAAATGCCCGCAGCCTGGGAAATAAAATCCCAGACCTGGAGGCCTTGCTAGTAGAAGCAGACCTGGACAAATTGGCAATAACAGAGACCTGGCACATCGCAAATCATGACTGGGATGCAAATGTACCAAGCTATGCCCTATTCTGGAGAGACAGGGGGAGTAAAAAAGGATGGGGAGTGGCCCTTTACTTAAGAGAAGGTATAAAAGCAGCGGAGGTGCAGGGCAGACAGGGGGAGGCTGAGGCACTGTGGGTCACCCTTGAGCCAGGCAATGGCACAACAATCCACACAGGCGTGATCTACAAATCTCCAGCGCAGGGAAAGGAGGAGGATAGGGATATAGTGGATCAAATTCATGAGATGGCAACAAAAGGTGAGGTATTACTGCCGAGTGATTTCAATATTCCAAACATGGATTGGACCATCCCAGCAGCTGCTTCAACCAGGAGCCATGACATCCTGGATGCCCTACAGGGGGCAGGCCTCAGACAGCTAGTGACTGATCCCACCAGAGACAGGGCAATTCTGGACCTCGTACTAACTAATGGGGGCAGAATCACAGATGTCCAGGTGGAAGGACAACTAGGTTCAAGTGGCCATCACATAGTGTGGTTTAGTGTGGAAACAGAGACGCAGGCTAGTCACACAAAGGCAAAGGCAAAGGTCTTAGATTTAAGGAGGGAAAATTTTGCTAAAATGGGGAGGTGCTTTGAAGATACCTTGGCAAGGAGGGAGATCGGAGGAGCAGTGGTAACACCTGAAAGGAGCTATAGAGGAGGTGATGAACCAATGCATCAAGATGGTAAACAAAGGCAAGAGAAGGAGGAAACCACTATGGTTTTCAAGAGAGAGAGATGGCGGACAGGGTAAGTGCCAAAAGGGTGAGTTTCAGGAAATATAAGGAGACTCAAAGAGATTAAGACAGGGAGGTGTACCTAAAGAATCTAAGGGAAGCGAGGAAGGCTGTAAGGGGTGCAAAGGAACAGATCAAAGAAAGATTAGCGCAGATGGTGAAGAAAGGGGACAATACATTCTATAGGTACATCAGCGAAAGAAGGAAAGGGGGTTGTAAGGCTCAGAGGAGATACAGAGGAGTGTAAGGAGGGAAACCTGAAGGAGGCAGAAATACTGAACAAATACTTCTGTTCAGTATTCACTGAAGAGGGGGATGGTCAGGGACCACAGCTGGGTGACAGACACGAAGGGGGGAAGGTAAACACAAGTTCATTTACAGTGGAGAGAGTCCTAGAGGAGCTCACAAAACTGAAGGTGGACAAAGCAATGGGGCCACTGGCATACACCCTAGGATATTAAGGGAGCTGTGAAGAGAGCAAACAGTAGTCTTGCCCGATGCGTTTTGGGCATATTTGTCATTTATCAAGGGCAAGTGTGTCCGAAATGCGCCAGGCAGGACATGTCTGTCTGTCTGTGGACTACAATAAAGGGATTCTTTATTCAACCTCTATGCTTGGCATTCCTTTGTTGACATGATGAGTGCTCAAATTTTTGTGTTTGGATGCAGGTAGAAAAAGCAGCAGTAAAGAATGCTCCCGATTCCCATTTCTGCTGTTATTGTTTCCCTGCTATCTTATTGATTTCAAACAAGGGTGCCACCACTTTTCAAACCTAGCCAGGTTCCCCTTTAATTTGTGAAGAATTCCCATGTATAAGACAATACAGGTGACCTCCACTTCCCACTCCATTAGTTGTGAGGTTTCTGTTTGTTTACCTCACATTAATATTGGTCTCTTTGCATCAATGGAGAAGGAGAACAAAAGTTGCTGATGATGCAACATTTCCCTCAGTAATTGTTCTACTGTACATCCTGTAGTATCCAGAAAAGGGGATGGGGGAAGTTGGCTCCTTATGATTTGACTAGTATACCAGATGACAGCCACCCAGAACTCCTTGATTATGGGGCATACTCGCGTAGCGTGTGCTATGTGACCTAGGGCTTTCTTACATCTCCAGCATTTATTCAGAATGTCTAACCCCATATGCCTTAGTGTTGCTCCAGGGTTCTATGCCACCTGCCTATGATCTTTTTCTGAATCAGTTAGTATTTAGGATCAGGAGATCCTTTATGGGCCATTCTTCAACATTTGTTCCAGCATTCAGGTGAGATGGAAATATTTAAATATATAAATCTTGTACCCATTTAAGATTGTGTGCCTCCCAGTCAGGCAGGTGATTAGCTTGAAAATGCTTATAGATCAAGGCCCTTTGCCCTGCTGCTTCTTAAGCCAGGAGGTGATGGTGTTCACCACTGCCATCTTCTCTGTCTCTTCTCTGTGATTTAACCAAGGTTGAAGAGCATGTCGTATCAGGAGGAATCCCCAGTGAACTATATCGGGGAGGCTGAATTCCTCCTGCTGCTGCACAAAAGATTTCAAACACCAGATCATGTTGTCAATAAGGTAATAGATTTTGTGGATCGCTCTCTACAGACAACTTTCCCACTTTATTGTTTTTCTTTCTTTCTACTTGAATTCTGGGATTATTCCAAAGGGGTTCTTGGGGACCAAACGTGAGGTCTGTCCACCCACTCAGTTTTGATAGTATTTGCCATGATGCCCTGGTATAACTCAAAGTGCTGCTCAGTGTCTTCTTCTCCAGGGGTAAACCTCCCATCAAATGGAGAGCAACTAAGGTGGCTCTCCAGCATGCCTATTTTTCTTCTACCCTTAGCAGCTTATTGTTCTGCAGCTGTACCAAGACTGTCACAGCCTGTGTAATCCCATGTGTGATATAGTAGACCCATAGCCATGGCATGTTTCACCCCCCCTTTTTTACTAAACCAATGAGGCTGATTTTCCCATATGTACTGGGAAATTAATCTAATAATTTGGTTCCAAATCTGGGGGGAAATTGTGACGGGCAAATTATTCAAGCAACAAATCAGCTTAGGTAGGGCCATCAGTTTAAATGCCACTATCTTCCCTGGAAGATAAAGAGTCATTTTCTGCCATCTCACCATATTTTGGGCTAACTCTGGCAGCAAACTCAGGAGATTGTTCTGCATCAGGTCCCACAGTTTGGATGTGAAAATCATTCCCAGATATTTTAATCCTTGGGAGAACCAGACCTGAGTATGCTTTCCTCTTTGTTATGTATGAGTTGTATCCTCCAATGGGGAGAATTTCAGTTTTGACCCAACTGACCTTTAGTCCTGACAACCAACCAAACTGTAATACAATAGAGAGGGCTTTTGGTACGGGCTACTGTACAGTCAACAATGTAAGAAGAAGGTCAACAGTGTACGAGTGTTTTACAGGTGAGCGTTCCCACATGTATCCTTCTAACCTGGGGTTCCTACTTTATAGCTGCTCCCAGTTGTTCCACCACCACAAAGAGTAGAGGGGGAAATGGACACTCCTGGCTGGTCCCTCAGTGGAGTGGAAATTTTGGAGATAACATACTGTTGGTTAGGACCATAGCAGAAGACAAAGTATATAGTGGTTTAACCGTAGATATAAATGTGGGCCCTATACTAGCTTTCCATAATGCCTTAATCCCTAATTATTACTAACACATATAATACCTTTGGCTGCCCTTAAGATAGCTGATGTCCCAGGACCAGATGGGTTGCATCCGAGGATACTCAGGGAATTAGCAGTGGAGCTGGTTGAACTACTGGTATATCTGTTCAACAGCTCACTTAGGTCTGAGGAAGTTCCAAGGGATTGGAAGGTGGCAGACTGCACCACTTCATAAAGGGGGGGATAAGGAGTAACCAGGAAACTACAGGCCTGTCAGTCTAACCTCTATTGCAAGCAAGCTGATGGACTCACTGATCAAAGAGGACATCATAAACTACCTAGAGAGAAACAGGCTCCAGCATTGTAAACAGCACAATTTCGTGGCAGGAAGGTCTTGTCAGACTAACCCTTATAGTTTTCTTTGACTGGATGACAAAGGAATTAGACAAGGGCCATGCTGTGGATCTGCTCTACTTTGACTTCAGCGAGGCTTTTGGCTCACTACCTCACAAACAATTGCTCAAGAAGATGGAAGACCTGGGTGCAGCTAAACCCATAGTGAACTGGGTGGGTAACTGGCTATAGGGAAGGCAGCAGAGGGTGGTGATCAATGGGGTTAAATCAGAGGAGAGGGAGGTTATGAGTGAGGTTCCACTGAGATCGGTCCTGAGTCCAGTCCTCTTCAATATGTTCATTAGTGACCTTGGAGAAGGAATCCAGGACAGGTTGTGCTGCTTCAGAGATGACACATAACTATATGGGAGGGTGGATAGTGACTAGGGAATAAGGGAAATGCAAAGAGACCTACAAAAGCTAGAGGGGCGGTCAAAGGTCTAGCAGTTAAAATTCAGTCTTAAAAAGTGCAAGGTAATGCACCTAGGGAAAAATAACCCCAAGACAGAGTACTGGATGGGAGGAGAGAGACTTAGCACTACAGCTGAGGAATGGAATCTGAAAGTTATCATTAGCAACTCATTTAAGCAATCGAGTCAGTGCAACAAGGCCTACAGCAAGGCTAACAGGATGCTGGGATACATCGGGAGGGGTATTGATGGCAGAAGAAAAGAGGTAATACTTCCCCTCTACAAAGTACTGTGTCTAGTTCTGGAGTCCTCACCTCTGAAAGGATAAGGATAGGTTGGAGACAGTGCAGCGCAGAGTAACAAAAAGGGTTCAGTGCCAGCAGGGGAGATCCTATGAGAAGCGCTTCGAGGCACTAAATATGTACTCACTGGAGACCAGAAGGGAGAGGGAAGAGGGGAGATATGACAGAGACCTTCAAGTTCCTTAAAGGAATTAAAAAGTGAACTGTGGGGAACTATTTAGCCTGAATACCAATTCGGGGTCCTTGGACACAAATGGAAATTAACAGGAAGCTGGTTCAGAAGGGAGAAAATACTACTTTATGGAAAGGGTGGTGGAACCTTGGAACAGTCTGTTGGCTGTAGTGGTGGGTGAAAAAACAGTCAGGAGATTTAAGCAGGGCTGGGACATAATGAAGGGAATAGTGGCTACCGGGGGCAACAGGACCAGGAAGGAGAATAGAGAGATGACGAGGAGGGTTAGTACCCTGGACAAACAGTAGGTTCCAGGGATTATAGGGAACTTGGACAGACTGGATGGACCTCTGGTCTTTTTCTGCCATCATTGTCTATGTTTCTATACAGTGTTTCCCATTCATTATTTTAGCACGGTGGACCACCACCCTATATATTTTGTGCCACCACTCTATATTTTTTACCACCACCCTATATTTTTATCCATTACTGATTGTTTTTTTTTCACAAAATCCTCCAAAACTGTCTTTTGTTGTAATCCTTTACTGCACTACTACCCCTGTTTTGATACTAGCACACCATGTTTTACTTAAAATCTACTTATGTACATGTATAGTACATATAGGAGGTCCAGAAAAATAACACACCTTTTGACCTGATCACCACTGCCACTGTCCTATATTTTCAGACAGTGGGGAACCCTGCTATATTTCTATGTTTCTAAACAGGTATTCCCACTCCCCTGAGTCAAACGCTTTCTCTGCATGCACTGCTATGAATGCATAGGATGCAGGTTGCTTAGTGGCCTTCTCCAGCACAGACATTACATCCTTAGGTTGTCCAGCTCTTGTCTGCCCTTCACAAACCCAGTCTGAGAGTTATGAATACGATATGGGAGTGTCCTTTCTTGTCTTGTCACCATAGCCTTGACCAGTATCTTAGCATCTACAGTATGTTAAGGAGAGAGAGAGATAGGGTGGTAGCTTTTGCACAGTGTTTTATCTTTATGGAGCTTAGGGAGGACCATGATGGTCAGCTCTTGCATAGATCTGGGTAAACCATCAGACAGATGGGCTGTGTAAAACATCTTCAGCATGTGAGGGGCCAACTGGCACTCGAACATCTGGGAGAAGTCTTCACTTCGCTCCTCCATGCACAGTGCTTCCCCCATTGCTGGGGCTCTTATGGCTCCTGTGACCTCCTTCAGTGGCAGTTCTGCCTCCAGTTCCTGAATAATATCAGCCAATGCCTGTAGAAGATTAAGTCTATTCAGGAAGGTGTTAATATCCTTTGTCTGCTTGTCCAACTAGGATAAGTACAGTGAGGCACAGAATTCTGGAAATGCCCCAGAGGGTCTCTATCACAGGGATTTGTTTAACTCCAAAAATTGATTAGCGTTTTGCTCATAAAAGTGCTAAAACATTGTGAAAATGCATGGCACTTGCCTCACTGTGTTTAACAAACATAACACTTACAGAAAACCTATATAAATACTTTCTGTACAGTTAGTATTGTCCCAAGGAAAAAACTGCTAATCAATTATTTAAAACCCCGCTATCATATCTCCCCTAGAGGGCATAAAGGGGATATTTTTATTTATTTATTCATTTTCAGATTACAATACCTTTGAGCACAGACAACTCATTTACAAAGGTTCCACATCGGTGGGGAGGGGAGACAAAACATACAAAGAAGGCAAAGTACAATGTTTCCAAAAACAGTAAAATAAAGTGAGTATATATATATATATATATATACTCAGTTTTATCATTTTAATATGAGGAAAGCATAGATGAGAGGAGGAAGGATAAAGATGGGAGAAAGAAAGGCAGGAATTGGCAGCCATAGGCCTTGTCAAGCTGGTGTGGGGGGGTAGAGGCAGGTGGGGTGAGGTGGAGAGGGGGTAGCCAGGGGCCTTGTCAAAGTGTGAAAAGGGGGGTAGCCTCAGAATTGTTGAGGTAACTGCAGAGATACCGGGTTATCCAGTTATGAAGAAAAGACTGAATGCTAGTAGATGGGAGTCTCAGGTGAAGCAGTCATAAGAACTGTTGGCTGTGAGATGTTGGCATAACTTCAATTTGAATGGTCCCAATTTAGGTAGGGTAGTTATATCACTATGAAGAGTATTAAACCAGTGAGGTGCTCTGTAGACAAATGAGCATTGTCTCTGGGCTGTCTGACAGCTAGGAACATGGAGATGATGGCTGTTTGAGCATTGCGTATGCTGTGAACTACAATGGGGGCTTAGCAGGTTTGCGGTGGAGATATGATAGAGACCTTCAAGTTCTTGAAAGGAATATACAGAGTGAACTGCATGGAATTACTGTATTTAGCATGAGTTAAGGGTTCAAGGTCAGAAAGGCATGAGTGAAACTTAACAGGAGGAGGTTCAAGAGGGGATATGAGAAAGTGTTATTTTGCAGAAAGGTTTGTCACACCATGTAACAGTCTACCAGCAGAGGTGGTGGGCATGAAAGCCATTAATGGTTCCAAAAATGGTTGGGACAGAGTGAAGCGTACAGTGGTTATTCAGGGCAACAGTAACAGGAAGGGCAATAGGGGGTGAATAGTAGAGTTGGGTGGAATACAAAATTCCGCTCATGGAATGCCCATGGAATTACCATTCTGATGGTAACCCTTGTTTGTACCTTGGCTTTTATTATGTGCCCTAATTTTAGAGTGAATTACAAAGATAGTTATACATATAGGGCCCTACGCACCAATGGGGAGGCGTGGCTACACGAGCATATCTGTGGCACACAACCACTCCACACACCTGCCCCCAGATGGGATGCACTGCCAGGCACCACAATGCATACATACTAACCCTGGCCACACGAAGAGCAATGCACCGAAGGCAGGTGAGGGGGCATGCCAGCCATACATGCCATTCATCATGGTGAGTAAGGCTGTGCACTGGGGCATGTAGGGGCAGGCAGGTACGCCATGGACAGCCCTGCCATAAGTGCCCCAGTATGCCCAGCCACCATGCACATTGGACTGGAGAATGGGCCCACGGTCAGGATGGCTGTCCCCCCCCACAGCCATGGATGGCCTGGCCATGAACCCCCTGGCAGACACCCCCACTCTCTACACCACTGCCTCCCACAGCATTGCACCCCACAGCCCAGAGCCTGGTAGTGCCTGCTGAGCCAACAGAGGGGCATGGCAGACACCACCACCAGCACCGACACCACCCTACCCACACCCTTGGGTGGGGTGCCAGGTACCAACAGCCAGTGGCACAGCCCTCCACACACCCCATGACTGCTGGCTGCTGACCTACAGGGCGCGGCCAATGCACACCCATGGAGGTCAGATGACCCGGCGACTGGAGGTGTGCGGAGAACTGTGCCACATTTCGATAAACTTACCAGTACTCTAACCATGGTATGGGTGGGGTGTTATGAGGGCACTATGTCTCACGATGGTTGGGGATACAGTGTTTGGTAGTCACCTCGCTGGGCAGCGGTGCACTGGCGTGCGGTGTGTGCCTTGTGGGGGGGTGCCTTGCACTATGGGGGCCGGGGTTTCCTGGGCTGTGGAACAATGCCTGGATGGCCCCCATGCAGTGGGGACATTGCCAATGGCACAGCTCCTGTAGTGGCTGTGCTGCATGGGTCCAGGTGTCTGCAGGCACAATTCCTGCACCCAGAACCATGCCTCTCCACACAAGGGAACCACTCCCTGTCCAGGACAGGCATCCGATTGAATGCCCAGCCGGGCCCGCAGCTCCACCCCCGGCTGCCCTGCGGAGTTCTGCATGCCGGAGGGTGGGGCTGTGGAAAGGTGCCATCCATTATGCATACCCTGGGTGCGCACCTGTCCAAAGGTGCAGTGCTGTGCAGGCGAATTATGTATGATTTGCATGTAACTTGCGCCCATTAGTGCATAGGGCCCACTGATTGTGCATCTTTAATGTATTAAGGCCACTTTTATTATTATTCAGCTAGTCTTTTATTTGCTTCAGCTTGGGTTCCCTGTTTCTCCCCCCTCCCCATAGAAACATAGAAGTTGACGGCAGATAAGGACCACAAGGCCCATCCAGTCTGCCCATTTCTTTTTTTGCCTTATGAATGTGCCATCAGCCTTTGCTCTGTCAATGGCCTATCTATTCATACTCATCTGTATTGCTCCCTTATGCCTATCCCATGCCTGTTTGAAGCTCTGCACGCACTTCATATCCACCACTTCCTGAGGTACATCATTCCATGCATCCACCATCCTTTCTGTGAAAAAGAACTCCCTCATATTACCCCTTAATCAGCCTCCCTCTAATCTCATGTTGTGTCCTCTTGTCCTGCTATTTTTCTTATATTGAAACATGTTAGACTCTTTCACCTTGTTAATGCCCTTATTGCCTTAATGCCTTATTGTTATTAGATGTGCTGCTCACAGTGTTTGAATCATGCATGCACCCTATTTGAATAACACTTTGTTTGAATTTGCTCTTTTTGATTAGCATTTTTAAATATTTAATTGACCTGTAGATATAAGGTCATTAGTACCTGAGTGATCGAGTCTTTTTTTTATCACAGCTGCTGTTTCTATGCCCTCCCCCTGACAGCCCTCTTCTGCCCGACACCCCCAGCTCCATCCCCTGAAATTACCAGGGCTTACCTTATGCCCGGCCTGGGAGCGGTGCCTGTGGGGAGTCAGGTGTCATCCTGCTGCTGGGGATTTTTCCTCCTTTTTTCACCCCTTTTTGCATCCGTGCACTGTGCAATGGGTGCAGCAGCTGTCTCCACCTCTGCGGAGTCAGCCAAGCACCCTGGGCGTGGGCAAGTCTTCTTAGCTGTGCCATTCACAGCACAGACCCCCCCCCAGGAAGGAGAGCTGCAATGCTCAATCCTTATCTTCCCACTAGCCTCCGAACGACCCAAGTCCGTTCCCAAACCCGGGTCGCCAGCATGGTGCAAGGTGTGGCATCCAGCGCCTCAACCCTCAGCACCACCAGGCCGGTCATGTGATCGAGTCTTGATAAAGCACTTGCAGCATGAAACTGTTGACTGTTATGTGGGAGAGGTACATATGCTGTCACTTAACATTTTTCTATTATAAAGTTTTAAGATTTCAGTAATTTTATGGACATTGCTTTGGAGTTGGTGCGTGCCCCATTCCTAAGCTGGCACTTTGACATTTCATTTAGGTAAGCACCATCTATACCTGGAAGCCACTTTAGTGGCTTACACTGAAATAGATTATGGTGTGTACTCTAAGTGACTCTAATATGGCAAGAAGTACGGCAGTCAACATGGAAGACTATAGCATTCAGGATGACAGCGACCACCCACAAAGATCAAGCACATCAACCTTCATGGATTCTCTGTTTTGTAAAGCAGTTGAGCAGATGCCATTCTTACTGGCTGTTCTCTAACTGGCTGAGGCTTAACCTTGACAAGACGGAGGTACTAGTGATTGAGCCAGGTCATCGCCGGATGCTGTCACCACCAGCACAGGAATAGGGTTGTTCTTGGGGTCCACTGCATTGGTAGCGTCCAATAAGGAGTGAAATCTGGGCATCATCCTTGATGATGGCTTGTCACTTGGATCTTAGGTGTCTGCCATCGTCCAGAGTGTTTTTTTCCACTTAACGAATGTCACCCAGATTAAACCCTTGATCCCACCTGATGACCTGCACTCACTGGTACATGCTTTTGTTACATCAAGGCTCGATTACTGTAACACTCTGTACTTTAGGGTCAGTGGGGGCAACCTCCATCGACTGCAGCTGATGCAGAACGCTGCAGCCAGGTTGTTGATGGGCCTTCCAAGGTCTGCTATAAAACCCAGTTCTGTCTGAACTCGCTACAGGCTGCCCGGTCAGGTGGAGGATTGTCTTTAAGGTGGGCTTGCTCTCCTATAAGGCCCTATATGGATCAGGTCCAGGTTATTTATTTATTGTTATTTAGTTTTTGTTTACCGGGTAAGTACCATAGCCAAGGCATGACTATTTTCAGGCACGACCCGGGAGAAATACATACAATAGACAAGGAATAGACATTAGAAATTAAACAGGATGAAACACGATACAGAGCAGTATAAGATATTGACAAAGGTCAGTGAGTTGGTACAAAGTTGACCAAAATTTCACCGTTAGGTTGCAGGACATGACAATGGTTCACTAACAACACTTCAATTGATACAGGTAAGAGTGACCAGGATACAGAGCGATGTAAGGTACTGACAAAAATCAATGAGTAGGTGCTGAAATTAAGACAACATTTCACAGTAGGGTAACAGGGCAGGTCAGCAGTTCAACTACACAGTATCAACAATTCATATCTGATTTCAGACAAATGTGGTTAAGCACAAGTGGATAGGGTTATAGACTGATAGAAACATAAGTGCATTAATAGCATATCCTGGTGGGTTGGCCGAGTTGGATCCATATGCAACAATGGAGCAGTATGATGAGGTCAGAGCCGCGTTAGATTCAGGGAGGTTTAAAACTGGCACAGGAGACTTGGCTAAGGAGGAAGTTGTGACAGTTTGTTTTAAACTGGGCATGGCTGGGTGCTTGGCGAATATTGAGAGGCAAGGAGTTCCATAGTTTTACTGCCGAGTAAGAGAAAGCTAGGGTTCCTTTATTAGATTTGCATCTCGGTGTAGTCAGCAGTGATTTGTCAGATGATCTGAGGCCATGAGATGGGGGCAGAGGATTCAATAGCGAGGCCAGTGATCCTGGGGTCCCTGTTCTTACAATGCAGTTGGTCAGGAAGCCCAGGGCATAGGTTCTAGCCAGAGCAGGGGGGTAGCCAATTTAGGTCAACATAGAGCTGACAATGGTGCTTGGACCAGGGTGAGGCCGAGGCATATCTGCAGATGCTATTGTAGGTGGTATCCCACTTTTTTAGAAGAGTGGTGGATGTGTTAAGATATGTGACTACCCCATAGGATAAGGACAGGAGCAAAATTCCACGGGCTATGGCTAGTCTAGCTGATTTCGTAGAGACATAGCTAGTTTTGTAGGCAGCTCCAATTTTGGTGTTAACTGATTTGCAGGAAGATGTTTTGTGCACATCAAAGTTGAGGTTTTCATCAAGGAGGACTCCAAGGTACTTGAGAGAGCGTACAGGTTTTAGTACCACACCATCGTGACCAGATACTCTAAAGAGATCACGGTTGTTGTTTAATTTGACTGTAGATCCAAACAACATTGTGTGCATTTTATCAAGATTAAGGATGAGCTTGTGAGTAGAAAGCCAGGACTGAATAGACTTGAAAGCAGTGGTCAGAGTCTGGATTATATGGTGTATATTCTTGTCATTACAGTAGAATACCAGGTCATCTGTGTAAAGGATAAACAAGCAGTCAGGGCTATTTGATGATATACCATTAATAAAAATGGAGAAAAGAAGGGGTCCTAATATCGATCCTTGGGGAACTCCTAGGTTGTTTGCCATGGGGCTTGACTCAGCAGAATTGAATCTCATAAGCTGTGTTCTGTTGGATAGATAGCTCTTAAACCAGGCAACTGAGTTAGTTGAGAAACCAAGTGCTAGGAGACTGTCTAGTAGGAGTGGATGGTCGACAAGGTCAAAAGCCTTCATCAGATCTATAAAGACAGAACCCATGAGGAGGCCATTGTCCATAGCAGTTAGAGTGTCATTTGTGAGGAGGAGTAAGGCCATGGAGGTGCTATGACCTTTCCGAAAGCCATGTTGGATAGGCGAGAGGAGGTTATATTTAGTCTTATATTCGGTGACTTGAACTGACACAAGTTTTTCCATTAATTTGCTTAGTACTGATAGTATTGCAATCAGTCGATAGTTAGCCGTATCTCTTTTATCGCCTTTCTTTAAGACCGGTATAATTTTGGCCAGTTTCCATACAGCCAGGACAACACCAGTGCAAAGAGAGCAGGTAAATATCCATGACAGCGGCTGTGCAATGAATGGTGCAGCCAGCTTTAGCAATTTGGGTTCTAGGCCATCAGAGCCTATGCTAGTACCATCAGATATGGTGTTCAGAAGGCCTAAGACAACAGATTTGGAAATAGCCTTGAAATAGAATGGAGGGGGGAAGGGTACTGGGAGTGAGTGGGGTCATGGGAGGTAAAGGCTGACTACGGGGGAAGCCCGATGTTAGGCTAGATAGGTTGGAGAATTGTTTATTGAATGCTTCAGCAATGGTCCTGGGGTTGTTACAATGGGCCCCATTTATGATCATTTCATCAGCCAAGTAAGTATTTTTCGCACCCAAGAATGATTTGATATGAGCCCAGAATTTTCTGGAGTCATTTGATGCTTCCCGCAGGAGCCCTTTACAGTACAAACTTTTTGCTAGCCTAATTCTATTTTTGCAATCACTTCTCTGGGTCCTGTAGGTTTAATAGTCAGAGGTGAGGCCTGTTTTTCTGTAACACTTCCAGCTTTTATCCCTAGTACACAATGCAGTCAGGAGATCTTTATGTAGCCACTTTGTGGGTGTTACGTGAACCCGCCAGGTAACATGGGGTGTATGTCTATCCTGTAGTGCATGGAAATGCTCTAGGAAGTAGTCCAGTGCATCCTGAGACTGGGTGAGATAGGACCAGCCAATAGATGAGACTTCATATAGGAACTTAGCTTGGTTTAGGTTTGCATAGTTCCTGAAGGTGATATAATGTGGGGGTTGTGTCAGGGAGCAGGAGTGTTGCCACACACAGAAAATAGGGGAGTGATCAGATATATTATCTGGCATGGTACCAGCCTTCATGATTCTGTCAACTCTGTTTGTTATCACCCAGTCCAGTAGCGTGCTCGATTTATCATTAGGGGAGATCCTTGTGGGCTCAGTGATCATTTGACGGAGGTTAAAACTCTGGGTTAAAGTTTGGAGTGACTCATGAGAGTACCAAGCCAGTTCTGATTCATGTTCCCTAAGATAAGCAGTTCATTTTGGTCTGCCAGTGCTAATGTATCCTCCAACATATTAGTGAGGGCAGACAGACCTCCCTGGGGTGTAAGCCACAGCTGTATGTAGATTTTTTGCTCCCAGGTGTAGAATTGCAGGAAGGGATTCACAGATGGAGGACTGAGGTTTGGTTTTCAGCGAGACATTTAGGTGTGCCTTACAGTACAGCACCACTCCCCCACCCTGCTTAGAAGATGACATGTCATTTCTGATAAGGCAATAGCTTGGTAGTGAGCAGGTTGAGTCAGGGGTGAGGGGCTTGAGCCATGTCTCAGATAGACATAGTATATCCGGGTTATTGGTGGTGACCCAAGCCTCCAGCTCTGGAAGGTTACGTGTTATGCTCCTTATGTTTAGATGGGCTATGCGTAGCCCAGTAGCAGTGGCCCAGGGGGCACTATCGCACGGATTTAGGTGTAGAGGACCTGGGTTTAGTTCCACATCCCCTGCTAACAGGATAGCGAGCAGCATCAGATACAAGAGCTTGTGATGAATAAAAGGGATACACATGGTTATTTCAGAGCGGCAAGTGAGACGAAGGTATGAGATCATCCAGTAATAGGTCCACTTTGGGGCTAATAGAGTAGTGAGATTCAGACTTTCAATAGGTCTAACTAGCATGTTAGAAAAGTTAAAGTTACTAGTTGAGGGCAGTTGCCAGTTAATTTGATGAGAACAGGGGAGTAGGGAGAGCCTGGTAAGTGAGGATAACAACAGGGTGGTCACCAGTGTGGCCCGGACTTTAGGTATCATGGTGGGCAAGTACACCAACAAAATAACCAATAGGTATAAAAAGAGGAGGAAACATGAATTAATTTATGGTGGGCAGCAGCACCAACAGTTACAATACAAGTAGGCAGGAGCAGAAACAGCACCATAGCAGCTTTAAGCCTAAAGTAAAGAATTAGAGAGCATAAAAGATTTGCCTATGCCCCTAGCAGTAGAGTGTGATAAGGAGCAAATGGGAAAGTGGCCTGTTAGATGTCAACTGACACTGACAAATACTAGTCTATATAGCTAAATGTCGAGATAGAGCAGACGGGGGGCGGGTGGGAGTTGCGAGCACCGGTGGGGTATCAGTTTAAGCAGTTTATGAGAAATATGAGTGTCCACCAAACGGCATTCCTCTGTATTCAGCAAAGAAAAAGGCGCCAAAGAAAGAAATGGAAAAGATCCTCCGCTTTGCTTTGTCCCGATAAAACAGCAGGCGTGCAGGCTGGCAGCAAGGTCTGTGCCCTTATTAGATTTATCTTAGCGATTTTTCAATGGAGAAACAGTGGTGGGTGGTCTCCTGCTAGCAGGACCACTGGGGAGAGACCTGTGGCACAGTCCGTGGAGGATCCTAGTCACACCCAAGCAGGCAGCTGTATCCTGGGAAAAGAGGAAAGGGGTGGAATTTATCAGTGGGGAAGAAGGCTAAGCACAGTGAAAGCAGAGAGATAGAGTGGGTTAAGGTTACAGCAGCAGAGACAGAAATTAAATTACAGTGTAAGCTCAGCCCACTTAATTAAATCATGCAGTTTTGCTACAGTGGACTAAGTTGCTACCACAGAAATTAATATTACTTAAAAAGCAGGCATGGAAATGACAAAAAATAACCATGTTGCTTTAGTTGCAATAAATTATAATACTGAGTTTAAGCAGTTTCTGAGAAATATGAGTGTCCACCAAACGGCATTCCTCTGTATTCAGCAAAGAAAAGGGTGCCAAAGAAAGAAGTGGAAAAGATCCTCCACTTCGCTTTGTCCTGACAAAACAGCAGGTATGCAGGCTGGCAGCAAGGTCTGTGCCCTTATTAGATTTACCTTAGCGATTTTTCAATGGAGAAACGGTGGCGGGCGGTCTCCTGCTAGCAGGACCGCTGGGGAGAGACCTGTGGCACAGTCCGTGGAGGATCCTAGTCGCACCCAAGTCGGTGGCTGTATCCTTTGCGATTTTTCAACCTAGAAATGGTGGCAGCGTTCTCCTGCTAGCAGGACCACTAGGGAGAGACTTGTGGCACAGTCTGTGGAGGATCCTAGTCGCACCTGAGCAGGCAGCTGTATTCTTAGCAATTTTTCAATGGAGAAACGGTGGCGGGTGGTCTGCTGCTAGCAGGACCGCTGGGGAGAGACCTGTGGCACAGTCCATGGAGGATCCTAGTCACACCCAAGCAGGCGGATCTGTCTGACCTCCTGATATCTGCCTGTCCAGTATGCTCACTGCGTTCTTCCACAGAGAGACTCCATGTAGTCCCAAGGGCATGATTGAAGACATCTGGAGATCGTGTCTTTGCAGTCGCTGGGCCAGCTTTGTGGAATACATTGCCAAGATCACTAAGATAGGCCCCTACTGTGGAAACCTTTAAACGAGGCCTAAAGTACATCTTTTTAATCAGGCATTCACTGTGCACTAAACTTTAAAGGGAAGTTGAGTGAGTTTTTAAATATGAGTTTTGGTTATTATTTATTTATGTTTTTAATTAATTTCTGACCCTAATTTAAATTGTAATTACTGTTTTGGTTGTTTGTCAGTTTATGTGAAGTGCCCAGAGCCTCTGGGATTGGGTGCTAAAGAAATAAAATCTGACTTGACTCAACTTATTAATAAATAAAGACAAATTCACAAATGGGGGCAGTGGCCCAGAAGAAAATAAGACAGCGTTGTACATGATAGTGAACTTGACATGAAACAAGTTTTTTTTGAAATTGGAAAGGACAGCCTTGAAAATCAGGAGATTGTTCTGGCAGATAGTTCATTTACAGGTGTAATTAGATGTGAATCAAGTGACATGATTCTTGAGACTAATAAAACACATTTCAATTGATAAAGAAAGAATTATTTTACATCAGAAAGGGCAGAATTATACAATTGATGCCTCAAGTGGCCTAATTAAACTAATTCTGGAGGATGTTGTGGAAGTAGAGGCACAGGTCAAATCAGAATTAATTGAATGAGAAAAGTTGGCCGCTAGTTTCAATAAGTATCCTGACTATGCACAATACAGGAAAATGTTAATGGACACCATACAGAAGCAGGATACAAGAATTAAAAAGATCAAAGAAAGAAAACATTTGAAAGAGACAGGCTGGATTATGAGCTGGATAAAATTTATGATTGGAGTAAAAAGGAGAGAGAGAGAGAGGCCATGGTCAGTACTGAAAACAGCTACAAGGGAGAATATTGACACATATACCAGTGGTAGAGGTAGTGAAACAGAAGCATAGAACACATGTATTTTTTAGACAGAAGAGATGATTCTACCAATCTGTCTGTACCTAAAGAAATGGTGGCGTACAGACAGGTACTGAGACATCACCCGGTTCAAACAAATAGGAGATGGACCAGGCAAGGGGGTAAGAAGAGGAGGCAGAGGAGAAGAGAAAGAAGTGCAGATAGAAACTTGCAAAATGGGAGACAGGGGCAAGCAACCACAGGAACAGGGCAAACGGAATCATGCCAGATGGGGAAGGTGGAGGAATTAAGTCCAGAAGTTACACAAACTGTTATAAACATATCCTCATACCAACTGTCTGAAATAGAGAAAAATGTTCTGTCAAGAGGCTTAAATTTTGTCCCAACTAATCATATTTCGGAATTTGATGGTACTGTAGATTTGTACAAATGTACTCGATCTTTAAGCTTGAAACATGTTTTAGAAAGAATCAAGTACAGAAAATAATATAACATAGGAACAGAGGAATGTGAATCCTGGTGGTTTGACAAGAAAATCCACATTTGTACCACCACAAAATATACCAGTTATGGCTGTCTTTGAAAAACTAATTGAAAATGTAATTAGGAACATCTACATACAACTTAGTAAACCTGCTTTCAACAATTGCACTAGGAAGGAAAGAGTGGCCCTTGATAGGTTGAAGAATGACAAAGATTGTTATAAAACAGGCTGATAAAGGGGTTGCCACAGTTGTGATGTACACTGTACAGTATGAGAGGGAGGTGTTAAGACAGCTACCAGATACAAATTTCTACACGCTGCTGGATGTTGATCCAACTAATAATTTTAAGAGTGAAATTGACATCTACCTATATGATGTTTGTGCAATAATATAATTTCACAAAAGTCATATGAATTTTAAAGGTACAGCATCCAAGTAAACCTGTACTATACTGTTTACCCAAGATCCATAAAGACCCTAAACAACCCCCTGGCTGACCCATTGTGGCCATCATTGGGTCACTAACACAGCCCCTTCCCAGTTTGTCGATGGTCATATATGGGAGACGGCACAAAGTTTTAACTCATACATTAACTCATTTGTTCCCATAGACGCCAACCATCCATTGCTGGATCTGACCCAAAATGGCCACTGGGAGCAAATGAGTTAAAGATACTACCCACATGCTACAGATGCTGGATGAGTCATATATAGAGGATGATTGGCGGTTGGTGACATTAGATGTGACTTCACTATACACAAATATTCCCCACTCAGGGGGTTTAGAATCCCTTCCAGATGCCCTGAATCAAAAATCTCAGTATGCCCCTAGCTTCATTGAATTTATCCTGACACTCATTGAAAAAGTATTGAACTCTAATGTAGTCTGTTTCAAAATCAAGCCTGCAAATTAAGGAAGCAGTGATAGGCACAGCATTCACCCATAATTATGGGAACATTTATCTTGGTGTGTGGGAGAGGGAATTTATCTTGACAGAGGAAAAGAACCCATTCTACGAAAAGATTGATATTTATAAGCATTACATTGAGGATCTGTTTCTAACATGGAAAGGGACACTAACAGAATTGGTATGAATTTGTCCAGTATCTGGAAGAAAATAATGAGAACTTGAGGTCCAGTGTGCATATGGATCTTGTGAGTATTAATTTTTTTGGACATTCATATTGTGAAACAAGACAATGAGATTGTAACAGATCTGTTCTGAAAATGTACAGATCAAAATTCCCTCCTACACTACCACAGTTGCCAACCTGTGCATACCAAAATTAATATTCCGAAACGCTAATACTACAGAATCAAATGCAATTGCAGTGCGGCAGAACTGCTTAACCTAAGAGCTACAAAATTGGACAGCAGGTTTAAAACAAGGGGCTTTCCTGAGGAGATTACTCATAAAGCAAAGTCATCAGCTATAAACATGCCAAGAGGGGAATTATTGATCTACCATTTCAGTAGAAATACAGCTAACAAAAATGAAAGACTTAATTATATTACTAATTACTCTTCTCAAATGTATTTGATTTCTGAAGCCCCAAGAAAACACTTGCATGTTTTAGAAAGTGATGAGAAACTTAAACCTTTGGTGCAAGTAGGATTCAGGATGGTGAACAAAAGAAGTAGCAACATTCGGGATATAGTAACTTGTAGCTATTGTGGTTCCTACAACACTCACGGGGAAGAACAGAAGAATCTCATAGGAACACACCCTGTGACAATGGTTCTTGCTGTAAAGTAATTAAAAAAAAGAAGAACCTTCACAAGTAAAAATACAAGAGTGTTTGAGATAAGGGATTTTGCTACTTGTGGGACAGAGTCAGTTGTTTACATGGCAACATGCTGTTGTGGAGTGTTTTATATCAGAAAGACTATTAGGATTTTTCCTAATAGAATCCGGGAACATATAAGGGCAATCAAATGCAGAGATGACACAAATACAATTGCTCAACACGTCATGAAGATTAACAATTTCCATATATTTGTCTTTCAAGTTTTAAAGAAAGTGGCATAGGTTCCTCGCGGAGGGGATTTGGACAGGAAGCTCCTAAGGAGGGAATGTTTCTGGCAGTATACATTAGGTTCCTTACGGATCCCAGGTGTGAATGACTATTTCCATTTCTGGAACAATAATGAATTCATGCCTATTGTATTTCTGTATTTTTGTTTTTGCACATTCATCTATGTGTTATTTATTACTCACAGTTCACGATCTTTGTAATTTTTTTTACATAAGCATTTTTGCCATTAATTGTATTGCCCTGTTCATTATAGTTCTAATTGATAGCGTTTTATATATTTTTGCAATACTGCAAGTGATCATATCTTACAAGGGTTTACAGTATTAACTATAGTGGCTATTATAGAAAGATGCTTTGGATTTTCAGTAGTTTATGCAGTATTAGAGCTGCGTCTCACTGTTTTCCCGTTCTTTCCCTCATACACATTCCCCCTACACACCCTTATTAGGACAGTGCTGATGCTTTTTCTAAATCAGTATTGTAGTTTGGTATATGTGTATATAAATGCAATCATTGTACAAGCATGGTGCCACTGTTTCAATGTCCTGTGCATTATAGTGTAATTATTAACTGTACTTGGCTTTTGCGATTTTATATGATATTGTATCTTGCAATGGTATTGTACCAAGGTATTGTACCTGCCTTGTGGAGGGAATCAATTGTGATTCCTCTCTACAGGAGTGGCAATAGATTTAATGTGTCTAATTTTAGGCCGATTTCCTTGTTATCTGAAATTAGTAAGTTACTGGAAAAGTGTGTTCACCAGCAATTACTTGTATATCTTGAGGAACAGAGTATACTTCTTGATCAACAGCATGGATTCAGAGCTGGTCGATCCACTGTGACGGCGCTGGCTGGGTTCTTGGATGCTGTACTGGTGGCAGCAGAGGAAGGTAAGGCCACCGGTGCAGTCTTCGTGGACCTGGCCAGTGCCTTCAACATGGTGAATCAAAATATTCTGTTACACAAATTAAGGAAACTAGGAAATAAGGATGTTCAGTTAAATTGGTTTTCAAGTTATTTGTTAAAGCATATTCAAAGAACTAAAGTTAACAGCTATATGTCTCAATCCAGAGAGATAATGGCAGATGTTCCTCAAGGGTCGGTGTTAGGTCCTCTTTTATTTTCAATTTTTGTTAATGATTTACCCCTTTCTTTTACTAATAATAATAGTTTATTGAATGCAGATGATACTGTGTTTTGGGTATCAGGGTCAAATAGTTACGAAATTCAGGATTCCCTTCAAAAACAATATGATATTTTTGCTAATTGGATTCAGGTAAATAAATTGGTTATTAATGAAGTTAAAACAAATGTTATGATGTTCAGTACTTCAAAAAGACTTCAGAAACTTGATCCAATTTATATAGTATGTCTTGGTGGTAATCCTCTCCCTTTGGTTACCATTGTTAAATATCTAGGTTTATACCTGGATCCAAACCTTAGTATGGTTCCTCATTTAGAGAAGTTGGGTGTAAGAATTCATCAAAAACTTGGCTTTCTTTATAGAAATATAAAATTCTTAAAGAAGACGCTCGTTATACTATAGCTAAACAAGTTCTTTTTCCAACATTAGATTATGGAAGTATTACTTTTGCACATTGTAATCAGTTGTTTGAGTCAAAATTTAAAGTTTTGTATAATGATATTTGTAGATTCACCCTACTTGCCCCATTCAGAACTCATCAGCCTGGATATTCAAACTGCGCCAGGCTGTGGTGCAAGCCTGGGCGCAGCTCAGCTTTGTTGCACAGGGGTGTGGCCTGGGCGATATTCAACGGAGCTGCGCTATGGGCGCGGCAGCTTTGAATATCGCAGACTGGCCACCCCACTGTGCATGGTGCAGTGGCACTGCACCAGTGCAAGTGGCCAGAGTGGAGCATGGAGATGCGCTAGCGCAAGTGCCATTGCGCCATGCACAGCACCTGCGATATTCAAAAAGGGACATGCAAATGGGCCATAATTTATGCAAGGTGCACAGGGGGCCATTTGCATCTCATTATGGACCAATTTGCATGCCATTAGCATGTAGGTGCGCTGATCCCCAATGACTTGTGCCTGGCGCCCTGCCAGGCAGCAGCCATCAGGGACCGATGCCCCCTGCAGCCCGATCACAGGCATTCATCTAAAAGAACCCCCCGTCCAATATCCCTGGTGGTCCAGTGGACCTCTATGTACCCAATCGCGGGCATCGATATAGTACCCCCCCATCCAATATCCCTGGTGGTCCAGTGGACCGATCGCTGCCCGATCGCGGGCATCTATAACTCATAAAATACCCCTACTACCCTGGTGTTCTAGTGTACCCCCTCCCCACCTGCCCACTGAGCCCCTCGCCCTTCTCCCCGTCAATCGATGGTGACGGCACCCAACCGCCTGCCGCCCGCCCGCCCGCCGACTGACAGCTCGGTAGGGCTGCCGCGTGATGGTTCACGGTGTGAGCCAATGGGCATGCAACTCACCGTCTACTCAGTCAGATATGTGAATGAGATTCATTCATATCTGGACTGTGTTAACTGATATGGGCTGCACGCCCGTGGCTCATGCAGCGAACAATAGTGTGCAGCTACTGAACTGTCAGTCAGCGGTGGCGGCGAGCAAGCGGTAAAGAATGCTAATGGCTGATAGGGGTGGGCCGGTCTACGGCTCGGTAGGCGGGTGGGAGGTGGGTACACTGGACCACCAGGGGTGATCGGGTACATGAGTTACAGAATGCCTCAGGTCAGGCAACAATCAGTCACTGGACCACCGAAGACAGATGAAATATTCTTCTGCACAAATGCCCGCGATTGGGCACATGGGGTCACTGGACTTCCTCAGGAGAATGACAAATGAAGCTATTCTTCTACACAAGTGCCTGTGATCAGGCACATAGAGGTCCACTGGACCACCAGGGAGATAGGAGGGGGGATTTCACTACACGGATGCCCATGATGGGGCATGGGAGGGTGCCACCAGGTGCGGCAGGAACTCAGATGGCCACCCACAGGTGGCAGCTGCCATGTTGTGCCCTGCAATGTGGCAGCTCACCTGTGGGTGGCTATCACTTGTTCCTTTTTTTTTGGCTTAACTTTGTGCAGGCGCAGGTAGGGGTTACGCATGCATGACCCTGCACATCCTGGTCTGAATATCAGGCTGTGCAGGTTATGCTTGGGCAGACCCCCCCCACCTGTGCCTGCATACATTACTGATGCGCTCCAGTGCATCGGGATTTGTGCGGCACACTTTTCCCTTTTGAATATTGCGCCGGGGCGCATCAGTGGGTTGTGCATGGCACAACACTGTTGTGCCATGCACAGCCCTTTTGAATATCTGGGCCATCATTGTCAGCTTTACTTAGATCTTGGTGTACTTTCTCCAATTAATCGTTTAAAATCTATGTTAGTAAATTTTGTTTTTCGGATAAAATGTTCAGAAGATCCCTTGTCTTTATATAAACTAATTGTAGCTAAAGATCATGGTAGGGGTACAAAACAAAATTGTTCAAATCAATATGTTATTCCTATTTTCAGGTTACAAATCAGTAGGAAAGCATTTTCCTGGTACGCACATTCATTTTTAAATGAATTTGGAGAATTGATTCAAAAAGCACATTCAGAATCTCATTTTGAACATTTATTGTTAAAGAAGCTATATTGTGATACTGTTTGCAAATGTGATTAATTATTCTGTATGTTGTATAAATGTATTTTTGTATTGTAATGTTATGTGTCTTGAGTGGCTGAAAAAGGGCTGTGCCCAGTCCACTTCCTGGTTAAAAATAAAACAAATAAACCAACAAACAAACAAATGGCTTTTATATGCATTTTAGGTGGCTCCTGCAGAAAAAGCTTTAAGAAATCATAGCAGCTTTTACATTTTTAGTTCTTTGTTGTCTTGTTTTTCTTTACCCTGTTACACCCTTCCCATCTGCTCCTTCCTAGTGTCCAGTGTTGATTTTTTATAAAATTCAGGTATTGAATTTATACATATGTATGTATTTGATGTTTAATATTAGCTATTCTAAGACATCTTTAGGCAATATTTATATATGCTGAGTAGGTGATTATTTTGTGGGTTTCTCCATTTTTCCCTTTTCCTTCCTTGTTTAGTCCTAACCCTTGTTTTTGCCTTGGTTTTTATGGCTGTGGGTGGAGCTAACAGCCATATCGCTTTAGCTTGAAAAGGGGTTTCCGTGGAATAAATATTTTAGTAGTTTTCGGTGTATCCTTCCATAACATTGCAAATCCCTATGGCAGTTAAAAAATACTCCCGTCTTTCATTTTAGAATGATGGACACAGAACTCCAAGCTGCTTTTCTCTGAGAACAAATGTGTACACCTTCCAAGCAAACAAATCTAAATATCTTTAAAACTGTTTGGGGGGCATGGCTAGCAGCCGACTGAACTGGTTGCATACTCAAGAGCTCTCTCTCTGATTCACTAAAAAATGGCAAAAATAATTATTTTCTGCTGTCCAGACTTATCTCACATCAGTATAATTTTAAAGAGCAAGCTCGGCACTACTCAAATCTGCAAGCTCTTTGATGGAAGATATAGGGAATCCTCATAAAAACAGGGCAGCAGGATTTGGGCAAAGGGAAGCATGGCAGGCAGCCTGATGGTGCAAGATCTAGCGGCCTTACGGCGGGAGCAAGTGGTGACCCTGAACCCACTAACAGCACTGTACTTCAGGCTGTTAAGGCTCCTGACATATCAGTGAAAGCCCTTGATGCTAAACTGGACCCATACAACAATCGTGTAACTGCACTAGAAGCTAAAACAGAGACCATCGCTGTGGAGGCACGTCTTGCAAAGGAGTCAGCTGACAGAACATTGGCGGCAACTGTGGGTCTAATTTCTGAAACAAACTGCTCCAGCTACGTCTGGAGCAAGTGGAAAATGGGGCCTGTTTAGCTCATGTTCGTTTGCTTGGCATACCAGAAGGTGCAGAGGGGAACAATCTGCTACTTTACGTCAGTAAGCTTCTGCAAAGTATGCCAGGTTTTGAACTCTTGGAGACAATTTTTAAGGTCTACAGAATTACGCTGCAGAAACCAGCACAAGATTCCAATCTCCCATGCACCATTCTGATACCGACTGCAGGGCAACATATTTAGGATCAGATCCTCTATCTGGCTAAAACCAAAGGGCCTCTCCATCTACCTGAAGGCCCTTGCTTTTTCTTCATCCCAGACCTCAGCTATGCCACTAGGCAGTGCTGGAAGGCATTCAATGCAGTGAGTGGTGAGCTAAAATCATTGGGAGTCAGCCACTCTCTGTTACTCCCTGCAAAACTCCGGATCTCTTACACAGGTAAAACTTTTATTTTTACCACTCCATCTGAGGCTGGCAGGTGGTTACTCAAGATTAAAGCAGACTTTCTACAGGGAGAGGCAATCCCTCAGAAACTTAACGACACCTGAGTAGTGGCTCTGTTTGACTCTCAGTTTAAATATCTTGGGCTTACTTCTAGCACATTTTCAGTGTAGTAACTTGACTAAAGTCTGAGCAAATTCTCCACAGATTAAAGTTATCTTTTTTACCATTTTAAGTCAGAGTGAAGGCTTGATGATAGCTACCCTTATCAATGTACTTATTGCATGCTTAATGTACTCATGGATTTCATATAAGTCAAATGTTTCACTTAATGGGTTTCACACCCTGGGACTTTTTGGACATTTTGAATCTAAGTTATATAGTCAGTCCATGGTTCATAGGTTCATAGAAGTGTATGAGCAATGAAGGCATATGTAAGGATGCCCATTGTATGCTCACCACCCATATGTCCTATGGGTGGAAATCAAATTTTTTGTTTCCCATATGTTAATCCAATCTTTGCTTAAAGGTATTTAAATTATCACTATTAACGATACTTACCGGTAAGTTATTCCACAAACCCACAACTCTCTGTGTGAAAAATAGACTCCTTCTAGTGGATATACATTTTTCTCCAATGAGTTTATAACCATGACTCCTAGTTGATTTGACATTGGAGGCAGTAGTAAGTCCAACTGTGGTTCTTAAATAATCATTTTTTAAGGTTTGATATACCAATATTAAGTCACCCCTTATTTGTCTGTACTTTACAGAAAATAGGTTAAGTTTTTTTAATCTATCTTCGTAACTATTACTATGTAAAGATGATACTTTTTTAGTGAATTTATGCTGAACACCCTCAGCGAGTTTTAAACCCCTTATAGAAGTTAGTGCACAAAACTGAGAGCAGTATTGCAAGTGGGGACATACCAGACTGGTGTAGAGTGGCATAGTAACCTTGGAGTCTCTACTTTTGATATTTCTTAAAATAGATCCAATTATTTTATTACATTTTTTAACTTTAATTATATTATTTTTTTCTAAAGTTAAATTATCTGAGATTATGACACCCAAATCTTTTCTTCCAAAATACTTTTAGATAAACATTGTTTAAGGAATAATTGAAGGGATGTTATTTTTGCCTCAAATGTAAGACTTTACATTTGTCAACATAAAAAACATACCATAAGCCTTTCCCAGTTTGATAGGTTGTTTAAATGATTTTGTATGGAGCATTTATCATGAAGGTGCTTACCAAACTACCCATTTTACAGTCATCAGCATATTTTCGACCCATATCTTATCAGTAGTAGGCAGTGTAGAGACCATAATATTAAAATAGTATTGGACCCAGGACGAGCCCTGGGGAACACCACTAGTCACCACACCGCCGCAGACAGGTGACCCTTGACTGATACCTGTTGAGTTCTGTTTTCCAACCATGACTGTATCCAGTTTATAATAATAGGTTGCAACTTAATTTTGACCAATTCTTGTAGTAAGACTTTATGTGATACTTTATCAAAAGCTTTGGAAAAATCCAAAATATTACATCTACGGAATACCCAAGTCCAAGGCAGCGCTTACTGGTTCAAAAAATGTAGTAGGTTGGTCAAAACTGATCTTTCAGTCTCAAAACCGTGTTGAAAGATATCTACTATTTTATTTCTTTCTAAATGATCTATAATATGGGCTTTAAGCAATCTTTCCATAATTTTGCCTATGATGGAAGTCAGGCTTATGGGCCGATAATTGTTAGGGTCATGTCTGGATCCACCCTTATATATGGGTGTAACTATAGCCTACCTCCAAGCCTGAACAACTTTACCTTCTCTGATTGATGAATTAAATAACATGGCTAGAGGACCAGAAATTAAATGACTAATTTTTTTGTAAAAATCTGGGTGGAATACCATCAGGACCAGGAAAGCTATTTGATTTTAAAGATTTAATTTGTTTTGCAACCTCCATTTTTGTAAAAACAGGAAAACTAGAATTACTTACTAGAAGAGGCATATTTGCAGCTTTCTTAGTTTCGAAAAATTTTAGAAATGTCTCATTTAGAATCGTAGCAGTAGTTGTTTCATCTAAAATAGGTGTATCATTGATGTTAAAGGGTCCAATTGTATGATTTATTTCTTTCATGGAACTAATATAATTATAAAATTGTTTTTTGTTGTCTTTAACTTTAGTAACTAAGTTGAATTCAATTTTAGATTTAGATGATTTAATCATGTGTTTTAATTTTTTGGCTGCAATTTTGTATTTTTCCAGGAGACTTTTGGAATTAACTTTTTTATATTTTCTATATAGTTTTCTTTTTTTTTGTAATTGTTTCTTAATTTCTGAGGACCACCAGAGAGGGACACTTTTATTGTTGCAGTACTTCATTCTATAAGGCACCCAATTTGAGAGACAAATATTGATTTTGTTATTAATTAAATCCCAAATTTGTAATAAATTTAGGTTATTTAGTTCCGCCTCCCAATTCCATTTAGATAAAAATCATTTTTTTAATAGTTTGTTTTATTAAAGTTTTTGATTTTAGTAATGCCATTTGTGCTTGGAAAGTCTGCAATGTATTCATAATTGACCATGCAATGATCACTATCACCCAGAGGAGGAAGTATTTTGATGTTATCAATTTTCTCATTAACATTGGTGAGCACAATGTCAAGGATACTGTTACCACGGGTAGGTTTATTAACTATTTGTTCTAGGTTAGACTCAAGAAAAGTATCGCTAAACATCTTTTCAGTATTTGAAGCTGATGTATAATTGTCCCAGTTGACAGTTGGAAGATTGAAATCACCCATCAGTATATAGCGAGTATCAATGTGTACCTCAGATATTTCTTCTATTAAACTTTGATTTTCATCACTAGTTAAACTAGGAGATCTATATATTAGCCCAATTACTAGTGGACTATGGGGGAAAAAAATTTTGACCCATAAGCTCTCATTATTACTTGTTTTAGTTTTAATTGTGTTTGCTTTCAAGTGTTCATCAATGTATAATACAACACCTCCTCCTTTTATTTTCATTTCGGTTTTGTAAAACTTATTATATCCCTTTATGTCAGTGTTCCAGTCTTCATCCTTATACCAAGTTTCAGTAACTCCACAAATTGATATTTTTGTGCTTGAAGGATGTAAGTTCTTCTTTTTGTTCATGTAGACTTCTGGCATTATTTAATATAATATTTATATTTGGTTTAGAAATGACACCAGTAGTGTTCATTTGGGGAATTCTGAGTTGATTATGGATGCAGAGTTTGAAGAATAGTTGAAAATTGAGGTTCAAGAGTTGTATCTAGAACATACAACTCCCCCCTTGCTGGAAGTTTAAACAACTATTGATAGAATGCACTATGCTTTCGCCCAATAGCCTACTACCCCTCCTGCTGAGATGGAGTCTGTCCCAACAGTAGAGGTTTGATTTACCATAAAAGTCCTCCCAGTGAGTTATACATTGTATATCTTGTTTAAGACACCAACATCTCAACCAATTATTTATTTCTCTCATTTTACATTGTTGGGAAAGATTTGCTCTTGGAATAAACAAGATTTCAGATAGGACTACCTCACATCCTAAATCCAATAATTTGTTTGTTAATGCAACATAATCTTCTTTTAGTTTTTGAGAAGAATCCTTTAGAACATTGTTGGCTCCTATGTGAACTATTACCAAAGGTTTAAAACCTGAGTTTTGTAAGATGTTGCTGGACATCTCTGTGATGTCAGTAATGCCAGCACCCCTGAAGCTTGAAAGAGTTCTATTTGTGTTGTCAGGGTTGCAAATGATTCCATCAATATGTTTGATGACAGAGTCTCCTAGCACTATAACCTGTCTTTTTTTGCAAACATCATCTTGATTTAGGTCCAAGATGTCACAATTCTCTAGTGAAATCAAGGGATTTACATCAACTTGGTCATGTTTTTTGGCCTCTCTGGTGTCAGTAATATTTTGTAGATTGCTGGGAAATAGAGGTGAAGAATTAAACTCTGCATTTGAAGATTCATATTTGTTATAGTAAATATTGGGTTTTCTATATTTTCAAAATTTTCAGAAATGGGACACTTATTGTTTCTGGATCATGGCCTGTATCCGAGATATATGTTAAGGGATCAAAGGAACTGAAAGTAGAAACCGTAAATTGGTCTGCTCTTCTGCCCTTTTTTGGATTATTTTGAATTTGTAAAGTGTACCAATCATCTGCGTTATCAGATGGATCTTCTTCCCTTGTTCTCTTAACACTAACTTTTTTCTTTTCTTTTTGTGCAGGGGGTATTTCAATAGGTTCTTGACAAGTGGTGATAATTTTGTTTGCCTTCTGGCATTTTGATAATGGTCTAAGTTTTTTTCCCTGATGTTTGGGCTTTTTGCCTACCACATGTACTTTGGTGGGTTGGGAAATATCACTAATTTGATTTTTAAATCTACCAGACATTTCCTGTTGACTGGTCTCTAAAAAGCTTAACCTAATGTTAAACAATTCCAATTTGGCAGTTAAATCATGGTTAACTTTACATTTAACACAGGTAAAGGGCAAGGTGAAGTTGTTTATCTCAGATATTAAGTACATATTACAGGATTGACATCTGCAACCAAAGCACTCTTTGTTTATTTGGATAATAGCTTCCATATTTTTATGTAGTAAGTTTAACTCCAAGATGGTATATTACAGTTTATGAAGGTATTTGACTTCTCAAGCTGTCTGTTGAACAAAATACAGTAAAGTTTAAAACAAGCTACAATAGAGTATAGGAATAGTATTGATTGTCTGGAAAACACAAAGTCACCTTCCACCTTCTTCCGCCTATGGACGCCGACAGATGCCGCTGGCCTCTGCCCGCGTCACCTCCGCTCTGCACTCGACTCCGCTCGCTGGAGCCAACAGTCATGTAGCGCTATAGAAGCACTTGATACATTTTCTTTTACACAAGTTGATTTCAGCTGAACTTCCCCTCCCATGTTGTAACAGCAGGAGATAAGAACATACTTCCTGTATCATGCATATACCTGTATTCATTTCTATGCCTTGAAACCAAGTGTCCTTTCATGTCAGCTTCTGATATAATGAATAAAAATAAAATAAAAAACTGTTCAAGGTGCACAAAAATAACCAGCGTAATAACTGTTCAAGGCAAAAAGACCTTTCACATGAGGGCAGTCACTAATCTGAATTATTTATATTTTATAAAATATGATCTTGCAAACAACCTCATTTTTTCTCTCTCTGGGCGAGCACAGTAGAAGTCACGCCTAACAAATGCAAACATCTTGGAAAGTATACAAGTTACCAACATACAACCAACATGAAAGTTGTTCAGGACAAAGTGACCTGTCAAATGAGGGTAGTCATTAATCTGAATTCATTAGATATTTTTAAATATCACCATCTGGAAGGTGAAAATTGTGAAGAAAAAGGAAACATTCAGGTAATCAGATGGACATAGTTTCAAAAATATAATTAGTGCAACTTAATGAATAGGCTGTTTTGAAAGGTATTTTT
Source organism: Neoceratodus forsteri (assembly GCA_016271365.2). Taxonomy (NCBI): domain Eukaryota; kingdom Metazoa; phylum Chordata; order Ceratodontiformes; family Ceratodontidae; genus Neoceratodus; species Neoceratodus forsteri. The sequence continues at coordinate 1,729,389,607 of CM057456.1, forward strand.
GTCCTGAACAACTTTCATACAATGGTTTATGCGTAATGTGTATACTTTTAGAGATATTTACATTTGTTTGGCATAACTCCTATGATATCTGTATCCAGCTCAGCCACTCTCAAACAAAACAGATAATAGAATCTTATCAGGGAGAGGCCAATACCAATTCCATATTACTACATCTGAAAGAACTAAACTGGTACATAAGGCCCACTCACCAAAAAGTATTTTTATATATTCTTTTAATTCAATGCTTAATACCAATATACAATATTAAAAAACAAACATTTCAGAATAAATCCTTCATCAGTATTCAGATTGCATCTAAATATTGAAATCAAAAAATAATTTATATATTATAATTTCAAAATTATGAATAAGGTATTTTACAAAAAGAATTCCCAGTGAATAATATGCTCACCTATAAATCCACTATTAGCATGTATCATTAAATATGTATCAGTAGATATCCACAGCTTCCTATATTAGATATTTAACTGAAAAATAAAAAACATTTTTTAATATTTTGAATATATTAATTTACATACACTAATTATATTAGTGTCAAAATTGTAACACACCTTTCCATAATGTGTTTTCTTTCCATTACATCCCTTTCACAGTATCATAATTCAGGTCTTAACTCTTCCTATTAAATACAAATTATGAATCATGTTCTGTTTACAGTGCATAAAATCTAACATTTATGCAAATTTAGCAATAAACAGACAAAACATTCCACTTTTTTACCATCATTTCTAAAACGCTATTTCAAATGCAAAACCTTACTGGTATTTATTATTTAAAGAGATTTACCATAATTATTTATATATAAAGACCAAACATATTAAAGCATTTCACGTATTGAAAGTAAACAATGGATTATCGCACAACACGATAGGAATCTCACAATATTCGTTAATCCTTTCCCAATCCATTTATATTAGTATATAAAATCATTATCAAACCAGGAAAGCCTCTTATAACAGAAACAGGTTACTAAACATGCTACTATGTTTTCGGTTCCTTATTTCTAAATATAGCACCTTCTTATGCCCGGTTTAAACTTTAACACCGAATGTGATAAACCCTCATTTCTTAAGTGTGCCAGCAAATCTATAAGTTTAAAATTTTAGGTTTAATTTCACCTGTAAGTCGTTTCTGTTCCCACTGTATTCATTATCAGTTATTTCCACTTTTTCTGCCTAATGACAGAAAACTTTGATCAGTGCGACTAATCTCTTAGTTATTCTGTAAGTATGTATCGTTAATCAAGTAAATGTGTACTTACTTCATAAAATAAAGAACTGTGGTGACACCTCCTGCCTCTCTCTAAACGGAGGTGTGTCACTGTGATCATTGTGGGTTTATATACTGAGTACTGGGAATCAGTCACGAGGAAATGACCAGCCATCGCGAGATTCTAGCGATATTTGCCATCTCACCGACTGACCCGCCATGCAGAAAAAACTATCTGCACAAGTGGCACCTCTGTACAATAGAGATGTCCAGACTCAAGTAAAACATTAAATGATGAATGTTTACCAAATCTTATATTAACTGTTTACCCAGTTTTGGTTTAATAATAAAAAGGTTGAGACAAACTAATGCTATATATAAATAACATGTTATTAGAATATGAACTTGATGTTTATATTATTTATACATCACAATGACCAAAAAGACCAAAAAGATCTTAAGGCTTACCGCACTCCACGATATGTATTTATTCACAAAATTTTTTTATAATATTGGTTGTCAATCAATACTTTCATTTAATACATATCTAAAGTTAGTTGCTTCAAATCTGTCAATATAATATGCTTCCCTAATCAGAATTTTTTTCCTGAAATCACCTCCTCGTGTGTCTGGTATTACTTTCTCTATCCCAAAAAAAGTAACAGAGGTAACTGATGTCTAAATTCATTGAAATGTCTAGCTACCGGTGATGTTATGTCTTGTCTTCGAATATCAGATTTGTGTTCATTAATATGGGTTTTTAACATCCTTTCAGTTTTGCCTATATAAATGTTGTCACACGGACATTTCAATAAATAAATCACACCAGTTGTAGAACAGTTTATAAATCGATTAATGATAATTTCTTCATCCGTAGCAACATTATTAATTTTTGTCATTTTATATGTATTATTTCAATTTGAGTAGTGTCCACAGGAAAAATTTCCTTTCACTTCATTTAAATTCAAAAAATGACGTGTACCAGTATCTGACATTTTGTGTTCTGTCCTCATTAGTCTATTACCTAATGTTCGATTCCGTTTTGCTACCACTGTAGGTAAAGTTCCAAAGATTTTTTGTGTTATAGGTGTAGCTTGTAATACCTGCCAATGTTTATTGATAATATTTTTAATTTGAAAAAATATCTCATTATATTTCAAAGAAAATGTTATTCGATCTTCTTTATGATGAAATTGTCTGGGTCATGTAACTAACAAGTGTTCTCTCTCTTGTCCAATGGCTTTATTCACCGCTGAATCTAAAATGTCCTGCCTATAACCTCTCGATTTAAATCTTTGGATCATGTCTCCTTGTGTTTTTATAAATTCATCAGGATCTGTACAGTTTCGTTTAGCCCTCAGAATTTGTCCATAAGGAATAGACTCAATTAGTTTCTTTGGGTGAAAACTATGCGTGTGTAAAATTGCATTTTTGTCAGTATCTTTACGAAAAAGTTTTACTACTAAAGTATTACCACTTTTATATATACTCAAATCAAGATACAATATCTGGGAATAGCTATAATTCATAACAAAAGTAAGACGATCTGTACAATCAAATAATTATTAAATTGATGTAATTACAGTTCTGTACCATTCCATATTGAAACTATATCATCAATAAATTGTTTCCAAAGAGTCAATTTATTTATAAATGGATTTCGTTCATTAAATACAAATTCTTTTTCAAAATAGTTCATATAGATATTTGCATATGAAGGCGCCATACTTGATCCCATAGCTGTACCTTTGATTAGTAAATAGTATTTCCTCTCAAATCTGAAATAATTCTGTGATAAAACAATTTCCGGCCATTTAGCCAATAAATTGTTATTTGGTCTTGATTCTATTCGTTGTTCATCCAAAAATATTTGTAAAACCCTACATCCTTCTCTATGAGATATAGATGTATATAGATCTTTCAAGTCCCATGTGAACAGAATACAATTCTCAATATCTACATCATTTCCTAAATTCTCTATTTGCACAATAATATCTGTCGAGTCTGTAATATAAGATGGTGTTTTTTCCACTAAAGGACGTATATGATGATCTATAAAAATGGATAAAGGTTCTAAAACAGAATTAATACCAGACACAATCGGTCATCCTGGTGGATTTCTCAAATTTTTGTGAATTATTGGAAGAATATAAAATAATGGAATACTAGGCATAACCCTATATAGAGCTGTTTTTTTCCCATTCAGTTATTTCCTGTTTTTCAAAAGCTAAAGTAATAACTGTTTTAATTAGTTCTTTAATTTGATTCGTTGGATCTTTTCTGGTCACATGGGACTTGAAAGATCTATATATTGGTTAAATGGGCAGAAATTGTTTTATCACAGAATTATTTCAGATTTGAGAGGAAATACTATTTACAAATCAAAGGTACAGCTATGGGATCAAGTATGGCACCTTCATATGCAAATATCTATATGAACTATTTTGAAAAAGAATTTGTATTTAATGAACGAAATCCATTTATAAATAAATTGGCTCTTTGGAAACGATTTATTGACGATATAGTTTCAATATGGAATGGTACAGAAATGGAATTAAATCAATTTAATAATTATGTAAATGATTGTACAGATCATCTTACTTTTGTTATGAATTAAAGCTATTCCCAGATATCGTATCTTGATTTGAGTATATATAAAAGTGGTAATACTTTAGCAGTAAAACTTTTTTGTAAAGATACTGACAAAAATGCAATTTTACATGGGCATAGTTTTCACCCGAAGAAACTAAAATAGTCTATTCCTTATGGACAGAATCTGAGGGCTAAACGAAACTGTACAGATCCTGATGAATTTATAAAAATGCAGGGAGACATGATCCAAAGATTTAAATTGACAGGTTATAGGCAGGACATTTTAGATTCAGAGGTGAATAAAGCCATTGGACAAGAGAGAGAACACTTGTTAATTACACCACCCAGACAATTTCAGCATAAAGAAGATCGAATAACATTTTCTTTGAAATATAATGAGATATTTTTTCAAATTAAAAATATTATCAATAAACATTGGCAGGTATTACAAGCTACACCTATAACACAAAAAATCTTAGGAACTTTACCTACAGTGGTAGCAAAACGGAATCGAACATTAGGTAATAGACTAATGAGGACAGAACACAAAATGCCAGATACTGGTACACATCATTTTTTGAATTTAAATGAAGTGAAAGGAAATTTTTCCTGTGGACACTGCTCAAATTGCAATAATACATATAAAATGACAAAAATTAATAATGTTGCTAAGGATGAACAAATTATCATTAATCAATTTATACACTGTTCTACAACTGGTGTGATTTATTTATTGAAATGTCAGTGTGACAAAATTTATATAGGCAAAACTGAAAGGATGTTAAAAACCTGTATTAATGAACACAAATCTGATATTCGAAGACAAGACATAACATCACCGGTATCTAGACATTTCAATTAATTTGGACATCAGTTACCTCAGGTACTTTTTTTGGGATAGAGAAAGTAATACCAGACACACAAGGAGGTGATTTCAGGAAAACAATTCTGACTAGGGAAGCATATTATATTGACAGATTTGAAGCAACTAACTTTAGATATGGATTAAATGAAATTATTGATTGGCAACCAATATTATAAAAAAAATTTTGTGAATAAATACATATCGTGGAGTGCAGTAAGCCTTAGGATCTTTTTGGTCTTTTTGGTCATTGTGATGTATAAATAATATAAACATCAAGTTCATATTCTAAAAACATGTTATTTATATATAACATTAGTTTGTCTCAACCTTTTTATTGTTAAACCAAAACTGGGTAAACAGTTAATATAAGATTTGGTAAACATTCATCATTTGATGTTTTACTCAAGTCTGGACATCTCTATTGTACAGAGGTGCCGCTTATGCAAATAGTTTTTTCTGCATGGTGGGTCAGTTGTTGGTGAGATGGTGAATATCACGAGAATCTCACGATGGCTGGTCATTCCCCCATGACTGATTCCCAGTACTCAGTATATAAACCCACAATAATCACGGTGACACACCTCCATATAGAGAGAGGCAGGAGGCGTCACCACAGCTCTTTATTTTATGAAGTAAGTACACGTTTACTTGATTAACGATACATACTAACAGAATAACTAAGAGATTAGTTGCACTGATCAAAGTTTTCTGTCGTTAGGCAGGAAAAGTGAAAAGAACTGATAAAGAATACAGTGGGAACAGAAACGACTTACAGGTGAAATTAAACCTAAAATATTAAACTTATAGACTTGCTGACACACTTAAGAAATGAGGGCTTCTCACACTCAGTGTTAAAGTTTAAAACAGGCATAAGAAGGTGCTATATTTAGAAATAAGGAACCGAAAACATAGTAGCATGTATAGTAACCTATTTCTGTTATAAGAGGTCTGTCTGGTCTGATAATGGTTTCAGATACTAATATAAATGGATTGGGAAAGGATTAATGAATATTGTGAGATTCCTATGGTGTTGTGAGTTAACCCATTGTTTACTTTCAATACGTGAAATGCTTTAATATGTTTGGTCTTTATATATAAATAATTATGGTAAATCTCTTTAAATAATAAATACCAGTAAGGTTTTGCATTTGAAATAGCGTTTTAGAAATGATGGTAAAAAAGTGGAATGTTTTGTCTGTTTATTGCTAAATTTGCATAAATGTTAGATTTTATGCACTATTAACAGAACATGATTCATAATTTGTATTTAATAGGAAGAGTTAAGACCTGAATTATGATACTGTGAAAGGGATATAATGGAAAGAAAATACATTATGAAAAGGTGTGTTACAATTTTGACACTAATATAATTACTGTATGTAAATTAATATATTAAAAATATTAAAAAAATGTTTGTTATTTTTCAGTTAAATATCTAATATAGGAAGCTGTGGATATCTAATGATACATATTTAATGATACATGCTAATAGTGGATTTATAGGTGAGCATATTATTCACTGGGAATTCTTTTTGTAAAATACCTTATTATAATTTTGAAATTATAATATATAAATTATTTTTTGATTTCAATATTTAGATGCAATCTGAATACTGATGAAAGATTTATTACAAAACGTTTGTTTTTTAAGATTGTATCTTGGTATTAGGCATTGAATTAAAAGAATATATAAAAAGACTTGTTGGTGAGTGGGCCTCATGTACCAATTTAGTTCTTTCAGATGTAGTATAAGGAATTGGTATTGGCCCCTTCCTGATAAGATTCTATTATCTGTTTTGTTTGAGGGTGGCTGAGCTTGATACAGATATTACATGGATATTTGAAGCATCGACAGGTGCAGATCCGGAGGGCCATACTCATTGAATTTCAACAGTGAATTCAATGCACCTTTAATGTGAATGGACCTTTACAACCCATTGGAATAACAGACATCTACTTTTTTTGAATTTATATATTTTTTCCATATATACAATAAAAGTGGTTCCTGTTTCTATATAAAAGGATTATTCAAAATCAGAATGAAAATTGCAATATATCCAGGAGACGTATTTTGAATCACCTTATACTGTTTTATAATGTTGAATTTTGATGATTTAGATAAAATTACTCATAAAAGATCTATTCCCTTTTCTATATCAGAAAATGATGAGCATAGAATATTAAGTAATTTCAAAACAAATAGAGAATTTAAGGGCACGACACCTGCTCATTCTGTCACCAACCAATTTGAGTACTTATAACAGAAACAAATTAAACTTGAATGGCATGCCTTAACTATTTCACAATATTTGAAACAAAAACATATCCCAAGAGGCCTCTGCATTTTTGTGGAGGCCAATTTAGGATACATAGATGTTGATTTGGACATCAAATGAGATGGTTTATGGAATAGATGTTCCAAAGATTTCATGTTTCTTATAATAGAATCTATTACTAAAGAACTACAAAGAATCGAATTAGAAATTTCTCAGTTGGACATGGAGGTCAAACAAAAATTTTCTATTGAGGAATTAAAAGATTATTTAGAAAGAGTTAACCAAAATTTGAATGAATTTGAAGAAGAGTTGAGAGCAATTAAATTACATAAATTCAAGAGGGATCTTAATGACTATAAGAATAATCAGGTTTATACCTTTTCAAACAAAATAATGGGACCAAATAAACCTTTTCAATATAATCTAGAAGCAGAGTCATCCACGATAAGCTCTGGTAGTGAAACTGAAAGCGGAAGTCAAATGTTTAGAGGAAGAGGAGCACATTTTCCAGGAAGGGGGGGTACTGGGGGAAGAGACAATAAAGACAGAGAGGCAAGAGGGGATATCAATTTACAAGAGAAGGGAAAACACAAATGTCCAAGGACGATCTTACTGTCCTGGGTACCTCCGATGCCATAGATGTAGACATAGGCAGAGATATCGGTACAATAGAAAAAAGAAAAGAAAAGAGAGATTTAGTAGAAACCAGGATGACACGATCTGCTCAAATGAAAACCAACTAGTATATAACATCTCTACAAGGATTTTAAATCCAGTTGAGGAAAAGGTACTAAGTAAAGGCCTCTCATTTTTTCCGTATAATGAGAGTGATAATTTTGAACTGAAATTGGATCTTAATCGATTTTATAGAAAAATCAAATTGAAGTATTTCTTTGGGACACAGCCAGAAATGGTTAGTGATCAGGAATTGAAACTAAAAAAGATTGCATTGAGACAGAAATTATATTTAAAATCAAAATTTACTCCATCAATAACACCTCATATGGTGGAAACATATATTTCTTTAGTCAATAGAGATATAGAAGAGATTTTGTGAAAGGACAGAAATATGGATAGAAGAAAAAAGTATAATCTAACAGCGTCAGAATTTGCAGCATTAAGAAATTTAGAAAATGATTCACAAATAATTATAAAAATGCAGATAAAGGAGGCTCAATAGTAGTAATGGATTATGAACAATATCAACATATATGTCTTGATTTATTACAAAATAAAGAAAATTACTTGGTTTTGGAAAAAGATCCAACGAATCAAATTAAAGAACTAATTAAAACAGCTATTACTTTAGCTTTTGAAAAACACGAAATAACTGAATGGGAAAAAACAGCTCTATATATGGATATGCCTAGTATTCCATTATTTTATATTCTTCCAAAAATTCACAAAGATTTGAGAAATCCACCAGGATGACTGATTGTGTCTGGTATTAATTCTGTTTTAGAACCTTTATCCATTTTTATAGATCATCATATACGTCCTTTAGTGGAAAAAACACCATCTTATATTAAAGACTCAACAGATATTATTGTGCAAATAGAGAATTTAGGAAATGATGTAGATACTGAGAATTGAATACTGGTCACATGGTACTTGAAATATCAATATACATCTATACCTCATAGAGAAAGATGTAGGGTTTTACAAATATTTTTGGATGAACAACGAACAGAATCAAGACCAAATAACAATTTATTGGTTAAATGGGTGGAAATTGTTTTATCACAGAATTATTTCAGATTTGAGAGGAAATACTATTTACAAATCAAAGGTACAGCTATGGGATCAAGTATGGTGCCTTCACATGCAAATATCTATATGAACTATTTTGAAAAAGAATTTGTATTTAATGAACAAAATCCATTTATAAATAAATTGACTCTTTGGAAACGATTTATTGATGATATAGCTTCAATATGGAATGGTACAGAAATGGAATTACATCAATTTAATAATTATTTAAATGATTGTACAGATCATCTTACTTTTGTTATGAATTATAGCTATTCCCAGATATCGTATCTTGATTTGAGTATATATAAAAGTGGTAATACTTTAGCAGTAAAACTTTTTCATAAAGATACTGACAAAAATGCAATTTTACACGCGCATAGTTTTCACCCAAAGAAACTAATTGAGTCTATTCCTTATGGACAAATTCTGAGGGCTAAACGAAACTGTACAGATCCTGATGAATTTATGAAAACACATGGAGACATGATCCAAAGATTTAAGTCGAGAGGTTATAGGCAGGACATTTTAGATTCAGTGGTGAATAAAGCCATTGGACAAGAACGAGAACACTTGTTAGTTACAAGACCCAGACAATTTCAGCATAAAGAAGATCGAATAACATTTTCTTTGAAATATAATGAGATATTTTTTCAAATTAAAAATGTTATCAGTAAACATTGGCAGGTATTACAAGCTACACCTATAGCACAATAAATCTTAGGAACTTTACCTACAGTGGTAGCAAAACGGAATCGAACATTAGGTAATAAACTAATGAGGACAGAACACAAAATGCCAGATACTGGTACACGTCATTTTTTGAATTTAAATGAAGTGAAAGGAAATTTTTCCTGTGGACACTGCTCAAATTGCAATAATACATATAAAATGACAAAAATTAATAATGTTGCTAAGGATGAAGAAATTATCATTAATCAATTTATCAACTGTTCTACAACTGGTGTGATTTATTTATTGAAATGTCCATGTGACAAAATTTACATATGCGAAACTGAACGGATGTTAAAAACCATATTAATGAACACAAATCTGATATTCAAAGACAAGACATAACATCGCTGGTAGCTAGACATTTCAATGAATTTAGACATCAGTTACCTCAGTTACGTTTTTTGGGGATAGAGAAAGTAATGCCAGACACACGAGGAGGTGATTTCAGGAAACAAATTCTGACTAGGGAAGCATATTATATTGACAGATTTGAAGCAACTAACTTTAGATATGGATTAAATGAAAGTATTGATTGGCAACCATTATTTTAAAAAAATTTTGTGAATAAGTACATATCGTGGAGTGCGGTAAGCCTTAGGATCTTTTTGGTCTTTTTGGTCATTGTGATGTATAAATAATATAAACATCAAGTTCATACTCTAATAACATGTTATTTATATATAACATTAGTTTATCTCAACCTTTTTATTATTAAACCAAAACTGGGTAAACAGTTGATATAAGATTTGGTAAACATTCATCATTTGATGTTTTACTCGAGTCTGGACATCTCTATTGTACAGAAGTGCCGCTTATGAAGATAGTTTTTTCTGCATTGCGGGTCAGTCGGTGAGATGGCGAATATCGCGAGAATTTCGCGATGGCTGGTCATTTCCCCATGACTGATTCCCAATACTCAGTATATAAACCCACAATGATCACGGCGACACACCTCCATATAGAGAGAGGCAGGAGGCGTCGCCACAGCTCTTTATTTTATGAAGTAAGTACACGTTTACTTGATTAACGATACATACTAACAAAATAACTAAGAGATTAGTTGCACTGATCAAAGTTTTCTGTCGTTAGGCAGGAAAAGTGGAAATAACTGATAAAGAATACAGTGGGAACAGAAATGACTTACAGGTGAAATTAAACCTAAAATATTTAACTTATAGACTTGCTGGCACACTTAAGAAATGAGGGTTTATCACATTCGGTGTTAAAGTTTAAAATGGGTATAAGAAGGTGCTATATTTAGAAATAAGGAACCAAAAACATAGTAGCATGTTTAGTAACCTATTTCTGTTATAAGAGGTCTGTCTGGTTGGATACTGATTTTAGATAATAATATAAATGGATTGGGAAAGGATTAATGAATATTGTGAGATTCCTGTGGTGTTGTACGTTAACCCATTGTTTACTTTCAATACGTGAAATGCTTTGATATGTTTGGTTTTTATATATAAATAATTATGGTAAATCTCTATAAATAATAAATACCAGTAAGGTTTTGCATTTGAAATACTGTTTTAGAAATGCTGGTAAAAAAGTGGAATGTTTTGTCTGTTTATTGCTAAATTTGCATAAATATTAGATTTTATGCACTATTAACAGAACATGATTCATAATTTGTATTTAATAGGAAGAGTTAAGACCTGAATTATGATACTGTGAAAGGGATATAATGGAAAGAAAAAACATTATGGAAAGGTGTGTTACAATTTTGACACTAATATAATTACTGTATGTAAATTAATATATTAAAAATACTTAAAAAATGTTTTTTCATTTTCAGTGAAATATCTAATATAGGAAGCTGTGGATATCTAATGATACATATTTAATGATACATGCTAATAGTGGATTTATAGGTGAGCATATTATTCACTGGGAATTCTTTTCTAAAATACCTTATTATAATTTTGAAATTATAATATATAAATTATTTTTTGATTTCAATATTTAGAAGCAATCTCAACACTGATGAAGGATTTATTCTGAAACGTTTGTTTTTTAAGATTTTATCTTGGTATTAAGCATTGAATTAAAAGAATATATAAAAAGACTTTTTGGTGAGTGGGCCTTATGTACAAATTTAGTTCTTTCAGATGTAATAATAAGGAATTGGTATTGGCCTCTCCCTGATAAGATTTTATTATATGTTTTGTTTGAGGGTGGCTGAGCTGGATACAGATATTACATGGATATTTGAAGCATTGACAGGTGCAGATCTGGAGGTCCATACTCATTGAATTTCAACAGTGAATTCAACGCACCTTTAATGTGAATGGGCCTTTACAACCCATTGGAATAACAGACATCTTCTTATTTTGAATTTATATATTTTTTCCATATATACAATAAAAGTGGTTCCTGTTTCTATATAAAAGTTATTCAAAATCAGAATGAAAATTGTAATATATCCAGGAGACGTATTTTGAATCACCTTATACTGTTTTATAATGTTGAATTTTGATGATTTAGATAAAATTACTCATAAAAGATCTATTCCCTTTTCTATATCAGAAAATGATGAACATAGAATATTAAGTAATTTCAAAACAAATAGAGAATTTAAGGGCACGACACCTGCTCATTCTGTCACCAACCAATTTGAGTACTTAAAACAGAAACAAATTAAACTTGAATGGCATGCCTTAACTATTTCACAATATTTGAAACAAAAACGTATCCCGAGAGGCCTCCGCATTTTTGTGGAGGCCAATTTAGGATATGTAGATGTTGATTTGGATATCAAATGGGATGGTGTATGGAATAGATGTTCCAACTATTTCATGCTTCTTATAATAGAATCTATTACTAAAGAACTACAAAAAATCGAAAAAGAAATTTCTCAGTTGGACATGGAGGTCAAACAAAAATTTTCTATTGAGGAATTAAAAGATTATTTAGAAAGAGTTAACCAAAATTTGAATGAATTTGAAGAAGAGTTGAGAGCAATTAAATTACATAAATTCAAGAGGGATCTTAATGACTATAAGAATAACCAGGTTTATACCTCTTCAAACAAAAAAATGGGACCAAATAAACCTTTTCAATATAATCTAGAAGCAGAGTCATCCACGATAAGCTCTGGTAGTGAAACAGAAAGCGGAAGTCAAATGTTTAGAGGAAGAGGAGCACATTTTCCAGGAAGGGAGGTACCGGGGGAAGAGACAATACAGACAGAGAGGCAAGAGGGGATATCAATTTATAAGAGAAGGGAAAGCACAAATGTCCAAGGATGATCTAACTGTCCTGGGTACCTCCGACGCCGTAGATGTAGACATAGGCAGAGATATCGCTACAATAGAGAAAAGAAAAGAGAGATTTAGTAGAAACCAGGATGACGCAATCAGCTCAAATGAAAACCAACCAGTATATAACATCTCTACAAGGATTTTAAATCCAATTGAGGAAAAGGTACTAAGTAAAGGCCTCTCATTTTGTCCGTATAATGAGATTGATAATTTTGAACTGAAATTGGATCTTAATCGATTTTATAGAAAGGTCAAATTGAAGTATTTCTTTGGGACACAGCCAGAAACGGTTAGTGATCAGGAACTGAAACTAAAAAAGATTGCATTGAGTCAGAAATTACATTTAAAATAAAAATTTACTCCATCAATAACACCTCATATGGTGGAAACATATATTTCTTTAGTCAATAGAGATATAGAAGAGGTTTTACGAAAGGACAGAAATATGGATAGAAGAAAAAAGTATAACCTAACAGCGTCAGAATTTGCAGCATTAAGAAATTTAGAAAATGATTCACAAATAATTATAAAAATGCAGATAAAGAAAGCTCAATAGTAGTGATGGATTATGAACAATATCAACAAATATGTCTGGATTTATTATAAAATAAAGAAAATTACTTGGTTTTGGAAATAGATCCAACAAATCAAATTAAAGAACTAATTAAAACAGCTATTACTTTAGCTTTTGAAAAACAGGAAATAACTGAATGGGAAAAAACAGCTCTATATATGGATATGCCTAGTATTCCATTGTTTTACATTCTTCCAAAAATTCACAAAAATTTGTGAAATCCACCAGGACGACCACTTGTATCTGGTATTAATTCTGTTTTAGAACCTTTATCCATTTTTATAGATCATCATATACATCCTTTAGTGGAAAAAACACCATCTTATATTAAAGACTCGACAGATATTATTGTGCAAATAGAGAATTTAGGAAATGATGTAGATATTGAGAATTGTATACTGGTCACATGGGACTTGAAATATCTATATACATCTATACCTCATAGAGAAGGATGTAGGGTTTTACAAATATTGTTGGATGAACAACGAATAGAATCAAGACCAAATAACAATTTATTGGTTAAATGGGTGGAAATTGTTTTATCACAGAATTATTTCAGATTTGAGAGGAAATACTATTTACAAATCAAAGGTACAGCTATGGGATCAAGTATGGTGCCTTCATATGCAAATAACTATATGAACTATTTTGAAAAAGAATTTGTATTTAATGAACAAAATCCATTTATAAATAAATTGACTCTTTGGAAACGATTTATTGATGATATAGTTTCAATATGGAATGGTACAGAAATGGAATTACATCAATTTAATAATTATTTAAATGATTGTACAGATCATCTTACTTTTGTTATGAATTATAGCTATTCCCAGATATCGTATCTTGATTTGAGTATATATAAAAGTGGTAATACTTTAGCAGTAAAACTTTTTCGTAAAGATACTGACAAAAATGCAATTTTACACGCGCATAGTTTTCACCCGAAGAAACTAATTGAGTATATTCCTTATGGACAAATTCTGAGGGCTAAACGAAACTGTACAGATCCTGATGAATTTATAAAAACACAAGGAGACATGATCCAAAGATTTAAGTCGAGAGGTTATAGGCAGGACATTTTAGATTCAGCGGTGAATAAAGCCATTGGACAAGAGAGAGAACACTTGTTAGTTACACGACCCAGACAATTTCATCATAAAGAAGATCGAATAACATTTTCTTTGAAATATAATGAGATACTTTTTCAAATTAAAAATATTATGAATAAACATTGGCAGGTATTACAAGCTACACCTATAACACAAAAAATCTTTGGAACTTTACCTACAGTGGTAACAAAACGGAATCGAACATTAGGTAATAGACTAATGAGGACAGACCACAAAATGCCAGATACTGGTACACGTCATTTTTTGAATTTAAATGAAGTGAAAGGAAATTTTTCCTGTGGACACTGCTCAAATTGCAATAATACATATAAAATGACAAAAATTAATAATGTTGCTAAGGATGAAGAAATTATCATTAATCAATTTATAAACTGTTCTACAACTGGTGTGATTTATTTATTGAAATGTCCGTGTGACAAAATTTATATAAGCAAAACTGAAAGGATGTTAAAAACCCGTATTAATGAACACAAATCTGATATTCAAAGAGAAGACATAGCATCGCCAGTAGCTAGACATTTCAATGAATTTAGACATCAGTTACCTCAGTTACATTTTTTTGGGATAGAGAAAGTAATACCAGACACACGAGGAGGTGATTTCAGGAAAAAAATTCTGACTAGGGAAGCATATTATATTGACAGATTTGAAGCAACTAACTTTAGATATGGATTAAATGAAAGTATTGATTGGCAACCAATATCATAAAAATTTTTTGTGAATAAATACATATCGTGGAGTGCGGTAAGCCTTAGGATCTTTTTGGTCTTTTTAGTCATTGTGATGTATAAATCATATAAACATCAAGTTCATATTCTAATAACATGTTATTTATATATAACATTAGTTTATCTCAACCTTTTTATTATTAAACCAAAACTGGGTAAACAGTTAATATAAGATTTGGTAAACATTCATCATTAGATGTTTTACTCGAGTCTGGACATCTCTATTGTACAGAGGTGCCGCTTATGCAGATAGTTTTTTCTGCATGGCGGTTCAGTCGTTGGTGAGATAGTGAATATCGCGAGAATCTCGCGATGGCTGGTCATTTCCCCATGACTGATTCCCAGTACTCAGTATATAAACCCACAATGATCACGGTGACACACCTCCGTATAGAGAGAGGAAGGAGGCGTCACCACAGCTCTTTATTTTATGAAGTAAGTACACGTTTACTTGATTAACGATACATACTGACAGAATAACTAAGAGATTAGTTGCACTGATCAAAGTTTTCTGTCATTAGGCAGGAAAAGTGGAAATAACTGATAAAGAATACAGTGGGAACAGAAACGACTTACAGGTGAAATTAAACCTAAAATATTAAACTTATAGACTTGCTGGCACACTTAAGAAATGAGGGTTTATCACATTTGGTGTTAAAGTTTAAAACGGGCATAAGAAGGTGCTATATTTAGAAATAAGGAACCGAAAACATAGTAGCATGTTTAGTAACCTATTTCTGTTATAAGAGGTCTGTCTGGTTTGATAATGATTTTAGATAATATTATAAATGGATTGGGAAAGGATTAACGAATATTGTGAGATTGCTATGGTGTTGTACGTTAACCCATTGCTTACTTTCAATACGTGAAATGCTTTAATATGTTTGGTCTTTATATATAAATAATTATGGTAAATCTCTTTAAATAATAAATACCAGTAAGGTTTTGCATTTGAAATACCGTTTTAGGACTGACGTTAAAAAATGGAATGTTTTGTCTGTTTATTGCTAAATTTCCATAAATGTTCGATTTTCTGCACTATTAACAGAACATGATTCATAATTTGTATTTAATAGGAAGAGTTAAGACCTGAATTATGATACTGTGAAGGGGATATAATGGAAAGAAAATACATTATGGAAAGGTGTGTTACAATTTTGACACTAATATAATTAGTGTATGTAAATTAATGTATTAAAAATATTAAAAAATGTTTCTTATTTTTCAGTTAAATATCTAATATAGGAAGCTGTGGATATCTAATTATACATATTTAATGGTACATGCTAATAGTGGATTTATAGGTGAGCATATTATTCACTGGGAATTCTTTTTGTAAAATACCTTATTATAATTTTGGAATTATAATATATAAATTATTTTTTGATTTCAATATTTAGATGCAATCTGAACACTGATGAAGGATTTATTCCAAAATATTTGTTTTTTAAGATTGTATCTTGGTATTAAGCATTGAATTAAAAGAATATATAAAAAGACTTTTTGGTGAGTGGGCCTTATGTGCCAATTTAATTCTTTCAGATGTACTGTAGTAATAAGGAATTGGTATTGGCCTCTCCCTGATAAGATTCTATTATCTGTTTTGTTTGAGGGTGGCTGAGCTGGATACAGATATTACATGGATATTTGAAGCATCGACAGGTGCAGATACAGAGGGCCATACTCATTGAATTTCAAAAGTGAATTCAACGCCCCTTTTATGTGAATGGACCTTTACAACCCATTGGAATAACAGACATCTTCTTATTTTGAATTTATATATTTTTTCCATATATACAATAAAAGTGGTTCCTGTTTCTATATAAAAGGATTATTCAAAATCAGAATGAAAAATTGTAATATATCCAGGAGACGTATTTTGAATCACCTTATACTGTTTTATAATGTTGAATTTTGATGATTTAGATAAAATTACTCATAAAAGATCTATTCCCTTTTCTATATCAGAAAATGATGAACATAGAATATTAAGTAATTTCAAAACAAATAGAGAATTTAAGGGCACGACACCTGCTCATTCTGTCACCAACCAATTTGAGTACATAAAACAGAAACAAATTAAACTTGAATGGCATGCCTTAACTATTTCACAATATTTGAAACAAAAACGTATCCCGAGAGGCCTCTGCATTTTTGTGGAGGCCAATTTAGGATACGTAGATGTTGATTTGGATATCAAATGGGATGGTGTATGGAATAGATGTTCCAAAGATTTCATGCTTCTTATAATAGAATCTATTACTAAAGAACTACAAAGAATCGAAATAGAAATTTCTCAGCTGGACATGGAGGTCAAAGAAAAATTTTCTATTGAGGAATTAAAAGATTATTTAGAAAGAGTTAACCAAAATTTGAATGAATTTGAAGAAGAGTTGAGAGCAATTAAATTACATAAATTCAAGAGGGATCTTAATGACTATAAGAATAACCAGGTTTATACCTTTTCAAACAAAAAAATAGGATCAAATAAACCTTTTCAATATAATCTAGAAGCAGAGTCATCCACGATAAGCTCTGGTAGTGAAACGGAAAGCGGAAGTCAAATGTTTAGAGGAAGAGGAGCACATTTTCCAGGAAGGGGGGGTACCAGGGGAAGAGACAATACAGACAAAGAGGCAAGAGGGGATATCAATTTACAAGAGAAGGGAAAACACAAATGTCCAAGGATGATCTAACTGTCCCAGGTACCTTTGACACCGTAGATGTAGACATAGGCAGAGATATCGGTGCAATAGAAAGAAGAAAAGGAAAGAGAGATTTAGTAGAAACCAGGATGACACGATCAGCTCAAATGAAAACTGACTAGTGTACAACATCTCTACAAGTACAAGGATTTTAAATCCAATTGAGGAAAAGGTACTAAGTAAAGGCCTCTCAGTTTGTCCGTATAATGAGATTGATCATTTTGAACTGAAATTGGATCTTAATCCATTTTATAGAAAGGTCAAATTGAAGTATTTCTTTGGGACACAGCCCAAAAATGGTTAGTGATCAGGAATTGAAACTAAAAAAGATTGCATTGAGTCAGAAATTACATTTAAAATCAAAATTTACTCCATCAATAACACCTCATATGGTGGAAACATATATTTCTTTAGTCAATAGAGATATAGAAGAGGTTTTACGAAAGGATAGAAATGTGGATGGAAGAAAAAAGTATAATTTAACAGTGTCAGAAATTGTAGCATTAAGAAATTTAGAAAATGATTCACAAATAATTATAAAAAATGCAGATAAAGAAGGCTCAATAGTAGTGATGGATTATGAACAACATCAACAAATATGTCTTGATTTATTACAAAATAAGGAAAATTACTTGGTTTTGGAAAAAGATCCAATGAATCAAATTAAAGAACTAATTAAAACAGCTATTACTTTAGCTTTTGAAAAACAGGAAATAACTGACTGGGAAAAAACAGCTCTATATATGGATATGCCTAGTATTCTATTATTTTAAATTCTTCCAAAAATTCACAAAAATCTGAGAAATCCACCAGGATGACCGATTGTGTCTGGTATTAATTCTGTTTTAGAACCCTTATCCATTTTTATAGATCATCATATACGTCCTTTAGTGGAAAAAACACCATCTTATATTAAAGACTCGACAGATATTATTGTGCAAATAGAGAATTTAGGAAATGATGTAGATACTGAGAATTGTATACTGGTCACTTGGGACTTGAAAGATCTGTATACCTCTATACCTCATAGAGAAGGATGTAGGGTTTTACAAATATTTTTGGATGAACAACGAATAGAATCAAGACCAAATAATTTATTGGTTAAATGGGTGGAAATTGTTTTATCACAGAATTATTTCAGATTTGAGAGGAAATACTATTTACAAATCAAAGGTACAGCTATGGGATCAAGTATGGCGCCTTCATATGCAAATATCTATATGAACTATTTTGAAAAAGAATTTGTATTTAATGAACGAAATCCATTTATAAATAAATTGACTCTTTGGAAATGATTTATTGATGATATCGTTTCAATATGGAATGGTACAGAAATGGAATTACATCAATTTAATAATTATTTAAATGATTGTACAGATCATCTTACTTTTGTTATGAATTATTGCTATTCCCAGACATCGTATCTTGATTTGAGTATATATAAAAGTGGTAATACTTTAACAGTAAAACTTTTTCGTAAAGATGCTGACAAAAATGCAATTTTACACTTGCATAGTTTTCACCCAAAGAAACTAATTGAGTCTATTCCTTTTGGACAAATTCTGAGGGCTAAACGAATCTGTACAGATCCTGATGAATTTATAAAAACACAAGGAGACATGATCCAAAGATTTAAATTGAGAGGTTATAGGCAGGACATTTTAGATTCAGCAGTGAATAAAGCCATTGGACAAGAGAGAGAACACTTGTTAGTTACACGACCCAGACAATTTCAGCATAAAGAAGATCGAATAACATTTTCTTTGAAATATAATGAGATATCTTTTCAAATTAAAAATATTATCAATAAACATTGGCAGGTATTATAAGCTACACCTATAACACAAAAAATCTTTGGAACTTTACCTACAGTGGTAGCAAAACGGAATCGAACATTAGGTAATAGACTAATGAGGACAGAACACAAAATGCCAGATACTGGTACACATCATTTTTTGAATTTAAATGAAGTGAAAGGAAATTTTTCCTGTGGACACTGCTCAAATTGCAATAATACATATAAAATTAAAAAAATTAATAATATTGCTAAGGATGAAGAAATTATCATTAATCAATTTATAAACTGTTCTACAACTGGTGTGATTTATTTATTGAAATGTCCGTGTGACAAAATTTATATAGGCAAAACTGAAAGGATGTTAAAAACCCATATTAATGAACACAAATCTGATATTCAAAGACAAGACATAACATCACCAGTAGCTAGACATTTCAATGAATTTGGACATCAGTTACCTCAGTTACGTTTTTTGGGGATATAGAAAGTAATGCCAAACACACGAGGAGGTGATTTCAGGAAACAAATTCTGACTAGGGAAGCATATTATATTGACAGATTTGAAGCAACTAACTTTAGATATGGATTAAATGAAAGTATTGATTGGCAGCCAATATTATAAAAAAATTTTGTGAATAAATACATAATGTGGAGTGCGGTAAGCCTTAGGATCTTTTTGGTCTTTTTGGTCATTGTGATGTATAAATAATATAAACATCAAGTTCATATTCTAATAACATGTTATTTATATATAACATTAGTTTATCTCAACCTTTTTATTATTAAACCAAAACTGGGTAAACAGTTGATATAAGATTTGGTAAACATTCATCATTTGATGTTTTACTCGAGTCTGGACATCTCTATTGTACAGAGGTGCCGCTTATGCAGATAGTTTTTTCTGCATGGCGGGTCAGTCATTGGTGAGATGGCGAATATCGTGAGAATCTCGTGATGGCTGGTCATTTCCCCGCGACTGATTCCCAGTACTCAGTATATAAACCCACAATGATCACGGTGACACACCTCCATATAGAGAGAGTCAGGAGGCATCGCCACAGCTCTTTATTTTATGAAATAAGTACACGTTTACGTGATTAACGATACATACTAACAGAATAACTAAGAGATTAGTTGCACTGATCAAAGTTTTCTGTCGTTAGGCAGGAAAAGTGGAAATAACTGATAAAGAATACAGTGGGAACAGAAACGATTTACAGGTGAAATTAAACCTAAAATATTAAACTTATAGACTTGCTGGCACACTTAAGAAATGAGGGTTTATCACATTCGGTGTTAATGTTTAAAACGGGCATAAGAAGGTGCTATATTTAGAAATAAGGAACCGAAAACATAGTAGCATGTTTCGTAACCTATTTCTGTTATAAGAGGTCTGTCTGGTTTGATAATGATTTTAGATACTAATATAAATGGATTGGGAAAGGATTAACGAATATTGTGAGATTCCTATGATGTTGTACGTTAACCCATTGTTTACTTTCAATACGTGAAATGCTTTAATATGTTTGGTCTTTATATATAAATAATTATGGTAAATCTCTTTAAATAATAAATACCAGTAAGATTTTGCATTTGAAATACCGTTTTAGAAATGATGGTAAAAAAGTGGAATGTTTTGGCTGTTTATTTTATTTTATCTAATATAGGAAGCTGTGGATATCTAATGATACATATTTAATGATACATGCTAATAGTGGATTTATAGGTGAGCATATCATTCACTGGGAATTCATTTTGTAAAATACCTTACTATAATTTTGAAATTATAATATATAAATTATTTTTTGATTTCAATATTTAGATGCAATCTGAACACTGATGAAGGATTTATTCTGAAACGTTTGTTTTTTAAGATTGTATCTTGGTATTAAGCATTGAATTAAAAGAATATATAAAAATACTTTTTGGTGAGTGAGCCTTATGTACCAATTTAGTTCTTTCAGACATAACTCCTTTAAAAAAATGAAAACTGAGGCAATCAGATGGTTATAGTTTAAAAATATAATTAGTGCAGCTTATTGAATAGGTGCACTTGAAAGGTCTTTTTGTCCTGAACAGTTTTCATACTGGTTTTTTATCTGTAACTTGTAAACTTTTAGAGATATTTACATTTGTTTAGCAGAACTACTATTGCACTTCTAAACAGCTTCTTTTGCACATTACTATGCCAGTTAAGTGAAATTTTAAACCAGACCACCTTGTTCATCTCTTGTCATGCCTAATTTAAAGTGGACATGAATTGATTACTTATGTGAGGCTGTTTGAAAGGTCTCAATTTTCATAAATTGCATTAATACCTCTAAAGGGTCCCTGTGCCTGAATGTAAGCTGAAACTGTTAGTTGTGTTTTATATTGTTTTCTTTGTATGGAGAACATTCTATGCAGTTAATTTGGAGTTTTGACTATGTCACTTCATGGTTTCAGAAGCGTGGGCACTGTACTGATAAGTTTCTGCTAACATTTCTTAAACTGTGAAGCCACAGAAAAACTTGTTGCCATATTGGTCCTTGTAACACAAGGTCCACAAAAACAGATGATTTGATACCTTTTATTGGACCAACAGAGTTGCTACAAAAGAACACAGATTCTTTTAGCTTTTGAATTACACAGAATCCTTCATCAGAAAACACTGGCTGTTGTTTTAGAAGAACACACTTTCTCAAAACCCAGATCATACAAAAAAAAAAGATGAAAATTTGTTAAGGGTCCCATTGGTTAAAACTGCATTCAAAAAAACAACATACCCATATAAAGACAGCAAACATTTCATCAAAAGAAAGCTGTCCCATGGTCAAATGACACTGACTGGAAGGTTCATTTCCTGAGAAAAGCTGTGAACCAACTGAGGCTTCATTTTAAAACCCTATGGGTGTGTCTGTGCTAGCATTAGTAAATGACAATAATTGAAAACCACAAGGAAAAGTAAGCTTAAAGAGCAGCTGACAACTTCAGGAGAACTTTAAAAAAACATAATATTTAGATAAAGTTCAGTCTGTATTTCACATTAGATCTTCATTCTTCCTCCCCATTATTTATTGCTGAGGTCAATTGCATGAAAACAGGATTTTTGCTCCTGAAAAGTTCATCTAGTTCTGTTGCTGTCTCCCTACCTGAGGTCATAATGCATTGCTTGTGACATCACAGTTACTCTCGTGGCAACAGATCGTGATGTCACAACAGAGCATTATGACTTGAAGTAAGGAGTAAGCTATAGAGGCAGATTAACTTTAAAGTAACTGTGAGGGATGAAATCATGTATTCATGCACATTTCCTCAGTAATAAACAATGGGGAGGAGAAATCTAGAATATATATAGAATAAAAGCAACATTTTACCTACTTATGCTTTTCAAAGTTTTCTTTCAGACATCAGTAGCTCTTTCAGCAATACATAGTAAATAATGTTAAAAGTTGTATACATATGAAAATATCTATGTGTTAAGTAAACAAAAATGTTACAAGACAACCTGCCCTAGTGTAAATTAAGCATTCACCAGCTGTTTCACACAGTGGTGTCAATCAAATCTTAAACAGTGTACTGTTCAGACACATTTTTCTTAAACCCTGTGTGCAATAAGTCCCTATTAATCATGAATGGTCAAAATTTTACTGTCTTAAACATGATATATTTGCAATTATGTAACAAGTAACTAGTGTATGTGTATATTCAAAACCCAAACCTAACACAGTCCTCCTTATAATTGCGATACCGTTTCCTAATATTTCCATGTATCAGTGTGTATCCATATGTACCTAATCTGCTGTTGTATTAAATAACAGTTCTATAAATCTAAAACCAAACCAAAACACAACTGAATGCTTCAGCTTTTATTTAGGCACAGTTAGATAGGAATCCTTTAGAGGCATGAATATAATTTATGAAAATAGAGACATTTCAAACACCTGCACAAAAGTAATCAACTCCTGTCCCATTGTGTGTTTAGAATATTGGAGACAGAACTCCCAACTGCTTTTCATTGAGAATCTTCCTAAGGCACTGAATTCTCAGCAAATGTGCACACATTCCAAACAAATCAAACTATCTTTAAAACTATTCCAGGTGCACAAAGACAACCAGTCTGAAAGTTGTTCAGGACAAAAAGACTTTTCAAATGAGGGTAGTCACTAATCTGAATTCCTATATTTGGTAAAATATTGTCATCTTATAACCTGTATTTCCATTTTTGTTTGAACAAAATTCACATTTCTGATGGCAATTTAAAAAAAACTATAAAGAATTTAGATTAGTGGCTACCCTCATTTGAAAAGCCTTTTTGTCCTAAACACAAAAATGTTAAAAAATGTAGTTGGGGCCCAGAAATCCAGAGACAGAGTACAAAATGGGTGGAGTGATATTAACAACATTAAAAAAGCACACATTCAAAAATACTTTTACGTACAGTTGATTACAATAACATTATTAAGCATCAATGGCTACCACTGTACATCTGATGCAAACTCATTGTGACAGGGCTAATACCTGTCACATATTAATGTGTCATTTCTTTCTTGGTTGCAACCATCTATTTTCCTGTATTCTAGAGCTATCCCTTTCTTTTTCCGATAAGGAGGCAAGCCACCTCCTTATCAAGTAACCCCCCCCCCATAAAGTGTTCTATAATCTCTTCCCCTCTTTTTATTCTCTTCTTTCAAATGAAACATTAGTACAATTCTTCCAACAGAAACCCACCTTAATCTTTGTGGAAAAAGGGGTATGGCTCCCTTAAATAATTGTTGTTGTGAAATAATGATAACCCAAATAAAGAAAATGATATCTCCTAAGCTTTAATACAAAAAGACTGTGGGAGTTTTGTACCCTTTCGAGTTTTTGTGAAGCAAGGTCCATAGGATGCCCCCTAAGAAGTAATAATGACCTTTTAGGCTTATTTAGCCTGCTTAAGTAGCTCTCCCCCTTTTGCTCCACTTTGCGAACGTTTTGCGATAGTGCAATTGTGCGCATGTTCGTGCAGTGCAAATTCACTCCCCGAATTTGGGATTTAACAGCAGTATTCTTTTAAATACTGCCTAAAGGTATGTTGTTGCTCAAAATCGCAAATCCCCTCATCCTAGTGAGAGTGCAGTGACTCTCTGAAGAGATTCCTAGCTCAAATGCCAAACGCAAAGCCGACGGTTTAGAAAAATGCTGCCGACGGCTTAGCCTGTCAAGTCTGCACAGTATTCAGCTGTGTAGTACAAGAAACCTGGTTTCCTCCTGTTTTTACGCTCTGAGAGATTTTGTTTCCCAATAAAAAGGAGCTGGTTGCAGCAGAATGTGCGCAGGCTTAAAATAAAGGTTTAGTCTCTGCAGGAAACCCAGGAAACTCTGTTAATGTAAACATAAGCTTAAGTTTTCTGTGAAAGTTTTTGTGTTTTTTTTTTCTTTTCTTTCTCCTGGAGCATTTTATTAGCTGTTTGGCTTCCATTTATGCCCTCTGCGCCATTAAAGTGTTCCCCTCCATTTATTGCACATTAGTATTATTAATATAAAATGAAAGAGTAAGGAATAGGAAAACTTTACCTTAGGCTTGGCAGGAGAGATAAAAGTGAAGTTGCTCTGGGATTTAGCTGTGGCATTCTGTCATTGGGCTATAGGGGAATGGCGGCCCCTAGTGGACTATTTTTATACTGTTACAAAGCAATGTATAGTGTTTTAATACACTGAGACTGTGTATTTAGAATCTGGTTACAGCTAGTAGTTCTAAAATCCACTTGAGTTCTGTACAGCATTTCATGTGTACTATAATACGTTAGAACAAGTTTTAAAATGATGTTTTGCCTTGTTACATAATGATACTGAGTCACATGATTCGGTGGGAGGATATAAATGACTTATACTAGGCTGTTTTTTTTTTAGATAAGGTCAGTGCTTTCTGATCAGTGGTGGAGGAAGGTTCCACTGGTTTGAGGGAATGCCATTTATGTATTTTTTTTGTGTGTATTTTGTTTTACAAGCTGGTACAAGTTGAAGTGAATGCTGGAGAAGGTTCCAAAGCTAAGACTGAGATTTATATTGTTTTTTTTTTTTCTTTTTATAATAAAATTCCCACTTAACCAGGTGGGTTGCACCTTTTTCTGGAGCATCTGTCCATCTTTTACATCCCACACCATCACACTCATAATCACGTTCCTTACTTGAAGCAAAAAGGGATGAGGGTGGAGGCCATAACTGACTCCTTGTTTCTGTGTTAAAGGGGTCAGATTTTTTTACAGTGAAAACAAGGAAAGGGGGCAATTCTAAAATGTGCAGACAAGCATGGGGAACACTTTTTTCAGAGCATGCCACCACTGGGAGCTATCACTTCAAGACTGCTACTACTGTACCCCCACCTAATACAATCAGGGGAAAACCAGAAGTAGTCTACCAGCACTGAGATCAATATGGTTAAGGCACATTTACCAGAAATTACAGCTTAGAAAAGAATGAGGAAGTGACTGTGATGAAGAGCAAATCCCAGACCAGCTCTCTAGTTTGTTAATAGTCTCCTCCAGAGTCTGAGTTTTACGGCTGTGTGGGCCAATCTCCACAGATGTTATGCCATCATCAGATTTGTATAAGAGCACTGTGGAAGCATGTAACTGGACCACTTTCTGATGTTTTGCCACAGTGCTCCAGCATAGTTTCCAGTGTTTCTCTTTATGCAGCCCTTCCCCTCTGTGGGTTGCATAAACATATCCACTTCCTGGCGCATTACTTTTCCTTTCCACAACTGCAGAAGTGATGGCTGCCATGTGCAACATGGTGGCACTGACTTAAAGTGCGCATGCACAAGTATTGTGCATACGTATGTAACCCCCATACCACCTTTGGCTAGCTGGCATCCCCTTAATAAAACTACTGCCAACTACATGGCATACAATTTTCTTTTGGCAGAACTACACTCATGGTACCACCCCTAGCATTTGAGTGTATACCAGGCTCATTATTCAGAGGACAGGAGGGTTGGAGTAAATATTAAATGAACCTTTTTTATTTACAACCAGGTCCAGGGAAGAGGATGCTAGGCATATGTTAGACCTAACTGCTGAGGGACTCCAATAACTTTCACACTAGAAGCAACAAGCAGAATGTGCAAAGCAGTAACTGGGATTTTGCAGTATGGCTTTATTTGCATATGTTACTTAAATCAAGGGTGATCCCCCAAAGGTTTGTCATTGCAATACAGGCACACTCTCTTTTGCAGGACAATTTGCTAGGCAGTACTGTTTTCCACAAAAACATCTCTATCTCTCTTCCAAAGTGTATATCTGTGTGATGTGCCACACACTTTAAACATTTTCCACACATTTCCATTTCCAAAGTGTATATATGTGGGATGTGCCACACACTTTAAAATCCTCCTGGTGCATGGTCTTTGCCCAGGGAACAGGGATGCCTATCCATGAACCACTTAACCCTGCCTGAAACTTCAGATGGCATTCCTCCTACCTCTTGCCTCAAATAGCCTCTGCCATTCCTTCAGGGTTACACCAAATGAGTATCCAATCCCCAATGAACTGCTAAAGACTCTCAACTTTAACCTTATGTTCAGCACAGTTGTGGTGAAAGGGGTCCTGACTGGTGTGATCTAGCCTTATCTAGGGCACACACACCTCATACAACTCCCTCAGAGAACAGCTTCAGATTCTGTACTCACAGATTAGTTGTTCCTTCCTCTCAGTCATGGAAAGAACAAAAGGCACCTTTCTTTCTCTGGGAGATGTCAGATTCTACTCATTTTTCTTCCTTAAGGCAGCTGTGAACTTCAGGAAACTTCAGGGGATTTCCCCTTGGATCCACAAGAATTGCATTCCCTCTTAATCCCCCTGGAGTGAAACTAAAGAATCCTGCAGGCAAACTGAAGATTTTACCAAACTAGGGTGAGAAATAACATGGCTCCCTTTGACAGTGCCCCAATGGCAAACCTCCTGCCACTCTGACTGCCACACTTGAACTTACTGATGAACATTCTAAGTTCCCCTAGAGCAGCTGACTCTAAAATGGTTATGCTGCTGTGGGAGTTCTAAATGACATAATCATCCTTCTCTCAAGTTAGCTGAGTAAACAATGATGTCATTATGTAGAAATCCCCTAATGAGCTCCCTACCAGCTGCCTTTTCCTACCTGCCTAAGACTATTACTAATGGGATTCTAGTAACCCAAGGGGACTGGGTTGTTATATGTAGTTATGTCAGCACAACCATGTTGTTGCGTAAGGTTGACTCTGGGGCAAACTGCACATGCATGAGTATCACGCATGTGCAGTACTGTAATCACTGCAGTATTACATCCAACTCTGGTGCAGTGAGAACACCACATATGCTTTTCACCACTCTTGCCACTCCTAAAAGCTTCCCACAACCGTATTGGCTCTTACCAGAGTGTGTTGTTATGTGCCCTAATTTTAGAGTGAATTGCGAGAATAGATATACATACAGTATTGCTTGTACATCCTTAATGTATTAAGGGCACTTTGATTATTATTCAGCTAGTCTTTTATTTGCTTCAGCTCAGGTTCTCTGTTTCTCCTCTCCTTACCCTTAGTTACTCAGTATTTTTATTGGATGTGCTGCTCATACGCACGCACCCTGTTTGAATAATACTGTGTTTGAATTAGCACTTTTTGATTAGTACTTTTAAACATTTAATTGATTTGTAGCTATAAGGTAGTAGGTACTTGTGTGATCCCATCTTGATAAAGTGCTTGCAGCACAAAACCGTTGACTGTTATGTGGGAGAGGTTCATCTGCTGTCACTTAGCTGACTTTTAACATTTTTCTATTAAAAAAGTTTTAAGATTTCAGTATTTGTGTGGACATTCCTTTGGAGTTAGTGTGTGCCCCCTCCTAAGCTGCCTCTTTAAAAGAAGCTTTACCATTTCAACTGAGTTCTCAATCAACCCATTAGATCTGGAAAAATGAGGGCTTGAAGAAAAGTATGCAAAGTTCCAGTCCTGTGCAAATTCATCAAACTCTGTGCTACTATTAAACCAAGGGTCGTTGCCTGTAAACAGCTCCACTGGGATTCCATGTCTGGCAGAAACTCCAGTCCCTCATTTTGATGCTTGTAAAACAGAGGGAGGCAATCTCTGGATAGGTCAAATAGTAATCAATTTTCAGCAAATAATCATGTCATAAATCTCAAAAAGGTTTGCATTGACCATTCAATAGGGCCATTCTGTTACTGAATGTGGATTCAAAGGCTCCAGCCCCTGCTTTGTTTTTCACAACAAACATAAATGACAATAAACAGCTTTCTTGGACATTTCTGCATTCATTCTTGGCCAGCATAGTGCTTCTCTGGCTCTCTGTCTACATTTTTCCCCCAGGAGACCCTGGTGTATTTTGTCCAACACCTCTTCTTGCAGCACATGAGGAATTATTTTTGAGCCCTTGAACACTAAAAATTCCACTGCTAACAGCTCTTCCCAGTAATTCCAATAGTCCCAGATCAGAGCAGAACAATCCTGCCTTGTTTTAGGCTAAGTCTTTTGAATGATTTCCATGAGGGTTTTTAGAGAGTCATCCATCCCAGTATATTGTCTAACACTGAACTGTCTAGTATGTGGCACATGCACTTAGGAGACTAACACATCCATGCATGTTTCAATATCTTTCTCAGAAGAGTTCTCTGGACCTGCCTTATTGTCAGCTGCTCTTTAAAGTGTATTAGCAGTGTACATGTTATCACCCAGGAACATATTCCACTGCTAGCTCTTCGCATTTTGAGGACAGCATCGTTTGGGGCCCATCTCTGCCCAAGATGCCCAAGCTTCCGGTTACCATTGGTCACCCTTTGGCACAGCTCCCAAGACTTGATGAAAAGCATCTGCCGAAAATTTATCAGGCTTCCTCAGATTAAAAAAAATATATAATACTACT
Organism: Neoceratodus forsteri; assembly: GCA_016271365.2. Classification (NCBI taxonomy): domain Eukaryota; kingdom Metazoa; phylum Chordata; order Ceratodontiformes; family Ceratodontidae; genus Neoceratodus; species Neoceratodus forsteri. The sequence continues at coordinate 1,729,419,130 of CM057456.1, forward strand.
GTCTGTTTTGTCATCAGGTGTTTAAGTGCTTGCCATGAACATTCACGGTGTTCTAGCCAGCACTATTCTGACTTCTGTTCTATTAGAGTCAATGAGGTTATTGTTTTAGAAGGCAGTTCTGGAACTAATTTTCCCAAAAAAATTATCATCTCAAGAAATCTTCTCATATCCACCTTATTCATGGGTCTGTGTTCATTGTCGCTGCCACCTTTTAACGGGTATGGTGTCATTCTTCCCTCAGAGATCATATCCCACACAAAAATGGACTTTTTCATCCCAATTTCATATTACTATCTGTGAAACTTCAGGTTTACTTTGCAAAACACTTTCAGGACTCTCCAACGCTGCTGTACTGATCATGATCATTTTGTATAGTCCCAGTCTACAGTGTCATCCCTCATAGTGCCTACTCCCCCTAAGTGTTCAAAAATTATATGTATATTTTTGTAACATTTATTTATTTAAACTTTGGTAATTGGGAAAGGCACACTGAGCCAGGGCTCATTTCTAGGTGTAACCTAAGGATGTAGGGTTACAACACAAACAGAGGGAAATAACAGATACAGCAATTATCACAAAGTCAAGTAAATATAAACAGAAGGAGAGAACTGCAATTGCAGTTATAACAGAGTCAAGTGCTATGGAGTAAGAATAGGATCAAAATCATACATCCAGCAACCATAGAAAATCATCAATAACAAGCAGAGTAGGCAAGTCAACAAATCAAAGAATGTATCAGAAGGAGGAGACTAGGAGCTCATCAGGGCAAGAGGGTTGAGGTTGAGGGACTGGGGAGAAGGCAGTGCAGGAGCAAGGGGAAGAAGTATTTCAAAGCAGACACTTTAGGGTTGAAAGTGAGGGTGAATAGTGAGTGGTTGGGAAGCACTGATTCCAGAGGGAGGGGGAGTCTGTAGGAGAAAGCTGACAGACCAGAAGGTGAGTGAGGATGAAGCAGGGAGAAAGAACAGGATTCCCTGGAATGCAGCAGGTAGCAGGAGGGGGCCACATGGGAAAGGAGGGAGGAGAGATAGGAGAGGAAGGTCCTAAACCAGTATGTAGCTATGAAAGCCAAGAAATGGGTCAGGTGACAATGGGGTAGAGGTGAAATAGTGAGGGAGGAGTATAGACAGCAGTGATGCACGTGAGGGAGGAATTAGAAGTGAAGCAGCAGAAGGATTTCATGAGAGTATCAAGCCTGGACAAGGACACAGCAGGAGCAGTACCATAGACTATATCTGTGTAGACAATTACTGGGAGAATCATTTTCTTGACTAGCTCATGATAGATAGGGAGTGGGAGATTCTGTCTGTTTCAGTACAATATGCCTAATTTAGGTTGGAGTTTAAAGCATATGTGGCAGCATCTAATGTGGGAGGAAAAATCGAGATTGGTGTCCAGCCAGACCCCAAGGTATTTAAATGCAGTGACTACTTCAAGGTTGGAGCTGTCAGGAGTGGAGAACACAGGGAGGGTCTGGAGCTTATCCAGCTTTTGCCTTATCCCTAATGTCACAGAGGCTATTTTCTTAGTATTGACTCTAAGATGATTAGCATGGAACCAGCTAAGGACACTGTTAAAATCCTGCTGAAAGGGTTCCTGGACATCAGCGGTGGTAGGTCTCGAGGAGTATAGGATGGTATTGTCTACATACACTTGAATGAGGGAGTTAATGCAGACAGAGAGGAGGTCATTGATGAAGATAGAGAAAAGGATGGGGCCAAGGATTGACCCTTGGAGGACCTCTGCAAGGATGGGGAGAGGGGGTGACAAGACAGAGCTCAACAGAACAGATTGTTGCCTGTCAGTGAGATAGGATTTGAAGCAGTTGATGGTAGGGATTGCCAGACCAACTAAGAGTAGCTTGTTCAGGAGCAGAGAGTGAGAGACTGAATGAAATGGCCAGGACAATGAAGATTGCAGTGGTAATGTGACCCTGATCCATTCCCAACTGGATGGCATTGGTGACCCGCAGAAGGGAGGAGATGGTTGAGAGGCGTTTAAAGAATCCAGACTGATGAGGAGAGAGAAAGTTAGAGAAGCTAAGTGTTTCTGGAAAGGACTAAGGACTCTTGGAATTTAGCAAGGGAAGGGGGAGGGTTATGGGCCTATAATTGCCAGGGACTGAGGGGTCACCACCTTTGTGAAAGAGAAGAACTTTAGCACTTTTCCAGGCTGATAGGACAGTGCAGGAGGAGAAAGAGAGGTTCAGTAGGTGAGCAAGTAATGTACTTCTAGTGACAACCAGGGCAGTATGGAAGTTGAAAAATGTGATAATGAACCCCTGAGAGTACAAAAAATACACAACCTTGAGCAATCGCCTTCTAATTTCATTGCCAGAAACACGAAGATGCATCTAACATGCAAATATATCTTGCTTCTGCAAACAGCCATTATTGGCTGAGAGGGAGGTAAGGTGCCTGCCTGGCGCCATGGCTTGGAAGGACAGGGAGCGAATCCTCAGGATTGCCAGAGCAGCTGCACAGGAAAGGGAGCTGGATGTCATTGTCCACCTAGGGACAAATGACCTGGCTAAGAAAGGGATTAGAGAAGTGTAGGAAGAGTTTGTGGAATTGGGGATGGGCCTTAGACAAGTAGCACGCACGGTAACCTTCTCGGAGGTGCTGCCCATCTATGGCGTAGGAGAGGATAGGGTGTTCTGCACCATGGGATTCAATCAGTGGTTGAAAAACTGGTGTGGAGCTCAGGGATTTGGCTTCATTGGGGACTGGGGTCCACCTGGAGTGATGCAGCTCATACTGGCATGATGGGCTGCATTTGTCCAGGAGGGAACCAGGATCCTAGCTGATAGGTTTAAATGCTTCATTGGCAAGCATTTAAACTAGCCAAGGGAGGCACTGGAAGGAGCAGGAAATCTAGCCACCCCAAAAAATCATGGTAGTAAGTGCGGTAAACACCAACATAGAGGTGTCGATAGGGAGAAGGGCAGGGGTAAATGGAGAAAGTGACAAAGGCAAGAAGGACAGGGATGGGGCAAAAGGAGTAAGACCATCAGGAAATGGAGGGTAATGAGTACCAATGCCCGTAGTCTGGGCAACAAGCTCCCTGAGCTGGTGGCTTTAATGGAAGAGGGATGCCTGGATATCATAGCAGTCACAGAAACATGGTACACAGAGAACCATGACTGGGATGTTAACATACCAGGGTACATAACCTACAGAAGAGACAGGCAGGGGAGAAGAGTAGCTCTCTATATAAAGGAAGGGATAAAAGCAACTGAACAAAAGACTCAACAGGAAGGAGAGGAGGCACTGTGGGTCACCTTGGAGACTGGAAAGGGCACCACAATCCTCACAGGGGTTGTGTACAGACCCCCATGTCAGGGGGAGGGAATGGACAAGGATATGATAGAAGGCATTCTTAGAATGGCAGAGAAAGGGGAGATACTGTTGATGGGAGACCTGAATATGCCAGATGTTAACTGGAGCACATTTGCTGCAGCCACATCCAAGAGCAGGGCCATTCTTGATGCCCTACAGGTGGCAGGCCTCAGACAGCTAGTTTCAGAACCCACTTGTGAGGGAGCAATCTTAGACCTTGTACTCTCAAATGGGGGCAGTGAGAGGATCTCAGATCTAAAAGTGGGTTAACATCTGGGAACAAGTGACCATCAAACAGTGTGGTTCATGTTAAACTCAGCTACAGAGTCAAGCCATACAAAAGTGAGGGTACTGGACTTCAGGAGGGCTGACTTTGGCAAGATGGGAGAGTGCCTCAGAAAAGCACTAGCAAACAGGCTAGAAGGAGGCATGGAGCAACAATGGGGAATCATCAAAACTGCCATCACAGAGGCAACAAGCCTTTGTGTGAAGCAAATAAACAAATCAAAATGAAAGAAAAAGCCACTATGGTTCTCAAAAGAGGTGGCTGTGAAAGTCAGGAAGAAAAAGATAGCATTCCGGAAGTATAAGGAAACACAGAAGGAGCAGGACAGAGAGCTGTACCAGTTAAGGCAGAAGGAAGCAGGAAGGGAAGTCAGAATAGCAAAGGCCCAAACTGAGGAAAAGATAGCCAACTCGGTTAAGAAGGGGGATAAAACCTTTTATAGGTACATCAGCGAGCGTAGAAAGACAAAGGGAGGGATAGTGAGGCTGAATAGAATGAACGGTGGGTGGGCAGAGGGGACAGTGAAAAGCAGGATACTGAATGAATATTTCTGCTCAGTATTCAAAAAAGAGGAGGGAAGTGCCTAATCCAATTAACAGAAGCACTTGATAGGGGGTCGATCCCAGTCCTTTCACAGAAGAAAGGGTTCTGCAAGAACTCCTAAAACTGAAGGTGGACAAAGCAATGGGTCCTGATGGAATTCACCCCAGAATTCTAAAAGAATTAAGGAGGAACTAGTGAAACCACTGGCTACTTTTAATAAATCATGGAGGATGGTGTGGTACCTGAGGACTGGAGGAAGGTGGATGTGATTCCCCTTCACAAAAGTGGGACCAAGACAGAGGCAGGAAACTACAGACCTGCCAGTCTGACCTCTGTGGTAGGGAAAGTGATGGAGTCACTTCTGAAGGAAGGAATAGTTGAGTACCTAGAGGCCAGTGGGGCACAGGACCCAAGGCAGCATGAGTTCACAGTGGAAGGTCATGTCAGACGAATCTAATAGATTTCTTTGACTGGGTGACCAAAGTAGTAGACCAGGAGGGCTGTGGACATGGCCTACCTAGACTTTAGCAAGGCATTTGACACAGTCCCACACAAAGATTAATAGTCAAATTAACCAGCTGGGAGTGGGTCCCAGGGTGGTAGCCTGGGTAAAACATTGGCTGGACAACAGGACACAGAAGGTAATTGTAAATGGAGTCCACTCTGAAGAAGGAGGGGTTACTAGTGGGGTACCGCAGGGTTCAGTATTGGGTCCAGTCCTTTTTAATGTCTTCATAAGTGACATCGCAGAGGGACTGGAAGGAAAAGTATGCCTCTTTGCAGATGACACAAAGATCTGCAACAGGGTTGATACACAAGGAGGCATGGAAAGGACGAGAAGGGACTTGGCAAGGTTGGAGGAATGGTCAGAAGTATGGCAGCTAGGATTCAATGCAAAGAAGTGCAAAATAATGCACCTGGGAAACAAGAACCCAGGGGAAGAATACACAATGGGGTAGTAACAACAACAAAAAAGGAAAGGGACCTGGGAGTAATCATATCAGATGACCTTAAGGTTAGCAAGCAATGTGAGAAGGCAGTAGAGAGGGCTGGCGGTATACTGGGATGCATAGGGAGAGGCATCAGCAGCAGAAAACAGGAAGTTGTTATCCCTCTGTACAGACAGTTGGTGAGACCCCATCTGGAGTACTGTATCCAGTTCTGGAGATCCCATCTCCGCAAGGACATAGACAGGATAGGGGCAGTCCAGAGGAGGGCAACTAAAATGGTGCAGGGTCTGCAAGAGAAGCCATATGAGGAGAGACTAAAGGAGCTTAATATGTATACCCTTGAGGAAAGAAGGAGAGGGGGACATGATAGAAACTTTTAAGTACCTCAGTGGAATCAACAAAGTCCAAGAGAATAGCATCTTTCAGAAAAAGAGATGTGCAAGAACAAGGGGACACAATTTAAAGATGGGGGGGGTTCAGGGGCAATGTGAGGAAGTATTATTTCACAGAGAGGGTAGTGGATGCATGGAACAGCCTTCCTGAGGAGGTTGTGGGGTCTAAAACTGTGGGAGAATTCAAGAATGCATGGGACAGACATAAGGCAATTCTTGTGGGGGGTAGGAAGAAATAGGCTGTTGGTTAACTAGGATCTGTGGCCTATCCTGTAGGTAGGGAAATGGGCAGACTAGATGGGCCAAGTGGTCCTTATCTGCCGTCAAAGTCTATGTTTCAGTTTGTAATGTTCTCTTTTAATAGCCTTATTTAAATCTCTTGAGTCCTGGAATATGCACAGTGATTCAGCTTCTTTTTAAATATTGACAAGAGAGCTCAGCTCTTCCACTCTATTGGTTCTTAGAAATGTAAAAACGTAGAACTTGTCAGCAGAAAAGGACCATTTGGTCCACCCAGTCTGCCCAGATGATTCCTGTCTAGTCCATCTCTGGAGACCCTAAGTGATCTCCAATGACCCTCCCTCCTCCCTGCCTATTTTCTAATATTTGCCTATGTCTATCCCACACATTATTGAAGAACCCTACTGTTTTAACCTCCATGTCTTCCGCTGGCAGTCTATTGCAGGAGTCTAGTACTTTTTAAGTGAAGAAGTACTTCCTTGCATCCCCCTTAAACTCCTCCCCCACCTTCCAGCAACATCACATGCCATCTGGTCTTGGTGCTCCTTGTCTTTTGAAAGAGACTCCCCTTCCGCATCCTGTTCACTTCTGTGAGGTACTTGTAGGTCTCTGGAATGTTCCCTCTCACTCTTCTTTTTCCAGGATGCACGTGTTGCTCTTTCAGTGAAGCAGTACTTCTCACATCCTCTTAAAATTCCCCCTTCTAGCATCATTGCATGCCCTCTAGCCCTGGAGTTCTTTCTCAATTGAAAGACACTCCCCTCCTGCACCCTGTTCACCCCTGTGAGGTACTTGTAGGTCTCTGGTATGTTCTCTCTCATTCTCCTTTTTCCAGGGTGAACATGTTGCTCTTTCAGTGAAGCAGTACTTCTCACATCCCTCTTAAACCCCCCCCCCCCAGCATCATTGCATGCCCCCAGTCCTGGTGCTCTTTCTCAACTGAAAGAAACTCCCCTTCTGCACCCTCTTCACCCCTGTGAGGTACTTGTAGGTCTCTGGTATGTTCTGTCTCATTCTCTTTTTTCCAGGGTGAACATGTTGCCTTAACTCAGTCTCCCTTGTAGGGCTTTTAGTGCAACCCCTGCTTCATTTTAATTGCACTCCTCTGCACTGCTTCAACCTATGTGTTTTCTGAGGTACAGCATCCAGAACTAGACACAAAACTCCAAGTGGGGAAACTAGTTTCTTACATATGCTTGTTCGCTCCCATTTTCTTTGATAATTTAAACTCTTCTCTAAGTCTGTCTTTCAGCACACTAGGCACTCTCTGGCATGCGTACACCACAGGGTAGCATGTTCATCCATTACTTTCCTGTGCTTTCCTGGAAAACAGCCAAAGCCCCAAAATGCATCTTTATTTTATTTCATTCATTCATTCATTCATCCATTCATTCATTCATTCTTTCACTGTGTAGGAGCACTGGACCAAGGGCCCTTTTTCAGGCTTGAGCCAGAATGCAGTACAATATGAAAACGAATGATACCATACAGTATAAATATCATAAATGCAAATACAGTCGTAGGCAATCACAGGTACTCTGGTGAAACAAGTACTGTTTGAAGTTATTTTTAAAAATGGGAAGTGCACATGCAGGAAGTAATGATTCAGGTAACCTGCTCCAGTAAGAAGGGGCAGCAGTTGAAAAAGCACAGAGGCCTACTTTAGTTTGGTATGAAGTAAAACTGCATTTGCCGATCTTAGTCTTGTTAACACGGTCCTTACTGATACAGTATAAATCTGAAACAGCATATGGGAGGAAGAAAAACTATTTAGTAATTTGACAGCCAAAGAAATATTCAGTACATAAAAGTGATGATAACCACCCTAATTGAGAATACAAAGAACAGCAGTGGGTACGGTCTGGGACAAGTAGAACAAAATGACACATATCATTATAAGAAACAGAAAGAATACTATGTTTCTTGACACCCAAATTAATAATAAAACAAAAGACATAATCAAAATGGGGTAAAAGGGAGCAAACTGCAATTGCTTACCTCATCTCAAGAGAAAAAAAGTTTTTTAAAGAAACCTCAGCCTTTGATTAATGTTACGGCTGACCTGTTTAGCATAAAACCAAAATGTTAGCCCAGAGTCTAAAACAACACCATCTAAAATGACGCCCAAATATTTAAACTGATAAACTTGTTCTATGCCATTCTCCAAACCGTTATAACTTCCACACAGCATGGAACCAGTACCAGATAGCATGAATTTAACCTTTTTCAAATTTAACGTAAGCAGATTGTTTGAAAACCAGTTACAAACTGAAAGTAACTCTGTCTCTAGGTTCACTGAAAAGTCAGCCAATGTTTTTGCTGTAAAAAAAATAAAAAAAAATAAAGCATTCACATAAAGTGAAGAGTTACAGGATTTACTTAACGGTGGAAGCAAATTCACAAATAGTGAAAACATTAAAGGATCTAAAATGGACCCCTAAGATATCCTCCTCCTCGTATCACTTGTATTTGAAAAAAACAGAGCCCACACCAACAAGCTGAGTATAGCCAGTTAAGTAACATTTAACCCAGGAGACAACATTCAGTGAGAAACCCAGAGAACTAAGCTTAACACAAAGCAGACTATGGTCAGCAAGGTTGAATGTCTTGGTTGGGTCTATGAACATGGACCCAGTCATTAAACCAGCTTCCAAACCATTGAGAATCACATCCGTGAACCTTACCAAGGCAGTCCCTGTACCATGGCCCTTTCAGAACCCATGCTGCTGAGGAGAAAGAACATCATACTTTTCCAAGTAACAATTCATTTGTTCAGCAACAAAATGTATTCTGAATCTATGTTCTCAAACCACTGGTGGCTGAAGTCCTCTACCCGATTCTCTCACTAGGGATGATTTTTTTCACAGGCATTCACACCAATGGCTCCATTCTCAGAAGGGATGGAATATCACAAGTCCCGGATAAGCTGAACACATGATACAAGGGGCTTGCAGCATTCCCTGGCCAGCAGTCGGGATTCTCGATCCTGTGCACCAGATGCCCCAAGCTGGTCTAACTTTGGGTACCTCTTTATGGGGTTTGCGCCAAATATTTGGCACAAGCCACCATAAAAAGGGTAAAGTGTCGCGAATGCACATGACCTATGAGAATCAGGTGCAGTGACAGCGGTAGGGGTCCAGGACAGTAGGTTCAATTGGACCCGCCACTGTCAGAAATGTGGGTCCAAAATACAAATTGTGGATCCAAAATCTGAAAACATTCTAAATACTGCTTAATTGTCTTAGCATTGTGTGTATGTTAATAGTATATAATTAGAAGCACTTTGCCATTATGCCTCAGTGAAGTTTTGCTTTTTTGACTCTTTCAGGTTATGCACCAGATACTTCATGCTAGCTATGCTATACACCTGCTGAACTATACCCGGGAAAGGAAAAGGTTCAGAAACAAAGTCAGAGAAGACTGGAATGGAGATAGTCAGCTCATCTAGAGTTGAGTAGCCAAGTGGACTATTAGGCAGACAGTGCAGTTTGCAAGTATCCTGCATGATTCACACATCCAGCACCAACTGCCCCGTTGTGGTACTTGTGGCCATGACTGACTTTATATCAGGAGGTAGAGAGAGGGGAATGGAGAAGTTAACACAATAGTTCTTTTTAAATACTTGTTAATGCTACAGCTGCCACTGTATTTATCAAGCAGTGCACAGTCGATTGTTATGCATATGTTTTGTGAATACTCTTGAAATTTTACTGCTCGTAATCTTAAACTAATAACATTGCGAGTCTACAACACACAACATAAGACACTCACAAGTAATGCAGTTAAAATGTTTACTTAGAGTAGAAACATGAGATCAAATAGAATTTGACAGTATAGATTGTTAAAAAAATATAATTACTTGTGACCCCCAATATCAACCCATTTAAAAAGTCATATCAACCTGCAGGTTGATATGAAAAGCCACGCAAAGCCATGCAAAGTCACGCAAAGCTGCGCAAACAGAGCAAAACACCAGTAATTATAAAAAATTAAAGACAGGCAAGTGTATGTTATGGGTTTTTTTTTAAACACCCTTGGTGTGTGATGACTGTGTAAACCTCTCGAGCTTCGCTCTCGAGGTTTATGGGTCATCACACACCTTGGGTGTGTAAACAAAAAACAATAACACACACTTGCCTATCCGTTATTCTCTATACAATTCCTGTCCATAATACACACATACACTTAGTGATAAATTACTAAAAACAGGTTACATAGCTTTGTTGTAATCCATTTTAGCACCTGTCTCTGTCTGATCATAAACATTTGTAAAGGATGCAGCCAGATCAATGGGGGATTGTGATCAAAAGTGCTGTCTTGCATAATTAGAATAAATATACCCACAGTAAATCTCATACAAAAAATTAGGTTTCTAGGTTGCTTCATTTTAAAGTTATGAACTATTTTGTAACACTTATTTCACTGACTGTTCAAAAAATGTCAGTTTTAGTCAAGAAAAGCTGCTGCTCACATGGCATATCCTGAAGTTACAGACAAGTCCCCCATGTCAGCAAGCCAACAGCACATTTTGTTCTAGTTTAAAGATCATGCACAATAGTTCTCCAAATAACTCATGCAGAGCATCACCATTCAAAAAACATTACTATAGAAAAACTCTGTGTGTTTCAGGTTTTGTATAGGGTTTTCAAATTCATATGTTTTAATGCTTTTTTTGTGTTGTCCATTTCTCCAAGGTTGCTGGATGTGGAGCCAGCATGCCTCCAAGCTGTTGATACCACTTTGGATGCCACTGTACTGTGCACATTAGGAAGTTGTATTGCTTCTAGTGTTGTAATGTTGGGAAATTCAATGCTGTGTCTGCTTTACAATAAGTTTTAAAAGGGGCCAGCCACCCCAGGTGTTAATTCATATTAGGGGTGGTAGTTTTAGCCATGTAAAATGATCGTTTTAATTTGGTGCACACCATAGACAGGCCTGTATGTATGTCAATTAACAGCCTGCTAAGGTGAAAACACAGAGCTGTCCACTGCATTTGAAGTTGTAGTAAAGTTTTAAAACAGAATTCACTCTCCCACTCACACCGGTTTACAGAAAGATAGATTACTTTTGTTTAAAGTGCCATCCTGTGAAATCACTTAAATTGAATGTCATGTGTGAATGCTCACTCACATACTTTCACCAAATTAGTTATTTAGTCTGCACTCTGCAATACTTATAACAGTGTTCTATGATTCAGGTGCATCCAGCAACCCTAGAGAAAAGGACCACAACAAAAAAGCGCCCCCTCCCATATGATAATATGTTAACAGTTACAAAACCTGAAACACGCACTGTTATTTAAACACTGTTTATTGAATGATGCTGCCCCTTTTACTGGAGAAAAGCATTGCACATGCGATGCCACATGATATTTAAACTTTGGAGAAACAGATCTTACAAGCTTGCTGACAGGAGGACTAGACTGTGAGTTCAGAAGATGACACATGAGCTGCTCTTCACTGTAACTAGCCTTTTTGAACAGCCGGTGAATCTAGGGTTGTAAAATGATGTGACATTTTTAAACAAAGTAACTTAGAGTAGAGATTCATTTTTGGCAAGAGGATGATTGGTGCTATGCTGATCCAAATTCTGAATTTATGGATTCCTGAAATTTTGACCATAGTCCCTCAGTGAGACATGTAAGACATTTGTGGTAAAAACTGGCAGTGCCAGCAGATAAAAAAAGTTCTGTTCTCAACTACAACCCAAAAAATAAAACTCCAGCTAAAAATCTGCCATTTTGCTGCACCCTCAAGGTGAATGCTTTCAACTTTCTTTTTAAGGGTGTAAACAGAAGAAAACTGTGGTAAATACAGACAGTGGGCAGGATTCACAGAAGGGATGCACCCAGCGCACCCGAAATGCACCGGGGCATCCCCAAAATGTGCCCAAGGGTTATTCAGGCAGAGAGCCGATGCGCCGGCACAACCCCGATGTGCCAGCGCAACCCCAATGCACCGCATACTACCAGTAATGCTATGCGGCTCATCCGGAGGGGCTTTGAGGGGGGCATGCCCATGCATACCGGGCGCATCCCCATTCACAGCACAATTCTGTGGCACAACCCCAGGGCAAGTCCGGGGATGCACCACAGAAAGATAAGTCTAGAAAACTAGACTTATGTCAGTTGCCACCTACAGGCAGGCTGCTGCACCGTGGGCAGCAGCACGGGTGCCCGCCCACCGTGGCAGTCCAGTAGGCCCCCAGCCCAAGTCCCCATACAATGCCGCTGGCAGCAGTAATGAACATAATTTTCCTCAAAGCCCTGTACAAAGCCGCTCCGGCGGAGTTGTAGAAATGAATCCCCATGCCTCCGTTTGAAGCCGCACCCAGCAGCAGTAAAGTCGCTGGCAACCCCCATGCCCCATACAAAGCTGCTCCGGTGGCATCAACAGGTACTGAACCCCCGCTCAGCTCCTGTAAAGTGCCGCTCCGGCAGCAGTAGTAGTAGTAGTAGAGATGACCCCCGAGCACCTGGGTGACGATGCTGCCCCGCAGCAGTAGTAGTAGTAGAGATGATTTCAGAGTCAGCACTCCGTGATGATTACCTCGGGCGGTAGGATTGTTAGTCCTTCCAGTTCTGTCAGGCCGCCTCGCGCAGCCGCAGGCTTCATACCAACCCACCTCATCTTTCATTTTCAGCAGCCCATCAGTCGGGCGAAGTCAACTCACTGCTACCGCCACGGCTCAGGCTGTGTGATAGTTGTCATTCCTCAGACAACTCTGTCAGCGGGTGGCCGTGTGCGATATGCAGGTGGGTTGAGCGTTTGTCGGCAGTGGGACCCTGCTGGGGTGGGGGAGAGGGTGGGTTGGGGGTACATGGGGGTGTCTGCATGGCTGCCATGGGAGACGGCATTACTGAGGGCTTGGGGCTGGAGGGGTTCAGCCGACATTCACCACTGCTGGGAGCGGCATCACACGGTGCTTGGGGGTCATCATTGCTACTACTGCCGCCAGGAGCAGTACTATACAGGTGCTCGGGGGTCATTATTAGCTTACTGCCGCCAGGAGCGGCATTGTACGGGTGCTCAGGGGGTCATCTCTATTACTATCCGCCAGGAGCGGCACTTTATGGGGCTTGGGGCAGGGAGGATTCAGTACTGTTGATGTCACCAGGAGCGGCTTTTTATGGGGACTTGGGGGGGTTGCCAATATCTTTACTGCTACCAGGTGCGGCATCCAACGGAGGCATGGGGGGATTCATTACATTCAACACCGCTGGGAGAGGCATGGCTTGGGCTGGGGTCGGGTGGGGGAGGGGCGGTGGACACACTTTGGCGCATTCTGCTGGGGCATCACAGCTGGCGCTATGTAAATGGGGCCATAATGGCATGCTAATGGCCCCATTGCACCATGTATGCCTAATGGCCTCATTTGAATGCCCCTGGCTGTGAATCGCGTTTTTGGGTGCAGGGCATCCTGAGATGCCCTGCCCCACTGGGCTCACAACCTGTCATGGGGGATGCACCGGAGCAGCCTGGGATGCTCCGGGGCATCCTGGGCTGGGCGCACCTGTGCTATTCCCAGAGGGGATGTGCTGGGGACATCTCCCTGTGCCTCCTCTGTGAATAGCCCATTTTGCACTCAGTGCCCCTCCCCTGCGCCGGGGCAGCCAAGATGCACTGGGAGCATCTTCTTTGTGAATCCTGCCCAGTAGATCAAATGTTGCTGTTTAGTGCATCAGTAAAAGTCATATTTCATGGTAAGAAATTACATTTAACTGTTCAAAGGGTGTTCGTTTTCTATTGTTTTCTTTCATGGGTACAGCTGGATAAGCCACTTGTGGTGAAAACAGTGTCATTCGTTAAAAATGTTGCTATATGGTACAACAATAAAATTCATAACTCCTGTTAAAACGATGTTCCCAAAATGTGTTTTTTTGGCAATGGTGAAGACAGATTACATTTATGGTGAAAACTGTCAGCAGTAATAACATTTTCCATGTAGTACAACTTTAAACTTAATAACGCAAGTTTAAAATAACAGTTAATTATACCAAACTCTGTTTTCTTTTCATGGATGATATACTCGGTGCTGTAGACTGCAGACATGTCATGGCCACACACACAGTTGTTTTAACGGAAGTGCTTCTTTGAAGGCTTTATGAATGACATTCTTTATGTATAGAATGATATGCCTAAGACTGAGTAAGAAAAGAACTATAAACAGAGCTGAAAATTAGTCTCGAGCCTATTTTAAAGCATCGCTCTATGGTGACATGACAGCAGTTATACTTTTGAGCTATATCTTTCTTTCCTGTTTCATGTGTCTCTTGTAAAAATAGATGAAGTTTTGCAGCAGGTAGTCCTTGCTTGATTGCCTTTTGGGTGAATAGCTAGGTGCTGTAATAACAGAGACTAGTTGCTCATGCGATAGGGGAATTCCAGAAGGAATTGTACATTTCAAAATTTTCACCGCTATCATGTGCTGGTGCCTTGCTGTGTATTTGCACAAGCTTGATGTTGCTGCCCAGCAGAAGGTTAGCTGGTAAAAACAATACTTTAAACTGCAAATTACTCTTGCCATAATCTGAATGATAATCTAGCATGACAAACTTGTAGATTATTCAGAATCAGATCATTTCCATAATAACTAATATCCTGCTGGTGTTGAGAAATATGTCATCGCAGTGAACAAAGCTTTATCTTGTTGATGCAGGAAACGTTTTACAGCCACCACTGATCTCACTCAGTTATCTACCCCTACTACAACATCAAGTCCTGCATTGGCATTCCAGTGTTGTGAATAGCACCACTATGGTAGATAAAGCTTTGTTCACTGTCATGACATATTTCTCAGCACCAGCGGGATATTATTCCACCCATCATTGCTCTCTGTACTCGGCGGTAGGTTGGTCATCCCTTAGCTTTAGAAGTCAGAGAAATGCTGCAATCTGGATCTACAAAGCCATCATAAATACACTGCCAGATTACATCTCGGACTGCTTACCGTTCTGCCCAATAAGCAAGTATGCCTTGAGAAGGGCCTCTTACATTTCGCTGAAGGTTCCAAGGCCAAATCTTGGTTTGGCGGGGCATCTATTAGTCACATATGGCCCGTTTTGTGGAACAAGATACAAAAAACCTAAAAATCAATTACCCCATTATTCTGGCACCTTTCAAATCCTTATATACACTCCATTTTAAAGAACCTTGTGACTGCTCCTCCTGATTCTAGGTACTCCAGTTACTTACAGAACTTCTTGTTCAATTCTCTGCCCCTGCCCCTGCCTCATCATGATTTTAGGTCACTCTCTGCTGTTAGACTCTGTTTTTTGCCATCCCCATGCCTTCCTCCCTCACTCCCCTGCCCACACCTATACCTCATATCCTCTTACCCATGACTTTTCAACCCCTATTTTGTCTTTTTATCCGTTTGTTTTTTCCTCCTCCCCCCTCCCCCCTTGCCTTGAACTTATCTCAGCACCTGGATATTCTTGCTTGAGCCTACTCTGTACCTGCTGTTTTCCTGTATGTTCCGCACTTTGTCTGTGCTGTACGAATTGTCTATCTGTAAAATTAATGTTTTACACTAATCTGCACCTTTTACTTGCATATGTATTGCCTATGCCTAATTGTTATACATGATTTCGTAACTGAATGTTGAGCTCATCAAATTGTAATTACCTAATTGTCTGTCCCAGGTCCACCTTGAAAATGAGCTTGCTCAATGGTGTCTGCCTGGTTAAATAAAGATTTTGATTGATTGATTGATTGATTGGTTATTATGGAAATGATCTGATTTTGAAATAATCTACAAGTTTTTCATGCTAGATTATCATTCAGATTATGGCAAGAGTAATTTGTACCACACTGTGTGAAGTGAATGTTTCAAACCCTACAAATACACGGTTTGAACAATTACATGTCATTGACTCATATTTACTCTTGTTAGCCATCTTTCCTGGGTTGGATGGAGCCTATTAGTAGTAGTAGTAGTAGTAGTAGTAGTAGTACAGGCAAAGTGGGCAAGCATTAAGGATGCAATACTTGAAGCAACATCCCATTGTGTTAGACAGAAAAGGAAGTGCAAAAGAAGAAGGAAACCACTTTGGTTCTCAAAAATAGTAGCAGAAAAGGTCAGAGCCAAAAGGCTGGCCTTCAGAAAATATAAGGGAATGTAGCAGGATGAAGATAGGGAGGCATACCAAACTTCCCTAAGGGAAGCAGGGAAGGCAGTAAGCCAGGCAAGGCCCAAACCGAGCAAACACTAGCACAAACAGTAAAAGAAGGTGACAAGACTTTCTATAGATACATTAGTGAAAGGAGAAAGTCCAGAGGGGGTATTGCTAAGCTTAATGGAGAAAAGGGAGCATGTGAGGAGGAGGACCCTGTAAAGGCATCTATCCTAAATAGATACTTCTGCTCAGTATTTACTGAAGAGAAGGTAGGGCAGGGCCCACAGCTCAGCACCATGGACATGGGGGGGGTGTGCACTAGTCCCATCACAAAAGAAAGGGTCCTACAAAAACCTCGATAAGCTCAGGGTGGACAAGGCAATGGGACCTGATGGCATACATCCCAGGGTACTAAAGGAGCGAAGGGTGGAACTAGCAGAGCGATTATCAGAACTGTTTAGTGAGTCTCTGAGCACAGGAGAAGTCCCAGAAGACTGGAGAAGGGCTCATGTGATCCCACTCCACAATAGTGGTAGCAAGGAGGAGGCAGGGAACTACAGACCAGTCAGTCTTATCTCAATAGTGGGCAAGATTATGGAGACACTCCTTAAGGAAAGGATAGTGCAATACCTGGAATCCATAGGAGCACAGGATCCAGGACATCATGGGCTTACAAAAGGAAGGTCCTGTCAAACTAATCTCATAGATTTCTTTGACTGGGTAACCAGAGTGGTGCACCAAGGGGGAGCAGTTGATGTTGCCTACCTTGACTTCAGCAAAGCTTTTGATACTGTTCCACATAGAAGAATGATTAATAAGCTGGGTAGGCTCAGGGTGGGTCAGAAGTTGGTCAACTGGGTGGCAAACTGGTTTGAAAGTGGTGGTAAATGGCATACAGTCAGAACAGATGCAAGTCACAAGTGGGGTACCTCAAGGATCAGTCCTGGGGCCAGTCCTCTTCAATATCTTCATCAGTGATATTGCAGATGGACTGGAGGGTAAGGTTTGTCTGTTTTCGGATGACACCAAGATCTGCAACAGAGTAGATGATCCAGATGGGGTGGGCAGAATGAGAAGAGATCTGGATAAACTGGCAAAATGGTTGGAAGAATGGCAACTGGGGTTTAACACAAAGAAGTGCAAGATCATGTACATAGGGAAGAGAAACCCTGAAGCCACC
This sequence comes from Neoceratodus forsteri, assembly GCA_016271365.2. Lineage (NCBI taxonomy): Eukaryota > Metazoa > Chordata > Ceratodontiformes > Ceratodontidae > Neoceratodus > Neoceratodus forsteri. The sequence continues at coordinate 1,729,436,176 of CM057456.1, forward strand.
TATAGGCTGGGAGGGGAGTTGCTGGCAGTCACAAGGGAAGAAAGAGACCTGGGCATCATCATCACCAATGATCTGAAATCACCCAAGCAGACCACTAAATCAGTAGGTAAGGCTAGGGGGAAGTTGAGGTGTATTAGTAGGGGTATCACAAGTCGTAAGAGGGAGGTAATAATCACGCTTTACAAGACACTGATTAGGCCCCACCTGGAGTACTGCATGCAGTACTGGAGGCCACACCTTCACAAGAACATTAACCAAATTGAAGCAGTCCAGAGAAGGGCAACCAAAATGGTGCAGGGACTGCATCAGAAAACATATGAGGACAGATTAACGGAGCTCAATATGTGTACCCTGGAGCAAAGAAGGGAGAGAAGTGATATGATCGAAACATTCAAACACCTTAAGGGCATTAACAAGGTGAAAGAGTCTAACAGCTTTCAATATAAGAAAAATAGCAGGACAAGAGGGCACAGAATGAGATTAGAGGGAGGCCGATTAAGGGGTAATGTGAAGCAGTTATTTTTCACAGAAAGGGTGGTGGATGCATGGAACGGCCTACCTCAGGAAGTGGTGGATATAAATACAGTGCAGGGCTTCAAACAGGCATGGGATAGGCCTAAGGGAGCAATACAGATGAGTTTGAATAGACAGGCCATTGACAGAGCAAAGGCCGATGGCACATTCATAAGGTAGAAAAAGAAATGGGCAGACTGGATGGGCCTTGTGGTCCTTACCTGCTGTCAACTTCTATGTTTCTATGTTAATAGTAGTAGAGGTTTGTTGATGGTTAACACGTTGTTATCAAAAAGCAAATACTTCTGAATCTGATCAAGTTTTGTAATGGTACACACTTTTGATGTGAGGTTCTCAGTGTTTCTTGACTTGTCTTGCACACAGGTTGTCGGTGCTGCATCCCTTGGTGAAACTGAAGTTCATGATTATTTCATGTACTGTACCGATGATGGATATCAAATCCATCCTTTTCATCAAGCCACTGCTTAACTTGTGTATAATGTGTGTTAAAGGAAATCTACACCAGTTAAGTGTGGTGATTCAATGCTGCATAATTCATTGATCTAGCCATCTGATCTCCCACCTGTAATGCCACAATATATGTAGGTATTAAAATACCTGAACATTTGGAATGTTCTAGTTTCCATATGGTGGAGCCGGCATGTTGCTAAATGGAGCACTTCCCCCTGTGAGATCACACTGGGCAAAATTGCAATATGCTGATGCAGTTTTGCCACTTCCGGTTGTTGCACAAATGTACAGAGAGATTGAAATCTCAGTCTTTTGTATGCCCATTGTCATTTTTAGCAAAGGTACCTATATGTCATTTGTGTGTCCGTTGTAACCTAACGGGGCTGTGAACTGTTTAGCAACATACCGGGTCCAGTCCACCATATGAAAAATAGAAAAGTACGAGTGTTAAGGTATTTTTATAACTACATATATTGTTGAATTACAGGGGGAAAATTGGGTAGCTCGAGTCATGAAATATGCAGCAGTAGCTCACTGCACTTAAAAGAGATATGAAAATGGTTTGTTGCTGTTTTTTTACTGTTTAATAAATTATAAATATCAGACAGTGGGCTCTGGGTAGGTTTTTTTGGTATTGTAATATTTTGGATGTACATTTCTTTATAGTGCCCAAATGTTGCCAGACCATCAACTTGACAGTCTGTGTTTCTGTATTGGGAGTCAGCGCATGACAAGCTTTGAAAAGCTCATCTCACAGACTCCCAATAAAACATTCAGCTAGTTGCAGAGCTCTGGCTAGGAGAGTTAACTGCTTCGACAGTATCAGGGGTTGCCATGCTGTAGTTCTAAAAAGGAAAACCGACCAACATCCCTGGTGATCCCCACCTCACAGACAGTCACATACAAATCATTGCAGGAGAAAAGAAAATGACAGGCCAGCTGCCGATCCTCATTGCATGACAGGTACGCTAAGGAGCTACCACGGAAAGAGAAGCCGGGGCCGCGTGGTTACATCAGTTGGATTGTTGAGGCACTATTGGGACTCCAAGGAGAGAATACGTAAATAACATGTTTTTTTTTCTCCTGCAATGATTCGTACGCGACTGTCTGTGGGGTGGGGGTCACAAGGGATGTTGGTTGGTTTTCCTTTTTAGAACTGCAGCATGGCAACCCCTGATAGCATCAGTGTTTGTTTACTGTTGAAGCAGTTAACTCTCCTAACCAGAGCTCTGCAACTAACTGAATGTTTTATCATGAGTCTGTAACATGAGCTTTTCAGTTTGTTACGCACCCACTCCTGATACAGAAACACAGACTGTCAAGTGAATGGTCTGTCAACACTGGGGCACTATAAAGAAATGTACATCCAAAATATTACAATAGCAAGAAAAGCCTACCCAGAGCCCACTGTCTGATATGTATAATTTATTAACAGTATAAAAACAGCAACAAACCATTTCCTATCTCCTTAAAAGGGGACGGGAATTGATTACTTATGTTCAGCAGGTGTTTGAAATGTCTCTATTTTCATACATTATATTCATACCTCTAAAGGATGAAGTAACCTATTTAGCTGTGCCTGAATAAAAGCTGAAGATGTCAGTTGTGTTTTGTTTTCTTTGTATGGACAACGTTCTGTGCAGTTCCTTTCATGGAACAAAAAAAATGTGGAGTTTTGTCTATATCACGCCATGGTTTCAGAAATGTGAGCATGAACTTATCAATACAGTGCTCCTGGTTCTGAAACCATGAAGTGACATAGTCAAAACTCCAACTTTTTGGTTTCGTGAAAGGAACTGCAGTGCACACTGCACAGTATGTTGTCCATACAAAGAAAACAATACAAACCACAGCTGACAGCTTCATCTTTTATTCAGGCACAGTTAAATAGAGATGCTTTAGAGGTATGAATATAATTTATGTAAACAGAGATATTTCAAACAGCTGCTGCACATAAGTAATCAATTCCTGTCCCTTTTAACTGGTACAGCACCTTTAATAAGAAAACAACATAAAGCACACCTGTCTTGTGGCTCTGCAAAATGAACCGTAAGCTTTCTTGACTGAATAAGAGTTCCTCCATAGACAGCAGCTATTATAACATTTTCTGTTAAGCCCCATAAGGAAGTGAAGTTTTTGTATTTATGGGCCATGGAGAAAAGGTTGTTAGCCACCCATTCCCTTCCACCTTCTGATCTCTGACATTGTCTACACACTTCCTTGTTATGTGATGTCATTATATGACTCGTGCATGGTTGTGCTCATCCTCTAGGCAAGTCTATGTAGCATCAGTTTAAAAGTTATTTGTAGGATTTTATCAACCTTATAGTACAAATCATAGCCAGTATTTAAGTAGCAAGGCTTGCTCTGGTTTGCACTACAAGTAATGATACAATTGTAAAAATATTTTTTTTACAATGATGCTACATGGACTTGCATAGAGCATGCGCTAGGCATATAATAACCACACAAAACAAAGAAGTGAGTGGACATTGTCGGAGATCAGGAAGAGGAATAAATCCATCAGTTATCCCCCCCCCCCTCAGTGGGCAAAATGTAATCCCTTCTCTTCATTTTGGGGGAGTGACAGAAAAGTGAAAGTGGATACATCAAGCAAAGACCTTTTCAATTCTCATCCAAATAGATACTGTTCTTGACATTACAATTTAAACTACTACTAATTATTCATCTGATTCAGAAGACACCAGTTGTGCAGACTGGTGCGTCTGGTTTATATCAGTTATTTCACAAGTAGTGTCACCACTTTGCGTGGGATCAGCATGTACTGCAGAAGTGCAAGAAGACGGCCCATCCCCACTTACTATTCTGCCTCCAAGAACTGTGAATTTCACCCTGCGGTCTCGTGCTTGTTTTCATTTTAGAAGGGCTTTCTCAACATCAAAGACATTGATTGGTACACCCTCATCTGCAGTTCTTAAGAGTATCTCAAGATATGAATCAGAGAGATTACTTTGATACCTAGTCTTGATCCTGTTTTGCAAGGAAAATCCTCTTTCGCAACAGGTGCTATTCACAGGTATGGCCAGACTGCAAGACAGCAAGCAGCAAATGTTAGGGTAAATGACAGAATATTTTGAGATGATCACTTTTGCAAACTCCGAGAACTGCAGCTGAGAGTAACAAGGTTACTGAAGTAACCCGTTTACCTGGGACCATTCTATCGCTGTCTCAGTTGGATTTATGTGAAGATCTACTTTGTCATCGTTTTCAGAGTCACGCTGCTGACCATAGCGAGGAAGAAGAACATTGAGTTCTTTCTTACCATAATCAGGTGGAAGAGGAGTATTATCGCATTTTGTTCTAGGATCAAAAACTTGGAAAGCACACAAAACATCCATCATTTCACGAGGAAATCTCCCATGTATGTTACTAACCAATTTGTCTATGTAACTTTTTTTTAGCTTTTCAAACTGATTGTTAAATTGTTCCTTGTCGACTTTACAAGCCTGACCCTTGATTTCTAAAGTTAGGTGACCGTCTTCTTCAACTATTTGCTGGAGAATGCCATTGAACATTGGCCCAGGGTTAGTTTTAATTTCTGTTATGCTATCAACTGCACTAGAAATCACTGGCACAATGATTGTTAGGTCTAGGTTATCAGTCTGAAAAAGATTGCTGAGTTTTGTTACATGTGAAAGAACATCCAGCAAGAGGTATGAACATACGAACATACAGAATTGCCAGCAGATACAGGCCATTCAGTCTATCTAGTCTGCTCGAGTGTGCAGCACTTCAGTCCATTAAACTGCAGCTGCCCCCCTCTCCCTCATATGCCCTCCCTTCCATCTTCCACCCTCCTGATTTGTAGCCTCCCCTTGAATCTGTCCCACCTCCTCTTGAAGCCTCCAACACTCTGCAGTGATACGACTTCCTCTGGCAGAGCATTCCACCCTGCTACCACCCTTTCTGTGAAATAGTGCCTCCTCAGTTCCCTCTTGAACCTGCCCCCTTCCAACTTCATAGTGTCCCCTGGTTTCTCTTCCACCCTTCAGATTGAACATACACCTGCTGTCTACTTTGTTCAAACCCTTCAGGTATTTGACAGTCTCAATCATATCCCCTCTCTCCCTTCTTTCCTTCAGGGTATACATATTGAGCTCTCTCAATTTCTCCTCATATGGTCTGTCCCCCAACCCCAGGATAATTTTTGTTGCCCTGTGCTGTACTCCCTCCAGTAGTTTGATGTCCCTTTTCAAGTAGGGGCACCAGAATTGCTTGCAGTACTCTAGGTGCGGTCTCACCAGGGACCTGTACAGGGGCAAGATGACCTCCCCACTCCTAGAAGTAATCCCCTTTGCTATGCACACTAGCATCCTGTTTGTCTTCACTGCTGCCTTCCTGTACAGAGCAGAGTGGTTCATCTCCCCGGTTACCAGCACTCCCAGATCCTTCTCCTCCTTGGATTTTGTAACAACCAAAAACTTAACAGTTTTCAGCATTTTTAAAATACCTGTTGCTGTGGCATTCTGTGTGGATGTAGCATCATTTTCAAAAAAGAGACAAGAGAATGCCATATCCAGCTAACTGTCTCAACTGCTTTATGCATTGCTAACTAGCATACCTGTTTGGGTTCTTTGAGATGAAGCACAGGGACTGTGAATAGCACCTCTAATTCTGTCAGATGATGAGTCCTGACAGCACTACTTGAGAAATATAAAAAAAATAGATAGCAGTGTACTCTGACAGACCTTTAAATATTTCTCCTGTTTACCTGCTTGTGATACAGTAAGAGACAACCTGTGTGCAAGGCAGTGTGCTGAAATCATGTAAGGGTTCACATCCGTTAGTCTTTTAGATCTCCCTTATGAGAACCTCTCATCACTGATGCACCATCTGAACAGAATCCTACACAGTTCGAAAATGGAATGTTATGTTTATGAAAGAAGTCTAAAATGACATTAGTGATGCTCTCAGCTTTACCATCTGATATTTGAAGGTTCTCAAGAACGTGTGTATTTACAGTGCCATTAACCACAGTTTGACAGTACAGAACTAGCTTTTTGGAAACAGTGAGATCTGTTGATTCATCACACGATATCCAAACTTGATGCAGAAGTAATCTCAGAAAATATTTCTGCTTCTATGACATCACTGCATGCTTGATAATATGATATTCATGTACAGATTCATGGTGTATGTACACATTTGGATTTACTTCAGCACCCAAAAGTGCATATAGATTAAGAAGTGCTGTGAATTTAGAAGGTGGGAGTTCTTCCTTTGCTAGACAATATGCTGAATACACAGCAGCTGCAGCACATTTCTTGGCTTATTTAATTGCGTTTACTGTAGCTGTATTAAATGATTTTTTAAGCTCAACCTCTTTTACTGCCAACATATGGTCTGTATGTCTACTATGATGCACAAGTGTTGTATACCTGTAGTTGGTACAGCCTAACGGAAAGGTATTTTTTTTCCTGCTGCCTTGCAAATCTTACAGTACATGATAGCTGTGCTGTCAATAACTTTGAATTCTAGCCATTTATACAGTGTCCTCCACTCTTCCTGAACACCACGTACATATTTTTGTGTTGGGGGGTATCATGTGTGATGAATCAACTGCCACACCACTACTGCAAGGCTCCAACTCCATGTCTATCTCCTCCCAAATCACTACACATGAAGCATTATCCATAGTACTTGCATCAGTAACAGATGCCGACAATGCCGTGTCATCATGACCATCAGTCATAACGTTTTCACTGTAAGATGAACGTGCATTATTCCCTTCTACAAGTGCAGGTGTTTCTCTCAGTCTTCCTGCGAAATAATAGGAATGTTTCTATTGTTCCAAATAAGAACAAGAAATTGTTTGATCAATTAAATAGAAATGTCTGGATTCTTACTGTTAAATTGGATGAGCTGGCAGGGGTCTCTTTTTACTCAGGCACAGACTAGCTATGAATATAGCCTGCTGAGTAGTACAATTGTACTGACAATGAGTTAAGCACTGTAGTACAACAGTCAAATATCAAATGCTTTACGTGCTACTGACTGTTCTCGGAAGATGGGTGCATCTGGGCCTGGAGAGGATCCTTTATTGATTATCCTCCAAATGCCTATCTGCCAGAATGATATTCCAGGAGGTGAAACATTAATTTCAGAGAGACACAGATAACTGTGAGACCAGAATGCTAAAGCACATGTAACCCCCTTGTTATCCAGGGTTACTAGAATCCCAGTAAGACCTAGTGGTAGGCAGGGAAGGCAGCTTGTGAAACTCCAGTTAAATGGGTTTCACACTGTCTCACTCTGTTCTCAGTCACAGCTGAGACTTGAGAGATGACATCACCATAGAACTGTCGCAGCTGCATAAGCCACATTGGAATCTGCAGCTCAGGGAGTGAGTTAGAACTTTGGGAGTTTTCAAAGTCAGTCTTCTGTTTGTCTTAAAGCAAGAAGGAAGTGTGTTCCTGTTTACCTTTTGAAAGTGGTGGAGACCACTGTCAGGTCTCAATACCCCTCCCTCCAGAGGGTGGAAAAAGAATCCCTCTGTGGATTCAGGGGCAATCCCTATTTCCACTATAGAAGAAGCTGCCTGTTTACAGTTTCTGTTCTTGTATAACAGTGAAGGATGTGATACTTCACCTGTGGGGCACCTGCAATGAAAGGGTGAGTGTTTTGCTCCATTTGAAGGGCAAACCAATTGTTTCATCAGTTTGGAAATATAAAAGAAAGCTGGGATGTGGACTGCTATTTGGGAGGGCTATTTTACTAGGACAAACAAATGGAGCAGTCAAAAAGTCTAAAGTTTTAATGGATTTCAAGTAATGCTGTAGAGGGGGTGCTTCAGGTCATCCACCGTTAAACCTACATGTCAAAGTTTTAAGTTTCTGTTTGTCCAGAGAAATGGCCGGGTATGGGCTGTGGGAGCTGGAGGTGGGAACACCCCCCCCATCTTTAGTGACCAGGTCCACCTCTACAGATTTCTTCTGTGATTTGCTACTTGCCTCATGCGCCTGGCCAGTGATGAGGTAGGTACCCAGACGTGGGTCGCAACTTTGGAAAATCTCTCTAGGAGTCGCAGACTCTAAGTGGTGTGGGGAGCCACAGGATGGGAAGATATACTCCTTGTTTGATGGGAGTTCGATGGAAGTAAGAAAACAAATCTCTCAAGGAGTCGCAGACTCTAAGTGGTGTGGGGAGCCACAGCTTGGGAAAATATACTCCTTGTGTGATGGGAGTCTCTCCAAGTAAAGTTTGGGTTCATTCTTCAAATGGACCATCAGTCAAGTGGCCGGCAGGGGAGCCGGGCCAGTCGGGCTGTGTATCCAAAGCACATGCAAGTCCGGGCTGAGTGCCTGGTGGGTCCAGAGCCAGACAATAGTAAAAATGGGTTCATTCTTCAAGTGGACCGCCTTGTAGTCTCTATCTGCATTTACAGTGAACGTAGCCCCTTGGGGGACCATCAATACTTTGTCATGTTTCAGCTAGTTTTGAATAAAGCCACACTGAAAATCCCAATCCTGGTTCTGGACATTATAGTTATTGCTTCCTGTAGTTGGATTTGCTTGGGTGCCCTGTGCAGAGTGCCAAACCTAGGTCCCTTGTGCCAGTAACTTCATCCTCCCAGAACCCAGGTCCCCACAGTATTGCTATAACGCCAACAGCATGCCACCTGTCATTTTAGTAAAAGGCAGGGTGAGGGTTACAAAATGGAGGCACCGCTTTGTTTGTTTGGGAAGGAAGGTGCTTGGGCAAGTCGGCTAGCGTTTTGGCTATCTAGCGGTCGGTATTACAAAAAGTTCAAACAATTTCCCTAGTGTGTTGCTGTGTGCTGTGAATCTTGTGCTGCTGTTTAAAAATGCCAACTGTTTACCAAGGTGCTGTAAAGCCAAAGAGTGTGCCCTTGTCCTGCATCATCAAAATTGTTTACAGCGTTTTTGTCAGTTTTTAAAATGAATTTCTGTGAAGAAAAGTGTGGAAAACTAGGGGTAGCAACAGAGAAATTATGCCCTGGACGTTGGAAATGCTTTCTGTGCAAAGCTAGAGACTGATGAGTTAATGGCAATGTTACATGGTTGAAATGGGCTCCGCCGAGAGTCAGTTGAGAAAAAAAGTGCATTTACAGTTTAAATTTGCCTGCTGACGATCACGTGAGGGGAGAGTGAGCCCTCATGAAAGAAGATGCTCATTTGCATGGTGTCGTGTGGTTGGTCAGTTTGCCATTGGTCCCCCCTCAGCCAGCTCTTCAGAGTCTGCTGCAGCATTCGAGAGGGAGACAGAGAGTAGTGCGTGTACTGGCAGTGGAGGAGCATCGCGAGGATTCAAAGCGCTGTGAAACAATTCAAAAAGTGACTTTTAAGTTTAAAATCGGGCTCAACCCACAAATCGATTGTGGGATTAGTGAATTTTGTGGTTAAAACGACGATCGCTGATACTGCCCACCCGTTTGCATTCTGAGGCCTTCAAAATCTGGCTGCAGGCCGTTTTACCCCATCACAGCAAGTTGCTACAATAACAGTGAGTAAACAATTAAAAAAACTGCTCAATCAGTGATTTTCAGAAAATGCCATATAAAATGTGTGTTCAGCTGTATAGTAGCTTTGCAAGTAGCGACTGTGTGTTGTCCTGCTGGCAAGTGCAAGTCTGTAAAGCCATTGAATGTGTGCATGGAAGTGAAAATAGCCTCAGTTTAAAGTTTGCAGCCAGAGAGAGACTGTGGGTTGTAAAAAAGTGCAACACTAGTAGAAGCAGGCAATCCTGTGCTGAAACCTGACATTTTAAGGACTGTAACTAAATGAATGTTGCCAGCAAGTGAAAAGTCCAAGGAAAATCCTGTAAATATGTGAACAGCCAGATCAGAGCAAGTTGTGCAGTTTGAGTAAAAGTTATCAGTAGCTGATGTAAATCGGGTGTGCAGTGGCTTGACCCAGAGTCTAAATGTTGTTGCACAGGAGCGCTGCCGCCGCCATTATAGGGTGGGGTAGTAAAGTAAACACAGCAGCAGAGGAGCCATTTTAAAGCTACAGAGTGTGTTCATTTAAAGTGGGACTTTCAGTTACGGTGAACTTTTGTTTGTTTTTCTGCAGTTATGGCCTCAGGACCAGCTCGTTACCCGGATCATGCCCGGGTTGCAGTAACAGCAGCAGTAAATAGACTGAGAGATGTTGAAAAGTGATGCTATGGAGGGCAACTCCCTCCTGATGTGGCAATTCCTAATTATCCAGTACGTGTATGCCAGATGTGCTTGAGTGCTGGAAGGGATGTCTTCATGATTCCTCACTGTGCTGGATGCATTCAAAAATATGGCTTGTATAAAGCACCTCCAATTCGTTTGGCTCCCACATGGACAAAAATTCAGGAATCTGCAGTTGGCAGTACACAGCATCAGGCAGAGCCTGTGGAGGAAGGTCCCTCGGGGGAGTCTGGCACAAAGCTAGAGGGTGCAGAATTAGAGACTGAATCTGAAGTGGAAGTTTTGGATGGTGGATCTCAGAAGGAAAGTTCGGATAAAGTATCAATAGATCCCTGGGTGGGGGGGCCTAGCCCAAGTCTCACAGGTGAAGATGAGATGCGGGAGGCCTTTGAATGGGAGGTGTCAACCTCCACTCCTAGTGATGAATGGATAGTCTCTGGGGTGAGAACAACTGCTCACTCCTGGGCTCAGATGCTCAGTAAAGAGGAAGATGAGGGGGAACCTATGTGGCCTTGTGAGAAAGGAACAGGTACACAGCCTCAAGATCTTGCCTCAGAGGAATGTGTTGAAGAAGGTGGTGATGCCACTGCCCTGGCATTACAAGAAGAAGAAGTCAGAGATCCGTTTTTAATTTCTTTGAGGATGCGAAGCTGGCAGAACCAGGACTGGCCACCCCCAAGCCAGGCCAGCGGTCTCAGATTGACCAAAGCAAGTAAAGAGGAGAGACTGGTTCGTAGAAAGGCCAATGAAATCTATGGTATGACCTTTCCATTCTTTCCTCGGAGAGTCTGGGAGGAGATGGAGAACTGCAGAAAATCCTGGATCTGGGATGAAGCAATGAAACATGTGCATCCTGGGGCCAACCAGCATGTAAAAAATAGACTGTTCCACGAAAAGTGTACACAGTGGAAGAGAGGCAGGACACTGTTTAAGGACAGAGTGAGAATAGTGGATGGAGAGGGACGTGAAGTCTCCCACTGTGTGAATTATGTTCGCCCAGATGGGGTAATAATTCAAGCCCCTGACCCCCGGTACTATTGGCCTCAGTGCAAGGACCTCCCAGTAATTAAGCCTGTGCCTACAAAATGGAGAGCCGAGCAGTGGTAGTCAATACTGCCACACTAGACTGTGAAGTGCCCTTATTGATCCGCCAATATGAATAACCAAGGACTCAGGTGCTCCACATTCATCAGTCTACAGTGTACTGTCTTGTTCAGCAACCAACTACTGGCCCACCAGATGACTTCAGATCCAGAGAGGACACCAGCCCAGCTGTTTCCTGTTCATCGCCTGGTAATCAGATGATGTCAGACCAGCTGTTTTTCTTTTTGTTCCTGTTCTAAGGTTCCTTCTCCAGAGATGACATTAGCCCAGCTGTTTCCAGATGTGCCCTCCTGTGGTTTCCCAGAAGATGTCCGCCCAGCTGTATCAGAAGAAATGCTGCCAGGGAGAGTCTTTGTCAGGGACAAGGTTGGTGGCGTTCGTATACTTAAAGAGGCTGGTAAGTCCAAAAAACACTTTTTCTATCTTTATGACATTGCAGTACACACCCTACACTACAGACTTCAAAAATGTGTGAACTGTCCGAAAAGACTCTCCCCTTTGGGATTTTGGCCTTCTAGAACTGTGCTTCACGGGGCTCCGGCACAGGAGAGACTCTTTATTGGACTAGCCTTCAGGCCTTGTGGTCACTAGTTGGGACTTTTAGGGCACTCCATCCCCCCAAATGTGTATTGTAAATAATGTCATTATTGTACTCTAATGTAAATACTGTTTTTCGACCTTTTTTCTAAAAAAAATTCGTTTTTTGGGATTGGTCAGTGTTTTTTTTGCATGGTAGGGGTTGTTGTTGTTGTTGTTGTTTAGATAGACTGTGCATGCGGATTAGGAGTGTGTTTTGTTTTTTGTCTTTTTCTTACAGGTGTTCCTGGGAAGACAGAAGAGAAGACAAGAAGAGGAAGAGGGGCCCATCGGAGTTCCTTGTCAGTGCTTTATTGTGTAGAATTTAAAGTACTTGTTGTTATTGCTATGGTTGTTACTGTGTTAACCCTTTTAGATTCTCAGTGTGTATTGTTGACCCCTCCCTCACCTAGGTTCTGCTCACCTCACTATCAGGCAAATGATCAGGTAATTACTGAGTCAGGTACAAAGAACAATAAATGATAACTGACTGTTTAAGAGAAAAGTCAATTCAAATTCGACAAAAGAACAATATTAAAATTGACAATGTTACAATGAGAAAGTTGCAGTCAGTCTGCATGTATCAATGTCTGGCAGCTTTGTAAGCCTCGCTCATCTGAGCAACCAAAACACTGTAAAGTCTTGATATTGTGACTACTGACTGAGGGCACACAGTACACGAACCACCTATATTCAGCTTCAGACTTAGTCTTTCTTGTATTTGCTTATTTGGTGAGAGGGACTTGCTGGCAGCTGCCAGTAGATCCATCACCCAATCACAGTTACAGAGCGGTTCTTCAATATCTGGTTGGTTGGTACAATACAAGACAAAGCAAATGATGACTTTGTGATCTGCACTTGTATTCATCAGATGTGGATATGCTGATCTGCTGTGTCACCCACAATCTTCATACAACTGAGACTTCTCTGTCACATCAACGTGAATGTTCTAACTTTGGCAACAACGTAGCATCAACGGAGAAGACCTACAGAGAAAGAGAGATTCAGCGAGAGTTCTGAGACCGGCACACAGAATTCCTGCATACATTTGCTTTCTGTGGTCTGGAGCAGAGTTGGTGTTCTTACTAGGACATCTCCTTTCAGGCTTTCACTTTGCATCTAGCAAGAGAGCGAGAGTGACAGCAGTGACATCACACACAGAACTTCAGCCACCGAAGAACCCAAGAGAGAGAGAGAGAGAGAGAAAACATAATTTGTGTGGACAGATGAGTCCAGCACCCCACCCTATCAATAAGTAGGTTGGAAAGAGAGACATGCTGCGTGATGCGAGAGATGGAGGATGAGGAATATTAGCAGAATGTGAAGTGGAGTATGTTGGGGGTGGTGGTGGGTCAAAATTCAGCACCCCTTTGGTGGTGTGTGTGAGTCAATATCATGAACAAACAATGTCAGAAATCCTGTTACTACTGTATTTTTGACATTTGCATGTGCATGGCAGCAATCAGCTATGCATTTCTGGTGGGGGGGGGGACCGTGGGAACATTTTGCAAAGTGGTAGGATACTACAGTCAGTTTCAGTACATTTGTTTTCTATTAAAACAGTACAAAAACCACTTGATGATGTTTCTTTCCTTGTTTAAACATAACACATGTTATAAGTCCAATAACCCATGTCAGGAATAGGATATATGTGTTTATTAAGGGTACGTAATGCACACTTCAGGATCTGTGAGGATACTGTGTCTGCTTGCAGCTAGGTGCATCACAATGCACTGAGATGAGATTACATCCTAGTAACCACTCTATATCATGTCGCGAATTATTGCTTACATTAACACTTGTATGTCATACTCATTAAAGAAGTGAGTACTACGGTACTGAATACTACTACTATATGACTGTGACAAGTGGCAACAGTCATAAGAGAAACACATTAACAATAACATTTCAGTCTAAAACTATTCTCTTCCCTTTCTATACCCTAGATGGCTGGCTGGCTCTCAATCTCACTGTAATGCTAAGTCTGAGACTCACAAGCAGCAACATTCAGAAAAGTTGAATGATGTAATCTAACAAACTGTTCATTTCACGTCCCTACTATACTCTAATGGGGCTTTCTTGGCTCTAATTCTCACATAATGAACTAGAATGATGCTCCCAGATAGTTATGAATTCTGAGAACTGTATAAACGGCCAGACAACATGAAAAAAAAAAATCACCTGTGAAATTCGTCAGATCCTGGCAGCGGTCCTCCTTCCTTTATTATTACTCTGGAAGGATGACAGCTCCATCATGCAGCAGCGTGATCAGGCAGGTCAATGCACATATGCTTCCAAAAATAAAATTATTGGAAAGCACAACGGGAACAACCTGAAATAGAATTTCAGAAAATCATATTGTGAGCAGCACTTAAAACTCGAGTAATCATCAAAAGAAAAGAAAAAAGCTTCTAACATACACAGCTGTTCCCTAAAACAACAACAAACAGCTGGCGTTAGCCACACAAATAAGCATGTGAATGCCACTACTACACATGCCCAGAAGTGCATTATTAATTTGCAATTATAAAGTGAATCTGTCATTAAATATAAAAAGAAATGAATTAGGTTCAAAGAAAGTAAACATTTGATTTTCAGGATCTTTCCTAGTTGTCTGTTACAGGATTTACCCACAGTCATGTGGCATGTTTTGACTAATAAGGCTACAGGATTTATGAGACCCAGTCACCATTTTATAATGAGAAAGAGAAAGTGAATGGCATCAACTAAGATTCACAGTTCGCTTCCTTCAACATCCATCTATGTGGGACAAACTGGGTAGCCAGGTTGCCAATGGCCACTAAACAAAATGCTTTGGAAAAAAAGGTTTTGAAAGTTACAAAGTTATTTTTAAGCACTTAAAAAATGTCGGTTACAAAAAAATTGTGGATTTGGCTACCAGACTTTGAACATTAGTGGTAAAAGTTAAACTGACCAGTGACAACTATTTAAAAAGTGAATTTGTTCCACCCCGACTTCCATGTCAACTTCCAGTTAGCACAATATGGCACAAGATGAGATCAGATCATGGAACATGACAGCATGGCATATTCCTGACTTTCCTGATGAAAGGAAACATCCCAGATCCAGCAGCACTACAACAGGGATGGTCTCAGAGTAGACACTATTCTTGAATAAGACTGCAGAGTTCTAACTCACCTTATGTTCGCCTGTGAAATCAAACCCAAGCCACAAATGAAAAAATTAAACCAACAAATCAGTTACCTTTCACTGGTCGGTGTGTGTCAGTTGATCTTTCTTCTTCTTTCTTTTTTCCTTTCAAGTCCTCTCCAAACCAGATGATCACTTAATTACTGCAAACTGGAGATGCTGAGGGCAGGAAATAAAGGAAGACTTATTTAGGCAACCAACGTGTGTAACTTCAGAAGACCAGTATTGTAGAACAGTAATCCATGAAACTTTGAATATTTAACAGTGAGAATGGTGATGGTGGCCAATCGGGACGTGGCTGAGTGAGACTACAACAACTGCATACCCAAAATATATGCCAGCAGCCAGCATTGTCTATGTATGTCTTACTCTAGGTGTCCCACACTCCCGCTCTCTTGAGTCCCTGTATGTGTCATCTGAAGAAGGGGAGAAAACATGAAGTTGTCAGGCCGTCAAGGCACCCAAGAGAACAGACCCTAACAAGAAAACTGTAGTATTATTATATCAACTTATAGACACCTACCAGTGCAATATAATTCTTTTTTCTTAACTATAAAGGTGGGTGTGCACACTGAAGCCATAATGATATTCAAATAGTAAGGGAATAAATACACAATAATGGCTGGGGTGGTGAATATAACGTGATTTTACACACTCCCGAGTTGTGGGATGCTACATAAACCCCGAGGGGTTTATGCAAAGCATCCCACAACAAGGGTGTGTGTAAAATCAAGTTTTACACACCACCCTATCTGTTATTTTTTATAATTGCTGGTCAGCAATTATTTTTGTTTATTTTGACACACACACACACACGCATGGTTCTGGGTTGTCCTGTCCCATTAGTACTTACCTCTGAAGTGCGTTGTGATTCCCAGTGCCAGTTTTTCTCCGGTGTAGATGAAAACTGCACGGTGCAGTTTCTGAATGGCAGGATCAGTGAGATCAAGTAGAGGAGAGAATAAATGTTTTAAAAATAAAAACACCTGTTCTCTTGGTGTTTCGACTCGTCGCTAAGTGGAACGGAGGAGCTGTCATGTTTCTTTTTGTGGAAAGCCCACCCAGGAGGCATAAAGAGCCAATTAAGATGCGGCTCTTGTTTGAGTGACATGGCGCATGTTCCCCGTTATAAATTGTGAGTTATAATGGGAAATTATTACTGGGTCAGGCAATGTAAAAATTGTTGACCAGTTAGTTTAATAAATAATGATCATGTGAATTGATTAGCACACCAATCCTCACTGAAACTATTTATAAATTCCTGGCCAGAATATCTTATTTACTTTTATTTATTTATTTATGACTTTGGTAACCAGGTGAGTTTGCTGATCCCAGGGACCGTTTTCAGGCACGACCCGGGCCACCATACAGTGGCACAGGGTTACAAACAGCAATGCATAAGACTGTCGACAGACAATAAAACCTGATTACAAATAACGTACAGTTTACAGTAAACAGGTAACAATGGTACATTCATATACACTACAGGATAGCTTGAGGGCAGGGTATCTTACATGTCGAGGACGGGCTTGTTGTATACATCTACATCTGGCTGGGTAGCTGGTGTTTTAGTCACTTATTGTACACTACTGTTAACTAACTTACTTAAATAATTTTTTACACCCTGTGGCCAGAAACAGAGTGGCAGCAGTCTGGCACCCTTCGTCCCTGACCCATCATCCCAGCATATTGCACCTTCCATCCAGGGTCTTACTTAATCCAAGATGCATGAGTTGCAACCACCTAAGGAGTTTGTCCACATATCCACCAGACCACCAACAACCCCCACCCCCTCCCACACACACACACACACAACATAGCAGTGCCAGGAGGGGTGATCATGGGGTCAATTGACTTTCCATCCCTCAATTCCATTTCCACCCAAGCCACCCCAGCCCCACCCAAACCCCAACAACCCAGAAACACAATACAATTCTCTGCCACCCCCACCCCCCGGGTTCCTGCTGTTGTAGTGGGCTAGGATCGGTAACAGAAGGGCAGGCAAAATTAATGCCACAGCCTGACTGTGATGGACTACTGCCATCATTTTCCATCAATTATGTCCTGCTGCCAGTGACCTTCCTGGTTCCCGTTGCACTGGCCCCACAAACTATAGCCGGGCTCACCTCTGCTTGATCATTAACATACTCATGACTGTGGAGGAAAGCCAAGTCCAGCAGCAGCAGCACCTGCCTTGCCTCTGCCCACTAATGAAATATCACCAGTACCAGAGTTCAAAGTATTTCTCTTTGGACGGGTCACAGGA
The DNA here is from genome assembly GCA_016271365.2 of Neoceratodus forsteri. Taxonomy (NCBI): domain Eukaryota; kingdom Metazoa; phylum Chordata; order Ceratodontiformes; family Ceratodontidae; genus Neoceratodus; species Neoceratodus forsteri. The sequence continues at coordinate 1,729,453,437 of CM057456.1, forward strand.
TGCTGCTCCAAGATGAAAATGCTTTTTAGCAAAACGAACAACAATCTATGAAAAAAATGTAATAGACATTTAATTACATGATATAAGGCTAAAGACACAAAGAAATACACAAGATAATATTTGCAACTCAAATGCAATCAAAAAGGAAAAGGTTTTGTCACTAGCGACTAGCCTGCAGAGTGAGTAAGTCAAGTGTTTTGTGTACTATGGATGATGCATGCATATGACAGTTGTGCATCTGTATCCCCCCTGACCCCCCCTCCACTGAAATCAGTCAATAATGACATCTAGCCAACATATCCACCATGTCCCGGTGGCCGGCCCCCAGCATAATACATGCATTGTTTCCTAACTAAATAAAACAAAAAACAACATCAGATTTGCCATTGCCATCAGCCACCAAAAGTAAGACACCGCACAGAGACCGCTCCAGAAACTTTGGGTTCAACTTCTTAAACACATGCATAAGCAGAGCCACACAGGACACAGCAATATAGAAATGATTTAGTTTGACTTTGACAAATGGTTGGCAGGGCTGCTACCACTTTTGAACCTAGATACAGGACAAAACTAGCTAGCCAGGCAGCTATTTCAATAATTATCAGCAGTGTCTGCTGCCATGCACAGACATGGTGTCAACACAGTCACAATATTTTTATAGCCTTTCATTTTACTGTCTATATATTTATACAACTGGGTCACATTACTCTCGTAGGGGTCAGAGTGACATACCCACCATTTACTTAGTTTGACCTACAAAGCTATGTAATCCAAATTCCTCCACTACTGCTTGAATGATTGTTTGCCACAGCTATTTGAGAGACATTGCATTTATGGCAGTGTAGAAAGAAACCTAGAAAATTTCCCTCTCTAGACTGTTGTAGTACAGACAGACACTATTTCTCTGATTTACCAAGCAAGTCAGCGTTCCGGTTCACATTTATTCAGTAACTAAGTTTCTGTCTGATAAGATTCTGACTAACTGATCACCAGATGCTCCCTTGCCAGCTCCAACACTAGTCCCTCCACCTTTGAGGCCTCTCCTGATCAGGAACAAACACTAGGACTGGCAAGCTTAGCCTCACTCAGTCATTCGCAACTGAACCTCCAAACCAATGATCCATGATATAATTACGAACAAACACTCCTCAGACTAAGGCTGTACATGATTGAGCAGACTAAGAGCTGAACTTCTCAACTTATGGGCTTATTATATAGTGAGGTGGTCACTTCTTACCATCACGGATCACAATAGTGCAGCCTGGCATTATAAAATGTGACTACCTGCGAGCTCACACCAATGAAATCAAACAACGACATGGGAAAGGCAGATTAGAAGCTCAACTCTAAAGGCATCTCATCGGTGGCGGCGACACACTGCATTAATCTGGCACCTTTATATCGCAGCTACCTGAACCAGCCAACACTTGCTACCTGTTGCAGCCTGAGAGCCCTTCAATATAATATCCAGGCAGGGTCTGTGACTGGCACTACTCAATGTTCCATTCTGTCAGTCAGAAAAGGGGGGGGGGGCTTCAATAAAATACAGTTACGTAAGAACTTACCATAACAGTAGATCTTCAAGAGAGGCTCTCGTAGTAGGTAATTACATATAGGGCTGACCCGGCAGGCATCAGGATCCCACAGAAAAATTTCTAGCTAGCAGTCTCTAGCAGGGACTGCCCCCACATCAGGTGACTGACATCATGCGATGTCAGTATAAAGAGGCAGTCCCCCACGCCTGCCTTCCAGTTCTTTCCCGGCAAAGGCCAAAAAAGGCAAGACAAGAGAGAAGTGGATATTTCCCTTCCTGGAAAAGGAGCTGAAAAGCTAAGGGGGATGGAGGGCCGGAAGGCATTACCTACTGCAAGAGCTTCTCTCGAAGATCTACTGTTACGGTAAGTTCTTATGTAACTGTACTGTCTTACTTCAAGAGGGCTCTTGCAGTAGGTAATTACATATAGGACTGAATCCCAAGCAGTCTGGAAAAAAGGAAAAGCACTCGGGAGGAGGAAAACTATCCAACCAATGGAACCTCCGGCTGAATGGGTCTTAAGAAAGAAGATCTTGGAGTACAGCCAACCTGAAGCCTGCTCTATGGCAGAGGCAATGTCCAAACTGTAGTGTTTCATAAAGGTACAGACAGAAGTCCAAGTCGCGGCCGCACAGATGTGTCGCTGACACATTCTTGAAACAAGCCGCAGAAGCGGCTACTTCTCTGGTGGAGTGACCTCTGACTTGACCCAGCAGAGTCTTGTGGTACTTGTCATAACAGTAGGTGATACAATGAGTCAACCATTTAGAAAGGCATTGCTTGGAAACTGCATTGCCTTCTCTTTTGTGAGGAAAAGAGACAAAAAGCTGATCCGATTTCCTGAGATCCTCAGTCCTAGTGGTATAGTATCTCAGTATTCTATGAACATCCAAAGTATGCAAGAGGTACTCCCCTTGATTGGAGTGTTGCGTAAAGAAAGCAGGTAACTCAATGGATTGATTCAGTGTAGATTCTGCTACCACCTTAAGGAGAAACTTAGGATTGGTGCGCAGAGTCACACCTTCCTTGTGAAAAATCAAATATGGGATTTTGCACATCAGGGCCTGAAGCTCAGAAATTCATCGAGCTGAAGTAATGGCCACTAGGAAGAAAGTCTTCCAACGAGGAACTTCAAGTCTGCTGAGGCTGCCAGTTTGAAAGGAGGCAGAGTAAGCTTCTCAAGAACAAAGTTCAGATCCCAAGGTGGAACAGAAATGCAAATGGGGGGTCTCAAATGGAGAACCCCTCTGAGGAAAGTCTTGGAGACTTCCAACTGAGTGAAAGTCCTGTCTCTAAAAGGGACATCGTAGGCTGAAATAGCCACCATGTGGACCTTCAAAGAGGAATGGCTGAGACCAGGTCAAAGAGATGATGCATGTAGTCCAGGATTCTTTCAACTGGGCAAGAGAAAGGCTCGAAGTCCTTTGAAGAGGCCCAAATCAAAAATCTTTTCCACTTCATGGCATGGGTGGATCTGGTGGAAGGCTTTCTGGCCTCCACCAGAATATCTGCTATGAGTGGAGAAACCCCAAACCGGGCTTGAGCTATGTCTGCAGGAGCCATGCGTGCAACTGAAGGGATTTGAGACCTGGATGAACAAGGGTCCCCTGATCCTGGGTCAGCAAGTGCTGTGACAGAGGAAGAGGAAGTGGAGGTTCCTCTGACAATTGTTGCAGAACAGAGAACCAAATTTGCCTTGGCCATAATGGAGCAATGAGGATCATCCAGGCTCCTTCAGTTCTGAGCTTGTGCAAGACCCTCAGAATTAAGGGAATTGGAGGGAAGGCATAGATGAATTTGTCCCTCCAATCAAGAGACAGAGCGTCCCGCTAGAAAATGTCTCACCCTGGAACGAGCGAGCAGAAGGCAGGAAGTTTTGCATTTTGAGGAGACGTGAACAGGTCTACCTGAGGGGTTCCCCAGAGCAGGAAGATGTTGTCTACTACCTCTTGATCCAGTTCCTATTTGTGGGCTCTGGCTGAAGACTGACTGAGGTGGTCTACCAGTATATTTTCTACTCCCGGAACATGGACTGCCATCAGATGAAGGTTGTGCTGAACAGCTGAACTCCAAACTCTCATTGCTTCCCTGCACAGAGGGTACAAACGAGTTCCTCCCTGCATGTTGATGTACCAGACTACACACACGTTTTTCATCTGGATGGTTAGATGACCGGGAAGAATGGAGGAGTGCAGAGCCTGGAGAGCATACAGGACAGCTCTGAGTTCAAGCACATTTATGTGTAGAGTCTGCTCGAGACTGGACCAGCTGCCCTGAGTCCTGTGAGACCCTAGATGGGCTCCCCAGCCCTCTCCTGAGGCATCTGTTGTCAGTGTCTGGGAGGGGCATTTGATATTGAAGTGAACTCCCCGGCAAAGGTTCTCTTGCACCATCCACCATTGCAAGTCCCTGGCCATGGGATCGGAGACTAGAACCTCTTGGTCTAGGTCATCCAGTGTTTGGTCCCATTGTGACCGAAGCATCCATTGAGAGATTCTCATATGGAGCTGAGCATGAGGGACTGTCAGGATAGCAGCCGCCATGAGCCCAAGGAGGCGAAGAACTGACCTGGCACCAACCCTTCTGCGACTGGACAACAGACGTGCTTGAGTCTGGAGGGTGTCCATCCTGTCCAGTGCCTTGCTGATGGTTGTGTCCAGGATTGCCCTGATAAACTGGAGTCTCTGGCAAGGGACCAGATGGGACTTGGCCTGGTTGATGGTGATACCCAGGCTGGTGAAAACCTGCAGGGTAAAGGAAAGAGAGCGTAGAAGATTCTCCCTGGATGGGGCCGCCAGGAGCCAGTCATCCAGGTATGGTAATTCCTGCACTCCCTGGGTACACAGGTGGGCCACTACCACAGACAGGCTTCGGTAAACACTCAGGGAGCCAAGGAAAGACCAAATAGGAGGGCCTTGAATTGGTAGTGGTCCCCTTGAAAAGAAAACCAAAGGAATTTGTGGTGGGAAGGGCAGATGGAGATGTGCAGGTAGGCATCCTGCTTATCCAAAGCGCACAGCCACTGTCCCTGCCGAAGAAGCAGCAGAAGGCTCTGCAAGGAGAGCATTCTGAAGCATTTGTACTCCACGAACATGTTCAGGGAATTGAGGTCTAAAATAGGCCTCAAGTCTCCTGTCTTCTTTGGAACTAGGAAAAAATGGGAATAGTAACCTGTCCCCCAAAGATGGGTGGGGACTGGTTCTATCACCGCCTTCACAAGAAGGGAGTTGATTTCTTCCAGGACCAGAGGAAGATGTTCCGAGGAGTAAGATGACTTGGGGGGTGGTCTTCGGGGTGGTTTCTAAAGAAACTCAATTGAGTGTCCTTTTGCTATCAGTTGGCGCACCCAAGCATTTGATGTAATCCTTTCCCAACCTGGTAGATAGAAGGAGAACCTCCCTCCTACTGGTTCCTCTGGAGTGTCCAGAGGCCGTGGGAGAGGTGAGGAGTCAGGATGTGTGGGGCAGCACAGTGTCTGAGGCTCCTGCTGCTTTTTTGGGTGGGAGTCTTGGTTGCTGGAGGGGCCGACACTTGTTGGCCCGCTTGCACTTTGGTTTCGCTTTTGGTCGAGAACGTCAACGAAAAGGGTGACACTGTCCCTGAGGGGGTCTGTACAGAGAGTCCACGGACTTGAGTGCAGTGCCCTTCTCCTGCAGGTCAGTGATGATATCCTTGACATCTCCACTGAACAGCACCGAACCCCTGAAGGGCGCATCCCGAATGGCGGATTGCACTTCAGGGACCAAACCTGACACCCGGAATCAGGCATGATGCCAAAGATCTATGGCAAAAGTCAAGCTCCATCCAGCAGCGTCCACTGCATCGTAGGTGGCACGAACCATGTGCTGACTGGCCAAACGAGCAGAGCGGACAAGGTCAGCCACTTCCCGTTTGGTCTGGGACTCAGGAAGGGAGTCCAGTTTAGATTCCACCTGACTCAGGATTGTCTTCTGGTAGTCCCCCATATGTGTGACATAGTTCAGTGCCCTAATACCCAGGGTAGAAGAAATGTACACCTTCTTCCCATACTGGTCCAGAAGCCAGGACTCCTTGTCAGGTGGAGACGAGCTGAGATGTTTGGGTTTGGTGGAACGGCCGTGAGTGGCGCTAATCATGACCAAGTCCACGTTGGGGTGTACATTCAAAGAATCTACTCCCTCAGGAGCCTGATATAGCCAATCTGCCTTCTACGGAAGGGGGGCTAACGCAGACGGTTGCTTCCAGATAGTGGAAACAAGGTCTGTGTGAGGCTCAATCCAGGGTGGAATCAATGTCGGAGCAGTCTCGGGCAGATCCAAGTGGGCAGTGAGCTTCTTATGCTGGCCAGAGATTGCCACTGATGAACTTCCTGGATCTTTCTCAATAACTCCAAAAAGGTAGGATCCTCCGAAGGAGACTTCAGAGGATTCCTTGACCTGTGATGATCTGGAGTATTAGGCTCGTCATCCAGATCGGAGCATCCCCCTGAGTCTGAGTCAGAGGTCTCTGACTTAGAGGAGGAAGACTCCTCCCAATGCGGAGGAGGAATGGTCCCTTTGGGAAGCCCTCTAGGAAGCGTATCCTCCTCACCCCTGACACCCGAGGGTTCACCTCTGGTGTCAGGTAAGGGGAGGGAGTCTCCCATCTCTGGCGTAGGGGGTCCTGTGCAGGGTCCGGCCCTGAAAGATGGCTCTCTACCTGCCTGGTGAGCTGAGCCTTGGCCTCAGCCCACCAGGCAGCCAGAGTCTCTTTCAAGTCCACCGGCGGCTGTGGTGAGGGCGGTGGAGGAGGAGGAGGAGGAGGGGGATATGGATACTAGGGGTATCTGTATGGTGAGTATTGTAACCCGAAGGCGGGAAGCCCGGCATCAGGTATCGAGGTGCCAGGTACTGCGGCATTGGATAAAGTGGCGCCAGGTACTGCAGCATCGGATACTGCAGTACCGGGTAGGATGGCACTGGATTAAGTGGTGACAAATACCCAGGTGCCAGGGGCTCTGATGGAGCAGAAGGCCCTGGAAAAGGCCAAGTAGGCAGGCCAGGTAAGGGTGGTCCTGTGGGCATTGGGCCTGGCGTTGGAGCAGCGTCCTGGAGAGGGACGTCGGCTGGCGTCGGGTAGGCTGGCATCGGAGCTGGCGTCTGAAGATCTGGCATCAGAGGGTCCAGCCCTGTAGGCGGGAGCTCTGATGTCAGCGTACCCAGCTCCTCCGTGTCAGCCGGAGATGGAGGGTTGAAATCCCCAGGGTTCAGCAGAGCAGACACAGGAGCCTCAGAGGTCAACAGCAAGCATTGTAGAGAGCCTGGGATGTTAGACTGGTCCAAGGGGTCCGACGTAGGCTCTTTTTCGCTGGGCGGTCATCGGAGGAGCCGACGTCTGGCTTATCAGCAAGATCCGGGCGGATGTCAGAGGAGCCGGTGTCTGACTTATCAGAACTCTGGCCCGACACCGGTCACGTTGGGGATGCAACCTTGGCGGGCGTATGAGGGACCATGCACCCTCCTGAAGGAGCCAGCGTCTTATCGATCCTGTCCAGGTGGATGTCGGTGGCACAGGCATCTGGCTTAGTGGATCCGCTTGACCCAGAGGGCCACATGGCAGCAGTCTTCCCGGGAGTGGAAGCCTCATTTTCCCCGGAGGTACCCAAGAGGCCCGAGCATGAGCCTGACAGGGGAGCGACACCGTCTTTGGCGCCGCCAAGATGGTCATCGAGGAGCGGTCCCCTGGAAGGGATGTTACCTTAAGAACCGCGACTCCAGCCAGAATCATGGAGGCCGTGGAGGTCGAGTCCCAGTCCCGCTGCTTGTCCTTCTTTTCTTGTGGCCTTCGGGGGAAGTGGAAGCCTGCCTTAACTTCTTCAACTCCTTCTCCATGGAAGCCATCTTTTTCTTGAGAATATGGGCTTCCAGGGACTGCTGCCTCCATTTTCAGATGGCTGAACTGAACTGTTGGCAGTGCTGGCACTTCTCCACAGGGTGGTCTGGGCCTAGGCAGAAGGGGCACAGGGAGTGTCCGTCCTTATGCGGCAGCTGGGAACCGCAAGAGTCGCACTTATTTTTATGCGATTCGGAAGGCGTTGGAGACGACATACTTAGACGTTTGATGTAAAAAATTAGAACAAACGGTCGAAAACTTTGGTAAAAATAACCGACAGAAGACTGATGAGCGATGGAACTCTACCGCGAGGAACTTTACAAGTCGATGGCAGGAAAGAACTGGAAGGCGGGAGTGGGGAACTGCCCCTTTATACTGACATTGCATGACTTCGGTCACCTGACAGAGACTGCTAGCTAGAAATTTTTCTGTGGGGTTCTGACGCCTGCCGGGTCAGTCCGATATGTAATTACCTACTGCAAGAGACCTCTCGAAGTAAGATCTGAGTATGCGGTCAGGACTCCGGTCATATTTTGTGCATAACTGAGTCTGAGATAATCGTGTGGTGGGTCTGTTGCACATTCAAATCTCAGAGCAGTGTAAACCAGTCAGAATGCCCCCAACCTCCACCAGCCCCTAGCGACCATTACAATTGTTGTACTAATAACACAGAGCCAGCAACTTATGCCTAAAAAGATGCCCCCCCCCCTTCAATTCAGGGCCAAATAACTGCACCAGTATGCAAGATGGACCAGCACCATATACCTCTTTAAAAGACTGGGCTTCCCAATGGTTCACTCCTCTTCACATCTTCTTGCTCTGCCTCTGCATTTCTCCTCTGCACTTCATGATCTGAAGATGGCGCCTTCTGGTTTAATGCTTTGCCGCGTGACAGTGCGCCATTGGGGAGGATGGATAGACGTGATTGGTGAAAAATATATCGCATGTCACACTGACCACCAGTCACTTCTTATCCCTTAAAAATCCATTTTATTTAGTTACAGTTTATCAGTTTGCACAGAAGCCCCTCCCCCTCTACCACTACGTGCCACTACGTGCCTCTGCAGAAAGAACAAAAAAAAAGGGGTACCGCAGGGTTCGGTACTGGGACTGGTCCTCTTTAATGTCTTTATAAGTGACATTGGAGAGCACCTGGAAGGAAAGGTATGTCTCGTTACAGATGACACAAAGATCTGCAACAAGTTGATACACAAGGTGGGGTGGAAATAATGAAAAGGGACTTGGTAAGGTTAGAGGAATGGTCAAATGTATGGCAGCTCAGATTCAATGCAAAGAAGTGCAAGGTAATGCATCTGGGAAACAAAAACCCAGGGGAAGAGTACACAATGGGGGGTGAGTTAATAACAACAACAAAAATCGAAACAGACCTAGAAGTAATTATATCAGATGACCTAAAGGTGGGCAAGCAATGTGAGAAGGCAGTAAGGAGGGCTGGGGGGGATACTGGGATGCGTAGGGAGAGGCATCAACAGTAGAAAACAGGAAGTTGTTATCCCTCTGTACAGACAGTTAGTGAGACCCCATCTGGAGTACTGCGTGCAATTCTGGAGACTCCATCTCCGCAAAGACATAGACAGAGTAGAGGCTGTTCAGAGGAGGGCAACCAAAATGGTGCAGGGTCTGCACCAGAAGACATATGAGGAGAGACTAAAGCAACTTAATATGTATACCCTTGAGGAAAGGAGGGAGAGGGGGGACATGATAGAAACTTTCAAGTATCTCAAGGGAATTAACAAAGTACAAGAGGGTAGTATCTTTCAAAAGAGATGTGCAAGAACAAGGGGGCACAATTTGAAGATGGGGGAGACGGCTCAGAGGTAATGTTAGGAAGTATTTTTTCACAGAGAGGGTTGTGGATGCATGGAACAGCCTCCCTGAGGAGGTTGTGGAGTCAGGAACAGTGGGAGAATTCAAGAATGCATGGGACAGGCATAAGGCAATTCTAGTGGGGGGTAGGAGGAAGTAAGCTGTTGATTAACTAGAATCTGCAGCTTGTCCACCAGGTAGGGAAATGGGCAGACTAGGTGGCCAAGCGGTCCTTATCTGCCATCAAATTATATGTTTCTATGTAAAACTTCAACAAAAAAAGATCAGAGAACCACGAGTCAGTATTACAGCCACATTACTTAAGCTAAGCACCAAGCGTGTCTGTTTTGACACGCTGTCACATCGAGAACACGCCTAAAATTATTTTTGTGCATCTTTTTCCCTCCAGATGCACATTAGTGTGGACACTGATCAGGTGCATAGTGCTGCACTGTGATCGGGCGCAGCGCAAGTTTGGATGCAGGGCTTGTGAAAGGCCTATGTCAACCAATGAGAATTGAGCCCCAAGTATCAGTTTAACTTTTTTGTCCACAACCAAAAATGAGAGCTTGTGTGTACAGATTTTATAGCTTACGGTTGCTATAATCTTCCCTTTTACAGGTATGTCCCCACTAGTATATCGATGCAGTTTCATATTTGTTATGTGCAAGGGCATCTTAACCTTGAAACTCTTTACATCTTACATGAAACATTGAATTTGCTGGCTGATAAAGACTACTTGGCTCACTTAGTCTGCCCTTCTCTTCCCTGTCTATTCTGCCACTGCAGGCCCTACTTGGCCTCCAATCCCCCCCCCCCACACACACACACACACTTTAATACTGGTTTTCCTTTATATCTATCCCATGCATGCTTGAAGACCGCCACTATTTTTGCCCTCACCACCCCCACTGGAAGAGTGTTCCATGCATCTATCAGACTGTCAGTGAAGAAATACTTCCTCACATCCCACCTAAACTCTCTCTCCTCCACTCCATATCATGCCCTCTAGTTGTTGTACACCTTCTTCTCTGAAAAATTATCCCTTTCTGTACCCTATTCACCCCATGCGGTATTTAAAGGTCTCAATCATGTCCACTCTCCACCTTCTTTCTTCTAGGGCATACATGTTTAGACCCCTCAATCTTTCCTCATATGACATTTGGTGCATTCTTGTTGCCCTTCTTTGGACAGCCTCTACCCTGTCTATGTCCTTTCTGAGGTGCAGTCTCCAGAAATGGATGCAGTACTCCATGTGTGGTCTCGCCCATGACCAGTAAAGTGGCAACAACACCTCCCTGCATCTGCTGGTGATACCCCTCACAATGCACCCCAGCATCCCAGTGGCATTCCCTACTCCTTTATTGCACTGCCTTGCCACCTTGAGGTCATCTGTATAATCATCCCCCAGGTCTCCTTCCTGGTTGGTAACTGCCAATACCATCTTCCTAGTCTACACTCTGCCTCTGTGTTCCTGCACCCAAGGTGCATGATTTTGTACTTTTTTTGCATTAAAACCCAGCTGCTATACTTCTGACCGTTCCTCGAGCTTTTTATCAGTGCCATTGGTTAACCTTAATCTACAAAATGAAATACTTATCGGTGAATCATCCAATTTCATTATTATTGTTTCCAGTGAAATGTTACCACAAACGGCTGTTAACTAGATCAGTTCATTTAAATAAAATAGTTGTAGGAAAATTTCAAAACAAATATGAGGATAGGTCCTTGCTATATCAAGCTGCTGGTTTCTGGAATTCTCTCCCTGATGATGTGAGAGAAATTACTAGTTACTCCTTATTTACTCAAACTATAAAGGAGTTATATACTCACATTTGTGAGTGTTGAATATTTTCAGATGTGTTTTTGGAATTTGTTATGATTTCTTTTTACCATAATTTATATGGATGTATTTTAGGTATATTATATTATGTTGTTTGTATTCATTTGTGTTTTAATGTGGAACCTTATTGTATGTACTTAGACAGGAAATTACACAGGTCTGTCTTGTAAACTTGATTATGTCCAAATGACATGTATCACCTGTATAAAAATAAATTTTTACCTACCTACCTACCTTTTCAGGTCTCTTCATTCTCTCCACCCCATCTGGAGTGTCAACCCTAATTCAGATACAGACCTTTGTGTCATCCACAAAGAGGCATACCTTACCTTAAAGTTCTTCTGCAATATCACTTATAAACACATTAAAAAGGACTAGACCCATTGCTAATCCCTGAGGACCCCTCGGGTCACTCCACCTTCCTCCAAGTGAGTGCGATTAACCACTACCCTCTGCCACTTATCAGTCAGTCAGTTACGTACCCAGTGTACCACCTTGGTTCCCACCGCCATGCTGTCCAGCTTTTTATGAGTCTCCTATGTGGCACAATGTTGAAGGCCCTAATGAAGTCTAAGTAGTCCACATCCACCTCTCCCCCCCCCGATCTATTACTCTAGTAACCCAGTCAAAGAAATCTATCATGTCTGTCTGCCATGATCTCCCTCCCATGAATCTGTGCTGCCTAGAATCCTGTAACCTGCTGGAAGCAAAGTATTCTACGAGTCGTTCCTTTAGAAGTAACTTCATTAGTTTCACCACTATTGATGTCAGACTCACTGGCCTGTAGTTGCCAGCTTCTGCCCTGCTGCCACTGTTATGGAGCTGCCCTTATCCAGTCCTGTGGGACCACCTGTTTCTTGTGAGTTACTGAATAGGGTTGTCAGTGGTGCAGCCAGTACCTCCCTGACTGAGCTCCTTCTAAACGTTTGGGTGTGCTCCATCTGGCCCTATTGCCTTGTCCGCTCTTAGATTTGCAAGGCCTTTCAGGACATCTTCCACCGCAAATGCATGAGTGTCTACTTCCCTCCTGCCTGTGGTTCTATACCCTATATGTGGCTCATCCCCTTCCCATGTGAAGACTGAACAGAAGTATTTGTTCAGAATATCTGCTTTTTCCTGATCATCCTCAGCGCAATCACCATCTGCACCCCTCTGCCTCACAATTCCCCCCTTGTCTTCCTTTTTTCACTTACATACCTAAAAAAGAGTCGTGTCCCTCTTTGGTGCCTCTCTAGCTATTCTTTCCTCCATTTGTAACATAGCACCCCTTACTGCCTTCCCCACTTCCCCCTGCTTTTGTTGGTACACCTCTCTGTTCTCTTCCCTCTGCATCTCTTTGTAACTCCTGAACGCTGCCCTTTTTTCCCCCACCTTTTCCTTAGACAGTAACTGTGCTCCAAGGGATAAGAGGGGCGCAAACAGGGGCAGCTTACCCCAAACACTCTGGACTCGCTTGTAGAGTTTGCATACCAATGAGAAAATACAGAGGCCTCTGTGTTTCCACCTGTGCTGCCACCTCCCATGAGAACCATAATGGTCTCTTTTTCCTCCTACTTTTGCTCACCCCTTTTGAGCAAAGGTTTGTTGCCTTCACTATTCCATCCTTTAATTTGGCCCACTGTCCCTCCACCCCGCCAGGGTAACCCCCCCCCCCGCCAGTGCATCCCTGAGGCATTCTCACATTTTTTTAAAAACTACCCTCCTGAAGACCAGGACCCTTGTCCTTGTGCGGTTCACTTACACTGCCATTCTAGTGTTAAATGACACTGTCCGGTGCACTGGTCCCTAGGTGGCACACCACTCTGATGTCCACAATACTGTCCCTGTTCATAAGCACCAGGTCCAGTACTGCCCCCTCATGAGTGGGTTCCTTGACTAACTGCCTCAGGTACACTCCATGCAGGGAGTCCCAGATGACCTTGCTTCTAGCTGAGGCTGCAGTTGGGAGGCCCCAATCAATATCTGGAAGATCAAACCCACCCCATCAGTAGTACCTCTCCTTTATCTGCTATCCTACTAATGGCTTCCCCATCTCATTGTCTACATCCACCTCCTGTAGAAGAGGTTTGTAAATCACCCCAGTGTGAATGGAGGCTCTGACTGCTGTCTCCAGGGTGACCCATAATATCTCCAGCCCCTCCTTACCCCCTTGCATTTGTATTGCCTTGATATCCTCCCTGATGTATAATATAACCCCACCTCCTTTTATCCCTTTCCTGTCCTACCTGAACTGCATGTACCCTGGTACAGCCATGTCCCAGTCATGGTTTCCTGTGCACTATAACTCAATGATGGCCATTATGTTCAGGTCTGCTTCTGTTATGATAGCCTCTCAGTCTGGAATTTTATTCCCAAGACTTCCTGCATCTGCTCACATGGCTTTCCACATCTCCCCCCCCCCCCCGCTTACAACCCTCCCTTCCCTCCTTTGACCCTGACCCATTCTCCCTTCTCATAATATGGCTCTATGATGCGGTTCAACAACCCTTTTGTTGTTCAGCATCTCTCAACAGGAATCATGTCGACCACAAGTTGCAGTTAACATGATTCCTGTGTGTCTTCCGGTCCATTTTTTTATCAGGGGGCTTCGCCCCACGAACCTCCCCATGTGGGGGGCTCTGCCCCCCAACCCCGTCTTTAGGATTATCAACTCCAGTTGGAGTTGATTCGGGGCAGGGGTGCAGGACCGGGAGACAGTGTGCCCTTGTCTCAGGCACACCAACACAGCGACTTGTGAGCAAAGTGTCAATTTTGCCAACATGGTTGTAGTTTGCTGTGTTGGTGTCACCGCACGTCGGGCATACCTCATAATATTATGTTGTTTCCTTTCCCCTTAGTCTCCAGATCCTCCTTGTCTGCCTTGAACCGGTTCCTTTGGGGAATTTCCTCTTCTCAGATTCTCTTTACCTCCTGTTTCCTTTATGGGGTGACCAGTATATGCCTCCCTTTATCTTTCCGCTAACCTTTTGAGCTAGTTTAAAGGTTTTTCAAAGTAACATTTAAACCATTCACTGAGGACTGTGATTCCTGTCCTAGATGGATGCAGGCTGTCACCTTTATATAGGCTTACATCCTCCCAGGTTGGTCCCCAGTCTGCAGTGTAGCTGAACCCCTCCTCTCTACACCAATCCTTCAACCAAAAGTTGAAGGCACTGATGTGGAGTTCCCTGTCCTCCCCCATGGTCATATACAGACAAGATCTCAGTGAAAGCCACCAAACACACTACCTGTTTTGGGCCCCTTCCCAGATCCCTGAACTCCCCCTGTGCAATCCCAGCTGCATCCCTAGCTAGGACATTCTTCCTAAGGTGTACAGTGACATCTAGCCCCCTCTCCCATGCCCTGTTGCCCTAGCAATCTTTAGGATCTGCTGACCATCCCTCTGAGCCATGGTGCCAGTTAGGCACCTAACCTCCCTCTTTGCCTCACTGCCTGTTCCCAAATCTATCCCCATAATGATTGCGTTACCCATCAAAGCTGCTTCTTCTTCTGCTCAGGTTCTCTGCCACCCACCTTGGGTTCCCCCCCTTCAGGGACCCCCCACATTCTCCTTGGCCACTACTATAGCTGCAACTCTTGACAGTCCTGTCCCACCAGAGTAGCGTAGGAGTTATGTAGTGGTACCAGTGCAGGAATGTATCCCTGCCCTGTCACCCCCAGCCTCCTGGAGTCCACCACTGTCCAGCTGATACTCCTTCTCCTGGGCATCCTCTGGGGCAGCGGTGGTGGACTTGAGTGAGAGACAATGCCATCTGGATCCTGGCCAGCTCAGCCTGGAGTCTGGTGACCTCTTTATCCAAGCCAGAGTGGGGCATACAAATGGAGAAGCACTTCAATCTCCAGAAAGTTTACCTGAAAAATGCTACTTCATGCCCACTGCACTGCACCACTCCTATTTCTGGTTTTATCTGCTCCCTCCTGCATCCTGTTCCTCCACTTTGGTTCTAACCTCTTGAACCCCTTATCAGTCCTGTCTACATCAACCTACCCCAGATAGGGTGTCTCCTGACTTTCCTTTATTTCCCTTGCTTCCCACTTGTTGCCTTATTTTACGCCCTTCCTGTGCTTCCACCTGCCTCTTACACCTTAGATTATTTTTCCCTCTCTGGAACCATTATTTTATTTAACCCTACATAGGCTGTCCCTCCTGTTCCCACTAGTGACCTATTATTTCTTATTTTACCCTTTCCTTGGAGTGTAAGAACAGCGGAAGTGACCAGGTGCCTTACCTTAGCTGACTGGCAGAATTCTCTGCTTCCTTTTGCAGATACCTAAGACACCAGTATCTGTTCCACTCACTCGCTGAGATACAAGTGTGCTGTGACATGCTGGGTGAATGGGATTAAATACTCTCGAGCAGACTTCCTGCTCTCACTTGATTGATTGCTCTGCTGCCTTAGTCCTGCCTTCCCACCCAAACTTGTCCCAGCATCCAGACCCACCAGGAACAGCTCCAGAATGAAAGATTTACAGTGCTGAAAATCAGCCTTTTTCATCCCCTGGTTGTTGGCGCTAGTGAAATCAGCAAAGAGCACCCAGAGCAAGACTTGTGTTCATTTTTAGATTCCTCTGTTGGGCTTCCTGCTCTCACTAGATTGGCTGCTCTGCTGTCTTTGTCCTGCCTTCACGCCCAAACTTGTCTCAGCATTCCAATCCACCAGGAATGGCTTTGGAATGAAAAACTTACAGAAGCCTGGTTCAGGTGCTGAAAATCAGCCTTTTTCACCCCAGAGTTGTTGGTGCTAGTAAAATCAACAAACAGACTATGTTTACATGTGCTACCACATCTAGTTTAAGCATAATCAGGGACCCATTTACAGGCAGAAGGACTCCCTTAGTGAGTGAACAGCTCAGTCACAATAAATGCCTCATGTGCTTTAGTTATATCTTCATCTACAGCTTGTACACACCCATGGGGCTTCTCATTGTAACAGCCTTCATAGTGATTATTCCTCTCACAATGCCTGCAAGCTTTCCAAATGCTGGACATGGCCTAAGTCCATGCATCACCTGGTGCAAGACCTGAGCACATCATCCTTACTTCATTTTTTAAATCAGGTTACATTTTTATGTTGTTGGCGTGACCAGGTTGTCTGGTGTCCCTTTCCATGAACAACATGTGGCAGTGCATCTTGCTCTGAGTAGAGGTCCTTGGCTTGGACTCTATCCATAGCCAGTGCTTTTCTCATATCAGCTCTGGGTCTCATAGGAATCTCTCTCTTAGCCTATTATCTATAACACCACACACAATCCTGTCTCAAATTAATGAGTCTGTAAACTAGATGAACTCACAATCCCTGCTAAGCAGCCGTAATTGTCTCACATACTGATCAATATTTGCACCATTCTTCTGGGGCCATGTGAAGGGACGATAGTTTACAAATGTCATATTTCTTTTTGGTACATAGTATTCCTCAGATTTGCACATTTTAACCTTTAATTTCATGCTTTCACTGCCATGAAATTCAAAATGGTTATAAATCTCCTGTGCATCCTCCCTTATCCAGTGCTTCCTCCCGATCACATGTAAGAAAAATTAGTCCTGTTCCTTTTCAGTTTTGCCATTTGCCCCTGCTGCAGTAGAGTACAGCTCATACCTCTTCTTAAACATTCTCCAGTGTTCCCCTTAGTTGCCTGTTATCCATTTTAGGATAACTTGCAAGATGCAAGCAAAAAAAGGCAATCTTTAATTACAGTCTCTCAGGTGCTCAGATTCAGCCTCTCGTGCTGCCTTAGTGCGCAGAACTAGCTGCTTGCGAAAAATCCATATCAGTGTCTTTCTACTGCACTTCGTGCACAGAAACACAAGCTGCTGCATTCCAAGTTTACTTCTGACACCATGTTCTGTTGTTGTGCCCTAATAAAAGTCCAGTAAAGCCACCAGAAAGGGAGTCTAACTTTATATCCTTTATTTTTCAACCTTATTCCCAGCAGACCAATAAATAGAAACAGAAATCTGACAGAAAAGGACCCCTTTATCCCATCCAGTCTGCACCTATACCCATGTGCCCTTTTTGTCCTCAAGTATTGCTGATTGCTTGCCTGTTCTATTACTGCATCTCAACACTGGGTAGTAATTTGCCAGCCTTCTTGCATTTTGCCATACACCCTTTCTAGGGCAGGGCTGTGTTTGCAATTTGTCTCCCTAAGCGACTTGCTCTAGACAGTTTCTTGAATCTGCCAGTTTTATTATATTTAGCCAACTCTCTTTCCAGTGTAGGCCTGATTTTCAAAATGTTACTACTAAGCATGCTGTTTTGCTGCTATGTTTTTTGAAGCAGCCTGTTTTTATTGTTTTTCATCTACACCCTTTTTTTTGTTTTATTTACATTTTTATTGGGCTTTTTTCCGTTTGTGTACCTGCACTCCACCCTGGTCGCGCACTCATGTGTAAGCATGTGCATGCCGTGGCTCCAGGTGCACCCTCCAGATGCTTTGCCGGCCCCGCCTGCCTGCATTTCCCATCGGACCTCCACTCGATGGGAGCGGAACTACAGGGGGTGACGAAGATCCTCCCCAGGAGAGAAGAGCTGCCACACTGGCTGCTCAATCCTGCTCCTTCCCTCCACCCCCAGCCGACCCCCGATGACCCATTCATGAACCCAGGTCACCGGTGCCGCGTGAGGTGTGGTGTCCAGCACCTCAACCCTCAGCACCACCAAGCTGGCCTACATCTACACCCTTTCTAGGGCAGACCTCTGCTGTGTTGTCTTTTCTCTGCATGTTATATTAGTCTGTGACATTGATACTGCCTGTTTATTTTTAAATAACCATACATCCTACTGTACTCAGAGTAGATCTGCTTTGCTTTCTTACACCCCTGTATATTGCGGTTGCCTGAGACTCACCTATTTGTTTACCTACTCAACCCTACAGAAAACGTTGCATGCCCAGCTATCCCCCTTTGCATAAGGGCCCAACATGGCCTCCCTCACTAGCCCTAACTGTGGGGTAGGTTTCATAACATTAGTTGCTGTGCTGGATATAGCTGATAATATACCTGCAACTAAAACCCCTCATCTTATCTCAATATGGTATCATATTACTCCTGTACCTAGCTGTAGCATGCAGGCCCTGTCAAACACACAGTCTGCTATATGTTATTGCTCTATATCCTGTTGCACAGTTCTCTCCCTGAGCTTTAGAGGTCCTGCTGGTGGCACCTTACTGAAACTCCTCCAGCTGCCCCATGGCATGCAGCAGAAAGTAAAATGCAAGACAGGTGCATTACCCCTCAAAATATCTAAGCTCCACCTTGCTTTCAGACAAGTGTTACTGCTCCTGTTAATCACTGGGGGCAATGTGCATCCCAGCTCTGGCTCTGCTGCACCTACATCCTTTAGAAGATACCTAGAGCTGGTCTATGTGAACATAGGAGGTCTTATGCCCAAACTGTATGAATTCAGGCTCTGGGTAACTAATTCCCAGTTTGATGTTGTAGCTATCACAGAGACTTAACTCACAAATAAGATCCTTGACAAAGAAATTGACTTTGACACCTACACCCTGTTTCGGCTAGACAGGGGGTCAAAAAAGGGGGTGGATGTCTCATGTACATTAAGTCCTAGCTTGCTTCCTGCAGGTTCCCCTTCCCTCAAGAGCCCACTGGCTGCAAACTTCTTGCAGCAAACTTAAGACTGTGCCCCAAAGGAAATAAGAATCTCAACCTTCTAGTGGTCTCTATACCACCTAAAATGTCAGTGCCGACTTTGACTGCTTCATCAGTACTGTTGCAGGCTGATCTCCACAACACAAAAAAATTCTGCTGAGAAATTGTAACTGCAACTGGCTGTCAAGTAGTAGCATGGCCTACACTGACAAACTGGTCAATGTGTTCCCAACCCAGGTTATTACCACACCAACCAGAGTGATCTACAAAACAAGCATTGCCACCTAGCTTGACTGGATCCTGGTCAGCCACCCTGACAGGGTTGCCACCTCTGTAGTCCTGCCAGACCTTTTTAGTGACCACTCCCCTGTCACTTGCAGATGGTCAGGTAAGGTAACCAAACGGGAGCCCTTCCCCATCAAAGCCCAAGTGTTTTTGAACCCACAAGCTCCCTTATTTCTGTGTACTACTACAACAAGTAGATTAATCCTTCTTGTCTAATACTCACAATGTGAACGCTGCCCTGGAGTATTTCATATTCCAGTTTAATAAAATATGTGACATTGTTGTCCCTTACAAGATTCTTCTTAGGAAATGCAACTCCTAGACATGGTTCACTCTAGTCATTAAGTCCCCATCCAGGAAGCAGGACAGAGCATGGGCTCTGTATAAAGAACTTGGTCACTCTAAATACCCCCAAAAGTACAAGGAGCTATGGAACACCGTTAAAGTCCACATTAAGGTGGCTATGGTCGACTACCACAAATCCCAACAAAAACACTCTTAAACCATCCTAAACAGCTATGGAGTGGTATCAACAAAATCCTGGATAATGCAAGAAAACCTCTTCCCCACTCCACTGTGGTTGGTAGTTCCACAAATAAAGGAGACAAAAGTATTGCTGACCCCTTCAATAAAACCTTTAGTGATTTATCCTCATACAAACCTGACCCCAACACCCACTCCCCTACAGTTAGTGATACACCTGACCTCCCTAATAGACCCAAGTTCTATTTCAAAAGGCTGACTTGGGCTGAAGTGCACACCTACTTAACTAAGACCAAAATTACAACTCGACTTGGCCCTGACAATATTGATATGAAGCTGCTTAAGCTAGTCATTAAGGAAGTCACCCACCCCTTGCAGATTATTTCCAGCTTATCCCTTTCCATTGGGCAAGTGTCTGAACTCTTAGAAAAAGCCTATGTGACACCCGTATTCAAAGGGGGTGATAGTAACCTAGCCTCTAATTACCTCCTTATCACCATTCTACCCCCCCTTTCAAAAATCTTAGAGAAGGTAGTGAATGATCAGCTCACTCAATACTTGAATCGTCATGAGCTTATGGCTAAGGAGCAGCACGGCTTTAGGAAAAACTACAGCACTATTACAGCACTCCTGGACTTCACAGACTCACTACACTGTGCCCTGGACAGGGCAGAAATGAACGGGTCCATACACATAGACCTCAACAAGGTCTTCAACCTTGTAAACCATGCCCTCCTCTGCTAGAAACTACTTAACCTGAGCCTTTCATATGATGTGGTCATCTGGTTCAAAGGCTATCTGGTTGGTAGAACCCCAAACGTTAAAATGTCACAATGTACTCTCGGACATACGACCTGTCATTGTAGGTGTTCCCCAGGGATCAATCCTTGGACCCCTTCTCTTCTGCTTATTCATCAATGAATTGCCTGCTCTCTGCAGGTCCACAAATATATTACTTTATGCTGATGATTCTGTCATTTTCTCCAGTGACAAGAGTATGGAGAAACTGCAGCGGAGGCTTCAGTCTGACTTTGACACCATCCAGGAATGGATCACCTCCAACTTACTCATAATGAACACCAAGAAAACTAAATGTATGGTCTTTGCCACCCTCCTCCCTGTCATTAACTGTTACATCTTCTTCCAGTACCTGCCTTGAGTAAGTGACAACCTTTAAGTACCTTGGGGTTACCCATGACACTGCATTATCCTTTGCTGCTCATGTTGAACTTCTAGTTAAGACTGTCAACTCCAGGCTAGGGCTACTCTACAGACATATGAACAAATTCCTACCAGAGATTAAGAAACTCCTGGTACAGTGCTTCATTGCCAGCTTTATTAACTATAGGATGGTAGTCTATGATTGTGCGAGCGACTGTGTGCTATCCAGAGTCAGGATCTCCTTATCAAAGCCTGCCACTTCACCTCGGCAAAAAACATGACACCCACACCTGAACTGGCTCAATCTGGACTCTAGGTTGTGCTATCACACCCTGGTCACTGGAAGAAAAGCTCTACATGGTTTACTGTCCACTGGTCTACAGGCCATGTTCAACTTTGTTGACCAAAAATGCTCCAGCAGGGGTGTAGTGTGACACATTCTGCTGCTACCTAGAAAAAAACCTCCCTTGACCAAGCTAGTTTCTCATACCATTTTGCTAAGCTATGGATGTCCTGCCTCCCTTGCTAAAAACTGCACTTTAAACCTGTTTAAATTCCATCTTTTCTCCTCCCTTACCCTGCCTGGATCTTGCAACTGCTACCGCTGACTGTTCTTGTCTATTCACTATGTGGCACCTTACTTGATGTGTTATGTTATCATGACACCCACATATTGATTTAATACTGTGGCAGCACTAATTGTATAACTGTTTCTTGTCTGCACCAATAAGTCTTTACTTATGCTAACATGTAATCTTACTGTATTGTATAGTACTGTATTATACTTTGTTGTACTGTATATACAAAGACTATGGGGAACAGTACTTCTACAGTGATAAAAAGAAAATGTTTTGAACAGTAGGAAAAACACACAGAAAAATCTTACTACACTTACTAACTTTTCCAAATTGAAAGAGCTTACTACACAGAACACTTTGGTGAATCAGGGCAGACTTGAACCTTAAATGTTAACTGTTACAAGTCCCAAACCTAACTTCTCTTTTAGGATCTGGCAAGTCCTCAGAACCCTTCAGCTGCCAGTGGACCATGACCCATCATCCAGTATGTCATTCTGACATCATAGATATGACACTTTTTGTGTCCTGGAAAACCTAGCATCTGGAAAACTGGTCCAAACTAGATTCTTGGATTTTTGTGGATTCAGTAAACTTTTCATTGTTCTGAGCTCTGTTTGCCCCAGCATGGGTTGGGTGCATCGGTCATTAGCTAGGACTTTTCACATAACATTAAAGGGTTGTTTTTGAATTTGAAGCATGAAAGGGCTGTTTTGGCTTTCAGCTGTCCCATTAACTGGCACAGGGGTCCTGTAATACAGGACAAAGAGATTATATTCACACTCCAGAGTCATCTGCCATGCTTCTGGCAACTATCTATATCTCATTTCCCCTCACAGATCCATTGAAACTTACCAATACAGCTAGAAGGAAATAAAAAAAAAACACTACAGTGCAAAGTTATTTGGCAAGTCATTACACATCCTGTCACAAACCCACTCCTGGGGTTAGGTCCACTGAGCTCACAGTGCCCACCCTTAAGTGAAATCCATGACAGGGGGGCAGGGATACCCTCCTCATCCTTTTTGACTGCTCGCTGGGATCACAACTGCACCTCTGCCACAAGGATCCAGGGTCTCCCTCTAACTCTGGATAAGGGCACAATACCAGTCTAGAGTCTTGTGGCCAAATATGAACTCTTTCCTTGGCTATTACACAAAGGAGGAAGACCCAGGCATCACATTCTCTTTGGGGTAGCAGTGTAAGCCTGATTAGGCCTTCTCCCTACAGGACATGCAACAGCCTGGTTCAAAATCCCTACAGACTCGTCCCTGAGACTTCGGTATTCTCCTTATCCTTCCAGATCCCTTTCAGATATTTTTTTCAATTTGGTTGCTATTGGTGAGACCCCTTTGGCAATAACAGTTTTCACAGGTTATTAAAAAACCTACTACAATCACACACACAATATTGAAATCTCATGCAGGCAGAACTTCTTTAGAAAAACTAATGTTTTTACTAAAATACTTAAATAATAAATCATACAGTTACAACTAAAAGGGCATTAGAAAAGTTTTTGTTACAGCATAAAAAAATGAAAATGGATATATAGACTAAAACGCACTAGAACTATTAGTTCATCTATACCTTAAAAATTGTAGTGATTTGAAGTCCAGAAAAAGTAGATGAACGTTTTCTGTTTCTTTAGTCCTTGGCAGCCACACTGAGTTTCAGCAGTTTGGCTCCTCATGTGTGTCAAGCACAGTGTCCAAATGAAAATGTGTGTGTAAATGCCCTGAGCTGGGGCTTGTTATAGGGATGGCCATCCCAGTCTGTTATCTGTAGTGTCATCAGTTTTCCCCAGTTCAGAACAACTACTCCGTTTGGCCAGGAGATGTCACTGTTCTACTGTTTCCAAGAATCAAGTCCTGACTCATAATAAGACAGTCAGAGTTTTAAGCCCTTTGAAGTCAGTGTCCCCATAGTTAACACAGTTTTACAATTAACACAATGGAAGGGAATTTCACACAGTTCTGCTAGAATGGTCATCTGCTGTTCAATCCCTGGCTAAAACATCCTGGGCTTTTGAACTGGCTTAATTTAAATAGTTACAAGGAGGATCCTATAAGGTTTATGATTCTACAAGCTGATTTTATTACTTCTGTTTCCCTTGGGTAGTTAACTTAGATGAAAACTCTTTGATCAGCTATCCACAAGCTCTTTGACAATAACTTGTCGGTTTTCTGGCAAGCAAGTTGGCTTTCAGGTCAAATGTAGGTCAAACCCTTTTTTTTTAAATCCAGTCTATGTCCCCTTGAATTAACACTGTTATTTTCTGGTGGTATGCACATACACACAAAATTACATAAAAAAAAGATACAACAGAATTATGTCTGCCAATAAGGACTAACAGTGGGGTAGCTCGCCACACCTCTGACCCCAGAAATGAAAAAACAATCTTTTAGTATCCCTAAATGGTGTTTGTTTTATCATATGAGCTGGCTGACTCCCACTGTTATGTCCTCAGGTCACTCATTGTGTGAACTCCACTTTAGTTTCTCATAGTACCTCTCCTACTTAAAAAAAGGGCACTAACTGTTGTCTGGACAACCCATCTGCATAGTCATGTTGTGACACATTATGGTGCCTAATGTCCTTATTATAGGATTATAGCACCAGGCTCCACCTTAGAAATGTTAAGTTCTGTCCACTGGTCCTATGCAGTCATGTAAGAGGGTTATGGTCAGTGAATAGGGTAAACTCCCTCCCATACAAATAAGGTTACAGCTTCTACAGAGCCCAGACAATACTTAGACATTCCTTCTGTACTGTGGCTTAGGTCTTCTCTCTAGGTAGCAGCTTCCTGCTCAGGTACTGACTGGCTGTTATTCTCCTGAGTGTGTAAACTGACTCAGACCCATGACTAGATCATGATCAGATGCAGTGACATGTACAATAAAACAAAGAGAACAGTCCAGGCTGACAAACACAGGTGCCCGATAACATGGTATTGCAAGTTTCCATCAACTGAATCTTTTCTAGCATCTTCTTCTGGGTTTGGCCATGCTGCTGAAACTCAATGCAAACATATGGTAGTACCCTGCTGTCCCAAGGAAGGCCCATAATTTTCTCTTGGTCATGGGCATGGTCTATCCCTGTATGGCCTCAGTTTTTACTGGCTCAGGCTGGATGTACACATTCCCTACCCTGTGTCCAAGGTATGACACTTCTGGTATTCCTATCTGGCACTTCTCAACCTTCAGTGTCAACCCAGAACCCTGCAGGCGGTGGAACACCTTGGTCAAGTGCCTGCTGTGATTCTCCCAAGTTTTATTTATTTATTGTTGATTGATTGAGTTCTCGGATTAATACCTTTGAGCTAGAAAGCTCATTTACAAAGGTTCCACGTTGATTTGAAAGAAACATGTTACAAGAAACTGACACAATATAAATACACAGGTAGAAAAACTAGGTCAACAACAATAAAAAGAACAAAGCAGTAGGTACAAAAATCTTAATAGTTGTGATAACAATAAACTACAGGCTGAATCTGAGACAGTAATAAAATACCACCAAAGGGTTTCAAGGATCCGAAGTAGTAGCAGCACAGGGGCAGGGAAGCCAGATTAGGTAGGGGAGAGTCGTACTTGGAGGGGGTAGAAGGGTTCAGAAGGTTGGAGAGAGGGATAGGGGATAGATTCAGAGGGGACTGCCTGAGGGCAATGTGGGAAGAGAGGCAGAGTTTAGGAGGAATCCACCCATAGGGTTTCATTTGAGATGGCAATTTCAGCAGATGGGAGATGGTGTATGAGTGTGAGGGGTGTGGGTGGGTGAGTAAATGAGGGGGAGTCATAGGCAGGTGAGATAGTGAGGAGGACTGAGCTATAAGTGAACTAGGAGAAATCAGGAGGGGATGGGGAGGAGGGGGGGATAAATGCTAGGTAGGGCAAGGAACTAGTGACAATTAGGTTATAGTCACATGTGCTAAGGGCGGCCAGATGAAACTGTAGTTTAGATTTAAAGGAACCAAGTTTTGGTTCCAAAATCAGTTCAGTGCTGAGAGAGTTAAACCAGGGGGGCCCTATGCTCGAAGGAACTCTGCCCTTACAAGATCCAGCAAAACAGAATATGGAAGACAGCTTTTCAGGATTCCCGGGTTTGTCAGGAGCAGGCAGAGTAGCTGATGTATTTCTGCACACCAGTGGGTACAAGGCCCAGAGTGATTTTTTTAGCTAGTAAGCAGACCTGATATTGGATACTGTTATTCAGGTTTAGCCATCCTGTGCTAGAGTAGAACTCACAGAAGTGGGTTAAGCAATGAGCATCCAGAGCAAGTCGGCAGGCTTTGTTAAGGGAAGTCTTAATTCTCTTGAAGGCTGTGTCAGTGCCTGCTCCATATATGATCAGTCCATAATCTATGACTGACAACACCGAGCTGTTGACTGCAAGTTTGATGGCACTCTCCATGAGACAGTGTCTATGTCAGTAGAGCTGGCCAATTCTGATGCTCGCTGCCTTGGCAATGTGGTCTATGTGTGCGCTATGGGAGAGAGAGCAATCAAGGATGACCTCCAAGGTACTTGAAATTATTGACCATGTCAAGTGTCTTGTGCTTGTTGTTATATACTTTGAGGGGATAGGACTTCTGGTGGTTTTGGTGAGAGGCAAACAACATAACTTTAGTTTATTTGTAGTTAAGCAGGAGCTTGGAATTTAGGAACCATTCTTCTACGGCATTGAAATCAGCTTGCAACATTTCTTCTAGTGCTTCTGGGACTGCATGGCTGGAGTAAAGCACAGCAACATCTGCATAAAGGAGGATCTCATGCTGGCATGTTTTTGGTAGATCATTCAGAAACGGACCGAATAGCAGGGGGCCTAATATGAAGCCTTGAGGCACCCCAGTGGTGACATTATTATGGTTGGATAAGACATCTAGGATCTTAACCTGCTGTGTTCAGTTGGTAAGGTAACTCTGAAACCAGTCCAGTGAAATGGTGGATATCCCAATGTAGGTCAGTTGGCGAAGAAGCAGTTCATGATTGACAGTATCGAAGGCCTTGGTAAGGTCAATGAAAGTGGCCCCTACCAAAAGCCCTGATCAAGTGCTTTGTGGATATAGCCAGTAAATTCAACCAAGGCCATGGCAGTGCTGTGCACCTTTCTGAATCTGTACTGCTGCGGACATTGAAGGTTATACTTAGCAAGATGTTCGACTATCTGGTCATAAACTATCCTCTCTAGGGCTTTCGAGAGAGGGGGGAGGATTGAAATTGGCTGGTAGTTGATGAGACAAGTTCTATCACCACTTTTAAAAATTGGCATGACCAATGCAGCTTTCCAGATTTGGGGGAACTTGCTAGTGATTAGTGAGAGATTTAGGATTTTGGTTAGGGTGGAGAGAAGAACATCAAGGGTGAGCACTAGGATCTTGAGATCAAGCGAGTCACCACTAGATCTAGTTTTGCCAAAAACTTTTACTAGGTATTTCTTTGCCTCTGCTGCTGTAAGAATCTTAAGGTAGAAAGGTGGAGTTGCTTTTGCTGATGGGGAAGTGCAACTGCTTGGGTTAGTACAAGGCATGGGTAGAAGAAAGTCCTGGGGAAGCACACTGCTAAGGTTTGTGAAGGCCTTATTGAAGGCATCAGAAACCTGTTTCAG
This sequence comes from Neoceratodus forsteri, assembly GCA_016271365.2. Taxonomy (NCBI): domain Eukaryota; kingdom Metazoa; phylum Chordata; order Ceratodontiformes; family Ceratodontidae; genus Neoceratodus; species Neoceratodus forsteri. Next base: position 1,729,480,205 of record CM057456.1, read on the forward strand.
ATCTTGGATAATTTCTCCATCGATATTGAGTAGCGAGGGGGGTGTTTTGCTGGTGCTCCCAGTTAGGGATTTGATGTTCTCCCAGAAACGACAACCATCACCCCAGGAGTTATTTAATTTGCTTCTAAAATGCGATCTCTCAGCTTGGCAGATGGGAGCTAGGGGCAAGTTTATCTATACATGGCAATGTCTTCCATGTACACCAGAGCGAAGTCTCCTGCCTCATTCAGAATGCAGTCCATGAGTTGTTGAAAGGTGATTAGCACTTTCTTCCTCCCAAATGGCAATGCTCTGAACTCGAATACTCCATACTGTGTGATGAAGACCAACCTTTCCCTGACTTCAGGGTCATGGGTACCTTCCAATAGCCCTTTGTCAGGTCTGTGGTTGACAGGTAAAGGGCTCCCCCTAATCTCTCAAGAACTTCATCCATCCTGGGTAAGGGGTATGCATCCAACTCCATGCAGCTGTTGAGTTTGTGGTAGCTGGTGCAGAACCTCATGATCCCATCCTTTTTGGGGATCAGCACCACTGGGAAGGTCCAGGGATTACTGGACTCCTGGATCACCCAGAAAGCCAGCATCTCCTTGATCTCCCCCTCTATGGCATGTCTTAATCCTTCTGGGACTCTGTAGGGTGGCTGTCTCAGTGTGGCTTGGGAAATTTTCTGTGAACATTTCACCAAATGTGTGCAGCATCCCACGCATTTCAGCAGCTTGGGCCAGTGTAGCGTGGGCCAGTGTCAGCCACTCCGAGAGTGACAGCATTTACAGAGGATTCTCCCTTAACCTCCCCCAGGAGATCCACCAGTGGGTCTGCTTTGGTCTCCTCCTCCAGATAGTTGCACACAGCCAGGACCATCTCATCCTGATTGTGGTAGGATTTCATTGTGTTTACATGGTAGACTTGCCATTTGCACCTCCTGTCTGGTAGCTCCACCACATAATTAACATCAGTCACCCTCCAGACCATGGAGTAAGGCCCCTCCCAAGCCATCTGTAACTTGTTCTGCCAGACAAGGATGAGTACCACCACCAGTTGCCCAACTTTGCAGTCCCAAGCTTTGGCCACATGGTCGTGCCATGCCTTCTGCCTCTTGTGCAGTGGTTAGGTGCTGTTGGGGAAAAACAGGTGCTCATGGGCAAGCCCTATGAGCTCATTGAGCCATAACTTGAAATTAAAGACATACTCTACAACAGATTCTCCTTGGGGAGCAAGCTCACCCCTCCCATTCATCCCTTACCAAATCAAGAGGACCCCTTACCCTATGGTCAAACAGAAGCTCGAAGGGTGAGAAACCTGGGGATTATTGGGAGAGTTCCCTATATGTGAATAAGAGATGGAGTAATTACTTGTCCCACTCTCTTGTATGTTGGTCAGTGAATGCCCTTAACATGGTCTTAAGAGACCCACTGAATTGCTCGACCAGACGGTTAGTCTGGGGTGGTATGAGGAGGCCCTGAGCTGCTTTATCCTACACTTCTTGCAAAAACTAATCATTAGAGCAAACATGAAGTTGGTGGTCTTGCCCAACAGAATCTCCTGTGGTAAGCCCACCTACCTAAATATCCACAGCAGTTCACTGCCCACCTTCTTAGCCTCAATACAGGACAAGGGCACTGCCTCTGAGTACCTTGTTGCGTAATCTATGACCACCAAAATGTACTGTTTTCTGGTGCAACATGGGATGCCAAGTGGCCCCACAATGAATGTCCATGACAACTCTCCAAAATAGTTCTTCAATAATAGGAAGGGGAATCAGAGCTGCCTTAGCCTTGTCCCCGACCTTTCTCAGCCTCCGGCACTGCAGACAAATCCAACAGTACTTTGCCATGCCTTTAGAAATACTGGGCCAGTAAAAATTGTTAGTCAGTCACCTTTTTGTACAGCTGACTCCCTAGGTGTCCAGGAAAGGATATCTACTGGGCTAAGGCCGGAAACTGCTTCCTATACTCCCTAGGAACCACTATCTTCTGGAGTACCTTTTCCTCCGGTCCTCGCTTAGGAACCCACAAATGGTACATGAGGCCATACTCCCAGTACACCTCTCTTTCCCAGAAATCAGAGAGTCACCTTCCAGACTGGTGCCTAACTTCCTTAATTTCTGCATGGATGGGTCAGCTTGCTAAGCTCTCCCTAGCTCTGCACGCTTGACCTTCTCCAAAACACACTCTGCTGTGGGAGAGCTGCTCATGGCTGGGCTATCCTCAGTCTGTAGTTGTGGCTTAGAACCATCTCTCCTGCTACTGAGGTAGGGGTTGTTTTCTCATGCACTGCCCCCTCTGTGTCCTCAGGAGTTGGTTCCCTCACCTTGCTACAGGTAGTGACACACATAATATTGACCCTTCTATCAAAGTCATTACCCATGATTACCTCCATTTATTGACTTTTTGTTAACCAGGTAAGTGCATTAGACAAGACACTGCCTATTTTCAGGCATGACCCAGGAGGTTACAGAACTATAGTATCACAGTAGAACAACAGACAGTAGAAAACAGTAGTTTACAAAGGGTTACTTTTTGAACAATACAGTTTCAGGAGGAATAGGTACAAAACATGACATTTTGAGCATAGTTAGAGTAACTGAGTACAGATAACTATGGTGCAGAAGGCAATGGAATATTATTACACAACCAGTAGAAATTTGGAGGGGGGGGCACTTATTGCTAAAGGGGTTCAAAGCCTGTGAGGATAGAAAAAGACAGTGGGGTCAAAGACATAAAGAGAATTGAGAGTCAGTTGCAGGGGAAGACGTTGAAGTTGCTTAAGTACTTGTGAAGTGCTTGCTTGAAACAGAAGTGGGACTGCGTAACTCAGAGGTGGGGTGGGAGGGCATTCTAGACTCTGGGAGCAAAAGTGGCAAAGGCCTGCTCACTCATTTTGGTGAACCATCTAGGACCACCAGGAGTGATTGGTCACAGGAGCGCAGAGGGTTGGACTGTTCCTGGGAGGTCACCAAGGTGGTGAGGGCAGCTGGTTTGCAGGACCCGACAATGCTGTTGATCATACAGCCAAGTGCAAGTAGGTGATGAGAGGGAGGGAATAGCCAACCTAGCCTTGCATGCATACAGTAACAAGTGGTGGGTCATCCATGGGCAAGTCTGGTACAACACTCGCATTCTGTATGCTCTCGAAACCTTCCCAGCTTAGAAAGATCCAGGCCATTGGCACTGAGACTGCAAAACCTATCACTCCTCTAATCCTAAAAAACTACTCAGGTAGGATCTGTTCCTCCTGAGTCAAATCCTTCTTCACCATAGAAATGGAGGCCCCAGTATCCCTCAATCCTTACATTTCAAAACACAGGGTGCATATGTGCAGTGAAGCTGCAGTGCACTGTACTCTGTGTACAGGTCACTATCTGCTGTGAGCTCCCCGAGCTATCCCCTCCTGCTGTACTAACCCTATTTTTTACATTTTTCAGAAAATTATATGACAAATGCCCCAGCTTCTAGTAGATATAGTACCTGTGTTCATCTGTCTCCTTGCTTTTGAAACCAGGTGGCTTCTTTTTTTGTTCAGGCACAGGCTGGCTTTCTTTACATTGACCACCCAGGCTTCCCCTAGAACCACCTGATGTCCCTCTCCATTACCTTTGTGATGAGAGGATGGCTGTCTTGATATAACTGATCAGCCTTCTTGACTGCCTTCCTTGTGGAGCTTGAAGTTCTATCCAACAACCATATTTTCAGTTCCTCATGTGCAGTTTTTAGGAACTGTACCAGTAAAAATAAGTATTTTATTTCCTCTACAAAGTGAGCTGTTGCACCCTGTACTCAGCATTCTACCAAACTGCTTATCTGCACACACATTTTAGCATATTTTCTTAATCCTCTAAATTTTTGCCTACAGGCCTCAGGAGCTAACTCAAAATGCTTTAGTAAGGCGCCATTACACTTTATCACAGTCCATGCAGCCCCTATTGTCCATTTTAGCAAGTTTCTCATGCCTTGCCTGTAAGCAGTTGCAACAGGTGAGTCACACAAGGAGCCATGTCCAATTCAAATTGTCCACAGATTCTCTCAAAAGATCTTAAAAACAAATCAAGAGCATCCCCTGCCTGATATCTAGGAAACATTTTGGAATTAATTGTGTCTGCCTGGATTGAACCCCTCATGCATTTACTCACAGTTTGTGGTGTTGTCCTCTGGTGCAGAATCTTCATCTCTCTGACATGCTCATGTTCCTCCATCTGAATCTCATGTTGACACTGCCTGTCTTGCTCCTTGCACTCTTGCTGGTGCTGGCTTTCTTGCGCCTCTTGCTTGTGCTGGTGCAGCTTTTCTTGCTGCTCTTCTTGCTGCTCAGCTGCCAACTTTCTCCTCTGCAGATCTGCATCTGCCTTTTTCCTCTCAATTTCTGCCTTTGCCTTAGCCAGGATGAGCTCCAGCTCCAACATTTGTGCCCAGTCTGCTTGCATAGCTGCCCTAGTGATAGGTTCTGGCTCATCTGTATTCTTCCTAGCTCTGTCTCATGACTTTGGCTAGCAGTGACCACTTTCACTCCATTTCTCTGTCACTTTTTTCAAGGGTGTCTATGAGTTCCGCCTGTGCTTGGCCTTCCTTATAGCTGAGTTCTCTCCTTCTGCACAGCTCCTGCAGGTTTGGCAGTGTGCATTTTTCATACTGCCCAGACATTACATCTTTTATTCATCTACTCTTGCTTATAGCAAAATAAAACTGGTAGAATATGCAGTCCCTTTTTGTATATCCTCTTCTGTAACTGGACAGATACTTTATACCTTCAGATACATTGGTGAGAGAAGAAGAAACAAAAACCAGATTGCGAGGATTAAGAAAGATGGAGGTGGATGAAGAAGGGGGAGGACCATGCAGAGGCACTGAATGAGTACTTCTGCTCTGTGTTCACAAAGCAAAGAGGGGGACAGATACCCCATGGGAAGGGTGGAGTGGGTGGGGGGGCAGAGTGACTGTTATCAGAATTACAGAGGACAGGGTACTGGAGGGACTAAGGGCGCTGAGGGTGGACAAGGTGCTGAGACTGGATGGTATTCACCCTAGGGTACTTAGGGAGCTAGCAGAGATCCTGGCAGGACCACTGGCAGACCTGTTTAGTACATCACTGGACACAGGATGTGTGCCACAGGACTGGAGGATGGCCCATGTGGTGCCCATTGATAAAAGTGTCCCAAAGGATGATCCAGGCAACTACAGACTGGCGAGTCTCACTTCAATCATGGGGAAACTCATGGAGTCAATCCTAAAAGAGAGGCTGGCGACTTTTCTGGAAGACAATGGGCTCCAAGACAGCCATCAGCACGGTTTTGTATTGGGCAGATCCTGCCAGATGAACCTAGTCGAGTACTATGACTGGGTTACCAGGGAACTGAACAAGGGCCATGCAGTGGATGTCCTATATCTGAACTTCAGGAAGGCCTTTAACTTGGTGCTGCATGGAAGGCTGGGGGGAAACTGGAATACATTGTGGTGGGGACAAAAATGATCAACTGGATCACCAACTGGCTAAGGGGTAGGCAGCAAAGGGTGGTGGTGGTGGGGAAACTCTCATCACCAAGGGATGTTGCCAGTGGGGTGCCCCAGGGTTCAGTACTGGGACTGATGCTGTTCAGGATATTCATAGCCGATATTTCAAATGGGATCCAGAGTAGGATCAGTCTGTTTACAAATGATACTAAGATTGGTGCAGTGGCAGATGACATAGAGGGGTGGAGGGGGCAGCAGGAAAACCTGACCAAACTACAGGAATGGTTGGAGACATGGCAGTTGGGGTTCAATGCCAAGAAGTGCAAGGTTTTGCACTTCAGAGAAAGGAACCAGGGGAGGAAATATCAGTTGGGAGGGGTACAGTTGGAAAGCACAGTGGAAGAAAAGGATCTAGGGGTACTAATAATGGGGAGTATGAACCACTCAGCTCAGTGCATGAAGGCAGCTGCAAAGGCAAACAAAATGCTGGGGTGCATAGTGAGGGGAATCTCCTCCAGGCACAGAGAAGTGATCCTACTCCCGTACAGGTCACTGGTTAGGCCACACCTGGAATACTGCATGCAGTACTGGCAGCCATTCCTGAATAGGGACATCAGATTTCTGGAGGGAGTGCAGTGTAGGGCAATGAAGATCATACAGGGACTTGAGGAAAAATCCTATGAGGAGAGGCTGGGAGAGCTGCAAATGTATTCCCTAGAAGAGAGGATGAACAGGGCGGATATGATCAAAACCTTTAAGTACTTAAAGGGTATTAACAGGATTAATACAAAAGGGATTCTTTGGATCAGAAGGGGGAGGGACATGAGAGGGCATTGGCTGTGATTGGAGGGGGAGATTCAGGAGGAAAATCAGGAGACACGTTTTCACAGAAAAGGTGGTAGGTAAATGGAACACTCTGCCCAAGGAGGTGGTATCATGTAGAATGGTGGGAGGATTTAAGAGAGGGTGGGACAGAGTGAGGGGTGGTTATGGGGAGGGGAGGGTGAGGCAGCTACAAGTTGAGGGGCTAGCTGCACAATCAAGTAGACTCAATAGACCGTGAGGCCTGTTTCTGCTGGCATTTCATATGTTCATATGTATACTGACAAAACTGTTTTGGATCCCACATGCTACCTCCAGTTTGTGGCAGACTGGTCTCTCCCAGGCTCAGGCTGTACAATGTTACCAGCTTTCTCAACCCTTCATATGCTTGCAAGGATACTTCAATAGCTGCCACCACCCATAATAGAGACACTCTCGGGATATCTTTGTCACAGCTGAGAATACCTCACTTTAGAAACCAACAAAATATGGTAACCATACTTTTCTCCTCAGAGATGGAAACACAGTTTGTGTCAGTTATAATCCAGTTACATGTGCCTCAAAGGACTCAGTCACAGAAGCATGAAATAAATAAAAAATAGTATTTTAATACTTCAGGATATTTAAACATATAATACAGGATACTGCACAAAGACTATGGGGATCAGTACTTCAAAGGAGATAAAAAGAAAATGTTTTGAACAGTAGGAAAAACACAGAAACATCTTACTATACTTATCCAAACTTTCTCAAACTAGAAAGATCTTACCACGCAAGATACGCTGGTAAATCAGGGCAGATGCAAACCTTAGATGTTAACTGTTCAGAGTTCCAAAACTAACTAGCTTTCTTTAGGGTCTGCCAAGTCCTCAACACCCTTCAGTTGCCAACCCCCCTCCTCCCATGACACATCATCCAGTATGTCAGTCTGACATCATAGATTCAACACTGCCTTTTTTTTTTGAACTTACCAAGTATTTTTATTGGTATTTCATACATATTATACAGTACATATTTCTGTATGCAACCTTTTACATTCAGAGAGAGCATATCCCTAGGTTAAATATTAACAATGAATTGTCAATATATACTATTTAAAGTGAGGGTGGCTTGATTCAATGTGAGTCCATCATAGCCATGCACTATGTAAACATATATCAGTCCCATGTTTCTGATGGTTGATTGTCCACATGGATCAGTTCTGCACATGAAAATGTCCACTTCTCACTATGTTGCTACTTAAAAGAGCTGATCTTATACCCAGAGATTCAGTTGATCCTCAGATAGCATATTCATGCCACATACTATACTTTACCTACCATTTAAACAATGATCACAAAAAAGAAAAGGGAAAAAAAAAGGGGGAAAGGATCAAGAAAAGAAAAGCCATCAAACCTAATAAAAATAATTGCATGACATGGTTTGTGCAAAGTTATAGTCTTATAATTTTAAGATTATCTATTGTAGGGTCCATACCCAGTTGATGCCCTCTCAAAGTCCTCTTACCAAGCCACTTAATAGGAGGCTGGCATCATGGTTGCCCCGGGAATGCCATCTCCAATCGACAGCCTTCCACGTTGTTGCACTGGGGGGGTAGAGGCAGCTGTGGTGGCGATCCTCCTCGTCCACTTCTTATTACCATAGAAGTACGTACTGCTCTAGCGCCGGAGTGCCAGTACAGTTTTCTATAAAATCATAGTAGGATAACCATCTGGAGTTACATTTATATGTCATCAACCTCAAACATGCTGTGGCTCCTTCAGCCTCTTTAACATGGTTCACATTGTGTACCCATTGAGCTAAAGTTGGGGGGATCTATGGTGAGCCAGTGCTGTGTTATAGTCTTTGAGGCTGCTGCTATCAGAATGTGAAATAAGTACTTTTGGGTGTTCAGCCTCATCTCAGATGGTGGGAGGCCTAACACTAGAAGCTCCGGACCCAGATTTCCCTCCAGATGAAATATCTCTTTAATGGCCTGAGTTATCTCGTTCCAATAATTGGCAAGGAATGGGCACTCCCAAAGAATATGGGTAATTGAGCCCCTTGCCCCACAATTCCTCCAACAACCATCAGAGGGGGGTGTTGTATAGTGTTGGGAAACTATCGGGGTTATAAAAAATCTGTTCACCACTTTCCAACGGTGTTCCCTCCATATAGGGGGAATTGGATGTCTTGCTTACCCCCAACCAAATCCTGCCCCAATCCCTCTCTGACAACTTTATGTCTAGCTCATCTTCCCACTTTCTTTCAATGTGTTGAGTCTGTAAAATACCCTCTCCCTCCTGTAACGCCTTATAAATATAAGAGGTGAACCCTCTGAGCTCTCTGGTTTGGGCTTTCCAATATGTTCCTACCAAAGGTGGTATTATGGGACTGGATAGGTTGTCAGGCCTACCCTTGTCTCAATGTAATGTCTGCATTGCAAATATTTATAAAAATCCTGCCTTGGAAGGTTAAACTCCTGCTGCAGATCTATGAAACTCTTCAGGACGTTCCCCTGCAAAAATTGGGTAAGATGAGTCAATCCTTCCCTTCTCCAGTTTAAAAAACTCCTACCTTTTTTATTCGGGGGAAATGAGGTAAATATGCTAAGGGTATGTAAGGCCATACCGGTGTCGGGATTTCCCATTTCTGTGGCACCCATAGCCAAGATTCTAGAGTATGCTTAGTCCACCTATTTTTAATTCTATTTGGATCTGATCTAAGGGCTAGCCAAACCAAATAATTGAGTGGTGTCTCTGGAAATGCGTTATACTCCATCTCAACCCAGCTAACCCTATGGCCCGGGGATAACATGTGCAATATTGGTAGTCTGGGCTGCCAGATAGTAGTTATAGAAATGCGGGACCGCCAAGCCTCCCCTATCTCTGGCCTCCGACAACAACTCCCATCTCTTTCTGGGACGTCGTCCAGCCCAGATAAATTTGCTCAGTCTCTGTCTCAATTCCTTCCACTCTCTTCATGTGAATGGGATTGGAAGATTCATGAACAAAAACAAATATCTGGGTAATACGTTCATCTTAACTGTTTCAACTCTGTTATAGAGAGTCAGTGGCATATCTTGCCAAGGGTTCAGGTCTGCAAAGACCTGCTGTTTGAGTGCTCCATAGTTGAACGCATGTAACTTTGAAAGTTTAGTAGATATCTGAATTCCCAGATATCTTATCTTGTCTTTGGCCATAGAGAAGGGAGAACTCCAACTGGCCGTCCGGCCACCTCTTCCCCCTTTCCTTATCATCAGCATCTCAGATTTCATCTCGTTCACCTTAAATCCTGAAATTCTCCCAAACCTGCTCAGGAGTTGCAAGAGTGGGGGGAAGGACATCTCTGGATTATTTATATAAATTAAGGTGTTGTCTGCGTATAGCGAAACTTTGTTCATCACCCCATTTACTTTAATCCCCCTCTATGCTGTTATCTTGCCTTATAGCTTGGGCCAAAGGTTCAGTACTTAGGGCAAACAACAGCGGGGACAGGGGACAACCCTGCCTCATGCCCCGATTAACTTTAAAAACCTCAGACACTGTCCCATTCACCCTGACCCTAGCGGATGGGTTTTGATAAGCTAGCATGATCCATTTTAGGAAATTACCTCCTATTCCCATATGTAATAATATTTCTCTCATACAAACCCAATTAATATGATCGAACACTTTCTCTGCATCGAGAAAAAGCGCTGCTTGGGGATCATTTGTTTCTATCTGGGCTGTTATTATATTTAATAATCTTCTTATATTGTCTGAGAGATGACGGTGTGGTATGAAGCCAACTTGATCAGGGTGGACAAGATGCTCAATACACCGCTGAAGCCTGTTGGCCATTATTTTAGTTAGGAACTTAAAATCCTGGTTCAATAACGGAAATTGGCCTATATGAGTCATATGCATCAGCCGGTTTCCCTACCTTGGGAATGACTGAAATCAGGGCCTCCATCCACGATTGTGGAAGCTGCTCCTCTTCTAGAATAGTGTTCATAATCAATTTCAGCTTAGGCACTAACAGCTTCTTGAATGTTCTGTAAAACTCTACTGGGTACCCGTCAGGGCCCGGTGATTTGCCAGCTGGCAGTTTATTGATCAAGAATATAGTTCTTGTTCAGTGATGGGAGTGGAGAGGGCATTCTGATCTTCCATGGTGAGCTTGGGGAGGGACAGCATCTGGAGAAACTCCTCCGTTTCCTGTACCACTTCATGCGGTTGTTTAGTTTCACTATATAGTTTCTCGTAAAACAGTCGGAATTGTGCTGCGATATCCAAGGGCTTTGTCCACTTCTGACTAGGGTGGTCTCTATTCCTGATACTTTGTATACATCTATTAGCTTGTGCCTTTCTAAGCTGGATAGCTAACAACTTTGATGCCCTAGCACCTCCTTCATAGTACTTTTGGTTAGAGAACCTTAAAATATCCTCCACCTTTTTATTATCTAATGCCTGCAGAGCTTCTTGAGCCTTAATTAACTCCCCCAGCACTTTTGCACTTGTAGGGTTGGCCTTATGCTTCTCTTCCCATACCTCTATTGTTTGAATTAATTCTATCCTTCGTTTATTGTTGCTCCTCTTTTTATTTGAGGCATAGCTTATTATTTGCCCGCTTACCACTGCCTTCATCATGTCCCACCAAATCAGAGGTGAAGTATCAGTTATAGGAGAGTCTAATTCCAAGTCTTTCAATGTGCGAGAAATATGTTGCTGAAATACCTTATCATTCAACAAAGAGGTGTTCAGCCTCCAAACCATTTTCCTGCCTATACTACCCCAAGATACCTGCATACCTATTGGAGCATGATCCGATAATGTTATGGGAAATATAGTAGAGGAGGTACACCGGAAAAGATCCAATTTCAGCATCCAAATCATGTCTATCCGTGAATAGGACCTCTGAGCTGGAGAGTAATATGTGTAGTCTCGTTCTGATCCATGCATAGATCTCCATACATCCAAAAAAACACTATCCTCCAACAATAACTTTAGTTTCCTAGTAGCTATTCTATTAGTGGATGTCTGCCCTGATGAATGATCTAAGGTGGGACACAGCACTGCATTGAAATCCCCTCCCAGGACTATCTGTCCACCCGTCAGCCCTCCTATTTTGAGACGTAGATCTTCGAAGAATTTCTCTGTTCCTACATTGGGTACATATATATTTATTACGTGAATCAATTGGTCCTGAATACTACCCGTTACCCTAATAAATCTGCCTGAGGCAGCTGCCTGCACCTCTTGAATCTGAAATGGGCAATCCCTTTTGAAGAGGACCGCCACCCCAGCTTTTTTTGCTGTATCATGTGATGCCGCCTCCACCCGGCCCACCCATGCTTGCCGAAGTTTGTTGTGCTCCGCTGCACTCAAATGTGTTTCTTGTAATAGGGCTATATCGCACTTTAAGTGCTTTAACTCAACTAACAATCTGGTACACTTAATTGGTGAGTTAATGCCCTTGACATTATAGGACATAATATTTAGTTGTGTCGTCATAACAGCATTCGTTGTACTACTGTCCCTTTGACATAACAGCCCCAACGGTCCCTTCCATTTAGCAATCCACAATGCCAGCCCTCCCTTCCATTTAATTCTGGTTCACAAGACTTTGCACTGTCATAAATTTTTATGAAATCATAAATAAAAAAATAATATGGCATATTGCCCACTGTCATACAATTGAACAGCAACTTGTTCCCTAGTAACCCGGGAACTCTCATAGAACACTTCAATCAACTCTGTTTTAACTTCCAAGACAAAGCTGGCCTATTAAGGCTAGCTGAAAAACTTAACCACCTCCCAGTTGTCTAATAGAGGTTGTGGCTGTACACGCTTTCTGTGTGTGGACTTTGCCACTGATAAAATGACGTCAGGCTATTTAACTGCGAACCCGTTTTTACCCCCACCCCGTATTCTCTAAAGCCGCAGTTCGTAGCTATGACTTCATCAGTACCTTCACAGTGTTTTCCAGTTGTCATAGCACTTGGACTCTCGCTCTATGTAAAACCGATCAATTAGGTATCCCCCTACTGTTCAGCCGACTTTAAATTTCCCGCTCTGATCTACCCCCAATCGTCCAGTAATCTACTCTGGAGGCATGCACGCTCCCATCCACCTTGGCCATCGCCCCCTTCTCATTTGCAATCCACATATGTTTGGTAACCAAAAGGAAAAATACACATCTGCCTAATCCCTCCCCTGCCATTATTTTCACTCCCATCGGTATTGTGGGTCTGTAACCAGAATCCAACTCACCAGAAACCTCCCTCCCCCTCTTCATCTGTCTATCAGACACAAAACGTGGTCGTAAGGCACCCTGTGGGCCCTCATCGTGCAGATATTTGATGAGGGTTCCCGCACTCTGATCATACATCCTGCCTTATTCTGAGCACTTCCCTGCCCACTGACGCATGGCAGAATGCGCCCAAATGATGCCAACAAGTCCTGTCTTTCCCAGTTCCCCAGACCTAATTGTTTTGGCAGTCAGTCGCAATTATTAGCCCTATGCACATGGTACAGTCGGAAGAGGGGATCGCAACACGTTCCCCATTCCCCGAGTCACTTACCCCCCCAGACCCCTCTGCTCTTTATTACTATGCCATGCCCCATTGACTAAATTCCATAAGCAAATTCCCTATAACCCCTGGCCCTCTGCAAATGAGGGAGGGGAGCAGGGCTATCAGAGAAAAAAAAATTATAACTTAGTCCTAGCTTAATGTAGTTCATGACTTATCTCCTCTCTGAACCATCTTCTGTGGGGCCATGTTGTTATCTTGTTCTCTCTGGTCAGCTCGCTTCAGCAACTTGCTAACATCATGGACAGCCTCCGGTGGGATAGATCCCGGTAAGCCTCTCTTTCTGTTGACTCCTCTCAATCGAATTGACCATGCCTTGGCTCTGAGTTTTTTCTCCAGAATTTCTATTTCCATGTCTGGTATCGGAATGTCCAGTTCCTTTAAGAGTGGGATCGCTTCGAACAGAGAAGAGAAAGTTTTTATTCCAGAGTCCAGGTGTATTTTTAATCTGGCCGGGTAAAGGATCTGTGCTCGTATATCTTTTCGAACCTTCAGCTCCTTCACAGTAGCTCTGGCCCTCTGCCTCTCTGCTTGTAATGCGCTCAAGAAATCCTGATCAAAAAATATAGGTACATCATGGTACTTTAAATTTCTGAGTCTCCATGCCTCTTTCAGTAGCCAGTCTTTACTTTGATAGTACACCATCCTTATGATTAACGAGCATGGTTTTGCCGTGGGGTTTGAAGGTTTAGCAGCCAGTGATCGGTGGGCCCTGTCAACATCCAAGTTTAGGTCTGCTGGGATTGAAAGTACTGACCGAAGCAATTGTTGCACAAAGTCCTCCATAGTGGCATACCCCTCCTCTTGACCCTCTGGGACCCCATGGATCCTAAAATTATTACGACGTGACCTGTTCTCCAGGTCCTCCATTCTCTGCTGGTTCTCTCGGTCTCGTCTCAGTAGGTAGAGGAGAAGACATTCATTGGTGTCTTGGACCTCGGTAAGCTCTACTACCTTAGCTGCGTTCTCTGATAATTTCCTGTCCAAGGTCCGCACATCTTTTTTCAGGTCAGATACGGAGGTGTCTATCTTTGTGACTCTTTTCTGGATTTGTTGCAGAGTATTAGCTGTGGTTGTTTTCTCTGAGGACGACAGCTCTTCTTCCGAATCCTCTGATGATTCTGAGGCCTGGCGCCTACGCAACGGTAGTGCTGTTAGGCCCTCCAAGTCCTCTCCCAGTACCAACTGCTTCATTTTGCTAACTGCTGCATTCGTCTTTGCATTTTTTGGCTTCGATGATTCCCCTGCCATATCAGAATGTTGTAGGTACTTTTAAAATAGTCAGTAGACCGTGGAATATGTATATAATCATCCTCTTTTCCTGGGGTCGTGGAGTAGCACCTCGGGCTAGCATGCAGACATGTCCGTGACATCACTGGAAGTCCACCTCAACACTGCCTTTGTGTCCTGAAAAAACTCCCATCTGGAAAACTGGTCTGAACTAGACTCTTAGATTTTTGTGGATTCAGAAACCTTCTCATTGTTCTGAGCCATGTCTGCCCCAGCAGGGGAAGCTGCATCAGTTGTTAGCTTGGGCCTCTCACATAAAATGATTTTTTTTTTTTTTTGGCTTTGAAGCATGAAGGGGCTGTTTTGGTTTTCAGTTCTCCTATTAGCTGGCCAGTGGGTCCTGTAGTTCAGGATAAAGAGATTGTAATCACTCTCCAGAGTCATCTGGCAAGCCTCTAGCAACTAACTCTAACTCATTTCACATATAGATCCATTCAAACTTAGCAATACAGCTAGAAGGAAATAAAACAATATAGTACAAAAGTATATGGTAAATTATTACATACAGATAAGCAGCTCCCTTCCAAAGATGTTACAAATCATTTCAGTGCACTTGACTGTTCAGGTTACTTTTTCTCAGAGGCAAGGTATTACAATATTTACATTTCTGACAAGATCCATAGCATGTATTCAACCCTCAGTCCTTGGCTTCTCAGTTGGATGAGCTTAATGGATTTCCCTGGGCAACAGGAACAGTCATGGTTCTCAGCACTAGGCACTTGTGTGACTCCCAAACTAGACAATTCATCAGTTTTGACTATTTCTCCTTGATTTCCTCACTGTCAGATGTACTTCCCTCCTTAGAATATCCCTTCTGTCCACCAGGGATCAAATCTGAAATACTATGTTCTCTTTGGGTTATATATAAGTCTGCAGCAATCTTCTAATTTTGGAGTACCTTGCATGGATTCCTCAAAGTGTACTTTCCTTGCCCCAGGTTGTTACTCACGACTAATCCATATTCTGATGACTCTCTCATTCTGTGGCTTTCAAAGGGGAACAGTCAGCACTAAGAGCGCCACTCAAAAGTGTGGGGCTTGTCCCAAGTTGCACTTTGTGTGCAACATTTTTTTCTTGTTTACTGCAGTGTAGTAGACTGTATCAGACTGATTCTGCTTGACTTTCAAGCTGATATTTTCTGTAACCACAGATCCCATAATCCTCTGCAGCTGACATCAGAGCAGGGCTGCAGCAGTGGGGGGAGATTCAATAGCCTTCAGATCATGTTAGAGTTTTATAAACTCTGTTATTTTTCTGCTGGTCCTGCTGTCCTGCCTGGGACTGCACTTAGACCTGGGAGTACGGCAGGTCTAGAGAAACAACTGATCAGGGCTTATTAAAGTTCTAACATGTACTGCATGCTATGAAAGCTCCCTCTCGCTCTGCTGCAGCCCTGCTCTGATGCCAGCTGCAGGGGATGCTGGGATTTGTAGTTACAGAAAATTTCAGCTTCGAAGTCAACAGAATTGTCCAGATATAATCTACTACAGTAAACAGTAAGTAAAAAAAATGTTTTTGTGCACAAAGTGCAGATTGAGACTGTAGTTTTCTTTTTTTTTTTTAATTTTTATTTATGCATTTTGCAAGTAAAAACTTACAAGATATGAATGCACAGACGGATACCAAATACATAGCATACAAATAAACTTTCACTTAACAAGGATCAATGTAAAACACCCTCTCATTAGGTACATCATAGGGGGAAGTACCATTATAGTATAGAACAACTGGTAACCCTATTGTTTACAGCCCCGGAAGAACAAAGGGGAATCATGTATACAACATATTCAAAGATTTACCCTTTTACCAAAATGACATTAAAGTCAGAAGATTCCCCCAAAATATAGAAAGTATCTGATTATTCAATTAATTCCTGAGCTCCCTATCATAGAAAGTTAGTGGTCATTATAAAATTAAAAAAGTCTGGCTTACAAATCATCAACAAATCGTTACTAAACTAAGGACATTGTACACCAGACTAATAAAATGAAGAAAATCATTTCCCTAAAGGGACAAGGAGAGTACAATTATTAAACAACTTATTGCACAGACATTAGTTTGCAGAAAGCGAGCTCCTAAAAAAGAAAAAGAAAAGTCAAGAGTCCTGGGGCCAGATATTCAAAACTTTGCCCTGGGGCTAAATTAGCACTGCTTGGAGGGCAAACTTAGCCCGGAGCACAAAGCAAGCTATATTCAAAAGAAAATAGCCCGGTGCTAATCCTGCTGAATATAGCAGCCTAAGGAAGCCAGGCAAACTGGTTTGGGAGTGCAGGGCAAAAATAGCCCAGGAATAAGACAGCACTGAATATAGCAACAGGGAAGTGCAAACTGCAACTGCAGCTCATTATTTATTTATTTGCTTTTGTTAACCGGGTAAGCACACTAGACAGCCAAGTGCCTATTTTCAGGTGCGACCCGGGAGGGTTACAAGGTACATACTTTCAAGAACAGTAGGTGGAGTCAAAGTTAACGTACAGAAAATAACAGGCATTAACAGAGATTAATAGGTAGCTAACAGCATAAGAGACTATGGGCCAGATATTCAAAGGTTTGCCCCTGGGCTAAATTAGCACTGCGTGGCGTGCAAACTTAGCCTGGAGCACAAAGCACACTATATTCAAAAGGAATAGCCCAGAGCAAACAGCTTCTGAATATAGCATGGGAATGAGGCCGTGCAAACTGGGCTGGGAGTGCAGGGCAAACATAGCCCTGGAATAAGACAGCACTGAATGCAGCAACCAGGAAGTGCAAACCACAACAAGAACACAGTGCACAGCGACGTGAGGGTAGGTAGAGAGGAACTATGTGGCCAATGTGTGTTCTGGCAAATGCATGGACCCAGTACAGCTGCAGGCAGCAGCACACATGAAAAAACAGTGATCAAAACTGTATAATACTTCCTGAACTGTTAGCGCCGTGCTAACACATTAGCATGGCTTTAGCGCGGAGCTAAGCGGTTTGCCCGGTGCAAATACGTTAGCCCCACGCTAAACTTTGCCATATTCAAAAGTAACATGCAAATGAGCCTACTTAGATAGTCTCTGGGCAAACAGCCACATTAGCATCTCATCATACCCTGATTTGCATGTAGTTTGCACAGCATTACTGCAGAGTCCCACAGCTCCACCTGTAGGACAGTCTGGAGGTACAGGGGCTGGCCAAGTCCAACCGCAGCTCCACCTGTAGTCAGTCAGGCAGTGCATGATGATAGCTGCAGGCTTCATGTAAACAGTACAGCATAGCATAGCATACTGTACCCCAGGGGACAACACAGCATAGGCACAGGTGGTGGTAGTGCTGCATGCAACCTTCACACTGTAGGTCATGCTACAGTGCATAGCAGACACTACAGTAGCAAGAGGGCTGGTAGTGTGATGGACTCAACACTGCCTATGGTATGTAGGGCAGTGATGACCACTGCACTGTACAAAGTGACAGGCACAGCTTGCAGGTAATTACTGACAGTGGACAGTACTGTAACACTGTTGTGTGAACCACAGATGCTGCACCTGTGACATGGGATACACACAGTGTCAGGTACATGGCCGGCAGTGTGTGCTGTGACATCTGTACAGTTGTGTGGTAGGTGGCTGGGGGGCATGTAGGATCCGACAGGCACACAGGCGGTGGCATAATCCCACTACTGGCCCATGTGCACTGAGCGATGTGTCCCATCCTTGTGGCCACACCTAGGCTATAGTGAGGTCTGGCCACCCATACACCCTCCCCTCACTGGCCACCATGCCCACAGTGCTGCATGTGTGTGCTGGCATCTGGTACACACCACAGACGTATGGTCTGCAGGTGTGTGCTATATGGCCACACTACCAGGCTGTCCCCTATTGGTCAGATCACCCCTCACTGTCTGTGCTTGGCTTGGACTGGTGGCAACCGATGGCATCATGGTGGTGCCATCAGTGAGCAGCATGTGTCCTCCATGTCTGGCAGCTTCTAAGTGTCATGCTCATATGTTAGGGCCGCGCAGGCCACGCTAATGCTGAGATAGCACCGCGCAAAGCTGTTTGCCCAGGGTTAAGACCAGCTTTTCCTGGGCAGTAAATTGTACTGCACTATGGGTCACGCTATGTCGCACTAAACACCTTAGCATGGTGCTAGTCACTGAATATCTCATAGCGAATCTATTCATGTTCACTATGCCCCTTGCATATCATTATGCTTAGCCCGGTGCTACTGCTGTTTGGCCACGCTAGTTGGCCTTTTGAATATGGCAGACCCGCGCTAATACCGCGCTATTCCTGTGCAAACTGTTTGTGGACCGCGCAAAGCTTTGAATATCTGGCACCTGGTGTCCAATCCCATTAACACAAAAATCCCAACTTAAACTGAGTAATCAGCCAGCACCACTTATAAAGGCAGACCACTGTGAGCTCTTGTACCGCTCATCTTAAAGTCTGGAAATAATGTCAAAGTCTCACAAATAATAGAATTTAGCAGCAAAACGACCATAAATCACAATAAAGTTAAATCAAGTCCCACAGACTCTACCCTTCACACCAACCAAAACATGAAGTACTTGCGTGACTCTCTCATCCTTCATCTAACAAATTTTTGGCTTCTTCTCCTTTGGGCATCTCGTCCTCAATTCGATGAACCAATTTATCTGCCGCTTTAGGATCATTGAATAAATATTGATGCCCATTCCACACCAAACGAAGTTTAGCGAGGAGTAGTAGTTGGTGTTGCACTTTCAGTTGCTGCAGATGGCCCCTCATTCCATCAAATGCTCGACTTTGTTGTTGAGTACTGAAGGAGAGGTCAGGAAAAAGCATCAACATTGCGTCTCCATATTTCAAACTTCTGCAATTTCTCGCCATTGTCAGCACTCGGTCCTGATCCCCAATTCCAGTAAACACAGTCATGAAGGTTCGAGAAGTAACTGAATCCAGAACCGCTCACCAAGGAGTAATCCGATAATCTTTTTCTAAGGATAGCGTGGGATCAGCTTTGGTTAAGCCTAGTATAGTTGGCAAAAATGTATGGGCAAACATAAGGCAGTCCTCTCCCTCCGCTTCCTCTGCCAGCCCCAGTACCCCAAGATTCTGCTCCCTGGTCTGGTTCTCTACTGTCTCAAGACATTAACTCAGTGAGGCATTCTCCTTTATTAAACTCACTGTTGAATCCACAGTTTTAATAACCGAAGCCTCTGAGTGCTGGACCGTCTTTTCAAACTGGTCCTTTGACGTTCCAGGGCAGTTACTCTCAGGGTGATCGTGTCGAATTTCTTATCCAATTCTTGCACTGTTTTTACTAATTGCTGCAGAGTGGCACTAATAGAGCTCAGGGTCACTTCCTCTCTCTGTGAATTACCAGAGCACAAGGCCCCACCTTCCTGTGTAGGCCACTCCTCCTGTTGCAGCTTCTTGAGTGTAAAAAAGTCTGCCGAAGATTTAGAAGCACCTCTAGATTTCTTCATTTTGTAAGATTTCAGTTACTTGATCACTGAAGCAGAAGATCATGTAGTTCGAAAAGGAAAAAACTATAGTTTTATCACTTTTAACAAGTTTTGCCTCAGGAGCTCAAGAAAATTGCTGTTTCCTCATCGGCTGCTCCACAGCGCCCCCCTGAGACCATAGTTCGACTGTTCCCCTTTAAAAGGACTCTGGTGCCATTTCACATTTCTGGTCTCTGTGAAGGGATCCCACATTTCAGATGTGCCCTTCCATATTACTGAGATTCTCCCACAACCTCCTTAAGCTTTGCCACTGCTTTACATTTCAATAACGTTTCCTCTTTCACTAAATGCTAATCTTTATGTTGTTTTGCATACCCTTCTGGATCTAGCACACTGTCTAGGTCTCTCTGTTTACTTTGCAGTTACTTTCTGTTGGTGACCTTACCAACATTTAGGTCACATCCTTCTTTAAGCCTGATATTCCCCATGCCTCGGTCTATAAAAGGACAGTCACAGGGCCTTTTCCTTGTGAACTCCACACCTCTGCTCTGAGAGTCTCCACACCACCTCTGCTGTTCTGGTGGGACATACTTCCTTAGCTGTCCCTGCCTGAAGATGTATGTGGGGTGCACAATCAAAGCACTAAAAGCATGTGTTCAGGAACACATCCACTTGATCACCAGGGCTCTTCCCAATACTTCATTGGGTACTCACTTGGCAAAAGTGCATAACAGTACCCCTACTGGTCTACACTTTTTATAGAGCATGTACCATCAAATCCTAGGGGTGGTGACAGACAGAGGTTATTGACCCACAAGGAGTTGAAGTGGCTCTATACTCTAACAGCACTTGTACCTGATGGGCTAAATGGCAGTACAGATATACTGCCTTTTTTGTAAGTCTGTATTTTCTCTTGCAGTATCAAAATACGCTGGGTATGACTTGAATGCATCATCATTTAACTTCAAGATATGAGAATCTAAATTACATTGTATAATTTGTGCACTTCCTTCCATTTTTTTCATGCTTTTATTGCTCTATTCTTTCTTCTCTGCATAAATTAAAAGTTGATTTACTGTATATAAAATGGTAAAAAATAATCTATATTGATGTAAAATATTCTATCGATAGCAGCGTCTTTATTATCTTGTTTCTATATCTTTATTAACTACTTATGGATAAGTATTTTTACTGTGGAGCCAGCCACGATGCAACACAGTAACTTGCAGTATGTGACACGCCACAAAATAGTGCAGGACAAAAGAGCTTAATTGCCACTGAATTACACTGTTCCCTGCAGTATACTATACTGCATCATTTTGTGATATAGTGTAGCATTACTGTGTTGCATCCTGGCGGCTCCTGCGGTATGCATAACATTTTGTTCTTCATATTGTCAATTGTATTTAACCTTTCTATTTTGATTCTCATTGTTTTTTATACATCTTCTATGATACTTGCCCCCCTCACTCTATTTTTGTTTTATTGCCAACTAACTTTAACTTTTCCTGTCTTGGAGTGTCTCTTTTTAGCAATCAGACCATCTGTAAAAGTACTTACTCATGACATGTATTGTGGCCCTGTTGAATATCCTCTTAAAATTTAAACTTATATTTATTTGGTTAAGACTTGTCAGCCCTGCAAACATTTTGTATTTAGGGGAATACTGTAAGATGTTAGGGCTGATACTTTTTACTCTTTACTTTTCTTTTCTACCTCCCCTTACACCTATTCTAGGCTAGCTCCTTTTCCTCTCCTACTGCCCTGTAACTTTAAGTTTTCCTGTCCTAGAGTGCTTTTTTTAGCAGTATTAGTCTGTAGAAAAATCCACTTTTAATATGTACTGTGGTCCTCTTCGACGAGCCACTTAAGCTTATTCTTCTCCACCTTGCAGATGTCCAACATTTAGAAAAATATTATTAGCTATTAGGCTATTATTTCCATTTTTTATCCCCACCCCCACCCCCACATACACACAAAGACTTGTTTCCTTTGCTAATCCTGGCTTGAATGCTGCTTTGTAAGTATTACATGCTTGCCCTGTCCTTTTTTAATGTGGTTGGTAATTACAAGTGCACCAAAGTAAGCCTCTTTTTTATAGTGTCTCCTTACCTGATGTATTCCAGAAACCTTTAGCATGTGAATAAGGAAATATCACTTTAATTCTACACGATAAATAGATAGATAATTGCTGCAGATAATTTGAGCTTGCCAGAAACTCCCTTAGAATCCTTCATCTCCTCCAACTTAACCCCCACCTGTTCCTCCACAGTCATGCTATTTCTCCCAACCCACCCCCTCTCTCATCACTAGTCCACCCCTTACCACACCCTTCTAACCTATCTCCCTACTTGACAGTCACTGTGACAATTTCCCAGATAGTCTCACTCCCCTGACTCTCTATTGATGAGGCCCCTTGAGCCAAAGTATCTCTTCAGCCTGCACACATACCTGTTCATACCCCAGACCCTCTATTGATGAGGCCCTATGCTGAAGTATCTCTTACCTTGCACACATACCCCTTACTTTTCACCATGTCCATTCCTTGAAATATTGACATATATTGTACATTGCCTGCATTGTTGTTATTCTTTCTATTGTTCTGTAGTTCTGTGATGTATAGTATTGTATGTCTAGTTTTTGAATTACCTGTTTACCTGTAAAACCAACTGTTGTCACTGTTATTGTTTTGCCTGATGTGGAACCTATTGTAATGAATTTGTTCTCAAAGGTGTTAATCCGAGATCACAATAAATAAATGAATAAATACAATGTGCTTTGTGTGTGAACCCACACTCCCGAAGAAGCCTCACAGTACAGAGGTGAAGCATTAAGGTTTTGCACTGGTAACTTTCACACTGAATAAATGTTGGTGTTGCATTTATAAATTGTAAGTCAGTAAACTTTTTTTTTAATTGGCAAGAGTGTTGTCATGTTTTTTTGTTTTGCCTTGGCACATAGAAGGACAGCCACAGGGCCTTTCCCTGTGAACCCCACACCTCTTCTCTGAGAGTCTCTAAATCAGCTCTGCTGTGTACATATTTCTGTTTCTGCAAGGCTCTCTAGAGACCAGGACCTATGGATTCCGATGGGCCCCATCCCAGACCTGGAGCCCTGTCATGGCATTCAAACCCAGGCAGTGTATCCCCCTCCCTACCCTCCAGAGGCCTTGTGCATCCAGCCATAGCTGGAAGCTGTGGTTTTCTATCCCTCTCACCACACACACAGACTGAATTTAAATCTTCCAGACTGTCTCAGCTAACTCCCTAAATCTCTCCTCTATGTTTTGTTTAGAACTGTCCTCCAGAACTTTGGCTAAATGTAATATATTATAGTGGCACGGCAGTGCCACTATAGTTAGGGTTGAGTACCCCATTTAAGGTTAAAGTGTGAAATTTTGCATCTTAATAACTTTGCCACCACGTGACAGATTTGCCTGACATTTGGCAGGTACTGAGTAGTACCATAGATCTCTGGATCTTCCAAGTTTCGTAATGGTCGGATATACAGTTATAAAGCAACATTCCGTAGCGCATTTACGCGTTTTTTGCATTCTATGCTCGCGCCTACAGGTTGCACAGTTTGAGCGACTGGTCTAAAAACTTCAGGAAACATGTGGCCAGGATCCCTGATGTGCCTTTCAAGGATTTCATGAAAAAATATTAAACGGTTCAAAAGTTATTCAAAAAACAAGTTTCCCATTATAGCCAATGGGAAAAGTTAACAAAAAGTTCAAGTGTTGCAAATACAGTTTTTAGTGTCTCAAATGACCCCTCTAGTGTCATGAGTCAGCCATTTTTTTTTTAGTTAGTGGTCACAGAAATGCTTGGCATTTAAATTTGGGACCCTCTAGGGACACAATTCTTTTTGTGTTCACCTAGTCGGACCCTGCGGATGCTAGCCATGTCTTTTTTGGGGGGTTAAACACCCCAGAAATATGTTTTTGAATTTTTTGTAAAAAGTAGTGTCGCAAAGTAGTGTCACACTCATGACACTTTCATGATTTCATTTGTGAAAGTGTTGTAATTTGCGACACTATTTTGCGACACTATGCCCAAAATAACAGGAATTCTTTGCCACCCTGCTGCAAAACAACGGTTTGGTCTTTTGGGCTGAAATTTGGTGAAAAGAAAGCCAATATACCACAGATGTGCCTTTTGGTGGTTTGGTGACAAAATATTGCATGGATGGAAAGTTACAGTGCTCCGAAGACGACACTTTTTCCCATAGACTAACATTGTGGCATCCGCCGCGTCTTTCGGGGCCCGTATCTCGGAAATGCTTCTAGATACGGACTTTTTGTCAGAAAAAGGCTTAGCCCCTCCACTAGGGGGCTAAGTGTAAAACTAGCCAGAAAGTCATAATTTATATGAAATTTTATTTTTTTTTCCATGTCATGCGGTTCCTGAGATATAAGCAATTTAGTATTCCAAGTGCTCATTTTCTGCTCCGAGGCCCATTATTATGCATACATTCTTTGTATTCACTGTGTTTCTCTATGCAGCTGTTGGTGAAAAAAAGGGTGTGCACTTTCGTTACTGTCACAGTTGGCGTTCCCACTTGCATTTCCATTACCGTTTGCGTTAGCGTTCCCGTCTACACCACCGTGTGTGTTACCCTCTGCCTTTTTGTTTGCGCTTGCATTTGCATTACTGTTACCATTTGTGTTTCCATTACTGTTTCTGTTTACATTTCATTTTGCATTACCATGTGCATTACCATTTGCGTTTGCGTACATGCTTCCGTTTGCATTTGCATTTCCTTTGGCGTCATCCTATACTGCACCACCTCAGCTTGTTTGCACATGGGATGGGGTGAGAGTTAGGACCAATGACCCCAAGGCACACCCGATGCCTGTTGGTGGGGGGGCGGGGGTGAGGGTAGGGGTGCAAGGGGTGAACCTAACATCGATTTTCCTTGCTTTTGTCACTGTGGAACAACCCTAACTGATGAATTAAACAGAGTTTTTTGCCATGAATATAGATATATATCTATATATATAGATATATATAAGGGATATACAATGGTGAGCTGTCAGATAAATGATTTATCTACACAAGTGCTGTTTGACGTTGGGTAACTTCATGAGTGGCGTAAGCCACGAGTGAGGTGTCCGAGGTTAAACAGCACAAGTGTAGATAAATTATTTATCAGACAGCTCACCATTGTATATTTCATTTATGCTATAGGGATGCTTTTTATCAGTGCAGGAACATTTGGTTTTGACTGTTTATCTTTTTTTTTTTAAATGATAATTTCTGGGACTTTCGGTTAACTTTCCTAGTGTATGTCCGCCTAATCTGGTGGTTGCTATTAAGTGAAACACCACTCATTCTGTAGACAAATTCTTGCTGAACAAATGTCATGGTCACAGTACCATGCTACCTTTTTTGTTTTAAAGTTATTCACATTTGTTTGTTGAAAAAGTGAAACAAAAATTGAATTTTATGCTGTTTTTTGCTCATTATAAAAAAAACTAAAAGGTATTTATTAATGAAACACCACTCATTTTGTAGATATTTATGTGCTGAACATTTTCATGCTCACAATACCATGCTATCATTATTAGTTTTAAAGGGATTGATATTTGTTTTTCGAAAAAGTGAAAAGAAAATTGGATTTTATGCTGTTTTTTGCTAATTATAAAAAAAATAAAAGGTATCTATAAATGAAACACCACTCATTTAGTAGATATTTTTGTCCTGAGCATTTTTCGTACTCACAGTGCTATGCTATCATTTTTTGTTTTAAAGTTATTCACATTTGTTTGTCAAAAAAGTGAACAAAAAAGCTTTGATTGACAGACATTATCACACTCACGGAAACCTGGCTTTGCCTGAAGATCCTGAATGCATCTATCTCCCTCAACGGATACAACTCCTTCTGGCAAGATAGGACCACTAAACATGGGGGAGGGTGCCTAGTCTATACCAGATCTGGAATAAAGGTGTAGGCCCTTGACTCCAGTCTACATACAAAAGAGGCCCAAATCATGAATCTCAAGCTAAGCATAGGTCACCAGAACAAAGTACTGCTGCTCACTACAGTATATATACCACCGGGGTGCCAAACTGCTGGTCTAAACCAACTCACAGATAACCAGCAGCAGTTAGGTACTCAATGGGAGAAGGTCATTGTAGGTGACTTCAGCATTAACTGGCACTCCCTGAAGGAAACAAAAGCCAGGGATCTAATTTTATTTATTTTTATTTTAGTCTTTGGTAACCAGGTAAGGCCCACTAGGCATACGTGCCTGTTTTCAGGGGCGACCTGGGAGCACTGGGCGGTTAAGTGACTTGCTCAGAGTCACACAGTATGCAAGTGGAGATTGTGAGAATCAAAACCAGGTCTGGTCTGCCAGCCCATCCAGCCTATTCTTAACCCAGATGGTTACCGAAGACACCCGGATTAACTACAAAACAGGGAGCAGCACCCTAATAGACTGGCTCCTGACCACACATCCGGAGCATATATCTAATGTCACCTGTCCTGCCTGACAGCCTCAGTGATCACTCCCCAGTGAAATGCACCTGGACAAACAATTTCACCAAGGGCCCACCTAAGGTGCCCAAAAATCTCTGCCTGAGGCCAGGGCTACTTGATCACTTCAAGCAGTACCTATCACAACTTGACTGGTCTCCATTGGCAGGAGATATTGATGGTAATGAGGCCTTGAACTACTTCATAATGATCTTCAACCATGCCTGTGATTTTTTTGTGCCGTACAAAACAAAGAAAATCAGGGGTACCCCCAATCCATGGCTCACCAACTCCCTTATTGGTCTAATGAAGAATAGAGATAATCTTTGGCACATTGCAAAATCAACTGGAACACCTGCGACACTCAGTGCCTACAAGGCAGCCAGAAACACCTGCACCAAGCTCATTCGACAGGCCAAAGCTTCCTACTATAAGGACCTCTGAAGCAAAACCTGGGGCTCTGATAGGGAATTTTGGAACACCATCAAATCTCTAACTGGAAAGACCCCTAAGGCCCCACCTAATCTACTAGTTACAGTAGAGGGCCCCCTACAGGAACCTATTGACATCGCTAATGAGCTCAACAATGCATTCACCAACCTTTCTGGTGTACTCCCTGGTGATTACTTTAAAGATCAACATGGGCGACAACACCTAACTGCCCCTCTGAGCCCCCCAAAGTATGATATACCACCCTTCTACTTTAGACGGATCACCAAGCCTGAAACCATCAAGCACATAAAAGGGGTTCTTGGCAAGACCAGGATGGGGGCTGATCTAGTGGATATGAAACTGGTGGGTCTTCTTCTGAACAAACTGGCCGGTCTTCTCACCATGGTGTTTAATGCATCTGTAAGAACAGGGGTGTTTTCAAGTATAGGGAAGTCAGCAATCATCATGCCTGTCTTTAAAGATGGGAACAAAACTCAAACCTCCAACTACAGACCTATATCCATCCTACCCCCCTTCTCTAAAGCACTAGAAAGAATGATCTTGGAGCAGCTTACAGAGGATCTTGATAACTATAACCAACTGTGCCCGCAGCAGCATTGGTTCCAAAAAAAGCACTCCACACTCACCGCCTTTGTTGATTAGTCTTCCCAGCTTTATGATGCCTTAGATAATGGGAAGGCAGTGGGTTCGGTCTTCATTGACCTTACGAAGGTCTTTGACTCTGTTAACCACAACCTCCTCCTAAACTGCTTCCTTTCTATAGGTCTATCCCCGGACACGGTACGATGATTTGGAAGCTACATTTCAAACAGGTCGCAACGAGTCAAAATTGGTGACACCCTATCATCAGCTAAGGAGGTGTCCCTTGAGGTCCCGCAAGGCTCTGTTCTCTGCCCACTGCTCTTCAGCCTCTTCATCAACACTGTACCATCTACATGTACAGCACATGCCGTTCTCTTTGCTGAAGATGCAGTAATATCTATTGCTGGTAAAGATCATAATTCAATCACTACTGAACTCCAAAGCAGCTTCCTCAATCTTGAATCCTGGTTTGCACAAAACAGACTACTATTAAACCATAAAAAACTAAGAGTCTACTCTTCTCTACCTCCCAAAGCAAAAAGAAATTCCAGCCTCTGCTCATTCATAACCACAAGGGGAGATACTGGAACAAGTAACTAAGTTCAAATACCTCGGCATTACCTTTGATGATACACTCACCTTCGCTAGCCATATAGACTCCGTAGTCAAGTCAACTAATATAAAGCTTGGGGTCCTCTACCGACACAGGCATTCTATGACACCGGAAGCTCTAAAACTTGCCACCAGTAGTTCAGTACTGTCCTCTATTGATTATGGGCTGCCTATCTATGGGGCAGGCACAAAAAAGCACGTTCATAAATAAGGCCTGCCATTTGTCAATAGGGTCTGTTTATGACACCCAAACCTGCACACTCTACACTGAAACTGGGTGGCTCCCACTCCATCTTAGAGCACAATACCAAACCTGCCTACTTCTAAAAAAGTGCTTCTTGAGCTTACTTCTCCCTCACTGGGCTGCCTCTTTACACTGGCATTTCCAACAAAATCAACTAGAAGCATGGCTACTGATGGGCTGGTGATTCCTTTCAAAAGGACAAAACTTGCACAGAACTCCATCCTGTACCAGGGACCGAAATGGTACAATGAGCTACCTGCTAACCTCACAGATACACCTAAGGTAAGTACCTTCAAATCTGGGCTCAGATCCCTTCTTGACATGACAAAGATCTGTGCCTGCCTGCACTAATGTGGCAGGACTCCAGCCTCCCAACCCCCCATCTCCCCTTCTATCTCCTCAAACTCCTCCTCCTCCACCCCTCTCTCCAAACGAGGCCCACTCGGCTGACAATGTACTTCTTACAATGATGACGCCATCCCTGGATGACCACCCTACCCCTTTCCTCCTAGGTTGACCTACAAACTAGTGAACTCCAATGCAGAGTCCTATTTACCCTATTCTCTTTAAATCTCTTGTTGGATGTATATAAATTCATGGTATTTGATTGCCTGTTTAATTGTTTTCCTGTTCTCTGTATACCTCTGTTATATTTGTAATGTTTGTACAACAATGACTTGGAACCTCTGAAAATGAGTCCTGGACTCAAAGGTATTAATGATAAACTGAAATAGGGCCATAGGTTCATAGGTGATTTCAAGCTAAATTAGACTTACGTCCATAATGCTTGCCTATTTTTACTTTTATTCATTTACCCAAGAGAAAATTATCCAGTTTAATTTTGAAAGAATCCATACTTGTGCTGGATACCATGTCTATCGGTACAGAATTCCATCCAGCCACAATTCTCTTACTAAACCAGTGCTTGCGTTGCAAGGTTTGCCATTTTTGGAGTTCAAACTGAAAAGGATGTCCCCTAGGATCGTACTTAGATTTCCTCAAAAAAAGTCCTAATTCTAACAATAGTAAGTCATCTTGTATGCATCTAAATAGTAGGCAGTAATCGCCCCTTATTCTCCTGTACTCCAAAGTGTACAAATTTAGCTCTTTTAATCTCTCTCTGGGTAAGTTGTTTTTCCTAACCCTTCAATTGACTTTGTTGCTCTTTTCTGTATTCTTTCTATATTGTTTATATCTACCTTTTTATAAGGGGCCCACACCTGAGCGCAATATTCCAGGTTTGGTCTTACCAATGCACTATAAAGGGGCATTAGCACCTTTCTATCCCTAGTTGACATATGTCTCAGGATACAGTTTAATATCTGGTTACCCTTTTTTATTGCTTTATTACACTGGGAACTGAATTTTAGGTCTGAACTAATTATTAACCCCAAATCCCTTTCCTCATTTGTATTATTAAGTACTGTGTTATCCAGTTTATAGGGACAGTTTATTTTATTTTTTTGTTTTACCCAGGTGCATGGTTATACACTTATTTTTATTTAGTTCAAGCTTACTTTTATAGTCCAGTTATATACACTATTTAATGCTTCCTATTATTTTTTATATTGTTAACTATAGCGCCAATTCTGCAGTCATCTGCAAATTTTGTTAGCCAAATATCCTTGTTGACTATTTTTAAAGAGGTTATATAGATATTAAAAAGACAGGGTCCAAGAACTGACCCCAGAGGCACCCCACTAGTTACCGCTGCCCATTCTGATTTTCACCATGAATCACCACTCTCTGCCTTCTTTCACTCAACCATGCTTTTATCCACTTTACTATGTTATTATCTAATGCATACTGTTTTAGAATATTTATCAAGTCTTGATGTGGAAGCTTAACAAACACCTTAGAAAAATCCAAAAAGACAACATCAACACAATTTCCTGTATCCAGTGCCTTCCCAACCTTCTCATAGAATGTTAAGAGATTTAAATAAATAAAGTTAAATAAATAAATAAATAAAAATGGGGACGTGGGAAGGAAACTGACGATAAAATGAAATAAAACAAAAGTGCACCAATATTTGCATGAGTAACCAAATTTTAAAATAACACAACGCTGTTTTCATTATTTTGACACAGTTCTGCTGTAAACATTTTAGCAATGGTTGTTGAGGGGACTTAATATTCTTAAACATGGAGCTCAGCCTCGCCTCACCCTGTGCATTGTGGGCACTTGGAGAACAAGGAAACTTACAGCACCGTATGAACTCTCATCCATACAGGTGAGTTAACTGTGCTACATTGTAAACCATTTTCAAAACCAGGCTAAAGCCTTCATTTCTACAGGGTTTAAACATGGTTTTGAAAAAAGGTTTAAAAGCATATTTAGTGTGAATGTGATCTGTGTTTGGCATTCTTATAATGTTACAGACTGCCAGTAACATTACAAGAATGCCAGTGCAGACAGGGCCTAAGTTCCCAGGCATTTCATTGCGGGGAGGGGGCACTGCAGTGTTGGATCAATGCACCATCCCTCTGCAGGCAGAGTAGTGCAGTTAGAGAGAGAGTATCTGCCCAGCCTGGCCACTCAGTTGCTGGCTCACCAGGTCTGCTCCCAGTCCTGGGTTGTTACCATGGCAATGGGATGTACTGCCCTTAGAAACATAGAAACATAGAATTTGATGGCAGATAAGGACCGCTTGGCCCACCCAGTCTGCCCATTTCCCTACCTGATGGATAAGCTGCAGATTCTAGTTAATCAACAGCTTACTTCCTCCTACCCCCCACTAGAATTGCCTTATGCCTGTCCCATGCATTCTTGAATTCTCCCACTGTTCCTGACTCCACAACCTCCTCAGGAAGGCTCTTCCATGCATCTACAACCCTCTCTGTGAAAAAATAACTTTCTAACATTACCCCTGAGCCGTCCCCCCTCTATCTTTAAATTGTGCCCCCCTGTTCTTTGACATTTCTTCTTCTGAAAGATGCTACCCTCTTGTACTTTGTTAATTCCTTTGAGATACTTAAACGTTTCTATCATGTCCCCCCCTTCCTCCTTTTCTCAAGGGTATACATATTAAGCTGCTTTAGTCTCTCCTTGTATGTCTTCTGGTGCAGACCCTGCACCATTTTGGTTGCCCTCTTCTGAACAGCTTCCACTCTGTCTATGTCTTTGCGGAGATGGGGTCTCCAGAATTGCACGCAGTACTCCAGATGGGGTCTCACTAACTGTCTTTACCAAGGGATAACAACTTCCTGTTTTCTACTGTTGATGCCTCTCCTTATGCATCCCAGTATCCCCACAACCCTCCTTACTGCCTTCTCACATTGCTTGCCCACCGCTAGGTCATTTGATGTAATTACTCCTAGGTCTCTTTTGATTGTTGTTGTTGTTATTAATTCACCCCCCATTGTGTACTCTTCCCCTGGGTTTTTGTTTTCCAGATGCATTACCTTGCACTTCTTTGCATTGAATCTAAACTGCCACATATTTGACCATTCCTCCAACCTTACCAAGTCCCTTTTCATCCTTTCCACCCCACCTTGTGTATCAACCCTGTTGCAGTTCTTTGTGCCATCTGCAAAGAGACATACCTTTCCTTCTAGGTGCTCTCCAATGTCACTTATAAAGACATTAAAGAGGACCGGTCCCTGTACCGAACCCTGCAGTACCCCACTAGTTAACCCTCCTTTCTTCACTGTGGACTCTGTTTACTATTACCCTTTGTATCCTGTTGTCCAGCCAATTTTTTATCCAGGCTACCACCTTGGGATCCACTCCAAGGCTGGCTAACTTGTATATTAATCTTTTGTGTGAGACTGTGTCAAATGCCTTGCTAAAATCTAGGTAGGCCATATCCACAGCCCCTCCCTGGTCTACAACTTTGGTCACCTAGTCAAAGAAATCTATTAGGTTCATCTGACATGACCTTCGTGCTGTGAAACCATGCTGCCTTGGGTCCTGTGTCCCACTGGCCTCTAGGTACTCAACAATTATTTCCTTCAGAAGTGATTCCATCATTTTCCCTACCACTGAAGTCAAACTAACTGGTCTGTAGTTTCCTGCCTCTGCCCTGCTCCCACTTTTATGAAGTGGAATCACATTTGCCCTCCTCCAGTCCTCAGGTACCACCTCATCCTCCCATGATTTGTTAAACAGAGTAGTCAGTGGTGTTACCAGTTCTACCCTTAGTTCTTTTAGAATTCTTGGGTGAATCCCATCAGGCCCCATTGCTTTGGCCACCCTCAGTTTCAAGAGTTCTTTCAAAACCCTTTCTTCTGTGAATGGACTGGTATCGACCCCCCTATTTAGAGTTTTTCTCTTGTTTGGTTTAGGTACCTCCTCCTCCCCTTCCCTTGTGAATACCGAGCAGAAATATTCGTTCAGTATCCCTGCTTTTTCACTGTCACCCTCTGCTCACATTCCCTCCCCTTTATTAAGTCTCTGTATCCCTCCCTTGGTCTTTCTTCACTCCCTAATGTACCTATAAAAGGTTTTATCCCCCTTCTTAACAGAGTTGGCTATCTTTTCCTCAGTTTGTTCCTTTGCTATTCTGACTGCTTTCCCTGCCTCCTTCTGCTTTAACTGATAAAGTTTTCCTTCTGTGTTTTCTTATATTTCCTGAATGCTATCCTTTTCTCCTTAACCATCCCTGCCACCTCTTTTGAGAACCATAGTGTTTTTTTCCTTTGTTTTGTTTTCTTGATTTGCTTCACACAAAGGCTTGTTGCCTCTGTGATGGCTGTTTTGATTATTCCTCATTGTTCCTCCACCCCTCCTTCTTGCCCATTTGCTAGTGCTTTTCTGAGGCACTCTCTCATTTTCCCAAAGTCAGCCTTCCTAAAGTCCAGTACTCTTGTTTTTGTACGGCATGACTCTATGGCTGTGTTTATTGTGAACCACGCTGTTTGGTGGTCACTTGTTCCCAGATGGCTACCCACTTCTAAATCTGAGATCCCTTCTCCTTCCCTATTTGAGAGCACCAGGTCTAAGATTGCTCCCTCCCGACTGGGTTCCAACACTAGCTGTCTGAGGCATGCCCCCTGTAAGGCATCAAGAATGACCCTGCTCAGATGGAGATATCGGCCAGAGTATTGTCTGATCATGCCCCGGTGAGCTTGGAATTCTGGTTGGGAGCAGGGAGTAAACGGTCACCCCAGTGGAGGTTAAACAGTCAGATACTGAAAGATGAGAACTCTCTGAGGCATATAGTAGACGTCATTGCTACTTTTGTCAACAGTAATCAGGGCTCAGTGGCTAAGTATGATTTAATCTGGGCCGCTTTAAAATGTTCCCTAAGGGGAGAGCTGATAAAAATGGCCTCCTTAAGGGTTCGGTCTCAAAGAGCTCAATTGGACTCCCTTCTGGTCTCAATTAAGGATTTAGAATATAGTTTGTCCAGAGCCTCCACGGCAGCTGGGCCAGACTTTATCAATTACAAACCAAATATGCTGGCCTTGTATCCCAAAGAGCGAAGTTAGCCCTCCTAAGGACTAAACTTAGATACCTAGATGCAGGGGAAAGAGCTAGTAAGTTGCTCGCCATGCGCATCCGTAGTTAGACTCCTCGCAATTCATCACAGGAATCTGCTTGGGGGGGATAGTCAAGTGTACCGAGCCTTTGGAAATGGCGAGAAGTCTTTGTGCCTATTTCCAGGGTTTGTGCGATGTTATTCTATTAGCAGCCCTCTGATACTGACATAATTTTTATCTTGGCTCAGGTCAACCTGCCTAAAATTACTGATGCAGAGGTGGCCTGTCTAAGTGCTCAATCTCTCATTGAAATACAGCAAGCTGTGCAGCAGATGCCCTAGATATGTCCCGGGGCCAGACGGCTTACCTAGTAATTTTACAAAGCCTGTCTCCCGGTAGTACCCTGTTCTGAAGGAAGTATTTATGTATTGGTTTAATAATGGGGTTTCAGACCCTAGTTTCCAAGAAGCCACGATCTCTTTAATTTTAAAACAAGGAAAAGACCCGTTACATATTGACAGTTATGCCCCATCTCTTTACTAAACACGGATGTTAAAATACTGGCCAAAATCCTGGCAAATAGACTCTCAAAAGTTATGGGTAGGCCGGTGAGCTGGGAGCAAGTAGGATTTATGACTGGCAGGTCTTCTCAAGATCACCTGAGAAAATTGCTACATCTTCTGGCATCGGCCAGGGATTCCGAGATACCAGCGGTACTAGTGTCACTCAATGCTGAAAAGGCATTCGATAGGGTCTCCTGGGATTTCTATTCGCTACCCTAACATCATTCGGGCTGCTATAGAATTTCAAAGATGGGTCCATCTTTTATACCAGTTTCCTCGGCCAGGGTTAAGTGCAACGGGGTATTGTCCCGATATTTAATTTAGCCCGGGGCACAAGGCAAGGTTGTCCTTTGTCCCCCTTGCTCTTTAATTTATATTTAGAACCATTATTGCGCAGGTTAGCAATGAATGCAGCTATAAAGGGAATTCGAGTGGGGAATGCCAGGTATGCCTTTTCGGTATATGCAGATGACATACTACTCCATGTTGAGGAACCAGATTTTTCAATTCCAGCTACCCTAACTGAGATTGAGAGTTTTTCTAAAGTCTCTTATTATAAATTAGAACGGCCAAGACAAAGATACTTCCGTTAAACAGTAGAGTCATTAAGGCCGATCTTTCTCCTTGACCTCTCCTGGGAAGCAAAATCAGTCACATACCTGGGAATCAAGATTTGTAATGCTTTGAATTTTATTACCAGGGTTAATGTTGCAATTTAGTTAACACAATAAAGGAGGATATGGAGGGTGGCGGTTGCTCCCTTCTCTCTGGGGAGGCTTAGTATAGTTAAAATGAGCGTTTCACCGAGGATAATGTATCCCTGGGTATGCTAGGGGTTTATTTGCCGAAAAGATGGTTCTCTAAACTACAAAGCCCAGTCAGTATCTTCCTGTGGAATAAAAAGAGTGCATAGATCTTACGTAAAATTGACGGCTCCAAGTTAAGAGGTCTGGCCGCCCCTTCCTTCTTTCTTTATTATGCTGCGCATATAAGTAAACTAGCTCAATGGGTGGGAGATTGGACATCAGGAATATAGACCACTGTGGGTAGACATAGAGCAGTACTTGGTAGCACAGGTTAATTGCTCTCTGAGGCCTCCTATTTGCCTCTCCATCGGCCATCCCAAGGTCTTTGAGGGAATCCAATGGTTGGTCGTTAAGAGCCTTCCATCAGATACAGAACTATCTGACTGTAAAGTGGTACTTCTCGGTTGACCAGCCCATTATTGGTAATCCACATTTTAAGGTTGAAGGAGCACCTCTGTCCCCTGCATTTTGGCCTAATTAAATGATGCTAGAGTCTCCAATTGTTGGTTAAATGGAAACCGCCCCGTTTGACTATTTTCAAAAGTCTTTTGGGGCCTCGGGTAAGGAGATGTTTAAATATCTACAAGTTAGCAATGCCCTATCCTCCTTTTTCTCCGGGGTATCACCGATAGGTCTGAGTGACAGAGACCTTTCCTCACTTATTCATAAAGCCTCCCAACCACGTTCAGTTTCAAACCTATATAAAACTCTTCAGGAATGGGATTCTAGACTACCATCAGGGATCTGTTATTATTGGTCAAAGGAATTGGGTATTCCGGAGGATCCCACTCTGTGGAAGAAACTCTGGTTATCCATGTACAGGCATATAAAGCAAGACAGACTGAGACTAATGCACTTCGACATCGTGCACAATATCTATATTACTCCTGTTCAGCTATGCAAATATGGGGCATCGACAACGTCATTTTGTATAAAGTGTAAGAGGGTGTCGGCACCCTATATCATATGCTCTGGCTATCCCCTATGTGCAGGCTTTTGGTGTTCTATCGCTAATATCCTTGACCCTGTCCTTGGCTTAGAGCTTTGTTTATGCCTGAAGTTTGTCTAATCAATCTCTCTTTCCTTTGGGTGTCACCAAAATTAAGAGAGCCCATATAGTTGTCTCGGCTACAGCTAAATTAATAATTCTGAGACACTGGGTTGGTGACAAGCCTCCCACTCCGATGGAGTGGTACAAAGAGAGCATGTTGGCCTTACAGTTAGAGAGGCATATCGCCTGCATGCATGGTAGGCCCAAAGCATATGCATCACTATGGGGTTCCTTGGAGGCCCTCCTGACTGCCTGGAAGCCTTGAAAACTGTATTTGTTACTTGGCTGTAAACTAAGATTATCTAGCGTGTGTAGTCTGGGGGGGAAGGGAGAGGGAGGGTTAGGTTGTTTGGTTTTTTTGTTCACTGTTATGATACATCGTTCTGTGATTATTATTGGGTATGGTTTTGATTTTTGAAAATTTAATAAAACTGGTTTAATAATCAAAAAAAAAAGAATGACCCTGCTCTTGGATGTGCCTACAGCAAAGGTACTCCAGTTAACATCTGGCATATTCAGGTCCCCCATCAACAATATCTCTCATTTGTCTGCCATTTTAAGGATGCCTTCTAGCATTTCCTTGTCCATTTCCTCCCCTTGAGATGGGAGTCTGTACACAACCCCCATGCGGACTGTGGTGCCATTTCCTGTCTCCAGGGTGACCCATAGTGACTCATCAGCTTCCTGTTTACTCTTTAGTTCTGTTGATTTAATCCCTTCCCTTATATAGAGAGCTACTTGAGTTATTTGAGTTAGATCCATGAGTTACTGAGAAGCCCTGCCCAGGTGAAATGAAGTTCATTAACTCATGAACTTTGATGAATATTAAGGAACATCCATCAAAGTTACCCAGCTGTTTTTAACCTCAGTTCATGAACTGCTCATTAATAAAAAGTTCAGGAAGAACCATTAAAGGACCATGATGAACCAGGAAAAAAATTTTCATAACTAGTTTGCATATTGGAATGCACAGTTTCCAATTGAAAAAGTTATAAAGAATCATAAAATCAAAACTTTTGCAGCTTAGGAGTGGAAGACATAGGTTCTACAGGGTACATAACTATCTTAGCACCCAAAAGGACTAACATTAAAACTCCCCACATTATAAAAAAGTTGCAGAATCTGCTGATAGAAATAACAATTCTGCCTTCCTTTTTATGAATGGAATGTGAGCAATGATTTCATTTGAAAGAAGAATGAGAGAAAAAAGTAAAAGATAAGCTTCTAATTCAAAAATGCATTGTGTGAAAAACCATCCATTAGAAAAAGATATGTTTATTAAAAAAAATAAATTATCATGGCAAATTCTAAAACAAAGAGGGTTAAATAGGTCTGTCTCTGATTTGTACAGAGGGCTAAAATCTTTTGTGAGTAGGGCTAAACAGGGTTGCCTGATGAATTAACCAATATTATGAAAGCAGGATATCTCTGGTCACTAAAAATATTGATGGACTGTGTCTACAAAAGTTCAATGGAAGAATGTCTAATCCCAGGAATCTCTCACTAAAGCTTTACACAATCACCATCCTGCAGCCAGAGTGTGATGCCCCAGAGCTAGAATTTTATGCTAATGATGGAATTTAGAATACAAGTTCAAATTCTACAGTGTGGTTGTGTGCCCCTGGCTTTCCAACTTCAGATCTGTTTCTCTGGTGAAGAGAACCATCGCCCCGAAATTCACTCCAGTATTCTGGTATCCAGAGCACATTGTTGTTTTACTACTTTACAGTTTCTTGCTCTTTTAGTAAGTACTCGATAACTCTGCATTAGTTAGGGTATATTTTTAAAATATTTTTGTGATCTGGTGCAACCTGCAGTTTCTCCAGTTTCTGATTGATTTACAGGAACCAGACAAGGCCGCAGCATTACAAGGTTACCGCCTGAAGGGAACCACATTGTTTTCTTATATTTTGGCTACTTTTGCCTTTCAAAACCACAATTATTTCTATAAGATGCCTAGTGGTTTTCATTTCTAGGATGTGGTTCCCACCGAGAGGAAACTGGACCATTTCACATAACTACCACCCTCTTTACATAGTTTTTCTGAAGTAAAAAAGTGGCTGCAAATTTCTTTTAAGTTGTGGTTTTCACTTAAAGGAATTTTCCAAGATGTGGTATTACTTTCATATTTAGACAGTGTAGGCTGGCTATTGTCTCTCTGTATAGTTTAATAATTTTCTGTGAAGCTGGGATAGGGTGGGAAGGGATCACATTTTGCCCATAACAAAGCAACCAGTCAATTCCTTCCACTTCCCTACTGCAGTGATCCACTCCACGCTCAGGCACGTAATGACGTGTGCCCAGAAACAGCGTGGGGGCATGCCTCATTGAAGTCAATGGGCGTACTATTTAATTACTTTTTATGCATATTAAATCCAGCAGAGAGTTTAGTCAAGGCTCCCTTCCCACCCTATTCCGGCTTCACAGAAAATTATTAAACTTCTGCAGTGAGACAATCACCAGCCTACACTACTAAATATGTAAGCAGTATATAAATCTAGGAATCCTATAAAATCACTTTAATTAAGGTGGTTCCTAGCAGAAGGGAACTGCAGTTTAAAAACTGAGACTTTTTCTCTTCAGAGGCATTTTTTATGTTTGCTTGCACGCATGTGCAAGAAACATAGTGCCACCATAAGAGTTTTCGTAGGTGTGTTTCCCCCACTTCCAATGCCCTGCACCCTTTTGCAGGCTTGGCTGCACCACGCCAATGAATGTCAGAGCTGTCTATGACAGCCATTCAGATGCAGTGGCATACACTTGAAAGCAAAAACCTGCTGCAATCAGCAGTGGTAACGTGTAGGCAATCTGCATACTGCCGTCAGCAGGCAATTTACATACTGCCGTCGGCAGTATGCAAAGTGCCTACACTCTGCACTGCATCTGTACAGCTGTCATAGACCACTCTGTTTTGTCTACTCCCCCAACAAGCACCAAGTAGCATGCTGTGAGCCCACCCAGCATGCTCATGCGCCCCCACACACCATATGGCCAACGGGTGCCCACTGTCTCATCGGCTCCACTGTCCCTCCCCAAAACCAGACTTCCACGTACACGCTGGGAGCCCACCCCAGTGTGGCAGAAGTCCATATGGCCGACGGGGATGCCCAATCCCCCATCGGCTCCACTGCCCCCCCAAAAATCTTCCAGCTGCCATGCTGGAGCCCACCAGCATGGCAAAAGTCCCACGTAGTCTGAAAACACCTGGAAAAAAACGGTCCCTCGTTGACTGTCTCACCTCCTCCCCCAACCCGCACCCACCCTCTGAGCACCCACCTCCCACATACCTGACCCCATACTTACCTCTGGAGGCCAGCGCGACGATCTTTGGTGGACCAGGAACACGTCTGCACTCTTCAAAGCCAACCGCGAACTGAAGAAATGCCAGTAAGCTGTATAATGGCATAAATGGGTTTTTTCCAACTTTAGTGCATATCTCGGCCACTTTGGGGAATTTATTCACCAAATTTTCAACATGGGGTTCTTGGGGCCCCACCTCAAGAACTCAGTCACTGTCATGTTGTTATTCAGTCCCAAAAGGTGATTTCTCAGTCACTGCACAGAACCACCTTTCAGGACTGAGTAATGAAATGACAGTGTCACAGTTCATGAGGTAGATGCCCAGAAACCCTATGTTGAAAATTTGGTGGACAAATTCCCAAAAATGACTGTTTTACGAGGGTGTGTTGTGCAGTTCCTACACACGCTTGTAACTTTGAGAATTTTTTATATTTTCACTCCAGATTTTCAACATTGCCATTTTACACCTCCATATGAACAGTCCAGCTGTCATTTTTCATAGCTCACCTAAAATGTGTTTTTGCACATGTAGCGCACATTAGTGTGGTCAGCATGCAAAATCAATGTTTGGGACACATTAAGAAAATCACAGTGACACTGGTCATGAGCAGAGGTGTTAAAATGGCTATGTTGAAAATTTGGTGACAAAAGTCCATAAAATGACTCTGTTACGAGCATGCATTGAGCAATTTCCACGCACCCTCGTAAGTTCATGAATTTGTAATATTTTCAGTCCAGATTTCAACATTGACATTTTTGCACACCTCCTTATGAACAGTACAGCTGTAATTTTTCACACCCTAGCTGAAATGTGTTTTCGCACTTCCGGCGCAGAATAGCGCGGTCGTTGTGGGAAATTAGTGTTCGGGACAGATTACAAAAATCACAGTGACACTGTTCATGAGCGGAGGTCCAAAATGCCTATGTTGAAAATCTGTTGAAAAACTCGAGCTACTTACATTACGTAGTACATTATGTTAGTTTCTACGTGACGCTATGATCACCGGTTTTTTGTATATTTTCACTCCAGAGTTTCAGCAATGCCATCTTTTATACCTCCTCATGAATGGTACACCTGTTACTTTTCACATCCTGTTCAAAATGTGTTTTCGCACCTGTGGCGCCAAATGGCGCAGTCGCTCTGCAAAATCACCTTTCACGTAAAGAACTGATAGTGTCACTGTTCATGCGGTGGGGTCACAAAAACCCCATGTGGAAAACTTGGAGTAAAAATAACAAGAAATTCCCAGGATGTTAGGGGTTTTTGACCATAACGCCCTACCCTGTTGGGACTGACAGGCATCAGGGGTGTGACTTGGGATTGTCGACAGTAGTGCTCATGCCATTTCACCCTCACCACACCCTGCAGCCAGTGACAGGTATCAAGGTGCACCTTGGACCCTTTGCTCCCAGAGTTCACCCCATTCTCCTATACTGCGCTCATTTCAGTGTATTTCCTTATGGAATGAGGTGAATGTAAAGCCCAAACACCCCACGGCACACCTCGACACTTGTCAGTGTCTGAAGGGTAGGGTGAGGTGAAATGTTGTGACCGTCATGGGTGACGACCCAAAGGCACACCCTAATGCCTGTCCATCTCTGCAGAGTGAGGGTGGAGTTGGTGTTCAATACTTCAATGCCATTCCTATACTGCATCTGTCTGACTCCTGCACTTCCACTGCTAATGCCAGCAAGCAAACATTTGGCATTGACAAATGCTTGTTATACTTAAGTTCTGTAAGAAGTGTTGTTTACTGTTTGTTTGGGAACCAATATAGTTTACCAGGGTCTTTGGTGTTTAGCATGACTGATAGACCTCAGAAAAAGAAAACAGGACCCACTAAAAATTGTAAACTGAAGTAAAATGAAATAAAATTACAAATGATTCCAACTGACTGAATCAAATGAAGAGACAAGACAGGATATGAAATGCAGCTTATTATTTATCCAGTAAGGTTTTATTATAAGTTATTGACTAATGGTTTTAGATGTTTGCTGTCGCTGTTCTTTAACACAGCTTTAAACAATAAACTGACATGGTTTCACAAGGAATATACCAACAGTTGCTGACTAGTGATGATAGCCAAGCATTGCATCTGTGGAATTTGCTGTGCTTGCATGTTAAATGTCTGTGTATATGAAAACTCAATAAATAGATTTTTCACAAAAAAAATATCGTAAAAATGTTTTCCGCTCCTGGCAAATGAAAACTGCATGAGCCCTGTTTAAGGTCCCTGGGTCAGCACCACAATTTTATCAGTTGTGAGCTCTTTAAAAAGTTTTGCCCTAAATCCCAAAATAAAAGAACTAAAAAAAAACAAGAGAAGAATTTATGACTTCTTAGTCTGCCCCTGTGTCACTAAAACACAGTAAAGGATCTGAGGGAGTTCCTAATGATGGTGGAAACACTCATCAGAGGCTTCATCTCCTTGTATACAGCAGGAGTCCCTGTCAAAGGGGGCAGAGAAAAAACATAAAGCTGCTCAGCCATCAGATAAGCATGGTAAAGGTACCAGGGTGTCCAAACGGGGGAACCCTGCTTCCAGCAATGGCAAAAATACAAATAAGAGCAGCTACTAGAAACAGTGTCTACCAAGAGAAAGCAAAAAGAAAAGAATGTCCTTGCCACTCCTCCTGAAAAAGGAAAGGAGCAGGCAGCCAATCCAATACAAAAGCCCTCAACAGAGGACATGGCAAAAATGTGGCAGTGTTCCCAGGCCTTCCAGCTCAGGATATTTTATAAGCATGCCTGTCCCCCCTTCCCAAGCTCAGGCTCCAGCCAACCTGCCTACGGGGAGGAGGAAATGTACTATGAACAGGAGAAGGAGGAAGATGAACTTAATGAACCAGATGGGTCACCTGAGCAGGAAACTGGCTTTCCTCCAAGGCCTACAGAGGATTACTCAATATTCCTCTTTCATTAGGGAAATGGTGAGCACCCTCAACAACTCCCCTCAGGAAACAGAGAAGATGAGGAAGATACATAATTTATGGATATCATAGTGCCTACAAGGAGGCTGCTGGTCCTCATACACAAATCACTACAAAAACCCACTTCAAAAATCATGTCTGCAGGGCCACCGGCAGCACGGTTTCAAAGGGGGAGGTCATGTCAAACAAATCTCATAGATTTCTTTTACTGGGTGACTAGGGAGGTGGATCAGGTGAAGGCATTGGATGTGGCCTATCTGGACTTCAGTAAGGACTTTGACACCACTGTACCACAGAGGAGGCTATTTAAGAAACTTAGCATCCTGGAGGTTGGGGAGAAGGTGGTAAGATGAGTATGAAAAATGCTGAAGGATAGTAGGTAGGGGGCAGTGGTAAACAGTACTCGGGGGATAGGAGAGGGACCAATGGAGTACCACAGGGATTGGTACTGGTCCTGTCCTCTTCAACGTCTTCATAAGTGACATTGCTAAGGAACTGGAGGTGAAGGTGTGTCTTTGTGGATGACACAAAAATCTGCAACAGGGTGGACACCCAGGAAGGAGTGGAGAGAATACAAAGGGATATGGGGAATCTAGAGGAGTGGTCTAGGGTGTAGCAGCTGAGTTTCAATGGCAAAAAGTGCAAAGTCGTGCACCTGAGCCTGGGAGGCCCAGGAGCTGTATATAAGATAGGGGAAGGTACTTACAGTCACCAAGCAAGAGGGACCTTGAGGTAATCATATCTGATGATCTCAAGGTGGCAGGGCAATTTGATAAAGTGTAGGCAAGTCTAGCTGGATGCTGGGGTGCATAGGGAGGGGGATTTCTAGCAGGAGAATGGAGGCGGTGCTGCTGTATTGCTCACTAGTGAGACTCCACCTAGAG
This sequence comes from Neoceratodus forsteri, assembly GCA_016271365.2. Lineage (NCBI taxonomy): Eukaryota > Metazoa > Chordata > Ceratodontiformes > Ceratodontidae > Neoceratodus > Neoceratodus forsteri. Next base: position 1,729,523,056 of record CM057456.1, read on the forward strand.
TACAGTGTCCAGTTCTGGAGACTGCACCTCTGCAAGGACTTTGACAGGGTGGAAGTGGTCCACAGGAGGGATGCAAAAATGATATGGGGTCTGCATGAGAAACCATATAAGGAGAGACTGCAGGAGCACAACATGTACTCCCTGGAGGAGAGGAGAGCAAGAGGGGACATGACTGAGACCTATAAATACCTCACAGGGGTGAACAAGGTGCAGCAGTGGAGTCTCTTTCAGAGGAGGAAAAGCACCAGAACACAGGGGCACATGGGCATGCTATGAAGCTTGAGGGGGGAAGTTTAAGAGGGATGTGAGGAAATACTTCTTCACAGAAAGGGTTGCGGACATCTGAAACAGCCTGCCAGAAGAGGTGATGGGGCAATAGTGGGGAATTTCAAGAATGTGTGGGATAGGCACATGGGCATAATAGGTAGAGTAAAGGGAGGAGGGAAGGACACCTGTGACCAAACAGAGTTCAGGAGTAGTAACAGGCAGAGAAAATAGGGCACTTGATGGGCCTACCAGTCCTTTAATGCCAACAAATACCATGTTTCTATGTTTGCACCTACTTCAGCTGCAAGCATAGATAAAAAGACTGAGAAAAAGTATTACATGGACAGGTGCGGAGTAGAATACCTGTACGCCCACCTTGATCATCAAGGTGTAGTCCAAGTGGTTATCTGTGAGAGGGCTAAGATCCCTTTCTCTGCACAGCCTCCAGATAAGGACTCCAGAAAATTGAATACTATGGCCACAAAGGTTAATACCATAGCTTTTCTGCTCATTAGACAGGCAGCTTACTCAGCACATACTTCCCAGTACCAGAAACTACTGTGGAATACAGTGCTGGCACTGGCTGATAAGGCAAAAGGTGAGCTGTCACAGGATCTGGCTGCCACAGCAAAGACAGCCATGGATGCCACCAAGTATCAGTTTCACATAGCTCTGGACACTAATGACTCCGCTTCAAGGGTCTTAGCCCATGCAGTGTCACTGAAGAGATTTTCCTTGCTCAGGGCATCCATCCTTTCCCAAGACATTCATACCAAGACAATGGATTTCCAGTTCAAAGGAAATTCACTTTTTGGTGACACAACACAGGCATACATGAAAAAAGTGGATGAGTACAAAACCACTTACAAAATCAACACTCACAAAGAAAAGGCCTACACTTCCTACAGGTCTTATGGTAGGCGAGGCAGAGGTAGGAGCTACTTCCCCAGACTCTGCATCCCCAATGAGTACCAACTCCAAAAAGGGTACTATGAGGGCAGAAGCAGGAGGGGGTCCAAGCATGCTGTGGTAGCACAGGAAAAACAAAACAACTGGCAATTCTTCCCAGGTCACCCAACCATTGCCAGTAGGGGAAGGCTGGTCCACTACTTCCAGGAATAGGTAAACATTACCACAGACAAGTGGGTCCAGGATATAGTGGGCCAGGGGCTGTCCCTGCAGTTCAAAAAATTCCCAAAACTGCAGAAACACAAACATTTTCCAGCCCATTCTACAACAGAAAGAAATCTACTGGAAAAGGAAGTAGGCAAATTGCTACAAGCAAAAGCGGCGGAGAAGTTCCCTGCCTCACAGTGGAGCAAGGACTTGTCTTCATGGTACTTCCTGACCCACAATTAAAATGGGGAGTGGCAACCCATTTTAGATTAAATATATCTGAACAAGCATATCAAAAAAGAAAGGTTCAAGATGATCACACTAGTCACAGTAATACTACCCTTAAGGGAGCACAATTCGCTCCTGTCTTTTCGTTCCCAGTCAACCCGCTCCCAACAACCCTCTTCCACGTCAACACGCTCCTATGTCAACCTCTCCCGACAACTCACTCCCTCCCTCCAATCAAACAACCCGCTCCCATGATTCGCTTCTGCCAACACTGAATATTTAAATACTTAGAATGCTCACTGGAAATTGTTGTGCTCCCCTTTCAAATGTGCATCTTGCCACAAAGTTTGCAAATAAATCTCTCATTTCAGACTTTTTAGGACTGAGCTCTTTTTACAACTCTGGGCAAGCAAAATGAAACACTGTTTTTTCTCCACTGATAAATAAGTCATGAGTTACATTTAGCAGCACTAAGTGAAGTTAACTATTTTGCCCTTCTAAGATGTTTTTCTATGTCTAATGAACCTGGCAGGTCCTGACAGCTGCAGAGTTTTCAATAATATTAAGAGGCAAATAGCTCAATCAGTGCAGATTGCAGTATGCCTACCACTGGAATCGTGAGTGAGGTAGCCAGTTGGAATGAAAATAAGTAATAGTAATAAAAGCAAAATAAGTAAACTATCTAAAAAATATATTTTTATCTTAACTTTTTTCTCATCTTTTGTTTCGGTGCCTTAGGTCCATGGTCAGTTACCTTTTATCATTACCAGCTATGAGCTGCTCAAGAACAGGTAAGAATATTAACTATGAGTGGTTTGGTTGCTGGGAGACATGAGAGTGGGTTGGCTGACGGGTAGCAAGTCATGGGAACAGGTTGGGTGCTGGGTTACATGTTCTCTGCTCTGTTTTGGCAATTACCTGTTTTTTTTTTTTACATTTTAAATGTTCAGTGTTGGCAGAAGTGAATCATGGGAGTGGGTTGTTTGATTGGAGGGAACGAGTTGACATAGCATCATGTTGACGTGGGAGTGGGTTGACCGGAAGTGAAAAGACGGGAGCGAATTGACATGTGCCCTATCCTTACAAACTGGGGATTGGCTAGGGCCACTGGGTCTGAAAGATGCCTAATTTCACATCCCAGTCAAACACACCCACAAAAAATACCTCAGGCTCAGACTGTGAAACTGTCAGTACCAGTGTGTGGTTCTCCCCTTTGGCTTCACCTCAGCACCAAGGATCTTCACAAACTGCCTGGCTGTAGTGGCAGCACATCTGAGAAGGAAAAGTCTGGTAGTCTTTCCCTACCTGGATGACTAGCTAGCAGCAGGGGAAGAGAACAAGACACAAAGTGTTCTATCCAGACGGTAAAAAGCACCTGATAAACCTTCAGACATTCCACACAGAACCTGTCCAAGTACTGGACTTCATAGATGTAGAACTGTATATCCTGCAGGGGAAAGCATTTCTCACTCAGTGAAAGGTAATACATTTGATTACCACAGCAAAATCCTCTACAGTGGGCCAGCCAAGGCCTGCAAAGGATTTTCTGTAGCTATTGGGCCACATGGCCACATCCACTGTAGTAGTGCCATGGGGCAGGTTTCAGATGAGGGACATTCAGTATCACTGAAGAGACCACTGGTCTCAAGATGGAACTCTCTCTCCCCAAACTACTACATCACAAGAGCATTGGTATGGGCACTAGAGTGATGGAAGGATGGAAGCAACCTCAGAGAGGGCATTTCCTTCTTCCAGCAATCCCCAACAAGTATCCTCACAATATATGCTTCCCTCCTAGGGTGGGGCACCCACCTGGATGACATCTGGAGCTCACAGGAGACCCAGGAGCACATGAATCTCCTGGAACTCAGGGCAGTATTGCTGGCAGTGTGATCCTTCTCCACCTGCAAGGTCAGTCTGTGCAGATGCAAACAGACACCACAACAATGTATTACATAAAGAAGCAGGGAGGTACAAGATGCTCAAGACTGTGAACAGAGCCAATGAGGATCTGGCCTACTCCCAAGATGCAAATATCTGGGCAGTACACTTTTCAGGCAAGGACAATGTGCTAGCAGATTCCCTAAGCAGGATCAGTCAGGGAAACCATGAATGGACACAGAACCATCAGGTTCTGGCCAACATTTTCAGAAGATGGGGCACTTCAGAACTAGATCTGTTTGTCTCTTGGAAGAATAATCAGCTCCCAATGTTTTGCTGCAGGCCACCCACAAAAGGCATTGTCCCAGAGGACACCTTAGCCCTGGACTGGTCAAGGAGGTTTTTGTATGCTTTCCCACCTTTCACACACATACAGAGAGTCCTGCTAAAGCTCAGCTCAGCAGGGAGCCAGCAACAATGATTCTAATAATCCCAGACTGGGCCAGACAGACCTGGTATTCAATGCTTCCAGCCCTGTCTGGCAAGAGTCCAACCCATCTGCCACTGAGATACAGTATAACCTATTGACCCTGTCTCACTGCAGGTTAACATTTCCAGACCCCAGTACATTATGCCTGAGGGCATGGTCCTTGACGAGCTAGTGTTTTCTGGGGTGAATCTATCAGAGGAGGTCCTGTGGGTGCGTTAGGCTTCCAGGAAACTAACAAGCAGGAAAGCATACTCTTTTAAATGGGAGAGATTCTCATACTGGTGTGCCCCCCCGGGAGATAATCCTAATTCAGGCAAGGTTGTCTACAGTTCTGGACTAGCTGGTACACTTGCAGTCCTTAGACCTGAGGCCATCAACACTAAAAGTACAACTAGCAGCAGTGTCAGCCTACACATCAGCAGGTACAGGCAAGTCACTGGATGCTCAACCTAATTTTTAAAAGATTCTTTAATTACCTCAGCTACCTATACCTACCTTTGAGATGCCCAGTCCTTCCAGGGGACCTGAACATCTGCTCTGCCCAGCCCAACCGATGGAGGTCCCCTTTGAGCCTAAGGCTACTGCTGATTTAAAATATGTCACATGCCTGCCTCTGCTGATTCCTGTTATTATCACCATATGCTGCTTTAAGTCATCATATGTTGTCTGTGAGCTCTGTCCCATCCTGTCCACTGAGTTGTACTGCCCAAATTGATCATGCATACTGTACTCTGATTTTCTGTTTTGAGAGTATGAATCCATTTGTAACATTGTTGCTATCGTTGTTCTTTGTTTCATAAGATATTCATTGCTATGCTCAGAACCTTGTTACGATGTTTAATTTCTGTACTGTATGTAATAAATCCAGGTTGCTTCTGAAAATCGGACACATGTCTCAGTGAGCCTATCCAGTTAACAAAATCCAATAAATAAACATGAAAAAACAGTTTCATGATTGCCATGGCATCTGCTAGGATGGTAAGTGAGCTGCAAACTCTCTGCACAGAGCCAAACGACACAATCTTCCACATGAACAAGTTAGTCCTTTGGAGCAACAGAATGGTCCTACCTTAGGTGGTATTGGAATTCTATCTGAACCGTCAATTGCCCTTCCTGTGCTCTACCCTGGACATTCCAGCCAGGTAAGAAGAAAATGCAAAGCCTGGATATGAAACAAGCACTTGGTCACTACCTGGACTGGACAAGGGATGTCAGGTCCCAGGGCACTCAGCTTTTTGTCACCTATAGTGAGGTAGGCAAAGGTAAACAACCATGAGAACTGTCTCTTGCTGGATAGTCTCTTGCATATTGTTCTGTTATGAAAAACCTGGGGGAAAAAATCCAGAGGCCTAAGGGCACATTTCACAAGGGGTACCTCTGCCTCTGTGGCATCCACAAGGGGCATCCCACTACTGAACATTTGCAAAGCAGCTATCTAGAAAACAGTGCGCACCTTCCCAAAGCACTATAGTCTGGACATGCAGTCCAGAGGGGATGGCAGCTTTGGACCTGTTGTCTTGCAGTACCTTTTTCCTAAGTAGGTTCTGGACTCAGCTTCCCAAGGTACTGCTAAAGAGTCTGCTTGTGTAAAGCATTAGTGAGGGATTCCTGGGGTTAGAATTAAACAATTATTCACCGTAATAATGCGGTTTCGTTTCAGGGATCCCTCACTATAATTTCTACTACATGACCCTTCCTCTCTTCCAGAACTTTCCTCTCTTCCAGAACTTAAAAATAGGCTCATACAAGACTTAATTCTTTTTACTGAGGTTGTTTGAGCATTACCACTGAAGTTCTTTGACAACTAAAATGTGGTCAGTTAAATATGTTCTATATAATTTTCCACTTGTTTCTATTAACTGTGTTTGGTGCTTTTCAAAATTCTAATTTTAATTCTAGAAATTTTTGGAAGCCACTTCGCTAGTTTTAGTGGTCACAGCTCCCTAGTTTTGGAAACAGGTCTGACATAGGGAAGCCAGGGTGTGTGTGACTACACTGCAGAGTTTGAACTTGTATTGTAAGTTCCACCATAAGCAATAAAGTTCTTGTGTAAATCATAGTGAGGAATCTCTTAGAAGAAACAACTTTACTACGGAGAATCATTTTTTTTTCATGAGTGTTCATGGACCTTTATTGACCTTTGTTTTCAAGAATATTCATGAACACAGTTTGCCCATTTGTTATACTTGCACAATTCATGAACATGATTGCTTCATGTTGATGGACTCTGTTCGTGAAAAATTCATTGATGTTCAAGAACAGTTTATGATCACTTCACCTGGGTAAAAATATTGATGGACCATGTCTATAAACGTTCAGTGGAGGAATTTCATGAACGTTCATCGACCTTTATGAACCTTTGTGTTCAAAAATGTTCATGAACAGTTTGTCCATATGTTGTTCTTGTACAATTCATGAACATTCCAGAATATGATTGCTGAACTTTGTTGCACGTTCATGGACTCAGGTCATGAACTGTTCATGAATAATTCACAGATGTTCAAGAACAGTTCCTGATTATGTCATTGGAGTTGCCCAACCATTTTTCAAGTAGTCTGTAGTATTAGCATTGTAATTAAAGTCGAGCTACAATACAAATTACAGTCTCTCACAGTTTCAGCCTCCACCCCCCCAGTTCACTGTTCAGTTATGCAGTCTGTATGTACAGTGTAATAATGCAAATATGTCTGAGTGATACCAGTACATTTCCAGCCAGAAGCAACACAGCAAAATTCTGACTTGTTTAGATCCCGTATGACAACCTGGCAGTAGAGTGGTGACTTCACACTGTTCTCAGTCATATAACAAGCGATACCTAGTGCTACACCTAGTGACTTTTAAAAACATCAGAAATACTTTGCTTGCCTTTAAAATGAAATCAAACTAAAATCAAGCGAAAAGCATGTTTCTTAATATATTTCTTTGTTCAAACCGGTGTTCGATATTGCTTGTTGTACTGCTCCTGTAATAGAAGAAGGAAGTACAGTATTAGAATTAAACTTTAACTCCTGACTACCTGGACTGCTTATCCTTGATAAAAAATGTCCACCTAGGCAAAATTGATTTTGCCAGTTTAGTTTTCTATTGAACTAAACCTTTAAATCTCTTTTAAAGTGACAGCTTTCTGCAATAATATAATAATTACAGCAGACTTGAAGACTTGAAGCAGCTCTTATGTGTCTACTGTTTATAACTGAAGGTCCAAATATTCAATATAAATGTTTTTGTGAAGCCAAGTACACTTTAGTAATGCACTAGTTGGCAGAATACCATGCAACAGAAGTATCTGAATTATTTAGCTTATAGGCTGTTACTTAAAAGAGCAGGCACATACAATTTAAGGATTCTTCAAATACAGGAACTACTGTATAGCAGAAACAACCTCAATAGAAATCTTAAGTGTGTTGCTAAAACAAGCATGCAACTTTGGTTATGGAAATCAGACTTTTCTTTAATAAATGTCTATTGCTTATTCCTCAAAGAAGAAGCATTAGACATCACACTCATTCAGCAAAGCAAAAAACATTCCACTGGTTCCAATGATTCAAAATTATGCAATCTGTAGTTAAACTCAAGGCACTCACAAGGCAACTCCTATTACTGGTACTGTATCTTGCTCTTAACCCTGCATTGAAGAAATCATTCACACATGATTCCACTAACGGGCATATCCAGATTTTAAGGCCCAGATATTCAGAAGTGGTGCAAATGCAATGTTTGTGCTGTGCCTACACCTGCACTGGACCCTTAGTCTGCCATATTCAGAGGCACTGCACTGGTGTGAAACCCTATGAATATAGGGTGGATTGTGTGCCACGCAAATGTCAGGTGAGTGCACAGAGCAATGCATCCGCACAGCTGTGAATATAGCATTGAAAATAATGCTTACCACAAGGGGGCAAGCAGTGGCACAGGCAAGATGAGACCACCAAGAACAAATCTGCACACTAGGGGTTGCCATAGGTGGGAGAGGACTGCACCAATGACAGACACACAACACAGCAGAATGTATCAAAAACATACTTTATTTTGAGACATAGGCAACAGGTCAACAAAACCAAACACAGCAACAGTATATACTGTACAACAAGGGGTGGAAAAATCAAAATTGGGGCAACCACCCATAAACGGGAAGGGGGGAGAAAAACCCACAGGGACACCAATTTCCCACCAATGCATGCTCCGCATCACTGGTCCTCTGCCATCACTGGTGGTGGTGGTGGCTAATGGTGCTGCCAGAGAGCTAAAGTTATGTCCTGGATGGCCTGGGTGTTGTCCTCCATCCACTGGATCAGTAGTCACTGCAGGCAGATCAGCCTGAACAGCAGATTGTCCTGCCCATCATTATCCTCTATTCATCCCCAAGGACTGGCAATCTTCCAGTCACCTATGAACAGAAGGACAATGAACTCAGCCGGCTGGGCACACAGGATGAGAAACAGGTGTGCCCTAACATATACAACCAAGGTACAATCAACTGACGTATAGGCCATCATGCCACACATGAATGATGGGAGTCACGTAGCTATTATGGACCTGCCGTGGCACACAAGAGACGGCATCATGGACCCTTAGAGTGGAGGGCTGCATATACAATGGCTGTGCCATGCTGCACCAGAGTATGCTTGAGCCATACAAATGACATGTGCCATTGGCAGGCATGCCAGAGGTATGAATACAGCATATGCAACTGCAACAGGACCTAGCTGGAATCCAATAGACAGTGTCATGGCCAAAATCGCAAGAAGTCACACCCACCCATGTGGCCACTAACCAGGCATCCAGCACACAGGTCAACACTGGCATGCAGGATACAGACTTCCATGGGCCTCTCTAAGTGGCAGTGCTTGTGGGGATCAAGCACACACATCTGGTACACACAACACAGCTGTACATGACTGGGACCATTAAGCAGTACTGTGTGCAGCAGGCATGGTAAAATGCGACTGCAGCGGTGGTGTACATGGGTGGGTACCTGATACACTTTGCCCCAGTCAACATAACACTGGTGTATGATGCAGTGTGGCCTGGAGGCACCTGCTGTCCCAGCGGATGCCGATGCCTCCCTAAATAGAGGGTGTCACCCTATGCAGAGCCTGCGCATGTCATTGGCCCTGCAAAGCAATGTTGTGTCCAACTATATGACTGGCCCTGCCCTTGCACAGTGGAGTAATCTTACCCTAGTCCTCACTGTTTTGGTTAGTCACCAACGCAGCTGCATAACAATGTCAATCACATGGAGTACACTACATATACTGCCCACTGATGGCCCCACTGTCTGACAACTGACACACAGTGCATATGGCACTAGATATGGCACAGATGCTGGTGGACTACAATGGTCACTGTATGAAGCACACAGCTGGACACTGTGGTGTACCACTACTATAGTGGCCAGTGCCAACCACCTACTGACTGCCATGCATACACAGTCACAAGTACATGGCAGTAAAGACCTGATCAACACTGACAGGATCACAACCAGGGCTGTGAACACTACCACCATCCCCCGGCTTGATGGCAGGGGTCTCGCCACCACATGGTGGAGGGCATGCCACAGCATGGTAGACAGACAGAGGGCAGCAGAGGTGATGCCCCCCAAGGCACATGTCCAGCATGGCAGGCCACACAGGAACATCCATCTCCAGTCACAGAGACATGCAGCATAGTGTAGACATGGGTGGTTGAAGAGTCTAAACAGTGGCAGAGCCAAGAATGTAAGAGGCGAATACCCCCCTTCCTACTTGAGGTCACCATCACCCATATTTCTGCCTGGAGCAGATGTAGAATGCTGGTGTATCTCCCCTCACCCACCAACAGCATCACCCTGTGCTTTGTTCCTCCTAGGCCTGGCCTGTCTTTTGCATTGGTAACATCTGCCCACTGTGCCATAACCCAGCAAGTCATGACCCCTGCCTACCACCATCTATAACACCAAGGCCATTACTGTCCTCAGTTCTGCTGATGCACTGCATGCCACACATAGAAACATAGAAACATAGAATTTGATGGCAGATACGGACCACTTGGCCCACCTAGTCTGCCCATTTCCCTACCTAACGGATAAGCTGTAGATCTTAGTTAACCAACAGCTTACTTCTTTCTACCCCCCACTAGAATTGCCTTATGTCTGCCCCATGCATTCTTGAATTCCCCCACTGTTTTTGACTCTATGACATTCTCTGGAAGGCTGTTCCATGAATCTACAACCCTCTCTGTGAAGAGATACTTCCTCACATTATCTCTGAGCCGTTCTCCCTCTATCTTCAAATTGTGCCCCCTTGTTCTTGCACATCTCTTTTTCTGAAAGATGCTACCCTCTTGGACTTCGCTGATTCCCTTGAGGCATTTGAAAGTTTCTATGATGTCCCCGCCCCCTTTCCTCGAGGCTATACATCTTAAGCTCCTTTAGACTTTCTTTATGTGTCTTCTGGAGCAGACCATGCACCATTTTGGTTGCCCTCCTCTGGACAACCTTCACCCTGTCTATGTCTTTGTGGAGATGGGGTCTCCAGAACTCTACACAGTACTCCAGATGTCTGCACAGAGGGCCAACAACCTCCTGTTTTCTACTGGTGATGCCTCTCCTTATGCATCCCAGTATCCCCCCAGTCCTCCTTACTGCCTTCCCACATTGTTGGCCAACCTTTAGGTCATCTGATATGACTACCCCCAGGTCCCTTTCTATTTTTGTTGTTGTCAGTATCTCACCCCCCATTGTGTACTCTTCCCCTGGGTTATTTTCCCAGGTGCATTACTTTACACTTCTTTGCATTGAATCTAAGCTCCCATACATTTGACCATTCCTCCAACCTTGCCAAGTCCCTTTTCATCCTTTCCACCCAACTTGCGATCAACCCTGTTGCAGATCTTTGTGTCATCTGCAAAGAAACATACTTTTCCTTCCAGTCCCTCTGCAATGTCACTTATAAAGACATTAAAAGGACCAGCTCAGTACTGAACAATGCAGTACCCACTAGTAACCCCCTTTCTTCACTGTGGACTCCATTTATTATTACCCTCTGTGTCTTGTTGTCCAGCCAGTGTTTTACCCAGGCTACCACCCTGGGACCCACTCCCAGGCTGCTAATTTGTTTATTAATCTTTTGTGCGGGACTGTGTCAAATGCCTTGCTAAAGTCTAGGTAGGCCATGTCCACAGCCCCTCCCTGGTCTACTACTTTGGTCACCCAGTCAAAGAAATCAATTAGATACATCTGGCATGACCTTCCCGCTGTGAACCCTTGCTGCCTTGGGTCTTGTGCACCACTGGTCTCTAGGTACTCAACAATTCTTTCCTTCAGAAATGATTCCATCATTTTCCCTACCACTGAGATCAAACTGACAGGTCTGTAGTTTCCTGCCTCTGTTTTGCTCCCACTTTTGTGAAGGGGAATCACAGCCACCCTCCTCCAGCCCTCAGGTACCACACCATCCTCCCATGATTTATTAAAAGGGGTAGTCAGTGGTGTTACTAGTTCTTCACTTAGTTCTTTTAGAATTCTGAGGTGAATCACATCAGGCCCCACTGCTTTATCCACCTTCAGTTTTAAGAGTTCTTTCAGAACCCTTTCTTCTGTGAAAGGATTAATATTAACCCCCCCATCCACAGTGCTTCTATTGACTGGATTAGGTCTCTCCCCCTGCTCTTCCATTGTGAATACTGAGCAGAAATGTTCGTTCAGTATCCCTGCTTTTTCACTGTTGCTCTCTGCCCAACCACCTTCCTCTTTATTCAGCCTCAGTATCCCTGCTTTAGTCTTTCTTTGCTCCCTAATGTACCTATAAAAGGTTTTATCCTCCTTCTTAACCAAGCTGGCTATCTTTTTCTCAGTTTGGGCCTTTGCTACTCTGACTGCCTTCCCGCCCACTTCCTTCTGCTTTAACTAGTACAGTTCTCTGTCCTGCCCCTTCTGTGTTTCCTCATACTTCCTGAATGCTATATTTTTCTCCCTAACCTTCCCCGCCACTTCTTTTGAGAACCATAGTGTTTTTTTCTTTCATTTTGATTTATTTATTTGCTTCACACAAAGGCTTGTTGCCTCTGTGATGGTGGTTTCGATGTTTCCCCATTGTTGCTCCATCCCACCTTCTTGCCTGTTTGCTAGTGCTTTTCTGAGGCACTCTGACATTTTGACAAAATCAGCCCTCCTGAAGTCCAGTACCTTCACTTTTGTATGGCTTGATGCTACAACTAAGTTTATCATGAACCAGACTGTTTGGTGGTTGCTTGTTCCCAGACGGCTCCCCACTTTGAGATCGAAGATCCTCCCTCCATCCCCATTTGAGAGTTCCAGGTCTAAGATTGCTCCCTCCCGAGTGGGTTCCAAAACTAGTTGTCTGAGGCATGCCCACTGTAGGGCATCAAAAATGGCCCTGATCTTGGATGTGGCTGCAGCAAAGGTGCTCCAGTTAACATACAGTAGATAGACAGTGCTGTGTAAGTATCACTATGACCAGTACAAGCTGCACTGTCAAGGCACACTCCACCAGTGTCATTTATAGACATGATAGCAACAGAGATACAGCTAGGCCCTAATGTCTATGAAAGTGGTAGGGCCATGGCCACAGTGTCTCCACCTGTTCCAGCGCCTATACATGTACACATGAAACCGTGGATGTGACATACAATACAGGGTACTTACATGGATGACCCTCCTGTGAGCTGCTGCACTGGACAAATCACAGCCCAGCAACCTCATATGTTCCTCCCTGTGGTCTGGGTGGTCTTGATGTGCTGTGCCCCTGGCAGAGGTTGGCTGTCTGCTGAGGTCTGAAGAGAATATAAGGAAGATGCGATCAGTAACATGCACTGGAACACAGTGCACTATTCAGTACACACTACACAGTATAAATGCCCATACACCTGTACTGTGCACCAGCTGCCACATATGCATGATGCGAGTAGACAGGCCAACAGGTCAGCAACATACCCACAGGACTACCTGTGGTACCACACACATGTGTGCCATGGCCCAGGCACAGAAGCTATGATACTTTCCCCTGTGGTAGGTAGGGCCTTGCACAGTGTATGCCAGCGTGTGTAGTGCCTGCATCCTGCCTGTCCCCAAGACCTTGTACAACAGAACCATATATGTTGGCCCAAGACCCTTTCCAGGCATAGGACACATGGGTATGCATGGTGTGCCAGGTCACAGACAACAAGGGCAGGCAAGGCTTACTGGCACAACTGCTGGGGGGCAGTATACAGTAGATGTGGCTACCACAGTGGCCAGTACATGTCCTGAACCCACTGTGCAGTAATGTAGTACCTGATGTTGTACCTGGCAGATGCATACCAGTGGTCACGTGACATAGTTAGGACAGTGCACATAACACAGATGGTGGCCACATCCACGTCCTGATGGAAACGCCTATCAACACACCTGCAAGTGGGACACATGTGATTCCATCCTATACCCAGCAATGGGTGGCAACATGTCCAGGCCACTGTACTCAGTAAACACTCGCTGCATAACATGCCATTACACTATACACGGGCCTGTCATGCACCTTGACACCACTGCCATGTCACTACGGTGGCCCACAATCGTGCAGTCCAGGCAGTTGAAAAAGAAAAGGTAAAGGCAGCACAAACACAAGCGAGGGGGTGCTTAAGCAGGAGGTTGCTAACCTCAATAAGTCCAGTAAACAAACAAAAGTGAGCACTCCAGAGGGGCAAGAGAAAAATAGCAGACCATGAAGTAAATGCTTAATAGCATTTATTTTAGTGCAACAAGATATTAGACCAGGACCCCTGCGCTTCGGCACTCCAGACTTTTTACCAGTCTAGGCAGTTGCATGCCTTAGGCAACCACAGTGGGTCCTGTCATCTAAAGGGCACAGAGATGTCCTGTGGGATAGGGGGCGCCAGACACCTGCATATGTACTGGCAGGCCACAGAGTGGATCATGTCTCACAGCACACAGGGAAACAATGAGGGCACACAATGTGCACAGTGCTTCAGGGGCACTAGCTCTATTGTAGACTACCACGACACAGGCCTGTACACAGGCCAGTACACACACAAGACATACAACAATCTGTACTCACATGGCCTGGGCATAGTGCCACCATCCACCATCACCCACAGTTCCCACAGGCAGCATGTCTTCCTCCTCTGGAGATCATTGTACCTATGTGTGCCCTGGTGCGGGTGACCCCAGTCCTTCTTATAAGGTGCTGCCTCACAGAGACACACACCTTACTGAGGGGCCTGTCTGCCCCTGCTGCCTCCCCCATCAGCTGGTCCTCTCTGGCCACTACCAGGTCAACCAGACTGTCTAGCTTGATGGTAGACTACCTATGGTCTCACTGCTGAACAGCTCTGCATCACCTGTCTGCCATGCTATTCCCACTACTAGGCCTATCTCTAGTACCACATTGCTTCCTGATTCTGGCCTGTCTGGTCATTGTGTACCACAGTTAGTTAGTGCCATGCTACGTCGCACTGTACTGTGCAACATGCATGTCTGGGGTGTAGAGAGGCCCAGGGACATGTGGCCGGCATGGGGTGACTGCACTTGTTTTGCAGTGCTGCACACCACGCTTGCACACTGGCCTGCCATGCATGACTGCGCAGACTGATGGTATCACAGACAGCAACTGATGTCATGCCTGCACCATGTCCCCATGACATGCAAACACAGGAATGACACAAGTGCAAATGGGGTTTGCAAGGCAGGTAAAACTGCACTATTCAGCCATGGCATGCAGATAAGGTACTTTCGCAGTCCATGGGCAAACAACTACATTTGCATGTCATTACTGGCAGGTATGCATACATTAGCATGCCTCATTGTGCTTGGAGTATATGAAGGAACACATTGCACCACCTAGATTCCACAGCTGAACTGCAGGTGAACGGAGGTAGGTGTCCTGTGGAATGGCCTAGAAAGGGATGGGTGAGCAGTGGACTGTGTGTGCAGTGGCTACAGCATAAGTGGTACATAGTTTTTGGTGAACAAATTACGGGTAGGTTAGTATGCAGCTATGTATAATTTACACACGCACACAGAAAATGATGCACTGTAACCTTATTTATTTCATATATATAAACTCGTTAGGTTATATACAAGTGCTCAACAAAGTGCTTTTTATATAAAGTGCTTATTTCATTGAAAGCTAGCTGTCATATGTTTTGCTGATGAATTATTACATGTATGAACAAAAAAGCAAAGCAACCTACCAAGTCTAAAGCGTCAGCTACCACTAACCCCTGCGCTTTGCCCCACTGGCTTCCTGAGTGGCTATAGCATGGCTCCCAGATTCATGTGGCATGTTAAGTGTGCCTCCAGTGTGGGTTCCTCAGTGTTCCAGTACCATCCATTATGTAATATGGAGGGAAATGTACTCAGTTGTCCTGTGTAGCCAATGTAACTCCATGGCAACATTTTCCATGTCATGTCTCCATTGTCCTGCACAATACAGGAAGCCACATACATCTGGGAGCCCTGCTACAATGGAAATGCTTAGGTGGGGGACCTATCACATCTAGATTTCTAGATGGTGGACATGTCATTTGTAGGTGGTGGTAGTCACCCATAGTACTCAGTGAGACAAGATGATAGCATGTGGTGGGCCTCTCATACATGTGTCAAGGAGGTGCCTGAAGAGAGTTCTTGTGATTCCTGCCTAATGTAACTACTGTGTGTATGCTGTGTGCAGTGGTACGCTTGACATAAGGTGATGGTGGCCGATGGTGTCTGCATCTAATGGAGGTGATGCTACTGTGTTGGTGTGGAGGCCCCCCCAATAGTCCATGGCCCACACTGTCAGCGGAGTTGCCCCCTCACATTCATGCACACGTGGTGGTGACACTTGGTCCTGTGGGCCACTGCCCATGTCCACCCCTGCCTGTCTGTGACTACAAAAATGGCTGTGGCCATACATGGGCAGACCTGTGTTAGGTGGCCAAGGGCTGTGGTATGACAGGCATTGCTGGAACACCTACATGATCGGGGGTGGGGGGGGCTACACCACAATCCTGTTCAGCTCTGTTCTGCTGTGTGTACTTCCTGGTCACCTGTATGACGCTCCCCTGTCCAACAGGTACCATGAAGGACACCAACTGAATCCAGACCCACCGCTTCACTGCAGAGGAGTTACAGTCATCTTCTGGCACAGGCTTACAATGCCAGGAAAGAGATCTTGTCCTGGAGCAATAGCACAAATGCCCAGGTATGGCAGGCCTGGGAGGAGATAACCGACAAGGTCAACTTAATTTTCAGTTCCAAATTCCCTTCAAGATCATGAATACTTTCATGATGTCAAGCCTGCTTTCTGTCTGTTAAAGAGATACTGTTAACCCTCAGCCCCTTAGCCTTCAAAGTGTCTCTATTTCTGCAGTATGGAATCTGCGACTAGAAGGGTCTTTCTCCCATTTAAAGGGGAACAGTCATCACCAAGGGCCACACACTCAACTGTGGGACTGGTCCCAATGTGCACTTTGTGTGCAAAAACAGTTTGGTTTACTTAGTGCAGTAGAATAGATTGTAGCAGACTAATTTTGCTTAGTTTTATCCTGACATTTTTTGTTCCTACCAATCCCAGAATCCCCTGCAGCTGACATCAGAGCAGTAAGCAGCAGTGATAGATTGATGAATAGCCTGCAGTGTATGTTAGAGCTTATGTAAGCTCTAATCTTTTGTTTGCTGGCTCCACTGTCTCCCTGGCCTAAGTACAGTCACAGAGAATTGTACTTAGCCCCTGGAGAAAAGAAGACCCGGAAAATGTCTGAATGGAGATTATAAAAGCTCTGACATGCACTGCAGGCTATTGAATCTCCCACTACTGCCTACTGCTCTAATGTCAGCTGCAGGGGATTCTGTCAGCCTACAACTAAGGAAAATTGGTCTGATACACATTATTATATTACAGTAAACAGTAAGTAAGCCAAAACATTGTTGCACATAAAGTGCACATTCAGACCAGCTCCAGCCATGAGTGTGGGGGTCCTTTGTGCTGACTCTTCCATTTAAACTACCCACCACCTGAATAATAGACATATATTTAAATTCTTGCAACTTAAACACACTGTTTCCTGATACATGGGTCCAGGCCCTTAGATGGAAATGTAAGGCTATGTCCTGCAATCTTGTATACAAAAAGCTAGCCAAGATCATGCAAACTCTCAGCTGTCAACTTCCTGTTTGATAAAACTGGATGGCACCTGCCCCTATATGGAACATGGCTTATCCAGTGTAACAATTTAACTGGGAAAACATATGGAATGGTGTATACATATACAGGAAAAATAAATTACGCATCACCCAATTTCAGATTCTAAATAACTTTTATTATACTCCGGTGAAGTTAGCCAGGATGGGTAAGCTGTCTTTGAACACTTGCCCTCATTGTGAGGAAGCTGAGGGATCTCTCCAACACATGTTCTGACACTGTGCAAAATGTCCAGGGCTCTGGGGCAGTGTGAAGAATAATGCTGACCCCCTTCTGGGTATAGATATCTGTTCACTCCCAAAATCTGTCTGGTTGGTGACTATAATAAAATCTCGGTAAAAGAAAGAAGATATCAGTTGGCTAAGATGTAGCTCACAGTCAAAAGTCTGGTACTCCACCGCTGGCTAGATCGAGAGACCATTTCATATAATGAATGGCTGCAGGACCTGCTTTTTAACCTGCAGTAAGAACCAGAGAAAATGATTGCCAATGAAAATAATAACATGATGTTTTATGGCAACAGATGGAGTAAAATGCATACACTTTATTCTCCTCCCCCGATGCACCACCTGCACTCTGATATATTCCTACAATGTCTGGATTTCAATTTTTAACATATGATATAAGAATTATAATAAAGGCAATCTGTACACTAAATATGTAATCACATTGTATTTTGTTAGCTTTTTCATCCCCGCTATTTGTATGTAGTTGGGAACGTGTATATTACATCTGTACAGCTGTTTCTACTGTACTGTGATGTGTGAATGTTCCATGCACTGAAAAACTATTAAATACATTTTAAAAAGTGTCTCTAGTTTAAAAAAACATGTTATGATTGGTCATGTTCTGTAGACACTGCTAATATAGCTAGTTGATTTATTCTGGTCCTTTTTTCTTTTTAAAAGTGAAAAACAGACTGCCCACGACACTGATGTTATCGCACAAAAATGTGTTTGTTTATACAGTATTCCTTGATCAACTCCCACTACAGCTTTTCTGGACTTGGGAATACTCCCAGCACAGTCTAGCCACTCATAATGGAGTGGGAAGAGAGACTTTCCCATTATGATTGACTGCAATGTTTGGGTGTGTTTCTAATGTTTGTGAAGTATGCAATAAGAGTAGATCAAGGATTTGAAACAAAAAAAGGTTGGGGTATAATTACACCATTAGCATGCATTTCAGGTCTACTAAGAAAGAACAGGGTTGGGGTCCAAATTGGGCTGGGGAAGGGACCAATGAGTCTAAGTAACAAAATCAGCGAGCTCGAGGTGATGATGGCAGAAGCTGAGGTGAACCTCGTAGCCAACACAGAGACTTGGGCCTCATAAAATAACATCTGGGACTTAACATTCCATGGCTACACCATGTTTAGGATGCAGAGAGGAAAAAGTGAAGGGGAGGGTGTAGCCCTCTATGTCAGGGATAGCACTGAGGCAGTGGAGGATGGAAACATCAGGGGAAGTAATGGGAAGGCAGAGCCACTGTGGGTGCAGCTCACAGTGGCCACAGGCAAGAAAATACAGGTGGGGGTGATCTATAGACTGCTAGAACAGGTGGAGAGGGGGATGTGGGCTTGGGGAAGAACTAGTTAGGAGAGTGACAAAGGGGGAGGAGGTGGTGGTGAAGGGTGACCTGAACCTGCCAGACATCACATGGGAGGTTCTAGCTGCCAGGAGCACCAGAAGTCTGGTCTTGCTGGATATAGTATAGGACTGTCTGCTGGTACTGCTAGTTAGAGAACCCACCAGGCAGACTGCCATTGTCGATGTGGTGCAGTCCAACTTGGAGATGGTGGGAGTGGTGCAGGGAGGGGAGTCACTATGAAACAGCAACCAGAACTCTATCTGGTTTGAGCTGGCCCTCTGGACTGGTAAACCTCAATCGAAAGCTGATGTCATCAATTTTAGAAGGGTCAACTTTGAGAGGATGAGGGAGTTGGTCTGGGACAAGTCAGTCAGGGTAGACAGCGTAGGAGAGGTGGAGGAGGGATGGAGGGCATCAAAGATATGCCTGAGGACAGTAACCAAGGCTAACAGGTACAAGTGACCAATGTGGTTCTCAGAAAGGGTCACAGAAGCTGTTAGGGCAAAAACAAGGCCTTCATCAGGCACAATGAAAAGCAGGAGGAGGAAGAACGGAAAGAATACCAACTGAGAACTAGGAAAGCAAGAAGGGTGGTTAGGGATGCTAAGGAGAACACTGAACTGTGTATTGCTGAGGGGTGAAGAGTGGAGAAAAGCAATTCTTCAGGTATATTGGGGAAAAAAGGAAGAAAGGAGGGGAAATTGGTAGGCTATCTAAGGGAGGTAGGATAATAGAGGAGGGAAGGCAAAAGAAAGCCATCATTAATGGCTACTTTTGCTCTGTCTTCACCAGGGAAGACTGCAGGTCCCTGCCACAGAGTGACATTAGGGCAATCACTAAGAGGCCCTGGAGATGAAGCAGCCAGTATTCCCCAGTGGAAGGGCTGGAAAGGGTGAGCAGCCTATAATATCGACAAGGTCCTGTGGTCAAATGGTATGCATCTGGGAAAGGGTGATCAGGGAGCTGGTAGTGGAAGCTGGTAGTAGAACTAGCAGAAACCCTGGTAGGGCTATTTAGTATCTCATTACAGACAAGGATAGATCAGAAGGATTTAAGGGTGGCGGATGTAGTTCCATTTCACAAGGGGGGGACAAGGAGCAAAAGGGGAACTACAGACGGGAGTATTTTGTTTGACTGAAATGTATTTTGCTGACAGTCACAATCCCGGCACCGAAATCCCATCCCACAGTTTCCCGACATTGAGATTTTGCCCACGGCAGAGTTTGTTATATTAATTAAGGGAAGTGCAGGGGACAAAGCCCCTGCATTGGGAGATATGGGGGAGGGTGAAGCCCCCTGAAACATTCCACTACGGGCAAAATTTCAATGTCGGAAAACCGTGGGTCATGATTTCAGTGTCGGGATTCCGACTGTCGGCAAAATGCATTTTGGTCTTTTATAGTAAATCCATACAGACTTGTCAGTCTTATCTCAGTTATAGGGAAACCAATGGAGTCACTAGTCAAGAAGAACCTACTGGACTACTTGGAGAGCAATGGCCTCCAGGACAGTAAACAGCATGGGTTCATGGCAGGGAGATCTCGTCAGACTAACCTAATAGTTTTTTGACTGATTGCCAAAGACACTGGAGAGCCACCCCATGGATTTACTCTATTTCAGGTACATAAGCGAAAAGAAGAAAAGCAAGGCAGGGATAGTAAGACTAAAAAAGAAGGGAGTGTGTGTAGAAAAGGACCAGAAGAAAGCTGACATACTGAATAAGTACTTTTGTTCAGTATTCACAAAGAAAGGGATAGGTAATGGACCACAGATAGTGGAGAAGGGTATTAAAGGAAGGGAGGTGGGTACTAGCCCTTTTACTGAAGAAGGAGTCCTCAGAAAACTAGCAAAACAAAATGTAGACAAGGATATGGGGTTGGACGGGTTTCACCCTAGGATACTGAAGTAACTAAAGGAGGAACTGTTTGCGCCTCTGATGGCCCTGTTCAGTCTATCACTGGATGCGAGAGAAGTTCATGGGGACTGGAAGAGGGCAGATGTGGTCCCATTACACAAAAGTGGGAATAGTAAGGGGACAAGAAACTACCGACTTGTAAGCCTGACTTTGGTGGTGGGCAAGGTTATGAAAACTCTATAATGCCAGTGGATTGCAGGATCCAAGGCAGCATGGGTTCACGAGGAAGATGACTGGGTTACCAGGAAGGTGGATCAGGGAGGAGCGGTGGATGTGGCCTACTTGGATTTCAGTAAAGCCTTCAAAACCGTTCCACACAGAAGACTACGAAACAAGCTAGGCAGCATGGAGTGGGTCCAAAGACAGTAAAATGGGTACAAAGTTGGCTAAGTGACAGAACTCAGAGGGTGGTGGTAAATGGAGTTCATTCGGAGGAAGGTAAGGTAACCAGTGGGGTGTCACATGGATCAGTACTTCATTATCATATAAGATTTTATTGAGATTTTTCAGTTTTTTGACACACAATGCATCATTATGCAGCTTGCACAACATAACGCACCTCTGTGAGTGCCACATAACAAACAGCTAGACTCACTCCTAGCAGTGAAACATTACATGAGCAGCCAAGAAAAGATTAAGACTACTATCCATAAATAGGACATCCTTCCTCCAAACAGCAGCTCTGAATGACTAAAAAAAAATACTTAACAATGCGCCTAAGACTGACCTCATGGGGGGCTACCAGGGGGTGTGGGGGTTTTGCAAAGGGGAGATTGTAGATAGGTTTCCCATTTGCTATGAAAGCGATCCAACTGGCCACAGTGAGAGTAAGATATCCACTCTAAGAGGGCAAGACGAGCCACTGCCGCATGCCAAGTACTGAGAGCTGGGAGACCCACCTGCCTCCAGTGCATCAGTAACAGACTCTTTGCTTCCATCATCACCAACATAAGCCATTCTTTCTGGGCCTTGGACAGTGAGGATAGTTCAGAAGTATCCCCTGAGAAGGAGACTGTGATTCTGCAGAGTAATCAAGGAGCCCAAAACCTTGGAGCATTCAGTTGCAATGGCAGCCCAAAAAGGCACTACCTGGGGCAGGACCACAGGATATGCAATAAATGAGCCTCAGGTTTCTGGCACCTCCAACACTCTGAGTGGTGTAGGACCCCAACCGCAGAGAGAGCAGCCGGGATTCTATACCAGCGGAGAAGGATTTTGAGCTGGAGAAAATGGCTTTTGGAATCCTTATAAACGGTGTGTGTGTCATGAAGGTATCGGGACCAGGAAGATTCAGATATGTCTTTCCCAATGTTGACACCCCATTTGATCCTACATTGCTCAGAGGGGGCTAAGCTGTGAATCTCTCCAGGTATTGTAAAACCAATCTATCAGACCCTGGGCTGACGTTGACTTATGCAGAGTAGCCAACCAGTGCTATTTACTGTCCACCTTACATTGAACCTGCATACTTCTGATAGAACTCCGAAGCTGGAGATACCTCCAAAAATCACTGTTAGGGAGATCAAACTTCTTTTTCAGCTGATCAAAGGAAAGTAGAGTGTCCGATTCCCCTATAAGGAGGTCCTGCACAAGCCAAACTCCTTTTGCTTCCCATACGGGCCAGTCTAGGGATTCATCCCCTACCGTAATAAGACGGTTGCACCAGAGATCAGCATATCTCAGAGAGGGGGTTCAAGCCTCCCTAGGAGTGTGCGATAGGGACATAATTAGGGATGTAAGTTTGTCATGGCAGTCATACACGTCATTGATTCCAAGACGTTTGATCTTTATTCAGGACTTCTGTGACTTTCACTAGTGTCATCAGAATGTAGCAATGATGACTGTGCCACAATATTTACTACTGTTTACTAATGATTTCATGAACAAACAATGAGTCATTAAAACCTCATCCATGACAAACGTACATCCCTAGACATAATGCATCACCAGGCACTCCTAGTTTCACAAATGGTGGGAGAGAGACTGGCCTTCGAGAGACCTCCTGCTCCTAACAGGGACCTAAGCGGGTAAGGCTGAGCCATGCTGACTTCAATTTTAACCCAAGCAGGAGAGGAAGCAGCCATGGGGACAAACCACTTTGCAGCTTGGGCCAGAGAACTGGCCAGGTGGTACCCCTGGAACCTAGGAACACCTGTGTCCCCCCAGACCAATGGGCTCGAAGCTTATACTTCCCCCATCTGTGCACTCTGCCTTCCCACAGGAAAGAAGCTGTGAGCCTTTTGAAAGAGGCACACAACTTAGGAGAGAGATGGATGGGGAGGTTGTTGAACAAATAGGTGACTTTGGGAAGAAGGAGCATTCTAATAGCAGCCACTTTCCCAGGAAGAGAAAGATGTAGCTTGCAATGTTCCACTCCACCGATAGTTGTCTCAAAAGTGGGAAGAAATTGGAGGATTCGATATCTCCCCAAGCATTGGGTATATACTCTCCCAAGTAGGTAAATCCCTGATCAGCCCAACTCAACTCACTGCCTCAAAGGTAGTCCTTGGTACAGTGCAGGTTGAGCGGGGCCAGGATGGTCTTATGCTGATTGACCTGCAAGCCAGAAAGTTTGGCAAAATCCTGCATGAGGACAGGACAGGGTAAGGAGGAGGAGGTCATCAGCATAGGCCGCAACCACATGTGAAGTATTGCCCACCGGGATACCAGAGATGCCTTCTGCATCAGTGAGCGACCATATTAACGGGTCTAGTGCCACCAGGGATAACAGGGGGGACAGGGGGCATCCCTGAAGAGTGCCTCTAAATAAAGGGAAAGGCGGAGAGATATTTGTATTGGTTAAAATTCTGGCCATATGCGAGCTGTAAAGAGTAGATATCCACTAGCGAAAATGAGTGCCGAATCCATACAACCATAGCACCTCATGCAAGTAGTTCCATTCGACTGAGCTGAATGCTTTGGTGAAATCAATGGCCACAGCAGCCATAGGGATTTTCAAACGGGGTCGCTACCCATTTCAAATTAAGCAGCAGCCCTGGTGTTATTGGATCCGACTTCCCTTGCATGAAATCCACTTGGGCCGGGTGAATCAAGGAGGGTAATACTGCTAGCATCCTGGTGGCGAGAATTTTAGCCAATATCTTGGTGTCCACTGACAAAAGGGAAACAGGGTGAAAATTAGCACAATTCAGAGGGTCGTTAGACTTTTTAGGGAGAAGGGTGATCAAGGCCTCTTTCATGGTGGGGGGAGGGAACTGGCAGAGTGGGATTCCTGTAAAGCAGCTAATAAGGGGAGAGCAATCTCCTGCTTAAGTGTTTGATAAAGCTCAACAGTCATCCCAATCAGGCCCAGGGGCTTTCCCCTTGGCCATCTGGGAGAGGGCCTGGCTCACCTCATCACAGGTAATCAGGGCCTCCAGGAGAGCCACCTGAGATGGAGATAGAGACGGCATAGTGAAGCTCTTACACAGTTGCTGCAGGTTTTGAGATAACTGGGCTTCAGAAAGGGAGGAGTGAGACTGATACAGTGTGCTGTAGTATTGCTGCATGGTCTCATTGATACCAACTGGGTCAGAGGTTACCACACCTTCAGATGTACGAAGAGCCTGGATTCTGGAGGAGGCCTGTTGCTTCCGAAATTGGAATGCCAGTAACTCTACCTCCTTTTCTCTATTCTCCAGTACGTGTGCTTCAATCTCAACAATAGCCACTCAGCCTTCTGATTGAGCAGAGAGTTGATTTGGTACTTGAAGCCAACTATTCTCCTAGTTAAGGAGACATCCCAAGAAGCAACAGGCAAGGATTTAAACCTTGCCTCCAACCCTGAAAGTTCGGATTGTAATGAATCCAAGGATTTCTTGCGATCCCTGTTCCACTTAGCCAAAAAAAGCAATAATATGCCCCCTCAGGACCACCTTGAATGCTTCCCACACAGCGTCCGAGGAGGCTCCATATGCTGAATTGATGGTAAAATATTCTTTAGCTACCTCAGTCATCGACCGCCTGAACTCGGGATTCTGAAGGAGAAGAGGATTGCATCACCACCTCATACCAGAGGGCAGTTGTCCTAAGGGGGTATAAGTTGTCATCACAGGGGCATGGTCAGAGATGATGATATTCCCTATACCATTGTTGGATATAGACCCTGATGCCACTGCATTAGCAAGCCAGAAGTCGATGCGGCTGTGTACCCCACGGGAAGGGGAATAGTAGGAGTAATCCCTACCTGAGGGGAATTCACATCTACAAATATCCTTTAGGCCACACTCATCCTATATACCCTGCAGGGCAGAATACACCCGAGGGTGTGCTTGTGGGGTAGGCTTAGATTTTTCCAAAAAGATGTCCTACACCAAATTAAAATCACCACCAACCAGAATGGGCATGTGGGCATCGGACTGGACTAGGGAGAAGAGGGCTTGGCTGAAACTAGGGAAAAAATCAACTTGGTCAGTATTAGGGGCATAGAGATTACCCACGATCAGCTTACCATTCAGGGTAGAAAGTTTGACAATAACACAGTGGCCCTGATTATCGTCTCGATGCTCCTCTATCACCCATGAGCTAGAGTGACAAATAAGTATGGTCACCCCTTGGCCTTAGAGGAAGCAGAACTGGCGCGGACCTCCCCCACCCATGATTTCTTCAGCCATGGAACGGATCTGTCGAGAAGGTGTGTTTCTTGTAAAAGGGCTACATTTACATGCAGGGAGCGTAGGTACTGCAAACCTTTGGTATGCTTAATGGGGTGATTAAGCCCTTTGATGTTCCAAGACATAACCCTTTAACTGAGTCGGTAGGCATAATAGCAGAAGGGAGAAAAAACAATGTACTTACTCACCCAACTGTGTAGAACTAGGAGAGGGAGGGAGAGAGAGGAATCTAAGGCACAGTACTTGCAGTGTTCTGCGAAAGGGCTGCTGCTAGATAAAAGGAGGAGGGAAACCTCCTGCACTAAAGGGAGGAGTCAGAAGTGCTTTGCAAGAGAAAAGTCAGAAGCAATATTAGTAACAGGTGCAAATTAGCAACGAATCAACAAGAGATAAACAGTTCAATCCAACTACAGTAAAATATTAAATGAGCCCGTGCTTAGTGCAAACTAGCTGACCAAGCACGGACATAACCGCACCTAAACAAGTGTATAAACGCTATGAGTGGAGAAAGCTTAAGGCGAAAGAGGAGCCTGCACAAGGGGTCCCTCAGCTATGCAAGCTTTGACACCTAGCAATAAGGGAGTGATAAGAAACAATCCAACATGGTTACACCCCTCCTCATCCCAGGGGTATCCCCTGGTCAGCTAACACAACGCTGGGGAGGAAGGGGTAAGAAGGGGCAATAGTGGGCAAAAACCCAACTGAGTCATCACGAGAGCCTAATATGCCCTACTAATAAGGTCAAACAGGCCTTCACAGACCCTAGCAAGAACACCAGGGTGACACAGCTATGTCTGGCTTATCAAAGCAGACAGGGAACATTCAAGATCCACCATGTGCGAGCAGCCACCAACTGAGCCAGGGCAGACTGGGAGAGATAAGCGTGGGGGTAGCAGGGAGTCAGCATCCAAACCCAACACAAGAACAAAGCTCAGCCCACCCCTTGGGACCCAACCTCCGTTAGCAGGGGGCATGTAGTTAGCACCAGCTGTGAGAAGAACATCAGGTAGAAGAGTTTGCATACCAGCCACCCCAGGGAGAGGCTGGGGGGGCAGAATCACCGCCACAACTGAGCTATCTACAGCCCAGAGAAGGGCTCCCTTCAACTAGGCAAACAGGTGTAATAAATGCATAAACATAATAACAGACAAGCCGTTCATATGAGTCCAGGACAAGCAGCCCTTGATGCTCTCACGTAATTATGGAACTAAAAGCTGTCCAGCCGTTGAAGCTAGGGAGGCTCCCACTTTATATTCAGGCTCAGAGGAAGACGAAGACACTTCAGCCACGTATGATTTAGCTCCTGGTTTAATCAGTCCTGATATGTCGGCGGCATCCACCAAAGAAGACTCTGGTATATTGACCTACTCATTGACAAGTTCCATATCTGTCTCAGAGACGTCTGGATTAGGGAGAACAATAGCCGTGGTCGTTGGAGATGAGTCGTCCTTGGAGATCTTAGCTGGCGGTGCTACTTCGCAGTAGTCCATGAAGAGGTGCTGCCCACTTCTGGGATGCTGTCTCTGTCTATGACTGGGCCCTGGAGTCCTAGGAGGTAAAGAAGGCTGCTCTACAGGACCAGTGGGAGCAGGAGTAGAACTGGCAACAGGCGCTGGGTGGCTGGCAGGCCTCTGACTGGGGGAACCTGTGACCGAGAGCTCCTGCCACTCTTGAGGACTGACCTTTTCTTAAATCTGTTGCAACAGTTCTTCTATTTCTAAGCCTAATCTGTCCTTTACAGTTTCTAGTCCAGAAGGTTGGCCACCTATTGGCACCCCTCTCCCTCCCCTGACTATGCTATAGCGTCCTCTTTGATTTTTCTTTTCCCTCTCAGGTCCTCATACAGGAAGGTTATTGTGGTGACCTCCAAGTGTATGTAAAACAGGTTGCGTTTATTGTTGTTGGATATAGTATGTAATAGAACTACGTTATAAAATACCTTGATGTATATACTTTATGTTTATGAAACCTGTAAGCATAAGTAAGAAATGTCATGGCAATTTGCATATATCCCATGATGCATTGTATTATGGAAGTAGGTATGATGTTGTATTTCTTTGAAACTTGATTTGTTGCCAATGCCCTTTGGGGTAACCCTTCTTTCAGTGATTCTGCATTGAGATTTTTTGTCTATAGCTTGTTTTTGTTTTTTTTTCTTCTTTTTGAGCCCCCCACTACCCAAGCAAATAGAGCTTGCATAGTGGTGGTGGGTACATCTGCACTGGTGAAGGGGATCAGAGATCAGTGTCAGTAGGTGCTGGCTAAGGCTAAGTGCAGATAAAGGACATTCATAGTCTGTTGCTGCAAACTTGATGTACTGAAGAAAAAATATGCCATTGCATAAGGTTATTT
The DNA here is from genome assembly GCA_016271365.2 of Neoceratodus forsteri. Lineage (NCBI taxonomy): Eukaryota > Metazoa > Chordata > Ceratodontiformes > Ceratodontidae > Neoceratodus > Neoceratodus forsteri. The sequence goes on from CM057456.1 coordinate 1,729,550,686, forward strand.
CTTGTATTTTGAATAAATATCACACAGAGATAGTGTGTTGAACCCGAAGTTTGGGTCTGGTCCATCTGTTATCCCACAACCCCTCCACAGAACCATATAGTGAAGGGTCTTGTGTACCAGAATAGCGTCCCTCCAGAATCTGCTTCCTTGAATCATGGTTCCAAGCTGAGGACGTCAGAGCATTAGGTTCCCAGAGCCTTCTGGGAGATGTAGGCATGAGGGGGAGATTAGGCCAAAATCTAGCAATCCACCATTCAGCATCAGCTGGACAGTCCGCCAGGAGCTCCCTCCCTTCTTTGGACACAAGAAGTCTGGTGAGACCTTTAAACCTGTATTGAAAGTTGTGAGCGACTAGGAACTTTTTGAGGGGAATAAAGGCACAACATCTTGCCGAGGTTTCCTGAGCAAAGTCTCTACAAAAAAATATATGGGCCCCTTGCCACTAAATCTCTCCTAGATCTCTTGTCACTCTTAAGATTTTCAGGTATGCCACAATAGGCCTTGGGGGCTGATTAGGATTCTCTATTCTCGCAATGATGCAGTGGGTCCTCTCCACCTCTATGGGGCCCTGCCAGTGTTCTCCCAACATAATGGGGATGGACTTGTTCAGGAATCTCTCCATGGAGGTACCTTCCATGCATTCAGGGATGCTGATGATTCGGAGATTATTGCGGCATCCCCTGTTCTCCTGATCCTCTGTTCATTCATGCAGGGTAACCAGCTTCTCTTCATGGGCCTGCAATTTGTGCAAGAGTCTGACCTGCTGCTGCTCCAGTGTTTTGACCCTCTGCTCCGCAACATTGACCCTATCTTAAAGCTGCCGTATATCCACTGTAGTGCCAGTGAGGGTGGTATTAATATTATCCACCCTGGATAACAAAGCTTCCAGCATGTTAGTATTATAACTTAAGGGGTCCTCTACAGATGAAGGTTGCTGCTGAGTGCCAGGTTGATTAGAGGTAGGTGGAGGAGGGATCCCCTGGAAACCATCATAGCAGAGGGTAAAGGAAGTGTGCCTCACTGGGTCAAGCTGTGGGCTGATAAGGAGTAAGGTGATTGCATGGGGAGTAGTCCAGCCAGAGAGGTCGAGACCTGTGAGACCTAACTTGCTGCTGCGACTCACGGGTAACCAGCACAAAAAACAACTGAATACCACTCCAGTGACTGCCAATAGTCATGCCGGACAGTCCAGGTGTTTTGCACAAAAGACTACAGCGCAAATAAGAGGGATTTCACCACAGATTAGGGTAGCCAAGTGAGGATTGTCTCTGGACTCGGAGGAGCGCTCAAAATGAAGCAGCCATGTTCTCGGTGGCTAAACCATGCCCCTGTCACAGGGGTCAGTACTGTGACCAGTCCTCTTCAATGTCTTCATTAGTGTCATTGCAGAGGGGCTAGAGGGAAAGGTATGCCTGTTCATGGATGACACAAAAATCTGCAACAGAGTGGACACAGCAGGGGGGGTGGAGAAAATGAAGGAAGATATAAAAAAACTGGAAGACTGATCAAGGGTTTGGTAACGGGCTTCAACACCAAAAAATATAAAATTATGCACATGGGGCACAGAAACCAAGGGCAACATATCATTTGGGGGGTAGTAACAACAACAAAACAGGAAAGAAATCTGGGGGTCATCATATCTGATGACCTGAAGGTAGCAAAGCAGTGTGATGAGGCAGTAGGAAAGGCTAGTAGGATGCTGGGGTGCATAGGGAGGGGTATCACCAACAGAAAAAGGGAGGCAGTGTTACCCCTATATAGATCAATGGTGAGGCCACACCTCAAGTACTGTGTCCAGTTCTGGAGGTCCCATCTCAGAAAGGACATAGCCCAGGTGGAGTTGATACAGAGAAGGCCAAACAAAATGGTGCATGGCCTGCATCAGAAGCCCTATGAGGAAAGACTCAGTGAATTAAATATGTACTCACTGGAGGAAAGGACAGAAAGAGGAGACATGATAGAAACATTCAAATACCTCAAGGGTATCAATAAGGTACAGGAGGGTGGCATACTGCATATAAAGAGATGCTCAAGGATAAGGGGGCATGATATGAAGCTGGAAAGGGGGAGACTTAGAGGGGTTGTGAGGAAATAATTCTTCATGGAAAGGGTGGAGGATGCCTGGAACAGTCTCTCAGCAGAGGTGATAGGTACTGAAACAGTAACAGGTTTCAAACATGTACAGGATAGACATGGAGACCTTAATAACAGGGATGGGGCGGAGAAGGGGCAAGGCCAGAGATCAATTATGGTCTACGGTAGCACAGTAAGCAGGGACTTTAGGGCAGACTAGGTGAGCCAAGAGATCCTTTTGTGCCGACAGCTACTATGTGTTGATTTCAATTTCATTCAGCAAGGCCTTCGAATCGTGTCTCACAGGCGATTGCTGAAAAAAATTTAGGATCTTGGGGTGGCAAGGGACATAGTAAGATGGATAGGATATTGTCTGAGGGGAAGACAGCAGAGGGTCATGATAAATGGGATCAAATCAGAAGATAGGGAAGTCACAAGTTGGGTGCCGCAGGGCTCTGTCCTGGGGTCAGCCGTCTTCAATATGTTTACCAGTGACATTCGAGCAGGAATCCTGGACAGGTTGTGTCTCTTCACAGATGACACAAACCTCTGTGAGAGGGGGAAAGCAATGAGGAAATTAAGGAGATGCAGACTGACCTAGACTGGAGAGGTGGTCTAAGGTCTGGCAGTTGAAATTCAATGCCACAAATTGTAAGGTGATGTACCTAGGGAGCCTGAACCCCAGGGTGGAGTACTAGATGGGAGGGGTTATGCTGAGCACTATGGCTGAGGAAAGGGAGCTAGGAGTCATCATTAACAATGCCCTGAAACTATCAAGTGAATGCAACAAGGCTTTTAGTAAGGCAAATAGGATGTTGCAATGTATCAGGAAGGGTACTGACAGTAGAAGAAAAGAGGTAATATTACCTCTTTATAGACCAATGGTGAGGCCTCACCTGGAGTACTGCACCCAGTTCTGGAGTCCTCACCTTAGTTAGGATAAGGGCAGGCTAGAGGCAGTGCAAAGAAGGGTGATCAGGATGATACAGGGCCAACAGAGCAGATCTTATGAGGATTGACACAAGGCATGAAACATGTACTCGCTTGAGACGCGACAGGAATGGGGTGATATGATAGAGACCTTGAAATCTTAAAGGAATAAACATGATATGACAGAGACCATGAAATTCCTGACAGGAATAAATAAGGTGAACTACGGGGAGTTACTTAGCATAAGCACAAGTTTGAGGTCACAGGGGCACAAGTGGAAACTGAAAGGAGGAAGGTTTCAGAGGGATAAGAGGAAGTATTACTTTACAGAGAGTGTGGTGGAACCTTGGAACAATTGGCCAGCTGAAGTGGTAAGTGCCAAAACCATAAGTGGTTTCAAGTATGGTTTGGACAGAGTGAAGGCTGTAGGGGCTACTCGGGGCAGTAGTAGCAGGGAAGGGATTGGGGGAGGATTGCTAGGGTTAGCACAATGGATGACAATTTATTTTATTTTATTTATTTATTTAGTTTTTGTTAACCGGGTAGGTGCACTTGCCATAAAATGACTATTTTCAGGCATGACCCGGGAGAGTACAAAAAAAGGAGAACAGTTGAACAACAGCAACATGGGTACAGCAGTGCTACAAAAATACAATAGGTAGAAACAACAACAAATCATGGCAAGCATTATACAGATAATGGCAGTAAGATATATAATAAGTGCAGAAACCCATTGATATGGGCAATTAATAATCCTTTCTTGGACATGCCAGATAACTCATTTGGGGAAAAGAAACAGGTAGGTGGACCTGGATTTAGTCTGATGTTCCCAGATAGCAGAATAATGATCATGGCTAGGAACCAAAGTCTTGTACAGTGGCAGGTTAGGGTGAAAGCACATCTCCATGGCAGCTTCCTCCTGGCATGTAGAGGGTAATAGATGCTGCCTCTAACAAGGAGGATAGGGTTAGGTTGCAGATCAGGCTTTGTCTCTGCAATTAAGTTAGAGAAAATATAGTTGCAGTAAGCCTCTGAGGAGTTTTGCCATTTGGTTACATGGGAGAGCCCATGTGGCAGTGTCCAGGCTGAGTAAAAGGACAAACGACAAGAGTGCTCACAGCAGACTATACTTCGCCATAGTGTTACTATTTGACTTGGGTAGGAAGGCTAGTTATTTATTTTTGATAACCGGGTGAGTGCACTAGATATCAAATGTCTATTTTCAGGCATGACCCAGGAGAGTACAAGCCGATACAGGCAGTAATTTTCAGTATTGACAGTATAGTATAGAAAAACATGTAAATTACAATAAGGATTACAGTGAACATAGGAGAAGATAAGTACAGCAGTTTAGCCTAATAAATTGTCAGACAAATAAAAAAATAGGCTGTGAAGACTGGGAATACAAAGTAGTAATTACAAACAGAAACTTGGCCAGCGACATAGCATTAAACATCACATCAGGTATTACCAATTTCAAAATTAGTATCTATCAGAACTTTAACAAACAGTTAAAATTTTTGTTGAATTGAGTGCCAGTATTGTTGGAGCAGATTCAGCAGTAGGAAGAGGGAGAGTTGTAAGTCTTGGGGATACATAGGGAACTACAGGCAGACTGAATGGACCATTGATCTATACCTGCTGGCCTTGTCTATGTTTCTATGTAAAGGAAGCAGATAAAACAACCAGCAACATCAATGAATTTTAGAAAAAGTAAGCAATCATAAAATGTCGGTTTTAAACTAGAAATAATATGATCCAAAAAGATAACAATGCCCCTTTAAGGACTCAGTGCATCCACACTTTAAATCCATTTCCTCAATAAAATATTAAGGAAATGGACATATAAAGGGCACATAATGTATTGCTTAATGGGTCCTGAAGCTTGCATGAGATTTGTCACTGGCTTCAACATGTTTTAAGTATCAGTCACCAAGAAGTGTTCATACAGTACTTTGTTTAGAAAGGAATGGGTTCTGAAGCATGTATGAGATTTGCCACTAGGGGGAGAAAGGTTTTTAAAGTAGGAAAGAAGGAAGAAAGAAAGGAAGGAATGAAGGAGGCAAGGAGATTTTATATCATGCCCTTCATGTATGTTGTATCTTGAAGTGCTTTAAAGCACATGAACTTTTGTAGCATCCATAGGGAGCAGCCAGGGAGGTTCAGTTATACTGAGAGGTTGAAGAAAGCTAAGACAGGTTGAGCAAAGAGAAATAGCCAGATAGCATGTCAAGCACAGGGATATAAAGTGACTTGCTCAAGGTTACACAGTGAGTAAAAGCAGTGCTGGCCCTAGCTATCCAGGGACCTTGTGCAAATCTCCCTGCCAGGGCCCATATCAGAAGCTGCGAAGCCCCCAAGGAACATCCTCATCCTTACCATGGCCTCTCTATAGCTTCATTTTCAGCTAGTTTTGTGTCATATTTGCACGTTACTTGAATTAGAACATAGAGGATCAGGAAGAAAGGAGGTCAACTGGATAGCTGATGCTTTATGGGGGCTCCTCTGTTCTTGGGGCCCTGTAAGAATGCACAGTTCAATGCATGCTAAGGCCAGCTCTCAGTAAAAGGAGGTGGTGGTGGTGGTGGAATTCAAACCTGTGTCTCCTGGCTCATCTCTATGTGCCTTAACCACTAGGCTGCAATACCTTATTTAGCCAGAGTAGCTGAACTGGGTTGCAGCTGTCACAGTTTTAGGCCCACGATTTTTCTGTGATGCAGCAAATCTGGAAACGCAAAAACTAAAAGTACTGTGCAGTAGTGTCACTGGATTTGTAAGGACTAGAGGCTGTCACTGACAAGGCCAAATGCAGGTTTTTGAATTAAGAGAAAAAAACTAAGGATTTATTAATGAACTGTAGCAGCACAACAGTAGAAAGTCTAAGAACTACAACCTTAAAAATAGCATCGAGCCAGCATACGTTTTAGGAAAATAAAATAAAAAGGTTTGCTATAAGGCCACATACACAACAACTGGTTTTATGAACTTGGAACTGAAGAAAAAAAAACTGTCGGTGGTGAAAACCCTGGTGAACACAAAGACTCCAAGATATCTGCCTGTCATTCCCATGCTCTGTGCAGAAAGGAAAGGATCTGGAATGCTGGAGAAGGTTTCCCTAGATGGTATAGAACAGATACTGCTCTCACAGAGAGGGAGAGAGAACAAACATGAAGTGGATCCATGATACCTCATGGCTAACAACTGCATGGGGCATGAAAGATGTGCAGTTGGAATAATCAGTGATGCTATTGAGCAGGAGCAGCTATTACACTGGCAAACATTTAGAAGGGTGATAACATAATTTAGATGTGCGAAAGATTTAGAGAGAGAGAACAAACAGCTGTTCTATTTCAGGTCACGTATCAGCTTCTCTAAACAGTCACTTATGCAAAAAATCATGACATGGTGTGCACTGTTGTGGTATAGCGTGCCTCAGGTGTGTTGTGATGCACATGGCATTCTCCAGTGCTTTCAGCCTCCTGAGAAGTGCCATTATCCCACATCAATGCACACTCTGGAGTGCTTTATTGTTATTATAAAATAAGCTGAAATTTACTAATAAATAAAAGATTAGCTTGGAGTTAAAAATTGTTTTTCATTGTAATTTTAAAATATATACAAGCATACAAAATTAGAGCGGAAGAAGGCCTCAATGGGATCACTCCCCCCAACATTCACACACACTTTTCAGTGCTAATACCTTGTTACATTTGTTTATTGTAAATACACATTCAACCTTTGCAGTATAGCCTAGAGGTTAGAATACTGAGTTGCAAATGAGCTTGGTACATACAGTAGACCTGGATTTGAGTCCCACAACCTCTACTTTCATATTGTGTGACTCTGAGCAATTCACTTAACCTCCCAGTGCTCTCTGGTCACCCCTGAAAACAGCACTTGTGCCTAGTGGGCCTTACCTGGTTACCAAATTCTAAATGTACAACATTATTTAGATCGCACTTTATCTTAAGTGTCAACTTTGATGTAACTGCAAGGTATGTAATCATTAATTACATTCAACAGGGGTAATTACACTGCAGATACACTTTTGTTGCATGTAACTACATTGCAACTGCAATACAGTTACAGTGTAGTTAAGGAAACTTAAAGTGTTACAGTACCTTTACTTATTTACATATTCATTTATCAATGTATGTATGTATTTATTTTCTGTTAATCAGGTAATTGCACCAGACAATTCATGACCCGGGGCAGTACAAACCAAACAGCAGATCAAGAATATAGTACCATACAATAAGTAACAACTAGCAAACTGCAAAACATATTATATGCAAAAAAAGATGCAATAACATATAGTGAAATGAATAGCTGCAAAAATGTTGCTGATGGAAAAAAAGTACAATAGTATAATAAATTAATGCCATCCAGAACAAGGAACAGTAGAAGCAAATATACCAAGTAAAAACAAAGTGTCAAAGTACAATGATGCATAGAATACACATTAACTATTGACACAAGTTTCAAGTACAGGTACTGCAGAGATATACTGTATGTGGACAGCAGATAATCCCTGAATTTAAGTCTAAATAGTAGTTGGTGAGTGGACATGGTTAACAGCTCGAAGGGGAGAGTAGTTTTGAAATCAGGGATGAGAAAGGAAAAGGTTTGCTGCCCCAAGTTGGTGGAGAGTTTGGGAACACAACCTAAAGACATGCTTGCTTTTTTTTCACATTTTTTGACTTGCTGTGGTGGATCACTGCTATTCTTTGCCACCCTTACCGGACTCAGGGTCTTTCGGGATCTTCCATGTGCTATGCGCATCCCAACAGAACTCCAGAGCTGGCCCAGAGGCTTCGTCATGTGGCAACCCCCAATTTTTCCACCTGTTTTTCTTCCCCCCTTCAGTTTTTCCCAGGATCCAGCAGTAGCATTGCATGCATGTTGTTGAAGTGGCCAATGGCCAAAGTTTAGTGACCAGTGGCCAAGGTTTTAGTAACCAGTGACAAAACTTTTATCAACAATATATAGTTGGCTAACCAAAAGGTTGAGGAGATAGAAAGGTGTAAAATGGCTAGTGTAGATTGATAAAGGGCTAGTAAAAAGTGAAGATGGCTAGTAGATGACTAAATGATGCCAACATTTGAATTGGTATATCTAGTAGCAAAAGGCTGCAAGTGGCTAAATACCACCATGTCACTTAATATGTATGTGTGTGTAAGACTTTAAAAGGGTTAATTGTTAAGATTTATGACATAATTCAAGAAGCACAAAGCAGGGTCTAACTTGGAATTGCCCTATTCAATGTCTTTTTAAAAGGTTACAGCTAAGATAAGAATGCAGCTGCTAGTAACCACGGCTGGCCTTGAAAACTGAACTTCCTCATCTTGTAATACAATTTGGCCACTGTCTGGTTTTTATCTGTCAACTGAGTATTTTTAAAACAGTCACATCCCCTTGCATGTTTTCTGTATCCTGAAGTAAGTATTTTTGATAAATAAAAAACCCTGATTACTTGTTTTCCATTTAAGAATGACCGCATGTCTCGGCAAAGTGTCAAAAGTATCTTATGACATGAGGTATCTTACGGCCAATGTATTTTTGAACCCGAGTCTTATGACTTGTCAAATGACATATTGTCTGTGTTTAAAACTGCTAAGGTAGTCTTTGGGAAATTCCAGCCTTGCATTTTTTTCTAAGCTTGCTACACATAAATATGGGACCTATGGTTATGTCCAGCGTCCCTTCGAGAAGACACAGTCTGAGACAATCCGCAGTCTGAGACTATCCATAGATTGCTCAGGGGATCCAGACATATATGATTTCATGTGTCTCTGAGATGCTGTAGCCTTGTAATGCAAATATTACTAGCTGTCTAGATTGCATGTTAGAAACACCCCAATGGACTGTTCCATGGACTGTTTCATTGACTGTAAGATCAAATTGTATCAGGTACACTCAGGTAGTAGCAGGCTACCGGAGACTATCTCAATAAATTACAACTAATTTGGCAAAGAAATAGTGTGGTGGCTTTATTGAATTACTGAGAATTACCAACCAGGAACCTGTATAAACTCTTTAATTAAATCCAGTTAACAACGTGGAGGTGCACATGTGCACCACAGCTCCAGACCAGCCACATCCACCCTCCCTGTGGTCTAGCAACAAGCTCTTTGAGGTGACACTGTCACCCTGCCTCCACTGAGTGGCAGCCAAGTACAGAGAAGCCCTCTAATGCCCTCTCAAGGAGGAGAGCTGCCAGCCGGCAGCCACTCTACATCCTTTCCCTCTCCCCCTGCCAACCCCCAATGACCCAGGTTCATTCCCAAACCCAGGTCACTGGCATGGCATGAGGTGTGGCTTCCAGCACCTCAACCCTCTGCGCCACCGGGCTGGCAAAGACATGCTTGCTGATCTGAGGGAGTAAGCATTGAAATGCCAATGGAGCATATCGGCAAAGGAGACTGGTACCTAAACAAGACTGCAGTATTTTATCCATGAAAAAAACAAGCATAAAGAAACACTGATTAGTTGAAGATAGCCAAACCAACCACTATGCAGCACACAGTGGTGGGTAAGGAAATTAGTTACCGGGGCAAAATAACATGCATTATTGTATGCCATATCTACTTTATAAAGGTTTCCTTTAGAGGTATAAAATAGGCCAATAAACCTTAGTGCAAGCAGTGCAGATATCATGGGCAATCGCTACACAAGCTTGAGTAATATTACACCTGACTCTGAATACAAGGCTCAGACTAGAACTGGCTGATTTGGAGACACCATTAATATGATAAGTAAAGTGAAGTGAGGGGTCCAAGGTGATACCCAGATACTTAAAGGGAAATGCCCATCAAAACGTGTTCCTGAACATAGTGTGAGGCAGTCCCCAATTAAGCTTCTAATCTAAAACTTAAATATTTACCTTGTTACGACATTTGGTAGTATTCCTTTTGTCTAATTAATCCTGTTGACCCTCCCAACCCGCATTTTGTAAAGAGTGCCATTAGCTGCGTATCCCAGAACCTTCTGTGGTTGACATAAGCACTGGAGATCAGCTGTGGGTAACAGTATACAAGATATTAATAGTAGGAGCTACTAATGGCTCTGGTTCATCCTTTCCTGACCCCAATGCCATAACAACTCTATATACTGTATAGACTGCACTGTCTGAGTTTGAACCATGATAAAGCTAAGCAAGATATCCCAATTTCTGAACCATGGAAACATAGAATATGATAGCAGATAATGACCACTTGGCCCATCCAGACTGCCTATTTCCCCCTACCTATATTATTACCGCAGACTGTGCCTGATCGCTGGCTCTTTCTCCATCCCCCCCTTCCTTTTTACTATCCCTTGTGCTTATCCCATGCATTCTTGAATCCCACCAAGGAAAGGAGCAAGGTACAGCTCAGCATGATCAACCAAGTCAAAAGTCTTAGATCTAAAAACATCGCTCTGCACAACACATCATTTTGTCCATGGCAACTCCAGTCAGTTTTACCAAAGCAGTATTGGTACTATGTCCCTTTTTAATACCATGTTAAGTCAGAGACAAAATATTGTGCAAATAAGGAGTCAGTGAATTGGATAGAGATTAGCTTTCCAAGGTGCTTGCTGAAGACAGATAAAATAGTAACATACTGATAGACACTCAGGGATTTAAGGTTGCCTTTTTCTTTTCAGATGTCAGGCAAAGATCACTTGATAAGGACATGTTGAAAATGCAACCAATGAGTTGTGCCAGAGCAGAGATAACAAGCTGAAGGGGTCTTAGCTCCAGACCATCAAAGCCAAGGTTATCACCTGAGGAGACAAAGCAAATGAAATTGAGGACAGACAATGAAGGCATAGTTTTTAAGTGAAATAGGGGATAATCAGATATACTGTAGTAGTAGCAGTAGGGGAGGATGACGGACCAGGCTGAACCCTAGCAGTGGAGAAAAGACAAAAACAGACAAGTCAGAAAAGCATTTGTTGATGCAGTTGCAAAGGTAACTGGATCAGTGCAATTCACACCACTTATATTTAAATCAGAAACTGGAGGATTACAGTTAGTGCCAAAAACACTTTTGAAATGATTCCAAATTTTTATGCAGGTCACGAGCACGAGCAGTGGCAAAGAGAAGATCTTTACAAGAGACACTTTTACTGGAGTAAGTTGTTTTCTTCACATTGCCATAAATTAGCAATAATCCACTCCAGGGTATGGGGTTATAGGGATTTAATCCACACCTCGGGCACTGTGAGGACACTCGGCCTGCAGCCTTGTGCCTCACAATGCACACGAGGCATGGATTAAATGCCTATACCCCATACCCTGTCGTGGGTTATTGCTAACTTATGGCAATGTGAAAATTTTGCATGGAATTACATGGAAGCAGGTTGGGGTGTTTTGAATTCAAATAGGAAAGAATAAAAATTTGTGTTATGAATTTGGAAGTCATTAAATAAACATTTTTATATTAAATGGGGGAAGGATTACATTGTAAATATATACCTATATTACAATGTTATTCCTTATACAGAAACTGTAGGAAGACACATTTATTTAAGTAGCACTTATTGGGTCCTGAGTAAGTGAACAATTTGGTAACATAAAAAATTTTTTTCACTTTTCTGATTATGAAATGAAAATTAGATAACTTGGAGACAAATCTGTGTGAGTGGCAGTGGCGGAGAAACATATCAAAAGTGGGTTGTCTGAGATGCCAGTGCTACATAACACACAGAACAAGAGCACAGGGAAAATCATTTTCTTGCATATACTTCAATCAACCAACATGGCTTTTTATAATCCTGAATCATCTACGTATTTTCATGACTGGTACATAGTTTCCATGCTGTAATGTAATGTTAGGATTCACAATTATCAAAGCAGAACAAAGCTACAATGTGCAACTTTTGGAGAATTGTGGACAGAGGCATGCACAGAGTGAATAAACAAGGGGGCCAGTAACATAATGGATAGAGTCATCAGTGTTGTGGGGGGGGGGCTGAGGGGATGCTCCCCCAGGAAAAATGTTTAAAAATACATTGTAAATGGTGCATTTTTCATGCATTTTAAAGCTCCAACAATGTTGCATGCTACTACTTATAAAAAAAAAATACTTTTCAATTTAAATTTTTAGTAAAGCCCTTTCATTTTAAACCTCTATTGATTTTCAATTTTTTAAAGAAGATAAACCATTTATCCTGCTCACAACATGATACTGCAACACAGAGCAAGAGAATCAGGCTGCACAGCTCAACATTGCTTTCATACTGCTTGAAAACTAACCTCAGCAGCTTGCCAAGTACTGCTAGATTAGAAGAAATACTAACTGGACGAGGATCCTGCCCTTTAGAAATTTGATCCAGGATTGCTCTGCACTCATGCCACTGCTGTCTGGATGCCAGTCAAGCCTGACTTGCCTGATCTAATAAATATGTGATCTTCTGTCAAATCCTTTTTGTTTTACCAGGAAAGGAGGAATTGGCCTAAAAGTTCTGATTTCAGCCACACCACTACCCATCAGTATCTCCATGGTAACAGAGATCTTGTGGTTGTGAAAGACTGCAAAACAGTCCCAAAATATACTGCAGGCATGGTGCCACTGTCACTACCACCCATGACCCAGAGGTGAGAAGCTCTGTTAATTTCTAATTGCAGTCACTGACACTATAGCAAGTGCAACAGCCTGTCGCCCCTTATTAGTGAATGGGGAACACGGCATCAGGTGCTGAATGGGAGGTCCATGGCCAGGGTCACCCCCCTCCTGTGCATGCCTATGATTATGAGATGGTAAAGGAAGCTATAATAACTATATATAGCAATCTACTCAATATTAAAAGAAAATGCAAAAGTTATTTTTTTGAAATGTACTCTCTGTTTTCTAGCGTTTCTGTACATAGAGTGCATAAACATTTTTTTCATAAACCTGTAGTGTTTTCTTTCCTCCCCTGTCATCTTCCAGGGATATCATATACTCTCCATTCAGTAGTGGACTCGGGGGAGGGGGACAAGTCAGTCAGCTGGGGCTCCAAGCAAAAGTGAAAATCTGAAAATGTGATCAGGCCAGAAGCATAATCAGTATATTAAATAAATATATCATACCTTTCTGCAAACAAAACGATGCACAGACAGAGAATGACTGTTGTACTGTTAGAGGAACAAAAAGGTAGAAGAGAGACTGAGATGCAGATATACACCCTATAAAGTTTGAAACACAAATTAGGTTTGGTCTGCTTGACTCAAGTGAAGGCAGAACAAATGGAGAAGCAGATAATAAAACTGGGGAAACAGAAACATGTAAAAGAAGGGATGTTGAACCCAAAGTGGATTGGGACTCCATCCTAAGATTTACAGATGTTATGTAATCAAAAGTGGCAACATATATAGGTTCTATGTTTTCCTGGGGCTAGTGTTTGAGACATTAAAAACAGGTTGGAAAAACTGATCAAATGTCTTTACAAGTGACAATGCAGATGGACTGGCAGGGAAGGTACACCTTTTTGTAGCTGATACCAAAATCTGTAATGGGGTGGACAATAAGTAAGGAAGGGGTGGAAAGGATGCATAGAGATCTTGGGAAACACAAGGCATGATCAAGAGCACGGTAGTTGGGCTTCAATGCTAATAAGTGCAAAATCATGCACCTATGGCATAGGAACCCAAGAGCTGAGTATAGGAATGGGGGGGGGTACTGTCAGTCATTAAGCCTTGGCGTTATTATATCTGATGACCTGAAAGTGGTAGGGCACTGTGACAAAGCAGTGGGTAGGGCCAGTGGGATGCTGGGATACATAAGAAGAGGTATCGCCAGCAGGAGGAGGGAGGTGGTATTGCCACTATATTAAGGGGATACACGATGGCTAGATGTGTGATATAGAATATATCTGAATGAGTGGCAATTGAGTTCAGGGAATATCACGAGTGGTGGAGCATAGCAGAGCATCAGCATCCAGAGCAGTGTGACACATCAGTATCCTGTGGTACCCACTGCAATCTCTGCATGGACTTCAGTCATTTGGGTCAGCCTAGGTGCAAGTTAGGCTGATATACTGCCATAAAATCCAACTGACTTTTGGCTGAACTTTCTCCTTGTGTCCCGGTCGGCTGCCGATTGTTTTAGTGACGGGGGTTCGGCAGCAAGCTAGCAGCCAATCGGGCGTGAGAAGAGGTGGGTCTGGGCATTATTTAAAGCTTGTGTCAGCCTGAAGAACAACATCAGCATACAGAGCAGCGTGACACATCAGTATCCTGTGGTACCCATTGCAATCTCTGCATGGACTTCAGTCATTTGTGTCAGCCTTTGCTGCAGCCACATCCAAGAGCAGGGCCATTCTTGATGCCCTACAGAGGACATGCCTCAGACAGCTACTGTTGGAACCCACTCAGGAGGGAGCAATCTTTGACCTTGTACTCACAAATGGGGACAATGAGAGGATTTCCGATCTAGAAGTGGGTAGCCATCTGGGAACAAGTGAACAACAAACAGTATGGTTTATGATAAACTCAGCTGCAGAGTCAAGTCATACAAAAGTGATGGTACTGGACTTCAGGAGGGCTGAGGCTGACTTTGTCAAAATGGGAGAGTGCCTCAGAAAAGCACTAGCAAACAGCCAAGAAAGAGGGGTGGAGCAACAATGGAGAAACATCAAAACTGCCATCATGGAGGCAACAAGCCTTTGTGTGAAGCAAATAAACAAATCAAAACAAAAGAAAAAGCCACTATGGTTCTCAAAAGTGGTGGCAGGGAAGGTGAGGGAGAAAAAGATAGCATTTAGGAAGTATAAGGAAACACATAAGGAGCAGGACAGAGAACTGTACCAGTTAAGGCAGAAGGACTCAGGGTAGGCAGTCAGAATAGCAAAGGCCCAAACTGAGGAAAAGATAGCCAATCCAGTTAAGAAGGGGGATAAAACCTTTCATAGGTACATTAGGGAGCGTAGAAAGATAAAGGGAGGGATAGTGAAGCTGAACAGAATGGACGGTGGGTGAGCAAAGAGGGACAGTGAAAAAGCAGGGATACTGAACGAATACTTCTGCTCAGTATTCATAAAAGAGGAGGAGGGGGAAGTACCTAATCTGATTAACAGAAGCACTCTGGATATGGGGGGTCAATCCTGGTCCTTTCACAAAAGAAAGGGTTCTGAAAGAACTCCTAAAACTGAAGATGGACAAAGCAATGGTGCCTGATGGGATTCACCCCAGAACTCTACAAGAATTAAGGGGAGAACTAGTGACACCACTGACTACCCTTTTTAACAAATCATGAGAAGATGGTGTGGTACTTGAGGACTGGAGGAGAGTGGATGTGATTCCCTTTCACAAAAGTGAGAGCAAGACAGATGCAGGAAACCACAGACCTGTCAGTTTGACCTCTGTGGTAGGGAAAATTATGGAATCCCTTCTGAAGGAAAGAATTGTTGATTACATGGATTCACAGTGGGAATGTCATGTCAGACGAATCTAATTGATTTCTTTGACTGGGTGACCAATGTAGTAGACCAGGGAGGGGCTGTGGAAATGACCTAACTAGACTTTAGCACGGCATTTGATACAGTCCCACACAAAAGATTAATAAACAAATTAGCCAGCCTGGGAGTGGGTCCTAGGGTGGTAGCCTGGGTAAAACATTGGCTGGACAACAGGACACAGAAGGTAATAGTAAACAGAGTCCACTTTGAAGAAAGGGGGGTTACTATTGGGGTACCGCATGGTTCAGTACTGGGTCCAGTCCTTTTTAATGTCTTTATAAGTGACATTGCAGAGGGACTGGAAGGAAAAATATGGTTCTTTGCAGATGACACAAAGAACTGCAACAGGGTTGATACACAAGTGAAGGTGGAAAGGATGAGAAGGGATTTGGCAAGGTTGAAGGAATGGTCAGAAGTATGGCAGCTTGGATTTGGTGCAAAGAAGTGCAAAATAATGCACCTGGGAAACAAAAACCCAAGGGAAGAGTACACAATGGGGGGGAGGTAGTAACAACAACAAAAATGGAAAGGGACCAGGGGGAAATCATATCAGATGACCTTAAGGTTAGCAGGCAATGTGAGAAGGCAGTAGCGGGGCTGGGGGATACTGGGATGTATAGGGAGAGGCATCACCAGCAGAAAACAGGAAGTTGTTATCCCTCTGTACAGACAGTTGGTGAGACCCCATCTGGAGTACTGTGTCCATTTCTGGAGACCCCATCTCCGCAAGGACATAGACAGGATGGAGGCAGTCCAGAGGAGGGCAACTAAAATGATGCATGGTCTGCAAGAGAAGCCATATGAGGAGAGACTAAAAGAGCTTAATATGTATACCATTGAAGAAAGGAGGGAGAAGGGGGGCATGATTGAAACTTTCAAGTACCTCAATGGGATCAACAGAGTTCAAGAGGGTAGCATCTTTCAGAAAAAGAGATGTGCAAGAACAAGGGGACACGATTTGAAGATGGGGGGGGACGGCTCAGGGGCAATGTGCGGAAGTATTTTTTCACAGAGACGGTGGTGGACCCATGGAGCCACCTTCCTGAGAAGGTTGTGGGGTCTAAAACTGTGGGAGAATTCAAGAATGCATTAGACAGACATAAAGCAATTCTTGTAGGGGATAGTAAGAAATGGGCTGTTGGGTAACTAGGATCTGCAGCTTATCCAGTAGGTAGGGAAATGGACAGACTAGGTGGGCCAAGCGGTCTTTATCTGCCATCAAAGTCTATGTTTCTATGTCAGTGCAAGGCAGGCTGATAGAACACCTTTCAATTCCGCTTGAGTCAATTCAGCCCAGTGAATTCAGCCCCATGGCAATTCAGCCCAAGTCATTTCAGTTCCTATGTCAATTCAGCCCCAGTTAATTCAGCCTGAGTCAATTCAGCTCCATGGCAATTCAGCTCCATGTCAATTCAGCCCTTATGTCAATTCAGCCCCACGTCAATTCAGCCCCAGTCAATTCAGCTCCTATGTCAATTCAGCCCCAGTCAATTCAGCTCCTATGTCAATTCAGCCCCAGCCAATTCAGCTGCTCTGTCAATTCAGCCCGTCAGTTCAGCTCCTATGTCAATTCAGCCCCAGCCAATTCAGCTGCTCTGTCAATTCAGCCCCAGTCAGTTCAGCCCCTATGTCAATTCAGCCCCAGTCAATTCAGCCCCTATGTCAATTCAGCCCCACGTCAGTTCAGCCCCTATGTCAATTCAGCCCCAGCCAATTCAGCCCCTATGTCAATTCAGCCCCAGTCAGTTCAGCCCCTATGTCAGTTCAGCCCCAGTCAATTCAGCCCTTATGTCAATTCAGCCCCTATGTCAATTCAGCCCTACGTCAGTTCAGCCCCTATGTCAATTCAGCCCCACGTCAATTCAGCCCCACGTCAATTCAGCCCCTATGTCAAATCAGCCCCATGTCAATTCAGCCCCATGTCAATTCAGCCCCTATGTCAGTTCAGCCCCTATGTCAACTCAGCCCTCGTGTATATTCAGCTCTTTTTGGTCCTGCACTAGAATAAATATAACTAACAACATATGTAAACATATTTAAGCTTTATTAAAAGCTTTAAAACATATTTGTTTGCAATTAAGTACACTTTATTGAAAATGTTAATTTGGACATACAGTACATGAAGCAAACACCAATCACATACACCAGACAGAAGAAAAAGAACAGAACACAAATAAGCCTAAACATAACCTTCTAACCCACACAGCATCCAACCCCCCCAACTAACCTACCCCGACACTCATGTGCACATTCCAGCAGCTCCAGGTGTGAATACTAGAATGGACAGTGACTAAGGATATAACTGCTATTTGGGTTTTTTGCTTAATGGTGGGAAGGATGGAGTACTCTCCCAATGGACAAATGTCCTCTGTAGAAAAAGGAGGAAAGGCTGAAGAGTAGAACATTAAAACATATTGAGGGAATTGTACGCATCCATTAAGTTAAAACATGAAATTGTGTGCAAGTTCTCTCAGGTACTCAACTATTTCCCTTACATGGTATTCTGTGACAATGTGCTGAATTCTTTCAGCAGAGTTCTTGAATACTTTCTTAGGTTCTTGTAGTGGGCGGCCAGCAAGGTACTGCTCCATTATAGTCTTTGTCTCTGTCTCTGTCAGGCTCTGTTCTTTTTTTCATAGCATCGAAAAGTTTCCATATTGTGGGGTGATCAACACTTAGGAGGCTCACAAAACTGTTGTGCCATCCTTCAATGGCATTGTTTGTCCTTGGGATGCCTTGGTTAGTTGCATCATAGCAGTTCCACTGGCTATGAAGAAACCTGGGCTGTCATTGACTTTGTCTTCTGTCTATCCTCCCCAACCAAACATCTTCAAAATAGTCAGTCATAGGATGTAGCAAATCCTCATGCTCACCATAATACTCACTGTCCATTAAAGCCTCAAACGCTTTCACTTCATCGTGTATAGGCACGAATGCCAGTGCAGTCAACATTCTCACATTCAGTGCTAACTCTAGATCAGCTCCATATTGTTGTTGAAGTCTACAGTTCTGTACCTGCTGCCAGATACTTTGGCTGAAATTAAAAAAAAAATCAGCCATGCATTGTTGTTCCTGGAAAAGTGTCTTGGAATGCTAACACAGCACCAATCTCAAGGTCTGTCATTATTGATTGTGGGCTAAGGTCCGGTTGCAGCTTCTTCAGCTCTTGCAACAATTGCAAGTATGTTTGCTTGGTCTTATTTGGCAGCAGTGCATATACAGTAGGAAGCACTTTGTTGTGATGAACCCCATAAACGGTATATAACTGCTTGAAGAGTGGTGGGGAAGCCTTGAAGGCGCCGTCAGCATACCAGTGGGGTGACATGCTGAGGAAGCATAGATTGGCACTGGTGCTAAATAACAGGATTGTGTCATTTCCTGGTCCAGTGTCAAACAAGAGGAAGGCATCACCTGCACTTGTCGCACGGTATGTAGCAGGGATTTCCAGCTCCTGCAGACTTGCTGGATTACATGGTGCACTGGATATGGCTGCTCTGTATCTCTGTACCATCCTTTTCATCCTCTGTTCCTCAGGCAGCCATGCTAGAACTCCATTTGAAAGTCCCTGAGTGGCCCCCGAAGTGATGGTATGTGTTGTCTCATGTGTTGTGGCCACAGTAGACTTCATTTTCTCAATAGCATGTCTGACAGCATTGCCAGCAGCATCAGGTGTGTGGTTATGGTTGGTACAGTGCATTGTCGCAGAACACCATGCAAGGGAAACAGTGGAGTATCTGAGAGGACTTGCTTACAATTTCATGTTTTAACTTAATGAATGCTTACAATTCTCTCAATATGTTTTAATGCTCCACTCTTCAGTCTTTCCTTCTTTTTTTACAGAGAACATTTGTCTGTTGGGAGAGTACTTCATCCTTCCCACCATTAAGCAAAAAACCCAAATGGCAGTTACATCCTTAGTCACTGCCCATTATATTATTCACACCTGGAGCTGTTGGACTGTGCATATGAGGTCGGGGTGGGTTAGTCAGGAGGGTTTGGGTGTTGTGTGGGTTAGAAGGTTATGTTTAGGCTTATTTGTGTTCTGTTCTTTTGTTTTTCTGTCTGGTGTATGTGATTGGTGTTTGCTTCTTGTATTGAATATGCAAATAAATATTTTCAATAAAGTGTACTTAATTGCAAAAAAATATGTTTTAAAGCTTTCAGTAAAGTTTAAATATGTTTACATAAGTTGTTAGTTATGTTTATTCTAGTGCAGGACCAAAAGGAGCTGAATTTACACAAGGGCTGAATTGACATAGGAGCTGAAGTGACTGGGGCTTAATTGATATAATAGCTGAATTGATTGGGGCTGAACTGACATAGAAGCTGAAGTGATTGGGGCTGAATTTACATAGGAGCTGATCTGACTCGGGCTGAAGTGATTGGGGCTGAATTGACATAGAAGCTGATCTGACTCGGGCTGAAATGATTGGGGCTGAACTAATTTAGGAGCTGAACTGACTCGGGCTGAATTGATTGGGGCTGAACTGACATAGGAACTGAATTGACTCGGGCTGAATTGTCATGGGGTGAATTCACCGGACTGAATTGACTCAGACTGACTTTACTGGGCTGAATTGATAGGACACCAGCTGATATACTGGCCAAAAATCCAACTGACTTTTGGCTGAACTTTCTGCTTGTGTCCCAGTCAGCTGCCATTTGTTTTACTGAAGGGGCTCAGTGGTGAGCTAGCAGCCAATTGAGCACGAGAAGAGATGGGCTGGGTATTATTTAAAGCAAGTGCCTGCCCGAGGTATGAGCCCTCTGGTGCGAGCATGAGTGGCTGCACCACTCAGCAAATATTTTATACTGAGAGGGAGTTTATTCTTTTACAGTGGGGCACAGAGCATTTCCTGTGTAGCCTTTCTCCTCCAGTCTCCAGAGTTTAGGGTATATTTTATTTATGAATTACAGTTGTATGGTTCACCCTGGAGAATGCTGGAACAGTACTCCCTGGAATCTAACTTATGCTCTCCTATAACACCTACATTAGTTAGTATTAAGTCTTAACTATTTGAAGGATAGTGTTTAACTCAGGACGTACTTTTTAAGTAGGTGCTCTTATATTTATATTAAATTCTACTTAGCAAATTATAGTTGTTTTGAAAATGAGATTGTTGGGCCTAGTTTTGTTTTTAGGTTGTGTCTATTGGCCAAAGGATATAGTAGGGACTCCAAAAAATATAACAATCACAGTCACTTACATGCCTTGTCTGAACATAACTGAATGGAGTTCTACATCCACTCCCCTGGGGTTTGTTTGTATGAGTAATTTTATTGTTAATTATGATTTGGGCAGTGTGTTTTTCAGGCTGCCCCAGTTTGATACCCTAGCCTTTGTTCATTTTGTATCCTATAAAAAGTAAACATTTGGGGAGTTTTAGGAAAAAAATTGTCTATTTCAAATTCAAAATGCTGCTTCAAAGGACAATTCTTCTGTTAATTTTGTTCTCTGGTTCAGTCCATCCTCACCTCAGCCCATACCAAAAAAAAAGTGCACAGCAGACAGTTAATTCTGCAATTAAGATTGTTCATCTTAATGTACAGAGTCCTGTTGCTAAATGGACATTATACGAGGCTTGGGTAGCCCAGCATGACTTTGATATTATAACATTATCAGAGACCTGGTTAACTGGCAAGATTGCTAATAATGACATATCTCTTCCTAACTATAATATCTTTAGACAGGATAGGATGGGAAAGAAGGGGGGGCGATTTATTCTAAAGTTAAGTTTAGGGCAGTTGAAATTGCATCTCAGCCTAACAGAACAGGCTGTGATGTAATTTCTGTGGATCTAATTTTTGGTTCAAACAAACATCTCACAGTCACTTCTATTTATTTTCCACCTGGTCTGTCCAAGCAAGGTTTAGATTTTATTTCTGTGTTTAGAAAATCATTGCCGACCAACAGGGAGTGGATTCTGATGGGAGATTTTAATCTTAATTGGGGTATTAACCAGAACTCCTTTGTGGTAGAATTATTCCAAGAGTTAGGTGTCCAACAGTTAATATCACAAATAACCAGATTTAATCATAAGGTTGGGGGGATCTGTACTTGACTGGGTTGTGGTTACTCACCCCCGCAAGATAATCAATTCCAGAGTGTTGTCTGATGTGGTTAGTGACCACTGCCCCGTATTTTGTCTGTGGTCATTTAAACAAACCCATAGTCCACCATGTTATATAGAAACAAGAAATATTAAAAGGATTACTACTGAGTTTATGAATACGGCCTGTGAGTCAGTTGATTGGACCTGTATTGAAAATCTTCATGACATTAGCTTGATGCTAGAATGATTTAGTGCATTATTTAACCAGGTTGTTAGTCAGATAACCCTCATTAAAAGGATGAGAATCAGAGCTAATAAAAAAGAATGGGTCACTGGAGACTCATTAATATTAATGAGACAAAGAGATATAGCCTGGACATTATTTGAAAAAAGTAATGACCCCAACTTACTGTTGGATTATAAGAGTCTTGGGAATAAATGTAAGTAAGCCATAAGGAAAGCAAAAGCTGAATTCTTTAAAAATAAACAGTTGTCATTTTTGGGTAACTCAAAACAAACTTTGCGCACACTCAATTTAATGGGAAGGAATGTTAATGAGACAGTAAGTACATTACAGAATGGGGACCATCTGGTGAGTGACCCTAATCAAGTATCTACATTGCTGAATGAGTATTTTGGGGATCTAGCAACATTTCAAAATCAGAATCTGATTTCTGATATGAATTTGTTTTTTGATAGGGAAAGAAGTAGTGAGCATCCCCGTTATGTTACTAAATATAATCCCAAACCTATAATTGGACAAGATATGGTTGATTACAGATTATTGAAATTGGGTATAAAACTAGTAGCTACTCTCCTGTCAACCTTATTTAATTATTCACTTCGTCATAATGCTTTTCCTCAGATCTGGAAGACAGCCCTCATTAAGCCTATTCATAAATCAGGTTGTAGGATTATAGTTTCAAACTATGGACCAATTTCATTGTTGATACCATTATCCAAAATTCTCAAAAGAATTGTTTTCGACCAGATTCAGGGTTTTTTGTTAAAATATAACCTATTAACCAATTGTCAGCATGAGTTTAGGAGAAACCACAACACTAACACAGCATTGTTGTGGTTCACTAGTGGCATATGGAGTGCTCTAGATTTGGGGCACTCTGTCACCGCAATATTTCTGGACCTCATCAAGGTCTTCAACCTGGTAAATCATTCTCAGTTGTTGGAATCCATGAATGAAGTTCATTTTTCTAGTGATGTTATTTCTTGGTTAGCTGACTATCTACATAATGGGGAGCACAAAACCATTATTGCTCAGACATGCTCTGACTCCCATTCAGTTTCTTGTGGCATTTCACAGGGCTCAATTTTGGGCCCTTTATTATTTTCCCTTTTTATGAATGCTACCCCCACCACCTGCGCAGGGTCCAGAATGATCCTATACTCAGATGATACGGTTTTAGTTGCTGATGGACCTAACCCAGATTACACATTAACCAAGGTCCAATAGGACTTTGAAAATTTTCAAAATTGGTTACTTTTATGCAATTTAATTCTTAATTCTGGGAGGACCAAGGTAATGGTTTTTACATGCCTCAGGAAAGTTAGAGACATTAATGTCTCAATTGCTGATTTGAAAGGGAATATAAATGAATTGGTAGATAGTTTTAATTATTTGGGAATTACCCTAGACTCTCATTTTTCTTTTGCTAGTCAGTTTAGTAAAATAACTAAAAAATACACCAGAGGCTATAAATGATTTTTAGGATTAAATCATTTCTTTTCCCAGAATCTCGAAGGCTCCTGGCTCATAGTTTCCTGTTAAGCGCATTTGATTATGGATTGATGATTTACTCAGGAACAAGTGAAAAAACGTTACAGAAACTTCAGGTCACCTATCACAGTATTTTACAATTCATTACAGTTTATCATTCAGAACTCATCACTGCATTTTGATCAGGGAAGCTAATTGTCCTTTTTTAGATAGGATTAAAATTAAACTGGGAGTATTTGTGTTTAAAGGGATTTGAGGTTCTTTACCACCAACTATTCAAGATCTTTTTTCTACCTCACATAGTTCCTTGGATACTAGGTCTCAGTCTAGAGGGTTGTTCAGGGTCCCCTTATTTAAGAAAACAATTGATCAAAGGTTTGTTGTTTATATGGCCATAGCATTTTTTAATAGTATTCTGTCAGCAGTGACTAACTGTAGAACAGTCAGGTCATTTAAGCACATGCTTATTCAATAGCTTAACACTCTCTCAGATTGCAATTGTTTTCATTAAGATATGACTGTTAAGTGTATGTTTGTGATATTGTTATGTATTATTTTTACATAGTATGTCCTCTTTACTTGTTTTAATGTATAACTTGACGCTTGTGGAAATGGGCAGTCTGCTCATCTTGCTAACAAGTAAAAAAATAAAAATGAAATGAAACTTGCCACAAGTTCAGATATATTCCGTATCACACACCTAACAATCATGTATGCCTTTTATACAATGGGACTGTGTTTTCTGCTGTTTTTTGTTTGTTTGATGATGTCACCACAGTGTGATATCTGGAGTTATCACACTGTGGTGATGTCATCACAATGTGATATCTGGAGTTATCACACTGCAGTGAGAATACATGTTTTTATCTAACGAGTTATCTGCTCACTCCTATTGTATAATGCTTGCTAGTGAGATCCCACCTGGAGTACTGTATCCAGTTCTGGAGGCTGCAGTTCAGAAAGGACATACACAGGGTGGAGGCAGTCCAGAGGAAAGCAATTAAAATGGTGCAGAGGTTACACCAAAAACCCTACAAGAAGAGACAGAGGGATCTTAACATGTACATCCTGGAAGACAGAAGAGCAAGAGGGGACATGACAGAGACCTAAAAGTACCTCACAGGGGTGCAAATGGTGCAAGAGGGGAGTTTCTTTCAAATGAGGAGGAGCACCAGAACCAGAGGGCATTTGATGAAGCTGGGGGGGGGGAGTTCAGGAGGGACGTGAGGAGGTACTACTTCAGTGAACGCGTGGTAGATGCCTGGAACAGACTGCTAGTGGAAGTAGTGGAGGCAAAAACAGTAGGAGGCTTCAAGCATGCAGGGGGAAGACATAGGGGAATATTGGGAAATGGATCAGGAGGGTCACCAGAGACCAGTTAGGGTCTGCACAGACAGAATAGGCAAGGACCATCTGGGCAGTCTGGGTGGACCAAGCACTATTTTTCTGCTGACAAATTCTATATTTCTAAGCTGCAACCCCCACCCCCCCCCACCCCATTGATGGTGCCCATATAGAGACCTATGATATAAGTAGCACACCTGAAACCCAAAATCAAAATGATTTTAGAGAAATCAGAGTCATCATCAAAAATCATTAATATAGGGTTGTCTTTTCAGAAATTATACCAGTACTGGGAGCAAGCCCAAGTATAACTAATAAGATACATAGCATCAATCAGTGGTTATGGGTATGGGCAGCCAGAGAATAATTTAAGGTTGTAAGACACTGGAATACCTTTGATGGTAGAAATGACATAAACTTTAAGGATGAACTACATTTAAAGAGCAGCTGACGTCTCTGGGAACACTTTGCAAAACATAATATTTAGACACAAATCAGCTTGTTTTTTTCATATACCTTTTACAGATTTCTCCTCTACATTGTTTATTACTGAAGAAATTCTGACAAAAACAAGATATTTGTCCCTTGTAGTTCATCTGTCTCTGTAGCTTATTCCCTACTTGAAATCATGATGCCCTGTTGTGACATCACAGTCTGTTGCCATGGGAATCACAGTGATGTCACTAGCAGAGTATTATAACATCCAGCTGGGAAGAAGCAGTAGGAGCCGATGAACCCTCAAGAAACAACTATCCTGTTTCTGAAGCAAATAACCTCAGTAACTAGTAATGGGGATAACAAATACTGAGCTGATGAGAAATATAAGCTACTCAGTGTCCAAATATTGTGTTTTTGATACTTCTTCTCGAGGCATCAGTGGCTCTTTAAACAAAAAAGGGGCATCATTGTTGGGTAAAAGACTGAAAAATGCAATCATGTTTAATAAAATCTTATACTGAAGGGGAAGAGGATGCTAATGAGGATAACAAAACTAACATGAGAGAAGATACTCCAGGCCTGTCAAAACTCAGTCATCATAGAAATAACAAGCATACAACAAAACAAACAAACAAAAAAAGACTTGGAAGAGGTCATTTTTGGTAATAACTACAATCTTATCTCAGTTGGTGGTAAGAGAGTAAGACGTGAAGAAAGGAACTGCAAGGATATACCCTGTAGCAAAACAATAGGCAACACAGGAAAGGGGATGGAGTGTGTGAATAATAGCTTGACAAACGTTCAAATAAACCAACATTAGAAATGAGTTACAACTTGAAACAGAAGTAGAAATGGAAAAAACATATCAATAATAATAGGTATTCATTACAAACCACTTGACAGTAACACAGATTACACAACTGATCTTCTTTCAGAAATTGTGAACAAGAAGAATACATTATAATGGGCAACTTCAACTTTAGTAGTATTAAAAAACAGAACCAAATCATGAATGAATTTTGGCTCAAACAATTAATTACAGAACCCACTAGAGAAGCTAAAATTCTTGACTTTGTACGAATATATGGGAAACTCTGACAAATGCATAGTTAACTATTAGGATCAAGTGATCATTGTATGATCGATATACTGTTCACCTGAGTTGTAGATCTTAATCATTAACAAAAACAGACTAATTACAGATAGGCAAATTATGCAGATGTGGAAAAAATACTTGTAATGACTGGAACTGGAATTAGGAGTTTAAAAATAAACCTGTAAATGAAAGATGGAAGATATGCTTATATATCATCCCCAGGATGAAACCCACTTTTAAAGCACTTTGCAGTATACTGCAGCAGAGCTACTGAATAAAGCAATGTAATTTCAATGGCAATTAGTCCCTTTTGTCATGCAGGAAACTGGGGCATTCACTTCATCCTGGCAGAGTCACATTTTCCTGAATGACAAAAGGGACTAATTGCCATTGAAATCACATTGCTTTATTCAGTAGGTTCCTGATTACCTTACTACTAAACTTCTTATGCAAGTTCCTAACTACTCCTTAAGAGACATCCGAGGGGAGAGGATTGATAGTTCCTACTAAATATGGGAAAATGCAATTTGATTATATGGCTTCTGCTAGATGGAATTTGCTTCCTCCTGTTGTACACAATATGCCCTCATACCAAACTTTTAAATCTTCTATATTAGATTTGTATTTGTTTAGATATACTTGTTACTAATGAATCCTTAAATGTTGCATGTATTTTTGCAATTGATTTCTTAACTTGTTGAATGTTGTAAGTATTTGTATTTAATGTTTGTATATTTATTGCAACATGTTTTATGTTTTAACTTTCTATGTAGGACGGTATTCTAAATAGGCGTGCCAAATTACCTTATCCTGTTGAAATATAAGAAAAAAGCAAACAAACAAACAATAAGGTCTGCTGCAGCATTCTGCAGAGTGCTGTAAAATGCTGCAGAATTGAGTTTCATCCTGGGGGATGCCACTATATCAATCAATCAAAATCAATCAATCAAAATCTTTATTTACCCAGGCGATCACCATTGAGCAAGCTCATTTACAAGGTGGACCTGCAGTTTGTAAGGACGAGGGTACAGAATAGAGTACAAGAAAATATACATTAAACAACAGTAGCAAGACGTATACAACAAAATATATACAATGTACAAATAAAGGTAAATAATATATACAGAGATGCCTTTATAATCCTATCCATCAATAACATGTTCATAGCCTGTAAATAAGTCCCTGGGATATGGAAAAGTGCACGCGTAGGAGGCAGGGATGCTGGCAGAAAGATTCTGGGATACTAAGCAGGTGGTATCAGGGCATAAGAGTGGGCAATGGGGTGGGTTGCAGTGAGTACGTAGTACCGGTGGGACTGGAATGGACTGAGGTGAACTGATAGTACCAGTGGGACTAGAATGGATTGAGGGAGAGGGGAGTAATCTTGGTAAGGGAACACTTAGTTTGAATGGGAAGGACTTAGATTGAACAGAAACATCAGCTGGACAACTAGGAACGGTGGAAACAGTTACAGAGCTCCACAAATGTTTTGGCATACAGGGTCTTGAACAGAGCAAGACTAACAGGAGAGCTAAGTCTCAGTGATTTCTGTATCCTATTCCAAAGTGTGGGCAGGACAAAGCTTATGGCTGCTCTTCCAAAGTGGGTACCGACCCTAGGTACTTTCAGGGAAACCAGCGAGTGACTTCTCAATGCATAATTCCCAATCAGGCTTAGTGGGAGACAGTCAGCAATGTATTGCAGGAGTTTGTTGGTGATGGCTCAGAGCGTCCAGAGGGCTGCATTTCTATACTGCCTGTGTTGAAGGGAGGGCCAACCCACAGCTGCATATAGTGAACAGTGGTGGGTGGAAAAGGGGAGGCCTGTTATAAATCTCAGAGCTCTATGATACAGTATGTCCAATTTAGCAAGGTGTGAGGATGGGTACTGGCCATATATGAAGTCAGCATAGTCAATTAGTGAGAGGAACGTGGATTGGACAAGCTGTCTTTTGGAGTCTGCGGTCAGGAGGCAATTTATTCTGAAGAAGAGTCCAAGCCCCTGCCTCAGCTTTTTCAGCAGTTCTTCTATATGTTCCACAAAGGAGAGTTTATTGTCTATCCAGACACCGAAATACTTGAATTTTGGTACGTATTCAAAATGTTCACCTAGTAAGGTGAAGATAGAAGGTAATGAACCAGCAGTGGCAGAATATGCCCCTCTGGCCAGTTGGTGAGAATAGCATTGCCTTGGTTTTCTTGGCATTAAGTAGTAGTCTTTTACTGAGGAGCTGGTGCTGCAGGATGTGAAAGTTGGCACTTGAAAGGCAGCTTCAGGAGATTCATGGCTTACGTAGAGCACCGTGTCATCAGCAAACAGGTGAATGCTTGCTTCCTTAATGCCTTCATCCAGGCTGTTGATATAGATAGCAAACAGTAATGGTCCCAATATGGACCCCTGAGGGACACCTCTTTTTATCAGTTTAAGTTATGAAAGCTCCCCTTCAGCCTTGATTTTTTGTTGCCTACCAGTGAGGTAGTCATGGAACCAACACAAGGAGGTTCGGTCTAGGCCTACTGTTTGTAAAGTGGAGAGGAGGAAACAGTGGTCGACGGTGTCGAAGGCCTTACTGAGATCCAGGAAAACTGCACAGATGAATTTTTTGTTGTCTAAGTCCCGTTGCCAGTTGTTAGTTAATTTTGCCAGGGCCATAATGGTACTGTGCTTTGCTCTGAAACCTGACTGCATAGGGTTTAGTAAATTCGAGTTGTCTATGAAAGATCTCAGCTGGGTATCCACAATTTTTTCTAGGAGCTTGGAGAGTATGGGGAGGAGGGAGATCAGCCTATAGTTATTTAGGTCACAGGGTCCCCTGATTTAAACAGGGGGATGACGTGAGCAACTTTCCATAACTGAGGAAGAGAACCTTGCGATAGGGACAGGTTGAATAAGTGAGAGGTAGGTGTGGCAAGGATATGATAAGCAATTGTCAAGTAATATGGGTCAAACAAGTCAGCTCCAGCACTTTTTTAGTGTCCAATTTTAGGAGAAGATCTTCAACTTCCTTTACGGAGGTGGGTAAGAATGAGAAGGTTACAATATTGTTACTCGGTTCCAGAAGCTTAGTGTTGATCTGTGGGTGTAGTCTGCTTACTAGTGTGTTATCGAATGCTAGGCCTGCAGTGGCAAAATGATTGTTGAAGGCCTGCAGGATCTCGTTTCTGTCAATGATTATAGCATTGTCAGTGGTAATTATGGAGGGAAGCACATTTCCTGGAGAATGACCAGTCAGTTCTTTTAGTGTGGACCAGAACTTGGTAGGGTATTTTGATGCAGAATCTCACTGAGATTGGTAAAAATTGGCCTTGGCCTCTCTGACCATCTTAGTGCAGGCATTTCTAGCTGTCCTGAAGAGACACCAGTATTCATCTGTGTGTGATTTGCAAGCCTTTTTCCAGAGTTGATCTCTTTTTAGTAAGGCAGCCTTGAGGTCTGCTGAGAACCAATGACATGTTTTAGCTTTTATACGTGCTTTTACCAGAGGAGCATGATTATTTAGGGCACTGGTTATAATTTCATGGAAGATGTCGTAGGCATTACTCACCGATTTAGCAAGGTAAAAACTCTGCCAGTGCAAAGAGTTTTTTAATTCATTGAAGTACGCGAGAGGATCGAAGTTCCATCTGGGCCTTTTAGTGGAAAATTTAGATGTTGGTGAGGGTTTAGCATCAGTTCTTATACCAGCAATAAAGCAGTGGTCACTAACATCAGCTGAAAAAATTCCGGCATGGGAAAAGGAATATGGTTTACTTACGAGAAGGACATCCAATA
Source organism: Neoceratodus forsteri (assembly GCA_016271365.2). Lineage (NCBI taxonomy): Eukaryota > Metazoa > Chordata > Ceratodontiformes > Ceratodontidae > Neoceratodus > Neoceratodus forsteri. Next base: position 1,729,580,549 of record CM057456.1, read on the forward strand.
GGGTGCTGTTCATTGGGTTTTTCTTGTTAACTCATTGTACACAATAGCTCTGTATGAAGTCCAAACAATCCATTGATTCTCCTAATAAAAAATGGCTGCCCAGGGTATAATGAGTTAATGCGAGTTGGCTCAGTAATAAGTTGTGTGAACCCGTGGGAGTTACAGAATTGCTTCAGGGGTAATGAGACCTTAGTCAACCAATCATAGTTAAGGTCTCCTAGAATAATTGTTTCAATGGGGACAGAGTCCATAATAGATGACAGATGGGACAGGAGCTGAGACCCCGTGGCTGGTGATCTGTAACAGCCTATGACACGGAAAGCCTTTGATGGGGAAAGTTCAACTTTAAGGGACAAACATTCGTATCCACCTGCAATAGAGGTAGAGTGTAGGATGGACACTGAAAATTTTTTTTTGACGTAGATGACTACTCCACATCCCCTGGTCTGCCTATCAGTTCTAAATAGGAGGTAGTTAGGGATGTTAACCTCTCTATCTGGGGTGGATGCCCGAAGCCATAATTCAGAGAGCACAAATACGTCTGGTGCGGTATGAGTAATCCATGCCTGGACTGATGTAAATTTCTTTAAAAGACTGCAAACATTTGCATGCATAAAGCTGACTCCTTTCAGTCTTGTAAGATCGGATGGAGATGAGAGAGCTTTTGTGGGACCAGGGTTGAGTTCAACATTACCTGAACACAAAAGTAATAGGAACACAATTTTCCTTAGGGCAGTGAGAAGTAGTTTGAAAGCATGAATCTTTCTGCATCTAGTATAAGTTTGAGTGCCGGGATCTGGAGTACAAAGTTTCTCCTTGTGCTAACCTAGGGACGCATAGCCTATGGTCCATCCAGTATAGCACCAAGATGTGTAGGTTTTGGGTGGGTGGGGTGAGGGGCCACATATTGGTAACAAGGTAGCGGTCCCACGTCGAGGAGATTCCACAAAGTGAGAAGGGCGTGGAGTCATGTGGTGGCAGCTTAAGTTATACATAGTATTACTATAAAGGCAGTCTAGCAGTGGTAGGTATGACTCTATGTTGGGGTCAATTCTGCTCGAATGGTCTGTCACGTAGGGGTACCATACATAAGCAGGTAAGTAATTGAAACCACACGAGGGACTGCCATGATTACCCAATGTGTTAACAGGGTGCAACTTGCACCAAGACTCACTAGCTAGGTTCTATAAGTCTTAAGGATCACTGCTCCATGTTAGACTAGCTAAAAGAGACAGGGATCGATGGTATGCAAAGATACATGAAAACAGCCTGATGGCACAGATGTCTTAAGGATTTATCTTCAACAGGCAGGGGTATCCTACCGATTATGCTTCATGAAGAATATCGGGGAATTGCTTAGAGGAGACAAGTGAACTCAAGAGAGGATCACCCCTTTAAGAAGTTACAGAAAGGAGAGCTCCTTGTCAGGTAGCTTGGCTAATACATATACAGTATATATATATATATATATATATATATACTGTATATATAGTAACAGGGTAAGGTCCACTAGGCACAAGTGCCTGTTTTCAGGGGTGACCCTGGAGCACTGGGGAGGTTACATGACATGCTCAGAGTCAGACAGTATGCAAGTGGAGGTTGAGAGAATAAAACTCAGATCTGTTGGATGTACCAAGCTCATTCATGGCTCATTACTCTAACCTCTAGGCTATACTGCCAGTTCCATACCCTTAAAAATAAAATATTATACCTGGAAGAAAAATGGGTACCTATTAAAACAAAATATAACAGGCAGGGTATAAAGTCCAAGTGGATGAATAATAAGATTGCTAGGCTATTAAATGGAAAGAAACAATTTTACATAACATTGAAGAAAGAAGATCATGACAGAAGAATCACCTTCATTCTTTCCGTAATTTCCTTTTCTGTTAGTTCCAAAGTTGTCAATGGGGAGTTAATACATATGGGTAATGAACACCCCTACTGGGTTAGTGGCACAGCCCAAAGCTTAATCTGGTTCAAGGTCAGTTGGCATTCATCTGTATCCCCCTTCCCCAGGTCATGCCTGAAAATAGGCAGGATTTGTCTACTGCACTTACCCAGTCAACAAAAACTAAATTAAAAAAAAAAAAAAAAAAAAAGCTATCAGTCAGCACAGAACCCTGGGCATATGAACTTCTGAGAAAGTACAGTTATGTAAGACCTTACCGTAACAGTAGATCTTTGAGAGAGGCTCTTGCAGTAGGTAATTACATATAGGACTGATGCTGGCAGGCGGCAGGACCCCACAGAAAAAGTTCTAGCTAGCAGCAGTCCCTGTCGAGGGACCACCCCCATGTCAGGTGACCAGCGTAAGGAGATGTCGGTATAAAGTTCTTTCCCGCCACAGGCCAAAAGAGGCCGGACGAGAGAGAAGCAGATATTTCCCTCAATGGAAAAGGAGCTGAAAAGCCTAGGGGATGGAGGCGGAGACATTTACCTGTAAGAGCCCTCTCGAAGATCTACTGTTGGTAAGTTCTCACGTAACTGTACTATCTTACTTCGAGAGGGCTCTTGCAGTAGGTAATTACATATAGGACTGAATCCCAAGCAGTCTGGAACAAAGAGAGGCACCAGGAGGAGGAAAACTACTCCAAAGGTAATTCTGGTTGTGCAAGTCTCAAGATAGGAGGCCTTGCAGAACAGTCAGCCCGAAGCCTGCTCTACGGAGAGAGGCAACATCCAAACTGTAGTGTTTAGTAAAGGTATGGACGGAAGTCCAGGTGGCGGCAGCGCAGATGTCTGCCGCAGACACATTCTTGAAACAAGCCGCTGAGGCAGCTACTCCTCTTGTGGAGTGGCCTCTGACTTGACCCAGGAGGGTCTTGTTGTATTTGTCATAACAGAAAGTCATGCAATGAGCCAACCACTTAGACAGGCATTGCTTGAAAACAGCATTGCCTTCCCTTTTGTGAGCAAAAGAGACGAACAATTGATCAGTCTTTCTGAGATCCTTCGTCCTGTTGGTGTAGTATCTCAGAATCCGGTGAACATCCATAGTATGGGGTAAATACTCCCCTTGATTAAAGTACTGCGTAAAAAAGGCAGGTAACTCTATGGACTGATTTAGAGTAGACTCAGCTACTACTTTAGGGAGAAACTTAGGATTCGTGTGAAGAGCAACACGTTCCTTGTGAAAAATCAAGTATGGGATTTTACACATCAGGGCCTGGAGCTCAGAGATTCTCCGAGCAGAAGTAATGGCCACCAAGAAGAGTCTTCCATGAAAGGAACTTCAAGTTCGCAGAAGCTGCCGGTTCGAAGGGAGGGAGAGTAAGTTTCTCAAGAGCAAAATTCAAGTCCTAAGGGGGAGCAGGAGTACAGATGGGGGGCCTCAGATGCAGGACCCCTCTGAGAAAGTTCTTAGAGACCTCCAGTTGAGCGAAAGCCTAGTCTGCGAAGGGAACATGATAGGCCGAAATGGCTGCCATGTGTACCTTCAGAGAAGAATGACTGAGACCCAGGTCAAACAGATTTATTTATTTATTTAAGAGATTTACCAGATAAGCATACTGAGCGGGATGCACTCGTTTCCAGATGCAACCTGGGAGTTACATACATGCAATACAATTGGAGCATAGGCAATGGTGCATACATCAGGTACAGAATGATTACAATAAAGAGTGAAACATCGGTCCAGAAAATGTTACAGAAAATGGGTACCTATTAAAACATTTGGTACTCAATTACGAGTTTAGTTCAGAGTGCATGAGTTGCTAAAACATAGTAGGGGTCTATAACCTTAGTGCATAGGCAGACAGTGACAACATTGGTGAAGGCAACAATTATAGTCAAATTTACAGTTTATGGCACTTTACGAAGCCTCTTGCTAACAGAACTGGGCTGCAGGTTGCAGTTACATGTGACTGAGAAGGGGGCCTGAAGGAGAGTTTTCATGGTCCTTGGGGTGGAGGACTGCCTAATTTCAGCAGGGAGGTCATTCCAGAATTTGGGCAGTCTATATTTGAAAGCAGATTGGCTCTAGATGATGTAGATACTCCAGCAGAAGCCCCGCTGAACAGGAGAAAGGTTCCACATTCTTGGAAGCGGCCCAGATAGTGAATCTTTTCCACTTCATGGCAAAAGTGGATCTCGTGGAGGGTTTTCTGGCCTCCACCAAAATCTCCGCCATTTTGGGAGACACTCCAAAACGGGATTGGGCTAGGTCTGCAGGAGCCATGCATGCAGTTGAAGGGATTTGAGGCCTGGATGGACCAGGGTTCCCTGATCCTGGGTCAACAAACCTCAAGATAGAGGAAGAAGAAGAGGAGGAAACTCTGAATATTGTTGTAGAAGAGAGAACCAAACTTGCCTGGGCCAGAAAGGAGCTATCAGAATCAGTTGTGCTCCTTCTGAAGCTAGTTTCTACAAGACTCGAGGGATAAGTGGAACTGGGGGAAAGGCATAGACGAATATGTCCTTCCAGTCTAGAGACAGAGCATCGCTCCAAAAAGTGTCTCACTCTGGAATTAGCGAGCAGTAGACAGGATGTTTTGCGTTTGGGGGGGATGCCAACAGGTTGACCTGTGGTGTTCCCCAAAGTTGGAAGATATTGTCTAGGACCCCTTGGTCCAGTTCCCACTCATGAGTCAGGGCAGAAGAGTGACTTAGCTTGTCTGCCAGGGTGTTGTCGACTCCCGGAACATGAATTGCTGTGAGGTGAACATCGTGTTGTGTTGCCCAATCCCAAACCCTCATTGCCTCCCTGCATAGAGGGTAGGACCGAGTCCCTCCCTGTTTGTTGATGTACCACACCACGCACATGTTGTCCATCTGGATGGCTAGGTGGCCGGGAAGAATGTATTTGTGAAGGGCTTGGAGAGCATACAACACTGCCCGAAGCTCGAGCACATTAATGTGGAGAGCTTGTTCTAGCTTGGACCAAGAGCCCTGGGTCCGATGAGGGCCTAGATGGGCTCCCCAACCTTCGCCTGAGGCATCTGTGGTTAGAGTCTGGGAGGGGGAGGATGAAAGAAAGGAACTCCCCAAAACAGGTTCTCTCGAACATCCACCATTGCAAGCCTCGAATCATCAGCAAGGAAATCAGAACTGGGTGATCTAGGTCGTCTACTAGCTGATCCCATTGAGAGCATAGAGTCCACTGAGAAATCCTCATGTGGAGTCGAGCACGAGGCACCGTCAGGATAGCAGCCGCCATGAGCCTGAGAAAGTGAAGGACTGACCTCGCAAAGACCATCCTGTGGTCGGACAACAGACTTATTTGGGTCTGAAGGGTGGACGCCCTGTCCGGAGGCAGGAAGGCCTTGCCCGTGATCTTATCGAGAAGCGCCCCAATAAACTGTAGCCTCTGGTATGGGTCCAGACAAGACTTGGAATGGTTGATGGTAATACCCAGGCAGGCAAAAACCTGCTGGGTACAGGAGAGGTAACGCAGGAGTTCCTCCCTGGACGAGGCCACCAGGAGCCAGTCATCCAGGTACAGGAAAACCTGCACTGCCCTGGTATGTAGGTGGACCACCACCACTGCCAGGCATTTGGTAAACACTCAGGGGACCCAGGATAGACTAAACGGGGCACCTTGAACTGGTAGTGGTCCCCCTGGAACACAAAACGAAGGTATTTGCGATGAGATGAGTGAATGGGAATGTGCAGATAAGCATCCTGCATATCCAGAGCACAAAGTCATTGACCCGGCCAAAGGAGGGGCACAAGGCTCTGCAAAGAGAGCATCCTGAACCTTTTGTATTCTATGAAGAGATTCAGGGAACTGAGATCCAAAATTGGTCTGAGATCTCCTGTCTTCTTTGGGACCAGGAAAAAATTGGAATAGTAACCCGTCCCTCGCAGATGAAGGGGACGGGCTCTATTGTTTGTTTCAGCAGGAGAGACGAAATTTCCTCCTGGACCAAGAGAAGATGTTCCCGTGAATACGACGACTTCAGAGGGGGGTGGTGGGGTGGTTTCTGAAGAAACTCTATCGAGTGTCCTTCTGCCATGAGCTAGAGCACCCAAGAATCTGTGGTTATCCTCTCCCATCCCGGAAGTTGGAGGGAAAACCTCCCTCCTACCGGTTCCTCCGGGGAGTCTGGAGGCAGTGGGAGAGGAAAGGAGTCAGGTGGTGTGGCACAGCGCCACAGCTGAAGCACCCACTGCTTTTTGGGGCGGGGGGGCTTGGCAGCTGTGGGGGCCCAGTGTTTTGTGGCCCACCTTCCCTGGGGTTTCGCCTTTGGCCGATTCCGTTTGCGAAAGGGACGGCACTGCTGCTGATGGGAACAGTACATAGAATCAACTGACTTCAGTGCCGTCCCCTTCTCTTGCAAATCGGTGATGTTGTCCTTGACATCACCCCCGATAAGCACCGACCCCCCGGAAGGGTGTTTCCTGGATAGCAGATTGCACCTCCGGGACCAACCCTGACACACGGAGCCAAGCATGACGCCGTAGGCCTACAGCAAAAGCTGAGCTCTGCCCAGCAGTGTTCACTGCATTGTATGTCACACGTAACATGTGTCAACTGGCTGAACAAGCAGAGTGGAAGAGATCAGCCAACTCCTGCTTGACTTCGGAGTCAGGCAAGGAGTCCAATTTGGCTTCCGCCTGAGTCAGGATGGCCTTCTGGTAGTCACCCATATGGCCGACATAGTTCAGGGCCCTGATCCCCAGCGTGGAGGAAGCATAAATCTTCCTCCCATACTGGTCCAGAAGGCGTGATTCCTTATCAGGTGGTGACGAGCTAAGATGTTTGGGGTTCGCCGACTGGCCGTGAGCGGCGCTAATCACAACTGAGTCAGCACGAGGGTGAGAATCCAGAAAATCAACAACCTCTGGAGCCTGATATAGCCTGTTCGACTTCCTAGGAAGTGGGGCTAAGGCCGACGGCTGTTTCCATATTGTGGTAACGAGGTCGGCGTAAGGCTCTATCCAGGGTGGCACCAAGGTAGGAGCTGTCACAGGCAGATCCAGATGTCCAGCGAGTTTCAGACGCTGAGGATCTGGTTCCAGGGAGTGCCACTGATGAACCTCCAGGATTTTCCTAAGCAACTCCGTAAAAGAAGGATCCTCCGGAGGAGACTTCAGAGGAGTCCTTGGCCTGGGCTTCAATGGAGAGCATGGCTCGTCGTCTCTCTCGGAGCAACCGTTGGAAGAGTCCGAGGAGTCCGAGGGTGAAGAGGAGGATGAAGAGGAGAAAGACTCCCTTTCCTGACCTGGGGGAGGAACGGACCCTTGGGAAGTCCCTGGGGAAGCATGTCCTGCCCTTCTCTGGATCCAGATAGAAGAACTCTGGAGTCCGGAGGTGATGAGGGAGTGTGCCGCCTCGGGCGTACTGGAACCTGGGATGGCACCATCGCCGGAAGGCGGCTCTCAACCTCCATGGTGAGCTGAGCCTTGGCCTCAGCCCACCAGGAGGCCTGAGTCTCCTGCAGGTCCACCGGCGGCCGCGAGGGCGGAGGAGGAGGAGGACACAGGGGATAAGGATATGGGTTGTAACCATATGGAGTGTATCCAAAACCCAGCTGCGGGTAGCCCGGCGTCCAGTACTGCAGCGTCGGGAAGCCCAGCATCAGGTACTGTGGCGCCGGATACTGTGGTCCCAGATACACCGGCGTCGGATAAGATGGAGGGTACCTGGGAGCCAGGGGGGGCTGCCGGAGCAGATGGCCCCGCCGGTGGCCTCATGGGCGGGTCCATAGTGGAGAGCCCGGAGGGCGGAGGGCCCGATGGGAGCGGAATGTCTCCCGGAGTCGGTAAGGCTGACATCAGGGCCGACGGCAGAGGCCCTGGTGTCGGAGGTACCAATGTCGGAGGGGCCAGCGTCAGAGCCAGCATCCGGGGAACCGACATCAGGTCTGGTGCACCAGGTGGAGAAAGGACTGACAGAGGCAAAAGATCCCCTGCTTCACCCAGGGACGGAGGGGAAAAGTCCCCGGAGTTGAGTTGGGGAGACTCTGGTTCCCCAGATGGCAGTGAAGGCTGTGGAGAACTGGGTACGATGGACGGGGGGGTCCGTCGTCGGTTTCTTCACCAGCCGGACGTCGGACGAGCCTACGTGAGGCTTAGTGAGCCTCAGCGATGTCTGGGAGGCCAGTCCCACTCTATGAGAGCCATCACTGAGGCGGGCCGGTAGAGTGACGCCTGGTCCGGTGGAGTGGAGGCCGCGTGTCACCCCGAAGGGTTGGACATCTTACCGGCTCTCTCCGGGCGGACGTCAGAGGAGCCGACGCCTGGCTTACCGGAGTCGCCCACAGTGGTAGGCCACGAGCCTGCATCCAAACCAGGGGTGGAGGCCTCCGACTGCCCAGAGGCACCCGCAAGGCCCGAGCGCAAGCCAGACGGGTGGGCCGACACCCCCTCGGAAACCTCCGAGGCGACCGACAAGGAGCGATCCCCCAGAGGGGATGTTACCTGCGTCCCAGCAACTCCCATGGAGACGTGGTGGAGGAGCCCTTGTCCCGGTGCCTCTCCTTCTCCTTCTTCTTCTGATGGAATTCGGGGGAAGTGGATGCATACCTCAGTTTTTTGAGCTTCTTCTCCATAGAACTCATTTTCTTCTTCAGAATATGGGCTTCAAGGGATTGCTGCCGCCTTTTCTGGGTAGCCATGTTGATACTGAGGCAGTGCTGGCATGTCTCAACCGGGTGATTGGGGCATAGGCAGAACAGGCACAGGGAGTGGCTGTCCTTGTGCGATAGTTGGGCGCTGCACGAATCACACTTATTCTTGTGCTTGGAGGGTGTAGGGGACGTCATTCACTGACGATTGTACTGACGTTAGTCGATAAACAATTATTTTCGGTAAAAGACCGACGAAGGTAGGGTTGACAAAGCACAAACTTTTCCATGAGGTGCTGCATGAGCTAACGGTGGGAAAGAACTGGAAGGCAGGCATCCGGGACCGCCCCTTTATACCGATGTCTCCTGATGCCAGTCACCTGACGTGGAGGCAGTCCCTCGCCAGGGACTGCTAGCTAGAAATTTTTCCGTGAGGTCCTGCCACCTGCCGGCATCAGTCCTATTTGTAATTACCTACTGCAAGAGCCCTCTCAAAGTAAGATCTGAGATTCTCCTGTCACCTTTTTCCATGCAGTACTTTTACACTCCTATGTACCCAATAATCTGCAAAACAACCAGGTTCACTAACTTTCTCCTTAATCTAACACCAACAATGAACAATTAAAAGGATCTGACATTATAGGAAGGATAACTTGATGCCCTACCTTACTCTGGAAGCTGGCTGGAGAAGTCCTGCTGATCACATCTACAGACCTACCCCTAAGGCATCCAACCACTTGTCTCTTGACAAGGTTGGCATTCTTCTGATGAAACTTTTTTTTAACTGTTTTTTGCTCCGGTCGCTGGCTGCCAGGAACTCCCTCAGGTGAGATCCCCCTTGAGCAGCTCCTACTGTCCTGCCTGAATCCCTCCAACCAGGAAATCACGGACAGAATCTTCTCCCACTGCAGTGCCAGACAGAGGAGAGGATCCGGGAGACCTGGTCGGGTGGGGACTGGTGGTGGGCATGTGTGACACTCCTCCAGGGTCTGCCTTCATCCTCCTGGCTGCTGGGGTTTTTCCACTTGTTCCTTGTGGTGCCACAAGGAGGGTGGCATGCAATGATGCCAGCACATCAAGTCATGCACTCCCCCATGACTCCTGTAGGCCTCCGCCCCCTCTTGTGCCCTTCTCAAGTGGTCCCGGCTGCAGAGGCTTCCAGTTACTACTGAGTGCCACTGCTGTGTTAGGAGCCATGGAAACCCTCCCCAGGAGAGGAGGGCTTGCCAGTAGTTGCTCGATCCTGCTCCTCCCTCCCCTCCAGCCGACCTCCGATGACCTGAGCTGATACCTGAACCCAGGTCACCGGCGTAGCGCGAGTTGTGGCATCCAGCACCTCAACCCTCAGCGCCACTAGGCCAGCTCCTGCTGATAATACTTGAAATATAAAGCTATATAAACAGTAATAACAGTAGCATAACTGTCAAAAACATGACAAGCACTAACCTGTAATGGAAAAAAACACCCAGGGTTTAGAAAACCTCCACCTGTTAATCTGTGTGCCTGTAAAATATTTTTATTGCTGGCAGATAAGGTCAGAAAAGTTGTTAAAATTACCATCCTTATTGAAATGTAAAGTTCTGAGATATATCGGACAGCATTCTCCAGTAGAAGCCATGGGGTTCCGGGAAAGGCTCCATTGACAATATTGGAGCTAACAGAAAAGGAGATTAAGGTAAGAATGAAGGAACTTCTTTCTGTATCACTCCACATTGTCAGTTGGGAGTTAATTAATATGGGTTCTAAGAGGCAGCTTTAATTTCCCTACTGGGTGGGGGAGAATCAGAGGTGGACGAAGTGCTCCACTTCGCTATGTGGAGCACTACATGTATTATCCCCCAATCTGTGGAGAGCTCCACAATGCAAAGCTAATTATTCCACCTACAGATTTCAATGCAAAGTGTATTGTTTCCAATGGACTTCGCATTACTTCACCTTGTATTAGCCAAGCTACCTGCCTGGCCAAAGCTGCCTATTACAGTGATGCTCTAACCAAGTCCTGGAGAGACGGCAGGAGATTCTGGGACAATTTCAGGGAACCGTCAGGTAAGCCCTGCAAATCCCCTTCCTCCATGCTTAATTTAGATGGTGCAACCATTCTGGACCCAAAACGCGTAGCAGACACTTTCAACTCTGTATTCACTGACCTAAGTTGTGTACTGCCACCTGATTTTTTTGACACACATTCCAACCTGTGTGACCCTAAGAACCCGACCCCACCATCACTTAACCCACCTTTCCACTTCAAAAAAGTCTCACTCGCAAAGTCCAAAAAATACCTTCTCAGGGTACTCAGCAAGGCTCGCTTTAGTAGTGATTCACTGGACCTAAAGCTCCTGCACCTCACACTAGATGCTATGCTTCTGCCGCTCACAAAAATGTTAAACATGCCACTGTTTCTTAGTCAATTCCCCATGTTATGGAAAACAGCATTAGTGACCCCTATTCATAAATCTGGGGACAGGGCAGCTCCCTTAAACTATTGTCCAATTTCCATTCTCCCTCCATTCTCCAAAGTACTTGAACATATAGTCACAGGCCAGCTCACTGACTACTTTTCCAAGTACAACATCCAATGTCCTGAACAGCATGGCTTCAGGACAGGACATAGTACCGCATCTGCCCTCCTCCAGTACACAGATTTCATACACCAGGCAATTGATCTTGGGCACTTAGTGGGGTCAGTGTACACTGACCTCACTAAGGCATTTGATACTGTTAATCACCCCCTCCTACTCAATTCCCTTCTTGATATTGGTTTACCGACGGATGCAGTAGCTTGGTTTAAAAGTTATCTAGCCGGAAGGTCACAGCAGGTCAAAATAGGTGTCACCCTCTCAGACAGCTGGCCAGTTCTCTCCGGTGTTCTCCAAGGCTCCATACTGTGGCTGCTGCTTTTCAACCTCTTTCTAAACCCCCTCCCACTTGTCTGCACCAATAATCTCCTACTATATGCAGATGATGCCGTTTTATTCTCCAGCCACTCAGATCCACTCCAATTAGCCGATAGCCTGCAACAAGATTTCACAACTGTGGAGACCTGGTTCTCCACGCACAAGTTAGTTATGAATTACAAAAAAAAAACCAAATCTATGATTTTTGCCAGCCTTCATAATAAACAAAATTCTACACCACTAATCATACAGAACAACCTTGATGCCCCTATAGATCAGGTCTGTACCTTTAATTACTTTGGAATAACCCCTGACAGCACCTTATCTTTTTGTAAGCATATCAGTAATGTCTCCAAGATGGTTAACTCAAGACTAGGGATCCTTTACAGGCAAAGACAGAGCATGACCCCTGATGCCCTTCAACTTGCTGTTACTAGCTCTGTGCTCTCCATAATCGATTACGGCCTAGTCATTTATGGCTCAGCCTCTGAGACATCTCTTAAAAGCATACACATGGCGCGCAACAATTCCTGCCGTTTAGTCTCAGGTGTACCCAGACGCATGCATACATGTGACCTGTACACCTTCACCAAATAGCTGCACCTCAGTGGTAGGACTACTTATCATACCTGTCTGCTTGTGAAGAAAATCTCACTGGGGCTGACTCCCCATCCTCTCAGCAGTTCATCATGCATGCTCCCAATTGGTGTGGCACCAGGAGTGCCTCCAGGCACACTCACCTGACCCCTTTATGTTGGACCACACAAGCCCAACGGTCCTTCAAGTATCGTACCCCTAACTGGATAAATAAACTCCCCATTGACATCTTAGAAGAACCTAAACTGGGCCCCTGCAAACAGAAACTTAGACAACAACTCACTTCTATTAGCAGCTGTGATTGCCACACTTAGGCACTTTTCAGCCTCACACGTTGCCTTCTCCCTGCACCCTCACCATCCTGACTTCCCGCATTGTGTCACCCCTCTCCTCTCTGTTTCCTGTTCCTGCTACTTGTTCCTCCTCTCCTTCCCTATGTCTCTACCTTCCCTTCTCCCTTCCTGTGCTCCCTCCTCTCCTTGCACTTCCTTTCGAAACACTGCTCACAGATCCCTGCCTGCCCTTTCTCCCCTACCCCCACTGTCCTACTCCCACCTGACTCCCCTCCCATCACCCACTACACTCCCTACCAACCCTCTGTCCTCCCTCTCATCTCCCAATTCTCCGCTTGACAATCTCAAATCCTGACAGCATTCTTCCCTTCTTTCTCTTCTTCTGCACTCCTATGACAATGTCAGATTCTGACAGCATCCCTCTCCGCCCTTCCCCTGTGTACCTCAAGTCCCGAAACCTACTGCACTTCTTACTGAAACTTGAACGTAAAAGTTTAACCAGATTGTAACTCTTGCTGTAACCTGAATAGTTACCTCTTTACCTGTCTGTAACTTTTATGAATGATTGTACCCATCTCTATGTATCATGTATTCCACTTGTTTTGTATTTAGTTCTTTGTTGTGTTGTCTTTACTCTGATATGGAACCTTTGTAAAAGAGTCTTTGACTCAAAGGTACTTTAGTCCAAGACTTGAATAAATAAATAAATAAATAAATAAATAAATAAATAAATAAATAAAGTATTATAGCCTTCCACTTAATTTTAACGCAAAGTGCCATTGATTTAAATGGACTTCACTTTGCTTCGCCTGTTTATTGCTATTTGAGGCTAATTTTGCATTGATTCATGGGATGGCAGGTCACATGGGCTTTGTATTGTCTTGCACAGCCTCAGTTCTGCATAGTGTGTATAGTGGAAAGCTGGAGACAGTTTGCTCTCAGAGCTCTGAGAATCAAACTATCGAAAAGCTTTAAAAAATCACTTTTGATCCAATTATTTTGTTCCAAATTTAGTACATCGACTGTAGGAAACCCTCCTGCGCTTAGATCATCAAAAGTTGATTGTTTTCGTGCGCATTTTGAATGTTAATTTAGAACATTCGACTGTAGGAAACCCTCCTGTGCTTAGATCATCAAAAGTTGATTGTTTCCATGTGTATTTTGAATGTTAATTTAGAATATTCAGCATGTGTACTGACAGACACTGTTGAAGTGTGTTTCGGGGGAGGGGCGTATCTGTGGTGGAGTGAGATTCACATGAAAAAGGCAGTCTTTCTAATTGTTTTGTACTAGTGTGCTAGTGTTTGTGTGTTTATGTACACACAGTAAAGCTTGAAGTAAATTTTTGATAATTATTTTCTGTGTGTTGTGGTGCAGTATATTATTTTCATTCTGTTTAAAAGATATGGTTATATAGTGCATTGCACTGTTAAATGTTCTTGGCATTACCTGCAGTGTGTGAGTGTATGTGCATGCCATCAAGTCAGACACATTTTATTGTGTCACACAGTAATCTCTGCACTCTGAATCGGTTATCCGTCTGCAATATTTTTTACTGCTTCCTTCTGTCTAGCTAGTGGACTGCTACTGCAGCACCCCTCCCCAACCTGCAAAAGGTATAATTTATTTTTCCAGTTTTGGATTTGTGTGACCACTGGTTAAGATGTTTTTGTGCCTGTGCGGCAGCATCTAAGGACCCACCGACACACCCAAGGAAACCTCTGGGGTCTCCGCTTGCTCAGCGGTCCCCACCGAAGAAAAGCCACACCCTCCAGGAAGGCTGCTGTCAGCCACACCACTGCACGCTGCCCAGGAAGGGAACCAGGAGCTCGGCCGCTCACTGGTACCTCGTGCGCTAAAGGCGTTAAAGTCGTAAGGTACGTTCTCACCGATTTCTTCCCACCGGCTTTCTCCAGTAGGGGTTGGTGGCTCTAGCTGGTTCCACCCTTCACTGAAAGTGGCTGTTTTCACCTTGTTTTTTGGACTTTGGACTGCCTAAATGACCCCCGGGACTGTGAACGCCATTTCCGCGGCTAGTGTTACAGCTCCTCCGGTAAACATTTTAGACCTATTTGCCTGCTGTGCTTTATTGTAAATCAGTGATTTCTTGTCTCATTTAAGTGTAAAGTCCTACTCTAGCCACCCTAATCCTGTAAATTGGCCTAAACCTGTCCTCTGCTGCGAACTACTCTCTTCCCGCCTTTTCTCCATTTGAATTTCGCTTTCTGTTGTTAAGCACTGCTGGTAACCTAAAACCGTAAAAACAAGCTGCCTAATTACTGTAACTGCTTTCCTCTAGCTAATCTCCACCTTTTTCTAACCTCCCGCCCTCTCCTTTTGTCCTGCTTTACCTGGCTTGCGTACTTAACAACCTCTCCCTGCTACCCTCCTTAGGACCTCTCCAAGCCTGCCGGGGCCTCGGACATGCTCCTCCACGGACCTAAGGACCAACTGCCGCACCCAAGGAAGTCTCTGGGGTCTCTGCTTGCCCAGCGGTCCCCACCGAAGAAAAGCCGTGCTTCTCCAGGAAGCCTGTTGTCAGGTGCCACACCGGCGCATGCTCGCCCAGAAAGGGAACCAGGAGCTCGGCCGCTCACTGGTACCTCATGCCGCTAAAGGTGTTAAAGCCGTAAGGTACATTCTCACCGATTTCTTCCCACCGGCTCTCTCCAGTAGGGGTTGGTGGCTCTAGCTGGTTCCACCCTTCACTGAAAGTGACTGTTTTCACCTTGTTTTTTGGACTTTGGACTGCCTAAATGACCCCCAAGACTGTGAACGCCATTTCCGCGGCTAGTGTTACAGCTCCTCCGGTGAAAATTTTAGACTTATTTGCCTGCTGTGCTTTATTGTAAATCTGTGATTTCTTGTCTCATTTAAGTGTAAAGTCCTAATCTAGCCACCCTAATCCTGTAAATTGGCATAAACCTGTCCTCTGCTGCAAACTACTCTCTTCCCGCCTTTTCTCTATTTGAATTTCGCTTTCTGTTGTTAAGCACTGCTGGTAACCTAAAACCGTAAAAACAAGCTGCCTAATTACTGTAACTGCTTTCCTCTAGCTAATCTCCACCTTTTTCTCACCTCCCGCCCTCTCCTTTTGTCCTGCTTTACCTGGCTTGCGTACTTAACAACCTCTCCCTGCTACCCTCCTTAGGACCTCTCCAAGCCCGCTGGGGCTTTGGACTTGCTCCTCCACAGACCTAAGGACCCACCGCCGCACCCAAGGAAGCCTCTGGGGTCTCTGCTTGCCCAGCTGTCCCCACCGAAGAAAAGCCACGCCTCTCCAGGAAGCCTGTTGTCAGGGGTCCGCACCGCATGCTCCTGCCCAGAAGGGAACCAAGAGCTCAGCCACCACTGGTACCTGTGCCGCTAAAGGCGTAAAGCCGTAAGGCACGTTTCACCGATTTCTTCCCACCGGCTTTCTCCAGTAGGGGTTGGTGGCTCAGCTGGTTCCACCCTTCACTGAAAGTGGTTGTTTTCACCTTGTTTTTGGACTTTGACTGCCTAAATATCCCGGACTGTGAACGCCATTTCCGTAGCTAGTTACAGCTCTTCCGCAACAATTTTAGACCTATTTGCCTGCTGTGCTTTTATTGTAAATCAGTGATTTCTTGTCTCATTTAGTGTAAAGTCCTAATCTAGCCACCCTAATCCTGTAAATTGACCTAAACCTGTCCTCTGCTGCAAACTACTCTCTTCCGCTTTTTCTCCATTTGAATTTCGCTTGTTGTTAAGAACTGCTGGTAACCTAAAACCGTGAAACAAGCTGCCTAATTACTGTAACTGCTTTCCTCTAGCTAATCTCCACCTTTTCTAACCTCCCGCCTCCTTTTGTCCTGCTTTACCTGGCTTTGCATTAACAACCCTCCCTGCTACTCTCCTTAGGACCTCTCCAAGCCCGCCGGGGCTTCAGACCCGCTCCTCCACGGACCTAAGGACCCACCGCCACACCCAAGGAAGCCTCTGGGGTCTCCAGCTTGCCCAGCTGTCCCCACCGAAGAAAAGCCGTGCTCCTCCAGGAAGCCTGTTGTCAGGGGCCGCACCGCCGCACGCTCGCCCAGGAAGGGAACCAGGAGCTCAGCCGCTCACTGGTACCTCATGCGCTAAAGGCATTAAAGCAGTAAGGTACGTTCTCACCAATTTCTTCCCACCGGCTCTCTCCAGTAGGGGTTGGTGGCTCTAGCTGGTTCCACCCTTCACTGAAAGCGGCTGTTTTCACCTTGTTTTTTGGACTTTGGATTGCCTAAATGACCCCCGGGACTATGAACGCTGTTTCTGCGGCTAGTGTTACAGCTCCTCCGGTGAACACTCATCCCACCAGTGCTTCATGCCGGCTCCCACCCGCTCCCACATCACCCACCCTGGTCGACCCTTTAGCTATATAGGCTTCTTTTGGTCATATGACTAAGTGTCCACTTTCCCATTGGCTCCTTATACTCTCTAACCACTGGGGGCATTAGTCCTACACACCGACAGATAGCATTTGCCTGCAGTTCTGTTGTAGCTATACGGTCTGGTCTCAGCCCTTTCCTCTAAATTTTTATTCCACTCCTCCCCCTCCATCTTACCAGGGTGCCTCTCCTTTGCTGAGTATTTGCTCTCCCAAACCTACCATATTTCGACGTGGTTTTTCCTAAAAAAACCCTTGTATATTCCTTACCTCACCCTCTAGCCTTCTGCCTTATTTTTCTGCTGCTCCTTCTAATGCTACTTCCCTCTCCAAAATCATTATCATGCTTCTCCTCCATGAGGGTCCATCGCCATCATGTGGTAGACTAAAAGTACTGACCCTCTTGCTCTGCCTTCTTTCCTGCTCGGACTAAACAAAATCTCTCTGTCTCTACCTCATGGCATACAACATGATACCCCATCACTCAGTGACTTTAGTTTTTCAAACCTACTCCTCACCAATCATTACCCTAAACCTGCCTTGCACTACTTTCTTCTTAAAAAAGGATGCATGTACCTGGTTCTCACTAACTACCTGCCACAAAAGAAAAAGCAGAAATCCTCCTATACTTTGAACAGGGCACAGCTTAAATTCCTAGCACCTCTGTTACTACTGCTGGCAGGCAACATGGAACTTAACCCTGGCCCTCAACAAAACAGCACCCCGATAAACCCTCATACCAAGTCTAAAAAAGGTCTTTTAATTGCTCACATGAATATTAGAAGTCTTCTGGGCCATCATCTGGCTGAACTTCAGGCCTGGATCAAAGTGGTTGGTCTTGACATTCTGTGCCTCATGGAAACATAGCTTAAACCCCGTATCCTGGATGCCCAGTGTACCCTTCCTGGATACTCTATTATCCGACAGGATAGGACAGGGTCTAAACAGGGTGGGGGTGTTGCCATTTACCACAAAACCCCCCTCACCCTAAAAGTGGCTCCTGTCCATAGCCCCCAATGGCTCTGTGAGTCCTTGCACATAACTCTGTCCCTAGGTGTGAAAAATCTGCACATAATATGTCTCTACAATCCACCCACTGGAGGGGTGGAAAGTTTCCAGGAACTACTCCAGCAAACATCACAAGTAATTAACATGAATGAGGCCATCATACTTGGTGATGTAAATCTAAGCTGGCTGGGCCCATCTCATAGCACTCTGGCATCACTAGTCCAAAGGCACAACTTCCACCAGCTTATAACTGAGAACACCAGAATGACTAACTCCCAATTGGGTACACTGTTAGACTGGATCCTCACAAACAGACCTGATCATATGACAAAGGCATCCATCCTGGCTGATGCTATAACTGACCACTCGCCCACTATCTGCCACTGGCGCTCTGGTCCATCACCCTCTCCTCAGACTCACCTGGTCACATTTACTAACTTTGCACATATGGATCTAAACGCCTTTCTCCTAGACATAGCCAACATCGACTGGACTTAAATCTACCAAGCAACAAAAGCTGAAGATGTCCTAGATGTGTTCCTGACCAGGTTCAGAGATGTACAAAATAGGCATGCACCGAAAGTGCAGAGAAGGGTTAGAGGTCAACAAATGAGATGGCTCCATAAAGATCTTCTCTGACAACTCAGAACCAGAGATAATCTATGGAAGCATTTCAAGACCACTGGTCTACCCAGGGATCACTTAATCTACAAACAACACAGAAGTTTCTGCAAAAAAACAAATCAGGCTTGCAAAAAGCAAATACTGCCAAAACCTGCTAACCAGCTCTGCAAATGATCCCATGAAATTCTGGGGTCATATCAAGACCTTCCTGGGCACCCCACAATCAGTCACCCCCTCGGAAATGATTCTACATGGTATCCACTGCAACGACTCCCTCATCATAGCAAATGCTTTCAATCAACTGTTCTCTGATCTGTCTCCCTACATATCCACACTACCAACTGCACCCGCTGCACCTCAGCCCTTTTCTACCAGTGAACCAGCCTGCCCCTTGACCAATAAACATGTGCCTCAAGCAACCAAGTCTTTCTACATTAAAGCTGTGTCCGGAATACAAGTCTTTAAACTACTAAACACCATATCTGACAATACCAGCCCTGGCTCTGACTCTCTGGAACCATGCCTTCTGAAGGTAGCTGCTCATCTCATCTCCTATCCACTAGCCAGGGTGTTCACACTGTCCCTCTCCAATGGCACTGTCCCAGGTATCTGGAAGTCTGCAAGAATTACCCCCATTTTTAAAAAGGGAAACAAGAATGAAATTTCAAACTATAGACCTATAGCGATTCTCTCGGTCCTCAGCAAAATCTTAGAAAAACTTGTAGCCACCCAGACCATTGAGTTCCTTGAAACCTCAAAATTGCTCTGTGAAGCACAACATGGATTTAGGAAAAATCACAGCACCACAACTGCTTTAGCAAAATTCACCTCGGATACTCTCACAAACATGGATGAAGGCCAGCTTACTGGGGCTGTGTTCATCGACCTCACCAAGGCTTTTGACCTTGTGGATCGCCTCTTACTACTGTCCACCCTCAAAGATCTTGACTTCTCATCTCCTGTAATGAGCTGGTTCAGAAGCTACTTAACTGATAGGACCCAAGCTGTCAAACTCAACTCTGCAATCTTTGACAGCACCACTATCAACATTGGAGTGCCTCAAGGCTCAATAGTGGGCCCTCTCCTGTTCTCATTGTTCATAAACAATCTTCCCAGCAGCATAGTATCTGGTGCTTCTCTTTTCTATACAGATGACCTGGTCATCTATGCTAGGTCAGATAATATTGACCACCTAAGCGTGACACTGACCTCTGCCTTCCACTCTGCTCAACATTGGCTAAACTCACATCACTTTATCCTAAACGCCAGCAAAACCAAAGCAATGCTATTGCGTACTGCCCATAAGCTAAGATCCTGCTCATCTCCTTTAAAAATACTTGACCTTGATGGGACCCCTCTTGAGGTTGTCAGCACATTCCGCTATTTTGGCATACTTCTTGACCAATCCCTGGACCTGAACCTGCATTTTCAAGAAACTTGCAAAACTGTAAACTGCAAACTGGGGGCTGTCTACAGAACCAGCTATATGCTTACACCTGCTGCCAAGCTGGCCATTGCCAGAGGAATCCTCCTTCCCACTCTAACCTACTGTGCTCCCATCCTGTCTATGGTGCATAAAACTACCCTGCAAAAATGGGATGTCACCTACAACAATGTTTGCCGGTATGCCTCTAAGGCCCTCCGGCTCAAGCATCACTGCCAACTGTACAAAGACCTAGGCTGGCTCTCTCCCTCTGCCACCAGACTTTACTATCTATACTGCCTCTCCGACTCCATCATCAAAATGGATAGACCAGCTTCACTGTCTGAGCTGCTTCAGCCCATTGCCTCTTCGTGTGACCTGAGATCATCAGATAAATCTCTCCTGAAAGTTCCCCTCTGCCGCACCTCTAAAGGTTCTGGTGCATTCGGGCATACTGCCCCACAAATATGGAACTTGCTACCACTTGACCTAAAACATGCATCCTCGCACTACCTCTTCAAGCGAGGGCTATGCAACCACCTAACTACAATGGACCAATGTGCCTGCTATGACCCTACCTGAGCATGTCCTTTCATGCCCCCTTTCCCCAAACCCTTTTCTCTCCAATGTGTTGGACCCCCTCTCTTCAATCACTCTCTCTTCCTATTATCTCTTCCTTATCCTATCTATCTGCTCGCTGCCTATATTTCCCTTGTCTGCCTTATATGTTAGGTAGCCTATTTTTGCACTTTTAATGATTATGTTATAAAAAACAACACCTTACTGTTATGCCTCTACAATGCCTAGTGTGTGACAGTGCCTCTCGCCCTCACACTGTTTGCCTGTTGTTTCAACTTGTCGCTTATATACTTGAGGTGAAGGTTTTTTGTGTATTGGGTACTGGTACATGTTAATGGTCTCAGCCTCCCTGTTTCCCCCTCCTCCCCCCCTACACTGACTAAGCCCTGACCTATTACCCAGTAATCAGATCCGTGACCCCGGGCACTTTCCGCACCCTTGGCTGCTAAAGTCGCCTTTTGCCATTTTACACCTCTGACCCCGCCTCCTGCACACACTCTCACCGGTGAGCAGTTCCATGAGCCCAGTCGCAGATCCCAGCTTCTGCCGCAAAAGCCGAAAAAATCCCACTCGCACCCCGACTGAATTCTTCTGCTCCTATGCCTTGAAATAGAATCAGCGGCCAGGACTCCCTCCTTGCTTCCATTTCAGCCCCCTAACTTTGTGAGTCTCTCCCCTGAAGTTGCCCGTTAAAGCCAGCCTGGCTCCGTTTGGTCCCCCCTCCTACAATTTCTCTCCTATACCAAACTATGCGCCATTCCTGTTGTACCTCGATGGATCTGTTTCAGTAATGACTCATCCAGTTTCCAAAGCCGCTTGACCACCGTAACCCCCCCCCCACCTCCGACTTATCACTGATCCCATGCCCGGGAACAAAACCATGAGCCCAGGCACTTTTTCACGCGTACGGCCGCTAAAACTGGTTTTGCTGTTTCTCATCCACGACCCCGCCTCCTGAAAACTCTCAAGCCGGCAAATGGTTTCCACGAGCCCGGTCTCAGACCCCTGCCTCCTACCGAAAAAGTTGTAATCTCTCATCCACCTGACTGAAGCTCAGCTCCCATGCCCAGTTATAGAACCAGCGGCCCGGACACTTTTCTTACTCTCAGCCGCCGATGCCGCAAGGTTATACAGCATTTTGTCTCCAACCCCTCACCTTCCCCTACACTGCTAGCTGGTAAGCTAACCTATGACTCTGGTCTCTAGCCCTGCTACCTACCGTGGAACTTGTCAGAGCACAGACCTTACCGATCCTTGGCCCCCTCCTTTACCATGCCCCCTCTTTTTCTCTTTCCTTTCTCCTATACTCTGAGGTCTGTCCCAGAACCAGTACCGTTGTTCTCTCCTGTTTATTTGTAAAACAATGTCTGATATTTCAATGTACCTTGGCATGTAACTCTGCCTTATTGTCTTTGCATTGTACTATGTATTGTTCCTGTACCTCCCGGGTTGTGCCTGAAAATAGTCACTTGCTGGCTAGTGCACTTACCCGGTTAACAAAAACTAAATAAATAAATAAATCTCTTTATAGTGTGCAATCTGCATCAGTGCGTTTGCATCTGTTTAGTGCCCAATCTGCATCTGTAAGCCACAGTTGTTTTTTTTTTTGGCTTCCTGTCCACCCCAAATTTCAGAAATCTCAATTTGTTGTGAATTTTCTGTGTAATCCCCAAAAATGCCTGCAAAGAGACGTGCATGCAAAGATGCTTCTAGCCATGGCACTGCTGCCAGTGGTAAGAGTGGCCATGGGCATGGTAGTATGCAGTAGAAGTGTATAGTTGATGTCAGTAAAGGGATTTCTCTGACTATGTTTTTCACGGCGCAATCAGTAGCTTGAATCATGGTTGGAGATGCTGTTGTCCCCGCTGGTGGTAGTGAAGTTGTTGATGGCATGAGTATTGCCCCAAGTTCAACCCGTGACAACAAGTTAACCGGTTTCCCAAATATTGTAGAGTCTAAAGACATGACCATGAGTCAGAGTGTAGTAGATGTCACACTCCCTGATGTCCCCATCCCCATCCCCCATTGGTTGAACATGATTCTGATGCTGACGAAGAGTCGTCGCAATTTCATGTTTCCAGTGCTGTTGATGAGGTCATCCAACCCTTCAAATGTTGGAGAAAAATATTGTATGATCATAATGATGCTGTGGTTGGTACATGTTCTCCACAGGACAGCATCCAAGCTGAAATAGTGGATACAGAAAAGGAATATGATGATGATTTTTTAGTGACCCTAGTTGGGAACCAGAGAAAAGAAATTAAAGGTGGCTTTGTGTAAACAGTCCCAGTCTGTCGATGTTAAATCACCCCCTCTTCAAAGTTGTGATGTGGCAGTTTCTGTTGATGATGATGACCCAGTAGTTGTTATCATAGATAGTGATAGGCCGGTACAGCCCAAGTGTGGCCAGCAACAGAAATCATGTAGTACACCCCTCATGTCATTGTCTGAAAAAATGGTGCTCAATCTGCAGCATCAGGGACCTGTGAAAACTAAAAGTAGGGGATCAAAATCCCTCATTTGGGATTTTTTTGCACAAACTCCAAGTGATGAAGCAGTGGCAATCTGCCAGTTTTGCCAAGCATGTGCCAGACATGGTAAAAAGGGTAGTCATCTGGAGCACAGGGTCATAATGTCACAAGACATTATGCTGCAATACAGTATACTTCACTGCCAATACAGTGCAATATATTGCAAATGGCATAAGTCTGTTTTTTGTAGGGGGATCTGCCCCTGCACCCCCAATTTACAGGGGGCTGCACCCCCAACCCCCCAACTACATTACCTAACTCCAGGGGGGTTATCAGTAAAAAATCACACAAAGTGTGAAAAAAGTAAAATTCCATGGTCTGAGACTGGGAATTGAAACCGGGTCCCAAATGCATTGCCTGCCTCCCTTGCTGCCAGTGGCTCATCCTGTTAAGCCACAGCAGATGCTCAGTGGACCCCATCCCAGCAGGATTCTTATCCTGCACTGGGAAGAGTGAGAGGGTGCACATACTTCCTTTCATGGTTTTGCACCCTCTCGCTGTTCCCTACTGCGCTGTTCCTACCTCGCAGTCATGTTGTGTGCTGTAGAACGTATGACATATTGACCCAATAGGGTCATCTGGGCACCGAAGACAGCATACACATTTGAAGAACAGGCACATGGCACTGTGGACTTGGCACCAGAGGGGAGCTAATGCCATAGTGGGGCATTCACCCTCATCCACCTTATTAAGCATGGTATTCCCTTCCATGACTGTGAGTAGCCAAAGAAGCCATGTCTGTAGTAGTGGAGAAATAACAGTTAAGGATTACAGCAGGCATGAGGAGGATGATGATTTTGAATTGTTGTCAAGTGGTAGTCTGAGTAGCAGCAGTGGTGGTGGTCTATGCAGCAGTATTTGTAGTCCATCATCAACCTCTGTGCTTAAAATGGGTAAAATAACTTGTCAGTGTCACCTGTGCAACCCTCTTCATTATATGGCAAAAGCACCCCACCCATGGCCGTTCGCAGAACAGAGCTAGTAGGTGCACCACGTGCAAAATGGGTAACAACTCAGCCCACGTTGCAGAGGCTTTTTGCCTGGAACATGAAATACTCACCCAATCATGTGGTGTCACATGAACCAAATGCTGCTGTAGTGGAAATGCTGGCAATCGACCTTTTGCCCTTCTCCTTTGTGGAGAATTCCGGATTCTGGCGTTTTGCTGCACACGCCTGTCCCAAATGGAAAGTCCCGTCTAGGACATACTTTTTCACCCATGCTGTCCCGTGGTTATATTGGACTAGGCACAGGTACTGGGTTTTGTCTGTGCTGGTAGTATTGGAAATCAGTGTAGTAAGGCAAACTTTCATGGTAGCAACCTTCTGGGAATTCGACAGCATGCAACGCTTGCAATGTGCAGTGTGGCCGGTTGCCACACTGGTGAAAGACATTGACTTGCTACTGACCGAAATTGATGAGTGGCTGAACCCCCGTCCCTGAAAGCTGGCTTTATAGCCAGTGACAATGGCTCTAACGTGATGAAATGTATCATCAATGGTGGCTTTGTTCGGGTTCCATGCATGGCCCAATGTTTAAATCGCATGGTCCAGGAGTTTCTGTAGCACCCTGACACCAAGGAAATGTTGACAGTTGCACACCATATCTGTGCACACTTTTCATGCTCTTGAAAGGCCTATGACCAACTTCAGCAGCTGCAGATTCAAAACAGCCCCCCTCAGCACCGCCTCAAGCTGGAAGTTGTCACGCACTGGAACTCAACTCTTTACATGGCAGAGAGGTTATATGAACAGTACAAAGCCATCTCAGAATACCTAGTCATGCACACTAGCTGTGACACTTCGAGGGCCTCAATGTCTATGACAATAGAACAGTGGCACCTCATGGACCTGGTGATATCAATTTTGAGACCCTTTGAACATGCCACATAGGTAGTGACACTGCATCCATTAATCAAGCCATTCTACTGCTGTGGGTGCTGAGGCAGACTTTGTTGAATCTGAAGCATAGCCTTGACATGTCCAGAGATTGTTCAAGCAGTGCGTTACTTAAATACATGCTGACAGTATTGGACTGCAATCGTCACACCGCAAGTGTTCTGCAAAGTGCCAAATTCCGAATAGCTACAATGCTGGACCCACGATACAAACGTGGAATTGCATCCTTACTGGAGGGAGGGCCTGAACAGGCTAAAAATCTCAGTGGACAGCTGGTGCAATTCATGGGGCACAGCAGTCACATGCCAAGTTCAGCAAACCACAGCATAACAAGAATGAAGGTCACTGTGGACTACTAGGCACATCCAGTAAGGCGACTGCGGGTCCAGGTGGGATGTCAGCAAAACCGGTTGCCATTAACCCACTTTGGGGTGCCTTGTCCCAAGTGGGAATCTGTTACATTGATGAATCTGGTGAACAGGAGGATGAGTCAACAACAGAACTGCGTGCAGCACAGAGAATGGTTGACTCATTTGTTTGAAAAAAGGCATCAGCCAGTAATTAACGATCCACTGCTGTACTGAAGTGGAAAGTTAAGTAAATGGCCAGAGCTGACTTCAGTGACACTGAAGTACCTGACCAGCCCACCCGCCAGTGTAAGTGTGGAGAGTGTATTCAGTTCTGCAGGGGCAAGAGTTTGTGACTGTTGTACCAACCTCTCGCCGACAAATGTCAGCATGCTGACATTCATAAAAATAAATGAAAGTCACATACCAACTCGAATTGCCACATCTGTGTTCGTACCCCATCACGATGATGGCTGTGCTGATGATGTGGGAGAAGCAGACCATCCTTGTGGCAGCATCAAATGGCCTATCACTGAGGCTGACGATGCAATAGTGGACAAAGAATTCCCTAGTGGGCACAATTCTGACCTTGATGACTGCAAGGGCAGTTTCCTGTTTGATGAGGATGAGGTAATGTTGCTGGTATTTAAGTTAATGGTTTGAAAGGCTGTCACATTTTATTAATGGTACATTTTCTGGTTTTCATAAAATAAAACCAGTGTTCTTGAGTCAATCTCATTCCATAATTCAGATTTGCACAAATAATGACCCATCACAATCATTCCATTTTACCTTCCCCTTGGTATATTTTCTGATTACACTCAAAGAGCAGGTGCCCACTGTCAGGTACCCAGCACCCCTCACACATATATACCAGCCAACCCGCTCCACTATTGAGGGGTATTAAAAATTCCATGCACTTCCCTCCAGTTAAAAAGTTATAGCACCCTGAATGTGCACCCCCATAAAAACAGAGCCCTGTCTGACACACCCCAGGGATGTAACCCCAGCCACCTTTTGTGATATCAGAAAATGAAGGCTGTGTGTGTGTGCTCCATAGACCTGTATTGGTGTCATGTTTTCAATGACTTTGAGTACTATTTAGAGTTGCCACTTAGAAAAACGAAAGTGACCACTCCAGTAAACAGGGACTGTTACTACAGTGGCTGCTTTGATTTTTATACATGCCACCTCTAAATAGTACTAAAAGTCACATAAATATCCCATACACACAAGTTAATGGAATGC
This sequence comes from Neoceratodus forsteri, assembly GCA_016271365.2. Lineage (NCBI taxonomy): Eukaryota > Metazoa > Chordata > Ceratodontiformes > Ceratodontidae > Neoceratodus > Neoceratodus forsteri. The sequence continues at coordinate 1,729,606,888 of CM057456.1, forward strand.
ACACTCAGTATTCATTTTCTGACATCACAAAAGGGGGCTGGGGGTACCTGCCTGGGGGGCATGTCAAACATGGCTCTGTTTTTATGAGGGTGAAAATTAGGGGTGATATAACTTTTTAACTGGAGAGAAGCACATGAAATTTTTAATACCCCCTCAACAGTGGAGTAGGTAGTGGTATGCTATTATATATGTTTGAGGGGGGCTGGGTACCTGACAGTGGGTACCTGCTCTTTAACAGAGTGTATGCTGTCATTAGCAAACACAGTCAGCCTCTTAAACACAATAGTCCATTTGTAGTAGGTGGTAGCCACTTAAATCCTGCCATTTAAAAATATCTTCCTACTGAGTGACACTGAAAGACTGTAACACAGCATATCCAGCCACCCAGCTGTCTGTTTGACAATGAGCGAGAATGTGTTCCTGTGCCCATGACCAGAAGTAACCCATAGCCAGCCAAAGCCACCAATCTGTCTAACAGGGAGAAAGAGAGAATGTGTTCCTTTGCCCATGACCAGAAGTAACATGCAGCCAGCCAAACCCACCAATCTGTCTAATAGGGAGAGAGAATGTGTTCCTGTGCCCATGACCAGAAGTAACACACAGCCAGCCAAAGCCACCAATCTAATAGGGAGAGAGAGAGAGAATGTATTCCTGTGCCCATGACCAGAAGTAACACACAGCCAGCCAAAGCCACCAATCCATCTGATAGGGAGAGAGAATGTATTCCTGTACCCATGACCAGAAGTAACACGCAGCCAGCCAAAGCTACCAATCTGTCTGATAGGGAGAGAGAATGTGTTCCTGTGCCCATGACCAGAAGTAACACGCAGCCAGCCAAAGCTACCAATCTGTCTAACAGGGAGAGAATGTGTTCCTGTGCCCATGACCAGAAGTAACATGCAGCCAGCCAAAGCCACCAGTCAGTATGACAGTGAGATGGAATGTGTTCCTCTGACTATGCCCTGCCAGAAGGAGCCCACATTCAGCCACAGCCACCACGCTTCTTATTAGCAGTAGTTTACAGTGAGTATGTACTAATTTGTCATACCATGGAATTTCCTTGAGCTGTGTGAATGCTTCCTTTAACATTTTAGAGATGCACATGAGAAACATATACAGTCAACTTTTTTTCCTTTTTTACAGGTTTCCAATTTTATACAATGTAATGGACTGGAGTACAGGAGTACTGAAGTACTGTTTACAACCACTTATAGGATATCAGTTTCGGTTAAGTATATCAGTCTTAATTCATCACTTCTTTTAGGTATTTCATTTTTTTCAAGCCAGTGTAAATCATACAAAGTAGGTGACATGTATGGCAGATAATATATTTTCATGCACATCAGTCACTGGCTTACTTCAGCAGGCCATGGAGTTAAACAAAGTTTTATCCAGGTCATGACAAAACATCTTGGAATGTAACTTAAGTTAAGACACTGTGCCAGTTATTTTATTTTATTTATTTATTGAAGATATCGGAATGACAACCTTTGAATCAGAGACTCCTTTACAAAGGCTCTACATCAGAATACACAAACATAGTTAGACAGGTATACATCAAATAGATATGCAGAGAAGGGTTACAGATAAACTTATACAAAGTAAGGGGGCATTATAGAACAGTTATACAAAGTTTGAGGCATGAGGACAACAGTGATGAGTAACCTGGAATAAACAAGGTACAAGGCTGAGAGAAAGGTGGGATGAGAATCCTTTGTCAGGGATGTAAGAAGGCAAGAAGAGAATCCTTTGTCAGGGTTGGAAGAGGACAGGGGATAGTAGCCAGATGGGAGATCCTTAGGTGGTAAGAGGGGTGGAGAGCCCCAAGGATCTAATAATAATCGCAGGAGCTGGAGGAATGGAGATGTTCCCTAAGGAGGGATTTGAAGTGGCCTAGCTTACTTTCAGTGGCTTTGGCACTGAGAAGTGAATTCATCCAATATGGGGCTCTGTAGCTGAAGGTTCTCTGGTAAAGGGAGGTTCTGCATTGGGGAATCAAGAAGGGGGGTTTGGTGGAGCAGCAGGTGATTCTTAACACTGGGGCTGGCTGTAGAAGGGCAGAGAGGCCTGGGGAGGAAAGGACAAGGGAGATTTTCTTGGTCAGGAGGCAGGTTTGATACTTAAGCCTACCATCAAAGTTGAGCCAGCTGGAGAGACTATAAAGGGAGCAGGTGTGTGTAGTTCGATCCAAACTTAAGACTAGGTGGCAGGCTTTGTTAAGGGACACTCTGAGCCTGCGGAGGGAGGAGTTGTCAGCAGCTGCATAGACCAGGATCCCGCAATCTATTAGGGAAAGGATTGAGAAGGAGACAGCCATACGGAGGGCCTCAGGGGACAGACAGTGTTTGTCCATGTGGAGTAGTCCAATTCTGGTGTTGGCAGATGTGCTGAGGAGATGGATATGTTTGTGGTAGTTGACAGAAGAATCCAGTGTGATACCAAGGTATTTGAAGGTGTCCACTTGGTCAAGGGGGTGTATCTGGGAATTAAAGATTTGCATTGGGAGGCCTGCCTGCTTGTTCTAGTGATAAGCAAACACCACAACTTTGGTTTTCTTATAATTTAACACTAACTGGTGGTTGGCAAACCAGAGTTCAACCTCTATGAAAGTTGTTTGGAGGAATAGCTGGAGCATGAGGGGGATCTGGGCTGGAGGAGAACAGGACCGCGTCATCGGCATAAAGGAGCAGATTCCCAGAGCAAGCACTGGGGAGGGTGTTTAGAAACAGCCTGAAAAAAAGTGGCCCTAGGATTGACCCCTGCGGCACCCCTGGCTTAACTGGAAGACTGGAGGACAGCATGTTGCCTATTTTAACTTGTTGAGTTCTGTCATTTTCGGGAAACTAACAGCAGCCATTTCTGGGGGCACACTTCAGCAGAGTGGGTACATGTATAAAGTACTGTGTCAAGAAATAACTGAGAATTTTCAGCACATTTTATCATGTTAATTCTCTGCATCTGGAGTCTAGCATTTGGAGTACAGCACGCAATTCTAGAGACCATAAGTCAAAAAGGACATAGACAAGCACATAGACAGGATGGAGGCGGTCCAAAGGAGGGCAACTAAAATGGTGCAGGGGCTGCACCGGAACCTATATGAAGAAGACAGACTAAAGGTGATTAATATGATTGATTGATTGATTAAAAGTTTATTTTTTCACAGGAAATATCATTTGTTAGGATGAACTCCCGTTTACAACAAAGTCCTGCATGTAGATTCTAATACAATTACCAATTAACAATTGACATTTAACATAACTAATACAAACAACCATAATCACACTCTACATACATACATTACTTAAAACACATACATAAAAAATACAAACTATTAAACAATTCATTTTTTAATTTAAAAAAATCTAAATTTGTTTTCTGTGATTCAGTCAAACCATTCCAACTTTGTGCTACACTATTCTGGAGCATACTATCCCCTAATCTATTAAAGCTTCTACACATTAGGATATTGCGTAATGGATTCCTAGTCTTTATATGTGATTCGTTATTTATCTTTCTTTTTAATTGCTTATACAAAGGATGGTTATACTTGTTGTGAATTATCTTATGGTATATAGTAAGCCAGAGATAGTTTCTTTTTGCTTCAGGTTGAAGCCAATTTAACTTATTATAAATTATACAATGATGCTTATTTTTAATACTTCCGAAAGCAAATTTACCTATCCTATAATATATTTGATTAACCAAATTTAAAGCAGTTTTAGTCGAATTCATGTAAATTATAGAACCATACTCCAATATGGGTAACAGCATCTGTTTTGCCAATCGCTCCTTTGCCACCAAAGGTAAAGCTCCTGCAACTCTTCTAAGGGCCCCTAATCTTGTATTCACTTTCTTTACCTGAACTGATATATGATTTACATATGTCATCCTAACATCTACTTGAAACCCTAAATATGTATACCCTTAAGGAAGCGGGGAACATGATAGAAACTTTAAAGTACATAAAGGGAATCAACAATGTCCAAGACGGTAGCATCTTTCGGAAAAACAGATGTGCAAGAACAAGGGGGCAAAATTTGAAGATAGAGAGGGGACAGATCAGGGGCAACATCAGGAAGTATTTTTGTCATGGAGAGGGTGGTGGATGCATGGACAATCAAAAACTAATGCTACACTTTATGGTGCGAGAGCAGCAGTTGCATGGTCATAATTTGGAGTTGGTGACCTTCAATGTGCACCAACCGCTGCTCAATGTTTGACACATTGTTGCTCAGGTGGTCCACCTCACTCCACATCAGGCCCAAATTGGCCCGTGTGACAGGTATTATTACATGGCTGCCAGTGTCCCCTGCAGGTGCTGGAGCAGCCACTTGCTCCCTGGCCTGATCACACCCATTTGCACAACCTTCTGCTTGCTGTTCCCCGAGAGGATTCCCCTGCAAGAAGACCTGCATTCTGCACAAGTGTGTGAGTCTGTGTTGACTTACAGTGTATTTTCTGTGACTGCCTGCTTATTCATCTGCTCAGCGAGTAGGGGGCTTGGGGGAGCTGACAGCTGGAACTAACAAGGGAGGTAGGGATTCTGTCCTTTAAATTCCCACACCGCTCACAAGTGGCTGAACTGCCAATTTGCACAACCTTCTGCTTCATGTTCCCCAAGAGGATTCCCCTGCAAGAAGACCCGCATTCAGCACAAGTGTGAGAGACTGTGTTGATTTACAGTGTATTTTCTGTGACTGCGTGTTTATTCATCTGCTCAGCGAGTAGGGGGCTCGGGGGAGCTAACTGCTGGAACTAACAAGGGAGGCTGGAATTCTGTTCTTTTAATTCCCACACCACTCGCAAGCGGCTGAACTGCCCATTTGCATAACCTTCTGCTTGCTGTTCCCCGAGAGCATTCCCCTGCAAGAAGACCTGCATTCTACACAAGTGTGAGTGACTGTGTTGATTTACAGTGTATTTTCTGTGACTGCATGTTTATTCATCTGTTCAGCAAGTAGGGGGCTCAGGGGAGCTGACTGCTGGAACTAACAAGGGAGACGGGGATTCTGTCCTTTAAAGTCCCGCACCACTCACAAGCGGCTAAACTGCCCATTTGCACAACCTTCTGCTTGCTGTTCCCCAAGAGGATTCCCCTGCAAGAAGACCTGCATTCTGCACAAGTGTGAGAGACTGTGTTGATTTACAGTGCATTTTCTGTGACTGCCTGTTTATTCATCTGTTCAGCAAGTAGGGGGCTTGGGGGAGCTGACTGCTGAAACTTAACAAGGGAGGCGGAGATTCTGTCCTTAAATTCCCTCACCACATGAAGCTCGAAGGCTGAGTGGCTGAGCGCCACTCAAACAGAAAGGGAATATAGAATATTAGCTTGTTTAGGTGTTTTAATTTAAGTTGCTTTTATTGATAAAAAAAAACAAGGAAGTTGCCCAAAGAAGGTTATAGTGTACTGTCCAAGGAAGAGGTACTTACTATCCTATACTTTGGTTTAGATAGTCAGTAGTAGAATACTGCATTAATCCTGGGTTTATGCTGGTTAACTATGGGTTTTTAGTTAAGTGTTTTTTTATTTTTTAATTTAGTCTGCTTTAGTTTTTAAGCTCAATCAAAGTACTTTAAAAATGAAATTGCTGGGTTTAATTATGTTGTTTGGTTGCATGTCTTGGTCAAGGATTGGTGGGGGGTATTTTGTTAATCCTAGACCTTTGGTTGTTCATTCACCAAGGTTTAATTTTACAGCATGGAGCTCTACATTGTTGCTCCAGAGGCCTGTACTGGTTCTCAGCCCCTTTACCGTGTTGGAATTGGATAAAGGGTTAATGATTTTCACACTGTTTGAAACTTTAGCTATTACTAACTTTCCTATTCCGCTTATAGAAAGAGATATGGGAAAATATAGCCAAAGGCTAGGGCACCATCACTTTGGAAAACTGCTCAGAAGGACAATAATGCTGTTATTGTTGCTATCTGGTTCAGTTCACCCACATCCTGGGCCTATTAATGGGGGAGCCCAAGAAATGTTCACAAAGTCAGCTATTAGTATGGTACATCTTAATGTCCAGAGTCTTACAGCAAAATGGACATTATTTGAAGCCTGGGCAGCACAGAATGATTTTGACATTATAACACCGCCTGAGACCTGGCTAACTAGTAGGATTGGAAATAATGTAATAACCCTGCCTGATTATGACCTATTTAGGAGGGATAGATTGGGTAAGAAGGGGGGGAGTTGCAATTTATACTAAGGTAAAGTTCAAGGCTCAGGAGATCACCCGCCTTCCAAATGCTACCAGCTGTGATGTGATTTCAGTTAATATTCTTCTTGGTACAAATAAATATCTTGCTATTACATTTATTTTCTTCCTGGTTTAGCAAAGCAAGGCTTACAGTATATTTCTGAATTTCAAAAATCCATGCTGAATAATAGAGAGTGGATTTTGATGGGAGATTTTAATCTTAATTGGGGTCAGGAATTAAATTTTCCTGTGGTTGAATTATTTCAGGAGATGGGTGTCCAACAGCTGATATCTCAGGTTACAAGATTTAAGCAAGGGGTAGATGGGGGGGTCTCTGCTTGACTGGGTTGTGGTCACCCATCCCACCAGGATTACTGATCCGGGTGTTCTGCCCAATGTGATTAGTGACCACTGCCCAGTATTCTGTCTAAGATCTACTAAACAGGTCCACCACTCCCCGTGTTATATATAAACTAGGAATACTAAATGTATTTCCTGTGAGATTATGAATACAGCCTGTGAAATGATTGATTGGACAATAATGGAAAAGTCCCAGGATATCGATCAAATGTTGGATATATTTTCTTCATTATTTATTCAAGTAGTCCATTACATAGCCCCTTAAAAAGGATGAGAATCAGATCTAATAAAAGTGAATGGATCACTAGTGATATATTGTCCCTCATCAAATGTTGAGATAAAGCATGGAAAGTACTTAAGAAAAGTCAAGAAATTAATCATCTGCTTGAGTATAAGATTCTTAGGTATAGATGTAAGACAGCTATAAGGAGGGCAAATATATATTTCTTTAAAATAAACAGTTGTCATCAGAGGGAAATTCAAAACAGACTTGGAGGATGCTTAATAATTTAATGGGAAGGAATATTAGTGATCCTGTGATTTCTTTACAGAAAGTTGGTCTCTTGGTAAGTGACCCAGGTCAAGTATCTATGCTGTTTAATGAGTACTTTGGTGACTTGTCAAAATATCATACAAATTCTGTATCACAGACCTCCTATGATGGAAGGAATAATGATCATCCGTGTTTCTATTTTCAAATTATCATCCTGGAGATAGTTACTTACTCTATTCTTAAGCACAACCCTAAGCCAGTAATGGGTCAGGATATGACTGACTATAGATTTTTAAAGTTGGGTATAAATGTATTGGCTACCCCATTGTCTGTTTTATTACATTTTTCACTGTGTAACAATGTTTTTCTAGGGACTTGGCAGTCTGCTGTCATTAGGCGGATTTTCAAGTCTGGATGTAAACAGACTACTTCAAATTATTGACCCATTTCTTTGTTGGCTCCCCTGTCCAAGGTCCTCAAAAGAATTGTTTTTGATTAATTACAAGATTTTTTTGTCTAAACATAATTTGTTATCCAGTTGTCAACATAGATTTAGGAGGGATTGCAACACAGAGATGGCCTTGGTGGGGTTCACAAGCTGCATATGGGGTGCCCCTAATTCTGGACACTCCATGGCTGCGGTGTTTGTGAACCGCACCAAGACCTTTGATTTGGTTAGTCATTTAGAGTTACTGGAATCCCTGAGGGAGGTTGATGCATCAGGTGAGGTGATTTGATGTCTGAATATTTGCAAAAAAGGGAGCATAAGACCATTATTTCAAATATTTGTTCTAGCTCTCTTCCAGTTTCTTGTGGGGTACCACAGGGCTCAATATTGAGCCCTTTACTCTTTTCTCTTTTCATGAATGCAGCCCCTTTGTCTTGTGTCTGGTCGAGAATAATATTATATGCAGATGATACTGTATTGTTTGCAGTTGTTCCTGATCCTGATTCTGCCCTGGCTAGGGTTCAACAAGATTTTGAAAAATTCCAAATTTGGTTATGTTCCCGTAACTTAATTCTTAATTCATCTAAGACTAGGGCTATGGTTTTCTCATGCCCCAGGAAATTGAGAAATATTACTGTTTCTATAATGGATATGCAGGGTAATACTATTGAACTTGTTGATAGTTTTAATTATTTAGGGCTTATTTTAAATTCTCAACTTTCTTTTGAAAATCATATCAATACATTAATTAAAATTCATCAGAGATTGAGTATGTTATTTAGGATAAAATATTTTCTTGTTTCAGAATCCAAAAAGTTAGTTGCACATAGTCTATTACTAAGTTTGTTGGACTACGGATTATTGATTTATTCAGGTACAAATGAAAAAATGTTGCATAAACTCAGGATTACTTACAATGGTATTTTACGGTTTATGACTGGCTTGCCATATAATACCCACCATTGTATATTAACTAAGGAAGCTAATTGCCCTTCACTTTCAGACAGAATTAATGCTAAATTGGGAATATTTTTGTTCAAGGCTGTCCTAGGCATACTGCCTCCCTCCATCTTTGCATTTTTTCCTATCCCAATCGGTTTAAGGAGCACTAGGTCCCAGAATAGGGAATTATTTGGTTTTCCTTTATACAGGAAAGTTATAGGTAAAAAATCAGTCATTTATAGGGCCATAATGTTTTTCAATAGTGTTCCCTCTTCTGTAACAAATTCTAGTATAGTGAAGACATTTAAGTATAGGTTGGTTGAATGGCTTGATATCAAATCAGAGTGCAATTGTTTTCACTAATTATGTACTTGGTCTGAATGTTATATGTGATTGTAAATATTTATTTATATGTATTCTGTAGTGTTTTGTATTTAAATAATGTGTTTCTTATGTTAAACTTGTCGCTTGTGAAAATGGGCAATTTGCTCATCTTACTTACAAGTATAAAAAATGAAAATGAAACTCCACAGGCAGATGGAGGCTGTGCTGCCACCTGTTGTCCAGCAGGAACAGCGGGCACATTCCATCCCTGTTTGGCAACCTTGGCTTCTCACTCTGCATGGTGGTGGTGGTTTGCAAGGTGGGTGCACTGCCCACGTGTCCCCAGATGACTTCCCTTGGAACCACAATGCACAACCACACCACAGATATTATACTTCACAACACTGGGGTCATCAACACCAGACACTGGACTGAAAAAAAGTCCACACAACAGAGGTGCAGGAACGACTGGGCACAGGCGGTGGGCAGGTGTTATTTGCTGCTGCTGCACAATTGGGGGGGGCAACCTGTTGCTGATGATGAGACTGTTATGGCTCATCTATCAATTCCTGCTGCTGCTGAGCCACTGGTGCAGGGGTCTTGGCAGGTGGTGAGGGGCACTAGTAGTAGGTGGTGCCACTGGTGGGGGTGCTTCCATGGCACCACTACCTCCTGCTTAAGGGAGGGGACCACTCGCACAATATAATATGCTCCTGTTCAGACTTGGGGTGTCACCACGCGTCCGTACCCCCACACGCTCTCCTCTCCATCCACCAAAGGTGCCTCTCTCTCTCTCTCTCTCTCTCTCTCACACACACATACACACAAACATGCAGAAAAAAATTAACAATTAACTACTGTACTGAAAAAAGGTGCACAACTCAACACAAGAGGCACTCAAAATACAAAAACACAGCTAATTAACAAAAAAAGTCAAATGTTAAGCAGATTCAAGCAATATTTTTCTCTCTCCTATCTCCTCTGTCACAAAACCTTTCTCCCACACTAGGCAAGGAGAAAGTGAAAGCCTTTTATTGTCTTGCCTGATTAACTTCCTGTCTGAGTCATGTGACCTACAGACTGTAACACATGTGATCTGTAGGCTGTTTCAATTATGACTCACTTCATGTTCAACAGAACTCAACGCGAAGTGAATGCAAAGTCAGCATAATGCAAAGTCATAATGGGATGAAGTCATTATAAAGCAAAGTATTGTGATTCTATGGGGACTTCACGTAGCATTTGATGACTCGGAGTGGGCGACTTCACCCCAACTTCACTGGTGGAGTTAAACTTTGCTGCATCTCTAGGGAGAATACTGTCCCATATACAACTCATATGGGCGATTAAAAAATAATTATCTGCAAACTACCACCTGCAAAACTCTGTGACCAAAGGCCACATCAGTGGAACCTTAAATGTCCAAACTGTAGTGCTTAGTGAATGTATGAATGGAGGACCACGTTGCCACTTTGTACAATTCTAACACTGATGCCTCTCCTCTCTCTGCCCAGGAAGTAGCTAGCACCCTGGTGGAGTAAGCTTTTTTTTTTTTTTATTTCTGTTTATTCTCCTCCCCAGCCTTCCATCCCCAATCCATTGGGAGAGCCAAGGCAGACATCCTACTGCCATACACCCTACCTGGAGTGGCCTCTGGGACCCCATGGAGCCATGGTTTAACCCCCAAGTGGGGATGAGGTGGGGCCCAAACACCCTGAAACTTACATTGCATTGGTCCGGAGCCATCAGGTGGGTGGAGGCACATTGCGGGCACATCTCCGGCTCTTCATCTTCCTGGAGATGGCAGGCTCTTTTCTCATTTTCTTGTGGGTGTTGCGCTTGCCCAGATGTCAAAGCATGACCACCAACATCTGCAACACCCTCCCCCTAGCTGCGCCATTGAGCCCCTGACCTTTGCCTGGGAGACAATCAGACACCAAGGTGCTCAGCGTAATGCTACACCACGGCCTCTGCCAGGGGTTGGCAAACACCAAGCTGTTTCCCAACCCTTCCCCTGGAGCAGGTGAGCTCTCAATGAATGCTTCAGCCTGCTCTTCCTGGCCGGCCCTCCGACGACCTGAGCTCCCTCCTGAACCCGGGTCACCAGGGTCGCAGACGGAAATCCAACCACTGCACCGATGGGCCAGCCTTCAAGTAAGCTTTAATGATGGCCAGAGCTTTCTTCTTCTGCACCGCATATGCCTTGGAAAGGCAAGCTCTCACCAACCTAGCCAAGGTGGACTTGGAAGCTTTCTGACTCTTTTTTGCTGCTCCAGAAAGAGCAAACAGAGTTTAGAACTTTTGAAATATGTTTTCCTTTTAAGGCACATCCTAACTGCCCTGCATAAATCCAACTTGTGCAGCTCCTGCTGCTTTGGATTTGCCAGCTTAGGACAGAGGGACGGTAAACAGAGTTCCTGATTTACATGAAAAGTTGTAGGTATCTTAGGAACAAAGGAAGGAACTGTCCTCAATACCACCTTTTCCTTATGAATAAGTTAAGAGTGTTTGTGGGACAGTGATATAAATTCACCAATCCTTCTGGAAGAACAGACTGCAATTAGAAAACACACCTTGTATGACAGAACTGATGAAAGAAGTTCAAAGGGTGCCTTACAAAAATCATTCAATACCAGATTCAGGTCCCAAGGCTGTAGCACAGACCAAAACAATGGTCTGCTTCAGTTAACTGCTCTTAGAAATGGATAACCTCCAACCGGTCCACAGGGATGAGCCCAAGGAACTTCCCAGAGCTGCTCCTAACACAGACATCTGACCTCTCAGGGTGCTCAATGCAATCCCTTTGTCTACCCCCACCAGCAAAAAATCCAAAATTGGCAGGACTGTAGCTTTGGAAGGTCTAATACATCTCTTTGGCCGAAGCCAAGCAGGTATTCTATGCACGATCATAGGCTGCAGATGTGACACCTTCCCAGTGGCCATATGGGTATCTACCACCGTCTTGTAAAAAAACTTCCTTAACAATCTCCTATTCTCAAGAGCCAGGCTACCAGCTGTTTCTCTTCTGGGTCTGAAGGCAGAATAGACCCTTGACAGAGAAAGTCCCCCTGCACAGGAGTTGGAATGGGACCTGCTGAGCTACATTCACAAGGTCTGAGAGCCATGGTCACTCAGTGGCTATCAGAAGGAAGTTTCCTTTTGAGCACCTTGTCTTGCAAATAACCTTGGGAAGGAATGGTAGCAGAGGGAACAAGTACGCTCTTGCAAAATCCCACGTTTGGGACAGAGCATACACTGCCTCCACCTGAGGACACTGGTACCGACTGGAGAACCTCGGTACACGAGCATTTTCCTTTGTCATGAAGAGGTCAATCTAAGGGTGACCAAACCTTCTGCACAAGACCTCAAACACCTCTAGTTCATTATCCATTCCCCTGGATGGACTGCCTCTCGACTCAGCCAATCAGCCTGGATGTTCAGGTAACCTGCCAGATAGACAGCCGAGACAGTCAGAAGGTTTTCTTCTGCTCACAACAGTACTTCAGTTGCTTCCACCAGCACCTCCTTGCTTCTTTGTATCTCCTTCAATGCTTATGTATGCCATTGCTGTGGCATTTCCCAACCTTACCTTCACTGCCTTGGATTGAATTAGAGTGTGGAAATGAAGGAGATCAAGACATACTGCCCTCATTTTCAATACATTTACCTGTAGTCGCTGCTCCTAAGGAGTCCAGATGCCCTGGAACACGATGTGGTCCACGCCTATTCCCTAGCATGATAGACTGGCATCTGTCATCAATATCAGCTCTGGTGGGGCTCCCAGGAGAGATCCCCTGCTGAGGTTGTCAGAATTGTCCCACCAAGCCAATGACTGTCAGACTGATCATGGAAACTTGATCTGGGCTTAGTAGTCTCCTGAGGCTACATTCCAGGCCTCCAACATCCCATTCTGTAGGGGCCACATATGGAAATAGGCCCATGGAACTACTTCTGTTGCTGCAGTCATCAGCCCCACAATCCAGAACATCCTGTGAGTAGAGGGCAATGGGTGGCTTCTCAGCTACTGAATCTCTTGCCTCAGGGTCTCTTTCCTGGATGATAAAAGGGAAGACTTTCCCCTCATCTGTCCTGAACCACATGCCCAGGTGTTCAAATCTCTGAGATGGACTGAGGGAGTTCTTCTCCCAATTGACAGCCCAAACATGCATCTCCAGCACCTCCAGGATCCTTCACACCGACCTCTTTGCCATCTGACCACATAACACTCAGATGGGCAAGTTGTCCAGGTAGGGATATATGTTTATTTATTTTTATTTATTTCAGTTTGGGATCAATACCTTTGAGTCAAGGACTCATTTTCAAAGGTTCCACGTCAGTGTTGAACAAACATTACAAAAACACAAGGTTTACAGAGAAAAAAAAGAGAAAAAACAGTGAAGCATATACACACATGCAGTAATAATAAAATTTGAACTTGTACACATCAAATTAGTAATTATATTAACAGACAGACTGATTAGCTAAGAGGGGGTTGGGGGAATTAGTCGAAGGTAGCATTGTCTGAGGTGGGAGAGAGGTGGAACTTTAAACCAAATGAGGCCATCATCAGGTAATTGGGGTTGGGAAGCGGGTTAAGAAAAAAGTGGTATATAGCAGAAAGATGTAGAGGGGGTAGGTAAATGGAAAACTGGGGGCAAGATACTATCACATGTGATATCCCTCCTGTCTCAGCTGTGCCACTAGTACAATCAGGACCTTCAAGAATACCTGGAGCACTGTCACCAGCCCAAAGCAAGTGTCTGGTACAGAAAATGCTGCCCCTGAATCACAAACCTCAGAAACTTCTGGTGCGACTGACAAATGGGGATGTGGAGACAGGCATCCTTCAGATCTATGGACGCTAGAGTCCCCCGGTTGGATGGCCTGAATGATTGACTATAGGGATTCAATCTTGAAGGTCATGTGGCTAACAAATTTCTTTATGTGCTTTAGGTCTCAAATAGGTCAGAATCCCCCAACTTTTTGGGAATCACAAAGTAAATGAAGTAGAATCCCAGACCCTCCTTACTGGTGGGCACCAGGACTATTGCCCCAATCTGTAACAAGTGTTCCAAGGTCTGGGCTACCACCTGCCTCTTCACTGGGTTTTGGGGCATGGGAGATTGCAGTAAATGACCTCTTGAGGGCAGAGGTGCAAACTCTATTGCATATCCTAGGGCCAGGATTTTCAGCAACCACGTGTCTTGATGTCATTTGGGCCTATCTCTGGTAAAAACCCTGCAGTCTTCCACCAAGGGAAGGGGAGTAGAGTTGGGCCTGTGTACCTTCATTGGGATTACCTCCTCATTATTGTACACCTCCATTATGACTGAGGACAAAGGGTCCTCTGTTACCGTTACCCTTAAATCTGGAATAGGCTCCCCTGTTTTGCTGGTTTCTGAAATTCCGAAAGGGCTGGAAACCACCTAAGGACTACTGCTGCTGGGCACCTCCTCATCCTCTCAGTGTTGAGTTTGCTTTCTGTTGCTGTTTGGACACTGGAAGTTGTTCCTTATTATTCTGGATGTCCTTCAGGATGTCGTCCAATATAGAACAGAATAATAGTCCATCTTCAAAGGCTATATTAAACAGGCTCACCTTTGATGTCTGATCTATGACTCAGTGTCTGAGCCAAACACCCTATATGGCTGCCACAATGTGATAAGTGTTGCATGCTGACATCTGTAAATTGTCCACTCTGGCATCCCCCATAAAGGTGGATGCCATGGACATTAGCTGCAAAATGTTCAACTCTTCTAACTTTGAGGTAATGAAACTACCAAGGGCCATGACCCAGGAGTTTAAGGCTCCGAACACAATAAAAGATGCATATGAAGTGCAAAGATTTACCCCATTTGAGACAAAACTCTCCTGCATGAGGCATCCAACCTCTTATCATGGGTGTTGGTAAGGCCCACTGAACCCCCAATAGGTATATTTGTGTGTTTAACAGAGTTATGCATGGCCTTATCTGTCAAATGGGGAACCTCCCACTTATGGAAGCCCTCCTCCAAGAAGGGATAACAAGTCACCCTCAGTCTAGGAAGATGCTTGTGCTTATATGTGCCGGCCCATTCCTGCTCAATGATCTGGTAGCAGTGCATAAAATTTGGGAAACATTTTGGTACAGAGGATGAGGCATTCAGATTGGGTTTACATTCAAAGACTCCATGACATGCACCTCCTTCAGCTGTGACATCTGACAAGCCTTCATTATAAGATAAGAGTGGGACTCAGTATCAAACAGGGGAAGGATCAGAATATTTTTCTTAGGCTCCATCCACTTCCCCTCCTCCTCAGAGGGTTCTTCCTCCTCATCACACATTATGGATAGATCAGGATTTTCCCCTTGGTCCCCTGTGTCATCCTCTTGACCGTCAGCATTGTCAAGGCCAGGGGTTGCTGCAGGTCTGGGTAAGCATTGTCGCTCTGCTCTGGCACACCTGGACGTGACTGTATGGCCCCCCCGACCTAAGGAGCCTGGCTTGGGTTCAGGTGTATTGATGGGGATGTCCTGTGGAACATCAGAATTCGGCAACCCATTTAAGAGCAGTGAAAATAATTTGTGCAGCTCAGTCCTGCCATTGCCAGTCAGTAACTAAGGTGTGTCCCCCCCCCAGCTCAGGGGTCTAGCTAGAGGGGGACCAAAATAGACATGTTAGATTGTGTTACACTATTAGAACAGTACGACCCCAGTGGGGAGGGTCTCATCATCCTCCTGAAGGTCTTACTGTGCTTAAAAACTACAGGTCTCCAATGAGCCATGGTGCCACTGTCACATGCCAAAAAGCAGAGATTTACCTGACAAGGTGCCACTAGAGCAAAATGTAATACACCTCACTTTACTCCAGTGAGAACTAGCACCTCCAACTCTTTGCCCCCAGCTGATATTTTGCACTCAGAAAACTGGTCCACTTACTGAGATGGGGAGGATGTCTGATGCTGCACAGTCTCTTTAGTAAAATGCAAGCTCAGCATCCTACAAAGCCTCTTAGAAAGAAAGTATGTTCTGTGTTCTGAAGAAGGAGCACTTTGAAATTCAACTGTGCTGTCAACCAAAGCATATCTAGCCAAAATGGCACAATGCTGCCTAAAAGACCTGCAAATGCAATGAATGGAGCACAAGGCACATGCACAGATGTGCATCAGGGTGACGCCATCAAGCTGATGCATGTGACATCACCATGCCAAGTGTGAACAAGCCTGACTGCCCAGAGTATGGAAACCCACACCCAAACAAATGTGAAAGGAAGCAAGGGTGCAAAACTTGCTGGCAGGATGCCAGCAATGACAGGGAATCACGTAGCTCATCAGAGCTGATTGAAACTGCGATGGCCAGTGTAATGTCAGCCACAAATAACCTAACCCAGAGAAAGACTCTACAAAAATCCCCAAAATAGTATAAAACAAAGTAGCAGAGCAGAAGGAGTGCATTGAGTGTCACACAATGAGATCCCCACTGCACACAGTCACCCCAAGCACCAACAGTCTCATTCTACTAAGGCAGACAAATTACTACCCAACACTCAGGAAAATCACTAAACAGAATTAGAGAGCAGGGAACAACGGGAGGGAGGGTCCATCATACAGAGAGCAAAGAGGGAGAAAGGAGCAAGATAACAGGCTAGGACGACCCAAGTTGTGTACTAACCATGGCCCCCAAAGAAAAAAATAAAGAGATCACTTACCTGAAAAAAAAGGCACCAGGCTGGGAAAAAACAAGGGAGACCTGCAAAACACCCTGAACAAAACCACTGGCATATGGGCCCCCAATTCATTCACAGCAAGGGCGTAGCTACCGATATGCCTGACACGCCACAGCGTGCTGCAGCTATCAGCTGGGGTAGCAGGAGCCAGCTGGTCTGCTGCATTCCTTTGTTTCTTTCATTTTTTTTTGCGGGCTTTCCCTGCCCGGGCACTTGTGAAAACATAACAAGTTTTGAGGGAGGAGGGGGGTCGCTGAGACGTAAGCATGCACTGTGACGCGGCTGCTAGGAGGACCTGATTGAGAAATGTGCTTCGTATCTCAATCAGGTCCGCTCGTCGACAAAGGAGGCGTGCCATCCATAATAAGGGGCAGGGTTGGGGTCTAGCAGGCTCTTTAAATGCCTGATGAAGCTACAGTATGCTCTCTTCGGTCGGTGCTTTGGTCAGGAATCAGGATCAGGAATTCGGGTCGGAGTCGTCGGATGGAATCTGAGATAGAGAAGAGTCCTTGCAGGGGCAGCGTGAGCGTAGACGAGTGAAGACTGCAGTGCAGATGACCGTGATGGAGAGGAGTGTGACAAGCCGAAGTCGGTCACCAGCCAGCAGCAGAATCGGACGGGATGGGTGACGGACGGCCTGCAAGTGTAGTGTAGCACGCCACAGTAGCAGTAGCCGAGCGTACGTAGAGGTAGTAGCGGCGGGTCAGACTAGTAGTGTGACTGCACTGACTCTGCCTAACCTAATCTAAGACTGTGGACTGAGGTGGGTGAGTGTGGTCAATTGCCGAATCATCCTGTGTGTGTCTGGTGGTGCGGTCTACTAAATCCATCCGATCGAGAGAGCGAGCAAGCAGGAAACTCTCCACCTAGGAGTCAGGAGACAGACTGACTGTGACTGCACCGAAGCATCCTCCAAAAGTTCTGCCTTCACCTCCTCCTGTTTCTAAGGTGAGTGACAACGTCGCCATTAATTGTGATAAAAAAACGAATATAGGCTAGGGCTGAGTTGCAATGTGGTTTATTTGTCCCAATTTTGTCAGCATTTGGAAAAAATCCTGAAATTTACACATTGCAGGGTTCATTCAGTCAGTGGCCCAGTCAGATTGTGGGTAATCCACTTGGTGCTGTCCTGGAAGACTCTGATGTCTCTTCCTTGGGCATTTCATGGCTGCACTGGAGTTGATGCATGCTATAGCCTATGCCCTCCCAGTATGTTGCTCCAAGTATGTCTGTCTCTCATGGAGGTACTCCAACAGCTCTGGAGGCTGCTTTAATTTTAATGTCTGTTTTTAGACATAATTTGTTGAGACTCCAGGCTAGCATCACTAAACTGATCCATAGCTGTGCTCCTCAGGGAATGAGTTATGTAATGGAGATGAGATAAACAACTTGTCGGATTATGTTTCTGGCGATTTCTGCTAGGGGATCGGAGAGTCACTTTTGCAACATAGGTGACTTCCCCCCTTCCGCCACTCACCAACCAGCCACACCACCTGGACAGTACTGTGGAGCCACCAACTCTACAGGTGGTTATCCCCATCCTGCAACCACATGGGAACCAACAGCTCAGTGCAGCTGAAAGCAGTGTGCAAAGTTTAAATCTTTGAGCTTGGCCCCTTTTCTGTACTTGTGTCCAGCTCCTCCAGGATTCTCCCACAAGACTACTAGGGGGTCAGAGAGAGTCACTGCTGTAACTTAGGTGACTGTCCCCCCTGTCACTTGCCTACCAGTCATGCCACCTGGACAGGGGACTCTCCACCTAGCAAAGTGAATTTTGGCAACTTTGCACATCTCTAGCCCTGATAACACTGGGTGACTACAGATGTTGTTGCAGACATTAAGTTATTTTCAAATTGCAGTTTTTTGTCTCTTGTCGTGTAAACCTATAAGAAAGAAGCTTTTTTGACTATTTGGATAATAAGTAATGCTCTTGGCTCATGGATAATAAGTGATGTTCTTTGCTCATGATAAGTATGAAATTGAGGCCACAAAAGTATGTACAAGGACAGTGACCAAAAGAAATGGACACAAATGCCCCATTTGGTTCACAAGTCAAGTTAGAACAGCCATTAGGGTCAAGAGGGAAGCATTTCACAAGTTCAGAAGTAAGCCAATCTATGGGAGGAATACCTACTAAAGAATAAGGAGGCACAAGCACTTGATGAAGGAGCTAGAGGAGCTGGGCATAGCAAGCTGCATCGCTAAGTGGGTGGGAAACTGGTTGGATGGAACGAGGCAAAGGCTGGTGGGTAATAGGGACGGGAGATGTCAGAAGAGAGAAGTGACAAGAGAGGTCCCACAGGGCTCAGTCTTAAGCCTAATCTTGTTTAATGTGTTCATCAGTGGCATAGGAGTAGGTATCCAGGGCAAGATTGCACTGTTCATGGATGACACTTAATTAGGGGGAAGGGTGGACTGTGAAGAAGCAGTGAGAATCAAACAAAATTATTTGAAAAGGTGAGAACATTGGTCTAGTATCTGGCAGCTGAAATGTATTGCAAAGAAATGTAAAGTCATACATATTGGCAGGACTAACCCTAGAACAACCTATTGGCTAAACGGTGTCAAACTTAATGTCTCAAAAAAATAACAGGATAGGAGTTATTATTAGAGACACCCTTAAGCAAACCAGCCAATGCAATGCAGTATATAGTAGGGCCGACAAAATGATGGAATGCATAGAGAGAGGACTTGACAGTAGGCACAGGAAGGTGATACTTCCACTTTAGGAAGCATAGGGACAGGATAGAGACCTTTCAGAGAAGGGTAACTAATATGATACAGGAGCTTCAGGGGCTGCCATACAAGGGGCGGCTGCAGGTGTTAAACATGGACTTACTTGAATCTAGGAGAGAAAGCTGGTTTGAATCCCACAGCCCCTACTTGCATACTGTGTGACCCTGAGCAAGTCACTTAACTTCCTCGTGCTCCCAGGTTGCACCTGCAAACAAGCTTTCAGCTTAGTGTGTCTCACCTGGTAAAATAATTGGGGGAAAAAAAAGTGGGAATATGATAGAAACCTTTACGTGCATGAGGGGTTTAAATTCAATATCCTATGCTGAACTATTCACCAAGGCTCCCAACTCAAACACATGGGGGGCATGGAAGTAAAAAGAGGGGTGGAAGCTTCAGGAGGGATCTTAGGAAGCACTATTTCTCAGAAAGGATTGTGGCACTATGAAACAAACTACCTGCATAGGTGGTAGGAGGTAGGACTATATCAGCATTCAAAAGGGGTTGGGATAAGGAGTACGATAGAATCAAATCTGCAAGAGAATCTACCATCTAGGACCCAGGATCACCTAGAATCTCAAGGGAAGACTTGATGGTGCTTTGGTTTCTTTCTGCTGTCATCTTTCTGTGTTTCTGTGTATATTTCATTATCTGAGTGCTGGTCTCCATTGCTGGAGATTGCCATTGTGCAGTGTTTCGCTGTCTGAACATTTTCCTATTGAGAGCTAGGGCGCCTCTTTTCACGCTGTGATCGTAGTAGCATAGTAACATACATGCACTGGCCCTAGACACTTCTGAGTGCCAAAGTGATCCAAAAATTTAAGGTCTGTATGGGTAAAGCTAAATACAGTAACTGCAGATTGGGTGCTTGGCACACATTTGCACTCCTGGGCTTCATTTAGATCAGCTTGCTTCGGGTATGAGACTAGTTTTATACCCCATTAACATTAGTTTGTTGAGATAAGTCTGATTGGAACCATTTGTGGAAGCATTGTAGAAATGTTTGCAGAGTGAATGAGTACTGTGTAGGGAGGATTGCCTAGAAGTGATTAACTGTCTACAAGTACCCACTATGTTACACTTCTATTTTATCTGCATACAGTTTTTTGTTTAGAACTTGGTAACCAGGATAAGTGCACTAAGTCAAAGCTTGATTCTATGTGTGTGGGGTTTGAGGGGGGGGGGATAGCCTAGGGGCTGTGAAGAGCAAATAAAATACATTTATATATAGTGACAACTGCAAGCACACAGCCTCCCTAAAACACAAGAGGAGCATGTTACTGTTATGTAGTAGCAGCAGACAGACGAGGCAATGATGATGAATCAAGGATTCGACCCACTAAATAACTAGTAGCTTGTAGTTAAAATACACCTGAGTTAACCCAGGTCTGTAGCATCAGAACATTTGCTCTCGTTGATTGGTAGGCTGAGGGGAGATTATTTATATTAGGGGACATAGCGGATTATGGTACTTTTTCCTCCAAACGGTGGCTGTTAGCCATGCCCCCTTTCAAACATCAGTTTTCCCCGTCCCCAAACACACCTTGCAATCGGCCAAATCAGATTTATTTATTTATTTTATATGGTCAGCGCCGCACTCATTCTGATGTTCTCTCCGTCAATCACACAGTGCGGCAAAATATGCCTTTCTATGATGGGAAGCAACGTATACCAGTACCAAATGAGCTATTCGGCTGTAGTAGTTTGCGATAGCTTATGTTTGTTCTGTGGGGGCGCTCCGCCTCCGCCCCCCCACACACCCTCGGGTCCAGGAGTATATTGTTCTGATAAATATTTAATAATTACACATTTCCTAGTTTCGGCTTCAGTAGTTTGCCATAGCCTTATGTTTGCTTGTTCTGTGGGGGCGCTCTGCCCCCCACACACCCCAGGTCCAGCAATATATTGTTTTGAGTGCGGCAAACGATGCTGTCAATAGTAAAATATTTTAGTAATTACACATTTCCTAGTTTAGGCTATAGTAGTTTGCGATAGCCTTATGTTCTGTGGGAGCATGACATATCAGTGACTGCTTTGCGCAGCAGCGCATGCGGCCGTATTTCTCACTCGGCACACTCGCTTCCAAGGTGTGTCCCCTAAAGTAAATATATGCCGGCTAAGGTAAGAGGTTGAGGGGCACGAGCACACTGGGAAGTAGACAGCACTGAGTTGCCATTTGAGAGAGGGGTAGGAGGAGTGGCAGATGGAATGAGAACAGGAGTTCCAGAGGAGGTTAAGTGTACCAGAAAAAAACAGGCAGATTGGACAACAAAGGTGTTAGAGTGAGGGCTCCTGAAAGAGCACAGGTCTCAAAAGCAGAGTGAGTAGGATGAGGAGGAAATATTGGGTGAGAGCAGCACAGAGGTAAGAGGGGAGAGAAGCAAGCCAATATTTTGAGAGGAAGGCAGCACAATGAGAGATACAACAGGATTCAAGAGAGGGGATAGAGCGGTTCTGGTACAGGAGACAGTGGTGAGTTAGTGGCAAGGAGTCAGTGGCAGAGCAACAGAATGAATAAAGGAGAGGGTCCAGCCTGGCCAGGGTGGATTTAGGTGAAAGCCCTTTAGAACCGGTCAGCATAGTTAAATGATTGTAAGAAAGGTAAGAATGAATTAACGCAAGTTTCAAAGAAATACAAAATCACACATGCCCCCACAATGCAAAGCATCATGGGCTGCATATGCAAATCACCACAGAATATTATGCTGGTTCAAATGTAAACAGAAAATAGAAATGCATGGTGCCAAAAGGCCTCTCACACAGTTTGCAAAGGGTGCCAACAGAAGACATAGACGCAGGTTTGTTGCATTTGGGAACAAACTGAGAAACATACTATTAGACACAGTTCATCTTGTATTTTATTAATTCTTGTATTTCGATTTCCTTTTGTTTTTCAATATTTTATTATTTACATGGAAACAGGATCATCAGATGTATGGCACAGTTTAGCTGCTTTTTTAACTTTATTTTCTTGTTCAGAAAAATATTTATTTAAATTTGGTGACCAGGTAGGCTCAATGCACGGTGAGTTAGGGGGGCAAGCGGCTGTGTGATGGTTACTTGACTTGCCCATTAATACTTACGTTTGATTAGCTTAGCAAAAAAAAAAATTCTAAAAAGCATCTCCAGTACTCCTCTGCATTAAAACCTCCTGTTCTTACTTCAGTTGCTTGCATCTCTTTTAGAACTAGAAAGAAGAAGAAAAATACACAGTTAAACAGTACTTTGCCTTGAAGGGAGCCACAAATCATGGAAAAAAAAAAATCAAAGTGTGTTTAATGGGAGGAATAAAAACAAGACGCAAAACGTGTGCACACAAACCACTATAAACATGGCTGGCTGTTGGGGTCTCCAAAAAGTTAACTGTCTGTGCAGCTGCTTGTTTTTTTTTTTTCCAACTCTGGTTTTTGCAAACACGGCTGGATGTTTTCTTGAACTCCTCCTGGACTTTGTTGCCTTTGTTTGGGAACCAGGGTGGGAGGGAGGGGAGACCGGATTCCTACCTTCACTTCTGCAGGACCTTTAAGGTGGACTACAACTCGTGAACATTGTACCAGCAGAATGCTACTTCTTTGATTACCATTGTATTGTAGTTTCATGCACCATACCACAGGGCTTCTACGGGTCTCATATTCCTGTCTGAGAACGCTTTTTTGTTACTCTATTTTGGCGACAAGGGACCATCAGCAGCATGCCACATATTTCTGTTTTTTTTGTGGAGGGTTGCCATGCTGTTGGATGGATCATTTTCTGCTTTTTCTGTCCCTTTCCCTAGGATGTCAGTGGCAAGGGTGCACAAGCGTGCACACGCAAGCTATGCAGTACGGCACCAGCAGAGTGCCGACATCTTCCCTCCCTATGAGCCACTCCTGACTGCACTGCCACCAATTTGCTCAGGGTGCCACAGTAAACCTGTGGCAGTGGTGGGATTCAAACCTGACATCAGCTATTCCACAGCTCGATCTCGGCATTAGGTCATGGTGCTTTGCAATGAGCTTGACCTCATTTGTGAGCAGAGCTATCCAAAGCAGTTTTAGCCTCTCCAGAAATTACACAGACAGGGGTAGCCTGATGGCCCAGTCATAGTGCATTGGGCTACCATGTAGGTGACCTGTGTTTTGAGTGTGGCCTCTGCCCACCTGGCCTTGGAGTGGCTATGGCCAGTGGGAGGAGAAGATGACAAAATTTGGGGAAGGCCTCAAATACAGTCGTGTAATACTGGCTGCCAGTATTGTAGGGCCACGTGCTGCACTATAAGCTGCATTGTGATTTCAGAGCTGAGAGGTCTCTGACAGTAACTGGGAGAGTGACAGACATGGGATGTGCAGCTTAAAGACTAAGACAGACAGGGTGGATAAGGGCCCTAATGATCAACTTGAATGGTTTCCCCCAGAAGAAAAGAAGCTTGTAGCCTGGGCTGGTGGCGCTGAGGGTTGAGGTGCTGGATGGCACACCTCGGTCCATGGAATGTTTATGTTAAATGGCTGGTCTGTTTTTTTCTCTATAAACCACCTGGAATACTGCTGGGTGGGATATCTGCATTCTGTAATCATGGCACGACTGCAGTAACCTCTAGGTAAATTTGTTTAAAATGATGGTACTTACGGCTGGTCAGCAGTGTTATGCACTGCAGGTTACTGTTGCTTAATAATGGTCAGGTCAGCAGTTTGATTCTATGGTTGCAGGTCAGGATGTAACCTAAGCGCTGATGCCCGAGGGTAGTATGTTTCAGCAGTAACGCCTGACGGGGTGTGTCATGCTGGGATAACGTCACGCCTCAGGTGGCTGGGTATGAGGCTGCAGTCCCAGTGCATCTGACGACTTGAGACGTGTCGTTATACCAAACGACACACACCTTGGAGGGCATTATTGGTATTATACAGTGGCTCATTGTTATACAGAATTAGAAGTCATTTCAAAGATGTTTTTGTGTGGAAACAATATTTTTGCTTAAGAGAAGATGAAACGATCCAGCTCAAGATGCTCAAGTAGCTCAAGCTCATCTACAGGTTCACAGTGAGGCTGAGATGAGACCCGTGATGTTGCACTGGTTTACATCACAGGTCCAGCCCAAGACTGACCAATCGGAGACCAGGATTCTTTCTTGCAATTGTATAATAAACAATATTTATAAAGGCAGGTCATTGGTGTAATGCACTGCAGATTCTGAATCCCAGTACTTGGCTTGGTGGCATGTAATGTGTGTTTCTCTGCATTAACTCCAGCTCTGCTGCTGGTGGTTGTGCCACTGAGGCGATTGGGTTCTGGGGAGTGGTGTAAAGATCCCCAAGTCTGTTGCAGAAATGTGCATTTGCCCCAGATTATTCTGGGGAAGGGACTCTGTTGTCCAGGCGGTGAGAAAAACATCTACCTTGTATACTCCTGTTGACAAGTGACATGGGACAGCTGGACTGTATGCGTGCCCTTTATTTCGAGGCAAGGGGTGTGACGCTTTGCCAGCTGGTTATAATTGTATGATATTGGTATTATGAATAAATGGTCAATGTATGAAATGTCAGTCTCAGATGTGCTTGTACAACTATCCAATTCACAATTGCAGTACTTTTACAAGATTTCTGAGTGTCTAGTGTGCTACTGCTGCTAGGGTAACTGCCGCATTGCTGTTTCACTCATTGACCCTGCAGGTTTCTATCTCATTTGCATACCGCTGCCGGTTCTTTGGTGCGCACTGCTCGTGCTGTTTCCCTGCTGACACTCACTGTCTAACCATTACTTGCTGTTATGGAACCACGGCCATTTTATTTTAAAATAAGTTGCACTGGGCCCAGGCAGTTGAATACTGACACACGAGTGCATCATTCAGTCATCGGCTAATACTATAAAGAAATATACAGTCTTTAATTCGATGGGGAATTTTCATAGCATTACAACAGTCACACAAACATCATCCTGTGACAATAACAATTGTAAATGCAACACATTACGCAGTCTGGTGCTGGCTGCTCATGGGTTGACTGGTAGTTTCATGGGCAACAGCACTGCACAGGCATCCATGGATTTCAGTTGGCACAGGCATGTCCAGTAGATAGCAGGCATTGTAGACACTGTAAGAGAACTAATTTCAGTCATACAGAACTGTTAATTTTGTATACTCATTGGAGGAGTCTCTAGGGACTTGTGAAAAGCGCTCTCAGAAAAACAGGTCAATAGTATTTTAGCCACGAGCGAACAGGGCTACCGACTGGAAAACCCAATAGGCCCATAGACCTTTCCATCAGCCAAGCTGGTGTATGTACTGAAATGTGTTCAGTAGTACAAAGTGCACATGACTAATGTAAACTTACTGGCCTAATTCAGAATTCACCAGCATTTTGACCTCTGAAAAAAGAATCCTGATTGTACTGATTTTGTTATGCCATTGACGTTCAAGAAGCATTAAAAAGCATCGTCATCATATCATATAACATTGTACAACTTTGGAATGCAGTTGGTAATGGGCTCCCTGTACCAGCTGTATATTATAAACTCACAATTGGCAATTGTGTTGCCACCATCATTTCACAAAAACATGCTGCTTAATTGGGGCACGTACCCCCTTTGGATTAATGTACATTGCAGTGGTTAGCTAAAATTTGAATTGGCTAGCTACCATTACTCACAGCAGCGGGAGCTGACCGGCTTGATCCCAGTATATCTGGTTCACCTTTTCACAACTCTTGTCAGTCTTGCTTTGTACTAGTCAGGCTATTAATAAGTTTTTTTGTCTTATTAAAGGCAGGGGTCAGGTGTCATTACACAGGAGCAGCGTTGAATACACATTGGTCAGAAGCTACATGTCAGTGAACAGTTTGTCCACTATATGAAGGTACAGTACAGTCCTTCAATCTCCCTTTCAAGCATCTGCTGTATTTACATGTCTTTCCAACAGTCCTATTCTTGCATTTCTAAGGCTAATCTCATTGACAAAATGGAGGCTGGAAAATGCAAGCAACCATCTGGAGCACATGTCCGAAAGGCAAAATGTTCCAGAATGGAGGAAACTGCAAAGATGTGTAGGGTGATGCAGTCCTTCCTCACTCGAGGTTCATCAACATCTGGGTAAGACATGCATACTTGACAATGCATTGTAGTGTAAAGAGCACTGGCAGTTTGGCGCAGTACATTTAAAGTTGGAGCATTTGTGTGTTTCAGGGTTGGCAACACAGAGCCACAGCCCCGGAGTGCCACAGAGAATGCATTGGATAACTGTGCACCGCTCATGAGAGATGACAGTGAAGTTAAAGATTCAACATTACATGCCATTATAGAGGAAGCTAATGTCACCTGTCATTTATTGGACACCTCCGAAGAACTTGCCCTTGACAGCTGGTCCCTGGATGAACCTACCTTGATGGAAGCTGTCCAGAATCACAGCAGTTCCCAGGAAGAACACACCATTGAAGCTTTCCAGACAACCAGCTGTCCACTGGAAGTAGTAGTCACTGTGGACGGCCCAACTAACAACATCCCCCAGGAACTGAATCAGAATCTCTGCAGCGCTGAAGACCTTGGCTGTTTTAATCGAGCACATCTTACAGATGCTGAAAAGAAGCAAATTCTGGAAACACAGTGGCTACCAACACCAGACTTTACCTTTCCTGGGCATCTGATGGGTCCTGAAGGCCCAAGCCAGCGTTTCAGGCATTTTAATGCACAGCTGTTGAATGATTACAGATTTGCAAGGTATTCAAAGACCTTGGATGGTGTCTTCTGCGCTCTATGCTTTGTATTCAGTTCCAGTAGCATCATTCTGGTATCTACACCAATGAGGGATTGGTCCAATGGGAAGAAGACTCTGGAAAGGCACAGCAAAGCAAAGGACCATGGGAATGCTGTTGCTCGAGCAGATGCATTTCTTTCAGTTTGTGCTGGGAAGTTAAGAACAGCAAGCCAATGTCTTCTGGAGTGTGCCAACAAAACGACAGAGAGGACCTTGCATGTTCTACGTCGCATAAGTGTGATTATTCTCTTTTGTGGAAGGCAAAACATTGCCCTCAGAGGAAAATCTAGTGTGCTTGGCAACTTTAATGCCATGGTACAGTACACTGCAGCGATGGATCCAGAGCTACAAGAACACATCACAGCAGCGCCAAGGAATGCCACGTACATGTCACCGCAAATTCAGAATTAATTGATAAGGGTAATGGGACAACAGGTGCAGAGACAAATTTTGCACAATGCAAAGGAAGCAAAGTGGTACACCTTCATAGCAGATGGTACTACAGACATTTCCACAAAGGAACAGATATCTTTATCTGTGCGCTATGTGCACCGTGACGCTTCTGGGAATGTTGAAATCCATGAAGATTTTGTGGAATTCACAGAAGGATTTGACAGCACCAGTCAGGGTCTCACAGAACTGTTTCTACGGCGGTTAACAGCTTGGGGCATGGATCCAACACTGATGAGAGGACAAGGCTATGACAAAGGCAGCAACATGAGTGGTAGATTCAATGGCGTGCAAGCAAAGATCAAGGCAGTGGTCCCCGAAGCAATGTATACTGTTTGCAAGGCTCACAGCCTGAACACTGCAATTGTCCATTCATGTTCCACAAGGCAAATAGCAAATATGTTTGATACTACAAAGAAAATAATCTCAACACTGAAATCGTCATATAAGCGCCACAATGCCTTTCTGTCGGAGCTAAGAGAATTCCGCAATCTCCCATCTGACTACAATGATGAGCCAGCAGACCGTATATCACCAATTCCTGCAGCTGGAAACACCAGATGGATGAGTCAAACTGATTCTCTGTCAAGATTCAAAGACAAGTTTTTGGTGGTAGCCAGCACTCTAGAAAAGATAGCTGAATATGACAGTGAAGGGGACAGACTATTGGCTGCAATACTGAGATTTGATTTCCTTGTGACACTGTGTAGTGTGGATTTTGTTTTGACCAGAACAAAACCACTCCATCTTTACCTGCAATGGGTCAGCATTGATCTAATTCAGGCCTCTGAAGAAACCTCCACAGTTATTGAAAGAATGAAGGACATGAGGGAGAGTTCGGAGAAAACATTTGGGGAGCTGTATACAACATCATGGCATTAGCAGATGCTGCATGTATTGAAGAGTCGGTGCCCCGGACATGCGGAAGGCAAACGCAATGCAATAATATCAATGCTGCCACTGTTGAAGAATACAGCTGGCAGACTTGTTTGCTGCCTACCAAATGGACCTAAGCAGCTTGGAGGACCTTGAAGTGGAGTTGGAACTATGGAACACAAAGTGGTGTGGTGTACTTTTGGCAGAAAGACCAGATTCGATTCTGACGACCTTGCAACAACTAAATCCAGATATTTATCCCAACATAAATGCCGCCTTATCTGTCTTGGCCACCATACCAGTCAGTGTGGCGAGTGCAGAACGATCATTTAGCGCCTTTGCGGAGGATCAAGACCTGGCTCAGAAGCAGCATGAGCGAAGAACACCTTACAGGACTTGCTCTTCTGCATATACATTAGGATATTGATGTTGATGTAGAGCGTGTGCTCAAAGACTTTGATCCGTGCAAAGACAGAAGATTTTCAAACACATAATGGAATTCAGCAATTGAGCTGTGCCACAGTAACAACTGCCAATCTTGCACGGGGATCAAAACCTAGGGTAATATCTGGAGTGGTGTGTATCAAGAACTCAACATCTGATGTGGTGTCTAGAAGGCTGAAGGAAAAGTGGGAAGAAATGTCACATAAAAAGCATTGTGGATTTACGTTGCAATGCACAAGAGACAGCATTCTATGTATGTGACCGAAGCAAAACCCGAGCACCACTGAGGTTACCCTATCCCTCTTTGACTGTAATCTAGTGCCTGGTATGTTTGAGTTGCAGACTCTGCTGTGGCTATTCCTGGGCTGCAGCAGTACAAGACTACATTCTGATTGGATTGGGAGCTTGGCTCTCTGGGTGTGTGTGTGTGTGTGTGTGTGTGTGTGTGTGTGTGTGTGTGTGCTTGTGTGGTTTTCAGCGGAGTAGTGAACATGGCATGCTTTTGTGGTATGGGGCTCTTTGGGGCATAGCGGTGTAAAATTGGTCTAGAACCAACCCCAGAGGTATGGGCTCTGTGGTGTGAACGGTTTAGGTGATGGTTACAGTGCCGGAAGCAAAACCCGAGCACCACTGAGATTACCTATCCCTCTTTGACTGTAATCTAGTGCCTGGTATGTTTGAGTTGCAGACTCTGCTGTGGCTATTCCTGGGCTGCAGCAGTACAAGACTACATTCTGATTGGATTGGGAGCTTGGCTCTCTGGGTGTGTATGTGTGTGTGTGTGTGTGCGCCTGCTTGTGTGGTTTTTCAGTGGAGTAGTGAACATGGCATGCTTTTGTAGTACTGACTTGGCTGTGGCTGTTCCTGGGCTGCCAGTCTATGTGAAACCTGTTGGTGTGGTATGTCTGGTGTGGTGTGAATGGACCTCTGTGGGACTGGCTACCTTGATGTGGTACAGAGGTTTGTCACTATGTAATATTGTAACCAAAAGCCAGTCTGTGTGAAACCTGTTGGTGTGGCATGTCAGTTGGGAATGGACCTCTGTGGGACTGGCTACCTTGATGTGGTACAGAGGCTTGTCACAATGTAATATTGTAACCAAAAGCAAGTCTGTGTGAAACCTATTGGTGGTGTGGCTAGTGGTGTGCTGGCATATAATACAGCAAATAACTCATTGGGTGGAGGGGTAGCTCACCCTAAGGAGGGTATGGATGGGTGGAGGGGTAGCTCACCATAAGGGGGGGGTAGCAGTGACTTCACACTTGGTGTGCAGTTCAGAAATTCCTGGCTACACCCCTGATTCACAGTAAGCAGTGAAAATGGGGTAAAAGGAGAGCAGATTAATCAACTTGAAAGTCGCAACTTAACAGGTAAGATTTCTAAATTTGAGGGTGCTCCCTGAAAACAGGTAGCTCCAACCTGCTTCCCAGTTGCACAAATGTGGTTTAGAAAATAACAAACTGTAGATTAAATAAATTCTGAGTCAGATCTCCTATGCAGACTACCTTTTGAGTGGCAGAGCAAAGACTAGAGACTCTCAGTTCTCAGAATGTTCATATGTCCAGGGTTCTATGCTGATTGAGAGTTTTGAGCTGTGCCACTGCCCCAGTAAGGGTGTTCATCATTACTCATATGTATTAACTACCAACTGACAATGTGGAGTGATACCAAAATAAATATGACCAAATATAAGGGTATGGTTAGGAAATTAAAATATGAAATTATGAAAAATAGAAGGAGGCCCAAAAGACGTCTGGCATCAAATCATAAAAACAACATAAAAGAATTCTACGGTTAGATAAATTCTTTGAAGGGTAATGCTCCAAATATAGGGCCCTTAATACAAAACAACCAAACACTTGAAAACCCCATCAATATGGCAAACCTTTCCAATAATTATTTTGGTTCAATACTTAATA
Organism: Neoceratodus forsteri; assembly: GCA_016271365.2. Lineage (NCBI taxonomy): Eukaryota > Metazoa > Chordata > Ceratodontiformes > Ceratodontidae > Neoceratodus > Neoceratodus forsteri. The sequence goes on from CM057456.1 coordinate 1,729,637,497, forward strand.
ACGCAAATACACTGGACTAATATATATATAATCAAAGATGTCATTACTGAAGGAGTAATAGAAGATTAATTGGTATAAATGGAATACCAAAATTCCCACTATTTGGTTTTCTATTTATATCAAATTTTAAACACAGAATATCAAATAACATCCACTGGTAACCCATTGTGAATACTAATTTTCTTTACTGCTTTCGACTAGCTGCTACCATTTTGTAACTTTCCTGACATCCTGTATTGCTGCCACATGATTTTATGGATTTTTTTTCTCATACTGTTCACCCCCCCCACATCTGACTAGTACTTTTCAGAGCATGTGAAACAAGCTAAGTATTATCATGCGAAAAATCCTGTTTGTGCACAGCTTACTCATGCTCACCAAGAGCAACACCTTTGAGCAGCAAGTCGGGCACTCTGAGGCTGTAACACCTTGTCCCTAGTTTGTGTGAAAATAGAGAAATCATTGTTATCAGTGGGTGCTGTTCCATATGCTGGATTTTCGGGTGAGAAATTGCAGTTTTAAGAGAATGTAAAACAAAAGACTACAAAATGAAAACCGAGTGCTGCTAATAATTTGCTGGTAAAAAAAAAACAACAAAGAATGCTTGTACTTTTAATTACATAATAAAAAAACAACATTGGCTTGGCTAGCACTAAAACCTGAGTCTAAATCTGTCTGTAATTGTGGGGTCTGGTCTGGTTACAAAAATGGAGGCTGAGAGTATCTCCCTAATAAAACATAAAGAAAGAATTAAAAATCAAGAACTTTGCCTGGACAACAAACCCAAACCCAACATAACTGTGGGATGGGAGTAGGCATAATAAAACAAACTCCATCTGGGCATTATGCCCAAGACTAACAGAACTGCTTGGGAAGAATAAATGTAAAGAACTATTGGCAACAAAGTCCAAGCCCTAGACATAACTGTTTGGTGGGGGTGGGCACAATTAAAAATCTGTGTCTGGGAAACAAAAAGTTTGAAAGTAACAGTGAGGCAGGAGTTGGCACAATAAAAAGAACACTCATTGGATCCTGATATGTTCATGTTCTAGAACTGCCCATGGCATTATTTTCCAGCTTGGCTTCAGTGCAACTTTTGTTAAAGGAATTATATTATGTTTTTCGGAAGAAGTCTGCGTCAAACATGTTGTACTGTAGCAGGATGTTCTAATGTGTTAATAATTTCTTGTCATGGGTAAAAAAACAAACTGTTTGGTAAGGCAGTTGTCAGATAATGTAGAAAAATTATTTTGCAGCAGGGCTCTGCTAAAAGTATGTCAGTCTTAATAGATGGGTGCCTTGGTTGCTGAAGCATACTCATAGCACTTATTTTTTAAGGGGAATCAGTTTTGACTGTGTACAGCAAGCGCATATCAAACAACTGTTAAAATCATTAGAAAGCATATAAGGGGTATAGAGTCGTCAATTAAATTTTGTATGTTGCTTAACCTTTTTAGATATAATACAATAAAAAATGCAGAGACACTAAAATTATGCTTCCTCTTTATTGGAAAACAATATAAAAACATTATGTCTGTTAATACAATAAAAAAATGGTATACAAAAAAAGGGTTGATATACCACATTTTCAGGCAGAATACCAAAACGTGTTAGTCCATTATGTATAGCACTCTTTTTTTCTTTTTTTTTTTACGAATGTCTATTTGTTACAGATATAAGGGTTTTGAAAGAATTAAAAACAAGCATTTGCAATGCAGAATGTTGTCTTGCTGGCATTGACATTGGTAGTGCAGGGGTTAGAGAGATGAATGATAGGAATGGCAGTGAAGTAGTGAACTGACGACAACCCCTTCCCCACCCTACAGAGACTGACAGGCATTGGGGTGTGCCTTTGGGTCATTGGCCATAACACTCACGCCATTTCACCTCAACCTCCCCTGCAGACACCAACAAGTGTCGCAGTGTGCCTTGGGGTCTTTGAGCCTTACACTCACCCCATTCCATAAGGAAATACGCTGAGATGGGTGCAGTATAGGAGAATGGGGTGAGTTGTGGGGCCGAAGAGTTTAAGGCACACCTCGATGCCTGTCAGTGGCTGCATGGTGGGGGTGGAATGCCGTGGGTATTACAGACGACAATCCCAAGTCACACCCCTGACACCTGTCAGTCTCTACAGGGTGGGACATTATGGTTGGAAACCCTAATGTCCTGGGTGTGTGTTGGTATTTTCACTCTAATTGTTCAACATGGGCTTTCTGTGACCCCTCCTCATGAACAGTGGCAGTATCAGTTCATCAGCTGAAGGGTGATTTTACACAGCGACTGTGCCATTTGGTGCCACAGGTGTGAAAAACACATTTCAAGGCAGGGTGTGAAACATGACAGCTGTACTGTTCATGAGGAGGTGTAAAAAAATGGCAATGTTGAAAATCTGGAGTGGAAATATGAAAAATTGGTGAAGTCATGAGCGTGCGTAGAAACCGTGCAACACACACCCATAACACAATTATTTTGGGGATTGTTTTAACCAGATTTTCAACACAGGCATTTTGAGACCTCCGCTCATGAACAGTGTCACTGTGATTTTGTTACTCTGTCCCAAACATTGATTTCCCACAGCGACCATGCCATTGTGTTCCACATGTGCGAAAACACATTTTGGGCAGGATGTGAAAAATGACAGCTGTACTGTTCATAAGGAGGTGTAAATAAATTGCAATATTGAAAATCTGGAGTGAAAATATGAAAAATTGGTGAAGTCACGAGCATGCATAGGAACTGCTCAATGCACGCCCGTAATGCAAATATTTGAGGGATTTTTTTAACCAAATTTTCAACATAGGCATTTTGGGACCTTCACTCATGAACAGTGTCACTGCGATTTTGTTACTCTGTCCCGAACATTGATTTCCCACAACAACAGTGCCATTATGTGTCACATGTGCGAAAACACATTTTGGGCAGGATGTGAAAAACGGCAGCTGTACTGTTCATAAGGAGGTGTGAAACAATGGCAATGTTGAAAATCAGGAGTGAAAATATTAGAAATTGCCAAAGTTATGAGTTTGCATGAAAACTGCGCAACGCATGCTCGGAACACAGTCATTTTTGGAATTTTTTCACCAAATTTGCAACATAGGCTTTTTGGGACCTCACTTCATGAACAGTGGCACTGTCATTTCATTAATCAATCCCAACAGGTGATTCTGCGCCATGACCACAAAATGACCTTTTGGGACTGAATAATGAAATGACAGTGTCAGTGGTCATGAGGTGGGGTCCCAAGAACCCCATGCTGAAAATTTGGAGCCAAAAGTCAAATAAATGGCCGAGATATCCACCTAAGTTGACCCCCCCATTGATGCCATTATACAGTTTACCGTGATTTTCTTCAGTCCGTGGTTGGCTTTTGAAGAGTTCAGACATCTCCCACTCCACCAAAGATCACCACACCGGACCTCCAGAGGTAAGTATGGGATGGGGGGGTGAGGAGGTGGGGTGCGCTGAGAGTGGGTGCGGGTTGGGTGAGGAGGGGTGCCCTGACAACAAGGGACCATTTTCTTGTTTACAGGGACAAATAAAAAAAAACATTGGGGGAAGTTTTTGTTCCCCTAGGTTTTACAAAAACATACATCTGGGCATACTGGGGTGGGCTCCCAGTGTGCCATCTGTTTTTGGGGGACTGAAGCTGACGGGATTGGGTACCCTGGTTGTAAAGAAAATGTGTCTGTGTTGGGGAATGATGCCGACGGGACTGGGTACCCCCGTCGGCAAACAAATTAAACTGGTGGGACATTATGCCGATGTGGATTGGGTACCCCATTGGCAAACAAACTGAACTGGGGAGGGGGCATGCCAACAGAGAGATTGGGCACCCCCGGAGCTGGCTTTCTGGGGATTGTGAGAGGCAGATGGCAGGAGCCGCCACCACGTTTATTGAAATGTTTCACCAGGCAAGGCATGTAGGAGAGGCATGTCATCTGTGCCACTGCATGACAAGCTTGTCTCCAATTGCAGTGGCACATTTGCTTCAAGTTGGTGGCACTTTGCATAATACTTGTGTCACCACTAGCATGCTGGCTAATTGTAGAATGAGGGACACACCTACTAAAGCGTGTCCTGCATTCGCCAACACTGACACACCTCTGCATTTCTCCTACTACCACAAAATGTTACAAGACAATATAAAAATTAAATCTGCATAAATCTTCAGAGGATGACAACTTAAATCCACACTTACTAAAGAATTTAGTTGATGGCATATATAAACCTATGTGTGACATTTGTATGCACTCCATTAGGACCAGTGAAATCTCGATTGATTGGAAAAACATAGTTGTAACTCCAATATTCAAAACAGGTGCTGAAGCCCTAACATCAAATTACAGACTCATCAGCCTTATACCAGTCTTGGGAAAAATAATGGAAACAAAGATTAAAGTACAGCCAACTCCTTATGGAAAACTTCAGAAAACATAATTGTTGGACACAATCCAGCTTCTACTTCATATATATTCTATGAATTTCTCCTTGCTATTATTTATTACGGAAGAAATTCCCACAAAAACAAGGTCTTTATTCCTCAGAGTTCATCTGCCTCTAAAGCTTACTCCCTACTTGAAAGCACAATGCTCTGTTGTGACATCACAGTCTGTTGCCATGGGAATAACTGTGATGTCACAAGCACAGTATTATGACATCAGGTTGGGAAGACGCAATAGGAGCTGATAAACCCTCAAGGAGCAGCTATCCTGTTTTCTTGCATATGACCTCAGTAATAAATAATGGGGATAAGAAATATATAGCTAATGAGAAACATAAGCTGCTTTGTGTCCACAAATACTGTTTTACAAGGTTCTTTTTGAGGCATCGGTGGCTCTTTAACATTATTGAAACAGTCAGCAAGGATGGTTTAATAGATCACTCCCAACATGGTTTTACTAAAAAGAGACCATATTTAGGAAATCTAATATCCTTCTATTACCCTAGCAGGAATTATTGGATTTAAATATACCTAATGATATTGTATTCCTTGATTTCAGTAAGATGTTTGACAAAGTGCCTAATGATTTTTATTTATTTATTGAAACGTTTCACCAGGAAAGGTACACTGAACAACAAGTTGCTCATCTCACGGTGCATCCTGGGGGAAAGGGTATTGGAAATACATACATGCATACAACAACAAACATTATTATAACAATATTGGCAGTGGTGAATAGCAGATAACAGAAAGAACATAGTAAGTGCAGCATATGAGTACAATTGTTTACAGAGGTCACAATGGACAGGTCAAGTGCATGACATTAGGATAACACCTTAAATTCATGATGATGGTACTATTTAGCTTGAAAGGAAGGGGTGGATAGGGAGTAACAGCAGAGGCGGAAAGGCAGCGAGGCTGGGAGGGGAGCAGATGAATAGGAATCAAGGTTATAGATATGTTGATAGTTGTAGATTGATAGGGAAAGAAAGTAGTGGGGCTGAAAGGAAGCTGTAATTCAGAATAGTTACTTAATATATTGATAGAGGTTGGGGAGCAGGTCAGGAATACCAGGTAGGTTAATTGCAGGTACAATTCAGAGAGAGGAAATTATGTAGGGCTGAAGTTATAGAGTAGTGAGAGAAGGAGTGGCAAATCTGGTGAGGAAGTGAATTCCACAGTTTTGGGAAGCCATATGAGAAAGCAGTCTGGCCTATGGTAGTAGATCGGCAAGGGACAACCAAGGAACTAGAGTCGTAAGATCTAAGTGAGTGGGCAGAGGGAGGGAGGACTGATAGATAGGAAGTGAGATAGGATGGAAGCAATCCAAACCAGAATTTAGAGACAAATATAGCACAATGATGGAGGCATCTATTTTCTCCTGAGGGAAATGCCAGGGAGTGGTAGAGTGACAGTGGTGGGTGAGAGGTGGCAAGTCCAGAGCGAAGAGACAGAAGGAGTTGAAGAGGGTATTCAATCTGGCTAAGGAGGTCTTGGGAGCGGCACTGTAGACTACATCACTGAACTAAAAGTTCATTGTGATTGTTATAGATGAATGCTTAGATGCTTGGTGTATTATATTGGAATGATTGATTCATATAAATTTGTAATGTATTTTTGTTGTAATATATGACTTATGTGTTTAGTAGTATAATATATTACACTTTACAGGACCATCTTGAAAATAGGACTTTGTCCTAATGATGTGATGTTTTCCATCTGAATTCCTGTTTAAAAATAAAGGTTCTAACTAACTAACTAACTAACATCACAGTAGTCGAAAATAGGAAGGATCATCTTCTGGACAAGTTCATGCCTAGCTGGGTGAGGGAGGCAGTTCTTGTTCCAGTATTGAGCGCTGAGCTTGGGGCGTAGATTTTTCAGGATGCTGTCCACATGACCAGTGAAGGTGAGATGTTGGTCAAGCCAAACACCCACATATCTGAATGAGGAGGTGTCCTTAAAGACTGTCCCATCAAAGGTATGGAAGGAGGGCAGGGAGGAGAGCCTAGAGAGTCTCTGTCTAGTGCTGAAGGTCATGGAGACTGTCTTCTTGGCATTTAGAAAAAGTTGATGAGAGCAAAACCAGTGCTAAACATTATCGAAGTCCTGCTGAAGTCTGTTTGCAACATCAGTGGGGGACTGTCCAGAGGTGTAGAGGACCGTGTCATGTGTGTACATATGTATTGAGGTTGATGTACAGACAGATGGTAGGTCGTTAAGAAATATGGAGAAAAGTATAGGGCCCAACACAGTGTTGATGGGGGGGGGATGTGGAGTCAGTGATTCTGACTTACTGGGTCCGACCTACAAGGTAGGCTCTGAAGCAGTTAATGGCTGAGTCAGTCAGACCTGCTGAGAAAAGGAAGTTTAGTAGTAGGGTGTGGGAAACCATGTCGAAAGCCTTGGCTAGGTTGACAAAAATGTCAGGCATGATTTGATCACTGTCCATCCCTGAGAGGATGGAGTCAGTAAGCCTAATCAGGGAGGTGGTGGTGGAGTGATTTTTTTTCAAAAACCAGATTGGAAGGAAGTGAAAAAGTTGGAGTTAGAGAGCTAAGAAGAGAGTTGGGCAAGAACTAAATGTTCTTGCAGTTTGGCAAGGGTGGGAAGGAGGGATATGGGACGGTAGTTCTCCGGTGAGGAAGGATCACTGCCCTTAGGTAGGGGAAGAAAAATTGGATGCTTCCGAATAGGTGAAATGGCTGCCATTTCAATTGAGAGGTTGAAGAGGTCAGACAGTGGGGCAGAGACAGCTGTAGCTGAGAGATATAGCAGCTTGGAGTCCAAGCCATCAGGCAAACTGCCTTTGGATGGGTTTAAGATGTGCAAGGCATCCAAGGCATCAGAAGGGGCAATTTTAGTGAAAGAGAAACAAGTAGATTGGGGCAGTGTTTGTGGTGAGGTGGAGGGGGCACCTGGCATAGTAGGCAGTAAGGAGGATAGGAGAGCAGAGGCACAAGAGGTGAAGTATGAATTAAATTCAGTAGCAACACTGGGGTGATCAGTAATAAGGGTGTTGTTTATATTGAGAAGGGGGGAGGGAGGAGTGGAAGTGGGGGGAGAAGAGTGAGTGGATGACTTTCCAGAATTTAGAGAGGTTGTTTATGTTGGATTGAAAGGTTGAGCTAAAGTACTCTGCCTTAGTTAGATGAGGGGCTTTTGTGCACATGTTGCAAAGAGAACAATATGCATCATAGTCTCTAAGGAGCTTTGAGGTTTTATGTAGCTTCCAAGCTTTGTTCCATGCTCTTTGACAAGCTATGAGTTCAGGGGAGATCCATGGAAAGTGGCTCCCATGGACTCTGATGCATCAAAGTGGGGCATAATGATTCTAAATGTTTAGAAACTTACCTTAAAAGTATTCTGCGGCTTCATCTATCGAGTTAGCTGAGGCTATAGGGGCCCAGTTTGTATGAGCTAGGTCATGGAGGAGGGGAGAGAGGAATGAAGACCTAATTAATAAAATAAGTAATATGTGTATGGATTCCAGAATCACAAGATGGGTACAGAGTTTGCTCACAGATAGATACATGAAGGTTAGAACTGGAGAGGCAATGTCAGCATTAAAGTTTATAGCAGAGTTCTCCAAGGGTCAGTGCTAGGTCCAGCTTTGTTTACACTTTTTATCAGTTATATGCACATTGGTACAGATAGTAAACTGGTCGACTTTGTGGATGACACCAAATTAGGAGGACCAGCATTAACAGTCTCTGACACTGACAAAACCCAGGAAGATCTGGATAGAATAAACAGCTGGGCTTCTTCCTCAGGAATGCAAGTCAACACAGAAAACTATGTTGTGATGCAACTGGGTAACCAGAACTCCAGAAGGGATTACTATCTAGGAAACAGAATGCTTACAAGCGCCACTGAAGAAAGGGACCTGGAAGTAATAATATAGACTTACTGTACGTTTCTCTAATAATAACATCAGTACTAAGGCCTTAAAAATATTTGTCTTATGGAAAGAAACTTTTGTAGTAGACACAGAAATATAATCATTCCCAGTATCGATCCTTTGCGAGGCTATATTTGGATTACTGTTCACAACTTTAGTCACCAACTCTAAGAGGTGAAACAAATTCCTTAGAAGAAGTTCACAGATGATTTACCAAAAGTGACCATGGACTTCAAAAGCACGATTATGAATCAATAATATTAACCTTGGGGCTTCATAGTCTGGGGAACAGGAGAAAAAGGGGAGAGCCGATTTTACTATATAAAATAATAAACAACAAATATTTATGTGCAGAATTGGGGCTGGTGTTTAAACATGGGCATGATACTAGAGTCCATAAGAAAAAAATGACTCGCCTTAGTAATGTTGATACTTCCAAGGGGTCCCTCATTACGTTTAACAACAGCTTCATTCCCCTGGAATGAGTTGCCCCAGAGCTTAGAGTGTTATGCTAATTAGAGGATCGTAATATAAAATTCAAAACTCTGCTGTGTGGTCACGCTCACCCTTGCCTTCTAAAAGCAGATTTATTTCTAAAGCTAGGATGAGCAGTGACCACTAAAAGTAGCTAAATGGCTACAAAAAAGTATAAATATTTTAAAAAGCATGTTGAAACTCTTTCAACATGGCAGAACAATTTTCAAAATGTTATGAAAATGTTTAAGAAGCTCAGATCACTGAGTATCAACTGTAAAGGCTCTGTAACAAGTAATGCTCAAGCAAATAGAACTGATTCCTGTGTGAACCTTTTTCCAGGTTCTGGAAGGGAAGGTAGGGATTGGGATTGTTAAACATAGTGAGGGATCCCTATGGAAGAAACATGACTACAGTAATTTTTTTTCTTCAAACTCCATGAATCCCTCACTTATGCTTAACAACTGCAGACTCCATAGCAGTACCTTGGAAGGCTGGGTACAGATCCTATTTAAGGAAAGGTTCTGCAAGACAGCAGTGCCAAAGCTGGCATCCCTTCTGGAATGAATGTCTAGACACTAGTGCTTTGAGAAAGTGTGTACTGTTTTCCAGGTAGCTGTTTTGCAGATTTCCTGCAGTGAGACACCTCGCGATGTTGCCACAGAGGCAAAGGTGCCCCTTGTGGAGTGAGCCTTAAGGCCTTCAGGCAGCAACTTACCAGATTTGCAATAATAGGTCTGTACGCAGTAAACTGTCCAACAAGAAATTGTTATCGTGGATGCTGGTTTACCTTTTCCCACGTCACCATAGGTGACAAATAACTGAGTATTAGAGGATCTTACACCCTTTGTGTGGTCAAAGTAGTAGCTAAGAGCTCTCGTTAACATCCAGATGGTAGAGCTTTTGTTCTCCCGAGTTGGATTTTGTTGTAAAGAACACTGGTAGTGTAACTGATTAAGATGAAATTCAGACACCACCTTAGGGAGGAATTTTCTATTCTCAGGACTACCTCGTCCTCGTAAAATAAAATATAGTTAGGATCCATGCAGAGGACTTGCAGCTTGCTCACCCTCCTGGCAGAAGTCAATGCCACAAGGAAAACTTCTTTCCGGGTGACATACCTCAGAACAGTAATTGTCATTGGCTTGAAAAGGGCCTCCATCAGCTGGGAAATACACAAATTCAGGTCCTATAGAGAGACAGGATCCCATAATGGAGAGTACAGGTGATTAAGGCCTTTAAAGAAAATTCTGAAAATGGGCTACGAGGCTACCGACCCGTTCTTGCCAGCTGAAGTGTATGCAAACACTGCTGCCAGATGAACCTTCAGGGTTGAGGGCCTGAGGCCCAAGCATGCAGGTAAAGTAGGTAGTCCTAGACTGAAGACAGACTCACCCACAATGGGCTAAGCTGCCTAGAGGAACACCAAAGGGAAAATCTTTTCCACTTTGAGGCATTAAGTTTTCCTTGTTGCTGGTTTTATTTATTTATTTATTTATTGAGATCTAGGAATATACCTTTGAGCTGGAAGCTCATTTACAAAGGTTCCTCATCAGTAGAAAATAAGTTACAGACAATTCAAACAGGAACAAAAGATGGTACATGAATTTCAAAAAAAGAATTTCAAATAATGGGATCATACTAAAAATATAAGTGCAGTGAACTCTTGAACAGCTGAAAAAACAGGTGAATATTGGGTTGCATACAATGTGGGAATAGGGCTACAATATGTACTTGAAGTACTAAGCAGAATAACATTTCACTTGGTGCACAGGAAAGCCCTTTCAGGCCTGAGATGACCTGCCTTGAAGGATCCTGCAGTTGCAATCAGATATACTCCCCTATCCTGGGGAGAAATGCTTTTCCTTCCAGGGTATCTAAAAACCTGACCTGGGTCTATTTGTACATTTTGTACATTTATGAGGAAATCCAGGCCCTCCAGAGTGCTCTGCATCAAAAAGAGGGAGAGAGGACTTGGCCTCCTGGTATGATTTTCCCCTGAGACTAGCCAGTCATCCAGACAGGAGTAAACCTCCACCCACCTTCCTCCTCAAATGTTCTGCCACTACAGCTAGGCACTTTGTGAACACTCTTGATGCTGAGGACAGTCAGAACGGAAGGGCAGTAAATTTGTAGTGAAAATTTCCTATTCTGAATCTGAGACATGTTCTGTGACTGGGTCTGACTCAAATATGAAAGCAGGCATATTTCAGATACAGTGAGCCCATCTGGTTTCTTTTTTGCAATGATAAAATCACCAAGCCCAGTGTTACCATCTTGAGTTTTCCCTTTTTTAAATGTTCGTTTAGATACATCAAGTCAAAAATGGGCTGCCACTCCCAGTATTGCTTGTGTGTTAGGAAGTATCATGCGTAAAGTCCCTTCCCTCACTGGGAGGGAGGTACTTTTTCCACTGCATTTGTTTGCAGTAACTTTTTTACCTCCATCTCCAACAAGATTCTTTCTGTTGGAGTGTGAGGGTGGAAGATTTTGTGACTGCAGTCTCAGAAATTTTTTTCAACTGTAGGGACAGACCTTGACTCACTATTTCCAGAACCCACTTGTCTGTGGTTACTTGTGTTCATTCTTAAAAACAGTGAGTTAGCTTTGGCAATGGATGGGTGACCTGTGCAAACTTGTCAGAGGTTTTGCTTTTCTTAGGCTTTGAGAGCTGGCATTGTGGCTGCATGCCTGGTGCCCCATCTACCCCTACTCCTGAAGAAACCCTTTTGTGGAGGGTAGCTGTAGGTAACATAAGCATAGGGTAAGTATACCTACTATCTCACATTCCATAAGGCCTACAGGAGGTGGAGGCATTTTCCTTCTCAGTATTGCTCTTGTAGGTAGTTTTGTATTTGTCCATCATCTTCACGTAAGCCTCTGTCTTGCACCAAACAGTGAGCTTCCCTCACAGTGGAAATCCATTGCTTTCATTTGAGTGTCCTGTCACAGGTGTGTGGTTCTAAGCCAAGCAAACCTTCTTAAGAACATTGTATATGCCATGACCCTGAACGCAGTGTCATTAGTGTCCACTGTCATGTGGAACTGGTACTTAGTGGCATCTATGGCTGCTTTTGCAGTGTCAGCCAAATCACCGGTAGCCTTCATGCTCATTGCCAATATGAAGTTCCAAAGGGGGTTTTGGTACCGAAAGGTGTAGGGCAAGCATGCCAGCTGCCTTAATAGCAGGGAAGCTGAAGTATAAACTTTTTTGTCCATGATATCCAGCTTTATGGAATCTTCCTCAAGAGGCTCAGAAGAAAGGAGCCCCTTGGCCTTGTTGTAGGTGGCAGTCTGGACTACTCCTTCATGATCAGGGTGATAATACAGGTATTCAGCACCCTGTTTGTCCACCTGATAATCTTTCTCAATTTTTTTATCTATTCCAGCAGCCAAGGTGGATGCTGACGGGATTTTATAGGTGGTCTTCTTGAGGGACATGAAGTTGGGTAATAGCAACCTTTTTGTGGGAGTTAAGCCCATCATATCCATAAATTCCATCTTGTCCTCATCTTCCTCAGTTTCTCATGAGGAGATATTGAGGGTGTTTACTATATGCCTCACAAAAGTATAGTGTAGGGTACAGTATAGTCATCCAAGGGTCAAGGAGAGGAGTTTTTGGTTTTTCTTGACAGGTACAGTCTCTGACGTCTGCTCAGAGGCTTTTGTTTTTACTGGATTCAGGGCTCCCTGTTCAAACACCCCGACTTCTGAGCCATCTTTAGCTGCCTTTTCTTTCTTATCTGTCCCCTGTGACAGGGACTGCTGCTTACTTTGAGGAGCTGGACCCTATCTGAGCCTTTACATGATGAGGAGGCAGACTGAGAAGCCATAATGTCTTCCAACTTTTTTAATCCTTTTCTTTTGCATTTTAGGGCAAAACTTAATACAAAGCTCACAATTGACAAAATCATGATCTGGACCCAGGTACTATACTGCAAACACAACTTGTGGCAGTCTGCTTTAGCCAGAAGTTGAAAACAAATCTTACAATTTTTAAAGCCTGTGAGTCCCGGTTTCCTTTTGGGCCTGTCAGTCATGCCAAACAAGTCAACTGTTTTAGAAATGTTCTGGTTCCCAAAAAAATAGTGATCAGTAATGTAAGTAGACCCACATTAAAAAAAAAAAACTAAGGCATTTAAACAAATAAATGTGGTTCAGGAGCTTTTTTTTTTTTTTAAGTAGAACCATGGTAATAAAACTAAAACCTAATGGTGCTGAAACAGTAATTCAAGGCAGTTATCATCATGGTTCCTGTAAAAACGGAACCGAGAATATACAAGCCAAATAACCACAAAGCGGTAAATAAAACAGCAAAGAAGAAACAATTACTCACCTGTAGTAATCTTGTTTCTTCCAAAGGGATCCACTAATAGTATTACTCTTGCAGTGCTCCCTTAAGCTAGCACTGCCCCAGAGAGAGAGAATAGAATGCTATGCTAATCATGGAATATTTAGCTCGTACATCTATTTTCAAACTGCCCAGTGTCAACTGCCTACATTCTACCTCAGATTTCTTTGAAGCCCACAAAGAGGCCATAACAACATGTGAATCACTATTTAAATAATTACAGAAAAATAATGCCCAACTGGGCAAATAATAACATTAACCAAAGGACTAGTATAAACAAATTTCCCCTTTTTTCTGAAGTCAGATATGCCTTTAGAAACTAACCTACAAGTTAAGACATTACTAGAAGGTCCCAGCAGGTGGCATGCTATTTCAACTACACATCTTATCAGCTGTGGAGAGGATTTTTCTTGTTACTGATTCTGAAAGGGGAGGCAAGGACAGGGAGTAGTAATATTAGTGGATCCCGTTGGAAGAAACAAGATTATTACAGGTGAGTAATTTTTTTCTTCTAACCCCAGGAATCCACTAATATTATTACTCTTGCAGACTATGCAGCAGTATCTCAAAGAGGTGGGCCAGAATCTATTTAGGAAAAAGACTCTGCAAGACTGCTGTGCCAAATCTGGCATCACTCCTGGACAGGGTGTCCAGGCTATAATGCTTAGTGAAGGTGTGGACTGACCTCCAGGTAGCTGCTTTACATATTTCCATTAGAGGTACCTCTCAGGCAGCTGCAATAGTGGCAGCTGTGCACCTTGTAGAGTGGACCCTAAGGCCAGAGGGAGGAACCTTGCCTGCCTTTGAGTAGCAAAACTGAATACACTGGACTATCCATCGAGAGATAGTCCTCTTTGAAGCAGGAGTACCTTTACCTACTTCCCCATAGGTGAGGAACAGTTGTCTGTCCTGCCTATGATCTTTGGTATGAGTCATAGAATAACTCAGTGCTCTTTTTACATCCAAGCTGTGCAATCTATGCTCACCTGAGCTACAGTAGTCAGTAAAGAAAACTGGCAATGTTATAGACTGGTTCAAATGGAAGTCAGAAACCACCTTAGGGAGGAACTTTCTATTAGTTCTCAACACTACCTTGTCCCTGTGGAAAGAAACATAGTCCTTTTCCACACGGAGGGACTGTAGTTCACTTATCCTTCTGGCAGAAGTGATTGCTACCAGAAAAACTACCTTCCAGGTAAGAAATTTAAGCTCTGCAGATGCCATAGGCTCGAAGGGTGGAAGCATAAGCTGGGCAATGTAAATATTAAGGTCCCATGCTGGCACTGGTTCCCTGTCAAGGGGAAACAAATGAGAGAGCCCTTTAAAGAATCTTTTGAATATAGGGTTTGATGCCAGGGAGGTATCCTTTGTAGCTGAAAGGTATGCCAAAACTGAAGCCAGGTGCACCTTTAGAGTTAAGTGCTACAATCCCAGGGAGTGCAGATGAGACAAATAATCAAGAAGGGTTGGGATCCTGGCCTGGGCTGGGACTATACCCTTGCCACTGCACCAAATGGAAAATCTTTTCCATTTTGAGGCATAGGTTTTCAATCAATCAATCAATCAATCAAAATCTTTATTTATTCAGGCGAGCATCATTGAGCATAGCTCATTTACAAGATGGACCTGATTGGTCATAACAATATAAAGGTACAATTTTTTACACAAATACAAGATATAGATTGAGTACAAAAACAAGGACATTATAAATGAACAAAAAGCAAGAATATTTGCACATATACAAGGCAATGAGCCAAAGAAACTGGGTTATAATAAAAAGGAGTAAAATAAGACAGTAATGAGAGATTAAAGCGAGGAGGTGGGATTGTGGGAATAAGGTCAGGTATGAGTTAGTGGGTGAAGGCTACAAAAACAAATTAAGGGTGGAAATGTGAGAAAAAGGGTGTGGAGAAAAAGTGGGTTGCGATAGGACTAGGCCTTGTGAAAACAGTTGCATGGCTCTGGAAAGAGACTAGTGTATAGCTTTTTGAAGGATGTTAATGGAATGAGGGTATTCAACTTCAGGATCTTTTGAAGAGAGTTCCAAATAAGTGCTAGAGAGTAGCTGATTGCAGCCCTCCCATGCTGGGTACAGGTAATAGGTATCTTCAGCATGATGAGTTTGTTGTTCCTTAGGTCATATGGTCTGGATATGACCTGGGTAAAACAATCTGAAATGTAGGATGGTAATTTGTTTGTTAGAGCTTTGTAGATCCATAGAGCAGCATTTTTGTTTCTTCTATGATATAGGGATGTCCAGCCGACTGCAGTATAGAGAGAGCAATGGTGGGTGCTGAAAGGAAGGTCTGTAATGAATCTAAGAGCTCTATGATACAAGGTATCCAGCTTGTTTAAGTGGGAAAGGGAGCAGTGACTATACAGGAAATCAGCATAATCAATGAGGGATAGGAATGATGCCAGGATTAATCTTTGTTTAGAGTCTTTGGTTAGGTAATGTTTTATTCTGTAGAATAGGCCAAGTCTCTTTTCTTGGTGGAAGGCTTCCTGTAACCCGTAAGGACTTCTAAAACTGCTTCAGAGAATTTGCAATCTGCATATTCTAAGTCCTCAAGAGTCAGGCCTTGAGCTTGAGAGACCTGAGATTGAGGTACACTACCCTCCCCTGAAAGGAAGTCAGTAGATTGTACCTCTGAGGGAGATGAATCAGTTTGCTTACAGACATTGAGAGCAGCAGGGAGTACCAAGGCTGTCTTGCCCAGCCTGGGGCTACTAGAATCATCAAAGCTGGTTGTAACCTGAGCTTGATGAGCACCCTGAGTATCAGAGGAAAAGGAGGAAAGGCATAGAGGCACCTGCCTGTCCAATCCAGAATCAGGACATCCATTGGAACTGTCCCCTTCACTAGGGCCCTGCAGCAATAAAGAGGTAAGTGGTGATTTTGGTGGGGAAGCAAAAAGGTCTATTTCTGGGGTTCCCCACCTCCTGAATAGAGCATTCACCACTTGCTTGTTCAATGGCCATTCGTGATGGGCCTGATTTATCCTGCTCAAGGCATCTGCCAAGGTGTTGTCCTTGCCTGGCAGATGAATTGACTGTAGAGAGGCATTTAGAGAGTAAGTGAGGCTCCATATCTTTTTTGCCTCTGTACACAGAGGAGTGGACCTTGTCCCTCCTTGTTTGTTGATGTAATACATTGTTGTGGTATTGTCTGTTCTGACCTTATTTATTTATTTATTTATTGAAATCTAGGATTACAAATACCTTTGAGCCAAGGCTCTTTTACAAAGGTTCCATGTCAAGAGAGTACAAACATTATAGGCTAAGCTACATCGGTCTATACATAGGCAAAAGAAAACAACATAAAAGACAGAGATTAAATAACATTATTCATTGTTCAGAATGTTGCATTCCTGAAATAAAGTAAGGAAACACCTAGGTTTTGGATAAGTTCAAGAGATCAATGAGGAGTTGGGAAGGAGGGGTTGGGGGAGTGGGAGGCAGCAGTCGATGAGCAGCAAGAGCAGGTTCACAGCATTGTCAGGGGAGCAAGGAGAGGGAAGGTGGGCAGCAGGGGAAGAAGGAAGTTAGGAGAGGCAGTCACAGGAGCTGGAGGAAGTGAGATGAAGATGTAGTCTTGATTTGAGAATGCCCAGTGAAGAGGAGGAAGTAATATCAGTGCTGAGGGCATTCATCCAGGTGGATCTTTGACCAAGTGATGTGCGGCATCGAGGAACTTGTAGGAGCTGTAGTTCCGACCCTCTGGTTTTACGTAGATTGGAGATTGGGCTCAGAAGGACTTGGACACTAGGAGGGGTAATGCCCAAGATAGTTTTTTCACCATCAGACGGGTTAGGTACTTAATTAGATTTGCAAGTTGAAGCCATCTTGATTGGGCGTAGAGTTCACATGTATGTGTGAGTCGGTGGGCTCCAGTGAGTAGGTGGCAGGCCTTGTTTAGGGAGGTCGTTATGCGCCTAAGGGTGGTAGTAGTAGCAGAGCCATAGACTATGAGGCCATAGTCTACAACGGAGACGACAGAGCTCTGGATGGCCATCTTTAATGCTGACTGGGTGAGATGTTCCTTGCTGTGGTAGAGGATTCCTATGCGTGCATTTACAACTCTGGCAACATTATCGATGTAGGTCCCATATGACAGACCATGGTTGAGAGTGATTCCTAGATATTTAAAGGATGATACTTGTTCAAGGGTATGACCAGCACTTGTTTTGATATCAAAAGGGTAATGCCTGCGTTTGTTTTGTGAGCTGCAGAAGAGCATTGATTTGTTTTTTTTTTGTGATTTAGAACCACCTTATGTGAAGAGAACCAGTTTTCAATGGAGGAGAATGTTAGTTGAAGGTTGTGAGTAAATGGTTCTGGGTCTTTATGTGGGGTGAAAAGCACAGCATCATCGGCATACAGGATAATTTGTTCAGGGCAGGATTGAGGGAGAGAGTTTAGGAAAAGAATGAAAAGTAGGGGGGCCCAGTATTGAGCCCCGAGGGACACCAAAATGGACTGGCTTGGTGTCAGAGAGTTGACCTGAGATTTTTACTCTTTGTGAACGCTGGTGTAGGTAACTATTGAACCAAGCAGTAGTGTCCAAGGAGAGACCGGCATTCAGCAGCTGTCTGGAAAGTAGGCCGTGGTGGACAGTGTTGAATGCCTTGGTCAAGTCAATGAATACGGCTCCAGTTAGATGGGCTTTGTCCATAGAGTTGTGAAGGGCTCCAGTGAACTCCAGGAGGGCTGTTGAGGTGCTGTGCCCTTGCCTGAAACCGTGTTGTGGAGGACACAGGATGTTGTATTTGTCCAAGTAGACTGAAAGCTGGTCCACTACAATGAGCTCGAGGGCCTTGGAAAGGGGAGCCAGTATAGAGATCGGCTGGTAGTTTCCCAGGATTGACTTGTTGCCACTTTTGAAGGGTGGAGTGACAATAGCAGGTTTCCATTTGCTAGGGAATTGACTGAGGTTGAGTGAGAGGTTGAAGATTCTGGTAAGTGAATGCAGTACTTCCTCAATGGTGAGGGATAGCAGTTTCAAGTCCAGTGAGTCTCTACTAACTCTGGACTTGGAGATAGCCCTTTTTTCAAATTTACAGACTTCAACGGCTTTGACTTTTTTAAAGTGGAAAGGTAGATGGCTTGAGAGGGAAGTTGATTCTGGTGAGTCAGTTTCCGAGAAAAAATCTGGGGGGATGACACTACTGAGGTCCATGAAAGCTGCACTGAAGGCATCTGCTATGACCAGCGGGTCAAGGGTGGTAGTACCATCAATAGTCAGTAAGGAAGGGGAGGATTTGGACGGTTTCCCTGTAATCTCCTTTAAATTGCCCCAAAAAGCTCTCCCATTTCCCCAGGTGTTGGTGAGGGCTTTTGTAGCAGGTGCTCTTGCCATTCATATTTGCTTCGTGCAGTTGTTGCGCAGATTGTTTGTAAGCTTGAATGTCTGTTTGGGCGCCTGTGGCCCTGGCGATTGCCCAGAGGTGGTCCCTTGCTTTTAGCTGGGTCAGTAACCCAGTAGTAAGCCAGGGACTGGATAGCACCTTGACTTTTCGCTTTTTTACTGGGGTGAGCAAGTCACAGGCGGCATTGAACATGATGATGAAATAGTCAAGGGCCGAGTCTATATCCTGGTCATTGTATATGGGAGACCAATCTTGTCGCCTAAGACAGGATTTTAGGTGGGTCAGTTTGCCATGGGGAAGGACTCTGCTGGAAACAGTTAAAGGGAGAGGCTTGCGAAACTTATTAGACCAGTTGCAGATGACAGGAGAGTGGTCACTGAGGGAGTCAGAGAGGACAGTGATGTTGTTGATGTGGGTTGGGTGACTGGTAAGGACCCAGTCCAGAACAGTGCTGGTACCTGACTTGCAGTTTTTCCTCACTGGGGAGTCGACCATCTGTGTGAGGTTAGCTGAGGAGATAGCATCCTTGTAGGTTCCAGTGTCTGGTGCAAGCCAGTTGATGTTGAAATCACCAAGAGGGAGGACCTCTGAGCCAGAGGGTTGGGAACTAACAAAGTCTAAGACAGCTCGGAGATCAGACCCTTGGTTTTTAGGTGGGATGTAGACAGGGACCACAGTGAGCGCTTTATTTTGGGCACCAAGGAGTAGTTTGACGAGCAGGAATTGCACAGGAGAGTTGGAGGGGGTGGTGATAACAGGGTGTGCAGTGATGTTGTCTTTGATGTAAAGTGCACAGCCCTCCCCTTTGGACGTCCTGTCGAGTCTGTGGATATTATAGCCTTGTAGAGAAATAGCATGGTCAGGAGTATTGGGAGTTAGCCAGGTTTCGACAACAGCGATGAGGTCAGGGTTATGCAGTTCAGCAAAAGTTTGAAGGGCAGCGAGCTTAGGTTGTAGGCTAAAGATGTTGAGAGTGGAGATGGTGAGACCCCTACTGAATTCTTGGTGCCGGCTTGGTTGGAGGTGACTGGGCCAGGGCTCAGGTGAACACTCCCAGACATCAAAAGAAGGAGGAGTATAAGAGCAATCCGCTGTTGGTGGTAGTAGGCGAGGTTTTGCCTCCTTGTTTTGCATAGCCAGATCCAGCGCAAGTGCCGTAGGTCCCAGTGTAGTGCAATAGATAGCAGCAGGGGTCGGTTAGTACAGGTTCCAGAGCTGTGTTTGTCAGCGGGAGGCCAGTGTGCCATAATGATGGTGGGAGATGATAAGATAGTAGGTATAGTGAGAAGAGGGGTGGCAGGCACCAGGGAGATAGCTGAGGGGTAGAAGAAAAAAGAGAGAGAGAGAACAGAAGCAGGAGCAGGTGACTTTGGAAAGGCATAGTCGGGGGGTAAATGGGAGGGCAGGATATTAGCAGGAGATGATGGGAGTGTTAATGAAAAGGGGTTAGCGGGGGTGAGACTGGTAGGCAATCCAGTCAAGTGTGCACTAGGCAGGGATGTATTGCCGAATGGATGTCAAGAACGTGGGTTTAGTAGGAGGGTGAAAGTAGGATAGGAGCTGAGATAGGCAGGGGAGGGGCAGAAGGAGAGTGAAAGTACGGGATAGGAGCTAAGATAGGCAGGGGAGAGACAGAAGGCAGGTGGGCAGAGCAAGGGTCTATTTAATTAAGGCTGGAGGTGGGGAAGAGGGGGCGGGTGTAAAATTTCGGCCACTTACACAGAGAGTCTATGGGCGTAATGGCCCCAAGTCAGGAGAAACAGTACAGCAGGCTGCGCAGCCAATGAGCATATGTGGGAAGGGCTGGGGTCCAATCAAGACACACAGAGGAAAGTGTGGGACCAATGGCAGGCTTCCCCGCTACCCCGGCTCAGCAACGTAGCCTTACCCAGCTTGATGGATCCCTATGCTGGCCTTGCGAAGAGCGAAGACTTGTACCACCTTTCCCTGTATGAGATGAGAGAAACCCTGAAGGGCCAAATAAACAGCTCTTAACTCCAGCAGGTTTATGTGCAGGAGTGAGTCTGCACTCTCTCAAGTACTGTGGATGGTGTGATCCCTAAGTGAGCACCCCAACCAATCAGGGACACATCGGTTGTGAGAACCAGGGAAGGAGGCTCCTGCAGAAATGGAACCCCTTCCCTTAAATTTTCTGGTTCCCTCCACCATTGGGGAGCCTGTAGTAACATTTGTGTGACTGATACTGGCTTTGAGAGGGGGTCCTGCCTTTGGCACCAGTGTGCTCTGTAGTGGAACTGAATATCTCTCATCTGAAACCTGGCCCCAATGACTGTGCTTGTTGCTGCAGCCATGTGCCCTACCAGTTGAAGAAGCTGTTTTGCTGGCTTTGACCTGCCCAGGGCAAATGAGCCTGCCAAAAGATGAATGCTTTCTGCCCTCTCCTGAGGGAGAAAAGCTCTTCCCATTACTGTATTCAGTTTTACACCTATGAACTGTAGAACCTGCACAGGGGTCAGGACTGACTTTTTGGTATTGAGAAGGAATCCCAGGAAGAGCAGCATATCCTGGGTTACCTGAAGGTGGTCTGACATCTGTTGGTGGGATTTCCATATGATTAGCCGATTGTCCAGATAAGGAAAAATTGTGACACCCAGTCTTCTGAGGTGTGCCACTACTACTGCTATGCACTTGGTAAAGACCCTTGGCTGTGTGACTCCCTTATGGGAATATGGAAATATGCGTCCTTTAGGCCCAAGGAGGCCAGCCAATACTCTTTTGCAGAGTTGGCAAAATCATGGCCATTGTGATCATTTTGAACCTGGGCTTTACCAGGTACCTGTTTAGCAGTCTGAGGTCTAGTATAGGCCACCACTCTCCATTCTTTGTTGTTGTTAGGAAATATCTGGAATAGATCCCTTGCTCTCTTTGCTTGTGGGGGACAGGCTCCACTGCCTTTGGCAGCAGTAGGGTCTGTACCTCCTGCTCCAGTAGTTTTCTTACTGAGAAGGGAGCTGGTGCAAAATGTTTTAACCTTGGAGGAAGAAGGGACCTGAAGCAAAGGGAGAGACACTGACTCACTATTTCCAGGACACATTTCTCTGTGGTTATTTTTAACCATTCCTGAAAATAGTGGTTGAGTCTGCCCCCTACAGGATGTGGAGAGGCAGCCTGAAGGGAAAAGTCAGGGGTTCTGTTTTGCTTGCTGCTGAGGCTGAGCAGATTGGGATCCTCTCTGAGAACCTCTTCTACCTCTAGCTCTGTAAAATCCAGTCTGCTGTGGTTGGTACTGCTGCTGGGAAACAGCCTGTACCTGAAAGAAAGGCCTCCTAAAAGAGGACCTGCCCCTGCCTCCCCTAAAATAAGACAAAGCTGAAGCAGAGGGCCTGTCTCTGGTCGAGTTGCTCCTAAAAGTAGTTTTATATTTGTCTACTTTTTTCATATATGCCTCAGTCTGGGCACCAAAAAGAGAGTGGCCTTCAACAGGAAAGTCCATTGCCTTAGCTTGGGGGTCCTGGGTGAGGTCAGTAGCCCTCAGCCAGGCAAATCTTCTTAGAGCAATGGTACCAGCCATCCACCTTGCAGCTCTATCACTGGTGTCAGTTGCCATCTGAAATTGGTATTTGGAAGCCTCCAAGTCCAATTTTGCTGTGTCTAGCAGCTCTGACACTGTTAAAGAGGGGTTAACCTCAGCATTGTCCAGTACTGACTGCCAGAGAGCTTTTTGATAAAGGGCTGCATAGGCCTGGTAGCTGGTTGGACGAATTGCCAGGGATGCCAAAAGGTACCCCTTTTTTGCCATGCTGTCCACCTTTCTTGAATCCTTCTCAGGGGAGTGAGAGGATAAGGGAGTTTTGGCTTTCTCATAGGCAGTCTGCTGTACAATGCTTTCATGGTCTAGGTATCTAGCAGGGTTTAAAAACACTTTTGTTAAAACATTTTAAGGGGCTTGTAGTCTGTCTGCAAACAGTGCTAGGGGGATTTAAACCATTTTAAGGCACTTAAACCATTTTAAGTTCCTCAGTGTGTCCAGGGCCTTAAATAGAGGTTAGCCTCTGCACTGTCCACTACTGACTGCCAGAGAGCTTTTTGATAAAGGGCTGCATAGACCTGGTAGCTGGCTGGACGAATTGCCAGGGATGCCAAAAGATACTCATTTTTTGCCATGCTGTCCACCTTTCTTGAATCCTTCTCAGGGGAGTGAGAGGATAAGGGAGTTTTGGCTTCCTCATAGGCAGCCTGCTGTACAATACCCTGGTGGTCTGGGTGACTAAAAAGAAACTCAGCACCAGATCTTTCCGATACTTCTTGTCACACTTTTTGTCAATGGGTGTAACTGCATTGGGAGAATTTAGGATTTCTAAAACATCCTTCTTAAAGAATTTGTAGATAGGCCGAAGGAGCCTTTTTGAGGGTGTCAGCCCTATAAGCTGCATGTATTGTGCCTCCTCTTCATTCTGTATCTCTTCAGCTGTTTGCAGATCCAGGGTTTCTACCATTTTCTGACCAAAAGAAAAATGGGAAGTGAAATCCTTTGAGGGTCTGGGAGGGGAGACAAAATCCTGTTCTGGTGACACCTCAGGTTCAATTTCCTCTTCATCTTGGTCATCCTCCTCATATGCCACTGTAGCAGTAGGCCAAAGAGGGGGTAACAACAGTTGCTTTTTCAGCAGTAGTAATCACAGGCTGCTGAGGGGGTATTAAGCCCTGCAGCACCTGGAGTAAGGTGAAAGCCTGTGTCAGCTCAGCAGGAGAAGGAGCATTAATAAGCACCTGAGGGACCCCTTGAGGCATGTCAGCCAGGGTGTCAGCGTGTTTGGTTTTCTTTCATTTTTTGGCAGGCACCAGGGAGTCAGCTGGCTGATTGCTTCTCTTGCCAGAGCCCTCACCCGTATCGGGGTGGATTTAGAGGCCCTGGAAGGAACTACCAGTCTTAGAGGGGGTGGCCTGTTTAGAGCCCATGGACCCCTCCTCTAGTTTTCTTTTAAGCCTCTCCCTGTGTTTTTCCACCATCTTAATAGGGAAAGACTTACAAATATCATAGTCTTCATTGAAATGCTGTTGCCTGAGGCAGATCAAGCAAAGATAATGCTTGTCTACCTTGTCAAACACCTCTGCACACTTCAAGCAATACTTGAACCCAAGGGGTCCTGTTTTCTTTTTAGGCTTGTTGACATTATAGAAAACAGAAACCAGTAACCGACCAAAAAATAGACTAAATTTAATTATTTGCGGTTGATTTCAATAGAATAACGGGTGGTTCAGGAACCGATAAAGTGAAAAAACATTCAGTTCTGATAGGATCCGGAACCAAGAAACCACTAAGGAAAACTGATAAACCTTGGTTCAAAAGCAGATAAAATTAAATAAAATTAAAGACTAAAGTAACCGCAACCCTCTAAAAAGGTTCCAATTAAATAAAAAAAGAAAGTCGGTTGTCCCTTGGTTCAAAGGAACCACGAGGAACCGATAAACAAGTTTAAATTTAAAACTAATGAGGTATAAAACACTGAAGAGCAATGACACTAGGCACTAATGAAAAATAAATCAAAAATACTTAAGCTTTTTTGATCTATGCACTACAGGAATCTGTCTTGATTGAGAGAGATCTCCAGGGCATCTGAACTTTGCAGAAGAGAGAAGAAACTCTAAGGTAGAATGTAGGCAGTTGACACTGGGCAGTTTGAAAATAGACGCACGAGCTAAACATTCCATGATTAGCATAGCATTCCATTCTCTCTGGGGCAGTGCTGGCTTAAGGGAGCACTGCAAGAGTAATAATATTATTAGTGGATTCCTGGGGTTAGAATGGCTTTTTATTTGAGAAAATAAGTGGTTCCATAAAGGTGGGAACCATGCCACAAAGTGGTGTTCTCCAGTTCCTAGGAACTGATGTGGAACTGAAGAATATGCAGAGTTACACCAAAACACATCCTAACACACAGTAATCCAGAAATAACTAAAGAAAGGAAACACTTTAAATAATAAAATAATAATACACTGTAATTGGATCTGTAGTGAACAGAAGACTTTGGGGTGACTGCTTTCTTCGGGCAGAGAAAGTAAATCTGCTGTTTTGAGCATGACCACACAGTAACGTTTTCAACTAAATTCTAAGGCTCTGTAATCAGCATAAAATTCTAAGCACTGGGGCAGCTCATTCCAGGGGAATGAAGCAGTTGTTAAGCATAAGCAATGGCTTCCTGGGGTTTGAACAGTTACAGGGAAAAAAATTCAGGACAAACACAAGAGGTTCACACTATACCCAAAGGGTGGTGTCATACTGGAAATAAACTACCCAGAGTAATTGTAAATGCTACAAATGTTAACTGTTTCAAAATACAGTGAGACATAGTTATGGATAGTGAAGAAAAGACAGGATAAACCACTGAGTAGTGGGGTGAATAGGCTAGAAGGACCAATACAGTTCTATTCCTGTTCTCAGAAGCCACAGTAGTAACCGCAGTAGTAAACGTAGAAGAAATATAATTAGCAAAATAAAACTCAAGCAAGTGCTTCACTGCCAGAATATGTGGGGGAAGAGCAGTCAGGTTACAATCTCCCTCTAAATTGATGTGTCCTACCCCATCACATCCTGCAATCACACCACAATGTGACGTGACATACTTACATGCACTGCTGATGAGATCAGTTCACTGTGTGGTCATCTACAATGTCCATTGACACCCCCCAAATAAACCACAGGGGACACTAAGGTGACTGAGAATGCGGTTTGACAATGGCACTGCTGCTCCCAACCAGAGTCTGAGAATGCAGCCTGTACAGCACTTCCTTTGGTCCACTGGCCTGGTGTGGTGGGAGTCAGGTTTATGCTAAATAAGAATCCCAGTCAACCTGTTCAGCAGCATGCAGCAAAATGGTGGTGTCCGGTTGGCACTCAGAATCCCCACCACACTATGGTAGCTAGCATAGCAACCCTCTCTTGCCTCCCTGTCCAGCCAACATCTGAAAAAATGCACGCAGACTGAGCAAGCAAATTAAATATGTGTGCCTTATTCAGGAACCATAGTTGCATCCCTCCTACAACGCGATGTGAACTAGTCCAGAAGATGATCCTCCCCATTTTCGACTACTGTGATGTAGTCTATGGTGCTGCTCCAAAATCTTCCCTAACCAGATTGGACACTCTCTTTAACTCCTTCTGTTGATTTGCCCTTGATGCTCCATCACACACTCATCACTGTGACCCGTACCATACCATGTCCTTTCCCCCGCTTGCCAACAGGTGCCTCACTCATTGTGCCAAACTCATTTCTAAATTTTGGTTAGGAGAACTTACATTCTACCTTTCATGCTGACTCTCCCCCACCCCCACTCCCTCAGATCCTCTGACACTAGCACTTTGTTGGTCCCCCATCAAACCACTCTCATCGGTCAGTCAGGCTTTACCCATCATTTCCCACAAATCTGGAACTCCCTTCCCGCCAAATACGGCACTCCTCCTCCTACTCCCTTGCCAATGCCTTACATAACTTTCTCTCATCTAATTGCTCCTGCTTTAACCCTCCTTAACTGTCCTCCTATACCTCTGCTCCTCTCCATGACTCACATTCCCTATTAAACCTTCCACCCCCCCAAGCCTGCTTCTCAGCATGCTCTCCTCTCCCTTCACTGCTATGTACTATGTTCCTCAGATATGCCACTAGTAATTAAATGCATATTCCACAGGTATGATATATTTAATTGTATGTTATGTCACAAATGCGTTATGTATGATTATTTATGATATTTTTTAACTGTATGTCTTGTTACAAATGTAATTGAATGGTTAATTCTCGGATATATTACATGTTAAACTGTATGTCGAATTCCTTATCCAATTTTACCCCCCCCCCCCGGTTGCACTGGAAGACGAGCAACTTGTTGTTCAGTGTGCCTTCCTGGTGAAACATTTCAATAAATAAATAAAAGAAAATCAGTTCAGATGGTGGCCAACCTAGGAAGTGTGAGAAGTGGGCTGTGCCACCTGCTGTGTGCAGCAGAGGAAGTTCTGAGGGTTAGGGGAGAATAGCAATCTGTAATCTAAATTTGGAGAGGCCCAGAGTGGATTTCAGCAGGTGGGTGACAAGGACCACACTGTAAGATTTAGGGGAGTTGCAAGTGTGAAATTGGAAGTCATAACAGGACCCTGAATGGCATCAGAACTGAAACACAGCTGACTGTTATACAAAACTGGTTCCATTCTGGTCCTGCATTCTAATTCTCACAAAATCTGGCAACAAAAATATATTCAGGTTCAATGTGCTTTCCAGTTCTGGTGCACTGCCATCATTCAGATTTTTTTCACAGGGCCTCCTGACAGCCTAGTTAGTATGCAACATCTATAGCGGGGGAATTTGTGTTTGTTTGCATTAAACTTTTTATTGAAGATTTTTACATTTACGAAGCATCCATACATACAAATAAGTAAACTAAAAGCAAAAATACACAAGATCAGCATTATCCAGAAAAAGGTTACCTACGATTACAGCTATTTGTATCATATAAGTAATACCTTGATACCAACAGACCATATTCTGGATGGACTGAGAGAAATTAAGTGGAGACAGCATGTTAAGTAAAGGGTTTCATACTTGTTTGTACTGTGAACGTTTATCTAGAGCCAAATAACGTAATTTTCCATTGGCTGCCAGTCTCGGAAAATTAAGTGACCTGCCCAAGGACACAAGTGAGTATTCTGCTGTTACTCAGTGTATGGTTTATTTGCAGCCCTGGATTGAATCCAGTCTGCAAATTCACTGGGTGGTAGGTAGAAAAGACACTCCAAGAGAAAGGTACTCCGTAAGTGATATTACTTATTTATATGTTAGATGAATTCATGCCCAGGTTGCTGTGCTTGTAACTTCATCTTCTTACTTGGCCATAAATTTTTGAAGCATATAAAGACATGGGTGGAAGCTGGCCCGGTGGCACTGAGGGTTGAGACACTGCACACCACACTTCATGCCACGCCAGTGACCTGGGTTCAGGAACTGACTTGGGTCGGCAGGGGAGAGACGGGATTGAGGGTCCAGAGGAAAGCTCTCCCTTCTCGAGGTGGGTACAGGGGTATGCCTCATTCCATAGTGGCACCTGGTGGTGACCAGGTGGCCTGCAGTTAGTGAGGCTAGACGGAACATCGGGGCACAGAGTGGTGGTGAACGTCTGCATGCTATGTGTGCTGACATCATGACACATCTGCACTCTGGGAAAGCAACACAATGGAAAAACCCTGGCAGCCAGTGGAGGCAAAGGGGGCCCCAGAGACATGCCCAAATCCTGTCACCAGACCTGCCACAATGGCTCTCCCAACCACATCCTAAGCCCAGCAGTAAGTCTCTCTAATTGCAGAAAGGCCACCTAGGGAGGGCGGGCCCTCCCCTGGAGGGTGATCCGGGGAGCTGGACAAACCATGTGGCTGGGTGGGGGGGACCATGTGGGGAGGTTTCAGGCTGGGATTAGAGGCACCATCGAGAGGGTACCCTGGAGAGATGCCCTGGTGACAGTGAGAACATAGCAAAAAATAACAAACAAGTAGATTGGGGCAGTGTGTGTGGTGAGGTGGAGGGGCACCTGGCATAGTAGACAGTAAGGAGGATAGGAAAGCAGAGGCACAAGAGGTGAAGTATGAATTAAATTCAGTAGCAACACTGGGGTGATCAGTAATAAGGGTGTTGTTTATATTGAGAAGGGGGGAAGGAGGAGTGGAAGTGGGGGAAGAAGAGTGAGTGGATGACTTTCCAGAATTTAGAGAGGTTGTTTATGTTGGATTGAAAGGTTGAGCTAAAGTAGTCTGCCTTAGCTAGACAAGTGGCTTTTGTGCACATGTTGCAAAGAGAACAATACGCATCATAGTCTCTAAGGAGCTTTGAGGCTTTATGTAGCTTCCAAGCTTGGTTCTATGCTCTTTGACAAGCTATGAGTTCAGTTGAGGTCCATGGAAGGTGGCTCCGACAGACTCTGATGCATCAAAGTGGGGCGTAATGATTCTAAATGTTGAGAAATTTATCTTTAAAGTATTCTGCGGCTTCATCTGTCGAGTTAGTTGAGGCTAGAGGGGCCCAGTTTGTATGAGCTAGGTCATGGAGGAGGGGAGCGAGAAATGATGACCTAATTATTAAAATAAGTAATATGTGTATGGAATCCAGAATCACAAGATGGGTACAGAGTTTGCTCACAGATAGATACATGAAGGTTAGAACTGGAGAGGCAATGTCAGCATTAAAGTTTATAGCAGAGTTCTCCAAGGGTCAGTGCTAGGTCCAGCTTTGTTTACACTTTTTATCAGTTATATGCACATGGGTACAGATAGTAAACTGGTTGACTTTGTGGATGACACCAAATTAGGAGGACCAGTATTAATGGTCTTTGACACTGACAAAACCCAGGAAGATCTGGATAGAATAAACAGCTGGGCTTCTTCCTCAGGAATGCAAGTCAACACAGAAAACTATGTTGTGATGCAACTGGGTAACCAGAACTCCAGAAGGGATTACTATCTAGGAAACAGAATGCTTACAAGCGCCACTGAAGAAAGGAACCTGGAAGTAATAATATAATTAGACTTACTGTACATTTCTCTAATAATAACATCAGTACTAAGGCCTTAAAAATATTTGTCTTATGGAAAGAAACTTTTGTAGTAGACACAGAAATATAATCATCCCCCGTATCGATCCTTTGCGAGGCTGTATATGGATTACTGTTCACAACTTTCGTCACCAACTCTAAGAGGTGAAACAAATTCCTTAGAAGAAGTTCATAGATGATTTACCAAAAGTGACCATGGACTTCAAAAGCATGATTATGAATCACAAATATTAATCTTGGGGCTTCATAGTCTGGGGAACAGGAGAAAAAGGGGAGAGCCGATTTTACTATATAAAATAATAAACAACAAATATTTATGTGCAGAATTGGGGCTGGTGTTTAAACATGGGCATGATACTAGAGTCCATAAGAAAAAAATGACTCGCCTTAGTAATGTTGATTCTTCCAAGGGGTCCCTCATTATGTTTAACAACTGCTTCATACCCCTGGAATGAGTTGCCCCAGAGCTTAGAGTGTTATGCTAATTAGAGAATCATAAAATAAAATTCAAAACTCTGCTGTGTGGTCACGCTCACCCTTGCCTTCTAAAAGCAGATTTATTTCTAAAGCTAGGATGAGCAGTGACCACTAAAAGTAGCTAAATGGCTACAAAAAAGTATAAATATTTTAAAAAGCATGTTGAAACTCTTTCAATATGGCGGAATAATTTTCAAAATGCTATGAAAATGTTTAAGAAGCTCAGATCACTGAGTATCAACTGTAAAGGCTCTGTAACAAGTAATGCTCAAGCAAATAGAACTGATTCCTGTGTGAACCTTTTTCCAGTTTCTGGAAGGGAAGGTAGGGATTGGGATTGTTAAACATAGTGAGGGATCCCTATGGAAGAAACATTACTACGGTAATTTTTTTTCTTCAAACTCCATGAATCCCTCACTTATGTTTAACAACTGCAGACTCCATTGCAGTACCTTGGAAGGCTGGGTACAGATCCTTTTTAAGGAAAGGTTCTACAAGACAGCAGTACCAAAGCTGGCATCCCTTCTGGAATGAATGTCTAGACAGTAGTGCTTTGAGAAAGTGTGTACTGTTTTCCAGGTAGCTGTTTTGCAGATTTCCTGTAGGGAGACACCTCACGATGTTGCCACAGAGGCAAAGGTGCCCCTTGTGAAGTGAGCCTTAAGGCCTTCAGGCAGCAACTTGCCAGATTTGCCATAATAGGTCTGTATGCAGTAAACTGTCCAACAAGAAATGGTTATCGTGGATGCTGGTTTACCTTTCCTCATGGCACCATAGGTGACAAATAATTGAGTATTAGAGGACCTTACACCCTTTGTGTGGTCAAAGTAGTAGCTAAGAGCTCTCTTTAACATCCAAACGGTAGAGCTTTTGTTCTCCCGAGTTGGGTTTTGTTGTAAAGAACACTGGTAGTGTAACTGATTAAGATGAAATTCAGACACCACCTCAGGGAGGAATTTTCTATTCTCAGGACTACCTCGTCCTCGTAAAATAAAATATAGTTAGGATCCATGCAGAGGACTTGCACCTTGCTCACCCTCCTGGCAGAAGTCAGTGACACTAGGAAAACTTCTTTCCAGGTGACATACCTCAGAACAGTAATTGCCATTGGCTTGAAAAGGGCCTCCATCAGCTGGGAAATACACATATTCAGGTCCTATAGAGAGACAGGATCCCATAATGGAGAGTACAGGTGATTAAGGCCTTTAAAGAAAATTTTGAAAATGGGCTATGAGGCTACCAACCCGTTCTTGCCAGCTGAAGTGTATGCAAACACTGCTGCCAGATGAACCTTCAGGGTTGAGGGCCTGAGGCCCAAGCATGCAGGTAAAGTAGGTAGTCCTAGACTGAAGACAGACTCACCCACAATGGGCTAAGCTGCCTAGAGGAACACCAAAGGGAAAATCTTTTCCACTTTGAGGCATTAGGTTTTCCTTGTTGCTGGTTTTATTCATTTATTTATTGAGATCTAGGAATACACCTTTGAGCAGGAAGTTCATTTACAAAGGTTCCGCATCAGTAGAAAATAAGTTACAGACAATTCAAACAGAAACAAAAGATGGTACATGAATTTCAAAAAAAGAATTTCAAATAATGGGATCATATTAAAAATATAAGTGCAGTGAAATCTTGAACAGTTAAAAAAACAGGTGAATATCGAGTTGCATACAATATGGGAACAGGGCTACAATATGTCCTTGAACTACTAAGCAGAATAACATTTCCCTTGGTGCACAGGAAAGCCCTTTCAGGCCTGAGATGACCTGCCTTGAAGGATCCTGCAATTGCAATCAGATATACTCCCCGATCCTGGGGAGAAATGCTTTTCCTTCCAGGGTATCTAAAAACCTGACCTGGGTCTATTTGTAAATTTTGTACATTTATGAGGAAATCCAGGCCCTCCAGAGTGCTTTGCATCAAAAAGAGGGAGAGAGGACTTGGCCTCCTGGTATGATTTTCCCTGAGACTAGCCAGTCATCCAGACAGGAGTAAACCCCCACCCCCCCTTCCTCCTCAAATGTTCTGCAACCACAGCTAGGCACTTTGTGAACACTCTTGATGCTGAGGACAGTCAGAAGGGAAGGGCAGTAAATTTGTAGTGACAATTTCCTATTCTAAATCTGACATATGTTCTGTGACTGGGTCTGACTCAAAAATGAAAGCAGGCATATTTCAGGTACAGTGAACCCATCTGGTTTCCTTTTTGCAATGATAGAATCACCAAGCCCAGTGTTACCATCTTGAGTTTTTCCTTTACAAAATGTTTGTTTAGATACATCAGGTCAAAAATGGGCTGCCACTCCCCATATTGCTTGTGTGTTAGGAAGTATCATGCATAAAGTCCCTTCCCTCACTGGGAGGGAGGTACTTTTTCCACTGCATTTGCTTGCAGTAACTGTTTTACCTCCATCTCCAACAAGATTCTTTCTGTTGGAGTGTGAGGGTGGAAGATTTTGTGACTGCAGTCTCAGAAATTTTTTTTTACTGCAGGGACAGACCTTGACTCACTATTTCCAGAACCCACTTGTCTGCATTTATTTGTGTTCATTCTTAAAAACAATGAGTTAGCTTTGGCAATGGACGGGTGACCTGTGCAGACTTGTCAGAGATTTTGCTTTTCTTAGGCTTTGAGAGCTGGCATTGTGGCTGCATGCCTGGTGCCCCATCTACCCCTACTCCTGAAGAAACCCCTTTGTGGAGGGTAGTTGTAGGTAATGTAAGCACGGGGTAAGTATACCTACTACCTCACATTCCATAAGGCCTACAGGAGGTGGAAGCATTTTCCTTCTCAGTATTGCTCTTGTAGGTAGTTTTGTATTCGTCCACCTTCTTCATGTAAGCCTCTGTCTTGCACCAAACAGTGAGTTTCCCTCACAGGGGAAATCCATTGCTTTCATTTGAGTGTCCTGTCACAGGTGTGTGGTTCTACGCCAAGCAAACCTTCTTAAGAACACTGCATATGCCATGACCCTGAACGCAATGTCATTAGTGTCCACTGTCATGTGGAACTGGTACTTAGTGGCATCTATGGCTGCTTTTGCAGTGTCAGCCAAATCACCAGTAGCCTTCACGCTCTTTGCCAATATGAAGTTCCAAAGTGGGTTTTGTACTGAAAGGTGTAGGGCAAGAATGCCAGCTGCCTTAATAGAAGGGAAGCTGAAGTATAAACTTTTTTGTCCATGCTATCCAGCTTTCTGGAATCTTCCTCAAGATGCTCAGAAGAAAGGAGCCCCTTGGCCTTGTTGTAGGTGGCAGTCTGGACTACTCCTTCATGATCAGGGTGAGAATATAGGTATTCAGCACCCTGTTTGTCCACCTGATATTCTTTCTCAATTTTTTTTCACCTATTCCAGCAGCCAAGGTGGATGCTGACGGGATTTTATAGGTGGTCTTCTTGAGGAACATGAAGATGGGTAATAGCAACCTTTTTGTGGGAGTTAAGCCCATCGTATCCATAAATTCCATCTTGTCCTCATCTTCCTCAGTTTCCCATGAGGAGATGTTGAGGGTGTTTACCATATGCCTCACAAAAGTATAGTGTAGGGTACAGTCAAGTCATTCAAGGGTCAAGGAGAGGAGAAAATTCTTGTTCAGGAAAACCATCCAGTTCTGTGGGCTATCCTTCATCCTCCTCCTCCTCCTCATAGTACAATTAAGTCTCCTCCAGAGGCATTGGGACTGGAACTGAAGACTGGGAAGGTAAGTATATTCATGAAATTCCCATGGCCTGGAATGCCTAGAGGAATTGCCATGCCTTTGTCATGTCCTCTACTGAGGGTATGTTATTTGTGTCTACTGGCAGCTCCTTTCCTTCTTCTGGAGGAGACACAATGACATGTTTTTCTTTTTGTTTTTCTTGCCAGGTACAGTCTCTGATGTCTGCTCAGAGGCTTTTGTTTTTACTGGATTCAGGGTTCCCCCATTCAAACACCCTGACTTCTGAGCCATCTTTAGCAGCCTTTTCTTTCTTATCTGTCCCCTGTGACAGGGACTGCTGCTTACTTTAAGGAGCTGGACCCTATCTAAGCCTTTACATGATGAGGAGGCAGACTGAGAAGCCATAATGTCTTCCAACTTTTGTAATCCTTTTCTTTTGCATTTTCGGGCAAAACTTAATACAAAGCTCACAACTGACAAAATCATGATCTGGAGCCAGGTACTATACTGCAAACACAACTTGTGGCAGTCTGCTTTAGCCAGAAGTTGAAAACAAATCTTACAATTTTTAAAGCCTGTGAGTCCCGTTTTCTTTTTGGGCCTGTCAGTCATGGCAAACAAGTCAACTGTTTTAGAAATGTTCTGGTTCCCAAAAAATAGTGATCAGCAATGTAAGTAGACCCATATTAAAAAAAAACTGAGGCATTTAAACAAATAAATGTGGTTCAGGAGCTTTTTTTTTTAAGTAGAACCATGGTAATAAAACTAAAACCTAATGATGTTGAAAGAGTAATTCAAGGCAGTTATCATCATGGTTCCTGTAAAAATGGAACCAAGAATATCCAAGCCAAATAACCACAAAGCGATAAATAAAACAGCAAAGAAGAAACAATTACTCACCTGTAGTAATCTTGTTTCTTCCAAAGGGATCCACTAATATTATTACTCTTGCAGTGCTCCCTTAAGCTAGCACTGCCCCAGAGAGAATAGAATGCTACGTTAATCATGGAATGTTTAGCTCGTGCATCTATTTTCAAACTGCCCAGTGCCAACTGCCTACATTCTACCTCAGATTTCTTTAAAGCCCACAAAGAGGCCATAACAACATGTGAATCACTATTTAAATAATTAGAGAAAAATAATGGCCAACTTAGAATAATAACATTAACCAAAGGACTAATATAAACAACTGTCCCCTTTTTTCTGAAGTCAGATATACCTTCTGAAAATTACCTAAAAGTTAAGACATTACTAGAAGGTGCCAGCAGGTGGCATGCCATTCCAACTATACATCTTATCAGCTGTGGAGAGGATTTTTTTTGTTACTGATTCTAAAAGTGGAGGCAAGGATGGGGAGTAATAATATTAGTGGATCCCTTTGGAAGAAACAAGATTATTACAGGTGAGTAATTTTTTTCTTCTAATCCCAGGAATCCACTAAAATTATTACTCTTGCAGACCATGCAGAAGTACCTCAAGGAGGTGGGCCAGAATCTATTTAGGAAAAAGACTCTGCAAGACTGCTGTGCCAAAGCTGGCATCACTCCTGGACTGGGTGTACAGGCTATAATGCTTAGTGAAGGTGTGGACTGACCTCCAGGTAGCTGCTTTACATATTTCCATTAGAGGTACCTCTCAGGCAGCTGTAATAGTGGCAGCTGTGCCCCTTGTAGAGTGGGCCCCAAGACCAGAGGGAGGAACCTTGCCTGCCCTTGAGTAGCAAAACTGAATACATTGAACTATCCATCAAGAGATAGTCCTCTTTGAAGCAGGAGTACATTTACCTACTTTCCCATAGGTGAGAAACAGTTGTTGTCTGTGCTGCCTATGATCTTTGGTATGAGTCATATAATAACAGTGCTCTTTTTACATCCAAGCTGTGCAATCTATGCTCACCTGAGCTAGACTGTTCAGTAAAGAAAACTGGCAATGTTATAGACTGGTTCAAATGGAAGTCAGAAACCACCTTGGGGAGGAACTTTAGTTCTCAACACTACCTTGTCCCTGTGGAAAGAAACATAGTCCTTTTCCACACAGAGGGCCTGTAGTTCACTTATCCTTCTGGCAGAAGTGCTTGCTATCAGAAAAACTACCTTCCAGGTAAGAAATTTAAGCTCAGCAGATGCCATAGGCTCAAAGGGCAGAAGAATAAGCTGGGCAATGCAAATATTAAGGTCCCATGCTGGCACTGGTTCCCTGTCAGGGGGAAACAAATGAGAGAGCCCTTTAAAGAATCTTTTGAATATAGGGTTTGACGCCAGGGAGGTATCCTTTCTAGCTGAAAGGAATGCCAAAACTGAAACCAGGAGCACCTTTAGAGTTAAGTGCTGCAATCCCAGGGAGTGCAGATGAGACAAATAATCAAGAAGGGTTGGGATCCTGGCCTGGGCTGGGACTATACTCTTGTCACTGCACCAAATGGAAAATCTTTTCCATTTTGAGGCATAGGTTTTCTTGGTGGAAGGCTTCCTGTAACCCGTAAGGACTTCTAAAACTGCTTCAGAGAATTTGCACTCTGCATATTCTAAGTCCTGAAGAGCCAGGCCTTGAGCTTGAGAGACCTGAGATTGAGGTACACTACCCTTCCCTGAAAGGAAGTCAGTAGATTGTACCGCTGAGGGAGGTGAATCGGTTTGCTCACAGACATTGAGAGCAGCAGGGAGTACAAAGGCTGTCTTGCCCAGCCTGGGGCTACAAGAATCATCAAAGCTGGTTGTAACCTGAGCTTGATGAGCACCCTGAGTATCAGAGGAAAAGGAGGAAAGGCATAGAGGCACCTGCCTGTCCAGTCCAGAATCAGGACATCCATTGGAACTGTCCCCTTCACTGGGGCCCTGCAGCAATAAAGAGGTAAGTGGTGACTTTGGTGGGAAGCAAAAAGGTCTATTTCTGGGGTCCCCCACCTCCTAAATAGAGCATTCACCACTTGCTTGTTCAATGCCTAGTCGTGATGGGTCTGGTTTATCCTGCTCAAGGCATCTGTCAAGGTGTTGTCCTTGCCTGGCAGATGAATTGACTGTAGAGAGGCATTTAGAGAGTAAGCGAGGCTCCATATCTTCATTGCCTCTGTACACAGAGGAGTGGACCTTGTCCCTCCTTGTTTGTTGATGTAATACATTGTTGTGGTATTGTCTGTTCTGACTTGTACCACTTTTCCCTGTATGAGATAAGAGAAACCCTGAAGCGCCAGATAAACAGCTCTTAACTCTAGCAGGTTTATGTGCAGGAGTGAGTCTGCACTCTCCCAAGTACTGTGAATGGTGTGATCCCCTTAGTGAGCACCCCAACCAAGCAGGGACGCATCGGTTGTGAGAACCAGGGAGGGAGGCTCCTGCAGAAATGGAACCCCTTCCCTTAAATTTTCTGGTTCCCTCCACCATTGGAGGGCCTGTAGTAACATTTGTGTGACTGATACTGGCTTTGAAAGGGGGTCCTGCCTTTGGCACCAGTGTGCTCTGTGGTGGAACTGAATATCTCTCATCTGAAACCTGGCCCCTATGACTGTGCTTGTTGTGGCAGCCATGTGCCCTAACAGTTGAAGAAACTGTTTTGCTGACTTTGATCTGCCTAGGGCAAATGAGCCTGCCAAAAGATGAATGCTTTCTGCCCTCTCCTGAGGGAGAAAAGCTCTTCCCACTACTGTATTCAGTTTTGCACCTATGAACTGCAGAACCTGCACAGGGTCAGGGCTGACTTTTTGGTATTGAGAAGGAATCCCAGGAAAAGCAGCATATCCTGGGTTACCTGAAGGTGGTCTGACACCTGTTGGTGGAATTTCCATACGATTAGCCAATCGTCCAGATAAGGAAAAATTGTGATACCCAGTCTTCTGAGGTGTGCCACTACTACTGCTATGCACTTGGTAAAGACCCTTGGCTGTGTGACTCCCTCATGGGAATATGGAAATATGCGTCCTTTAGATCCAAGGAGGCCAGCCAGTCCTCTTTTTGCAGAGTTGGCAAAATCATGGCTATTGTGACCATTTTGAACCTGGGCTTTACCAGGTACCTGTTTAGCAGTCTGAGGTCTAGTAAAGGCCACCACTCTCCGTTCTTTTTTGTTGTTAGGAAATATCTGGAATAGAACCCTTGCTCTCTTTGGTTATGGGGGACAGGCTCCACTGCTTTTGCCAGCAGTAGGGTCTGTACCTCCTGCTCCAGTAGTTTTCTTTCTGAGAAGGGAGCTGGTGCAAAATGTTTTAACCTTGGAGGAGGAATGGACCTGAAGCAAAGGGAGACACCCTGACTCACTATTTCCAGGACCCATTTGTCTGTGGTTATTTTTAACCATTCCTGGAAATAGCGGGTGAGTTTGCCCCCTACAGGATGTGGAGAGGCAGCCTGAAGGGAAAAGTCAGGGGTTCTGTTTTGCTTGCTGCTGAGATTGAGCAGATTGGGATCCTCTCTGAGAACTCCTTCTACCTCTAGCTCTGTAAAATCCAGACTGCTGTGATTGGTACTGCTGCTGAGAAACAGCCTGTACCTGAAAGAAAGGCCTCCTAAAAGAGGACCTGCCCCTGCCTCCCCTAAAATAAGACAAAGTTGAAGCAGAGGGCCTGTCTCTGGTTGAGTTGCTCCTAAAAGTAGTTTTATATTCATCTACTTTTTTCATATATGCCTCACTCTGGGCACCAAAAAGAGAGTGGCCTTCGACAGGAAAGTCCATTGCCTTAGCTTGGATGTCCTGGGTGAGGTCGGTAGCCCTCAGCCAGGCAAATCTTCTTAGAGCAATGGTACCAGCCATCCACCTTGCAGCTGTATCATTGGTGTCAACTGCCATCTGAAATTGGTATTTGGAAGCCTCCAAGTCCAATTTTGCTGTGTCTAGCAGTTCTGACACTGTTAGGCAATGGACACACTACATAACTGTTTTTGAAAACCGTTTTTAAAACCAGTTTAGCTAAACCATTTCGGTGCAGCCATACGACTCAGTAACCATTTTTGATAACAGTTTAGTGTGGCCACACTGCTAGTGTTAAATCTGTTCTCCTTGTAACTATTTTGTGTTAAGTCCAACACACAGAACTGTGCTTGCCTGTACACACTGCACCTAGAACTGTTTTAGTTAAACCATTACAGCTTAAAAAACTTTTACTCCTGGACAGACCTGTGAGTAAAGCCATGCTAGCTCCAAAATGTTTTTAAAAATGTTTTTAAGACTAGGTATCTAGCAGGGTTTAAAAACACTTTTGTTAAAATGTTTTAAGGGGCTTGTAGTCTGTCTGCAAACAGTGCTAGGGGGATTTAAACCATTTTAAGGCACTTAAATTGTTTTAAGTTCCCCAGTGTGTCCAGGGCCATAAATAGAGGTTAGCCTCAGCATTGTCCACTACTGACTGCCAGAGAGCTTTTTGATAAAGGGCTGCATAGGCCTGGTAGCTGGCTAGACGAATCGCCAGGGATGCCAAAAGGTACCCCTTTTTTGCCATGCTTCCACCTTTCTTGAATCCTTCTCAGGGGTGTGAGAGGATAAGAGAGTTTTGGCTTTCCTCATAGGCAGTCTGCTGTACAATGCTTTGGTGGTCTAGGCATCTAGCAGGGTTTAAAAACACTTTTGTTAAAACGTTTTAAGGGGCTTGTAGTCTGTCTGCAAACAGTGCTAGGGGGATTTAAACCGTTTTAAGGCACTTAAACCATTTTAAGTTCCTCAGTGTGTCCAGGGCCTTAAATAGAGGTTAGCCTCTGCACTGTCCACTACTGACTGCCAGAGAGCTTTTTGATAAAGGGCTGCATAGGCCTGGTAGCTGGCTGGACGAATTGCCAGGGATGCCAAAAGATACTCATTTTTTGCCATGCTGTCCACCTTTCTTGAATCCTTCTCAGGGGAGTGAGAGGATAAGGGAGTTTTGGCTTTCTCACAGGTGGCCTGCTGTACAATACCCTGGTGGTCTGGGTGACTAAAAAGAAACTCAGCACCAGATCTTTCCGATACTTCTTGTCACACTTTTTGTCAATGGGTGTAACTGCATTGGGAGAATTTAGGATTTCTAAAACATCCTTCTTAAGAATTTGCAGATAGGCAGAAGGAGCCTTTTTGAGGGTGTCAGCCCCATAAGCTGTATGAATTGTGCCTGCTCTTTATCCTGGATTTCTTCAGCTGTTTGCAGATCCAGGATTTCTACCATTTTCTGACCAAAAGAAAAATGAGAAGAAAAATTCTTTGAGGGTCTGGGAGGGGAGACAAAATCCTGTTCTGGTGACACCTCAGGCTCAATTTCCTCTTCATCTTGGTCAGCCTCCTCATATGCCACTGTAGCAGTAGGCAAAAGAGGGGTAACAACAGTTGTTTTTCAGCAGTAATAATCACAGGCTGCTGAGGGGGTATTAAGCCCTGCAGCACCTGGAGTAAGGCAAAAGCCTGTGTCAGCTCAGCAGGAGAAGGAGCATTAATAAGCACCTGAGGGACCCCTTGAGGCATGTCAGCCAGGGTGTCAGTGTGTTTGGTTTTCTTTCATTTTTTGGTAGACACCGGGGAGTCAGCTGGCTGATTGCTTTTCTTGCCAGAGCCTTCACCCATATCGGGGTGGATTTAGAGGCTCTGGAAGGAACTACCAGTCTTAGAGGGGGTGGCCTGTTTAGAGCCCATGGACCCCTCCTCTAGTTTTCTTTTAAGCCTCTCCCTGTGTTTTTCCACCATCTTAACAGGGAAAGACTTACAAATATCACAGTCTTCATTGAAGTGCTGTTGCCCAAGGCAGATCAAGCAAAGATAATGCTTGTCTACCTTGGCAAACACCTCTGCACACTTCAAGCAATTCTTGAACCCAGGGGGTCCTGTTTTCTTTTTAGGCTTGTCTGACATTATAGAAAACAGGAACCAGTAACTGACCAAAAAATAGACTAAATGTAAATATTTGCAGTTGGTTTCAATAGAATAACGGTTGGTTCAGGAAACGATAAAGTGAAAAAACTACCAGTTCCAATAGGATCCGGAACCTAGAAACCACTGAGGAAAACTGATAAACCTTGTTTCAAAATCAGATAAAATTAAATAAAATTAAAGACTAAAGTAACCGCAACCCTCTAAAAAGGTTCCAATTGAATAAAAAAAGAAAGTCGATTGCCCCTCAGTTCAAAGGAACCGCAAGGAACCGATAAACAAGTTTAAATTTAAAACTAATGAGGTATAAAACACTAAACAACAATGACACTAGGCAGTAATGAAAAATAAAACAAAAATACTTAAGTTTTTTTGATCTATGCACTACAGGAATCTGTCTTGATTGAGAGAGATCTCCAGGGCATCTGAACTTTTCAGAAGAGAGAAGAAACTCTGAGGTAGAATGTAGGCAGTTGACACTGGGCAGTTTGAAAATAGATGCACGAGCTAAATGTTCCATGATTAGCACAGCATTCTATTCTCTCTGGGGCAGTGCTGGCTTAAGGGAGCACTGCAAGAGTAATAATATTATTAGTGGATTCCTGGG
The DNA here is from genome assembly GCA_016271365.2 of Neoceratodus forsteri. Classification (NCBI taxonomy): domain Eukaryota; kingdom Metazoa; phylum Chordata; order Ceratodontiformes; family Ceratodontidae; genus Neoceratodus; species Neoceratodus forsteri. The sequence continues at coordinate 1,729,678,144 of CM057456.1, forward strand.
GTTAGAATGGCTTTTTATTTGAGAAAATAAGTGGTTCCATAAAGGTGGGAACCATGCCACAAAGTGGTGTTCTCCAGTTCCTAGGAACTGATGTGGAACTGAAGAATATGCAGAGTTACACCAAAACACATCCTAACACACATTAATCCAAAAATAACTAAAGAAAGGAAACACATTAAATAATAAAATAATAATAAACTGTAATTGGGTCTGTAGTGAACAGAAGACTTTGGGGTGACTGCTTTCTTCGGGCAGAGAAAGTAAATCTGCTGTTTTGAGCATGACCACACAGAAACGTTTTGAACTTAATTCTAAGGCTCTGTAATCAGCATAAAATTCTAAGCACTGGGGCAGCTCATTCCAGGGGAATGAAGCAGTTGTTAAGCATAAGTAATGGCTTCCTGGGGTTTGAACAGTTACATGGAAAAAAATTCAGGACAAACACAAAAGGTTCACACTATACCCAGAGGGTGGTGTCATACTGGAAATAAACTACCCAGAGTAATTGTAAATGCTACAAATGTTAATAGCTGCAAAATACAGTAAGACATAGTTATGGATAGTGAAGAAAAGACAGGACAAACCACTGAGTAATGGGGTGAATAGGCTAGAAGGACCAATACAATTCTATTCCTGTTCTCAGAAGCCCCAGTAGTAACCACAGTAGTAAACATAGAAGAGATATAATTAGCAAAATAAAACTCGAGCAAGTGCTTCACTGCCAGAATATGTGGGGGAAGAGCAGTCAGGTTACAATCTCCCTCTAACTTGATGGGTCCTACCCCATCACGTCCTGCAATCACACCAGAATGTGTCGTGACATACTTATATGCACTGCTGATGAGATCAGTTCACTGCGTGGTCATCTACAATGTCCATTGACATCCCCCAAGTATACCACAGGGGACACTAAGGTGACTGAGTAATGCCGTGTGACAATGGCACTACTGCTCCCAACCTGAGTCTGAGAATGCAGCCTGTACAGCATTAGCTTTGGTCCACTGGCCTGGTGTGGTGGGAAGTCAGGTTTATGCTAAATAAGAATCCCAGTCAACCTGTTCAGCAGCATGCAGCAAAATGGTGGTGTCCGGTGGGCACTCAGAATCCCCACCACACCATGGTAGCTAGCATAGCAACCCTCTCTTGCCTCCCTGTCCAGCCAACATCTGAAAAAATGCACACAAACTGAGCAAGTGAATTAAATATGTGTGCCTTATTCAGGAACCATAGTTGCATCACTCCTACAGCGTGACGTGAACTAGTCCAGAAGATTATCCTCCCCAATTTTGACTACTGTGATGTACTCTATGGTGCTGCTCCCAAATCTTCCCTAACCAGACTGGACACTCTCTTTAACTCCTTCTGTTGATTTGCCCTTGATGCTCCATCACATACTCATCACTGTGACCTCTACCATACCATGTCCCTTCCCCCGCTTGCCAACAGGTGCCTCACTCATTGTGCCAAACTCATTTCTAAATTTTGGTTAGGAGAACTTACATTCTACCTTTCATGCTGACTCACCCCCAACCCCACTCCCTCAGATCCTCTTACACTAGCACTTTGTTGGTCCCCCATCAAACCACTCTCATCGGTCAGTCAGGCTTTACCCATCATTTCCCACAAATCTGGAACTCCCTTCCCGCCAAATACAGCACTCCTCCTCCTACTCCCTTGCCAATGCCTTACATAACTTTCTCTCATCTAATTGCTCCTGCTTTAACCCTCCTTAACTGTCCTCCTATACCTCTGCTCCTCTCCATGACTCACATCCCCTATTAAACCTTCCACCCCCCCAAGCCTGCTTCTCAGCATGCTCTCCTCTCCCTTCACTGCTATGTACTATGTTCCTCAGATATGCCACTAGTAATTATATGCATATTCCACAGGTATGATATATTTAATTGTATGTTATGTCACAAATGCGTTATGTATGATTATTTATGATATTTTTTAACTGTATGTCTTGTTACAAATGTAATTAAATGGTTAATTCTCGGATATGTTACATGTTAAACTGTATGTCGAATTCCTTATCCAATTGTACCCCCCCCCCCCGGTTGCACTGGAAGATGAGCAACTTGTTGTTCAGTGTGCCTTCCTGGTGAAACATTTCAATAAATAAATAAAAGAAAATCAGTTCAGATGGTGGCCAACCTAGGAAGTGTGAGAAGTGGGCTGTGCCACCTGTTGTGTGGAGCACAGGAAGTTCTGAGGGTTAGGGGAGAATAGCAATCTGTAATCTAAATTTGGAAAGGCCCAGAGTGGATTACAGCAGGTGGAGGACAAGGATCACACTGCAAGATTTAGGGGAGTTGCAAGTGTGAACTTGGAAGTCATAACAGGACCCTGAATGGCATCAGAACTGAAACACAGCTGACTGGTATACAAAACTGGTTCCATTCTGGTTCTGTAGTCTAATTCTCACAAAATCTGGCAACAAAAATATATTCAGGTTCAATGTGCTTTCCAGTTCTGGTGCACTGCCATCACTCAGGTTTTTCACAGGGCCTCCTGACAGCCTAGTTAATATGCAACATCTATAGCAGGGGGAATTTGTGTGTGTTTGTGTTAAACTTTTTCTTGAAGATTTTTACATTTACGAAGTATCAATACATACAAATAAATAAACTAAAAGCAAAAATACACAAGATCAGCATTATCCAGAAAAAGGTTACCTACGATTACAGCTATTTATATCATATAGGTAATACTTTGAAACCAACAGACCATATTTTGGATGGACTGAGAGAAATTAAGTGGAGACAGCATGTTGAATAAAGGGTTTCATACTTGTTTGTACTGTGAACGTTTGTCTAGAGCCAAATAACATAATTTTTCATTGGCTGCCAGTCTTGGAAAGTTAAGTGGCCTGCCCAAGGACACAAGTGAGTATTCTGCTGTTACTCAGTGTTGGTTTATTTGCAGCCCTGGCTTGAATCCAGTCTGCAAATTCACTGGGTGGTAGGTAGAAAAGACACTCCAAGAGAAAGGTACTCCGTAAGTGATATTACTTATTTATATGTTAGATGAATTCATGCCCAGGTTGCTGTGCTTGTAACTTCATCTTCTTACTTGACCATAAATTTGTGAAGTATAATATAAAGGCATGGGTGGAAGCTGGCCCAGTGGCACTGAGGGTTGAGGCACTGCATGCCACACTTCATGCCATGCCAGCGACCTGGGTTCGGGAATGGACTCGGGTCGGCAGGGGAGAGAAGAGATTGAGCATCCAGAGGACAGATCACCCTTCTCAGGGTGGGTACAGGGGTATGCCTCATTCCATAGTGGCACTGGGTGGTGACCAGGTGGCCTGCAGTTAGTGAGGCTAGACGGAACATCGGAGGACAGAGTGGTGGTGAACGTCTGCATGCTATGTGTGCTGACGTCATGGCACATCTGCACTCTGGGAAAGCAACACAATGGAAAAACTCTGGCAGCCAGTGGAGGCAAAGGGGGCCCCAGAGACGTACCCAAATCCTGTCACCAGACCTGCCACAATGGCTCTCCCGACCACATCCTCAGCCCAGCATTAAGTCTCTCTAATTGCAGAAAGACCACCTAGGAAGGGCAGGTCCTCCCCTGGAGAGCGATCCGGGGAGCTGGACAAACCATGGGGCTGGGCAGGGGGGACCATGTGGGGAGGTTTCAGGCTGGGATTAGAGGCACCATCGAGATGGTAGCCTGGAGAGATGCCCTGGTGCCAGTGAGAACATAGTTAGCAAAATATTAAAAAAAGACATGGGTGGAGACTCTTGTTTGTATTATTACCCACCTAGCCAGCCAGGGGATGTCAAAAGGTTTTGAGTTAATTTGCTCACTAGTATTAGTAGAATTGGGGGGGGGGTTGACTGAACAAAAATGCAAAGCTCTGCTTATTGGCACCCAGTCTGGGCCACTCCCTCTGCTCAACCATCTCTGATCCCAGTGGGCAGGATCTGAATGGATGGAATAACAAACAACTACCAAGCATGATGTTGGTGTCACTGCTGTTTGTTTTTGCTCTAAAGCCCGGCCCTCATTTCCACTTTTCAATCCAGTCCAGCAGGCATCTTTTATAATATTATACCATATTTAAATATATTCCCTTCTTCACTTCCTCGCCTTTCTTTATGCCCAAATTGCCAGCTCAGTTCAGCCTCCATTATCAGAGGCTGAGCCAGCAATCTGGGCATAAGGAAAGGAGAGGAAGGGACGTAGAAAATAAATTTAAATTAAATATCGGGGGGCTCTGATGAGCAGCCAGCAATGAGGATGTGTTTCCTATAGCTCTCTCTCCGTATTTAAAATAATTAAAATCAACCATATTAGACAGTATTTTTTGGCAATCTATATACTGGAATACAACATGGAGGCAGCATGAATGAGTTCTTATTACCCAACAGTGGGAAAACACAACAACTGGCATCAAAATCGGGCAAAAAGCAGGCAGCCACGCAACAGGCTGACGTGCCAGGCCACATTTGGGCTGGCAATATAGCCTAGAGGTTAGAGGAATGAGGTGTGAATGCTTGATATATCCAGCAGACCAGATCCGAGTTTGATTCTCACAACCTCCACTTGCACACTGTGTGACTCTGAGCAAGTCACTTAACCGCCCAGTGCTCCCAGGTCACCCCTGAAAAAAGGCACATGTGCCTAGTGGGCCTTAACCGATTACCAAAGACTAAAATTAAAAAAAAAAAAAAAATCTCTTTCTCCGTGATGGAAATGGTGGCATTGGGAAAAGAAGTAACCAGGCAAGTACTGGCAGTGCTCAACCCGAGACTGGAGAAAATGGAGGGGTGTCTCAATAATTGGCTACAGGAGATTGCAGACCAAATTTCAGTTCAAGACAACAGAATTGAAGAAGCTGAGGACCGGATCTCACAATTGGAAGATACTGTAACGCTGCTGGTCAGCAGATTACAAAAAATGGAAAAGGCATTCGAAGAGTTCCAAGATCAATTCGACTACTGAGAAAACTATAATAGGAGACCCAATATTTGACTGAGAGGCTTCCCGGAAGGAAGAGAGGGTCCAGACATCCTGATATTCTGTGCTGAGCAGTTGCCAAGCATCCTGAAGCTCCAGCCTAATGGGGGCTGACACAAACTGGAGCGGGCCCATCGTGCTGTGATGCCACGGCCACTGGAGAGTCAGCCGCCGAGACAAATAATCATCCGGAACCATAATTTCGAGGATAGGCAAGCAGTGTTAGAAGAGTACAGGCACAAAAAAGAAGTTTTTTTTGATGGGGCCTGGCTTTTCCTGGCACAGGATTATTCCAATCGGCTGTTAAAGAAAAAAAAGCAGTTCAACCCCAACTACAAGAGCATAAGGTGGAGCACTTCATTATTTACCCAGCTACCCTCAAGGTCAAGCATGAGGGAGCCACATATAGTTTTTGGGAAGCAGATAAGGCAGAAGTATTTGTCAAGGAGCTCAGAAAGAAAATAAGGTGAAAAGTAAGAATTCTCAGGTATGTGGTGAGCCACAGACTGGACTGTCAATTGCCGTTTTAGCAGAATATTGTTGTATCTGTGCTGTGGCAGTGGCACGCTTTGGGCCAAGAGCTTCTGAGATTATGTTGGAACTGGCAACAATGGATGGATTGTACTGTTGGGGCATAATAAAGAGAGGTGCTGGCAGGCTGGGGGCGGTGTCCTGGGCATGCGTGTGGATTTGTTGCACTGCCCGGGCCCACAGCTCTCAACCCTGACCGTCGGGTTTTAAAAATTAATAAGGAGGATGCATCATCTGGAACTGTTGCTGAGCATATCTGGGGGATTGCACTTCTCTAAAGGCAGGGCCTGGGGGGGACACCAGGTGACACTGAATGATCTAAGTTTCATGGTAAAGGAAGACCCACCTTTCCTCCAGAGAGCACTGCTTGTCGGGGGGGGGGAGCACTGTGGTTGATCCCAGCCTTGGAAAGGAATAAAGGGCAGTAAGAGGGGGAATGCATGCTGAGTGTGAATGAGGGGAAAAGAAGGGTTTGGGAGGCCCCCGGGGTTGACATCCAGCAATGATTCTGGAGGGGAACACACTTCAGAGAAAAACTTTGGAGGTGGTTGATTAAGGTTGTTTCAGTACCCCACATGCTCCTGTGGGGGAGAAGGGTGGTACTGAGAGAGGGGGGGTTGTTCATTATTCAAAGGAGGATTGATTATGACTCTATGCGGAGTCCTGTTTTTGAGTGTTACAGCATGTTTGCTTAATTTTACTCGGTGGTGGGGAAACAGGGGAGGGTTTGGGGGAATAAAGAGGAAATTGGGCAGGATGAAGAGGTTTTTCTGCTGAATGTTGTTTTGTGGGTGGAGGAGGGAAGCCTGGGGTTGGTTGTTGCTGTTTTACATGTTGATGTGGGATCTGTTGTGGAGGTTTAATTCTGGGGAGCGGGGGGGAAGGGGGATGGGGTATAGTTATTTACATTGTTCAAAAAAGGGGTAACATTCACAGCAGTCTGGAACATTTACACATGGAAGGTTGAATTTGTGAGTGTTTTTAGAATAAGTTGGCACAAGCACTGCCATTCAATGAGAAGCCCCCCTTGGGTGGTCAAAACAGGGGTGGGGGCAAGATACAGCATGACTGGAGTTATGGCTAAAACAAAACAACTCACAATAGTGTCTTGGAATATGAGGGGCATATCATCGCCAGTAAAATGAATGAGCATACTGTTGGCATTGAAAAAGCGAGGGGCTGAGGTAACGATGCTGCAGGAGATGCACCTCACCACCCATGAGCACGCTAAGTTGGTTAGGGGATGGGTAGGGGCGTGTCACTTGGCCTCATTTAATTGAGATAAATGGGGAGTGGCTATTTTGTTACATAAAAATCTCCCTGAGGGTCAACAGGGTGGTGGCGGACCCATTGAATGGCAAATCTATTTTTGTTAGTGGAGAGCTGTATGGGGAAGACATAACTTTTGGTTCTATATATGCACCAGCAGTATTTGACCATTCCTTTTTTCAGATCATTTTGAGCATCCTAGTGAAGGAGCAATTTCCAGGACTGGTCATGGGGGCGGTCTAAACTGCACAATGGACCCAACCCCTGGCTAGACCACTCAGAAGGTAAGGGTAAAGCAAGGGGTTCCCTAAGGGACTGGCAGTTGGGCATGCATGATCTCGAACGCATTGATAGTTGGGAAACAGCCAACCCGGGGGCGAAAGAGTTAACTTTTTATTCCAACCCCCACAGTATGTGGTCCAGGATAGATTATATAAATATATGCCTGGTGGATGTTTTTTACGATTACAGTGCGCCAAGCATAGCCCAATACATATCTCTGACCATGCAATGGTAATGGTTTCGATCTCAGTAATGGATCCTAGAGAAGGCCCTCCCCCATGGAAATTCCCATCGTACCTTTTGGGTAACAAAGAGTTTAAGGCATTACTGAATGATCAGTGAAAAACCTCTCTCTCTTTTAATAGAAACTCCCTGGCAACCAAAGCCACTATGTTTGATGCTGGGAAAGCATATATGTGAAGGTCAGTCATAAACTTTGTGGCTTGTTATAAGAAACAGAAGGAAGAAAAAAGGTTAAAATTGGAGAAAAGTCTTAAGGAGTTAGAAAACAGGGTGGTGGGAGGGGAGGGCGAGGACACCAGGCACCTACTTGGGGTGACAAGGGAGGCCCTAAATGCTTTGGCAAAGGGGGAAGCACGACAGTCATGGCTATTTTGCAGAAAGCAGATGTTTGAGTGGAGAAACAAACAGGGGCCCATGTTAGTAAGGTTGGTGCAAGGAGGAAGGAAACCTACGCTTATAACCAAAATAAAAAACAGAGAGGGACAGAGAATTACGGATAAAACTCAGATAAGAGATAGGTTTAGACAATTTTATAAAAACCTTTATGCAGAGGAATGTAAGGGTACGTTCGGGGTCACTAAGGAATGCATGGACTGTTTAGATACACCTAAAGTGACTAGCGCACAGAAAACCATGCTGGGGGCCCCTATAACAAAGGAGGAGGTTAAAAAAAACAATTCATGGAATGAAAACCAGGAAATCTAGTGGACCAGATGGATTTTCAATTGAAAATTATAAACTTCTAGCAGAGCACATGGTGGAATTGTTGAGTGAAGTGTTTGGTGGGGAGGCAAAGGAGGGGGGATGGCTCCCTGCCTCGTGTTCCGATGCAATAATCTGTCTGATCCCCAAACCAGGCAAAGATGGGGAGGACTGTGCATCATACTGGCCTATCTAGTTATTGAACAGTGACCTTAAGATATTGGCGAAAGTTCTGGCCAATAGGCTGGATAAGGTCCTGCCTGGGGTGATTCATCCAAACCAAACCAGTTTTATCAAAGGGAGGTGCTCTTACCATAATGTTCGTAGGTTACTGAATGTGGTTTGGGGGGGCTAATAAAGATTGAGGCAATACTGTTGTCTTTTCTATGGATGCCAAAAAGGCATTTGATCAAATTGAGTGGGAATGTTTATTTGAGTCTTTAGGTCAGTTTGGTCTGGGTGAACAATTTGTAAGGTGGGTTAGGGAGATGTACAGCTCCCCAAGGACACAGGTCTTGGTAAATGGCTCTCTCTCTGAGAGGTTTGAATTGTTCAGGGGTATGAGGAAGGGGTGCCCTCTCTCACCGCTGTTATTTGCTCAGGCACTGGAACCACTAGCAGTAGCAATAAGGCAGAACTTGGAGATTGAGGGAGTGAAGGGAACAACAGGGAGACCCCATAAAATTATTTTGTATGCAGATGACATGTTGCTCTTTGTGAGGCATCCTAGTACCTCGGTACTGGTAGTGTCAAGGCTAATAGAATAATTTTCACATTTCTCAGGGTATAAGATTAATATACAGAAATTGGAGCTTCTGTATCTGACAGGAGAAGGGGAAGGGGGAGATCAGATGAGGGAACAGCGGAATTTATGGGGGGTTCCAGACAGTCACTAGAAACTTCACATATCTGGCTATACAGAATGGGAGAAGTCTGGGGTCCCTGTATGAGCTCAATTATACCCCAATCATAAAGAAAGTAGAAGCTGATCGGAGAAGATGGGCCACTCTCCTGATTTCCTGGTTGGGAAGGATTAATCTGATAAAGATGAACATACTGCCTAGACTTTTATATCCCCTGTAGATGATGCCCATGGGGATCACGTGTAAGGATAGCCGGAAGCTGGAAACAGCTTTCTCGACCTTCATATGGCAGAGGAAGAGGCCTAGGGTATCCCTGGCATCTCTCAAAGCTGGTATGGATAAGGGTGGCCTTAATTTTCCAGATCCAGAATGGAGGGAGAGACTATGCGAGCAGGCTGGGAGACCGGAATATGTACACCCTGGAGGACAGAAGGGACATGATGGAGACATTCAAGTATCTGAGGGGACTCAATAAGGATGGGGCAGATGGGGTCTTTAAGCTAAGGAGGGGGAGGGACACCAGCGGGCATGGGCTAAGAATAGAGGGGGGAAGATTTAGGAGGGAAATGAGGAGACACTATTTCATGGAGAGGGTGGTAGCAAAATGGAATGCACTACCAGAATTGGTGGTATCATGTAAATCCATGAACAGCTTTAAAAGAGCATGGAACAGGGGAGAGTGAGGGTAGGGGAAGTGGGGACAGCATTGGGATGACAAAGGGGAGGGGGTGGGCAGCTGCAAAATAGGGGTGCTAGCTGCTCACTCGAGCAGACTTAGATAGACAGGATGGTCCGTTTCCGCTAGCACATTCGTATATTCGTATCTTCGAAATTATTTTCTGGTGGCCCAGCTTCGCTACATAAAGGACTGGGTAAATAGGCCTCCTGAGGCTAGTTGGGTGGATTTGGAACAGAGAACATGTCCAGGGTCTGTATCGGCCTACCTTACCAAGCGGGGTCGGAGAGCATATGCTGAGCTTCCAGGGGAAAATACAATGGTTTTGGCTGTACTGGATGGTTGGTGGTGTCTCTGGCACAGGAGTGGAGGGGGGGAGACCTTACTTCTGCCGGTGGCCCGAAATCCATTCTTTCTGCCTGGCCTAGAAGGGACTGGGTTCCAAGAGTGGGAACACAAGGGTATACACAGTGTAGGGGACATCTGCTCCCAGGAGGGTATGTTCCCTTTTGGGAGTTTGTAGCAGGCACTAGGGCAGGACAAAACTCATCTCTTTAGATACCTGCAGGTGAAAGCTTATGCCCGAGAAATGCAAGAAGGGGGGGAACAGAACCATGCACTTTGATCCACTGGAGCAGTTAGTGTATGGGGCTTGGAAGGACCCAGAGTTTTATGCAGAAGGTGGCACAAATTGGTAAGCAGCAATATTCAGACCTCACACATAACATGAAAAAATTGTGGGAAAGGGATCTAGGAACCCAGACTGGGGAGGATAACTGGAATCTTTTGTTATCATTGCATGAAGGTATCCTGATATACAATAAATATAGTCATATTTTAAGTTTGTGCATAGGCTGTATTGCCCACCGCAAATAGTAAATAAATATAACCCAGCAGTCTCACCAATCTGCAGCAGGTGTGGAGGGGCAGTAGGTTCATATTTCCACTGCTTCTGGGAATGCCCCATCCTGCAGAGGTTTTGGAAAGCAGTTCTTCTTGGGGAGGTTGGGACACTTATGGGAAGGGTTTTGCCAGAATCCCCCCTGGTGAGCTTTTTTGTAGTGGAGGACGATGGGGCGGGTGAGTGGGCCCTCCTTCCTGGATAGAGTAGAGTACTGCTTATTATGACCCGTCACTGCATCCAGAATGCATGGGTCTCCAACTATGTGCCCATGACGAACCAGTGGCGAGTACTGACACTCGAATTAGTTGCTTTGGTGGTGAAAGGGGAGGAGGACAAATTTTGTAAGGTGTGGGATCCCTATCTGTCATCCCTCTCAGCGGGGGAGGCTCTGATACTGAGAATGGGATTGGAGGAAGGGTAATGCTCGGGGTAGGAGACTTTCTATTACATTACAATACGATACTATAAAGACACTTTATTGATGTTAAGGAAGCTTGTGCCAAACCTCAAATCTCAGCAGCCATGTTGTATGTATAACTGAAATAGTCTGAAATCTAGCTGTATGCTAGCTTTAATGAAACAAATGGTAGACTGCAGATGAATCTTGTATGTATGTCATTTTTACCCTGTATCTTTTAGTAAAAAGATTATGCAAAAAAAAAAATATATAAATATCTAATATTTAAAATGTTGCCTCCCGGATCTGTTGGAAAATGGCGGGAATTAGGGTTGAGAAGCCTTTAGAGCAAAAAACAAAAAAGTACTGTCCCAGTCCCTGACAGCTTGCATATATATTTTATTTTTCATTGCAAAAACAACTCGTTAATGCATCAGTTAGGGTTGATAGTACACCGACAAAAGTTTGGAAATTCGGCATTAGGGTTACCAACCCCTACCACCCCATCCCACCCCCCAACCCTCCTCACACCAACAGGTGTCAGGGTGTGCATTGAAATAGTCAGCCTAACTCTCACCCCATTCCATGTGTAAACAAACTGAGGTAGTGCAGTATAGGAGAATGGGGTGAGAGTTAGACCTGATGACCCCAATGCACACCCCGACGCCTGTTGGTGTGAGGAGGGTGGGGGGATGGGGTGGTAGGGGTTGGTAACCCTAGTACTAAATTTCTAAACTTTTGTCAATGTACTATCAACCCTAATAGATGCACTAACAAAGTCTTTTTGCAATGAATTTTCATTCTTTTTGAGAAAGTGTAATCTAACTAGTAACTGGTATGTGGTAGTGACAGCGCAGGCCCTCCAGGCCCTGCGCTCCCCTCACACTGCCCATTTTTTCATAATGGTATGTGTATGTGGGAGAGAGGGCCCTCTGGGCCCTGTGCCCCCACTTACACATAAGTACGGAGCCATACAGCAGCCGAATAGTACTGAAAAGGAATCCTTGTAACACTAATTCGGCAATATCTCAGTAACCGTAGCAACTATGAAAAAAATTACACTGCAGTGGTATTCATGACTTTGAAACCTCCACACATGCTTAGTCCACCTGGAGAACAGAAAATCCATATCTTGCACCGTTTCAGAGATACGGGCATCAAAAGTCACCATGGGCACCACAATGTTAACCTATGTGAAATTTCTAAAATTCAGAGCACTGTAACTATATGCCCGTTGGATGCTTTGGAAACAAACCACATAAAGGCACATCTGTGAGACGAGGGCTTGCCATCCTGAAAATTTCAGCTCAAAAGCCCCAACCGTTTTGATGCTGTGGGGTGGCAAAGAATTGCTGTTTTTGGGTTATGTTCTGTCGCAAACTGCGATGGCTTCACAAAATTTTGCGACAGAATGGGCATGACAAATTCATGATTTGCAAAAGTGTCACATCTGTTCTGTCACAATTTGCAACAGTACGACGATCTAATCACCAAAAAAGTATTTCTGGTCCCCCCCCCCCCCAAAAAAAAAAATAATGCTGTGATCCTCAGGACCCGACTAGGTAAACACAACAGTCAGTGTTTACCTAGGGGGTCCCAAATTTAAACGCCAGGCATTTTTCTCTCACTCACTGAAAACAAGATGGCCACCGCACAACAGTAAAAGGGCCATTTGCAACAGCAAAATGTAGTGGCGGCAGCTTTCGAGAGACACACATTTTTTTTTCCATTGACTATAATGGGAAACTTGTTTTTTGAATAACTTTTGAACGGTTTAATATTTTTTTTCACCAAATCTTCGAAAGGCACATCAGTGACCCGGACTGCATCTTTCCTGAAGATTTCAGACCAAACAGACAAATCGTGCAGGCTGTAACCACGAGCAAAAACGCTGTTGTTGCGTGTTTTTTGGTGCTCTGCAGCTCCACATCCGCTCATCTGACCATAACGCAACTTGCCAGATCCAGAGACCTATGGTACCAGACAGTGCATGCATATATTCAAGCAAATCCATCATATGGTGGCAAAGTTATTAAAGTGCAAAATGTGGGGTTTAACATAGAAGTGGCCAGGCATCCCTAACTATACTGGCACTACCATGCCAGTAAAATATATATCTGTATATACATATCCACACACACACACACACACACAACTGCCAGCTTTGGGCGTAGGCTCTTAAATGCTGCCAGGCCAGCTCTGGACACTCACCAGCACTCATAAGTTAGACAAACATGGCCTTTGTCTCTCATACTGTACTGATTGTGATCTGGACAATTTGGCATGCTAGAGGACTTTAATATTTTACTAGGAAAAAAACAAACTTTAAAGGCTTTCCTGTCTATATTGGTGCAGAGCTAGTCAAGGTGGAGGTTCAGATTACCCAATACCCTTGCTGAGTTTTGGGATGAATTTGGAATATGGACAGTAAGCATGTGCCCTGATAAATTAGCAAATAACATCACTCCCCACATCCCTTGATTTTGACTCCCAGATCCTGCTGCTACTATATTTGCTCACTCCTCTGATCCTGGAGTCACTGGTCAGGAATTGGGGTGGGCCTAAATCTGACAAATGAGTACTGAACCTGTTCAGGCCACTGCACTCCAGCAGTAGCACAATGATACAAGTGCAAAATCATTGTTCTGCACCTGTACAGACTGCAACTGAGAAGGCTATGTTTTTTTTTGTTAGCAGAACCGTTTGTTTTTATGTTGCTTGCATGCATGTGCAAGAAACATAGTGCCATCATCGGAGATTTCGGAGGTGTGTCACCTCCTCCTCCAATTCAGTCAGTGTGTTGGCTGGCGCGGCCCCTGTAAGCCAATGCATTCTGGAGCTGTCTATGACAAGCTCCAAAATGCAGTGGCATACAGTTGAAAGGGGGAGCTACGCTTGAGTGAACAGCGATATCGGCTGCTCACCGCAGCTCCCCGAGACTACCCATGCAGGCGTGTGCACCCTGCTCCCTTGCGCGCATAGCCTGGCCGACGGGTGCCAAATCCCGTCGGCTGAGCTGCCCAGTAGTAAGTGCCACACTGGGAGCCCACCCCAGCCGTGGCAAGCAATCCTGAGGCCGACGGGTGCCCAATCCCCGTCAGCTGAACACCCCCCAACCATCCTTGAGCACGCTGAGCCCACCCCAGCGGGCAAACGTCCCGCCGTCTGCTTTTTTTTTTTCCTGCAAAGAAAAAACGGTCCCATGTAGTCTCCCTGGCTCCCCTCCCACAACCTGCACCCACCCACTGCGCACCCTGCCTCCCACCCCCCCTCACCCCATACTTACCTCCGTACCTTGGTGCGATGATCTTCGGTGGACCGGGAACACGTCTGCACTCTTCAAAGCCGACATGCGAACTGAGGAAATGCGGTAAGCTGTATAATGGGCTAGATGAGGGTTCAACTGTTGTGCATATCTCAGGCATTTTGGGAATTTTCTGCAAATTTTCAGCATGGGGTTTTGGGACCCTTCTCATGAATGATGTCTATTGTCATGGCGTTATTCATTCGAAGGGTGATTTCAGATCACTGTGCAAAACCACCCTTTGGGCCTGAATAACGCCATGACAGTAACATCATTCATGAGAAGGGTCCCCAAACCCCATGTTGAAAATTTGGTGCCAAAATTCCAACACGACAGTTTCGACAGCGTATGCTAGCAGTTCCTCACGGGTTCGTAAGTTCACTGAAATTTCAATATTTTCACTCCAGATTTTCAACATTGCCATTTTACCACACTCTTCTATGAGTAGTACAGCTGTCATTTTCACATCTCACCCAATATGTGTTTCCGCCCATGTAGCGCACAATGGCACAGTCGGTGTCTTGCGAAATCAATGTCTGGGACAAATTAAAGAAAACCACAGTGACACTGCTCATGAGCAGAAGTCTTAAAATGGCTATGTTGAAGTTGTGAAAAAATCAAAATTACTGTTTTACGAAATGCTAGGCCATGCAGTTCCTACGCATGCTCGTAAGGTTGTAATTTTCAATATTTTCACCCAGATTTCCAACATTGCCATTTTATCACACCTTCTTATGAGTAGTACAGCTGCCATTTTTCACATCTCACCCAAAACGTGTTTCCACCCATGTAGCGCACAATGGCGCAGTCGGTGTGCGAGATCAATGTACGGGACAAATTAAGAAAATCACAGTCACACTGCTCATGAGCTCAGGTGTTAAAATAGCTATGTTGAAAATTTGGTGAAAAAATTCCAAAAAATGACTGTTTTACGAGTGTGCGTTGTACAGTTCCTATGCACGCTCGTAAGTTCGCGAATTTTCAATATTTTCACTCCAGATTTCCAACATTGCCATTTTGCCACATCTTCTTATGAATAGTACAGCTGTCATTGTTCACTCTCACCCAAAATGTGTTTCATATGTAGCGCACAATAGCACAGTCGGTGTGAGAAATCAATGTACGGGATAAATTAGAAAATCACAGTGACACTGTTCATGAGCAGAGGTCTTAAAATGGCTATGTTGACAATTTGGTGAACAAATTCCCTTCAGATGTTCTGCAATATTACTAATGAAGACATTGAACAGAACTGGCCCCAGGACCGATCCCTGCAGCACCCCACTGGTCGCCCTCTCCCTAGACTGCATACCATTTACCACCACTCTCTGCCTCCTTTCTGTTAGCCAGTTTCTAACCCAGTTTACCACCCTTTCCCCCATGCCCAGCCTACCCAGCTAGTTTATCAGCCTCCTATATGGGATGGTGTCAAAGGCTTTGCTGAAATCAAGGTAAGCGTTGTCCACTGCCCCACCCTGATTCACTTCCTTTGTCACCCAGTCAAATAAATCAACCAGATTTATCTGACATGATGTCCCCACTGTGAATCCATGTTGTCTATGGTCCTGGGTTCCGATGGCATCTAGATGCCCCACTATCCTTTCTTTAAGCAATGTCTTCATGATCTTCCCCACTACTGAGGTGAGGCTGAATGGCCTATTGTTCCCTGCCTCCTCCTTGCTGCGGACTTGTAGAGGGACCACATGCCCTCCTCCAATTCACTCATGTTGAATGACTCGGTGAACATGGCTGCCAGAGGTACTGCTATCTCCTTCGCAGTTCTGTTAATATCCTTGGGCATATGCCATCCGTTCCATCGCTTGTCCACCTTCAATTTAGTGAGCTCCTGCAGGACTCTTCTGCCTTTGAATGGACTATTGTCCACCTCGTCACCCCCTTGGCAACTGCTGTACTGCTGTGGCCCTTGCCCCTCCCACTCTTCTGTGAATACTGAATGGAAAGACACAGTGGATGTCTTGGGAGGAAGGCATGAAACTGTCACTTCCAAATACCTAAACAGCACATACAAGCAAGCAACATTCGGCATTGACAAATGCTTGTTTTAGTACCACTATACACACACACACACACACACACACACACACACACACATATGGTCACAAAAGGGTGTGGGCATACATGGATGGGAAAGGAAAAACAACAAAAGCTGCTCCGCTGCTGATATGCTCAATTCAACAGCTAATATTGAAAATAGGAAAAAAAAGTACTGTCAGTCAATATCTGTAGTTGCTTAAAGTGCCATATTATTGCGCAACACCAATGCTTTATTATTTGTAAGTTGCAAAATTTCCAATTATATAATGTGCCCAAGCAAGACACCGAGGTGCGCACACCACAGCATCTCGCTTGGGCACAGTATTATGTGTAAGTTGCAATATTTCTGATTACATAAAGTATTAGTGTTGCAGGATAAATACGGCACTTCAAGCAACTGCAGATATTGACTGACAGTGCTTTTCTTGTTGTTTTCCTATAATGGATGGGCTCTGAAAGACAATATGGCTAAAGGTCTGAAGGGTTGAGTGAAACTGGGCAAGGAAGAAAATGGCAAACATGAACAGACAACTTGAAAAATCTAAGTTACTTCGTCTTTCTGGGATCCACACACACTCATATCAGACACCTTACAGAAGCAGGCAACTATTTCACAGAGCTGACTTTATTTGATGTAAGAGAGCAATCAATAATGCTTATGGATAGAGCAAGCACGTGCTCTCGCTTGTGGAGGTCTAAAAAATTAAACTTCTATGGACAGGAATCCACCCACAGCAGATCCCTCCCACATCTCCTGTCCTACAGAGGTCAGGACTGATGAAAGAAATAAACTCCTTCTTGGGGGGAAGGGAGTCTAAATGAAGTATTAAACCACAGTAGAGAAAAGGAACCAGATTCAAACATAGTGCAGTACAGTCATGCCTGAGCTCTGCAGCCCAGCTCTCCCCTCTCTAAACCCTTACCATGGAGGTAGGAGAGGTGTAAATTAAAACTCTACCACCCTACCAAGATAGTAACCCTGAACCTGCCACCGGCAGCAGCTCCTTGATCCTCTGGTCCTGGAGAGGTCAGGACTGTTGAAAAAAATCTGAGGTCGACGCTTGTCTACTAATAACAAAATAAACTTGTGCTGGCACGGGGGAGGCATTAGCAGTACTACTGAACAAATCATGCCCGCAGCTCTCCACTCCTGTGATCGAAGGTCAAGACTGGTATCTAGCAAAACATAATTCCATACTGCTAGGGTGGGGAGTCTAAATGCAGTACTACTAACTGTACAACTGCCTTAGCAGCTCCTCTAGTGGCCAGGATTGGTTTGTGACTAAAGTAAATACATTTTGTGCTGGTGGGGGATGGGTTCAAAAAAATTCCAGCAACACATCAAGGCTTCAGGCAAAAAAATAAACGCAAGTAACAGTCACATTCTCAGTACAGTACAGCAGTGTCTCAGCCAGCAAATCTCCCCCTCTTACCAGTAACCTGTTTTCCTCCCACCAGCTTGCTTCGGGTTTGGGCTCAATGCTGCTGCTTTTCTCACTGAGTACTGCCCAAGCCACTCCCGCTTCTTTAGTCTCTGGTCTGGTTGGTGTCCTGAATTCAATCAGATGGATTTGTATGACGTTACCGGCACCAGGAAAGTCACAGATTTGGTTACACCACCTGAATCTCCTCCTGAATCAGTCAAAGCATTGCCACACCAACAGTCAGTGGGCTGTCTGAAGAAGTGAATAGCAACACTGTACCCATGATGTAGTCGCACAGCGTGGCAGGGCTTGAGCTCTGATTTTTGAACAGCCCACCGCCATACCCCTGATGTGAGCAATCAGCCAATCAGCTTAGGAGGAACATAGCTAAGCCAACAGGACCAGCAACAGGATATGTAGGGCCCCTAGGCAAACTTGAAAATGGTGCCCTCCAGGATTTTTCAAGTAAGACACTTAAGAAAAAACAGTTGTTACATATACACCTGTACACGATCCCTTTCATCATACCTAGTCCACATCTGAGAGACAGAGAATTCCAAAATTAGTGAGACATAAAACTCTGAAATTAAAATCCTTATATAAGCAACCCTTCCCAACCCCCACCCCCAAAAAGCAGGTACTACATACTTTCAACCTTCATTTATAAATGATGCAATTCAGGGTGGGGCAATAGTGCAGCTGTGATATTTACAGAAAATCTTTAATTCTAAACTGAGCAGAGAAAAGCACAACTTCAACAACCCTTCCGCAGCTCACGTGCTGTGCATGACAAGTCAACAAACTGTGGTGGTTAAATATAGAAACATAGACTTTGACAGCAGATAAGGACTGCTTGGCCCACCTAGTCTGCCCATTTCCCTACCTAGAGGATAAGTTGCAGATCCTATTTATCCAACAGCCTATTTCTTCCTACCCCCCACAAAAATTGCCTTATGCCTGTCCCATGCATTATTGAATTCTCCCACAGTTTTAGACCCCACAACCTCCTCAGGAAGGCTGTTCCATGCCTCCACCACCCTCTCTGTGAAAAAATACTTCCTCACATTGCCCCTGAGCCGTCTCCACTCTATCTTCATATTGTGTTCCCTTGTTCTTGCACATCTCTTTTTCTGAAAGAAGCTACCCTCTTGAACTTTGTTGACTCCACTGAGGTATTTAAACATTTCTATCATGTCCACCCTCTCCCTCCTTTCCTCAAGGGTATACATATTAAGCTCCTTTAGTCTCTCCTCGTATGGCTTCTCTTGCAGACCCTGTACCATTTTAGTTGCCCTCCTCTGAACTGCCTCCATCCTATGTCCTTGCGGAGATGGGGTCTCCAGAACTGGATGCAGTACTCCAGATGGGGTCTCACCAACTGTCTGTACAGGGGGATAACAACTTCCTGTTTTCTGCTGGTGATACCTCTCCCTATACATCACAGTATTCCCCCAGCTCAACCTACCGCTTTCTCACATTGCTTGCCAACCTTAAGGTCATCTGATATGATTACCCCCAGGTCCCTTTCCATTTTTGTTCTTGTTACTAACCCCCCCATTGTGTAATCTTCCCGATGGTTTTTATTTCCCAGATGCATTATTTTGCACTTCTTTGCATTGAATCCAAGCTGCCATACTTCTGACCATTCCTCCAACCTTGCCAAGTCCCTTCTCATCCTTTCCATGCCTCCTTGTGTATCAACCCTCTTACAGATCTTTGTGTCATCTGCAAAGAGGCATACTTTTCCTTCCAGTCCCTCTGCAATGTCATGTATAAAGACATTAAAAAGGACTGGACTCAGTACTGAACCCTTCGGTACCCCACTAGTAACCCCTCTTTCTTCAGAGTGGACTCCATTTACAATTACCTTCTGTGTCCTGTTGTCCAGCCAATGTTTTACCCAGGCTACCACCCTGGGACCCACTCCCAGGCTGGTTAATTTGACTATTAATCTTTTGTGTGGGACTGTGTCAAATGCCTTGCTAAAGTCTAGGTAGGACATGTCCACAGCCTCTCCCTGGTCTACTACTTTGGTCACCCAGTCAAAGAAATCAATTAGATTCATCTGACATGACCTTCCCACTGTGAACCCATGCTGCCTTGGGTCCTGTGCCCCATTGGTCTCTAGGTACTCAACAATTATTTCCTTCAGAAGTGATTCCATCACTTTCCTTACCACAAAGGTCAAACTGACAGGTCTGTAGTTTCCTGCCTCTGTCTTGGTCCCACTTTTGTGAAGGGGGAATCATATCTGCCTTCCTCCAGTCCTCAGGTACCACACCATCCTCCCATGATTTGTTAAAAAGGGTAGTCAGTGGTGTCACTAGTTCTCTGCTTAATTCTTTTAGAATTCTGGGGTGAATTCCATCTGGCCCCATTGCTTTGTCCACCTTCAGTTTTAGGAATTCTTTCAGAACCCTTTCTTCTGTGAAAGGACTGGGATCGGCCCTCGTATCCAGAGTGCTTCTGTCAATTAGATTAGGCACCTCCTCTTTTGGGAATACTGAACAGAAGTATTCGTTCAGTATCCCTGCTTTTTCACTGTCCCTCTCTGCC
The DNA here is from genome assembly GCA_016271365.2 of Neoceratodus forsteri. Taxonomy (NCBI): domain Eukaryota; kingdom Metazoa; phylum Chordata; order Ceratodontiformes; family Ceratodontidae; genus Neoceratodus; species Neoceratodus forsteri. The sequence continues at coordinate 1,729,698,324 of CM057456.1, forward strand.
CACCCACCGTCCATTCTATTCAGCCTCACTATCCCTCCCTTTGTCTTTCTACACTCCGATATACCTATAAAAGGTTTTATCTCCCCTTCTTAACTGAGTTGACTATCTTTTCCTCAGTTTGGGCCTTTGCTATTCTGACTACCCTCCCTGTTTCCTTCTGCCTTAACTGGTACAGTTCTCTGTCCTGCTCCTTCTGTGTTTCCTTATACTTCCTAAATGCTATCCTTTTCTCCCTAACCTTCAGCGCCACCTCTTTTGAGAACCATAGTGACTTTTTCCTTCATTTTTATTTATTTGCCTCACACAAAGGCTCGTTGCCTCTGTGATGGCAGTTTTGATGTTTCCCCATTGTTGCTCCACCCCTCCTTCTAGCCTGTTTGCTAGTGCTTTTCTAAGGCACCCTCCCATCCTGCCAAAGTCAGCCCTCCTGAAGTCCAGAACCCTCACGTTTGTATGGCTTGACTCTGTAGCTGAGTGTATCAAGAACCACACTGTTTGGTGGTTACTTGTTCCCAAATGGCTACCCACTTCTAGATCTGAGATCCTCTCACTATCCCCATTTGAGAGTACGAGGTCTAAGACTGCTCCTCATGAGTAGGTTCCAAAACTAGCTGTCTGAGGCATGCCACCTGAAGAGCATCGAGAATGGCCCTGCTTTTGGATGTGGCTGCAGCAAAGGTGCTCCAGTTAACATCTGGCATATTAAGGTGCCCTATCAACAGTATCTCCCCTTTCTCTGCCATCCTAAGTATACCTTGTATTATATCCTTGTCCATCCCCTTCCCCTGCCATGAGGGTCTGTATACAACCCCTGTGCAGACTGTGGTGCCATTTCCAGTCTCTCAGGTGACCCACAGTGCCTCCTCTCCTCCGTTTACTGTTTTGTTCAGTTGCTTTTATCCCTTCCCTTACATAGAGAGCTACTCCTCCCCCTCTTCTCCCCTCCCTGTCTCTCCTATAGGTTGTGTAGCTTGGTATGTTAACATCCCAGTCATGGTTCTCTGTGTACCCTGTTTCTGTGACTGCTACGATATCCAGGCATCCCCTTTCCATCAAGGCCACCAGTTCAGGGAGCTTGTAGCCCAGACTACGGGTGTTGGTACTCATTACCCTCCATTTCTTGATGGCCTTACCCCTTTTTGCCCCATCCCAGTCCTTATTGTGTTTGTCACTTTCTCCAGTTACCCCAGCACTTCTCCCGATCGACTTCTCTATGTCGGTGTCTACCTCACTTAGTACACTGATTTTTTTGGGGGGGCTAGGGTTTCCCTGCTCCTCTCCAGTGCCTCCCCCCCTTGGCTAGTTTAAATGCTTGCCAATGAAGCATTTAAACCTATCACCTAGGATGCTGGTTCCCCTCCTGAACAGATGCAAACCATCATGCCAGTATAGGCCTGCATCCCTCCAGATGGAGCCCCAGTCCCCAATGAAGCCAAATCCCTGAGCTCTGTACCAGTTTGCAACCACTGATTGAATCCCATGGTGTGGAGCACCCTAGCCTCACCCATGCCATAGACAGGCAGCACCTCCAAGAAGGTTACCGTGCGCGCTGTTTGTCTAAGGCCCCTCCCCATCCCCACAAACGCTTCTTGCACTGCTCTGATCCCTTTCTTAGCCAGGTCATTTGTCCCTAGGTGGACAATGACATCCAGCTCCCTCCCCTGTGCTGCTGCTCCTGTGATCCTAAAGATTCGCTCCCTGTCCCTCCAAGCCATGGTGCCAGGCAGGCACCTTACCTCCCTCTCCCCTTCCTCCCCCAGTCTACCTTCCTAACAATGGAGTCCCCCACCAGGAGTTGTTTCCTTCCCCTGCGGGGTCCCATGCCACCCTCCTGTGGGTCTCCTTTGTGGAGGTTCCCAGCATCCTCCTTGGTCTCCACTGTGGGTGCCTCCATAGAGGAACCACACTTTTCTAGAACAGCACAGAAATTGTGGAGAGGTACAACTGGAGGGATGCACCTCTGTTCCACCACCCTCACCCTCCCTGAGCCCACTGTGGTCCAACCACTCCTCTTTCTTGGCAACCTCTGAGGCAATGGCAGTGGCCCTTGTGTCCCTGGGTGGGAGAGGAGGTCCCACAAATGCTGGCCAACTCAGCCTGGGATGAGCAACCTCCTCCCTCAGCCCAGAGAGGTGCCTGCAGATGGGACAATACTGCATCCTCCAGAATGTCTCTCAGAAGACTGCTGCTCCACAGCCACTGCACTGGACCACTCCCATCATGTCTTATTTCTGGACCCCTAACTGTTGTTTGGAATACTTACTCTTTCCTCTGTTTATTTTTTTTTTCTCCCTACTGACTGCCTCTGTGCCCTTTTAGCTCCTGATCTTCCTGTTCTGAGACAAGAAGTTCCTATAGTTCTCAGTAGTCTCCTTACTTGCTCAGAGACAGACCTCCAGCAGCTGGGGGGGAAGGGGTGAAGAGCTACTCTTATCCTTCTAGGATGGTGAGTCTTTGGTGACTCTGTGACCATTCACTTCCTGCTCCCAAACAGGAAGTTCCTGTTGTCAGTCAAATCCTGTGCCTATAAAAGTAGAACTGCCGGGGGCAATATAGTCCCAGTAGAGAAGTTTAGTTATACCAGCAAAAAAAAAAAAACTAATAATAAGGCAGCCACTGACATGTTGTTTTCTTCCATCACCTTTGGGAGTTACAGATTTTATTCACATCTGTGAACCATTGCTAAAATATTGCCCTTTAAACAGGCAGTAGCCACATCGTATTTCCAAATTTCACAGTTATGAAAGGAAACCCAAAATTCTCTTCACCTGACCAAACTTTTTTTATACCATATCTTCAGATATGTGAGTGTGATAGGATAAGCCAGTCAGTAAGTGAGGAGACAGCAAGATCACTGCAGGTTTCAGTGGTTAAAACAGCATGCAAGATGGAACTGGAAGGACTGAAGTAGTAGCCAAGGATGAGCAGCCTGCAACTGGATAGTTTTCTCCTTTGAATCATAAAGCATTTTTTATTTCAAAACAGAAAAAAATGATAAAGCTAGAAGTTCAAAACATACTTTGCTGATTTCTGGCTGATGGCTACCAACACTGCAGATTTCTATCTGTTGTTCCGATGGTCTCTCTCTCCGATACTAACCTGATAATCTCTCTCTCCTTGACCATCCAGTATCCTGTGTCCATCCCCACACATGCATACACTATGAACCGTCTTCCTGGACCCACTGTGGCTGCAATATTCTGCCACACAGCGATCAAATGCTGTATAAGCACTATAGTTTTGAGGTGGTCCAGACCAGCCCAAGGGGTGGCTTGTTCTATGGTATGAATTACCTGCTGACCCATTCTCCCTACTTTTCTGCCCTCTTTATCTCAGTCACACCTTAGAGACTGATGACTGTGTGTTAATTTAATACAGTCTGTGGCACTGTACTCACTCATGTTGTAATGATGGCTGCCACCACTGTTTAAAAATAATACATGTGCCAAGTGCTGACACATGCAGTCCCACACCAGAGTTGCACCAAAATCATTTGTTAGGTGCACCATGCAATGGAGGAGGGCCAGAGGATAGGAAAAGAATGAGATTGGCTTCAGAATTTGTAGGCAGGTACAACAGGATTTCTTGTTTTCCAGATGGTGCCTGGGCAATAAGTGTCCAATTTCCAATCCTATGCTGATGGCTTTATTTTCCTTCCATGGTGCTGACATTGCCCTTTTTGTATTTAACAGCCTGGCTAGCAGCGTACACAAAGGCAGAGGGGTGTTGGTCTTGGGGGGCAGACTAACATTCATCTGGCAGTATGCAAAGTAATTTGCAATTCTCCTGAGTGAATGAGTAATGAATCTAATCTCTCTTGTCTCCTGCTGTTAATGGCATGGGTATGATTGTCAACTGGAAGGGGCAAGTGAGTTTCTCATCATGCTCATGCCAACAGCTGATCTCAGCACCTCTGCTCCTCCTGTTTGTTGCCCACCCCCTTGTTGAGGCGCTATTCCACAGCTGGAGTACCAGGTTGGGTACCCCCCAACCCCATGTACTGGGAGGGAAAAGTAGAAAAGCTGCAACACCTTATTTAGGGTAAGCCTTTAAGTTTAAAGTGTACAAAGGTTAAGATGGCAGAAACACTAGCAAGGAGAGAGTCAGTGAAACAGGGAAGGAAAAATCTTAAGGAGATTATAAACAAGCAGAAGGTGCAATATAGTAGTGTCATGGGGGTGTGAGCATAATAACCCAGTTTTGCTACCCTAACCCAAATCTGGAAGCTAAACATGTGGGAGGCAACCTGATTTATTATACTAGCGCAAGAGCAAGTCTTAATCACAGTTTACACAGCTTCACATAAATTCCACAGACTTGCCAGTTTTGTAGGACAAGAACAGAAAACAAGCAACCCATATGATACCATTCAATGGAAAAATATGTTCAGTTATTCAGTTGGTATTGTATTTATTAAAGCTGTGAGGAAAACATCCTATATAAGCAATTAGCAAGTAATGAAGCAACAGTCTCGTTCACATACATTGGTACCAGGATTCTCTCATTAGAAGCCCATTAGATTGGTGACAGCCTTTTCCTTCCCCCTGGAGTGGGAAGGGTACTGGAAAAGCATGTTCTTTGAACAGTTCCTTTTTAGTTGCTACCCTCATTAGGACAGTCCTGATTTCAGCTTGATATATGAGCAGTCCAGATGATGACCGTTTATTCAGTTCTTTGCAAAATATGCACTTGCACTAGCTACTTGTAGGGTTACCACCTGTCCTGATTTTTGTAGGACAGTCCTGATTTGGGCAGCTGTGCCCTGCAAAAAAAAAAAAAACACATGAAAAATACTACTCATCCTGACTATAGTAAAAAAATATTAGCTAACTTTCTACTAAATGTTGCAGAAAAATATAATGCCTTAACCAAAATATCTTAAAATGATAAGAAACAATAGAAGAAACTACAATACTTAGCCTTAATTCTGATAATATAAAGAAAGCAAGTCTGTTGCATTGGTCAAGGTTACATACTGTCCTGAGAAAAATCATGTTCCAGTAAGAAATGTCCCACTTTGGACTTTTTAAAAGGTGGTAGTAACCCTACCTACTTGATGAATCTGCAAACTGCAGGTAAAATCTCACTCCCAGGCCTTTTATTTACTTGCCAAAGATGAGACAATAATTAGGGAGTTTTTTTGTGTGTTTTCTTTGGGGAGGGGGTGGTTGCAGTCATTTACGAGCTGGGGTTACTAGCTAGCACGCTTATGTTAAAGATGGCCACCGTGCTGGGCAGGCCATTATGAGTATACACTGCCGACAGTGACATTTCAACAGTGACCACACTGCTAGGTCGCTGTAGTGTGGGCACTAGACCCTGGCACTGTATTCCAGGGGTCTTGCACCCGCTCCCCTAATCAGCTCCGACTCGGAGTTGAGTATATTTGGAGGGGCACAACCACAAATGCGGTCGACATGACGGTTTCACTGTATGGTCGTTCAACAGAAATTTTGTCGACGAATGGTCATAGATCCATGAGCTCCGTAGGTTTAGAAAAATACCCTATCCTGCAGTATTTAGACTCAGTTAGTATTTAGTAGTACAGCTGCTTTTAGATTAGTTAGCATTTCCATGAGGTAGAGCTAGGAGTTGGCATTCTTTTTTAGACAGCTTTGTGGTGGAAGATTAGTATCCAGACTACTATTTGTCCACTCGAAGTCACACTTATTGTTCTTTGTTTTAGGTTTGCTTCCTCAGCACTCAAGTGTGTTGATGACTGTATGGGCTGTATTGCATTTTATTTCTGCCCACTGTGGCTTTATAAACCCTTTACCTGACTGAACTTTTTTCTATCATGGTCCAGTGCCTCCTAGAAGTCTGCAGCTGTCTCACTTGAATTCTTGCTCTGGAGCAGGAGCTGGGCTTGAAGAAGCTTCAGCCGAGGACATGCTGGAAAGGAGGACTATTTTTGTTGTCCAGTGAGGGTAGTAGTGCCGGTGGAAGCAATACTGCATTTTGGAGCCTACTTGTGTGTTGAGGTGTGGAGCTTATGGTTACCTGGCAGTTCTGTGGCCTATTATGGGATCCCCCATGGAGTCTGTTTGCACACACAGACACTGGACAAGAGGCCATTCTGTGCTCGGAAAAGGACTGAAGACTAAGAGCTGCAGGGAGAGAATCAGTTTCTTCCCTGTGTTGTGAATATTGCACTGCAGAGCTGTAAGCAGTGACTAATTGTCCTACTCCTCCAGTGCTTATATCAACGCTTCAGTATTTACTAAATTGCTGGTTCATTTTGCATCAGGCTTTGCTGGGTATATTGGGAACTCTGGCAGAGTGTGGGGTTTGGGAGTTTATCATATGGATTCTGTAGGCCTTCAAGTGGGAGCTTCAGAGCATCATATTTCTTCTCTTTTAGAGCCTGTTGCAAGACTCTGCTACAGAAACTGCTCAGTAGCTCTATAGTATGGGAACTGCAATCTTTTTGGTATCATTTTGGACTTTTCTGCTCAGTGCTGGACCATTCCATCTAGACTGTAGTTTGATAGTGGTCTTCCATTTATCATAATTCATGCTGTTCTGTGCACTTATGTAATATTTTGCTGGAGTATGTATCGGAGGGACTGGGCTTCATGTGTGAACAGTAGTGATTTGTGTATGTGTGAATTATATGGTAGTTGTTTATGCTAGATGGTGTGACTGTGTGTGTGGTGGGTGTTTATTGTACTGGTGAGGTGTGTAAGGGGAATAGTGGGTGGTCTTAAAATTTTGGTTAGTAGCTATATTAGAATAGTGGCTGGGATGTGCATAAAGCAGCAGGCCCCTAGGCTCAGCAACTGCCCTTCCATCTCCATGACCTGCACCCCTTCTGTGACTGCCCCCCCGGGTGAGTGCAGCATATCACTGATGCAGGGAGGTGGGGATTTGAAGGAAGCACAGACATGAGGTGAAGAACATGGGGAGAGCAGATGAAGAGGGTGTTACTGGGATAGCTGGGATCAGGAGGTGCCCCGGGGCAAAACAGGACCTGGAGAAAAACCAGACATGTTTAGTTCCTATAGCCAGGGTATCCACCCGACTGGATGGGCAGACAGCTGAGGGACCTGCTGCATCTACTCATTCTCATCAGGTAGTGCTATACAATGCCAGATCGATGAATAAGACTGTTATTATAGTGGATTTTATGTTGGATTCCTCTGTTGATCTGGCTTGCATTATGGATGCCTGGCTTGTTGATGATGTTAGCCTGGTATTGGAGTCAGCCATTTCAGCCAGACTCTTGATGGTGCACTGCCTGAGAAAAGACCACAAGGAGGGGAGGGGCTGCCATCTTCTTTGGATCTGAATCAACCCTGGTAGTGCACCCTTGTAAGGGCTACCTCCTTTTAATGTGTGACTTTACGTGGGATCCAGGTGCAGACTTCAGAATACTTCTTATATATCGGCCTCCAGAGTGCAAGGGGAGTTTCTGCATGAAATCATGGCCTTCGGCACTGTCACACTGTTGAAGCCACCTTGGTGGATTATTCTGGATGATTTCAATACCTGGGATGTTGACAAACTCTCTCGCATTTTGATCAAGATTTCCACCAGGGTATGGAATCCCAGGGTTTTGCATAAGTTGTTGCTTCTACAACTCACCAACAAGGCAGTGCCTTAGACCTGTTATTCTCTCTAGGGCTTCAGGTCATGGGTCTCAAGATTTATCCAGTCCATAGGTCAGATCACTATGCTATCAGGTTCTCTTTTTACAGCCCCCCCCCCAACAGTGGAGATGGTCCAGTATCACCCTTTACATGGGCTTCAGCCAGTTGGACTCCTGGTGGTTCTGAACACTTTGGGTATGATTACAGCATGCCCTATGGAACTGGAGGAAGCTGTGGTGACCTATAACCAGGATATCACCTCACCCTTCGATCTAGTGGGGGTGACCTTATGCACACCCACTGTTTTCATGCCATGGCTTGCTGTGGTACGACATTGAGCTACGGGAGAAGGAAAAACAAAGGAGCAGAGGTTGGAGTATTGTTGGAAGAGATCCAAGGGAGAACACAGTGGCTTTGACTACTCACTACAGTGAGTATCAAAGGGTAATTACCCAAGAGAAGGCAGGGTTTCTGTCTAGGGAGTTTGCTACTGGAAAGAATTGACTCACTCAGCTATTTTGGACTGGGGATAGGCTTCTCGATCTTGCCTGTCTGATGCTCATGAGAGCCTTTTCACTTATTAAATTGAGGTTGTACAGCACACGAGAACCCGCTGGTCGGAGTGGAAGGACGTTCATTGCTATACATCCTGAGCCTGTGGAGAAGCCTCAGGAAGCAGGGTTACACCGCTTGTTTTATTTTATAACAGGTGTGATACCACTGCCTAGCAGAGTGTAACCATTCCAGTAAATCTTTTTGCATGCATGTCCTGGCTGGTTTGCTTTTCCTCTTGTCTTTGTTTGCCCCCAGGAGGAAAGCTACAGCTGGCGGTCTGTGAGCAGGAGCTCAGGGTTAGCAAAGAACCCAGTAAGACGGTGAAGGACGACTGTGGAGGCTGACTTCTAAGTTAAGGAAGAACAGAAGATTCTCCACAAATTAATTGTGAACACAAACTGCCCAAATAAGTAGTGTATTCTGACCTGTATACTTAAAATTGTAGTGCTCTGTTTTATATCTCAGATTAGGAATATTAGGAACTTTTGGTGTGATACCTGTTCAGAGCATTAGTTTTCTTCTCTATACAATTGTTACTCTACCTTGGTTTTTTAGCTGTGTTTTAGTGCTAGTATATTTTATTATTGATCTTTATTTTATTTTATTCATTTTATTTTCACTTTAAATTTACCCATGCTTCCTTGGTTCAACACATGACCTTTCCTGTTAAATGCACATGCCTAGCGCTGTCATACAGATCTCCTCAGTCAACATCTCTGAGCAGCTGCCCTATAGCTGTTTTGCTTACTGTAAGTTTTTTGGCCTGTATTAGTTCATATTTCGAACTTAGTTGGGAAACTAGCGTAAGTTAAATTAACCTATTTTATAGTCTAACTCCACTTTAAAGTCTTTTAGTGGCTTTCGACTTGAGTGATCTCCATGATGTGACACTAGCATGGGTGATATCAGCACGGAGATTTGGTTGGCAACACAAGCATTTCTCATGCTGTTTATGATATAGGAACAGGCCTGCTATTTACAAATAGTACGTTTTGATACTGCTTTCTTTAGACTGAGGACAAATAGTAAAACAGCATATACTTTGCACCTTTGTATTTTAGGGCACTAGTGGGCTGTTTTTTCTTCTTTTCCTTTTACTACAAAGTTGTTGCTGTGTCCTGTGAGTTCTTTTAGTTTGGTCAAACAGCAGTTTGAGCTTTTACTAATTTTAACTTTAGCGATACTAGGAACTGTGTTGGTCTGTGTGCTGCTAGCTGTGCTGTAATTTAGGCAAATACTGTGATTATAATTGGGACATTTTTCCTTTGTTTTATTGCAGTGTATTCTACTGAGAGAAGGCAACGGAACTCTATACTGACAAAATACTGCATTTGCAGAACATGTTGGCAGAGACTGTTCCCAAAGTCAATACAGAGGCTATTGCAACAAATATTTCACTGCTCATACGAGGTGGCTTACTGGAGCAGCTGTTCACTTGCCAACAGTTATTCGAACTGGACATGCTTCTAAGTCCGTGGTAACAATTACATACAATTTTTTTGTTTAAGGAACTGGCCTATGGAACTGCTGATTTATACGCAACTGGATTGTTAAGCTTTCAAACTGCGTATCTGACTGCAGCAAATATTGTTTCAGGCCTGCAACAGGGCCTTAGCTTATGTCCTGACTTAAATTCAGAATATAACAAGCTTTTTGCTTTTTACAATTTTCATGTTTACAACAGATTTTCAAACTTGGTTACAGTTTTTGAATCTACACCAAGAGGACAAACAGGATTTCTAATACGAGTGTTATTTTAGATGAACTTTGTATTTTATTGATAAGCAGAACTATTTATCAATATTAGCACTTTATAATTTATATTGCCTTGCTGTTGCACAGATTACAGCTCTCATAGGTTTATTACATTGAATGTTTAGTCTCTGAACATGATTCATACTAGAAGGCAAGTACAGGAAAAGGGGGAGGAGGTATTCAATCCCTCCAATGAATTTTTGAGCACTTTAACTTTGAGAAGCAAATCTGAAACTTCTCCTTACAATATTAATGGAACTGCACTGTCACAGCAGGCTGATTGAAGCCAAAATAAATTAGAATTTGTGGCATCAGGATCATATTCAACCCCTATCCCTCTCTATCTGGAAAACAGGGAAGGTGGTAAAAATAGCAGTAAAAATGGAAGGAGAAGGAAAATTCAGTTGAAAATAGATAAACGTAAGACTACGAAAAAAGTTAAAAAGACTAAACTTGTAACCTTAGCACAAAGCATGGGTAAACAGGTGAACAAAACCAAACAATCTAAGATCAAGGATCACTTTGATCCACTCACAGTTGTCCTGCTTTGCAATTATTTCAAAGTGATATTCCAGGTAATAAAAGACCTGAGAATAGCACACTAGATACATTATTGAAAAATACCACAATACCAGTAGATTCAGTTGATCAACATACTAGTGCTGCAAAAACTCCTATTAAGAAAAAGGATGATAGTATACCAATACTTAATAAGCTAAACAGGGATAGTGATCTTAACTATAACTATAATGGTGAGTCGATTGGAACTCCCATTACAACAGAAGCCTCAGAACATTTAACACATGATACTCCCACTGATGGCTCTGACTCACTCGAATTCTCCCCCAACTATTTTTATGAATCAAATCCAAAACCAACCTGGCAACATGATTTAGGAAATATAGCCAGTGAACTACATGAAACCATTAATGGACTCAAGAAATTCACCACCCCTGGGAAAGCACAAGATGGAATTTGAACTAGGCAGTTATTAAGTGATTCAGTTACAACCTATCACTTTACTCTAAACGAGGACTTAAAAAAGTTTGTATGCAATCCCTATACTGTACACTTGATGATCTTTGATCATGTAAGAAATCTAAAATATGAACTAGATACAATTAAAGAGAATATAGCAGTCAATGGCTCCAGACTGGATGATGTAGTACAAAAACTTAACAGGCTAGTTCCTCAAGAGGGTTCTCCTTCTATTATTATGGAGAATCCCTCTCAAATTCAACCTGACTTCCCTTCTATAGTTATTTCTGACACTCCCATTCAGAAGGATGTTAAAACATGTCAGAGGGAAAAAAACTGGAAAGAATAATATTAAAAAAACTACTCAAATTCAAACAGTAGAAAGCAGAATAACTGATTCTGTCAATTGCCAGATCCTGATTTTGTGCATGTTGCTTCTAAGCTGCCCAGCGGTAAAACAGTTAGATCTTAACTAAATCCACCCTCCACTGAGCATAATGAAGAAACTACAGAACTTTTTCTTCAAAGAGGGGTTCCCCTCATAGAAAATATAGCAGCTCAACTGAATAAGCTTGAGCAGAATCTAAACTGGTTCAGAAGTAATTGGAATGTCTGGAGCAAATTGACTGAAGTGGACAAATGTACTGCTACTAGAGGGGATATATTCCATCCAAATGCAACCATTAAGACACTACAAAGATCACCGGAAACTGCTGAATTGAGCAATTTGACAGATATTTCAGAATATGCTATACTGTGCTTATATGGTTACACTTTTGCTTAGGATTGGTCATTTAACCTGTTAAGGGATAAGATTGTGCACCTTCTGAGGGCAGCCAATGGGGCTGACATTGTAAACTCTGATGTGGTACAAATCTGGAGGGATAAGGATGCTGATGGACTAGACTGTCCATTTTTTGTGCTGCCCCCAGTATTGCTAATCAGGTATGGCTCAACAGTGAGGTCTTAAGAAAGAAATTGGTTGTACATTATATTATATTATAAAAAGGGTCTGAGAAATGGAGCCTTCTGATTGGCTACGAACATTCTAACAGCCTTATGTTAATCTTTTATTAACATACATGTAGAGTTTAGCCATATGCTGAACACGCTTTAGCACTGTTTAAAAACATTTTTTATTATAATAGCAATAAGGCACTCCCAGGGATTATGTTAATGGTCAGTTAATCACCCTTTAGGGGCATGTGGCACTCGGCTACACCTCGTGCCACAGTACACCCCTACAAGGTGATTAACAGACCATTAACATAACCCTTGGTCTTGCCTTATTGCTTAATTAATAGAAGTCTTGTTAATAATCATAGTACAGCAGTCAGAGAACTACCATCACAATTAAGCATTTATGCTCTGAAAGTTTCTCCTAATGAAACCCCGAGAAAATTGAAAGCTATTTTGATTAATCTTTTTACTTATGCCTTGAGGATCTCAGATAAAGATGTTGGCATTATTAAGGTGCATAAATGGAAGAATGATACAAATACCGGGTGTGTAGATGTTTTAATATGGAATCAAGAAGTGGCAGATATTATATTGAGTAAGGACACATAATTGGACAAGGCTGGAGCTCATATATCAAATAGTTCCATTTTGACTGGGTCAGGTCAAAGGAAAGAACTAATCAGACCTGATGCCACAGGGGACAGGGTTACAAATACTTTACTTTTATAAAGACTGGGCAGAACTAAAAATGAGAGCAGCTCAAAATTGAAATCAACAGTTCTTGATCTCCTGGAACAACTTCTTAATATAGCTACTGAAAATGTGGACGCTATCTCTGTTAACAGACAAAGGCTTGACGCTGATTGTAACTTACAGTAATTTACATCAAGGTAGGCTTCCTGAGTCTTTACAAAAGGATCTTAGAAAATGTAGGTTTATCAGATGCAGTGGGGCTACATATAGTCCCAGCTGACTCAAACTACTATCATACTACTGTGCTTACCAATGGTATTGGGCAAGAAGGCCCACAGACTGTAGGAAGCCAACAGGAAGGGGACACTAGCCTGCTACAATTTAATGCTCCAACTTTTAACAAATCTGACATACTAGCTACACAGGAGGACTGACTGATAGATTCTGACACACCGGACCTAGAAAATGATTCTATGAAACCGACTCTTGTTTCCTTGAATATTTCAGGTCTAATTAATAAATTTGTAGCTAGGGAATGGATGGAATACATTACTGGATTTAGTATAATATGTTTACAAGAGACTTGGCATAATAAGTAAACAGATGTAACACTTAATGGTTATATTACTTTTCATGTACTAGGCGTAAAAACATCTAAAAAAGGTAGATTGGCTGGGAGTTTAGTGATTTGGGTCAAGATTGAGAAAGGTATTACAGCTGACCTATTATTTAGGAACAATAAAAACAGGTTACTCAACTGTAACAGTAGTTCTAGGAGTAGTATATGTTGTTCATCCACACTGTTTGGCATGTCCCTTACCCTTTAAGATCAGCCGGAAGTCTTCAAGCTAGCTCCTCCCACCCACCCGGGTGGTATATACCTTGGCTCTGCCCCATGACGCCAGATCTTAGCCCGCTGGAAGCCAGGTTGTGTGCGTCCGCACCCGGGGAGGTCGGGTGGGTCCGTGTGGATGAACAACATATACCACTCCTAGAACTACTGTTACAGGTGAGTAACCTGTTTTTCTAGGACCATGGATATGTTGTTCATCCACACTGTTTGTCAGACTCCTAGGAGTTCTCTGGGAGGAGGGAGGCAATGTGCATACCCCTACTTAGGGAACAGAGATTGGAGAACCGAGGCCCCAAAACCAGCATCCCGGCGTGACTCAAGATCGATGTGGTAGTGGGTAATGAAGGTGTTTGCTGACTTCCAGGTAGCAGCCTGACAGATTTCCTGGATAGGGATGTCCCTGGAAGCAGCCACCGATGCAACAGTATGGCGGGTAGAATGAGCTCTTATCCCTCTGGGAGGCTCCTTGCTCGCCGACTCATAGCACAGACCTATGCATGATGTAATCCATCTTGCTATGGTCCGTTTGAAACATATAGAAACATAGACTTTGACGGCAGATAAGGACCACTTGGCCCACCCAGTCTGCCCATTTCCCTACCTACTGGATAAGCTGCAGATTCTAGTTAAACAGCCTATTTCCTGCAACCCCCCACTATAATTGCCTTATGTCTGTCCCTGTTTTTATTGTTCCTAAATAATAGGTCAGCTGTAATGTTTGGCTGCAGGTCTGCCAGAAGCTGCTTCAGTGTAGGTGACAAACAGCTGGCAAAACTCTCCGCGGATTTCCGCCATCCTCTCCTTATAACAGGAGAGAGCACGTCTCAGGGCCAAAGTATGGAGCCTATACTCGGCCTCCGAGGTGTAACTAGGGTAGTATACCAGCAAAGTCAACACCTGGTTAGGGTGAAACTCTGACACCACCTTTGGAAGGAATTTCAGGTGGGGGCGCAGGACAACTTTGTCCCTGTGGAAGACCAGAAAAGGGGAGTCCACCGATAGTGCCTGGAGCTCCCTTGTCCTTCTGGCAGACATGATAGCCACCAGGAAGGCCATTTTCCATGACAATTGTGACAGGTCACCTTGTGCACTGGTTCAAATGGCTTGCCCATGAGCTTTGCCAGTACCAGCAGTAGATCCCACGGAGATGGAGGTTCATGCACCGGAGAGGATATGTCATCCAGGCCTTTGAAAAAGCACCAGACCACCGCCTCCTGCACCAATGTCGGCTGACCGGCCCATGCCTGGTAAGCAGAAAAGGCCACATGAATGGCTAGGAGGCCTGCCTCCAACCGGCTTATGAGGGACCAGATGTGGAGTGCCTCCTAGCACAGCAGACTGGGAGTGCATGCCGCCCTGTTTGTTGAGGTAGTAAATGGTCGTGGTATTGTCCGTCTGGACTTGAACCACTTCACCCCAGAGCTGAGGAGCAAAAGCTGACAGTGCCAGTCTGACTGCTCTGAGCTCCAACAGGTTGATGTGGCATTAGGACTCCTCGGGGGTCCAGAACCCATGGGCCCTGTTGTCCCCCATGTGGGCTCCCCAGCCCATGAGAGAGGCACTGGTCGTAAGAATGACCGTTGGCTTGAGGCGAACAAATGGGACCCCTTCCTGCAACCGGTCTGGGGCGGTCCACCATTGGAAAGCGTTACAGTGATCAGCTGGAAGAAATGACCATGCTGCTGAGTCCACTGAGTGGCCAGCTCCCATTGGAGGGGGTGCATGTGCAACTGGGCCCAACATACCACTGAGGTGCACACCACCATGTAACCCAGAAGGCGCAGAAAGTCCCGGGCAGGACGCAAGTGCCCAACCAGAAATGACTGGGCAAAGGAGTACAGAACCTCCACCCTGTCTGCTGGGAGCTGAGTTCTGACTTGACAAGAGTCAAGATCTGCCCTGATGAAGCCCATCACCTGAGAAGGCACAAGTTCTGACCTGGCCTCACCGATCAGGAGGCCGAGCTAGAGCATGTTTGGAGGGCCAGATCCCTGGACCTCTCCATCTCCTGTCGGGAGGAACCTGCTAGGAGCCAATCATCGAGGTAAGGGTAAATTCTGACCCCCTGACACCAGAGGTGGGCCGCCACCACTGTAATGCATTTGGTGAAGACCCATGGGGCTGATGACAGGCCGAACGGCATGACTTGGAACTCGTACATGGTCCCTTTGACCCTGAAGCAGAGAAACCACTGATGGGATGGATGGATTGGGAAGTGAAAGAACATGTCCTGCAGATTCAGTGAACAGAACCACATGTTTCGCTCCAAGGATGGTATGATTTGGGACAGAGTGACCATCCGAAAGGTGCGTGACCTAAGAAACTGATTCAGGTCATGGAGCTCTAGAATGGGGCACCAGACCCCCGTCCACTTGGGCACCAGGAAATACCTGGAGAATCCACCACTGGAGCTACTGCCTCCTTGAGGAGGAGCTGAGCAATGTTGTCTCGAAGAGCCGACTGAGTATGGATGGATACTCTTTCCTCCTGAGGGGTGCGGGCTCAGCTGGGAGGGTACTGCTTGAATTCCAGAGGCAGTCCCTGACCGACCACTTCGAGAACCCACCTGTCCATGGTAATAGTGGACCAGGCAGAAAGGAAGTGATGGAGCAGGCCCCCCATGGGAGGACCCAGAGCTGGTGTGACGGAGATAGGGGTGGCAGCCTCCATCCCGTCACTGAGCAGGTTTAGAGGAGGAAGAGGCTCCAGGACCTGAGCCTCAGCCCCCTTTTTGGGCCTGTTGGGATCCAGGCTTGGGCCGAGGGCACCAAGCTTGAGTCTGCTGCTGATGCTGCTGACCTCCTTGTTAGGAGAACTGCTGAACCACAGGGAAAGAGTGCCGAAAGGCTTCTTCTTTTTCTTCTGCTGGTTCTTACCCGAAGAACTCCTAGCAGAAATGGCATCCAAGGTAGCACTGGACTGTTCAATGCACTGTAGGTTACCGGCCACTCCTAGGCTGAACAAGTCGGTCCTGAGGAAAGGCACATCAGTTAACTTATGCTGAGTATCCACTCGGAAGGAGGATAACCTCAGCCAAGCCCTGTGGCAAGAGGCCACTGCGGCTGCCATTGAGCGGGCACAAGAGTCCCCAATGTTCAGGACATCTGGAGCTGCTGTTTGGCAACAGCACGACCCTGGTCCCGGACTTGCTTAACCATGGTTTGCATGTCTGCAGGGAGATGTGGGAGGACTTCATCTAATGACCTGAGAAGGGCAAGAGAGAAGTGTGCCATAATGATGGCCAAACTGGCCTGATGAAGGCCCATGAAAGAAGCAGCATAGACTTTCCGTGCCAAATGGTCCAAAAGCTTGGACTCCTTATCGGGGGGGGCGGTCAGTGTCGGCAGAACTTCCAATATGCCTGAATACAGAGGAGGTCACCAGGCTCTCGGCTGTAGGGTGCTCTGTGAACCCCACAAGGGACCCCATGGGCACCGCATACTTACAGGCTATGCGGGCAGACGGTGCTGGACATGAGGCAGGGTGCTGCCCATAGTTCGAGTGCTGGGCCAACAATGGCCTCAGCCACAGGAAAGGCCTCCGTCAGGGTGTCCCCTTTCTTCAGGATGTCCATGAGAGAGTACTCCGCCTTTTTCTGGATGGGCTCCAGGGGCATACCTGTGTAATCAGAGATGAGACAGTGAATCCCCTGGAAGGAGGAAGGGCCTTCCTCCATCCCTGTGCCAACGGATGACTCATCATCCCCTGGATGTGAGTGTAGTCCGGTGACGTCCAAGTCCAAGGAGTCGGGATAAAGTGGTTTGCTGCCCAAATCACCCTCAACCCATCGAGGATGGCCTGGGGTGACTGTGATCGACAGACGTCGGGGAAGTCCGGTATCTGCTCGGTCCTCTTTTGAAGGAGACCCTCCCACAAACTGCTTAGGCGATGGCTCCACCACTATCGGTGGGGAGACCGGCAAAGGCCGAACCGGAGGACAGGCCGGCCCCGCGAGTGGGGGAACCAAAGGCTTCAGTTCCAAGGGGGTCAGCTCCGGCCTAGGAGGCAAAAGCCAAGTAATGGCCAGGGTAGGTGGCGGAGCCAGCTTCTGCCCAGTCAAAATCAGCTGTTGCCACATAAGGTCCTCGTAGCGCCGGAGTTTCCATCGCAGCCTCTCCTCATCCGAGGAGGATGAGTACGACCTGTGGCGTCGCCTCTTCTTGAAGCGCTTATGGCTCCTTCTTGGCCTTTTGGTCAAGGGGGTTCTGGACCTCGACTGAGATCAGGCGGGCCGACTCGGTCACTTGGAAGACACTGGAGGGATCAGTGAAACCTGGTGACCTGGAACCGGGACCTCAATGGGGACACCAGCTGGCTGGATCTCTTCATCGGGGAACACCAGGACAGGAGTCCTTTCCAATGAGTCGTCGGCCACAGCCGGTGACAGAGGGTCGATCGTTTTGAGAATTATCTTGACTTCACCGGCCACCTCCTCGGTCGCCTGGCCAGACGGAAGGTCCGTGAAGCCTGTGGCCGAGGAAGGGATCTCGACTGAAGTCAAGACCACATGCTCCTGAGACTAAGACCTTTCCTCGGTCCCAAGAGTGCCTTCATCGAACGAAGACAGGCCCGATTCTTTTTCTCTCTTTCAAGAGTGAGAGAAGTGTGAGCCTGTAGGCGCTTCACCCTAGGTGGGGAGAGACTGGCACAATTCCTTGAATGAGCTTGTGAAGGTGTAGCCCAGGTTGAGAGGAACGAAGAAGCTTCAATTGGCCAAAGTGCTGGCAGCTTCCTCCTCGAATGCCTTCATGTGTTCCAGCTGCTCGGCAGAGCCCGTGGCCGCGGAAACTGCACACCCAGCCTCCTTAGACTTCATCGGAGGGTTCCTTTTCTCTGGTCTCCCCAACTTCAGGCATGCCAAGTGGTCTTCCAGGACGTTGGGATGAAAGGCGAGGCAGAAGCTGCAAGACGAGGTGTCATGGCCGACACCTAGGCAGTAGACGCACGTGAGATGGGGATCGGTGCATGGCATCTTCTGGCCGCAAGGACACTTGCGAAATCCAGGGGAAGATTTTTCTTACATGATCGAAGATGCGAAAGGGTGATCGCTAACTCGAATGAGTTTAAGTTTTGGTAAAACCGAGGGTTTGAAAGCCAGGGCCTACGAAATGCGTGAGCACGAGGGAGGCAACCAGTATCTTCCAGCGGAAAGGAAGTTCTGGCGTCATGGGGCTGAGCCGAGGTATATACCACCTGGGTGGGTGGGAGGAGCTAGCATGAAGACTTCTGGATGATCTTAAAGGGAAAGGGACATGCCAAACAGTGTGGATGAACAACATATCCACGATCCTAGAATATACAAATTCTCCTTATTCAAGTTAAGGGAAAGAAAATTTGCTTAGCTAATGCATATGTTCCCCCATCCAGTTCTAAGTTTTTTGACTCCTCTATATGTGATCAATTGGAAGACTCTGTACACAAGTGCTGGGCTATCACTTCTTGTGAAGAAATACTTTTATGTGGAGATTTCAATGCAAGAATTGAATTATTTGATGGATATGCAGATAATAATTTCCATAGCTGGTGTCATACAGAGGCTTTGAATTTCCCCAGAAATTCTAGGGATACTAAAGTAAACAAAATGGGTCTTAAGTTAATAGATATACTTTCAACACATTATCTGGCCCCTATTAATGGTAGACTACAACGGGATAGGCAGGGCAGCTTTACCCATTATTCTAAAAGAGGACCATCTATAATAGACTAAATATTTTGGAATGGGGATATGTCTTTCTGGGAAACTCTTGCAGTACCCACAAAGGCGGAAAGTGACCATTTCCCCCTAATACTAAAATCAATAGACTTAGATAGACATGCACAGGACACTCAGTTGCTGCCGTTTGGAGATATGGAACAATAAGGTTAGATGGCATGAATCCTTTGCAGGGTTGGTTGGAGAATTATTACATACCATACCTATAATCCTTGAAAATAGCATTGACTTTGTCTCAGTTCATAATGGCATTTAAACCTGCCTTGAGAAAATAAGATCACTTTTGACAACGTACAAAGAAGTAGCGTACAATGTTCACAGAAGTAGCATAAATAATAAACAAACTTGGTTTGATGCTGAGTGTCGCAAGGCCAGAAAAGAACTTATACATAAAATTAGGATGGTTAAATCCCAGAAGCATTGTATTACATTCAGAGATTTAAATGAGACCAGGGAAGAATATAAACAGTTTTTAACAAACAAGCAGAAAGAATAGCAACAGAAGCAATGGAATAACATGCTAAATATTATAGAAAATAAAGACCATCAATCTTACTGGCTGCTTGTGGTTAAGGACACAAATAATTTAAAATATGAAATAGATTCTTACATCTCTTTGGACACATGGACAGCTTACTATCATAAAAAGTTATTTTGTCCTGAATTAGCTGTGCCCTGCGATATTTTAGCTACTAACATGGCACATTTTACTCCATTCACAATTACTGAAGTATATCTTACAATTGCTTCTTTAAAACCTAAAAAGTCACTGGGTCCTGATCTTATCCCTGCAGAGGTATATTTAACATCTCCATCATTATGGGCCACTTTACTTACATTGTATTTTAATCACTGTTGTTACAGGCTGGCCTTCCCTTCCTCATGGAAGGGTGCCATAATAATATCTATATATAAGAAGGGGGATAAAACTGATCCAACTATGTATAGTCTCATTTCACTTCTTGACAACATGGATAACATTTTTGCAAAATTAGTTCTCAATAGACTTATTGAACAACTTGTCACATTAGGGGATTATCAGAAACACAGGCAGAATTTTGACCTGGATACTGTACCACAGATAACCATTTTATAATTAGGCATCCCTATGAAAAATATGTAGCCCTATGGAAACAAAAACTGAACCTTTATTGATTTTAGTTCAGCATTTGACACCATTTCTCGAAACATGTTATAGAGTCTTATGAAGGAGAAGGGATTCTCACATGAACTTATAGCCATGATAAGAGAATTATACTGTATACTCTACTAACACCTGGGGGCAAGTTAGGTTGGGTACTACTGGTCAGCTTTCTTCTACTTTTCCAACTAATACTGGTATCAGGCAGGGCTGTGTTCTTGCGCCTGTGCTTTTTTGCATTTACACTGACAAACTATTGCTTAAATTGGAATGTTCCCAGACTGACTCCCAAAATTATGGGTAGGTATTGTGCTGTCCTAGCCTATGTTGATGACCTGGTCTTGTTGTCTCTAGCCCAGTCAGGGTTACAGTCCAAGTTAAATATTCTAGACTCTTATGCAACTAAACACAATTTGAAAGTAAATGAGCTAAAGAGCCAGGTTCTAACTTCTGGTTCAAAGGTTATGAAGAAAACATGGAAACTAGGAAATAACAGACTGAAGTCAGTGAAACATTACACCTATCTGGATTTACAACTCTCGAATGATAGCAGATGCACTAAACATATACAAACTTTATTAATTAAGCTTAAACAAACAGCTATATCACTTAATATATATATTTTTTGGACTTCATTTATTCACTCTCTACAGGTGGGGTACTTACCCCTTCAGCCAATTATGTAGTCACTCAACTGGTCCCATGGTGTCAGCCTCCACCGCAACCGCCGAAGCAAGGAGGACCATAGTTTGCCCCCTATGGAAGGCTCCCCCCCCCAGCGAGGGCGAACCGGAAGAGGAGACCGCATCACCTTTAAGCCTCCGCCCCAGCCATCGGGCTTTGTTTGGCACCTGGACCAGGTCATCTGTTGGTGGCTTCATGCTGCTGCAGGGAGGGAGATTGTGTACTGTAGTTCCCCAGGGAGCAGACATGCAATGATGTCCAGCACACAGCGTGCATGCTCTAACAGGTCTTCTGCCACTCTCCGACCCCGAGTACTGACATGCTGATCACTGCTTCCCCCAGTCTCCACTGGGGGCTGCCAGTGCAGTGAGCCAAGCCCCTAACCCTCCCCAGGACAGGAGAGCAGTCCTCGGATGCTCAATCCTCCCCTTCCCCTGCCAACCCCCAGAGACCGGAGTCTGTTCCCAAACCTAGGTTGCCGGGACAAAGGGTGACATCCAGCACCTCAACCCTCAGCACCACTGGGCTGACTGACCACTCAATATGTTTAATAAAAAATTTGGAGGAAACTCTATCAGACCTCTTATGACAGTGCTTAAGGCAAAATACAATACTCAGATGCCCTATAATGGGGAAATCTGGTATTCACATAAAATGGACAAGCTTGAAGTACCATTGAATAAGCTACTTAGATCCAGTATGGGACTGAATAATTCTGTGCTGGCTTCTTTAATCAGAGCTGAACTTGGGTTTCCCAGTCTTAGAGCGTATTTTTTGGCAAGGAAAGTGAATTATTGGATCAAAATACTTCAACACAAACATAGCAGATTTACCCATCTGTGTTTGAAGGAGAAATATACATGGCTCAGTCTGGGTCATTTGAAATCAGAGTGGCTTGCCACAATTTTCAAAGCATTACATGATATGGGTCTTGAATATTTTTACAAAACTATGACAATAGAGGTATAAGAATTAGTTTGAAATAGCAAGCTCATGTTACACATAGAATAATAGAATTTTTTAAGATCAAACGAGCACAGTTTGAGATTGCATATTTTGCCCTGGTTCCGGATTAATGATAACTTTCATTATTTTTGGTATTGTTTAGATATACTTATGGATCGTAATTGAAGCATACAGTTTATCAAATATAGACTAGAGCTATTCCTAGTAATATCTGGAATGCTAAATATAAAAAAGATTTAAGTATACGGGCTAGATTTTGCTCCTGTACTTCTCTTTTTCCTGAAGATCTAAAACATGTCATATCTGCATGTCCCTGGTATAATGTTCCAGAAATAAGTGGTTAGTACCATTATGCAATATTATACAAACTTCAGATCAGAATCTTCTGCTGAAGATATTTTTTTACCACAAATGATGAAATCATAATCAGAACAGTTGTCTGTTATTTAGTTAATGTCTCCAGAATATGACTCAGGTACAAAGTTATCAGATCAGCTTGTACAGAATCTTAAAATATGGTAACAAGAGACAGTCTTATACTATCTCGATGTGACCTGTCTTATGTGATAATGTGATATGATCTCTCTTTCCCTATCCATTCATTTAGAATCTATCTGAACCAGATTGATCTATTTTAACTTGTAACTATTTATGTATGATTTATTTCACTTACATATTGTATTACTTGCACTTTAAATGAATGTATGTCTCTTGTATTTGAAATGGTCTGTGACCGATCAATAAACTGAATACTACTATTAATATCACTACCACTACACTAAATGCAGGAAGTTTACTCAGTGTGATTCAGAGAGGGTGTCTTCTATTTGAGTGGGGATCTCTTCAAATGGTCCATTACAGCCCAGCAGGATTGGGCTTCTTTGTCTCAGACACAAACAGTGATTATGGGAAGCAATGAAAGAGGTTAGTGGGTTGATTGCTGAGCTGAAGCCAATGTGTCAGAAACTGGATCCAGGCCCAACTCGACCACTAGTGAGTTGTGTCAGGCAGCTGGGCCCAATGTTCACTGAGACAAACACTAGTGCATGTTAAAGTGCTCGGAAAACACTGTGCCAAAGGACCAGGTAGTGGTGTCATCTGCATCCATAGGGACACTCGATACTATCCCACCACTCAAGTGACTGTGAATATTAATCCAGAAGCAAATGATTTGATACCTTTTAATGGACCAACATAGATGTAACAAGAACAAGAACATGTTCTTGTTACATCTATGTTGGTCCATTAAAAGGTATCAAATCATTTGCTTCTGGATCTATTCTTGCAAGGACCAATACGGCAACTACTAAATCTACTGTGAATATTAATGGGATGTTGCACCACATGAAAGTGGGAGTAGTACCCAAGTTACCTGTACCTGTGATTACTGGAAATGACTTTACAGGATTTGCTGAGCTAATCACAGAGGGAGTAAATCCTGATGTTTCAGCAGCTGTGATGATAAGAGCACAGGCAAAGAAACTCTCAAATGGTGGGGACTCTTTTCCTTTCAGTGATTTTCATTCGGACTTGTTTGAGCACAGCTCTAAGATCCGGAAGTCCAGGAAAGAAAGAACACGCCCAAAGAAACAGTGGCAACAAAAAACTGATGGACATAAGGGGTTAATATATGAAAATGCTGAAACTAAACTGATTGTGATTTTATTTCAGAGCAAGTTAACAATGTTTCTCTCCAGGGTTATTTTAAGCAGCTGGAGGTGAAACCAAAACAGGGTGAACCAATCTTTAAAAAATTGAATGGGTTACTGTATAGAGTTTGGGTTAAACCTCAGACACAGGAACAGCTACAACAATTGGTTATACCACAAGAAAAAATTACTCACCGCATTAATCTTCTTTCTTCCAAGGGGTCCTTCAGCATCAGTAATTTTATCAGCTAGGTGGAACTGCACCGGAGGTATACCTTTAAGAGAATTTTTATTTAAATGAGTTTAGGGCCATAGCCAATCAAAAAACTGGAGGGGGAATAAGCTGAGTGAGAGCTGCCTGAAGGCTTCAGAATTTTTTCTCTGCTGGACTGAGCGACATTGCCCCTGAGGTGCCTCTCAACTTTCCTTGTTGACAGCCCCTGGCACTTATCTGGGTAAGGTTTTCCTCATAAATCTTTTTCTATAGTGTGCTGAATGAAAGTTTTACATTTTTGTTAGCGTTGAGCTAATTTTAATTTTTTAGTGTAACCATGCTATTTTGACTTTATTTTTACAACTGTTCATTTTTTATGTTATTTTTAACGCGGGTGCTTAATTTTGATGGTTTTTCACTTTCCTATCACAATTCATGAAGGAACTGTCGAATTCTATACTTTTGCCTAAATTTTTTACCTCAGACTTCGTGGGTTTTACCGTGAGGCAACCAACCGGATTTAAATGTTTGACAATTGCTTGACTAAATCCCCTACATAAAACTGGACCCAAGTTCATCTGTCACAGGACTGGCCAGTGGCATTACAACAGAAACCTGTGTGCAGTTGACTGGTATTACTTGGTTTCTATTAGATTGGCACTGGATAGATCCCAGTACTACACACACACACACACACACACACACAAAAATATATATAAGGGGATTTTAAAGTAGACAGAGTTTTAACTGGTGCAGGACTGGTTGGTTGCATTTCACAGAAACCTGCACTCAGTTGTTTGTGGTCCAGATCTTGGGATCTCTTTGTTAAATTGGCACATAGCAAAGAAACCCAATAAGTAATATGGCTGAGGATATATCAAGACTATCGATTACAGGCCATTAAGAGTAATAACAATAAATATGTAAGCAGGGGGCGGACGAAGCCTCCCGTTCCCAGCCAATAAATGTAGCTTCTAAAGGGGCTGCCCAAGTCCCTCACAAATTTCAAAATTATAAACATAATAAAGGAAGCTCAAGCTGCTATGAAGTAGCTAAAAAAGGAACCCTGTGAAGAATAATGCTCCTGTTCCTCCTGGGAAAGTCAATGGCGAGCAACAGGCAGCTTAAAGAAGAACAAAATTACTCACCATAGTAATCTTCTTTCTTCCCAGTGATGCTCAGATATTCATAACTTTATGCAGTAATCCTGGAGGGTTGGACTGCCCAGAGAGATAGAACACATGCAAATGATGGAACTCTTTGCATGTGAGCATCTTTCAAACACTGCCTGTGTTCTAAACCTCTTCAGATTTTATAAATGGAGCCTGGAAAGTAGGCCCTGGATTATACAGTACTATAAATTTGTAATTAAAATTGGGGTTTTCCCACTATTGTATAATTTAAAACAATAAAAATACTCCAACAGGAGAAAAAAGAAGAAAATTCAGCAGGTTAGAACAAAATGCCAGAAAAAACAACACCCAAAAAAGACAGAACACAATGAACTGATTTACCCAAACTATTACTAGGTGTAGGGTAAGGAACACTCCAAGGGTGTGTGATAATCAGGGTGGCACCAGCATGCCGAGTGCAGAGGCTGAAAGTTCTTGAAGGGGAGGAGGGAGGGAGGGAAGTTATGAATATCTGAGCATCACTGGGAAGAAAGAAGATTACTATGGTGAGTCATTTTTTCTTCTAACCCCAGTAATGCTCAGAATATTCCTAACTTTATGCAGACTACCAAGCAGTACCACTGGAGGTGGGCACATAACTTTATTTTGGAAATAGACTTTGCAGGAGTGCTGTGCCAAACCTAGCATCACCCCTTGATAAAATATCTAGGTTGTAATGCTTTGTAAAGGTGTGTACTGTTTTCCAGGTTGCTGCTTTACATATGTCCAGCAATGGAACATCTCTGGCAGCTGCTAAATTAACAGCTGTCCCTCTTGTGGAATGAACCCTCAAACCTGATGGGAGCTCCCTACCAGCCTTTGTGTAACAGGACTGGATACACTGAAATATCCATCGAGGAATGGATCTTTTCGAGGTTGGATTATCTTTTCCCACATCCCCATAGGTCAGGAACAGTTGCTTTCTGTCCTGTCTATGGTCTTTTGTGGCTGTCATGTAGTAACTGAGAGCCCTTTTCACATCTAAACTGTGGAGCCTTATTTCACCAGAATTGGAATGGTCAGTGAAAAAGACAGGAAGAGTGATGGACTGGTTTAAGTGGAAGTTTGAGACTATCTTGGGGAGAAATGTTCTGTTTGTTCTAAGGACTACCTTATCCCTATGGAAGGAGATATAGTCCTGATCTATACATAGAGCATGAAGCTCACTGATCTTTCTTGCAGAAGTCATAGCCACGAGGAAAACAGTTTTCCAAGTTACATATTTTAGATGAGCTGTGGCCATGGGCTCAAAGGGAGAACCCATGAGTTTAGCTATACAGACATTCAGATCCCAAGTAGGCACTGGTGCCCTATGGGGTGGATGCAGATGATTTATACCCTTAAAGAATCTTTTAAAAATGGGATCTGAAGCTATGGTTACCCTTGCTCCATCAGAAAAGTAAGCAGAGATAGCTGCCAGATGAACCTTCAGGGAGCTGGGTTGTAAACCAGAGGAATGCAAATGGGAGAGATAATCCAGGACAGCTGGAATGTCAGCCTGTCCTGGTGTGAGTGACCTGTTAGATCACCAAAAAGAGAACCTCTTCCATTCAGAAAGATACGTTTTCTTAGTAGAAGGTTTTCTATAGGCTTTCAAAATATTTAGGACAGATTGAGAAAGGTTAAGTTTTGCATATTCTATGTCGTCAAGAGTCAAGCCTTGAGGTTGAGTGACTGCAGGTTTGGGTACAACAGAGTGCCCTGATTGGAAGTCAGTAGGTTGCGTCTCCGAGGAAGATGTATGGGTTTTGTGACAGACATGGAGAGCAGGAGAGTGTACCATGGCTGCCTTGGCCAGTCCGGAGCTATCAAGATCCGTGATGCTGCATGGGATCTGAGCTTCAGCAGTACTCTGTGAACTAGAGGAAAAGGAGGGAAAGCATACAGGAACCTCCCTGACCAATCCAGGGTTAGGGCATCCAAAGGAAGTGTGCCCTTGCCCGGTGGTCTGCAACAGTACTGTGGCAGGTGATGGTTCTGGTGTGATGCGAACAAATCTACCTGTGGAGTGTCCCACCTTCTGAAGATAGCCTGTACCACCTGTCTGTTCAAGGTCCATTCGTGATGGGCCTGATTGATTCGACTGAAAGCATACGCTAGAATGTTCCTGGCAAATGGATTGCCTGTAAAGATATTCCCAGAGAGTAAGCTAGAGTCCACATGCGTATTGCTTCTGTACAAAGGAGGTCCGACCTGGTGCCTCCTTGTTTGTTTATGTAGTACATTGTGGTGGTATTGTCTGTTCTGATCTGTACCACCTTTCCCTAAATTAGGGGAGAAAAAGCTTGCAGAGCTAGCAGAACTGCTCTGAGTCACAGCAAGTTTATATGCTGGAGGGACTCTGCAGCTGACAAGGTACCCTGAGTGCTGTGCTGTCCTAGATGAGCGCCCCAGCCCAATAGGGATGCATCTGTTGTGAGAACCATTGAGGGATTCTCCTTTTGAAAGGGGGTCCCTTTCCTTACATTTGATTCCTCTTTCCACCACAAGAGAGCCTGTAATAGTGCCCTTGTTACTGGAATGAGTTTTGAAAAAGGGTCTTTTTTCTGGGACCAGTGAGCCCTGAGGTGGAACTGGATGTCCCTCATGTGAAACCTGGAACCCTGCACTGTACCTATGGCAGCAGCCATATGACCCAGCAGCTGGAGAAACTGCCTTGCAGTTTTTGTTTTGTGCAAGATGAAGGAATTTGCCACTGACTCAAGGTTTTGCACTCTTTCCAGAGGCAGATAGGCCCTGGCCTGTAGGGTATTTATTTCTGCTCCTATGAACTGCAACACCTGTGTGGGGGTGAAAGCAGACTTTTTGTGGTTTATCAGAAAACCCAGGAATTCTAGGAGGTCCTGAGTGACCTTTAGATCCTGCTGCACTTTCAGTGGAGATTTCCCCACCACTAGCCAATCGTCCAAGTAAGGGAAGACAGTGATGCCCTGTCTCCGAAGATGTGCTACTACAGCAGTTAGGCACTTTGTGAATACCCTTGGGGCCAAAGAAAGGCCAAAAGGCAGGGCTGAAAATTGGTAGTGGCCTGACGGGTGTCTGAATCTGAGGTATCTGCGGTAAGACTCCCTTATGGGGATGTGGAAATAGGCATCCTTTAGGTCCAGTGATGCTAGCCAGTCTCCCTTTTGGAGCATTGGCAAAATCACAGCTACAGTTACCATTTGAACTTTCTTTTCTTTAGATGCTTGTTTAAAGCTCTGAGATCTAGAATAGGCTGCCACTCCCCACTTTCCTTTGTGGTTAGAAAATACCCGGAATAAAAACCCCTTCCTCTAAGGGATTTTGGAACTGGTTCTACTGCCTCCAGCTGTAGCAGGTTTTGAACCTCTGACTCTAGCAATGTTTTTTCTGCTAGTGAGGGGGAGCTGAAAACTCTGATTTTTTGTGGAGGAAGGGCTTTGAATTCCAGAGACAGACCTTGACCCACTACCTCCAGAACCCACTTGTCTGTGGTAATTTGTAACCAGGCATGGAAGAAGTGAGACAGTCTGCCTCCCACTGGTAGGAAGGAAGTGGTCTGTGGTTCAGGGGGTCTGTTTTGTCTGTGGCTGAGGCCGAGTTTAGGATCCTTGCCTCAAGCCCCTCCTTCCCCTGCCCCTGGAGTATCCATGTTGTGGATACTGCTGGTACTGGGGTAAGGCCACTGGCTGGAAGGGCCTGGTATAAAAAGACCTGCCACAGCCTCCCCTTCCATAAGGCCTGGTGTATGGTGAAGCACTCTCCTTAGCAGAGTTGCTTCTGTAAGTGGCCTTATACTCATCCACCTTCTTCATGTATGCCACAGTGGACTCCCCAAAGAGAGAGAGTTTCCCTCTAGAGAAAAATCCAAGGCCTTAGACTGGGTATCTTGAGTGAGGTTTGTGGCCGTGAGCCATGCAAACCTCTTCTGTGCCACCGTATTTGCCATCCATCTGGCTGCAGTATCATTGGTGTCAGCAGCCATCTGGAATTGATACTTAACTGCCTCTAAACCAAACCTGGCAGTTTCAGCCAGGTCATCTGACAAGGAAGAGGGAGCTTTCTAGGACATAGCCAGGACTGACTGCCACAGTGACTTCTGGTACCGGGCAGCATAAGCCTGGTGCATAGCCAAAGAGGCTGACAGGTACCCTTTTTTGGCCATGCTATCAATTTTTCTGGATTCCTTGTCCAGAGGGTGTGAAGACAGTGGGACCTTGGCCTTGTCACAAGCAGCTTTCTGAATTACCCCCGATGGGCTGGGTGGGAGAAAAGAAAATCTGCTCCCTCCCATTCTAGTTGGTATTTTTTTATCCATCCTCCTATCTATGGGAGGTGTGAAATTTGGTGTCCGAAGAATCTTCAAGGCATCCTTCTTGAAGAACTTGTACACCGGTAGGAGTAGAGCTTTGGTGGATGTCAGACCCATCATTTCCAAATACTCTACCTCCTCTTCATCCTCTACTTGTTTGGTGGTGGAGATGTCAAGGACATCTGCCATCCTCCAGATAAAAGTAAAATGGGATGGAAAATCCTCAGTCATTCTTGGAGGTGAACCAAAGTCCTGTTCATGGGACATCTCTGGTTCAATTGATCCCTCATCTTCACTGTATTCATCATCATCATCAAAAATATCCCCTCCTTCCTGGGGGGTAGGATGCACAATACTGCCAGCCTGGGGACCCTGAGAAGGGGCAGGAGGCTGAGGAGGGACTATAGCCTGTAATGACTGAATAATTGTAAAGGCCTGAGCAATCTCTTGGGCCACTGGAATAGGCATAGCAGACACAGAAGTCCCCTGTGTAACAGTTGGGGGTTTTATGTGCTTGAGCTTTTTGCTCTTTTTTGAAGGGACCAGAGAGTCAGCTGGTTCACTTGCCCTTTTCGTCCGCATCAGGGGCAGGCACAGCGCTAGGTGTGGGTTCAGCCACAGATTCATGGGGCATCGGCTGGTCAAAGCCAGAGGGACCCTTAGCAGACTTTTTCTTGAGCCTTTTAAGGCATTCTTCTACAGTTTTGTCAGGGAATGTCTTGCAAACTTCACATTCCTCCTTAAGATGATCAAAACCTAGACACATGACACATATAGTGTGCTTGTCTGCTTTAGCAAACACTTCCCCACACTGGGAACAGTTTTTGAAACCGGGTTCACCGGTTTGTTTCTTGGGTTTCTCAGACATAATGTTTAAACAGCAGAAAAAACCCAACCGCTAAAGAAAAAAGTTTTTTTTTTTTTTTTTTAAACTGTCAGTTCCGGAACTGAAAAGGAACCAGAGAAACCGAACCAATATAGCATTCTGGAACCGGGTGAATGGTTCAGGTAACCAAGAAGTATCTGTTACAAACAGTAAAATAAACACAAGTTTTAAGTAAAAACCAGGCGGTTCTTTAATCAGAGAACCCCAATTTTAACAGAAACTAAGCCGGTTCCCCCAAGGTTATACCGAACCAAGAGGAACCAGCAAAACAAAGAATTTAAACGTAAATAAGGTAAATAAAGCTAAACAATCAGTAGAGGCAGTACATGAAAAAAAAATATATACTTAGCAGACATTTTTTGTAGTTTTCTTCACGTAGGAGTGAACGAGCTGAAACTCCGAGTGACCAGACTATTCAGGCGGAGAGAAAAATCTAAAGAGGTTTAGAACATAGGCAGTTAGTGGAGGCAGTGTTTGAAAGATGCTCACGTGCAAAGAGTTCCATCATTTGCATGTGTTCTAGCTCTCCGGGCAGTCCAACCCTCCAGGCTTATTGCATAAAGTTAGGAATATTCTGAGCATTACTGGGGTTAGAATGAAGAGAAATCAAAGCAATATTCAGCACTGTCTGAGCAGGTAAAATTTTGACAAAAGTATGGCATGTCCTTCAGACCTTACAAAGATGGACTTTAGGTTTACAGAAGCTAGTACACACTTTTCCACAGTTCTCTTTTCCGCAAACTGTGAGGGCGATACAGTTGATGATAAATAATTTTATGATGCCCCTGCATACAGGGGCTAACACTCTTCCACAGTTCTCACTCCAGAGGCTGTAAGGGTGATACAGATGATGAGTATTTTTATGATGCCCCTGACATGACTTTGGAGGGCCTAGAACCTTATGTATCCACTCCCTCTACTTGGAGCTTCCTCAGCTAACCAGGAGGATTCCCCCTCTATGCTTTTGTTTATCCAGATCATATTGGACACACTGGATCTCCCTTTGCAGGAGTCCATCCAAGGTGAGGATGAGGATAAAAAAAGATTATAGGGAGATGAAAGGTCTTCCACCTCCTAAAAGTCTGGTCATGCCTATCTATAATGAAAAAATATAAATAAAAATGCCACAAAACTGCTTCAAACCCCCACTTCTGTGGCAGAGTTTTACAAGCGGTCTGGAAATGTTAATAAATAAATACATAAATATATCAATTGTTAACAACAATGCTGAGTACCTTTCTGTACATCCCATCCATGTGAGTATACTGCAACAGGCAGCTTGCGAGAAATCTGGGGTCTCCTTATCCTCCCTTCCCCAGGACAAGGACTCCAGAAAATAGATTTCATAGCTAACCACAGATGCTTGTCAAAATTGTTTCCTACTTGGCTTTTACAGCCAAATATTGAAAAAAAATAAAAGCACTGTGGAACTCTGTCCTGGTTCTATGGTGCAGGAGCTGGTGGATATGACAAACCTGCCCCGGAAGCTATGTAGTACCAATTCCACACGGCAGATGACAACAAGGATGCTTCCTCCAGAGCCAGGGCCCATGCCATCTCTCTCTCTGAGGCACTTTATCTGGCTTAGAACTACTGGTCTACCCCCAGTTTAAGACCATGGACTTTCCCTCTGATCAAATCATACTCTTTGATACCAGAACATGTGACTGCAACAAGGCCTCCAACCCCATGGAAATTCCTCCTAAGGGCACTAGGGGCAGAGGTTATTTTCCCTGCTACCCCCTTCTCTCAGTACAGGGTTGCTTTCAGAGGGAGGGGCAGAAGGGGCCAAAGGTGGCCACTTCTACCCAGCCAGAAGCTTCACAGCCTAAGCCCTGACATTAGTGTGGGCAGACCTCATGTGTACCCAGGTGTTTAAGCCTCTATCCCCAACACAGGTGTTGCTGTTAGAGTGGGAGGTAAAAACCTTCTAGCTTTGCAAATGGTGGAGAGGGCCCCAGCCCATGAAAAAATGAAAGGGCCTCTACTCCAGGTATTTTTTGACACAAAAAGACAACTGGGGAGTGATGACCTAGCTTGCTGTTAAAACCCACATTCAGGATAGTCACTCTGTTACTAATCATACACTCCTTACAGTAGGGAGACTGGCTAGCCTCCCTGGCCCTAAAGGGCTCCTTTTTTCCATATATCCATAATGAGGTCTCACAAACAGTTTCTCAGGTGTGGGCTCACTGCGGCCCTTCGGCCTTCTCCAGTCCCAAGAGTCTTTACAAAGTGCTTGGCAGTGGTAGCAGCACACTTCAGGAATCTGGGCATCTCTAGCTATACCTAAGTTGCCAACTGACTCATAGTGCCAAAGTCTCCTTGTCAGGTCAAGAAGTCCTTGTTCCCTTACAAGGCTCACTCTGGAGTCTTGAGGTTCCCTAGTAAATCTAAACAAAGTCTCACCTGGGATCCTCCCAGCATCCAGGGCGGACATTCCTTCCTTCCTTCCGAAGGTGAGAATTCAAGTTGTCCCTCATTGGCAAATTTCTTCATCCAGGGATAGCAAGACCAGCCAGCAGGCACTTGACTAGGTTTGAATCATTAACCCTCACTGATTCAGCATATGATGCGGTCCTGAGCAAATCCAACAACTCTGACATTTCCTAAGGCTATTGGGACACATGGCTTCAATACCTTCAGTGGTCCCAGGGTTCAGATACAGGATGCAACACCCGCAAGCTTCCTTGTAGCTTGCTGGTCTCAGAAAGCAACAATTTTTCAAAGCTGCGACCTCTGAAGCAGCAGTTCCACAGACGCCTCCCTCCTGTGGTGGGAAGCATATCTGGACAGTGTCTCAGTAAGTGGCACCTAGATTCTCTAAAGAGTCACAGTTATACATAATTCTTTTGGAATTCAGAGCAATCTTTCTAGCTCAAAGCATTTGCTCCTGCCATAAAAAGGCAGACTGTACAAAGTCGAACAGACACCACTGCAATGTTTTTAACAGAGTGGACCAGATCAGGAGTACTCTGTTCACGGGCTCTATAAATCTGGTCTCTCACCTTCTCCCTGGGAGTCAGCCTTTCAGCTATTCTCCTCCCAGGCAAACACAATACTCTGGGAGATGCTCCAAGTCGCATCAATCAAGGCCAGAGTGAATGGGCTCTGAACTCACAAGTACTAGACACAGTGTTCTGGTGTTTGGGCACTCCAGAAGTGAATCCGTTTGCCTGTTCCCTCAGCCTCCGGTTTCCTCAGTTCTGTTGCAGGCCCCAGTCCCAGGATCACTTCCCCTGGATGCCTTGATCCTGGTTTGGACAGGGAGGTCCCTATATGAATTCCTTCCCCCGATTCTCAGGGTATTTCTGAAACTCAGACAACAGCCTGCATCACTGATCCTACTGGCTTTGGATTGGCCCAGACAAGCCTGGTACCCTCTCCTTCTCTCATATGTCCTGCAGCAGGCCCATTTGCCTGCCTCCCACTCACTCCCTGCTGACCCTTCCTCAGACAGGAATGCAGTATCCAGACTTATACTCTCTTCACCTCAAGGCCTGGTTCTTGAGGAGTTAAGAGTTTCCATCCTCACAGTACTTTGAACAGGTCATTAAGATGCTGAGGATGGCTAAACAAATGAACACTAAGAAGCCAAATGGAAAAGGTTTTCCCTCTGGGGCAAGAGCAAAAAGGTCAAACCCCTTTCAGCTTCAGACCCTCAGCTGCTAGATTATCTGGTACACTTACCAGCATCAGGCTTGAAGCCATCTCCCTCAAGCTACACCTGGTGACAATTTCAGCCTACCTTTCGGTGGGAAAGAAAAAAGGCTGTTTTTTTCCCCACGCTATATTTTAACTATTTTTCAAAGGCCTCCTGCACCTCCAGCCTCCAGTCAGGGAACCTGTTCCTCCTTGGAGCCTGAACCTTTGCACAGACAGGCTCATGAAACCACCTTAGAAGGCTATGTCACGGCCCATCAAGTTTGTAACTTGGAAGACAGTCTTCCTGGTAGCCGTTACCTCTGCCAGGAGAATTTCACAGCTACAGGCCCTGTGCACTGAGCCAAATTACATCATCCCTCACTACAGTAAAGTTGGGCTCAGGACAAATAGGACATTTCTGCCACAGGTGGTTTCAGAGTTCCACTTTTTTGCAGACTACCCAGCAGTACCAAGTGGGAGGTGGGCAGAGAACTTACTTGGGAAAGAGGCTCTGCAGAACTGCCCTGCCAAATCTGGCATCAGATCTGGTCTGCACATCCAAACTGTAGTGTTTCACAAAGGTGTGCACAAATTTCCAGGTAGCTGCTTAGCAGACATCCAGTAGCTGCAGTGCCCCTGGTGGAATAGGCCCTGCCCCACTGGAGGTTGTTGACCAGCTTTCTCATAGCAGAATCTAATACAAGAGACCAACCAACGAGAAACAGTTCTCTTGGTAGCTGGTCTTCCTCTGCCTACATCCCGGTAGGTAAGGAACAACTGAGTGGAAGAGCCTCTGGGCTATCTAGTATGCTCTAGGTAGTGAAAGATGTCTCTTTTGACATCCAAGCTGTGGAGCTGTTGCTCACCAGGAGTGGATGGCTCAGTAAAGCAGACAGGCGGAGTAATGGACTGGTTCAAGTGAAACTCTGAAACCACCTTTGGCAGAAATTTCCTATTTGTCCAGAGCTTAACTTTATCGTTGTGAGGGATGATATCATTTGACTCAGTGCACAGGGCCTGTAGCTCTGAAATCCTCCTGACAGACATAATGGCTACCAGGAAGACGGTCTTCCAAGTTACAAACTTGATGTGGGCCATGGACATAGGCTTGAAAGGTGGATTCATGAGCCCATCTATGCAAAGGTTCAGGCTCCAAGGAGGAACTGGCTCCCTGGTTGCAGGCTGGAGGTGCAAGAAGCCTTTGAAAAACTGTTTAAAAATGTCGTGGGGAAAGAAATGATTTCTTCTTTCCCACCGGAAGGTAGGCTGAACTGGCCACCAGGTGTAGCCTGAGTGAAGATGGTGTCAAGCCTGACACCTGTAGGTGTATCAGGTAGTCTATCAGCCGAGGGTCTGAAGCTGGTAGGGGTTCAACCTTTTCTCTTTTGCATTAGAGGGGAAAACCTTTTCCATTTGGCTGCATAAGTCTTCATAGGGTTCATTTTTTAACCATCCTCAGTATCTTAAGGATCTGTTCAGAGTACTGTGAGGATAGAAACTTGAACTCCTCAAGAACCAGGCCTTGAGGTGAAGAGAGTGTATACCTGGGTACTGCACTCCCGTCGGAGGAAAGGTCAGCAGGGAGCGAGTCAGAGGCAGGCGAATGGGCCTGTTGCAGGACACAGAGAAGGAAAGGGTACCAGGCTTGCCTGGGCCAGTCCTGAGCCAATAGGCTCATCGATGCAGGCTGCTGTCTGAGTTTCAGCAAATCCGTGAGTATCAGGAGAAAGGGAGGAAATGCGTATAGGAACCTCCCTGACCAGTCCAGGATCAGGGCATCTAGAGGAAGTGTTCCCAGAACTGAGGGCCTGCAACAGTACTGAGGAAGCTGAAAATTGAGAGAAGAGGCAAACAGATCCACGTCTGGTGTGCCCCACCGCCTAAACACTGTGGCTAGTACTTGCTTGTTCAGTGTTCATTTGCTTTGACCTTGACTGATGCAGCTTAGAGCATCCGCAAGAGTATTGAGTTTGCCTGGGAGGTGAATAGCTGAGAGCCTGACTTCCAGGGAGCATGCTAGAGACCAGAGCTTCCAAACAGAGTATTCCTGATCTGGTACCACCCTGCTTGTTTATGTAGAATTGTTTTTGGGCTGTTGAAAATTTAAAACGTAGTGGTGGTGTATTTCTTTGCTGCCTTTATTTGCTGCAAATTTTTGTCCCCCCCCTTCCCCAACTCTTAATTATATGCCCTGTTAAATCTGATTGACAGGAGCTAAACACAGGGTATAGTAAGGGGTGTGGAGTAGGAGGTGCATAAGGGGGAAGAAGCCCTCCCTCAGCACGACAAGTGTTTTGACTCATTTATTTATTGGTTTCTTTTCTTTTTTTTTTTTTTTTTTAAGAAAAGTATCTGAGGATCAGTGGCAGTACTTTTAGGACAATAAATTGATAAAAAGGGAACTAGGAGAGCTTCAGTAGCAGACAAGTAGTGGAATAGCAATATAATTGCAGTAAAATGTGGGGAGTGGTGCAATGCAGTGGCTGTGGGGCAGCCATATTCAGGCAGAACTTCTGGACACTGAGGTGCTGCCCTATCTGCATGCATCTCTCTGGACTGCAGGATGAGGTAGCCAGACTCAGGCGAAGTAAACTGGGTCAGGGTACCATCACCCCTATCAGACACCACCCAGTCCAATGCAACTGCCTCAAAGGATGCCGAGCGAGGAGCACTTGGATGACAGTGGGCTCAGGGCAGGTTAGAGCAGTCAGGCAGAGCACTTCCCAGATCCTATTCCACTCAAGAACTCATATGCCACACTGGCAAATGGGGACAACCAAATAGGGTACCCAGAGAAGTGGAAGGAAAGGATGTGGAAGTTAGCCAGAGGTGACCTCAAGCGGGAAAGCAGTGGACCCCAGAGGAGAAGGAAGTGAATCCTGGTGGGGGACTCCGTCATAAGAGGGATCCAGCTAGGAACACAGGAGAGGGAGGACAGGAAGGTGAGGTGCCTACCAGGTGCCACGGCATGGAGGGATGGAATGAAGATCCTGGGGATCAATGGGAAGGCAAGATGGGAGGGTGAGCTGGATGTCATTATCCACCTAGGTACTAATGACCTGGCAAATGGGGAGCCAAAGGAAGTTCAGGAAGAGTTTAGGAAATTGGGGAAGGGCCTCAAGCAAGTAGCTACTTCTGTCACTTTCTCAGAAGTACTACCTGCAAGAGGCAAGGGAGAGCATAGGGGTGCATGTACCAGGAGCTTTAACTCATTTTTGAAGAACTGGTGCTGTGAGGAAGGGTTTGGATTCTTTGGTGACTGGGGACCCACCTGGAGGGATGGAGATTTGTTCAAGCCTGATGGCCTGCATCCATTCTGGAGGGGAATCTAAGCACTCAATGATAAGTTTAAATGCTACACTGACAAGCATTTAAACTAGAAAAGGGGTGTGTGAGCCGCAGGAGAGGTACCCTTGCTCACTTCCCACAGCTAACAGTGGAACCAGTGAACCAGAGGGTGGCTATCTCTACAAAGCAGTGTGCAAAAGATGGAATTAGCCACAAGAGGTGGATAGGCAGGAAAGGGCAAAATTCAGCAGAAGGGCAGACAGCAAGGAGAACCAGGGATAAAGGACAACCAAGGAAGGGGCTGGAGTAGAACAGCAGAGCTTGATCCTAGGAGGTCAAATCATGGAAAGCCATGTGTGCAAATGCCAGAGCCTTAGCAACCAAGATGGAAGATCTGAGGCTGTCATGGTGCAGTCAGACCTGGACATTGTGGCCATCACTGAAACCTGGTGTAATGATAACCACGACTGGGAGATGGCCATACCTGGCTACAACATATTCAGAAGAGACAGGACCGGCAGGAAGGGAGGAGTGGCACTGTATGTGAAAAATGACATAAGGGCCACAGAGATCCAGAAGGAATAAAATGGGGAGATACTGGGGTTAAGCTGGAAGAAAATGAGGCCAGCCATCTGCACAGGTGTGGTCTATAGACCACCAGCCCAGGAGGAAGAAACAGATAGGAGCTGATGCTAGCCATCCAAGGATGGCAGACAAAGAGTGAGTAGTACTGGTTGGAGACTTAATATTCAGATGTGGACTTAGGCATCCCAGCAGCATCAACTAGGAGCAGATTTATCCTGGACTCCTTCAGGGTGCCTTCCTCAAGCAGCTGGTCATGGAACCAACTCGGCAGAAGGCAATACTGGACCTTGTGCTCACAAACAGGGACAGTGTGATGGGGGTAACAGTGGGGAGCACCTGGGGAACAGTGACCACCAGTCATTGTGGTTTGAAATCACAGAAAGAGCAGAACCAAACCACATAAAACATGTATCCTGGATTTAGGGGCAGACTTTGGGAAAATGGGGAGATACGAAAAGAGGCATTAAGGGAATGGGGCAGGAATCGGGGTTGAGGAACAGTGGGCAGTATTTAAAATGGGGATTACAAGAGCAACAGAATTATGCATTAAGCAGGTTAGCAAGAGGAAAGGAAGAGGAGACCATTATGGTTTTCAAAGAGGTAGCAAAGAAAGTGAAAGTCAAAAGATTGCATTCAGGCAATACAAAGACACAGACAGAAGGGGATAGGAGAAGTACCAGGAGAAGCAAAGGGAGGCAGGAGGTCAATAAGGAAGCCAAAGCTCAGACAGAAGAACACATTGCAAAATCAGTGGGTAGAGGGAAAACCTTTTATAGGTACATAAGTGAAAAAAAGCAAAGGAGGGATAGTGAGACTGAAGGGGAGGATGGGGGCATGGAGGATGACAAAGTAAAGCTGACATATTGAACAGGTATTTCTGCTCAATCTTTACTGAGGAAGAGAAGGTAAAGGGTCTGAAGGAGTAAAAGGGTGAGAATGGTGCAGAAATGGACACAAGTCCCTTTACAC
This sequence comes from Neoceratodus forsteri, assembly GCA_016271365.2. Taxonomy (NCBI): domain Eukaryota; kingdom Metazoa; phylum Chordata; order Ceratodontiformes; family Ceratodontidae; genus Neoceratodus; species Neoceratodus forsteri. The sequence continues at coordinate 1,729,736,892 of CM057456.1, forward strand.
GAGAAAGGGTCCTGAAGGAACTGGAAGTAATAAGAGTTGATAAAGCAATGGGCCAGATGGGTGCACCCCAGGGTCCTTAAAGAACTAAGAGAGGTGGTGGCTGAACCTCTGGCTATCCTGTTAGCAGATCACTGGAAACAGGGGAGGTACCCAAGACTGGAGGACAGCAGATGTAGTCCCCTTATACAAAAGTGGGAACAAAGAGAAGCGGGGAACTACAGACCAGTCAGCCTCACCTCGTAGTGGGGAAGATCATGGAAGCACTACTGAAGGAGAGATTGGAACATCTGGTTGTCAATGGACTACAGGACCCAAGGCAGCATGGGTTTCACCAGGGAGGTCATGTCAGACCAAACTCATTGAATTTTTTGACTGGGTGACTAGGGAGGTGAATCAGGGAGGCAGTGGACATGGCCTATCTGGACTTCAGCAAGGCCTTTGACACTGTGCCACATAGAAGACTATTACACAAACTGGGAATATGGGTGTGGGCAGGACAGTAGTGTGGTCGGTAGGTAACTGGCTGGGCGGCAGGACACAGAGGTGGTGGTAAATAGGCTGTTACTCCACAGAGGAAGAGTGACCAGTGGGGTACCAGAGGATGTGCTTGGACCGGTCCTATTCAACATCTTCATCAGTGACATTGAGCAGGACCTAGAAGACAGAATTTCACTGTTCGCTGATGACACAAAGCTCTGTAACAGAGTAGGCACACCAGAGGGTGTAGACAGAATGAGAAGCGACCTGCAGAAACTTGAATAATGGTCAGGGGTTTGGCAGTTGAAATTCAATGCAAAGAAGTGCAAGATAATGCATATGGGGCACAACAACCCTGGCACAATACATCAGTTGGGGGTGAGGATATAGCATGCACCAAGCAGGAAAGGATCTTGGGTTATCATCTCTGATGACCTCAAGAGTAGGGAAACAGTGTGACAAGGCAGCAGGTAAAGCAAATAGGATGCTGGGATGCATAGGCAGGGCATCACCAGCAGGAAAAGGAGGTCATAATTCCACTATACAAGACACTAGTGAGGCCCCACCTGGAGTACAGTGTACAGTTCTGGAGACCTTACCTACATAAGAGCATAGACAGGGTAGAGAAGGTTCAGAGGAGGACAACAAAGATGGTGCATGGATTGAATCACAAGTCCTATGAGGACAGGTTGAAGGAACTGAACATGTACTCCCTGGAGAAGAGGAGGGAAGAGAGGTGATATGATAGAGACATATAAGTATCTTACAGGGAGGAACAGCATGCAGGAATACACTATTTTTAAGTGAAAAGATGTTCCAGGACTAGAGGGCATGGGATGAAGTTGGAGGGAGGATGATTCAAAGGAAACGTGAGGAAGAATTTCTTCACAGAACGGGTGGTGGACAAGTTGAACACCCTGCCAGAGGAAGTGGTGGGGGCTGAAACAATCACGGGATTTAAGAATGCATGGGATAGATATAAAGGAATTCTGGAGGTCAGGAGTAAGGGGCAACTGACTTCTAGGAAAACATAAACTGAACTTACAAGCTCAAATGGGCAGACTGGGTGGGCCATAGGCCCTTATCTGCCGACACTGTCTATGTATCTATGTAGAATATTGCAATGGTGCAGTGGTGTTGTCCATTCAAATTTGAACCACCTGCCCTTCTATGCTGGGAGTGAAAGCTTTGAGAGCTATGTAAGACTGCTCTGAGTTCCAAAAGATTTATGTGCAACTGTGACTCTTCAGGAGTCCAGCTGCCACTTATGAGCTCCGCAGACCAAATGGGAGGCATCTGTGGTGATCACCTTTGTGGGAAGAGGAACTTGAAAGGGGACCCCTGCCTGAAAATTTGCAGGGTTCTTCCACCACAGCAAGTTTTGGAGAAACTGCTCCAACACAGGTATCAACTTTGAAAATGTGTTGCTTCTCTGAGAACAGCGAGCTCTGAGGTAGGCTTGCAGGAGTCTCATCCTGTACCTGACCCCTGGGACTACTGGTCATAGAGGTCATATGTCCCAGAAGTTTGAGGAAATATCTGGCTGGTCTTGGCTGTCCCTGGGTGAAAGAATCTGCCACTGAAAGGAAACTCTGAATTCTTTCCTGCGAGAGGAAAGCATATCCCTTCTGAGTGTCCAGCTGGGCCCCTATGAATGTGAGTAGCTGGGTGGGTTCTACGTGAGATTTCTTTAGCTTTACCAGGAAACCCAGAGACTCCAGAGTGCATTCTGTGAGGGAAAGAGATTCCCTGACCTGGCAAGGAGACTTTGCTTCTATGAGCCGGTCGCCCAGATAGGGGTAGAGGGCGACACTCAGTCTCCTGAGATGTGCTGTTACCACTGCGAGACACTTGGTAAAGACTCTTGGGCCGAGGACAGACCGAAGGGCACTGTGCTGAACTGATAGTGACCCAAAGGAAGTCTGAACCTGAGAAACCTCCTGAGAGATCTCCTTATGGGTATGTGGAAGTAGGCGTCCTTTAAGTCGAGGGAGACTAGCCAGTCTCCCTGCTGTAAGGACTGTATGACCAATGACAGAGTGACCATTTTGAATGTTTTTTTTTCCAGATCTTTGTTTAAATATCTGAGATCTAAGGTAGATCACCACTCCCCAGTTTTCTTTTGTGCCAGAAAATACCTGGAGTACAGGCCCTTGCCCTTCTTGTGGGTGGGGACCCTCTCTACTGCTCGTAAAGCCAGAAGGTTTTGTACCTCCGTTTCCAACAGCGGTATCTCTGTTGGGGACAGAGGTCTTGACATCTGGGTATGCTTGATTTCTGGCATCTGCTTGAACTATAATGACAGACCCTTCTCCACTATCTCCAGCACCCACTTCTCTGTGATGACGGACCAGTGCTGAAGATAGTGAGAGAGTCTGCCTCTAACCGGAAACGAGGAGGTGACCTGGACACATATCAGGACTTAGACTGAGAAACAGATGGCTGGGTAGAGGTGGCTCTTCTTTGGCCCCTTCTGCCCCTGCCTCTGAAAGACCCCCTTTACTGGCCAAAGTTCAACTGGGGATAGGGATTGTAAGGCCTGGGAACAAAACTTCTACCCCTACCGCCCATGGGACGGGATCTCTGAGGGGTGGTGGGTTTAGGCTTGGATGAATGGCTCTGCCAGGAAGCCTTGTACTCACTGACTTTTTTCATGTAGTCAGTGGATTGTAATTGAACAACATATTTTGATCACAAGGAAAATCCATGGCCTTGTTTCGAGTGTCTGTGGTCAGACTGGTTGTTCTAAGCCAGGTGAAACGTCACAGAGAGAGATGGCATGGGCCATTGCCCTAGAGGCTGCATCGTTTTCATCTGCCATGTGGAATTGGTACACAGTAGCTGCCAGGGCAGTTTTTGACGTATCCACCAGCTCCTGCACCACAGAATCTGATCCGTTGAGGGCAATAGCCTGGACAGATTTCCAAAGGGTTTTCTGATATTTGGCTGTGAATACCATGTACTGTAAGAAGAAAGCCTGAGAAGCAAAGAAGCTGTGGCACACATGTTCTTTGTTATAAAGTCAATTTTCCTGGAATCCTTGTCAGTGGGAGAGGGTGACAAGGAGACTCCAGCTTTCTCACAGGCTGCCTGCTGCACTATACTTTCATGGCTAGGGTGTGCAGACAGGAACTCTGTACCATTTTTAGACAATTTATATTTTCTCTCAAGCCGCTTATCAATCCCTGATACTGAAGTGGGGTGTTGAAGCATCTTCATGGTATTTTTTCTAAATGCATTATAAATAGGGACGACCAGGGTCTTTGAGGATGAAAAACCCTTCATCTCCCTATAATCTTCATCTTTATCGACATCCTGGTTGGGCTCCTGCATAGGGAGGTCCAGGGTATCCAGCATATTTTGTATAAATGTAAACACAGAGGAAGGATCCTCATGGTCACCCAGGGGATACCCAAGGTGAGGGTCTGGGGACTCCTGGGGGTGAAGGCCCTCAAAATCCAAGTCAGGGGCATCATAAAATTGATCAACATCATCTGCATCACCCTCACATTCTACAGAACAAAGAACTGTGGAAGAGTGCTTGCCAGCCCCAGTAAATCGAGGACCCATCTTTTGAATCTTTCTCTCAAATGGGGACAGAAAAAGAATCTCAGATTTAGAAGTGGGTAGCCATCTGGGAACAAGCGACCACCAAACAGTGTGGCTGACGATAAACACAGCCATACAATCAAGCCATACAAAAGCAAGAGTATTGGACTTTAGGAGGGCTGACTTTGGGAAAATGAGAGAGTACCTCAGAAAAGCACTAGCCAACAGGCAAGAAGGAGGGGTGAAGGAACAATGGGGAGTAATCAAAACAGCCATCACAGAGGCAACAAGCCTTTGTATAAAGCAAATCAACAAAACACAACGAAGGAAAAAAACGCCATGGTTCTCAAAAGAGGTGGCAGGGAAGGTTAAGGAGAAAAGAAAAAATTACTCACCTTAGTAATGTTGTTTCTTCTCATGGAGTCATGCTATATTATGACATATGCAGTGAGTCCCAACCTTGGAACTGCTCCGGAGGTGAAAGAGTTAACTTTCCATGCCAGGCATGGAACCATTAGCACGAGCTCGGTTGAAAACTCTGTCTGTTGTTCTTCAAGCCCAAACTGTCAGATCTTTATGAGCAAAACTCACTAAGGTTCTGTGTGGAAGCCGTAAACCTACACTAGCCCACTGGCTACTAAATACAAGAACACATTTTTCTTGGTCCCAAAACAAAGACTCAAGTCAGGGGATCCAAGAAAGAAAATTAAAAACATAACACCCAAATACCCCAAAAAGAAGGGGTGAAAAATAAGGTGGGCATCTACTAAGTGCCAACACTACACTGCCCACCCACATCCCAAAAGTAGAGGTTCTGAGGGGGGGAGGTCATAATATAGCAAGACTCCATTAGAAGAAACAACATTACTAAGGTGAGTAATTTTTTCTTCAAATAACATGAAGTCTTGCTATATTATGACATTATGCAGACTACACAGCAGTACCTCCATGGAGGAGGACAGAACCTACTTTGGAAATAGGCTCTGAAGCACAGCTAAAGAACCGAGCATCACTCCTAGCCTGGATGTCCAGGAGTAATGCTTGCAAAAGTGTGAACTGTTTTCCAGGTAGCTGCTTGACATATCTCTAGATAGGGATGTCCTGGCAGCAGCAGAGACGCAGCTGTACCTCTGGTAGAGTGAGCCCTCAGGCCTGAGGGAGGAACCTTACCCAGTTTTTCATAGCAAAATTGGATACAAGAGACAATCCACCTGGCAATGGATCTTTTAGTGGCAGGTTTTCCTATACCAACCTCACCATAAGTGAGGAACAGTTGGAGGGAGTCGAAACTGTGACCCTTGGTACGTTCTATGTAGTAACTAAGGGCTCTTTTGACATCCAAACTGTGCAGTCTCCTCTCGCCAGAGGAGGAATGGTCAGTGAAATACACAGGAAGAGACATGGATTGGTTAAGGTGGAAGTCTGAAACCACCTTAGGCAAAAACTTCCCTGTTAGTCTTGAGGACCACCTATCTCTGTGAAAGGAGATAAAATCAGGCTCCACTGACAATGCTTGCAATTCACTTATGCGCCTGCCAGAAGTGATGGCTACCAAAAACACAGTTTTCAAGTCAAGTACTTAAGCTCTGCTGAAGACAATGGCTCAAAAGGGGGTTGCATAAGCTGGGCAATGCAAATATTAAGATCCCAAGCAGGGGCAGGGTCCCTGAATGGAGGGTTGGTGTGAAGCAGCCCCTTGAAAAACTTGGAGAATACAGGATGAGCTGAAAAAGAAGAGGGTTTCCCTGCTAATAAGAAAGCAGACATGGCTGCCAGGTGCACTTTTAGGGTAGCTGGTCTCAGCCCCAATGAATTCAAATGCACCAAGTAATCTAGGATTGTGGGCAAGTCAGCAGATTCTGGGGGAATATGCTTGCCAGAGCACCATATGGAAAATCTCTTCCATTTGGAATTATAAATAGCCCTGGTGGAAGGCTTTCTAGAGGCCTTCAAGATATCCAATACACTTTGGGAAAGGTGTAGGTCAGCAAACTCTAACTCTTCAAGAGCCAGGCCTTGAGATTGAGAGATTTGAGGTTCGGATACCAAACTCTCCCCTGGGCACAGGTTAACAGGTTGTGATTCCTGGGAAGACACAGTGGAAGGTGGACTGCTAATGACATAAGGAGTGGGTATCAGGGCTGTCTGGCCCAATCTGGAGCAATCAGGATCATCTTGCAGGGTTGAGATCTGATTTTGACTAGCACCTTGAACAGGAGAGGGAAGGGGGGAAAAGCATAGAGAAACTTCCCTTCCCAAATGAGAAGGAAGGCATCCAGACGGACTGAGCCCAACACCGGGGGCCTGCAGCAAAAAAGGGGAAGTTGGTGATTGGGGCTGCAAAAAGATCTATCTGCGGGGTGCCCCATCTGGCAAATACTACCTCCAGTACTAGGGGATCCAGTGCCCATTCGTGATGGCCCTGGGAAATCCTGCTGAGAGCATCTGCCAGGACATTGTCCTTGCCTGGGAGGTGAACTGCTGTAAGGGAGGCGTTCAGGGAATAAGCCAGAGACCACAACTTCATTGTTTCTGTGCACAAGGCCGTAGACCGAGTGCCTCCTTGCTTGTTGATGTACCACATTGTAGTGGTGTTGTCTGTTCTGACCTGTACAACTTTGTTCTGAACAGATGCGGAAAAAACTTGAAGTGCTAGAAAAACTGCTCTGAGTTCCAACAGATTGATGTGGAGCAGAGATTCCTGTGGGGACCACAATCCCTGGGTAGTGAGGTAGCCCATGTGAGCTCCCACCCCAAGAGGGATGCATCTGTGTAAGATTAAGGAGTGAGACTGGGGTGAAGGGGACCCCTGTCTCAGATTACTCTAGTCCTGCCACCACTGAAGGGCCTGGATCAGAGTTCGAGTCACTGGGATCAATTTGGTTAGAGGGTCTCTCCTTTGAGACCAAAAGGCTCTCAAATGGAACTGGACGTCCCTCATCTGGAAATCTTGCTCCCTGCACTACTGCTGTAGAAGTAGCCATGTGCCCCAGGAGCTGTAGAAAATGCCTTGCTGGTCGAGACTTTGCAGGGGAAAGAGGAGGCGAGAGATCAGGGTCCTTGCTCTTTCCAGAGGAAGGAAGTGGCTCTGGCCTCTTTTGTGCTCAGTTCTGCACCTATGAAGGTGAGAAGCTGGACAGGCTCTAGGACTGACTTTGGAAGATTGAGAAGGAAACCTAGAGATGTGAGCAGTTGCTGAGTTACCTGAAGGTGTAGTTTGACCTGGTCTGGAGACTGGCCTACTATGAGCCAGTCGTCCAGATAAGGAAAGATGGCAATCTTTTGCCTTCTTAAGTGGGCAACTGCTACTGCCAGGCATTTTGTGAATACCCTCGGGGCCGAGGTGAGGCCGAAGGGCATTGCTCTGAACTGGTAATGGCCTGAGGGCAGTTCGAATCTGAGGTACTTTCGATGGGAGCTTCTGATAAGAACATGGAAGTAGGCATCCTTGAGGTCCAGGGAGGCTAGCCAGTCTCCTGGCCTTAGAGAGGGTAAAATAATTCCCAGAGTCACCATTTTGAATTTTGGTTTTAAAAGGTGCTTGTTTAGGTATCTGAGATCTAGGATGGGCCGCCATTCTCCTGTCTTTTTTGGGGTAAGGAAGTACCTGGAGTACAACCCTTTGCCCTGGTGTAGGGGTGGAACCCTTTCCACAGCTCTGAGAGCCAGAAGGGTAGAAACTTCTGTTTCTAGGGCAAGTGCCTCTGATGGATTTGCAGGTGGAAAGGACCTGGCTCTCATCTTGGAAATTTTTTTGAAGCTGAGAACCAGTCCCTGGCTTACTACTTCCAGGGCCCACTTGTCTGATGTTAAAGACTTCCAGTCCTGGACAAAGTAAGCCAGCCTGCCCCCTACCGGTAGTGGAGAATTGGCCCTGGCCACCCCATCAGGGAGCCTGCTTGGCAGGGGCTTTGGGCTGAGGGGTAGAAGTGGGCTTACTTGTACCCCGTCTGCCTCTCCCTCTAAAGAAACCCCTCTGGGCATAAGCAGTAGAGGAGGCCTGGACTTGGTAAAAAGGCCTATGAAAAGGCCTGCCCCTGCGATGCTGCCTTTGAGGAGTGGCTTGCCTTTCTTTGGCCTGTGCACTCCTATAGGTGGTCCTATATTCATCCATTTTCTTCATATAATTCTCTGTCTCCTCCCCAAACAGAGAATTGCCCACAACAGGAAAATCCATAGCCTTAGACTGGGTATCCTGTGACAGGGTAGTACATCTGAGCCAAGCCATTCTGTGAAGTGCCACAGATGTAGCCATGACCCTTGATGACACATCATTAGAGTCTACTGCAGCATGAAATTGCACCTTGGATGCCTCAATACCATCCGCAGCCACCTGCTCCAGCTCCCTAGCAAGCTGGTCAGGGACTTGTTTTGCTAGGGACAGCACAGTATCCCGTCTGGACTTCTGGTACCTAGCAGCATAAGCCATATAATTTGCCTGAGTCCTAAAGATGCTGCCATGTGCTGTTTCTTTGCCATGGCATCCATCCTCCTAGAGTCCTTTTCAGGAGGGTGCGAGGCTAGAGGAATATTTGCCTTGTCACAGGCTGCAGCCTGCACTACCCCCACATGGCTGCATTGCTGAGTGAGGAACTCCGTATCAGAGCCTGATAAAGTATACCTCTTGTCCATCCTTTTATCAACAGGAAGGATGGAGTGAGGAGTTTTAGAATTTTACTGTCTGTTCCTAAAAGATTTATACAAGGGAATAGACAGTCTCCTAGACTCTGGAATATCCATCATTTCTACATAATCAGGCTCCTCTTGATCATCAACAGCTTCCTCAACAGGGAGTTGGAGAGTTTCAGCAACTTTCTTATAGAACATAAAATGAGAAGGGGACTCAGATAGCCTGGGGGGGGAACCCCTGACGGTCTGTCTGGAGAGATGTCCGGTTCAATGGGCACATCCAGACCTTCAAAATCACATTCACTCTCCCCATACTCCTCCTCCCCTTCCTCCGGTTCATAAAAATCCTCAAAAATCAAAATCTTGAACCGGTGGAACTGGCCGAACCGAGCGCTTCCCTGATGGTGCCGGTTCGGACGGAACCGGTGAAAGTGACTGGAAAATTTGAATTGCTTTAGCTATTTCCTCAGCGGTTGGAGAAAGAACTTTTGGCTCCACACTAGCTGACTTTCTAGCCCTTTTAGTTGGAACCGGCTCCTCAGAGCTGGCTCTTCGTTTGCCCGAGGAAGCATCGCCCTGGTCAGAGGGCACTCCCTCCAGTTCGGCTGAAACCGAACCGGGCTGGCCATCCGGGTCAGCGGACTTTTTGGCCTCCCTTTCCCTGAGCCTACCAACTCTCTTTTCCACGGTGGCAGCAGGAAAATTCTTACAAATCTGGCCGTCTGCATTGAGGTGGTCAAACCCCAGACAATATACACAGGTGCTGTGTGGGTCAGCCTTAGAAAAGGCTTCCCCACAGACACCACAGTGTTGAAACCCAGTGGGCCCAGTTTTTCTTTTGGGTTTCTCAGACAGACATAGTGCCAGCCTAACCAAACTTGTCCGTTAGTGGCAATCCGCCAAGCAAGACTCCTTTATCAGTTCCCAACCATGTCACGGGCCGTGGAAAAAATTGTAATGAAATCTGTTTTTTAGAACCGATAAGAACCGGGAACCGCACTCTAAAGGACTAGAAATTTTTTTTAAAAACAACCTGATCGGTTCAAACCAAACCGAAAACACGTTTACAAGTTCCACTCAGAAGAAAAATAAATGTAAGCCTATCTATTACTTACAATACCACAGACAGAGCTTGAACTGACCGGTTGCGGTTTAATTTCGGTCAAGAAACCGAAAAATAAGACTTTTTAACCAACAAACGAACCGAGCAGAAGGAGAAATCTCCGGAGCGACTGTTCAGTGAGGCGAAGTAAAGAATCTGACAGTTTGGGTTTGAAGAACAACAGACAGAGTTTTCAACTGAGCTTGCACTCAAGGTTCCATGCCTGGCATGGAAAGTTAACTCTTTCACCTCTGGAGCAGTTCGACGGTTGGGACTCACTGCATATGTCATAATATAGCAAGACTTCATGTTGTTTGAAGGATAGCATTCAGGAAATATAAGGAAACACAGAAGGAGCAGGACAGAGAATTTTATCAGTTAAAGCAGAAAGAGGCTGGGAAGGCAGTCAGAATAGCAAAGGCCCAAACCAAGGAAAGGATAGCCAACCCTGTTAAGAAGGGGGATAAGACCTTTTATAGGTACATTAGGGAGCGAAAAAAGACCAAAGGAGGGATACTGAGGCTTAATAAAGGGGAAGGAATGTGGGTAGAGGGTGACAGTGAAAAAGCAGGGATACTGAATGAATATTTCTGCTCAGTATTCACAAAGGAAGAGGAGAGGGAGGTACCTAAACCAAACAAGAGAAACACTCTGAAGACAAGGGTTAATACCAGTCCATTTACAGAAGAAAGGGTTCTGAAAGAACTAATAAAATTGAAAGTGGGCAAAGCAATGGGGCCCTGATGGGATTCACCCAAGAATTCTAAAAGAACTAAGGGTAGAACTAGTGACACCGCTGACTACTCTCTAACAAATCATGGGAAGATGGGGTGGTACCTGAGGACTGGAGAAGGCCAGATGTGATTCCTCTTCACAAAAGTGGGAGCAGGACAAAGGCAGGAAACTACAGACCAGTTAGTTTGATCTCAGTGGTAGGGGAAATGATGGAATCACTTCTGAAGCAAAGAACTATTGAGTACCTAGAGGCCAGTGGGGCACAGGACCCAAGACAGCATGGATTCACGATGGGAAGGTCATGTCAGACAATCTAATAGATTTCTTTGACTGGGTGACCAAGTAGTAGACCAGGGAGGGGCTGTGGACATGGCCTACCTAGATTTTAGCAAGGCATTTGATACAGTCCCACACAAAAGATTAATACACAAGTTAGCCAGCCTTGGAGTGGGTCCCAAGATGATAGCCTGGATAAAAAAACTGGCTAGACAACAGGATGCAAAGGGTAGTAGTAAATGGAGTCCACAGTGAAGAAAGGAGGGATACTAGTGGGGTACCGCAGGGTTCAGTACTGGGACCGGTCCTTTTTAAATGTTTTAGAGGAACTGGAAGGAAAAGTATGTCTCTTTGCAGACAACACAAAGATCTGCAACAGGGTTGATACACAAGATGGAGTGGAAAGGATGAGAAGGGACTTAAAAAGGTTGGAGGAATGGTCAAATGTAAGGCAGCTCAGATTCAATGCAAAGAAGTGCAAGGTAATGCACCTGGGAAACAAAAATCCAGGGGAAGAGTACACAATGGGGGGTGAGATACTGACAACAGTAAAAATGGAAAAGGACCTGGGCGTAATTATATCTGATGACCTAAAAGGTGGGCAAGAAATGTGAGAAGTCAGTAAGGAAGGCTGGGGGATACTGGGATGCGTAGGGAGAAGCATCAATAGTAGAAAACAAGAAGTTATTATCCCTCTGTACAGACAGTTGGTGAGACCCCACCTGGAGTACTGTGTGCAGTTCTGGAGACCCCATCTCCGCAAAGACATAGACAGAGTGGAGGCTGTCCAGAGGAGGGCAACCAAAATGGTGTAGGGTCTGCACCAGAAGACATACGAAGAAAGACTAAAGAAGCTTAATATGTACACCTTTGAGAAAAGAAGGGAGAGAGGGGACATGATAGAAACTTTCAAGTACCTCAAGGGAATCAACAAAGTCAAAGAGGGTTGCATCTTTCAAAAAAAGAGATGTACAAGAACAAGGGGGCACAATTTGAAGATAATGGGGGGAAGGCTCAGAGGTAATGTGAGGAAGTATTTTTTCATGGAGAGGGTTGTGGATGCATGAAACAGTCTCCCTGAGGAGGTAGTGGAGTAAAGAACAGTGGGGGAATTCAAGAATGCATGGGACAGACATAAGACAGTCCTAGTGGGGGGGGTAGGGGGAAGTAAACTATTGGTTAACTAGGATCTGCAGCTTATCTGTTAGGTAGGAAAAATGGGCAGACTACATGGGCCAAGCGGTCCTTATCTGCAGCAAATTATATGTTTCTATGTAAGGGTCTGAAACAGTTGCCATGCTTTTTCCATATCTTGCACTGACGGATGAACCTGCGCAGTTAGTAAGTATTTTTTTTCTGTATGCTTTAAGCTGCCTGTTGTCTCGCTATTGGCTTTCCCAGGAGCAACGGGAGCATATCTGTCTTGACAGCGTTTCTTTTTAGCCACTTCATCAGAGGCTTGCTCAAGCTATCTTTTTTCGTCAATCTTATCATTTTTCAGTTTGTGAGGAACTTCATCTTTGGAAGCTTTATTTTTTGGCTGTGATCTGGAGGGTTCCTCAGCACCTCTGCTTTTGTTATTGGCACTTTTGAATGGCCCCTCATAGGAAGCCTTTGATTTATCCTCAGCCACAATAATGAAAGGTTTGTCAGCTATGTTCACCAATTTAAGCAAAGCAAACCAGTTCTGGACCTACGAACTGAGTGCAGATTTCTGTGAAAATACCACCGGCCAGTCCTGCCCCAGTTAATAAACTATTACCAGTGCTTTTTTTTTTTGGTTGTAAAACTGGGATCTATACCAATGCCAATCTTAATAGAAACCAGTAATACTCAACTGCGCACAGGTGGCTGCTGGACCCTTATGGACAGTCCTGACACAGATGATACCAAGGTCCAGTAATATAACAAAAAAGGTTTCCTTGTAATTGCCAATCTTGAGAGAAAACCTTCAGGCACTGTTTAAATTTGAAATCTACTGCAGATGCCTCATGGTAAACCCCGTGAAGTCTGAGATAAAAAAATAAGGCAACTGTCCCTAATTTGATGGTTCCCACAAGAATTTGCCCCAAAAATGAAGGAAACCGTCGAAAATAAGCACCTGCGATAAAATTAGGCTTTAAACTAAATAGTCGCGGTAAAAATAAAGTCAAAATAGTGATATCGAGCTAAAAATTAAAAATTTGTGCAACACTAATGAAAAAGTAAAACTTTCACTCAGCACACTAAAGGAAATAATTTATGAGGAAAACTTTACCTAGATAAGCACTAGGAGGCTGTCAACAAGGAAAGTTGGGAGACACCGCAGAGGCAATATTGCTCAGTCCAATGGAGAAAAAAATCTGAAGCATTCAGCAGCTCTCACTCAGCTCACACCCCCTCCTGTCTTTTGATTGGCTTGGCCCTACATTCATTTAAATATCTCTTAAAGGCACACCTCCAGGCCAGTTGCACCTAGCCAGCTAAGTGCAAAAAAGTTACTGATGCTAAACAACTCCTGGGGTAAGAAGGGCTCATTATCACATCTCTTACCAAATTTGGAGTTTCTTATTGATGAGTTTTTAACTTGTGTTTTTGTCATTTCTGTTTCCACTTTTGTGGACATTTGCCTGCTTTTCAAATCCTGTTATTCCTTCTCGAGGCATGTGCCGTCTTCCTTCGAAAAAATTCTGAAGCCTTCAGGCAGCTCACAACCCTCCTGTTTTTTGATTGGCTATGGTCCTAAGCTCATTTAAATAAAAATGATCTTAAAGGCATACCTCCAGGGCAGTTGCACCTAGCCAGCTAACTCCTAAAGTTACTGATGCTGAAGAACTACTGGGGTAAGAAAAGTATGGAACTGAGTTGTTACAGATAGCACATGATAGTCCTATGGCTAGTCACTCAAGAAGGTACCACACCCTTGCCAGACTGATGTACAGATTTTGCTGGCCTGGAATTCACGAAGATGTTGCTACCTATTGCAATTCCTGTGCTGAGTGTCAGAAAGTAGCCCCAGTAACTAAAAAAAAGAGAAGGTGCCCCTGGTGCCCCTACCATTGATAGATGTGCCTTTTGAGAGAATTGCAACGGATGTGGTTGGCCTCTTAGACAAAAGTAAAATGGGGGAGGGGAAATCAGGAGGGACGGGCGGGTTAAGGGGAAATCAGGATAAAATTGGAAGGGGGCCAGGGGATACTCAATGCATAAAGAGTATCATGGAGCAGACTAGGTGGGCAGTGATGGTCATTATATGATGACAATTGCATGTACTGTATAAATATGTAATCAATTAATTTCAGTACTATGTGACTATGCTACTCGATACCCCGAGGTGGTATCCCATGTACAAGGCGACTGCAACTCAGCACTTTCAAAAAGGGTGACTCAATCATGGCGCTTTTGCACAGGGCTACCTGGCGGGGTGTGTGTGACCGGATAAGGGGTTCGGTGAATATAGCGACGGGATGTAGCTATGTATACACGCGGGAGGGGGAAAGACCACACCATGTGACGGGCAAAAGGGGAGGGAGGGTTTGTTGGGTGTAGCGTGGCGATGCACTGCCAAACTGGCCATGTGACATGGTGGATTGTTGGCAGGCTGGGTTTGGGAGGGTACCGGGTGTGCGTGTGGTTTTTGCGGCAGGTCATTTTTTTATTTTAGTTCTGCACCCCTCCCAACTTGCACCCCTCTGGAGTTGAGAATCCTTAAGTAGGGGGGTGTGGGGGGGCATAGCCCCCTGCATAAATAGAAGAAATCTGTATCTCAGGCGCCCTCTTGCTGTTCACCACGAATGTACATCGCCGAAATTCATTTTCAGTGATGTAGACTCACCCTAATGGCGATCACTATTTCACAGTCACCGTTATCACATGGAACTCCAGAGGCAGTTCCTATGTATACTGTCACGGCCCAAAAAGTGGTAGCAGAGCTTGCCAAAATTTTCAGCAGAGAGGGCATACCAAAGAGATTATTACTGATCAGGGTAGTAATTTTAGTGCTGCATTGCTGAAGTAGCTGTACCAACTGCTAGGTATCAGCACCTTAAGAACCTCCCCTTATCACCCTCAGACAGATGATCTTGTTGAGCGTTTTAAACAAACCCCAAAATGCATGCTGAAAAGGTTTGTAAAAGGGGAAGAGAAAGATTAAGACCAGTACTTACCTCAGCTGCTTTTTGCTTACAGAGAAGTGCTACAGGCATCAACAGGTTTTTCCCCATTTGAAATGTTGTATGGTAGACAACCTAGAGGGCCACTAGATGTAATAAAAGAAACATGGGAAGATAACCCCACACAGAAAAACTCTATTAGATCTTATATGTGTGCCCTGAGAAAGAAGCTGGCAAAATATGTTGAACTTGCCCATAGTAATCAGGCAGAGGCCCAAAACCAACACAAAGCATATTATGACCATTGGGTAAAAATTGTTCAGCCAGGTGAAAAGGTCTTGCTGCTGTTACCCACTACAGAAAATGAACGGTTAATGAAGTGGCAAGGGCCTTATGAAGTTCTTAGACAAACTGGCACATTAACTATGAAATTGAAACCCCTGACAGGAAATATCCTGCCAAGATATACTATGATAAACTCCTGAAGAAATTAGTTGAAAAAACATCAAAGGCTGCTTTGCTAGTTTTACCAGAAACCGATAAAAAAAAAGATACTGACAGAGCTTATGACCGATCAGGACAAACTGTAACCAATGATGCTGTAAATGTGAATGTTTCCTTAAACTCTGAACAAACCAAAGAAATTCATAATTTGGTAAAGTCATTTAACAGTACTTTCACCACAGTGCCAGGCCGAGCAAAAGAGGTCAAACACGTAATAGTGACAGGAAATGCATGCCCTATCAGACAAAAGACATACAGATTACCAGAGCTGTGAAGAGCAGACGTGGTTAAGGAAATACAAAAAATGAAAGAGTATCACAGAAGAGTCGAGAAGTGCTTGGTCATCACCAGTAGTGATTGCAAATAAAAAAGAAGGAATCTGCCTTGATTTTAGGAAACCATCAAGTTTCAGAATTTGACCATTATTCTATGTCCAGGATAGATGATTTGGTGGACAGATTGGGGAGTGCCAAGTACTGTACATCAGTACCCTTGATCTCACCGAAGGCTGCTGGCAAATTCCCCTAGCTAAAGAATCCAGATACAAAACCGCATTTGCCACTCCTATTGGTTTCTATCAGTTCACTACGCCATTTGGTTTACATGGTGCACCCACTACATTCCAGAAGTACATGGATGGAATTTTATCTCCTCACACTGGTTACTGTGCTGTGTACCTGGATGATGATGTGGTGTGCAGTCCAGACTGAGAAAGCAACCTGGAACAACTATGAGCAGTTGTACGATCCATCAAAAAGGCAGGTCTGACAATTAATCCTACCAAATGTAATTGTGCATGCAGGAAACCAGATATTTGGGCTATGTTTTGGGAAATGGAGAAGTAAAGCAAGAGATTTCTAAGACAGAAGCTGTAGCTAACATTCCTATCCTTAAAACAAAGAAAAATGTCAGCCCATTTTTAGGGCTGGCTGATTATTATCGGAGATCCCAACTCTGCCCAGCTAGCTACTCCCCTCTCTGAAATAACGAAGAAATTGTGCCAGAATAATGTGAAAAGGACCCCAGAGTGTGATGAAGCTTTTCGGGCTATCAAGGCTGCATTATGTTCAGCCCCTGTTTTAAGAAGTCCAGACTTTGAGAAACAATTTTTGTTACAGACAGATGCATCAGAGGTAGGCCTAGGTGCTGTCTTGAGTCAGAATATAGATGGGAAGGAACATCCCATTCTCTATATCAGTAGGAAGTTGCACAACAAAGAGAAGAAGTACTCCACCACTGAAAAGGAATGACTTGCGGCAAAGTGGGCCATTGAGTCCCTTACGTTTTAATTGTTAGGAGCTGACTTTGTGCTTTATACAGATCACAATCCTCTCTGCTGGTGTAACCAAATGAAGGATAAAAATTCCAGAATCACATGGTGATACCTGGCACTACAGCAATTTAAATTTAAAGTGATGCACAAATATGGGAAAGAGAATGTCAATACTGATTTTCTGTCAACTTATGGATCAGAAGAAAAAATTACTCACCACAGTAATGTTGTTTCTTCTAATGGAGTCTTGCTGTATTCTGACTACTGTATAAGCAGTTAGCCCCAGCACTTGACCTGCTCCAGAGAGTAAAGAGTTAACTCTATGCAAAGGCATAGAACGTTGAGCTCGAGCTCGGTTTTCAAACCTCTGTCTGTGGTACTCTGAAGTGTAACCATCAGATTCTTACACACACTAAACTAACTCAAAGAAGAAATTGTTTCAAAAATGCTGTGCCAAATGGCAAAACAAGGTTTTAGGTTCAAAAGACTCAAGTTGAGAACCCCCCCCCAAAAAAACCAATAGGTAGTGATTTACCAAAAATGTTTAATAAACAAACTAAAAGAAACCCCCTAAGAGATGGAGGCACGTCCGGTATACCTCGGGGGTGAAGCATTGTGCTTGCCCCACCACATCCCAAAACTACTAGGTTCCAGGACAGGAGGTCAGAATACAGCAAGACTCCATTACAAGAAACATTACTATGGTATTTTTTTCTTCAAACAACATGAAGTCTTGCTGTATTCTGACTATATGCAGACTACCAAGCAGTACCGCCTTGGAGGAGGGGGTTACAGAACCTATTTTGGGAACAGGCTCTGCAGCACAGCCGTGCCAAACCTAGCATCACTTTGTGACTGGATGTCCAAAGAGTAATGCTTGGTAAAAGTGTGAACAGATTTCCAGGTAGCTGTTTTGCATATGTCCACTAAAGGTATATCTCTAGCTGCTGTGACTGAAGCAGCTGTACCTCTGGTAGAATGAGCCCTCAGGCCTGAGGGAGGTTGCTTTTCAAGTTTAGAATAGCAGAATTGAATACAAGAGACAATCCACCTGGCAACAGACCTCTTGGTAGCAGGTTTGCCCTTTCCCACCTCACCATAAGTGAGAAACAACTGAGAGCAGTCCTTCCTATGGGCCTTAGTATGCTCAATATAGTAACTAAGATCCTTTTTACATCAAGACTATATAACCTCCTCTCCCCAGAGGAGGAATGATCAGTGAAAAACACAGGAAATGACACAGACTGGTTCAGATGAAAGTCTGACACCACCTTGGAAATAAACTTTCTATTAGTGCAGAGGACCACCTTATTTCTATGAAAGGAAAATAAATTAGGTGCCTCTGATAAGGCCTGTAATTCACTGATTCTCCTGGCAGAGATAATGGCCACCAGGAACACAGTTTTCCAAGTCAAGTATTTCAGCTCAGCTGAAAATAAAGGTTCAAAAGGGGGCTGCATAAGCTGAGCAATACAGATGTTCAGATCCCAAGAAGGGGTAGGCTCCCTAAAGGGAGGATTGACATGAACCAAACTTTTGAAGAATTTCTTGAAAACTGGATGGGAAGCTAGGGAGGAGCCCTTACCAGCAGAAAAGAAGGCAGACACAGCTGCTAAATGTACTTTGAGAGTAGTAGGCCAGAGGCCTAAACAGTTAAGATGCACTAAATAGTCCAACACTGTGGCAATATCAGCCAGTTCTGGCTTAGTATGCCTCCTGAAACACCAAAACCCAAACCTTTTCCATTTGGAGTTGTAAGCTTTCCTAGTAGCAGGTTTTCTGCTAACTCAAAATATCCAGGACTGATTGGGAGAGATGCAAACTTGCATATTCTAACTCTTCAAGAGCCAGGCCTTGAGCCTGAGAGTCTGAAGGTTGGGATACAGAATCCTCCCCTGACAGAAGGTGAGGAGATTGTGTTGCCTGGGAAGACACAAGGGCAATGTTACTGACGGTGACAGCAGAGGATACCAAGGCTGTCTGGCCCAATCTGGAGCCACCAGAATCACCTTGCAAGGTTGAGACGTGATTTTTATCAGGACCATGAATATCAGAGAAAAAGGAGGAAATGCATACAGAAACCTGCTAGTTCAATTCAGCAGAAGAGCATCCTGAGGGACAGGACCCAGAAAGGGTGGTCTGCAACAATAAAGAGGAAGTTGACGATTGTCTGGGGCTGCAAAGAGATCTATCTCTGGAGTGCCCCATCTCTTGAAAATGACTTGAAGAACTAGAGGGTTCAGGGTCCATTTGTGATGACCGTGAGAAATCCTGCTGAGAACATCTGCAAGAATGTTGTCTTTCCCTGGGAGATGCACAGCCACCAGGGAAGCCTGAAGAGAATAAGCTAGAGACCATACTTTCATGGCCTCTGTGCACAAGGCCGAGGACTGAGTGCCCCCCTGCTTGTTGATGTACCACATGATTGTGGTATTGTCTTTCCTGATCTGCACCACTTTCCCCTGAACCACAGTTGAGAATGTCTGAAGTGCTAGAAAGACAGCTCTCAATTTCAGAAGATTTATGTGTAGGATGGACTCCTGGTGTGACCAGGTTCCCTGAGCTGTAAGATGATCTAGGTGAGCTCCCCAGCCCAGCGAGGCATCTGTGGTGAGAGTCACAGAAGGGACTTGACTGATAAAAGGAACCCCTTGTCAAAGACTGTCTTCCTCCAGCCACCACTGGAGGACCTGGACTAAGGTTTGAGAGACTGGAACCAGTTTGGGAGAGTGGGTTTTTTTTCTGAGACCAGTAAGATCTGAGATGAAACTGAATATCTCTCATCTGAAATCTTGCTCCCTGAACTACTGCTGTGGAAGCTGACATGTGGCCCAGCAGTTGCAGAAAGTGTCTGGCTGGACGAGACACTTGAGGATGAAAAGAAGAGGCCAGAGTGACCAATGAAGAGGGAGAAATGCCCTTGCCTGAATAGTATTTATTTCCACCCCTATGAAGGTGAAAAGCTGGGCTGGCTCCAGAACAGACTTCATCAGATTTAGAATGAAACCCAAGGATTCTAGAAGTTTTTTGGGTGACCTCTAAGGCTGACTTGACTTGGTCTGAGGACTGGCCCACTAAGAGCCAGTCGTCCAGGTATGGAAACAGAAGGATGCCCTGCCTCCTGAGGAATGTCACCACTACTGCAAGACACTTGGTGAACACCCTTGGAGCAGATGTCAGGCCAAAGGGCATGGCCCTGAATTGATAATGGCCTGAGGGCAACTCGAACCTGAGGTACTTTCTGTGGGAATGTCTGATAGG
This sequence comes from Neoceratodus forsteri, assembly GCA_016271365.2. NCBI lineage: Eukaryota > Metazoa > Chordata > Ceratodontiformes > Ceratodontidae > Neoceratodus > Neoceratodus forsteri. Next base: position 1,729,756,789 of record CM057456.1, read on the forward strand.
TATGTGGAAGTAGGCATCTTTGAGGTCCAGGGAGGCTAGCCAGTCTCCTGGTCTCAGAAAGGGAAGAATTACTCCCAGAGTCACCATTTTGAATTTTGGTTTTGACAAATGTTTGTTCGGGTACCTTAAATCTCAGATGGGTCGCCACTCCCCTGTCTTTTTGGGGGGTTAGGAAGTATCTAGAATTCAAAGAACCTCTGTGCACAAGCACTGAGGCAAAGGTTACCCCAAAGGTCATTTGGCCGGTAACCTTTGCCTCAGTGCTTGTGCACAGAGGTTCTTTGTCTTTTAAATTGTTTTTTATTTTAATTGGGTTCACCACAACATAACCCAGATAGACCATCTTAGGGTAGCTGGTCTATTCCACTGGGGTGTCAAACAGATGAGGCATACTGATGAGTCCTGGAAGGACGAAATACATGTCTATGTCTTCTGTTGGGCCCTTTGCAAACTGTGTGTGAGGCCCTTTGGCACCATGCATTTCTGCTTAAAATTGAACCATCATAATATTCTGTGGTGATTTGCATATGCAGCCCATGATGCTTTGCATTGTGAGGGCATGTGTGATTTTGTATTTATCTGGAATACAGTCCTTTTCCCCTGTGACAAAGAGGTATCTTCTCTATTGCTTGCAAAAGCAGAAGAGAGGAGACTTCTGCCTCTAAGGCCTTTGTCTCCAAGGGAAAGGGAGGACTGAAGGACCTTGCTCTCATTCTTGGGAACCTTTTGAAACTGAGAGCAAGTTCTTGGCTCTCTACTTCCAGGACCCATTTGTCTGAAGTAATAGACTCCCAGGCCTGGGAGTAGTGAGCCAGCCTGCCCTCCCCCCACTGGGATTGGGGAGGTGACCCTGACTGACATCTCAGGGTGTCTGCTTGGCAGGGGGCTTAGACTGAGTAGCTGATGGGGTCCTAGTCACCCCACGTCTATCTCTTCCCCTAAAGAACACCCTCTGCTGGAAAAAAGAGGAGGAAGCCTGAGCTTGGTAAAAAGGCCTGTGAAAAGGCCTGCCCCTGCCCCTAAACTGCTGCCTCTGAGAAGTAGTTTGCTTTTCTTTGGCTGCAGCACTCCTATAGGTGGTCCTGTATTCGTCCATTTTTTTCATATAATTCTCTGTTTGATCCCCAAAGAGAGAATTACCAGTTACAGGAAAATCCACGGCCTTAGCCCGAGTATCCTGTGAGAGGTTGGTACACCTAAACCAAGCAAATCTCCTCATGGAGATAGATGTAGCCATGACCCTGGAATGGACATAATTAGAGTCAACAGCAGCGCAGAATTGCAATTTAGATGCCTCTATACCATCTGCAGCCACCTGCTCCAGCTCCTTGGCTAGCTTGGGGGGAAGGGCATTTTTAGCTAGCTCCAGAACCACATCCCACATAGATTTCTGGTACCTAGCTGTATATGCCACGTAGTTAGATTGTCTGAGTCCCAAACAGGATGCCAAGTACTGCTTTTTTGCCATGGCATCTACTTTCCTGGAATCCTTGTCTGGGGAGTGAGATACCAGGGGAATATTAGCCTTGTTACAGGCTGCAGCTTGTACTACCCCAACGTGGCTGCTATGATTGCTAAGGATTTCCGTCCCAGTACCTGACAAAGTACACCTCCTGTCCATTCTCTATTCCAAAGGGGGTATGGATGTAGGAAATTGTTAAATTTTTTGTGTCTGCTTCCCCAAGGATTTGTGTAAGGGGATAGACACCCTCTTTGACTCTGGTACATCCATCATTTCTAAATACTCGGTTCTTCCTGATCCTGTTCAGCCTCTTCCGAAGGAAGCTGAAGAGTGTCAGCCACTTTCTTGTAAAACAAGATATGGGAAGGGAACTCAGAAAGCCTGGGAGGAGAAACCTAAGAGGGCCTGTCTGGGGAGATGTCAGGCTCTACCGGCCCATCTAAGCCCTTACCCTCTTCATCATAATCTTCCTCCTCCTCCCAATCGCCCTCATAGTAAGCTTCAGGATTTATGTCTGAAGCAGACATTTCCGACCAAACCAGTCTGCTTTGAACCGAAACCAGTTCAGTCAAAACTGGGCAAAGCGACTGAACTATTGAAATTGCTTTCGCTATCTCCTCAGCGGTCGGAACATGGGAAGTCAGATCCGAACTGGCTGATTTTCTTTTCCTTTTAGTTCGAACCGATTCCGCAGAATCGGCTCTCCGTTTGCCCGAAGAGGTATCGCCCAGGTCAGTGGGCACCTCTTCAGGTTCGGTCACAACCGAACTGGGCTGGCCATCCGGGTCAGTGGACTTCTCAACCTCCCTCTCCCTTAGCCTACTCAAATGTTTTTCCAGAGTGGCTTTGGGAAAGTTTTTGCATATTTGGCAGTCTTCTTTGAGGTGGTCAAACTCCAGACAGTACACAAATACGAGGGGAGGGTTGACCTTGGCAAAGGCGTCCTTACACTCGGTACAGTGCTGAAACCCAGTGGGTCTGGTTTTCTTTTTGGGTTTCTCAGACATGCCTTAAACCTAAACTCACCCAAAACAGCAGTTAAGCTAGATGACTACAAATTTTTCGGTTCTAACCGTGTCACGGATTGGTTAAAAAAATCCTAAAAGTCAGATTTTTTTATGAACCGATAAGTATAGGAAAAACCACACAAATAACAAAGTATACAGAAACAGAATAGGTTTCGGTTCCACACCGGACCGACTGGTAAGAAACCAAACTTAAAATAATTTCTCGAGAAAAATACCACTACCTACAACTACCACTTACTGGTACCGAGACAGAGGAAAGAATACCGAAATTCTTGAAGAAGCGACTTGAAAAACCGACCAATTCGTACTGTAACCGAACCGAAGCGCAGGAGGGATCTCCGGAGTGACTTCACAGTTAGGCGGAGTAAAGAATCTGATGGTTACTCTTCAGAGTACCACATACAGAGGTTTGAAAACCGAGCTCGAGCTCAACATTCCATGCCTTTGCATAAGAGTTAACCCTTTACTCTCCAGAGCAGTTCAAGTGCTGGGGCTAACTGCATATAGTCAGAATACAGCAAGACTTCATGTTGTTTGAAAGTGAGAATTCCGAAGGTTAAAAAAACCTACATGTGTGAGTTTAAACTTCTCTGTTTGATATACTGCATGTGTACTAAACTGTAAAGGTTATACGCTAATGTTAGAATGTATACTTAGAATGGCAGAAAAAGGGGAGAAAAATTCTGATGGGGGATCTGAATATGCCAGATGTTAACTGGAGTGCAGCTGTAGCAGCCACTTCTAAGAGTGAGGTTATTCTAGATGCCCTACAGGGGGCATGCCTTAGATAATTAGTATTGGAACCCATTCGAGAAGGATGTAATCTTAGACCTGGTACTCTCAAATGGAGATGGAGAGAGGATCACAGATGTGGAAGTGGGTAGCCATCTGGGAACTAGTGACCATCGAACAGTATGGTTCACGATAAACACAGCAGTAGAGTCAAGCCATACAAAGGCAAAAGTACTGGACTTTAGGAAGACTGACTTTACCAAAATGGGTGAGTGCCTAAGGAATGCACTAGCAAATGGGTAGGAAGGTGGGGTGGAAGAACAATGGGGAATAATCAAAACTGCCATTACAGAGGCAACAAGTCTTTGTGTGAAGCAAATAAACAAAACAAAACAAAACTATCTAAGAAACCACTATGGTTCTCAATGGAGGTGGCAGGGAAGGTTAGGGTGAAAAAGAAAGCATTCAGGAAGTACAAGGAATCACAGAAGGAGCAGGACAGAGAATGGTATCAATTAAAGCAAAAGGAAGCAGGAAAGGCAGTCAGAACAGCAAAGGCCCAAACTGAGAAAAACATAGCTAACTCAGTTAAAAAGGGGGATAAAACCTTTTACAGGTACATCAGGGAGCAAAGGAAGACCAAGGGAGGGATAGTAAGGCTTAATAAAGGGGAAGGGGGTGGGCAGAGGGTAACTGTGAAAAGGCAGAGATACTAAACAAATAGTTTTGCTCAGTATTCACAAATGAAGAGGGAGGTACTTAAACCAAACAATAGAAACACTCTGGATACAGAAGTTGATACCAGCCCATTTACAGAAGAAAGGGGTCTGAAAGAACTCTTAAAACTGAAAGTGGACAAAGCAATAGGGCCTGATGGGATTCATCCAAGAATTCTAAAAGAACTAAAGGTGGAACTAGTGACACCACTGACTACTCTCTTTAACAAATCATGGGAGGATGGGGTGGTACCTGTGGACTGGAGGAGGACAGATGTGATTCCACTTCACAAAAGTGGGAGCAGGGCAGAAGCAGGAAACTACAGACCAGTTAGTTTAACCTCAGTGATAGGAAAAATGATGGAATCACTTTTGAAGCAAAGAATTGTCGAGTACCTAGAGGCCAGAAGGGCACAGGACCCAAGGCAGCATGGATTCACAGCGGGAAGGTCATGTCAGATGAATCTAATAAATTTTTTTGACTGGGTGACCAAAGTAGTAGATCAGGGAGGGGCTGTGGACATGGCCTACCTAGACTTTAGCAAGGCATTTGACACAGTCCCACACAAAAGATTAATATACAAGTTAGTCAGCATGGCAGTGGGTCCCAAGATGGTAGCCTGGGTAAAGAACTGGCTGGAGAACAGGACACAGAGGGTAACAGTAAATGCAGTCCACTCTGAAGAAAGGGGGGTTACTAGTGGGGTACTGCAGGGTTCAGTATTAGGACCGGTCCTCTTCAATGTCTTTATAAGTGACATTGCAGAGGGACTGGAAGGAAAAGTATGTCTCTTTGCAGATGACATACAGATCTGCAACAGAGTTGATACACAAGGTGGGGTAGAAAGAATGAGAAGGGACTTGGCAAGGTTGGAGGAATGGTCAGATGTATGGCAGCTTAGATTCAATGCTAAGAAGTGCAAGGTAATGCACCTGAGAAACAAAAACCCAAGGGATGAGTACACAATGGTGGGTGAGATACTAACAGCAACAAAAATGGAAAGGGACCTGGGGGTAGTCATATCAGATGACCTAAAGGTGGGCAAGCAATGTGAGAGGGCAGTAAGGAGGGCTGTGGGATACTGGGATGTATAAGGAGAGGCATCACCAGTAGAAAACAGGAAGTTGTTATCCCTCTGTACAGACAGCTAATGAGACCCCATCTGGAGTACTGGATGCAGTTCTGGAGATCCAATCTCCGTAAAGACATAGGCAGGATGGAGGCAGTCCAGAGGAGAGCAACTAAAATGGTGCAGGGTCTGCAGTGGAAGACATATGAAGAGAGACTTAAGGAGCTTAATATGTATAGCCTCGAGGAAAGGAGGGAGAGGAGGGACATGATAGAAACTTTCAAGTACCTCAAGGGAATCAACAAAGTCCAAGAGGGTAGCATCTTTCAGAAAAAGGTATGCAAGAACAAGGGGCACAATTTGAAGATGGGGGCGCTCAGAGGTAATGTAAGAGTATTTTTTTCACAGAGAGGTTGTGGATGCATGGAACAGCCTTCTGGAGGTGGTTGTGGAGTCAAAAAACAGTACTGAATTCAAGCATGCATGGGACAGTCATAAGGCAATTCTAGGGGGTGGGGTAGGAAGAAGTAGGCTGTTGGTTAACTAGGATCTGCAAACTTATCCATTAGGTAGGGAAATGGGCAGACTGGGTGGGCCAAGCGGTCCTTATCTGCCAAATCAAAATTCTATGTTGTATTTGCAGAGAATTCACAGAAAGTTTAGAAATGTTTTTCAAACAGGATTCCCTAAAAGAGGGGGGTATGCGACAGGGTTGAACAAGACCCTGTCCCATTTGTTATGCAGAAAGAGTTAAATGCAAGGGTCTGTTCTATTCTCTCCTTTTCTGTCTCTCATCTGTCTGACTGCGTGACCAAATGTTTTTCTGAGACCTAGAAACTGAACACTCTGATGGTCTCACTATCTCTCCACCTTCACTTGCTGTTTCTGTCTTTTCTTCTCCCTTGCATATCTGCAGTTGTAAAAAAATATATGTGAAACTGTAAGTGATACTGGGACCCCTTTGTCTGAAATTGTATATACTCATACTGTTGAAAGGATTGCAAAAAGCTATTTGGAATTTAGGGGATTAACCTGAGATGCAGTTTGTGAGCTACTCTCAGGCTTGTTTGCAAACTCTTTTTCAGAGCTGTCAGCAGGAGGCCAGCTTGGGGCACTGTTCTGTTTGCAACCCTGCTCAGTAAAGAAACGGACGAGAACTCAATACACCTTAAAAGAAACAGGATGTCACCTTAACGAGCTCAAAGTGAAGAGGTTAATTGTCAGGCAAAGACTTGTAAAAAAAGCAGCAATATTTTTATTTTGGGAGAGACTGAAACTTGAAATTAGAGATACCTTCAGATGAAGGACGTTGTTTCTCTGTTAGCACTGCCTTTGTAAATATACTGAACAATTTTTATTTTACTGTTATCGATAATAATAAAACACTAATTGAGAATTTTATAACTGCTTCTGGTTTTCCTATGCTTCCTGACCTATGCCTCAATGACAGACATCCCAGATGTTTAATAATTACATTTTATTACTCTCATTTATTGTTTTTTTAGGCTGCTATACTCATTTATATTTAATATATGTATTTTATGGTGGGTTGTTAATATTGTTTTTCTGAACTTTATGCTGTTCACCTATGTTTACGTACCTTATTGTAATGGAGCCCTGAACCTCTGGGGAAGAGTGCCACAACCATTTGCTTTGACATGGTCTGAGGTGGGGTGGGGGTGCTTATTGGAATTCAGGATGCTGCATGTTGTTTTTCTCCTGCAGTCCACAGAACTGACGTTGCTGCAAACAGGCTTGTTGCTTGCAGGTGACGTGGCAGCACTGCTTGATGGTAAATGGGACTATGGTGATGATGGGGAGCACCTAGATGTTGAAAGGTCTCATACACACCTTGATATCATATGGTTATAATACTATCTTGATGGTATTGTTCGATGTTAAAAAATACCACACTTTTCTTAAAGGAAAACTGTTCTTTGCACTGCAAAGCTTACCCTCCAGTTTAGCTTTTATGAGAAAAGCGGCTTTTTTCTCGTGCCGCAAAGTAGTTTAATTATGAAAAGTCCACTACCTGGAAGTATGGCAGATGCTGGGACGGCTCCATTAACTGCTAAGGTGCGGCACTGCACTGTGCGCTTCAACACAAATGCATTAGTGCACAGCGCACCACCTTACAGTTAATGGAGCTGCCCCAGCATCCACCATACTCGGTAGCGACCTTTCATAATTAAACTTTCGCACAAGAAAAAAGCCGCTTTTCTCATAAAAGCTAAACCGGAGGTTAAGCTTTGCAGGGGCTGGAGCCCCTGCAAAGGACAGTTTTCCTTTAAGAAATGGTTGTATTTTTATACCGTACATTTTATACAACAAACACTCCCTGCCTCACTTCATCAGACTGCTACATGGAATTTTGCTTACATTCCAGCAATACAGTTTTGATAAGGTTGTTTTTGCCTAAGTCAGCAAGATGGAGTTTGAACTCTGCCCTAGTTCCTCAGTTAGGCATTAATGATATGTAAGTTTCATCCCCATACATAAGTGTCACACACTGGTGACAATAAAACATCTTACTGTAGGTATTTCATAATGTGAGAATTGATACATTTTATAAATGCAATAACACACTCTGAGGTGTGGGTTATTGCCTGATAAGAGCACGGCCAGTTGCAAAAGGCACTCTGCACAAGCACCTTGTGCCTTATAACACACCTGGGCGTACTCTTATTAGGCGATAACCCACACCTCATCATGTGTTATTGCTTGCACATATGATTTTTGTACTGGGGACAAATGATGCCCTTGAAGTGCTGAATAAATGCCTTGCCAAGATCCAGTACTGGATTTATTTATTTATTGTATTGGAATTGCAAATCTTTGAATCAGAGACTCATTTCCAAAGGCTCAGTGTCATATTACACAGGACAGAACAATGGCAGTGTACAAGTGTGGTAACAATACAGAAACATCAAATTACAAATTCAAGGATATATACATTGTGATTGTACAAGGAAAAAAGAACCTATACAATGATGTAGCTAAAAAGTAATTACATGCATCACAGCAAGCATTTGATTCAACATAAAAATGAAGACAACAGAATTTTTGGGTCGGGGTAAACTGGAAAGGACCTAAGGGAGGTGGCATTGGACATGAGAGGCAAGCTGTCTTATGGACAGTTACAGCTGTGGAAGGTGAAGAGATGGTGCTGGAGGGCTGTTTTAAACGGCCCAATCCTTTGTTCAGATGTGATGTTAGAAGGAAGGGTGTTAAACCAGGAGGGGGCTCTGTAGCGAAAGGACCTCTGAGCCAGGGATCAATCAATCAATCAAAATCTTTATTTATTCAGGCGAACATCATTGAGCATAGCTCATTTACAAGATGGACCTGAGTGGTTATAACAATATAAGGTTACAAATTTTACACAAAAGCATGGTACTGAATGAACACAAATACAAAGATTTAAGAATGAGACAGGTGTACAAATATTTACATATATACAAGGCAAAATGACATTGGACCTAGATCATATTAAAGGAGAGAAACAAACAGTATTGTAGGGATAAAGCTAGGGTAATGGGACTTGGGGGGCATTTTGTGCACGTAGGTTGGAGAACAAGCTAGAAGAACAATAAAGAAATAGGGGTAGTATAAAAAGGGGTAGGGAAGAAGGGGTGAGAGAGGACTAGGCCTTATGGAAGCAATTGCATGATTCTGGGAATAGACTAGTGTACAGTTTTTGAAGGATGTTAAAGGAATGAGGGTATCCAATTTCAAGGTCTTTTGAAGAGAATTCCAGATAAGTGCTAGGAGTAGCTGAATGCAGCCCTTCCATACCGGTGCAGGTGATAGAATCTTCAGCATGATGAGTTTATTGATCCTTAGGGTGTAAGGCCTGGATGTGATCCGTTGAAACAATCTGAGATGTAGGAAGGAGTTTGTTTGTCAGAGCATGTAGATCCAGACAGCAGCATTTTGTTTCTTCTATGTTGTAGGGATGTCCAACTGACTGCATTGTGAGAGAGCAATGATGGGTGCTGGAGGAAGATCTGTAATGAATCTAATAGCTCTATGATACAAGGTGTCTAATTTATTTAAATGGGAGAGGAACAGTGACCATAAAGGAAGTCAGAGTAGTCAATGAGGGATAGGAATGATGCCAGGATTAGCCTTTTTTTGGAATCTCTGGTCAGGTAGTGTTTGATCCTATAAAATAGGCCAAGTCTTTGTCTAAGCTTTTTCAGGAGCTCTTCAATGTGGCTAGTATAGTCAAGTTTACTGTCAATCCAGACTCCAAGATATTTGAATTTGTCCACATATTCCAGATTTTCACCAAGGATGGTAGATAATTGTGGGGGGGTGAATGATGGGACAGTGGAAGAGCAGCTCTTGGTGGCAAGAACATAGCTTTCATTTTCTTGGCATTTAGTAGTAATTTCTTTTCTAGTAAGTTGTGCTGTAGGAGGGAGAACTCAGACTGTAAAAGCTCACAGGCTTTTGATGGTGAGGGATTACTGACATATAGTACAGTATCATCTGCAAAGAGGTGAATATTAGATTGTGAGAGATTGGAGTCAATATTGTTGATGTAAATGGCAAAGAGGATGGGGCCCAGGATGGAACCTTGCGGTACACCTCTTAGGAGTGGTTTAGAGGTAGATAGGTCACCTTCATTTTTTACCAGTTGTATTCTTCCGGAGAGATAGCATCTGAACCATTTAAGAGAGAGTGAGTCAAGGCCTATGGAGTTCAGAGAGGAGATTAGTAGTTCATGGTCCACAGTGTCAAAGGCTTTGCTTAGATCCAGGAACACAGCACAGGTGTTATTCTTTTGTCTAAGGCAGTCTGCCAGTCATTTGTAACTTTTGCTAAGGCAGAGATGGTGCTGTGCATAGATCTAAACCCAGATTGAGCTGGATTAAGGAGATTATTGGTATCAAGGTAGGCACTTAACTGAAAGTTCACTAACTTTTTCAAGCATTTTGGACAGTACTGGTAAGATGGAAATGGGCCTATAGTTGTTGAGGTCCATGGGATCACCTGCCTTAAGTAGTGGAAACACTTGAGCTGTCTTCCATATTGAGGGGATAGAACCAGTGGCTAGGGACAGATTGAAAAGGTGAGTGAGGGGGGCAGCTAAGTCGTGCAATGCTACTTTTAGAAAGTAGGGATCCAGGGAGTCTGCACCTGTGCTTTTAGTTGTATCTAGTTGGAATAGTAGGTGGTCTACTTCTTTTAAGAGTATTGATTTGAAGGAGAATGTGGAAGCAGCCTTTTGTCCCTCAGTAGATTGTAAGTTTAGTGATGACCTCAATAGGTTTGCAGGTGAGGAATCGAAAGCTAGGCCAGCTGTAGTGAAATGATCGTTGAAGGCATTTAAGATTTCTTGCTTGTCAGTGATTTCAACACTATTTAGGTGCACTTTGGGTGGTAAGACAGGGGTAGAAGCTTGACCTGGATCCCTTTATGGTACCCCAGAACCTGGAAGGGTTGTGATAGGAGGCATCCAATTCAGCTGTGTAGAAGGCAGCCTTGGCATTTCTCACTTGTTTTGTGCAGGAGTTTCTGGCTTTTCTGAATAGAAGCCAGTCATTTGGATCCTTGGTCTTTCTTGCCCTTTTCCAGAGTTTATCTCTGGCAAGCAGCAGGATTTAAGGTCAGCAGAGAACCAGCGACAAGATTTGAGTTTGGTTCTGGCACTGGTGAGGGGTGCATGTATATTGAGGGCACTTATGATAATATCACTTAAGACCTGAAGAGCTGTCTCTATTGAAGCTGTGAGATAGAATTCTTGCCAACATGTGGTGTGGCACAAATCATGGAGATATCCTGAAATATTAAAGTTCTTTTTTGACCTTCTTGGGAGAAATTTTGCAGGGTTGGGTGGCTTGATTGTTGATCTTATGCCAGCTATGGGACAGTGATCACTTATGTCACTGAACAGCACACCAGCATGAGAATACAGATGAGGCTGATTTACCAACATGATGTCCAGGAGTGTGCTGTTGAGATTATTCTTTGGATTAATCCTTGTTGGTTCTTTGATTAATTGAGTGAATCCATAAGTGTCACAGAAGGTTACCAGGGTGCAGATGCATTGGCTAGCCAATTTAAATTCAGGTCACCTAAAATGATGGTGTCTTCAGGGCCTAGATTAAGTATAGATCCTAGGTGGGATAGGAGTTTGAGGCCTGCAGAGGGGCCTGTAGCAGCCAATCAGTTGAAAAGATGATATATTGGGAAGGGTTATTTTAATTGATAAGCATTTGAATTCCTTTGGCTGTGATGTAATATTGAGGCAGGATGCAGAGATGTTTGCTTTGATATAGATGGCTACCCCACCACCCCTGGATGGACGGTCAGATCTGAAGAGCTGGTAGTTGGGAAGATTTATTTCACTGTCTTTGTTGCAGATTTGAGCCATGTTTCAGAGATAACCAGAAACTCAGGTAAGTGTGTGTGCAACCCAGGCCTGTATTAATGAGAACTTTTAGGAGGCTGCAGGCGTTGATATGAAGAAACTCAGGCCATTTATGGAGGCTAAGTCAGCTGGGGAGATAGAGCTTTCTGTGGGTCCAGGGTTGATTTCAACAGTGCCAGCACAGATCAGCAGAAAGAAGATTAGTTTGATGAGGCACCAAGTGATAGGAATAGGGAGTAGTCAGAGGACTTTCTCTTCTTGCTTGGGATCCAATATATAGTGGGCGATGATCCTGCTGTGTGGTTATAGATTTTGTCATAAAGTACCAGCTTAATGGACAGGTATAGGGGTCATTATAGTCCAATAATGGAGCAGGGAGCTTATGGAGTGCCGAACTGGTTGTGAGCCTTTTGTGGGATACCCAGGATTACAGTGCAGAGCGGCAGTATACTTGGGGAATTGAGGGGCATCCACTGGGGACAGCGAGGGGACAAGCCCAACAGCGCCCTAATCACCATGGCATGGGTGCTTCAGTTTCTCTTCTGGATCCGAGGAAGGTGAGAGGCAAAGCAGCAATAGGAGGAACAGTAGCATGGTGGAGGGTAGGTAGGGGTTAAAGATACTAATGGTGATGAGAAGAAATGAGCTCGGGAAATGGCTAGGAGATTAGCTGTGGGCGGGGATAAGAGATTCGGTGGGAAAGTGTGTATAAAAGAAACACCCAGGAAGGGGGGGGCCGGCAAAAATTTTTATGCTTTCCTGCACTTTCTGCTGTCTCTCCCAAGCTCCTGGTTCCTTCTCCGCTATGCGGTGGCCGCCCGCCCGCTGGCGGCTCGGAGCCCCTAGGGATGTCCTGTCTCTGGGCACATAAAGTGAGGTCTTGGAAGAGCTGCAAGTGGAGACAGTCAGGAGGGATGGACTGAGGATTGGGGTCAGGCCGGGGGGGTCAAACCCAAGACAATTTTGTGGGCGAAGAGACAGGTTTGGTAGCATAGTCTCTCATCAAAGGTGAGTATGTTTGCCAAGAAGTATAGTGTACAGGTGTGGGTGAGCCTGTCAGACCTGGAGAGTAGCCGACAGGCCTTATTAACTGAGAGTTTGATTTTGTTGAGAGCAGTGTTGTCTGCTGCACTGTAAACCAGGAGTCCATAATCCATGAGGGATAGGACTAAGGAACTGATGGCCAGCCTCAGAGCTTCAGGGGGGAAGACAGTTCCTGTGGCGGTATAGTAGGCCGATGCGTGAGTTGACAGCCGAGCAAAGGGTGCAGATATGGCCATGAAAGGAGATAGCAGAGTCAAAGACTATAGCAAGGTATTTGTAGGTATTGTCTTATTCGAGGGGGGTGGAGGGAGCTGGACAGGACTGGAAGAGTGAAGTCTTTGTGTTTATTTTGGTTGTGCATGAAGAGCACGGTCTTTGTTTTTTTTTCAGACTGAGCACGAGTCTGTGGTCCAAGAACAAACGTTCAGCCTGGCTAAAGGGGTTTTGTAGGGCACTTTGGAGGTGGGCAAGGTCCAGGTATGACAAGAAGAGGACCGCATTATCCACACAGGGGTGCATTCTTTCCAAACAGGAGTTGGGGAGCATGTTCAGATACAGATTAAACAGCAGCGGCCTGAGGATAGAGCCCTGGGGACTCCTGAGCGGACCTGAAGGGAACTAGAGAGAGTATTGTTGATTTTATAACACATTGCATTCGGGATGTGAGGTAGTTGGTGAGGCAGGCAAGGGTGCCCTGCATGAAACCTAGTTGAGAGAGGGTGGATAAGAGAAGTGAATGGCAGATGGTATCAAAGGCTTTTGACAGGTTAATAAAGACTACACCTGCAAAGTGCCCTTTGTCGAGAGCAGAGTGAATGAAAGTAGAGAACTCGAGGAGGGCAGTGGTGGTGCTATACCCCTGCAGAAGCCATGCTGCTCTATGCAGAGGAGGTTATGGGTGGTGAGGTAGTCAGCTATTTGATCAGCTATTAATTCCAAGGCTTTGGAGAGGGGGGGGAGGATCAATATAGGTCTGTAATTCCCCGGGGAGGTACGATCACCAACTTTGTGTATAGGGGTGATAACTGCAGTTTTCCAGGCACGAGGGAACTGGCCAAGGCAGAGGGAATGACTGAGAAGGTTGGTGAGGGAGGTGAGAACTACTTCCAGTACCAGGCGTAGAAGTTTGAGATCAAGTGAGTCATTGCTATGGCAGGTGCCATTTAGGGTTTTGAGCAGGTAGGACTTGGTTTCAAGAGGAGATAGAGCCCAGAAGTAGAATGGGGGGTATGGGAGAGTGGTTGTAGGGCAGCAAGGGCAGGGTCAAAGAAGTTAGGGGTGGAGTATTGCACTGAGGTCTGAGAAGGCGTCGTTAAGACCACTGGTGATACACTGTGGGTCTGTGGCGATTGAGCCATGAATATTGAGTTGGGACAGTGTGGTGACGTGATTTTTCCATTAAGTTCCTTTAAGTTGTCCCAGAAGATACGGGCAGTGCTCCAGGATGAACTCTAACTGGCCGAGACTTAAGCCGGACAAGACGGAGGTGCGGGTGATTGAGCTGGGTGGCGGGCATGATGGGGATGCTTCCAGTGCAACGATAGGTTTGGTCCTGGGGTCGAGCCCATTGATGGCATCCTCTAGGGTGAGAAATCTGGGCGTTGTCCTCGACAAGCTGACATTTGAAGCTCAGGTGCTGGCTGTCATCAAAAGTGTTTTTTACCATCTGAGGAACATCATCCAACCTAATTCAGCCCAAAGACCTGCCATCACTGGTGCATGCCTTTGTAACATCCAGACCTGAATACTGTAATGCTCTCTACCTTGGGGTCACTGGAGGGAATCTCCGCCTACTGCAGAGCACAGTGGCAAGGCTGCTGAGGGGCTGTCAAGGCCCTGTCATGTGACTTCGGTCCTGTAGCATCTGCACTGGCTGCCGGTCAGGTAGAGGATTCTCTGCAAGGTGGACTTGCTCACCTAAATGGCCCTATATGGATCGGGCAGTGGCTACCTGTCATACCTCCTCACTTCTGCCATCCTGGCCCACTTCCTTCATTCCTCCACCGCGGGCCTCCTGGCAGGTCAGAGGGCCAGGCTGAAAACCTCAGGTGATCGTTCATTTGGGGTGGCCGTCCCGGTCCTCTGGAACTCACTGCCAAGATCTCTGAGGGAGGCCCTATAATGGAGGTGTTTTGGACGGGCCTGAAGACCCACTTTTTTAGCTTGGCCTTTCCTGCAGATGTTTTTTAATCTATACTGGATTTTTAATCATTCTATTTTATTGTACTGCCTGTTTATACATTTGAATATTTTATTTTGTATCAATCAAGATTTTATTGTTTGGCATAAGCCATTACAATTTAAAAAGAACATTAAGTATTAAAACATACAAACACTTTTATAGGCATTACATTGTTTGCATCAAAAAACAAACAAACGTACTTATAAACAAAAGTTCAGGCTGTAATCACTCAGGAGTCCATTAATTGATATTAGAATCAAAGGCTCCAACGTTCAGGAGTCCATTAGATATGGAACAAAACACATGTTTAAAATATTAAAACATACAGCACAACAGCACTTTTAAAGGAGCATTTTCCCGTAATAATCTCATGTTTACTTGAATCTAGGCAATCAAGCAGGCTAAAGCTAAATTCTACCAGGCTGCGTTGACATCCTCCTGGGGCTCGTCCAGAGCCTTCTGGGACAACATCAAAGAGTTAAACGGTAAGACCCGCTCCCCCCCTCCATCCCAGATTGTCATAAATGGGACTGTCTCGACTGACCCCACCTGTATTGCTGACTGCCTTAATAAAACCTTCACTGACTTAAGTGCCGTCCTCCCGGCCCATTTTTCAGACCCGGTTGCCAAACCCATCCTCGCTCCCATTCCCAGGCCGCAATTCCACTTCCGAATGATCTCACCCACGATGCCAAACCTTTCTTAATAAAGGCCCTTGCCTCTCAGAACCCCACCAATGACCCTCTCGACTCCAGGATACTTAGCCTCGTGCTGGATGTCATACTCTCACCCGCTGGCAGCTTGTTAACAAATCTATGCCTCGGCAATTCCTAAGGCTTGGAAGCATGCAGAAGTAACCCCCATCCATAAGTCCGGGGACCGCTCTCTGCCTAATAACTACAGGCCCATCTCCATCCTTCCCCCCCTATCCAAAGCTTTAGAAAAAATAGTAAACACACAGCTCTCGGAATATCTCACCAACTACAACCTTCTTTGTCCGGAGCAACACGGGTTTCGCCCTGGCCACAGCACATCCACTGCCCTTCTGGACTTCTCCCACCACATTCACTCAGCGCTAGACAAAGGTCATCTTGCAGGGGCGGTCTTTATTGACCTGTCCAAGGCCTTCGACACGGTGTGCCATCCCCTGCTACTAAACTCCCTCAGTATAATAGGTCTCGCAGCCGGCCCCCTGAAGTGGTTCGCAAGCTACCTACACAACAGGTCCCAAAGAGTCAAGCTAAATGGGACCCTCTCCTCCTACCTCCCGGTACACTCAGGTGTCCCCCAAGGCTCCATCCTTGGCCCGACCCTTTTCAGCCTATTCCTGAACACCCGACCCAGCTCCTGTTCCAGTAAAATACTACTCTATGCTGATGACGCTGTTATCCTTGCATCACACCCTGACCCACTCCCTCTCCAAATCATACTGCAAAGCGCCTTCCTCCAAACCGAAAAGTGGTTCAACAATCACCGCCTAGTCCTGAACCTAAAGAAAACTAAGTCCATGCTGTTTTCTCATCGGCAAAATAATGCCAGGAATTTCCACTCCACATCACCACCAGCACACCTTCCTCTGGAGCAGGTTTCATCCTACAAGTACCTGGGCATCACCTTGACTCCGGCCTTACTTTCCACGCTCACCTTAAAGCGCTGTCATCTGCAATGAACTCCAGGATGGGTCTTCTCTACCCGCCACAAAGACTGTCTCCTGAACCCGCCTTAAAACTAGCCATCACCTCATCAGTATTATCGCTGGCTGACTACGGTCTCCCTGTTTACGCTGCCGCTGATGCCTCTGCCTTATCCAAAGTCCAGACCTCTATTAATAAAGCATGTAAGCTCCTTACCGGTGCCCACAGCAGAACCCACACCTGTCTGCTATACTCCACCACAGAAATACTCACTCTTGAGGAAAGACTGAAATATCAAACCTGCCTACTGGCCAAAAAATCCTTGTCAGGTCTCTGCCCCCCTGGGGTCTCTGGACCTTGCAGCGGGCTGCTGGACCTTGCACAACCCAGTCGCCACCACGCCCACTTTCAAGCGTTCCTAGGCGGGACCTCTCGCTGCAAAGATCTTTCCATCACCTAGCCCGTCCTGGTTTAACTCCCTTCCTGAAACTATCTCCAAGATCCCAGGTATTGGCCGCTTCAAAAATTGCCCTCCGCCAGCATATTCTTGACAGCCGATGTTGTGAATGCCTGTAGCTACCCTCGCCTGGCCCTTGCACCGCCCTATGCGGTCCCTACTAACCTTCTCTAACCCCTCACCTACAGCTGCCTGCTCTCTCTAAGTGTATATTTTTCTTTTTTTCTTTTTTATTATGTATTCTAACCTGTTTGTTCGTCACTCCATGTCCTAACCTCGAACTATTGTTGTCCCCACCCCCCTTTTTTGACGAGGTACCTTTGTAAACGAGTCTTTGACTCAAGGGTTGTAAAACTGATCTCTACAATAAATAAATAAATCACATACAGAACTGTTTATAAGGAATTCAGGGCATTATTTATGTCAGGTGAAACCAATCGCCACCACAGTCAGCTCCATTAGCTGGAGTCCTTCTGCCCATAATAACTTCAAATAAAAATAATTTAGACGAGGCTTCCAAAATTAATACCGAAATGAATACAAACTATGACCATTTCAACACTGAACTAAATAACATACAGGTTTATCATAAACATTGTAAACCAAGACCGTGTTGTTCTACATTGTTATTAGAATCAGTGACCAGAAGACCTAATTCCATACACCACACTAATCATCTCCTAACAGGAGTCCCATTTCCAATGCATAAAATCAGCCAGAACAGATAGGAAAAAACATCACCACTTTTAAAATAAAAAGTTCATCTATAGAAACAAATAGTGCTATTAATGCTCACTCCACGAAAATTATGCATTCAAGGCCATCACATTTCGAAATCAAGGAGTGTTGTTCCATTCTCACAATTAAGGAGTCTATTAAAAGCAGATAACCCATTAATTTTGTATCACTACTTTCTTTGCTTTCCCAGAAAGTCACGCAGGAAGAGAACCCGGGAGGACATTCTGGCAGTGCTCAAAAGGACTCTCATAACTGCCTACCTCTCTGCAACTCAGTAATTACCTCCATATAGATTCTCACAATATTTAATGCGAGTTCAAACCCAAGGGGAAACAAGGAAGGTAGAACTTCAAAGAAATTCATCCCAGATCCATCCATATCACCTTAAAAATAAAGGGCAAAGCGGTACCTACTGGGGGGAGGCACACCCCTTAAGCCAGTCCTCCAGAAATCATTAAAAAGCATCTTTTACCGAGAAGACCGCCATCAAGGGTCTCATGCAGAGTTTTACTCCTGTTTTCTTTTATCTGGTGTTCCAAGGTGGTGGCCCAAGGTCGAAAGTATCATCCGAGGTATCATCCTAATTACCAAATTTGACCGGGACCAGCCACAGTTTCTCCTCTGTTCAGTCCAACTCCATTAATATGGCAGACACTGTTGGGACAAGACAAAAAAGTTGTGCTCCTCTAAGCGCAATAAACATAAACTTTAAATAGACACATTTTGAACATTCTAGCCCTCAGGCAATCATGGCATACCTGTTATAAAGGCTTAGAAAAAGCCTGTAAGCACAATTTTCAGCCTCCTTCAGCATACTTCGACAATCTTTTCCTATGAGAGCTGACCGAGTTCTTTGAGCGAATCCTTAGGGTCCACTTCATATTACCGCACATTATTCAGAATCAGACCATCTCTCTCAGACTTGAAAAAAGCACCGAGTACACTGAGCATGAGCCCATCCAAAAACAGTAACAGACCTCCACAAGTGCAGTAGTTTTCACAACCATGTTTCCACTTCATATTACCGCACATTATTCAGAATCAGAGCGTCTCTCAGACTTGAAGAAAGCACCGAGTACACTGAGCATGAGCCCATCCAAAAACAGTAACAGACCTCCACAAGTGCGGCTGTTTTCACAACCATGTTTCTGCAAACAGGTCAGCTGTACCCGGCAAGATGCCAAAAAACTAACAGTCGACCAACCGCCGACTACAGGAGAATTTTGTGTGACATATGCAGCGACCAAACTGCAAAAGTAGCATATCTCTAAAAATCATTCATCTAAATATGTAGGGCTTCATTCATATACCCCCAGCAACAATAAATATTTTATCCAGCATCCAGAGAGCAAAGACACGCTGCAGGGAGTGGGGCAGCCCTGTGGCCATCTTGCAGCCCACCCCCCTCACTGCAACTCAAATCATGGGCCCTAATCCTCGTTTTATTTTGTAAACTTTGTATGGCGCCCAGAGCCTCCAGGACTGGGTGCCAAACAAATAAAAATCTATCTAAAAAGAGCAACGAAAAAGAGATGCAGGGAAGGCGGGAGAGGAGGATAAAAAAAGTGGGAGGAAGGTAAGGAGAATAGGACAATGGGGAATCTCAAACTGGCCTGGCATAAAATAAATTGCATCAGCTGCTGAGCAAGAAAGGAAAGGAAAGAAGGCATCTTGGAGGTCAAGTTTA
This sequence comes from Neoceratodus forsteri, assembly GCA_016271365.2. Classification (NCBI taxonomy): domain Eukaryota; kingdom Metazoa; phylum Chordata; order Ceratodontiformes; family Ceratodontidae; genus Neoceratodus; species Neoceratodus forsteri. The sequence goes on from CM057456.1 coordinate 1,729,775,918, forward strand.
ATGAACACCAGGAGTCTGTGAACAAGATGGAGGACATCCAGGCCTTGGTGATGGAGGGCCACTTGAATTCAGTGGCAATCAGAGACCTGGGCATCCCCAAAACACAACTGGGTTATCACTGTGGCGAGCTGCCTGGCTGCTAGCCCTTATTTGTAGATATAATTATGTTGCATTTTTTTATGTAATTCTGTGTGTGTATATGTATATGGCAAGACATGGCAGTGCCAGCACAAAGGTACCTAGGGAAAAGACTAGATTTTGGTTCAACCTTCCTTTGACTTGCAAGGAATAAAGATTTCATTCCACAGGTTCCTTTAGCAGAATTATGCCAAAATCCATTTACCTGCCATAAACATGCACTGCAGAAGCAGAATGCTTTTGATCCCAGGAAACTATTATAGCATATCACATTTCATGAGGTAACAAGAAAGAAAACCTCCTTCTAGCCAACCTGTGTGAATTCTAACAGCCTAATGCCAATGGTGTTACTGTGGGACCCTGAGACTTCAAAAGGCTTAGACTTTAAATGTCAGGATTTGATTTTTGGAAACAGACATGTGTGAAATTGCAATTACTGGTATCATAAATGACGGCTGGGTGACATCACCAGGTGGCCAGAAAACTGTGTTGTTGGGAAAGAGCAAGAGCGCCATCATCTGGCCTAAAAGTGTGGGATTTTCACTCACTATTTCAAGGGAAAACCAGAGGTATAAATGGCCCCAAATCAGGGCATTTTGAGACACATTTCATCTGGACACTCTGCTTGACACACACCGGAACAAAACTGATGAGACTCAGTGTGCCTGTCAAGGACTAAGGAAACTGAAAACTCATCCACTATTTCTGGACTTCAGTTTACTGAAGATATAAGGTAGACTTTCAGCTAACAGTTTCAGTGCGTTGTTTTGTTTTGTCTTTGGTAACCGGATAAGGCGCACTAGTGTCTGTTTTCAGGGGCAACCTGGGAGCACTGGGCAGTTAAGTGACTTGTTCAGAGTCACACAGTATGCAAGTGGAGGTTGTGAGAATCAAACCAAGGTCTGGTCTGCTGGGGATACCAAGCTTGTTCACAGCTCGTTACTCACACCTCTAGGCTACTGCCAGCTCTGTATATATTTTTCCCATTTTGCTTCTGCATACTGTAACTCAAGTTAGTATGTTCTCTTTTCAGTTGTAACTGTATTTAAGTATTTTAGTAAAACTTTGATTTTCTAAAGAAATTCTGGCTGTGTGAGATTTCTATATGTGTGTGTGAAGTGTAGGTTTAGATATACTGGAACTAAACTGTTATTGCCAAAGGGGTCTCACCATAAGCAACCAAATCAGAAAAAGGGTCCTTAAGGGACATCTGGGTAAGGATAGGAAGAATACCAGAGTCTGCAAGGATTTTGAACCAGGATGTTGCATGTCCTGTAGGGAGAAGGCCAAATCAGGTTTTACACTGCTACCCCCAAAGAGAATGTGACGCCTGGATCTTCCTTCTTTGTGTAAATAGCCAAGGAACGGTTCATATTTTGCCACAAGACTTGAGACTGGTATTGTGCCCTTATTCAGAGTTAGAGGGAGGTTGTGGATCTTCGTGGCACAGGTGCACTCATGATCTCGGTGAGCATTCAAAAAGGACCAGGAGGGTATCCTTGCCCACCCCCCTTCATGGACTGCACTTAAGGGTGGGCACTGTGAGCTCAGCAGACCTGACCCCAGGAGTTGATACGTGACAGATCTGGTGTGGAGCATTGGGATCAGAGAGATTTGGTTGCATACTGTGTGATTCAAGAGATATTGGTGGCACAGGCATAACAGCTGGATTCAAGTCCAGTGCATCAGATTGATAAACTGTAAACAGTCCATACACAAACAAGGCAGAGTTTGAACTGGAGAAGCTAAAACTCCAATGACCATTGCTAGAGGAGGTAAATGGCAGGGGTGAACCTGGAACTCCAGGACTTGAGTATAAATTAAATTCTAAATTAATAGCTGAATTAAAAGAGGGAGAGGATATGGATGCATTTTTGAATTCATTTGAAAAGGTCTGTATCCAGGCTAAAATACCCAGGGAGTCCTGTAGCTTCCAGCTATCCCCGCTGCTTGCTGGAAAAAGGGCGTGAAGCACTAGGCCAAATCGACAATCAGGACAGTAGTAATTATGAGAAGCTTAAAGCTGCATTACTTAAAAAGTATGAATTAACACCTGAAGCATACAAGGTTAAGTTCCATAAGCTCCAGAGAAGCCCTGACATGAGGTATGAGGAACTCGCCACAAAGCAATGTCAGTTTTTGAAACGGTGGGAGGGAGTGGAAGAAAACTCTGTAGAGAAAATTGAGGAGGTTGTACTTCTGGAGCAGTTCTGTTGGGCTTGCCCAGCAGAGCTAAAAACCTGGTTAGAGGACCGAGACCCCAAAACAGCACAGGAGGCTGCTGACACTTGGATCTCTATGCCAGGAACAGGCCTGCTCTGAAAGGGAGTGGGGTGGGTGTGGCAGCGCAGAAGGCGAAAAGCGCACCTTCAGGGCACCCAAAACCCTCACTGCCTCCACAGAAAGGGGGAAGCCCCAGGTTACAAAAAAAGGATTTATTGGATAAAAGAAATTATGATTGTTGGTTTTGCACACAGCCAAGGCATTTTGCTAGACAGTGCCCTAAAAAGACAAAGAGTGGCCAAAGTGGTGCTCAAACTGAGTTGGGTGCACTGTGTGTCCCTGAAAGCATGCCTATAACATGAGGGAGCACATACACCTGGCTACTGTAAATGGGGGGCACATCCATGGGTTAAGGGACATGGAGGCGTCTCTTACCTTAGTAAAAGGGGATTTGAGTGGGCTTGAACAACTTATACCTAATCAATTTGTAACAGTAAAGGGATTCACTGGGGAGGAAAAAACTCTACCACTAGCTAGTGTTCCCCTGGACTAGGGTGAAACAGGAGGGAGGGTGCAAAAAGTGGCTGTGGCATATAGCCTTGCCCTGGAATATGATTATAGGTAACAATCTCCAGAAGGGGGTGGTGCGTACGGTTACCCGCAGTCAGACGGAAAAGGCCTACTGTAGTTCCTGGGACCCCATAGAAGCCCCTGTGGAAACAACAGGAGTCTGGTTCCACAGCCTGTCTCCTGAAATGGAGAGTAGTGAAAGGGAGTTTGGACTTTCCCACGTAGTAGTTCACAAAACAGCTGCAGAATGTTACTCTGAGAAGGGAGGGGTTACCAACTGTCAGAAGGTAAGGGATGGTAGTGATCCTGAATTCCCTGATGCTAGAGCTATGGACTCCAGTTTAGAAACTGAAGGGGACATGTCCCATGCCTTGGGAAAATGTGAACAATCTGCAGCCGCTCAGAGGATTGATCCTAGTTTGGAGAGGTTGAGGGCTTGTGTAGAATCTGATGGGACACAGGGAGGTGATGGGAGACATAACAGTATAGTGGGACAACGGGCTGTTGTATACACAGAATGCAAGGACAGAGGGAAAGAGGGGTGATAGGCAGGTAGCTTACTGTTCCCCAGGGGTACTGTGAAAGACTGCTCAAGATCACTCATGATATCCCCATGTCTGGACATCTGGGAATCGTATGCATCATGCAGCAATTGGCCTAGAATTTCTATTGGTCCAACTTCACCCAGCAGGTGAAGGAATATTGCAGGTCTTGTTACCGGTGCCAACAAATAGGAAAGGCAGGTAATAAAACCAAAGCTGCATTAATTCCCTTGCCCATTGTGGAGGAGCCATTCCAGAGGGTATGAATGGATACTGTGGAACCTTTGAGCACCCCAAGCTCCTCTGGGAAGAGGGTTATCCTGATAGTGGTAGATTACACCACCCGATACCCAGAGGCGGTCACCCTCTCATCACTTAGGGCAGATATAGTGGCAAACGCCTTGCTAGGGATTTTCTCCTCCATCAGGTTTCTGCAGGTTATCACTGATTGAGGGGGTACCTTCATGTCGGACCTGATGAATGTTTGTGAGAGAAGTGTGGGGTGGTGCAGAGACGCAAGACACCTTATCACCCGCAAGCCAATGGGCTTGTGGAAAGGTTTAATGGTACCCTAAAATCAATGCTCCGAGCATTTGCTGAACAGCATGGGAGGGACTGGGAGAAATACCTTCCCCACCTGTTGTTTGGATACAGGGAGGTGCCCCAAGAGATGACAGGGTTTTCCCCCTTCGAACTCTTATATGGATGTAGAGTGCACGGGCACCTAGACTTGATCCAGGAAGACTGGGAAGGCAAGCATGCCACCCAAGGAACTCCCAGCAGAAGCAAAAGATTTTGTTCCAATGCAGAGCCAGAGCTCGCTCGTACAGTGTAGATCAGGAAGACATGGTCCTAATCTCAATCTGGAAGGATAAGCTGCAGGCCGAGTGGGCGGGACCATACAAGGTAGTCCGACAGGTAAATGTCGTGAATATACTGTAGAACTGCCTGACAGGAGACATACCCATAGAATGTACCATGTCAACATGGTGAAGCCATATGCAAATATTGCAGATGTATTTGCCGTGTGTAGTCCTGGGGAGGGGATGGACGAAGAAGACCCCCTACTGGATTTGCTGGAAGTAAGCAAGTGGGAGTCCTCTGTGGAGGCAAACTCTCACCTCAGTTAACCCTGGAACAGACCCAGGAAGTGAGGGAGGTTTTAGCAGACTTTGCCTCTTTGTTTTCAGCCAAGCCTGGACTAACCCCCTTAGTGACGCATCATGTAAACACAGGGACACAAACACCCATACGGCAGAAAGCCTACCAGGTGTCTGAGGCCATCCTAAAGGATATTGGGAGGGAGGGAGGTGGAGGAAATGCTGGATTTAAGGGTAATCCAGAATTCCCACAGTCCCTGGGCCTCACCCGTAGTCCTTGTTCCCAAGCCTGATGGCTCTGCTTGCTTTTGTGAGGACTATCATGGACTCAAAGCAGTCATGAAGTCTGACACCCACCCAATGCCATGGACAGATGAACTACTGGACAAGTTAGGAGGGGTGACATACCTTACCACCACTGACTTGACAAAAGGGTATTGGCAGGTGGAGTTGACTGACAGAGCTAGGGAGAGGTCAGCCTTCATCACTCCAATAGGATTATTTGAGTTCAAGGCAATGCCTTTTGGAATGAAAAATGCCCCTGCCACTTTCCAAAGATTGATCAACCATGTGTTACATGTTACTGAAAAATACACAGTGGCGTACCTGGATGATATTGCCACCTTCAGTGCCAGTTGGAAGGAATACCTGTCCCACCTTAAGGAAGTGTTGGGCAGGATACAGAGGGCAGGGCTCACTGTCAAGGCTGAAAAGTGCCAGGTGGCCATGGCGGAGGTGGCATACCTAGGACATGTAGTAGGATGGGGGCAGCTCAGTCAGAATCAAGCCAAGATTGAAGCGATAGAGGGGTGGCCCAGGCCTGAAACTCAGAAGCAGGTTTGGTGTTTCCTACAGACCGCTGAGTACTATTGAAAGTTTGTACCAAACTACAGTACCCTGGCAGCTCCCTTTTCTTGTCTGCTAAAGAAAAGAATGCCCCAAAAGGTAAAATGGGAGCCAGCCTGTGGATGCGCTTTTGCACAGCTAAAGGAGGCACTGTGCAGTGCCCCAGTGTTTGCCAGTTCAGACTACAGTAGCCATTTGTAGTCAAGACAGATGCCTCAGATGTCAGGATTGGAGCAGTCCTCAGTCAGACCTCTAACCGAGGGAAAGATCACCCAATAGTGTACCTTAGCAAAACATTGCTTCCCCAGGAGCAGGCCTATTCCACCGTTGAAAAGGAATGCCTTGCGCTGCTATGGGCCCTGAAGAAACTGGAGCTGTACCTCTACAAGAGGCACTTTGAGGTACAGACCAATCATGACCCCCTGGTGTAGCGAACACAGATGGGGAAAATGAATGGTTGTCTCTTAAGATGCAGTATTGCCTTACAGGGCTACGATATGATCATTATCCATAGGGCCGGATCGGCCAATGCCAACACAGATGGGCTATCTTGCCAGTTAGAGCAGTGAGCAGAATTTGTGAAAATCATACCATGCCTAGGGATGGATTCCCACAACTTCTGTCTAGGAGGGAAGGGTGTTGCAAGCTGCTAGCCCTTATTTGCAGATATAATTCTGCTGTATTTTTTATGTAATTCTGTGTATATGTACATGCCAAGACATGCCAGTGTCAGCATAAAGGTACCTAGGGAAAAGACTAGATTTTTTTTAAAGGAGAACAGTGCTTAGGTAAAGCTCCCCAACCCGAAACCTGACTGCCTGATTTAGCGTTTGGCAAGAAAAATAGAAAATTAAGTGTTTTCACTCACTCCCTACAATGCTTGTAAATTCCGCCAGCAGGCAACATGGCGGGCGCATGGTGCCATCTCGTGTTAGTGTGCGGCGCCGCACTGTACGTAACATACAAGTGAGCAGTGCAGTGCCACACACTAACACGAGAATGACACCGTGCAATGCCCGCTATGTTGCCTGCTGACAGAGTTTACGAGTGTTGTAGCGAGTTAGTGAAGACACTTAATTTTTTATTTTTCTTGACAAAAGCTAAATCAGACAGTCAGGTTTCGAGGGGTGGGGAGCTTTACCTAACCACTGTTCTCCTTTAAAAAAAGGTTTGACATTCCTTTGACCTGCAAGTCAGCTGTAGGCAAGGAATTAAGATTTCATTCCACAGGTTCCTTTAGCAGAATTATGCCAAAATCCATTTACCTGCCATAAACATGCACTGCAGAAGCAGAATGCTTTCGATCCCAGGAAACTATTATAGTACATCACATTTTATGAGGTAACGGGAAAGAAGAAAAAATTATTCACCATAGTAATGTCGTTTCTTCTAATGGAGTCTTGCTGTATTCTGACTATATGCAGTTAGCCCCAGCACTTGAACTGCTCCGGGGAGTAAAGGGTTAACTCTATGCCAAGGCATAGAACGTTGAGCTCGAACTTGGTTTTCAAACTTCTGTCTGTGGTACTCTAAAGTGTAACCGTCAGATTCTTATGAGCACTAAACTAACTCGATAGTTAGAAACTGTTTGTAAAATTTTTATGCCAAAAGGCACTAAGAACCAATTACTCACCGGAGTAATATTACTTTTTCCAGGGGATTCTTTAGCATTATTGACATATGTAGTATGCCAGCTGGGTTCAGCTGCCCTGGAGAGGAGGAGTCAATTCAAATGAGGAAGGCATTGACCAATCAGGATACAGTTAAGAGTAGAGTGCTGCCTGCAGTCAGCCTGAGGGACCTCGGAACACATTTCGGAGCTGAAAAAGAGCAAAAACTGTGCCCGCTAGGAACACAAAAACTGTTAGTAATAACCCACCATACATTCTAACCCGCTATTATGAACATTTTTTTTTTTAATCACATGAACGAATGACAGTCGTAGAATTTGGCTAAATCCCCTAACAAAGCCTTTAGACAAGGTTTCCAGGGGAGGTAGGGTGGGAGTGTCAATAATGCTAAAAAATTCCCTGGAAGAAGTAATATTACTTCAGTGAGTAATTGGTTCTTCTCACTCCAGGAATTCTTTAGCATTTATTGACAGATGTAGACTTCGAAGCAGTGTAGTTGGGAGAAGGGCACAGAAATCTATTTTAAGAAGAAGCTCTGAAGTACCGTCCTGCCAAATTTGGTATCTTATCGGACTATACCTCCAAGGAAAGATCTTATTGAATGTGAGAAGCAAATTTCAAATAAGTGGTCTGCACACTTCTAGTAAGGATATAGCCTTGAACACTGCCCAGGAGGCAGCTGTTCTCCAGGAAGCAGGCCCTAAGCACAAGAAGGGCTGAATGTCAGCCTTGCTGTACCAGACCCGAAATATGGGAAAACAGTCCCGTGGGAAAATACTCTTGGTCACTGGTTTCTTCTTTTCTATGAAAATGCAGGAAAGGAAGGAATGATGATGACAGTACCTGAACTAACAGGACCGCTGACATAGACCGGCAGGACTAATTCATGCCCCATACGAGTAGCTTGAGATAGCCTAGACAGGACTTGCCTGAGAGCATTACAGGCAGAGAAAAAGGGCTGATGAAGGTGGAAATGGTAGAACACTTGAGAAAAGGATTTCTTATCTGTCCAGGGGACTAAATTGTTCGTACAGGCACTGAGAAGATAAGGCCTAAAAGAAAAACCTGAAACTCTGAAACCCATCTGACAGAGGAAAAGACAAGCAGAAAGGTTGCCTTCGATGTTACTCGCTTCAGGACAGAATTGCCACAGATTCAAAGAGACACCCCATGAAGTTGAATATACAGAGGTTTGTGTTCCATGGGGAAAAATCTTCGTTCTAGAAGGATCTGGAAGTGAAACGGCCCCTTGCAGAATGCTTTGAAATGGTCTGAGAAATCACAGATTTCTCTTGCCTGACAGAAAAAGAATCCAAGTAACCGTTAGCGTACTCCCAAAAAAGAGGCCTACTGTAAGTAAGAAAATAAAAACCTTTATATTTATACAGGAAACAAGTCACAAAGACCAAACTAGTTCCATGTACAAGACAGTAATGCCTGGATATGAACTAAATAATCCAGTCATGAGAGAAAAGAGGATTGAAAAACTCTAGGCTCTTGTCCTTGTACCAAGAGGACAAACCGCTACCACTAGGAAACTGAGGTTTTCGTGGTACTAAAACCTTTTTTTTCACAGATGTTCCAGGTCTTGTTTGGATACAGGGACTCTAGGAGATCTAGCCTCTCAAGAACTAGGCCTTGAGGAGAAAAGACTGGAAGTTGAGAAACGCTACTCCTGTGCGAGAAAGGAAGTAGCTTGTGGAAATGAAAAAAGCCAGAAGGCTGTTTAACTGAAACATTTTTTATCTGAAAGTACCAAGGTTGTCCAGAGCCACTGGGATCGTGGTGGCTGATTCCTTAACTAGAGAGGTACCTAGGAAACAAAGGATATATGGGACATAGAAAACTTCTCCAACCAGTCTTGAGATAAGAAAGTCCGTTGTAAGGAACCCCGAGCTGGGGCCTGCAAAACGAACAAGAAGAAAACTGGTGGTTCAGGCTGGAGGCAAAAATTTAGATCTGGACTTGACCTTACCCCCTGAATGATGTGGCTAGGACTTGTGTGCTGAGGGCTCACTTGCAGTGGCCAAGCCTAATGCGGCTTAGAGGATCTGCCAAAGGGCCCACTTGCGGTAGCCCTGACTATGCCAAAGTGTTGTCCTTGCCCGACAGATGGATGAGTGACTAAGACACTTCCAAAAAAGCCAGCTAGAGATCAAAACTCATAGCTATTGTGGAGAGATTGGAAGCCTTGTGTCCCAAATGCTCGTTGGTGTGACAAAGGGCAGGCATATCATCAAGTTCTCTCTGTACTACATGACCCCTGGACTGAAACAATGCAGGTCTGATAGAGATGCTCTGAGATTCCAGGGACTAATGAAAGAAGGACTCTGTCAGAAACCAAGACCAAATTATGGAACCCCTCAAAGGGAAGCGCCCAACGGAAGGAAGCCTCTATACTGAAAGGTGTGAGGTTCACTGTTTCCTTACCCGAGTCCAGCTTGTAACAAGGCTTCACAAAAAATTCTCTTATTTGGAATCTGACCTAGAGGTCTAGCCCCTGGGACTCTAGTGACAAAAGTATGCACCATATACAGGGAACGAATTTCCCCTGACAAGAGATGAGCATTGCCCCCTAAAAGTTGCAGAGATTTAGATGATTAGGGAACTTTTTTCTAGTAGGTACAAAAAAAAAAACAAGACTGTAGGAAATAACATGTCAGACTTAGGGCTTGAAAAACCAAAGTCATGGAGAATTGGCTAAGGATGGCCAAGCCTCTGAGATGGAAAACCAGAGATTCTCTGTCTTAAGGTGAGAACCGCCAACCTAACCAGATACCTGGAGAACAGCCTGATTTTTACTCCGTATCTGAGACCACTCTGGAGGCAGTCTAAACGGCATGGAAGAAAATTGGTAGCCACCTGAGAAAAACCCCAGGCTAAGGAACTGAGAATATAGAGTGTATCGAGGAAGACAAGAACATCCCCTGCGTTTGCAAAAGAAAGACCTGAGTCAAGGAAGCGTCCTGACCCCAGGTTGTGAAAGTTAATAATGATTTGCTGTTCCCTATTTTCCTTTAAAATTCAGGTAACAGCCTGGAAAAAGGTCCAACTCCCAGGGAGAAGGGAACCCTTTCACAACTTTGACCCTCACAAGGTTCTAGTGCTCTAGTTCCCACTGCTGACATGTTACTGGAGAAAAACACAGAATGCAGCACTTGGAGGTAAACTTTAGTTATTTATTTACTTATCATGTACATAGAAATATATGTATTTATATGTCTATATCGGCATACATCTATCTCCTTTTATTTATTTTTTTATTTTAACACTAACCAAAGAAGGGGTTAAAATTAAACCAAGAAGAAAAGTAACTGAAGAAAAAGGGATTACCAGGAATGAAATGAGCATTCCTGCCTAACCCCCTGAAAACTTCACATTTGGAAAATTCCGAATGTGTTGGTGTAGGGAAAAAAGGTTAAAGGGAGAATAATTCCTACCCAAAGCTCCCCTATCCTCAGACTTCTGGGGAAGAAACGCTTATCTTTAGTGGAGTACTAGGAGAGGTAAACTTGTCCATACATGCCTGTCAGCTTTAGTTTACCATAAAAACAAACCAAAATTTGCACCAAAGCATAACCCAAAAGGCTGGAACTTTTCAGACAGGCAAGCCTGAGGGAAATGACCTACACCAAGACTCTAGAAGCTGTAACGTTATGACTTAAGGCTATGAGAGCATAGTGCTACCATATGCCACTTGGGTATTTCAGCAAGCCTCCTTGTGAATAGTGCTCCAGAGCTGTCGCACTATGGGAAGGATAGGATACATCAAAAAAACTCTTAATAAATAATAATGTGTGTTACAAAGGTAGGAGGCATTACGTAAAATTTCTTACACATGGTATATGATTATCTAGAGTCCATCTCTGGAGGGAAAGCAAACTGTGGCACAAGGCTGAGAAGCAGGCCGCTGTTTGCACTAACTCTCTTTAATCTGAAAGTGTACGGATAAAGACAGCAGAACACTTACCAAGCTGTTATTTCCTCTGAATGCTTCTGTCAACCCCCAAAAGAGAATGAGGGGTTTCCAGAACCTACCTGTAGGTGTCTTCAGAAAGTTGTCAACTTCTTTGGAGGAGAGCAACCACCAGATCTATGAAGTCATCATCCTCCACCTCTTTATCGGTGTCATTCTGGAGGGAAAAGTCCAGGGAGTCCACCGGTTGAATATAAATGCCTCATTATACCATAACCTGAATCAACTCCAGGGTGACCGACTGGAATTAGTGGGTACCGAGAGGAGTTCATGAAGGAAAATCCTCTCCTAAATTAATAATAATAACAATAATATCCTTGGGTGTAAGGATTAACATGGAGAGGAATACTCGGTCCTGAAGGAGCTGAGAACACACCCAGAAATATAAAGTCTGGAATAATTGCCAAACTCTCAGAAATTCAGTTGCAGAGGGCATAATTTTATCAACCCCTGCTGACTCCCTAAGTCCTTCAGGAGGGAGGGTCAGAGGAGATTAATATATATCTTTGTGCAGAGAAGTGGGCACCCTGCCTATTTTCAAATTAAAGGCTTGGACAGATAAACTACTACAGAGCCAGACTTGTAATAACAGAAGTCCCAAGGGGACTTGTAATTTCTTTTATGTTAACTTGAGGTACCTTCAGCACTTTTAGAGGAGGGGGAGGTAGACTGAAAGCCCAGATAATAATAGTTAGGCCAAAGCTTAAATAAATCAAAATCAACTTTAAGATTTCTTTTTTCACAAAGAGGAAAAAACAGAACCACCTTCACACCTCTTGTCAACAAAGACCACTGCACAGTAAACAAGAGAGTCTCACCCCAAAAGAGAGGGGATTACCCTTCAAATCTCAATAATTTTGAATTGAAATAGAGAAAAAAGGGTTCCAAGAATTCACGCTGGTGCACAACAGAAAAATTGAGCATACGTGCAAAAAAACAAATCAATGATTTTAGTGCAAAAGCTTTAAAAACCACTGATAAATACTGAAAACTAACAAATTAAATAAAAAAAATGCAATTTATCACGTACGCGGGTGAATTTTACTTCAGAAAAAAATGCTGAAGCGGGAAAAACACGAAAAATCCTGCAACTGCACGGAACCCAGCGCAGATGCACTAAAAATAGATAAAATGAAGAAAATATACAAAGTACCTCAAAAGCAGCACTCAAAAAGAAAGACAATGGCACAGGAAGATCTCTGGGGCAGTGTTGCCAGTTCAGCGGAGAAAAAGTTCTGAGGTCTCTCAGGCTGACTGCAGTCAGCACTCTACTCCAACTGTATCCTGATTGGCCAATGCCTTCCTCATTTGCATTGACCCCTCCTGTCCAGGGCAGCTGAACCCAGCTGGCATACTGAATCTGTCAATAGATGCTAAAGAATTCCTGAGTTGAGAAACAGATTTTTAGGGTCAAAAAGACTCAAGTCGAGAACCCCAAAAAGAATATAAGCAGGTAGTGAAACAACCAAAACATTTATAATAAAAACCAGAAAAACCCTTAATAAGATAAAGGTATGCCAAGTACACCTCTGGAGTGCAGCACTGTGCCTGCCAGACCACATCCCAAAAACTAGCAGGTTCCAGAAGGGGAGGCAAGGAGGGATGTCAGAATACAGCAAGACTCCATTAGAAGAAACATTACTTGGTGAGTAACTTTTCCTTCAAACAACTTGAAGTCTTGCTGTATTCTGACTATATGCAGACTACCAAGCAGTACCCCCTTGGAGGAGGGAGTCACAGAACCTATTCTGGGAACAGACTCTACAGCACAGCTGTGCCAAACCTAGCATCATCTCTTGACTAAATGTCCAGAGAGTAATTCTTGGTAAATGTGTGAACAGTTTTCCAGGTGGCTGCTTTACAGATTTCCACTAATGGTATATCGCTAGCTGCTGCAACCGAAGCAGCTGTACCTCTGGTGGTGTGAGCCCTCAGGCCTGAGGGAGGCTCTTTCCCCAACTTTGAATAGCTGAAATGGATACAGGAGACAATCCACCTGGCACTAGTTCTCTTGGTGGCAGGTTTGCCCTTTCCCCACTTCTCCATATGTGAGAAACAACTGAGAGCAGTCATTTCTGTGGGCCTTAGTGTGTTCCATATAGTAACTAAGAGCCCTCTTTATATCAAGACTGTGTAATCTTCTCTCCGAAGAGGAAGAATGGTCAGTGAAAAATACAGGCAATGACACAGACTGATTTAAATGAAAGTCTGATAACACCTTGGGAAGAAACTTTCTGTTGGTTCGAAGGACCAACTTATCCCCGTGAAAAGAAATGAAGTCAGGTTCCACTGATAAAGCCTGTAATTCATTGATTCTCCTGGCAGAGGTAATGGCTACCAGGAATACAGTTTTCCAAGTCAAGTACTTCGGCTCAGCTGAGGATAGAGGCTCAAAAGGAGGCTGCATAAGCCATGTGATACAGATATTCAGGTCCCAAGAAGGGGTAGTCTCCCGAAAGGGAGGATTAACCTGTACTAGACCCTTGAAAAATGTATTGAAAACTGGACGAGATGCTAGGGAACAGCCCTTACCAGCAGAAAGGTAGGCAGACACAGCTGCCAAATGTACCTTGAGAGTAGTAAGCCGGAGGCCTAAACTGTTAAGATGCACCAAATAGTCCAATACAGTGGTAATATCAGCCAGCTCTAGCTGGACACACTTCTGGGAACACCAAAACCTCAAATATTTTCCATTTGGAGTTGTAAGTCTTTCTATTAGCAGATTTCCTGCTAACCTTTAAAATGTCCAAGATTGACTGAGAAAGATGTAGGCTTGCATATTCTAGCTCTTCAAGAGCCAGGCTTTGAGCCTGAGAGTCAGAAGGTTGGGGTAAAGAATCCTCCCCTGTGAGAAGGTAAGGAGATTGAACTGTCTGGGAAGACACAGAGGCACTGTCACTGACAGTGACAAGAGAAGGGTGTACCAAGGCTGTCTGGCCCAGTATGCACCCACTAGAATCACCCTGCAGGGCTGAGACCTGATCTTGATCAGGACCCTGAATATCAGAGGAAAAGGAGGAAATGCATAGAAAAACCTGCTTGTCCAATTCAACAAGAGAGCATCCTGAGGGACAGGACCCAGAAGAGGTGGTCTGCAGCAAAAGAAAGGAAGTTGGTGATTGTCCGGGGCTGCAAAGAGATCTATCTCTGGAGTGCCCCACCTCTTGAAAATGACCTGAAGAATTAGAGGGTTCAGGGTCCATTCATGGTGACCCTGAGAAATCCTGCTGAGAGCATCTGTGAGAATGTTGTCCTTCCCTGGGAGATGCACAGCCATCAGGGAAGCCTGAAAGGAATAAGCTAGAGACCATATTTTCATGGCCTCTGTGCACAAGGCCGAGGACCAAGTGACTCCCTGCTTGTTGATGTACCACATGCTCGTGGTATTGTCTGTCCTGATCTGCACCACTTCCCCCAAACAACAGCTGAGAATGTCTGAAGCGCTAGAAAGACAGCTCTCAGTTCAAGAAGGTTTATGTGTAGAAGAGACTCCTAGTGAGACCAGGTTCCCTGAGCTGTAAGCTGATCTAGGTGAGCCCCCCCACCCCAGTAAAGAGGTATCTGTGGTGAGAATCACTGAATGGAGGCTGACTGATAAAGGGAACATCTTGTCGAAGATTGTACTCCTCCAGCCACCACTAGAACACTGTAACCAATTTGGAGAGAGGGTCTTTTTTCTGAGTCCAGTAAGATCTGAGATGAAACTGAATAGCTCTCATCTGAAACCTTGCTCTCTGGACCACTGCTGTGGATGCTGCCATGTAACCCAGCAACTGTAGAAAGTGTCTGGCTGGACGAGAAACTAGAGGATGAAAAGAGGAAGCCGGAGTGACAAGGGACTGAACCCTTGAGAGAGGGAGGGAGAAATGCCTGAATAGTGTCTAGTTCCAACCCTATGAAAGTGAGGAGCTGAGCTGGTTCCAGAACAGACTTTTCTAAGTTCAGAATGAAGCCCAAGGAGTCTAGAAGTTTTTGAGTGACCTCTAAAGCTGACTTTACTTAGTCTGAGGACTGGCCCACAAGGAGCCAGTCGTCCAGGTATGGGAACAGAAAGATACCCTGTCTCCTGAGGAATGCCACCACTACTGCGAGACACTTGATGAATACCCTAGAAGCAGATGTTAGGCCAAAAGGCATAGCTCTGAATTGGTAATGGCCCGAGGGCAACTCGAACTTGAGGTACTTTCTGTGGGAATGTCTGATAGGTATATGGAAGTAGGCATCCTTGAGATCCAGAGAGGCTAGCCAGTCTCCTGGTCTCAGAGAGAGAGAAGAATTACTCCCAGAGTCACCATTGCCTGAATTCTGTCTTAAGTAATAGACTCCCAGGCCAGAAAGTAGTGAGCCAACCTGCCCCCTACTGGAACTGGGGTGGTGACCCTGACCAACACCTCAGGGTGTCTGGCAGGGGGCTTAGACTGCGTGGATGATGGGGTTCTGGTCATCCTACGCCTGCCTCTTCCCCTAAAAAACACCTCTGCTAGAAAGAAGAGGAGGAGGCCTGAGCTTGGTAGAAAGGCCTGTGAAAAGGCCTGCCCCTGCCAGCCCTGAATTGCTGCTTCTGAGGAGTGTCCTGCTTTTCCTTGGCTGAAGCACTTCTATAAGTGGTCCTGTATTCATCCATCTTCTTCATGTAGTTCTCTGCTTGCTCACCAGAGAATTACCAGTTACAGGGAAATCCATGACCTTAGTCTGGGTATCCTGAGAAAGATTGGTACATCTAAGCCAAGCAAACCTCCTCATAGAGATAGGTGTAGCCATGACTCTAGAATGCACATAATTAGAGTCCACAGCAGCATGAAATTGCACTTTGGATGCCCCTATACCATCTACAGCCACCTGCTCCAGCTCCTTGGCTAGCTGGGGAAGGGCATTCTTAGCCAGCTCCAGAACCATATCCCACATAGACTTCTGGTACCTGGCTGTATATGCCATGTAATTTTATTGCCTGAGCCCCAAAGAGGATGCTAAGTACTGTTTCTTAGCCATGGCATCCACTTTCCTGGAATCCTTATCTGGGGGGTGAGATGCCAGGAGAATACTAGCCTTGTCACAGGCTGCAGCTTGCATTACCCCAACATGGCTGCAATGTGCTGAAAATAATGTTGTGCCAGAGCCTGATAAAGCATACTTCCTGTCCATTCTTTTATCTACAGGAGGAATGGATGTGGGAAATTGCATGATTTTTTTGTGTCTGTTTCCCCAAGGATTTGTGCAAAGGGATAGACACTCTCTTTGACTCTGAACATCCATCATTTCCACATAATCAAGCTCCTCCTGATCCTGATCAGCCTCTTCCATACGAAGCTGAAGAGTCTCAGCCACCTTCTTATAAAACAAGAAGTGGGAGGGGGACTCAGAACGCCTGGGAGGGGAAACACTGGAAGGCCTGTTTGGGGATATGTCAGGATCTACTGGCTCATCTAGGCCTTCAAACTCTCCTTCTTCCTTCTCCCAATCACCCTCACAGTATGCCTCCAGATCAATATCTGAGGCAACAGCTTCCGACCGAACCGACTGCCTTTGAATAGATGTTGGTTCGGTTGGAACTAGGCAAAGCAACTGCACTATGGAGATCGCTTTCACTATTTCCTCACTGGTCGGAACATGAGGTGTTGGATCCGAACCAGCTGATTTTCTTTTTCTCTTTGACGGCACCGACTCCGCAGAGTCGACTCTCCTTTTGCCTGAAGAGGTATCGCCCAGGTCAGTAGGCACCTCTTTAGGTTCGGTCGCAACCGAACCAGGCTGGCCATCCAGGTCAACGGACTTCTCAGCCTCCCTTTCCTTCAGCCTACTCAAACGTTTTTCAAGAGTGGCCTTGGGAAAGTTCTTACAAATTTGGCAGTCTACCATGAGGTGGTCAAACCCCAGAGAATACACACATATGAGATGGGGATCAGCCTTAGCAAAGGCCTCCCCACACTCGGTACAGTGCTGAAACTCAGTGGGACCGGTTTTCTTTTTGGGTTTCTCAGACGTGCCGAATACAAGAAAAACTCACCCTTGTCAGCATTAAGCCAGATAACTAAAACTTATCGGTTCCAACCGTGTCACGGGTCGGTTAAAAAAGCTCACAAAATCCATTTTTTTTAAGAACTGATAAGTACTGGAAAACCACAAATATTTATACAGAAAAGCACAAAAAAACAACAGATTTCAGTTTTGAACTGGACCAACCGGAAAAGAACTGAAGACAGAACAATTTCAACAAAAATACCACTACCTACTACTACCACTTACTGTTACCAAGACAGAGGTAAGAATACCGATGAAATAAGAACTGCGGTTGAAAAAAATGACAGATTCAAACTATTACCGAACCGAAGCACAGGAGGGATCTCTGGAGTGACTTAACAGTTTGGCGGAGTAAGAAATCTGACGGTTACACTTCAGAGTACCACAGACAGAGTTTTGAAAACCGAGCTAGAACTCAATGTTCTATGCCTTGCATAGAGTTAACCCTTTACTCTCTGGAGCAGTTCAAGTGCTGGGGCTAACTGCACATAGTCAGAATACAGCAAGACTTCATGTTATTTGAAAACCTCCTTTTAGCCAACCTGTGTGAATTCTAACACCTTAATGCCAATGGTGTTACTGTGGGACCATGAGACTTCAAAAGGCTTAGACTTTAAATGTCAAGATTTGATTTTTGGAAACAGACATATGGGACTGTAATTACTGGTATCATAAACGAAGGCTGAGTGACATCACCAGGTAGCCAGAAAATTGTGTTGTTGGTAAACAGCAAGAGTGCCATCTTCTGGCCTAAAAGTGTGGGATTTTCACTCACTATTTCAGAGGTATAAATAGCCCCAAATCAGGGCATTTTGAGACACATTTCATCTGGACATTCTGTTTGACACACACCAGGAACAAATCTGTTGAGACCCAGTGTGGCTGCTAAGGACTAAGGAAACTGAAAACCTTCATCCACTATTTCTGGACTTCAATTTACTGCAGATATAAGGTAGACTTTCAGCTAACAGTTTTAGCGCATTTCTCTGTATATATTTTTCCCATTCTGTTTCTGCATACTGTAATTCAAATTAGTATATTCTCTTTTTAGTTGTAACTGTATTTATTTAAGTATTTTAGTACAACTTGGTTTTCTAAAGAAATTCTGCCTGCGTGAGAATTCTATATTTGTGTGTGAAGTGTAGAAGGTTTAGAAATAATCCAGAACTAAACTTATTGCCAAAGAGGTCTCACCATGAGTAACCAAATCAGAAAAAGGGTCTGTAAGGGACACCTGGGTAAGGATAGGGAGAATACCAGAGTCTGCAAGGATTTTGAACCAGGCTATTGCATGTCCTGTAGGGAGAAGGCCAAATCAGGTTTTACACTGCTACCCCAAAACAGAGCGTGATGCCTGGGTCTTCCTCCTTTGTGTAAATAGCCAAGGAAGGGTTCATATTTGGCCACAAGACTCGAGACTGGTATTGTGCTCTTATCCAGAGTTAGAGGGATGCCATGGATCCTCATGACAGAGGTGCAGGCATGACCTCGGTGAGCATTCAAGAAGGACGAGGAGGGTATCCCTGCCTCCCCATCACATATTGCACTTAAGGGTAGGCACTGTGAGCTCAGTGGACCCTGACCACAGGAGTGGGTTCATGACAATCACCATCCCATGGTTCACCCTCGACTGGAAGGAAAACGCAGAGGGAAGGGAAAGGGTTAGTTCTATACCTGTTAGGGAGAGGATTATGGTCCCAACAGAGGAGAGGAGAGGTCAGCAGAGACGCTCTGGGCTCAGGTTCAAACAGAGGCAGGGTGGATGATTAAATTGTGGTATCTGCAGACCACTAAATCATAGTGAAGGCACAGACCAAGAACTAGAAGAGCAGAATAGGAAGATGTCACTGCACGGAGGGGTGGTAACAGTGGGTGATTTCAACCTACCTGATGTAGACTGCAGCATCCCTAAGGACAGCAGTAGCAGAAGCCAATTGCTTCGGGATGCAGTCTAGGATGGTTTCCTGATCCACTAAGTGAGAGAGCCAACAAGGGATCAGGTGGATTCTGGACCTGGTGGAGACAAACTGTATCAGAAGAGCTAAGCCCCTGAGAAATACTGTAGTAATCACCTTTCAGTGTGGTTTTGACTCAATATAAGGAAAGAAATCCTGAACACTAAAACGTGTTCTAGATTTCAAGAAGGCACTTTGGCAAAATGGGAGTGCATTTACCTCAGGTGAACACCTGGCCAAACTTGGTGGGGGTGGGAGGCAAGGGGAGTAGAAGAGCAATGGTCCATAATAAGGAAGGGGTGCCATGTAGTTACAAACACCTGCCCCAGGCAGAAGAATAAGAAAAACAAACACAAGAAATACCTCTGGTACATGGGAGGTATTAAAAGCAGCAAGAGATAAAAGGATTTAATTCAAAAAGGAAAAAGGGTCTCAAAAAGAGGAAGACAGAGAGGACTACCTGGACAAACTCAAATCAGCTAGTGGGGGAAGTGCAGAGGGCCAAAGAGGGAGTCGAACTGAGAATAGCAGAGGGAGTCAAGAAAGGAAACAAGACCTTTCAGTACATCCAGGAAAAAAAGACAAATGAAGGAAGGGATTGTCAAACTGTGTCAAGGGATGGAGTGGGTGGAGGATAGTAGAGGAAAGGCAGAAGTATAATTCTGCTCAGTATTCACTAAACAAAAGGATGGGCCAATACTACAGGAAAGGATAAACAAGGAGAGGTATGGGGCGATAAAGGCATACAAGGAACCGCTCACTGCCAACAGGGTTCTTAAGGGACTATTATCCCTGACAGCAATTAAATGAAAAAATAACTCAGGCTAGATGGTATGTACCCTAAGTCAGCAACAGTACTGACAACCCCAGTGGCTGACTTGTATAACAGCTCCATCAACTCAGGTGTGGTGCCAGGAGAGCAGAGAAGCATGGCTGTGGTGCCCTTGCACAAGAGTGGGGCTTGGGATGTGCCAGAAAGCTATGATCAGTCAGCTCGACATTGATCATTGGCAAGCTGATGGAAACCATTCTTAAGGGAAGGTTGGTAGAGTTTATGGGCTACAAGATGACAGACAGCACAGGTTTGCAGTAGGGAGGTCATGTCAAACTAACTTGAAACTTTTCTGACTGGTTTACAAGGGCAATGGAGAGAGCCGGACAGCAGACATACTGCATCTGGACTTCAGCAAGTCTTTTAATTCAGTTCCCCACAAAAGACTGATTAAGAAGTTGAATTACCTAGGGGTAGGGGACAACATCTAGGTGGGTGGAAAACTGGTTGAGGGGAGAACCCAGAGAAAAGCATTAAGAAGGGGATCACTCTGGGGATGTCGTAGGTTACCAGTAGCAAGGCAAATTTATTTGTTAGGGGCCCATCCCAGATGGCTCTTGGCACTATACAGTAAAACAGAAGAATCACAGAACAACAGTAAAATCAGAAGGTCAAACCAGTGGAGTACCACAAGGGCTGGTGCACTTCAATGTGTTCATAGGAAAATGACATAAAGGGCAATCTTTGCCTTTTTGCTGATGACACCAAGATATGTGTGAGGGTGGACACAGATGGGGGAATTGGGGACATGAGGGAGGACCTAGAAGGTGAGAGATGGTCTGGAATCTCACAGCTGGGGTTCAATTACATGAAGTGCAAAGTCATGCACATGGGGAGAAAAAAACCTAGGGTTAGGGTACAGAATGGAGGAGGGTGATGTAATGGTGACTGAAGGAGAGGAAGACCTAGGTACTGCAATTACCAGCACCCTGAAGCTTTCTACACAATGCAGCAAAGCAGTGGAAAGGCAAACATAATGTTGGGTTGCTTAAGCAGGGGGTTCACTGGTAGAAAGAAGGCAGTCATACTGCTTCTGTACAGATCACTGGTGTGACTGCACCTGCAATACTGTGTACAATTCTGGTACCCCGAGCTCAAAATGGGCATAAATCAGTTAGAAGAGGAGCAAAGATGACCCACCTAAATGATTCAGGGACACTCATACAGAAGCTGGAGAACATGAATATGTACTCACTGTCAGATAGAAGAGAGCACTGTGACATGATAGAGACCCTGAAATACCTGAAGGGCATCCACAGGGTAGACACCAATTAATTATCTCAGATCAGTGACAATTCCAGCAAAATTGTCTCTGCAGGGGTTGAAGGCCAGAAAACTCTGCGGCCCTGGAAACTGTCTGAACTGTAGACAGAGACCCTGACTCACTACCTCCGGTACCCACTTGTCTATGGTGATGTTTTCCTAGTCTTGGAAGTAGTAAAACCCTACTGGAAGAGGGGTGGCAGCCTGTTTTGTGCAGTCATGGATTCTGTATGGGCTAAGGTCTAGGAGCTGGGGTTGAACCAGCCTGCCTAGAAGTCCTCCTGCTCCTGTACTAGTCTCTGACCTGAGTATAATCTACAGGCATGGAGACTGGGACATAAGCTCTGGGGTAATATCCCCTACCCTTACCTCCCATTCCCATGGATCTAAATGAAGAAGGTTCTTTCTCTTGTGGAGTTACTCCCATAGGTGGTTTTGTACGCTTCTGCCTTTTTCATGTATGCCTCAGTCTTGTCATCAAAAAGGGAATTTTTACAAGGAAAATCCACGGCCTTTAACTGAGTGTCTGGGGTAAGACTGGTTGCTCTGAGCCAGGCAAACCTCCTCAGAGACACTGATGGGGCCAAAAGCCTGGATGTAGTATCATTTGCATCCACAGCCATGTGAAATTGGTATTTTGTGGCGTCCAGTGCCATCCTGGCAGTGTTAGCAAGATCACGTGCCACATC
This sequence comes from Neoceratodus forsteri, assembly GCA_016271365.2. Taxonomy (NCBI): domain Eukaryota; kingdom Metazoa; phylum Chordata; order Ceratodontiformes; family Ceratodontidae; genus Neoceratodus; species Neoceratodus forsteri. Next base: position 1,729,797,701 of record CM057456.1, read on the forward strand.
GCCTGAAACTCAGTCAGTTAATGCTAGTACAGAGTTCCAAAGGGCCTTCTGATATTGTGCAGCATATGCCATATAAGCTGCCTGTCTGAGAAGGGAAGAGGTTAAATAACCCTTCTTCCCCACTGTGTCAATTTTCCTTGAGTCTTTATCTGGAGGATGAGATGATAAAGGGACTTTAGCCTTATCACAGGCAACAGCCTGTAGTACACCTTCATTATCTGGATGAGAATATAAACAATCAGCAGCCCTAGCCACTTGATATTTTTTCTCAACCTTCCTGTCCACTCCAGAGACAGAGGAAGGTGTCTGTAGATTTTTTAAAGTGGCTTTTTTAAGAGAATTATGGATAGGGAGGAACACTCTTAGTGGGAACCAGACCCATCATATCTAAAAATTCTGCCTCATCTTCCATAGACTTCTGAGAGGGGAGGCCCAAGTGTCATCCATCTGTCTGACAAAGAAAAGGTGGGATGAAAAGTCATCGTGCCCACAAGAAGGGGTACCAAATCTTGTTCTGGGGATACCTCAGGCTCAATGGGTTCCCCCAAATCTGGATCCTCCTCAAAGTATACTTCTTGACCTTTTTCTGTGGGAACCGGTGGTGGGATTTGAACTGGTGAACCTAGAATAGAACCTGTAGTTTGTAAAGCCTGAATGACCTGCACAGCCTTTAGAAATGTCCTAAGCAGAGGGCATTTTGTTTTTGCCTACTAGGGCTCCCTTGCTTCTTCAGTGGATGGCGCAGCAACATGCTTTTCTTTATGTTTCTTTTTAGCAGGCACAGACTCTGGAGAATGCTCAGTAGGTATTTTATGTTTACTGTGTTCAGACCCCTTCTCAGTAGTTTTGGGGTCTGAAGAATCCTTTGAAGGTCTCTCCTTTGTTTTAGGATAAGAAGAAGAGGCCTCTTCAGGGTGCTTAGGTAACAATGAGGTCGGAGCAGAATCCATTTCCTCTAACCTTTTGGTCCTTTTCTTAATAGTTTTAGGACAAAGTGTGCTGCACTCTTTACAGCTAGAAAAGGTATGACAGGGACCCAGGTATTCCAAACATAAATGGTGATCAGTCTTAGCAAAAACCTGAAAACGCTTCATACAGTTTTTAAAGCCTGTAGGTCCCGTCCTCTTTTTAGGTCTTTCTGACATGCCAAATGTCAGCAAATGAAAAGAAAACTCCCCAAAAAGGGAAAAAATACCCAAATTGTAGTCAGTTCCACTAGGAGAAAAGGAACTGCAATTAAATAGGAATTACTCTGTTTTTACAACAAACGTGATCAGTGGGAACCAAATGCAAATAATGTAAATCGCTCCCCAAATAAGTAAAAATAAAGTACTTAAATCGAAAATACGTCGAATAAAGTGACGGCTAAAACCATTAAAACAGTGTTATACTGAGAAAGGCCTTGGTTTCTGGGAATCGCAAAGGAACTGAGAAAAAAAACAAACAAAACAGAGCTAACTTTAACAAAAAAGCTACTAGAAGCAGAGAAATAAAATAATGAAATACTTTTTTTTTTTTGACAGAAACAAACTTGCAGAGAAGCTGCTGAGAGAAGCTCTTTGGAGCATCTAGCAGTCTGAACAGAGAACATGAATCTGACTGTTAGATGGAACACAGTCCACCTAGAGACCAGCAGTTTGAAGAAAACATTACTTACTATATATAGTAATCTTGTTTCTTCCAAGGGAACCTTAGTGTATTCTGACAAATGCAGCTTGGTCTCACCATAGGACTGCCCTGGAGTTGAAATGGTTACTAGAACCTATGCTAATAATGGAATGTTAGGCTCGAGCTCGATTTTCAAACCACTGTCTCTGGTTGCACTTCCTGCAACCGTCAGATTCTTACAAAGCATGCAGAAGCTAAAACAAAATTAATCAATCTATTCTAAGAAATAAAACCCCTTTATGACAAACCCTTTTTTAACATTAAGGACATCTTCCAAGACTCAAGTCACAGATGCCTAAGAAATAAACAGGTATACCCGACAGGTTTCCCACAAGTTATGGACAGCTGGTATGCAGTGCCCTCTAGGTTCTAGTAGGAGAGGAAGGATGGGAGCTCAGAATACAGTAAGATTCCCTTGGAAGAAACAAGATTACTATGGTAAGTAATGTTTTCTTCAAACCCCAGGAAGTACCAAACCTGGCATCACTTGTAGCCTGGGTATCCACGCAGTAGAGCTTGATGAATGTGTGAACAGATTTCCAGGTAGCTGCCTTACAGATTTCCAGCAGAGGACTTCCTCTTGAAGCTGCTATGTAAGCAGCTGTTCCTCTAGTAGAGTTGGCCCGGAGACCCTGTGGAGACCGCTTGCCCACTTTGCCATAACAGAATTAGATACAGCCCACAATCCACCTTGCGATGGATCTTTTTGTGGCTAGTTTACCTTTCTCTACTTCCCCATAGGTCAAGAAGAGTTGGGTTCTGTCTCCTCCATGGTGTTTCGAATGGTCCAGGTTTCTTTACATCTAGGCTATGCAGTCTACGTTCCCCCAGAGTGGAATGGTCAGTGAAAAAGACTGGCAGTTTAATGGATTGATTAACATGGAAATCAGATATCACTTTAGGAAGAAATTTATTGTTGGTCCTAAGGACAACCTTGTCCATGTGGAATGCAATATAGTCAGTCTCCATGGATAGAGCCTGGAGCTCACTAATCCTTCTGGCAGAAGTGACTGCAACTAGGAACACTGCTTTCCAAGTTACATACTTGAGATCTGCTGAGGACATAGGCTCAAAAGGTGGCGCATGAGCTGTGCAATACATATGTTCAGATCTCACACTGGGGTAGGAGTCCTATGTGGGGGATGCAGATGCAGCAGCCCTTTAAAGAACTTCCTGAACACTGGGTTTGAAGCCAGACATAATGCCTTGCCTGCTGACAGGTAAGCAGAAACAGCTGCCAAGTGCACTTTCAGAGTGGATGGTCTCAGACCAAGGGAATGATGGTGGGTTAGGCAATCCAGGACAACAGGCAAACCCGCCCAAATATGGTCCTGATTCTTACTCTGGCACCAAATGGAGAATCTTTTCCACTTGGACATGTAGGTCTTCCTGTTGGAGGGCTTTCTAGAAACCCTGGGGACCTCCATGACCCCTGCTGAGAGATGCAAGTCAGCATACTCAGGTCCTCATGAGCCAATCCTTAAGCTTGAAAGACCGAAGACTGAGGTATAAGACCCTGCCCTGGGAAGAAGTCAACAAGTTATGTTTCCTGGGTAGACTGATCAGTTTGGCAACTGATAGTGCTAGAACCAGGTAGTACCAGGGCTGCCTCGCCCAGTCTAGAGTAATGAGGATCACTGTTGCCAGCTGGGATCTGAGCTTGTTCAGGACTCTTAGCAACAGTGGGAATGGGGGGGGAGGCATACAGGAACTTCCAGGTCCAATCCAAAAGCAGTGCATTCAGTGGGACTGAGCCCTTCACTGGTGGCCTGCAGCAAAACTGCGGAAGCTGATAGTTGTCTGGGGCTGTGAAGAGGTCTAGCTCTGGAGTGCCCCACCTTTTGACCACAATCTGCAACATGTGATTGTTCAGAGACCACTCATGGTGGTTCTGACAGATTCTGTTGAGAGCATCTGCCAGCACATTGTCCTTCCCTGGCAGGTGGACTGCTGAAGGGGAAATTCCCAGAGAGCATGCCAGACTCCAAATTTTCATGTCCTCTGTGCACGGGGGGGTTGACATTGTGCCTCCTTGTTTATGTAGTACATGGTGGTTGTGTTGTCTGTCCTGTACCACTTTCCCCTGTAGCACACTGGCGAAGGCCTGGAGTCCCAGGAAGACTGCTCTGAGGTCTAGCAGGTTGATGTGCAACAGTGACTCCTGCTTGAGCCATGTGTCGTGGGCAGTGTGCTCCTCCAGATGTGCTCCCCATCCCAGGAGGAAAGCATCCTTGGTAAGCACCAAGAAGGGTTTTCCTGCAGAAATGGTATATCTTGTCTGAGGTTGTCTTTCTCCAGCCACCACTGAAGTGCCTGCAGGAGTGTTCCTGTAACTGGCACCAGCTTTGACAGTGAGTCTCTTTTCTGATGCCAGTGCAATTTGACATGAATATCTCTCATTTGGAACCTTGCTCCCGACACTGTTTCTGTGGAAGCTAGCATGTGGCCCAGCAATTGTAGGAAGTGCCATGCAGGCCTTAGGCTGTGCATTTTGAAGGTACTTGCCAACTGTATCAGGCTGTCCGCCCTTGCCTGTAGAAGAAAAGCCTTTCCTCTCACAGTGTCCAGCTCAGCTCCTATGAATTCCAGGAGTTGTACTGGCTCTAATACAGATTTTCTCGGGTTGACTAGAAACCCTAGTAACTGCAGAACATCCTGTGCGAGTGTCAGGGACTCCCTTACATGTTGAGGGGATTGCCCTACGAGTAGCCAGTCGTCCAGGTAAGGGAATACTGCCACTCCTTGCCTCCTCAGGTGTGCCACAACCACAGCCAAGCATTTTGTGAACACCCTTGGAGCAGAAGCAAGTCCAAAAGGCAATGCCTTAAATTGGTAATGGCCTGATGGCAGTCTGAATCCGAGATACTTTATGTGGGACTGCCTGATGGGGATGTGGAAATAAGCATCCTTTAGGTCTAGAGATGCAAGCCAATCCCCCTGCCTTAGGGTTGGGAGGACTGTTGCCAGAGTCACCATTTTGAACTTTGGTTTTAACAGATGTCTGTTTAGGTGCTTGAGATCCAGTATGGGTCGCCACTCCCATTTTCTTTACTGTAAGGAAGTATCTTGAATAGAGACTCTCCTCTTTGTGCCTGAGGAACTGGCTGTTGCCTTTTGAAACAGAAGGTTTGATACTTCCCCTTCTAACTAATGTTTCTGATGGGGAAGAGGGTCTGAAGACCCTTGCCCTCAGCTTTGGCATGAACTTGAAGCTGAGAGCCAAATTTGATCCACTATCTCCAAGACCCACTTGTCTGTGGTGATGGATTGCCATTCTTGGATGTAGTGGGCCAGCCTGCCCCCTACTAGGGTTGGGGAGGTGACCCAACTCAGGGTGTCTGCCTGGCTTGGGCTGCTGTCTGGGTGGTGGGGCTAGTCTGTTTGCTGCCTCGTCTACCCCTGCAGTAACCCCTCTGTGGCTAGTACTGGGGAAAAGCTTGAGGCTGAAAGAATGGCCTATAGTGTCCCCTACCTCTACTCCCCCTGGCTTGGTGTTTCTGGGGGTAGATGCCTTCTCTTTGACAGCAGCACTTTTGTAGGCCGTTTTGTAGACATTCATTTTTTTCATATAAGCCTCTGTCTGTTCCCCGAACACAGATGTAGGCTCACAAGGGAAATCAAGGGTCTTGGATTGAGTGTCTTAGGTCAAATTGATAGTTCTGAGCCAAGCAAATCTTCTAAGACACACAGAAGCAGCAATTTCTGGCAGCAGTATCGTTATTATCCACAGCCATCCTAAGCTGGGCGTTAGATGCCGCTATACCCCTTTTCACAGCTTCTTCCCGATCAGCTGCCATAGGGGCTGGAAAAGATTTTATCTCTGTAACAGTGTTCCATAGTGTTCCCTGATATCTGGCAACATAGGCCATATAGGATGCATGCCTGATAATCAGAGATGATCCCAGATAAACGTTCTTGGCAATGGAGTCCATTTTCCTGGAATCTTTGTCTGGTAGGTGTGATGCTAAAGGTATGCCAGCCTTATCACAAGCTGCAGCCTGCACCGCCCCTTCATGGCTTGGGTGCCCAAACAAAAACTCTGCTCCACCCTTAGCCACCCAGTATTTCTTGTCCACGTTCCTATTCACAGGTGGCACAGAAGTGGGAGGTTGCATGATCTTGTTTACCTGTTTTTTTAAGGATTTGTGGATGGGCACTAACAGCCTTTTGGAGACAGGAACATCCATCATCTCCATGTAATCCTATACTTCCTCTTCATCAGTGGACTCCTGGGTAGGGAGGTCCAGGGACTGGGCCACTTGCTTTATAAAAGCAAAGTGGGATGTATAGTCCTCGGTCCCTTTATCAGGGGAATCAGGATGGTGGGGATCAGGAGAGATGTTCGGCTCAATCTCCATAGTCCTCATCTTCATCCACTCCGAAAAGTTCTACTCCTTGTTCCAATGAACCAGGAAGAGAGGAAGAACTGGAGGTTTGTGTATGCGGCTGCTTATCAACCGAAATTGGGGTACTTGGTTGAAGCACCAGGATGATTCTTACAGCGTTCGCTTTCTCCTCAGCGGTTGGAACTGGTGCCTTTTCCGGTTGCGGTTCGAGTGCTTTCTGTTTCTTCTTTTCTCTGCAGTTGCCGGTTCAGCGGCAGTATCCGCAGGCCGATTTTTACCAGACGAACCGTCACCCTTGTCAGAGGGCTGTTCCTCCTGTTCCTTTTGGCTGGTTGTCGGTTTGTCTGTAGCCAGGTCAGAAGCTTTCTCAGATATTTTCTCCTGCAGTCTTCTAAGTCGCTTCTCAAGTGTTGACTAAAGGACGTTTTTGCAAATAGCACAGTCCTCTCTGAGGTGGTAAAATCCCAAACAAAAAACACAAATCAGATGAGGATGTGCTTTAGCGAATGGTTCCCCACACTCAGTAAAATGTTGGAAACCTGTGGGGCCCGTTCTTTTCTTGGCCCATGACATTTATCCCAACAATACTTTTTTTTTTTTGGTCGGTAAAAACCAAACAACCGAGAGTTACCCCGGTAAAAGTTTTAAATAATAACCTATTTACCTTGGCAGTCGGAAAGACAGAAATACCTCAGAAAATGAAGAACACTACCAGTTCCTTCTCGGTTGAGAAAACCTGATAAGGAATGAAAAAACTTACCAAATGAACACTAATCTAGACTAAGTCTATATGTGAACCAAGGACAGTGCTTCAAAAATTGAAATAAACAGACTATGACAAAACTGTTCAAAATAAACGTCTTCAAATAAATGAAGGCGAGCTCTCTGGAGACGTCTAACTGAAGCAAGCGGAGTATAGAATCCGATGGTTGCTGGAAGTACAACCAGGGACAGTGGTTTGAAAACTGAGTTCGAGCCTAACATCCCACTATTAGCATAGGTTCTATTAACCATTTCGGCTCCTGGGTAGTTCTATGCTGAGACCATATTGCATTTGTCAGAATACAGGAAGATTTCCTGGGGTTTGAATGCAGCATTCTAGTTCCACTATTTGCATACATTCCACATTACATCACTACAGCTCCGGGGCAGAGAGTCTGGGCTTACTGCATATGTCTAATCATACTGGGAGATTCCTGGGGTTTGAAACTCACTGATCCTTCTGGCTGATGTAATGGCCACCAAAAATGCAGTCTTCCAAGACGGATGTGAAATCTCACACCTGAGCATAGGCTCAAATGGCTTGCTCATCAGCATAGCCAGCAGATCATAGCGGATGACCTAAAGGTGGGCAAGCAGTATGACAAAGCAGTTGGGAGGGCTAGTGGGGTGTATAGGGAAGGGTATCACCAGCAGAAAGAGGGAGGTTGTATTGTCTCTGTATAGATCCCTAGTAAGACCCCACCTAGAGTACTGTTTCCAGTTCTGGAAACCATATCTCCAGAAAGACAGAGTGGAGGCGGTCCATGAGTGGGCAACTAAAAGAAAAAATTACTCACCTTAGTAACTGTGTTTCTTTTAATGGAGTCTTGCTGTATTCTGACATTATGCAGTTAGCCCCAGCACTTGAACTACTCTGGAGAGGAACAAGTTAACTCTATGCCAGAGCATAAAACGTTGAGCTCGAGCTCGGTTCAAACCTCTGTTTGCTGCACTTTGAAGTGTAACTGTCAGATTCTTACGAGCTAACGCTAACTACCCCCACTATGTGGAAATTGTAAAATTCACTAGCCAAAAAAGCAACCAAATATTTGGGATCTCCGAAAGACTAAAGTCGAGAAATCCCAAACAAAAACTAGGTAGTGAACAAAATTAATTACCAAAACATCTAAATAACCCACTCCCCCTGTCTAAAAAGAGGGGAGAATGCCAAGTACACCCCTGAGGTGCAACACTGTGCCTACCAGCCCACTTCCCAAATTTTTTTCTTCAAACAACATGAAGTCTAGCTGTATTCTGACATTATGCAGACTACCAAGCAGTACCTCCATGGAGAAGGGTATCGAACCTATTTTGGGAATAGATTCTGCAGTACTGCTGTACCAAACTTAGCATCACTCCTAGCATGGATATCCAGAAAGTAATGCTTGGTGAATGTATGGACTGTTTCCAGGTGGCTGCTTTGCATATCTCTAATAAGGGTATATCTCTGGCAGCAGCCAGAAAAGCAGCTGTACCTCTAGTCAAATGAGCCCTCAGGCCTGAGGGGGGGGCACTTTGCCTAGCTTTTCACAGCAGAATTATATACAAGAGACAATCCACCTGGCAACAGTTCTCTTAGTAACAGGTTTACCCTTTCCCACTTTCCCATAAGTGAGGAACAACTGGAAGGAGTCAAACCTAATGCCTTAGTACGCTCAATGTAGTAGCTAAGAGCCCTTTTAACAAATAAACTGTGTAATCTTCTCTCTCCTGAAGAAGAATGATCAGTGAAGAATACAGGAAGAGACATGGATTGGTTCAGATGAAAATCTGCAACCACTTTGGGTAAAAACCTTCTGTTGGTTCTAAGGACCATCTTATCTCTATGGAATGAGATAAAATCAGGCTCCACTGACAGAGCTTGCAATTCACTGATACATAGACAGTGTCGGCAGATAAGGGCCTATGGCCCACCCAGTCTGCCCATTTGAGATTGTAAGTTCAGTTTATGTTTTCCTAGAAGTCTGTTGCCCCTTACCCCTGACCTCCAGAATTCCTTTATGTCTATCCCATGCATTCTTAAATCCGTGCTTGTTTCAGCCCCCACCACTTCCTCTGGCAGGGTGTTCCACTTGTCCACCGCCCGTTCTGTGAAGAAATTCTTCCTGTTTCCTCTGAATCGTCCTCCCTCCAACTTCATCCCATGCCCTCTAGTCCTGGAACATCTTTTTCGCTTATAAATAGTGTATTCCTGCACCCTGTTCCTCCCTGTGAGATACTTGTATGTCTCTATCATATCCCCTCTGTCCCTCCTCTCCTCCAGGGAGTACATGTTCAGTTCCTTCAACCTGTCTTCATAGGACTTGTGATGCAATCCATGCACCATCTTTGTTGCCCTCCTCTGAACCTTCTCTACCCTGTCTATGTCCTTATGTAGGTATGGTCTCCAGAACTGTACACTGTACTCCAGGTGGGGCCTCACTAGTGTCTTGTATTGCGGAATTATGACCTCCCTTTTCCTGCTGGTGATGCCCCTGCCTATACATCCCAGCATCCTATTTGCTTTACCTGCTGCCTTGTCACACTGTTTCCCTACCTTAAGGTCATCAGAGATGATGACCCCAAGATCCCTTTCCTGCCTGGTGCATGCTATATCCTCACCCCCCAACTGATATATTGTTCCAGGGTTTTTGTGCCCCATATGCATTATCTTGCACTTCTTTGCATTGAATTTCAACTGCCAAACCCCTGACCATTCTTCAAGTTTCTGCAGGTCCCTTCTCATTCTGTCTACACCCTCTGGTGTGTCCACTCTGTTACAGAGCTTTGTGTCATCAGCGAACAGCGAAATTCTGCCTTCTAGGTTCTGTGCAATGTCACTGATGAAGATGTTGAATAGGACCGGTCCCAGCACTGATCCCTGTGGTACCCCACTGGTCACTCTTCCCTCTGTGGCGTGACGGCCATTTACCACCACCTCTGTGTCCTGCCACCCAGCCAGTTACCTACCCACCACACTACTGTCCTGCCCACACCCATATTCCCCAGTTTGGTAATAGTCTTCTATGTGGCACAGTGTCAAAGGCCTTGCTGAAGTCCAGATAGGCCATGTCCACTGCCTCCCTGATCCACCTCCCTAGTCACCCAGTCAAAAATTCAATGAGGTTGGTCTGACATGACCTCCCCTGGTGAAACCATGCTGCTTTGGGTCCTGTAGTCCACTGACAACCAGATGTTCCACCAATCTCTCCTTCAGTAGTGCTTCCATGATCTTCCCCACTACCAAGGTGAGGCTGACTGGTCTGTAGTTCCCTGCTTCCTCTTTGTTCCCGCTTTTGTATAAGGGGACTACATCTGCTGTCCTCCAGTCTTTGGGTACCTCCCGTTTCCAGTGATCGGCTGATACGCCTGGCAGAGGTAATAGGTGCCAGGAACAAAGTTTTCCAAGTCAAGTACTTAAGCTCTGCTGAGGACAAAGGCTCAAAAAGGGGGGTGCATAAGCTGAGCAATGCAAACATTAAGATCCCAAGCAGGAGTGGGATCCCTAGAGAGGGATTGGTATGAAGCAATCCTTTGAAGAATTTACAGAAACAGAGTTATATGCCAGTGAGAAGGGCTTTCCCACTGACAGAAAAGTAGAAACAGCTGACAAGTGTACTTTGAGGGTAGCTGGTATGAGGCCTAGGCCATTAAGACGAACCATGTAATCCAGAACTGTAAACAAGTCAGCAGTATCTGGGGATATATGCTTCTTGGAACACCAAATGCTGAATCTTTTCCATTTGGAGTTGTAAGTCTTTCTGGTGGCAGGTGTTCAAGAGACTTTGAGAATGTCCAGAACCCCTTGAGACAGATGCAGATTTGCATATTCTAGCTTTTCAAGAGCCATGCCTTGAGATTGAGAGACCGAAGGTTGGGGTACCAGATCCTCCCGAGAGGAAGTTAACAGGTTATTATTCCTGGGGAGAGATAGGGGAAGATAGACTGCTAGGGACAGCAACAGGGGATACCAAGGCTGTCTGACCCAGTCTGGAGCAATCAGGAACACTTTGCAAGATTGTGACCTTATCTCGACCAGGACATTGAACAGTAGAGGAAAAGGAGGAAAGGCATACAGAAATTTCCCCTCCCAATCCAGAAATAGAGCATCCAGGGGGACTGAACCCAAGACTGGGGGTCTGCAACAAAAGAGGGGAAGTTGGTGACTGGGGCTGCAAAGAGATCTATCTCTTGGGTGCCCCACATTGAAAAGATCACTTTTAACATTGGGGGTCCAGGAACCATTCGTGATGGCCCTGGGAAATCCTGCTCAATGCATCTGCTAGCACACTGTCCTTTCCTGGAAGGTGGATGCTACCAGAGAGGTCTGAAGAGAATAAGCCAGGGACCATAACTTTATGGCTTCCGTGCACAAGGCCGTAACCCGAGTGCCTCCCTGCTTGTTGATGTACCACATGGTGTTGGTGTTGTCTGTCCTGACCTGATCCACCTTGCTCTGTACTGATTCCAAGAAGGCTTGCAGAGCCAGGTACACTGCCCTGAGCTCCAGAAGACTGATGTGGAGAAGAGACTCCTGAGGAGACCACACTCCCTGAGCTGTGAGGGCTCCCAGGTGAGCTCCCCACCCCAGGAGAGAAGCATCCATGGTTAGAACCACAGAATGAGACTGAGTCATGAATGGAACCCCTTGCCTGAGGTTGTCCTGATCCAACCACCATTGGAGAGCCTGGATCAGGGTCTGAGTCACTGGAATACGCTTGGTTAGAGGATTTTTTTTCTGAGACCAAAAAGGCCTCAAATGGAACTGGATGTCCCTCATCTAAAATCTGGCCCCTTGGACCACTGCAGTGGAAGCTGCCATGTGGCCTACGAGTTGAAGGAAATGCCCTGCTGGTCGAGACACTAGAAGGTGGGAAGAGGAAGCCAGCTCTATAATGGCCTTTACCCTTGCCAGAGGGAGAAAGGCTCTTGCTTTGACAGTATCCAACTCTACCCCTATGACGGTCAAGAGTTGTACTGGCTCGAGAACTGATTTGGGAAGACTGAGGAGGAATCCTAGAGAAGTGAGCACTTGTTGGGTCACTTGCAAATTTGACTTGACTTGGTCTGGAGACTGAACCACAATGAGCCAGTCATCCAGGTATGGGAATATGGAAATGTTTTGTCTCCTTAGAAAGGCCACTACTGCTGCTAGGTATTTTGTAAACACCCTTGGAGCTGATGTTAGGCCGAAGGGTATTGCTTTGAACTGATAATGGCCTGAAGGCAGTTCGAACATGAGGTACTTTCTTTGGGAGCACCTGATGGGAATGTGAAAGTAGGCATCCTTTAGGTCCAGGGAGGCTAGCCAGTCCCCTGGCCTTAGAGAGAGAAGAATTATTCCCAGAGTCACCATTTTGAATTTTGGCTTTACTAGGTGCTTGTTTAAGTATCTTAAATCTAGGATGTGCCGCCACTCCCATTTTTTCAGGGTAAGAAAGTATCTGGAGTACAGACCTTTGCCCCTGTGAAGTGAAGGAACTTTCTCTATGGCTCTGAGAGCCAGCAGATATGAAACCTCTGCCTCTAGGGCAATGGTTTCAGAGATGTTTGCAGGTGGAAAGGACCTGGCCCTCAGCTTTGGGAATTTTTTTGAAGCCGAGGGCCAGTCCCTGGCTTACTACCTCCAGGACCCACTTGTCTGAGGTAACAGACTTCCAGTCCTGGAAGTAGTAAGCCAGCCAGCCTCCTACTGGAATTGGGGAGTCGACCCGGGCTGACACATCAGGGTGTCTGCTTGGCAGGAGCCTTAGGCTGAGAGGAGGATGCAGCCCTGCTCATCCCCCTTCTGCCTCTCCCTCTGAAGAACCCCCTCTGAGAAAAAGGAGAGGAGGCCTGTGCCTGGTGGAAAGGCCTGTAAAAAGGCATGCCCCTGCCCCTAGCTTGCTGCTTTTGAGGAGTTGCCTGCCTTTCCTTGGCCTGTGCACTCCTGTAGGTGGTCCTATACTCATCCATCTTTTCCATATAATTGTCTGTTCCCCAAACAGAGAATTCTCGATGACAGGGAAATCCATGGCCTTAGCCTGGGTGTCCTGTGATAGCCTAGTACATCTGAGCCAAGCCAGTCTCTGAAGAGCCATACATGTAGCCATGACTCATGATGACACATCATTAGAGTCCACAGCAGCATGAAACTGGATATTTGATGCCTCAATCCCATCAGCAGCCACCTCCTCGGCAAGTTGGGGAGAAGCCTGTTTAGCCAGTTCCAGAATAGCATCCCATCTGGACTTCTGGTATCTGGCTGTGTAGGCCATATAGTTAGCCTGCCTGAGTCCCAAGGAAGATACCATGTACTATTTTTTAGCCATGGCATCCAGCTTCCTGGAGTCTTTATCTGGGGGGTGTGAAGCCAAGGGTATATTACCCTTATCACAGGCTGCAGCCTGCACAACCCCAACATGGCTGCATTGCTGGTACAAGTACTCCGTACCTGGGCCTGACAACATATACCTCTTGTCCATTCGCCTGTCCACAGGAGGTAAAGAATTTGGAGTCTTAAGTAACTTCTGTGTCCGTTTCCAAAAAGGATTTGTGAAGGGGAATAGACAATCTCTTGGACTCTGGGATGTCCATCATCTCCACATAGTCAGGCTCCTCTTGTTCCTCGACAGCTTCACTCAGAGGGAGCTGGAGGGTTTCTGCCACTTTGTTTGTAGAACATAAAGTGGGAAGGGGACTCAGAAAGCCCAAGGAGGGGAAACACCAGAAGGTCTGTCTAGGGAGTTGTCTGGTTCTATGGGCTCATCCAGACTTTCCACACCATCAACATAAATCTTCATCCCTCCAAATCCGGTTCATAATAGTCTTCAGGGGAATAATCCTGAACCGGTGGAACTGACCAAACCGAACGCCTACTGGGAGGCATCGGATCAGCTGGAACAGAACGGAGCGATTCAACTATACTAATCACTCTGGCAATTTCCTTGGCAGTTGGACGATGTGGTTCTGGATCCAAACCGTCCGATTTCTATTTTTTCTTTCTTTTTGCCGGAACCGACCCCTCAGGATCAGCTCTCCGTTTTCCCGAGGGAGTATTGCCCAGGTCAGGGGGCACTCCTTCAGGTTCAGTCGGAATCGAACCGGGCTGGCCATTCGAGTCAGCGGACTTCTTGGCCTCCTTTTCCCTAAGCCTGCCCAATTTTTTTATCCAGGGTGGCCTTAGGAAAATTTTTACATATTTGGCAGTCTGACTCCACGTGGTCAATACCCAGACAATAAACACAGGTGGTGTGGGGGTCAGCCTTGGCAAAAGCCTCCCCACACAACCTGCAGTGTTGAAACCCAGTGGGACCAATTTTTCTCTTGGGTTTCTCAGATGAAGCCATCCTACAACTTACCCTTTTTTTGGCAACAGCCGAGCAAGACTCCCTTATCAATTCCTAACCGTGTCACGGGTGTTGGAAAAAGAAACGATAAAACATTTTTTTTTTTTTTTAGAACTGATAAGGACCGGTACCTCACACTAAATTCAGACTAAAAGAAAAAACACAAGACAAAATACAGACAACCGGTTCAGCCGAACCGATTGAAATATAAGGTTTACAATTTTCACAAAATTCAGCACTAGTCCACTACTTAAAGTACTTACTGTACCGCAGACAGGGATCTGAACCGAAGTTAAGTAAAAATAGCGGTTTAAACCGTTTTTTAACGGTCTGAACTGATAGCACTGGAGAGATCTCCGGAGCGACTGTTCAGTTAGGCAGAATAAAGAATCTGATGGTTACACTTCAAAGTGCAGTAGACAGAGGCTTGAATCGAGCTCAACATTCTATGCTGTGGCATAGAGTTAACTCTTTCCTCTCCGGAGCAGTTCAAGTGCTGGGGCTAACTGCATAATGTCAGAATACAACAAGACTTCATGTTGTTTGAATGGTGCAGGATCTGCATCAGAAGCCTGACAAGGAGAGACTTAAGGACCTAAATATAAACACACTGGAAGAGAGGAGGGAGAGAGGGATATGACAGAGATCTTTACCTCACAGGGGCAAATAAGGCACAGGAGGGAAGTGTTTTTCAGAAGAAAAAGGTGCTGAAGGACAAGGGGGCATGATAAGAAACTGGAGGGGTTAGATTCAAGAGAGATGTGAAGAAGTACTTCTTCAAAGAAAGAGTGGTGGATTCATGAAACAGTCTTCCAGTGGAGGTAGTGGGGGTGAAAAGAGTAGGGGTTCAAGAATGCATGGGACAGGCATAAGGAATCTTAAGGAAAGGGAAGGGTGGGTGGGTGAAAGGGCAGGAGATAGGTAGAATCTGTGATGATACTATAGGCAGGGAAAAATAGGCAAACTAGGTGGGAAAAGCAGTCCTTGTCTGTCGGCAATTTCTATGTTGCAGCAGTAGGTTCCACGGTGGGGATGGGGGTTCATGCACTGGAGGGGACAGGTGGTCAGGGTCCTTGAAAATGCACCTGACCATCTTCTTCTGGGCCATCAGCATACCAGCTCCTGCATGGTATGCAGAGATGGCTGTCAGGTGTACATTAAGGGTTGTCGCTAGCAGTCCCAACTGGGAGAGGGACCAAAGGTATTCTAAGATACTAGACACAGGGCTGATAAGGAGATAACTCTCCTTGCCCTGACACCACATAGAAAATCTCTCCCATTTAAAGTGCAACATTGGTAAGTCGAATTCTTATGGGAGACCTACACAACATGGAGCACAGCTTCTGAAAGGCCCAAAGCCTGGAACTTAGCCACTCATGAACCAGGCAGTGAGGTGCAGGGACTGAGGGCATGGGTGCAACCATCCCCCATTGTCTGGTCAGCAGGTCTGCATGAAAAGGCAACGGCTATGGAGGCCTGCTGCTGCGGCCCAGGAGATCCAAGTACAAGAACTGCCTTGGCCAGTCTGGAGCTATCAGGATCATCTGTGTCTTGTCATTCCAGGCCTTGACCACCACCTTATGGATCAAAGGGAAGGTATACACAATGTCTAGGAGGCAAACAGACCCACCAAAAGGGTTCCCCAATGGGAAAACGGGTGGTGTACCCCCTCCTGATATAGGGACCACTCATGCAATGTTTTTTCCTACCTGGCTGAGTGCATCTGCCAGCTGACTGTTCACTCTTGTGACATGAATCGCCAGGAGATCTGCACCCATGCTGCACACGAGGGTCCAGGTGCAGAGGGATCCTGTCTGTTTAGGTAAAAAATGGATGTGGTGTTATCTCTTTAGATGTATGACTTGACCCCAGACAAGAGGAGCAAATTCCATGAGGCCAGCCGGACCACAGAGAGATCCAGCAAGCTGATGTGTTGATGAGACTCCCCGAGTGACCAGAACCCATGGGCTCTGTGGTTTACCCAGGTGCACTCCCCACCCCACCAGAGACGTGTTTGTCACAACAGTGACAGCTGGCTCCAGGCAGCCAAATAGGATACCTTCCTCCAGATGTTAAGGGACCATCCACCACTGGATGGCAACCCACATCAGCTACTGCAGGTCACAAGGACTGGCTGGCTACGCTTTGGGACCACTGAAGCCCCAGCTCCCACTGTAGGTGTCACATTTGCCAGCACACCTAACAGACCACACTGGTGGTGGATGCCATGTACCCCACCAACTGCAGAAACTTCTGGACAAGGTGCAAGTACCCAGTCTGAACTAATTAGGCAAAAGAGGTAAGGTCCTGAGCCCAGTTCACAGTGAGACTGACCTTGGCCCGCAGGGAGTCTAGCTCTGCCCCAACTAACTTGATGACCTCTGAAGTGATCAGTTTGGACTCTTCCAGGCCGACAAACAGGCCCAAGTCTCTGCAGGTCTGGAGGGCCATTTCTCTGGACCGCTCTACGTATCTTTGGATGGCCCAGCTATCAGCCAGTTGTCCAGGCAGGGATACACCCTGATGCCCTTGCACTGTAGGAAGGGTGTCACCACTATCATGCACATGGCAAAGACCCTGGGCGCGGATGAGAGGCTGAAGGGCATGACTAGAGACTGATAAAGAACCCTTTCTGCATGGAACCTAAGGTAACACCACTGGGATAGATGAACTGTGATGTGGAAGAAAGCATACTAGCAATCTTTCCTGGTCACAGGACTGGTACCAGTGGCACGTCTGCCTTTTAACATGGCAGACTGGACACTCTCCCGAAAGCCTTGAAGGCCCGACACATACTTCGGAACCTGAGAAGGACCCTTCGATGCTGGCCTGAGCCGGACGAAACACTGAGGTCATCAAGGTGTCCACCGTGGCATCCACCGTCGATTTTTCCAGAGCTGCAAGCTGAGCAACTGACCCTGCTGCAGAAGAGGCCTACTTGTGACCCTTAGGTTGGAGTTTCGAATCTCTTTCAGCCAGCCAACAGATAAGTCGTGTGATCTTCTAAAGAGGACAGAACCATCACTTGACATAGGCCACAACCAAACAGCACAGGCAAGATACATGCGAATCCATATTCAACATTTTGTGCCACCATGTGACACATAAATTGAAGTGGCTGGATGGCTTCCCCCACCGACTCCATCTTCTGTCAACATCAAGTCCATCTTTCATCAATGAAGGTAGAGCCAGATCGAAGCAGTCAAGGAACAAGTTGAACTGAAGAAAATTGAAGCCATTTGCCAAATGCACAATGGTAGCTTTCAATGCTGCACAGCTGCAAAGGATGAGACAAGTCCCTCCTAGAGGAAAAGATTTTATATCACAGGGTGGAGCCGGAGGATATACTGCCTGGGTGGTGAGATGAGCTCAAATTAAAGACATCCAACAAAGCAGCACTTCCAGGGGAACTGCCAAACTGTGGACAGTGAACTGTATCCATGCTCCTAGAACAAAGAAATTTGCTACCAACTTCATCCCTTTGGCCATAGACAAATCTGGGTTACGTATTACCCCATGGTGAAATGCAGTTCATTAAAGACCTACTGATGCCTGAAAGAAAACTCTGAAAAACATAAGTAGGTAAAATTCTGCTTGTATTCCATATATATCCTAGATTTCTCCTCCCCATTATTTATTACTAAGGAAATGTGCATGAATACATGATTTTTATCCCTTATAGTTACTTTAAAGTTAATCTGCCTCTATAGCTTACTCCCTACTTCAAGGCATACTGCTCTGTTGTGACATCACAATCTGTTGCCATAAGAGTAACTGTGATGTCACAAGCAGTGCATTATGACCCCAGGTAGGGAGACAGCAACAGAAGAACTCTTCAGAAGCAAAAATCCTGTTTTCATGCAATTGACCTCTGCAATAAATAATGGGGAAGAGAAATAAAGAAGTAATGTGAAATACAAGCTGAACTTTATCTAAATACTACAGTTTGTTAAAGTTCTCCTGAAGTTGTCAGCTGCTCTTTAAACAGGTTTCATTTCTACAGTGATACATAGAGCTTTTTGTCTACATTAAACCTTTTTTACTGTGATTTAAATATTGACAGAATAATCTGTTTTGTACAATTTTGCATTAATTTTCAGTATCTTGTGCTGTGGATTTATTAACTGTTTGCATGGACTGATGACTTGTATTATAGTGTACTGGACTTCACTGACTATAAAGAATTACTACTGTCTGACTGTGCCCATTACATACTGGGCAAATGCTTGCTGTATGCCCCTCCTGATAGAGTAATGATGTAAAATACCCTTATGTTTCATTTTACCCACCTTCAAAATACAAGGGAAGGTTTACACTCCTTCTCATGAATCCCACGTTATACAATGTCTTTAGAAAGTTTCTGTGTCCATCTCAAACTTCTTCCATTAGTTTGTGGCAAACTAATACTCACAAAAGCCTCAAGCTCCCTTCCTTGCTGTCATGCAATCCTCCATCATCTAGGCCACATGGATCACCTATCTTGGGTCCAAATTCTGATACCAGGATTCAACATATGTACCTATTCTCTAGGACCAGCTATATAGTTTCCTCACATGACCTGTGTTGTGCCTGTATCCATCTCACATACATCTACATCTACTGAGCACAGTTCTCGAAGTATCTTCCCAGGCATTACATCTAGGCATCAGAGCATCTGTAGGAAGTCTGTGAACAGATGCCATATTTATGCAAAACAGTTATTTTAAACAAAATTCTTACAGGTTTTTTCCCACATTTAAGATATAGAAAAGCAGGTTATCATTGTGTAACACTCTCATTACATGCTGAACTGTAATACACGACTCATTGCCTATCAGTATTTTTTATGGCTTAGCACAGTTCTGTTTCACTAAATCTCAGGGCCTCGATACTGAGAGCCACTGATCGAGCTGCGCAGTCAGTAGTGCTGTCTGGCACACAGCCAGCTCTGACTATAGTCAAAGAATGTGCCCTAATGGAGCACACTGTCTGAGTATGGGGCCAACTCAGCACAGTGCAAAGTGACAATGCGTTGCACTGACATGGCCCACAGCTGAATATGACCAAAGCCCCTAGATTTCTGTGGCTGCAAAATTGTATGCAGAACTTGCAACCTACCGCAGAATATCTGCAATACCAAAGAATTCACTGTTCTTGGTGATTCTTTATTAATATTTCCAATTTACCCGTAGCGTCTGGTTCACTTCCCCTCCTTTTATATCCAAAACCCTTCAATGCTTAGCCTGTGATGTTTTTAGTAGTATCACGTCATAACATTAGCTAATGACAGGGCTGCATTCTGCCACGGAAATGAATAGTCACTTATCTACCACACCTTCCACTCTCAGAGGAAGTGACACAGCATAACAGGTACTGAGATATTTGCTCAACCTGTACTACAGCTTAACAAAATGTTCAGTCTTATTACACACAGGGCAACTTAAATACTTGACAACAGCATAGACCTGTTAACTCCATACCTTACTTTGTACAGATTTATTTGTGCCTTTAAGGTATACGGATGCTGTCTGAAATGAATAACTGGTAAAATGAATTAACCTGTCATTTTTGAGAAAAATAAAGTAATTGTGCCCAGAAAGAAGGAATATAATAATGTGTAGACCTGTTGAAAGAGCAGATCTACTAAATGAATAATTGCAAGGTGTACATTTTCGCCAAGGTTACTGATTACATGTTATCATGGGTTGATTGAGTTACCTAAAAGTTATGGAGAAATGCTGTGTGTAGGGCCAGCCATTGGGCCAGTGGGTAGCATGTTGTGTTCCCGTGCTGGCAACTCAGGTTTGGGGATGAGCTCTGCGAGCTGGCTGGGCAGCACAAGGATTGGGGGGAGGGGGGCACCAGCCCTGTCACATACCACCGCTCTGAACTTGGGAAGGTATAGCGCATTTTCTGTCACACGGGTGACATCTTGTGACAGACTGGGAATCCTTCTCTCACAAGGGGTTCACATGCATGTCATGGATGGTGGGTTATGTAGTGTGTCAGGAGGAGTGGGTTGGCATGAAAAATGAGCCTCACAGCATCTCCTCTATTCAGTTTATTCCACTTCCAAAGGGACCTGTATGAATGAGGTTACAATTTCACAGTCACAAAAAGGGAAATTTATTTTAAAAAATATATATTTTACAGATTGCATATAAATATATAAGTGATACACAGTGGGGACCTCATGAGTGGTGTAAACAACATGAGTACATAGATAACTTATTTATCACATTAGGTCCCCTCTGCGTATTTCATTTACACAACAGGAAAGGAACTTGAGTGATAATTTTATTAAAAAAAAAAACTAAAATAAAATCTATTTCTAAAAGTCTGTTTTTTTTTTTTTTAAACTAGTGTTACTGTTCGTTCCCCCATCCCAACTGCCAAAACCAATGCCATGGACATAAAATCAGGATAAGCTGACGCCGTGATGTGACAGTTCATCGGTGCAGCAGAACTTTCGCAGAAATTATAAACTACTTTCGCAGAAATTACAAATCACTACCGCAGAAGTTCTGTGGCAAATGGTAATCCTGCCGAACTTGGTCCCAAAGTGCCGCAGAAAAGTAAGGGCCTTGAATATGACCTACAAGGGATGAATATGCCCCACAGGGGAGCGCACAGAAGATAGCATTGCCCAAAACAGGACAGCACCAGGGCTCCTGTGGGCTATATTCAGTTGTAGCATGCAAATGAGACTACTGGGCAGACATGCAAGGCCCTAACAGGTCGTTTTCTTGCCAACTATGGGCTGATCTGCATGTGCACAGACCCGTAGCACTGATTCCCATTCCCTGGTGTTTAATGATCCCCTGTCCTCCCCATCCTCCCAGGTATAAGAACAAAACCTTTTTCCCAGTGTCTAGTGGGCCCCCCTCCCCATGACTGCCCCAGATATAAAAGTGCTACCCATTCCCTAGTGTCTAGTGGACCCCTCTACTACTGCCCAAGAAGGACAAGTAACATCAATTCCCTGGTATTTAACGGACCCCCTCCCGATCACCCATTTGTCATTCTTAATGCAAGACCTTTCTTGGTAGTCTAACAGACCACCATCCACTTAATGCCAACCCCCCTTCCCGAGTGGCAACCCCTCTCCCACCTGCCGAGAAACCCCCAACCCCAGTGCATGCAATCTCATTTCGTGAATGTCAGATGGTGGCCGGCCTAGGAGGTGGGCAGAAGACTGTGCTGGTCGCCGTTGTCTGGTGCAGAACCAGTGACCGGGGGGAAGTCCTCAGCATGTGGACAGGTGGTGGTCAGGGAAGGTTGGCACGGGGGGATGAACAGGGAAAGCTCTTGCATTATTCATTACAAACAGGGGCCATTGGGGCGGGGGTTCGAGGAACATCAGGGAATGGGTTTTGCTTGTCCTTCTGGGGCAATCAAGAAGAGGCCAGTCCACTAGACATCTGGGAATGGGTATTAACTTTTATATCTGGGGCAATCAAGGGAGAGGGGGTCCACTAGACACCAGGAAATGGGTTTCACGGTTATATCTGGGTCAAATGGTGCTTTTGATGTCTTGGGAAGTAAAGAACTAGTCCTGGGGTAATCTGGGGGCAGGGATGTGGGATTCTGTCATATGTTTGTGGAGACTGTAGGCTGTTAGTTTCTCGCATTTATCACCAGCTTCCCAGAAATTGTGTTTGGTTTTAAGTAGGGACCATCCAGTTTTCAACTTGAGTGGTTGGGTTGGACTAGGGCTTTCCGCTATTCCTCCCTTGGGCATGGGGGGTGTATAAGAGGTGTGGAGTGGGCGAAATGTAATGACTGCGTCCATGAGCCATCATCAATTAGACATACCAGACAGATGTCCTCAGGAAGGAAGGAAGGAAGAGAAGGCATTGTTTGGGCCAACCTGGACCCCTTGTTTGGGTGGCAGGGAGGTAGACTGTAAGTAAAAATCTGGGGATGGGGGTAGAGGGTTAAGGCATAATTCAGGGCTTTAGTGTTCCCCTGCTACAGGTAGGTTAGCCTGGAGGCGGACGGTGGTGGTGGAGTCCGGCCCTGATGCAAGGGGTCCTCCAGCTCTACCATCTAGAGGTGGGAGCAGGCAGGATGGATGCCTACCCATATGGGGCTGACATCTCACCACCTCTTCCCCCCTATCCAGACCTAGAATGGAAAAAAACAGCAGTTAAGATGGTCAGACCAAGTACACTGAGTCACATCCAAGTGTGACCTACTGGTATTCAGTTCATGCGGCAGCAAAGTCAGTCGATCTTCTAAACAGTAGGAGGATCTAAGGCAGTTCATATGTCTGTCCCTTTGCAGCATCCTGTTGCAGTAACAGGACTAAAGTTAGACCCCCTTGTTGGCCGTCTCCATGCCTGAATTTTCCAGTGCTATGTCCATCCATTATCTTAAAGCAGTTGCAAAGTGCAATGGGGACATGGCGCTCGAGGTGGCAAGCATCTATGTGCCTGTAATCAGTGAGGTAATAAATCTGGATAAGTGTACGCTTGAGGGAGAAGATGGCGCCAGTTCTATCTGCTTCCCCTACTGCAGCTGCAGTTATGGTTTCCACTGGTGCCAGCTGCTTACCTCAAGGTTTGGATTTAGACTTACCTAGGCGCTTGCATTGCTGCTCCCATGCATTGCTTCTGTTACCTTCTGGAAGTTGGCTGGGGATGCTTTCTCCACTGTATGCCAGGCTGGATGTAACAATAGGTTGTGGTGTACGTTTTTATAGGTAGCCTTTACGCAGGGGAACATATTTGCTATTGTGGTCACTCAGCTTTATGGAAAGAGTTCCTGGCTGCAAATTAAGCCACTGTTTCCTCATGAATGCCCAAGCTAGATCCTAAAGACATGCCCCCTACATACCCTACCATTTCTTGTGATGGAGAACCCCATGAGTCCTTTAAAGCAGTAACAGGTTCCCTCTGCCCCAGTGCCACTCTCAGATCAGTGTACTCCCACTGACTTGCCACTACTTCTTGTTTGAAGTTCTGGTACAGGGACATTTTGGATCCCTCCACACCAGGGGTCCCTTCTACCTAGCAAGCTTGAAAAATTCTTTTGACAATTACGGGAATGAGTCAAAAGAGAAAAGCCTCCATGTATGGTCCCTCCGTGCCTTCAGGCATGGAGGTTGTTCTTCCTTCCTCCATTTTATTGGTTCTCTGCCCTGTCCTATAAAAGAGGAAGGACACAACTATGCTCCACCAAGTGTGCACAGTCCTATCGAGATTTTCCTGATTGCGAACAATGTGGGCTTCTGCGGTCCCCAGCCCATAAAGACTTAATTTCTTCCTTTGTAGATGTAAGGGATATTCGTATGTCCACCACAACAGATTCCAACATACTGGCTATGTATTCCAGGTTAGGCTTCTTTGAGGGAAGGTGGCAGCCACGTCTGAGGCCAAAGTCTGAAAAATTTCACCAGAGGATCCCCAAGGCAAGGACTCCTGGTACAAAATGAAGCCTGGAATGTGTAGAGGACAGTCTAGTCCACCATATCAAGGTGCCAGAGATCCTACCACTACAGGGCCCCTGTCTGGTTCAATGCACTCCCAGCCACCACCACTAGCACACCCAAGATTGCCCCTTTCAAAGTTGTTCTCCACAACCACATCCTCAATGTCCGCTCCTGCAACTGCAACTAGCCTATGCTCCCACGCCCTCTAGGGCCCAAACCTCTGACAAAGTCCATTATGGACTGCCACCACTTCAACAACTGTCTAATCCACCTCTAGCTCATGAATAATGATGGATTATACTGTAACAGATACTCTCTCATGGTAACAAAGTTTTGCTGTGCTTATGTAAATATCTGTATCCAAAATTGTATACAATGTTTGTAAACAATATAATCTATACATGACGGCTATTCCATTGTAACTGTACCCACTCTGTTTTTTCTTTCTCTGTCCTCCATGTGACGAGGTACCTTTGTAAATGAGCCGTTGGCTCAAAGGTTGTAAATCCGATACTTTCAAATAAAAAAAAAAAAGGGTAGGACATTCCTCCAGACAGCTCACATATGCAATGGATGTAACTGGATAACAAGAGGGCTTTGCCAGAAAGGGTTAATCTACCGTCTTGGTTAGTAGTTGAACAGTGCTCCCCCAAAATAATAGCTTTGACTTTGCCACTTTATGTCGAGTCTACTGCCAACACGGCAATTTGAGCTGCATGAGCCTTTCTAGTACAGACATGGTATCAGTCATAAGAAGCACTCAGCTGCAGGCCAGCTGCACATTTTTGCAGCTCTCTTGAATGTAGTGAGGTAGTACTCTTATGTGAGCTCCATCTTCCAGTTTCTGTAGTTTTGGTTTACTCCATGTGGCTGTCACTGGTCTTGATCCTGGAATCACTAGGTACAGGTTTCTTAAGGCTTCCTCCTCAAAGGTCATCAGTCTTGGCATACAGTTAAGCCCATTGGCATGTCAAGACACTTCCTGAAATTCCAGTGATATCTCTAGAGAAATTTCCTGCCTACTAGCCGTACCCCGTAGGCCCATATGAGAGATTTCCTTATGGAATATTGTAAAATAGCTGGAAAAATCCAGACAACTTGATGGTTACAACTGTATCTGTGGTCACCCTTCTGCATTCCACAGACAGCTGAAACCAAGCCTCCTGTTAACTCTACCAATGTATGCCTGAATGCCATTCACATTCCTTCTGCATCTCCAGTACCATCCTCATTAAACCTGCCATTTTTCCCAAGAATGTCCCATCTCTTGCTTCTGCATGGGACTCTCCACCTGAAACTCCATCAACACTGCCTCCTTCTTGGGAGTGCTTGTGGTAGGGTTACTTTGCACTTAACTAGACATCTGGGGCCAGATATTCAAAAACAAGTGCAAGCGGGGCACAAAGATTTGCAGATGCAATCAGGGCTACAGATAACATTGCCATTCTAGACTAATGTACTCAAAATTTTTGACATTAGGTGAGTAAAATACCATTTTGATGAGTAAAAGTGCTTGAAACTTGGGAAAACAGCTCCTTTTCAAGTATCTACGGAGCATTTCCAAGGACTGGGATGAGTATTGGCACTCGTCAAAAAATTTTTTGAAGAGTATTTCTTAAAACATGGTGAGTAAACTAGGCTAATACCCACCTTATCTGGAGCCCTGGCTGCAATATTCAGTTGGACAGTGGACCGGTGTTATGAACTGAATTATCAGTCTGTGTCAGTGCAGAGCTAAGTCAATTTGCAGTGCCCCGACATGGACCTGGGCTATACCAGCCCACAGGGAACTGTGCCCCAGGATCGGACAGCACCAGAAGCCATGGTGCAATATTCAGTCACACCATGCAAATGAGCCCACTGCACATGCAAGGCGCTAAGGGGTCATTTACATGTCCATTATGGGCTCATTTGCAAGGGAAACGGTGGCCCTTTTGCACCCATCCTGTGGGCACTTGCCACATCATCCCTGGTGTCTAGCAGCACCCCGACCACCCGTTCAGTAAATTATGTGTCCAGTGGCACCCCTACCTCCTGATCACCTGTCCCATGAATGACAATCGCTTCCCTGGTGTCCAGTGTCAACCCCACCGCCAATCACCCATCCCAAAAATGAAAACTGCTTCCTCCCTAGTGTCTAGTGGCACCCCCTGACCATCCAGCCTGCATATGAAAATCATTTCCCCGGTGTCTAGTAGCACCCCTCTCCCTCCATCACCCGTCTCGTAAATGACAATCGTCTCCATGGTTTCTAGTGGCACCCCCTACCCCAATCACCTGTCTCATAAATAACAATCACTTCCCTGGTGTCCTGTGACAACCACCACCCCACCCCCAGTCACCCATCTCGAAATTACAATTGTTTCCCTGCTGTCTAGTGGCACCCCCATCTCTGATCACCTGTCCTGTAAATGCAGTCATTTCCCTGGCTTCAAGCGGCAACCCCTCCTCTGATCACCTGTCCCGAAAATAAGAATAATTTCCCTGGTGTCCAGTGGCACCCCCCAATCACCTGTCTCGAAATGATAATAATTTCTCTGCTGTCTAGTGGCACTCCCCGGTCACCCATTCCACGAATGGCAATTGTTTCCCTGGTTTCTAATGGTAACCTCCCCCCCCCCGTCCCATATATGGCAATCATTTCCTTGGTGTCCAGTGGGCAGTAAAAAGAACTGCTTTGCGTGCCATTTACCACCATTGCAAACTTCTGTAATTGCTGCTACACCTGTATGCAGGAGGGACCCCCCTCATCTGCATGGGCACAGTGTTATGTTAGCACCTGGGTGCTAGCTGGTTTACCATGCGCTACAGGGGCTTCCAAAAAATGGTCACAAATCTGGATAGCACAGGCAGAAAATCACTAGGACTGGCACTAACTTTTGAATATCTGGACCCTGGTCTGCCATGACACTCTTAGCGTCACCGCTTGTTACCTCGATACAAAGTGCTGATCATCCCACTTTCACCAAATATGAATGGGCATAGATTGAAGCAGCGACTCCAGTAACCAAACTGACAGCTGTATGTAGTTTTTGCATGTATTTATTGATGTGTTCAGGTGTTTAGAAGTGACAGGTGAACATACTTCTCAGGTACCTGATCTATATATGTTGCTTAAGTCTCAATTCATAATCACTGTTAAGCAAACAAAGTCACAATTCATAACAATTGTTCCTCAACAAGTCATAAGTCTTTACAAGGACTCACATCACATTAGCTTTCATTTTTCATCCATACAGTAGGTGTACTCTCAATACCAGCTGGTGGGACTCGAATCCGTGCCAAAATGCATAGAGAGTTCACTTCAGCTACCAAAGCCCTCTCTCGTGGCTTAGCTTACTGTTCTGTCTCACTGACTCAGAGCTGGTGCTCAACCCTGACCTCCTTTCTCACTGGCACAAGCTTCCCCAATTTGCTCTTGCAGCCTTCTGACTATAAAGGAGCTAACAAAACAAAAAAACCTGCCCAACTCAATCAAGTGGCTTTTATAGCCCATTCATAAAAACGGGTAGAATTAAGTTGGGAAAAGGGTCTGAACCAGGCAGAGTAAGCTTGCCCAACTCAGGCTCCTTTCAGACACATGAATTCCAACCCACTGAGCATGATCAGCCCATTATTTAGTGGTAATGTTTTGACCAAGTAAGGTACATTAAGATGTGATAACTTGCTTACAGGTGCATCATAGGGGACTGGGTGACATGGACCCGTTTTATTGATGCAGAGAATGCTGACCGCTGCACCAGGTAAACTCCTATACACTCTTCTTCAGTAAGTGTCATGGGATCCTTAACTTTCACTTAGACACAAGACTGTAGGTGGGCAGAAGGGACCTTGATTTAATGTCTCATTCAAAACAAAGCACCTCAACAGTGCAGCACCCCCCTCCCCCCAAATGCTGTACTGGAGTGCCAGTTATGGGTATTACCCAAATACCAGGTGTGGGGCTAGAACACTCAACCTCATGGATTTACAGCAGGAAGGTCATGTCAGATGAATCTAAAAGATTTCTTTGACTGGGTGACCAGAGTAATAGACCAGGGAAGGGCTGTGGATATGGCCTACCTAGACTTTAGCAAGGCATTTGACAGTCCCACACAAAAGATTAATAATCAAGTTAGCCAGCCTGGGAGTGGGTCCCAGGGTGGTAGCCTGGTAGCAAACTGGCTGCACAACAGGACATAGAAGGTAATAGTGAATGGAACACATTCCAAGAAAGGGGTCACTAGTGGAGTACCTCAGGGCTCAGTACTGGGTCCAGTCCTCTTTAACATCTTTATAGGTGACATTGCAGAGGGTCTGGAGGGAAAGGTATGCCTCTTTGCAGATGACACAAAGATCTGTAACAGAGCTGATACACAAGGAGGGGTAGAAAGGATGAGAAGGGACTTGGCAAGGTTGGAGGAATGGTCAGACATATGACAACTTAGATTCAATGCAAAGAAGTGCAAAGTAATGCACCTGGGAAACAAAAACCCAGAAGAAGAGTACAGAATAGCAGGGGAGGTACTAACAACAACAAAAATGGAAATGGACCTGGGGGTATTCATATTAGATGATCTAAAGGTTGGTAAGCAATGTGAGAAGTCAGTAAGGAGAGCCAGGGGGATACTGGGATGCATAGGAGGGGGCGTCACAAGTAGAAAAAGGGAAGTGGTTATCCCTCTGTACAGACAGTTGGTGAGACCCCATCTGGAGTACTGTGTGCAGTTTTGGAGACCTCATCTTTGCAAGGATATAGACAGGATGGAAGCAGTCCAGAGGAGGGCAACTAAAATGGTGCAGGGTCTGCATCAGAAACCATATGAAGAGAGACTGAGAGAGCTTAATATGTATACCCTTGATGAAAGGAGGGACAAGGGGGACATGATAGAAACGTTCAAGTACCTCAAGGGAATCAACAAAGTCCAGGAGGGTAGCATCTTTCAGAAAAAGAGATGTGTAAGAACAAGGGGGCACAATTTAAAGATAGAGGGGGGACGGCTCAGGGGTAATGTGAGGAAATTTTTTTTCATGGAGTGAGTGGTGCATGCATGGAACCGCCTTCCTGGGGAGGTTGTTGGGTCTAAAACAGTGGGGGAATTCAAACATGCATGGGACAGACATAAGGCAATTGTAGTGAGGGGTGGCAGGAAGTAGGCTGTTGGTTAACTAGAATCTGCAGCTTATCCAGTAGGTAGGGAAATGGGCAGACTGGGTGGGCCAAGTGGTCCTTATCTGCCGTCAAAGTCTATGTTTCTATGTTGCTTTCCGATCACCTACCCCAAGAGGTAAGTGTGCTACCTGAGCTACTAACACCCACTCACTGAAAATCACACACCGAATACTCATAGTTTCCACAGCGTTTTCCACACCATTCACGGTACAAAAAGAAACTCAATCCACTACTCTTTACTCTGTTCAGAATCAGCTACCCCATCAACCCCCAAATGCACAGACACTTAATGGTATCAGCCTTGAGAAGGAAGTGCGGAAGAGAAACTAAACACATATACAAACCCTGGGCTGCCTGACTGTGGTGTCTACGGTGGAAAATTCTTTAGGTGCTCAGGTATGCTAGACCAGTTTCTTGAGGCTCCCATCCACAGCTTCAAAACTGGGATTGCACTCTAATTAATAGGGTATACTATCTCCAAATCTATCATATTTTCAACTTTGTTTCATTATCATTCTTTTAAATATTTTACGTAAACTAGTACTTCTGTGCAAGTTTCAGATGCAAGTAACTTCACCACACCATATCTCAAAACTGATGTTTGGGACAATGCAGCATGATATTATAGAAAGGACTACGATGCTATAAATAAGTGTACTAAATTGAAGCTTTTTGTTAACTTGAGGGATAAAGTGATATAAATGTATTCCATGCTCAGGATATCTGAAATTAAGTAGTTGTGTAAACTATAACAGCCGAATAAATTATTCTTAACGAGATTACATTGTGATTACCTGCTCATAAATTCAAAGCAGTAAATAAAAGATGTAATCCAAAAATGTCCTGGTCCAATCAGATTATCCCTTCAAACAGCATTCCAATTTACTTAACTTTCATGAAATTACTGTGTATTATAGTTTCTATCTGGTCCATTAAGGCACTGATGTCAGCAGAACACACTCTGCCTTTGTGCTGCTCTGCCTGTTTTAGTGCCTCTAATATACCCAAATGAACTGGTGGCAATGGATTCAAATTACTTAGTAGCTGGAGCTGAGCAACAGGATTTGGATTTACTTCAGTAAACTTTAAGGCCTGCAATACAGCAGGTGCAAACTTGGCAGGATGAGCAGTAGATGAAATGATAACTGGACAGGTTCCATCATGGAGTCGATCAGCAACTACTTTTGCAACAGCTGTGTGTGTGTCCCAGAATGTACCCTGTAGTGCTGTACACAGAGTTGATAGCAGCTAGACAATCTTCCTCAGAACACCAGTCAGCTATAAAGTCCTCCTGCATTTTCTCTAGTAAAGACTTTGGCAGCTCAAAGAAGAGATGATTTTCCAGCTGGGTAAACAGTTCTTTGACCAGCTTCCCATCACCATTACTGATTAGATGCACATATCGTTCAAGGTTGGAAGACTTCAGTATGTCTATTGATGGGGAAAAGGAAGCCATCAGCCTTTGGCATCTCAAATCACATTGTCCTGTTCTCATGAAATTTGTAAGAATGTTGTTCTGATTCGATGCACAAATAAATTTTCGGATTGGAATTCCCATTAGTTTTGCATACACTGCTGCCAAAATATTGCCAAAGTTTCCAGTAGGAATGCAAACATCTATCTGATCTCCAAATGTAATTACACCTTCGCTAGCAAGATCAAGATATGCGGAAGCATGATAAACAACCTGGGGGAGTAGCCGGGCCCAGTTTATTGAGTTAGCCACACTCAAGGCTGTCCCATACTCTACGGCAAGGAAGCCAGTAAAATCTGTATTTCTAAATATCTGCTTTACAGCTGTCTGACAGAAGTCAAAGTCACATTCAGCACCTACTGCCCAAACATTTTCTTGCTGGTAGCTTATCATCTGGGCTTTCTGTGTCTTACTTATTCCCTCTTCAGGGAAGAAAGTGAGCACAGCAATTCTCTGCTTGTCAATTTCACTAAGGCGACTAAATCCATCTAGGACTGCACTCCCCGTATCTCCAGAGGTAGCAGCTAGGATCAAGTAATTACAAGTTCTTGGAATACAGTATGCAAACAGCCGGGGCATCAGCTGCAAGGCTAAGTCTTTAAATGATGCTGTTGGTCCATGAAACAGCTCAAGCAAGAACTGGTGACCCATTAAATGCCTAACAGGAGCAATTCTAGAACAGATAAAATTGTTACTGTAAGCAGCCCCAACCATCTCTTGTAATGTAACAGCAGGCACATCAGAAGGATGTATACATCTCTCTAAGAGTACTTGTGCTCTTTCAACATATGATGCTGACACTAGACATTTCCATTCTCCAGTCGTCAGTTTTGGAAGCCCCCTTCACAGGCACATAAAGTCCTCCATCTGAAGCTAATCCTTCCACAATAACATCACTGAAAAACTTTTTGCCATTTTCTGCCTCAAAGGTTTCTGGTGACGTGCTCCTAGTTGATATTAGTGCTCCTTTTTCAGAGTCCCGATACCACTTTAAAGCATCAAGTACTTTACTCGCTATTGTCTCCACAGTTTCCCCACTCTCACAAAGCACTCGCACATCATACCACTGTTTATAAAACTGTTGTCTATACCGAAGGATTTCCTTCATGGAGATACCAGAAGCCTGACCAACAATACGATCCACTCTCATTCTTTCAAGTCGGTCAATAATGTCATCTGCAGGGACATCTAGGAATACAACAATTCCATTTTTCTTCACATGAAGCATACTGGCAGAATGTATAGGATTAGACCCCGTAAGGGAAATAACACATTTAGATGCTGACAATTTTAGAAGGGCTTGGCCCTCTTCCTCCAAAAACTGCTCGGCACCTTCTTTCAATTTCTCTGCTACGCTCATATTCCAGGCTTTTTCAAGTACATCATCGTCAACATCTATGACAGGACGGCCTAATTTTTTAGCAATAATTCTGCCTACTGTTGTCTTACCAGCACCAGGTGGACCCATTATAACAATATTCTCATCTCCAAGAAGTTGGCAGTTTGTATTAAGCCATGATTTTCTAAGCTTGAAAAATGAAAAGATTTCGGGACATAGTGGTTTTAAAGTGTAATTCCCAGATTTAAGAAGCAATTTTCTGAAAGGCAGTTGTGGCACATGGCATGCAACTTCTTGTATCATCTTTAGCATTTTGCCGTTTTCAAGTTAAATCTCCTGATGACTGGTACATGAAAAAACAAAAGACAGAAAATACATTATTTTTATTGTAGTGTTTACATGTATATTCTGAGAATGTAGTATACTTCTTGGAAAACTGTGGAAATGACACAGTTGGGTAGCATTTTCCAAATGTTCTACTTTTACTTCCTCTTATTCTCTATTACTAATGAATATTTTATGGAAGCAAGATCCTTGGCTCATAAATTTCATCTGCTCCCACTGCTTGCTTGGATGCATGTGATATCATAATCTCCTTCTTATGACATCATAATCATTTTCATAGTAACCAACTGGGATTCATAAACAAAGGATTAAGACATCACGTTTAGACAGCAGCAGGAGCAGATGATGTCATAGAAACATAGAATTTGACGGCAGAAAAGGACCACTTGGCCCACCCAGTCTGCCCATTCCCTACCTAATGGATAAGCTGCAGATCCTAGTTAACCAACAGCCTACTTCTTCCTACCACTACTCTGTAGAATTGCCCTATGACTGTCCCATGCATTCTTGAATTCCACAAGTTTTTGACTCCATAACCTCCTCCGAAAGGCTGTTCCATGCATCCACAGCCCTCTGTGAAAAAATACTCCCTTACATTACCTCTGAGCCGCCCCCCATCTTCAAATTGTGCCCCTTTGTTCTTGCACACCTCTTTTTCTGAAAGATGCTACCCTCTTGGACTTTGGTGATTCCCTTGAGGTACTTGAAAGTTTCTATCATGTCCCACCCTCCCTCCTTTCCTCGAGGCTATACATATTAAGCTCTTTAAGCCTCTCTTCATATGTCTTCTGGTGCAGACCCTGTACCATCTTAGTTGCCCTCCTCTGGACTGTCTCCATCCTGTTTATGTCTTTGCGGACATTGGGTCTCCAGAACTGCATGAAGTACTCCAGATGGGGTCTCACCAGCTGTCTGTACAGAAGGACAGATCCAATTATAATTACTGGGTGATCTCTGTATCAGCCCAATTTTAGTTACTGCTTAGAAACACACAACGTTGTCAGAAAAAGACCATTGGTCCATGCAGTCTGCCCCGTTACACCTTATCCTACCCAGAGACTTTTTTCTTTAAACAGGGTGTTTACACTCCCTCCCCCCACTGTCACCTGCTTTACTGCTACCCCAGAGTAACTATCAAGCCCTTAACTCTGTCCCAGCCATGCTTAAATGCATTAATGGTTTTTGTGCTCACCACTTCTGCTGGTAGGCCATTCCAGAGCTTAACCACTCTCTCTGTAAAATAAAATGTTCTCATGTCCATCCTGAATTAACCTGCGCCAGCTTCCACTCATGTCCCTGTGTTTTTGACGTGCAAGTCATGCTGAACAATTTCTCACAGTTTATGTTGTTCATGCCTTTCGGGAACTTGAAGGTCTTTATCATATCTTCCCTCTCCCTTCTGGTCTCCTGTGAGTACATGTGCAGTGCCCTTAGCCAGTCCTTGCAGGATCTGCCCTGCTGGTCCTGAATAATTTTGATTATGTTGCACTGTGTCCAGCACTGGGTATAGTATCCCAGATGGGGCCTCACCAGTGATCTACAGAGAGGTATCGCTACCTCTTTTCACCTACTATTGAAGCCCCTCTCAATACTCCTGAACATTCTGGTTGCCTTCAAGTGCCTTGTTACATTTGCTAAATGGTTTTAGGGAGTCACTTATGATGAAACCAATGTCCCTTTCCTCAGGAGTAGTGCCCAGCTTAACACCTCCCATCCAATATTCTGCCCTGGGGTTCTTGTTCCCTATGTGCATCACCTTGCTTTTTTTGGGACTGACTTTCAACTGCCAAACCATGGACAACATTTCAAACCATTACAGGTCCCTCTGCAACTCCCTTACCCCTCCTCGCTGTCTACTTTGCCACAGAGCTTAGTCTCATCTGTGAGGAGACACATCTTGCCCTGTATTCCTTCTCCCATGTTGCTGATTAAAATGTTGAAAAGAACTAGTCCCCGGCCCAGTGATGCAGAGAGCGGGGCGGGAGGATTGAGCATATGTAGGACTGCTCTCCTCCCTCAGGGAGGGAGGGAGGATACCGTGCCTCGCTGCTTGACTGCCACCTGGAGGAATCCAGGTGGTGATGTGTGCGAGACACAGCCAGCAGGAGAGTGCACGTTCAGAGCATCAGGGGCATCTCTGCTGAAGTGGAGCTTGCACAATGTGCTTACTGCATGTCCATGCTGCCCAAAGGGAGAAAACTGGTGGAAATAAAATGGAGGTTAGGCTTCATGATCTCTCCAGATCTGGGGACGGTCTGGATTTGTGTTCCGGGTGGGGATGGACGTCTCTCCCTTCTCAGCCCCGCTGTGGAGGGCAATCCATGGAGGGATTAAGCCACCCAATGCTGGAGGAGACTTGCGATAGCTGCGGCTTGTGGGGACAGGGCTGAGTACAGCCACCAGTCCTGCCAAGGTGGGGAAAAAAACTTCTATGGAAAAAAAAAAAGAAACTAGTCCCAGAACTGATCCCTTCGGCATCCTACTTGTGACCTCCCTCTCCCCCAACTTGACTCCATTTACCACCATCCTCTGCTGTCTCTCCCCAACCAACTTACCCATCTAACTAGGTCCTTTTGCAGCATCCAGATCCCCCTAACTTCTTCTGCAACCTTTTGATAGCATTAAGTCAAATGCCTTGCTATGGTTGGAAAGAGTATTGTAAATCTGCTGCTTGTCCCTTATTATGCACTGCTATAGTTAGCCAGTTGCTTTCTCGAGTTACATAGCCCAGGTTACATCCAAGTGGATGTAACACAACTGAGCATGCACTCTGCAGACACAGACCGCCCTCGTCAGAAAACAAAAATACAATAAAGCATGAGCTCAACTGAGAACTGACAGAAATCAGAACTACTCTCAATTAAGGCTCCCATGAACATTCGCAGCAAACAACCGACAGAACTCTGAACTGTATATTGAAAAAGGCAATATTATAAAAAATAAAATATGTGTTAAATTGTGTAACCTGAAAACCGTCCTCGTGGCATGGAGGGCTACCAGGGGAGGTGGATCAAGGGACAGCAGAAGCCGTGGCCTATCTGCACTTCAGTAAAGCTTGCGACACTGTGCCACACAGGGGGCTAGTGAAAGGAAAACTAAAGTCAAAATTTACAAAAAACTGTGTTGTGCAGAATGTTTTGATTTGTAAGTGTACTCCTAATAAGTCCTTTCCTTTATTTCCTGAAAACAGTTTTTTTCTACATTTGCTTGATGGTTTTATGGCTCCTAGGGCTCTCCATATTAACACTGTTAATGGTTCTTCTTTTTCCTACAAGGCCTCCTACCCCATATGACGGTGATGTGTCCAGGACCATTAATTCAACAAGAGTTGTTTAATTCTTAAGTTTACAGTAGCAGAGCTGTGATGTTACATTAACTCTCCTTGTCCAGGGAGCTCTAATGAAGGCTACATTTACAGATGGCCTGAGGGATAAATGAGTGGGCTATTCTACAAGCAAACAGCTAGAGTCTTCACTATTTATAGCATTTGTGACCTTGGGTGGTTTGTATGCTTTTTAAATAGTAGAGTGTAGTCTGATAAAATGAAAAGCTTTAAAAACAAAACATTCAATTCTGCTGGCTAGACCTAGACACATACCTAGAAAACAGAAAGTTTAGATTAGAAAGAGTTATTTAGCTGAGGCCAGAATATCAGGCTCCTAACAGTAGT
The DNA here is from genome assembly GCA_016271365.2 of Neoceratodus forsteri. Classification (NCBI taxonomy): domain Eukaryota; kingdom Metazoa; phylum Chordata; order Ceratodontiformes; family Ceratodontidae; genus Neoceratodus; species Neoceratodus forsteri. The sequence continues at coordinate 1,729,833,176 of CM057456.1, forward strand.
AGTAGCAGTGGTTTTCTTTATATATGGCACCCTTCCCCGGAGGCCCAGGACGCCATTACAATAAAAGACAAAGCATAACCAGAGATCACTATGAATAATACATAAAAATAGAATACCACCATTCCATTAAAACTAACATATGATATCCTAACACACAAAAAATAATAAAACTACAAAAAGTGCTGCATACATGCTTTATGGAACTTCTCCAAATGCTTGCTGGAATAAATACGACTTGTGCCCCTTTTAACAGCATCTACCGAGGAGGCCTCTGTCAAGGTCCTAGGGAAAGAATTCTGCAGTGACTGTCCCACTACCTCAAAGGGCCTACATAACCCAATCTCTTCAAATTAGCCCTCGGGACCACCAGGAGGCCCTCCCCGGCCGACCACAGTGGACGAACTGGGGTGTGCAGGAGCTTCGCCAGGTAGGCAGGGCCCAGTCTGTGTAGAGCTTTATAGATTAATAAACCTATCTCAAACGAGGTATGCCACTTCACCGGCAGCCAATGCAGATCACTCAGTACCAGAGAGATATGGCTTGATCTTGGTAAGCCCATTAGTAACCGAGCAGCTGCATTACGCAATAGCTGCAGAGGTCATAGTGTATCTCCACTAACTCCAAGGTACAAAGCATTACAATAGTCCAACCTAGAGGTCACAAATGCATGGATCAGTGTGGCCAGGTCCTGGAGAGATAAGGCATTTGATCTGGCGGATATTCTGAAGATGGAAAAGCCATTCTGGACTACAGCTGACACCTGGGCCTCCACTGTCAAGATTTCATTCAGTATGACTCCAAGATTCTTTACCCTCAGTCTGGCTTGCAGGCCAGAGTCACCAAGCCGAAGCCCAGTCACTCCTGTGCCAACCGCCAATCCCCCCCTTTCAGCCCCGCTCAACCACTAAAACCTCAGTCTTCTCGGGGTTCAGTCTCAGCCACAGCTAGTAGCTATCCAGTTCTGGATCCTGGACAGGCACTCATTAAACATGTCAACTGCATTCTGAGTCCCGGGACAAAGGACATATAGAGCTGGGTGTCATTGGCAAAGCAGTGGAATCTCAGCCCAAACCATCTAATGAACATGCCCAGGGGTAGCATATAAACTACAAACAACACTGGCGACAGAACTGAGCCTGGGGGTATGACACAAGACAGAATCACCAGATCCAAGGAACAATTTCTTAGAACTCTCCTCTGGGTTCTATTCCATAAAATCTACTCAAACTAGTGGATGACAGTGTCGGTGAGTCCAGTATACCCCTTGAGACTTTCCCGAAGCATGGCATGGTCCATGGTATCAAATGTTGAAGACAGATCGAGAAGGACAAGAATGGACTGCTCCCCCCATCCCTCACCCTGGGCAGGTCATTAAACACCCCAACTAGTGCTGTCTCTGTGCTGTGCCCGGCTCCAAAACCCAACTGGAATGGTTCATAAATGTCAGAGGACACCAGATGTTCCTCCAGCTGCAGTGCAACAACTTCTCTCAATAACCTTCCCCAGAAAGTGAAGGTTAGAGACTGGATAATAGCTTGCCAAAATATCTTCCAGAAGGGGCCTTAACAGTGCACATTTAAGTACTACTGGAACCTGTCCCTCCTAGAGAGAACACCAGACGATTCTGACGAACACTGGGCCCAAAAGATCAACACAGCTCACTAAGAGTCATGCTGAGCCCAAATCCAGATTGCAAAATGTCGGTCACAGCTCGAAGACCACCTGGCATAACTCTTCCACTGTTACCAGCCGAAATCTCACCCAAAGAACACCTGATGTATTTCTGGCCCACAGGCTGACCACTACTGGTTCAAAGGGCCTCGTTGGAGTGATTCCGGCCCTGATGGAGGACACCGTTTCTGAGAAGAACTGAGTAAACTCCTCAAATTTTGTGAGTGTAACTACTCTCACGGACTCCAGGCAGGCAGGTTAGAGAAGCACATCTACAATTCAGAAGAGCTGAGCTGTCCGGTTCTTCCCAAAAGAGCTGAGCTGTCCCGTTCTTCCCAACAGCAATCTCTCTCATCAGAAATTCTGCCTTCCTCTGAGTGATTGCATTCTGATATTCCTTCTAATGAGAAATCAGAACTAGTTCATCCTCCCAAGCCTTGGACTTCCTCCAACAACACTCCAACTTCCGACCCCTGGTTTTAGGAGCCCTCAGCTTGCTGTCAAACCACAGCAAGTAGAGACATGACACCAGGGGGTGTGTATACAGACCAATGCTAGAAGGTCGAAGGCCCAGTGATACCCTATTATAGGCTGACACTGTGGCCTCTGCCCCCTTCGCGCATGCTGCCAACATTTCCGATCTGTCCAGCACCAACAACAGTTCTTCAAGTCCTAGCCCTCTCAAAGGTCAGTACTGAACCACCACCACAGGGGATGGACTATAGGAGGGGCCCTGAAACAGAACCTAAAGACACAATGATCAAATCAACTGACTGGGTCAATCTTGAGCTCCAGGGAGAATATCTGGTTCAAGGCGTGGCCACGTTGATGTGTTGCAGTGGTAATAACCTGCGCAGGGTCCCGAAATACCACAGTCTGGAGGAAATCCCTACTGAAATATGAGCCTTCGACATCAACCCAAGCACTGACGTTGCCCAGTATAAGCCACCTAGGCGACTTCAAGACCAGGTCTGTGATGAAGGATGCAATATCCTTCAGAAACTCCCCCTCTCAACCTGGAGGCTGGTATACAAGGAGGATTCTGCATTCCCCAACTGGTCCATCACACACGGCCACGCATTCAAAAGATCCAGCTTTCCCCACTTGGTGTGCCACCAGGTTAAGTTCAGTACTAAAACAGATGCCCACCCTCCCACCCCACCCCCACGATCCCTTCTTGGGCAGTGCACTCACGAAAAACCAGCCTGGATTGACACCTCCAGAACTGGTCCAGAGTTGTCCCCCAGCCAGGTCTCGATAATGCACACCAAACCAACAGAGGAAATAAGATCTGCCATAATTGCGGTCTTATTCCTCACTGATTTGGCGTTGCATAGTAGTGCCCCAAGTGGACAGAAAGAGCCAGCAGACCCAATGCTTTCCTGCCCACATGGTCCGGCAGAATCGCTCGGCACAGGGGTCAGACAGGCTGAACCCTCTTTAGTCCTTTCCTAGTCCCAGGGTGTCTCCTGATCCCCACAACCCCAATAGGGACCACCCCTTTATTACTCGCCAACCCAAAGGCTCTCCTTCTGCCCCCCCCGGCATGATTCCTGCCTCCCTGCATCAGTGGTACACCTCTGCTGGCAGCTGGGTCGGGGGGTGGGCAAAGGGCACAGATCTCTGAGCCACGGGGAGTAATAAAACCTTAAGGGCTCAAGTGAACAGCACATCTATTGTTACTATAAGATCATCTAATCATTTCCTTTATTCTTTCTTGTATCTAAATACAATCAACACGATGCTCTCCAAATAAAAAAATGCTTTAAAAGTCCACCTAACAAACGCAAACCACCATACACACTGTCCTTAAAGTCAAGGCATAAATTAGTGTCGGAGACTTGATTAGCGGCCTTCGCTAATCAAAATGAAAAATTATTAGCAACAGGTCGAAGCTGATTAGCAGTGGGGGGTCCAGAATGTGGGGAGATGGCTAAATATAGTGCCATTTGCACATTCCAAACCCTACGGTCCTGGAGAAATTTGATTAGCACCTACCGTGAATCAAAACCTAAACTGATTCGCAACTGCTGGTTTTTGATTCGCAAATTGCGATGTGAACCCACTTATTTTATGCCTTGAAAGAAACTCAACACTCCATCCCACATTCACACCAGCTACCTAAAATCCGTTACCCACCCACACAATTCTAAAACAGACACCCAACAAAATTAAAGCAACCACGAAGAGAACCCATAAGCCTAATTTGAATTGTGCCAGTAATCCCAAATAAAGTCATTGTCCAAAAAATAGCAGCCAGAAAGAACCTGAGTCCCAATGTAAATGTGAACCAAAGTTCAAAAATGTGCTTCAAGAGTTTCACTTCCTGTTTTTTCTCTCTCTGCTCTCACCAGAGATTCCACAAACAATATGTAATGGGGAAGTGCAGTACTCTCACTACTGCACTAACCCTTGTCCGGACAACTGACTTAAGAAAATATGACATCTCCTATACCAAACTTAAAAGTCAGAGCACTAATGAAACAGATAACTGGTTATAGTCACTGACAGCATCACTACAGTATACTGATCATGGTATACCAGCTGCAGAAAGTAGGTCCCCCTACTCCTGAAACACTCCCCGCTAGTCTTACATCATAGATCTTGTTGAAATAGTAAAACGCCGTGACAGCAGATGGCAATATATTTATTTTCGAATCATAAGGTTCCCACTAAGTGGTGGCTTTTAGCTGCAGCGACAACAGGAGCTCAGACACTGTTCCATCCGCCTAGCAGTTAATTCAGAGCTCCCTTCGCATATTGGTAATTCTGATGATTCTGCTTCGGCCGGTAAGTCCTTGCTCCATGATGGTTCTACAGATGGCCGGTCAATAGCAAAGGGAACAAGCAGCGCTAGTTAGCTAGTTAGTAAGACAAGAAGATGCCAGCACTCCAGGATTATGCATATTTAGGTTTATTCCAAAGTGAAAAGAGAATGGAGCATTGGACAAACACACCAAATGCAGCCCCAGTGCTTTGACCGTTGGGTCTTCCTCGGGGGGTGTTAGCTAGTAGTAAGCTCCTGTAGTAAAACCCGTCAGGGCAGCAGTGACAGGGGCTCCGTCATCTTCAGTTCTCACAGCTCAGCTCGCATTAGCTCACAGCTGTGTCTGTGAATCAGGTGACAAGAACCCTGCTCTGGCAGGTAACTTCCTGCTCGTAGTAGAATTAGAAGGACCGGAAAAGCAACTCAAGATCAAGTAAAATCCGAGGTATCCTCAGCAAACCCCACAAGTCAACAGGCATGGGAGCATCAGTAGGAGGGGGGAAGCTACAACCATATAGGTGCTGAAGCGTGGAACTACTGGCACAGAAAATAAAAAACCTAAGCCCCTCCTGGGGTTCGCACCTCGCCGCCGGAGGAAAAGCTACAAGCCTGTCCTGGGAAGTGACACGATTCTGCTACTGCAAATTAGCAGACCCTGAGGCTTTCATCCTCTGTTGAAACTACCGCCCGGGATCCTCCAAACTCCGGTTCGTTGCAGGGTCCAGAAATCTACAGAAACAGCCAAAAGCCGTATACCCCCTCAGATGTGCCATGCCCTCCTGGGGCTCGCAGCTCGCCGCCAGAAGAAAAGCTACAAGCCTGTCCTGGGAAGCAACCCACGATTCTGCTACTGCAAATTAGCAGACCCTGCTACTTTCTTCCCCTGTTGAAACTGCTGCCCGGGATCCTCCGAACTCCGGTTCGTTGCAGGGCCCAGAAATCTACAGAAACAGCCAAAAGCCATATACCCCCTCAGGTACGTTGGTATTTGGCGCCTTTGGACATTCTGAATTTTCAGCGCCAGCACTCTGGAGGATCTCAGCCTCACTGACTTCTTCCTGCTGGTCTCAATTTTACCTGGCTTCATTAGAGATGTTTATCCGCTGCTGACCCTGGGTAACTATCCTTTTTGTAAAGCTAGAATGGCATGAAAGCCCCCACCCACCCGCACTGTTTCTCTCCTCATCTATCAATCCAGTTTAGGCCATTCAGTGTCACACTGCCATTGTTTAAAATGATTTACCTGCTCTGAATGCACTGTGATTACATCCCTCTTTAGAATTAATTCTCTGCGAAAAGCTGAAGAGTTTTAAGTTGACCTTTTTATGCACTCCTTAATATCCTAAAACTACAGCCTAATCATTTTTATTATTAATTCTGAGTGTAAAACTGTAGAGTCTTAAGATTATTAGACCTGTACTGCACTGTCTGTTATTCTAAGCGAACAGCTGAATCCTTTTTAGAATGAATTTCTGTGTAAAGCTGTAGTTTTAAATTGACCAGACTTTTCAGTGTACTGCCTAGCTTTATAAATTTAAAGCCCGAGCCTTGCCTCTCGCTTTGCCACCTGTCTGCCCTCTAACCCACTTACATCTCCCTCCCTCCCTGTTTCTATTACCCACTTTGTAGTATAGCCTTCTCCTTCCAAATAATAGTGACCACCCTGTTTCTTTGTTTGAGTTAACCACACCTCCCCTGCCTGCCCCTACTTAATCCATCTCCTTTCCTCTCCCCCTCAGATGTGCATTGCCTCCTGGGGCTCGCACCTCGCCGCCAGAGGAAAAGCTACAAGCCTGTCCTGGGAAGCAACCCACGATTCTGCTACTGCAAATTAGCAGACCCTGAGGCTTTCTTCCCCTGTTGAAACTGCCGCCTGGGATCCTCCGAACTCCGGTTCGTTGCAGGGCCCAGAAATCTACAGAAACAGCCAAAAGCCGTATACCCCCCTCAGGTACATTGGTATTTAGTGTATTTGGACATTCTGAATTTTCAGCGCCAGCACTCATTGGAGGATCTCAGCCTCACTGACTTCTTCCTGCTGGTCCCCATTTTACCTGGCTTCATTAGAAATGTTTATCAGCGCTGCTGACCCTGTGAGGCTATCCTTTTTTGTAAAGCAAGAATTTCATTTTTTTTTTTGTTCAAGTGTCTACTTTCTCATTTGCAAATTATACTACATGGCCACTAGAGGGCTACCACAGCTGTCTTTTCTGTTATAGAGGAAACACATTATATTTTCTACTTCCTTTTCTGCTCTAGTGGACCTGGGATACCTCTCGTTCTGAGGACCATCCCCAGGGTTTTTCTGCCTGTTTCTCAGGCCAAACCATGCTCATCCACTAAGGCTGCAAGACTTGAACGCCTGTCCCCACTCCCATTCTGTACTGGTGGAGCAGGGCCAGAAACAGAAACGAAAGCTGCAGACCAATCTTGCCAAACCGAATTGCAGCCTTGAACCACCTCACTGGCTCAGCTGCAAAGAGTTGCTCCACAGGTACATTCAGTGCCAATACCGCCTCTCAGCCAACAAAAGGATTTTGATCTTATGACACCTGATCACCGATTGGTCTAGGCTTCTAGTGCCGTTTACTGCCGGCTGTTGTGGCGTTTAGATCTACCATGGGAAATTACAGCTGGTTCCTCGGTGTGTCACTAACTTTACTAGCACTCAGCTTAATTCTTCGGAACCCTCATCCCTCCCTAAAGTAGAATGACCCTTGCGCTTCTCCCTGTCCTGCATTCAACAGCTCCTTTCAGGTAGCCATTCTGGACTATTGGGCTTCTCAGCTGTCTCTGCCGGGGACTGGGACATCTCCCGAGCTGCCTCTGCAGATTACTCCCCTATCCAGACTTGAGACTTCCTGCTCGTGGCAAATTTCTGCCAGGACACTAGTGGCTGCAACACTAGGCCAGTATAACACCAGGAGTGGGTACAGGCCTACCCATCGACATCGCCTCCCCTATCGCTCAAAAAATAGTGTTTACAAATTACAGTTCCCTGCCTTAAAAAGAATCCTGCTTCTTTTACTATTGTGCTCAGGTAATGTCGAACTCAACCCAGGACCATTAGACACCCTTGCTTCTCCATCAGACCTGGCAGGTATCAAAGGAATGTCATTTATGCATCTTAATGCCTGTAGTTTGCTGAAAAAGTTCACCCTTATCCAGGCTTGGGCGAGCCACACTCTACCTGACGTCCTAGTGATCACTGAGACCTCACTTAGGCCAGCCACCCCAGACAATGAAATCAATATTCTAAATTATTTACTCTTCCAAGCGGATAGGTAATCAAGAGGAGGTGGGGTGGCAATTTATGTAAGGGACAAATACTCAGCCGCATGCATAGACGCATTGTCCTCCCCCAAAGAATTCGAGTGCTTGACCCTAAAGATCGAACTTTCTCCTTCCAGTGCACTCTGTGTAATAGGCTGCTACAAGCCCCCTTCTGCCGGGCCTCATCTCCTGTCTCACCTCAGTTCCGTACTGGGGCTCAGTTCCTTGAAACCATTATTCTGGCGACCTGAACTACGATTGGCTATCAAGTGCATCAGCTCCCCTGAAATCCTTTTGTGACACTCTAGGGTTGGTGCAACTCATTGGCGAGCCTACTCACCCAAATAAAAAGAACCTTAACAAGAGCTCCCTCTTAGATGTAATTTTGGTTAGCAAGCCACACCTGTTCTCTCATGTCGGAACATTTTTCTCAGATATTAGCGAACATTGTATAATCACCACCATTAGATCCGTGCACAACCCACAGTTTGTGGCAAAGTTCTCTATCAAGAGGTGCAAACACAACTTTGATTTGTTTGCTTACGTCCACGACTTGAAACATTCACCGCGATGGCAGGAATTCTTCCTAGCCAAAACGGTTAACAGGGCATATACTATTTTTTACGATATTTTAAGTCAGGCTTTAAATAAGCATGCACCCTTGGTTAAGGTGCGGGTCAGGAGCAGCACCTGCAATTGGTTCTCGCCTGAGCTCAAAGCTTCCCTGTTAGAAAGGGATACTTTATGGAAAAAGCCCGAAGAAGCAAGAACGACTCGGATTGGTGTCTTTTTAAGAGAGCATGTAACAAGTGCACCAATTAGGTCAGAGCAGCCAAGGCCTCCTACTATCGTTCGGAGCTAGCCTCTGCCTCAAGAAATCCTTCAAAGCTCTGAAAAACATTAAAAGACATGTCTAGACACGCACCTGATAATTCCATTTCAGCAAAAATTATCGCTAACCAATCGGAGATATTGAAGCCCTCAATAACCATTTTGCAACGGCTGGGCTAGCATTTGATACTTCTCCTGCCAATGACCTCCGCACAGCTCAGGGCCCACCAACCCACGAGTCCCCCTCTACTGAGGAGGCCTTCTCCCTCCTGCTTGTCTCTCTCTAAAAGAGGTGGAAGACCTGCTGCAACTGGACACCAGGAAGGGAGCAGGCTCCGACTTCATAGAACCATACTATGTGAAATGTGCCTACCATGTGCTTGTTGCCAATCACCCACCTCATTCAACATGTCACCTCCCAGGGTAATCTCCAACCTAAAAATAGCCCACGCCATCCCTGTATTAAAAGCAGGTGACCCCGCGATCTAAATAATTACAGACCGATCTCCCTCCTCCCCATCCTGTCTAAATTACTAGAAAAAATTGTGTGGGGCCAGCTAGGGGTTTACCTAGAATCCAGAAGCCTATTAAACCTGGTTCAATCTGGATTCAGAGCAAAGCACAACACCATAACAGCCCTAGCTAAGGTGACCAATGATTGGCTCCTAGACCCTGACAAGAAGAAGCATGTCTGTGTTGTTTTCTTGGATCTTAGTAAGGCATTCGACACAGTCGATCACAGCCTGCTTCTTTCCTCCCTAAGCACCTTAGGCCTGGACCATAAATCTATGTGCTGGTTTGTAGCCTACCTCAGAGAACGGAAACAGCAGGTTAAAGCTGAAGGTGATCTTTCTCCATTAAAACCTATGCTGAGGGGCGTGCCCCAGGGCTCTATCCTTGATCCCCTCCTCTTTGTAGTCTACATTAACAACATCAATGACCCCATCAAAAAAGCCAACATCCACTTATTCGCGGACAACACTGTACTGTACTTGAGTCGTCCCACGCCGGAAGCAGCCTATGAAGACCTCCAAGCTGAATTTAACCTTCTACAATACCAGCTTATAAACAAAAAGCTTTTGCTCAATGTGAAAAGATGAAAGCCATGCTCTTCTCCCCCTCCTTGCAAGCGGCAATTTCTGCTGGGGGGGTGGAGCTATCCCACAAATTACCACTGTTCTTGGAGAAACTCTAGAGTACGTAGCTAAATTCAAATATCTAGGAGTTTGGCTCGATCATAAACTTTCCTTTGCTGACCATCTCGAAGAACTACAGAAGAAACTAAGGCAAAGATTAGGACTATTCTACAGAATTAACCACCTGCTCACAAAGGAGGCCAAGATTCAACTGGTTCAAGCTACCTTCTTATCTTTAATAGATTACGCGGACCTGCTCTGCAGCCACTGCACTGCCTCTGCACTGGCTAAGTTGGACACCCTCTACCACAGAGCTATCAGGTTCATTACTGGCTTTCCTTCCACTTTCCACACACCACTGCTCCCTGTACTCTTCGTTAGGCTGGACTTCCCTTCACTATGGAAGGAACAGAAACGCTGCCCTATGGGCCTTCAGAGCGGTGACCAACAAGCTCCCCTCGTATGTCTCAGATTGTATTCCCCGAAGTGTGTTAGGCACCTGTGCTCTAAGGAGCTATTCCCTAATTGCCCTCCAAGGTCCAAGGGTCAAAACTCATTTCAACAAAGCTGCTCTAAGCTTCTCTTTACCCATATTGTGGAATGGTTTACAAAGGAACTTGAAGCTGAGCTGCCCTGTTAGCCTTAATATTTTCAAGGCGCTCCACGATCGCTACAAGAAAGTACATTGCAAATGTTTTCCTCACCGCTAGCCCACTAATTCCGCAACTCCCCCTTTCCATCCTGACGCTCGCCATGTTTCTACCCCTGGCTCTCACTCTTTCCTTATTAACTCTTCCTGCTGCACCCACCCCTGTCCACTCCAGCCTGGCTAAAGTCCCACCCCATCCATAGAAGTGTCCCAATTATCTACCCCTCCTCCGTCATTATCATAATAAACAAGTACACAACAGCCATCGTCACTTTCTGTGGTTTTAGCTCAATTTTCCCCCCAGTCGTCTGTAATATATCCCTCCTCTTCTTTACCTCTCTAACCTGCCACCCCATATACACAGCCTCTTTCCCCTAAATGTGTAGTTGCCGGCTGCCTCACTCAAAAGATCTCTGCTTATAACCCCATATGCCTATGGTTGATTATACATCTGCTGACTTCTTCTATTGTAAAATAATGCTTTTTTTAAACTTATTTCAACCTTGTACTGTATACACTTTTTTCCCCTGTATATTATTGCTTTTTGTATATGTGCTTCTGTACTGTACTTTGATGTATTCATGACCAGGTCCACCTTGCAAATGAGCCTTGCTCAATGGTGCCCGCCTGGATAAATAAAGATTTTCATTGATTGAAGCTCCTAGTTTGACTCACTAATAGTCCCTATCTGACATTATCCTGCTATTCTAAGTTATCTCAACAATATGACCCAATACAGAGTAAAAGATGCATATAATGCACAAAATCCAGATGGGTTCTCAATAAAAAATACGAGTGAAGCACAATAAAGAGTGCACAGACACAGATTCGGAGCAAGAACAAGTAAAGGGGACAGTACGCCCAGCCTGGCGACCATCTTACCTGCTTGTTACAGTAGATTGCTGCTGCAGCAGTTGTTACTCTGAATCAACGGTCCTGGATGCATTACTGTCACATGGGACAGAAGGCACTGTGGGGACAAGAGGAGCCATAAAAATCCCCAGAGGGCATAAAACCAGCAAGTAAATTGAGAAAAAAACTCCTTTCAGTAAATAAATAGAAGGACTTGCTAGGAGCACACCTACAAATCAAAATATTTTACACAACATATATTTTCTGTAAGTTGAAACTTTTAGTTCATTTTTAAGAAATTAAATTTTAGAAGTGAGAAAGAAAAGAAAAAAGAGCCCTAGGTGGGATCTGAAACCAGATCTCTTTCTCGCTTCTAAAACTGTATTTGCACAACACATTCCATGATAATAAAGAAATAGTTAAGAAACTAAGCAGTCTGGGGGCCGGGAAGAAAGTAACAACATAGGCATCAAACTGGTTAAGGGTTACGAGGCAAAAGGTGGTGGTAATCGATAGCCACTCAGGCGATAGGAGAGTAACTGGTGGGGTGCCACAGGGTTTGGTACTGGAACTGTCCTCTTTTTTTTTTTTTTTTTTTAACTCTTATTTTTTCTCTCCCACTATCCCGGAACTCTCTCTAGCATCCCTCTTACACCTCCCACCCTCTACCGCCCTGTCTGAAGCTCTCCCCTCCGGGAGATCGGGGACAGACACTACCCCTGCCCACCTGATCCGTCGACCTGGAGCGCAACTGCTGCCAGACCAAGAAAGGCTGGAGGGATCGATAGAGCTGGAGGACTGAGACCAACATTGAGCCTGTGACGGTGGGAGCCCTGGACAGCGTCAGCGCCTATCCGGGAAGCGGTGGTATTTTCTTATTTTTTTCTCCCCTCAGAATGCAGTGTGCAATGACACCTGCGCACGGCTGCCCTGCTAGTGTCTGCCGCACTCTGCCCCTTACGCTGGCTGGTATACCTGCAGTACCCCCAATCTCCAACGGGGGGGTCACCAGGACACTGAACGACCCTGGATTCCTCCTAAGAGAGCGGAGAGCTGTCCTCCAGACAATCCATCCTCTCCCTTCCCCGCAGACCCGCAGCTACCCAAGTCAGTCACTGAACCCAGGTCGCCGGCGTAGGATCCAGCGCCTTAATCCTCAGTGCCACCGGGCCGGCAGAACCTTCCTCTTATATATCTTCACAAGCAACACTGCATAGGAGCTTGAGGGAAGGGTATGTCTCTTTGTGGATGATACAAAAATCTGCAACAGGGCTGACATCCAGGAAGGGGTGGGCAGAATGCCAAGGGATCCGAGGAAACTGGAGGAATGGTCTAGGTGGTGGCAGCTGGGTTTCAATGCCAGAAAGTGTAAGGTTATTCACTTGGGGCTGTGTATAAGATGGAGGGAGTGGTGCTTACAGTTATCAAGCAAGAAAGAGGCCTAGGAGTAGCAGAAGGAGGGAGGTGGTGCTGCCGTTGTATTGCTCACTGGTGAGGTCCCACCCAGAGTATTGTCTCGTTTTGGATGCCACACTTCTGCAAGGACACTGAAAGGGTGGAGACTGCAAAAAGGAGGGCAACCAAAATGGTGAGGGGGTTGCACGACAAGCAATATGAGGAAAGGCTTCAGGAACTCAACGTGTACTCCATGGAAGAGAGGACAGCGAGAGAGGACATGACTGAAGCCTACAAGTACCCCCACAGGAATGAAAAAACAAAGTGGAGGGTCCATTTCAGAGAAAGGAACGTACCAGAACAAAGGGGCATGCAGTGAAGCTAAGGGGGAAAGTTTAGGAGAGAAGTGTGGAAATACAGGTTACTCACCTGAAACAGGAGTTCTAGGAGTGGTATATGTTGTTCATCCACACTGTCTGGCAGGTTCCTTGCCGCTTTAATTCTTGCCAGAAGGTCTTCAAGCTGGCTCCTCCCACCCACCCGGGTGGTAAAATCCTTGGCTCCGCCCCATGATGCCAGATCTAGCCTGCTGAAAGCCAGGTTGCACGTCGAAGCTGGAGAGGTCGGGTGGGTCGTGTGGATGAACAATATACCACTCGAGAACTCCTGTTACAGGTGAGTAACCTGTACTTCTAGGAACATGGAGATATGTTCAATCCACACTGTTTGGCAGACTCCTAGCAGTCCTCCAGGAGGAGGGAGGCAAGGCGCGCAACCCCTACTTGGGAAATAAGGACTAGAGAACCAAGGTCCCAAAACCAGCATCCCGGCGTGACTCAGGGTCAATGTGGTAATGGGAAATAAAGGTGGGTGCTGACTTCCAGGTAGCAGCCCTGCAGATTTCCTGGATACGGACGTCCCTAGAAGCAGCCACCGAAGCAGCGGTATGGCGGGTAGAATGAGCTCTCATCCCTCTGGGAGGCTCCATGCCCGCCAACCTGTAGCAGAGATCTATGCAGGAGGTGACCCACCTGCTTATCGCCCGCTTGGCTGCAGGTCTGCCAGGTACAGCTTCAGCGTAGATGACAAACAGCTGGTGAACCTCTCCCCGAACTTCAGCCATCCGCTCCTTATAATAACCAAGCGCCCTTCTAGGGTCCAAAGTATGCAGCCTAAATTCAGCCTCCGAGGTGTGATTGGGGTAGAACACCAGCAGAGTCAACACCTGGTTAAGGTGAAACTCCGACACCACCTTTGAAAGGAACTTCGGGTTGGGGCAAAGGACAACTTTGTCCCTGTGGAAGACCAGGCAGGGAGACTCGATGGAAAGTGCCTGGCACTCTCCCATCCTTCTGGCTAACGTAATAGCCACCAAGAAGGCAGTCTTCCACGACAGGCGAGAGACGTCACACATGTGCATCGGTTCAAATGGCTTGCCCATGAGCTTAGCCAATGCCAGCAGTAGATCCCACGGAGGTGGAGGTTCTTGCACCAGAGGGGATATGTGGTCTAGGCCTTTGAAAAAGTGCCCGACCACTTTCTCCTGTGCCACCAACTGCTTGCCGGCCCGCGCTCAGTAAGCAGAGATGGCTGCCAGGTGCACCTTAAGGGTCGTCGACCGAAGCCCTAGCTGAGAAAGGGACCACAGGTAGTCCAAAATACTAGCCAATGGACAGGAAGAGGGGTCCAACCCCGTGTCCTGACACCAAATTAAGAATCTCTTCCATTTGAAGGCATAGCATTTTCTGGTCGACTCCTTACGGGACGCCTCAACGACATTGAGGACCTCACTGGAAAAACCCAAGGCCTGGAACTCTAGCCGCTCAGGAACCAGGCTGTCAGGTGCAGGGACTGAAGGTCTGGATGGAGAACCTTCCCCTTGTTGACCGAGATGAGGTCCACGCAGGCTGAGAGCCGCCTCGGGAGCCTGGAGCTGAGGCTGAGGAGATCTGGGTACCAGAACAGGCGAGGCCAGTCTGGGGCTACCAGAATCACCTTTGTCTTGTCCCTCTTCACCTTGAGAAGCACCCTGTGGATCAAGGGAAATGGAGGGAAGGCATAGAAGAGGCCTGGGGTCCACGGCCTCGAGAAGGCATCCCCCTGCAGCGAGCCCTGCTGAGGGGGGGCGGGCGTGAAACAGCCTCAGCTTCGCGTTTTCCCTAAAGGCAAACAGGTCCACATGAGGGGTGCCCCAATGAGAGAACAGGTCTTGCACTACCTCCGGCAGGAGAGACCACTCCTGAGATGCAGCGCCTGTCGGCTGAGGTCATCGTCCAGACTGTTCAAGGCTCCTGCCACATGGATGGCTAGGAGATCTGCCTCCAGGCTGATCGTGAGAGACCAAATGCTGACAGCTTCCTTGCACAGAGGCAAGGAATGCATCCCGCCCTGACGGTTGAGACAGTACATGGTCATGGTGTTGTCCATCTGGACCTGAACCACCTGACCCCATACAAATGGAGCAAATGCGGTGAGGGCTAGTCGAACTGCTCGAAGCTCCAGCAGGTTGATGTGCCATCGAGACTCCTGATGGGACCAGAGACCGTGGGCCTGGAGTTCACCCAGATGAGCATCCCAACCCATCAAAGAGGCGTCGGTCGTAAGAGTGACCATTGGCTCTGGGTGGACAAACAGGATACCCTCCTGCAGATGAGCTGGGATGAGCCACCACTGCAGGCTGTCCCACATCTTCTGAGTCACGGTCACGGGCTGGTCCAAAGGACCGGAGCACTGTGACCACTGGCGGGCCAGCCCCCATTGCAGGGGGCGCATATGCCAGCGGGCCCAACAGACCACGCTGGTGCAGGCCGCCATAAGGCCCAGAAGGCGCAGAAAGTCCCGGGCAGGGCACAATTGCCCAACTAGAAATGATTGGGCAAAGGAGGAAAGGATCTCAGCCCTGTCTGCCGGGAGCTGGGCTCTGGCGGCTCGAAGAGAGTCGAGCTCTGCCCCAATGAACTGAATCACCTGTGATGGAACGAGTTTCGATTTGGCCTCGTTGATCAGGAGACCAATTTGAGCGCAGACCTGGAGGGCCAGATCCCTGGGCTGCAATCAGCCAGTCATCCAGGTAAGGGTACACCAGGACCCCTTGGCGCCGAAGGAATGCTGTCACCAGTGCCATGCATTTGGTGAAGACCCTGGGAGCTGGAGAAAGGCCGAAGGGCATGGCCCGGAACTCGAAAAGTGATCCCTCTGCTCTGAAACGGAGGAATCGCTGATGAAACAGACGGATTGGGACGTGAAAGAATGCATCCTGGAGATCCAAAGAGCAAAACCACAGACCTAATTCCAAGGATGGAATGATCTGAGCCAGAGTGACCATCCCGAAGGTGCGCAGCCTTAGGAACTTGTTCAGGTCATGCAGATCGAGAATGGGGCGCCAGCCCCCCGTCCGCTTTGGGACCAAGAAGTACCTGGACACAAACCCTGGGTTTGGAGGAGGATCTGCACCTCGCTGATTACCTCCTTCTGCAGGAGCAGGGCAATGTCGGCTCGGCTACGGAGCCCGGAGCCCCCTGAGGGACGACTGCTTGATAGGGAGGTGTCTGCTCAAATTCCAGAGGCAGACCCCTGCCGACCACTTCCAGCACCCAACGGTCCGTGGTGATAGCGGACCAGGCAGAAAGGAAGTGGCGGAACCGCCCCCCGCAGGGGGACCGAGGGGCTGCTTCGGTTGATCGGGTGACAACCACTTAATGGCCGGTGAAGGCAACGGAGTCGGCTTATTACCGGCTAACAAGAGTTGCTGCCACATCATGTCCTCATAGCGCTGGCGCAACCTGCGTTGGAGTTTATCCTCCGAAGAGGACGAAGAGGATGAGCAGCGATGCTGCTTACCGTGATGCCGAGCTCACAGATGTCATCGGGACCTACCCAAAATGGAGGAGGACCGAGACCTTCAGCGTTGCCGATGGTGGGCCGAAGAGGGGGGCAGGGGAAACCCGGCTCGTCCCAGGTTCAGGGTCATAACAGGACTTGGCACAGAAGGCATGGGCAAGTCCTCAGTAACCACCGCGGGAACCGGTGAAGAAGAGTTGTCGGCTTCACCAGTCGACAACCCGTCCAACGTGTCGAGAAAAATCTCGACCGCATCGATGAGTGTCTCAGCCGGCTGACCTGACAGGGACACCGTGAAGCCAGCGGCCTTAGCTGCAACCTCAAACAAAGTCGAAAGCAGATGGTCCGAGGAAGGAGATCTCTCCCACTCCCACGAACGTCGATGGTGGGACTTACCTTTCGGTTCCTTTTTCTTCGACCTACTCGTGTGAGTCCCTGAGGGTCCTTCTCCTTTGGTGGAGAGAGACTGACAAAGCTCCTTGAAAGAAGCAGAGTAGGAGGAGCCCAAGGAGAGCAGGATAAACGCCGACACCGAGGAGGAAGAAGATGCAGCCTGGGCCGCCTCCTCCTCGAGGACGATCAACTGCTCCAGCTGCTCCGCGGAGCCCGCAGCCTTGGACACTGCCCAACGGGCGTCCTTCGACTTCACTGGCGGATACTGTTTCTTGGGGCGCCCCAGCTGAAGTCGGGCAGCGTGGTCTTCCAGAACCAAAGCCGTGAAGGATTTGCAGAGATCGGAGGCCTGGGGACTGTGTGCAAGACCTAGGCAGTAGATGCACGTGGAGTGCAGGTTGGTCCGAGACATTTTCTGCCCGCAAGGGCACTGACAGAAGCCGGGAGTAGATTTATCCATCGCAGCCATGAGGGAAGATGAAGACATGAGTCTAGTAAACTTTAAAATAATTTTCAGAAATTCTGAAGGATTAGGATCCAGGCCTAAAAACGCAGAGCGCTAAGGAGGGAACCTGAGCTTCCAAGCGGTAAGGAAGATCTGGCATCATGGGGCGGAGCAGAGGGTTTTACCACACGGGTGGGTGGGAGGAGCCAGCTTGAAGACCTTCCGGCAAGAATTAAAGCGGCAAGGAACCTGCCAGACAGTGTGGATTGAACAACATATCCACGTCCCTAGAAATACTTCTTCATGGAAAGGGTGGTGGATGGCTAGGACAGCCTGCCAGAGGAGGTAATGGTGGTAAAGACTGGGCAGAGTTTCAAGCATGCTTGAGATAGGCACAGGGGCATATTAGGTAAAGGAACAGGAGTACGGAGTGATACCTATGACGAACTAGGGTTAGTGGTAACAGAATAGGCAGGGACAAGGGGCAGACTGGATGGGCCTAAAGACCTATTCTACTGACAAAATCTATGTTCCTATGTTTGGTTACCACCAGGTGGAGGCTTGCTAGTAACCCATGGGAGCTCTAAAAGGTAGACGATAGTCAGGGGCAGGGAGGAGCCATGGTCCAGGGACGAATGCGCACCCTCCAAGTGCATGTAATGACTGTGTACACCGCAGCTGAGGGCAGGGACTGGAGATACTGGAGGAAAACGGAAGGCATGGCAAGGATTTATGATGCCCACAGATGGCGCCTCCACCCACCACATCACCAAGATGACCTGTTGGAAGCACTGGATTAAAGCATTGAGGGGGTAGGCCTCCCCCTCCTGATCCCGCCACAGGTGGAAATCAGTGGGGGTACCAGCCGCACAGGTAAGCCTGGGGAGATGACGGATGGTGGGGTGGCAGTGGAGTCAGGGTGAGCAAAGCCCTGCCATGGCCAAAGGAGAATAAAAAGATCATGGGGGGAAAAAATGTGTAACTCGTTCAGGCTTGCATCTACGCTTCTGAAGCTGCCAACTTGCTCACTCTCTTCGCTCTACAGTCGGCGGCTTCTTTTAGAAAACCCTAACTTAACTTACCTTAAATCCCACACTTTATATGCTTCTTCAACAAAAAAATTCCTGACTCTACACCTCTGGAGCCATATCATCTAGTAGGAAGAACACCACTCGGCCACACTACAGGGAAACAAGAACGTGAATGTCATTAGACTTAAAACAGTTTAAAAATGGCAGGATCAACCAGATAATTGTTTGCAGCGTGGAACAACTATACAGATTTACTTTCTTATGGTTATGGCAGCTTGTGTGTGCCAGGTATGGAGTGATCTGGCAGGTGGTGAGAGTTCCATGTCAAGTCAGCGAAAACAAGACGGCGCGGTACAAAACAGTGTGAATAAAACCGTGGAGTCCAAACTACACCTGTCAATAACACCAAAGAAAACAAAAACACAGCTAATGGAAATTTACTATTAAAAACACACCACCACCATGGTTCACCACTCCAATAAATATTTGGCTTGAGTGTACATTTACTATTAAAACACCACGCCGCCACAGACCACCACTCCAGTAAATTTTATTCTCTTATGCTGTGTTTTTTTCTTCGGTGTTATTGACAGGCACGGTTTCCTCCACGCTGTTTTCTACCCGTGCTATCTTGTTTTCATGGACTTGACTTGATACCGGTGGTGAGAAGGTTCTGAGGGATGGAAAGTAGTGCAAGCGTGTGGTCGCAGTGGGAGGCGTGGCAAGACACCCCATTAGTAAACCTCATTGGTGAAGCGCAGGGGTAAGTGGTGGCTGGCACACTGGACTGAGGTAGGCATTTTATGAATATCTTTTTATAGTAGCCACAAGGTTAACATACTCGGATGCACTTTACTTGTTGATGTGATGTGGCACTTGATTGCATACAGAAGTGGAAAATAAAACTCTGCATACCGTGCTTAACTACAATACCTTACAAGTATTTGTGAAAACTTTTTTCTGCAATCTTACCTGCCCCTTGTATGCTCACCTGGCTGCAAATGGAATTTACCTGTGCTGTCTTGTTTTAGAGGACTTGACTTGATACTGGTTGTGAGAAGGTTCTGAGGGATGGAAAGTAGTGCAAGCGTGTGGTCGTAGTGGGCTAATGCATGGTCATGTGGTGTGATTTAGCCAATAATGCATGGTCATGTGGTGTGTTTTAGCCAATCGTGGAACCTGATTTTTCTTACCTATTTTATAAGTCATAATGGCCAGACTCAGAATATGCCTTTTATCATCATGAGTGAGGGGGGCAGGACCATAACTCATGAGTGGCAGAGCCACAAGTGGGTTATGAAAGTCCTGCCCACTCACAAGTGATGATAAACATCATATTTTGAATGAGTCCATTGTGTATCCAATTTATACAATGTATTTTAAATTGTAAAGCTTTCAGATTAGTTCTTTTAAATGAAGAATAAACGGTTTCAGTTTGATTTCGCTGCTCTGTTTTCAGGGCAGCAGAGGTCACTGATATCATCAGACATTGTTCAAGCTGCTCTCCCATTGGTTAAGAGCTCCTTTGTGACCAACCTCAAGGGATGATAAATGGTGATGACCCACCTCTACTGACAATAAATGATTTATCATCACTCCAGATCCTACTGTCATGTACATATTTCCTTTATCTGTACATTTTTGTCTTGCCTCCATTGTACACATTTTGTATCTAATGCTTGTGAGGCTATTTTTGGCACTTAGCGATATGTTTGCTTTCGCCGCCTCTACAGCGAGAATATAAAAATATTCACATTTCATGTCCCCACAGTAGGCCCCAGCATAGGGGCAGGGGTACTAATAATACCACTGCCAATTGCTGTAGTAAGGGTAACCAGACCTGACAAGGCCGTGTGAAGCAATGAGTATCAGAGTTGCCCCTTTCAACTGGAGCTTGATTAGAACCCTCTGAATCAAAGGAAAGGTGTGGAGGAAATACAGGTTACTCACCTGTAACAGGAGTTCTAGGAATGGTATATGTTGTTCATCCACACTGTCTGGCAGGTTCCTTGGCGCTTTAAATCTTGCTGGAAGGTCTTCAAGCTGGCTCTTCCCACCCACCCGGGTGGTAAAACTCTCGGCTCCGCCCCATGACGCCAGATCTAGCCCGCTGGAAGCCAGGTTGTGCGTCGAAGCCGGGGAGATCAGGTGGGTCATGTGGATGAACAACATATACCATTCCTAGAACTCCTGTTACAGGTGAGTAACCTGTATTTCTAGGGACATGGATATGTTGTTCATCCACACTGTCTGGCAGACTCCTAGCAGTTCTCCGGGAGGAAGGAGGCAAGGTGAACACCCCCTACTTAGGAAATAAAGACTGGAGAACCGAGGCCCCAAAACCAGCATCCCGGCGTGACTCAAGGTCGATGTGGTAGTGGGTGATGAAGGTGTGTGCTGACTTCCAGGTAGCAGCCCTGCAGATTTCCTGGATAGGGACGTCCCTGGAAGCAGCCACCAATGCAGCAGTATGGTGGGTAGAATGAGCTCTTATCCCTCTGGGAGGCTCCATGCCCGCCAACCTATAGCAGAGATCTATGCAGGAGGTGACCCACCTGCCTATCGTCCGCTTGGCTGCAGGTCTGCCAGGTGCGGCTTCAGCGTAGGTGACAAACAGCTGGCGAACCTCTCCCGAACTTGGCCGTCCGCTTCTTATAATGGCGAAGCGTCTTCTAGGGTCCAAAGTATGGAGCCTATATTCGACCTCGAGTGTGATTGGGGTAGAACACCAGCAGAGTCAACACCTGGTTAAGGTGAAACTCCAACACCACCTTCGGAAGGAATTTCGGGTTGGGGCGCAGAACAACCTTGTCCCTGTGGAAGACCAGATAAGGAGACTCGATGGAAAATACCTGGAGCTCTCCCATCCTTCTGGCTGATGTGATAGCCACCAAGAAAGCAGTCTTCCACGACAGGTGAGAGATGTCACACATGTGCATCGGTTCGAATGGCTTGCTCATGAGCTTAGCCAATACCAGCAGTAGATCCCACAGAGGTGGAGGTTCTCGCACCAGAGGGGATATGTGATCAAGGCCTTTGAAAAAGCGCCCGACCACCTTCTCCTGCGCCACCGACTGCTTCCCGGCCCTCACCCGTAAGCAGAGATGGCTGCCAGGTGCACCTTTAGGGTCGTCGACCGAAGCCCTTGCTGAGAAAGGGACCACAGGTAGTCCAGAATGCTTGCCAAGGAACAGGAGGAAGGGTCCAAGCCCTTGCCCTGACACCAAATGGAGAATCTCTTCCATTTAAAGGTGTAGCATTTTTCTGGTCGACTCATACGGGACGCCTCAACAACACTGAGGACCTCGTCGGAAAGACCCAAGGCCTGGAACTCTAGCCGCTCAGGAACCAGGCCGTCAGGTGCAGGGATTGAAGGTCCGGATGGAATACCTTCCCCTGACTGACTGAGATCAGGTCTGGGCAGGCTGGAAGCCGCCTCGGGAGCCTGGACCTGAAACTGAGGAGATCTGGATACCAGAACTGGTGGGGCCAGTCTGGGGCTACCAGAATCACCTGTGCCTTGTCCCTCCTCGCCTTGAGAAGCACCTTGTGGCTCAAGGGAAATGGGGGAAGGTGTAGAAGAGGACCGGGGTCCACGGCCTTGAGAAGGCATCCCCCTGAAGCGAGCCCTGCTGAGTGGGGCGGGCATGAAACAGTCTCAGCTTCGCATTCTCCCTGGAGGCAAACAGGTCCACCTGAGGCATGCCCCAGTGGGAGAACAGATCTTGTACTACCTCCGGCAGGAGAGACCACTCGTGGGATGCAGCTACTATCTGGCTTAGGGCATCGGCCAGAATGTTGGAGGCTCCTGCCACATGGATGGCAAGGAGATCCGCCTCCAGGCTGCGCAAGAGTGAACAAATGCGGAGAGCTTCCCTGCACAAAGGCATGGAGCGCATCCCACCCTGGCAGTTTAGGTAGTACGTGGTCGTGGTATTGTCCATCTGGACCTGGACCACTTGACCCCGTATAAACGGAGCGAAGGCGGTGAGGGCTAGACGAACCGCTCGAAGCTCCAGCAGGTTGATGTGGCATCGGGACTCCCGAGGGGACCAGAGGCCGTGCGCTCTGTGCTCCCCCAGATGGGCACCCCAACCCATCAGAGAGGCATCAGTCGACAGAGAGACCGTCGGCTCGGGGCGGACAAACGGGATGCCCTCCTGCAGATGTGCTGGAACGGTCCACCACTGGAGCGCGTTCCACATCCCCTGGGTCACTGTCACTAGCTGATCCAAGGAATCGGAGTGCTGTGACCATTAGCTGACCAGCCCCCATTGAAGGGGACGCATGTACCAACGAGCCCAACGGACCATGCTGGTGCAGGCCACCATGAGGCCCAGGAGGCGCAGGAAGTCCCGGGCAGGGCGCAATTGCCCAACCTAAAATGACTGGGCAAAGGAGGAAAGAACCTCGGCCCTGTCCTCCGGGAGCCGTGCTCTGGCTCGTAGAGAGTTGAGCTCTGCCCCAATGAATTGTATCACCTGCTTTGGCACGAATCCTGACTTGGCCTCGTTGATGAGAAGGCCAACCTGAGAGCAAACCTGAGGGCCAGATCTGGACCGCTCCACCTGCTTTGGAGGAGGCTGCAATCAGCCAGTCGTCCAAGTAGGGGTACACCCGGACCCTTTGGTGCCGCAAGAATGCTGTCACCACTGCCATGCATTTGGTGAAGACCCTGGGAGCTAGGGAAAGGCGAAGGGCATGGCCCAGAACTCGTAGAGGGATCCCTCTGCCCTGAAGCGGAGGAATCTCTGGTGGGACGGACGGATTGGGACGTGAAAGAACGCATCCTCATCATCATCATCTTCATCATCATCATCAAATCTTTATTTATTCAGGCGAGCATCATTGAGCAAGGCTCATTTACAAGATGGACCTGATAAAGTCAAGGTTCAACAATTGATACACCGCAGATACATCATACACTTATATAAAACAGTTATACATACAGGGGAAAAAAAACATTTATAACCACAGTGATGTACAGTAAAATTCACATGATAAAGTGGGTTACAGGAAAGTTGAGCTAATATTTACAGTATGTACAGTGTATACATATCCCAGTGGAGGGGCCATGGCAAACACACAGCATAATGTAATACTAGGATGGTGGAAGGTATTACTGGTGCCATAAGATGGGGTGTCTGCCTGGGAGGGAGAACTGAAGAACAAAGATTATGCCATATATGGTGAATTTTTGGGAGGGAGATTGTGAGATGACAAAGCTAGCTCTAGCGATAGCAACTGCATTTCTCTGTGAAGAAAACTGTACAACGCTGTTTAAAGGATGCAATTGGAATAATATTGGACAGTTTTAGGGATTTTTGTAGGGTGTTCCATGCTATAGCTAGAGAATAGCTGATTGCTGCCCTCCCTAGCCGGGTGTTGAATTTGGGCAATTTGAACAGGATGATGTTGTTGCTTCTTAGGGCATAGGAGCTAGGAATGGTCTGAGTGAAGCAGTCCAGAATATAGCTTGGAAGTTTTTTTGATAACGCTCTGTAAATCCATAGAGCTACATTTCTGTTCCTTCTGAGGTGTAGGGAAACCCATCCAACTGCAGCATAAAGTGAGCAATGATGGGTATTAGATGGCAGATCTGTTATGAATCTTATTGCTCTATGGTATAAGGTATCCAACTTGTGTAGGTAGGAGATGGGGCAGTGACTATAAAGGAAGTCTGCATAGTCAACAACTGAGAGAAAAATGGCCTGGACTAACCTCATCTTTGAATCTCTGTTTAGGAAGGGTTTTAATCTATAGAAAAGGCCAAGCCTTTGGCGAAGCTTTTTTAGCAGTTCTTCTAAATGATGAGTGAAGTCGAGTCTGCTGTCAATCCACACACCTAAATATTTGAATTTTTCTACATACTCCAGATTTTCTCCAAGTACAGTGCATAGCTGGGGGAGAATGATTGAAGAGGAGGTGCTGGTGGAGCTTTGATTTGTGAACATCATTGCTTTAGTTTTCTTTGCATTTAACAGAAGCTTTTTCTCAAGTAGCTGATATTGTAACAAGGAGAATTCTGTTTGTAGGATTTCACGGGCAGCTGCAGAAGAAGGGTTGCTGACATACAAAACAATGTCATCAGCAAAGAGGTGTACAGTGGATTTGGTGAGGGTTGAATCAATATTATTTATATAGATGGCAAAAAGGATAGGACCCAGGATAGAACCTTGGGGGACTCCTCTTAACAGTGGTTTTAATGGGGATAAGTCACCTTCAGCTTTTACCTGCTGTGACCTACCGGTAAGATAACACCTGAACCACTTAAGGGAGGGTGGATCTAGGCCAATGGAGTGCAAGGATGATAGCAGAAGCTCAAGGTCCACGGTGTCGAATGCTTTGCTCAGGTCCAGAAATACTGCACAGACATTATTCTTTTTATCTAATTCGGTTTGCCAGTCATTTGTGACCTTGGCTAGTGCAGTGATAGTGCTACGCTTGACCCTGAATCCAGACTGAGCTGGATTCAGGAGGTTAGCATCAAGATATTCCTTAACTGGGTACTCACTAATTTCTCCAGCATCTTGGATAGCACTGGTAGAATAGAAATGGGCCTGTAATTATTAAGGTCCATAGGGTCCCCTGATTTTAGAAGGGGAACCACTTGGGCTGTCTTCCACAGTGTGGGAATAGAACCAGAGTTTAGAGATAGGTTAAAGAGATGTGTTAGGGGGACTGCAAGTACATGGGATGCAATCTTTAGAAAGTAGGGGTCCAGGGAGTCTGCCCCTGCGCTTTTTTTGGTATCCAGCTGCCATAGTAGGTCCTCTACTTGCTTCAACAATACAGATTTGAAGCTGAAGGAAGAGTCAGCTCTCTGAGCACAAGTGTACTGGGAGCTTAAATGTTCCCGCAGCAGGTTAGCTGGAGAGGTGTCAAAGGCAAGGCCAGCCGTTGTGAAGTGGTTATTGAAAGCGTCCAAAATTTCCATTTTGCCAGTGATAGGGCCATAACTGTGGTATAATTGAGTTGGTAGGGAGGTGCTAGAATCCTGCCCAACCATACCTTTGATGGTACCCCAAAACCTAGCAGGATTATGATAGGAGGAGTCGAGCTCAGCCAAGTAGAAGGCAGCCTTTGCAACCCTAACTTTCTTGGTGCATCTATTCCTGGCTTTCCTAAAGATCATCCAGTCATTTGCATTCTTGGTTTTTCTTGCCATTTTCCAGAGTTTGTCTCTCTCCAGCAGTGTAGCTTTGAGGTCAGCTGAAAACCAATGACAGGATTTGTTTTTTATTCGGATACTAGAGATTGGGGCATGGATGTTAAGGGCACTTATTATTATGCTATTTAGCACCTGCTGTGCTTTTTCCACAGAATGGGCAAGATAAAACTCTTGCCAGCTTAGAGAGTGAGCTAGATCATGCAGATATCCTTCAATATTGATGTTTTTCTTGGATCTCCTCATGAGGAATTTTGCAGGGGTTGTTGTTTTGCTGGAAGATCTTACCCCTGTGATGGGACAGTGATCACTTACATCGCAGATAAGCACTCCAGCATGTGTGAATAGATGGGGTTTATTCACTAGCATAATATCAAGTAGTGTGCTGTTATTACTATTCCTTGCATTAATTCTTGTTGGCTCATTAATTAGTTGTGTGAACCCATATGTATCACAGAATGATACCAGAGGTGCAGCTGCCTGGGTAAGCCAGTTGTAATTCAGGTCACCTAGAATAATGACTTCTTCAGTGCTGGACTTGAGCAGATTCCCCAGATGGGATAAGAGCTTGAGGTCAGCAGAGGGGGGTCTGTAGCATCCAACTAGCTGAAAAGCTGCTGTATTGGGAGAGAGACTTTTAGGGATAGGCATTCAAATTCCTTTGGGCACAGAGGTTGCAGCAATACAGGATACAGGTATACGGATTTTGCATATATAGCTACTCCACCGCCTTGTTTGGTGATCCGCTTGAATAACTGATAGTTGGGTAGGTTAACATCCCTGTCTGCTGTGGTGGGTTTGAGCCATGTCTCAGATACCACGAGAAAGTCTGGCAAGGTATGGGCAACCCAGGTTTGTATCAGTGTAAGTTTTTTCAACAGACTGCATATATTAATATGCAAAAAACTGAGACCTTTAATTGAGGTTAGGTCTGCTGGAGAGGTAATACATTCAGGGGTTCCAGGGTTGATTTCTAAGTTACCAATACAGAGCAATAGAAAGAGCAGGAGTTTCATGAGGGCTGCCAGAGATAGAGAGAGGGGGCTGTTTTTGGTACTCCTTCTCTTATTTTGTTGCCACTCTTTTGGGGTGCTCCATGTGGGGTTATGGAATTGTGTCGAGACACAGAGTAGCAGTTTGGTGGTCAGGCGAGGGATCTGTATATCCAGTAGTGGAGCCTTGATTGAAATACATGTATGGTGGTTTATGCCTCTTTGTGGGTCACCCCACTGTAATCGATGCAGCAATGGTAGGCATATGTGAGGGTTTGAGCGCCAAACAATGGGGATGATTCAGAGAGACTGGGCGGATGGATCACCATAGTTTGTGTGATAGGGACATCTTCTTTGGGAACCCCATGGCTGACAGTGAAAGAAGTATCAGAAGTAAACTCCCATTGTGAGAGAGATATTGTTAGTTGGCTACCGAGTAGTGAAGTTGCTGATTAGTTGGATCAGCAAGCCGGTGGAACAGTTTATTGCTTTAGGTAATGCTGAGGCGGGAAGAGATTTGACGGAAGATGCCTATAAAAGTAACACACAAGAGGGGAAGGGCGGGTGGGCAAAAATTTTGCGGCTTTCGAGTCTTCCTCGCTGTCCTCCTCCGGCCTCGTGGTTCCCTGGGTCAGCTAGGTTTCACGACCGCCCGCTGGCGGAGCGAAGCCCTGGCGCTTCAGGATGGGTGTTGTGGGGCAGAGGTGGCAGTCTGGAGAGAGACAGAGGAAGGTGCACTCAGTTAAACAGAGGCAGAACAAGTGTTCCTGCTTGTCACAGTGCCTAAATCTGCACAACAAAAGGCTGTGGGGGGGGGGCTGTGGCGCCTCAGTGTCTGGCCCACCTTACAAATGCAAAAAGGCTTTGTAATCACAGCAAAAACAGTAAATCAACAGTTTCCCCTTGCAAATACCTTAGCAGAAAACAGCACTTTTAGGTGTTTTACACAATTTAAGGAAGGAAAAGTGATGCCTCAGCGTCTGGCCCACTTCGGTTACCAAGGATTTGGAATTACAGCAAACAATACAACAAATCAACAGATTCCCTTTATAGCTGCAGCAATAAGAAGACAGCTCTTTTTGGGAGATTTTTACAAGAATACAGGGAAGAAATTCCCAAGTCCCAGACAGATTTTGGTAAAGCATAAGTCAATGGGGCAGGAGAGCCAATCGGCTGCTGTGCCTAGAGGAGCGCGCTCACCGACTGGCTGCGGCTTTCCCGAGTCCTCCCTCGCTGTCCCTCCCGGCCTTGTCGTTCCCTGGGTCGGCTAGGTTTCCGCCGACGGCCCGCTGGCAGAGCGAAGCCCCGGCGCTTCAGGCTGGGTGTTGTGGGGCAGGGGTGGCAGTTTAATTGAGTTTCTGAAGTGGTCTTCTGCTGGGTTTTTTACAGTGCAACTGTTCAACAGCCACAAATCTGCTTCAGATGGAGTCTCTTCTACCAAGTAGAATCCACAAGAAACAATGTAAAACAAGAAGAAGCTACTGTACTGTAGATCTGATCTTGTCCCCCTTCTAGTTCCTTCTGAGAAGCCAAAGCACTGAGTTCCAAACTCTGTGATTTCCCTTGTGCTGCTTTCAAAATCAAACAGTTCCAAACTCTACGACTTCCCTTGTGCTGCTTTCAAAATCAAAATCAAACAGTTCCAAACTCTGTGACTTCCCTTGTGCTGCTTTCAAAATCAAAATCAAACAGTTCCAAACTCTGTGATTTCCCTTGTGCTGCTTTCAAAATCAGACAGTTCCAAACTCTGTGACTTCCCTTGTGCTGCTTTCAAAATCAAACAGTTCCAAACTCTGTGAATTCCCTTGTGCTGCATCCTGGAGATCCAGAGAACAGAACCACACACCTCGTTCCAAGGATGGGATTATCTGAGCCAGAGTGACCACCCTGAAGGTTCGAGACCTTAGGAACCTGTTCAGGTTGTGCAGGTCTAGAATGGGGCGCCAGCCCCCCCTCCGTTTCAGGACCAGGAAGTACCTGGACACAAACCCCGGGTCTGGTGGAGGATCCGCCACCTTCCTGATCACCTCTTTTTCGAGGAGCAGGGCGATGTCAGCTCGGCGAGCCGACAGAGGCTGGTGACCCCTGTGAGCTCCCCGAGGGGCTATGGCTCGAAGGGCGGGCCTGCTTGAACTCCAGGGGCAGGCCCTTTCCTACCACCTCCAACACCCAGCGGTCCGTGGTGATAGCGGACCAGGCGGAAAGGAAGTGGCGGGAGCTACCCTCTCAGGGGGATCCTGGGGAGTGATGAGGCTGGGGCAACACCCCTCAACCCGTCACTGGGCAGGCTTGGAGGAGGGACCGGCCGAGGGACCTCCTGGGCCTTTTCCTCCCTGCTTCCTGTTAGAAGAAGCTGCAGGCTTGGCTTTGGGGTGCCAAGCGCGAACCTGCTGGCCCTGATGCTGGTGCTGTTGGGCCGGACGTGCCGCAGGCGCAGAAGGGCAAAAGGACTTATATTGTTGACGACGGCCCTTGTCCTTCTGGGTGGAGGTGACAGAGTCCAGGGTAGCATTGGACTTTTCGATCCACTGGAGGTGGCCTTCCACTCCAGGGCAGAGCAGGTCAGTCCCCAAGAAGGGGACATCCACCAGTTTATGCTGGGTATCCGCCGTGAAGGTGGATATCCTCAGCCATGCTCTGCGGCGCATGGCCACTGCGGCCGCAACTGATCTGGCACAGGAGTCTCCAATGTCCAGAGCTGTTTGGAGCTGCTGTTTTGCCACCGCCCTTCCCTGGTCCCATACCTGCTTGACCGTGGTCTGCAGGCCGGCCAGGAGATGAGGGACCACCTCATCCAGGGAGCCCAGGAGGGCGTGGGAGAAGTGTGCCATCAGCACGGCCGAGCTGGCCGAGGACTCCTTGTCGGGGGGCTTATCCACATCACTAGCGTTTCCAGAATGCCAGAAAACACTATCGGTGACCAACCCCTCCGCAGAGGGGTGCTTCGAAAAACCGGACAAAGCCGGTAGGGACCGCATACTTCCTAGCCATCCTGGCCGAAGGCACAGGACAGGAAGCCGGCCGCTGCCAAAGCTCCAAGGCTGGGCCAACAATGGCTTCAGCCACCGGAAAGACCTCCGTGGGTGAATCCCCTCGGTCCAGTATCTCTGTCAGGGGATACTTGGCCCACTTGGATACGGGCTCAAGCTGCATCCCGGTGGACTCCGAGATGAGCCGAAGCAGGCCCATAAAAGACGATGGGCTCTTGTCCATCGACTGCCCCCCCGGAGGACTCCAGGTCAAGGGGCCTGGAAAACAGGGAAGAGTCGTCGGACTCCGAGGAGTCCGCGAAGAGCTGCCTGGGGCCTGAGTCACCCTCCACCTGCCGAGGATGGTCGGGAGTGAGGGTGACCGACAACCTGTGGGGCAGACCCTGACCCGACCTACAGTCCTAGGTCGGTGCCCCCCCGATTTCGGTTATGGAGGTTCCACCACAATCGGTGGGGCAGCTGGTTTCGGTCAAACAACTGGCCCAGGCTTGGGCACCTCGACTACATCGAGGGGTTGTTTCGGGCGCTTGGGTGACAGCCACTTGATGGCCGGGGAAGGCGACAGCGTCGGCTTGTTCCTGGACAAAAGTAACTGCTGCCACATTAAGTACTCATAGCATTGATGCAATTTGCGCCAAAGCCTCTCCTCTTCTGAGGAGGAAGACAAGGAAGAGCAGCGCCTCCGCTTAATTCGGTGCTGAGACCACTGATGTCGGCGGGATCAGCTGGACCGAGACGAGGTCCGAGACCCTTGGTGTTTCGAAGGGCGGGTCTGGGAAGGGGCAGGGGACACCCGCTCTTCCCTCGGCTCGGGTGCCTTGACCGGGGACTCCTGCACGGGAGGCGCAGGCAAGTCTCGGTCTCCACCGGGACCGGTGAAGAACGGCTGTCGGCTTCACCAGTCGACAGCCCGTCCGACGGGTCGAGAAAAATCTCGACCGCGTCAACAGGTGTCTCAGCCGGCTGACCTGACGAGGACACCGTGAAGCCAGCAGCCTTAGCCGCAACCTTGACCGAAGTCGAGTGTCGACTGTCCGGGGAAGGGGACCTCTCCCGCTCCCACGAACGCCGACGGTGGGACTTAACTTTTGAGTCCTTCTTTTTGGACCGAGAAGAGTGTCCTGATGGCCCCTCTCCCTTCGTGGAAAGGGATTGGCAAAGCTCCTTAAAAGAAGCTGTGCAGAAGGATCCCAGAGAGAGCGGGATAAATGCCACGACCGAGGAAGATGAAGATGCGGCCTGGGCCACCTCCTCCTCGAGGGCGATCATCTGCTCAAGTTGCTCAGCCGAGCCAGCCGCCACGGACAGCGCCCAACGGGCCTCCTTGGACTTCACCGGCGGGTAGCGCTTCTCGGGGCACCCAAGCTGTAACCGGGCAGCGCAGTCTTCCAAGACACTGGCCGAAAACGAATGGCATAAATCACAGGCCTGTGGGTCATGATCTAGGCCGAGGCAGTAGACGTACGTGGAGTGCGGATCCGTCCTGGACACTTTCTGCCCACATGGGCACCGCCGAACCGGGAGTCGACGGTCCATCGCAGTCGCGAGGGAGTAATTAGATCAAGTCTGGAAAACTTAAGAATTAGTTTCGGGCGAACCGAAGAATTAGGATCCAGTCTATACGCAGAGCGTTAAAGAGGGAACCTGAGCTTCCAAGCCATAAGGAAGATCTAGCGTCATGGGGCGGAGCCGAGAGTTTTACCACCCGGGTGGGAGGAGACAGCTTGAAGACCTTCCAGCAAGATTTAAAGCGGCAAGGAACCTGCCAGACAGTGTGGATGAACAACATATCCATGTCCCTAGAACCACCCTTTCCCCAAGAAAGATAATGCGGCTTGCCAGAAGACACCAGGCTGTGGAACAAGCAAGCAGAGGAGCAGCTATTTTGCATTGTGTGGGGACACAAAATGGTGCAACTCTGGACGACCCCATATGTCGAACAAGGTTTCTGTCACAGAGGTCAGCAGCTCCCACCCGTGTATCCTGCACAGCGGCCTGCTTAACCTGTCTGCCAAGACAGTTTGGACAGTATGGACATGGATTGCTGTCAGTTTTAGACTGTGTTCTAGAGCCCAGTACCAGGCTCTCATTACTTCCCAGCACAGAGGTTAGGAATGGGTTCCCTCTTCTTGTTGACAGGATGAATCTCACACTGATGGGGAGCCTTCTGTATTAACAGATGACCTGGCAACAAATGGGTCCTGAAGGTCTATAAACTGCACAGAAGAAACAATTATTCGCTGTAGTAATCTTGGTTCTACCAAGGGACTCTTCAATATGATTAACCAGTGCAGTCAGCCTCCTGTGTTGAACTGCCCTGGAGAAATGGAACACATGTAAATGATGGAATATCTATTGGCTCGTGTCACCATTCAAACTGCTGCCCCTACCAACTGCTGTGTTCTATAATGCTCAGATTCATGAGGAGCCTGCAGGGTAAGACCCCCTAACTAGCTATGCTAATCATAACAACAACCACCCAAAAATGCCTTTTAAAATTCCCACGTAAGGGTCACCTAAGACCAAAGAAAGGGAACAACAATATCAACCCTCTGGTTCTAAAGTCTGTTAACACAAATAGGATATAAACCCCAACAGCAAAGTGAAATCCAGCTGGAATGCAGAGCCCAACTGGTTCTGGAAGGGGAGGCATGGTGGGAGATTTAATCATACTGAAGAATCCCTTGGAAGAAACAAGATTACTATGGTAATTTTTTCTTCTAACCCCAGGAATTCTCCAATATGATTAACTACAGTAATGCAGACTACAAAGCACCACCTTTGGAGGAGGGTACAGAATCTATCTGGGAAACAGGCTCTGCAGTACTGCTGTGCCAAATCTTGCATCACTTCTGGACTGGGTGTCCAAACAGTAGTGCTTTGTAAAAGTGTGCACTGTTTTCCATGTAGCTGCATTGCAGATTTCCAACAAAGGGATGTCTCCGTCTGCTGCTATTGTAGCAGATGTGTCCCTTGTGGAGTGTGCCCTCAGACCTATTTCTATTTCTATTTCAGAAGAATCAGAAATACCTTTGAGTCATAGACTCCTTTACAAAGATTCCACGTCACCTATAATAGATAAGATGCACAAATACAAATCAGTACAGATACAAATACAGTGACTGTTACAGAGTAAAGTTATGTTACAACAGGAAAGTTAGGCTAACATTCAGGAACTAGTGCAGTTTGAGACAGTTAAGAGACTGGAAACTAACATCCCTGAGCTGGCGGAGTTAAGGGCTGTATGCGAGGCAGGCCAGAGGCCATTGTCAGTAGTAGAGGGACAGGGGGCACCAGTTCACGTACAGTCGCAGTCACTTGAGGACCGAAGATGGGCCCTAAGGTGCATTCTGAAGTGACCAATTCTTCGATCAAAACGCAAGGAGGAGGGTAGGTTATTCATCCACAAGGGTGCCCTGTAGCAAAAGGATCTTTGGAATTGAGTTGTGAGACAGGAAAGGATGGAGAGACGATGAGTATCTGAGCTACGGGTGTGCTTAACTTTAGAGTCCAAGGTAATTAAGGAGGTGAGTGCTGTGGGGGGAGAGGCCAAGGGTGATTTTTTTTGCTAAGAGACAAGTGTGGAATTTGATTCTGTTTTCAAGGTTAAGTCAACTGGTGTCCTTATACAGCACACAGGTATGGGTAAGTCTGTCACACCCTAATATAAGACGACAGGCCTTGTTTAGCACAAGTCTAAGACTATCAAGGGCAGAGGGGCTTGCACCTCCAAAAGTCAGAAGGCCATAGTCTAGCAGGGAGAGTACCGAGGATGAGATCGCAAGCTTAAGGGCCTCGAGGTAAGGCAACGTTTATAGCGGTGCAAGAGACCTAGCCTAATGTTTAGGGCCTTGGATAATTGATGTATATGCTCATGGTAGGTAAGGCCAGTGTCCAAAGTGATGCCCAGGTACTTAAAGGAATGCACAAATTCACGGGGGTCTGGGATGCTGACAGTATTTGAGGAAAAATCCCTTTCCTGGACTTCTGCGGATGAGCGAAGAGCATACCTTTGTTTTTTTTATTAATAAGGTGTTGTGAGGCGAACTAGCTTACGACAGCGTTGAAGGAGGACTGAAGGGAGTGGTGGAGTTGAGAGGGGTCTGGGCTGGAGGAGAAGATGACAGCATCATCTGCAAACAGTAATAGGTTTGAGATGCAGGATGTGGGGAGGGAGTTTAGGAAGAGGCTGAAAAGGAGGGGACCCAAAATGGACCCTTGTGTGACCCCTGAGAGGACAGGAGATTTGGAGGATAGGGTATTGCCAATTTTAACTTGAAGGTTCCGGTTGGCAAGATAGTCTGCGAACCATCCCACGGCTTCCTGTGAGAGACCCAGGTTGAGCAAGGAGGTTTGGAGTAATGAATGGTGGACGGTATCAAAGGCCTTAGTGAGGTCAACGAAGATCGCACCTGTGATGTGGCCTTTATCCAGTGCAGTATGGATGTGCGATGTTAGCTCAAGCAAGGCAGTAGTCATGTTGTGACCTTTGCGGAAACCATGTTGTTGTTTGCAGAGTACGTCATATTTATTGAGGTGGTCTGTGAGCTGATCTGAAACTATCCTCTCTAAGGCCTTGGGGGGAGTATGTAGATAGGGCGGTAATTGTTGGCAGAGGAGCGGTCACCACCTTTAAATAAGGGCGTGATAGAGGCGGATTTCCAAATGGTAGGGAATTTACCTAGTGAGAGGGAGAGGTTTAAAATGTGGGTGAGAGAAGCAAGGACTTCCTTAAGGGAGAGCTGAAGAATTCTGAGATCAATGCAGTCGGCGTTGGAGGAGGCGTGACTAAGGGCAGCAGTAAGGTATGGTTCAGCTGACTTAGGAGAGATGCGGCGAAAGTAAAAGGGGGGGCACCGAGGTGAAGCGTGGGTATGCTAGGAGCAGGTGGATCATAGAAGTTCGGGGGGAGAACATGGTTAAGGTTGGAGAAGGCATCACTGAAAACTGCAGCAATGTAAGTGGGGTCAGAGGTCAAGGACCCATTTGACATGACTTGAGAGGGTACCAGGTTGGGGACCTTACCGGATATTTCCTTAATGTTGTTCCAGAACTTGCTGCCGGAGCCCCACAACGAGGTTAAGGCGGATTTATAGTAATCTGCTTTTGCCCTGCGAATGGCCCAAGTGCACTTGTTCCGGGCCATTCTATAATTCTGTCTATCATGGGGGAGGCTGGACTCAATGGAGAGATGCCATAATGAGTCTCTGGTTCGCATGATAGTCTTGAGCCGTTCAGTGAACCAAGGTAGGTGATTGCCTTTAACCATTCTTTTCGTGAAAGGTGCATAAAGATCACATATATTATTGAAGGACCTGGTAAATAGGTCCAGGGCACTGTCTAGGTTTACAGTACTCAAAATGAAGGACCAATCCATGACCCTGAGGTGCGCTTTTATTTGTGCCAATTTACCAGGACCAAGTTTACGTTGCACAATTATTTTGGGAGGGGATCTTGGGATTTACAGGACCAGGAGCAGAGAACTGGAGAGTGGTCGCTGAGAGCATTTGGAAGTACGGAAACACTGGTGATCGTGCCCGGGCAACTGGAGAAGATGAGGTCCAATAGGGAGGAGGATCCAGTACGAGGATCCAAACGTGTGGGGGAAGTGACGAGTTGAGTTAGGTCTTGGGCTGTGGCGAGATCAATGTGTGGGGTGGCATCCTTACTTAGCCAACTGATATTAAAGTCACCAAGTACAAGTAGTTCCGACTGTGAGGGCAGTGTGTCCAGATATGACAGCAATGCTTGGAAAGCTGATTTTTGGTCCCTTGGGGGAATGTATACTGTTGTTATGTATAAAGGGTTTTGGGCTCTTCCCAGAACCAGTTTGACAGTGAGGGCCTGTGTGCCAGCCCCCAACTGCGGGGAGTGGAGTCGGTGACCTTGTAAGGTATCCTTAGTGTAGAGGGCACAGCCACCCCCACGCTTACCATGTTGATCTGCACAGTAAAGGATAAACCCGGGCAGTGATACAGAGGAATCCGGGGTCCGAGGGGTGAGCCAGATTTCACACACTGCTATGACATCCGGTTGGTGCTGTAGTACCCAGACCCACTGGGGGCTCCTTACCATAAGGTAATTCCTGACCAATCCAGCACTAGGGCATCCACAGGCAGTGTGCCATTTGCTGGAGGCTTGCAGCAGAACTGAGGTAGCTGGTGATTTTGTAGGGAGGCAAAGAGGTCTATCTCTGGAGTGCCCCACTTCCTGAACACTGTTTCCAGCACCTGCCTATTGAGAGACCACTCGTGGTGGTTCTGGCTCATTCTGATGAGTGCATCTACCAAGGTGTTGTCTTTCCCTGGAAGATGAATGGCTGACAAGAATACCTCTAGGGAGTAGGCCAGACTCCAAACGTCCATTGCTTTTGTACATAGCAAGATGGACCTCGTTCCCCTTTGCTTGCTGATGCAGTACATGATGGTGGTATTTTCTGTCCTGACTTGTACTACCTTGTTCCTTACCAGGGATGCGAAGGACTGTAGAGCCCAAAACACTGCCCTGAGTTCTAACATGTTTATGTGCAAGAGTGACTCTGTGGGGGACCATGTGCCATGTACTATGTGCTCTTCCAGATGTGCTCCCCACCCTAACAGGGATGCATCTGTTATGAGAACCAGTGTGTGGGATTCTTGCCGGAATGGAATCCCTTCTCTGAGGTTGTCCCTGTCCTTCTAACACTGCAGAGCCTGAAGTAGTGTCTTTGTCACTGGCACAAGTTTCGAGGGTGAGTCTCTCCTTTGGCACCAATGTGCAGAACTGAATGTCCCTCATCTGGAACCTGGATCCCAGATCTGTTCCTGTGGCCGCAGCCATGTGACACAGTAACTACTGAAAATACTTTGCTGGCCTGGGTGTATCGAGGCAGAATGATCCTGCACTCTGCAGAATGCTGTCTACCCTGTCCTGAGGAAGAAAAGCCCTTCCCCTCAGAGTATCTAGTTCTGCGCCTATGAAATTCAGAAGCTGAACCAGTTGGAGCACTGACTTTTGGGCATTGATCAGGAAGAAGAATAATAATCAGCATTTATATAGCGCTTTTCATACACAATGTATCCCAAAGTGCTTTATAAGCAATGCTAGACTGGTAGTGAAGTGACTGAATGTGTAGTGGTAGCCATATCATACATCAACACCCACACACAGCCTGGACACTTGTATAAACTGGTTTTATGGAGAAGGGGAATGCTGGCCAAGACATCGGGAATGTCCCCTACTCTTTGCGAAGAACACCTTGGGTTCTTTTACTTTCACCTGGACACCTACCAGAACAGCACCAGGATGGGTAGAAGGAACCTAGGTTTAACGTCTCATCCAAAGGACAGCACATCCCAGCAGTACAGCACCCCCCTAATACTGCACTTGGTTGCCAGCGTTTTTACGTATGAGTTCAATCCCAGTATGGGGCGAGAACTAACGACCTTCTGGTTCAGAGGCGGATGTGCTACCAACTGAGCCATGCTGACACTAGGGACTCTAGGGTGTACTGCATGAATGACAGAGCATCCCTTACCTGTTGTGGGGACTGACCCACGGCTAACCAGTCATACAGGTAAGGGAACACTGTGATGCCTTGTTGTTTCAGGTATACCACCTGTTCTTCATCTTCCACAGTTTCACGGGTGGAAAGATAAAGGGCTTCCGCCATCTGTTTAACAAAAGTATAGTTGGAGGAATAATCCTCAGTAAGCGGGGATAGAACTCTTGAGCTGGGATACCTCTGGTTCTATCAGTTCCCCTACGTCTTCCTCCTCTTCCATCTTCAAATTCCTCACAGGAAGTAATCTAGTCCTGGGAGTATAAAAACAGAGAGCGGAACCGATGAAGGAATCGCTATTGGAACCGATGGCTCAACTGGTACTTACTGATCTGGAACTGGGATAGAGCTCTGTGAGGCAGCAGACTGTAAGGCTTGTAACACCTTAAGGGCCTGTACAACTGCTTTGGCCGAAAGCATGTCCAGTTTGTCTACCGAGAGCTCCTTTGCTTTTTCAGCAGGAGGTGTGGTGACATGTTTTTGTTTATGCTTTTTCTTAGCAGGAACCGGATCACTGGTCGGTTCCCCAGTATGTTTGGGTTTAGAAGACTCATCCTTTTCTGTGGCTGCCAGTTCTGATTCCTTAGGTTTATTCCTTTTTGAAGAATCCCTTTTTAAAGAGGAATGACTTGGTTCATCTGTGGGCTGGTAAGCAGGAACTGTGGGAGTAGATATCTTTTTTTTATACCGTTCAGCCCTTTTCTCAATGGTATTTGCACTAAATGTTTTTACAGATAGCACAATCTGCCTCGAAGTGAGAAGCACTCAGGCAGAATAAACACAGGTCGTGTTCGTCAGCCTTGGCAAACACTTCCCCACACTGCAAAACAGTTTTTAAAACCAGTAGGCCCAGTTCTTTTCTTTGGCCTATCGGATATAACCAACACAAATTACTCAATATGGAAACTTAAGGTCAGCTCTAGACCCAGAATTTAAATTTAAAAATGGAATTGGTCCCAGAAATAACTACCACAGATAGACACGGTCAGTTCCCAAACAGGAAAGAACCGTGTCTGGGTGGAAAAAGGACTAACTCCAAGAAAAATCGGAACAAGATCTGATGTTAAAATACAAAAATATACTAAAAATTATTAAATAAACTGCACAGGTTCCTCGATGGTTACGCGGAACTGCTGAGGAACCGCAAACTGAAGTAAAAAATAAGCTAAAACTAACACTAAATACTAAAAAAACTCTACATAGGGGCAGTACTTAAAATTAAAACAGAATACTTTTCAGCAGAAAAGAAGCCAAGCTGGGGAGCAAACTCCAAGGTATCTTCACTTGGCAGGTGGAGAATTGAATCTGATCGTTATAGAACACAGCAGTTGGTAGGGGCAGCAGTTTTATTTATTTATTTAAAATTGGTGACCGGGAAAGGCACACTGAGCAGAGTCTCATTTCCAGGTGCGACCCGGGTACAAGGTGTACGCTGTAGAAGGCATAGAGTACAAACAAATTCCTGTTGCAGACAAATAGTACAGTATAAGGACATT
The DNA here is from genome assembly GCA_016271365.2 of Neoceratodus forsteri. Classification (NCBI taxonomy): domain Eukaryota; kingdom Metazoa; phylum Chordata; order Ceratodontiformes; family Ceratodontidae; genus Neoceratodus; species Neoceratodus forsteri. Next base: position 1,729,871,645 of record CM057456.1, read on the forward strand.
ACATAGTGGTACACAGAACAAGTAACAACTGCAGCTAGTACAGATGATTTAAAAAAACATACAGACGTTTTAATGGTGGCATGAGCCAACAGATGTTCCACTATTTGCATATGTTCCATTTCTCCAGGGCAGTTCAACACAGGAGGCTGACTGCATTAGTTAATCATACTGAAGAATTCCTGAGTTAGAACTCTCATGTATAAGTATATTCACGCAGAAGGTGCTCTCTAGTGTGAGCCATGTACCTTGTGCTAGATGGGACACCAGATGTGCCCCATAGCCTCTCCCTGAGACTTGTGTACACAGAAGTAGGCAAGGAGAAGAGATTAGGAAAGGAACCCCCTTCAGCAAATGGCTGGGTTCCCTCTGCCACTGAAGCACCTTGCGGACAGATGAACTTAATAGAACCTTCTATTCAAGTTTCTGTGCACTGATCCCACTGTATTCTTAATGTCCACTGTGGGATTCTCATATGCAGTCTGGCCAGCAGTACTATGACAATGGCTACTGCCATCAAGCCTCAGATTCTCAGGAACGTCCTGACTATGACATCCCTGTTGTTGCAGACCATCTAGATTTGTGTAAGTAGACGTTTGCCCCTGTCCAGGAACAGGAAGGCTGAGCCTTGGGGTGTGTTCAAGACTGCCCCTATATACTGCAGATGCTGGCAAAGGGCAAGATAGACTCGGCACATTTATTTATTTAAAGGAATCAGAATTACGTACCTTTCAGTCACAGACTCTTTCACAAAGGCTCCACGTCAGTACATACAGACACAGTTAATTACATTTTCACGCAGGTGATATAGGGTCAACAGATACAGAAACAGATTGTTACAGCTGGATGCAGGATCAAAAGGTACAGAGCAACTGACATGGGAGTCATACAGTTAACATCATAGGATGGCATTGAGCACAGTGTCTAGAAAAAATAACTTCTAAGGGTGATGCAAACCCAACGTCCAGTAACACACAGGAAACATTTATTAGGACAGTGTTTGGTCTTATGACAATATCATCACTACGTACTTAGTTTGTTTCTTAGAGAGGAAAGAGAGGCTAGTCAGTGTCTGATAAGCTGAATTGGTCAGCAGAGTGAGAGGAAAGAGGGTGAAGATTCTGGATTGGGGATACTAGGTACAATCACAAGCCGATCCCTTCAGGAGGAATTCCCTGAGGCAGTTTCTGAAGAGGCCAATCTTAGGTACAGCTGAGACAGAGATAGGGATGCCAGTGAGCCATTGAAGGGCCCTATGATAGAAAGCTCTTTGATCAAGGGTAGTCCTACAACGGGGAATTAGATGAGGATTTTTTGCCGATCTCCTGCATACTCTTTGTTGCGTGATGGGCTGGATAAGGGAGTGCAGATCAGGCGGAGAGAGTTTGCAGTGGATTTTCTTAGCCAACAGGCAGGTGTGATACTTTAACCAACCTTCAAGGTTTAGCCAGTTTGTGCAGTAATATAGATTACAGATGTGGGTCCATCTATCGCAGCCCATTACAAGGCAGCAGGCCTTGTTCAGGGCAGTCTTTATACGCCGTAGGGCGGTATCATCAGTAGAGCCGTAGAAAATGATCCCATAGTCTATGACAAAAAGGATCAAGGACTGTACAGCTAAATAATAATAATAATAACTATTTTTATGGCGCCTTTCAAATGCCAAGGCACCTAACAAATTTAAAATCACAAATCAGACATCTCAACAACATAAGTTATATAAAATCACTAATGTCATCATACAATCATTTACCGAATGCTTGGTGCCATAAGTATGTTTTCAAAGCTTGCTTAAATCCCTCCACGGTCGTGCACTCTCATAACCGATGGGGTAGAGAATTCCAAAGGGTTGGGGCCGCATGCATAAATGCTCCAGCCCCAGATGATTTCAGACACACTCCTGGAATCTCTAGCAAGCCCTCATCGGCTGAGCAGAGCGATCACCCAGGGCAGTAGGGGACCAGGAGCTCTTTCAGATAGTCTGGGCCCAGTCCATGAAGGGGTTTAAAAGTCAAAAGACCGACTTTAAAGGTAATCCGCCACTGTACTGGCAGCCAGTGCAGTCCGTGTAGCACCAGTGAAATATGACAGGACCGAGACGATCCGGTCAAAAGCCCAGCCGACACGTTCTGCACTAGCTGAAGGCAACAGATTTCCACCCCCGGTAACCCTAGGTAAAGGGAGTCGCAATAATCTAAGCGTGAGGACAGAAAGGCGTGGACCAGAGTAGGAAGATCACTGGACGGAACAAGGTGCTTAATCCTGGATATATTCCTCAGATGATAAAGAGAGGATATGATGACGGCCGACACCTGCGAATGCCGGGTCAGCCCTTCGTCCAAAATAACCCCAGGTTTTGCACCCATTCAGAGGTCAGGAGTGATAAGCCCCCAAGAAAAAGTCTGAAGGGCGAACCAGCCCCCAACCCCCCTATCTGGCGACCCGGATCCACAACCAGCACCTCAGTCTTTTCCGAGTTCACCTTCAACCAACTGGAATCCATCCACTCCTGGAGTACTGCGAGGCAGCTATTACAGACTGAGACAGCTCCATCCTGGTCAGCTGCAAAAGAAAGATAGAGCTGGGTATTATCAGCATAGCAGTGAAACCTCAGCCCATTCTTACAATGTCTCCGAGGGGCAGCTTTCACAGTGCGAATAACATGTTGGGCAACACTGAGCCCTGAGGTACCCCAAATGACAGAGAAACTGGATATGAGGAGTAAACCCTGGACACCACTCTCTGAGTTCTTCCCATGAGGAACAATGTAAACCACCCGAGGACTGTACCTGACAGTCCACAGATGAACCCCATGATCCACAGTGTCAAACACTGATGAGAGATCCAGAAGAACCAAGATGGAGCGGCTCTTCCGAACTCTTGCCATCAGATCACTGAGCACCTGAACCAGCGCTGTCTCAGTACTATGTCTCTTTCGAAATCCGGACTGGAGGGGTTCACAGATGTCATGGATGGTCAAATGGTCCTCCAGCTGTGCAGCCACTACTTTCTCAATCACCTTCCCTACAAAGGGGAGGTTAGAGATTGGTCTGTAGTTTGCATGGCAGTCTGGGTCCAAAGAAGCTTTCTTCAAGAGCGGTGTTACCACCGCCTCTTTCTGGGAAGCTGGGAAACTCACCAGTTTCCAAGGAGCACCAGACTATCCAAGCTAGGACCGGACCAACGGAATCAATACAACCCAAAATCAGGGAAGTTGGTCCTGGGTCCAAACTACAGCACTTAGGGTGCGCAGTCTGGACAATCCGCATGACATCCATGAACTCCGGTCGGTCGAAGGTACTCCAGGAAAGCCGAGGAGCAGTGGTCTCATGCTGATCCAAAGCAATGCCCATCGAGTGTGCTGGTTGGAGTACCACCCTGATGTCAGCCACCTTAGTCGCAAAGAATCGAGCAAGTTCATCGCATTCTACTTGCAAAAAGGCTTTCCGGACTTGTAGACAGATTGGGTTGCACAGTCTTTCCACAGTTCTAAACAACTGAGTGGGTCGATTCTGAGCAGCTGCAATCTCCCCAGACAGGAACTCTGCCTTCTTATGGGCGATTGCAGATTGATAGACATGATAATGGTCCATCAATCTAAGGTGGTCAGCATCAAGGGCGGATTTCTGCCAGCAATGCTCTAACCTTTCTCCTATTTGCCGCATCTCCCTCAGAGTCCCATCAAACCATGGGGATCGAGGGCGAAGGGATAGAGGATGAACTTGGATGGGAGCAATGATATTCAGGGCCGCTGAAATGGCCGAATTATAAGCCATCACAAGGGCCTCTGGGTCACCGTTTGCCACTGAGAGGGACAATAGGTCAAACACCGCTGCTAGGCCTTGAGAACCTACATCTCGTAAAGGGCAGTACCTGACCATCTCCACAGGGGTAGGCCTACGAAGGGGGGGTGTTAAAACTGGACCCCACGGTGTAGTGATTGGACCATCCAACTGGTTCCACTCCCAAGTCAGAGGTTTCAATCCCCAGGAGGAAGACCGTGTTTGTGAGTAGCAGTGGTAACTACCTGTGTGAGGCCCAGAGATGTCATCAACTGGAGGAAGTGCTGTTCAAATTGTGAGAGTTTGTCATCGATTCAGGTGCTGAAGTCGCCCAGGACCATCAGCCTGGGTGACTCAAACGCCATGTCGATGACGCAGTTTGCGATTTCCTGAAGGAATCGCTTCTCAACTCCAGGTGGACGGTAGATGAGGGCGATCTGACATCCTACACCTGCTACTATGGTACACTCAAATGTCCTAGTCTCCTCAACTGGTACACTTGTGAGGTTAAGTTCGGTCAGAGTTAAAGCCTCCAAAGTGGGGCCAGAATTCTCATACAGCCAGGTCTCGGTGATGCAGGCCAGGTTCACAGTTTCAACAAGATCTGCAATAGTTGCAGTATTGTTTTTAATGGACCTGGCATTGCATAACACCGCCCGAGCTGGATGAACCTCTCAGGCCACCCGAACCACCTGCCTACCACAATTGGTAGTGCCCTTGGGTATGGAAACCAGACATGGCAGACCATGTTCTAGGTTCCACTTCGCCCCAGGGCGTCTTCTGGATCTTACCACCCTTATGCGGTGGCCCCGCTCATTCACCTCCGCTGTTCACACACCCCGCCCTCCCTATTCTAGAATACCCAGCACCCTACAGTGCTGGTAGGTTGTAAACTGAAGTGGGGGAGAGCAGAGGGTGAATAGCGCACACCCATGGGGGCAGTCCTCCAACACATTCTCGTGACCTAAACAACACCCCTCAACTAACCAATTAGATACCAAAAGAAACAATACACAAAATATTATAAAATAAAACAAAATATACAAAATCTTACTTAAAACCAAATAAAAACCCTCCAAACCCAGCCCCAAATAAATAAGTAGCCATTACACAAACCTCTCTAATATCATATTTCTAAAAATAAATCGAAATAATAATAATAATAAAAGTTCCAAATGCAAAATAAATGAATCAAAACAATAAAATCTTCACCACCCCAGAGCCCTCTCACAGCCTTGGGAAGTGAACAAAAGAAAAAATTACTCACCTTAGTAATGTTGTTTCTTCTAATGGAGTCTTGCTATATTATGACATATGCAGTGAGTCCCAACCTTCGAACTGCTCCGGAGGTGAAAGAGTTAACTTTCCATGCCAGCCATGGAACTTTGAGCACGAGCTCGGTTGAAAGCTCTGTCTGTTGTTCTTCAAACTCAAACTGTCAGATCTTTACGAGAAAACTCACTAAGGTTCTGTGTGGAAGCTGTAAATCTACACCAGCCAACTGGCTACTAAATATAAGAACACATTTTTGGTCCCAAAACAAAGACTCAAGTCAGGGGATCCAAAAAATAAAAACACAACACCCGAACACCCCAAAAAGGAGGGGTGAAAAAACAAGGTGGGCATCTACTAAGTGCCAACACTGCACTGCCCACCCACATCCCAAGAGCAGAGGTTCTGAGAGGGGCAGGCAGGGGGGGGAGGTCATAATATAGCAACAACATTACTAAGGTGAGTAATTTTTTTCTTCAAAACAACATGAAGTCTTGCTATATTATGACATATGCAGACTACACAGCAGTACCTCCATGGAGGAGGGACAGAACCTACTTAGGAAATAGGCTCTGAAGCACAGCTGTGTAACCGAGCATCACTCCTAGCCTGGATGTCCAGGAGTAATGCTTGGTAAAAGTGTGAACTGTTTTTCCAGGTAGCTGCTTGACATATCTCTAGGATAGGGATGTCCCTGGCAGCAGCCAGAGACGCAGCTGTACCTCTGTTAGAGTGAGCCCTCAGGCCTGAGGGAGGAACCTTACCCAGTTTTTCATAGCAAAACTGGATACAAGACACAATCCACCTGGCAATGGATCTTTTAGTGGCAGGTTTCCCTTTACCAACCTCACCATACGTGAGGAACAGTTGGAGGAGTCAAACCTGTGACCCTTGGTACGTTCTATGTAGTAACTAAGGGCTCTTTGACATCTAACTGTGCAGTCTCCTCTCGCCAGAGGAGGAATGGTCAGTGAAGTACACAGGAGAGACATAGATTGATTAAGGTGAAGTCTAAACCACCTTAGGCAAGAACTTTCTGTTAGTCCTGAGGACCACCTTATCTCTATGAAAGGAGATAAAATCAGGCTCCACTGGCAATGCTTGTAATTCACTTATGCGCCGGCAGAAGTGATGGCTACCAAAACACAGTTTTCCAAGTCAAGTACTTAAGCTCTGCTGAAGACAAGGGCTCAAAAGGGGGTTGCATAAGCTGGGCAATGCAAATGTTAAGATCCCAGGCAGGGGCAGGGTCCCTGAATGGAGGGTTGGTGTGAAGCAACCCCTTGAAAAACTTGGAGAATACAGGATGAGCCGAAAGAGAAGAGGGTTTACCAGCTGATAAGAAAGCAGACACGGCTGCCAGGTGCACCTTTAGGGTAGTTGGTCTCAGCCCCAAAGTATTCAAGTGCACCATATAATCCAGGACTGTGGGTAAGTCAGCAGATTCTGGGGAAATGTACTTACCAGAGCACCATATGGAAAACCTCTTCAATTTGGAATTATAAGTAGCCCTGGTGAAAGGCTTCCTAGAAGCCTTTAAGATATCCAATACACCTTGGGAGAGGTGTAGGTCAGCAAACTCTAACTCTTCAAGAGCCAGGCCTTGAGATTGAGAGATTTGAGATTCGGGTACCAAACTCTCCCCTGAACACAGGTTAACAGGTTCTGATTCATGGGAAGACACAGGGGAAGGTGGACTGCTAAGGACATAAGGAGTGGGTACCAGGGCTGTCTGGCCCAATCTGGAGCAATCAGAATCATCTTGCAGGGTTGAGATCTGATTTTGACTAGCACCTTGAACAGAAGCGGAAGGGGAAAACAGAAAAACTTCCCTTCCCAACTGAGAAGGAAGGCATCCAGAGGGACTGAGCCCAACACTGGGGGCCTGCAACAAAAAAGGGGGAGTTGGTGATTGTCTGGGGCTGCAAAAAGATCTATCTGTGGGGTGCCCCATCTGGCAAATACTACCTCCAGTACTAGGGGATCCAGTGACCATTCGTGATAGCCCTGGGAAATCCTGCTGAGAGCATCTGCCAGGACACTGTCCTTGCCTGGGAGGTGAACTGCCGTAAGGGAGGTGTTCAGGGAATAAGCCAGAAACCACAACTTCATTGCTTCGGTGCACAAGGCCGTAGACCGAGTGCCTCCTTGCTTGTTGATGTACCACATTGTAGTGGTGTTGTCTGTTCTGACCTGTACAACTTTGTTCTGAACAGATGTGGAAAACTTGAAGTGCTAGAAAACTGCTCTGAGTTCCAACAGGTTGATGTGGAGCAGAGATTCCTGAGGGACCACAATTCCTGGTAGTGAGGTCGCCCATGTGAGCTCCCCACCCAAGAGGATTCATCTGTAGTAAGGATTAAGGAGTGAGACTGAGGGGTGAAGGGGACCCCCTGTCTCAGATTGCTCTGGTCCTGCCACCACTGAAGGGCTTGGATCAGGGTTCGAGTCACTGGGATCAATTTGGTTAGAGGGTCCCTCCTTTGAGACCAAAAGGCTCTCAAATGGAACTGGATGTCCCTCATCTGAAATCTTGCTCCATGCACCACTGCTGTAGAAGCAAACATGTGCCCCAGGAGCTGCAGAAAATACCTTGCTGGTCGAGAGACCTGCAGGGTGAAGGAGGAGGCCAGAGAGACCAGGGTCCTTGCTCTTTCCAGAGGAAGGAAGGCTCTGGCCTCTTTTGTGTTCAGTTCTGCACCTATGAAGGTGAGAAGCTGGACAGGCTCTAGAACTGACTTTGGAAGATTGAGAAGGAAACCTAGAGATGTGAGCAGTTGCTGAGTTACCTGAAGATGTAGTTTGACTTGGTCTGGAGACTGGCCTACTATGAGCCAGTCATCCAGGTAAGGAAAGATGGCAATCTTTGCCTTCTTAAGTGGGCAACTGCTACTGCCAGGCATTTTGTGGATACCGGGGCAGAGGTGAGGCCAAGGGCATTGCTCTGAACTGGTAATGGCCTGAGGGCAGTTCGAATCTGAGGTACTTTCGATGGAAGCTTCTGATAAGAACATGGAAGTAGGCATCCTTGAGGTCCAGGGACGCTAGCTAGTCCCCTGGCCTTAGGGTAAAATAATTCCCAGAGTCACCATTTTGAATTTTGGTTTTAAAAGGTGCTTGTTTAGGTATCTGAGATCCAGGATGGGCCGCCATTCTCCTGTCTTTTTTGGGGTAAGGAAGTAGTAGTAGTAGTAGTAGTAAAATTTTTATTCAATTGACAAGCAAAAGAATAGGAGGCTCAACTGAGACAAGCTCATTTCCAGTGAGGTCCTTAAAACATACATACATACATGCATAATTAACTTAATTAAAAGAAAAACACAAAAGAAAACGACAACAATAACATAAAATTATTTACAATAACACTAACATCCATATAACATAAACAACAAAATACACATATAAAGTGCAGTTATGTATCCTATTATAAGGCAAGACATAAGACAAAACATACATAATTATTCATCATTTAACCTTTTTAACAACTTCAGATTTAAACCAACTTTTTATTTCACCCAAATTGGGACTGGAACCAATTGGCCTCAAATAAGCTGGAAGTGAATTCCATAGGTTAGGACCCAAATAGAAAAAAATGTTCTCTACCCAGGTCCGTCCTTCTTCTGGGCAAAACAAATTCCATACCCTCAGCAGAACGTAACCCTCCTCTTATTATCCTAATTTGAAATTCATCAGTAATGTATTCTGGTACCCTACCCCTAACTGAGTTAACCATATATATCAAAACATGAAATATCCTTCTATCATTAGGACTCATCCAATTTAAAGTTTGATATAACTCTCTCCTATGAGTTCTCTTAGGAACATCCAAAATAAACCTAGCTATCTTATTAAAGGAAACATCTAATCTAGCTAACTGGGTTGAGGTAGCCCTACATAAATAATATCCCCAAAATCTAACAAAGGAATCAAGGTAGCCGTATACCTGTTTCCTACATTAACATCCATACAATTCCTAATTCTATAAAGTGCACCCAAACGACAATTAACTTTTAAATCATATATTCTATATGGGAAACCCAATTCAATGATCTATCCATATAAATCCCTAAATATTTGTAACATTGGACTTGTTCAAGAACAACACTATCCAGTGTCACTATACTCAAACCCAAATTAGAATAAATCTCTTATTTCCCTAGAAAACAACATTACCTGGGATTTTTTTGGGTTAAGAGCAAGATTAGATTCCCTATAGAATAACTGAAGCTCATCATATGCTTTCTGAAGAGCAGATTCCATCTGAGTTAATAATAACCCTTTCACATAAATAATAGTGTCATCTGCATACAAATGACACTGTACATCAGAATCAATTAAAACAAAATTATTCATATATAAATTGAATAATATTGGACCCAAAATGGATCCTTGGGGTACCCCAGATGTTATCTCCCTAAAACCAGAATCCCATCCATTCATTGAAACCATTTGTTTCCTACCAATTCAATAAGCCTCTAACCACCCTTGTCAAAAGTCCCAAATCAGGTAGTCTGGACAGGAGGATGTCGTGGTCCAGGGTATCAAATGCCCTGGATAGATCTACAAAAATTGCTCCCACCGACATCCCCCTGTCCAGAGCACCCACAATATCCCCAGTAACCCTCAGCAAAGCAGAAGTTGTACCGTGCAAGGGCCTAAAGCCAGATTGAAACTTATTAATTAACTTGCCATTTTCCAAATAAGTCCGAAGTTGTTTAGCTAACAAACTTTCAAAGACCTTAGCCACTATTGGTAATAATGATATAGCCTATAATTCTCCATTAAAGACCTAGGTCCATTTTTATAAACGGAATAATTTTAGCCGTTTTCCACATTTCAGGAATTTCCCCACTCATAAGGGACATGTTGAAAATACTAGCTAAAGGGTAAGAAATAACCGAGCAGCATATTTCAACAAAGTTAGGAATCTCATCCAACCCACCAGCCTTGTTAACGTTTATATTAAATAATGCATTTTGTATTTCCAATGGGGATATTAATTCAAACACGAACTCCTTATTCTTTAAAGGGACAACCTCTATAGCTCTAATTTGAGGATTTAAAGGAGAAGAACAAGACTTATCTTGTAATAAGGCCTTTTTACCCACTGTTACAAAAAGATCATTAAACCCATCCACTACCCGAGGGCCCATAGGAACTTCAACATCCCCTATTTTAAACTTCTCAGGGTAGTCTACTTGTTGATCCCCTTTCACCTTTTTTAAAACTTGCCAAAATTTCCTTGGGTCATTAATGAGATTAGAATTTAATTCCCTATTACAATAATCTTTTTTAACCTTCTTAAGTTCACAATTATAATAATTCCGCATCTGTTTATACTTCACCCAATCATCGTCCAATTTTGTAGATTTAGCCACCTTCCAAGCATTATCCCGCTGTTTCTTAATTTTAAATAAATATGAATTATACCAAAGGGAATTATTAAACTTTATTTTCCTAATTTTTAATGGGCATGCCTATTACAAATTATCAAAAATCCTCCTGAAATAAACTCCAAGCTTCAGCAACTGTAGGAACCAAATCCAATCTTCCCAATTAAACTCATCCAATTCTAACATAAATTTATATAATCAAAATGTTTAAATGATCTATAATAAACTGTTTTACTGATCTCCTTATTCTTTTTGATTTCTAATAGCATATATCATCTGATGATCCGAAAAGGAATCTGGAAGAACACCACTAGCAATGTACCTATCTGGTTCAGTAGTAAATAATAAATCTAAAATTGTGGAGAAAATGGTCGTTGGTATTCACTCTAGTTACTTCTGCTATTAACTGAGTCATACCCAGAAGATTACACATCTCAACAATACTATGGTTAACATCTACAGTTTTCCAATCTACATTCATATCCCCAATTAACATAATCTCATATCTGCTTAAATAATCACCTAGGAAATCCTGCAAAACCTGAAACACCTCAACACTAGCTTTTGGGGAACGATAAATTCCCAATAGTAATAAAGGTTTACTAAACGTCAAGTTAAACAATAAAGGAAGAACTTCAGATCCACCCCAATCCAGTTGGCAGTTAACCATAGAAACATCCAGAGAGCTAAGTGCATAAATAATAACTCCCCTACCCCTCTTTGTTCGATCTCTCCTCCATAAATTATACCCATTCATATATACCATACTGTCAGGGATCCTATCAGATAGCCAAGACTCTGTAATAATAACAACTTCAGGGCTATATTTAATAATCCATTCTCTTAAATGGTCAATTTTCCTCAATAAACTGCAAATATTAATATGAACCACACACATCCCTTCATTTTTTAATATATCAGCTGTTAAATCAAAACCCAGTACTTCATTGAAGTTAGAATTTACAGAATCCATGCTAATGCAGGGTCCCGGATTTGGATGAATATCCCCACTTATAATCAAACTAATTATAATTACCATTTTACAAACTTTATATAACTGACTTTTTGATTTAAATATTATCTTACTATAATTAACTATATGACAATTTGAATAAGCTGTATTTTGTCTCCAACTCACCAATAGGCCTTTATACATTGAAGTCCACTTGAATAAATAAGATTCAAGATAAACAGTCAGTATACCTGAACAAATTACATAACTACATGATTGATTCCCCTTACTAATTATACTTAATGTGTCCCCCTGCAACCAATCACTCCGGAGAGTCAATGAGCAATCTATATTACTCAGAGTACCCCTAGGAGCTGGGGAAAACATATACCCAACCATCAACCACATAATTCCTAACTGAAACAACATTTTTTAAAATCACACACAAAATTAACACAAACAACACAATTTATATATAAATACTCCCAATATGCTAAACTACTACAGCAATTTTAAAATAAATACAATCCTAACTACAATTTTAATTTATGTATAAATTCCCAAATAGATTAACAAAATGTCAAATCTAACAACCACTACTAAGGTTATTAAACACCCTCCAATATTTAATTTAACTCTGAGGTTATACACTTTAATTAAAACTACAGTCTTTACTTTAAATCTAATCCAAGTACCTGGAGTACAACCCTTTGCCCTGGTGTAGGGGTGGAACCCTTTCCACAGCTCTGAGAGCCAGGAGGGTAGAAACTTCTGTTTCTAGAGCAAGTGCCTCTGATGGATTTGCAGGTAGAAAGGACCTGGTTCTCATCTTTGGAAATTTTTTGAAGCTGAGAACCAGTCCATGGCTTACTACTTCCAGGACCCACTTGTCTGATGTTAAAGACTTCTAGTCCTGGACAAAGTAAGCCAGCCTGCCCCCCTACAGGTAGTGGAGAATCGGCCCTGGCCACCCCATCAGGGTGCCTGCTTGGCAGGGGCTTTAGGCTGAGGGGTTCAAGCAGGTCTGCTTGTACCCCGTCTGCCTCTCCCTCTAAAGAAACCCCTCTGGGCATAGGCTGAAGAGGAGGCCTGGGCTTGGTAAAAAAGGCCTATGAAAAGGTCTGCCCCTGCCCCTGGAAGGCTGCCTTCGAGGAGTGGCCTGCCTTCTTGGCCTGTGCACTCCTATAGGTGGTCCTATACTCATCCATTTTCTTCATGTAATTCTCTGTCTGCTCCCAAACAGAGAATTACCCACAACAGGAAAATCCATGGCCTTAGTCTGGGTATCCTGTGACAGGCTAGTACATCTGAGCCAAGCCATTCTGCGAAGTGCCACAGATGTAGCCATGACTCTTGATGACATCATTAGAGCCCACTGCAGCATGGAATTGCACCTTGGACGCCTCAATACCATCAGCAGCCACCTGCTCCAGCTCCTTGGCAAGCTGGCCAGAGACCTGTTTTGCTAGAGCCATAACAGTATCCCATCTGGATTTCTGATATCTAGCAACATAAGCCATATAATTTGCCTGTCTGAGTCCCAAGGATGCTGCCATGTACTGTTTCTTTGCCATAGCATCAATCCTCCTGGAGACCTTGTCAGGGGGGTGTGAAGCCAAGGGAATATTAGCCTTGCCACAGGCTGCAGCCTGCACTACCCCAACATGGCTGCATTGTTGTGTAAGGAACTCCATATCAGAGCCTGACAATGTGTACCTCTTGTCCATTCTTTTATCCACAGGAGGAACAGTGTGAGGAGTTTTTAGAATTTTTACTGTCTGTTTCCCAAAAGATTTATGCAAAGGAATAGACAGTCTCCTAGACTCTGGGATATCCATCATTTCTACATAGTCAGGCTCCTCTTGATCATCCACAGCTTCCTCCACAGGGAGCTGGAGGGTTTCAGCCACTTTTTTATAAAACATAAAATGAGAGGGGGACTCAGAAAGCCTAGGGGGAGACACTCCTGAAGGTCTGTCTGGGAGATGTCCAGTTCAATGGGCTCATCCAGACTTTCAAATCCATATTCACTCTCCTCATACTCCTCTTCCCCCTCCTCCGGTTCATAAAATTCCTCTAAATCATATTCTTGAACCGGTGGAACCGACCGAACCGTACGCTTACCTGATGGTGCCGGTTCGGTCGGAACCGGGGAAAGCGACTGGACAATTTTAATCGCTTTGGCTATTTCTTCAGCAGTTGGAGATGGAAATTTTGGCTCCACACCTGCTGATTTTCTAGTCCCTTTTGCTGGAACCGACTCCTCCGAGTCGGCTCTCCTTTTGCCCGAGGAAGTCTCACCCTGGTCAGAGGGCACTCCCTCCAGTTCGGTTACAACCGAACCGTGCTGGCCATCCGGGTCAGCGGACTTCTTAGCCTCTCTTTCCCTGAGCCTACCAACTCTCTTATCCAGGGTAACTGCAGGAAAATTTTTGCAAATCTGGCAGTCTGCATTGGGGTGGTCAAACCCCAGACAATAAACACAGGTGGTGTGGGGGTCAGCCTTGGCAAAGGCTTCCCCACAAACACTGCAGTGTTGAAACCCAGTGGGCCTGGTTTTTCTTTTGGGTTTCTCAGATATAGTGCCAGCCTAACCAAAACTTGCCCATTTATGGCAATCCGCCAAGCAAGACCCTCTTATCGGTTCCCAACCATGTCACGGGTCGTGGAAAAAAACGTAATGAAATCCATTTTTTTTAGAACCGATAAGAACCGGGAACCGTATTTCAAAAGACAGATTTAATGAATTAACAACCTGATCGGTTCAAACCGAACCGATAATACCGCTTACAAGTTCCACACAGAAATAAATGTAAAACCTATCTAGTACTTACGATACCACAGACAGAGCTTGAACCGACCAGTTATGTTTAAATTCGGTTAAAAAAACCAAAAAATTAATACTTTAACCGACAAAATGAACCGAGCAGAAGGAGAAATCTCCGGAGCGACTGTTCAGTGAGGCGGATTAAAGAATCTGACAGTTTGAGTCTGAAGAACAGCAGACAGAGCTTTCAACCGAGCTCATGCTCAAAGTTCCATGCCTGGCATGGAAAGTTAACTCTTTCACCTCTGGAGCAGTTCGAAGGTTGGGACTCACTGCATATGTCATAATATATCAAGACTTTATGTTGTTTGAACAATACTGCACTAAATGAAGGGCATCTGGTAATAGGCAGTGTTTGAGTCAATAGAATATCCCAATTCTGGTGTTGATGGAAATACTTAGGGTGTGAATGTGCTGATGATAGGTGAGCGAAGAGACAAGAGTGATGCCCAGATATTTGAAGTGGTTTACCTGTTCAATTGGGGCACCAAGATGGCTGCAAATTAGAACGCAGTGGTCCCTGAGCGGATTTCAGCGATGGGAGAAATTGACAGAAGATCCTATTGCACAGGCATCTGGAGCATGCTAGGGCATGAAAAAGGTGCTCATTGGAGTGACCTTTTCATAGCCAGTCATCCAAGTATTGGAAAAAGTAAAGGCCTGCCCTGCAAAGGGCTGTAGTTACCACTGCTAATCATGTGGGAAAGATCCGAGGTGCAGATGATAAACCAAGGGGGCCATATCCTAAACTGGTAATGTTGTCCTTGAAACAAGAACCTCAAATACTTGCTGTGAGGTTTGCAAAGAGTAATATGAAGGTAAGCAACCAGCAGGTTGAGAAAACAGACCTAGTTCCCTACCTGCAGTAGCTACAGCAAGCTTAACAAGGTGACTATGCTGGCCTGAAGTCCCAACCAGGCCTCAGATCTCCCATTTCCCTGGAGGTGGGGAAGTAGCAAGGGTACCCTGGATTCCTTTGTTCTAAGGGTACAGGTCCCATGACTTCTCTGAAACAGAGTCTGACTAGCCCTCAAGGACGGAGCCTACAGCAGTGGAATGGTGGCTCTGCAGGGTTTCCTGTAGTCCAGGGAGATGTGGGCCTGGAAACTGCTATTCCCTGAATCTCAGTATGAAAGGCCTGTGTGGCACTGTTCCGGAGGGAAAGATGCCCTGGGGCTCTCTTGGAGCCATGCTAGCAGAGGCTTCTATATCAGACAGATATGGCGCCTGAAAAAGACAGGACAGGAAAATCTGCAACAGACTGGCCAGCATGTTACTGGCCTGACAGTAACAGAGTAACCCAGCCCAACTGAGTGGGAAAAGGAACTGAACCTGCTCAGTGTACAGGAAAGATGTCATGGTCCACCTGCAGTGGGATCCCCATCGAGCCAGGCACTACATGGCCCCTAGCCTTTGTGATGTACAAGTGGCTCTAGTTGGGCCTAGTAGAACACCAACCTGTATTATGTCAGCAGGAGACAAGAAGGAGATTCCTGGCTAAGAGGGCATATGCCAATTATATCCAGTGAAAGATGCCTGAGCCATCTGGACACCAAGACATATTAACTGGTGCCTCCAGGACAGGTAAAAAGGGCCCCCTGATATGGGGGGGAGAAAAAAAGAGCTGGTGTCCCATGGCAGAATGAGTGTCCATGCTCTGAAGCGCTTATTCCATGTTCCCGCTTAACATCGCCTCTGTCAATGACGGAGGGGGAATCCGTCGTCGGCCTTGATTCTGTCAATGATGGAAGAGGAACCTGCTATCCTTATGGGCTGGGAAACATAGATGGGGATGGAAAAAGTAAGACCCGTTGACGAAGAAGGAGGAGGCATAATGCAAGTAGGTTAAGACGTCAACACCACTATAATGTGTGACAGGGTTGAAATAAGGCCCTCTCCCATTTGTTATGCAGAAAGAGTTAAATGCAAGGATCTGTTCTATCCTCTCCTTTTCTATCTCTTGTCTGTCCGGTTGCACAACCAAATAGTCTCCTGAGACCTATGAACTGATCACTCCGACAGTCTCACGATTCTCTGCCTCTCCCTATCTCTCTGCCTTCACTTGCTATTTCTGTCTTTTCTTCCTCCTTGCATATCTGCTGTTTAAAAAAAAATATGAATCTTTGTGTGAAACTGTAAGTGAAACTGAGATCCCTTGGTGTTTAAAACTGTATATAGTTATACTGTTGAAATGATTGCAAAAAGCTATTTGGAATTTAGGGGGTTAACCTGAGATACATCTTAAGCTCCTCTCAGGCTTGTTTGCAAACCTTTGCAGAGTTATCAACAAGAGGTCAGTTCTGAGTCACCATCTTCTATTTATTGCACCTGCAGAGAAACTGACAAGAACATTTAGTCGGAAACAGGATGTCTCTTTAACGAGCTCAGAATGAAGAAGTTAAATTACCAGGCAACTTCTTATATAAAGAAAGCAATCATTTATTAGAGAGAGAGAAAGAGAGAGGGAGACCGAAACTTAGAATTAGAGATTCCCTCAGATGAAGGACTTTGTTTTTCATTTGTTCTGACTTTGTAAATAGCCACCCTGAAAAATTATATATTTTTTTACTATTACTGGAACTAAAAAATTGCTACTTGTGAACTTTATAACTGCTCCTGGTTTTCCTATGCTTCCTCACCTATGCCATGGTGCCATAATAAAGCAGACGTGATCGCGTCTTGCATCGCTGAGGAGTAGGATGCAAACTCACAAATGCAGTAGGTTTAAGACGTTAATGCCACTATAACAAAGTAGACATGATCATGACTTGCATCGCTGAGGGGTAGCATGCAAACTCACTTGGAGAAGTAACCCATCAGATACGAAGGGGAGGGAGTGAAAGAATGCCCCGTCGACAAGAATAATCAAGCACGCTGAAAAATCAAAGCGCTGCCCCAAGCGTTGATGCCACTGTGTAGAAGTGATCATGATTGCGCTTGTCGACGTCTGGGTTAGAAAACCCTGAGAACATGGTGACGTACCACACTAGGAAGGTCTGGTAGTGCCCAAGGAAGGCCTTGGCCATAGGTGCTGACAGCAGTCAGAGGGCCAAAGTCAACAGGTAGAACCCTGGCGATGACTAGCAGCATACTGACCATATGGGTACAGTACTAGGCGTCGACCCACTGTATGAAAGTGGTCGTCATCGTACCTATCAATGTCAGGGAATAGCAAGCCCCGACAAACATGGTGACGTACTGTCCTAAGAGGGTCTGGCAGCGCCAAAGTTAGGTCTTGACCATAGGAGTTGACGATGGGGACACTGTACTGTTCGTATAGGAATATAAGTGCAGAAGCCAAGCCCCGACCTTGGTGTCTGAGCAACGACCTGGGGAAATCGGTGACGGGGATGATCTGCTGCCAACAATGACATACCAGTTGTATAGGTCCAGTACGGTAGAAGCCAAGACCCCAACCTCTAGTGTCTCAACAATGGTTAGGGTGGCAAGGATTGATACTGGTGAAGATCCGGTGATATACAGCAGCATATTGGTTGAAAAGATTCAGTGGCAAGGAGACCAAACCTGGCCGTGGGTTCCCAGAGGCGGTCAAATCGGTATCAAAGCAGACAACTATGAGACTGCATAAGCGGGCCCCAATCCTCAGAAAAAAAAAAAAAAAACAAAAATAGTGGTAGTCCTGTCAATGACCACAGTCCTGAGGCTGGGAAAAGCTCACCACCATCACCCACTGGTGGGAAAGGCAAGTCGGACACCTACCCCATCTGCCCGGTGTAAGAAGGCCAGGTACAGGAGGGTCCGGAGATGGGAAACTAAACCACTGCCCAGGTCATTAAAAACTAACAGGACTGTTGGCAATGAGAAAAACACTGAAAGGAAGTACTAAAAATCTAAATTAGTAAAATAAAAGCACAGCTGCTAACAGCAACGTTTCTGCAAAGGTCCAACAAGTATGGTCGACAGGAGAAATATGTAGGAGGGATGGGGCCGTCCATGCTTATATGAGAGAAGTGACCTGAGACGTTGTAGACAACCCCTAGTGGACTGCTTGCAATAGTTTCTGTCTCATCCTAGAGCCTGGCAGCCAAAAGTTCCATAGGTGAGGCCTGATGAAAGAGACATCCTCGAAGAAGATCTATGGGATACACAAAGGACAGACTCAGAATATGCCATTTATCCTCGTACGTGAGGAGGCAGGACCATAATTCAAGACAGGCAGAGCCACAAGTGAGTTATACATACATAGATACATAAATTCTGTCATACAAACATAGACTTTGACGGCAGACAAGGACCGCTTGGCCCACCCAGTTTGCCCATTTCCTTACCTACTGGATAAGTTGCAGATTCTAGTTAACCAACAGCCAACTTCCTCCTACCTCCCACTATAATTGCCTTATGTCTATCCCATGCATGTTTGAATTCCCCCACTGTTTTAGACCCCACAACCTCCCAGGAAGGTGGTTCCATGTGTCCACCACTCTCTGTGAAAAATATTTCTCACGCTGTTCGAGTCATCCCCCCCCTCTAATTTTAAATTGTGCTCCCTTGTTCTTGCACATCTCTTTTTCTGAAAGATGCTACCCTCCTGCAGTTTGATTCCCTTGAGATTCTTTAAAGTTTCTATCATGTCCCCCCGTCTCTCCTTTCATCAAGGGTATACATATTAAGCTCTCTCAGTCTCTATTCATACAGTTTCTGATGCAGACCCTGCACCATTTAAGTTGCCCTCCTCTAGACTGCCTCCATCCTGTCTGTTCTTGCGGAGATGGGGTCTCCAAAACTGCACGCAGTACTTCAGATGGGGTGTCACCAACTGTCTGTACAGAAGGATAACCACTTCCCTTTTTCTACTTGTGATGCCTCACCCTATGCATCCCAGTATCCCCCCAGCTCTCCTTACTGCCTTCTCACATTGCTTGACCACCTTTGGGTCATCTGATATGACTATCTCCAGGTCCCTTTCCATTTTTGTTGTTGTTAGTACCTCCCCCACCATTGTGTACTCTTCTCTCTCCTCTTGGGTTTTTGTTTCCCAGGGGCATTACTCTGCACTTCTTTGCATTGAATCTAAGTTGTCATATGTCCGACCATTCCTCCAACCTTGCCAATTCCCTTCTCATTCTTTCCACCCCACCCCTCTTGTGTATCAACTCTGTTACAGATATTTGTGTCATCTGCAAAGAGGCATACTTTTCCTTCCAGACCCTCTGCAATGTCACCTATAAAGACATTAAACAGGACTGGACCTAGTACTGAACCCTGAGATACTCCACTAGTAACCCCTCTTTCTTCGAAGTGAGTACCGTTTACTATTACCTTCTGTGTCCTGTTGTGCAGCCAGTTTCCATTTACTATTACCTTCTGTGTTCTGTTATGCAGCCAGTTGTCCGCAGATAAGGACCGCTAGGCCCATCCAGTCTGCCCATTTAAGCTGCCTAACGAAATGTCCAGTGACCCTATCTGATCATTGGCTTTAGCTTTTCTTCCTATCTCTACTATTCCTTTGTTTCTGTCCCATGCATGTTTTGAAAGTTATGAAAGTCTTTCTTCCTCACAAGTAATGATAAATGTCATATTCTGAGTGAGGCCATTGTGTGTCTAATTTATTCAATGTGTTTAAAATTGTAGCGCTTCCAGATTAGCTTTTTTTAATGAATAAACAGTTTCTGTTTGATTTCACTGTTCTGTTCTGTTTTGAGTGCGGCACAGGTCACTGTGATGTCACTGTTCATGCTGCCCTACCACTGGTTAAGAGCCCCTCTGTGATTACCTCAAAGGATGATAAATGGTGATGGCTCCTCTAGAATGATGACTTATCATTGTAGGTCTTCAATCCATAGAAGTACGTTATTTATTTGTAAGGTTTTATTCTCATCTACATCGTATAAATACACACACACAACCCTCCCTACACCCTCAGTGTGAGATACCTGTATAACCCACTCACCTTTGGTCTTGTGGTTTATAGGGTATCGCACAACTCGAGTGTGTGAAAAAAACTCATAATACACTGTAACCCATGCATTATTCTCTATTATGCACAACTGTCCTTAGTAGTAAAGAGTAAGGGTTAGATAAATGCTGAAAATACATGAAATATAAACAGAATTGTGTGTAAATGTTATGTGTTTCAAGTTTTTCCAGAGATGTCACAAGCTTTGTATGCTACCAGGGTGAGTCAAAATACTCATGCCACCACTTTTCTTTACAAAGCATCATAGTCATTGTGTTATCTGTATATCCATGGCATTCCAACTCCTTACAGATAGGGTTATTTTCATTTGAAAGGCTGACAGATTCACATGTGACCTAAGATCAAATTTTGACCTTTTCACCTAAGCCCTTGCAGCTTCATCTTCAAAATTTGTACATCTCGATGAGGCTGCAGCACAGCCACTTGAGCTCCTGTTCTTTTGACCAATTTATGTATTTATTTTTTTATTTGTTATACTTTTTATTCAAGGACAGGCCCCCATCGGCCCTACCTGGCACCCAGCCCCGTCATCCACCACCCCCGCGACTTACCCACTGAGGTTACACCCTGGATTGCCCCCAGGTCGGGGCCTTTGGGGGGGGGGGCCTCCTCTTTTCCCTCCCACAGGATGAGATACAGCTCTAGGGTGCCACAGGCCGGTGGTGCAGGACCTGCATTATGAGGCAGGCAGCATCCTGCATGGTCCCAGGATTTTCCGGTTTTCTCCCAGGAGGTGGGACGTGCAATGACATCATGGGCACATACAACATCTGCCCAGCCTTCAGTAACTGCTTGCACTGGCTGTCAGACCCCTCGGCCTCCACTACAGGTTGGTCAAGTGCTGGGAGTCCCCCCCCACCGAGAAGAGCAGTCAGTGGGACGCTCAATCCTCCTCTGGCTGTCCCTCTGATGCCCAGGCTAGCTTCTGAACACGGATTGTCAGAGTCACAAACGGAAGCGCTACTGCTGCGCCAGCAGGCCAGCCCTTTTGACCAATTTCAAATTAAATCCACTTGAAGCCAGGGATTAAAATTTGGCTTTAGGCCCAGGGGAATCAACCCTCCCCTCTCGCCCGGGGAGACGCACATTTTTTGGGAGGGGGGTAACTTTAAGGGAACCTGAGAAAAGTAACACTTGGTTTGCTCATGTATGTAAGTGTGAATAAATTGTATGTACAATTTGTTGTCTTCTATTCATCTTTTTCACTGGTGTTGAAAGACTTGATGGACGTCACAGGTGCAATGACAGGCCTCGAGTGTCCAGTTCAGGACTGGTTCACATTCATTTTTTTAAAAAAGAAAAGAAAAGGCAGCCCGGTGGTGCTGAGGGTTGAGGCGCTGGACGCAACACCTCACGCCACGCCGGCAACCCCGGTTCTGCCAGAGAGGTAAAGATTGAGTGTCCGGTGGACTGCTCTCCTTCCTCGGGGTGTGGGACCTGTGCTGCATGCGTCAGCACAAGAGAGGTTCGGATAGTGCCCAGGGTGCTTGGCTGCCTCCATGGAGGTAGAGACACTGCTGCGCCCATTGCACGGGCGAGGGTGTGTGGAAAAAGGAGGAAAATACCAGACCGGTCAGATTCCATAATGGCTTCTAATGGGTCGGAGGATGTACTGGGTCATAGTTCGCCGGTCCGGGCGGAAGCGGTACAAATAATGCTGTGATAAAATAAATAAATAAATACCTTAGGTGGAGAGGAAATTAAAGTAACAGAACAGGAGAGGGATCTGGGGATCATAGTCTCCTTAAATCTTAAGGTAGGAATCCAATGTAGCCGGGCGGCGGGAAAGGCCAATGGAATGTTGGCATGCATAGGCAGGGGCATTACTAGCAGAAAGAGGGAGGTAATAATGCCCCTTTATAAAGTCATGATGAGGCTGCACCTGGAGTATGGGGTTCAGTTCTGGAGGCCACATCTCCACAAGGATATAGATGCTTTGGAGAGGGTTCAGAGAAGGGCAACCAAGATGGTGCAGGGTATGCAGGGAATGTCATTCGAGCAGAGGTGTAAGCAGCTGATCTGTACATGCTGGAGACAAGGAGGGAAAGGAGAGACATGATTGGAACTTTTAAATATGTAAAGGGGCTCAATAAAGTGGGAGAAGAGGGTTTACTTAAGAGGAAGGAGGGGTTCAATACTAGAGGGCACAGCCTCAGACTGCAAGGAAAAAGATATACAGGGGCAATGTGAGAGGGTGTTTCTTCACAGAGTGGGTGGTGGAGCCCTAGAACAGACTACCAGACAGAGTGGTGGGGGCTAAATCAGTGGAAGAATTCAAGAGGGCATGAGACAAGCATATGGGGCGCTGAGAATCGGGGGGAAGGCAGGGGCTGGCAGAGAGGGGGAGGTGTAGGGGGAAAAAAGGGCAGACTAGATGGGCCAGTATGGTCCTTTTCTTCCGTCATGCTTCTATGATTCTATGATAAATAAAAGAGAGTGGGTCAAACTAGACAGCAAGCACAGTCACAAACTTTGGTCAGAGCCAAAACGTCTGCAGGATTTGACCTGATACAGAATAAATGTAGTGTGCATGACCCATTCTGAGTAGCCTTCTCAGAAGTTCTCGTTTCTCCTTGGTCTTCTGTTAACTACACAAACATAAAACTACATAAAAACACATTTTATAGCGTTGTCAGTTTGTGGTACAAGGGTGAAAAAAAAACCCATTTAATTAGGGTGAGAGAGCTGTTCTACAAATTCAGTTTGCTTCATCAGTCTGAAATATTTTGCATACAACAGAAGGACATCGGTATTTGTTTTAAGTGAAAAGACGTTCTATACAAAGAGAAGAAAATGTAATAAAATTATCTCTACTTAGTTTTAGATCTGTTTTTTTTTCTGTATTTCCTTCAATGGAGATAGTTATATCATTGCATGGCTCTTGGATTTAAGCACCCTGTCATTATTAGGCCAAGAATTGGTCATGTTTCTGGACAGTAGCAGAACGCTGCTGCAGATGGGGGATACACTAACACTGCCTACATAACACAGCTGGCCACAGAGTCTTCGTCTCTAATAACAGACATTACATCACAGCAGCATTACAGCTTGTAAGATCAAATGAAAAGAAATGTCAAGGCACTCCAGACAGTTTCCGTTGTAAAATATCCTTTTTACTTTAAAATATCAAAACAGAACAATAATTACAGAACAAAATATATCCCAACACATACAGCCGTAAAACAAACAGGAGAAAGTGCAGTTCCTACAATACATACATTTAGACTGGTTTAATCTAATGCTTACTTTCTTTCAGTGCTTTGAGGGTCTCTCTTCTCTCCTCTCAGTCAGAATATGGTCTCCTGCAATTAAAATACAAAATAAGACTGGTGTCCTCGGTTCAGGGAGAGGGCACGGAAAGGAAGGCAGTTGAGAACCCCTCGAAATTTCAGCAGACCTGGAGCTTGTTTGAAATTCCTATATTGGGAGCATCCCTGAATTTAAACTCTGGCTCATTTTCAAATGGGCCATGGGATTGGCTCAGTATCATTTTTTCTGTCTGTTCAGATTAAGTCTCACTGCTAGGAGCGGTCTCCTGCATTTTAATTACAAAAGTCTCTCCGATATCCTTTCTTCATGGAGCGGGTCTCAAGTGCTGTGCTTGGGAGCGGATGGGGCACCTGGAGTGGCCAAACAGTAAGGTGGTGTGGAAACGCCAAACCAGTGTAAAATGGTACTGAGAGGAGGACAACATGGGACACAACTGAAGGGAGTGGGAACTGGGTAAACACTGGGATAAATAAAATAACAAAAGAAGAAATCATACCAGGTTAAATTCTTGAGAACAAAAAAGTCAAAACATTGCTGTGCAAGAAAAGCAGACGGGGCACAGAGAGCAGGGAAACAGTAATGCCATGCTGGGAACTGGACAGGGTAACACTGCAGTGCATGGGTTATGGGTATGGTACTTTGGAGGGAGGTTCAACATGTCACATCGAGAGACACGTCTCAACTGATGGTGTGGTGCTTTGGAAGGAGACAAAAAAGAGAGGGGGAAGCTGGGATAAATAAAAGGGATGAAATGCTGCTTTGGAGGGAATGCAACCAAGGTGGGGGGGGATATGAATAAATAAAAAAGGGTGAAATGCTGTGCAAAGGTTATAAGACTTGCATTACAATATATAATAATGGAAAGCGGATGGGGAAGAGAGAGCAAATTAACACTATGGCAGAGAAGGGACTGCTTTAGGTGGGTATAACATTTCCGTAAAAGGATCACCATGGGACATGAAACAGGAGAATTACTTGCAGTAATGATGCACTGGATGTGGTGGTAATCTTGAACAAACAGGTTCAGAATTATTATGTGTTTTTTTTTTTTTAATTACAGGGTCTAAATGTTTGTGCACACGCATCTTTGCAGAGTGTACTCCACAACTACATTTGCAGTGATGGCATGCAAATAATAATGATTCTTGAGAAATGTAACTGGAACTAGTAGAGGGCAAATACCAGGACAAGGGAGCTGCGAATCGATGGACATCAGAAAAACCGAAACCATTTCAATAAATGACATTACAATAAAGAAGAAAAGGAATGTGTCAGCAGACATCACTTTATATGGCACTGCATGTGCTGTCCTCGCTCTCTATCTTTCACTTTCTGTTAGGCTGTACTGCTCCGTTGTGCTCCCGCTGGTCCCGGCTCCTGACGGGCAGGATGAAACTGTAAAAGCAGGCACCCTGCTGGATACGGCTGTATCGCCGCCCGCAAAAGTTCACAGATTGTTAAACCTGCCTGCGCTGAGTGTGAAGAGGGGGTGGAGGCGTACAACGCACAGTGGGAGACTCTGGGAGGGTTTGTTTACAACCATAGTAAACCGTAGTAAACTCTGTGTGGGGCAGAGTTGGGGCAGGTTAAACATACTCTGTGGGGGAAGGCACCTCTGGAGACATGAAGCGGCAAGAAAAATAGGGCTGTTTAACTACAATGCCTTATACAGTCAGCATAGTACTTGGGCTGGGCTCTCCGTGGAAGAAATACTGCTGTGCGGACGGAAAACATGACGTAGGTCCTTTTCTGATGCAAAACGTCTGCAGGCTCCACCCACTGCAGATGTAAAAAATCTCTCCCACTGCCAAGTATCCCACCCACCTCCTGATCCTTCCCCCATGCCTTGTCCATAGAAAAACACACCCTTCCACTGCTAAGTATGCTGCCTACCTTCCAGTCCTTCCCCCAGTTCCCCATCCATAAAAGTAAACAGCCTCCCACTGCCAAGTATCCTGCCCACCTCCCAATCCTTCCCCATGCTCCATCCATGAAAACAAAATACCCTCCCATTCCCAAGTATCCCCCACCTCCAATCCTTCCCTGTGCCCCGTTCATGAAAATAAAATACCCTCCCACTGCCAAGTAACCCACCCATACAATCCTTCCTCATGCTCTGTGCATGAAAATAAAACACCCTCCTACTGCCAAGTATCCCATTCACCTTCTGATCCTTCCCTGTGCACTGTCCATGAAAATAAAATACCTTCCCACTGCCAAATATCCTGCCCACCTCTCAATCCTTCCCTGTGCCCCATTCTTGAAAATAAAATACATTGCCAAGTATTCTGCCAACCTCACAATCCTTCTCCATGCCCAGTCTGTAAACCTGTAAAAGAAGAAACTGGCACAGCGACAACATCTGCCCACCACTCCCCCAACCCCCACCTCAACCCCCCATGTAGCACCCACCACCCCCAAACCCACACTTACCCATCTGGTCCAATGCTGCACCTTCTCGAATGTCCTGCTTCTTCTGAGCTCCACCAGGAAGTGACTGAAAACAAGATAAGTATGGTTAATGGCTTTTTAATGCATTTTGAACGTTTACTCATAACTTTCATTACTTACTGTTTTTACCCCAAATTTTCAGCATGGCCTTTTTTAAACTCACCTCATGAACAAGATGAAAAAATTACTCACCTTAGTAATGTTGTTTCTTCTAATGGAGTCTTGCTATATTATAGACATTAGCAGTTTGTTCCAGCTCTAGAACTGCCCCGGAGTGAAATGGTTAAAACCATTCCAAAATAGAATTTTGGCACGAGAGCAGCTCTATCTGTGTCCTTTCAAACTTGAACTGTCAGATCTTTACGAGCCAAACTCACTAAGGTCTGTGTGGAAGCTGTAACCTACACTAGCCAAATGGCTACCTAAATAATAACAACCATTGATGGTCCCAACACCCAAGACTCAAGTCAGGTGACCAGAAATACTAACACCATTCTAATAATATGAAAATGGAACATAAGTATAATAAAACACACACACGCTGTACACATACACACTCCCCAAAGTCCCAAAGGGACAAAATGCTAACAGGACATAAGTAGTGCCCACACTAGGTTGCCCGCACCCCACCAAGTAGAGGTTCTGAGAGGGCAGGTGGGAGGTTCTAGTATATAAGACTCCATTAGAAGAAACAACATTACTAAGGTGAGTAATTTTTCTTCAAACAACATGAAGTCTTGCTATATTATAGACATTAGCAGAATACACAGCAGTACCTCCATGGAGGAGGGCAGAACCTCACTTAGGAATAGGCTCTGAAGAACAGCTGTGCTAAACCGAGCATCTCCTGGCCTGGACATCCAGGGAGTAATGCTTGGTAAAAGTGCGTACCGCTTTCCAAGTAGCAGCCTGGCAAATCTCTAATAAAGGGATATCTCTGGCAACAGCTAGAGATGCAGCTGTACCTCGTAGAATGGAGCCCTCAAACTGGGGCTCACACTTTTTGATAACAAAATTGGATACAAGAGACAATCCACCTGGCTATTGATCTCTTAGTGGCAGGTTTGCCTTTCCCAACTTCACCATAGGTAAGGAAAAGTTGGAAGGATTCAACCTCAGACCTTTGGTACGCCTATATAATAACAAGAGCTCTCTTAACATCCAGGTTGTGCAACCTCCTCTCACCGAAGAGGAGTGATCAGTGAAAATACTGGAAGGAGATTGATTAAGATGGAAATCTGAAACCACCTCAGCAAAACTTCCTATTAGTCCTAAGGACTACCTTATCCCTGTGGAAAGAAATAAAGTCAGTCTCCACTGACAAGGCTTGCAATTCACTTATGCGCCTGGCAGAAGTGATAGCCACTAGAAAACAGTTTTCCAAGTTAGGTACTTGAGCCTGCAGAAGACAGAGGTTCAGTGCCGGTTGCATTAACTGGGCAATGCAAACATTAAGGTCCCAAGCAGTGGCCGGTTCCTGAAAGGGAGGATTAGTATGGAGTAACCCCTTAAAAAACTTGGAAAACACAGGATGAGAGGAAAGAGGATGACTTTCCTGCTTGACACAAAAGCAGACACAGCTGCCAAATGAACTCTCAGGGTAGCTGGTCTGAGACCCAAGGAATTAAGATGTACCATGTAATCTAACAAAAGGGCAATTCAGCAGATTCTGGGGAAATATTTTTCCAGCACACCAAATGGAAAACCTTTTCCATTTAGAACTATAAGTAGCTCCTAGTGGAAGGCTTTCTGGAAGCCTTTAGGATCTCAAGAACACCCTGAGAGAGTGTAAATCAGCAACTCTAACCCTCAAGAGCCAGGCCTTGAGGTTGAGGGATTTGAGGTCCAGATACCAAACCCCTTCCCTGGGCACAAGTCAACAGATTGTGATTCCTGGGAGGCACAGGGAAGATGGACTGTCAGAGACACAAGGAGTGGGTACCAGGGCTGCCTGACCTAATCCGGGCAATCAGAATCACCCTGCAAGGCTGAGATCTGATTTGACTAGTACTTTGAACAGGAGAGGAAAGGGGGAAGCATAGAGGAACTTCCCTCCCAATCCAGAAGAAGGGCATCCAGGGAACTGAGCCCAGCACTGGAGGCCTGCAACAGAACAGAGGAAGTTTGTGATTGTCTGGGCTGCAAAAAGATCTATCTGAGGGATGCCCCACCTGGCAAAAACTATCCCCAGCACTTGAGGATCCAGGGACCATTCGTGATGGCCCTGGGAAATCCTGCTGAGGGCATCCGCTAGGACATTGTCCTTCCCTGGAAGATGAACTGCTTTGAGGGAAGGTGTTCAGGAATAGGCCAGAGACCACAACTTCATTGCCTCGGTGCACAAGGCCAAGACCGAGTGCCCCCTGTTTGTTGATGTACCACATTATTGTGGTGTTGTCTGTTCTGACTTGTCTCACCTTGTCATGGACAGATGCAGAAAAAGCTTGACGAGCTAAAAAGACAGCTCTGAGTTCCAGCAAATTGATGTGGAGCAGAGATTCCTGGGGGGGACCACACTCCCGGTGGAAAGGTCGCCATGTGGGCTCCCAACCCAGAAGGGAAGCATCTGTAGTGAGAGTCAAGTTGTGAGAAGGGGAAATGAAGGGGAACCCCGCTCTTAAATTGCTCTGATCCTGCCATCACTGGAGAGCTAGGATCAAGGTTTGAGTCACTGGGACCAACTTGGAAAGGGGTCTCTTCTCTGAGACCAAAGGTTCTCAAGTGAAACTGAATGTCTCTCATCTGAAATCTGGCTCCCTGCACAACAGCTGTGGATGCAGCCATGTGCCCCAGGAGCTGCAGAAAGTGTCTTGCTGGTCGAGAGACCTGCAGAGTGAAGGAAGAGGCCAGAGCCACTAAATTCCTTACCCTTTCTGGGGGAAGAAAGGCTCTGGCTAGCTTTGTGTCCAATTCTGCCCCTATAAAGGTGAGTACCTGGACTGGTTCCAGAGCCAACTTTGGTAGGTTTAGCAGAAAACCCAGGGAGGTGAGAAGCTGCGGTGACCTGCAGGTGAGATTTTACCTGTTCTGGGGACTGGCCTACAATGAGCCAGTCGTCTAGATAGGAAAACAGCAATCCTCTGCCTCCTTAAGTGGGCCACTGCCACTGCTAGACACGTTAGAATACCCTTGGAGCAGAGTAAGGAGAAGGGCATTGCTCTGAACTGGTAATGACCTGAGGGCAGTTCGAATCTGAGGTACTTTCGATGGGATCTTCTGATTAGGACATGGAAATAGGCATCCTTGAGGTCCAGGAGGCTAGCCAGTCCCTGGCCTTGGGGAAGGTAAAATCATTGCCAGAGTTACCATTTTTAACTTTGGTTTCAAACGATGCTTGTTCAGATATCTGAGATCTAAAATGGGCCGCCATTCTCCTGTCTTTTTTGGGGTAAGGAAGTATCTGGAATACAGACCCCTGCCCTGATGCAGGGGAGGAACCCTTTCTACTGCTCTGAGAGCTAACAGGGATGAGACCTCTGTTTCCAGAGCGAGGGTCTCTGAAGCACTTGCAGGTAGAAAAGTCTGCTTCTCAACTTGGGAAACTTTTGAAGCTGAGAACCAGACCCTGGCTTACTACTTCAGAACCCACTTGTCTGAGGTTAAAGAAGCCCAACTCTGACTGAAGTAAGCCAGCCTGCCCCCACTGGTACAGGAGAATCGGCCCTGGGCACCCCATCAGGGTGCCTGTTTCGCAGGAGCTTTAGGCTGGGGGGGTGGGAGCAGGTCTGCCCACCCCTCGTCTGCCCCTGCCTCTGAAGAAGCCCCTCTGAGCAAAGGCAGAGGAGGCCTGAGTCTGGCAGAAAGGCCTGTGAAAAGGCCTACCCCACCCCTGGGGCATGCCTTTGAGGAGTGGCTTGCCCCCTCAGCCTGGGCACTCTTGTAAGTAGTCCATATTCATCCATCTTCTTCATGTAATTCTCTGTCTGCTTCTCAAACAGAGAATTTCCCACCACAGGAAAATCCATAGCCTTAGTCTGGGTATCCTGTGACAAACTAGTACACCTGAGCCAGGCCAACCTATGAAAAGCTACAGATGTGGCCATGACCCTAGAGGAAACATCATTAACATCCACAGCAGCATGAAACTGAACCTAGAGGCTTCAATGCCATCAGCAGCCACCTGTTCTAGTTCACTAGCCAGCTGGCCATGGGCCTGCTTGGCCAATTGCATAACAGTATCCCATCTAGATTTCTGATACCTAGCTACATAAGCCATATAATTTGCTTGCCTGAGTCCCAGAGAGGCTGCCATATACTGTTTTTTTTTTTTGCCATGGCAACAATCTTCCTGGAATCCTTGTCAGGAGGATGTGAAGCCAAGGGAACATTAGCTTTATCACAGGCAGCAGCCTGAACTACCCCAACATGACTGCATTGCTGAGAAAGGAATTCTGTATCAGGGTCTGACAATGTATACCTTCTGTCCATCTTTTTATCTACAGGAGGCACAGAATTAGGAGCTTTTAAAATTTTAATTGTTTGTTTCCTAAAAGACTTATGTAAAGGAATAGACAATCTCCTAGACTCTGAAATATCCATCATTTCTACAAAATCAGGCTCCTCTTGCTCATCCACAGCCTCTTCTAAAGGAAGCTGGAGGGTTTCAGCAACTTTTTTATAAAACATAAAATGAGATGGGGACTCAGACAGCATAGGGGGAGATTCTAAAGGTCTGTCTGGGGAGATGTCCGGTTCAATGGGCACACCCAGACCTTCCCAGCCACATTCATACTGTTCATAATCCTCCTCCCCCTCCTCTGGTTCATAAAATTCCTCAATATCATAATCCTGAACCACTGGGACCGGACGAACCGACCTTTTACCAGATAGTGGTGGTTCGGACGGACCCTGAGACAGTGACTGGACAATCTGTATGGCTTTTGCTATCTCTGCAGCAGTTGGAGAAGGAATTTTGGACTCCAGACCTGCTGATTTTCTTGTTTTCTTTACTGGAATTGGTTCCTCAGAACCAGCTTTTCTTTGCCGAGAAGTCTGGCCCTGGTCAGAGGGCACTCCCTCTGGTTCAGTTGGCACCGAACCGGGCCGGCCATCCGGTCAGGGACTTTTGGCCTCTCTGCCCTGAGCCTGCCCAATCTTTTTCCAGGGTGGCTGCAGGGAAATTCTTATACCTGGCAGTCTGACTGGAGGTGGTCAAACCCCAGACAATAAACACATGTGGTGTGGGTCAGCCTTGGCAAAGACTTCCCCACAAACATCACAGTGTTGAAACCAGTGGGCCGGTTTTTCTTTTGGGTTTCTCAGACATAATGTCAGCCTAACCAAAAACTTGCCCTTTAACGGCAGTGCCAGGCAAGACACCTTATCGGTTCCAACCGTGTCACGGTATTGGAAAAACGTAATAAATCCGCTTTTTAGAACCGATAAGAACCGGGAACCGCACTCTAAAATAGTAACTTTTAGTTTTAAATGAGTTTCAAACCCACTGATCGGTTCAAAACCGAACCGATAACTTACAAGTTCCACACAGACAAAACCTTAATTTACTTATGGTTACCACAGATAGAGCTTGAACCGAACGGTTTTGCGGTTAAAATAAAACTATTCTCGGTTAAATCCAACCGAGAAAACACTTTTTAAACCAGAAATGAACCGAGCAGAAGGAGAAATCTCCGGGCGACTGTTCACTGAGGCGGAGTAAAGAATCTGACAGTTCAAGTTTGAAAGGACACAGATAGAGCTGCTCTCGTGCAAAATTCTATTTTGGAATGGTTTTAACCATTTCACTCCGGGGCAGTTCTAGAGCTGGAACAAACTGCTAATGTCTATAATATAGCAAGACTTCATGTTGTTTGAAATGTATAATATTTCAAACCCCAAAAAAACATGTTTTCACAGTCATCTGTGAAATCACATTTTGGACAGGATTTAAAAACTCACCTATCCTGATCATAAGGTGGGGTTAATAAAAGACTATGTTGAAATCTGGGTCAAAATAAAAAAAAAAAAAAAAAAATTGTGGAGCAACATTGACATTTTTCAGTGTTTGCTCCTCACTTTACTATGTTTCCAGATTTTGACCCCACATTTTCAATATAGCCTTTTTTTTACCTCACCTCATGAACAAGGCAAGTGTAATTTTCCAAATCCTCTCCAAGCATTTGACACAGTCCCACACAAAAGATTAATAAAGGCATTTGATGCAGTCCCACACAAAAGATTAATAAACAAATTAGCCAGCCTGGGAGTGGGTCCCAGGGTGGTAACCTGGGTAAAAAATTGGCTGGACAACAGGACACAGAGGGTAATTGTAAATGGAGTCCAGTCTGAAAAAAAGGGGGGTACTAGTGGGGTACCGCAGGGTTTAGTACTGGGTCCAGCCCTTTGTAATGTCTTTATAAGTGGCATTGCAGAGGAACTGGAAGGGAAAGTATGTATTCGCAGATGACAAAAAGATCTGCAACAGGGTTGATACACAAGAGGGGGTGGAAAGGATGAGAAGGGACTTGTCAAGGCTGAAGGAATGGTCAAAAGTATGGCAGCTTAGATTCAATACAAAGAAATGAAAAGTAATGCACCTAGGAAACAAAAACCCGTGGTACAGTACACAATGGGGGGACATTAACAACAACACAAATGGAAGGGGACCTGGGGGTAGTCATATCAGATGACCTAAAAGTAAGCAAGCAATGTGAGAAGGCAGAAAGGATGGCTGGGGGGATACAGGGATCTATAGGGAGAGGCATCACCAGTTAAGAAAAAAAAAAAAGGAAGTTGTTATCCCTCTGTACAGACAGTTGGTGAAACCCCATCTGGAGTACTGCATGCAGTTCTGGAGACCACATCTCTGCAAGGACATAGACAGGATGGAGGCAGTCCAGAGGATGGCAACTAAAATGGTGCAGGGCCTACAACAGAAGCCATACGAAGAGAGACTAAAGGAGCTTAATATGTATACCCTTGAATAAAGGAGGGAGAGGTGGGACATTATAGAAACTTTCAAGTACCTCAAGGGAATCAACAAAGTTCAAGAGGGTAGCATCTTTTAGAAAAAGAGATGTGCAAGAACAAGGGAACACAATTTGAAGATATGGGGAGGGGGGGTGGCTCAGGGGCAATGTAAGGAAGTATTTTTCACAGAGAGGGTGGTGGACACATGGAACATCCTTCCTGATGAGGTCTTGGGGTTCAAAACAGCGGGGGAATTCAAGAATGCGTGGG
This sequence comes from Neoceratodus forsteri, assembly GCA_016271365.2. Classification (NCBI taxonomy): domain Eukaryota; kingdom Metazoa; phylum Chordata; order Ceratodontiformes; family Ceratodontidae; genus Neoceratodus; species Neoceratodus forsteri. Next base: position 1,729,904,706 of record CM057456.1, read on the forward strand.
ACAGATATAAGGCAGTTCTGGTGGGGGGGGTAGGAAGAAGTAGGCTGTTGGTTAATTAGGATCAGTAGCTTATCCTATATGTAGGCTGGATGGGCCTTGCGGTCCTTATCTGCCGTCAACTTCTATGTTTCTATGTAGTAATATGGGCAGACTAGATGGGCCAAGTGGTCCTTATCTGCTGTAAAAGTCTATGTTTCTATGAAACAAGTCTTCACAGTCACTCCACAAAACCAATTTTTCAGATGGGATTTCAAAAATTCTACTTGTCTTGAATACAAGATGGGATAATAAAAAGTCCATGTTGAAAATCTGAGGTCAAAACCTTAAAAAATAACAAAGTTGTGAAGCAACACATAAATTCTTCAATGCTTTCTCATAATGGTGCCTTTTTTCTAGATCTTGTCCCCAAATTTTCAACATAGCTTTTTTTGTCCTCCTCCCTGCTGAACAAGGTTAGCATAGTTTTTTCAGATCCCCTAAACAACATGTTTTCACAGTCACTCTGCAAAGTCACTTTTGAGATGGGATTTCAAAAATTCCATTAGTGAACATAAGGTAAGGCCATAATATCATTATGCTGAAAATCTGGAGTTAAAAACTCAAAAAACTGCAAAGTGATGAAGAAATGATGACATTTTTCTGTGCTGACTCCTAGCTTTGCCATTTTACCAGATTGTGACCCCACATTGTCAACACAGACATTTTTATGATGGATCATATTTCAAATGCTATGCAAAGTGTCTTTTCACACTTGTGCCAAAAAAATTACATTTTGGCCAGGATTTCATAAATGAGACCTGTCATGTTCATAATGTGATGTAATAAAATGAGTATGCTGAACAGTTGAGGTCAAAATTATAAAAAATAAATTATGAACAAATAGCACTTTTAAGGTTCACTCATAGCTTTGAAATATTTTGACTTTTTAATCCACATTTTCAACATACTCATGTTTTTTTTAGGGGTGTGCCCAAATTGAAATCACTGAATACAGCATGTACTCAACCAAATTCCAAAACTCTGAATACCTGCTGTATTCAGCTGTTATATTTGGCAGATGCTCGGTGGGGGGGGGGGCCTTTTTGGGAGCTCTTTTTATAATGACTGAGGTCAGTGGAGTCGGAAGAGTGCAGTCAGGTAAACAGTCACAGAAAGGTAATGCGAGTTGATGTGAACGAGGCCCAGCCCCTGCCCTCTGCCAAAATGGTTGTCTTTGTGAGCTGGTGGTCAGGACTCTGGGTCACCAGGTCAGAGGCCAAGGATGGGCATTTTTGAGTAGTGTGAAGGGGAAAAGCAGAGGTGTGGGCTCAAGGGGCTCAGCTGCTGCCTTATTACAGCCTTCAATTGAAGGTTTATGGTGGGTTAATGGTGCCCAAATATGAACATCTGAATACTCAAAACACACCCCGAAGTATTCAGAAAATATTCATCAAACACTTCACTGTTGTATTCACACAACCCTAATGTTTTTTACTCCTATCACACGGACATGGCATGTGTCATTATCAAATCCCCTCCAACACCTGTTTTCGCACTCATTTCACAAAACAAAGTTTTGGGTTGCATTTCATAAATGACACCTTTCATGGTCATACGCTGGGGCAAAAAAAAAAATGTATTTTGAACATTCAAAGTTGCAATCTAAGAAGATGACAATTTCACTATCATAACTCGTGTTACTAATTTATTATCACCTCTGCACTATAATCAGTGCCAAACACCTACACAGCAAATGCAAGCGAGCAAACATTCGGCATTGACAAATACTTGTTTTATATAGTATTATTGCCTCCTTTCCTCACCCTGCTCCTTTTTTCCTCTGTCTTTCCTCACATTCAACATATGGAATGTTTACTATGGAATGCTGACCACAGAATACAGGGATTCAAAAATCTGCAGAGCTCCAGTGGCAGAATGTTCCTCTGCCAGCAGCATACTGTACACACACACACACACACACACACACACACACACACACCCTCAGGTGGACCCAGGTCCTCAAATTTATCTCTGTCAGGGTAAGCAACAGAGATTTCCCTAATAAACAGGTACATATAGGAGCAGGATTTTTTATTGTCAGCAAAGAAACACTAGTAATGAACAGTACTGAAAGAGGAACTGTCAACATTCCCCAGCAAAAACATAGGATCTACAGGTTCCGATTAGAAAAATCACACTGGTGGTAACTTTTTAAAATCACTTATAAAGCTTTTGTAATTTACCTGGTTAAACTCAGCAAAACCCTGAATATCAGGGGAAAGGGAGGAAATGCATATAGGAACCTCCCTGACCAGTCCCTGATCAGGGAATCCAGAGCAGGTGTTCCCAGTACTGCGGGCCTGCAACAGTACTGAGGAAGCTGAAAATTGAGAGGAGAGGCAAACAGATCCACATCTGGTGTGCCCCACCGCCTGAACACTATGGCTAGTACTTGCTTGTTCAGTGTCCATTCACTCTGGCCTTGACTGATGCAGCTTAGAGCATCCACCAGAGTACTGAGTTTGCCTGGGAGGTGAATAGCCAAGAGGCTGACTCCCAGGGAGAATGCTAGAGACCAGAGCTTCAGAGCTTCCAAACAGAGTATTGCTGATCTGGTACCACCCTGCTTGTTTATGTAGAACACTGCAGTGGTCTTGTCCGTTCAAATTTGAACTGCCTGCCATTCTATGCTGGGAGCAAAAGCTTTGAGAGCTAGTAAGACTGCTCTGAGTTCCAAAAGATTTATGTGCAACTGTGACTCTTCGGGAGTCCAGTTGCCGCTTACTAAGGCACTGTCCAAATGAGCTCCCCAGCCCAAAAGGGAGGCATCTGTGGTGATCACCTTTGTGGGAAGAGAAGCTTGAAAGGGAAACCCTGCCTGCAAATTTGTAGGGTTCTTCCACCACAGCAAGTTTCGGAGGAACTGCTCTGACACAGGTTATCAACTTTGAAAATTTGTTGCTTCTCTGAGAACAGCAAGCTCTGAGGTAGGTTTACAAGAGTCTCAGCCTGTACCTGACCCCTAGGACTACTGCTGTCATAGAGGCCATATGTCCCAGAAATTTGAGGAAATGTCTGGCTGGTCTTGGCTGTCCCCGGGTGAAAGTATCTGCCACTGAAAGGAAAAACTGAATTCTTTCCTGCAGGAGGAAAGCATATCCCTTCTGAGTGTCAACAGCTGGGCCTTATGAAGGTGAGCAGCTGGGTGGGTTCCAGGTGAGATTTCTTTACATTTACTAAGAAACCCAGAGATTCCAGAGTGCATTCTGTGAGGGGAAAGAGATTCCTTGACCTGGCAAGAAGACTTTGCTACTATGAGCCACTCATCCAGATACAGGTAGATAGCGACACCCAGTCTCCTGAGATGTGCTGCTACCACTGCGAGACACTTGGTAAAGACTCTTGGGGTTGAGGACAGATCGAAGGGCATTGCGGCGAACTAATAGTGACCTGAACGAAGTCTGAACCTGAGAAACTTACTGTGAGATCTCCTTATGGGTATGTGGAAGTAGGCATCCTTTAAGTCTAGGGAGGCTAGCCAGTCTCCCTGCTGTAAGGACTGTATGACCAGTGACAGAGTGACCATTTTGAATTTCGTTTTTTCAGATGTTTATTTAAATATCTGAAATATAAGACAGGTCGCTATACCCCAGTTTACTTTTGTGTCAGAAAATACCTGGAGTAGAGGCCCTTGCCCTTCTTGTGGGCAGGGACCCTCTCTACTGCTCGTCAAGCCAGAAGGTTTTGTACCTCCAGTTCCAATAGCGGTATCTGTGTTGGGGACAGAGGTCCCAACACCTGGGTACGCTTGAGGTCTGGCATCTGATTGAACTGTAATGGCAGACCTTTCTCCACCATCTCTAGCACCCACTTGTCCGACATGATCAGGGACCAGTGCTGAAGACAGTGGGAGAGTCTAACTCCAACTGGAAGCAGGGAGTTAACCTGGACACTCACATCAGGACTCAGACTGAGAGGCAGATGACTGGGTACAGGTGGCTCTTCTTTGGCCCCTTCTGCCCCTGCCTCTGAAAGCCCCCTTGTACTGGCCAAAGTCAGACTGGGGATAGGGACTGTAATGTCTGGGAACAAAACTTCTGCCCCTACCGCTCTGGGATGGGATCTCTGAGGGGTGGTGGGCTTAGGCTTGGATGACTGTCTCTGCCAGAAGGCCTTGTACTCATCGACTTTTTTCATGTAGTCAGTGGTTCTGTAATCAAACAACATATTTTGATCACAGGGGAAATCCATGGCATTGTTCCGAGTGTCTGTGGTCAGATTGATTGTTCTAAGCCACGCAAAGCGTCTGAGAGAGATGGCATGGGCCATCGCCCTGGAATTGGTACATAGTAGCTTCCAGGGCAGTTTTTGATGTATCCACCAGCTCTTGCAACACAGAATCTGATCCGTTGCAGGCAACAGCCTGGACAGATTTCCAAAGGGCTTTCTGATATTTGGCCGTGAATGCCATGTAAGAAGAAAGTCTGAGAAGCAGGGAAGCTGTGACATACATTTTCTTTGCTATAAAGTCAATTCTCTTGGGAGTCCTTGTCAAGGGGAGAGAGGGACAAGGAGACTCCAACTTTCTCACAAGCTGCCTGCTGCACTATACTCTTGTGGCTAGGGTGTGCAGACAGGAACTCAGTACCATTTTTAGACAACTTATATTTTCTCTCAAGCTGCTTATCAACCCGATACTGAAGTGGGGTGCTGAAGAACCTTCATGGTATTTTTTCGAAATGCATTATAGATAGGTACGACCAGGGTCTTTGAGGATGAAAGACCTCTCATCTCCCTATAATCTTCATATTTATCGACATCCTGGTTGGGCTCATGCATAGAGAGGTCCAGGGTGTCCAGCATATTTTGTATAAATGTAAACATAGAGGAAGAATCCGCGTGGCCACCCAGGGGATCCCCAAGATGAGGGTCCGTGGACTCCTGGGGCTCAAGGCCCTCAAAATCCATGTCAGGGGCATCATAAAATTGATCATCATCTGCATCATCCTCACAGTCTACAGAAGAGAGAACTGTGGAAGAGTGCTTGCTAGTCCAAGTAAATAGAGCACCCATCTTTTAAAGGGACTGAAACAGTTGGCATGCTTTTTCCATTTCTTGCACTGACCGAAGAACCTGCGCAGACTTGGTTTGTAAATGTTTTGTTTTTTCTGCGTACTTTAAGCTGCCTGTTGTCTCGCATTTTTCTTTCCCAGAAGCAACGGGAGCATTTTTGCCTTGACAATATTTCTTTTTAGCCACTTCTTTAGGGGCCTTGATCAAGCTTCCTTTTTTCGTCACTCTTATTATTTTTTAATTTGTGAGGAACTTCATCTTTGGAAGCTTTATTTTTTGGCTGGGATCTGGAGGGTTCCTCTGCTTTTAGTATTAGTACTTTTGGATGGCCCCTCATTAGAAGCCTTTGATTTATCCTCAGCCATAATAATCAAAGGTTTGTCTGCTATGTTTGCCAATTTAAGCAAATCAAACCAGTCCTGGAACTACGAACTGAGCGGAGGTTTCTGTAAAAATGCCACCAGCCAGTCCTGCCCCAGTTAATAAACTCTGTCTATTACTCGTGCCTTTTTTGGGGGTCATAGAACTGGGATCTACAGCAGTGACAATCTTAATAGAAACCCAGTAATACTGGTCAACTGCACACAGTTGGCTGCTGGACCCTTATGGACAGTCCTGGCACAGATAATACCAAGGTCCAGTAATACAACAAAAAAGATTTCCTCGTAATTGCCAATCTACAGAGAAACCCCCCAGGCACTGTTTAATTTGAAATCCACTGCAGGTGCCTCGCGGTAAACCCTGCGAGGTCTGAGGTAAAAAAACAAGGCAACTGTCCCTAATTCAACGGTTCCCAAAAGAATTTGCCCAAAAATGAAGGGAACCATCGAAAATAAGCACCCGCGACAAAATTAGGTTTTAAAATGAAAGTTGCGGTAAAAATAAAGTCAAAATAGTGCTGTCACGCTAAAATAAAAAGTGCAGCCCTAATAAAAAAAAGTAAAACTTTCACTCAGCACACTAATTTAAATAATTTATGAGAAAAACGTTACCCAGATAAGCACTAGGAGGCTGTCAACAAGGAATATTGAGACACGTTAGGGGCAATGTTGCTCAGTTCAGCGGAGAAAAAATTCTGAAGCCTTCAACAGCTCTCACTCAGCTCGCACACCTTCCTGTCTTTTGACTGGCTTGGCCCCAAGCTCATTTAAATATCTCTTAAAGGCACACCTCCGGGGCAGTTGCACCAAGCCAGCTAAGTGCAAAACAGTTACTGATGCTAAAGGACTCCTGGGGTAAGAATGAGGACTGATTTTTTGAGACTGATTAGGAACCCCAGGGACTCCAGGAGCCCTTGGGTAATCTGTAGATACTGTCTGACCTGGTCTGGTGATTTGCCTACCACCAGCCAGTCATCTAGGCACGGTAATACTGTAATCCCCTGCCTTCGGAGGTGTGCCACTACTGCTGCCAGGCACTTTGTGAACACTCTTGGGGCTGAAGAAAGGCCAAAAAGCAGGGCTGAAAACTGGTAGTGACCTGAAAGGAGTCTGAACCGGAGATACTTTCTGAAGGACTCCCTTATGGGGATGTGGAAATAGGCGTCTTACAAGTCCAGTGATGCCAACCAACCTCCTTTTTAGAGCGCTGGCAGAATCAATGCCAAAGTTACCATTCTGAACTTTGTTTTTTTCAGATGCTTGTTTAAAGCTCTGAGATCTAAGATAGGCCTCCACTCCCCACTTTTCTTTATGGCGAGAAAGTACCTGGACTAGAAACCCCTTCCTCTCAGGTAGGTTGGGACAGGTTCCACTCTTCTTAGTAGTAGCAGGTTTTGAACCTCTGCTTTCAGCAGTTTCTTTTCTGCTAGGGAGGCTGAACTGAAAACCCTGGTTATTTGGGGAGGAAGGGATCTGAAGACCAGAGACAGACCCTGACCCACAACCTCCAGAACCCACTTGTCTGTGATAATGTTTGGCCAAGCCTGGAAGAAGTGGGATAGTCTGCCTCCGACAGGGAGTGAAGAGGAGGTGGCCTGTGCCTCAGGAAGTCTGTTTAGTTTGGGACCGAGGCTGGGTTTGTGACCCTCGCCTAGAACCCCTCCCACCCCTGCTGTGGGTACTGCTGGTACTGGGGTATGGCCACTGCTTGGAAAAAGGGCCTGTAGTAGACGGATCTGCCCTGGCCTCCCCTTCCATAAGGCCTGGTGGGTGGTGAAGCCTTCTCTTTGGCAAAGTTGATTTTATAAGTGGCCTTATACTCATCCACCTTTTTCATGTAGGCCACAGTAGATTCCCTTCTAAGGGGAAATCAAATGCCTTGGATTGGGTGTCCTGAGTAAGATTTGTGGCCCTGAGCCAGGCAAATCTCTTCTGTGCTACCGTGTTGGCCATCCATCTGCCTGCAATTTTATTAGTGTCAGCAGCCATCTGGAATTGACACTTAGCAGCCTCCAACCCAAACCTAGCGGTTTCAGCTAGGTTGTCTGGCAAAGGTGAGGGGGCTTTCTGAGCCATGGTCAATACTGACTGCTACTGTGACTTCTGGTACTGGGCAGCATAGGCCTGAAATTTTGCCTGACGTATAGCCAGAGAAGCTGACTGGTACCCCTTCTTGGCCATACTGTCAATCTTTCTAGAGTCCTTGTCTGGAGGATGGGAGGGCAGAGGGACCGTAGCCTTATCACAGGTAGCTTGCTTCACGATCCCCTGATGGTCAGGATGGGGAAAAAGGAACTCTGTCCCTTTGGTACTTCTTATTTATCCTTTTGTCATGAGGAGGGATGGAATTGGGAGTTTGAAGGAGTTCTAAAGCATCCTTCTTAAAAAAACGTATTCACGGAAAAGGAGAGTTTTAGTGGGGGTTAACCCCATCATTACTATATACTTCACCTCCTCCTCATCCTCAGTCTGTTCTGTAGTGGTGATGTCCACAGCACCAGTCATATTACGAATAAAAGAGAAATAAGAGTAGTCCTCAGACACCCTAGGGGGACAGCCAAACTCCTGCTCAGGGGACACCTTGGGTTCAATAGGTTCCCCTCTCATCCACCTCACATGCACCATAATCCTCTTCCTCTTGGAAAGAAGATTTTCCTGCAGTGCCAGCCTGGGTACCCGGGGTCAGGGCAGTGGCTGCTGAGGTGGACTGGTAAAACACTGTACGGCCTGAATGATTTTAAATGCCTGGGCAATTTCCTCAGGCGAAAGCATTGTAAGGCCCAACACAGAAGTCCCCAGTTTAGAAGGTGGGGGTTCAATGTGCTTGAGCTTTTTGGTTTTCTTAGAGGGAACCGCAGAATCAGCCGGTTCACTAGCCCTCTTTTTGCCCTTGTCACCTGTCTCAGGGGTAGAGGCAACAATAGGTGTGCTTTGACCCACATTAACAGGGTCAGAGCCAGAGGGACCCCTAGGTTGAGCAAGCTTCTTTTTAAGCCGTTCCAGTCGTTTCTCAACAGTTTTGTCAGGAAATGTCTTACAGATCACACATTCCTCTTTCAAATGCTCATAGCCAAGACGAGCCACACACAAACTGTGCTTGTCTGCCTTGGCAAAACCGTCCGCACACTGGGTACAATTCTTAAAACCAGGCTCATCTGTTTTCTTTTTAGGTTTCTCTGACATTTTGGTCAAAAACAGAGAAAAACTAGCAACCGCTAAATAATACAGCTTTTTTGTTTTATAAAAGATAGCAGTTTGCAGTCAGTTCTGGAACCGAGAAGTACAGGAGGAACAGAACCGATCATGAAAAAAGGGAACCGGCATTATCGGTTACAAAATAACAATTTTTAAATAAATAATTTTGCAAACTAAGGGTTTTTTTAGTCAGAAAACCCTAACAGTAAAACTAACCTGGTTCCCCCACGGTAATACCGAACAGAGGAGAACCGGGAAAAACACACTAACGTCAAGTCTAATAACAAAATACACTTAGTAAAAGGCAGCAAATTAAAATAAAAATACACCTATATGTATTTTAAAAGTTTTCTTCATGTCTAGATGAAAGGAAGAGAGCGACACTCCGAACAACCAGACTTTTCAGGTGGAGAGTGAAATCTGAGGAGTATATAACACTGGCAGTTAGTACAGGGCAGCATTTGAAAAGTTGTCACGTGCAAAGAATTCCATTACACAAAGCACATCTTCTTGCCCTGGAAGGACACTACTTGTTTATTCAGCTGTGAGCTGTGTGAGAAATTTTATTTTGAACTTGACATCTGCAACAACGTGCACTTTTGCTCAATTCTGTGGGAGGTAAAACTAACTACCCTTGCTAATTGCTTTTTATTTACATATTTATTTAGTGTTTAACCAAGAAGGGGCTTGCAAACTCTGTTTATCTTGTGAGTAACTTCAGAAGGATTTAAATACTGCATTTGGGTAGACCCTTGTAGGTAGCTAGACTGTCTACTAGGATTTTCTGACAGTTAAACTATTTTTAAATTTACTGGTGGCTGAGGAGTTGAAAAATGAGCTTGCAAACTCTGCTTATCTTGGAAGTAACTTCACAAGTGTTTGAATACTGCATTTTGGTTGTCCCTTGGGGGTAGCTGGACTGACTACTAGGATTTTGGGACAGAAACTATTTTTAAATAATTTACTGGTGCGTAGGAGTTTGTGATAGTTAAACTATTTTTAAATAAGTTACTGTGGTTAAGGACTTGTCATAGCAAAACCTGCAGTGTGAATTGAAACACAGACAGCCTCAGATGCAGGAAATTGTTCGCCTCATTATTTTCAGACCACAAAGTGTTGTATTGGAACAGGAAAGGTTGCATCACAACCACTGTCAACAAACTGCCCTGGCTGGAGATATCCAGACTAGATCAGATTACCGTAAGTTACTGGTGGCAATATTTAAAGACACAAAGCACATCTTCTTGACCTGGAAGGACACTACTTCTTTATTCAGCTGTGAGCTGTGTGAGCAATTCTATATTGCACTTGCAAGTTCTATATTGCACTTTGTGCTCACAACAGAGGGAGGTGAACCTTACAATTGTCTTTGGTTTGTAGCAGATATTCTGCAGGTGGAGGCTACTTCTAACTGAAAGGTGAAATAAGGAACTTAGAATTATCAGGAAAGACAGTCTTTCAAGCAACAGAGGAGGTGGATCTAGCTTTTACGCTTGTTACAATTCTAAGATTTTCAGTGCAGGAAGAGTTTAAAGCACAACTGACTTATTTTGGGGCTGACTGCATTCAGAGCACAAACCACCAGGCTGTTTTGGGGCTGGGGAGGTTTACCTGTGTCTGACTGGATGTCTGGATTTTCTCTGTTTGATTAGCAGGGTATTTTCTCTGTCAAATTGTTGTGTAGGGCATCTTGCTGACAGGAAGGCACTCAGCATGGCGTGGGTCAGAGCTTTTAGCTGATTGTTTTGTGAGGGCACAGTTTAGGCCCAACCCTTCCCAACCCTCACCCCACCCCTGGAAATAGTTCCTTATACCTGGGGTTCTGACATCATTCCTCAAGAGTGCAAGGTGCATATCACTGTCATATCCTCTCTAGCACACTGCACTGACAATATAAGCATACACATTGTATAATAGATATATTTCTATATAACAAAGCAATCACACACACAAAAAAAAAAGTAGATAAACATGTGGGGAGTAGTGCAATGTAATGGCTGTGGGGCAGCAGTCTTCCAGGAGTCTTTCTGGAGGCTGAGATTCTGCCCTATTTGCAGACAACTCTCTGCCCTGAGGGAGGAAGTTGCCCATCTTCAGGCCACACTGGACAGTAGTAAGGGAACCTTCCCCCAGGCCACAATGGACGGTCAGAAGGGAACCTCCCCCATCCAGGGAGCACCTGAGCCACCACCACCTCAGAGGTTGCGAAGAAAGCACAGCAGTTGGACCACAGTGGGCTCAGGGAGGGTGAGGATGGTGGAACAGAGGCACACCCAGTCAGTTGTTCCACTCCACAATCCATACACCATTCTGGGGGAGCATAGCTCCCTATGGATGCACCCTGAGAGGAGACTAAGGAGGCTGAGGACAACTGTCACAAGAAGGCCCACAGGAAGGGGGCAGAGGACACCACAAGGAAAGGAAGCAGCTCCTGGTGGGGGACTCAATTATTAGGGGGATAGAACTGGGGGGAGCAGAGAAAACTGAAGTAAGGTGCCTGCCTGGTGCCATGGCTCAGAGGGACAGGAAGCGCATCCTCAGGATCACGAGAATAGCTGCACGGGAGTCTGAGCTGGATGTCATTGTCCACCTAGGGACAAACGACTTGGCTCATCATGAGATTAGAGCAGTGCAGAAGCACTTTGTAGAACTGGGGAGAGGCCTAAGACAAGTAGCACACACAGTATCCTTCTCTGAGGTGCTGCCTGTCAATGGCATGAGTGAGGAGAGGGTACTTTGCACCATGCAGTTTAATGAATGGTTGAAAAATGGTGTGGAGCACAGGGGTTTGGCTTCATTGGGGACTGGGGTTCCACCTGGAGGGACACCAGCCTATACTGGCATGATGGTCTGAATCTGTCCAGGAAGAACAAGTCTTTTGAGCAATCGTTTAAATGCTTCATTGGCAAGCTTTTAAACTTGTCAAGGGAGGCACTGATAAACAGCAGGAAAATCCCAGCCTCTCCCTACAAAACAGGGTACTAAATGAGAAAAAGACCGAGGTAGAAAGGTCAGTGGGGGATGCTGCAAAAGAAGGTAAAGCCATCAAAAAATGGAGAGCACTGAGTACCAATGCCCGTGGTCTGAGTAACAAGCTTCCTGAATTAGTGGCCTTGATGGAGGAGGAACATCTGGATATTGTGGCAGTCACAGAAACATGGTACAGAAAAAACCATGACTGGGACATAAACATACCAGGATACACTATCTACAGGAGGGACAGGGAGGGTAAAAGAGAAGGAGGAGTAGCTCTTTACATAAGGGAAGGAATCAAAGCAACAGAACAAAAAGGGAAAACAGGGAGGAGAAGAAGCACTGTGGGTAAATTTGGGGCGAGCAATGGCACCACAATCGCACAGGGGTTGTATACAGACCCCTCTCAGGGAGGAATTGGACAAGGAAATGATAGAAAGTATACTTAGAATGGCAGAAAAGGGAGATATGATGATGGGTGATCTGAACATGCCAGATGTTAACTGGAGTGCAGTTGCAGCAGCCACTCAAGAGTGGGGTTATCCTAGATGCCTTACAAGGGGCATGCCTTAGACAACTAGTATTGGAGCCCACTCGAGAGAGAGCAATCTTAGACCTGGTTCTCTCAAATGGAGATGAAGAGATAATCACAGATGTAGAAGTGGGTAGCCATCTGGGAACTAATGACCATCGAACAGTATGGTTCACAATAAACACAGCAATAGAGTCAAGCCATACAAAGGCAAAAGCAGTGGACTTTAGGAGGGCTGACTTTGCCAAAATGGGTGAGTACCTAAGGAATGCACTAGCAAATGGGCAGGAAGGAGGGGTGGAAGAACAATGGGGAATAATAAAAACTGCCATCACAGAGGTAACAAGCCTTTGTGTGAAGCAAATAAACAAAACAAAACTATGTAAGAACCACTATAGTTCTCAAAGGAAGTGGCAGTGAAGGTTCAAGAGAAAAAGAAAGCATTCAGGAAGTACAAGGCATCACAGAAGGAGCAAGACAGAGAACTGTATCAGTTAAAGCAAAAGGAAGCTGGGAAGGCAGTCAGAACAGCAAAGGCCCAAACCGAGGAAAAGATAGCCAACTCAGTTAAGAAGGAGTATAAAACCCTTTATAGGTACATCAGGGAGCAAAGGAAAGACCAAGGGAGGGATAGTGAGGCTTAATAAAGGGAGGGAGGTGGGCAGAGAGTGACTGTGAAAGGCAGAGATACTAAACAAATATTTTTGCTCAGTATTTACAAAGGAAGAGGGGGAAGTATCTAAAACAAACAGTAGAAACACTTTAGATACAGAAGTTGATACCAGCCCATTTACAGAAGAAAGGGTTGTGAAAGAACTCTTAAAACTGAAGGTGGACAAAGCAATGGGACCTGATGGGATTCATCCCAGAATTCTAAAAGAACTAAGGGTTAAACTAGTGACACCACTGACTATCCTCTTTAACAAATCATGGGAGGATGGGGTGGTACCCGAGGACTGGAGGAGGGCAGATGTGATTCACCTTCACAAAAGTGGAGCAAGGGGAGGCAGAAGCAGGAAACAACAGACCTGTTAGTTTAACCTCAGTGGTAGGAAAAATGATGGAATCACTTCTGAAGGAAAGAACTGTTCGAGTATCTAGAGGCCAGAGGGCACAGGACCCAAGGCAGCATGGATTCACAGCAGGAAGGCCATGCCAGACAAATCTGATAGATTTTGACTGGGTGACCAAAGTAGTAGATCAGGAGGGCGTGGACATGGCCTACCTAGACTTTGTAAGGCATCTGACACAGTCCCACACAAAGATTAATATACAAGTTAGCCAGCCTGGGAGTGGGTCCCAAGATGACAGCCTGGGTAAAGAATTGGCTGGAGAATAGGACACAGAGAGTAATTGTAAAATGCAGTCCACTCTGAAGAAAGGGGGGTTACTAGTGGGGTACCGCAGGGTTCAGTATTAAGACCGGTCCTCTTCAATGTCTTTACAAGCGACATTGCAGAGGGACTGGAAGGAAAAGTATGTCTCTTTGCAGATGGCACAAAGATCTGCAACAGAGTTGATGCACAAGGTGGGGTGGAAAGGATGAGAAGGGACTTGGCAAGGTTAGAGGAATGGTCAAATGTATGGCAGCTTAGATTCAATGCTAAGAAGTGCAAGGTAATGCACCTGGGAAACAAAAACCCAAGGGAAGAGTACACAATGGGGGGTGAAATACTAACAACAACAAAAATGGAAAGGGACCTGGGGTAGTCATATCAGATTACCTAAAGGTGGGCAAGCAATGTGAGAGGGCAGCAAGGAGGCTGGGGGATACTGGGATGCATAGGGAGAGGCATCACCAGTAGAAAACAGGAAGTTATTATCCCTCTGTACAGACAGATGGTGAGACCCCATCTGGAGTACTGCGTGCAGTTCTGGAGACCCAATCTCCACAAAGACACAGACAGGATGGAGGCTGTCCAGAGGAGGGCAACTAAAATGGTGCAGGGTCTGCACCAGAAGACATATGAAGAGAGACTTAAGGAGCTGAATATGTATAGCCTCGAGGAAAGGAGGGAGAGGGGGAACATGATAGTAACTTTCAAGTACCTCAAGGGAATCAACAAAGTCCAAGAGGGTAGCATCTTTCAAAAAAGAGGTGTGCAAGAACAAGGGGGCACAATTTGAGAAGATAGAAGAGACGGCTCAGAGGTAATTTAAGGAAGTATTTTTCACAGAGAGTTGTGGATGCATGGAATGGCCTTCCGGAGGTTGTGGAGTCAAAAACAGTGGTGGAATTCAAGCATGCATGGGACAGTCATAAGGCAATTCTAGGGGGTGGGGGTAGGAAGAAGTAGGCTGCTGGTTAACTAGGATTTGCAGCTTATCCATTAGGTAGGGAAATGGGCAGACTGGGTGGGCCAAGTGGTCCTTATCTGCCGTCAAAATCTATGTTTCTATGTTTCTGTAAAATATGGAATTGAATTAGGTGATGCCTATCCTGCTTGATGAATTCATACAGATGTCGCCACATAAGAGCAAGAGCCTGCTGCCAGTAATAACAAATCCCTGTGGGACTACTCGAGTCTTGAGCTTGGAAAAGCCCATAAAGTTTTGATACTGAGTGGGGTTGCTCCACAAGAGTTACTAAAGATTGAACATTTAGGGAATCAGGGCTAGACCATGGGGTGAGCCCAAGTAAGAGAGAAATGCCTGTTTCAGCTGAAGGCAAGTCAAATCAAAAAATTGGGGCAAAGAAAGGCGTTCCCGTAGGACAGAAAATGGGAGAGGTCTGTCCTCCTCCAGTAAATCGTCAACTGAAGTATGTGGGAGCTGTGAACAAAAAGAAGGTGGGACTGGGTGATGAGCAATATGAATATTTAGATTACCAAAATGTGTTGAGTGAGCGCATTCGTCCAACCGAAGCCCAGGCAAATACATAATTGTCGTTAAGCCTTTAAAGAGCAAAAAAGTGGAAGGGCCTTGAAATGAGCAAGTAGGCTGGGTGGCTTAAGACAGAGTAGGCTACTTAATTGTATACCAGCCTGCTGACAAAGTCATCTTTCAATAAGTAGCCAAAGTGAGACATAAGCAGCCTCTGCTTCTGCCTGCCAGACTCAATCCCACTTGAAAAATGTATTGCCATGCAGGGCACAATAATACAGAAAAAAATTTGAAAGGTGCAAACCTCCCCGGTCCTTCAGGATAGTGAATTTAAAATAAGTATGTCGGACAGCCTTGCCCTTCCACAAAAACGCTGCTGAAGGCGAGAAAAACATGACCTAGGAAGGTAAGGACATAGCTTTTAAGAGAGTATAAAATACGTGGGAGAAAGTTCATTTTGACTATGCTAAATCTCCTCCAGAGTGAGATAGGCAAGGGTGCCCAATGCTGTAAATCAAGTTTAATCTGCTGCAAAAGGGCAGCAAAATTATGAGGGGACCCTGGTGAGCGATATGCCTAAATAAATTAACAGTTTAGGTACCCAGATTAACCCCAAATCTAAAATCTCCTGCTTATGAACGTAAGAATTTAGAGGCAGGACCTACGTTTTCTCTAAGTATAATCTGTACCCAGAGATGGCAGAGAAACGCTGAATGTCAGACAGAGTGGCCAGAATAGAAGTGGTGGGCTCCTCAATGTGCATGTGAGAGATCATCTGCATATGCAGACAATTTATAATGGGATCCTCCAACTGCTATTTCACGCACCGCCTGATTGGTCTGAAGATAATAAATTAGAGGTTCTAAATATAAATTAAAAAGAAACGGCAACAATTGGCATCTCTGCCTGGTTCCACACTGCAAGGAGAAAGGGGCAGACAGAACACTATTACATCAGATTTGGGCCGTTGAATTACTGTGTAGCACTTTAATCCAAGTAATGAACTCTGGAGGGAAACCAAATTTCTCCAAAACTAAAAACAAATAAGGCCAAGAAACCCGGTCAAGGGCCTTTTCTGCATCCAGAGAGACCCGGACGCAAACATTAAATAATGAAGCTTCTGGTGATGATCACTAGAAAGGTGGCCAGCCATAAAACCTACCTGCATTGAACCTATCAACCCATCCAATACTGCCTGAAGCCGGTTGGCTAAGACCTTGGTCAATATTTTAATATCGGAATTAAGTAGCGAAATTGACCTGTAACTGCTTGGGAATAATTCGTCCTTCCCAGGCTTCCATAAGAGGGGGATCCATGCCAAAGTGAAGGTAAAGTAATTGAGGCTGGATGTAAATAAATAATTAAACAGACGGGTTAAAAAGGGGGCTAAATGATCCATTAGTATCTTACAGAAATTGTTGGTAAATCCATCTGGACTGGGAGCTTTGTCCAGCGGGAGCTCCTGTATGACTTGGCAGACCTCTTGTCATGGGAAAGGCCTCCTCCCCACTTCCCTTTTTAACCTTACAATCCCACCCCTGGTCTTCCTCTTTCTACTAACATAACTAAAACATGTTTTGTTCCCTTTCATTACTTCCTGGGCTATTCTGCCTTCAGTAAGTGCCTTTGCACTCCTTACTACTTTCCCTGCTTCCCTTTGTTTCCCTTGATACATCTCCCTATCCTCCTTCCTCTGCATTTCCTTATACCAGGGCTCTTGGGGACGTGGGTATCCGCACCCTTTATGCATATTTTGTGCTCTCGGATGCGCGGCTTTTACCCCAAAAAGTCCGCAAGATGCTCAGGATTGCAGGCCTGGGAGTCCAAGCGGGCCATCTTACCACACATGTGCAAAATGTGTGACACTTTTTTTTTTTTCCCCGCTCCCTCCCCCTTGCTTACCTGGTAGATTTCTGCACCATTCACACCAGGGCAGACCACTGGCAAAGGGGGTGGGGTGGGGACATGAGAGAGATCTGGGAGAAAGGAAAAAGACTAGTGGGGGGATTGGATCATCCCCCTTGAAGGAGCCAGCACAGTGGTTCATCCTGAGAGGACGATTCTGGGAAGAGGAGAACAGCCACTACTAGGCGCCGACGGCCAGAGACAGCTGGGTTGCAAAGAACGTTGCTTAAAAAAAAAAAAAAAGTGATTTTACTTAAAGTGAAAAATAGTCTGTCGTTCCGCTACGAGTGAGAATTGAGTCGTAGCTGTGCAGCCACCGGGCTTCGACACACTGCAGGCAACTGACTTTTGGAGATTGCACAGGTATAAATTTAAAGTTTCATTATTTAGGCAGTTAGGGCACTGCACGGCCATTTGGCTGACGGTTTAGTGAGAGTAGGTTTACTGTGGTTTTTTTTTTTTCTTTCTTTTTCTGGTTGGGGCTTAGCTATAGTGGGTGCAAAAGGCGTGCAGCAAATTGCAGAGACTAAAGAGCTGGGGAGGGAAAGTCGAGACTACCTCATGAGTGGCAGATAGCAATGTCTCAACAAAGTCTTACTGATTTTGCTGGAGAATCTTTAGCAGCAAAGGACAAGGAAACAACATCATCCTCTGAGTGTGACATTAACACATCTCAGGAGACTGTGAATGTTGAAACCAATAATGATAAGCATCTGAACAAACTACATCATCTGCTGAAAGCAGCAACAAAAGGTTGTGGAGGGACAGCTGCACAAAGTTATTTCCATGACTTGAAAGGAGGAAGTAGACGGAAACATTGTTGGGAAATGTTGGTGGTGGAAAAAACAATCCATTTGCCACAACTGGCACAACCAATCTGCAAGTGTCTACTTTCTACAGACATGAAAGAAACAGAACATTTGCTGGTGAACACAGGAAAGAAAACAGCAGCAAAACTGTCTCTGCCAGTGGCATCTGAGAAGCAGATTTCAAGTCCTGAGGCAAAGGACGACAGTAAAGTTGCCCAGTTAATGACAATGCACTACCTTATCAAACAAGGGTAATCACTGAACTAGTTTGAAACACTGATATCTCTACAGGAGAGTAACAGAATCTTTCAGAAGGTCAGGGTGCTTAGGCTGAACTTTTGCTTGTGGAATGAAATCACTGATGATTGTGTTTTACATCCACAGAAAAGAAATGGCTGTCCAGAGTTGCAAGACAGTGGCACAATTTACTCTGGTTGGGATGCAAGATATGACATGCTAGACTCCATAAACAAAGTTATACAGGAAGAAATCAAAGCTCACTTAGCAGGTTCTCAGTTTCTTGGGGTAACAGTGGATGAAACTACTGATGTAACCATTCACAAAAAGCTGAACGTATATGTGAAGTGCATATTCAATGCACAGGCCAAAATTAATTTCATTGACTCTATCGCAATACCTGACGGGAGGACAGAGACAATTGAAGCAGAACTGTTACATGTGTGTTCTGCTAATGCAATTGACCCTATGAAGAGCATCCCACTAGCAAGTGACGGTGCAAGCATCATGACTAGAATGCACAATGGGTTGGGTGCAAAGTTAAGACAGCAAGTAATCCCAAGATTGATTCCGATCCATTGTATTGCCCACAGACTGGCACTGGCAGCAGCACAAGCATGTCGGGACAACCGTCTTCAATGAATATCAAGTAACCATCAAAAACGTGTACAGATACTACAGCAACTCTGCAGTATGGTACAGTGCCTTACGTTTCATCCAGGAAACTCTCAGTGATGAAAATATCAGATATCTGTCTCTAAAAGAACCTGCAAGTTTCTGGTGGCTATCACTGCATACTGCAGTTCAAGCAATTTACGGATCATACCCTGCACTTCTACAAGCCCTACAGCATGATGCAGCGAAAGGTGTCCAAGAAACAAAGAGCCTTCTCGCAAGATTAAAATCAGTCTGCTTTATCTTATGCACTTCTTGTTTCATGGATGTCTTTGACATGGTGAATAAACTGTCTCTAGTCATGCAGCGGGACAGTGTTAACATTTCAGTGGCCAGCAGCATGATAGAAGCCACAATTACTAGACTGCAACAGTTCAAAAAGAACAATGGGGTGGAGTTACAGAAGACATTTCAGGAACTTTACCAACGTCCTGGCATGTGGCAGGATCAGAAAGTGAATGACAGGCCAGCACTGTGCATGCAGTTCCAGATGGCATCTCAGGAATACCTGATGCAGCTCATTGAAAACATTCACACAAGATCTGAGACATCTTCAATGGAGTTGGTGCATAACTTAAAAATGTTCTTGTAAATCGTAAGCGTCTCCCTGATGACTCCAAGATAATGGACTATGTACTGCAAGAAGTGAAGGATGTTTGAACTTATTTCTAAGACACAACATTCAAAGAAGAAACACTGCCAGCACTTCTTGACCAAGACAGGACTGAGAAGGATTAAGGACAATTCAGACTTGTTCAGAAATCTAAAAAAGGTCTACCTTTCCTCAGCAGTGTCTGCCAAGACTTAATTGAGAACTATTCTGATGTATTTGTCATGCTGGCATGTGAAAGAGGCTTTTCTGTACAAAACAAAATAAAAACAAAAGGTAGAAGTTCACTAAAGGCTGTCGCTGTGAGTAAACACATGCAGACAGCCCAAGAAGGAGCTGAACTTGAAGACTATGACTCTCTTCAACCACTTAAGAAATTTAAGGCCATTAGACTGTGCAGAAAGAAAAAATTACTCACCTTAGTAATGTTGTTTCTTCTAATGGAGTCTTGCTATATTATGACATATGCAGTGAGTCCCAACCTTCGAACTGCTCTGGAGGAGAAAGAGTTAACTTTCCATGCCAGGCATGGAACGCTGAGCTCGAGCTCGGTTGAAACTCTGTCTGTTGTTCTTCAAACTCAAACCGTCAGATCTGTACGAGCTAAACTCACTGAGGTCCTGTGTGGAAGCTGTAAACCTACACTAGCCAACTGGCTACTAAACATAAGAACACATTTTTTGGTCCCAAAACAAAGACTCAAGTCAGGAGACCCAAAAAATGAAAAACACAACTCCAAGTCACCCCAAAAAGGAGGGGTGAAAACAACAAGGTGGGCATCTACTAAGTGCCAACGTGCACTGCCCACCCACATCCCAAAAACAGAGGTTCTGAGAGGGGCAGGCAGGGGAGGAGGTCATAATATAGCAAGACTTCATTAGAAGAAACAACATTACTAAGGTGAGTAATTTTTTCTTCAAACAACATGAAGTCTTGCTATATTCTCATTATATCAGACTACACAGCAGTATCCATGGAGGAGGGACAGAACCTACTTAGAAATAGGCTCTGAAGCATAGCTGTGTTAAACAGAGCATCACTCCTAGCCTGGATGTCCAGGGAGTAATGCTTGGTAAAAGTGTGAACTGTTTTCCAGGTAGCTGCTTGACATATCTCTAGAATAGGGATGTCCCTGGCAGCAGCCAGGAAGCAGCTGTACCTCTGGTAGAGTGAGCCCTCAGGCCTGAGGAGGAACCTTACCCAGCTTTTCATAACAGAATTGGATACAAGAGACAATCCACCTGGCAATGGATCTTTTAGTGGCAGGTTTCCCTTTACCAACCTCACCATAAGTGAGGAACAGTTGGAGGGAGTCAAACCTGTGACCCTTGGTCTGCTCTATGTAATAACTAAGGGCCCTCTTCACATCTAAGCTGTGCAGCCTCCTCTCGCCAGAGGAGGAATGGTCAGTGAAGTACACTGGAAGAAATATAGATTGGGTAAGGTGGAAATCTGAAACCACCTTAGGCAAGAACTTCCTGTTAGTCCTGAGGACCACCTTATCTCTATGAAAGGAGATAAAAATCGGGCTCCACTGACAAAGCTTGTAATTCACTTATGCGTCTGGCAGAAATGATGGCTACCAGAAACACAGTCTTCCAAGTCAAGTACTTAAGCTCTGCTGAAGACAAGGGCTCAAAGGGAGGGTGCATAAGCTGAGCAATGCAAACATTAAGACCCCAGGCAGGGGCAGGGTCCCTGAATGGAGGGTTGGTGTGAAGCAATCCCTTAAAAAACTTGGAGAATACAGGATGAGCTGAAAGAGAAGAGGTTTACCTGTTGAAATAAAAGCAGACACAGCTGCCAAATGTACTTTCGTAGCTGGTCTCAGCCCCAAGGTATTTAAATCACCATATAATCCAGGACTGTGGGTAAATCAGCAGATTCTGGGAAATATGCTTCCCAGAGCACCATATGGAAAACTCTTCCATTTGGAATTATAGGTAGCCCTGGTGGAAGGTTTCCTAGAAGCCTTCAATATATCCATTACACCTTGGGAGAGGTGTAGATCAGCAAACTCCTAACTCTTCAAGAGCCAGGTCTTGAGATTGAGAGATTTGAGGTTCGGGTACCAAACCCTCCCCTGAGCACAGGTTAACAGGTTGTGATTCCTGGGAAGACACAGGGGAAGATGGACTGCTAAGGACAGTAGGAGTGGATACCAGGGTTATCCGGCCCAATCTGGAGCAATCAGGATCATCTTGCAGGATTGAGATCTGATTTTAACTAACACCTTGAACAGGAGAGGGAAGGGGGGAAAGCATAGAGAAACTTCCCTTCCCAATTGAGAACTAAGGCATCTAGAGGGACTGAGCCCAACACTGGGGGCCTGCAGCAAAAAAGGGGAAGTTGGTGATTGTCTGGGGCTGCAAAAAGATCTATCTGCGGGGTGCCCCATCTGGCAAATATTACCTCCAGGACCAGGGGGTCCAGTGACCATTCGTGATGGCCCTGGGAAATCCTGCTGAGAGCATCTGCCAGGACATTGTCCTTGCCTAGGAGGTGAACTGCCGTAAGGGAGGTGTTCAGGGAGTAAGCCAGAGACCACAACTTCATTGCTTCGGTGCACAAGGCCGTAGACCGAGTGCCTCCTTACTTGTTGATGTTCCACATTGTGGTGGTGTTGTCTGTTCTGACCTGTACAACTTTGTTCTGAACAGATTTGGAAAAAACTTGAAGTGCTAGAAAAACTGCTCTGAGTTTCAACAGATTGATGTGGAGCAGAGATTCCTGAGGGACCACAACCTGGGTAGTGAGGTCGCCCATGTGAGCTCCCACCCCAAGAGGGATGCATCTGTAGTAAGGATTAAGGAGTGAGACTGAGTGACAAAGGAACCCCTTGACTCAGACTGCTCTGATCCTGCCACCACTGTAGGGCTTGGATCAGGGTTCGAGTTACTGGGATCAATTTGGTTAGAGGGTCTTTCCTTTGAGACCAAAAGGCTCTCAAATGGAACTGGATGTCCCTCATCTGAAATCTTGCTCCCTGCACTACTGCTGTAGAAGGAGCCATGTGCCCCAGGAGCTTTAGAAAATGCCTTGCTGGTCGAGAGACCTGCAGGGTGAATGAGGAGGCCAGAGAGACCAGGGTCCTTGCCCTGTCCAAAGGAAGGAAGGCTCCGCTTTCTCTGTGTTCAGCTCTGCGCCTATGAAGGTGAGGAGCTGGACAGGCTCTAGAACTGACTTTGAAAGATTCAGAAGGAAACCTAGAGAGGTGAGCAGCTGCTGAGTTATCTGTAGATGTAACTTGACTTGGTCTGGAGACTGGCATACTATGAGCCAGTCGTCCAGGTAAGGGAAGATGGCAATTTTTTGCCTTCTTAGGGAAGCAACTGCTACTGCCAGGCATTTTGTGAAACCATTGGAGCAGAGTGAGGCCAAAGGGCATTGTTCTGAACTGGTAATGGCCTGAGGGCAGCTCGAACCTGAGGTACTTTCGATGGGAGCTTCTGATGAGAATATGGAAGTAGGCATCCTTGAGGTCCAGGATGCTAGCAGTCCCTGGCCTTAGAGAGGGTAGAATAATTCCCAGAGTCACAATTTTGAATTTTGGTTTTAAAAGGTGCTTGTTTAAATATCTGAGATCCAGGATGGGCCGCCATTCTCCTGTCTTTTGGGGTAAGGAAGTACCTGGGTACAATCCTTTGCCCTGGTTTAGAGGTGGAACCCTTTCCACAGCTCTGAGAGCCAGGAAGAGACCTCTGCCTCTAGGGCAAGTGCCTCTGGTGGATTTGCAGGTGGAAAGAATCTGGTTCTCATCTTTGGAAATTTTTGAAGCTGAAAACCAGTCCCTGGCTTACTACTTCCAGGACCCACTTGTCTGATGTCAGAGACTTCCAGTCCTGGACAAAGTAAGCCAGCCTGCCCCTTACAGGTAGCTGAGAATCGGCCCTGGCAACCCCATCAGGGTGCCTGCTTGGCAGGGGCTTTGGGCTGAGGGGTGGAAGCAGGTGCTTGTACCCCGTCTGCCTCTCCCTCTAAAGAACCCCCTCTGGGCGTAACCAGAAGAGGAGGCCTGGGCTTGGTAAAAAGGCCTGCCCCTGCCCCTGGAAAGCTGCCTTTGAGGAGTGGCCTGCCTTTCCTTGGCCTGTGCACCCTATAGGTGGTCCATACTCATCCATTTTTTCATGTAATTCTCTGTCTGCTCCCCAAACAGAGAATTACCCACAACAGGAAAATCCATGGCCTTAGTCTGGTATCCCAGACAGGCTAGTACATCTGAGCCAAGCCATTCTGCGAAGTGCCACAGATGTAGCCATGACTCTTGATGACACATCATTAGAGTCCACTGCAGCATGGAATTGCACCTTGGATGCCTCAATACCATCAGCAGCCACCTGCTCCAGCTCCTTGGCAAGCTGGCCAGGGACCTGTTTTGCTAGAGCCATAACAGTATCCCATCTGGATTTCTGATATCTAGCAACATAAGCCATATAATTGCCTGTCTGAGTCCCAAGGATGCTGCCATGTACTGTTTCTTTGCCATGGCATCAATCCTCCTGGAGTCCTTGTCAGGGGGGTGTGAAGCCAAGGGAATATTTGCCTTGTCACAGGCTTTAGCCTGCACTACCCCAACATTCCAGACGTGGACTGGAGCATCCCAGCAGCAGCATCAACTAGGAGCAGATTTATCCTGGACTCCCTTCAGGGTGCCTTCCTCAAGCAACTGGTCATGGAACCAACTCGGCAGAAGGCAATACTGGACCTTGTGCTCACAAACAGGGACAGTGTGATGGGGTAACAGTGGGGAGCACCTGGGAAACAGTGACCACCAGTCATTGTGGTTTGAAATCACAGAAAGAGCAGAACCAAACCACACAAAACACGTATCCTGGATTTTAGGGGGCAGACTTTGGGAAAATGGGAAGATACTTGAAAGAGGCATTAAGGGAATGGGACAGGAATCAGGGTTGAGGAACAGTGGGCAGTATTTAAAATGGGATTACAAGAACAGCAAAATTATGCATTAAGCAGGTTAGCAAGAGGAAAAGGAAGAGGAGACCATTATGGTTTTCCAAAGAGGTAGCAAAGAAAGTGAAAGCCAAAAAGATTGCATTCAGGCAATGCAAAAAGACACAGGCAGAAGGGGATAGGGAGAAGTACCAGGAGAAGCAAAGGGAGGCAGCGAGGTCAGTAAGGAAGCCAAAGCTCAGACAGAAGAACACATTGCAAAATCAGTGGGTAAAGGGATAAAACCTTTACAGGTACATAAGGAAAAAAGAAGACAAAGGAGGGATAGTGAGACTGAAGGGGAGGATGGGGCGTAGGGATGACAACAGTAAAGCTGACATATTGAACAGGTATTTCTGCTCAGTCTTACTGAGGAAGAGGAGGGTAATGGGTCTGAAGGAGTACAAGGTGAGAATGGTGCAGAATGGACACAAGTCCCTTTACGAGAAAGGGTCCTGAAAGAACTGGAAGTAATAAGAGCTGATAAAGCAATGGGGCCAGATGGGTGCACCTCAGGGTCCTTAAAGAACTAAGAGAGGTGGTGGCTGAACCTCTGGCTATCCTGTTTAGCGATCACTGGAAACAGGGGTACCCAAAGACTGGAGGACAGCAGATGTAGTCCCCTTATACAAAAGTGGGAACAAAGAGGAAGCAGGAACTACAGACCAGTCAGCCTCACCTTAGTAGTGGGAAGAACATGAAGCACTACTGAAGGGAGATTGGTGGAACATCTGGTTGTCAATGGACTACAGGACCCAAGGCAGCATGGTTTCACCAGGGGAGGTCATGTCAGACCAACCTCGTGAATTTTTGACTGGGTGACTAGGGAGGTGGATCAGGGAGGCAGTGGACATGGCCTATCTGGACTTCAGCAATGCGCTTGACACTGTGCCACATAGAAGACTATTACACAAACTGGGGAATATGGGTGTGGGCAGGACAGTAGTGTGGTGGTAGGTAACTGGCTGGGTGGCAGGACACAGAGGGTGGTGGTAAATGGCTGTCACTCCACAGAGGGAAGAGTGACCAGTGGGTACCACAGGGATCAGTGCTGGGACCGGTCCTATTCAACATCTTCATCAGTATTGCTGAGGACCTAGAAGGCAGAATTTCACTGTTCGCTGATGACACAAAGCTCTGTAACAGAGTAGACACACCAGAGGGTGTAGACAGAATGAGGCGACCTGCAGAAACTTGAAGAATGGTCAGGGTTTGGCAGTTGAAATTCAATGCAAATAAGTGCAAGATAATGCATATGGGGCACAAAAACCCTGGCACAATATATCAGTTGGGGTGAGGATATAGCATGCACCAAGCAGGAAAGGGATCTTGGGGTTGTCATCTCTGATGACCTCAAGGTAGGGAAACAGTGTGACAAGGCAGCAGGTAAAGCAAATAGGATGCTGGGATGTATAGGCAGGGGCATCACCAGCAGGAAAAGGGAGGTCATAATTCTGCTATACAAGACACTAGTGAGGCCCCACCTGGAGTACAGTGTACAGTTCTGGAGACCATACCTACGTAAGGACATAGACAGGGTAGAGAAAGTTCAGAGAAGGGCAACAAAGATGGTGCATGGATTGCATCACAAGTCCTATGAAGACAGGTTGAAGGAACTGAACATATACTCCCTGGAGGAGAGGAGGGAGAGGGATATGATAGAGACATACAAGTATCTTACAGGAGGAACAGGGTGCAGGAAAACACTATTTTAAGTGAAAAGATGTTCCAGGACTAGAGGGCATGGGATGAAGTTGGAGGAGGACGATTCAGAGGAAACATGAGAAAGAATTTCTTCAGAGAACGGGTGGTGGACAAGTGGAACACCCTGCCAGAGGAAGTGGTGGGGGCTGAAACAATCACGGGATTTAAGAATGCATGGGATAGACATAAAGGAATTCTGGAGGTCAGGGGTAAGGGGCCACAGACTTCTAGGAAAACAAACTGAACTTACAAGCTCAAATGGGCAGACTGGGTGGGCCATAGGCCCTTATCTGCCGACACTATCTATGTATCTATGTATGGCTGCATTGTTGTGTAAGGAACTCCATATCAGAGCCTAACAATGTGTACCTCTTGTCCATTCTCTTATCCACAGGAGGTATAGTGTGAGGAGTTTTTAGAATTTTAACTGTTTCCCAAAAGATTTATGCAAAGAAATATACACTCTCCTAGACTCTGGGATATCCATCATTTCCACATAGTCAGGCTCCTCTTGATCATCCACAGCTTCCTCCATAGGGAGCTGGAGGGTTTCAGCCACTTTTTTATAAAACATAAAATGAGAAGGGGAATCAGAAAGCCTAGGAGGAGACACTCCTGAAGGTCTGTCTGGGGAGATGTCCGGGTCAATGGGCACATCCAGACTTTCAAATCCACATTCACCCTCCTCATACTCCTCTTCCCCCACCTCCGGTTCATAATATTCCTCTAAATCATACTCTGGAACCGGTGGAACTGGCCGAACCGTACGCTTACCTGATGGTGTCGGTTCAGTCAGAACCGGGGAAAGCGACTGGACAATTTTAATCGCTTTGGCTATTTCTTCAGCGGTTGGAGAGGAAAGTTTTGGCTCCACACCAGCTGATTTCCTAGTCCTTTTTGCTGGAACAGACTCCTCAGAGTCGGATCTCCTTTTGGTTGAGGAAGTCTCACCCTGGTCAGAGGGCACTCCCTCCGGTTCTGCTGGAACCGAACCGGGCTGGCCATCTGGTTCAGTGGACTTCTTGGCCTCCCTTTCCCTGAGCCTACCAACTCTCTTTTCCAGGGTAGCTGCAGGAAAACTTTTACAAATCTGGCAGTCTGCATTGAGGTGGTCAAACCCCAGACAATAAACACAGGTGGTGTGGGGGTCAGCCTTGGCAAAGACTTCCCCACCGACACTGCAGTGTTGAAACCCAGTGGGCCCGGTTTTTCTTTTGGGTTTCTCAGACATAGTGCCAGCCTAACCAAACTTACCCGTTTATGGCAATCCACCAGGTAAGACCCTCTTATCGGTTCCCAACCGTGTCACGGGTCGTGGAAAAAAACGTAATAAAATCTGCTTTTTTTAGAACCGATAAGAACCGGTAACCACACTCTAAATCACAGATTAATATATTTTAAACAACCTGATCGGTTCAAACCGAACCGATAAACCGTTTACAAGTTCCACACAGAATAGAAATTAATGTAAAACCTATCTAGTACTCACAATACCACAGACAGAGTCTGAACCGACTGGTTGCAGTTTAAATTCGGTCGAAAACCGAGAAAAACAATACTTTAACTGACAAAATGAACCGAGCAGAAGGAGAAATCTCCAGAGCGACTGTTCAGTGAGGCGGAGTAAAGAATCTGACGGTTTGAGTTTGAAGAACAACAGACAGAGTTTCAACCGAGCTCGAGCTCAGCGTTCCATGCCTGGCATGGAAAGTTAACTCTTTCACCTCCGGAGCAGTTTGAAGGTTGGGACTCACTGCGTATGTCATAATATAGCAAGACTTCATGTTGTTTGAAATAATGTTTTAAAGTTGTCTTAAATTATGATTTTGTGTTTTTAGTTTCAGACCCAAACTGACCTGACCCCAGAGAGAAAAGATGACTGTGATGGCAACTTGGGCATAGGAAAGAAGAAGATAAGTATTTTGTCCCCATTTATAAAGGGGGTGGTGTGGGGCAAAGAAATTATAGCCCCAGTTCTGTTCTTAACACCATGGGTTTTTGGTGGAGCCACAGTCTAACAAATACACTACCCCAAGGGGGTGGGGGGGTGGCTGGCCATAACAAGTATACCCCCCATTCTGTTCTTATCTCACTGCATGGCTTTTTGGTGAGGGAGAATATGTCTAAAAAGTTCAGTACCCCGTGGGGGTGGCCATAGGGGTTGACAAGTTTTAAAATTACATGCTAGTTCAAGGACAAGTGATCTAGCCAGAAATAATAGCCCCAGTGTTGCGAGTGGTAGCCCATGTTTGGAAGGCTATAATTTAAAGGAAACTTGGAAAAAAGTATGTAGCAACAAAATATATGGTGTAGGGAGTTGTATTATGAATCCTGTGTAGCTGTAGCTACTGGAAAAACAGGATAAAATGTATTTTCTGTTAAATTAATACAGGTGGACGTGGAAGTGTAAGATAAGTGCCAGTCCCAGAACAAAGGTCAACAAACTAACATGCGTAGTAGTATGTCAGTATAATAATTTATTTATTTATTTTATTTATTGATGATATCAGATTTACAACCTGAGTCATAGACTCATTTACAAAGGCTCCTCATCAGAGTACAATACAGATCAATAAGCAAGGTAGCATACAATAAGACAAAGAGGAAAAAACAGGTTATAAACAGTACATTCAATAAGGAGGATGGGGCCTATACAATTGGGTAGCTATACAAGTCTGACTAAGGAGCCTGTAATTGCCAATGAACAGTACAATCAATAAGGAGGATGAGGCCTATACAATTAGGTAAATATACAGGTCCAGCTAAGGTGCTTGTTATTGCCATGGTCCAAGCAGTCGAGATTCCGATATTATCATTAACACAGTCAATCTCGTGCAAAGAGAAAGAAACACTAACAGCAGCAGAATAAAAAAAATTTAGCCCACACTCTCTCCATGTGGTACTTGTGGTACTGAATGTTTATATGCACCAGCTGGCATCTCCATCCCTGCTCCATTACTAAGGCAGGACTGGGCAGGCCTGGCCAGGGCCCAGTAGCCAAGAATTTGTGGTGCTAAACAGCAGCCCATACTTAGCCAGTGCACTGGCAGCGACGGGTGGAGAGTATGTGGTCTTTGAGGGCTACTTTGAAGGGGCCTAGTCTGGAGACAGAGGTAACGGCTGGGGGGAGTTCACTGTACCATAACGATGCTCTGTAGGTAAAAGACCTTTGGGTTAGTGAAGTCGTGACCTTGGGAACAGCCCACATCAGTTTATTTGCCAAGCGGGTGTTTGTTGAAGCATGAGCAGTGCAGAGAGAGGCAGAAACCCCGAGGGGGGTAAGGCCTAGTTGAATTCTTTGGGTGAGGAGACATGTTTGATAGCATACTCTTTCGTCTAGCGTGAGGATATTTGTTAGAGCATACCGGGTGCAGCTGTGGGTACACCTATCTACTCCAGAGAGGAGTCTACATGCTTTGTTGATAGCTAAGCAGATTTTATTGAGAGCAGTGTGGTCAGCGGCTGAGTAGATGGTTAGCCCAAAATCTATTAGAGAGAACACAGGAGGTAACAGCAAGGTTAAGGGCCTCTGGCGGTAGGCAGACTCTAGAACTAAAAACACTCGTCCAAGCAAGCGAGACTCTGTGCACAGCTTGTACAGTAACAGAAACGCTGCAGCTTCAAACGCCTATTATCTTTTTTAATTTGAGTAGCTACTAAATGAAACTTCAGGGGAATGACTGACTGTGATATTTGTGGATACCAGTTTGACATCGGCTGTGCTGTGTGTACGTTCTACAGCACATGGTCACTAACTTCTCCTATATTTAATTTTAAGCATTGATGTTTGGTTGCCTGCGGTCTCTGAGTTAGGTCACGTGACTACTAGAGACTTCCAGGTTTCAGGGGCTTAAAAACACTCGTCTGAGTGAGCCGGGTGAGCATGTGGAGATGCGCGCAGAGACAAGTGCGTCTTAGCACGTGTCTAGTGTGTCCAGCGGGGACTGCTGGGCGTGGGGGTAAGTTTAAACGATTATATAGGTTTGGGTACCTTTAATGGTGGATTTAAACAAGTAGTCGTTTCTGTGTGATAGTATTGCCTCTACACTTTGTGCCAAATAAGTTCAAGCACTATAGTAACATTTGTGAATCTTGTAAACATGGGAGACTCAGGAGTCCAAGAACTTACCCAGGCCCCTCTGACTTGTGATACAGTGTCCAATAAATCACTACCTGATACAATAATGACCCTTGATGGAGACATTGGTCTAAAATGTATAAATTGTCTCATGTACTCCCTAGTTACTGAATTACCAACAAACACTATATGTGCAAAATTTGCCTTGCTAATAGTGTCTTAAAGGAAGATATTACTACATTTTATGCTAAACTTGACCAAATTGAAAGTCAACAGAGTAAAATGGCTAAAGTACTACAAACACAAAATGGTGTCTCGAGTAATAGCTCTCTACTCAATGAGGTTAATTACGAAGCATGTTTAGACACAGGATCTGATGGAGCCAATTTACGGATAAATCATATTAAACATCAAAAGGAAGTGTAACCAAGAGGAAGAAGGGACTAGTGAAATGGGAGATGGGGATTGGATGTTGGTGCAACATGGGCATAAATCAAAAGTAAGGCAAAGGGCCTTGGGTAATCAAATTACTTTACAAAATAGATTTAAACCTCTAATTGATTTATCAAATAAAGAAATGAAGGATCTAAATGTAAATTGTACCCTTAGTAGTACTAATTTAGGGAATCGTGACCCTCTTATTCCTATAAATGAGTGTCAATCAAGTATTCATTCTGAGAGAGTTACTAATAATGTAATGACATCTGATATTGAAACTTTGCCTGTTAGCAGTACTATGCTGTTGGAATCATATTCTCAATCAAATTATATTGATGAAAACCAGAGTATTATTATTACTAATCCAGATCCCACCGCGTCTTGTTATGGATTACTTAACAATATAATAGAGAGTGGAATTACAAATACTAAACAAATTCCAGACCTGTTATATCCAATCCTGCATCTTCAGCCGAAATCAATATGATGCAGACTGCTTCCAATAGTAAACCTCAGGAACCTATTGCTGTAAATAATTGCATTCTTGCATCTTATGAATCAGACAGCAATATATCTACTACTAGGCAATATTATGTGTTCGGGGACTCATTGGTTAAATATATTGAAAAGTTTGTTTGCAGACAGGATAAGCATAATATAACTTGTTCCTTCTTTAGAGGGGCTGGAATCAGAGATATACATAACATGATTGGTAGCATACTTAATAATTTAGGCACAAATCCTCTTGTGATTATTCATACGGGAACTAATAATTTGAATAAACTAACCGTTGAGGAAATAAAACAGAAATACATAGATATGGCTGAAATCTTACACACCTTAAATTGTGAAATCAATTTTGAGAAATTCTACCAGTTCCCAGAGCAGGATTTCAAAAAAAAAAAAAAATCAAACAAATAAATGAATGGCTTAGAAAATGGACCTTGCAAATGGGTCATACATGTGTGACTCATTGGGAAACCTTTGTTTGTAACAACTCCCTCTATTGTTGGGACAGTTAACATTTGAGTAAACATGAGGCTTACAAATTGGGAAGGACTTTCAAGGATATTACTGGATGTGATTTAAATTAGTTAAGAAGGGGGACAAGGGCAGTAGAAAAGCTATCAGTAATCCTATTACCAAATCCAAATTAAAAGTGTTGAATCTAAATGCTCAAAGCCTAAATGCCAATAAATTAACATAATTTAAATTATTACTGGCTATTGAAGATATTGATATAGTTTGTGTAACAGAGACCTGGTGTGATGATTCCAACTCTTGGTCTAATAATATTTTGGGGTATCAACTATTCACAAAAATCGGATTGGTAAAAGAGGTGGAGGTGTTTGTTGTTATATATCAAATCAGATTCCCTGTTCTGAACTGAATCTAAAACTGCAATATGAAACCTCGGTAGAAACCCTATGGCTCAATCTTGACTTGGCTCCCCTTCTCAAATTAATATTGGGCGTTTGTTACAGACCTCCTTCAGCCGAACCATGTAGTAATAAACTAATATTACAGGAAATTGAAGAAGTTTCTGGTTTAGCCAATGTATTAATTGTTGGTGATTTTAATGCCCCAGGTACAAATTGGAAATCACTATCTGGTCTAAATGATTTTGAAAAAGATCTATTAGACACCATTACGTCTTGTGGTTGTGATCAGTTGGTTAATGAACTTACTAGGGATGCTAACATCTTGGACCTTATTATTACCAATAATGTTGAACATATCGTTGACACAAGAGTCAAAAGTCATCTGGCAACTAGTGACCATAATATGGTTGAGTGTAATATTGACTGTACAAGGTCCAAACTAAATTTAAAAGCCGTTACTAAAACTCCTGATTATAAAAATACTAATTGGGTGAATATAATAAAAGAATTAAACAATATTAATGGGGAAATAAGTCTAAAAGGGCTTCATGGTAGGAATATGTGGGATAAAATCAATACTATCCTTCAGGATGTTATTCATAAATTTGTACCGATGAGGAAGAAATATAATAGTAAAGGTAAAATTCCTTTATGGTTTAAGAAATCAATTAAGAAACAGATTCGCAAGAAATAAAAGTTATTTAAGCGATAAGTTATTTAAGAGATTTAAAAATAATCCCTGTTATAAAAATCTAATTTTACATACAGCTGAACAAGCTAAACTACATAAATTGATTAAAAAAGAAGCCTGGAACGTAAGTTGGCTTGTAAAAAGGATTTAAAACGTTTCTTTGCTTACATAAATACCAATAAACAAAAAAAAAAAAAAAAAAACACAATTACCTCAACTGTACATAATGGGAAATTTGTTATAGATCCTAAAGAAATAGCCCTTAACTTAAACCAGTATTTTATTTCTGTATTTAATCCATCATCTAGTTCAGATCCTGTATTCTCCAAGGAAGGTAGTCAACCTTTTGAAATTCAGCAAGAAGTGGTGTTAGACGAGTTATTAAATCTAAAAGCATCTTCCTCACCTGGGCCTGATAACCAGAGTCCTGTAATTTTTAAAAACTTGGCTAAGCCACTTTCTTATCCACTCACCATGTTGTTTAACACTTCATTATCATCTGGTGTTGTTCCCAATGACTGGAAGAGAGCCACAGTGGTCCCAATTCACAAAAAGGAAGGTGTTCTAGTGTCTCTAATTATAGGCCTATTAGCATTACTTCTATTTGCTCTAAACTGATGGAAAGGATAGTAAGAAATAAAACTGAAAGTGAGATGAAGGTATTACATCTTCTGGACTTGTCACAACATGGTTTTCGCAAAGGATTATCATGTGTGACACAGCTTCTGTCTTTTTATGAGTGTGTTAGTGACAAATCAGATAGTAACGTCTCCACTGATGTCATCCTCCTGGATATTATAAAAGCATTTGATACAGTACCCCATGATTTGTTGATATCCAAACTAAATAAAATTGCAATCAACAAATATATTGTTAGATGGATTAAAAACTGGCTTACAAATAGCAAACAGTCTGTTAGGATAATTGGTATATTGTCTAGTGAGGAGGGTGTCTTCAGTGGAGTACCCCAGGGATCAGTGCTTGGTCCAGTGTTGTTTTCACTGTACATTAGTGACACGGGGAGTGGTATAAAGGGTGTCATTTCAAAATCTGCAGATGATACCAAGATAGGACATGAAGTGGATTCCATACAGAACTATCTAGAGTTTTGCCAGGATCTGGAATTAATTGAATCTTGGGGAAGATGTAATAAAATGGAATTTAATTAATCTAACTGCACAGTGCTGCATTTTGGTAAAAAAAAATCCGAAATATAAATATAAACTCAATTGAAAAACACTTAAATCTTCCAAGAATGAACTTGACTTGGGAATTTGGGTAAATACTGAGTTAGCTACTGTTGATCATACTTGCCATGTCTCCAAGATTACAAACAGATTTCTAAGAACTATAAAAAAAACTTTCATTACTAGCGATAAAGGACAGTTTAATGAAATTATATAAATCATATATAATTCCGCACCTTGATTATGGTTCTCCCTTATGGAGCCCTTATTTGAAAAAGTAGATTAGTTTATTAGAAAAAATACAAAGGAAATTAACTACATCCTTAGCAGGTTACAATAATAAGGATTACAGGTCTAGAATAAATGAATTAAGTTTGTTTACACTGGAGACTTGAAGATGAGAGGTGATTTACTTCTGACCTACGAGATATTGCAAAATTCTAACCTGATGAGGTTATGTGGCTTTAACTATAAAGATATATCAGCAAACTATTTAAGATCACATAAGAGACAATTATATGTTCCAAGGGCAAAAACTGTTCAAAGACATTTTTTTTTTTTACTATGAGATCATCTAAATCATGGAATTACCTACCTACTAATATTGTACTGGCACCATGCTTTGAGCAATTTAAGATTAGATTAGACAATTACTTGATTCAAATTCGGTTGGGCAACTGACCCCATGAAAAACTGGCCCCACTAGGAGTGGGAGACAGTTAAAAAATAATAATAAACTTTATTTTTAATGCGCCTTTCAAATATCAAGGCGCAGTACACAATTAAAATAGTTTAAAAACAATACTACATCATTATAAAAACATACAATACAATTACAGTCTGTCATCTTCAGCACCATCACCATAATCCTTATTCCATAAATACGTTTTCAATGCTTGCTTAAAGCCCCCCACAGTCAAGCACTCCCTAATCCAATGGGGAATAGAATTCCAGAGGGTTGGTGCCACGAACAGAAATGCCTGGGCCCCAGAAGATTTTAAAAACACCCTTGGAATCTCTAGCAACCTCTCGTTGGCTGAGCAGAGCAGTCGCTTTGGAGATAAGGTACCAGAAGCTCTTTCAGGTAGTCAGGGCCCAGTCCATGTAGGGCTTTATAAGTCAGTAATCCAACTTTGAAGGTGATTTGCCACTGAACTGGCAGTCAGTGCATCTCCCGCAGCACGGGTGTGATGTGGGAAGATCGAGGAATCCCCATCAACAACCAGGCTCCGGAATTCTGCACCAGCTGCAAGCGGCAGATATCAACCCCCGGAAGCCCAAAGTAAAGGGAGTTGCAGTAATTTAAACGCAAAGTCACAAAGGCATGGATCAATGTAGGCAGGTCCCCAGACGGAAAAAGGTGCTTGATCCTAGCGATGTTCCTCAGATGATAAAAGGATAACTTAATGACAGCTGACACTTGCAAACGAAGTGTCAGCCCATTGTCAAGAATCACCCCTAGGTCTCGCACCTGTTCAGAGATAGGGAGCTCGGAGTCCCCAAGGAATAAACCTATGGATTTACCTGATCCTCACCCCCCCCATCCGGCGACCTGGATCCACAACCATCACCTCTGTCTTCCCAGGGTTCAACTTCAACCAGCTGGACTTCATCCAACCTTGGATTTCGGCAAGGCAGTTATTAAATACTGCGAATGCTCCATCCTGGTCTGGTGCGAAAGACAGGTACAGCTGGGTATCATCAGCATAGCAATGAAACTTCAGCCCATACCATCTTACAGTGTCTCCGAGGGGAAGCATATACACCACAAACAGCATGGGAGACAGCACTGAGCCCTGGGGCACCCCACAAGACAGAGAGACAGGGTCGGAGGAAAAAAACCCTGACACCACCCTCTGAGTTCTACCGGTGAGAAATGAAGTAAACCATCTGAAGACCAAACCAGAGAGCCCACAAATGAATCTCAGGCGCTCAAGCAGAACCCCATGGTCAATGGTGTCAAACGCTGATGACAGATCAAGAAGTACCAAAATGGACTGTTTTTTCTGGTCTCTCGCCATCCAGAGATCACTGAGCACCCGAACCAGCGCAGTCTCGGTACTGTGCCTCTTTCGGAAACCGGATTGCAGAGGTTCGTAGATGCTATGGATGGTCAGATGGTTCTCCAACTGAGCAGCCACTACTTTTCTCAATCAAAGGGAAGGTTAGAGATTGGCCTGTAGTTAGCGAAGAGTGTCTGGGTCCAAAGAAGCCTTCTTCAACAAAGTTGTCACCACTGCCTCCTTCAGGGAACAGGGGTACTCACCAGAGTCAAGGAAGCACCAGACTATCTGCGCCAGAACCGGGCTGATAACATCACTACAGCCCATTATCAGGGCTGTAGAACCCGGATCTAAACTACAGCATGTAGTGCGCATACCCTGGACAATCCTCATAACATCCACAATTTCCGTCCGTTCAAAGGAACTCCAGGAAAAAGCAGGGGTGGTGACCAAGCGCTGATCCACAACAACTCCCATAGAGTGTGCTGCACAGGTCTCCGACTTGATGTCGGCCACCTTATCAGCAAAGAACAGAGCAAGCTCATCACACTGCAATTGTGAAAAAGGTCTACGAACCTGTAGACAGGCTGGGTTGCACGGCCTGTCCACAGTTCGAAAGAGCTGAGCTGGTCGGTTCTGAGCAGCAGCAATTTCCCCGGAGAGGAATTTTGCCTTCTTACGGGAAATTTCTGACTGATAGAGTCGATAATGCTCTAGCAGTCTAAGACAGTCGGCATCTAAGCCAGATTTCCACCAGCACAGCTCTAACCTGCGCCCTAGTCGCCGCATCTCCCTCAGGTCCCCATCAAACCACAGAGACCGAGGGTGAAGGGAGAGAGGACGCACACGGACCGGAGCAATGGAATCCAGTGCTGAGGTATAATGGCCTTATTATATGCCAGAACCAAAAACCTCCAGATCCATGCTAGCCACAGGAAATTTTGATAGATCAAGTACCGCAGTTAGACCATCAAGAGTCATATTCTGTAAAGGGTGGTACTTGACCATCTCCACAGGGGCTGGCCTACAAAGAGGGGTGCAAAAATTGAATCGCACAGTGCAATGGTCGGACCATCCGACGGGTTCCACCCCCACGTCAGAGGCCTCCATCCCCAGGAGGAAAACCAGGTCAAAAGACTGGCCATGTTTATGAGTGGCAGAGGTAACCACTTGTGTGAGGCCCAATGAATTCATCAATTGGAGGAAGAGTCGTCCAAATTGCGAGAGTTTGTCGTCGATCCAGGCATTGAAGTTACCCAGGACCATCAGCCTGGGTGACTCAAACACCAGGTCGACCACGAAGTCCGCCACTTCCTTCAGGAATAGCTTCTCATCCCCGGGTGGATGGTAGACGAGAGCCAACCTACAGCCCCCACCTGCCACTACGACACATTCAAATGATCCAGTCTCCTCAACTGGGACACCTGTGAGATCCAAATCAGTCCTGAAACAGACCACAACCCCCGTGGTCCAATCTCGGTCGGTGAATCACCAGGTACCCAGCCGGAACCGCCACCTCAAGTACGGCGCCGGCATTACCATCCAGCCAGGTTTCGGTGATGCACGCCAGATCCGTTGTACCCACCAAGTCTGCGATAATGGCAGTCTTGTTCCCAACAGATCTGGCATTGCATAACACCGCCCGAGTTGGACAGAACTCCTGGGCTGCCCCGGCCACCTGCCCACCATCAATGGAGGTGCCTTTAGGTATGGAGACCAAACAAGGTGACCCACATTCTAGACTCCATTTTGCCCCGGGCGTCTTCTGGGCTTAACCACCCTGATGCGAGAGCCCTGCTCCTCCACCCTCTGCCGTTCACACCCCCGCCCCGCCCCATGCTCCTGCGGGCAATACCCAGAGCCCAGCAGCATTGATAGGTAGAAAAAAGCAACAGTGGGGGATAAAAGGGACAGAGGGCATGAAGAGCGGAGGGTGAACAGCGCATGACCTGAGGGGTGGAACAGCGATGCATATCCCAGGCCCAAAACATGGCTCAAAAAGAGCCAACACACTTCCAATCTAGCTTGCAAACATAGATTTGTACAAACACAAATCTAAATAAATAGTATAAAAACTAAAACTAAAAACTAAGCAGGATGTTAAGTAACCATCAGAAGTTGCTTTCAGGAAAAAAAAGGAAAATTGCATCCACGTAAATGAATAGCCCTCCTCTCACAAGGTATTCTCATTAACATAGAATAAAATAAAAATCACAATTTTAATAGAAACAAAACAGATTTTTACACCCAGGTTCCTTTCACTACCTGGGTACCCAGAATGGTCGTGCACTCTCACTGCTCTAAACATCCAACATAAACTGAACAAACAATATAGTTAGTTAGGCTCACAGATCCTCTCACTACCTGAACGCCCAACCTAACCGGGCACTCTCACTGCTCGGAATACAGAAAACTTCCAACATAAACTAAATAAACAGTACAAATTAATAAGCATCCAGGACCTCTCACTTCCAAGGTGCCCACAAAACCGAGCACTCTCACTGCTCGGAATACAAAAACAAAAGCAGTTTTAATTCCCAGAAGACAGTTTCCAATGGTAAGAAACGTCCAAAAAAATCTTCTTAAAAAGGTGCAAGACTCTGTGGCAGTCTAGTTCTAAAAGACAGCTGGATTCCTTAAAACCCTTTTGTGAGGCCCAACCACCAGAAAAGTCAGCCCCACCACCTCAACCCCTTACTTATGACAGCCCACCGGCTTGTCAGCAAGGGGCCTAGGAGAAACCTCAGTCCCAACCGCCGGCCCCAGGGCTTGACTAGGCCTAGCCTACTGGGTAGAAGCCAACTCCCGTGACTGGCCACACATACTTTCCAGGGTCTTTAGTCCCAATCTAACAGATTCTGCATAACAGCAGCAGACATCCCAGCAAAACAGTGTGTCAAACAATAAAAGACAGAATTCATACGGTTTCCGAATCCTCCAATCTTCGTGCTCTTCTTAGTGCTACAGATCCCCAAGACATACACGCTGCCAAATCCTCAGTTGGTCATACTCCTGGCAAATTTCAAACAGTTAATTGGGCAGTGAGCTCGACAAGACCGAGAGCAGTAAAAAACACCCCCTAAAACTGCCACAAAGAGCGGCAGTCCAAACAATCTCAGAACAAGCAGGCTGTAATCCGGCAGTCCTCACCCTCACACCAGCAGTCTGTAATTCCAAAGAACTGGAGTCCTCACCCTTGAACCGGCAGTCTGTAATTCAACAGAATCGGAGGCATTAAAAAACACTCCTGGGAGCTGCTACAAGGAAAAGGCAGCTCAAATAATCCCAAAACACGCAGGCTGCAGTTCAACAATCCTCAGCCCTCGATCCAAAGGAAGCAGCCGAAACCGGCAAGGCAGTACACGATCCACAGCTCCAAGCCCTCAAACAAAAAACAGGGGCAAACGACCGTGCCTTGCAGTGCTAAAAAATCTTAAAATAAAGC
The DNA here is from genome assembly GCA_016271365.2 of Neoceratodus forsteri. NCBI lineage: Eukaryota > Metazoa > Chordata > Ceratodontiformes > Ceratodontidae > Neoceratodus > Neoceratodus forsteri. The sequence continues at coordinate 1,729,943,775 of CM057456.1, forward strand.
AAAAAAAAAAACAAATATAAACACGGGATTCAAAATAATACGTAGTGCAAACTTAAATAAAAACTACAGTGCAAACTATGCTACAGCCAATAAATGAGCCTTATAGCCTACTTTGTCTTATTCTACCAAGTAACAGGCTACTAACCTAAGCAAGACAGGAGGAGGCAGTCAGAGTGGAATGGGACTGGGGTAAAGAAATAGCAACTAAGATTTGGTAATGTTGGTAACAGTTGAAGTTGTTGACTTTTTCTGCAGTTTCGTTCACTTTTCAAATCCCAACCCTCTCTCTTCCCTCCTCTTTCTTAAATATTTATCTCCTTGGAGCAAACAGTTATTTATTTATTTACTTATTTTTGCCAAATGCTGAGCTGTGATGGTAACACAGTGCCTCTTAGTTTTCTTAGGACAACACAACAAAGCCCAGTCCTTCTTTCTTCCTCTATGTGAATCTCCCCTCTGACTCCCAGTCTTTTTTATGGTGGGGGGCAAATTTGCTCTGTATAGTCAGTGATGTTTGTTGAAGTTGTTGCCTTTTTCTGCAGTTTAGTTTACTTAGTTTGCAAATCCCAACCCTCTCTCTCTTCCCTCCCCTTTCTTTAATATTTATCCCCTTAGAGCTCAGCTGTCTGTTATTTTATTTTATTGTTTTTAATGTGTTCAGTTCTGGAGCTTCTGGCTTTAACCTGGCTCTGTCTGTTCCCCTTCTCTCTCCTCCTTTACTGCTGCTTGGTGTCCCTCTAATCTGTATCTGTCCTGACGGTCCCGACCCTTGCCCAATCCAACACCAACAAACTTTTTTCCTTTTTTTGGTCAGTCCTTCACTTATTCTTGAGAGGGCAGATTTATTTAAGGTAAAAAATCTTAAAGGCAGTCTGAGTCTGCACAGTGTGCTCTGTACTAGGTTGACAGGCAGATTACTGCGCTCCGTGCCTCCTGCCCCTCCCTGCCGCACTATTGTCACTACGGGCACCCCCTGGCTCCCTGTCAATATTTCTTCCCATACCACCCTAAAATGCTATTTTTTCCCTGTGTACAAAAGTTCCCTTCCCTAGTAAAATGTGCAACAACAAATGAAGTGTTTTTATTTTGCTTTTTGGCTTTCCACAGTCCACAATGAAGCACACGATCGGTCACACATCCTCTCCCTAGTAGCAAGAACAAAGTGAAAGCGCACCTCTGACAACCCTCCCCCAGTCACTGCTGTGGCCAATAGGTCTCACTTACCCTTGGCGGTATGACCTGCCATTCTGACTGCTGTGCGCCTCCCGGCTCAGTGCTGGCCGGTCTGATGACTCTGGCTGCTTCTGCGTTTACCGGCAACTTACTCCCCATATTCCCTGCTCGTGCTCTTGTCTCTCATCACGATGATTAGTGCCCGGCAATCTGGTGGGTAACATGACCACTAGGACGATCGGACCTCGCAACCCAACAGCGCAACCTGCTGGAAAGGTTAAGCAACTGTTTGTTTTTCAAAACCATACTTGTCCACAGACAAGCAACTCTCATGAAAGTGCTTGTCCCAGAGTTTAAAATGATAGCCTGGGACGTCAGGCTATAAGATTTGTCAAGCCCTGGGTGGCCATAACATTAAGTAATAGCCCCATTTGTGCTCTTATCTCCTGGGTATGTGGTGGGAGTAGGTTGTGTCTAATGTAACACTAACTCTCTGCTCTTTCTACAGTCTAGTCTGTCAACAGTGGCTTCTTTCAAGATTACAACACAGAAAAAACAGGTTACTCACCAGTAACAGTAGTTCTATGAGTGGTATATATTGTTCATCCACACTCTTTGGCATGTCCCTTTCCCCTTTAAATCTAGCCGGAAGTCTTCAAGCTGGCTCCTCCCACCCACCCGGGTGGTAAATACCTCAGCTCCGCCCCATGACGCCAGATCTTAGCCTGCTGGAAGCAAGGTGATGCGCCTAAAGCCGAGGAGGTCGGGTGGGTGGGCAGGGATGAACAATATATACCACCCTAGAACTACTGTTACAGGTCAGTAACCTGTATTTCTAGGACCGTGGATATGTTGTTCATCCACACTCTTTGGCAGACTCCTGGCAGTTCTCCAGGAGGAGGGAGGCAAGGCGCACACCCCCTACTTAGGAAACAGAGATTGGAGAACCGAGGCCCCAAAACCAGCATCCCGACGTGACTCTAGGTCGATGTGGTAATTGGTAATGAAGGTGTTTGCTGACTTCCAGGCAGCAGCCCAACAGATTTCCTGGATAGGGATGTCCCTGGAAGCAGCCACCGATGCAGCAGTATGGCGGGTAGAATGAGCCCTTATCCCTCTGGGAGGCTCCTTGCCCGCCAACTCACAGTACAGACCTATGCATGATGTAATCCATCTTGCAATGGTCCGTTTGGCTGCAGGTCTGCCAGAAGCGGCTTCAGCATAGGTGACAAACAGCTGGTCAACCTCTCCCCAAATTTCCGCCGTCCTCTCCTTGTAGTAGGAGAGAGCACGTCTAAGGTCCAGGGTATGGAGCCTGTACTTGGCATCCGAGGTGGAGTTAGGGTAATATACCAGCAGAGTCAACACCTGGTTAAAGTGAAACTCTGACATCACCTTCGAAAGGAATTTCAGGTGAGGATGCAGGACAACTTTGTCCCTGTGAAAGGCCAGATAAGGGGAGTCCACCGAAAGCACCTGGAGCTCCCCTGTCCTTCTGGCTGACGTGATAGCCACCAGGAAGGCAGTCTTCCACGACAAGTGTGAAAGCTCACACTTGTGCATGGGTCTGAATGGCTTGCCCGTGAGCTTTGCCAAAACCAGCAATAGATCCCATGAAGGAGGAGGTTCACACACCAGAGGGGATATGTGAGCCAGTCCTTTGGAAAAGCGCCCGACCACGGTCTTCTGTGCCAATGCTGACTGACCGGCCCACACCCGGTAAGCAGAAATGGCTGCCAGGTGCACCCTAATGGTCGATGACTGTAGACCCCCTTTGGAGGGAGACCAAAGGTAGTCTAAAATGTTAGCCAGAGAGCAGGATAAGGGGTCCAGACTCTTACCCTGACACCAAATGGAAAACCTTTTCCATTTGAAGGCATAACAATCCATGGTCGATTCCTTTATGAGATGCCTGCACAACTGTGTAGACATCCTCAGAAAGACCCACGGCCTGGAACTCTAGCCGCTCAGGTACCAGGCTGTGAGGTGCAGGGATTGAAGGTCCAGATGGAATACCTTCCCCTGGTTCAATGTTATCAGGTCCGGGCATGTGCAAAGCCGCTCCGGGGCCCTGCAGCAGAGGCTGAGGAGATCTGGATATCAGAACTGGCAGGGCCAATCTGGGGCTACCAAGATCACCTTCGCCTTGTCCCTCCTCGCCTTGAGTAACACCTTGTGGATCAAGGGAAATGGAGGTAATGGCAGAGGAGGCCTAGGGTCCACGGCCTCGAGAAGGCATCCCCCTGCAGTGAGTCCTGCTGAGGAGGTCGGGCATGGTACAGCCTCAGCTTGGTGTTCTCCCTCAAGGCAAACAGGTCCACCAACAGTTTGCCCCCAATGGGAGAACAGATTGTAAGCTACCTCTGGATGGAGAGACCACTCATGGGATGTGTGGCCTATGCGGCTGAGAGCATCCGCCAGTTGGTTTGAGACTCCTGCCACATGGATGGCAAGGAGATCCGCCTCCAACCGGCTGATGAGGGTCCAAATCCAGAGCGCCTCCTTGCACAGTAGACGGGAGTGTGTGCCGCCCTGTTTGTTGAGGCAGTACATGGTCGTGGTATTGTCCGTCTGGACTTGAACCACTTGACCCCGGAGCTGAGAAGCGAAAGCTGACAGTGCCAGTCTGACTGCTCTCAGCTCCAGCAGGTTGATGTGGCATCGGGACTCCTCGGGGGTCCAGAACCCATGGGCTCTGTTGTCCCCCATGTGGGCTCCCCAGCCCATGAGAGAGGCATCGGTCGTGAGAACGACCGTCGGCTCGGGGTGGACAAACATGATCCCTTCCTGCAGACGACCTGGGACAGTCCACCATTGGAGAGCGTCCACATCTTCTGGATGACAGTGACCAGCTGGTCGAAATGACCCTGACACTGAGTCCACTGAGCGGTCAGCTCCCACTGGAGGGGGCACATGTGCAATCTCGCCCAACGGACCACTGAGGTGCACGCAGCCATGTAACCCAGAAGGCACAGGAAGTCCCAGGCAGGGTGCAAGTGCCCAACCAGAAATGATTGGGTAAAGGAGGAAAGAACCTCTGCCCTGTCCGCTGGGAGCCGAGCTCTGGCTTGATGAAAGTCAAGCTCTGCCCCGATAAAGTCCATCACCTAAGAGGTCACAAATTCTGACTTGGTCTCGTTGATCAGCAGGCCTAATTGGGAACAGGTTCGGAGGACCAGGTCGCTGGACCTCTCCACCTCCTGCAGGGAGGAACCTGCCAGGAGCCAATCATCGTGGTAGGGGTATATCCGAACCTCATGATACCATAGATGGGCCGCCACCACTGCAATGCACTTGGTGAAGACCCAAAGGGATGAAAACAGGCCGAATGGCATGGCTTGGAACTTGTACTGGGTTCCTTCCACCCTGAAGCGGAGGAACCGCTAGTGGGATGGACAGATTGGGACATGGAAAAATGTGTCCTGTAGATCCAGTGAATAGGACCACATGTTTCGCTCCTGAGATGGTATGATCTGATTCAGAGTTAACATCCGGAAGGTGCGAGACCTGAGATATTGATTCTAGGATGGGGCGCCAACCCCCCATCCGCTTGGGCACCAGGAAGTACCTGGACACAAAGCCTGGGTCTGTAGGAGGATCCCGCACAGGCTGCCGCCCGCGGAGGAGAGTTGGGCAATGCCCAAAGGGATGACTGAGTGCAACTGAGATCCTTTCCTCCTGAGGGGCACGGGCATGGCAGGGAGGGTACTGCTCGATTTCTAGAGGCCGTCCCTGACCGACCACTTCCAGGACCCACCTGTCCGAGGTGATACCGGACCAGGCGGAAAAAAAGTGGCGGAGCCGGCCCCCCACGGGAGGATCCAGAACTGGCGTGACGGGTGTTGGGGTGGCCACCCCTGACCCTTCACTGAGCAGGCTTAGAGGAGGAGGAAGCTCCTGGATCGGCACCTCGACCTCCTTTGCGGGGCTGTTGGGGACCCTGCTTGGGCCTAGGGTGCCAAGCTTGAGACTGCTGTTGCTGCTGACCTCCCTGGAAGGAGGGCTGTCTAACCGCAGGAGAAGAGTGCCGAAAAGGCTTCTTCTTGCGCTTCTCTTGGTTCTTGCCCAAAGAACCCTTTGCAGAAGTGGCATCCAAGGTGGCATTGGACTGCTCTATGCACTGGAGGTCACCTGCCATTCCCGGACCGAAGAGACTGGTGCCAAGGAAGGGCACGTCAGCTAACTTGTGTTGAGTATCTGTCGGGAAAGAAGATAACCTCAGCCAGGTCCTGTGGAGAGTGGCCACTGCAACTGCTAGTGAGCGGGCACAGGAATCTTCAATATCCAAGGCCATATGGAGCTGTTGTTTTGCAACAGCATGGCCCTGGTCACGGACCTGCTTAACCGTGGTCTGCATGTCCGCTGGAAGATGAGGGAGGACTTCATCTAGCGACCCCAACAGGGTGTGAGAGAAGTGTGCCATGATCACTGCCAAGCTGGCCTGACGAAGGCCCAAGGATGAGGCTGCATACACCTTCTGGGCAGAATGGTCCATATTCTTGGACTCCTTGTCCGGAGGGCGGTCAGTATCTGCTGAGCTACCCGTGCGTCTAAACACAGAGGCAGTCACAAGGCTCTCGGCCGAGGGATGCTCTGCGAAACCTGCCAAGGACCCCATGGGTACAGTGTACTTGTGAGCCATGCGGGCAGACGGAGCCAGGCAAGAGGCAAGGTGCTGCCATAGCTCAAGGGCTGGGCCAGCAATGGCTTCGGCCACTGGGAAGGCCTATGTCGGGGTATCCCCCCCTTAAGGATATCCGTGAGAGGACATTCCGCCTTCTTCTGGATAGGCTCCAAGGGCATACCGGTTGACTCTGAAATAAGGCGGAGGATGCCCTGGAAAGAGGAAGGACCTTCCTCCAAGCCTGTCATTGACAACTCATCATCGGAGCGTGAGTGTAGACCAGTGGTATCCGAGTCCGAAGAGTCGGGATATAAGGGTCTCCGCCTATGTCCCCTTCAATACGCTGAGGGCGATCGAGAACAACAGTGATGAATAGACGACGGGGCAGGCCCTTATCAGTCTGGTCCTCTTTCGAGGGAGCCCCTTCCTGAGGTTGCTTAGGCGGTGGCTCCACCAAAATTGGTGGGGAGACCGGAACAGGCCGAACAGGAATGTGTGCCGGTCCTACCAGAGGAAGAACTGGAGTCTTCAATTCCGGAGTGGTCAGTGTCGGCCCAAGAGTATGAGGCCAAGTAATGGCTGGTGTAGCCGGCGGAGCCGGCTTATGACCAGTCAGAATTAGCTGTTGCCACGTAAGGTCCTCTTAACACCGACGGAGCTTCCGTCGAAGTCTCTCCTCGTCCGAGGAACATATGGAATTGCCAGCAGATAAAGGCTCAGAGGTCTATCAAGTCTGCCTCGAATGTGCAGCTAGCATCCTTATTCTGCAGCTGCCCTCCTTCCACCCTCTCCCTTCATTAACCCTCCCTTGTCCTGTCCCATCCTCGCTTGAAGCAGTCCACTGTTCTACTGCATACCACTTCAGCAGGTAACGATTCCACCCAGCCACCACCCTCTCTGTAAAAAGTGTCTCCTCATCTCCTCCTGAACTTTCCTCGCTCCAGTCTCATATCATGGCCCTCCCTCCCTACTTTGAACAGCCCCTCTGTACCTGTTTTGTTTATTCCTTTCATGTATTTAAAGGTTTCAATCATGTCACCCCTGTCTCTCCCTCCTCCAGTGAGTACATGTTCAACTCTTTCAACCTCCTCTCGTATGATAAGTCCCCAGCCCCTTGATCATCTTTTGCTCTGCCTGCACCCCTCCAGTAACTTAATGTCCCTCTTCAGATACGGACGCCAGTACTGCATGCAGTACTCCAGGTGTGGTCTAACTAATGACCCATACACTGGCAGAATCACCTCCTCCTCCCGAGGATATACCCCTTGCACAACAACCCAGCATTTTGTTGGCCTTGCAGCTGCCTTCCTACATTGTGCCAAGTTGTTCATTGACCCTGTAATGAGCACACCCAGATCCTTCTCCTCCTCTGTCTGGGCTAGCTGCACTCCCCTAGCTGGTAACTCCTCCTTGGGTTCTTCATCCCAAAATGCAGCACCTTGCACTTTTTGGCATTAAAGCCCAGTTGCCAGGTGTCTGACCAGGTTTCAAGCTTTGCCAGATCATCCTGCAACCCCTGCCATCCCCCTAGGTCATCCACCACCGCGCCTACCTTGGTATCATCAGCAAACAGACTGATCTTGCTCTTGATGTCCCATGATATGTCTGCAATGAATATCCCAAACACCGAGCCCTGTGGAACACCGCTCGTCACTGCCCTTGGGTGTGAGAGCTCCCCACCAACCACCACCCTCTGTTGCCTTCCCTGCAGCCAGTTTCCTACCCATCTCACCAGCTTTGCACCCGCCCCTGTGCCTACTAACTTCCTTCCCAGCCTTCCATGTGGCACTGAAGTCCAGATACAGGACATCCACTGCATGGCCCCTGTCCAGTTGCCTAGTTACCCAGTCATAGAACTTGACCAGGTTGGTTTGCCAGGATCTGCCACGTATGAAGCCATGCTGTCTGCTGTCCTGTAGTCCTTTGGCCTCTAGCAGGGCCACCAGCCTCTCCTTCAGGATAGTCTCCATTAGCTTACCCACGATGGATGTGAGGCTCACTGGTCTGTAGTTTCCCGTTCATCCTTGGGGCCACTCTTGTGGAGGGGCACCACATGAGCCATCCTCCAGTCCTGAGGTACACACCCGAATGTAGTGAGGCATTAAATGGTCTGCCAAAGGTCCTGCAAGGACCTCTGCCAGCTCCTTCCAGTACCCTGGGGTGGATGCCATCTGGGCCTGGTGCCTTGTCCACCTCAGTGCCTTCAAACCCTCTCGAACTCTGCTTTCCATGATTTCCACCTGTCACCACTTCCCACCCCGCTTCTGCCATTTCTCCCACCTTGGGTGTCACCCCCCTCTTCTCTTTAGTAAATACTGAGCAGAAGTACTCATTTAGTGCTTCCGCCTTATCGCACCCTGCTTCCACCCAACCCCCCTCCTTCCTAATCCTTACTATGTGGTCCTTACAGCTCCTTTTCTCCTTGATGTACTTAAAGAAGTCCTTCTCCCCCTTCTTAATGCCTTGTGCCAGCCTGAGTTCCGTAGATGCTTTGGCTCCCCTTACTGCCCTTGTCACCTCCTTCGATTCTGTCAAGTACTCCTCCCTGTCCTCCCCCCTTCCTGTTTTCTTGTACTTCCTAAAGGCAGTTCTTTTTCTCCTTACCTTTTCCATGACCTCCTTGCTCAACCAGATTGGTTTCTTAGCCCTAGCTTCTTGCTCTGGGCTTTGCAGCAGATTTTGGTTGCCTCCACTATCCCCAGCTTTATGAGCTCCCACCTCTGGTTAGTGTCCATACTAGATTGAATTCTGGCCAGGTACCCTTTTACCACTTCCCCCATCCTCCCAGTCGGCCCTCCTGAAGTCCAGCACTGTTGTGCCAGATTCCACTCCTTCCTTGCCCATATCCAATGTGAGCCATACTGAGTGGTGGTCACTCCCTGACAGCGGTTCCTCCACTGTAAGTTCTCTCACAAAGTCCCCATTTGCCAGCACAAGGTCAAGGGTATTCCCTAACCTGGTTGGTTCACTGACCATTAGCAGCAGGAAGCTGTCCTGGAAGGCATCCAGCAGTACCTGCTCCCTTCTGTTCCTGGTTGTTGGGTGCTCCAGTCCACTCCTGGCATGTTGAAGTCCCCCACAATCACCACACTACCCTTCTCGCAGGTCCTCCTGATCTGTCCCGCTAGTTCCCTGTCTAACTCCTCCGTCTGAGATGGTGGCCTGTACACCACTCCCATTCTAAGAATCCTATTCTTGGAATCCTGGATTTGCATCCAAAGCGACTCCGTACTACCCTCCTCCCCTTCCTCCCTTACACACTTCAGTCCTTCCTTCACATATAGTGCCACCCCCTTTCCCAATCACCCTGTCCCTACGAAATAACCTGTACCCTGGTACAGACAGGTCCCAGTCATTGTATTGGGTGGCCCATGTTTCCGTGATGGCTGCAATGTCCACCTCTCCCTCTGCCATGAGAGTCTGTAACTCTGCAGTTTTCCTCCCAAGGCTCTAGCATTATGGGTAACCACCTTCCACCCTTCCCCCCAATCCTGCCCTCCTTTCCTAGCATCACCAACAGTACTTGCCATTTGTCCTTTGTCACTGTTATGGGGGAATCATATGGTTTCCCAACCTGTGGTCTCTGCACATCTCTTCCCAACTGCCACCCCCACTCCTAGTTTAAAATTCCCAACTTCTCTATGTACTCCTCCATCCACTGTTTCAACACTTTCTTTCCTCCTCACTCAAGTGTAGTCTGTCCTTGGCATAGAGACTACTGTCCTCCCAGGTCCCTCCCACCCCCCAACAGCCCATACGCTTTAGCACAACACCAGGTTCTTAGCAATCCTGTTAAATTCCTCTATTCTCAGCTTTTTGTTGTGCTTGCCTTTGGCACCGGAAGTATCTCTGAAAAGTTACTGATCTTCCTGCCCCTCACATAATTGTGCTAGTTCCTCAAACCTCCTCTGGACTGTATCTACTGTCTTGTCAGCCAGGTCATTTGTCCCAAAATGTATAATTAAATGAGGCTTGTCCTACCCTTCTAGCATATTTCAGAACAGACTGTCCCACCCTTCGCTGTCATTCCTGGCATGGCCTCCACCCAAATGCACTATGCTCTCTCCACTACACCCACCTAACTCCTCTTAGTATTGAGTCCCCAGCACTAAGATTCCACCCTCTTACTCCTGCTTGCTTCCATTCATCTCCTCTCTCATTTCTAGCCTCTTCTTCCTCCTGCACATTATTTCCTTTTACCCCTGTTGCAATTCTCCCAGCAGAACTTCCCCCGCTCCAGTTTGGTCCAGGCATTTATCAATTACTCCTCTAACTTCATCATTTTCCTCCTCCACCTTCTTCCTCTCTAGCAGTGCACAACTATTTTCTGAAGGCCCTTCACAAATGCCCGCTCCCTCTCTCTTCATAGTAACCTGTTCTCTCCTTTCCACTCCATGACTTTTGCCACTTCTTCGCCTCCCCTCACAAGTCCCTATCTCCTCCTTCCATTTGTCTTTTGTCTTCTGACTTGGTTTCCCCGGCAATTGTTCTTCCTGCGAGGAGTATGAGGATCAGTGGCGACGCCTCTTCTGAGAGTGTTTGCGACCTTTTTTTGGTTTTTCGACCAAAGAGGTCCTGGTCCTCGATCGAGACCAACGGGGTCGGCTTGTTCGATTGGGAGAGGACGGAGTCGGTGAAAACCAAGGTTCCGGATCCTGTCCCTCGATCGGGAGACTCGAGGGCTGGGTCTCCTCGTCGGGGAAGGAAAGGATAGGTGTCCTTTCCAAGGAGTCGTCGACCGGTCGACAACGGCTCAATCGAGTCGAGAGATATCTCGGCTGGTTTGGCTGTTTCCTCGGCGCCTTGGCCTGACGGAAGGTTCGAGAAGCCGGAGGCCGAGGAAGCGATCTTGACCAAGGCCAAGACCGCAAGGTCCTGGGATTCAGACCTCTCTCGGCCCCACGAACATCTTCTCCGAGAAGAAGACTTAGTGTCCTTGTCCCGTTTTCTAGGGCGGGAGGAGTGCATGCCCAAGGGTGCCTCACCCCTGGTGAGAAGAGACTGGCACAGCTTGGAAAGGATCCTGTGAAGGTAGAGCCAAGGTTTAGCGGCACGAAAAAACCTCGGCTGGCCGAGGCTTGGGCAGCTTCTTCTTCAAATGCCGCCATCTGGTTGAGCTGCTCGGCGGATCCCGCGGCCGTGGAAACCGCCCACCTTGCCTCCTTCGATTTCACTGGTGGACTGCGAAATTCCTGTCTCCCCAGCTTAAGGCGCACCTTGCGGTCATCCTGAACATTGGGATGGAAGGCCAAACAGATGGTGCACGAAGAGGTGTCATGTACAACATCCAAACAATAAACACATGAGAGGTAGGGAACGGTGCGTGACATTTTCTGTCCGCAGGGACACTGGCGAAACCTGGGGGGACGACTTTTCCTCCATGTCCGACGCGCTCAGATCTGAATCGTAAACTCGTACGAGTTTCAAAGAAATCGACTGCAGTGAAAACCGTTGATTAGTATCCAGGGCCTATCATACTGCAGAAGTAGCACGAGGGAACCTGAATCTTCCAGCGGAAAGGAAGATCTGGCGTCATGGGGAGAAGTCAAGGTATCTACCACCCGGGTGGGAGGGAGAAGCCATCCTGAAGACTTCCGGACAGATTTAAAGGGTAAAGGGACATGCCAAAGAGTGTGGATGAACAACATATCCACGCTCCTAGAAGTACAGTTACATAAGAACTTACTGTAACAGTAGATCTTCAAGAGGAACTCTTGCAGCAGGCAACTTAGCCACCAGGCGTTAGGACCACATGGAAAACTTAGTTAGCAGTCTACAGTGGGGGCATGCTGAAGTCCGCCTACAGTATAAAAGGGGCGGTCCCCCAGCTCTACCTCAGTTCTCCTGCTGGAGACCCCGGCAGACTCACAAAAGAGAGGAAAGCAGAGAGGCCAGAAAAAGATAAGCAGCCCTCAGGGGGAAGGAGAAAGGGGAAAGGGGAAAGCAGTGCCTGCTTCAAGAGCTCTCAATATCTACTGTTACTGTAAGCTCTACTGCACTGTACTATCTTACTGGGGTTCTTGCAGCAGGCAACACCGGTAGGGACTGAGTTCCAAGCAGTAACGGGACTGACCCAATCAGCAGGGAGGAGGATATAAAAGGCATAGGCCATTAGGAATGGAGGCCTTGAAGGACTGCAAGTTTAAAGCCGGCCATATGCCTAGAGACAACATCCAAACTGAAATGCCTGATGAAGGTATAGACAGAACTCCAAGTGGCGGCTACACAAATATCTGCAGCGGAAACATTCTTGAAAGAGGCAACTGAAGAGGCCATGCCTCTGGTATAATGGCCTTTAACCGGGCCCGGTAAAGGCTTGTAATACTTGCGATAGTAGTATACAATACAATTTGCTAACCACTTAGACGAACACTGTTTGGAAACAGGGGCTCCTTCTCCCCAAGGAGCAAACAAAACAAACAACTGATCAGACTTTCTGATAGCACGGGTGCAATCCAAAGAATACCCGAGCAACCAGTGAACATCTGGAGTATGACATAAGGCATCCCCCTGATTAGAATACTCAGGAAAATACACAGGCAAGTGGATGGACTGATTTAGAGTAAACTCAGACACCACCTTAGGAATTGAACTGAGGATTAGTTCTCAAAGACACCCTGTCTTTGTGAAAAAAAAAAACAAGGCTGTTTACAGATCACAGCTTGTAGCTCGGAAATCCTCTGAGCAAAAGTAACGGCAACTAAAAATAATGCTTTCCAAAAAAGGAAACATAGCTCATAGCCTGTGGCAGCCTCAAAAGGTGGCAACGTAAGCGTTTCCAAAAGACAGCCAACAGCCAGTCGTCCAGATAAGGGAAGACATACTGCCCCGGTCTCCTGAGGGACACAGCCACCACTGCCAGGCACTTGGTAAAGATCTGGGGGGGCCAAGGAAAGACCAAAGGGGAGGGCCCAAATCTGGTAATGGTTCCCTTGAAAACAAAAACAGAGGAACCGGCGGTGGGGTTGGAAAAACTAGGATATGGAAGTAGGCATCCTGCATGTCCAGTGAACAAAGCCAGTCCACCTGGTGAAGGGGCAACAACCTGTGAAAGGTGACCATCCTGGACGGCTTGTATTCTATGTACAGATTCAGGCGGCTGAGATCTCAAATCAGTCTCAGGTCCCCTGTTTTCTTGGGAATGAGAAAGAAGTGGGAGTAGTAGAACCCCTTCCCTCTCGGAGCCGAAGGCACAGGCTCTAGGGCCCTTTTGCGCAACAAAGCCTGAATCTCCTCTTGAATTATTAGTATGTGGGCCTGAGGGTAATGGAATTGCAAGGCAGGCTGTCCAGAGGGATTTCCAGGAACTACAAAGTGTGCCCCCTTTCCATCATCTGAAGGACCCACTGGTCTGAAGTTACAATGCACCACCCATCAAGGTGTAGGGCAAAGCGGTCCACCACCGCCTCCTCCAAGGACTATGCCGAAGGAGGTGGGTCGAGCAAGGAGTCACGTTGTGGCACTGGTGGTGGGCTGAGCAGCTAGGGATGCTCTGGGAGCCCCAGGGCAAGGGCTCCAGCCGACTGGGTGGGAGCCTTGCGCTTAAAGGTGCCTCTGGGCTGCTAGCCCTTTGGCTACTGTCTAGGGGCTGACAAAAGGACTGACGCTGGTTGGGTCTGGGCTGAAAACAGTACATAAATTGTACTGAGTGCAAGGCTTTGTGCAATTCTTGTAGTCGAGAAATAATGTCCTGAGTATCACTGCCAGAAAGGACAGAACCCCAGAAGAGCATATCTAGGATTTTCACCTGAACATCTTATGCAAAGCCTGACACTCTGAGCCACGAGTGGCAGCAGATGCAAACTCCGGAGGCTGCCACTCGGCCTGCAGGGTCGACAGTGTCATAGGCAGCTCAGAGAATGTGGTTGCCCACATCCGAGCCCGACTTAAGTTGCTGCACCAATTGGGTATTTATGGGATCCTTGGGAAGGGCCTGCACGAGGTCCAAAGCCTTGTCCCACAGGGCATTCTGATACTGCTCCAAGTGAGCAAGATAGTTCTGGATCCCGATGGCCAGTGTGGCTGAAGCGCAGACCCATTTGCCAAATTGGTCGACCTGGGGAGACTTCTTATCAGGAGGATGGGTGCAAAGGTGCCTGGGGGTTTCTTGGTATGGTCATGAGCAGCATTCATGACCATCGAGTCCACCACTGGCTGTTCCCCCAGAGAGGCTTTGCCAATGGGGGTGTGCTAAAGGCAATCAGCCTTTTTGGCCAAGGCTGGGGTTGAAGAGATACGGTTTCAGGAGGCCTCAGTGACATCTTCATTTGACTGAGTGTAGGCACCACCCAGGGAGAGTCTCTTTCCTACAGAGACAGACCTCCAGCTGGCGATGCATTGGTCAAGCTTGGCTGTCTCCCAGCACATCAAGGACTGAATATGCCTCATGACATGTACAAACGTAGACTCATCAAAAGGAGACCTAGGAGTGTCCTTGGGGGTATCTGGGTCATCGGCAGACCCCCCCCCCCAAAATCATCAGAGTCCTCCACAGAGAAGGAGGAGGAGGAGGAATCAATGCCAGATGGTTCACTTTCATGCACCGGCATCGGTGGCCGACGGTCCTCCTTTATGGCGGTCCAATCGAACTGGAGAGGGGACCAGGGACTGGGGTTTGTTAGGACCTGAAAAACAACAAACCAGCACTGCTCCAAAACTGCTGAGCACATACAGGCTTTATTAGACAAAAAGTATAAAAAATGCATACAGTAAATGCCAGCAACATACCATCCAAAGGCAAGCAGCAGCAAACAAGGGCCCCAACCGGTTTCGCACCTAGTACATCATCAGGGGGATGGTCCAGTCACAGAATCAGACCATCTTAAATAGTAGTCCAGTAAACGGACAGTACAATCACCTTAAACAACATGTGAAACATATGTATAATTTATAATTTTAATGTGACTAACAATATCATCATTTAAATAGAATAATCACTGAGATACAAAAAGTATAAACTATTTATTAATTTAAAAACACAGTTAAAAGAACTGTGCTGAAGAATTATTTCATAAGTTTCAAAAGACAGACCATCCATTTCATATCACCATAAATAATCTATGCTTGAGACAATATATTTCTTGTTTCAACAAGATTCAAGAGTAGAATGGTGCAAGACATGTCATTAAGAACCTACAAGCAACAATATATAATTATCAAAGTACAATATTTATACTGTATGTTGCAGAATTATCACATCATTTTGTACTTCCTAACTTCACAACCTTTTACTTTTCACCTTTTCATTTTTTAATACAAGATAACAATTCAATTCTATCATTCAGACCTGGTGCAGTCAAGGCTCCTAGTGTGAATATCCAGAATGATTCCCTATATTTGAGTTTATCATTGAGGTTACCACCTCTTGGCCCCACTGTCACCTTCTCTATTGCACAAAGCTTAAATGTATAACCATTGTTACTTAGTATCCTACAGTGGTTAGCTAGTGTATTAGAAATATCATTTGCAAGAATTGTCCTCAGATGTTTGCCTGAGGCGACGACGGTTGTGGCATTGTCGGGGTTGACACCAGCAAAGCAGGCATCAGTCGGATGGGTGAAGACTGGCACTGGTCCGGTGAGACAGGTGCTGCTGGCCCCAAAGAGGAGGCAGGAATCTGTGCCCAGGAGCTAGCTCCAGATGGAGTCAGAGGCAATGCCTGTGTAGAGGAGGTGAGCGTGTGCTCCTGGTGTTGCAAAGAGGCATGGATCCCAGAGTCAGGAACCAACGGAGGCAACGCCAAGACAGGTGAGCGATGGGCAGAGACCTTCCGATCACAGAAGAGAGCCCAGTAGAGATGCCTGGCTGAGGACTCACTGGGTTTAAGGGCCTGAGCGTCAGGGGCTGGGGGTGTCGCAGATGGAGTCTGGAGCACCAAGGAGCCACCACCCGAGGTAGAGGTGAGGGCGGGTGGCGGAGAACTGGGCAATCCCATGGACGTGAGGAGCAGCCGAAGGAGAGGGGGGCCAGCCTCCTGCAGGAGGAAGACTCTGTGTCGGTTGCCAACTTGTGCAGGGACCAAGAGCAGAAAGCAGACTACGGATGGTCCCTGTGCTTCCCAGCCGATTTCTTCTCCTTTTAGGGGGGAGAAGAGGTTGAAGCCGGGGAAGAGGAACAGCCTTTGTCCTGGAGCTCCTTCTCCATTGCAGCTAACTTGTGCTGCAGTAAAAAGGCTTTAATCAAATGGTCTTCAAATGGCATCTCTGTGTGGCCTGGTTGAAGCCCAGGCAGTGCTGGCAGGCCTTTGGTGTCATGATCAGGGTCTAAGCAGAGCAGGAAAGAAGAATGGCCATTCTTGGAGGGAAGCTGCTTGCCACAAGCACACTCATACGCCGGTTGGAAGACAAAGATGGAGAAGAAGACATGCACAAGAAAATAAACACTTTGATTTCGAAAATAAAATAAAGGAAAATCACAAAAACGCACAAAGCACAATGGCGGTCGACTGAAGCAAGTGTCCGTGAAGGTCTGACATGTGTGGGTCGGCGGCAGGAAAATAACTGAGGTGGAGATGGGGGACCGCCCCTTTTATACCATAGGCAGACATCAACGTGCCGAGATTGGGGGCCGTCCACTGCTATACACTGCTAGCTAGAATTTTTCTGTGTGGTCCTAACACCTGGCGGCCAAGTCCTACCGGTGTTGCCCGCTGCAAGTGCCACCTCAAAGTAAGATCTTTATGTGCAGAAGAGCTATGTAGGAGAAGTTATGGACAGGAGTGCGTTAGGAGAAGTTATAATGGGCAGGAGGGTGAAGGAGAAGTTATGGGCAGGAGGGCATTAGAAGTCATGGGCAGGAGGGTATTAGGAGAATATTATGGTACTGAATGTCATGCCATGAAAAAAGTATGAAGAAAAGCAGGTCACACAGACCAATACCACCAACAACCACCAGATATAGATTGTGCCACTGTCTTAATCTGACAGGTTTGGGAGAGGGAGGTGAGTGGGTGGAGAGGGGGCTTTTTTAGTCATTAACCCCAGTGCTCTTACCATAGTCTGACTGGAACACTGGCAAGTTCTTTCTCATCAAGAACCTGCCACACACAGTTTATTAGGAAATATGCAGGAGAGCTTATGGGCAGGAGAGCATTAGGAGAAGTTATGGGCAGGAGGGCGTAAGCAGACTGGATATGCAAGGTCAAATTCTTGTCATGACATGAGAAGAAGAAGACAAGCATGTCATTGCAGAACAGACCAACCAGATGTAGACTGTACCACTGTCTTAACCTGACAGACTGGGAGAGGGTGGGTGGCGAGGGAGGGGCCAGTTTTAGTCAGTAAAATATTTTGGCAACACATCTATGCAGAAGCTGTTCATTCGGTATAGAGATTTGTGCCACATAGTTGTCTTAACCCGAGTGAGTGGGTGGGTGGGTGGGGGTGCTGGGGCTGCTTTTAGTCAAATAATTATAATGCAACTTAAGATGTGCAGGAGAGAAGATAGGGGAAGTAGTGGGCAGGAGAGGTGACTGGGAGACATAGGTGACTGTCAGTACATAGGGAAAATAAACGCCTACTGGAAATGCTTTTATTCAAACTCGTTCCATTGATTTCAATGGGGACCCCCAAAAGATTACACGGGAACTCCCAAGTTTTAGCTCAGGACCCCAATTTTTTTTCAAAGAAAGTCCAGGACTCCCAAAAAAAAAAAATCCTACCAAGAGCCCTGTATACCTTCCGAATGCTACCCTTTTATACTTTACGTCTTCAGCTTCCCTTTCGAGAAACACAGCAGTTCATTTTTACGGCTGCAGTGGCTTCCATGTACAAAAGGGTTAATGTCATATTTTCTGTCCGTGGAACTGGCTGAAGGTGTAAATAGTCTCTTCCGCCTTACCTGCCTCCAAGAAATGCTTTCCGCTCTCAAATAAATATGCTTTCATGTTAGTCAATGGTTGCAGGAACTATTTTCTTTCTTAAATGGGAGGTACAAGAACTGGAACCCGAGTAGTGGAAGGCAGCATTAGTTTTTTTTTGGGGGGGCTAAGATCCACCCCCACCTGAGAGGCTCCTAAAGATCCACCCCCACCTTTTTCTTGGTTCATGTGGAAGGGGCATGAGGTGGATCTATCATGTTGGAACAACTGACTATCAGAGCTGCCTGGGACATCAGAGCTTAAGGTTCCGAAGGAAAGAAAACTAATTAAGGAGTGCCTGAAACTGGATCCTTATACAGCACTTGTGAAACTGCATCCTGAAATTACAGCACTTGAGGAAAGCAAGCACTTGCAACATAAGAATGACAATTGAGGTATAAGCCCACAAAGGAGTAAAATATTTCACCCAAAGAAGACTATCCCATATTGGATCCTAGAGTGTCTGTTTCTTAAAAGCTTTTCACCCCCCCCCCCCAACACACGCACACAGCTGAAGCACCCACCCAAATAGCTAGGGGAAGCTCTACATTTTTATCTCTCTGGGATCTGAAATTTAGCAGTAATGAGTGAAGAGAATAAAGTCTTGTGTTTTGTGCATCTGAATAGATTTAGTGCTTTGAAGTTAAAAGACATAAATATATATACATAGCATCATGAGCACCTGAAAAGGAAGGACATACTACTAAAATAAACGTCATTCTGATGATTTATTTATGTGTAAGATTTTAAGTGTAGTTCTGCCTAGGTCACAGACACACAAGCTATAAAATGTACATTTAAGGATGGATGTATTAGTCAAAGCTTGTAGTAGCAAAATAAAGCAAGAAAAATAATATATTGCTTTTTTTTTTCTTTCAATTGTGTAACTAGGAGTGGCACACTAAGCTGAAAGCTTGTTTACAGGGGCAACCTGGGAGCACATGGAAGTTAAGTGACTTGCTCAGGGGTTACCCAGTATGCAAGTCAGGGCTGTGGGATTCAAACCCAGATCTCCAAATGTGCAGCTCACAGCCTTAGACCACTGTGCTATACTGCCTCCCTAGTTATGGCAGTAATCCATTTTATGGTTCAAAATGTTGGTGTAGTAAGCAACAGTACATTGCATAGCAGGTGTAAAATCTCTAAGTAGGTCATGCAATAGATGTGCTGAGCAGTTACTGAAGTAAGAAATGTATTTAGGATAGTAAAATATTCCTGTTAGAAAACTGATAAATGTGTGACATTTGCATCTCAGTTGTAATTAGGTCCTTATGGGGTGTCAATGTACAATATAAAGTAGTTACAGTTTTCAAGCTTTCTGGGTAATTGCTTTGTACTACCACTGTTAATAATTTTTTCTATGAAGAAAATTTAGTATATGTAACTGTCTGTATATGTATTAAAAACAATTACTTGTCCTTATAACATAATGCATTAAATGCTGTTGCCAGGTTAAGAAGTCACATAACGACGTGCAAGGCGTTAGGGTTTCTGACCGTAACACCCAGTCGTGTAGGGACCGACAGGCATCATGGGTGTGACTTGGGATTGTCAACAGTAATGCTCACGCCATTCCACCCCCATCCCCACTCTGCTGCCAGTGACAGGTATCGAGATATGCCTTTAACTCTTCAGCCCCAAAGTTCATTCCATTTTTTTTATACAGTACTGTACCCATTTCGGCATATTTTCTTATGGAATGGGGCGAGTGTAAAGCTTGAACATCCCAAGGCACACCTCAGCACTTGTATGTGTCTGCAGGGCAGGGTGAGGTGAAATTGCGTGAGCATTATGGGGCCACTACCCAAAGTCACACCCCAATGCCTGTTCATCTCTGAATGGTGGGGGTGGGGTTGGTGTCACTCCAGTACTTCACTGCCATTCCCATTCTGCCTGCCTGTCTGTCTGTGTCTCTCTATCTATATGTCTATGTAATTATCTATCTTTCTATCAATTGCATGTATCACTATTTTGACCTATTTCTAAAACAAACCTGCATATCACATTTGCCTGCACTCTGAGCACATACTTATGAAACTGTGCATATTTGTACTCCACTTCTGCACAGACCTCATACTTTCCTAATATTCCCATTATCACAAGCATAACTACCTTACCCTTATCAAAAGTGACCCCCTCTGAAAGTTACTATCACATTTTCTCTGCTAACAGTCCATCATTATACCTGACTTCCTGACATCAACACATTGCTCAAATACAACTCATATCACCTCGTGGACAAAACCCATTTCTCTTTAAAAAACAAACAAAAAAAACCTTGTAAATAATCCCAAGGCTTAACATATGCCAATCGTTATTTTTTCATGTACTGCCACCTTCTGTACCATCATGGGGATTTACATATGTTTTCCATGATGCTTTGCATTACTGGGGTATATGCAATTGTGTTTTCTGTAAAATTTGGCTGTCTGGCCAATATCATCTGGGATAACACATACCTCAGTAGCATCTGTGCAGGGGTTCTTGTGTAAACCTATATTACTACCTATTCCTTCCATTAAAATGTACATCTCCACATATTTTTCTAATAATGTGTATGCCTTACTTAGAAAAGAAACTAAAACAAATATTTACTACTTACAATCATTGTGTTGTTTCTCCATACCTCCTTAACAATTTCACACAACTTCACTAACTTCATTATGCAGCCGTGGTGGATCTGACCAGATTTTGTTCCTCTTGCTTTTGCTCACTTGTTTGACACAGAGGTTTGTTACCTTTACTATGTTCTCTTTTAGCTTCGCAGACTGTTCCTTCACCCCACCCATGCCACCCCCCCAACCTGGTAATCTCTGTGGCATTCATCCATCTTTGCAAAATCTGCCCTTCTGAAATCCAGAACCCGAGCTCTTGTGTAGTTTGATTCCACAGCTGTCCTTATATTGAACCACACCATACGGCAATTACTGGTCCCCATGTAGCCTCCAACCTTGACATCTGCAATTCCATCCCTGTTAGTGAGTACCAGGTCCTGTACTACCCCAACAAGAGTGGGTCCACTGACTAGTTCTCTGAGAACGCCCCCTGCAGAGAGTCCAGGATGTTGCTGGGAGGCTCCAATCTACATCCAGAAGGTTGAAGTCCCCCACCAGCAGCACCTCCTCCCCCTTTTCTGCCATCTTGCCAATCGCTTCAGATAGTACTTTATCTAATTCCTCCCCGTGCTGGATGTCTGTAGATTACTTTTTTTTTTTATTTAAATTGTTTATTAGTATAAATGTTCAAATCAAACAGAAAGGAGCTCATTCAATGCACTGATTGTCTTACAAGTTAATTCACAGTTGTCAGGTAACTCGGATATAGTGATCACTTCCATCCATTTCCTCTGCATGCTTAACAGATCTTATACATGTTGTTATATTCCACCTTAGTCGCTCTAGGATTACTTATCAAGGCCCCCCACCCCAGCCACCCTCATGAGACAGAGTCGGGGCATTGTTCCAGTTGATAGGTTATACATTTACGCCAGTAATTATCACATTTCTCCACCTTGTCCCTCAACCTGGCTGATAAGTGTCCTAAGGCATATTATTTCCTTGATTACGGCATTCCAGGCCACCTTAGGGGGAGTTGTTGTACGTCAGAGTTGTGTGATGGCCTTCTTAGCTGCCAAGAGCAATATGGTGATCTGCCTGTTGGTAGCCTTATCGACCTTGACCCCTGCATGAGGGGTGGCCGTGAGGATGTATGTAACAGTCAGAAGGTCTGAACATTCATATATGCTGCTTACATCTTGTATTATTTTCCTTCCAGAATGTGGCCAGACAGGGACATGCCCAAAAAATGTGTACCTGATCTGCCTCAGCCTGGCTACACTCTCTCCAACACCCCACCCTCCCTTGAATACTTGGCTACTGTGGCTGGGGTACAAAAGAATCTACTGCACAGCTTCCAGGCAAACTTCTTCCAATACGGTGAACTTGACACCTTTATCGTTGGTAGTGATGAGGCATCCCATACCTCCTCTGGGATATCTGCCTTAAGCTCTCTAGACCAAGCTTACCTTATTGTGTCTATGGCGTCGGTTACCTTAATAGATTGGTCACTTCCATTTCCTTGAGAAACTGAACACATTTAACAAACACAGGGTTAAATAAGCCATTTTCAGCAACATCATTATGTGGTTCTCAAAAAGCTCTTTACGCTGGTCATCACTGTGTGCAGTAGCCTTATCTACTGCCTTTGCCATTCCATGACGGTTTGATTGTGTCCATTTTTTAATGCTTCAGCATGAGTTGTGCTTCTAGAATGTCTTGTTAGGGTTCATATTTTTAATGAGTGCTTTTAAAAGAATGGTTGCATAAGGATTACAAACAGCACAGCTCATTGGGCCACTGTCATCGAACAACAACCAATTGTAAATGCTTGGCCATCTTTTTTGGAATTTTTTTTTTAGAGTTGCAGCTTGGTGCAGTGTCTGTTGTGTCTCGCTCATCAGTTATTAATTCTTGTGGCTCAAGTTCTGGTGCAGGATTTTGTATGTCTACTACTACGTCTTCTTTGTGTGTCCTGTTTTCTGGAAATTCCTCAGGGGCCTGTGGAACATTTGGCTGCTTTTCAGCCAGGTCATTAATGATGATGTATGTTGTGTCATGTCACAAATTTCTTTTTTTTTTTTTTTTTAGATCTAAGTTCCGGGGACACAGCCCAGGTCACAGACCTTCCCGGCCTTTCCCTCAGTGCTTCTTTTTCTTGCTTTCTTCCCAGGTCTCTTGGCTCCTTCCCACCACACAGTCTGTCAGAGAGCCGAGTATTAATCTGTAGTACCCCACTCCTTTATCCTTTTTTTGTTTGTTTGTTTTTGTTGTTACATCTTAGTTCTTGGGACACAGCCCCAAGTTACAGACCTTCCCACCCCTTTCAATTGTTTCCCCACAGTTCTTTTTCTTACACATTTTCCTACCCGAGATATCTTTTCTTTTTTTACATCCAGTTCTTCTTGGGACACACAGGCCCCAGGTTACAAACCTTGCCACCCCTCTGTTTCTGCTCAAAAATTGTTTCTGCAGATGCTTTTGTTGGTGTTGGCACAGGGTCATAATGTTATATGACATAACTGCGCAAAAATGTACTGCGTTGTAATCACAGCGGATACATTGCTGCCACTCAGACATACTGCAGAAACACATTTCAGCTAAAGAAGCTAGTGGCTTCAGTTTTCTGCAATGGGGGTTCACCCCGGTTACGGGGGGCCATGCCCCCAAACCCCCATTAATATAACCAGCTCCGCCTGGGGAGTTCAACACGGAACAGGCAAAACACCACCAGGGAGGAGAAAAAAGAAAACAGCACATTGCAGTTCCACAAAAGTCTGGGACTGGGATTCGAGCCCCAGTCCACAGATGCATAGCGCCCCTGTACTGCCGCGGCTCATCCCACTGAGCCACGGCAACAGTTCAGCGGACCACCTCCCAACAGAGGTCTTGGCCTCCGTGTCACTCCTCCTCCCCACCCATGCACTACAGGGTACAAAACGCTTACAACAGATGTGCCTTGTGGGGTTCTGTACCCTGTCTTCCCTACACACACTATATGTTCTGCGCTGGTTCTGTATATAAACTATTGACCGGCAGGGCTCAGGTCCCTCCTTCCACTTAAGATTCTTATTTTTTTTAATTTACACAGGCATGCTTCATCTTGTTTTTTTGGACTCGGGGCCAGCCAGTCTTTATCAGCTTCTGAATGACAACAGCAAGTTGGACTTTTTTTTTTTTTCACCTGTTCTTGTTTGGTGTTAACCAGTTTCCTCCTTCCCTCCCTGTTTCTTTCCCACTGTTATTTCCCACGTGTATTCCTTTGTGTTTTAGAGTCCTCGTAACTTTCTTATAGCATTCAGTTCTAGTTGGGCCCAAAAAAATTCCCCTTTTATTTTTCACTCACATGACTGTTTTAGCAGTGTATTTTAAGCTTTCATTCATTTGGCTCCTTACAGTGTTTACCATATCACATTATGTCTGTGCCTGCTGCATCATGGTTAGTTTTCACCGATCGATGACTGCCGACAACTGACAGACTGTTCTTGGCTACCACAGTGAGGCCTGTGAGGCTGCGTCCTTTCCTCTGACTTCTGTCAACACTGCATCACTTTTTTTTTCAGATGTTATATATTATCCGTTCCCAATTTGAGTTGTCTGACCCTCTCACCGCCACAGCAGCCAGCTGTCGTCCTCACACCTCCACAGCCATCTTTCTGCTCCATTCTGTTTGTTGACTCCTCGGCTGCTCTATTCCTTGACCCGCTGTCCTCACGCTGGGTTGGCAGCTGCTGCTTCCAATGCTGCAACATCTCTTTCCAGTCCCTCCACATGCAGTAGTCTCGTGAGGCCAGTGGAGGGACGAGACAGGTACGCACACTAGACCACGAGGGACTGGACTGGAGCTGGAGGGAGCTAAAGGGAAAAAAACTCAGTGATAAAGTGCCATAAAAGGCATAGAAAGGCACTCCGTGGCAAACTGCCATAACTGAAGTGTGCTTTCAGGATGGTGTGCGTGTTCAGGACGCTTAGTGTGTGCAGGATTGCCCGCATGGAGGGGGTGGGGGCTGGAACAGAGTATGAGTTGGTTTATTAGGGTAATGTCGTGGAGCATAGCTCATTTTACAGTAACGCCCATTAGCACAATAAAAAATGTTTACAAGTTACAATTTATGACCGTGTACGTAAAAACACAGTTACAAACAGACGTAATTACATCTTCACACACACTCAGTCTTACAATCCTTATTAAGTACATCAAATAAAAAGACAAAATTCACAGGATTCAATTAAAAATGTTGGGGGGTAGATTATCTGTTGCATAGCGCAATCCCCCCCCACCCCCAAATTTTAAGCCCCCGTACTTCCTGCTGAGAAATCTTCCACAGGCTACTCCCTGAGTGAGGCACTTCACTGTATGGAGCCCGGCAACATTTCCCTCCACACACACACACACACACACACACACACACACACACACACACACATTTGCCCAGTATAGCTGGAACTGAGATGACTCGGGGTCTCATCCAAGGTTTTAACTGTTTTGCTTGCTGCTCAGAAACCTTCCACCAGGCACACCTGGTCCTTGAAGTGCAGGTAATTCTCCAGATAGCATACCTGAACCCCTTTACTTGTCCAAAGCAGTGTGTTCTGGACTACTACTTAATTGTTTCTCCACTGGGGTTGCAGTACTCTTAGATGAAGGTTCACCTGCTGGCCATTTTTGGACTTCCATGCCCCATCATGTACAAGAGAGTGGCCCAGCTAAGCATGCTTCACAGGTTCTTGAAGGGCCTATGCCATGTTGCCCCTCTGGTCTGAGAACCTGTTATGGCTCGGAACCTGATCTTTGTGCTTGAATCCCTTATGAGAGACCCTTTTTAGCTTGTGTCTTCCTGTGACTTAAGATATATGGCCCGGAAGACTTTACTCCTTGCTGCTATTACTTTGGCCGGGGAGGCGTATTAAATACAGGCCATGCTTCATGAGCCACAGTTAGGTATCGGTGTGGCTCAGTTGGTAGTACTGGTATCTGCCTCTCTGCAAGATGGCTGAGGGTTCTAGTCTTTCACTGGGATTGGGCTCATACCGTAATTCTAGCACCCGAGTGAAGTACTTGGGGGGGATGCTGTGCTGTTAGGGAGTGACGTTCTTCACAGATGAGACATTGAGCAGAGGCCCCTTCTACCATCTCTGGTGCTGTTCTGTTTGGTGTCCAGGTAGGAGTAAGCCCAAGGCACTTTTCGCAAAAGATTGGAATTTTCACGGGTGTCCTGGTCAACATTTCCCTTGCCATAAATCCAGTTCATGTAGTTGCCCATGGCTGTGTGTGGGTGTCAATGTGCAAAGTGGCTGCCATTACACGTTTACAGTCACTTCATTCCCAATCTGTTATTGCTTGTAATGCACTTTAGGATCCAGTGTGTATGAAAAGCACTGCATAAATTCTTCGTCTTCTGGATGAATTGCATTGTATACTCACCCTGATATTCTTGCCTAAGGTGGTGTCAGACTTCAAGTTAATTCAGATCATTGAGTTACCCACGTTTTTTTTTAATTGCATATATGTTTTATTGAAAATGTTCAGTTTCATACACAATGACATTACATAAACCACATCACAGTACATTACAGAACAACAAGCAACAATTCCTCCCCCCCTCCCGAAAAAAAGTCTGGAACCAGTTATATATAGATTTGTTAAAGGACAAATAGTTTTTTTTTTCCAACAGTTTGTCTGTAACTCACCCTTACTGATAACTCTGCAGCATTTTATGATGTAGTGTGCTTGGTAGAGTCAAAAATGTTCATTCCTGGCCATTTTCATATTTTAAACTATTTATATTTTTGGCATGTTAGGCGCCTATCTCCAAGTCCTTGCTAATGAGCAAGCTCCAGCTGCCAGTCTCGCGCATGCATGTTGCGCGATGATGACATAATTGTAGTGCGACGAGAGGAATATCAAGCACTGGGAGTATGACTGAGATGGATCTTCCCAAGTTAAGTGGTGACTTCGACCTGCTTTCCGTGGCTCAGCCCTACAAGTTTGAGCCACTGAGGTCTGAGGCATCTGGAGATGTGGCTGCAGGAGAGGACAGTACCTCTGAGGAGGAATCAGATGCTTCAGAAGTTGGTGCGGGTGGCTGGACTGCTCAGGAAGCAAGCCAATAGTGTGTAAATCAGTTATTGGTCTCTCTGTGTCCCAAGTTTCAACAGTTTAATTCCTGTATGTGTACACAGATGTGTATTTAGCCTTTACTTTGTTTAACATTATTATAATGCAGGCAGACATTATGTGTAGTAAGTTCCTTTACTGACTGCAGAGCTTGGCGAGAGTGCTGCTGGAATGGCAACCCAGTGGGCTGAAGTGGCAACACTAGTGCTGGAATGGTTCACCTTATGGGCAATTTGAGCATACGGTGCTAATTCACATCACGAATGACTTTTTTTTTTTATACTTGTTTATTGAAAATGTTATATAGCACATTCAGTACTTTATACATAGTGTTAAGATTAAGCCAGTAAAATATCACAAGGCAGTAGTCAAGAATGTGAAAAGTATAGCCATTTGTACTATATATCTTTAGCACTCTATGACAATAACCCACCCTATGGAGTACATGGTAAAATTAGAAGGAAGAATACAGTTTTGTGGCAGTAGTGCATAGGGACACAATAGCACCACTGTGAAAAGAAGGTTCATGGCAGTTTTGCACTGATACCTGCAATGGCCCTGTTTTGTGTACATACCCTTATAATTGTTCTCTGTTATGATGGATGGTGTACAATTTCATCATGAAGCACAGAGTGCTCATTCCACAAGTTTATTAGTTTTTATTTCTTTGCCCATTTTTTCAATTGTAAAAACATGTTACATATTCAAGACGTTGCTGTTTATCATTCTGGCACCCATGTGTTTTCATTTCAGACTTACCACTGACACTCATTTCTATGTGGTGACATTGTTCCCCTCTGTTATGCACTGCTGCCTCCAAACTGCGCTTTTTGTAGCTCCCAATGTTACCATGTAGTCCATATGTCGGTCAGTGTTGGAAAATGTTGGCGTTCTTGTCAGCAACTATTCAAGTGTCATTCCTGCCAGAAACTCGCACTTTATGGTCAAACAGCACACAAGGTGACCCATAACAGTCCTAGTGTTGCCACTGAAGCCCATATGGTTGCCAATCAAGTCTCACTGTTATTACTAGTTCCCTCAGCTGTTCATGCCATCCCTCGCAGATGTCACACTCACAGTACTGCAGTCAATATGTTACAGTAGGTATGTCAATCTGTCATGCGATGGTGTAGATAATAATATATTATTGTTCATAGATAAGGACCGTTAGGCACATCCACTCAATCCACAAGTATTAGACTAGTTTGTGGACTCATATCCTATATGCTCAGCATCTCACACTCCTAGGGTTCCCTTACTCCAGTCCCACACATGTTTAAATCCCTCCAATGTTCTCGATATTAATTTACCACCTCCTGCAGCACACCATTCCATGCTTCCACCACCCTTGCTGTGAAAAAAAACCTTCTCACCGTTAGCCTTAACCTGCCTCCCTCCAACTTCATATTGTGCCCCCTTGTTTTCGTATTCCATCTAACGTGGAAGATATCAGTCCTCTGCACCCTGTGTATGCTGTGGAGGTTATTGCATTTTTCTATAATGTCATCCCTCTGCCCCATCTCCTCCAATTATTACATATCTAGGTCTCCTCCTATGTTTTTTTGTGCAAGGCCTGTGCCATCTGTGTTGCCTTCATCTTGACAGTTTTCACCATGTCAGTGTCCCTGCACAGGTGTCACTCCACAAATCGTACACGGTAGATGTGGCCTCAACAGCATTTTATACAATGGCTTCATTACCTCCTGCCTTCTGCTACTGATACCTTGCTTTATACACCTCAGCATGCTACTGGCCTTTTACTGCAGGCTTTTTACTGTGATTGGACACCTTTAGTTCATCTGATATGATAACCCGCATGTCATTTTCTTCCTTGCTGATTTTCAGCAACACTACACAAACACACACACATCCAGTTGCTCTACCCAGGGTTCCACCATCCAATGTGCATTATTTTGCAATTCTTGGCATTGAACCATAATTTGAAATACCTCCAACCTTTCTTCAAGCTTCGACAGGTAACCCATCATTTTCTCCACCATGTCTGGAGTATCCACCCTGTTGCAGATGTTGGTATCATCTGTAAAAATGCAGACTTTCCCCTCCAAGCTGTCTGTAATGTCACTGATTCAGACACTGAACCTGACTGTGCCAAGTACCGATCCATGAAGTACCCTGCCTGTCACCCCCCTCTCCCCAGTTACTTCCATTGTGTGTTACCCAGTTTTTACATGAGTTTACACCCCTGTGATCAATGCCCAGACTGTGGCCCTGTTTTTTTTTTTTTTTTCCCACTACCTTGTGTTGGCATTGTGGCCTCAGAATGCTCAGTGTAACATGATGTGTGGTCATATTAGTTCTATGATCATCATTCTGGCACCATGACTGTGCATTCCTGCCATTAATATGTGGATCGAGGTCAGTGGTATATATTGTAACCATATGCTTTGCATGGAGGCAGTGATGTGTCTTTCCTTACCAAAGGTGGTCACTCAATCACAGCCTGGCACTGAGCTTACCATTCCTGCATCCAGGGGGTGTACTGTGGATAGGGGCTAGTCATTCATCCCACAGGATATTCTTTTCACCCCATGCTGATCCTTCAGTCTACAGTGGCAGGCACTCTGTCCTTTGCCCGTCATTCAGCCTCCGATGTGTTGCATTCCAGAATGGAGGTGGTCCTTCTCACTCCCATAGTGTGCTTTTCAATCCATCCAGGCATACAGAGAGTCTGTTTTTTCGTGGTTTGTTCATATTGATATGCAAACTCGTAGTCATACCTATTTTCAGTGGTTTACTGTAAGCACCAAGGAGGTTAAGTGGTTTTCTTATACTCTCATACTACTGTAGTGCGTGTTGTGGGCAGGTGGAGTCCAACACAGATGTGCATGATGTACTCTGCGCCTTCACAGCTCATTACCGTGGCCTATAGGCTATACTGCCAGACACCCTATGATGGTTGTTCTGGCCACCATGGTAGGCATTTTTGCCAATGGATGTTATTCCATTCACCTGTGCTGTCATAGTGCCTCTAAGCTGATAACTGAAGATCACATTTTGCCCTTGACAGCACCATACTTTCCATCACAAAAATTACTCTTGCTGTCTGTCACCTCTCAGCTGCTGTATCTTAGATGGCCAAGTTTCCATGCTTGTGTCTCAGTTTGTCAAGGTGCACTTTCACAGCATCTATGATCATGCACTACAACTGCATCTATGGCATTCAACGGTTTGAACAACTCATGTTTAGAAGTGCAGATAAAGCACAAGACAGTTTGCTATCAGGTTATAAAGTCATAGGGCGAGTATACCCACAACAGTGGTTAGTGCAATACTACACCACTTGAACAGTGTATTATGATGCAAATAATTTTGATCAGTACAGTGTTCAAATACGTTTTACCCTTTTTTTTGGCAGATGTCAGTGTGGCAACTGTAATTGAATGGAGACACCAGTGGAGTGCATTTGCTGCCATGAAGTGGCTGCTGTCATGGCCAGATGTGAAGAGGAACATGTCACCTGTGTCACTGAACTTGACTGCTTCAGAGAGAACTGTCTCAGCTGCAACGTGATTCTGGTTTCATATTATGAATATGAATTCATGGAGGTACCTCTAGACGATGCAATTCCTCTCAACGAGTGAGTAGATGAATACATTTTTTTTTCTTGCTATTTATCACCAGGAATCCCTGCTGAGCTCCATCTGACCCAACGCACTCCACGATACACCTGTCATCCCCACCCCCACCATGTAACCTCAGTTATGAGCCACAGGCTTGTTAGTGGTGGAGGTAATCACAACAACCAGTCTTGTTTTGTTGGCCCCGTTTGTGGCCTCGGAGGTTGCCAATGTCCTGCCGCGATCCTGCCCTCTGTACTGCATCAGGTTGCTGTACCTCAGGCATCCACCCACGGTCACACCAGCACCGGGCCAACGTCCATCTTCACTCACATGGGGTGCGAGTTGTCCATAGGATGCTAAAGCTTCCCTTCCACGGCAGGGTTCCCCACTGCCTGAAAATATAGGGTGGTGGCAGTGATGATCGAGTCCAAAGGTGCATTATTTTTCTGGACCTCCTATATGCACTGTACATGTGCATAAGTGGATTTTAAGTAAAATATAGTGGACTGGTATTAGAACAGGGGTAGTAGTGCAATAAAGGATGAAAATAAAAGACAGTTTTGGAGGATTTTATAACAAACAATCAGTAATGGATAAAAATATAGGGTGGTGGTAAAAAAATATAGGGTGGTGGCCCACCGAGCAAAAATAATGAATGGAGAACACTGCATGGCCTTCCCTCCAGCTACCTCGGCTCGTTTCAGAACCCTTGTAGGTGACGATGCAAGCGGTAGCACTACCACCGCATGTGCATGCCTGCCCACATCATTCTAATTTTATGTCATTTGATTACTGACTGAATGGTTCATTGTCTATGTTGGAAAAATGTGCTGCCTATTTGTACGCATCTGTTATCTGATCCCCATTGTTGTCGTACTACTATTCACATTTACTTATTAAAGAATGTGAATGCAAAGCATTTGCATAATGTTACATGTGATAGGAGTATACATACGAACATACTAAACTGGCAGCAAATAAAGGCCCCAAGGTCTATCGAGTATGCTCGAGTGTGCAACCTGCAGCCTTATACTGTAGCTGCTCATCCCTTCCCTCACTCTCCGTCTTACCCTGTACCACCCACTTTTGAAGCAGCCCACTGTTCTACCGGATACCACTTCTGCAGGCAAGAGGTTCCACCTCACCACCACTTTCTGTAAAAAAAAAAAAAAAGTTTATTCTCATTTTCCTCTTGAACCATCCCCCTTTCTATCACAGACAGTGACTCAAAATGTCCCTCACCCCATTAACATGAATCGCCCCTCTGTGACTGTCTTGCTGATTCCTTTCATGTTCTCGAAGGTTTCATTCATATCCCCCCCCCCCCCGTCTCTCCTCTGTTCCAGCGAGTACATGTTCAACTACCTCCATCTGTTCTCCTCGGCTATGTCCCACATTCCCTGGATCATCTTTGTTGACCTGCGTTGCACCCCCTCCAGCAACCTGATGTCCCTCTTCGAGTACGGGCGCCATTGCTGCATGTAGTACACCATGTATGACTTAACCAGCAACCTACAGAACCATGGGTGTAGCCAGGCATACTCCAAGTACTCCGTGGTGTGCAATTTTATTTAAGGGGGTAGCAAATAGGCTCTGAACTGCTTCCTTTTTCCATGAAAACTAACAAACAAAATGCTGAACCATTCTGTAATTTTATTCATACGAGCCGAAACTAGAAGGACTGGTCACTAATAATGTCTTTGCTTCCCAAGTACAATACAACTTTACAGGCTCTGGGCTGGTATTTGGGTGACTTAGGGAGCAATGCATGGCATCTGTAATTACCCATGCATGGCGACAACCATTGTTATGAGATACAAAATTTGTATTTATTGTGCCAAATAAGGCAACAAACACGGTCCTGGCGTACACATTTGTATATTGTCTGGCTACACCCCTGTACAGAACAGCAGGATCACCTGACCTCTCAGTGAAGAAATACCCCTGACAACACAACCCATCTATTTGTTTGCCTCTGCAGCTGCATTACTGCACTGTGCTGAGTTGTACATTAAGTCTGTTATGATCACCCACAAATCCTTCTCTCCTCTGTCACAGCTATCTCACCCACACCCAGTTTGTTGCTCCCTTTTTTTGTTTGCCCAGAAATGTAGCATCTTGCACATTTCTGCATTGGACTCCATCTGCCAGGTGTCAGGCCAGGGCTCAAATTTGGACATGCCAGCCTGCAGCCCCTGCCATCGGCATAGGTCATCTAGTACTAGTCCCCTGTCAGTGCTGTCAGCAAATAAAAATATTTTTCTTGTTATGACCATACAGATGTCTGATATAGACAACACAAACAACACCGGTACCAGCACCGAGCCCTGCATAAACATGCTTGTCAGGGTCCTCTGAAAAGAGAGAGTCCCGACCCACCCACACCACCACCATCTGCTGCCTACCCTGTAACCAGTTTACCACCCATCCCACCATATTCTCACACGGCTCTGTACCAGCCAGTTTACTTCCCATCCTCCCATGTGGTCCTGAGTAGAATGCCTTACTGAAGTTCAGATACTGGATATCTACTGCATGGCCCTCATCCAACATTCTACTTATCCAGTCACAGTAATCAAACCGGTTGCTCTTAAGAGAATCTGCCTGCAGCAAACCCCTGCTGTCCATTGTACTGCAACCTATTAGTCTCCAGTAGGGACACTAGCCTCTAGTATTGTTACCATCAGTTTTGCTATGATGGATGTGAGGCTTAGCATTCTTTAGTTTCCAGTTTCATCTTTGTGGACACCGCTATGG
This sequence comes from Neoceratodus forsteri, assembly GCA_016271365.2. Classification (NCBI taxonomy): domain Eukaryota; kingdom Metazoa; phylum Chordata; order Ceratodontiformes; family Ceratodontidae; genus Neoceratodus; species Neoceratodus forsteri. The sequence continues at coordinate 1,729,976,440 of CM057456.1, forward strand.
AGGTGCCATCCTTCAGTCCTGAGGTACACACCATGAGTTCAGGTAGGAAGTGAACTGGTCTGGCAAGGGCACCGTCAGATTTCTGCCTGCTCCAATATTTATTTATTGCAATGTTTCACCAAGAGGGCACAATGAACAACAAGTTGCTCTTCTCACGGTGCAACCTGAGGGGAAGGGGTTACATGAGGATAAGAAACAGAGATTGTACAAGTAATGGATGGAAGAGCAGTTACAAATTGTGCAGGACACTTCGGCCCGGTGGTGCTAAGGGTTGAGGCACTGGTTGCCACATCTCATGCTGCGCTGGCAACCCGTGTTTGGGAACGAGCACGGGCCATCGTGGGTTGGCAGGGGAGAAAATGGATTGAGCACCTGATTAACTGCTCTCCATCTCCAGGGAGGGGGGAGATCAGCAGCCGGTGCACGCCTGACCCCTAGCAGATGCTGGGGCTCAGCGACTCGGAGCCGCAACGTGGGGTAGGAGCACAGCAGACGCTTGATGTGGGTACGCACGGGAGCATGCACAACCCCATCGCAGGCATCACTGCACGCCATGCACCAGCAAGGGGACACAGAAAAACGGAAAAAGCTCCCAGCACATAATGGGGGAGCTCACAGGCCCCACACCTAGCAGCCACGGTACAACACTGGATCCTGTTTCGGGAAGGGAGGGCCCCCTCTGCCAATCCTACCAGGAGGGGTAAGCCCTGAGAGTGTAAGCTTCGGATGGTGGATGCCAGGGCTGGGGCTCCCCCAGAATGTAAGCGCCGATGGTGCAGGACTATAAACAACAAAAAAATAATATATATTTTATATACTTGTGCAGGAGGGTAGACAAAATAATGCAGCAGTAGCAGTAGGATGCAGTACAGGCAATGCAGTTTGTAAAAATACAACAAATAGGATTCCACAGATTAGGATACAGTATAACAGGCGGTACAAATTATACAAACAGAACAATCATAGTGCTATGATATACCAAGAGTGTGCTCAAGGTAGTACACAAGTGCTGTAGTAGGAGTAAGAGGGGATAGCTAAGAATGCTGAAGAGGTGAGAGTGGAAGGGGGGGCAACCAACACCAGTCACCCCTTCAGGATGCTGTGAACCCTGCAAGGGGGTACCAAGTTGGTAGATGGTGAATGACATCTGGCCATAGCAGCTTTTCCAACCTCCATGCCATCAAGTAATCTAGTACCCTACCCTCTGTGATTGACCCATTTGTCACCTCCATCATTGGAACTCACGATGCCACCACCAACCAAATATTGCCATCGAGAGAGCGGTTACTCAATAATGAGTATAACAAAACAGGTTTCTTATTCTTGGTGCTGCAAGTTCAGACATTGAAAATGTAATATTGTGAGGATAGTGACAGCTATCCATCATATCAGGAATGAGAGAGACATGCAGAGACAAGTGCCGATCATTCCTTACATGCTCGTTATTAGCTTGTTAGCATATTACTGATTGTGGGAATGCACTGTGTGTACAGGTTGAGGTTTGTTACTCTCCATAAATGACAAAACTTCTTTCAAATCCATACACACTTAGTCTTCTCAAAACAGCAGTGGTCGAAAATTCAATCAGCCCAATACCCAAATACTGGTATATGAAGTGTAATGATAGAAAGATTTTCCTTGAAGTCACTCTGGATCAGTTAATACTTCCATAATTACATCTGCTTGTGTACTGGAAAAGTGTGTGTGGCCAGTGAATTTTTCAAGTACAACTACCGTATTTGGAAGTGAAAATTCAACATTTGTTGAGTCCAGTGTCGTCGTCGCTATTGCTGAGAATCCGTGCTCACATAGACATATACTGTATGTCATGGATCTCTGTGTTCAGTATATGAGTTCTATATTAGTAATTCTCCATGTCGATGGACAATGTCACATTTCTGGTGTTTGAAGAGCTGAACAGGCACTTACTTTACTTTTTTTTTTTTTTGCATTGCTGCACTAACACTTGTTTGAAGCACTGAAACATACCCAGTAGTACGGGAACATGCATGATTACTAACAATGAAGTGTACTACTACTGCACTTATCATGCAACCTCCAGTGTAAAAACACGTCATAGGTGTGCATGACTACACGGTAATCACATACCATCTTGGTGTGTATTGCTCAGTAATCCAGTATCTAAATTGTTTACAGTCTGTTCATCTACATGCACGCTGTAATATGGTTCCTGTACTTTCCAACATGAGTCATGCTGTATGTACTGTAACAATGTAATCAAACTGATACTGTCTGTACAGAGCATGTTATAAGTGTATTTTTTTGTTTAAATTTTCCAGGTCCTTTCGCTTTGTGGCATATCGCAAATTTGTGTGGTGGATTTGGCCTTGTCTAGGAAGCCACAACCGAAGAGTGCTGCCTTCCTGTGTCGTTTCTGCAATTAGGTCAGCATTCCCCCCTGAAGAATATACAGGATTCAAAGAACAACGGCGTGCTGCTGAGGACTAACTTGGCTCACAATACATGATGTTACTTTGCTCAACATCGTAATGGAATGTTCAGTTTCCTCTTTTTAAAATGATTAATCTCGCCATGGTTACCTGTACCCAAAAATACTGACATATATGTTTGCTCTGCTTCTCAGGACAATTGGTTAAAGTTTACAGGATGTGTTTGGTCTGTTTTTTACACATCGGGTTACCAGTTACAGAATATTTAGCGATCACATATCAGTTCGTGATGTGTGTCTTTCTCTCTCCAGTTAGTGTGCAGTCTATCTTTCCTATGGCTAGTTTCCCTAGTAATCCATTTTTGCAAGCTGCACTCAAAACATTGAAGGTGCTTAAGTCAACTTTATGGCTGCTTGCGCACCCCAGCACCCCTGGTGTTGGCACCTACAGACATACTGAGGTGATGTTCAATAAAGATAGTGGCAGTAATTCAATCACCTATCACAAAGCGTATGTAGTTACAACCCACTATTATTACTGCACTGAATCTGTGAATGTTATACTGTTCCAGTCTAAATAATCAACATGCAACGCAAATACTGTCCCACAAACAGCACTAAACCTTTCTTCTCCAAAGTAAATATGTCCATACCTGATGTTCCATAGGTATGTACAGTCGCATTTTGTAGATCCTTTTCCCCCTCATTGCTTTGTCATGCTCAATGTCCAATGTTGATGGTGTCTTATTGTTTTTTGTCAATGGGGGAAGCTACCTAATGGCGAGAAATGTCTGCTTATGACTCCCCGAACTGCAGATGCTAAAAGACAACATGTAGTCACTGTGTTCCCCTCCCACCTCCTGGTAACTTGGCTCCTGCCGGAAGCATTAGTCAGAAGTATGCCAAAGTAACAACTCTGCTGTCTCTACTCGATTCTTTATGGGTTTTTTTGCTATGAAATAACAGGGTAACATAGGTTGTTTTGAAACTGTTATGTCTTGATACATTAATGCAATACTGAAGTGAACACAGTATCAAGAGTCGCACCCCCAGACTGGGAGTAAGACATTGCACGATTATGTACTTCTAGAACTGAATGTCACAATACATGAAAAGTTTTGCTACTGACTGGCTAATGTTGCCTTAGACCAGCGCTACCGCATCTGTGTTGCACTGGCCTCTTATTCAGCACATTATCGTGCTTTATGTCACTATGCGGTCTATGCACATTGCGCTAGCAACAGCTCAACTGTCTTGTTTTGTTTTATCAACCATCTGATGACCAACACACACACAGTATACTTTGTAGTGGTATACCTATGGCATGTGTAGTAGTCTAGTCCAACATGTTAATATTTACATTTACATACACGGCAGGTGCATACCACCATCTGTTGGAGATGTGCTTGCAAAGAGGTTGCTAAATGCAGGTTGGACCTAGGCAACATAACCATCACACTACTTACTAATGTGATGTGATCAAATTTATATTAGACCACTCAGTTGTAGAAATGGCTAATCTGTGCACGCCGTACTCCCAGTTAGTGTCCAAGACTTGATAGACATTTTCAATTTCCATGTAGTATAACTGTATGTGTATAACTAATCAATGGAGCTTTTTGATTTCACTTAGTACATAACAAAAGGTGATGTGTTTATTCCGTGAAGGATCGAAAGGACAATTCTGTACTGTACTTGTCAACAGAATCATACAGTTTCTGTAACTGTTAACAGTATTACACTCATCACAATTAATAAGCAACATAAAATGTATAACCTCACAAGTTTAATAATGATGTAAATGTCCTTTATGCAATAAACGATTTCAAGTGATATAAAGCAAAATGATATTTGGCACACTCAATTCGTGCTGGTGACCCCGGTTGAATTGCTGGACAGCCTTTTGGGGGTGGTGGTGCAGTATTTAAACACTTTTCCTTTTATTAAAAACAAGGGAATCAACAAAGTCCAAGACGGCAGCATCTTTCAGAATAAGAGATGTGCAAGAACAAGGAGGCACAGTTTGAAGATGGAGGGGGACAGCTAAGGGGCAACCAGAGGAAGTATTTTTTCATGGAGAGGGTGGTGGATGCATGGAACGGCCTTCCTGAAGAGGTCATGGGGTCAAAAACAGTGGAGGAATTCAAGACTGCATGGGAGAGACATAAGGCAATTCTAGACAGGTTAGGAGGAAGAAGGCTGTTGGTTTAACAGGATCTGTAGCTTACCCAATATGTAGGGAAATGGGCAGACTGGGTGGGCCAAGCAGTACATATCTGCCATCAAAGTCTATGTTTCTATGTTATTTGCCTAGAAGTTCTTCGGTTCTTTAACTATATCTGCATCACCTGAAATATACCATAATATGGTCCAGAGCAGAACTGCCACAATAATCACGACATACTGGTTTTTAAAAAATGACATGTGATCACTCTGTGTAACAATATGAGGGCAGGGTTGAGGGAGAGGTGAAATGGGAATAGTGTGGAGGAGTGGGTGGCAGGGGTAGGTCTCAGTACAAGTGATCACAAAACTGTACGTTTCTTGCTGAAAATGTGGAGAGAGGCAAACCTGATCAGCGTGAGAGATTTGGCCTTCAGAAAAGGATGCTATGTAAAAATGAGGATGGTATTTATGGTGGAAATAAACAAAAAGATGAATAGAGAGGGAGCAGAACGGCTATGTGAAAGTATCAAGGCCAGGATACTGAGGGCCATGTAAATTTACATAAGGAAGGCAAGCAAAAACAAAAAGAGTGATCAAATTTTGGTTTGCACGGGAGGTGACAGTAGAAATCAGGAAAATTAAACGGAGAATCCGGAAGTACAAACTGACACAGAATAAAAGAGTATATACAGGCTTACATGGATAGGCTAAAAGTAGTGGTAAAGGTGATACAGGGACTAATAGAAGAAACAGTGGTGGACTACTTGGAAGGCAAGGACTTGCTATAAGACAAGCAATATGGGTTCACAAAAGGGCGGTAATATCAGACAACCAGATATAGTTCTTCAATCGGGTGACGCACGTAGTCACCCCACGAGGGCCAGTGGACATTGCCTAGTTTGACTTCAAAAAAATCCTTTGACAAGGTCCATTGAAGAAGGCAAATTAATAATCTCAAAAGCTTATTGGTGTGACCAAAGATAACTTGTTGGATCGAAAAATGTCTGCCATGCAGAAGCCAGAGAGTGGTGGCCCATGGAGTGTATTGTGATGAGTGGGTTACCGCAGGGGTAGGCAATGGGACCATTCCTTTTCAAGGTACAAATTCATGACATAGTGGTCTGGATGGATGGGTGTGAGTGCTTATTTGCAGATGCCACTAAGACTGCAACGGGGTGGATACCCAAGGATGGGAGGACTCCATGAGGCGGGGCCCCAAGTCACTGGAAGGGTGGTCTGACAAGTGGCAGCCAGGTTTTAATGTCCAAAACTGAGTGGTTACGCACATGGAACATAAAAACACACAAGTCAAGTTACACACTGTAGGTGGAGTAATTGAATACAACAGATCCATGTTGTTATCCTGTAATTTTAATATCAAGCAACCGTAAAGTAGTAAACTAGTGAAGCAAGGCAATGTGAAAGGAGCATGGAATGTTGGCATGCATAGGGAGGGGCAGAACAATGGAGGTGACCGTGCTGCTTAACAACGCCATTTTCAGGCCGCACCTGAGGTATGTGGTCCACTTCTGGAGATCACCTTGGATAAATGAAATTCATGGTATTGAGAGGGTACAGTGTAGGGCAACTGAGATAGTGCATGGCATGCAATGGACACTTATGAACAGAGGTGGAGGGAAGTGATTTTAAACCAACAGGAGACAATAAGGGACAGGAGAGACATGATCAAAACAACATTACAATATGGATTAACAAGGTGAAATGGATGTGTTTATTCAAAACAAAGGTAGAGACTATAACAGAAGTGCATAGGCTAAGATTGGAAGGTGAACATATAAGTGGAATGTGAGATGGCATTTCTTCCTGGCACCTGTAACACCCAACCGGAAGAGGAGGTGGTTGTGGATGAAATGGTCCAGTGATGCAAGAAGGCATGGGACAACATATGGGGTTTTTGAGTGGGGGTGAAGGGGAAGGCCCATGATATGGGAGATGGTTAAAAAGTGTGAAATAGGGTAGTCTAAATGGACACTGGTGTCATTTCTGCCGTCAGATTTCTGTGACTGTATGAAATGGGGTTCAATACAAAGAAATTACCAATAATGCACAAGACAGGGGGAAACCTTGTTGCAGGCACAGTAATGGGGTGTGTGTGTGCGCGTGTGTGTGTGGGGGGGAGGGGGTGGTCAATCACCCAAGAGGAAAAGTTATTTGATGTCATCATTTTCAATAATAATAATAATCTTTATTAAGCGCAATTCAGAATATCAAAGTGCTTTACTAAAAATACAAAAACTTTAAAACCAGTAATTATTAAAAATAGTGTTGCATCATATCAACTGATCAATCTCAATTAATAGCAAAAGCAAGATTAAATAAGTGGGTTTTCAGTGCCTTTTTTTTTTTTTTTAAAATATCTTTTTCTCCCGCCTACTTTCTCTGAGCTCTGTTTCTTTGGGAGCTCCACTGAAGGACTGCCTCCGCTCCTCCACCTACCTGGTCTGACGGTCGATCCCCCATGGAGCATATAACATAGCAAATAAATATGATCAGGAAACTCGGTCGAAAGCTTTCTCTGCGGCTAGACTACCATATATCATATCAGTTTTATTTATAAAAGGCGCCTTTCTAAAACCAAGGCGCCTGTACAATATAAAATAAAATACATTATTATAAACATATACATTCCAACAGAAAACAGTATAATAGCAGCATAACAAACTAAAATAACCACATCAATCAACAAAAGCCAGGTTAAAAAGATAAGTTTTTAAAGTAATTTTAAAACTCTGGACGGTTAGGCAATCTCGTACCCGATGAGGTAGAGAGTTCCACAGGGACGGAGCAACAAAGCTAAATGCCCTTGCTCCCGATGTCTACAAACATACCCTGGGAACCTCTAGCAATCCCTCATCGGTGGATCAGAAAGGACGGAGGGGACAGTAGGGACAAAGGAGATCTTTCAGGTAACTCAGTCCCTGGTCGTGTAGGGCCTTAAAGGTTAACAAAGCAACCTTAAAGGTTATCCGCCACTGTATCGGCAGCCAGTGCAGACCGCGGAACACAGGCGTCATATGACTGGCTCTTGAAGCACCAGTCAAAAGCCTGGCTGCCACGTTCTGCACCAGCTGCAAGTGGCGGATATCAACCCCCGGCAGCCCTAGGTAAAGGGCATGGCAGTAGTCAAGACAGGAGGTAACAAAGGCGTGAACCAACGTTGGAAGATCATCAGGAGGAACTAGATGTTTCACCCGGGCGATATGTCTCAGATGGTAAAAAGAGGTTTTAACTACTGCTGACACCTGTGATTTTAGGGCCAGACAGTCATCAAACATAACACCCAGGTTCCGCACCAAGTCTGAGGTAGCTAGCTGGACACCTCCAAGCCACAAACACGAAGGTGAACCTGCCAACAAACCCGCCTCACGACGACCCAGGTTCACAACAAACACCTCAGTTTTTTCAGGGTTCAACCTTAGCAAGCTCACATTCATCCAAGCCTGAATTTCAGTCAGACGGCTGTTAAGCACCAAGACAGCATCATCTTGTTCAGGGACAAAAGACATGTATAGCTGAGCATCATCTGCATAGCAGTGAAAACTCAAGCCATACCATCTGATAATCGTTCCCAACGGCAGCATATACACTGCAAAGAACATGGGTGCTAGAATGGATCCCTGCGGAACCCCACAAGGCAGGGAGAATGGAGCTGAGGTACAAACCCCAGACACCACTCTCCGAGTCCCACCCGTGAGGTAAGATCGAAACCATCTGAGGACAGTCCAGAGATAAGCCGCAGGCAATCCAACAGCACTCCATCGTCCACAGTATCAAATGCTGCAGAGAGATCAAGAAGGACCAAGATGGAACGAGTCTTTCGATCTCTCGCTATCAGGAGGTCATTTAGTACCCGAACTAGAGTCGTCTCGGTACTATGTTTCTTCCTGAAACTGGACTGCAGAGAATCATAGATACTGTGGCTGGTCAAATGGTCCTCCAGCTGTAAAGCCACCACTTTCTCAATAACCTTACCCAAAAAGGGAAGGTTAGAGACTGGCCTGTAGTTTGTAAGACAGTCGGGATCCAAGGACGGCTTCTTAAGAAGAGGCCGAACCACGGCCTCCTTAAGGGAAGCTGGAAAAATTCCCCTCTCCAAGGATAACCAGACTATCTCAGCAAGGACCGAGCCGATGACATCAGCACAGCCAACAAGCAAGTGCGTAGGGCCCGGATCCAAACTACAGTTGGCAGGACGTAAAGTCTGGATAACCATCACAGTATCACTGATTGTAGGCTGGCCAAAGTCGCACCACTCAAACAGGGAGTCTGACATCTCCTGCCGACCACTGCTACTCCCTAGAGAAAGGGTACGGCGGATATCAGACCTGATCATGGCAACCTTATCCGCGAAGAATCGAGCAATCTCCTCACACTGCTCTTGTGAAAAGGCATTTCTGGGCTGAAGACAGAGTGGACTGCACAGTCTGTCCACAGTCCGGAAAAGCTGAGCTGGTCAATTCTGCACGGCAGCAATTTCCCTGGACAGGAATACTGCCTTCTTATGAGAAACTGTTGATTGACAGACCAAATAATGGTCCATCAAACTAAGCCTGTCACACACCAGGCTGGACCTCCGCCATCGCCTTTCTAGCCTTCGTCCAACTCTCCTCAACTCTCTCAAGTCCTCATCAAACCATGGAGACCTAGGGCAAAGGGAGAGTGGACGAACACGAACAGGAGAAATGGAATCCAGGGCCTCTGTCACTGCCTTATTATAGGCGAGTACAAGATCCCCTGGATCCACGCATTCCCTCGGCATACCCGATAGGTCCAGCACCGCCATCAGGTCATCTGGGGATACACCCCTCAAAGTGCGGTACTGGACCATCTCCACAGGGGCAGACCTCTTGGGGGGGCCTCAAAACTGAAACTGATGGTATGATGGTCCGACCACCCGACTGGTTCCACCATCAAGTCGGATATCTCCATTCCCAGGAGAAACACCAAGTCCAATGAATGACCACCAATGTGGGTCGAGGAGAAAACAACCTGTGTGAGGCCCAGTAAACTCATTAACTGGAGGAAGTCTTGTCCAAACTGCGAGAGTTCATCGTTGACCCAAGCACTGAAATCCCCAAGGATCAGCCATCTATGGGGTCCCAATGTTAGGTCGGCGATAAAGTCCGCTATTTCCCGCAGGAAAACATTTCCATCTCCTGGTGGACGGTAGACAAGAAGAATCCTGCACCCCACACCCTCGCCCATGATACACTCAAAGGAGCCGGTGGCTCCCACTGGAATTTCCCTCAGATTCAGTTCTGATTTAAAACAAATGGCCACACCCCCGCCCCTACGATCGACCCTCGGCCAGTGTATCACAGAGTACCCGGATGGATCCGCTGAAGCCAAAACAGGGCCAGCACTTCCATCCAACCAGGTCTCGGTGATGCAAGTCAGGTTGGTTGAATTTACAAGATCCCCAATTATGGCGGTCATGTTTTTAATCAATCTGGCATTGCATAACACCGCCCGAGTTTGATGAGCAGCCGGTGAAGACCAAGTTTCCTGTCTGCAATAAGCAGAACCCTTGGGTATAGGAACCAGACAGGGAAAACCCCTTTCCAGGACCCATTTCGCCCCAGGGCATCTCCTTGTCCCCACAATCCCACTCCGCCCACTCCTCTACATTCCCCAACAGGCCGAGTCCCCGCCCTAACCCTCCTTGCTATTCCCAATCCCCTACACCGTCTATACACCACCGGGGATAAAGGGGGGCGAAGATCCCTCAGCCTGGAGGGGGAATAGTGCCTAACCGTTGACCCTTGACAACACATTTTCTAAAAACAAATAACCCAAACCAAATAATATATAACCATACAAAATATAACAAATACAGCCCCCCACCCCAAAAATAAAACATAAAAGTAAATGAATAACCCTCAAACACCCCTCTCCTATAATAACAATTCTAAAATAAAATAAACAACTTGGAGTCTTAGGCAGGTGTAGATCTACAGTACTTGAAGTAAATTCAGTCATAAAAATGCGAATCAACAGAAGTGACCAGAGCTGCATGCACTTCACTCCAGATACAGAGATGAGATGGTGCAGCTTTCTGAGGTAGTTGATGGAAACTCTACCTCTCATAAATCTGACCTGTTCGGCCCCCACTATCCTGCCAAAAGCCTGTTGTTCTCACCAGAGAAAGGCGTGCAGTGGATAATATCTAGATTAGCAGACACAAAGCAGGGTGCACTGTGCGTAATTCTGAAGATAAGTAATCTGCTGTTGTGAACGGACTGCCTGTTTGAAATCTACAGACTGCTGCTTTAACATCAGCCTGCTGTTGTGAGCGACTTGGTTTGCTGCATTTACTGGGCAAGTAAATGGATTCGGTGATCGATGTGTCTGCTTGAACTATACATACTACTGCTGCTATAATACTTGACTACTGATGCAAAGTTATTATATAGACCGCTGCTGTTTGAACTTTATTTGCTTGAGTATACCGTTGCCTGCACAACTTACTGCTGCTTTAATTGCCCTGTATGACTATTGTTCTATTCTGCATCCCTATCCTGTTGTCTTGTGACCACCTAGCTGCAAAATTAGGGGTCTCAGCGGCGAGCCAGTGTAAATGTGGTACAGGTGTGTGGAGGAGGGGCTTCAGGGCTTTAAAACACACCACGCTGCACCACAGGGTGAGCGTTGTGTGCGAGCGTGAGTGGCCGGTATAAATTTATTTTATCATCAGGGAAGTTGAACTGTGTTGGTCACAGACTTATGGTCTAAAATTCAACATTTTATAGCTGGTAGGTAATTAGCTAGACTGTTATGGGAGTGTATTTCAGCTAATTACTGAAAAAGTAAATATAAGGGTCTCACTGTAGTATTTAGGCAATGTGTATGTTAGTCATGAAGAATGCTTTTTTTATAACATTATTTGTAATGTGGGCAGGGCTTATACCCATAATAATCTGTGGATCTGCAAATGCTGAATCCCCCTTGGGGACTATGGCTAGCAAGAATATGGGCACAGATGACCAGGGTCCCAAGAGGACTGCAGGGGAAGCATACAGGATTAACCCTAGCATGATCACGTTTTCGTGCCTCTTTAGCCCATAAAGATGGCTCAGATGGAGGGGGAAAATTATTTGTCCACGTGTAGGACAGGCACTAGTGTAGTTCATATGGTAAAAACATTTTTACCGTGGTACAAGAAGTCTCTGGGAACAAATAAAAGGAGGGTGTTATGCATATTTGTAACATGGCTAAAATAAGAGGACAAAAAGCAAGGGAAAGGATCGGCAGAAGAGGGTCAGCTGGTACAAGAGCAACACGGCATTATGGCACGATAATGCCATGTTCCTTCTGAAATTCAAGAAGTAGCCAGAGGTGAGAAATGAGCAGTGTAGGGAAAGAGAATAGTGAAAAAAAAACGAGAGCGCTGAATGTTTTGAAATGAAGTAGGGAGAGACAACGGATAGGAGAACTACGAGGGAGACACAAAGAGAGAGAAATGGAATAGGAGACAGACTGAGATGGGGTGACAAGCCAGGAAGATTTTTGCAGAGCAGGAGCCTTTCACAGGAGAAACAGCAGCGAAGCGTCTGAGAGCAGAAAACGCAGAATGAGGAAGTGGAGGGGGCAGAGCAGTATACAGAGAGGCATATGAGGAACCTGTGCGAAAAGTAGCCAGGAAGAGTCTGGAGAACGGAACGCGTGACAGAGTCGGGGAGGAAGAAACCAGAAACGAATGTAATGCTGAGTAGTTCATGATATATGGCACAGTGAAGTGTAATAATGCCGCAGTATCGATGGACACGGACAAGAATTAGATCAGGAAATTGACAGGCAGGGAATAGAAGCAGGAGTGTTACCACGACCATCGGAGGCAAACCGGATTATGTAATGTGAGTAAACTGGTAATGCTGTATGCAAATGAGCAAAACACTGTGAAGCCGACTGAGTAGAAGTCGCAAGTCGGGATCCTCCCGAGTATCATAACAGAGAAACAGCCGTCAAGAATATGAAAAAGGCAGAGTAATCGTCAAGGCATGCATTACTTGAGTTGGGTATAAAAGTATTCAACTGACACATATGCATGTTACAGAGCATGATGTTAACCACTCAAAATAACAGTGCACTTTGCTGTGTAAGTGCAACGCTGTGATGGTTTGAATCATCAGAGCAGTATAGACTAATATGGCACAACCATACTAATGCGCAGACCATGATACAAGTGCATTAATACACTCCGAAGGTGGCCTCTAATGGGGAGTTAATGCATGGCTGGTCATTGTAGGCACTCGGCATGTGGCCTCGAGCCACGACGGCCCCAACCATGCATTAACTCCCCATTAGATGCCACCTTCGTCGTGGATTAATGCTTACTTAAGTTTATATTGGTTCTGCATCTCATGATTTGTGGTGATATCCATCCCAATCCAGGCCTGGTCCTCCCGGCATCCCCCGATGCTAATCTGTATCACAGCGCAGGGTTTTATTTAACTCTAAAAATTGATTAGCATTTTGCTCATAAAAGTTCTAAACCATTGCGAAAATGCATAGCACCTGCCTCACTGTGTTTAACAAACATAACACTTCTAGAAAACCTATATAAACGCTTTCTGTACAGTTGGTATTGTCCCAAGAAAAAAACTGCTAATCAGTTATTTAAAACCCTGCAGCAGGGATTTTAATATAATGCATTTTAATACCAGAAGCCTACAGAAAAAGTATCTTATAAAAGGACTGGGTGGTAGAGCAACAGCCACAGATCACTGTTATAACAGAGACATGGTTGAGCAATAGAGTTAGTGACACTACTGTTGCATTACAGCAGTATCAGATGTTTAGAAAGGATAGAAATAAGAAGGGGGGAGGCATTATAATTCATGTGAAATCCACACTGGAGATAGGGCAGCTTGATAATTTTAATATAGAGGGTGTCTGGAAACCATACTCATCATAATCAAACTACCATATGTAAAACCACTCTTGCCCGTAGGCATTTATAAACCACCTAATATAAAGAATGAGGTATTTAACATGCTGCACAATTACTGCAAACCATATAGGGACAGGCATGAAATATTGCTAATGGGGGATTTTAATGTAAATTGGGCATAAATAAACCCAACCCACCCCCTAACTGAATTACAAGAGATCCTGGGCCTTGTTCAATTAATTGAGGATCCGACCAGATTGAATATGCAACATCTACAGAACTCTACGACCCTGGATCTCATTTTTACAAATTGTCCTAAGGTTTATGAAAAAAGGTGGGTATTAGCAGAGGCACTCTCAGACCACCAAGTTATCTTTGCTGCTCGTACAGACAGGAAAGTCTCACAGGATTTCTTACGTATTTCCTCGAGAAGCTTTAAAGAGCAGCTTCCGACTATCCATGTTTCTTCTCTCCTCGAGCCCGTTTGATGGCTTACCTTCCAGCAATCACTAAATTTGAGCATGTGCCATTTGAGCAAAAGACATAGCCCTCGAACTTTAGAATTGTTTCAGCTGGCAAAACACCACTTTAGACAAAGTTTGATAGCCAGATAAACACAAAATCTAAGGTTGAAGCGAGGGGCCGGTATTTTAACATATTTATGGCGTTGATTTTGCCCATCAGTTTAATCGATCGACCAATTAGTCGATCGATCGCTTTGATAGAATAAAACTCTGGCACTAAAGGGCATAAATATATTTGAAAATACCGCCCCATAGAAAGTAATGAGGTGGTCACACAGCCTTCGCTTTGTGACATCACAAAACAGGGCTGCGTACGACGAGGGGCGTTTGTCCCACCGAAGTCTGTTTTTTTGCCAGCTGAGCATTACAAGGGATATATCTTTCCGTAGAAAATGGCATTTTATGCCAAACTTCGTGAGATTACTTCTTGGAAGGTAAGCCATCAAATGGGCTAGGGGAGGTGGCTACTAGAAAACTGCTCTTTAAATGCTTTGACTATGTGAAGTTCATGTTAAATGTTGAAAATAGATGCTGGGATAGAATGGAACTGATCCCAGATGCCGCTGGGGTATGGTCTTATTTTCAACAAGAGTTTCTGAGCATTTGTAATCAACATACTCCAGTAAGAACCAGAAAGGTTAGGTCCACAAACAAGGCTTCATATAATCCCTTATTGTATAAAATTAAAAAGGCAAGGAACAAGAACTGTCAAAGAGCAAAACAAACTGGCCAACCAGCGACTGGTTGTCTTATAGACAACTAAGAAATAGATATACCAAGGAACTTAGAAGAGACAAACAAGGATATCTTAAAGATAAGCTCCACATAAACAACATGCATAATCCAAGAGAATTCTGGAGCATGGTGGCAAATCTGATAGGGAAAAATGGTATGCAGCAAATAAAAAGAATAGAGATTGACAGACAATCAGTACCTATCAGTAATAATGTTGCAAACCTGTTCAATAAATATTTTAACAATACAGGAGTACGGATTCAATGCTCCCATTTACCGCATGCTATGGATAAAATTAGTAAATTGAGACAAGATGGGCAAAAGGTATTTGCCTTTAGCCACATCCAGGAGGATGAAGTTAGGGGTGAATCATTGGCTACAGATGTCACTAAGGCTATAGGCACTGATAACATTCCAGTTAAGTTGTTAAGAATTGCAGCTCCTTGCATAGCTTACCCACTCACTAAGCTATTTAATTATTCCCTTTTAATAGGGGACTATCCAGAGGGTTGGAAACTGGCTAAGATAGTGCCTGTCCACAAAAGAGGATCTTGGCTGGAGATAGGTAATTGTAGCCCTATCTCCTTGCTTTCCCAAACCTCCAAAATTATGGAAAGGTTGGTCTCTAGACAGTTGAAAAATTATTTGGCGGAATATGACCTGTTGAACATATCCAGTCCGGTTTCCGAACAATGTATAGTACTCAGACAGCGTTGCTGAAGGTCGTGGGGGGACTGGGCCTGGACAGAAGGAACTCGGTTGAAGCTATACTTATCTAAAGCGTTTGACACCTTGAGCCACGAGAGCCTCCTGTCCAGGCTCTGGAATATAGTGGTTAGGGGGTTGGAAAATAAATGGTTTAGTTCCAATGTTATGGGACGAGAGCAAATGGTGCAACTTGGTGTTCATCGATCATAAAGGTAGGGGTGCCCAAGGGATCCATCCTGGGCCCCCTACTTTTTAATGTTTCTATAAATAGGGACCCAGATGTAAGGTACCAAATATATGCAGATGATACCCCTAATCTCCGTGGAGGGCAGTGCTCTGGAAAATATTTCCACTAAGTTGCAGCTGGCCTTCACCGAATTGGAATCACTTTTTTGTTTCACCTAATCTAATCTTAAATGTGAAAAAAGACACAAGTGGTGCACTTTCGGGGCACTGCAAGAGAATGTCAGCCACTGGACATCAGAACTTGGGGAGAAGGGGGGAAGTACTACAAGTAACGTGTTACAAATACCTTGGAGTTTGGCTGGACCACAGATTGAGATGGGATACACAGCTAGAAAATTTGTTGGGCAATCTTAATAGAAAATTAGGTATGTTATATAGACTGAAGCCCTATATGACCCTGGAAGTGCGGCGCAGGATTGTGGACACCATGGTGCAGCCTGTTCTAGATTATGGGGACCTGGTGTATGGGGGGGCCTCAGGGACTGAGCTGGCAAGGCTGGATGTCATGTACAACAGGCTGGCCCACTTCACCCTCGATGCCACCAGAAATACTCACCATTGTATATTATACAGAGCCCCTAATTGGTGGTGCCTGCATGACAAGAGGAACTGGCATCTAGCAACATTCATGGGTAAAATAAGGTGACAACTGCCCAATTATAACTTGAGTGACTGAGATTAGAGAACTAAGGAAGGGTTTAAGATCCTCTTGGGCATAGAATTTGCTGTTCCTAGATGAAATTTGGAATTGGGCAGGGCATCTCCCCTCTATAGGGGTCCTAAGGTCTGGAATAATCTACCCTTAGATCTAAGGTGCGTGGATACTCTTAGATCTAATAAAAACATTTTTTTAAGTTAGTACATGAGCGAAGAACGTGTTGTATACATTAGTATTTAAAGTCATGTACTTTAAAACTCTTCTTGCACATTAGTTATGCATATTGTTGCACGCTCAAGTTTATAAAATAAACACTTTTCAGTGATTATTTATCTTAGGAAAAGGTGGCAGGGAGATTTATTTTGTGTACTTATTATAGATGCCTCCCCCTTTAGAAGGAGGCACAAGTGTCTAAGTATGTAAACTCTAATTTGAAGTGTACTCAACATTGATCTTAATTTATAAATGTTTTGCATTGTATATTGTTATAGTTTTTACCTTATACATGGAACTTTTGTCGTCTTTTGGACCTTCTTGTAAATGAATTTTATTATTCAATGGAGTTTAATCCTGTTCATACTGTATATGGATAAAATGTTACCATACGATACCCACCAAGCAGTTCCTGACCTTCCCCAGCCTAGTGGCCATTACTCTGGCCAGCACCTTAAAGTCTAGATTGGTAAAGGAGATAGGCCTGTAACGGCCTACTTTCATGTCATTTTTCCCTAGTTTTGGTATCTGGGAGCTCCTGGCTGCTGCAAGAGTGGCATCAGTCATCCCTTCTGAGTACGTGTTATTAAAAACTTTAGGTAGGAGTGGGGGCAGTTCTGCACTATACTGTTTATAGCAATTACCTGGATAACCATCCGGATCTGGAGCTCTGTCTGAAACTTTAGCATTTAATGCCCTCAGCCACCTCTGACCCCCTGATCAGTTTTGCCAGAACTATCTGTTGGTCCTCCGATAGATGGGGAAGTTCAACCTTCTTCCAGTACTCCTGTCTCTTGTTCAGTGGGTTGTCCCTTATGTTCAGCTGTGTACAGTTTCTGATAAAATGTGTGAAAAACCTTTGCTGTAGCCCTGGGTTGAGTAATAAGAGTAGGATTGTCCCTATAACTCTCAGAACTTCTTGTAGACACAGCCTCAATGCCATAAGCCTTCCTGCTTTTTCTCCTTGGTCAGAATATTTGACCCTTGCTTTGAAGATGACCAGTTCCGTCTTCTCCCTTAGTAAATCTGTGAATCTGGCCCTTAAAGCACTGAGGGACAACCAAGTCCTTTATTCCATTTTTGGGGTAAGCTGCACTGTGTCTATAATCTGTTCTAAGAGTTCACTGGCTCATTTCTCTCACTCCCTCTTCCTTCTAGTTGCCAGTCTGATGCATTCGCCTCTGAACTGGTTGTGCCCCAAAGTGTGTCTAACCTGTCTATTGTCCCCATATTTTCAGCTATAAAATTTGCGATACAGGATTTTAACTGCTCAGCTATGACCTTGCCTTTTACCATCTGTGAGCTGAAGTGCCAGATTTTTTTCTGTTTCAGACACCCCCATATATTTAGTTTGAGACTGACTGGAGAATGATCTGACAAGACCACCGTTTCTGGTTCGCATTTGAGAACCTGAACACTTTCTTGGTTTTAGAGTGAAAAAGAAAAGCAGTACATGAGAAAGTGCTGTGAGGGTTCAAGTAGAACTTGTATGACCTGTCATGCGGGAGAAGCAAGGGTCACAATAGCCATCTATCTGCCTGTCCCAGACAACCAGTTTTCCCCAGGGACAGTTTTTGTTATTGTTGTTCATTTCTCTACCTGTCCCTTGAACAGGCAGTGAAAAAGTAGTAGCAGGCACTAAGACTCAGGAGATGCTGCTGCCTGTAAGGCTGGACTAATGAACGTCCCAACATCATGACTTCACATGTTGAGGGATGTCTGTTCAACGTGACAACCCATGATGGGCTCTTCTGTGCTGTTGGTGGCTTCATCAAGCAGCAGAAATTAAAACAGAGCTGCTTGTGCACGTGTTCCATTTTATTGTGCAAATGCAGTTGACGATGTACTTCGCTACTTTCTGCAGTGCATACATCATTTTTCTGTGTACTGTACAGCAGCAGTGCAAGACAAGCTCTTGCAGCAGAGGTTTGGGGTTGCAAATTTAAAACCCATTTCAGGTCTGTCTGCTAACAGAGTGGATTGGGTAACGCTAATTAAAAGCTATTGTAAAGGCTAGAAAACCATATTTGAAAGCCCTTTTTAGGGCGGGCTATTAAGACACAAAGAGGGGAGACTCGGTAGTTAGAGATTAGGAGAGACACTTAGGGTTGGGACAGACAATTAAAACTCCTTCTCAGGGCAGGAAGAGCTCCAGAGAGTCAAAGAGGAGGAGGGGAGGGGAGGCTGGTTAAAAGCCCTTTTCAGGGTTACTAAGTAGGGAACATATTTAGTGTGATGGCTGTACACAGGATTAAAGGGAGCTAGTCAGCTTGTCAAGGCAAAGGAAGAGCAGAAGGGAGTTATTTAAGAGCCCTTGTCTGGGCTACAACTGAGCAGTGGAGAAGTAAATTAAAAGCCCTTATCAGGGCAGTGGAGTGGCGGGCCGCCACAGCTGTTATTACGTTTTTCAGAGCACAGTACCAGCCAGGGGGTTGCTAGTTATTATCGGCGCTGATTCAGAAACTGAAATGTAAAATTATTAACATAAAATCAGGTGGACAGAACAAATTCTTTCAGACAGTCAAAATGAACATTACACCTGTCCCTTGGACAGCCATCCACAAAAAAGTATTTCTAGCACTGAGAAGGAGCAACCTCCACAGGTCTCTAAGCCCCATCGTGTCTAACAGTTCACATAGACCTCTCTGGCCTGGGGCTAGTCCCTTTCTGTCTTAAGTCTGGCTGTTGTACGAAGTTCCAGTCCCCACCCGGGAAGACAGGAAGATTAGAATAGGGATCTAATTCTACTACCAGGTTAGTGAAGAACCTAGGGGAATCTGTGTTCTGTCCATAAATGAGCCCTAGGAGGACTTCATGCTGGCCTAGGCTACCATGGAGCAAAATAAATCTCCCCTCTGGGCCCAATATCTCCTTGCCAACTGAAAGGCCACAGATCTCGCTATCAGAATAGCCACCCCATGTTATTACTGTCTCCTGCCCCATATACTTGGCCCACCCATTCCTGCCTAAAATAATTAATGTTTTCCCTCTTGATACGAGTCTCTTGCAGACAGACTATAATCACTTGCAATTTCCTGAGGTGCTTGAGCACTGAGTGCCTTTTTTCTTTAGGCTGCCTACCCGAAATGTTCTGCAAAATAATTTCATATGTGCTACTCCTTACACCATATCAGCAGGAATTGTGTTCAGCCTGCAGACCCCCCCAGCTGTTTCATCACAAAAAAAATATTTTCAGTTTCCAGACTTCGCACCCTCCTCAGACACGAGGACTCCTCCCCCCGCTCCCTACACATGTCGCAAATGCAATTAGCGCCTGAACACAAATACAGATTTATTTTATTCATTTTTTATTTATTTAAGTCTTTGGTTACCGCGTAAGCACACTGAGCCGGGGGACCATTTTCAGGCATGACCCGAGCCAACAAAGTGGCACAACAAACAACATACAGGTTCAAGGCAAGTGTACAGGCGTAAGCAAAACTGGATATCATAACAATTACAGTGCAGGAAAGCAGCTAAAATATAATAAATAAGAGTGACTAAGGGAAACAACGAATCATCACATATTACACTGGTAGGACAGGGGAGAGAAATGGCCAACGAAGTGGCACAACACCACCACATACAGGTGCAAGAACATATGTACAGATTGAATAACGATTCAATTAATGTGCAGGAAAGCGGGTGAAGTACAAAATCATTAGTGACTGAGGGAATAACAGTACTCAGCACTGCATAGTAAAATACATAACATAGATAAACAGTAAAAACATGTAACAAAATCTTATACTCCCTCCCACCCCCAGTTCCGGGGCCTGTTCTCCTTCATTGTTGGTCAGCAACAGTCTTGTGACAGCTTTACCAAACTTCTCCCCCTTTCTGATACTGATTATTGTGCAGTCCTGCCAGTCCTTTGACTGTAAGTAGCCCATACTGTAGTGGGCAGTGGAGCTCGTTCTGGAACTTGGACTCGGGAGTCCCTTAAAAGTGCATTTGGCATATGGGCCCTGGTTCCCCACGATTGACCCCCCCCCCCCCACAGGGAAGTACTACCCTGCCATTAACTGCATCTGAATTATTTTTAACAAGCATTCACACTATGATGACCAAAGACTAATAACATGTATACCTGTGGAAAAATTTAGCCAGAGTTCAAGTCTTGCAATCAGGTTCCCAACCAGGTTGTTAACATATGTATGTGACAGTTCGTGAGCCCCCGACCTGCCCTGTTGACACTTCAGTGTACCGCGCCATCAAATGAAGGGCAAGGGGGATACGCCAGAGAGGGTATATTGTCAAGACCCTGAATTGCCAAGTGGTCCCCCTCTCTCTCTCGAGCTTTCCCTATTAGTCCTTCCAGTACCAATATTCTGTACATTAGTAAGGTTTAGCTGACTGTTAAGCTCTGGGAATCCACCCCAGCTCACTCAGTTAACTGGCAGAATTCTTTTAGTGAGAGAGCAGGCACCAGAAGAAAGTCCCTACATTCCCATTACCTCTAAGTTGTGGTCGCTCGCCAGCGTCCTCACTCCCACTCCTCGTTCACGAGGCTCTATAGGATTAGAGACCTAGAGGCCAACATAGCATAGGCCATCCTGGATATTGTGACCATTACTGAGAGTCATGGTGTACAGAAAATCATGACTGGGACGTGGCCATAGCAGGCTATACTCTGTTCAGGAAGGACTGGGTGGGAAGGAAAGGAGAGAGTGTGCTGCTTTATGTGAAAGCATAAAACCGACTGAGATACAGGGAATGCAGGACGAGGAAGAGGTACTGCTGCTCACCCTGGAGGTGGAGAATGGAGCTACTGTTCACTCTGACGTGATCTACAGACAGCCTTCTGGTGATATCATCGCAGGGGATGCAGCACTAGGAAAGGAGCTCTGACACCCCGACCTAACAAAGCTCCAAATATCAAGCTTTTTTCAACAAAGACCAAAGAAATTAAATAGAAGGAGCTGAATAAAGTACATGGGTGGTCGGCAGAAGGTCAAACGGCAGGTTACCTCCTCAGATGCAGAGAGATCAACACTGCAAGACATCTCGGTGACTGAGGCCTCTAACAGCATGGCAGAATTTCAGCCCAAGGGATCGCAACCCAGCAATGTGTCCATTCTTGCAGAATTAAGACTATTCCGAGGAGAGGTCCGCTCATTACACACTGAAATTAAAGCAGAAATTAATAAAATGCTGCAAAAAATAGAGGACCTCGAACAACACCAGTCGGACCTAGACTCTCGGGCTGACCGCCTAGAACGCATGCATAATCCTTTATGTTCTGGACAAGCAAAAAGAGCTGGCCACTAAGTGTGAGGACCTGGAGAATAGGTCACAGAGGTGCAATATGAGAATCCACAGCATCTCTAAGGATGAGGAAGGGAGAGACATGTGTGAGTTCCTGGACCATTTTCTACAAGACATACTACAGTTAGACCCTGCATTCCCGCTCGACACAGAATGAGCTCACCAGGCCCTCATGCCAAAATCGCAGCAACCAGACCAGCGGCCCAGGTACACAGTGCTAAAATTCCTGAACTACGCAGTGAAACAACAATTACTGACAAGAGAGTAGCACATGAAAACTTTAAAATACAAAGGCAAATGCATTTACTTTGATAATGATTATTCACCCGACGTTATAGCAAAGTGCAGAGAATATGCACCTATTCTACGGGTCTTGAAACAACAGCAGGTAAGATATTTCACCCCATATCCAGCCTGGCTCAGCATAATGTTTGCGGAAGGACCCCAGCACTTTGAGACCCCCAAAGAGGCAGCTACGGTCCTGAACAGCAAAGACATCGAGATCTCACTTCCACAGAGAAAGAAGTCATCCGAGCTCGAAAGCAACCTTAGGGATTTGACATGGGTTCCCTCATCCTGCAACCAAACACGGACAAAACAGAGCCAAGCAATGCTACGAGATGTAAAAGCCCTATAGCAACAATTCTGGAAGGAGCCTGCCACCTGAAGACGACTGAACCCAGGGCGAAACCCTTACAGGTAACGGCCCCAGAGGGGCTGATCCTGGGTCACCAGACATTTTATAAGAACATGACCCTCTTGGGTGTTTGGGGGGGACGGATGAGGAGATTTGGGCAAAGGAGACCGCCACATCCAGATGGTTGAACTAATGGGGAACAGATGCTCCCCAACAAGGACTCAGCAAGCCATCGAACTCTGGACATTAATTTGGGGAGCAAAAAGTACCCGGAGATCAGTCAATTTAGAGATTCTGTGACAGAGGCGTGTAATGGGGATATGTAGCTGAAATGTCAGCACAACAAAGCCAGGTAGGCCCAAGTAACAAACTTCCCTCAGAACCCTCTGAACCTTGTGACTTAAGACTTGCCCCGTCCCTCGCTCCCATCACCCACAAGCATCAACAAAAACAGACGCTATAATGTTTGACCTGGGATCCCCCAGATACATAGCCGCGCACACCCAAACTCAAGGATCCTAAATCATAGAAAGGATCGAGGTGTCAAGGTAGCTGAGGGGTAGTTTCACTCAAAAACTCTGCTTGCTGTGCTCTGGAGCGCAAGACCCTGTCCACACTGCACTGAAACGTTGCAATGCATCCAAACTACCACTGAAAACGTTTTGAAAAACTTAATAGGATTTTACTGGTGAAGTGTGAACAGGGCCAAACAGAGTTTTGAAAACGTTACAGAAACAGCTGTTGAAAACACTTAATCTCTTTTTTCCACAACGGTCTGAAAATGCTTTCTGTAACGTTACCAATATAAACGCAAATTGTTATGGTAGCGGTTTGGACCTTCTGTAATGTTACAGGGGGATTTTCTGGTGTAGTGGGGGGCTGACCACCAGCAGGAGAAAGTCACATTGTGGAACAGGTCTGCTGTGTTACAATTTGAAAACACCCTAAAATAGAGCTAAAGTGTGGAAGTTTGATGCAAAACTTTCTGAACCAAGAAAAAAAATACTGCATTCTCGACAACAGTGAGTTAGAGGGGTCTTTGACATGGGAAAGCTAAAAAAAAAAAATATATCAACCATCTCAGCAGCCGCAGCTGAGATGTCTAAATCCAAGGCCCAGGTTAATAAGGGAGCAGCAGAGGTTAAAGCAGCATGGGGCCATGGTGGGGGGGTGCCTCGATGAAGGTTCTCCTCAACACCTTAGAAGCCTTGCACAAAAAGGTAGAAATATTTAACAGCTTTGCAGCCCTGCTGGCACAGAAAACAGACATGGCCCAGAATTATGCAAAAAAGGCAGATAAAATAGCAGAGAAGGCATTAGTAACATGCTCTGGTCTTGAGGAAGAGCTCAATCTTAAGGATTCGACTGGAACAAATTGAGAAACTTATCCGGATAGCAAACTGAAGACTCCTGGGTCTGCTGCAATTATCAGAAGGGGATCATTTCAAAATGTACATCCAGAACAGGCTACCAGAGGCTTTAGCGCTGGAAACACCCATAACAATTCAGAAGACCTACCGAATTAACCCCAGAAGACCAACATCACTGGGCAATAACCCCTGAGCAGTCTTGATTGTCCAAGGTAATCCAGAAGAGAGGGATACAATATTACAGATTGGAAAGCAAACTGGAGGAGTTAAGAAGGGAGACAATATGTTGAAGCTGTTTCTGGACCTTAGCTGCAGCACCCTAAGGAAGGGGTTTAATGGCATGAGGACTCTGTTTCATGAACTGCGGGTAAATAACTACCTACTCCTGCACGGAGGGAAACATTTCTATTTTCCAACCTGATAGATGCAGGTAAAGTAGTCGAAAATTAATAGATCAGAATGCTCTGCAAGAGTGAGGGACGAGAGTTCTGCCAAAGATTCAGATGAGAAATGCAATGACCATTAACGAGACTGTTACTACAATGCAGCTGCTAAAAGAGGGAACTGGGCAAATGTTGATGCAAACTTTGGTGTTTTGTTGTACGAATGGCGTTTATTAGCATGGGTAAGGTAGGTGAGGAAACAGGCCAGGGGATGCATATATTATCCAAGTGTATAGTAGTTATCTAGCAAGCAGCAAGAGCTCCACCTGGTAAAGATGGCACGATACACGCTACCTGTTCCTGATCTCCTACCCCCCCCCCTCCAATTTTTGATTGTTGGGGGGATTTTCCTGCCTTTCTCAGCAGCAAATCACTTCAGAAACCCTCTTGACTCCTTGTGAGCAATAGGAGCTTACACAAAGTAAGAATGCTTCCACTTAAACTCTCTCACTTCTTGTTACTAAAGAATTCTTAGTAAATGTGTTTAAATTCAGAGTATTGACTTTAATACACAGAAACATAGACCATGATGGCAGAAAAAGACTAGAGGTCCATTCAGTCTGCTCATTATTTCCTATAATCCCTGGAACCCACTGTTCCTCCAGGGTAGTAACCCTCCCTGTCCTATCCTTATTCTCCTCCCTGGTCTTTTCGCTCCGGACGACTATTCCCTTCATTCTATCCCATGCCTGCTTGAATCCCCGGACTGTGTTTGCACACACCACCTCAGCTGACAGACTGTTCCAAGGTTCCACCACCCTTTCCGCTAAGAAGTACTTCCTCACGTTCCTCCTGATGCATAGGTTTTTTCATTGTTACAGTTCTGTGTGATGTTTTTCCAGTTCAGTTGCTAAAAGTAGACCCAAGAATGTTAACTTGTAAGAACAAATGGTGTTACTGTAACTCTCTCACAGCTTTGAAAGCTGAAGTTTCTGCAACGATAATCTTATAAACTGACTATGCAGCAGGATGGACTCATAACATGCTTTTTAGGCTATTTGGCAGTGGGCACTAAAACAGAAAAATGGTTGGACTTCCTTTTGGACTCTTATATGAATGTTAATTGTACCTCTGCCTTGTGCGGTCATTTGGCCATTACTATTTTTTTTCTTTCTTTTAAATTAATTGTTTGCTGAGGTTAATTAAGTTATCCATTAGGCGATACCCCAAGTATTGCACACAGTAGAAGGAGTGCTGACAAGTACCTGAATCAGGGCTCCAGATAAGGGGAGTTATGACAGAGTTGAATAAGGCCCTGCCTCATTTGTTATGCAGAAAGAGTTTAAATGCAAGAATCTGTTCTATCCTCTCCTTTTCTTTTTTTTTAATCAAGTCACACTTTCTACTCCTCCAGATAGCCCTCCATCCGACCGACCCCCCCAGCCCCATCACCAGGAATTACTGGTGCTTACCTGATGCCCGGCCGAGGCACCTGTGGGGAGCCAGTCTTCATCCTGCTGCAGGCATTTCTCCTCGCCCCAGGAGTAGGAGCGCATGCGCGTGGAGGCGCACATGTGCCTTACAGCCCCGGTCACGACCCCTTCCCCCGCCCCATTGTCCTAGTGCCTGGGTACCCTCTAAGCCCGTGCTGCTCCTAGCCTCCACCAGGAGGCAGCCATTAGCCGAGGGATGCCGCTATACCTCCCCGCAAAGGAGAGCTGCCTCTGCCATCCCCCCCATTGCCAACCTCCGACAGCCCAGGCTCATTCCCGAACCCGGGTTGTTGGCATGCCACAAGGTAAGGCGTCCAGCACCTCAGCGCCACTGGGCCGGCTATCCTCTCCTTTTCTATTACTTGTCTGTGGTTGCGCAACCAAATGTTCTTGTGAGACCTAGGAACGGATCACACCAACAGTCTCGCGATTCTCCGCCTCTCACTATCTAGCTTCACTTGCTGTTTCTGTCTTTTCTTCTCTCCCCCTTGCATATCTGCAGTTACAAAAAATATATGTGCATCTCTGTGTAAAACTATATGTGATATTGGGATCTCTTTGTTTAAAACTGTATATTAGTTATACTGCTGAAATAATTGCAAAAATCTATTTGGAACTCAAAGGGTTAACCTGAGTGTAGTTTGCAAACTCTCTGCAGAGCTGTAAACAAGAGGTCAGTTCTGGGTTTCTATGTTCTGTTTGTTACACCTGCAAGGAAACCGACAAGAACATTCTGTAAACTGACAAGAACATTCTGTGAAAAACAGGACATCTCTTGACGAGGTTCCCAGGCAAAGACTTACAAAAGAGTAGCAATGCTTTTGCTAGAGAGACAAGGAGAGTGAGAGACTGAGACATGGAATTAAGAGATACCCTCAGAAGAACTTAGTTTTTTCTGTTTGTACTGCCTTTGTAAATAGTTATACTTTTTTTTTGCTGTTATTGAGAAGAATAAAATGCTATCTGTGAATTTTGAAACTGCTCCTTGTTTTCCTATACTTACTGACCTGTGCCTCGACGACAGGAGTACCGACCTATTTTCTTACCTCATTTTAGGAAATACTCTTCAGAACATTTTTTAATGATTACCAGTACTCACCCAGCATTTGTAAATAAGCTACACTCCAAAGAATAGTGCTTAATAACATAAATGGTGATTCAAAGGGATTTTTTCTGGATTTTCAGCACTCGTATGCATCCCAGTTTTGTTTGACTCACTATATTTTAAAACTGGTGAATAAATTACTCCTACTTGCCAACATAATCTGGATCATTGTTGGCACCTGATCAGCTCTTATGCAGAAAACAACTACATTTGTTTTCAAACAATGTACTCCTCAATCCACTCCATCCAGCCATTTGTACGCATCTGAATTTGGTTTTCCTCACTTCATTTTCAAAATGAGGAGTACAGTACGTATCCCAAAAAAATCTTACCTGGAGCCCTGACATGAATATAATTCTTGCTGTATCAATTATTTTCCCACTCCTATAAGAGTGTCTTTGTACTGCATTTTGTTAAACTCAATAAAAAGAAAGTAAAAAAAAAAAAAAAATAGTACACAACAGGGTGTGGGTTGTTGTGGGATTTACCCACACTTGGTGTGGTGTGTCACAAGACTGCAGGCTGAGTGATGGAAACCACACAAGAAGTGGCTAAACCCATACCCTGGAATTGACTGTTGTGATTATGCAATGTGGAAATTATTAAAATATTTTTTTTTAAATAGATTTTGTACTTAATTGTTTTGGATGTTGTTACAAAAATATTCCATCCTATATCAAATGGTACCTTGTTACTGGGCGGAATATGCAAGTGGTTGGAAGATGGCATGATGCAGTAGGATGCCAAGTTTCAGGGGAGAGGGAAATATGCAACATGGTTGCGAATGGGTGAGTTTTCTGAAGTGACAATATTACTAGGTTGTGATACTTGGAAGTGGAGAGAGAAAGTGACAGACAGCAAGAGAGACAGAATTCGGAGCACCTGCCGGCGAGACAGAGAATGAGTGTAACAGAAGTTGCGAGCAAGTGATAAATTCAACCAAACCAGAGATGTACAAAAAAAAAAAAATATATAGAGGCGTTTTGAGTGTTCTTTCTGAAGTGTGTGCGATAGTGGGAGGGAGATAGCAATCCTGGCGTCTGTAGTTAACAGTGGGATGAGTAGCAGGTGAGTGTGCGAGCGGCGTTGAAGAGGGACACAGTTTTGTTTTTTACCTGATTTGACATTATCTTGCTGTGGGAGTTCTTTTTCCTTTAAGTTTTTTTCCCCCCATACATACTTCACGCCTCTTTCGGCGCTAGCAAGCGGCTCCAGCTGCCCCGCCCTCAGGGGGAACTCGTCTCTCTGGTGAAGCTTTCCCCAAAACCCACCCCAACCTGCCATCCCCCACAGGCTGCGCTCCCCCCATGACAAAGCCGGTGGGGTACCGGCCTCCCCCAACCCCAAAACCAACATCTAGATTGCCAGGGGGAGGTATAGGCGCAGCCCACCATCATTAAGCCTGCCAGCTCCGAACCTTTTTCCATTTTCTCCTCAGACCCACGTACGTGTAATGGGCACGGTGACTGTTTCCACCTCCACAGAGGCAGTCTTACACCCGGTATGTGGGTCCACCCTTTCTAGCATCATGCCTGTGCTGATCCCCAGCCTCCACTGAATGTCAGTTTACAGCGCAATGCTGAGTCCCCCCCAACCCGAGGAAGGAGAGCTGTCAGTGGGCGCTCAATCCTTCCTTGCCCCAGCCAACCCCCAAGCGACCACAGTCCGTCTCAAACCCAGGTCGCCGGCACAGCATGAGGTAAGGCGTCCAGCGCCTCAGCCCTCTGCGCCACCAGGCCGGCCCCTTTCCTTTAAGTTTTATGAGATTGTGGGAGGTTGTGGTTTAAAAAAAAAGCCTGAAGCAAGCGATAAGCGGAACAAACCAAAATGGCAACAAATCCGAGTTTTCAAGAGTGGCAAAGAAGTGCAGTGATTGTTAATTCTGTTAGTCGGCTGGCGCTTGATGTGGCCAGCAGATTTACTGTTGGCCAGACATGCGCCTCGGCCCAGGAGAATGCAGGACTGCAGATGCCCATGGTATAATATAGAATAACCCCCCCCAAATGCATGAACAACCTAGTTCTCGCACCTTGGGGGGGGGGGGTCAGTGCTGTCATAAGAGCACACAAGTTTCACTTCCATGCTTTATGACATCACTGACTTTCCTTGGTGTGAAAACAGTTGGTTCTGCATGCCACGGGGCACACTGTTCACTATATAACTGGTGACCCCCTATAATGACTGGATATCCAGTCCTGATAAAATGCTGTAATAACCCACCAAATTCTGTAATAACTCGACAGCGGGTTATTACAGTGTTTTTTCCTCACAATCCCCCTTCACTGAAGCACGAAAGAAAGCACACTGAGTGTATTTGTGTGACTACAGTGGCTGTTCAGAGACACAGTCACACACAAATATGGCTTACAGGTTCTCTCTATTTTAACCTTGCATCAGTTATTATAAAAAAAATAATGCCTGTGCAAGGTTTGTGTTAAGAGGATTTTTCACACGGGGTGTGTGAAAAATCATCATAATACACAACTGCACAGGCATTATTCTCTATTTCATAGCTAGGGTCACTGTAGTTCCGTATTCCCTTTGTATGCAGGTACTCTATGGAATTGGATGCTGGGCTCAAGCACTTGTTCTGGCCCTGTGGGGTTCAAATTAGTTGGGTTAGACTGAGCAGCGGCCCACCAGAACTCAGTCCCACCACCTCTGGGACCAGTTTCAGAGCTGTCTGAACTGGTCTGGGATCAGTTATTGTCACATATGTGTCTAACCATAGGCTTGCTAGGCAGCAGCCATCATATTATAGTGGTCAGTGCACTAAGCTGAGAGTCTAAAAGTCTGGGTTTGAATCTCACTTCCCCTAAAATTATTTTTACCCAAAATTTCACTGGTGTGGTGATCATGGCAGCATGGAGTTGGTAATAGTAAATCTACACTGAAGGAAGTTGGTGCAGGGAAAAAAAAAAAGTAAGTGCAGCAAAGAAAACTCCTCTACAGCGGTGAAACTGGCCCCAGACCAGGTTGCACCAAAACTGGTCTCTAACCAGTTGTATGTGAGAACGGGGAGTATTATCGCGCCAATCACATGGCGAAAACAAAACTGCTGCCCGTCAAAAGGTGAATAATACACAACTGGGCTACTTTTTGCGTATAGTCGCCAAAACAAAACTATAACGGCAAAGCAAGGAGGTGGGTTTTTTGTTTGTTTTTTTGATTTTTTTAAGCAGGGGAGCTATGCCCACCACACCCCCCAAATTTATGATTGCCAACTCCAGAGGGCGCGAACACAGAAAAAAAATAGGAAGCCTGAGAAAGACAAAAAATGATTTGCTGTGCCAGGATCCGAACCAGGCACTACAGGATTCGGGGCTCTGGCTCACATCACTGCACCAAATGGCCAGCTCGGCAGGGCTTGGCCAAACTATTCTTGATATAGTTTTTTAGTGAGTGTAGCTCAGTGCTATACTCACTTAAATTACTACTCACATTTTCCTGGCAGTCGCTGTAAATGACGAGTGATATTTATGCAATATACCATGACAGGGAGTGGGTATATTGGTGGATTTACCACGCCTGGTGTGGTTCGGTCACGAGGCACAGCCGAGTGACTTAACCACACCAGAAGTGGTAAATCCACCCATATACCCACTCCCTGTCATGGTATATTGCTATTATACAATGTTCAACTTGTTTTTTTGTCTTTATAGTGATATAAAACTTCTACAGTGGGTATACTGGAAGATTTATCACTGTCATGTGATGTGTTTTGACAAATGAGGTTACTGGATTTTCATACCTCATTGTATAATACTGATTATACAATGGCAGGAAAAAATCCTGGACTCTGATTGGTCAGTCTTGGGCTGGACCCGTGATGTTATCCCAGTACAACATCAAGGGTCTAGTCTCAGCCTCACTGTGAACCTCTAGATGATTTTTTGGAGCTAGAGCTCTTTTTTTGCATCTCCTCTTGAGAAACAAAAATATTTTTCCACACTAATAAAAATATTCTTTAAAATTATTTTTTTATATAACAACGAGCCATTGTATAATAGCAATAATGCCCTCCAAGGTGTGTGTCGTTTGGGATAACACCACGCCTCAGTAGTTGGATGCACTCACCTGCGGCGTGACGTTATCCCAGCACGACACACACCCTGTCGGGCATTATTGCTTAAGTGGCTCATACTGAGACACTCAGTAATACTCGCTCATATTACTGTACACCCTCTGACCAGTAATCAGGGGAGCAAACTTCCTGCAGCACCTGTTTTATAAGTCTATACTCTTAACACACTGTAACAGCTACTAGATGTTACGCAAACAAATCACGCAGTTAAACTACCTGTTCTATAAGGAACTGCCACAGCTGTATACTGTACGTCACGCACACTTGTTCTACACTCACCAGGTCCAGCTCTAAAATGATCAGTTACTTTCAAGAACCAGCAATTGCTTTGCATGGGTCTACGATGACATGCCGTTGCTGTAAGTAATATTTCAAGTATTGAGACCCCAGTGGAAGCATTAAAATAAGCATAATATTCTACCACCGCTACAGCAAAAAGACTAATAATGTTAGCGACGTCACTAAGTAAACAATACCCATGAGCACTTGCACCCGAGCGGCGCTTCCGCGTTCGGCCCTGACTTTCGGCTTTTTATTAAAATATAACCATGCCCTTAAAAATTAAGATCGTGGCAGGCCTGGACTCCCACAGCACCATTACAATGTGTGTGGGAACGGGAGCGGGCTGCACAGTTTATTTGCACATCACCATAAGACAAAAAACTGATTAGCAGTTCAATGCTTCCAGACTGAGTTGGCATTTTCCCTGAAACTCCAGGACAACTGTTCTGTGTTTTACTGTAGATTGGATTATTTCAGATGGAAGCCAAATTACGCTGTTTTCCTATGTAATCAGTGCACATCTCTGGGAACAATTTCCCTGTAAATGGCTTCATTTTCCTGTAAAACACAGGAATCCCCATAAAAAGCAAATAAACAAAACTCTGGGAGTCCTGTCAGTTTATACCGTTGAATTGGGCTGCCAGTGTACTCTACAGGTTGGAGATGCGAGGTGTGGACGAGCTTGGTACATTCAGTAGACGAGAACCGAGTTTGATTCTCACAACCTCCACTCGCATACTGTGCGACTCCAGGGCTCCCAGATCTACAAGGAATACTGTATTTTACCGGGGAAATTAAGCCATTTACAGGACAATTGCTCCCATAGACTAGCACTGGTTATACAGAAAAACAGAGCAATTTTGCTTCTATAGGACATAACGTAATCTACGGGAAAACACAGGAAATTACTATGTAGCTACAGGGAAAATGTCAACGCAATCTGGGTGCATTGTAACTCTGAGCAAGTCACTTAACCGCCCAGTGCTCCCAGTTCGCCCCTGAAAACAGGAACTTGTGCCTAGTGGGCTTTATCCGGTTACCAAAGACAAAAAAAAATGCATAACCCATGGCACAGTTTAACAATTAAAAAAAAAGCAGTTTTATTCATGATATCCACAGTGCTATGGACTCGCCCCAAAAATGGTTAGCAGCCTACAGTATACATAACGCATTTACAGTAACGCTGCAGCACTTAAGAAGAAACACACACACGTGAAAACATGGTGGGCGATGACGTTTCCCTGGCAAGCTCAAATGAGCGCCATTAACTTCAAAAAACGTTATACATTTTGCCTGCATTGTAAATATATGCATACCAAAATCGAACAGTGTCTTCAGATTTCGTTTCCAAACCATGAACATGACATGGTTTTTTGGTAACACATGAGAAAGCTGCACAGTACTTACACACAAACCGAAACTTGCAGCTCACCAGTACAACCGCTAGAGAGAGTCCGCGCTCTCCGCACGCACAGTGGAAACGGAAGTGATGCACCACGTCTAGTAACCCAGCAACGGTATCTGTTGGAGACGGTGGCTACACAAATCTGCGGTCACAGTCGTCATCAGTAGAAGGTCCCTGTACTAACAGTACTGCTTTCTTTTTCTTGCTCAAAAACCTAAATTGTAGAATGACTGACATATATCCCGCAGAGAGCATTTATAATCTCATACCTCGTGAGGAGGTGAAGCCATCTAAACCTCCAAGGTGAGTCATGTGTTGTAGCTCACTTTCTTTAAGCGTATAATTTATAAAACAAGAGAGGAGCATGGGCTCTACATTTCATTATGCTTACTTTCGTCGCCACTGTTTTGCAGCGTAATTTACGTTTTATTTCATTTTACCAGTAATAAAAATATGTTTAACTAAGGGGAAATGCACGCGCTCTTTTTTTTTTGTTTTTTTGAGGGGGATCGCGTTTTGTTTGTTTTTCATGTAGCAGTACCTCTGCTTGAGTTCAGTGTTTTTAAAGTGCTCTTCCAGTTTTCTGCAAAACACTCACCTTGTTTACAAGCATTCCGTAATCTGATTCGAATTGGACTGAGAACTTAATTGCGAAACAGATTATGCAGCTCAATGTAAACAGGAGATTTCTTATATAATCAGATTACTTGAAACCGTAGAAATCTGATTCACATACCTGGATTTTCTTGTTCAGTTCTGGTTACTGGTTTATGTAAACAGATCTGATAACATTTTCAGATTGTTGGCATGTTTCGTTTGCACATGCCTGGTTCATGAAATGTCTCCCAGACTGTCTGCAGTGCACAAATCAATATTGTGACTTAAAATGGCATAATGAATGAAAAACAAAAGCACATTTTCACGTACAGTAGAATTCTTTTTTATTAATAAATTTTATCTTCTAAAGTTTTATCATGCAAAGCCTGCGAGAACAATTAAGGGCTTGCTGGGGGGGGGGGGTGGAGATGACGGGTTTGTCAGATGATTTTTTTTTTATTTATTTAGTTTTTTTTAACCGGGTATGTGTACTAGCCATAACATTACTATTTTTCAGGCACGACCCGGGAGAGTACAACACATAAAAGCATATAACAGTTCAAAAGTACATGACATATCAAGTACCGTCAGTAAGAAGCAAACAGTAATGACATAAGCAGGAATGATCAAATCATGACAAGAGAAAAGTTAAATAACATAACTAACCTAAACAGTGTGGAACTGTAGTGTAAAATACATAAGCATATAGCAACAGGACAGTAGTGAAGTATCAATGACAGAGACAAGTATAAAAGTACAGGAGCTATAGGTAAAAATAAGAAAAAAAATAAATAAATGGAGAACATTGGAGCTAGGAACTGGCCAGGAAGGAACACGTCACAAGAATGGGAGCAGTGCAGAGGCAGGAGACTCAAGACCAGTTGGTCTAACCTCTGTAGTATGGAGAATGATGGAAATTGCTTCAGGCACAGGACCCCAGGCAGTATTGATATTTAGTGGGAAGGTCGTGTCAGACGAATCCAATAGATTTATTAGATTATGTGACCTAACTATTATACTAGGGAGGGGCTGTGGACATGGCCTCCCTAGAATTTTGCAAAGCATTTGACACAGTCCCACACAGGGATTAGAGGGAAGGGATCAGAGAGAGAGAGTGTGTGTGTTGGGGGGAGAGATAGAGTGATGAGTAGTAGAAGTGAGATTAGGAGAGGCGTTAAGGAAGAGGGGGGAAGGAAACAAGTGGTATCAGGTTGGGTCAAAGCAAGTGCCTACGTTGGCAAATAATAAATAACGACGCAGTTCCCTTTTGAAACAAAGATTGGGCTCCGCCTCTCTGAGGCCAAAGGGAAGAGAGTTCCATAGTCGAGGGGCAACACACTGGAAGACATTAGAATGTTTAGGTGTGCGGCATCTGGCTACCTTCAACAGAGATTTTTCTTCAAATCGAAGTCCATGAGAAAAGTTTGCCAGAGCAAGTAATGTTGCAAGCAATGAGGGAGTTTGTTCCCTGATAATGGAATCGATGAGTGAGCCAAACAAGTATTGCCTGCTTGCTGAGGGGGAGAACCATTTAAGGTCACTATGTAGTTGACAGTGATGCTTGAGTCGAGGAGACGAAGAGGCATAACAGCATATGATGTTGTAGGTGACGTCCCACTTTTGCAGGGTTGTTTTGTGAGCTGCAGAAAAGATAGGAAACCATAGGTAAGGGCAGGGAGCAGTATCCCTCTTGCAATAGCTAGCTTGGCAGATGGTGTAAGTAAGTAGCTGGTTTTGTAGGCCACACCCAGTTTAGTGTTGACAGCTTTATGAGAACTGAAAACAAGGGATTGGTCAAGTAGGATCCCCAGATATTTAAAAGACTCAACTGATTCAATTTGAGCCCCCCCAAGTCATGTACCGTCAATGGCACAGAGCAAGCCTTGAGCTTTGGAGCAGAGCTGAACATTACTTTAGTCTTTTGTGTGTTTAGCACAAGTTTATGGGCACACAGCCAGTTTTGGACATTTCCAAAGTCAGCAGTTAGCGATGCATAAATGCTGGCCACACTTGTTGAGCTTGTGTAAAAGACAAGTTTGTCCACATAAAGAATG
Source organism: Neoceratodus forsteri (assembly GCA_016271365.2). Classification (NCBI taxonomy): domain Eukaryota; kingdom Metazoa; phylum Chordata; order Ceratodontiformes; family Ceratodontidae; genus Neoceratodus; species Neoceratodus forsteri. The sequence goes on from CM057456.1 coordinate 1,730,011,689, forward strand.
GGCGAGCAGTAAAGAAAGGTATCTGAGATGTTGTTAATAAAAAGAGAAAAGAGAAGGGGGCCCAAGATAGAGCCCTGAGGCACTCCAATGTTAATGGCGGAATAGTTGGACAGGGAGGTGTTGAACTTCATGGCTTGAGTGCTGTTCAACAGGTAGCTACTGAACCAGTTACGAACAGGGGATGAGAAATTTAAATTACGAAGAGCTGTAAGAAGCATGAGGTGCTCTACCGGGTCAAAGGCCTTAGTGGGATCAATGAAAATGGCACCTGTGAATTGTCCTGTATCCATGTGGGAGAGAGTATCAGATGTAAACTTGAGAAGTGCAGTCAATGTACTATGACCTTTTCTAAAACCATGCTGAGTTTCAGAGAGAAAATAACACTTGGTTAGGTAGTCAATAACTTGGCGAGCCACTAGTTTCTCAAGGATTTTACTCAGGACCAAGAGAACAGCAATGGACCTGTAGTTGGCTATTTCTGTTGGGTCACCTTTTTTGAGAACAAGTGTAATGCGGGCAATCTTCCAAAGGTCAGGTACCACACCATGAGAGAGAGAGACAGCGTAAATATTTTAGCTAGTGAGGAGGTAATGAAAGGGGCAGCAAGCTTAAGAAGCCGTGGTTCAACTGAGTCCAATCCAGAGCTAGTATTGTCCGAAATGGACTTCAAGAGTTTTAAAACCTGAGATCTGGTGATGGCCTTGAAGTAGAGAGGTGCCCCATCTTGTGGCACGTCAGAACCAGTGTCTGCTAACGGCATCTGGTGATCAGGAGGGGACTGAGAGTAAAGTCCAGCTTGTAGAAAGGAGGAGGTATACTGGGATAGGTCTGAGAACATGTGGTTAAAAGCATTTGCTATGGTCCTAGCATCATTACAATGTGTGCCATTTAATATCATTTCACTAGGGGTAACTGATGGAGAAGTATCTAGAAAGGTTTAAACATGAGCCCAGAATTTCCTTCGGTCTCCAGCAGAGCTTACCAGCAGGTCTTTACAATATTTACTCTTTGTCAGCCTGACCTGTTTTTTACACGAGTTCCTTAGAGCTCTGTAGGCAATAAGATCTGATTGCAGACTCATTCGTTTGAACAACTTCCATTCTTTATCCCTGATGCGCATGTCAGCAAGCAGGTCTTTATGTAGCTACCTTGTATGTTTCCCACTGACCCATCTTGTCACCTGCGAGGCATGCTTTCTCTACACAGCCAGGAATTCATTTAGGAAGCTATGCAGAGCATCTTCTACATTACAGGAGATATAAATGTCTGTACAGTCAATGTTGGAAACATCATATAGGAATTTGTCAAGATCCAGCTTTGCACAGTTCATGAAAGTGACAAGACGCAGTGGTGGAGAAGGAGGTGCTACCGTAGACCACATACAGAAAGTGGGGAAGTGGTCTGTTAGTGCATCAGCCAGGATGCCAGAAACAGATACATGCTCCACATAGTTTGCCAACAACCTGTCAATGAGGGTTGAGGATTGTAATCCCTGTGAGATTCTTGTGGGTTCAGTTATCAGTTGGTGAAGGTTATAGCTGTGCAACAGGGAGAGCAATGTGCTGTTAGATGACCCCATCCAGTTAATGTTAAAATCACCTACGATTATCACCTCGTGTCAGTTGTATATCTGCGAAGTTTCATGAAGCATTTCCCTGAGGTCTGATAAGCCAACAGAGGGGAGGGTTGTAGATACAGATAAGATGAAGTTTCTTAGCACCCAGAGCAAGAGTGGCATGCAGGGATTCACAACCAGAGGTGGAGGCAGTGCCAGGGATAGATTCCATATTAAGGTTGCTTTTATGGAGTAGAGCAACCCCCCCCCCCCTCATTTTGAAGCTGCTGTATCCCAACGAATTATAGAGTAGTCAGCAAGGGAACAGAGAGAGTCAGGTATCCCAGGTTTGAGCCAAGTTTCCGTGAGGCAGATAATGTCTGGGTTATGTAGTTTGACCCACGCCTCCAGCTCAGAGATGTGACAGGCGAGACTTCTTATGTTCATGTGGACAATTAATAGCCCTTTGTTTGGTATCTTATGTAGGTCACTTGAGGAGAAACAAGTCGCGGGACCTGGATTTATCTTGACATTACCTGACAGAAGTAGAGTCAGGATTGCAAGGAACCAGAGCCTACCACAGTGGAGAGAGAGAGAGAGAGAGAGAAGCATAGCAGGTCGTATGGCCAACTTTTTTGTAAGCTAAGACAGCATAGTAGGGACACCCTTTGCCATATAGGAGTAGGTTCCATGCTGGCTCAGCCTGATGTGCAGCGATTAGGTTAGAGAAGTGAAAATCTGAGAGATCCAAGCAGATGGTACTCAGGGTTTGAAATATAGCCTTTCCGTAGTTCCATAGAAATATGGTCAAGCTGCAGGAAATGTAAAGTAAAGTTCAGCATTTCCATCTGGAAATGCTTCCAGGCTGTTACCTTTAAAAATCTTGTACTGCCATATTTTTCTTGGTGGTGGGTCATGCTGGAGCATTTTTTTCACTCCTTCAGTGATTCCACGGCTGCACTTGTCTTCCAATGTTGGGGGGGGGGGGCGGAATGCTCTCCGATCAGCACTTGATGTTGGGACCTTGCCAGAGTGCGACCAGCGTGACCTACTACTTCCACACTGATTGGCTGGCCGTGCTCTTTTCTTGCTGTGCTATCCACGGTTTTCCTCAGACGACAGCAGCAAGAGAGGAAGGAGCTTAATTTTGAAATGAGCAGTTATTTTATTAGCAAGGAGGAGCCGAGGGATGAAATATTATCTAAACATCTTGGGGAGGGGGAAATGATTAAGTACAATACTGAGAGTGTTGCAGTCAGTTAGGAGCAGTTCTTTTGTAGCCAACAAGGAACCCAGTGATAAAAGTATCCTGGGGCATAAAAATAACAATCAAATCTAATACGGAGTGCTGCAGTCAAACGAGCAGTTCTTTTTTCAGCAAACGAGGAACCAAGTGATAAAAATATTACTTAAACATCCTGGGGGCTAAAAAAACAAGCATTTGTCAATGCTGAATGTTGTCTTGCTGGCATTGGTAGTGCAGGAGTTAGAGAGATGCATAATAGGAATGGCAGTGAAGTATGGAACTGATGCCAAGCCCACCCCACCCTGCAGAGATTGACAGGCATTGAGGTGTGCCTTTGGGTCGTCGGCCATAGTGCTCATGCTCATGTCATTTCACCTCACGCTGCAGACTACGACAAGTGTTGCACTGTGCCTTGGTGTCGTCGGGCCTTATGCTCACCCCATTCCATAAGGAAATACATTGAGATGGGTGCAGAATAGGAGAATGGGGTGAACTTTGGGGCTGAAGAGTTCAAGGCACACCTTGATGCCTGTCATTGGCTGCAGGGTGAGAGTGGGGGTGCATTACAGCCGACAATCCAAAGTCATACCCCCGATGCCTGTCACTCTCTACAGGATGGGACGTTATGGTTAGAAACCCCAATTCCCCAGGAATTTGTTGATATTTACACTCCAGATTTTCAACATGGGCTTTTTGTGATCCATCTCATGAAAGCATTTGGGACCTCCGCTCATGAACAGTGTCACTGTGATTTTCTTAATCTGTCCCAAACGTTGATTTCTCACACCGACCGCGCCATTGTGTGCCAGATGTGTGAAAACACATTTCGGGCAGGATGTGAAAAATGGCAGCTATACTGTTCATAAGGAGGTGTGAAAAAATGGCAATATTGAAACTCTGGAGTAAAAATATTAAAAATTCTCGAAGTTACGAGTGTGCATGGAAACTGCACAATGCACGCTCATAACACAGTCATTTTTGGGAATTTTGTCACCAAATTTGCAACATAGGCTTTTTGGGAGCCCACTTCTTGAACAGTGACACTGTTGTTTCGTTAACTGGTCCTAAAAGGTGACTCCGTGCAGTGACTGCAAAATCACCTCACGGGACCGAATAATGAAATTACAGTGACTGAGTTCATGAGGTGGGGTCCCAAGAACCCCATGCTTGAAAATTTGGAGCCAAAAGTTGCAAAAATGGCCGAGATATCCACCTAAGTTGAAACCCCCCGCCACTGATGCCAATATACAGCTTACCGTGATTTTCTTCAGTTCGCGGTCGGCTTTGAAGAGTGCGGACATGTTCCCGTTCCACCGAAGATCATCACACTGGGCTCCGGAGGTAAGTATGGGGTGAGGGGGGTGCAGGGAGGTGGGGTGCACAGAGGGTGGGTGCAGGTTGGGGGAAGGGGCACCACAGACCAGCCCTAAGTTGATTGCAGATACAGTGGGAAGTCTATCTGAGCTGGTCAGGAGTAAGACAACTAAATTTGCTCAGCTTATTGCCCTACAGTAGAAGGGGGATTTTGTGGGCAATTTTCTGTGTGAGCTGGTGCACTGAGCTAGTGAATTATTTACAACTAAATACTGGCTGCTTACTGAGCTTAATTGCCCTACACTATAAGGAAAACTTAGCCCCTGTGAGGATAATCTCTATCTGAGCTTTGGTGTGGTCTAAAAAAATCAATAAAAAGATAAAATCCCACATTCTAATCAGCTACCTGCCCTACAGTAAGGGGATCCTTGTTGGGAACACTTTGTCAGAGCTGTTGTGTGTGTTTAAAAAATTAAAAACATAATTCCTTTCCTTGTGGCTGCAAGGGGGCACAATTGGGCAACTAAGCTTATCCTTGGGGTGTTTTTCTTTCCTCACCACCTGCGCCCTGGTCCTTGGGACCACCTGTGTGTTCTGTTATTAAATGTCTAGTCTCCTGTTGAGATTGCTTCTATCCCATGTCCCTTATAGAATATTGGTATTTCTTTTTCATTTTATTATGTCTTTGTGTTTTTCAGTTTGTCTTCTATATAGTTGGGGGAATCACTGGAAAAGGGGGGAGAAAAAAAGGATAGGTTACAGATAGTACATGTACAATTTCAAAATGGGTTCACTGAATATATGCACTGTTAACGTGAAAGGAATTAATAATATAAAAAGGGCAAGAATTTTAAAAGAACTGAGGGATTTATCATGTGATGTGGCTTGTTTACAGGAAACAAGGTTATCTCTTAAGGAACATGACAAGTTAAGAAGGTCATGGGTTGGCTCGTTTTTTTCAGATTCTCATCCATCCGCATCTAAAGCGGGAACTGTAATTTTGGTGAAGAAGGGGCTGTCCTTTACACCGAGTACTGTGCTTAAGGAGGGTACAGGCAGGTGGATTTTTGTTTTGGGGGAAATTGAGAGGCTCCCCCATTAATTTAGGATCAGTTTATGCCCCCCCCCCCCCAAGAATTCTTTTGAAAACTGCTTGCAACTTTGGCAAGCCTCCCTCCAGGAAATCTTGTGCTGGCCGGGGATTGGAACTGTATAAAGAACCCTAGTTTGGACAGGGTACCCCCAGGGCGGGGTGGACTGGGGACCTGTTCTAGAACCCTCCGAACTTTAGTTAATGAAGCAGGCATAGTAGATTTGTGGAGATGGCAACACCCTGCTCTTAAGGATTTTACCTTTCATTCCTCTACCATAAACTCCTACTCTAGATTGGACCGGTTCTATACATGGCATTCAGAAACACACGTCTTTAGAATGGTCCAGATCTCCCCAGTTTCTTTTTTGGATCACGCCATATTCCGGACACGGGTGGAATGGGAATTGCCAAAACAAAGGGGGCAGTGGAGATTAGATCCTGGTTTACTAGCAGATATGACCCTAGTGAAAACGCTTAAAGAGAACATAAAATGGTATCTAGAAGAGAATTCAGAAAAAGATACTCCGCTGAAATTCATTTGGGACAGGCTTAAGGCGGTGCTAAGGGGCAAATTCATTAGCCATTCGGCTTACAGGAATAAATTACGAAAACTTAAAATTAATAAGGCTCTTAATATTTTAATGTCCCTAGAAACAGAGCATAAGATAACATGTGACCCCCTTATATATCAAAAATTACTCAAAGTGCAGGAAGATTACAATAAATTAATGTTACATCGTGCCCTTAATTCCTTAAGATTCACAAACCAAAAATATTACGAAGGGGGGGGGGGATCAAGCTGGAAAACTGCTGGCTATGTGACTCAAAAAGCAAGAGATGGACAGATTTATCCCTAAAATTAAAAACTTTAACAATCCAGGAGAAATATTAGGTCGATCTTTAGAGATAGTGGGTGCTTTCATGAATTTTTATTCGCATTTGTACACTTGTGAGAGACAAACAGATCATCAGTTGAAGATAGATACATTCTTAGATTTAGTTCAGCTCCTCAAGTTGTCGAGTGCTCAGATCCTTAATTTAGAGAAACCCTTTACAGCAAAATAATTTAATTTTTTTTGTAGTTATTTAACCAGGAATAGCACACTGAGCTGAAAGCTTTTTTACAGGCGCGACCTGGGAGCACAAGGAAGTTAAGTGATTTGCTCAGGGTCACACAGAATGCAAGTAGAAACTGTGGGATTCAAACCCAGGTCTGGTCTGCTGGATGTCACCAGATTTGCAGCTCAGAGCCTTAGACCACTGCACTATACTGTCTCCAAATTGGATGAGAATTTAGTAATCACATCTCTGAAATCGGGGAAATCCCCAGGTCCTGACGGATACATAGTGGAATTCTATAAAACACTCCAGAAGGAACTGACCCCGATCTTTTTAAGGTTATGCAACGAAGCACATGACAAAGGGTCAGTCCCAGAAACATGGATGGAAGCCATTATTTCGGTTATACCGAAACCAGGGAAAGTCCTCACTGACTGTGCCAGTTTTCGGCCAATATCCTTATTAAACGCTGATGTAAAGATTTTTGCTAAATTAATAGAAGAAAGATTAAAGGATGTAATCCTGTCTCTGGTACATGGTGATCAGATAGGGTTCGTGCCCAGTCGGCACAAACAAGATAATATCAGACTACTATTAAATGTTCTGGAAAAGACCCCTTCTCTCTCCCAACACAATCTTAAGGCGATTATTGCATTAGACGCAGAAAAGGCTTTTGATCGCCTTGATTGGCAATTTTTGAATAAATCTTTAGGTAAGTTTGGCTTTGGATCCAAGTTCAAGGATTGGATTCTAAATCTTTATTCTAATCCAGTTGCTCAGGTCAGAGTGGATAGCATCTTGTCAGCAAAATTCCATATAACACATGGTATTAGACGAGGATGTCCACTCTCCCCGCTATTGTTTATATTAAGTCTGGAACCATTTGCTGCCAAAATAAGACAGTCAAACTCCTACAGGGGAATTTGGCTTTAAGGTGAGGAAGTCCGGATTTCCATGTATGCGGATGACACTTTATTATATTTAGAAGACCAAAAAAAAACTCAGTCCCCCATGTTCTGTCTTTAATACAAGAGTTTGGGGCTATATCGTGGTTGAAAATAAATGACACTAAAACTGAAATGCTCCTTATTTCTAAACCAATGCAGGGTATACTTCCACAAGTGGGACAATTCAAGTGGGTAAATGAGGGTTTCCGTTACTTAGTAGTCTGGATTCCAGATAATACAGCTAAATTGTATCAAACTAATAATCTCAAATTACTCCAGAATATACAAACAGATTACAACAGGTGGACAGAGCTACCGCTATCATTTTTGGCACGTATAGAAACAATACTAATGAATATTTTACCCGGATTACCATTTCTCTTGATGGTACTACCAATTAAAACACCGGCCTCATTTTGGAAAAGTCTAAAATCAGCAACATTTAAATTTCTCTGGCAACATAAACCACCCAGGGTTAAGTGGCAGTTATTGCAATGGGCTAAAGAGAAGGGAGGCTTTGGACTTCCACATTTTTTTAAAATACTACTGGGCAGCCCAGCTCCAGGTACTGGCCCAGTTGTGGCCAAATGGCAATCAGCCTTTATGGACACTCCTGGAGAGGCCAGAGGCGCCCACAGTCCAGTTTTATGGATCAGGCAGGTCTATCAAATTTTGCTTGAGCAATCCTTGGTCAAGGGTAATAAAACAGGTTTGGATGGGGGTTATTAAAAACTTGGGCCTACAAGCTAGAATTTCAACCAAGACTCCAATTCAGGCCTGTTTGGATTTTCTTCCAAATAATACAGACTCGGGTTTTACCAGGTGGGAAAGAGCTGGTCGGTCTTGTATTGGGCACCTTTATGATTCACACGGATGCAGACATTTTAAACAATTATCAGATGACTTTGGTTTACCTTCCTGAGACCACTTCAGATTCTTACAAATTCATCACTTTGTACTAAGTAAAGGTTTAGGTAAAGAGGAAATAACAGAGGTTAACCCACTATCGGAATTTTTCCTCTCATTATTGGCGGGGGGGGGTGGGCATTTAATTTCAAAATTGGTAACTTTCTTTTCCAGTAAGGAACCCACCCTCATAGGGAATTTAGAAGCAAGATGGTCTGAAGAATTTAATTATTCACCTGAGGAGAAGAGTGGCAGCAAATTTGGAAAGGGGTGCATGCCACCTCAGCCTCACCTTCATGGAAAGGGTTCAGGTGGAAAGTTAATTTAAGATTCTTTCGCACCCCAACCATTACAGCACACTATGGAACTACAATGACAGACCAGTGCTGGAGGGAGTGCGGAGAAAAGGGTACACACACTCATATTTTTTTGAGCTGTCCTAAACTCGGAATGTTTTGGTACCAAGTAATCCACTCTCTTGAATCCATATTCCACACACAATTTTTGAAAGAACCCGTATTTTGGCTATTGGATCTCCCTCCCCCACATATTAAGACCAAAAGTCAGAGATATTTGATTTGGATCCTTCTAGTAGGGGCTCAGACAGTGATTACAAAACGGTAGTGAAACAAAACTATTCCAACCCTTGATTTATGGTATTCAATCTGTATACAAATGCAGGAAATGGAAAGAATTACAGCCCACCTGAGAGCTCAGATGCAGAAATTTCAGGGGAGATGGTTACCATTTTTTCATTACCAAGCTGAAAAGGAGAACAAAACAGTTTTGGAAATCTTAGCTTTGAATTTGGGATACTAAGAATGGGTACTGAATGGAAAGGTGGTCCCCTTTTGGGGTGAGCAATTTCAGAAGTCCTGACATCCTAAAACCTGGGATGTAGAAATTCCATACCCCTAGCTTTCAAAATACAATCCATAAAAAGTGTCCAGGGCATAAATGCCCATAAATCCCTAGTTCCATGAAAATGTTAACCTCATGGAATAAGGGGGAAAAAGAGAGGATGGAGAGAAAAGATTATGGGTATAATCTTACCCCCATTTGTCAGATTATTAAGACCATACATCGTATGTGTTTCAGTTACATTTACCTATTACTCAACGTTGTAATATGCAATGGACTATAATTCAGTTTCTGACCTCCTCTGGTGTTGTCACCACGTCCAACATGTGTTTATACGACTTTTTTATATTTTTGTTACAACTGTTTTTTGTTTTATTTTTGTTTGTCTGGTTTTGGCCAGGGATACAAAGATTGGTATATGTGTGTGTGTATGTGTATATGTATATGTATATATATATATATATATATATATATATATATATATATACATATACACACAATACCATTAAATTCGATTTTTTAAGAGAAGGGAATATGTCCTGGGTCCGGGCCTTGATGTACTATTGTTATTCCCTTTTAATTTTAATTTTCCATTTCAATGTATTTGTACCGTACAGAGTCTTTTTGAAGTTCTTTTTTTTTGTCTCATGTATGTATTGTGTAGAATGAAAATGGAAAATTCAATAAAAGTACTATTTCAAAAAAAAAACAACATAATTCCTGCATTCTAATCAGCTCCCTGCCCTATAGTAAGGATAGTAAGGGGATCCTTGTGGGGAACACTCTGTCGGAGCTACTGTGTGTGTATTGAAAAAATAAACACTATTACCTGCTGCTACCACATACATAATTACAATAAGGAAGTCCCTGTGTTGACTGAGCTAGTTCTGATTTATTGATTAAAAGAGAGAGTCACACAAGTCAGTTTAAGAAAATTCTTTATTAACAACTGTTTTGCAGATCAATAAGCATGTCTCTTCTTAGATATGGTTTTACCAAGAAAAATACAGTGGAACATTTACCACAGCCAGGTCCATCTTCCTCCACCGAACCTGAAAGCATCTCTGACAGTAGTTCCATGTCTTCTATGGAGGCAAGCACTGTGGAGACCCCACCACCCACAAAACAAATAATGCTTGGGTGCCCAAACCAAGGAAAAATGTCATAAAAAGAAAGAGTATGAAAAACAAAGAATAAGACATTTTCAAGAGTCATGGAAGAAAGAAAGGGAATGGCTTTTAATAAATAATGACAGGACTGAGATGTACTGTGACTATTGCAGAAAAATATTTCCAGCTGACAAAGGTTCATTTGTGGTTCACTGTAAAACCATGATGATTGGTACAATAAAAACACACTTAACTGGTCACATTCATAATGAGTCAAGCAGCTGTATTGCTGCACGTCACCCTAGCAAAATCCCAGTTGTTAGAGGGTTGCTGTTGATTGACAAAGAGACAACAGAAATCATGACCCATAGGTTCCAGGCAGCTTTTAAAGTTACAAAAACAGGGCAACCTTTCACAAGTTTCGTGCTAGACATGGAACTACTGTCACGGAGAGGGAAACAGGAAAAGATTGGGTTGAGGTGTGCCAGTTTCATAAAATTCATCAGTAAGGATCTAAGTGCTAACCTTACAGAGGAGGTCAGGCAGTCCAAATATTTTCCAGTGTTATGTTTTTATTTAGTTTTTGTTGACCGGGTAAGTGCACTAGACAAATCCTGCCTATGTTCAGGCACGACCCAGGGGAAGGGGATACAGATGAATGCCAACTGACCTTGAACCAGATTAAGCTGTTGGTGGTATTTTTTTTTTTTTTTTTTTGTGAATGAAGGAAATTTGGCCAGGACACCGGGGAAATTCCCCTACTCTTTTCGATAAGTGCCATGGGATCTTTAACATCCACCTGAACTACCACCAATCCAGGTAGATGGGACCTCGATTTTAACGTCTTATCCGAAAGATGGCACCTCAGAAGTGCATCACTCCTCTCATGCTGCACTACAGTGTCAGTACTGGGATATTAACCCAAGTGGCAGATGTGGGAACTGAACCCACAGCCCTCTGATCTCCCGGCCACAGAGGCGAGTGTGCTACCTACTGAGCCACTGACACTAGTACTGACTCAGCTGTAATAGAGGAAGAGTTAATTTATCTACGCTATGTGAAGGATGGTAAACCTGTGACAAAATTTCTCACCATCGTAGACATAGGTGGGCCTACTTCAGATAATATCTTCAGTGTAGTTATGAACAGTATAAAAGAAAATGCAAAAGTTGAGGATTAGTTCTGCATGGTAGGATTTTGCGCTGATGGCGCAGCAGTAAATTTTGGGCTTAATAATGGGGTTGCCAAAAAAGTTCAGGATCAGGTTCCTCACGCAGTCTCGGTCCAATGCTCAGCCTATCGCTTTGAACTAGCATTACGTGATGTAGTCAAGCCTTGTTCTTTGGTGCAGCAAATTGATGACCCTTTACAGCTGACTTTCCGGTACTACCATTCATCAGCAGTGATGCATAATGGGCTGAAACAAACATCCTCTGTTCTGGGTCTCCAGTACCTTGTGCCTGTGAATGTGCTGGGAACAAAATGGCTAGCCCACAGAGTTAGAGCATTAAATGTGCTCATTATCAATCAATCAGTCAATCAAACTTTATTTAACCAGGCATAAACACCATTGAGCAAGCTCATTTTCAAAGTGATCCTGGACATCAAACAAATCGCAGGCAGGAATAGGGCAGACAAAATAAATCATTGTATATACGGGAGATAAATCAGGCTTATACATTCAAAGTTAATTATAATACACTAAACAAACAAGCAAAGTAGGTTAACATTTTAAAATGTGGAAATGCATTGTTATGCATGTGACACAAGTTAGTGATGGTCAGGTCAGTACTAGTGGCCATGTGGACAGCCGAATGAAAGCTGCTAAGCTGAGAAAAAGTTGTGTCTCACTAAAATACCTTACTGCAATACATCTAATTCACAGACTTTTACAGATGATTGTGTCTGTATCCTTGGCATTTCAGCAAGAAAAACTGCTAGTTTTCCAAATTGCTGAAAGAGTTGAGGCTGCTGTCCTCTCCTTAGAACACTGTGACATACTGCAGGCTGCTGAGCACTTCCTTGCTGTCAACAACATTTCTGCTGACAGAGTGAAATTCAAAGATGTGGTACTTGTGTTGGAACGGGGACAACAGTTAACTGGCACAATACATACTGTTACAAAGGGGGTGACCCATTTCAGAGATGAAATAGTTAAGTCCATGAAACAGCGTTTCAGTACCATAAGTCCTTCACCAGGTGAAGAATGTGATGAATAGTTTAATGTTGTACAAGCGTGTCAAATTTTCATTCCAAACTACTGACCAGCAGTTGTACCAGACAGTAATGATGATGTTGCATATGGCAGAAAAGATGTGACATTCCTAGCAGAACACTTTTCTAAGGCTCTTGAAGGCCAAGGCCTTAACCCAACATTATGTTTTGGGGAATTATGTCTGCTAATGAAATATAGCCTCCGCCTGCGTGCTCTCGAACCAGTACTGGCTAACAATCCTCGCGCTCTACTTAAAAAGTTGTTTAGAAAACAGGATGACTTGCCCAGCATCATAGCTCTACTGAGCATTGTGTTACTTTTAAGTTCAAGTTCGAGCATTGTAGAGTCTGGGTTTTCAGTAATGAAATGCATTAAAACTGACTGGAGATCATGCTTGACTCCAGAGATGCTGGGGCATTTGATGAATGTCAAACTATGTCCAACACAAATCAAGGAGTTTAATCCAACTGGTGAGTTGTCCCTGTGGGCACTGGAGAAAGAGAGGAGACCAGAGACTGCAAAGTACAAAAGAAAAGACAAAGTGTTCCAAAAACACATAGAATGCAACTTATCAAGCAGTTCTTCTGAGGGAGACAGTGAAGGGGAGGCATAAATTACGTTCCTGGACCACTCTTTTTTCACTGTTAATTTTTTTTTTTGTTATTATAGTCTATTATTTTAAATGTGGAAATGTATAATTTAATCAGAAAATGTATGTACGGATTCACAGCGGGAAGGTCATGCCAGACAAATCTAATAGATTTCTTTGACTGGGTGACCAAAGTAGTAGATCTGGGAGGGGCTGTGGACATGGCCTACCTAGACTTTAGCAAGGCATTTGACAAAGTCCCACACAAAAGATTAATATACAAGTTAGCCAGCCTGGGAGTGGGTCCCAAGATGATAGCCTGGGTAAAGAATTGGCTGGAGAATAGGACACAGAGGGTAATAGTAAATGGAGTCTACTCTGAAGAAAGGGGGGTTACTAGTGGGGTACCACAGGGTTCAGTATTAGGATCGGTCCTCTTCAATTTCTTTATAAGCAACATTGCAGAGAGACTGGAAGGAAAAGTATGTCTCTTTGCAGATGACACAAAGATCTGCAACAGAGTTGATGCACAAGGTGGGGTGGAAAGGATGAGAAGGGACTTGGCAAGGTTAGAGGAATGGTCAAATGTATGGCAGCTTAGATTCAATGCTAAGAAGTGCAAGGAAATGCACCTGGGAAACAAAAACCCAGGGGAAGAGTACACAATGGGGGTGAGATACTAACAACAACAAAAATGGAAAGGGACCTGGGGGTAGTCATATCAGATGACTTAAAGGTGGGCAAGCAATGTGAGGGCAGTAAGGAGGGCTGGGGGATACTGGGATGCATAGGGAGAGGCATCACCAGTAGAAAACAGGAAGTTGTTATCCCTCTGTACAGACAGCTGGTGAGACCCCATCTGGAGTACTGTGTGCAGTTCTGGAGACCCCAATCTCCGCAAGGACATAGACCAGATGGAAGCTGTCAGGAGGACAACTAAAATGGTGCAGGGTCTGCACCTGAAGACATATGAAGAGAGACTAAAGGAGCTTAATATGTATAGCCTCGAGGAAAGGAGGGAGGGGGGACATGATAGAAACTTTCAAGTACCTCAAGGGAATCAACAAAGTCCAAGAGGGTAGCATCTTTCAAAAAAAGGGTGTGCAAGAACAAAGGGACACAATGTGAAGATGGGGGAGCTCAGAGGTAATGTAAGGAAGTATTTTTCACAGAGAGGGCTGTGGATGCATGGAGCAGCCTTCCGGAGGAGGTTGTGGAGTCAAAAACAGTGGTTGAATTCAAGCATGCATGGGACAGTCATAAGACAATTCTAGCGGGTGGGGGTAGAAAGAAGTAGACTGCTGGTTAACTAGGATCTGCAGCTTATCCATTAGGTAGGGAAATGGGCAGACTGGGTGGGCCAAGCGGTCATTATCTGCCGTCAAATTCTATGTTTCTATGCTGAACCATCCACATTTCTGGTGGAAATGTACCCTTACGGCCACTATTTCAAGCCCTGGTATTCGTCTTACCAATGCTGGTGATAGATAGAGAAATCCCATTTAAGCAGAGAAATAGGAGAAGTACAGAGAGCAGCCCTATCATGGTGATAGCAGCCATGCTGTCACCAAGGGTAGGAAATGCCGTGAGCTAGTAGAGAAAACCTGACAGTTCAGCTGCACAAACTGAGCTGAGACTAAAATAGAACCTGGTAAGGGTGACTGCTTGAGTAAGAGAGAGAGGTAAGTGGGAGACAGCCCAACAGCTCTAGTGATTGTGTTTCAAATGCTTGCCGCAAGAGATTGATAATTAAATGCTGCATGCAGTACTTATTAGACCCAACAGTGGAAATCCACATGCAAGGGCAAATGACAGCAAGGGGCAAACCATATAGTTTGTTCAGGCGATTGATTTTGGAAAAAGAATAAGACAGAATATTGAAGGTTAGCAGATCAACAGAAGCAACATGTGAAACACACTGTGTTAAGAAATGAGACAGATTTCGGTGCAAAGAAGGATGCTGCTACAAGGTGCGCCTGCTGTCCATCCAATATAAGGAACCAATGGAAGTTTGGACACTTAGCTCATGTGACACAGTGTGAGCTATAAGAGTAAAGGGTTGCCCAGGGTGGGGAGCCGGTGCCTAGTGCTGGCAGGAACAAAAGATCTTACTTTGAGAGAGGGTCTTGCAGTAGGTAATTACATATAGGACTGACGCTGGCAGGTGGCAGGACCCCACGGAAAAATTTATAGCTAGCAGTCCCTGGCGAGGGACCGCCCCCATGTCAGGTGACCAGCATCAGGAGACGTCGGTATAAAGGGGCGGTCCCTGATGCCCGCCTTCCAGTTCTTTCCCGCTTTTAGCTCATGCAGCGCCTCGCAGTAAAGTTTGTGCTTCGTCAGCACTATCTTCATCGGTTTTTTACCAAAATAAGTTGTTTTTTTCGACTAACGTCAGGTACCATCGTCTGTTGTATGTCGTCCCGTACACCCTCTGAGCACAAAAATAAGTGCGATTCATGCGGTGCCCAGCTACCGCACAAGGATGGCCATTCCTTGTGCCTGTTCTGTCTAGGCCCCAATCACCCGGTCGAGAAGTGCCAGCACTGCCTCAGCTTCAACGCGGCTACCCGGAAAAGGTGGCAGCGATCCCTGGAAGCCCATATTCTGAAGAAGAAAATGAGTTCAATGGAAAAGGAGCTCAAAAAACTGAGGCAGGAGTCCACTTCCCCCGAAGGCCATCAGAAGAAGAAGGATAAGGAGAGGCACCGGGACAAGGGCTCCTCTACCGCATCTCCCTCAGGAGTCGCTGGGACACAGGTAACATCCCCTCCGGGGGACCGCTCCTGGACGGCCGCCTCGGAGGTTTCCGAGGGGGCGTCGGCCTGCCCGTCTGGCTCAGCGTTCGGGCCTTGCGGGTGCCTCCGGGCAGTGGAGGCCTCGCTGGTTTGACCGCAGGCTGCGGCCTGTCTGGGAGCACTGCAAGTCGGGCGCGGCTTCTCCGACATCCGCCCGAGAGGGCCGGTAAGATGCCCAACTCTTCGGGTGGCGCGAGCTCCACTCCACCAGACCAGGCCGATCCTCTACTTGACCTGCCTCCGGTGATGGCTCCCATAAGCCGGACGCCAGCTCCTCCGGCGCCCGCTGGAAGCTCACCCTCAAGCCACACGTCGGCTCATCCAACATCCGGCTGGCGAAGGAACCGACGACGGACCCTCCCACGTCCGTCATACCCGGTTCTCCGCAGCCTTCGCTGCCGCCTGGGGACCAGAGTCTCCCAGCCAGACCCCGGGATTTCTCCTCTCCATCCCGGGCGGCGCTGGGGACCTTCCTCTCGTCAGACCACCTTCCGGTTGTTGCGTCCGGATCTGGCGTCGGCTCCCGGACACCGGCTCCGGCCTTCGGCTCCTCCAACGTCAGTACCTCCGGCTCTGCCGAATCAGGAGAGACATCCCTGGCCCTCCTCCCGGCCCTCCAGTGTGGACCTGCCCGTGAGGCTCCCGCAGCTCCCAGCCCCCAGGTACCCCGGTCTTATCTGACCCTGGCATACCTGGGACCACAGTATCAGGCGCCACAGTACCCAATGCCGGCTTTCCGCCGCCGCAGCACCTGACACCTCAATACCCGACGCTGGGCTATCCGCAGCCGGGTTTTGGATACGCTCCATACGGTTATACCCTGTATCCTTATCCCCCACCTCCTCCTCCTCCACCACCCTCGCGGCCGCCGGTGGACCTGCAGGAGACTCTGGCCTCCTGCTGGGCTGAGGCCAAGGCTCAGCTCACCAAAGAGGTTGAGAGCCGCCTTGCAACGACTATGCCATCCCAGGTTCTTGTACATCCGAGGCGACACACTCCCTCACCACCTCCAGATTCCAGGGTTCTTCCATCTGGATCCAGAGAAGGGCAGGACACGCTCCCCCGGGGACTTCCCAAGGGGTCCGTTCCTCCCCTGGGTCGGGATAGGGAGTCTTTTTCCTCTTCATCCTCCTCTTCACCCTCGGACTCCTCAGATTCTTCTAACGGTTGCTCCGAGAGAGACGACGAGCCACGCTCTCCGTCAAAGCCCAGGCCAAGGACTCTTCCGAAGTCTCCTCCGGAGGATCCTTCTTTTACGGAGTTGCTTAGGAAAATCCAGGAGGTTCATCAGTGGCACTCCCTGGAACCAGATCCTCAGCATCTGAAACTCGCTGAGCATCTGGATCTGCCCATGACAGCTCCTACCTTGAGTGCCACCCTGGATAAAACCTCACGCCGACCTCGTTACCACTATATGGAAACAGCCGTTGGCTTTAGCCCCACTTCCTAGGAAGTCGAACAGGCTATATCAGGCTCCAGAGGGTGTTGATTTCCTGGATTCTCACCCTCGTGCTGACTCGGTCGTAATTAGCGCCGCTCACGGCCGGTCGGCAAACCCCAAACACCTTAGCTCATCACCACCTGATAAGGAATCATGCCTTCTGGACCAGTATGGGAGAAAGATTTATGCTTCCTCCACGCTGGGGATCAGGGCCCTGAACTATGTCGGCCATATGGGGGACTACCAGAAGGCCATTCTGACTCAGGTGGAGGCCATATTGGACTCCCTGCCTGACTCTCAAGTCAAGTAGGAGTTGGCTGATCTTGTCTGCCCTGCTCATTCGGCCAGTCGACACAAGCTTCGTGAGACATACGATGCAGTGGACACTGCTGGGCGGAGCTCAGCTTTCGCTGTAGGCCTATGGCGTCATGCTTGGCTCTGTGTGTCAGGGTTGGTCCCGGAGGTGCAATCTGCTGTCCAGGAAGCACCCTTCCGGGGGTCGGTGCTTTTCGGGGGTGATGTCAAGGACATCATCACCGATTTGCAAGAGAAAGGACGGCACTGAAGTCAGTTGATTCCATGTACCATCCCCATCAGCAGCAGCGCCATCCCTTTCACAGACGGAATCGGCCAAAGGCGAAACCCCAGGGAAGGCGAGGCCACAAAACGCCGGGCCCCCACAGCTGCTAAAGCCCCTCCGCCCAAAAAAGCAGCGGGTGCTTCAGCGCGCGCGCTGCCCCACACCACCTGACTCCTTCTCTCTCCCACTGCCTCCGGAATCCCTGGAGGAACCGGTAGGAGGGAGGTTTTCCCTCCACCTTCCGGGATGGGAGAGGATAACCACAGATTCTTGGGTGCTCCAACTCATAGCAGAAGGACACTCGATAGAGTTTCTTCAGAAACCACCTCGCCACCCCCCTCCGAAGTCGTCGTATTCAAGGGAACATCTTCTCTTGGTCCAGGAGGAAATTTCAGCTCTCCTGCTGAAACAAGCAATAGAACCCGTCCCCCTCCATCTGCAAGGGACGGGTTATTATTCCCATTTCTTCCTGGTCCCAATGAAGACAGGAGATCTCGGATCAATTTTGGATCTCAGTTCCCTGAATCGTTTCGTAGAATACAAAAGGTTCAGGATGCTCTCTTTGCAGAGCCTTCTGCCACTCCTCCGGCCGGGTCAATGGCTGTGTGCTCTGGATATGCAGGATGCTTATCTGCACATTCCCATTCACCCCTCTCATCGCAAATACCTTCGTTTGCGTTCCAAGGGGACCACTACCAGTTCAAGGCAGCACTTGGCTATTCATCCTTGGCCCCCAAGTGTTTACCAAATGCCTGGCAGTGGTGGCGGCCCACCCATGCCTAGGAGTGCAGGTTTTCCCATACCTGGACGATTGGCTCCTGGTGGCCTCATCCAGGGAGGAACTCCTACGTTGCCTCTCCCTTACCCAGCAGGTTTTTGCCTGCCTGGGTATTACCATCAACCATTCCAAGTCTCATCTAGTCCCATCCCAGAGACAACAGTTTATTGGGGCGATCCTCGATACGACCACAGGCAAGGCCTTTCTGCCTCCGGACAGGGCGTCCACCCTCCAGACTCAAATAATTCTGCTGTCTGACCGTAGGACGGTCTCTGCGAGGTTAGTCCTTCGCCTTCTCCGGCTCATGGCGGCTGCTATCCTGACGGTTCCTCGTGCTCTACTCCACATGAGAATTTCTCAGTGGACTCTATGCTCCCAATGGGATCAGCTACTGGACGACCTAGATCACCCAGTTCTGGTCTCCTCGCCGATGCTTCGAGACTTGCAATGGTGGTTGGTTTGAGAGAACCTGTTTCGGGGAGTTCCTTTCTTTCGTCCTCCCCCCTCCCAGACTGTAACCACAGACGCCTCGGGCGAAGGTTTGGGAGCCCATCTAGGCCCTCATTGGACCCAGGGCTCCTGGTCCAAGCTAGAACAAGCTCTCCACATCAATGTGCTCGAGCTTCGGGCAGTGTTGTACACTCTCCAAGCCCTTCACCATTACATCCTTCCCGGCCACCTAGCCGTCCAGACGGACAATATGTGTGTGGTGTGGTACATCAACAAACAGGGGGGGACTCAGTCCTACCCTCTTTGCAGGGAGGCAATGAGGGTTTGGGACTGGGCAACACAACACAACCTTCACCTCATGGCAGTTCACGTTCCGGGAGTCGACAACACCCTGGCAGACAAGCTAAGTCGCTCTTCTGCTCTGACTCACGAGTGGGAACTGGACCAAGGGGTCCTAGACAATATCTTCCGACTTTGGGGAACACCACAGGTCGACCTGTTCGCATCCCCTCTAAACGCAAAACTTCCCGTCTTCTGCTCACTTGTTCCAGAGCGAGGCACCTTTTGGAGCAATGCTCTGTCTCTAGACTGGAAGGACAGATTCGTCTATGCTTTTCCCCCAATTCCACTTATCCCACAAGTCTTGCAGAAACTAGCTTCAGAAGGAGCACGAATGATTCTGATCGCTCCTTTCTGGCCCAGGCAAGTTTGGTTCTCTCTTCTACAACAATACTCAGAGGATCCTCCTCTTCCTGTTCCTCTGTCTTGAGGTTTACTGACCCAGGATCAGGGAACCCTGGTCCATCCAGGCCTCAAATCCCTTCAACTGCATGCATGGCTCCTGCAGACTTAGTCCAATCCCCTTTTGGAGTGTCTCCCAAAGTGGCTGAGATTTTAGTGGAGGCCAGAAAACCCTCCACCAGATCCACTTACGCCAAGAAGTGGAAAAGATTCACTATCTGGGCTGCTTCCAAGAATGTGGAACCCTTCTCCTGTTCAGCGGGGTTTCTGCTGGAGTATCTACATCATCTGTTTGACCTGGGTCTCAGTCATTCTTCTCTGAAGATACACATGGCTGCCATCTCGGCCTATCATGTTCCCTTCGCAGGCAAAACTTTCGCTCAGTTGGCAGTCTCTAAGACCTTTCTCAGAGGGGTTCTCCATCTGAGGCCCCCCCATCCGTTCTCCTGCTCCCCCTTGGGACTTAAAATTTGTTCTCGAGAAACTTACTCTCCCTCCCTTCGAACCTGCAGCTTCTGCGGATTTGAAGTTCCTTTCATGGAAGACTCTCTTCCTGGTGGCCATTACTTCTGCTCGGAGAATTTCCGAGCTCCAGGCCCTGATGTGCAAAATCCCATACTTGATTTTTCACAAGGAACGAGTTGCTCTTCGCACGAATCCTAAGTTTCTCCCTAAAGTAGTAGCTGAGTCTACTCTGAATCAGTCCATAGAGTTACCTGCCTTTTTTACGCAATACTCTAACCAAGAGGAGTATTTACTCCATACTATGGATGTTCACCGGATTCTGAGATACTACACCAATAGGATGAAGGATCTCAGAAAGACGGATCAATTGTCCATCTCTTTTGCTCATAAAAGGGAAGGCAATGCTGTTTCCAAGCAATGCCTGTCTAAGTGGTTGGCTCATTGCATCACTTTCTGTTATGACAAATATAACAAGACCCTACCGGGTCAAGTAAGAGGCCACTCCACCAGAGGAGTAGCTGCCTCAGCGGCTTGTTTCAAAAATGTGTCTGCGGCAGATATCTGTGCTGCCACCACCTGGACTTCTGTCCATACCTTTACTAAACACTACAGTTTGGATGTTGCCTCTCGCCATAGAGCAGGCTTCGGGCTGGCTGTTCTGCAAGGCCTCTTGTCTTGAGGCTTGCACAGCTAGAACTGCTTTTTGGAGTAGTTTTCCTCTTCCTGGTGCCTCTCTTTATTCCAGACTGCTTTGGACTCAGTCTTATATGTAATTACCTACTGCAAGAGCCCTCTCGAAGTAAGATAGTACAGTTATGTAAGAACTTACCGTCACAGTAGATCTTCGAGAGAGGCTCTTGCAGTAGGTAATACCTTCCCTCCCTCCATCCTCCTAGGCTTTTTCAGCTTCTTTTCCAGTGAGGGAAATATCCGCTCCTCTCTCATCCGGCCTTTCTGGCCCGTGGTGGGAAAGAACTGGAAGGCGGGCGTCAGGGACCGCCCCTTTATACCGACGTCTCCTGATGCCGGTCACCTGACGTATGGGCGGTCCCTCACCAGGGACTGCAAGCTAGAAATTTTTCCGTGGGGTCCTGCCGCCTGCCGGCATCAGTCCTATATGTAATTACCTACTGCAAGAGCCTCTCTCGAAGATCTACTGTTACGGTAAGTTCTTACGTAACTGTACTTTCGAGCAGAGATGCTCCTGAAACTCCAAGCTTCAACATACCTATCGGGCTGCGTCAGCACTCCCTGGCGGGAGCCACGGGGGGAGGTGTCCTTTGTGTGCAGGCAGGCGTGTTACACTCCTTCACGAACCGTGGTTTGGAGGAAGTGGCGGTGAGGAAGCCTGGCATTCAGTTGCGAGGAGGCAGTCCAGACCACTGTGCTGGTTTCTGAATGCTGGCACTGAAAGGAGGTCCTAGACCCGGAGGGCAGCGGAGACCTGGAAGGGCAGAGGAAGGGAGAGAAGATAAGTCTGTGTTCAGTAAGGCAGGGGAGGGACAGAAAACAAAAGATAAGGGAGGAAAATTTAGTAAATGGGAGGAGGTGAACTATAAGGAGGGGATCTAGCTCAAATTACAGTGGAGCAAAATAGGTGGAAGGGAATAGCAGCTGGAAAACTTGAATGAAAGTTAAGCTTTCACAGATGGGGCTGTAATCACTGTAACTTGCTAAAACTTGAGCTTAAAGAAAAAAAGGTCTGTAATCACTGTATCTTGAAGAAACTTTAAGCCTTAACAGAAAGGGCTGTAATTACTGTAAACATTTTCTAGAATGTGTAGAATAATAACACAAGGCTAGAATGGCAGAATCGGTAAAAAAATAACAATTTCTTTACACTGTACAAAAAACATTTAAGCTCAGATATGGAGAGAATTGTTATTGGGAACAGAGAGGGGTTTAAAAAAGGTGCCAAATTCAGGAGTCGATGATACTTTGCACATAGTATAGCATGATTACAAATTCAAGTACTGGGAGAAGAGCTTGGATGCTATGAACCAATCAACTTTAGCCAGAGAGCTGGCTTTAATAAAATTCAGTCACCAAAGTTCAAGCAGAGATGATCCTGGAGCTCAAGCTTCAAGCGTACTGTCGGGCTGCGTCAGCAAACGTCACCAAGGGAGCCACAGGGGAAGTGTCCTTAGTGTGCAGGCAGGCGCAGCTATACTCCCTCCACGAACCATGGTTCAGAGGAAGCGGCAGTGAGGAAGCCTGGCACTCAGCCACGAGGAGGCAGTCCAGACCACGATGCCAGCTTCTGAATACTGGCGCTAAAAGGAGGTCCTAGCCCCGGCGGGCATACATGTACAAGATGGATGTACAGTATATGTGCATGAAAATGTTCTAGAATTTTGGTTTGCTTTGATTGCCTAAAAGTGAAAGAAAAAATGCTTGTTAAAAGGAAAATATAATCTATATTTTTTTTTAAAGTAGCGGTACACGTTAGGATAACATTTTTGCCTGTAGTTTTTTTATTACAGTTTAGATTGTCCCTTGCCTCCTGTCTTGTTTGATACCCCTCTTTCCAAATTTTGAGACTGCTTTAGACCTTTATTTTACATTTGAAACAATAAAAGAGGTTCTCTTTTTAATATGGCTTAGAACAGGTTCACAGCAGTATTTTCAGAAGTTTTTATCAATATGTTTTCCTTTAAGGACAGAGAGCAGTGCCTGTTCTGCAGTATGCTAGATCTTCCTGGACATAAAGTCTCCACCACTCATTCACACTAATGGGACTATGCCGAAGTCGCTAGGACTGAGCGGGAGCCACAAATCTTCCAGAGGGCCGGCGCCAAGGTAGGACCACGCATGCGCGGCTCCATGAGGCAGGCTCATGCCATATAGGCTATCTCGGTGTCGACCCTCCAACCACCTCAGTTCCTTTTTTCCCACTGAGTGCACTTCAGTGATGACGCTTGCCCACCGGGAGTCAGATCTTCACGGCTGTACGACAGCAGCTAAGTTGTTCAGTTTTGATTTAGTTTTAGTATATTCTTCATTTATTATTTAAAATAAAAAAGTTTTTCTTTTCGTAAGAAAGAACAGAAAAGTTTTTCTTAGCCTTCCTTCGACGGAGTCCACCATGAACGGGGCCGGTGACGGTAGGGAGACTTCACATGAAAGCTCTGTTTTCAGCAGGGCTGAGTCTGGTCCGCCACCCTCTACGGAGGAGGGGTCTGACTAGAGGCAGACCTCTCGAAAGCATAAAAAGAAGCGGGCCCGTTCCCGATCTTTGTTGGGAACCTGGCACCGCTCAGCCTCGAGTTCTTCTTCGTCCCACCAGTCAAAGAAGAAATGGTACCACTCGAGGTCGCCATCTGGTAGGTCTGCACATCAGTCATTGGTTGCAGGGGACAGGAGGCTGACTCTGATGCCATTGGGGTCTCCTGCAGCCTCTGTCCCTGTCAACTGGCATCTTCGACTCCATAGTCCCTCCCCGTCCCCTGGAGGGTCCTCCAGTGAGCAGTTTCATCATTGGGATGCTCTTATGGAGCAGTGGGTTCGGTGGTTGTCCCGACTTCCTGAGCCAGCGGGATCGGTCCCAGGGCCTTCGGACGTGCGGGTGGGGTGGTTGGGTCACCCTTGTCGTGCAACACCTTCGGTGCCGTCAACACCAGACCCTTATGCTCCCCCCCCCCACATGGCTGTGGTGCAGGGGCCAGCACAGGTACCTCGTTCTTCTTCTTCTCAGGTTTTCAGATCTTCATCCTTTGGTGCCCCGGAGTTTGGGTTGGGGACCCCGAGCACCCATGCGGCGCCGGCCGCGGTGCCACCTTCGACTCCGGTCTTGGCAGCGCCATGGTCAGTGCTGCATGTGGTGCCATCCACTGCGGTTGCTGGCACCGCTTCAGATGCAGGGTTCCTTGACTCCGATTCGAGGAGCACCCCCTCCTGTGCTCTTTTCTCCCTTTCCTTTATATACTATTCCTCCTGAGCTAGTAGAAGACACTATTGAGCCTTATCCTGATCTGTGATTAGGAGACGACTTCGAGGAAGATTCTTCCTTTGGGGTGGAAAGCAAGCCCTGTACTTCAGCAGAGCCTTTGGTCGAGGACCTGTCCTTTAAATCTCTATCGAAGAACATGAATTCCTCTCTCTCTCTCTCTCTCACACATCAGAGTTGGATCCAGGGAAGCTGTTGCGCCTTCAATATCTGCATGCTCAGGAGACCCCTGTGGAACTAACTCCTCCAGTACAGCCCTCTTTCGAGACTCTCTCACAGATGGTGTGGGATAATCTGGCACTTATTCCCTCCATGGCTAAGTCCATAGATAGGAAGTATGCTTGCCCTAAAGATCAACCAATCCTGGCCTCCCAAGACTTTGTGGATGCCATTGTAGTCTTGGCAGAAAATGACAAAGCTGTACTTCCTCAGGAATCTACAGCTCATCCAGTAAATAAAGAATCCCATAAGACTGACACCCCAGGGAAGCGAGTCTTCGCCACTGCTACCTTAGGAATGCGTATTGCTAGTTACCAGGGCTACTTCTCACAATATGAGTATACCCTCTGGCATTCGCTGAAAGCCTTAGATGAAGCTCTTCCGGAGTCATATACTGCTTCACAGCTTCTTCAAACCATTGCTAGAGGCATCGAGACAAATAACCAGCAACTTAAGGCTGCTATGGACGCTTTTGACACTGCCTCTAGGACAGCAGGGATTTGCACCTGACGCCACTCATGGTTACGGACCTCGGAGTTTACAAATGATGCTCAACAAAGAGTCATGAATTTACCATTTGATGGAGTTTATCTGTTTGGCCTTTAGGTGGAGCAGGCACTGGAGGCCACACAGAAAACTAGAACTGCCATTAAGACTGCCAGACTGGCCCCTGCTGCCTCTCAACAGGGTGGGAACCGACGGCAGTTTCATAACCCCTCAGCCACAAAAGAAAATGCAGTAGAAGGCACAGGGCCCAAAGGTGCCTAGTGCCACCCTCTGAGATTCTGGCTCAAGTCCCACCTCAACTGTCCAAGGGAAACTTTTCTTCGGCAGTGGGGGGGGGGTGTCTGACTCAGTTTTACAAACCAAAATCCCCCCCCCCCCGATCATCCACCCAAATGACAGCCCAGGCTGCCTGTCACTCAGTCAGACCTCCTCACTTCCGAGATTCAAGGCCTTCTGAACAACGAGGCAGTAGGAATAGTTCAGCAGGATCAAAGGAACACAGGTGTCTACTCCCATTACTTCCTAGTTCCAAAGAAAACAGTTGGTATGCGCCCTATTATAGACCTACAGAAGTTAAACAGATTCCTTTACAAGGAGAAGTTCAAGATTATATCACTCAGTATGCTCCTACCTCTGATTCATTGAAACAATTGGCTGGCCTCCCTGGACATGCAGGACACCTACCAACATATTCCCATGCATCCAAACCATCACAAGTATCTCCCGATTTGTGGCTCTGGGTCAGCACTACCAATTCAGAGTCCTGCCCTTTGGGCTGTCCTTGGTGCCTCGAGTTTTTACAAAGTGCTTTGCAGTACTCGCAGTGCATTTCAGGAAACTCGGAATTCAAGTGTTCCTGTATCTGGGTGACTGGCTTCTGACAAGTTCATCCAAACAAGGGATGCAGGAAGCTGTAGCACCAGCTTCCAAATTCCTCACATCTATGTGAGTTCTGTTGAATCTGGAAAAATTGCAACCTCAGCCCTTCCAACAGCTCCTCTTCATAGGAGCTCTCCTGGACACCTCCAGAGCAAAAGGCCTTCCTTCTGGAGGGTAGGAGAAACGATATCCTGCAGATGGCTCACTTCATCAAGGAAAACAACTCAGTCCAAGCTCTCTCGATGCAGCGGATGTTGGGTCTCATGGTGTCATAGGTGTTCACGGTGCCCTTGGCTCCTCTTCACGTGAGATCACTTAGTGGATGCTCAGTACTCAGTGGTTCCTGACCACACACCCACAGTCCTTTCACATCGAGGTGACAGAAATTCTAAAGCGGGCATTCATCTGGTGGACTCAAGAGGACAACCTGCTCCTAGGCTTTCCCTTTGCTCCACTGGAGGCACAGATCACCATCACCTCAGACGCAGCTCTAGTCGGCTGGGGTGATCACTGCCAGACTCTCCACACCCAGGGCCTGTGGAACCAGGACGAATCTCAACTCCACATAAATGTCCTGGAAATGAGAGCTGTTCTGTATGCTGTCCGAGCCCTGAAGGACTTCTTCTGTCACAAAGCAATTCTTCTTTAGATGGACAACAAAGCGGTGGTGTACTATATCAACAAGCAGAGTGGGGAACACTCTTATCCCCCGTGCAGGGAAGCAATGAGAGTGTGGGAATGGTGCCTAGAGCACAAAGCCCTGATCCAAGCGGTCTACCTACTAGGAGTCCAGAAAGATCTGGCAGATCGCCTCAACAGAACAGATGCGGACCTTCGTGAGTGGTCTTTCAATGTAAACTTTGTGCAGTCGCTCTTCGAAGAGTGGGGCACACCGGACCTGGACCTTTTTGCATCCCCACTCAATGCAAAACTGCCTCTATTCTGCTCCAGAAATCCAGAACCTGGCGTTTTCTGTCAGGATGCATTCAGACTGCAGTGGACAAGACACTTTTTGTATGCATTTCCTCCTCTTCCCTTAGTTCAGATGTGCTGCTCAAGCTGGAGGCACAGGGGGACGGAATGATCCTCATTGCCACATTCTGGACATCAGATTTGGTTTCCATTGATCAACAAATTGTCAGAAACTCCACCGAGACAGCTACCACTTCAGTTGGACCTGCTGACCAAGGGTCCAGTGGTCCATCCCAACCTGAGATCCCTTCATCTCCACGCATGGCTCCTGAGGAGATAGAAGTGAGTAAATTTGATGTCTCCCGTAGAGCCTCAGACATTCTCCTAGCAGCATGCAAACCGGCTACTAGGGAAACTTACACAGCAAAGTGGAGACGTTTTTCCATCTAGTGTGCAAAGTCTTTACTGGACCCCCTTTCTTGTCCACCTAACAAAGTCCTGGAATATCTGCTAGATCTATTAAACACAGGACTACAATATTCAACCATGATGGTCCATCTCTGCGCGATTTCAGCCTATCACAAGCCTGTACACTCTATGTCCCTTGCTCAAATACCCCTGGTTAAGAGGTTCCTTAAAGGTATACTCCAAACTAGGCCTCCAATCAGGAGACTGGTAGCCACTTGGAAATATTAACCTTGTGCTAGACATGCTTACTTGTAAACCTTTTGAGCCTCTGGCAACATGTGAGCTGAAGTTCCTGACCTGGAAGGCTGCCTTCCTTGTAGCCATTACCTCCGCTCGCAGAGTGTCTGAAATACATGCGCTGGTCACAGACCCACCGTATACTGTATTTCACAAGGACAAGGTGGTTCTCAGGACTCATCCTAAGTTTCTCCCCACAGTAGTCTTGGAATTCCATCTGAACCAGCCTTTGGTTCTTCTGACCTACATGGCGAACTTCCAGAATGAAGGAGAGCATACCCTACATTCTCTGGATGTTAAAAGGGGTTTGCGGTTCTGTATAGACAGAACTAAAGAGATCTGCAAATCAAAGCAACTCTTTGTCTCCTTCAGCATGGCCCGGCTGGGTCAGCCTGTTGCTATCAGATGTATTTCGGCGTGGTTGGTGGCATGCCTTCACCAATGCTACTCCATGGCACAGGTTAAACTGGAAGGCAGAGTATACGCCCATTCTACCAGGGCAGTCATGGCATCTCTGGCAGAAACGCAAAACGTGCCCATTGCAGACATCTGCATTGCAGCTACTTGGAGCTCCATGCACACTTTTGTGAAGCACTGCGCTTTGGATGTCCATGCCAGACAGCATCCGTCCTTTGGCAGGACAATCCTGAATGGACTTCTGTCCTAAGTGAGCTCCTTTCTCCTGCTGGCTTTCCTGGGGGATTATTTTAGCTCGGTACTCTCCCATCAGTGTGAATGAGTGGTGGAGACTTTATGTCCAGGAAGATATGAAAATTAGGTACCTACCATAATTCTTGATCTTCTCGAAGTCTCCCACCACTCATTCACACGCCCACCCTTTGTCTCCTGAGATCACTGATCTGTTTTCAGTCTTCACTCCCTCGATGGCTGGGCTGTGAAGACTGTGTTGTGTTGACCCTTCTTATATGGGTCATTCGGACTATCTTATGTCCGACATAGGTTAATTTCACTAGTTTAATTTACACTGCTCCTCCTCTGTCAAAATGGTAGTGAGGCAGTTGGAGGGTCAACGTCAAGGTAGCCTATATGGTGTGAGCTTGCATCGCGGTGCCACACATGCACGGTCCTACCTCGGCGCCGGCCTTCCTGAAGATTTTTCCTCCCGCTCGGTCCTAGTACCTCCAGCGTAGTCCTATCAGTGTGAATGAGTGGTGGAGACTTCTTCCAAGAAGATCAAGAATTACAATAGGTATGTAATTTTCATTTCATTTTAGTCACAAACAGGTAAGGCAAGGCAGTTTTATTTGTAGGGCGCCCAATCCCAGAGGCTCTGGGCGCCTAACAAGAGTTAAAACAAGACATAATGAGAAACAGCATAAATAAGTAACACAATAACAATGCTTGAATATAAATCTAACAATTTAAAATAAATTAAAAAAGGGTTTCAGACTGACACAGCAGGGACTAGAACAGGATATACTCAAAAAAACTGGAAAAGCCATGACAAAGAGGTGGGCCTTCAGCCTCCGCTTGAACACCTCAACTGTGGGAGCCTCCCGGACAGAAGGTGGTAACAGATTCCACAGGGTCAGCCCAGAGAGGCTAAATGCACGATCTCCTGTGGTTTGAGCTGAACTCTGGGAGCATCCAGGTGGCCCCTTGAAGAGGAGCGGAGGGGGCAAGCAGAGGTCATCAGTGTCAGGAGTTCTGACGGGTAACCGGGACTCAGTCCATATCGGGCCTTAAAGATGAGAAGATCCACCTTGAAAAGGACCCTTCACCTGACCAGCAGCCAGTGCAGAATCTGTAGTACTGGAGTCACATGACTGGACCTCGAGAGGCCCGTCAGTAACTGGGCCGACACGTTCTGCACTAGCTGAAGTCTGCGGAGGGTCCCTCCTATAACACCTAAGTATAGAGAGTTGCAGTAGTCAAGTCTGGAGGTCACAAAAGCATGCACTAGTGTCGGCAGGTCCTCTGACTGAATAAGGGGCTTAATCCCCAATGTTCTGCAGATGGTAGAAACCGCAACTTACAACAGATGACACCTGATCTTCAATAGTCAATCTGTTATCAAAGATCACACCCAGATTTTGCACCCTTGGGGCAGCCACCAATGGAGCAGAACCCAGGAAAAGCCCGGGGTCAGCACCAGGTGGCAACCCATCATGTCCACAACCAGGCTTGATCACCAGTACCTCCGTCTTAGCTGGGTTAAGTCTCAGCCAGCTGGAAGCCATCCAGTCATTGATTGTAGCCAGACAGTTGTTAAGGACATCAACCACTCCTGATGTTTCGAGGGCAAAAGACAAGTACAGCTGCGTAATATCTGCATAACAGTGAAACTCCACACTCTACTGTCGAATGATTTCACCTGGGGCAGCATGTACACTGTGAACAGCATCAACAACAAGATCGAGCCCTGTGGTATTCCATAAGACAGGGGCATTGGGGAGGAGGAGAAATTCCCCATCACTACTTGCTGCACTCTGTTTGAGAGATAGGACTCAAACCACCTGATGACAGTACTGGCGAGTCTACAAAACTCACAGAGTCGATCAAGAAGCACAATATGGTCCACAGTGTCAAATGCTGAAGAGAGATCAAGGAGCACAAGAACTGACTTGTCACCTCTATCTCTAGCCCTGAGCAGATCATTATGCACCCTGACTAGAGCTGTTTCTGTGCTGTGTCTAGCCCGAAAACCTGACTGAAAAGGCTCATAGATGTCCAATGACACCAGGCAATCCTCGAGCTGATGTGCCATTAACGTCTCAACAACCTTGCCCAGAAAGGGCAGTTTGGAGATAGGACAGTAATTTGCCAGGACATCAGGATCGAGGGAAGATTTCTTAAGGAAGGGGCCTCACCAATGCTTCCTTCAAAGATGCAGGGAGGACCCCCCCTCGCACCTGGCAATCCTGATGAACACCGGGCCGACAGCCTCAACACATCCCATTAAGAAATGCATCGGGGCTGGGTCCAGTTCACAAGAAGTGTGCTTCAGCTCTAAGATCACCCTAGTCACTTCAGACACTTCCACTGGCCTAAACTCTTCCCAGATAGACGGAGTGCCTCTGAGACCCTCAGCCTGACCACTGCGAAGGAAATGCCTTCCTGGCGGGATCCCCAACCAGATGGCTGACACCCTGTTGGAGAAAAACAGAGCAAACTCCTCACACAAAGTGGATGATAGCGCTTTTCTCGGCTGCAGACAGGCAGGGTGAAGAAGCCTGTCTACTGTCCAAAATAGTTGAGATGGTCTGTTTTTCCCTGCAGCAATCTCCCTAGACAGGAATTCTGCTTTCTTACGGGAAATTGCCCCCTGGTACTCCACATAGTGGGCACGTAGGGCCAGCCTATCAGCCTCCAGCCGGGTCTTCCACCAGCAACGCTCCAGCCTCCGACCCTTGATCTTCATTTCTTTGAGGTCCCTATCAAACAAGGGGAACCTCAAGTGAGAAGATCTGGGTCATATACGAACTGGTGTGAGGGCATCCAGAGCTTCGGAGACCACCCTGTTATAAGTGGCCACTGCCTCTCTGGAACCCATCACACATGCCACGTCAACCCAAGATGGGTCAGCTAGCACCAACAGTCCCTCAAGGTGCACACCCCTTAAAGGGCGGAAGCTGACCATCTTCACATTGGGAGGACTACTGGGGGGGCCCAAACGTGAACTCCACGTTACAGTGATCAGACCAGACGACCTCATCAGTCTTGAGGTTATCGACCTCAAGACCCAGCTGGAACACCAGACTGAGTGTGTGGCCATGCTGGTGGGTCGCAGAAGCAACCACTTGTGACAGGCCCAGTGACTGCATCACCTGGAGGAGGTCATAACCGAAACGCGAGGATTCGTCGTCGATCCAGGCATTGAAGTCCCCCAGGATTAAACACCTGGGTGACTCCAACACCTGGTTGACAACGAAGTCTGCCACCTCCTGCAGGAAATCTCCTCCCACCCCAGGAGGGTGATAAACGAGGAGAATCCTGCAACCTGCGCCTGCGCCCCCACGCATAACAACGCACTCAAAAGATCAGCTGTTACCAGTCGGGTGCACCGTGAAGCCCAGGCTGGCTTGAAAAACAATGGCCACACCCTGTCCCATGTGATCCTTCCTCAGGCAGTGCACTGCAAAGTACCTGGTAGGGATGGCGGCCGCAAGAAGACGGTGTGTGGGGAACAGGATGGGGTGGGGTTATAATGGATAGGACAATATTCTTTGACAGGAGACCCTAAATTACAAGAAGAGTTAGGAGAGACTGATGGTGAATATGAACTCCATAGCCCAGCAGTGGCCAAAAAGGGTTGGGACGAGGGGAATGACTAACGTAGTGGCACCTACACCCACAACCTCTGTTCATGGCATAGTGCCAAGTAGTTGGTGCTGTGACATACACAGAAGTCTGTTGGTATCAATCTTCACGTGTCAGCATGCACAAACATTATTTGCAAGCACTAAAATACTATATGGTGACCCTCCTTTGCATTAAAACTTATTCGCTTGAAGAACTCCTCCCACATCAACTAAGAAAGACTTTAGTGTATAGCTGAAAAGTGCGGGCCACAACAGGGTGGCTGCTGGCTCCCGTTTCTTATTTTCACACTCTGAGAATCGGACACAGACAGTATTTTTCTATGTAAATTCATATTTTGTATTATGAATTGCTTTAAAAAATATCAAAATGTTCAGTACTGTAAATTAACAGGAGAAAAGTAATTTTCAAAAATAAACATAGTTGTTAAAGGAGATGTACTGGTAGTCATGAAGCCCTGACCACGGCAAATCAGGGCTTTAGTAGCCAGATCCCTCCTGCAGGCACACTATTCATGCATGTGCATTTTTACCTGAATACGTGTAAAAACTGTCTGAACCTCCATACCAGCCAGCATGTTTGAATACTGTAGTCCTCACCCCCAAGATTGCGCTGGTAACAAAGCAATATGATTACCCCTTTGCCTCTATCTGTATGGTGCCTGCATGTACAGAGATTTAATAATCTCCATATCTCCCATTCCCTGTGTTATAAATTTTACAGACTTTGCATACATGCCATGTGTATGCCATGTATGCACATGGCATTTAGGCAAAGTCTGTAAAAATGACGCAGGGCATGGGAGATATGGAGATTATGAAATCGCCGTACAGGCGGGTTCCATACAGGAAGGGGTAAAGGTGCATCATCATATTGCATTGTTAGAAGCGTGATCTCGGGGGGGGGAGGCCTGAGGGCCACCATATTCAAACATGCCAGCTGGTACGGAGGTTTGGACAATTTTTATGAGTATTCAGGTAAAAGTGCACTTGCATGAATATTGTGCCTGCAGGGGGGATCTGGCTACTGAAGCCCCAATCTGTGCAGTGGTCGGGGCTTCATGACTGCCAGTAGTTCTCCTTTAATAAATATGCAATAGGCCAAGACAAAGTGTGCTTAAAGGATTTTAGTGCACACCCCATGTCCGTGAGGCCCGAGACTGAAGGCCAAGTGTCTTTATGCCCCTTAAAAGTACATTCAAATATTTCAATGCACACCATGCAGTGGCTTATTGTGACTTTAAAATGGCTCACTGCTTTTTTTTTTATTACATGTGATATGAAACATTTAATTTTTTTTTTTTTTCACATAATCCAATTGTTTAAATATGCTTTGCTTGGGAAGATAATAAGTAACACTACTGCAAACCTAAACTCCAGCAGTATGAAAATATCATGCGTCCACCCACCACAATGCCGCAGAACTCACCTTACTATTAAAGTCACTCCTCTGTGGCCAGCAGTTGTGGACTGGATGTCGGAGTCACATGGGGGGAGCAAGTTATTAAAATTTGTGTAGCAGCAGATTATATAATTGAGAAAGAATGGGCATCTCTGGGAGTCACAAGTTTCCAGTTGCTTGGTGGCACACTTGTTAGCACAGCAGAATGGTATTCAGAGCGGCCTGGGTTCAAACTCCAGATAGGGCACTTCATTTGTTCTCACTTCTGTCTTTTTGTAATTTTTATACCGTATTTATTTATTTTGTTTAAGAGTTTTACCAGGGAGGCACAGTGAACAGAGTACTGCTCAATTCCAGGTTCGCCCAGGGGGAAAGGGAACAATTGGAACACAGACATATTTGGACAGATTAGTATAGAACATTTTACAAACAGTGCAGACTAGGTAGCTACTGGCAGGCAAATTACATTATAATTTACAAGTAGCATTGGTAGACGAAGTACAGAGCAGAAGTAAACACATTAAGCAAGAATTATTTGCATGACATAACAGGGCTGCTAATAAAACAATTTCTAGGAGTAAGTAAATGCAGTATTGTTAAGCAATACTGTGTGCGCGGCCATCACCTGAGTTCAAAGATCAGGGATACCTGAGGGCAGATAGACAGACAGTTCAAGGAGCACAAGTAGGAAAATTTGTTTTAGTTACTGCAGGAGCAGGTGATGGAGAAGTGGGCACATATGAGGGAGCTTAGGTGCTGGGGAGAACGTGCCTGCCGGGTGTCCTCTGGGAAGGAGTTCCACAATTTGGGCATGAGGTATCTGAAAGCTGCCTGACCAGTCGAGGAGGCCATGCGAGGCACGACAAGGCGCTGGGAGTCGAAACTTGTAAGCGGATATGTGGGAGTCGGTTGGTGAGTTAGGGCAGAGGCCAGGTACAGGGGTAAGGATAGTGACCAGAACTTGGCCGTGAGTTTTACACAATAGGTCGGCCTGCACTCTTGGAGCGAGGGCAATTCAAGGGACTGGTAGAGATCACAGTGGTGAGTAGAGGGTGGGCAGTCGAGAGCAAAACAGCAGAATGAATGGAAGAGGGGGTCCAGTCTGGCTAGGGTGGACTTGGGAGCGGCACTGTAAGCTACGTCGCAGTAGTCGAACATGGAGAGGATCATTTTCTGCACAAGTGTGCAGCAAGCTGACAGCAGGATGCATCCACGGTGGTAGTATCGGGCTCCCAGTTCGGTGTGGAACTTTTTATGGATGGCATCAACATGCACAAAAAAGTCGAGGTGCTGGTCTAGCCAGATCCCAAGGTAGCGAAAGGAGGTGCAGGCCTCAGAGTGGTCCTGTCCAGAGTGTGAAAGGTGGGGGGAGGAAGCCGAGCGAGTCTCTGGTTTCCCAGTCAAAGGTCATGGAGACAGTCTTCTGGCATTAAGAGAAAGATGTTTTTTTGCGAAACCAGAGCTGGACCACATTGAAGTCCAGTTGTAACCTGGTCACCACATCAGTGGGTGAAGGGCCAGATGTATACAGTACTGTGTCGTCTGCGTACATATGAATGGAAGTGTGTGAGCAGACAGAAGGCAGATCATTTAGGAAGATGGAGAAAATGAGTGGACCGAGGACAGAGCCTTGTGGTACTCCAGAGGTAACTGGGAGGGAAGGTGAGGTGGAGGGACCGCTTTTCACAGATTGTGATCCGCCTAGCAAATAGAAGTGGAACCAGCTGATGGCCACAGAGGATAGCCCTGCCAGGGAGAGCTTATCCAGGAGAAGAGCATGGGAGACCGTGTCAAATGCTTTGGCCAGGTCTACAAATATTGCAGAGGTGGTATGAGCTTTATTGATACCAGAGAGGATGGAGTCAGTGATGCACAGAAGGGAGGTAGCAGTGGAGTGTGCTTTCCTGAAGCCAGACTGGTAAGGAGACAAAAAAGGAGGAGTAGTCGAGAAAGGAGACAAGTTGAGTGAGGGTTAGGTGCTCCTGAAGTTTAGCCAGAATGGGGAGGAGGGAGATCAGTCGGTAGTTTCCGGGAGTGGAGGGGTTGCCTCACCCTTTTTTTTTTTTTTTTATATACTTTCTTTACTGGAATTGCAATATTATGGTACATTGTATGATTTCCATTCAATTCCACTTTCAGTTCATTTACAACACGTAGGGGAATGGGTAGTTGGGAACAGAAACATTTAAAAAACAAACTTTACGAATATCTGATAAGTAACATGTATTTTCCCAAATGGGACACATCTTTGGTTTATATATAGTACATTCTACGGTTTCCTGTTATAAACTGCTAGGTACAGAAACCCAGGGCCCTCGATCATGTATCTATTCCTCTATGCATTCCTGGGTATCTATTCTTGTTGTAATACCCACTTAGACCATCTCTCTCTCTATGAATTTAGGGGGCCTATCTTGTAGTTGATAAGTGAGGTGCTCCATCTCTTGAATTTCTTGAATAATATTCTCCCATTCTGACACCTCTGGGAGTTCTGCTCTTAACCATTTCCTTTTAATTACCATACCTATTGCTGCTATACGTATATTCCACAGGTAGTTGTCTGTGCTACCTCGTATTTCCTTAGGAGGTAGGCCCCACCCCATAATGCTTATCTGAATATTTTCTTCAATTTGAAAAATAGCTCTTAGCTTAAGCCAGATATTGTGAAGGAAGGTGGCGAATTTGGGACATGTGAAGAACATATGGGTGTGGGTTGCCATATGCTCCCCACACTTTCTCCAACAATGGGTTGTTTTAGTTTTGTCCCATTTGGCTTGCCTTAGTGGGGTTAGAAAGAAGTGAACTCTTACCCTCCAGACAAATTCTTGTCATTTTGGGGCAGCTGTGGTCTGGAATGTGCCCCTCCAGATTCGTTGCCAATCTTCCCCTCTTAATTCACAGTCTTCCTCCAATTTTGCAGTGATGTACTTAACAATCTGGGCCTTTTGTCCTTATATTGAGCTGTATATATCTGATACCAGCCCTTTTGCAGAATTTTTATTTATTAAATCTCCAAAGGTGGGGATTTTAGTTTGTTTTGGTGGGTCCAGTGTCTCTGCCCTGGTCAGTTTACTTATATAGTTATTTAATTGTAGGTATCGAATATGTCTGGGGGCCTCCAACCAAAGGTTTTTTGGCACTCTGTAAAAGAGGACATTATGGTCCCTTTGAGGATCTGGTTTGGATATCTCAGTCCTTGTTGATATTGCCTCTTATACTACGGGTCAGACTCTCCAGGTGGAAAGTCCTTATTTTTCCATAGTCTGCAGTATATCCAAACCTCCTTTTTTATTTCTGGATAGGTGAGATACTTATCCCAGGCTTTCATTGTTACTATCATACTGGAAAACCAGTTGTTTTCCTGTGTTCTTTGGGAGTTGTTCAGGAAAAGATTCTCAAAGAGGTTTAGGTTCCCTGTCTGTAAAGTTTCCATGTCTCTCCATAGAAACATAGAATTTGATGGCAGATAAGGACCGCTTGGCCCACCTAGTCTGCCCATTTTCCTACTTAACAGATAAGCTGCAGATCCTAGTTAACCAACAGCTTACTTCCTCCTACCCCCCACTAGGACTGCCTTATGTCTGTCCCATGCATTCTTGAACTGCCCCACTGTTCTTGACTCCACGACCTCCTCAGGGAGGCTGTTCCATACATCCACTACCCTCTCCGTGAAAAAAATACTTCATCACATTACCCCTGAGCCATCCCCCCTCCATCTTCAAATTGTGCCTCCTTGTTCTTGCACATCTCTTTTTCTGAAAGGACTTTGGACTTTGTTGATTCCCTTAAGGTACTTGAAAGTTTCTATCATGTCCACTCTCTCCCTTCTTTCCTCAAGGGTATACATATTAAGCTCCTTTAGTCTTGTTTTGTGTGTCTTTTGGTGCAGACCCAGCACCATTTTGGTTGCCCTCCTCCAATGGGCCTCTATATGTTCTTTGCCCCACAAAAAGTCCCATCTGAGCTATGTGGTTAGCCAACACTCTTTTAGATTCAGTACGGACCATTCTCCCCAGTGCTTTTTGGCCTCTAAAACTGACCATCTGATTCTTGGTTTTCTCACTGCCCATACGAATTTACTGATCATTTTCTGCATATTTATTAGCAATTGTATCGGGGGTTCGACTGATACCCCTTGAAATACAAACAGAAACCGGAGCAGAAGAGTCATCTTGACAGCTTGTATTCAATCAAACATTGGTAGGGGCAGTAAGGACCATCTTGTTATGTCCAATTTTATCTGTTTCCCAATTGGGACATAATTATCTAGAAAAAGGGACTCTGTAGTATTTCGTAGGAAAATCCCTAGGTGTTTCATCACCTGGGTTTTCCATCTCATGGAGTATTGACATTGCATTCTTTCTGAGGGAGTAAAATTAAAAACAAAGTACTTCCATTTTTGTGGAGTTCAGGGTTTAACCTGAAAGCTCAGTGTATGTCTGGATCAGCTGCATCAACTTCTGGTGTGACTGTTCTGGATGGTTTATATAAATTAGCACATCATCAGCATAAAGGGCCAGTTTATGCTCACGGTTAGCTACTTCCACTCCCTTTATGTCTGTGTCCTGTCTGATCCACTGTGCAAGAGGTTCGATGTAGATTAAGAAAAGAAGGGGAGATTGCCTGGTGCTCCTGCTAATATCAAACCTCTCAGACATCTGGTCGTTTGCTCGGGCATATGTTTTTGGGTCTGTATACATTCTCTGTATCACTCCTATAAATTCACCTGAAAATCTAAACCTGGCAAGATCCCCATACAGAAACTTCCAGTCTACTTGGTCAAATGCTTTTTCAGCGTCTAGACTTAGTATCAGGACAGGGTCTTTAGTTTTATTTAAGTGGTCAATTATATTCAGGGAATGTCTTATATTATCTGCGGCTTGTCTGTTTGTAATAAATCCTATCTGATCAGGGGCTATGATCCAGGGGAGTTTATTTTCCAATCTTTTGGCCAATATGGAGGCAAACAGTTTCTAGTCAACATTTAATATCGAGATCGGGCGGCACGAGGGGCACAGGGTGGGGTCCCCGCCAGGTTTAGGAATCACAGAGATCATCGCATATGACCAGGACTGTGGAATACAGCCTCCCTTCCGCATTACTCCCTGATAGACTCTTTGTAAGATGGGTATTAAAGACGTTTTAAATTTCTTGTAAAATTCAAGTGGGAGCCCATCTGACCCTGGGCATTTCCCTGTCTTTCCCTTACTAATTACTGATTCAATCTCTTGAGAGTTTAGTGGCGCCATTATTTCCATGTTGAGTTCAGGGGATAACTGTGACAGTTTTAATTTTTGTAAGAAGTCGTGGACCTGTTCTGATGTAGCCCCCTTCCTCACCTTATATAGCTTTTCATAAAATGTTTTTGCATTATTTGTTTTTCCCTCCTCCTTGCTCAGATACTGCCACTCCTTTGGGCGTTCCTAGGACCCCTCCTGCCCTCTGCACTCCCCTCTCAAGCCCTGACCACCTCTGCAGGTCCCACATAGCCTACTTCATGGTATCCCGGTGTTTCCCTTCGCTGGACGGGTCCCTCTCCTCCAAGGGGGAATGCACCAGTGGAGGGGTGACACCAGCACTTCTTTTCAAGGCCACAGGGCACTGCTGAGGCCTGCGGGGAGCAGCTCCCTGGAGGAGGCAAATGGGCAGAGGGTCCGGAGGCCGTCATCCGGCAAGCATCCAGCCATTTTCCTCCTTATGTTGTGGAGGGCAGCGTAGTGACGGCAAGGCGTACGCCAGCATACGCT
Organism: Neoceratodus forsteri; assembly: GCA_016271365.2. Classification (NCBI taxonomy): domain Eukaryota; kingdom Metazoa; phylum Chordata; order Ceratodontiformes; family Ceratodontidae; genus Neoceratodus; species Neoceratodus forsteri. Next base: position 1,730,050,433 of record CM057456.1, read on the forward strand.
CCTCCCTTCTGTTGCAAGTTGTTCTGTGCATCCTGCATTGCTCCCAGCCTCTGCTAAGAGCCAGCAGGTGCCAGAGCTATCCCACATCCTCCCCCCCGGAGAAGGAGAGCTGTCCATAGGACGCTTTATCCTCCTCTCCCCAGCCGGTCCTCCAGTGTCATAAAATGATTTAAAGGCTCCTTGAATTTCTTTTCCTGTGTATTGCCAGCACTTGGTATTAGAGTGTGAGATCTTCGCTATGTGGGCCTTGTCCTTTCAGCTCCTTAGTTGACATGCTAGTAATTTTAAGGCTCTGGGATGGCCTTATAATACTTTTGTTTAAGGAAAATATGTTTTTGTTCCACTTTCCAGTCTAATAATGTATTTAGTTCTATCTTTAGAGTTTCTGTTTCTTTACCCCTTCATCTAGCTATCTTAGTTTGTTGTGCCAATTCTAGATCTTTTATTCTCCCCCTCTATTTCTTGTTGTTTTTGTATTCTTTGCCTTTTTCTAGCACTGTCGATAGCAATCAGCTTCCCTCTAATCAGTGCCTTAATCGTGTCCCATAGGACTCCTATCCCTACTTCTGGAGTGTCATTATCTCGCATTTCCTGGTCAGTCAGTAGTGGGAGCTCATCCAGAACCTCCTTGTCCCTCAAAAGTGACAAATTTAGTCCCCGGTTTTGTTTTGTGTAAGAAATGTGCTCTCCAATGTGAGAGGTGAGTGATCTGAGATCGCTCTTATCCCACCGTGCACTTCTGCAACTGCCCCAGGTATTCCTTATTTACCAAAAAGTGGTCAATGCGGGAATACGTCTGATGTGCATGGGAATAGAATGTGTATCCAGAAGCCAAGCCATCTATGTGTCTCCATGCATCATAGAGTCCCAATTTCTCTGCTATTGCTTTTACCTGTTTGGCTATTCCATGTTCCTTTCTAGGGGTCTTGGAAGTGGAGTCTCGGTTAGGGTCTAGGATAATGTTCCAGTCCCCTCCTAAGATTATCATGCCCTCTGCCTTCTCCATAATTCCCACTAATACATTTTTATAAAAAGAAAAAGGGGAGCCAGAGGGGGCGTATACAGATGCCAGGGTTATGGGTTTGCCATTTAATTTGCCCTGGAGACCCACATATCTGCCCTCTTTGTCTGTGGTTTTCTCTGCTAGGGCAAACGGGGTCCCACGTGGAACTAGAATGGCAGCACCTCTCCTCCTCCCTCCCTTGTATGATGCAGCATATACTTCCCCAAAGCCACATTGCTGCAGCTTCTGATGTTCTGTTGCTGACAAGTGGGTTTCTTGCAGCATGACAAAATGTGCTTTGGATTGCTTAGCAAAAGTAAGAACCTTTTTCCATTTGACAGGGTTAGTCAAACCGTTAACATTGTAGGAAAGGATTTTAAGATCTAGGTTACCCATTATCAAGGCATGAGCTCCCTCTCTCTCTGGTTGTGGTAGCATAAAATAATGTTTCTCTAGCGCCCCGTGTCCCTTGCAGTAATTCGCAAATATTCTTTAGATATTCCTCATAAACTAAGAAAACCTGTAAGAATTCAAATATTATGCCAACCAGGCATTTTAACAGCAGTAAGTACAACTCTAAAAACAAAAACCTTCCAAGGTGGGGGGGGGGAGGTTACTTATAACCCCCTGGCTTTGTGGGAGGGTGCCTTAAACCGACAGGTTCCTCTCAGCAAAGCAGCAGTGTATTCGTTTCCCCTTGTGTGGGGGTCACTGCTTCTGCTTCTCTGTTCAAGGCTACTGCGTTGAACAGGGTGAGCAGAAAGAAATGTGGCCACAGCCCAAGTCGCAGCCCTCTTTTGGAGGTTCTCATCGTGACTCTTTCTTGTGCCCCCCAGAGTATTAGTTTTCCAATTATGACTTCGGTTCTTGAGCTGATCAGACTTTAAGAATGTCTTCCTTTCTTTTCCCCAACTCAGCTCAACCTATAACAGCCCTCCTTTACAGATGAGAGATTTATCTTTTACATCTAGCCAGTATATGAGGAGTTCGTTGTTAGTTTTGGTTTGTAATGGCTTTCTTGCCAAGTCCGTGCTAGAAGATATCTGTTATCCCTCTTTGTTCCAACCCCCCTCCCCCCCAGGACCAAAAGACTGGATTTCTCAGGCTGGCAGCGGCATTTAAAATGTATATAATGAAAAGATGTTTCCTTTACATTTCCCTATCTATACCAGCCCTCAGCCACCCTCTGCTTCATTAGGCAAATGTATCCAGAAGTAAATATGTACCTGAGGCCTTTACTATTACGTCAGACTTGAAATACTTGCTGAGTTTGTAAAGGGGGTTATCTGCACACCCGTCTCGTCCCCCCCCAACCACAGACAATTGCTGAAGCTAAAACTCCTACACCTCGGCTCAGTAACACTGTGGGGAGCAGCTTGATACCGGCAGGTAACTCACAGTTCACAGTTCCTTCAGGTGGCCGCTGGATTGCTGTTATTCCGCTCTGCCGTGCATAAAGTGCCCAGGACTTGTCTGATGCCTGCTAGAGCTTGTGGACTGAAGCGTGTCCATCTGCTTTATTGGCCCTTCAAGAAACGGTTTGCCAGTTGTCGGCTTCTCCTTTCACCCGTTGTGGTTTTGGCGCTTGGGGGCGTGGGTGGATCACTGTACCTCACTGCTTTAAGGTTTTGGTAGTTTCTTCAGCCATCTGGTAGAATCGCAGGCCTTCCTCCCAGAAGATCCACATACGAGAAGGAAACGGGGTCTGGAACTTGATCTTGCTGGCTCGCAACGCCTTTATTACCTCCAGGTACTTTAGTCTGGCCTTCTGTATCTCGGGGGGGGGGTGGTAGTCATGATCAAAACAGAGACGGGTCCCATTATATCTGGTGTCCCCTTTTTGCCGTGCTGTTTGTAGCTAATCTTCTTTAGCTCTATAAGAGAATATTTTCATAACTATGATCCGTGGCCTTGCCATTGGATCCTGTGGTTTAGGATCCAGGGCTCGGTGAGCCCTTTTGATTTCAAATTTAAAGGTTCATGGCACTTTCAGTACATCTGTGAGGAGATTCTTCATATAATCGCACATATTGCCGACTTCTGCCCCTTCGGGGAGACCTGAAACCCATAGGTTCTCACGGCGGGATCGAGACTCAAGGTCGAGGCATTTATCTTGTAGTACCTCTGCGCAATCCAGCAGTGTGTTTAGTACTGTTCGCATATGGGAGGCCCCTTCTTCCAACGCAGCTGTGCAGTTCTCATTTTCTCCCTTCCGCTGTTCAAGCTGAGTAAATCGTGTATGTACTTTCTCAAAATTGGACCGGTTCTTAGCTCTGGACCTAAGGATCTCTTGCAGCAAGGTTTTGAATCTATTGCGGGAGAGCTTTTCTTCCTCCTGGTTTGTGTCTTTGGCATCACTGCGGCGGGAGACCGGGGAAGAGCTCCTGCTCCCTTCTGAACTTAGAGCATGGAATCTTGATCCATCTTCGTTGGGTGGCTTCATTGCCGCTCTCGAACAGGATTGTTTGTGTCCACCTTTCTTTCCTGGAGGCATTGGAAGGTATATTTTGCTGTTTTTTTGACGTTTGTGGACTGTTTTCTCCTAGGGAGAGGGAGCTCGTAGTTTAGGCTGCTAATCAGGCCGTGACGTCACTGGAAGTTTGGGTTGCCTCCCTTAGGAAGTGGGATGACAATAGCATGCTTCCATTCCGAAGGTATTGTGGCTAGGGAGAAGAAGAGGTTGAAAAGATCAGCTAGTGGGTGGACGATGGCAGGGGCTGAAAGGTAGAGCAATTTGGCGTCCAACCCTGTGGGGCATTTACCTTTAGTTGGGTTTAGGGCAAGCAAGGTGTCGAGCACTTCTGCCGGGGTGACTGGGTAAAAGGTGAAGGATGTAGCTGGGGGAGGGGCCCGGGTGGGAGGGATGGATTTCTGTTGGTAAGAGGGGAGGGTGGTTGATAACACTAAGGTACAGCTAGTAAGAAGGAGTTAAACTCTGAGGCGACTACCATTGAGTCTATCAAATCTGCCCCGCCTACGTTTAGAATAGGGAAGGTGGACTGGGATGGTGGGGAGAAGAGGGATTTGACCACCTTCCAGAATTTGGCTGGTTGGTTTGAGTTAGCTTGGAGGGAGTCTTTGAAATAATTTGCTTTGGCTTGTTTCATATGGCTGGTGCAGGTGTTACGTAAGTGGCGGTATCCTGCATGGTCTTGCGGGGAGCTGTGGGATTTCAGCAACTTCCATGCCTGGTCTCTGGCTTTGGTGAGGGATATGATGTCGACTGAGATCCAGGGCAAGTGGACACCCCTCAGACAGGTACTCCTGAGGGGGGCATAGTGGTCCCAGATAGCGAGGAACTTGGACTTAAAATAGTCTAGGGCAGAGTCAATGGTGGAGACAAGGAGGATGAGCAACCAGTCGGTGGCAACGAGGTCATTTAGCAGAGATGCGAGGTTGAGGGATTTAAAAGACCCCGATTATCCAAAACCCTATTATCTGAATCTCCACATTATCCGAAATAAAGTATTGTCCCCCAGTGTCTAGCATGCTGTAATTAAGCCTCCTTTGTTGCTAGTGCAGAGAGCGATTAACTTATGTTTCATCAAAACATCAGTGGGGTAGATAATTCATTTGGTGCCAGCGAGTGAATTAATTGTGAGTATACGGTCATACTTCAGATTATTTAGAACATACTTTTTTTTTTTTTAACTCGATTATTATTGTCAGACAGGTTCATTCGTTACACAAATTACACCCACAATGGCATTACTGCTCGGTCAGTTTTTTGTTCCTCCTCCACTGCCGAGGCTGCTGAAGAGAGACAGATCTGATCCTACCTGCCATTTTCCAGATCCTCCCGTTCTGGGAAGTGGATCTTGAAACCAGCTCGTGGCACATCTTACCTGTCTCTCCCTGGAATCCATTTTTTCAAGGGACAAATGGATGAGTCCACCTGGAAGTGTGGGCATGGGGAACGGCACAATTGTACGTCATCTGGCAGCAACTCTTGTACCCTATTATTCTATTCCTCTTCCTCCCAGTAACCATTGACAGGTCCCATTCTACCTTCCATTAGATTTTACACAGTAGTAAACTTTACAGTGATGGTAGAAGAAGAAGACAGAGCCAGTTGGGCCTTAATACCTACTATTGCCCAAAGGTTCTGTAACTCCAGCCGGTTCATGCCATATACATCTAAGAGTTCATATACATACATATATCTATTTTATTTCCCTTCTCTCCCTTGAACTGGGTTATTGATGGTGGGCATCGATTCCTTCTGACTGTGCAATGCTGCAGTCTATTCTGTCTTATTTTTGTTTTCTGAGGCTGCACTTTATAAACAACACATTTCATTCCCTATCTGTAGCCTCTCAACTTAGAATTCAGCAGGAGCTCTAGCCTAATAAACAACTCTAAACACAAAACCAACACTTTTGTCTGGGTGTCTGTTTCATATAATCCTCTTTATGTCCTACATTTTTGGTCAATTCCTACTGTTTAGCTGTAATATTACCTCAGCTGCTAAGGGGCTACCTTATTTGGTACAGGTTATCCTGTGTGGCAGGGCCAAGCCTAACCAGTCCTCCCTGTACTGGGGTTGCCTGGTGTCTGGTGTAGGTTTGCCCGTCTCCTATTCTCTTGCCCCATCATCTGCCTCTTCTCTTTCGGGGTATCTGTGTTTATTCCACTTGCTCTATAATTCTGTATGTTTCTCTGCAGTTAATCTAAGTCGTGCTGTTGTACTTTCTATCCTCTCTATATTGTCTACTCTAGTCATCCAGGATTCCATGGAGGGGAGGGCAGCCTGCATCCATTTAGTTGTGATACCCTGCAGGGCTGCTAAACTCAGCTTTCCCAGCAGAGCCTGCTGTTTTCTGGCTTCCCAACCCCCTTACCGGTATTGCCAAGATCAAGGTGTTGGAATCGCATGGGATTTGTGTTGCCCGCATTCCATTAATGTAATCATGGATTTTTACCCAATATTCCATGATCTTGGGGCAACTCCAGAAAATGTGGAACTGAGATCCCTGGTGACCACACCCTCTCCAACACAAGTCACTGTTTCCTCTCTTAAAATGCTTTGTGATGGTGGGGGTGTTGAAAAATCTAGATAGGCACTTCCATCTGAATTCTCTCCATCCTGGCGAGTCTGTGGTTCTGCAGCCCCATTTCCAGGAGAGCTTCCACTAGTCTCCTGCAATCTGGAGTGCTGACTCTCTTTTTCCCGGTTGGTTTGTAAGAGCTCCAATGCAGAGTCCTCCTCCCCCAACAGGACCTTGTATGCTCCTGCTAAGGTTCTCCCTTTTTTCTGGAGTCTCACCTCCCATTAGAGAAAATTTTCCAACGGAGTGAGATCTCTATTCACCCTTACCAACATTTCCTCTCTGTTCAAGTAGTGTCTGATCTGGAGGTATTGGTGAAAGTCTTCTCTAGGTAAGGCATATTGCCCTTGGAGGTGTGCAAATGAGACTACTCTGTTATTAGCGTAAAGGGATTTAAACCTCTCTAGGGAGACCCTGTTCCATCTGATGTAGCTGCAGTCCAGGCGTTTGGGGGTGAAGTCAGTGTCACCCACTATTGAAGTAGGAGGTCCTATGCCTTCCAGTGTTTGAGTTAGCTTTCTGGCTTTGGTAATCATTTTCAATGTGAATTTGGTCCAAGGGTTCGAGAGGCTGCTCCACACCTCCCAAGTGAGGGGTGCATGTGAGAGTGTATAAAGAGATAAGGGCTGATTGGGCCCCCTCAATTTCTCTCCAGCCCGTATCACTTCTCTGTTTGACCCAGGCCACCATCGGCACCAGTTGGGCTGCCAGGAAGTATAGCTTGAGGTCAGGGAAAGCCAGCCCCCCTCCTTTCTCTAGGCAGTATTAGAGTATTTTTACAGATTCTATTCCTTCCTCTTTTCCAAATGAAAGTCCTTAAGCTGTTGTGTATCTTTTTCCAAAAGTGTTTGGGTATGTTTAGTGGGAGGGCCTGGAACAGGAACAAGAGTCTTGGGAGGATATTCATTTTGACTGTATCAGCTCTGCCAATCGGTGAAAGTGGTAAGGTTTCCTACCTGGCCAGGTCTAATTCAGTTTCAGCCCATAGCTTCTCATAGTTCAATTTAAATAGGGAGGGTAGGATGGGAGAAATTCTGGCTCTTAGGTATCTTACTGTGTTGTTAGGGGCCCCCTTGAAGGGGAAATTCTGGAGCACTGCAAGTGGGAGGGGCCCTCCCATCTTGATCACCTCAGACTTGTACAGGTTGACTTTACAATCTGAGATATGACCATAAACATCCAGTTCCTGCAACAGGACCGGGAGGGACAGCTGGGGGAGGAAAGATAGAAAAGAGAATCATCTGCATATAGTGATATCTTATGGGTTCTACCCTCTGCCCAGATCCCCTTTATATCCTCGTTTTGTCTTACCATCCTTGCCAGTGGCTGTATACAGAGTGCAAACAAAAGGGTGGACAACGAGCATCCCTGTTTTGTTCCTCTCATCAGGCGTTTTTGGTCTGTAGTAAGACCGTTTATCCTAATAGTGGCCTGGGGGGCAGCATATAATGCGGACACACTATCCCGGAACTTCTGCCCGAACCCCATCTCATGTAGAGTCCTGTGGAGGAACCTCCAGTCCACCCTGTCAAAGACCTTCTCCACGTCCATAAAGAGAGCTAAGGTTGGGTCTTTTAATTTGCATTGGCAAGAGATTAAGTTAACAAGTCCCCAACCATTTTCATGTATGAGGTGGTCAGATATGAATCCCATTTGATCAAGGTGGACTAGTGTGCCCATACAGGACTGTAGCCTGCGGGCCAAGATAGAGGTGAACAGTTTTTGGTCTACGTTTAATAAAGAAATCAGTCTGCAGGAGCCACATAGCCGTGGGTCCTTGCCTTGTTTGTGTATGACAGAAATTTGGGCATACTGGGGAGTCCCTCTTCCCCTTGTACCTCCCTATATACTGGTCCCAGATGGGGAAGTAAGGGCACCCCAAATGTGTAGAATTCGGATGCTATGCCATCGGACCCGGTGCTTTACCTCTTTTAAGGTCTTTAATGCCTTGGGCAATCTCTATGTCTGTAATGGGGGCCTCCGTCTTGTCCAGATTCTCTTGAGACAATTTGTTCAATGTTACCCTTGCAAAGTAGGTATCCAATTTCTCCGTGTGATTATCTCTCTGCTCCTTTGTGTAAAACTTCTGGTAGTATTGTCAAAACACAGGGATTAGAGACAAAGTCTCAAAGGATATTGTAGCACACCATAACATTTAATTCCCTGGTTTAGTTTGCATAAACACCAAAGAGGCTTACCTTATTACAGCCTTCCTTTATTAAGTGCAAGACAGGTGCAAGGGCAAATAAACATCCCGTAGATTAAGTACAGTATGAACTATAAGCAGACAAAATCAAACAAACTTAATCGCCGACACCAGCATGGTGTTCCTGTGTGCGGTACAGGCAACCTGCAGACCAGTGTGCGTCCTGAAGGGGCACATTCAACGTGCTGACGTTTCGGCATTATGCCTTCCTTAGAGCAGTGTTGTCGAAACACTCTCCCGATTGCTACTGGATCACTTACCTCCTAGTTTCCTGATACAGGGGACCAATCTAGCTGTGGCTTCTTTTCTAAACTGCCAAGCTACAATTCTTCCGGCTCTGTTACCCGCTTTGTAAAATCTCTGCTTTGAGTACCTCAGCTGACACTCAATTGCCTCATCAAGAAGCTTGTTCAGTTTCTGCTTTTGTACCTCTAATTTCTCTCTAATTTCTTGTTCTAATACAATTTTATGTTCTCCCTCTAAATCAAATATTAGTTCCTCTGGTCGGCCCGGTGGTGCTGAGGGTTGAGACACTGGAAGCCACACCTCTTGCTGCGCCTGCGACCTGTGTTTGGGAACGAACACGGGCCGCCATAGGTCAGCAGGGGAGGAGATGGATCGAGCATCCGACGGACTACACTCCATCTCTGAGGAGAGGGGATATCAGTGGCCGGTGCACGCCTGACCCCTAGCGGAGGCTAGGGCTCAGCGACATGGAACCGCAACAACATGGGGTTGGAGCGTGGCAGACGCTTAACGTGGGTGCGCACAGGAGCGTGCCTGACCCTGTCATAGGCGTCATTGCAAGGGGGCATGAAAAAACAGATGGAGGACACCTCGCAGTCCCCACTCCCAGCTAGCCACAGTGCTGGCCACACTGGATCTGGTCTCTCGCGGGGATTGGGGAACCCCACCGGCCCCGCCGGGGGTGGTGGCAAGCCCTGGGGGTAAGTGCCAGCTCTGGCTGGTGGATGCCGGGGAACGGGGCTGGGGGTGCCCTCCAGATGGAGGACCGCACTGAGAGGAGAAGAGGAAAATAATAGCTAAACAAAAAAAAGAATATTAGTTCCTCTAATCTGACCCTCTCTTTCTTTTTTTTTTTAAACTCATTTTTATTCAGCAGAATATAAATAATACATTACATATTTTTGGTGGCTGCAACATTTGGCCCATCTTGCAATTGGTTCTGCTTTACTGCATCAAACAAACAATATTCACTGTGTTTCAACACTTTTAATTAATATTTCTTAGCATTTTTTCTATATTTCTGCTTGTCTAATTCACCTTCTCCCTTTCTGTTTGTTGACCTTGAATCATTCTTCCTTCCTTACTGTCCCTTTATTCTTGAGACAGCTTCTAGTCTACTGTAACAATTTTTAACACACAGTCCAAAACCTTGGACCCTGACCCTCTTTTCCAATCTAGCTTTTTTCCTACCAGAGGTGAAGCTGATAATTCAGCCCATTATCACTGCCTTGAAGCCATCCCACCATATAGCATAGAAAGTGTTTTGAATGGGGTTTGTTGCAACATAGTCTCTGAGGCCTTCCCTAACCATGCCCTTAAACTCCTCTAGATTCAACAGACAGACATTAAGTCGCCAACTTGAGTTCCCAACCCTTGGGCTTGCGTTTAACCTTAGACTCATCATGTTGTGATCTGAAAGGGACCCTGGTTTGATGTGGGCCTCCTGACCTGCATGCAGCCACTCTGTAGAAACAAACATTAGATCTGTCCTTGAATAGGATTGCTGTGGGGAAGACCAAAATGTGTAATTCCTAACCCTGGGGTTGAGGTGTTGCCAGGCCTCTGTTAAACCCAGATCTCTAGATATCTTCAATAAACTTTTTGCTGCCTGGGTGGCGGCCCCCTTCACTCCCTCCTGACTGATCCAGGGTGGGATCCAGGACCATATTGAAGTCTCCTCTCACCACATATAGCTCCCCTTGTGACAAGGCCCCCCTTCAGCAGCATGGTTTCCAGGAATTTTGCATTTTCCCCCATCCACATTAGGGGCGTAAATATTCATTAGAATACATGGTATAGATCTGTATAATCCTCTGACAATTAGATATCTACTCTCTGGGTCCTGGTGAACTTCCTTCACCTCCAAAGGGGTATATTTGTGCACCAGGATTGCCACCCCCCCTTCTGTGCAGGTGTTAAAGGTATAAGGCATGGGGGGGCATGGCTTGGACCCGATGGAAATGACAGCATAGGACCTGTGCTGTTCCCCAGCCTGGTGCCTAATCAACCATAATCTACTGCAATGCCGAACTGAAACTTCATTACAACAACTAGAAAACCCTTCCCCTTCTAACCCCAGTAATACTCAGGTATTCATAACTTTCTGCAGTAAGCCTGAAGGGTTAGACTGCCTGGAGAGAATGGAACGTATGCAAATGATGGAATCATCAGCACGTGATAGCTTTTCAAATGCTGCCCTATACTAACTGCCAATGTTCTAAACCTCCTCAGATTTTACTCTCCGCCTGAACAGTCTGGTCGCTCGGAGTGTCGATCTTCATAGAAACATAGAAGTTGATGGCAGATAAGGACCGCAAGGCCCATCCAGTCTGCCCATTTATTTTTCTACCTTATAAATGTGCTATCGGCCTTTGCTCTGTCAGTGGCGTATCTATTCATACTCATCTGTATTGCTCCCTTATGTCTATCCCATGCCTGTTTGAAGCCCTGCACTGTATTCATAGCCACCACTTCCTGAGGTAGACCGTTCCATGCATCAGCCACCCTTTCTGTGAAAAAGAATTTCAAACAACATGAAGTCTTGCTATATTATGACATATGCAGTGAGTCCCAACCTTCGAACTGCTCCGGAGGTGAAAGAGTTAACTTTCCATGCCAGGCATGGAACCCTGAGCTCGAGCTCAGTTGAAAACTCTGTCTGTTGTTCTTCAAACTCAGACCGTCAGATTCTTTACTCTGCCTCACTGAACAGTCGCTCTGGGGATTTCTCCTTCTGCTCAGTTCATTTTGTCGGTTAAAGTATTAATTTCTCGGTTTTTTGACCGAATTTAAACCGCAACCAGTCGGTTCAAGCTCTGTCTGTGGTGTTTGTGAGTACTAGATAGGTTTACATTATTTCTCTTCTGTGTGGAACTTGTAAACGGTTATCAGTTCACTCTTGAACCGATCAGGTTGTTTAAGAATATCTTATTTTGTCATTTAGAGTGTGGTTACTGGTTCTTATCGGTTCTAAAAAAAATGGAATTTCTTGCGTTTTTTTCCACGACCCGTGACACGGTTGGGAACCGATAAGAGGGTCTTGCTTGGCAGATTGCCATAAACGGGCAAGTTTGGTTAGGACTGGCACTATGTCTGAGAAACCCAAAAGAAAAACCGGGCCCACTGGGTTTCAACATTGCAGTGTGTGTGGGGAAGCCTTTGCCAAGGCTGACCCCCACACCACCTGTGTTTATTGTTTGGGGTTTGACCACCTCAATGCAGACTGCCAGATTTGTCAAAATTTTCCTGCAGCTACCCTGGAATAGAGAGTTGGTAGACTCAGGGAAAGGGAGGCCAAGAAGTCCGCTGACCCGGATGGCCAGCCCGGTTCGGTTCCAACCGAACCAGAGGGAGTGCCCTCTGACCAGGGCGAGACTTCCTCAGGCAAAAGGAGAGCCGACTCTGAGGGGTCGGTTCCAGCAAAAAGGACTAGAAAATCAGCTGGTGTGGAGCCAAAACTTTCCTCTCCAACCGCTGAAGAGATAGCCAAAGCGATTCAGATTGTCCATCGCTTTCTCGGTTCCGACTGAACGGTGCCATCAACTAGCGCCGGTTCGGCCCGGTTCCACGGTTCAAGATTATGATTTAGAGAATATTATGAACCGAGGAGGGGAAGAGGAGTATGAGGAGAGTGAATGTGATTTGAAAGTCTGGATGTGCCCATCGACCCGGACATCTCCCCAGACAGACCTTCAGGAGTGTCCCCTCCTAGGCTTTCTGAGTCCCCTTCTCATTTTATTTTCTATAAAAAAGTGGCTGAAACCCTTCAGCTCCCTATGAAGGAAGCTGTGGATGATCAAGAGGAGCCTGACTATGTGGAAATGATGGATATCCCAGAGTCCAGGAGATTGTCTATTCCCTTGCATAAATCTTTTGGGAAACAGACTTTTAGAATTCTAAAAATTCCTCACACTATACCTCCTGTGGATAAGAGAATGGACAAGAGGTACACATTGTCAGGCTGTGATACGGAGTTCCTTACACAACAATGCAGCCATGTTGGAGTAGTGCAGGCTGCAGCCTGTGACAAGGCAAATATTCCCTTGGCCTCACACCCCCCCCGGACAAGGACTCCAGGAAGGTTGATGCCATGGCAAAGAAACAGTACATCGGGATGGCCACACATTGGACCTGGTGTTCTCACTGGGACTTGAGATCACTGATCTCGATATTGACCAAGTAGCTTGGTCTGATCATTGCACGGTGAAGTTCACATTTAGTGCTCCCGTCACAATTTCTTCCCCTTCTGAGATATTTCGCTGCCGCCCGCTGAAAGATCTTACCCTGAGGGTTATATGAAGTGACAGTTGATTTATCAAGGGTGGGTGATGCATGCGTCCAGACCATTGGCCTTGGGGTGGCAGCCTATAACGAGGTGCTATCTGGCGCCTTGACTCCCTCGCATCTGTCCGTCGACCAGAACTTCATATCTGAGATCGCCTTGGTATGATCGTGATCTCAGAAATGAAGAGATTGGGTCGGAGATTGGCGTTGCTGGAGGAAATCCGTCTGAGGCTGACAAACTGGTCCTGTGCGCATATCACGCATATCAGGAGCAATTAACCAAAGAAGACATTATTTTGTCCGGGAGATTGCTGCTGGGAGAAGCCGACCAGCCTCACTCTTCCGGACTGTTGACAGACTTCTCCATCCTTCCTGTCTTCAGCCCGGGAGAGTTTCCTCGAATGAGGATTGTGAGGAATTTGCTCGGTTTTTCTCAGACAGGGTGTCTGCAATCCGGCGGGAGGTTTCCTCAGCCAGTAATATCATTGCTGTCAGTGGTCGTCAGTCGTGTTCAAAGAGCACTCATTCTGAGTGGGGGGAGTTTAAGCCAGTGGAAGTTCGTGAGGTCATTGAGATAGCGGCCAACTTGAGGTATACCTTCTGTGAACTGGACCCTGTGCCAACGCGCTTCTTGATGAGGTGCATTGACACTGTTGGCCCGGTGTTTGCTCTGATTGTCCGGTGTTCCTTGAGTCAGGGTGTCTTTCCGGATGCCTTGAAGGAGGCTCTGGTGAGACCCCTTTTAAAGAAAGCTTCTCTGGACCCAGAGATTAGGGCAAATTATCGTCCTGTCTCCAATCTTCCATTTCTGGGAAAGGTTGTTGAGAAGGTGGTATCACTTCAGTTGGGAGAGCATCTCATGACCCACGAGTTGTACGATCCCTTCCAGTCAGCTTTTCGGGCCAGGCATAGCACTGAAACTGCATTAGTTCGGGTGCAAAATGATCTCCTTAGGGCTAGAGATCGGGGGGAAAAGACAATTCTTGTCCTCCTTGATCTCTCTTCAGCATTTGACACTGTGGACCATTGTGTGTTGCTTCTCCGCCTGAGGGAGTTGTGTGGACTCACCGGTATTGTCATCAAATGGTTTGAGTCATTTCTTACCAACAGGAGGCAGCGGGTTGTGATGGGTAATTTCTCATCCACGACCTGCCTCCTTTCATGTGGAGTCCCTCAGGGTTCGGTATTGGCCCCAATGTTGTTCGCAGTGTACATGCTGCCCCTTGGGGAGATCATTAGGAGGTATGGTCTGAGTTTTCATTGCTATGCTGATGATACTCAGCTATACCTATCCTTTGCACCAGGAACATCAAATGCAGTGGATGTGATGAATATCTGTCTGGCTGAGATAAATGACTGGATGTCTTCCAGCTGGCTGCGACTTAACCCTAATAAGACTGAGGTACTGGTGGTGGAGTCGAACAGAGCTCATGATGGGATGGCCTCTGATTCAGCGACTGGCATTATGCTAGGAGCTGTGTCATTGATGGCATCCCCAAGGGTGCGTAATCTTGGTGTGATCTTTGACAGGAACTTGTCCATGGAGGCTCAAATATCCTCCGTGGTACGTTCCTGTTTCTTTCATCTTAGGAATATCGCCAGGATTAAACCGCTTGTTCCGGCTCTGGACCTCCCTACTTTGGTACATGCCTTGGTCACTTCGAGACTTGACTACTGTAATGCGCTCTATCTCGGGGTCTCTGGAACTTCTCTTCGCAGACTGCAGCTGGTGCAAAACGCTGCTGCCAGGCTTTTGACCGGACAAAGCAAGTTTTGTCATATAACTCGGTATGCCATTTGCACTGGCTGCCTGTCAGGTGGAGAGTTTTGTTCTAAGGTGGGTTTCTCACCTATAAGACCCTACATGGACAGGGCCCTGGTTACCTTTCTGATCTACTGGTACCGTCCACCTCTGTCCGGGATCTTCGCTCCTCTGGTGGTGGCCTCCCACAGTTCCAGAGCTAGGTTGAAATCAGCAGGGATCGCTCCTTGGAGTTGCTGCTCCAGTCTCTGGAACTCGTTGTCGCTTGAAGTGAGAGAGGCCCCCACTGTAGAGGCTTTTAAGAGTAGTCTAAAGACCTTTTTATTTGTGCAGGCTTTTGGGGTCTAAGTTATATGTTTGTGATTTTAACTTGAATGTATACAGTATGATAAACTGTAAAGGTTTTGTACGGCGCCCAGAGCCTTCGGGATTGGGCGTCTTTTTAAATAAAGTTGACTTTGACTTTACATGGCAGCATCCTTGGGACTCAGACAGGCAAATTATATGGCTTATGTTGCTAGATACCAGAAATCCAGATGGGATACTGTTATGGCTCTTGCAAAACAGGTCCTTGGCCAGCTTGCCAAGGAGCTGGAGCAGGTGGCTGCCGATGGTATTCAGGCATCCAAGGTGCAATTCCATGCTGCAGTGGACTCAAATGATGTTTCATCAAGAGTCATGGCTACATCTGTGGCTCTTCAGAGGATGGCTTGGCTCAGATGTATCTAGCCTGTCACAGGATACCCAGACTAAGGCCATGGATTTTCCTGTTGTGGGTAATTCTCTGTTTTGGGAGCAGACAGAGAATTACATGAAGAAAATGGATGAGTATAGGACCACCTATAGGAGTGCACAGGCCAAGGAAAGGCAGGCCACTCCTCAAAGGCAGCTTCCCAGGGGCAGGGGCAGGCCTTTTCATAGGCCTTTTTACCAAGCCCAGGCCTCCTCTTCAGCTTTTGCCCAGAGGGGGTTCTTCAGAGGGAGAGGCAGACAGGGTGCAGGTAGGCCTGCTTCCACCCCTCAGCCCAAAGCCCCTGCCAAGCAGGCACCCTGATGGGGTTGCCAGGGCCGATTCTCAACTACCTGTAGGGGCAGGCTGGCTTACTTTGTCCAGGACTGGGAGTCTCTGACATCAGACAAGTGGGTCCTGGAAGTAGTAAGCCAGGGACTGGTTCTCAGCTTCAAAAAGTTTCCAAAGATGAGAACCAGATCCTTTCCACCTGCAAATCCTTCAGAGGCATTCGCCCTAGAGGCAGAGGTCTCTTCCCTCCTGGCTCTCAAAGCTGTGGAAAGGGTTCCACCCCTACACCAGAGCAAAGGGTTGTACTCCAGGTACTTCCTTACCCCAAAAAAGACAGGAGAATGGTGGCCCATCCTGGATCTCAGATACTTAAACAAGCACCTTTTAAAACCAAAATTCAAAATGGTGACTCTGGGAATCATTCTACCCTCTTTAAGGCCAGGGGACTGGCTAGCGTCCCCTGGACCTCAAGGATGCCTACTTCCATATTCTCATCAGAAGCTCCCATCAAAAGTACCTCAGGTTCGAAGCTGCCCTCAGGCCATTACCAGTTCAGAGCAATGCCTTTGGCCTCACCTCTGCTCAAGGGTGTTCACAAATGCCTGGCAGTGGCAGTTGCTTCTCTAAGAAGGCAGAAAATTGCCATCTTCCCTTACCTGGACGACTGGCTCATAGTAGGCCAGTCCCCAGACCAAGTCAAGTTACACCTACAAATAACTCAGCAACTGCTCACCTCTCTAGGTTTCCTTCTCAGTCTTTCAAAGTCAGTTCTAGAGCCTGTTCAGCTCCTCACCTTCATAGGCGCAGAGCTGAACACAGAGAAAGCCAGAGCCTTCCTCCCTTTGGACAGGGCAAGGACCCTGGTCTCTCTGGCCTCCTCATTCACCCTGCAGGTGTCTCGACCAGCAAGGCATTTTCTACAGCTCCTGGGGCACATGGCTGCTTCTACAGCAGTGGTGCAGGGAGCAAGATTTCAGATGAGGGACATTCAGTTCCATTTGAGAGCCTTTTGGTCTCAAAGGGAAAGACCCTCTAACCAAATTGATCCCAGTGACTCGAACCCTGATCCAGGCCCTACAATGGTGGCAGGATCAGAGCAATCTCAGACAAGGGGTTCCTTTTGTCACCCAGTCTCACTCCTTAATCCTTACTACGGATGCATCTCTCTTGGGATGGGGAGCTCACATGGGCGACCTCACTACTCAGGGGTTGTGGTCCCCTCAGGAATCCCTACTCCACATCAATCTGTTGGAACTCAGAGCAGTTTTTCTAGCACTTCAAGCTTTTTCCAAGTCTGTTCAGAACAAAGTGGTACAGGTCAGAACAGACAACACCACCACAATGTGGTACATCAACAAGCAAGAGGGGGCACTCGGTCTACGGCCTTGTGCACCGAGGCAATGAAGTTGTGGTCTCTGGCTTACTCCCTGAACACCTCCCTTACGGCAGTTCACCTCCCAGGCAAGGACAATGTCCTGGCAGATGCTCTCAGCAGGATTTCCCAGGGCCATCACGAATGGTCACTGAATCCCCTGGTCCTGGAGGTGGTATTTGCCAGATGGGGCACCCCACAGATAGATCTTTTTGCGGCCCCAGACAATCACCAACTTCCCCTTTTTTGCTGCAGGCCCCCAGTGTTGGGCTCAGTCCCTCTAGATGCCTTAGTCCTCAATTGGGAAGGGAAGTTTCTCTGCTTTCCCCCTTCCTCTGCTGTTCAAGTGCTAGTCAAAATCAGGTCTCAACCCTGCAAGATGATCCTGATTGCCCCAGATTGGCCCAGACAACCCTGGTATCCACTCCTGCTGTCCTTGCAGTCCATCTTCCCTCTGTCTTCCCAGGAATCACAACCTGTTGACCTGTGCTCAGGGGAGGGTCTGGTACCCGAACCTCAAATCTCTCAATCTCAAGGCCTGGCTCTTGAAGAGTTAGAGTTTGCTGATTTACATCTTTCCCAGGGTGTAATGGATATCCTGAAGGCTTCTAGAAAACCTTCTACCAGGGCTACCTATAATTCCAAATGACAGAGATTTTCCATATGGTGCTCTGGAAAGCATATTTCCCCAGAATCTGCTGATTTACCCACAGTCCTGGATTACATGGTCCATCTAAATACCTTGGGGCTTAGACCAGCTACCCTAAAAGTGCATTTGGCAGCTGTGTCTGCCTTTATTTCAGCAGGTAAGCCCTCTCCTCTTTCAGCTCACCCTGTATTCTCCAAGTTTTTCAAGGGATTGCTTCACACCAACCCTCATTCAGGGACCCTGCCCCTGCTTGGGACCTTAATGTTTGCATTGCTCAGCTTATGCAACCCCCTTTTGAGCCTTTGTCTTCAGCAGAGCTTAAGTACTTGACTTGGAAAACTGTGTTTCTGGTAGCCATCACTTCTGCCAGACGCATAAGTGAATTACAAGCTTTGTCAGTGGAGCCTGATTTTATCTCCTTTCATAGAGATAAGGTGGTCCTCAGGACTAACAGGAAGTTCTTGCCTAAGGTGGTTTCAGATTTCCACCTTAATCAATCTATGTCTCTTCCTGTGTACTTCACTGACCATTCCTCCTCTGGCGAGAGGGTGCTGCACAGTTTAGATGTCAAAAGAGCCCTTAGCTACTATATAGAGCGTACCAAGGGTCACAAGTTTGACTCCCTCCAACTCTTCTTCACTTATGGTGAGGTTGGTAAGGGGAAACCTGCCACTAAGAGATCTATTACCAGGTGGATTGTCTCTTGTATCCAATTTTGTTATGAAAAACTGGGTAAGGTTCCTCCCTCAGGCCTGAGGGCTCACTCTACCAGCGGTACAGCTGCTTCCCTGGCTGCTGCCAGGGACATCCCTATTCTTGAGATATGTCAAGCAGCTACCTGGAAAACAGTTCATACTTTTACCAAGCATTAATCCCTGGATATCCAGGCTAGGAGTGATGCCCGGTTTGGCACGGCTGTGCTTCAGAGCCTATTTCCTAAGTAGGTTCCTCCTCCATGGAAGTACTGCTTTGTAGTCTGCATATGTCATAATATAGCAAGACTTCATGTTGTTTGAAGAAAAAATTATTCACCTTAGTAATGTTGTTTCTTCTATTGGAGTCTTGCTATATTATGACCTCCCCCCCTGCCTGCCCATCTCAGAACCTCTGTTTTTGGGACATGGGTGGGCAGTGCAGTGTTGGCACTTAGTAGGTGCCCACCTTGTTGTTTTTCACCCCTCCTTTTTTGGGGTGACTTGGTGTTGTGTTTTTCATTTTTTGGGTCTCCTGACTTGAGTCTTTGTTTTGGGACCAAAAAATGTGTTATTATGTTAGTAGCCAGTTGGCTAGTGTAGGTTTACAGCTTCCACACAGGACCTCAGTGAGTTTAGCTCGTAAAGATCTGACGGTTTGAGTTTGAAGAACAACAGACAGAGTTTTCAACCGAGCTCCAGCTCAGCGTTCCATGCCTGGCATGGAAAGTTAACTCTTTCACCTCCGGAGCAGTTCGAAGGGTGGGACTCACTGCATATGTCATAATATAGCAAGACTCCAATAGAAGAAACAACATTACTAAGGTGAGTAATTTTTTCTTCCTCACATTCCCCCCCTTAATGGGCCTCCCTCTAATCTCATGCTGTGTCCTCTTGTCCTGCTATTTTTCTTATATTTAAACATGTTAGACTCTTTCACCTTGTTAATGCCCTTAAAGTGTTTGAATGTTTCGATCATATCACCTCTCTCTCCCTCCTTTGCTCAAGGGTATACATTTTGAGCTCCGTTAATCTGTCCTCATATGTCTTCTGATGCAGTCCCTGCACCATTTTGGTTGCCCTTCTCTATACTGCCTCAATTTGGTTAATGTCCTCGTGAAGGTGTGGCCTCCAGTACCGCACGCAGTACTCCAGATGGGGCCTAACCAGTGTCTTGTAAAGAGGGATTATTACTTCCCTCTTACGACTTGTGATACCCCTACTAATACAACCTAACATCCCCCTAGCCTTACCTACTGCTTTAGAGGTCTGCTTGGATGATTTCAGGTCATCGGTGATGATGATGCCCAAGTCTCTTTCTTCCTTTGTGACTGCCAGCAACTCCCCTCCCAGCCTATAGGTGGCTTCAAGGTTTCTCTTCCCTATGTGCATGGTCTTGCACTTCTTTGCATTAAATCTCAGTTGCCACTCTTCTGACCATTTTGCTAGTTTATGCAGATCTCTTTTCATTCTGCCCACCCCATCTGGATCATCTACTCTGTTGCAGAGCTTGGTGTCATCTGCAAACAGACAAGCCTTACCCTCTAGTCCATCTGCAATGTCACTAATGAAGATATTGAAGAGGACTGGCCCCCGGACTGTTCCTTGAGGTACCCCATTTGTGACTTGCATCTCTTCTGACTGTATACCAGTTATCACCACTCTCTGTTTTCTGCCCGTCAACCAGTTTGCCACCCAGTTGGCCAACTTCTGACCCACCCCGAGCCTACCCAGCTTATTTATCAATCTTCTATGTGGAACAGTGTCGAAAGCTTTGCTGAAGTCAAGGTAGGCAACATCAACTGCCCCCCTTGGTCCACCACTCTGGTTACCCAGTCAAAGAAATCTATGAGATTAGTTTGACAGGACCTTCCTTTTGTAAACCCATGCTGTCTTGGATCCTGTGCCCCTATGGATTCCAGGTGTTGCACTATCCTTTTTCGTAAGGAGTGCCTCTCCATAATCTTGCCCACTACTGAGGCAAGACTGACTGGTCTGTAATTCCATGCCTCCTCCCTGCTACCACTCTTGTGGAGCGGGATCACATGGGCCCTTCAAACACCATGAAGTCTTGCTATATTAGGACTTATTGTAGTTAGCCACTGCACTTGAACTGCCCCGGAGAGGAAAGAGTTAACTCCAGAGAATCTGGAGTTCTAAAGCGCGAGGGCGCTATACCAAAGCTCTATCTGGGCAGTTTCAAGTGAAACTGTCAGATTCTTTACTCCGCTTCACTGAACAGTCGCTCCGGAGATCAGCTCCTTCAGCTTGGTTCATTTCTCGGTCAAGCGAGTATTTTCGGTTCATTTGAACCGGCAAAAAAGTAATTATTTTACCGCATTTCGGTTAAAGCTCTATCTGGTAAACCGTAAGTACAAAATGTAAAGTCTGTGTGGAAATTTAGTTATCGGTTCGGTTTTGAACCGATCGGTTTGCTTATTTTAACGTTTTAAAGTTTTGGGCTTTTAGAGTGCGGTACCCGGTTCTTATTGGTTCTAAAAAAACCTTGATTTTAAATAGGGTTTTCAAATACCGATAAACGGTTAGGAACCGATAAGGGTGTCTTGTGCTGTACGGCCATAAAAAGGGCAAGTTTTTGGTTAGGCTGGCATTATGTCTGAGAAACCCAAAAAGAAAACCGGGCCCACTGGGTTTCAGCACTGTGATGCTGTGGGGAAGCCTTTGCCAAGGCTGACCCACACACCACTTGTGTTTATTGTCTGGGGGCTGACCACCTCCTGTCAGACTGCCAGGTGTTTTAAATTTCACTGCAGCCACCCTGAAAAGAGATAGGGCCGGCTCAGGGAACTATTGGCCAAAAGTCCGCTGACCCGGATGGCCAGCCCGGTCCAGTACCCACTGGACCAGAGGGAGTGCCCTCTGAGGAGCTCTTGAGGAGTTAGAATTTGCTGATTTACACCTTTTTCAAGGTGTCGCGAATATTTTAAAGGCTTCAAGGAAGCTTTTTCACTGAGGCCACTTACAATTCTAAGCGGAACAGGTTTTCAGTCTGGTGCGCTGAGAAGCAGATTATACCACAGTCTGCTTATCTGCCCATTTTCTGGACTTTTTGGTCCATTTTAAATTCCTTAGGTCTTGGGCCAGCTACCTTAAGGGTTCCTCTGGCAGCTGTCTCTGTTTTTTCTGCAAGCAGGGAAGCCTGCTTCCTTTTCTTCTCAACCTGTGTTTTCCAAGTTTTTAGGGGTTGCTTCACACCAACCCTCCTTTTCGGGAACCAGCTCCTGCATGGAGCCTGAATGTTTGCATTGCTCAGTTAATGCAAACCCCTTTGGACCTCTGTCCCCAGCAGAGCTCAAGCTTCTCACTTGGAAAATGTTTTTTTCTGGTGGTTTCACTTCTGCCAGACGCATAAGTGAACTACAGGCCCTGGCAGTGGAAGAAGATTTTTCTCTCCCCACAGGGATAAGACAGTCCCTAGGACTAACACAGGGTTTGTCCCTAAGTGGTTTCAGGCTTCCACCTGAACCAACCCATCTCTCTCCCAGGATTTTTCGCTGAGCATTCTTCCTCAGGTGAGAGGAAACTGCACAGCTTGGACGTCAAAAGAGCCTTATGCTACTATTTGTAACACACCAAGGGTCACAGGTTCGAATCCCTCCAACTCTTCCTTACCTAGGGCGAGGTTGGCAAAGGGAACCTGCCACTAAGAGGACAATTGCAAGGTGGATTGTCTCTTGTATCCATTTTTGTTATCAAAGACTAGGTAGGAGAGCCCCCCTCAGGACTGAGGGCTCACTCCACCAGGTGTACAGCTGCATCTCTAGCGGCTGCTAGAGATATTCCCATTCTGGAAATCTGTCGAGCTGTTACTTGGAAGACAGTTCACACTTTTACCAAGTATTATTCCCTGGATTTCTGTCCAGGAGAGATGCTCGTTTTTGGCACAGCTGTGCTTCAGAGCCTATTTCCTAAGTAGGTTCTGACCCTCCATGGAGGTACTGCTGTGATTTGCAATAAGTCCTAATATAGCAAGACTTCATGGTGTTTGAAGAAAAATTACTCACCTTAGTAATTGCTTTTCTTCTCATGGAGTCTTGCTATATTAGGACCACCCCCCCAACCTGCCCCTCTCAGAACTTCTACTGGGGTGGGGGTGGCAAATTAGTGCAAGCACTGTGTCATGCCATTGTAGTTCTTTTATTTAGGGTTAGGGAACTAGGGTTTTCTGTGTTGAGTGATTTGTTGGCCCCCTTCCTGGACTTGAGTCTTTGGGGGAAGGGGGGGTCCTAATAGTGCTTGTCAGGGGGAAAACTAATAATACCATTATTCATTCTTATTATTGTTATTGTTGTTCCTATTGTTGTTTATATTGTTGTTATTACTACTAGTAGGTAGCCATTTGGCTAGTGTAGAGCTTTCCACACAGACTTGTTGCTTAGTGTTAGCTTCGTAAAGATCTGACAGTTTCATTTTGAAACTGCCCAGATAGAGCTTTGGTATAGCGCCCTCGCGCTTTAGAACTCCAGATTCTCTGGAGTTAACTCTTTCCTCTCCGGGGCAGTTCAAGTGCAGTGGCTAACTGCAATAAGTCCTAATATAGCAAGACTCCATGAGAAGAAAAGCAATTACTAAGGTGAGTAATTTTTTCTTCTCCAGTCTTCTGGGACCTCTCCTGTGCTCAGAGACTCACTAAACAGTTCTGCTAATGGCTCTGCTAGTTCCACCCTTAGCTCCTTAAGTACCCTGGGATGCATGCCATTAGGTCCCATTGCCTTGTCCACCCTGAGCTTAGCGAGCTCTTGTAGGACCCTTTCTTTTGTGAAGGGTGTAGTGCTCACCTCCCCTCCCCACTGTGTCCATAGTGCTGAGCTGTGGGCCCTGCCCTACCTTCTCTTCAGTAAATACTGAGCAAAAGTATCTATTTACAAGGTCCTTCTCCTCACACGCCCCCTTTTCTCCTTTGAGCTTAGCGATACCCACTCTAGACTTTCTCCTTTCACTAATGTATCTATAGAAGGTCTTGTCACCTTCTTTTACTGTTCATGCTAGTGTTTCCTCAGTTTGGGACTTTGCCTGCTTTACTGCCTTCCTTGCTTCCCTTAGGGCAGTTTGGTGTGCTTCCCTATCTTCATCCCGCTGTGTTCCCTTATATTTCCTGAAGGCCAGCCTTTTGGCTCTGACCTTTTCTGCTACTGTATTTGAGAACCAAAGTGGTTTCCTTCTTCTTTCGCACTTCCTTTTCTGTCTAACACAATGGGTTGTTGCTTCAAGTATTGCATCCTTAATGCTTGCCCACTTTGCCTGTACCCCCTCACCTGTGTTTCTTTTTGCCAGGGCTAGCTTAACTCTGTTGGCCATCTTATCAAATTCAGCTCCTCTGCAGTTCCATATTTTTGCCTTGGAATGGGGTGATTTAAATGTAGTGGCCAAATTGAACCATACCATGTGATGGTCACTGGCCTTCAGGTGACCTTCTGCCTGGAGATCTGTGATCCCTTCCCTGTTAGTCAGTACTAGATCTAGGATAGCCCTGTTTCTTGTGGGTTGTTGTACCAGTTGTTTGAGGCCCTCCCCCTGCAGGGAATCCACCATGTGTCTAGTTCTGGCAGATGTTCCTGCTGGTATTGACCAATCTGTATCCGGCATGTTGAAGTCTCCCATTATCAGAACCTCACCTTTAGCTGTCGTGTTTTGTATATCTTCTAACAGTAATGTGTCTATGTCCTCCCCCTGGTCTGGGGGCCTGTAGACAACCCCAGTTCTTATGGCTGTCCCATACTCTTGTTTCCAGGGTGACCCACAGTTCTTCTGGCTCCTTATGTGTATTCTGAATTTCTGTAGCTTTTATATTTTCATTGACATACAGGGCCACTCCACCTCCCCTTTTTGCACCTCGGTCTCTTCTGAACAGTGCATAGCCAGGTACTGAAGTCTCCCAAGTGTGGTTACTGGTAAACCACGTCTCACTAATTGCTACTATGTCCACTTTAGCCTCTGACATTATTGCCTGCAGGTCTGGGATCTTATTTCCCAGGCTGTAAGCATTTGTATACATGATTTTCCATTGGCCAGAGTTCAGCATATTAGTTGTTGGGTGAGGTTTGGCATTTGCCCTGTGCATTGTATGGGGAGACGGACCTTTTTTCTTACCTGGTGATGCAAATGAACTGCAAACATGCTGAATCCCTGTTTGACCACTAGCTGAGGGGGGAGGGGTGTTCTTCCCATTCGACGTACGGGGTGCTGCACCCCTCTCCCCATTTGCTAGTTTAAATATTCTGCAAAGACATCAAACTTCTGCCCCAATGCACTGACTCCCTCCTTAGTCAGTTGCAGTCCATCAGATTTAAAGAACTTTCGCTCCCAGAACTGTTGCCAGTTCCCTACAAATCTGTGTCCTTTTTCCTGGCACCAGCCCTTGAGCCACATGTTTATCATCTGTCAGAAGTGAAGAAACTTATAAAAAACATATAAATATTGCTTTATTTTTTCAATTGCTACCTTATAGTGATTGTCTTATTTAACTAAACTTGTTTTTGAAGTAATTTAGTTATTTTTGGCGGTTTCTCTCGGTTCGGGATAACCGGGAGGGAACCGGGTTAGTTTTATAGCCATGGGGTTTTTCTAGTGCAAAACCCACTTTATTTTTGTTTTAAATATTGTTTATTTGTAACCGAAGTTATTGGTTACTGAACTGCTAGTACCAGTTGCAGAATGTCTATTGGTTCGGTTCCTCCGGTTCCCTTTCAGTTCCGGAACTGAACATAACCGCATTGTTGTTGTTTAAATTTTTGCCTTTTGTGGTTCTCTTTTTGTCAGTTTAAATGGCACAGAAACTGAAGAAAAAGACTGGAGAGCCCAGTTTTAAGAATTGTACTCAATGTGGGGATGTTTTTCAAAGGCAGATAAGCACACCATGTGTGTCGCTTGCCTAGGATATGAGCATCTTAAAGAGGATTGTCAAATCTGCCTGACTTTCCCTGAAAAAACAAGTGAAAAACACCTGGAACTGCTAAAGAAAAAGCTTCCCAAGGGTCCCTCTGGCTCTGACCAGCCGATACCCTCTGTTACTGTGGCTGAACCCACACCTGTTGTTACTTCCACCCCTGATATGGGTGATAAAAAATTACTAAGAGGTCTTCTGAACCGGCTAGCTCCCTGGTTCCCTCTAAAAAAGAACGCAAGCTGAAGCATACTGAACCCCCAAATGTTAACCAGGGGACTTCTGTATCTGCTAGTGTCATGCCAACTCCTCTGGAAATTGCACAGGCTTTTAAAGTTATTCAGGCTTTGCAGGGTTTAGTGCCCCCTGCACAGAATGCAGTGATTATGAGGAGGATGAAGAGGAGCCCATCTTGCCCGAGGTCTCCCCTGAACAGGACTTTGGATCACCCCCCAGGATATCTGAAGATTTCTAACCCCAGTAATGCTCAGACTATTCATAACTTTGTGCAGTCAGCCTGGTGGGTTGGACTGCCCGGAGAGATGGAAAACATGCAAATGATGGAATTCTTTGCATGTGAGCATCTTTCAAATACTGCCTCTACCAACTGTAGTGTTCTAAGCCCTTCAGATTTTTCTCTCCGCCTGAAAGTCTGGTCGCTCGGAGTCTCTGTCGCCCTCTTTCGCGTGAAGAAGAAAGAAAAAATCAAAAAACATATGTATATTTAGTTTCTTTTACTGCCTCTATTAATTGTTAGTTTACATTTAGTTTATTATTGTTTAAATTTTTGTTTTCTCAGTTCCTCGCGGTTCGGCATAACCGAGAGGGGTCCGAGTTACTTTTAACTTTATTTGGTTCTCTGACTAAAGAACCTGTTCATTATCGCTAAATTTTGGTCCTTAGAAACTTTACTTGTAACGCTTTTTGTCCGGTTACAGAACCTGGTTCGGTTCATATTTCATCTCCTCTCTCGGTTCCATCAGTTCCGGATCCGACCGCAAGAAAAAAAAGGAAAACCCTTTTTAAGCTGTTTAAATAACTGCAGTAGCATTTGGCATTTAGCGGTTGAGGTTTTTCACTTTATCTTTCACCATGACTGAGAAACCTAAGAAGAGAACCGGGAGCCTGGTTTTAAAAACTGTTTAAAGTGTGGAGATGTGTTTGCCAAGGCAGACAAGCACACTTTATGTGTAGCTTGTCTGGGTTTTGAACATTTGGACCAGGAATGTGAGATATGTAAAACATTCCCAGAAAAACTGTTGAAAAGCGCCTTGAAAGGCTTAATAAAAAGTTTCCTAGGGTCCCTCAGGCTCTGACCAGCTGACACCCCAGTCTGTTGTGGTTGAATTAACAAGTGCTACTACCCCTGCCCCTGATACGGGCAAAAGGGTAAAAAGAGGGAAAGAACCGTCTGACTCTCCGGTTCCCTTAAAGAAATGAAAGAAGCTCAAGCATGCAGAACCCTCTCCTGCTAAACCAGGGACTTCTGCGCAGCAGCCTGTAATGCCTTCAGCTCAGGACATAGCTCAGGCATTTAAAATTATTCAGGCTCTGCAGAGCATCATCCCTCAGCCTCCTGCCCCTTCCCAGGGTCCCCAGGTTGCTGCTACTGTGTTGCCCCCTGCTCCGGAGCAACACTATTTAGAAGAGGATGAGGAGCCTTATGAGGAGGATGAACCTATCCCCCCAGAGGTGTCCCCTGAGCAGGAATTTGGCTCGCCTTCCAGAGTGTCTGAGGATTTTTCCTCCCATTTTTCTTTCGTAAGGAAAATGGCAGATGCTCTGGATATTGCCACAACAGAACAAGTGGAGGATGAGGAGGAGATTGAGTACCTCAATATGATGGGTTTAACACCCACAAAGGCCCTCCTCCTCCTCCCAGTATATAAATTCTTCAAGAAGGATGCTATGAAGCTCCTGCAGACCCTAAATTCTATTCCTCCAATTGACAAGCGAATAGATAAAAAATACCAGCTGGACAGGGAGGGAGCTGACTTCCTCTTCTCCCATCCTGATCATCAAGGGGTAATACAGCAAGCTGCCTGTGATAAAGCTAAAGTCCCTCTGTCCTCACACCCACTGGACAAGGACTCCAGAAAATTGGACAGTATGGCCAAAAGGGCTATTTGTCAGCCTCATTGGCCATGAGACAGGCTACTTTTCAAGCTTATGCTGCCCTGTATCAGAAATTCCTGTGGCAGTCGGTACTGGCAATGTCCATGAAGGCCACCTCACCCTTGTCTGATGACCTGGCGGAAACTGCCAGGTTTGGGCTAGAGGTGGCCAAGTACCAGTTCCAAATGGCTGCTGATCTAAATTACACTGCAGCCAGATGGATGGCTAATACAGTGGCTCAGAGGAGGTTTGCTTGGCTTAGGGCCACAAACCTCACTCAGGATACCCAGTCAAAAGCCCTGGATTTCCCATTATAAGGAAATGTGCCTTTTGGGGAGTCCACAGTGGCCTAAATGAAAAAGGTAAATGAATATAAGGCTACTTATAGAAGTAACTCTGCTAGAGACTGAGCTTCTTCATCCACCAGGCCCTATGGAAGGGGGGCTAGGGGTCGTTCCTTCTTATCAAGACCCTTTTTCCAGCCAGTAGCCATGCCCCAATGCCAGCAGTATGCCCCACAGGGCTACTCAAGGGGTAGGGGCAGAAGGGTCTCTAGGCGAGGGGCTCAGCCACAACCTCAACCCCAGCCTAAACAGAACCCCTGAGATGCAGGCCACCTCCTCCCTACTTGTTGGAGGCAGACTGTCCCATTTCCTCCCCCTCTGGTCAACCATCACCACAGACAATTGGGTGTTGGAAGTAGTGGGCAAAGGTCTGTCTCTGCAGTTCAAATTTCTTCCTCGAAAAAAACCCAGGATTTCCACCTCCCCACCCCTAGTACAAATCTCATTGCTAGAGGCAGAGGTTCAGAAGCTGCTTCAGCTCAAAGCAGTGGAAATAGTCCCTGCAACCCTGAGAGGAAGAGGTTTTTACTCTAGATACTTCCTAACAACAAAGAAAAATGGGGAGTGGCGGCCAATTTTGGATCTCAGAGCTTTAAACAAGCACCTGAAAAAGCCAAAGTTCAAAATGGTCACTTTGGCTCGGATTCTGCCAACAATCCAAAAAGGGGACTAGCTGGCATCTCTGGACTTACAGGACGCTTATTTCCACATCCCCATAAAAGAATCTTACAGGAAATATCTCAGATTCAGACTCCCATCAGGTCATTATCAGTTTGCAACCCTGCCCTTCGGCCTTTCCTCGGCACCAAGGGTGTTTACAAAATGCCTAGCAGCTGTGGTGGCATTTCTTCGAAGACAGGGAGTGATTGTCTTCCCATACCTGGACGACTGGCTGGTGGTGGGCAAATCACCAGAACAGGTCACAACCTCTCTAAAGCTCACACAGGATCTTTTGGAGTCCTTGGGTTTCATAGTAAACCAGAAAAAATCTGTCTTCACCCCTACACAGACATTACAGTTCATAGGGGCAGAGATCAGGACTCTACAGGCCGGGGCCTTTTTACCACTAGACAGGGTGCAAAGCCTTCAGGCCATAGCAAACTCCTTTAAGTTGCACGGTCAAAAAACAGCCAGGCAATCCCTGCAGCTCTTGGGTCATATGGCTGCATCCACAGGCACAGTGCAGGGTTCCAGGTTTCACATGAGAGACATCCAGTTTCACCTCAGGAATCATTGGAGTCAGAAAAAAGATCCCTTTTCAAAACTCATTCCAGTGACAAGGCCTCTGTTACAAGCCCTCTTGTGGTGGAAAAAGGAATCCAACCTAAGGCAGGGAGTCCCCTTCCAGAAGGAGGATCCTTCACTAGTCCTCACAACAGATGCATCCCTTCTGGGCTGGGGTGCCCATCTAGGGGAGCACACAACTCAGGGTACCTGTTCAGGGGCAGAGTCCCTCCAGCATATAAATTTCGCATAGGTGCCGGAACCGGTGGGGCGGAAGGGGCGGTAGCCCCTCCACTTTTTATTTCTGCATGGTAAAAAGTAATATAAAAAAAGTGCCCTTTTTATCCTCATTAGTGCCCTTTTGATTCTCAGCCCCCTCAGCTTTCACCATCTTCCGGCACCCGATTTGCTGGAACTCAGAGCAGTGCGGCTAGCACTAAAAGTTTTCTCTACACTGGTAATGGGCAAAGTGGTACAAGTCAGAACGGACAATACCACCACTATGTATTACATAAACAAGCAGGGTGGCACCAGATCAGGTCCCCTATGCACAGAAGCCATGAGAATTTGGACTGGCATATTCTCTAAAGGTGTCCCTGCAAGCCATCCATCTGCCAGGAAAGGGCAATATCTTGGCAGACACACTGAGTCGGATCAATCAGTCCCATCACGAATGGACACTGAACAAGCAGGTGGTGCAGGTAATTTTCAGCAGGTGGGGCGTTCCAGAGATAGACTTGTTCACATCCCACCAGAACCACCAGTTGCCTCAGTATTGTTGCAGGCCACCAGCCCAAGGCACAATCCCTCTGGATGCCCTGGTACTGGATTGGTCAGACAAGTTTCTCTATGCCTTTCCCCCTTTTCCTCTAGTTTTCAGGGTACTGCTGAAGCTCAGATCCCTCTCAGCTTCTCTGATATTGATAGCTCCAGACTGGCCCAGGCAGCCATGGTACTCTTTTCTGCTCTCCATGTCAGTGAGCAAGCCAATAAGCTTGCCTCTCAGGCACAATCTTCTAACCTCCAATCAGGGAACATTGCCATTCCCAAATCTCAAGTCCCTCCACCTCAAGGCATGGCTCTTGAGGAATTAGAGTATGCAGGCTTGAACCTTTCTAAAGCTGTATTAAACATCTTGAAAGGTTATAGGAAGCCTTCCACTAAGAAAACTTATTCTGCTAAGTGGAAAAGATTCTCTTTCTGGTGCTCTGGTAGAAACTTCACCCCAAATGATGCAGGGGTCTCAGTGGTGTTGGATTATCTGACTCACATTCACAAGGTCTGCAACCCAGTTCTTTAAGAGTTCACTTTGCAGCAGTATCTGCATACCTCTCTGCTAGGACAAAGGTGTCTGTAGCATCAGATCCCATTTTCAAAAGATTTTTTAAAGGCCTGATGCATTTGCACCCTCCTCACAGGGCACCATTGCCCGCTTGGGATCTTAATGTATGTATAGCCAGATTGATGCGGGCTCCTTTTGAGCCCATGGCTACAGCCCATTTAAAGTATGTTACCTGGAAAACAGTTTTCCTGGTAGCAATTACCTCAGCAAGAAGAATCAGTGAGCTTCAGGCTCTCTGCGTTGAGCAGGACTACATTTCCTTCCACAGGAATAAGGTAGTCCTCAGAACAAACAGACAATTCCTTCCCGAAGTTGTTTCAGATTTCCATCTGAACCAATCAATCACTCTGCCTGTCTTCTTCACAGATCATATAAGCTCTGGTGAAAGAAGGCTTCACAGTCTGGATGTGAAAAGAGCTCTCAGCTACTACATGGCAGCTACAAAAGGCCATAGACAAGACAAAAAACAACTTTTCCTTACATATGGGGATGTTGGAATGAGCAAACCAGCCTCAAAAAGATCCATTTCTCAGTGGATTGTCCAGTGTATTCAGTTCTGCTACACTAAAGCAGGTAGAGAGTCCCCAGCTGGGCTGAGGGCTCATTCAACAAGAGGAACAGCTGCCACTATTGCAGCTGCTAGGGAGGTGCCTTTATTGGACATTTGTAAAGCAGCTACTTGGAAATCAGTACACACCTTTACAAAGCATTATAATTTGGATATTTTGTCCAGAGGTGATGCCAAGTTTGGCACAGCAGTCCTGCAAAGTCTGTTTCCAAAATAAGTTCTATGCCCACTGCCAGGGGGTACTGCTTGGTAGTCTGCACAAAGTTATGAATAGTCTGAGCATTATTGGGGTTAGAAGAAAAAATTACTTACCATAGTAATCTTCTTTCTTCCCAGTGATGCTCAGACATTCATAACTCCCTCCCATCCTCCCCTTCCAGAACTTCAGCCTCTGCATTCTGCATGCTAGTGCCACATAGCCATACCCTTCTGGGTACACTTCTCTTGCTAGACAGATTTTAACAGAGTTTTCTGTCTCTCTTAATAGTTTTTCTCACTGTATGGTGAACACCATTATTATATATAGATACAGTCCCTCCCTTGGAGGTTTTTTGAAGTAAGTTGTTTTATTAGGCTAATCCTAAAAATGTTTTAATTAATTAGTTGTCGGATTTTTCCATGTTGCCTGACTTCCAGGCTTCTTACAAATCTGAAGGGCTTAGAACACTACAGTTGGTAGAGGCAGTATTTGAAAGATGCTCACGTGCAAAGAATTCCATCATTTGCATGTGTTCCATCTCTCCGGGTAGTCCAACCCACCAGGCTGACTGCACAAAGTTATGAATGTCTGAGCATCACTGGGAAGAAAGAAGATTACTATGCTAAGTAATTTTTTCTTTTCTTCTTCTCACTTTACTTTTGTGAGAAAGATGGCAGATGCCCTTGACATCTCCACAAGGGAAGAAGTGGAGGATGAGGAGGAAATAGAATATCTCAGGATTTATTTAACTCTAAAAATTGATTAGCGTTTTGCTCATAAAAGTTCTAAAACATTGTGAAAATGCATAGCACTTGCCTCACTGTGTTTAACAAACATAACACTTCTAGAAAACCTATATAAATACTTTCTGTACAGTTAGTATTGTCCCAAGAAAAAAACTGCTAATCATTTATTTAAAAGACTGTATCTGGAGATGATGGGTTTAACTCCCAACAAAGCCCTCCTCCTCCCAGTCAATACATTTTTTAAGAAAGATGCTCTAAAGTTGTTGCAGACCCCAAATTCTGTCCCCTTCTGGATAAGAGGCTGGACAAGAAATATCAGTTGGAAAGGGAAGGGGAAGAGTTCCTTTTTTCCCATCCGGATCACCAAGGAGTCATCCAACAGGCAGCCTGTGATAAGTCTAGAGTCCCTCTGGCATCCCACCCACCAGATAAGGACTCTAGGAAACTAGATAGCATGGCAAGGAAAGGATATCTGCCAGCCTCCCTAGCCATGTGGCAGGCTAACTTTCAGGCCTATGTTGCCCAGTACCAAAAGTCCCTGTGACAGTCAGTACTGGCCATTTCACAGAAAGCTCCCTCACCCCTGTCTGATGACCTAGCAGAAACAGCTAGGTTTGGGCTAGAGGCAGCTAAGTACCAGTTCCAGATGGCTGCTGATACCAACGATACTGCAGCCAGATGGATGGCAAATACAGTAGCCCAGGTGAGATTTGCTTGGCTGAGGGCCACAAATCTCACTGTTGATACACAGTCTAAGGCCCTGGATTTTTCTTTAGAGGGAAATGCTCTTTTCGGAGAATCCACTGTGGCATACATGAAGAAGGTGGATGAGTACAAGGCCACCTATAGGAGCAGCTCTAGTAGACAGAGAGCTTCTCCATCCACCAGGCCTTATGGAAGGGGAGGCCGGGGCAGGTCCTTCCACACCAGGCCCTTTTTCCAGCCAGTGGCCAAACCCCAGTACCAACAGTACCCATAGCAGGGGTACTTTAAGGGCAGGGGTCGAAGGGGATCTAGGCCTGGAGCTCAAGCACAACCTCCACCCCAAGCTAAGCAGACTCCCTGAAGTACAGGCTGCCTCCTCACTCCCTGTCGGAGGCAGACTTTCCCACTTCCTCCAAGCTTGGCTGACCAAGTTGGTCAGGGTCTATCTCTGGGTTTCAAATCCCTTCCTCCTTTAACAGCCAAGGGTTTCAGTGCACCTTCCCTGGTAGAAAAGATTCTGCTGGAGGCAGAGGTCCAGAAACTGCGATATTTAAAAGCAGTGGAACCTGTCCCAGACTCATTGAGAGGAAGGGGCTTTTACTCCAGATGCTTCCTCACCACAAAGAAAAGTGGGGAGTGGCGGCCTATATTGGATCTCAGAGCCCTAAACAGGCATCTAAGAAAGCCAGAGTTCAAAATGGTAACTTTAGCATTGATTCTGACAACAATCCAAAAAGGGGATTGGTTGGCATCACTGGACTTGAAAGACGCTTATTTCCACATTCCCATAAAGGAATCTCACAGGAAATACCTCGGATTCAAACTCCCTTCAGGTCATTACCAATTTTAAACCCTGCCTTTTGGCCTTTCTTCGGCCCCAAGGGTGTTTACAAAGTGCCTAGCACCAGTGGTAGCACACCTTCGAAGGCAAGGTGTAACAGTTTTTCCATATTTGGACGACTGGCTGTTGGTGGGCAAATCGCCACAACAGGTCATTCAGTACTTAAGCCTTACTCAAGGCCTCCTGGAATCCTTAGAATTCATTATCAATCTCAAAAAGTCAGTCCTCACTCCTGCACAAAGGTTTCAGTTTATAGGGGCAGAGATAGACACCCTGCAGGGCAGGGCCTATCTCCCTCTGGACAGGGTCAAAAATCTTCAAGAGGTAGCAAATTCCTTCACCTTGAACACGAGCAAGCCTGCAAGACAGTTCTTGCGACTTCTGAGACATATGGCTGCATCCACAGCCACAGTGCTGGGTTCAAGGTTTCAAATGAGGGACATCCATTTCCACCTCAGGGCTCACTGGAGTCAAAGGAAAGATTCTCTGTCAAAACCCATTCCGGTCACAAGAACCCTGCTACAAGCCTTGCAGTGGTGGAAGGAAGTACCCAATCTAAGGGAAGATGTTCCCTTTCAGAAAAACAACCCCTCAGTTGTTCTCACAACAGATACATCCCATTTGGGCTGGGGCGCCCACTTGGGACATCATACAGTACAGGGCACCTGGTCAGCCTCAGAGTCTCTCCAGCACATAAACCTGTTGGAACTCAGGACTGTTTTTCTGGCTATAAAAACCTTTTCAGGACTGGTACAGTCAAAGGTGGTACAGGTCAGAACAGACAATACCACCACAAGGTACTACATCAGCAAACAGGGAGGCACCAGGTCAGGGCCCCTTTGCATAGATGCCATGAAAATTTGGACCCTGGCGTATTCTCTGGGAGTCTCCTCGCAGGCAATACATCTACCAGGAAAGGACAATACCCTGGCAGATGCCTTAAGTTGAATCAATCAGGCCCATCATAAATGCACTCTGAACAAACAGGTGGTGGACATAATTTTACGAAGGTGGGGCACTCCAGAGGTAGACTTGTTTGCATCCCACCAGAACCACCACTTGCCTCAGTATTGCTGCAGGCCACCAGATCAGGGCACTTTGCCACTGGATGCCCTGACTCTAGATTGGTCAGGAAGGTTCCTCTACGCTTTCCCTCCTTTTCTGCTGGTCTTCAGACTGTTCCTCAAGCTAAGGTCCCATTCAGCATACCTGATCCTAATAGCCCCGGACTGGCCCAGGCAGCCATGGTACTCTCTAATGCTCTCAAAGTCTGTGGCCAAACCGATAAGACTCCCTCTGAGGCACAATCTATTGACCTCCAACCAGGGGACCCTGTTATACCCGAACCTCAAGTCCCTCAATTTCAAAGCTTGGTCCTTGAGGAGTTAGAGTATGCTAACTTGCAACTCTCTGAATCGGTGCTTCACATTCTGAGGGGCTATAGGAAACCCTCTACTAAGAAAACTTATTCTTCTAAGTGGAAATGGTTTTCCATCTGGTGTGCGGCTAAGGATTTGATTCCATTACAGGCTGGGGTCCCAGATGTTTTGGATTACCTCTCTCATTTACATTCTCTGAGTCTACAACCAAATTCATTCAAGGTACATCTTGCAGCATTGTCTGCTTACATTTCTGCTGGTGCTAGGGTGTCACTAGCTTCAGACCCCATTTTTAAAAGGTTCTTCAAGGGTTTGGCCCATTTGCACCCTCCTCACAGGGTACCTGTGCCAGCATGGGACCTTAATGTTTGTATAGCCAAGCTCATGGGGCATCCCTTTGAGCCTATGGCTACAGCTCAACTTAAATATGTCACTTGGAAAACAGTTTTTCTAGTGGCAATTAGTTCTGCAAAAAGAATAAGTGAACTACAAGCTCTCTCTGTGGAGCAGGATTATATCTCTTTTCACAGAGATAAGGTAGATCTTACTTCGAGAGGGCTCTTGCAGTAGGTAATTACATATAAGACTGAAACCAGCAGATGTCAGGACCCCACAGAAAAATTTCTAGCTAGCAGTCTCTGGCGGGGGACCACCCCCACGTCAGGTGACCGACATCATGCGATGTCAGTATAAAGGGACGGGCCCCCACGCCCGCCGTCCAGTTCTTTCCCTCCGTTAGCTCATGTCAGCGCCTCGCTGTAAAGTTCAATGCTTGTCAGCCTGTCATCGGTAGTTCTACCATCATTTTTTTCTCAATCTATTTGGCAAATAGTTTACTTTTTCGGTGGTGTATGTTGTCCCCTACACCCTCCGAGCAAAAGAATAAGTGCGACTCGTGTGGTGCCCAACTCCTGCACAAGGACGGCCATTCCTAGTGTCTCTTCTGTCTGGGCACAGATCATCAGGTGGAAAAGTGCCAGCATTGCCTGAAATTCAACGCCGCCACCCGCAGATGGAGGCAGCAGTCTCTGGATGCCCACATCCTAAAAAAGAAAATGACCTCTATGGAGAAGGAGTTGAAAAAGCTCCGTCAGGCTTCTACTTCCCCAAAGGCCATTGTAAGAAGAAAGGACAAGGAGAAGCATTGGGACGGGGCTCCTCTTCACACTTCGGCTGGAGTCTCATGTTGCAGGTAACGTCCCCCCCTTGGGGACCGCTCCGCGACGGCCTCCAAGACAGCATTGGCCCGCCCATCTGGCTCGCGCTCGGGCCCTTCGGGTGCCTCTGGGCTTTTGGAGGCCCCCACTCCCAGTAAGGCCGCCGCTGTGTGGCCTACTGGTGCAAGTGGCTCTAGTAAGCCGGACGTCAGCTCCTCTGACGCCCGCCCAGAATCGGCCACTAAGTTGCCTGACCCTTCGGGGCGGTGCATGGCCTCTGTTCCACCCAACCAGACCGCCCTTCCTTCGCGGCCTGCCTCGGGCAAAGGGTCCGCTAAGTCAGATTTCGGCTCCTCCGGCGTCTGCCCGAATCCGCCGTTAAGTCCAGACATCAGGCTGCCCAACACCCACATGGCGCCGAGGCCGGCCTCAGACCTTCTTAGTCTGCCGTTCGGCTCTCACAGCCTTCGCTGCCCTCCTGGGACCTGGGTCTCCTCAGCCTGACCCTGGGGTTTTTCCTCTCCTTCCCGAGGCAATGCTGAGATTTTCTGCACCCTGTCAGGTCTCCCTCCCGCCTGGGCCAGAGCGACCTGATTGTTGGTCTCCAGGCGCCCGACCCGGCGCGGTCCTGCCTACACTGGGCGATATCCCCTCACGGATGCCGCCCCACGCGACCCACCACCTGCTGGGCCCACTGTTCCAGGCTCACCTGCAGGGCGCCCTGCTGGGCCATCTGCCCTGGCAGACCCCCCGGTTCCTGGTATCCGAGCCCATCGTATCCGACGCCGACATACCCGGGTCCACAGTATCCGGTGCCTCAGTACCCAACACCGGCCTATCCAACGCCGCAGTACACGGTGCCTCATTACCCGACTCTGGGTTACCCGCTGCCCGGTTATGGATATGCTCCTTACAGATACACTCAGTATCCGTATCCTCCTCCTCCACCACCCCCTCAGCCGCCGGTGGATTTGAAGGAGACTCTGGCTTCCTGGTGGGCTGAGGCCAAGGCTCAGCTCACTAGGGAGGCAGAGAGTCATCTTCTGATGCCGGTCCCGGTTCTGGACCCCCTACATCAGAGATGAGAGACTCCCTCCCCTACTCCGGATACCAGAGGTGAGCCCTCCGGTTCCAAAGCAGGGTTGGATATGCTTCCCCGAGGGCTTTCCAAGGGGTCTGTTCCTACCCCGCATCAGGAGGTGGTGTCTTCCTCTTCTTCTTCCTCCTCCGAGCCTTCGGATGACTCTGATGGGTGCTCCGACTTGGACGATGAGCCCCACTCTCTGGACAAGCCCAGGCCGAGGACTCCTCCGAAGTCTCCTCCGGAGGATCTTTCCTTCACGGAGTTGCTGCACAAAATCCAGGCTATTCATCAGTGGCGCTCTTTGGAGCCAGATCCAAAGCGGCAGAAGCTAGCTGCCCATTTGGACCTGCCAGAGGTCACTCCTACCTTGCTACCACCCTGGATCGAGCCTCACGCGGACCTTGTTTCCACTATCTGGAAGCAACCCTCCACCATATCCCCCCTTCCGAGGAAGGCGGATAGGCTATATCAGGCTCCCGGGGGTGCTGAGTTTCTTACCTCTCACCCCAAGGCTGACTCGGTCTTGATCAGCGCTGCCCATGGCCGGACAGCCAATCCAAAGCATTTGAGTTTGTCTCCCCTCGATGAGGAATCCCGCCTTCTGGACCAGTATGGGAAGAAGGTCTTCGTTTCTTCCACTCTGGGTATTAGGGCCTTGAACTACGTCACCCATATGGGGGATTACCAGAAGGCTGTCCTTAGCAAGGTAGAAGCTAAACTGGACTCCCTTCCTGAGTCACAGACCAAACATGAAGTGGCAGACCTGGTCCGATCTGCTCGTTCAGCCAGTAGGCACATGCTTTGTGCTTCTTACGAACATACAAACATACGAAGTTTGCCAGCAGATAAAGGCCTAGAGGTCTATCAAGTCTGCTCGAATGTGCAGCTAGCACTCCTTATTCTGAAGCTGCCCCTCCCTTCCACCCTTCCCCTTCATTAACCCTCCCCCTTGTCCTGTCCCATCCTCGTTTGAAGCAGTCCACTGTTCTACCACTTCAGAGGTAACGCATTCACCCAGCCACCACCCTCTGTGTAAAAAGTGTCTCCTCATCTCCTCCTGAACCTTCCTTGCTCCGGTCTCTCATATCATGGCCCCTGGTGTCCCTCCCCTCCCTTACTTTGAACAGCCCCTCTGTACTTGCCTTGTTTATTCCTTTCATGTATTTAAAGGTTTCAATCATGTCATCCCTGTCTCTCCTCCAGTGAGTACATGTTCAACTCCTTCAACCTCCTCTCATATGATAAGTCCCCCAGCCCCTTGATCATCTCTGTCATCTGCGCTGCATCCCCTCCGGTAACTTAATGTCCCTCTTCAGATACAGATGCCAGTACTGCATGCAGTATTCCAGGTGTGGTCTAACTAATGACCTATACAGTGGCAGAATCACCTCCTCCCTCCTCGAGGATATACCCTTGCAATACAACCCAGCATTTTGTTGGCCTTTGCAGCTGCCTCCCTACATTGTGCTGAGTTGTTCATTGACCCTGTAATGAGCACACCCAGATCCTTCTCCTCCTCTGTCTGGGCTAGCTGCACTCCCCCTAGCTGGTAACTCCTCCTTGGATTCTTCATCCCAAAATGCAGCACCTTGCACTTTTTGGCATTAAAGTCCAGTTGCCAGGTGTCTGACCAGGTTTCAAGCTTTGCAAGTTCATCCTGCAACCCCTGCCATCCCCCTAGGTCATCCATCACCACGCCTACCTTGGTATCATCAGCAAACAGACTGATCTTGCTCTTGATGTCCCATGATATGTCTGCAATGAATATCCCAAACAACACTGTTCCCAACACCGAGCCCTGTGGAACACCACTCATCACTGCCCTTGGGTGTGAGCTCCCACCACCACCACCCTCTGTTGCCTTCCCTGCAGCCAGTTTCCTACCCATCTCACCAGCTTTGCACCCGCCCCTGTGCCTACTAACTTCCTTCCCAGCCTTCCATGTGGCACTGAGTCGAATGCCTTACTAAAGTCCAGATATAGATGCAGTGGACACTGCTGGTAGGAACTCAGTGTTCGCTGTAGGTTTGCGGTGACATGCCTGGCTCCAAGTATCGGGTTTGGTCCCTGAAGTGCAGTCTGAGATCCAGGACGTGCCCTTCAAGGGTTCGGTGGTGATGTCAGAGATATCGTCACTGGGCTGCGAGAGAAGGGCACTGCTCCCAAGGAGGTCGACAACATGCGAGCCCCTCAACAGGGCGCCGCCCTTTCCAAGCGGGCAGGCTGGGTGAAACCACAAGAGAAGTGGGCCAATAAACGACGGGCCACTCAGGCTGCAAAGCACCCCCATCCAAATGAGCAGCGGGAGCTCCAGCCGTGGCACTGACTCACACCACCTGACTCCTTTCCTCTCCCACAGCCTCTGGCCCTTACAGAGGAACCGGTAGGGGGAAGGTTCTCCCTGCATCTACCGGGTTGGGAGAGGATCACGTCAGACGTTTGGTGCTCCAGCTGATAGCGGAAGGACACTCAATAGAGTTTCTTCTGAAACCTCCCAGAAAACCCCTTCCGAGGTCATCTTACTCCCCGGAACATCTTCTTCTGGTTCAGGAAGAAATCTCCGCCCTTCCTCAGAAGGCGGCGATAGAGCCCATTCCCCTCCATCTCAGGGGGATGGGTTACTATTCTCATTTCTTCCTGGTTCCGAAGAAGTCAGGTGATGTGAGACCCATCCTGGACCTCAGTTCCCTGAACCTGTTCATGGAGTATAAAAGGTTCCGAATGCTCTCTCTGCAAAGCCTTCTGCCCCTCCTTCGGCCAGAACAGTGGCTGGGCACCTTGGACATGCAGGATGCCTACCTGCATATCCCTATCCGCCTGTCCCATCGCAAATACCTCCGGTTTTCTTTTCAGGGGGACCACTACCAGTTAAGGGCCCTCCCATTTGGTCTCTCCTCGGCCCCCCAAGTGTTTACCAAATGCCTTGCTGTGGTGGCGGCCCACCTGCATACCCAGGGGGTTCAGGTTTTCCCTTACCTGGATGATTGGCTCCTGGCGGCCCCGTCCAGGGAGGATCTCCTATGCTCCTTTTCCTTTACCCTGCAGGTTTTCA
The DNA here is from genome assembly GCA_016271365.2 of Neoceratodus forsteri. Taxonomy (NCBI): domain Eukaryota; kingdom Metazoa; phylum Chordata; order Ceratodontiformes; family Ceratodontidae; genus Neoceratodus; species Neoceratodus forsteri. The sequence goes on from CM057456.1 coordinate 1,730,090,376, forward strand.
CCAGCTTGGGTATTACCATCAACCAGACCAAGTTTCATTTAATCCCATCTCAAAGACTCCAGTTTATCGAGGCGATCCTGGATACGACTTCTGGTATGGCCTTCCTGCCTCTGGACAGGGTGGCCACCCTTCCGGCTCAGGCAAGCCTTTTGTTCAACCACAGGCGAGTCAGTGCCAGGTCGATCCTTTGCCTTCTCGGGCTCATGGCGGCTGCCATCCCGACGGTGCCTCGCACTCAGCTCCACATGAAAATCTCTCAGTGGATGCTTCGCTCTCAGTGGGATCAATTGGTGGATGACTTGGATCGCGAGATCATGGTCTCTTCTCCGATGGTTCGGGACTTGCAATGGTGGATGGTTCAGGAGAACCTTTGCTGGGGAATTCCCTTCTGTCTTTCTCCCCCCTCCCAAATCCTAACAACAGACGCCTCGGGCGAGGGTTGGGGAGCCCACCTGGGATCTCAGCGGACCCAGGGCTCTTGGTCCAGGCTCGAGCAGACTCTTCACATCAATGTACTCGAGCTGAGGGCCGTCCTGTACACCTTACAAGCTCTGCATCCGTATCTGCTTCCCGGTCATCTGGCTTTTCAGACCGACAACATGTGCGTAGTGTGGTACATCAACAAACAGGGAGGAACTCGTTCCTACCCTCTTTGCAGGGAAGTGATGCGGGTCTAGGATTGGGCGATACTTCACAACCTTCACCTTACGGCGGTTCATGTTCTGGGGGTCGAGAACACTTTGGCAGACCACCTCAGCCAGTCGTCCACCCAAGCACATGAATAGGAACTGGATTTGGGGTAGTAGAAGACTTCTTCCTATGCTGGGGAACCCCTCAGGTAGACCTGTTTGCCTGTCCTCTAAATGCAAAACTTCCCATCTTCTGCTCGCTCGCTCCAGGGTGCGGAGTTTTTTGGAGAGATGCTCTGTCTCTAAACTGGAAGGGCAGATTCGTCTATGCTTCCCCCCCCAATCCCGTTGATCCCGAGGGTCCCACATAAACTCTGTTCAGAAGGAGCACAAATTATTCTCATTGCTTTGTTCTGGCCCAAGCAAGTTTGGTTCTCTCTTCTGCAACAGTACTCAGAGGAACCTCCTCTTCCTCTTCCTCTTCCTCTGTCACAACTCTTGTTGACCCAGGATCGGGGACCCTGGTCTATCCAGGACTTAAATCCCTTCAGCTGCATGCATGGCTCCTGAGACGTGATTCAAACCCAGTTCGGGGTTTCGTCGCAGGTGGCAGAGATTCTAGTGGAGCCCAGAAAGCCCTCCACTCATTCCACTTACGCCATGAAATGGAAAAGGTTCTCTATTTGAGCCTTTTCCAGAGCTATCAAGCCATTCTCTTGCTCTGTTGGGAGGCTCCTGGATTACATGTGTCACCTCTTTGACCTGGGTCTCAGTCACTCCTCCTTGAAGGTTCACATGGCGGCTATTTCCGCGTACCATGATCCCTTCGGGGACAGGTCCTTTGCGCAGCTGGAAGTTGCTAAGACTTTCCTTAGAGGGGTCCTCCACTTGAGACCCCCCATTCGCGCACCTGCCCCTCCTTGGGACTTGAATTTCATTCTCGAGAAGCTTACCCTGCCTCCTTTTCAGCCGGCAGCATCTACAGACTTTAAGTTCCTTTCCTGGAAGGCTCTCTTCCTGGTGGTCATTACCTCCGATCGACGAATTTCCAAGCTTCAGGCCTTAATGTTCAAAATCCCGTACTTTATTTTCCACAAGGAACAGGTGGCTCTGCGTACCAACCCTAAGTTTCTCCCTTAGGTGGTAGCGGAATCTACGCTGAATCAGTCCATGGAACTGCCTGCATTCTTTACACAACATTCCAATCAAGGGGAGTATCTCCTGCATACTCTGGATGTTCACTGGATTCTGAGATACTACACCAACAGGACAAAGGATCTCAAGAAAGACTGATCAACTGTTTGTCTCTTTTACTCACAAAAGAGAGGGCAATGCCGTCTCCAAGCAATGCCTTTCGAAATTGTTGGCTCATTGTATCACTTTCTGTTATGACAAGTATCACAAGACCTTGCCAGGTCAGGTCAGAGGTCACTCCACTAGGGGCGTAGCTGTCTTTGCTGCTTGTTTCAAGAATGTGTCGGCGGCTGACATTTGTGCACCCGCAACTTAGACTTCTGTCATACCTTCCTAGCTATTACAGTTTGGACATTGCCTCTGCCGTAGAGCTGGCTTCGGTTTGGCTGTTCTGCAAGGTCTCCTTTCCTAAGACCTTCACAGCCAGAGGATCTGTGTATGAGTAGTTTCCTCCTCCCGTGAGCTTCTCTTTGTTCCAGACTGCTTGGGACTCAGTCCTATATGCAATTACCTACTGCAAGAGCCCTCTTGAATTAAGATAGTACAGTTACATAAGAACTTACCGTAACAGTAGATCTTCGAGAGAGGCTCTTGCAGTAGGTAATGCCTTCCCACCCTCCATCCCCCTCAGCTTTTTCAGCTCCTTTTCCAGGATGGGAATTATCCACTTCTCTCTCGTCTCGCTTTTTGGCCTTTGGTGGGAAAGAACTGGAAGGCGGGCGTGGGGACCGCCCCTTTATACTGACGTCGCATGATGTCGGTCACCTGACGAGGGGGCGGTCCCCCTCCAGAGACTGCTAGCTAGAAATTTTTCCGTGGGGTCCTGACGACTGCCGGCTTCAGTCCTATATGTAATTACCTACTGCAAAAGCCTCTCTTGAAGACCTACGGTTATGGTAAGTTCTTACGTAACTGTACTTTTTGAGAACAAATAGAAAATTCCTACCAAAGGTAGTCTCTGATTTTCACATCAACCAATCCATTACCCTACCTGTCTTTTTCACTGAGCATTCTACTTCTGGTGAAAGAAGACTTCATAGTCTGGATGTGAAGAGCTCTTAGTTACTATATTACAGCCACTAAGGACCATAGGCAGGACAGAAAACAGCTGTTTCTGACCTTTGGGGATGTGGGAAAAGGTAATCCAGCTTCTAAAAGATCTATTTCTCATTGGATAGTCCAGTGTATTCAATTCTGCTACACAAAAGCTGGTAGGGAGCCCCCAACAGGGTTGAGGGCACATTCCACCAGGAGGACAGCTACTACGCTCGCAGCTGCAAGGGATCTTCCTCCAGTGGATATCTGTAAAGCAGCTACCTGGAAAACAGTACACACCTTTACAAAGCATTACAGCCTAGACATCCAGTCCAGAAGTGAAGATAGGTTTGGCACAGCAGTCCTGCAGAGTCTATTTCCCAAGTAAATGTTCTGTGCCCACCTCCAGTGGTACTGCTTTGTAGTCTGCAGAAAGTTATGAATACCTGAGTATTACTGGGGTTAGAAGAAAAAATTACTCACCTTAGTAATTCTGTTTCTTCCTAGTGATACTCAGGTATTCATAACTCCCTCCTCCTTCAGAACTCAAGCCTCTGCACTCCGCATGCTGTGCTACCACAAAAGGGTACACCACAATGTGTATATATGTTGCCACATAGTGGTACAAGTTGGTAAACAAGGCTCATGGTCTTTATTCTTCGCATGTTTTGCTGGCATGCTTACTTTTCAGTAATGTTTCTGTGTTTTCTCCAGTTGGAGTTTTTCTCTTATGACCAAATTGGGGTCATTTTGAATTATTTTTTCTCTTTTCAAGTACTTTTAGTTTTTTATTGGGTTGCTTGTCTATTCAGGCTCCTAGAAAATCTGAGGAGGTTTAGAACATTGGCAGTTAGTATAGGGCAGCATTTGAAAAGTTATCACATGCTGATGATTCCATCATTTGCATACGTTCCATTCTCTCCGGGCAGTCCAACCCTCTAGGCTTACTGCAGAAAGTTATGAATACCTGAGTATCACTAGGAAGAAACAGAATTACTAAGGTGAGTAATTTTTTCTTATCTGCCGCTTACATAGTAATGATTTTTCCAGGGACAGCCACGCTCTACCAGTAAATTTGTAGCACCTAAATTCTCGGGCCCTTACAGTCGGAACATGCCACTTTAGGCCTTAGAGCGGGGGTACGAGTTCATCTGCGGCACGCTTACCAGTAAATCAAGCGCCTAGTCACAACATTATGAAGTCGCGATCACGGTCCAGTGCAGAACATCAGAAGGAAGAGTAACGCTGCTGCCATACCATTTTTCTAGGGTGCTTGCAGTGCCAAAAGGGGATAATGGATGCCCCCCCAGAGAGAGAAAGGGCAGGAGCCCCATGCGCAAACTGCTCAGTCGCCCTAGGATCAGACCCAGTTCAGGGACGCCCTCTCCAGCATCACCAAGTTGTTAGAAGCCCTTTTAGTAAGAGTGGAAAACATTGGGACCTCCCTTGCGGGGAATGTAGCAGATGTGCAAAAGTTGGAGGACTAGCAAAACGTCCTAGAGCAGTGAACTGAGGAGCTTGAGAGGCAGCACATTATTGTGCTACAACGCTTCAGAGATCACGAAACCAAACTCTCCAAACTTTGATATCGAGCTGAAGATCATGAGAATAGGAGCAGGAGAAACAATGTCAGAATCCTAGGGGTGCCGGAGGGGGCTGAAGGCCCTAACGTGGAACGCTTTCTAAATGAATGGCTACCCCAGTTGTTGGGGGATAGGTGGAGAGAGCTGGTCGATGTGGAAAGGGCTCACAGGGTTCCTGGCAGGCAGGATGGCTCTAATGCACCTAGAACAATAATTGCATATCTTCTGAGATACTCGGTAAAAGAAAAACTGCTTTGAATTACCAGAGACTTGGGAGAGATTACGTGGAGGGGGGCCACCTTCTCATTCTATCGGGACTTTTCTCAGGAGGTAGCTGCCAGGAGGAGGGCGTATGGCCCTTTAAAGTGAATTCTAATGGCTAACTCTTTTCAATATCACTTTAAAAAGCTTACCGCCCTACATATTTCCAAGGATGGAAAGTCTCTTCTAGCAGAATCACCAAGGGAAGCTGAGACATGGATTAATAATCATTGGCCAGGCCTCCTCTCTCGAACTGCATCCCCCAGACGCCTTTGGGTCCCGGGGAATCGCATGGGGAGAGGAACAGACAAGAAAGGGACACGCTCTCCAAGGAAAGACAATTCTAACTGGACCGGCCCTGACACAAAAACATCCCCCCCGTCTCGCTCCCAGGCCTACCAACAACCCAAGGATTTTGCACACTGCCCTGGACATCGCCCTGCTAGCAGCTCACTATCCCTTGCTGGGCACTCCTCTGGAGAGCTAGAGGCAGCAGATAAGTGCGACTGGTCCAGGCACCCAAATGCCAATCCGCAATGCCAGTGCTGTAGAAGCCCAGGACATTTAAGTGCCGGCAAACCCTCAGCTTCACCTCCTGCCAAGCTCCTATGGGCAGAAACAGCATCCCCAACAGGTGCAGATGCATACAACTCCCCAACGGAGGAACCCAGTGAAGCTCTGGCTGCCCTTCCATGAACTGGCAGAGCTGAAAGGAACCAATCGGAAGACTTTGGGAAAGCTGGGACAGACGGATGATTTGCTGGAGTTTTGTGATATATGGCTAAGATACTCCTCCTTTTTCTAATTATCTAGAAATGTTGCTGTTTTGAGTATAGATGTCTACCATGCTACTGGGTGTCTTTTACGCCGATATTAGATAGCAAGTGGAGCTGTTTCTCCATTTTCTCTGTTGCCCCGGTTTCGCCCGGGTCCTTGAGACCACCAGTAACTGATCGGGGAGCGCTGATCTAGGTGGCTGTTGTGCCGATTGGTAACCGGTTGGGAAGCACTGATTTAGGGGGATATATTCCCCCCCCCCGGATGCCCCTGTTCTTTGCAGCATGCTTTTCTCAGGATTCTTTACCTGACAGTGGGCTTGGGCTGGTTAGTTAGAGGCCTGTCAAATCTGGAGACATCTTGCATTCAAATAGAGCCTGCTGCATAACCTACCCCCACCCAATCATCTCTCTTGGCTGGCTCTCTGGATTTGCTACTAAGCTATTTTTCCCACTGTTGGCGGGCAGAGACCCCCCCTTTGCAGGCTTTTCCCTTTAGTGAAGGACTGCTCGTTCCTCACCCCCTCCCCCCCATTTACTTCCGGTTGTTGATAACTCGGTTTAAGAACCTATCGGTGAGCAGCCGCTAGGAACACCTGGCCTCTCCGGATCTTCAGCAAGGTGGTTTCCTGAGGCCAGGCTGGGACAAATCACCCATGTTTGGTGTGACCTTCCCCCCTCTTTTTGGTGTCTGAAGCAGTGCGGTGTGGAACAATTGAGTTTCCTTCACAGATCCACCTCAGCATCATTAACTTTGGTTCTTTGTTCGATGTGTTTATTGTATATTTGTTTCATTGTATTGTTAACTTGTAATAATATAGATTATTGGGTGTACCAGTGTACTGCTAGCTACTAAAACATAGCACCTAACTCCTTTCTTTTTTTTCTCTCTCTTTCTCTATCTGACTAGGCTATTCTCATTTGGTGGCAGGTGCTGCAGCTCTTCTCATAATTTACTGTCTTCTCCATACGTGCTTCTCCTCTACAAACACCAGGTTTGGGGCTTCACATCTGAGCTAATACCCAGGTGACCTCCTTACCTTTCTGCTATATGCTATCCTTTTCTCCTACTGGGTGAGTACTCCTGTTCATCTCAATTTCTGGTTTCTGGATGACAATGGCAAGTAACTCCCCCGCCGCTCAAGGTTGGAGGTATGTCTCCTGGAATGTCAAAGGGCTCAATCATCCAGCTAAACACACAAAAGTACTACAATTTCTAAAGATTAAAGGCACGGATATAGCCCTACTCCAGGAGACACACCTAACCAACAGAACTGTGCAATGACTTAAAAAATTGTGGGTAGGCACAATCATTACCAGCTGTGCCACTACTAAGTCTAGGGGTGTTGCAATCCTGCTCCCTAAAACCTCCCCATGGCTGGTAGAGGATAAGAGAGCGGACTCTCAGGGAAGACGGGTGGCAGCTAGACTCGCCTACCCAGGGGGTAGGATACTACTAGCTAATGTATACGGTCACAGTACAGACTCAGGAGAAGTATACCCTGAACTAAGCCGTGCGTTCGTTGAACTGACGAGTGGCTTCTCAGATATTCCCATTCTACTTGGGGGTGACCATAACCTAGTTTTAGATATTTTCCTCAAAAAAATCTCTCCACACCCCTCAGACCCACCCTAAGGCTCTAACAAACCTCAGGGAACTTATGGAGGAATGGGATCTCTGTGACCCCTGGAGGAGGAACAACCCACAGGGACGTGACTACTCTTTCTACTCTGTGGTCCACCACACCCATAGCAGATTAGATTTCTGGCTGACCAACTATGTAGCTGCGCCTGGGATTTTGGAACCCTCCATTGGCAGTATTATTATATCTGACCATGCCCCCGTATAGATTTTTTTCTCGCCCCTCAGCCAGGGGGCCCCCTGCCATGAGATGGAGATGTAATCCCCTACTGATGCAGGATAAAACTTTCCAGGCCTTCATTAAAGAAGAGGCTCGCTCCTACTTCTCTCTTAACACTCCTGATGAGGTCTCGGCATCCACTGTATGGGAAGCTTTTAAAGCTGTCATTAGGGGGGAGAATTATCTCATACACAGCAGCCAAGAACAAAGCACAAGCAGAGACTCTGCGCAATATGCAGGGTGAGCTCGCCACGTTGGAGAGGCAATTTAAAGCCTTGGCACAGCACCCTCTCAAGTCCCCACCCCCCTTTCTACCCACCATTGTAGGTCTCAAATACCAGATAAACACACTACTCAACAAAAAAGCAGAATGGCAAATTCTGCGCTCCAAGCACAAGTCGTGGGCGGGTGCAGACAAGGGAAGCAAGTTGCTAGCCTACCACCTCCATAAGAAACGAGCCTCATCCAGTATACTAGCGCTTAAAAACAAAGAAGGGAAAATAATTTCGATACCCAAAGATATTAATGAGACGATGCGGCTCTACTATCGCACCTTATACCAGACTCAGTCTAAGCTCACAACTGACGAACTCCCTGCACACATAGCGGAACTGTATAATGGGATTTCCCTCCCTAAAATATCTCAAACTGACCGTAATACCCTGGACACCCCAGTTACCCCGGAGGAACTTCAATCGGCTCTCTCCCAAATGGCAAAGGGAAAGGCCCCAGAGCCCGATGGAATGATGGTAGAACTCTACCAACTTATTAAAATGGAGATTACTGCTCCCCTCCTACATGCTCTGCATGAGGCCCAAAACACGGCTATACTTACTCCTGCTATGCAGGAAGCCCTCATAACTTTAATCCCCAAACATTCTCAGATGCACTGGAATGTGCCAACTTTCGGCCCATCTCTTTGTTGCCAGTGGACACTAAACTATGAGCAAAAGTATTGGCGAACAGATTAAATCAGGTTCTTCCTACACTGATATACCCCTCACAATCTGGTTTCTCAAAGGGCAAATCAGGGACAGACAATTTACGCCTTGTCCTTAATTTGAAATGGCTAGCGCTCCACTCCTCCACGCCCATGGCTGCACTGGCAATCGATTTTGCCAAAGCATTCGACTCACTAGAGTGGAACTACCTCCATAATGTCCTATCTCTCTCTATGGATTTGGACCCCACTTTCGATCCTGGGTCTCCACACTGTACCATTTACCAATGGCTAGAATTGTCACTAATAGGGATATTTCCGCTCCTTTCCCATTACAAAGAGGCACCAGGCAGGGGTGCCCCCTTTCCCCTCTGCTCTTTATCATAGCCCTTGACCCCTTGATTAGGAAGCTTCTGGGCCCCCCAAGTATTACTGGAATCCGTATTAGAAGCCATTCTTTTCTAGTCAATGCATATGCTGATGACATGCTACTTACTCTGTCCAATCCAGAACTCTCCCTACCTCCAGTTCTATTGATATTACAGGAGTTCGCTGCCCATTCTGGCTTGCTCATAAACCAGAAGAAAACAACGCTATCCCCATTGAATACAAAATGCAGCCGGAGTTGTCTGGCAGGCACTGACATCACTTGGGCTCCTCAGGGTTTCCCTATTTCGGGATCTTTATCTCCTCAGCATGGAGTGACCTTGAAAAGACTAATTTTTCGCCTCTACTAGCAACCCTTTCAGCTGAGGTGCAGCGGTGGCGCAAACTGCAGCTGTCTTTGAAGGGTAAGATCGAGGCAGTACGTATGTTCATACTATGCAGAGTCTCATACCTCTTAAACAATCTTCCCATCCCCTTTCTCCCAAGCTATTCTCCTCCCTTGACAAGCTTATCTCATCCTTTTTATGGGAAGGTAAAGCAGCCCGCTGGGGGTGCACTAATCTAAGGGCTCCCTGGTCTAGAGGGGGACTTGGACTTCCCTGGTTTGGGGGCTACCACTTAGCTTTCCGCCTGGCCCAAGCTACTACCTGGTGTGTCTCCTGCCTTGCCCCCCGGCCCCACAATGGGTACTCTTAGAGTCTGCTCTTATCCCAGGTAATTCCCTTTTCTTCTCCCTGTTAATGAACAAAAAAACACCCAGAAATCAGCTTACCCCAGTTATGGAGGACACTCGTAAGATGTGGCGCCGAGCTATGGTCCTCTCGGGCGTTCCCGGATACGGACTATTCCCCCCTATCTCCTATGCCCCTCTTTGGAATAATAAACTAATCATGGTGGACCAAAAACCCCTGAACTGGTCCCAATGGGCCTCCAAAGGCATCCGCATAGTGGGAGACCTTCTCCTCTCAGGTAGTAATGTTTTGATGTCCTTTGAACAGTTGCAGACCTGCTTTGACCTCAAGGTACAAGATTTTTGGAGGTACTTACAGATATGTAGTGCCCTCGCCCCACTTCTTATCAAACACAAGGAGCAGGGTCTGTGGAGTTGTTTGGCTACACTCCATAAACCTAGTAAGGGTCAAGGTCTTGTGGGAGTTTTCTACAAGGTTCTGAGAGACTCACAGCCGGATACCACTTCCACATGCCAAGAGGCATGGGAAGTGGAACTCTAGCGCCCCTTGCCACTGCAGATGTGGTCCAACTGTTTAAAGGTGGCACATACAGCATATGAGGATGCTAGGAGCCGGTTAATACAACTTAAAATCCTTCTAAGATGGTATAGGATGTCTGCCGCACTTTATAAACTCAAGGTATTGACTTATGATAAATGCTGGAGGTGTCAATCTTCCCCAGCCCATATACTCCATATCCTCTGGACATGCCCAGCCATCCAAGTTTTTTGGACACAGGTACTGAAAGACTGCTCAAGGATTGTAGGTAAAAACCTCACCCAGTCTCAAGACTCCCTTCTCTTAGGAGATACCTCTACACTGGACCCCATACCGGTCCCACTTCAAATGTAGACTCTTGCTGCAATCATGGATGCCAAAAAGGGCTATCCTGGTGAGATGGGGGCAACCCACTGTCCCTTCAATATCTGCATGGCGTGCAACCTTGTCTAGACTAGCTATCTTTGAGAGACTTACAGCGGTGGGGAAAGGTCAGCTCCCTAAATATCACAAAAAATGGGATGCATACTTGCATTCACACATTTGTGCAATCCCCCGACCGAACAACCCTCCATTCCAGTGAATATCAGCAAAGGAGTCCTCACCCCACCTCACTACTGGGACATTTTCCTGTATATTACTTGCCCTTGTCTACTGACTCTCTTTACTATTTCTATCCTGGAACCTGATATACCACCCATAAGATGTGTAAGAAGAATGAGCATGGATATTAAGTCTCTCTGGCTTACTACTTTATGCTAGGTAAATTAGGAGCCTATACATTGCCTCTGTCTCAATAGTTTCTGATTAAATAGATTGCAAATGAAGTCTGAATACTAGATGCTGCATCATATCCTGGGGTTGTATGGGACTCCTACTTGATGTGCTCTTTCTCTAGAATAGAAAGTATTTTTTTGTTGTCAGTATTAACAACTGGTTGTGTGTATGTGCTATTTTCTTTTTGTAGCTTGCACCCTGATGTACTGGAAAAGAAAAACTCAATCAAAATATGATATGATAAAAAGGTATGAGGCATAGAACACTTGTCCCACCCAAGCTTTTTTTAGCTTCTGACTCTCCAGGGTTATAAGATGGGTTTCCTGGAGGAATGCTATTTCTGCCCTGGCCTTCTTAATTTCATTCAGTACCCTAGTTTGTTTAACAGGGCTATTGAGGCCTTTAACATTATATGTCACCAGAACCCCCACAACCATAGTGCTTGTCTACTTTGACCAATAGGTATGTTGCTTGACACCCAGACTGAACATCTCAACAGTATATTCACAACTTGTGGACCAAACCGAACTATATACACACATTTTTGTCTTCCAATGTTCTTCAAACACCCTCGGGGCCTGCCCACTGTATCTGGCTCTCTAGGGTGAGGCTCAATATCCTTGAGTCTTGCGCTAATCATACGCTTTGTAGTCGCCTAGTACACCTCTTCCCACTCAGCAACCGAATCAGGTGAAAGCTTTCCCAGGTTACTGAATGACTGCGTTCTAATGTTCTTTACTAAATTTTCATAACTCCCCAGCGCCCCCGGCACTTGAGGTGCATTGTGCCACATCAGTCAGGGTAGAGTCCCCTGTGCATCCAGGGAATCCCCAGTGCATCCGCTTCGAGATCCCCCTCCCCAGTCCTCCCTCCCCCATCTCCCTCTAGCCGTACATCCATTTGTGGGCTCTGATGTTCTTTCATCCCCCTTTCTGTTCCCTGCTTAAGGTTATTTTTTTTTTGCTGATCACACCTCAACCATTCTCTTCTCTTGCCCGCCACCCCTCTGCTTCACTAAGGAGCTGACTTCCTGCTCACTCTTTCGGCATTCAAGCCCCCTATTCTCCCACCTTAGTGGTCTAAGAAACCCTCTTCCTTCCTTTTTTTTTTATTTTACCAGAGAAGAAGGGGGGAGGACCCAGTGGACCCACTCTAGCGAGTGCCTACCTTGTGCTTGAGCTGTTGGTGAACACTCAGCTGTGATGCACTCCTTCTCGGTGTAGGCGCTCACTTCGAACTAGGTCACAGGACCCGGGGATTCGTAGTGTGCTCTCAACCACTACCATGGAGTTCCAAGAATGGACAGAGAAGGGGACCTTGACTGCTGCCTCTCGTCATCTGCGTCTCTTCTTCAAACAACATGAAGTCTTGCTGTATTCTGACTATTGCAGTTAGCCCCAGCCTTTAAACTGCCCCGGAGAACAAAGGGTTAACTTTCTATGCAGAGCATAGAATGCTGAGCTCGAGCTCGGTTGAGGTCCCTGTCTGCAGCCCTTTGAAATCTAACCGTCATATTCTTTACTCTGCCTCACTGAACAGTCGCTCCGGAGATTTCTCCTTCAGCTCGGTTTGAAAAGTCGGTAAAAGTGTCGGTTTTATGTCGAATTTGTTCCGCATAGTCGGTTCAGCCTCTGTCTGTGGTACCGTGAATACTAGATAGGTTTTCCTAAATTCTGTGTGGAAATTGTAAACTTGTTTGATCGGTTCGGCTGAACCGATCACTTTTAGTGAATTTCTGTTCTTTTACTTAGAGTGTGGTTACCGGTCCTTATCGGTTCTAAAAAACCACGTTTGAACGTTTTTTTCCAACACCCGTGACACGGTTAGGAACCGATAAGGGAGTCTTGCCTGGCAGTTGCCATAAAAAGGGTAAGTTTGGTTAGGTTGGCCATGTCTGAGAAACCCAAGAAGAAAACCGGGCCCACTGGGTTTCAACACTGCAATGAGTGTGGGGAGGTCTTTGCTAAGGCCGATCCCCACACCACCTGTGTTTACTGTCTGGGGTTTGAACACCTCAATACAGACTGCCAAATTTGTAAAAATTTTCCTAAATCTACCCTTGAAAAGAGATTAGGTAGACTGAGAGAAAAGGAGGCCGAGAAGTCCACTGACCCGGATGGCCAGCCCGATTCGGTTCCGACCAAACCAGAAGGAGTGCCCCCTGACCAGGGCGATACTTCTTCGGGCAAGAGGAGAGCCGATCCTGAGGGGTCGGTTCCTACAAAAAGGAAAAGCAAGGAGAAATCGACCAGTTCGGATCCAGAGGTTCATGTTCCGACCCCCAAAGAGATAGCCAGGGCGATTCGGATTGTGGAATCGCTTCGACCGGTTCCGACCGATCCGGCACCATTTGGCAGGGGTTCGGTTCAGTCGTTTCCCCCGGTTCAAGATTATACCACTGAAGATTTTTATGAACTGGAGTTTGAGGAGGAGGGGGAGTTTGAAGATGATGGTGACGATGGTGAAAGTCTGGATGTGCCTGTGGAACCGGACATCTCCCCAGACAGACCTTCTGGTGTTTCCCCTCCTAGGCTTTCTGAGTCCCCCCCCCACTTTCTGTTTTACAGAAAGGTGGCTGAAACCCTCCAGCTTCCTATGGAGGATCAAGAGGAGCCTGATTATGTGGAAATTATGTACATCCCAGAGTCCAGGAGACTGTCTATTCCCCTCCACAAATCCTTTGGGAAGCAGACACTCAAAATCTTAAAGTCTCCCAATACTGTACCTCCTGTTGACAGAAGGATGGACAAGAGGTACACACTATCAGTCTTAGATACAGAGTTTTTATACCAACAATGCAGCCACATTGGGGTAGTGCAGGCTGCTGCCTGTGACAAGGCAAACATTCCCTTGGCTTCACACCCCCCCCAGACAAAGACTCCAGGAAGATTGATGCCATGGCAAAAAAGCAGTACATGGCATCTTCCTTGGGACTCAGGCAGGCAAACTATATGGCTTATACAGCCAGGTACCAGAAGTCCAGGTGGGACACTGTACTGGCACTGGCTAAACAGGCCTCCCCCCAGCTAGCCAAGGAGCTGGAGGAGGTGGCTGCTGATGGGATTGAGGCATAAAAATTACAATTGCTTGCTGCTGTGGACTCCAATGATGTGTCATCAAGAGTCACGGCTACATCTGTGCTCTTCGGAGAATGGCTTGGCTCAGATGTACTAGCCTCTCACAGGACACCCAGGCTAAGGCCATGGATTTTCCTGTAGTGGGTAATTCTCTGTTTGGGGAGCAGACAGAGAATTACATGAAGAAAATGGATGAATACAGGACCACTTATAGGAGTGCTCAGGCCAAGGATAGGCAGGCAGCTCCTCAAAGGCAGCAGTCTAGGGGCAGGGGCAGACCTTTTCATAGGTCTTTTTACCAAGCACAGGCCTCTTCTCCCTTTTCACAGAGGGGTTCTTCAGAGGGAGAGGCAGAAGGGGAATGAGCAGGGCTGCATCCACTCCTCAGCCTAAGGCCCTTGCCAAGCAGACACCCTGATGGGTCTGCCCAGGTCGACTCTCCTATTCCAGTAGGGGGCAGGCTGGCTTACTTTGTCCAGGACTGGATGTCTATTACCTCAGACAAGTGGGTCCTGGAAGTAATAAGCCAGGGACTGGTTCTCAGCTTCAAAATATTTCCAAAGATGAGAGCCAGATCTTTTCCACCTGCAGGTCTCTCAGAAATCCTTGCCCTAGAGGCAGAGGTTTCATCTCTTCTGGCCTTAACAGCCATAGAGAGAGTTCCTACCCTACACTGGGGCAAAGGTCTGTACTCCAGGTACTTCCTTACCCCAAAAAAAGACAGGGGAGAGGCGACCCATCCTAGACCTAAGATACCTGAACAAACATCTTTTAAAACCAAAGTTCAAGATGGTAACTCTGGGAATAATTCTTCCCTCTCTAAGGCCAGGGAACTGGCTAGCCTCCCTGGACCTCAAAGATGCCTATTTTCACATTCCCATCAGGTGCTCCCACAGAAAGTACCTCAGGTTTGAGTTGCCCTCAGGCCACTATCAGTTCAAAACAATGCCCTTTGGTCTAACATCAGCCCCAAGGGGTTTCACAAAGTGCCTGGCAGTAGTCGTTGCCTTTCTAAGAAGGCAAAAGATTTCCATTTTCCCATATCTGGATGACTGGCTCATAGTGGGCCAGTCTCCAGACCAAGTCAAGTCAGACCTGCAAGTGACCCAGCAAGTGCTCACTTCTCTAGGATTTCTTCTCAACCTTTCCAAGTCAGTTCTCGAGCCAGTGCAGCTCCTTACCTTTATGGGGCAGAGCTGGATACTGTCAAAGCAAGAGCCTTTCTTCCCCTGGAAAGGGCAAGAGTTCTTGTAGAACTGGCTTCTTCCTTCAGCCTTCAGGTGTTCTGACCAGCAAGGCATTTCCTTCAGCTCTTGGGCCATATGGCAGCTTCTACAGCAGTGGTCCAAGGGACAAGATTCCAGATGAGGGACATTCAGTTCCATCTGAGGGCCTTTTGGTCCCAAAAGAAGGATCCCCTTACCAAACTGATTCCAGTAACTCGGACTCTGATCCAAGCCTTTCAGTGGTGGTAGGATCAGGACAATTTAAGGCAAGGGGTCCCATTTGTCACTCAGTCTCATTCAGTGGTCCTTACCACGGATGCTTCCCTTCTGGGCTGGGGAGCCCATATGGGGTCCTCACTGCCCAGGGACGGGGGTTCCCTCAGGAATTCCTTCTCCATATCAATCTCCTAGAACTCAGGGCAGTTTTTCTGGCCCTGCAAGCTTTCTCTCAGTCAATGCAGAACGAGGTGGTTCAGGTCAGAAATGACAACACCACCACCATGTGATACATCAACAAGCAGGGGGCACTCGGTCTACGGCCTTGTGCACAGAAGCCATGAAGTTGTGGTCCCTGGCTTATTCCCTGCAAACCTCTCTGATAGCAGTCTACCTTCCAGGAAAGGACAATGTGCTAGCAGATGCACTGAGCAGGATCTCACAGGGCCATCACGAATGGTCTCTGGACCCTCTGGTGTTGAAGGTGATTTTTTCAAGGTGGGGCACTCCAGAGATATATCTCTTTGCAGCCCCAGACAATCACCAACTTCCTCTCTTTTGTTGCAGCCCTCCCAGTCTTGGGCTCAGTCCTTCTAGATGCTCTGATTCTGAACTGGGAAGGGAAATTTCTGTATACCTTCCCTCCCTTTCCTCTACTGTTCAAAGTTTTAGTCAAGATAAGGTCACAACCTTGCAAAGTGATTTTGATTGCTCCAGACTGGGCCAGACAGCTTTGGTACCCCCTGTTGCTGTCCCTAGCAGTCCATCTTCCCCTGTCTCTTCCCAGAAATTACAACCTGTTAACCTCTCTCAGGGGAGGATTTGGTACACCAATCTTCAGTCTCTCAGTCTCAAGGCATGGCTCTTGAAGAGTTAGAGTAGGCAGATTTGCAACTGTCTCAGGGGGTTCTGGATATCCTCAAAGCCTCTCGGAAGCCCACCACTAGAAAGACCTATAACTCCAAATGGAAGAGATTCAGCATTTGGTGTTCCAAGCAACATATTTCCCCAGATACTGCTGAATTGCCTACAGTTCTGGATTATATGGTCCATTTGAATGGCTTAGGCCTCAGACCAGCTACTCTCAAGTCTTCCTCACTATCATCTCATCCTGTGTTCTGTAAATTTTTTAAGGGATTGCTTCATACCAATCCTCCCTTTAGAGACCCTGCCCCTGCCTGGGACTTAAATGTTTGCATTGCTCAACTTATGCAACCTCCCTTTGAACCTATGTCCTCAGCAGAGCTGAAGTACTTGACTTGGAAAACTGTGTTTTTAGTAGCCATTACCTCTGCCAGACGTATCAGTGAATTGCAAGCCCTGTCAGTGGAACCTGATTTTATCTCCTTTCATAGGGATAAAGTGGTCCTTAGAACCAATAGAAGGTTCTTGCACAAAGTGGTTTCAGATTTCCACTTGAATCAGCCTATGTCTCTTCCTGTCTTCTTCACTGATCATTCTTCTTCAGGAGAGAGGAGGCTACACAGTTTAGATGTTGAAAGGACCCTTAGCTACTACATAGAGTGTACCAAGAGTCACAGGTTTGATTCCCTTCAGTTATTCCTCACTTATGGAGAAGTGGGAAAGGGCAAACTTGCCACCAAGAGAACTATTGCCAGGTGGATTGTGTATTGTATACAATTCTGCTATGAGAAACTAGAAAAGATTCCACCCTCAGGCCTGAAGGCTCACTCCACCAGAGGTACAGCTGCTTCCCTGGCTGCTGCCAGGGATATTCCTCTCTTAGAAATTTGTCAAGCAGCCACCTGGAAAATAGTCCATACTTTTACCAAGCATTACTCTCTGGATATCTTGGGTAGGAGTGATGCTCGGTTTGGCACAGCAGTACTTCAGAGCCTATTCCCAAAGTAGGTTCTGTCCCTCCTCCATGGAGGTACTGCTTGGTAGTCTGCAATAGTCAGAATACAGCAAGACTTCATGTTGTTTGAAGAAAAAATTACTCACCTTAGTAATTATGTTTCTTCTAATGAAGTCTTGCTGTATTCTGACCTCCCTCCCTGCCTCCCCTCTCAGAACCTGTTTTTGGGAAGTGGGTGGGCAGGTGCAGTGTTGCACCTCAGGAGTGCTTCTTTTACACCCTCTTCTTTTTGTTTGGGTGTTTGTTTTATTGTTATTCTTATTTGGATTGGTTTTTGGTTTCGGGTTTCCTGACTTGAGTCTTCCTTGGGAATTCAAAACTCTTGTTGCCAGTTGGCTAGTAAAAATTTTACAATTTCCACATAGGATAGTTAGTGAGATTTTTGCTTGTAAGAATCTGATGGTATGATTTCAAAGGGCTGCAGACAGAGACCTCAACCGAGCTCGAGCTCAGCATTCTATGCTCTGCATAGAAAGTTAACCCTTTGTTCTCCGGAGCAGTTTAAAGGCTGGGGCTAACTGCAATAGTCAGAATACAGCAAGACTCCATTAGAAGAAACATAATTACTAAGGTGAGTAATTTTTTCTTCTGGCATATGGACTTCGTCATTCAGTATCCCCCTCTCTGATGTCCCCAGGAGGCCGTCGTTTTCTTCTGTTCAGGGCAACCGTTGGAGGGCTGTAGAGGGAAGGGACAACAAATTAGCACAACATAATACATCCCTCGCCTGCCCCCCACCATGTGGCTTCAACCACCCTGGCCTCCCCCCTCTGCTATTATTCTTAACAGCTTGGACAATTCAAATTCCCTTTCCCCACAGTTCAAGCATATGTCCCAAGGGCTGTTGCCCTCCAAGTCCTTTAATTCCTCAAGATGGCATCATTCTTCTGGTGAAAGCGATGGCCCACGTGGATTTCCTGCATCAAAAAGAGTCAGTCCCTTCCTCATCCCTGTTCTCTTCATTCCTTCTGTTCTTGAGGCTCACGTCTCTGGGCTGTTGAGGCAGATTTAGAAGACGCTTCTCTGGATTTTTTGCCTGGGTTTGGCACTGTTGTCCACTCCTCTTCTTCTACGAGGTACTCTAGGTTGGGGCCGGGGTGGGAAAGCGTAGCCTGTGGGACTCCCAGACTCTGGAGAGTGGACTTCACTTCTGCTAGCGTGCGGAAGAAAACTGTGCCCTCTTTTAGAAATAACTTCAGCTGTGCTGGCGCCATCAGATGCATCCTGATGTTATCTGATGCAAGGTTTTTCTTAATCTCTAACAGTACACTTCTTTTCTGCTGAGTCATTGGTGTAAAATCACGATCAAAGTACAGCCTTTTGTCCTCAAAAACTACCTCCTTTTTGGCCCAAGTCATTTGTAGCACAGTCTGTTTTTTCCTGTGGTCAAGAAATTTCATCACCACTGACTTTGGGGCTGCTTTGGGGTTTGTGGGCTTCCTCAACAGGACCCTGTGTGCCCAGACAATATTCAGTTGCATTTCCTACAGTAGGCCCAGAAGTTCCCTCAGGAAGGATTCCATATAATCCTCCATCCAACCCTGCTCTATGTCCTCAGGCAGGCCATACAATCTTAAATTGTCTCTGCGGGACCGGAGCTCCAGATCATCCAGTTTTTCTGTGAACTCACGATCTTGCTTCAGGAGGTAACAGATGGCTGAGTCATGCTTATCCACTGTGATCGTTGTTGCTGTTAGCCTCGTCGCCAACTCCGTGGTGTGGTGGACTACCTCTGCCAGCCCTCTCGTATTGTCCTGTACCGCTTGCTCAATTTTAGCCATTGTGGTGCTGATATTCCTTAGTTCTCGGAACAAGCATTTCGAGGTGATGGTAGAATTCTCCTCTTCATCCTTGTCGCTTACTTTCTTCTGCTGCTCGGCAGTTGGGGGAGTGCGGCCTTTACTTTATGCCCTCATGTCCCACTAATCCAGCATAGTCGTCGGTTTTAGAAATTCGAGCAGGGTTTCTTTTGGTTTTAATTTGGGTGCCATTACCACAAAGGTTTAATCTTTTAGTTAGTGACTCTTTGGGAGGGAAGCGGCAGCGGCCAAGGTATTATTAGGCAGTTTTATTAGTCCCAGGAGCAGGAGCTGATGTATCCTACAGCTTCATTCAGTCAACCCAGAACCGGAAGTCACCAGAACATACTTTTAACATACTGTTTTGGTTGTTAATATTCGATGCAAAACTGCAGCTTGCACTATTTATATAGTATTATACAAATAAATTGTAAGACTTTTTTAAAGCTAAATGGTCCACATTTCGCTTTCAGTTAATCTTGCTGCGTCCACCATTATTTTCAATGACCACTCGATTATCCACACTCCCAATTATCCGAATAAAAATGATGTCCCCCCATACATTCGGATAATCGGGGTTCTAGTATAGATATATACGCACACATACTGCATCCTTGGGGAATAAATGCCACAATCACCTGATCCCTAAGGAAGCAGGCCATTATGACCTCCACTAATGTATGATTCTTCTGGCTCCTAGCCTCTGGAGTCCCCATTCTGAATCTGGAAGGTTGTGGCCTCCCACTGAGGAGTGGGACCATTACAGAGCAGATATCTTGATGTTGGGTAACTGATGGGCATATAGTTGTATGGTAGTCCTCACACTCAAGTTACCCCACAACTAGCCCATATCCCAATATCTGCCAGGAACTACCACAGACCCCAGATTATGCCCACAGCCACTATCATACTTCAGTGTTTGCACTACAAATTGCCTTATCCTTGTTTTCTTTTTTTCCTTTTTTTTTAAATATCATTTTTATTAAATGAAGCTCATCATACAAAGACCGGGAAGATTAATACATAGCTATGGTATTATAAAAACAATACTGTTCCAAATATTAGCGGTAAGTTTAGTAAAATGACGTAGCTGGATAGATTTTCCCCTGGTAGCAAACAAAAATCTATCTATGTCATGTTGGTCATTAATAATAAATTCAACATCCTTCCACAGGGCTGAATAGGTTAATGACAGCCACAGAAACAGCACCCTGAGAAAAGCTGCTTCAGCCTATAACTCAGGATTGGGTAAATTTACTGAATGATTGAGGGCAAAAGAAGTTCCATTCTGGTAGCCCAGATCGCCATATAGATCTTGTAATCTACATTCAGGATTGAAATTGTGTGATAGGATGCTGGGTCTGTAATATCCTTATCTGGTTTGGGCACTGCTGCCAAACTGCATAAGCCCAGGAAGGGAAGGGGATCTCCTTCCGCTGCCTCTCTAAAGGCTGACAACATACTGTACAGGAAAGAAGCCATTTGAAGAACTTCTTGTACCACTCAGCAACAAACCCATAAGGCCCTGGGCATTTTTGTGTGCTGGTTGCCTGAATTTGCTGCAAAACCTCTTCCACACCTATGGGTGCCTGTAAGGTGTTGCACTGTTCTTCTGTAAGCTGCAGGAAACATAACTGGTCAAGAAAAAGGTGTCTATCCTCTGTGGTAGTAGGAGGACCGCCTGATGAAGAGTTTGATAGTAGGTTGCAAAAGTGGATCTGATCTCCCCTTCCTGATGTAACATTCGTTTTGTGACCAAATGTTAAATTTTTTAAATGGTTGATGCTCTTTTATGTATCCTTATTCTACGAGCCGACATGCAGGTCCCTCTAGCTCCCCCCTCATAGTTAGTTTGTTTCAAGAAAAACAGGGCATGGTGGATTCTCATGTCCATGATTTTCTGTATTTCTGTTTGAGTATCTCTGATTTTTATTTGGAATTCTTTGTCCCCGACCTTATACAGTAATTGGTATGCTTGAAGCTGTTGTAATAGGGATTCATATTTTGCCTCTAGATTACATTTTTTTACAAACAGAGTATGCTGTTATTGTTCCCTTTATTACTGCTTTAAGGGTGTCCCACATAATGGCTGCATATACTTGTGAGGTGGTGTTATCTAGCATAATCTGGCGGATACATTGATGGATATGGGCAATAAATTGTGGATCCTTTAAGAGAAAAGGATTATGGCGCCATAAAGTCTGTTTTTTTAATTTTTCCAAAATCAATTTTTAAAAGTAAAGAATGATAGACAAAATTCTGGGCTCTATAGAGATATCCTGCATTAGTGAAAAATGCTCACATGTTATAAATAAATAATCTAACCTAGAGTAGCTACAATGGTGCCTTGAGTAATAGGTGTATCCTCTTAACGCCGGGAACAACTTGCGCCAACATCTACCACCCACAGTTGTTCGAAGGTACCTTTCAAATAGCATATTGCTTTAGTAGTTCTGAAGGAATGTGGGTTGGGGGAATCTAAATTTGCAGAGAGTCAAATTAAAATCCCCTCCCATTATAAGCCTTCCCTGCAACACATTCAGAACTTTATGTAAAAAGGCCTTACCCTTGTTTTCGACTTATAGCTATTACACACCAGCACCTACCCATAATCAGCTAACACCCCAGTAGCTGACTCTGTACTTCTCTTCACTGAAGTGAGGATTATTTCAGGAATTGATGATGGATATGTAGCAGCTGTGTAACAACTACTGGGCTGAAGTGGTAGTTGTGGGGCAGATACTGGTTTATGGGTGGTTTACGCAGCTGTTGGGGTGTAGTGTAATTTTGTGTCGGGTACAAGGACAAAGGGTAGTTTCTGATCAAGTACCATGGTGTAGGGTTATTAAGGGGCAGAAGTAATGGTGTGTGTTTGCTATGAGTAAATACATTGATGGGTAGTTGCAGGGCAGATACTAGGGTGTGGTGTAGTTAGAATAATATTGGAAAGTTTTCAAACTGAAACCAGACTGTGGGTATTTGTGGGGCAGATACTAAATTTGGGGTGGTTACTGTATTAGTATGTGGTGTACTAGCTTAGAGCAGGTGCTGGGTTGGGGCAGTTGTTAGATACATGGGCAAGGGGTAGTTGCTGAGCAGATACGATGGTGTGTGGGAGTTACAGTGGTAAGGGTTAGTGGTAGGGCACATACTAAAGTTTGGTGTAGTTGCAGGGCAGAATGCTTGGTAAGTTTATGAGTGTTACTAGGCTGGGGTAGTTGTGGAGCAGATATTAGGTTATGGTTTTTTTGCAGGGCAGAATATTGGGTAGCTGCATGAGTGTTACTGAGGGGGTAACTGTGGGGCAGATATTGTGGTGTGGACTAGTTACAGGGAAGAATATTGGGCTACTGTAAGTGTGGTACTTGACTGGGGGTAGTTGTGGGGTAGTTGCAGGACAGAATGTTGGGAAGCTGCGAGTATATTAATACAGTAGTGTAGTTTTGGGACAGATATTGTGGTGTGGGGTAGTTGCAGGGCAGAATATTGGGTTACTATGAGTGTGTTACTAGAGGTGGGGCATTTGCTGGCCAGAATTTGGGTAACTGAAAGAGTGTTACTAGAGTGGGGGTAGTTGTGGGGGTAGATATTGAATGTGGGGTAGTTGCAGAACAGACTGTCGGGCTGCTGTGAGAGTGTTACTACAGTGGGGCAGTTGTGGGGCAGATATCATGGATTGGGGTGGTTGTAGGGCAGAATACTGTATAGCTGCAAGTGTTAGTAGAGTAGGGTAGTTGTAGAACAGATATTGTGGAGTAGGGTAGTTGTATGGCAGAGTACTGGGTAGCTGCAAGAGTGTTACTAGAGTGGGGGTGGCTGTGGGGCAAATATTGTGGTGTGGTGTCATTGCAGGGCAGAATATTAAATTGCTACAGTTGTATTACTAGAGTGGTGTAGCTGTGGGGCAGATATTGTAATTGGGTAGTCACAGGGCAGGATATTGGGTAGTTGTGAGAGTGTTACTACAATGGGGGTAGTTGTGGGACTGGTATTGAAGAGTAAATAGTTGTAGAGTAGAATATTGGGTAGCTGCGAAAGTCTTACTAGAGTGGGGGTAGCTTTGTGGCAGATATTGTGGTGTAAGGTAGTCACAGGGCATAATGAGTAGCTGTGACACTGACAGTGTTAGTACAGTGGGTAGTTATGAGGCAGATATTTTGTTGTGGGGAAGCTGAAGGGCAGACTATCATGAAGGGTAGCTGCATTAGTGTTGCTAAAGTGAGGGTAGTTGTATGGCAGATACTGGGGTGTTGTAGCAGCAGAGCATGGCAGATACTGGGGTGTTGTAGCAGCAGAGCAGAATATTGGGCAGCTGCAATAGTTTTATAAGAGTAGGAGTGGTTGGGAGGCAGATATTGGGGTGAGGTAATTACAGAGCAGAACATTGCACAGTTATAAGAGGGGTACTAGAGTGGGGGGTAGTTGTGAGCCAGATATGGGGGGGGTCACTGTAGGGCAGAATATCGGGTAGTCAATATGAGAGGGATACTTGAGTGGGGGTAGTTGTGAGACAGATACTGGAGTAGAGTAACTGATGGCCAGAATATTGGGTAGTTAGCAGTGAGGCATTACTAAAGTGGGGGTACCAATGGGGTAGAGTTTGGGATGTGAGGTAGTTGAGGGCAAATACTCTTACTTTTTTGTGGACGAAATTTATTTTGTCAAAGTCCTAACTGCATACAACAGACAAAATAGTAACGTTACAAAATGGGCCCCATGAAAAAGAAACCAGATTCCTTTCAGACATGTAAACAGGTCTACCAAATCAGATTATTAAGAGAGTCTGCAAGTAAACAGCACCACAGAATACTCAATCAGATTTTCAGGGAATCTGATTTCTTCAGTAATCTGATTACTGCCTGTCATGTAAATACGATGACTTGACAGCAACAGCAGGACTCAGATCTCATAACATTCCCCCCCAAAATGTGGGCGTAATGAAATGGGTGAAATTTGGTCCGCAAGACCCAAACTGGATCAAAATGATAGTTGTTCTGGACAGACCAGCTGGATCAAACCCAACTTGTGTAGACTGTCTGTTCTGGCCTGATCAGTGAGTCTGGTTTTAGTTAATCCATTCCGACTGGTCCAGATTTCATGTAGGATGATGGCTATAGGTGAAATCCACACTCTGACTGGACCAGAACAGGAAACGGTCTGGTCTGGGTCCGGTGCTCAAACTTTCACCCATACCGTCACCTTAGTTAGAAACAGAATTTGTCAACAGATAAGGACTGCTTGGCCCACCCAGTCTGCCCGTTTTTCCCTACCTGCTCTATCACCATAGACCCTACCTGATCTCTGGCTCTTTCTCCCTCTCCAGTTCCTTTCCAATAATATTCCCTTATGCCTATCCCATGCATTCTTGAATCCCTCCTCTGTTTTTGGCCCCACCACCTTTGCTGGTAGCTTGTTTCAGGAATACACCACTCCTTCTGTGAAGAAGTACTTCCTCACATCTCTACTGAATCTACCTCCTTCCAATTTCATAGCATTACCCCTTGTTCCTGTGCACTGTTTTCTGAAAAATACTTCCCTCCTGTACCTTAATTACCCCTTAAAGTATTTAATGGTCTTTATCATATCCCCCTTCCTCCCTCCTCCAGGGTGTACATGTTGAGTTCCCCTAGTCTCTCCTCATAGGGCTTTTGATGCAGACCCCACACCATTTTAGTCGCCTACCTCTGGACCGCCTCCAGTCTGTCTGTGTCATTCTGGACATATGGCCTCCAGAACTGTACACAGTATTTTAGGTGAGCTCTTGACAGCGATCTATACAGAGGCATCACCACCTCCCTCCTTTTGATGATGATCTCTCCTTATTCACTCCAGCATCCCACTAGCCCTCCAAACGGCCTTGTCACACTGCCTGGCTACCTTTAGGTCACCAGAGCTTAATACCCTCAGGTCTCGCTCTCCTGCTTGATGGTCGTCAATAACGCTCCTCCCATTTTGTATTCTGCCCCTGGGTGTTTGTGCCCCAAGTGAATTATTTTGTACAATTTTGCATTGAAACCCAGCTGCCATACCCTTGCCCACTCCTCGAGTTTTCACAGGTCTCTGCTCATTCTTCCTACCACCCCTCCCCATGAGTGTCCACCCTTTTGCAGATTTTGGTGTCATCCGCAAAGAAGCAGACCTTCCCCTCTAGCTCTTCTGCAGTATCACCTATAAAGACATTAAATAGGACCGCTCCCAGCACTGATCACTGAGGCACCCCACTGCTCACCCCTCCCTCCTCGGAGTGAGCTCCGCTTACCATCACCCTCTGTTACCTATTTCCTAACCAATTTCTTACCCAGTTTACCACCTTTGACCCCACTTTTGAGCTACCCAGCTTGCTTAATAGTCTTCTATGGCTGTGTGGAACTGTGTCACATGCTTTACTGAAAACTAGGTAGGCCACATCCACTGCTCCACCCTGATCTAATTCCTTGGTTACCCAATCAAAGAAATCTATCAAATTCATTTGACATGACCTCCCACCTGTGAATCTATACTGCCTTGTGTCATGTAAACCATTATATTTTTTTTAAATGTAATCAACTTTATTAAATTTTTAGAAAGAAAACATACACAGAACCAACTAAAGAGTGATGAGAATGCACATTGATCAGGAAAAACAACACAAAAGAAACAAACCCCCATCCCACCCCAGCCTCCACAGGTGTGCCAGGTAACCATTAAGAATCTAGCCTTAAAACTGATACAAGTAATTGAGTGCATTACAAGCTTCTGAGTAGGGTAATCAGAGAGCGCTCAGGGAGTTCAGGATAAGTAAAGGGCATGAAGCTTGCCCCATTTCTTGTTAAATAGAGGTAAACGGTGACGGAGGTTGACAAACATACACTCAGTCCGAAGAGAAAAAGAGAATTCCTGCAGCCACTCGGAATATGAAATATGTGACTGATCCAGCCAGTGCCTAAGGATCATTTTTTAACCGTCAAAGAGATGAGGGCCATATGGCACCTCCTCTCTTTGACCAGGATCTGGGAATAGTCACCAATAACACACATTTTGGGGGAGAAAAGGCCAGTTAATCCCAGGAGGGGGTCGCTTCATTCTTCTATTTTTTTTTATTTAGTTGTTTAACCAGGTATAGCACACTAAGCTGAAAGCTTTTTTACAGGAGCGACCTGGGAGCACAAGGAGGTTAAGTGACTTGCTCAGAGTCACACAGTATGCAAGTGGAAGCTGTGGGATTCAAACCCAGGTGTGGTCTGCTGGATATCACCAGATTTGCAGCTCAGAGCCTTAGACCACTGCGCAATACTGCCTCCTTGTTCCCACAAGGAGGATACTTTCTCACAGACCAGAAAATATGTAATAGGGTGCCATCTGTTTTTCCACGTCTAGTGCAAGTGGGGGAGGAGAAGCGACCCATTTTGGCTAGCCTGACCGGAGTGTAATACATGTTGTTTAGAATATGGTAGTGTGTGAGTCTTAGCCGGCCTTGAGTTAGGTAAGTGTGGAGATCTTTCCAAAAGCCTGGCCAGTTAAGATTGACACCAGGGAGCAAGGACTCCCATGCCTTGGAGCCAGCCGGAGAAAGGGAGGGGTGGGCGGTTAGCAACCACAACTATAGTCCTGATGTAACCCATTGGCCCAGATATTCAAACTGCGCTCAAAATGAGCGCAACAGCAGGAGCAAGCACAAACCAGTTGCGCAAATGCGCGACAGGTGCGATATTCAAACATGGAGCAGAACAAATTTCGCAAGCAACCAACGTCTGAATATCGCACATACTGCGCCATAACGCAACCAGGAAGGAGAAGCTGAGCCGAAATGTTGCGCTATGGCGCAACCAGGGCAGCCCAGCTGAGCATTCCAGAGGTGCCATAGCACAAGCAGAGCCCCCCCCCCCGAGCAATGGAACTGCACATCCAGGAGGCAGGCTGGGGCCCACCGCCAGCCATGCCACACATGGGCACAGGAACACACTGCAGAACCCATACCACACCTGCACACCCCAAGCACAGCATCACTGGGGGTGGGACGGATGATCTACATGCCCATGGGGACAAGCCAACAAAGCATAGCAGAGCCATGACACCCCAGCACAACCACTGGCAGGCTGAGAGTGCCACACACAGGGGGTTGACAACCACAGTGCACATCAGCCCCCCGTACGCACAGCATACCCTGCACTGTGACCCCAAGACACCACCTATGTGCAGTGACTGGCACTGCAGGAAACCATGCATCCCCAGCACTACGTCAACCCGTGCAGCACAGAAGCCTACAAGCCAGACACATCCTGTGCACCCAGCAGTGGGTGGCAGCAGACGGCAAGACCAACCGAAAGTCACTGCCATGCTGGAGATACCTCCCCATGCACACACACGCACGCACACACACACACACATACCCAGGACCATACCAGCCCAGATGGCATGTACACCCCTGCAACTGAGCACCCATAGGCAGCTGCAAATCAGAGAGCAACACATTATTCGTATAAAAATATAAAAATGTATTTCACAACAACAAACATTATCGAGAACAAGTACAACTATTTACAAGGGGGGGGACAGGTACAAGGTAGGGTTGGTCAAGGGGTAGGGATGACAAACTTGGAGAGGGAAGGCAGGGTGGTAGGGATGGGAGAAGTGGGAAGGGTAGAGAGGTCATGGGCCAGCCGGCAGCCCGTCCTCCTGCCGGTGTCCTGCAGTTCTCTGCCGCCTCCTCCACACGCCATGGCGGTGAATGGATTGCAGGATGTTGCTGTTCTGGGCCACAAGCTGTCGGATGGCCCTGACATCCCTCGCCATCCTCTGGAGAACCTCGAGGCTTAGGAAAATGGGAACACAGTCAATGGCTGTGACTGACCACAACCCTGAATACCACCCAACCTGCAAGCCATATAGCCCAATGTCCCGCACCTGTGATGGCATGCACCCACCCACAGTGAACATGCACATGGCCATCACAAACAGGCGGCACCAGCTATGCGCACCACTGCATACAGACACTGCCCATGTCCATCACAGCACAACCAAGGCTGGCAAGTGACGTGGCAACGTGGTGCGATGCCAGTTACACAGCTATGTGCCCAGTGCATGCATGGACCACCAGTGATGCATACGACGTGCTGTGAAACTGGACAGATACATGTCACCTGTGTCATGCCTACAGACATAGATACATAGCCAGTGTCGGCAGATAAGGGCCTATGGCCCACACAGTCTGTCCATTTCAGCCTGTAAGTTACTTTGTTTACCTAGAAGTCTGTTGCCTTACCCTGACCTCAAGAATTCCGTTATGTCTATCCCGTGCAGTCTGAAATCCCGTGAGTGTGTCAGCCCCCACCACTCCCTCTGGCAGGGTGTCCCACTTGTACACCACCCATTCTGTGAAGAAAGTCTTGCTCATGTTTCCTCTGAATCGTCCTCCCTCCAACTGCATCCCATGCCCTGTAGTCCTGGAACATCTTTTGCACTTCAAAATAGTGTTTCCCTGCACCCTGTTCCACCCTGTAAGATACTTGTATGTCTCAATCATATCCCCTCTCTCCCTCCTCTCCTCCAGGAGTACAGGTTCAGTTCCTTCAACCTGTCTCCCTAGGAGTTGTGATGCAAGCCATGCACCATCCTTGTTGCCCTCCTCTGAACCTTCTCCTGCCCACTCTACGTCCTTGCGTAGGTATGGTCTCAGAAATGTACACTGTACTGCAGGTGGGGCCTCACTAGTGTCTTGTATAGTGGAATGATGACCTCCCTTTCCTGCATGTTTGTATTGTGCATGGCTACTGCCCCCAGCATGCAATAGCATCCATGAAGTCATGATACTCACACTGCTCAAGCAGCTCCGACTAGGCGCTGTTGCTGGCGCTGCTGCTGCTGGTGGGCTCCAACCCCTGCTGGCAATGGGTCCCTGGCACGGCCCTCTTCACTGTTGCCCGCCATCCTCACATCCCGGCCTGTGGGAGACATATGTTGAGACAAACATCAGTGTGACTCAAAAGCAGACTGCCCCCTGCCCCAGTGACAGTGCCTGCCCACACAGCCATACCCAGTCATCTCACAGCTGCACACACTGACACAGCCAACCGTGGCTGAGCCATTACCTATGCACAGCCACCAAAACACACACACACCCCTACAGATAATACAGGTGCATATATGGCACACCCACCTGGCCTAGGCACCACACCCCGCCTGGCACGTGACCGCAGCCGATCCAGCAGATCAGGATCCCTCCGGCGGAGGTCACTGTACCGGTGCCGGCACTGCTCAGCTGACAGGCACCGTCCAGTGACCCCCACCAGGTCAGTGGCCACTTGCTGCCACACCTGGGTCTGGGCAATGGTGAAGGGCGCCTCACCATAAAGTGCCCCATAGTGGGGCTCCACTAGGGCCACCAAGTTGGCCACTTCAAGCTGGCTCCAGGACACCGCCCTCCTCCTAGCCATGGCACCAACTTTACAGCAGGCAATATGGCGCCCAGCTACGCTGTAACCCCACGTGGAGATGTTGCGCAATAGACCACCACAGGCTCCAATCGCACTGTTCGAACAGCGCTGTCACTTCACATAGCGCTGTCACCAGACAGCGCAATAGGGACATACACATGGCAGGCGAACAGTGCCAGGGGGCAAAGGTCATACACAAGGTCATGGGCAATGACGCAAGGCTACGCACAGCGCCATCTGACGAATAGGCATCCTGCGTGACTGACCAGCTGCGTACCAGTGCAACAGTGGAGTATTGCGCAGTAGTGCCACAGCACCATATAGTGCCCATTGCTGTAGCGCCACTGGCACA
The DNA here is from genome assembly GCA_016271365.2 of Neoceratodus forsteri. Taxonomy (NCBI): domain Eukaryota; kingdom Metazoa; phylum Chordata; order Ceratodontiformes; family Ceratodontidae; genus Neoceratodus; species Neoceratodus forsteri. The sequence goes on from CM057456.1 coordinate 1,730,120,010, forward strand.
ATGGTGGCCATGGCCTGAATTGCCGATCGCGCTCAGCACGTCAGCAGTGTGACAGACACCTACGTAAGCTATCTGGGCATGCGCAATGCAGTGTACCACACAGGCACAGATCTGCGCCATTAGCTCATCTGACTCTTCCGTATTGTGCAAAGCACAGATTCGCGATATTCAGCCGACACATGCAAATCATCTGATCAGCCATTCAAGGGCGCAGTGGCGTGATTTGCATGTCATTATAGTTGCTCCACTCCTAATTTGCATGTATTGCGCTATAAATGTGCGACATTGGGCTGCGTTGGCCAGATTTGGTTACTGCAGGTGAGAGGTGAGTTGCATGCTGTGTGATGTTCAGGACGATGGTCATGGGAAAATGCTGTAGACTGCACAGTGACAGGTGTCCACTTCCCCCCATACAGATCGCCATGACCAAGCAGAGTCACTGTGAGGGTGAAGACGGTGGGCATAGGAGGAGGCCCAACTTTACAGCAGCAGAGACGGAGGCTCTCTTTCAGGCCTACCTGGATGAGGAGCCAGTGCTGAGTGGACAGAGGGGCACCCCTCAGTCCCGTGCGGCTGCATGGGAGGGGATAGCTCGGGCCGTTAACCTGCACGGAAGCCACCAGCGCTCCGTGCAGGAATGCAAGAAAAAGATGGGGACAGACCGCAGGAGGTTGAAGGAGAAGGTGGCAGCCTTCAGGGCGGCACGTGCTGGCACTGGCGGGGGCCCGCCAGTGGTATTGCAGCTGACCCCAACTGAGGAGACACTGGTCGCAGCCATGCAGCCGAGCGCCATTGAGGGCGTACCAGGCGGAGGATTCCAGACAGGTGGAAGCCCATCACTGCACCGTATGACATGGTGGTGGTGTTTTGGGGGGCAGTTGTTCACACGCACTCACATGTACTCTCTTTCTGTTACAGATCCTGTTCATCTTCAGGAGACGGTGGTGGTGGGTCCAGACAGTGATGCTGACCTGCTGGACATGGAGGAGGGTCCATCTACCTCCACCACCAGCCAGCAGGCACTGCAGCAGCATGCTGCAGCTGGGCATAAACTCTGGTGTCAGTGATACGGGTGCGGGGGTGCACAGCCTGTGTCTCAGCAGTCTGGCATGCAAGCATGCCAGCACGCTGTGACCATGGCAGTAGCGTGCCTGCACCATTGATGATAGAAGGCCTGCAATGGGCAGTGATGGTTGTGTGTCCCATGGCGGACACCACGGCAGGCCAACACGTGCCCTGGGCCTGTCTGGTTCCAACTTGTGTACCAGCATGCTGGCGCGGTCCCAGGCTGTGCCTGTCAGCACCCGTGGGGGCAGCACGGTGGCTGTGCAGGTGTCTGGCACTGTTGCCAGCACAGCGGATGGAAGAGGGACCCGGAGCACAGCGGTTGGAGGGGCAGCAGCAGCGATGCGCCCACCAGGTCTGGGGGTACAGTGTCAAGCAGTGGCACATGTCCGCCGCCCTTTGATCCGCCCATTCCTGGTCCTGGCGAACAGCGCCCACCCTCAAGAGGTGTTGTGCATCAGGACCGTCCCCACCCTGGGGTCAGGATGCCGTTGGGGCACAGTACCCAGTGGACGAGCACACCGCCTGCTGCAGGAATCAGTACAGCTGCAGGCGGGTTGCAAGGTCCGTGGAGGCACTGTCTGTGTCCGTGGAGCGGCACAGCAGGGTAGTGCTCGGGACTGAGCGAGCTGGTCCGTATGTGGACGGATGTGACCGCCCGCCATTGACAGGCTGACCCAGGCAGTGGTCTCTGTCGTGGAGCGCGTTGGGCACACAGTCAGGTGCCCCTGTGCACCCACCCACAGTGCACTCTCCTCCCGTTCCGGTGTAAGTGCGCCTGCAGGCCTGTCGACACCGGGTTCGCTGTGGGCATCCCGAGCACCCCTGGTGCAGGTTTGTTCGGCATGCTGCAGACCCCTGTGCGGGCAAGGTCGCGTTCGCGCAGTGGGACCCCTGGTGGTGCAACAGTGCCACCCCATGTGGCCCCTGCTCAGCCTGCCCGTGCTGTTGGGTCCACGGCGGGGCCGCCCACGCATCCGCGGTGGCCGTGGGACAGTGCTACATGACTGAGCTGTCTCCCAGTGCGGGCCCTGTCTGGTGCTGCCATGTGTGCAATGTGTGTCATGGTGGGCAGTGCACTGCTGGGTGCTCTGCTCACACGACACCACGGACCACCTGCACACCCTCCCAACTGCTGTCCACAGGTGCGTGTGCATGATGATGCCTGCATTGCACTGTACACCAAGGTGCAAGGGTGCCCAGGTTCTGACCCTACATTCGGACAGTGCGGTGGTGGGGGTGGTCGGTGGTGCTGTGTGTTAGCAATGTCGGTTCTGCAGTGCTGTGCATCTGCCCATGTACGCTCTGTGCCTGGTGTGTGTGTGTCCATATGAGTGCTCACCCCTCCCTGATGGTGTGTTTGTATGCCTGGACCCTTCCACTCCCCTGACCATCATGCACCCCTGGTGTGTTCCCCTGTGTGCCTGTGGTTTGCGCATGGACAGTGTTGGTTGCACATGTCCCCTTGACTTACCTGTGTTGTGCGTAGTGCTCCTCTGTGATGGTGTCCCGGTGCAGCTGGGCCTGCCGGATCAGTCGGGGGTCCCTCCATCCTGGGGGGCTGCTCATCACCATCATCACCTGCGCCACTGGCGTCCCCATCGCTGTCCCCCTGTTCGACCTGTACGGCTATCCCATGGTCTTTGGCCATGTTGTGCAGGATGCAACAGGCCAGGAATATCCACAGGCCTTTGGGGCTGTACTGTAGGGCACCGGAGGTGTCTAGGCATCGGAAGCGTGCCTTGAGCATCCCAAACACCTGCTCTATGATGTTGTGGTGCGGCATGTGCCTCATTATAGCATAGCTGCGCTGGGGTCATGGGGGCGCTGGTACTGTGTGAGCAGCCAGGGACGGAGGGTATCCGCAGTCACCTGTGTGGAGATAGTGGAGATCAGTGTCATGTTCAGGTCCATATTGGCCATCTCCCTGTGCCACTACCATGGCACCTGTGGCATTCCACCCCTTGCCCAGAGTTTGCATTCCATAGATGTGTACTCACCCACTAGATGTCCTGTGGGGATGTCCCCACTCAATCGATGGCACAGTGCAGACTGATACCATATGAAGGCATCATGTGCTCCACCAGGGTGTGTGGCACAGACATTGATTATGCGCCCAGTGGCATCACACACCACCTGGCAGTTGACACTAGGGACCTTTCTGTTCCGATATGCGTGGGCCATCGGGCCAGGTGGCGTATGGATAGCCAAGCATGGGTGCAGCTCCATGGCTCCTAGCACACCAGGCATATGTGCTACCCTGTGGAACTCCTGCATGTTTGCTGTACGCTCTGCCGCGGTGCTGGGGAAATGGATGTACTCCACAGCATGTGGCAGCAGTGCGCTGAGGAATTGGGTGAGGATGCATGACGTGGCCGACTGTGTGATGCCTGTGGTGTCCCCTGTCGGCCTCTGAAAGGTGCCCGTGGCGAGCAGGCACATGCAGGCTGTCACCTTGGTCTCCACCGACAGAGCGTAACTCCGTCGTGAGGGTGCCTGCATCACATCACTGCACAGCTCACAGAGCCATCTCAGTATTGCCCTGTTTAGGCGGTACCGGCCCACGATCTCTACATCTGTGTACAGCTCAAAGCTGATGCGGGCACGGTACCGCCTGTCGGGGGCGTACCGACGACGGGCCCTTCCACGGCCACGCCCCCTGCAGCATGCATTCTCACCCCTCACAGCTTCCATGTGAAACTGGCACTGTCCATCTCCCTGGCTTCTGACCCCCTGGCTGGTGTTGCTGTGTTACCCCCACTGTCCTGACTGCTACTTCCACTGCACCAGGCATCCCCCACTGGCCTCTACAGACTATGGGACACACTTTCCTTGCCTGCCCTTTGCTGTCTGTCTGTCTGTCTCTGTCTCTATCTCTCTCTCCCCCACTTGGCAGCCTGGTAGCGTTCTTGCGCCACTTCCTTGAGCCTTTTTATTTTGGTTCATTTCCGCTAGTGCGCAATTTCCGGCTGTGCTGCTATTGCGCATCGCGCAAGTCTTTGAATATCGCATTGCGGTCTTTATGCATGGATCCGCCCCCTTCGGTTGCGCATGCCTTCATTTTCATTGCGCTGTTGCTCAGCATGTTTTCGGGGGTGCAACTGCCTCCTTCTGAATATCGCAAAATGGCGCAGTTTTGGACTGGGTTGCGCATGGCGCAACCTTTTGAATATCTGGGCCATTATATTTAAGATATTCCACTATCCTCTCCTTCAGCAGTGATTTCATTAGCTTTCCCACACCGATGTCAGGCTGACTGGTCTATAACTGCCAGTCTCCTCCCTGCTACCACTTTTGTGAAGTGGGACTACATCTGCCCTCCTCCAGTCCTCTGGATCATTCCTTTTTCCAGTGAGCTGTTAAATAGAATTGTCAGAGGTGCAAGCATTACCTCCCTGAACTTTATCTAGTACAAGATCCCGACACCCGAAATCCAGAGGAGCGAAATCCTGACAGCAAAATCCCGATGGTAAGAAAATGCTGACAGCACAATTCCTGATACTGTTCTGCAGGGGGCTCTGCTCCACTACCCCGTAAAATATATATAAACACCTCAGGGTAGCCATACTGTGGGTAATGTGGCTTTCAGGAGGTTCGCCATACTGTTGGAATTGTGGCTGTTGGAATTTTGGGTGTTGGGATTTTGTACTGATACCCCTGAATACTCTCAATACCCTAGGAGGTACCCCATCTGGTCCTATTGCTTTGTCCACTTTCAGACTAGTGAAGCCCATTAGGACTGTCTCCTTTAAAAGACTAGTGTCTACCTCCCTCCTTCAGAGCTCCTGTTACTTTTTTGTGGCCCCTCCCCTTCCACTATGAACACTGAACAAAAGTATTTGGGATGTCTGCCTTTTCAAGGTCCCCCTCTTCACTGCCCCGCCCCCATCCTTTTTTGATGAAATCGGAACTAGCCACAGTGAACAGACCAAAATGCTAAAAAAACAGACTGACTGGTCTGCTGGATCAGCTGTATCATGTAAGTTGCACTTGATCCAGCTGGCTGAGCCAGAACAGTCAGTCCAGTTTTTACCATTTTGATCTGGCCTGGCTTCAGCTGTCTGGATTTTATCAAGTCCCAGAGAGGGACCCCGATACAGTCTGTGTAGGAGTGGGCAGGGCTTAGTCTTCTACGTGCACTACGAGAATTCATATAGAGTAGGGACCTTTATAAATTGGTTTAGGTTGGGGCCTCCACCCTACCCCCCCATTTAAAATAAAACAAATAGGTGGGTGTTAAGGGCAGATACAAATCAATTTTTTTTTTTAAAAAAGGGCCATCTGAATCACATAGCTGAGGCATCCGGTGAATTTACATAGCGTGGCTGCATAGTGTAAGCTCTACTTCATATTCACATACAGTGTATGTGTGGGTCCTTAGTTCTCCACTTATGCCAACATTTGAATTTCAGAACATTCCATTCTTTGTTACGAAAGACATTTTCTGGAATCCAGACTCTTTGGTCCCTAGACAACGGGCATCCCTATGCCTCTGTTCTGCTGCTTTTCCATTTGTATACAGTCCTATTCTTCTGTTGTGATATAATTTGTTACCCTGGAAAAGATTCTGATTTCACAAGTAGAATTTATGATTTCAAGGCTGGAAAATTACAGGAACATGCAATGTCTAAAGAACTAAGTGCCTGATTAAATGCATATTTAAATTTAAATAGGTATATTTACTGCTGATTTTGCACTACCTATTGAATGTTAATTTTGCTTTTAGTATTGTACTTGTTTTGTGTCTTGAGTTGACCCTCTGTATTTTGTAGCCTCCCTCCTCCCCGGGTCACACCTGGAAATGAGGCTCAGCTCAGTGTGCCTTTCCTGGTTACCAACCTTTAAATAAATAAATAAATAAAATGTCTATCCAGAATTTAAAATTGCAGTTTATTCAGGAAAAGTCCATAGGGCAAAAAGTAACTTAAAATGGAGACTCAAATTTGGGGGTAATTTTATATAACTGAGTTGTTGAGGCCAACTGAAATATTTTTGCAGCAAATTAGAAAATCTTTGTCAATGCAGAATGCTTGAGCTTTGAATCTTGTAATATACCCACCCAACCCAGATGCCACTGAAAACAAGCTACAGTGTATGTTAGAACGCTGTATTGCTTGAAAATCTAGCGTTCCCTAATCTTGTTGTACCATCGGTGTGACGTCATGATGTTGTTGTACCATCGTGGGTACGTCACATTGATGGTACAACATCTCTTCCCACATCTACACATGTGCAAGTCGCGCTTGGTATTAGTCTTCAAAATGGCCACGGCACTTCAGCGTAGGCACCGGAGCACATCTTAATTTAAAAGTAAGTGCCATTTTGTTTTGTTAGCCGGCACACAGCAGAGCCAAATTATTTAATTTAAAATGTGGACCGGAGTAAGAGCTCAGTTGTCACCGACACCATCTTGGAAGGGGTTCCCCGACATCACAGCACGACTGCGAAAAAATCCACGAGTTGTTTTGTTGTTACTTTTGCCCATACACTGGAAAAGACAGTGTATGGGCAACAGTGAACAACAACACTGGTTCACTTCTTGAGGTTTTCATGCCAACCGAAAACCTCTCAAGCTTCGCTTTTGAGGTTTTCTTGGTTGTCATGACAACATCTTGAAGTGAACAACAGTGTTGTTGTTCACTGTTGCCGATACACTATCCTCTATGTTACCAGCTCAGTGTGTCTTTCCTGATGAAACATTTGAAATAAATTAAATTAAATACTTCATTTGTTTTTATTGTACAGATGATTTTGTATTTCTGTATTGTATGTCAGTACGTGTTCCTTTTGGCCCAGATCTCACCTGTAAATAGAGAAAAGATTGGGTTGCAGTTGAATAACAAATTTATCTCTGCTAGTGGGTGGTAAGACCCACAGCTCGCAAGTGGTGAAACCACAAGTTAGTTATAAAGGCCTTACCCTACGGGGTTAAATTTGTAATTCCACTACACATTATTACTTGGTATTACTTGGTATGAAAGAACAGAAGAAGGCCAGAGCCCATCGAGACTGTTCCCCACACTATGTGGGGCATTATTTATCTATTATCCCTCAACCAAACATCTAATTTGTTTTTAAAGACAGTGGCACTAGTTGCCTCTACCAATTCTTGCAGCAAGGTGTTCCATACAATGGATGCTCTTATTGGAAAAAAGTTTCCCCTTTTGCTGGTTTTATAAGTTTTTACTTCAAGCTGTTTATTATGCAGTCTCGGAACATGTCTCCTTCTGGAGAGTGTTAGACCACATTTTTCCATTAGATCTGGTGAATTTATTAAATTAAAAACCATAAGCATATCACCTCTTAATCTCCTAGTCTGAAGAGAGAAGAGACCAGTAGCTTTTAATCTGTTCTGATAATCCAAGTGTGTTAATCTTGGAATCATTCTAGTTACTCTCCTTTGAACCTGTTCAGAATTGCTATATTTTTTTTTTTGGTTTGGATTTGAAAGGGAGCCATAGTCTAAATCATGGTCTAATGTATGCCCTGTGCAATGGAATAAGGCATTGTTCAGTCTGATTAACAAAAGTGCGTTTATTTGCCTCAAAAGTCTGTTGGTCATGCAAGTAGTTCTAACACAGTGATCATTTGATGTAAGTTTATTATTAACATATATCCCTTAATCTTTTTCACAATTTGATGAGTGAAGTGGTAGTCCATTTATATAATATATTGTTTTTGGATTATTTACACCGAAATGCACTACTAAACATTTGTCTTGATTAAACTGCATATGATTTTCGTTTGTCCAAAGTGTTAATTTTTCCAAATCCTTCTTTAATGCAGAAATATTTTCTTGATTATTAACCTTGCCCCCCAATTTAGTATCATCTGCAAATTTAACCATGAAGTTATTTGGCCTCGTTTGTAAATCACTGATAAAGAGATTAAACAATGTTGGTCCTAAAACTGACCCCTGTGGTACACCACTTGTCACACTACCCAAATCAGACAAGATATCATTAATTCTGACTCTCTGAGAACGATTTGTCAACCAGTTTAAAGTCCAGTTGACAATATCAGGTGACAAACCTAGATTGTGCATTTTAGTAATGAGTTTTTCATGTGAGACTTTATCAAAAGCTCTACTAAAGTCCAAAAGAATTACATCAGTAGGGATACCCACATCTAGTAGAGTACTTATATTATTGTAAAAAGATATCAGATTGGTGGTGCAAGAATACTTGGGAGTAAACCCATGCTGATTTGAATCATAAATTCCTAATTTTTTACAATCTTGATCTATTAGAGACTTCATTACTCGTTCCATTAATTTACCAGCCACTGAGGTCAGGCTAATTGGACGATAATTTTGCACAGAACCTCTACTGCCTTTTTATGTTGCTTGCACGCATGTGCAAGAAACATAGTGCCATCATCGGAGATTTCGGAGGTGTGTCACCTCCTCCTCCAATTCAGTCAGGCTGGCAGGCACCCCTGGGAGTTAACGCATTTTGGAGCCGTTCATGACACGCCCAAAATGCAGTGGCACAGTTGAAAGTGGGGAGCTACCAGTGAGCACTGATAAGATGATCGGCTGCTCACGCAGCTCCCCCAAGACACGCGCGGGCATGCGCGCCCCTGACGCACTGTATAGCCGACGGGGTGCCCAACTCATCGGGCTGAGCTGCACCCCCTCAGTAGTAGGTGCCACGCTGAGAGCCCACCTTAGCGGGCAGCAGTCCTTTGGCCGCAGGAGTGCCCAATCCGCTGCTGAACGCCTCATCCTTGTGCCACGCTGGGAGCCCACCCCAGTGTGGCAACAATACCATGGCCGACGGGGTGCCCAACCCCGCCAGTTGAACGCCCCAACGCCCCAGCAAACGCCCCACTTCATCGCCTTTTTTTTTAAACCTGTAAACGAAACGGTTCCGCGGGCGCCCTCCCAGCCCCCCACAACCCACACCCACCCACCGCGCACTCCAGCCTCCCCACACTTCCTCACCCCATACTTACCTCCGACTCGCGCGACAGTCTTCTGTGGACCGGAACACGCCTGCACTTTTCAAAGCCGAACGCAAACTGAGGAAATGCCGGTAAGCTGTATAATGGGCTAGATAGGGGTTTCAACCTTTGTTGCATATTCTCAGGCATTTTTGATTTTACTCATTACATGAGTTTGATCTTCATGAATGATGTCACTGTCATGCGATATTTAGCTCAGGGTGATTCGCAGTGACTGCGAAATCACCCTTCGGGCCCGAATACCACCATGGCAGTGACATTATTCATGAGAAGGGGTCCCAAAAGCCCCATGTTGAAAATTTGGTGCCAAAATTCCAAAAAATGACTGTTTTACGAGCGTACATTGCGCAGTTCCTACGCAGGCTCATAAGTTCGCGAAATTTCAATATTTTCACTCCAGATTTTCAACATTGCCATTTTACCACACCTTCTTATGAGTAGTACAGCTGTCATTTTTTACATCTCACCCAAAATGTGTTTCCGCCCATGTAGCGCAGAATGGCGCAGTCGTGTGTGCAAATCGATGTACAGGACAAATTAAGAAAATCACAATGACACTGTTCATGAGCAGAGATCTTAAAATGGCTATGTTGAAAATTTGGTGAAAAAATTCCTAAAAATGACTGTTTTATGAGCGTGCGTTGCGCAGTTCCTACGCAGGCTCGTAAGTTCACAAATTTTCAATATTTTCACTCCAGATTTTCAACATTGCCATTTTACCACACCTCCTTATGAGCAGTACAACTGTCATTTTTCACATCATGCCCAAAACATGTTCAAACAACATGAAGTCTTGCTATATTATGACAATTGCAGTTTGTCCCACCATTAGAACTGCTCCGGAGGTGAAAGAGTTAACTACCATTCTAGGAATGGAGTTTGAAGCGAGCTCGGTTAGAGAAGCTCTGTCTGGATGATTTCAAACTGAAACTGTCAGATTTTTACTCCTCACTGAACAGTCGCTCCGGAGATTTCTCCTTCTGCTCGGTTCATTTCTCGGTTTAAACAGTATTTTCTCGGTTAAATTCAACCGCGAGTATTATTATTTTAACCGCAAACCGATCGGTTCAAGCTCTGTCTGTGGTATTGTAAGTAATAGATTTTTAATTCTGTGTGGAACTTGTAAATGTTTATCGGTTCGGTTTGAACCGATCAGGTTGGTTAAAACTTTAAAGTATAAGCATTTTAAAGCTTTTAGAGTGCGGTTCCCGGTTCTTATTGGTTCTAAAAAAAACGGATTTCATTACGGTTTTTTCCACGACCCGTGACACGGTTGGGAACCGATAAGGGTGTCTTGCCTGGCACTGCCGTTAAAAGGGCAAGTTTGTTGGTTAGGCTGGCATCATGTCTGAGAAACCCAAAAGAAAAACCCGGCCCACTGGGTTTCAACACTGTAGTGTCTGTGGGGAAGCCTTTGCCAAGGCTGACCCACACACTACTGTGTTTATTGTCTGGGGTTTGACCACCTCAATTCAGACTGCCAGATTTGTAAGAATTTCCCTGCAGCCACCCTGGATAAGAGAGTGGGCAGGCTCAGGAACGAGAGGCCAAAAGTCCGCTGACCGGATGAGCCAGCCCGGTTCGGTGCCAACCGAACCGAGGGAGTGCCCTGACCAGGCGAGACTTCTCGGCAAGTAAGCTGGCTCTGAGGAGCCAGTTCCAGCAAAGAAAACTAAAAAATCAGCAGGTATGGAGTCCAAAATTCTTTCTCCAACTGCTGCAGAAATAGCAAAAGCTATACAAATTGTACAGTCACTTTCTCCGGTTCCGTCCGAACCGCCACTGTCTGGTAAAAGGTCAGTTCGGCTGGTTCCACCGGTTCAAGAATATGATATTGGAGATTTTTATGAACCAGAGGAGGGGGAGGAGGATTATGAACAGTGTGAATGTGACTTTGAGAGTCTGGATGTGCCCAATTGAACCGGACATCTCCCCAGACAGACCTTTAGAATCTCCCCCTATGCTTTCTGAGTCCCCTTCTCATTTTTTGTTTTATAAAAAGGTTGCTGAAACCCTCCAGCTCCCATTAGAGGAAGCTGTGGATGAGCAAGAGGAACCTGATTTTGTGGAAATGATGGATATCCCAGAGTCTAGGAGATTATCTATCCCCTTACAGAAGTCTTTTAGGAAGCAAACAATAAATATTCTAAAAGCCCCTAATGCTGTGCCTCCTGTTGACAAAAAGATGGACAGGAGGTACAGTTTGTCAGGTCCTGATACAGACTTTCTTTCACAGCAATGCAGTCACGTTAGTAGTTCAGGCTGCAGCCTGTGATAAAGCTAACATTCCCTGGCTTCACATCCTCCTGACAAGGACTCCAGGAAGATTGATGCCATGGCTAAAAACAATACATGGCAGCGTCCTTGGGACTCAGACAAGCAAATTACATGGCTTATGTGGCAAGATACCAAAAATCTAGATGGGACACTGTCATGGCTTTGACTAAACAGGCCCTGGCCAGCTTGCCAAGGAGCTGGAGCAGGTGGCTACTGATGGTATTGAGGCTTCCAAGGTGCAGTTCCATGCTGCTGTGGATTCTAATGATGTATCCTCTAGAGTCATGGCTACATCTGTGGCCTTTCAGGTTAGCTTGGCTCAGGTGTACTAACTTGTCACAGGATACCCAGACTAAGGCTATGGATTTTCCTGTGGTGGGGAATTCTCTGTTTGGGGAGCAGACAGAGAATTACATGAAGAAAATGGATGAATACAGAACAACTTATAGGAGTGCACAAGCCAAGGAGCGGCAAGCCACTCCTCAGAAGCAGACCCCCAGGGGTAGAGGTAGGCCCTTTCACAGGCCTTTTTACCAAACCCAGGCTTCTTCCGCTTATGCTCAGAGGGGTTCTTCAGAGGCAGAGGCAGAAGGAGTGCAAGTAGGTCTGCTCCCACCCCTCAGCCTAAAGCCCCTGCCAAACAGGCACCCTGATGGGGTGCCCAGGGCTGGTTCTCCACTACTTGTAGGGGGCAGGCTGGCTTACTTCGTCCAGGACTGGGAGTCTCTAACTTCAGACAATTGGGTCCTGGAAGTAGTAAGCCAGGGTCTGGTTCTCAGCTTCAAAACATTTCCAAGGATGAGAGCCAGATTTTTTCCACCTGCAAACCCTCTAGAGGCCTTTACCTTAGAAACAGAAGTCTCAACCCTCCTAGCTCTCAGAGCTGTAGAAAGGGTTTCCCCCCTACACCAGGGCAAGGGTCTGTACTCCAGGTACTTCCTTACCCCAAAAAAGACAGGAGAATGGCGGCCCATTTTAGACCTAAGATATCTGAACAAGCACCTTTTGAAACCAAAGTTCAAAATGGTGACTCTGGCAATGATTTTACCTTCTCTAAGGCCAGGGGACTGGCTAGCTTCCCTGGACCTCAAGGATGCCTATTTCCATGTTCTAATCAGAAGCTCCCACCGAAAGTACCTCAGATTCGAACTGCCCTCAGGTCATTACCAGTTCAGAGCAGTGCCTTTCGGCCTCACCTCTGCCCCAAGGGTATTCACAAAATGTCTGGCAGTAGCAGTTGCTCATTTAAGAAGGCAAGATTGCTGTCTTTCCCTATCTAGACGACTGGCTCATTGTAGGCCAGTCTCCAGAACAGGTCAAATCACACCTGCAAGTTACCCAGCAGCTGCTCACCTCTCTGGGCTTCTTGCTCAATCTTCCAAAGTCAGTTCTGGAACCTGTTCAGGTACTCACCTTCATAGGTGCAGAATTGGACACAAAGCAGGCCAGAGCCTTCCTACCCTTAGAAAGGGTAAGGAACCTGGTGGCCCTGGCCTCCTCCTTCACTCTGCAGGTCTCTCGACCAGCAAAGCACTTCTTACAGCTCCTAGGGCACATGGCTGCTTCCACAGCTGTAGTGCAAGGAGCAAGATTTCAGATGAGGACATTCAGTTTCACTTGAGAGCCTTTTGGTCTCAGAGAAAGATCCTTTCCAAGTTGGTCCCAGTGACTCGAACCCTGATCCAGGCCCTTCAGTGGTGGCAGGATCAGAGCAATTTAAGACTGGGGGTCCCCTTTATCCCTCTATCTCATTCCTTGACCCTCACTACGGATGCATCCCTTCTGGGATGGGGAGCTCACATGGGCGACCTCTCCACTCAGGGAGTGTGGTCCCCTCAGGAATCTCTGCTCCACATCAATTTGCTGGAACTCAGAGCTGTCTTTCTGGCACTTCAAGTGTTTTCTGCATCTGTTCAGAACAAAGTGGTACAAGTCAGAACAGACAACACCACCACAATGTGGTACATCAACAAACAAGGGGGCACTCGGTCTTGGCCTTGTGCACGAACAACAATGAAATTGTGGTCTCTGGCTTATTCCCTGAACACTTCCCTCATAGCAGTTCACCTCCCAGGAAAGGACAATGTCCTGGCAGATGCTCTCAGCAGGATTTCCCAGGGCCATCACGAATGGTCACTAGATCCCCAAGTACTGGGAATTGTTTTTGCCAGATGGGGCACCCCTCAGATAGACCTTTTTGCAGCCCCAGACAATCACCAACTTCCACTGTTTTGTTGCAGGCCCCCAGTGATGGGCTCAGTCCCTCTGGATGCCTTTCTCCTGGATTGGGAAGGGAAGTTTCTATATTATTTTCCTCCCTTCCCTCTCCTATTCAAGGTGCTAGTCAAAATCAGATCCCAGCCTTGCAGGATGATTCTGATTGCTCCAGATTGGGCCAGGCAGCCCTGGTACCCACTCCTTCTGTCCTTAGCAGTCCATCTTCCCCTGTGCCTCCCCAGGAGGCACAATCTGTTATCTTGTGCACAGGGGAGGGTTTGGTATCCGAATCTCAACTCCCTCAACCTCAAGGCCTGGCTCTTGAGGAGTTAGAGTTTGCTGACCTACACCTTTCTCAAGGTGTTCTCGACATCCTGAAGGCATCTAGGAAGCCTTCCACTAGGGCCACTTATAATTCTAAATGGAAAAGGTTTTCCATCTGGTGCTCGGGGAAGCATATTTCCCCGGAATCTGCTGATTTGCCCATTGTTTTGGACTATATGGTCCATCTTAATTCTTTGGGCCTGAGACCAGCTACCCTGAAAGTTCATTTGGCAGCTGTCTCTGCTTTTATTTCAGCAGGAAAGCTCTCTTCTCTTTCCGCTCACCCTGTATTTTCCAAGTTTTTTAAAGGATTACTTCATACTAGTCCACCTTTCAGGGACCCGGCCCCTGCCTGGGATCTTAATGTTTGCATTGCTCAGTTGATGCAACCTCCCTTTGAACCTCTGTCTTCCGAAGAGCTCAAGTATTTGACTTGGAAAACTGTTTTTCTAGTAGCCATCACTTCTGCCAGGCGCATAAGTGAGTTACAAGCCTTGTCAGTGGAGACTGACTTTATTTCCTTTCACAGGGATAAGGTAGTCCTTAGGACTAACAGGAAGTTTTTGCCTAAGGTGGTTTCAGATTTCCATCTGAACCAGTCTATCTCCCTTCCAGTGTTCTTTACTGACCATTCCTCCTCTGGTGAGAGGAGGTTACACAGTTTAGATGTTAAGAGGGCCCTTAGTTACTATATAGAGCGTACCAAGGGTCATAGGTTCGAATCCTCCAACTTTTTCTCACTTTTGGTGAGGTTGGAAAAGTAAACCTGCCACTAAGAGATCCATAGCCAGGTGGATTGTCTCTTGTATCCAATTTTGTTACCAAAACTGGGAAAGGGTCCCCTTCAGGCCTGAGGGCTCACTCACCAGAGGTACAGCTGCGTCTATAGCTGCTGCCAGAGACATCCCTATTTTAGAGATATGTCAAGCAGCTACCTGGAAACGGTACACACTTTCACCAAGCATTACTCCTTGGATATCCAGGCCAGGAGGGATGTTAGATTTTGCACAGCCGTGCTTCAGAGCCTATTCCCTAAGTAGGTTCTGTCCCTCCTCCATGGAGGTACTGCTGTGTATTCTGCAATTGTCATAATATAGCAAGACTCCATTAGAAGAAACAACATTACTAAGGTGAGTAATTTTTTCTTCTCAACACTTCCCTTCAGCCTTACCTCTGCACCAAGGGTCTTTACCAAGTGCATAGCAGTAGTAGTGGCACACCTCAGAAAACTGGGTGTCACAATTTTTCCTTATCTGGATAATTGGCTAATCAAAGTGAAATCCCACTAACAGGTGTCAGACCACCTTCAAGTAACCCAGGATATGCTGCTCTCCCTGGGATTCCTTCACAATACCAAAAAGTTAGTCCTGACCCCTGTGCAGGTTCTGCAGTTCATAGGTGCAGAACTGAATACAGTAGTGGGAAGGCTTTTCTCCCTCAGGAGAGGGCAGAAAGCATTCAGCTTCTGGCAGGCTCATTTGTCCTGGGCAGGCCAAAGCCAGCAAAACAGTTTCTTCAACTGTTAGGGCACATGGCCGCAGCAACAAGCACAGTCAAAGGTGCCAGGTTTCAGATGAGAGATATTCAGTTCCACCTCAGAGCACACTGGTGCCAAAGGCGGGAACCCCTCTCAAAGTCAGTACCTGTCACACAAATGTTACTGCATGCCCTCCAGTGGTGGAGGGAACTGGAAAACTTAAGGGAAGGGGTTCAATTTCTATAGGAGCCTCCCTCCCTGGTTCTCACAACCGATGCTTCCTTGCTTGATTGGGGTGCTTACTTAGGGGATCACACCATCCAGGGTACTTGGGAGAGTGCAGACTCACTCCTGCACATAAACCTGTTGGAGTTAAGAGCTGTTTCTCTGGCCCTTCAGGGTTTCTCTCATCTCCTACAAGGAAGGGCGGTACAAGTCAGACCAGACAGTACCACAACAATGTATTACATCAACAAACAAGGAGGGACAAGCTCCACTCCTCTGTGTACAGAGACAATGAAGATATGGAGCCTCGCTTACTCTCTAAATGCCTCTCTACAGTCCATTCATCTGCCAGGCAAGGACAACACCTTGACAGATGCCTTGAGCAGGATAAACCAGGCCCATCATGAATGGGCATTGAACAAGTATGGTGAATGCTGTATTCAGGCGGTAGGGGATCCCAGAAATAGACCTTTTTGCTTCCCACCAAAATAACCACTTACCTTTTTATTGCTGCAGGGCCCCAGTGAAGGGGACAGTTCCAATGTATGCCCTGATTCTGTATTGGACAGGCAGGTACTTCTATGCCTTTTCTCCTTTTCCTCTGATACTCTGGGTGCTCATCAAGCTCAGGTTACAACCAGCTTCGATGATTCTGGTAGCCCCAGATTGGGCAAGACAGCCTTGGTACTCCCTGCTGCTCTCAATGTCTGTGAGCAAACCGAGTCACCTCCCTCTGAGGTACAATCTACTGACTTCCTTTCAGGGGAGGGTACTGTACCCCAATCTCTGGTCTCTCAAGCTCAAGGCCTGGCTCTTGAGGACTTGGAATATGCAGATTGCAATTCTCTGAAGCAGTTTTAGAAGTCCTTAAGGGTTACAGGAAGTCTTCCACCAAGAAAACCTATGCCTCAAAATGGAAAAGATTTTCCATTTGGTGCAGTGACAAGGGTATAGTCCCAGCCCAGGCCGGGATCCCAACCCTTCAAAAAACATGAAGTCTTGCTATATTATGACATATGCAATATGTCCCAGCCTTAGAACTGCTCCGGAGGTGAAAGAGTTAAAGTCTATGCCAGGCATGGAACTTAGAGCTCAAGCTCGGTTGAAAATTCTATCTGTTGTTCTTCAAACTAAAACTGTCAGATTCTTTACTCCGCCTCACTGAACAGTCGCTCTGGAGATTCCTCCTTCTGCTTGGTTCATTTTGTCGGTTAAAGTATAAAAGTTTTCGGTTTTTTAACCGAAATTAAACCGCAACCGGTTGGTTCAAGTTCTATCTGTGGTATTGTAAGTACTAGATAGGTTTTTACATTTAATTCTGTGTGGAACTTGTAAACATTTTCATCGGTTTGGTTTGAACCGATCAAGTTACTTCTATTACATTACAGTCTTTTAGAAGTGCAGTTCCCGGTTCTTATCGGTTCTAAAAAACGAAGATTTAATTACGTCATTTGCACACTCTGTGACACGTTGGGAACCGATAAGGGAGTCTTGTTGGCAGATGGCCGTGAACGGGCAAGTTTTTGGTTAGGCTGGCACTATGTTTGAGAAACCCAAAAGAAAAACCCGCCCACTGGGTTTCAGCACTGTGTTGTATGTGGGGAAGCTTTTGCCAAGGCTGACCCCTACACCACATGTGTTTATTGTCTGGGGTTTGACCACCTCATTTCAGACTGCCAGATTTACAAGGGTTTTCCTGCAGCTACCCTGGATAAGAGAGTTGGTAGACTCAGGGAACGGGAGGCCAAAAAGTCCGCTGACCCGGATGGCCAGCCCGATTCGGTTCCAACCGAACTGGAGGGAGTGCCTCTGACCAGGGCGATACTTCCTCGGGCACAAGGAGAGCCGACTCTGAGGAGTCGGTTCCAACAAAGAAATCTAGAAAATCAGCAAATAGCTAAAGCAATAAAAATTGTTCAGTCACTCTCGATACCCGACCGAACCGCATCATCAGGTAAGCCGGTTCGGTCGGTTCCTCCGGTTCAAGAGTATTATTTAGAGGAATTTTATGAACCAGAGGAGGGGAAGAGGAGTAAGGAGGAGAGTGAATGTGGTTTTGAAAGTCTGGATGTGCCCATTGAACCGGACATCTTCCAGACAGACCTTCAGGAGTGTCCCCAGGCTTTCTGAGTCCCTTCTCATTTCATGTTTTAAAAAAAAAAAAAAAGTGGCTGAAACCTCCAGCTCCTTATGGAGGAAGCTGTAGATGATCAAGAGGAGCCTGATTTTGTAGAAATGATGGATATCCCAGAGTCTAGGAGACTGTCTATTTCTCTGCATAAATCTTTTGGAAACAGACAGTAAAGTTTTTAAAAGCCTCACACCATACCTCCTGTTGATAAAAGAGTGGACAAAAGGTATGCTTTATCAGGCCTCGATATGGAGTTCCTTACACAACAATGCAGCCACATGGGGTGGTGCAGGCTGCAGCCTGTGACAAGGCAAATATTCCTTAGCTTCTCACCCCCTGACAAGGACTCCAGAAAGATAGATGCCATGGCAAAGAAACAGTACATGGCAGCTTCCTTAGGACTCAGACAGGCTAATTATATGGCTTATGTTGCTAGATATCAAAAATTCAGATGGGATACTGTTTTAGCTCTGAAAAGCAGGTTCTGGCCAGCTGACAAAGAGCTGGACCAGGTGGCCTCTGTTGGTATTGAGGCATCCAAGGTGCAATTCCATGCTGCAGTGGAGTCTAATGATGTTTCATCCAGAGTCATGGCTACATCTGTGGCTCCCTCGAGAATGGCTTGGCTCAGATGTACTAGCCTGTCACAGGATACCCAGACTAAGGCCATGGATTTCCTGTTAGGCAACTCTGTTTGGGGAGCAAACAGAGAATTACATGAAGAAAATGGATGAATATAGGACCACCTATAGGAGTGCACAGGCCAAGGAAAGGCAAGTCACTCCCAAAGGCAGCCCCAGGGGCAGGGGTAGCCTTTCATAGGCCTTTTACCAAGCTCAGGCTTCCTCTTCAGCTTTTGCAGAAGGGGTTCTTTAGAGGGAGAGGCAGACGGGGTGCAGGCAGGCCTGCTTCCACCCCTCAGCCTAAAGCCCCTGCCAAACAGGCACTCTGATGGGGCGCCCAGGGCTGATTCTCCATTACCTGTAGGGGGCAGGCTGGCTTACTTTGTCCAGGACTGGGAGTCTCTAACGTCAGACAAGTGGGTCCTGGAAGTAGTAAGCCAGGGACTGCTTCTCAGCTTCAAAAAATTTCCAAAGATGAGAATCGGATCTTCCCTTGTCAGTCTTCACCATTCATTACTGCTTGAGGCTTGCAAGCCAGGCGGCACACCGCTCCGGGAGTTTTTTTTTGAGTGGTCAGCAGGCGCCCTCCAGGAGGCGTACTCGTCATGCGTGAGGGCGGCCGTTAGGTGCCGCAGACTCCTCCTCCATCTCAGTTCTGTTTCTCCCGCCGTCGAGGCTGCACCTGCTGCGCGGTAGCGTATAGTTTCTCGTCTTTTTCCACAACTCAAGACTCCTCGTTTTTCTCAGACCATCCACTCAACGCAGTATACCGGTAAGACCGTTCCTTTTTATTTCTATACTGCGCCGCCAAGTGCTTTATTACTTTTTTTCCTTGTTTAGTTCTCATCATGTCCGGTTCGGGAGCAAGGCGTAAGTCGAAGGCGGGCCGCGCCCCTATGTGTCAGTGCTCCTGTGGCCGGCATTTTTCCGCCTCGGACCGGCATGATGTCTGTCTCCGTTGCCTGGGACCCAACCACGACATGGACGCGTGCGACACTTGTTTCTCCATGGACCATCGTGTCCCTCGAGTCCAGCGTTCAAGCTCGCAAGCCCCGCGACCTCGAGGACGGCGCTGCTCAGGGATTCCCAGGTAAGGTCTCTAGGCCCTTCTCCCGGTCCCCTCCCGGTTATGTCGCGGAGGAAGCTTCCTCCTCTTCTCTCGAAGAGGAAGCTTCTCTCCAGTGTCGGGGAACGTCGTGGTCCCTTCCGGGCTGTGATGAGGACACTGCCTCGGCAGTCACCCTCCTCGGAGGTGCAGGCTCCCAGTGTCGAGACCCCATGATTTCTGGGCCTGGCACGGTGGACCCTCGGCCCGCCGCCCTCCAGGCGCCGTTTGGATCCCGCGCCGTTTGCGGCTACGGTGATCGAGGCAGGCCGTGGCTGGCGCCGGCCCTGGCCTTGGTGCGCGGGCCCAGTCTGTGCTCCCGGCAGTGCCAGGTTGGGTTCCGACGCTGGGAGCGGTGCCGTGGGCCTAACTAGTGCGGCAGGGGAGCCAGGACCAGGCCTGGCTGTCGCGAGTGGACTGGGGTCGTCCGGCGCCGTTTGCGGCGCCATTGCTCCGGGGATCCCTGGGGTTGCCAGCATTGAGGTTCTGCTGGTCTCGTCCTCTTCGGAGGCCGATGACTCAGATGTGACCCATCCTGGCACTCCTGACTCTTCGGGTCAGGGTCCCCGGTGGCACAGGGTGCTAGGCGGCGCAGTGGGCCCTTTTCACTGTCTCCCTCCCATCCCCCTGAGGGTCCTCGGCTGGGGGGCCCTGGGTTCAGGGGTGATGTGGTGGGGACTGAGGAGGAGGCTCCCCCTCCTAGGGGGCCTGTGACAGCTGCCCTCCCGGGTGCTGTTGCCTCCTCTCGGGGTGGGGGAATGCTGCGGTCGAGGAGGAGGGCTCTCTGGGAGTCCAAGGGGTCGAGGGGCAGGGTGCCCCGGTCTCCGCTGGCCACCCCTCGTGGGGTGGCTAGGAGCCGTAGCGCCGAACCCCGCCCTTTCCTCTTGGGCCCCGGGGTTCCCTCCAGTGGCATTGCTGTGGACTGCCCTTCTGGAGCCATGCAGTCCCGGGTTCGTCACAGGGGAGGTTCCCCGGGCTCTTCCAGGCATCGCATCCTCAGGGTCTCGTCTTGCGGCCTGGTTTGTTGTCCGGGATCCCGCCAGCTCGGGCTCCATTCCCCAGATTTCAGAGCCCTGGCAGAGGTCAGTTGCCTCTTCATAGGTGCCTTCTCCAGTACCTCTGCATCCACCCCCCGCTCTTCCAGGCCATGTCGGTCCTACGGGTCCATTATCCTGGGAGCAGTTCAGAGGTTCTGCCGCGGCCTTCCCCTCATACGTTAGATACATGCATGAGCGGGTCTTTCGACTCTCCCCACCGCCGCAGGAATCTTCTGGACATTTGAGCTCTCCATCATCCTCGTCTTCCTCCTCTGAGGGAGAGGAACCCCTTGCTTATCTTTCTTCCGACGCTGATTTCACTGAATGTCAGCGATTCCTCTCGAGGATGGTGAGGGATCTTCGAATCTCTTACGTTAGGCGAGACAATACTGAACGGGAGACGCGTGAATTCCTTGGAGAATTCAGTGCCCAGCACCTGGTGGTACCTTCCTGGCCTATCCCCTTCCAGGGCGTCTATCCGTTCCTGGCAATCGTCGCCGCCCCTTTCTCCAGCCCGGCAGACTGTCGTCGAAGGTATTGTTGCCTCAAGATCCTGGGTACCTTCCCAGCCCATCCTCGGGTTTGATGTACCTAGAGGCTCCTTCCAGGCGCCGCCCGCTAGCGACCGACCTCAGATTCGGATTCACTACAATTCGGCCCATTAGGGGCGAAGAGTGTTCTCTTCTTCTCGTGCGGTGGCATTGCATCATCATCAGGCTCACCACGCTGCCTACATCGGCATCTGTGATGCGATGCTCTCCCAGCTCCCAGCATCAATGCCTGATATGGAGCAAACCAGACAGGCTATTGCCCTCTCCACTATAGGCCTGGAGCTGGCAAGACACCAAGCAAGGGCATCTTATGATGCCAATGAGGTGGCTTCCAGGCTTGCGGGGACAGCGATCTGCATTAGGCGGATGGCATGGCTCCGTCTATCAAGGTTGTCACCCCTGGCCCGGCGTAGGGTGATGCGCTCCGCTTTCCGGGGGACCCGTCTTTTTTTCTCCAGAGCTAGGAGACTTTTGCAGGGGCTTCCTCCGTCTCCCCATCCTCGAGGGGCACCTCCTAGCTCTTCTCCCACTTAGGCTTCTCTTTGTGTTAGCCAGGGTCTTCCCTTCTGTTCCTCACCAACAGGAGGCTGAGGGTCTTGTTCCCTCAGGGTTCTAACCCCCCTTTTTCAGGGGGCTGGTACTCACAGCAGTAATGAATGGTGAAGATTGACAAGGGAAGATATGAAAATTACGTACCTACCGTAATTCTTGATCTTCTTGATCTTCACCATTCTACTGATCTCCACCACCTTCCCCTCAGTGGCCTCCTTCTGTGGCGTCTCCCTCTCCCGTCTCGTTCCTCTCTCCCCTTGGCCTTTATGCCAAAAAAAATCTGTTTTTTCCCATTCTGAGAATGGATTCTCTTTTCCTCAAGGTAGGGAGGAGCAGTGCGGTTGCAAATATCTTTAATTCTGAGGAACTGTTTCTGACTGCCTATGGTGCGATTCCTCACCTTTTTCAGGTCATGTGTTTCACAGCCTGGTGGCCATGCCCTGTCTTGGCCTCCTCAAAGTTTGGAACCCCTGGCAGGCATTATTTTCAAGCTTTTCCAGCTGCTGACTGAACTTGTCAGCTTCAAGCCTCTGTCTACCTTGTCCTAGCAAGTCTGATTGAGTTCCTCTTATTTTTCTTTACAAACTGCCTTCGAGAAGGCATAGTCTTTCCATACTCTTCTGTGGTAGCACTAACAAGGTGCTAAGGAACTTAGTCCTTTTCCTGGATGGGCGCTCTTCCGGAACAGGTTCTGCTCAGACAGTCTAGGAGCCCTCAACTAGGATGAAGGGACTTGGCATGTTGAGAGTTCAGAGAGTCTGCCCTCTCTTGGGTCTGTTCAGGAGGTTCGGTGGAACCTCTCCTCAGTCCTAGCAACTGGAATTCTTGCTCCCTTATTAGTTTCGAGCCTATAAGCCTCTCAACCAACAATGCTCGATTGGCACTGTTCTCCTTTTCAACATGCCTCTTTCTTTCTTTCTTTCTTTCTTCCTTCTTCTTCTTCTTCTTCTACTACTTCCTCTCCCTCTCTCTGTTCCTCCCCTAGAGCCGCCCCAGAAAGGAGGCCCTGCGGTCCCTTAGGGTAGGAATTCTCTCTCCTCTGTCTATTCTCCATTGGCTTATTCCTTTTTCAGTTTATTTCTTTTCCTTTTTCTATCCCTCGGCTCTCTTGCCTCACTTTCTTTTTCTTACACTTTATTTTGCCTCTCCATTAAGGAACTGAGATGGAGGAGGAGTCTGCAGCACCTAACGGCGCCCCTCGCGCGCATGATGTGATACGTCCTCCTCGAGGTAGCGCCCGTTGGCCAATCAAAAAAAAAAAAAAAACTCCTGTAGGTGCGCACCTCCGCTTAACCAAGCAGTAATGAATGGTGAAGATGCAAGAGAAGATCAAGAATTACAGTAGGTATGTAATTTTCATATCTTTTCCACCTGCAAATTCTTCAGAGGCTCTTGCCCTGGAGGCAGAACTCTCTACCCTCCTGGCTCTCAGAGCTGTGGAAAGGGTTTCACCCCTACACCAAGGCAAAGGGTTGTACTTCAGGTACTTCCTTATCCCAAAAAAGACAGGAGAATGGCGGCCCATCCTGGATCTCAGGTATCTAAACAAGCCGCTTTTAAAACCAAAATTCAAAATGGTGACTCTGGGAATTATTTTACCCTCTTTAAGGCCAGGGGACTGGCTAGTGTCCCTGGACCTCAAGGATGCCTATTTTCATGTTCTCATCAGAAGCTCCCATCGAAAGTACCTCAGATTCGAACTGCCCTCAGGTCATTTCCAGTTCAGAGCAATGCCCTTCGGCCTTATATCTGCCCCAAGGGTATTCACAAAATGCCTGGCAGTAGCAGTTGCCCACTTAAGAAGGCAAAAAATTGCCATCTTTCCTTACTTGGACGACTGGCTCATAGTAGACAAGTCCCTAGACCAAGTCAGGTTACACCTTCAAGTAACTCAGCAACTGCTAACTTCTCTAGGTTTCCTTCTCAATCTTCCAAAGTCAGTTCTAGAGCCTGTCCAGCTTCTCACCTTCATAGGTGCAGAACTGAACACCTGGAAAGGGCAAGTACCCTGATTTCTCTGGCTTCCTCCTTCACCCTGCAGGTCTCTCGGCCAGCAAGGCACTTTCTACAGCTCCTGGGACATATGGCTGCTTCGACAGCAGTAGTGCAGGGAGCCAGATTTCAGATGAGGGACATCCAGTTCCATTTGAGAGCCTTTTTGGTCTCAAAGAAAGGACCCTCTAACTAGATTAATTCCAGTGACTCGAACCCTGATCCAGGCCCTTCAGTGGTGGCAAGACCAGGGCAATTTGAGACAGGGGGTTCCCTTTACTCCTCAGTCTCACTCCTTAATCCTTACTATAGATGCATCCCTATTGGGGTGGGGAGCTCACATGGGCAACCTCACCACCCAGGGATTGTGGTCCCCTCAGGAATCTCTGCTCCACATCAATCTGTTGGAACTCAGAGCAGTTTTTCTAGCACTTCAAGCTTTTTTTCAAATCTGTTCAGAACAAGGTTATTCAAGTCAGAACAGACAATACCACCACAATGTGGTACATCAACAAGCAAGGGGGCACTCGGTCTACAGCCTTGTGCAACGAAGCAATGAAGTTGTGGTCTCTGGCTTACTCCCTGAACACCTCCCTTGTAGCAGTTCACCTCCCAGGCAAGGGCAATGTCCTGGCAGATGCTCTCAGCAGGATTTCCCAAGGCCATCACGAATGGGCTCTGGATCCCCTTGTTCTGGAGGTGGTATTTGCCAGATGGGGCACACCCCAGATAGATCTTTTTGCAGCCCCAGACAATCACCAACTTCCCCCTTCTTTGTTGCAGGCCCCCAGTGTTGGACTCAGTCCCCCTGGATGCCTTTCTTTTCAGTTGGGAAGGGAAGTTTCTCTATGCCTTTCCACCCTTCTCTCTCTGTTCAAAGTGCTAGTCAAAATCAGGTCTCAATCCTGCAAGATGATTCTGATTGCTCCAGACTGGGCCAGACAGCCCTGGTACCCACTCCTTATGTCCTTAGCAGTCCACCGTCCCCTGTGTCTTCTCAGGAATCACAATCTGTTATCCTGTGCTCAGGGGAGGGTTTGGTACCCGAACCTCAAATCTCTCAATCTCAAGGCCTGGCTCTTGAAGAGTTAGAGTTTGCTGACCTACATCTTTCCCAAGGTGTATTGGATATTCTGAAGGTTTCTAGGAAACCTTCCACCAGGGCTACTTATAATTCCAAATGGAAGAGATTTTCCATATGGTGCTCTGGGAAGAATGTTTCCCAAGAATCTGCTGATTTACCCACAGTCCTGGATTATATGGTTCATTTAAATACTTTAGGGCTGAGACCAGCTACCCTAAAAGTGCACTTGGCAGCCGTGTCTGCCTTCTTGTCAGCAGGTAAGCCCTCTTCTCTTTCAGCTCATCCTGTATTCTCCAAGTTTTCAAAGGGTTTCACACCAACCCCCATTCAGGGATCCTCCTGCCTGGGATCTAATATTGCATTGCCCAGCTTATGCAACCTTTTGAGCCCTTGTCTTCAGCAGAGCTCAAGTACTTGACTTGGAAAACTGTGTTTTGGTAGCCATCACTTCTGCCAGGCGCATAAGTGAGTTACAAGCATTGTCAGTGGAGCCTGATTTTATCTCCTTTCACAGAGATAAGGTAGTCTTCAGGACTAACTAAAAGTTCTTGCCTAAGGTGGTTTCAGATCTTATCTGTGTCAATCTTCACCATTCATCACAGATGGGTACTGGCCGGAGATCAGGACCCTGCGGGAGCCTTTTTTTTTTTTTAAAAGGATAAAGCGGAGCCCGGCAGCATCAGCGCCCGCCCTACCGGCCGACGTACTACGTGGCGCTCGAGGATTAGCCGTTAGGCTGGGTCGACTCCGCCTGCCTACCAGTTCTTCGTCTCCCGCCGTCGAGGTCGCCTCGTGGGAAGCCTGAAGAAGCCTTATTCAAAAATATTAGGCCTTGAAGTCTGCTTCTTTAGTCGTCAGTCTACTAGTTCTGTGTTTGCCTCCACTCGGCCGTCCGTGATGATCTTTCCTTTTGTTACATTTAAAGTGGCCCGAGTCTGTTTTTGGTGTTTTTCTCCGTGGGTCATGTCGGGTCGGAGGGCAAAAAATCGCAGAAGACGGGGCGGCCCCCTATGCGTCGGTGCCCGTGCGGCTGCAAGTACTCCGTCACCGACCAACATGACCGGTGCCTTTCGTGCCTTGGCCCGCTACATGACATGGATTCGTGCGACGCCTGCTTCTCGATGGACCGCCGAGTTTTGGAACAGTGCGCGTTTAAGGTCGGGCGAGCTCCGCCGACTTTCAGGGGTAGGCCGCGCACTCATCGGGCCAAGCCACGTTCTCTCGACCCCTTCTTCGGGTCCCCTTCCGGTTCTTCACAGACCACGGAGGAGGGAGCCTCGGCCTCTTCTAGCCTAGCCGTGGCCGAGGCTCCTTCTGCGGCGCAGGAGGCCCGTCCCGCTTCCCCCCAGGAGCGGGCGGGAGGCGCCGCTCCGGCAATCACTCCTTCGGGGGTGAAGGCTCCCCCAGTGTCGCTCCCGCGGTCCGCTAGGCCCGGGTCGACGCCGTCCTCGACGCCGTCGTTCGGTGCCGTCGGGGCCTTCGGTGCCGTTCGTGGTGCCGAGGGTCCTGTCAGTGTCGACGTCGGCGCCGACCCGACTGTCGGCGTCGTGGGGCTTGCTGGCGCCATCCATGGCGCCGACACTGCTCGTGGCGCCGTGAAACCGCCTTCAACATCGTCCTTTGCCATGTCTTACCTCGGCACCATCCTCGGCACCAAGGTTGAGCACGGCGCGTGGAAGCCTCGGTGTCATTCGTCAGGCGCTGATATGAAGCACCGTTGGGACTCTCGGCGCGCTTCGCCGTTTCCGGGGCAGTCTCGCAGCGCCCGATATCGGCACCATGGTGGTCGAGTCCTTGAGTCCGTCGGCGCACCTTGGTCTCGCTGCTGCATGCGGCGTCGGCGGCCGGGCAGTGGCGTCGGCTCCGAGACTGGGGTTGCTGTCGGCGCCGTCTCTGTCCTGGGTGCCTCCCCTGGCACCGGTGGACCTGATGGTGCCGCAGCTGGCCCTGGCCTAGGACTTCTGGCCCAAGCTGCCCTGCCACCTTCTGCTGGCACTGCTTGCGGTGCTGTGGACCGGGCGGGGATTGCCTTGGCTCCTGGGCCCCTCGGGAAGGTGGTGTCCCTTCCTCGACCCCCTACTGTTTGGCTTAGGGCCTCGGACTCTTCCTCTTCAGGTTGGAGTCCAGCTCGAGTCGAATGGGCAGTCACACCCTTGAGGGTTGTCTGCAAGGGAGGATGAGCTGGTGGTTTCCTCTTGGTCGCGGCCAGTCCCCTCCGAGGTGAGTCGGGTTTCCTCTAGGGCTAGGGTCAGTGGTGCTGACCAGCGGACTGTGGTGCGTGCCACTAACGCCTTGCAGCCTAGCCTTGGGGGGTTCCTTGACCCCTCTGTGGTGGTACCCCCTACTGTGGCATCTCTCGGTCGCCCAACTTTGGGGCCTATCGAGAGGGCCATGGGAGGGGAAGGTGCTCCTCCCGGGATTGCCCCTTTGGGGGCAGCCTGGGTGCAGAGCTGCCTAGACTGGCCACTCTGAGGCTAGGACCCTTCCGGACTCGAAGGGTCGAGGGGTATAGGTTAGCTGCGCCGCCTTCTCTGGGACCTACCGGGTCCTGAGACGAAGCCGTCGCGGACTTCCGCCCTTCCCCTTCGGGTTCCTTGAGAGGGTCCCATTCTTTCGAGGCAGGGGACCGTCCTTCTGGACCTTCATGGCCCCGG
The DNA here is from genome assembly GCA_016271365.2 of Neoceratodus forsteri. Classification (NCBI taxonomy): domain Eukaryota; kingdom Metazoa; phylum Chordata; order Ceratodontiformes; family Ceratodontidae; genus Neoceratodus; species Neoceratodus forsteri. The sequence continues at coordinate 1,730,147,289 of CM057456.1, forward strand.
TCGCCTCACTTGGGGGATTCTTTTGGGCGCAGTCTAGGCAGTACCGAAGCGGTTGTGCAGCTGTCGACTGCGGAGTCTTCCAGGACTCCCCCCGCGGGAGTCCGTGGTCTGCTCCTTAGCCCTGGCAGAGGTCAGCCGACTTCTTCTCTCGGCTCTGTCCTCCCCTCTGCCACCTTCTCCTCGTTCCCAGGTATTTTCGGTCCTAGCGGCCTCTCACCTGGGAACAGTTCAGGCAGTGGCTGCTCGGTTCCCTGCTTACATTAGGGCTTTGGACAGCCACGTTTTCAACCTCCCCAAGCAGCCACCTCCGGCCTATGGTGACCTCCAGCTCCTCATCCCCTCTTCTGGGGAGAGGAACCTTCTGTCCACATCTCTCCTGCTGATCTCTCTGAGTATCAGTGTTTCCTCGTGAGGATGATGGAGGACCTTCACCTTTCTCCTTCTTCTGTGAGCAATCCGGAGCATGCGGCGCACGCCTTCCTAGGTGATTTTGGGACAGCCACCCTCGTGGTGCCGCCTTGGCCCGCTCCCTTTCGGGAGGCGTCCATGCGTTTCTGGCAGAGGCCCTTCTCCGGAGTTCCTGCCACTAGGGACCTCTGCCAGAGGTATTGCGCTCCCCCGGAGTCTCCAGGTTCCTTGCCTCATCCGCAGTCCGGATTGACGCACCTGGACACTCCTGATGGGCTTCGCGCCCTCCACCGTGACCAGCCCCCAGATCAGGACTCCTCGGATTTTGATTTCTGGGGGAGGAGGACTTTCTACTCGGCACGGCTGCTTCTCTCCATCTCTGCACATCAGGCCCACTCGCTGCCTATAACAGGTACTTGTGGTCAGCGCTAGGTCAGTTCCTAGCCGCTCTGCCTGACTCGGAGCAAACCAGGCAAGCCATTGCTCTCTCTGCACGTGGCCTGGAGCTAGCAAGGCACCAAGCAAGGGCATCTTACGACGCTAATGAGGTAGCTACCAGGGTCGTAGGGACAGCGATCTGCACCAGAAGATCGGCATGGCTTCGCCTTTCCCGGTTGTCACCCTTGGCCCGGCGTAGGGTGATTTGCTCTGCTCACCAGGGAACCTACCTCTTTTCCCGTAGGGCGAGACGGCGTTTGTCGGGGCAAATTCCTTCCCCCTCCGGGGGAACCCCGTCTCGCTCTCCCCTCTCTAGGGCCTCCTCAGGCCCAGAAGGTTCCCCCCCTTAGTGTGTCACCCACTGAGGGCTAAGGGACACTGTCCCTTAGGGTGCAATCAGTCAACCCCCTTCGGGGGGCTTGGTACTCACCCATCTGTGATGAATGGTGAAGATTGACACAGATAAGATATTCAAATTACGTGTTCCGTGGTGTGATCTTTCTGTGTATCTTCACCATTCATCCTAATCCTCCCACCATCCCCTTGGGGCTCCAGTCTCTGGAATCCTCCTCCCTCTGTGCCTTCCTCGCTTCACTGCATAGGTGCGGAAACACTGGGGCAAAAGGCGGTAGCCCCCACTTTCTATTTCTGTATGGTAAAACCAGTATAGGGAAAAGTGCCTCTCATTCTCAGCCCCTCTGCTTTGCCATCTTCCGGCACCCTTGCTTGAGTGAGATTAGTTGGGACACACAGGGGGACAGTCTTCCCTAAGGGGTACAGTTGAGTGGCACCCCTTCTCTTCTACATATCTTCACCCCTACAGGGTGGGAGCTGGTAGTTGCCCTCCTTCTGTTATCCATCTTATTAAAAAAAAAAATTTCCCCTTTTTCACCAAATATTTCCTTAAAGAGAGTACTGAGTCCCTGTACCCTGTCCTTCTCCAGAATAGCCGACTCTGCTTTTGTGGTATTGCCAGTTATTCTGTGCCTTGAATTCTGGCAAAGAGCTTTGTTAACTCCTTGCAGTTCCTATACAGTCTGGTGACGGACAAGGGTCCTGGATCCTTGTTATCTCTCACTCTCTCCTAAATTCTCTCTCCTCCCTTCCCTCCCTTCTTCCGTTTCCAGAGATTGGGGCCCCTACCCAATCCCCTTAGTCTTACTTCTTCTATGCTGTCCTCTCAGTCGTTATTTCTCCTTTTAGTTCAGTTTTCTCTTCCTTTTTCTGTCCCTTGGACTCTTTTGTCCCACCCTCCATCCCTTCCTCTTACCTCTCCGGCGACTCAGAACTGGTAGGCAGGCGGAGTCGACCCAGCCTAACGGCTAATCCTCGAGCGCCACATAGTACGTCGGCCTCGAGGGCGGCGCTGATGCTGCGTCGGCTCCGCCTATCCTTTTAAAAAAAAAAAAAAAAGGCTCCCGCGGGGTCCTGATCTCCGGCCAGTACCCATCTGTGATGAATGGTGAAGATACACAGAAAGATCATAATTACGGTAAGTACGTAATTTGAATATTTCCACCTTAATCAATCTATATCTCTCCCTGTGTACTTCACTGACCATTCCTCTTCTGGTGAGAGGAGACTGCACAGTTTAGATGTCAAAAGATCACTTAGCTACTACATAGATCGTACCAAGGGTCACAGGTTTAACTCCCTCCAACTGTTCCTCACTTATGGTGAGGTTGGCAAAGGGAAACCTGCCACTAAAAGATCCATTGCCAGGTGGATCGTCTCTTGTATCCAATTCTGCTATGAAAAACTGGGTAAAGTTCCTCCCTCAGGCCTGAGGGCTCACTCCACCAGAGGTACAGCTGCGTCTCTGGCTGCTGCCAGGGACATCCCTATCCTAGAGATATGTCAAGCAGCTACCTGGAAAACGGTGCACACTTTTACTAAGCATTACTCCTTGGACATCCAGGCTAGGAGTGATGCTCATTTTGGCACAGCTGTGCTTCAGAGCCTATTTCCTAAGTAGGTTCTGTCCCTCCTCCATGGAGGTACTGCTGTGTAGTCTGCATATGTCATAATATAGCAAGATTTCATGTTGTTTGAAGAAAAAATACTCACCTTAGTAATGTTGTTTCTTCTAATGGAGTCTTGACTATGTTATAACCCCATGCCCCTCTCAGAACCTTACTCTTGGGATGTGGGTGGGCAGTGCAGCATGGCACTTTTAGATGCCCACCTTGTTTTCACTCCTCTTTTTGGGGTGATCTTTGTTGTGTTTGTCATTTTTGGGTTTCTGACTTGAGTCTTCATTGTGGCACCAAAAATGTGTTTATTTAATTAAGTAGCCAGTTGGCTAGTGTAGGTTTACAGCTTCCACACAGAGTCTTAGTGAGTTTTTGCTCGTAAAGATCTGACAGTTTTAGTTTGAAGAACAACAGATAGAATTTTCAACCGAGCTCGAGCTCTAAGTTCCATGCCTGGCATGGACTTTAACTCTTTCACCTCCGGAGCAGTTCTAAGGCTGGGACAAACTGCATATGTCATAATATAGCAAGACTCCATTAGAAGAAACAACATTACTAAGGTGAGTAATTTTTTCTTCTTGATTATTTGTCTCACCTGCACTCCCTGGGGTTGCAGCACTCAACTCTGAAGGTGCACCTGGCTTCAGTTTTGGCATACCTTTCAGCTAGAAAGGATACCTCCCTGGCATCAAACCCTATATTCAAAAGATTCTTTAAAGGGCTCTCTCATTTGTTTCCCACTCACAGGGAACCAGTGCCAGCATGGGACCTTAATATTTGCATTGCCCAGCTTATGCTTCTGCCCTTTGAGCCTATGGCATCTGCAGAGCTTAAATTTCTTACCTGGAAGGTAGTTTTTCTGGTAGCAATCACTTCTGCCAGAAGAATAAGCAAGCTACAGGCTCTCTGTGTGGAAAAGGACTATGTTTCTTTCCACAGGGACAAGGTAGTGTTGAGAAGTTCCTCCCCAAGGTGGTTTCTGACTTCCATTTGAACCAGTCTATAACATTGCAAGTTTTATTTACTGAACACTCTAGCTCAGGTGAGCGTAGATTGCACAGTTTGGATGTAAAAAGAGCACCAAGTTATTACATGACTCATACCAAAGATCATAGATAGGTCAGACAACTGTTCCTCACCTATGGGGAAGTAGGTAAAGGTACTCCTGCTTCAAAGAGGACTACCTCTCAATGGATAGTCCAGTGTATTCAGTTTTGCTACTCAAAAGCAGGCAAGGTTCCTCCGTCCGGTCTTAGGGCCCACTCTACAAGGGGCACAGCTGCCACTATTGCAGCTGCCCAAGAGGTACCTCTAATTGAAATATGTAAAGCAGCTACCTGGAGGTCAGTCCACACCTTCACTAAGAATTATAGCTTGGACACCCAGTCCAGGAGTGATGCCAGATTTGGCACAGCAGTCTTGCAGAGTCTTTTTCCTAAATAGATTCTGGCCCACCTTCTTGAGGTACTGCAGCATAGTCTGCAAGAGTAATAATATTAGTGGATTCCTGGGGTTAGAAGAAAAAGTTACTCACCTGTAGTAATCTTGTTTCTTCCAAAGGGATCCACTAACATAATTACTCACCGCCCTTGCCTCACCTTTCAGAAACAGTAACAAGAAAAATCCTCTCCACAGCTGATAAGTTGTATAGTTGGAGTGGCATGCCACCTGCTGGCACCTTCTAGTAATGTCTTAACTTGTAGTTTCTTTTCTAAAGGCATATCTGACTTCAGAAAAAAAGGGGACATTTGTTTATACTAGTCCTTTGGTTAATGTTGTTATTTGCCCAGTTGGGCATTATTTTTCTGTAATTATTTAAATAGTGATTCATATGTTGTTATGGCCTCTTTGCAGGCTTCTAAGAAATCTGAGGTAGAATGTAGGCAGTTGACACTGGGCAGTTTGAAAATAGATGCACAAGCTAAACATTCCATGATTAGCATAGCATTCTGTTCTCTCTGGGGCAGTGCTGGCTTAAGGGAGCACTGCAAGAGTAATAATATTAGTGGATCCCTTTGGAAGAAACAAGATTACTACAGGTAAGTAATTTTTTCTTCTCGACTATCTTCACCATTCATGACTGCTACCTGCCCACCTTCCCTTCAAGGCCAGACTCTGGGCGGTGCCTCCTCCCTGCCTTTCAGCCTGCTCTCTAGCTGAATAACTCTTTTAGGAACCGGTCTCAGGTGGGCAAACCCTGAGATGACTTCTTCCAGACTTCATGTTTCTTGGAAAGGAAAACAAGAAGTCTCAGAGTTGCTGCTCTTCTGTCCCCCTTTTTCCAACACAGTGGCACCTGGTGCTTATCTCCAGGAGCCTTGGGGTATAGTCTCTGTAGTACAGACTATCATTTGTTTTACCTTCCAGTACAGAGTACAGGCTACAGTTCTTTTACACTACCCTGTCTACCAATAAAAATAAACTTTCCTATGGAGACAGACAGATATAGTGTCTCTTAGCCCTCTTGCCTCTAGGGCCCTTCCCTTTTTCTCTCTCCTCTGCCCTACAGTGCTTTCCTCCTTTCTGGGCACTTAACATCTTCCACACCAATTGACCTCCAGTGCCTTCTTCTGCTGTAGGAAGTCTCCCTATATGGCTTAGTATTGCCTTCTTCACATCCTGTATCCCTTCTGGTTCCTATAAGCAACAATGTCCATCACCTGATATGCTGCAGAGCCCCTACATGCAGTTTCACTACTAGGTTTTGGTCCTCTCATCTCCCCCCTAACTTCTTCCCCTGGTCTCCACTGCCAGTTTAGGGCATCTCAACCTTTCCTGCAGAAAATACCATATCCTTCATTTCTTATTAACAAAAAAAGAGAAAAAGAGGAAAGGGGAAAAGAAAGGGACATGAAATCAAAAAAAAAAAAGGCAGCATGGTTTCACCAGGGGAAGGTCATGTCAGACCAACCTCATTGAATTTTTTGACTGGGTGACTAGGGAGGTGGATCAGGGGAGGGCAGTGGACATGGCCTATCTGGACTTCAGCAAGGCCTTTGACACTGTGCCACATAGAAGATTATTGCACAAACTGGGAATATGGGTGTGGGCAGGACAGTAGTGCGGTGGGTAGGTAACTGGCTGGGCAGCAGGACACAGAGGGTGGTGGTAAATGGCTGTCACTCCACAGAGGAAGAGTGACCAGTGGGGTACCACAGGGATCAGTGCTGGGACGGTACTATTCAATATCTTCATCAGTGACATTGCTTGGGACCTAGAAGGCAGAATTTCACTGTTAGCTGATGACACAAAGCTCTGTAACAGAGTAGACACACCAGAGGGTGTAGACAGAATGAGAAGGGACCTGCAGAAACTTGAAGAATGGTCAGGGGTTTGGCAGTTGAAATTCAATGCAAGGAAGTACAAGATAATGCATATGGGGCACAAAAACCCTGGCACAATATATCAGTTGGGGGGTGAGGATATAGCATGCACCAAGCAGGAAAGGGATCTTGGAGTTATCATCTCTGATGACCTCAAGGCAGGGAAACAGTGTGACAAGGCAGCAGGTAAAGCAAATAGGATGCTGGGATGCATAGGCAGGGGCATCACCAGCAGGAAAAGGGAGGTCATAATTCCACTATACAAGACACTAGTGAGGCCAGCACCTGGGTACAGTGTACAGTTCTGGAGACCTTACCTACAGAAGGACATAGACAGGGTAGAGAAGGTTCAGAGGAGGGCAACAAAGATAGTGCATGGATTGCATCACAAGTCCTATGAGGACAGGTTGAAGGAACTGAACATGTACTCCCTGGAGGAGAGGAGGGAGAGAGGGGATATGATAGAGACATACAAGTATCTTACAGGGAGGAACAGGGTGCAGGAATGCACTATTTTTAAACAGAAAAAGATGTTCCAGGACTAGAGGCATGGGATGAAGTTGGAGGAGGGCGATTCAGAGGAAGCGTGAGGAAAATTTCTTCACAGAGCGGGTGGTGGACAAGTGGAACACCCTGCCAGAGGAAGTGGTGGGGGCTGAAACAATCACGGGATTTAAGAATGCATGGGATAGACATAAAGGAATTCTGGAGGTCAGGGGTAAGGGGCAACAGACTTCCTGGAAAACATAAACTGAACTTACAAACTTAAATGGGCAGACTGGGTGGGCCATAGGCCCTTATCTGCCGACACTGTCTATGTATCTATGTATGTATCTATGAAATCAGTGTTATGGCAGCCATCAGTAAGGGAGTGTAGACCCACCCTGCTCTGCAAAGTGGTTGCAGTGGTTCTCTCCCTTTGAGTTTCCTTTGTTTTTGATTCCTCAACTGAGGTGACTAACTCTCTTCTCTCCTTATTCAACCTTTCTCCCCCATGGGGATACTGGATATCCCTGTCCCCCCTGCTCTCTCTCTCTCTCTCTCTCTTCTCGCTGTCACTTTCCTTGGCCTGCCTAGTTGGTCTGGCTTCCCCAGACCAACTCACGACCCTCACTCCATGCCCTATTTCCTATATTTCTATCAGGGTTTTTAGTTAGTTGCCTATATCCATTTCCTTGTCCCTTGGGCTCCCTTGCCCCCTCCCTCCCTCCCTATTCCCTAACTCTTCTTCCTGTCCAACTGGGCTGAGCTGAGGAGCAGGGGGAGCCAGCATCGGTTACTGGCCAGTCCTCGAATACCAAGTAGTATGTTTGCCTCGTAGGTGGTGCCGTCCCCAACATCAGCTCCCCACTCCAAAATTTTAAAGGTAACGCCCTGCAAGGGTCCTGTGCTCAATAAGACCCGCCAGTCATGAATGATAAAGATATTCGAAAGATCGAGAATTATCGTAAGTACATAATTTTCACTTATCTTGGTTTATCTTGGGGGAGGGGGAAGCAATCCGAAGTTATGATTTTCTATTCTTCTACTACCTGTAGCCTTAGAAGGAGTAACCTACCTTATCTGTTAAACTACACCCAAGCTGCCCATCTTTGAATGATACTTGTTTGGTTAAACCCCCATCTCAACCCTATCTGGAAATAGACTTTGTGATTAATGATTTATTTGATACAGGGAAACTCTTATTTACCAGCCTAACAGAACTTTCCCCATCTCTCTGATTTTAGCACGTTGACATCTCGTACCATGCAGTTGTGGTATCTGTTTAGGGTGGCACACACACACACACACACTCTCTCTCACAGTTTTTTTTTTTTTTTGACGTTCATCAGCTGAGGTCAAATTTTCCACTGCCCATATTGATCATCCCTTTTGGCAGTGGCATCAGTCCCGGGCTATCCTATATATTTCAATTTCTTGAGGAACGAAGTGTCCTCCTACTTGAGCACCTTCAAGCCCAGTTTGGACTTAAAGGTAGGGAACACTATAGATATTTGCAAATCTGGACCTTTTTATTGCATAAAGGACAACTGTGTAATCATCTCCCTGACCCCTTTCCCCTCTTACTTTAGGTGTTCATGAGTATCCTTAGAGGAGAATGCTGGCCACACCTTACTGGGGATTTTTTTAAGCTCTGTCTGGATGGGGTGGGAAACACTGCAATAACCTGAGTAACTGGAATGGAATAGCTATGTTCAGCATTTATATTCTCTTATTTCAGTCCATGTTTACACTCATGCTGGATGTATACTAGCTTGTTTTTTCTTTTTTTTCACAAAGCATGAGGTTGTTGTACACACAGTACTAGTATGACTGTACTTGTTTCTACTATTGTACACTGTCTGTCTCTCCGCAATAAAATAAGTAAAAAAAAAAACCAAAAAAAAACATTTCCTAAGTGGAGGATGACAGAGGTGCCCACTTAGCAGGACAGGAACAGCTGGCAGTGGTGAATCATTTGACAATTTTGACCAGAATGTCACACTATCTTTTCAAAAATAATATACTTTATTAACTTTTGTTCAGCATACAAACAATCAAAATGTCCAGCACAATATAGGAATCGTAAAACTACAACTCTCGGGGGCGCTAATGAGCAGACTGGAGTAAAGACGCGATTTCACCTCGCTCCTCAAATCGTCGCAAAATATTAAATTTAAACTGCCTTAAAAGTTACCCAAAACAATATTTGCTAGCTGAGAAGTGTATGGGAGAGCGGGATGGACGAGTTTGTGATTTCTAGTGCAGCGAAAAGTTTGAGGATGGCGACTAAAAAACTAACGCAAGCAACTGCCAACATCCCAAGTGGAGAATACAGGCCACATATCTCTCTCGGCCGGAGAAATGAGTGCTGTAGGCTGCGACGTGACACAGCAGGTGTTAGCTGCGCTAGAACCCAAATTGACTAGTTTGGCGACTAATTTTGACAGAAATGTACAGGAGCTGGTTGATTTACATGCTACGCAAACTACTAGAATTAGTGAGGCCAAGCAGCGTATCTCAGATTTAGAAGATGCTACAGCCCCCATACCTGAACAAGTGATTACTCTGCAAAAAGAACTAGAAGAGCTGAAGGAACTTTTGGATTACCAGGAGAGTTACCATTGATGGTTGAATCTGCGGTTATGGGGCTTACCAGAGTGTATGGAGGGCGCAAGTGTGATGGATTTCTGTGCTAAAACACTACCACGGTTGTTGAGTATTTTGCCTTAAAATGGGCGCATGAAGCTGGAAAGGGCCCACAGAGCCGTCATGCCGAAACCAGCGCCTAACCAGCCTCCTCGCCAAGTGATCATGAGATTTCATTATTTCCCAGATAGGGAATGTATCCTAAAGGCATATCGAGAGCGACCAGAACTGGAATATGAGGGGCACCGTTTATATCTCTCTCAAGACTACTCAGCTCGATTACTGAAACGTCGAAGGGCTTTTGCCCCTGTCATGACGCAGCTGCGGGAAGCCAAAATTGACTGCTACATGTTGTACCCTGCAACTCTTAAGATTAAATATGAAGGAGCAGTTTACTCTTTCTGGGAAGTCCCTAAAGCGGAGACATTTGTGAAGGACCTGGTTAAAAAGATGGGGTGATCAGAGGCCGGAAACAAGCTCACTCGGCTGGACTATTTGTGCGCACGACTGATTTGTGGGGCTCCTTCTCTCCCCTCCTTCTTTTGGTGAAGGCTACTAGAAACAATACTACTCGAAGGATTGAGAAAGCTAAGTGACTGGCATGGACAAAATCACCCCTTCCTCTTTATATTTTTTCTTCTCTCTTTCTTTTCTTCTCTCTCCCCCCCTCTGAAGTTTTGTCTGTGTAAACAATGTGAAGGCGATTTGTCTGCAGATTCAGTGGTTTAATATCCCTGAAATGAGGGGAACAAGAATGGAGGTTTTTTTTTTTTTTTTTTTAGAACTGGGTGCAGGCCTCAAGATGGGTGTTTTTACCCAGAGACAGTTTGCGACAAGCGGAATTTGGCCTGGCTATGAATGGGAGGTCCCCCTCTTGTTCTTTTCTTTTTTTCTGCAGGTGATCAGGCCGGAATGGAACTCGCACTGCCACCCTGAACCATGAGGAATCAACATCACGCGGAGGGCCTCTGCAGACCAAGTGTTGTTACAGGACTTGAATTTTAGGGCTCTCAGCCTTTCGAAATGAGACTGAAGTAAAGTAGATATGCAGATGTTGGGGTAAGGTGGAGGGCGAAAATGCTTTTCTTATTGAATTGGTGGCTTGGTATTCCTGAAATGCACTTAAAGGGAAGGGAAGGACATAACGAAGAGTGGTGAACTGGAGAATAGGAGGAGGTCCTCTGTGTCACTCGGAGGGGGGGGTCTCTGCCACACCCTTTTTCAGGGGAAGGTAACTTGTACTACTGATGAGAGAAGAGTCGTAATAGAAGGGGAAGGGAGGGACTTGAGGGGAGAGCCCCCTATAATTCCAAACTTCATGGAGACATATGAAGATATGTCACACTTGTCTGGCTGGGTGGAGTGCAGCTACAACAATGATAAGGAGAATCATAGTGTTACATTGGGTTAAAGAGTGATATCAAAGGAAGCCACTGGGCAGTTAACGACTTTAAAAATCACGATTGGTTTTGGGGCGTTTTCTGTTTTGCTTCATAGAGGAAGGGATAGTAAAATTTCTGCATTACGCAGTTCCTGTTACACGGGGGGAAGGAATACAAGAAAATAAGGGAATGTGGAGGGAGGAGGGGTTGGTTTTTGTATATAGTTAGTATGTGTTAGGCTTTTCACAGTTAGAAATCAGTTTGCAGATCCATAGAAAATACCATTCAGACAATCTAGCGGGGATCGAGTCAGGGCCCAGAATGGGGCTTAATGGTAGGCTAGAGGTAGAGGAAATGATTCTGAAGACATGTCCGGAATGCAGGATTTAAATGTGGTCTCGTGGAATGTAAGGGGAATAACCACCCCCATCAAGTGAACGATGTTGCTTACAGCTTTGAAAAGGCAGAATACTCAGGTTGCCATGATACAAGAGACACACCTCACGGATAAGGAGCATGCAAAGTTAAAAAAGGGCTGGGTGGGGGAATGTTATTTGGCTGCTTTTAATGCACATAAAGGGGGGTGGCTGTTCTCCTGAATAAGAAACTACCATTTCAAAAAGAACGAATGGTTGCTGATCCTAGCAAAGGGCGCTATGTATTTGTGGTAGGAACTCTATATGGGGAGAAAATCTCATTTTGAAGTATGTATGCACCTGCTGTATATGACCCGAATTTTTATGGCAAGATTTTGTCTATAATAATCGCGGAGCAGTTTCCAAATCTGATACTGGGGGGGGTATGAACTGTTTGATGAACCCTATTTTGGACCACTCAGAACATAATGGGCTCCCTAAAAATGCTGTTCGGGAGTGGCTGGCCGGAATGAATGACTTAGATCTTATAGATGGGTGGCGAACAGCTCACCCTATGGCCAAGGAATACACTTTTTTCTCGCACCCCCAACGAATGTGGTCGCGGCTTGGCTACATATTCCTCCCCAGGGATTGGTACTTTCGAGTTAGGCACATTAAGCGTGGACCCATTCACATCTCTGACCACGCTATGGTCATTATGTCTCTGAATATGGGGGAAGAAAAGGATGCTCCAAGGACATGGAAATTTCCCAATTATTTACTAGCCAATAAGGAGTTTCAGAAACACTTGTATGATCACTGGCAACAGTATGTACGAAATAACTCAGGAACAGCCACTTCTAAAGCAGTCTTTTGGGATGCGGGGAAGGCGTTTATGAGGGGGGGGTCTTTATTAGCTATGTGGCCCATCACAAAAAAAAAAAGTTAAGGAAAGGAGAACTAGTTTAGAACAGAGTCTTAAGGTGTTGGAGAGAAAGGCCGCCCTGGAAGTAGGAGGTGAAAATTGGCACCTCATGCTGGCAAGAACTAGGGAAGCATTGACTAACTTATTGTTGGGAGAGGCGAGGAAAGCTGGGCTATTTATTAGGAAGCATTTTTACGAGTAGGGGAATAGACCTGGCACTATGCTTGCAAATCTTATGAGGGGGAAAAGAGGGAGACATCTAATTCAGGCCATACGAGGAGAGGAGGTGACGCTTCTGAAAAATAAAACAGATATTGGGGAAAGGTTTAGGAGAGTTTATCAAGAGCTTTACCATAGTCAAAAGGGGGGAGAAGACAGAGGGATGGTGGAATTTTTGAATAAGATGGAGATACCGCAGATAACAGAAGGACAGAGAGAGCGACTAAATGCTGCTGTTACAATAGAGGAAATTCTTTCTGCCATTGGGGCGCTTAAAAGGGGCAAGACCAGCGGGCCTGACGTTTTTTCAGCCGAATACTACAAAGCTATGAAATTAAAAGTTGTGGAGCACCTAGAGGCAGTATTCCGAGAAGAGAGGGAGGAGAGGGGAGAACTGCCTCGATCCTGGGGAGAGGCCACGATTTGTCTGATTCCTAAACCTGGGAAGGACCCTTTAAAGTGTGCCTCCTTTAGACCGATATCCCTCTTAAACTGCAACTCTAAGGTTTTGGCCAAAATTTTGGCTACTCGGCTGGAGAGCCTATTGCCAGAGCTTATTCACCCAGACCAGACCGGGTTTATTCAAGATAGGTATTCATATCACAACATGAGGACCCTCCTGAATGTAATCTGGGGAGCAAAGAATAATAGGGAAGGGGTGCATATTCTGTCAATGGATGCAGAAAAAGCATTCGATAGAGTAGAGTGGAAATATTTAATGGAGGTTTTGGCCCGGTTTGGTCTGGGTGAAGGGTTTATAGGGATGGTGCGGCAGATGTATCGGAACCCTAGGGTCAGAATACTAACCAATGGCACCCTTTCAGATAGCTTTGATTTAGGAAGAGGCACCAGGCAAGGGTGCCCGCTTTCCCCCCTCCTGTTCGCCTTGGCACTAGAACCCCTGGCTATTGCCATTCGGAAACACCCTGAAATTTCAGGTGTGTAGGAAGACTGGTAGAGAGACCAAACTTTCACTCTTATGCGGATTTATATGTTGTTATATGTAACCAAGCCCAGTAGGACTATGCCTGCTCTATTGAGCTTGATCTACTGGTTCTCACAGTTCTCGGATATAAATTAAATCTGGATAAATCAGAAGAGCTGAGGGTGGGAGTGCAGGAGGGAGGGATCACTACACAGAAATTGAAATGGGGCTTTCGGGTTGTCCGAGAGGCTTTCACTTATCTGGGCATTGTGGTGGGGGGGGGGGGGGAATTGAGGCTCTATATGACTTGAATTATACGCCACTGGTGCAAAATATAATTACAGACTTGTCTAGATGGAGGGACCTTCTATAATATGGCTGGGTAGGATAAATCTTATCAAAATGAACCCACTCCCTAGAATACTCTATAGTTTACAAATGCTTCTTATTTGGGTTAAGAGAAACGGAAGTGAGAAAATTGGAAAAAGCTTTCTCTGACTTTATTTGGAGAGGGAGACGCCCCAGGGTAGGCTTAGCCCGCTTGAAGGCCCCTATAGAAAAGGGAGGACTTCAGTTTCCAGACTTAAAGAATTATCAAAGGACCATGCAGTGTAGATATATTCAGGACTGGATTGGCAGGCCTAGGAAAGCTGGCTGGATAGACTTGGAGGAGAGAGGGAGTGTTGGGAAAATCTCAGCATACTTGTCCCTGGGAGGCCGGAGGGCATACCAAAGACTCCCTAACCCGAATCCTTTGGTCATGGCGGTGCTGGATAGCTGGAGGGAGATGTCTAAACTGAGAGGTACCGGACAGGACGATACACTACTCTTACCATTGAGGGGAAACCCATTTTTTCTTCCGGGGCTGGAGGACAGGGGATATGGGGAGTGGGAAATGAGGGATTAGCTGCTTCAAGCATTTATTCACAAGTGGAGAACTGGATTCATTTGAGAGCATACAAGATATGACAGGGTTGGGACGCCAACACTTCTTCCGCCGTCTCCAAATAAGGGCATATATTAGATCTATTGGGAGGCTAGGGAGCTCCAGTATCACAGTGGGAGGCAACTGAACAACTAATAATGATAGGACAAAAAACTAAAGGAACCATCCAGAGAATGGCTAAGGAAAGTAAGACTTGGACTTCGGATAAAACACAAAACACTAGGATGCTCTGGGAGAGAGACTTAGGGATCACAATTTCAACAGATAACTGGAAGACACTTGTCCAACTACATCAAGGTGTATTGTTGTGCAATAAATACATCAAGGTGTATTGTTGTGCAATAAATATAAAGAATCGTACTATAAATTCTGCCATAGGTTATACTGCCCACCTCTGGTTGTTCATAAGTATAATTCTGCAGTCTCTCCTGTATGTCCTAGATGTAATAACAATCCAGCTTCATACTACCACTACTTCTGGGCCTGCCCGATTTTACAGAAGTTTTGGGGAGAGGTGGTGTCTGAATTGCGAAGGATAGGAAGACAGCAATATCCTCTGTCTCCTCTCTTGTTACTATTTGGGGTGGAGGATACAGGGGAAGGAGATTGGGCCCCTGTACAAAAGTGGCTTAGGGTACTAATATATATGGCTAGGCACTGTATCCTCAATACTTGGGTCACGGCTGCAAAGCCTACTGTAGCCCAATGGAAAGCCTTGATAATACAGGCCATTACTCTGGAGCAACTGACATATGCTGTTAAGGATAAAGAGGAGCTCTTTTACAGAGTGTGGCAACCATACCTTTCATCGTTGACGGTAGCAGAGAGTATTATGTTGAAAAAGGGCTGGGCTTGAAGTGTATATAGAAGGGAAGGGTATATATGTGGATGCCAAAATAACAGGGGCCCTGACTCCTTACCACCCGGGATAATTGTTTAAGGGGAAAATTTTCTAACTGAATGGATAGAACGAGATGTTAGAATAACGAAATGGATCTTGATGTAAATAGGTTATGAATTAAGGTTTATGTTGTACATGTTTGTATGTGTGTATGTCTGTGTGTTACTTTATGGGGAAAAAGAAATAATAAACAAATGATGCAAAAAACTACAACTCTCAATGAAACAAAACAACAGATCAAGGTAGAAAAACAGGTACAATAATAAGCCTTAAACAACAACCTCCCCACCACCCACCCCTCCCTCCTCCACTCCCTGCTCGGGCACAGCAAGCAACACCGTACAACTCACCAGGGACTGAGTATAAAGACCTGGGATACAAACTGATGAAATCACTATCTAGATATTAAAGCCTCGAGGGACTGCCACTGGTTCCTATAACGCTCTGGTCTGTTCAAGTGGTACGCTATATGCTTTTCAACCGACAGGACCTGTGAAAGCTCCTGATGCCATTCACGAAGCTTTGGTACAATATCATCCAGCCAGTGGCGAAGTATAACAAGCTTGCCAGTTATTGATATAAGGGCCACATGTGCTTTCCGGGGGCCAACCAGCGCCTGAGGAAAGATTCCCGCCAGACAGACCTGTGGGGTTAAAAAAAGGTCTAGCCCTAGCCAGGGGTCGAGGAAACCCTGGATGGACTCCCAGAAAGGCAGTCTTATTGCAATCCCAGAGTATATGTTTCCGGGAGCCTACCTCAGTCCCACATCACGCACATACCACCGAGGACCTGCGACCCATCTTATGCAATTTCTGAGGGGAATAATGAACAATCTTACTTCGATGGAGCTCTTGCAGTAGGTGATAACCTTGAGAACTGTGCCCCCTGGTTTCAGGAGTACACAGAAACTTTAGCCAGTAGTATCTGATGGGGGACCGCCCACCCAACGTCAGCGGGACCCTATATAGTGGGCGGTCCCCACGCCCGCCTTCCAGTTCTTTCCCGCTGTCGACCTGAAGAGTCAGACCTCACGGAGATCGTACGCTGCAGTTCAACTGCTTAACGGATGAGTATCCATTTTCTTTGTTTTAAAATTAGCATCTTATTTTATTTTGTGCATGTCATCATCTTCTAGCATCAAGCACAAGAATAAGTGTGCTTCATACGGCGCGCAACTACCACGCAAGGACTCGCACTCCCTCTGCCTCTTTTGCTTAGGCCTGGAGCACAAGGTCGAGGATTGTGAGGCCTGCGCCAGCTTCAATACAACCACCAACAGGCCCTCAAGGCTCACTTTTTAAAGCAATGAATGGCCACCATGGAGAAAGCTCCAAAAGCTCCACAGTGCTTCCACCTCACCCACCGAGTCCAAGAAGGAGAAGAAGAAGAAGAAGAAGAAGGAGAAGGAGAAGGAGAAGGAGAAGAAGAAGTCCCCCATGCGTCCAAAGCTGCTCTTCGGATGAGTGCCAGTCTTCTTCCTCTGGAAAGTCGGTTGCTGTGGTCCCGCCTGCCCTGCCTAAGGAGCAGTCCTCTAGGCTCTGGGCCCCCCGCTGCCACTGGTTCTAGTGGCCATGGGAACCTCATCTGTGTTCAGACCCATTTTATTTATTTATTTATTAGAAATCTAGGATTATACCTTCGAGTCAGAGACTCATTTACAGAGGTTCCACATCAGAACAAAAAATACAACATGCAGGAACAAAGGACAAACAGATCCCTGAATGAGGGCATAAACAGTATCAACAGTGACTAAGTAACAGGAATGTATAATTTGTACATACTTGGTTTCAAAAGTTACAGATTGCTAGAACATGTTAGAGGGAAACATTTCTATTAGCGTGCTCCAGCAGTTGGGGCAGGAAGTGCTCGGTTTGAGGCTGTGCCTCAGGGGGGTGGAAGGGGGGATAAGATACAGCAGAGAGCAGCGAGACCTGCATCGGTGAGTGTTAACAGGCAAGAGGAGGAAGGGCCGAGGGAGCATCGTTAAGGAGTAGATTTAGGCCAGTAAGGAGGGTCAGGGGGAAAGAAGAGTTTGAGGGTGACTAGGCAGCAGACAAGGAATCAAAATGAGGGAAAAAGGAGGGGAGGGGGGGAGCAGGAGTGGTAGAGAGGCCAGGTAGTAGAGAGGGGAGGGTTCTAGGTTTTGCAATCACATCTACTGTCCATACGTAGCAAGGAATGGAGTTTTGCTTTGAATGGGCCAAGTTTGGTTTTCTCGGGTACATTTTTGCTTAGAGAGTTGACCCAGATTGGTGCTCGGTATTCAAAGGACCCTTGCCCTTGCGAGGTTCTACAGAAAGAGACTTTCAGGGTGTGGTCCTTTAGGCCCCTGGTACACCTGGGTGAGTTGGAGTGTATGAGGAGATTCCGGATGCTGGGTGGGAGGGGTGAGTCCAAGCAAAGATTTTTTTAGCGAGCAAGCAAGTTTGATACCAGATACGGCTGTCCAAGTTAAGCCAGCCACTTTTGGAATAGAGCACGCAGGTGTGGGTCAGACAGTGCACACTCAACACAAGCCTGCAAGCCTTGTTAAAGGTTGTTTTGAGTCTTTTGAGAGCCATGGGGATTGCGGAACCATACACCACCAAGCCGTAGTCAATGACTGACAACACAGAGCTCGAGACAGACGCTTTTAGGGCATCATTTGTAAGGCAGTGTTTGTTTCGATAGAGCAGGCCAAGTTTATCATGTGTAGATTTAGTGACTAAGTCAATATGCCGAGAGTAGGATAGTGTACTGTCTAACGTCACTCCCAGGTATTTGAAATGGTTTACCATCTCAAGGGGGGAATTTTTGCTGTTAACGGTATGTAGCTGATATTTAGACCCATCTCCACGGGGTGGTCTGCCACACCGAGTGGAGCCACTAAGTCGCCCGTCTGGCCCTCCCACAAGTACCTGTCTCAGGCAGTTGGGTAGGGCCATAAGCTTCTGAGACCTGTCCGGCAGCTACTGGTAAGCCAAATGTCGGCTTGTCCTACGTTCACACGGTCACATCGGCTGATAAGTCAAACGTTGGCTCTGCCAACATTCGCACAGCCAATCTTGCGTTGGGGTTCAGCGAAGGGCCCGACAGCTGCCGGATGTGCCTTTGCCTTCCCTGGAGGAGTCTCCCCACCGGGTCCCACCCTCCCCTCGGGATGACACAGGGACAGGTCTTGAGGGTCTTCCATTGGGTGGCATCCTGCTGGACACACCCACAGATTCGGTTTCGGGAGCAGCTAATGTCCCAGACTTTATCCAGCCTACTTCCCTGCTGTCAGGGGCTTTTATGCCTCTGGCACACCCAACGCTGGACATCACCCTTCCAGGACCTTCCAGCTTCGGAGCCCTCAGGGTCCTCCACCAGGGTCTTCAGCTCTCCCATCAGGCCCTCCATCAGATTTGCCCCATTGTGTCCTCCGTCAGAGTTTCTTTCGTCGTGTCACCTTCCTTCTGGCCCTCCATCGGGGTATCCACCGGCGGGCCCTCTGTCTGGGTTCTCGCCGTCAGGTTACCCAACACCACAGACTTTGGCGTATAACCCACCGGGTTATCTCCCATCTGGGTTTCAGATGCCAGGGTGTGCTCCGGCTTACCCTTCACCGAGTAACTCGTCGCCTCTTTTCAGTGCACCGGGTGACTCACAGCCAGGCTTTGCCGCCGGTTTCCCTCCCGGCTTACCAGCCTCCTCTGCCTCCTCACCCACCTCCGGCGGACTTTAGATCTGTCCTGCAGTCCTGGTGGTTGGAGACCAAGGCCCAACTAGTCTCGGAGTTGGGCGGACATCAGCCCTCCAGGGAACTCACTAGGAGCCCTGACATACAGCAACCGAGGCAGGTTCTGGTTCCTTCACCCCAGTCAACACCAGCCCCTTCAAAGACTCCAACACCGGCTAGGCCTATTGATAATCCAACATCAGAACCCTGGGATTCCTCTGACTCAGACCAGGATTCAGAATCAGATTCCTCAGAGTCAGCTAGATCTGGGTTCGAGACCCCGCCTATAGGGGAATCCCAGCCCAAGGAGTCCCCCATATCTTCTCTGGAGGATTCTTCCTTTGTGGATTTGCTGAGGAAGCTCACCAGGATGTACCAATGGAAGTCAGATGCCCAGAATCCCAAGAGGCAATGCCTGGTGGCGCATCTGGACATGTAGGAGACAACACTGATTCTTACCCCCCCCCCGGCTTGAACCACATGAGGACCTAGCATCCACAGTATGGATGATGCCCTTATCCATCCCAGTGGTGGCCAAGAAGGCAGACCGCACTTATCGTACACCGGAGGGGAAGGACCTTCTCAGTACGCAACCTAAAGCTGATCCGGTCATCATAGTGGCTGCTCATGACCGGTCATCCAAACCCCAACACATGAATACCTCACCCCCAGACAAGGAGTCCAGGCAACTGGACCAGTTTGGACAGAGGTTCTACTCTTTCCCCACTCCATGAGGGCTCTTAATTATGTAGGACATATGCTGGTGTACCAGAAATCTTTGTTTACCCAGCTGGAACTGGCCATTGAGGCTTTACCAGACTCAGAGTCCAAGACACTTCTAGTGGATTCTAGCCATTCAACAAAGGTTGCTTGTAAACATTTGCTTCACACGACCTATGACGCGGTGGACTACTCTGCAAGAGGGGCCACCATGGCTGTCAGCCTGAGCCATTTTTCCTGGCTGAGAGTGTCTGGCCTGGTGCAAGACATGCATTCTTCCATCCAGGATGCCCTGTTTAGGGGATACATCCTGTTTGGAGGAGATTCCCAGGACATCATAATAGCCCTGCAGGATAAAGGCAAGGCCCTTAGGTCGGTGCAGACCATGTACCGACTGAAATTTCAGGCCAAGAAACCCTTTTGGTGTCAAGGAAAGTGACAACCAAAGCAACAGCAGATGGCCCGATGTCAGAGCAGACGTTGGGCACACCCAGCCTTGGCCTCACCCCCAGCCAAATCCCAGAGGGCATCAGGTACAGGCAGCTCTTCCAAATCCTCTCTCCTTTGCATGACTCACTATCCATCCTCTCCCCTCCAGTTCAGGCAGGAGAGCTGGAGGGTGGAAGATTTGCCTGTTATCTGCCAGGGTGGTAGGCAGTGACGGCAGACTCTTGGGTCCTTCAACTTGTAGAGACTAGCCACACTCTAGAGTTTCTTTCAAAGCCTCCAGAAAGGCCTCCAACCCATTCTCAGTATCTGAGGGTGCACATCCCTCTTCAGAGAGAGGAAATTCAGGCTCTATTGCAAAAAAAGAGCAATAAAACCTGCTCCAGTGCACCAGGTAGGAATGGGGTTTTACTCCCACTTCTTCCTGGTCCCCAAAAAGACTGGAGATTTATGTCCCATTCTGGACCTCAGCACTCTAAAACTGTATATAGAGTACAAGAGGTTTCGGATGCTAACTCTCCCGGGTTTGCTGCCCCTCCTGCACCAGGGGCAGTGACTCTGTGCCATGGACATGCAGGACGCATACCTGCACATCCCTATATTCAAGGCCCACCATCGCTATCTGCAGTTCTCCTTCCAGGGGGACCAATACTAGTTCAGGGCCCTGCCCTTTGGTCTTTCCTCGGCACCTCGGGTGTTCACCAAGTGCCTGGCGGTAGTGGCGGTGGCTCTGAAGTGCCAGGGCCACTGTGTGTTCCCTTATCTGGACAACTGGCTCCTGTCAGCACCATCAAGGGAACAGCTGGAACTCTCCCTGTCTGCAACCCTGGACCTTTTCAGTCAAGTTGGGATCACTGTAAACTTCCCGAAGTCCCAGCTTGCCCATTACCAACACCTGCAGTTCATTGGGGTGGTGTTGGATATGGTCCAGGGCATGGCATTCCTCCCTCTCGACAGGGCAGAAATTCTGCAGAGGGAGGCAGGCATGTATGGTGGCCTCCAGCAGGAAGGTTTTGGCCTAGTCAGTCCTTCAACTTTTGGGCCTGATGGAGGCAGCCATCCCCACTGTGCCTTTAGCCAAGGTTCACATGTGCATTTCGAAGTGGAAGCTCAGGGCTCAGTGAGACCAGAGGATGGACGACCTGGACAGGATGGTCATGGTCTCTGATTCCATGCGGAGAGATTTTTTATGTTGGCAGGATCTGTCCAATCTCACCAGGGGGTCCCCTTTCAGTCCCCTCCTCCTGCCCAGACCCTGACAACGGATGCCTCAAGAACTGGGTGGGGCACTCATTTGGGAGACCACAGTACACAAGGTTCGTGGTCCCTGTTGGAGTCCCTTCTGCACATCACAGTGTTAGAGATGAGAGCAGTGCTGTATGATTTTCAAGCCTTCCAGCATCTGCTTCCCCAGGGTACTCTGTTAGTCCAGTCGGACAACATGTGTGTGGTGTGGTATCTCAACAAGCAGGGAGGCACCCAGTTGTACCCCCATGCAGGGAGGCGATATGGGTGTGGAATTGAGCTGTTCTGCATCGAATTTACCTCACAGTTGTCCACGTTCTGGGTGTGCAAAATGTCCTAGCGGACAGTCTCAGCTGCACCAGTGTAAGGGCCCACGAGTGGGAGCTCAAACAAGAGGTGGTCAACCATGTTTTCGACCTGTGGGGTCGGCCAGAACTGGATCTGTTCGCCTCCCCATACAGCACAAAACTACCCAAGTTTTGCACACTCACTCTAGGGCATGTCATTTTCAGGTAAGATGCGCTGTCTCTTTGCTGGACAGGGAGGTTCTTGTACACCTTCCCTCCCTTGCTGGTTCTGCAGAGGATCCTGCTGAAGCTGAGGGCAGAAGGGACATACGTGGTTCTGATCGCCCCATTTTGGCCTCACCAAGTTTGGTTTCCATGCCTTCAGCAGTTAGCAGTGGAGCCTCCGGTTTCCCTACTTCTCTGCAGCAACCTTCTGACCCAGGAGGAGGGCACGCTGGTCCATCCGGAACTGAAGTCCCTTCACCTTCACGCATGACACCTCAATACATAGCTGTTTCCCGCTATGGAGTCTCTTCTAGAGTGGCTCAGGTACTCGTAGAGGCAAGAAAGCCATCTACGGGAACCACTTATGCCATGAAGTGGAAGCGTTTTTCCATTTGGGTCACTGTGAAGGGTTGGGATCCATTCTCGTACCCCATTCCATCGGTCATGGAGTATCTCCTGCATCTCTATGATTCGGACCTAGGTTATTCTTCGCTGAAGGTCCATTTGTCAGCTGTCTCTGCCTACCGTACCCTGGTAGATGGCAGGACAGTAGCACAGTTAGAGTCTCTAAGATTTTCCTGAAGGGGATTCTGCACCTCAAGACCCCGGTACGCAGTCCTGTGCCACCGTGGTATCTTAATTTTATTTTAGAAAAGTCGACTCTGCCTCCTTTTGAACTAACTGGTTCTTGTGATATGCACCATTTGTCCTGGAAAATGCTTTTCTTAGTGGCAGTTACTTCAGCTCAAAGGATTTCAGGGCTTCAGGCCCTGATTTGTAAGGAGCCTTATTTATTTTCCACAGAGTCCAGGTGGATCTTAGGACCAACCCTACGTTTTTGCCTAAAGTGGTTTCTGAGTTTACTTTGAACCAATCGATTCAACTTCCAGTTTACTACCCCAAGCATTCTAATTGGGGAAAAAGCAATTCTACATACTTTAGATGTTCAAAGAATCTTGTGTTGTTACACTAACAGGACAAAATCTGTTCGAAGAAAGGATCAGCTTTTTGTTTCTTTTGCGCCCAAGAGAGAGGGTGTGGCAGTAACCAAACAGTGTTTGTCCAAATGGCTGGCTAATTGAATGAATTTCTGTTACCAGAAGTATGGTAAGAGCCTCCCGGGGAGGTGAAGGGGCATTCCACCAGGGGTATGGTCACCTGTGCGGCCTTTTTGAGGAATGTGTCTCCCGCTAGCACCTGTGCAGCAGCTACCTGGAGTTCCGTCCACACTTTCACAAAACATTGCAGTCTGGACATTGCTTCTAGGTGCAGGCAGGGTTTGGCCTCACTGTGCTTCAAGACCTCCTGTCTAATTTTTTTCTGTGCCTGTAGCAGATTGTTTTTCCTGCCTCCCAGGTTTCAGAATCTTCTGATTCACACTGTTTGGGACTCAGTCCTTAAGTGATTATCTACTGCAAGAGCCCTCTCGAAGTAAGATAGTACAGTTACATCAGAACTTACCATAACAGTAGATCTTCGAGAGAGGCTATTGCAGTAGGTAACCTCCCCCCCATCCCCCTATTATTTTCTGCTTTTCTTTATGGGCTTATTTCGAGCTCCAGGAGCCTCTTGTCCTTTCACCTGTTGCACTTCCTTAGAGGTCTCCAGCAGGAGAACTGGAAGGAGGGTGTGGGAACCGCCCACTATATAGGGTTACGCTGACATCAGTCACGTGGTGCTGGGTGAGCGGTCTCCCATCAGATACTGCTGGCTAAAGTTTCCGTGTGGTCCTGACACCGGGGGATGCAGTCCTCATGGTGATTACCTACTGCAAGAGTCTCTCTCGAAGATCTGCTGTTACAATCAGTTCTTACGTAACTGTACTTTATGCAGTATGCAAAATTGCATAAGATGGTATTTATCCTGCTTGACTAGTTTGTATAGCTAGCGCCAAACCTTCTGCCAGTCTTTGGGGGCAAGACATAAGTCTAGAGATTGCTGCCAGTAAAAACAGATCCCCTGTAATCAGCTTGGGTCATATATCTGGAGACTAGAATAAAACTTTGAGGTGGGATGTAGCTGCTCCGCCAGAGACAGAAAATCCAGGAGACGAGGGTGAGGTTGAGAAATCACGCGCCCCAGAAAGTCTGTGATTGCTCGGGAGAGTTGAAGGTGTTTGAAAGGATGATACACCAGAATAGAGTATTGCTGCTGTATTAAGCGAGCTGGGACAACTTTTCTATTTTAACAAAAAGGATCCCATGGTAGCTTGCCGAAGCGAGAGGCAGAAGTTAAAAGGGATGGGTTGGCCTGCTATATGGATGTTGGGATTGCCCATCAAAGGTTGGGAGAGGTCCTTGGACCAGTCGACCTTCAGATAGGAACAAATCTGCTTCAGGGCTTTTAGGGACCACATCAGCGGAGTGTGTTGAGTGTGGGATGTAACAGACGACAGGGGCACAAAGAGAAGACTAGAAAGTTGTAGACCAATTTGTTGACACAGTCGGGATTCCAGTGAGAGCCAGAGAGGGGCATAGATCCTGTGCTGGGGAGTCTGCGAGGAGTAAGGCCATAAAAAAACCTTACAACTGTGCAGAGCGCAGTAATAGAGGAAAGCAATCAAGTAACCGGAGACCACCTCTATCTTTAGAAAGCATTAATTTGTAGTAGGCCTGGTGAGCCGCCCCACCTTTCCTCAAAAAATCCAAGAGAAGGTTCTGGAGTTGAAGAAACCAGGCCTTAGGAAGAAAAGGACTGAGCATACTCAGGAGGTACAATATCCAAGGCAAAATATTCATTTTAACAGTATGTTTTTCTTCCCCAGAGAGAGGGAGGGAGGGAGGGAGGACCGCCTAGGTAAATCTGCTTTTATTGCTGAGAGCAGGGCTGAGAGATTCCTGTCCGCCAGCTCCGGAAGAGATCAGAAACCTGAACACCCAGGTAGATGAGCACAGTGGGTGCCCAACAAAGGCCCAGGTCCAGGATCTGCTGTTTAGAAACATGAACATTCAGAGTGAGGACTTGGGTTTTATCAAGATTGAGCTTGTACCCTGCCATGGCTGAGAACTGACGTATTTCTTCTAAGCTGCTGGGACTGAGGAGGTGGGGGATTCAACATGCTGGATGAGATCGTCCGCATAGGCCAACAAAGTATAGCAAGAGCCGCCTACTTGGATGCCTCAAGTTGCTGAATTGCTATGAAGTTTATGGAGGCGAGGCTCTGAGTATAAACTGGATAAAAATGGAGAGAGGGGACACCCCTGCCTGTTTCCATGTTGAAGGGAAACCGGAGTAGAGAAGACCCCATTACATCTGATTCTCGCTGTCGGGTTATGGTAGAGTACTCAAATCCCGTTGCAGAAGTCCTCCGGGAATCCAAACTTCCAAAGAGTGGCAAACAGGAATCCCCATGAAACCCTATCAAAAGCGTTTTTCACATCTCGGGAGACCAAAACAGAAGGTGTCTCGTTCCCCCCAGACGTGGAAATGAGATGGAGAATCTTACGGAGGTGATCACTAGAGTGGTGCTCAGCCATGAAAACTTAGAGAATCTTCAGGCCTGTATTGAGAAGTGAAATAGGGCAATAACTACCTGGAAGGAGGGCATCTTTCCCCAGTTTAAGGATCAACAAGATCCAGGCTTGGGTGAGTGAAGAATTGGTAACGTCAGAAGTGAGTAGAGAATTAAACAGAGGCGAGCGTATCTACAAAGGTGGAATAAAAAGAATTGAGAAAGCCATCAGGGCCCTGAGCTTTCTCTGAGGGGAGACTCTCCATCACCCAATGGATTTCCAACAAGGTAATAAGGTATTTTGGGAGGTCCTGTTGTGGGCTGGACAAGGTGGGCAGGTTTAGAGGAGCAAGATGCTTTCCAATTATTTTACTGGAGGGCACCGTAGTGGAATCTTGGCTGTACAGGGAGCTATAAAACACTTGAAAAGCATTAACAATCTCCTGTGGGGAAGTAAGGATATGGCCAGCCGGGTTGGACTACAAACTGGGAATGGCCTTGAGGGAGTCAAGGCAGAATGTCAAACTTGGCAAAGGCACCCACCATTAATATGCCCTGCAGAAGAAACATTTACTACAGTGAATAATATCTGTTCAATTTCATGCCTCCCCTGTTTAGAATAAGGCAGATAGGTTCTTCAGAATCATTTATTGTGATTCAAAGCTTGAGCTTTTAATGATTGCTGTTGCCTGTTCTGTGTCATTAAAAGTATTTTTCAATCTGAAATATATATTGCTATAATTGTAATAAGTAGATCTTGAGTCTCCTGGCCTCTACAACTCAAAGATCTACTGTTGGAATCCTGGGAGGCTTAAGACCAGCACAGAGAGGGAGAGAGCATCTTTGAAAAACGATTTTAAGTTCTGTGGCACCATGCACCTCATGGAGATGACGCATAAGTTTGATTGGCTGTTCTAATCCATTAGAAGAAAATATGTTACTATGGTGAGTAACTTTTTCTTAACTTTTGTATGTTTCCACAGATGCTTCAGAACAATTAGTGTAAAAGCAAGTATATTTGCAATACAAATTGTCTTCTGAAATGAATTATTTCCATTTGATCTTTAACTTTTATGTTCGACCATTCAGTTGTGAATGCTTTTTACAAACGGTATATTCAAATTTTAGGTATACATCAACATTTAAAGAAGTTGTTAAACAAGAAGCACAAAAGAACAAAGCTGCTTACAAAACTATGGGACCTGCTAAAGTGGATGTACCATCACCCAAGGAATTCTTGCATAAGCATTCAAAGGAGCCCAAACTCCCTGAAAGTAAGCCAGTGATTAAACCATTGAATCTTTTATAAAGTTACAATTTGAAAGTGGCAATGCCAGAGACATTAAAAATAATAATAAGACATTCTTTAGTTGGAGGAAGGAGGACAATAAGGACAATAGCTGCCTCTGACCAGCTAGGAGGACAGTGCTTTCCAATGTCCTGGAAAACATTGTAAAATGTTTGAATTGGTTTTCAAATTAATTACACAACATATACAGTATCAACAGCAGTTCATAAAACAACAATAATCAACAAACATCGGACACAAGTTGCTCTACACCAGTCAATAGTAAAATATTACATATATCCAAAGAATTGGTCAAACTTAGAGGACAACTTAATCTTCTTTGTGATTTGGCACACTTATTAATACCCAGTCCCACTCTCTGTATTTCCTATACAGTCACAGTCGAGGGGCAGCTCCTGTACATATTCATGTTATGCCCTTTCAAATGAAAAATGCCTGAGAAGCAGGGAAGGTGCCCACTGTTGTTTAAACTATATAGCTGTGCCTTTTAGCTCATATATTAACCTTTCTAAAAGCAGGATTTTGAACAGCAGTTTTCTCTACTGCTCCATTGTAGGAGTAATACATGAATCACACATATTTTGAATGTATTTCCTTACTGGCATTAGCACAATTGGGGGAGGGGGTCCACAGAAACTTACACCATTGCTCCTCATCTGCCTCCTCTACCCCTAGATGCATTGACAACAGGGTATCTGGCATGGTACCCTACAGTTCTGGAGGTCTTCTGAGCTACTTGATACCAAACTGGTCTTGGTGTTTGACAGGCCCAAAAATAATAGATACATGATAGCTCCTTGGAGCATCTCCCGTACAACAGAGATACCCCCTATTTAAATGTACGTAATGTGCTGGGGGTCAAGTAGAGATGGTTGAGGAATTTATACTGTGTGGCCTGTGAACAGGTAGTAGTCGAGACCATCCCAAAGTTGCTTCACCTCTGAAAAGGGAAAACCCCCAAATCACCATAGCAGCACCTCCACTCCAGTCCCTCCAGCTTCTAAAGGTGTCTCCCAAATCCAGTGCAAACACTGGATTATCATGTGCAGAACCTAGGAGGGTGACTGTCTCCCTGCACAGTTTCGTTCTCTGTCCCCCTAGGCCTTTAGTGTGCTTATTCAGGGTTTTATAGATTCTCTTACCTCCCAGGCATAAGTGTGCTTGTAGCAGCAGTGGATGTGCATCCTTCTTCATATCCAAGAACAAACAAAAAATGCTGTGCACCCTCCTATCATTCACTCAGTGACACCGAATTGCAAAAGTCCATATTTGTTAAAGTGCTTCAAGTGCACAGAAACAAATCTCATGACATATCTTGCTAAACATCACCTGAGACTCCTCCACATTCACCCACCTGACCTCTCCAGGTACCCTTAATCCAGTCCTGTATGTATCAGATCTAGGCTGCTAAAAGGTATACCCAGATGTCAGGGAATTTAAGCCACTCTTGTTCTGTTTGCCTTTGGAGCCTTAATAGGCTGGTATGGGTGTCCTCAACATAGCCATATAAACTTGGAGGACCCTCTTCCATCCTTTTAAGATTCCCCTTTGTGAGTCCCATTGATAGCATCTGTAGAGGATACAGTATTCTAGGAAAAGTATTTATTTTAATTAAATTAATCTTCCATAACTGAGAGCCCAGAACTGCCATCTCACCAAATGTGAGAGGACACCAGTAATCAGTGGGCGGTATTTCAATCAGTGCACATATTCTAGTGTGCTTTCCATCTGCATCCCCAGATGTTACTTCCTCCTTGGCTACTCTGTATGGGATGCTTAAAAATTCCATAATGGGACCACCCTTTCCCAAAGTCATGAATTCATATTTTGGGGGGTTGATTTTATATCTTGAGAACCGGGGTAAAAATCTCTGATTGCTGGTATGGTAGGGAATGGGTTTTTGATATACAAAAGGACGTTGTCAGTGTAAATGGTAATCTTCGCCTTTCATCTTACTGCTCACCCTGATCTAGGCAGCAAAGGATTTGATCACCAAAATAAAAAGAAGTGGGAGAGGAGACAGTCCTGTGATAGTTCTGCCTCATGCCGTACTCTGAGTGAAAGTCCTGAGAGAGATACCTGTTAGCCACAATTATAGCCCTCAGTGCATCATATAGTAGGAGGCTAAATAGGCACAACATGTTAAGAGATATCCCTATGCCATTCTATCAAAGGCCTTCTCAGAATCCACAGACAGCATGAATGCCATCCTGGATGCAGAGCACCCCAGTGTACTGAATTCAACAACCTTCTCTTATGATAGGAGAACCTGTTCTTTATAAAAAAAGAATATTTGGTTAGGGTTAAAGACCCCTAGTTTTCAGGGCCGAATTTTAGCTTAGATTTTGATTCTGCAGATCAGCAGCAAGATCAGATGATATGTAAAACAAAAGGTGGAGACCTTCCTTCAACTATTGTATGATACAGATCAAGACCAGGTAGCAGGAGAAGGGCATGCTCCCACCACCTCCTTTACATACCCCAACCCCTCCCAAAATTTTCATCCAGTGTCCCCGTACCATTCACAGAATTTGCACCCTTACTTTTTTTTTACCCCTTCAACAATGGGTACTGATATACTACTTGACTCCCAAAATACAGTATGTACCTCCCTTGTAATACTTGCAAATTTACAATTCCCAAAATATATACCTCATACACCAGCCCCATAACAAAATGTGTACCCTTGAATTGTAACAGTCCCATCATGTACCTTTACTCCCCAAAAATTGTTTCTTTACGTTAGGAGGGGCCCGACAGCAGCTGCTTGATTTCCTGTCATATGCCAGCTACCAGGTTCGGGAACAGACTTGGGTTGCTGAGGGTTCTGCCGGGGAGAAGGCTGGAGCGTCCATGACTGCTTGCCTTCTCCAGGGGGGAAGGTGGGGATGCGGTCCGGCATCTGCTGACTCCCAGTGGAGACCAGGGGTACAGCATGTATGCCGACCGACTGACTAGGGGGGCATGGCAGACGTCAGCGTATGCCTTGACATCATGGCACGCCATGCCCCTAAGAGAAAAAGGGAAAAAGCTCTCCTCTGCTCAACCGGATGAGGGCCATCTGGTTCCCTCTGCCACCATGAGTGTCTTGCTCGAGCCCCAGAGACCACCTCTGCAGCGCCCAAGGGGCCAAGTAGTTGTGCTGGCTGGCCCCTACCGGCGCCTTTCACCTCAGAGGAGGAGGATCCATCTGGTGAAGGGATACACCGTATTACCCCAAGGGTGGCTGCCATCTGAGGTGGGGAATGATGGCAATGGTTGGAGGCACTAGCGAGCGGTAGGAGAAGAGACCATTGATGGCCCGAAGGAAAGGCCGACAGGGGAGACACTGAGGAGGTGGGGAAAAAAAAAAAACATTAGGAGGGGTGCAGAGGTAAGGGTACACATTTTGGCAAAGAGATGGGCCTATGATACAAATTTGGGGAAGGTTGAACATTTTAGAAGGAGAGATGTGGTAAAGGTACAAATATTGGGAATAGGACAAGGGGAAACTTTTTGGGGAAGGGTGTGTGGATAGATGATATTCATTTTGAGAGGAGATGTACATTTGATGGGGTGAAATGATAGAAACATAGAAGTTGTCAGCAGAAAAGGATCCCTTGACCCACCTAGTCTGCTCTATTTTCCCTATCTACTGTGCCACCGCAGACCATACTCGATCTCCAGTCTTTTCCCCCTTTCCTTATTTCTAAGGTTCCTTGTGTCTATCCCATGCATGCTTGAATCCTGTTACTGTTTTAGCATCCACCATCTCCACTGGGAGGTTGTTTCAGGCATCCACCACCCTTTCTGTGAAGAAGTATTTCCTCACATCACCTCTGAGTCTCCCCCTCCTGCTTTATAGTATGGCCCCTTGTCCTCGAGCATCTTTGTCTAAAATGCTACCTTCATTCACCTTATTATACCTGTGTGGTATCTGAATGTTTCTATCGTGTCCCCCTTTCCCTTCTTTCCTCTAGAGAGTACATATTTAATTCCTTTAGTCTTTTCTCATACTGCTTTTGATGCAAGCCATGCAACATTTTGGTTGCCCTCTTCTGTTCTACCTCCACCCTATCTATGTCCTTCCTGAGATGGGGCCTCCAGAACTGGACACAGTACTTGAGATGGGGCCTCACCATTGATCTAAATGGGGTAACACTACCTCCCTCTTTCTGCTGGTGATACCCCTCCCTATGCACCCAAGCATCCTGCTAGCTTTCCCCACTGCTGTATCACACAACTTTGCTACCTTAAGGTCATCAGAAATGATTACCCCAAGTCCTTTTCCTGTTTTGTGGTTGCCGATACCTCCTCTAATTGGTACGTTGTCCCCGGGTTTCTGTGCCCCAAGTGCATGATTTTGCACTTTTTTGCATTGAAACCAGTTGCCAAACCCTAGACCAGTCTTTCAGCTTTTTCAGATCATCCTCACCCCCCCACCCACCCCGGTATGTCCATTGTGTTGCAGATTTTTGTCATCCGTGCATAGCATACTTTCCTTCAACCCTTCTGCAGTGTCACTAATAAAGACATTGAAGAGGACTGGGCCCAGTACTGACTCCTGTGGCACCCCGTTGGTCACCTTGCCTTCTTCAGAGTCAACACCATTTACCACTACCCTCTGCCTCCTGTTGCTTAGCCAACTTCTACCCATTTGACTACTTTTGGACCCACTTCTAGGCTGCTCAGCTTGCTAACCAGTCTTCTGCGTGGAATGTTGTTGATAGGGATATAACGTTTGGGAGAAGTACAAGAAGAGGGATGTCAAATTCATGAAAAGAGTAGGAGTACAAGTTCAAATTTTTGGAATAGACTGAAAAGAAGGGGCCCTAGGGTGGACCCCTGGGGCACTCCTGACTTAACTAGAAGACAGGAGGAGAGCGTGCTGCTCATCTTGACTTGCTGAGACCTACCAGTTAGGTAGTCAGCAAACCAATTTGTGGCATCCTGGGAGAGACCAGTATGAGTGAGGTCAGATGAGAGGAGAGCATGGTTGACGGTGTCTAAGGCTTTCAACAGGTCCACAAAGATCACTCCAGCTAGACATTCTTTGTCAAGAGCAGAGTGGATAGCATTGGAAAACTCCAGCAGCACCGAGGTGGTGCTGTGGCCTTCAAAGCCGTGCTGTTCCCTACATAGAAGATTGTATTTAGTGAGATGTTCAGTGAGTTGGTCCGAGATGATTCTCCAGTGCCGGGAATTGAGATAGGATGGTAGATCTTACTTGAGGGCTCTTGCGGTAGGTAATTACAGATGGGCTGGCGCGGCGGAAGGCGCGGGACCCAAAATTTCTAGCTAGCAGTCCCCTAGCGAGGGACCCGCCCCCACGTCAGGTGACGGCATCAGGGAGGCGTCGGTGTAAAGCGGGCGGTCCCGGATGCCCGCCTTCCAGTTCTTTCCTGCCGTTAGCTTGTGCAGCACCTCACAGAAAAGTTTGTGCTTCGTCAGCCCTACCTTCGTCGGTTTTTTTCCAAAAAATAATTGTTTTTTTTCAACTAGCATCAGTACGATCATCTGTGTATGTTGTCCCCTACACCCTCCGAGCACAAGAATAAGTGCGATTTGTGCAGCGCCTAACTACCGCACAAGGACGGCCACTCCCTGTGCCTGTTCTGCCTAGGCCCTGATCACCCGGTCGAGAAGTGCCAGCACTGCCTCAGTTTCAACGCGGCTACCCGGAAAAGGCAGCAGCAAATCCTGGAAGCCCATATTATAAAGAAGAAAATGAGTTCTATGGAGAAGGAGCTCAAAAAACTGAGGCAGGCGTCCACTTCCCCCGAAGGCCATCGGAAGAAGAAGGAGAAGGAGAGGCACCGGGACAAAAGCTCCTCCACCACGTCTCCCTCGGGAGTCGCTGGGACACAGGTAACATCCCCTCCAGGGGATCGCTCCTCGACGGCCGCCTCGGAGGTTTCTGAGGGGGCGTCGGCCTGCCCGTCTGGCTCACGCTTGGGCCTTGCGGGCGCCTCCAGGCAGTTGGAGCCTCCCCTGGATTCGGCCGCCAGGCTCGCAGCCTCCACGGTGGGTGAGTCCGGTAAGCCAGGCGTCGGCTCCTCTGGCGTCTGCCCGGAGAGGGCCAGTAAGGCGTCCGACCCCAGGCGGCAGCGCGTCCCTCCACTCCACGGACCAGGCGATCTCTACTCAGCCCGCCTCCGGTGATGGCTCTCTCATAGTCGACGCCCGGCTCCTCCGGGCGCCCGCCGAGCTTCGCCCCTAAGTCTCCGTCGGCTCGTCCAGCGTCCGGCCGCAAAGGAACAGCACCGGACCCCCCGTCATGTGTACCGGTTCCCGCGGCCTTTGCTGCCATCTAGGAACCAGAGTCTCTCCAACTTGACCCCAGGGACTTTTCCCTCCGTCCCAGGCGAGGTTGAGGATCTTTACCCTCGTCAGTCCTTCCTCCACCTGATGCGCGGACCTGGTCGGCTCCCGGGCGCGGCTCCGGCGCGGCCCCTCCGACGTTGGTACCTCCGATGCCAGGGCCTCTGCCATCAGCCCTGATGTAGGCCTTACCAACTCCAGGAGACATTCCGCTCCCCTCGGGCCCTCCGGGCTCTCCACTATGGACCTGCCCGTGAGGCCACCGGCCGGGCCGTCTGCTCCGACAGCCCCCCCGGCTCCCGGGTACCCTCTGTCCTATTCAACGCCGGTGTACCCGGGACCGCAGTATTCAGCGCCACAGTACCCGATGCTGGGCTTCCCGACGCCGCAGTACTCGACGCCACAATACCCGACGCCGGGCTACCCGCAGCCAGGTTTTGGATACGCTGCATACGGTTACAACCTGTATTCTTATCCCTCGCCTCCTCCTCCTCCATCGCCATCGCGGCCACCGCTGGACCTGCAGGAGACTCTCGCCTCCTGGTGGGATGAGGCCAAGGCTCAGCTCACCAAAGAGGTTGAGAGCTGCCTTCCGGTGACGGTCCCATCCCAGGTTCCCGTACGTCCGAGGCGGCACACTTCCTCACCACCTCCGGACTCCAGGGTTCTTCCGTCTGGATCCAGAGAAGGGCAGGACACACTTCCCCGGGGACTTCCCAAGGGGTCCGTTCCTCCCCCGGGTCAGGAAAGGGAGTCTTTCTCCTCTTTATCCTCCTCTTCACCCTCAGACTCCTCGGACTCTTCTGATGGTTGCTCCGAGAGAGAAATCGAGCCACGCTCTCCGTCGAAGCCCAGGCCAAGGACTCCTCCGAAGTCTCCTCCGGAGGATCCTTCTTTTATGGAGTTGCTTAGGAAAATCCAGGAGGTTCATCAGTGGCACTCCCTGGAACCAGATCCTCAGCGTCTGAAACTCGCTGAACATCTGGATCTGCCCATGACAGTTCCTACCTTGGTGCCACCCTGGATAGAGCCTCACGCCGACCTCGTTACCACAATATGGAAACAGCCGTCGGCCTTAGCCTCACTTCCTAGGAAGTCGAACCGGCTATATCAGGCTCCAGAGGGTGTTGATTTTCTGGATTCTTACCCTCGTGCTGACTCGGTTGTGATTAGCGCCGCTCACGGCCGGTCGGCGAACCCCAAACATCTTAGCTCGTCTCCACCTGATAAGGAATCACGCCTTCTGGACCAGTATGGGAGAAAGATTTACACTTCCTCCACGCTGGGGATCAGGGCCCTGAACTATGTCGGCCATATGGGGGACTACCAGAAGGCCATCGTGACTCAGGCGGAAGCCAAACTGGACTCCTTGCCTGACTCCCAAGTCAAGCAGAAGTTGGCTGATCTTGTCCGCTCTGCTTGTTTGGCCAGTTGACACATGCTACGTGTGACATACGACGCAGTGGACACTGCTGGGCGGAGCTTAGCTTTCGCTGTAGGCCTACGGCGTCATGCTTGGCTCCGTGCATCAGGGTTGGTCCCAGAGGTGCTGTCTGCTATCCAGGAAGTGCCTTTCCGGGGGTCGGTGCTTTTCGGGGGTGATGTCAAGGACATCATCACCGATTTGCAGGAGAAGGGGATGGCACTGAAGTCAGTTGATTCCATGTACCGTCCCCATCAGCAGCAGCGCCGTCCCTTTCGCAGACAGATTCGGCCACAGGTGTAACCCCAGGGAAGGCGGGTCACAAAACGCCGGGCCCCCACAGCTGCCAAGCTCCCCCCCCCCGCCCAAAAAAGCAGCAGGTGCTTCAGCTGCATGCTGCCCCACACCACCTGACTCTTTTCCTCTCCCACTGCCTCCGGATTCCCCAGAGGAACCAGTAGGAGGGAGGTTTTCCCTCCACCTTCCAGGATGGGAGAGGATAACCACAGATTCGTGGGTGCTCCAGCTCATAGCAGAGTGACACTCCATAGAGTTTCTTCAGAAACCACCCCGTCACCCCGCTCTGAAGTCGTCGTATTCACGGGAACATCTTCTCTTGGTCCAGGAGGAAATTTTAGCTCTTCTGCTGAAACAAGCAATAGAGCCCGTCCCCCTTCATCTGCGAGGGATGGGTTACTATTCCCATTTCTTCCTGGTCCCAAAGAAGACAGGAGATCTATGATCAATTTTGGATCTCAGTTCCCTGAATCTTTACGTAGAATACAAAAGATTCAGGATGCTCTCTTTGCTGAGCCTTCTGCCCCTCCTCTGGCCGGGTCAATGGCTTTGTGCTCTGGATATGCAGGATGCTTATCTGCCATTCCATTCCCCATCTCATCATGAGATCACCGTTTTGCGTTCCAGGGACCACTACCAGTTCAAGCGCTCCCGTTTGGTCTATCTCGGCCCCCAGTGTTTACCAAATGCCTGGAAGTGGTGGCGGCCACCTGCATACAGGGAGTGCAGATTTTCCCGTACTTGGACGACTGGCTCCTGGCGGCCTCGTCCAGGGAGGAACTCCTGCGTTACCTGTCCCTTACCCAGCAGGTTTTTGCCTGCCTGGGTATTACCATCAACCATTCCAAGTTTCATCTGGACCCATCCCAGAGGCTACAGTTTATTGGGGTGATTCTTAATATGACCACGGCTAGGGCCTTCCTGCCTCCGGACAGGGCGTCCACCCTTCAGACCCAAATAAGTCTGTTGTCCGACCACAGGATGGTCTCTGCGAGGTCGGTCCTTCGCCTTCTCGTGGTCATGGTGGCTGCTATCCCGACGGTGCCTCGTGCTCAACTCCACATGAGGATTGCTTAGTGGACTGTACGATCTCAATGGGATCAGCTAGTGGACGACCTAGATCAACCAGTTCTGATCTCCTCGCCGATGATTCGAGACTTGCAATGGTGGATGGTTCGAGAGAACCTGTTTCGAGGAGTTCCTTTCTTTCATCCTCCCCCCTCACAGACTCTAACCACAGACGCCTCAGGCGAAGGTTGGGGAGCCCATCTAGGCCCTCATCAGACCCAGGGCTCCTGGTCCAAGCTAGAACAAGCTCTCCACATCAGTGTGCTCGAGCTTCGGGCAGTGTTGTATGCTCTCCAAGCCCTTCACCAATACATCCTTCCCATTCACCTAGCCGTCCAGATGGACAACAAGTGCGTGGTGTGGTACATCAACAGACAGGGAGGGACTCGATCCTACCCTCTTTGCAGGGAGGCAATGAGGGTTTGGGATTGGGCAACACAACACAACCTTCGCCTCACGGCAATTCATGTTCCGGGAGTCGACAACACCCTGGCAGACAAGCTAAGTCGCTCTTCTGCTCTGACTCACAAGTGGGAACTGGACCAAGGGGTCCTAGACAGTATCTTCCAACTTTGGGGAACACCACAGGTCGACCTGTTCACATCCCCCTAAACGCAAAACTTCCCGTCTTCTGCTCACTCGTTCCAGAGCGAGGCGCTTTTTGGAGCGACGCTCTGTCTCTAGACTGGAAGGACAGATTTGTCTATGCCTTTCCCCAATTCCACTTATCCCATGAGTCTTGCAGAAACTAGCTTCAGAAGGAGCGCGAATGATTCTGATCGCTCCTTTCTGGCCCAGGCAAGTTGGTTCTCTCTTCTACAACAATACTCAGAGGATCCTCCTCTTCCTCTATCTTGAGGTTTACTGACCCAGGATCAGGGGACCCTGGTCCATCCAGGCCTCAGATCCCTTCAACTGCATGCATGGCTCCTGCAGGCTTAGCCCAATCCCGTTTTGGAGTGTCTCCCAAAGTGGCGGAGATTTTAGTGGAGGCCAGAAAACCCTCCACCAGATCCACTTATGCCATAAAGTGGAAAAGATTCACTATTTGGGCCGCTTCCAAAAACGTGGAACCTTTCTCCTGTTCAGCAGGGCTTCTGCTGGAATATCTATGTCATCTGTTTGACCTGGGTCTCAGACATTCCTCTCTGAAGGTACATATGGAGGCCATTTTGAACTATCATGTTCCCTTCGCAGACAAGGCTTTCGCTCAACTGGAGGTCTCTAAGACCTTTCTCAGAGGGGTCCTCCACCTGAGGCCCCCCATCCGTACTCCTGCTGCCCCTTGGGACTTGAATTTTGTTCTCGAGAAACTTACTCTCCCTCCCTTTGAACCTGCAGCTTCTGCGGATTTGAAGTTCCTTTCATGGAAGACTCTCTTCCTGGTGGCCATTACTTCTGCTTGGAGAATCTCCGAGCTCCAGGCCCTGATGTGTAAAATCCCGTACTTGATTTTTCACAAGGAACGAGTTGCTCTTCGCACGAATCCTAAGTTTCTCCCTAAAGTAGTAGCCAAGGCTACTCTAAATCAGTCCATAGAGTTACCTGCCTTTTTTATGCAGTACTCTAATCAAGGGGAATATTTACTCCATACTATGGATGTTCACCGGATTCTGAGATACTACACCAATAGGACGAAGGATCTCAGAAAGACTGATCAACTGCTCGTCTCTTTTGCTCACAAAAGGGAAGGCAATGCTGTTTCCAAGCAATGCCTGTCTAAGTGGTTGGCTCATTGCATCACTTTCTGTTATGACAAATACAACAAGACCCTCCCGGGTCAAGTCAGAGGCCACTCCACCAGAGGAGTAGCTGCCTCAGTGGCTTGTTTCAAGAATGTGTCTGCGGCAGACATCTGCGCTGCCACCACCTGGACTTCCATCCATACCTTTACGAAACACTACAGTTTGGATGTTGCCTCTCGCCGGAGAGCAGGCTTCTGGCTGGCTGTTTTGCAAGGCCTCCTATCTTGAGACTTGCACAACCAGAACTACCTTTTGGAGTAGTTTTCCTCCTCCGGTGCCTCTCTTTGTTCCAGACTGCTTGGGATTCAGTCTTATATGTATTACCTACTGCAAGAGCCCTCTCGAAGTAAGATAGTACAGTTACGTAAGAACTTACCGTATAGTAGATCTTCGAGAGAGGCTCTTGCAGTAGGTAATACTCTTCCTCCATTCCCTAGGCTTTTTCAGTCTTTTTCCAGTGAGGGAAATATCCGCTTCTCTCTCGTCCGGCCTCTTTTGGCCAGTGGCGGGAAAGAACTGGAAGGCGGGCGTCTGGGACCGCCCCTTTATACCAACATCTCCTGACGCCGGTCACCTGACGTGGGGGCGGTCCCTCGCCAGGGACTGCTAGCTAGAAATTTTTCTGTGGGGTCTTGCCACCTGCCGGCATCAGTCCTATATGTAATTACCTACTGCAAGAGCCTGTCTCGAAGATTTACTGTTACGGTAAGTTCTTACGTAACTGTACTTTCCCCATAGTGGCACAGTCACCGATTTTGTGGATGGGAGTGTTGATGGTGGCTTTCCATTTAGCTGGGAATTTAGCAAGGCATAAGGAGCAGTTGAAAATGTTGGATGGGGGGTGAGGACTTCGTCTAGGGTCAGGCGCAGGAGTTTAAGGTCCAGAGTGTCACTGCTGACATGGGAACTCCCTAAGGCTTTTAGTAAGTAGGACTTAGCTTCCCAAGGTGCAAGAGTTTTGAAGTGAAAAGAGGGTGGGGGGTGAGGGGGTGGTTAGGGGATCGAAGAAGTGGGGATGGAGCACACTGCTGAAGTCCAAGAAGGAGGAGGAGGAGTTTAGGGTGTCAGCAATGAGTTGGGGTCCGTGGTAATATTGCCCTTGATATTAATTTGGGAGGGGGGACAGATTTCCCATTGAGTTCCTTGAGGTTATCCCAAAACTTTCTGCCTGAGCCCCAGGAGGAGGTGAGGGACGCTCTATAATGTTCTGCCTTAGCCTTTTGTATATCCCATGTACACTTATTCCTGGTGGCACAATAACGTTGTCTGTCAGCCGGTTTGCCAGTGTCAAGGGCTATCTGCCAGAGGGAGTCTCAGTAACGCATCTGGTCTAGGAGAGTTTGGGAGATCCATGGGGTGGAAGGGCCTTTGACAACACATTTAGCAAGGGGGGGGCAAATATGTTGCAGGCTGAGTTAAAAGAGTGAATGAAGAAGTCGAGCACAGAGTCTTTGTCCACGGCATAGTTAATGGGGGACCAGAGATTAAGGTGGTGTTTAAATGCTTTAGTTTACCAGGTTTAAGTCGGCATTGAAGAATGATTTTTGGTGGTGTTTTTTTTTACATTACATGACCAGGTACAGAACACAGGTGAATGGTCACTCATGGCATTGGGGACCACTGAGACACCAGAGATCTTGTTGGGGCAATTGGTAAGCACCAGGTCCAGGAGGGTGGCAGATCCAGTCTTAGGGTTCTGCCTTGTGGGGGGAGGGACTACTTGTGAGAGATCCATAGCAGCAATAGCATCTTTGAAAGGGGCAGCAGAAATAGAATGCCAATTAATGTTGAAGTCCCCTAGAGCTATACATTCAATCTTAGAAGGCAGGAGGGAAAGGTAGTTCAGTACAGCGTGAAATGCTGGTTTTTGGTTCCGAGGGGTAATGTAAACTGTGTGATGAAGAGAGGGGCCGTGGCCTTGCCCACAGTAATTTTCAGGGTGACAGCTTGGGCACCATGGTCCAGATGCCAGGAGGGAGAGCTTGACCCTGCAGGGTGTCCCGGAGATAAATGGCGCAGCCCCACCACGTTTTCCACATCTGTCAGCACGGAAGGCGAAATACCCGGGGATGGTCACCGCCAAATCAGGAGTAGTTTTGGAGAGCCAGGTTTCTACGATGGAGAGTATATCACGTTAGTGTTGGGCCATCCACTCCTGGAGGCAATTGAATTTTCTCTGCAGGCTACAGATGTTAATGGATGCAATGAGAAGCCCTTCAGTAACAAGACGGCTGGGGTGGGGGCAAAGGTAGGTCCTGGCTTAGGGTGTATGTTGCCGGACAACAGCAGCAGTAGTAGTAGTAGAAGAGCCCTAAGAAGAGTGTACTGAAATTGCATGCGGAGGCTGGAATCTAGGGGTGATAGGCGGGCAGGATTGGAGCCGACAACCGGGATGGGGAGAGCTAAGATGTGTGGTATGGCTAGGAGGAGCGGGTGCAGGTGGGAGAAGGGACTGGGGAGGAAGTTAATGAGAGGGGAGGAGGCAGTGGATGCAGAGTGGATGGGGGTGGCAAGGGGAGGACATAGACCGGTCCAGGGTGTTAGGAGCTGAGATGGGGGCCGGGAGGGGTGGAGCAGGTAGAAAAATATGAGAGAGGACAGGAGGGAGACAGTAGCCATAGTAGAGGGTTTAAGAGTAGCAGCAGAATGGAGTTGTCACAGTAGACAGTAATGAAATGCTTGGGAGGGTTGTAAGGTAGTTAGAGTTAAAAGGCAACATTTGAGAGAGGAAGGGGTAAAGGTAAAAATATTTGAAAGGGTGCATAGATTAGGTGCACATTTATGGAAAGAGGAGTAGATAAAGGGTGCATGTCAGAATTACTTGGCAGAATTACAAATCAGGAAGAGGCCCACAGCAGAAGTACATATCTTAGGAGGGTTACAAGGGCCGTGGTACAAATTCTATGAAGAGAACCCATTTCAGATTGGATGCATGAATTTTAGGAATGTGGGATACGTCAGCAAAAGGGGTGAAACAGACTAGTTTATAGAAGCAGATAGTAACAGGAAACAAAATTTACGTGACCTGCTGGGTTTGGGCACCTCTTCCCTTGTTTAGTATTGTCCCCTAAGAATTACTGATTAGTCTATAAAAGTAGATATTTATCTATGATGCTGTACTGATAAAAATTCAATAGGCAAATGCCCTCAGAACTGAAAGTAGAAGGGTTTGTCATTTTACAGTCGTGTGTGTGTGTGTGTGGGCGCACGCACACGTACGTGCACAATGAGCTGCCAGAACCTTAAGAAAAATGATGTCATTCTTGCATAAATTATTTCAGTACTCATCCAAGATTCTGCCAGCTGTTTTAAAAATATGTGAGGGATTTTCTGTGAAACCATCAAATAGGAGAGCATTAAAAAATCTGTACATGACAAATGGCAGTTTCTTCATTTCATATGCAATTAAATGGCCTGGTTTTCCTTATGTTGGGGAAAAGAGTAAAGTTTATAATATGTACAGTATATAATATATCTGCAGTTGATCTTTAAAAACTAGATGCGTTATGACATTACAATGGAGCCCTGTTAAATGCACAGACTCAAAGCAGGTCAAATGTATTCCTTTATCAGGATTGTTCTTTTTTTAGAGATTCATTTGAAAGGATTTCAGAAACTATTGCACTGGAAAAATTGAGGCACTGTAAAAATATGGGATATGCAATGGCTTGACTCAAAATATGCAATTTATCTTCAAGTATGAGGGGGCAGGACCGTAACTCATGAGGGGTGGAGCACTGACTGAGTTATGGAAGTCCTGCCCCCTCACAAGTGATGATAAACTGCTTTTGGTTTAGTAGTTATAACTTTTAGATCATCTGTTTGTACCTTTCTTTTCTGTTTCAACTGCTGGCTTCAGTACT
The DNA here is from genome assembly GCA_016271365.2 of Neoceratodus forsteri. Lineage (NCBI taxonomy): Eukaryota > Metazoa > Chordata > Ceratodontiformes > Ceratodontidae > Neoceratodus > Neoceratodus forsteri. The sequence goes on from CM057456.1 coordinate 1,730,188,291, forward strand.
GTACATGGCTATCACGATGACATAAGCATTGTGCAAGCTGCACTCTGATGGGTTCAGTATCCAATTGTGATGTACCCGCCTTTGCTAGATGTCAATTGTGACATTCCCCCAAAATGCAAGATGCCATGATGGCTTGCAGAGTGGGTCCAAAAATATCATTTTTATTCTATGTCATTTCTCTCCACACATGTTGTATAATTATTCATTTGAGTTATATTCATTTAACAGATCCGAACCATTATAGTCTACCTTTTGAACATATCTTTGTTATTCTTATTTTTTCCTGAGTTGTTCTATACCTGACCAGTCCCACATCCCCTTCTTCCAATTTTCTGGTAACAACATAGCCTAACACCCCCACCCCCCAGTTATTCCCCCCATGGCAGTTGTCTTCCGGAGGCTGGCCATTGCCTAGCAACTGACTCGGTATCCAGAGGCAGCCAGTGGACTATATGGGTAAGACTCCAATGTACCAGTTAGAGGCCAACATCATGACTGGGGTTAGCTGTTTTCTCCCCTTGTAATGTTGTCCTCCCACCGCCAAGCCTAACAAACTGGGGGGCTTGTCAGCAATAAAGTTCCTCTGCAGCTGGAAGGACAACTTTCCGGGACCCTACCACAGGGGTCCTTGATGCTGCGAAGGTGCAGCATTAACACACCTGATTGATGATGCGCTGCTTTTGGCAGCTCTCTTCGATCATCAGTCACCTGTTTGCCAGTGTTTTGGGCTCGTTCCCAAACCTAAGTCATAGGCATGGGAGATTGTTACTGTTTGAGCTTTTGACAGACCACTCCTTTTTTTCTTTCAACAGGTTTATTCTTTTATCAGGTGTCATTTAAAGAGCTAGTGTACAACTTGGAATTAATATTCATTTTCAGAAGTAGTAATCTATTACTTCTTATATTAGAAGTATTTTTTTCTTTTCTGTATTGATAATTAGAAGATTTTCTACCTGACAGTACCAGCTGTTATGTGTAGGACAACACTCTACCTTGAGGCTGATATAGTCAGTTCTGTTCAAACAACATGAAGTCTTGCTGTAGTCTGACAATAGCAGTGATTCCCAACCTTTGAACTGCCCCGGAGAACAAAAAGTTAACTTTCTGTGCAGAGCATAGAATGCTGAGCTCGAGCTCAGTCGAAGTCTCTGTCTGGAGTAATTCAAACCTAAACCGGCAGATTTTTTACTCCGCCTCACTGAACGGTCGCTCCGGAGATTTCTCCTTCATCTTGGTTCGAAAGTCGGTTAAAGTTTTCAGTTTTTGTCGGTTTGTAAACCGAAAAAAGTATCCGCATAGTCGGTTCAGTCTCTGTCTGTGGTGCTGTGAGTACTAGATAAGAATTGTTCTGTTTTTCCGTGTGGAACTTGTAAAAGTGCGGCTCGGTTCAGCTTAACCAGCCATTTGATAGTGAATTTGTTTGTTTACTTAGTGTGTGGTTACCCGTTCTTATCGGATCTAAAAAAAACGTGTTTTTAACTGTTTTCTCCCAATACCCATGACACGGTTAGGAACCGATAAGGAAGTCTTGCCTGGCGGTTGCCGAAAAAAGGGTAAATTTGGTTAGGTTGGCCATGTCTGAGAAACCCAAGAAAAAAACTGGGCCCACTGGGTTTCAACACTGCAGTGAGTGTGGGGAGGTCTTTGCTAAGGCCGATCCCCACACCACCTGTGTTTATTGTCTGGGGTTTGACCACCTCGATTCAGACTGCCAAATATGTAAAAACTTTCCCAAATGTACCCTTGAGAAGAGATTAGGTAGACTGAGGGAAAAGGAGGCCGAGAAGTCCACTGAACCGGATGGCCAGCCAGTTCGGTTTCAGCGAACCAAGAGGTGCCCTGACCAGGGCGATACTTCTTGAACCAAAGAGCCAATTCAAAGGGATCAGTTCCAACAAAAGAAAGCCCAAAGATAAATCGACCGGTTCGGATCCAGAGGTTCATGTTCCGACCGCCGAGGAGATAGCCAGGGCGATTCAGATTATGGAATCGCTCCGTCCAGATCCGACCGATCCGGCTCCTTCTGGCAGGGGTTTGGTTCGGTTGGTTCTCCCGGTTCAAGAGTATACCCTTGAAGATTTTTATGAACCGGAATTTGAGGATGATGATGTAAGTGAAGGTCTGGATGTGCCTGTGGAACCGGACATCTCCCCAGACAGACCTTCAGGTGTTTCCCCTCCTAGGCTTTCTGAGTCCCCTTCTCACTTTGTGTTTTACAGAAAGGTGGCTGAAACCCTCCAGCTTCCTATGGAGGAGGCTGTGGAAGATCAAGAGGAGCCTGATTATATAGAGATGATGGACATCCCAGAGTTCAGGAGACTGTCTATTCTCTCCCCCCCATAAATCTTTTGTGAAACAGACACAAAAAATCTTAGTCTCCTAACTCTATACCTCCTGTGGATAGAAGGATGGACAAGAGGTATACACTTTCAAGCTCAGACACTGAGTTCTTATATCAACAATGCAGCCATGTTGGGGTAGTGCAGGCTGCTTCCTGTGACGAGGCAAATATTCCCTTGGCTTCACACCCCCCTGACAAGGACTCCAGGAAGATTGATGTCATGGCAAAGAAGCAGTACATGGCATCTTCTTTGGGACTCAGGCAGGTGAATTACATGACCTATACAGCCAGGTACCAGAAATCCAGGTGGGACACTGTACTGGCACTGGCTAAACAGGCCTCCCCCCAACTAGCCAAGGAGCTGGAGGCAGTGGCTGCTGATGGGATTGAGGCATCTAAGGTTCAGTTTCATTCTGCTGTGGACTCTAATGATGTGTCATCAAGAGTCATGGCTACATCTGTGGCTCTTCAGAGGATGGCTTGGCTCAGTTGTACTAGCCTCTCACAGGACACCCAGGCTAAGGCCATGGATTTTCCTGTAGTGAGTAATTCTCTGTTTGGCGAACAGACAGAGAATTACATGAAGAAAATGTATGAGTACAGGACCACTTACAGGAGTAATCAGGCCAAGGAAAGGCAGGCAGCTCCTCAAAGGCAGCAGTCTAGGGGCAGGGGCAGGCCTTTTCAAAGGCCCTTTTACCAAGCACAGGCCTCTTCTTCCTTTTCTCAGAGGGGGTTCTTCAGAGGGAGAGGCAGAAGGGGGCTTAGCAGGGCTGCATCCACTCCTCAGCCGAAACCCCCTGCCAAGCAGACACCCTGATGAGCCTGCCCGGGTCGACTCTCCTATTCCAATATGGGGCAGGCTGGCTTACTTTGTCCAGGACTGGATGTCTGTTACATCAGACAAGTGGGTCCTGGAAGTAGTAAGCCAGGGACTGGTTCTCAGCTTCAAAAAAATGTCCAAAGATGAGAGCCAGATCTTTTCCACCTGCAAATCTCTCGGAAACCCTTGCCCTAGAGGCAGAGGTTTCTTCTCTCCTAGCTTTAAGAGCTATAGAGAGAGTATCTGCCCTACACCGGGGCAAAGGACTGTACTCCAGGTACTTCCTGACCCCCAAAAAGACAGGAGAGTGGCGACCCATCCTGGACCTAAGATATCTAAACAAACATCTTTTAAAACCAAAGTTCAAGATGATAACTCTGGGAATAATCCTTCAAACAACATGAAGTCTTGCTATATTATGACATATGCAGTTTGTCCCAGCCTTAGAACTGCTCTGGAGGTGAAAGAGTTAACTTCCATGCCAGGCATGGAATCTTGAGCGACTCGGTTGAAAAAACTCTGTCTGTTGATCTTCAAACTGAAACTGTCAGATTCTTTACTCCGCCTCACTGAACAGTCGCTCCGGAGATTCCTCCTACTGCTCGGTTCATTTGTCGGTTAAAAAAGTGTTATTTCTCGGTTTTCTAAACTGCATTTGTAGATTTTAACTGCAACCGGTCGGTTCAAGCTCTGTCTGTGGTATCGTAAGTAATAGATAGGTTTTACTTTTCTCTGTGTGGGACTTGTAAACGTTGTTATCGGTTCGGTTTGAACCAATCAGGTTGTTGTTAAATTTGTTAAATTACATTTAGAGTGCGGTTCCCAGTTCTTATCGGTTCTAAAAAACTGGATTTCATTACGGTTTTCCACGACCCTATGACACGGTTGGGGAACCGATAAAGGTTGTCTTGCTGCGATTTGCGGAAAGGGCAGGATTTTTGGTTAGGCTGGCATTATGTCTGAGCGAAAAAGAAAAAACAGGCCCACTGGGTTTCAACACTGTAGTGTCTGTGGGAAGCCTTTGCCAAGGCTGACCCACACACATTTTGTTGTCTCTGGTTTGACCACCTCAATGCAGACTGCCAGATTTGAAGAATTTCCTGCACTACCCTGGATAAGAGTTGGTAGGCTCAGGAGCGAGAGGCCAAAAGTCCGCTGACCGGATGGCCAGCCTGGTTCGGTGCCAACCAAACCGGAGGGAGTGCCCTCTGACCAGGCGTACTTTCTTGGGCAAGCGGAGGGCTGACTCGGAGAGCCAGTTCAAGCAAAGAGGACTAGAAAATCAGCAGGTGTGGAGCCAAAATTTCCTTCTCCAACTGCCAGAGATAATAAGCGATCCAAATTGTCCAGTCGCTTTCCCCAGTTCCGTCCGAACCGGCACCATCAGGTAAGCGATTGAGTTGAGTCGATTCCACGGTTCAAGAATATGATATAGAAGAATTTTATGAACCGGAGGAGGAGGAGGATTATGAAGAGAGTGAACGTGATTTTGAAAGTCTGGATGTGCCCATTGAACCGGACATTTCCCCAGACAGACCTTCAGGAGTGTCTCCCCCTAGGCTTTCTGAGTCCCCTTCTCATTTTCTGTTTTGTAAAAAAGTTGCTGAAATCCTCCAGCTCCCTTTGGAAGAAGCTGTGAATGAACAGGAGGGGCCTGACTATGTGGAAATGATGGATACCCCAGAGTCCAGGAGATTGTCTATTTCTTTACATAAATCTTTTAGGAAACAGACAATAAAGATTTTAAAAGCTCCTAATTCTTTACCTCCTGTGGATAAAAGATGGACAGGAGGTACACATTATCGAGGCTCTGATCTGAGTTCCTTTCACAACAATGCAGCCATGTTGGGGTAGTGCAGGCTGCAGCCTGTGATAAGACTAATATTCCTTGGCTTCCACCCCTGACAAGGACTCCAGGAGGATTGATGCCATGGCAAAGAAACAATACATGGCAGCATCCTTGGGACTCAGACAGGCAAATTATATAGCCTATGTTGCAAGATACCAGAAATCCAGATGGGATACTGTTATGGCTTTAGCGAAACAGGTCCTATGCCAGCTGCCAGGAGCTGGAACAGGTGGCTGCTGATGGTATTGAGGCATCAAGGTGCAATTCCATGCTGCAGTGGACTCTAATGATGTATCTTCAAGAGTCATGGCTACATCTGTGGCTTTTAGCAGAATGGCTTGGCTCAGGTGTACTAGCCTGTCACAGGATACCAGGCTAAGGCCATGGATTTTCCTGTTGTGGGTAATTCTCTGTTTGGGAGCAGACGAGAAGTACATGAAAAATGGATGAGTATAGGACCACTTATAGAAGTGCACAGGCCAAGAGGCAAGCCACTCCTCAGAGCAGCTTTCAGGGGCAGGGCAGGCCTTTTCAGGGCCTTTACCAAGCCAGGCCTCCTCTTCAGCTTATGCCCAGAGGGGTTCTTCAGAGGGAGAGGCAGACGGGGTACGAGCAGGCCTGCTCCCACCCCTCAGCCTAAAGCCCCTGCCAAACAGGCACCCTGATGGGATGCCCAGGGCCGATTCTCCATTACCTGTAGGGGGCAAGCTGGCTTACTTCGTCCATGACTGGGAGTCTTTAACATCAGACAAGTGGTTCCTGGAAGTAGTAAGCCAGGGACTGGTTCTCAGCTTCAAAAAATTTCCAAAGATGAGAACCAGATCCTTTCCACCTGCAAATCCATCAGAGGCTCTTGCTTTGGAAACAGAAGTCTCAACCCTCCTGGCTCTCAGAGCTATAGAAAGGGTTCCTCCCCTACACCAGGGCAAAGGACTGTACTCCAGGTACTTCCTTACCCCAAAAAAGACAGGAGAATGGCGGCCCATCCTGGATCTAAGATACCTAAACAAACACCTTTTAAAACCAAAATTCAGAATGGTGACTCTGGGAATTATTTTACCCTCCCTAAGGCCAGGGACTGGCTGCGTCCCTGGACCTCAAGGATGCCTACTTCCATGTTCTCATCAGAAGCTCCCACGAAAGTACCTCAGATTCGAACTGCCCTCAGGCCATTACCAGTTCAGAGCAATGCCCTTCGGCCTCACCTCTGCCCCAAGGGTATTCACCAAATGCCTGGCAGTAGCAGTTGCTCACTTAAGAAGGCAAAAGATTGCCATCTTTCCTTACCTGGACGACTGGCTTATAGTGGGTCAGTCTCCAGACCAAGTCAAATCACACCTTCAGGTTACCCAGCAGCTGCTTACATCTCTAGGTTTTCTTCTCAATCTTCCAAAGTCAGTTCTAGAGCCTGTTCAGCTACTCACCTTCATAGGCGCAGAACTGGACACAAAGCAGGCCAGAGCTTTCCTTCCTCTAGAAAGATTAAAGACCCTGGTGGCTCTGGCCTCCTCCTTCACTCTGCAGGTCTCTCGACCAGCTCCTTGGCCACATGGCTGTTTCCACAGCTGTAGTGCAAGGAGCAAGATTTCAGATGAGGGACATCCAGTTCCATTTGAGAGCCTTCTGGTCTCAAAGGAGAGATCCTCTAACCAAATTGATCCCAGTAACTCGAACCCTGATCCAGGCCCTGCAGTGGTGGCAGGATCAGAGCAATCTGAGACAGGGGGTTCCTTTCATCCCTCAATCTCACTCCTTGACCCTTACTACAGATTCGTCCCTCTTGGGATGGGGAGCTCACATGGCGACCTCACCCCCAGGGATTGTGGTCCCCTCAGGAATCTCTGCTCCACATCAATCTGTTGGAACTCAGAGCTGTTTTTCTAGCACTTCAGGTTTTTTCTGCATCTGTTCAGAACAAAGTGGTACAGGTCAGAACAGACAACACCACTACAAAGTGGTACATCAACAAGCAAGGGGGCACTCGGTCTTCGGCCTTGTGCACCGAGGCAATGAAGTTGTGGTCTCTGGCTTATTCCCTGAACACCTCCCTCATGGCAGTTCACCTCCCAGGCAAGGACAATGTCCTGGCAGATGCTCTCAGCAGGATTTCCCAGGGCCATCACGAATGGTCACTGGATCCCCTAGTACTGGGGTTAGTATTTGCCAGGTGGGGCACCCCTCAGATAGATCTTTTTGCAGCCCCAGACAATCACCAACTTCCGCTTTTTTGTTGCAGGCCCCCAGTGTTGGGCTCAGTCCCTCTGGATGCCTTCCTTCTCGATTGGGAAGGGAAGTTCCTCTATGCCTTCCCCCCCTTTCCTCTCTTGTTCAAGGTGCTAGTCAAAATCAGATCTCAACCTTGCAAGATGATTCTGATTGCTCCAGATTGGGCCAGACAGCCCTGGTATCCACTCCTTCTGTCCTTAGCAGTCCACCTTCCCCTGTGTCTCCCCAGGAATCACAATCTGTTAACCTGTGCCCAGGGGAGAGTTTGGTATCTGAATCTCAGATCCCTCAACCTCAAGGCCTGGCTCTTGAGGAGTTAGAGTTTGCTGACCTACACCTTTCTCAAGGTGTACTCGATATCTTAAAGCTTCTAGGAAGCCTTCCACCAGGGCTACTTATAATTCTAAATGGAAAAGGTTTTCCATATGGTGCTCTGGAAAGCATATTTCCCAGAATCTGCTGGTTGCCCACAGTCCTGGACTATATGGTCCATCTAAATACTTTGGAGCTGAGGCCAGCTACCCTGAAAGTGCATTTGGCAGCTGTCTCTGCTTTTATTTCAGCAGGAAACCCTCTTCTCTTTCTGCTCACCCTGTATTCTCCAAGTTTTTCAAGGGATTGCTTCACACCAACCCTCCATTCAGGGACCCTGCTCCTGCCTGGGATCTTAATGTTTGCATTGCTCAGCTAATGCAACCCTCCTTTGAGCCTTTGTCTTCAGCAGAGCTTAAGTACTTGACTTGGAAAACTGTGTTTCTAGTAGCCATCACTTCTGCCAGGCGCATAAGTGAATTACAAGCTTTGTCAGTGGAGCCTGATTTAATCTCCTTTCACAGAGATAAGGTAGTCCTCAGGACTAACAGGAAATTCTTGCCTAAGGTGGGTTCAGATTTCCACCTTAATCAATCTATACCTCTTCCAGTGTACTTCACTGACCATTCCTCCTCTGGCGAGAGGAGGCTGCACAGTTTAGATGTAAAGAGAGCCCTTAGTTACTACATAGAGCATATCAAGGGTCACAGGTTTGACTCCTCCAACTGTTCCTCACTTATGGTGGGGTTGGTAAGGAAACCTGCCACTAAAGATCCATTGCCAGGTGGATTGTCTCTTGTATCAATTTTGCTATCAAAAACTGGGTAAGGTTCCCCTTCAGGCCTGAGGGCTCACTCTACCAGAGGTACAGCTGCGTCCCTAGCTGCGGCCAGGGACATCCCTATCTTAGAGATATGTCAAGCAGCTACCTGAAAACAGTACACACTTTTCACCAAGCATTACTCCCTGGACATCCAGGCTAGGGAGTGATGCTCGGTTTCTTACGCTCTTCAGAGCCTATTTCCTAAGTAGGTTCTGTCCCTCCTCCATGGAGGTACTGCTGTGTAGTCTGCATATGTCATAATAGCAAGACTTCATGTTGTTTGAAGAAAAATTACTCACCTTAGTAATGTTGTTTCTTCTAATGGAGTCTTGCTATTATGACCTCCTCCTGCCTCTCTCAGAACCTCTGCTCTTGGGATGTGGGTGGGCAGTGCAGTGTTGGCACTAATGATGCCCACCTTGTGTTTTCACCCCTATTTTTTGGGGTGTTTGGGTGTTGTATTTTATTTTATTTTATTTTTTGGATCCCCTTACTCGAGTCTTGGTTTTGGGACCAGAAAAATGTGTTAATATTTTAGTAGCCAGTTGGCTAGTGTAGGTTTACAGCTTCCACACAGAACCTTAGTGAGTTTTGCTCGTAAAGATCTGACAGTTTCAGTTTGAAGATCAACAGACAGAGTTTTTTCAACCGAGCTCGCGCTCAAGATTCCATGCCTTCCATGCCATTCCTTCCATGGAAGTTAACTCTTTCACCTCCCGGAGCAGTTCTAAGGCTGGGACAAACTGCATATGTCATAATATAGCAAGACTCCATTAGAAGAAACAACATTACTAAGGTGAGTAATTTTTTCTTCCCTCTCTAAGGCCAGGGGACTGGCTAGCCTCCCTGGACCTCAAAGATGCCTACTTTCACATTCCCATCAGGTGCTCCCACAGAAAGTACCTCAGGTTCGAGTTGCCCTCAGGCCATTATCAGTTGAGAGCAATGCCCTTTGGCCTAACCTCAGCCCCAAGGGTTTTCACAAAGTGCCTGGTAGTAGTAGCTGGCTTTTTAAGAAGGCAAAAGATTTCCATTTTTTCCATATCTGGACGATTGGCTAATAGTGGGTCAGTCTCCAGACCAAGTCAAGTCTCACCTGCAAGTGACCCAGCAAGTGCTCACTTCTCTAGGATTTCTTCTCAACCTTCCCAAGTCAGTTCTCGAACCAGTCCAGCTTCTTACCTTTATAGGGGCAGAACTGGACACACTCAGAGCAAGAGCCTTGCTTCCTCTAGAAAGGGCAAGGGTTATTATGGAACTAGCTTCTTCCTTCAGCCTTCGGGTATCTTGATCAGCAAGACATTTCCTCCAGCTCTTGGGCCACATGGTAGCTTCAATAGCAGTGGTCCAAGGGGCAAGATTCCAGATGAGGGATATTCAGTTCCACCTGAGAGCTTTCTGGTCTCAGAGAAAGGACTCCCTTACCAAACTGATCCCAGTGACTCTGACCTTGATCCAAGCCCTCCAGTGGTGGCAGGATCAGGACAATTTAAGACAAGGTGTTCCTTTTGTTGCTCAGCCTTGTTCAGTGGTCCTTACCATGGGTGCTTCTCTCCTGGGCTGGGGAGCTCACCTGGGGTCCCTTACTGCCCAGGGGCTGTGCCCCAAGAATCCCTTCTACACATCAATCTTCTAGAGCTCAGGGCAGTTTTTCTGGCTCTAAAAGCGTTCTTACAGTCAGTACAGAACAAGGTGGTTCAAGTCAGAACAGACACCACCACCACCATGTGGTACATCAACAAGCAGGGAGGCACTCGGTCCACGGCCTTGTGCACAGAAGCCATGAAGTCGTGGTCCCTAGCTTATTCCCTGCAAGCCTCTGTTGTAGCAGTTCACCTTCCAGGCAAGGACAATGTGCTAGCAGATGCACTGAGCAGGATTTCTCAGGGCCATTACGAATGGTCCCTGGACCCTCAGGTGTTGAAAGTGATTTTTTCAAGGTGGGGCACTCCAGAGATAGATCTCTTTGCAGCCCCTGACAATCACCAACTCCCTCTCTTTTGTTGCAGACCTCCGGTCCTGGGCTCAGTCCCTCTGGACGCCCTGATCCTGAATTGGGAGGGGAAGTTTCTGTATGCCTTTCCCCCCTTCCCACTCCTGTTCAAAGTTTTGGTAAAAATAAGGTCTCAACCTTGCAAGGTGATTTTGATTACTCCAGATTGGGCCAGACAGGCCTGGTACCTCCTGTTGCTGTCCCTAGCAGTCCATCTTCCCCTGTCTCTTCCCAGGAATTACAACCTGTTAACATCCTCTCAGGGAAGGATTTGGTACCCCAATCTTCAGTCTCTCAATCTCAAAGCATGGCTCTTGAAGAGTTAGAGTTTGCAGATCTGCATCTTTCCCAAGGGGTTCTGGATATCCTCAGGGCTTCTCGAAAGCCCTCCACCAGAAAAGACTTACAACTCAAATGGAAAGATTCAGCATTTGATGTTCTAAAGCATGTTTCTCCAGACACTGCTGGATTGCCTCTGATTCTGGATTATATGGTCCATCTTAATGGCCTAGGCCTCAGACCAGCTACTCTCAAGGTACACTTGTCAGCTGTTTCTGCGTTTTTGTCTGTGGGGAAGCCTTCCTCACTATCTTCCCATCCTGTGTTCTGTACATTTTTTAAAGGATTACTTCACACCAATCCTCCTTTTAGAGACGCTGCCCCTGCCTGGGATTTGAATGTTTGCATTGCTCAACTTATGCAACCCCCCTTTGAGCCTATGTCTTTGGCAGAGCTTAAGTACTTGACTTGGAAAACTGTGTTCTTGGTAGCCATTATCTCTGCCAGGTGTATCAGTGAATTGCAAGCACTGTCAGTGGAACCTGATTTTATCTCCTTTCACAGGGATAAAGTGGTCCTTAGAACCAATAGAAGGTTCTTGCCCAAAGTGGTTTCAGACTTCCATTTAAACCAGTCTGTGTCTCTCCCTGTTTTCTTCACTGATCATTCTTCCTCAGAAGAGAGGAGGCTACACAGTTTAGATGTCAAAAGAGCCCTTAGTTACTACATAGAGCGTACCAAGGGTCACAGGTTTGACTCCCTCCAGTTATTCCTCACTTATGGAGAAGTGGGAAAGGGCAAACCTGCCACCAAAAGATCTATTGCCAGATGGATTGTGTCTTGTATACAATTCTACTATGAAAAGCTGGGCAAAACTCCATCCTCAGGCCTGAGGGCTAATTCCACAAGAGGTACAGCTGCTTCCCTTGCTGCTGCCAGGGATATCCCTCTCTTAGAAATTTGTCAAGCAGCCACCTGGAAAACAGTCCATACCTTTACCAAGCATTACTCTCTGGATATCCAGGCTAGGAGTGATGCTCTGTTTAGCACAGCAGTACTTCAGAGCCTATTCCCAAAGTAGGTTCTGTCCCTCCTCCATGAAGGTACTGCTTGGTAGTCTGCAGTTGTCAGAATACAGCAAGACTTCATGTTGTTTGAAGAAAAAATTACTCACCTTAGTAATTATGTTTCTTCTAATGGAGTCTTGCTGTATTCTGACCTCCCTCCCTGCCTCCCCTCTCAGAACCTGTTTTTGGGAAGTGGGTGGGCAGGTGCAGTGTTGCACCCAGGGTTGTTTTTGGCTTGCACCCTCCTCCTTTTTGTTTGGGTGCTGATTTATTATTGTTATTTTTAGTACATTGGGTTTTGTTTTTGGGTTTCCTGACTTGAGTCTTCCTTGGGAATCCAAAACTTTTTCAGCCAGTTGGCTAGTAAGAATTTTTACAATTTCCACATAGAATTTTTAGTTTAGTTGGGCTTGTAAGAATCTGACGGTTTAGGTTTGAATTGCTCCAGACAGAAACTTCAACCGAGCTCGAGCTCAGCATTCTATGCCCGCCATAGAAAGTTAACTCTTTGTTCTCCGGGGCAGTTCAAAGGTTGGGAATCACTGCAGTTGTCAGAATACAGCATGACTCCATTAGAAGAAACATAATTGCTAAGGTGAGTAATTTTTTCTTAACATGTACTCCTGGCTTTATGTTGTGTGTCTTGCCCGGGATATGTAGCAGTCTGTCCTGAATGCTCTATTTAAGGGCACTAAGCTGTTTAGACCAAATGCTGAGATCGTTCTAATGACCACGAGACCTCCAAGAAGTCTATTAGGACTATTTGGTCTCGGACACTGAATACTTAACAAACTGTCTATGCAATAGCAGCAACAGTTCATGTTGGCCCCCTACAAATCTCATAAAGGATGTGGGAAAGGTGGCCATCAACCCCCTTCCTCCTTCCATCTGACCCCTACTCTGTCTATTGGCTCCCTTCTCCGAACTGCAGGCAGTTGCAGCATCCCCCTGTTTATTTCCCCCTGGCAGGTTGTGACCACAGACAGGTGTGTTCTGGACATTGTCCACCATGGATACATCCCAGAGTTAGTATTGCAGCCCCCTGGGACTCCTCCAAGGCCCTGCTACTACTCCCTCAAGCACCTTGCCATTCTGAGGGAAGAAGTGCCGACATTACTGTGCAAGCAAACCGTTCAGCCAGTTTCCTTAGTGGAATTCAACCAGGAGTTCTACTCCAGGTATTTCCTAGCACTCAAGAACAGTGGTGGTTTCTGGCCTATCTTGGACCTCAGGGGATTCAGTGATCATGTGGTATACAAAAAAATTCTGCATGCTGTCTTTGGGCTCCCCCCCCACCCCCTCCTGCTGAAGGTGATTGACTGTGCACTCTGAATGTTTAGGATGCATACCTGTGCATAAACATTAGACTGTATTACAGGCAATTTCTCTGATTTTCCCTGGAGATGCAGCACTAACCGTTCTAAGTCTTGCCCTTAGGGTTGTCATCGGTGCCATGTATCTTTACCAAATGCTTTGCTGTGATAGCCATGGTACTACACTGGGAGAAACTGTATGCTTTCTTATATGTGGAAGATTGACTCCTGAAGGAAGTCTCAGTGGCCAGGGTGGAGTACACCTTGCACTGCATCAGGTGCCTTCTGGACAGCCTGAGGGAACTGATCAGTGCAAAGAAGTCTGTCCTGATTCCTTCTTAGTGGCTCCAGTACATAGGGGCAGTCCTGGACTCAGCCCTTTCATGGGCCTTCCTCCTGGAGGGCAGGGCTTTAGCCTTAGTGGTTGAAGCCACCTTGGTGGCATGCAATGACTGGGGGTTGCTTTTTCTCTCTTACTATCACTTCCATTGCAGAAAGGGAAACTGAGGCAGTGAGACTGTTGAAACCGCATACCTCCACAGGTATGTGTGCCACGCCAACGCAGTCCAGCAGTTCTGCCAGTCTAAAAGGTTTTCACCCACAGGATCCTAGCATCTCTGACCCTAAGACCAAAACGTGGTACTCTATGGAAAAGATATTCTTAAAGATCTAGAGTTTTGGTACATAACTTTACTTTAACAGGTCAATTCTAGTATCTGAATTTGTTTGTCTTAGAAACATATGTCAAAAAGCTGAGATATTCTCTTGACTTTCTTGTCACCACAAGGAAGCAACATTTTTGATTCCACAGAGAAGTCTTTTAAATATCCAGATGAGGAAAGAAGACGACCCCCGGTCCCTCCCAAAACTGAGCATCCTATAATGGGAATTCAAACCAAGAAGAATTTCATAAACAGCAATGCAGTCGAAGCTATTGTGGCAGTACCCAGAAAGCCACAGCACATCTATGTGGATACCAAAAAAGGAGACAAGCACCCTCTTGAAACTTCAGGACTTGTTCCAAAATATCTAAACAAAAAGGTATTATTACAACATGCAAATTATACATAATAATGGTTCTTTTATTTTTTCGCTTTAGAAATTTTATTGAGTTTACCAAAAAGAAACAAAACATATTCAGTAAATTTCATTCAGCATGTTACAGGTCATAAAAACATCTTATATATTGCATTTCATCAATCTATATCAAATGTGCTAATAGAATAGAATACATAAGTAAACATTTAAACATTCTGATCTTTTATTTACAGTCCAAATAGCCATCCTGTCATTGTAGGTGAAAGGTATTTTCTCACAGAATGGAATTTTTAATCAGTGGTTTCATGTTACCTTTTATGAATGATAAGTACTAACTGCAGTGTTACTTTATTTATTTCAAAAGTTTTACCAATAACATTATACTGAGCTGGTAAGTGTGGAAAACAAAACCAAAGTACAGTGTACAAAAATATAGGGGATAATGGCTGGGGATCGGGTGATAACCACGCTGTAATCACCTCGAGTGGTTGCTAGGGCAACATGGTAAACCTTAAGAGTGCAGCTCGAGAGGTTTACTGTAGCCCTAGCAACCACAAAAGGTGATTTCAGCGTGGTTGTCACCCGATCCCCAGCCATCATCTTTCATAGTGTATGGTCAAAAAAACACTGTTTGCTTTCTATGTGTGAGAATTATGGAACTCTGGTGCATTCTTTTTTGTTATGCAACTGTTTGGAAGTTCTGAAGTGTGGTTAACAACTTTTAAAATTCTAAACAGTGCATAGCAAAGCTGTGTGACTGCTGATTATGGTGGTTAATAGGCACTTACCATACATTATAATACAATAATATGGAAATAAGTATAACAGAATAAATTACAAGCAGGCGCTTCAAGAATAAAATTGCCATACAGTAAACTGTGGAACAAGCAAAAGAACATTATACAGTGGGCAACAAAACAATAATATGAGGAGCAGGGAGTAACGACTGATGATTGGGGGAGAGGCGCTGTGCTAGTGTCAGTGAAAGGCAGCTGACAGAAGTCCACCGCAATTCCAAATTATGTAATTTGCACTGTTCTAAACCAGCATAATAAGATGGTAGGTGGCTGTACTGCAGTCTTTATTTGCTCTGTACAAGGTTTTGCTGTAATGAAATGAATATTTTTAGAAATCTTCAGTTAAAAAAAAATAACTATCCTGTACCTATAAGCCAATATGTATATTTATTTATTTAGGAAATTGGAATTACAACCCTTTGAGTCATAGACTCATTTCCAAAGACTCCACGTTAGAATAAAACATAGACATTCATACAGTGCAGACAAAGAATAAATATGGGTGAGAAATCATACAGAGTGTAAGTACAATGAGCACTGGTTAATGCCTATACATTTGGTAGCTAAAACAGGGCAGAGCTATTGACATATTTACCTAATGAGCGGTTAAGACCTATACAATTGGTAGCTAAAGCAATGCATGGTATGAGTTGGTAGTAAGCCATCTCAGGGAGGCCTTGTCTTATACATAATACAATGCATTCATATGCCTTGTCTTATACATAATACAGTGCATTCATAGTCCAGTGCAACTATATGGTAACTGAGGGAGGTGAAGAGCCTGTAGGCTAGAAATATAGTGAGGGGTCTCCACTGCCAGGCCAAGGGCAAGTGCATGGCCTAGCGGCTTGGTGCAGGATCCACAGGTTACCATTTACACTGGCATTTACATGAGGAGAGGATATGGGCCCTTAAGGCAGCTTTAAAAGGACCTAGATTGGTGATTGATGTGATGGCCTGTGGGATGGCATTGTACCAGGATGGAGCTCTAAGGGGGAAGGATCGCTGGGCCAGGGTGGTCCTGACCCAAGGCACCTTCCAGATAGTTTTTGGTGTGGCCCGTGTGGACGCTGAGATGGTGGCTGCCTGAAGAGAAGTCAAGACACCTACTGGGGATAAACCCAGGTGGATTTTTATGGTAAAGAGACAGGTCTGGTATAATAGTCTTTCCTCAAGGGAGAGGATATTGGTAGCGCGTATAGGGTGCAGATATGTGTATTTCTGTCAGCACCAGAGAGGAGTTGGCAGGCCTTATTGATGACTACTTGTATTTGATGACGCACCGTGGGGTTGGTGGCAGCATAAATTGTGAGGCCGTAGTCCACCAGTGATGAGACTGAGGAGGTAATGGCTAGGTGAAGTGCTTCAGGTGACAGGCGGTCTTTATCTCTGTACAGGAGATCAATGTGGGTGTTAGTGGCGGAGGTGAGGATTTTTGTATGTTAGTGGAATGAGAGGGCAGAGTCAAATGTAAAACCTAGATACTTATACTTTTGGACCTGTTCCAATGGGATGAGAGAGGTGGAGAGTATTTCCAGGGGGAAATCCTTTGATCTGTTTTGGCAGTGGGCATAGAGCATTGTCTTAGTTTTTTTAATGTTAACCACCAATCTGTGTTCAGCAAACCAGTGTTCAATCTGAGAGAAAGAGTTTTGTAAGGTACGCTGAAGAGAGAGAGAGAGGATCAGGATATGTGGCGTAAAGAACAGCGTCGTCCGTGTAGAGGAGAAGGTTGCCAGGGCAGGATTTAGGCGGGATGTTGAGGTAGATGCTGAATAGCAGGAGACCCGCGATAGATCCCTGGGAAACTCCTGAGTGCACAGGCAGCGTAGTAGATATGGTATTATTAATTTTAACACATTGGGTTCTAGATGAAAAATAGCTGGAGAACCATGAGAGTGGACAATGACAGACCCCAATTTGTTGTAATGTGTTAAGAAGGAGGGGGTGAGAAACCGTGTCGAAGGCCTTTGAGAGGTCTATAAACACGGCTCCTGCGAGGTGCCCCTTATCAAGTGTAGAGTGCAGTGAGTTAGCGAATTCTGAGAGGGTGGTCGTAGTGCTATGACCAGCTCTGAAACCATGCTGCTGCCTACATAAGAGGTTGTGTGCGAGGAGGTAGTCAGTGAGCTGATTGGCCATGATCTTTTCAAAGGCTTTAGAGAGTGGGGGGAGAATTGAGATGGGCCGGTAGTTGTTTGGGAGAGAGCTGTTGCCACATTTCAATATTGGTGTTATCACTGCCATTTTCCATGAGGTTGGGAACTGGACCAGGTGCAGGGACAGATGTAGAAGGTCCGTGAGTGGGGAGATAACTGAGTCTAGCGCAAGGTATAGGACACGCATATCAAAGGCATCTTTGCAGTAATTTGAGCTCTGGAGGACTTTGGACAGGTAGGCTTTTGCTTCTGTAGGGGTAATGACTCTGAGTTTGAAGGGGGTGGAGGAGCTCAGGTGGCGGGGTAGGCTGAATTAGATCGAAAAAGTTGCTAGGGAGGACAGAGCTGAGGTCTGAGAAGGTGGAGTTGAGGCAGTTAGCTATGTGAAGTGTGTCTGTGGTGGTAGTACTGTTAACACTAAGTTGTGACGGGGGAGAGCGGGATTTACCATTAAACTCCTTGATGTTATCCAAGAATTTTCTTGTGCTACCCCAGGAGGTGGCTACGGCGGTTCTGTAGTGCTCCGCCTTGGCCTCGCGGATTGCCCAGGTACACTTATTGCGCGCAGCATTATAGGCCTGCCTATCGCTTAGCAAACCGGAGGCAGTGGCATGATGCTAGAGGTTGTCACGCATTTTGAACTGTTGTAGGAGTTCTGTAGTGATCCGGGGGCACTACATTTCTTAGTGGTCACTTTGATGGTCGGTGCAAAAGCATCACAGGCAGTATTAAAGGTGGTGGTGAAGTAGTGCAATGCATCATCTATGTTCTTGGCTTGGGAAATAAGGGACCAGTCCCAGTTACATAGAAACATAGAAGTTGATGGCAGATAAGGACCGCAAGGCCCATCCAGTCTGCCCATTTCTTTTTCTACCTTATAAATGTGCCATCGGCCTTTGCTCTGTCAGTGACCTATCTATTCATAGTCATTTGTATTGCTCCCTTATGCCTATCCCATGCCTGTTTGAAGCCCTGCACTGTATTCATAGCCACCACTTCTTGTGGTAAGCCATTCCATGCATCTACCACCCTTTCTGTGAAAAAATTTCCTCACATTCCCCTTAATCGGCCTCCCTCTAATCTCATGCTGTGTCCTCTTGTCCTGCTATTTTCTTATATTTAAACATATTAGACTCTTTCACCTTGTTTATGCCCTTAAGGTGTTTAAATGTCTGATCATATCCTCTCTCCTCCTTTGCTCAAGGGTATACATATTGAGCTCCGTTAATCTGCCCTCATATGTCTTCTGATGCAGTCCCTGCACCATTTTGGTTGCCCTTCTCTGGACTGCCTCAATTTGGTTAATGTCCTTGTGAAGGTGTGGCCTCCAATACGCACGCAGTACTCCAGATGGGGCCTAACCAATGTCTTGTAGCAGAGGATTATTACCTCCTCTTACGACTTGTGATACCTACTAATACACCCTAACACCCCTAGCCTTACCTACTGCTTTAGAGGTCTGCTTGGATGATTTTAGGTCATCAGTGATGATGATGCCCAAGTCTCTTTCTTCCTTTGTGACTGCTAGCAACTCCCCTCCCAGCCTATAAGTGGCTTCAAGGTTTCTCTTCCCTATGTGCATGATTTTGCACTTCTTTGCATTAAATCCCAGTTGCCACTCTTCTGACCATTTTGCTAGTTTATCCAGATCTCTTCTCATTCTGCCCACCCCATCTGGATCATCTACTCTGTTGCAGTTAATTAGATATTGTTTGAATTTGGCTATGCCTCCTGGGCATACTCAACAACGAAAGGTGATATTTGTTGGTGGTTTAGGTAGCTGACAGAACCAGCTGAAGATGGTTGGGGAGTGGTCGCTTAAAGCATTTAGAAGGACACCCAGGTTGGTAATATGTTGGGGACGATTAGTGAGCAGGATATCTAGTAGGATGTGGGTTCCATTAGTGGGGTTGACCCTGGTAGGCCCGGATACCAGTTGAGTCATGTCTAACGCAGCAAAGGTATCTATTAGGGATGTCATAGTATAACATTTTGATGGCATGTTAACCATTACATGTAATACCATGGTTGTTGTAATACCACAATAGTCATTTCTGTACAAAAAATAAGTCTTCAAACACTTGTGTCGGGGAGAGTTGTCACTGAAAGGACAGTCTTCTCTAAAAACACACAAAATGTAGTTGAAAGACCTGAAAACTGAGGTATATAGTATCATTAACCATGGTTATCATGATATCAGAAATTGCCCACTGTATCAATAATGCAGCTTCGTATACCACAGAATACTGTGAAACTGTCATACTGTGACATCCATGTGTGTGTGTCTCTGTGTGTGTGTGTGTCTGTGTCTATGCAGAATAAATAATGGGTAAGGGTGGTATACAAGGATGTATACCCATTGAGGGGCTAATTAGGGTTATAAGGGCTGGCGAAACAAGAGCTTGCAGTTAATACTGCCAAAATAGCACTTTTTAGAAGTTTGTTGTCCAAATCCTCCACGCCCACCCCACATATACTGAGTGAGACTCACTCCAAACCCATAAAGTTGAAGCAGTGTTTTTCTCTACTGTTTAGGATGTGCAAAGCCAAAGCATTCTCAGAATGATTATTGTCAATGCACCACATACAGTATATGCTCCAGTGCATCTCTTAAAAGGACATAAAGTTTTACCAACATAAAAGGCTTTGTAAGAGCACATCGCAATATACACTGGCGACTCAGTTCTAGAAGTGAAAACATTATGTACCTCTATCAGTTTCTTTTGCTTGTAGTTTATAGTATTTTTGTAACTGCTTTATGGTTTCTTACTTTGGAAGTGCTGGCTCCTCCTATTGGGAACTGAGATGATATTTTTCCCCTTTTTGGATTTTATTTGGTTTTGAATCGCGGTTCCTTTCTTTAGGAAACTGCACCGCTACCTTCTTTGGGGACCATTTTTTCTTTTTTGGGTTATCAGTGATTGGTATGTCTGACAGACATAAGAAAAGAACAGGCAGGGTCCACTGGTTTTAAAAATTGTACTAAGTGCTTTAAACTCCTGGCTAAGGCAGACTGCCATAAGTTGTGCTTTAGGTGCCTGGGTCCTGATCACAATTTTACAAGTTGTAAGCTCTGTATCAAGTTTTGCCCCAAAACCATTAAACAGAGGGCTAAGAAACTTGAAGAAATTGTGGCTTTTCAGTCTGCCTGTTCCTCACAGCCAGGCTGTGGTGAGAGTCTGATCCCTCAGAGTAAGCAGAAGGACAAGTCTACTGTGGTTGACTTGGAGGTCAAGTTGTCTGACAAGGAGATCCCTGAGTTCACTAAGACAAAAAGGGCTGCTAAGCAGGCATCAAAACCACTGCCTGATAGAAAAAAAAGGAGAAAGACAAACATGTCCCTGCCCCTTCTGCTGAGGAGACGCCAGTTGACAAGACTAGAATGCCCTCTGTGGAGGACATGATTAAAGTATAGTAGTTTTTCCAGGCTTTCTGGGCTATGGGAGCTTTTATGACTATGCCTGCCTTCCCCCAGGCTCCAGTACCTGTGCCATTGCCTGTGGTGGAGGAGGCTAAGCTCTATTATGAGGAGAGGGAGGAAGCTGAACCTATAGAACCTGATGGTTCTCCTGTTCCTAGTTGTTTGCCCTCCCCGCTCCTCTGAGGATTACACCTCATGTTACTGTTTTATGAGGCAAATGGCAAACACACTCAACCTCTCTCCACAAGCCCCAGCAGAGGACAAGGATGAGGTGAAATTTCTGAATATGATGGGCCTAACACCTACAAAGAGGTTGTTTCTGCCCATTCACAAATGTCTTAAGAAGGTCACCTGCAAGATTCTGGTAGACCCACTTCTGCAGCTGGCATTGATAAGAAGGTTGAAAAGAAATAACAGTTGGTGGGTTTTTGTCGCGATTGGCATGTTTGACAAGCCCAAAAAAAGAAACTGGACTTACAGGCTTTAAAAATTCTGTGAAGTGCTTCAATCTCCTGACTAAAGCAGACTACTATGAGTTGTGTTTAAGATGCCTGGGTCCAGACCACCTTTTCTCTGATTGTGAGTTTTGTAGTAAGTTCTGTCCTAAAACCCTAAACAAAAGGGCCAAAACATTGGCAGACTTCATGGCTTCTCAGTCCAGCTCTACGTCATGTAAGTGCATTGATGAGGGTCCATCCTTTCACAGTGAGCAGAAGGGAAAAACCTGCTAAAGATGCCTCAGAGTCCAGAGTATCTGAACAGGGGAACCCTGAGTTAAGTAAACATAAAAGACCCTCAGAGCAAATTATGGAGACAGTACCTGCTAAGAAAAAAACAAAAGGAAAAACATGTCATTGCCTCTCCTCCTGAAGAAGGAAAGGAGCCGTCAGTGGACAAAAATAAAATGCCCTCTATGGAGGACATGGCTAAGGCATGGCACTTTTTCCCAGGCCTTTCAGGCCATGGGGTCACTTATGGGCATGCTGGTTCCCCCTGTGGTTCCAGTTCCCACCCTGGTTGCAGAAGATCTGGGGGACACATTTTGTTATGATGAAGAGGAGAAGGAAGATTCACACAAACAGGTGATTTGAAACCTTTTATTTGACCAATAGAGTTGTTACAAAAGAACACAGGAGAAGAAAGGGGAGTCAATAGAGCTTGATGGTTTTTCCAAGCAGGAGTTTGGTTCTCCTCCCTGGGGCCAGGACACCCACAACTTTTCCTCCCAGGAGACTGTGGAGGATGAGGATGTGGTAGAGTTTTTGGACATGATGGGCTTAACCCCCGCCAAGAGGTTGCTTCTTCCGGTGCATAAACCCTTAAGAAGGCAACCTGTAGGCTGTTACAGACTCCCACTTCCACCCCTGGCATTGACAAAAAGATTGAAATGAATTACCAGCTTGATAAACGAAATGCTGAGTACCTCTATTCCCATCCTGACCATGAAGGGGGTAGTGCAGGCTGTAGCCTCTGATAAGGCAAAGGTTACCCTCTCTACTCAGCCCCCAGATAAGGACTCTAGGAAGCTGGATATTATGGGGAATAAAGTCTATACTTCTGCTTCCCTGCTGCTGAAGCAGGCAGCCAGTATGGCTTAAACTGCCCAGTATCAGAAAGGTATATGGAGCTCTGTCCTGGCCATAAATAAAAAGGCTTCACGAGGTCTGGTGCAGGATTTAGTAGACACTGAAAAATCAGCCCTGGATGCTACTAAGTGCCAGTTTCAAATGACAGTGGATACCAATGACACTACTTTCTGGGTCATGGCCCATGCGGTATCCTTAAAGAGCCTCTGATGCCATTGTGACAACTTTGAAAAAATGTAATATTTAGACAAAGTTTAGCTTATTTTTATGTTGATTGCGCGCATGCCCAAGAAACATGTTGCGTCAGCTTTCTCCACAAGCAGGTTGTGGAGGCGTGGCACTGTTGTGCCCAATGCCCCCACAGCCTGCAAAGGATTGTCCCCTGTCCCCCAATGCCATGGCACGCTGCTGCTGACACTAGTTCAGCCAGCGTGCCTCAACTTTCTAAAAAAGTAGCCGCTGCAATCAGAGGCCACCTCGTCATTGCAGCGTCAGTCATCCACTGCAATGAGGGAGCGACCCGTCATTGCAGGGCGGGATATAAGACCCCTGATATTGTTTTTGAACATGGCGGCGGCTTGCCGCCGTGTTCCTAAACAATATAACCCCTCATTTTGTTCCTGCCGATGGGTGTCCAATCCCCATCAGCATAATGAACCCCTCCCCATTTTTTCCGCCGATGGGGTGCCCAATCCCTGTCGGCATAATGAAACAACCCTCCCATTTTGTTCCTGCGGCAGGGTGCCCAATCCCGTGACATAATGAACCCCATTTTGTTTCTGCGATAGGGTGCCCAATCGTCGGCATAATGAACTCCCATTTGTTTCTGCCGGCGGGTGCCCAATCCCTGTCAGCATAATGGCTACCCGTTTTGTTCCAGCAGGGTGCCCAATCCCCGTTGGCTACTGCTGGCCCCCAAAGGACAGCCTCTGCTGGCATGCTGGGAGCCACTCCCAACGTGCCAGATGCCCCTGTGAAGGGAAACTGTCCGCAATGTCTTTTGTTTGTTTTTCTCCTGAAAGAAGGAAACAGTCCCTCGCCGCCCTGCCTCCCCCACCCAACCCACACCCACCCACCGCGCACTCCTGCCTCTCCACACCCCTCACCCCATACTTATCTCCGAGCTCGTGCGATGATCTTCTGTGGACCGAGAACACGTCTGCACTCTTCAAAGCCGACCGCGAACTGAAGAAATGCCGGTAAGCTGTATAATGTAATAAATAGGGTTTTTTCAACTTTAGTGCATATCTCGGGCATTTTTGGGAATTTTCCACCAAATTTTCAACATGGGATTTTGGGACCCCTCCTCATGAATTTTTGAACTGTCATGGTAATCGGCCCGAAAGGTGGTTGGCGCTGTCACTGTGCGGAATCACCCTTCGAGAACTTAGATGCTAGGTAACAGTAGCAATGTTCATGAGGTGGGCTCTCAAAAAGCCAATGTTGCAAAATTTGGTGGAAAAAATCAAAAATGACTGTTTTACTTAGCTATGCCAGTAGTTGCTACGCACTCATAACTTCACAATTTACATATTTTTTACGTTAGATTTTCAACATTGACATTTTGTCACACCTCCTTGTGAACAGTACAGCTGTCATTTTTCCCATCCTGGCGAAATGTGTTTCGCACTTCCGTGCAGAATAGAGTGGTCGCCAAAGCAATCAGTGTTCAGGACAGATTAAGAAAATGACAGTGACACTGTTCATGAGTAGAGGTCCTAAAATGCCTATGTTGAAAATTTGGTAACGATACTACATAAAATGACTATGTTACGAGCGTGCGTTGTGCAGTTGGCATGCACGCTTGTAACTTCGCGAATTTATATTTTCACTCCAGATTTTCAACATTGCCATTTTCCCAGACCTACTTATGAACAGTACAGCTGTAATTTTTCCCATCCTGGCAGAAATGTGTTTTCGCACTTCCGGCGCAGAATAGAGCGGTCGCTGTGGGAAATCACTGTTCAGGACAAATTAAGAAAATGACAATGATACTGTTCATGAGCACAGGTCCTAAAATACCTATGTTGAAAATTTGGTGATGATAGCCCATCAATTGACTGTGTTACAAGTGTGCGTTGCACACTTTCCACGCACCCTTGTAACTTCACAGATTTGTAATATTGTCACACCAGATTTTCAACAGTGCCATTTTTTCACACCTTCTTATAAGCAGTACAGCTGTCATTTTTCACAGCCTGACCGAAATGTGTTTTCACAGTTCTGGCGCAGAATAACATGGTCACTGTGGGAAATCAGTGTTCAGGACAGATTAAGAAAATGACAGTGGCACTGTTCATGAGCAGAGGTCCTAAAATCCCTATGTTGAAAATTTGGTGACGAAACTCCATAACATGACTGTGTTACAAGCGTGCGTTGAACTGTTTCAACGCCCTTGTAACTTCACAAATTAATAATACTGTCACGCCACATTTTCAACAGTAGCATTTTTTCACAACTCCTTATGAACACTACAGCTGTCATTTTTCACATCCTGGCTAAAATATGTTTTTGCACTCCTGCCAGACAATAGCACGGTCACTCTGGGAAATTAGTGTTTGGGACAGATTAAGATCAACCGAGTGAGATGGGGGAGTGACCGAGCTCAACTGAGCTCTGTCGGGACTGCTGTGGATTTGTTTGTGTAATCCCCCTGCAAATGGGGGTTCCCAAAAGACTTCCAGGAGCTTGCTTGAATGCTCCAAGCCTGAATGGTGTTTGGCATTTAAGCCATTTATCAGTGAGTGTTTTTAGAGCCTCTGGTACTGTCTCTTTAAGAGCTGTCTGCTTGCAGACATAATTAGTTTGTATGGGGGACTGTGTGCTTCTCTGAGTACCACTCCGAGCTGCCAATTCATTTCATTTTGCAGTCACTAGGGTGCAAAGGGAACCTATCTGAAAGATGTAACTGTTTGCCAGAAATTATTTAGAGTAATAATGAAATTACAGTTTGTCTAACCTGCTTGCTTTGCAGTCAGAACTGTGTCTGCTAGTTCCTCATTCTAGTTTTGAACTGCTGAACTGGACCAATCAGTGTGGGTAAGCTAGCTCTAAAATGGTGCCTTGGACGAATCAGAACTTGGACTCATAATCTGAGCCAGCCACAAGAGGATTGTATGGGCAGTGACTCTGGGAGATGTAGTTTAGACTTCAGTGCCTTTTGGACCAACAGCAGCAGTCTATTGTGAGTGACAGCCAATCCAGTCAAGAACTGGGAGGAACTCAAAGGAAGTGCCCGGTTTTGTCGGTTGGAGTTTCAGTTGAGCTTTGGCAGTGAAGAAGGAAGGAGCCCTGTGCTTTTTCAGTGTGCAGTTTTAGTCAAAAACGTGTGTAAGGCCCAGAGTTCCGGTCTGCAGCTTGTGTAACAGCTTGTTAGGACTGAACTGTCCTGTGAAAAGAATCAAAGGATCTCTGAAGAGTAGAAACCAGGCTCACCCTGTAGAAGACTGGAGGAATTGCTGAAAATTGCACTCCATCTGTCAGGAACTGAATCTGCTGTGTGTTCTCCGGTATTGTGCAGTAATTGCGATCGGGATACAGATGCAGCCTGCCTGGTATAGTGCTTTCTTTTATATGGATGTGTGAAGAGGTTTGTGTACCTCAAGTGAGCCCTGCTGACATTGAAGGACCCTATCTTATTTGGAGGTCGTGAGTACTAATTCAGGGTCGCCCTGTTGAATTGCCACATTAAATCCAAATGGAATTACTGTACTGCTGACTGTTTAATTCTCCTTTTCTCTGTGTGAAAGGGCCCTACCAGCTGCCACGGTTTGGACTAGCCACTAGGGCTTGGGTACCCAGGGACAGTAACTGATAGGGATAGGCCTGTGCACAGAGCCATAGGTAGATTATTAGAGTGATAAGCTGATTAACCTGATTTCCGTCCTTGTTATATCCCCTAAATAAATCAGAGCTGCTTGTTTCAGCAAAGTTATACTGCCTGAGGTATTTGTCTATGTTAAAGTAATGTACTGTGATTGTTGCACTGTATCTCATTTCACAGGAGGTCCCAGTGCCGGAACCAGACCTGGGGGTAAGTGTATACTGTGAAGGTAATTCTGATATATTGTGTGGGCCACTAGTGGGAAGAAAGGGGGGTTGCAGTGTCCCAGAGGGCTGTGACCAAGTTAGTTTAACTATTGCAAACCCTGACCTCTGGGTGGAGGCACCCGCCATTGGATCCAGGCCCCTCAACCTGTTAGTGGCAAATCAGGCAGGGGTAGTAGCCCCTGGGATAGCGCCATCTAGGGGTTACATTTGTCTTCAGACAAAGGCCCCAACACAAAAGCCCAATACAAAAGGGCAGCCTGCTTGCACTGGGAGAAACAGAACGAGAGAGCGAGTGAGGGAGGGGGAGTGAGCGAACTCACCGGAGCGCTGTCAGGAGTGCTGCGGATTTCTTTGTGAGCAGAAAAAGGTGTCAATACAGGCAGGAGCCCAGTACAAAAGGCCAGCCTGCAGCGATGGGAGAAACAGTACGAGCGTGTGAGACTAGGGGACTTAGTGAACTCAATGGAGCTCTATCAGGACTGCTGGGATTTCTTTGTGGGCAGAAAAAGGCACCAGTGCAGGCAGGAGCCCCATACAAAAGGGCAGCTTGCAGCACCAGGACAAACAGAATGAGCGATGAGAGAGGGAGACTGAGCGACCTCAATGGAGCTCTGTCGGGACAGCTGTGGATTTCTTTGTGGACAGACAAAGGTACCAACGCAGTCAGGAGCCCCATACAAAAGCGCAGTCTGCGGCGCCATGAGAAATGGAACGAGCGAGTGACAGAGCGGTAGTGAGCATGCTCAACGGAGCTCTAGTGTGACTGCTGCAGATTTCTTTGTGGGCAGAAAATGCGGCAATGCAGGCAGGAGCCCAGTACAAAAGGCCAGCTTGCAGCGCCGGCAGAAACAGAATGTGAGAGTGACAGAGGGGGAGTGAGCGAGCTCAGTGGAGTGGTGTCGGGACTGCTTCAGATATCTTTCTGGCCAGAAAAAGCCACCAATGCAGGCTGGAGCCCAGTACAAAAGGGCAGCCTGCAGCACCAGGAGACACAGAATGAGCGAGTGAGGGAGGGGGAGTCAGTGAGCTCAACGGGGCTCTGTTGGGACTGCTGCAGATTTGTTTGTGGGCAGAAAAAGGCAGCAATGCATGCAGGGGCCCAGTACAGAAGGGCAGCCTGCAGTGGCAGGAAAACCAGAATGAGCGAGTGAGTGAGCTCAACAGAGTTGTATTGTAACTGCTGCAGATTTCTTTGTGGGCATAAGAAGGCAGCAACGCAAGCAGGAGCCCAGTAGAAAAGGGCAGCCTTCAGCGCCGGCAGAACAGAATGAGCGAGTGAGAGAAGGGGAGTGAGCGAGCTCAACAGAGCTTTGTCGGGACTGCTGCAGATTTCTCTGTGGGCAGAAAAAGGTGCCAACAGAGGCAGGAGCCCAGTACGAAAGGGCAGCCTGCAGCGCCAGGAGAACCAGACTGAGTGAGTGACACAGGGGGAGTGAGCGACCTCAACGGAGCTCTGTCGGGACAGCTGTAGATTTCTTTGTGGGTAGAAAAAGGCACCAACACGGGCAGGAGCCCAATACAAAAGGGCAGCCTGCAGCGCCAGGAGAAACAGAATGAGCGAGTGAGACAGGGGGAGTGAGCCACCTCAATGGAGCTCTGTCGGGACAGCTGCGGACTTCTTCCTCAGCAGAACAAGGTGCCAATGCAGGCAGCAGCCCAGTACAAAAGAGCAGCCTGCAGCACCGGGACAAACAGACTGAGCCAGTGACAGAGGGCCACTGAGCAAGCTCAACAGACCAGTGCAATCAACATTCGGCATTGACAAATGCTTGTTAATATTTTGTTTTCTGTAAGTCCAGGTGGGACACTATTGCTTCTTTATTACTAAGGACATTTGCGTGTAAGTAGGATCACTGCCCCATCTGTTCTGGCGGCGTGCCTACACCTGACAACATAGTTCTGTTTATGACAACACAATCTGTTGCTATAGAGATAATTATGATGCTGTAAACAGCAGATTTTGATGTCGGGTTTAGGCAAGCAGAAAGAGCAGAAGAAAGACCAGATTAAGCCTATGGAATAGTAATTCTCTTTCATATGACTGTCCTCAGTAATAAAGAAAAAAAGGAAAAAGTTCTAGAAAATATATGAAATATAAACTGAATTGTGCCTAAATCGCAAATGTTTTCAGTTTTTTCTGATGGTGTGAGGGGTTCTTTAAGAAGGTTTACTTGGCTCAGGACTACAAACCTGTCTCAAGATACTCAAGTAAAGGCCATGGATTTTCCCTGTGAAGGAAATTCCTTTTTTGGTAACAAGACAGAGGCATACATGAAAAAGGTGGAGGAGTATAAAGGCACCTATAAAAGCAACACTTTGAAGGAAAAGGCTTCCACTTCCTATAGGCCTCATGGAAGGGGAGGTGGGGGTTAGGAGTATTTTCCCCATAATTTCCTGCCTTATGACTTCTCCCAGCTGAGAGGCTTCTTCAGAGGCAGGGGTAGGAGAGGCTCCAAATGTGCTGACCCAACCCCTGCACCCAAGGGTCAGCCCAAGCAGGACTCCTGATGAGTTTTCCAGGTCACCCATCCATTGCCAATGGGGTGAAGGGTAGCTCACTTTTTTCAGGAATGGAAGAACATCACCACAGACAAGTGAGTCCTGGAAGTAGTGAACCAGGGGCCCATCCTGCAGTTCAAAAAGATTTCTCAGGCTGCAGGTTTGCAGAAACTTTATGCCTCCCACCCCAGCGGAAATGATCCTGCTGGAGTTAGACAAAAGCAGTAGAAAAAGTCCCAGCATCTCAGTGAGGAAAGGGTCTTTACTCAAGGTACTTCCTCACCCACAAGAAAAATAGGGAGTGGTGATCCATTTTGGATCTCAGCTATCTGAACAAACACCTAAAAAAGGAGAAGTTCAAGATGGTAACCCTGACTGTATTAATCCCATCCCTTCAGCAAGGGGAATGGCTAGGGTCTCTGGACCTGAAAGATGCCTACTTCCATTTTCCAGTCAGGCCGAGTCACAGAAAATATTTAAGATTCAGGGTAGGGTAGGGACTGGTCACTACCAGTTTGCAGCCCTCCCTTTTGGACTTTCCTCAGCTCCCAGGGTGTTCACAAAGTGCTTGGCCGTGGTGGCAGCATACCTCAGGAGGCAAGGAGTACTGATTTTCCCTTATCTAGATGACTGGCTGGTCACATAGAAATCTCACCAAGAGGCCAAGGCCTTTTCTCCTTACTCAGCACACCCTGGAGGATCTGGTTCATAGACCCAGAATTTGATGCCCTCCGAGGGAGGGCCTTCTTCCCAAAAGAGAGTGTGAGAAATCGTATCAATCTGGCAAAGTCCTTCATCCTCAGTCAGTCCAGGTCAGCAAGAGACTTTCTTTAGTTATTAAGCCATATGACCTTCTCCACAGCAGTAGTGGCAGGGGCCAGATTCCAAATGAGAGACATTCAGTACCATCTAAGGGCCCATTGGTCCCAAAAACGAGACCCTCTTTCAAGGCTGGTGCGTCTTATAAAAAGTCCCTCTTAAGAGCACTGGACTGGTGGAAAGAAGAGGGCAAACTTAGGGAGTGTGTGCCCTTCCTTCAGCAGTCACCCACAGTGGTTCTGATAACAGATGCCTCCCTCATAGGCTGGGGAACTCATCTGGCTGACCTTACAGTAAGCGGAGTGCTGTCCCCCCAGGAATTCCAGGAGCACATAGAGCTCCTGGAACTCAGGGCAGTTTTCCTGGTTGTACAGTCTTTCACTCCCCATGTCAAGGGGCAGGGCAGTAGGTTCAGGCCAGGCAGACAATACCACTACCACTTACTGCATCAACAAACAAAGAGGCACAAGGTCCTCAAAGCTATGTACAGAAGCAATGAAGATCTGGAATCTGGCTTACTCCCTAGAGGTGCAGCTTTCAGCAGTTCACCTACCAGGAAGGGACAATGTCTTGACGGATTCCCTCAGCAGGATCAGTCAGGGACATCACAAATGGATACTGAACAAGCAGATCTTGGCCACAGTGTTCAGGAGGTGGGGTACCCCAGAGATAGATCTGTTTGAACCCTGGGTGAAACATTAGCTTCCCCAGTTTTGTTGCAGACCTCCAGCAATGGGCTCAGTCCCATCAGATGCCCTGACTCTAGATTGGTCAGGGAGGTTCCTATATGCATTTCCTCCATTCCTCTCTCTTGCTGAGAGTACTCTTGAAGCTAAGAAGTCAGTCTGCGACTGTGATCCCAACAGTCCCTGATTGGGCCAGGCAGGTATGGTATTCCTTCCTCCTGGCCCTCTCCATCAAGCAGCCTATGTCTCTCCCACTGAGGCACAACCTGCTGACAGTGTCTCTAGGCAGGATTACCATCCCGAACCTCAGGTTTTTAGCTCTGCAAAAATACATGCCTTGAGGTGCATAGTACTCTGACTTTTACCTCTCTGAGGAAGACTTGAAAGTCCTCAGGGTCTCCGGAAAACCAGCAACCAGGAAAACCTATGCTTCCAGGTGGAAAAGGTTCTGCCTGTGGTCTGCCGCTAAGCAGCTCAGCCCTTTACAAGCAGATCTGTCCACAGTCCTAGACTACGTAGTCCACCTTCAGTCCCTGGGCTTCAGGCCTTCAACTCTTAAAGGAGATAGGAAATTATTTTTACATAGTTAACTGTCCTTCCATCTTCATTTCAAACAACATGAAGTCTTGCTGTATTCTGACTATTGCAGTTAGCCCCAGCCTTTAAACTGCCCCAGAGAACAAAGTGTTAACCTTCTATGCAGAGCATAGAATGCTGAGCTCGAGCTCGGTTGAGGTCTCTGTCTGGAGCCCTTTGAAATCCAACCATCAGATTCTTTACTCCACCTCACTGAACAGTCGCTCCAGAGATTTCTCCTTCAGCTCGGTTCGAAAGTCTGTTAAATTCTCAGTTTTAAACCGAATTTATTTCCGCACAGTCAGTTCAGTCTCTGTCTGTGGTACTGTGAGTAATAGATAGGTTTTGTTCTGTTTTTCTGTGTGGAAATTTTAAAGTGTTAGATTGGTTCGGCTGAACCGATCACTTTTAGTGTATCCTTGTGTGTTACTTTAGAGTGTGGTTACCGGTCCTTATCGGTTCTAAAAAAAATGTGTTTTGAACGTTTTTTTACACTACCCGTGACACGGTTAGGAACCGATAAGGGAGTCTTGCCTGGCGGTTGCCATACAAAGGGTAAGTTTGGTTAGGCTGGCCATGACTGAGAAACCCAAGAAAAAAACTGGGCCCACTGGGTTTCAACACTGCAGTGAGTGTGGGGAGGTCTTTGCTAAGGCCGATCCCCACACCACCTGTGTTTATTGTCTGGGGTTTGAGAACCTCGATACAGACTGCCAAATTTGCAAAAATTTCCTAAGTCTACCCTTGAAAAGAGATTAGGTAGACTGCAGGAAAAGGAGGCCGAGAAGTCCGCTGACCCGGATGGCCAGCCTGGTTCGGTTCCAACCGAACCAGAAGGAGTGCCCTCTGACCAGGGTGATACTTCTTTGGGCAAGAGGAGAGCCGATCCTGAGGGGTCGGTTCCTACAAAAAGGAAACGCAAAGAAAAATCGACCAGTTCGGATCCAGAGGTTCATGTTCCGACCGCCGAGGAGATAGCCAGAGCGATTCGAATTGTGGAATCGCTTTGCCCGGTTCTGACTGATCCAGCACCTTTTGGCAGGGGTTCGGTTCGGTCGGTTCCCCCGGTTCAAGATTATACCCCTGAAGATTTTTATGAACCGGAGTTTGAGGAGGAGGGGGAGTTTGAAGATGATGGTGATGATGGTGAATTCTGGATGTGCCTGTGGAACTGGACATCTCCCCAGACAGACCTTCTGGTGTTTCCCCTTCTAGGCTTTCTGAGTCCCTTTCCTATTTTCTGTTCTACAGAAAAGTGGCTGAAACCCTCCAGCTCCCTATGGAGGAGGCAATGGAGGATCAAGAGGAGCCTGATTATGTGGAAATCATGGACATCCCAGAGTCCAGGAGACTGTCTATTCCCCTTCACAAATCCTTTGGGAAGCAGACACAAAAATTCCTGAAGTCTCTCAATTCTGTACCTCCTGTTGACAGAAGGATGGACAAGAGGTACACACTATCAGGCTCAGATACAGAGTTTTTATACCAGCAGTGAAGCCATGCTGGGGTAGTGCAGGCTGCTGCCTGTGACAAGGCAAACATTCCCTTGGCTTCACACCCCCCCAGACAAAGACTTCAGGAAGATTGATGCCATGGCAAAAGAACAGTACATGGCATCTTCCTTGGGACTCAGGCAGGCAAATTATATGGCCTATACAGCCAGGTACCAGAAGTCCAGGTGGGACACTGTACTGGCACTGGCTAAACAGGCCTCCCCCCAGCTAGCTAAGGAGCTGGAGGAGGTGGCTGCAGATGGGATTGAGGCATCAGAAGTACAGTTTTGTGCTGCTATGGACTCCAATGATGTGTCATCAAGAGTCATGGCTACATCTGTGGCTCTTCGGAGAATGGCTTGGCTCAGATGTACTAGCCTCTCATAGGACACCCAGGCTAAGGCCATGGATTTTCCTGTAGTGGGTAATTCTCTGTTTGGGGAGCAGACAGAGAATTACATGAAGAAAATAGACGAGTACAGGACCACTTATAGGAGTGCTCAAGCCAAGGAGAGGCAGGCAACTCCTCAAAGGCAGCAGTCTAGGGGCAGGGGCAGGCCTTTTCATAGGCCTTTTTACCAAGCACAGGCCTCTTCTCCCTTTTCACAGAGGGGGTTCTTCAGAGGGAGAGGCAGAAGGGGGATGAGCAGGGCTGCATCCACTCCTCAGCCTAAGGCCCCTGCCAAGCAGACACCCTGATGGGTCTGCCCGGGTCGACTCTCCTATTCCAGTAGGGGGCAGGCTGGCTTACTTTTCCAGGACTGGATGTCTATTACCTCAAACAAGTGGGTCCTGGAAGTAGTAAGCCAGGGACTGGTTCTCAGCTTCAAAAAATTTCTGACGATGAGAGTCAGATCTTTTCCACCTGCAGGTCTCTCAGAAACCCTTGCCCTAGAGGCAGAGGTTTCATCTCTTCTGGTCTTAAGAGCCATAGAGAGAGTTCGTACCCTACACAGGGGCAAAAGTCTGTACTTCAGGTGCTTCCTTACCCCAAAAAAGAAAGGGGAGTGGTGACCCATCCTAGACCTAAGATACCTGAACAAACATCTTTTAAAACCAAAGTTCAAGATGGTAACTCTGGGAATAATTCTTCCCTCTCTAAGGCCAGGGGACTGGCTAGCCTCCCTGGACCTCGAAGATGCCTATTTTCACATTCCCATCAGGTGCTCCCACAGAAAGTACCTCAGGTTCGAGTTGCCCTCAGGCCACTATCAGTTCAAAGCAATGCCCTTTGGTCTAACCTCAGCCCCAAGGGTTTTCACAAAGTGCCTGGCAGTAGTCGTTGCCTTTCTAAGAAGGCAAAAAGTTTCCATTTGTCCATATCTGGACGACTGGCTCATAGTGGGCCAGTCTCCAGACCAAGTCAAGTCAAACCTGCAAGTGACCCAGCAAGTGCTCACTTCTCTAGGATTTCTTCTCAACCTTCCCAAGTCAGTTCTCGAGCCAGTGCAGCTCCTTACCTTTATAGGGGCAGAGCTGGATACTGTCAAAGCAAGCGCCTTTCTTCCCCTGGAAAGGGCAAGAGTTCTTCCTCCTCCTATTAACTTCTTCCTTCAGCTTTCAGGTGTCTCGACCAGCAAGGCATTTCCCTCCAGCTCTTGGGCCACATGGCAGCTTCTACAACAGTGGTCCAAGGGCAAGATTCCAGATGAGGGACATTCAGTTCCATCTGAGGGCCTTTTGGTCCCAAAGGAAGGATTCCCTTACCAAACTGATTGCAGTGACTTGAGCCCTGATCCAAGCCCTTCAGTGGTGGCAGGATCAAGACAATTTAAGGCAAGGGGTCCCTTTTGTCATTCAGTGGTCCTTACCACGGATGCTTCCCTTCTGGGCTGGGGAGCCCATCTGGGGGGCCCTCACTGCCCAGGGACTGTGGTCCCCTCAGGAATCCCTTCTGCTTATCAATCTCCTAGAACTCAGGGCAGTTTTTCTGGCCCTGCAAGCTTTCTCTCAGTTAGTGCAGAACAAGATGGTTCAAGTCAGAACAGACAACACCACCACCATGTGGTACATCAACAAGCAGGGAGGCACTCGGTCTACGGCCTTGTGCACAGAAGCCATGAAGTTCCAGTCCCTGGCTTATTCCCTGCAAGCCTGTCTGATAGCAGTCCACCTTCCAGGGACGGACAATGTGCTAGAAGATGCACTGAGCAGGATCTCACAGGGCCATGACGAATGGTCTCTGGACCCTCTGGTCTTGAAGGTGATTTTTTTCCAGGTGGGGCACTCCAGAGATAAATCTCTTTGCAGCCCCAGACAATCACCAACTTCCTCTCTTTTGTTGCAGACCCCCCAATCTTGGGCTCAGTCCCTCTGGATGGTCTGATTCTGAACTGGGAAGGGAAATTTCTGTATGCCTTCCCTCCCTTTCCTCTACTGTTCAACGTTTTAGTCAAGATAAGGTCACAACCTTGCAAAGTGATTCTGATTGCTTCAGACTGGGCCAGACAGCCTTGATACCCCCTGTTGCTGTCCCTAGCAGTCTATCTTCCCCTGTCTCTTCCCAGGAATTACAACCTGTTAACCTTCTCTCAGGGGAGGATTTGGTACCCCAATCTTCAGTGTCTCAATCTCAAGGCATGGCTCTTGAAGAGTTAGAGTATGTAGATTTGCATCTGTCTCAGGGAGTTCTGGATATTCTCAGAGACTCTCGAAAGCCCGCCACTAGAAAAAACTGTAATTCCGAATGGAAGAGATTCAGCATTTGGTGTTCCAAGAAACATGTTTCTCCAGACACTGCTGAATTGCCTACAGTTCCGGATTATATGGTCCATCTGAATGGCTTAGGCCTCAGACCAGCTACTCTCAAGGTGCACTTGTCAGCTGTTTCTGCTTTTCTGTCAGTGGGGAAGTCTTCCTCACTATCATCTCATCCTGTGTTCTGTAAATTTTTTAAAGGATTGCTTCATACTAATCCTTCCTTTAGAGACCCTGCCGCTGCCTGGGATTTAAAATGTTTGCGTTGCTCAGCTTATGCAACCTCCCTTTGAATCTATGTCCTCAGCAGAGCTGAAGTACTTGACTTGGAAAACTGTGTTCTTGGTAGCCATAGCCATTACCTCTGCCAGGCGTATCAGTGAATTGCAAGCCCTGTCAGTGGAACCTGAGTTTATCTTCTTTCATAGGGATAAAGTGGTCCTTAGAACCAATAGAAGGATCTTGCCCAAAGTGGTTTCAGATTTCCACTTGAATCAGTCTTTGTCTCTCCATGTTTTCTTCGACGATCATTCTTCTTCATGGGAGAGGAGGCTACACAATTTAGATGTTAAAAGGACCCTTAGCTACTATATAGAGCGTGCCATGGGTCACAGGTTTGATTCCCTCCACTTGTTCCTCACTTATGGAGAAGTGGGAAAGGGCAAACCTGCCACCAAGATAACTCTTGCCAGGTGGATTGTGTCTTGTATACAATTCTGCTATGAGAAACTAGGAAAAATTCCACCCTCAGGCCTGAGGGCTCACTCCACCAGAAGTACAGCTGCTTCCCTGGCTGCTGCCAGGGATATTCCTCTCTTAGAAATTTGTCAAGCAGCCACCTGGAAACAGTCCATACCTTTACCAAGCATTACTCTCTGGATATCCAGGCTAGGAGTGATGCTCGGTTTAGCATAGCAGTACTTCAGAGCCTGTTCCCAAAGTAGGTTCTGTCGCTCCTCCATGGAGGTACTGCTTGGTAGTCTGCAGTAGTCAGAATACAGCAAGACTTCATGTTGTTTGAAGAAAAAATTACTCACCTTAGTAATCATGTTTCTTCTAATGGAGTCTTGCTGTATTCTGACCTCACTCCCTGCTTCCCCTCTCAGAACCTGTTTTTGGGAAGTGGGTGGGCAGGTGCAGTGTTGCACCTCAGGGGCAGGGGCATGGCTATAAGGGTGCAAGGGGTGCAATGGCACCCGGGCCCACGAGGTTTAAGGGGCCCAAATCATAATTTTGATGTTTATTCAAAACTGGGGAGGGGCCCTGTAACATCACCATGTACCCAGGCTCTCTGGGAATTTGCTACGCTACTGCTCAGGGGTGCTCCTTTTACACCCTCTTCTTTTTGTTTGGGTGTTTGTTTTATTATTATTATTATTATTTGGATTTGTTTTTGGTTTTTGGCTTCCTGACTTGAGTCTTCCTTTGGGAATCCAAAACTTCTTTTTGCCAGTTGGCTAGTAAAAATGTTACAATTTCCACATAGGATAGTTAGTGAGTTCTAGGAACACGCATATGTTGTTCATCCACACTGTCTAGCAGGTTCCTTGCCGCTTTAAATCTTGCCGGAAGGTCTTCAAGCTGGCTCCTCCCACCCACCCGGGTGGTAAAACTCTCAGCTCCGCCCCATGACGCTAGATCTTCCTTATTGCTTGGAAGCTCAGGTTCCCTCCTTAATGCTCTGCGTGTAGACTGGATCCTAATTCTTCGGTTCGCCCGAAACTTATTTTAAAATTTTCAAGACTTCGGTCAAGTTTCTCCCTCGCGGCTGCGATGGACAAATCAACTTCGGATTTCGGCGGTGCCCTTGTGGGCAGAAAATGTCCAGGACGGACCCACACTCCACGTGCGTCTACTGCCTCGGCCTAGAACATGACCCGTAGCCTCGCGAGTTATGCCGTTCATTTTGTAGCGTCCTGGAAGACCGCACTGCCGGTTATAGCTTAGGCGCCCGAGCGCTACCGCGGTGAAGTCGAAGGAGGCCCGTTGGCGGTTACGCGGCGGCTGGCTCGGTTGAGCAACTCGAGCAGATGATCGCCCTCGAGGAGGAGGCAGCACAGGCCGCATCATCCTCTTCCTCGGTCGCAGCATTTATCCCGCTCTCTCTGGGTACCTCATATTCAGCTTCTTTCAAAGAGCTTTGCCAATCCCTCTCCATGAAGGGAGAGGGGCCATTGGGACATTCCTCTCAGTCCAGAAAGAAGGACTCAAAATGTAAGTCCCATCGTCAGCGTTCGTGGGAGCGGGAGAGGTCCCCTTCCCCGGACAGTCGACACTCGACTTCGGTCGAGGTTGCAGCTAAGGCTGCTGGCTTCATGGTGTCCCCGTCAGGTCAGCTGGCCGAGACACCCGTCGACGCAGTTGAGATTTTTCTCGACCTGTCAGACGGGCTGTCGACTGGTGAAGCCAACAACCCTTCTTCACCGGTTCTCCCGGTGGAGACCAAGGACTTGCCTGCGCCTCTGGTGCCGCAGTCCCCGGTTAAGGCTTCCGAGCCGAGGGAAGAGGGGGTGTCCCCCGCCCCTTCCCAGACCCGTCCTCAGAAACGCCAAGGTTCTCAGTCTCGGGCATCGTCTCGGTCCAGCCGATCCCACCGACATCGGCGGTCTTGGTCTCGCACCGGCAGTGGTGCCGGCCCCTCGCCTTCCTCCTCAGAAGAGGAGAGTCTTCGGCACAAGTTGCGTTGACGCTACGAGGACCTGATGTGGTATCAGTTACTTCGGTCCGGGACTAAGCCGACACCGTCGCCTTCCCCGGCCATCAAGTGGCTGTCACCCGAGCGGCCGAAACAACCGCTCGCTGTAGCCGAGGTGCCCAAGCCTGGGCCGGTTGTTTGGCCGAAACCAGCTGCCCCATCGATTGTGGTGGAACCTCCGCCTCCACAACTGAAATCAGGGGTGCCGACCAAGGACTCTCGGTCAGGTCAGGGCCTACCCCACAGGTTGTCGGTCACCCTCACTCCCGACCGTCCTCAGCAGGTGGAGGGTGGCTTAGGCCCCAGGCAGCTCTTCGAGGACTCCTTGGAGTCCGACGACAACTCCTCCCTGTTCTCCAGGCCCATTGACCTGGAGTCCTCCAGGGGCCAGTCGATGGATGAAAGCCCATTGTCCTTCATGGGTTTGCTTCGGCTCATCTCGGAGTCCACCGGGAAGCAGCTCGAGCCCGTATCCAAGCGGGCCAAGTATCCCCTGATGGAGATACTGGACCGAGGGGATTCACCCACGGAGGCCTTTCTGGTGGCGGAAGCCATTGTTGGCCCAGTCTTGGAGCTCTGGCAGTGGCCTGCTTCCTCTTCTGCGCCTTCGGCCAGGATGGCCAGGAAGTATGCAGTCCCTACCGGCTCTTTGCCCATTTTTTCAGAACACCCCTCTGCCGAGTGGTTGGTCACTGACAGCGTTTTCTGGCGTTCTGGGAATGCTAGGGATGTGGACAAGCCCTCTGACAAGGAGTCCAAAAAGCTGGACTATGCCGGGCGCAAGGTGTACGCTGCATCCTCCCTTGGCCTCCGCCAGGCCAGCTCGGCTGTGCTGATGGCACTCTTCTCCCACACCCTCATGGGCTCCCTGGATGAGGTGATCCCTCATCTCCCGCCTGACCTGCAGACCATGGCCCGGCAGGTACAGGACCAGGGTAGGGTGGTGGCTAAACAGCAGCTCCAAATGGCTCTGGACATTGGAGACTCCTGTGCCAGATCGGTTGCGGCCGCGGTGGCCATGCGCCGCAGAGCATGGCCGAGGATATCCACCTTCACGGCGGATACCCAGCACAAACTGGCGGATGTCCACTTCATGGGGACAGGCCTCTTCGGCCCTGGAGTGGAAGGTCACCTCCAGCAGATCAGAAAGTCCAGTGCCACTCTGGACTCGGTCACCTCCGCCCAGAAGGACAAAGGCCGCTGACAGCAGCAACACAAGTCCTTTTGTCCATCTGCACCTGCAGCACGTCCGGCCCAACAGCACCAGCACCAGGGCCAGCAGGCTCGCGCTTAGCATCCCAAACCCAAGCCCGCGGCTTCCTCCAACAGGAAGCAGGGAGTTAAAGGCCCAGGAGGTCTCTGCCGGTCCCTCCTCTAAGCCTGCCCAGTGACGGGTTGAGGGGTGTCGCCCCCAGCTCGCCACTCCCTCGGTTCCCCTGCGGGACGGCTCGCCACTTCCTTTCCGCTTGGTTGTATCACCACGGACCATTGGGTGTTGAGGTGGTAGGAAAGGGCCTGCCCTGAGTTCGAACAGGCCCCGCCCTTCCGAGCCATCGCCCCTCGGGGGGCTACGGGGTCCACAGCCTTTGTTGGCTCGCTGAGCCGATATCACCCTGCTCCTCGAAAAAGAGGTGATCAGGAAGGTGGCGGATCCTCCTCCAGACCCGGGGTTTGTGTCCAGGTACTTCCTGGTCCCAAAACAGATGGGGGGCTGGCACCCCATTCTCAACCTGCACGACCTGAACAGATTCCTAAGATCTCGGACCTTTAGGATGGTCACTCTAGCTCAGATAATCCCATCCTTGGAATGAGGCGTGTGGTTCCATTCTCTGGACCTTCAGGATGCGTTCTTTCATGTCCCAATCCGTCCGTCCCACCAACAGATTCCTCTGCTTCAGGGCGGAGGGATCCCTCTACGAGTTCCGGGCCATGCCCTTCAGCCTTTCCCGAGCTCCCAGGGTCTTCACCAAATGCATGGCAGTGGTGACAGCATTCCTGTGGCGCCGAAGGGTCCGGGTGTACCCCTACCTGGATGACAGGCTGATTGCTGCCCCCTCCAGAGCAGAGGTGGAGCGGTCCAGAGATCTGACCCTCCAGGTTTGCTCTCAGGTTGGCCTCCTCATCAGCAAGGCCAAGTCGGAACTCATGCCAAAGCAGGTGATACAATTCATTGGGGCAGAGCTCGACTCTGTACGAGCCAGAGCATGGCTCCTCGCGGACAGGGCCGAGGTTCTTTCCTCCTTTGCCAGTCATTTCAGGTTGGGCAATCGTGCCTTGCCCAGGACTTCCTGCACCTCCTGGGCCTCATGACAGCCTGCACCAGCGTGGTCCGTTGGGCCCGCTGGTACATGCGTCCCCTTCAATGGGGGCTGGCCAGCCAGTGGTCACAGCACTTTGATCCGCTGGATCAGCTAGTGACAGTGACCCAAGGGATATGGAATGCTCTCCAGTGGTGGACCATTCCAGCACATCTGCAGGAGGGCATCCCATTTGTCCGCCCTGAGCCGACGGTCTCTCTATCGACCGATGCCTCTCTGATGGGTTGGGGTGCCCATCTGGGGGAGCACAGAGCGCACGACCTCTGGTCCCCTCGGGAGTCCCGATGCCACATCAACCTGCTGGAGCTTCAAGCGGTTCATCTAGCCCTCACCGCCTTCATTCCATTTCTACGGGGTCAAGTGGTTCAGGTCCAGATGGACAATACCATGACCATGTACTACCTAAACCGCCAGGGCGGGATGCGCTCCATGCCTCTGTGCAGGGAAGCTCTCCGCATTTGGTCACTCGTACGCAGCCTGGAGGCGGATCTCCTCGCCATTCATGTGGCAGAAGCCTCCAACACCCTGGCCGATGCCCTAAGCCGGATAGGGGCTGCGTCCCATGAGTGGTCTCTCCTGCCGGAGGTAGTACAAGATCTGTTCTCCCACTGGGGCATGCCTCAGGTGGACCTGTTTGCCTCCAGGGAGAATGGCTGAGACTGTTTCATGCCCACCCTCAGCAGGGCTCGCTGCAGGGGGATGCCTTCTGAGGCCGTGGACTCCGGGCCTCTTCTACGCCTTTCCCCCATTTCTCTTGATCCACAAGGTGCTTCTCAAGGCGAGGAGGGACAAGGCACAGGTGATTCTGGTAGCCCCAGACTGGCCCCACCAGTTCTGGTATCCAGATCTCCTCAGTCTCAGCTCCAGGCTCCCAAGGCGGCTTCCAGCCCGCCCGGACCTGACCTCAGTCAATCAGGGGAAGGTATTCCATCCGGACCTTCAATCCCTGCACCTGATGGCCTGGTTCCTGAGCGGCTAGAGTTCCAGGCCTTGGGTCTTTCCGACGAGGTCCTCAACGTCGTTGAGGCGTCCTGTAAGGAGTCGACCAGAAAATGCTACGCCTTCAAATGGAAGAGATTCTCCATTTGGTGTCAGGGCAAGGGCCTGGACCCTTCCTCCTGTTCCTTGGCAAGCATTCTGGATTACCTGTGGTCCCTTTCTCAGCAAGGGCTTTGGTCGACGACCCTTAAGGTGCACCTGGCAGCCATCTCTGCTTGCCGGGCGCGGGTCGGGAAGCAGTCGGTGGCGCAGGAGAAGGTGGTCGGGTGCTTTTTCAAAGGCCTTGATCACATATCCCCTCCAGTGCGAGAACCTCCACCTCTGTGGGATCTACTGCTGGTATTGGCTAAGCTCATGGGCAAGCCATTCGAACTGATGCACAGGTGTGACATCTCTCACCTGTCGTGGAAGACTGCCTTCTTGATGGCTATCACGTCAGCCAGAAGGATGGGAGAGCTCCAGGCGCTTTCCATCGAGTCTCCTTATCTGGTCTTCCACAGGCACAAGGTTGTCCTGTGCCCCCACCCGAAGTTCCTTCCGAAGGTGGTGTCGGAGTTTCACCTTAATCAGGTGTTGACTCTGCCGGTGTTCTACCCCAATCACACCTCGGAGGCCAAATATAGGCTCCATACTTTGGACCCTAGAAGAGCGCTTGTTTACTACAAAGAGCGGATGGCTGAAGTTCGGGGAGAGGTTCGCCAGCTGTTTGTCACCTACGCTGAAGCCACACCTGGCAGACCTGCAGCCAAGTGGACGATAGGCAGGTGGGTCACCTCCTGCATAGATCTCTGCTATAGGTTGGTGGGCATGGAGCCTGCCAGAGGGATAAGAGCTCATTCTACCAGCCATACCGCTGCATCGGTGGCTGTTTCCAGGGATGTCCCTATCCAGGAAATCTGCAGGGCTGCTACCTGGAAGTCAGCACACACCTTCATCACCCACTACTACATCGACCTTGAGTCACGCCGGATGCTGGTTTTGGGGCTCGGTTCTCCAGTCTTTATTTCCCAAGTAGGGGTGTGTGCCTTGCCTCCCTCCTCCGGAGAACTGCTAGGAGTCTACCAGACAGTGTGGATGAACAACATATCCATGTCCCTAGAAATACAGGTTACTCACCTGTAACAGGAGTTCTAGAATGGTATGTTGTTCATCCACACGCACCCGACCCCCCCGGGCTGAGACAGCCTGGCTTCCAGCAGGCTAGATCTGGCCATGGGGCAGAGCCGAGAGTTTTACCACCTGGGTGGGTGGGAGGAGCCAGCTTGAAGACCTTCCGGCAAGATTTAAAGCAGCAAGGAACCTGCCAGACAGTGTGGATGAACAACATATACCATTCCTAGAACTCCTGTTACAGGTGAGTAACCTGTATTTTTTGCTCGTAAGAATCTGACGGTTGGATTTCAGAGGGCTCCAGACAGAGACCTTAACCAAGCTCGATCTCAGCATTCTATGCTCTGCATAGAAGGTTAACCCTTTGTTCTCTGGGGCAGTTTAAAGGCTGGGGCTAACTGCAATAATCAGAATACAGCAAGACTCCATTAGAAGAAACATAATTACTAAGGTGAGTAATTTTTTCTTCCATGCCTGTTATGTATTCTGATATGCTTTGACGATTTGTTGATAAATAAATAATTTAGGTTTGGGGTGCCCTCAGATCTACACAGAGTTCCACTCTCCTCACTAGCTACTTGTCTCTGTTTTCTTTTTCTAAGACATTCTACTACAATAATAACTCCCATTCCATGCTATTCATCTGAATGGCCAGGAATGGGTGTTATTGATATTATAGAATGTTCAAGCAGTATGAAAAGAAAGACCTGCAACTGCTGAGGAGAGAGGGATTCAGGGTAGTTAAAAAGGCAACAAAATTAGATTATTAATTTAACAAAAAAGGTCAAAAACATATCAGAATACTGGGTAGACAATAAAAGAGCAACTGGAAGGCATCTAGAGGTGTAAAAACTGTTTCCTATCACTTTTAAGGTGCACCTGGCAGCAATGTCTGCTTATGTTTCAGCAGGTAAGAAGAAAATGCTGGCTTCACACCCCATTTTCAGGAGTTTTTTTAAAGGGCTTCTGCACCTGTATCCCCCGCTTAGGGACCCAGTCCCTCCATGGGATTTAAACCTGTGCATAGCGAAGCTTATGGATTCCCCTTTTGAAACCATTTGCTACTACTAACTTGAAGTATGTCACTTGGAAAACAGTGTTCCTGGTGGCTATAACTTCTGCCAGAAAGGTGTGCAAGCTGCAGCCCCTCTGCACAGATCGAAATTACATCATCTTTCACAAGGACAAGGTAGTCAGTCCTAAGGACAAATAGAAAATGTCTCTCCAAGGTAGTGTCTGAATTTCACCTGAACCAGTTCATCACCCTTCTAATGTTCTTTCCAGCAAAATCTAGCTCTGGAGAGCAGAAGCTACACTGTCTGGATGTCAAGAGGGCACATAGTTACTACCTGGACTGCACTATGGAAGTCAGGTCTTCCTATTCGAAGTTGTTCCTCACGTATGAAGTGGTCAAGGGTATGCCTGTCTCCAAGAGAACTATTGCTTGCTGGATAGTCTCCTGCATCCAGTTTTGTTACAGCAAAGCTGGCAGACTTACCACCACAAGGCCTTGGAGCGCATTCCACATGTGGCACCTCTGCCTCTGTGGCAGCTGCAAGGGATGTCCCCTTGCTAATAATTTGTAAAGCAGCTACCTTTAAAACAGTCCACACCTTCACAAGACACTATTGTCTGGATGTACAGTCTAGAAGGGATGCCAAATTTGGCACTGCTGTCTTGCAGAACCTTTTCCCTAAATAGGTTATGTCCCAGACTCCCAAGGTACTGCTTTATAGTCTGCAATAGTAAGTATAGTGAGGGATTCCGGCGGTGTGAAAAAAAAAATACTTACCATAGTAATATTGTTTCTTCTAAGGGATCTGTGCTTAACATAGAAACATAGAATTTGACGGCAGATAAGGACCACTTGGCCCACCCAGTCTGCCCAGTTCCCTACCTAATGGATAACCTGCAGATCCACCCTGCCTCCCGATCCAGAACCTGGAAAAGGTTCTTCAAGAATCAGGGTTTTTTTTTCAGTCTTCACTTTTTTTAGCATTACTTCTGCATTGCCTGCAATCAGGTTTTGAGTGCTTTTGATGCATAACTTTAATCTGCCATAATTTGTCCCAGTATGGACCAGTCATTTTTGGGTGATTTCTGTTTATTTGGTTGATTCTAGCTAGTTTAGTGATCACTGCTTCCCTAGCTATCAAAATACATCTTCCATTAGAGGGCAGAGTGGAGCATGACCACACAACAGATATTTGAATTTCATTCCATAATTCTCTAATTTGCATAAAAGCAGGCAGCACTACTCATGCATGTAATGTACACAGTAATGAAACCATCAACAGACTGAACAAACAGGAAATGAAAGAAATGTATCCGACCAAATCAAAAACATGTGTCAGAGAAATATGTCCATTCAAACATGACTGTGTCCCATGCCACTGGCTTCTACCTCACTGGGAAGTGTGGCATGGGGACATACCTCTCCATCAGCTCCAACAGCGTTGTGCAGGCCACTACTCCACTACTCCTGGGGACAAAGGACTAGCTCTTCTTTTCCTCCTCTCAGACCCCATTGGCCTGGTGGCCATATAGTCCAGCTCCACAAGAACCAGCCTCCTCAGTGGTCTTTGGTAGCCCTGGAATGAGAAGAGCACAGAGGACAGACATCGGTGGAATGTAGATGCATGGCCACAGCAGAACACTGCTGACACACAGGCCCCCACCCCACACCCCCACGGGCGTAGCACTGCCTACTTTGGAGGGCTTCCCCAGAGCCTGGCTGTTCTAGTAATAGGCGTCGCTGGACCACATCTTTTAGTACAGCCATTCAGGAATATGCGGCACCCACTGGGCCCTTCGGGCAACAATGATAGGCACCACCCATTGGGCTGTTCCCTTCACTTCTGCACCATCCTCTCTGGCCTGCCATGGTAGTCTTGTGGAAACAGAAACAATGGGATGCTATCAGTGTCACAGCTCATACAACACATGGCATGCATGTCCCCTCAACTCCTTGCCAATGACATACA
Source organism: Neoceratodus forsteri (assembly GCA_016271365.2). Taxonomy (NCBI): domain Eukaryota; kingdom Metazoa; phylum Chordata; order Ceratodontiformes; family Ceratodontidae; genus Neoceratodus; species Neoceratodus forsteri. The sequence continues at coordinate 1,730,233,244 of CM057456.1, forward strand.
TACCTGTCCAGGTTCTACTGCATCTCACACAACACCCCCGTCTCCCTGGTTGATGCTCAAAGTCATCTGCCACAGTTTTCATGGGTAGTTGCCTACCCTTGTACCAGTGCTGAAAGCAGGTGCTGCAGCCGCCATTGCTCAGCTCAGTGTGATCAGGCAACACCTGTGCATGCTACTTTGCCCTGCAGGTACACACCCCTTAAAAGGGCTTCTGTTTGGCACTGCAAGTGTGGGATGTAGCCCTGTCTGGTCCATGACAGGTGATGCATGGATGGGCATTGGTTAAACAACACATGCTTGCCAGGCAAAGAGATACAGAAGATGTGGCAGGGCTATAACTGAATGTATTCCTGCTGGATGGTGAGAGGGGTTACAAAGAAGCACAGAAGGCCACAGCCATGTGTGTTCTAGCCCAGGCTAGGTGCCTGTGCCCTGCGGGACACACACTGTCTTGAACAGTTTGTGAGGAACATGCAACGATCACTGACTGTGTAGTATGGTCCGTGCCCATGTCACCCACGTACCCATTGGTCGAAAGCGATGTTGGTTGAGATCAAGATGCTATGTGCCTTCACATAATATGCCACTGGGTCCTTCCAGAGGGTGGTAGGAGATGTCACCAGCATCAACCAGCCATCTATATCAGGGTCACTACGCCAGGCCACCGATGCCCTGCTCCTGCTTCTGTACGAGCATGTTACATTCCCCACCACACAGACTGACATACAGGCCATGATGAAGACCTAGGCCATGCATGGCATGTTCAATGTATTGGGAGGTTATTGATTATACACATGTCATGATCCTGGCACCATCTTTGAATAAGGGGGCATACCGCAACCGCAAGGGCTATCTCAGCATCTACGGCCAGATAGTTTGTGATTTGGTAGGTATAATCACTACTGTGTGTGTCAAATACTGAGGGTCATGCCATAATGCCTATATATTTAATGGTTCTAGGCTCAGCGCTCTCCTTAGGGCACACAAGAGCAGGGAAGGATGGTTGATCGGTGGGTACCTGTGTACTACACTGTAGGCGTAATGGTGAATGCTATGCAGCAGTTTGGTACTAACCCTGTTGTTTACCCACATAGGTAACAGCGGATATCCAATATGGCCATACCCCATACCTAGAGGTACACAACAAGGCAGAAGAAGCAGTGAGGTGTACAGGAAGACACGGTCCATGGTGGAGAGGATGATAGGCCTCCTGAAGATGAGGTTCTGTTACCACAACATGACTAATGGCACTATGATGCTCACTCCGGGAAGGCGTACAGAGTGTTCACTGCATGTACCATGCAGGATAACATAGCTATATGGAGGGCATATACCCATTTAATGATATGCAGGGTGGGACAAATTGGGTAGCCAGGTGGCCAGTGGCCACTAAAAAATTGGTTTAGATATCAGATTTTGAAAGTTACTGGCCAACTGGCTACTTGTATACTAAATGATAGTTGAGCTCTTAAAAAGGTATGGCCACTAAAAATATTGATTCGGCTATTACATTTGAAAGGTAGTAGCAAGACTGGCCACCTACTCAAAAAATGATTTGTCCCACCCTGAAGGGTCAGTCATGAGGATAGTCCACCGGGTGATCGGGCAGGGCGGCCTTGCATGGCCATGGTATGGAGTCAGTGTCAGGATGGCTCACAAGGCATGGAATTGTATCTCAGTAATGTGTAAGCAGAAAAGGACCATCCTGGCCCATCCAGTCTGCCCATCTTCATCCTCCCCTACTTGTCACCGGTGCACGAGCCTATCCTCTGTCCTCTAACCAACCCCATATGTCTATCCCATGCTGTCTTGAATCCCTCCACCATTTCAACACCTACCACCTCCTCAGGTAATCTGTTCCAGGGTTCAACCACCCCCTCAGTGAAATAACACCCCCTTCCATCACCTTTAAATCTTCCTCCTTCCAATCTTAAAGTATGACCTTTTGTTTTAACTCTAATTTTCCTTTTAAATAGACTTCCTTCCCTCACTTTATTTGTCCCTGTCATGTACTTGAATGTCTCTATCATGTTTCCTCTCTCTCTTCTAAACTCCAGTGGATACAGATTTAATTCTGTCAGTTTTGTCTCCTGTGGTTTCCCTTGCATGCCCTGCACCATCTTTGTTGCCCTTCTGGGAACTTTTTCTATTACATCTATGTCCTTTCTTAAATGAGGCCTCCAGAACTGTACCCTATACTCCAGGTGCAGTCTAACCGTGGTCTTATATAATGGCATCAGCACCCCCCTCTTCCTACTAGTTGTGCCCCTTCCTATGCACACCATCATTCTATTAGCTTTATTAGCTTTGCCAACTACCTTACTACATTGGTCACTTACCCTAAGGTTGTTTGATATTATAATCCCCAGATCCCTTTCCCTGTTCTGTTTGCTTTATCTGCTCTCCCCACAGTGAATACTTGGTCAGTCGATTTTTACGCCCTATATGCATCACTGCACAGTTCTTTGTATTGAACTTCAGCTGCCGTGTTTCTGACCATTTCTGTTTTATGCTCAAATCCATCCTCATGGCCTCAACCCCTCCTTCATTGTGAACCCTATTCCATAACTTTGTATCATCTGCAAACAGACACATTTTCCCTTCAATTCCCTCTGATATATCACTAATATATATATATATACATATATATATATTAAAAAGGATTGGTCCTAGTACAGACTCTTGAGGAACCCCGCTTGTAACCTTCCTTACCCCAGAATGTATACCATTTACCACCACCCTCTTCACCCACCATCCTTCAGCCAGTTTTCTACCCATCTAGTTATTTTCTGTCCCACCCCCTTGTCTTATTTACCAGCCTGTGGTGAGGGACAGAGTCAAAGGCCTTACTGAAGTCCAGGTAGGCAACATCAACTGCCCCTCCTTGATCAACCACCTTCGTTACCCCGTCAAAAAATTCTATCAGATTTGTTTGGCAAGATCTCCCTCTAGTGAATCAATGTTGCTTTTCATCTAATGGTTTGTTGTCCATTAAGTATTTTATTACTCTTTCCTTTATTAGCACCTCTGTCACCTTGCCCACCACTGATGTGAGGCGGACAGGTCTGTAATTCCCTGCCTCCTCCTTGCAGTCTCCCTTGTGCTGAAGATGTTCAGACTGTAGGGTTGGGGAGGATAGGCATGTGAGGCACTATGATGAGGAACCATCTTGAGTGCCACAAGAATTAAGTGAAACTTACTTAAAGAGAAATTGGAAAGCAGAACAAAATTTAGTAATCCAAAATAAGAATAACCAAAAAAACAGGAATAAGATGTTGAGGAAAGAAGAAAGGTAAGATATGAAAAATTATTAAGTAGGTGAGAGGTCAGTGAGGGATCCCGCCATGCTGGACATATTAACCTTTAGCGTATGAATATACTTAAAGGGGACAGGAAATCATTTCTAATTGGTAGTTGTTTATAAAGTTCTTACTCTCAGAAAGTTTATTTATTCCCCTAAATTATCCATATTTAACTGTGCCTGAATAAAAAGTGATACAAAAACTGTATTTTGCATTGTTTTGTTTTTTATGGGCTGCATTCTATTACAGTTCTCTTCACGGAACCAGTAATTTGGAGTTTTTACTATCTCATGGTTTGTGTACAGAATGCTAATTATGAGCTGCTGACTGACCAGAACTATACTCAGAGTTCTGTGCACAAACTGTGACATGGCTAAAACTCCAAATTACTGGTTCCATGAAAAGAACTGTAATAGAATGCTGCCCATATAAAAAAAAAAAATGAAAAATACAGATCTTATCTGTGTTAATCTTCATCATTCATCACTATTGGGTAATAGCTCCAGAGCTAGGACCCCGTGGGAGACTGTTTTTTTTTTTCTAGGCGGGTCGGCGTGGGGTCTCGGGCGATGTTCTCACGTGGTGCTCAGGGTTGGTCGTTAATCAGCTGTCGACTCCGCCCTCGCCCCAGTTCTTCTTCTCCCGCCATCGAGTGAGGACTTTGTGAAGAGACTACTAGCAAGATACATTTCTGCAGCGTAGTTCCTGCGGCCTAGTTCATCGTGATAGTTCATCTCGGTTCTGTTTCGCCAACTACTTGACGCTGCTTCTTTGGCTCCGGTAAGACTGTTCCTTTCTTTAAGTGATGTCGAGTACTGTTTTTGTGTTGACTTGTTGTTCAGTCATGTCTCGTCCCCGGGACAAGAAAACGTCGAAGGCAGGGCAGCCACATATGCGTTAGTGTCCCTGTGGCCACCTTTACTCCGTCTCGGACCAGCATGACTGCTATCTCCTGCCTTGGCCCGGCCCATGACATGGACAACTGTGACGTCTTCTTCTCAGTGGACTGCCAGGTTCTCGAGATGTGTGCATTTAAAGTCAGTTATGTGCTGCTTACTTTCGGGGGGTGGGTTCGCAGTCTGCAGGCCAAGGTGAGGACTCTCGACCCTTCTTCCAGGTCCTCTCCCGATCTTATATGACCCATGGAGGAAGGGGCCTCCACCAGTTTCAACCTTGCCTCAGTGGGGGCTCCTTCCGCGGTGCAGGAGGCCCAGTCTGCCCCTCTCGGGGGCCGGGCAGGAGACAGCGCATTGGCAGTCACTTCTTCAGAAGCAAAGGCTCCCCCGGTGTTGCGTTCTGGGGCCCAGGACGACACCGTCCTCGGTGCCATCTGTCAGTGCTGAACTTGGCTCCGGTGTCACTTGTGGCACTGGGGGCCCAGGTGGCACCATGGACGGCGCTGGGCCGCCCCTCTGCGACATTTTTTCCTCTGGCACCATTCACAGTGCTGGGGAGGAGAGTACCACCGTGGGAGGTGCGGAACCAGGTTTTGGGACTGTTTCTGGTTTTGGTGCTGCTGGTATCAGTGCTGTTTCTGTCCTCTGTGCCATTTGCGGCACTGAGGCTGGTGCTGCTGAACAGCACCGGGGGGGGGAGTCAGCACTGGGCGCAGTGCCGTGCTTGGCTCTGGTGCCACTCACGGTGCTAGGGCTGAGGGTGGCATCACTCACGGTCCTGGAACTAGCAGGGATCAGGGAGTTATCTGGCATCGGACCTCTTCGTCTACCTCCTCGGAGGTGGATTCAGGGTTTGATCCGGACTGGCTTCTGGATTCTTCTGAATCCTCTGGTCCCTCAGTGTCCAGCACCTCGGCCCCCACTCAGCCTCCCTCTGTGAGTCGGACGGATCCTGTTGGTTCTGGGGTCAGTGGGACTGACCAGCTGGCAGCGGTCCAGGTGGCCATTGCTGTGCAGCCTGGAGACACGGGTACATCTGTCCCTTGAGTTGGGGCACCCCCCTCTTTGGTGTGCCTGGAAATTCCAAGTTTGGGACAACCTGGGGCTCCCCAGGAGGGGGAGAGTACTGCACCCTGGATAGACTCTCTGGGGTCGGCTAAGGGTTGCCAGCTATCTAGGCTGGTAGTAGCGAGGAAGAGGGCCCTTTCAGAGTCAGAGGGGTCGAGGAAACAGGGTCTGGTGCAGCGGCCCCTCCCTGGGACCCACCTGGGTTTTGGGAGGAGCGGTAGTGCAGATCCTTGCCCTTCCCCTGAACACTCCTCGAGAGGGGCCTCCACTTTGGAGGTTAGGGGCCGTCCTTCTGAGCTCACACGGTCCCGGTCACCTCACAGGGGGAATTCTTCTCATTTGCACAGTTCTAGCCATTCTGACCCGGTTGAATGGTTTTTATCTGCTGGGACCAGTAAATGTCTCCCTCCCTGTTGGGAGCACCCACTTGGTCCCCCTGCCTGGGCAGAGGCCATGCCCCTTCTGTTAGGTGTTTGGCCCCTGTGCCTCTGCCTTCCCCTCCCTCTCTCCCTGGCATTTCCAGTCCTAGAGAATCCCTGACCTGGGAGCAGTTCAGGGCTTCAGCTGCATATTTCCCTTCCTACCTTAGTGCCATGGATGAGCAGGTGTTCCACCATGCTCCCATGCAGCCTGACCCTGAATCTCCAGACTTGTCAGCTTCCTCATCTCCCTCTTCCAAGGGAGAGGAACTTTCTGTCCACCTTTTATCAGCGCTTCCTCTCGGGGATGTTAGACGAGCTCCACCTCACCCCATCCTCTGAAAATGCAATCCTGACCAGGTGACACGTGCCTTTCTAGGTGAATACAGTGCGGCCAACCTCGTGGTTTCCGCCTGGCCTGTCCCCTTCCGGGATGCATCACTCTGGCTCTGGCAGCATCCCTTTTCCACTGTCCCAGTCCCAAGGGACCCCTGCCAGAGGTATTGCGCTCCCCCCGGGGTCCCCAGGAACTATGCCTCACCCCTCTTCAGGCCTGACATGCCTGGACATCCCCTCTGGGCTTCGAACCCCCACCATGACCAACCCCCAGACTCAGACTCTGCAGATTTTGATTTTTTGGGGAGAAGGATCTTCTACTCAGCACGGATTTTCCTCTTCATAGCTTCTCATCAGGCCCACTATGCTACCTACAACAGGTTGTTGTGGTCCAGGCTAGGGCAGTTTCTAGCCTCCATGCCTGATTCAGGGGACACCAGGAAAGCCATCGCCCTCTCTGCTCAAGGCCTGGAGCTTGCAAGGCACCAGGCAAGAGTGTCTTACGACACCAGTGAGGTAGCCTCCAGGATTGTAGGGACAGCGAGCTGCACTAGGCCGATGGCATGGCTTCGCCTTTCCCGGTTGTCACCCATGGCCCGGCATAGGGTGTTTTCTTCTGCCTTCCAGAGAACCCACCTCTTCTCCTGTAGGGTGAGATGGCAGATTTCGGGGTGCCTTCCCTCTCCCACTGGGAGTTCCCCATCTCACCCAGACCAGTTTCAGGCCTCTCCAGGTCTGTAGGGGTTCTCCCCTCTGCTCTCTCCCCTGCAGGAGGCTAAGGGACTCTGTCACTTAGGGACATATTGGGCCCCCTCTGGGGGTCTCGGTACTCACCCAGTAGTGATGAATGGTAAAGATTGACACAGATAAGATATGAAAATGATGTGCCTACCGTTATTCTTGATCTTTCTGTGTATCTTCAACATTCAGCACTAAATCCCGCCCACCTTCCCCCTTAGGCCTCAGTCTCTGGGCAATCCCACTCCCCCTGTGTGTCTCTCTGTTGTATCCAACTCCCCTCCTCTCCCTTGTGATCAGGAGGAAGGGGACCCTTGGAGAAACGTGGGGAGGAGTTCTTTCTTGGGGGGGTCTTGGGAGAGGTCTCCTCTTTTCTTCCTTCCTTGCCATTGGCTCGGTCCCTCACCCCCTTGAAGTTCAGGGTGGGGGGGAGGGAGTGGGAGATTCCTGAGGACCCCCCCCCAACCCTTTATTCTCTTTATTTTAAGTGTCTCCTTGGGACTACCCCTCTCCTTCTTCAGTTTAGGTTTTTTTTCCCCTTTTTGAAGTTTTCTCCTTAGTTTGGTGGGAGGGAGGGACCCGCTACCTTGTCTCCCTGTCGACCTCTGTGTTCCCCTAAAAGTGTTGCTCCTGTAGGGCTGTCTGCAGCTTGTGAAGCAGTCCAGGCTTTACGCCTGTTGTTGCAGTCTGGAAGTGGTTAAAATCTTATCCTTTTCGAGGTCCAGGTTCACATCAGACAGGAGCGGGATCCTTCCCTCCCCCCAATTCTTTTCCCTCTACTACCCTCCCTTTCCCATCCCTACCTCTTTTCTTCCAGAGATTGGGGCCCCCTCTTCCCAATCCTTTAGGATATTCCTCTCTCTCTTTCCTGTCCTTGTTGTTATTTATTTCTCCTTTTAGTTATTATATCCTTTCCTTTTGTCTATCCCTTGGGCTTCCTTGCCCTACCCCTACATCCCTTCCTTCCTCTCTCTCTCTCCGGCGTCTCAGAACTGGGGCGAGGGCAGAGTCGACAGCAGTTAATGGCCAACCCACGAGCACCACATAGAACGTCGGCCTTGAGGGCAGCGCCGCCCCTGCATCGACTTCGCCCTAGCAAAAAAAAAGAAGTCTCCCACGGGGTCCTATCTCCGGAGCAAGTACTCAATAGTGATGAATGATGAAGATACGCAGAAAGATCAAGAATTATGGTAGGTATGTAATGTTCATTTTTTCACATCACTTTTATTCAGGTACAGTTAAATATGGATAATTTAGGGGAATGCATGTCATTTCTGAGAATGAAAACTTTATAAACAACTGCCAATTAGAAATGATTTCCTGTCCTCTTTAAAGAGAGTCTGTACCCATAAAGAAACAAGGTATCATGGCAAGATCTAGGTCTGATCCATAGTACATAGCAAGCTATATATGGTGTCCCACTTTTTTATAGCATTAGATGGATTGTCTCTTAAAGACAGTGCTAGTCTTTCTAACCTGAGAATTTCTAATATGTTACTTCTCCATTCTTGTATGATAGGTATCGTGTCCTCCAACCAATGCTTCAGAATAACACGCCTACATTTAATTAATTGGTTCCTCATTATGAAACATAATAGTTATTGCCATTTTGTTCTTTCAGCGCTATTATTAAATTTTGTAAGCTGTTATGATTTTCTTTACTTCAAATTACACTGCTTAGTCTGATGAGTCTCTATTTAATCTAGCTGTCAAAGAAGATGAATGTATTATTATGTTGTATGTAATGCTTAATTCTGTTGTGTTTTTGTATAGATATATGTTACATGTCCATATGCTAGTTGTATGAGAAACTGGTATTTAATGATTGTATTCCTCTGTACTGTTTTTATATTATAAAACAATAAAAAAAATGTTATTGACAAAAAAAAATCTTGAGCGCCACATGGCTAACAGTCTGGAGGGGCTATCTGTGCTTGTGCAGTATGGTGGGGTATCTGTGTTTGTGCTGTACTGGGGGGGCATTACAATTCCTTGCCTAGTTGCTGCCCTCTACATGTTGAGAACCGTGTGCCAAGATGATGGGAGCCTTTCAACCTGCCCAGCCATGTGTGTCCTTCTGTGACCCTGATGATGATGGCATGTGGCTGCTCTCCTTCCCTTGGGAATTGTCAGAGTGTGCAGGCGTGCGTGGTATGGGGGGACTCACATTTGGCCTCAGCCCTGAGTGGCATGTGTGTTGGACCTGCCTAGGATGGTGCTGACTCTGTGTTTGAGGATATTGCTGATTCGATCTGTTTCACCCCATATGCCCCTCACCTCAGTAATTAGCTCCCTCAGCTGTTCCTTGTGCTCCTGCTGTGCACGTAGTCTGTTACATTTTAGCCACTATACCTCTGGAGGGTAGGTGTAGAGCATCCCCCTCTGTGCCATTCTGTGTACCATGCATAGGATGACTGGAGGGACTTTCATCCTCACAGTCCCCATGCTGCTGCGTGTGCTCCTGCCACCCCCCTGGTGAACTTCTGACTGCCCCAGTCAAGCGGAAGGGCTGTGGTCGCTGTCTGGCTGATGGTGATGGATGGCCTTGTCCCCCATTCTCTCCACGTCCGCTTACCTGGGGCCGCTGTGACCTGTATGCCAGACTTGGATGACTGTTCAAGGTGCGCCTGTGGGTGGAGTTAATGCCTGTGTGTCGGGGACAGCTATGTGTCATGTGGGGTGGTGTCCAACTCATCATCAGCCTCCTGCATGTCTGGTGCCTGGCTCACATCCTCCACTAGGTCCTGCTGTCTGCCTACGTTCTCTGCAATGTCCATGGACTCCTGTGGGTAGATCTTTTGTATGAGAGAACATTTTATAATTATGTTATTATTATTTACATGTTGGTGTCATATTTGTTGCAGGATTATGGCAATACACCTGAATATCTAATCAAGCGGAATGAAGAAATAAAACAAGCTCAAGAAGAATATGATGCGTATGTACAGGAGCGTTTTCGACAAGGAGCCATGAAACAGCTCTCGAATGACGAAAGGGAAAGTATGCTGCAGGTAAGCTCTGAACACATGGCATGGCATTCATGAATAACATTTTAAATTATAATTTTAATAAGTAGGACGTAATTCAAATTTACACTGAAATCTTACACAGACAACTTTTGTGAGGACACGTTCATGCAAGTGTTGCATTTCTTTGGCTATTTTTTATGCTGCAAAAGTTAGCTTAGCTGTGTGATTTATGCAAAAATAATGGCAAATAACATTTTCAAGATAAGAACCCTGAACCTTATGTTTGAAGGCTTTGCACCTGCTAAACAGGGCATAAAGTGCAGAGTTGCCCCATTGTACATCTGATGTTTGGCGTATAAATATATTGACCACCTGTCCAAAAACAGAACCTGCTTGTGCATCCAGAAGATAGATAATGCCCTGGATGGAGAAGAAGGTCCCATATGCCGTTAAGCTTTCAACTACAAAAAGGCTCACTAAAGAGCTTAATATTGTATCTTCCCTTTAGACAAGGCCTTGGGCAAATATTCCCACAAATTACTGTATTCTTCCAGGCCTGTCCTCGTCCAGACGGGGTGACCCGTGGCACAGAGTTCCAGCCCTGCTCTCCATCGGCCGCCAGCACAGAACCTGAAGCCCACCCGCCTATTCTCAGGACAGGTCTGTCCTCATCCAGACAGGGTGACCTGTGGCACAAAGCACCGGCCCCACTCTCTACCGGCTGCCAGCACCGAACCCGAAGCCCACCTGCCCATTCTCAGGACAGGTCTGTCCTCATCCAGATGGGGTGAGCTGTGGCACGGAGCTCTGGACCCACTCTCCACCGGCTGCCAGCACCGAACCTAAAGCCCGCCCGCCCATTCTCAGGACAGGTACCAAGTTCCACTCCGAGGAGACTGGCTTCATAAGTTGCAAGCGCATTGGCAAAAATGCAGAGAAGCAGCCCCAAATTGGCTCCCTTCTCCTGCCTAGGCACCATTTTCAAACTGCTGCAGTAGATTTTAACCAGGACTTTTTAGGTGCCATTTTCAAACTGATCGGCAGATTTTTAAACAGGACTTTGTTTCTCTGCCTACTATTCTGAGGTAGCAGAGCAGGCTTGGTTTGCTGTGTCTCTCTCCGGGGATAATTTTTCCCACCCACCCTCCCGGCCCTGACCTCTATTAAATGCTCTCTTCTGTCGCCTCCTTAATCTGTTTGACCACCTCTTAATGTAACAGCCAATCATTACCGAGCCTCCATACTCTGTGGGCAGCCCTCCCTCATCCCTGCCTATACAGGTGGAAAAGAGCCACAAGGTGTATCGTCCCACTGTCTGACAACTCTGCATAGCACCAGGCACACTCCCAAGTGCTCAAGTGTTCACCACTTACTGGCGTTGCTCAGTTCTCCAGTACTCTAGTGCTACTTCCTCATTGAAAGTGCACTCTGCATCGGTAGTGCACCCTAATGCTCAAGTGTTTGCCACTTTTTGGGGGTGCACAATTGCACACTACTTTACTGCTCTCTCCTCAGTGATAGTGCAATTTTCTCCCTGCCTATTTAATTGTCAGATTTCACGTAGTAAGGGGGTGCCAGAAGACTCATACACTATGGACCCTAAAGTGTGCGTACACCTCGTAATGCGATGGGTCATGCTTCACTTGCTCCTATTCCTGTTGGGTGTCCCGGTAGAAAAGCACCTGCTTCCCTCCCAATACAAAATCAATTCTACCACACACCTGGTAAAGCCAGCACAGTGGGAAACTTGCAGCTCAGTGTTCCCCCATGCCCGTCCCATGCTGCATCCACCCTTGCCCTTGGGTAATAAATGGCCTTCTATCCCAGCCATATGGCTGCTTCCTAGCCTACAATTTGCTGTGGGTACACCACCTGCTAAGAGCCTCTCGCTGACTCAGTGGAGGTTAAAGGCTAGGCATTTCTTCCTAAAAATCTACAGAAAACTCATCCTTCTCCTACTATTGTTGTCGGGTAACATCCACCCTAACCCTGGCCCACAGACAAGCCATACCTACACCCAAACACCCACTGAGCAACTAAGGATTGTGTCCATAAACATTGGAAGCCTCCTAGCGAAGTTTACTTAGTTTGAGGCATGTGTGGCACAAACTCAGCCTGATGTCATTGCATTGACTGAGAAATGGCTCTCTGCACGTATACCCAACTCAGTAGTATCCATACCAGACTACAGTCTATACAGGGTGGACCGCTCTATGAAAAGAGGTGGTGGGTGCTTATTCTTTGCATGCTGCCACCTGCAATGCCACTCAGTTGAGTTGACTGACACCAGCAAGGACTGTGAATGCTTAGCTGTAAAAATCATGATAGGAAATGGGCGAAAAGGACTAACTATCTGGGCAGTCTATATGCCACCCGGACAGCAGCAGGCTGGGTTAGAAACCTTCGCTAGCTTCTACACCCAGGCTAGCTGAAATAAGGAAACCATTGTCCTAGGAGGTTTTAACTCCAACTGGCTGGCCAACTCCAGTGCCACACACAGAGACCTAGTCTTGGGACTGTATCTAACGCAGATGGTCACAAGCACCACCTGGACAAACTACCGCATGGGCACCAGCACCCTGATTGATTGGGTACTAACAACACACCTAGAAAGGCTAAAGAATGTCAAGGTACTCCCTGACACAGTCAGTGACCACTCGCCAGTCCAATGTGATGGTCAACAAAACAGTCCAAGCCTCCCCCAAGATTGGTGAGGAACAGAGTAATTAAGAACAGCTCAATGAGCGGCTTCAGAAATCACCTTAAAGGGATAGACTAGAGCTTCCTTGACTCTAGCCCCTCTGTTGACACCGCCTGCAGCTCTTCATCAATCACTTTAACACAGCGGTAGACAAGTTCTTACCCTACTGCAAGAAGATGATCAAAGGAGGTAGCATGGACTGGGTAACCCCACAACTAATTGGCATAATGCGGCAACGAGATCTCCTCTGGCACCGAGCATGGGAAACAGGGACCCAGGTGAATACCCCAAACTATAAAGCGGCTCAGAACTAGTGTACCTGGGCAATCCGGCAGGCCAAGGCCACGTATCACAAGAACCGGTAGTCACAATGCTGGGGGGATGGGAAGAAATTCTGGGCCTCACTTAAGAACCTCGCCGGAACCAGCAATAGGTCACCCCCATCTATGCTCCACCACAATGACAGGGTCATCCTTGATGAAGCCACAATGGGCAATGTCTTTAGTAAGGCCTTTATGGACTACAGCGCAGTTATACCCCCCAGACCGGCCCATTATATTGGTGATACATGGACCACTGACCACTCGCCCCCCAACCCCCACACTAAGACCTGCCCCACATTCTACTTTCGCCAGGTAACCACCAAGGAAACAAGAACATACCTCAACAGGGTCCTGGGAAAAACAAGGCTTGGTGGTGACAGGATAGATATAAAACTGATATCTATCACCCTTCCTGAAGTCATCGTTCCCATCACTAAGCTGTTCAACCTGTCCCTGCACCTGGCCACCTTCCCCTCTACCTGGAAAACTGCTCTGGTCACTCCCGTGCATAAATGAGGTGATCGGTCTCTAGCACCCAATTACAGACCAATCTCTATCCTATCACTCTCTAAAGCACTGGAAAGAATCATTGCTAATCAAATTATGGACCAGCTACACAAATATAACCTTCTCTCCCCTCAACAACACAGACTCCGCAAGCTACATAGCACCAATATTGCACTAGTTTACTTCATTGGCTGTGTACATGGGGCTCTTGATCAGGGTCATTTGGTTGGGGGCTATCTTTATAGACCTGACCAACGCCTTCGGCCTGGTGGATCATCAGCTATTGCTTCACAGGCTAAGTTGCGTTGGGCTGTCCCCTGCCACAGTTGGCTGGTTTTCAAGTTACCTGTCCGGACGGTCTCAGAAAGTTAAAATCAGCAGTACCATCTCTGACTCCTGTGATGTCACAGTAGGGGTCCCCCAAGGCTCTATTTTGGGCCCACTTTTGTTTAGCCTCTTTCTGAACGACCTCCCTAACGCCTGCCCCACTTCCAAGCAGGCAGTATAGCGCAGTGGGTTAAGGCTCTGAGCTGCAGATTTGGAGACCTGGGTTTGAATCCCACAGCTGCCTAGGTGCATACTGTGTGATCCTGAGCAAGTCACTTAACTTCCTTGTGTTCCCAGATCGCATCTGGAAACAAGCTTTGGCTTAGTGTGCTACTCCTGGTTAAACAATGTTCCCTTTCCCTTTGCCAAGGTCCTGCTTTAAGCAGATGACACGGTTATTTTCGCCCGAAACACCAACCAGGAAGCTCTCACTAGGGAGTTGCAGCACAGCCTCAGCCTCCTACAGGACTGGCTCAGAGATAGCATTCTAGTGCTTAACAGCAAAAAAAACAAGGTAATGCTCTTTGCCTAGTGTCAAAAGAGGAGAGCTACTGGACCACTCTCAATTACCTGTAACCCTAGATCCGCCCCGAGCAGGTGTTCTCTTTCCACTACCTTGGAATCACAATAGACGAGTCCCTCTCCTTTGATAAACACATCTACAATATCACCACTGCAATCAACAGGAAACTAGGGGCCCTTCATAGGCTCTGATTCTGCCTCACTCCAGAGGCTAGGCTCCTGGCGGTTACTGGTACAGTACTACCAATCCTGGACTACGGAAACATGATCTATGGTGCGGCCTCTGATATGAGCCTACTCAGAGTCCACGCAACCCTCAATAAAGCCTGCAGATTTGTTTTAGGTGCTGATTGCCTCACACATATGTGCGACCTGTACATCAAAATGAAATGGCTACCTCTGTCTGATCGCATCAAGCTTCAGTCTTGCCTGCTAGGGGAAAAAGGCCCTCCTTGGACTTGCTCCCCTCTCCATACAAGCTTTACTCCTCCCCGCACCCTCCGAACATGCTACAAGAAGTGTCACTGAACATGCCCTAGCAATCCCATTCAGAAGAACCACCCTGGGGAAATGAGCCTTCACGGTCAGGGCTCCCACCTGGTTAAATATGCTCCCCCACTCTGCCACTAGTCTCCCTCGCATTAACCCCTTTAAGTCTGCACTTCAGAATACCATCTCCCCCCAGTACGCTGCTACTGTCGCATCTGACCCTGTTGTTGGTAGTCTCCGCCACTCCTGGGCAATGCCCCTGATCACCCTCTGCTGCTCCACAGAACCATGTGAATCCCCCACCTGCCCTGTCTGCCCAACCTCCTAACAGTACTCCCTCTGCTCCTATTCCCTCCAAGGGCCATAATCCCTCTCCCAGCTGCCAGTAGTCCCTCTGCTACCATTTCTTCTCACCCAAGGTGCTCCTTAGTGCCTCCACTCTACCCTCCAGCCACATCTCTCCTCAACTAGTCCTGTCTCCTTCTGGATTATTTCATATGACTCGACTAGTCAGGATACTGACAGTGATGTATAGCTACCATCCTAATCACTCATGTTGTACTCTTGTTGGTTAATGTTACACTCTTTGCTTTGACTAGTGCACTTTATTACCATTGCTGGTGTAGGGATGTTATCCCTCTGTTTTCCTGAACTCATGCAATGGCTATGTAAAACCTGCCTATGATTATCTTATGTTATGACATGCCTTATATTCCCTTTTAGCAATTACTGTGGGCTATTATTTTGTTGTTATCTGACACTGCCTTTATGGCTGCCCTGTATTACCTATCCTGTTTGTACTCCCTGCCCTTTCTTGATGAGGATCCTTTGTAAATGAGCTTTTAGCTCAAAAGTTGTAATTCCGATCATCTAATAAATAAAAATAAATAAATAAAATATTGTGTGAATTTCCCTCCCTTGCATATGATGAGGGTCTTTGTTGTTTTTGCTCACAGGGATAATGGCCAAGTGGTTCAGGTTCTGTGCCTCAACCTGGGAAGTGGAATGGCACAGAGCTGTCATGCATATGCTTCACGAGGAGAGTTCATAGTGTATCACTACCTTGTACTCCCTAGCAGCTGTGAGTGGCACTGCAGTTCCTTAGTGCTATCGCTCCTTCAGTCACAGAATTTGTACTACAGGGCACTTGCAGTTCAGGTATTGGTGGAGGTGGCTGCATCTGTCAAGTACTGAAGCTAATTTCACTGAGGTGCTAAATAAGGCCTCAGCATCCTATCTTCAACCCTGCTTCCCAGGTAAAGGATATTTACTCCCAGCCAGGTAGTCTTCACCCAGAAGAGCCCAACTATGGGAGGAGAGCCACAGGTGTAACCAGATTGCAGTTATTTGGTGTTGTGGTACACCCATGATTGAATGAGATAAATCAGTAAGGTAAAAATAAACAAAATAGTGACAAATCTATTGACGATTTCCTTCATAGCACTTAGGAGGACTGTTCTCACTATATGCAAATGTTTGAAAACCAGGGGACCCTATTTTTTTTTTTAAGATATTTACCATGCTGGGCCATCTTTTGGGAATGAGCTCAAGATCTTGGGAGGAGAAGGAGGAGGGCTAAGCATCCCAAAGGATGTCCTCCTCCTCCGGAGAGGGAGGGTACTATACGTTGCTGCAGCACTGACACCTGGCTGACTTCAGGTGGTGGTGCAGTGATCCAGCTCAGTCAGCAGGGATGTCCATGGGCTGATGTGGCATGTAGGTGTGTGTGTGTGTGCGCGCGCATTTCAGCACATGATGATTGAACCCCAGGAGTGCTGTGGTGGGGTTGAAACCCAAGAAAAACCCTAGTGTGGAGCAAGATGACTCCATGCTCTCTTGCGCTTCACTGGCCTCTGCTTAGGGAGCTCAATTTTCTCTCTGGATATTCTAGATAAATACCATCTAGAAAGTTTGAGGATTGTGCCCTACTTAGTATGGGCACTGGGCACCACATTCAGATTTTCCAGTTGGGCTTTTTATAACATGTGGGGTATCAGTGGCAGATGCCCAGTATCCAGAAAATGTTTCCTTTCTGTTACCAAGACTATAGTATCTCCAGCACAATCTTGTGCTATTTTTCTAACTCTAGTCCCCTTTTATATTATGGGGATATGGATGTATTGGATTGCCTACATCTGCTCTCCACTGCCTAGATTCCTGCTCTTTCAGGAGAAATATTTTTCCACTCTGTCTTGCCTTGGTGCTTGGCGTATGCAGTCTACCCTTGGCATTATTAGACTGCAACTCTGCACCCAGGGTGCAGAATATAATCCTTGACAACTCTAGACAGGAGCTATCTGGAGTCACTGCTTTTTTTTTGTTTTACTTTCCTCACCTAGGGCTTGTAGATCATAGTCCTGGCTTCGAACATCTTATCAGTTTTTTGTGTACAACCTATCTACACATGAGGGGCAGCATTTTCAGGAGAGAAGCTCATTCTATTAGTTTGTTATTATTTTATATTATTTTCTATTAGTTTGTTAGTCATTTATATTCACTTTTCCTTTTCACTGTCTACATGTTTTTCTTGTCTTTGTCTTTTGGTAAACAAGCTGTTCCAACCCCAAGAATGCATCACTGATGCTTTAAAGAAGCATCATCCTCTCCATAGAGAGTTACTATGTTTGCATGAATTGATGATCAGTTACCTAGTATTCAGTTCTAGGTAATCGATTACCAACTCTGTTCATGTTTACAAGAAGGGCATCAATCGATGCACCCAGAAGAGAAACGGTTTATATGCAGGGTAATATTTGATTACAAGGTAATTTATTACCATGTATGTAAATGGAGTACAAGTTTACTGAGCGTGCGCAATGGATCGGTTCCAGCTCGGATCGCATCTACATGAAATTTTAAAATTGAAGTCCTTGGAATAATTCGGTGCACTTCGATCAGTTCCTGGATCGATCCTTCTATCCTGGATGCTGTCATTTACATGCAGACTTGCAATCTGTTACACAGCAATTAAATACCTCATAATCAGTTCTGAGCCTGCATGTAAATAGAGTAACTGATACCCTGGAGATAGACCCTTATGCTAATTAGAAAATTTATAACTAAGGTTCAAACTCTGCACTGTGGTCATGCTCCCACTCTAGCCCTAATGTCAGATTTGTTTCTTTGCCCGAAGAGAGCAGTCACCCCGAAATCATCTTTGGTCTCAAAATGGATTTTACTAATTTTTTATTACTGTTAAAGTGTTTTAGTTAGCTTTTCGTAACTTTGTCCTTTTTAGGGTTTCATTTACAATATATTTATATTTATCTATTTATTTGTGTATGTGGTTTCTCCAGTTCCCAATTGGAACCCAGGAACCAGAGAAGGCTGTGAGTCAGACCAGTTCCTGCATTTGAAGAACTGCTAGTATTTATTTAAAAAAAGCTTTTACAGCTTGTTTAAAACAACTGCTTTATCATTTTATATGTGGTTTTTACCTTTTGACAGTCACGGTTTCTGCCTATAAAGAACCAGACCTAAATTCAAAAAAGGCAACTAGCATTTCTGTACTATCAATTTTATTTCTACAATAATAACTAAGGGGTTTTAGTTACATTTCTTGCAGGTCCTGGTAAAGGGAATCACATTTCTAGTAAATGTTTCCTCAGGACCACTATTATTTTTTCCTCAGGTTCTGGGCTTATAATTTCACTATATCTGGAAACTGACAGTGTTTTTTACTAGGTTTTTAGTGTTTGTCATGACTCATAGACCTAAGAAAAAGAAAACAGGACCAGCTGGCTTTAAAAATTGTGCTAATTATTTTCACCTACTGGTAAAGGCAGATTACCAGGAGCTCTGTTTAAGGTGCCTGGGTCCCAATCAGGATTTTACCAGTTGTGAGTTCTGCAATAAATTTTGCCCTGAAACCCAAAACAAAAGGGCTAATAAAAGAGAAGAATGTATGGCTTCTCTGTCTGCCTCTATGTCAACAAAACACATTAAAGGCTCTGAGGGAGTTCCTAATGATGGTGGAAAGCACACACCAGAGGGCTGTCCCTTATAAACAGCAGCAGTCCCTGTCAAAGGGGACAGAGAAAAATATAAAGCTGGTCAGCCATCAGATTAGCATGGCAAAGATGGTAAAGATACCTGGGTGTCTGAAAGTGGGAACCCTGAGTCCAGTGATGGTAAAAATACAAATAAAAAAGCCTCAGAGGTGGCACTGGAAACAGTGTCTGCCAAGAAAAAAACTAAAAGAAAAGAATGTCCTTGCCAGTCCCTTTGAAAAGGGAAAGGAGCAAGCATTGGACCTGAGACAAATGCCCTCAACAGAAGACATGGCAAAAGTATGGCAATTTTGCCAGGCTTTCTAGCCCCAGGAATCCTTCAGTTATGTTTAACAACTGCATCAGGTTCACTGATCTGAGTGCTTCAGAAATTCAGAATTGTGTGTAAATGATGGAATGTTTACATGGAATTGGAATGCAGTTCAAACCCTTCTGGCTGGTCACAGCTCCCACAGTAAATAATGTCAAATCTGTTTCTCCGGTTTCAAAAGAGTTGTCGCCTCGAACATGGCTCCGCTCTTCTGACATTCCAGAAAGGTTTTATTCTGTTAATATTATAAATTTTACTGTTTTAAGTTAAACTACTTAGATTGCAATATACCATGTTTTAGTTAGGTTGTTTTTTATTAATTGCAGTATTTCAGCGATTCCCTTTGGTTTCTGTATTGGTTCCTGGAACCGAAGAAATTGACAACGCAATTCCTGCCTTCTGGAAACCGCAGTTTAAAACATTATCACTTGCACAAATATTGCTAAAATTGCATTTTTTTTGTGCCCCCTCCTCCGCGCCAGATTTTCCGCCCGGTCACGGATCCCCCCTGCTGCGGCATCCCCCCCCTTGAGCCGCGCTCCCAGTACCCCCTGGCTTGCCCCACAAGGCGGGGACATGGCACCTCGGCCCTTAAGGTGCCACGAGCGTTCTAATAGGCTGGGAGCAGCGCTCTTTGGGGAGCCCATTGCAGCCCGGGGCAGGCATCATAGGCATTGGGGTGGGCGGAGTTTTTCCCTTTAGAAGCGGCTGTAATGACGCCAGCGCCTGCCCTGCCCCCATCTGATGTCAGGCCCGAATGCTTGGGGTTCTCCGGTCTCCACCAGGAGTCCACTGTGCACCGCGACTCACCACACCCTCCCCGGATAAGGAGAGCAGTCGGGAGACAGCGATCCTTCTCCCGGCTGGCTCCTCCGTGATCCGAGTCCGTTCTTCAAACCCGGTCGCCGCGGCGCCGCAAGCGAAATTCAACCACTGCGCCGGCGGGCCGGACCTAAAATTGCATTTTAATAACCTGCATTCAAACAACATGAAGTCTTGCTGTATTCTGACTATTGCAGTTAGGTCCTGCCTTTCAACTGCCCCGGAGAACAAAGAGTTAAACTTTCCATGGCCAACATGGAATGTTCACCGTGAGCTTGGTTGAAGCCCCTGTCTGCTGTTGTTTAAACTCCAACCGTCAGATTCGTTGCTCCACCTCACTGAACAGTCGCTCTGGAGAGTTCTCCTTTGCTTGGTTCAAAACAGTCAAAGTGTCGTTTTTCACTCGGTTCTACCGAAATTCTGCTACCGAATCTGTCGGTTTAAGTCTCTGTCTGTGGTACCGTGAGTACTAGATAGGTTTTGCATTTAGTTTTTGTGTGCAACTTGTAAATGTTGGATCAGTTCGGTTGAACTGATCAGTTTAGGTAAAAAAAGTTTGTGAATTTACTTAGAGTGTGGTAACCGGTCTGTATAGGTTCTAAAAATAACGGATTTTATTATGTTTTTTTCCAAGACCCGTAACACGGTCAGGAACCGATAGGGGAGTCTTGCCTGGTGGATTGCCGAAAAAAGGGTAAGTTTTGGATAGGATTGGCCATGTCTGAGAAACCCAAGAAAACAAAAGGGGCCACTGGGGTTTCAGCACTGCAGTGTATATGGGGAAGCCTTTGCTAAAGCTGATCCCCACACCACCTGTGTTTATTGTCTGGGGTTTGACCACCTCGATTCAGACTGCCAAATTTGTAAGAATTTTCCCAAAGCTACCCTGGATAAGAGAGTAGATAGACTGAGGGAAAGGGAGGCTGAGAAGTCCCCTGACCCGGATGGTCAGCCCGGTTCGGTTCTGACCGAACCAGAAGGAGTGCCCTCTGACCAGGGCAATACTTCTTCGGGCAAGAGGAGAGCCAATTCTGAGGAGTCGGTTCTGGTTAAAAGAAAAAGAAAAGATAAATCGTCCGGTTCGGATCCAGAAATTCATACTCCAACCGCTGATGAGATAGCCAAAGCAATAAGAATAGTGCAATTGCTTACTTCGGTTCCGGCCGAACCAGCACCATCTGGCAGGGGTTCAGTTCGGTCGATTCCCCCGGTTCCAGATTACACTTCAGAAGAATATTTTATGAACTGGATAAGGAGGAGGGAGAGTATGAGGATGATGATGGTGATTATGAAAGTCTGGATGTGCCTATTGACCCGGACATCTCCCAGACAGACCTTCAGGTGTTTATCCTCCTAGGCTTTCTGAGTCCCCTTCCCACTTTATGTTTTACAAAAAAGTGGCTGAAACCCTCCAGCTTCCAATGGAAGAAGCAATAGAGGATCAGGAGGAGCCTGATTTTGTTGAAATGATGGACATCCCAGAGTCCAGGAGACTGTCTATTCCCCTCCATAAATCTTTTGGGAAAGAGACAAATAAAATTTTTAAGACTCCTAACTTCATACCTCCTGTGGACAGATGAATGGACAAGAGGTACACTCTTTCAGGCTCAGACACGGAGTTCCTTTCTCAGCAATGCAGCCATGTTGAGGTAGTGCAGGCTGCTGCCTGTGATAAGGCAAATATCCCCTTGGCATCACACCCCCACCCAGATAAGGACTCCAGGAGGATTGATGCCATGGCAAAGATGCAGTACATGGCAGCATCTTTGGGACTCAGGCAGGCTAACTACATGGCCTACACAGCTAGATAGCAGAAGTCCAGATGGGACACTGTGCTGGCACTGGCTAAACAGGCCCCTGACCAGCTTGTCAAGGAGCTGGAGCAGGTGGCTGCAGATGGGATTGAGGCATCCAAGGTGCAATTTTATGCTGCTGTGGACTCCAGTAATGTTTCATCAAGAGTCATGGCTACATCTGTGGCCCTTCGGAGGATGGCTTGGCTCAGATGTACTAGCCTATCACAGGGTACCCAGGCTAAGGCCATGGATTTCCCTGTTATTGGTAATTCTGTGTTTGGGGAGCAGACAGAGAACTACATGAAAAAGATGGACAAGTACAGGACCACCTACAGGAGTGCTCAGGCCAAAGAAAGGCAAGTCACTCCTCAAAGGCAGCAGTCCAGGGGCAGGAGCAGGCCTTTTCAAAGGCCTTTTTACTAAGCCCAAGTCTTCTCTTCTTCTTATGCTTAGAGGGGGTTCTTCAGAGGGAGAGGCAGACAGGGAATGAGCAGGCCTGCTTCCACCCCTCAGCCTAAAGCCCCTGCCAAGCAGACACCCTGATGGGTCTGCCCGGGCCAATTCTCCAATACCTGTAGGGGGAAGGCTGGCTTACTTTGTCCAGGACTGGAAGTCTCTGACATCAGACAAGTGGATCCTGGAAGTAGTAAGCCAGGGACTGGTTCTCAGCTTCAAAAAATTTCCCAAGATGAGAACCAGATCCTTTCCACCTGCAAATCCATCAGAGACCCTTGCCCTAGAGGCAGAGGTTTCTTCCCTCCTGGCTCTCAGAGCCATAGAGAGGGTTTCTACCCTACACAAGGGCAAACGATTGTACTCCAGGTACTTCCTAACCTCCAAAAATACAGGAGAATGGCGGCCCATCCTGGACATAGGATATCTGAACAAGCACCTTTTAAAACCAAAGTTCAAAATGGTGACTCTGGGAATAATTCTGCCCTCTCTAAGGCCAAGGGACTGGCTAACCTCCCTGGACCTCAAAGACGCCTATTTTCACATTGCCATCAGGTGCTCCCACAGAAAGTACCTCAGGTTCGGGTTGCCCTCAGGCCACTATCAATTCAGAGCAATGTCCTTTGGTCTAACATCAGCCCCAAGGGTGTTCACAAAGTGCCTGGCAGTAGTGGTTGCTTTCCTAAGGAGAAAAAAAGATCTCCATCTTTCCATACTTGGACGACTGGCTCATAGTGGGTCAGTCTCCAGACCAAGTCAAGTCACACCTGCAAATAACTCAGCAGGTGCTCACTTCCTTAGGATTCCTCCTCAACCTTCCAAAGTCAGTTCTCGAGCCAGTACAGCTCCTCACCTTCATAGGAGCGGAGCTGGATACAATAAGGGCAAGAGCCTTCCTTCCCCTGCTGGACAGGGCAAGGACCCTTATGGAACTGGCCTCTTCATTCACCCTTCAGGTGTCTCGACCAGCAAGGCATTTCCTGCAGCTTCTGGGCCACATGGCAGCCTCTACAGCAGTGGTCCAGGGAGCAATATTTCAGATGAGGGACATTCAGTTCCACTTAAGAGCCTTCTGGTCCCAAAGAAAGGATTCCCTTACCAAACTAGTCCCAGTGACTCGAACCCTGATCCAGGCTTTGCAATGGTGGCAGGATCAGGACAATTTGAGACAAGGAGTTCCTTTTGTCACTCAGTCTCATTCGGTCATACTCACCACAGATGCCTCCCTGCTGGGCTGGGGAGCCCACCTGAGGGATCTTACCACCCAAGGGCTGTCAACTGTTTTTGCATCATATTATTTCTAGATAAAAAACAGCGCTGTATGATTGTTTACCTTCCCTAAAATTCATTGATGTTGCTGGTTGTTTTATCTGCTGTATTTGCCTAGTAAAACTGAAATGCATGCTAATATAGTTATAATCAACCTTATTTTGTTTCATATCCTGGATATGTAAGCAATAAGACACGACAGGGTGTGCATTACGGTGTGATAACTGCACTCCTGGGGGGTGTAGTTAGGCACGAGGCCGAAGCCCGAGTGCCGGTCATCCCTAGGAGTGCGGTTATCACACTGTAATGCACAACCCCAGAGTATCTTGTTGTGCTTATAAAATGGCCCTTTATTTTTAGAAGCAGTATTTTTTTATTTTAAAACACATTTTTAAATAAGTAAATATGTAAGTAAATCTGTGCTTTTTACATAAAATAGTCCTTCTGCCTATTGGTGCTAGATTAAAGTAGGGTTATACAGTGTTTGCCTCCCTGCCCACTTAAGCTTCATATTCCCCTGCCAGCCATAACAATTCACAAATGCTGTTTTCCTCATTTTAAGTATGACACATAGACCCCTTACTTTATTTCATTCTCCTCACTCTATAGACAAAACTAAAAAGAAGTCATAACAGAGGCTTCTCAGTTCCCAGATGCTGCAAGCATGAGTGTGGTTCCGAACTGCCACACTCACTGACAGCATCATGAACTGCTCACTCTGTCCTAAAAGCTAAACAGCAGGGTGAGTCATTTACCACTGTTTATCTTTGTTTATATAATATTATTGCCTACTTTCTTCATTCTGTTTTTTTTTTCTCTGCGTTTCCCCACATTCAAGAAATGGAATGTTTATCATGAAATGTTTACTATGGAATACAGGAATTCAGAATTCTCCTCTGTTCCACTGGCAGAATGTTCCTCTTCTAACATACGTGTACACACACACACACACACACACACACATACTCCAAGGCCCTTTCTAAAGCCACAGACTCAATTATCTCACTGTCAGGGAAAGCAGAAGAGATTTCCTAATGAGCATGGTAAAAATAGAAGGGTTTTTTTTCACTGTCAGCAAAGAAAGAGTTGTAATGAAAACTATGAACAATACTTATTGTTTCTAATTTGTTTATGTTTGTAAGGAGAGTGTGATGATCAAGGAAGAAACATTTAATTAATTTGTTTTATTTTTTATTTAAGGTAGTTTTATTTTTAGGGCCCAGTTAAAGGTTTTTACAGTGTAAAGGTAACCGCCATGTTTGTAATGGAAAATCAGTTCTGTATCTATGGAGACTGATGGAAGATAGTTCTGGTTGTAGGAGGACTGATTTGCTTATTGTGTGATGTGATTTAGGACCAGGATGACTGTGCGTATATAGAGAATTAATGTATGGTCAGCTGATGTCTCCTGACCAATGAGATTTCTAGATTTTCTCATGCCATTTTATAAATTCTTACTACATACTCCCTTAACATTAGAAACACCCCCAGACAGTGCAGCCACTCATGATGCAATAGTCTCATCTACTCCCACTGCATAATGAGTGGCTGAACTGTGTTGGTAGTGTTTCTAATTCCAGGAAAGATGCACTGGGAGCTGATTAAGGAATGTAAGCAAACATGTTTTTGTGTGATGACACCAGTATGGTAGGCAGTCTGTTTTTCACTTTTTTTTCAGTTAATCTTTTTATTGAGCAGTATTAGTTTTATACAGGCAATGGTAACCAATAACACCGTTCTATGAACATGTAAACTCATATTACTAATTATTTCACATCTACAAGTCAGTATGTAGACTCTAAGAACAAACAGGCAACATTTTAAAACAGTGAAAATAAGGAATGTTGGACTTACCCTTACACGCCCCTTTCTTAAGAGGTCGGGTGACCCTAAGCCTTGCCCTCTTGGCATGCAGGAGGGAGAGATTATACCTCACCTAATGTGCAGACTTGGGAGCTATATGACGTTCCATATAGGGGATCTCATGGTACTTGGAGAGAAAGCATACATGTAAGACATAGATATCAAGCCTTAACCTGGAATATTCTCATGGGGGGCCTTAACCTGTCCTTCGTATATTTACAAAGCGGTAAGACACTGTTTCCTGTGATAAACCTTAAATAGGGGGACCATACATTTTCATATTTGCCTATGTTTCCCCTGCTATGACATGTGATTCTGGTCAGGTTGGCCAAATTCTCCACTGCCATAAGCCATTCTTTAATTGTGGGAACCTCAGTCATCCTCCATTTACGCAGTACCACACATTTCGCTTCTACTGAGGGCTGGATGATCCACAGGTGGAAGGGTTTTGTCATACCCCCCACTTTGAGGGGGGAGTCCTATGATCCGTAGTCTAGGATCCAGGGTACAGAAAGGTTCAGAACGGTCAAGCAATACTGGGCAATACCCAGCCAGAAGGGCAGTAGTGGGGGGCAGGACCACAGGATGTGCAACAAGTCTGCCTATGGTGCCTGGCACCGCCAACAGTTGTCCATCTGGAGTATTTCCATGGCTTTTAGCTGCACCGGGATTCTGCACCATAGGTGCATCACCTTGTTCTGGATAAGGAGGCTCCTCTGGTTGTTGCAGGCTTGGTGGGACCTTACCCATCCCTGTCGCCATTCTGCCCCTGAAATTGGAGTACGCAAAATTGTCTTTCACCGTGCTCTAGCTGACAATGATGGGTCCAGGGCACTGTCTCTCATACATGTTTGTATTTTCCCTGCTTCCCCTGTCGTACACATGGCCCATGCTTTGATTGGGAGGGGTTCCAATACAGAGGTCTTAGTTTTTATACACATCAGACAATCACATTTCTGCTTTTCCCGCTGGTTGAGCAAGCTACGCATTTGAAGGTATCTCCAGAAGTCCCCTTTGGGCAACTGATATTTCACCTGGAGCCTTTGGAAAGACTCCACAGTGGATCCATCCTCTGTCATGAGGTCAGATACATTTGTAATCGATTTCCCGGCCCAGCCCTCCCACTGAATTGGTTTTCTGTCTATGCATAAATGGGGATTATTCCATAGTGGGGTATAGTGCCCTGGGTTGATGCATATTTTGGTCTTTAATCCTATCCTCAGCCAGGCTGAATGGGCATTCTGAATTGTGGCCCAACATCTATACTGTTTAGGTAGTGTATGACCTAAGTACGCTGACAGGGGAACCGCTGTAAGAGATCTGTTTCTACACTTACCCAAGGAAGGGTTGTACTATTACAGTTATGGAACCCCCTCAGAGTCTTTGCAGTAAGGAAAGCTACTGAATATTGGGCAAAGTTGGGTAGATTCCAGCCTCTTGTGCTCCAGGTGGCCCGAAACTTGGCCCTGCTATACCAGGGAGGAGAGGAGCCCCATAGAAACTTGCTAATCATACCATTTAATTTCTGGGCCCAACCATCTGGAAGAATAACCAGGAGGTGGGATAGTAGCTAATAGATTCTAGGGGTTGCCATTAACTTTATGGCGGCTATTTTCCCCGGCATGGTTAGTTGCAAGAGTTCCCATCTGGCCATGTCCTTCTGTAGTTTAGCTATCAAGGGTTTCATATTAAGGTCTACCATGGACTTCAAGTCTGAGAATATTGTAGCCCCTAGATATTTTATTCCTTCCTGAGCCCACATTAGTCCTAGGTTACCCAAAACATTCGAAGTTGTCAGTTTGCTGAAGGGCAATATCTCTGATTTAGGTATGTCAATTCTGAGTCCTGAGAACTCTCCAAATGTATGTAGTTGACTAAGAATATGCGGAAGACTGTGTGAAATGTCGCTGGTCATTATTAAGCAGTCATCCGCATATAGTTTCATTATGTATGGCCTCTCCCCTATTGTGATCCCCTTGATCTGGGGGTGCTCCCTGAGCATGGCTGCCATTGGTTCCATTGCCAAAACAAATAACAGAGGGGATAAAGGGCAGCCCTGTCTGGTGCCTCTCTAGAGGGGAAAGGCTTAGAGAGGGTCCCGTTCATCAATATCCTTGCCCTTGGCTGGTGATACATGGCCCGAATCCATGACTTATAATATGGTCCAAACCCATAGGTGTCCATGACCGCATGCAGATACTCCCATTCCACCGAATTGAATGCCTTTTCAAAATTGATTGTTACTGTGGCTGCTGAGGATGGGAGATCTGCTGCTACTTGGATCAGGGGATATAACGCTCTGAGGTGATCAGAGCTAAGCCTGCCTTTAACAAACCCGACTTGGGAGGGGTGGGTGATGTCCGGTAATCCTGTCTCCAGTCTCATTGCCAGAATCTTTGCTATGATTTTAGCATCCGCGTTAATTAATGATATGGGTCTGTAGTTGGCAAGGAGGGTATGGTCTTTTCCCTCTTTGGGGAGGACCGTAATAATTGCTTTGTCCAAAGTCATCGGGAGCTGCCCAATTCCTGAGCCTCCTGGAGCAAGTGTAGGAGAGCGGGAGTTATCAGTGGGTGGATTAACTTGTAGAAGTCCACTGAAAAGCCATCGCCCCCTGGAGCTTTATGTGGAGCCATGCATAGTATGGCTTGCTTAATTTCGGTTTCTGTAATTGGGGCATCTAATACTGCCTTTTGTTGGTACAGTAGTTTTGGGATGGGTAGATGGGCTATAAAGTTGTGATAATTATCCCACTTTCAGTCCACATGGAAGGAGTACAGGGTCTGGTAAAAATTTGTCATAATATCATTAATCACTTTGTGATTCTGGGAGAGTTTACCTTTTTATGTTTGAGCTGTGGGATAGAGCGCTCAGCCTGTCGTTGCTTCAGACGATAAGCTATGAGCTTACTAGCCCTCTCACCATCTGCCCAGTACTTATACTGGACCCTCTGCAGGTACAGTTCAGCTTTCCGGATGGCCAAGCAGTTGAGTCATAGCCGAAGAGCCATAAGGTCATACACCAGGTAGGAGCTGTTTAGGGCACCGGGGTTAGATTTATATTGGGTCTCCAACCGTTTGAGTTCCCCCTCCAATTGGGTTTGGTCTCTGTCCCTTTGTTTGCCCCTATATGCAGCATAGCTTATTATTTTCCCTCGAATGGTGGCCTCATAGGCCTCCCATGTGTGGGCTGCTGAGGCGGAGCCTGCGGGATTATCCTTGAAGAACATTTCATTCTCCATATAAAACCATGGGGCAAACTCACTATCCTGAATGAGTAGCGGGTCCAGTCTCCATGAGAGGGAATTTTTATTCTGTTGGGCTGTTAAGAGGTTTAGAACCACTGGAGCATGATCTGACAGGTATTGTGGGGCTATAGTCACTCCAGTTGAGGCCACCGACATAGAACCAGACGTAAACCAGTAGTCTCGCCTACTGGCCATCCCCTTAGGGGCAGACAAATAGGTATAGTCTCTATCAGAGGGGTGCGACAGGTGCCTTACAGCTGGTGCAGGTAGAGAAGTTCTTCTAGCGTATGGAGAGAGCGGATGTGGGGTTCAGGTCTAGCATTAGTACGGTCCAATAAATAATCCATCGTGTGGTTGAAATCCCCCCCCAATTAAAATATCCAGGTTGTCATAAGTTACATCCATAATTTTTTGGGATAGGGCATTTTTTGTGAAGAAGGCTGGAGTATCCACATTAGGGGTATACACATTGATTAACAGCACAGGGCCAGTAGGGGTAGATACCTTCAAAATTACTCACCTTCCCTCCGCATGTTTAAACACTGCTAATGGCTGCCACTGCAATTTACAGTGAAGCAAAATGGAGACACTTCTCTTTGCTAATCCTGACACGCTGTGGGCCTCCACCCCTACCCAGTCCCTCACCAATTTTTGGACTTCCTGAGAGCTCAGCTTGGTCTGTAAAAATGCCACCTGGGTACTCAGCTTTTTTAATCTGGCCAGAATCTGTATTCTTTTCACAGGTGAATTAAGGCCCTTCACTTTCCAGGTAGTGGCTATTATATCCGGTGTATTAGCCATAGGTGGGTTGTCTCCATTTTGCAAGTGACTGAATGAAAAAGAAACACCAATATAGTTTCATGAGTCCTCATGCACTGATCTTCCTTGACATAAAGTCTCCACCACTCATTCACACTGATGGGATCTACGCTGGAGGCGCTAGGAGCCAGTGGGAGCAAACCTTTTTGCATGAGGGCTGGCGCCAGAGGTGGAGCCGTGAGGAGTGGCGCCATGAGCCTCAGTTCGTGTGGCAATGACTATCTCTGCATCGACCCTCCAGCTGCCTCAGTTTCTTTTTTCCCCGCCATCGAGTGCGCTTCAGTAACAACGTAGCTCACCTGCCAGGAGTCAAACTTCAAACTAGCAGCATAGCTTTCTGTTTATTATTTTGTGATATATCTTGAATAAGTACCGCTTACTATAATTTATTCTTGTTTAAGAAAGAAGTCTCAGCCTACATTGACTGAGTCGACCATGAGTGGGTTAGGTGATGGTAGGGAGACTTCGTATGAAAGCTATTCAGTCAGCTGGGCTGGGTCCGGTCCGCCGCCCTCTCCGGAGGGAGGGTCTGACAATGGACAGTCCAATGCCCAAGGGGAAGGGTGGTCTTCCTGGAAGCATAAAGGAAAACTGTCGCATTCTCTGCACCATTCGGCCTTGAGCTCTTCTTCGGCCCACA
Organism: Neoceratodus forsteri; assembly: GCA_016271365.2. NCBI lineage: Eukaryota > Metazoa > Chordata > Ceratodontiformes > Ceratodontidae > Neoceratodus > Neoceratodus forsteri. The sequence continues at coordinate 1,730,263,070 of CM057456.1, forward strand.
GGTCAAAAAAGAGAAGGCATCACTCGAGGTTGCCCTCTGGTATGTCTGCGCATCAATCGTCGGTCATTGGGGTCAGTTGCCGGTCTCCTCCGGAGTCGCCGGTTTCTGTTTCTGGTCACTGACCTCTTCGACATCGGAGCCCTTCCCCGCCTTCTGGTAGGGCTTCAGATGAGCAGTTTCATCAGTGGGCCGCTCTGATGGAGCAGTGGACTCGGAGGTTGGTCCGGCTGCATGACCTGGTCACTCTGGGGCCCTTGGGGGGATTGGGTAGGGCGGATGGGCCTCCCTAGTCGTGCGGCACCTTCTTCGGTGCCGTCGACTCTGCGCTCATGTGTTTTACCCCCTCACATGGCTGCGGCGCAAGGGACCACACCGGTGCCTCTATCTCTTGGTATTCTTCCTTCTTTCTCCTCAAATCCTATTTTTTGGAGTCCTGTTTTGGTTTCGGCTCCTTCGGTGTCGATGGGTCGCTCAGCGCCATCCTCAGCGCCAATGCGTCTGTCGGCGCCATCCTTGGTGCCATTGGGATTGACGGCACCGTTTGGCTTGTTGACACTATCCTCAGCGCCGAGGGCTCTGTTGTGGCACTGAGTCAGACGGCACCATGCTCTTTTTTGGCACCGAGACTTGGTATGACGTCTTCCAGTCTTCAGGGCTTCTCGACTCCGAACCCTTTTCCTTCTGATTTTCACTCCTTTCCTGTCCATACAGTCCCTCCTGGGCTGTCAGGAGATGATATTGAGCTTGACCCAGACCTTAGGCTGGGTGATGACGTGGAAGGAACAGGATCCAATCCTGTTGCAGAGCCTGTGGTCGAGGACCTGTCATTTAAGTCTCTGCTGAAAAATTTGAATTCCACTCTTTCTCTCCAGACTACAGATATCGATCCTGGGAAGCTTTTAAGGCTCCAATACCTTCAAGTCCTAGAGATCCCTATGGATTTAACTCCCCCAGTAAAGCCTTCCTTTGAGACGCTTTCTCAAATGGTATGGAATAATCCTGCTCTCATTCCTTCTGTGGCTAAGTCCATAGACAGAAAGTACGCTGCTCCCAAGGATCGACCCATTGTGGCCTCCCAAGCCTTTGTGCACCCTATTGTGGTCTTGGCAGAGAATGATAAGGTTGTCCTCCCTCAGACTACTACAGCCCAACCTATAAACAAAGAATCTCGTAAGATAGATACTTTAGGCAAGAGAGTCTTTGCTGCATCCACCCTGGGTATGCGTATTGCCAGCTACCAGGGTTATTTCTCTCAATATGAGTATGTTCTTTGGCATTCGCTCAAGCAAATGGTAGAAGCTCTACCAGAGTCAGACACTAATTCAGAGCTTCTTTAAACCATAACCAGAGGAATCGAGTCCAACAACCAGCAGGTTAAAGCAGCTATGGACGCTTTCAATACTGACTCCCGAGCGGCGGCAGCAGGCATTTGTACCCTCCGTCACTCCAGCCTGTGCACTTAAGGCTTCATGAATGATGCCCAGCAACAGGTCATGGCATTACCCTTCGACGGTATGTATCTCTTCGGTTCTCAAGTAGAGCAAACTCTAGAGGCCACAACAAAGACTAGGTCTGCCATTAAATTGGCCTGACCTGCTCCCGCCTCTTTTTGGGGGGTGTTAATAAACGTCAATTTCACAACCGTCAGTCCTTTCAAGGCAAGGGCAGGTGAGGTTTTAATAAAAAACAAGCCCCTCAGCCTCAAAAGAAAATGCAACAGAAGGCACAAGGGCCCAAAGCACCCAGTGCCGCCTTCTGAGTTTCTGGCCCAAGTCCTACCTCAGCTGCCCGAGGGGGACTCTTTCTCAGTGGTGGGAGGTCATCTGACTCAGTTCTACAACCAGCAGAAGTCCATAACTTCGGACAAATGGGTCCTCCGGATAATTCGCATGGGGTATTCCTTCAATCTTTCAGAGACCCCTCCGGATCGTCCCCCCAAACGACAGCCCAGGCTGTCAATATTTCAGGCAGAGCTTCTCGCTTCCGAGATACAAGGCCTTCTGAACAACAGGGCAGTAGAAATAGTTCCACTGGATCAACGGAACACAGGGCTCTACTCCCATTACTTTCTGGTTCCAAAGAAAACCGGGGGTATGCGTCCCATTTTGGACCTCAGAAAATCGAACGAATTTCTCCTCAAGGAAAAGTTCAAAATGATTTCGCTAGGAATCCTGTTACCTTTGCTTCATCAACACAACTGGCTAGCCTCCCTGGACATGCAGGATGCTTACCAGCATATTCCCATTCACCCAAAGCATCAAAAATACCTACGGTTTGTGGCTTTGGGCCAGCATTAACTGTTCAGAGTCCTGCCCTTTGGGCTGTCCTCGGCGCCGCAATTTTTTGCAAAGTGTTGTGCAATTCTCGCAGCACACCTTAGAAAGATCGGAATACAAGTGTTCCCATATCTGGACAACTGGCTTCTAGCAAGCCCTTCTAGGCAAGGAACTCTCGACGCCGTAACCACAGCCTCAGACTTTCTCACGTTCATGGGAGTCCTGCTAAATCTCAAGAAATCACAGTTCAAACACCATGAAGTCTTGCTATATTATGACATATAGCAGTTAGCCACAGCACTTGAACTGCCCCGGAGAGGAAGGAGTTAACTCCAGGCTGACTGGAGTTCCAAGCGCGAGCACCTTGCTGAAAGCTCTATCTGGCTAGTTTCAAATTGAAACTGTCAGATTCTTTACTCCGCTTCACTGAACAGTCGCTCCGGAGATCTCTCCTTCAGCTCGGTTCATTTCTCGGTTCAAACGAGTGTTTCTCGGTTCATTTTAACTGGCAAAAGTAATTATTTTACCGCATTTCGGTTCAAAGCTCTATCTGGTAAACCGTAAGTACAGGATTTTAAAGTCTGTGTGGAAATTCATTATCGGTTCAGTTTTGAACCAATCGGTTTGCAAAAATACTAATTTTAAACAATAATTTGGGCTTTTAGAGTGCGGTTCCCGGTTCTTATCGGTTCTAAAAAAACCTAACTTTTAAATTAGGTTTTTTCAAATACCCGTGACACGGTTAGGAACCGATAAGGGTGTCTTGCCTGGCACTGCCATAAAAAGGGCAAGTTTTTGGATAGGCTGGCATTATGTCTGAGAAACCCAAAAGAAAAACCGGGCCCACTGGGTTTCAACACTGTGATGTTTGTGGGGAAGCCTTTGCCAAGGCTGACCCACACACCACATGTGTTTATTGTCTGGGGGCTGACCACCTCCTGTCAGACTGCCAGGTGTGTAAGAATTTCCCTGCAGCCACCCTGGAGAAAAGATTGGGCCGGCTCAGGGAACGAGAGGCCAAAAAGTCCGCTGACCCAGATGGCCAGCCCGGTCCAGCACCCACTGGACCAGAGGGAGTGCCCTCTGACCAGGGCGAGACTTTCTGGGCAAAGGAAGGCTGGTTCTGAGGAACCAGTCCCAGTAAAAATCTAAGAAATCAGCAGGTCTGGAGTGCAAGATTGCCTCTCCAACTGCTGCAGAGATAGCTAAAGCCATACAGATTGTCCAGTCACTGTCTCAGGGACCGGCCAACCACCAACAGCTGGCAAAAGTTGGTTCGTCTCGGTTCCAGTGGTTCAAGAGTATGATGTTGAGGAATTTTATGAACCACAGGAGGGGGAAGATTTTGATCATTATGTATGTGGCTGGGAGGGTCTGGACGTGCCATTGAACCGACATTTCTCCAGACAGACCATTAGAATCTCCCCCTATGCTGTCTGAGTCCCCTTCTCATTTTATGTTATACAAAAATGTTGCAGAAACCCTCCAGCTTCCCTTGGAAGAGGCTGTGGATGAGCAAGAGGAGCCTGATTATGTTGAGATGATGGATATCCCAGAGTCTAGGAGGTTGTCTATTCCTTTGCATAAGTCATTTAGGAAGCAAACAACAAAAATTTTAAAAAATCCTCATTCTGTCCCTCCTGTAGATAAAAAAATGGACAGAAGGTATACTTTATCAGGCCCTGATACAGACTTCCTCACTGAGCAGTGTAGTCATGTAGGTGTGGTACAAGCTGCAGCCTGTGACAGCATATATCCCCTGGCCTCACATCCTCCTGATAAGGATTCCAGGAAGATTGATGCCATGGCGAAAAACAGTATATGGCAGCTTCTTTGGGACTCAGGCAGGCAAATTATATGGCTTATGTGGCTAGATATCAGAAATCTAGATGGGATACAGTGTTGCAGTTAGCCAAGCAGGCCCATGGCCAGCTGGCTACTGAATTGAACAGGTGGCTGCTGATGGCATTGAAGCCTCTAAAGTTCAATTTCATACTGCTGTATGTTAATGATGTTTCCTCTAGGGTCATGGCCACTTCTGTAGCTTTCCGTAGGTTGGCATGGCTCAGGTGCATAATCTGTCACAGGATACTCAGTCAAAGGCTATGGATTTTCCTGTGGTGGGAAATTCTCTGTTTGGAGAGCAAACGGAAAATTATATGAAAAGATGGATGAATACAGAACTACCTACAAAGTGCCCAGGCCAAGGAGCGCATGCCATCCACAGAGGCACACTCCCAGAGGTAGGGGCAGGCCTTTCCACAGGCCTTTTATCAATCTCAAGCCTCCTCTGCTTTTGCACAGAGGGTTTTCAGAGGCAGAGGTAGGCGGGCGCAGGTAAACCATCCCCACCCCTCAGCCTAAGGCTACTGCCAAGCAGGCACCCTGATGGGATGCCCAGGGCCGATTCTCCTGTACCAGTTGGAGGCAGGTTGGCTTATTTCAGCCAGAACTGGGTGTCCCTAACTTCGGACAAATGGGTTCTGGAGGTAGTAAGCCAGGGTCTGGTTCTCAGCTTCAAACAGTTTCCAAAGATGAGAACCAGACATTTTCCACCTGTAAGCCTTTAGAGGCCCTTTGCTTTGAAGCAGAGGTCTCTTCCTCCTAGACTGCAAAGCAGTGAAAGGGTTCCTCCTTGTCACCAGGGCAAGGGCTGTACTCCAGATACTTCCTTACCCCAAAAAAGACAGGACAATGGCGGCCCATTCTAGACTTAAGGTACCTGAACAAGCATCTTTTGAAACCAAAGTTCAAAATGTTAACTCTGGCAATGATTTTGCCCTCCCTCAGGCCAGGGGACTGGCTAGCCTCCCTGGACCTCAAGGATGCCTATTTTCATGTCCTGATCAGGCCTTCTCACTGAAAATACCTCAGGTTCGAACTGCCCTCAGGTCACTACCAGTTCAGAGCAATGCCCTTCGGTCTTACCTCTGTTCCAAGGTATTCACAAATGTCTAGCTGTGGTAGTGGCTCACTTAAGAAGGCAAGGGTTGCTGTGTTTCCTACCTGGATGACTGGCTCATTGTGGGTCAGTCCCCAGATCAGGTAAAATCCCACTTGCAAGTCACCCAGCAGCTTCTCACTTCCTGGGATTCCTGCTGAATTTACCAAAGTCAGTTCTAGAACCAGTTCAGGTACTAACTTTCATAGGTGCGGAATTGGACAAAGTTGGCCAGGCATTTCTCCCCGGAAAGGGTAGAGAAGCTGATTGCCCTGGCATCCTCTTTCACCCCGCGGGTCTCTCGACCAGCAAGGCACTTTCTGCAACTTCTAGGGCACATGGCTGCCTCCACAGCTGTAGTGCAAGGAGCAAGATTCCAGATGAGAGACATTCAGTTTCATTTGAGGGCCTATTGGTCCCAAAGGAGGGACCCCCTTACCAAATTAGTCCCAGTGACCCAAACTCTGAGTCTAGCTCTTCAGTGGTGGCAGGATCAGAGCAATCTAAGACTAGGAGTCCCCTTCATTCCCATTTCTCATTCCCTCACCCTCACCACGGATGCCTCCTTGCTGGGGTGGGGCCATGAGGCGACCTTTCCACTCAGGGAGTGTGGTCCCCAGGAATCTCTGCTCACATCAACCTGTTGAAACTCAGAGCTGTCTTTTAGCTCTTCAGGTTTTCTCAGCATCTGTCCAGAACAAAGTAGTTCAGGTCAAGACAGACAATACCACAACAATGTGGTACATCAACAAGCAGGGGGCACTTCGGTCATCAGCCTTGTGCACGAAGCAATGAAGTTGTGGTCTCTGGCTTACTCCCTGAACACCTCCCTAGTAGCAGTTCACCTTCCAGGAAGGACAATGTCCTAGCGGATGCCCTCAGCAGGATTTCTCAGGGTCATCACAGATGGTCTTTGAATCCCCTAGTGCTGGGGTCAGTTTTGCCAGATGGGGCACTCCTCAGATAGATCTTTTCGCAGCCCCAGACAACCACCAACTTCCTCTGTTCTGTTGCAGGCCTCCAGTAATGGGCTCAGTCCCCTGGATGCCTTTTTGTTGGATTGGAAGGAAGTTCCTGTATGCCTTTCCCCCTTCCCCTTCTCTTCAGGGTGTTAGTAAAAATCAGATCCCAGCCCTGCAAAGTGATTCTGATTGCACCAGACTGGGCCAGGCAACCCTGGTACCCACTGCTTCTGTCCCTGTCAGTCCACCCTCCCTGGCCTTCCCAGGGTCCACAACCCTGCTGACTTGTGCCCAGGAGAGTTTGGTATCCGGACCCCAAATCCCTCCACCTCAAGGCTTGGCTCTTGAGGAGTTAGAATTTCTGAATTACACCTTTCTCAAGGTGTCCTTGATATTTTAAAGGCCTCTAGGAAGCCTTCCACTAGGGCCACTTATAATTCCAAATGGAAGAGGTTCTCCATCTGTGTTCTGGGAAGCAAATTGTCCCAGAATCTGCTGATTTGCCCATTTTGCTGGACTACTTGGTCCATCTTAATTCCTTAGGCCTCAGGCCAGCTACCTTAAAGGTTCATCTGGCAGCTGTCTCTGCTTTTATATCAGCAGGAAAGCCTGCCTCCCTTGCTTCTCACCCTGTTTTCCAAGTTTTTTAAGGGGTTACTTCACACTAACCCTCCTTTTCGGGACCCAGCCCCTGCCTGGGACCTTAATGTTTACATTGCTCAGTTAATGCAACCCCCCTTTGAACCTCTGTCTTCAGCAGACCTTAAGTTCCTAACTTGGAAAACTGTTTTCCTAGTGGCCATCACTTCTGCCAGACGCATAAGTGAGTTACAAGCCCTGTCAGTGGAAAAGGATTTTTTCTTTTCACAGAGATAAGGTAGTCCTCAGGACTAACAGAAAGTTTTTACCTAAAGTGGTTTCAGATTTCCATCTTAACCAATCCATCTCCCTTCCAGTATTTTTCACTGAGCATTCTTCCTCGGGTGAGAGGAGATTGCACAGTTTGGACGTTAAAAGAGCTTTGGGCTACTATTTGGAGCGCACCAAGGGTCACAGGTTGAACTCCTCCAACTCTTCCTTACCTATGGCGAGGTTGGCAAAGGGAAACCTGCCACTAAGAGGACAATTGCCAGGTGGATTGTCTCTTGTATCCAATTTTGCTACCAAAAACTAGGTAGAGAACCCCCCTCAGGACTGAGGGCCCATTCCACCAGGGGTATAGCTGCATCTCTAGCGGCTGCCAGAGATATTCCCATCTGGAAATCTGTCAAGCTGCTACCTGGAAAACAGTTCACACCTTTACCAAGCATTACTCCCTGGATGTCCAGTCCAGGAGAGATGCTCGGTTTGGCACAGCCGTGCTTCAGAGCCTATTTCCTAAGTAGGTTCTGTCCCTCCTCCATAGAGGTACTGCTGTGTAATCTGCTATATGTCATAATATAGCAAGACTTCATGGTGTTTGAAGAAAAAATTACTCACCTTAGTAATTGCTTTTCTTCTCATGGAGTCTTGTATATTATAAACCACCCCAACCTGCCCCTCTCAGAACTTCTACTTGGGTAAGGGTTGGCAAATTGGTGCAAGCACTGTGTCATGCCATTATAGCTCTTTTTTCCTTTTTCCCTTTTCTTTAGGATTAGGAAAACTAGGGTATTTCTGTTTTAGTTGTAGGTTTGGCCCTCCTGGACTTGAGTCTTTTGGGGAGGGGGGGGCTTAATAGTGCTTGTCAGGGTGATATTGTTGTTGTTGTTGTTTCTGTTATTGTTATTTCTACTAGTAGGTAGCCATTTGGCTAGTGTAGGGTTTTTTCCACACAGACTTTTGCTTAGTGTTGGCTCCGTAAAGATCTGACAGTTTCAATTTGAAACTAGCCAGGTAGAGCTTTCAGCAAGGCGCTCACGCTTGGAACTCCAGTCAGCCTGGAGTTAACTCCTTCCTCTCCGGGGCAGTTCAAGTGCTGTGGCTAACTGCTATATGTCATAATATAGCAAGACTCCATGAGAAGAAAAGCAATTACTAAGGTGAGTAATTTTTTCTTACAGCCCTCCTAGAAGCTCCTTTTCATAGGAACTCTACTGGACACCTCCTGTGCGAAAGCTTTTCTACCAGAGGACAGAAGGAGCGATATCCTACAGATGGCTCGATACATCAGAGAGAACAGCTCGGTTCGAGCTATCTCGATGCAACGGATGCTGGGTCTCTTGGCATCCTTGATGTTCACTGTACCCCCAGCACACCTCCTCATGAGAACCTCTCAATGGATGCTCAGTACTCAGTGGTCCCCAACCACTCACCCTCAGTCCTTTCTCATCAAGGTGACAGAACCTATGAAGAGGTCACTCACCTGGTGGTCACAAGACGACAATCTTCTGGAAGGGTATCCCTTTGCTTCCCTGGATCATCAGATTTCCATTACCATGGACGTGTCCCTGATGGGGTGGGGAGCTCACTGTCAGAATCTCCACACCCAAGGTACGTGGACTCAGGACGAGTCCCAGCTTCACATAAATGTCTTAGAAATGAGAGCTGTCCTTTATGCAGTCCGGTCTTTGAAGGACATTCTCTATCACAAGATCATTCTACTTCAAACGGACAACAAAGCAGTGATGTATTACATTAACAAGCAGGGCGGTGCACACTCTTACTCTTTATGCAGGGAAGCAATGAGTGTGTGGGAATGGTGTCTAGAGCACAAGGCTTTAATTCAGGCAGTCTTCCTGCTGGGAGTGCAGAACGAACTGGCAGACCATCTCAGCAGAACAGAGACAGATCCTCACAAGTGGTCTCTAGACTCAATCATAGTTCAGTCACTATTCGCAGAGTGGGGAACTCCAGACCTGGACCTTTTTGCATCCCCACTCAACACAAAACTGCCTCTCTTCTGCTCCAGAAATCCAGGGCCTGGCATTTTCTGTCAGGATGTGTTCAGGCTGCAGTGGACAAATGGCTTTCTATACACCTTTCCTCCTCTTCCTCTAATTCAGAGGGTACTTCTCAAGTTCGAGTCCCAGGGGGACAAAATGATCCTCATTGCTCCCTTCTGGCTTCAACAGATATGGTTTCCATTACTCAACAGTATGTTGGAAACCCCTACAAAAGTGCTTCCCCTTCAGATGAACCTTCTGACTCAGGGGCCTGTGGTCCATCCCAATCTGAGGTCGTTTCACCTTCACGCTTGGCTCCTGAAAAGATAGAAGTGAACAGGTTCAATGTCTCTCGCAGAGTCTCAGATATTCTTTTGGCTGCGTGTAAGCCAGCCAGTAGAATAACTTACACAGCCAAATGGAAGCGTTTTTCTCTCTGGTGTGCAAAATCCTCTTTGAATCCTTTTTCCTGCCCACCAAATAAAGTTCTAGAGTACCTTTTAGACCTCTCAAATGCAGGTCTACAATACTCTACAGTCAAAGTTCACCTTTGTGCCATTTCAGCTTATCATGAGCGAGTATTTCCTTATCACTGGCCCAGTTACCAGTAGTTAAGAGGTTTCTTAAGAGTATTCTGCATACCAGACCTCCTATCAGATGTCCAGTCGCAGCCTGGGACATTAACCTTGTGCTAGACGTGCTCACTTGAAAACCGTTCGAGCCTCTAGCTTCCTGTGAGCTGAAATTTCTCACTTGGAAAACGGCCTTCCTGGTGGCCATTACCTCGGCCCACAGGGTCTCTGAAATACATGCCTTGGTCACAGACCCTCCGTATACTGTATTTCATAAGGACAAAGTAGTTCTTATGACCCATCCTAAGTTTCTTCCTAAGGTTGTTTCAGAATTCCATCTAAACCAACCTTTGGTCCTACCTGTCACAAACCCACTCCGCAGGTCAACCCTCTACTCCCAAAGTGCCAGCCTCCGAGCGCAGCCTTGTGAACAGTTAACAGAAACAGGGTAACCCTCCTGTCTGTTTTGTGGGTTCAATCAACCTTTGGTCTCAAGTCTTGGAGGGATTCAAACTGTGAACCTCTTGTTAGCGTACTCAATGTACCGGCTCAGATAATTCTGTCTTCAGGAGGACAGATATCTTTGCCTATGGGCACCTAACCAGGTGTACAGAAATGAACCCTTAAAAACTATAATAACAGACCTCAGATTTCTCTTACCTTTTTCCAGTTTGGTATCACCATTCAAACTTATGTACAGTGTCTGCTTAGCCATATATACTCCACTTGTAAAAGAAAAGAAATCAAAGACAGACCAAGTAGGCTCTAAAAATAGTTTTACTAAAATAGATAAAAGATATCTAAGACATAAAATACAGAACTATGTATCACAAAACATACAAATCTTTTAAAAGTACAAGGTTTTAACAGTGTAATTCTTACTATAGTACTTAGATTTGTCTCTCTCTCTCTCTCTAAATACCTGCTTAAAGTGCTCAGAGATGTTTCTTTGTCAGAGTGTAGATAAAAGTGTGTCCTCTGAAGGAAAACAAAATATTGTTTCAAAGCTGGCTTTGCCCACCTCTTTGCATGAGGTCACCTAGCTCCTCCCTGTCAGAATATATATATAAAAAAATATCTATACAAAAACAGGATTTTTTTTCCAGAAGGTAAATTAATATTCTGTAATCTCAGCACAACTCATTTTCTTTTTCAAATGACATTTCTTTGATCTATTGATCAGCTTCCCCTTTTCAGGATATCAAAGCATCTTTTATGACTTCGCACTAAAACGTCATAACCTGCTCTTCTTCCTCTAAGTGTTCTAAAAGTTTATTATCTGTTTTGGCAGTTCGGTATCTTCTAGCCTATAATTAACTCTTGGCCTTTCAGGTAACACCTTGTATCTAAAACTGTGTGTGTGTGTGATACTCACATGCTGTTTCAGCATTTCTCATATGAGACAGTTCATAACACATTTTTATATTACCAAAAATCATACAGCACTCAGAACTGGCTGGCCACATCACACTGCTTACCTTGCAAACTTCCAAAATGAAGGAGAGTGTACCCTTCATTCTTTGGATGTCAAAAGAGCACCGTGTTTCTATTTGGATAGAACAAAAGAAATTCGCAAGGCTCAACAACTGTTTGTTTCCTTCAGAGAGACCCGGCTGGGTCAACCTGTCGCTATCAGATACATTTCGGCAAGGCTGGTGGCATGCCTTCGCCACTGTTATTCCATGGCACAGGTTAAGCTGGAGGGCAGAGTGTATGCTCACTCTACTAGAGCAGTCGCGGCATCCCTGGTGGAAATACGCACCGTGCCCATTGCAGATATTTGCAATGCGGCTACCTGGAGCTCAGTGCATACTTTCGTCAAGCACTATGCCCTGGATGTCCATGCCAGGCGACATTTTTTGTTTGGCAGGACTATGCTTAACGGACTTCTGTCCTAAAAATTGTGAGCTCTTGGTTTCTCCTGCCACCCTCTCGGGGGGATTATTAGCTTGGTACTCTTCCATCAGTGTGAATGATTGGTGGAGACTTTATGTCCAGGAAGATATGGAAATTACATACCTACCGTAATTCTTGATCTTCTTGGACAAAGTCTCCACCACTCATTCACACGCCCACCCACCATCCCCCAAGCTCACCTCTGTTGGTGGTCTTCACCTCCTCAGTGTTTAGGCTGTGAAGACTTCTTTGTTGACCCTTCTTATACGGGTTGTTTGGGCTATCTTTTGTCCAGTTTTTTGTTAGGCTGTCCTTCTAGGTTAGTTACGCTGCATCTCCTTGGAAGAAAAGGTACTGAGGCGGTTGGAGGGTCGACACCGAGATAGTCATTACCGCACGAGCTGAGGCTCGCAGTGCCACTCCTCACGGCTCCATCTCTGGCACCAGCCCTCTTGCAAAAAAGTTTGCTCCCGCTGGGTCCTAGCTCCTCCAGCGTAGATCCCATCAGTGTGAATGAGTGGTGGAGACTTCGTCCAAGAAGATCAAGTATTACGGTGGGTACGTAATTTCCATTTTCTGTTACCTTTAGATTGCAGCATTTCCCCTATTCCAGGCTCCAGGGCCTCAAGATAAACCCCCCTCTGTTTCCCCACCTCTGTTCTGATACCTGTTGTGTGGACATGGTTGCACCATAGCTCTTATTTTCTTAATAATGGGTACCTAAATTGCAGGGTATACCCCCTAACAGCCATACAGTTGTCCCAAAAAATTCTAACACACAACAGAGGGGCTTGCATCTCTAATAACATCCGAGATGCCCCCTTGAATGACCACATTTTCAAAATAAGAATAAACAACATATGCAATAGCACATTGTGTATGTAATTATGCACAAGTATTTGAGGCATGACCGCCGGCAGTGACCTAGAGTGGAGCATTAACCCTCTTCCTCCAATGGTCTGGCATGTCACCTCCAGGGGAAGGGGAGGCACTAACTTGTCCCTAGCTTTCAACCTTGTGATTTTACTCCTGGAAGACATGAAGTTGTGGAGGGAGATAAGCATACCTAGATCCCCTTACCCACACTGTTTTAGTACCTATCCCCAGCTGGTGGTACAGGCTATCTGAGATATACATATCCTCTATCCCATGTGCCCACTGCCTCCTCCTTACTCATGTTAGGATGTTGGTGTAGAAGAAGGGGGGGTCCTCCTTATCCCTAAGAGGGCACATCATGCCGCAGGGGCCCGTTGTTGGATACATCATAGGCTCAGAGTAGCTTTCCATGCATGCTTTCCTTCCTATCCTCCAGCGACAGTAACTGCAAGAATCCCTATGCTGCTCCATGGAGTATGGCCTGGCAGTAGTGTGCAAACCAAATGGCAATCGGGTTATTGGACTGTGTTCTCCACCACCCCCTGTGACTTTGTATGTGAGATAGCAAAGCATGCACCATCGGGAGCTATCCCTGATGAGATTAGTGTCTTGTTGTGGCAAGGCACTTTCCATGCCACCAGCACAGCTCTGCCATCATATGTCTTACTGCGCTGTAGTGCTAGAGGCAGGAGTGGGCATACCCTAACACTCAGATCCCCATTTCACCTCTTGCCCCCCATTCTCGCTAATAAGACCGAGAATGGGGCTACTCAAAATAGACAAGGACCTTGTTAGAGCGTGCGACCTATGGTGCATAAGCAGTCTGCTGGCTGGTTTGCAGCACTGGGATCCGGCCATTTTAAGAGCATCCCAACCCCCCCAGCGCATACACCCATAGCGGTTCAGAACATCAAAGTCTGTTAATGAAAAAAATATATATCATTGAAGAGTCTGTGCATTCCCCGGAGTCAGCAGGCACATTGGGTGTCAGCTTTAGGAGAGAAAACAATTAATCCACATTCTCAGGACCCACTGGTTCTCTCCCCCCCCCCTCGCACTGTGAGCCTCAAACATGCCTAACTCAGAGCTTTACACAAGGCCATAAGGGTAAAGGAACTCCTACTATCCTAACTGGATACGGTGATTAGGTAAATACTTGGACTCCGGGGAAAATGCCATCTGTCTGTACTTGCAACCCAGTCGTCTTCACTGCGTCTGCGAGGCCTCAGGCACCAGGGTCACAGCTGAATGAGCCTCCTCCATAGGTTCCTGCATACAGTCTACCCAGTCGGTCAGAATGGAAGCCCACACATCTGTGCAGTCCTGCAGTGGTTCGTTCTGGCTCTTCAGAATCGTGCCAATCGGATGGTCCTTCAGGGATAAAGCCGTTGGCAGGAGGTCCCTCAGCGGTTCGTACCGGTTAACTATTTTCACCACCGTGTTGAAATTTGAAGAGCCACTCCCATTGGATAAATGGGCCTTCCACTGCCAACTCTGTGATCTGCCCTTGCTGATTCTGGCATCATTCGACTGGGGCTGCTCCGTATGGGACTGTTGCGGTCTGTTCTTCTGTTTGCCACATTGGACCTTCTGCCACCCTGCACCTTCTTGTGGGATTTCCGCCGTGTTTGGAGGAGTTACAGCCTGAGTGTTGTGTGTGGGAGATGTCTCCATTACTTGTGGGACCTTGCAACGAGGAGGATATGGTGACTGCTGGTGTTCTGCTCACTCTCTTGCCACGTTGCTGAGAAACAATTTCTACCTTTCTGGGATTATTAAAGAAGAGATACTCTCCTCTGATCTGTACTCGTAGCACTGCAGGACAGCAAAGGGAGGCCGATATACCCAGCTTGTATAGAGATTGTTTTACCAGGCCATATGCTCTTCACCGCTTCAATAATTCAAACAAATAGTCCTGGAAGATTTGCATGTTGTTGTCCTGCCATGTTAGGTGCTTCCTATCCCTAGCTGCCCATAAATAAAGTTCTTTTTCAGGGTAGCACAGAAATTTGCATAAAATTGACTTTGGTCTTTCTCCTTGTTGTGGGTGGTGGGCAAGAGAGTGGTGAGCTCTTTCCAGCTCTAGAGGGATCCTATTATTCATGCTGAGCATCTCTGGGAGGCAATGTCTCAGAAAGGCTGTCATGTCTGTGCCTTCGGGAAGCCCTGTGATTCTGATGTTCTTCCTCCTCCCCCCTTGGTTCTCTAAATCGTCTATTTTTGCCAGGAGGTTTTGCAGCTGGCTGTTATGGTCCCTCAGCTGACAATGATGTTCATGCAGGATGCCATCTTGGCGCTTGAGAACCATTTCAGTTCCAGAGACTCTATCTGTCAGGAGGGATAAGTCCTATTTATTTAATCATGGCAGTGGTCGCTTTTAGTTCCACGGTGTCTGATAGAACCTTAGTTAGCATGGCCGTAATGTTCATCAGTTATAGCTCCAAGCTCAAAGTCTCAGATAGGGCCACCCCTGCCCCCGGTCCCTGGTGCTCCTCCATGGAGAGCTCTCAGAATGGGAGCACAGTAACTTGAGCCTGGTGGTCTGGCCGTGACCAACAGACCCAGATGTGTCCTTTTCTACACTGCACTCAATTTCTCTGTGTTTAGTGCTCAGATGTCTGAATTCCAACAAGTTTGGTCTCAAAATACTGGCCGGTACCTACAGAAATCAAATCCGTCGAATATAGAAAGCTAGGTAGTAGTCGAACTGTCGGATGGGTCCCGATGGGAGATCTAGGTATAGCAGCTACTCAGTTAAGCATCCACCATCTTGTTTGGCTAGTTCCGTCCCCATTTCACTTTTTAAAAGAAAAAAAGAATCAGAATAAAACAACCAGCTATATCAGCAGTCCCTACAGAATGTAAACAGTCACAACATTTATTTTTTAAACTAGGGACACTTTGAGGCCTAAGGATTTTGACAGTATCGCTTTAAGAGACAAGTGGTCTCAAAATGGGACCCATTCTCAAAAATAGTGCCAGTGACAAAAGCATTAATAAGGTCACTAGAGCGGTGGAAGGGAGAAAACAACCTCAGGGCATTCCCATCCTTCAGCAATCACCAACCAATATTCTTATTACAGATGCTTCACTGCTGGGGTGGGGTGCCACCTACAGGATCTTACAGTAAGTGGCACATGGAGCCTACAGGAGTTCCTGGAGCACATCAATCTCGTAGAACTCAGGGCAGTGCCACTAGCAGTTGTTCTCCCTTCTGCAGGGTCAGTCTGTCCAACTCAGACCAGACAACACCACAACAGTATACTACATAAACAAGCATGGAGGGACAAGATCCTCAAAACTGGGTACAGAAGCAGTGAGGATTCAGGACCTGGCATGCTCCATACAAGCAGACATTTCTGCAGTGCAGCTGCCAGGCAAAGACAATGTCCTGGCAGACTCCTTAAGCAGAATCAGCCTGGGAAATCACAGATGGGCCTTTTACCAACAGATTCTGGCCACAGTTTTCAGAAGGTGGGGCACTCCTAAAATAGACCTATTTGCCTCTTGGCAGAACAGTCAACTCCCACAGTTTTGTTGCAGACCACCAGCCAGAGGGACAGTTCCAGAAAAGGCCCTGGTCTTGGACTGGACAAGAATGATCCTGTATGCCTTCCCACCATTTCCAATCATGCAGAAAGGCCTCCTGAAGCTCAGGAGGGAGCCTGCAACATTGATCCTAATAGCCCCAGACTGGGCCAGATAGGCCTGATACTCAATATTTTATTTTTGATCTCGGATTAACACCTTTGAGCGTAGGCGCTCATTTACAAAGGTTCCATGTCAGTGGTGGGAGGGTAACATACAGAAACAGGAATATTACTGTAAACTGAAATGACAAAAAACAACAGTATAACTAAAATTATACGTTGATAAGTACATGAGCGGATAAATACAATTTAGTTAATGTTAACAGTAGCAGAAATGACATAAGAAACAGTACCTGGAATTGATAACAGTGTTGGTTCTCAAGTAAAAAGTATAAATAGTGGGTGAGAGAGGCTAGAGAGAGGAGGTAGGATAGGGAACTGTATAAGAGGGAGAGGTAAGGGGAGATGCAGACCGTGTAAAGACAAGCAGACGTACTTTAAGGGTGTGATGGGAGGGATAGGGGGAAAGATGGGGTTACTATCAAAAAGGAAGGGGAGGTAGGGAGAGTGGGCTTAAGGAGAACCAAGGACAGGATGAGGCGGTAAGGTCACTGAAACCTACTAGGCAGACCCTAGGGGTAGATTTCAAGTACACATCTCGAAGGAAAGTGAGTGTACCTACTTTAATTAGTCATGCGACTTGCACCTCCTCGGGCAACCTGCATTCCCCAGCCTCCTCGACAGTGCCCCTGGCTGCATCCTTCCTCCCCCCTACCTGTCACGTCCTGACCCTCCTTCTCTGGCCCACTAACTCACCCTCTCTTACCCCAGTCTGACTCTTTTCCACACCTTTTTTCCTCCCCCCACACCTCACCATTCCCTTCCTCCTGTCACCTTTCTCCCCCTGTACCTGCCCCTGCCCCCACCCCTGTCACCCCTTCCTGCCTCTCTGAACATACTTGATAATGCCGCTTGGCTTCACCCCCCAATTCTCTGTCTTGCTGCTACTACCTCCTGACTCACCCTTGCCTTGCTATTTCCAATTGGGATTACCCACCCATGTTTTTGCCTATAAATCCTAGAATGACTACTATTTATCTAATTGCATTTTATCTATGTTTACTATGTATTGTGTTGTTACTACTGTTCACTGTATTTGATATTAACTGTACATGATAGTGTACTTTATACTCTGTTTTGTAACCCCCCCCCCATTATTGATGTGGAACCTTTGTAAATGAGCTGATCTGTGCTCAAAGGTATTTTATAATCCTAGATTGAAATAAATAAATAAATAAAATCAAGTGAAGCAGTCACAAGAACTGTTATCCACGAGGGTCAGTTTTAGCTTGGTGTTGAAGGCACCCAATTTTGTAGTGTTGAGTCTTCATAGTCCAGCGAATTGAACCATTGAGGAGCTCTGTAGATGAAGAAATGCTGGTCTTGTGATGTCCGGCATCTAGGAACTAGGAGAGACTGGTGGACAGCTGATCTGGTGATCTTAGTGGGTCGGGAGGGGGTGAGCAATGCCGCCGTCCCGGGTGGCATTAGTCCTAGGAGCGCTTTTTTGACGAATAAGCAGGTTTGATATTTAAGCCAAGTTTTCAGTTGAAGCCAACTCGGCTGTTCATATAAATCACAGGTGTGAGTAAAGCGATCAGACCCTGTAATTAACCTGCTGGCTTTATTAAGTGAAACAGTTATTCTGCAAAGCATGGTGTCAGTAGCCTATCCATAGATTACGAGACCATAATCAATGGCTGAGAGGATGGAGCTATACATCGTCAGTTTGAGGGCTTCAGTGGTTAGATTACACTTAATGTGATATAGCAGATTAATTTTTTGTATTTGCCACCTTTGCTACAGCTTCACTATGATGTGAGAAGGAGAGATGTTTGTCCAGTATAACCCCTAAATACTTGAATTGTTCCACTACATCAAGTGGGACAACTTGTTGATTTTTTTATATTGAGCACATGCGCTTTAAATTTGTTTCTTGTGGAGCTGAACAACATGACTTTAGTTTTTTTGTAATTCATCACAAGCTTTTGATTAGAGAACCAGGTTTCGACTTCATCAAAGCCACTTTGAAGATGATCCTGAAGTAGAGCAGGTTAGGTTGGCTTGAGTAAATGACAGCATCGCTGGCGAATAACAGTATGCGCTGGTGGCAATGGAGGGGAAGGTTGTTTATAAAATTACTAAAAAGTAGAGGGCCAAGAATGGAACTTTGTGGCATGCCAGAGTGGACATTTCTTTGGTCAGACAAGATGTTGGAAATTTTTACACACCGAGTTCAATCATCCAGGTAGTTTTTGAACCAAAGCATCATTCTTTTGACACTCCAGTGTTGGTTAATTGTTGTAGAAGCAAAGAATGGCTGACAGTGTCAAACACCTTCGTTAGGTCAGTGAAGGCTGCACCCACAAGATTCCCTTGGTCGAGAGCATGGTGTATCTATCCAGAAAATTCCAGGAGGGCAGTTGTGGTACTGTGCCCTTTCTTGACACCATGCTGTTGCGGGCACTGAATGGAGTATTTTTCAAGGTATTCAATTAGTTGATCAGCAACTAGCCACTCCAACACTTTGGACAATGAGGGAAGGATGGAAATAGGTCAACAGTTGGCATATGAGGTCCGATCACCCGATTTGTAGATGGGGGTAACTTGTGCTGACTTCCAAATGAGAGGGGAATTGGGATAGCCTTAGGGAGAGGTTGAAAATACTTCTGGTCCTGTCCAGCAAGAATCCAGTCAGCCTGCCATTAAATCACAGTCTGTTGATTTTATCCCAGGGCAGGGTAACTTTCCCAAACCCCAGGACACTGCACTTGAAGGCATGGTTCTTGAAGAGGTGGAATACTCTTGAGTGAGTCTCTTAGAGGAAGTCCTGAAGGTGCTTAGAGTTGCCAGTAAACCAGCAACCAGGAAAACATATTCCTCTAAGTGGAAAAGATTTTCATACTAGTGTGCCCCCCAGAAGAATAATCCCAATAGAGACAGGGTTGCCTATAGTCCTGGAATACTTGCAATCTCTAGGCCTAAACCCTTCAACACTAAAGATGCACCTAAGAGCAGTGTCAGCTTACATGTCTGCAGACAAGGGAAAGTCACTGGCCTCACAACCCATTTTCAAAAGGTTTTTAAAGGCCTCAGTCACTTTCAACCACTGGTAAGGGACCCAGTCCCCACCATGAGATCTCAATATCTGCCTTGCGCAGATTATGGAAGCTCCAGTTGAGCTTATGGACACTGCTGACCCAAAGTATTCCACATGAAAAACTATGTTTCTGATTGACATGACCTTTCCTAGGAGGGTAATTGAACTGTAAGTCCTCTGCACAGAGCCAAAGAACATAATTTTCCAAAGGGATAAGGCCATAGTTCCAACAGGAAATTCCTAGTTAAGGTGGTGTCTGAATTCCACCTGAACCAGTCACTAGTCCTTCCTGTGCTATATCCAGAATACTCCACTCCAGGTGAGCAAATATTGCATAGCCTTGACCTGAAGCAAGTACTGGGAATCTACTTGGACCAGGCAAAAGATGTCAAGTCCCAAAACACTCATCTTTTTGTTATCTATGATGAGGGTTGGCAAAGAAGGAAACCAGCAACCAAGAGGTCTGTCTCTTGCTAGATAACCTCTTGTATTCAATTCTGCTATGACAAAGCTAAGACACTGCCACCCAGAGGCTTAGGGGCACACTCCAGTAGTGGTACCTCTGCCTTTGTGGCATGCACAAGGGGCATCCCATTATTTAGACATTTGCAAACCAGCTACCTGGAAACAGTGTACACCTTCACAAAGCACTACTGTATGAACATTTAAACCAGAAGGGATGCCAGTTTTGGAACTGCTGTCTTGCAGAACCTTTTTCCTAAATAGGTTCTGGAACCAGCCTCCCAAGGTACTGCTGTAGAGTCTGCTAAGTGTAAACATCATGTGAAAGATTACTGGGGTTAGAAGAAACAAATTACTCACGGTAGTAATGTTGTTTCTTCTCAGGGATCTCTCACTATGTTTACACTTCCGAACCCTGCTTCCCCTTCCAGAATCTGAAAATAGGTTCACTTAAGAATCAAGTTATTTTCCATTAAGTTTGATGAAGCATTATTATTGCAGTTACTCTACAGCTGAAAAAGTTTTTCCCCCTTAAGATTGCTGTGATTTTTATATTTACATGTCAGGAATTTGGTGTCTTTTTTTTTTAATTTTGGTTAAAATTTGTGGAAAGTTTTGTTAGCCTTTTAGCTAGTTTTACTAGTCACTGTTCCACTCTAGCTGTAGAAACAAATCTGACCAACTGCAGAGTGGAGTGTGGATGCAGGGTTTGAACCAAGATTCTAAAATTCTAGCATTAGAATAAGGCTCTAGCTCTGGGGCATCTGACTACATGGAGCTAGCTGAAAAGTGTAAACAGTGAAAGATCCCTGAGAAGAAATGACATTACTAAAGTGAGTTATTTTTTATTAGGTTTTGTACCAGTGGTTACAAGACCTACAAGGATGATGCTTACACAGTTTGTGTTTGCTATTTGGGCCTGTCCCACAGTGTCAGGGTCTACAAGATCTGACAGGGATTCAAGCAGGCCACAAGGAGATGCCGAAAGATCACTCTTGAAACCTTCATCACCATTAAGGCCATAGAAGCTCAAGCCAATGCCACAGGCTCCAAGCCAGCTTCTCTGTATCACTCAGTTGCCTCCAGGAAGGATACTTCTCAGTAATCATGAACTGTTGAGGACCAAGGACAAAGACAGAGACAAGGAAAAGTCATTGAACTTCTACTCTTCCAGCCATCACCACAAACACAAAAACAATGCTCATGCTTCACCGGTGAGGTTGAGATCTCTGATAAAGGAGGGTAAGTCCTCCTCATTGTCTGCTCTGGCTGTAACGATTACAGAACCCACCCCCCAACCATCGATGAGACTCCAAGGTCGGGGTGTGGCTCTGGCATGCCAACTACAGATGGTATGCCACCTTCATTGTCAGGTTCTACTGCTTCGACGTTGGTAGTCCCAGGCCCTTTGCAGGTGCTATAAACTCCCAGGTTGTGCTGGCATCATTCTCTGAACTGTTTCAGTGACTGTTACTGTTGCTTCTGCCAATGATAGCAGTTATTCTGTCAACTGGGCCTCTCCTGTTAGCATTGTCATTGTCAATGGGATCCAAAAGCACACCTCTATTCCTCCATCATAGTCATTGCTACCGTTGCTGGCAATGTCTGTTGCTCCCCTTATCATTCCAAAGAGGTTGAATACGGTCCTGATCTCCTTAATGTGGAGGAAGATTTGAAGGATGATGAAAGGGAGCATGATCACTATGGCGGTGGGTGGGTTTGTCGTCCAGATCCATCTTTTCCTCATGCAATTAGGACTCAGTGGTATACAGTATACTTCCAGATCTCCTTCTGAAGATACCTCTTTTCAGGCTTTGCTTAGACAAATCCAGGATGTCATGAGATTTGAAGCTGAGGAGGAAGACTCCACTAAGAGAAATATAATGGAGTTTTTGGAGGTGTCTGTTGCACAACTGCCATGTTTTTGCTCACTCATTCCAGGGCATGGAGTGTTTTGGCAAGATGTGTTGTCCCTTTCCTGGAAAGGGAAGTTCTTTTACGCCTTTCCCCTGATTCCTCTTTCAGAGGGTTCTGCTCAAACTACAGGCAGACCATGCTGCCCTAATTCTAGTTTCTCCCTTCTAGCCTCACCTGATTTGGTTTCCACTTCTGCAGCATTTGGCAGTGGAACCTCCTTTTTGGGGTCTGCTGTTACACTGCATGTGCATGTTTGGCTCTTGAAGACATAGCCATTGCTTGTTCTGGGATTCCTCCAGGTGGCTGATGTCTTGCTTGGAGCTAGAAATCCTTCTACAGGGCACAACTACTCTTTGAATTGGAAGCACTTCTCCATATGATGTGCTTCCCATTCAGTGGACCCATTTACATGTCCTATGAATGGTGTACTGGACTACCTCCTGTCTCCATCAGACTCATGTCTCCAGTACTCCTCCATTAAGATGAACTTGGCTGCCATTTCAGCTTTCCATGCCTCTGTTGATGGGTACAGGGTAGCATAGCTAGAGGTATCCTGTACATTTCTAAACAGTGTTCTGCACAGGCATCCCACGATTCATGAACCAGTTCCGCCTTGGGACTTCAATTTCATTCTAGAGAAAATTGACTCTGGCAACATTTGACCCTGTTGCCACCTGTGAGAAATGTTTCCTTTCATGGAAAATGCAGTTTTTGGTTGCCATGACTTCTGCTCGTAGGATTTCCAAGCTTCAGGCTCTGATGCATGAGCCTCCTTATTTGATTTTCCACAAATACAGGGTGTATTTATGGACCAACCGTCATTTTCTTCCAAAGGTGCTCTCTGGTTTTACATTGAATCAGACCATACGCTTTCCTGTGTATCATCCATAGCATGCTAACAAAGGTGAGGCATTGACTTCATACTCTTGATGTACATAGAACTCTACGTTTCTATTGTGATCGCACTAAAGACTACAAAAAGTCCTCTCTGCTTTTTGATTCATTCACCCCTGGAAAAGAGGGTGCCTCTGTGACTAAACAGTGCCTGTCCAAATGGCTGGCTAACTGTATTGTATTTTGTTATAGGAATTACAGTAAGGAACTTTCTTGTACTGTCCATGGCTACTCCACAACTGGTGTGGCCACTTCTGTTGCTTGCTTTCAGAATCATTCTGCAGCTGACATATGTGCTGCTGCCACGTGGAGCACTGTTCATTCTTTCACCAAGCACTGCAGTCTAGACCTTGTCTGTCGGAAACGTGCTGGCTTTGTTCTTGTGGTACTGCAAGATCTTCTGTCTTTATGCCATATCACACTTTGCCATCCTCCCCGGGTACTTTGTACTGCTTGGGATTTATTTCACAGATGTGGCCTAGTGGAGGAGATATCCTTGATAAAGACAGAACAGTTACTCACTGTAACAGTAGATGTTAGAGAGAATCTTCTCCTTTGGGACACACCACACCTATCCTCCTTCCCCCTTGCTGAGGAATAAGCTGGCGGGTTTGTCCACTGCCTTGTCTTGAGGTGTCCAGAAGTGCCTTATGTATACTATTGTTTCCAGTTCCAATCCTCTCCTTATGTGCCTGGTACTGATTTGATCTCCTGGTTCCTCATGGTAAGAGGCCCTCTAAGCTTATCTCTGGTGGGGAACTAAGGAGCACTGGGGTTGGCAATGATAATATATACACTGACGCTGCACGTCAACATAAGAGGCCCCTGTCTAACAAAAGTTTCGAAGTGGTTCTGATGCTGATGGCTTACAGTTTCAAAGATGTGGTCTATTGAAGGAGATTCTCTCTAAGACCTACTGTTATGGTGAGTAATTGTTAAGAAAGTTGCCTGGAAGCCTGCAGCCAGGAAAACCTAAATGTCCAAATGGAAAAGATTCAGTATTTGGTGTAATTCTCACCATAATACTGCATTTTGTTACTGATGCATATTGCTAGTAAATGCAAAATAATACAGAATTTCTGCTGCAATGAATAATTAGTCAATGTGCAAGACTGTAAAACTCTAAAAAAAAAAAAAAATATTGATGAATAAGAAAGTTATATGGTTGTCCTGACAGGTGTATATGCAATTGCCTGACTCAAAATATACATTGTATCTTTAGGTGTCAGGGGGCAGGACCATAAGTCCTAAGTGGCAGAGCCATGAGTGAGTTATGGAAGTCTTTCATAGAATTTGACGGCAGATAAGGACCGCTTGGCCCATCCATTCTGCCCATTTCTCCCTACCTACACTACTACTACTGCAGACCGTGCCTAAAATACAGTTCTTTATGTCTCCCACCTTCCCTTCCACTGTCATTCTCTTATACTTATCCCATGCATTTTTGAATCCCACTACTGTTTCTGCCCCCACCATCTCCACTGAAAGGCTGTTCCAGGAACCCACCACTCTTTCTGTGAAGAAGTACTTCCTCACATCTCTCCTGAATCTATCCACTCCAGCTTCATAACATGTCCCCTTATTCTTGAGCACCTTTTCTTCTGAAAAATATTTCTCTTCTGTACCTTGTTTACCCTGTGAGGTACTTAAAGGTCTCTGTCATATCCTTCCTGTCCCTCTTCTGTTCCAGTGTGTACATACTAAAGTCCTTTAGTCTCTCCTCATAGGGCTTTTGATGCAGACCCTGCACCATTTTAGTTGTCCTCCTCTGGACCACCTCCGCTGTATGTCCTTCCAGAGATATGGTCTCCAGAACTGGACACAGTAGTCTAGTTGGGGTTTTACCAGTGATCAATACAGAGGCAACACCACCTCCCTCTTTCTGCTGGTGATACCCCTCCCAATGCACCCCAGCATCCCACTCGCCCTCCCTACTGACTTGTTGCACTGCCTTGCCACCTTTAGGTCATCCAGTATGATTACCCCCAGGTCTCGTTCGTTCTTGGTGGTCACCAATACCTTTCCACCCATTTTGTACTCTGCCCCTGGGTTTCTGTGCCCTAAGTGCATTAGTTTGCACTTTTTTACATTGAAACCCAGCTGCCATACCTTTGACCACTCTTCTGGTTTTCTCAGGTCTCTGCTCATCCTTTCCACCCCACCTGGATTGTCCACCCTATTGCAGATTTTGGTATCATCCGCAAAGAGGCAGAACTTCCCTTCCAGCTTTTCTGCAATGTCACTTATAAAGAGATTAAAGAGGATCGATCCCAGCACTGATCTCTGAGGCACCCTGCTGGTCACAACTCCCTTCCTTGGTGTGAACATCGTTTACCACCACCCTCTGTCGCCTACCCCCTAACCAATTTGTTATCCAGTTTACCACCTTTGGACCCACTACTGAGCTACTCAGCTTGCTTACGATTCTCCTATGTGGAATAGTGTTGAATGCTTTATTGAAATCTATGTAGGGCACATCCACTGCTCCACCCTGATCTAGTTCCTTGGTCACCCAGTAAAAGAAATCTATCAGAATTATTTGACATGACCGCCCTCTGTGAAGCCATGCTGCATCAGGTCTTGTAACCCACTGGATACGAGCTACAGTATTCCACAGTCCTTTCCTTCAGCAGCAATTCCATTAACTTTCCCACCACTGAAGTCAGGCTGACTGGCCTATAATTGCAACCTTCCTCTTTGCTACCACTTTTGTGTAGTGGGACTACATCCACCCTCCTTCAGTCCTCCAGAACCACTCCTATTTCCAATGAGCTGTTAAATAGAACTGTCAGAGATGCAGCAGTATTTCCCTTAGGGCCCTTGGATGCGCCCCAGCTGGTCACATTACTTTGTCTACCTTCAGATAAGCAAGTCCATTCAGGACTCTTGCCTCCAAAAATGGACTAGTGTCCACCTCCCACCCTCCAAAGCTTTTCCTTTTTGTGGCCCCTCCCCCTCTCCTTCATCTGTGAACAGTGAACAAAAGTATTTCTTCAGGATGTCTGCTTTCCTAGTCCCCCTTTGCACAGTCCCCCTTCCCTTTTTAATCTTACAATCCTACCCCTTCCCACTCACAAGTGATGGTAAACTGTGTATTCTGTGTCAGACCATTGTGTATTTTATTTATACAACATCAGTTTACTAGTTATATATGTTAACCCCTCTGTTTGTGTGTAGATTTCACTGTTTCTCTTTTATTTCAATTGCTGACTTAGTGCTGCACTTGGCAAATGTGATATCATCAGAATTGGGAAAGCTGCTCTCTTATTGATTAAGTATTCCACTGTGATAAATTTAGTTATTGTTATCTGGCCATTTCTAATTGTAAAAAGTAAGAAAAACAGCGTACAACACTGAGGGATAGGACAAAGATGAAGGAGAAGACCTCTGACGAAGCCCCTGATTGGTTGGGGCAAAATGTTAGGTCTACAGATTCTATCCTGCACTGTTATTTGCTACCTGTGCACCTGTGTTTGACATTTGGTGGAAATAAATGAATTGAGTGGCACCAGATCTTCCCTTGTCAGTCTTCACCATTCATTACTGCTTGGGTTAGTGCCGGAAGTGCGCACCCGCTACGGGAGATTTTTTTTTTTTTTTGGGGAGTTGGCTCCAACGGCACCGCCCCCAAGAGTGACGCGCTGCGTCATGCGCGAAGGGCGGCTGTTAGGTACTGCAGACTCCTCCTCCATCTCAGTTCTGTTTCTCCAGCCGTTGAGGCTGCATCTGCTGCATGGAAGAGTTAGTATGTCACTAGGCCTAGTTGTTGTTGTCGACGCCGTCTTCACAGACTTCTCCTTCATCCCGTTTCTTTTTCTCAATGTCGTCAACCAGTAAGACTGTTCTGTTTTTTCTATTATAGTCGATGACGCTGAGAGCTGTTCTGTTTTTTGCCTTAATTGTTTCGCATCATGTAAGGTTCGGGAGCAAAACACAAGTTTAAGGTGGGCCGTGCCCCTATCCGTCGGTGCTCCTGTGGCCGGCATTTTTCCGTCACGGACCGGCATGATGTTTGCCTTCGCTGCCTGTTACCCAACCATAATATGGATGCGTGCGATGCCTGTTTCTCGATGGACCATCGCATTCAAGATCGGCAAGGCTTCACCGACTTTTGGGGGACGGCACCGTTCCAGGGATTCCCAGGTAAGGTCTCTAGACCCTTCCTCCGGGTCCCCTCTCAGGCCTATATGGTCTGGAGAGGAGGAGGCCTCCTCATCTTCTCTTGCCGAAGAGGAGGCCTCTTTTGCGGTGTCGGAGCAACACCGAGGTCCCTCCCAGGGCTGCGGTGGAGACACCGCCTCGGCAGTCACCTCTTCGGAAGTGCAGGCTCCCCCAGTGATGAGGCCCAGGTCTGGTGGGCCTGGCATCAGTGGACCCTCAATGCTGCCTTCCGGTGCTGCTTCGGATCCCAGTGCCGTGCGTGGCGCCGGTGATCAAGGTGGCGCCATTTGCAGCGCCGTGTTGGCTCTCAGCACCGCCTGCAGTGCTGTGGGCCCAGACGGCTCTCCTAGCAGCACCGAGTCAGGTCTCGGCACCGAGGGTGGTGCCGCGGGTCTGACCGTCGCCGTTGGGGAGGCAGGGCCAGGTTTGACTGTTGCGGGTGGTCCGAGGTCGTCTGGCACCGCTGCTGGCACCAGCGCGGTTCGCAGTGCCGTTTCAATGGAGACCCCTGGGGTGGCCAGTATTGAGGTCCAACTGGTCTCTTCCTCCTCGGAGGAGGATGATTCAGATGTGGACCCGTCCTGGCACCCTAACTCTTTAGAGTCAGGGTCGCCAGTGAGATGAGGTGCTAGGTGGCCCAGCGCGCCTATTCCTCTGTCTCCTCTGCTGTCCTCTCCTGAGGCCTTCCAGGCTGGGGGTGGCCTGGGGTCCCTGGAGGGGGATGGCGTGGAAGTGAAGGGAGGGGTTCTTCCTCCTGAGGGGGTTGCGGTAACTGCCGATCCTGGTGCTGCTGCACCTCCTTAGGGCGGGGTGTCGCTGGGGTCGAGGAGGAGGGTGTTCTCAGAGTCCGGCAGGTTGAGAGGCCAGGTTGAGGTGCCTCGGTATTCACCTGCCACCCCTCGGGGTGCGGGTAGGAGCCATAGCACAGGGCCTCGTCTTTCCCTCTCAAATTCCAGGGACCCCTCTGGTGGCGTTGCTATGGGCTGCCCTTCTGGAGCCATGCAGCCCCAGGTTTGTCACATGGGAGGATCCCCTACTAGGCTCTCCCAGGCTTCGCTTCCCCAGGGTTCCGTTCTGCGACCTGGTTTGTTGTCCGGGATCCTGCCAGCTCGGGCTCCATTTTCCGGATATCAGAGCCTCAGCAGAGGACAGTTGCCTCACCGTAGGTGTCCCTCTCCCATTCCTCTGCAGCCACCCCCCTCTCTCCCAGGCCATGTCAGTCCTATGGGCCCGTTATCCTGGGAGACGTTCAGAGGCTCTGTGGCGGCCTTACCCTCATACATTAGATACATGCATGAGCAGGTGTTTCGCCTATCCCCACCGCCGCGCAGTCCTCTGGACATTTGGGCTGTTCATCATCCTCGTCTCCCTCCTCCTCAGAGGGAGAGGAACCCACTGCTCATCTCTCCTCCAATGCTTATTTCACTGAATATCAGCGATTCCTTTCGAGGATGGTGAGGAATCTTCGCATCTCTTTTGTTAGGTGAGGCAGTACCGAATGGGAGACACGTGAATTCCTCAGTGAATTCAGTGCCCAGTACTTGGTGATACTTTCCTGGCCTATTCCCTTCCAGGAGACGTCTGTCTGTTCCTTTCAGTCACCAGCCGCCCCTTCTCCAGCCCCAGCAGACTGCAGAAGAAGGTATTCAAACAACATGAAGTCTTGCTGTATTCTGACTATTAGCAGTGATCTCCAACCTTTGAACTGCTCCGGAGAGGAAAGAGTTGACTTTCCATGCAAGGCATGGAATGCTGAGCTCGAGCTCGGTTGAAGCCTCTGTCTGCTGTTGTTTGAACCCCAACCACCAGATTCTTTACTCCGCCTCACTGAACAGTCGCTCCGGAGATTTCTCCTTCGCTCGGTTCAAAAAAGTCGGTTAAAGTGTCATTTTTTCTCTCGGTTTCAACCGAATTTCTGCCTCTAACCTGTCGGTTAAGTCTCTGTCTGTAGTACCGTGAGTCGAGATAGTTTCCATATTAGTTTTCTGTGTGGAACTTGTAAACATTGGATCAGTTCGGTTTGAACCGATCAGGTTTGTGAAAAAGTTTTCTATTCTTATTAGAGTGTGGTAACCGGTCTGTATCGGTTCTAAAAAAGCAGTTTCATTACGGTTTTTCAAGAGACCAATACTACGGTCAGGAACCGATAGGGGTGTCTTGCCTGGTGGATTGCCGAAAAAAGGGTAAGTTTTGGTTAGGATTGGCCAGGTCTGAGAAACCCAAGAAAAAAACCAGGCCCACTGGGTTTCAACACTGCAGTGTGTGTGGGGAAGCCTTTGCTAAGGCTGATCCCCAAACCACCTGTGTTTATTGTCTGGGGTTTGACCACCTCGATTCAGACTGCCAAATTTGTAAAAGTTTTCCCAAAGCTACCCTGGATAAGAGAGTAGGTAGACTGAGGGAAAGGGAGGCCGAGAAGTCCGCTGACCCGGATGGCCAGCCCGGTTCGGTTCCATCCGAACCAGAAGGAGTGCCCTCTGACCAGGGCGAAACTTCTTCGGACAAAAGGAGAACCAATTCTGAGGAGTCGGTTCCAGTTAAAAGAAAAAGAAGGGATAAGTCAGCCAGTTCGGATCCAC
Source organism: Neoceratodus forsteri (assembly GCA_016271365.2). Lineage (NCBI taxonomy): Eukaryota > Metazoa > Chordata > Ceratodontiformes > Ceratodontidae > Neoceratodus > Neoceratodus forsteri. Next base: position 1,730,292,220 of record CM057456.1, read on the forward strand.
AGGTCCTCTCTCCGACCGCTGATGAAATAGCCAAAGCAATAAGGATAGTTCAGTCGCTAACTTCGGTTCCGACCGAACCGGCACCATCGCTCAGGGGCTCGGTTCGGTCGGTTCCCCCAGTTCCGGATTATACTTTAGAAGAATTTTATGAACCGGTGGAGGAGGAGAAGGGAGAGTATGAAGATAGTCTGGATGTGCCTATTGACCCGGACATCTCCCCAGACAGACCTTCAGGTGTTTCTCCTCCTAGGCTTTCTGAGTCCCCTTCCCATTTTATGTTTTACAAAAAAGTGGCTAAAACCCTCCAGCTTCCTATGGAATAAGCAGTAGAGGATCAGGAGGAGCCTGATATCGTTGAAATGATGGACATCCTAGAGTCCAGGAGATTGTCTATTCCCCTCCATAAGTCTTTTGGGAAACAGACATTTAAAATTTTAAAAGACTCCTAATTCCATACCTCCTGTGGACAGAAGAATGGACAAGAGGTATACCCTTTCAGGCTCAGACATGGAGTTCCTTTCCCAGCAATGCAGCCATGTTAGGGTAGTGCAGGCTGCTGCCTGTGATAAGGCAAATATACCCTTGGCTTCACACCCCCCAGATAAGGACTCCAGGAGGATTGATGCCATGGCAAAGAAACAGTACATGGCAGCATCCCTGGGACTCAGGCAGGCTAATTATATGGCCTACACTGCTAGATACCAGAAGTCCAGGTGGGACACTGTTATGGCTCTAGCTAAACAGGCCCCTGACCAGCTTGTCAAGGAGCTGGAGCAGGTGGCTGCAGATGGGATTGAGGCATCCAAGGTGCAATTTCATACTGCTGTGGACTCCAATGATGTTTCATCTAGAGTCATGGCTACATCTGTGGCCCTTCGAAGGATGGCTTGGCTCAGATGTACTAGCCTGTCACAGGAAACCCAGGCTAAGGCCATGGATTTTCCTGTCATTGGTAACTCTCTGTTTGGGGAGCAGACAGAGAAATACATGAAAAAAATGGACGAGTACAGGACCACCTACAGGAGTGCTCAGGCAAAAGAAAGGCAAGCCACTCCTCAGAGGCAGCATTCCAGGGGCAGGGGCAGGTCCTTTCATAGTCCTTTTTACCAAGCCCAGGCCTCCTCTTCTGCCTTTGCTCAGAGGGGGTTCTTTAGAGGGAGAGGCAGACGGGGTATCAGCAGGCCTGCTTCCACCCCGCAGCCTAAAGCCCCTGCCAAGCAGACACCCTGATGCGTCTGCCTGGGCCAATTCTCCACTACCTGTAGGAAGCAGGCTGGCTTACTTTGTCCAGGACTGGAAGTCTTTAACATCAGACAAGTGGGTCCTGGAAGTAGTAAGCCAGGGACTGGTTCTCAGATTCAAAAAATTTCCCAAGATGAGAACCAGATCCTTTCCACCTGCAAATCCTTCAGAGGCCCTTGCCCTAGAGGCAGAGGTCTCTTCCCTCTTGGCTCTCAGAGCCATAGAAAGGGTTCCAGCCCTACACAAGGGAAAAGGTTTGTACTCCAGGTACTTCCTAACCCCCAAAAAGACAGGAGAATGGCGGCCCATCCTGGATCTGAGATATTTAAACAAGCATCTTTTAAAGCTAAAATTCAAACTGGTGACTCTGGGAATAATTCTGCCCTCTCTAAGGCCAGGGGACTGGCTAGCCTCCCTGGACCTCAAGGATGCCTATTTTCACATTCCCATCAGGTGCTCCCACAGAAAGTACCTCAGGTTCGAGTTGCCCTCAGGCCACTATCAATTCAGAGCAATGCCCTTTGGTTCTTACATCAGCCCCAAGGGTGTTTACAAAGTGCCTTGCAGTAGTTGTTGCTTCCCTAAGGAGGAAAAAAGATCTCCATCTTCCCATACCTGGACGACTGGCTCATAGTGGGTCAGTCCCCAGACCAAGTCAAGTCACATTTGCAGATAACTCAGCAACTGCTCACTTCCTTAGGATTCCTCCTAAATCTTCCAAAGTCAGTCCTGGAACCAGTGCATCTCCTCACCTTTATAGGGGCAGAGCTCGATACAATAAGAGCAAGGGCCTTCCTTCCCCTGGACAGGGCAAGGACACTAGTAAAACTGGCCTCTTCTTTCACCCTTCAGGTGTCTCGACCAGCAAGGCACTTCTTGCAGCTCCTGGGCCACATGGCAGCCTCTACAGCAGTGGTCCAGGGGGCAAGGTTTCAGATGAGGGACATCCAGTTCCACTTGAGAACCTTCTGGTCCCAGAAAAAGGATCCCCTGACCAAACTAGTCCCACTAACTCGAACCCTGATCCAGGCTCTGCAATGGTGGCAGGATCAGGACAATCTAAGTCAAGGAGTTCCTTTTGTCACTCAACCTCATTCTCTAATCCTTACCACAAATGCCTCCCTCTTGGGCTGGGGAGCCCATTTGGGGGATCTGACCACCCAAGGGCTGTGGTCACCTCAAGAATCTCTGCTTCACATCAGTCTCTTGGAACTCAGAGCAGTGTTTCTGGCACTGCAAGCTTTTTCCAAGTCTGTTCAGAACAAAGTAGTCCAGATCAGAAAAGACAATACCACCACAATGTGGTACATCAACAAGCAAGGGGGGCACTCGGTCTACGGCCTTGTGCACAGAAGCAATTAAGTTGTGGTCTCTGGCCTATTCCCTTCAAACTTCTCTGACAGCAGTGCACCTCCCAGGGAAGGACAATGTCCTGGCAGATGCTTTCAGCAGGATATCTCAGGGCCATCACGAATGGTCCCTAGATCCCCTAGTTTTGAAGGTGATTTTCTCCAGATGGGGCAGATAGATCTTTTTGCTGCCCCAGACAATCACCAACTCCCCCTTTTTTGCTGCAAACCCCCAGTATTGGGCTCAGTCCCCCTGGATGCTCTAGTTCTCAGTTGGGAAGGGAAGTTTTTGTATGCTCCCCCACCTTCCCTCTCCTGTTCAAGGTACTAGTCAAAATCAGGTCTCAACCCTGCAAAGTGATTCTGATTGCTCCAGACTGGGCCAGACAGCCCTGGTACCCACTGTTGCTGTCCTTAGCAGTCCACCTCCCCCTGTCTCTTCCCAGGAATTACAACCTGTTGACATCCTCTCTGGGGAGAGTTTGGTATCTGAATCTCAAATCTCTCAATCTCAAGGCCTGGCTCTTGAAGAGTTAAGACCAGCTACACTCAAAGTACATTTAGCAGCTGTTTCTGCTTTTTCGTCAGTAGGTGAGCCCTCTTCTCTTTCAGCTCATCCTGTATTTTGTAAATTCTTCAAGGGATTGTTGCACACCAATCCTCCCTTCAGGGACCCTGCTCCTGCTTTGGACCTAAATGTTTGCATTGCTCAGCTTATGCAACCCCCTTTTGAGCTTTTGTCCTCTGCAGAACTTAAGTACTTGACTTGGAAAACTGTGTTTTTGGTAGCCATTACTTCTGCCAGATGCATCAGTGAGTTACAGGCCCTGTCAGTGGAGCCTGATTTTATCTCTTTTCATAGAGATAAGGTGGTCCTAAGAACTAATAGGAAGTTTCTACCTAAGGTGGTCTCAGATTTCCACCTTAACCAGTCTATGTCTCTTCCTGTTTTCTTCACTGACCATTCCTCCTCTGGAGAGAGAGGAGGTTGCATAGCCTGGACATGAAAAGGGCCCTTAGCTACTACATAGAGCGCACCAAGGGTCACAGGTTTGACTCCCTCCAATTGTTCCTCACTTATGGTGAGGTCAGTAAGGGAAAACCTGCCACTAAAAGATCTGTTGCCAGGTGGATTGTCTCTTGTATACAATTCTGCTATGAAAAATTGGGTAGGACTCCACCCTCCGGCCTGAGGGCTCACTCTACTAGAGGTACAGCTGCTTCCTTGGCTACTGCCAGGGATATTCCTATCTTAGAGATATGTCAAGCAGCCACCTGGAAAACAGTCCATACTTTACCAAGCATTACTCTCTGGATATCCAGGCTAGGAGTGATGCTCGGTTTGGCACAGCAGTACTTCAGAGCCTATTCCCAAAGTAGGTTTTGCCCTTCCTCCATGGAGGTACTGCTTGGTAGTCTGCAAATAGTCAGAATACAGCAGGACTTCATGTTGTTTGAAGAAAAAATTACTCACCTTAGTAATGTTGTTTCTTCTAATGGAGTCTTGCTGTATTCTGACCTCCCCTCCGCCTCCCCTCTCAGAACCTGGTTTTTGGGATGTGGGTGGCAGGAGCAGTGTTGGCACCTAGAGGTGCCCCCTTTTTCTCACCCTCCTTTATTTTGTGTGTGTGTTGTGTGTTGCTTTTTGTTTTTTGGGTTTCCTGACTTGAGTCTTCGCTTTGAAACCAAAAAACCCTCTTTTTTAAATTTAGTTGCTAGTTGGCTAGTGTTAGTTTACAGTTTCCACACAGAACGCCCAATGAGTAAAGCTCGTAAAGATCTGGCAGTTGGGGTTCCAACAACAGCAGACAGAGGCTTCAACTGAGCTCGAGCTCAGCATTCCATGCCTTGCATGGAAAGTTAACTCTTTCCTCTCCGGGGCAGTTCAAAGGTTGGAGATCACTGCTAATAGTCAGAATACAGCAAGACTCCATTAGAAGAAACAACATTACTAAGGTGAGTAATTTTTTCTTGTGCCCCATTGGAGTCTCTAGGTACTGTCCGCAACCCGCCTTCAGGATTGGCATACCTAGAAACTTCCTCCGGGTGCCGCCACCTGGCACACGACCATCCACCAGACTCAAATTCCCTACAGTTTGACCGGTGGGGGCGAAGAGTGTTCTCTTCCTCTCGTGCGATGTTATGCATTGAATCACATCAGGCTCACCATGCTGCCTACAGCAGGCATTTCAAACAGCATGAAGTCTTGCAGCATTCTGACTATTGCAGTTAGGTCCTGCCTTTCAACTGCCCCGGAGAACAAAGAGTTAACTTTCCATGGCCAGCATGGAATGTTCAGCGCGAGATCGGTTGAAGCCCCTGTCTGCTGTTGTTTAAACTCCAACTGTTAGATTCTTTACTCTGCCTCACTGAACAGTCACCCCGGAGATTTCTCCTTTGCTCGGTTCAAAAAAAGTCGGTTAAAGTGTAATTTTTCGCTCAGTTTCTACCAAATTTCTGCTACCGAATCTGTCAGTTTAAGTCTCTGTCTGTGGTACCGTGAGTACTAGATAGGTTTTACATTTAGTTTCTGTGTGGAACTTGTACATTTCGGATCGGTTTGGCTGAACTGATCATTTTAGTTTAAAAAAAAAGTTTGTGAATTTGCTTAGAGTGTGGTAACCGGTCCGTATCAGTTCTAAAAAACACGGATTTTATCACATTTTTTTCCAAGACCCGTAACACGGTCAGGAACCGATAGGGGAGTCTTGCCTGGCGGATTGCCAAAAAAAGGGTAAGTTTTGGATAGGATTGGCCATGTCTGAGAAACCCAAGAAAAAAGACAGGCGCACTGGGTTTCAACACTGCAGTGTGTGTGGAGAAGCCTTTGCTAAGGCTGATCCCCCACACCACCTGTGTTTATTGTCTGGGGTTTGACCACCTCGATTCAGACTGCCAAATTTGTAAGAATTTTCCCAAAGCTATCCTGGATAAGAGAGTAGGTAGACTGAGGGAAAGGGAGGCCGAGAAGTCCGCTGACCCAGATGGCCAGCCCGGTTCAGTTCCGACCAAACCGGAAGGAGTACCCTCTGACCAGGGCGAAACTTCTTCGGGCAAAAGGAGAGACGATTCTGAGGAGTTGGTTCCAGTTAAAAGGAAGAGAAAAGATAAATCGTCCGGTTCGGATCCAGAAATTCATACTCTGACCGCTGATGAGCTAGCCAAAGCGAAAAGAATAGTGCAGTCACTAACTTCGGTTCCGGCTGAACAGGCAGCATCTGGCAGGGGCTCAGTTCGGTCGGTTCCCCCAGTTCCGGATTACACTTCAGAAGAATTTTATGAACCGGAGGAGGAGGAGGAGGGAGAGTATGAGGATGATGATGGTGATTATAAAAGTCTGGATGTGCCTCTTGACCCGGACATCTCCCCAGACAGACCTTCAGGTGTTTCTCCTCCTAGGCTTTCTGAGTCCCCTTCCCACTTTATGTTTTACAAAAAAGTGGCTGAAACCCTCCAGCTTCCAATGGAAGAAGCAGTAGAGGATCAGGAGGAGCCTGATTTTGTTGAAATGATGGACATCCCAGAGTCCAGGAGACTGTCTATTCCCCTCCATAAATCTTTTAGGAAACAGACAAATAAAATTCTTAAGACTCCTAACTCCATACCTCCTGTGGACAGAAGAATGGACAAGAGGTACACCCTTTCAGGCTCAGACACGGAGTTCCTTTCTCAGCAAGGCAGCCATGTTGGGGTAGTGCAGGCTGCTGCCTGTGATAAGGCAAATATTCCCTTGGCATCACACACCCCAGATAAGGACTCCAAGAGGATTGATGCCATGGCAAAGAAGCAGTACATGGCAGCATCTTTGGGTCTCAGGCAGGCTAACTACATGGCCTACACAGCTAAATACCAAAAGTCCAGATGGGACACTGTGCTGGCTCTGGCTAAACAGGCCCCTGACCAGCTTGCCAAGGAGCTGGAGCAGGTGGCTGCAGATGGGATTGGGGCATCCAAGGTGCAATTTCATGCTGCTGTGGACTCCAGTGATGTTTCATCAAGAGTCATGGCTACATCTGTGGCCCTTCGGAAGATGGCTTGGCTCAGATGTACTAGCCTATCACAGGATACCCAAGCTAAGGCCATGGATTTCCCTGTCATTGGTAATTGTCTGTTTGGGGAGCAGACAGAAAACTACATGAAAAAGATGGACGAGTACAGTACCACCTACAGGAGTGCGCAGGCCAAAGAAAGGCAAGCCACTCCTCAAAGGCAGCAGTCCAAGGGCAGGGGCAGGCCTTTTCAAAGGCCTTTTTACCAAGCCAAGGCCTCCTCTTCTTCTTATGCTCAGAGGGGGTTCTTCAGAGGGAGAGGCAGATGGGGAATGAGCAGGTCTGCTTCCACCCCTTAGCCTAAAGCCCCTGCCAAGCATACACCCTGATGGGTCTGCCTGGGCCGATTCTTCAATACCTGTAGGGGGTTGGCTGGCTTACTTTGTCCAGGACTGGAAGTCTCTGACATCAGACAAGTGGGTCCTAGAAGTAGTAAGCCAGGGACTGGTTCTCAGCTTCAAAAAATTTCCCAAGATGAGAACCAGATCCTTTCCACCTGCAAATCCATCAGAGACCCTTGCCCTAGAGGCAGAGGTTTCTTTCCTCCTGGCTCTCAGAGCCACAGAGAGGGTTCCTACCCCACACAAGGGCAAAGGGTTATACTCCAGGTACTTCCTAACCCCCAAAAAGACAGGAGAATGGTGGCCCATTCTGGATCTAAGATATCTGAACAAGCACCTTTTAAAACCAAAGTTAAAAATGATGACTCTGGGAATAATTCTGCCCTCTCTAAGGCCAGGGGACTGGCTAGCCTCCGTGGACCTCAAAGATGCCTATTTTCACATTCCCATCAGGTGCTCCCACAGAAAGTACCTCAGGTTCGAGTTGCCCTCAGGCCACTATCAGTTCAGAGCAATGCCCTTTGGCCTAACATCAGCCCCAAGGGTGTTCACAAAGTGCCTTGCAGTAGTGGTTGCTTTCCTATGGAGAAAAAGGATCTCCATCTTTCCATACTTGGACGACTGGCTCATAGTGGGTCAATCTCCAGACCAAGTGAAGTCACATCTGCAAATAACTCAGCAAGTGCTCACTTCCTTAGGATTCCTTCTCAACCTTCCAAAGTCAGTTCTCGAGCCGGTACAGCTCCTCACCTTCATAGGGGCGGAGCCGGATACAATAAGGGCAAGAGCCTTCCTTCCCCTGGACAGGGTAAGGACCCTTATGGAACTGGCCTCTTCATTCACCCTTCAGGTGTCTCAACCAGCAATGCATTTCCTGCAGCTTCTGGGCCACGTGGCAGCCTCTACAGCAGTGGTCCAGGGAGCAAGATTTCAGATGAGAGACATTCAGTTCCACTTAAGAGCCTTCTGGTCCCAAAGAAAGGATTCCCTTACCAAACTAGTCCCAGTGACTCGAACCCCGATCCAGGCTTTGCAGTGGTGGCAGGATCAGGACAATTTGAGACAAGGAGTTCCCTTTGTCACTCAGTCTCCTTCAGTGATACTCACCACAGATGCCTCCCTGCTGGGCTGGGGTGCCCACCTGGGGGATCTTACCACCCAAGGTCTGTGGTCACCTCAAGAATCTCCGCTTCATCAGCCTCTTGGAACTCAGATCGGTGTTTCTGGCACTGCAAGTCTTTTCCAAATCTGTACAGAATAAGGTGGTCCAGATTAGAACAGACATTACCACCACAATGTGGTACATCAACAAGCAAGGAGGCATTCGGTCTTCAGCCTTGTGCACAGAAGCAATGAAGTTGTGGTCCCTGGCCTATTCCCTGCAAACCTCTCTGATAGCAGTTCACCTCCCAGGGAAAGACAGTGTCCTTGCAGATGCTCTCAGCAGGATATCCCAGGGCCATCAGGAATGGACCGTAGATCCCCTAGTTTTGAAAGTGATTTTCTCGAGATGGGGCACTCCACAGATAGATCTTTTTGCAGTCCCAGACAATCACCAACTTCTTCTCTTTTGTTGCAGACCCCCAGTTTTGGGCTCAGTCCCCCTGGATTCTCTGATCCTGAATTGGGAAGGGAAATTTCTGTATGCTTCCCCCCCCTCCCCCCATTCAAGGTGTTAGTCAAGATAAGATCACAACCATGCAAAGTGATTCTGATTGCTCCAGACTGGGCCAGACAGCCCTGGTACCCCCTGTTGCTGTCCTTAGCAGTCCACCTTCCCTTGTCTCTTCCCAGGAATTACAACCTGTTGACATCCTCTCAGGGGAGGATTTGGTATCCGAACCTCAAGTCTCTCAATCTCAAGGCATGGCTCTTGAAGAGTTAGAGTTTGCTGATCTGCACCTTTCTCAAGGGGTTCTGGATATCCTTAAGGCTTCTCAAAAGCCTTCCACCAGAAAGACTTACAACGCCAAATGGAAAAGGTTCACTATTTGGTGCTCTAATAAGCATATTTTTTCCAGAATCTGCTGGGTTGCCTACAGTTCTGGACTATGTGGTCCATCTTAATGGCTTAGGACTTAGGCCAGCTACACTTAAAGTGCATTTGGCAGCTGTTTCTGCCTTCTTGTCAGTAGGCAAGGCCTCTCCTCTGTCAGCCCATCCTGTGTTTTGTAAGTTCTTCAAGGGATTGCTGCACACCAATCCCCCCTTTAGGGACCCTGCTCCTGCTTGGGACCGTAATGTTTGCATTGCTCAGCTTATGCAACCACCCGTTGAGCCTTTGTCCTCTGCAGAGCTTAAGTACTTGACTTGGAAAACTGTGTTTTTGGTAGCCATTACCTCTGCCAGGTGTATCAGTGAATTGCAAGCCCTGTCAGTGGAGCCTGATTTCATCTCTTTCCATAGAGATAAAGTGGTCCTAAGAACTAACAGGAAGTTTTTGCCTAAGGTGGTTTCAGATTTCCACCTTAACCAGTCTATGTCTCTCCCTGTTTTCTTCACTGACCATTCCTCCTCTGGAGAGAGGAGGCTGCACAGCTTGGATGTTAAAAGGGCCCTCGGCTGCTACATAGAGTGCACCAAGGGTCACAGGTTTGAGTCCCTCCAGTTGTTCCTCACATATGGAGAGGTCGATAAGGGCAAACCTGCCACTAACAGATCTATTGACAGGTGGATTGTCTCTTGTATACAATTCTGCTATGAAAAACTGGGTAGAACTCCACCCTCAGGCCTGAGGGCTCACTCTACTAGAGGTACAGCTGCTTCCCTGGCTGCTGCCAGGGATATTCCTATCTTAGAAATTTGTCAAGCAACCACCTGGAAAACAGTCCAACATTCACCAAGCATTACTCTCTGGATATCCAGGCTAGGAGTGATGCTCGGTTTGACACAGCACTACTTCAGAGCCTATTCCCAAAGTAGGTTCTGTCCCTCCTCCATGGAGGCACGGCATTGGTAGTCTGCAATAGTCAGAATACAGCAACACTTCATGTTGTTTGAAGAAAAAATTACTCACCTTAGTAATGTTGTTTCTTCTAATGGAGTCTTGCTGTTTTCTGACCCCCCCCCCTTCCCTCTCAGAACCTGTTTTGTGGGATGTGGGTGGGCAAGAACAGTGTTGGCACCCTAGGGGTGCCCCTTTTTCACCCTCCTTTACTTTGGGTGTGTGTTGTGTTTTGTTTTTTGGGTTTCCTGACTTGAGTCTTTGCTTTGAAACCAAAAAACCCTTTTTAATAAATTTAGTTGCCAGTTGGCTAGTGTGAGTTTTACAGTTTCCACACAGAACTTCTAGTGAGTATTGCTCGTAAAGATCTGATGGTTGGAGTTTAAACAACAGCAGACAGGGACTTCAACCAAGCTTGCGCTGAACATTCCATGCCTTGCATGGAAAGTTAACTCTTTGTTCTCCGGGGCAGTTGAAAGGCAGGACCTAACTGCAATAGTCAGAATACAGCACGACTCCATTAGAAGAAACAACATTACTAAGGTGAGTAATTTTTTCTTATGGTCGATGCTCTCCCAAGTCTTAGCATCTGTGCCTGATACGGAGCAATCCAGACAAGCTAATGTCCTCTCTGCTATAGGCTTGGAGCTGGCAAGACACCAAGCAAGGGCATCTTACGACGCTAATGAGGTGGCTTCAGGCTTGCAGGGACAGCGATCTGCATTAGACGGACGGCATGGCTTCGTCTGTCAAGGTTGTCACCCCTGGCCCGGTGTAGGGTGATTCACTCCGCTTTCCCAGGGACCCGTCTTTTTTCCTCTAGGGCTAGGAGGCTTTTGCGGGGGCTTTCTCCATCTCCCTGTCCCCGGGCGACACCTCCTAGCTCTCCTTCGCTATAGGCTTCTCATCTGATTAGCCCAGGGTCTTCCCCTCCTGTTCCCCACCAGCAGGAGGCTGAGGGTCTTGTTCCCTCAGGGTTTCTATTATCCCCCCCGGGGGGGGGGGGTTGGTACTCACCCAAGCAGTAATGAATGGTGAAGACTGACATGGGAAGATGTGAAAATTACGTACCTACCGTAATTCTTGATCTTCTCTTGTATCTTCACCATTCATTACTGATACCCGTCCACCTTCCGCTCAGTGGCCTCCTACTGCGGCGTCTCCCCCTCCCTTCTCGTTCTTCTCCCTTCCTTTTTGGCCTTTATGCCAAAAAAAAAAACTATCCTGATTTCTGTTCTTCTCCGGATGGATCCTTTTTCCTCAAGGTAAAGGAGGAACGAGTAGGACTTATTCTGTCCTGAGGGAACTCTTTCTGATTGCCCCTAAGGGTGACCTCTTGGCTTTTTAGCCACGTTGTTCAGTTCACTGCTGAAGAGACCGTCCCTCTATGGCTCGGCCCCAAATTTCTGGTTCCCTCTGGCAGGTATTAATTATTCAAACAACATGAAGTCTTGCAATATTCTGACATATGCAGTGAGTCCCAACCTTCGACTTTCCATGCCAGGCATGGAATGCTGAGCTCGAGCTCGGTTGAGACTCTGTCTGTTGTTCTTCAAACTCAAACTGTCAGATTCTTTACTCCGCCTCACTGAACAGTCGCTCTGGAGATTTCTCCTTCTGCTCGGTTCATTTTGTCGGTTAAAGTACCGCTTTTCTCAGTTTTCGACCAAATTTAAACCGCAACCTGTCGGTTCAGTCTCTGTCTGTGGTATTTGTGAGTACTAGATAGGTTTTACATTAATTCTATTCTGTGTGGAACTTGTAAACGGTTTATCGGTTCGGTTTGAACCGATCAAATTGTTTAAAAAATCTTAATCTGTGATATAGAGTGTGGTTACCGGTTCTTATCGGTTCTAAAAAAACGGATTTTATTATGGTTTTTTCCACGACCCGTGACATGGTTGGGAACCGATAAGAGGGTGTTACCTGGCGGATTGCCATAAACGGGTAAGTTTGGATAGGACTGGCACTATGTCTGAGAAACCCAAAAGAAAAACAGGGCCCACTGGGTTTCAACAGTGTAGTGTGTGTGGGGAAGTCTTTGCCAAGGCTGATCCCCACACCACCTGTTTACTGTCTGGGGTTTGACCACCTCAATGCAGACTGCCAGATTTGTAAAAATTTTCCTGCAGCTACCCTGGAGAAGAGAGTTGGTAGGCTCAGGGAAAGGGAGGCCAAAAAGTCCGCTGAACCGGATGGCCAGCCCGGTTCAGTTCTAACCAAACCAGAAAGAGTGCCCTCTGACCAGGGCGAGACTTCTTCAGGCAAAAGGAGATCCGACTCTGAGGAGTCGGTTCCAGCAAAAAGAACTAGAAAATCAGCTGGTGTGGAGCCAAAACTTTTCTCTCCAACCGCTGAAGAAATAGCCAAAGCGATCAAAATTGTCCAGTCGCTTTCCCTGGTTCCGACTGAACAGGCACCGTCAGGTAGGCGCTCAGTTCGGCCGGTTCCACTGGTTCAAGAGTATGATTTAGAGGAATATTATGAACCGGAGGAGGGGAAAGAGGAGTATGAGGAGAGTGAATGTGGATTTGAAAGTCTGGATGTGCCCACTGACCCGGACATCTCCCCAGACAGACCTTCAGGAGTGTCTCCTCCTAGGTTTTCTGAGTCCCCTTCTCATTTTATGTTTTATAAAAAGTGGCTGAAACCCTCCAGCTCCCTATGGAGGAAGCTGTGGATGATCAAGAGGAGCCTGACTATGTGGAAATGATGGATATCCCAGAGTCTAGGAGACTGTCTATTCCTTTGCATAAATCTTTTGGGAAACAGACATTTAAAATTCTAAAAACTCCTCACACTATACCTCCTGTGGATGAGAGAATGGACAAGAGGTACACATTGTCAGGCTCTGATATGGAGTTCCTTACACAACAATGCAGCCATGTTGGGGTAGTGCAGGCTGCAGCCTGTGACAAGGCAAATATTCCCTTGGCTTCACACCCCCAGGACAAGGACTCCAGGAGGACTGATGCCATGGCAAAGAAACAGTACATGGCAGCATTCTTGGGACTCAGACAGGCAAATTATATGGCTTATGTTGCTAGATATCAGAAATCCAGATGGGACACTGTCATGGCTCTAGCAAAACAGGTTCCTGTCCAGCTTGCCAAGGAGCTGGAGCAGGTGGCTACTGATGGTATTGAGGCATCCAAGGTGCAATTCCATGCTGCAGTGGACTCAAATGATGTGTCATCAAGAGTCATGGCTACATCTGTGGCACTTCGAAGAATGGCTTGGCTCAGATGTACTAGCCTGTCACAGGATACCCAGACTAAGGCCATGGATTTTCCTGTTGTGGGTAATTCCCTGTTTGGGGAGCAGACAGAGAATTACATGAAGAAAATGGATGAGTATAGGACCACCTATAGGAGTGCACAGGCTAAGGAAAAGCAGGCCACGCCTCAAAGGCAGCTTCCCAGGGGCAGGGGCAGGCCTTTTCATAGGCCTTTTTACCAAGCCCAGGCCTCCTCTTCTGCTTATGCCCAGAGGGGGTTCTTTAGAGGGAGAGGCAGACGGGGTACAAGTAGGCCTGCTTCCACCCCTCAGCCCAAAGCCCCTGCCAAGCAGGCACCCTGATGGGGTTGCCAGGGCTGATTCTCAGCTACCTGTAGGGGGCAGGCTGGCTTACTTTGTCCAGGACTGGGAGTCTCTAACATTAGACAAGTGGGTCCTGGAAGTAGTAAGCCAGGGACTGGTTCTCAGCTTCAAAAAATTTCCAAAGCTGAGAACCAGATCCTTTCCACCTGCAAATCCCTCAGTGGCACTTGCCCTAGAGGCAGAGGTCTCTTCCCTCCTGGCTCTCAGAGCTGTGGAAAGGTTTCCACCCCTACTCCAGGTACTTTCTTACCCCAAAAAAGACAGGAGAATGGCAGCCCATCCTGGATCTCAGATACTTAAACAAGCACCTTTTAAAACCAAAATTCAAAATGGTAACTCTGGGAATTATTCTACCCTCTCTAAGGCCAGGGGACTGGTTAGTGTCCCTGGACCTCAAGGATGCCTACTTCCATATTCTCATCAGAAGCTCCCATCGAAAGCACCTCAGGTTCCAGCTGCCCTCAGGCCATTACCAGTTCAGAGCAATGCCCTTTGGCCTCACCTCTGCTCCAAGGGTATTCACAAAATGCCTGGCAGTAGTAGTTGCTTCTCTAAGAAGGCAGAAAATTGCCACTTTCCCTTACCTGGACGACTGGCTCATAGTAGGCCAGTCCCCAGACCAAGTCAAGTTACACTTACAGATAGCTCAGCAACTGCTCACTTCTTTGGGTTTCCTCCTAAATCTCTCAAAGTCAGTTCTAGAGCCTGTCCAGCTCCTCACCTTCATAGGCGCAGAGCTAGATGCAGAGAAGGCCAGAGCCTGCCTTCCCCTGGACAGGGCAAGGACCCTGGTCTCTCTGGCCTCCTCATTCACCCTGCAGGTGTCTCGACCAGCAAGGCATTTTCTACAGCTCCTAGGGTACATGGCTGCTTCTACAGCAGTAGTGCAGGGAGCAAGATCTCAGATGAGGGACATTCAGTTCCATTTGAGAGCCTTTTGGTCTCAAAGGAAGGACCCTCTGACCAAACTGATCCCAGTAACTCGAACCCTGATCCAGGCCCTACAGTGGTGGCAGGATCAGAACAATTTGAGACAAGGGGTTCCCTTTGCCACCCAGTCTCACTCTTTAATCCTTACTACAGATACCTCCCTCTTGGGGTGGGGGGCTCACATGGGCGACCTCACCACCCAGGGGTTGTGGTCCCATCAGGAATCTCTGCTCCATATCAACCTGTTGGAACTCAGGGCAGTATTTCTAGCACTTCAAGCTTTTTTCAAATCTGTTCAGAACAAAGTTGTACAGGTCAGAACAGACAACACCACCACAATGTGGTACATCAACAAGCAAGGAGGTACTCGATCTACGGCCTTGTGCACCGAAGCAGTGAAGTTGTGGTCTCTGGCTTACTCCCTCAACACCTCCCTCATGGCAATTCACCTAACAGGAAAGGACAATGTCCTGGCAGATGCTGTCAGCAGGATTTCCCAGGGCCATCACGAATGGTCACTGGATCCCCTGGTCTTGGAAGTGATTTTTTCCAGATGGGGCACCCCGTAGATAGATCTTTTTGCAGCCCCAGACAATCACCAACTTCCCCTTTTTTGCTGCAGACCCCCAGTGTTGGGCTCAGTCCCCCTGGATGCCTTAGTTCTCAATTGGGAAGGGAAGTTTCTCTATGCTTTTCCCCTTCCCTCTCCTGTTCAAAGTGCTAGTCAAAATCAGATCTCAACCCTGCAAGATGATCCTGATTGCTCCAGACTGGGCCAGACAGCCCTGGTATCCACTCCTACTGTCCTTAGCAGCCCATCTTCCCCTGTCTCTTCCCAGGAATTACAACCTGTTAACCTGTGCTCAGGGGAAGGGTTTGGTACCCAAACCTCAGATCTCTCAATCTCAAGGCCTGGTTCTTGAAGAGTTAGAGTTTGGTGACTTACACCTCTCCCAGGGTGTAATGGATATCCTGAAAAACTTCTAGAAAACCTTCCACCAGGGCTACTTATAGTTCTAAATGGAAAAGATTTTCCATATGGTGCTCTGGCAAGCATATTTCCCCAGAATCTGCTGATCTGCCCACAGTCCTTGATTATATGGTCCACTTAAATAGCTTGGGACTGAGACCAGCTACACTGAAAGTGCATCTGGCAGCTGTGTCTGCTTTTATTTCAGCAGGTAAGCCCTGTTCTCTCTCAGCTCACCCTGTTTCTCCAAGTTTTTCAAGGGATTGCTTCACACCAACCCTCCATTCAGGGACCCTGCCCCTGCCTGGGACCTCAATGTTTGCATTGCTCAGCTTATGCAACCCCCTTTTGAGCCTTTATCTTCAGCAGAGCTTAAGTACTTGACTTGGAAAACTGTGTTTCTGGTAGCCATCACTTCTGCCAGACACATAAGTGAATTACAAGCTTTGTCAGTGAAACCTGATTTTATCTCCTTTCATAGAGATAGGGTGGTCCTGAGGACTAACAGGAAGTTCTTGCCTAAGGTGGTTTCAGATTTCCACCTTAATCAATCTATATCTCTTCCTGTGTACTTCACTGACCATTCCTCCTCTGGAGAGAGGAGATTGCACAGTTTAGATGTCAAAAGAGCCCTTAGATCTTACTTCGAGATACAGCTCCTGCAGCAGGTTACACCATTAGGACTGAAGCCGGCAGGCATCAGGACCCCACGTAAATCTTCTAGCTAGCAGTCTTCAGCGGGGACTGCCTCTGACGTCGGTCCCGCCCCCGACGTCAGACGTAGTACATAAGGAGGCGGTCCCGCCAGAATCCCCAGTTCTTTCCCGCCGTCGACTTGCATGTCTCAACCCTTCGGTCTGTTTCTAGTGCGCGACACCTGGAAAAGTTCTTTTTACGAATTGGAAACCTTTTTTCTCATCGAATGTCTGCCATCTGATGTCCTCTCCAACCTCCGCGGAAAGTCATCCATCAAAGTGCGCCTGTGGGAAGCAAATTCCCTTTAAAGACCCGCATTCAGCCTGCGTGCAGTGCCTAGGCCTGGACCACGACACCCGGGCCTGTTTCTTCTGTCAAGGGTTTAATAGCCGGACCCGAATCCGTTGCCAGAAGGCCCTTCAAGCGTACCTTCTTGAAGAGAGAGTGAAGGCCATGGATTCTGCCTCCAAGGGGAATCATCTGAGAAAGCCCGCCGGCACCTCGAAAAGCACAGGGAGAGGGTGCAATCAAAATCTCCTTCTAGGGCTTCCGACTCCTGTAGCTCCGGCTCCCGGTCCGACCGTTCTCCTTCCCGGGCCCACTCTCAGCCTCCCCCGGTCGCGATCAAGTCATCTTCGGGTTCCTCTACTCTACAGCCTGTTAAGACCTCCAGGCCTTCTTCATCTGCTTCCAAGGCCTCTCCGAGGTCAGGGGACCGCCACCGCCACAAGTCCGGCTCCCGCCACTCGGCTCCCGACGCCCGGTCGGTCTCCTTAACCCCTCCACCCCAACGGAAGACCAAGGAGCTGACTTTGCTCAAAAGGACATTGGACCCGACGTCAGCCCACCCGAAGTTGGCTAAGCATCACCGGTCCCGGGACCCGACGACTGCCCGATGCCTGTCGCCGGTCAGGCCTTCTCCACCACAGACGTCGGCCGGGGGACCGACGCCCGACCCAGTAGAGAGAGGAACACCTACGCCACCTACCGACGTCGGCCAGGAGGCGTTTACGGAGGAGGAGCTGACTCAGCCCGAAGACCAGGCGGGCGAACCCGGTCCTGTCGAACTCCCCAGGGAGCCCTCCCCTGAACCAGAGACCCCTGGGGAGCCAATGCCGGAACCCGACCACTGACCACTGGCACCCGGCCCGTCGTCGGGCCTCAGTATTTCAGAGGTCAAGAAGTTATTCACCTACTGGTGGGATACCATAAAGAAGGACATGGTTCCCACACCTCCTCCTCTTCCTCCTCCTCCTCCACCCGTGACTCCACTGGCCCCAGCGCCCTCCATCCCATCCGGGGCAGCAGGCCGAGTACTTTCCCCCCAGGAGCCTGCGGAACCTCCTAGGGGCAGACCAGACAAGAGGAGACCTCCATCCAGATCTTCTTCAGGGTCACCTAGCCCCAAGAGGCCCAGAAGACGCCACCACTTGCCTTCGACGGAGGACTCAGGATCGGATTTATCAGATGTATCCAGATCCCCTTCTCCCATCAGCGTCCCCTCTCTGGACCCACGTGAGCTCCCAAGATCTCCGGATGACCCATCGTTCCCAGAGATTATGAGGCATATCCAGGAGAACATGGGCTGGGACGCTGAAGAACTTGACCCCGAGAGGCTAACCCTTGCGCGTTATCTTCGGCAAAAGGATCCAAAGCCTGTGGTGGTACCACCCTTGGTGGACACCTTCGTGGATGTCACCAAGGCAGCGTGGAAACGTCCACACTCACTCCCGGCAATGCCGAAGAAGGCTGACCACCTGTACAAGGCCCCTAGGGAGGACCAGTACTTGGCATCTCATCCTCTGGCCGATTCCCTGGTCATCACAGCCTCACATGACCGGTCCCAGAGGCCGCAACATCTGAGCACCCTGCCACCGGACCCAGAGTCCAAGCAACTGGACGAAATGGGCAGGCGCACTTATGCAGCTGCTACCTGTGCCATTAGGTCCCTCAACTATCTAACCCACATGGTCCAGTTTCAGAATGCCTTGTGGGAGCAGGGACTGGATCTGGCAGAAAAGATGCCAGAAGGTGAGCAGAAGGAAGAGTTGCTTCAGCTCCTCTGCACGGGTTCAGAAGTGGGAACCCAGAAGCTGCGAGCCGCGTATGATTCCGCGGACTCCTCGGCCAGAGCGGCAGCCTCAAACGTATGCCTCCGGAGACAATCATGGCTTCGTGTCTCCGGATTTACCCCGGATGTCCAGAAAAACATTCTGGACGCCTTGTTCCATGGAGAAGTTCTTTTTGGTGAGTCTTCGGAGAAGATTCTCACCAAACTTCAAGAGGCCGGGAAGGCAGTGCTGTCTGTCCAAGCCATGTACAGACCCAAGCTCGGTTCCTTTCATAGGAACCAGAGCCATTTTTGCAGACGGACGCAGAGACAACAGTCCCACACCGGCCCGCAACAGAGGGGCTCCTTCTCCTGAAGAGCCCAGAGGAAGTCGTCCACAGGCCGAGGCCAACGCCCTGCCAAGTCGGCCCAGCCTGCAGGACCCTCAGCCGCCACAGCATGACTCCTTCCCGGCCCCCGCCCCTCAGGATCAACGGGTCACCAAGGTCAGGGTCATATTGAGGACTACCTGCCAGGGTGGCAGTCTATTACCACCGACAGGTGGGTTTTTCAATTGGTCGAACAAGGCCACTTTATAGAATTCATGGACAAGCCACCCACAAGGCCTCCTCTGCTCTCCTGTTACTCGGGTCAGCACAGATCGTGCATCAGGCAAGAAGTACTTGCGCTTCTACAAAAAGGAGTGGTGGAGTACGTCCCGGAGAACCAGAGAGGAGCCGGCTACTATTCCCACTTCTTTCTGGTTCCAAAGAAAACAGGGGACCTCCATCCAATATTGGACCTCAGCGACCTCAACATGTCGGTCGCCTACAAACGTTTTCGCATGGTGACCCTCCAAGGGCTCATTCCCATGCTGAGAAAGGATGCCTTTCTAGCATCTCTGGACATGCAGGATGCCTACCTGCACATCCCCGTAGCTCAAGCGCACAGGAGGTTCCTGCGCTTCGAGTTCCTCGGCCACCACTTTCAGTTCCGGGCTCTTCCTTTCGGACTGTCATCGGCCCCCAGGGTCTTTACCAAGTGTATGGCAGTCGTGGCAGCGTCTCTAAGGAGACAGGGCCACTATGTGTTCCCGTACTTGGACGAATGGCTTCTCATGGCCGCCTCCAGAGAGACGCTGTTCGAGAAGTCTCTCCTGGTACCGTCCCAGAAGCTGCAGTTCATAGGAGCAGTTCTGGACACCACCCAAGGGAAAGTTTTTCTTCCTGAGGACAGAGCGGAGTGCATCAGGTCCCTCATCAGGGACCTCTCAGTGAAGAAGACTGTCCCCGCCAGACTGGTCCTTCGCCTGTTCGGACACATGGCTGCGGCCATTCCAACCATCCCTATGGCAAGGCTCCACATGCGGGTGACTCAGTGGATGCTCAAAGTGCAGTGGAACCAAAGGCAAGACCACATGCAGCAGCCGGTCAGAATCACGAAAGCCGTGATTCGAGACTGGCAATGGTGGCTAGACCCAGGGACACTCTCTGTGGGTGTTCCGTTTGCAACACCATCCCCGGAGGTAATCCTCTCTACAGACGCCTCAGGGCTGGGGTGGGGAGCACACCTGACGGGGTGAGGTCCCAGGGAACGTGGACCCCTCAGGAAGCTCACCTCCACATCAACATTCTGGAGATGAGGGTGGTCCTTTATGCCCTGCAGGCCTTCCAGTCAGAAATCCCGCCAAGTACTCTTCTGCTTCAAACAGACAATACGGCGGTGATATATTACCTCAACAAACAAGGAGGCACACACTCTTACCCCCCCTTTGCAGGGAAGCTATGAGAGTGTGGGATTGGGTAATCCGACACAGCACGAGCCTGACTGCAGTTCACGTTCCCGGAGTGGACAACACAATCGTAGACGTCCTGAGTCGTTCCCAGGCCAGAGTCCATGAGTGGGAACTTCTTCAGGAGGTAGCAGAGGATCTGTTTCTTCGATGGGGCACTCCAGAATTGGACTTATTCGCTTCCCCATCCAACACAAAACTGCCCAATTTTTGCTCGCTAGATCCAGGGCCTGGTGTTTTTTGGCGAGACGCGTTGTCCCTCTCCTGGGCGGACAGATTCCTCTACGCTTTCCCTCCCTTCCCGTTGATCCAGAGAGTTCTTCTCAAACTTCGCAGGGAGCACGCAACAATGATCCTGGTAGTGCCTTTCTGGCCCAGACAGATCTGGTTCCCCATGCTGACCCAATTGTCCCGGGAACCTCCACTCCCATTGCCCTTCAGCTCCCACCTGCTGTCTCAAGAGGGGCGTTCGTTAGTCCATCCGGACTTACGCTCACTGAACCTGCATGCTTGGCTCATCGAGACATAGCCATTATGCGACATGGGATCTCGCAAGAGGTGGCGGAAGTTCTTTCTGCCGCCAGAAAGCCGGCAACGCATGCGACGTACGCCATGAAATGGCGCCGATTTTGCCTGTGGTCTCAGACACGCGACCTTTCCCCTTTAGATTGCCCAGAGAAATCAGTTCTGGAATACTTGCTTTCCCTCTTTCACTCAGGCCTTGCCTACTCCTCGATTAAAGTTCACCTCTGTGCGATCTCGGCCTACCATTACCCGATAGGTCAACGCACAGTGGCACAACTCGATGCCTCTCGTGATTTCTTGAGGGGGGTGTTACACCTTAGGCCACCCATCTAGGATCCTGTCCCTCCTTGGGACCTACTCTTCGTCCTGGAGCTGCTCATGCTGCCCCCTTTTGAACCTGCCGCAGATTGCGAGCTTGCGTTTTCTGTCGTGGAAAACGTTATTTTTGGTTGCTGTCACATCAGCAAGGAGAATTTCTGAGCTACACGCTCTTATGTGTAAGGAACCTTATTTAATTTTCCACCAGGACAGAGTGTCTCTGAGGACGAATCCTAAATTCCTGCCTAAGGTGGTCTCTGTCCTTACTCTTAACCAGGACATCGATCTGCCTGTGTACTTCCCCAGGTACACCAATAGAGGAGAGGCATTGCTTCACACCCTAGATGTTCTCCGCTCCTTAAGATACTACTTGACCAGGACCAAACAGCATCGTAGCTCCGAGCAGCTGTTTATTTCCTTCGCTGAGAGGATGTTGGGCCAACCAGTCTCAAAACAGACCCTTACCCGTTGGCTTGTCCAGTGCATTTCGTTTTGTTACAACAACGAACAGAAGCCCCTTCCGGGGCATAGTTCGGGGCCACTCGACTAGGGGGGTGGCTACTTCCTTCGCAGCACTGAGGAACGTCTCCATCTCAGCCATTTGTGCTGCAGCTACTTGGAGCTCAGTGCACACCTTCATCAGGCATTACAGCCTGGACATTGCCTCACGGCGGAGAGCTGGTTTCAGCCTCGCCGTTCTACAGGGTCTCCTGTCCTAGAGTCAGGACTTTTCAAGATCTCTCCATTATGCCTCCTCCCAGAGTGCCTAGAGGCGCTATTGCTTGGGGAATCAGTCCTAATGGTGTAACCTGCTGCAAGAGCTGTATCTCGAAGTTAGATAGTACAGTTATGTCCGCTTCTTCTGGTTGGTGTTTCTGCACTTCTTTAATCTTGATCTGATGTTCTTGCCTTGCCTTCAGGGAGTCCGATTATCCCCCTCATAGTTGGGCGCTCTCCTTCTGGAACAGATTTTCTGCCTGGACAGTCTGTGAGCTCTCAGCTAGAGAGTAGGGAGTTGGCATGATGAGAAGTTAGAGAATCTGCCCTTTGTGTCCAATCTATTCAAGCGGTTCAGTTGAACCTTCTCTCAGTACTATCAGGAGGGATTCTTGCTCCCTTATTTTTGGTTCCGAGCTTATAAGCCAAAGCTTTTGACACTGTTCCACATAGAAGATTGATAAATAAGCTGGGTAGGCTCGGGGTGGGTCAGAAGTTGGTCAACTGGGTGGCAAACTGGTTGACGGGCAGAAAACAGAGAGTGGTGGTAAATGGTATACAGTCAGAAGAGATGCAAGTCACAAGTGGGGTACCTCAGGGATCAGTCCTGGGGCCAGTCCTCTTCAACATCTTCATTAGTGACCTTGCAGATGGACTAGAGGGTAAGGCTTGTCTGTTTGCAGATGACACCAAGATCTGCAACAGAGTAGATGATCCAGATGGGGTGGGCAGAATGAGAAGAGATTTGGATAAACTAGCAGAATGGTCAGAAGAGTGGCAACTGGGATTTAATGCAAGAAGTGCAAAATCATGCACATAGGGAAGAGAAAACCTGAAGCCACCTATAGGCTGGGAGGAGTTGCTAGCAGTCACAAAGGAAGAAAGAGACTTGGGCATCATCATCACTGATGACCTAAAATCATCCAAGCAGACCCCAAAGCAGTAGGTAAGGCTAGGGGGGTGTTAGGGTGTATTAGTAGGGGTCACAAGTCGTAAGAGGGAGGTAATAATCCTCTGTACAAGACACTGGTTAGGCCCCCATCTGGAGTACTGCGTGCAGTATTGGAGGCCACACCTTCACAAGGACATTAACCAAATTGAGGCAATCCAGAGAAGGGCAACTAAAATGGTGCAGGGACTGCATCAGAAGACATATGAGGACAGATTAACAGAGCTCAATATGTATACCCTTGAGCAAAGGAGGGAGAGAGGTGATATGATCGAGGCATTCAAACACCTTAAGGGCATAAACAAGGTGAAAGAGTCTAACATGTTTAAATATAAGAAAATAGCAGGACAAGAGAGACACAGCATGAGATTAGAGGGAGGCCGATTAAGGGGAATGTGAGAAATTCTTTTTCACAGAAAGGGTGGTGGATGCATGGAATGGCTTACCACAAGAAGTGGTGGCTATGAATACAGTGCAGGGCTTCAAACAGGCATGGGATAGGCATAAGGGAGCAATACAAATGACTATGAATAGATAGGTCACTGACAGAGCAAAGGCCGAAGGCACATTTATAAGGTAGAAAAAGAAATGGGCAGACTGGATGGGCCTTGCGGTCCTTATCTGCCGTCAACTTCTATGTTTCTATGTTTCTATGTTTCTCGACCAATGTATCTATGGGCAGTATTCTCCCCCTCTCAGCATCCCTTCTTTTCTTCCCTTTCTTCTTCTTCTTCTTCTTCTCTTTATCTGTTCCTCCCTTGGAGCCCCCCAGAAGGGAGGCCCTGCGGTCCCTTAGGGTAGGTACTCTCTCTCTCTTCTTTCTGTCCTCTACCGGCTTATTCCTTTTTCAGTTTATATGCTTTCCTTTCCTTTTTGTGTCCCTCAGCTCTCTTGCCTTGCTCTCCTTTTTTTCCTTTACCATTTATTTTGCCTCTCCGGCTACCAGAACTGAGATGGAGGGAGGAGTCTGCGGCACCTAACGGCCGCCCCTCACACATGACGCAGCGTGTCACTCTCGGGGGCAGCGCCGTTGGAGCCGACTCCAAAAAAAAAATCTCCCATAGCGGGTGTGCGCCTCCGGCACTAGCCCAAGCAGAAATGAATGGTGAAAATACAAGAGAAGATCAAGAATTACGGTAGGTACGTAATTTCATTTCTGTTCCCAAGTGTCTTTTTGCTGTCAGATGAATGGTGAGTGCTATCCTTCATCTAGTTTTGATTGAGCTATTGGGAAGAGGCACCACCACCCTTCTGCTCACCCCCACCCACCATCCTGACTAAAGCAGAGTTCACAACATTAAGAAACGCTCCTACATAGTGCCTGACCAGCCCCCCTGATGAAGCTTCAGGCTAGAGGCACTAGATAGGGTTGTTTCCTAGTGTTGTGAACTTTCCTCTAGTTGAGTAAACAAATTTTGAACTGTCCCTTGGTGTGTGCTTTTTTTTGTTTTTTATTTTACTTTTTCCTTTATCTCCTCAGTTGTGTAAATGATAATATTCTCTGCATATGTACAAGTAGACAGCAAGTATGTCTCCCATGTGGAGTCTGTCTTTAGCACTATGAGTGAATCAGTCTTTATTCTTTGAGACTAGAGCCCTGAAAGCTGTTTGCCAGTGTAATCTAGTGGTGAAAGCACGGGACTTTAAACCAGGAAATCTAAGTTTTAAATCCTCCACCATAGCCACTGGCATACAGTGTAATCTACAGTAAGTCACTTAAAAAGCCTGTTATGCCTCTGGGAAAATTTGGAAATTATACATAACTACTAAGCAATACACCACAACAGGGTGTGGGTGATGCTTGGATTTACCCACGCCTGGTGTGGTTTGGTTATGAGGCTGCAGGCATCAGGAATAGATAAAGTCTGAAGGATAAGAATCCTATTTTCCAGCATCTGTCTTTAGAAGTAAAGAAAGAGGGGAGAATAAATACAGACAGTGTGTGAACTATAAGCAAAATTATAGATAAGTATTGTTTTTCAGAGATTTCCCAAAGATGTCACAGACTGTTTAACCTCCCAGTGCTTCAGTCCCCTCAGCTGTAACAAAATGTATAGAAGTAGGACCCCAATGTAGTAGAGCTAGTCTAAGCAAAACAAATGTGTTATCATTCTAATAAGCATTGAATTATCTATATAAAGTCCTCTCCATGTAGCTTTAGCACAGTGCATGACCAAGAGGCCTATGTTGCTACCAAAACTTGCATAATAATTTTTTGTTAGTTAAATAAAAGGTATTACAGCCTACTTTTTTCGTTTTGCATCGGTTTTACTCTGACTAACAATGCAGTACCAATGCAATACAGTTCCTTTTCATTAATAAACAGTAAAATAGATTGTCAGTGCAGAGCAATAAATTTTCACTAGATGGAGCCCTGGAGCAAAATAATCTTGAAGTTCCATTTCTGAATAGGAAGTATTATGTTATAGAAATGCTTTACTTGAAGGCAAACAATTAAAATATTAGTGGACAATATAAACCCTTTTTGAAGAAAACCATTACCTGTACCCCATAAGATCAGACTTGGTATTAACTACTCATACCATTTTTATTGTTCTTTGTTTAAGTAGCAGTATTTGTCAATAACCCTACACATTTTTCAGTAGTAAGTTTTTGTCTGGCAAAAATATCAAGATACACATTTTAATTTTTCTTTCATTCCTGAACCAAGATATGGGGTTTTGAAAAGTCCCCACGCCCATGCCACACCCACCTTGCATAAATTAAATATCTTGGCACTGTTCAAGCATTATGAAGTCTTGCTGTATTCAGAGAACGTTGAGCTCGAGCTCGGTTTTCAAACCTCTGTCAGTGGTACTTCCCAGTGTAACCGTCAGATTCTTTACTCCGCCTAAAAGTGAAGTCGCTCCAGAGATTTCCTTTGCTCGGTTTGGTAAAAGTAAAGCGTTCGGTTTAAACCATCCTGTCTGCACCTAAGTATCCTTACCAGATCAATGCAAATACAGACTCGTAAACTGATTATTAACTCCTTACTGAATTGATTATTAAACCCTTACCAGATACAGACAGGGAAACATCATGTACCCCGTTCATTGGAACAATGGTATTATCCTGTCCATAATCTACATTCTGGCTCAACTTGGGACCGATACCCTAATCAGAAATGCTTACAGCCCCCGACACATGAGGGTCAGGAAGGATATGGCGAGGCACTTCTTATGCCCGCGCCAGGATTAACATCCTTCTCCTCAGCGGCCCATGAATTCTCTAGGAAGGGGTCCTCTTCGAGTCCTTCTCTGTACCAGGAGCCCGACCCTATGGCAGGTTAGCTGTGCGCTACCTCCCCTACCTCTCTCTCCTTAGCTCTCTCGCTGCCTTACTCCTACTGGCCGGGGACATCCAACCTAACCCTGGACTAGGGACATTGAATGCATCTATCTCCTCCCAATGGATAAGGCCTGGGATGGAGTTAAGGGTCTGCGGCTGGTCCACATGAACATCCGCAGCCTGAGGCCAAAGATCCAGGAGGTACAAGCATGGCTGGCTGTGTACAAACCGACTTACTCTCAAGGGTCTCGGAGACCTGGCTAAAACCCCACATTCTGGATCACGAGATTGCAGTCCCCGGCTACACCCTTTTTAGAAAGGACAGACCCTCGAAAAGAGGGGGTGGAGTACTAATTTACGTTAAAGACACTATCTCAGCCTCATTAGTTAGGCAGCCCCTTGACTTGTCCCTGGACTCAGAAGCAGTTTTTCTGAAGGTCACATTAGGTGGGGCTAAACACCTCACTATTGGCTGTATATACAGCCCCCCAACCAATGCCCTCGGCTCCCTTGATTTGCTCCTGAAGAGCCCTGTGGTGGACTCAGCTTGAGATTATCCTATTGGGTGACTTCAACCTAAACTGGGCACAAGAGGCTAAGTCCATAATAAACGGAGTCTTATACGACTCCACCTTGCTCAAATTATCTCCTCCCAACCAGATTGAACTACAAATCAGGAGACATTCCACAATAGACTGGGTCCTGACCTCATCCCCAAGTAATGTAAAGTTGGTTGGGACTCTGGCAGATGCCTTAAGTGACCACTCACGATATTTGCCATATGGAAGAATAATGGGATTAAAGTCCTCTCGAATTATCACTGCTAGGACTACTCTAACTTCCATCCGGACCAGTTCATTGGCTACCTAAATGGCATTGACTGGAACCCCATAAGACTTCTACCCAACCTGAAGGAAGCTGTCAAATTTTTCCAAACCACCCTAACTGGTATCACCAACCTTGTAGCCCCTATGAAAACCCACAGGGTTAAGGGGGAACTGCTATAAGTGGATCTCTCCCCACCTAAAAGCCCAGATGACCACCGGACAAAGCTTGGAAAAAGTGCAGAGAACTAATCTTCCTGAGGACTTAGTCAGATACAGAGCCCTGAGAAACCAATGCAAACAGAACATAAAAAGCTAAGAAAGATTATATCTCTAATCTCCAAAAACTAACCTGGAAACCCTAGGTTCTTCTGGTCACATATTAATGAACTCCTAAAGGGTCACAAAAATCCACAACCGCCCTATCCTGGTGAGCAGGCAAGTACTTGATGAGGGGTCTCGCATGCAGAGGCCTAAGCATTACTACGAGATGGATGCATACAGGTGGGGCACAATAGACAGCGGGCATAAGCCATATGCGCCTCTGCCCGTGAACTTGACCGCCCACAGTTTCATCTGCTGATGGTTAAGATAAAGGAAGTTCTGCTTATCCTTAAATCCCTACAGGCAGAGGCACTGGAGGCCTTGATGGGATCAGCCAAGAATCCTTAAGGAAGGGGCCCAGCTCTGGCGAAGCCACTAACCTGGCTGATAAACCAGTCCTTCTTGGAGGGTTGGTCCCCAACCATGGAAACAGGCCATAGTGATTCCCATTCACAGGGAGGGCCTACTGAGCCTATAGGGAACTATAGGCCTATTTCACTGCTGTCTGCAATAGCAAAAATACAAGAGAAGCTAGTCTACTCCCAACTTCGCGAATACTTGGAAACACACCAGGTAATCTCCTCGTCTCAGCACGGCTTCAGAGCCAAGCATGGGACAGATACTGCCCTAACCAAATTCTCAGCGGATGTCCTGTGCAATACTGATTCAGGGGCCAGTACAGGCGCGGTATTTATTGACCTCTCCAAAGCTTTTGACTTGGTAAATCATAATCTCCTCTTGCATAAAATGAGCGCTATAGGCCTGGACACCCATGCACTAGGTTGGTTTGAGAATTACCTCACTGACCGAACCCAGAGGGTCAGGTGGAGGGACAATGTTTCACAGACCGCACCGCTCAAAGAGGGTGTACCACAGGGGTCAATACTCGGCCCCCTTCTCTTCACCCTGTTCATAAATGACCTGCACTTACACTGTGGGAGCAGCAGCGTCATCCAATATGCGGACGATGCTGTCATTTACCGAGCTTCCCCTGATGTAAAGGAATTGAAGATTGCCCTCCAAGAGGACATCCTTCAGATGGAGGACTGGCTCACATTGAACAAAATGGTATTAAACACCAGCAAAACCAAGACGATGCTGTTTGGGCCCAGATCCCTGGCATCTGAGCGTTCGATGCTCCTTCAACTGCAGTCCAGAGGGGGAGACAAACTCGAGGTGGTTACCCACACGACGTACCTCGGTCTAACCATTGACCAGGGCTTCTCCCTAAAAAATCACGTGGACCAACTCACCAAAGCCATCCATGTGAAACTCGGCATCCTCTATAGATTAAAGGACCAGATTATCCCCGTAGCCAGGGGTTGCCATTGCAACCAGCGTCCTACTCCCTAAGCTCACCTATGCAGCCTCCATTCTACACGGTGTGGCCTCTACGGAACTAAGCCGGCTCCAGACCTTATACAACAAGATCGCTCGGTTTGCCACAATGTCCCACCCTAGAACACACCACTGTGAGGCCCAGGCCAGGCTCAGGTGGCCGTCACTGGAAGCCCGCCTCATCTACCCAACTCTTTGCCTGGCTTCAAAGTTACTGGGCCCCTCTCCTCCCCCTAGCCTCAAAGGGCTAATCACGGTCAAGTCCATTCATAGGAGCCTCCGCACCTCAGGACAAACTCTCCTCGTGGTTCCTAAAACAAGGACTAAAGCTGGGTCCAGATCCTTCGCGTTCACAGCCCCTTCCAGCTGGAACAACCTCCCACAGGAGGTAAGGGAGGCCGGGTCGGGCCCCTGCTTCCGGTCCAAACTCAAAGCCCACCTGCTCAACAGGAGTACTTGCCAATGCCTTAGGACCTGACCTCACGTCACCCCCCTGATCCCTCTTAGGAAGGTGACCTGACTCCTAGCAACGTAGCTGTTATCCCGTGCTCTCCTAGATCTTCATGTTTATGTGCATGCAACATGTTGTTTTATTTCCTACTTGGAGGTCTCTGACTGTATGTTCCAACTCTTCCTACTCTGATTGTAACCCCATGTAATCCAGCTCTGTAACACAATATGTCATCTATCAACTTGTACTGTTCTGTTACTTGTATGTTATTTTACCCTCGGTCGCCCCTGAAAAAGGGACCTCCGGGGCCCAGTGGGCCTACCCGGTCAACAAAATTCAATAAATAAATAAATAATATTTTTTTGTTATTTTTGGATTTCCAGCCTCTGTCTACGGTACAGGTAGTGTGTAGATAGGTAGTGACTGTGTTTTATTTTGGTGAAAAAGTAGAAATTGTCCTCTTCTTCTGTTTCTTCCCGGTCAGTCCGGTTTGGAACCGACTTTGTTAATTTTAATTTTATTTTTTCTGGGATTAGTGTGGTGTTCCAGTACCGATCAGTTTCAAAAGAACTGTACCTTTTGCTGGCTCTTTTCAAAAGCCCATGACACGGTTTGTAACCGATCAGTTATTATATTACCTGGCTTGAAAGCTGCAATAGGGTAATTTGTTAGGTTGGTCATGTCTGAGAAACCCAAGAAGAAAACCGGTCCCACTGGGTTTCAACACTGTACTGAGTGTAGGGAGGCCTTTGCTAAGGCTGACCCCCACCTCATCTGTGTTTATTGTCTGGGGTTTGACCACCTCAAGTCAGACCGCCAAATCTGTAAAAACTTTCCTAAATCCACTCTATATAAAAGACTGAGTAGGCTGAAGGAAAGGGAGGCTGAGAAGTCCATAGATCCGGATGGCCAGCCTAGTTCGGTTGCGGCCGAACCTGAGTAGGTGCCTACTAACCTAGGCAATACCTCCTCTGGGAAAAGGAGAGCCGACCCCAGTGGGTCGGTTCTGTCAAAGAAAAAGCGCAAGTCTGCTGGTTCGGATCCTGTATCTCACTCTCCAACCGCGGACGAAATAGCCAAAGCTATTAGTATTGTTCAATCGCTTAGACCGGTTCTGTCTGAACCGGTACCGCTGGTTCAGTCAGATCCGTCTCCTCCAGATTATGATCCAGATGCTTATTATGAGGAGTGGGAGGGAGACAAAGACTATCCCGGTGATGATGGCGATGATGATGACGATGATGAGGGGGGTCTGGATGTGCCCATCTCCCCAGACAGGCCCTCAGGTGTCTCTCCTCCCAGGCTCTCTGAGTCCCCTTCACATTTTTTGTTCTACAAAAAGGTGGCAGAAACCCTGCAGCTTCCCTTGGTTGAAGCCGCAGAGGAGGATGGAGAGCCTGATTTTGTGGAAATGATGGACATCCCAGAGTCCAAAAAGCTGTCCATCCCTCTTCATAAATCCTTGGGGAAACAGACACAAAATTTTACAAACTCCTTATTCAATACCTCCTGTGGATAGGAAACTGGACATGAGGTTTTAGTTACCAGGTTCAGCTACGGAGTTCCTTTACAGTCACTGCAGCCATGTTGGGGTAGTGCAGGTTGCAGCCTGTGACAGGGCTAACATTCCTTTGGCTTCACACTCCCAGATAAGGACTCCAGGAAAGTGTATGCCATGGCCATAAAACAGTATTTGGCATCCTCTTTGGGACTCAGGCAGGCTACTTATATGGCCTACACAGCCAGGTACCAGAAATCCAGATGGGATACGGTTCTGGAACTGGCTAAACAGGCCTCTCCCCCAGCTAGCCAAGGAGCTGGAGGAGGTGGCTGCTGATGGAATTGAGGCATCCAAAATGCAATTTCATGCTGCTGTGGACTCCAGTGATGTGGCATCTAGAGTCATGGCTACATCTGTGTCTCTCAGAAGACATGCTTGGCTCAGATGTACTAGCCTTTCACAGGATACCCAGACTAAGGCCATGGATTTTCCTGTAGTAGGTAACTCTCTGTTTGGGGAGCAGACAGAGGCTTACATGAAGAAAATGGCTGAATACAGGACCATGTACAGGAGTACACAGGCCAAGGAAAGGCAGGCCACTCCACACAAGCAGCAGTCTAGGGGCAGGGGCAGGCCCTTTCAAAGGCCTTTTTACCAAGCCCAGGCCTCCTCTCCCTTCCCACAGAGGGGGTTCTTCAGAGGGAGGGATAGGAGGGGGATGAGCATGGCTGCTCCCTCCTCCTCTCAGTCTAAGGCTCCTGCCAAGCAGACACCCTGATGTGTCAGCCCCGGGTCAACTCCCCATTTCCAGTAGGAGGCAGGCTGGCTTACTACTTCCAGGCCTGAAAGTCTGTGACTTCAGGCAAGTGGGTCCTGGAAGAAGTAAGCCAGGAACTGGCCCTCAGCTTCAAAACATTTCCAAAAACAGGGCCAAGTCTTTTCCACCTGCATCAGTCTCAGAAACCCTTGCCCTAGCGGCAGAGGTTTCCTCTCTTCTAGCTCTCAGAGCTATAGAGAAAGTTCCTACTCAGCACAAGGGAAAATGACTGTATTCTAGGTACTTTCTTACCCCAAAGAAAACAGGAGAGTGGCGACCCATCCTAAACCTAAGGTATTTGAACAAATACATTTCAAAGCCCAAATTCAAAATGGTAACGCTGGGAATAATCCTTCCCTCTCTAAGGCCAGCGGATTGGCTAGCATCTCTGGACCTCAAGGATGCCTACTTCCATATTCCTGTCAGGTGCTTCCACAGAAAATACCTCAGGTTCGAGTTGCCTCAGGCCATTACCAATTCAGAGCCATGCCATTTGGCCTAACATCAGCTCCAAGGGTGTTCACAAAGTGCCTTGCAGTAGTGGTGGCTTACCTCAGAAGACAGGGTATCACCATCTTCCCATATCTGGATGACAGGCCCTCAGTGGGTCAGTCACCTTTACAGGTCAAGTCAGCTCTTCAAACTACCCAGGATCTATTCAGCTCCTTGGGGTTTCTTCTCAATCTTCCAAAGTCTGTACTCGAACCAGTTCAACTTCTCACCTTTATAGGCATAGAGTTGGACACTGTACAAGCAAAAGTGAAGGCCCTAGAGGATCTCGCTTCCTCCTTTAGACCTCAGGTCTCCTGCCCAGCAAGACAGTTCCTCCAGCTCCTGGGCCACATGGCAGCTTCCACAGCAGTGGTGCAGGGAGCAAGGTTCCAGATGAGGTACATTCAGTTTCATCTGAGGTCTTTTTGGTCTCAGAAGAAGGATTCACTTACCAAACTGATTCCAGTGACTCAGAGTCTGGTCCAAGCTCTCCAGTGGTGGCTGGACCAGGACAACCTCAGACAAGGGGTTCCATTTCTCCCTCAAGTCCCATCTGTAGTTCTAACTACAGATGCTTCTCTCCTAGAGTGGGGAGCCCACCTGGGAGCCCTGACAGCTCAAGGGCTCTGGTCTCCACAGGAGTCTCTCCTTCATATCAATCTCCTGGAACTCAGGGCAGTTTTCCTAGTCAGAACGGACAACACCACCACCTCGGCCTTGTGCACAGAAGCCATGAAGCTGTAGTCTCTGGCCTATTCTCTTCAGACTTTTCTGGTAGCAGTTCACCTTCCAGGGAAGGACAATGTACTAGCAGATGCTCTGAGCAGAATTTCACAGGGACACCACAAGTGGTTCCTGGATCCTCACATCCTGAAGGTCATCTTCTCCAGGTGGAACACTCCAGAGATGGATCTCTTTGCAGCACTGGACAATCATCAACTTCCTCTGTTTTGTTGCAGACTTCCAGTCCTGGGGACGGTTCCCCAGGATGCTCTCTTTTTGGACTGTAAGGGCAGGTTTCTCTATGCCTTCCCTCCCTTCACTCTGCTGTTTAGAGTTCTGATCAAGATCAGGACTCAACCCTGCACAGTGATACTGGTGGCTCCAGATTGGGCCAGACAGCCTTGCTATCCTCTACTGCTGTCCTTGTCAGTGTCATGTCCCCTGTCTCTGCCCAGGACATACAATCTCCTGTCCTTCTCCCAGGGGTGGATCTGGTACCCCAATCTCCAGTATCTCAATCTCAAGGCCTGGCTCTTGAAGAGTTAAAATATGCAGCACTACATCTTTCTCAGGGAGTTCTGGATATTCTGAAGGTCTCCAGGAAACCTTCCACTAGAAGAACTTACAACTCCAAATGGAAAAGGTTCAGTATTTGGTGCTCTCAGAAAGGCATCCTGCCCCATTCTGCAGACATTTCCACAACCTTAGACTATCTAGTTCATCTCAGTGGTTTAGGTCTTAGGCCTGCCACTCTGAAGGTTCATCTAGCAGCTGTCTCTGCATTCCTCTCAGCAGGGAAGGGCTCTTCCCTGGCATCTCATCCTGTTTTCAGAAAGTTTTTCAAAGGTCTGATTCACATTAACCCTCCCTTTAGGGAGCCCACTCCGCCTTGGGATCTTAATGTCTGCATAGCTCAGCTAATGCAGCCACTCTTTGAACCTCTGGCTTCGGCCGAATTTAAGTACTTGACCTGGAAAACTGTGTTGCTGGTAGCCATTACTTCTGCCAGGTGGATTAGTGAGTTACAGGCTCTGTCAGTTGAACCTGACTTAATCTCCTTCCATAGGGACAAAGTGGTCCTAAGAACCAATAGGAGGTTCTTGCCCAAAGTGGTATCAGATTTTCATCTGAACCAGTCTATATCTCTTCCTGTGTTTTTCACTGACCATTCTTCTTCAGGTGAAAGAAGGTTACACAGTCTAGATGTTAAGAGGGGCCCTTAGCTACTACATTGAGCATACTAAGGCAAATAGAAATGATTGTCTTTAATTGTTTCTCACTTACGGTGAAGTGGGGAAAGGTAAGCCTGCCACTAAAAGAACTATTGCCAGGTGGATTGTTTCTTGTATACAATTTTGTTATGACAAGTTGGGTAGAACGCCCCCTTCAGGCCTGAGGGCTCACTCGACTAGGGGTACAGCTGCTTCTCTAGCTGTGGCCAGAGATATAGCTTTGTTAGAGATTTGTAAAGCAGCCACCTGGAAAACAGTGCATACTTTCACCAAGCATTACTCCCTGGACATCCAGGCTAGGAGTGATGCTAGGTTTGGTACAGCAGTACTGCAGAGCCTCTTCCCAAAGTAGGTTCTGCATTCCCTCCTCCATAGGGAACTGCTTGGTAGTCTGCATTATGTCTGAATACAGCAAGACTTCACGTTGTTTGAAGAAAAAATTACTCACCATAGTAATGTTGTTTCTTCTAATGGAGTCCTGCTGTATTCAGACCCCCCCCCGCCTCCTCTCTCAGAACCTGGTTTGGGGAAGTGGGCTGGCAGGTACAGTGTTGCACCTCAGGGGTGTACCTTGTACCCTTCCTCTTGGGTGAGGTAGATGTTATTATTTTTCTGGTGTTTTTTACTTAAATATTGTCACTACCTTTCCTTCTTGGGTTCTCCACTTGAGTCTTTTGGGCCCAAAAAGAATATTTTGCCCTTTGGCTATATTTTGAACAATTTCCATACTATAGTATATTAGTTAGTTTGCTCGTAAGAATCTGATGGTTACGCTGAGAAGTACCGCAGACAGAGGTTTGAAAACCGAGCTCGAGCTCAACGTTCTATGCTTCTGCATAGAGTTAGTTCTTTCCTCTCCGGGGCAGTTCAAGTGCTGGGGCTAACTGCATTATGTCTCAATACAGCAAGACTCCATTAGAAGAAACAACATTACTATGATGAGTAATTTTTTCTTTTGTGCTGTTCACTATCAGAAACATGCGGAAGAACCATCCTAATATAACTACAGCATGAATCTAGCATGTATATTGAACAAGTAACACTAGGGGGAAGA
Source organism: Neoceratodus forsteri (assembly GCA_016271365.2). Taxonomy (NCBI): domain Eukaryota; kingdom Metazoa; phylum Chordata; order Ceratodontiformes; family Ceratodontidae; genus Neoceratodus; species Neoceratodus forsteri. The sequence continues at coordinate 1,730,326,736 of CM057456.1, forward strand.
GATTTTTAAAAATGGCGAATGGCGGCCATCTTTGATGAAGTGAGTCATTAATTACAAAATCAGTTACAAAAAAGTTTTAATGACATCTAAGAAAACACAAAATATACTGAGCATGAATTGTAAGGTGTCAGAAATACATTTTTGCCAAAAAAAAAACTATATAATGAATTTTTTTGCTAACACATATTGCTGCATTAAATGATGTATTACAATGCTCTTAATGTATCCAGTACAAACTTTCTCAAGTGTTGTTAGTATAGAAAAAAGTAATTTTCTCACAGCTGAAAGTAAGCACGTTTTGTATTTCCCAGGTGAAAATGATACAATAACTTATAAAAACATAGTAATCTTGATATAATTATGTAGTTAATAAACATCTTTAAAAAAATACAAAATCCCACATACCTCCATATGCAAAGCATCATGGGCTGTATATGCAAATCACCACAACATAACGCAGAGAGTCCATCTTAGGGTCGCTGGTTCATTCCACTGGGGTGTCATACAGACGAGGCACACTGATAAGTCCTGGTAGGACAAAACACATATCTGTGTCTTTCTGTTGGCATCCTTTCCAAACTGTGTGAGAGGCCTTTCGGCACCATGCATTTCTGCTTAAAGTTGAACCAGCATAATAATCTATGGTGATTTGCATATACAGCCCATGATGCTTTGCATTATGGGGGTATGTGTGATTTTGTATTTCTTTGAAACTTGGCTTCCTAGCCAATGTCCTTTGGGGTAACCATTGCTCCAGTGCTTGTGCACTGAGGTTCTTCATCTTTAAAAAGCTGTGAATTGTATGATTAGTGGTAATTTATAAATTGGTGCTTTTTTTTTCTTTTTGCAGTTACATTTTTTATTGAATTATGAAGACAGATCATACATCTCAGTAAAAGTACAAGTACAGCAACCATTCATTCTTCACATATTGTAACACTGTTAAGTATTCACATTTAATTCATAATACACAAAAGAAAGGAAAAAAAAAAGAAAAACAATGGTATGGATGTGGGATAGGGCTAGATGTCTCCAAAAGAGTGACCCTAAGGGGACTCCACGTACCCATATGTTATTAATGGCAGGAGTGGGAGGGGTGTGAAGTACAATATGGCCATCAAGGGGGCTTTAACAAGTCCTTACTAATAGGAGTAGTGGGGTTGGAGGATGAGTCCTGGATATAGTGCATAAACGGAGTCCATTTGTCCGAGAAGGCTTGCAGGGTGTCATTGGCCAAATGTGTCAGCTTAGAATAGCTAGCCAGTTTAGCCATGGCTACCAGCCATGCCGTGAGGGAGGGAACCTCCTTGGTCCGCCATCTACACAGAAGTAGCCTTTTGGCTTCCACCAAGGCTTGCAAAAGCCATACAAGATGTGGGCCTATTGGTCTGCACTCGGTAGGAGGGATCCCCAGGATCCAGAATATAGGTGAAGTAGGGACCTGGTACCCCAGAATAAAGGAGCAGCATTTAAGTATTTCAGAATAAAAGGAACGGATGGGGCCATATTGCCATAACCCATGAAGTAGGTTTGCTCTTGAAGCATCACATCTCTGCTGGAGTACGATACCAAAGGTGTCATTTTATTTTGGATAAGGAAGCTCCGGGGGTCTCCACAGGCTTGTTTTGCTGTTAACCAGCTGCTCTGCCACATACCTTCAGTAATAGTGGACCCCAACATGCTTTGCCATTTTCTCTTAGCAGGTAGAGACGGATCTGGCAGGTTCTGTCTCATAAACTTAAATATGTGGCCCACAAGGCCACTCTGTAATTGTAGCCAGCTATCTAAAGGCAGTTTGTTATAAATGGTTTTTACATTGTGTTGACATATCACACAGGTACACCTTCTTTTAAGCCAGGATGAATAAACGTGTCTCATCTGTACATATCTCCAAAAATCCCTTTTCTCTAACTTGCACTTTTCCTTCAAGGAAGTAAAGCTGTCTAGGGTGTAGCCATCTCCCATTAGAATGTCTTTCAGAGTATTAATCCGGTTCCCCTTCCAACCCTCCCAACAAAGGGGTATTTGGTCAATGGTTCAGCTGGGGTTATTCCAAAGGGGAAGGCGCTTCCTCGGATTCAGACATGTCTTACTTATGGCCCCTATTTGTTGCCAAGCCTTGTGAGCTGCTTTAATTTTCAGCCAATATCTGAATTTGGGTGGGAGGAAACTGCCCAGGTACCCCGTAAGGTGATTCCTATGCAGGGCATTCCTTTCAATGGCTTCCCAGGTTGGTAGGTCATTGGTGTTCTCCTGAAACAGTTTACAGGTGGCTGCTACAGAAAAGGCATATGAATAATGTTGGAAATGTGGAAGGCACCACCCTCCCTTATTCCAAGGAGCTCGGAGTTTGGCTTTGCTATATTAAGGAGGTTTATTGTCCCACAGGAAGGCGCTCAGTAGATTGTCCAGATTTTGGAACCATTTCTGCGGGATCTCAACTGGTAGATGGGATAGTATATAGAAAACCCTCGGGGCCATCATCATTTTAATTGCCGCCACCTTCCCTGGTAGGGAGAGGTTGAACTGTTTCCATCTTTGAGATTCCACCTTAAGACTGTTAATTAGGGTAGAGAAATTGACCTCTGGTAGGGAGGACACATTAGCGTTTACTCTAATGCCCAGATATTTAATACCCGCCTTGGCACTGGCTAAGCCCACTTTAGAGATATCTTCAGGTGAAAGCTATTTATTTAAGGGGAGGACTTCACTTTTACCTTGGTTGACCCTGAGGCCTGAGATGTCTGAAAAGGATTGCAATAAAGTCACAATGTAATTTGCGCTGGTAAGAAAATCGTCGGTTAGAATGAGACAATCATCAGCATATAGCAATGCATGGTACGACTCAAGCCCTACGTTTATACCCCTAATTCTTGGGTGCTCCCTCACTGCACTAGCCAGGGCTTCTATAACCAGCACAAACAGCATTGGGGAGAGAGGGCATCCCTGTCTAGTACCCCTGTGCAGTTCGAATGGGTCTGAAAGAATGTTATTGGTCAGCAGTCTGACCATAGGTGAAGTATAGAGAGTTTTAACCCAACCCCTGAAGACACTACCAAAATTGTAGTGCTGCAGCATTGTGTGGAGGAAATTCCACTCCACTGAATCAAAGGCTTTCTCAAAATCTACCGAGATGGCTGCAGCAGGAGTGGGGACTTGTCCTGCCCTTTATATAAGGGATATCAGAGATCTGAGTTGGTCAGCACTGGCACGACTCTTCACAAAGCCCACTTGTGAGGTGTGAATCAAACAGGGAAGGACTTTTTCCAACCTGGCTGCTAACACCTCTGCAAGAATTTTGGTGTCCGCGTTGATAAGCAAAATGGGCCTATAACTTGCAGGGAAAGTATGGTCCTTTCCCTCCTTTGGTAGGACTGTGATAATTGCCTCCCTAAGAGTGGTAGGGAGTACCTCTTTTTTAGAGCTTCGTGTAACATGTCCCTCATGGGGTGAGATATGGTCTCCAGTATTACCTTGTAAAAATCAGCAGGATAGCCGTCCCCCCCCCTGGGAATTTCCTAGAAGCCATCCTATTAATTGCCTCCCTGATTTCATGTGCCTCTATAGGCCCCTCCAGCTGTTCTCTCTGGACATTTGTAATCTTGGGAAGCTTCATGCCTTCTATAAATTTGTCAAATTTGGTCTTGTCCCAAGTAGTATAAGAGCTGTACAGGGATTTATAGAAGGATAGCATGATTTGGTTGATGGCTTCAGAATTGTTGTGTTTTTCCCCTTATTGTTTCGCAATTGGGCTATGTGCCTGTCAGCCTGTTGTTTTTTAAGTCTGTATGCTAGAAGTTTCCTGGCTTTTTCCCCTCCTGCCCAATATTTATGTTTCAGTCTTAATATCTGAAGTTCTGCCTTTCATGAGGCTAACATATTCAGTTTCATTCTTAGAGCCAGGAGGTCATGCAACAAGTCTGGCTTCTGGAGATTTTTGGGGTCTTTCTTATAAAGGCTTTCTTTCTCTCCCAATGCCTTTTCCAACTCCCTGGTCTCATTTTCTCTCTGTTTCTTTCGGTATGCGGCAAAGCTTATAATGCAGCCTCTCACCGTGGCCTTGAAAGCCTCTCAAATGGCTGCCACTGCGGCAGACCCCCGTGGGTTGTCAGAGAAATACTTTTTTACCTCCCCCTTAAGCCATTCCTTAAAGTCTGCCTCTTGTAACAGTAGGGGATCAAGCCTCCAACTAACTGACCTGGCGCCAGGGGCGGAAGGCCCCAGGGACAGGGTATATGGGGCATGGTCTGATATATACAAGGGGGCTATTGTGACATCCAAGGCCTTGCTTGTAATGTTTGGGGATGTAAACCAGTAGTCGATGCTACTGGCAACTTGTTTAGCATCAGAGAAATATGTATAACTGGTATAACAACCCACAAGAGACAGGGCTATCCTAGATCTAGTACTGACTAACAGGGAAAGGATCACAGGTCTCCAGGTAGAAGGTCACCTGGGGGCCAGTGACCATCACATGGTATGGTTCAATTTGGCCACTAGAACTAAATCATCCCATTCCAAGGCAAAAATATGGGACTTCAGAGGAGCTGACTTTGATAAGATGGCCAACAGAGTTAAGCTAGCCCTGGCAAAAAGAAATACTGGTGAGGGGGGTACAGGCAAAGTGGGTAAGCATTAAGGATGCAATACTTGAAGCAACATCCCATTATGTTAGAGAGAAAGGAAGTGCAAAAGAAGAAGGAAACCGCTTTGGTTCTCAAAAACAGTAGCAGAAAAGGTCAGAGCCAAAAGGCTAGCCTTAAAGAAATGAAAGGAAACGCAGCAGGATGAAGATAGGGAGGCATACCAAACTCCCTAAGGGAAGCAGGGAAGGCAGTAAGGCAGGCAAAGGACCAAACTGAGGAAACGCTAGCACAAACAGTAAAAGAAGGTGACAAGACTTTCTATAGATACATTAGTGAAAAGAGATAGTCCATAGGAGGTATTGCTAAGATCAAAGGGGACAAGGGGATGTGTGAGGAGGAGGACCATGTAAAAGCATCTATCCTAAATAGATACTTCTGCTCAGTATTTACTGAAGAGAAGGTAGGGCAGGGCCCACAGCTCAACACCATGCCATGGACACGGGGAGGTGTGCACTAGTACCTTCACAAAAGAAAGGGTCCTACAAGAGCTTGATAAGCTCAGGGTGGACAAGGCAATGGGACTTGATGGCATATATCCCAGGGTACTAAAGAAGCGAAGGGTGGAACTAGCAGAGCCATTATCAGAAATGTTTAGTGAGTCTCTGAGCACAGCAGAGGTCCCAGAAGACTGGAGAAGGGCTCATGTGATCCCGCTCCGCAAGACTGGTAGCAGGGAGGAGGCAGGGAACTACAGACTAGTCAGTTTTACCTCAGTAGCGGGCAAGATTATGGAGGGACTCCTTAAGGAAAGGATAGTGCAACACCTGGAATCCATAGGAGCACAGGATCCAAGACAGCATGGATTTATAACAGGAAGGTCCTGTCAAGCTAAACTCATAGATTTCTTTGACTGAGTAACCAGAGTGGTGGACCAAGGGGGAGGAGTTGATGTCGCCTACCTTGACTTCAGCAAACTTTAGATACTGTTCCACACAGAAGATTGATTAATAAGCTGGGTAAGCTCGGGATGGGTCAGAAATTGGTCAACTGGGTGGCAAACTGGTTGATGGGCAGAAAACAAAGAGTGGTGATAAATGGTATACAGTCAGAAGAGATGCAAGTCACAAGTGGGGTACCTCAGGGATCAGTCCTGGGGCCAGTCCTCTTCAATTTCTTCATCAGTGACATTGCAGATGTACTGGAGGGTAAGGTTTGTCTGTTTGCAGATGACACCAAGATCTGAAACAGAGTAGATGATCTAGATGGGGTGGGCAGAATGAGAAGATAGCTGGATAAACTGGCAAAATGGTCAGGAGAGTGGCAACTGGGGTTTAACGCAAAGAAGTGCAAGATCATGCACATAGGGAAGAGAAACCCTGAAGCAAATTATAGGCTAGGAGGAGAGTTGCTGGCAGTCACAAGGGAAGAAAGAGACTTGAGCATCATCATCACAGATGACCTGAAATCATCCAAGTGGACCACTAAAGCAGTAGGTAAGGCTAGAGGGATGTTGGGGTGTATTAGTAGGGGCATCACAAGTCATAAGATGGAGGTAATAATCCCTCTTTACAAGACACTGGTTAGGCCCCATCTGGAGTACTGCATGCGGGACGGGAGGCCACACCTTCACAAGGACATTAACCAAATTGAGGCAGTCCAGAGAAGGGCAACCAAAATGGTGCAGGGACTGAATCAGAAAACATATGAGGACAGATTAATAGAGCTCAATATGTATACCCTAGGGCCTAGAGCAAAAGAGTGAGACAGGTGATATGATCGAAACATTCAAACACCTTAAGGGCATTAAGAAGGTGAAATAGTCTAACATGTTTCAATATAAGAAAAATAGCAGGACAAGAGGACACAGCATGAGATTAGAGGGAGGCCGATTAGGAGGTAATGTGAGGAAGTTCTTTTTCACAGAAAGGGTGGTGAATGCATGGAACAGCCTACCTCAGGAAGTGGTGGATATGAATATAGTGCAAGGCCAAACAGGCATGGGATAGGCATAAGGGAGCAATACAGATGGACATGAATAGATAGGCTATTGACAGAGCAAAGGCCGATGGCACATTCATGAGGTAGAGATAGAAATGGGCAGACTGGATGGGCCTTGCGGTCCTTATCTGCCGTCAGCTCTATGTTTCTATGTATAGTCCCTCCCATCTGAGTGGGCTATCCTCCAAATGTCCTGCAATTTGTGCAGAGAGAGCATGTCTTTTAAGGCCCTGATGGATCGGGGGTGTGCACCAGGCTTAGAGTTAGATCTGTCCATCAGGAAGTCCATTGTCAGGTTGAAGTCCCCCCCTAGCATGATGTCCACCTCCTCTGCTGCCATCTCCAATATTTATTGTGACAGTTTATGAAAGAATTCCGGGGAATCATCATTTGGGGCATATAGATTTGCTAATAATAAATCTCCCGTGGGGGTGTGAACTTTTGCTAAAACCCATCTCCCTCCCTTGTCTGCCCTTTGTTCCTGCAGCTTCCATTTTAGGTTTTTGTGACATAGTATAGCTACCCCCTCTTTGGCTTTGTTGGCCATGCTATGGACCTCCCAGCCCACCCATTCCCGCCTTAGTTTTTGAGCTTCAGTATGATTTAGTTTAGTTTCCTCCAAGAAGGCTATTTGGGATCTCAGGGATTTTAGTCTGGCTAGTACTTTCTTATGTTTAATAGGTGAGTTCAGACCCTCACATTCCAGGAGGTGGCCGACACCGTATCTTTACCTGCCATAATGTAGTTTTACCAATAATACCTGAGACCATAGCCTGAGTAAAAGGAAACCCCGTATTTTGTGCGCAGAAAACCTGTCCCTTAAATCTTCCCCTAAAACCCTCCTCTGTCTGTCCCCCCTCTTTTTCCTAACCCCGCATAAACCACTAACCATACCATGAGCTGATTCTTTAACTTCTATAACTCCTTTTCCTACCTCCCCTTACCTTTTCCTCCGTACCATACCTTTGCCTAAGAGGGTCCCCCTGTTTAATCGGGCCACTACTGGTGTACATGGTCCATGGTCAGGAGAGCTTCTCCTGGGTGTAGAGCCTGGTATTTTACCAGAATCCGTCAACCTGTCCACCATCACAAACAGTAACAAACACTTCTATTTAACATTGAGCAGGACCCTGTGATCTCCTATTAAGCTACTAATTCAAGAACATTCAAATTGTATAGCAACATTCATTCAGCCACTCTAAGTCCCATGTCCTGAGAAACCTATAACCAGATAAAACAGTGAAAAAAACTATGAGGTAGAACTAGTCCCCCTATAAACACATTGGGGATGCCCCCCGTAGCACAAAATAATCCCTTTAAGCACTTGGAAATCTTGTGCTATCCCCCACTTGCTCAGCCGCTAATAATTACTAGGAAACAGCCTTCTGGTTGGGGATTATAGAAACGTACTCTTGACTAATTTATTCCATACCATGGAGGTTTAGGCAAGCTGCGGAATCCAAATAAGTATGGTAACAATAACCGCAGGCCTATGCAGCGTGTGCTAGAAAGTGCAGTCCCTCGCTCGTGTCGCCACATGTTAAGACATTGCGAAGGCAGTCGGGCTTGAAACAAGAATAGCACCTGCAAGCAACCCTGCCAGGGCAGGGAGACTGAGGACTGAAAACAAGAACAATTTAGGAGGGGAGCAACAGTATTCAGTGTTTTCAAACTTTTACTGTTAGCAAGCAGATATTGTGAAGTGACAGATCCACCACAAACAGCAGTTTGCCATTTGGCAGAGAAAAGCCTGGCAGGGTCCAGGTTGAGCTTCAGATCTAAGTCCTGCTGTGCAGAACATAGCCCATTCAAGCACCTTACTGCCAGAGAATCTCAACCAGATTATGGCCGAGTCCCGGAGAAAGAGGAAAATGTCTCACCCCCCCTCCACAGCCACTAGGAAACCTGAAGTCTGAGGCAAGGAGCAGCCAAGCCTAAACAGTTATGTTGGCAGCTGTTGTTCAACCAAAGGCTCCCCTTCACAATACGCCCAGTCCTTGCAAAGCAGGGCACAGTCTATGAGCAAGCTTTGATCTGTGAGATCTTCAGGCGTTGGGCAGTCAAGGTTCTCCTTTAAATCCAGGGCTTTTGGCATTAGGTCTCCCAAGGGCTCATATCTGTTGGACACCTTGACTGGTGTGACTGCTGGTGAGAGTGTGCTATCATCAGAAAGGACTTGCAATTTCTGTCGGCTCCTGGATCTATTTCTTCTGGGCATAGGTGTTTTTTACTTGGGGTATCCCTTCCAGGCTTCCTTGAATGACCCCTCTGGACTTTCTGCCATGACCCTTCCAGCTCAGCTATTTTGGTGCAGAGCCAGATATTAGTTCCATGGGTGTTGGGGAGACCTCCCTGTTCTGTCTGGCGGTGCCACGTGGAGGTTGTAGGGGTTGATTCTCCCTATGGCCTGGTGACTGTATGGCAAGCAGAAATTGCTTCACTTCCCCAGGGTTGTTAAACATATGAAAAACCTCATTGTGCTGGACTCTTAACTGCATCGGATACCTGAGCGAGGTTGCAATGCCTATTTTGTAAAGCTGCTGTTTTACTCCTGCGCAGGCTCTTCTCCATTTTGCGAGCTCCTGAGAGTAGTCCTGATAAAGCTGAATGGAGCATCCCTGCCATGACAGTGTTTTTAGCTCTCTGGCCAGACGGAGATAGCGCTCCTTCACCTGATAACATAGAAATTTGCACAGAATGGGGCAAAGGCGCTCGCCTGGTTTAGGCTTGGGGGCAAGCCAGTGGTGGGCCCACTCAATTTCTGGACGAGCCTCATGCTCCAGCCTTAGCATCGCTGGCAATGCGTCCTCAAGAAAGGAAATCATGTCCTTGCCCTCCATGCCTTCTGGAATGCCCACAGTTCTAATGTTCTGCCTCCGAGCGCTATTTTCTCTGTCGTCCACTTTAGAAAGTAGGTATTGGATCTGTCCATGATGTTCTCTCAGGTATCCATCATGCTGGGAGAGTTGTTTGGCCTGCTGCTTCGCTTTTTTTCGGAGCCCTCCACTCAAAGAGCTAACAGCCGCAGTTCTTCGTTTATTTTTGTGGATGACTGTTTTAATTCTGCAGTGTCTTGCAGGACTTTGCTCAGCATCGCTGTCATGTTAGCTGTCTTGAGCCATGCTATTGAAGGAGCTTGATGTGGCCATCACCTCCGCTACTCTCTCCTGAGTACTGCCCGTCTCTCGTACTTCAGGATAGGACTCGTAAAAGTTGAATGGCATTGTAATCGCGGCCTAGAGCGAGGGCATCACACGGAGGTTCCAGGTCTTCTGGATATGACGCCGATCACAATACCGCAGCCGAATTGTATGAAAGCAACTCCTTTTAAAAGCTCCCATATTCCGTGAGTGATACCTGGCTTTCCGAGCGCCAGAATACTGACTGGACGCATCGGATGGGCTCTAAGGGGTTCACAGGTGTCTCTGCAGGATTTAGTGTGCCACCATGTTGGCCGTGCCAGGCTACCATAAATTGGTGTTTTTTAAGCAAAGTTCTGTCTTTAGTCTGGTCTTTTGAGGTAGCAGTGTTTAAAAAAAAAAAAAAAAATATGACATGCTTTATTATGCACTCTTTTTCAGCCCCTGATGTTGAGCCCTGCTCTTCAGTTATTTTCCAAATCTACTGATACGGTGCTACATTTCATTTTACGTTTGTCGTGTTGGAGTTTGTTTTGTGGCCTAGAGTTGGCCCTGATGTCACCTTTCTGTAACAATCCATATTTTCACCGAGAAGTCATAACAAGTGGATAACGTGCATCCCTGCTAGGGACTTACTGGCACAGCTCAGAGCTGTGACATATACATGGAATGTAGGGGATATGAACATTCTGCAGTCTTTCACCTCATTAGTCTGTTGCGACAGTGTAAAAGGACAGCAGCACATATCAAGTAGCTCCTGATCTTGACTGAAATCTTTGCAATGTTTATATTTTTTTTCTCCCAAGAGTAACACTAGAAGGAAGATAATATTTGTCTCTACAAGCAGTACTCTACATCATGTTCCAACACTGCCACTATTGCACACACAGATCACCAATATTTGCTTTATGTTTTTCTTCCTCAACTGCAGAGGTCGTATTTTTTGCTGTTGCAAACAAACTTTTGGCACAGTGTTCCCTTCTCTACAGGTGGCATTTGTGGCACTATTGCTATCACACTCATGTTTGTTTGTGGCACCATCTACTTCTTTGTTTTCCACTGGCCATGCTTGTGCTGCATTTGCCAATGCAAACTGGGGGGGGGGGGCGATTTTTGCAGCAGTGTCTGCACAGTCAGATAGGTGTCACCCACAGTTATAAATTCAGAGGTTCGCTTGCTTGGAAAATCATGACCGATACAACCGCATTTTGCCACTGTGGTTTTTTCACAGACTGCTTTCTCATTTTGTGTGACAACCCACCTCTCCCTCTGGGCTGAAACAGCTTTTAGAGAGGTGTCTGTCCTCGGGTATTCGCTGCCACCAGCCGGACCATCTCCAGCACCACCTTCAAGTCTACAAACTTGAATAATTAAATGTGCAATTGCACAAGTTAATGTCTGGTAGTGTGTCTCTCTCGGGTGGCGGATGCTACACAGAGTTTACCACAGCTGGTGGAAACCAAATATTACCTTAGAAAAAAGACATCACAGTCACAACTGTTGAGCAAATAAAGAGCTTTTTACTTAACAGAAAGTGCACTGAGCATTTACAGGATATATATTTACAACACAAGAGAATAAGACTCGTACAGGAAAAGTAAACAAATGGTTTTAAATAACAGATGGCAAAAGAAGGCTATTACTGAAATATGCTAGTACTAAACTTACCCTTCCCTGTCCTTTCAAGAGACCCCTGTGCCCTATGCTAACTGCCAGCTCCCACTGACCTAGCTAGAAGGGTAGGCTCTAATCTTAGATTCTTCCTCCAGCTTCAGAGAACACTCTTCATTGTCTTTCAGCCTCTTATATATTCTCCTGGGAATAGGTAATGCCTGTTCCCCCTTTGAATGCACCAACCATCTAACATGTATGTATTTAATTATCCCAATCAGAGTGAACACCTATCAGTGACCAATTATATTCCCTTTTAACCTTAAGTTTATATTTGAATGAACCAATCCATTCAAACTGGTCTGTGTATGTGGACAGGTCTGTGTGTGTGTGGAGATGTCCACTTGAGATTTATGACCCAGCTCTTATCTAGCAGCTAGGAATTCCACAAGCTGGATGCTGCTGGACAGAGAATTTTAGCCTGTGTGTGGTTTTTTTTTCCAAACTGCTAAAAAACACCAGATAGAGCATCCAAACCATTAACTCTTTCCTTCCCATTTCTGTCACATTTTGTTTTTTGTCACTGTGGTTCTTCACAGACTGCTTTCTCTCATTTTGTTTTTTGTCACAATGGTTCTTCCAAAACTGCTTTCTCTCATTTTTTTTGTTTGTCACTATGGTTCTTCACAGACTGCTTTCTCTCATTTTTTTGTCACAGCTAGTTTTGGAACCCACTTGGGAGAGAGCAATCTTAGACCTGGTACTCTCTAATGGGGATGGAGAGAGGATCTCTAATCTTAAAGCGGGTAGCCATCTGGGAACAATTGACCACCAAACAGTGTGGTTCACGATAAACTTAGCTGTAGAGTCAAGCCACACAAAAGTGAGGGTACTGGACTTCAGGAGGGCTGATTTTGTCAAAATGGGAAAGTGCCTCAGAAAAGCACTAGCAAACAGGCAAGAAGGTGGGGTTGAGCAACAATGGGGAAACATCAAAACCAACTATCACATAGGCAACAAGTCTTTGTGTGAAGCAAATAAATCAAAGCGAAAGAAAAAACCACTATGGTTCTCAAAAGAAGTGGTGGGAAGGTAAGGGAAAAAAGATAGCATTCAGGAAGTATAAGGAAACACAGAAGGAGCAGGACAGAGAACTGTACCAGTTAAAGCAGAAGGAAGCGGGTAAGGCAGTCAGAATAGCAAAGGCCCAAACCAGGAAAAGATAGCCAACTCGGTTAATAAGGGGGATAAAACCTTTTATAGGTACATTAGGGAGCAAAGAAAGACTAAGGCAGGGATACTGAGGCTGAATAAAGAGGAAGGTGGTTGGGCAGAGAGCGACAGTGAAAAAGCAGGGATACTGAATGAATACTTCTGCTCAGTATTCACAGTGGAAAAGCAGGGGGAAATACCTAATCCGGTCAATAGAAGCACTTCGGATAGGAGGGCTGATATTAGTCCTTTCACAGAAGAAAGGGTTCTGAAAGAATTCTTAAAATTGAAGGCGGATAAAGCAATGGGGCCTGATGGGATTCATCCCAGAATTCTAAAAGAACTAAGGGAAGAACTAGTAACACCACTGACTATTCTTTTTAATAAATCATGGGAGGATGGGGTAGTACCTGAGAACTGGAGGAGGGCGGATGTGATTCCCCTTCACAAAAGTGGGAGCAAGACAGAGGCAGGAAACTACAGACCTGTCAGTTTGACCTCAGTGGTAGGGAAAATGATGGAATCACTTCTGAAGGAAAGAATAGTTGAGTACCTAGAGGCCAGTGGGGCACAGGACCCAAGGCAGCATGGATTCACAGTGGGAAGGTCATGTCAGACAAATCTAATTGATTTCTTTGACTGGGTGACCAAAGCAGTAGACCAGGGAGGGGCTGTGGACATGGCCTACCTAGACTTTAGCAAGGCATTTGACACAGTCCCGCACAAAAGATTAATAAACAAATTAGCCAGCCTGGGAGTGGGTCCTAGGGTGGTAGCCTGGGTAAAACACTGGTTGGACAACAGGACACAGTGGGTAATAATAAATGGAGTCTACAGTGAAGAAAGGAGGGTTACTAGTGGGGTACCGCAGGGTTCAGTACTGGGGCAGTCCTTTTTAATGTCTTTATAAGTGACATTGCAGAGGGACTGGAAGGGAAAGTATGTCTCTTTGCAGATGACACAAAGATCTGCAACAGGGTTGATACACAAGGTGGGGTGGAAAGGATGAAAAGGGACTTGGCAAGGTTGGAGGAATGGTCAGATGTATGGCAGCTTAGATTCAATGCAAAGAAGTGCAAAGTAATGCACCTGGGAAACAAAAACCCAGGGAAGAGTACACAATGGGGGGTGAGATACTGACAACAACAAAAATGGAAAGGGACCGGAGTCATATCAGACGACCTAAAGGTGGGCCAGCAATGTGAGAAGGCAGTAAGGAGGGCTTGGGGGATACTGGGATGCATAGGGAGAGGCATCACCAATAGAAAACAGGAAGTTGTTGGCCCTCTGTACAGACAGTTAGTAAGACCACATCTGGAGTACTGTGTACTGTTCTGGAGACCCCATCTCCGCAAAGACATAGACAGGGTGGAGGCTGTCCAGAGGAGGGCAACCAAAATGATGCAGGGTCTGCATCAGAAGACATATGAAGAAAGACTAAAGGAACTAAAGATGCATAGCCTCGAGGAAAGGAGGGAGAGGGGGGACATGATAGAAACATTCAAATACCTCAAGGAATCAACAAAGTCCAAGAGGGTAGTATATTTCAGAAAAGAGATGTGCAAAAACAAGGGGCACATTGAAGATAGAGGGGATGGCTGAGAGGTAATGTGAGGAAGTATTTCTTCACAGAGAGGGTTGTGGATACATGGAACAGCCTTCCTGAGGAGGTCGAGTCAAAAACAGTGGGGGAATTCAAGAATGCATGGGACAGACATAAGGCAATTCTAGTGGGGGGTAGGAGGAAGTAGGCTGTTGGTTAACTAGGATCTGCAGCTTATCCGTTAGGTCGGGAAATGGGCAGACTAGGTGGGCCAAGCGGTCCTTATCTGCCGTAAAATTCTATGTTTTTATGGTTCTTCACAGACTGCTTTCTTTCATTTTGTTTTTTGTCACGATGGTTCTTCACAGACTGCTTTCTCTCATTTTGCTTTTTTGTCACTGTGGTTCTTCACAGACTGCTTTCTCTCATTTTGTTTTTTTATCACTGTGGTTCTTAACAGACTGTTTTCTCTCATTTTGTTTTTTGTCAGTGTGGTACTTCACAGGCTGTTTCTCTCATTATGTTGCTTGCACGCATGTGCAAGAAACATAGTGCCATCATCCGAGTTTTCGGAGGTGTGGCACCCCGTCTTCCAATTCAGTCAGTGAGTTTGCAGGCACGGCCGCAGATCTTCAATGACTGCTGCAGCTGTCTATGACAGCAGTCGAAATGCAGTGGCATACAGTTGAAAGGGAGAGCTCCGCTTCAGTGAGCAGAGCTCTCTCCCCCACACACACACGCACGCAAGCACGCATATTGCATGCTGATGCGCCCCCACGCACACACATTAATTGTACGACGGGGTGCCTAATCCCCGCCGGCTCCACGCCTCCCCCAAAACTCTTTTCAGGTGCCACGCTGGGAGCCCACCCCAGCTGCAAGTAAATCTTGTTATAGCCGACGGGGGTGCCCAATCCCCAAACAGTTTTTTCCAGCTGCCACACTGGGAGCCCACCCCAGCATGGCAAATGTCCCGCTGCCTTAATTAAAAAAACAACCTGTAAATAAAACGGTCCTTCGTAGTCTCACTGCCTCAATTGCATCTATCCACTGTACACCCTGCCTCCCCACCCCATACCACTGAGCTCGGGCGCGATGATCATCGTGGACCGGGAACATGTCTGCACTCTTCAAAGCCGACCGCGAACTGAGGAAATGCCGGTAAGCTGTATAATGGAATAAATAGGGTTTTTCAACTTTGTTGCATATCTCAGGCATTTTTGGGAATTTTTGGCCCAAATTTTCAACATGGGGTTTTTGGGACCCCTCCTCATGAATTCTTGCACTGTCATGGCGTTAATCGGGCCGAAGAGTGATTTCGCCATCACTGCGCGGAAATCACCTTCGGGCCGACACGAAACAACACTGCCAGTGTTCATAAGGTGGGCTCAAAGCCTATTTTGAAAATTTGGTGAAAAATTCCTAACAATGACTGTTTTACTTAGTGTGCTGCGCAGTTCCTACGCATCGTCAGAATTCGTGAATTTTCAATATTTTCACTCCAGATTTTCAACATTGCCATTTTACCACACCTCCTTATGAGCAATACAGCTGTCATTTTTCACATCCTGCCCAAAGCGTGTTTCGCTTATGTAGCGCACAATGGCGCAGTCGGTGTCTGTAAATCAATGTATGGGACACATTAGGAAAATCACAGTGACACTGTTCATGAGTAGAGGTTTCAAAATGGCTATGTCAAAATTTGGCAAAAATTCCTAAAAATGACTGTTTTACGAGCGTGCTTTGCGCAGTTCCTACGCACGCTCGTAAGTTTGCGAATTTTCAATATTTTCACTCCAGATTTCCAACATTGCCATTTTACCACACCTCCTTATGAGCAGTGCAGCTGTCATTTTTCAATCTTGCCCAAAACGTGTTTCCGCCTATGTAGCGCACAATGGCGCAGTCGGTGTGCGAAATCAATGTTTGGGACACATTAAGTAAATCATAGTGACACTGTTCATAAGCAGAGGTCTTAAAATGGCTATGTTGAAAATTTGGTGAAAAATTTTAAAAATGACTGTTTTATGAGCGTGTTTTGTGCAGTTCCTACGCACGCTCGTAAGTTTGCGAATTTTCAATATTTTCACTCCAGATTTTCAACATTGCCATTTTACCACACCTCCATATGAGCAGTATAGCTGTCATTTTTCACATCTTGCCCAAAACGTGTTTCCGCCCATGTAGCGCACAATGGCGCAGTCGGTGTGCTAAACCATGTATGGGACACATTAAGAAAATCACAGTGACATTGTTCATGAGCAGAGGTCTTAAAATGGCTATGTCGAAAATTTGGTGAAAAAAATTCCTAAAAATGACTGTTTTTCGAGCGTGCGTTGCGCAGTTCCTACGCACGCTCGTAAGTTTGCGAATTTTCAATATTTGCACTCCAATGACTTCCAAATACCTAAACAGCACATACAAGCAAGCAACATTCGGCATTGACAAATGCTTGTTTTGTTTTTGTGTCTGTAGTTCTTCACAGACTGTTTTCTCTCATTTTATTTTCTGTCACTGTGGTACTTCACAGACTATTTCTCTCATTTTGTTTTTTTTGCCATGATGGTTCTTCACAGACTGCTTTCTCTCATTTTGCTTTTTGTCACGATGGTTCTTCACAGACTGCTTTCTCTCATTTTGTTTTTTGTCACGATGGTTCTTCACAGACTGCTTTCTCTCATTTTGTTTTTTGTCACGATGGTTCTTCACAGACTGCTTTCTCTCATTTTGTTTTTTGTCACGATGGTTCTTCACAGACTGCTTTCTCTCATTTTGTTTTTTGTCACTGTGGTTCTTCACAGACTGCTTTTTCTCATGTGTAAAGTATGGCTCGTAGTCAAGAGGCCATCTCTTTTCTGTGCATCAGCCCTTCTTGCTCTGGCCAATCAAATGAAAACATTTTTGTTCTTAACACTCAGTCTGCTGATGTTGCATTTGGGGAGGTACATCCAGATTAATATTCGGAAGTGGCAAATCCGAGTCACAGCATCCCCTAATTCATTTCACAAATGTGATCTTTTTCATGATGAAGAACCGAGGCCCCTCCCCGCCATGAAGACACCCAAAACTCGGGCACTTCCCTTAGGCCAAGGGGACTCACAGCGGGCACATACAGATGTATCAGATCATAAGTATGCTCTTCCAGATCTGCAGTTTGTTCAATCCTGTAGCCAGAAAACAGTGAGAGTTTACCTAGTAATTAAAACTCCTGCATCTCCAAGGGTTCTGCATTCAGAAGGCAAAGGAGTGTCTGATAAAGCGGAAGGAGAATGGTCAGAGGGTGCCGAGACCTCCTCAGTACCATTGTTTGATATGTAGGTTATTGCCTTCTTGATTAAAGTAACAAGCAGAATTCTGCAGCTGGTGGAAGTTTACACCTGCCTCTCTCTGCTGTAAACCCAATCCTACCAGTCTCCAGAAACATACACAGGTGTTGCCCAGTTTTCCTTATTTATGGTATCTTCTATATGATAGTCAAAAATCAGACTCTTATCCAGCCAGACACCCAAATATCTATACATTGTATCTTCAGCTATTTGATCACCATTATCAGTCATGATTTTAATATCGGAAGCAGCAGCAATCTTTCCTATTTGTTTTTTCCTAAAAACATTGATTTCGTTTTTTATAATTCATAACCAAACCCGACTCCTTAATCCAAGTACAAAGTGCTAGAAAATCCTCTTGGAGATTTCTTTCCATTCGCTCCATATTCAAGCCATTTGCAACCAAAATGGTGTAATCGGCGTAAAGCCTAAAATTAGAATTTTTTTGCAACTTCCACTACGCCATTTATGTATATCAAAAATAAACTTGGCCCCAAAATTGATCCTTGGGGTACACCCCTCTGAACAGAAACACTGTCAGAGAGGAGACCGTCCACACAAACCTTCTGGGAGCGATCCTGTAGATAGAATGAAAACCATCCCACTACTTCTGTTGACAGGCCTATTTCTGTAAGTCTGTCACACAGCAGGCCATGATCGATGGTGTTGAAGGCCCTGGAAAGGTCCACGAACACTGCACCCACTGACCTACCTCCCTCCAGTTGGGATGCAATCAAATCCACCAGGTCAGTGAGTGCGGTGCCCGTGGAATGGTTCTTCCTGAAACCTGACTGGTAAGCAGAGAGCAAGGAGTGCTGTTCAAGATACTCTCCAAGCTGTTGCTGCACCAACCATTCCAAGACCTTCGACACCGCCGAGAGCAAGGCGATAGGCCTATAATTTGTGGGTTCAGACAGTAAACCTGATTTAAAAATAGGAATAATGTTTGCTTTCTTCCACATTTTAGGAAAAATTCCTTCTGTCAGACTCCAATTAAACAGTTTTGTTAGGATAGGCGCAATCACACTGACTGAATCTCTGAGAAACCTATTCTCAATTCCATCTAAACCAAATGATTTATGTGGGTTTGATTTCTTAATTTCATCTTTTACTTGTTTACAGGAGACACACCTAAATCTAAAATTAGGAATATTTAAAGGTAAAAAAACATTATTAGAGTGTGCCTTTCTTCTCACTGGGTATGAATTGAAATATCTGGGAGGGTTGCAAAATACTCATTTAGTATATTCACTGACTTAATTGGAGTCTGACAGAGACCATTCTTAATCATTTGAATTTTAGGTCTCTGAAGAACAGGGACCTCAAAAGATTTTAACAAGGACCAGTACTGTTTAGAATCAGAGGTTTTATTTATCTTAATTTTATAATAGGCTTGTTTAGCCTTTCTAATTTTTAGTCTTAAAGAATTTCTAACTGATTTATAATTTGCCCAATCCAAAGGATCCAAAGTTCTATTTGCTTTCTTCCAAAGTCTAGATTTAATTCTAATCTGCTTTTTTAATTTTTCTGAAATCCATGGAACATGATTTTTGCTTTGCACTTTGTACTCAAAATGAACTAGTTTGTCACAGACTTCTCTACACCAATTTGTGAATTCTTGAATTGCCAGATCTAAAGATGGCATTAGGAATAATCTATCCCAATTTACCACCATTAGTTTGGCTATAAAGAGCTCTTTATTATAACCCTTAAAAGATATCTTTTTTATTTTTAGGGCTGTTTCATTTGGTATTTGAATGTTTCCCCTATCCAAATTAAATTCACTTCTTAGAGAACAATGATCTCCCAATATGGGTTGATTTATTAAAATTAACTGAGGGTTAACCTTAGTTGTAACAAAAATCAAATCTAGTATATTCCCAGGATTTTGTGGGTGTGTCTTCCTGCTGCCTATCCCTTATTGGCTGCTCATCCACTTGAAGAAGTTGGCCAGATTTGTCTGGAAGACATTCATTAATCTATGTTGTATGGGGTCCTGTAGCCCATTTGCCTACATGAAGTCCGCTAGCTCCTCCATTAGTAAAGACTCCATAACTTTTCCCGCTATAGATGTCAAGCTGACTGGTCTATAATTTTCTGGATCAGCTTTTCTTCCACTGTGGTGTAGGGGGACCACATTTGCTGTCCTCAAGTCCCTAGGGACCACCCCCCATGTCCAGGAAGCTGTTGAATATGTCTGCAAGTGTTCATGCTATCACCACCTTAAGCATTCTTGGGTGTAAGCCATCTGATCCCATAGATTTATCTACTGTCAACCCTTTATCTTGTTCCCTGTTATTTTGGCCATGCTACTTTAGCACTTGCTTTCCTGTCTTCTGCTGTTAACCCATATTCAGATAGTAACCTATTTGTTCAGTATTTCTGCTTTCCCTTCACCCCTTTCCTCTCGTCCTACTTCACATTTCAGCCTCACAATACCCCCTTTAACCTTGCACTTCTTCTGGATGTATCCAATGATTGCCTTTTATCCTTGCTTCAATCCTTCTGCAAGCCTGAGTTTCTCACCTTCCTGCTGGCTACCTTTGTTGCTTCCAGGTACTTCACACTATCCTCCCCTCCTTTGGCTTCCTTTCCACTTCAGGAATGCCCTCCTTCTGGTTCTGGTTCTTACTGCTGTCTTTACATTCAGCCATAAATCATATTGGACATCTTGCCCTTTTTCCCTTTGACACCTTCCGAACTGAGCTTTCTGCCACCTCAGCCATTGCTTTTCTGAATTCTTCCCATTTTTTCCTCCACCCCATCCACCTGTCCTATTCTTCACGTGATTCTTATCAACAGCTCCCTCATACTGTTGAAATCTGCCCTTTTAAAGTTTCATACCTTTACTGCATTTGCCTCTTTGGCGATCCCTATCTGGACCATCAGCTTCATTGTTCTGTGGTTGCTGGAATCATGTGGTTCCAAGACTACTACATTTTGGATCCTTTCACTGTTGGTGAACACCAAATCCAACGGATTCCCAAACTTTGTTCGGCAGTGGACTAGCTGAGCTAGGAATGAGGGCTCATTTAACTAGAGGCACAGCTGCTACTATAGCAGCATCCAGAGATATTCCATTAGTGGAAATCTGTAAAGCAGCTACTTGGAGGACAGTACACACATTTACTAAACACTACAGTTTGGACACACAGTCCAGAAGTGATGCCAGATTTGACACAGCAGTCCTGCAGAGCCTCTTTCCTAAGTAGGTTATCTGCCCACCTCCAAAGGTACTGCTTTGAAGTCTTCAGAGAGTTAGGAATATAGAAGAATACCTGGGGTTAGAAGAAAAAATGACTCACCTTAGTAATCTTGTTTCTTCCAAGGTATTCTTCTATATTCATAACTCTCCCACCCTGCCTCCCCTTCCAGAACCAGATCCTCTGCACTCCTGATTGAGTTTTCTAATGGAAAGTCCCAAAGACTGGCATGCATATTTTTTTAGCCTTAGTGGGAAATATTTAATTCCCTTCTTTTTCCAGGTGATTCTGGCATTCGGGGGGGGGTGTTAGAATTAAAATAATCTTAAGGGTGCTTTATGCTGTCATGGACAGCTTATTTGTGTTACATTTAGATAGTCTTAGTATAGGTTGCCTTGTAGGCTCCTTAGAAATCTGAAACATTGATAGAACGTTGCAGCTGATAAGGGCAGCAGTTTGAATATGTGTCATGAGCCAGTGATAGTTCTATCATTTGCATATAGTTCCATTTTCTCCGGGCAGCTCTACTTAGGAGGCTGACTCCAGAGAGTTATGAATATAGAAGAATACCTTGGAAGAAACAGGATTACTAAGGTGAATAATTTTTTCTTCTTTGTCACAGCCCCCATACTGGCTGAAATTTCAGCTTTCTTGAATATACTTGGTACAGCGTATGAATGAAGTCTATGGCACGTGCGTCCAGTTTGTAAACCAAACTCTTGCATGAGTCAGTACTCTGGTTCAGAGTCATCCTCCAATAAATGGGCACTACATAGTCTACTGCTATCAGCAGCACCCTTCCAGTCTGCACCGGCCCTACGTACTGCAGTCTACCACTTGCTCCTTACTTTGCTGTCACTTGAGAATTTATGAAGACTAACATTTTCTTTATGTGTGTGTTAGAGCACCCACAGGCAACACACCGATTGACCATATTACAGCAAGGTGTGCTTTACCTTGATGTAGATATAGATATATATATATATATATATATATATATATAGATATAGATATATATAGAGAGAGATATATAGACAGAGAAGCTATATCCCAGGCTATATCCTAAATACTTTTGCAGTAAGTGAATAACTGAGAGGTGGTGATGCAATAAACTGATGCACTCACACCTATGTCTGCCTGTTAGAATAAATTGTTGATACATTTGGTTTTAAAATAATAGTGCATGAATAAAATAAGTTAGATCTGATATCTCACTGAATTAATGTAAGGAACATTCACAATAATTTTATCTACTCAGGGCACAATATAGATTTTATCCAAAACTATGGTACCATGTGGTAATCAGCGGAGCTGAATAACATTCTGTAACTGAGAAGTAAATTAATGAGATGTCACACAATGCTGTTCACCTCGAAACAACTGTTGAGTGCATTCACAGATATATTGGCATGTGGTATTAAATGCAAGCCTGTATAAAATCCACTAATCACTATAACTTGTTGTCTAAAAGTAATGAGGTGCAGTTATAAATATATTTGTTCAGCTCAACGGTAACGCCTAAAGTATACAGCTCCACGGTGTTACTGAGAGGGCTCTTTTTATATGAAATCACACATTCAAACAACATGAAGTCTTGCTATATTATGACAATTGCAGTATGATCCAATCTTGGAACTGCCCCGGAGATTAAATAGTTAACTTTCCATGAAGCATGGAACTCTGAGCGCGAGCTCGGTTAGGAAGCTCTGTCTGTTGTGCTTCAAACATAAACTGTTAGATTCTTTACTCCGCCTCACTGAACAGTCGCTCCGGAGATTTCTCCTTCTGCTCGGTTCATTTGTCAGTTTAAAAAGTGTTATTTTATCGGTTTTCAATTGAAAATTAACCGAAATTAAACCGCAATCGGTCGGTTCAAGCTCTGTCTGTGGTAACATAAGTAATAGATAGGTTTTACATTGAATTTTCTGTGTGGAACTTGTACACATTTATCGGTTCGGTTTGAACCGATCAGGTTGTTTGTAAAATTACTAGTCCTTTTTTAGAGTGCGGTTCCCGGTTCTTATCGGTTCTAAAAACGGATTTCATTACGGTTTTTCCACTAACCCGTGACACGGTTGGGAACCAATAAGGGTGTCTTGCTTGGCGGATTGCCATAAATGGGCAAGTTTGGTTAGGCTGGCATTATGTCTGAGAAACCCAAAAGAAAAACTGGACCCACTGGGTTTCAGCACTGTAGTGTTTGTGGGGAAGCTTTTGCTAAGGCTGACCCACACACCACATGTGTCTATTGTCTGGGGTTTGACCACCTCAATTCAGATTGCCAGATTTGCACGAATTTCCCTGCTGCCACCATAGAAAAGAGAGTTGGTAGGCTCAGGGAAAGGGAGGCCAAAAAGTCCGCTGACCCGGATGGCTAGCCCGGTTCGGTTGAGGGAGTGCCCTCTGACCAGGGCGATACTTCCTTGGGCAAACAAAGAGCCAGTTCTGAGGAGCCGGTTCCAGCAAAAAGGACTAGAAAGTCAGCTAGCGTAGAGCCAAAAGTTCTCTCCCCAACTGCTGAAGAAATAGCTAAAGCAATTCAAATTGTCCAGTCTCTTTCCCATCCGACCGAACCGACACCATCAAAGAGGCGTTCGGGCCGGTTCCATCGGTTCAAGATTATGATTTGAGGATTTTTATGAACCGGAGGAGGGGGAAGGGGAATATGAGGAGAGTGAATATGGTTTTGAAGATCTGGATGTGCCCATTGAACCGGACATCTCTCCAGATAGACCCTTAGGGGTTTCTCCTCCCAGGCTTTCTGAGTCCCCTTCTCATTTAATTTTTTATAAGAAAGTTGCTGAAACTCTGCAGCTCCCTGTTGAGGAAGCTGTTGATGACCAAGAGGAGCCTGACTATGTAGAAATGATGGATATTCCAGAGTCTAGGAGACTGTCTATTCCTTTACATAAATCTTTTCGGAAACAGACAGTAAAAGTTTTAAAAACTCCTCACACTATACCTCCTGTGGATAAAAGGATGGACAAGAGGTATACCTTATCAGGTTCCGACACTGATTTCCTCACTCAACAATGCAGCCATGTGGGGGTAGTGCAGGCTGCAGCCTGTGACAAGGCTAATATTCCCTTAGCTTCACACCCCCCTGAGAAGGACTCCAGGAAGATTGATGCTATGGCAAAGAAACAGTACATGGCAGCATCTTTGGGACTCAGACAGGCAAATTATATGGCTTATGCTGCTAGGTACCAGAAATCCAGATGGGATACTGTGCTGGCTCTAGCAAAACAAGTCCCTGACCAGCTTGCCAGGGAACTGGAACAGGTGGCTATGGATGGTATTGAGGCATCCAAGGTGCAATTTCATGCTGCAGTGGACTCTAATGATGTTTCATCAAGAGTCATGGCTACATCTGTGGCTCTTCGTAGGATGGCCTGACTCAGATGTACTACCTGTCTCAGGATACCAAGTCTAAGACCATGGATTTTCCTGTTAGGCAATTCTCTGTTTGGGGAGCAAACAGAGAATTACATGTAGAAAATGGATGAATATAGGACCACCTATAGGATTGCACATGCCAAGGAAAGGCAGGCCACTCCTCAAAAGCAGCTTCCTAAAGGCAGGGGCAGGCCTTTTCATAGGCCTTTTTACCAAACCCAAGCTTCCTCTTCCGCCTATGCCCAGAGGGGGTTCTTTAGAGGGAGAGGCAGATGGGGTACAGGCAGGCCTGCTTCCACCCCTCAGCCCAAAGCTCCCTGCCAAGCAGGCACCTCTGATGGGGTTGCCAGGCTGATTCTTCTCTCTACCTGTAGGCAGGCTGGCTGCACATTGTCCAGGACTGGAAGTCTTTAACATCAGACAAGTGGGTCCTGGAAGTAGTAAGCCAGGGACTGGTTCTCAGCTTCAAAAATTTCCAAGCTGAGAACCAGATCTTTCCACCTGCAACTCCATCAGAGACACTCCCTAGAGGCAAAGGTCTCTACCTCCTGGCTCTCAGAGCTGTGGAAAGGGTTCCCTCCCCACACCAGGGCAAAGGTTTGTACTCCAGGTACTTCCTTACCCCAAAAAAGACAGGAGAATGGCGGCCCATCCTGGATCTCAGATACTTAAACAACCACCTTTTAAAACCAAAGTTCAAAATGGTGACTCTGGGAATTATCCTACCCTCTCTAAGGCCAGGGGACTGGCTAGCTTCCCTGGACCTCAAGGATGCCTACTCTATATTTCCATCAGAAGCTCCCATCGTAAGTACCTCAGGTTCGAGCTGCCTTCAGGCCACTACCAGTTCAGAGCAATGCCCTTTGGCCTCACTTCTGCTCCAAGGGTATTCACCAAATGCCTGGCAGTAGCAGTTGCCTACCTAAGAAGGCAAAAGATTGCCATCTTTCCTTACCTGGACGATTGGCTCATAGTAGGCCAGTCCCCAGACCAGGTCAATTTACATCTTCAAATAACGCAGCAACTGCTTACCTCTCTAGGTTTCCTTCTGAATCTCTCAAAGTCAGTTCTAGAGCTGGTCCAGCTTCTTACCTTCATAGGCGCAGAACTGAACGCACAGGAGGCCAGGGCCTTCCTCCCTCTGGACAGGGCAAAGACCCTAGTCTCCCTGGCCTCCTCATTCACCTAGCAGGTCTCTCAACCAGCAAGGCATTTCCTGCAGCTCCTAGGACACATGGCTGCTTCCACAGCAGTTATGCAGGGAGCAAGATTTCAGATGAGGGACATCCAGTTCCATTTGAGAGCTTTTTGGTCTCAAAGAAAGGATCCTCTTACCAAGTTGATCCCAGTAACTCAAACCCTGATCCAAGCCCTACAGTGGTGGCAGGATCAGAGCAACCTGAGACAAGGAGTTCCTTTTGTCACTCAGTCTCACTCCCTAATCCTTACTACGGATGCATCCCTCTTGGGTTGGGGAGCTCACATGGGCGACCTCACCACCCAGGGTCTGTGGTCTCCCCAGGAATCTCTGCTCCACATCAACCTGTTGGAGCTCAGAGCAGTTTTTCTAGCACTTCAAGCTTTTTCCAAATCTGTTCAGAACAAGATTGTACAGGTCAGAACAGACAACACCACTACAATGTGGTACATCAACAAGCAAGGGGGCACTCTGTCTACGGCCTTGTGCACCGAAGCGATGAAGTTGTGGTCTCTGGCTTGCTACCTGAACACCTCCCTTATGGCAGTCCACCTCCCAGGCAAGGACAATGTCCTGGCAGATGCTCTCAGCAGGATTTCTCAGGGCCATCACGAATGGTCACTGGATCCCCTGGTCTTGGGAGTAGTATTTGCCAGATGGGGTACCCCGCAGATAGATCTTTTTGCAGCTCCAGACAATCACCAACTTCCTGTTTTTTGCTGCAGGCCCCCAGTGTTGGGCTCACTCCCCCTGGATGCCTTAGCCCTCAGTTGGGAAGGGAAGTTCCTCTATGCCTTCCCCCCTTCCCTCTCCCTGTTCAAAGTGCTAGTGAAAATCAGATCCCAATCCTGCAAAGTCATTCTAAGCTCCAGATTGGGCCAGACAACCTGGTATCCACTCCTACTGTCCTTAGCAGTCCATCCTCCCTGTGCCTTCCCAGGAATCACAATCTGTTAACCTGTGCCGGGGGCAGGTTTTGGTATCCGAATCTCAAATCTCTCAATCTCAAGGCTTGGTTCTTGAGAGTTAGGGGTTGCTGATTTACACCTTTCCCAAGGTGTAATGAATATATTGAAGAGCCTCAAGGAAGCCTTCCACCAGACTACTTACAATTCCAAATGGAAAAGGTTTTCCTTATGGTGCTCGGAAAAGCATATTTCCCCAGACTCTGCTGATCTACCCACAGTTCTGGATTATATGGTCCATCTGAATTCTCTGGGGCTGAGACCAGCTACCCTGAAGGTGCATTTGGCAGCTGTGTCTGCTTTTATTTCAGCAGGTAAATTCTCTTCTCTTTCAGCTCATCCTGTATTTTCAAAGTTTTTTAAGGGGTTGCTTCACACCAACCCTCCATTCAGGGATCCTGCCCCTGCCTGGGATCTTAATGTTTGCATTGCTCAGTTTATGCAACCCCCCCTTCGAGCCCTTGTCTTCAGCTGAGCTTAAGTACTTGACTTGGAAGACTGTGTTTCTGGTAGCCATCACCTCTGCCAGACGCATAAGTGAATTACAAGCGTTCTCAGTGGAGCCGGATTTTACCTCCTTTCACAGAGATAAGGTGGTCCTCCGGACTAACAGGAAGTTCCTACCTAAGGTGGTTTCAGATTTCCACCTTAATCAATCTATTTCTCTTCCAGTGTACTTCACTGACCACTCCTCCTCTGGTGAGAGGAGGCTGCACAGCCTAGATGTGAAGAGAGCCCTTAGTTGCTACATAGAGCGTACCAAGGGTCACAGGTTTGACTCCCTCAACTGTTCCTCACTTGTAGGCGAGGTTGGTAAGGGAAGCCAGCCACTAAAGATCCATTGCCAGGTGGATTGTCTCTTGTATCCAATTCTGCTGAAAGTTGGGTAGATCCCCCTCAGGCCTGAGGGCTCACTCTACCAAATTACAGCTGCTTCTCTGGCTGCTGCCAGAGACATTCCTATTCTAGAAATATGTCAAGCAGCTACCTGGAAAACAGTTCACACTTTTACTAAGCATTACTCCCTGGACATCAGGCTAGGAGTGATGCTCGGTTTAACACAGCTGTTCTTCAGAGCCTATTCCTAAGTAGGTTCTGTCCCTCCTCCATGGGGGTACTGCTGTGTAGTCTGCAGTGTAATAATATAGCAAGACTTCATGTTGTTTGAAGAAAAATTACTCACCTTAGTAATGTTGTTTCTTCTAATGAGTCTTGCTATATTATGACTCCCTCCTGCCCTCTCAGAACCTCCGTTTTGGGATGTGGCTGGGCTTTACTAGTTGGCACTTCATTTATGCCCACCTTGTTGTTTTACACCTCTATTTTGGGGTGAATTGGTGTTGTGTTTTTCATTTTCTGGGTCTCTGACTTGAGTCTTTGTCTGAGACCAGGAAATGTGTGTTTAGGTTAGTAGCCAGTTGGCTAGTGTAGGTTTACAGCTTCCACAGAACCTTAGTGAGTTTTAGCTCGTAAAGATCTGACAGTTTATGTTTGAAGCACAACAGACAGAGCTTCCTAACTGAGCTCGCGCTCAGAGTTCCATGCTTCATGGAAAGTTAACTATTTAATCTCCGGGGCAGTTCCAAGATTGGATCATGCTGCAATTGTCATAATATAGCAAGACTCCATTAGAAGAAACAACATTACTAAGGTGAGTAATTTTTTCTTACAGACCCATCACTTCTAACGTAATTTCCACACACACACATATGCACAAAATGAAATCAAACAAAACTAAGTTTGCAGATCGCAGCTTTATTCGGTAGTATTTGTCTTCATCTTGAACAGACTCTCTCCACCTCGTGCTCCCACCTTCAGGAGACTCTGACTGCTCTGCGGGCAACTGACAGATCCCCACTACTCGTCACAATGCAAATGGGCAGGTGCGCAGTTTCAACTAGGTGGCGGGAGTGAGCACTGACAGGCAGCTGAGATAAAAAACAAAATTAACATATTGGGCTGATTTTTTTTCGAAAACAAACGTTGCAATTTACAAGGCAGGCACATCGGGGATCCAGCAGTATCCAACAGGTAAGATCATGACAGGGGCTGTTTAACGCTGCTAGTCTGAAAGAGTGGGAAAAATGAGAGAGTTCAGAAAGTGGGTTATGTCAGTAGGGGATGGTGTTTGCTCAGGGATGTACAAGGTTTGATCATATGTTCAAAAGGCTCAGGTAATGTCACGCAGTTTGGCTTGACGAACACGAGTTGTGGGATGCGTCACCACAGAAACAGTCGCAACCTGTCTCTGTTTGTGAAGCTGATAGGCCATCAAGTGAGAGGCCCTAGCCCCAATGTCATATGACCTCTGTCTGAGAAATGTAAAAGCAGTTTTGGTTTGCTGAAGTCAGTGAGCATCCAAATCTGCCTCAACTTGTTTTAATTGGGGGAGCACCAAATGGTCTCCTTGCTGGTGAGCCATTGTAGAAAGTGAAGTGTGTCCTCCCACCTCCTCTGGTGCTCGTGATGTATTTTGTTTTGGATGGAGGTATATTGAATGGTGTTCTCTCGGGACAGCCTTCAGAGTGTCCCAAGTTAGGGAATGTGAAATATCTATGGGGAGCACTGAATGGTCTCCATGCTGATGACCCATTTGAAGAAAGTGAAGTGTGTCCTCCAATCTCCTCTGGTATTCGTGACGTAATTTGTTTTGGTGGGGGTATACTGAAAGAGGTGTGCTCTCAGGACAGCTTTCAGAGTGTCTAAAGTCAGGGAATGTGAAATATCTGGATTTACATTATCCTGAAGGATCTCATCTATCTTAACACTGATAAAACTCCCAAAAGGATTCCCTGCTGAGATAATAAGGGTTTATTCTCCACTGAGTTGAGTGTTTTTCTAAGCCCAAGTCCCAATGGCTGATCACCGAAGCGTGGTCAGAGTGAGCAATAGCTCCTAGTGTACAGTCTGCTACTAGTGTTAGACTTTCTTTCTGGGTGTAGCAATGATCCATAAGAGAGAATGTGCCATGAACTGCTGAATAATGAGTATAAGCACGTGTACAAGGATGTAAGAAGCGCCACACATCTGTCCAGCCTACCTCCTGAGCAAACCTTTAAAAAATGTCATGGGGAGCTGGTTGTATGTTTGTGTGGTGGGGGGGGGCTCAGATTCAGAGTCCCAATTAGGATTTAGGGAAATGTTGAAGTCTTCTGCAAGCAGGAGTACTCCCTTGGTCTTAGTATTTAATCTAGAACCATTTTAATAGTAGGGGAGTTTGTGCCGGGGGGGGGACATAAATGTTCACCAGAGTAACTTCAATATTATACAATAACCCTTGGACTTTAACTATTCTACCTTCCTGGTCTGACCAGGAGTTAGTCAGTTGGAAAGGGTTATGATGGGGGACAAGGATGGCGACCCCCCTCTTCCAGCCACCCCTAAATAAGGAGAAGAAAGCAGTGTAGAACTCCAGTTTAGTCAATTTCTCATGTTCTTTTTGCAAGAGATGGATCTCCTGCACGTAGATTAGATCTGATAGGGTCTTTTTAAGATGAAATAAAATCCTAGAGCACTTTATGAGGTTAGTAAGCCCACTGACATTTAATGAGTATAATGGCATATGTTGTGATGCCCTTACGGAAGTTAATCAAAAGGGAGAAGAGCCAGCCACAAGCGCCCCCAGCTCCAAACATCCACACAACATGTTAGGGTTAGGGCAGGCATGGGGGCTCGGGGGCAGGCCAGTGGCCGTTCACCTGTGCAAAGGGAAGGGCTACTAAATATAAAAGCACGTGATACCCAATAGCTGAGGTATAAGTCATCTGTTATCAGAGACGTTTTCCACCTGATGTCTGCAGTGCTGTGTTTTATTGCTGCAAGCCCTCCGGGAGAAGCATTACTGCCCAGGGTGAAGATTGTGTGCTTGAACTACCTGATTACCAGCTGTCTTTCATCTCGCTCAGGAGAAGCCCTGCTTCCCGTGCTGAAGTGTACAGCATCACTGTGCAGCCTCTGATTGTACTAAACTGAACTATGCTTTTTTCACTCCCCTGCCCTTAATTCATCACCCTTTTTTGTTGGACAGGCATGGGGGCTAGGAGGTGGGCTAGTGGCCTTTCACCTGTGCAGAGGGAGGGGCTACTAACTATAAAAGCACGTGTTGCCCGAAAGCGCGAACATGAGCGGCACAAGTGCCACTTGGTCAAGAAACAGGACTGGAAGAGGTTGCTCTGGCAAGTGCGGAGGGTAGGTTATTTTATTATAATTTTAAAGCTGCTTGTAATTTGTTGTAACTTGTTTTTGTTGATTCCTACCTTATGGTACATGTTACAGATGCATTTATTGAAGCCACCTCTTCCGGTATATGTTTAAAGCCTAGGCCCCTTTTTAATTATCGTCTTATTATGGGATCTTTTATACATAATGAAGGGTACTGCATTTTTATGTTTAATTTCTTACATTTTTTTTTTTTTAACCGATCAGTATGTCTCTCGCCTGTTGAGTCGCCTGGATTACTCAGTCTCCCCTGATGACTCATCAACAGAATACATATTGTCTAACTTGCTGCTTAATTTGACTTATAAACTACTATACAATACAAAACTTTTAGGGTGTTTGTCAAAACAAAATAGTTATGAGTTGGGGTTGTATTCAGACTTTGGTTATTTTCTTTCTAGGAGGGCTCTGTTTACATTTACATGGCTACTGTTAATCCTGGCTGGGGACATTGAGGCAAATCCAGGTCCCCAGGTTCAAGAAGATAATTTGCAAAAAATATACTGGGAGGCCAAGGGATTGAGATTTATCCATTTGAATGTACGCAGTTTCCTGTTGAAGGAATCTGAACTTGAGGACTGGATGCATTTGAATAACCCTGACATCGTAGGTTTCACCGAGTCTTGGTTGAAGCCTATGGTTATGGACAATCAATGTATTCTGGATGGCTACAAAGTGTATAGAAAAGACCTCCCTAGTAAACAAAAAGGTGGGGGGATTTTAGTATATTACAAGGAACATTTAGACTTACAGGAACTGAAAGTGAATTACAACTCTGCTTGTGGATTGGAGTATTTAATATTGGAATTGGTACTTGGTAATTGCTATAAATTAAGAATTAGTATTGTATACGAGCCACCTAAAGCAGCTTTAAATAAATTAAATGAATTATTGAGGATAGTTGGTTCGTTACAGCCTGGGGGGGGGCCTGTTAGTGATGGAGGATTTTAACTTGAATTAGAATCCAGAACTGGAGCCAGATCTGGAATCCTTAGTAACTAATGTAGGCCTTGTTCAGATCATAAATACATTTACATGATTTAATCTGTTAAGTGGCCGACATACAATCTTGGATTGGATCCTTACAAATCAGTTGGGTAGTATAAAAAGTTTGGGGGTATTTCCAGACACAGTGAGTGACCATTTGGCCACTTACTGTGTCTGGAAATTTAAGACCATTAACCCACCACCTAGGTTTATATCCTTTAGGAATTTTTGTAATGTACTGGGAAATGACCTTAGGGAAAACCTGGCACAAACGGACTGGAGTTATTTAGATGCTATCCTGACAATAGATGAAGCTGTTGATTATTTTAATACTATTCTGCTTGAATTGCAGGATAAGTATTTCCCTAGGGTAACTAAAAGGGTTGGGGGGACTAAAAATAAATGGATTACCACTGAATTGATTACACTGATAAAACAACGCAGCAAAACTTGGAATTTATACAAGAGTTCAGGCAATTTGGCTGATCTGCTAGAATATTGTCGCTTAAGAAATCTTGTAAATCACAAATAAGAAAGTGTAAATCAGAGTATCATTTAAATAATCAACAAAAAGATTTGAACAATCCTAGAAAGTTCTGGACTGCAATTAAGACTTTAACAGACCCTAATGCTAGGTCAGATCCTAATAAGCTAATAATTAATGGCACTGCTATAAAAGATCCAGCGAAGATCAGTGAAGTGTTTTTAAATAAATTTACTGACTACTCAGAATACACACAGAGATTTGCCCAAATGTCAAAAGACAATACTTTAAGTGGTGAGTTGACTAGTAAGACAATAAGACCCTCATTCTGTTTCCGCATAGTTAAGCCTAGGAAGGTTTTAAAATTGTTAAACAACGTTGTCATACATAAGCGTTCTGGTGGAGATGGTCTGGAACCATGGTTTCTAAAATTATTTTCTGAATACATCTATGTACCACTGACTAAGATCTTTAACTTGTCTTTGATTACTGGTCAGTTCCCTTCCCAATGGAAGCAAACCACAATTATTCCAATATTTAAAGGTGGACAAC
The DNA here is from genome assembly GCA_016271365.2 of Neoceratodus forsteri. Taxonomy (NCBI): domain Eukaryota; kingdom Metazoa; phylum Chordata; order Ceratodontiformes; family Ceratodontidae; genus Neoceratodus; species Neoceratodus forsteri. Next base: position 1,730,359,155 of record CM057456.1, read on the forward strand.
AGGATTTAGTGGACAATTATCGTCCTATTTCAATCTTGCCTACCATGGGGAAGCTGTTTGAAAAAATAGTTAATGTCCAATTAACAGAGTACTTGGATTCTGGCGGTCTCCAGTCTCCTGAGCAGCATGGATTTAAAAAAAAAAATCATGGTACAGGCAGAGCCTTGGCAGTCTTCTCGGACTGCATCAGTAGGGCGATGGATAAACACATGCTCAGTGGTGCAGTGTCCATGGACCTGTCAAATGCCTTTGACCTGGTTGATCACCAATTGCTGCTCGGGAGACTGGGGAGTGTCAGATTGCCAGGTTCCTCCCTTGATTGGGTTTTGAGTTATCTATCCCAACGTCCTTTGAGGGTGTATAATGGGGAAGTCCTGTCCCAGGTTGTCCTTATGGAACAGATGTTCACCAGGGATCACTAATGGGGCCACTGTTCTCATAATTTATAGATACTTTGCCATTTGTACTTACCAACATGCATACTTTAATGTATGCAGATGACATTATTCTATATAACAGCTCTCCCTCGGTGGATGTGGATGACCTGAATAGGACCTTGGGTATGGATTACTTTATTTTGGAGGATTGGTTGTTAAAATCTAGACTCTTACTTAATAGTAAGAAGACAGAATGTATGATTTTTGGTTCTAGGCCAAAGACTGCTAAATCACCTATTTTGAAAATTAGTACTAATTCAAGGGATACTGTTGAACAAGTAGTTTGTTTCAAATATTTAGAATGATATTGGACCTGAACTTAAGTTTTACTTTACATATTAAATCAATTTGTTGACAAGCTAACGATAAGCTTGGTGCATTGTTCAGGTTACAGAATTTGTTGACTTTGCCTGCCAGGATCACTCTTGGTAAAAGCATTCTTTTCCAATCTTGAATTATAATTCTTTTTTGTTTACTAAACTTGCCAAAGTGGATTTATCTTTATTGAATACTACCTTCAACGCAATTTGTAGATTTGTATTAGGATTACCTTATAAAACCCAACATTGTACTTTATATAAATTACTGGTTTGGTTGCCACCAAGGTCCATCCAAGAGTATAATTTAAATTGTTTAACTGACAGGACACTGCGTTTGAAAACTGAATCCCCCCTTTTTAACTCAACTGAACAAAGAAGAGAAGCCCGACCTTTAAGGTCAAACAATTCTATCTCTTTAGTAGTCCCAGGAGTTTCAAGTAATATGGGAAAACGTGCAGTATCATTATGTGCTGCTAGAAATTGGAATTGTCTGCCTACTCATTTACATAATTATGTCAGTTATAACATTTTTAAGCAACAGCTCATGACATATTGTTATGCACAGCTTATTTGTAAATGTTTTGTATAATTTGTAGTGTCATATGTCTTTATGTATATTTATTGTAAACATATTTTTGGGTATTTAAAAAAAGGCCCGGGTCATGTATGAAAATGGGCATTGGCTCATTACATTTACCTGGTCAACAAAAGTTTAAATAAAAATAAATAAATAAAGGGTGAACACTGCTTTACACCTGGAATAACAGACTTCTTGTAATCTAACATGAAATAACCATAAACTCTGAGTAGTAGGATAAACACCTAATCCTAAAAATAGGCTCGATAGGGAAAAACCTAACTGTGGGCTGCTGAGAACCCAGTGGAATGCCAACTGAGCTATTCTGGGTAACTGAGATGAACTAGGTACTTCCAAATCTACAGAACGTACATGGGACCTGTGTGGCTTGGCTTGAGCCATGCTGCTGAGGTAATCCTGTTCACGGGGGCCTACAGACATTAGTACGTTGTGGGAGGGTGAAAGGCATAGGTACGTCATGGCTCAGCTCCACTTGAACATTATTATTACAATAGTTATTACTAAACAACAAAAGGGGGAGATGGGGAGAAAATTGAGCTAAAAGGAGTAGTAAGGGAGAAGGGAGAATCATCTTCATGTGGTAGGTAGATGTTGTGGAGGAGGAGGATTCAGTGGTGTCCCACCTCTTGTTATATTGTATCAAATGCCCTGGCTAGTAAGAAGGGCAACACCATTCTGGCTAGAGGACTTAAAGTAGCAGCACAATGAGAAATATCCTTCCAAAAAAGTCAGCCTCAGTCACAATCAACAAAAACTTTAGCTTCTAACCCCAGAAATTTCTTCAGTATGATTAACTCTAGCAGTCAGCCTCCTGTGTTGCACTGCCCTGGAGAGGAATGGAACTTTCTGCTAATGATGGACATCTGTTGGCTCATACCACCATTCAAACTGCTGCCCTTACCAGCTGTTGCGTTCTATAATGCTCAGATTTCATTCTCCACCTGCCTTGTTGGATGCTTCGGAGACTGCTCCTCAGTGTGACTGAGAAAAACTTTAATATTCGATAAAAACAAGTATAAACATTTGATTTGTTTTATTACTGTTGCCCGTCGTAGTTTTAGTAAGTTTTTTAGTTTAGTTTGCGGTATTTTTTGGTAACTCATCGGTTCGTGGAAACCACTGAGAAACCGATCAGACAGTTTAATTTTGTGTTAAAGTCCTTGTTTTTTTCACAGTATATAACCTAAGTTGTTTTCCTACTGAGTTTATAGCGGTATTGTTTTATTTTAGTTAAATCGCAGTTTTTGAGGCAGTTGAACTGGAGGTGTCCCAGGAGCAGATGTTTGATTCAAACAACATGAAGTCTTGCTATATTATGACAGTAGCAGCTTGTTCCACCACTAGAACTGCTCCGGAGGTGAAATGGTTAATACCATTCCAAAATAGAACTTTGAGCACGAGCTCTAAGAAGCAGCTCTATCTGTGTAATTTCAAACCTGAACTGTCAGATTCTTTACTCCGCCTCAGTGAACAGTCGCTCCGGAGATTTCTCCTACTGCTCGGTTCATTTCTCGGTTTAAACAGTGTTTTCTCGGTTCGATTCAACCGAGAATAGTTTTATTTTAACACAAAACCGTTGGTTCAAGCTCTGTCTGTGGTAATCGTAAGTAAATTAAAGGTTTTGTCTGTTGGAACTTGTAAGTTTATCGGTTCGGTTTTGAACCGATCAGCTGATTAAAACTTATTTACTTTAAAGTTTAACATTTTAGAGTGCGGTTCCCGGTTCTTATCGGTTCTAAAAACGTGATTTTATTACGGTTTTTCCAATACCCGTGACACGGTTAGGAACCGATAAGGGTGTCTTCCTGGCACTGCCGCTTAAAGGGCAAGTTTTTCTGGTTAGGCTGGCATTATGTGAGAAACCAAAAGAAAAACCGGGCCCACTGGGTTTCAACACTGTGATGTCTGTGGAAGTCTTTGCCAAGGCTGACCCACACACCATGTGTCTATTGTCTGGGGTTTGACCACCTCCAGTCAGACTGCCAGATATGTAAATTTCCTGCAGCCACCCTGGAAAAGAGATTGGGCAGGCTCAGGGAACGAGAGGCAAAAAGTCCGCTGACCGGATGGCCAGCCGGTTTGGTGCCAACGAACCGGAGGGAGTGCCCTCTGACCAGGGCGAGACTTCCTTGGGCAAAGAAAGCTGGTTCTGAGGAACCAATTCCAGTAAAGAAAACAAGAAAGTCAGCAGGTTTGGAGTCCAAACCCTTCTCCAACTGCTGCAGAGATAGCAAAAGCCATACAAATTGTCCAGTCACTGTCTCAGGTTCCGTCCGAACCGCCACTATCTGGCAAAGGTCGGTTCGTCGGTTCCAGTGGTTCAGGAATATGATGTTGAGGAATTTTATGAACCAGAGAGGGGAGGATGATTATGAACAGTATGAATGTGGCTGGGAAGGTCTGGTGTGCCCATTGAACCGGACATTTCCCAGACAGACCTCTAGAATCTCCCTATGCTATCTGAGTCCCATCTCATTTTATGTTTTACAAAAAAGTTGCTGAAACCCTCCAGCTTCCCTTGGAAGAAGCTGTGGATGAGCAAGAGGAGCCTGATTTTGTAGAAATGATGGATATTCCAGAGTCTAGGAGATTGTCTATTCCTTTGCATAAGTCTTTAAGGAAGCAAACAATAAAAATTTTAAAAGCTCCTAATTCTGTGCCTCCTGTAGATAAAAAGATGGACAGAAGGTACACATTGTCAGGTCCTGATACAGAATTCCTTTCTCAGCAATGCAGTCATGTTGGGGTAGTTCAGGCTGCAGCCTGTGATAAAGCTAATTTCCCCCTGGCTTCACATCCTCCTGACAAGGATTCCAGGAAGATTGATGCCAGGGCGAAAAAACAGTATATGGCAGCCTCTCTGGGACTCAGGCAAGCATCAGAAATCTAGATGGGATACTGTTATGGAATTAGCCAAGCAAGCCCATGGCCAGCTGGCTAGCGAACTAGAACAGGTGGCTGCTGATGGCATTGAAGCTTCTAAGGTATAGTTTCATGCTGCTGTGGATGTTAATGATGTTTCCTCTAGGGTCATGGCCACATCTGTAGCTTTTCGTAGGTTGGCCTGGCTCAGGTGTACTAGTCTGTCACAGGATACCCAGACTAAGGCTATGGATTTTCCTGTGGTGGGAAATTCTCTGTTTGGGGAGCAGACAGAAATTACATGAAAAAGATGGATGAATATGGGACTACTTACAAAGTGCCCAAGCTAAGGAGCGGCAAGCCACTCCTCAGAGGCATAGCCCCAGGGGTAGGGGTAGGCCTTTTCACAGGCCTTTTTACCAGACTCAGGCCTCCTCTGCCTATGCTCAGAGGGGCTTCTTCAGAGGCAGAGGCAGACGAGGGGTGGGCAGGCCTGCTCCCACCCCTCAGCCTAAAGCTCCTGCTAAGCAGGCACCCTGATGGGGTGCCCAGGGCCGAGTCTCCTTTACCGGTAGGGGGCAGGCTGGCTTACTTCAGTCAGAACTGGGCTTCTTTAACCTCAGACAAGTGGGTTCTGGAAGTAGTAAGCCAGGGTCTGGTTCTCAGCTTCAAAAGTTCCCAAGTTGAGAACCAGACTTTTCTACCTGCAAGTGCTTCAGAGACCTTTGCTCTGGAAGCAGAGGTCTCAACCCTGTTGGCTCTCAGAGCAGTGGAAGGTTCTCCCTGCACCAGGGCAGGGTCTGTATTCAGATACTTTCTCCCCAAAAGGCGGAGAATGGCGCCCATATTAGACCTCAGATATCTGAACAAGCATCTTTTGAAACCAAAGTTCAAAATGGTAACTCTGGCAATGATTTTACCCTCCCTAAGGCCAGGGGACTGGTTAGCCTCCCTGGACCTCAAGGATATCTATTTCCGTCCTAATCAGAAGCTCCCATCGAAAGTACCTCAGATTCGAACTACCTTCAGGTCATTACCAGTTCAGAGCAATGCCCTTCGGCCTTACCTCTGCCCCAAGGGTATTCACAAAGTGTCTAGCAGTGGCAGTGGCTCACTTAAGGAGGCAAAGGATTGCTGTTTTTCCCTATCTAGACGATTGGCTCATTGTAGGCCAGTCCCCAGAACAGGTAAAATCTCACCTGCAAGTTACCCAGCAGCTTCTCACCTCCCTGGGCTTTCTGCTAACTCTACCAAAGTAGGTTCTGGAACCAGTCCAGGTACTCACCTTTATAGGGGCAGAGTTGGACACAAAGCTAGCCAGAGCTTTTCTTCCCTTAGAAAGGGTGACGAATTTAGTGACTGGCCTCCTCCTTCACCCTGCAGGTCTCTCGACCAACAAGACACTTTCTGCAGCTCCTGGGACACATGGCTGCATCCACAGCTGTTGTGAGGAGCAAGATTTCAGATGAGAGACATTCAGTTTCACTTGAGAACCTATTGGTCTCAGAGAAGAGACCCCTTTCAAGTTGGTCCCAGTGACTCGAACCTTGATCCAGGCCCTCCAGTGGTGGCAGGATCAGAGCAATTTAAGATTGGGGTCCCTTCATTCCCCTGCTCATAATTTGACTCTCACTACAGATGCTTCCCTTCTGGGTTGGGGAGCCCACATGTGCACCTTTCCACTCAGGGAGTGTGGTCCCCGGAATCTCTGCTCCACATCAATTTGCTGGAACTCAGAGCTGTCTTTTTAGCTCTTCAAGCATTTTCTGCATCTGTCACAACAAGGTGATACAAGTCAGAACAGACAACACCACAACAATGTGGTACATCAACAAACAGGGGGCACTCGGTCTTGACCTTGTGCACAGGCAATGAAATTGTGGTCTCTGGCCTATTCCCTGAACACTTCCCTCATAGCAGTTCATCTTCCAGGGAAGGACAATGTCCTAGCGGATGCTCTCAGCAGGATTTCCCAGGGCCATCACGAATGGTCCCTGGATCTTCAAGTGCTGGGGATAGTCTTTGCCAGATGGGGCACCCCTCAGATAGATCTTTTTGCAGCCCCAGACAATCACAAACTTCCTCTGTTCTGTTGCAGGCCTCCAGTGTTGGGCTCAGTCCCCCTGGATGCCTTCTCCTGGATTGGGAGGAAGTTTCTTTATGCTTTCCTCCTTCCTCTCCTATTCAAAGTATTAGTCAAAATCAGATCTCAGCCTTGCAGGGTGATTCTGATTGCCCGGATTGGGCCAGGCAGCCCTGGTACCCACTCCTTCTGTCACTGACAATCCATCTTCCCTTTGCCTCCCAAGATTCACAACCTGTTAACTTGTGCCCAGGGAAGGGTTTGGTATCCGGACCTCAAATCCCTCAACCTCAAGGCCTGGCTCTTGAGGAGTTAGAGTTGCTGATTTACACCTCTCTCAAGGTGTTCTTGAAATCTAAAGGCTTCCAGAAAGCCTTCCACTAGGACTACTTATAGTTCTAAATGGAAAGGTTTTCCATTTGGTGTGCTGGGAAAAATATTTCCCCAGAATCTGCTGATTTGCCCATTGTATTAGATTACATGGTCCATCTTAATTCCTTGGGTCTCAGACCAGCTACCCTGAGAGTCCATTTGGCAGCTGTATCTGCTTTTGTGTCAGCAGGAAAGTCATCCCCTCTTTCCACTCACCCTGTGTTTTCCAAGTTTTTTAAGGGATTACTCCATACTAATCCACCCTTTCGGGAACCGGCCCCTGCCTGGGACCTTAATGTTTGTATTGCCCAGTTAATGCAACCCCCTTTTGAACCTCTGTTTTCTGCAGAGCTTAAGTATCTAACTTGGAAAACTGTTTTTCTGGTGTCTATCACTTCTGCTAGACGCATAAGTGAGTTGCAAGCCTTGTCAGTGGAAACTGACTTTATTTCTTTCCACAGGGATAAGGTAGTCCTTAGGACTAATAGGAAGGTTTTACCTAAGGTGGTTTCAGATTTCCATCTTAACCAATCTATCTCCCTTCCAGTATTTTTCACTGATCACTCCTCTTCTGGTGAGAGGAGGTTGCACAGCCTGGATGTTAAGAGAGCTCTTAGTTACTATATAGGCGTACCAAAGGTCACAGGTTGAATCCTCAACTTTTCCTTACCTATGGTGAAGTTGGGAAAGGCAAATCTGCCACTAAGAGATCAATTGCCAGGTGGATTGTCTCTTGTATCCAATTTGTTATCAGAAACTGGGCAGAGATCCCCCCTCTGGCTTGAGGGCTCATTCTACCAGGGGTACAGCTGTGTCTCTAGCTGCTGCCAGAGACATCCCTATATTAGAGATATGCCAGGCTGCTACTTGGAAAACGGTACACACTTTTACCAGCATTACTCCCTGGATGTCCAGGCCAGGAGAGATGCTCGGTTTGGCACAGCTGTTCTTCAGAGCCTATTCCCTAAGTAGGTTCTGCCCCTCCTCCATGGAGGTACTGCTGTGTAGTCTGCTACTGTCATAATATAGCAAGACTTCATGTTGTTTGAAGAAAAAATTACTCACCTTAGTAATGTTGTTTCTTCTAATGGAGTCTTGCTATATTATGACCTCCCCCCCAGCCTGCCCCTCTCAGAACTTCTACTTGGGTGGGGTGCGGGCAACTTAGTGTGGGCACTATTTTATGCCCTTTTAGCGTTTCTCCCCTTTTGGGAGTTTGGGGTGTGTGTGTTTTATTATACTGTTGTTTTATTCTCATGTTGTTAGAATTGTGTTAGTAGTTCTGGTCCCCTGACTTGAGTCTTGGGTGTTGGGACCAGCAATGGTTGTTAATATTTAGGTAGCCATTTGGCTAGTGTAGGTTACAGCTTCCACACAGACCTTAGTGAGTTTTTGCTCGTAAAGATCTGACAGTTCAGGTTTGAAATTACAGAGATAGAGCTGCTTCTTGGAGCTCGTGCTCAAAGTTCTATTTTGGAATGGTATTAACCATTTCACCTCCGGAGCAGTTCTAGTGGTGGGACAAACTGCTACTGTCATAATATAGCAAGACTCCATTAGAAGAAACAACATTACTAAGGTGAGTAATTTTTTCATCTCCACCAAGGGCACCAGAGGATTATTCCTCACACTTCACTTTTGTGAAGCAGATAGTGGAGGCATTAGACCTTACACAATATGAACCAATACAGGATGAGGAAGAATTGCAATTCCTTGAAATGATGGCGTCAACACCCACCAAAAGGATCCTGTGGCCAATTAATACGTTTCTGAAAAAACAGGTGGTAAAGGTACTGGAAACCTCAAATTCAAACAACTTGAAGTCTTGCTGTATTCTGACAATTGCAGTTAGCTCCAGCACTTGAACTGCCCCGGAGAGTGAAGGGTTAAAATTCTATGCGGGCATAGAACGTTGGGCCCGAGCTCGGTTGAAAACTCTGTCTGTGACACTTTGAAACCAAACCGTCAGATTCTTTACTCCGCCTCACTGAACAGTCGCTCCGGAGATTTTCTTCTCCTGCTTGGTTCAAAGTCGGTTAAAGTTGTTGGTTTTAGTCCACATTAAATTCCGTTTATCGGTTCGAGACTCTGTCTGTGGTACCGTAAGTACATAGGATAGTATTTTTGTGGAAATTGTAAAGCTTTTTCGATCAGTTTGGCTGAACCGATCTTTTAGACAAAAATCTTGTGAAAAAGTTTAGTGTGTGATTACCGGTCCGTATCGGTTTTAAAAAAAAAATGTGAATTTAACGTTTTTTTCCAACATCCGTAACACAGTGAGAAACCGATAGGGGAGTCTTGCCTGGTGGTTGCCTTATAAAGGGTAAGTTTTGTTAGGTTGGCCATGTCTGAGAAACTCCCCAAAAAAAACGGGCCAACTGGGTTTCAACACTGCAGTGTGTGTGGGGAGGTCTTTGCTAAGGCCGATCCCCACACCACTTGTATTTCAAACAACATGAAGTCTTGCTATATTCTGACATATGCAGTGAGTCCCAACCTTCGAACTGCTCCGGAGGTGAAAGAGTTAACTTTCCATGCCAGGCATGGAATGCTGAGCTCGAGCTCAGTTGAGACTCTGTCTGTTGTTCTTCAAACTCAAACCGTCAGATTCTTTACTCCGCCTCACTGAACAGTTGCTCCGGAGATTTCTCCTTCTGCTCGGTTCATTTTGTCGGTTAAAGTACCGTTTTTCTCGGTTTTCGACCGAATTTAAACCGCAGCCTGTCGGTTCAGTCTCTGTCTGTGGTATTTATAAGTACTAGATAGGTTTTACATTAATTCTATTCTGTGTGGAACTTGTAAACGGTTTATCGGTTCGGTTTGAACCGATCAAGTTGATTTAAAAAATCTTAATTTGTGATTTAGAGTGTGGTTACCGGTTCTTATCGGTTCTAAAAAACCCAGATTTTATTACGTTTTTTTCCACGACCCGTTGACACGGTTGGGAACCGATAAGAGGGTCTTGCCTGGCGGATTGCCATAAAAGGGTAAGTTTGGTTAGGACTGGCACTATGTCTGAGAAACCCAAAATAAAAACCGGACCCACTGGGTTTCAACACTGCAGTGTGTGTGGGGAAGTCTTTGCCAAGGCTGACCCCCACACCACCTGTGTTTATTGTCTGGGGTTTGACCACCTCAATGCAGACTGCCAGATTTGCAAAAATTTCCCTGCAGCTACCCTAGAAAAGAGAGCTGGTAGGCTCAGGAAAGGAGGCAAAAGTCCGCTGAACCGGATGGCCAGCCGGTTCGGTTCAACCGAACCAGAAGGAGTCCCCTGACCAGGGCGAGACTTCTGGGCAAAGGAGAGCCGATTCTGAGGAGTCGGTTCCGGCTAAGAGAATTAGAAAAGAGAAATCAGCTGGTGTGGAGCTAAAACTTTCCTCTCCAACCGCTGAAGAGATAGCCAAAGCGATCAAAATTGTTCAGTCGCTTTCCCCGGTTCCGACCGAACCGGCACCATCAGGCAGGCGCTCGGTTCGGCCGGTTCCACCGGTTCAAGATTATGATTTAGAGGAGTTTTATGAACTGGAGGAGGAGGAAGAGGAGTATGAGGAAAGTGAATGTGGATTTGAAAGTCTGGATGTGCCCATTGACCCGAACATCTCCCCAGACAGACCTTCAGGGGTGTCTCCTCCTAGGCTTTCTGAGTCCCCCTCCCATTTCATGTTCTATAAAAAAGTGGCTGAAACCCTCCAGCTTCCTATGGAAGAAGCTGTGGATGACCAGGAGCAGCCTGACTATGTAGAAATGATGGATATCCCAGAGTCTAGGAGTCTGTCTATTCCCTTGCACAAATCTTTTGGGAAACAGACATTTAAAATTTTAAAGACTCCTAACACTATACCTCCTGTGGATAAAAGAATGGACAAGAGGTATACATTGTCAGGCTCAGACACGGAGTTCCTTACACAACAATGCAGCCATGTTGGGGTAGTGCAGGCTGCAGCCTGTGATAAGGCAAACATTCCCTTGGCTTCACACCCCCCCGGACAAGGACTCCAGGAGGATTGATGCCATGGCAAAGAAACAGTACATGGCAGCATCCTTGGGACTCAGACAGGCCAGTTATATGGCCTATACTGCAAAAATCCAGATGGGACACTGTTATGGCCCTAGCAAAACAGGTCCCTGGTCAGCTTGCCAAGGAGCTGGAGCAGGTGGCTGCTGATGGTATTGAGGCATCCAAGGTGCAATTCCATGCTGCAGTAGACTCCAATGATGTGTCTGCTAGAGTCATGGCTACATCTGTGGCACTTCAAAGAATGGCTTGGCTCAGATGTACTAGCCTGTCACAGGATACCCAGACTAAGGCCATGGATTTTCCTGTTGTGGGTAATTCTCTGTTTGGGGAACAAACAGAGAATTACATGAAGAAAATGGATGAATATAGGACCACCTATAGGAGTGCACAGCCAAAGAAAGGCAGGCCACTCCTCAAAGGCAGCTTTCCAGGGGCAGGCCTTTTCATAGGCCTTTTTACCAAGTCCAGGCCTCCTCTTCTGCTTATGCCCAGAGGGGGTTCTTTAGAGGGAGAGGCAGACGGGGTACAAGCAGGCCTGCTTCCACCCCTCAGCCCAAAGCCCCTGCCAAGCAGGCACCCTGATGGGGTTGCCAGGGCCAATTCTCAGCTACCTGTAGGGGGCAGGCTGGCTTACTTTGTCCAGGACTGGGAATCTATGACATCAGACAAGTGGGTCCTGGAAGTAGTAAGCCAGGGACTGGTTCTCAGCTTCAAAAAGTTTCCTAAGATGAGAACCAGATCCTTTCCACCTGCAAATCCACCAGAGGCACTTGCCTTAGAGGCACAGGTCTCTTCCCTCCTGGCTCTCAGAGCTGTGGAAAGGATTCCACCCCTACACCAGGGCAAAGGGTTGTACTCCAGGTACTTCCTTACCCCAAAAAAGACAGGAGAATGGCGGCCCATCCTGGATCTCAGATACTTAAACAAGCACCTTTTAAAACCAAAGTTCAAAATGGTGACTCTGGGAATTATTCTACCCTCTCCAAGGCCAGGGGACTGGCTAGCGTCCCTGGACCTCAAGGATGCCTACTTCCATATTCTCATCAGAAGCTCCCATCGCAAGTACCTCAGGTTCGAGCTGCCCTCAGGCCATTACCAGTTCAGAGCAATGCCGTTTGGCCTCACCTCTGCTCCAAGGGTATTCACAAAATACCTGGCAGTAGCAGTTGCTTCTCTAAGAAGGCAAATAATTGCCATCTTCCCTTACCTGGACGACTGGCTCATAGTAGGCCAGTCCCCAGACCAAGTCAGGTTACACCTACAGATAACTCAGCAACTGCTCACCTCTCTAGGTTTCTTTCAGAATCTTTCAAAATCAGTCCTAGAGCTGGTCCAGCTCCTCACCTTCATAGGCGCAGAGCTGAACACAGAGAAAGCCAGAGCCTTCCTTCCCTTGGACAGGGCAAGGACCCTGGTCTCTCTGGCCTCCTCGTTCACCCTGTAGGTGTCTCGACCAGCAAGGCATTTTCTACAGCTCCTGGGGCACATGGCTGCTTCTACAGCAGTAGTGCAGGGAGCAAGATTTCAGATGAGGGACATTCAGTTCCATTTGAGAGCCTTTTGGTCTCAAAGGAAGGACCCTCTAACCAAATTGATCCCAGTGACTCGAACCCTGATCCAGGCCCTACAGTGGTGGCAGGATCAGAGCAATCTGAGACAAGGGGTTCCTTTTGTCACTCAGTCTCACTCCTTAATCCTTACTACAGATGCATCCCTCTTGGGGTGGGGAAATCACATGGGTGGCCTCACCACCCAGGGGTTGTGGTCCCCTCAGGAATCTCTGCTCCACATCAATCTGTTGGAACTCAGAGCAGTTTTTCAAACAACATGAAGTCTTGCTATATTATAGACATTAGCAGTTTGTTCCAGCTCTAGAACTGCCCTGGAGTGAAATGGTTAAAACCATTCCAAAATAGAATTTTGGCACGAGAGCAGCTCTATCTGTGTCATTTCAAACCTGAACTGTCAGATTCTTTACTCCGCCTCAGTGAACAGTCGCTCCGGAGATTTCTCCTTCTGCTCGGTTCATTTCTCGGTTTAAAAAGTGTTTTCTCGGTTGGATTTAACGAGAATAGTTTTATTTTAACCGCAAAACCGTTCGTTCAAGCTCTATCTGTGGTAACCGTAAGTAAATGAAGGTTTTGTCTGTGTGGAACTTGTAGTTATCGGTTCGGTTTTGAACCGATCAGTGGTTTAAAACTCATTTAAAACTAAAAGTTACTATTTTAGAGTCGGTTCCGGTTCTTATCGGTTCTAAAAACACGGATTTATTCGGTTTTCCAATACCGTGACACGGTTAGGAACCGATAAAGGTGTCTTGCCTGGCACTGCCGTTAAAAGGCAAGTTTTGGTTAGGCTGGCATTATGTCTGAGAAACCAAAGAAAAACGGCCCACTGGGTTTCAACACTGTGATGTTTGTGGGGAAGTCTTTGCCAAGGCTGACCCACACACCACATGTGTTTATTGTCTGGGGTTTGACCACCTCCAGTCAGACTGCCAGGTATGTAAGAATTTCCCTGCAGCCACCCTGGAAAAAAGATTGGGCAGGCTCAGGGAACGAGAGGCCAAAAAGTCCACTGACCCGGATGGCCAGCCCGGTTCGGTGCCAGCCGAACCAGAGGGAGTGCCCTCTGACCAGGGCCAGACTTCCTTGGGCAAAAGAAAAGCTGGTTCTGAGGAACCAATTCCAGTAAAGAAAACAAGAAAATCAGCAGGTCTGGAGTCCAAAATTCCTTCTCCAACTGCTGCAGAGATAGCAAAAGTCATACAAATTGTCCAGTCACTGTCTCAGGGTCCGTCCGAACCACCACTATCGGGTAAAAGGTCGGTTCGTTCGGTCCCAGTGGTTCAGGATTATGATATTGAGGAATTTTATGAACCAGAGGAGGGGGAGGAGGATTATGAACAGTATGAATGTGGCTGGGAAGGTCTGGGTGTGCCCATTGAACAGGACATCTCCCCAGACAGACCTTTAGAATCTCCCTATGCTGTCTGAGTCCCCATCTCATTTTATGTTTTATAAAAGTTGCTGAAACCCTCCAGCTTCCTTTAGAAGAGGCTGTGGATGAGCAGAGGAGCCTGATTTTGTAGAAATGATGGATATTCCAAAGTCTAGGAGATTGTCTATTCCTTTCACATAAGTCTCTTAGGAAACAAACAATTAAAATTTTAAAAGCTCCTAATTCTGTGCCTCCTGTAGATAAAAGATGGACAGAAGGTATACATTGTCAGGCCCTGATACAGAATTCCTTTCTCAGCAATGCAGTCATGTTGGGGTAGTTCAGGCTGCTGCCTGTGATAAAGCCAATATTCCCTTGGCTTCACATCCTCCTGACAAGGATTCCAGGAAGATTGATGCCATGGCAAAAAAACAGTATATGGCAGCCTCTCTGGGACTCAGGCAAGCAAATTATATGGCTTATGTAGCTAGGTATCAGAAATCTAGATGGGATACTGTCATGCAATTGGCCAAGCAGGCCCATGGCCAGCTGGCTAATGAACTAGAACAGGTGGCTGCTGATGGCATTGAAGCCTCTAAGGTTCAGTTTCATGCTGCTGTGGATTTTAATGATGTTTCCTCTAGGGTCATGGCCACATCTGTAGCTTTAGAGGTTGGCCTGGCTCAGGTGTACTAGTTTGTCACAGGATACCCAGACTAAGGCTATGGATTTTCCTGGTGGGAAATTCTCTGTTTGGAGAGCAGACAGAAATTACATGAAGAAGATGGATGAATATGGGACCACTTACAAGAGTGCCCAGGCTGGGAGGCGGCAAGCCACTCCTCAAAGGCATGCCCCAGGGGTAGGGTAGGCCTTTTCACAGGCCTTTCTACCAGACTCAGGCCTCCTGCCTATGCTCAGAGGGGCTTCTTCAGAGAGCAGGGGCAGACGGGGTGGGCAGACCTGCTCCCACCCCCAGCCTAAAGCTCCTGCAAACAGGCACCCTGATGGGGTGCCCAGGGCCAGTCTCCTGTACCAGTGGGGGCAGGCTGGCTTACTTCAGTCAGAACTGAGCTTCTAACCTCAGACAAGTGGGTTCTGGAAGTAGTAAGCCAGGGTCTGGTTCTCAGCTTCAAAAAGTTTCCCAAGTTGAGAAGCAGACTTTTCTACCTGCAAGTGCTTCAGAGACCCTCGCTCTGGAAACAGAGGTCTCATCCCTGTTAGCTCTCAGAGCAGTAGAAAGGGTTCCTTCCTGCATCAGGGCAGGGTCTGTATTCAGATACTTCCTTACCCCAAAAAGACAGGAGAATGGCGGCCCATTTAGATCTCAGATATCTGAACAAGAATCTTTTGAAACCAAAGTTCAAAATGGTAACTCTGGCAATGATTTTACCTTCCCTAAGGCCAGGGGACTGGCTAGCCTCCCTGGACCTCAAGAATCCCTATTTCCACGTCCTAATCAGAAGATCCCATCGAAAGTACCTCAGATTCGAACTGCCCTCAGGTCATTACCAGTTCAGAGCAATGCCCTTCGGCTTTACCTCTGCTCCAAGGGTATTCACAAAGTGTCTAGCAGTGGCAGTGGCCCACTTAAGAAGGCAGAGGATTGCTGTTTTTCCCTATCTAGACGACTGGCTCATTGTAGGCCAGTCCCCAGAACAGGTAACATCTCACCTGCAGGTCACCCAGCAGCTTCTCACCTCCCTGGGTTTTCTGCTAAACCTACCAAAGTCGGTTCTGGAACCAGTCCGGGTACTCACCTTTATAGGGGCAGAATTGGACACAAAGCTAGCCAGGGCCTTTCTTCCCCCAGAAAGTTTAAGGAATTTAGTGGCTCTGGCCTCTTCCTTCACTCTGCAGGTCTCGACCAGCAAGACACTTTCTGCAGCTCCTGGGGCACATGGCTGCATCCACAGCTGTTGTGCAGGAGCCAGATTTCAGGCGAAGCCATTCAGTTTCCTTGAGAACTTTTGGTCTCAGAGAAGACCCCCTTTCCAAGTTGGTCCCAGTGACTCGAACCCTGATCCTAGCTCCAGTGGTGGCAGGATCAGAGCAATTCTAGGCAGGGGTCCCCTTCATTTCCCCTTCTCACGACTTGACTCTCACACAGATGCTTCCCTACTGGGTTGGGAGCCCACATGGCGACCTTTCCACTCAGGAGTCTGGTCCCCTAGGAATCTCTGCTCCAATCAATTTCTGGAACTCAGAGCTGTCTTTTTAGCTCTTCAAGCTTTTCTGCATCTGTCCACGACAAGGTGATACAAGTCAGAACAGACAACACCACAACAATGTGGTACATCAACAAACAGGGGGCACTCGTCTTGACCTTGTGCACCGAGGCAATAAATTGTGGTCTCTGGCCTATTCCTGAACACTTCCCTCACAGCAGTTCATCTTCCAGGAAGGACAATGTCCTAGCGGATGCCCTCAGCAGGATTTCCCAGGGCCATCACGAATGGTTCCTGGATCCTCAAGTGCTGGGATAGTTTTTGCCAGGTGGGGCATCCTCAGATATATCTTTTGCAGCCCCAGACAATCACAAACTTCCTCTGTTCTGTTGCAGGCCTCCAGTGCTGGGCTCAGTTCCCTGGATGCCCTTCTTCTGGATTGGGAGGAAGTTCCTCTATGCTTCCCCACTTTCCTCTCCTATTCAAAGTACTAGTCAAATCTTATCTCAGCCTTGCAGGGTGATTCTGATTGCCCGGATTGGGCCAGGCAGCCCTGGTACCCACTCCTTCTGTCTCTGACAGTCCATCTTCCCCTGTGCCTCCCAGGAATCACAATCTGTTGACTTGTGCCCAGGGAAGGGTTGAGTATCGGACCTCAAATCCCTCAACCTCAAGGCCTGGCTCTTGAGGAGTTAGAGATTGCTGATTTACACCTCTCTCAGGGTGTTCTTGAGATCCAAAAGCTCCAGAAAGCCTTCCACTAGGCTACTTATAGTTCTAAATGGAAAAGGTTTTCCATTTGGTGTGCTGGGAAAATATTTCCCAGAATCTGCTGAATTGCCCATTTTGTTAGATTACATGGTACATCTTAATTCCTTGGGTCTCAGACCAGCTACCCTGAGAGTTCATTTGGCAGCTGTGTCTGCTTTTGTGTCAACAGGAAAGTCATCCCTCTTTCCTCTCATCCTGTGTTTTCCAAGTTTTTAAGGATTACTCCATACTAATCCTCCCTTTCAGGAACCGCCCTGCTTGGGACCTTAATGTTTGCATTGCCCAGTTAATGCAACCCCTTTGAACCTCTGTCTTCTGCAGAGCTTAAGTTCCTAACTTGGAAAACTGTTTTCTAGGTGCTATCACTTCTGCCAGATGCATAAGTGAATCGCAAAAGCCTTGTCAGTGGAGACGTGACTTATTTCTTCCACAGGGATAAGGTGTCCTTAGGACTAATAGGAAGTTTTGCCTAAGGTGGTTTCAGATTTCCATCTTAATCAATCTATCTCCCTTCAGTATATTTCACTGATCCACTCCTCTTTGGGTGAGAGGAGGTTGCACAGCCTGGATGTTAAGAGAGCTCTTGGTTATTTTATAGAGCGTACCAAGGTCACAGGTTCGAATCCCTCCAACTTTTCCTTACCTATGGTGAGTTGGAAAGGCAAACCTGCCACTAAGAGATCAATAGCCAGGTGGATTGTCTCTTGTATCAATTTTGTTAGAAAGTGGGCAGAGCCCCAGGTTTGAAGGCTCATTCTACCAGGGTACAGCTGTGTCTCTAGCTGCTGCCAAAGATATCCCTTTATTAGAGATTTGCCAGGCTGCTACTTGGAAAAGCGTACACCTTTTACCAAGCATTACTCCTGGATGTCAGGCCAGGAGAGATGCTCGGTTTAGCACAGCTGTTCTTCAGAGCCTATTCCCTAAGTAGGTTCTGACCCTCCTCCATAGTACGTACTGCTGTGTATTCTGTAATGTCTATAATATAGCAAGACTTCATGTTGTTTGAAGAAAAAGTTACTCACCTTAGTAATGTTGTTTCTTCTAATGAGTCTTGCTATATTATAACCTCCCAACCTGCCCCTCTCAGAACCTCTACTTGGTGGGGTGCGGCAACTTAGTGTGGGCACTACTTATGTCCTGTTAGCATTTTGTCCCCTTTGGGACTTTGGGGAATGTGTGTATGCTGCAGTGTGTGTTTTATTATACTTTTGTTCCATTTTCATATTATTAGAATGGTGCTAGTATTTCTGGTCCCCTGACTTGAGTCTTGGGTGTTGGGACCATCAATGGTTGTTATTATTTAGGTAGCCATTTGGCTAGTGTAGTTACAGCTCCACACAGACCTTAGTGAGTTTGGCTCGTAAAGATCTGACAGTTCAGGTTTGAAATGACACAGATAGAGCTGCTCTGTGCCAAAATTCTATTTTGGAATGGTTTTAACCATTTCACTCCGGGCAGTTCTAGAGCTGGAACAAACTGCTAATGTCTATAATATAGCAAGACTCATTAGAAGAAACAACATTACTAAGGTGAGTAATTTTTCTTCTAGCACATCAACTTTTTCCAAATCTGTTCAGAACAAAGTTGTACAGGTCAGAACAGACAACACCACCACAATGTGGTACATCAATAAGCAAAGGGACACTCGGTCTGGCCTTGTGCACTGAAGCAATGAAGTTGTGGTCTCTGGCTTACTCCCTGAACACCTCCTTATGGCAGTTCACCTCCCAGGCAAGGACAATGTCCTGGCAGATGCTCTCAGCAGGATTTCCCAGGGCCATCATGAATGGTCACTGGATCCCCTGTCTTGAGGTGATATTTTCCAGATGGGCACCCGCAGATAGATCTTTTTCAGCCCCAGACAATCACCAACGTCCTTTTTGCTGCAGGCCCCAGTGTTGGGCTCAGTCCTCTGGATGCCTTAGTTCTCAATTGGGAAGGAAGTTTCTCTATGCTTCCCCTTCCCTCTCCTGTTGAAGTGCTAGTCAAAATCAGATCTCAACCCTGCAAGATGATCCTGATTGCTCCAGACTGGGCCAGACAGCCCTGGTATCCACTCCTACTGTCCTGCAGTCCATCTTCCCTGTGTCTTCCCAGGAATTACAACCTGTTAACCTGTGCTCAGGGAGGGTTTGGTACCGAACCTCAGATCTCTCAATCTCAAGGCCTGGCTCTTGAAGAGTTAGAGTTTGCTGAGTTACACCTCTCCCAAGGCGTAATGGATATCCTGAGAAACTAGAAAACCTTCCACCAGGGCTACTTATAATTCCAAATGGAAAAGGTTTTCATATGGTGCTCTGGAAAGCATATTCCCCAGAATCTGCTGATTTGCCCTCATCCTGGATTATATGGTCCCTTAAATACCTTGGGGCTGAGGCCAGCTACCCTGAAGTGCATCTGGCAGCTGTGTCTGCTTTTATTTCAGCAGGTAAGCTTCTTCTCTTTCTGTTCACCCTGTATTCTCCAAGTTTTCCAAGGGATTGCTTCACACCAACCCTCCATTCAGGGACCCTGCCCCCGCCTGGGATCTTAATGTTTGCATTGCTCAGCTTATGCAACCCCCCTTTGAGCCTTTGTCTGCAGCAGAGCTTAAGTACTTGACTTGGAAAACTGTGTTTCTGGTAGCCATCACTTCTGCCAGATGCATAAGTGAATTACAGGCTTTGTCAGTGGAGCCTGATTTTATCTCCTTTCACAGAGATAAGGTGGTCCTCAGGACTAACAGGAAGTTCTTGCCTAAGGTGGTTTCAGATTTCACCTTAATCAATCTATATCTCTTCCAGTGTACTTCACTGACCATTCCTCCTCTGGCGAGAGAGGCTGCACAGATTAGATGTAAAGAGAGCCCTTAGGTTACTACATAGGCGTACCAAGGGTCACAGGTTTGCCTCCTCCAACTGTTCCTCACTTATGGTGAGGTTGGTAAGGAAACCTGCCATAAAAGATCCATTGCCAGGTGGATTGTCTCTTGTATCCAATTTTGTTATCAAAAACTGGGTAGGTTCCCCTTCAGGCCTGAGGGCTCACTCTACCAGAGGTACAGCTGCGTCCCTAGCTGCGAGCCAGGACATCCTATCTTAGACATATGTCAAGCAGCTACCTGGAAAACAGTACACTTTCACCAAGCATTACTCCTGGACATCCAGGCTAGGAGTGATGCTCAGTTTAACACAGCTGTGCTTCAGAGCCTATTTCCTAAGTAGGTTCTGTCCCTCCTCCATGGAGGTACTGCTGTGTAGTCTGCATATGTCATAATATAGCAAGACTTCATGTTGTTTGAAGAAAAATACTCACCTTAGTAATGTTGTTTCTTCTAATGGAGTCTTGCTATATATGACTCCTCTGCCTGCCACTCTCAGAACCTCTGCTCTTGGGATGTGGGTGGGCAGTGCAGTGTTACACTTAGTGATGCCCACCTTGTGTTTTCACCCTCCTTTTTGGGGTGTTTGGGTGTGTATTTTATTTTATTTTTTGGATCCCTGACTTGAGTCTTTGTTTTGGGACCAAAAATGTGTTAATATTTAGTAGCCAGTTGGCTAGTGTAGGTTTACAGCTTCCACACAGAATCTTAGTGAGTTTTTGCTCATAAAGATCTGACAGTTTGGGTTTGAAGAACAACAGACAGAGTTTTCAACTGAGCTCGCGCTCAAGATTCCATGCCTGGCATGGAAAGTTAACTCTTTCACCTCCGGAGCAGTTCTAAGGCTGGGACAAACTGCATATGTCATAATATAGCAAGACTCCATTAGAAGAAACAACATTACTAAGCTGAGTAATTTTTTCATCTCTTCCAGTGTACTTCACTGACCATTCTTCCTCTGGCGAGAGGAGGCTGCACAGCTTAGATGTGAAGAGAGCCCTAGTTACTACATAGAGCGTGCCAAGAGTCACAGGTTTGACTCCTCAACTGTTCCTCACTTATGGTGAGGTTGGCAAAGGGAAACCTGCCACTAAAAGATCCATTGCCAGGTGGATTGTCTCTTGTATCCAATTTTGCTATGAAAAACTGGGTAAGGTTCCTCCCTCAGGCCTGAGGGCTCACTCTACCAGAGGTACAGCCGCTTCTCTGGCTGCTGCCAGGGACATCCCTATTCTAGAGATATGTCAAGCAGCTACCTGGAAAACAGTTCACGCTTTTACCAAGCATTACTCCCTGGACATCCAGGCTAGGAGTGATGCTCGGTTTGGCACAGCTGTGCTTCAGAGCCTATTTCCTAAATAGGTTCTGTCCCTCCTCCATGGAGGTACTGCTTTGTAGTCTGCATATGTCAGAATATAGCAAGACTTCATGTTGTTTGAAGAAAAAATTACTCACCTTAGTAATGTTGTTTCTTCTAATGGAGTCTTGCTATATTCTGACCTCACCCCTGCCTGCCCCTCTCAGAACCTCTGTTTTTGGGATGTGGGTGGGCAGTGCAGTGCTGGCACTTAGTAGGTGCCCACCTTGTTGTTTTTCACCCTTCCTTTCTTGGGGTGACGTGGTGTTGTGTTTTTCATTTTTTGGGTCTCCTGACTTGAGTCTTTGTTTTGGGACCAAAAAATGTGTTCTTATATTTAGTAGCCAGTTGGCTAGTGTAGGTTTACAGCTTCCACACAGGACCTTAGTGAGTTTAGCTCATAAAGATCTGACGGTTTGAGTTTGAAGAACAACAGACAGAGTCTCAACCGAGCTCGAGCTCAGCGTTCCATGCCTGGCATGGAAAGTTAGCTCTTTCACCTCCGGAGCAGTTCGAAGGTTGGGTCTCAATGCATATGTCAGAATATAGCAAGACTCCATTAGAAGAAACAACATTACTAAGGTGAGTAATTTTTTCTTACTGTCTGGGGTTTGACCACCTCGATTCAGACTGCCAAATTTGCAAGAATTTCCCTAAGTCTACATTGGATAAAAGGTTAGGTAGACTTAGGGATAAGGAGGCAGAGAAATCCGATGACCCGGAAGGCCAGCCCAGTTCGGTTCCTACCGAACCAGAAGGAGTGCCCTCTGACCAGAGCAATACTTCTCCGGGCAAGAGGAGAGCCGATCCTGAGGGATCGGTTCCTAAAAAGAGAAAACGCAAGGATAAATCAGCCGGTTCGGATCCAGAACTTCATGTTCCGGCTGCCGAAGAGATAGCCAGGGCGATTCGGATTGTGGAATTGCTTCGTCCAGTTCCGACCGATCCTGCGCCTTCTGGCAGGGGTTCGGTTCGGTCGGTTCCCCTGGTTCAGGATTATTCTCCTGAAGATTTTTACGAACCAGAGTTTGATGAGGAGGGAGATTTTGAAGAGGATGATTCCGACAGTGAAAGTCTGGATGTGCCTGTGGAGCCGGACATCTCCCCAAACAGACCTTTTGGTGTTTCCCCTCCTAGGCTTTCTGAGTCCCCTTCCCACTTTCTGTTTTACAGAAAAGTGGCTCAAACCCTCCAGCTTCCTATTGAGGAGGCTATGGAGGATCAGGAGGAGCCTGATTTTGTAGAGATGATGGACATCCCAGAGTGTAAGAGACTGTCTATTCCCCTCCATAAGTCCTTTGGGAAACCGACACAAAAAATTCTTAGGTCTCCTAACTCTGTACCTCCTGTTAACAAGAGAATGGTCAAGAAGTACACCTTGTCAGGCTCAGATATGGAGTTTCTTTATCAGCAATGCAGCCATGTTGGGGTAGTGCAGGCTGCTGCCTGTGACAAGGCAAACATCCCCTTGGCTTCACACCCCCCAGAAAAGACTCCAGGAAGATAGATGCCATGGCAAAGAAGCAGTACATGGCATAATCTTTGGGGCTCAGGCAGGCTAACTATTTGGCCTATACAGCCAAGTACCAGAAGTCCAGATGGGACACTGTACTGGCACTGGTTAAACAGGCTTCCCCCCAGTTAGCCAAGGAGCTGGAGGGGGTGGCTGCTGATGGGATCGAGGCATCAAAGGTGCAATTTCATGCTGCTATGGACTCCAGTGATGTGTCATCAAGAGTCATGGCTATGTCTGTGACTCTTGGGAGAATGGCTTGGCTCAGATATACTAGCCTGTTGCAGGACACCCAGGACAAGGCCATGGATTTCCCTGTGGTGGGTAATTCTCTGTTTGGGGAGCAGACAGAAGATTACATGAAGAAAATGGACAAGTACAGGACCACTTACAGGAGTACCCAGGCCAAGGAGAGGCAGGCAACTCCTCAAAGGCAGCAAGCTAGGGGCAGGGGCAGGCCTTTTCACAGGCCTTTCTACCAAGCACAGGCCTCTTCTTCCTTTTCTCAGAGGGGGTTCTTCAGGGGGAGAGGCAGAAGGGGGATGAGCAGGGCTGCATTCACCCCACAGCCTAAGGCTCCTGCCAAGCAGACACCCTGATGTGTCAGCCCGGGTCGACTCCCCCATTCCGGTAGGAGGCAGGCTGGCTTACTTTGTCCAGGACTGGACATCTCTTACCTCAGACAAGTGGATCCTGAAGGTTGTAAACCAGGGGCTGGTTCTCAGTTTCAAAAATTTTCCGAAACTGAGACCCAGATCCTTTCCACCTGCAAAAACATCAGAAACCCTTACTCTAGAGGCAGAGGTTTCCTCTCTACTGGCCTTAAGAGCCCTAGAGAGAGTTCCTACCCTATACAGGGGCAAAGGTCTGTACTCCAGGTACTTCCTTACCCCCAAAAAGACAGGGGAGTGGTGACCCATCGTAGATTTAAGATACCTAAACAAGCACCTGCTAAAGCCAAAATTCAAAATGGTGACTGTCTTCTTCCCTCTCTGAGACCAGGAGACTGGCTAGCCTCCCTGGACCTCAAGGATGCCAATTTTCACATTCCCATCAGGTGCTCTCACAAAAAGTACCTGAGGTTCAAATTGCCCTAAGGCCATTACCAGTTCAGAGCAATGCCCTTTGGCCTAACTTCAGCTCCAAGGGTGTTTACAAAGTGCCTAGCAGAGTGGTGGCCTTTTTAAGAAGGAAAGGGATTTCTATCTTTCCATACCTGGACGACTGGCTCCTTGTGGGCCAGTCCCCAGACCAAGTCAAGTCAGATCTGCAGGTCACCCAGCAAGTTCTTACTTCCCTGGGGTTCCTTCTCAGTCTTCCCAAGTCAGTTCTCGAGTCAGTACAGCTCCTCACTTTTATAGGAGCAGAGCTGGACATGCTCAAGGCAAGAGCTTTCCTTCCTTTGGAAAGGGCAAAAGCCATCTCACAGCTGGCGTCTTCCTTCCTCCCTCTGGTTTCTCGACCAGCAAGGCATTTTCTTCAGCTTTTGGGCCACATGGCAGCTTCCACAGCAGTGGTCCAAGGGGCCAGGTTTCAGATGAGGGACATTCAGTTCCATCTGAGGACCTTTGGTCCCAAAGGAAAGATCCTCTTACCAAGCTAGTTCCTGTTACTCAGACCTTAATTCAGGCCCTTCAGTGGTGGCAGGACCTGGACAATCTAAGGCAAGGTGTTCCATTTGTCACTCAGACTCACTCTGTGGTTCTTACCACAGATGCTTCCCTTTTGGGGTTGGGAACCCATCTGGGGGTTCTCACAGGCCAGGGACTGTGGTCTCCTCAGGAATCCCTTCTTCATATCAACCTCCTGGAGCTCAGAGCAGTACTTCTTGCCCTACAAGCTTTCTCTCAGTCAGTACAGAGCAAGGTGGTTCAGGTCAGGATGGACAACACTACCGCCAGGTGGTACATCAACAAGCAGGAAGGCACTCAGTCCACAGCCTTGTGCATGGAGGCCATGAAAATATGGTCCCTGGCTTATTGCCTGCAGACCTCTCTGGTAGCAGTCCACCTCCCAGGAACAATGTGATAGCAGATGCAATGAGCAGGATTTCCCAGGGCCATCACAAATGGTCTCTGGATCCTTTGGTGTTGAAAGTGATTTTCTCAAGATGGGGCACTCCAGAGATAGATCTCTTTGCAGCCCCAGACAATCACCAACTTCCTCTGTTTTGTTACAGACCCCCAGTCTTGGGCTCAGTCCCTCTGGATGCTCTGATTTTGAACTGGGAAGGGAAATTTCTTTATGCCTTCCCTCCTTTCCCTCTACTGTTCAAGGTTCTAGTCAAGGTAAGGTCACAACCTGCAAAGTAATTCTGATTGCTCCAGACTGGGCAAGGCAGCCTTGGTACCCCCTGATGCTGTCCCTAGCAGTCCATCTTCCCCTGTCTCTTCCCAGGAATCACAACCTGTTAACCTCCTCTCAGAGGAGGATTTGGTACCCCAGTCTTCAGTCTCTCAATCTCAAGGCATGGCTCTTGAAGAGTTAGAGTATGCAGACTTACATCTGTCCCAATGGGTTCTGGATATTCTCAAAGCTTCTCAAAAGCCTGCCACCAGGAAAACTTACAACTCCAAATGGAAAAGGTTCAGTATTTGGTGTTCCAAGAAGCATATATCCCCTGATACCGCTGAGTTGTCTACAGTTCTGGATTATATGGTTCACCTTAATGGCCTAGGCCTCAAACCAGTTACTCTCAAAGTTCATTTGTCAGTTGAGCTGTTTCTGCTTTCCTGTCAGTGGGGAAGTCTTCCTCTCTGTCATCTCACCATGTATTCTGTAAATTTTTCAGTGGATTACTTCATACCAATCCCCCTTTTAGGGGTCCTGCTCCTGCCTAGGATTTGAATATTTGCATTGCTCAGCTTATGCAACCCCCCTTTGAGCCTATGTCCTCAGCAGAGCTAGACTTGGAAAACTGTGTTTTTGGTTGCTGTTACTTCTGCCAGATGTATCAGTGAACTGTAAGCCCTGTCAGTGGAGCCTGACTTCATTTCATTCCATAGAGATAAGGTGGTCCTTAGAACCAATAGAAGGTTCTTACCTAAAGTGGTTTCTGATTTCCACTTAAACCAATCTGTGTCTCTTCCTGTGTTCTTCACTGATCACACCTCCTCAGGAGAGCAGAGGCTACACAGTTTAGATGTTAAAAGGGCCCTTAGTTACTACATAGACCATACAAAGGGTCACAGGTTTGACTCCCTTCAGCTGTTCCTCACTTATGGGAAGTAGGTATGGGAAAACCTGCCACCAAGAGAACCATTGCCAGGTGGATTGTGTCCTGTATCCAATTCTGCTATGAGAAACTGGGAAAAACTTCACCCTCAGGCCTGAGGGCTCATTCCACTAGAGGTACAGCTGCATCTCTGGCTGTGGCCAGGGATATTCCTTTGTTAAAAATGTGCCAAGCAGCCACCTGGAAAACAGTTCATACCTTCACCAAGCATTACTCTCTGGATATCCAGGCTAGGAGTGATGCTAGGTTTGACACAGCAGTACTTCAGAGCCTGTTCCCAAAGTAGGTTCTGTCCCTCCTGCTTGGAGGTACTGCTTGGTAGTCTGCAGTTGTCAGAATACAGCAAGACTTCATGTTGTTCGAAGAAAAAAATACTCACCTTAGTAACTGTGTTTCTTCTAATGGAGTCTTGCTATATTCTGACCTCACTCCCTGCCTCCCCTCTCAGAACCTGTTTTGGGAAGTGGGTGGGCAGGTGCAGTGTTGTACCCCAGGGGTGTCTTTAGCCCACTTCTGTTGTGTTGGGTGCCTTGTGCTTGATTAGTTAAGAGTTTTTTATTTCTTATTGCTTGGTTTTTTGGTCTTTGGGTTTCCTGACTTGAGTCTTTTGGGAATCTAAAGTCTTTGTTGCCAGTTGGCTAGTAGGAATTTTACAATTTTCACATTATATAGTCAATGAGGTTTAGCTCGTAAGAATCTGACGGTTTGGTTTCAAAGTGTCACAGACAGAGTTTTCAACCGAGCTCGAGCCCAACGTTCTATGCCTGCATGGAATTTTAACCCTTCACTCTCCGGGGCAGTTCAAGTGCTGGAACTAACTGCAATTGTCAGAATACAGCAAGACTCTGTTAGAAGAAACACAATTACTAAGGTGAGTAATTTTTTCTTCCATACCACCTGTGGATAAAAAAGGCCGACAGAAAGTACCGGTATGACCCGCTGGGTGCTGAGGTTTTATTTTCTCACCTAGATCCTGAGGGAGTGGTCCAGGCAGCTGCTTGTGACAGGGCCAAGGTACCTCTGGCTCCCATCCTCCTGAAAAGAATTCCAGAAAACTGGATGGTATAGCAAAAAATGATAACTGGCAGCCTCCCCCAGGCATCAGGGAAGTGAATTACATGGCTTGTGCAGCCCAGTATCAGAGGACCCTGTGGAGTTCTGTCATGGCCATGGCAGACAAGGCCCCACCAGGACTGGCAGCTGACTTGATGGAGACTGCTAAGTGTGGCTTGGAAGCCACAAAATACCAGTTCTACATGGGCTGTGGATGCAAATGACAATGCAGCCAGGTGGATGGCTTTAACCATTGCCTTGAGAAGGTTTGCCTGGCTCAGAGCAACCAATCTCACAAAGGATACTTAAAATAGAGCTATGGATTTCCCTGTTGAAAAACATTCCTTTTTTGGGGATAAGACAGAAGCATACATGAAAAATGTGGATGAATACAAGTCCACCTATAAGAGCAACTTAGCAGAAGAAAGGGCCTCAACTTCCTATAGACCATACGGAAAGGGAGGTAGAGGTAGGGACTATGGTAGACCCTTTTTCTAAGCTCAAGCTACCACTGGGTACCAGCAGAGGGGTTACTTCAGGGGTAGAGGGCATAGGGACTCCAGAAGAGGGCACCAATCCCCTCAGACTGTCACCAAAGCGAAACAGAATCCCTGATGTGCCAGTCAGAGTTGCCTCCTCGATCCTAGTTGGGGCAGGCTGACTCACTACTTCCAAAGTTTGAAAAACATCACCACAGACAAGTGGGTGTTAGAAGTAATGAGTCAGGGACTAGCCCTCAGTTTCAAAACCTTCCCCAAACTGAGACCAAGGTATTTAGGTCCATCAAACCCCACAGAGAGGACACTTTTGGAAAAAGAAGTGTCTACTCTATTAGCATCAAAAGTAGTAGAATCAGTCCCTTCCTCCCAATAGGGGAAGAGAATTCTACTCCAGGTACTTCCTAACCTCAAAGAAAAACGCGGAGTGGTGACCCATTCTAGATCCGAAAGCTTTAAACAACATAGAAACATAGTATCAAACCATGTTCCGTGCACATGCAAGCCAATAGTCAGGATGCCAATACATTTAAAACATATTTTATTAATAAAACACAGCCAACTAGCAGCCTGACATGTTTTGGAGTTTCCTCCTTTTTCAAAGGCTTTGAAAAGGAGGAAACTCCAGATATCGAGCTGCTAATCCAGCTATGTTTATAATAAAATATATTTTAAGCTACTATTAACTGCATATAGTAAGCACTGAGGAATGATATTGTCAGTAGGTTCCTGTAGCACTGCAGTTCAGTGCGCACTCTTTATGCAATATAGAAACATAATAGTTGACAGCAGAAGGACACCACAAGGTCCATCTAGTCTGCCCATTGTCTTTTAGCCTAGCCTTCTAACTGCCCTTGGGCTTGAGTGTTCCCTTGTGTCAACGTGGCTCAGTTGGTAGCACATCCGCCTCTGGACCAGAAGGTCGTGGGTTCTCATCTCACACTGGAATTGGGCTTGTACCTAAAAAATTGCTGGCATCTGAGTGCCATATTAGGGGGGTGCTGTACTGCTGGGGTGTGCCGTCCTTCGGATGAGATGTTAAACCGAGGTCCCTTCTACCCATCCTAGTGTTGTCCTGGTGGGTGTCCAGGTGGAAGTAAAAGAACCCAGGGCACTCTTCGCAAAGTGTAGGGGACATTCCCAGTGTCCTGGCCAACATTCCTCTACCTTAAACCTGTTTATGCAATTATCCAGGCTGTGTGTGGGTGATAATGTGCGATATGGTCGCCACTACACATTCAGTCACTTCACTACCAGTATAGCATTGCTTGTAAAGCGCTTTGGGATACATCGTGTATGAAAAACGCTATATAATTGCTGATTCTTCTTCTTCTTCTTCTTCTTCTTGTATCTGTCCAAGCATTCTTGAACCTACCACTGTGCTTGCCCCCACCACCTCTTCAGGCAGGCTGTTCCAGTCATCCACCACTCTTTCTGTGAAGAAAAACTTCTTGGAAGAGATTGTCTGTTTGCACCTGGTTTAAGCCTGTTATGTACTTGAATGTTTCGATCATGTCACTCCTCTCTCTTCTCTGTTCCAGGGAATACATGTTCAGTTCTTCCAGTCTGTTCCCATAGGACATCTCGTGCAGTCCCTGAATCATTTTTGCTGCCCTTCTCTGCACTGTCTCCACTTGATCAATGTCCTTTTTGAGGTGGGGCCTCTAGAACTGGACACTGTACTCCAGGTGAGGCCTAACCAGTGATCTGTACAGTGGCAGGATCACTTCCTTCTTCTTGCTTGTGATTCCCCTCCCAATGCATCCCAGCATACCGCTGGCCTTTAAAGCTGCCTTCTCGCACTGTTTACCTACCTTCAAGTTGTCTGAGATAATGATTCCCAAATCGCGCTCTTGGGTGGAGACAGCTAGTCTTTCCCCTCCATGGTAATATGTCTTATTTGGATTTCTTTTTTCCTATATGCATGACTTTGCACTTATTGACATTGTATCTCAACTGCCATGCTCCAGACCATTCTTCCAGTTTCTTGAGGTCAGCTTCCATCTTGTCCACTCCCTGCTGGGTGTTAACACTGTTGCATATTTTGGTATCATCATCAAACAGACACACCTTTCTCTGTTGTCCATTAGCTATGCTGATATGAAAATATTGAACAGCAGGGGCCCCAGTACTGAATGAAAATATTAAACAGCAGGGGCCCCAGTACTGAATCCTGGGGCACACCGCTGGTTACTAAACCTTCTGATGACAGTTCTCTGTTTACCTGCACTTTCTGGGTTCTGCCCTGTAGCCAGTTTATAACCCCTTGAAATCTTACTGTATTCTGGCAAATGCAATATGGTCTCACCATAGGACTTCCCCGGAGCCAAAATGGTTAATAGAACCCATGCAAATTATGAAATGCTAGGCTCGAGCTTGGTTTTCAAACCACTGTCCTTGGCTGCACTTCCTGCACTGTCAGATTCTTTACTTTGCTTGCCTCAGTAAGACATCTCTTGAGAGCTCTCGGTCACTTCGACTGAAGAAATTTATTTGTCTCGAATTTTTGAAGTCTGTTTATTTATTTTGATCTTTGATGTACTGTCCTTGGTTCACAGGTAGACTTAGTCTAGATAGTGTGAGTTTCGGTTAGTTTTTTCGGTTCCTTAACGGTTCTTTTAACCAGTTTCTGAGTCTTGGTACGCATTTATCCTACCGTCTGGTAAGGTGGTATCCATTTATTTCTGATAAATTTGATGAGTTACCAGGTTAATTCTCGGTTCGTCAGTTTAATAGCCCGATAAATGTCACAGATCAAGAAACGAATGGGCCCCACAGGTTTCCAACATTGTACAGAGTGTGGGGAACTGTTCACCAGAGCAGATCCTCATTTTGCTTGTGTATTTTTTTGGGGGTTTAACCACCTCAAGAAGGACTGTGAAATTTGTAAGAACTTCCCTCAGTCGACGCTTGAGAGGCAACTTAAATGACTGCAGCAGAAGATGTCCAATAAGGCTGCTGACCCAGCTAAGGACAAACCGGCTACCAGCCAGAATGAACCGGAGGAACAGCCTTTGACCAGCATGACGGTTCCTCGTCTTGAAAATGTCCTGCTGATACAGCCGCTAACCCAGCAACTGCAGGAAAGAGAAAAAAGGAAGAAAAGCATGCAGCGATCGAACTGCAACTGAAGAATGTATCAGTTCCGACCACTGAGGAAATAGCAAAAACTATCAGAATTATCCAGGCACTCCAACCGAGTACTCCGGTCCCAGTTGAGAAGTGGCCACATCTCCCTACCTCTGGCACTGCTTCAGTTCCTGGTTCCTTGGAACACGAAGAGGAGCCTTTTGGCGAGGAGAAAGAAGAGGATGTTGATGATGAGGAGGATGAGGAGTACGGGGAACTGATTGAACGAGATATTTCCCCGGACCCTCATCGTGCTGACTCCCCTGACAAGGGGAATGAGGATTATACCTCTCACTTTGCCTTTATTAAACAAGTAGCCCCGTCCCTTGATCTTCCTACCCAGGAATCAACCAACGAGAAAGAAGAGCAGAACTACATGGAAATTATGGATCTGCCAGTCTCTAAAAGACCGTTACTACCCATCCATAAATCCCTGAAGAAACAGGTTAACAAGATTCTACAGAACCCTACTTCTGTGCCACCGGTTGACAGAAAGGTGGATAACAAGTCATGGGTGGCTAAGGGCAGAGCAGAGTTCCTGTTTGGGCATCCTAGCCATGAGGGAGTGGTGCAGGCTGCTGCCTGTGATAAGGCAAGCATCCTCTTGGCATCTTACCCTCCAGACAAAGATTCAAGGAGGATGGATTCCATTGCTAAGAAGGTATATTTGAGATCCTCTCTGATCATCAGGCAGGCTTCATTCATGGTCTATATAGCCAGATATCAGAGAACATTGTGGAACACTGTGATGGGGATCACAAAATCTGTCCCATCCCCTATGGCAGCTGATCTGGAGAAGGCTGCAGAAAGGAGTATAGAGGCTTAAAAAGCTCATTTTAGGCTGGTTGTGGACAACAATGATGCTGCAGCCACACAAATGGCTTCTTCTGTGTCACGCAGAGGTTTGCTTGGCTCAGGACTACTAACTTGACCCAGGACACACAACCCAAGGCTTTGGACTTTTCCATGTGAGCCTGCCTTTCTGTTTGGTGAACAGACGGAGACCTACATGAAAAAGATGGATGATTATAAGACAGCATATAAAAGTGCTGCAGCTAAAGAGAAGGTTTCCACTCACCAAAAGCAATAAGCCAGGAGAGCCAGAGGCAGGGCTCAGTATAGGCCATTCTTCCGGACTCAGGTCAATCCCCAATACCAACAACAGAGAAGTTACTTTAGGGGCAGGGGCAGAAGAGATGGCAACCAAACTAGCCCCAGAACTCAAACAGCATCCCAGCCTAAGCAGGCTCCCTGAGGTGTCTGCTCAGGTCACCTCTCCAACCCAGATAGGGGGTAGGCTGGCCCACTACCTCCAGGAATGGCAGACCATCACCACAGACAGGTAGGTCCTGGAGGTAGTGGGCCAAGGCCTAGCTCTCAGTTTCAAGTTCAGGGCAAAGCTGCGAGCAATGGGTCTTCAGACAATCCTCCCTACCAGAAACAGTGTTACTGGAAAGGGAAGTATTAAACCTCCTATATCTAGGAGCAATAGAGCCAGTTCCTCTGGCACAGAGTGGGAAAGGTCTGCACTAAGGGTACTTCCTCACGATAAAGAAAACAGGGGAGTGGTAACCCATACTGGATCTCAGGCACCTAAACAGGCATCTGCTGAAGCCAAAGTTCAAGATGGTGACCCTGACTACAATCCTTCCAACCCTAAGACAAGGGGATTGGTTGGCATCCCTAGATCTAAAGGATGCATATTTCCACATCCCCTTAAGGCAGTCCCACAGAAAATTCCTCAGATT
This sequence comes from Neoceratodus forsteri, assembly GCA_016271365.2. Lineage (NCBI taxonomy): Eukaryota > Metazoa > Chordata > Ceratodontiformes > Ceratodontidae > Neoceratodus > Neoceratodus forsteri. The sequence goes on from CM057456.1 coordinate 1,730,391,122, forward strand.
CAGACGACCATCAGGCCATTACCAGTTCAAGGCAATGCCTTTTGGACTTACTTCTGCTCCAAGTGTGTTCACAAAATGCATGGCTGTGGTTGTGGCACACCTCAGGAGACAAGGAGTAATAGTCCTTACCTGGACAACTGGCTAGTCATAGGGCAGTCTCTTCAACAGGTAAGGCAGTCTCTGGCACTCACACAGGAACTACTATGGTCTCTGAGGTTCATGGTCAACCTGAAAAAAGTCAGTGTTGCAGCCAGTGCAGCTCCTGGAATTCATAGGAGCCGAACTGGACTCTGTCAGAGGAAAGGCTTTTCTTCCCCAGACAAGGGCAGATAGCCTAGTGCAGCTCGCAGGCACCTTCAAGCTCCAAAGCCTAAGGCCAGCCAGGCATTTCCTGCAGTTGTTAGGCCATATGGCAGCCTCAACAGCTATGGTATCAGGGGGCACGATTTCATATGAGAGATGTCCAGCATCTACTGGCACCAGAAAACAGATTCTTTATCAGAGCTGATACCAGTCTCTCAAATGTTCCTGCAAGCACTTCAGTGGTGGTTGGACTTGGACAACCTCAGGCAGGGAGTCCCATTCCTACAGGAACAGCCCTCCCTGGTGCTAACCACAGATGCTTCCCTGCTGGGGTGGGGGGGGATCACCTAGAGGAGCACACTGCTCATGGCACATGGCTCAAACAAGAGTCCTTATTTTACATCAACCTGCTGGAGCTCAGGGCAGTCGTTCTAGCACTTCAGGCATTCACTAGCGTGCTGCAGGGAAAGGTAGTGCAGGTCAGGACAGACAACATGACCACAGTGTACTACATCAACAAGCAGGGAGGCACAAGGTCAACATCCCCTGTGCACAGAAGCCATGAAAATATGGAGACTGGTTTATCCTCTGGGAATTGTCTTGTCACCAGTTCACTTACCAGGAAAGGACAATGTGCTAGCAGATGCACTGAGCAGGATAAATCATAACCATCACGAATGGTCACTGAACAGGCAGGTGTTGCAGGTAGTGTTCAAAAGGTGGGGCACTCCAGAGATAGACCTTTTCACAGCCCTAGACAACTACCAGCTTCCCTTATTTTGCTGCAGGCCCCTTGTGAGGTGCTCAGTCCCACTGGATGCACTGATCCTGGACTGGACAGGGAAGTTTCTGTATGCCTTTTCACTGTTCCCTTTGCTTCTGAGGGTCCTGAACAAGCTCAGATTCCAGCCAGCCACAATGATTATCATTGCTCCAGACTGGGCCAGGCAGCCATGGTACTCCCTGGTTCTGGCACTGTCAGTTGCCTAACCAATCAGCCTCCCCAGGAGGCACAACTTGTTGACTTCTTTCCAGAGCCGGATCCTATACCCCAACCTTTGGTCTCTCAGGCTCAAGGCCTAGCTCTTGAGGACTTGGAGTATGCTGACCTACATCTTTCTGAAGGGGGTCATGGAGGTTCTTAGGGTTTCTAGAAAGCCCTCTACTAGGAGGACTTACACATCCAAGTGGAAAAGATTCTCCATTTGGTGTCAGAACAAGAATTTGGATCACACTCAAGCGGGTTTGCCAGTGGTCCTGGATTATCTAACCTACCTTCATTCCCATGGCCTGAGGCCACCTACACTGAAAGTGCATTTAGCAGCTGTCTCAGCCTACCTGTCAGCAGGCAAGGCATCATCCCTGGCCTCAGATTCAGTGTTCAGGAAATTCTTTAAGGGGTTGCTACATTTGCACCCATCACATAGGACTGCCACCCCAGTGTGGGACCTGAACATATGTATTGCACAACTCATGCAGCCACCTTTTGATCCTATGTCATCAGCTGATCTCAACTATCTAACTTTGAAAACTGTGTTTCGTTGCAATCACTTCAGCCAGGAGGATTAGTGAGCTCCAGTCCATGGAGACTGACTATGTTGCATTCCACAGGGACAAGGTGGTCCATAGGACCAACAATAAGTTTCTCCCTAAGGTGGTGTCTGACTTCCATATCAATCAGTCCATTACACAACCAGTATTTTTCACTGACCATTCCTCTTCATGGGAACGTAGACTGCATAGCCTGGACGTAAAAAGAGCTATCAGCTGCTACCTGGAACATACAGAAGGCCACAGAGGGGAAAAGACTCGACTCTTTTTGACCTATGGGAAAGTCGGAAAAGGTAAACCAGCCATGACAAGGTCCATAGCAAGGTGGATCATGGCATGTATCCAATTCTGTTATGGCAAAGTGGGCAAACAACCCCCACAGGTCCTCAGGAAACACTCTACCAGAGGAACAGCTGCATCATTTATTTATTGAATTTTCTGAATTTTACTTATTTGTGAAGCGCCTTGATATCTGAAAGGCGCTCTATTAAATAAAATTTATTATTATTATTATTATCAATAGCAGCTTCAAGGGATATCCCTTTGCTGGAAATCTGCAAAGCAGCTACCTGGAAAACAGTTCACACATTTACTAACATTACTGCCTGGATACCCAGGCTAGGAGTGATGACAGGTTTGGCACAGCAGTCCTGCAGAGCCTGTTTCCTAAATAGGTCCTGTGCCCACCTCCAAAAGCACTGCTTGGGTAGTCTGCATTTGTCTGAATATAGTAAGATTTCCTGGGGTTTAAAGAAAACATTATTATTTTAGTAATCTTGTTTCTTCCAAGGGAATCTTACTGTATTCTGAGCTCCCACCCTTCCTTCACTGTTAGGACCTACAGGGCACTGCATACTGTCTGTACAACTAATGTTGGAAACCTGTGGGTACCAATACTTTCTTGGGCATCTGTTGACTTCAGTCTTAGGAGATGCCGTTTGTTGTTTAAGAAGTGTTTATCCCTTAAGAGGGATTGTTTTTTTTTTTTGTTCTACTAGATTAGTTAGCTAGTTTGGTTTAGCTTCTGCATGCTTCATAAGAATCTGACAGTTGCAGGAAGTGCAACCAGGGACAGTGGTTTAAAAACTGAGCTCGAGCCTAGCATTCCATCATTTGCATAGGTTCTAGCAACCATTTCAGCTCCAGGGCACTCCTATGGTGCAACCATACTTACTGAATTTGTCAGAATACAGTAAGATTCCCTTAGAAGAAACAAGATTATTATGGTAAGTAATGTTTTTTTAACCCATCTAACTACTTCTGATCCAACTCCTGTGTGGTCTAGCTTCTTTACCAGCTTTCTGTGTGGAACCGAGTCAAAGGCCTTGCTAAAGTCTAAGTAGACCACATCTACTGCCCCACCATCATCTATAACCTTTGTAACACAGTCAAAAAACTCAATCAGGTTTGTCTGGCATGACCTACCTGCTGTGAAACCATGCTGCTTGGGGTCCTGATGGCCACTAGTCTTCAGGAATACCATGATCCTCTGTTTGAGTAGTGTCTCCATTAACTTCTCCACTATGGATGTGATGCTTACGGGCCCATAATTTCCAGACTTCTCCCTGCTGCCTGATTTGTGGAGTGAGACCATGATTGCCCTTTTCCAATCTTTGGGCACCTCCCCACTCTTTAGGGATTTGGTGAATAGTTTAGCCAGTGGGGCAGCCAACTCTAATTTCTAATTTAAGATCCTGGGGTGCATTTCATCTGGCCCCATGGCCTTGTCAACTTGCAGTTTATTTAGTGCCTCCAGAACTTCGGTTTCTGTGAAGGGGCTAGTATCAACCACCTGTCCAGGGGTGTTGCGTTTTGCCATTTCTGGGCCATCCTCTGGGTCCTCCTCAGTAAATACCAAGCAGAAGTACTTGTTCAGGATTTCTGCTTTTTCTGGGTCGTCTTCTGTTGTTTTCCCTTCCAGAGTTGTAATCTTGACTATACCCCCTTTTGCCTTCCTTCTTTCCTAGATGCATCAAAAGAAGGATCTTTCTCCTCTCTTTGCCCTCTCTGCTATATTTGCTTCTGTCTGTAATTTTGCCTGCATTATTTTTTTTGCTGGCTTCTTTCATTTTCTCCTTGTATGACACCCAGTCTTCTTCCTTGTTTGTTCCCTGGTATTGCTTGAACGCCTTCCATTTTTCTTTCACTATTTTAGCCACTGCCTTTGAAAACCATAAGGGGTTTTCCTTTCTTTTAGCTTTGGTAACCCTTCTGGCACATTGGTCAGTGACTGGATTGCTTTATTAAGTTTCTCTCACATGTCATTGACCTCGTCCACTTGTAGATCAATTAAGTTGTTTCTTATGTTGGTCCTCATTTGGTTGAAGTCCGCCTTTTTAAAATCTAGTACTTTTATTTTTGAGTGGCATGTGTCCTCAGTTATGTTCACCTTGAAGCTAACCATGCGATGGTTACTGTTACCCATATGGCATCCCACGTCGAGTTCCTTGACCCTCTCAGTGTTTGTGAGGACCAGGTCAAGTATGGCATCTCCTCTTGTTGGTGTTTTGATCAGTTGACTTAGTCCTGCTCCCTGTAGTGCCAATAAGAAATCCCTGCTTCTTCTTGTTGCTGCCATTAGTATACTCCAGTTTACATCAAGCACCTCACAAAGCCAAAGTTTTGGATGATAACCTTGACAATGATTCTTCCAACATTACAACAAGGAGACTGGCTGGCATCACGGGACTTAAGGGATACCTATTTTCACATCTCCATAAGGGAATCCCACAGAAAGTACCTAAGGTTCAGACTACCTTCTGGTCATTACCAGTTCACAGCTATGCCTTTCGGCCTAACCTCAGCTCCCAGGACATTCACAAAATGCTTGACAGCAGTGGTGGCACACCTAAGGAGGCAGGGCATATCGGTGTTCCCATATCTGAACAACTGACTAGTCGTGGGGCAATCACCACAACAAGTAAGAGAATCTCTCAGGATCGCCCAGGAGACATTGGAGTCTCTGGGATTCCTCATAAACATCCAAAAGTCTGTGCTTCAGCCTTTCCAGGTTCTACATTTCATAGGGCCAGAACTGAATACTCTACAGGGACGAGCTTTCCTCCCTCAGGACAGGGTGGACAACATCCTGCTCATTGTAGGATCATTCACCTTAAACAAGCCAAGGCCAGCAAGACATTTCTTGCAGTTGTTGGGACATATGGCTGAAGCCATAGGTACAGTGCAAGGCTGCAGATTCCAAATGAGGGACATCCAGTTTCACCTCAGGGCACACTGGTGCCAAAGAAGGGACTCACTTTCAAAGATGGTGCCTGTGTCAAGGCCTCTGCTACAGGCCCTGCAGTGGTGGTAGGACAGAGTCAACTTAAGGGAAGGAATTCCATTCAAAATGGAATCTTCCACTCTAGTGCCCACAACAGATGCCTCACTCCTGGGGTGGGGAGTGTCACAAATGCACTCAGCAGGTCAGGCCTTCTGCTCCCACAGTGCCAACCTCCAAGCACAGTAATTTGAACAGGTAACAGAACAGGGTAACCCTCCTGTCTGCTTGTGGGTCTGAATCACCTTTAGTCTCAAGTTCTGGGGGGGATTCAAACTGTGAACCTTATGCTAGCGTACCCAAATGTACAGGCTCAGATAATCTGTTCTTCGGGGGGGGGGGTGCCAGACATCTTTCGCCTAAAGGCACCTAACCAGGTATAAAAAATGAACCCTTAAAGCTCTATAAAAGACCTTAGGTATATTCTTACCTTTTCCCAGTCTGGTAACACAATCAAGCTTATGAACAGTTGTCAAATTTAACCGTCTATATGTCACATGCAAAAAGGACTGGCAGACGCCCAGGCAGTTTTTTAAAATAATATACTTACTAAAAATGGATAAGAATATGTAAAATGTAAACACAGAACACTATATCAAAAAAAGCATACAATCACTTAAAAGAACAAGGTTAAAGTACAAAACAAAAACTCCTACCACAATACAATTAGACTTTTTCTAGCTAATATATTACCTTTACAGTGCTTATAGTTAGATCTTGTTTCTTAAAAGCCCAAAAAGAAATGTCACTAAGATCAGACACAAGTCCTAAGTTAAACTGTGTCTCTCTCACACACCCCTTCTGATGTCATCTAGCTCCTCCTTGTTGAATATAAAAAATATACAAACAGGATGTCCTATCAGGAGGTATATTTAATACTGTGACTTCAGCAAAAACTAATTTCCCAAATTATGACAGTCTTTAATTAACATTTTCTCTGATCTTGAGCAGTTCCTGTTTTCCCAAGGATCAAAGGTTTTTTTTACAACTCTGCAGTTTGTCACCTACGTGTAATACAACTTTACAGGAATCAGCTTATTTGAAGTCATAAAATGTATATTTTAGTTTCCCAGCTTCAGAGGTAGGAGATCATAAAAAAGCTATAAAATGCAGCTTCTCAAGGAAGTTAATTACATTACAGAGACCTGGTTTAATATAACCTGTTATTCTCACTAAAACCTGGGGGGGGGACCTATGGTACAGCTACCTTATGGAGACAATCACACACTACATTTTTATATTAAAAATATCATAGAACAGTCATAACCAGCTGGCCAAGCGTCACAGGGAGCACATCTAGAGGAACACACAGTGCATGGCACTTGGTCTCCCACAGAGTCACTACTGCACATAAAGCTCCTGGACCTCAGGGCAGTGCTCTTGGCGTTGCAATCCTTTGCATCCCTGATAAGGGACAAGGTGGTGCAAGTCAGGACAGACAATACCACCATAATGTATTACATCAACAAGCAGGGAGGAACAAGGTCCGACCTGTGTACAGAAGCAATTAAGATATGGAGTCTAGTATAGTCTTTACAAGCAACCCTAGTAGCTGTCCACCTTCAAGGAAAGGACAACACCCTGGCAGATGCACTCAGCAGAATCAACCAAAACCACCACGAGTGGTCTCTCAACAGACAAGTACTGGAGGTGGTGTTCCAAAGGTGGGGCACACCAGAGATAGATCTCTGCCTCAGAAGAGAATCACCAGTTGCTTACAAACAAGGAAGTGCCACACTCAGGCCAGGGCAGGGTGCTAGTGCTGGGTTGCGGCCCTAAAGTGACTACTAACAAAAGAATATCACATTAGCGGTATAAACCAAGGTGGATTCCATATGGTCTGGTGCACCGGACCATACGGAGTCCACCTTGGCTTATACTGTGTCTGTAAATATGTTAATATAGCAAATGAAAATAAATAACAGTTGCTTACACACTTGAACTTTGAGTGGCACACTTCATTGGTGCTCCATAGCTCCTGGCTCTGGAGTGCTAGTGCAATACTCTATTGTTAGTAATCACCAGTCGCCCAAGTTCTGCTGCAGGCCTCCAATGAGGGGGTCTGCCCCCGTGGATGCCCAGGTGCTAGACTGGTCAGAGAACAATCCTTATGTGTTTCCCCCATTCCCTTTGTTGCTCAGGGTCCTGATCAAGCTCAGGTCCCAGCCAGCTACCATGATTCTGATAGCTCCAGATTGGGCCAGGCAGCCTTGGTATTCACTGCTGCTCTCTCTGTCAGTGGCCCAGCCTGTACACCTCCCTCAGAGACACAAATCTTCTGACCTCCTCCCAGGAGAGGATTCTGTGTCCAAATGTCAGGTCACTCAGGCTCAAAGCATGGCTCTTGAGGACCTAAAATATGCTGACCTACATCTGTCAGAAGGTGTACTCAGGGTTCTTAGGGGTTCTAGGAAATCCTCTACGAAAAAAACCTATGCTTCCAAATGGAAAATATTTTCCATATGGTGTGGCACCAGGGATATACTAACATCTGAAGCAGGGTTACCGGGCTTGTTAGACTACTTGACTCACTTGCATTCAGTGGGACTACAGCCCACTACCCTTAAGGTCCATTTTGCATCTGTCTCTGCCTGTCTTTCGACTGATAAGGATGCTTCTCTAGCTGCTAACCCTATATTCAAGAAGTATTTCAAGGTATTGGCCCACCTGCACCCTCCTCACAGGGGAACCAGTGCCTTCCTGGGACCTAAATATATGTATTGCCAAGCCCATGGAGCCTCCATTTGAGCCAGTGTCTACAGCCCATCTGAAATTTGTCACTTGAAACACTATTTTCCTAGTGGCCATCACATCAGCCAGAAGAATAAGTGAGTTACAGGCCTAAGTGTGGAGCAGAACTACATTTCCTTCCACAGGGACAAGGTGGTGCTCAGGACTAACAGGAAATTCCTTCCAAAAGTAGTCTGTGACTTCCACCTGAATCAGTCTATCACTTTGCCAGTCTTCTTTACTGAACATGCTAGTTCAGGGGAATGTAGGCTGCATAGCCTGGATGTGAAGAGAGCTCTCAGCTACTATGTTGAGCATACCGAGGCCCATAGGCAGGACAGGCAACAGTTGTTCCTGACCTATGGTGATTAAGGAAAAGGAAAGCCAGCTTCAGAAAGGACAATTGCACGTTGGATAGTGACATGCATCCAATTGTGTTACAGCAAAGCTGGTAAAGAGCCCCCCAGTAGGCCTGAGAAGCACATTCTACAAGGGGCACAGCTGCTACAGCAGCAGCAGACAAGGATATTCCCCTGTTGGAAATCTGTAAAGCAGCTACATGGAGAACAGTACACACCTTTACAAAGCACTACAGTCTGGACACCCAGTCCAGAAGTGATGCCAGATTTGGCACAGCAGTGTTGCAGACCTTGTTCCCTAAATAGGGTTCTTGGCCCACCTCCAAAGGTACTGCTTTGTAGTCTCCTAGAGTTAATCATATTGAAGAATTCCTGGGGTTAGAAGGAAAAAATTACTTACTGCAGTAATCTTGTTTCTTCCAAGGTATTCTTCAGTACGATTAACTCACTTCCCCTACCTCCCCTTCCAGAACCAGTTTGCCTCTGCAATACAGCTGGTACTTCTTTTGTTCTGTTGGTCATTCACTGGTACTGTTAGTTTAAACCAGGTGGCCCTGTTTTCTTGTTGTTGGCCTTATTTTGGGCATTGCCATTGGCATGAGGTAAAAGGGGGGTAATTACTATTATTACTATTTAACGTGTTGGTTATTAGAATAGCTTAGGGGGTCTTATTGCAGGCTTCAATGAATCTGAGGGCTATAGAACATAGCAGTTGGTAAGGGCAGCAGTTTGAATGGTGGCACGAGCCAATAGATGTTCCATCATTAGCATAAAGTTCCATTCATCTCCAGGGCAGTGCAACACAGGAGGCTGACTGCTAGAGTTAATCATATTGAAGAATACCTTGGAAGAAACAAGATTATTGTGGTGAGTAATTTTTTCATACTTGTCAAATATACCCACCAAGGCACCTTCCATACTGCGCACCATGAGTCAGTCTTTGTTTTTTTGCCATCCTAACCTAACCATTGACAGGTCCATAACTCTACTTCTATGCAAAAAAAGTGGTGGCCATCTCATCCACCCCCCCCCAAGAAAAAAAAAACTGAACCCAAACGTCTATAGAAAACTCTAATTTTAGTGGAATTAGAAAGGTGCACCACCAGGTAAAACTGAAAGATGTGTAGAGCCATCTATAATAAAAATGGGGGAGGAGGGTAGGACATATTTTGCTGCACTGCTGCTTCAATAATGTTGGGTAATTTCCTAAGGATACCTCACTATCCATGAGAACCAAAAGCACAGGGGGCCCCAGCTGCGTACAGAGCCACAGACTATGTTTTATTTCTCCGAGACAGCATTCCTGCAGTTTATATCAAGTAGTACTAGAAACAGTGAATTGTTTCAAATTTACCAAAACATTAAACAGTCAGTCCAGTAGGTAGATCATACTACTGCTGTGCCACTGTTAGGGAGGAAATAAATGGGTTACTGCAAATAGTTCAGTTGTGCATTATTCACAAATAATTTATTCAAACTGGAAGCAGACTGAAGCATAACTCAGCGAAGAACATGCTAGGTTTGAGACATGGAAGCCGGGAAGTACTAACTCCATTAGGCATACAAGGCAGCTAAGCTCCATGTCTGGTGATCCTTCAAGATCTTCCTGGACATAAGTCTCCACCACTCATTCACACTAGTGGGATCTGCGCTGGAGGCACTAGGACCCATCGGGAGCAAACTTTTTGCTGGAGGGTCGGTGCGCGAGATGGTGCCCATCGGGCATGGCGCCGTGGCGGTGGCTCATGTGATAATGACCTCTCGTGATGACCCTCCAACCGCCTTTAATTCCTTTTTTCCGCCATCGAAAGTGTGCTTCAGTGACAACGTCAGTCAGCTAGTCGGAGTCAAACTTCAAACTAGCGATAGCTTCAGTTTATTTTTTGTAATATTATCTCGATAGTAGTATCGCTTAATTTCATTATATTTCTGTTATATTTTAAAATTTAACTTATAGTAAAGAAGTCTCGGCCTACTGGACGGAGTCGACCATGAGCAGGTCAGGTGACGGTAGGGAGAGTTCGTATGAAAACTGTTCAGTCAGTCGGGCTCGGTCCGGTCAGCCCCCTTCTCCTCAGCGGGATTCCGACAACGGTCAGTCCGATGCCCGGGGGGATGGGCGGTCCCCCCGCCGGCATAAAAATAAACGGCGCATTCTCTGCACCGTTCGGCCTCGAGCTCTTCTTCGCCACAGGTCAAAAGAGGAGGCATCACGAGGTCGCCGATACGCCTGCGGCCGACGGTCGGGTTATCGCCGCTTAGTTGCCGTCTCTCTCCTTCGGAGTCGCCAACTTCCGTTTCTGCCGTCTTCGACATCGAGCCCCACCCGCCTATAGGTAGGGCTCCAGATGAGCAGTTTCATCAGTGGGCGCTCTTATGGAGCAATGGCTCGGAGGTTGGTTCTTCTGCCTGGCTCGGTTGCCCGGAGCCTTCAGGCTCGTCGGGCGATCAGGTAGGGTGGTTGGACCTTCCTGATCGCTGGCGCCTCCTTCGATGCCAGCGACTCCATGCCAAGTGTTCCCCCTCACATGGCTGCGGTAGCGCGAGCCACCACGATGCCCTTATCTCCTGGTTTTCCTTTCTCTTGCTTTCCAGGTTCCAGGAGTGTCTCCCGGCGCCTCCAGCGGGGTTGCTGCGCATCCGGCGCCGTTTCGGCCAGCGGGCCTTGGCGCGTCCATAGCTCTGGCGGGTCTCGCCCAGGCGCCTCCTGCGGCGCCCGTGTGCCCCCTAGCGCCGCCAGCGCGCTGCAGGGTGCCAGGGTGCCGCTTGCTGATGCCGCATGCTTGGCGCCCACGTGCGCCTCAGCGGCACCGTTTTCAACTCCCTTCGCCTCCTCCGGCGCGGGGCCCTCGGGGACTCTCCCTTTCTATCTGCTCTTTCCTCCTCTCCTATTTTTCACTCCTTTCCTGTCCAAACAGTCCTTCCTGGACTATCAGGAGATGATGTTGAGCCCGACCCAGACCTTCGGTTGGGTGATGAAGTGGAGGAAATGGGATCTTTCACTGCAACAGAGCCTGTGGTCGAGGACCTATCCTTTAAGTCTCTGTTGAAGAACCTGAGATCCACTCTTTCTCTCCAGACTACAGACATCGATCCTGGGAAAATATTAAGACTCCAGTATCTTCATGCTTCGGAGATCCCTACGGATTTGACTCCTCCGATTCAACCTTCCTTCGAGACGCTGTCTCAAATGGTATGGAATAATCTTGCTCTTATTCCCTCGGTGGCTAAATCCATTGATAAGAAATATTCAGTTCCCAAGGATCGTCCCATTTTGGCATCCCAAGCCTTTGCGGATCCTATTGTAGTCCTGGCAGAGAATGACAAGGTCGTTCTTCCTCAAGCTACTATAGCTCGATCTATTAACAAAGAGTCTCGTAAAATTGATACATTAGGTAAGAGAGTCTTTGCTGCCTCCACTTTAAGTATGCGTATTGCCAGCTATCAAGGCTATTTTTCTCAGTATGAGTATATCCTGTGGCACTCTATGAAAGGAATGGTTGAAGCTCTTCCAGATTCGACTCCAAGTCAGACTTAACCGTTATCAGAGGTATAGAGTCCAATAACCAACAGGTCAAAGCCGCCATGGACACTTTTGACACTGCTTCTCGTTCAGCAGCCACAGGTATTTGTACTCGACGCCATTCCTAGATGCGTACTTCCGGATTTACGAATGATGCTCAGCAGCAGGTAATGGCGTTGCCCTTTGATGGCTTTTAACTTTTCGGTCCTCAGGTAGAGCAAGCCCTAGAGGCCACTCAGAAGACTAGGTCGGCCATTAAGTTGGCTAGACCTCCGCCTACCCCCTCTCGGGGGCATGTAGGTAAACGTCAGTTTCATAGTCATCAGTCCTTTCGAGGCAGACGCAGAGGAAGCTTCCATAAAAGCCAACCTGCCCAACCTCAAAAGAAGATGCAGCAGAAAGCGCAGGGGCCTAAAGCCCCCAGCGCTACCTTATGAATTGCCGGCCCAAGTTCCATCCACACTGCCCGAGGTGGAACTTTCTCCTCCGGTGGGAGGTCGTCTGATGTACTTCTACAACCAGTGGAAGTTCATAACCTCGGACAAATGGGTCCTTCGGATAATTCGCGAGGGTTATTCTCTCAATTTCTTGGAAACCCCCGAATTGTCCTCCCAAACGACAACCCAGGTTGTCGACCTCTCAGTCAGACCTCCTCACCGCCGAGATCCAGGGCCTTCTAAACAACAGGGCAATAGAACTGGTGCCCCCGCATCAGCGAAACACAGGGTTCTACTCCCATTACTTTCTGGTTCCAAAGAAATCTGGGGGGATGCGCCCCATTCTAGACCTCAGAAAGTTAAACAAATTCCTCCCCAAGGAGAAATTCAAAATGATTTCCTAGGTACCCTGTTACCTTTGCTGCATCAACACGACTGGCTGGCCTCCTGGATATGCAGGGACGCTACCAGCATATCCCCATCCACCCGACCCATCGCAAATTCCTGAGGTTGTAGCTCTGGGTCAAGCATTATCAGTTCAAGTCCTGCCTTTTGGGCTATCCTCGGGCACGAGTTTTACAAAGTGTTGTGCAGTTCTCGCAGCGCATCTCAGGAAGCTCGGACTCCGAGTGTTTCCCTACCTGGACGATTGGCTCCTAGCAAGCCCTTCCAGCCAAGGGACTCTGGAAGCCGTTCAAATGGCCTCTCGACTTCTTACGTCCGTGGGAGTTCTGCTGAATCTGAAGAAGTCACAACTGCAGCCCTCTCAGAGGCTCCTTTTCATAGGGACTCTTCTGGACACCTCTTCCGCGAAGGCTTTCCTTCCAGAGGACAGAAGACTCGACATCCTTCAGATGGCCCGTTACATCGGGGAGAACCGATCGGTCACAGCTGTCTCGATGCAACGTATGTTGGGTCTCATGGCATCCTCAGTGTTCACTGTACCCCTAGCTCGGTTACACATGAGGACCACCCAATGGATGCTCTCCGCTCAGTGGTCACCGACCTCTCAACCTAGTCTTATCCCATCAAGGTGACGGAGCCCTACAAAGGTCTCTCACCTGGTGGTCTCAAAAACAATCTCCTGGAAGGATTCCCCTTGCTCCTCTGGATCATCAGATCTCCATCACCACAGGCGCATCGCTAATGGGATGGGGAGCTCACTGTCGCTCTCCACACTCAAGGTGTATGGACTCAGCTCGAATCTCAGCTCCACATAAATGTCCTGGAGATGAGAGCCGTCCTTATCGCGTCCGGGCTTTGAAGGACATCCTCTGTCACAAGAACATTCTCCTTCAAATGGACAACAAAGCTGTGATGTATTACATCAACAAGCAAGGCCGTGCTCATTCTTATCCCCTTTGCAGGGAAGCTATGAGAGTGTGGGAGTGGTGCTTGGAGCACAAGTCTCTAATTCAAGCGGTATATCTGCCAGGTGTACAAAACGACTTAGCAGATCACCTCAGCAGAACAGAAGCAGACCCTCACGAGTGATCTCTCGATCCAGCCGTAGCTCGGTCACTGTTCGAGGAGTGGGTGACTCCAGACCTGGACCTTTTTGCATCCCCACTCAACGCAAAACTGCCTCTCTTCTGCTCCAGAAATCCAGGACCTGGCATTTTCTGTTAGGATGCGTTCAGGCTGCGGTGGACAAAACACTTTATTTACGCCTTTCCATCGCTTCCTCTAATTCAGAGAGTACTCCTCAAATTCGAGTCTCAGGGGACCAAGATGATTCTCATTGCTCCCTCCTGGCCTCGGCAACTATGGTTTCCTCTACTCAACAGTATGTCGGCAGCCTCTCCGAGACCACTTCCCTTGCAAATCAATCTTTTGACTCAGGGTTCGTTGGTCCATCCCAACCTGAGGTCACTTCACCTTCATGCTTGGCTCCTGAAGAGGTAGAAGTGAATCGGTTCAACGTCTCTCGTAGAGTCTCAGACATCCTTCTGGCTGCTCGGAAGCCAGCTACCCGAAAGACTTACGCTTCTAAGTGGAAACGGTTTTCTCTCTGGTGTGTGAAGTCCTCTTGGAATCCTTTTTCCTGTCCTCCAGACAAGGTTCTAGAGTACCTTTTGGACCTATCAAACTCAGGTCTCCAGTACTCCACGGTTAAAGTTCACCTTAGTGCCATTTCAGCGTACCATGAGCTGGTTTCTTCCTTGTCTCTGGCTCAGTTACCTATGGTGAAGAGATTTCTTAAGGGAATTCTGCATACCAGACCCCCTGTTAGACGTTCGGTCGCAGCCTGGGACATTAACCTTGTGCTAGACATGCTCACTTGGAAGCCTTTCAGACCCCTAGCTACCTGTGAGCTAAAATTTCTTACCTGGAAGACAGCCTTCCTAGTGGCCATTACCTCAGCCCCAGGGTCTCTGAGATACATGCCCTGGTTACGGACCCTCCGTATACTGTGTTCCATAGGGACAAAGTAGTTCTTGTGACTCATCCTAATTTCTTCCCAAGGTTGTGTCAGAATTCCATCTAAACCAACCTCTGGTACTTCCCTCTTATCATGAACTTCCAAAATGAAGGAGAACGGTCTCTTCATTCCTTGGATGTTAAGAGACTTTTATGTTCTACTTAGATAGAACCAAGAATTTTCGCAAGACTCAGCAATTGTTTGTTTCTTCAGCGAGACCCGGCTGGGTCAGCCTGTCGCTATCAGATGCATCTCATCATGGTTAGTGGCATGTCTTCGACATTGCTATTCCATGGCACAGGTTAAATTAGAAAGGTAGGTGTAAGCTCACTCTACTAGGGCGACATGACATCCTAGCGGAAGTGCAATATGTTCCCAGTGCAGATATCTGCAATGCGCCACCTGGAGCTCAGTGCATACCGTAAAGCATTATGCACTGGATGTTCATGCCAGGCGTCATTCCGCCTTGGCAGAACTATCCTTAATGGACTCCTGTCCTAGGCGTGTGAGCTCTGGCTCCCCGCCCCTTTGGGGATTATCAGCTTGGTACTCTCCCACTAGTGTGAATGAGTGGTGGAGACTTATGTCCAGGAAGATATGAAAATTACGTACCCTACGTAATTCTTGATCTTCTTGGGCCAGTCTCCACCACTCATTCCACCCCCCTCCATCTCGAGCTCACCGCTGTGTTGGTCTTCACTCCCTCAAATCTTTAGGCCGTGAAGACTTCTTTGCTGACCCTTCTTACACGGGTCGTCCGGACTATCTTATGTCCGTTTTTAAGGTTAGGTTTACTCTTTACGTTAGTTGCGCTGCACCTCCTTGGTAAAAAAGGTACTGAGGCGGTTGGAGGGTCGTCGCCGAGATGGTCATTACCGCCGAAGCCACTGCTCAGGCGCCATGCCTCGCGCGGGCGCCATCTTCTCGCTACCGACCTCCAGCAAAGTTTGCTCCCGATGGGTCCTAGTGCCTCCGGGCGCAGATCCCACTAGTTTGAATGAGTGGTGGAGACTCGTCCAAGAAGATCAAGAATTACGGTAGGTACGTAATTTTCATTTCTGTGTATGGTAAATTCCTCGGCCTCTGATCCCCTGCATTCTCCAATGAAGTGCAGTCAAATATCTCCCTCCCTGGGCACAGCACCAACATGGCAAATTTAAGGAATTTCCACAACCAGCACCTGCTGCCCTATTAAGTGAGTGGAAGGCTATAACCATTCCTTGGGCCCTCCATATTATAACTTACCAGGAATTTTGTTCTGAGAGGCCATCATTTGGCAAAGTTCTTTGTAATTCCATGACCCCAGCACAATAAAAGTGTCCAGTGACAGAGAGCTTGGGGTCTGGAGAGTCAAAGGGCAAAGCAAATCTGCATATTTAAAGTAGAGATGGTAATCCAGTGTGGGAAGTATCTGATTCCATGTAATCAGCGTCCACGTGGCCGCAATGTTTAAGTCTGCTGCACGTGGCAGCCTATCGGCACTGGATTATATTATTGTGGTACAGCCAGTTATCAATTGGGCTCATGAGAACAGTAATTCCCAAAGAAAATCACACATACATGCCAAGTTGAGAGAGGTAGTTTCTCAGGGATCTGTATCTCTGAGCCCAGGAACCACCCATGGCCGAGTGCTAGCATTACCTGATAGGGCCCGGGTGACAGGAGCAGCAACGCAAAGGATTAAATTCAAGGTGCAAACCCAGGTGTGAGAGGGACCACTCAACAATGGGAGGTGGCCTAACTGCATCAAGCAGTAAGATCAGAAGTCTGCATTTCAAGGGTACCCACGTGGGAATGTACAGGATCTACCTCATAAGTTCAGTCAGTGGCACAATCCATTCCTCTAGTGTTGCATCTGGTGCTGTTGGGAAGCTGGGGAGATATTGCCTTTGAGGCCTGCTATTATCTGCTGAAGGGCTGTTGCCCCTTGCTATCAGCATTGCTATCTTGCAGTCACCTGATGCCAGTTTCTGTGTGAATTTTGAAGCCAGGGATGGAGTCAGAGCTGAACTTGGAGCGAGGGAAGTGACATCAGTCTTCCTGTGAGTCAATTCTGTGATAACTTCTTCTACAGTATTTAATGTTTGTGCCCCTTCAGAAAAGATAAATGAGCATTTTTGATGGATAAGGGGTTCTGAATTTTAATTTGTGCGTGAGTAATATTTTCATTACAGGAACATAGGCCCACCAGCGGGTTGCAATGTTGGGGGGGTAGTCATTATCAAAGAAAAGTCTCTGGGACTGGTAAGTAATTGATCCTTTCTGCCAAGCTTTGTACAAGATAAGTTCCTTTTCTTGAAATCTGAGAAAACAGAGGATAATGGATCTAGGTCTGGCAGATGGTTGTGTTGGCTTTGGTCCCACAGCACCAGTAAGCGCAGTCGATTTCAAGCGAGCGAGGGGGGGAAGCAGATTCAGATTTGAAGAGGTTTTGCAGAAAAAGAGTAACGTCATCCCCCTCCGCTCCTTCTGGCAATCCTGAAATTCATAAGTTATTTCGGCTGCTTCGGGCCTCAGCGTTTTCCGTGTGGTTTTGCAGAGTTTGGATGTTACCTTGTAATAGGACTAGGTCCCTTTCGGTGGTTTCAGTTCAGGAGACAGATGAAGAGCACTGATCCCGGTTGCATCCTGATGTTTTTCCAGTTTTTCAAGGTTCATTCATAAGGCCACGGTGGTCAGACTGAGTTCTTTGCAGAAATCCCATAGCTCAGTTAAAATTAGAGCCATTTGTTTCTGGAGAGTTTTAGCACCAGTCGACTCAGATCAGAGGTGGCCCCATCTGGTCGAGACTTGGGAGCCCTCACTATTGGTGCCAAATCTGCCTCCCTCAGCTAAATCCTCCTGCGATGGAGCATGACTTGCCCTTCCTCTCGGCATTGCAGATCTCCTGGGGGTTGAATTTTTAGAAATATTTATTTATTTATTTATTTAGCTTTTGTTGACCGGGTAAGTGCACTAGACAAATCCTGCCTATTTTCAGGCACGACCCGGGGGAGGGGAATACAGATGAATGCCAACTGACCTTGAACCAGATTAAGCTGTTGGTGGTATTTTTTGAGTGAATATCCCCTTTTGTTTGTGTGTTTTGATTAGGTTTTGTCCAGGCAGAGATGGAGCTCATTTGCTAGGCTACTTCCTGGTGCATGATGTCACCAGAAGTTTCCTTGAGTGTTTGTGTTTATTCCTGATTAGAAAAATAGCTACTGAAATGTTTGTTCATGGATTTTGTTTGGGTAAACAGGTGGTAAGCACAGGTAATGTAGGTTAAGTAAGTGTGGATTTATGGGTGATTAAATCCACAGTCAGGTAATAGTGTACATTTCTACCAATCAGATCTGTTATTTTCTTTTCAGCAGTTCAGAGCTTATACTGGAACCTTCACCAACTCCAAAATGGAATTTTTTAGTTTTCTGTTTGTGTATAAGTATGTGCATGTGTGTACACTATGACTACGAATGTGTATGTCTATGTATGGATTTAGTGTGTCTATATGCTAGTAACTGTTTGTGAGTGCCTCTACGTGCATGTAGCTCTGTGTATGTTAATATGCCTAAGTGTGTTTCTCACTATAAGCATATCATTGTAATTTGTCTGCATGTTGTATGTGTATTAGTTTGATTGTGTGTGTATTAATGTGCCTGTGTGTGTGTATGTGTGTGTGCATGCGTGTGCGTGCGTGCTTCAACCCAGGTATGGCCACAAATCATCCCACACTTCTGCAGTTACATTACAGGACAGTAATTGGCAACCTCTACCTACTCTTGCTTGCTTTTTTTTGTTTGTTTTTTTTTGGGGCCAGGAAATGCACATTAAGACAAAACTCATTTCTAGGTGCATTTCTGAAGGTTCAGCAACTTGCTCACGGTCACACATTATGTATGTAGACCTAATGCTCTATGTTAAGGACGTTTACAGGATTGTTTCATATAAATTCTCTCTATTTTCCCTGCAGTATTTCTAACAGTCTACCTACAGCTATTCTGCCGTTGTCTGTAAGGCAGTTTAGCCATACCCCTCGCTGCTGTATTGTTACAATCTGTTAGTGTGTGCTACTTTGTTTTGTATTGGGCTCTAGCCCCCAGGACGCATCTGGAATCGAGCATATGTTGCTCAGTATGCCTTCCTGGTAAAACTCGTAAATAAATAAATAAATAAATGTATCTGGCAGTTGTGAGAATCAAACCCAGGTATGCATGCTCTCCAGGTCTACATCTTAGTTCTCTAACCTCAGGGTTATACTGTCTCCCTCTCATTTTATTAAAGAAGTATTTTTATGGCTGCATGGGCAGAGCCATGCAGACGTACTGCTATAATCAGAAAAAGGGGTCTGAATTCCTTTCCTAAGGCAGCACAGCTTTTGTTCTTATGAGGGAGTAGAATTAAATCAAAGCTGCAATCACTAAACTGTTTCCTCTCCCCAGCTGTGTTGTTAGGAGACAGTGGAATCCCTCCGCTCACTGCAATATGGAATCTGCAGTCTAGTAGCTCAGCTCAGGTTTCAGATTTCACAGTTCTTCATTAACAGCTCTCAATGGCAAGGTAATTCAATCACAGATGTCTTTGTTTGTTATTGTCTTCCTTTTTCAAAAAAGTTCAACATTTGAAAGTCAACCATTAACAAAAATAAAGGGAAAAATAACAATGTGCCAATTGCCTGATAAGTTAAGGAACATGCACATATGCATGCACGCATGCACGCGCACACACACACACACACACACACACACTTGGTGTACTAACTGTTTTCAAATGTGAATAACTTTAAAACGAAAAATTATAGCATGGTACTGTGAGCACAAAAGTTGTTCAGCACAAAAATATCTACAAAATGAATGGTGTTTCATTTATTGCTACATTTTTTTTTAAAATGAGCCAAAAAACAGCAGAACATTCAATTTATTTCACTTTTTTGACAAAAGCAAATAACTTTAAAATGAAAAATGATAGCTTGGTACTGTCAGCACGAAATTTGTTCAGCACAAAAATATCTACAAAATGAGTGGAGTTTCATGTATATCTACCTTTTAGTTTGTTTATAGATAGCGAAAAAACAGCAGAAATTTCAATTTTTTCACTTTTTCAGCAAATAAGTGCAAATAACTTTAAAACAAAAATGATAGCATGGTACTGTGAACACGAAATTTGTTCAGCACAATAATATCTATAAAATGAGTGGTGTTTCATTTATAGATGCCTTTTAGATTTTTTATTATCAGCAAAAAATGGCAGGAAATTCAATTTTTTTCACTTTTTTGGAGGTATATCTTAAATGGAATATGCTACCCCCTACTGGTCAGTCAGCACTCGAACAAAAAATATCAACAATATTTCCAGTAAAGGGGGGTAGCATATCCCTTCTATATTCTTTGCAAAAAAACTCCATTAATGCATCAATTTGGGTTGCTATTAAAGTGACAAAAGTTTGGAAATGCGATGTTAGGGTGTTCAACACTAGCTCTGCGTTCCACCCCAAGCAGCCAAAGAGGGCAGGGCAACACAAGCAACCACAGACATCCATCATCAGGATCATCATCATCATCATAGGATCACACTGTAAATTATAAGTAAGGAATAACACATGACAGGGTGTGTGTCAATGCTAAATTACTGCACGCCCCAGATGGGTTGTGAGGCATGAGGCACAGCTGAGTGCCTTCAACCACATGGGAAGTGTGATATAAAGTTCCCATTGGATCACATTGTAAATTGTGGTAAGCAATAACACATGGCAGGATGTGTACGGCAATGCTGAATTGCTGCCTGTCCCAGGGTGGTTGTGAGGCATGAGGTGTGATATAAAATTCCCCTAGGATCACATTGTAAATTGTAAGTAAGCAATCTGCACATCTCTGGTAACTGTCCAGGTGGAAATTAAAGATCATATGGCACTTATTGAAGAATAGTTGAGGCGTTATATAAAAATTAAGGAAACAAAACAGATCACAAAACTAATATTAAAAAAATAAGAAACCATACAAACTGACAAACATGAGAATATGTACCAAAACTATAGGAAAGATTTATTATGAATATTTCTGCTTAAGCCGTATCCATTCAAATGATACCAAGTCAAAAAACAAAATATTTTCCTAGAAACTTGTTCTGTACCCCATTTTTCTTTCATTTTAGAAACTTCAAGAAACCAAATTTTAAACCAATCATTATGCAGTCTGAAAACAAACAAACAAAAAACATTTAAAAGGAAAGGGCAAGAAAGAAACGGGGTACAAATTCTATTATCTTTTCATACATCACAACTGTGTAATTGTGTCCCACAAAGAGATGAATCTAACAGTCGACAAATGTTGGTATTCTGATTCCTTTATATTTACTAAAGCAGTTTCAATCATAAAGACACGCACCATATAGGATGATATATGTTGCAACACTAGTTGACATCTTGCCTGTCATAAATAAAATTTTCTGCAAGCAAAAACCACTGTCAGTGTGCTTTTATTATATTGCCATGCCTGAGTCAGAAAATCCCTAGAATGATATTCTCATAAGTCAGACTTTCTAACCACAGGCGATCCCATCTGTGTTCCAGGAAAGACCAGAACCATTTTACAAATGTACAATCCAAGAGGGAATTGTCCATGCTTTCTAACTGGTTATTGCATTCTGATCTTGGACACAGTCCTTGTTCAATGCTTTTATGCATGTGATTCCCTTTAACCACTAGTTTCCCATGAGAGGAAAGCCATAAAACATCCCATATTCTACTAGGAACCTTCTTATCTTTTGTGCAGTCACTGCGATTTTTTTTGGGGAGTGGGCAATGCTTAAATTCCAGGGAGGATATACATACCTGCCCCAATCCCAATTAGTACAGCTGGGATCTGTCAGGTGTGGATACTCATGCCTTGTGAATTATATATCCTGGAAGTCCATGTGTCTGCATCAATTTGGGAGCTATATTTGTCCACCGTGTTAACCATAGGCCCATATTACTGGTGAACCAGAATTGCTAGGCATAACGAGGTTCTATTATTCTATCAAATAGTGTTGAAAATAAACACTGTATAAAAAAAAAAATTGGATTTACCATATTAAGACCATGACATCACCTTTCAGGACAGATCTACATAATTTCACTACATTTATTCATGAAGTGGGGTCCCAAAAAGTCCATGTTGAAAATTTGGGGAAAAAATATTAAAAAAATAACTAAGTTATGAGGACAACTTCAAAACCCATTGAAATACATTGACCCACATACCTGATTTCCTCAGTTCCCGGACCAGCATTGCATGTCTCCAGTCCAGGGAGGATTATTGTGTTGGACCCCCGATAGATAAGTAAGAGGTAGGAGGGTGGGGGTTGGTGGGTGCTGAGTGGGAGGGTGGGGTAGGGGAGGGTAATGACAGTGGTGTGCTGGTGGTGGCAACAGACATCGATGGACATTTTTCTTTTCTACACAATATATAAGAATAAAAAACACTACAAAGGATGGTTTTCTTTATTTCAGGTACTGACACTGGGGATTGGGTACCCCAGTTCTGGTGAAATGTTGGGCTGTACCAGGAGTGGGCTCCCCACTGTTGCACAGTGAAAACAGGCGGGAGTGGGGGGGCTAGCCAGCACCGGTGATTGGGCACCCCAGTGTCAGAAAAGAAAAGAAAGGGGTGGTGGTAGAAGGAGGAAAACAGTGGTGGTGGTGTGCTGGCAGTGGCAACAGACAGCGATGGACAGTTTTAATTTTTACAGGGTGTATAAAAACAAAGACAACGAGGAATTACTTTCTTTAGTTTAGATACTGACACTAGGGATTGGGCACCCCAGTATCTGTGTTATGTTTGGCAGTACCAAGGGTGGGCTCCCCGGTGTTGCACAGTGAAAACGGTTGGAGTTGGGGGGGAGGGGTACTAGCCAGCACCAGGGACTGGACACTTTGGTGTCAGAACATTAAGAAAAAGAAAGCAATGGAAGGTGGGAGGGATACTTGGCAGAGGGTAGGAGGGATAGTTTTTACATTTGGGGGTGACCAAAGCAGGCTGATCATGATACTGATCAGCTCTGCTTGCTGGACAGCTTATGCAGATCAAAGGAAAGAGCTTCCCTATGATTCCCTTGGCTCTTTTCTTTGAACTACAGAGAACTTCCTCCCAGCAACACCAAAAGAGTGTCACGATCAGCCTGGCTGGTGATTGATGTGGCACTGTCGAGCCCCTTGCAGATTGCCCTGCATTGGACTAACAGTGACACACCACTCAAAACTTACTGTCATACCAATATGTTCGCTTTGCACAATTGCAAGGGTGAACATAAAAAAATATAGGTCAGTATTTTCACTGTAACTAGCACTGCTGCTTTAAATGGTTATACCATAAAAAGTGTAGCTGTGGATGAGTCCAGTTGCATGGAAGTAACACTTTTACACTGCCATCTGGGAAATCAGGGATTTGGAGCAGAGCCCAGCTTTCGTGCCCTCGGTCAGTAGAATCTAGGAATCTCAAGGAGGTGGCATGCTCAGTCTCCAAGGAAAGGGAGAGCACCAAGCACATTCTTTAAGCACTGCATGCCAGGTGTTCAAGAAGCAGTATTAGCACTGATTGCGGATGCAGGTACTTACCTACAACCCCAGCTGGAGGATTTATTTTTTATTTATTTTGTTTTATTTATACATAATCGGAATTACAACCTTTGAGTCACAGACTCCTTTGCAAAGGCTCCACGCCAACAATACAGAGGTTGGAAGTACAAGGGGTACAGAGGTTTCAACAAGTTCGTATAGATACATTAGTAGGGAAAAAAATATCACGTACTAAAGTGAGTAGAAAAACAAAAAATCATGTAATCCTAGGTCAGACAGACCTGGCGTTCAAGCTTTACAGTGAGCAGAAAACATTAACTAGGGTAGTTAAATTACCCATCGTCCAACATGAGAAGCCCCGTAAAGCAATTTTAACGTGAAATCCATTTGGAAGCAGCAGGGAAGTAGGAAACGTTTGGGAGTGCAGGGGACCTGGGAGGCCTAGGGGTAGTCACACGAGGTACCCTCTAAGAGGTGTTTTTTCAGTGCCACTTTAAAAGGGCCAAGCTTAGCTTCCAAGGTGATGGCAGTGGGGAGGTTATTTAGCCATTTTGGCACCCAATAAAGGAATGCCCTTTGGCATAGGGAGGTCTGACAGCGGGGCACAGACATTGGTGATCTGGAGTTGCTCCTAGATACTCTTGGGGGGGGCCTGCTTGACTAGCGAGTTGAGACCAGGTGGGGCTTGTCCAAAGAGACCTTTTTTTGTCAGGAAGCAGGTGTAATATTTTAATCTCTCATCAAAGTTAAGTCAGTTTGCAGATTTGTAGAGCTCACAGGTATGCATGAGCTATCACACCCTGTGACTAGCCGGCAGGTTTTGCTTAGCATAGTTCTGATACGTAGGATTGTAGTCTGGTCAGCTGTGCCATATATTACAATGCCATAGTCCAGGAGGGAGAGGGCTGACAAGGTAACTGCTATTTGGAGAGCTTCGGGGTGAGATAGTGTTTGTTGCGAGGATAGATGCTGAATAAGAGGGTGGAATATGAGGGATGTGTCAAGTATGATACCCAGGTACTTGAACGTGGATACTTGCTCAAGAGGGGCATTTATGAAGGTTCAGATGGTACTCACAGTTTGGGTTCTGGTTGTGGGTGAAAAGCCTGGATTTGTTTTTTTTTGTAATTTAGGATTAGCCTGTGGGCCATAACCCATTTTTCAATGTCTATGTTGTTTGGTGACCATGTCAGTGGTAGGGGTTAAAATACTCAAGAAAAGTATAGACATATACTGTAACTATGCTTTCAAAGTTTATCCAAGGAGTCACTCCTTGTGAGGCTCCCTGCCTCCGCCCTCACCCAAAACACATATCTGCTTCTTATAATTTATATTTTAGATATTAAAAGTAATTTTCCCTTGTTTTTAATAAGGATAAAAGTACTACAGTTTCAATCATGGGTCCCCTCCTTTTCTTCTTATTCGTTAATGCACTTCCCTTCGACTGCCTCAACTGTCACTCTCTCCTGTATGCCGATGACCTTGTCCTCTTCCACAGTGATAAATCCACGGCTGCAATCTCCTCAGTTTCTCTTGCACAACTATGTTGCGGCCCACAGCTGGTTCTCACAAAAACTCCTCTTAGTAAATGCCAAAAAACTAAATCCATGCTGTTCAGAGCTAAGCTCTTTCTGGCCAAAACTGAAAACCATGCCCGCTTACGCATTCTCACCCCAGACGGTCCAGCCCTAGAGTATGTCAACACCTTCAAATACTTAGGAGTACTGCTCGATCCCTCCCTCACTTTCACTGAGCATGCAAATTCCCTTGTCATTCAGGCAATACCTTACCCCTGAAGCCAGACTAGCCATTGTCCAGGGTAATCTTCTCCCTATTCTTGACTACTGCTCCCCTATTTATGCCAGGACCGCAGCTGCTGCCATGGCTAAACTCTCCGCTGCCTACAAGAGCGCCTGTCACTTTGCTTTATTGGCCCCGTTCTCCACCCACCACTGTACCCTCTATAATGCCCTCGGATGGCTACCGCTACAAGGTTGCTTTGACCTAGCCCTATGCTGCATGGTAGACAATGTCATCCACACGGCTCCAGAATCCCCCCTAACTGCCCTTCTAAAAACCAGAACACTCTTCCTCAGCCTCTGCTCTAATAGTACTCCCCCTCTAGCTGTTTGTAGGGTATCCACCAACATGGGTAGCAGAGCCTGGTCTGCAGCTGCCCCTTTGCAGTAGAACAAACTACTAGCTGAACTCCGTTCCATTGACACACACTCCAGTTTCAAGTCCCGCCTTAAAGTCTGGTTCCTGGCAAACTCATCCTGCAGCTGCTCCCTAGGGTCTGACACCAACCCACACTAGTCAACTCCCCTGCCTACAACTGTTATATTGTATTTTTCACAGTAACATCTGACTTCCTTACCTGTACATATTGTATATATATATTTTACTGAGTATTCTGTGTATTACTTGCTCACTGGACGATGCAGTCACACATTGTACACTGTGCCTACGATTTTTTTGTTTTGTACCAAATCTCATGTCCGATATTGAAACCTTGTATTCACTGTTCTCAAATGGACCTATGCATCAAACCTGTATATTGTGCTTGCTATTGTTGCTTGTATCAAATCTGCTTCATGTGTATTATAGTTACCTTGTACTCCACTGTCACCCTGCGCCATGTGTTATGGCCCGGGTCGTGCCTGAAAATGGTCCCTGGGATCAGTACACTCACCCGGTTATCAAAGTCATAAATAAATAAATAAAAATTTACTCATATATTATAAAACCCATATACTATTAAATATATATATATATATATATATACACATATATGCAACCAAAAAACACTTGCCATGTGTCTTCGCCTTGGGGTTGAGATGACATCAAGGACCTCGAGCATTGCTCTCAAGGTCCCTTATAATGTCATCTCTGCCCCTCGATGGAAAAACAGCCTTGTTATATATGTTTGCCCATACATTAGTCTGTATAACGTATATGAAGGGAACATGTATTTAATGTCTACACAAAGAATAAGTTGGCATGTCAGCCGTATAGAACTATGACATAAATTAAATATATTTTTGAAAAAAGTAAAACCATATGCTGTTAGTCTTATTAATTTAATATTTATTTACTTAATAAAGGGTCTGAAGAAGAACTGGGAGGAACTACATCATCAGTACCAAGGACTCTCTGTGGTTACAGATACCTTGCCAAAGAAATATCGTAAGGAGAAGCTTGAACTGGAGATGAAACAGCTGGAGAAAGACATTGATTTGATCGAGAGACATAAAGTTATCTATATTGCAAATAACTGAAACTGACTTGCTAAAACTCCAAGTCTTTAAGATTAGCTTACCTCAATATGAGCATGTTATATTTAAAATATAGTTTAAATCTATGGAGAAACTCTTTTAAACTAAAAGATCTCATTCTAGTCAGTAGCAACATAAGGCAATTTAAAGTGAATGTCGAAATATGCATATTTTAATCAATGTCTATTGTAGAAAAGGCAGTTGTATAAAGTTGTGAATATTAAATGCCCTTTTCTGTTTTGTCTGATATGTCACTGTAGATTAAGAATACTGGCACTGGGTATTAGCCATCATAGGAGCCAAAAATTCCCAGCTTCTGTTTTTGTTAACAATGAGCCTGGCCTGTTTGTTTACATAAGCCTGACTTACTCCTCCACCTGCCAACCACCACCAATTCCATCCTGGGGAAAAACAAAAGTTGGCTCCTATGTTAGCCAACATGGAAAGGGAATACATAGAGGATAATTGATGGGCAACAGACAATAACCACGCTGTAATCGCATCGAGTGGTTTCTATGGCAACTAGGTAAACCTCGAGAGCGCAGCTCGAGAGGTTTACAGTTGTCATGGAAACCTTGAGATGGAATCCTCAGTTAAACTTTCTGTCTCAAGGGGAAGTGTGCTCTTCAGCACCTACTGGTCTCTTCCAAGTGCCCTCATATTTAAAATAAAGTTTAAATCTATGGAGAAACTCTTTTAAACTAAAATATCTCATTCCAGTAGATAGCAACATAAGGCAATTTAAAGTGAATGTCAAAATGTGCATATTTTAATCAATATCTATTGTAGAAAAGGCAGTTGTGTAAAGCTGTGAATATTAAAAGCCGTTTTCTGTTTTGTGTGATGTATCACTGTAGATTAAGAATACTGACACTGGGTATTAGCCGTCATAGGAACCAAAAATTCCCAGCTTCCATTTTTGTTAGCGATGAGCCTGGCCTGTTTGTTTACATAAGCCTGACTTACTCCCCCACCCACCCACCACCACCACCACCACCACCACCACCAGTTCCACCCTGGGGAAAAAACAAAAGTTGGCTCCTACGTTAGCCAACTCAGAAAGGGAACACAAGAAAAATAATCTCTGGATTGTATTATGACTCAGTAGACAGTATAGAATCCTCAGTTAAACTTTCTGTCTCAAGGGGAAGTGAGCTCTTCAGCGCCTACTGGTCTCTTCCAAGTGCCTTCATAATGCTTCTTATTTTTGAATGTTTTCTATGTTACTATAAGGCGGATTGGACAGGTGCAGAACATGCACACAGTAACGGCTCAGTCTCTTAAGGCCACACAGCAGTAGGCTTAAGGTAAAATCAGAGCAGCATTGATGGACTCCGTCTATTTCTGCTTGTAGAGTTTCTGTGTTTCTCATGAAGTAGCAGAGTATAGATCCTTAACAACATCAAGCAATATGTTAACTATTCTGTTTACAGTGTTTCACCAAAAGTACCCTTATGTCTGCAGCACATTGCAGGTGTTATCCTGAGCCTATACAGCCACAATTCAGCCCTACACACCATGCTTCAGAAAAATGCAAATATTTCACAAACTATAATAGCTACACACGGTGTGAGCAACAGAGTTGTTCTACACAAAACTATCTTTCCAGTGATGGTAGGTACGCCAATGTAGTCATGTCAGTTTGCTTTCTATACCTTGGGAAATACCAAAAAAATCTGACTTTTTTAACAAAATCCACCACAGTAATACAATTTCTTGTGAAACATAAGGCATACCAAATCCAAACTGCACATGCATTTGTAATTTACAGTTATTCAGTGTACTGGCCAACAAATATAAGTATTTCATATGTTAAAAATACATGTATAAGATGGGCAAGGA
The DNA here is from genome assembly GCA_016271365.2 of Neoceratodus forsteri. Classification (NCBI taxonomy): domain Eukaryota; kingdom Metazoa; phylum Chordata; order Ceratodontiformes; family Ceratodontidae; genus Neoceratodus; species Neoceratodus forsteri. The sequence continues at coordinate 1,730,419,377 of CM057456.1, forward strand.
GATCCCTGAATCCTGATTGGCCGAGACCTGTTTCTAGCCATTTGCTTAAGACAGCACTACCAATAGCTAAAAAAAGAAGTCCCTGCCAACCAGAGTGCAGTGCATCAGTACCAGCATGCTAGTATGGAATGTTAATGTTTTAAAATGCAACCATTTTTGTCCAACACACAGTATCCTCAGGCTATTGTTTTAACACACATGCCTCCATGATCTTGTTAACTACGTGTTGCAGGGCTGTTTGTTAATTAATTTAAGCCCCCAGACTGTCTGCATTGATATACTTCTTTTTTTATTTTGTGGCAGGAAGGTTTGTTTCTGGTACTTACATTTAATCCTGCTTAGTGTTCACTCGCTCTCCCACCTGACAGATCCATCCAACCACTCTATTCATTATCACAGTCACTCTCTGTCTCCCATCCTGCCCTTGACTAACCACATTAAATTAGGTTTCACCCACTTAATGTACTCCTGCTTGACGCTCACTCGCTCTTCCGCCTGCCATCTCCACCCCAACTGCTTGCACTGCTCCACTCCATTCACCCACCCATCTTCTTACTGTGTCACTCTTGTGGCAGCCAGCACAACTGCTAACTCAGTAGATAACAACTCATACCTCCCACTCCCCATCACTCAGTTTTCCTCCAGCAACTGCCTGCTACTTCTACTTGCCATCAGCACACCTCCATCTGCAGGAGGAATAATTATGAAAGAACCGTTGCTGTCATGTAGACAGCCTGACACAAGTCTTCTCATCCCCTGCTCCTATGAACAAACCCTTATGATCTTGTTCCACATACATTCCCTAACTGATCATTTTTGTATTTAAACCCACAATCTTCATTCATGTTTTATTTTCCTTAAAAATACTGGTGCTTGCATGCTTCCAGACCCGGAAGTAACCTGTCTGTTAAAGTGAAAACATCGTTTGCTTCGTGGCGGCACACTAGTGAAACAGCGGGCAAAACAGTGAAAATAATAAAAGTAAAGAAAAAAAAGATCTTACTTTGAGAGGGCTCTTGCAGTAGGTAATTACATATAGGACTGAAGCCGGCAGGCGTCAGGACCCCACAGAAAAAATTCTAGCTAGCAGTCTCTGGCGAGGGACCGCCCCCACATCAGGTGACCAGCGTCAGGCGATGTCGGTATAAAGGGAAGGTCCCTCACACCTGCCTTCCAGTTCTTTCCCACTGTTTGCTTTCGACAGTGCCTCATGGTTAAGTTCCACTGCTCGTCAGTCAGTCGTCGTCAGTAGTTACACCATCGTTTTTTTCTTCGATTTTTCGATTATATTTGTCAGGATTTTCTTACCGGCCGTGTATGTTGTCCCCTACTACGTCTGAGCAGAAGAACAAGTGCGGCTCGTGCGGTGCCCAACTCCTGCACAAGGACGGCCATTCTCAGTGTCTCATCTGCCTAGACCCTGACCACCCCATGGATTCCTGTCAGCACTACCTGAAGTTCAACGCAGCTACCTGCAAAAGAAGGCAGCAGTCCCTGGAGGCTCACATACTAAAGAAGAAGATGTCCTCCATGGAAAAGGAGCTGAAAAAGCTCCAACAGGCTTCCACCTCCCCTGAGGGCCTCAAGAAGAAGAAGAAGAAGGAGGAGGAAAAGCACGGGGACCGGGACTCCTCATACGCGGCTGTGGCAACTTTGGCTGGGGTCGCTGCCCTTCAGGTAATGTCCCCACCAGGGGACCGTTCCCCGACGGCCGTCTTGGTGGTGTCTGAGATGGTGTCGGTCCCCCCGGCTGGTTCACGCTCGGGCCAGTCGTGAGCCTCAGGGACAAAAAGAGACATCTGCTGCCCAGCTCGGTGGCACTGAGGGTTGAGGCGCTGGACGCCACACCTCACTCCATGCCGGCGACCTGGGTTCGGGAACAAGCCCAGGATGTCGGGGGTTGGCAGGGGAAGGAGAGGATTGAGCATCCGAGGACAGCTGTCCTCTCCTGGGAGGGAGGGGGGACACACGCTCGGTGCCTGACTGACCTCTGTCAGAAGCCAGAGGCATGAACAGGGAGCGCATAAGGGGTTGGGAAGTGGCTGACGCGGTAGATACACCTTGACATCAGGCGGTGGCCACTCCCAAGGAACACTGGAAAATACCTATGGCAGCCTGCGTGAGCGGAGCCAGGGCCCCAATCCCCAACACCCCTACCTGCCCGAGCGGTGTCCTGGCGAGACAAAAGTGTTGGACTGCTTGCCTCCACCTCGTCCCCACCGAGAGGTAAGCCAAGGATACGTGGAGGACGAACCGCCACGGGATACAGATAGGAGGTGGGGACTAGAAAGGCCTTAGGTGTCTCCCGAAGAGAGAGGAGTGCCATGGGAGGGAAGGAATATGAAAAAAAAAAAAGAGGCATCCGCTCCCAGTAAGGCCTCCCCTTCGCGGCCTTCTGGTTCGAGCCTCTCCGGTAAGTCCGCCCGGAGCTGACCGCTAAGTCTCTCGACCTGTCGGGGCAGTGCACAGTCGTCAAGCCGCCCATCAAGGTCGTCTCCCCTGCGCAGCCCTCTTCGGGTGCTGGGTCCGATCAGTCGGACGTTGGCTCCTCCGACGCCCACCCGGATCCCGCCAGTCAGATGCCCGCCGGCCCATCCTGCGGTCGCTCGGCGACGGAGCCTACACCAGATCATCTGACCTTATCCGGCGCCAACGGCTCCCCACAGCCTTCACCGCTGCAGTCCAAGGCCCCTTCGTCTCCCCAGCTGGACCTGGAGGATCCCTCCGGCCCTCCCCCGGACACCGCTGGGGACTCTTCGGCGCATCTGTCAGTCCTTCCTCCCGTAGGTCTGGATGGCCTGACGTCAGACCCTCGGACGTCGGCCCCGTCGCCGGCTGACATCCCCTTGCCGGACGCCACCCCGATGCCAGACCCTACGCCCGCCGGGTCACCAGTTCTTGGCCCACCTGCAAGGGCTCTTCCAGGACCTTCTACCCCAGTAGAGTCCCTGGTGCCAGATCTTACGCCATCTTATCCGGCACCGCAGTACCCGACGCCGCAGTTTCCAACGCCGCAGTACCCGGTGCCTCAGTACCCGACGCCGGGCTTCCCACCGTCGGGCTACGGATACTCGCCTTATGGATACCCCCAGTATCCGTATCCCTCTCCTCCACCGCCCCCTCAACCGCTGGTGGATCTGAGGGAGACTCTGGCTTCTTGGTGGGCTGAGGCCAAGGCTCAGCTCACCAGGGAGGTAGAGAGCCACCTTCCGACAATGGATCCATTCCCATATCCCCGTCGCCGGGGGCGAGAGACCCCTCCTCCCCCCAACCCCAGAGATATTACTACGGGGTCTAAGGCTGGGGGTGGCACCTTTCCCCCCAGGGGCCGTGTTCCTCCCCCATGTGGGGAGGGGTCTTCGTCTCCTTCTTCTTCTGACTCATCGGAGGACTCCGATGACGGCTCTGATCCGGACGAGCCTCGCACTCCTGACAAGCCCAGGCACAGGACTCCTCCGAAGTCCCCTTCGGAGGATCCCTCATTTATGGAGTTGCTAAGAAAAATCCAGGCTCTTCATCAGTGGAAATCTCTGGAGCCGGATCCACAGAGGCAGAAGCTAGTTGCCCATTTGGATTTGCCTGAGGTCGCTCCCACGTTAGTTCCACCCTGGATCGAGCCTCGCGTCTCCACTATCTGGAAACAACCATCGGCTTTAGTCCCCCTTCCTTGGAAGGTGGATAGGCTGTATCAGGCTCCTGAGGGGATTGACTTTCTTTCGTCACACCCCAAGGCTGATTCATTCGTGATCAGCGCCACCCATGGCCATTCGGCTAACCTGAAAAACCTGAGCTTGTCCCCACCTGATAAGGAATCCCGCCTTCTGGGCCAGTATGGCAAGAAGGTCTTTTCTTCTTCCACTCTGGGTATCAGAGCCTTGAACTATGTGGTTCACATGGAGGATTACCAGAAGGCTATCCTTAGCAAGGTGGAAGCAAAGTTGGACACCCTTCCTCAGTCCCAGACTAAACAGAAAGTGGCAGACCTGGTCCGCTCCACACGTTTGACCAATAGGCACATGCTGTGCACTACTTACAATGCAGTGGACGCTTCTGGATGAAGTTTGGTGTTCACCGTGAGTCTGCGGCGACATGCCTGGCTTCAGGTGTCAGGTTTGGCCTCGGAAGTACAATCTGCCATCCAGGATGCCCCCTTCCGAGGTTTGGTGCTGTTTGGTGGTGATGTCAAGGACATTATTATCAGACTGAGAGAGAAGGGCACTGCTCTCAAGGAGGTTGACTCCTTGTACAGAGCCCCTCAAGCACAGTGTTGTTCCTTTCGCCGTCGTGCACGGCACAAGGTGAAACCACAAGGAAAGCAGGCCAACAAATGCTGGGCCCCTCCGGGTGTGAGACCTCCCCCACCCAGATGGGCTGTGGGAGCTCCAGCCGTGGTGCTGCCCCACACCTCCTGACTCCCTCCCTCTCCCACAGCCTCTGGTCAATCCAGAGGATCTGGTAGACAGGAGATTCTCCCTTCATCTGCCGGGTTGGGAGAGGATCACTACCAACTCTTGGGTCCTTCAGCTCATAGTAGAGGGCCACACCATAGAGTTTCTTCAGAAACCTCACAGAAACCCCCCCAGGTCGTCTTACTCCCCCGAACATCTTCCCAGGGTTCAGTAAGAAATCTCCTCCCTTCTGCTGAAGGAGGCAATAGAACCCATCCCTTCCCCTCTTCGGGGGATGGGCTTCTACTCCCATTTCTTCCTGGTCCCCATGAAGACAGGAGACGTGAGGCCCATTCTGGACCTCAGCTCTCTAAATCTGTTTGTAGAGTACAAAAGGTTCAGGATGCTCTCCCTACAGAGTCTCCTGCCCCTCCTTTGGCTGGGACTGTGGCTGTGCACTCTGGACATGCAGGACGCATACCTGCATATCCTTATCCACCCTTTCCATGGCAAATACCTCCAGTTTGCTTTCTAGGGGGGACCACTACCAGTTCAAGGCCTTCCCATTTGGTCTTTCCTCGGCCCCCTGAGTATTCACCAAATGCCTGTCAGTGGTGGCAGCCCACCTGCGTACCCAGGGAGTGCAGATTTTCCTGTAACTGGACGATTGGCTTCTAGCAGCCACGTCCAGGGAGGAGCACCTGTGTTCCCTTTGCCTTACCAGGCAGGTTTTTACCAGCCTGGGTATTACCATCAACCAGGCCAAATCCCATTTGATCCCATCTCAACGCCTCCAGTTCATCGGGGCAATTCTGGACACGACCACTGGTATGGCCTTTCTATCCCCAGACAGGGTGGCCACACTCCAGGCTCAGGCAAGCTTCTTGTCCTCTCACAGGTGGATTCCTGCCAGGTCGGTCCTTCATCTCCTGGGGCTCATGGTGGCTGCAATTCTGACAGTTCCACGTGCTCGGCTCCACATGAAAATCTCTCAGTGGACTCTTCGGTCTCAGTGGCATCAATTGGTCGATGACTTGGACCAAGAGGTGCTAGTCTCGACCCTCTTGATTTGGGATTTGCACTGGTGGTTGGTTCAGGAGAACCTTTGTCAGGGAGTTCCCTTCTGCCTTCCTCCCCCCTCCCAAACACTGGCAATGGACGCCTCAGGTGAAGGTTGGGGAGATCATCTGGGATCCCAGCGCACCCAAGGCTCATGGTCCATACTCGAGCAGACGCTTCACATCAATGTGCTTGAGCTCAGAGCAGTGTTGTACGCTCTTCAAGTGTTACACCCCTTTCTGCTTCCCGGTCACCTGACTGTCCAGACTGACAACATGAGTGTAGTCTGGTACCTCAACAAATGGGAGGACTCGTTCCTACCCTCTTTGTTGGGAAGCGATGTGGGTCTGGGAATGGGCGACCCTACACAACCTTCATCTCATGGCGGTCCACGTCCCGGGGGTAAAGAATTTGTTGGCAGATCACTTGAGCCGATCCTCGGCACAACCTCACGAGTAGGAATTGGACCAGGAAATAGCAGATGGCATCTTCCTACGTTGGGGAACCCCTCAGGTCAAGTGGCGTCCCGCTAAGCATAAAGGTACACCTTTTGCTGTTGCTCAGAGTAAAGGCGACTCTGAAGAGCCTTCTGTCTCTCGACTGGAAGGGCAGATTCGTCTATGCTTTTCCCCCAATTCCATTGATTCCGAGGATCCTGCACAAGCTCAACTCAGAAGGGGCCCGTATGATTCTCATCGCTCCCTTCTGGCCCAGGCAAGTTTGGTTCTCTCTTCTGCAACAGTACTCAGAGGAACCTCCGATTCCTCTTCCTCTTCCTCTTTTGCGACTACTGTTGACCCAGGATCGGGGATCCCTGATCCATCTGGGCCTCAGGTCCCTTCAGCTGCATGCTTGGGTACTACAGACGTAGCACAAGCCCATTTTGGGGTTTCTCCTCAAGTGGCAGAGATCTTGGTGGAGGCCAGGAAGCCATCCACTCACTCCACCTATGCCATGAAATGGAAACGGTTTTCCATTTGGGCTTCGTCCAAAGACTTGGAGCCTTTCTCCAGCCCCGACAGGCGGCTACTAGACTAAATGCGTTATCTCTTCGACCTGGGTCTCAGTCATTCCTCTTTGAAGTTTCACATAGCAGCTCTGGCCGCTTATCATGTTCCCTTAGGGGACAGAACTTTCGCTCAGCTAGAGGTCGCGAAGACCTTTCTACGAGGGGTTCTTCATTTGAGACCCCCCCATTCGGTTCCTGCCCCTCCTTGGGATTTGAATTTTATTCTTGAGAAGCTTACGCTACCTCCCTTTGAGCCAGCAGCCTCAGCAGAACTTTAGTTCCTTTTGTGGAAGGTGCTCTTCCTAGTGGCCATTACTTCTTCTCGAAGAATTTCCGAGCTTCAGGCCTTGATGTGCAAAATTCCGTATCTGATTTTCCATAAGGAACGTGTGGCTCTGCGCACCAATCCTAAGTTTCTGCCTAAGGTGGTAGCAGAATCTATGTTGAACCAGTCAATTGAACTGCCTTCCTTTTTCACGCATCACTCCAATCACGGGGAGTATCTTTTGCATACCCTGGACGTTCACCGGATTCTGAGATACTACACCAACAGGACGAAGGATCTCAGAAAGACTGACCAACTATTTGTTTCTTTTGCCAGCAAAGAGAAGGCACGCTGTTTCCAAACAATGTTTGTCCAAATGGTGGGCTCACTGTATCACTTTCTGCTACGACAAGTATCACAAGACCTTGCCAGGTCAGGTCAGGGGTCACTCCACCAGGGGTGTCGCAGCCTCTGCTGCCTGTTTCAAGAATGTGTCAGTGGCTGATATTTGCGCCACCGTAACTTGGACGTCCATCCATACCTTCACGAAATACTACAGTTTGGATATTGCCTCTCGCCATAGAGCCGGCTTCAGGTTGGCTGTTCTGCAAGGACTTCTTTCTTAAGTCCTTTTCAGCCAGTGGATCTTCTATGAGTAGTTTCCTCCTCCCGTGTGCTTCTCTTTGTTCCAGACCGCTTGGGACTCAGTCCTATATGTAATTACCTACTGCAAGAGCCCTCTCGAAGTAAGATAGTACAGTTATGTAAGAACTTACTGTAACAGTAGATCTTCGAGAGAGGCTCTTGCAGTAGGTAATACCTTCCCGCCCTCCATCCCCCTAAGCTTTTTCAGCTCCTTTTCCAGTGAGGGAAACATCCGCTTCTCTCTCGTCTCGCCTTTTATGGCCTTTGATGGGAAAGAACTGGAAGGCGGGCGTGAGGGACTGCCCCTTTATACCGACGTCGCCTGACGCTGGTCACCTGACGTGGGAGCGGTCCCTCGCCAGAGACTGCTAGCTAGAAATTTTTCCGTGGTTTCCTAACGCCTGCCGGTTTCAGTCCTATATGTAATTACCTACTGCAAGAGCATCTCTCGAAGATCTACTGTTACGGTAAGTTCTTATGTAACTGTACTTTTCTTAACAAAAAGCGGCTCACTCTCTCCCTGCCCTGTGGTTAGTGCTTTAATGTCTCCCCCCCCCCCAAGTTTGGGAATTACTTTTTCATGTGTAGTGATACATACAGTAAGTTATTAATGTATTTATATTATTTAAAAACCTGTGTGTGTCAGTTATTTTAACATTGTAAGCCCATGTTACATAAGCTATATGGCACTCTGGGGGTGTTGGTTGTACTAGGTTTACCCTACGGTTGCCCGATCATGGCTTATTGCTTACTTTTCATAGATTTATTTTATGTAACAGTTGTAACTTGGAATTTTTGCCCAACACCCCATACCTCAAACAAATGCAGACATCTGAAAATCCATCATAGCTGCAAAGAAAGTACGAACAATGAAGTTGTTCAGTAAAAAATTACCTTTCTAATGATGACAGACAGATTTAGTTTAGTTACCGTATTGGTCCTTGTAAGAACAGATCCAGTAGCAAAGGGTTTGATACCTTTTTTTGGACCAACTGAGACAAGACAAGCTTTCTAGTGATGGTCAGCAATGCAGTGAAATCCTGTAGTTTTTTTTCTATACCTTGGGGAAATACAGAGAAACTGATTTTTCTAACAAAATTTGCCACAGAAACACAATATCTTTTACTAAATATATGACATATCAAACCCAAACCGTACATACATATATATATATATATATATATATATATATATATATGATGTGCAGTTTGGGTTGCATATATCTTATATTGTACAAACAAATTGCATTTCTGTTGTCAGATTTTGTTTAAAAAAATCATTTTTTAGGTGTTTCCTAGGGTATAGAAAAAACAGCAATGATTTCATTGACCTGCCTGTCATCGTTAGAAACGTAGTTTTGTGCTGAACAACTTTTTTGCTCATAATTTGTGTTTAGCTATTATGGTTTGTGTGCAGTACATGTAAGACTTCCTCAGACGTTTATAGGACACAAAGGAACAGTTAAGCTGCCACCTATAGGTGTTACAGAACATAAAGGCTAAGGTTTCTGCTGCCATGTAGAGGAGCTAATGGGCAGAGTGAGTTAATAAAGGTTCTGAAGAAGAACTGGGAGGAATTACATAACAGTACCAAGGATCTCTGTGGTTACAGATGCCATGCCAAAGAAACATTGCAAAGAGAAGCTGGAGCTGGAGATAAAACATCTGTAGAAAAACAGTGGCTTGATTAAGAAACACAAAAGCCATGTTTACATGGCTGCTCCGTGGTGATTCTTTTGGCACCCTCTGTGCTGCCCTGACCTCCAACCTCGATCTGTATTAAGTTTTCATGGCCCCTCTCGACATTGATGAAAGCCATGCTGGAGAGGGGCCATAAGTGCAAGAGCTGGGCAGAAGGATGTAGGGACAATAGACTGTGTAAAGAAGCTGAACTGGTGTAGGTGGTTTCAAGTGCTCTGTAAACAATGGCCACTTTTCACCTCACTGTCTGAGGGTAATATAGCATCACAACATACAGGGAGCTCCTTACAGGATAGGTCCCATAATACAGTTTCCAAGACACTGGTGAGGATGCAAATGTCCTGAAGTGGTGTACACCACTGGCTTCCTAAATGACCAGGTGCAGACTGATAGCGGTGTGAGTCACACTGGTGTGTAACAGCTTGGTCAGTGTAAACAGGGCTAATATTGCAAATGACTGAAACAGACTTGCTAGAACTTAAAGTCTTCAAAATTAACTTACCTCAATATGACCATCTTATACTTAAAACATGGTTTAAGTCTCTGTGTAAACATTAAACTAAAAGCTCTCATTCCAGTCAGCAGCAATGTAAGTCAATTTAAAGTAAATATTTTAAATATGCATATTGTAATCAATGTCTGTTGTTAAAAAAATGAGTTGTATAAAGTTGTGAATATTAAAATCATTTTCTGTTTTGTCTGATATATCCCTGTAGATTAAGGATGCTGACATTGGATATTAGCCATCATAGGATCCAAAAATTCCCAGCTTCCACTTGTGTTAGCAGTGAGCCTGACCTGTTTGTTTAGACAAGCCTGATTTATACCCCTCACCACCACCACCCCAGGGGAAAAAACAATGTTAAAATCTTTAGATTACATTATCACTGAGCAGACAGTATAAAATCCTCAGTTAAACTGCCTGATATTAAGGGGAAGTGTGCTCTTCAGCACCTAGTGGTCTCTTCCAAGTGCCTTCATAATGTTTCTTATTGTTGAATGTTTTCTATGTTACTGTAAGGTGGATTGGACAAGTACAGACCATGCTCACAGTAACTAGCTTTGGGTAGGATTCACAAAGCATTTTGGGACTAAGTCCTACTCCACAACCCCAGTTGCGCTTTGAAATTGACGCAGCTGTGTAGTTGCCAATCCACAGCTGCAGCAGTTGCGGAGTGTGTTACGATGGGTTTCACTGGCCGTGGCAGCCTCCCGCAGCTGTGGTGCTGTCCCCAGCAGCAGCAGCACCTGTAATCTGACATAATCAGTGGAGCCGGTTGTACTCCGGCTCCACCTTAGTGAATTCCTGCAGCTGCGGGCGACCTGCGGATTTGCAAGTAGCAACCCATTAGCGCTGAGGTTTTCCACAGCTGCGGAACCTTCCCTGATGTTCGTGAATTCTGCCATCTGTCTCTAAGGCCAAACAGCAGTAGGCTGAAGTGAGTTTAAGACAGAATGAGAGCAGACTTGATGGACTCAGACTTTTTCCGCTTGTAGAGTTTCTGTGTTTCTCATTTAGTAGCAGAGTTTAGATTAAGGAGAGCAAGCACTATGTTAACTATTTTGTTTACAGTTTTTCACCGAAAGTGTTTGGTTTAAAATAAAAAAAAAAAAATATTAAACTGCTGTCTGGCTCATCCTGAGATTGTGGCCCAGTCCAGCCATAATTGTGGAGAAGAAAATTTGTGTCAAAAATTGTTTCAAACAACATGAAGTCTTGCTATATTATAGACATTAGCAGTTTGATCCAGCTCTAGAACTGCCCCGGAGTGAAATGGTCAAAACCATTCCAAAATAGAATTTTGGCACGAGAGCAGCTCTATCTGTGTCATTTCAAACTTGAACTGTCAGATTCTTTACCCGCCTCAGTGAACAGTCGCTCGGAGATTTCTCCGTCTGCCGATTCATTTCTCGGTTTAAAAAGTGTTTTCTCGGTTGGATTTAACCGAGAATAGTTTTATTTTAACCACAAAACCGTTCGGTTCAAGCTCTATCTGTGGTAACCGTAAGTAAATGAAGGTTTTGTCTGTGTGGAACTTGTAAGTTATTGGTTCAGTTTTGAACCGATCAGTGGGTTTAAAACTCATTTAAAACTAAAAGTTACTATTTGAGAGTGCAGTTCCCGGTTCTTATCGGTTCTAAAAAAACCGGATTTATTACGGTTTTTTCCAATACCCGTGACACAGTTAGGAACCGATAAGGGTGTCTTGCCTGGCACTGCCGTTAAAAGGGCAAGTTTTTGGTTAGGCTGGCATTATGTCTGAGAAACCCAAAGAAACCGGGCCACTGGGTTTCAACACTGTGATGTTTGTGGGAAGTCTTTGCCAAGGCTGACCCACACACCACATGTTTTATTGTCTGAGGTTTGACCACCTCAGTCAGACTGCCAGGTATGTAAGAATTTCCTGCAGCCACCCTGGAAAAAAGATTGGGCAGGCTCAGGAGAGCGAGAGGCCAAAGTCCAGCTGACCCAGATGGCCAGCCGGTTCGGTGCCAACCCGAACCAGAGAATGCCCTCTGACCAGGAGCCAGACTTCCTCGAGCAAAAGAAAAGCTGGTTCTGAGGAACCAATTCCAGTAAAGAAAACAAGAAAATCAGCAGGTCTGAGTCCAAAATTCCTTCTCCAACTGCTGCAGAGATAACAAAAGCCATACAAATTGTCCAGTCACTGTCTCAGGGTCCGTCCGAACCACCATTATCTGGTAAAAGGTCGGTTCGTCCGGTCCCAGTGGTTCAGGATTATGATATTGAGAATTTTATGAACCAGAGGAGGGAGGAGGATTATGAACAGTATGAATGTGGCTGGGAAGGTCTGGGTGTGCCCATTGAACGGACATCTCCCCAGACAGACCTTTAGAATCTCCCCTATGCTGTCTGAGTCCCCATCTCATTTTATGTTTTATAAAAGTTGCTGAAACCCTCCAGCTTCCTTTAGAAGAGGCTGTGGATGAGCAAGAGGAGCCTGATTTTGTAGAAATGATGGATATTCCAGAGTCTAGGAGATTGTCTATTCCTTTACATAAGTCTTTTAGGAAACAAACAATTAAAATTTTAAAAGCTCCTAATTCTGTGCCTCCTGTAGATAAAAGATGGACAGAAGGTATACATTGTCAGCCCTGATACAGAATTCCTTTCTCAGCAATGCAGTCATGTTGAGGTAGTTCAGGCTGCTGCCTGTGATAAAGCTAATATTCCTTGGCTTCACATCCTCCTGACAAAGTTCCAGGAAGATTGATGCCATGGCAAAAACAGTATATGGCAGCCTCTCTGGGACTCAGGCAAGCAAATTATATGGCTTATGTAGCTAGGTATCAGAAATCTAGATGGGATACTGTTATGCAATTGGCCAAGCAGGCCCATGGCCAACCTGGCTAGTGAACTAGAACAGGTGGCTGCTAATGGCATTGAAGCCTCTAAGGTTCAGTTTCATGCTGCTGTGGATGTTAATGATGTTTCCTCTAGGGTCCATGGCCACATCTGTAGCTTTTTCGTAGGTTGGCCCTGGCTCAGGTGTACTAGTTTGTCACAGGATACCCAGACTAAGGCTATGGATTTTCCTGTGGTGGGAGATTCTCTGTTTGGAGAGCAGACAGAGAATTATGAAAGAAGATGGATGAATATAGGACCACTTACAAGAGTGCCCAGGCTAGAGGCGCAAGCCACTCCTCAAAGGCATGCCCCCAGGGGTAGGGGTAGGCCTTTTCACAGGCCTTTCTACCAGACTCAGGCCTCCTCTGCCTATGCTCAGAGGGGCTTCTTCAGAGGCAGGGGCAGACGAGGGGTGGGCAGACCTGCTCCCACCCCCCAGCCTAAAGCTGCTGCGAAACAGGCACATGATGGGGTGCCCAGGGCCGATTCTCCTGTACCAGTGGGGGGCAGGCTGGCTTACTTCAGTCAGAATTGGGCTTCTTTTATCTCAGACAAGTGGGTTCTGGAAGTAGTAAGCCAGGGTCTGGTTCTCAGCTTCAAAAAGTTTCCCAAGTTGAGAAGCAGACTTTTTCTACCTGCAAGTGCTTCAGAGACCCTCGCTCTGGAAACAGAGGTCTCATCCTTGTTAGCTCTCAGAGCAGTAGAAAGGGTTCCTCCCCTGCATCAGGGCAGGGGTCTGTATTCCAGATACTTCCTTACCCCAAAAAAGACAGGAGAATGGCGGCCCATTTTAGATCTCAGATATCTGAACAGGCATCTTTTGAAACCAAAGTTCAAAATGGTAACTCTGGCAATGATTTTACCTTCCCTAAGGCCAGGGACTGGCTAGCCTCCCTGGACCTCAAGGATGCCTATTTCCATGTCCCTAATCAGAAGATCCCATTGAAAGTACCTCAGATTGAACTGCCCTCAGGTCATTACCAGTTCAGAGCAATGCCCTTCAGCCTTACCTCTGCTCCAAGGTATTCACAAAGTGTCTAGCAGTGGTAGTGGCCCACTTAAGGAGGCAGAGGATTGCTGTTTTCCCTATCTAGATGACTGGCTCATTGTAGGCCAGTCCCAGAACAGGTAAATCTCACCTGCAGGTCACCCAGCAGCTTCTCACCTCCCTGGGTTTTCTGCTAAACCTACAAAGTCGGTTCTGGAACCAGTCAGGTACTCACCTTTATAGGGACAAATTGGACACAAAGCTAGCCAGGGCCTTTCTTCCCCAGAAAGGGTAAGGAATTTAGTGGCTCTGGCCTCTTCCTTCACTTTGCAGGTCTCTCGACCAGCAAGACACTTCTGCAGCTCCTGGGGCACATGGCTGCATCCATAGCTGTTGTGCAGGAGCCAGATTTCAGATGAGAGACATTCAGTTTCACTTGAGAACCTTTTAGTCTCAGAGAAGAGACCCCTTTCCAAGTTGGTCCCAGTGATTCAGACCTTGATCCTAGCTCTCCAGTGGTGGCAGGATCAGAGCAATTTAAGAGCGGGGGTCCCCTTCATTTCCCCTTCTCACGACTTGACTCTCACTACAGATGCTTCCCTTCTGGGTTGGGAGCCCACATGGGCGACCTTTCCCTCAGGAGTTTGGTCCCCAGGAATCTCTGCTCCACATCAATTTGCTGGAACTCAGAGCTGTCTTTTTAGCTCTTCAAGCTTTTTCTGCATCTGTCCATGACAAGGTGATACAAGTCAGAACAGACAACACCACAACAATGTGGTACATCGACAAACAGGGGCACTCGGTCTTCAGCCTTGTGCACCGAGGCAATGAAGTTGTGGTCTCTGGCCTATTCCCTGAACACTTCTCTCATAGCAGTTCATCTTCAGGGAAGGACAATGTCTAGCGGATGCCCTCAGCAGGATTTTCCAGGGCCATACAGAATGGTCCCTGGATCCTCAAGTGCTGGGATAGTTTTTGCCAGGTGGGGCATCCCTCAGATAGAGCTTTTGCAGCCCCAGACAATCACAAACTTCCTCTGTTCTGTTGCAGGCCTCCAGTGCTGGGCTCAGTTCCCCTGGATGCCCTTCTTCTGGATTGGGAGGAAGTTCCTCTGCTTTCCCCCTTTCCTCTCCTATTCAAAGTACTAGTCAAAATCAGATCTCAGCCTTGCAGGGTGATTCTGATTGCCCGGATGAGCCAGGCAGCCTTGGTACCCACTCCTTCTGTCTCTGACAGTCCATCTTCCCTGTGCCTCCCCAGGAATCACAATCTGTTGACTTGTGCCCAGGAAGGGTTTGGTATCCGGACCTCAAATCCCTCAACCTCAAGGCCTGGCTCTTGAGGAGTTAAGTTGCTGATTTACACCTCTCTCTCAGGGTGTTCTTGAGAACCTAAAAGGCTTCCAGAAGCCTTCCACTAGGCTACTTATAGTTCTAAATGGAAAAGGTTTTCCATTTGGTGTGCAAAATATTTCCCCAGAATCTGCTGAATTGCCCATTTTGTTAGATTACATGGTACATCTTAATTCCTTGGGTCTCAGACCAGCTACCCTGAGAGTTCATTTGGCAGCTGTGTCTGCTTTTGTGTCAGCAGGAAAGTCATCCCCTCTTTCCTCTCATCCTGTGTTTTCCAAGTTTTTTAAGGGATTACTCCATACTAATCCTCCTTTTCGGGAACCGGCCCCTGCTTGGGACCTTAATGTTTGCATTGCCCAGTTAATGCAACCCCTTTGAACCTCTGTCTTCTGCAGAGCTTAAGTACCTAACTTGGAAAACTGTTTTCTAGTGGCTATCACTTCGCCAGACGCATAAGTGAATTGCAAGCCTTGTCAGTGGAGACTGACTTTATTTCTTTCCACAGGGATAAGGTAGTCCTTAGGACTAATAGGAAGTTTTGCCTAAGGTGGTTTCAGATTTCCATCTTAATCAATCTATCTCCTTCCAGTATTTTTCACTGATCCTCCTCTTGGTGAGAGGAGATTGCACAGCCTGGATGTTAAGAGAGCTCTTAGTTATTATATAGAGGCGTACCAAAGGTCACAGGTTGAATCCTCCAACTTTTCCTTACCTATGGTGAGTTGGGAAGGCAAACCTGCCACTAAGAGATCAATAGCCAGGTGGATTGTCTCTTGTATCCAATTTTGTTGTCAGAAAGTGGGCAGGCCCCCAATTTGAGGGCTCATTCTACCAGGAGTACAGCTGTGTCTCTAGCTGCTGCCAGAGATATCCCTTTATTAGAGATTTGCCAGGCTGCTACTTGGAAAGCGGTACACACTTTTACCAAGCATTACTCCTGGATGTCAGGCCAGGAGAGCTTTCGGTTTGGCACAGCTGTTCTTCAGAGCCTATTCCTAAGTAGGTTCTGCCCTCCTCCATGGAGGTACTGCTGTGTGTTCTGCTAATGTCTATAATATAGCAAGACTTCATGTTGTTTGAAGAAAAAATTACTCACCTTAGTAATGTTGTTTCTCAATGAGTCTTGCTATATAGAACCTCAACCTGCCCCTCTCAGAACTCTACTTGGTGGGGTGCGGGCAACTTAGTATGGGCACTACTTATGTCCTGTTAGCATTTTGTCCCCTTTGGGACTTTGGGGGTGTGTATGTGCACGCGTGTGTGTGTTTTATTATACTTATGTTCCATTTTCATATTATCAGAATCGTGTTAGTATTTCTGGTCCCCTGACTTGAGTCTTGGGTGTTGGGACCATCAATGGTTGTTATTATTTAGGTAGCCATTTGGCTAGTGTAGGTTACAGCTTCCACACAGACCTTAGTGAGTTTGGCTCGTAAAGATCTGACAGTTCAAGTTTGAAATGACACAGATAGAGCTGCTCTCGTGCCAAAATTCTATTTTGGAATGGTTTTGACCATTTCACTCCGGGGCAGTTCTAGAGCTGGATCAAACTGCTAATGTCTATAATATAGCAAGACTCCATTAGAAGAAACAACATTACTAAGGTGAGTAATTTTTTCTTCTGAGACATAAGGGCTCTTTCTGGCTTTTGGAAACAAGAATGTTATAAGGTTAATACTGTATGGTTAAGTGTTGTTGTGTAAGGCTTTGCATCCTTGCTGTGTGTGGACAAAAGTTGTTGTACGCAGTTCAAAGGTCATAAAAATTGTGCACATTTCAAAGGTCATGACAAGCTGAGCACAGTCCAGAGGTCACAAAAAGGTGCTGTGCATAGTTAACTTCTTTTAAGCCCCTCCCCCCCGTGGACATAATTATCTTTAATGTAGTTACTGATTATGAGCAATGAAAGGTAAGTAGGAGATGAGTGGTTGGGTCCCATTTACTACTGTATATAAATGAAAATTTGTACTTTTGATAGACAGTAAAATCACATTCTATAAAAAGTACAACATGGGCAACCATGCCCAACTCAACATGTTTCCAACTTGCAGTTGAGATGACATCATGGACCTTGAGCTTCACTCTCGAGGTCCATATGATGTTTTCTCAACCCCTCAGTGGAATCACAGCCTTGTTGTGTATGGTTCTCAATGCATTATTCTCTATTTAGTGACGTTATACAACATTGCTTCCTCTTAGCCCTGAGTTCTTGCTCTGGAGACACAGCTTTCAAATGTTAAAGTTCAAACTCTGCGCTGTGTTCATGCTCCCTCTAGCATTCTAACAGCAGATTTATTTCTCTTCTGAATAGATCAGATGCCCCGAGTCCTGTCCTTGTGGATAAGTTTATTAAAAAAGTCTACCATTTATTATTTTATTTAGTTGTTCAATATTCTGTTAGTTTTGTTAGTTTTTATTATTTTAAGCATTTTTAACTCAGTTTTCGGATGGATTCTGGAACTGAGGAAACAGCAGTTCACAGCTATTTCCAGTACGGGGTTCCGCCATTTAAATAGACTAAAAATAATATTTTGTTACTTAATTTTTTTTTTTTTTTAACAGTTGTCTGTTTTCTTCAGTATAACAATGCAAAACCTTTTTGGTATCTTTTCCTGTATAATTGGAATGACAGAAAGGCCTGAAGAGGAAACAGGCCCCACAGGATCCCATTTTCAAAATAGGCAGGGCGATAAATACTCAGGAGGGTGTTGGTGTGTTACAAGCTGGATTGACCAAACTGGAAAACTGGGCAAGAGATGCTAAATTTCAGTTTAATCTGGAAAAATGTACAGTGATGCACTTTGATAGAGCAAACCGCTTGGCTGAGAATCATCTCAATGGTACAATTCTGAGAGCTGTTACTGAGGAAAGAGATATTGGTGTCATAATAACAAATGATCTTAGGTTTAAAAATCAGTGCAGTGCCAGTTGGGGCTATGATACCTCTTTACACCTCACTCATGAGACCACATCTTGAATATTGTGTCCAGTTTTTGGCCCCTTCCACCAAGGCTGGAATTAATACTTTAGCGAGAGTGCAATGAACAGTGACCAAAATGATAATGGGACTCTACGATCTGCAGTACGAGGAAAGATTACAGTCCTTGGGGTTGTGCTCCTTAAAATATAGAAGGCTTAGAGGAGGTCTATGCCTCTTTTTTTGCAGCCTTTAATAACAGTGAGTTGTGGCATTGTTTGGGTCTTGAACTTAAGAAATAACATTATACTACCAGGGCCCATATTTTACAACTAAAAGGGGAAACATTCAACATTATGAGAAGGGCACATTGGTGTAACCAAAGGGTCGTTAAGGCATAGAATGGCCTCCCCCTGGAAGTGGTAGGCAATACACATATGCATGAATTCAAAGATAGACTTGATAATTACTATGTGGGTTATAAAATGGAATTTTCCCCCTGATGTCAGGGGTGAGCATCATATAGAGTAATGCCTTCCTGCTCGTATTTGTCTATGAGAACTATGAACTATGAGGATTTAAACATGTCAGAACAGGTTGGCAAATGCAGATGGCCATGACTGGTGCTTTAAATTGTTTGGATCCCAATTACAGTTTTGAGAACTGTGAACTCTGCAAAGTTTTCTGCCCTAAAATAAAAAAAAAAAAAAAAATTAAGCTTAACAGTAGTTCTAAGGACATGGATATGTTGTTCATCCACACTGTCTTGCAGGTATCCTTGCCACTTTAAATCTTGCCGGAAGGTCTTCAAGCTGGCTTCTCCCACCCACCCGGGTGGTAAAACTCTTGGCTCCGCCTCATGACGCCAGATCTTCCTTACCGCTTGGAAGCTCAGGTTCCCTCCTTAACGCTCTGCGTATAAGACTGGTTCCTAATTCTTCAGTTTTCCGAATTTAAACGTTTTTTTATAGACTTCGGTCTTCTATCCCTCACGGCTGTGATGGACAAATCGACTCCCGGTTTTCGGAGATGCCCTTGCTGGCAGAAGATGTCTCGGACAGATCCGCACTCCACGTGTGTCTACTGTTTAGGCCTTGAGCACGACCCGCAGGCTTGCGACCTGTGCTCTTCCTTCTCAGCCTACGTCCTCGAAGACCGTGCTGCCCGTTTACAACTGGGGCGCCCCGAGAAACGTTTTCCTCCGGTGAAGTCAAAAGAGGCCCGGTCGGCGGTTTCCGCGGCGGCGGGCTCGGCGGATCAGCTAGAGCAGATGATCGCCCTCGAAGAGGAGGCGGCGTGGGCCGCATCTTCCTCGCCGCGGCATTTATCCCGCTCTCCCTGGGTTCCTCTTATACAGCTTCCTTTAAGGAGCTTTGTCTGTCCCTCTCCACTAGAGGAGAGGGACCAACGTCTGCTGGACCTTCTTCTCGGTCCAAGAAGAAAGACAAGGGTAAGTCCCTCCGTCGACGCTCTTGGGAGTGGGAAAGGTCCCTCTCCCCGAGTTGTCGGCCATCGACTTCGGTCGATCGTTCGGCTTCGGTCACTGGTCTCACGGTGTCCCCGTCAGGTCAGTTGACTGAGACTCCCGTCGACGCAGTCAAGATCTTTCTCGACCCGTTGGACGGGTTGTCGACCGGCGAAGCCGAAAATCCTTTCTCGCCGGTTCCCCTGGTGGGAGTTGAGGATCCCGTGGGCTTGCCAGTGCCTCCGGTTCCGGAGCCCTCGGGTGAACCCTCCGAGCCGAGGGGGGAGCCGGTTCCACCCGTCCCCTCCCCGCACCGTCCTCGGAAAGGCCGAGGTTCTTGGTCTCAGTCTCGGACCTCTTCGCGGTCCAGCCGATCCCACCATCATAGGTGGTCTCGGTCTCGGCACCATGGTAAGCGGCACCACCGCTCATCCTTGTCCTCCTCCTCGGATGAGGGGAGGCTTCGACGTAAGTTACTTTGACGATACGAGGACCTCGATGTGGCAACTCGCCTTCTGACCGGGAACAAGCCGGCGCCGTCGCCCTGCCATTAAGTGGCTGTCACCGAGCGGCAAACAACCCTCGTCTTACCGAGGAGCCTGTTCCCAGGCCGGTTGTTCGGCCAAAACCAGCTGCTCCACCGATTCCGGTGGAACCTCCGCCTCCACAGCCACTGTTTGGGGCTCCGACCAAGAACTCTCGGTTGGCTCAGGGTCTGCCCCATAGGCTGTCGGTCACCCTCACTCCCGATCACCCTCGGCAGGTGGAGGGTGGCTCAGGCCCGAGGCAGCTCTTTGCGGACTCTTCTGAGTCCGACGACGATTCCTCCCTTTTCTCCAAGCGAGTGGACTTGGAGTCCTCTGGAGGTCAGTTGCTGGACGACAGCCCTTCGTCCTTCCTGGGTTTGCTCAGGCTGATCTCGAAGTCCACCGGGATGCAGCTCGAGCCCATATCCAAGCGGGCCAAGTATCCCCTCATGGAGATATTGGACCGAGGGGATTCCCCTACGGAGGCCTTTCCTGTGGCTGAGGCCATTGTGGGCCCGGCCTTGGAGCTCTGGCAGTGCCCTGCTTCCTGTACTGCGCCTTCAGCCAGGATGGCCAGGAAGTATGCGGTCCCTACTGGTTCCCTGTCCGGTTTCTCGGAACATCCCTCAGCCGAGGGGTTAGTTACCAACAGCGTTTTCCGGCGTGCCGGAAACGCTAGGGACGTGGACAAACCTCCCGACAAGGAGTCCAAGAAATTGGACTATGCCGGGCGAAAAGTCTACGCTGCATCCTCCCTTGGCCTTCATCAGGCCAGCTCGGCCGTGCTTATGGCACATTTCTCCCATGCCCTGTTGGGCTCCCTGGACGAGGTAGTCCCTCATCTCCCGGCTGACCTGCAGACCACGGTTAGGCAGGTGCGGGACCAGGGCAGGGTGGTGGCCAAGCAGCAACTTCAGACTGCTCTGGACATTGGAGACTCATGCGCCAGGTCAGTCGTGGCCGCATTGGCTATGTGGCCGGGCATGGCTGAGGATATCCACCTTCACAGTGGATACCCAGCACAAATTGGCAGATGTCCCCTTCCTGGGGACCGACCTCTTCGGCCCTGGAATGGAAGGCCACCACCAGAGGATCGAAAAGTCCAATGCCACCTTGGACTCGGTCTCATCCGCTCAGAGGGACAAGGGCCGCAGACTGCAACCCAAGCCCTTTCGTCCGTCTGCGCCCCCGGCACGTCCGACCCAGCAACACCAGGGCCAGCAGGCTCACGCTTGGCATCCCAAACCCAAGCCCGCAGCTTCCTCCTCCAGGAAGCAGGGAGGTAAAGGCCCAGGTGGTCCCTCGGCCAGTCCCTCCTCCAAGCCTGCACAGTGACGGGTTGAGGGGTGTCGCTAACCTCGTCACCTCACCCAAGTTCCCTCCCGTGAGAGATGGCTCAGTACTTCCTTTCCACCTGGTCTGCTATTACCACAGACCGGTGGGTGTTGGAAGTGGTAGGAAAGGGCCTGCCTCTGGAGTTCGAGCAGGCCCCACCCTTCAGAGCCGTCGCACCTCGGGGTCCGAAGCCTCGCTGTCAGCTCACCGAGCCGACATCGCTCTCCTCCTCGAGAAGGAGGTGATAAGAGAGGTGGTGGACCCTTCATCAAACCCGGGGTTCGTGTCCAGGTACTTCCTGGTTCCGAAACGGATGGGGGACTGGCGCCCCATTCTCAACCTACACGACCTAAACAAGTTCCTAAGGTCTTGAACCTTCAGGATGGTCACTCTGGCACAGATAATACCATCCTTGGAACATGGCGTGTGGTTCTGCTCTCTGGACCTACAGGATGCGTTCTTTCACGTCCCTATCCATCCGTCCCATCAAAGGTTCCTTCGCTTTTGAGCGGAGGGATCCCTTTTCGAGTTCCAAGCCATGCCCTTGACTATCTCCAGCTCCCAGGGTCTTCACCAAATGCATGGCAGTGGTGACAGCATTCCTCTGGGCCGAAGGGTCGGTTTACCCTTACCTGGACGATTGGCTGATAGCAGCCCTCCAGACAGGAGGTGGGCGGTCCAGAGATCTGGCCCTCCAGGTTTGCTTTCAGGTCGGCCTCCTCATCACGAGGCCAAGTCAGAACTCGAGCGAAGCAGGTGATTCTTTTCATTGGGGCAGAGCTTGACTCTCTTCGAGCCAGAGCACGGCTCCCGGCGGACAGGGCCGAGGTTCTTTCCTCCTTTGCCCAATCATTTCTGGTTGGGCAATTGTGCCCTGCCTGGGACTTCCTGCACCTCCTGGGTCTCATGGCGGCCTGTACCAGCGTGGTCCGCTGGGCCCGCTGGAACATGCTCCCCCTTCAGTGGGGGCTGGCCAGCCAGTGGTCCCAACGCTGTGATCCATTGGACCAGCTAGTGACGATGACCCAGGGGATGCGGAATGCTCTCCAGTGGTGGACCGTTCCAGTTCATCTGCAGGAGGGCATCCCATTTGTCCATGCCAAGCTGATGGTCGCTCTATCGACCGATGTCTCTCTGATGGGTTGGGGTACCCATCTGGGGGAACACCGAGCGCATGGCCTCTGGTCCCCGCGGGAGTCCCGATGCCACATCAACCTGCTGGAGCTCCGAGCAGTCCGCCTAGCTCTCACCGCCTTTGCTCCATTTCTTCAGGGTCAAGTGGTCCGGGTCCAGATGGACAACACCACGACCATGTACTATCTAAACTGCCAGGGATGCGCTCCATGCTTCTATGCAAGGAAGCTCTCCGCATCTGGTCACTCTTGCGCAGCCTGGAGGCGGATCTCCTAGTCATTCATGTGGCAGGAGCCTCCAACACCCTGGCCGATGCCCTAAGCCGGATAGGGGCTGTGTCCCACGAGTGGACTCTCCTGCCGGAGGTAGTACAAGATCTATTTTCCCATTGGGGCACACCTCAGGTGGACCTGTTTGCCTCCATGGAGAATGCAGCTGAGGCTGTTCCATGCCCGCCCCCCTCAGCAGGGATCGCTGCAGGGGGATGCCTTCTCGAGGCCGTGGACCCCGGGCCTCTTCTACGCCTTTCCCCCATTCCCCTTGATGCACAAGGTGCTTCTCAAATCAAGAAGGGACAAGGCGCAGGTGATTCTGATAGCCCCAGACCGGCCCCGCCAGTACTGGTACCCAGATCTCCTCAGCCTCAGCTCCAGGCTCCCGAGGCAGCTTCCAGCTCGCCCGGAACTGCTCTCAGTCAATCAGGGGAAGGTATTCCATCTGGACCTTCAATCCCTGCACCTGACAGCCTGGTTCCTGAGTGGCTAGAGTTCCAGGCCTTGGGTCTTTCTGACAAGGTCCTCAACATAGTTGAGGCGTCCCGTAAGGAGTCGACCAGAAAATGCTCGCCTTCAAATGGAAGATTTTTCCATTTGGTGCCAGGAACGAGGCCTGGACCCTTCCTCCTGTTCCTTGGCGAGCATATTGGACTACCTTTGGTCCCTTTCTCAGCAGGGCTTAGGTGCAGCGACCCTTGGGTGCACCTGGCAGCCATCTCTGCTTACGGGCGTGGGCTGGGAAGCAGTTGATGGCGCAGGAGAAAGGTGGTCTGGTGCTTTTGAAGGCCTTGATCATTTCCCTCCGATGCGAGAACCTCCACTTCTGTGGGATCTACTGCTGGTACTGGCAAGCTCATGGGCAAGCCATTCGAACCAATGCAGAGGTGTGAACTCTCTCACCTGTCTTGGAGACCGCCTTCTTGGTGGCTCTCACGTCAGCCAGAAGGATGGGAGAGCTCCAGGCGCTCTGCATCGAGTCTCCTTACCTGGTCTTCCACAGGGACAAGGTTGTCCTGTGCCCCCACCCGAAATTCCTTACGAAGGTGGTGTCGGAGTTTCACCTTAACCAGGTGCTGACTCCGCCGGTATTCTACCCCAATCACACCTCGGAGGCCGAATATAGGCTCCATACTCTGGACCCTAGAAGGGTGCTCGCTTACTATAAGGAGTGCACGGCTGAAATTCAGGGAGAGGTTCGCCAGCTGTTTGTCACCTACGCTGAAGCCACACCTGGCAGACCTGCAGCCAAGCGGACGATAGAGCTCTGCTATAAGTTAGAGGGCATGGACCCTCCCAGAGGGATAAGAGCTCATTCTACCCGCCATACTGCTGCATCAGTGGCTGCTTCCAGGGACGTCCCTATCCAGGAAATCTGCAGGGCTGCTACCTGGAAGTCAGCACACACCTTCATCACCCATTACCACATCGACCTTGAGTCACGCCGGGATGCTGGTTTTGGGGCCTCGTTCTCCAGTCTCTATTCCCTAAGTAGGGGCGTCGCTGCCTCCTCCCCGGAGAACTGCTAGGAGTCTGCCAGACAGTGTGGATGAACAACATATCCATGTCCTAAATACAGGTTGCTACCTGTAGCTTGGGGAGTTCTGGGAATGGTATATGTTGTTCATCACTGCAAACCTCCCGGCTTGACACACAACCTGAGCTTCCAGCGGGCCAGATCTGGCGTCATGGGGCGGAGCCGAGAGTTTTACCACCCGGGTGGGTGGGAGGAGCCAGCTTGAAGACCTTCCGGCAAGATTACCTGCCAGACAGTGTGGATGAACAACATATACCATTCCTAGAACTCCTGTTACAGGTGAGTAACTTGTATTTGTCTGCACCAGCTTTCACATCTGTATCACAAGAGTGCTCTCCTGTGAAAATCACACATGTAATTATGGAAGGAGGTTCTTCTAAAGACAGAGGGCATGCTTCGGATAGCTCTTTTTCTCTGCAGGTGTCCCTGACTTTATAGGGGACTAAAATATGCTGCAGGCAGTTGCCTGTGCCTAAACAGACTAATTTATTTATTAGTTTTTGTTGACCGGGTAGGTACACTAGCCATAAAATTACTATTTTCAGGCACGACCCGGGAGAGTACAACATGTAATAGAGAGAAACAATGTGGTGGTACATAAATAAAGTCATATAAAAATAGAGAAACAGTACGACAGTGCTACAAAAAATACATTAATTAGGAGTACACATTAAGTAAAACAGACAATGTAGCATAATGGCAACAATGTAGCATAAAGACAATAAGAGTAATAAATAAGCAGAGGCAGCACTGTATATGATGAATGCAGAAACCGAGGGCATAACCTGGAGGAGAGAATGAGTGCAGGAGAGACTAAGGAGTCTTGGTGGGATCAAAGCAAGTGCAAGTATAAGCAAGGTGCAGATAGCATCAATATTCTGTTTTAAAACTGTAGTGAGACTGAGACTGCTGAAGGCTGAGTGGAAGAGCATTCCACAACTGGGGAGCAGCGCTTTGGAAGGCCCCGGTGTCTTTCACCGCACGACATCTCAGGACAAAGAGCATGGATTTGTCAGCAGATCACTGACCATGGGAGGATGGTTGAGGAACAAGAAGCTCAGTCAGCAGGGATGGGGTTTTATCCCTGAAGACTGCTAAGCCATCCTCTTGTTCCAGTAAGAGCACAGGGCATCTAGCAGGGGTAGCCCTGATATTAATGATGGCAGAAAACAAAAATGAGCTTCTGATCAGCAGGTTTCCTCAATGCCTGGCAAAAAGAAGTAGAAAGAGAAGCATCTGATGGTTCCTCAGCCTGAAAAACAAACAGAGGAGCCGGTGCCTGAACACAAAATTCCTGTAAGTAGCTGTGAGATTTTGCAGGGCATGGGAACTTCTGCTGCTATGCCCCCCCCCAAAAAAAAAAACCCTACCCAGAAATGAAAGCTGCGTACTTACCATGACTGTTGATCTTCCAGAATATCTTCACCAGTGATTATCTTCCAGAATATCTTCACCAGTTATTACCACTTATGGGCCAATTATGGGTCTTGGCTGGAAGCACTAGGACCCCATGGGAGCAAAGCTTTGTCCATGGGTACCAGCAATGGCTACTGGGCAGGGTGCCTGCACACTTCCACATGGTACTGTGCACTAGCCAATAATCATTGCCACCGCTCTCGCCTCAGTTCTGTTCACCAGGAGAGAGAAACAAAATGAGGAAAAATGAGAGAGGCCTTAAGAAAATTCTCTAGCTCAAAGGGATAGGGAAAAGGATTTAGGAAAAATAAACAACTAAATAAAACCTGCCTACCAGTCTCAAGACAGAAAAGGGCACACCAAGTGGCACAGGGGGTAGTTGGGAATGGAGCCAGAGCCTCAACACCACTAGCCAGATGGCAGAGGGGTAGTGATACTAAGGTAGCGGCCCTGTAAACAAGTGGCTGTGGCAAACCAGTTCAGAGATGTATGCAAAAAGAGTTGGGACCCCCTCCCCATGGTAAATGAGATGGCACAAAAGTGCCAAACAGCAGAAAAGCTGCAGATGACTCCTAATAAGCAAGCAGTATGATGCAAGAAGGGGACTGTTTTTTTTTTTTGCAGCTAGGCTATGCCCCCAAGGGGTATGAGGTACAGGACAAAAAAAACTTGGTGCATTTGAGATTACAGGGCTAATCAGCCACAAGGATTCAAAATGTATCCATCTCCCTAGCTATCCCTGAGCTCGCTGAGCTTAACAAGCAACCTGGCATAGGGAGAAAAACCATGCCAAACAAGAGTGAGAAAAATTGCCTGGCATAGCCAGAGGGAAAACACCAGAGAAAACTGACCAGCCAGTCCTGCAGCAACAGGGATGTACCCTGTTTGAAGGCTAATTTAGTTTGATGAAATCTAATACTCAGCACACCTCCACAGAGAGGACAGTAGCATTAGATTTGGATGGTACCCAGTGGGCACAGGTTGCATGAAACAACTAATAGGGATATACCCAAGAGGAGGGGTATACCCTGGACAGGACAAGAAGCAAGGAAAAGAAAGGAGTTACATCTCCTTTTTGTTTTGGTTGGTATTGACCCCACCTAGAGTATTGTGTCCAGTTCTGGAAGCCGCACCTCAGAAATGACATAAACTGGGTGGAGGCAGTCCAGAGATGGACAACTAAAATGGCGCAAGTGTTGCACAAAAAGCCCTATGAGGAGAGACTGAAGGATTTCAACATGTATACTCTGGAGGAGACGTGAGCTACAGGGGACATTATAGAGACCTACAAGTACCTCACAGGGTGAACAGGTGCAGGAGAGGAGTCTCCTTGAATTTGAAGAGCACCAGGACCACAGGGCATGCAATGAAGCTGGGTGGGGGGTTTAAGAGGGATGTGAGGAAATACTACTTCACTGAAAGAGTGGTAGACACCTGGAATAGACTGCCAGCAGAGGAGATGGAGGTGAAAGCAGTAGGGGGCTTTAAGCATGCATGCGACAGACATAAGGGAATATTAGTAAACAGACAGGGAGGAGGGAGGATCACCGGAGACCAGTTAGGGTCTGTGAAGACAGACTAGGCAGTGACCATCTGAGCAGACTGGCTGGGGCAAGCAGTCCTTTTCTGCAGACAAATTCTGTGTTTCTATGTAAAGTGGGCCCTCACCTCAGTTTTTTTTTTAACAACAGGCTGCCCTACAGGGAAGGAAGCAACCAGAGAGAGGTATAGCACTAGAGGTGCCAGCCAGCAGTAACAGGGTAAGCTGCCCACAGGCCCTGGCTCTGCTAGAGCGGAGGATGGTGTGTGTGTGTGGTAATCAATGGTGAAAATATTATGTAAGATCAACAGTAATGGTAAGTACATAACTTTCACATCTTTCAAGAGTCAGTCTTCACCATTGATTCCCACTTATGGGTCAGAGTACCAAGCTTCCCTTTCTGAGGGAGGAGTTGACTATATATACCCTCAACCCTCTTCATGGGGGAGAACATCTGAACACAGGGGCTCCTTATAGGTCCTTGAGACCCAATGCAGAAAGGAATGAACAAGGTAAACCTAGAACTGTTGTATCGCATACGTGGAAACTGATGGGGCGGGGAGGGGGATTCATGAGGGAAGTGAAAAAGTTTTATTTTACAGAAAAGGTGGTGGAGTCATGGAACAATCTGCCACCTGATGTGGTGGGTGCCAAAACTATCAATGGTTTCAGACGTGGTTGGGACAGAGAGAATGGCTTAGTGACTGCTCAAGGTGATAGCAACAGGACAGGGAGCATGGGGGTGGATAGTGTGGGTCAGCACCCTATATGGACAATAGGTTCTGGGTTTGTTAGGGTTTATGGGCAGACTGGATGGAGCAGTGTTTTTTTTCTGCCATCATTGCCTATGTTTCTAGTTCTCACCTGACCCTGGGGAGAAGAAGTGAGCCTGGCCAAAGGTGCCAGTCTGGATTGGTGAAGCCATGCCATCCATCGGCTACAGACTGTTACCACCAGTCTGGAGGCCACCTCATTGGTGTTGTAAGATGCTGCAACTGGTACCATGCTACCTTCAGACCCGGGTGGAAAAGTCGATGGCCTACCTGTCTTGTTTTGTGGCAGTACAGCTAATAGACTGTGCAGCTGCAACCATAGGTGACGATTATAGGTCACCATCCGAGTATCATTTTGACTGGGTAACAAAGGTGGTGGACCAGGGTGGGGCAGTGAACGTGACCTATCTGGACTTCAGTAAGGCCTTCGATACCGTTCTACATAGAAGGTTGGTGAACAATCTGTGCAGCCTGGGAGTGGGTCCTAAAATAGTAAAATGAGTGGAGAATTGGCTTACTGGCAGAAGCCAAAGGATAGTGGTAAATGGGGTACATTCTGGGGGAGGGAAAGATGACTAGTGGGGTGCCACAGGGGTCAGTATTAGGGCCAGTCCTCTTCAGTTTCTTTATCAGTGACATTGCAGAGGGACTGGAGGGGAAGGTATGCCTTTTTGTGGATGACAAAAATCTGCAACAGGGTGGACACACCGGGGGGGGGGTTGAAAGTTTGAGTGAGGACCCTACAAAATTGGAGGAGTGGTCTAGAATTTGGCAGCTTGAGTTTAATGCAAAGAAATGCAGGATTATGTATAGGGCACGAAAACCCAGGGGCAACGTATGTACTAGGAGGGGAAACTACTGACAGTCACAAAACATGAAAGAGACCTGGGGGTTATCATCTCATATGACCTAAAGGTGGCTAGACAGTGTGACAAGGCACTAGGAAAGGACAGTAGAATGCTCGGATGCATGGGGGTATCACTAATAGAAGGAGGGAGGTAATAATACCCCTGTATAAATCTCTGGTAAAACCCCACCTTGAGTACTGTGTACAGTTCTGGAGGCCACATCTTAGAAAGGACATAGGGTGGAGGCAGTGCAGAGAAGGGTGACTAAAATGGTGCACGGCCTACATGGGAAGACCAATGAGGAAAGATTATGGGACTTAAATATGTATTCCCTGGAGGTAAGAAGGGAGAGTGGGGATATGATAGAGACATTCAAATACCTCTCAGGACTAAACAAAGTGCAAAAGGGGGGCATCTTCCAAAAGAAGAGATGTTCAAGAACAAGAGGACACACAGTGAAGTTGGGGGTGGGGGGCTCAGGGGTAATGTGAGAAAGCGGGTGGTAAATGCTTGGAATGGCCTCCCGGCAGAGGTGGTGGAGCTAAAACGGCCACGGGATTTAAAACTGCATGGAATAATCACAACAGTATCCTGGAAATCAGGCAGAGTGTTACGGTGTGCAAGTAGGGCATTGAGTTAAGGCAGACTAGGTGGGCCAAGAGGTCCTTATCTGCCGACAACTTCACTGTATCTATGTATCTGTGCCTGATGTGCAGAGATGCACATAACAGCATGTGCTGAGGTAAAAGCCTTCCTTCCAAGAGCATCTGTGTGAGCGGACTGTACAGCTGGAGGTTGATCACAGATGAGGCTCCATGACCCCGATAGGGTCTGCAATACCATCCACATGTCCATTTCCTGCTTTGTAACTATTAGTACCTCTCCTCCCAGTTGGTATGTTGCCCCCACGTTCTCATGCCCCAAGTGCATTATTTTGCACTTCTTTGCATTAAAACTCAGCCTAGTGGTCCCTCCACCCTCCGATTGCTAGTCCCATTAGTAAATGTGACATCCCTGGTGCTTAGTGGTCCCCCCACCCTCCGATTGTCAGCTCCATTAGTAACTGTGACCTCCCAGGTGCCTAGTGGTCCCCCCTGCCCTCCTTTCACTAGTCACATTAGTAAATGTGACATCTCTGGTGCCTAGTGGTCACCATGCTCTCTAATCGCCATCCCTTCAGTAACTGTGACATCCCTGGTGCCTACTCGTCCCCCCACTCTCTGATTGCCAACCCCATTAGTAACTGTGACATCCTTTGTGTGGTCCAAGTAGTGACTCAAAGCTCTCTTAAAGAACCACCAATGCCTCAAGGAGAACTTTGAAAAATATTATTTGGATAAAAAGCAGCTTATATTTCTCATTAGCTCTTTATTTCTAAGTCCCATTATTTATTACTGCAGTCATATGAATGAAAACAGTACAGTTGTTTACTTGAGGGTTCATCAACTCCTATTGCTTCTTCCCAACCTGATGTAATACTCTGCTTGTGACATTACAGTTATTCCCATGACAACAGATTGTGATGTCACAACAGAGCATTGTAATTTCAAGTAGAGAATCGGCTATAGAGGCAGATGAACTCTGAGGGATAAGGAGCTTGTTTGGGGGGAATTTTGTCAGTAATAAATAAAAGGAAAAATCTACAGAAGATATATGGAATACCAGCTGGATTGTGTCTAAATATTATGTTTTCCAAAGTTTTCCCAAAGGCGTCAGCTGCTCTTTAACATCCAGGCTGTGGAGACTTTGCTCCCCTGGTGTGGATTTTTCAGTAGGGAATACAAGGAGTGTGACAGATTAGTTGAGGTGAACTTCTGAAACCACTTTGGTAAGGAATTTCCAGTTGTCCCTCAAGACCGCCTTATCCCTATGGAAAATAATGTAGTTTGAATCTGTACACAGGACTTGGAGCTTACTCACCCTCCTGGCAGAGGTGAGGGTTGCCAAGAAAACTGTTTTCCTGGTGACATACCTCAGTGCAGTAGTTGCTATATTCTTGAAAGGAGCCCCCATGAGCTGAGCAATACACAAATTCAAGCCTCGGGGGGAACTGGATCCCTAAAAGGTGGGTTCAAGTGGACCAGACCCTTGAAGAACCTTTTCAAAATAACCAGGGTGGCTAGGGACCTATCCTTGTCAGCTGAGGCATACACCAAGACTGCTGCTTGTTGCACCTTCAGGGTTGATGGCTGAAGGCCCAGGGACTGCACATGTACCAGATAATCCAAGATGTTGGATAGGCTAGCTTGAAAAGGGTTAAGCTGTTTGGAGGAGCACCGCAATGAAAACCTTTTCCATTTTGAAACACAGGTTTTCCTGGTGGCTGGCTTTCTGGAAACCTTTAACACATTTAAAACCTCTTCTGAGAGGTTTAATCCAAAGAATTCTAACTCTTTAAGTACCAGGCCCTGAGATGCAGGGTGATCAAGTCTGGGAATGTTATCCTGTCATGAGGCAAGGTCAGCAGATTGTACAGATCAGGGGAAGGGTGATTGCAGGTTTGATAGAGAGGGATAGGAGCAAAGAGTACCAGGTCTGCCTGGTCCAGACTGGAGCAATTAGTATCATTGTTGCAGGTTCCCTTCTGCGCTTTAACAGCAGTCTCAGTAGGAGTGGAAATGGGGGAACTGCATAAAGGAACCTCCCTGTCCAACAAAGAACAAGGGCATCCTCGGGGACTGTTCCCATTGAGGGAGGCCTGCAACAAAAGGGAGGGAGCTAGTAATTTTGTTAGGAGGCAAACAGGTTTACCTCTGGTGTGCCCACCTTCTGAACACTGTAAGGAGCACTTACCTGTTCAGAGTCCACTCGTGGTTTCCTTGACAGAGTCTGCTCAGGGATTCTGCAAGGACACTGTTTTTCCCTGGTAGATGTACCGCGAATAGTTGCACCTCCAGTGCATATGCCAGGGTCCAGATCTTCATTGCCTCTGCACAGCTCGGAAGATCTTTGTTCCTCCCTGCTTGTTTACAGTATATAGTACATGGTGATGGTGTTGTCTGTCCTGATCTGGACTGACCGACCCTTGATGCATGAGGAAAAAGCCTGCATTGCCAGATACACAGCCCAGAGTTAAAGGAGCTTTATGTGCTTCTGAGACTCCAGTGGGTCCACACTGCACTTTCAGTGAAGTCCTCCAGGTGGGTACCCCAACCCAGGAGGGAAGCATCCATAATGAGCAGCACTGTGTGTGATTGCTGGAGGAAGGTGTGACAGGGAGATCCCGCCACCTCTTGAGGAACAACATTTTCTTAAATCTGTTGCAACAGTTCTTCTGTTTCTTAGCCTAATCTATCCTTTACAATTTCTAGTCCATAAGGTTGGCCACCTATGGGCCCCCCCTCCCCTTTCTTGACTGTGCTATAGTGTCCTCTTCCATTTTCCTTTTCCCTCTCAGGTCCTCATACAGGAAGGTTATTGTGGTGACCTCCAAACTAATGTAAAACAACAGGCTGTGTTCCTCGTTGTTGGATTTGGTATGCAATAGCACTGTGTCATAAAATACCTTGGTGTATGTGCCTTATGTGTATGAAACCTGTAAATGTTGAAACTACCACGGTACTAGGTGTTTTTTATAAAGGTTAAAAGTTGCTTAGATGACTGTATTATAGAATTAAGTTACCGGGGTAGAGATATCAGAAAACCCCTGTTGTGTTAAAATGCATGTAAATTACAGATTGTTTGAGAGGCCCTTTGGCACCATACATTCCTGTTTTAAGCGAACAAACCTAAAATGTCATGGTGATTTACATATAGACCCCATTGTATTATGGGGGTATGTGCGATGTTGTTTTGAAACTTGGCTTTATTCCCAATGCCCTTTGGGTTAACCCTTGTTTCAGTGCTTTTGCACTGAGGTTCTTTGTCTTTAGTTAGTTTTTTTTTTTTATTTGGGCTCCCCATCACCCAAACACACAAGACCAACATAGGGAATAGTTCCTTCAAACCCCAGGAAATTTTACTGTATTCTGACTTTTGCAGTATGGTCTCACCATAGGACTGCCCTGGAGCCGAAATGGTTAATAGAACCTATGAAAATTATGGAATGCTAGGCTCAAGCTCAGTTTTCAAATCACTATCCCTGGTAAATAACTCTAAACCGTCAGATTGTTTACTCTGCTTGCCTCAGTAAGACATCTCCATAGACCTCTCCTTCATCACTTGAAAAACTTTATTTTTTCAGTTATTTTATCAGTAAAATTATTTTATTTGGTATTCTTTTCACTGTCCTTGGTTTTCAGGTAGTAATTGTTTAGATTTTTAGTGTAGACGGGTAAGTAGTTGTTTTTCTTCCTGGTTTCTTAACCAGGAGAAAACCGACGTATGTCCCTCTTATAATTTTGTCTTTTACTTGTGTTTTAGTAAAATTTTGTTCCGACTTAGTATAGTCGGTTAGCTAGTTGAAATTTTACCGTGTTAACTCCTGGTCAGTGGGTCTGTTTCAACCGGGGTAACTCCTGGGTTTATTATTTGAAAAAATTCCAGGGTAACTCCGTTTTTTTGTGTTCAGGTTTAAACAACTGACAAAAAAAAAAAAGAATATTCCTTTCTTTCTTTCTGGTAACTGGGTTATGTCATAGAAACCAAAAAAGAGAACAGGACCCACTGGTTTCCAGCACTGTACTGAGTGCGGGGACTGTTTGCAAAAGCAGATCCTCATTTAATTTGCTTGTTCTGTCCGGGGTCTGACCACCTACAGACAGACTGTGAAATCTGCTCTAATTTTCCTCAGTCTACTCTTGATAGGAGGTTGAAAGGACTGAAGGAAAAAATGGCTGAAAAGGCTGCTGAACCGGCCGCCGAGCAACCGGATGAACCGGAGGGGCTGCCCTGTGACAAGGGCGATAGCTCTACTGAAAAAAAGTATCTCAGAAAAGGCTGCTGAACCGGCTGTTGTGGGTAAAAAGAAGAGAAAGGAAAAGCACCAGGAGCCACAACTGAAGCAAACAGCAGTTCCTTCTGCTGAAGAGATCGCTAACGTGATCAGAATTATTCAGTCTCTTCAGTCCCCAGTTCCGGTTGGGAAGCAACCGGTTACCCAAACTCCCGGTTCACATTCAACCGCTGGTTTAATAGACCAAGATGGGGATCCTCTTGGGGATGATGACTTTGGGATGGAGCCTGGTGATGAAGATGAGGATTATGGGGAGCCTATTGATCCAGACATTTCCCCTGATCCTCATAGACCAGATTCCCTTGACAAGGGAACTGAGCATTTTACCTCATACTTTGCTTTCATGAAGCAAGTGGCTCAGTCCCTCAACCTCTCATCCCAGGAAGATATAGAGGATGAGGAGGAAGAGGATTATAAAGAAATGATGGAGGTCCCACTATCAAAAAGGTTGCTCCTTTCTCTTCACAAATCTTTAAGAACTCAGACCATGAAGGTGCTGCAAACCCCTACTTCTGTTCCACTCACAGACAGGAAGGCGGACAGAAAGTATTGGGTAGCCAAGGTTGGGGCTGACTTTCTTTTTGGGCACCCCAGTCATGAAGGTGTGGTACAGGCTGCAGCTTGTGACAAAGCTGGCATCCCTCTGGCCTCCCACCCTCCAGAAAAAGATTCAGGGAGGGTGGATTCAATTGCAAAGAAAATTTACTTGGGATCTTCCCTGGCTATTAGGCAAGCAAATTATATGGCCTATATAGCCAGATACCAAAGAAATATGTGGTCCACAGCCCTAGAGATTGCCAAGGCAGCCCCTCCTTCCATGGCTGATGACCTGGAAGAAGCTTTCTTAAAGGGTCATTGAAGCCTCTAAAACACAATTCAGGATGGCTGTGGATGCTAATGACACTGCATCCAGACAAATGGTATCTTCTGTATCACTGAGGAGGTTTGCCTGGCTCAGGACTACAAACCTGACTCAGGATATTCAGAACAAGGCCATGGATTTCCCTTGTGACCCGCTGTCTCTATTTGGGGAACAAAAAGGAAGCATACATAAAAAAAAATGGACGAGTACAAGGCTGCCTACAAAAGTGCAACAGCTAAGAAGAGGGCTGCCAACCCCCAGAAGCACCATGCAAGGGGTGGCAGGAGTAGAACTCCTTATAGCCCCTTCTTCTAGCCTCATGTTTTTCCCCAGTAGAAGCATAGGGGATACTTCAGGGGCAGGGGCAGGAGGGGTAGTGGCCACACTAGCCTCACTGTTCAGCCAGTAGCTCAGTCCTAGCAGACTCCCTGAGGGGACTGTTTGGGTAGCCTCCCCAATCCCAGTAGGGGGCAGGCTGGCTCACTACTTCCAAGAGTGGTGCAATATCACCACAGACAAGTGGATCCTGGAAGTAGTGGGCCAGGGACTTGTTCTCAGCTGCTTCAAGGCTTTGCCAAGGCTGAGGTCAAGAGCCTTCAGACCCTCTTCCCCATCAGAAACAGCTCTGCTGGAAAAGGAAGTTTCAAGTCTACTGCTGCTA
The DNA here is from genome assembly GCA_016271365.2 of Neoceratodus forsteri. Taxonomy (NCBI): domain Eukaryota; kingdom Metazoa; phylum Chordata; order Ceratodontiformes; family Ceratodontidae; genus Neoceratodus; species Neoceratodus forsteri. The sequence goes on from CM057456.1 coordinate 1,730,454,337, forward strand.
AAGGCAATGGAATCAGTACTTCTTTCCCAGAGACGAAAGGGACTGTATTCCAGGTACTTCCTTACAACAAAGAAAACGGGGGAGTGGCAACCCATCCTGGATCTCAGATACCTAAACAAGCATCTGGCAAAACCAAAATTTAAGATGGTCACCTTGGCTACCATACTTCCTACCCTAAGACAGGGTGATTGGTTAGCATCCTTAGATCTCAAAGATGCCTACTTTCACATCCCAATCAGAAAGTCACACAGAAAGTACCTCAGATTCAGGCTGCCATCTGGTCATTACCAATTCAGGGGAATGCCTTTCGGACTGACATTTGCTCCAAGGGTGTTCACAAAGTGCCTGGTTGTGGCAGTGGCACACCTAAGGCGACAAGGGGTGGCAGTGTTCCCCTACCTAGACGACTGGCTCATAGTAGGCCGGTCACACCAGCAAGTGAGGGAGGCTCTGTCAATAACACAAAACATTCTCTCCTCCCTGGGGTTCTTAGTGAACCACAAAAAGTCTGTATTACAACCAGTTCAGCTGCTAAAGTTCATAGGGTTGGAACTGGACACAAAGAAGGGAATGGCTTACCTACCCCCAAGACAGGGTGGACAAGCTTATCCAGATAGCCAGTTCCTTCACACTGCATGTCTCCAGGCCAGTAAGGCACTTCCTACAGTTATTAGGCCACACGGCAGCCTCCACAGCTACTATGTTAGGCTCCAGGTTCCAGATGAGGGACATCCAGTTTCACCTAAGGGAACACTGGTCTCAAAAGAGAGACTGTCTTTCAAAACTGGTTCCAGTGACAGTCACTCTTCTCCAAACCCTGCAGTGGTGGCAAGAAAGGAGCAACCTCAGACAAGGAGTTCCCTTTCTGCAACAGGCCCCTTCTCTGGTGCTAACCACATATGCATCCCTGCTGGGGTGGGGGGCACATCTGGAGGAGCACACTGCTTACGGCCTATGGACAAAGCAGTTATCTCTCCTGCATATCAACCTGTTAGAACTCAGGACAGTTCTAGCTCTTCAGTCGTTTGCCATTCAGATCAGAGGGAAGGTGGTCCAGGTCAGAACAGACAATACAACCACCATGTACTACATAAACAAGCAAGGGGACACAAGGTCAACCCCTCTGTGCACAGAGGCAATGAAAATTTGGACCTTGGCATACTCCCTAAACATATCCCTCTCAGCTGTCCACCTGCCAGGAAAGGAGAATGTCTTGGCGGATGCTCTTAGCAGAATAAACCAGAATCACCACGAGTGGTCACTGAACACACAGGTCTTACACTTTCAGGAGATGGGGCACCCCAGAAGTGGATCTGTTTGCAGCCCCAGACAATCACCAGCTCCCTCAGTATTGCTGCAGGCCCCCTTTCAAGGGCACAATTCTTCTGGATGCACTTTTGCTGGATTGGACAGGGAGGTTCCTGTATGCTTTTCCTCCTTTTTCTCTGTTACTGAAAGTACTAAACAAACTCAGGCTTCAACCAGCCTCAATGATCCTCATTGCCCCAGATTGGGCCAGACAGCCTTCCATGCTCCTATCATTGTCAGTAGCCAAGCCAATCAGTCTCCCCAGGAGGTACAACCTACTGTCGTCCTCACAGGGCAGGATCATGTATCCCAGCCTGCTGTCCCTCAGACTCAAAGCGTGGCTCTTGAAGACCTAGAGTACGCAGATTTGCATCTCTCAGAAGGAGTCATGGATATACTGAGAGTTTCCAGAAAGCCTGCTACCAAGAAAACCTATGCCTCTAAATGGAAAAGATTTTCTTTTTGGTGTCAGGGTAAGGGTTTGGACCATTCCCAGGCTAGACTCCCTATAGTCCTGGACAATGTGGTCCATTTGTATTCCACAGGTTTAAATATTTCCACTTTGAGAGTGCACCTGACAGCTGTCTCAGCTTATTTTTCAGCAGGTAAGCCATCTTCCATGGATTCAAAGCCAGTGTTCAAGAAATTTTTTAAGGGGTTACTACATTTGCATCCACCATACAGAGAACCTACCCCCATGTGGGATCTGCATATCTGCATTGCTCAGTTTATGCAGCCCCCTTTTGAGCCCAATTCCACAGCAGACCTCAAATATGTGACTTGGAAAACATTGTTTCAAACAACATGAAGTCTTGCTGTATTCTGACATATTGCAGTTAGCCCCAGCACTTGAACTGCCCTGGAGATGAAAGAGTTAATTCTATGCAGAAGCATAGAACGTTGAGCTCGAGCTCAGTTCAAACCACTGTCTGCTGCACTTGAAGTGTAACTGTCAGATTCTTTACTCCACCTAACTGAACAGTCGCTCTGGATTTTGCTTCTCGCTTTCGGTTCGGTAAAGTAAATCATTGGTTTAACTCGTGAGATATTTTCTCATTTTCTCGGTTCAGATCCCTGTCTGTGGTACAGTAAGTGTTTAGGTAGTGGACTGTAGAGTTTGAGAGTTTTTTCTGAGGAAATTGTAGACTTTGTTTATTGCGGTCGGTTCGGCTGAACCGATCATTTTCTCTTGATTGTTTACTTGTGGTGATTCCGGTGCCTATCGATTCTAAAAAAAACTGCATTTTCATTTTTTTTCCAGCACCTGTGACACGGTGAGGAACCGATAGGTTAGTCTTACCTGGCCTAAAGCCGTGTAAAGGGTAAGTTTATTTTTTGTGGCCATGTCTGAAAAACCCAAAAAGAAAACCGGGCCCACTGGGTTTCAGCACTGTAGTGTGTGTGGGGAGGTCTTTGCTAAGGCTGATTCCCACACCACCTATGTATATTGTTTGGGGTTTGAACACCTCAATTCAGACTGCCAAATTTGTAAAAATTTCCCAAAGACCACCCTAGATAAATGGTTGGGTAGGCTTAGGGATAAGGAGGCCGAGAAGTCCGCTGACCCAGATGGTCAGCCTGGTTCGGTTCCGACCGAACCTGAGGGAGTGCCTTCTGACCAGGGCCATACTTCCTCGGGCAAGAGGAAAACTGACTCTGAGGGGTTGGTTCCTTCAAAAAAGAAGAAAAAGGAGAAATCGAACAGTTCGAATCCTGAATCTCTTCATCCGATGGCCGATGAAATTGCCTGGGCTATCAGTATTGTGGAACCGCTCCGTCCGGTTCTGACTGAACCAGGCCCTGCCGGTAGGCATTCGGCTCGGTCAGTTCCTCTGGTTACAGATTACTCTCTGGAGGAACATTATGATCTGGAATGGGAGGAGGAAGTTGAAGAGGATGAAAAAGACGAGTATGATGGTGGGGAAGGTCTGGATGAGCCTATTGAACCGGACATCTCCCCAGACAGACCTTCTGGAGATTCCCATCCTAGGCTTTCTGAGTCCCCTTCCCACTTTATGTTTTACAAGAAAGTGGCTGAGACCCTCCAGTTTCCTGTGGATGAAGCTGTGAAGGAGGATGAAGAGCCTGATTTTGTTGAGATGATGGACATCCCAGAATCCAAGAGTCTGTCTATTCCCTTGCATAAATCTTTTGGGAAACAGACACATAAACTTTTAAAGACACCTAATTCTCTGCCTCCACTGGACAAACATATGGACAGAAGGTATATGCTGTCAGGCTCAAGTTCAGAGTTTCTGTATCAGCATTACAGCCATGTTGGGGTAGTACAGGCTGCAGCCTGTGATAAGGCTGGAATTCCCTTGACTTCACATCCCCCGGATAAGGACTCCAGGAAGATAAATGCCATGGCCAAGAAACAGTATTTGGCATCTTCTTTGGGACTCAGACAGGCTAACTATATGGCCTATGCAGCCAGGTTCCAAAAGTCCAGGTGGGAGTCTGTTTTGGAACTGGCTAAGCAGGCCTCCCCCCAGCTGGCTAAGGAGCTGGAGGAGGTGGCTGCTGATGGGATTGAGGCATCAACAATCCAATTTCATGCTGCTGTCGACTCCAATGATGTGTCACCTAGAGTCATGGCTACATCTGTTGCTCTGCGGAGAATGGCTTGGCTCAGATGTACTAGCCTATCACAGGATACCCAGGCTAAGGCCATGGATTTCCCTGTTGTAGGTAATTCTCTGGGGAGCAGACAGAGAATTACATGAAAAAGATGGATGAATACAGGACCACCTATAGGAGTGCTCAAGCCAAAGAAAGGCAAACCACTCCTCAAAGGCAGCAGTCCAGGGGCAGGGGCAGGCCTTTTCAAAGGCCTTTCTTCCAAGCTCAGGCCTCCTCTCCTTTTGCTCAGAAGGGGTTCTTTAGAGGGAGAGGTAGAAGGGGGATGAGCAGAGCTACATCCTCCTCTCAGCCCAGGGCTCCTGCCAAGAAGACACCCTGATGTGTCAGCCCGGGTCGACTCCCCCATTCCTGTAGGAGGCAGGCTGGCTTACTACTTCCAGAACTGGAAGTCTATTACCTCAGACAGGTGAGTCTTGGAGGTAGTAAGCCAGGGACTGGCTCTCAGGTTCAAAAAGCTTCCAAAGCTGAGAGCCAGATCTTTTCCACCTGCAAACATCTCTGAAACCATTGCCCTATACGCAGAGGTTTCATCTCTTTTGGCCTTAAGGGCCATAGAGAGAGTTCCTACAATCCACAGGGGCCAAGGTCTGTACTCCAGGTACTTCCTTACCCCGAAGAAAACAGGGGAGTGGCGGTCCATCCTAGACTTAAGTTACCTGAATAAACATCTATTAAAACCAAAATTCAAAATGGTGACTCTGGGAATAATTCTTCCCTCTCTAAGGCCAGGGGACTGGCTAGCCTCCCTGGACCTAAAGGATGCCTACTTTCACATTCCTATCAGGTGCTCCCACAGAAAGTACCTCAGGTTCGAACTGCCTTCAGGCCATTACCAGTTCAAAGCAATGCCCTTCGGCCTAACATCAGCTCCAAGGGTGTTCACAAAATGCCTGGCAATAGTAGTGGTTTCCTAAGGAGGAAAAATATCTCTATTTTCCCTTACCTAAATGATTGGCTCATAGTGGGCCAGTCCCCAGACCAAGTCAAGTCAGATCTGAAAGTGACCCAGCAAGTGCTCACTTCTCTAGGTTTCCTTCTCAATCTTCCCAAGTCAGTTCTCGAGCCAGTGCAACTATTGACTTTCATAGGGGTGGAACTAGACACTGTCAAAGCAAAGGCTTTTCTTCCTTTGGCAAGGGTGAAGGCCATCTTAGAGCTGGCCTCCTCTTTCAGCCCCCTGGTTTCTTGACCAGCAAGACACTTTCTTCAGTTACTGGGTCACATGGCAGCTTCCACTGCAGTGGTCCAAGGGGCCAGATTTCAGATGAGGGACATTCAGTTTCACCTGATGGTCTTTTGGTCTCAGAAAAAAGATCCTCTAACCAAACTTATTCCAGTGACTCGGACTCTGATCCAGGCTCTGCAAAGGTGGCAGGATCGGGACAATCTCAGACAAGGGGTCCCATTCATCTCTCAGCCTCACACCGTGGTTCTAAACCACAGATGCTTCTCTCCTGGGGTGGGGAGCTCACTTGGGGACTCTCACAGCCCAGGGAGTGTGATCCACTCAGGAGTCTCTTCTCCACATCAATCTTCTGGAGCTCAGGGCAGTTTATCTGGCCCTACAAGCCTTCTCACAATCAGTACAGAATAAGGTGGTTCAGGTCAGGACAGACAACACCATCACCATGTGGTACATCAACAAACAGGGAGGCACTCGGTCTATGGCCTTATGCACAGAAGCCATGAAAATATGGTCGTTGGCTTACTCCCTTCAGGCCACTCTGGTAGCAGTTCACCTCCCAGGAAAGGACAATGTGCTAGCAGATGTATTGAGCAGGATTTTCCAGGGTCATCACGAATGGTCCCTGGATCCCCTAGTGCTGGAAGTAATTTTTTCAAGATGGGGTACTCCAAAGATAGATCTCTTTGCAGCCCCTGACAATCACCAACTCCCTGTATTTTGTTGCAGACCCCCAGTCTTGGGCTCAGTCCCCCTGGATGCTCTGGTTCTGGATTAGAAAGGGAAATTTCTGTATGCTTTCCCTCTGTTTCCTCTGATATTCAGGGTCCTGGTCAAGATAAGGTCACAATCTTGCAAAGTGATCCTGATTGCTCCAGATTGGGCCAGGCAGCCTTGGTATCCTCTCTTGCTGTCCCTAGCAGTCCATCTTCCCCTGTCCCTTCCCAGGAACCACAATCTGCTAACCTCCTGTCAGGGGAGGATTTGGTATCCCAACCTTCAGTCTCTCAATCTAAAGGCATGGCTCTTGAAGAGTTAGAGTATGCAGGTTTGCATCTGTGTCAAGGGGTTCTGGATATTCTCAAAGCCTCTCAAAAACCTGCCACCAGGAAAACTTATAATTCTAAGTGGAAGAGATTCAGTATTTGGTGTTCCAAGAAACATATATCTCCAAACTCTGCGGAATTGTCTACAGTTCTGGACTACATGGTTCACCTAAATTACGTAGGCCTCAGGCCAGCTACCCTCAAAGTACGTTTGTCAGCTGTTTCTGCTTTTTTGTCTATAGGGAAACCTTCTTCACTGGCATCTCATCCTGTTTTCTGTAAATTTTTCAAGGGATTGCTTCATACCAATCCCCCATTTAGGGACCTTTCCCCTGCCTGGGACCTTAATGTTTGCATTGCCTAGCTTATGCAACCCCCTTTTGAACCTTTGTCTTCAGCAGAGCTTAAGTACTTGACTTGGAAGACTGTGTTTCTGGTAGCTATTACCTCTGCCAGACGTATCAGTGAGTTGCAAGCTCTGTCAGTGGAGCCTGATTTCATCTCATTCCATAGAGATAAGGTGGTCCTTAGAACCAATAGGAGGTTCTTGCCTAAAGTGGTTTCGGATTTTCATTTGAACCAGTCTATGTCTGTCCCTGTATTCTTCACTGATCACTCTTCTTCAGGGGAAAGAAGGCTACACAGTCTAGATGTTAAGAGGGCCCTTAGCTACTACATTGAGCGTACTAAGGCCCATAGGTTTGACTACCTTCAGTTGTTCCTCACTTATGGGGAAGTGGGTAAGGGCAAACCACAACTAAGAGAACTATTGCCAGGTGGATTGTCTCTTGTATACAATTCTGCTATGAAAAGCTAGGCAAAATACCACCCTCAGGCCTGAGGACTCATTCGACTAGGGGTACAGCTGTTTCCCTGGCTGCTGCCAGGGATATTCCTTTGTTAGAGATTTGCAAAGCAGCCACCTGGAAAACAGTCCATACATTCACCAAGCATTACTCTCTGGATATCCAGGCTAGGAGTGATGCTAGGTTTGGTACAGCAGTGCTGCAGAGCCTATTCCCAAAATAGGTTCAATTCGCTCCTCCATGGAGGTACTGCTTGGTAGTCTGCAATATGTCAGAATACAGCAAGACTTTGTGTTGTCTGAAGAAAAAATGACTCACCCTAGTAATTGTGTTTCTTCTAATGGAGTCTTGCTGTATTCTGACCTCCCTCCCTTCCTCCTCTCTCAGAACCTGTTTTTTGGGGAAGTGGGTTGACAGGTACAGTGCTGCACCCCAGAGGTGCACTAGTTCTGCCATTTTGGATTTCTTTTTCTTAAGATTAAGTTCACTACCTGGTGTTTTGTTTTTGGGTTTCTTGACTTGAGTCTGACGGGGATCCAAAACAACTTAGTTGCCTTTTGGCTAATGGTTTTTACAATTTCCTCTTTTAGAGTGTAGCTAGTTAGTAGTAGCTCATAAGAATCTGATGGTTACACTTCAAGTGCAGCAGACAGTGGTTTGAACTGAGCTCAAGCTCAACATTCTATGCTTCTGCATAGAGTTAACTCTTTCATCTCCGGGGCAGTTCAAGTGCTGGGGCTAATTGCAATATGTCAGAATACAGCAAGACTGCATTAGAAGAAACACAATTACTAGGGTGAGTAATTTTTATTTCTGGTAGCCATTACCTCTGCCAGAAGGATCAGTAAGTTCCAAGTGTTATCTACAGAGCCTGGTTACATTGCTATCCATAGAGACAAGGTAGTCCTTAGGACTAACAGAACATTTTTGCACAAGGTGGTATCAGAGTTCCACCTCAACCAGTCTATTGCTTTGCCAGTCTTTTTCACAGACCATTCCACCTCAGGTGAATGCAGGCTGCACAGCCTAGATGTAAAAAGGGCAGTCAGCTATTATCTCGACCACACAAAGAGTCACAGACAGAATCAGACCCTTCCTTACTTATGGAAAGGTGGGAAAAGGGAAACCTGCCACAAAACGATCTATTGCAAGATGGATTGTGGCCTGTATTCAGTTGTCCTATAGCAAGGTGGGTAAGCAACCACCTGGAGGCCTCAGGGCTCTTTCAACTAGGGGTACTGCAGCATCTGTGGCAGCTGCTAAATATATCCCCCTAGTGGACATTTGCAAAGCTGCAACCTGGAAGACAGTTCACACATTCACCAAGCATTATTGTTTGGATATCCAGGCCAGAGGAGATGCCAGGTTTGGCACAGCAGTCCTGCAGAGCTTGTTTTCTAGATAGGTTATAGGCCCACCTCCAAAGGCACTGCTTGGTAATCTGCATAAGTCAGAATACAGTAAGATTTCCTGGTGTTTGAAGAAAAAATTACTCACTTTAGTAATCTTGTTTCTTCTAAGGGAATCCTACTGTATTCTGAGCTCCCTCCCTTCCTTCCCTGCTAGAAACCTATGGGCACTGCATTGTAGCTATGGTAGAGTTGTTGTAAACCTGGGGGGTATTTGATGTTCTCTTTATGGGGCATGTGTGACTTGAGTCTTAGTGATGCCATTTGGCAAGTTTTTGGAAGGAAGAATAATTTCTTACCAAATTTTTTCCTTGTATCTTATTACGGAAGGTCGTTATTACTGTTGTTATTGTTATTACTACTATAATATTATCCAGAAATTGCTTAGTACATGCTTCATAAGAATCTAACAGTTTATAGTTGTTTACCAGGGACAGTGATTTGAAAACCGAGCTCGAGCCTAGCATTCCATAATTTGCATAGGTTCTATTAATCATTTCGACTCCGGGGTAGTCCTATGGTGAGACCATACTGCATAAGTCAAAATACAATAAGATTCCCTTAGAAGAAACAAGATTACTAAGATGAGTACTTTTTTCTTTCCGAAGAAAAGGTACATCAGTGGGTTAATAGGTGCTGACCAAGTGTAGAGGAAGGACACACATTGTCTGTGCTGCAAACTGATGTATTGAAGAAGGGATATACGTTTGCTTAAGGTTATCCCCTGTGGTCACTAAGGAAAGTGAATAACCTGCAATTCTGTAAAGAATTTTGCTTTATTTGTTTTGGAGTTAATTATTTGATCCTGACTTTGCAAGAAAGGAAAGCCACACTGTGGTGTGTTGCACCAATCTGCTGTTGTCTGCGTTATCCTTGAACCACACCCGGCCACAGAAGGGAACTCCCACTCTGAGGTTCTGCTCCTCCTCCTCTAGTCCACTGCCCTTAAAAGGCACCTTGTCACTGGTACCAACCTTGATAGAGGGCCCCGCCTTTGGGACCAATGAGACCCTGGTGGTACTGAATATCCCTCATTTGGAATATGGTGCCTTGTATCAGAGGTGTAGAGGCAGCTATGTGTCCTAAAAACTGAAGGTAAGCTCTTGCTGAACTGGGCTGTCCTACCCTGAAAGACCTTTCAAGGCCTATGAGGTTTGCCATCTTCTTTTGAGGGAGAAAAGCCTTTCCCTGTTGGGAGTCCAGCTCTGCTCCTATGAAATTCAGCACCTGAACAGGTTCTGGCTGGGACTTTGGAACATTTATCAGGAAGCCAAGATCCTTTAGGATTTCCTGGGTGTGCTGAAGGGAGGCATAGATGTAGTTTGGGGGGGCCTTGCCCCCCCAAATTTGTCCTGACACTTTTTCAGTAATTGTAAATTAATTACACAAACATCCTGCCCCCTGCCCCACCAATGTCAAAGTCAAATTACACCTATGAAGGGAGGCACTGGACCCCTGGTATGACCATCCTGAGACTAGCCAGTCATTCACGTAAGGGAAGACCACTACACCTCATCTTCTCAAGTGTGCTGCAATTACTGCCAAGCACTTTGTGAAAACTTTTGGCACCGAGGACAGGCCAAAGGGTAGGTCTGCAAACTGGTAGTGGCAGTTCCCTATCCTGAATCTGAGGTACTTTCTGTGAGAGGGTCTTACTGGAATGTGAAAGTAAGCATCCTTTAAATCCTGTGATCCCAGTCAATGTCCCTGTTGCAGTGATGGGATCACTGTGGTCAGTGTCACCATCTTGAACTTTTCCTTTTTCAAGTGTTTGTTCAGAAATCATAGGTCTAAAATGGGTCATCACTCTCCATTTTTCTTGTGGGCCAGGAGGTATCTTGAGTACAACTCCTTCCCACACTGGGAGGGGGAAATCTTTCCATTGTACTTGCTTGCAGTAGCTTTTTCACCTCTGACTCCAGCAGGAGTTTTTCTGCTGGGGTATGAGGTCAGAAGGTCCTGTGTGATTCCAGTTTTGGGAACTTCTTGAACTACAGGGAGAGACCCCGGCTCACTATCATCAGAACCCACTTGTCTCTGGCAATGTTTGTCCATGCCTAGAATCATAGGGAGGATATGAGACAGTTAGCCATAAGCCTAGTTGACTGGCCAGTTCTCAATAGATGATCGCAGTGGCTTTATTACCCAATAATTTGTCTAGCGCTGTTTTAAAGGACTCCATAGAGGTGCTTTGGACCACTGCCTCAGGAAGGCTATTCCACTGGTTCACCACCCTTTGGTTAAACCAAGCACCCCTTTTGCTTGTTTTCTGTAAGTCACTTTTCAGCTGATAGTTGCGTACTCTGGTCTCTCTTTCAAATATTTTCCTCTGTAGCCCCACACATTCCTAAAGATCATCCACATAAAAGACTTTGTAAACGGGACATAAATCTCTCTTGAGCCTTTGATATTCAAGTGAATATAATTTCAGCTCCGTTAATGTAACACCCCCTTTAGTCCCCCACATTCTGTCTAGGGTTCCTGATGGTAAACAAAGGGGAAGGGTACAAACCAAAAACCTTCCAGGGACAGATAAGGCCAGGCAGAACACAAAAACAAGGCCATGCCTTGAAAGCAGTTTTAGCAGCATGATGCAGGTTGTAACACTCCCTCGGGCTTCAGCCAACCCTTCACTGCAGCTTCAGGCCGATCCCAGGTGGAAGCAAATGCTGGAACCTTAACTTCTTTAGGGAAGGAATCAGTTAGTTTGTTTGTTTATTTATTTATTTCAATAGTTCAGAAAACACCTGTGAGCAAATGCTCTTTTACAAAGGTTCCACCTCTGTACAACAACATACAGTCAAGTTACAGGAATAGACAGAAAATACAACACATGCTGTACAATTAGTACAAAGACAAATTGCATGACTCCTATAAATATTTCAGCAATGCCTGATGATTACAATATCAAATTAAGTAAAGGTGAAAATATATTCTGCAAGTAGAAGAAAAACAAAAAACAACCAGTTGCTGACATCCATCAGAACATGAGCTTCAAGGGAGCACAGTGCAGAAAAAGGGGTAGCAGCCTGGAGGTCAGGCTAAGTCAAAGATCCTAGAAGAGGGAACGAGGTCATGACCATGCTAGTGGAGAGAAGGGCATGGGTCATGGGAGCCAGTGCTGGGGGGGGGATGAATTCTTGACATAATAATAATAATAATAATAATAATTTTTATTTCTGTAGCGTAATTCAGATACCAAAGCGCTTTACATATAACATTTTAAGTAATTCAATAAAACCTCAGATCATATACAACAACATCAATGAAAAACTTACAATTCACGAAATGTTAAAAGCCTGTTTAAATAAATAAGTCTTTAGACTGGTCTTAAAACTCTCCACGGTCTCGCACTCTCTGATCTGACGAGGTAGAGAGTTCCACAGGGATGGTGCCATGAACATAAAAGCCCTTGCACCAGATGTTTTAAGCCTTACCTTGGGAACCTCTAGCAACCTCTTGTCAGTCGAGAGGAGAGGACGTCCTGGACTGTAAGGAATCAGGAGCTCTTGCAGACAACCCAGTCCCTGTCCATGTAGGCCTTTGTAGGTCATAAGACCAACCTTAAAGGTGGTCCGCCACTGTATAGACAGCCAGTGCAGATAGCGCAGCACAGGTGTAATATGACTGGTACATGAAGTCCCAGTCAATAATTGTGCTGCCGTGTTCTGCACCAGCTGCAAGCAGTGGACATCAACCCCTGGAAGCTCTAGGTATGGGGAATTGCAGTAGTCCAGGCTTGAGGTCACAAAGGCATGGATCAACAAGGGCAAATCATCGGATGGAACCAGGTGCTTCATTCTGGTAATGTTCCTAAGATGATAAAAAGAAGACTTGACTGCCAACACCTGCACCTGCAGTGTCAGCCCATCATCAAATACCACCCCCAGATTATGCACCTGTTCAGAGATGGGTAGCTGTACACCATCAATCCGAATCCCTGACTGTAACCCTACCACTGACCTCTCTATCTGGTGCCCCGGTTCCACCACCAGCACCTCAGTCTTTCCGGAATTCAATTTCAACCAACTAGACCCCATCCAGCCATGGATTTCCACCAGACAGCTATTAAACTTCGAGAGAGCGCTATCCTGGTCGGGTGCAAAAGACAGATAGAGCTGTGTATGATCTGCATAACAATGGAAACTCAGCCCATATCATCTTACAATGTCTCAGAGGGGCAGCAGATACACTTCAAATAACATGGGAGATAGCACCGAGCTCTGAGGCACCCCGCATGGCAGGGAGAATGACTCGGAGAGAAAAATCCCTGACACCACTCTCTGAGACCTGCCAGCTAGGAAAGAATGGAACCATCTATGAACTGGACCCACCAGTCCACAGATGACCCTCAGACGCTCAAGCAAAACTCCATGGTCCACAGTGTCGAATGCTGAAGAGAGATCCAGAAGTACCAAGATGGAACGGCGCTTCTGGTCTCTTGCCATCAAGAGATTATTGAGCACCCAAGCCAGAGTAGTCTCGGTACTATGTCTCTTCCGGGAACCAGACTGGAGAGGGTCGAAGACATCGTGGATGGTAAGATGGTTCTCCAGTTGCACCGCAACTACTTTCTCAATCACCTTCCCAACAAAGGGAAGGTTAGAGATAGGTCTGTAGTTTGCACAGATGCCTGGGTCTAAAGAAGCTTTCTTCAAAAGCGGTGTCACTACTGCTTCCTTCAGTGAGCTTGGAAACTCTCCTAAATCTAAAGAGCACCAAACCTTCTCTGCAAGGATCGGGCCAATGATTTCAATACACCCTAATACTAGGCGAGTAGGGCCTGGATCCAAACTACAGCAAGTTGGCCGCAATTTCTGGACAATCCGCATGATGTCCCCTAATTCTGGTCTGTTGAAAGATATCCAGGATGACCAAGGAGCGGCAACCTCGGACCGACCACCACTAACTCCCATAGAGGGTGCTGAACAGATTCCGGCCCTGAAGTCAGCCACCTTATCTGCAAAGAAATGAGCAAACTCATCACACTTATCTTATGAAAATGCTCCTCGAACCTGTAGACAGGTTGGGTTGCACAGCCTGTCCATGGTTCAAAAGAGTTGAGCCAGTTGATTCTGAGCAGCAGCTATCTCACTGGACAGGAACTCTACCTTCTTATGTGAGATTGCTGATTGATAGCTTTTATAATGATCCATCAATCTAAGGCAGTCGGCATCAAGTGCCATTCTCCACCAGCGATGCTCTAGCCTTCATCCCACCCATCTCAGCTCCCTCTAAGTCCCATCAAACCAAGGGGACCGAGGGCGGAGAGAGAGAGGGGGCAAACACGGACAGGGGTGATGACATCCAGAGCCCCAGTAATAGCCTTACTATAGGCCAAAACTAGCTTCTCTGGATCCCCGCTCACCCTCGGAATTCCTGATAGGTCTAATACCGCCAAAAGACCCTCTGGGGTAACACCCTGCAATGGGCGGTATCTGATCATCTCCACAGGGGCAGGCCTATAAGGGAGGGGCTGGAGTTTGAATCTTACTGTGTAGTGAGTGGACCATATGACTGGCTCCACCACCAAATCATAGGACTCGATCCCCAGGAGAAAGACCAGATCAAGTGAGTGACCCTGATTATGAGTAGCAGAGGCAACTACCTGTGTGAACCCCAATGAAAACATAAGTTGGAGGAAGTCTTGACCAAACTGCGAGAGTTCATCACCAACCCAGGCATTAAAGTCTCCCAGGACCATCAGCCTGGTCGACTCCAATGCCGCTTCGACGACCAAGTCTGGTACTTCCTGCAGGAACAATTTCTCACCTCCGTGTGGACGGTAGAAGAGAATTATCCTGCAGCCCACACCTGTTACTGCGGTAGACTCAAATGATCTGGCCACTTCTACTGGTACACCAGTAAGGCCCAGCTCCAATCTAAAACAGATAGCCACCCCCCCCCCGCCTCTGCGGTCTGATCTTAAGTGGTGTATCATCGAAAATCCAGCCGGGACTGCTGCTTCCAAAATGGGGCCCACGTTGTCATCATGTCAGGTTTCAGTGATGCATGTCAGGTCAGTTGTCCCCACAAGATCAGCAATAATAGCCGTCTTGTGCCTAATGGACCTGGCATTGCATAACACCACTCGAGTCAGACGGGGTTCTGGGGCTGACAGGATTGTCTACGCTAAAGTACAGGAGCCCTTGGGTATGGTAACTAGACATGGCAGACCACGATCTAGAGACCATTGCGCCCCAGGGCATCTCCTGGACCACACAACCTCAATATGACTGCTCCGCTCTCCCCCCTCCTGACATCCGCTGCCCCAGGCCCAGCCCCCCTTCTAGCAATACCTAAGGCCTTACATTTGTTATAAACCTCAGCAGGCAAAGGCGGGGGGGGGATAAAAGGGCTGGAGGTCACGGAGTTCGGCAGGGGAGTAGTGTGCGACAGGGTGAGCAACAGACCAACACATCTTTCAATAACAATAAGCCTATAATACCCCCAAAATGTTTTATAAAATATAAAAATATTAATGATAAACTAAATATGGAGTTGAGGTTCTCTCACAACTCCAGCATTTAATGTCCAAAGCCGTCACCTCCTCTGCCTCTCACACAGGGGAGAATATAGTAAACTGAAGTGCTCTCACTCCTCCAGTTAAATATGTAAAAATCTCCCTCACTGCCTCTCACACAGTGAAGAGAATTAACCCATAAAGAAAAAATAAATAAAATATCTCTTGTCATTCACTGTCCACCGTTCTCAGTTCAAATTCTTTATATAGTCCTGGATCCCAGTTCAAACAGCTTCAGCTTTCAAATGGCCATTCCTCCAAAATAATCAAGTCTGATAATTTTTGTTCACAAGACAGAGTCACATTAATACTAATGTCTTCAACCAACTCCTCACATGAAGTATGTATCAGAGGCTGGGGCGTGCAGCTAAACACTACGGGAGGGACCCCCCTTCCACTAATACACCCAGCCTGCAGCTACCCCTACTCCCCCATAGCCTGCAACTACAATCCCCCACAAAAAAACACAAGGGCACCCTGTGGGGGATTTAGGAGAGCCACACCAAGTCACCGGCTCCCCAGTGCTCAGACATCAACTCCCGCTTGGTTACGGAGAATAAGGGGTCCAGCTAGCCAACAACACGGCGCATAGGGGAGGTCCACTCCCCTCTCGCACAACACCCAAGCACACTGAATTCAATGCCTTTTCAGATTTGCAAAACATAGTAGCTCTGCTCACAATACCAAAAGAGTAGAGCTTCTTCCTTAATTATCTTAAAAGTTCCTTTTATCGGTGTCAAAATGTCCGCACATCAGTCCATTCCACTCGCCATAAGAAAAAAACAAAACAAAAGATCCTTCAGGGCATGAACACTCCAACATTAGTACTTGCAGGCCTCAATTAAATCCGATGTAATACTCCTTTCCCTTCAGTACACTTCCATCCACGGATCTTCTAATCCTGCCGACCGACAAAAATTAGCCAAAACAGTAGGCTCCTAAGAGGGATATTCCACTAACCACCGGTAACTCCAGTGGTGGTAATCCCCGATTTTGAACCATAAATAAATATTGGTCCAAGGCCTCGACCAGAAGTTCCGAGCTTCCAAGGACATTCTCTCCCCCAGGACGTTTAAGCCAACAACCATATAACGGTAGATAGAAAATAAACACTGACGATAGCAGTCAAAAAGAAATTCAAAAACACACGTAAAACGTAGAACACTAAAAACAGGCAAAACATTTCCACATAGTACTATGCAGAGCTCTTGATGGCTAACATAGCCTAGTTGCCATCTTAGAAAAAAGCATATATGAGTGGCACCACAAGATTACGGGAGTGGAAAGGTGCAGGGGAGATGCAGGTACAGTATTGGAGGCTCTAGTCAACAGGAATAACAGTGTAAGGGCAAAGAATGAGTTGGGGTGGGTGGGGGATCAAGTTAGTTCATTCAATAATCCCAGTACACCAAAGTGAAAACACAAAAGAATTGTAATTCGGTTACTCAGCTTAAAAAATTAAATAAATAATTAAATTGGTGCACAGCTGCATGGAGCCGGGAGGACAAGACAGGGCACAGGGCATGGATTATGAGGTATAAACAGTACCAGGCTGACACAAGTGCTTAAGACAGGCCTAATGGATTAGACTAGGCGCAGACTCCACACAGTAACCCAGAGCAGGATTAAAGCTCAGGACCTTAGAGGGTATGAAAAAATCATGTCCAGAAACCTGTATCTGGGGAGTGCCTTACTCCCCACCTTAAAATAATTGATACCGGGGATGCAGCCTTATACCTATACCGCGTCCACCTTGAAAACCTTGCCTGTATCCATCCAGTTCATAACCCTGTTTCCCACGAGTCCAGATGTCAGACATGAACCCCGGTGTGAGCAACACGGCTCTCTCCTTTCCATTACACTTTGCTGAATTCCTTTAGTGTTTCTAACACGGGTTCTGCCCCAGACACTGGCATGGCAGGCCTGATAAAGCAAATCCCAGAAAGTACCCACCAGCCAAACTTGACAGTTTGCCACACCGTGATAATGACTTCCTCAGAGCTGTCACCTCCAAGAGGCCCTGCCATTGCCCCACCACCATCACAACAGCCCCACTGCCATACATTTCCACTTCTTGAAGCACCAGGCCTCCTGAACTCAGCCATGATGGGCTTACCTCCAGCCCCTGTCCTTCCCACTGCTGAGTCCCCAGGAATCCCAGTCCTCAACAGTAGCCACACTCCTGACATCCTCCCCATCAGAAAACAAAAGGAACCCCCCACGTAGCCATCGACGCTAAAATAGCTGGTACCTCCCGGGTCAGCTGGTTGAATCCCTAGCCTGACTTGCCACCCCACCCCCCAGGGCCTACTTCCCCAAATCACTTTGTGGGGCTGCTCCTGCCCAAAACAAGGACAACTGTAAAGGAGATTTAAAATGATAAAACCATAATGCCAGGCTCTCCTTAACAAAGCTATTTAAACTTGATAATTTAGCTGTGTAACAGTACAACAAATTATACCTATTTGAGAAAAGAACCCACTCTCATCACACACACACACACACACACACACACACACACACACTTACACACACCACAGTCACTCAAGCTCCATAAATTTTCCCCCTTCACAGCAGGTAAACACTTGTTTAAACATCATTGTTCATCATTTGTGGTTCCAACAGGGAACAAAATAATTGTTTCTTTTTCTTTTTAACCACTAGAACAAACAATCACAGTGGGGGGGAAGATAGATCGGACAGTCCCTTTCTTTAATTTTTTGAGGAACAGTCCTGCAGCACCATCCACTGGGCACAGTCTCTTTTTAAAGATTCTTACTTTGCTTGTAACAAGGAACTGCTGAAGAAACTTGAAACAGTCCTGGTGTTTCACAGGCACTGGGTGCCTTCCCATAGATGGTGGGCCCTCCGATGCAGGGAAAATAGAAGGCCGGATCTGACTTAGTAGTGTCATCTGCAAATGAGTTCATAGATATTATGTAGTGCTTCATGCAACAACCAGCAGCCGCATCCTGGACAAGAGCATAATGTCTGAATAAAGTTAGTCCTGCCCAAGGGGACGAATGACACAAAGTTCTGGCCTTTTGCATAATCTCCTGAGTTGGTGGGACAGAAGACTCATACCACTGCTGGAGCTTTTGGACCATTCCCCAGAACACCCAGTACGGTAGCTTTTCTTCGATAATGTCCCATAGCCTCTCTAGAATGTGAGGGTATTTAGCATTTGGATATTCCAAATGTATTCTATGCCTCACTCACCTCTCCGCCTGTGACCACTGAGGCAGATCCGTAACACTGGTCTGTCGGGTGGTACCTGGGTCCAGCCACACCTGAATCCTATAAGGCACATTTACTGGTTTACTACTCAAAAGCCCATCCATCCTGACATGGGTGGCCTTGTACAGACATCAATCGAAATCTTTATTTAACCAGGCGAACATCATTAGGCAAGCTCATTTTCAAGATGGACCTGGAGTAGGGCACTTATAAGGGTAGGGCATAGCTCGGTACACATCCTGGTCTGCAAATTGGTAGGCCTTTGGCGCTTGTCCTGGGGCAACGCAGCTGGCATCTCCCATACAGTTTCACTCTCCTCTCCTCTCTTCCACTTTTACCTTCAAATAAGGGATCTCTCCACCTGAAGCAATTAAAGAGCCACCATAGCCAGGTAGAGGACTTGTGGCCGACCCTCTGGGTGCTTGGCAGTCACCAATTTTAAGTCCCCATCCCTTACCTCTCTGTCTGCCAACAGGATAGTCAACAGTGGCAGGCACCATGGGGCTCGGCAGATGACTGTGCTCCACAGCACCCTCACAATTGTTCTTCTTCATAGCCTCCATGACTATATCAGGTGCTTCCTTATTGGCCTCCACTGGAGAAATAGGTGGCTTTACATCCAGAGGTGACTCAAATTGCTTAGTCTCCTCGAACACATCCAGGCTCCCCTGGGACACCAGTGATGCAGCGCCCGCATATGCCAAAGCTGGGTATGGCCAGGCATAGCTGAAAGCGGTGCCTATGAATAGTCCCACAGAAGGCCTCCTGGTGTAATCAGAGCATAAAGGCAACAGAATTATCCCCTCTCCTCGGAATCCATGCAGTATACACTTCTCTTCCGCAGCTCCTCTTCCTTCTGACTTCCACAGCCAGGACAACAGGGAAGCTGGG
The DNA here is from genome assembly GCA_016271365.2 of Neoceratodus forsteri. Classification (NCBI taxonomy): domain Eukaryota; kingdom Metazoa; phylum Chordata; order Ceratodontiformes; family Ceratodontidae; genus Neoceratodus; species Neoceratodus forsteri. The sequence continues at coordinate 1,730,473,383 of CM057456.1, forward strand.
ACAATTGCCTGGGGCTCATCAGAAGGCACCTTCTCTGCCATAATTGTATTTGCTGTATCTGCCACGAGTTGTGTCTTGCTGCCATGAACTCGAGAAGAAAATGGTGTTTTCTCTACACATTCCTCACACAGATGACACCCAAGCCAATCAGTGGCATTGCTTTAGGCCAACTGACCTCCCCTTTTTTCTGCCAGGCACCTTCTCTTGCAAGAAGATGGAAAAGGTTCCAAACACCCCACAATGGCAGTACCTAGTGATGCGCTACCAAATATTCTAGGTTTTCTGGCAGCAGGTACCTTAGCCTAATTCAGTTCACCCCTAAGCACTTGATCCTGATCCCAAATCAAATCCCGGATGAGCCCCCAAATTTGTAACACCCCCTTTAGCCCCCCCCTCACATTTTGTCTTGGGATCCTGATGGTAAATGGTTAGGGGGTACAAACCAAAAGCCTTCCTGGGACAGATAAGGCCAGGCAGGATGCAAGAAAAACAAGGCCTTACCTTAAATGCAGTTTTAGCAGCATGATGCAGGTTGTAACACTCCCTCGGGCTTCAGCTAACCCTTCATTGCAGCTTCAGGTCGATCCTGGGGGGGAACAAATGCTGGAATTTTGACTTCTTCAGGGGAAGGAATCAGTTCATTCAGTAATCCCAGTACACTGAAGTGAAAACACAAAAGACATTTAATTTACAGTAGTTACTCATCTTAAAAAATTAATAAATAATTAAATTGGCGCACAACTCCATGGAGCCGGCAGGACAGAACAGGACATAGGGCATGGATTATTAGGTACAAACAGTACCAGGCTGACACAAGTGTTTAGGACAGACCTAATAGGTTAGACCAGGTGCAGACTCCACGTAGTTACCCAGAGCTGGATTAAAGTTCAGGACCTTAGAGGGTACCAGAAAACCATGTCTAGAAACCTGTACCTGGGGAGTGCCTTACTGCCCACCCCGAAATAACAGATACTGAGGATGCGGCCTTAAATCCATACTGCGGCTGCCTTAAAAACCTTGCCTGTATCCATCCAATTCGTAACCCTCTTTCCCACAATCCAGATGTCAGACATGAATCCCAGCTTGAGCGACACGGCTCCTTCCTTTCCGTTACACTTTCCTGCATTCCTTTAGTGGGTCTAACATGGGTCCTGCCTCAGACATGGGCACGACAGGTCTGATAAAGCAAATCCCAGAATGCACCCACCAGCCAACCTCGACAGTGTGCTACACTGGGATAATGACCTCCTCGAAGCTGCCACCTGGCCCTGCTGTGGCTCTGCCACCACCACGACAGCCCCACTGCCACAGATTTCCACTTCTTGAAACACCCGGCCTCCTGAACTCAGCCATGATGAGCTTATCTCCAGCCACTATCCTTCCTGCTGCTGAGTCCCCAGGAATCCCAGTCCCCAAAGTAGCCACACTCCTGACATCCTCCCCATCGTAAAACAAAAGGCAACCCCTGTGTAGCCATGGATGCTAAAACAGCCAGTACCTCCCGGGCCGGGGGGTTGAAACCCCAGCCCAGCTTGCCCTTTATGCAGCCTGCTGGCTCCCACTCTGCAGGGAACCCTCCCCCTTTTATACCCATGCAAAGGAGCAATGCCCCCTTGGGAGCAGAACACAATATGCCCAAAAAGAAGCCTACCAACAGGGAAGAATGCAGCATAGTAAGCCAGCCCTTCGAGGGGTGGCTTACATTAATCTGTCGTTATAAGTCCTGTTAAGCTACTGTCTTGACCCTTCTTGTTGCTCTACACTGAACATTTTCTAGTAAGCCAATGCTACTTTTAGTATGTGGAGCCCAGAACTGGATGCAATACTCCAGGTTGGGCTGTACCAATGCTTTATACAGGGGAATTATGACTTCCTTATCTCTACTCCTGATGTTACGAGAAATACATCCTAAGATCTTGTTACCCCTTTTTGCTACTTCCCTGCAGTGTTGGTCAAACAGCTTATTTCTGATAATAACACCAAGATGTTTTTCGCTGTTCATTTCCTGTAGTTTTTTACCATCTAGGATATAGAATATCATTTTGTTTCTGGTACCTAAATGCATAATCCTGCATTTTTCAAAGTCATAACACCCCACTCTCAGTAAAAACCTGTTATACTGGCTCTTTGCCTCCTATCCTCCAGCCATGATTTTGCCCAGCTAGTAATATTAACATTAATCTTTAAATCAATGAGTTTCTCTATTAAAATGGGATGTAAAATTAGTTCCTTTATTCATAACCATTTAAACTAATAATTGCGGGGGAGACTGGATTTATCCGTAAGTCTCTTATTATTTCCAGACCCCCACAGCAGAAAAAACAACTTAACTTTCTTTCTCTTAATGCTTGTGCATTGAATTCTTCTAAGATGGCTGAACTTGAAGCCAAAATCCTACTGCATGATCTCAGACTTATATCTATATCTGAGACATGGGGAAATCCAGATACATCTTGGTTAATGGTAATACCAGGGTTTACACTCTATACCAAAAATAGAACAGGTACCAAGAAGGGTGGTGGGGTCTGTCTTTATGTCAGGAATGACATTTTATCCTATGAAATTAGTTCCGACCCCAACCTAGAAAGTTTATGGGCTGCCCTTCAATTTTACAGACAACCCAAACTAATAATGGGCACATGTTATAGACCCCCGTCAGCTGACCTGGCATATACCCAGTCTCTAATAAATGAAATAAAACTACTAGCTAATAACGGTACGGTTATTATCTTGGGTGATTTCAACCTGCCCTCTATCAACTGGGAATGTTTATATGGTAGCTCCCAACAAGATAAGCTCTTCTTATCATCTGTAATTGATCTAGGTTTGACCCAAATAGTAAAGGAACCAACTCGAGGGAATAACATCTTGGACCATCTTATTAACAATATTGAAAATAAAATAACAAATTTCAATATTTCTGCTCCTTTAGGTAATAGCGATCACCTATCCTTATATTTCACTATTTCATACGATTCTGATCCAATAAACAACCAAACCAAGATTAAACTGTATAAGAAGGCTGACTTCTTATCTATCAAGGAAAAATTACAACATTTTGACTGGGCAAACATTTTCCTTAATCTTAATACCATAGATGCTTGGTCTTTATTCAAAAAACTACAATTCTAGAGTTGGAATATCTCTACGTCCCTGAAAAAAACAAATATAATAATAAAGGGAAAGTACCATTATGGTTTAACAATACAATAAAAAAACAAATTGTAACTAAGCAGAAATCATTTAAAATTTTAAAAACTTGTCCCACAGATGATAGACCAGGTACTCTCTAATTTCAGACAATCTGTCAGAACTTTAAAGAAACTTATAATACTAGCTAAACGAAATTTAGAGTTTAAAATTGCTCATACAAAGGACTCCCATAAATTATTACATTCTTACCTTAATGGTAAAAAGAGGAACACCAGAGCTGTTGGACCACTGGTTATTAATAATGCATCACTGATCTCTGATAGTGAGACAGCCTCCACTTTTAATGACTACTTTTGTTCTGTTTTTGCTCCAATTAATGGATGGCAACAATGTTACCGCACTTTATCCCCTCATGAGGGGCTAACTATTTCCCTACAAGAAACTGGGAAAGTACTTAAAACCTTAAAAAAATCTTCCAGCCCAGGACCAGACAATATTAACCCAAATTTTCTGATAGGTATTCTGGATAACATTATATTGCCACTAACACTAATCTTTAATAAATCCTTACAGGAATCTACTGAACCACCCGACTGGCTTACTGCCATTGTCATTCCTATTTTTTTAAACAAGGGTTACGTTCCAGACTTGAGAATTACAGGCCCATTAGTCTTACCTCCATCCCTTGTAAGATGATGGAAAAAATTCTGAAAACTATCATTGATCATGAAATAGACTCTTTAAACAGTACAGACTACTCCCAGCATGGATTTAAACAAGAGTACTCCTGTACAACCAATTTATTGACCTTTTATGAACATGTCAGCAGGTTCTTAGATGGCAACATCCCTGTCGATATCATCCTACTGGATTTTAGTAAAGCCTTTGACAAGGTATCACATGCAACTTTAGTGGATAAACTTATTACTTTAGGCTTTTCACCACTCATTACCAAGTGGGTTCACTGTTGGCTTACCGGCAGGTCCCAGAGGGTCAGGGTAAATGGAGTTCTCTCTGCATCAAGGGAGGTGACTAGTAGGGTTCCCCAAGGCTCGGTTTTGGGCCCAACATTGTTTAATATTTTCATTAGTGATATGAACATTAATTCCAGAAAAAGTTTTACAAAGTTTGCTGACGACACCAAATTGGGGGGAATAGTTGACACCCCTGTAAACGTGAACTCTCTTATACAAGATCTTGGATATATTGAATGCTGGGCAATTACAAATGGTATGTTCTTTAATGTTAACAAATGCTCAGTTATTCATCTGGGTAAAAATAACCCTACTCAGTCCTATACACTTAATGGTGTTAATATTAAGACACCCTCTTGGAAAAGAATCTAGGCATTATGGTTAATCATAATCTTTCATCAGTTGACCATTATAATAAAATTGCTAACACAGCAAATGCTTTAATTAGAAGGATCAATCATACATTTACATCAAAAACGAAACAATGTATAATAACATTATACAAATCTTATATTCGGCCCTATACAGATTACGGGTCACCTTTTTGGAGCCCTTATCTGGTTCATGACATAAGGAGGATTGAACAAATACAACATAGAGTTACAAAAATGATTCCTTATATGTCACAACAAGACTATGATGTTAGACTTAATTTTACTGGTCTTTATTCCCTGGAGATGAGAAGGACTAGAGGAGACCTTTTACAACTTTATAAAATCATTCAATCTTCAACTTTTATGTCCCAGTGTGGTATTTCGTATGATACAAGAAACATTTCACCTAGATTACATAATAAACAGCTGTATATTAAAAGGGCTAGGACAAATAAAAGATTACATTTTTTCTCTATTAGAGCACCTAGGCTGTGGAACAAATTGCCCCAAGAACTTGTTGATTGTTCTAATATAGGCACCTTTAAATCCAATTTGGATAAATGGCTTCTGAATAAATACTACAGAGGGTTTATTGTCCCACTGTGTGTGGGATAATCTAGATGGGCAATTGCCTTCTTTTGTCCTAAACACCAAGTAAACCAAGTAAAATCTGAAGAGGCACCAAATCGAAAGCCTTAGAAGACTCCAGAAACAGTACATCTACTGGGAGCCCTGCGTCCAAGGCTTTGCTTATAGGTAAATTAGTCAGACATGACCTTTTAGACCTAAACCCATGTTGGGTAATATCGACCAAACCCTTTCTTTATCAAATGCTTATCAATTTCTTTCTTTACAAATTGTTCCATTGTTTTTCCTATAATGGACATAAGACCTATAGGCTGATAATTTTTATAGTCTTCTCTTAAACCCTTTTTAAAGATTAGGGTGACATTCACTTCCCTCCAATCAGGTATTACTCTTCCTTCTAAAACAGAGCTTGAAAGTATTTTGGTTAAGAGTCCTGCCAGTTCTTCTGCCAGCTCCCTCAGAAGACTTTTTTTATTATTTTTATTTTATTTGTTAAGTCTTTGGTAACTAGGTAAGGATGAAGCCCATCAGGTTCAGGGGATTTGTTTGGATCTAATTTAGTTAATTTATGCTTAACATTATTATCCTTTAATGTTATTCTTCTGGTTTTCCCAGTTTCAATGGTATACATGGAAGTTGTATCTCTTGGTTGGAAGATATACAAAAAATTAGTATTAAAAATATCAGACATAGGTGTACCTTTCCTGATCAGATCATTATGCATCTTTATGGGATGTAGTTTCAGCTGCCTATTTAAATGGAAATAGTGAGCCAACCTTCCCCCATTGGTAATGGCTGGGCAACCAGGACAGACATGTCAGGGGTTCTGCTTTGCCCGCACCTTGGGGACTGGAGTGGCTTCAACCCACTTGGCACCCTTTTTGCCTTTTCCCCTGAAGAACCCACTCTGGGGAGGATAATCATAAGTCACATAAGCTCAGAGAAAATAACCCGGCCCCTACCTCCCCTTCCATAAGGTCTATGGGAAGTGGAGACCTTCTTTTTCTCAGTATTACTCCTGTAGTTGATCTTATACTCATCCAACTTTTTTATATGAGCCTCTTTTTTGTCCACAAACAAGGAGTTTCCTTCACAGGAGAAATCCATGGCCTCGGGCCGAGTGTCCAGAGAGAGGTCTGTAGTTCTGAGTAACGCAAACCTTCTCAAGGATACTGCATATGCCATGACCCTGAGAGCAGTGTCATTGGCACCCACTGTCATATGAAGCTAGTATTTGGTGGCATCCGTGACAGCCCTTGCTGTATCAGCCAGGTCCTGGGCTATGTCACCAGCTGCAGCTGCTTGCTCGCTCATAGCCATCACAGAACTCCAGAGAGCCTTCTAGTACTGAGCTGTGTAAGACATATAAGCTGCCTGCCTGAGCAGCAAAGAAGTCGAAGTATACATTGTTTTTGCCCATACTATCCAGCTTCCTGTAATAACTTTCTGGAGGCTGTGAAGAAAATGGTGTCTTGGACTTGTCACAAGCAGTAGTTTGTACCACCTCTTCATGGTCAGGATGCGTACACAAGTATTCAAACAACATGAAGTCTTGCTGTATTCTGACTATTGCAGTTAGGTCCTGCCTTTCAACTGCACCGGAGAACAAAGAGTTAACTTTCCATGGCCAGCATGGAACGTTCAGCGTGAGCTTGGTTGAAGCCCCTGTCTGCTGTTGTTTAAACTCCAACCGTCAGATTATTTACTCCACCTCACTGAGCAGTCGCTCCAGAGATTTCTCCTTTGCTCAGTTCAAAAAGTCGGTTAAAGTGTAGTTTTTCGCTCGGTTTCCACCAAATTTCTGCTACCAAATCTGTCAGTTTAAGTCTCTGTCTGTGGTACCGTGAGTACTAGATAGGTTTTACAGTTAGTTTCTGTGTGGAACTTGTAAATTTCGGATCGGTTCGGTTTGAACCGATCAGTTTAGTCTTAAAATGTTTGTGAATTTACTTAGAGTGTGGTAACCGGTCCGTATTGGTTGTAAAAAAAAAACAGATTTAATTACAGTTTTTTCCAAGACCCGTGACACGGTCAGAAACTGATAGGGGAGTGTTGCCTGGCGGATTACCGAAAAAAGGGTAAGTTTTGGATAGGATTGGCCATGTCTGAGAAACCCAAGAAAAAAACTGGGCCCACTGGGTTTCAACACTGCAGTGTGTGTGGGGAAGCCTTTGCTAAGGCTGATCTCCACACCACCTGTGTTTATTGTCTGGGGTTTGACCACCTCGATTCAGACTGCCAAATTTATAAGAGTTTTCCCAAAGCTACCCTTGATAAGAGAGTAGGTAGACTGAGGGAAAGAGAGGCCGAGAAGTCCGCTGACCTGGATGGCCAGCCCGGTTCGGTTCTGACTGAACCAGAAGGAGTGCCCTCTGACCAGGGCGAAACTTCTTCGGGCAAAAGGAGAGCCGATTCTGAGGAGTCGATTCCAGTTAAAAGAAAGAGAAGAGAAAAATCATCCGATTCGGATCCACAATTTCATTCTATGACCATTGATGAGATAGCCAAAGCGATAAGGATAGTGCAATCGCTAACTTTGGTTCCGCCTGAACCGGCACCATCTGGCAGGGGCACGGTTCGGTCAGTTAGCCCGGTTCCGGATTACACTTTAGAAGAATTTTATGAACCGGAGGAGGAGGAGGAGGAGGAGGGAGAGTATGAGGATGATGATGATGGTGATTATGAAAGTCTGGATGTGCCTATTGACCCGGACATCTCCCCAGACAGACCTTCAGGTGTTTCTCCTCCTAGGCTTTCTGAGTCCCCTTCCCACTTTATGTTTTACAAGAAAGTGGCTGAAACCCTCCAGCTTCCAATGGAAAAAGCAGTAGAGGATCAGAAGGAGCCTGATTTTGTTGAAATTATGGATATTCCAGAGTCCAGGAGACTGTCTATTCCCCTCCATAAATCTTTTGGGAAACAGACAATTAAAATTCTAAAGACTCCTAACTCCATATCTCCTGTGGACAGATGAATGGACAAGTGGTATACCCTTTCAGGCTCAGACACGGAGTTCCTTTCTCAGCAATGCAGCCATGTTGGGGTAGTGCAGGCTGCTGCCTATGATAAGGCAAATATTCCCTTGGCATCACAGCCCCCAGATAAAGACTCCAGGAGGATTGATGCCATGGCAAAGAAGCAGTACATGGCAGCATCTTTGGGACTCAGGCAGGCTAACTATATGGTCTACACAGCTAGATACCAGAAGTCCAGGTGAGACACTGTGCTGGCGCTGGCTAAACAGGCCCCTGACCAGCTTGCCAAGGAGCTGGAGTAGGTGTCTGCAGATGGGATTGAGGCATCCAAGGTGCAATTTCATGCTGCTCTGGACTCCAATGATGTTTCATCTAGAGTCATGGCTACATCTGTGGCCCTTCGGAGGATGGCTTGGCTCAGATGTACTAGCCTATCACAGGATACCCAGGCTAAGGCCATAGATTTCCCTGTCATTGGTAATTCTCTGTTTGGGGAGCAGACAGAGAACTACATGAAAAAGATGGACGAGTACAGGACCACCTACAGGAGTGCTCAGGCCAAAGAAAGGCAAGCCACTCCTCAAAGACAGCACTCAAGGGGCAGGGGCAGGCCCTTTCAAAGGCCTTTTTACCAAGCCCAGTCCTCCTCTTCTTCTTATGCTCAGAGGGGGGTTCTTCAGAGGGAGAGGCAGATGGGGAATGAGCAGGCCTGCTTCCACCCCTCAGCCTAAAGCCCTTGCTAAGCAGACACCCTGATGAGTCTGCCCGGGCCAATTCTCCAATACCTGTAGGGAGCAGGCTGGCTTACTTTGTCCAGGACTGGAAGTCTCTGACATCAGACAAGTGGGTCCTGGAAGTAGTAAGTCAGGGACTGGTTCTCAGCTTCAAAAAATTTCCCAAGATGAGAACCAGATCCTTTCCACCTGCAAATCCATCAGAGACCCTTGCCCTAGAGGCAGAGGTTTCTTCCCGCCTGGCTCTCAGAGCCATAGAAAGGGTTCCTACCCTAAGCAAGGGCAAAGGATTATACTCCAGGTACTTCCTAACCCTCCAAAAAACAGGAGAATGGCGGCCCATCCTGGATCTAAGATATCTGAACAAGCACCTTTTAAAACCAAAGTTCAAAATGGTGACTCTGGGAATAATTCTGCCCTCTCTAAGGCCAGGGAACTGGCTAGCCTCCCTGGACCTCAAAGATGCCTACTTTCACATTCCCATCAGGTGCCTCCACAGAAAGTATCTAAGGTTCGAGTTGCCCTCAGGCCACTATCAATTCAGAGCAATGCCCTTTGGCCTAACATCAGCCCCAAGGGTGTTCAAAAAGTGCCTGGCAGTAGTGGTTGCTTTCCTAAGGAGAAAAAAGATTTCCATCTTTCCATATCTGGATGACTGGCTCGTAGTGGGTTAGTCTCCAGACCAAGTCAAGTCACATCTGCAAATAGCTCAGCAAGTGCTCACTTCCTTAGGATTCCTCCTCAACCTTCCAAAGTCAGTTCTCGAGCCAGTATAGCTCCTCACCTTCATAGGGGCGGAGCTGGATACAGTAAGGGCAAGAGCCTTCCTTCCCCTGGACAGGGCAAGGACCCTTATGGAACTGGCCTCTTCATTCACCCTACAGGTGTCTCGACCAGCAAGGCATTTCCTTCAGCTTCTGGGCCACATGGCAGCTTCCACAGCAGTGGTCCAGGGAGCAAGATTCCAGATGAGGGACATTCAATTCCACTTAAGAGCCTTCTGGTCCCAAAGAAAGGATTCCCTTACCAAACTAGTCCCAGTGACTCAAACCCTGATCCAGGCTTTGCAATGGTGGCAGGATCAGGACAATTTGAGACAAGGAGTTCCTTTTGTCACTCAGTCACATTCAGTGATACTCACCACAGATGCTTCCCTGCTGGGCTGGGGAGCCCACCTGGGGGATCTTACCACCCGAGGACTGTGGTCACCTCAAGAATCTCTGCTTCACATCAATCTCTTGGAACTCAGAGTGGTGTTTCTGGCACTGCAAGCCTTTTCCAAATCTGTACAGAACTAGGTGGTCCAGATCAGAACAGACAACACCACCACCATGTGGTACATCAACAAGCAAGGAGGCACTCGGTCTATGGCCTTGTGCACAGAGGCAATGAAGTTGTAGTCCCTGGTCTATTCCCTGCAAACCTCTCTGATAGCAGTTCACCTCCCAGGGAAGGACAATGTCCTAGCAGATGCTCTCAGCAGGATATCCCAGGGCCATCACGAATGGACCCTAGATCCTCTAGTTTTGAAAGTGATTTTCTTGAGATGGGGCACTCCATAGATAGATCTTTTTTGCGGCCCCAGACAATCACCAACTTCCTCTCTTTTATTGCAGACCCCCAGTCTTGGGCTCAGTCCCCCTGGATGCTCTGATTTTGAATTGGGAAGGGAAATTTCTGTATGCGTTTCCCTCCTTTCCTCTCCTGTTCAAAGTGTTAGTCAAGATGAGGTCACAACCATGCAAAGTGATTCAGATTGCTCCAGATTGGGCCAGACAGCCCTGGTACCCCCTGTTGCTGTCCTTAGCAGTCCACCTTCCCCTGTCTCTTCCCCAGGAATTACAACCTGTTGACATCCTCTCAGGGGAGGATTTGGTATCCGAACCTCAAGTCTCTCAATCTCAAGGCATGGCTCTTGAAGAGTTAGAGTTTGCTGATCTGCACCTTTCTCAAGGGGTTCTAGATATCCTTAAGGCTTCTTGAAAGCCTTCCACCAGAAAGACTTACAGCTCCAAATGGAAAAGGTTCACTATTTGGTGCTCTAATAAGCATATTTCTACAGAAACTGCTGGGTTGCCTACAGTTCTGGACTATATGGTCCATCTTAATGGCTTAGGACTTAGGCCAGCTACACTTAAAGTGCATTTGGCATCTGTTTCTGCCTTCTTGTCAGTAGGCAAGCCCTCTCCCCTGTCAGCCCATCCTGTGTTTTGTAAGTTCTTCAAGGGATTGCTGCACACCAATCCCACTTTAGGGACCCTGCTCCTGCTTGGGACCTTAATGTTTGCATTGCTCAGCTTATGCAACCACTCTTTGAGCCTTTGTCCTCTGCAGAACTTAAGTACTTGACTTGGAAAACTGTGTTTTTGGTAGCCATTACCTCTGCCAGGCGTATCAGTGAATTGCAAGCCCTGTCAGTGGAGCCTGATTTCATCTCTTTCCATAGAGATAAAGTGATCCTAAGAACTAACAGGAAGTTTTTGCCTAAGGTGGTTTCAGATTTGCACCTTAATCAGTCTATGTATCTCCTGTTTTCTTCTCTGACCATTCCTCCTCTGGAGAGAGGAGGCTGCACAGCTTGGATGTTAAAAGGGCCCTCAGCTACTACATAGAGTGCACCAAGAGTCACAGGTTTGAGTCCCTCCAGTTGTTCCTCACATATGGAGAGGTCGGTAAGGGCAAACCTGCTACTAAGAGATCTATTGACAGGTGGATTGTCTCTTGTATACAATTCTGCTATGAAAAACTGGGTAGAACCCCACCCTCAGGCCTGAGGGCTCACTCTACTAGAGGTACAGCTGCTTCTCTGGCTGCTGCCAGGGATATTCCTATCTTAGAAATTTGACAAGCAGCCACCTGGTAACATTCCATACATTCACCAAGCATTACTCTCTGGATATCCAGGCTAGGAGTGATGCTTGGTGTGGCACAGCAGTACTTCAGAACCTATTCCCAAAGTAGGTTCTGTCCCTCCTCCATGGAGGTACTGCTTGGTAGTCTGCAATAGTCAGAATACAGCAAGATTTCATATTGTTTGAAGAAAAAATTACTCACCTTAGTAATGTTGTTTCTTTTAATGAAGTCTTGCTGTATTCTGACCTCCTCCCGCCTCCCCTCTCAGAACCTGTTTTTTGTGATGTGGGTGGGCAGGAGCAGTGTTGGCACCCTAGGGGTGCCCCTTTTTCACCCTCCTTTACTGTGGGTGTGTGTGGTGTTTTGTTTTTTGGGTTTCCTGACTTGAGTCTTTGCTTTAAAACCAAAAAACCCTTTTTAATAAATTTAGTTGCCAGTTGGCTAGTGTGCGTTTTACAGTTTCCACACAAAACTTCTAGTGAATATTGCTCATAAAGATCTGATGGTTGGAGTTTAAACAACAGCAGACAGGGGCTTCAACCGAGCTCGCGCTGGACGTTCCATACTGGCCATGGAAAGTTAACTCTTTGTTCTCTGGGGCAGTTGAAAGGCAGGACCTAACTGCAATAGTCAGAATACAGCAAGACTCCATTAGAAGAAACAACATTACTAAGGTGAGTAATTTTTTCTTCAGCACCCTGCCTATCCAGCTGGTATTTATTTTCAACCTTTTTGTCAATGCCAGCTGCAGAAGTGGGGGCTGTTGGAATCTTGGATGTGGCCTTCTTAAGAGACTTTTGAACAGGCAGAAACAACCTCTTTGTGGTGTTCGGCCCATCATATCTAGAAACTCCACCTCATCCTCATTCTTTACTGTCTCTTGTGGAGAGAAGTTGAGGATGCTTGCCATCTGCCTTACAAAAGAGTAGTGTGAGGTCTAATCCTCAGAGGATCAGGGAGGGGAACCGAACTCCTGAAGAGAGGAACTGTCAGGCTGTACAGGCTCACCTTCCTTCTCCTCCTCTTCTGCATAAAATAGATCAGCCTCCTCCACCACAGGCATTGGTATAGGTATAGGAGATTGGGGGGGGGGATGGCATGGACATAAAGGCTTCCATAGCCTGGAAAGCCTGGATAAACTGCCATGACTTAGTCATGTCCTCCACAGAGGGTATTCTAAATTTGTCAATTGCCATCTCCTTTGCTTCTTCAGCAGGAGGGGCACTGACATGCTTCTCTTAGCAGGCACTGGTTCTGATGTCTGCTCTGCAGCCCTTTTTGTCTTAGAGGGCTCGGGGGTCTCCCTGTGAGACACCCTGACCTCTGTGTCACCCTTAGCAGACTTGTCCTTCTGCTTACTATGAGGAACTGGACTCTCCCCAAAGCCTAGTTGTGAGGTAGAGGCAGACTGAGAAGCCATAATTTCTTCAAGTTTCTTAAGCCTCTTTTTAACTGTTTTGGGGAAGAACTTGATACAGAGCTCACAACTTGTAAAATCGTGATCAGGACCCAGGCACTTAAAGCACAACCTGTGGCAGTCTGCCTTAGGTAGGAAGATATTCAAAAAATCAATATTAAAGATATCAGACATAGCTGTACCTTCCCTGATCAGGTCATTACACATTTTTGTGACAGAACAATTCTTAAAGTCTTTGGATCCTGTTCTTTTCTTGGGTGTGTCAGACATGCCAGTCACTGACCACCCCAGAGGGAAAAACAGCTCCAAAAGAAGTTAACAGTTCGGTGCCCAAAAGGAATAGGAACTGCAACTTAAGCAAGTATTTATAGCCAGAAATAGGAATTAGGAACTGCAATTGAAAACATAATTTAAACAAGTTTTTAGGGCCCAAAATGAAAAAATATCATCTCAGTTCCTTCAAGTAGGAACCGGGGCTTCAAAAAGTAAGGTATCGCAAAGCAATTAGAAAAATGGACAACCGTTAACAAATTAAACTAACAAAAATAACTTTTAATAAGAATTCTGTATAAATTAAATGCGGTTGTGCTAAAGCAGGAATCACGCCTCAAGACTCCCGGGAACCAATCGGGAACCAAAGATTGCATGGGATAAGCATAAGAGGATCCTCGTAGTCGGGGGAAGGGGACAACTTAGTTCTAGAGAAGCTTGAAGAAGCACAGTTAGATGCATAAATGAGAAGACTAGGTGGGCCAAAGGCCCTCATCTGCCATCAACATCTATGTATCTATGTAACAGCAATTTTTAGGAAAAACACCCTAATGCAGAGTTATTGAAAACTGAACTTAAAACTGTCACTAAGAAATTAATAAAGTAATAGACCATAGACATCAACTGAGTGAAGAGTGACTTTGGGGTGATGCTTCCTCTCAGGCTGAGAAATAAATCTGCTGTTAGACGGCAGGGGAGAGCATGAACACTCAGCAGAGTTTTTAATTTTTATTCTAAGGTTCTCTAATTAGCATTCAATTCTAAGCTCCAGGGCAGCTCATTCCAGGGGAATGATTACATTTGTCAAGCAATAGTGAGGCATTCCTGGGGTTTGAACATGTCTTTTTTTATTAAAAGAACTCTGTCATCTTTAAACAAAAGCCTTCAGATCAAAAGACTTCCGCTACCCACATCCACTTGTTTGTACTGGGAGTACAAAGGACTTTTTACACAAAAGGCCACTCACAGCTGAGTTCACTGCAGCTTGGACCACAGAAGAAAATAATTTTCAGTTTACACCAGGCCTCCCCCCTCAGCTGAAATACTTTATAGAGGCATAGATGATAATAAAAATTAAAACACACACACACACAAAGAAATACATTGCAAGTTGTCACATCTACATTCCCTGGAAAAGTGAAAAACAAATCTTTGGTGACCCTAAATAATGTTTTTTTCTTTCATGTTAGCAGGTTTGCTTTACCTCCCATGCCTCCATTTCTGTCTCTGTTTTAACAGTTTGTTAATTCATTAAAACACTTCCCATTCAATACCAAGAATCCTAGGACAGAGTACTACCTGGGTGGAGTCCAAGTATCTGCATCAGAGGAGGAGAAGGACCTGGGAGTGATGATCACTAGTGACCTGAAGCACTCCACGCAGTGCAAGAAAGCAGCAGCAAAGGCAAACAAGATACTGGGATGCATATCTAGGAGGATCAGTAGTAGGAGAGGGGAGGTTATACTGTCCTTGTACAGGTCACTGGTAAGGTCGCATCTATAGTATGGAGTTCAGTACTGGTGCCCACACCTCAAAAAGGACATCAACCTGCTGGAGAAGGTCCAGAGGAGGGCTACAAAGATGATAGCCAGTCAGCAGGGTAAGGCATATGAGGAGAGGTTGAGGGCACTGAACCTGTACTCCCTGGAAGACAGGAGGGGGGGGGAGACATGATTGGGACCTTCAAGTACTTGAAAGGGATAAATAAGGTTGATAAGGAGAGTCTCTTTAAGCTGAGTGGCAACCATAACATGAGGGGGCACAGTCTTAAGCTAGAGGGTGGGAGGTTTAGGAGGGAGGTCAGGAAGCACTTCTTCATAGAGATGGTGGTGGACACTTGGAATGCACTACCAGAAAAGGTAATCTCATTGAAGACAGTGGGCACCTTTAAGAGAGGCTGGACAGGCATAGAGGGAGGGTAAGGTTTATGGGTAGGGAGGATGGGAGGAGTGGGGAGGGAGGGCAGGGACATTAGCTCAAACTATGGACCCTGCAATACAAACAGACTTGATAAACCAAATGGCCTTCCTATGCTGGTGTAACCCCTTTGTTACCCGGGGTTACTAGAATCCCAGTAAGACCTAGTGGTAGGCAGGGAAGGCAGCTTGTGAAACTCCAGTTAAATGGGTTTCACACTGTCTCACTCGGTCCTCAGTCACAGCTGAGACTTGAGAGATGACATCACTATAGAACTGTCGCAGCTGCATGAGCCACTTTGGAATCTACAGCTCAGGGAGTGAGTTAGAACTTTGGGAAATTCAAAGTCAGTCTTCCGTTTGTCCTTAAGCAAGAAGGAAGCATCAGTCTGCTGTTTGATCTCTCACTAAGAAAAAGGAAGTGTTCCTGTGTTTACCTTTTTTAAAAGTGGTGGAGACTGCTCCCCCGGTCTCAGTGCCCCCCTCCCTTCGGGGGGGGGGAGGAAAAGTTCTCTCTGGGTTCCAAGGGCAATCCCCTTCTCCCACCATGGAAGGAAGCTGCCTTGATTTTATTTTGTCTGTTCTTGTATAACAGCAAAGGTTACAGTACTTCGCCTGTGGGGCACCTGCAATGAATGGGTGAGTGTTTGGCTCCATTTGAAGGGGCAAACAAATTGTTTTCTTCAGTTGGGAAATGGATGTGGACTGCTATTTGGGAGGACTATGTTCACTAGGACAAACAAATAGAGCAGTCAAACAGTTTAAAGTTTTAAATGGATTTAAAGTTCACTGTAGAGGGTGCTTCAGGTCATCCACCGTTCAATCTACATTTAAAGTCATAAAGTTTTCTGTGTATCCAGAGAAATGGCGGGTATGGGCTGTGGAGCTGGAGGTGGGAAAACCCCCATCTTTAGTAACCAGGTCCACCTCTACAGATTTCTTCTGTGTTTTGCTACTTGCCTCATACTTGGCCAGTGATGGGGTGGGTACCCAGACGTGAGTCGCAACTTGAAAATCTCTCTAGGAGTCGCAGACTCTAAGTGGTGTGGGGAGCCACAGTTTGGGAGTCTCCTTGTTTGATGGGATGTCTTTCCAAGTAAAGTTTGGGTTAATTCGTCAAGTGGACCGTCAGTCGAGTGGCCAGCAGGGGAGCCAGGCCAGTCGGGCTATGTATCCAATGCGCATGCAAAGTCCGGACTGAGTGCCTGGTGGGTCCAAAGCCAGACAACTGTAGTAATGTGTTCATTCCTCAAATGGACCACTGTGTTAACCTCTAATCTGCACATACAGTAACGTAGCCCTTTGGGGGACCATGCAATGCTTTGATTATGTTCAGTTAGTTAATAAATAAAGCCACACTGAAAAATCCCAATTCTGGTTCTGGACATTACAGTTATTGCTTCCTGTAGTTGGATTTACTTGGGTGCCCCTGTGCAGAGTAGCCAAACCTAGGTCCCTTGTGCCATGTAACCTCATCCTTCCCCGAACCCAGGTCCCCCACCAGGTATTGCTGCCAAATGCCAACAGCATGCCACCTGTCATTTAAGTAAAAAGGCAGGGGTGGGGACCCCCTGTGTGTTACACTGGCTTCTTCATATGTTCGTATGTTCATATTCTTTACTAGGCCACTGGTTATTGCCTAGATATCCCATCTGCATTGCCATGTTGTGACCCACTGTGGTGCCTAATGTCCGTGTTATAGAACTGTACCACCAGGCTCCATCTTAACAATTTGGGGTTTTGCCCACTGGTCCTGTGGAGCCATGTGAGGAGGTTGTGGTCGGTGACCAGTGTGAACAGCCTCACATGCAAAAATGGTTGCAGCTGCTTCAGAGCCCAGATGATACCTAGACACTCTTTCTCAGTTGTGGCATAGGCCTTCTCTCTGGGAAGCAGGTCCCTGCTCAGGTACACGACTGGATGTTCCTCTCCTGTTTGTGTGACCTGACTCAGAACCATGATCAGTTGCATCCACATGCATAGTGAACTTCAGACAATAGCATGACACAGCCCTTCCTTCTATTGGGGGAACACTGTCTTACAGTAGTCTATCCGCTTAACTTTTTCTGGCATTTTCTTCCATGTGAGATTGAACAGGGGTTTGACCATCCTACTGAAGTTTGGCACAAACTTTCAGCAGTACTCTACTGTCCCTAGGAAGGCCAGTACTTTTCTGTTTACTTTGGGCTTGGCCCATCCCTATATGACCTCAATTTTATGTGGCTTAACCCAGCACCTAGGTGAACTATGACAACCCCACTAGGTGCTGTCCTGCCACCTCTAGTATCAGACCCCGCCACTATGCCTCCGAGATGTAGCTGCATTCTGCCCTTCAGGAACTGACCATCTATTTGGCCAACTAGCCTCCTGCCTGATGCCATGGAAATGATCCATTCTTCAGTTATTTGCTGTCTTGGTACAGGGTGCAGTAGAATTACTGATCCCCTCCCATGTCTCAGGGTAACTGCCTCCCATAGGAAAAGTGGGACTGGATGTAGACGTTGGTCCACTGATGGAACCAATTCCCTGCACATCTGCCACTTTGAATGAGACAAAGTATCAGAAATACGATTCTCAACACCAGGGACATGAATAGCTTTAAAATTAATGTTAAGTAGCACACTCCTGAGAATGAAAATCTTCATAAGGTCGCCAAACGGGCCCATGGCCCCTAGCTGCCTGTTGATGATATGGACCACACCTGTGTATTCAGCATAAAAGATAATCTTCCAGACAGCCCAATGGTGCTGAGGATTGAGGAGCTGGATGCCACACCTCATGCCAAACCGGCGACCCAGGTTCGGTGACCGACTCGAGGAGCCGGGGGTTGGCGGGGGAGGGAGAGGATTGAGCATCCTGAGGACTGCTCTCCTCTCCTTAGAAGGCTTCCTGGGGCTGCTTGGTGTCCTTGCAACCCCCGATGGAGATTGGGGGTACTGCAGGATCACCAGCCAGAACATATGGGTGGGGAGTGTGGCAGACATCAGCAGGGCAGCCATGAGCGGACGTCATTGCACGCCGCACCCCCAGGGGGAAACAAAGTAGAAAATCCCCATCCTCAGGGATAGGCAATGGCACCACCACTCACAGCCACACTCCATCTGCTGGACTCCCTCCACTCCTGGGCCCAGCCCAGCCTGCCTGCCTAATTGTAGATAGAGCACCCTGGGTAGAAAGGGCAGCCCTACTTTGGAGGGCTCAGAGCCGAGGGGATCGCCGGGCTGGTGCCAGGAAGTGGAGGAGTTTCAGGCTCAGAGGTAGAGCTGGGAGGCATCGGTGGCTGCCTGGGAGAATTCCCCGTGTGATGGTGCAACAAAAAAGAAGATACAAATAAAAAGATAACCTTCCTGTCTCTCAACGGGTGACTGCGAACTCGCAGCACGACCACTATTGGAAAAACTCCAGCAGGGTGACCTGCCTTGTGAGACCCACCACTACCCAACTTGATGGCCAGCTTGAGGTACACTATGCCCCTTGAAAGTATGCCCCAAAGTCCAGTCCACCAGATGCATCCATAAACAGTTTAATCTCCTGACTGACTGTCCACTGTCACAGGCCACATGGGAGCTCCAGCAAAGTGAGTGAGTGAGGTTGGCTTGTCAGACCTCAAGGTCTTCCCTGAAGCCTTCATTCACTCACTCATATTCGGTGGTAGGGTTTCTGGGCGCCTGACCTCAACTTCATTATGTAGTGTAAGAATGTCTTCCCCTTTGGGATGAACCTGCAGGCAAAGTTCAAATGACCCACCAGCTATAGAAGCTCCTTAGGGTGATCTTCATGACTGCCATTGCATATCCCAGAAGTGCCCTAAGGACCTCAATCTTGTTCTGAGGCAGGCAACATTCCTGTGCCTCTGCATCAGTCTCGATACCCAGGAATGACATTACAGTGTTTGGGGCCTCCACCTTACCAAGGCCAATGGGATGTAAAAGCTGTGGTATAACCGTAGGAAGGTTTCCAATTTCTGCACACAGACCAGGTAAATGGTAGGGCCAATGTATAGGAAATCATCCAGGTAATGAAGAATCCCCTGTCACTCAGCCTCTTTGGCAGCTGCTCAGTGAAAGAATTTGCTGAAGCATTTGAACACTGAACAGGCCACTTAAAACCCCATAGGCATACAACTACTGATGTAATGTTGCCCTTCAGATTTCTTCGCCAGCAGGTTTTTGTCATCTGGGTGGTTGGAGAGCAGTTGAAATGTGGCTCAACATCTGCTTTGACCATGAGACCCCCAAGTCCCACAGTGTGCACTACCGCAACCCCCTGTCAAATAATGTGTAAAAAATGCATTCTGAACTGCTGTGAAGCATGGATCAATGTGGTCATTCACCGAGTCACCCTTTGGGTATGACAGGTATTTGATCATGCTGTTCTCACCCAGATAATCTTTGGCACTAGGCCAATGGGGAGACCCAGAGACCAGGAACTGGCTGGGAGGAATAAGAATCGTTGATCCTGCCCAAGCTCAGCTCTTTTCAGAGTTATTCTCAGATCACCTGTGGTCTATCTCTGTCTCACTTAAGGTTCTCAGCTTCATAACTTTGTTGGGGGCTCTTGTACAGGCTCCTGAAGCTGACCGTGAAACCATACTCCAGCAAGGTCACCACCTCACAGACCAGGTGCTGCCTGAGCTAGGGCCTAAGCCAGTCCACCCTTTTCAGAGAGGGTAGGCTTCCTGTGGTCAGACTTGCCCTGCTTCTGCCGAAAGAACTGATGCCTTCCCTGGTAAGGCTTGCTGAGCTTGTAGAAACATAGAAACATAGAAACGTAGACTTTGACGGCAGATAAGGACCGCTAGGCCCATCTAGTCTGCCCATTTCCCTACCTACAGGATAGGCCGCAGATCCTATTTAACCAACAGCCTATATCTTCCTGCCCCCCACAAGAATTGTCTTATGTCTGTCCCATGCATTCTTGAATTCTCCCACAGTTTTAGACTCCACAACTTCCTCAGGAAGGCTGTTCCATGCATCTACTACCCTCTCTGTGAAATAATACTTCCTCACATTGCCCCTGAACCACCCTCCTTCATCTTTAAATTGTGTCCCTTGTTCTTGCAAGTCTCTTTTCTAAAAGATGCTACTCTCTTGGACTTTGTTGATTCCTTAAGGTACTTGAAAGTTTCTATCATGTCCCCTCTCCTTCTTTCCTCAAGGGTATACATATTAAGCTCCTTTAGTCTCTCCTCATACGGCTTCTCTTGCAGACCCTGCACCATTTTAGTTGCCCTCCTCTGGACTGCCTCTATCCTGTCTATGTTCTTGCAGAGATGGGGTCTCCAGAACTGGACACAGTATTCCAGATGGGGTCTCACCAACTGTCTGTACAGAGGGATAACAACTTCCTGTTTTCTGCTGCTGATGCCTCTCTCTATACATCCCAGAATACCCCCGGCCCTCCCTACTGCCTTCTCACATTGCTTGCTAACCTTAAGGTCATCTGATATGATTACCCCCAGGTCCCTTTCCTGTTTTGTTGTTATTACTACCTCCCCACCCATTGAGTATTCTTCCCCTGGGTTCTTGTTTCCGAGGTGCATTATTTTGCATTTTTTTGCATTGAATCCTAGCTGCCATACGTCTGACCATTCCTCCAACCTTGCCAAGTCCCTTTTCATCCTTTCCACGCCTCCTTGTGTATCAACCCTGTTGCAGATCTTTGTGTCATCTGCAAAAGGCATCTTTCCTTCCAGTCCCTCTGCAATGCCACTGGTGAGACATTAAAAGGACTGGACCCAATACTGAACCTGAACTTTCCTAAGTAACCGCCCTTTCTTCAGAGTGGACTCCATTTACAATTACCTTCTGTGTCCTGTTGTCCAGCCAATGTTTTCCCAGGCTACCACCCTGGGACCCACTCCCAGGCTGGTTAATTTGACTAATAATCTTTTGTGTGGGACTGTGTCAAATGCCTTGCTAAAGTCTAGGTAGGCCATGTCACAGCCCCTCCCTGGTCTACTACTTTGGTCACCCAGTCAAGAACTCTATTAGATTCGCCTGACATGACCTTCCCGCTGTGAACCCATGCTGCCTTGAATCCTGTGCTCCCACTGACCTCTAGGTACTCAACTATTCTTTCCTTCAGAAGTGACTCCATCCTTTCCCTACCACAGAGGTCAGACTGACAGGTCTGTAGTTTCCTGCCTCTGTCTTGGTCCCACTTTTGTGAAGGGAATCACATCCGCCTTCCTCCAGTCCTCGGGTACCACACCATCCTCCCATGATTTATTAAAAGAGTAGCCAGTGGTTTCACTAGTTCCTTCCTTAATTCTTTTAGAATTCTGGGTGAATTCCATCAGGACCCATTGCTTTGTCCACCTTCAGTTTCAGGAGTTCTTGCAGAACCCTTTCTTCTGTGAAAGGACTGGGATCGACCCCCCTATCAAGAGTGCTTCTGTTAATTGGATTAGGCACTTCCCCCTCCTCTTTTGTGAATACTGAGCAGAAATATTCATTCAGTATTCCTGCTTTTCACTGTCCCCTCTGTCCACCCACCGTTTATTCTATTCAGCCTCACTATCCCTCCTTTGTCTTTCCACAGCTGATGTACCTATAAAAGGTTTATCCCCTTCTTAACTGAGTTGGCTATCTTTTCCTCAGTTTGGGCCTTTGCTATTCTGACTTCCTTCCTGCTTCTTTCTGCCTTAACTGGTACAGCTCTCTGTCCTGCTCCTTCTGTGTTTCCTTATACTTCTGGAATGCTATCTTTTTCTTCTTGACTTTCACAGCCACCTCTCTTGAGAACCATAGTGGCTTTCTTCTCGTTTTGATTTGATTATTTGCTTCACACAAAGGCTTGTTGCCTCTGTGATGGCAGTTTGATAATTCCCATTGTTGCTCCACACCTCCTTCTAGCCTGTTTGCTAGTGCTTTTCTGAAGCACTCTCCCATCTTGCCAAAGTCAGCCCTCCTAAAAGTCCAGTACCCTCATTTTTGTATGGCTTGACTCTGTAGCTGAGTTTAACGTGAACCACACTGTTTGATGGTCACTTGTCCCCAGATGGCAACCCACTTCTAGATCTGAGATCCTCTCACTGCCCCCGTTTGAGAGTATGAGGTCTAAGATTGCTCCCTCACGAGTGGGTTCCGAAACTAGCTGTCTAATGCCTGCCACCTGTAGGGTGTCAAGAATGGCCCTGCTCTTGGATGTCGCTGCAGCAAATGTGCTCCAGTTAACATCTGGCATATTCAGGTCTCCCATCAACAGTATCTCCCCTTTCTCTGCCATTCTAAGAATGCCTTCCATCATATCCTTGTCCATTCCTTCCCCCTGACATGGGGGTCTGTACACAACCCCTGTGTGGATTGTGGTGCCCTTTCCAGTCTCCAAGGTGACCCACAGTGCCTCCTCTCCTCCCTGTTTACTCTTTTGTTCAGTTGCTTTTACTGGCTGAAAGGATGCTTCTACCCACAAGCAAAACATTCAGGTCAGTACCTACAAAAGATCTTTCTGCAAGTTCCCCTATTGAACTCAAAGCACACTTCAATCTGGGATCCACTCAACTCAAATCTGTGAGAATGGGACACTCTAATCAGCAACCAGCTATCTGTACATAGGCCACCCCCCATGCATGACCTCTACCAGCAGAGCCATGTCTAGGACACCCCAGTCCTCTGATGGACCATACTGCCTGCAAGAATGAAATTCCTGATCATACTCCATCCAGTCAGTGACCCCTTTTCCCCTATGGGCACACATGATCCTGCTCAAATAGTTGAACAAGCCAATAGTTTTTCAGGGGCCTTCTGCCAAACTGTGCTGGCAAAGATTATGAACCCCACCAACCAATTGTTGAATGTCCTGTCCACCTTAACCCTTTTCCAGTCTGGGTCTTCCCCTTTCTTATCTTTGTTATCCTTCTGCTCCATGGGCCAGTTCAAGAATGGGAACATATCCATGTACTCACACCCAGGAATCTGTCTGACAGATACATTCACACTAGCACAGCTACACTGATGTAGGCCCTGGGTTTGGGGCTGTTGTCACTGGTGCTGCTTTGCTGGCACTGCCCCTGGCACTGCCTAGATTCCATCTGCCACTTGTTGCTGGGCCTGACCCACCACAGTGAGTCCAGCTACAGCCACCAATAGCTTGTACAGCTTCTGCTTTGGAGAGGAGGGCCTGGCTATGGGCTCCAGACTCTTGTCATGGGGGAGGGCAGCTGTACAGGATCAGCTGGGTGGTTGACAGTCCCCTACCACCACTACCACATCAGACTCAGGTTCTGTGTGGTTGGAGGCTGTCTTTACCTTGGTGCTGAGTGAGGACAGAGCCAGAGAGGGCATTGCTGGGGAAGCACCCCAAACACTCTTAAAACCATCTGTCTGAACTCATTGTCAGGCCACATTATCTCCCGGGCCTGCCTTGCCTTTCCCCTTATGCTTCATGGCTACCTTGCTCAGAGGGACTGCCAGCTTGTTTGATGACCACTTCCATTGTCCAGGTGCTGGATTTTCCTGAGATGCCACTGTCCCCAGTAGATAAGTGGCCAAGCAGGCTTAACCTTTCTCAACATACATGGCCCTCTGCTGGTTCTTCAGTGCCATGGTTGCTGTCACTTTACCAGATGGAACCTTTTTCTTTTGCTAGGCATTCTCATACTGCAATCCATTGAAATAAGAAGAAGCTTCAATTATAGCAAAAATTCCCCTGGAGCCTGCTGATTTTTGGAGCCCTCTGGAATCTTCAACTGGGATGAAAGAGTGAGAGAGAGAGTCACAGGCCACAGCTCTTTTTAACACCTCACTCTACTCCCCAGCTGGATGCACCCCACCCTATGGGCATCCCCGGTGATTCCTCTCCTAGAGGTGGTGCCAGGACACCTCCCTACCGCCATGGGTGAACCCTCCATGCCTGCCTACATGGAGGCCACATTTAAGGGGAGGAGCCAAAGACTATGGTTCGCCTGCTGCATGGTTTTGCAGACTGTTTAATAGCTGGAATACTACATATAATGATGTTTGTAAGTTTGCCTCATAATCAAGTTGAATGATGCATCATTGTGATATGGTGGTCTTAACTGGTTATCCCCTTAAAACAAAAGTCTATATGATCTTGGTGTACTCACTTTTATAATAATACATAGTAATCAACCACAGTGCCTTAAGCAGCTTCTCACTCAGTCTACCTCAGCAAGACCTATGTCCTAAGGTCTAATGATTCTCTCCTTATGACAGTACCCTTTACCAAAACACAACTAGGTCAGAAGGCTTTCTTATATGTTGTACCTACCACCTGGAACTCCCTCCCAGCAGACGTAAGAAGTTCCAAAACAAAATACCAGTTTAAGAAAAGGTTGAAAGAGGCAGCCCAGGGATGCTGTGGGCTGAGACACTGTTAGTGCCTTACCTCGCGCCACGCTAGCAACCCGGGTTCGGGCCTTCAGATGTCATCGGGGGGAGGGCTAAGAGAGGACTGAGCAGCTGGCTGACAGCTCTCCTCTCTTGGGCTGGGGGATGTGTGCCGCACTGGTTCTTGGCTGCCCACTGGTGGAGGCCTGTTTGTAGCGTCGACACACAGATGGCAGGTGGTAGTCAGGGAAGGTGGAGGAAGCTGCAGTCCTAGAGCACATGCACGCCTCCATGCGCATGCGTTGTCTGCACATGCCACAGCTTCAGGAGGCCCACAGGATGGATTGAAACAGCCAGAGGAAAATAAGGCAGATCAGGCTCCATGAAGCCCTACCTGGATGCCTTGGCCAGCCACTTCCACTCCTACTGGTGGCCCTTTTGGATCGTATACTCTGGGGCCCTCTCTTCCCTGGCCCTGCTGCAGGGGAATCCATGGGGGAACTTGGCCACAGGAGTGGAGAGAGGAGGGGGACAGCCAGGGGCATCCAGGGACAAGGCTGATTAGCCACCTGGTCTGGCTGGAGGATAAAAAGAAGGAAGGAAGGAAGGAAGGAAGGAAAAAGGAAACTTGGTGATAGAAGCACACTGCAGCTGTTTTGATTAGACATACTGTGGATTAGATATAGTATGTCATTTTGCTTGATTTGTATATACATGTATATTATTTTAAACTCTATTATTAGTTTTCTTTTTATTGTGTATTTTAATTTCTTGTAATGTGATGTGTATTGTATGTCAGTTTTTGTATCGTATAATTCCAGGTTTTGCCTGAAATTAAGCCCTTGGCTTAGTGTGTTCACCTGGTTATCAAAAACTTAAAAATAACTAACCAACTAACTAAATCCTTAAAAGTGCATGGGCAGGATATTCAAAACATGGTACAGGGCTTGTGTCCAGCCCTACACCATGACACTTTGTTTCTGGCGGTGTGCCAAACTGTTACGCTGCAACTATGCCCTGATTTTCAATCTCAGTTGCAGCTAGCAGTTGTCAATGGCAAAGTAGCTGGCGCCAAATATTTGGTGCAGTTCCATAAAACAGGCCTCTAGGATTTCCACAAGTTTGACCAGAAAAGTTGGTCTAATCCCAGATACCGTTGTGCAGGATAGAAATCCTGTTAGATCACCTGAAGCCCCATGCGCTATATCATCAGTGCACCGGGCTTGTGGCGCATCTAGGACATTGAAAATCCGCCCCATGTGTCTGCTATTTCTGAATTTAGGTCCAAGGCCTCAGCAGAATCTTTGTTTGTTCATCCTGGCCAGGAAAATCAAAGCCCTGTGTTTGCACTCTAGGAGCAAATTAGAGCCTAGAGCAAACTACAGGTATACTGGAACATGCTTAACTCATTGAGGCCCCAAGACGCCTGTAGGCGGCAGCAGAAAACATACTCCTGAGGTATTTAACGCATCCAGACGTCCTGCACTTTGTGCCACTGAGGACTTTTGATGCCTGAGGACATCAATACTTAAAACTTAACTATTTCACAAACTAAAGTGAGTAGAATTGACTGCATAGCACCATTGGAAAGGTAATGTTTTGCTGAACAACTTTGCCGCTGATACTTTATGTCTGTTATGTATACTTTAGAAGATATTCACATTTTGTGTAGTATGGTGTTAATGGCTGACATTTGTCTCTCAAGCTTCCTTAGCCACCTTAATAAAACAGAAAAGAAATACATGCATCATATTAGAAAAACTGCTTTTAGTACAAAATTAGTTTTGTACCTCCATGTAATATATGGATGCTTAATTTGGTGTTGATATGTTAAATATTTTCCACAAAAAAATTGTTTCCATTGCCTTTTTACTGAAAACAAAAAAACTTTTTGCTATTTCAACAATATAGAAAAAAAATAGGAACTACTTATAATTAATTGCATAGTACCAATGGAAAGGTAAATTGGTGCTGAACAACTTTGACACTCATACTTTATGTGTAGCACTTACGGTTCATGAGTTATTCACATTTGTTTGTGGCATGCTGATTATGACTTGATTTTGCTCAGAAAGCTCTAGGTTGCACTGTTAAAAGTATACAGGCCACAAGTGGTGAAACTCTCAAGGAGCTCATGAGGCCTCAATGAGTTAAAGCACATAGTGAGTGCTAAAATCATGTCCCAATATACAGGCTGACGATGGCAGGCACTAACCCATTTGCTTCAGCAAACACAACCACATACTGGCCATATTAGGTATGTTACAAATAGGGAGCTATGGGACTTGCAGAAGCAAACAGGCTTTTAGGACTGCAAATGGCAACTGCTGTTGTGGAAGAGTCTGCCATATTCATACATCCCTTTGCAAATGACCTCATAGCACTAGCAAGGCACTATGGGGTCATTTATATCCCATTAGGACCTCATTACAGGCCTGGAGCAAACAATATTTACACCCCAAGTACCTGTCAGGGCTGCCTGTAAACTGTCCCTCGTGGTCTACTATCTTCCCACTCACCCCAACACCCTCCCAAGATGAAAAAATATATTCTCTGGTAGCCTAGTGTCCCACCCCCCCCCTAATTTCCCACACAAGATGTATACATAACTGCTCTGTGGTCTAGTGTCCCCCTGCCCCCCCACATGCCCGACCAAGATGTATACATTACTGCCCTGGTGGTCTAGTGTATCTCGCCCCCCCATTGCCTGTCCATGCTGTATACATAACTGCCCTGGTGGTCTAGTGTTCTTCACCCTCCATCGACAACCCAATATGTATACATAAATGTCCCTGGAAGCTAGTGTTCTCCATTCACAGAAGGTACTGAAGATCCCCCTGTCTTGACCTGACAGCTCCCACCACCACCTCCCCCCCTCCCAGTCCCCTACTTATCCCAGCAGCCCAGTCCCACTCCCAGAGACAGTAACCAGCACAGACCCTCCATTCACAACCTCAGCTGACCACCATCTGAATGACAGTGAGGGAATGTAAATGACAATGAGGGAATGTACACCTACTGCAGAAATACCTGGAAAGTTATATATACACATCTTGGGCAGGCAGTCATAGGGGAGGAACACTACATCACCAGGGCAGTTATGTGTATAGCAATGGTGGACAATCAGCAGGGTGGAGGACACTAGACCCCAAGGCAGTTATATTTACATTTAAGGTGGGTGATCAGGGGTGGGGGTATAACAGACCATCAGGAAAGTTATGTGTATAGCATGGGACGGTGATCAGAGGGAGGGCAGGCACTAGACCATCAGGGCAATTATGTACACATCTTAGGTGGGTGATCGGAGGAGGTGGGGGGGCACTAGACCACCAGGGCAGTTATGTATACAGCATGGCCAGGTGAGTGGGGAAATGGGGGCACTAAATCACCAGGAAATGTCTGTATTCATTTCAGGCTGGCAATGGGTGGGTAGGGGAGGTGCACTCCCATAAGACCTGGTTATTTGTGCAGATGATAAATATTGATTCACTAATGGCTATTTAACACCACACCAAAACATCCGATATGCCAGTGCACCTGGATGCAAGCACAGTCAGCTACTTTGCATAGGTGCACTGACATACTTTAGTGCCACTCACAAACGGGTTATGCCTCGCTAATTGTGCCTTCTTATATGACACATTTAGTATGCTCCCTGCTTTTGAGGTACAAAGCACATTTTGTGAGGTGCTAACCTGATAAGCAAGTGCAAACAGTTTCCAATATGCTGGCCTCAGTGTTGAAGAGGTTCTTTAAAGGCCTGTCACACATGTATCCACCTGTGAAAAAACCTGTACCAGTTTGGGACCTGAACCTGGCCCTCACTCAGGTAATGACCTACCTTTGGAACATATGGACACTACTGAGTTTAAATACCTCACCTGAAAACATAATTCTGCTGGTTTTTACATCAGCAAGGAGGGTCAGTGAGTTATAAGCACTCAGCACTGATCCCTCATACTTGATTTGCCACAGTGAAAACTAGTGCTAAAAACAAATGTACAATTCTTCCAAAAGGTAGTATTAAAATTCCACTACATTGACAGTGTATTTCACAAGACCACATGCGAGTTAAGGGGAAGAAAAACACCATAGATAATAGAAGAGCCCTTAGCTTTTAGGGTCCAAAACAGAGGAAATCAGGAATAATAACAAACACTTAAGTGTTGCAAATGGGGGATGTCAAAGGGATACCCAGTCTCTTACACTGTATTGAGCTGGATAGTATCCTCAGTGAATTTCTGCTGTACCAAGACAGGGAAATTTCCCCCCGATGGCATTAAAGCACATTATAAAATGGGTAAAAGAAATCCTTCATCCTGATTGGTCAAAATCACAGCAGTGGCAAATCAAATCAAAATGATAGCAGTGTCAGTGGCTCAGTAGGTAGCATGCTCGCCTCTGAGGCTGGGAGATCAGAGGGCTGTGGGTTCAGTTCCCATATCTGGCACTTGGATTAATATCCCAGTACTGACACTGTAGTGCAGCATGAGAGGGGTGCTGCACTTCTGAGGTGCCGTCTTTCGGATGAGACATTAAACCGAGGTCCCATCTGCCTGTTCTGATGGTAGTTCAGGTGGATGTTAAAGATCCCATGGCACTTATCAAAAAGAGTAGGGGAATTTCCCCAGTGTCCTGGCCAAATTTCCCTCATTCACTAAAAATACCACCAACAGCTTAATCTGGTTCAAGGTCAGTTGGCATTCATCTGTATCCCTCCCTCGGGTCGTGCCTGAAAATAGGCAGGATTTGTCTAGTGCACTTACCCGGTCAACAAAAACAAAATATAAATAAATAATAATAAAAAAAAGGTGTGTCCTTACCTGTCAACAAACTGAAAGGTGGCACTACTTTCCTAATACCTTAACCTCCATAGGTGAAAGGGCAGCAATATCACTGAGCAAGTGATTTTTGTTTGAATTCCAAACCGGAACTCTTGGTAGCCATTTTCCTCCTCACTTCACACCTGTCAAGGAAGCAGCAGCAACAGAAAAATGTCAGACATCCCATCATCCCAGTTTGAAATGTGTTTAGTAGAAATAATAGAAAAGCTAGATGACAGGACAGACAAGCTACAGGAAGCAACTGAAGGTCCATCCAAAAAAAGGCAAAAAAACAAAGCATGTGAGTAACTTTCCTCAACTGTCTTCTGAAGAATTAGACATCTTAGAAGCACAGAAAGATGAGGCTAATACAAAAAAAACTGCTGCATGGGCTGTCAACATTTTCAAAGCCTGGTCCACAGCCAGAAATATAACCATAGATTTTAAAAATGACACAGAAGAACAAATAGTGTTGCTGTGAGGAGATTTTATGCTGAAGTACGTCAGGGGGATGGGAAAGAGTACAGCCTCAGTAACTTACTCAGCCTACGAGCAGGTCTAAATAGACACCTAAGTACTCCAGAGATTGGTCGCTACATAAACATAATTAGTTCACCCAATTTCAAGCCTGCAAATGACATGATAACTGCCGTTTGCAAACGCTACAGAACAAACAAGAAAGATAAAAGTCAACACCACCCCCCAATTTCACAGGGTGCTCTACAGAAGTTAAAACACTCGGCAGCCCTGTCAACATCAACTGCCACTGGACTTCTAAACAAGGTATGGCTGGACATACAACTCTGTATGGCCAGATGGGTAAGAAAGGGTTTAAGGCAACTAAAGCCTGAAAATTTCACAGTAAAGTTTGATGAACAAGGGCACCGTTACATAGCTTTAAATTTTAATGAAATAACAAAGAACCACAAGCAGCTAAATGAGCCCAACAAAGAACAGTACAGAGGCTATATATTTGAACTACCTGGCAATCCTTTGTGCCCCGTAGCCTCCTTAGAAAAATGTTTATCTAAATTGCCTCTAAACCCCCTAGCATTTTACTTGCACCCAAGATGTTTTAAAGAGCCACCCACATCTGAGCCTGAGATCTGGTACACCAGAGAGCCATTAGGTGTAAATTTCCTCGCCAACATGATGCCCAAGCTGAGTGAAAAGGCAAATCTTTCCACACAATATACAAACCACAGTGTACACTCGACCGCCGTACAGCTGCTGTCATCATCGGGACTTGAATCCCACGAAATAACGTCTGTCACTGGCCATCGGTCGGAATCAAGTCTCCGACACTACTTGGCCACACCCGTTGATGAAAGAAAGTGCTGGAGTACAATACTAACCTTGGGCAGAAGACCATCCGGTGAAGAGCCTGAAGAAAAACCATCACGACCATCAAGAAAAGAGTCAGAGGGATTGGATCGCCATACATCGACATCAGGATTATTCTCAGTGAAGTCTGGCTGTAATCACTCTGATTACCTCAGAGTGCACTGCGACACTGAGAAACAGCCTTGCAACCCGATGATTGAAACTGCCAGCGCGACGACAGCTTTCATCGGAGTCATGGAGCAACAGTCAACAGAAACAGTTAATCCACCTGTGGCTGCTGCCCCAACCAGTACAGTAACGCAACACTGCAGTGAAAAAATGAGAAATCAGCAATTAGGAAGTAGCCAATCTCACTCCTCTCACACCACGGAGAATTTAACCCACACAGCGCTACAGCATCTGGCAGCAGAAATTGAGTAGTCAGCAGCTTCTGTGCAGAGTGATCACTTAGTAGCACCAACTACTGACTGCACCTCACACCTACTAATGAAACTGCAGAATTCACCCTTCTTAAACCACTGTGTTTTTCTGGGGCATGTCCAGTTTATAAAATGAGCAAACCGAGTAGTGACAATACGAGGATTAGTCTGCCGTCCTGTGAGTAAATCGATTTTCCACAAATGCATCTGCAGACATGAAAAAAATGATTAACAACATGATTTTACTGGGAATAAAAGGCTCATCTGCACATTCAACTTTATTTTGCCTTTGCTATTTTCTGTGTTAAAAATACAATTCAACTGTTTTATTCCTGTTTAAAAAGAATGCCTGATTCAATCAATCAATTTTACAACTCCACTACTCAAGTCTGGACTATTTTTTTCCCATATTTAAATAAAATAACATACTATTATGAAATCTTTAGTAATGTGTCCAGAGTTTTATTTGATTGTTATAGACATAGTTGTAACCCATTTTATAAGAGCAATAAGACACTTCAGGGTGTGGGTTGTTGAGTGATAAGAGCACTACCCAGCTGCTGTAGTCACTCGGCGCAAGCGCCTCGTGCCTAATGATGCACCTTGGGGCGTGCTCTTATCAATCAACAACCCAGGAGAGCAAAGGCACAGACTGAAGAAAGATTAGTGCAGATGGTAAAGAAGGTGGAACAAGACATTCTTTAGGTACATAAGCGAAAGAAGGAAAACCAGAGGGGGGGATTAAAGGCTCAGAGGGGATGCAGAGGAGTGTAAAGAGGGAGAACTGGAAAAGGAGGAAATACTAAATAAGTACTTCTGTTCAGTATTCACTGAAGAGGGGGAAGGTAATGGACCATAGACGAGTAGCAAACACGAAGGTGGGGGGGGGGTAAACACTAGTCCGTTCACAGCGGAGAGAGTCCTGGAAGAGCTCACAAACCTGAATGTGGACAAAGCAATGGGGCCAGATGACCTACATCCAAGGATATTAAGGGAACTGTGGGGGGAGCTAGCAGTGCCCCTGGCAGCCATGTTCACTGGGTCACTCAACACAGGAGTGGTTCCAGAGGACTGGAAGAGGGCACATGTAGTCCCTCTACACAAAAGTGGCAGCAGGGAGGATACAGGGAACTATAGGCCAGTCAGCCTCACCTCAGTAGTGGGGAAGATCATGGAGGCACTGCTTAAAGAAAGGATAGTGGCTCATTAGGAATCCAGCGGTGCCCAGGATCCAAGGCAACATGGATTCACAGCAGGAAGGTTGTGTCAGACGAATCTGATAGATTTTGACTGGGTTGCAAAGGAAATAAATTGGGGGGGGGTGGGGTTGTTGCCTACCTTGATTTCAGCAAAGCCTTCGACACCGTCCCACATAAAAGGCTGGTTGACAAGATTGGTAGCCTGGGCATGGGGCACAAGGTGGTAAACTGGATTAAGAACTGGCTAATGGACAGGAAACAGAGGGTGGTGGTAAATGGGATCCAATCTGGGGAGAGGAGAGGAGAGTGACCAGTGGGGTGGTACAGGGATCAGTCCTTGGGCCAGTCCTGTTTAATGTCTTCATTAGTAACAATGCGGTAGGGCTGGAGGGAAAGGTCTGCCTGTATGCAGATGACACCAAGATCTGCAACAGGGTGGATACTCTAATGGGGTGGAGAGAATGAGGGGGGACCTGGGGAAGCTTGAAAAATGGTTGGAGGAGTGGCAACTGAGGTTCAATTCAAAGAAGTGCAAAATAACACACTTGGGTTGAGGAAACCCTGGGGTGAGCTATAGGATGGGGGGAGAGTTGCTGACAATCACCGAGGAAGAAAGGGATCTGGGGGTTGTCATTTCACATGACCTAAAGGTGTCTAAGCAGAGTACAAAGGCTACAGGGAGAGCCAGTGGAATGCTTGGGTGCATAGGCAGAGGTATCTCTAGCAGAAGGTGGGAGGTTGTGATGCTATTGTATAAAACTCTGGTGAGGCCTCACCTACAGTACTGTGTACAGTTCTGGAGGCCGCACCTTTGTAAGGACATTGAAAGGGTGGAGACGGTCCAGAGAAGGGTGACTAAGATGGCAAAGGGCTTCCACCGGAAAACATATGAGGAGAGATTAAAGGACCTCGGTATGTACTTGCTGGAGGAAAGGAGGGAGCAGGGGGACATAATAGAAACATTCAAATACCTTAAGGGCATAAACAAGGTGCAGGGGGGAGGCATCTAGTACAAGAACAAGGGGGCATGATATGAAATTGGAAGGAGGCAAGTTAAGGGGAAATGTGAGGAAGTTTTTCTTCACAGAGAGGGTGGTGGACACATGAAATAGTCTGCCACAGGAGGTGGTAGGAGCGAGCACAGTGGAAGGATTTGAACATGCCTGAGACAGGCATAAGGGAACCTTATAGGTGGAAAGAAGGGGTGAAAATCCATCCATCGACCAGGTAGGGTCAGATGCTGTAAACTAGTGTTGGGCTTTGTAGCAGACTGGATGGGCCTGGTGACAGTTTTCTATGTTTCTGTTTCTAGAAATTTGTCAAGCTGCTACCTGGTCTACAGTTCACACATTCACATTTCCCTATTGCCTGGACACACAGACAAGAAATACACAGATACACAGAAATGTGATGGTAGAGAAAGGCCCCACGGCCCATCTAGTCTGCCCAACTCCCTACCTCCCCCGCTTCTGTTATGCTTCCACCCTCTTTTCCTAACCCCTTAAATCTATCCCAAGCCCTCTTGAACCCCTCCACCATTTCAGCTGCCACCACTTCCTCTGGCAGCTTGTTCCAGGCCTCTACCACCCTCTCTGTGGAAAACTGCCACCTGACATTACCTCTGTATTGCCCACCTTCCAGTTTGAGGCTATGTCCCCTCGTGTTCGCTCCCTTCTTCAGTTTGAACAAGCTACCAGCCTACACCTTATTTATTCCCTTCAGATACTTAAATGTCTCTATCATGTCCCCCCTTCTCCCTTCTAGTCTCCAGAGGGTACAAATTCAGCCCTCTCAATCTTCTCTCATAGGGTACATCCTGCATCCCTCGTACCATTTTGGTTGCCCTTCTCTGTACCCTCTCCATCAACTCAACATCTCTTCGTAGGTGAGGCCTCCAGAACTGCACCCCATACTCCCAGATGCAGCCTGACCATGGTTCTGTATAACAGCATTAGCACCTCCTTCTTCCTGTTATTTATTTTGTTTTTTTTTTTAGGTTTTGTAGACCGGGTAAGTGCACTAGACAAATCCTGCCTATTTTCAGTAACGACCCAGGGGATACAGATGAATGCCAACTGACCTTGAACCAGATTAAGCTGTTGGTGGTATTTTTAGTGAATGAGGGAAATTTGGCCAGGACACTGGGGAAAATTCCCCTACTCTCTTTTTTCGATAAGTGCCATGGGATCTTTAACATCCACCAGAACTACCACCAATCCAGGCAGATGGGACCTCGGTTTAACGTCTCATCTGAAAGATGGCACCTCAGAAGTGCAGCACCCCTCTCATGCTGCACTAGTGTCAGTACTGGGATATTAACCCAAGTGCCAGATGTGGGAACTGAACCCACAGCCCTCTGATCTTCCAGCCTCAGAGGTGAGTGTGCTACCTACTGAGCCACTGACATTGCTAAAACCCCTTGCAATACAGGCCAACATTCCACTGCCTTTCCCACTGCCCTGCTACACTGGCTGCCCACCTTGAGGTCACGCGATACCATAATCCCCAGGTCCCTTTCCGTTTCCTTCTCCTTAAGCACCACCACCCCAAGGGAGTAAGTTTCCCTCCTATTCCTCCTCCCCAGGTGCATCAGTGAACATGTTTGTGCATTAAACTTCAATTTTCAGGTGTCAGACCACCTTTCCAGCCTCTCCAGGTCCCACCTCATGGCTTGCACCCCACTAGGTGAATCCACCCTATTGCAGACCTTTGTATTTTCTGTGAACAGGTACATCCATCCCTCCAGACCCTCCGCTAGGTCACTAACATAGATGTTAAAAAGTATTTGTCCTAGCACTAACCCCTGTGGCACCCCACTGGTCACCGCCCGTTCCCTGGAATGTGTCCCATTTACCACCACTGTGTGACTCCTTCCCTTCAACCAGTTTTCCACCCACCTGGTGATCCTGAGGTCCACCCCTAGTCTGTCCAGCTTATGCACCATTCCACCATGTGGAATGGTGTCGAAGGCCTTATTGAAATCCAGATAGGCCACGTCGACAGCTCCTCCCTGGTCCACTATCTGTGTCACCTCATCAAAAAACTCTATCAGGTTAGTCTGACAGGACCTTCCCTTGGTGAAGCCATACTGCCTGTCATCCTGCAAGCCATTCATCTCCAAGTATTCTATCAACCTGATCTTAAGTAGCATTTCCATTACCTTCCCCACCACTGAGGTAAGACTAATGGGATGGTGGTTTTTGTCCTCGTCCTTCTGCCCCCCCCTTATGTAGTGCGACCACCTCTGCGCTCTTCCAGTCCATTGGCACCACCCCTGTGACCAAGGACAAGTTTAACAGCCTCGCTAGATGCAGCGACAGTTCATCCTTCACCTCCTTGAGAACCCTTGGGTGTATTCCATTAGGCCCCATTGCCTTGACCACCCTAAGTCTACCCAGCTCTTCCCTTACTCCTTCAGCTGTGAATTCTGCCACACCCACCTGCCTGTGGCTGTCACCCTCCCCAGCCTGGCCTGGTCCCCTGCCCTCTCTTTCCTCCGTGAAGATTGAGGCGAAATAGCTATTTAATGCCTCTGCTTTTTCGCAATCCCTTTCCAGTAATGTTCCACTTTCCCCCTTTATCCTCCCAATCCCATGCTGTGCCCTCCTCCTTTCTCCAGCGTACATAAAGAAGGTTTTGTCCCCCCCCCCCGCCTACTTTGCTATCCTCTCCTCTGTGGCCTCCTTAGCCCTCCTTATCTTTTGCCCTGCCTCCTTTCTTTTTTCCCTGTAGGTTTCCCTGTCCTCATCCTTTTGTGTCCTCCTGTACCGCTTGAATGCTGTAGTCTTCTCCTTGACCCCTAAAGCCACCTCTCTAGTGAACCATAGAGGTCTTTTCTGTCTTCTATTCTTTCTTACCCTTCTTATACATGAGTCCATGGCTTTAAATACCCCTCTCTTGATGGCCGCCCATAATTCCTCCACCCCCTGCATATCCCCTATCCTCAACATTTCTCCCCTAACTACATTCCTCATTCCATGAAAGTCAGCCTTCCTGAAGTCCATTAACTTGGTTCTCGTCCTAACACTCACCCTGCCCTCTCTTACCCTGAACCTGACAGCCCTGTGGTCATTAGTGCCAAGTTCTTCCCCCACCTCCACCTCCTCCACACTGTCCCCATTTGTGAGGCCCATATCCAACAGATTTACACCAATAGAGGGCTCACTGACCCTTTGCTGCAGGAATATGCCCTGAAGAGCCTCTAAGATGCCCCTGCTCCTTGCGGAGATTGCTGTCTGGGCCTCCCAGTTAATGTCCAGAAGGTTTAAGTCCCCAACTAGCACAATTTCCCCTTTCCGTGCCATCCTCGCTACGGGTTCCACAAAGTGTCTATCCCCTTCCTTCCCCTGAATAGGAGGCCTGTAGACTACCCCAATGCACAGGTTTTCCCCCGTCCCCTGTCTAGGGTGACCCACAATATCTCTGTTTCCCCCTCCTCCTCATCCTGCCCTTCCATGGCCCCAATCCCTTCCCTGACATATAATGCCACCCCTCCCCCCTTCCCCTCCCAATCCTTCCTAAACAAACAATACCCTGTGATCACCGTCTCCCAGGCGTGGTGCTCGTTCCACCAAGTCTCACTCACTGCTACAATGTCTAGGTTCTCCTCCATCATGGTGGCCTCCAGTTCTCCCATTTTGTTCCCCAGGCTCCTTGCATTTGCAACCAAAGCCCTCCAACATGTAGCCCCATCCTGTCCTTCCCTGCTGCTAACTGCTCCCTTGATGAGTGTTGTGACTTGGGGGGGAGGCTGATAGCCTCTCTGCTCTGCCTCATATAAGGATGGCCCTGTCCTTAGCCCCCCCATTTAGTTTAAATTGAACTTCCTTGCCATGAAGTCCCCCAGTTTACTCTTTAGTGCAGTTGCCCCTGAAGAGTTCAGGTGCAGCCTGTCATGGGCATACAGCCCCTCCTCCTCCCACGTAGATTCCCAGTCACCTATCCAGCCAAACCCCATCCAACTGCACCAACATTGTAGCCAATTTTTGAATGCCCTTATGTTCTCCTTTCTGGGTGTGCTCACTCTTGGTACTGGCAACACCTCTGAGAAGGAAATGGAAGGAAAAACAGTGCTGCTCCTACAAAACCTAGCGAGTTCCTCGAACCTTGCCTGTATCTCCATCAGACTGTTCCCCTTAGTCATTTGTGCCCAGGTGAAACACCAGATGTGTCCTTTCATCCTGCTGCTTACCCCAGGAAGGAATATGATGCCACACCTCCAGCGCCATCATCCCTGGCATGCACTGTACCCATATTGCATTGTTTTTTGCTCACTTCCTTCCCCATCTTAGCCCCTTAATTACTGAGTCCCCCAAGAGTGCCACCCTACTGCCCCCTGCTTCCTGGGTGTCCTTTTCGCCTCTAGCTTTGTGTCATGGGGTTTGGCTCCCTTTGGACTCCTCCTCCTCATGTTCCATCCTGACTTGGTTTCTGTCCCTGCTCATCTTTTGTTCCCCATCACCTAGCCTATCCTGATTTTTACCCATGCTCAGCATCTGTCCCTCTTCACCCTCTCCCTTTAGCCTTTCCTCAGACTCCCCCCTCCTGTACCCCTTCATCCCATGTACTTCTGCCTGGCTTCCTTCATCCCTGTAAGCCCCTCCTGCATCACTGCTTGAGCATGAGCCAACTTCACCTGATCCTCCTTCTATCTGCTCCTGGCCTTCCCCCGTCTGCATCACTGAGCGAGATTGTGCCAACTGTGTTTGATCTGCTTCCAACTGTTCCTGTCCCGCCCATCTTTGCAAGAGGTTTTGAGCACTGTACCCCACTTGGGGAAGTCTTCCTCCTCACCACCTGTCCTGTCTACATATTTCCCCTCTCCTGCACCCTGCCTGGTGCTTGCCCCAACCTCCTTCTGCAGCTTCTGCCCTGCAGGGTTTCCTCCCATGTATTTTCAGCCTCCCAGGAGCTCAACTCCAGCTCTTCCAGTGCTTCCTTCCTGCCCCTTTTCTTATGCCACAGTTTCCCTAGTGCCACCCTCTGGTGTGTCTCTAATGTGCCCATCCCCTCCTCCACCCCTTCCCCTGCATGAATTGTGCCTGCACCCTCCTCCCCCCCCTTCCACTGCACCTGAGATCTTCCCCACGTCCCCAGCCGCTCCTACCCCCCTTCTCTGATGGCCCCTGTCGGCCCCTCCCTCCAAAATGTCCTCAACTAGGATACCTAGGGGGCAAAACTATTTGTTACTTCCATCCTCTGGCCCATTTCATCTATGCCTACGTCATCCTTCATTCTGAGCATCCGTCTGCCTTTTCCTGAGCCTACTGTCTTGCACTCCTGATCCCCGGCTGACCCCTTTTCTCTAGCTACAGGTATCATTTTTGTGCCTCCAGACCTGCTGCTGTCAGTTCCCATGGACCCCTTTCCTCCTTTCTTGGGCATCCCTGTCCCAACTCTGGACTTGCTGCTGTCTGTTACCACCTCTGGTCTATCCCCTATGGATCCCCTTCCATCCTCTCCCTCCCAAGCCCTTGACTTCTGGAACAGTGTATCTGATCCTCCAGTGAATCCACTCAGCCTGTCCCACTCATTCCTTGGCTTATACCGTCCCTGTCTCTCTAACCCCTTTTCCCAGCTCCCCCCCCCATTTAACCCCCACCTTAGCCTCGCCACTTCCTCCCTCAGCTGAGTGAGCTGCTTATACATCACACAAACCCCCATCCTCCAAGTCCAATTTAGAATCATAGCCATTCCACAGCCACTGCACCCCACCACCCTGCCAAAGATCCCCCTCCCTTGGTCGCCCCTCCCTCTGTGCTGCCCTACCATTTTTTCCATGATACTCAGATACAGTCCTAAAATCACACCTTATGTTTTTTTGGGCCACTGAGCCTCACCCCCTCCTCAGCCTCAACCCACAGTCAAGACTTTTTAGAAATAATAAAGCATGTGCAAACCATGGGCATCAAGAATTAATAACTATAGTCACCTAGTTCAAGTCCAAAACACCAAGTTCAAGTCCAGGTCCCCAGCACCTTCAGCATCAGTAGTCCAAGATCAAGTGACCTGTAGACCTGTGACCTGTTAGCATCTCCACCTGTAGACTTGTGACCTGTTAGCTCCTCCACTTCATATATGGTTCCTCCTCCCCTCCATATTTAATAGGGTTTGGGGAGGGAGGACGGGAACAAACACAGCTCTTAGCTCTGTTATATTATAATGTGCACTGCTAACTGGTTTTGAGGAAGAAACAGAGGGTAGTGGTGAACGGACAGTTGTCTGAGGTGAGAACTATAGTCAATGGCATCCCTCAGGAATTGTTACTAGTCTGGCTGGCTTTTTAAAGCCTGATCGCCTTGGCACCTTTCTCCCTGATTGGCCTGATCCGACACCATGGGCTGCAGTTGGCTGGCTGTCCTTGCTTCAGTTGCCAAATTGCGACCTGCGCCCCTTACTAGTTCAGCTCCAAACAGCTCAGCTCTCCTTCCTCTGGTCAACGACTGTGACCCCGCTGCTGACTGCAGCCACAGCTCCGCGCAGCTCTCCACTCTCCTTTCTCTGGTCACCGACTGTGACCCATTCCCCCACTGCCGACACAGCTAACAAACACAGCTCTCAGCTCTGCAGTCTGCCTGGCTTCTTTAAAGCCTACCGCCTTGGCGCCTCTCTCCCTGATTGGCCCGATCCTATACCCCGGTCTGTGGTTGGCCAGCAGTCCTTGCTTCAGTCACCGAACTGCAACCTGAGCCCCTTGCTCGTTCAGCTGTAAACAGCTCAGCTCTCCTTCCACTGGTCGCCGACTGCGACCCCACTGCCGACTGCAGCCACAGCTCCACACAGCTGTCCGCTCTCCTTTCTCTGGTCACCAACTGCAACCCACTACCCCTGAGGTTGTGGTTTCTGCAACTTCAGATCCTATCCCCTAAGTAATCCTAAAATCCTAAAATCCCACAACCCAGGTTACTGCATTGAGTCTACACAATTTTGATTAGGCTGTTCTAACTCAGGTTACTCGGCATAGTGACATATTTTTTTCTACTAGATTAGAACAGCAAGTCAAATTTTTGTGGAGCAATTGGCAGGGCTTCTTTCTGTAATTTGTCAGGAGCCTGTCTGGACAGGTGGGGTGCAACAAGACTGGAAAGTGGCCAATGTGGTCCCCATCTTAAAGAAGGTAAAGGTTAAACCTGGGTAATTTTAGGACAGGCAGCCTGACATTGGCATTGGGCAAGGTCCTGGAAATCATTATCATGGCTAGAATAATGGACCATGTGATTAAGGTCAAGGTTCTTGTCCCCTCTCAGCATGGTTTATGAGGGGCAGATTGTGCCAAACCAACCTGATCGCCATCTTCAAGTGGATGACCTGGGAGGTGGATGGGTGCAGGTCGTGAATGTAGTCTATCTGGAAATAAGCAAGGCCTTTACTACTGTGGTGCAAGACAAGCTTCTGGGCAAAATACACCGGTGTGGTATACACAGCATACATATAATGTGCACTGCTAACTGGTTTTGGGGAAGAAACAGAGGGTAGTGGTGAACGGGCAGTTGTCTAAGGTGAGAACTATAGTCAGTGGCATCCCTCAGGGACTGTTATTAGTCTGTGGCCACTGCTTTTGAACAGTTTCATTAATGATCTGGAAGTGGGGTCACCAGCAGATTGCTTGGGTTTGCTGATGACACTAAGATAGCCAGTGTGGTGGTCTACCTTGAGGATGGGGACAAACTTCAAGATGATCTCAACAAGCTGGGTGATTGGTCAGACTCCCAGAGCCACTGATTCAATGTATCCAATGCAAGGTGGTACAGAAGGAAAACAGAGATAGTACCTACACGCTATGTGGGCTGCTCTTGGTGTAGTGAAGGAAGAAAAGGACCTGGGGTCATAACCAACATGAGACTGAAGCATGACCAGCAGTGTGCAACTGCTGTCAAAAGGGCCAGTGAAATACTGAGATGCATCAAAAGGGGAATGACCATCAAAAGGGGAGTGACCAGAAGAGTACGGGAAGTAATCTTCTCACTTTCCAGCAACCTGGTCAAGCCTAATCTAGAACTGTGTGTGGTTCTGGGCCCCTCAGTACTCAAAGGACACTGTAGGACACTGACGCAGTCCAGAGGGTACAAAACAAGTTCACCCTAGATAAGGGGAAACTGAGAGGGACATGATCTCTATCTGCTGCATATTCAAGTATAGTGACAGGAATGAATATACAGAGATTTTTCTTCTGGCATTCTCCAGCAGGATGCGGGGACAAATCCTGAAGCTCAGAGGAGGTAAATATAGGGGTAATGTTGGGTTATAGTTTTCTCTCAGACAGTGGTGGGCCTGTGGCCCAACCCACCACTGGAGACAGTGACTATGAAAACAATAAGGCCTTCAAGTTAAGCCTAGACAAACGTCTGCTTACCAGGGGACTCAGCAGGTACGCTGCATAGTACATTGGGAATCCCTATGAATTAAATGTTTGCACAAAATATTTTTTTCCATCTCTTCTTATGAAGCTGGAAAGACACACTTGATATCAGTGCTACACATCGGTGATATATATGTTATTAAATGTGTGACTATCTGGTTTATTACCCTTATTGCTATTGCTGTTGCATCTGCTCGTGTGGCTGTGTGTGGAATGAAGCCTTTTATGGTCTAGATAGATTTGATCTTATAAAAAACAATAAAAGCAATATAGCAGATATGGCCAGAAAACATTAAAATATTGTAAAAAAACCTTTTTTACATTCCTCTGAATTTTTACTTATTCCGGGGTTACGTATTTCTAGTTGATAGGCAACAGATATCAAATATTACTTTGGCATTTGATAGAACTAGCTGGGATTACTAGAATATATTACAATCAAAACTAAGGAAACTGCAGCCACAACAAAAACATTAATTTTCTTTAACTCTTCAGAATGGTTAAGAAAATACACTGATAGGGTCCAACAATAGCAGTACGGTACTATATATCAGCAGAAATTGTTGAAGAATGCCTGTAATTTACATGAACGTTATCTAGTCACATGCAACATCATAGAAAAGGAATCTTCCCAACTCCAGATATATCTGAATAAGTACTCTAAATCAAAGTATTCAAGCAATGAGTTAAAATATAGAGATTAGAAAATGGGTTAAAGATTTCAAGCTTTCTGATTGGCTAAGAGACTTGTCAAGGTGGGCATTTATGGCACAACAGTGCCCATCTAAAACAAGTCCTTTTACCAAGTGTCCCATTGCACGCTAGAATCATAGTGCCAGGGTTCCACTTTTTAAACTGGACAGCAGCCATTTTTTTTCTGACCCACATACTGACCACCAATAATAAAAAATGAAAATGTCAGATTACCTTAGAGTGAACTTCAATATCATCAACCACCAAAATGTTGACACCATATTTTGAGATGAGGAAACTCCCCCTGCCAGAACCACCAGCTATACAAAAAAAAGAGCAAAATGAAAATTCAAGATTCATGTTAGTTACCTTGGAAGAGCTCAACACTATCGAAGCCAACTGACTTGAGGTTAATACTAAAACGAGCACTAATTGGGCTCTGAATGTATTTTCTGAATAGGCTGTTGCAAAAAAACTACACTGCCAATTGGAAAACGGACACACTTGAAGAAATAAACAATGTATTATGGCAGTT
The DNA here is from genome assembly GCA_016271365.2 of Neoceratodus forsteri. Taxonomy (NCBI): domain Eukaryota; kingdom Metazoa; phylum Chordata; order Ceratodontiformes; family Ceratodontidae; genus Neoceratodus; species Neoceratodus forsteri. Next base: position 1,730,516,301 of record CM057456.1, read on the forward strand.
TTATGCCAAGGTCTGTACAGCCACGGGAAAGCAGTACTGCTTGTTCAAGTACTGCTCTTTCCCGCCTGCCTTAACAGACACCTCAGTAGTCCATCTGCAGGCCACATCAGTGTCATCAGTGACCCCACTTTCTGCTCACCTAACAATTTATTTATTTCAATGTTATTAACCGGGTAAGCCCACTGGGCCCTGAAGGTCCCTTTTTCAGGGGCTACACGGAATTAGTTACATAAAGTACAAACATTTTGCAAGGTACAATACATAAGAGAACATGTCACTTTTGCTTACAATCAAGACATTGCACATCAAGAAGTCATACATTTATCAACAGACAGTTCATTTCACAATCACATTAGACCTAGACTTCTAACTTGGGGGGAATTAATTTAGGTCACATGGGTGAAGGAGACAACATAACAACACACTTGGGATTTTCACCTCAGATTTTGAAGAGGATTCTGCAGGAACAATTATATGGTATTTGGGATAGACTAGATTTACCTTGGCCTACGTCTGATCAAGTGTAATAGCATTTGTTGTTGTCCAGCAGGTGCTTTCAGAGCCCTTTGCAGAAGGATCCCAGGAGCTGGCTTCCTGGAAGGCAGGGCTTGTTCCAGAGTACAGGTGCAGCATGGGTGAAGAATTTGCTACCAGCCATAGTCCTTACCCTGGGTTCTTCCAGCAGTTTCCTTCCAGAGGTGCGGAGCTGTCTAACTGAGCACTTGGGAGCCAGCAGGTCAACGAGGCTTACTGGGAGGGGGGTCATTAATTAATTTATATGCGTTGCACAGGAGAGGGTATTGTAGCCGGTGACTAAGGGATGGCCAGTTTAGGGAGGCCAGTACTTCACAGTGATGGCGTCTCGGGTGGGACAAAGTGGCAAAGCCAGCAATCTTATTATATAGCATTTGCATCCTTCTATGCTCCTGTTTTAGAATTGAATGCATGACTGGAGCTGCATAAGTTAGAGTGGGAAGGAGGATGCTATTTGTTATGGTAGTCCTGGTTTCAGGGATCATTTGGGCATTCAGCTGGTACAGTAGCCCTAGTTTTTGGTGAATTGTTTTGGTGATCAGATCTACATGAGGTTTCAGGGTGAAGCCTTTGTCCAGCACTAAGCCCAGGTATTTGAAAGACTTCACTACCTCTATGGGTGAGCCTTATGTGGAGACAAAAGGGAGCTTGGGGCTTCTATCAGGGTCTAGGGCTCTTAGTCCAAACATAATGGCTTTTGCCTTTTTGGCATTCAGTATCAGACTTTTATCCAAGAGCCATCTTTCTAGGATTGCAAAATCTGCTTGTAGTAAAGGTCCCAGGTCTGCTGCGCAGTTTGAGGATCTCAAAGTACTGCATCATCTGCATACTGGATCACAGAGCTTCCCCCACAGTAATTGCTGAGATCATTTACGAACAGCAAGAACAGGAGTGATCCCAGGACGGAGCCTTGGGGTACCCCATCCCTGATAGGGAACGATTCAGATACAGCACCTCTCCACTTGACCTGCTGAGAGCAGTTGGATAGGTAGCTGTTGAACCAGGTTAGTGAGTGATGATCAAGGCCAAGATGGCTCAGTTTGGATAACAACAGGTTGTGGTCCACCAAGTCGAAGGCCTCAGTCAGATCAATAAATACAGCCCCAGTGGGGGTGCCATTGTCCAGGGCCTTAAGGACATCAGTGGAGAATTTGATGAGAACTGTGTCAGTCCTGTGTTTTTGTTTGAACGCATGCTAGGTGCTCACCATCAGCTGGTTTGCTTCCATATAGTCTTGGAGTTGGTGGTACACTAACTGCTCTTGGAGTTTGGCTAGGATGCACAATAGGGAGATAGGCCTGTAGTTACCAATAGGCTCCCTGGGGCCTCCCTTGTGGATGGGTATCACATAAACCAGTTTCCATGTGTTAGGCACAACTCCTGCCAGCAGGGACCTGTTGATGATCCATGTTACAGGTAAGGTTTTGGCAGGTGCAGCAGCTCTGAACAGTCTAGAGTCCAGGCCATTGGGACCTGCTGAGCCTTTTGCCTTAGTGTTCTTTAACAGAGGGAGTACTTCTTTTGGGTGTACTACCCTTAGGTGAAATTGTGGGTGCTGAGGGTTCGATTTCTCGGGGCACGGCTGCTCTGTAATTCGGGTGGGAGGTCCGCCTTGTAGATTTCAAGGTCTGTAAAGAACCTATTGAAGGCATTGGCAGCCTCCTGACAGTCACTGAGTGTTTGGGTGTTACAGTCTATTGGGCCTTGAGGAGGGTTACCACTGCCTTTCACTAGTACATTAATATGGGTCCAGAAGGACCTCGGGTCAGTTAGCCTGGACTGTTGAAGGTTCTTAACGTACTTCCTCTTTGTAGTCTTTGCCTTTTGCTTACACTGGTTCCTTAGGATCCTATAGAGTATCAGGTCTTCAGGGAGGCCCGACTTCCTGTGCCTGACCCAGGCCTTGTCATGTTTGATCATTAGTGCTTTTAGTTCAGGTGTAAGCCATTTGTAGCAGTGACCCTGGGCTCTAAGTTTCCTTAGGGAAGCACGTAGATTAGCTGCTGAGATGAAGGTGTTTTGGAAGTACTCCAGTGCTTCATTTATGCTAAGGAGAAGCCGGATAGGGTTCCAGTCAAGACTGAGTAGGTACTCTTGGAAGGCTTCTGAGGAGAATTTGGAGAAATCTCTAGCTGTGATGATTCTTGGAAGAACCTTGGGTGAGTGATTCTTCCAAATGCAGAATATTGGAGAATGGTCGCTCAAGGCATCTGCCAGAGTGCCAGCCACTTGGATATTTAGAGGGTTGGAAGCCAGTACCCAGTCTAGGGTGGTATGGTTCCCTGATTTGACGTTATACCTTGTGGGTTCAGAGATGACCTGTACCATGTTAGCATTCAGGAGTATTGCCCTAAGAACCTGCTCAGTGTCAGAGGCCCAATTCAGGTTAAAATCCCCCAAGATTAATATCTTAGAGGAGACTTTTTCTGCCAGCATCTTGGTTAGTGCATCCAGAGCTTGGGAGGCAACTTTGGGTGGGTTGTATAGGCAGCCAACCATCAGAGACTTGACTTGGCCCAGGGTGACCCTCATGAATAATGTCTCACTGCCAGGGCAGCCGACAGGGGAGGGAGGGAGGCTGGCAAAGCATTCAGGGAGTCTTTTACGTAAATAAGTACCCTGCCCCCTTTTTTGTCCTCCTATCTTTCCTAAAGGCATTATAGTCACAGAGTTATGTGCTGACATCCATGTTAAAAAGTTGCGGAAAAAACAGAAAGATTATATAGCTCGTCACCCTTCCCTAACAGAAACTGACTTACAAAAGTTATGAGAGTCACCAGCTCTGAATCTGATATTGTTCCAGGTCTTGTATGCAAAATACGGTTTGATATACAATCCATATAGCCAGTCACAGTGAGGAAGGTTTGCATGAACAGACACCTGCTTCATTCTCTGTAAATACGGATGAGCGTGGTCTCTAATATAATTCAATAAGCCATAATGAAACTTCCAAGAATTACAAAAATCCTACTGAGAAAAATAAAGTGACTTATAGGGGATATATATATGAAGAGCAGATGAATGCATTCTAACCTGTTATGCCGTTTGTCACGTACCTCTTGAAGCTGCCCAAGGATGCTCCAGCCTTTTACTGCCACCCCTTTCATCAGCTGCAAACCACACTAGACAGCTTGCCATGTTGGTACTGTAAGGAGCCAATGTGTAAGAATTTCCTAGACACCACGATGGCAAAACTCAGCAAGGAAGCACAGTTAAGCAAGCATTATATGAACCTTAGCATCAGGGCAACTGTGGTATGGCTCTTTCAAATGCCGGACTGAGCAGCAGGAAGATTACAAGGGTCACTAGTCACTGTTCTGAAAGCAACCTTGCAAACTACTGGGCTCCCAAAGTTGAAGATCACACAATCTGGAGCAGTATGCTAGGTGGGCGGCAAACACAGAAGGATGGAGTACAGTACATCTCATATGATAGTAAAAGCAGCCCCACAAACTGTGTCAGCTTGAACAACTGCAGTTTCTTTGCTTCAGTCAATTTCAGAATATACTCTAAGTAGTGGGCTCAGGTTTTTGTTTTACTCTTCCCCTCTGCAGAATGTGCTACAGTGAAGCAAAAAAAAAATGTTTTATTGTTTTATTTTTTAGGAACTAGTTTTTGTCCCACTGTTTAAAAAATTAAATAAATGTAATTATCATTTTCAAACTTAAAATCTTGTGTCAGTGTCATTATTGCACCTAGAACCCATTTTTAAAACACAATAATATCCTCCAGGGTGTGTGGTATGAGCTATACCGACCCTTAAAGGGGCTATAAGACCCTCCGCCTGAGGCATTTGGCCTCATTACACCCCTGGGAAGACTAGTATAGACCAATAACGCCCACTCTGTTAGATATTATTGCTTGCATAATGCACAGGTGACTATGCACAACAAGACCATGTTTATATCGGTGGGTTCTGATGACATGTAGACTGCAAGAGTGAAGCTCAAGAGGACCCTGATGTCATCAGAACCCTGAGATGGAATCACAGTTGTGCATGGTTGCTCATGTCTTATTTTGTATAATATATGGTTTGAAACATAAAATGGAAAAAAAAAACTCTTTTTTTCTTCCCTAGAAATATTTAGTTTAGTTTTCTATTATGAAAAAAATTAGAAACCTACCCTTACTCAACTGATTAATACCCACCTTGGTGAGTGGTGGGTTTCTGTTTTTTTAAATGATGAAACAACTGAAGATGCCTGTGACAGGGAGCTCCTGCTATTCTTGAAGACTGACCTTTTCTTAAATTTGTTGCAACAGTTCTTCTGTTTCTTAGTCTATTCTATCCTTTACAATTTCTAGTCCATAAGGTTGGCCACCTATGGGCACCCCCCTTCCCTTTCTTGACTATGCTATAGTGTCCTCTTTAATTTTCCTTTTCCCTCTCAGGTCCTCATACTTGGAGGTTATTGCTGTGACCTCCAAGCGTATGTAAAACAGGTTGTGTTTATCATTGTTGGATTTAGTATGTAATAGCACTACGTCATAATATACCTTATGTTTATGAAACCTGTAAATGTTGAAAATACCATGACACTAGGTGTTTTTGATAATGGTAAAAGGTACTAGGTGACTATTATAGAAATTAAGTTAGGTGTGCTGTTTAAAATGCATGTAAATTGCTGTAAACTAAACAAGTCTGAAATGTCATGGTGATTTGCATATATCCCATGATGCTTTGCATTATGGAAATATGTATGATGTTGTATTTCTTTGAAACTTGATTTGTTGCCAATGCCCTTTGGGGTAACCCTTTTTTTCAGTGTTTCTGTATTGATGTTCTTTCTTTTTAGCTTGTTTTGTTTTGTTTCTTTTTGAGCCCCACTACCCAAGCAAACGGGGCCCACATAGGGATGAAGAGTTTTCACTGAAACGTGGTTAAATTAGAGATCAGTGTCAGTAGGTACTGGCTAAGTGCAGAGAAAGGACATGCATAGTCTGTTGCTGCAAATTGATGTACTGAAGAAGGAATATGGTATTGCAGAAGCTTATTTCCTGTATTTTGAATAAACATCACACAGAGATTGTGTGTTGAAGCTGAAGTTTGGTGTCTGGTCCATCTGTTATCCCACAACTCCTCCTCAATGCCATGTTAGTGAAGGGTGTGTGTATGTGGGTGTGTGTGTGTAGAAAATAAAAGTATAGAAAGGTGTACTGGCCTAATCTTTTGATTTACAATGCAGAGGTTGGTATCTCTGAAGATTCCTGTGTAGATAGATCTCACCTTTCAGAATTTGCTTGTTACCCCTGAGAAAATTGGTGGATGGCCCCTCGGGGGGGGGCTATTTCTAATTTTGGATGTTGTGGGCCCTACGGGCCCTATAGCTCGGCATAGGAATGCCTGATTTACAGTTCCAAGGTGTCATTTTCTACATTTATTGCCATGCCAAGTTGGATGGAACAACTTAGAAAATCCAAAATGGCCACCAAAATCCAATATGGTCACCATATCACTAGTAAATACTTGATTCGCTAATAATTTCCAAATCCCTAGCTTCCAAGATACTGATTATCAATGATTCATGAACATCTATATAGTGAACATTTATTCATGAACATTTATGACATCTATATATTGCTTTGAGGCTCCCTGTTAGACACAGGACCAAATGCACACATTAATACTACATACAACAATTGAATTCATGAGGCAATTTACTGATAAAATAGTTTGAAGTACGTACAGTAATGCTTAAAATCTAAATGTTGTATGTGCTGATTTGTTGATTAGAATAAAGTCATTTTATCAATGATTTGACCCAACACTATGAATATTTTGGGTCAACAGTACCCCTTGGTTGTAATGTCCACTTTTGAAGTCATTATATTGGAGTCCACTCTGGATCTAAACTGTCACATTCACTCCAGAAGCTTGAAGATTCGTCTGCAGAAGTTTGTTCATTGGCTGCCGATATGTCTTTTTCAGTGTCATCATCTCCTGTACAATCATTCATTGGCACTGTGGTCAAAGGTTTTTGTTTGGTCTTCTGTATGTGAATTGAGGTGTTGACTCACCTTCGTCATCTGCCTCATCGCCGTCAGCTGCACATTGTCAGCTTGCTAACCTTCTGCCCTTTCTTTTATGATGTAGGATGTCAGGTAACTGAAACCAAGTGAACCACACAGATTTCAGTGTTTCATCCTCTCGTTTCCATCCTGACAAACAAGGGTCAACTTTTGGGGTTTCCGGCTCTGTGCAGTGGCACCAATAGTAGGCTACGAGATTTGCTCTCTTTATGTGCTGACATAGGTTCGTTGGGTCTGGTAGAATCATTTGCATAGTCTTCATTTTCAGGTTATTATATTGCCTTACTCGTGTGTCTACCAGATCCTCTCCTCCTGTACCATTGTACACACAGTGTTGAATGAAGTTCTTGATGTTTTGATCAGTGTCTTGTGAAGCATATGTGCTTTCCTCAAGCCCTGAAAGGAGATTTATTCTTTCTTCTACCCTGTGTGAACGTTGAAAGACTAATTTCTTTGATACCTTGTAGAAATAACTTGCTGCATTGCATCCAGAGATAGTGTGGTATGCTGGCTAATTGAGACTTGCAGCATGTCCAATGTGATCCTATATAGGTGCTATGTTTACAAATATGTCGGGGTCAGTTTGGAGCATCCATGGTGAATCTGGAAGGGTCTTTGCGAAAGCGTAAACCATCAGGACGAAGATGTCTATATCTTTGGCACGGTCAACAACTGGGCCTTTTGCAAGAGCACAATGCAGCACTATCCTTGTATCTGCCTCTTTATGGTTGCAGGAAAACAGGAATTCTTCTGAATCTGGGTATACAGTATACGTGATTCTGCCATTGCTGATAGTAAGTGGGTGTCATAAGTTTTTTCTGACATCCTCTTGTCTAACGTACTCATTGAGGCACTGTATGAGATCTGTTTTGTTGTTGTTGTTTTGAAGGTACTGCTGATACACCTTTCCCGTGGCATCTCTTGTGAATCTGATCCCATGTGAAGTTGCATTCCTCCTGTTCCTACCGCTCACTCAGCTCATTCTTGCTATTTCACCAAGAACACCAGATCATCATTATAATTATCAAAAACGATGATGACTTCCTCTATGTTTGCTGTAGATGGAGGTGTGAATGCGACAAGAAGTGCTTTCCAAAGACTGTCCCATGTACGCTGTGCAGGAACTGCTCTGACCATTGCCATGGCGTCATATATGTACACTGAGTGTAACGGAGGAAGGGAAGAACTTCAAGTGTCTGCTTCATCGATGAGATAATTTCTTAAGACATGTTTGGTATTAGGTTTGTAGAGGCTTCCATCTGGAGTTGCTATTGCAAGAGGATATGTTGTGAGCGAATGGGAAACGCATCTTTTTTGTCAGGGCACTTTGCAACAATAATACTGAGAGCCTGACGGTCTTCTTTCAAGACTGATTCAGCGTTGGGTTTCCTTTTCTTCTTGTTCATTCCCATGGAAATTCTGCTGCATTTAATGGGCTCAAAGAAACCAACTTTTCTTGATAGGAGGCAGTCGTTTATAAATGCACTCAACATAACTTCCCCTGCAGCCCTTGCCTTCAAAAGGCCCTCTGCTATTGCTGGCTGTATTTCAATGCCTATTGTGATGTGTCGTGCTACACCCTGACATGGATCTGAATATGCATGAAGTTTCTTTACTAGCTCTTTCACTTGACCATCATGTTTCTTTATGGCACCATATGTCAACTCATTGTGTGTGGCAAAATGTTTTCAGGAGCATCTTCTCCTTCAGTGACAAACAAATTTTAGTGAGCTTGTGGGAATTCAAAATGAATTCACCAGCAGCTTCCTCAGATGTACTGTAACCACCTCTCATGGGTCCACCCCTCACCTTGACCTCTCTGTTGATTGAGACCTCAGTCACTTGGTCACCAGGTATCATGGAGGACGCCTCACTGGACAGACTAGCCCCAATGCCATATTCCTGAAGTTCATTGTATGTGTTCTCATTGATGGTTTTCAGATTGATGAGGTCTACATGATGCCACGTCAAATATCGAGAGTAGTTTTGATGGTTGAATGCAAACAGTTCATTGTATGTGTTCTCATTGATGGTTTTCAGATTGATGAGGTCTACATGATGCCAAGTCAAATATCGAGAGTAGTTTTGGTGGTTGAATGCAAACAGTAAAGGTAGAATATCTCGTTGAGCCTGCAGATGCAAGTTCAGATTCTTGTCTCTGTATGCGACAACCTGTGCGAGAAGAGAACTGGTGTCACCAATGTAGCCTGTCACCCACTGTCCCATGGTGCCAAAGGTTTCCAGCATTCACGACTGCACTTCAGGGAAAGATTCATCCAAGAGGACAAGATTCAGGGATTCTGCCAATACAGATCTTCTCATGTTGATGAGCTTTTCTCATAGTCCGTTGGTTAGTGAGCCATGGATCTTGGATCGCATGAATCGTAGGAGAGCCTCGAGAGACTGTTTATGTAACCTCATCGATCTAGAATAGTGGCATCCTTCCAAGGCCTGGTCAACAGATCCATCTGCTATTATCCCCACCTGAACCCACCAATCACGAAGTCCCTTAGCACCATATTGCTTGTAGAGGATCTTCTGCCTCACCATCAGTTCATGACATCCTCCCATCAAATTAACCACTTCTGTATATTTTTCTTCTTTCCACATTATTTGTGCAATCTTGTAGAAAACTGCATGATCACTATGGCTGAAGATGTGGTAAATTTATAGGTCATCCATTAAATCCATGAGAAAGTCAAGGTAATATTTGCAAACTGCACCATCTGGTTCATGTGGTATAATGGGCAGGAAATCAGTTTTGGATTTAAAGGTAGTGGTCAATGTTGCTTTTTTATTGAAAGCTGTCCATGATCCTAGGACTGGAAGAGATTCATCTTCTCTGAAAGATTCTATTCTTGCTGCCAGAGCCCAAATACAATCTTTACTCAAACGAAGATCAAGCTTGGTCCTTCTTTCATCCTCATCATAGGATGGAACGAATGGTTGGGGTTTTCTCTTTCTTATTTTATAATCTCCATAGTCAATAGGTTCTGAGCTCTCAAAGGTTTCCTGGACTTTTGTTGAGTTGCTTGGAATATTCTGTTCTTGTACTGGCAAATCACAGATGACAGCAGGACATAAAAGTTGGGGTATGTAAATCGTTGAGTTAGTGTTATGTGTTGTTGAGACTCCTGTTAATGTCTGTTGCTTACCATCTGAGTTATCAATTGTGACATGAGTTGGCTGTCCAGGCAGAATTGTATGAGGTGCTTTTTTTCCTCCGATTTACTATCATGGGCCAATTTCTTGTTTTGTCTTCTGACGTCTGTGTAAGAAATACCAGCTCCTGAATGATGCAGAAGATTGCTTCTTTACTTCAGGTGAGACGATAAATGACCATGGATAGAACTATCGACTTTGGAGAATGTTCCCCAGTAATGAGGCATTGCCAGTCACTAGCAATGGACCATATCTTGATAGCTTGAATTTCTGTTGGGATGATCGCATAACCTAGAGCATTAATCTTCTTAGAAGGGCTTATAGAGAGAGCTATCGCATTGACGATTTCCAGAATGGGGTCATAATTATCAAGCTCAGAAACCAAGTCTTCATATGCCATAGGAAATTGCGGTGACTCAATTTGTCTATCTTTTAATTTCTGATTGATCATCTTTGCAAATGCCCTGGTAGTATCACTATCTCTGAGCCCAGTTCCCCTCAAGGTTGCCAAAGAATAATCAAGTGGGTTTACTTTTGTCGAGTGAAGAATGAGAGGATTCCTGTGTGTCCCCTTCCCCGCAGTAAAACCTATCTCATCTCCAAATTCATTGCTGATAAGATTCTTCAACTGAAATGTGTGATTTATTCCAGCATCTTGTTCACATCCATGGAACTCATACAGGTTATGAAGATCCTCCAGTAACTCCGGGAGTACATAGCAACATTTCTGCTCAACAACCTTTCTTCTCACGATCTGAAAAAACTTTGTTTCAGCACTCTTTGTGTGAATGCTTTCCAATCTGCCTGGTGTTTGTCTCTCCCGTTTGCTGACATAGACAAAAGTGTTGTAACAACTTTGATGGTATTTGACGTCCGCAGCAAAGCGTCAACATTGGCGTTAGCGACCTTCAAATGTTTGGCTGCACCAGACAAAAGAGCATCATCAGAATTTTCATTGCGTAACATGCTTTCGTGCAATGTAATCTTTCCATCTTCAAGTTCAACTCTTTGGAGCTTTTCTTCCATATTTCCTCTCTTTTTCCTTTTCTTATCACAGATGAAACAGGTCTCATCCTTCTTAAATTCCAACGATTTCCTTTTACATCGAGTTACATGGACCGTTTCACTGCTACTGGAGGTCTGTGGGTCAGGTAGGCTGGAGAATTCAGCTTCAGAAGATTGATCCGAAGAAAGTTGTTTCGTTGAGTTGGTGTTTAATTTCCTTTCACTAGTGAAATTTTGGTGACACCTTGTATGAACAGGTAGGCCTGTTTCTCCAGGGCCGTGGGGAAGTTGGTCACAGATTTTATTCCATATGAGGCTGAAGTTTCTGGCGTCCTCGGAAGTTAGTTTTGTGACTGACCATTTCTCTGCAAAAGCCTTGATGGTATTCAGCCCATTCTCTCCTAATATTTGTTGCAGTTCCGTATCTCTAATTTGGTTCTCACAAAGAACACAGGTAGGCAAATCGGATGGATTGACCAATCCAACAGTTACAGCTAGAGGGCTATGCACGTTTCTGAAACAGAAACAGAAACTAAAATTAAAAACTAAAAACTAGAAATACAAACTAAACAGGCATACAACGTACATGAAAATGCCACACAATCCTGTAAACAAAGTGGCAAATTTTCACAGAGTGGACGCAATTTTGGGTCAACGGCACAAACAAGCAGATTGATGCATTATGCATCGTTTATTTATATTTATGTTCTATTATATTAATATAATTACTGACTAGTGCATTTTTCCATAGAGAAACCTGGTTATAATTTGCCCCAAATTATAACCAGGTTTCCCTCAGATCGCGCATGTACCAGTTTAGTTATGCAGTCTTCATTCACCTTGCGACATTCACAACATCGCCCTGTCGTAGTCGGCATTGAATGTTTTTTTTATTAAAAAAAGTCTCTTCCCATAGTCGCTGGCAGGGGAAACCAAACACAAAATATTTAAACATACTGGCTGCCTTCAGTTTCCCTGCCAGCATGCACGGGCCAGTGAATCTCCTGACCATTTCCTACCGGAAGCTCACCACAGCTCTGCAACCGCTATTCACAAGAAAGTTTGAAAAAAAAAATAAAACTATACATTCTTGTTCCACATAAATAACTGGATCTCTGTCAATTGACAAACCAGGGACCGGGACAGCACAAAATCCTAACTAGTCCGTGGCTGCCTGAATGCCAGTCTATTGCCTAATTTTATATAATTGCTGAGGCGAAAAAGCGCACACCAGCAATTACAAAAAATAAAATGTGGGGTGGTGTGTGTAAAACTCGATTTACACACCATTGTCATTGGATGGCTTATTAAACTCTCGGCTTTGCCTCGGGTTTATATATAGCATCTCCACAACCGGGTGTGTGTAAAATCTTGTTACACACACCATCCCATATATTATTCTCTATATAATATGTGTTTATATTAAACGTACTAATAATAAACTCCCCGTTCATGAATCACTGATAATTGGTATCTTGGAAGCTAGGGATTTGGAAATTATTAGCGAATCAAGTATTTACTAGCGATATGGTGGCCATATTGGATTTTGGTGGCCATTTTGGATTTTCTAAGTTGTTCCATCCAACTTGGCATGGCAATAAATGTAGAAAATGACACCTTGGAAATTGTAAATTGGCATTCCTAGGCCAAGCTATGGGGCCCGGAGGGCCCACAACATCCAAAATCAGAAATAGGCCCCCCGAGGGGCCATCCACCATTTTTTTGGGGGGTAACAAGCACATTCTGAAAGGTGAGGTCTATCTACACAGGATCTCCAGATATACCAATCTCTGCATCATAAATTGAAAGATTAGGCCTGTACACTTGTCTAGTAAAAGCAGGTGGCAATGCTATTGTACCACAGAAGGGTACAACAGCACTGTATGATCTTTGAACTGTGGTACAAGAGTTTTTAAATTAGGATGGAAATCCATACACAGCAAGGAGTACCCATAAACTATAAATGAACTGTACTTCTGAAATTAAAATATTGAAATTCAGAGCTATATGGGTCAAGAATTTGGTCAGGCTGAACAATTGGGCTAGTCGGGTTTGGCAGTGCTCAAAACTAATGTTCTGAACTGCCCTTCACTGCCAAAACCCGACAATGTATGCAGCTTGTCCTCCACTGATTTCAATAAAAATAATTTAAAAACAATATGGATCCCTAATAAGATACAAAGGATGCAATACATAGAAGGGTCATTTTTGAAACACGGAAACATAGAATTTGTCAGCAGATAAGGACTGTTTTGGCCACCCAGTCTACCGATTTTTTTCCCTGCCAGTACTTTCACTGCAGATCCTACTTGATCTCAGTCTACTCCCTCCCCCGGCTTTCCTAACAAGATTCCTTTGTGCCTATCCTATCTCATGCATGATTGATGCCCAGTACCATTTTTGCTTCCATCACTTTAACTGGAAGACTATTCCAGGCATCCACCACCCTTTCGGAGAACTACTTCCTCAAGACTCTACTATATTTTCCCTTCCAGCTCCATTTCATGCCCCCTTGTTCTCTTGCACCTTTTCTTTTGATAAATACTCCCATCCTATACCTTATTTACCATCAGAAGATATTTCTAGGCCTCCATCATGTTCCCCCTCTTCCTTCTCTCTTCTTGGCTGTTTATATTAAGATCCCAGTATCTCCTCATAGGTAGAGATGTTGCAAAGTTTTACTTCGCCAGCAAAGTTCTGGTGAAGTTGTAACATTCACCTTCACAAATAACTTTGCAAATTGCCCACTTTGCCACTTTGCACTGAGTTTTCCTGATGGTGCTTTCAGGTGAAGTTAAGGTGAAGTTGCAACTTCACCAGTGAATTTGCTTAACTTCACCTGAAAAACTGCAGCTTCACTTGCCAAAACTTTACAAAATCAGCACTTCACAAATTTGGCAAACTTTGAGAATTATTTTGCAAAATGAAATTTGCCAGCTGTGTACATCTCTACATATAGGGTGTATGATGCAATCCCTGCAACATTTTAGTTGCCCTCTTCTGGACAGCCTCTACCCTGTCTATGTCCTTCTTTTTTTTTTTTTTATTCTCTTTCTCTCCGGTCACGGCTCGTGGGAACTCTCTCAGGCTACCTTATCCTTGTGCCTGCCTTGCCTGAGGATCACTGTGGCCTATGCTCTCTCTCTCCCATCCAGCAGCCAGCACCCCTGATTTGACCTGCCCAGGGAGGGTAGCCCAACTCTTTACTTTGGGCTCTCTTAACAAGGCAGACTCTGGCATGCAGGTTGGGCCTGGGTGGAGGAGTGATGAGGCCAGCTGAGATGAACCTGGCGCTGGGCATGGAGGATAGGTGCCATCACCTATCCCATCGAGCCGTTTTTTTTCTTGTTCTGTCCAACCCCACCCCTTCTATGAGCGCACCCCCCAATGCTTGGTGCACGGCAACCCTGCTAGCATCGGGCACGCTGTTACATGCTGCCTGTGCTTCTGCGGCACCCCTGATCTCCACCAGGGGCTGCTGGAACACCGGGCACCCCAATGTCCTCCCCCAGGATCAGAGAGCAGCCCTTCGGGCACTCAATACAATCCCTCCCCTGCTGACCCCCAGCGCCCGAGCTTGCTCCCATACTCGGGTCGCCGGCATGGCATGAGTTGAGGCATCCAGTGCCTCAACCCTCAGTGCCACCAGGCAGGAGTCTATGTCCTTCTTGAGGTGTGGTCTCCAGAATTTGACAGTGCACAATACTCCAGGTAGGGTCTCACCAACAACTGATACAGTGGCAACACCACCTCTCTTCTTCTGCTGGTGATACCCCTCCTTATGCATTATGCACCCCAGCATCCTGATGGCCCTGACCCCTAGTCTCAGTGGGCCTACCCGGTTACCAAAATTAAAATAAAATAAATAAAATAATTGCCGCACTGCCTCGCCACCTTGAGGGCATCAGAAATAATTACCCCAAGGTCTCTTTCCTGTTTAGTGACTGTCAATACCTCATCCCCCATTTTATGCACTGCCTCTGGGTTTCTGTGCCCTAGGTTCATGATTGTGTACTTTTCTGCATTGAAACTCAGCTGCCATATCCTCGACCACTCCTCAAGTTTTTTCAGATCTCTACTCATTCTCTCTACTCCCTCCCTCCTATGTACCCTATTGCAGGTTTTGGTGTCATCCGCAAAGAGGCATACCTTAACTTCCAACTGCTCTGTAATGTCACTTATGAAGACATTAAAGAGGACTAGTCCCAGTACTGAGCCCAGAGATACCCTGCTGGTCTCCCTCCCATCTTTAGAGTGTGTGTTGTTTTCCAGCACCCTCTGTTGCCTATCCATCAACCATTTCTGTACCCATTTTACCATCCTGGGTTCCACCCCCAAACTACCAGTTTCCTTATAAGCCTCCTATATGGTACGGTGTGGAAGACCTTGCTGAAGTCTAAGAGATCACATCCACTGCCTCACACTGATGCATTTCCCTGGTCACCCAGTCAAATAAATTGATCAGGTTCATCTAGCATGCCCTCCCCCCCAAATCTGTTCTGCCTTGGGTCTTATAACCTGCTGGATCTGAAATACCCCACTAACCTTTCTTTTAAAAGAGTCTCCTTTAACTTCCCCACTACTGATGTTAGGCTGACTGGCCAATAGTTGACAGCCTCCTCCCTGCTGCTGCTTTTATGAAGCAGGACTACATCTGCCTTCCTCCAGTCCTCTGGGACCATTCCTATTTCCAGTGATTTGCTAAATAGGGATGTCAGAAACATAGAAACATAGACTTTGATGGCAGATAAGGACTGCTTGGCCTACCTAGTCTGTCCATTTCCCTACCTATTGGATAAGCTGCAGATCCTAGTTAACCAACAGCCTACTTCATCCTACCCCCCACCAGAATTGCCCTATGTCTGTCCCATGCATTCTAGAATTCCCCCACTATTTTTGACCCCATGACCTCCTCAGAAAGGCCGTTCTATGCATCCACCACCCTCTCTGTGAAAAAAAATACTTCCTCACATTGCCCCTGGACCTTCCCCCCCTCTATCTTCAAATTGTGCCCCCTTGTTCTTGCACATCTCTTTTTCTGAAAGATGCTACACTCTTGGACTTTGTTGATTCCCTTGAGGTACTTAAACATTTCTATCATGTCCCCCCTCTCCCGCCTTTCCTTGAGGGTATACATATTTAGCTCTTATAGTCTCTCTTTGTATGACTTCTGTTGCAGACTTTGCACCATTTTAGTTGCCCTCCTCTGGACTGCCTCCATCCTGTCTATGTCCTTGCAGAAATGGGGTCACCAGAACTGCACACAGTACTGTAGAGGGGGTCTCACCAACTGTCTGTACAGAGGGATAACAACTTCCTGTTTTCTACTGGTGATGCCTCTCCCTATGCATCCCATTATACCCCCAGCCCTCCTTACTGCCTTCTCACATTGCTTGCTTACCTTTAGGTCATCTGATATGACTACCCCCAGGTCCCTTTCCATTTTTCTTGATGTTAATACCTCCCCCCAATTGTGTCCTCTTCCCCTGGGATTTTGTTTACCAGGTGCATTACTTTGCATTTCTTTGCATTGAATCTAAGCTACCATACTTTTGACCATTCCTTCAACCTTGCCAAGTCCCTGCTCATCCTTTCCACCCCCCCCCGTATATCAACCCTGTTGCAGACCTTTGTGTTGTTTGCAAAGAGGCATACTTTTCCTTCCAGTCCCTCTGCAATGTCAGTTATAAAGACATTGAAAAGGACCGGACCCAGTACTGAACCCTGCGGTACCCCGCTAGTAACCCCCATTTCTTCAGCGTGGACTCCGTTTACTATTACCCTCTATGTCCTGTTGTCCAGCCAGTTTTTTACTCAGGCTACCACCCTGGGACCCACTCCCAAGCTGGCTAATTTGTTTATTAATCTTTTGTGTGGCCTTGCTAAAGTTTAGGTAAGCCATGTCCACAGCCCCTCCGTGGTCTACTACTTTGGCCACCCAGTCAAAGAAATCTATTAGATTCGTCTGACATGACCTTCCTGCTGTGAATCCATGCTGCCTTGGGTCCTGTGCCCTGCTGGCCTCTAGGTATTCAACAATTCTTTCTTTCAGAAGTGATTCCATAATCTTCCCTACCACTGAGGTCAAGCTAACAGGTCTGTAGTTTCCTGCCTCTGCTTTGCTCCCACTTTTGTGAAGGGGAATCACATCCACCTTAGGTACCACACCATCCTCCCATGATTTGTTAAAAAGAGTAGTCAGTGGTGCCACTAGTTCTCCCCTTAGTTCTTTTAGAATTCTGGGGTGAATTCTGTCAGGCCCCATTGCTTTATCCACCTTCGGTTTCAGGAGTTCTTTCAGAACCCTTTCTTCTGTGAATGGACTGGTATCGACCTCTCCTATCAAGAGTGCTACTATTGATTGGATTAGGTACCTCCCTCTCCTCCTCTTTTGTGAATACTGAGCAGAAGTATTCATTCAGTATCCTTGCTTTTTTCACTGTCACTCTCTGCCCACCCACCCTTTCCTTTATTAAGCCTCACTATCCCTCCCTTGGTCTTTCTTCACTCCCTAATGTACCTAAAAAAGGTTTTATCCCCTTCTTAACCGAGTTGGCCATCTGTTCCTCAGTTTGGGCCTTTGCTATTCTGGCTGCCTTCTCTGCTTCCTTCTGTTTAGCTGGTACAGTTCTCTGTCCTGCTCCTTTGGTGTTTCCTTATGCTTCCTGAATGCTATCTTTTTCTCCCTAACCTTCCCTGCCACCTCTTTTGAGAACCATAGTGTTTTTTTCTTTCATTTTGATTTGTTAATTTGCTTCACACAAAGGCTTGTTACCTCTGTGATGGCAGTTTTGATGTTTCCCCATTGTTCCTCCACCCCTCCTTCTTGCCTGTTTGCTAGTGCTTTTCTAGGCATCTCCCATTTGACAAAGTCAGCCCTCCTAAAGTCCAGTATCCTCACTTTTGTATGGCTGACTCTGTGGCTGTGTTTATCGTGAACTACACTGTTTGGTGGTCACTTGTTCCCAGATGGCTACCCACTCTAGATCTGAGATCCTCTCTCCATCCCTGTTTGAGAGTACCAGGTCTAAGATTTCTCCCTCCTGAGTGGGTTCCAGCACTAGCTGTCTGAGGCGTGCCCCCTGTAGGGCATCGAGAATGACCCTGCTCTTGGATGTGGCTGCAGCAAAGGTACTCCAGTTAACATCTGGCATAGATGAGCCACCTCCCTCATGAGCTCCCTCAGCACACTTGGGTGTACCCCCATCCAGCCCCATAGCCTTATCCACTTTCAGATTCGCAAGTCCTCTCAGTACTCTTTCCTCTGTGAATGGACTTGTGTCTACCTCCCTCCTAGCAGCATTTCTGCTGCTTTTATGTGGTCCTTCACTCTCTCTCCACTGTGAAGCATGAGTAGCAGTATCTGTTCAAGATATCTGCTTTTTCCTATCCTCCTCCTCCTCTGCATAGTCTCTCCCTGCTCTACCTAACCTCACTATCCCTCCCCTTGTCTTCTGCTTTTTGCTTATGTATCTAAAAAATGTCTTGTCCCCTTTAGTTACCCCTTTAGCTATTCTTTTCTCAGTCTGCGCCTTTGCATCTCTCACTCACCACCTTGCCTGCCTGTGCTTTTCCTGGTACACTCCGCTATCCTCTTCAATCTGCATCTCCTTCTGCTTCCTGAATGCTACCCTTTTAGCCTTTTTAGCCACCTCCCTCGAGCAAAGGCCACAGCTGGGAGGCTCCAATCTACATCAGGCAGATTAAAGTCCCCCACCAGTGGCACCTTCCCCTTTTCTGCCAATGCATTGATGACTTCTCAGTGACTAAATCAATTTTCCCCTATGTTAGGAGGTACAGTCTGTGTATCACCTTAGTGCAAATAGTGGCTGCAGCTCCTGTCTCCAGGGTGACCCACAGCACCTCCAACTCCTCCTTCCCCCCTAGTTCCCTTTGCATTTCTGTCACTTTGATGCCTTCCCTCACATACAGCACATCACCTCCACCCTTCTTCCCCTCCCTATCCTTCCTGAACTGAGTGTATCCTGGTATGGCCATGTCCCAGTCATGGCTCCTTGTGCACCATTACTCAGTAATGACCACAAGATCCAAGTCTGCTTCTGCCATGATGGCCTCTTGGTTTGGAATTTTATTTCCAAAATTCCTTGCATTTGCACACCTGGCCCTCCACCTCTTGCTCCCACTCTGCCTTCAACCCCTTCCCCCTTGTGCCCGACCTAATTTCCCCCTTTATATTTACACTTTATTCCCATCCCCTTGTCCTCTGCTACTCTACTGCATTTCCTAATCTCCTCCCTTGGGGAGCTTCATCACCTTGGCTCCTCCCTTCATCCTGCTTCAGTCTTTGGGGGGGGCAGTTTATGCCTCCCTTTGTCTTTCCACCACCCCTCACATAGTTCTTCCAGAAGGATGCATGTCATCACCTCTGTATAGACCCATATACCTCCAGGTTAATCCCTTGTCCTAACCCCTCCTGTCTTCACCATTTCTTCAACCATGAGTTGAAGCTCCTGGTGCTATGCACCCTATCCTCCACTTGGCCGTAGAGGGGTAGCACCTTGGTGAATGCCACCATGTGCACTACGTGCCTTAGGCCCTTCCCAGTTTCCTGAACTCACCCTGCACAATCCCAGCCTCCTCCCATGCTAGGTCAGTAGTTTTCAGGTGGACAATGATATCCAGTCACTCCCTCCATGCCCTGCCACCCTAGCAAGCCTTGGGAACTGCTCTCCATTCCTCCATGTGTTGGTGCCAAGTAGGTACCTAACCTCCCTCTCCCCCACCTTCCTGTTCCTTAATTCAACCCCTTACAATTGAGTCACCTACCAGAAGCAGCTTCTTCCTCTGCTGGGGTCCTCTTCCTCACAACTGGGGGCCTCCCCTTCGGAAGACCCCCACCTCCTCCCTTGCCACTACTCCGAGGTCTTCCTCTTGGCAGTTTTGTCTTGTTAGAATGTCGAAGGAATGTTGTGGTGGCACAGCTGAGAAGTGCACCCCTGACCAGCCATGCCCACCCTCCTGGAGCCCACCAAGGTCCAGCTGGCCCTCCTCTTCCTAGGCAACCTCTGGGGCAATAGCAGTAGACTCGGTGGCCCCTGACTGGGGCAAGAGGGCTTCTGGATCCTAGCCAGCTCAGCTTAGAGGCCAGCAATCTCCTCCTTCAACCCAGAGAGGTGCGTGCAGATGGGGCAGCACCTTCTTCCCCAGAATGTTTCCCAGAAAACTGCAGCTCCACAACCACTGCCCTGCATTACTCACATAACTGATTTTATGTATCACTACCTACTCCTTTCAAATGTTCCTTGCACCCCTTCTTGTGTTTGTTCCTTTCTTACTTACACTCTATACAGTATTTACCCTATCACCCTACCCTAGACAGAGTGTTATTTGCCTTCCCCTTTATTCACTTGCTACACCCACCTCCACCCTCCATCAGTATTTATTGTATCACCCTACCATCGATAGGGTGTTACTTGCTCTTCCCTTTATTTGCTTACTATCTCTGGCTATATCTCACTCTATACTCCTCTTTCTCTTAAATTCTTCCTCTGATCCCTGAGTGGGTGTTCACCAGCTGCTGTGGCGTGGCTTTTCCTCTCTGCTGTTGCCCGCACTCCCAGACCCAAGCCTCTCTCCTAGTGGCTCAGAAGAGACCGAGCCCGGCTCCCACTGAGACCTTTTTCCCCTGCAAGAGAGAAGCCCTGTGCGGGCATTCTTCAGCTGCTGCAGCACAACTTTTCTTCTCTGTTGCCACCTGCCCTTCCAGACCCAAGCTGCTCTCCAAGCAGTCAGGAAGAGACCCTGCCCAGCTCCCATGGAGACCTTCTCCCCTTGCAAGTGAGAAGCCCTAAGCGGGCGATCTCCAGCTGCTGCGGCACGGCTTTTCCATTCTACTGCCACCCACCCTTCAAGACCTGAGCCGCACTCCTAGCGGCCGAGAAGAGACCCAGCCCAGCTTCCACGAAGACCTTCTCCCCCTGCAAGTGAGAAGCCCTGAGCAGGCATTCTCCAGCTGCTGCAGTGAACTTTTCCTCCCTGCTGCCACCTACCCTCCCGGACTCGAGCCACTCTCCTAGCAGCCGAGAAGAGACCCAGCCTGACTGCCATGGAGACCTTCTCCCCCTGGAAGGTACAGTAGCTCTGCTTTTTTTGCTACCATTTTTAAAAATCGGGCACCAGTGGTCTGATACTCTCTGATTGGTCAGATCTAATGCTGAGGACTGCTGATTGACTGCCTTGGTATCCTGAACTCTGCTCTTTGCTCCGCCACTCTGTTTCTTGCTAGGATTACAGCCCTGTTATGAAAATGTATTTTAAATTGTAAAATGATTGCAGAATTGTCTAATTGTTGCCGGAATTGTTAATTTGGCTGTTAGCCACAGGGATGGTATGACTGGAAGTTAGCCAGAAAAGTACTTAAGTGGCCTGTTTACTAGCTTTGCATTACTAGTGTTCTTTTAGTTTACTGACTATTTTTTCACTTTTTCTCACCTCTTCCCTGAACAGCCCACCGATCTTCCCTGCTCTTTGTCCTCTCTACCCACTGCTGCTTCCCTGATGCCATTCATTTTCCAGTCTGCCTTCATCTAACCCCGCTTTGCTTTCTTGTTTCAGTGAGAAGCCCTGAGCGGGCATTCTCCAGCTGCTGCAGTGCAGCTTCTCCTCTCTGTTGCCGCCTTCCCTCCCAGACCCGAGATGCTCTGCTAGCAGCTGAGAAGAGACCCAGCCCAGCTCCCACGGAGA
Source organism: Neoceratodus forsteri (assembly GCA_016271365.2). Taxonomy (NCBI): domain Eukaryota; kingdom Metazoa; phylum Chordata; order Ceratodontiformes; family Ceratodontidae; genus Neoceratodus; species Neoceratodus forsteri. The sequence goes on from CM057456.1 coordinate 1,730,537,736, forward strand.
TCTAACTCCCACCAGTGCTTTGCGCCAGCTCCCCACCCTACCGCCCTATCGGGGCATTTTCTTTTATAGTCTGTAGGAGTCACCTGATTCACTTGATTTACTAAGTGTCCATTTCCCCACTGGTCGGTTATACCGACCCACCACTAGAGGGACCTTTTCATCTGCTTACAACAAACCTCCCTATTCTCATTAGGCACACTCCCCATTTATGTGCTGTCCATTCCATCTGTCTCGAGATAAACCTATTTAATTAACATAATGAGGAAACTGTACTCCCTATGTTCAATAATTCATCTGCTACTACTCTTTACACTCCTAAGTATTGCGACCTTCCATGTGGAATACCAACTACCTCCCCATCAAGGGAAAATTAATCTGAACTTACACCATGACCCCGGCTTTGTTTCTGGAAAATTTTTCCTTCATACCAAAGGGACATGGTCGCCTCTCTGGCTCTCGCCACGACATTGCGATGATGCAGGCTTTTCAGGTCACTCTAATTACATTAACACAACTACCCCTGCTAGCCTTTCTCTTCTGCTCATAGAAAAAAGGAAGAGGTGGATCAAAAAGCGGTCGGTCAGACTGATGGCAAAACTGCTTAAAGGATGTTTACTCAGAGTCATTCTCATGCTGCTACTTCTATCAGGCAATGTTCACCCGAACCCTGGCCCTGCCAGTAACAACCACACCTTTGTCCAAAAAAAGGCAGGGTACTATTTCTTTGGCTTCTGTAAACATTTGCAGTCTTCTCCCTAAAGTTGACAGCCTACAGGCATGGGTTACACAACATCAACCAGATGGACTGTTGGTTGTCAAAATGTGGCTGTCCCCAACTGTACCTGACTTAGCTGTAGCACTTCATGGGTATAACATTTTCAGGCTGGGTAGTCTGACTAAATGAGGAGGTGACTGTGTCATCTATCTTAAAGATATGTTTTTGGGACATGCCCTCCCTGTGCCTAATCTTGGGTGCCCCAGCCAGGCGCTAGCCGTTAAAATACTTTTTGGGGCCCATAACAAAGCACTGACTGTGTTCTCAATCTACGTACCTCCAAAAGGACATGTGGAAGGCCTACATAGTTTCCTGGACTATATCTGCAGTAATCACCCTACATCTGAGGCTATACCTTTGGGTGACTTTAATATAAATTGGCTTTCACCAGCTCATGGCCCTATCAAAGATGCCCTATCAGTTCTCCATCTTTCGCAACATGTTAACTCCCCTACCAGATATAACTACAAGATGGGGACATGTACCCTACTTGATTGGATCCTCACCAATCGCCCACACCATATCACAAATGTGGCTGTGCATTCCGACTCTCTAAGTGATCACTCCCCTGTCTACTGTTCCTGGTCTAATAAATTTACCAAGCCCCCTCCTCAAACTGTCTACAGCAGAATACTAAAACATGGAAATCTTGAACCTCTAAAACTACAATTATGCAACCTCAACTGGTCTGCACTCAACTCCACAACTGATGTTAACGTAGCCCTCGAGCACTTCAGCTCCCACTACAATGCTGCATGTGACATCCATGCTCCCCTAAAAATGAGGAAGGTACATGGCTCAGTTAACACTTGGATTATTGCTGAACTACTTACCAAGATGAAATTCTGGGATCACCTCTGGCAGAAGCCACAGGGAGACAAGTTGATGTGCAAGCCTACAAAGCAACCAGGAATGAGTGTAGCCGGGTTATCCGACAAGCGAAAAGTACTTACCATAGAGAAATGCTTGCCAACTCTTGGGGTGATAGCAGAAATGTTTGGTCAAATATAAAGGATGTCACTGGTAAAGTTCCTAAGGTGGCACCCTCTATGCTCAATGTTGATGGAGCCCCTACTATGGACCCTCTTGCTATTGCCAATATCTTCAACAATGCCTTATCAGATCTGAGCAGTGTCCTCCCTCTGGACTTCTTTGATGAAAGCCCTACTACCTCTACACCTTAGTATGATGACACTTCAGGAACTTCACAGGAACAAGATGTCAATTACAACACCAATCCCCCCTTCTACTTTAAGAAGGTATCAGTTTCCTTGGTTAGAAGACACTTGCACAAAGTCCTGGGTAAGTCAAGGCACAGAGGGGACTCTCTGGACCTAAAACTTATTGCACTTACCCTTGACGACGTGCTAGTTCCTATCACAAGGATTTTCAACCTCTCATTACGTCCATCTCAAATTCCCCTTGTCTGGAAATCAGCCTTAGTAACCCCCGGTACACAAATCTGGTGATCGTACCCTACATTCTAACTACAGAACAATTTCAATCCTCCCCCCTATCAAAAGTGCTGGAGCGAATAGTTGCAAACCAATTATTAGACTATCTTGAAAAGTACTCCATCCAATGCCCACAGCAACATGGGTTCAGGAAAAGGCATTGTACCACCACTGCCCTCCTGGAATTTACTGGTTTCATTCACCAATCACTCGATTAAGAGAACCTCGTTGGTGCTGCCTTCGTAGACTTAACTAAGTCTAATGATACGGTGAACTATACACTTTTGCTTCAACAACTGACCACTGTTGGACTTTCAAATGATGCAATGCTCTGGTTCGAAAACTATCTTGAGGATCGCTATCAGCTGGTGAAAATCTCCAATATCACCTCTGACCAACGGATCATCCACTCTGGAGTACCACAAGGATCTATTCTGGGCCCCCTCCTTTTCATTGTCTTCTTTAACAACCTTCTGCTTTGTTGCCACCAGCGGATCCTTCTATATGCCGATGATGCCGTCATCTTTACAAGCCAACCTAACCGCACTCTTCTTGAGCATTTTCATTTCATTTCATTTTATTTTTTATTCTCGTAGGCCTGATGAGCAAAGTGCTCGTTTTCATAGGCGACAAGTATAAATAAACAAAATACATTATTACGAAAAATACAAACAGTGCATCACCTGCAACTCAGCTTTGAGGAAGTTGAAGAATGGTTCAGTACCCAGAAACTGGTCCTGAACTACAAAAAAACAAAGGTTATGATGTTTACTGCCTCACGCAGCAAGTATAAAACCCATGCCCTCACTATAAGAAATTGCCTTGGAGCTCCACTTGAACTGGTTCAGCAGTTCAGATATCTGGGGGTCACTTTGGATAGCCACCTCTCCTATGCTCTGCACATTGAGAATGTCTCTAGGGTCGTAAGTATAAGGATTGGGCTCCTCTACTGACATAAGCATAGTTTGATACCTGAAGCACTCAGACTGGCAGTCTATAGCTCCATTCTATCAGTCATTGATTATGGCCTTATAGTGTATGGTGGAACGTCGTTCTCCACCGAAATCCATCGTTTTTGAAACCTTGTAGTCACACACTAGTGACGTTCGCAGTGCAACAGAATGATGTTTTCTACTGTATTGTGAACATCACACTGTGTCCTCGAGCAGCATTTGACAGTTAGGGCTCACTCCATAGGACACATACTGAAAGCAGCAATGTCAGCGGCAGTAGTAATGTTTAGCGTTAAAATGTTCACAATGTAAAGTTCTTAAGCAGTTAAAATATCAAGCGTGAAAACGTTCAAAATGTAAAGTTATTTTTTCCTTGTAGTAACTGATTTTTTCCCAAAAAAATGACGTTCCACCATACACTATAAAGAAAAGTGCATGGGGAACAGTTGACAACAGGGCATCTTTCACCTCATTGGCACCATGACGACGGATTACCTCTCGAGCTGCGCTCTCGAGGTAATCAATCCGTCGTCATAGTGCCAACTCGGTGAAAGAATAGCCCTGTTTTCAACTGTTCCCCATGCACTACCCTATATGTTATTTACAGTTCAGCCACCCCTACCTCTCTTAGAAGGATAATTCTGTTGTACTCAGTAAGGCGTGCAGGCTTCTAACTGTCTCACCTCGCCTTACCCACACTTGTGATCTATATGTGCAGATGGGCTGGGTCCAGCTTAGTTTCAGCATTAAATATCAAACATGTCTACTAGCTAAAAAAGTGCTACTTGACCTCCTACCCCCTGGGACTGCTAACCTTCTGACCCCTTATTGCAGCACCAAGCACACTCATGCATCGGATAACCAACTCCTCCTTGTACCCAGATGCCGGACAACGCAATGACAGCGAACCTTCTCTTACAGAGCTCCACTTTAGCTCAATGTGTTGGATCTTGAAATATCATCTACACCCATGCTCGGCCAATTCAAGCTCCTGCTCAGACAGCACCTTGTATCCAACAGCTCCTGCAATTGCCTCACCTAATGGCATATCTTTGCTGTTACCTCATGGAATCCTGTGGTCTGCCCTCCTCTTACAGGGGTACACCATACTTCAAATCCTACACCCTACCCCTCCCCCTTCTTACTGCTCTTTACCTTTGACATACCCACCCTACCCTCCTTGTTGCTGGCTGCCCCACTCCCCCCCCGTATACCTTCCCTACACCGTATCTTTGCATCTCCCCTGCCTAATCTCTGCAGTGAGTACCCCCTTCCCCATGGCTAAGTATGACAAGGCCTTTGGCTGCTCCTCTCACCTTCTAGCTGTCTCTATCTCCCTCTTATCCCAATTCACTTTCTGTTCCTCCTCCCTCCGCTCTCAACTGAAGTGTTAGTTTATAAGTTACTGTTTAACCTTGATATCTTTGCACAATTTTTTATGCTTTATGTCTAACTAGATTATCATTGTTAGTCTTCCTTTGTTTGTATGTAACCTTCCCCACTGACGTGAAACCTTTGTAAAAGAGCTGCTTTGTGCTCAAAGTTATTTAATCCTAGACTGAAATAAATATAATTAATTAATTAATTAATTAATTAACCCTCCACTTTCTGCCCGTACTGATCAGTTATAGCACCTTACCCTAGATGTCTCCTGTGTTCCCATCTGTAGCAGCTACCTGCTTGTTTCTACCCCAGTCGATGCTTCCTACCCCACCACATATATCTCTCTAAACAGGTAACAGTAAACTAAAGGGGACTTTACCTTCTCTCTCTTTCATCCAGCAGAGCCCCCTGTTTGCCTGTGGTCACTTGCCGATGCCTAAGATGCCAGTCACCTGTTTCTCTCCGCTCTGTTCCATGAGTGTGATGGGACACACTGGAAGGGTATCTTATATAGTTCTCTTGTTAGAAGGCTAAGGGAAGTCTAAATGCAGACAACTACTTCACTTCTGCCTAAGTCACACCCACAATTTACACCTATTCTCCCCAGCTAACTTCAGGGATGTTTGTCAGCTGCTTCCCCCAACTCAGATGAGCACACTGCTAATGACAATGCTTTTTTATACCCTGACTCAAGGTCCCAATCTACCTTGTAGACCCTACACTGTAAGCAATAATACCCTCCAGGGTGGGCAGTATTGGGCAATAATGGACTGCCCAGGGGCATAAGGCCCGATGCCACAGGCAGTAGACCTTATAGCCCCTGGAAGGTCCAGTATTGCCCAATACCACCCACCCCGGAGGGTATTATTGCACCTAGAAAATGGGTACTGCTTTATACATGTTTGAAAAAATAATTTACATGTTAAAAAGTTAATGTCTTAGGTGTGTTATTTATTTTGTCATAAAATAGTTCCTCCACCTACATTACAATGCTTTTTTTTTTTTTATGGTTACCCACCCCCCTCCCCTTAAAATTGTAAAACAGATACATTTCTGAGGTATTCCATGCTTTCGCTGAGGTGTTCCATTTACAGCTCAGGTACAATTTTAAAGAATCAATTGATCGGGAGAGTGGGGCCGAGGAGAGATGGAAGGTTCATGGATTTACAGCGTGGGAGAAGTAAGCCTGCAAAAAAAGCAGGTACGTTGGTCTGCTTTGCCGTGGTTTATCACTTACATTTTAAGTTTGGGTATTGAGCAGGGATATGATTTGAAAATTCAAGGATGACAGAATGGACAGGTTGTCAACCCAACATCTACCAGGTCACCTAGAGGTCAGTGACTTTACTGCTGTAACAGATCGCCAGCAAGTTCTGACTGACTTCCCTGCTGTGACTCACTCAAGTTAAAATGCATTTGGATATAAAACCGAGTGGGTGGCAGGACAGGTGGCACTCTTAAAGCAGCAGTACACAGTGGGCTGACATCTGGAGGAGGAGGCATGAGAGTGTGGTGTGGAGAGTGGTACCGTTAGAAATGAACATGGCTGGGAGAAACACTTGGTTATTCTCTCCCTCCTGGACCACATAATGAGAACTGGAGTGTGTTTCTTTCTTCTTCTTTTTTGTTTATAATCAGCATTTTTACATTTATTCTGGATTTGGTTTATGGAGAAGCTGTACTTGAGAGTGTGAGCGGATGAGCGGCATCAGAAGTGGTTCCAGTGAACAGTGTGGCTTAGTGTAAGGTATGCACCACAACTGATTTTTTTAAACACTTTTTTTCCCCATATTTCTGTTACATTAGGTGATTGCCTGTACCTAGTGACAGTTTTTTTGGGGGGGCTCAGCTCACTCACTAAGTGAGTAAAAAAATGGTGGTGATTCTAAATTTCACGCCCTATACTTTGGCCAATGAGGAAGCAGGGTGGGCACAAGGATTCTTGAGAGGTGAAGGGGCACTTGGGCTGGTACTTTTTATTTCCTTGGCATGGGTACCAGCCAATCAGATGCCAGGAAATAAAAAGCCCATTTTCTAATCTAATATAGTATCCATCTACTTACCCCATAGTTAGAAATATTCTAGCAAAAATCTTCTAGCTGCCTCAGTCAGCTGCCTCCTTGCTCTGATAGCAAGAGCCAACTCCATGCTTTGATTTAATAAATAATGGTTTATTATTTCCACATCTCCCAAATTACAGGAGCACAGTTTTTGTTTATATGAGGTCTGCCTGTCATAAAAGCAATTGCAGGCTGAACTTGTTCTAACCTAAGTTTAGTAAAGTCAGTCCCTCAGTTTTAATTTTTGTTATACAATTAAGTAATCCTCCCTCCAATGCATGGACTTCAGCTGGCACTAGTACATGACAACATCTTTAATGCAATGTATGGTGGCAATGTTGCATTATTTAGATCGTTATATAGGAGCTGTGCCCTCCCTTCTCTGGACAGCTTGGCAAAAGGGGAGGGCACCATACATGTATATTTTCCCCTGGATCTGACCAGGTACTCACTGGGCACAAGTCCCACAGCCCAGCCCCCTCCTGTTGCTCCAAGAAATACACTGGACACACTTGGTGGTGCTGCATTTTTGGTTTACTGTCATTTTTGATGAATGTGGAATTCATACATATTAGCCAGTGCACTATATATTTATCAGGACTTGCATTAAGTACCAAAGTCCCAATGCCTCACTGCATTCACATCCTTTATGGCCAAAGAGGCACCATCTTACTACAGTTTTCTCCAATGCCTCCCCATGATCTTTCAGATCCAGAGGGCGGGCAGCTGCAATGAACAGGCCCCCCCAAGCCTTACCAAATGCCTGATGCTTATAACACAGTATTTTATTTATTTAATTATTTGAAAACTGGTGACTGGGAGAGATACACTGAGCCAAAGCTCGTTTCCAGGTGTGAACTGGGGGAAGGGAAGGGGAGATTACAGTTACAAGGAAGTAACATAGAAACATAGAAGTTGATGGCAGATAAGGACTGCAAGGCCCATCCAGTCTGCCCATTTTTCTACCTTATGAATGTGCCATAGGCCTTTACTCTGTCAATGGCCTATTTATTCATACTCATCTGTATTGCTCCCTTATGCCTATCCCATGCCTGTTTGAAGCCCTGCGCTGTATTCATATCCACCAATTTCTGAGGTAGGCCATTCCATGCATCCACCATCCTTTCTATGAAAAAGAGCTTTCTCACATTACCCCTTAATCAGCCTCCCTCTAATCTCATGCTGTGTCCGCTTGTCCTGCTATTTTTCTTATATTGAAACATGCTAGACTCTTTCACCTTGTTAATGCCCTTAAGATGTTTGAATGTTTCGATCATATCAAGGTAAAAAACACGCTTTGGAAGGGCAGCCATAAGTCATGTATTGCCCCAACTTTGGAGCAACCTGCAAAAGACATTAAGGTTGACCCGCCTTATCAGTTTACCAGCTTTTAAAACGCTTTATGCTCGAAGTGTGAAGGATTCCTGCAACTGCTTCCTCTAAGTTGATGCTCCAGACGTTTGTGTGGAACAAGTTATGCATGATGGAGCTCTCGAACGACTCTTACTCATCCATTTGACCTGGTCACTGCTCTTCCCTTCAGTATGCCCAAGCTGTCTTGACAGGATGCCCTTTGTGATTGTCCCTCCTACTCATATGCCACTTTCGGTGCGGGGGGGGGGGGGGTTTAGTTGTTGTTCTGTGGTTTGTGTTGAGCTGCAAGCTGAAATGTGAACTATCTCTCTCTGCAATTGGATATCACCTTCTTACCACAAACTACGCCCAGACCCTAAACGTCACCTCTATTGTTCTTATGGGCCCTAAGCTTGCCTGATCTGTACTCCTTCCCAACTTCATCCATTTGGCCTATTCTGTCCCTTAACTTGAGCCATTACTACTGAACTATCGTTGACTAACATACTAGATGCCGGCAGAGTAGGCCTATTGGTCTATCAAGTCTGCTTGCGCCTCAGCACCCTGATTGGGTACTATAGCCCACTATCTGTCTCCTTCCACTGTTACTCCATGGTATACATAGTCTTAACAACTTATATTTAACTCATATTATTGTTTATCTATTATAATATAGTCATAGTATGGTGTAGTTTGGACCTTGCCCGCTTCATACTACTGAGTTTAGACTGCTCCCTTGATTAGGCATCTGAATACCTACTGTGTCATGTATTAAAAAAAAAAGGTTAGTACTGTACTGATTCTGTAAACCGTGCCCTGATTATTTCATTGATTGTATTCACTTGCTGTTTTTTGTCCTATCCTTTGATTATACTGTTTATGTCCGGGTCCATCTTGAAAATAAGCTTTTGCTCAATGGTGTCTCGCCTGGCTAAATAAAGGATTGATTGATTAATATCACCTCTCTCCCTCCTTTGCTCTAGGGTACATACATATTGAGCTCCATTAATCTGTCCTCATATGTTTTCTGATGTAGTCCCTGCACCATTTTGGTTGCCCTTCTCTGGACTGCCTCCATTTTGTTAATGTCCTTGTGCAGGTGCGGCCTCCAGTACTGCACGCAGTACCATAAACAGTGTCTTGTAAAGAGGGATTATTACCGCCCTCTTACGACTTGTGATACCCCTACTAATACACCCCAGCATCCCTCTAGCCTTACCTACTGCTTTAGTGGTCTGCTTGAATTATTTCAGGTCATCTGTGATGGTGATGCCCAAATCTCTTTCTTCCCTTGCGATTGCCAGCAGGGTTTCTCATCCCTATATGCATGATTTTGCACTTCTTTGCGTTAAACCCCAGTTGCCACTCTTCCGACCATTTTGCCAGTTTTTCCAGATCTCTTCTCATTCTGACCACCCCACCTGGATCATCTACTCTGTTGCAGATCTTGGTGTTATCTGAAAACAGGCACACCTCACCCTCTAGTCCATCTGCAATGTCACTGATGAAGATATTTAAGAGGGATGGCCCCCGTACTGATCCCTGAGGTACCCCACTTGTGACTTGCATCTCTTCTGACTATACCATTTACCACCACTCTCTATTTTCTGCCAGCCAACCAGTTTGCCACCGAGTTGATCAACTTCTGACCCACCCTGAGCCTACCCAGCTTATTAATCAATCTTCTATGTGGAACAGTATCAAAAGCTTTGCTGAAGTCAAGGTAGGCGACATCAACTGCACCCTCCTTGGTCCACCACTCTGGTTACCCAGACAAAGAAATCTATGAGATTAATTTGAGAGGACCTTCCTGTTGTAAACCCATGCTGTCTTGGATCCTGTGCTCCCATGAATTCCAGGTGTTGCACTATCCTTTCCTTAAGGAGTACTTCCATAATCTTGCCCACTACTGAGGTAAGACTGACTGGTCTGTAGTTCTCTGCCTCCTCCCTGCTGCCACTCTTGTGGAGTGGGATCACATGAGCCTTTCTCCAGTCTTCTGGAACCTCTCCTGTGCTCAGAGACTCACTTATGTTTATGACAAGATATAATACAAATCAGTCTGAAAAAGATAATTACAAAAACAACGACATAACTGCAGAAGAACCAGGATGATGGGATGCTGAACCAATGCTGAGGGATGGGGTCAGGAAAGGTAAAGAATGATTCAGGGAGAGGGCTGGCAGGACAAGGGGGAGTGTCCAGATTTCAATTCCATGATGGGCTGAAATCCTCCCTTAAGGTCTCTTCGGTCCACAGGCAGTATTCCCACTGCTGCTCCAGAGTCTCACACAAGATAATGCACCTGGTTTTCAAGTCCAAGGCCTCCTGCAGGGCTCTTGATGGCCAAATCAAGAGGCACTCCCTGCCACTGGATGTAGCTCCCTTGGGACAAGCCACATTCTCTCTCTGGACAGATTGTTCACTCATTCAGTCTCTGGTAATGAAAATGGCTCATACAGTCCCCTTTGTTATGCTTGCTGTGCGCAGTGAATATTTTGTTAGGAAAGTGGCTTTTGAGGGGTGTGACACTGTCAGCCCAATGCAGAGTGGTCTGCAAGGGACTCGTCAGTGTCACACCAATCATCAGCCAGGCTGATCATGACACTGTTCTGGCTTGCTGGGTGGAAACTTCATGTATTTCAAAGGAGAGAGATTACCCAATCATATGGCATCTCTTTCCTTTGATCTACATAACCACAGCCCAGTAAGCACAGCTGATGCATCATGATCAGCCTGCTGAGGTTCAGTTACACCCTGCAACAAAGAAAACTGTCCATCAATGACTGTTGCTGCTTCTGCCTTTACTGTCCCCCACCCAATCCACCCCTTTGCACCCACCACCCCACACCCCCACCCACAAACATAACACCAACACTGGGGGCACCTAATCCCTGAGTGTCACCACCTGAAATAAAGAAAAACGTCCCTCTTTGTTTTTTTTTAATACACCTTGCAAAAGAAAAAAACATATATGAATGTCTTGCAGCTGTCACCCCAAGCCCAACCCATGTTAATATTCTGGCACAGGGGTGCCCAATCCCCCATGCCATCTGCTACCCCCTGCCCTGCCCATTTTACTTACACAGTACTGGGGAGCCCACCTCCCCATGAAATCAAACATAACACTGACACTGGGAGTGCCCAATCCCCCAGTGCCACCACCCAAAATAAAGAAAACCATCCCTCATAATTTATTTTAAACCATGTAAAAAAGGAAACTGCCCCTTGAAGTCTGTTAATATTGTGGCACAGGAGTGCCCAATCCCCCATGCTGACTACTACCCCCACCCTACACATTTGACTTATGCAGCATCAGGGAACTCACCCCCAGTGCTGCCAAACATAACACTGACACTAGGGTGCCCAATATCCCAGTGTCACCACCTGAAATAAAGAAAACGTCCTTCACAGGTTTTTTTTAAACCCTGTAAAAAAGGAAATGATCCATCGATGTCTGTTGCTGCCATTACTGTCCCCCACCCAACCCTCCCAACCAGCACTCACCACCCCACCCCCTAGACCTCACTTACTCACCAGGGGTCCCGTGCTGTAATGCTGTCAGGACCAGAGACACGTCTTCACTCTTTGATGCTGGCCTGCAAACTGATGAAATCAGGTATGTGGTTCAATGTATTTCAATGGGGTTTTGAACTCAGTGGCATAACTTTGTCATTTTTGAATATTTTTACTCAAAATGTTCAATATGCCTTTTTTGGAACTCCACCTCATGAACAATGACAGTAAAAGGTATGCACACCCAACAGCGACATTTTGACAGCGGGGTCCTCGACAGCGACAACAGTGCCACGTCGCTGTAGGGAACCAGCTGGAACCCGGCACTGTCTGTCGGGGGTCCTGCACCCCCCAAATCAGCTCTGACCTGGAGTTGAGAATCCTAAGTGGGGGGGTGCTGGGGTGCTGTCCCCCATATAGAGGGTTCAAAACACTTGTATTTCTAAGAAACTGGCAGCCAACTGCATTATTTATTTATTTAAGAGTTTTACCAGGAAAGCATACTGAGCAGGGTACCACTCAATTCCAGATGCGCCCTGGGGGTGTGGGGGATAGGGAGAATACTTATTTTAATACATTTTTGATACATTCATAGGACCAGCATTGAGAACAGCATTCTTATATACAGAGTAGTCAACAACAGAAGTAAAAAACTATACAGGCGAATAGCCAACAATACATACATTTTTGCAGAGTAACAACAGCTTACATTTATACAGAGCAGTCAACAGCAGGAGTAAATATACAGATGAGATGGTCAGAAGACGACATGCCCGCTTGGGCTTTAGCAGTGCAAATTGCATGGGCAAGTAGTGGCGAAGTGTGTCTTGAGTAGTGTGTTGAGGTAAAGTGTGCTGGTGGAGTGCCAAATATCAACTGGCAAGGAATTCCATAAATTTGGCATCCGGTAGCTGAAAGCAGCCTGGCCAGATGCGGTGGACATGTGGGGGATGTGAAGAAGCCGGCAATCAATGTTCCTGAGTGAGTAAGCCGGCGGGGGCAGTACTGCTATGGCATCCACAAGGTAGGAGAGGAGTGACTGGGACTTGCGGTCGACCTGCCGGTTTCGCTGTCTGGTCGTTCGACAAAATTTTTGTCAATGACCAGTCGTAGATCCACAGTGAAATTAAGCAAATCTGTCCCAAAAAGTGATTTTGCAGTCACTCTGCGAAATCACCATTCAGAAAGGAGTTGAAAATTTTCTCTGCCCTTGCTTATGAGGTGGGGTCATAAGAAGGCTATGTTGAAAATTTGGAATAAAAATATTAAAAAACAATAAAGTTATGAACCTATGCTGAAATTTAAAAAAAACGCAGGGTTGTAACTTTGGTAATTGTCAATGTTTGGACCCCAAATTTTCAACATAGCCATTTCTTCACAGCACCTCATAAATCTGACAGTTGTCATTTTTCAAATCCTGGCCAAAATGTGTTTTCACACTTGTGGTGCAAAATCACCTTTTGGGCAGGATTTGAATATTGTTTCCACCCTTGTTCATGAGGTGTACTCTTAAGAAGGCCATGTGGAGTCAAAAGAAGACTATGTTGAAAATTTGGGGTAAAAATATGAGAAAGGAATAAAGTGATAAGTCTGGGTTGCAGTTTTTCAGCACACACTTGTAACTGTGGTAACTTTCAATATTTTGACCCAAACTTTTTAACATAGCCATTTTTTCCCACTGCCTCATGAATGTGACAACTGTCATTTCTCAAATCCTACCCAAAATGTTTTTTAAGACTTGTGGTGTAAAATGACATTTCAGCCTTGTTTTATAAATGACACCTGTAATGCTCAGAAGGAGAGGTCATAGAAAGATTATGTTGGAAATTTTGGGTAAAAATGTGAAAAAACAACTAAGTTATGAGGAAATTAATTGTTCCAGCATTTACTCAAAATTTTATTTTTTGAAGATTTTTGCCCCTAATGTTCAACATATCCCTTGTGTTACCCCACCTTCTGAACATGGCAGGTGTCATTCAAATCCTCTCCGAAATGTGTTTTCACAGTTGCACACAGCAAAATCACCTTTCGGATAGGATTTTAAAACTTCCACTTGTCTTGATAATAACGTTAGGTCATAAAATGACTGTTGGATATTTTAGGTCAAAATGTGGGAGACCACTTAAAAGTATAATATTGCCTCTTAGCTACCCTGTCCTGGGTCATTACAACGTAACAATGTGTCAAAGCAGGACACCACTGAAAATGAGATATTGCATCTCATCTGCTCTGTTCTGGGTAGATACTGTATATAGTAAAAATGTGTACAAACAAGACCCGGTACAACAGCAATACCAGCATCGAACATTTGGCATTAACAAATGCTTGTTATCCTAGCCTAGATCTTCTCTTTTAGCTCCCAGAGCCACAGGAGTTGGATTGTGGCAGCACCCTGCGTAAGAGCAACATAAGGTCACATAATAAATGTATGACTTGATTTAAAAAATTGTGGTACACCATACCCTCAAGTGCACCCCCCCACACTTTGGCCCCTGCAGGACCATAACTCCTTCTAACCTGAACTTGCTACACTGCCTGGGGACAGCAACAACCTTCCCTCCCCTAGTGAAGGGAGGTGGGCATCACACTCTCCCTCACCTATAAGATGACTGCCCCCAGCCATCTGGAATGCAAACTGGTACATTCAACAGTCCATACAATAAGGGCAAAACCACTGTCAGGCCCACGACTAGCATAGCTTCTGTGGACAAGGTGGGAATAGGGACGGCCCCAACCTTAGTCCTGGAAAGGAGCTAGTCCTTTTCATATTCTCCTCACATGATTGCCTCAAGACATTTCTATACTGAGATCAGAATCTCCCATTGGCTTCTGGGATAAGTGACCCAAACCACAACAAAACAAAACACAAGGAATTCTCACACCGGTGTGGATCAGATGCACTCTCCTCCAGTGGCAGCTAGACATCCACCAAATGCACAAACTAGGAATAAGCTTTTGCCCTGCTACTTGCGAGTAAGTGGTCTACAGTCCAAAGCTATACAGCAGAGCAGACAGTGAAGAAAGGGTGAGGAGCTTCACAATGACCTGTAGTATCTGGAAAAGTGGTCAAAGATTTGACAGCTGAAGTTTAATGCCAAGAAGCACACGATTATGCACTTAGGGAAAAGGCCCCCCCCACCTCACCCCATGCACAGAGCATTGGATGAGAGAGGTTAGGCTGGCTGCTACTAGAGGAATCAATAGGCCATCATCAGTGACTCCCTCAAACAAACAAGCCAGTGCAATAAGGCATACAGTAAGGCATGGATGATGCTGGGATCTATTTGCAGAGGTTTTGATAGCAGGAGAAGCACAATGATACTGGCCCTATACAGATCACTAATGAAGACTCACCTGGAATACTGGGCCCAGTTATAGAATCTTCAACAGATAAAGGAAACAGACAGGCTGGAGCCACTACAGATAATGGCCATCAAATTGATCCAGGGCCAGCAAGGCCGATCCTATGAGGAACAACTGGTGGCCCTGAACATGTACTCGCCGGAGGCCAGACGTGAAAGGGGGTTATGATAGGGACATTAAACGTTTCTGAGCGGTATAAATAGGGTGAATAATGAAGACATATGTCTTAGAAATAGGAACACAGTTACAAGGAGGTATGATTGGAGGTTTGTGGTGGGTAAATTCAGGAGGGATGTGAGGACGTTCTATTTCACTGAAAGAGTGGCTGAGCCATGGAACAGACTGCTAATGGAAGTCATGGGGCAGGTACCCTAAATGGGTTCAAACATGGCTGACAGAGCAAGAGAACTCATAGTTCCATAGAGGAGTACTGATGGGAAGGTTGTTGTTGGGGAGGCAAAGGGGATAGCTGGCCAGGACATGACTGAGACCTGTAAGTACCTCAGATGGGTGAACAAGGTGCAGGTGGGTAGCCTTTTTTCAGAAGAGGAAAAGCACCAGAACACTGGGATATGCAATGAAGCTAGAGAGAAGTGCAAAAGGGATGCGAGGAAATACTTCTACACAGAAAGGGTGGTGGATGCCGGGAACAGCCTGGCAGAGGAGGTGGTGGGGATGAAAACAGTGGGGAGCTTCAAGCATGCCTGGGATAGTCGCATAGGCATAATAAGTAGAGGAAATGGAGGCAGGAGGGATGCCGGTGACCAAATAGGGTCCAAGGTGTTGAAATAGGCAGGGAAAAATAGGGTAGACTGGATGGGCCTACTGGTCTTTTTCTGCCAACAAATTCTATGTTTCTGTGTTTCTAGGGTAGGGGTGAGGTAGTATAATATGGGCACACTTAATGGACCATCTGTCTCTTTCAGTTGACAGATTCTATGTTTCAGTCTTTGACACCCAGCACAAACTGGAAACACACTTTCATCCCTCTCCAGGGGATGAAGTGGCACCTGCCACATCATCCCCTGGAGGTGTAAAGAATGTGCAGAGACCTGAGAAAACTTAAGGAGTGGTCAAGGGCATGGCAACTGGGTTTCAATGTGGAAAAATTAAAAATCATGGACTTAAGACACAGAAACCCAGAGGCAGAGTACAATATGGGAAAAGAGGTATTGATGGTCATTAAATAGGAAGGAGAACTGGGAGAAATCATATCTGATGATCTCAAAGTGACGAGGCAGAGCAACAAGGCTAGAGCTAGTGGGATGTTGTGGTGCATAGGGAGAGATATCACCAGCAGAAGGAGGGAGGTGGTGTTGCCACTGTATCTCTCACTGGTGAGACCCCACCTATCCTAGAGTACTGGGTTCAATTCTGGAGACATCGCAGGAAGGACATAGAGTGAAGGCAGTCCAGAGGAGGGCAACTAACATGGTGCAGGGTCTGTGTCAGAAGCCCTATGAGGAGAGACTGAATGACCTCAATATGTACACCCTGGAAGAGATAAGAGTGAGAGGAATATGACAGAAGCCTATAAATACCTCACAGGGTAAATAGGTACAGAAGGGCAATATGCACGACAACAAGGGGACATGCAATGAAGCTGGAAGGGGGCTAAATTCAAGAGAGATGTGAGGAAGTATTTCTTCACTGAAAGAGTGTTGGATGCCTGGAACAGTCTTCCAGTGGAAGTGGTGGTATCCAAAGCAGTGGTGGGTTTCAAGCATGCATGGAGAGGCACAAGGGAATCTTAGTGGAAATAAGGTGTAGGGAACGGAGCCAGAGATCATGTAGGGTCTGTGGTGACAGTATAGGCAGGGAAAAAAAAAAACTGGGCAGACTGGGTGGGCCAAGAAGTCCTTATCTACTGTCAGATTTTGTGTTTGTATGTTTCTGTCATTCCCTGGGGAGTGAACCAAGGTGTGTCGGGACATAAGGGCACATGAAAAAATGGCACCAGCAAAAAGGGCGAAATCAGAAGGGTGAGGGCAATATGGGCCCTTGTGACAAATACAGCACCTTATCATATGAGCACCACTGTCCTCCTGATGCCCTGCATGTGGTGGTTGCTGTGGCCCCAAGGATGGTTATATATAGTGATGGGGGTGCAGGGTGGGGGCTTTGCTCCTACGCTTTTGTTTCCCCCCCCCCGACTTGTCTCGCCCATTTCACTGGTCACCCTTTTGCTGCTTCACCCATCTGCCATTCACCCTGGTGCTTGTCTTTGTAATTGCTCTCGCCCTTATCCGCTCGCCATTATCACATAGTACCAAACTAAGGAAACCCTCACATCTCTCCCCAAGAAAAGGAAGTGGCAACTACCATTCTCCTGGGCAGGGATTGTTAACATACTTCTCCTCCCCTCCAAAAGGAGGCAACAGCCCCAGCTATCCACACAGTCACCCATCTTCCCTTGGCCATTCTTATGGGCCCAGGCTCTGCTCCCTTAGAGGCTGCAGGAAAAGACTGGCACCAGCACCAACTGAAGTTGTTTAAACTTTAATCACAAACAAGCATGACACGAACAGTACCAGTGTGAAGGAAAGAAGTGGCCACTCCTAGATTCCCTGACCAGTTTCACACATGCAGGCTTCCTCATGGAGTTTGGTCATGCACTGACAGATGTCTTATGTCGTGTGGTTATTTAAAGTGACAGTACAAGATTATATGTATATGTATTACAGTGCAAAACCAAATAAAATTAAAAAAATCATTCTCCCAGGCAGCTCATCCCATAAGCAGTTAACTTTCCAAACTTCATTGACTCGGTGTCTGAAGGCAATCCATACTTGATACATTATATATCTTTACATTAATGCCCAAAAGGTAAAAAAATAATAATACACTGAAAGCAGTAAGAACGCAGGCGGCAAGTTTGTCCAATGTAAAATGCATGGCACTTGCACACCACTGGGTAGATTCCCTAAGCAGTGGAACAGTTGATAAAATGCCTGGTCTGAAAAATCTTGGAACTGTTGATGCTATTAAACACATCTGTTCTCTGGATGTAGCCACAGTAAGTACAGTGGCCACAATGGTGTGTGCTTTTAGGTGGGGCTGGTAGCCATGTCGTCCAAGTTTTGGACTAGGCTGAAGGTTGTGGACCAATTTGTCTGACAGGTGAAGACTCCTGTGATACACCATGCAGGTAGATTATCCATCTCCTCATCCAGTAATGGTTCTGACTGGAGTATAACCCCAGCACTTATGTAAATCTATGTGACCTGTCTGGAATGACTGCCAAAGGTAATAATAAAATTAGGCATATTATCCTGTGATGGGGTGCTTTGGTGGTATACGGTACCAACAAATTCCCTCTCATTTGGTTACTAACATGACTTTTAGCATCTGCTACTATATCAGTCCTGTAACCACAGTTCAGGAATCTCTGTTCTATCTCACTGGCTTTTATTCCAGATGAAGTGTCTGAGGAACATTTCCTCCTGACATGAAGAAATTGAGTCTTTGGACTATTATCCATGATATGTCATGGGTGACAGCTAAAGGGGAGCAGGAAACTGTTCCTGTCCATTGTATTTCTAAAAAGATCCATAATGAGGGAACCATTTTCTTCTTTGGTAATAATAACATCAAGGAAGTGCACTAAAGATCTAATGAAATTCACCTGAAATTTCAGATTGCTGTTACTATCCTTGAGAAAACTGATGAGACAGTTCTTCCTCGTTACCCCTCCAAGTAAGAAATATATCATCAATATAGAGCCTCCAGAGGCCAATCCTGGAATAAAAAGGTTTGGCCTCTGGAGAGCTAACATTGTCCTTTTCCCATGCACCCAAGCAAATGTTAGCACAGCTAGGGGTGAATGTAAGCCTTATGGCTGTGCCCTTGATCTGATGATAATTCAATAAAATTTTATTTTTATACTGGAAAGTACTGTATGTCAGCAAAAATACCCATTTTCACAAACATCCAGTGATACAGAAATCCCCGGGCTCCCTTTGTTAAACCCCTTGATCTAATTGAAGGTCTCTATCATGTCCCCTCTCTCCCTTCTAGTCTCCAGGGTGTATAGCCCCAGCTCACAGCATCTCTGCTCATATGGTTTGCCCTTCATCCTGAGCACCATCTTGGTCGCTCTTCACTGAACCCTTTCAATCAGGTCTATGTCCTTTCGCAAGTGAGGCCTCCAGAACTGGACTCCGTACTCTGGGTGTGGTCTCATCATAGCTTGGTACAGGGGCACTAGGGCTTCTCTCCTCTTGCTGGTGATTCCCCTGCCAAATACTGGCCAGCATCCCATAGGCCTTCCTCACTGCCCTAGTACTCTGTTTCCCCACCTTGTCACTAGAGACTACTATACCCAGATCCTTCTCCTGTTCCATTGCCCTGATTTCCTCCCCTCCCATTTTGTACTCTGTCCTCGGGTTACCGTATCTCAGGTGCATAACCGTACACTTCCTCATGTTGAATTTCAGTTGCCAGGTCTATGCTCACTCTTTTAGCGCCCTTAGGTCCTGCCTCATGTTCTCCACCCCACCCACAGTGTCCACCCGACTGCAGATTTTCACGTCATCCACAAAAAGTGCCACCCATCCTTTCAGTTCATCTGTAATGCCGCATATATACAGTAGATACTGAAGAGGAGTGGCTCCAACACTGACCCCTGGGGTACCCTGCTTGTCACTTGCCCCTCGCTAGAGTGCTCCCCCTTCATTATCACCCTCTGGGTCATGTCAGCTATCCAGTTTTGCACTCATCTAGTTATTTTGTTCCCCACCCCCATAATTCCCAGTTTATTGACCAATCTTCTGTGAGGGACGGTGTCGAAGGCCTTACTGAAGTCTAGGTAGGCCACGTCCACTGCCCCCCCCGGGTCTATTTCCTGCGTAACCCAGTCGAAGAATTCAATAAGATTGGACTGGCATGACTTCCCTCTTGTAAACCTGTGCTGGTTGTTGTTCAGCAATCCATTCACCCATAGGTACTGTGCTACCCTCTCCCTGATGAGTGCTTTCATGGCCCTTCCCCCCACTGCGGTAAGCCTGACTGGATAATAGTTCTCCTTTGCTTCTCCACCCCCCTTGTGTATTGGCATGACTGTGGCTCTCCTCCAGTCCTCTGGCACTTTCCCAGCATCCAATGACAGGTTGAATAGCCTTGCCAGAGAGGCGGCTAACTCCTCCCTTAGCTCCCAGATCACCCTCGGATGCAGTCCATCCAGTCCCATGGCCTTGTCCACTTTCACCCTACCTAGTTACTCCCTGACTCCCCATACTAAAGGGACTCATTTCCACCCCTTCCCCTTCTTCCTTATCCTCAGCCCCCCTTCCCTTCCTTCGTAACATTTGAGCAGAAGTACCTGTTTGGCTCCTCTGCTTTCATGTAGTCATCTTCCAGTGGCCCTCCCTCCCTCCACAGCCTTGCGATCCCTTGACTAGTCTTCCTCCTTTCCCTCACATTACTAAAAATGTCTCCCCCGGCCTGTCTACGAATCCATTCCTTCATGTCAGCCTTTGCCTTCCAAATCTCTTTCCTTGCTAGCCTCCTCGATTCCTGCCCCCTAACACCCTCGCTACACCCCTGTTGAACCACAGAGGCCACCTGCTTTTTTGCTCCCTTCCTTACCCTCCTTATACATATGTGTGTGGCCTCCTTGGCCCAGTCTCTAATAGCCCCCCATAGGTCCTCCACTTCCCTTATATCCCCTGTATCACCCATCGCTTCCCCCACTAACCTTCTCATCTCATTAAAGTCTGCTCCCCTGAAGTCTAGTACTGTTGTGCTAGTCCGGGCCACCTCCCTGCCCGCCCTTACCTTAAACAAGATGGTCCTATGGATGCTATTACTCAGCTTCTCCCCCACCACACCACCTCCTCTATGTTCTCCCCATTTGTTAGGACCACATCCAGTAGGTTGCTTCCCCTTGTTGGTTCCCTGCCTAACTGCTGAAGTCATGCCCCCCTGTAACACCTCCAGAATTTCTCTACTTTTAGTTGAAGCTGCGTCAGGGATGGACCAGTCAATGTCTGGGAGGTTCAGGTCCCCCACCATTAACATTCCCCCTTTTAGAGCTACCCTCGCTATGTCCTGCATCATCTTCCTATCCTGCTCTTCCCCTTGGGTGGGTGGTCTGTACACCACGCCAAGCCTCAACGACTCCCCTGTCCTTCTGCCTATTGTTGCCCATAGTAATTCAGTCTCCCCGTTGCCCTCCCTCTCTATTCCAACACCTTCATATATTCTTATATACAAGGTCACCCCCCCATCCTTCCTGTCCTTCCTGATCAGTCTGAATCCCAAAACCTCTGTCTCCCATGTGTGGAGCTCCATCCACCATGTCTCCATAACTGCTATTATGTCCAGCCTATCATGTGCAATTGTGGCTACTAACTCCTCCATCTTGTTTGCCAGGCTTCTAACATTGACTACCAGGCCCTTCCACCATTGTCCCCTTCCACAGTTTCCTCCACTGGCCTGCTAGAGCCCCTGTCTTCAATTTTGTCCTGGGGGGACCTATGATTCCTCGACTCAGCTGTGGAACAGTGAGGCTCCACATCCAACCTCCCCCTCACTCAGTTTATATGATACTCCTTCTCGAAGAACTCCCCCAGTCTGCACCTCAGCACAGCTGACCCATCCCTGCTGAGGTGCAGCCTGTCTGGGGCATAGAGGCTCTCGTCCTCCCAAGTTGCCCCCATCCCCCTATCACTCCGTACCCCATCTGCCTGCCCTATATCTCCAGCCAGTCATTAAATTATTTTACCCTGTGCTTCCTCTCCATGCTGGCCCTTGGTACCAGCAGTACCTCTGAGAAGGCTAGAGACTTAAAGCCTAGCCCCCTGCAGAATCGAGCCAGAGCCTTAAATCATGCCTGTACCTCCATGAGACTGTTGCCATCCAGGTCGTTTGTACCAGCGTGCACTTTTTTCCTTTCCTTTCTACTGTGACTGTGCAGCAGCAGCACCTTTAGGAGACTAGTGTGCTCTCCCTTCCCCCTTTTTTATTTTTTTGTTTCTGGTATTTCAGAGAAGCACCAGATTGCCTTGAAAATCAAGAAGTTCCACATGGGGAATTCCACGGTTTTCCGAACTGAGTGGCACCAGCCGGTGCACGAGGCTTTAACTGCAATGAGTAGGAATCATAAAGAAACTACCAATGATTCAGATGCCAAGGACTTGGAAAACTCAGAGAATATAGAAGAGTAAGCTGCTTTTGCTTTTAGAAACACAGAGCTTAGTGCTAGACGTTGAGGCATCATAGATATTTGTTTGAAACAAAAGATGTTTGTTTGAAACAAAACAAAGACTTATCTTTGTCCAGACAGCCTCCAGGCTCCAGACACCCAAACCGGCAGTCCCCCACTCAGAGAACTCAGTCTGAGCCCCTCCAGGCCAGACAGCCTCCAGGCTTCAGACACCCACACCGGCAGCCCCCCACTCAGAGAACTCAGTCTGAGCCTCTCCAGGCCAGACACCCTCTTTTGTTTGAAACAAACGTCTGTCATATCGCTTTGCCCCAGCCACCCCCAACCTTCCAGTCTCCCTGTTTTCCCCTTTGCATTTTATACAGTCTCACCAACAGATGTTGCCATTATACTTTGCCTCTTTTGTAGTCTCACCAACAGGTGCCGCCATTATATTCTTGATGCCCTGCATTCTCCCTTCTCCCTATACAGTCTCACCAACAGAAGTCAGTAAAACCAATTATAGTCATATGTCTGTATCTGTATACTGCTGAAATTCAGAGCTGTTTAGGGGAATAGTTGCAGAATACTTCATATAGCTGATCTTTTGCAACCCTCAGAAAGGTATAACTACTAGAAAACATAAGACACAGAGTACTACTCGAACCCCACATTAAACAAGCCAGCAGTGAGGAAGAAAGTATAAAAACATGATATTTGTAAGTTTTAATAGATGCGAGGCCCTCGTCTCCAGGGAGACTCTCTGAAGGGTGGGCTTCTGCCCAATATGCCGAAATCTAGATGAGCTCAGGGGTCAGTTGGAGGCAGCCTGGGTGGAAATTTCCAGGCTGCAGCACCTGCTAGCCTGGGGCTCTACCCCGCCACTTCCTCTTCCTCAGAGTCCCATCAGCCAAGAAGGGTGGAGGATGGTAAGGGGGGAGGAAAAGGGTTGGTTGCGGCAGCAAGGTTCCGGTCATCAACACCCTGGTGCAGAATCATTATGAACCCTTGACAAGGTAAAAATTGCCTGTCTGAAAGGGAGAGGACCAAAGTCTGACCAGCATGTTAGGTGGGAGCCAAAAAGCAGCATCCCATGAGAGAAAGGTCTATGAGAAAAAGGACAACAATAAAATATTGGTGGTAGGGGAATCTATGGTTATGGGGTGGAGGACAAATTGGTGGGGGAAAGCCATTCGAAGGTGTCAGTCAAATGTCTCCCGGGAACATCTGCTAAATGTGATACAGAAAAGACAGGAAAATTGGTTTACAATGTAGGGGAAGGACTGAGGGTGACAATTCATTTAGGTACAAATGACTTAGCCCACCAACCAGTTGATGAGGTCAAACAAAGTCTGGTAAAGCTGGCAGGAAGGCTGGAGGCAGGAGCATCATCCTTGGCCTTTTTGGAGATCCTACCAGTGTGGGGGAGGGGAGCAAAGAGGGACAGAATTAGACAAGATGAAATAGCAGAATTTAATGGATGAATGAAGGAATTGTGCCAGACAAGGGGGTACCATTTCAACGGCAACTGGAGTGACTTCTGGAAAGGAAGCTTTTTAAGGGAGATGGTCTCCACCTGACAAGGGAGGGGGTTAGCGTGTTAGCAAAAAAGCTCAACGTTTACATTATTCAAATAGGATGAATGGAGCAGGGATTTGGACAGCAGGATGAAGGAAGCAAGGGGAGGGATAATAGCAAATCAAGGAGAGGGGAAATAAAGGGGAACTTGGGTGGCCGTAAGACACGAGGAGGAAGTAAGGAAGATAGAGTCAGCAGAGAGGAAGGGGAGATAACAAGAGAAAGTTCTCAGCAAGGGAAGGTGGGTGCAAATACAGAGGAGGGACAAAGAAGTAGATCTGAGGTATGGAAGATCATGAGCACCAATGCTAGGAGTCTGAGAAACAAGATTCCAGACCTGGCAGACCTGGCAGCAGTCATGGCTATTACAGAGATGTGGAGCTATGAGGAACAGGATTGAGACATGTCCATACCAGGATATGCACTTTTCAAAAAGGACAGAGAAGGCAGAAAAGGGGGGGAGTAGTACTTTTTGTCAGGAATGACATACAGGCAACTGAGATATTGGGCAAGTGGGGGGGCAGAGGCTCTATGAGTCACCTTGGAAATGGTGAAAGGGGATGTTATTCACACAGGGGTGATATATAGGCTACCATCACAAGAAGGGGGTGGACAAAACTATGATGGAGGAAATATAGAGGGTAACAAACAAAGGGGAAGTTCTGCTTTTGGGGGATTTCAATCTACCAGATGTGGAGTGGAGTACCCTAGCAGCGGCCTCTGCCAGGAGTAAAAATATAATTGACTCTCTACATGGGGCACTCTTGAGACAACTAGTCAGGGAACCTACTAGGGAAGGGGCAGTACTGGACCTGATTTTCACGAATGGAGACAGAGTGGGAGGGGGTTCAGTGGGGGAAAGCCTAGACACAAATGACCATAATACTGTATGGTTCACACTAAAGACAGCACCAGAAGGGAAACAATCTAAGGTAAAAGTCCTAGATTCCAGGAGAGCAGACTTTAAGTGTATGGGAGACTTCTTCAAGAAAACTCTTGAAGGGGTGGGACAGCTGGAGGGGATGGAAGAAAAATGGGAAAAAATTAAAGGGACTATAGTAGATGCCACAAATCTCTGCATCAGACAGGTCAGTAAAAACAGGAAAATAAGGAAACTTCTGTACAGTAGTTCAGTAGGGCGGTTGCAATAATGGTCAGGACAAAGAGAGCAGCATTTAGGAGATACAAACAAACACAGAGGGAGGAGGATAGAGAAGCATACCAGGAAGGGCAGAAGAAGGCAAGAATTGAGGTCAGGGCAGCAAAGGCGAGGACTGAAGAGAATATAACCCAATCAGTTAAGAGAGGGGATAAAACCTTCTACTGGTATGTGAGTGAGAGGAGTAAGACAAAGCGTGGGATAGTTTGACTAAAGGATAAGGATGGGGAGATGGTGGAGTGGGATCAGGAGAAGACAGATAACCTAAATATCTACTCTAGCTCTGTGTTCATGGAGGAAGGGGAGGAGGAAGGAGGGAGGATCGGGAAGAGGGAAAAGCTGGGAAAGGGGTGGACACTAGCCTATTCAAAGTGGAGGGGGTCCTAAAGGAACTAGCAGGACTAAAGGTTGACAAAGCCATGGGACCTGATGGGATACACCCCAGAATACTGAGGGAGCTGAAGGAGGAGTTAGCAGAACCATTAACTGGCCTGTTCAATAGATTATTAGAGATGGGATGTGGTTCCAGATGACTGGAAGAGAGCAGACATAGTCCCTCTCCATAAGGGAGGAAGCAAGAATGAGGAAAGTAACTACAGGCTAGTCAGCCTGACATCAGTGGTGGAAAACTTGACGGAGAAATTACTGAAAGAAATAATTATCAAGTATCTAGATTCAAATGACCTGAGGGATCACAGAAAACATGGTTTCATGGAAGGGAGATCATGTCAAATGAACTTAATTGAATTCTTTGACTGGGTGACCACAGTGATAGATCAGGGAGGGGCAGTGGATGTGGTGTACCTAGACTTCAGTAAACATTTGACCCCTGTGCAGCACAGAAGGCTTCTGCACAAAATGAGAGCCCTGTGGGTGGGACAAGAGGTGGACAGATGGGTGAAAAGTTGGCTGAGGGGAAGAAGGCAAAGGGTGATCATTAAAGGAGTTCCTTCGGGGAAGGAAGGGTGATCACCAGGGTACCACATGGGTCAGTCCTGGGTCCGACCCTGTTTAATATTTTCATAGGAGACATTGCAGAAGGGCTTGAGGGAAGGTTTGTCTATTCATGGATGATACAAAGCTCTGCAACAGAGTAGACACTGCCAATGAGGTAGAAAAAATTAGAAGGGAGTTGCACAAACTAGAGGAGTGGTCAAAAGTGTGGCAGTTGAGCATTAATACCCAAAAGTGCAAAGTTATGCACTTAGGCAATAGAAATTTAAAAGCAGACTATAGAATGGGTGATCAGTTATTGGAAGTGATTGAGCAGGAGAGGGACCTTGGTATAACCATATCTAACGATCTCAAGGTAGCTAAGCAATGTGAGAGGTCAGTAGTGAGGGCCAGTAGAATGCTGGGATGAATAGGCAGGGGTATTACGAGCAGAAGGAGGAAGGTGGTGATGCCCTTGTACAAACAGCTGTTGAGGTCATACCTTGAATACAGTATCCAGTTCTGGAAACCGTACCTCAGGAGGGACATGGATATAGTGGAGAGGATCCAGAGAAGGGCAATGAAAATGGTGTGAGAACTCAGCCATTTGACATATGAGGAGAGGCTGAAAGACCTCAACATGTATACACTGGAGCAAAGAAGGGAAAGGGGGGACTTGATGAAGACCTTTTAAGTACCAAAGGGGTATACACAAGGTCCCAGATAGCAGTATATTCCAGAATAAGAGTCTGTCAAGGACAAGGGTCATGACATGAAGCTATAAAGGGGAAGATTCAAGGGAAACATTATTCACGGAAAGGGTAGTGGATGGGTGGAATGTACTCCCTTAGGAAGTGGTGGGGGCCAAAACAGTGACAGGATTCAAGGTTGCTTGGGATAGATACAAGGGAATTCTGGAGAGGGGGTAGGGGGGAATTACCCGGATCACCTAGGGTCCTTGGGTAACATGGAGATAGAACACTTGGGCAGACTCGGTGGGCCTGGAGGTCCTTATCTGCCGACAATTTCTATGTTTCTATATCTTATGTTTATCAAAGATAACCAAAGTTTTCAAAAAATTAGAGAAGCTTTCCATACAATAAATTAATGTATGGTATGATGAACTAATGTTAAAACAATATGCTGAAGTGGGACGAGTCCCAAAGGGATTATGATGAGTGTTTAAGGCACCATCCTCCAGCACTCTAGACCCTGATTTGAAAGAAAAGTGGGAAAAGTCCTTTGAAAATTGTTCAAAGGATCTGATAAATATATTACTTCAGCAAGACAAAAGAAACTATAAAATAATTAAAGGGAAATATTCATATACAGTGGCAGACATAGTTTGAAAGTCCATTAAAAAAAAGTTATTTCAGTTGCGTTATTGGCCATACCTGTAGCTGGAAGCAGTCCAGAGATATAGATGACTGAGTCTGTGCAATATAAATTCTACATTAGAGCCATTCTCAGCACCTTGTGATGTCAGTGACAATCAAGCAGTGCCTAACTGCATTGAGTTAAGCACTGCTTGATTATCACTGACATCACAAAGTTCTAACAATGACTCTAATGTAGTATTTATCTGTATAACATTTCTGGTGAAAAGTGACTGAAATATTGTTGACAATTTACTGAAAATTTTCCTTAAATCATGCTGCCTGTTTTTATATTTCATTAACATTTTTTGTCAACGTTGCAGTTTTTTGTATTAAACTCTTTTGCCTGTTTTCATATCATGGCAATATTGTATTTGGATGTTCTTGGTGGATTACGGTGGCACTTATGGTGCTGTGACGTTGTGCCTTTTTTGTTACAGGATCTGGCAGGCCTGCTGTGAGTGGTGGAGCATCGAGAAGGGCATTGCTGGTAGCTGAGGGTGCTGTTCCTGGAGGATAGGCATACACTGGCAGAGGCTCTGATTGTGAGGTGACATGGATGGTGGTTGGCTCGTATGGCATGAGAAGATGTTCAGGTAAGGAATTCGGAACATTGTGCTGCTTGATATTAGCTGTCTGCGACCAGAAGGTTAGTGAAAATGTTTTCTATCTCTTGTCACCTATTATTTCAAACCAGCATTCCATTTTTAACTTTTGAATTTGCCACTTCCGTTACCGAGTATTTTAAAGATGGTGGTTGGTGCTTTTGATATTCAGGGTTGTAGTGATACTGCACGGGAGAAGGGGCGGTCGCTAGCTGACACCTTTTCCCATGTGGTACTATCAGGATTTACACATTGTAAGTCCTGATAGCCAACCAATCAAATGGCAGAATTTTACTGCCCATTTTATAATTGATAGTAATTTGGTTATCAATGACCAAGCAGGAAAGGGACCTGAGGGTAATCATATCAGATGACCTGAAGAAGGTGGCCAGACAATGTGACAAAGCAATTGGGAGAGCTAGTGGAATACTGAGGAGTATAAATAGGGGTATCATTGGTAAGACCCATCTACAGTACTGTGTCCAGTTTGGAGACCACATCTCAGGAAAGAAATAGAGTACAAGTGGTCCAGAAGAAGTCTACCAAGATGGTACAGGGTCTGCATCAAAAGCCATATGAGGATAAGCTAAGGAAACTAAACATGTACACCCTGGAGGAGAGGAGGGATATGATCGAGGCCTTTAAATACCTCACAGGGGTGAATAAGGTACAGTTGGGAGGTATTTTTTGGAGAAAGGGTGCTCTAGAACAAGGGGTCACGATATGAAGCTGGCGGGGGTTAGATTCATGAGAGATGTGAGGAAATACTTCTTCACAGTAAGGGTGGGGGATGCCTGGAGCAGTCTTCCAGAGGAGGTTGTGGGGGAAAAA
Organism: Neoceratodus forsteri; assembly: GCA_016271365.2. Lineage (NCBI taxonomy): Eukaryota > Metazoa > Chordata > Ceratodontiformes > Ceratodontidae > Neoceratodus > Neoceratodus forsteri. The sequence continues at coordinate 1,730,566,219 of CM057456.1, forward strand.
ACAGTGATGGGATTCAAGACAGCCTGGGATAGGCACAAGGGAATCATAAGGGATAGGAAAGGGGTGGACGAGAAAGTACTGTAGACCTAGAAGGGTCTGAAGCAAAAGCAATCACAACAAAAAAGGGTAGACAGGATGAGTCAAGTGGCCCATATCTGCTGTCAGTTTCTATGTTTCTATCATATTAAAAAATACCTTACTGCTGCATCCTGGAAGCTGACAAACCTTTTACAGAGCCACTTCAATGTTTGTGGCACTTGATAGTATTCTGTCAGGTCCTGACACACTTTGAATATGATATCATTAAATATGATTCTTGGGGCTCCATTTCTTAGCAGGGAGCCAACAAATGCACTCATCAGGCCATGCCTGCTTTTACTTTGATGTTTGTTACAATTTGGCATCCCATGGAGATACTAGTACAGTACGATTGTGTTTTCCTAAGCTGACTAAAATGAATTATCATTGTTAATTGGAGACTCTGGAATTGCCATAACTGCTACTTGATTTATCTTAATAGTTATTCACTATGCACTTGTTTGTTGCAGTGTTTCGTTGAGCTAGCACTCTTCACATCACTAATTCATTTAATTTGTTGTCAATTATTGGATGGGGTATTTAAACGTATGTGTTGTGAAGCAGCCATAACCCCCTGAGAAAGCCACTTTGAGTGGCGATACGTAGGTGCTATTGTTCTGTGTTTCTCTGCGCCATTATTAAATGTTAATCTGACCCTGAGCCAGTGTTGTGTGCAGCATTGTTTTTCTTTGCTTCCTATTGTGACTGTACAGCAGCACCTTTAGAAGACTGGTGTACTCTCCCTCTCACTTTTTTGTTTTCCATCCCTTTCACATGCATCCAGGTACATGTTAGTTTAGTTGGGGGCGAATGTCACTGCCATGGCTGTGCCCTCGATCTAAAGATAATAAGTGTCCTGGAAAACAAAGGAGGAGCAAATAAGTACAAATCTAGCACACTCTGTCAAGAAGGACCTTTTTTCCACACTGAGAGTGGTGTGTCTATGGAGGCTATCATTATCATGGAGGGCCTGAAGACCCTCGCCATATGGAATGTTTGTGTACAGCTGTTACATGTCCATAATCAGAAGCATCCATTCTTTCTCAATCTGAAGGTCTTTTTTTTTTTTTTAATTTTTTTATTGCTTTTTCAACAAACATATTTAGTACATATGAAAATAAACATGGTTCCAAGTACATAACCTATGTACCACATCTTAAAAGCAGTATAATATAACTTGGCATCCATTGATGCCTCATTAGGGGTTATGCAAGATTACATAATGATAACATTTTGCTAAATAAGGTCCATAATTAGCCATTGCAGAAATGACAGAGTCTCCAGTCCAAACAAAATCCAAGAAGTTCATGCCACTCCTATGGCATTTTTGAATGTCATTGGTGTGATGAATCTGAAGGTCTTTTAATACATTTGAGAGGAGTGCAATATTTCTTACATATGATGGTAAGGTTTTGACAGTATATTTTATGTGGGTATCCACATATTGAAACAGAGGCTCTGTAATGGAGGCTACCCCAGCTACTATGGAATGTTCCCGGGGGGGTATTATAAGGGACTTGTGTACATTTGGTAACACATACAGTACATAGTGCTCCTCACAGGACTGGACACGTAAAGATTCACAAACCTCCTTCATGATAACCCCCTTCTCACAGTATTATCAAGAAATACATCACTATCATATTTGAACTTACTTGTAAAGTCTTGGCTCAGTTTACAGTAGAAATTTGCATCAGCCAATTAATTGCCTATGGGCCTCCTGAATGTATTTTTCAGTGTTCATAATGACAATGGACCCACATTTGTCTGCCAGTTTGATAATGACATCCCTACTGCATTCCAGCTCTAGCATCACATTTTGCCTTAGTGAAATTAACAAACCAGTTACCTGGAGATGATTCCTGCAGTCACGCCAAGTCCTGCAGACAGGCCAACTCACAAACTTGCACTGTAGAATTATGTTGGGGTATGAAGGTGGATGGTGGCCAAAAATTATTTTTCCAGTGTTCCATGATGGTTCTGCGTAGACTCCAGGCTGAAGTCCAAGCTTGTGGGGATGCTATTAGTAGTGCCGTGGCACATCTTGTCCCTATTGAATTTTAAGTTCAATTTTTTTTTTTTTTTTTTATTTGCCCCTTTTTCTGGCAGGACCACCGAGGCAATCCGCCCTGGTCACGGCCCCCAGAGACCTCTACCTCCGTCAGTTGCTGCTGGGGACCCACAGTCACCCCTGGCTTGCCCCCCAGAGGGTGGGGCTGCGGGCCACCTTCGTGACCCCGGAACTGTAACTGGTCGGGGTCCCGCAGCGACGGCGGCAATGTGAGGCTCTCCAGGGAGGGCTTCATAGATCAGTGGTCCTGCCCGCCTTCTTTTTCCACCAGATTTTCTCCCCGGAGGAGGCGGGGACGTGCAATGACACCAGCGTCCGCCCAGCCTCCTCCTCCCCACGTCGAGCGTCGGTTGCGTGGAACTCCTGGTCTCCACCAGGGGTCCCTATCGCACCGAGTGCTGCCCGCGCCCTCTCCCCGGAGTAGGAGAGCTGCCCATCGGACGCTCGATCCTACTCCCCCCCGGCCGGCCCTCCGACAACCCGGATCTGTTCCCGAACCAGGGTCGCCGGCGTCGCAAGCTGAAATCCCACCGCTGCACCGATGAGCCGGCAAGTTCAATTTTCTTATGACGCATTTAAGAGCCAAAAAGAGTTCAAAGAGCTTAAGTGTAACTGTGGGGACAAAACTCAGTCCTTTACTAAGAACGCTCTTGTGTGCTTGAGTGAAAGGGTGAGAAGACAGATTAATAGTAGTTTCTCTTCTTCCCTCTGTATGGTCGCCTCCTGTAGTTACTCTGTGTTGGCTGTTGGTTCTGTCAATGGCCACCTCCTCTGCTTGTGGCCGCCCTTTCTTGTGTGCTTCCTGCAGATTTGAAATGAACCAGGTGGGCTCTCCTCTGGGGGTGTTTCTGCTGGAGCCTCCTGAGCCTCTTCTAAAATATCCTCAAGCTCCATACCAGACGCACAAGTGGATATATGTATATTGTTTTTAAGGTTGATTTTGGAGTGTCCCTTTTATTCCTTGGTCCATGTGGGTGGTTAAGATTATCTCTTTTCCAAGAGAACACTTGACTGTTAGCATAATCTTCATTATCACATTCAGATTTCTTAAGCTTCAAAGCTTTTAATTTAGTGTTCTGTTTCTGTACCACCTCCTTGAGTGACAGTTCAAAGTTTTGGAGTCCAGGTACTCTTTGAACTGCAGCAAACCAAAACAAAAAAGCAGGCTCATACATGGCTAAGAAATATCAGTCCACACTCTTGGGCATTATATCAAGTAGTTTTAAAGGTTAAAAAGCAGTATAAAAAGGGAGCAAATATCCCGAGTAGAAACAGTGCTGGCACACCCCTCCTAGCGTCAACATTCATGTCAAAGACAGAAGCTTTATCATAATGTCAGCAGCTGGGTTAAAGACACTATATAGTGTGCAAATCCCCCCTCCCCTTTTTGAAAACAACAAGAAGCATTAATGATATAGCATTTAAAACCATATACCACTCATGGACAAATGTAAGTCATCTTTAAAAACACTTATCTACATAGTGCTACTACAAAAGTGTAATATCTGAAGGTGCAACTGTGTTTTTAAATAAGTAAACATAAAGTGCAACATATATATATATGAGTTAATGTTAGAGGTGCAAAAGTGCATTTAAATAGTGCATATCTGAAATTTGTACAAGTATGAACAGAGGTTAAAACTTATGTATGTATGAAAATATTTTCAAATTACACTAAACACTATAAACTGAGTTCAACAAAAACTCTGTACACCTAGCTAACTTGAGGAGGAACTCGATTATTTTCATCTATATCTAATATTATCTGAAAGGCAGTAAGATGTTGAAGGGGGGTCACAAATGAAGGAAATTTTTATCATGAAACAAATAAAAATTAAAAACAATCTTTTCTCAATGTTATCCTCTTAATAAGCAGCATGTCACATCTAACATCTATTCCAAATAACTATCTCTGTACATATATATATATATTGGCAGTATATTTCTAATTCTGTGGAATACCAGGTTATAAAGGCTTGTCTACAAAATACCATCTTAATCTAAGTTGTCATTTTTGTCTATGCTTCTTAAGGAACGGAGCTAACTGGAAAGAGTCATTTAGCCCACGGTGGCAACCTGCTCTTAGCTTGTATTGCCAAAAACGTTTCACTGCATAGCAGTTTATTGTCCAGATCACCTACTCTTGGACCTAGTGTTATTTGTTCAAGGCCCCTGAATGTGAAAGAGTGTCCTGGTCCAGTCTTGGCAATATGACAGGCTAGTGCATTTTCTTTTCTGTTGGTCCTAATGCAGCCCAAATGTTCAAGCACTCTGTCTTGGAATTTCTACTAGTTTGTCCTACGTAAAAGCAGTTACAGGTGCAGGTCACCAGATAAACAACTGCTTCTGTATGGCAACAAATACAACTTCTCACATGATGTACTTGTCTATTATTAGGTATTTCAAAGAAAGATCCCACCTGTATACGGTTACATGCGGAGCAGTTCCCACACCTGAAGTTGCCGTTTGGTAATGCGGGACCTTTTTTCACTGTGACGTTCTTTCTGCTATGAACCTGTAAGTCAGCCAGGTTACTTCCTCTACGATAAGTAAACTTAGGACCATGTTCAAACACTTCTTTTAGCCTGGGTTCCACACTCAAAATGTACCAATGCTTCTCTACAATCCTTTCAATATCTTGCGCCTGCACATTAAAAACAGCAACAATGTTAGGTGTCTGAACAAATTCTTTGTTTCTCTTCTTGTCTTTATTCTTAAGGAGATCCACTTTATTAATGCTGTCAACTCGATCAATTGCATTTTAAGGCACTTCTTAGTATACCCCCGTGCTTGGAACCTCGTCATTTCTTGTTTACCGTTATGATACCCTTCATCTGTACTACAGTTTCTCTTTATGTGCATATACTGTCCAACCAGTATGTTGCTGGCTATATGCTTGGGATGCCTGCTGTGACAGTGCAGGACAGCATTCCTGTCTGTCTCTTTTCTAAAGATGTTAGTAGACAATCCCCCTCCCCATCTTTTTGAAATTATCAAATCTAAAAAGGCCACTTGTTCAAAACTTGCTGTAACATTAAATTTCAAATCTGAATTGGTTCCCTCCAAATATTGCACAAAATCTTGTAACTGTTCATCATCCCCTTTCCAAATCATAATAATATGATCCATAAAACATCGAAAAAATTGATCTGGTTCAGAAATGGATTATTTTCTTCATTGTGCACCCATCTAGCCTCCCACTCTGAGAGATAAATGTTAGTGTAGTTGGGGGCCATTGATGCTCCCATGGCTGTTCCCTTAATCTGGTAATATAGTTATCCATTATACATAAAAAAAAAAAACATTTTGGTCAGAACTAACTCTAGCATATCTAATATGAACAGAATGAATGCATTCTGTTCTTTTCTAGATTTGCTAGTGTGAGTTCTTTTTTTTGAATTTATCTTTATTATCAGGTTTTGTACACACAGTCAGTTTTGACAGTTTACAAGAGAAATATTTCTTATACAGGATCTCAATATTGTTACAATTTTATATAATTTGCCTTATTTCTAGTATTCTGACCCTTACTATTACCACAGTTAGATTATATCAGTTTAATAACTCCCAGCTTCACCAACAGTTTCCCTCTTTTCATTCTACTCCCGTTGTTTCTTTATTCAGTCTTCTGTTCCTTGCCCTCCAAAGGTCTCTCCTCCATTCTGACAACCACCCTGTGTTTAAAACCCACTTAGGGCACAAATTTGAGATCTGTGTCAATTTGATGGAGAATTCACTTTTGCCACTTAGTGGTAAAAGTTTGTGTCTTGTTTTGTAGTTTGGCAGTTAGGTTCATTTCTCCATTTTATATATACTCTGCATGACAATGTGCCAATCTTTAATGGCTGGAGTTATGGGAGACATCCACCATCTAGTGATGGATTTTTTTTGCTGCCAATAAGTATATTGTTAGGAGGGATCTAGTCCAAGGAGGACAGTGATCTGGATAAATGGCAAATATAACCTCCTTTGCTGTCAGTTCAATGGGCTCTCCAAGACAGAGCACAATCTCATTTTGTAGGATAAGCCAGAAAGGCATGAGACATGGGCATTGCCAAAAGATGTGTCCTAGAGTTGCAAGGGTATAGCCGCATTTCCTCCAGCAATAGCCATACCTCGCTGGAAGATATTTGGCTAATACCTCCAGGGAGCAGAAATATCTGGCTCTGCAATTCCGTACAAACTCCCTCCAATGAGGGGAGGATGTAATTTTATTTGCTTGTACTGTTGTCCCTAGCCACTCCGTCATTGAGACATCAATACCCAGGTCCCTGTTCCACCCCTTCAATATTGATTCTGTGGATTCCTCTGTTGCCTCCCTCAAGCCTTTATAAAGTGAGTCAATGAGATGGGTGCAGGTATTACCCCTTATAGAGTCTATGAATATTTTGTATAGCAATGGTGCAGGGGAGGAAATCCTGGCCTTTATTATGCAATTCTGAAGGATATGATTTCTAATTTGGAAGTATCTGAATAAATCGTATCTTTGGAGGTTATAGTTATCAATAAGTTTATCAAAGGGAAGGATTCCCTCAGCATCTAAGAATTGGAAGAGATGTGTTAGACCGAGATGTCTCCATCTGATAAATGTGAGGTTGGTCTGTGCTGGGAAGAAGGAATCGTTTTCGGATATTACTTTGCAGTATTCGAAGATGGGCCTAGGGTCCTTTTTCTTTTGCATTCCTAACCATATACTGAGTGTGTTGGCTGTGATGTTTGTGAAATTTTTGGGTGGTGGGGTTTTCCCATCTGAGGAAAAGAGGATTTTTTTTAATATTGAACATGTCTTTCAGGTGGAACTCAAGAGTCTTCCAGGGGGTACTATGGGAGTACGTTACCCAAAGAAGGAGGGTACAAAGGAAGGCTGCCCTTGCATATTGTTTAGGGTTGGGGAGGTTTACTCCACCCTGGGTCAGAGACAACTTCAATATGGATAAATGGATCCTTGGGTGTTGATTTACCCATATGAACTTGAAGATAATTTTATCCCAAGATTTAAAATAGTAAGGAGATGGGAAAATAGGAATATTCTGGAATAAGTATAGTAGGCATGGCAAGATGTTCATTTGGATCACCTCGATCCTTTGCAAGAAAGATAGGGAGAGATTAGACCACCTCACCAAGTTGGATTGTACTGAGTTTGATAGGGGTTCATAGTTGACCAGTTCTAAAACTCTTAAATTAAGAGGAATGTGGATCCCCAGATATTTCATTTTCGTTTTATCCATTTAAGTGGGTATGTCTGGCATATAAATTTAGATGGTGAATAATTGAATATCAGGATTTCTGTTTTTTGTAATGTTTAGTTTAAGCCTGCTATCTTCTCATAGTATTTAAGTATTTTTCTAGCTTCCAGGATTGAATCGGTGGGAGATAGTAGAGACAAAAGGATGTTGTCTGCAAACAGGCTGATTTTGTATGCCTGTCAGCCTAGGTGAACACCCTCCACCCTCAGTGTTTCTCTAATTGCCACAGCCAGTGGTTCCATGTAGAGGGCAAAAAGAAGGGGGGTTAGGGGACAACCCTGACGGCTCCTACATTGTAACTGGATTAGGGGAGATACTCCTCCATTTGTTCTGACATAGGCCTTAGGAGATGCATATAGATTGCCTAGCCAGGTTAAAAAGGAATCTGGGAAGTGAAATGCCCTCAGAGAGTCCCATAGAAAGGGCCAAGAGACCCTGTCAAAAGCCTTTTTTCAGCATCGAGGCTGATAAAGGCTGCTGGGATTTTGCTACGTTGGACATGTTCCAATAGAATAAGGATTTTACAGGTGTTGTCAGATGTGGTTCTATGTTTGATAAAGCCTGCTTGGTCAGGGTGTCTAATTTGGGGGAGAATATTTTCCAATCTTGTTGCCCAAATAGCTGTAAAAATGTTATAGTCAACATTTAAAATTGAGATTGGATGGTAACATGCCAGGTCCATTGTATGTTTATTAGGTTTAGGGATTGAAGTCAGTGTGGCATAGGCCCAGGATGGGGGGGGGAGCACCTCCTTGAGCTACCTCCATATAGAGTAAATGCAGCTTGGGAAAAAGTTCAGCTTGGAACATTTGGTACCATTCTGCAGGGAAGCCATCAGAGCCTGGGCTGCATTCAAGGGACAGAGTTGTAATGGCAATTTGGACTTCTGATTCCCTAATAGGGGCTTCTAAAGTTTTAATCTGTGTTGTTAATTTGGGAAGTGGAAGATTGTTTAGGAAATTGAGTATGTCATTCAAGGTGGCCCTATTATCCTCTTTGTATAAGTTTTGATAGAATTCGATAAAGATTTGCCTGATTTCAGATTCCTTGTGGGAAACCTATCCCGTTTTTGGGTTTCTAATTTTAAGAATAGTGGCTGTACGTTTTTAGTCTGTAAACCGCTGGGCCAATCTCCGAGCCCCCCCAGGTCTCTCCTTGTGAGAGGATTGTCTTAAATATATTAGGGATTGTTGAATTTTACAGTCAATTATTTTTTGTAAGGCCGCTTTAGTGTCTCCTGTTTTATTTTTAAGTTCTTTATCTGCATCTCTGTAAAGGAGTTGGTAATCCTGGAGTTGATTTAGGAGATCGTGATACTCAGCTTCCCTATCCCTTTTTTGCTGTGTGGCAAAGGTGACAATTTTGCCCCTCAAAGTAGCTTTCTAGGAGTCCCATTGCATTGTCTCTGATATTGTAGGAGAGGAATTTTCTGTAATAAACTGGGGAATTCTTTGTTTTACAGTTTTCAGAAATTCTTTGCCTTTTAGATTTAGGGGGTTGAGTCGCCAAAGGGTTAGTTTCGGTACTTTACCTAAATCTAGTTTTAGTAATAAGAAGTGGTGATCGGATAGAATTTCTGGGCCTATAGAAAGATCTTGGATGGTTGAGAAATGTTCACATGTAGCTAAAAATAATCCAACCTGGAATACGTGTGAAATCTATTTGAGTAGTAGGTGAAGCCCAGAGAGGACTGAAACATTTTCCGCCAAATGTCCAGTATCCCTAGGTGGTCGAGCATTCCCCTAAGCTGTTTAACTGTGCTGATTTTCTGATGTCTCTGTGGGTTTGAATTGTCTAGTTGAGAAGATAGTGTCATATTTAAATCGTCCCCTAGAATCAATTAGTCTTGGAGCATATCCTATAATTTGGATATAAATGCCCTGATATCAGTGATCCCTGCCTGGGGAAGGAGATATATATTAACCAGAGTAATCCTTTGGGTGCATAAAATACCTTGTATAATAACAAAACACCCTTGACTGTCAATGTGTGTGTCATACATGTCTAGGGGGGTAGTGGAGGGGATGAGAATTGCCACTCACCGATTCCGTCCACTAGGGTGGAAATAGGCAAATACTTGGTATCGCTGTCCCCATCTCAATTTTTGATGTTCGAGGCCTGAGAAATGTGTTTCTTGGAGGAAGTAAATATCCGCTTTTTGTTTATTAAGATGTTGCATGAGATGTGAGCATTTGATTGGGTTATGTAAACCGTTAGTGTTCTGGGAGAACATTTTTATTGGTTGCGTAGCCATGGTGATTCTATGTTTCTAATATTCTTAGTACTTTTTCTTTCTAGGGTAGCAGAGACAGGAAGTATCTGGATCACCCTCCCCAGTGGTGAATGGTCAACTAGTGGGTCATACATCACCTTTTTCATTGTTTCATGCTCTGTTGTAAATAAAATCCTTTTAAAGTAATTGAAACTTGCCTCGTGTGTTTTTTCTCTCTTCCCAACCCCTGTTTAACCACTATAATAAGTAGAACATCATCATATTTCCTGTTATAAACTACGATATGTCTAGAAACTAAATTAATATATAGTTGAAGAACATTAACAAGTAAGTAAACTATATACAAGTTGACTCCCACAGTAGAGTTGCTTACTTTGTGCAACCTCTGGTTTCTCCTGTTCAAGTTCCTAATAGGAACTGGGATGGAGTTTAGAGTCTTGGAGCCCCCCAAGGGGGTGGAAGTCCCCCAGAGGAGCAAGAAGGCCCCAATTAGGGCAAGTAGACCTAGTGGGTGCCCTCCCTGGGAGAGAACCAGCATGGTGAAAGAAAATCAGTTGGTTTCATAGGGTCTAAGGCCCCCACACGTCTGTAAAGAGGATCTGTATGCCACCATCGGAGATGGTTAGGGAGGCGAACTAATGGGGCTCTTAAGAAAAATTCCTGTCAGGGAATTTTGAGAAATTCGAATAGTGAGGGAGGGTATTCTCCCTTATGTGTTTAAAATGGAGGTACCAGAATACTCTTGTGGGTATTAGCCTGTGGGGATCAAGTGAAGAGAATCCACCAAGGAAAAAGAGAGGAAACCCAATACCCCACAGGGCCCTGTAGGTAAAGGGAGGGGGCGGCCATGTAGAGCTCAGCTCAAAATGGGTCGGATGTCACCAAGGTAACATAGTGGTGAGATCAAGTGAGCAGGTCATCTTGCCTTAATTATGTAATTCCCCCTGTCTCCCCTCCCCCTACATGGGAGGAGTCCCTCCCCCCCATCAGTAAACTCTCCCCCCTTGTGTTTGGCCATTTCTTTACAAGCACCCACTATTAATGAGGCTGGTTAGTAATCTGGTTCTCTCTCCAATCATAAAGCCTTGTTTTTGGCATCTCAACATGGTTTAAAACTAGTACATCTCATAGAAACATAGAAACATAGAAGTTGATGGCAGATAAGGACCGCAAGGCCCATCCAGTCTGCCCATTTTTTTTTACCTTATAAATGTGCCATCAGCCTTTGCTCTATAAGTGGCCTATCTATTCATAGTCATTTGTATTGCTCCCTTATGCCTATCCCATGCCTGTTTGAAGCCCTGCACTGTATTCATAGCCACCACTTCTTGTGGTAAGCCATTCCATGCATCCACCACCCTTTCTGTGAAAAAGAATTTCCTCACATTCCCCCTTAATAGGCCCCCCTCTAATCTCATGCTGTGTCCTCTTGTCCTGCTATTTTTTCTTATATTTAAACATGTTAGACTCTTTCACCTTGTTAATGCCCTTAAGGTGTTTGAATGCCTCAATCATATCACCTCTCTCCCTCCTTTGCTCAAGGGTATACATATTGAGCTCTGTTAATCTGTCCTCATATGTCTTCTGATGCAGTCCTGCACCATTTTGGTTGCCCTTCTCTGGACTGCCTCAATTTGGTTAATGTCCTTGTGAAGGTGTGGCCTCCAATACTGCGAGTACTCAGATGGGGCTAACCAATGTCTTGTAAAGGGATTATTACCTTCCTCTTACAACTTGTGATAACCCTACTAATACACCCTAACACCCCCTAGCCTTACCTACTGCTTTGAGGTCTGCTTGGATGATTTCAGGTCATCAGTAATGATGATGCCCAAGTCTCTTTCTTCCTTTGTGACTGCCAGCAACTCCCTCCCAGCCTATAGGTGGCTTCAGGGGTTTCTCTTCCCTATATTGCATGATTTTTGCACTTCTTTGCATTAAATCCCATTTCCACTCTTCTGACCATTTTGCTAGTTTATCCAGATCTCTTCTCATTCTGCCCACCCCATCTGGATCATCTACTCTGTTGCAGATCTTGGTGTCATCTGCAAATAGACAAACTTACCCTCTAGTCCATCTGCAAGGTCACTAATGAAGATGTTGAAGGACTGGCCCCAGGACTGATCCCTGAGGTACCCACTTGTGACTTGCATCTCTTCTGACTGTATACCATTTACCACCACTCTCTGTTTTCTGCCTGTCAACCAGTTTGCCACCCAGTTGACCAACTTCTGACCCACCCCGAGCCTACCCAGCTTATTTATCAATCTTCTATGTGGAACAGTGTCAAAAGCTTTGCTGAAGTCAAGGTAGGCAACATCAACTGCTCCCCCTTGGTCCACCACTCTGGTTACCCAGTCAAAGAAATCTATGAGATTAGTTTGACAGGACCTTCCTTTTGTAAACCCATGCTGTCTTGGATCCTGTGCCCCTATGGATTCCAGGTGTTGCACTTTCCTTTCCTTAAGGAGTGCCTCCATAATCTTGCCCACTACTGAGGTAAGACTGACTGGTCTGTAGTTCCCCGCCTCCTCCCTGCTACCACTCTTGTGGAGCGGGATCACATGATAAATGCTTCATTGGCAAGCTTTTAAACTAGTCAAAGGGGGAGGCACTGACAAGCAGCAGAAAAATCCCAGCCTCTCTCTACAAAACAGGGTACTAAATGAGAAAAAGACCAAGGTAGAATGGTCAGTGGGGGATGCTGCAACAGAAGGTAAAGCCATCAAAAAATGGAGAGCAATGAGTACCAATGCCCGTAGTCTAGGTAACAAGCTTCCTGAATTAGTGGCCTTGATGGAGGAGGAACATCTGGATATCATGGCAGTCACAGAAACATGGTACACACAAAACCATGACTGGGACGTAAACATACCAGGAAATACTCTCTATAGGAGGGACAGGGAGGGTAAAAGAGGAGGAGGAGTAGTTCTTTACATAAGGGAAGGAATAAAAGCAACAGAACAAAAGGGTAAACAGGGAGGAGAGGAAGCACTGTGGGTAAATTTGGAGACAGGCAATGGCACCACAATCCGCACAGGGGTTGTATACAGACCCCCTTCTCAGGAGGAGGAAATGGACAAGGAAATGATAGAAAGTATACTTAGAATGGCAGAAAAAGGGGAGATATTGCTGATGGGTGATCTGAATATGCCAGATGTTAACTGGAGTGCAGTTGCAGCTGCCACTTTGAAGAGTGCAGTTATTCTAGATTCCCTACAGGGGGCATGCCTAAGACAACTAGTACTGGAGCCCACTCGGGAGGGCAATATTAGACTTGATACTCTCAAATGGAGAATGGAGAGGATCATAGATGTAGAAGTGGGTAGCCATCTGGGAACTAGCGACCATCGAACAGTATGGTTCACAATAAACACAGCAATAGAGTCAAGCCATACAAAGACAAAAGTACTGGACTTTAGGAGAGCTGACTTTGCCAAAATGGGTGAGTGCCTAAGAGACGCACTAGCAAATGAGCAGGAAGAGTGGTGGAAGAACAATGGGGAATAATAAAAACTGCCATCACAGAGGTATTGAGCCTTTGTGTGAAGCAAATAAACAAACAAGCGAGTAAAAACCTCTATGGTTCTCAAAGGAAGTGGCAGTGAAGGTTCAAGAGAAAGGAAAGCATTCAGGAAGTACAAGGAATCGCAAGAAGGAGCAGGACAGAGAACTGTATCAGTTAAAGCAAAGGAGGCTGGGAAGGCAGTCATAACAGCAAAGGCCCAAACCGAGGAAAAGATAGCCAACTCAGTTAGAAGGGGATAAAACCTTTTATAGGTACATCAGGGCGAAGGAAGACCAGGGAGGGATAGTGAGGCTTAATAAAGGGAGGGAGGGTGGGCAGAGGAGACTGTGAAAAGGCAGAGATACTAAACAAATATTTTGCTCAGTATTACAAAGGAAGAGGAGGTACATAAAACAAACAGTAGTACACTCTGGATACAGAAGTTGATACCGGCCCATTTACAGAAGAAAAGGGTTCTGAAAGAACTCTTAAAACTGAAGGTGGACAAAGCAATGGGCCTGATGGGATTCATCCAGAATTCTAAAGAACTAAGGGTAGAACTAGTGACACTGACTACCCTTTTAACAAATCATGGAAGGATGGGGTGGTACCGAGGACTGGAGGAGGGCAGATGTGATTCCTTCACAAAAGTGGGAGCAAGACAGAAGCAGGAAACTATAGACCTGTTAGTTTAACCTCAGTGATCGGAAAATGATGGAATCACTTCTAAAGGAAAGAATTGTCAGTATCTAGAGGCCAGAGGGCACAGGACCCTAGGCAGCATGGATTCACAGCGGGAAGGTCATGCCAGATGAATCTGATAGATTTCTTTGACTGGGTGACCAAAGTAGTAGATCAGGGAGGGGCTGTGGACATGGCCTACCTAGACTTTAGCAAGGCATTTGACACAGTCCCACACAAAAGATTAATATACTAATTAGCCAGCCTGGGAGTGGGTCCCAAGATGACAGCCTGGGTAAAGAATTGGCTGGAGAATAGGACACAGAGAGTAATAGTAAATGGAGTCCACTCAGAAGAAAGGAGGTTACTAGTGGGGTACGCAGGGGTTCAGTATTAGGATTGAGTCCTCTTCAATGTCTTTATAAGCGACATTGCAGAAGGACTGGAAGGAAAAGTATGTCTCTTTGCAGATGACACTAAGATCTGCAACAGAGTTGATACACAGGGTGGGGTGGAAAGGATGAGAAGGGACTTGGCAAGAGTTAGAGGAATGGTCAAATGTATGGCAGCTTAGATTCAATGCTAAGAAGTGCAAGGTAATGCACCTGGGAAACAAAAACCAGGGAAGAAGTACACAATGGGGGTGAGATACTAACAACAACAAAAATGGAAAGGACCTGGGGGTAGTCATATCAGATGACCTAAAGATGGGCAAGCAATGTGAGAGGGCAGCAAGGAGGGCTGGGGGATACTGGGATGCATAGGGAGAGGCATCACCACTAGAAAACAGGAAGTTATTATCCCTCTGTACAGACAGCTGGTGAGACCCCATCTGGAGTACTGTGTGCAGTTCTGGAGACCCAATCTCCGCAAAGAGACATAGACAGGATGGAAGCTGTCCAGAGGAGGGCAACTAAAATGGTGCAGGGTCTGCACCGGAAGACATATGAAGAGAGACTTAAGGAGCTTAATATGTACAGCCTCGAGGAAAGGAGGAGAGGGGACATGATAGAAACTTTCAAGTACCTCAAGGAATCAACAAAGTCCAAGAGGTAGCATCTTTCAAAAAAATATTACGCAAGAACAAGAGGGCACAATTTGAACATGGGGGGCGGCTCAGAGGTAATTTAAGAGTAGTTTTTTCACAGAGAGGGTTGTGGATGCATGGAGCAGCCTTCGGAGGAAGGTTGTGGAGTCAAAATCAGTGGTGGAATTCAAGCATGCATAGGATAGTCATAAGGCAATTCTGGGGGGGGGGTAGGAAGAAGTAGGCTGCTGGTTAACTAGGATCTGCAACTTATCCAGTAGGTAGGGAAATGGGCAGACTGGGTGGGCCAAGCAGTCCTTATCTGCCGTCAAATTCTATGTTTCTATGTTTCTATGAGCCCTTCTCCAGTCTTCTGGGACCTCTCCTGTGCTCAGAGACTCACTAAACAGTTCTGCTAATGGCTCTGCTAGTTCCACCTTTAGCTCCTTAAGTACCCTGGGATGTATGCCATCAGGTCCCATTGCCTTATCCACCCTGAGCTTAGCAAGCTCTTGTAGGACCCTTTCTTTTGTGAAGGGAGTAGTGCTCACCTCCCTCCCCCCTGTGTCCATGATGCTGAACTGTGGGCCCTGCCCTACCTTCTCTTCAGTAAATACTGGGCAAAAGTATCTATTTAGGATAGATGTCTTTACAGGTCCTCCTCTCACATGCTCCTTTTCTCCATTAAACAGCAATACCCCTCTGGACTTTCTCCTTTCACTAATGTATCTATAGAAAGTCTTGTCACCTTCTTTTACTGTTCGTGCTAGTGTTTCCTCAGTTTGGGACTTTGCCTGCCTTACTGCCTTCCCTGCTTCCCTTAGGGCAGTTTGGTATGCCTCCCTATTTTCATCCCACTGTGTTCCCTTATATTTCCTGAAGGCCAGCCTTTTGGCTCTGACCTTTTCTGCTACTGTATTTGAGAACCAAAGTGGTTTCCTTCTTCTTTTGCACTTCCTTTTCTGTCTAACACAATGGGATGTTGCTTCAAGTATTGCATCATAATGCTGCCCACTTTGCCTGTACCCCCTCACCTGTGTTTCTTTTTGCCAGGCGGAGCTTAACTCTGTTGGTCATCTTATCAAAGTCAGCTCCTCTGAAGTCCCATATTTTTGCCTTGAAATGGGATGATTTAGATGTAGTAGCCAAATTGAACCATACCATGTGATGGTCACTGGCCCCCAGGTGACCTTCTACCTGGAGATCTGTGATCCCTTCCCTGTTAGTCAGTACTAGATCTAGGATAGCCCTGTCTCTTGTGGGTTGTTGTACCAGTAGTCTTTACAATAATAATGTGAGACCCTTAGTATATGTAGATTAGGTAACAAAGTTGCTTCTTAATGCCCAGTCAGTGGGCCTGGATACACCCTGTGTCAGCAAGAAACATCACCAGAGTAACAGAAGGTAAACCCTATGGAATCTTTAGTCAATGAGGGAATGTTTCATCTGAAGTCACCTTGCGGCCAATATGAAGGTCAAATAATTTGTTCTTAATCTTCAAGATTCCCATTCCATTTTTAAATAGGTAAATTACACAGTCATTTGCTGGTAAAAATCCCATGCCATGCAAATTCCACTTGAGTCACCCTGAAGACCTCGGACCATGAGGCCTCCATGAAATTCCCAGTTCCTCCAGGACTCCCTCGCTTCGAAGCTAGTGGTGAGCCACCCCCCCCCCCACCGAGTGAGACTCCACCGCCAAAAGGAAACTCAAGGCAGCATGACTAAAGGAGGCATGCAAGGGAGGAAGGGAATAGTCATGTCATAGGATAGACGGGGTAATGACATCAATGTTTGTGCCCGCCAGCCTGGTCAAAGGCCCGCCATCGGAGGGCCATATTGTCCAGAAATGCAATACGTAAAGTCTGATTAAAATTATTTATTTTATAATTGCCCTGGGCATAATAGAGGCACCCCCCCCCCATCAGCCACAACAATAAGAATAAACTTCCCTCCCAGTACGCCCCCCAAGCCCAGCCAGTTTTGGGGGAAGATCTAGCCCCACCTGGAGAGAAAAATAGAAAGATGTTACCAGATTCCTTCAGGTGACTAGGGTCGGATGTCTCAGTTGGTGTAGTTTCCATAGTATATCAGTCAGTGGGAGATTTGATAGTTGCTTGTCCAAAGCTGGATTTTTAAATTGTTTCAATCTCAACCTCAGAGTGTCCAAGGACTTCCCATTAATGATGTCACAGGAGTCCAGGTCTTCAATTGCTTCAGTGGCCGAGGAGTAGGTCTGTGGGCTGGAGGGCAGCTGGACCCCCAGCTTAGCTGGGTAAGAAGTACGATATTTTAATTTTTGAGATCGTAGGTGAGGGAACAGGATTGCAAATTTTCTCTTCGCTGGCGCTTGGAGCATGGGGCATAATCGTTATCGAATATTAGTCGATGTTGTCCCAGCATTACACAACCCTTCAACCAGGCCTTCTGCAGAAGCTGTTATTTGATCTGGTAGCTTTGAAAATGGATTACAAAAGATCGAGACTTGGAGTCTGGACGAGCTGGCTTAGTCCCAAGGGCATAGTGTGCTCGTTCAATGTTGAGTTGAAATTCCGGTTCTAGGTTTAACACCAGTCGAAGAAGACATCCTGAATATGCTACTCTGTCTCTCCCTGTTCGTTTTCAGGTAAGCCAAATATCCTAATGTTTTTGCATTGGCCCCGATTCTCAGCGTCTTCCTGCCAAATTGACATTATGAGTTGTTCCGATACCATTATTTTTATCATTTCCTCCAGGTTGTCTATACGTGAGGTGTGTTCTGAGATTTGTTGGTCGGCCTCGGCCATGTGTGACAGTGGGGAGCCTATGTCTGCTTTTAGTTCTTTTATAGAGTTACGCATTTTGTCCCTAAATTCTGCAATTGCCTGGAGTATAGCCTCACCAGAAGATGAATCTGGAGTTTTTTTCTGTTCTTGGCATTGGAACTGGTTGATGTTCTTTTTGAATCATTGGAGGAGGAGGATTTTGGATTCTGCTTTAAGTCAGAGACTCCACAATCTTCCATCTCCTCCATGTCTGCTAACAGGTGGTAGTGGTTATGCTGAACTTTAGCCATTACCTCCAGCAATTTTCAGTCAACAGGGATCCCACTTGATTATGTAGTGTGTCGATTCTGTTAAGATGGTATTTTTTTTGTAATTAGCTCCTGATTGTTATAGATTGTGCGGGAGGGCCTCTTATCTCCGATGTTCACTCTTCCATACAGGAACCGGAAGTCCTGCTAGAGTTAGTTCTGACCAAAATCCTTTTATTGTATAATGGACAACTACATCACCAGATTAAGGGAACAGCCATGGGGGCATCAATGGCCCCCAACTACGCTAACATTTATCTCTCGGAGTAGGAGGCTAGATGGGTGCACATTGAAAAAAAATCCATTTCTCAACCAGATAAATTTTTTTGACGTTTTAGTGATGATATTATTATGATTTGGAAAGGGGGATGGTGAACAGTTACAAGATTTTGTGCAACATTTGAAGGGAACCAATTTGGATTTGAAATTTAATGTTACAGCATGTTTTGAACAAGTGGCCTTTTTAGATTTGATAATTTCAAAAGATGGGGAGGTGGGGATTGTCTACTAACATCTTTAGAAAAGAGACGGACAGAAATGCTGTCATGCACTATAACAGCAGTCATCCCAAGCATATAGCCAGGAACATACCAGTTGGACAACATATGCATATAAAGAGAAACTGTAGTACAGATGAAGGGTATCATAACGGTAAACAAGAAATGACGAGGTTCCAAGCACGGGGGTATAGTGAGAAGTGCCTTAAAAATGCAATTGATCGAGTTGACAGCATTAATAGAGTGGATCTCCTTAAGAATAAAGATAAGAAGAGAAATAGAGAATTTGTTCAGACACTTAACCTTATTACTGTTTTTAATGTGCAGGCACAAAATATTGAAAGGATTGTAGAGAAACATTGGTACATTTTGAGTGTGGAACCCAGGCTAAAAGAAGTGTTTGAACATGGTCCTAAGTTCACTTATCGTAGAGGAAGTAACCTGGCTGACTTAAAGGTTCATAGCAGAAAGAATGTCACAGTGAAAAAAGGTCCAGCATTACCAAACGGCAACTTCAGGTGTGGGAACTGCTCCACATGTAACCGTATACAGGTGGGATCTTTCTTTGAAATACCTAATAATAGACAAGTACATCATGTGAGAAGTTGTATTTGTTGCCATATAGAAGCAGTTGTTTCTCTGGTGATCTGCACCTATAACTGCTTTTACGTAGGAAAAACTAGTAGAAAATTCAAAGACAGAGTGGTTGAACATTTGGGCTGCATTAGGACCAACAAAAAAGAAAATGCACTAGCCCACCATTTTGCCAGTGCCGGACCAGGACACTTTTTCACATTCAGGGGCCTTGAACAGCTCCAAGAAGAGGTGATCTGCTATGCAGAGAAACGTTTTTGGCAGTACAAGCTAAGAGTAGAGTGCTTCCCTGGGCTAAATGACTCTTTCCAGTTAGCTCCCTTGCATAAGAAGTGTAGATAAAAATGACGACTTAGATTAAGATGGCATTTTGTAGACAAGCCTTTACAGTCTGGTATTCCACAGAATTAGAAATATACTGTTAATATATATATATATATATATATATATATATATATATATATATATACACAGAGATAGTTATTTGGAATAGGTGTTAGATGTGACATGCTGCTTATTAAGAGGATAAAATTGAGAAAAGATGGAGTTTTTTATTTTTATTTGTTTCATGATAGAAATTTCTTCCATTTGTGATCCCCCCTTTTGCCATCTTACTGCCTTTCAGATTCAATATTAGATATAGATACAAATAACTGAGTTCCTCCTCAAGTTATCTAGATGTACTGAGTTTTTGATGAATTAAGTTTATAGTGTTTTACATAATTTGAAAATATTTTTATATATAAATAAGTTTTAACCTGTTCATAAATGTACAGATTTCAGATATTCACTATTTAAATGCACTTTTGCACTTCTAACATTAACTCATATATATATATGTTGCACTTTATGTTTACTTATTTAAAAACACAGTTGCACCTTCAGATATTACACTTTTGTAGTAGCACTATGTAGGTAAGTGTTTTAAAGATGGTTTACATTTGTCCATGAGTGGTATATGGTTTTAAATGTTATGTCACTGATGCCTCTTGTTGTTTTCAAAAAAGGGGAGTGGGGTTGCACACTATGTAAGTGTCTTTAACCTAGCTGTTGATGTCTTGATGAAGCATTTGTCTTTGACGTGAAACGCTGACGCCAGGAGGGGTGTGCTACCACTGTTTGTACTCGGGGATATTTGCTCCCTTTTTAAACTGTTTTTTAATCTTAAAATAGTTTGACAAGAGTGTGGACTGATCTTTCTTAGCCATGTATGAGCCCACTTTTTTGTTTTGTTTTGCTGCATCTGCCTACCTTTGCGTGGCTCTGGCTACTACGTCCTGAGCCTCCTCTCTCCATTGTTCCTTGATGCTCTTTGAACTGGCGTACAATTTTCTCCTTGTCTAAAACTTGAGTTTTAAGGACTTCTTTCTTGGCCTTATAGTTGCAAGTAATACAGTGAACAAAAAGTATGGATGCCTGTTGCATTGGTACCAGTCCTTCATGAATGACTCTCTATCCTTGCCATAGCCAGGCAACTTGGGGACCCGCAGTCCCCTTGACACTCAGTTAACCCAGGCATAAGTCTCCAAAGATGTGTGGTTCCAATAGTTCCACCTCATTTTTAGTGTGGACTTTTCCAAGTCTTGAAAGGCCCAAGTCTCTAGGCTAGGCATCAGAACTGTGGGGGTAGACAGTACAGCATCTGGGTCATCATTTATTAAAGGGTTGGCATCCCCACTGAAACACAGAAACATAGAATTTGACAGCAGATAAGGACCGCTTAGCCCACGTAGTCTGCCCATTTTCCTACCTAACAGATAAGCTGCAGATCCTAGTTAACCAACAGTTTACTTCCTCCTATCCCCCACTAGGACTGCCTTATGTCTGTCCTATGCATTCTTGAATTCCCCCACTGTTCTTGACTCCATGACCTCCTCAGGGAGGCTATTTCAGGCATCCACAACCCTCTCCATGAAAAATTACCTCCTCACATTACCTCTGAGCTGTCCCCCCTTTATCTTCCAGTTGTGCCCCCTTGTTCTTGCACATCTCTTTTTCTGAAAGGTTCTACCCTCTTGGACTTGATTCCCTTGAGGTACTTGAAAGTTTCTGTCATGTCCCCTCTCTCCCTTCTTTCCTCAAGGGTATATATATTAAGCTCCTTTAGTCTTTCTTCGTATGTCTTCTGGTGCAGACCCTGCACCATTTTGGTTGCCCTTCTCTGGACAGCCTCCACTCTATGTCTTTGTGGAAATGGGGTCTCCAGAACTGCACACAGTACTCAGATGAGGTCTCACCAACTGTCTGTACAGAGGGATAACAACTCCCGTTTTCTACTATTGATGCCTATCCCTCTGCATCCCAGTATCCCCCAGCCTTCCTTACTGCCTTCTCACATTGCTTGCCCACCTTTAGGTCATCTGATATAATTACTCCCAGGTCCCTTTCCATTTTCACTGTTGTCAGTATCTCACCCCCCATTGTGTACTCTTCCTCTGGGTTTTTGTTTCCCAGGTGCATTGCCTTGCACTTCTTTGCACTGAATCTGAGCTACCATACATCTGACCATTCCTCCAACCTTGCCAAGTCCCTTCTCATCCTTTCCACTCAATCTTGTGTATCAACCCTGTTGTAGATCTTTGTGTCGTCTGCAAAGATACATACTTTTCCTTCCAGTTCCTCTGCAATGTCACTTGTAAAGACATTAAAAAGGATCAGTCCCATTACTGAACCCTGCAATACCCTGCTAGTAACCCTCCTTTCTTCACTGTGGACTTTGTTTACTACTACACTTTGCGTCCTGTTGTCCAGACAATTTTTTATCCAGGCTACTATCTTGGAACCCACTCCAAGGCTGGCTAACTTGTGTATTAATCTTTTGTGTGGGACTGTATCAAATGCCTAGCTAAAATCTAGGTAGGCCATGTCCACAGCCCCTCCCTGGTCTACTACTCTGGTCACCCTGTCAAAGAAATCTATTAGATTCATCTGACGCAACCTTCCCATTGTGAATCCATGCTGCCTTGGGTCCTGTGCCCCACTGGCCTCTAGGTACTTAACAGTTCTTTCCTTCAGAAGTGATTCCATCATTTTCCCTACCACTGAGGTCAAACTAACTGGTCTGTAGTTTCCTGCCTCTGTTCTGCTCCTACTTTTGTGAAGAGGAATCACATCTGCCCTCCTCCAGTCCTCAGCTACCACCCCATCCTCCCATGATTTGCTAAAGAGAGTAGTCAGCGGTGTCACTAGTTCTACCCTTAGTTCTTTTAGAATTCTTGGGTGAATCCCATCAGACTCCATTGCTTTGTCCACCTTCAATTTTATTAGTTCTTTCAGAACCCTTTCTTCTGTAAATGGACTGGCATCAACCCCTGTCTTCAGAGTGTTTCTCTTGTTTGGTTTAGGTACCTCCCCCTCCTCCTTTGTGAATACTGAGCAGAAATATTTGTTCAGTATCCCTGCTTTTTCACTGTCACCCTCTGCCCACATTCCCTTCCCTTTATTAAGCCTCATAATCCCTCCTTTGGTCTTTCTTCACTCCCTAATGTACCTATAAAAGGTCTTATCCCTCTTCTTAACAGAGTTGGCTGTCCTTTCCTCAGTTTGGGCCTTTGCTATTCTGACTACCTTCCCTGACTCTTCTTGCTTTAACTGATAGAGTTCTCTATCCTGCTCCTGCTGTGTTTCCTTACATTTCCTAAATGCTATCCTTTTCTCCTTAACCTTCTCTGCCACCTCTTTTGAGAACCATAGCATTTTTTTCCTTCATTGTGTTTTGTTGATTTGGTTTACACTAAGGTTTGTTGCCTCTGTGATGGCTGTTATGATTACTCCCCATTGTTCCTCCACCCCTTCTTCTTCCCTGTTTGCTAGTGCTTTTCTGAGGCACGCTCTCATTTTCCCAAAGTCAGCCCTTCTAAAGTCCAATACTCTTGCTTTTGTATGGCTTGACTATATGGCTGTGTTTATCGTGAACCACACTGTTTGGTGGTCACTTGTTCCCAGATGGCTACCCACTTCTAAATCTGAGATTCTTTCTCCATCCCCATTTGAGAGTACCAGGTCTAAGATTGCTCCCTTCCACGTGGGTTAAAATACTAGCTGTCTGAGGCATGCCCCTTGTAGGGCATCAAGAACGACCCTGCTCTTGGATGTGCCTGCAGCAAAGGTGCTCCAGTTAACATCTGGCATATTCAGATCCCCCATCAACAATATCTCCCCTTTTTCTGCCATTCTAAGGATGCCTTCTATCATTTTCTTGTCCATTCCCTCCCCCTGAGATGCGGGTCTGTATACAACCTCTATGCAGATTGTTGTGCCATTTCCTGTCTCCAGTGTGACCCAGAGTGCCTCATCTGCTCCCTGTTTACTCTTTAGTTCTGTTGCTTTGATCCCTTCCTTTACATACAGAGCTACTCCTCCTCTTTTACCCTCCCTGTCCCTCCTGTAGATTGTGTATCCTGGTATGTTGACATCTCAGTCATGGTTCTCTGTGTACCATGTTTCTGTGACTGCCACAATATCCAGGCAACCATCTTCTATCAAGGCCACTAGTTTAGGGAGCTTATTACACAGACTCTGGGCATTGGTACTCACCCTCCACTTTTTGACGGCCTTACCCCTTTTAGCCCCATCCCTGTCCTTACTGCCTTTGCCTTTTTTTACATTTACCTCTGTCCTGCTCCCTAATGACTTTTCCACCTTGGTGTTTACCTCACTAATTATCGTGTTTTTGGGGGGAGGCTGGGATTTCCCTGCTCTTTTCAGTGCCTCCCCCCTTGGCTAGTTTAAATGCTTGCCAATGAAGCATTTAAACCTCTCACCCAGGATCCTGGTTCCCCCACTGGACAGATGCAGACCATCGCACCAGTATAGATCTGCATCCCTCCAAGTGGCTCCCCAGTCCCCAATGAAGCCAAAAATCTGAGCTCCACACCAGTTTTTCAGCCATTCATTGTATTCCCTGGTGAGGAGTACCCTAGCATCACCCTTGCCATAGACAGGCAGCACCTCCGAGAAGGTTACCGTATGTGCTACTTGTCTAAGGCCACTCCCCAACTCTACAAACTCCTCTTGCACTGCTCTGATCCCATTCCTAGCCAGGTCATTTGTCCCTAGGTGGACAATGACATCCAGTTCACTCCCTCATGCAGCTGCTCCCACGATCCTAAAGATTCGCTTCCTGTCCCTCCAAGCCGTGGTGCCAGGCAGGCACCTTACCTTCCTCACCCCTTCCTCCACCACTTCTACCCCCCCCAATGATTGAGTCCCCCACCAGGAGTTATTTCTTTCCCATGTGGGATGCCATGCCACCCTCCTGTGGATCTCCTTTGTGAAGATTCCCAGCATCCTCCTTGGTCTCCACTGCAGGTGCCTCCATAGAGGAACCACTATCCACCACAAGAGTGTATGAATTGTGAAGAGGTACAGCTGGAGGGATGCAACTCTGTTCCACCACCATCTCCCTCCCTGAGCCCACCCTGGTCCAGCCTCTCCTCTTTCTTGGCAACCTCTGTGGTAGTGGCATTGGCCCTGGTAGTCCCTGGGTGGGGGTCAGCCTGGAGATGGGCAACCTCCTCTCTCAGGCCAGAGAGGTGCCTGCAAATAGGGCAGCATCGCAGCCTCCAGAATATCTCCCAGAACACTGCCGCCCCACAGCCATTGCACTGCACCACTCCTATCATGTCTTATTTTGTGTCCCCTTTCCTGTTTCTCTGTATGCCTACTCTCTCCTCTCCTCTCCTTATAACTCTCACCCTTCCTGCTCTGGGACAGCAACTTCTGATATTCTTCAGTAGCCTCCTTGCTTGCTCAGTGTCAGACCACCAGCAGCTAGGGTGGGAGAGCGAGCTACTTTTTTCCTTTAGGGTTGACAAAACTAATGTTTCTCTATGATCCTTCCCTTCCTACTGCCAAACAGGAAGTTCCTGTTGTCAGTCAAATCCAGTGGCTATAAAAGTAGAACTGGCTTAGGGTGGGTGGGATGCAGGGCAATTAATAAGAAAAAAGGCTAGCAACAGAAAGTTGTAATCAGGGTCACCTGCTTTTATATTGTCTAAGCCACACACCCAATTAAGCTCTCTCTCCTCCTACTGATTTAGCAAAGTAAGTTGATACAGTACCCTTCCCAACACAGAACACACACACTGACTTTCTTTCTTTTCCTTTTTTAACCCTAAATAAGACCCCTTCTACTTCTAATAAAGTATCTTATTGCTTAATCTCAACACTCATGAATCGAGCTGCTGAGAAAAATGGTCCTTACTTCCTGATGCAATATAGGATTCATAGGAATTTACAAGTCTTGAAGAAAATTTGATCATTTATGGCTCACCATTTTTAATGATAGTATCTCAATTTATTTTTGTTTCCAGTGCAGAAGCTGTCCAGATCCCTCTTAAAGATTTCTAAGCTATTGTTTTCAATGATGGTTCTAGCACGATCATTCCATATGGATACCACTCTTTGATTAATCCATATTACTTTTCTTTTTTGTTTTATACAGTTCCCCTTTTAATTCACATAAAATTGACATTAACATATGGATTCTCTTTTAACTTAAAACCCAGGTAGTGCCACAAATCTTTATCATGAAATCCTCTATAGATAAGGCACAGGTCACCCCTCAGCCTCCTGTACCCCAGTGTGTACATGTCCAAACTTATCAGTCATTCTTCATCTAGGAGATCTTTTAGATATGTTACCATTTTAGTTTACTTCCTTTCTGCACCCTTCAGCAGCTTTAGTTCTCTTTTAGTTTATGGAGCCAAGATTTGGCTGCAGTACTCCAAGTGGGACCTCACCTGTGCACCATAGAGGAGCATCAGCACTCTTTTACCTCTACTTTCAATATTCCTGTGTATCCTATCCATTATCCTGTAACACATTTTAGTCACCTCTCTAGTATGTCCTTTAAAGGGGAACTCTCAGCTACCCCACAGTAGTGCTGTGGGACCTAGAGGACCTGATTCAGCAACACAGGTATAAATTATTATTTTTTAACTGCTTACTGTTCTGTAGCTTTAGTTTCTGTCTGGTTGATCCTGTGTCTCTCTGCCTGCCATGCTGGTGAACAGTGTCCCCCGTGGCCAGCCCTCTGATGGTGCAAATGATGGGCTTAGCCAAGGAGGATGTCTATGTGCCAGAATGTCTTTTCTAAATCAGACAATGCAGAACAATGCCTTTTCAACCTTATTCTACCAGTATTGATTGCACTCAGCTCAGCTACATTGTCTGTGTAGTGATTGTGATAGGCTGACCCCTGTCATAGTGGACACCACTGGAATAAATTGAAACCCGATCCCCAAGCACTTTATATGTTTTGTATAATGTCCAACATGTTGGTTGGCTAGTTATAATGGTTTTCTGTGCATATTAACCTAAAAAAAAAACTAAGAGTACAGTTACAAAATGAGAGGGCTATCTTAAAAAGAATAACAAAAGTTTGTGTCTGCTTTTTCTAGATGTTAGCAGCCCCCTTCTAAGATATATTTTGCAGGAGACAGCATGAGCTAATTTGACCCTGCAGGAGAGTTTAGGAGAGCACAGAATGTTCTGATCTTGGCTTTGACCTTTAACAATGTTGTAAACAAGTTATGTAATGAGCTCCAGGTGGTTGCTAAATAACTGTTCTCTACGGAGCAAATACAGTGGCCCCCTAGTGGCTAGTTTTATTTTATGTTTGCTGTTAATCAAAAGGCAGTGGAACATTTTTTCAACTTCTAGTGAGCTTATAAAAAGGCCTACCTCAGTGCAAAGACAGGATAGATAGGTCAGTTGGATACTGACTGAGGAAGGTGGAAGACCCCCTGGTAGTGTGTGCTTTCACATGGTTTGATTTGTGCTAGGCTGAAGAAAAGCTTTAGAAACTATTGAAGCTAGGCAGTTGTCTGACTTACCATTTTGCTTTCTGTATATTTTACTTGATGAAAATAAAATGATACAGTAAATGCAGCCATGCATTTTTATGCACCTGAGTTGTGGTCTGCCTGAAACTGTGTTATCCTAAACCCATGCCTGGTGAAAGTGACAGCAAGTTGTCAGTTCCAAGAGAGCTACTTCATGTACTAGTTACATTGTCTGGCTTAGAGAAGATGTTCCTGCACATAGACGTTCTCCCCAGCTTAGTCCATCATTTGCATCATCAAAGGCTTGGCCACCAAGGACACTGATTGCCAGCATGGTGGGCAGGGGGACACAGGATCAACCAGATAGGAAGTAAAGCTATAGAACAGTAAGTAGCTAAAAAAATCATTTAACCTGTTTTGCTTAATCAGGACCTCTAGGTCCCACGGCATTACTGTGGGGTAGCTGAGAGTTTTCATTCAAAGGATAGATCTTTATTTACCAGTACACCTTGATCTTTTTCTTCTGAGGTTTTCTTGTTTTCTTGCCCAAGTAATTTAGCCCCAGTGTTTTTATTTCCCAGGTGGGAAGAAAACAGTACATTTTCAACATTAAATTCTAATTCATGCCTAGATGCCCTTTTCTCTAAGTGCTTAAGCTTTTGTCTTAGTCTATTTATTGAATCTTCAGTACCAACCTCTACCCCAGCCTTAAAGTAACTGCAAACGTAGATAAGACTTCCTCTTTGCACTGCAGTGATGCAACATAAACATTAAATAAGGCTGAGCCCAAAACAAACCCCTGCAGAACCCCACTTGTCAGTTTTGCTCACCTTAAATTATAACCCCTTACGGAAACCTGCTGTATTCTATCAGTAAACCATGAACTAATTAGCCTACTGTTTATACCCAATTCCTTCAATTTCAGAATAAATTCCTTATGGGGGATGGTATTAAAAGCTTTAATGTAATTCAGATAAATCACATCCACTGGTAAACCATTATCCAGTGCTCCACTTACAGTTTAAAAAATGTATCAAGTTTGTTTGACAGGACTTCCCCCTTATAAAGCTATGAGAGCTGGATCTGTCAGACCATGTACAGTAGTAAAGTTTTCAGTTTCATCCTTAATTATTACCTCCAAAATGTTCTGCACAACAGATGTCATGCTCATGCGTCTATAATTTATAAAATCAGATCTTGCCCCTTTCTTAAATGGCAGAACCCCATTGGTTTCTCACTAGGCTTTCACCACCTCACCTAAGTCCAGTGGTTTCTAAAATATATAAGTTATTGGCCCAGAAAACTCATCTGGCAGTTCCTTGGTTAATTTTGGAAGTATCCCATCCAGCCCCAGTTTATAGATATCAGCCTTTCCTTTATCTTGGCCTTATGCAGTATCATTCTTGAACTGGTGGTATTATCTATAACTTTCTTGTTTCCTACTTTTTTCTGTCTGAAAACATGTAAAAAGTATGTGTTTAATATATTCACCAACTCTTTTTTAATTTTTTATTTTATTCAAGGTATCAGAATTGCAAACTTTTGAGTCAGAGACTCATTTACAAAGGCTCCATGTCAGAGTACATAGGACAGTGTAGACAACCATATAACAAGATACAGTGGTGGTGTGGAAAACTCCGATACAAAGCAGTAGTTAAAGTTCACATTACAATTTTCTCAAAGTTAAGTAGCAGGTGTAGTAATACCCTATACAACATTTTAGCTAAAGCTGTCATTACAGTTTTCTCAGAGATAAATAGCACTTGAAATAACACAAAGTGAACTAAGGTGTGGAACACAGTGGAGGGAACGTCCTAGTCAGGACATGTGTCTATATCAGGTGGGGGGGTGCAACAGCTGCCATGCTGACAGACAAGGTTTGGTGTATAGAAAAGGTAGGGGGGGAGAGGAGGTTGCAGCTATGGGCAGTTACAGCGGCGGGAGGTGAAGAGATGTTGATGGAGATACATTTTGAGCAAGCCAATCCTTTGTTCAGAGGTGATTGCAGCAGGAAGGGAGTTAAACCACCCTGGAGCTCTGTAGTGAAAAGACCTCTGGGCCTGGGAGGTTGTAGGGACAAAACCCTTAATAGAAAAAATATTTTATTTTTATTTTCAAAAATTGATTTTTAATTATTATTCTGTCTGATTTTTATATAGGACTAATTTCTGGTTAAGAGTATTGTTTGCATAAATTCCTACAAGAAAACAAAAAGTGTTAGTTATTTAAACCTTAAGACAAGGTATCTGGCTTTAATGCTTTAGAGGAAAATATTTATGTCCCATAAGCAGCACTTTGCCATATACTAGAAGAGGGCTAAGGGAATATAGATGAAACTCCATTTTGTTTTTAAGCCATGATATGAGTGGACACCTTCCAGGCTAAGCATGTAGTGCAATGTTGTTCTAAGGGGCCCTACCACATTCCAGTACCATCTCTGTTGTGTCCAAGCCTTGCATGACAGATTTATAGGTACATTTATAGAAAAAGTCTTAGCTAAAGCTAGGTATCCATGACTACTATCAAGATAAGAGATCGTGTGATGGGTAGCACCAAAAAAAAAAAAGAAAAAGCCTTAGACTCTGAAAGTCCCATTACCCTGTATAGAAATAAGAAGTTTTATTCATAGTTTAAAGATGCAATGTACTGCCAGTATGAAAATTGGACAGTTATAGGACAATAGTACGATAAATATGCTTACCAAGTTTTATAGTTGCAGAATGAAGCATTCAAAAGGTATGAATATAATTTATTTAATACAATTTTCTTATTAAAAAAATATCCTGCGATGGCTCACATCTTAGAAAGTCTAACAAGATGAATATTAAATCTGTAGTTTGTTGCTATAGAGAAAAAGACCATATAAAAGTTTATAGTAAATTAACTTTTCTGACAGTAATTAATGTCTTTAAGAAAAGAACAAAGAAAATCCCTGTCTTAAAGAAGTTGCTAAATTTATACAGTTCCTAATTATAGCAGGTATGCCAAAGTAACATAATTTTAACCAAAATAAATGTACTTCTGAAATCTGTAAATACTTTTTAGATATCTATAAAGGAAAAAGTTTTATAATGCTTTTATAAATTATAGATTTTATATTAGAATTTACACCATCATGTTTGGTCTCAAATAAATCCTCTCCTTTAGTTGCATCTAAAAATGTAAGTCTTATATATGTACAAAGGTGCACATAGATGCAAGAAAGAAAAGTTGTTTTATATAAAAAAATAGTTTTCAGGATGAGGTCATATTGAAAAAAACATGGTTTAGGAGGGGCTAACAGTAACAACCTCAAAGAGTGCTCAGAGCAATCATAACTTGATGGCGATATCGCCCAGTAAGGTGGACAATAAATGGGATGCTGGCAAAGCCGGCCCAGAACTGCTTAATTATTTGGTGTGTGAAGACCTGTGTTGGCTGACTTGACAATTTTAATAAGCTTAAATTTATACCAAAAACCTGAAGCCACATCTGCTTAGAACATTATTTGGGTTTTAACATTGCCACTGCAAGGGGGTGCTAAACCAGCTGCTGCAAATGACTGTTACAAAAAGAACTTTCTTCCAGTATTGGATTAAGCAAGGCCTATGTTTTGCATACTGAAAATTTAAACTAAAAGTAATGTTTTGGAATTTCTGTTAAAAGCCTGAACAAGAGACTGACTTTGGAATGTACCAGCCAGCAAGTCCGCATTACTATTAAATAACAGTAAGTCCAGAGTTGCAGGTTCAAAAGCAGAAATTAACTGAAACAGAAGAGTCACAGAGTCCAGTTACCCAAAACATCATTGCTGTCCACAGGGAAAGATCTTTCTACAGACTGTGCTGAACTGCTAAAATCGTGTCTGATTTTCCCACTAAATCCTGAAGTGACTTTTGATGATTTGTGACGTCAAGCAAGAAGGATCCAGCTTGCATTGCTTCATTGATGTCAAAAGACTCTACAGTTCCAGGGGGGAAAAAAGACAGCAGACTAAAGCCAGACTCACCACAAAGGACCTTTGTCATCCAAAACCAAAAATTCTCACCAAGACTTTGAAAGCTAAAAAGTAGAAGACCACATCTACAGATAACTAAAACATAAGTATTCCTTTATCTTACTATTAGTACTTATTTGGCTATCTGGGGTGATAACTTAGTGCATTTTATCTCCAAACCTTGGGTTTATGGTTAAGCTAGAATTTAAATCTAAAGAAAATACCTACTACAGTAAATACTATAAAGTTTAAACAAGTATCATACCAAGATAATCTGAAACACTAGTGTAATGAGTTGCAAGTTCTCATAGTAAAAAAAGGCCATGCTATTTATAAGTATGCTAAATAAATAGTATAAACTGTCATTTATTATGCTGAATATTGCTTGATTATTTACATTGCTTATTGCTGAAATTTGTTTTATTTGTTTTAGATGATTTACTTGATTTTCTAAAATAAGTTTTGTTTACATTACAGTTTGTTTGCATTACTTTTATTATGCTTGATAGTTATACTAGTTATGAATATTTAGGACTTGTACATATGTGAATAAATTATATTTATCTCTTATGTAATCCAAAGTGTGGCAACAGTGTTTTTCACTGTCATTTTTAAATCTGGAGAGCACAGGATAATATCACATGTAAATATTTATTATTTTTGGCAATTTATAAAATAATTTTTGAGTAAGGCCTGAGGTGAATCCAAGTGCATTCTTATAAAAAGTGATATTATAAGCCTTTGTTCTGACAAGGTGCTGACTCTGGGTACATGGAGAGAGAGAGAGAGAGTTTGGAGGAGCTATGGGTGGAGAAGGCGGGGGGAGAAGGACGAATAATTGTGGACAGGCCGGGGGGATAACCCTGTTACAATTTTCTTGGTGAAAAGGCAGGACTGGTAGCATAGCCTTTCAACAAAGTTGAGCACATTCACCAGGGAATGCAATGTGCAGGTGTGGGTAAGCCTGTTGGTACCAGTGAGCAGATGGCAGGCCTTGTTGAATGACAATTTGATTTTTTGAGGGCAGTGTTGTATTCACTTACAGTCTTTCCTTCCAACATAAAAGGGCCTACTTGAGTGTCTGTATTTCCTTTGGAGTTTATATGATTGCAAAATGCTTTGTAGTTGTCTTTTATGTTGGCTGTTAAAATTATTTCTTGGTCCCTCCTACCCTTCCTTATTTCCCTTTTGCACTCCCTAGCGGACTGATGGTAAGTTTCCCATAACTGTGTTGTATTCCTTTGAATCGCCAATTTGTATGCCTTCTTCCTTTTTTAAGCTTGACTTTTTTTTTTTATTTTTTTTTTTTTTACTCAAACCAGCCTGGACTTTTTCCTGATTTGTTACATTTTGTTTTTTTCTGGGATAAATGTTGCTACCCGTTTTGTTAACATCTTATGCAAGAGCTGCCATATTTCTTCAAGTGATTTACATTTAAATAGTTCCTCCCATTTCCATTCCTTTAAATTTAGCCTCATGGCAGCAAAATGTGCTTTATTAAAGCACTTTATCGTGCTGCTTCCAGTAACCCTAGTGTTGCACTTGTGCAATGTGAAAGTTACCATATTATAGTCATTGCCACTTGGTGCTTCACGTACATTAGACTGGCTTATCTCCTCATCAAGATTGCTTAGAAATAGGTTTGAGGATATTGGTGAAGAAAGCTGTGGCAATCCAACTTGTGTACAGTACAATTCCAAAGAAAGAAAAGTGGCCACATTCACTGACATGTCAGGTCAAAAGACAATCCAGGCTGCAGGAAAAGACTGCCACTGACACCAACTGAAGTTGTTTAAACTTGAATCTCAGAATGCCAGCGAGAAAGAAAGAAGTGACCACTCCTGGATGCCCCGACTGGTTTCACACATGCGTGCTTCCACATGGAGGCTGGTCGTGCACTGACAAATGTCTTAAAGAATGTGTTTTTTAAAGTGACAGTGCAAGATGATTTTATATATATATATGTATAAATATATATATATATATATATATATATATATATATATAGGATACATGATGGGCAGGAGTGGGATATAAATATTCTCACTCCTGCAGAGTGAGCTAGTGTATTCTCATGAGTGCCAAAGGCACGAGTGAAAATACACAGCTCACGAGGCAGGAGTGAGAATATTTTTCATATGCCACGATCTGCCCATCATGTGTGTAATTTATACCACAGGGGGTGAGAGCTGCAGAAACATTTTTTCTGAGTCTGTGTGTTTCCTGCTCATTCTGTGTGTGCTGTCAGTGTGTGTGTGTGTGTGTGTGTTCTGAATGCACTGGGAGTCAGAAACACAGGTGAGTGTATTTTGCAAAGCTAATTGAGTGAGTCAGAGGCTCAGTGAGAAAGACAAACTGCTACAGGTAGCACTGAGAAACAGAACTTGCTTTGTAAAAGACTTTCATTTAGAATTCAGGTTGTTTTAAAGCTGAGATCAGCACAGTAATGGGCTAGCAATGTTAGAAACACAATGGGACATAGGTGAGAGTCTTTTGCAAAGCTAATTGAGTAAGTTGCAGCTTCAGTGAGAAAGAGAAACTTTTTCTGAAGCAGTTTCCTTTAAAATGCAAGCTGCAGTGCATTTATCCTCACTCTGGTGACATCAGCAGAGTATGGATAAATGTCGATATCCTCACTCTGCTGATGTCATCAGGATTTATCCTCACTGCAGTGGAAATAACACAGGTTATCCTACTGAGAAAGCTCTTACCCCATGGTATAAATATACAGTGTGTATATATATATATATATATATATATATATACACTATATATATATAGTATATGTGTGTGTGTGTGTGTTACAGTGCAAAATCAAATAAAAGTTTAAAAAATCATTCTTATAGGCAGCTCATCCTGTAAGCAGTTAACCTTTCAAACTTCATTGACTCAGTGCCCAAAGGCAATCTATACTTGATACGTTATATGGCTTTACATTAATGCCCAAAATGTATAATAATACTTTGAAAGCAGTAAGAGTGCAGGCAGCAAGCTAGTCCATTCAGTACTGAGGTGAAAAAAATTTACTAAAAAAGGCTGAAAAATGAATCATTATAAAAAAGAACAGTGGGAGGTCAAAAGGTCAGGTGCACATGAATTAACAATATCGAGTACTGAGATAGCCCAAATCAACAAAATATAGTTGACTGCTAATATAAGAGCACAGAAGGATCCCAAATGAATAATAAATTTTGTTTAGTAAAAAACTAAGTTGTAAAATGGAACCAGAGAGTCTGCCCAGTAAATACAGAGCACCTTCAGTTCTAACCCACACCAACTCAACTGGTGAGTAGTGCAGCACTGAATCCTTATTCCTTGGGGTCTCCTATCTGCCACTAAGGATCTACTTACCTATCTACCCCAGGAGACTGATAGTACATATCAAACTACATTATTCAGTGCTTTTTTAATACATGTTTACATGTAATAACATTGAAAATAAAATGGAAATTGATTAAAAGCCAGTTAGACTTGAGACCATATTTAAATAGGAATGTCCTTTTCCCAGCCTCAGCTGGCTGTCTTACTGTGCTTTCTCCACTCTTTCCAAACTAGTCAAATTGTGGGGTCTCAATGGAAGAGAAAGAAAACAGAACAGACAAACAAATAGCAGAAAAAATCATTAGAATCCTTTTATCCAACAAGGGCAATTATCTTCATTAATAGATTTATGAATGGCCCTTATGGATGCATCCACCCTCTGGACCGAGCAAGGCTGTGGATTTGGTGGCAATTTTCCCATCCACTCCACTCAGGACTGCAGTTCACATCCTGATGCTTTGCCTGATGTTCCAGGATTCCATGATTCCCTCGCATGCATCTTCAGGTGCTACTCAGTACAGACTGAGTATATTTTGAGACCAAATTGCAGTCATCCCTCACACCACTCGGGCTAAAAGATCCATACCAGCATCGCACAGCTGGTACCTCATTTGCAGGCTGCGGCAGTACAAAGTATCCATGGCAACAAGCATAGCTCTTATAGCACTGACAGCCCACTTAAATAACCACACTGTACATAGGGCTGCGAATAGTTCACTGCTCCTTATGAAGCCCTTTTTCTTGATGCAGTTCATGGGTGCTCATTTGGAGCATAGCCATTAGTCAGTTTGGCTGAGTGCTTGAGTGCTTCCCTCACCCTTTGCTGGACATTGATGCTGGTCGCTGGTGCTCTCCCAGACTGCTGGCCTCATCAGGGATGGACCTTTCTCCTCCCTGCACTGAGCTTACTTGTACCACTACGTACTGCCGTTCTGACAAATTATCATTTAGATAAAAAGGTTTTTATTTATTTTAGATGTAGCTGCAGGTCTACAAACAGTTTTTGTTATCTCTCTGTACTGTTCATTCCACTCTCTCTCT
Source organism: Neoceratodus forsteri (assembly GCA_016271365.2). NCBI lineage: Eukaryota > Metazoa > Chordata > Ceratodontiformes > Ceratodontidae > Neoceratodus > Neoceratodus forsteri. The sequence goes on from CM057456.1 coordinate 1,730,601,352, forward strand.
GTTGCACATGTGCACATAGTCTTTGTTGCTTTTTAAGATGTATGGCTCACAGATTATCTCCACCCATTCCACCACTGGGGCAGATCTACACTAGGCAGTCCCTCCCAGCTTGTGCAAGTGATGAATGGAAGGAGACATGGCAATGCTGACTCCCCATTTACATGTGAGAGACCTCCTCTTTATGCACTTTTCTCTGCATCATGTGGCTGCGCAGTCACAGCAGCCCCCTGTGCTAAGCATGGTCAAGGGCTGCAAATGGTAGTCACTGTTTTCTTTTGGGTGCTGTTTTACTTTAACACAATCCTAACTCAAACAGACAGTTCATTTATAGACAATTTACTTGCAGATGTAATCAGCTTTGGCAGAGCAAACAGGCATGGGCCTTAGTACTGGTCCCCCCAGATTCCAGACATGCTCCCAAATGTGGCATCCTCACCTGTTGCAGTGGGCAATAGCTTAGCTCAAGGGAGGGCACCTCACAAACCTTTGCATTTTTTTCTCGGATCTGGGGTAAAAGGCAAGGTACTCATTGGACACAGGTCCTACAGCCCCCTTTCTCTCCTCTCACTCCAAGAAATACAACAAATGCAGTTGCTGGTGCTGAATTACTGGTTTATTGTCTTTTCTGGTGAATACATTGTTCATACATATCAGTCAATGCACTATATAGTTATTGCAACTTGCATTATGACTGAAGAGGCAAAATCAGATTTAAACTTTCTTCATTGCTCACTGTCCTGCTTCCTTGGACCCATAGGATGGGTAGCTGCAATGAACAGGCCTCCCCCAGGCCTCATCAGGAAACGGTGGTCCTGGCCCACCGGCTGTGCCTCACATCCATGATACAGTGTCCGGGCTCGAATTCCACTTGACTGAAATTGTCACTTGAATGGCTCTTGGGTTCACAGACACCAGTTCCGCTGCTGATTGCCTTTTGCAAGGGACAGCACCTGGTTTTTAAGCCTCCTGCAGGGATCTTGACTACTCAGTCATAGGACACCCCCAGTCACATGATGTAGCTCTCCTGGAACTGACAACTTACTATCACTACACAGACTGCTAACTAAAATGGCTCCTGCACTCCCCAGTTTATACTAGTTAAGCTCTACCCTCTGAGCTCCCAGGGCCTTAAACCCTTCTAATCAGAGATAGCTAGGCTGCCTGGGGCTAGTAAAAGCTTTCATCCCCTTAGTGGAGTAAGAAGGGTGTTGCAGCAATCTCAGTTTTATTGCCCGAAGATTAGACAGGTAAGGCCCATCCGGATGAACCTAATCCTACATTACATAATAAATCTTTAATTTTTGCTAGTCACTAAAAGACAACATTTTGCTTTGTGTGATAAACCATAGCTTCTTCTAAGCAATGCCTTGGTAAGTGGTTAGTATCCACAGGTATCATTTTTTACCAATATGATATTCTAATTATAGACTCCCTCTTAATAGAGATGGAGTCTGTTTTAGTCCTTCTGTATTGCACTATCAAAATCTAAAAAGGCAGAATAAAATACCAGAATTCCTAGAAAAGCAATCCTGGTTAGCTGAAAAATATTCTACGATTCATCATGTGTTGTACTGTGCCATTTCATGGCTTTAGTTTTGTAGTTGTAAACAGTGATGTGATTATCCCTCAGGCTGCATACAACTAAAAGAATAAATCCGATCTCTTCTTGTTCCCAGAATCCAGTCTTAAAGACTATGGGCCTGATTCTAAAAAGGGTATGTCTGGCATAACTTGACTTGCACAAAAAAAAATGGTGCAAATAGCAAGTTGCACCAGCAGTTGTGACATACGGTATTCTGCAAAGCGGCCTGCGACATGCCACAGGCTGCTTGCACCAGAGTGGACTTATGCCACCAGTTATGCCTTCAAACCCCTGTGACATGGTGCTAGGGGGTTTATGGCAACAGTTGCACCCTATTCTGCAAGGGCAGCAACAAAGTCCCCCAGGGCACTATTCTCCAACAATCCCAGGGGGAAAACCATCAACGTAAGTTACACCAGCATATAGCTGGAGTATCTGTACTTACGCCCCCAGAGATTGCCTGTATGTGCAGTCTGTATGCCACCCCCCCAACACTGCCCAGACCCCAACAACATAAAAAGCCTTGCAGGGCTAGATCTGTCCCCTCCATGCTCTGAGCCAGTAACAGCTTGGGAATGCCCTGTTGTACTATCCATACCTCCCATACCACAAAGCCCCACAGGGCTGCAGCATGCCCCTGACCCCCAGTACTTGCAATATAGCCCCACAGGGCTACTGCAAGCCCCGACCCACAGTACTTGAAAAATAGCCCCACAGGGCTACTCATGGTGCCCCAAGCCCTGATCCCTAAATGCAGTATAGAAAACCCCACAGGGCTACACACACCACCCCCGAAGCCCGATGCCAGCCCGTATGCAAATGGCACTTCACTGTCCTGTACAAATATCAAAAATAGGCAAATCCTTACCTGTAATCCCTGGTAGTCTAGTGGCTCCCCACCCCCACCTGACATTGCCACACCACCCCACACACCCCCAGCCAGCTGGCGACTGGCACAGCCTACCTCTCACCGCCATGGCCAGCCACTCACTGAGCTCTGTATGAGCGTGCACTGTATATACATGCTCAGTGTATGAGTGACAGTTCATTAACTGAGCGCATATACACAGTACACACTCAGATGGAGCTCAGTCAGCAGCTGCCCGTGGTGGTGAGAGGTGGGCTGTGCTAGTCGCCAGCTGGCTGGGGGTGTGGGGTGGTCTGGCAATGCTGAGTGGGGGGGTGAGGGGGCGACTAGACTACCACGCATTACAGGTAAGGATTTGTCTATTGTTTGATAGTGGTACAGGAAAGTGAAGTGACATTTGCATGCGGTTAGCATCAGTGGTTGGTGGGGGCCATGTGTAGCCCTGTGGGACTTTACTCACCGCATTTGGGGATAAGGGCTCGTGGCGGGGGGGGGCACCTGCACCCTTCATGTCTGGGGTTGCAGCTTGCAACAAGCCCCTCAGATACACCCTTCATTTGGCATACATGTGGGTTTGTTGCAAGTCGCGGGACTTAGCCACAGGGACCCTGCCCCTTACACAATCAGGTGCAGAGCCCATGTCACAATTGCACCCCTTGCATGTCACAACTTGCAACATGCATAGGGGAGCTTCTAGAATCAGGCCCCATGTTTGCCAGATTTTTTAATTCAGCCATGTAATCTAGATACTTCAGTTACTTGGTGTAAGTGACAATGCTTTATCAAAACATTAGCTTTTCTCCCTTGAACTCTAATCAGTATTTAAGTCACTGCCAGTTATAGTTAGTTTTCAATTAAGCCCATCAACAGAAGAGGTCTTAACTGCTAGATCTCTCTTGAGGAGGCAGATTAGGGCGGTGATTTATGCAATAGATAGATTCCAGGTCTTACTTGTCCATGAAAAAACACAAAAAGAGGAAGCACCCTCGTACACAAAAAAATCAGACCAAACAGCAAAAGTTTTCTAAGGCAGGGCCATGGCTACAGTGCCTCAGCACTTCAGGTCAAGGTGTGACTCTTTGATGAAGAGTCACACCTGGATTCAAAAGTGGGGGCACTCTAGCTGTGGGATCCTGCTCTTAGCAAACTTTTGCTGTTTGGTCTGATTTTTTTGTGTACCAAGAGTGTTGCCTCTTTGTGTGTTTTTTTCTGTCAGAATCCCATTTGGCAAGCACCGACTTGTTTCCTGTGACGCTCCAAACACTTGTGCTTTTCTCTTCTTACTTGCCTAAGCACTATTCAAATGAACATGAGTGCCAGAACATCGGAACAGAAGCTATAAACAAGCTTATGCTTGTCAAATGAACCACACAGAGAAGAGAGGAGAGGAGAGGAGAGGAGAGAGAGAGGAGGAGAGGAGAGGAGAGAGGAGAGGAGAGGAGGAGAGAGGAGAGGAGGGGAGAGGAGAGGGAAAGAAAAGAATTGGGTTTAATGTAATGCCTTCCATACACACTGTAAATCAAAGTGCAACACAGACCAATGAGTTACATACTGGCAGTGCAGGCACATTTATTTATTTAAGAGATTTACCAGGTAGGCATACTGAGCAGAGTACCACTTGATTCCAGATGCGACCTGGGGGTGAGGGGGAGAGGAGAATATACAGTAAAAATACAGTGGCAATACACAGGTTACAAGCCAAACACTAGAATTTATGACGGGATACTGTAGATATACAGGGGATTATACCAGCAAACAAGCCATACAAATGCATGAACAATTCAGTAGACAAATGGTTTGTCGAGAATATACAGTAGAAATACAGAGGCAATAGACAGGTTATGAGCCAGACCCTAGAATATGCAATGGAATGTACAGTAGATAAACAGGGTAATATGCCAGCAACCCAGCTGAACAAAGCCTATACTCTTGCATAGACAAAATAGATTGGTGCAGAGGATGCAGAGGGTCCACAAATTGTTGAGTCCCTCAAGCTGAGGACGGTTATAAACAGACACAATTATAGGACTTATTACATATACAGTAATAACTCTAAAATAGTATAGGAGGGTGTCTAAAGGAAGCAAATATGGAGCCGTAGTGCATTTCAGTAAGATGACCCAAGTAGGAGGTGGGAGCAGGGCCAGATTAATGGATGTGGGGGCCCTACTCCAAGTCATATTTTATTACCCGGGCGGGGGCTAAATGCCAGCATCCCACTCCTGCGGCACCAGGCACGCAGAAACCTTGTAAACACCAGCAATTCATCAATTTAACAATTAACCTCTAATTTGGTGGTGAAGCTAAATAGAATCCTTTCAGAGCAATGTAGATTTGCTCCCAGATTTCTGATAAATGATTAATCAAATAAATTCAAATTCAAGCAGTGAATATAGTTGGTAGCCCCCCCATGGCTATAGAATCTTGCAGCCCCCTGAGCCCAGGCTAGTAGCAGTAGCAAGCAGTCCTCACCCCACGGAAATGCAATTATTTTCTTGTCTTTGTTTTTTTAGTCATTTTTTGCTTCAATTCAATTAACTGCTGTTAAGTGTTCCCTTCCCGCCGTTTCCAATCCAACCAAAACATTCACCAACTCCAAAAATCATTGAAGTCAAGACAAAATAAGAAAGTCAACATGACAGTGTTGTCACTTAGCACGCAGTAAGTAACAACATACCTGGGGATGTGGCCTGCCCTGACAGACTGGTCGGTCATCGGACATGGCCCAGGACTCCTTACAGGACCAGAGGCCTAGCAGCAGCACTGACTGACTGACTACAGTCACCAGCACTCGATGAGCACATGCCATCTCTCCAACTCTCGAAGTCAGAGTCATCATTGACATCCGACGAAAAGAAGTGTTGGACGGTGGCAAATCAGATGACTCCGGCCCAGCCAGCTCTCTCTACTAGTAGTCTGTAGTCTTCTTCAATCAAGCGTGAGACAATCTCTGACCGACCATTATCCACTCGTCCTTCTCTGTCCTCGACTCCCCATTGCCCCGCCACACACCCTGACACCACTCACATGCACTCAGATTCCCACTCCCCAGTAGCCACACCTCCAGGAGGACCTCTGAGACATGGTTGGCTGTGGTGGTGGGGTCAGGGTGTACTGATCGTGGACTGCTCTGTGCTGTGCAGCTCACCCTGCCCCCCTCTGAGAGGTGGAGCTGGAGAGAGAGACTGAGAGACTCGCTAGGAGCGCGGGGAACCTGATTCGGTGGGGGTGCTTTTCTTTTTTGACAATGCTGTGAATGTGATGATCCCACAGCCACTCAACAGTACAGCAAGTATGGCTGGTCCAAGGTCAGCAGCTGTGGTCTTCCGGGTAGGGAAAAAGGAAATAAATTAAGTTAAATTAAACAGTGAGGGGCCCCTGCTAAACCACGGGGCCCTATGTCCTGGCGTAATCTGCATACAGGTTAATCCAGCCATGGGTGGGAGAAACACAGGCCTCTGTGGTGTTAGAAGCAGGTGCAGGTGGAGGAGAAATGAGACTTAAGGAGAGAGTTAAGATGTTGTGTGTTAGTGGCATGCCTAATGGCAGCTGGTAGAGAGTTCCATAATTTAGGCATGAGGTAATTGAAGGCAGCCTGGCCTGTAGTACTGGACATAATTGGGACAAACAGAAGCCATGAGTCTGTGTTCCTGAGTGAGTATGCTGGCATAAGAAGAGCTGCTAAAGTTGATAAGAGGTATGGGGGAGGGACTGTGACTAGAATTTTGCTGTTGTCCTGGCACAGTGGATCAGTCTCCGATCCTGGAGTGAGGGGATGTCTAAGGACCTGTATAGGTCGCAGTGATGGGCTGAGGGAGGACAGTCCAGGGTGAAATGGCAGAAAGAGTGGAAGAGTTGATCGAGCCTGGCCAGGGAGGACTTAGGAGCCACACTAGAGACTACATCCCCGTAGTCCAATATAGGGAGGATCATTTTTTGCACGATTGCCTGTGCATTGCCAAGGGGATACAACCTCTGTTACGGTATAAAGCACCCAGCATGGGAGCAGTTTCTTGTGGGTTGCATCAAAGTGTGCAGAGAAATCGAAGTGCTGGTCTAGTCAGACCCCGAGGTATCTATATGAAGTGCAAGCCTCCAGGGGGGTCCCGTTGTCAGTGTGGAAAGTGGGTGTGCAGGGAAGGCGGGAGAGTTTCTGCCTCATGCAGAATGTCAGGGAGACTGTTTTCTTAGGGTTTAGAAAAAGCTGGTTAGAGCAGAACCAGAGCTGGACATTATTGAAATCCTGCTGTATTCTGGTAGCAACTTCGAAGGAGGATGGACCCGTGGCATACAGTACTGTGTCATCTGCATACATGTGGATGCAAGTGTGTGGCCAGACAGAGGGCAGGTCATTTAGGAAGGTGGAAAATAATATTGGGTCGAGGACCAAGCCTTGGGGGACCCCTGTGGTGACAGGGAGGGTGGCGGATATAGAGGAGCCAATTCTGACTGATTGTGACCTGTCTGCCAGGTAGGCGTGGAACCAGCTGGTGGCAGCTCCGGACAGTCCTGCTAGGGAGAGTTTGGACAGTAGCAATGTGTGGGAGACAGTGTCAAAGGCCTTTGCAAGGTCGACAAAAATAGCAGAGGTTCTGTGCCCGTTATCCATTCCTGTGAGGATGGTGTCGGAGGGTCTTAATGGGGAGGTGATGGTGGAGTGGGATTTTCTGAAACCAGCCTGATAAGCAGTGAAAAAGGAGGAGGAGGAGTCTAGGAAGGATGAGAGCTGGGAGAGAACAAGGTGCTCCTAGATTTTGGCTAGGATGGGAAGAAAGGAGATGGGGTGGTAGTTGCCCGGGGAGGGGGGGCTGCCACCTTTAGGGAGGGGGATGACTGTGGCATGTTTCCATTCCTCTGGGAGTGATGAGAGTGTGAAGAAGAGGTTAAAGAGAGTGGCCAATGGGCTGGCAATGGCTGGGGCAGATAGAGGGAGCATTTTGGAGTCCAGTCCCGATGGGCATTTACATTTAGAGGGATTGAGTGACCGTAGAGCTTTAAGTACCTCAGTGGGGGTAACAAGGTGAAAAAAGAAACTGAAGGCTGGAGAGGTGGGTGGGATGGAAGTTGGTGTCTGAGTGGGGAGATGCGGGTTAGCGGCCAAAAGGGAGGATGCGCAGCGTATAAAAAAGGTGTTAAACTCAGTGGCCACCATGCTTGGTTCAGTGACCATAGTATCTCCTACATTCTTGGCAGGAGTTGGAGGTTGGGCCAGAGGGGTGAAGAGGGATTTAATTGTCTTCCAGAACTGAGTCGGGTGGTTAAAGTTGGAGTGGAAGGAGGCTTTAAAGTAATTGGATTTGGCCTGATGGGTGAGCCTAGTGCATACATTTTGAAGAAAGCGGTAGTGTTGGGGTGCCGCCTGTGTACCTGAAGCTTTATAGGTTTTCCAGGCCTGGTCCCTGGCTCGAAGCTGATCTACAAGATCGAGGGTGACCCAGGGCAGGTGGGCACCCCTTACATGGGTCCTTCTGGGAGGCGCATGGTAGTCCCAGATAGTAAGGAATCTGGACTTGAAAAATTCTAGGGTGGAGTCAATTGAGGATGCCTGTGGGATGAAGGACCAGTCAACGTTAAACAGGTTGGTTAAGAGCGCTGTGAGGTCAAGGGATTTATAGGACCTGGTGAGTATAGTACAAGGGGGAGGAGCCTTAGGTATGAATATTTTCCTTACCAAGTAGACCATGTGGTGGTCGCTGAAAGAGTCTGGTAGTAGTCCAGCATCGAGAATACAATGGGGATGGGTGGTGAGGGCCCAGTCTAAGAGTGAGTGGTTCTGTGACTTGTGGTTCAGACGAGTGGGCTCAGTTATTAATTGGGACAGGTTTCGTGCATTTACTTGGCTCTGGAGTTTGGTGCTTGCGGTGGATAACCAATTCATGTTGAAATCCCCAAGGATATGTAACTCACCCCCTGTCACAAGGGATTTTAGGGTGTTCAGGTGCTCAAGGACTTCGGACAGTGGTGTGTCTGAGGAGCAGTATGACCCTGCTACATATAAGGGGATTGAGTGTGGGAGTGTGATTTTGATTAGGAGGAACTCTATGGACAGTGTGGGCAGAGAAACCTGGACTAAGGAGAACTGAAGTTTGGAGGAAATGAATATGGCAGTGCCCCTGCCCTTTTTTTTACCAAGGTGGTCATGCCGAATGAGGGAGTAGCCGGGGATAGAGAATTCTTCATCCTTGTTGTGGGGCTTAAGCCAGGTTTCCATGATGATTAGAATGTTGAGACCCGGTGATAGGACGTTAGGTTGCAGTGCCATGATTTTATTCAGGATGCTGCATATATTCAGGTGTGCTATTTTAAATCCCAGAGGTAATTGGAGAGTGGGGGGGTAGGTGGTGGGTGGAGGGGTAGGACCCGGGTTTACCTCAATGTCCCCAGCTAGGAGAAGCAGTAGTGTCAACAGTTGCTTTGTTTTAAGCATGGGCCACTGTGGCTTCCAGAGGGTAGGAGGCTGCTGATAGGTTTGTGCGGAGATTTTTTGGGAAGAGACATTAATAGCTGTCAACCCAGCATGGAAGGAGAGGGGAAGGATGGAAGCTCCAAGTTCCCAGTTATGCCAGGTATAGAGTAGGTGCTGCGCTGTGGTGGAGCTTGTGAGATGAGGCAGCGGAGCAATTGAAGGGTCAATTAACAGTATGCTAGGCTGCGGCTCTGGGTAGGAGGAGGGAGGGAAGATAGGGTTATAATTAGGATGAATATGGCTAGAGCAAGAAGCAGCATTTTCAAACAGTGTTCTCCTGATCTGAATGAATGTGTTAGGGTGGCCATTAGTGGTGAGACTTGATATCTGCTAATGGGAAAGAGGGCTGATTGGTTCTGGGGTCATGTGATTGTACCTATAAGAAAGAGAGCTCACCAAGGGTGGTGGGGCAGTTGGCACACAGTGCCGGTGGGGCCTGAACAAGCTGTGCTGATCAGTGCAGTGCTTTCCAGTAGTTGCATACCTTTTTCCAGTTCGGCGCTGTGCTCAGGGCTCAGGGGAGGGCAGGAGACCCGTGTGCTCTCTCGATCACTGGGAGCTTTTTCTGGTTCGGCACTGGGCTCAGGGCTCGGGGGAGGGAAGGAGATCCTTGTGCCCTCTCAACCACCGGGAGCTTTTCCCGGTTAGGCACTGGGCTCAGGGCACGGGGGAGGGCAGGAGATCTCATCCAGCTAAATATCAAAAACATCAACAATAATCTAGAAATATAAAATACATGTTCTTTAATCTATACTAGTAGTGTGTACATGCAGTACGAACCGTTTTATTAAAAATATATTGTTTAGACTAGAGGGACTCTGGTGAGCATGAACTAATATGGCTGCCAAATCCACAATCCAACCCTTCTGACCTTTATGCCAGATGAAAGAATTAAGTCAGTAACAAAGGTGCACCTAAAATCTGGGAATGACAAACTGAAGTCACTCCAAAGAGGAAAAATAATGAAGATAACACATCAACTGCACACAAGCTGTGTGGTCTAGAAATGGCTTGGGGTTCTCGTCACAATCTGACTGAGGGACTGAGAGGCATACAGCTTCTTTTTTCAAACAATTTATTTACCAAGGACAGCCCAGCTGAGATGTATAGTCAAAGACTTTTTGGCCACAGTACAGGGGCTGATAAAGACCTAAACACACAACTGTCAGAAGCAGAGGCCCATATTTCCAGCTTGGAAGACTGGACCCAAGAGTGTAAGGCATTTCTGGAAGAAACAAAGCAGTCATTAGCCATACTTCAGCTGAAAGATAACAACCTAGGAAATCTGAGTTGTGAAGAGAACTTAAAACTGATCAGCTTGCCCAAGGGTACTGAGAGATCAGATGATGGCAACAAGCGACACAAACAATTTGCTGAGGTAATGTAGGCCATGGCTCCAAAGGTGCTCAAAAACTTATAGAAATAGCAAGTCACCCTCCTGGTTGCCCTAAAAGCAGCAGTGCAAAAAAAAAATTGGACCAAAAAAATTGATCCTTAATTTATTTCACTATAAAAGATTCCAGGCATCTGCCAGTTTAACTTGGTTGTAAAATTTTGTAGTTCCACTAGAATGTGAGTATTTTGTTAAAGTTTTAATTATTTTTTTCTTAAGAAACTAATGGGTGTTACATTTGGCTTAGAAATACAATTGTAGAACTGGTAGGGGTTAAGATCGAGAAAATAAACACTCATGGTGTGCAGCATAGGAAATACCTAGAAATGTAGATCTGACAGGTATGCTAATACTTTTGTTAATAGTATCTGGAACTAACTTTTGGGAGAACCATTTTTCATGGCAGCATGGGAGAAGCCATGCTGACGTATTGCCATGATGTAGGAGAGAAAAATTACTGTGACAGGAATGTGAAGCAGTTTTCCTCTGCTAAGTGTTTTGGCTGGTGCTGCGACACAAATCTTTGCATCCTGCTTAAAGCAGCAGTACTACATTAAAAAAAGTCAGTACCACATAGATGTCTTCCTTCTGATCTGTTGAACACATAGCTGTTTAAAATTATGTTGATCAGTGCAGCATTTGGCTAAAACGTGCCCAGTTTCTTCTTTGGTTTTGTTTACATTTGTATGCCCGCCATGTTGTACCCAGACCTGTGCTGCCTGTGGTACACACACAAGGACATTCTGCTTTGTTTACAACTGGACCAGTTACGCTTCCTGTGTGGTGCATGCATTCCTTCAAAAAAGTATACTATAGTCAGTGGTGAATGGGTTAATTTACAAAGGAATGTAACTGTGGGGGCTGTAATTCAAGACGTTTGATGCTGTACAGATGGGGAAAGTGAAACACCAGGCTGAAACACTAGCTTCATACATGCACTGTGTTAGGACTGAGAGACACAGCATGTGTGCATATGTGTGTGTGTGTGTGTGTGTGTGTGTGTGTGTGTGTGTGTGTGTGTCAGTCAGTGTACCTGATTCTCAACAAGTGCACATTTTATTAGTGAAGATGCTTTATCTGACTTTTCTTGCATGAGAGGCTTCAGTTTAGATACAGACATCTATAGGAGAGAGGGCAGCAGCAAACAGTGGCGCAGGCTGCAGCTGTTTGTCAAGTCCAAATTTTAAAAAGTCCTCTTCACTGATGTATTGTCTTGCACTAATTTATTCCCTGTTAAGAGGACTGCACATCCAAGCTGAAACTATTATGTATTTGTAGTTGCCTAAGTGAGGGTGATTACTATTGTATATACTGTAGTTTTAGAAGCAAAGATCCAACATAATATGCATTCCCATTTGTTAATCAGAATTATATGGTTTCAATATGTAAAAGAAAGCAATTGAATATATTAATGAGCTTCTGTCGCATCATCGCACGTATGAGAGGTGACGATTATTGATCAATTTCAGTCTCTCCATTCCCATCTTCAGTTCATTTACAGAGGAAAGCTCTGCCATCTACCATAGCATCTGCAATTGCTTAAACCAGCAATGTGTGTTTAAGGCTCTGAGCTGCAAACCGGGAGACATGGGTTTGAATCCCACAGCCCCCACTTGCATACTGTGTGACCCTGACCAAGTCACTTACTGTAACTTCCTTGTGCTCCCAGGTTGCACGTGTAAACAAGCCTCAGCTTAGTCTGTCTCTCCTGGTCAAAAAAATATATTTATGTACAGTTATGCCGCTACTGGCAAAAGTGGTGTTTTTTTATTCTAGTCTACCTCAACACCATTAAGGGCCATTAAGAAGCAAAACAACTGAAGTGATTCACAGCTTGTTTGACTTTTGGAGGTGTGTGTGGTGGGATCTCTCATTTTCCATAGTAATCATACAGTGTCAGTGATGGCTAGGATGCTAAGGACTTTAACCAAGCATTTGATACCTGCCTAATTGCTAGCTGTACAGTGAGGGTGGACTAGGAAAACATTTGTGAGTGCCCTAGTGGGGTGAGTGTGTGTGTGTGTATTGCATGTGCACGTGGGTGTGTGTGTGTGTGTGTGTGTGTGTGTGTGTGTGTGTGCATTATTGGTGGGTATCCAGTGCACTGGTGTTGGTGCAAAGGCCTGGTAGAGCCATGTCCCCCCCACCTTTTAGCCATGGTTGCACATGTGAGTGTGTGTGTTTGTGTGTGTGTGTGTAGACACACAACCACATGAGGACTTACAATTATGCTGAGAGTGTACAACTTTATGAGTGGTGATATAATATATTTTTTTAATTGAAAGTGTGGTACACTGCTTGGACATTTAGTAAGACTTTGCTGGAGGGGGTCTAACAGTATCATACTGCAAGCTGTTACATGTCAGAAAAAAATGTTTGATATGAAATCAGTATGTATGGGAATACCAGTTAGATACTGTCGTGAGGTACTATGTTAGAGCATATTATAATCTATGGGATCTAAATGTTCAAAGCTGGGAGTTCTATTCTAGGTTACTGTGTCAAGTGGATGTGACAAAAGTGGCTCATTGTCAGGGATCCTATGTTCAAGTGTATTCTTATTCACATTTGCAATGCTGTGCCCCACTTCCTCCCTTCATAATGCTTGCAGCATCAGGTAACAAGTGAGCTAGCACCATTGCAGAGCTGCACCCTCACCATTGGCTCTTTTGTACAAAGGTGGGAGCAGGGAGGATGCTGACAGCAGACAGTAAGTTGGCAACAACAGGCCCATCAACTAGAGATGGGCGAAGTGGCCTGATCGCTCTCTTGCAGTGATTTCTAGCATGTGAAGGCAGTGTGAGTGCTCCAACACGAGCGGAGTACTTCGCGTTATAATGGGTAACGCAAAGTCGATTGAAAACAATAACTTCACATTACTCCGCCTTCCCAAACTACTACTCCACCAATTCTTAAGGCGATGTACATTGAAAACAATGTACTTCACCTCACTTCGCCTTGTTTTTAAGCTCCAAAGGGGAATTTTGCAATGATTCATGGGATTTCAGGTCACACAAGCTCTAGATTGTTCTGCACAGCCTTAGTTTGGGGTAATGTGTGTAGGAAGCTGTAGGAGACAGTCTGCTCTGAGAGCTCTCTGTGATTCAAACCTTCTAAAAGCTGTTAAAAAAGCCTTTTTGAGTCTTTTTTTTTTGCTGAAACTTTAGTTTATCGATTGTAGGAAACCCTCCTGTGCTCATCATTGAGCATTTATTGTTTGTGTGTGGATTTTGAATGTTAAAGTACAACATTCAATCTGTGTACTGAGAGACAGTGTAAGTGCACTTTGGGGGAGGGGCGTGTCTGTGGTGTAGGTAGATTAACTTGGGCAAAAAGACAGTTCTTTCTGTTTTGGTGATATTTTTCTTATAACTATGTTAATGTACACACAGTAATATTTTCAATAATTTTTGCCATTTTAGCTGATTGTTTTGGTGCATCAGTGCATAATTTTAGTTTGTTTAAAATATGTGGTAATATTACTGAAGTTTTCAATTTGCTACACATTACTTGGTGTGTGTATGAGTATGTTTGTGACACGTGGCATCAAATCAGACACCTTTTATTGTGCCATATTGTAATTTCAGCAATGTGAACCTGCTATCCACTGCAGCTGTGTAATTTTTGTACTTCTTTGTGGTATTTTTACTGGTACTAGTACTAGTGACTGTTACTGCAGAAGTGCAGTACTCAACCCCCAGCCTGCCCCAACCAGCAAAGGTATTCTTTTCCAGATTTGAATTTCTGATAGTGAGCACTGGTTAGGTGTTATGCCTTTGTGTCTGCATCTCTTCAGTTTGCAGCACAGTCTTAATCTGTCTGTGTATTTGCATCTTTTTAGGGCCCAATCTCCATCTGTAACTTAAGTCACAGTTGTTTCTTTGGCTTCCCTTCAGAGTATTGGACAGGTGTAGTGCATAATTCTGCACGAACATTGTACTCATTAATATGCGTTTTTAAGTCAGGACCATCATCAGGAGACACTCGTGATACAAATCACGTTCTTCATCATCACGGTCACAAATGCAGTGACAAATCACGATTCACAATCACGTCATGAATCACATTAATTTTTTTACTAGTTACTTGGATGTACTGTAAGCCTGTTTTGTAATATCTCTCCAGGTTTCACCACCCCACCATTGTACTCATTGATATGTGTTTTTAAGTCTGGGAGTTTTAAGCTACAGCTCATCGGGGAAGTACAGCAGTAGGCATTCGCGTTCCCAATACAGTTTCATATTTGTTATCTCACACCATCGACAACGAATCACGTTCTTCATTATCACAGTCACAAATGCAGTCACAAATCACGATTCATGATCACGTCACAATTCACAACATTAATTTTTTTTCTAGTTACTTGGATGTATTGTAAGCCCGTTTTGTAGTATCTCTCCAGGCTTCACCACCCCACCATTGTACTCATTAATAACAAAAATTGTAACCTTACTGCCTAATACTATGAAATGTCCTTATACTGTACTATTCACCTGAAACTTGATATAGCTTGCATTTCTCTGCCTTTCACATTGTACACTTTGTACCCGGGGTCGCACCTGAAAACGAGTCTCGGCTCAGTGTGACTTTCCTGGTCACCAATTTTAAATAAATAAATAATACGTGTTTTTAAGTCAGGGTCCCAGGGAGTTTTGTGCTGCAGCTCATTGGGGAAGTACAGCCATAGGCATTTGTGTTCCTTCCTGTACAGCATGTGAGTTACAGTACTGTAAGTAGTGGTGGGCGAAGTGGCCCCAATTCGCTCCATGAAGTGAATCACGGAGTAATGTGGAACCCGCGGAGTACTCCACATTGTGAAGTGGAGTACTTCACGTCATAATGAGGAACGCGAAGTCCATTGAAACCAATGACTTTGCGTTATTCCGCCTTCCCCAAACCACTTCACCACCAATTTTAAGGCGAAGTACATTGAAATCAATCTAATTCGCCTCACTTTGCCTTGTAATTGAGCTCCAAATGAAATTCTGCAGTGATTCATGGGATTGCAGGTCACATTGGGCTCTAGATTGTTCTGCACAGCCTCAGTTCTGGACTGGGTAGTGTGTGCAGTGGTAGCTGGAGACAGTTTGCTCTCAGAGCTCTGCGATTCAAAACCTCTAAAAGCTGTTTAAAATGTCTTTTTGAGTCATTTTGTTTGCTCAAAATTTACTACATCGATTGTAGGAAACCCTTCTGTGCTCATATCATCGAGTGATTATTGTTGTGTGTGGATTTTTAATGTTAATTTACAACAGTCAGTCTGTGTACTGTGAAGTGTGCTTTGGGGGAGGGGTGTATTTGTGGTGTAGGTACATTAACTGGGACAAAAAGGCAGCCTTTCTGTTTTGGTTATATTTTTCTTGTATAACTGTGTTAATGTACACACAGTAATATTTTCAGTAATTCTTGACATTTTTTTGCTGATTGTTGTGGTGCAGCAGTGTATAATTTGTCCGTTTAAAACATTTGGTTGTATTACTAAAGGTTTTCAATTTGCTATGCATTACTTGTAGTGTGTGTGCGATGCATGCCATTAAAGGTAGAGAAGTCATTAGGGAGCAGAACAGAAGTAAATGTCAAAAAAGACAAAGGCAGTAAGGACAGGAATGGGGCTAAAAGGAGTAAGACCATCAAAAAGTGGAGGGTGATGAGTACCAGTGCCCGTAGTCTGTGTAACAAGCTCCCTGAACTAGTGGCCTTGATGGAAGAGGGTTGCCTGGATGTTATGGCAGTCACAGAAACATGGCACACAGAGAATCATGACTGGGATGTCAACATACCAGGATACACAATCTACAGGAGGGACAGGGAGGGTAAAAGAGGAGGAGGAGTAGCTCTTTATGTAAAGATAGGGATCAAAGCAACAGAACTAAAGAGTAAACAGGGAGCAGATGAGACACTCTGGGTCACCCTGGAGACAGAAAATGGCACCACAATCCACATGGGGGTTGTATACAGATCCCCATCTCAGGGGGAGGGAATGTAAAAGGAAATGATAGAAGGCTTCCTTAGAATGGCAGAAAAAGGAGAGATATTGTTGATGGGGGACCTGAATATGCCAGATGTTAATTGGAGCACCTTTGCTGCAGGCACATCCAAGAGCAGGGTCATTCTTGATGCCCTACAGGGGGCATGCCTCAGACAGCTAGTATTGGAACCCACTCGGGAGGGAGCAATCTTAGACCTGGTACTCTCAAATGGGGATGGAGAAAGAATCTCAGATTTAGAAGTGGGTAGCCATCTGGGAACAAGCGACCAACAAACAGTGTGGTTTATGATAAACACAGTCATACAATCAAGCCATACAAAAGCAAGAGTATTGGACTTTAGGAAGGCTGACTTTGGGAAAATGAGAGCGTGCCTCAGAAATGCACTAGCAAACAGGCAAGAAGGAGGGGTGGAGGAACAATGGAGAGTAATCAAAACAGCCATCACAGAGACACAAGCCTTTGTGTAAAGCAAATCAACAAAACACAATGAAGGAAAAAAACGCTATGGTTCTCAAAAGAGGTGGCAGGGAAGGTTAAGGAGAAAAGGATAGCATTCAGGAAATTTAAGGAAACACAGAAGGAGAAGGACAGAGAACTTTATCAGTTAAAGCAGAAAGAGGCTGGGAAGGCAGTCAGAATAGCAAAGGCCCAAACCAAGGAAAGGATAGCCAATTCTGTTAAGAAGGGGGATAAGACCTTTTATAGGTACATTAGGGAGCAAAGAAAGACCAAAGGAGGGATACTGAAGCTTAATAAAGGGGAGGGAATGTGGGTAGAAGGTGACAGTGCAAAAGCAGGGATACTGAACGAATATTTCTGCTCAATATTCACAAAGGAAGAGGAGGGGGAGTTACCTAAACCAAACAAGAAAAACACTCTGAAGACGCGGGTCAATACCAGTCCATTTACAGAAGAAAGGGTTCTGAAAGAACTAATAAAATTGAAGGAGGACAAAGCAATGGGGCCTGATGGGATTCACCCAAGAATTCTAAAAGAACTAAGGGTAGAACTAATGACACCGCTGACTACTCTCTTTAACAAATCATGGGAGGATGGGGTGGTAGCTAAGGACTGGAGGAGGGCACTGCCTTCTCCTCTGTCCCCCACCTTGTAGAAGGCGCAGCCCTCGAGATCCAAAGAGCGGAGGGGCTCTGAGATGCCGGCAGGTCGGTGGCATCTGTGCAGCTGACCAAGGGTTCCAGGAGGCCGGGAGAAGCAGGCAGAAGGTACGGGCCAAGCCGCAAACCAATCGGAAAGCGACCGCAGACTGTGCCTTGCTTCCGATTGGTGTGCCTTCCCCATAGACTTAAACTGGGGTTTGCTGCACTATTCTGGCTGGGATTTCTGCTTTTCTGTAATTTATTTTGAATTTCTCATAAAAAGTGCTGTTTTCTCTTACTTTGTGCCTGGTTTATGGGCTGTTTTTCCCTATGTTAAAATTAAGTGTTACAGTCTTTTGAATTGTTGTGTGGGCTAGACGCTTAGGCGCCTAACCCCCCCCATACCCTCCCAGTCTATTGTTGTGCAGATCTCAAGTTTTAGCACCTTGTTGCAGATTACTGCAATAAAGGTACTTTACTGACTGCCTTCTCCTCTGTCCCCCACCTTGTAGAAGGCGCAGCCCTCGAGATCCAAAGAGCGGAGGGGCTCCGAGACGCCAGCGGGTCGGCGGCACCTGTGCAGCCGACCAAGGGTTCCAGGAGGCCGGGAGAAGCAGGCAGAAGGTACGGGCAAAGCCGCAAACCAATCGGAAAGCAACCGCAGACTGTGCCTTGCTTCCGATTGGTGCGCCTTCCCCATAGACTTAAACTGGGGTTTGCTGCACTATTCTGGCTGGGATTTCTGCTTTTCTGTAATTTATTTTGAATTTCTCATAAAAAGTCCTGTTTTCTCTTACTTTGTGCCTGGTTTATGGGCTGTTTTTCCCTATGTTAAAATTAAGTGTTACAGTCTTTTGAATTGTTGTGTGGGCTAGACGCTTAGGCGCCTAACCCCCCCCATACCCTCCCAGTCTATTGTTGTGCAGATCTCAAGTTTTAGCACCTTGTTGCAGATTACTGCAATAAAGGTACTTTACTGACTGCCTTCTCCTCTGTCCCCCACCTTGTAGAAGGCGCAGCCCTCGAGATCCAAAGAGCGGAGGGGCTCCGAGACGCCGGCGGGTCGGCGGCACCTGTGCAGCCGACCAAGGGTTCCAGGAGGCCGGGAGAAGCAGGCAGAAGGTCCGGGCAAAGCCGCAAAATTTTTGCCCGCCCCCCCTCTTGGTTGATTCCTTTTATACTCTTTCTCCCGCCATTTCTTAATCCACACCCACATCCCTTCCCTTCCTCCCTTAACCCATCCCTAACCTCCACAATGCTACTTTGCTCCCTTTTGCTCCTGAGCCTTGTATCTCACCCAATCCCTTATGATATCAATGCTATACCCAGTGTCAAGATAAATAACTCAGTTAATATGAACTGCCCATTTCTACCATCCACAAGGGCCAACCACGGATTCCTTATTCATCCTGAACCACGTTTGCAATGCAACCTCTGGGATATCCCACATAAGGCCACCCCTAACAGTTCAGCACAGCCCTGGCACCCTACTTGTATCATGGCTTTTTATTAACCCACTATGCCTGTCCATTAAAATATTATGCTATGAAAAATTTTGCATCCATTTATCAGGACCATCACTCAGCTCACAGCAGGCACCCAGGATTAGGAGGAAACGCTCTGACCACTCACTATCCTTGTCCCTTGGTGCCCTCCTCAAATTAATCTTCTACCTTCTGATCTGTTTTGGTACCATTGAAATAAATCCTGGCCCCATTGAAAGTATTTTTTCCCCTGCTGATTTATCCTCTATAAATGGCCTAAGCTTCCTACATATCAATGCCTGCAGCCTTTTAAAAAAATTCTCCGTAATACAGGCCTGGGTGGCTACACCCACCTGCCTGACTTTCTGGTCATCTCTGAATCTTGGCTCAGACCATCGACCAAAGACAGTGTTGTAAACCTTACCAACTATCAGCTCTTCAGAGCAGATCGCCTTCCAGGGGTGGTGGGGTGGCCATATACATTAAGGACACCATCTCTGCTACCTGCCTCATCATCACATCCGAACCAAAGGAATTTGAATGTTTATCAATCAAAATATCCTTCCAAACTTGTCTCCATTTAAATTGATTGGCTGCTATAGGCCTCCTCAGCAGGCCTCAAATTACTATCTCACCTGGGGTCAATAACCAATCTAGGCCCTGAAGATACCATCATCCTTGGTGATTTGAATTTAAACTGGCTATCTAATGCATCTGCTCCATTGGTAACCTTCTGTGACACCTATGGCTTTACACAGCTAATAAAAGACCCAACCAGGGTTAACCTAAAAATTCTAGCAACAGCTCACTCCTGGATATTATGCTGGTAAATAAGCCTACTTATATACTCATGCAGGAGTACTACCGAATGATGTAAGTGACCATTGTCCCATAGCTGGCATAAGATCTTCACCCAAACCATCCAACCCTGCTGAATTTGTCCCCAAAAGGTCAAAAAAGAAGTTCAACATACCAGGTTATCTCCATGACCTGAGTAACACAATATATTGGCAAGATTTCTACCTTACAACCTCAGTGGAAATTGCTCTCCAGATCTTAAAGGACATTATCACTAATGCTCTAAATATTCATGCACCATTCACCAATATCAGAACTAAAGCAAGGTCCTGCCCTGGTTCACCACTGATCTTAAAACAGCCTTGCTAGCCAGAGACAAACTGTGGAAAAGGCAAGAAAACTAAGGACTCCATAGACTGGCTAAATTTCAGAAGCGAGAAATTCATGTACAACACAAATAAGATCTGCCAAGCGGCCTATTATAGAGCTGAATTGGATGCCTCTATAATAACCCAACCAGGCTCTGGGGAACTATAAAGGTATCTTGGGCTAAAACTCTACTCCTGCCTTAACCTGCAAACTGCTACTAAATAACACAGAAATTACGGATAATCAAGAAATTCTAAATACCTTCAATGACCACTTCACCACAGCTGGACTAGCATTTGACTCTTCACCTGCAAATCTCCTGAGATCTTCCTTGAATCTTCAATCCACCGTGGGCCAAAGGCTACATCAACCTTCTCCTTCAACCCAATATCATTGAAAGAAGTGGAAGATCTCCTCTCCAATTTGGATACTTCAAAAGTGCAGGTACAGACTCCCTGGACCCCTACTTCCTCAAGATTGCATCTCAAGTCTTATCTGCCCCTCACTCATCTCTTCAATCTTCCCTCACCACTGGATCCATTCCTCCATTTGGAAAACAGCTCAAGTAGTTCCTTTACTCAAATCTGGTGATCCCATGGATCTCAATAATTACAGGCCCATTTCCATCCTATCAGTTCTGTCCAAGATGCTCGAAAAGTTAGTAAACTCACAATTAAGGGTCTACCTGGATAACAATAACCTCCTAAACACAGCACAATCAGGATTTAGATCAAGGCACAGCACCATTTCAGCCCTAGCCAAAGTAACCAACGACTGGCAGACTGCTATGGATAAGAAGAATAGTACCTGTGCTGTGTTCCTGGCTTTGAGCAAAGCATTTGACACAGTGGATCATGAATCACTGATCACCTCCCTTGGTTCAATAGGGTTGGATTCCCCTTCACTCAATTGGTTCAAGTGCTATCTATCAGACAGATCACAACTGGTAAAAAATGGAAACTACCTATCCACTTTAAAACCACTGCTAAGAGGTGTATCGCAAGGCTCTATTCTTGGCCCCATCCTCTTTGCCATCTATATTAATAATATTGATGCTAACCTCACTCAATCAAACATCCGTTTGCTGATGATACTGTGCTATATGTTAATAATCCTTCATTGTCTAAAGCCTGTGAACTGCTACAATCTGAATTCTCCATCCTACAACACAACTTACTGGATAAAAAACTACTTCTAAATGCCAAAAAAACAAAAGCTATGCTCTTTTCCTCACAAAGTTGCTCTGCCACTACCCCATCATCTACCACCCTACAACTAACCACCTTACTTGGAGAGAAGCTGGAATACGTTGATAACTTCAAATATCTTGGTGTCTGGATTGATAACAAACTTGACTTTTCTGTCCATATTGAGGAGCTACTAAAGAAACTGAGACAAAGGCTTGGTTTATTTTTAGAATAAAGCACTACCTCAACAGAGACTCCAAAAAGATTAATCCAGGCTTCATTCCTATCCCTCATTGACTATGCTGACTTTCTGTATGGACACTGTTCACGCCCTCTTAAATAAACTGGACACCCTATACCACGGTCCATCAGATTCATTACTGACCTTCCTTCAGCACCCACCATTGTTCCCTTTATAAGGCAGTTAACTGGTCATCATTACAACACAGAAGAAATAGGAATGCTGCAATTTGATATTCAAAGCCTTATCAGGCAAGCTACCTACCTACATCTCGGACTGTTTTACTCAAATCACTTCTAGGCCATACAACCTAAGGATCAGCAAAATTATCATTCTTAAGGTCCCCAATGCCTGCACCCAGCTTGGGAGGGTTGCTATCAGCTACTCACTAGCAATTGTTTGGAACCCACTCCAAAAAACCATGAAGCTAAATAACCTCCCACCCTTAATATCCTTCCAAAGATTATTCACCACCCTATTCCCAGAACTCTGCAACTGCTTCCACAAGGCCTAATTCATGGCTCTACCCACCCCCCCTTTTCTGTTCGTGTTTCTATATGCTGAAAAAACTCCCTTCCCAGTCCCAAGATTCACCCTCAAAATGCCTGCTAGGTCCTATAATTACATATTAACTCTGATGTGCCAACTGCCTATTGTCTCCCAGATTAAAAGTGTTAATGCCTTGTACATATGTATATTGTTATATACTAGCACTTATGTCATTGTATTACTGTCTTTTGTTACCCCTGTCATTGTATTACTGTTTATGATACCCTTGTCAATGTAATAACACTTGCACTTCTTGACCACTCAGGTCCATCTTGTAAATGAGCTATGCTCAATGATGTTCGCCTGATTAAATAAAGATTTTGATTGATTGATTGATTGATTGAGATGTGATTCCTCTTCACAAAAGTGGAGAAGGACAGAGGCAGGAAACTACAGACCAGTTAGTTTGACCTCAGTGGTAGGTAAAATGATGGAATCACTTCTGAAGGAAAGAATTTTTGATTATCTAGAGGCCAGTGGGGCACAGGACCCAAGGCAGCATGGATTCATGATGGGAAGGTTGTGTCAGACAAATCTAATAGATTTCTTTGACTGGGTGTCCAAAGCAGTAGACCAGGGAGGGGCTGTGGACATGGCTTACCTAGATTTTAGCAAGACATTTGATACAGTCCCACACAAAAGATTAATACACAAGTTAGCCAGCCTTGGAGTGGGTCCCAAGGTGGTAGCCTGGATAAATAATTGGCTAGACAACAGGACGCAAAGGGTAGTAGTAAATGGAGTCTACAGTAAAGAAAGAAGGGTTACTAGCGGGGTACCGCAGGGTTCAGTACTGGGACTGGTCCTTTTTAATGTCTTTATAAGTGACATTGCAGAGGAATTGGAAGGAAAAGTATGTGTCTTTGCAGACGACACAAAGATCTGCAACAGGGTTGATACACCAGATGGAGTGGAAAGGATGAGAAGGGACTTGGCAAGGTTGGAGGAATGGTCAAATGTATGGCAGCTCAGATTCAATGCAAAGAAGTGCAAGGTAATGCACCTGGGAAACAAAAACCCAGGGCAAGAGTACACAATGGAGGATGAGATACTGACAACAGTAAAAATGGAAAGGGACCTGGGGGGTAATTATATCAGATGACCTAAAGGTGGGCAAGCAATGTGGGAAGGCAGTAAGAAAGGCTGGGGGGATACTGGGATGCACAGGAAGAGGCATCAATAGTAGAAAACAGGAAGTTGTTATCCCTCTGTACAGACAGTTGGTAAGACCCCATCTGGAGTACTGTGTGCAGTTCTGGAGACCCCATCTCCGCAAAGACATAGACAGAGTGGAGGCTGTTCGGAGGACAGCAACCAAAATGGTGCAGGGTCTGCACCAGAAGACATATGAAGAAAGACTAAAGGAGCTTAATGTGTATACCCTTGAGGAAAGGAGGGAGAGAGGGGACATGATAGAAACTTTCAAGTACCTCAAGGGAATCAACAAAGTCCAAGAGGGTGGCATCTTTCAGAAAAAGAGATGTGCAAGAACAAGGGAGCACAATTTGAAGATGGGGGGGACGGCTCAGAGGTAATGTGAGGAAGTGTTTTTTCAGAGAGAGGGTTGTGGATGCATGGAATAGCCTCTCTGAGGAGGTTGTGGAGTCAAGAACAGTGGGGGAATTCAAGAATGCATGGGACAGACATAAGGCAGTCCTAGTGGGGGGTAGGAGGAAGTAAGCTGTTGGTTAATTAGGATCTGCAGCTTATCTGTTAGGTAGGAAAATGGGCAGACTAGGTGGGCCAAGCGGTCCTTATCTGCCATCAAATTCTATGTTTCTATGTTTCTAAATCAGACACCTTTTATTGTGCCATAGAGTAATAGCAGCAGTGTGAACCTGTTATCCACCTCACCTGCATGAATTCTTTATACTGCTTTGTAGTATCTTTACTGGTAGTGGATTGTTACTGCCGTGCACTAGTCCCCCAACTGACAAAATGTATTCCTTTCCAGATTTGGATTTGTGACTTGTGTGCACTAGTTAGATGTTGCTGTGCCTTTTCATATGCATCCCTTGAGTGTGCAGCGCAATCTTAATCTGTTTGTGCATTTGCAGTGCACCATTAATTCTGGGAGACTGCATTTCTTTTTACGCTCTCATTTCACTTTGTCAGCACTGGGGAATTTTCTGGATACAAGATAGTAGCATTTCATCAGCACTGGGGAATTTTCTGGAGTCTGGACACAAGACAGTAGCATTTCATCAGCACTGGGGAATTTTCTGGACACAAGACAGTAGCATTTTGGGGATGCACATTATTTCTGGTGACTCTGTGTGTGACCACTGCGCGCATGACTGAGTGTGCCATTAATTCTGGGAGACTTTGCATTTCTTGTTATGCTCTCATTTCACGTTGTCAGCACTGGAGAGTTTTCTAGACACAAGACAGTAGCACTTTGGGGATGCACATTAATTCTGGTGACTGTGTGGGTGGGGTGCTGCCAATATTGTTACTTCACCTTACTTCATGTTTAAGCGAATGACAATGCAAAGTACAACAAGGCGGCGGGAGTTTTCTTTAAGGGACACTTCCGCTTAGCGAAGTGCCAACGGGAAGTGGCTACTTCGCATTCACTTCACAGGTGGATTTTAAATTTGCTGCATCTCTACCATCAACTTGCATTTGGTGGAGGTGAAAGTAATAGAGACACTGTTGAAGGAAAGGATTATGGAATATTTTGAATCCTGTGGCTTACAGTATCTGTGGCTGCATGGATTCACTGGGGAGATGGGGGAGCTGATGTCAAAGTAATCTATTAGTTTTCTTTGAGGGGTGATGAGGGATATTAATCAGGGTGGAGTGGTGGATGTGGCTTACCTGGATTTCAGTAAGGCCCGCAATACCTTTCCACATAGCAGAATAGTAAAGAAACTGGGCAACCTGGGAGTGTGTACTAAAATGATAAACTGGGTAGAGAGTTTGTTGGGGAGTTGGCATCAGTGGGTGGTTGGAAATGGCGTTCACCTGGTGATGGAGGAGTGACCAGTGATGGGCCTCAGGGATCAGTACTTTAGCCTCTACTCATTATTGACATTACTGGTGATAATAAAGTGGGGTTAGAAAGCAAGATATGCTTCTTTTATGGTTGAGACAAAGATCAACCACATATAGACACTACCGGGGGGGGGACTGATTGGAACAATCAAGACAGAAATACTTAAGCTTGAGAAGTGGTCCAGTGCGTTATTAAATAAAAAATAATGGATGGGCAACTATGCACAACCAGTGTGTTCTGCCATAGATGGTTTCTGATTCCCTCTGACCTCGAAAGTGAAACTTGAGATGTCAGTGGGGAATTAGAACCCTGAGTTAGCAGAACACACTGGTTGTGCATAAAGGTGCTCATCCCGTATTTTATGTATAATAACTGTGTCTTCCTTTTTACCGAAGAAAAAATGTGGTGTTATTTATTGTAATAAAGGAGTGTTTATTATGCCAAACACGCGCATGGTTTCCCTCAGTTTGCGCATGCACCCACCATAGCTCTTCCTCCCAGACCGCAAACCGCCAACTGCATCCTGTGAAGAGACAGACCACCACTGGGACTTGGTAGTAAGTCACGCAAATAAAATCAAAAATCTTTCATCTGCTAACAGACAGAAAAACAGAAAACATTTAAACAAACAAAAAACAGCCCGCAGACCATGCACTCGAACCAAAGCAGACCATGGCCACACAGGAGTCACGGACATCTGTTCTATTCTTATTTTATATAATTGCTGTGGCCAAAAAGGAAGATGCAGCAATTATATAAAATAAAATATAGGCTGGGGTGTGTAAACTCAAAGTTTATGCACACCCTTGTGGTTAGATGCGTCTAACCCCTTGTCTGTGTGTAAACCTCTCATTACACACCCCGACTCATACTTTATCCTATATATTGAATATAGTACTGCGTTAAAAGTGCATGCGGCAGTTATGTTGCTTTCAGAATGAAATTGAGGTGTGCAGTATCTATAGGTTTCAGAATGATGTTGTAACACAAACGGGTTCAATCACATTCCATGACC
The DNA here is from genome assembly GCA_016271365.2 of Neoceratodus forsteri. Taxonomy (NCBI): domain Eukaryota; kingdom Metazoa; phylum Chordata; order Ceratodontiformes; family Ceratodontidae; genus Neoceratodus; species Neoceratodus forsteri. The sequence continues at coordinate 1,730,627,392 of CM057456.1, forward strand.
TTTGAACTGTGGTACAACAGCATATTAAATGGCATGGAATTCTATACAGAACAATAATCTATTATACGCCATATATTCATTGTGAATAAATGAGAACTCAAGTACTTGGTGCATGGAAACCAAGGGGTGGAGTACATGAAGGGGGTACTGCAATGGTGAGCATAAAAGAGAGAAAAGGGAACTGGGGACTGTAATTTCTGATGACCTAAAAGAAGCCAAGCAGTGTGATAAAGCAGATGGGAGCACCGGTGGGATGTTGCTGTGCACAGGTATCACCAGCAAGAAGTATGAGGTGTTTATACCACTGTAAAATTAAGCAATTGATGAATCCTCATCTAGTGTAGTGTGTCCAATTCTGAAAGCCATATCTTTGAAAGGACATATACAGATTACAGGCAGCCGGGGGGGGGCAACTAAAATGGTTCGGTGGCATGCAGCCACCACTAAACTTGCCCTGCAGGAGAGAATGCCTACAGGGCATGCCAAGGTTTTACATTCTTGGGAATAAACATCACCACAGTATGGAGGAACTTGGTTGAGGCAAACTGCACACCCATCATAGCCTCCATCAGAGCAGAACCACAGAGATGGACTAAGCCACACCTATCCCTGAAAGGCAGGGTAGATGCTGTACACATGTTCATGCTGCCTAAGATAGCTTACCTCATGTGCAACCTACCAATCCCTCCTCCACCAAACACACTTCTGAAAATCAACAAGGTGGTAGCAGTGTTCATCTCCCTAGTATTTGACTGTTAGCCTTACAATTGTACTTGTAACAACCTGACTGTACCGATGAACAGCTATGTAATTGTATGTCATTTCTGTGACGTGGAACCTTTGAAAAGGAGTCTCAGACTCAAAGGTACTTTCCGAACCCTCCATAAATAAATAAAAAAATAAATATAACCCCCAGAAGGCGCTACTACCCCTGCCGGATTTGCCACTAACAGGTTGAGGGGCCTGGATCCGATGGCGGGTGCCTCTACCCAGAGGTCGGGGTTAAGACAGTCTGATATGACTTGGTCACAGCCCTCTGGGTCACTGCAACCCCCCTTTCTTCCCACTAGTGGCCCACACAAATCAATCACAGTACCCTTGCAATATACACTTACCCCCAGGATTGGTTCAATCAGTGTGACTCTGGGGACTCACTGTAAAACAAGATGATACAGTGCAAAAATCACAGTACAATACGTCAACATAAACGAATACCTCAGGCAGTGTAACTTTGCTGAAATAAACAGATCTGATTTATTTAGGGGGATATAACAAGGACAGGGGGAAATCAGGTTAGTTTAAACGCATTAATAATCACAGTACTGTGCACATATTTCAGAATCCCAAATGTCCCAAATGTCACTCTTACTGGGTACCCAGGCAATAAGAGGCTAGCCTATTTGATGCAGCTGGTTGGGGTCCTGAAGATGGAAAATGCATGCACAATACCCAAACTGTAATCCAGAGCCAGTAGGCTCAGTTCGTGGAGAAAGAAAGGAAAAGTAATCAGATGGAACACTTGCAATTAGATGATGGCAGGGAGCTACCCTGATTTGCACTCACAAATTCAGTGCTGAAACTGAATGGAAGGCAGATTGTCCTGGATTGCCAGGAGGAGCAGACCATGTGGACAAGGTCCTTGTGACTGGACCCCATGGCAGTTCAGAGCAAATGAATGTAGTCTGGATTAAGCTGGGGTTTACTTGCAGCTTCATGTACTAAATTCACTGTACAGGGGATTTGAACTGCGAGTCCCCACAAGCACTACACACATTTATATGGAAAAAGAAAGTACTATACTAGGCAGGCTGCTTCTCTATCCCGATCGCAATTACTGCACAATACCCAGGAGAACACACAGCAGATTCAGTTCCTGACAGACCGAGCGCAATTCAGCAATTTATCCAGTCTTCTACAGGGTGAGCCTGGTTTCTGCTCTTCAGAACTCCTTGACTCTCTTCACAGGTTGGATTCAGTCCGAACAAGCAGTTGCACAAGCTGCAGACCGAAACTTGGGGCCTTACACGCATTTCCCGACTAAAACTGCGCACCGAAGGAGCACAGGGATCCTTCACTCTTCACTGCCAGAGCTAAACTGAAACTCCAGTAGACAAAACCGGACACTTCATTTGAGTTCCTCCAAGTTCTTGGCTGGATTGGCTGTCACTCACAATAGACTCTCCCTGTTGGTGCAAAAAGGTGCCGAAGTCCAAACTACATTTCCCAGAGTCACTGCCCATACAATCCTCTTGTGGCTGGCTCAGACTACGAGTCCAAGTTCTGATTCATCCACAGGCACCATTTTAGAGCTCCCTTAACCCACACTGATTGGTCCAGTTCAGCAGTTCAAAACTAGAATGGGGAACTAGGCAAACACAGTTCTGATTGCAAAGAAAAGCAGGTTAGACAAACTGTATTTTCATCACCACTCCAAATGATTTCTGGCAAACAGTTACATCTTTCAGATAGGCTCCCTTTGCACTCCTAGCAACTGCAAAAACGGAGCAAATTGGCAGCAGCTCGAGTGGGACTCAAGCAGAGAAGCACACAGTCCCCCCATACAAACTAATTATGTCTGCAAGCAGACAGCTCTTAAAGAGAAAGTACCAAAGGCTCTAAAAGTACTCACAGAAAAATGGCTTAAATGCCAAACACCATTCAGGCTCGGAGCATTCAAGCAAGCTCCTGGAAGTCTTTTGGGAACCCCCATTTGTGGGGGGTTACATAAATAAAAAAAATCTGGGAAGGCAAAGCCCCAAGATTTGAAAAACATAGATTACAAGTGCACTGATCTAGGGAGGTAAATGGGTCTCACCTGGCTGCAGGGATACTTACTAACATATAGCTGCACAAGTGATCAGATGGTTTATCCCTTAAACTCTCAATACCCCTGTAAGGGTGAATCCGAGAGACAAATGATGCCTGGCACAGGCACAAACATCTTACTCAATGTCCAGCCTGTGGAGGGGTTGTGGGATAACAGATGGACCAGACACTGAACTTCAGGTTCAAAACATAATCTCTGTGTGATGTTTATTCAAAATACAAGAAATAACCTTCTGCAATGGAATATTTCTTCTTCATTACATCAGTTTGCAGCAACTGACTATGAATGTCTTTTCTCTGCACTTAGCCAGCACCTACTAACACTGATTTCTAATCCCCTTACTTTTCAGTGAAAACCCTTAATCCCTATGCGGGCCCCATTTGCTTGGGTAGTGGGGGCTCAAAAAGAAAAAAAAAATAAAACAAGCTAAAAACAAAGAACCTTAATGCAGAATCACTGAAAGAAGGTCTACCCCAAAGGGCATTGGCAGCAAATCAAGTTTCAAAGAAACACAACATCATACATACTTCCATAATGCAGTGCATCATGGGATATATGCAAATCACCATGACATTTCTGGCTTGTTAAGTTTACAACAATTTACATGCATTTTAAACAGCACAACTAGCTTAATTTCTATAATAGTCACCTAGTACTTTTTACCATTATCAAAACACCAAGTGCAATGGTATTTTAAATATGTACAGGTTTCAAAAACATAAGGTATATACATGAAGGTATTTTATAACATAGTGCTATTACATACTAAATCCAACAACAATAAACACAATCTGTTTTACGTACACTCCGAAGTCACCACAATCACCTCCCTGTACAAGGACCTGAGAGGGAAAAGGAAAATTACAGAGGACACTGTAGCATAGTCAAGAGAGGGAGAAGGGGGTGGCCACAGGTGGCCAACGTTATGGACTAGAAATAGTAAAGGATAGATTAGGCTTAGAAATAGAACTGTTGCAACAGATTTAAGAAAAGGTTGGTCCTTAAGAGTGGCAGGAGCTCCTGGTCACACAGCCCCCTTGTGGGCACCACCTGCACAGTACAGCCCTTTATAGGGCAACCCAGATGTGCTAGTGGGGGGGGCAAACCATCAACTGGCACTCTTGGCAGTAGGCGGGCATCTGTACAAAAGCAGATCTTTATGCACCAGACTCTGAAGTTATGATGTTCTTCCTGCAAATGCAGGCATAGAGTCTACTACCCAAAACATACTTCTGGAGATTTCTCCGGATCTGGGATGTAGCCAAGACCCTCAGAGCCACAGCACCTATGGAAGATGGGTGGAAATGGCTAACCACCAAGCATAAACAAAGCAAAGTAAAGGGTACTGCAGGCAAGATCTATGGCATGCTTAGGGACTTACTACCCGATACCATGCTTAAATGTAAGGCGCAATGGGAGCATGATCTACAAATAAACATAACAGACACTGAAGGGTGCAATATCTCAAGGATGCCCATTTGGTCTACAGGGACTCTAGGAACCAGCTTTTACACCTTAAGGTGCTGCTGAGATGGTACCATACCTCGGACACACTCCAAAAGATGGGACTCATCCCCCATTCTGCATGCTGGAGGTGCAAGACCCCACAGGCCAACCTGCTGCACATACTATGGCAGTGCCCCATACTGGTGCACTTCTGGACAGAAGTTATTCAGGACTTCTCCAAGATCCTGCAAACACAAGTCCCTGCTACCCCAACCCTTTGCCTCTTGGGCAATACCTTGAAGGTGTCAAACTGTTCTAACCAATCCAGAAATGGCTCGTCGTGGCACTACTCGAAGCCAAAAGGGTTATCCTAATGAGGTGGCACCAGAATCTACCTCACTCTCTTCTTCCATGGCATATGGCAGTGGCTAAGTTAGCACTTTTCGAACAGTTGGCATACACCACCGCCAACCACACACAGGTTTACAACAAGAAATAAGGACTTTATCTCAGATCACACCTATGCTCTACCCTCACCCCACCACCTGACAACCCACCCTTCTGACCCAGATGACATTCTTACTCCACTTTAAGCTTCCACCCCTGAACTGGTTCACTTCAGTCCTTATAGGCTGGAAGGTCCTAAGGAAGGATCACTCTTAATAAAACTGGTTCAGCCAACCCCCCAAATGGGTCAGCAATGGCTGGTAATATTCAGGATTTTGCTCTGTTCCCTTCTGTAGAGGTTCAACAAGATGTGCCCACACCACTTCCAGGCTGACATATACCTGCTGCATACTTCTTTAGTGGCTCAGGGCTAGAGGGTATGGATCACCATGTGATGGTTGATGTTCTTACTTATTATGGTTAATATAAAGGGACTACTTATCCCAATGTAGAGTTCTAGTTGCAAACAGTTTAAAAAAAATGATATATTGTATCCCCAACTGAAGTGAGAGATTGGTGTGGGGAGACATTTTTGTATTTATTTCTCTGGTGAGGTGAGAGCTCCCAGAGGTTGTAAATTACTTGTTGGAGAGAACCGTGGCAATCTCTTTTTTAACTAAGTCATCATTTTTATCTGCTCTGTTTATTTGATATTCTATGTTCATTTATTGTTTGAAAGGTGTGTGGTGTATGATTGGAAAGTTGAGTGGTTGGGTGTATAGTGTGGTGTGGATTAGTGGTGTTGGAGTTGAAGTTATTTTGGGTGCTCTGAGTGTGTAAAGATGTGCTGGGAAGGTGCTGGGACAGTCAGGCATTATTCCCCCTCCAGGCTTAAAGACCTCTGCCCTTTTAGGTGTCCCCCACTATCTCTGGAGGTGTATAGATGGTGTCAGGCTCTGGGGATTGTGAGAAGGATGAAGGCGGGGGTAGGGCCTGGTAGGGGAATGGAAAGGAGTGGGCAGATTGAGACAGTGGGGACAAGAAGATGCCCTGGGACTAAATGGGTTCAGGAGAGGGTTCCTCCCTGCCTGATTCCCATATGCAAGGGTTCTGCTTGTAGCAGGCAGGTGGCTCGGTCATCACCAGTGATTCATCCAACTCAGATGGTGTTATGCAATGCCAGGTCCATTAAAAACAAGACTGCTATAATAGCTGATCTTGTTGGGTCATCGGACCTGGCGTGCATCACCGAGACCCGGCTGGATGACAATGCTGGCCCTGTTTTGGCTTCAGCTATACCAGCCGGGTGTTCGGTGATACACCATCCAAGGTTGGATCGTAGGGGCGGGGGAGTGGCCATCTGTTTTAGATCAGAACTGAACCTGGTGGAGGTACCATTGGGAACCACCAGCTCCTTTGAATGTACCATGGGTGAGGGTGTGGGGTGCAGGATTCTTCTCATTTACCATCCACCAGGTAATAGGAATGTTTTCCTGTGGGAAGTTGCAGACTTCTTTGTTGACAAGACATTGGGATCCTCCAGATGGCTGATCCTGGGGGATTTCAATGCCTGGGTTGACAACGAACTCTCACAGTTTTGTCAGGACTTCCTCCAGTGATGAATTCTCTGGGCTTCACACAGGTTATTTCCTCCACGACCCATATAGATGGTCATTCATTGGACTTGGTGTTTCTCTTAGGGATGGAGATATCTGACTTGGTGGTGTAACCAGTCGGGTGGTCTGACCATCACACCATTGGGTTCAGTTTCCTTCCCCCCCAAGTAGGCCAGCCCCTACAGAGATGGCCCGGTACCGACCTTTGAGGGGTGTTACCGCGGAGGGCCTGATGGCGGTGCTGGACCTATCAAGTCTACCGAGTGAATGCATGGACCCTGGGGACCTGGTACTTGTCTATAACAAGGCAGTAGTAGGGGCCCTGCACTCCATTGCTCCTGTTCGAGTTCATCCCCTCACTCTTTGCCCCAGGTCTCCTTGGTTTGACGAGACCTTGTGGGAGTTAAAGAGAGTGGGATGAAGGCTTGAGAGGTGTTGGCGGAAGTCGGGTCTGGAGTGTGATAGGATTAGTTTGATGGACCATTATCGGGTCTATCAATCAGCAATTACCCAAAAAAAGGCAGAATTCCTTCCCAGGGAATTTGCTGCTGTGCAGAATCGACCAGCCCAGCTCTTACAGACTGTGGACAGATTGTGCAATCCAATCTGCCTTCAGCCCAGAAGTATGTTTTCACAGGAACGATGTGAGGAGTTTGCTCGATTCTTCACAGATAAGGGTGCCACAATCAGGTCCGATCTCCTCTTAACTCTCTCAAATAGGAGTTGTGGTGGTCAGCAGGAGATATCAGACAGCCAGTTTGTGTGGTCTGACTTCAACCTACCCACAATCAATGACATTGTGATGGTCGTCCACTCGCTGCGACCAACCAACTGTAGTTTGGACCTGGTCCCCACACGCCTTTTAGTAGGATGTGTGGATAAAATCGGCCCAGTCCTTGCCAAGATAGTCTGGTTGTCTTTGGAGAGAGGGATCTTTCCTGATCCCCTGAAGGAAACCGTGGTTCAGCCCCTTCTTAAGAAGCCTTCATTGGACCCAGACTGTCTGGCTAACTACAGGCCTGTCTCTAACCTACCCTTTGTGGGTAAGGTTAGTGAGAAGGTGGTTATGTCGCAGCTGGATGATCATTTGACCAGCCACAATGTCTTTTGGATTTAGGAAGAGACATAGTACTGAGACGGCCCTTGTTCGGGTACTAAATGACCTCCTAATAGCGAGAGAGATTGAAAGACCTCTGTTCCATCTTGGTCCTTCTAGATCTCTCTGCAGCATTTGATACTGTTGACCATGGAGTGCTGCTGGAGCACCTGCAGTTTGTCTGTGGACTGTCCGGCTTGGTCCTCAGTTCGTTTCGATCATTCCTCGAGGGTAGGACTCAGAGGGTGGTGTCTGGGATTATTTCCTCGGTATCACTCCCCCTATCCTCTGGGGTGCCGCAGGGCTCCATTTTGGCACCCATGTTGTTTATGGTGTATATGCTGCCATTGGGAGCAATTATTAGGTGGTATGGTTTGAGTTTTCACTGCTATATAGATGATACTCAGCTGTACACGTCCTTTGTGCCTGGCCAGGGTGATGCTGTCTCTGTCTTTAACAACTGTCTCACCGAGATCCAGGATTGGATGACTGTGAGTTGGTTGCGGTTAAACCCTGAAAAAACTGAGGTGTTGGTTGTGGACCCAGGTCATTGGGAGGTGGGTTTGCTGACAGGATAACCTTCAGGTCTTTGGCTTGGGGGTGCCCAGTTAGCTACCTCAGACCGGATGCAGAACCTGGGCGTTATACTTGATGACTGCCTGACCCTTAAATCTCAGGTGTCTGCTGTTGTCAAAACCCCTTTTTACCATCTGAAGAATATCACCCGGGTGAAGCACCTGGTTCCTTCTGACGATCTTCCAATGTTGGTCCACACCTTCGTTACCTCTCGCCTTGACTACTGCAACGCCCTTTACCTAGGGCTACCAGAGGTTGATATCTGCTGCTTGCAGCTAATGCAGAATGCCGCGGCCAGGCTTCTGACTGGTACTTCTAGGACCAGTCATATAATGCCTGTCCTCCGCGGACTGCACTGGCTGCCAGTACAGTGGCGGATCACCTTCAAGGTCAGTTTGCTGACCTATAAGGCCCTACACAACCAGGGACCTAGCTACCTACAAGATCTTCTTCATCCCTACTGTCCACCTCACCCTCTCCAATCCACCGATGAGGGATTGCTAGAGATTCTCAGGGTCCGTTTGAAGTCATCAGGGGCCAGGTCCAGGCCCCGACCCTGTGGAATTCTCTACCTCATCGGGTGCTTGACTGCCTGACTGTCCAAAGTTTTAAAGCAGTCTTGAAAATAGTGTAGCTTACCCTGATTTTTAAGAATGTTATATTGATCGGTTTTATTATATTGTTTTATTTTATGTATTTGAATCATTTATTGTGTAAGCACCTTGGTTTTGGAAAGCTGCTTTTTAAAAATAAAGTATGATTTGATTTGATTTGATGATAGTTAGTGTTAAATTCCTTCAGTGCATGCCTGCATTTGCAAACAGTGTATCCTATAAGCAAAAGTTAAGCATACAACTGTTATCTACCGCATTTGATGCCAAGTCATCTCTACTTCATGTATGTTCCATTGTTGAAAAATCACAATAAAATCTTCTATGATAAAAAAAAATGGTGCAGTGACTATAACGTATAGAATAATGGATGGGGAAGTGTGAGTTACAAGAACTTAATGGTCATCCAATGTGTGGGATGCTACATAAACACCAAGGGTGAAGCCCAAGGGGTTTATTAAAGGAATAATGCCCAACAGGTGGGTGTTATGCTTGGATAACATCCTGCTTAGGTGGTTGGGCCTGAGGCTGCAGGCCGAGGGTGTCCAATACCTGAGAAGGGATGTTATCCCAGCATAGCACCCACCCTAGAGGGCATTATTTCTATTATACAATGGCTGTTGTTTTATACAGAATAAAAAAATATTTAAAGAATGTTTTTGTTTGTGTGTAAAAAATATATTTGTTTCTTAAGAGAAGATGCTAACAAACATGCTGCTAAGAATGATGCTGGGATGTTAAGCCAGGAAAACATCCCTACTGTGATGGCCAACTGACCAATCAGAAGCCAGGATTCTTTCTTGCCATTGTAAAATGAAGCATCACACACTGAGGGAAACCATTACATTTGAGTAGGACACTTCCCCAACTTTTATTTTCTATAATTGCTGGTCAGCAATTTTTTTTATTTTGCCAAAGTGCATATGGTATTGCTGTGTCTCACTCATATCAGTCACACACACACACACACTCTCTCTATCTTTGTCTCCATTGTTTTTTAATTTTTTACCTTTTTTATTTAATCTGGCATTTATCTTTTCACTTGCAGACTTATAGAGCTGGCCATTTGGATCACAATAACGATCAGGCTTACCTCAGGCACCTTGACCTAGGAGCTGTTCCCGGTTCCCGCTGGTAGTTGTTATCCGCTGCGGGTTCCGAATGGCAGGATCAACCAGATAGATGTTTTGGTTTGTAGATGCTGAGCTGGTTGAAAAAAACAATGATGACTCTCGGTCTGGCAGCTCTTCAGTATGTGGGACAAGGAGCCGCCATGTTTCTGAAACTGTTTATCCTGCCCAGTAGTAAAGCAACAGCCAATCAGGGAGCATCTGTTTTTTGAGTGACTCAGTGAGTGCTCACCGTTATAACCCATTGGTTATAATGGCAGATTATAACACTGTCAACCTATGTAAAAAATTCCTGACCAGTTATTATAAATAGAATAATAGATAGGTTCCTGTGCATTACAATGTAGTAATTCCATCGAGAGGTTCTGGGGACACTGGGAACCTCGAGAGTGAAGCTCGAGAGGTTCCATGCCCCAGAACTTCGAGATGGAATTACTGCATTGTAATGCACAGGATCGTATTTTATTTTTTTTAATATATGGATGCGATTTTCTTTTCTCTGAGGCGGTTGGCAGCTGCAGGGAACAAGTCTCTCCATCCTGGCCACGCGCCACACTGTCTCACTGCTCGTTTTTTTTTTGTTTTGTTTTACTGAAGGACAGCCTACCTTTTCTATGTCTGGGGAATGCAGGGTCAGCTGGATATCTGTATTTTTCAGATATTTAAACCAAAAAAGCTGCAAAATGTTACAGTTGAGAAAAACTCTTGGTAAGCGAGACAGTGGCCGCCATGTTTTTCGAACTGTTCTGCCCGCCCTAACAAGAAAAGTGGCCAATTGGAAGGCACATTTTGAAAGACGTTGGGCCCTAGACTAGCGCATGTGCTGTTGTGATATGGTGATAATACTATCGTTCAGGTCCCCAATGATAGTATTACGGCACCTGAACGATGGTATTATCACTCCTGAAGTGTAGTATTATCACTTTGGGAGTGATACTATTATGGGGAATTTTTTGTATGCTTTTCTAGTATATTATTTTCATGATCCATATATTAAACATAGAATAATACATGGGTGGTGTGTTCAATGAGAATTTTACACACACACAAGGTGTTGGACACTGTATAAACCCCAAGAGTGAAGCTCGAGGGGTTTATTCAAGTGTCCAACACTGAGGGTGTGTGTAAAATTCAAGTTTTACATACTACCCCATGTTATATTTTATACAATTGCTGGGGTGAATTTTCTCACCACATCAATTATACAGTAGTAGCCACAGACATTGCCAGCTATTTCCCACAATTTCTGTGATATTTCTAGAGGAATCTCCTGCTTTCTGCATTACCACAGTAGGGGTAGCAGAGAGAAACTCTTTAAAATTTCGCGAAGTATCTGGAAATAGCTGGCAATGTCCGTGGCTACCACTGTATAAAATAAAAATACATCAGAATTCAGCCGCGGTCTAGTCAGGATAAAGCGCGGTGCGCCATCCTCGGATGTTAAAACATTACCATTTTTCTTTCCTTTTTTTTTTAGTCAAGAAGCAACTGTTTGGGGATTTTGGCTGTTTGCAGTGGTCATTTTTTGGAGCCTGTTTAAGGAAGTTTTGGTGAAAGGTCAGTTCTTTTTATTTATGTACCGCGGTGTCGAGTCCTGCTGGCGGTGAAGTTACACTAAGAAAAGAGAAGAGTAGAGGCTTGCGCCTGCATGGAGTGAGGGAAACCTGGCACGTGTTATAACCAGGTTTCCCTATGGAAGAAAATGCTCCCCAGTTATTATAAAATAATTATGACCAGAGACTAAAGTATCTCATTATATATACTCTGGAGGTAACTAGGGAGATGGTATGATATGATAGGGACTTTCAAATACCTCACAGGTATAAATAAGGTTCAAGAGGGAAGCATACTCAGATGAAAAGGTGTCCAAGAACAAGGAGTCATGATATGAAGCTGGAGGAGGGCAGAACTAGGCAAAATGTGTGAAAGTCCTTCTTCTCTAATAGGGCAGGGAATGCATCGAACATCCTCAAAGCAGAGGTGGTAGGGTCTGCAATAACAAGAGCATTCACAAATGCATAAGATATGCATAATGGAACACTGATGCAGTGGAAGTGGCGATACAGCTGGCAAATAAGTCGGGTCTGTTGCATTACAGTAGGTAGGGAAAACAGACTGTCTAGGTGGGGAGAGACATCCTTAACTGCCAAGAACTGATATACAGTGCATAGTAGAGCATTGCTCTGCATACAATTCCATCCCTTTCAAAATGATGTTGTACCACACTTCAAAGGTCATGGAATGTGATTGTACCCTTTTGTAGTACAATGGCATTCTGGAACCTCTAGAGACTGCACACAACAGTTTCATTCTGAAAGCCAAAGAACTGCTGAGTGCACATTTCACATAACTGTAACATGACCTTATGTTACAGGACATTGATACCTTGCCTGTATTAATATATCTCATATATTGCCCACCTTGTTTGTTGTATCTTGCACTGTGTTCTTGTATTATTATTTGTCCATCTCTGTATGTTGCCTAACTGCACTGGATTCTGTACTTGCTTATGTATGATTCACTACTGTTGTTCATTGTATTTTACCATTGATTGTGCCAGTCTCTGGCACAGGCCATGCCTGAAAAAGGTCCTTGGACCAGTGCACCAACCCAATTAACAAATGAATAAATAAAAAAATACTATACACTATAAAAATTCAGAATTAATTACTTTATTCACAACCACTGTATTATGCCACTTCATGATGCTGATTGCCATGGATCTCTCGAGTCAGTGCAGATACGCACACCCCAGTTGCCATCGTGGACATGGCACACTTTTCTGCCATGAACTCCATCTTTACACAGAACTTCATCACAGGAACTGGATTAGGAACTGGCTGGGGACAGAAAGCAGAGGGTGGTGGTTAACGATATCCAGTCCGAGGAAAGGGAAGTGACCAGTGGGGTACCTCAGTGATCAGCCCTGGGACCTGTCCTTTTCAATGTCTTCATTAAAGACATTGCAGAAGGGCTGGAAAGAAAGACTTGCCTCTTACCAGATGACACCAAGATCTGCAACTGGGTAGACACTCCAGAAGGGGTGGAGAAAATGAGGCGGTACCTAGAAAAGCTGGAAAAATGGTCCAAAGTGTGGCAACTGAGATTCAATGTGAAGAAGTGCAAGGTCATGCACCTGGGGTCCAGAAACCCCACAGAGAGACACAGGATGGGGGGGTTGCTGGCAGTAACTAGGGAAGAATGAGACTTAGGGATTATCATCTTGGATGACCTAACAGTTGCCAAACAATGTGCAAAGGCTATAGGAAGAGTCAGAGGCATGCTGGGGTGCACTGAGGGGTATCACAAGCAGGAGAAGGGAGATGGTGATACCACTGTACAGAATGGTGGTGAGGCCTCATCTGGAATACTGTGTGCAGTTCTGGAGCTGCATCTTCGTAAAGATGTAGACAGGATGGATGTGGTTCAGAGAACGTCAATAAAGATGGTACAGGACTTGCACCACAAGACATATGAGTAGAGACTGCGGGACCTCAATATATATTCACTGGAGGAGTAAAGACAAAGTGGAGATATGATAGAGACCTTTAGAGAGATTGAGGGAACTCAATATGTATTCGCTGGAGGATTAAAGACAAAGTGGAGATATGATAAAGACCTTTAAGTATCTTAAAGGCATCAATAAGGTGCAAGTGGGTGACAACTTTCAGTATAGAATGAGTACAAGAACAAAGGGGCACAATATGAGATTGGAGGGGGGCAGCATAAGGGGAAACATGAGGAAGTTCTTCTTCACTGAAAGGGTGTTGGATACATGGAATGGCCTGCCCCAAGAGGTGGTGGGAGCAAACACAGTAGAGGGATTCAAGCATGCTTGGAATAGACATAAAGGAACCCTAGAGGTGGGAAGGAGAGGCTAAGCCGATGCCCAAATAGGGTCACCAGCCACTGTTACAGGTAAGGAAAAAAGGCAGACTAGGTGGGGCTAATGGTCCTTATCTGCCATCAATTGTCTATGTTTCTAACTTCCCCCCATGAGTTCCTTGCTCTCTGCGAGCGATGTGAATGGCTTTATGTTGCCATGTTGGCTCTAACCAGAACTTGTTCGTTGTCCTGCTGCTTTCATTGGCAACACATGCCGATTTAAAGCAGCAGTGCAATGAAAAAACTTATTACAAAAAGCTAATTTTTTTGCTATGGTTATGAAAATATTGGCAGAACTGCTGATTTGGGTTTTCTGGATGCTTTCTATGCTGTGTACTGTACATTTGCATTTTTGGCTGGATTCTTACCCTCTCAGGTCTTCAATGTTATTTCTATACAAAAATGTGGCAGCCATCTTTTTTTCTTGAGAAATAATTATTTGAAAACTTTTATAAAATTCTTAAATGATAACATAAACTGAAAATGTTACCACCAAAATAAACTGGAAGACATCTGGCATCGATTAAGAAGAACAAAAGGTGGGCTCAAATTTTAGCCCATTTTCGTTGCACTGCTGCTTTAATAGGTAACACCTGTTTTCACAGACACCAAAGCATGTCACATCCTCGAAGGAGAGGAGCAACTGTGAATCAACATGAAGAAGAGACTGATGCTTCAAGGGACCCAGCAATGCTGGCTGACAGACACTGAAGAATAGCCTGAGTGTAGTGTTGGGAAGGGATTGTAACTGTTTATTTGTGTTAACTCAGCATTTCAAAATGAAGGAAGGTAACGCAGCTGTGGACCCACTCAACAACAAATCATTTAATGATATCTTACACAGGGGACAGCAACTATGTATTTAGGAGAATTAAAAAAAGTCTCATTTTTTTTCCTAAATAGATTGGCAGACATTTTTTGGGGGGGGGGGCAGTAAAATGCAGTGCTGCATTTCATCTTTCATTTTACTTACAGTTGCATGTCTCCCTGGTTGTATCAATGATTACAGTCGCCCGCACCTCACTCCATGTATTAAGAACATCAATATGGCAGATCTCTTTAACCTAAACAGTTTAATCTGCAATTGTTTTCCAACCATAGTGAGATAATGCCAGCCTTCCTATCAAAAGCATACCAGAGGCCTCAGTTATGCACGACTATGCCTGTGATGATGCACCATGAGAGGAGGATTTTGCAGCTATACTAGTCAGTACTAGCAATCTGGCTGCTAGATATTATATCCACGGAAAGTCCCTGGGTAGCCTTATATGACAAGGGGCTATTTCTGATGAGAAGTGCATCAGGAAGGAAAACATTAGCCACACACAAAAAACGTTGAAGATACTGTATAAATCCGTTTCATTCACCAACTTAAAAGTCCAGCATTTCACCCCATTTTCTCAGGGGAAAGGTAATCATTAAAAATGCCAAAAATCCAGCAAAACCTCATATGTTATAATTCAAGATGAATAAACACACAGGAAAGCATAGCAAATATATATAAAGGGGCTGACGTGCATGAGAAATGTTCTTCCATGTAGCAAATTTCCTCCTCCCTATAACAAATCATCTTTGGATTTAATTTGCATCCTGTTCTGTAACTAGGATATCATGTGCAAATGAACTCACAACATTCCATGCAGAATAGCAGTCACAAATCCATTTCCTTTATTGTATCCTATTCCATTAAACAGTATATTCACAAGTAGCCACAGCCTCTAAGTTTGACAAAACAACCACCATATTTCTTCCAGCAGGGTGTTAAAACACACATAGCTGACATGCACATGTACTTTACATAGTATGCGTCTTTCAAAACCTTTAAAAAAATTACATTCTAAGCACTATTATGTGCCTAGTGAGTTCAATATAGTAATACAGCTGTAAACCACTTATACATTACATAGTCCCTGTGATTCTCATATATGTATTTTTCTAATAAAAAATTTTAACATATTGCAGCCAATGTATGTTACAGTCATAGAACTATCTATTTTTGTGCATAATATAAACAACACCCCATGTGTGTGATACGTAAAACCAGTAAGCAGGCTGGTGAGTGTAAGGCATTATGTAGTGCAAGAGTGCATCCTCACAAAAATGTTTTATATTCGTGTCTTGAAATTGAATCTGCTCCTATAAGAGATTGAAGAGCATATATAACTATTGACATATAAACATAGAAGTTGATGGCAGATAAGGACTGCAAGGCCCATCCAGTCTGCTCATTTCTTTTTATGTTTGCTTGCATGCATGTGCAAGAAACAGTGCCATTATCTGAGTTTCTGGAGGTGTGGCACCCTGTCTTCCAATTCCTTCACTGTGTTTGCAGGTGCGGCCACAGTTCACCAATGAATGCTGCAGCTGTCTATGACAGCAGTTGAAAATGCAGTGCCGTACAGTTGAAAGGGAGAGAGCCGCTTCAGTGAGCATGCTCAGATAACTGAAGCGCTCTCTCCCCACCCCCCTCCCCCCGCTACACTTAATGTTTAAGATGTTTGGACCTGCATTCCATAACAATATGTTGGATTCTTAAACAGGATATGCACTCCGGTATTCTGGTCATTTGATCGGCGTTGTAAAGCCCAGTGCTACACACAGTGATGCAGACACTACAGGTGACCTGCTCCAAGTTTGAGCCACTAGATGCGTTTTAGCAAGCTTTTGTTTTCCAGATGATTCAGTGAAACTTAACAAAAACTCTTAAGAGGTGTGCTTCTAGTATCACGGCAAATTGCCAAAAACTTCCACTTCTAAAATACAAAAACAGTACCTGCACGGTTAAGGATCATCTTTGTTAGATCATTGTTCCTTAAAAGTATTCTAAACGCCACCGAACATCGCTATTCTGGGTCCCTATTCCTACTAGGACAGTACCACTTCCAGCAATGGGACAAGAGAGGTATAGATTGTTGAATTTTTGTTTCAGCAACGTTACAGCTGTAACATGAATCCCACCTTCTCCGCAAGAAACGTGCACTTAACTATAACAATCAGACTACTTGGTCCGCAAAAAGTGGCCGTCCTCTGGCACTTAGGCTGTGCCTCAGCAGTCAGAGTAATGTCACTTGCACTGACGAAGTTGGAGAAAGATGTAAAGGAGCGAGTTACTCATGTCTGTGGGCTGCAGCCTCGCCCCCCGTCAGTTGTAAGGCTAAGATAAGGAGAGTGCCGAGCACCAACTCCACACTCCACATTATGTAGACGGGAGAGTCGGACAATGGTCAAAAGCAAGCGGTGCAGAATCAGAGCAAATAATTATTCCCCATACACAGATAACTTTCTGAGCTCAAATATTACTCAGTCCTGCATTTCCCTGCCTTTAAATACAAACTGCTTTCCTCATCATGTGATAAGACTAAATGAGAAAGGGCTTCGTTCCTATTAGCAACTTGGTCCATCTCCTCATATGCCTATGAGTCACTCGACTTTTTTTCTATCCCAAATACTTTCGTGATCTTGTTTTTAGAACCCGAAAACCCAAATCACCCTGGTTTATGAATTGCAGTGATTCATCAAGTGATCCTTTGATATGATGACCACTTGCCACAGCTTACTGCTGGCTCATAGTCACACATGGACTCTATATTTTACCTAAAAGGTCAGGCTTCAGGGATTGTTTAAACACACCGATTAATAGCTGCTGGCAACTTTGCAGCAGTTTTACATTGTAAGACACTATGCCCCCCCCCCCAAAAAAAACACATTCTATTATTTAGCTGCCTTATTATCGCACCTCTCAACTACCCCCAATAACGAGGGGCATTCTTGATGTCATTCTTAAATTGTTCTGTCCCTCACCCCACCTTCATGAAAAAGGTGCTCCTCACACAGACACTGTGTTGCAAATTCAGTCTTTCAGACAATCTAAAATGCTAAATGAAAAATAAACTTTGTACAAGTAAACGTGATAGTTTCCAGTGTTACGAGTTTGCATTTCCACTTTTGACGTTGTGTCCCTATTTTGAGTATCTGTGTCCTTTATTTCAGTTATAAAAGATTCAGAGAAATGCATATGATTGTATTTGTGCACAAACATCGAGGCAGCATGTCTGAAGCTGTGCAATAATCAGCCTCTATGTGTGAAAGTGCTTAAAAGCCAAAGGGACAGACATTTGTCAAGGAGGAATGTTTGCTTGCTTAAAGAGACCACGTTTGGGACCCACACAAAATGCATGTATGTTGCATACTTGTATAATGCATATTGAAAATTACCAAAGTTATGAGTGAAGGTTGTCAATTTTCAACCTACCTTCATAACTTTAGTGTTCTTTAAGATTTATGAATGCAAATGTTCAACATAGTCTTTTTATGACCCACTTCATCAACTTGGTAGGTGAAAGTTTTCAAATTCAGCCCTAAAGGTGATTTCGCAGAGACTGCAAAAATCACCTTTTGGGTCAGATTTGGAAATCTTCACCTACCTTGTTCATGAGGTGGGGTCCTGAAAAGACTAAAAATCTGGGATTAAAATATTGAAAATTATCAATATAATGTATGGTAGAACGTTATTATATGTTGAAATCTACCTTTTTATAACAACGTTATATCATCGATGTGAGGTCACGATGTTGTTAACCCATCGATGGTATGTCACATTGATGGGTTAACAATTGGAAACTGTCTGCACATGCGTGCTACACAAATCGACGACCTTCCTGAAATGGCCACAGTGGTGAAAGCATGAACTGGAAATAGTGGCGGTGACTGAACTAACAGTAGCAGTAAGGTTCCTGCTTTATTTTTTTAATTGGCTATGTGAACCATACACTATAAAATATAATGTATGGTTCACTTTCGGCAACCAGCTGGTTTAAGTGTCTCAAGGTTACTATATTTTGGAACTTGTTTGGTCCCCTGCTGCTTCTACAATCTGTGTACTGTATTACCCTACCCATTTTGTATAATGTTATTCCATATATCATGTATTGTGATCATGTGCCCAGCACTGGCATTGCTCTTGTGAATTAGCCTACTCATTTTTATGTTTGCTTGCACGCATGTGCAAGAAACATAGTGCCATCATCCAAGTTTCTGGAGGTGTGGCATCCTGTCTTCCAATTCCCTGACTGTGTTTGCAGGCGCTGCCACAGTTCACCAATGAATGCTGCAGCTGTCTATGACAGCAGTTGAAAATGCAGTACCATACAGTTAAAAGGGAAAGAACCGCTTCAGTGAGCATGATCAGATAACTGAAGCGATCTCTCCCTGCCCCCCCCAACAGCCTTCCAGGTGCCACGCTGGGAGCCCACCCCAGCGTGGCAAAATTCTTATGGCGAAACAGGTGTTGCCCCAAATCCCCGTTGTCCGGCTCCCAACAGCCTTCCGGCTGCCGGCTGCAGGCCCACTAAGCATGGCAAAATTTTATGGGGTTCCACAGCCCCCCAACAGTTTTTCCAGCTGCCATGCTGGGAGCCCACCTCAGCATGGCAAGCGTCCCGTATCATCTTCCAGAAAAACAAAAACCTGTAAACAAAACAATGGTCCTCGGCAGTTTCCTGCCCTCCTACCCACGCCTACCATCTGCACACCCTGCTTCCCACACCCCCACCTCACCTCATACTTACCTCTCCGAGTCTGGTGCGACAATCTTCGGTGGACCGGGAACACACCTGCACTCTTCAAAGCTGACCGCGAACTGAGGAAATGCTGGTAAGCTGTATAATGGAATAAATAGGGTTTTTTCTACTTTGATGCATATCTCAGGCATTTTTTGGGAATTTTGGCATCAAATTTTCAAAATGGGGTTTTTGGGACCCCTCCTCATGAATTCTGGAACTGTCAGAGCGTTAATCGGGCCTGAAGGGTGATTTTGCGGTCACTGCGTGAAATCATCTTTAGGGACTGATTAACAAAACGACTGTGCCAGTGTTCATAAGGTGGGCTCTCAAAAAGCTTATGTTGCAAATTTGGTGAAAAATTCCTTAAAATGACTGTTTTATGAGCGTGCATTGCCCAGTTCCTGTGCACGCTCGAAAATTGTGCAGTTTCCATGCACCATCGTAAGTTCATGAAATTGTAATATTTTCAGTCCAGATTTTCACCACTGGCATTTTTCCACACTTCCTTACGAACAGTACAGCTGTCATTTTCACAACATGGTGGAAATGTGTTTTCACACTTTCAGCGCAGAAATGCGTGGTGGCTGTGGGAAATCATATTTCTGGACAGATAAAGAAAATTACAGTGACACTGTTCATGATCGGAGGTCCCAAAATGCCTGTGTTGACAATCTGCTGTAAAAAATTCCCAAACTAATTACATTATGGGTATGCGTTGCACAGTTTCTATGCACGCTCGTGACTTCACCAGTTTTTTCACTATTTTCACTGCAGATTTTCAACATTGCCATTTTTTACACCTCCCCATGAACAGTACAGCTGTCATTTTTCACATCCTGTTCAAAATGTGTTTTCGCACCTGTGGTGCCAAATGCCATAGTCACTCTGCAAAATCAGGTTTCAGCTAATGAACTGATATTCCCACTGTTCATAACGTAGGGGTCACAAAAAAGCCATGTTGAAAATTTGGAGTGAAAATACCAACAAACGCCTGAGGTGATAGGGTTTGCAACCATAATGCCCCACCCTGTACAGACTGACAGGCATCAGGGGTGTGACTTGAGATTGCCGCCTGTAACGCTCATGCCATTCCACCCCCAACCATACCCTGCAGCCAGTGAGAGGCATGGAGGTGTGCCTTGGACTCTTCAGCTCCAAAGTTCACCCCATTCTCCTATACTGCACCCATCTCACCCTATTTCCTGATGGAATGGGGTGAACATCAGGGCCGCCAAAGACCCCAAGGCACACTTTGACACTTTTCGGTGTCTGCAGAGTAGGGTGTGGTGAAATGGTGTGGCCATTAAGCCTGATGACCCAAAGGCATACCCCAATGCTTGTCACTCTCTGCAGGGTGGTGGTGGGGTTGGCTTCAGTTCAATACATCACTACCATTCCTATTATGCAACTCTCCAACTCCTACACTACCAATGCCAATGCCAGCAAGCAAACATTCAGCATTGACAAATGCTTGTTCTGCTTTATGAATGTGCCATCGGCCTTTGCTCTGTCAATGGCCTGTCTAGTCATACTCATCTGTATTGCTCCTTTATGCCTATCTCATGCCTGTTTGAAGCCCTGCACTGTATTCATATCCACCACTTCCTAAGGTAGGCCATTCCATGCATCCACCACCCTTTCTGTGAAAAAGAACTTCCTCACATTACCCCTTAATCAGCCTCCCTCTAATCTCATGCTGTGTCCTCTTGTCCTGATATTTTTCTGTTATTGAAACATGTTAGACTCTTTCACCTTGTTTATTTTTTTTTATTTATTAAATTCTTGGATTACAAATACCTTTGAGCAGAAACTGCTCGTTTACAGAGGTTCCACGTCAAAGGATGAGGGTCAACATACATACAGAGGTAGTAAAATAATGCACAATAAACAACCAAAATAACTAAAAGAAAAAATAAAGATACTCAGTTATAACATACTTTGAGATAATATTCATAAAACAAGCAGCTTGAGTAGGCAGCTGTCTGCGGTAACAATAAGAGATAGAGGGCACCATAGGCAGTTAGTATTGTATTCATGCGACCGGGAGAGGAAGTTGGCAGGCTAATGGGCCACTGTCCGATGGTGGTGGAAAATGTCTTGTACCAGTGGAGATGTGAAGCAGGAAAGGAGTCACAAGGAAGGCCCAGTGCCAGAGGGAATGAGATTGGGAAAGGGCAGGCTGTGAGACATGAGTGAGCTGGGAGGTGTTTAGAGATCTCTGTTCAGAGAAGCAGTCACATTGAGTGGTAGAGGTGAGGTAAAGTTTGAGATTCCTTTTGAAGGGTCCAAGTGTAGTAGAGGAAAGTGCTTCTTTATTGAGGGAATTGAACTATTGAGCAGCTCTATAGATAAAGGACCGGTGACCCATGGAGGTACGACATCTGGGAACCTGAAAGGTTAGAGATTGGGCACCACGTGTTTGTTGAGTGCCACTGTAGGTAGTAAGGAGTGAGCTAACACCAGGTGGCATGAGACCAAGGAGAATCGTTTTGGTAAGTAAGCAGGTCTGGTATTGTATTCTGCTGCGTAGGGGTAGCCAGCTGGCCTGTGCATAGAGGTCACAGGTGTGAGTTTGTCGGGCTGTACCCATCAGTAGTCTACAGGCTTTGTTGAGAGCAACTGAGATCCTGTGGAGGGCACTTGTTGGGACACAGCCATAGATGGCAAGGCTGTAGTCAATGATAGAGGTGACAGAGCTGTAGATGGCTAGTTTAAGGGCATCCACAAGCATACAGTGCTTGTGTTTGTGTAGTAGTCAATCCGTATATTGGCGGTCTTGGCAACAGTGTCAATATGCCAAGTGTAGGAGTGGGTACTATCCAGGGTAATACCAAGGTACTTGAACTCCTTGACATGTTCGAGTGGGTTCCCAGCGTGGTTCTTGATGGTGAGGGACAGAGAGTTGTGCCTGCTCTGTCGGTTACAGAAGGACATGGCTTTAGTCTTGCTGTGGTTCATGACAAGTTTATGAGAATTGAATCAGTCTTCGATGCAATTGAAGTTGAGCTGCAGCTGGGATTCAAGGACTGTAATGTCATGGTGGCTGGAAAACAGGACTGCATCATCTGTGTATAGTAATATTTTTTGGTGGCAGGCACTGGGGAGATTGTTGATGAAGAGGGAGAAGAGTAGAGGGCCCAGAATAGACCTCGGGGGGACTCCGGAGCGGACTGGTTTCTTATCCGAAGAGATCCCTGCAATCCTTACACGTTGGATCCGATTATCAAGGTAGCTGGTGAACCATGAAAGGGCATCGCTGGAGATCCCAATGGAGGACAGTTGCTTGAGCAGTAGGGCGTGTGTAACTGTGTCGAATGCCTTTGTAAGGTCTATAAATACTGCCCCTCCACAATTCCCTTCGTCAAGCGTGGCATGGATGAAGGTTGTAAATTCCAGTAGTGCAGTGGTGGTGCTGTGCCCTTTTCTGAAGCCATGCTGCTCTGGGCACTGTACATTGTACTTATCCAGGAATTCAACTAGTTGGTCCAACACTATTCGCTCCAGCGCTTTGGATGGTGGGGGGAGGAGTGAGATAGGTCTGTAATTGGTGTGCAGTGTCCTATCTCCGCTTTTGTGAACCAGTGTGACAGTGGCTTTCTTCCAGAGAGAGGGGAAATGGCCCAATCTAAGCGAGAGGTTAAAGATCTTTGTAAGTGATTCTAAGATTTCATCGAGGACTTGTGCCTTAAGGCACTTAATGCCCTTAAGGTGTTTGAATGTTTCGATCATATCACCTCTCTCCCTCCTTTGCTGTCAGGTATACATATTGAGGTCCTTTAATCTGTCCTCATATGTTTTCTGATGCAGTTGCTGCACCATTTTGGTTGCCCTTCTCTGGACTGCCTCAATTTGGTTAATGTCCTTGTGAAGGTGCGGCCTCCAGTACTGCACACAGTACTCCAGATGGGGCCTAACCAGTGTCTTGTAAAGAGGGATTATTACCTCCCTCTTCCGACTTGTGATACCCCTACTAATACACCCCAACATCCCCCTTGCCTTATCTACTGCTTTAGCAGTCTGCTTGGATGATTTCAGGTCATCTGTGATGATGATGCTCAAGTCCCTCTTTCTTCCCTTGTGATTGCCAGCAACTCCTAGGTACTTAGCACATCATTAGGATGTTATATAGTCCACTTCTTTTAAAATTGGTTACAGAATTTGTTAAGCAAAAAACTTGCAATTTCCTTATTTTGTTTGTGAATCAAATTGCGTAATAAAAGAGTCACCACCAGCAGTGTGAGTGTGCCCTCCATTGTCTAATCATAAAACATCTATTAACTGATCTCTTTTTAAGGAGTAGCTGGAGAGCAGTGACTTCCTGTGTCTGTTTATGACTTACACCCGACGTGACTTAATTGTGTCACTGTGGAGTGGGCACCCACACCAGACACCATGGACTCTCTGATTCATGACCATGCCTATGATGATAAGGAGGGGACTTTAGCATCTGTACTAGTCAGCACCAGCAATCTTGATGCTAGCCATTATATTCTTTCTTAAATGGGAAATGCAGATGCAAGAACAAGAGCCAAATACCACAAAGAAATGTAGACCTTTAGTCCTCTCAAGGGAATGGCAAGCACAGTATGTCATTCTGTCACTGTCACTTGTGCCGAATGGTACCCATATGGCACTTGCAGGGGAGGCAGCACTAGGCTTCTCTATTACCTTTCTACACTAAAGGTCTGCTGATAAAAATGTATGTGTTCTGTTTTTATGCTGTCTGTTTAAAGCTAGTTAAATATAGAATAAATAATAGCCTGAAGGGAACTTTCATTTCCACTTGAGTAGAAATCCCTTTTGGAGTGCTTCATGTGTCATTTCTTGGCCCAGTCTCTTAATGTGGATCTTCTACATTTTGCTGAGCTTGTCAGAAAACATGGCTTAAGCCTTCAAATGTATGCAGATGATGCCTAGCTTTATTTTGCTTTGCCATCTGATATGCAGGCCTTGCTGTTGGTTTTGAATACGTAGCATAATGCATGAGCAACCATGCACAGGATAGAGAACAACTTAAAGTTGAGTCAGTCCAACTTATTTCATGGGCATTTGCATATGCTTCCCATGATGCTTTGCATTATTGGGGTATGTGTAATTTGTGTTCTTTCATAGAGAACAATACATGTGTGGGTGGGTGTAACTACAATTTCACACACACCCACGGTGAAGGATGCTACATAAACCCCAACAGCAAAGTCCGAGGGGTCTATAAATGCATCCTGCACGGAGGGTGTGTGTAAAATTATGAGTTATACCCACCCACACATGTTTTGTTTTTTTTAATTACTAGAGAAGCATTTTTAACAAATGTGGAGTTTCTGACTTGCTACACCAGTGAGTAGCGAGGTCAGGAACAGTGCATATTTGATTGGCAGGAAGCGATTACACCCACCTGGTTGTAACACATAATTACAACTGGGCAGTTGTAATGCAATTTTAGAAATCCATTATCCAAGCATCAAAAATGCTCACAAATAACTATAAGGCTGTTTCTATTGAGTGATTTTAATGACATCACAGAGACCCTAAGAGTGACACTAAAGAGGTCATTGATGTCATCAGAACCCCAAGCTGGAAAACAGTCAAGTTGTACATAGTTGTCAGTGTGTTGTTTTGTAAAATACCAGTATATGGTTTGAAACAAAATAAAATGCTGCTTTTTTTCATTCCCAAAAAATCTTCAGTTTACGTTTATATTAGTTTTAAAGATGGTAGTTAGATGCTGGTGTGGTAATAACCACTGCTTAGCAACTGAAACACAAATTGTAAGGAGAAATAAACAATCATTTAAGTATTATTTATAATTATTTCATTCTCGTTACAAGTGTTAGTATTTCTAAGAAACTGACTCCCCTCCCCCCCTTCGCTGCTTAAAACCCACCTAGGTGAGAGATGCGATTCTGTTTTTTAAAATGATGAAAAAGAAGATTTTGTGTTGGGGAGGGTCTAGGTTTGGTGTGTGGTGTGGAAGGAAAATAAAATGGCAGATGGCATGAGTTTCCATTCTAATTAAAAAAGTTGTTGTGGGGCGCATTCGTGACCGCTAACTAAGACAGTCACTTCAACTTAGAGCTCTTCAGCCTATTTAAAGCATTCGACAGCATCCACCTGTTACAACTGGGGCTCGGAATACAAAACCTCCCTCTGTTGACTCAGTATATGTTGTGGCAGGATAAAGCCATACCTTATTATTCTAATCATATTTCATGTTATTTTATGTGTGAAAGACATCAGGGACACCCACAGTGGCCCAGTCTAACTTGCAAGGAATCATGGGTACAAAGAAAACATTTGCCCTTGAAAGGATGTCATTTCTTGTTACTGGGCAAAGAAACTGTTAGCTGCTAGTCAGAGACTAGCACTTGAGCTTGATTAGACCATTTAAAAGGAAACAAAATGAGCTAATTAAACAGGGCTGGAAGGCCAGGAATCCATTTGTGTCTGAATAGCCCACAGCCTCTAGTGATGCCATGCCATCTGGATCCATTTTATCTTGAGAGGGTCTGCCCAGAGTTAATCTAATTATAGCTGCATGGACTAGCATTTGGGTAAATTGCTGTGCTAAGTTTAGCTTGATTGCAGCCATTTTGGGGGGGGGATATGCTCCTGGAATTCATGCTGAAACCAGTTTGCCTCTGGGTCCTAGGTTCCCTGCCAGAAATGAACATTTATTTTTTGTAATGAAATATTAAAACCTGATTGGTTGCATAGCCATGGAGATGAAATGCTATCCAATCACAGGGCAAGCCAGCATTCCCTGGACCTGCCCTTCGAGAACCCCATAAAACAAGGGTGCATGAGGTTATCACATGACTTTTTGACTTTTTGCCATCTGCTTCTGTCTGATATCTTTTGTCTTTTTGACTTTGGTGAAAGAAATTGCTATGCCTGGACCTTTTTTTCTGCTCAGAGAACAGAGACATTTTATTTTTCAAGACTTTTCTCCTGGACCACAAGAGCCAAGATTCAGCTACTTTTCTATGGATACTTTGCACTTCAAATTCAGCAACCAAGGACTTGAGGTAGAATTTTAACCTCAGAATTTTAAAGTGTAGGTTTCTATTGTATATTTCCATTTTCTTTTCCAGATCCTGTAATCAATTTCTAAAATTATTTGTCTTTAAGTTATTTACTGCATTTATTAATTAATTAGTAAGGCTTTTGGCTTACTTTAAGATAATTCTGCCAGTGTCTTTTGTGTGTTGTGTTGGGAAGAGTTTGTTCAAATTATACTACGCCTGTTTGACTGCTTAGGGCCAGACACTACCAAAGTAAAGTACCACAAGGGACTCTATGGACGAAAGGAGTGGAAGAATACAAAAGATCTCAGGAGGGGTCTGTGGGGGTTTGAATCAGTTTCTGCATTTTTAGGAAAAGATACATACAGGGTGTTATAGGGCATCTCCCGGAGGCCTATACATGCCTGTGGCTTTCTGGTTCATTGTGCAGTGGCCGAGAGGGTTCTCTCCCAGGAACACAGATTTGAGACTGTATTCTACACCCCCTCACCCAGAGAAAGGGTGCCTCAGGATGCTCTGGCATACGTTCTGTTGTTAGACAGCAAATTCACTAAATGGACAGAGGTTGGGTATCCCAGACCCTGCTCACAAGGGGATTCACTGTAGCTCAGGGAATTCTGGCCCCACAGGAGTGGGCTTATGACACATGTAGCCCATCAAATTACCACCATTCTTGAGACAAATGGATGCCAGACTGCAATGTTATCAGTGTTTGTTCAGTCATCACAGGCTGGTCATAATAAGGTGGGAAAATAGCGGCCATGACCAACAGCCAAGCAGCTACAGACAGCAGCAATCTGAAGAAAAAGCCATTATTCATACATTAATTCAGGATATTACCCACATCAGGAGGGGTGTTAAGGATCTGGAAGAATGTATGGAAACCTTGGAAATATATAAGTATGAATAGATATGCCATTGACAGAGCAAAGGCCGATGGCACATTCATAAGTTAGAAAAAGAAATGGGCAGACTGGATGGGCCTTGCGGTTCTTATCTGCCATCAACTTCTATGTTTCTATGATTCTATGAAATCAGAGTGACTGACCATTAATTCCTCACAAATAGAATGGATACCAAAACCCTTTATTCAGAAAGGCTGAACACAGTATTTGGAGCAACAGGTACAAATGCTGTGGTCTAAACTAATGATCTGCAAAACAGGGGTCAGCAGAATAACATCCTCATAGTCAATATCCCCAAAGACAATGAAGATAGAGATATAGTGGCATTCTTGCATGCTGCTATTCCAAAGATGCTGGACCATTATTGAGATTAGCCACTCAAGACTGAAAGGACACATAGGACCCTTGGATCTAAGCTGGCACAAGCCCCCCCTCAACCTATTTCAGCCTATTTCCTTCATTTTAGCATTATGGCGCAAGTACTTCCATTAGCAAGGGAGAGGAGCACATTGCAGTGGAATGGTCACCGGGTTCATATAGTTCAGGATCTTTCCAAAGATTTAGCCAACCACCACATGGCTAAATAAAATACTCTGTGAGATACCTGGTGATGCTACAAATTCATCAAGATGGCAAGTGGCTCTCTTTCAGCACATGAAGGGAGGCAGATCATGTCCTCAGATGTAACCATGAAGGGACTGGCAAAAAGAAAGCACAGCAGAAACAACCCCCTCTCCACAGCACCAGCCTCACACAGCACTACGGAACACAATGAAGCCAAAGCCAACACACTACAGGGAGCCTGGCTGTCAACCTGAGGAGCCAGACCATAGAAAGCAATGGCAGACTATAAACCCCAAAAGACAATGGCCCAGAGAATGAGATTTCACACCCTGCAGTCAGGCTGAGCAGTTTTCTGGGAGATCTAGGAGCCGGGGTTTCCATTACTCTACTCCCGGATCTAGCCCACCCTGCTCCAAATAGGAGCCATCAAACAAGATGGCTAGGGAACTGGAATTCATAAGTGAGGAACACACCATTGGGAACCTGGCCAGCGATGAACAGTCAGTTTGCTACACCACTGACTAGTGACATTTCCATCATTTTAGTTTATATTTCACATAAAACCCTTTAGGCTGTGCCTATTTCCTAATAGTTTAGAGTGAGGTACATACAGTAAGATACAAATATCTAGTAAAGGACATAGGTAACAATGTACACATAGTGTTGGATTTTTTTAAACATTGCATGACAATTTGTGTAGAGAGCAGTTAACAAATTATACATTGTCAGATTATGGAGGCACTCCTTAAGGAAAGGATAGTGCAACACCTGGAATCCATAGGAGCACAGGATCCAAGAAAGCATGAGTTTACAAAAGGAATGTCCTGTCAAACGAATCTCATAGATTTCTTTGACTGGGTAACCAGAGTGGTGGACCAAGGGAAAGCAGTTGATGTTGCCTACCTTGACTTCAGCAACACTTTCGATACTGTTCCACATGGAGGATTTATTAATAAGCTGGGTAGGCGCGGCATGGGTCAGATATGGGTCAACTGGGTGGCAAACTGGTTGGCGGGCAGAAAACAGAGAGTGGTGGTAAATGGTATACAGTCAGAATAGATGCAAGTCACAAGTGGGGTACCTCATGGATCAGTCCTAGGGCCAGTCCTCTTCAATATCTTCATCAGTGACATTGCAGATGGACTGGAGAGTAAGCTTTGTCTGTTTGCAGATGACACCAAGATCTGCAACAGAGTAGATGATCCAGATGGGGTGGTCAGAATGAGAAGAGATCTGGATAAACTGGCAAAATGGTCAGATAAGTGACAACTGGGATTTAATGCAAAGAAGGGCAAGATCATGCACATAGGGAAGAGAACCCCTGAAGCCACCTATAGGCTGGGAGGGGAGTTGCTGGCAGTCACAAGGGAAGAAAGAGACTTGGGCATCATCATCACCGATAACCTGAAATCATCCAAGCAGACCACTAAAGCAGTAGGTAAGGCTAGGAGGATGCTGTGGTGTATTAGTAGGGGTATCACAAGTCAGAAGAGGGAGATAATAATCCCTCTTTACAAGACACTGGTTAGGCCCCATCTGGAGTACTGAGTACTGGAGGTCACATCTTCACAAGGACATTAGCCAAATTGAGGCAGTCCAAAGAAAGGCAACCAAAATGGTGCAGGGACTGCATCAGAAAACATATAAGGACAGATTAAAGGATCTCAATATGTATACCCTACAGCAAAGGAGGGAGAGAGGTGATATGATCGAAACATTCAAACACCTTAAGGGCATTAAGTAAGCAATAATACCCAACAGGGTGGGCGGTATTGGGCTATCCGGACCGCCCAGGGGCGTAATGAGGCCCGGCGCCACAGGCGGAGGGCCTTATAGCCTCTGAAGTCCGGTATAGCCCACACCGCCACCCTGGAGGGTATTTTTTATGCATAAAATGGGCCACTGCTTTATATATGTTTGAAAAATATATGTTTAAAAGATAAAACTCTTAGGCATCTAGGTATTATTGCTTACATAAAATAGTTCCTCCACCTGCATTAGAATGCATTTTTTTTAAACTGGTTGTCATGGTTACACTCCCCTCCCCTCACAAACACATACATTGTTACACACAGGGCTTTATATTGTTGAAACACTGGGAATAATTTTAATATTTGCATCCTAGTAGTTGTTTTCCTTTTTTATGTGTAGCATTTGTGTTGGTTTCTTGTTAATGGTTAGACCTGGGTACGAACGAGGGCTTGGCTGAAAGCACACATTGGGCAATGTCGCAGTGCTGAAACAGATGGTCAGCATAATGGAACTGTGTCTTCCACCAACACTTTTGCTGTCTTCCACCCCCTTCGCTGTCTGGCAGTACACTTTCAGTCCCTTTTTTTAGCTGGTACTTGAAGCCGTTGTGATTGCAGTTGATGTGGGAAGAAAGAGAAAGTGGACCTGTGATCGGCAAATTGAGCAGAGCTGTGGGGTACCGGAGCACAGTCGGGAAGAGTACTTCTTTAAATCAGGTGATACCGGGAAAGTTGTGGCACACTGGCACTAGGGACAGAGGCTTTTTTTAATTTTTAAATGTTAAACCTTGCTGGCATGGTGTGGGCAAGGAGCCGAAAACCGAGTTGTTATGCCCCCAAACACACACATACACACACACAGGGCTTGCATTGCTAAAGCGATCTTTTTTTCATACCATTTTTTTTTTAATTTTGTATTTATCTTTGCATCCTTCTTTCTTTGCGTTTGTAAGAGTACTGGGTCTGGGGAGAAGCAGCCGTCACCTCGTGTGTGCACACATGCTGTTATATCTGGAAGTACAGTATGGAGGTACAGGAAGGGTTGGTAGACGTCTGAGTATTTTTTTAATGGTAAAGTTCAGACTTCGTTTTCCCGATTAATTTATTATTTATGCAGTGAGTACAGTGTGAAAATGGGGCATGAGCAGTGGGTTTCAAGCGGGACTTTAGCAGCGTGTCGACCAGGACATCACCAGGAATGTAACAATGGTATGGCAAGTTTCGTGGTATGAAGTATTTGTGCGTCTTTTATTTTTTTCTCCAATTTGGTAATCAGATTGTGATCTAACTGCTACAGATCTGATGACAGAACCAGCAGATTAAATCATGGAACAAGAGCCGCAAAGCAGCAGAGTGGGTGGACAGCATTTGGAGAATGGGCACAGGGCATGCGATCAAGGTAAAGAGACTGCTGCATTTTAAAGTAAGCGCCCATGGAGAAATGTTCATTTGTCTTCGATCCTGTCTTCAGATGAAATAGTGGATTGTTTACTTTCTTTCTTTCTTTTTTTTTTTTTCAGAAATATTCTCCATTTTCCCTTATTTAGTTTCGGTCAGCAGAGGAGCTTGTGAGAGATGACCAACCGGCATCAGAAGCAGCACTGGTTAGCAGTGTGTTGTGGTGCAGTCGAGCTCCACACAACAGATTTTTTAAGAGAATTTGTTTTTCCTTCTCTTCAATTAGGCCACTGCTGAGTTTAGTGACTTGTATTTCTTGGCAGTGGTGGTAGTTGATGGGGGGCATGACTCACTCCCTAACTGACAAAAAAATGGCGGCAGTTTGAAATGGTATGGCCACTGCTTCAGCCAATGAGGAAGCAGGCTGGGCACAAGGATACTTGGCTGGTCATGAGGCAGATTTGGGTGGCACTTTTTATTTGCTGGGCATCTATTGAAAGTTAATGTACCCCTGTTGAATAGGTACCAGCCAATCAGATACCAGCAAATAAAAAGCCCATTTTATAACAAGGTGAAAGAGTCTAACATATTTCAATATAACAAAAATAGCAGGACAAGAGGAAACAGCATGAGATTAGAGGGAGGCTGATTAAGGGTTAATGTGAGGAAGTTCTTTTTCACAGAAAGGGTGGTGGATGCATGGAATGGCCTACCTCAGGAAGTGGTGGCTATGAATACAGTGCAGGGCTTCAAACAGGCATGGGATAGGCATGGGGAGCAATACAGATAAGTATGAATAGATAGGCCATTGACAGAGCAAAGGCCAATGGCACATTCATAAGGTAGAAAAAGAAATAGCAGACTGGATGGGCCTTGCGGTCCTTATCTGCCATCAACTTCTAACTGATGTTCAGTGGTACCAATTACATGTCGCAAGATGAGTGAACGTTGACAACAGCTGGGCTTTAAACAATTCAGGAATGGCAATCTCTTAAAGTGTCCATCAGTTTGTTCCAGTGTTTTGCAAAACAATAGGAAAAGCAGTTTTGACCCAGCACGGTTCTCCTGCAAGGTAACAGTACAGAGTGACGTGACACAGCCTTTGTGCCATTTTTATTATACACATACCAGAACATAGACTGTAGCCATAAATCCCTACAATACCTGCTGCCCCCTGTTCTATAGTCCGTAATTTAAAGTTAGATTTGTTTTTTTTTTTATTGCATGTAATATAACCTGTTATGAGGTTGCCG
The DNA here is from genome assembly GCA_016271365.2 of Neoceratodus forsteri. Classification (NCBI taxonomy): domain Eukaryota; kingdom Metazoa; phylum Chordata; order Ceratodontiformes; family Ceratodontidae; genus Neoceratodus; species Neoceratodus forsteri. The sequence continues at coordinate 1,730,659,417 of CM057456.1, forward strand.
TTGTTTTCATCTGTTTGCTGTGACAAATTTAAACTTCCTTTATCTCCCACAGCTGCCATCCATCTGCAAAAACCTAACCAAATCCACAATAAGTGTTTTATTTTTAAAACATATAACTTTTGTTCTTTAGATTTTTAATTACAGCTCAGATTTGTATTTTTGTGGCTATGCTACGTAAACACCTTAGTGTCCTGTGTTTAGTGCTGGGCTTTGTAATGACACTAGCACACTGTAACAGAACTGCTCAGTGCTGACTTACAATGGTAGCAGCATATTTGCAAAGTGGTGTAAGCAACATGGCAGTTAGACAGCTGAAGAAAAACAGTTACATTTTTAAAGTAAGTTACTGTTTGGTGGGTCAGGGTGGGTTTGTGCAGATGGGAGGGAGCATTGGGTAGGAGTATGAAGTTTCATCAGCATTCAGTTTATTTTCTCTTTGGGTACATGCATGCTGTTTAAACAAATCAATTGACAACTGGTGATAACTGACAGCTAGCAGTGAACTATGAGATTTACTGTGAGTGATGTGATTTGAAATGTTGCTACCCACATAAGTTATTTGTTTCATACCATGGGCCATCTAAGAGAGCTGGATGGGGGCTGTCGGTGTGGGGTTGGGTGCAGCACTCCAGATAAGGTGAGTATTGACATATTTTCTCCCCAGTTGTTAAGAAATACTCCTAAAGAAATTTGTTAAGTACAGATACTCATTCCACACTTGGAAATGCTGTATAGATGCTTTGAATTAAGCTTTTTTTCCAAGTTTGAAGCACTTTCATATATCAAAATTATATTTTTCTCCCCTAATGTCAAAAATGGTGAGTACATTACTCTTGAGTGCCAAAGTTATTTGACATTAGCTTTTGATGAAGGACTGTGTGTAGCATCTGTTTCGTTTTGTAACATCTGAGTTGGTCCAATAAAAGGTATCAAATAATCTTTTTTTCTGGACCGAAAGTTATCTGGAGCACTGGTTGGGTGTGAGTGGTGGGTAAGTGAATTGATTATATATCCCTGTAGGACAATTTTATTTTATTTATTTATTTAGTTTTTGTTGACTGGGTAAGTGCACTAGACAAATTCTGCCTATTCTCAGGCACGACCCGTGGGGGAGGGGGACACAGATGAATAGCAACTGACCTTGAACCACATTAAGCTGTTGGTGATATTTTTTAGTGAATGCGGGAAATTTGGCCAGGACACTGGGGGAGTTCTCCTACTCTTTTCGATAAGTGCCATGGGATCTTTAACATCCATCTGAACTACCACCAGTCCAGGCAGATGGGACCTCGGTTTAACGTCTCATCCGAAAGACGGCACCTCAGAAGTGCAGCACCCCTCTCATGCTGCACTACAGTGTCAGTACTGGGATATTAACCCAAGTGCCAGATGTGGTAACTGAACCCACAGCCCTCTGATCTCCCGGCCTCAGAGGCGAGTGTGCTACCTACTGAGCCACTGACACTGACAATAAAACAGCTATGAACAAAAACTAAAGAAACAAATGAAATGCCAGATGATTGCACAATCCTATAAAATCTAAAAATAGTCCAAAGCTATCTCAGGACTGTAAGATATGAAATCACCTTTATCTACAAGACAAATTAGCACAAAAAAGCAGATCAATTAAAGAGCATGAGTAGGACACGTGTCTTATGGCTGCTTTAGTTCTAAAGACTAGTGTTTTGCTGTTCTGTGCTATAACAGGTAAGGTTACAGAATATTTGATAAGGAAGGGCAATACAGTATGATATTGTAAAGGGATAATTAAAGGGGAAACATATATGACTCTGTAATGCTTATGGCGTCAGTGTCCATGAGCAACAATTCCTTACTAACTTGACATACTTCTGAATAAATGAGCCCACAGTTATAATGGGGGTTGATATGAATTCTTTTAGGAACAATTTCCTAGATCAATTTAAACCCCTAATAGGACCCACAGGAAAACATCTGTTGCACTGAAAGACATATGCCAAAAAACACAGTAGGAATGATAGACATATGGTCCCTTACGTGGCCAACAGAAATAGATTGCCCATTTTACTATACACACCATGTTGTATACTCTATATTAGACATAATATTGCTATCCCCTACTGGGGGAATGGCACGATGAAAGCAGACATACTGTATGCAACACTGAATCTCGACAATGTGCTGGTGCCAGACTGTATTGTGGAGATGGGGGGGGGGTGAGCTCAAGGTTGACAGGAGGAAATGGTGCTGTAACACGTCCCTCCTCCAGGGCAAAATGTTTGGGGTATAGATGTGGGGCGAAGAAGAATAGTGCATCAAGAAAAAAACAAATCAGGTACTCATCAGCAGTCATTTGATGGGATTCTTGAAAGGTCTTTTTATGGGGGCCTCTAATAAACTATTGAGCCACTAAGAAAAACTGAAGAGCAAGGCCTGCATAACAAGAAAGAAAAATTATTGGAAGTTGTGGAGAAATTTAAAAATGGGCACACTCAGGCAGCTAGCTGCTCAGAAATATCATGGGAGTAAAATACCCCATCAACACACTTCTGCACCAACAGAGTTAATCGTTTTCTAATGCAGGCAAACATTTTGGGATTCTAAGGAGTGCCTAGGTGGATTGTTAGCATACCAGTTGAAAACAGGGATGGCCAACTGTATCCTACACGCCATGGTTCAAAACATGGGGGGCCCTTAGTTTTCTGCCAGATATACACCACAGAGGTTACCTCACCAGGCTCCATGAGAACTCCCCTTTGAGGGCATAAATATTCCCACTCTCTCAGAGTCAGCTCTGGAGAATGTGAGGAGGTCCATTACAGACCAAGAGATCCTAGCAGCCATCAGGGATATCCCCACTGGGAGATTCTCTGGCTCAGATGTATTTCACATGGATTTTTACAAAGCCTTTGCAAGACAGCTGACAGCCCCATCATCAGTGAGATCCACCTTAATAACTCATACCCAAACCCTGTACAGACCATATTGAATGCAGCAGCCTCAGGTCATATCCTTAATAAAGGGGACTGTTAACTGTTGCACACACAGGCCCAAACCACTCTGGCAACTCCTTAGTGAAGGCATTTGACCAAGTAATGAGGAGCTATCAGTTTGAAGTTCTATCTCACTTTGGTTTAGGCTTTAACAACATTGGTTGGGTCATGGTGAGGATTCTGTTTGCTGATATTTCATTTTCAATGATGGCTCTCAAAGCCATTCCACTGTCTTTACTTTAGCACAACTGTAGCACCACTCCTCATAAAAAAAAAAACAACAGACTTACAGGATATGCAAAACATTTCCATAGTAGGTGAGCACATGATTCTTATACAGTATATGTAGATGATCTTTTACTTACCATATCCTACCCCACAAAATTATTTTGATGTCACTTGAGCAGATGCTCACAGTACTAGTTCCAGTGCTTGGTCTCCACTCAGCTGACGTCACCAGGTTCCAAAAATGATCAGTAATTATAATTGAAGTACCAATGGTATTGATCAGTGCTTAAGCTCAAATGACTGGAAATGAACTGCATATCTCTTCATGGCTTTCACGGCCGCTACACCTTATTCACCCTGCTATCTTTTACATAATTGCTTAATCTGTGGCTCTTATTCCCCTACCCTGTACCATTTAACTGCCTTACTTCATCTTCGTATTCCCTTTCCACTGTATTCCAATCTTACTATATCTTTCCTTTGTCCCCTAACTCTCTTCCCTGCCGTAGACTAGCCCTTCAGGGGCTCCCTGCCCCTCAGGTGGGAGAAATGCAGATACCGGGTGGTTGTCACTTCCATAGCCACCGCCTGGGACACCCAGACCAGAGTCCTTACTAGTGAGGTGCAGCATTGCTGATACCCAATAGGAACGCGCGTGCTTTTCTGCTGTGGTGTCTAACTGGGTCCTGCAGTCTGCTCCTGTGTCTCATTCAATACTAAGCTAAAGTCTGATCTTCTGTATAAAACTTGCACAAAAAAGAGCTATACTTACTTATTGCCTAACAGTTATGACCTCTATTGTGTCCTGTTTATAGTGTTAAGAGTTGGAACTCTGTTTGATTATACTCCTTTCTGAATTTCTGTGGTTGGGCCAGTCTTTAGACATCAAGGAATGCCCAACTCTGTTGTCCTGCTGTTTTGGTCCTCCCACTGGTTCAGATGTTCCATTGTCCATGGCCCAGTACTTAATACCGACCCCTTCTTCCATCACCTGCCAAAGATATGCTCTCCACGGGCTCCCTGTCCATACGCGTGGGAAACCCGGGCACTAGGTGGTCGGCGCTACCTTTACTGCCACCTGAAAACCTAAGCTTGGACTCTGCATTAGCAAAGCAAGGCATTAGCAGCCATCCAGTCGGAACATGAGTGCTCTTCGGCGTTGGCTTCCGATTCATTCCTGCACTCTGCTTCTGTGTCCGTTCTAAACCAAGCATAAATCTGATTTCCATGTTGAAATTTGCCAAAAAAGAGCTGTAATTACTTTTCTCCTTGACTGTTAAGACCCTCATCCTTCTGTTTAGAGTGTTACATCTAGGGATACTAGTTGATTACACTACTTTTGAAATTCTGTGCTTGCGTCAGCTCCCTACGCAAGCAGCCGATCACTTCTCCCTACTGAAGTTCCTACTAAGCCTCATCTTATGTCTTCCTCAGATATTACAGAAGCACTCTGAACTGATATGACTGATGTAACATTGAGTACTTACTTGCATTAATTGCATTAACTGTTTTTTTACTTGTGTTATTTGGCTGTATTGTAAATATCTCTGTATGCATTCTACCATTTGAGCCAGAGCTAACCAGGTCCATCTTGTAAATAAGATTGCTCAATGATGTTCGCCTGGATAAATAAAGATTTTGACTGATTGATTGATTGATACCTCTCCCCGAACTGCTCCTGCTAGCTTCCCCCTCCTCTCACCTCCCCCCATATCTATGCCTGATCCCCTTCCCTACATTGCTCTTTTCTCTTCCTCCATGATCTCTCTAATCCTTACAACCAGCACTTATCGATCCCTCATCCTGATTATTTAGCTATTCTTCTTCATCTTCATTCTTTCTCTACTCTTAGCCACCTATTCTCAGTTAATTGCCCCCCCCCCCGACTCACTAGCTGCTATCCTTACCTGCCTACTGGTTAATTGTTGAATTTACTCTACCACCCTTAACTTTACGGTACTGTTCATTATGTTACTGATTACTGTCCTGACATATACTTGTACTGTTTGTGTATAATTTTGATGTGCAATAGTTGTATGGTAGTGTGTAATTTGTACTGAACTGCATTGTTCTGTGCTGAATTTTGAACTGTGATGAATGTTTATCCCTTCCTTGTACCCCCTCCCCCCAGGACGCACCAGGAGATGAGCAAATTGTTGCTCAGCGTGCCTTTCCTGGTGAAACATTTCAATAAATAAATAACCTGCATACCACTTACTTGACCTCCAAAGCCTTAAGTGACTTCCAGGACTCCACTGACATGCAGCAGAGCCAGTCCACCTGGAGAAGGAAGGGGATAGCAGAACTTGGAAACCAAACAAAGGCAAACGTCCAAACTGTGTTAAAACAAAAACAAGATCCATTATTCTTCCAACTTCTGCTCATACACCAAGATGTTAAATTCTCACACTTCTGGTCACATAATTCAGTCAGCGCAGTCTATTGTATGTCACCTGGTCACCGCAGGGTGAACATTCCCTTTTACTCTGGGTTGGCGTCAGCCCTGGTGGAGTGTTTTTATTGGCAATCACTGGCCCCAATGAAGGCTCTAGTACTCTTGCAGTCCACCACCCAGGCAGCAAGTGCTGGGGATTCCCCAGGCATCTCCTAGCCCATTTTTCACTTTTAATGCACACATTGTAAACTTCACAGATCTCGTGCTGATGCTGTGCAGCACAGCATGATCTGGTGAGGGACTTCTAAATACAGTCTGACTTCCCACAGAGTCCACTCCTTTACTCTTCTCTCACAACTTTTACCTTTTTAAAACAGGGGCACATCTCCCACCTGGGCATCACATCTGGTGCATACTGGCACTACACTACACATACCTTTCAGGGGCAATCTGGTCCACACTTTGAACTCTGAGGTAAATTCCTGTTGTCTGACAGGAATTTTGTAACTTGACAGTTACTGTTCCTTTCTTGGGGAGGGGGACACTGCTGAGTGCCAAACCAGTAATGTTAACTGTAAAATAGAGTGAATATCACCTCAGATCCTTTGCCCACTGGACTCCCTGGGACCACTTCCTCTTTCTTCAAATAACTTTTTCTCCTGCTGGTGAAAGGGTACCCCCCTTCTAAAGCTCCCTGATGGCAGCTGCCTCAAACAAGTCTTTTTTTTCCTCGACACCAGGCTCTATTGAGAAACTTTTAAGACAGTGGGAGCTGGCACAGTGTGCCAGGCGCTAGCCTCCCACCAACCGACAATCACCACTTCCTGCCCTTCAATACAGACCACTGACTCCTCCCCTTTGAAATACCAAGTCAGGCCAGCTGACCTGGTCCTCTAAGGGCATTGAAAGCTGGCACAACTTAATAGATACTCTTAATGGTACATTAGATAGCTCCTGAGATGGGCTACATGCAGAAACCTAGAAACGACCATACAGTGAAATGTATTAAAGCTATCTATTTTAATCTAAACCAGCCACAAGAAAAACAATTTTGAATTCAATCCCCCCAGCTTAGGAGAGACACACACACACACACACACACACACACACACACACACTCTCTCTCTCTCTCTCTCTCTCTCTCTCTCTCTCTCTCGCTCTCGCTCTATCTCTCTCTCTGTCTCTCTCTCTCTCTCTCTCTCTCTGACACCTTAAACCCAAGTCAAGGGTATGAAAATCCCTATGATGAGAATAGATTGATAGTGTCCACTGACACAAAAGGCTCCTTCTAAACAGGCTTTTACTGCTGTTTCAGCTAAGGCCAAAAGCAACAAACTTCAGCCATGGGGTTCATCCTGCTAGGACACCCACAGTAAAACTCAGGGCAATCGCTCCCTTATAGAAGCCTCTACTCAGCTAGAAACCATATCTGCAACCAGTATGCTTGGATGTTGTGTACCAGGGAGGCAGCATAGCAGAGAGGCCATTTGTATAAAGAGTAGTAGGTAGGATTCATAAACAACACAAGGTGCCAGCCCGTTGGTGCAGCAGTAGCGCTACCACCCATGATGTCAGCAAGCCAGCTTCGGAACAAGCCAGAGTTAAATGGGGCTGGCCAGAACAGAAGAGGATTAAGCAGCCACAGGATACACTCCTCCTCTGTGAAAGGAGGGTTCTGTCTCCACATGTGTAGAAGCACAGCAGAAGCATGCTGGGAGGGGGATGTCTGCTGGGTACACAATTGGTGCACAGATGTTTATACTTCGGCATTGAACCCATGGCACACAGACGTTTCAAGGGCTGGCTGTAACAAGGAGAAACACAATGGCCATTGTAGGATGACTCCAAGCTCTCCCTACAGGCTTAATAGCATTGACTACAGTACCGCACCTCAGGAGCTGGCTGAAAATGACTTGAAGTGCATCCTGTCAGCCCTGATGAAAAAGCCTCACTGTGTGAGGGTAAACTATGGGGGTAATACAGGAGCAAGGTAAGTCAAAGGGAAGACTTGTAATGAAGCTGAGTGAGAGAAGGAGGACGGGGGCTAACTAAAGAGACAGGCGTAAACAGAAACTAATTTAAAAAAACAAGATGACAGATCATCCCCAGTTTGTTTTATTTCTGTAAATCTCTCCAAACCACAGATATAAAATGTAAAACTTCAAACCTAGTGCATAGCATCATGGGTAGGCAAATTATTGGGTGTACACTAAATAGCAAATGTTCTAACCAGTACTTGACTCTGCTACCATGCCACTCTATAGACCACACTATGACCAGCTCACACACACTAAAGGTAAGTGTAATCTTACAGATCTGCACAATAAAGTACCCATGACTATAATAGATGCCTGCATGCACCTAAAAATGAGTATCATGCAGGGAAAAGCCACCATCATACTCCCTCATGAAGATCAAATGGTCAATGTGCTGAGGCCTTGTTTGGCAGTTCATCTGTGTAATGGCCTATCAAGTAATGAATTGCATAAAACCTAAAAATCAAAGTTGGTATTAGCATGGTTTCTCAAGTGCTAATATATCGTCTAAAAAATCTACATCAGCAAGGACCCTAAACAAGAAAAGAACACTTGAATATTTCAAAGCAGACAAAAGAAAAAGGTTGGTAGGGAGATTAAGGAGGTCACACATATGTCCACGTTTCCAGTTACAGTGCTCCTGCTCTATAAAGAGCCCCTCTATAACAAATTCCCTCTTACAGTGAACACCTTTGATGGCTCCCACTGTTCATTAAAAAGACATATTAGTACCTTGCTATAGTGAACACCTCAGCTGTGTGTATATTAAAAAAGGTAAAAAAACAGATTAATGTTTCTCTTTACAGATGCTGAATGTTGTATACTGTATTTATTTTCAGCTTTTCATTATGAATGTTAGGCAACATTTGAAATCTCATAGCATGTTCAGTTTGACACATGTACTGTAGCAACTGCATTCCAAGTACATCATGTAAGATGTTTTTTAAACCTCGATAAAACATGGATTACAGCATTGCTCAGACTTACCACAGGGCTGGGCCACAGCCATGGTCCTTTATCACTGTTCCTTTCCTGGTCTCTCAGTCCCACAACTGTCTGCTGATGTCATTCAGTCATTAGTCACTAATCAATTTCTGCCTCAGGCCTTCATATATTATAGTGGTACAGTAGCACCACTATAGTTAGGGTTGAGCAAGGGTTTCTATTCTAAGCCTCAAAATATGCACTTTCATAGCTTCAAAAACGTTCAATGGATTTGCATGGAATTTTTCATGTGCAGTCTTGGGGGGAAGGGTAGATCTCTTGATGTGCCAAGTCTTATTCTGGATGGATGTGCAGATTCCGAGATCCAAGTAGCAAAAAAATTGAAAAAAATCGGGTCTTTTTGCAGTTTTTTTGTCATTGCCTAGTGCCCAGATGGTTTAGAATTTTAGTCTGAAATTTTCAGGGTAGAAAGGGCTTAGCCCACTGTGGTGCCTTTCACTGGTTTGGTAAAAAAATATAAATCCGTTTGAATCCACGACAGGTTGTCGACAAACTTTTTGTCGAACATACCATTACAATAGCTCATCATGACAACTGCATTTTGCAGTTGGCATATAGTTTCTTATGTAGAAACATGTTTTCTTAGGGGGGGCTTTGCCCCAAACCCTCCCACACAGGGGGCTATGCTCCCCGCACACTCCACACTAAATATAATCAACTCCGAGCCACAGCTGATTGGGGGAGGGGGGTGCAAGACCCCTGGAATACAGTGCTGGGGTCCAGTGCCAACACTACAGTGACCTGGCACTGTAGTCGCTGTAATGGTGGTCACTGTCAAAATGTCACTATCGGTGGTGTATACTAATCCATTCCAGTGTTATTACATTTTGAAATTTCAGTTCTGAGCATGCTCTGTACAGTCTTTTGGATAGCTGCTAGGAATGAAAAAAGAATTTGGTCCATACAAAAAAGGATCCTTATTCATATGGGGGTAATCTTTTTTCATGAGAAAAAAAATATTTTTTGTATGGCCTCCATCTTGTTTCTGTTTCTTTCAAAAATAAAATTTCAAACCCCACAAAAATGACATCCTGCACACACACCAACACGTTTCTTGCTAATCAGTACCCTGTTAGGTGGATTCTGCACTTAGTTTGTGGAAAATGACCCAGAAATTAATTTTTTATACCTTTAAAAATCCCTTTTATGAGACAAGTTTCTTTTTTCATATGGCCATATGTAAACGGAATTGACCCATATGAAAAATGATTGCTTCATATGAAAAAATTATTTGAACTTATTTTTTTTCCAATTGTTTTTTTTTACATGAAGGCATCCTTTTTTGTATGAACAAAAAAAAGTACGAAAAAGGATCCCTTCATACGAAAAAAGAATTGCAAAAAAACTTTTTTGTATGTTTTTTTCATTCATGCAAAAAAGGATGCCCTCATATGAAAAAGATTTTGGATTTAGTTTTTTTTTTTTTATGATTCTCTTTTTGTATGAGGGGATCCTTTTATGTGTGCTTTTTTCGTTCACACAAAAAAGGATCCCCTCATATGAAAAAAGATTTTGGACTTAGTTTTCTTTTCCATGTTTGAACTTCAAGAAGCCATAACTGCCTCAATATTGGGACTTAAGGGATGATCTATATATCAAAACAAAAGTCTTAATGAGTACTATAGGAATAATGCACCCCCCAAATGTAAGGCCCATAAAAAAAAACATAAAAATCAAGAAATCAAAATTCCTATAGGATAACATTGGAACTTTAACAAGCCATACAATGAAGCAAATAAATTGTTGTTTTCATACCAACATACATGTATGCATCTATGGAGGGATGTAGGACCAAGGCCCGGAGGGCCCTGTGCTCTCTCAGGCAAATTGTATGATTAAACTATCTCAGAAATTAAGGAAATTCATTGCAAAAACTTTGTTAATGCATCAGTTAGGGTTAAAGTGACAATAGTAGGGAAATGTGGTGTTATAGTTCCCAACCCTAACACCCGACCCCTACCCTGCAGGAAGCAGCAGGGAAAAAACTTTATGGTTTGACCTCTCCTGCATCTTTACAGATCAGCCATGAGGTGTACCTTGGGGTTGTCAACCCTAATGCTCACCCCATTCTCATATACTCTACACATCTCAGGGTAATAATGCCCCTTTACAAAGCCATGGTGAGGCTGCACCTGGAGTATGGGGTTCAGTTCTGGAGGCCACATCTCCACAAGGATATAGATGCATTGGAGAGGGTTCAGAGAAGGGCAACCAAGATGGTGCAGGGCATGCAGGGAAAGTCATATGAGCAGAGGGGTAAGGAGCTGGATCTGTGCAAGCTGCAGACAAGGAGGGAAAAGGGAGACATGATTGAAACTTTTAAATATGTAAAGGGGATCAATAAAGTGGGAGAAGAGGGTTTACTTAAGAGGAAGGAGGGGGTCAAAACTAGAGGGCACAGCCTCAGACTGCAAGGAAAAAGATACAGGGGCAATGTGAGAGGGTGTTTCTTTACGGAGGGTGGTGGAGCCTGGAACAGACTACCAGACAAGTGGTGGGGGGCTAAATTGGCGGAAGAATTCAAGAGGGCATGGGACAAGCATATGGGGCTTAGTATAGGGGGGAAGGCGGGGGCTGGCAGGGAAGAGGATGTGTAGGGGGCAAAAAAGGCAGACTAGATGGTCCGGAATGGTCCTTTTCTGCCATCAAACTTCTATGATTCCATGATTCTCAGCTTATTTACTGATAGAATGAAGTGAGTGTTACGGTTGAAACCCCAAGGTACACCCTACACCAGATTTGTGAAGATGCAGGAGAGGTCAAACCATAATAGTTTACAGCTGGACCACTAGCGCAGTAGCAGGGCATCTGTCTGCAATGCTGATGACCTGGGTTTGGAAACAGACCTGGGACATTGGACAGCTGGCCAGGGGAGAAGGATGGAGCATCCTAGGGACTGCTCTCCTTCTCTGAGGGGGCAGAGTGTCCAACACTATGCAGACCCCTGGTGGAGGCTGGGGGTACTGCTGAGCTGGCGCCGGCATTTCTAGGGATAAGGTGGACGCTGGATGCCATTGCACATCCCTGCCCCAGAAGGAAAAAGCATCAAAAATTGCAAACCACTGCGTGATGGCCACTCCTGGCTCCCAGCTCTGATTGCTCCTGCAGCTCTTCCCCATTGACCTCTTCCAGCACTTGTGGCCTGACTGGCCTCGAACTCCACCCTGGAGGGAAAGCCAAGGAGGTACTGTTGAAGGGCAATCCCTGCCGGCACCTTCTCCTATCCTAGATGGGTTGGTACGGTGCCATAGCCCTGCCCTGGGGGGTAAGCCAGGGGTATCTGCGGGGGCACCAAGGTAAGTCCAGAGGAACGGAGCAGGGGTCAGGTAGGTCAGTGGGAAAAATGCGGCTTGCAAAAAAAAATAATAGTTTTTCCTGTTGCTGCCTGCAGGGTGGAGTGGAGTGTTAGCGTTAGGAACCCTAACACCACATTTCCCTACTTTTGTCACTTCAACCCTAACTAGTGCATTAACTACGTTTTTTGCGATGTATAGCAACAGAATATTATTTTAATACCTGGGGAGTCAATGTGTTTGTTTTTAGTAGGAGAAAAAAATATGTTCTGACAAAAATTATATTGTGCTGTTTCCCATAGAATGTTGTGATTGGACTCCAAGCACTGAGGACAGCAGCAGCAGTGGCAAAAACACAAAGCACATGTCTATAGGATTTTCTTTAGCTAAAAATTGCTTTATCGTAAACATGCCTTAACAGAAAATAACACAAAGTAAATCTTATATTTCAAATGATCAGTGCTCCCTGTAGGCCCACTACACAAAAGTGGTAGCAGGGAGGAGGCTGGCAATTATAGGCCAGTAAGCCTGACATCAGTGGTGGGAAAGTTAATGTAATCACTGCTGGAAAGGATTGTGGTGGGTTGCAATTCCCAAGGCAGAATGGATTCACAAGGGGAAGGTCATTTCAAATGACTCTGATAGATTTCTTTGACTGAGTGACAAAGGATTTAGATCAGGGAGGAGTGGTGGATGTGGCTTACCTAGATTTCAGTAAGGCTTCAATACCATTCCACATAGGAGACTAGTAAGCAAGCTAGGTAGCTTAGGAGTGGGTCCAATGGTGGCAAACCTGATAAGAAATTGGTTAGGGGATAGGCGACAGAGGGTGGTGGTAAACTGAGTTCACTCAGAGGAAGAGAGGGTGACCAGCAGGGTGCCTCAGGGATCAGTGCTGGGACTGATCCTCTTTAATGTCTTGATAAGAGACATTGCAGAGGAGCTAGGGTCACCACCTTTGGATGAGGTAAAAACTGGATGCTAAACCATGCCCCAAACTCCGACTCTGGCTCCACCCCCTTTTTATGACTGGTGAGTATATCGGTCCTCCTGCAAAGTCATTTGTAATGTTGGAGTAGACATTACTAGTGATAGGAAATCATTTTTATGCTGTTATTTATTCAATTTATTTATTCAGTTATTTATTTTTATTCTTTGACAACCAGGTTAACTCCCATAGGCCCCATAGCCCATTTTACAGGAGTGACCCAGGAACACAGGAAGGTTAAGTGACTTGCTCAGGGTCCCACAGTATGCAAGTGGAGGCTGTAGGAATCAAGCTCAGGTCTGCTGGATGTGCCAAGCTCATTCACAGCTTATTGCTCAACCCTGTGTTAAACACTCTCCCATTTTCCTTTCCATGTCAGTCATGTATTCTGATATGCTTTGACCAATGTATGATAACTTAATCATTGGTACTTGTGGTACCCTTAATATTGCACTGTGTTCCCCTTTACCTCAGCAGCTACTGCTATTTCATTTCATATTTCTAAGACAGACCTGTAAAGTGTAGTTAATATCATGGAATGTTCATGTACAAAAAATGAGAGCAGGTGTAGTGATAAAGGCAATAAAAGTTAGATTATTAATTTAACAAAAATGGGTCTAAATCATACCAGAATATTGGACAAAAAAAAAAACACATGAGAGCATATAAAGGTATAAAAGCTGTTTCTGTCATAGTGATAAAAGACCATACTTAAAATTCAGAGTGGAAAATATTAGGTTAATGTACTGCTAATGATCTTAGTGGCCATACTTTACACCTCCCAGACAGATTGGTTTTACAGAGGCAGGTCTGAATGACATCAGAACATCTTTATAACCTGGACATGCAATGCAGCCAAAACAGTGACTGATTTGATACAGCAGCTTTAAAAGTATATGTGCACTCAAAATGGCCCAAAAACCAGACTACATTTAATCAAAACCAGATAACCAGATAAGGACCCTAAAAATCAGATTATCCAGTCAAAAACCGGATAGGTGGCAACCCTAAGAGGAGCTGGAAAGGAAGGTCTGCCTCTTTAAGGATGACACCAAAATCTGCAATTGGGTGGACACTCGGGGGGGGGGTGGAAAGGCTAAGCAGAGACCTGAGAAAACTAGAGGAGTGGTCAAGGGTATGGCAGTTAGGTTTCACTGTGAAAAACTGCAAAATAATGCACCTAGGGCACAGAAACCCAGGAGCAGAGTACAAATTGGGTGGCGTGGTACTGACGACCACCAAGCAGGAAAGAGACCTGGAGGTAATCATATCAGGTGACCTAAAGTGGCCAGGCAGTGCAACAAGGCAGTTAGGAGGGCTAGTGGGATGCTGGGGTGCATAGGGAGGGGTATCACCAGCAGAAAAAGGGAGGTGGTGTTGTCCTGTATAGATCGCTGGTAAGACTCCACCTAGAGTAGTGTCCAGTTCTGGAGGCTACATCTCCCGAAGGACATAGACAGAGTGGAGGCAATCCAGAGGAGGGCAACTAAAATGGTGCTGGATCTGCATCAAAAGCCCTATGAGGAAAGTAAAGGACCTCAGTATGTACACCTTGGAATGGGGGGTGAGATATGATAGAGACCTTTAAATACCTCACGGGGGTAAATAAGGTACAGGAGGGAAGTATTTTCAGAAGAAAAGGTGCTCAAGAACAAGGGGACATACTATGAAACTGGAGGAGGATTCAGGAGAGATGTGAGGAAGTACTTCTTCACAGAAAGAGAGGTGGATTCATGGAACAGCCTTTCAGTGGAGGTGGTGGGGGCAAAAACAGTGGCTGGGATCAAGAATGCATGGGATAAGCACAAGGGAATCATAGTGGAAAGGTGGGGGGAGGGAAAAAGAGCTGTAGATCAGGCATGGTCTGTGGTAATAATGTAGGTAGGGAGGAATGGGCAGACTGGATGGGCCAAGCGGTCTTTATCTGCTGTCAAATTCTATGTTTGTATGTTTCTGTGCTTGACAGCATCCTTACAGAGCCATAGTCTTGCAAAATCGGAGACTCTGAACATTTACTGCCACACTGCAAATTTGAAATGATCAATTTGCTATAGAATTTGATGCATTTTAATTTTGTACAGCATCTTTCCAGCAAAAGTAGATTAAAATGTATGTGTCGCCCATCTGTAAGGAGCCAATGTCAAAACAGTCAGACAGAACTCTGTACAAAAATGGTACTGTACTTTTCATCTAATAGTATGAATGTGTGAGCTTGAAAGCCTTTGCAGTTCATGACAGCTCATGCCAAATCGGTTTTGCAGAAACAAGTCAGTTAATGTGACACAAAAAGAAAAGTGTGAAAATGACTTTGGCATGCTTCTTGGCTGAATAATCTGCATCTTTGTTCAAACACTGTGCTGCTAAAATCTGTTCTTCAAAGCACAGTGCAGTTTCTTAGAGTGACAGTGCACATGGGAAATACTTTACATGCCACTCATGTTTGAGATCCTCCTTTGCTGTAAGAAAACAGCAATCGTTAGCCAAATGTTTTTCTGTTGGGCTAAACAATTTCTTAGACAGAAACTAACTGAACACTGAATAATTGAGCTGTTTCCTCTCAAAGGACCCATTTATGTCTATTTTTAATACATCACAAGAACTGTGTAACCTCTTAATAACTCTTTCATGGTCACACATTTTTAAAATAATTATATAGTGTGTCTCCAGTTAAATCAGTTTCATCTTGTTTACTAGATGTATCCCTGTAATTCTTACTGAAAGACCTATCAGTGAATGATAGATGATACTTACTGAATACCCTTTGCAGTGCAATACCGTCCATATGTATTAATGTAAATTAGGAGACCATGTTTATGGTTGTAAAAGTGGCCACATGTGTGTTCAGGGTATGAGAAGGTTCTTATACCCTAAGAATGTAAGTGAGACCATGCTTAACACTCA
This sequence comes from Neoceratodus forsteri, assembly GCA_016271365.2. Classification (NCBI taxonomy): domain Eukaryota; kingdom Metazoa; phylum Chordata; order Ceratodontiformes; family Ceratodontidae; genus Neoceratodus; species Neoceratodus forsteri. The sequence goes on from CM057456.1 coordinate 1,730,675,235, forward strand.
TAAGAGTGGTCTCCAAAGGCATACAGTATGTAAGTAATAATACCCAACAGGGTGGGCATTATTGGGATATAACGGACCGCCCAGGGACGTAATGAGGCCCGACGCTGCAGGCTGAGGGCCTTATAGTCCCTGGAAGGTCCGTTATATCCCATAACGCCCACCCTGGAGGGTATTATTACACTTAGAAAATGGAGTATTTGTGCCATATTTTGAAAAAAATATATGGGAACTAAAATGTGTATATATAAAAAAAAAAAGACAAAAATAATATTTGTATGAAAGTAGTCCCCGTAATGAGAAGTGCTGCAATTACCATTGGAAGGCGCTGCTGTGTTTTAGGTACTTATTTTATTTCTGATTAGATTGTCCTCCTGCTTGGTTACACACATACACACGATGTTGCTGTGTTTTTTTTTTTTCACTTACAGTGGACTTCCGATTAGGTTGTGCTCCGGCTTCGTCGCATGCATACAAAGCCATTGATGAAAACGCTATGAAAATTGCAGAATGTAGGTTGTGAGAACAAGGTAGTTTTGTTTTATTTCAGATGGAGTTAGAACTGTGGCACAAGTGTGAAGTTAATTGTAAAAGAGAGCGTTGACCTCTGAGAGTGCAATTATGTTACATGAAAGGAAAAAAAAGTTTGTAGTTTTTAAGGTTTTTTTTATTGCGAGGAGACAGTGTTTACGGACGGAGAGGACCGCAAGCCTCTGGAGCATACAACTGTGAGAAACTGCCAGTAGCACCTTCACATTTGTGAAAAAAAGATACCAGGCAGGATTTTGGATTGGATTTCATAAAGAAAAGATCCGGAGGTTACTGTTGATGTTTTGTTGTATGACGCGGTATACGGAAGTGCGTGTTTAGTAAGCGAGGACAGGGAAAATGGTGGCACGTGTGTTTTGAAATTCAGGGTGGCCCAAGGATCATGTAAGTAATGGGGCACTAGAAAGTGGCATTCGTTATTTTGCAGGCGCTGTTGAGAAATAACAACCCGGGTGCCAGGGTATTTTGGCCAATCAGGATATGAGTTTTAGTTTACCAATTTTCTAAAAATACATAATTGATTATGGGCAATCAACACAATATTAAAAATGTAAAAATCCTCCTCTCCTGAATGTGCCTGTTTCTGGGGCAGCTGCGTGTGAGGCACTTTTTGTAGAATAAGAGTGTCTCATACACGTAGGAAAGGAGGACTCTGGTTGAGAGCGCTCTCTTGATCTGTAATTGTGAGGATGAAACCAATGCTCTTCTGCTTTGAAACCAATTCAATTTGTCTACAAATTAGTTTACTTAAAATGAGTACTTCAGAACACATTTCTTCAATGCTGCAGTGTGTATTTTTTTTTTTATAATCCAGCTCTATATCTAATCTTTGCAAATGTCTGTAACTTCATAATGACCGTCTTATACAAAGGCTACTACCTCTGCCTTGCAATCCTGACCAAGGTTAAGGGGCCTGGGTTCCCATATAGCTGTTACTGGGGGTCCTTTCCCTAGAATGAAAATAAAATGGTGGTGCCTCCACCCAGAGTACAATTTATGTGGGTATGAGTATTTACCAGTACAACACCCTGGGATGCTGTACCAACCCACCTCCCCATACAGTCACCCCAGACATGGACACAGCATAAACCAAAATCCCCTCATTCAATACTTGGCATTTTTAACTTCAGGTAATAATGTGCTCATTAAATCAGACTCTGGAGTCAGAACTGTTTCAAAACAGCAACATCATATTTATTTACATGGGGAAGGTTAGGAAGGGGAGAGTGGACTAGAGTTTAAGCACAGCATTATTTAAATCTGCATTTAGAGATTTGATATTTTCAAACAATCCTTTCCCCTTTTGAAATTAGCCCAAACCACATTTTAATCATTATAGTCACCAACTCTCTATCTGGCTAACTGCTGCAGGTATTAACTCGCACAGACCCCCAACTGGTACCAGTTCAGATAATCCCCCAGAAACCTGTCCCTGGAACCAAGCCCTCTAGTTGCAGGCCTATGGTGCAGCTGGTTGGCCAGCATTGGCGCGCTTGATGAAAATAACACTATGTTAGCTTTCTCTTGAATTCTTTAGCTCTAAGATTACCTCCTATACTAATGGGCATGACCTGAATGAAAAAAACTATATACATCCCCCAGGCGCAGGGCAATTCCTGCGTTTACTCACGGTTCAGCGAATCAGTTTCTGTTGGCACTGTGACTGAAGTCCTGGGGTTGATGGGTCACCAGAGCTTTGGAATCGATGGCTTAAAAGACTTGGAAACGGGGGGGGGGGCCAGATTTCTGCAGCTTGGGTCTTCAGCTTGATTGAAGGTCTCGCAGCTTGTTCCCTTCAGCCTACTCAGGCCCACTGCAGAGCTACTGCTCAAGGCCCACCGAACCACAGAGTACCCAGACGTAGGAGTGACCCCACAGCCCGACTCCTTCACAGGTCAGAGTGCCCTTGCACTTGGGCATAAACTTGTGATCCCCCACAGCCAACAGTCCCCTCTTTGTGGGGGTTAGCAAATTCCTCACCTGGCTCTGGATTAACTGGAGATCTTCTGGTTTCTCTCTTTTCTCTCATGGTGACCAACTCCAATGTGCAACCAGAGCAGTTTCTTTAACCTTCGGGCTTTTCAGACCACCGAACAGTAGAGTCTGAAACTCCAACTTCACAACAGCAATTTCTTTCCTTAGCTGGACCTCAACAGCCTTGGCAGGTCCCTGAAGCCTAGGACCCCCGTCCATCTCTTTGCTTTCACAGTCTATTTCAAGAAAGCAGCCACTCTTGCTCTGGCTCACACACAGTTCCAGAAAATCTTTCTCTCTCATACAGGGTTTCTCTCAGTCCCTCCGATGCAAAACAAATATTTTTCTCACCGTGCAGGTGCAGATAATTGCAGAAGAGCCTCTCTCTTCAATCTTGGCCTAACAAAAACCAGTCCATTTTCCATAATCTGTTTTCCATAGAAACATAGAATTTGACGGCAGATAAGGACCGCTTGGCCCACCCAGTCTTCCCATTTCCCTACCTAATGGATAAGCTGCAGATCCTAGTTAACCAGCAGTCTACTTCTTTTTGCCCTCACCCCCTAGAATTGCCTTATGACAGTCCCATGCATACTTGAATTCCACCACTGTTTTTGACTCCACAACCTCCTCCGGAAGGCCGTTCCATGCATCCACAACCCTCTCTGTGAAAAAATACTTCCTTAAATTACCTCTGAGGCCGCCCCCATCTTCAAATGTTAGCCCCTTGTTCTTACACACCTCTTGTTTGAAAGATGCTACCCTCTTGGACTTTGTTGATTCCCTTGAGGTGCTTGAAAGTTTCTATCATGTCTCCCCTCTCCCTCCTTTCCTCGGGGCTATACATATTAAGCTCCTTTAGTCTCTCTTCACTATGTCTTCGGTGCAGATCCTGCACCATTTTAGTTCCCTCCTCTGGACAGCTTCCATCCTGTCTATGTCTTTGCGGAGACTGGGTCTCCAGAACTGCACGCAATACCCAGATGGGGTCTGACCAGCTGTCTGTACAGAGGGATAACAACTTCCTGTTTTCTACTGGTGATGCCTCTCCTATGCATCCCAGTATCCCCCAACCCTCCTTGCTGCCTCACATTGCTTGCCCACCTTTAGGTCATCTGATATGACTACCCCCAGGTCCCTTTCCATTTTTGTTGTTGTTAGTATTTCACCCCCCATTGTGTACTCTTCCCCTGGGTTTTTGTTTCCCAGGTGCATTACTTTGCAATTCCACAAAACCAGTTCCTAGCTGTCTGTCCTTCCTTTTTCTCTTTAGACGCTGTGGCCCAGATATTCAAAAGGGTTGAGCATGGCGCAACAGTGTTGCACCATGAGCAACCCACTGATGCACCCCGGCATGATATTGAAAAGGGAAAAGTGTGCCGCACAAATCCCGATGCGCCAGAGTGCATCAGTAATGTATACAGGCACAGGTGGGGGGGTGTTCCCATGCATAACCTGCACAGCCCGATATTCAGCCCAGGATGTGCAGAGTCATGCATGCACAACCCCTACCTGTGCCTGCACAAAGTAAAGCCCAAAAAAAAGGAACAAGTGATGGCCACCAACAGATGAGCTGCCGCATTGCAGGGTACAACACAGCAGCAGCTACCTGTGGGTGGCCACCCGAGTTCCTGCTGCACCTGACAGCGCCCCCCCATGCCCTATCGCGGGCATCCCTGGAGCGCAATCCCCCCGTCCAATATCCCTGGTGGTCCAGTGGACCTCTATGTGCCTGATCGTGGGCATCAGTATAGCCCCCCCGTCCAATATCCCTGGTGGTCCAGTGGACCAATCGCCGCCCGATCATGGGCATCTGTAACACATAACAGACCCCTACCACCCTGGTGGTCTAGTGTACCCCTCCACCCACCCGCAGGCCCCTGCCCGCTCCCCATCAGCTGGCAGCGGCAGCACCCCACCGTCTGCACGCCCTGCCGCCGTGACTGACAACCGTTGGGCTGCGCCTTCGTGGTTCTGGCGTGAGTCAATGGGCGTGCAATCAGTCAATACTACTCCAGTCCAGATATGTGAATGATTCATTCCATATCTGGACCGAGTAATCTGGTATGGGCTGCACGCCCATTGGCTCATGCTGTGAACCAATGGCGATCAGACGGGTGGCAGGCGGTGGGGTGCTGCCGCCTGCCAGCTGACGGGGGAGCAGGGGGTGGGGCTCAGTGGGCGGGTGGGAGGGTGCACTAGACCACCAGGGTGGTAGGGGTCTGTTATGTGTGTACGGATGCCCGTGATGGGTGGCAGTCGGTCCACTGGACCACCAGGGATATTGGATGGAGAGATACTGATGCCCATAATCGGGCACATAGAGAATCACTGGACCCACCAGGGATATTGAATGTTTTTGTTTTTATATTACAGGAATGCCCGCGATCGGGCTACAGGGGGCGTCAGTACCTGATGGCTGCTGCCTGGCAGGGGGCAGGCAGGCAAGTTATCTGGGGATCGGCGCACCTGCATCTAATGGCATGCAAATGGGGCCATAATGAGATGCAAATAGCCTCCTGTCGCCTTGCATAAATTATAGCCCCATTTACTGTCCCTTTGGACCATGGTGCTGTGCCTGCAGGCGCATAGCACTTAAGCGCCAGCGCAACTCCACGCTCCACTTTGCCATTTGCACTGGCACAGTGCCACTGCACCATGCACAGTGGGGTGGCCAGGTGCGATATTAAAAGCTACTAAGCCATAGCGCAGCTCCACTGACTATCGCCCAGGCCACACCCCTGCGCAACAAAGTTGAGCTGCACCCAGGCTTGCATCACAGCCTGGCGCAGTTTGAATATCCGGGCCTGTGTCTTTAACAGGGTCAGACAGTACCTTTTCCTTGCACAAATCTCTCACATAAAACTTTCATCTTTGGTATCTTACCGATGTGGTGCTGACAAAATCAGAAGAGGCTCTCTCGCCATCCTCTTCAACACAAAACCAGTCCATTTTCTGAAATCCACTTTCCAATTCCAGTCAACCTTTTCTCTGAACACTTTCACTGCTGTGGTGTAGCTTCTTACCACAGCAGCCTGTAACAGAACCATGCATCTCTCTTTCTCTTTCTCTCTGTCTCTCTGTCTCTCTGTCTCTCTGTCTCTCTGTCTCTCTCTTGCTCTCTCTCAGCAGAACTGCATAAACAGTCTTCATTCTCACTCTCCAAATGGGGAAAGGCATGACCAGACCCTGGGGTACAAATTGCTGGCAGCCCCCAGGAAAGCCCTTTCCCTGCCTTGCAGCCCCATCTTCAGCTTAGGGGCTGGAGCCTCCCTCCCTCTGGAGGGGCTCCCACCAGACTGACTCGGAAATCAAATGTCCTTCTCTTTTTGCAGCTCTCTGGCAACTCCCCACTGGCTGGAGCTACTGTGCCTTTCAAAAATTAATATGTATGAGGCTCCCTCGATGCCAGATTGGATGAAGAAAAAGGTGCCTAAACTTTCCACAGTTTTTTCCCCTAGCAGTCCTTTCAGCAGTCCCACAGTCCTCCTAGGAATTCCTGGCCCCTCCGACTGGCTGGAATTGCAGATAAAGCCTACTAACATAGATACTGAAGAAACATTTTTAATGCAGTCCACCAATGCCCCACCTTTCATGCCCTGGTGCAGCCAGAACAAACATTTTTTTTTGTAATAGCCCCACAGAATTGTAGCAGTCTCTGTGCCCTTTTAAGCGACTACACGATTCAACATTTTTAGCTATCCCTGTTCCAGTCACTGCAGCCATTTTAGACCGCCCCAGGCAGCCACACATACAGTCCCAATTGCAGTCCATATGTGCCCCAGCTTTCCATATCTGCCGCAGCCAAAATACAAATATTTATTTAGGTAATGTACCACCACTTTGTAGCTCCTTCTTTGCCCTGTCACACCTTGCCACTGTTTATTAATTTTATTAATTTTCCTGCCTGTCGCTAGTGCAGTTTCTATAGCCCCCAGGTGCTAGACAGGCTCAGCTCATTTGTTATGTATGCCACCTCATTAATATTCATGAGGTGACTCCCAGATTCTTGAGCATGTTTGGCGCTAACTTAAAACATTTCCTCTGCTCCACCATTGCCCCTCCGGTCTCCCCGGGTTTCCAGTCCCTCTTTTCCTTAACACAGGGACCGAGGCCGGTGGAGAGGCAACTTAAAATGTGCACAGAGTGGCCGGATCCGAAATGTGTTTCTGCAGTCATGATGCAAACTCACTCCAGTGGCTCCATGACTCAACTCCTCTGGCCCCCATTCTGGACTACAAAGTACTGCGGGGGCCGGAGGGAGGATCCAGGGCACTACAGGGACTGGCAGGAATGCGGGGACACATTGGGGAAACTCAGGCCAGGAATGGAAGCACTAAGGGGGGAAACGGGAGGATGGGGACAAAAAAATGGGGAAATGGCAGCCCCGAGGGAGCAAGCAGGTAAGCCCTCTGTCAGGGGGGTTACACTTCATATTTGCATGAGACCCTGCTGTGCATAGCAGAAGAGCCATTAGTCTGTTCTCACAAACAGAGTTATTTTATTCTTTGCATTAGTCATAACTAGGGTTGTTCTGAATCTATTGAACGAAATCAGATTCAGTGGATTTCAAGCCTTTTTATTTTGGGGGGGGGGGTGTTGGAATTTCTGCATACAAGGCCAAAACACTGAATTCTAAAAACCACCTTTTGGATGTGGAAATGGAATATGTACTAGGAAGGCACATGCCACACAGGAAATTGCTGAAGAAGCTAGAGTATCTAGATGCAGCAGAGGACGACGCACTGTAGATAGATGGGTGGGAAGCTGGTTGGAAGGTAAATAGCAGAGGTTAATGGTAAACAGAGTCAAATCTGGGGAGAGGGAGGTCCCTAGTGGGGTAACACTGGGATCAGTCCTGGTCCAGTCCGTTTCAATGTGTTCATCAGCAACATAGGAGAAGGAATTCAGTGCAAGACGTGTCTCTCCCCAAATAACACTGAAATCTGTGGTAGAGTAGAGTCTGATACTTGGCCAGAGGGGCACCAGACCAAAAAAGGTTGACAACCCCTGGAGCAGACAATGAGGAGGGGGAAAGGGAGTTGCAGAGGAACCTGTAAAGGTCTGAGAGGTGGTTCAAAGTTAGGCAGTTGAAATTCAATGCCAAAAAGTGAAAGGCGATACACATAAGTACTGAATGGGAGGAGTTAAGCTGGACACTTGTTCTGAGGAAAGGGACTGAGGAGTTCTAATAAGTGACTCCCTTAAACAATCTAGCAAATGTAACAAGGCCTATAGAAGGCAACCAGGATGCTGGGGTGTATTTGGAAGGGTTTTTGATAGCAGGAGGAAAGTGGTATATATATATATATATATATATATATATATATATATATATATATTGTACAGAGACAACTTGTTCTGTATGGATTTCCATCATTACCAGAATGCTGTTGTACCACAGTTCAAAGATCATGGAACACGGGTCTACCCTTTTAGGGTACAACATCGTTTCATGAGCTGTTAATGTCCACTAGCCCACCTGGTGCTTCACTACAGCTGAAAAACAGTTGCACGGTCATCAAAACTGAATCTCAACTGAATTGATGTGATGGCTGCGATGGTGTTTTTAAACAACTGTAATGAGCACCAGAAATGTATGGAGGAGAACGAAAACAGCTGATCTTTTAAAGAAATTGGCAAAATGTTTTTTTTTTTTGTTTTATGTCTTCCGCTATAGTCAGGAGATAAAAAACAGAAATGGTTCTCTCAGTTTTCAACTATGCAGATGCGGTCTATGGCAGCGCCTCCTCCTCTTCTCTTGCTAGATTAGACACCCTCTGTAATGACTTCTGTTGTTTTGCTACCAACTCTCCTCCCCGTACTTATCAATGCTCCCACTACACTTCCCTTTCTATCCTCCTACTACCTTCACATTGCCAGTCACACACTGTCTCCTTCATCACTAAATACTGGTTCGGGTCCCTTCCCTCCTACCTTTCCTTACTCTTCAGCCCTGTCCTCTCCTCGTCATACTCTCTGTGCTTCAGGGATTCCTGTATCTTCTCCATTCCACACCCTCCCTCTTGTGCTTGGCAAGCAGCCTTCTATCGTCTTCCATCCCTCTGGAACCTGCTGCCCTCTTCCCTCCAACTTTCACCCTCACTGACTGCCTTCAGACACCTGTATCAACTTATTCCTGTTCCCCCCATGCACCTGTTACTCCTCATGACCCATCTGACTTCTTTTTCTTATTTCTCCAGACCTCCCTCTGCATATGCCTTGCTAAATAGAGGCTAACGATGCTCTCACCAATGGCCTATACTCCATATCATAGCAGCACTGTGACCCATCATGCGCTCTGCACTTTTAGCATTTTTATATGTTCTGTACAGAATGCAGTTGTGAACTTAATTGCCTCATCTCATTTTTTTCTTTGGTGTTCATTGACTGTGTTGTTTTTTTTTTTGCATTTTTGAATGTCTTATAATATTCTATTCTGTATCTACTCTTCTTCCCCCTCCCCCGGGTCACATCTGGAAATGAGCCTCGGCTCAGCATGCCTTTCTCGGTTACCAATTTTTTAAATAAATACATTTAAATAAAAAAGATGTGTTAGAACATGTTAGAATGTCCATGAACAGGACAAGGGTTTCAGAGCTGAAATTAATTTAAACAGTAAAGAACAACGTTTAACTTAAAACCTTGTCTTGGAATTTACCTCTTTTAACAAGTGTATTTCTTGTTCTATACACTATAAAAATTAATGGTTGGGCAAATCCATGCCCAACCAACCTGTGCTGCCACCTTAATGTTCAGATTCCTATTGACATCTCAAGCTTCACTCTCAAGGTGAATTGGAAACTAAACCTCAAGGGGGCAGCACAGGCTAGTTGTGCATGGTTGCCCAGCAAATATTCTCTAAATAGATCACTGGTGAGGCTACACTTGGAGTACTGTGCCTGGTTGTGGAGCCCTCAGCAAAGGAAAAACAAAGACAGGCTGGAGATAATGCAGCACAGGATAACCAAAATGATTCAGGGCAAGCAGGGCAGGTCCTACAAGGATTGGCTTCAGGCACTGACCGTGCACTCACTGGAGGCCAGATGAGAGGGAGACTATATGATTGACATCTTCAAGTTCCTGAAGGGAATGATCAAGGTTAGCAGCAAAAAACTATTAAATAAATCTGAACTAATCAACAAGAATAGTGAATCTAGAAAACGAGGACATGAGTGGCAGCTGGTGGTGGTGATATAGGAGGGCCAGTTATGTTTTTATATATTTTATTTTATTTTATTGAAATCTAGGATTACAAATACCTTTGAGCAGGAACTGCTTGTTTACAAAGGTTCCATGTCAAAGGAATGGAGGGTATACATACATACAAAGGTCAACATAATAATGCATAGTTACACAATAACAAGAAGTAAGAGACTGAGGCTTAGAAAATTCCAGTAATTCAAAATGTGCCAAATGTTAGGTAGCATGACATACCAGCCAAGGGCAATCTTGGAAATAAGCACTGCAGGTGAGAGGGAAGGGGGTATGCAGGCAGGAAGGCCATTGTTGGAGGGTAGAGGGTGAGGGTAAGAGCTCTAAAGAGGAGGGAGAGGAGGGACAGAAGTCAGGAAATGCCCCAGGGGAGGAAAGGGAGAGGAGGCAATGGGGTAGGCAGGTAGAAGGTGGCAAAGCGGGGAGAGATAGCTTTCAAGACTGAAGTGGAGGGCAGTGAACGGTGGGCCTCCAATTAGGCGAGGCAGTCACAACGACTAGTTGAAATTAGATGAAGTCGGAGTTATGTACAAGTGCTTTGATCACTGTGAATTGTGCTTTTTACAAATAAAGTTGGATTGGATTGGATAACAAACTACTCCTGACTTGTGGATTACACTCTTGGCACATCCAAAACAGAGGTCTTGGTTTTTGCACATCAGACCTCATTCCAATTGAGGAGCAAATTCCCAATGAGGTGGGACCTCTCAAAATTGAAATATTTGGGTATTAATATAGCACTGCATTCAGACTCCCTTTTTGAGAACCATTATGTCCCTTTGGTAAAGGACCTTACTACAGACTTTAAACATTGATCTGAGCACCTTCTCCCATTTTACGCTAGAGTCCAGTCAAATAAAATGCACGCTTCTCAGGTACTGGTATCGATTCCAAATGTGTCCCGTTCACAGTCCCACTTGAAACACTTGCCATATGGCAAAAGCAAATACAAACCTTTATTTGTTAAGGCTCTAGACAGTGCATTAGGAAGACTACACTTTGTCTCCCTAAACAGGTGGTAGGATGGGCAATACCACTTCTAGCCATTTATTGGGTGGCTGCTCAGATAAGGGTAGCACTGTTGTAGCGTAATGCAGGTTACAAGGCTCACTGGAAGAATACTGACTTAGTTGAAGACACACCCATACCACTCCAGGCTATGCTATTCTTTTATTTTTTGTCTGGATCCCCCTCCACTCCCCGAAGGGAGCTCAGCCCATGCCTGCATGCTGTCCCCTCATGCTCAGGCTTACCTCCCTGGGTGGGGCCACTGGGTGGGTGCCCCCTCCCCACAGTCACCAGTAGCTTGCCCTGGCTTACCTCCCAAGGTAGGGCCATGGCAGCTGGGCCCTCCCCTGACGGACACTCATGGCAGTGGGGACGGTGGCAGAACAGGGCTTCATGCCCTGGAGACCGGTAATTTTGTTTTTGCAGCAATCTGGGAGCAGGGATGTGCAATGATGACCATCAAGTACCCCACCCCCCCTGACATTATGGCACTGGCACAGCAGTACCCCCAGCCTCTGTCAGAGGTCCACAATGCACTGGACACTCTTCTCCCCTCCCCCTGGAGAAGGACAGCAGTCCCTAGGATGCTCAGTCCTTCTCCCCCTGTGGCCAGCTCTCTGACTTCCCGTGTCCATTCCTGAAACTGGGTAATCGGTGCTTCAAGTGGAAATACAACCACTGTACTGGCAGGCCAGCCTAGACCAGGCTATTCTAACAGGAAGATTTAAAAGATGGACTACAAACAGAACCTAGGAGGATAGCAACAGTCTTGGAGGGATGGAGACAGGAAATGCAAACAGAACAAGCCAGACAATCCCTCTGGTTGTATCACCGCTGGGCATGGAACCACTCCTTTCCACCAGCTAGAATAGTTCTCTGGTTCTGGAGGCAGGCTCACATAGGCTGCTTGGCAATTATTACAGGATGGGGTAGTACTTTCCTTTGACAAATGTATAAAGAAGTTTGGATGGGCTAGAACAAATCAATCAAGATATTTACAGCTTTGTGACTTCATTCATACATGAAACTGAGCCCTGTAGAGGGATGACAGGGCATCCATACCCCTTGCAGAATTCTATACGATATGGCAGACTACATCATCTAAGGGAGCTATCTCTTTTTCATACTCTCAGGTCTTACAGGAACTAGGTCATTTCAAAGACTACCTCATACCAACTGGGAAGAGGATCTAAATATTGTTATAGACAAAGAATTGGGACAAGTGTGGGAGAATGTATAGTATACCTCCTCAGCACCTAAATGGAAGGAATATGCATGGAGGGTAGATATTGTCTGGTCCCCCAGTTGAAGTGTAAGTGGGGGGGTGCACAGTGAAATGCTGGCGAAGATGTGGAGATAACAGAACAACAGAGCAACACGTGCACACACCTTTTGGCACTGCCACAAGCTGGGTGCTTACTGGGCAGTAGTGGATAGCGCTATCTCAGGTATACTAGAAGAAGAAGAAGAAGAATCAGTATTTATATAGCGCTTTTCATACATCCAAAGCACTTTACAAGCAATGCTAGACTGGTAGTGAAGTGACTGAATTTATGGTGGCGGCCATATCGCACATCATCACCCACACACAGCCTGGATAATTGCATGAACTGGTTTATGGGAAGGGGAATGTTGGCCAGGACACCGGGAATGTTCCCTACTCTTTTTGCGAAGAGTGCCCTGGGTTCTTTTACTTCCACCTGGACACCCACCAGGACAACACCAGGATGGGTAGAAGGGACTTCGGTTTAACATCTCATCCGTTGGACGGCACAATTTCCAGCAGTACAGCACCCCCCAATACTGCACTCGGATGCCAGCGATTTTTAGGTGCAAGTCCAATCCCGGTGTGGGACAAGAACCCATGACCTTCTGGTCCAGAGGCGGATGTGCTACCAACTGAGCCACGCTGACACCTAACTATAACAAATACCTTGTCCTGTGAACACCTCTTACTAGGTATTACAGTAGGTTAAGGTAAAGGAAGGCATTTATTTTTGGAATATTTTCACAGCAGCAGCTGCCAAGACAATAACAAAGAAATGGTCACAGATTGATCTCCCTGAACTGGTATATTGGGTTGAAGTGAGTAAAAATATACAGGCTATGGAAAGGACTACCTTCCTGGTACAGCAGAAGGGTGACACTGGGGACTGGGCACCCCAGTGCCACAGTGGTGGGGGTGTGGGGGTGGGATGATGAATGAAAGTATATATTTTCTACTTCTTATAATGTTGTGTGTTCCATACAATATGTGCCATCTTGATAGCCCAGGTCATGCCTGAAAACACCCCTGGGACCAGTGTACCTATCCTGTTAATAAATAAATAAAATAAAAAAATGAGACTGGAAGGGTCTCTGAGAAGGGTTGCTCAGCCCAGGATGAGCTTTTTTTCAATGTATTAACATTCCCACTTGGAGCAGATTTCAGCCCATGAGGGATTTTCATTATGTGAATTCCCTGTTCTAAGTCGATCAGAGTCCAAGATGACACTCCTGATCAATCATGGCGCTTCCTTCAGTTGTACATGAGATACTCTTATTTCTGAAAGCATGTCTCATGTGCTGAGTTGCTGTAATAGACTTCTCGCTAACCACTCGCTCCATTAACATCAGGAAGAAAAAAAAAGTTACCCTATCCATAATAATTTTATGGGTTTTGTTTCCTTATCATTCTCTGTGGAAGCAGACATGCTGCAAGACATGAAACTATGAAAGGTTTTCTGTCCCACTGATGAACTAACTAAACTTTACCAATAGAAGAATGATAAGGAAATGACCCTTATAAAGAGTGAAGAATAGGATTCCCTTGAGTAATCCATGGCATTAGAAATGAAACTATGACAGGGTTTTTATCCATCTCATGCACTAATAAAATGTTACCAATAACAGAACAATAAGGAAACAACCCTTAGAAAAAGAGAAGGATAGGATTCCCTTGAGTAATCCATGACATTAAAACTAAATGGATTACAGCTTACCTCATATGGCAACACCATGGAAAACATGCAAGGATCTTAGAAGCACACCATGTCCTCCCTGAAGAAGCACCTATAGAGGGTGAAACGTTGGATATCCCGGCACATGACATGGTGATCTATATGCAAACCTTTGATGAAATAAAGAGTAGTTAAAAACATTTTCTAGGAGTTGGCTGAGACCCTACCTTTCCATTCATTGGGATGCCATACTGTTTTATTACACAAAGAAAGCCACGCATATGCCACAGGTGATACTTCGTACTGGATGAACAAAATTGTCCTTGTAACTAAATGTCAAGAGTTATACTCACTTCATGAGGTCAGTGGAAGCAAAGCTGAATTACATACCAGATATAGAAACTGGATTTTGATTCAAATGTGACATGGTATAGCCTGTTTAAAAATCAAATCACTTCAGAGTTGATTCAGATTCATAAAAAAACAGGCAGAAAGGTTGAACTGAGTGAACTACTTAGTTTTAAGCTGTCTATGGCACACTGGTCTTTCCTAGACACAGTCTGTCAGTGTTACCAGCTTTCTTGAACCCTTCTAGGGATGACCTAGCAGGGGTGATGACCTGGGTGGGGTGGAGGAAAAGTGGAAAATATAAAAGGGAGCATAGTAAAGGCAACAAACCTCTGCATCAAGCAAGTGAGCAAAAGCAAGAGGAAAAAGAGACTGCTATGGTTCTCGAAAGAGGTGGCTGAAAAGGTAAAATCTAAAAGGGTAGCATTCAGAAGGTATAAGGAGACACAAAAGAAGTAGAATGATATGTAGGTGTATCAGGGGAAACAAAGGAAAGCAGGGAAAGCAGTATGGAGTGCAAAGGCACAAACTGAAGATAGCATAGCCCAGGATGTAACAAAAGGGGACAAAACATTTTTTTTAGGAATGTACAATAAATGAAAAAGGAAGACCAGGGGTGGGATTGTAAGACTAAAAAGGGAAGGGGGGACTGTGCAGAGGGGTTCAAGAAAAGGGAGCCATCCTGAACAAATACTTTTGTTCAGTGTTCACAGAGGAAGGAGAAGGGAAGTGGCCACAAAAAAGTAACAAACGCTTTGGAGTGAGGGAGGTGGACACTAGTCTTTTTTTGAAGGTAAGAGTCCTGAAGGGACTTGCAAATCTGAAAGTGAACAAAACAATGGGGCCAGATGGGGTGCATCCAGTGCTGTGGGAGCTCAGGGAAATACTGGCTGCACCTCTGACTATGCTATTTAATGGCTCACTGGAAATAGGAATAGTTCCAGAGGACCAAAGGAGGGCAGATGTAGTCCCAATATACAAAAGTGGTAGCACGGAGGAGGCTTGCAATTATAGCCAGTCAGCCTGACATCGGTGGTGGGAAAGTTAATGTATTCACTGCTGAAGGAAAGGATTGTGGAATATATTGAATCCAGTGGGTTACAAGACCCAAGGCAGAATGGTTTCATGGAGGATGGAGGGTGGAGGGTGGGGTGTGGTAGGGGGAGGTCATGCCAAATGAATCTGATAGATTGCTTTGACTGGATGACCAAGGAACTAGACTAGGGTGGAGCAGTGGAAGTGGCCTATCTAGATTTCAGAAAGACATTCAACATCATTCCACAAAGGAGACTAATAAGCAAGCTGGATTGCTTAGAAGTGGGTCCAATGGTGGTAAACTGGATAAGAAATCGGTTAGGAGATACTGTAGGTGACAGAGGGTGGTGGTAAATGGAGTTCGCTCCAAAGAAGGGAGGGTGACCAGCAGGGTACCTCAGGGATCAGTGATGGGACTAGTCCTGTTTAATGTCTTTGTAAGTGACATTACAGAGGAGCTGGAAGAAAAGATCTTTCTCTTTGTGGGTAACACCAAAATCTGCAATAGAGTGGACACTCGGGTGGGGGGGAGGATGGGCAGAGGCCTTAGAAAACTAGAGGAGTGGTTAAGAGTATGGTAGCAGGGCTTCAACACAAAAAAAAACTGTAAAATAATGCACTTAGGGCACAGAAACCCAGAGGCAGAGTACAAAATGGGTGGAGTGGTACTTACAACCACCAAGCAGGAAAGAAACCCAGGGATAATCATATTGGGTGAGCTAAAGGTGGCCAGGCAGTACAACAAGGCAATAGGATGGGCGAGTGGGATGCTGGGGTGTATAGTGAGGGGCATCACCAGAAGAAAGAGGGAGGTGGTGTTGCCTCTGTAAAGATCACTTGTAATAATAATAATAATAATAAACTTTATTTATAATGCGCCTTTCAAAATCAAGGTGCAGTACATAATTAAAACAATTTCACAGTACTGTACAACATCATTATAAAACAACCAAACTATTACAGTCAATCCACATCAACACTGTCCTCATACGCCCTATTCCATAAGTACGTTTTCAGTGCTTGTTTAAAGACTGTAAGACCCCGCCTAGAGTATTGTGTCCAATTCTGGAGACCACATCTCTGGAAGGATATAGACAGAGATGAGGTGGTCCAGAGGATGGCTACTAAAATTGTGCAGGGTCCACATCAAAAGCCCTATGAGGAGAGACTAAAGGACCTCAATATGTACACCCTGGAACAGAGGAGGGAGAAGGGGGATATGATTAACACCTTTAAATACCTCACAAGGGTAAATAAAGTACAAGATGGGAAGTATTTTGTAGAAGAAAAGGTGATCAAGAACAAAGGGATATGCTATGAAGCTGGAGGGGGTAAATTCAGGAGAGATGTGAGGAAGTACTTCTTCACAGAAAGAGTGGTGTATTCCTGGAACAGTCTTCCAGTGAAGCTGGTGGGGGCAGAACAGTGGTGGGGTTCAAGAATGCATGGAATAAGCACAAGGGAATCATAGTGGAAAAGAAGGGGGAGAGAAAGAGCTAAAGATTGGGCACTGTCTGCAGTAATAGTATAGGTAGGGAGAAATGGGCCGACTGGATGGGCCAAGCGCTTCTTATCTGCCATCAAATTCTATGTTTCTATGTTTCTTCAGATGCCTGTATAGATAGTCAGTAGCTGTCAACACTCAGCTCAGACACTTTTATGGGATATCTCCAGGTCTTGATCCCACCAGAGCCACTGTTCATACAGTACAGTGCTCTTTGCTCAAGAGCAACAGACCAACCTCTCTTTGTCACAGCTGAGAACTCCTTACTTTAGAAACAGAATATGGTAATGGTAGCTTTCTCTTCAGAGGCAGAAATACAGTTATTGTCAGTTATAAATCAGTTAGCTGTACCTCAAAGAACTCAGTCACAGAAACATGAAGTATTTGAAAAAATAATATTTTTAATACTTCAAGATCTTCACGCATATAATTCAGGATGCTACAGGAAGACCATGGGAACAGTAATTCTACAGCAATGAAAATTGTTTTGAACAATAGGTTTCACACAGAATAAACTCTCCCCCCCCCCCAGCAGAGTAGGATAGCTTACCACACACGAGGCACTTTGGTGAATCATGGCAGACTCGAACCCTTAGACAGCAACTGTTCCTAAACCCAAATGTGACTGTCTCTTTCAGGCTGTGCCAGACCTTAAGACCCTCCAGCTGCATCCCCATGACACGCCATCCAGTATGTCACTCTGACATCATAGATTCAACTGCAAAGTCCAACTCTGTGTGCTCTAATGTCTTGTACAGGAAGAGTCCATGCAACATGAGAGGGTTGTGTTTTCAATCAGCCCTCCCATTAACTGTCCAGGAGAGTTTTATCATTCTTCAGAGACAGATGGTCTGTTTTAGCAGAGACACTGATAAAAACATTCAACATTTATCACTCTCTGGAGACAGTTGATCTGTTTTAGCAGAGACATTAATAAATTCTAACTGATATCCCTGCAGAAAGAATTAAATAAAAAAATACAGTAACAGGTATGTAACCCCTAGGTGGCGCTATCCTATGGGCTACTACCCCTGCCTGCATGACTATGCACAGGTTGATGGTCCTGAGCTCGGTGAATGGGTACCTCCACCCGGAGGAATGGTGTTGGGGTAGCGTAACTGCTGTTGGTATAGCCCTCCGGGATGCTATAACCACCCACCAACCCTTCTAGTAGCCTACACAGTTCAGCAATAAGACAATCACGTGTACCACATGACAATAATGATATGCACACACTCCTTGCACTTACCACCAGGGCTGGATCTGCTGCAATTGCCCTGGAGACCCCCTTGAAAATAAGACCAGTGAAATAACAATACAATGGCAGTACAATATCTCCACCAAGAAGGTACACACTAGCCAGCTTAAATGTGAAAAAAATCACAATCTGATTTATTCAGGAGGATGTGAACAAGGGTGGGGAGTAAATCTAGCAGCGATTGGCAAATCTGATTATATTCAGGTTGGTAAAGCATGCACTGTGAGTCCCACTGACCAAGTCCCGCAACCCTGGGTACCCAGGTTGGAGAACAGACTAGCCAGAAGTGTTGCCCAGGGTAGGCCAGTGATGCAGCTGTTGTTGGGCCCTTAGGAAGGAAAAACACAATTAACATACACTCAACCCAAAGATTTGTAATCCGGAGCCGGATGGCTCTGTTCATTGCAAATAAACCCAGAACAATAAAATCAGATGAACACACAGATGATTGCAGCTTTGTTGCAGGGAGCTACCCTGTTTGTACTCATGCTACCCAGACCAGGATGCAGGACAGGTGAGATGAAGACCTCATGGATGTTGTAATGGATTGCCAGGTGAAGCAGGGCTGACACGCCTCACCGTGGTGGACGCTACCTGTTTGGTGGTGTTGAGCAGGGGGCCGAATCCCTGGGCAAGTCTTTCACCAGAAATGTCTCTGAATCAGGAGCGGCAACCTAGGCTGAGGTGGCAGGGGCCCAGGCAGAGTGAGCAGTTCGGATAAAGTCCTTGGTAAGTGCTGGAGCAGCTTCCAGCTAGCGTAACAGAACCTGGGGTGGGGAACCAAATCATGACCCATGCCACACATTCAGCACATTTATAAGCACTTAGAATATTTGCCACAGTTCAGATAAAAGTCTGTTTGCAATAACACAGAATCTCTGCACAAACCTTTCAAACTGAGGCTCACTTTGGTAGCTGAAAGGCCGATCGCTTTTGGAGCAAATCTTCGGTCCCTTTCAGGCAGCAAGATCACTCTTTTTGCTTCAGGTTTCAGGTCTCAATCAATAATTTGGATGAAATCTCACTTTCTCACTCTCAGCAGTTCTTCACAATGGAAGGTGGAGCAGGCAGGCCAGCTTAGCCTTCCCGACTATTTTCCTGCACTTCTACGCAGGAGCAGCTGCTCGATGACTTGAGCTGTTCACTCTCCAAACTCCAACTCACAACTGACACACTGCTGCAGGCAGCTCTGGGCTTTCCCAGTGATCCAAAAGGTTCAGTTGGCTGAGGGAACTGTCTGTCACCACAAGGGCTCCCCCTCCAGGTCCATTTAGGTGCCAGACCACGAAAACTACAATTCCTACAGATTTCACTCCCACAAGGCTTCTGGGGACAGTCTCCATTTTAGGTCCCCTGAGGTTCTGATTAGTCCAGCACTGGCAGTTCCAGAACCAAAATGGTGGCTCTAATCCAAATGTTTGTGCTTCAAATGGAAGCAGGTTAGACAGACACCCACAACTTTACTATTGTAATAGATAAACAGTAAATAATTACTTTTCCTAACAGAGCTCTCTCTACGCATATAGCGACTGCAGAATGGAGCAGAAATATGGACAGTCGGGCTGGTTGCAAACCTTAATTCACTCAGACCCAGTCCAGACTAATTATCTCACACAGAATACTGCTCTATTAAAGAGACAGGCACGGAGGCTTAATAGAGCACTCTCATGCAGACACATATAACTACTGCAGACACAGAATACCATCCTGACAATGGGCATTAGGCAGCCCAGGAAGACATTTATAGGAACCCCTATTTGTAGGGGGGGGGTTACACTCTTTCTTGTCTGGAAAAACTTGGCGTCTGCATCAAGTCTATACTTACTATGACACTATATAGAAAACATTATAGGATAACATGCATGTTTCATCTGGTATATCACACAAAAGAAGACTGATGCATCAGGAAAGTAAATAGGCATTAGACAGTACCCTTTGCAAACTGTGTGAGAGGCCTTTCGGCACAATGCATTTCTGCTTAAAGTTGAACCAGCATAATATTCTGTGGTGATTTGCATATGCAGTCCATGATGCTTTGCATTGTGGGGGCATGTGTGATTTTGTATTTATTAGACAGTACTACACTTATCCATGATAACAATAATTTTCTGTAGTGATAACAGTTTCCATACATTTGTCATACACATAACTGTATTTCAAAAGGGATTCAAACAGATAACTACCTTACTCTGACCATTCGAGTCCGTATGGTTTCCTGTACTTTAAACAACATGGTTGGGGACCCATCCCTATCAGTTACATAGGGGCTAGATGGGGCAGGGGCACCAGGTTTTGATGGGTGGACAACTAACTTGGAAGTAGCAGAGTAACTCAGTTTGGGAAGTGAGCTTTCAGAGATGTAGACTCCTTTATGCACAACATGTAATGGGAGATCCACAGGCTTCCCAGGGGAATCATAACTGAGACATATCACTGGTTTGGTGGCTCTTTCAGACTTTCATGGAGGAACAGACACAGGCCCAGTGTTTTTGACATTTGCATTAGAATCGACTCCTGAAGGGAAGGATACCTCTGCATTGGGGACTGGAGTTATACTAGAAGCACTTTCTGCTCTTTGTTCTGTCAACTCAGGTTCCACAACATTGCTTTCAGTACTGGGGTCTGGAAGAGGCCTAGATTCATCATCCAGGGAAAGTTCTATAGACGTTAGATCTTACAACACTTGACTAATACCTTCAATATCATTTATCTCCTCATGGCTATTTGTCATAGCAAGATTGAGATCATTGTGTTCGCACAGTTCTATGGTTTCCAGTATGTCACCAGGGATGCTTTCTGGTGCAGGCTCGCTTTCTGGCAATTCAAACAGTCCAGACACAAAGAGTCAGCTACTTCAGGAGTCACACTTTGTAGCTCACTTTCAGGGGGTACAGGGTCTGTGGAGAAAGCTGGAGGATTAGGCAGTCCTGAAGGCCCAGCTTCATCCCCACAATTGTACATGGGATTACCTTGGAATAATTGGCTTAATTCGTAAGATGGGTAATGTGAAGCTTCACACTCCACTGTCATCAGACTCAGACTGGCAATCAGTATCATTTTGGGCCTGCCTGGGGGAAGGCCTTGAATCCTTGACAGCTGGAGAAGGGTGAATCTGTCTCTTTTTGGCTGCAGCTCTAGTTACAGGTCCAGGAGGGGCAGTGTCTGGAGGTACAGAGTCAATGATAACTTGACCAATGGGCAACAAATGATTCCTGCGCATTGTCTTGGTAGCTCGAGGATCATTTACCGGCGCACTTTATAGACAGGCAGGTCGTCCAGCTTATTGACAATGACATAAGAAAGATGGTGCCACCTATCGGCAATTTTATGCTTTCCATGCAGTCCCAAATTTCATAACAAAACATGGTCTCCAAGTAGCAGTTCCTGAGCTTTGACACGCTTATCGTGCCTTTCTTTATTTGCCAAGTTTCTTTTTGCCACCTTGGTTTGTGCCAGTTGGTATGCAAGGTTTAACTCGGCCTTTAACTTCTGGGCATATTGTAGATAGTTCTCAGCTTTGACTCCATCTGGGGACACTCCAAAGCAGATGTCCACAGGCAACCGGGCTTCCCTACCAAACATCAGGCGGTAGCGGGAGAACCCAGTGGCATCACTCTTGGTGCAATTATAGGCATGTATGAGGGTGCTGAACTGTTGACTCCACCTTGACTTGTCCTTAGGATGAAGGGTGCCCAGCATACAAGTAGCGTGTGGTTAAACCTTTCTGGCTGTGGAGCTTCCTGGGGGTGATAAGGGGTAGTTCTGGATTTTCACCCCCCTCCAGAGTGAGTACATCTCCTTGATCAGGCGTCTTTCAAAGTCTCTCACCTGATTAGAGTGAATTCTCTGAGGTGCACTATAATGGACAAATAATTTTTCCATGAGGACCTTGGCCACTGTAGATGCTTTCTGGTCCTTAGTTGGATAAGCCTGGGCATACCGTGTGAAATGATTAGTTACAACAAGCACATTCCCAACATTTTTCTGATCGGGTTTGAGACATAAGAAATTGATACATACCAGCTCCATGGGTGAGCTGGTAGAGATATTAACTAAGGGTGCAGTCCTTTGGGGTGGAGCTTTCCTTTGGAGACAACGGCTGCACGTCCTGATATGAGCCTCAATGTCAGCTCCCATTTTTGGCTAGTAGAACCAGGCATGGGTTAAGTCTATGGTTTGTTCACAACCCAAATGCCCCATCTGATTATGGAGGGCCCGTAGAACCAAATGTTTGAAGGCTGTGGGCAATACCAATTGCTGTTTGTCTGGTTGACCTTGTCGATTTATGGTTTCTCGATAAAGTAGTTGGTTGTGCAACTTGAGTCTGGGCCCTTCTTTAAACAACAAAGCAGTTAGCTGATCGAAAGAACGGAGCTTAGACACATCCTTCCCAGCATGCGAAGCATACAGTACAGGCTTAATCATGGGGTCTTGAGTCTGTGCCCACTGTATGTTCTCAGAGTCGAGCTTTGGCAGGGCACTAAGGTCCAAGGCTGCAAGGTGGCAGTAGGCCATGGGAACACAAGTATCAGGAGGGCCTAATCAATCCACTACGCAGTCAACTGTTTCAGGGGAGGGATGCTCATCTTTGTCAAATTTCTGGCAGAGGGCTTTGACAGACTGCTCAGACATTTTTACCCAATTTACATAAGAGTTAGGTCTTCTTGAAAGGGCATCAGCATCAATGTGGTTTAAGCCCGGTCAATACTCCACTGCATAGTCATAAGTGGAAAGTGCAGATAACCAACGAAACACTGTGGCATCCAATTTAGCTGAAGTCTGGACATAGGTTAGGGGATTATTGTCGGTCTTGACCAGAATCTTGGCACCATAGAGATACTCATGGAATTGGTCCACCACAGCCCATTTTAGTGCAAGAAATTCAAGCTTGTGTAAGGTATAATTCCGTTCAGAAGGGGTTAAGCTCTGGCTGGGAAATGCCACTGGCCATAAACCTTCCTCATACTCTTGATACAGAACCGCTCCAATTCCCTTCAAACTGGCGTCGGTGAGCAACACATAAGGTCTGGTAGGGTCGGCATAGGCAAGCACAGGGGCATGGGTGAGTTGTTGAATGATTTTGTAGAAAGCAGCTTCACACTCAGTGGTCCACCTGGCCCCAAATGGTTCACGTGTCTGAAAATAAACCTTGTCTTCCTCTTTGACTGCACCTTTTCTATATTTTTTGTTTGTAGGGGTTAGCCTTGAGTTAGGTTTAGCAAAGGGCGAATGACCTCGGAGTAGTCTTTAATGATTCGACAGTAATAACAACAAAACCCCAAGAATCTTTGCAACTCTTTTAGGTTGTTAGGCTGAGGCCATGTGGTCAAGGACTCCACTTTGCTTGGATCTATCTGAATCCCATCAGCCGACACTATATGCCCAACATACTTCATAGATGTTTGGAAGAACTGGCACTTGTCTATGGATAGTTTTAGTCTGAAATCTTCTAATCTGTTGAGGACCTTGAACAAACAAACTTCATGCTCCTCCAGAGTCCAGCCGAACACAATGACGTCATCAAGGTATACAAGGCATTTCAATAAGTTCATGTCCCCCACAGCTTGTTCCATCAGCCACTGGAAAGTGGCGGGCACACCCGAAATACCTTGAGGCATATGCAGGAACTTATAAAAACCCAGGGGGCAAAAGAAGGCAGTCTTTTTGCAGTCCTCCTGGGCCATTGGGATCTGATAGTATCCACTCCAGAGGTCAAGTACTGAGAACCACTGGCAAGGCAAGGCAAGGCACATTTTATTTAAAGAGACGCCCAACCCAAAGGCTCTGGACGCTGTACATCAATCAAATAAATACAACACAGCACAATAATAATCAATTATATACACTACTCCAAACAAGTTAAAACAAAATTTGCTACACAATTTGCTACCCTCAATTTCAACTGCATTTAAAATCTCCCAAGACTAAATTAACATCAAATTTTCTTTATTAGAAAGACAGGTAAGGACTATAAAATATAGTCCATTAAGACCTGATTATACAGGAAGGCCTTGAGGTGGGCCTTAAATACCTCAACAGATGGGGCCTCCTGGACAGCTAAAGGGAACGAATTCCACAGGACGGGAGCGGCAACAGTAAATGCTCTGTCACCAGCAGTTCTTAAGATCATCCTGGGAATCGCAAGGAGGCCCCTACAGGAGGAGTGGAGGGAGCGGACCGAGACACCAGGTGCAAGAAGGTCCTTCAGGTAGCCAGGGCCCAGGCCGTGTAGGGCCTCAAAGGTGAACAAACCCACCTTAAAGAGGACCCTCCACCTAACCGGCAGCCAGTGCAGTTGACACAGCACCAGAGTAATATGACAATATTTAGACTGTCCTGTCAACAGCCTTGCTGCCATGTTCTGCACCAGCTGCAGTCAGCACAGGGTACCCCCGAGACCCCAAGATAGAGTGCATTACAGTAGTCAAGCCTGGACATCACAAAGGCATGCACCAAAGTGGGGAGGTCCAGTGGCGGAACTAGGGCTTTATCCTGGCGAGATTCCTCAGATGATAAAAGCTGGTACAGACAACAGACGCCACCTGAAACTCAAGTGTCAAACAGCTGTCGAGAATAACACCCTGATCACGCACCCTAGAGGAGGCCTTCAATGGTACAGAGCCAAGACAAAGTCCTGTCTCTGCACCAGAGGCCAACCTATCACACTCTCTGTTCGACTCCACCACCAGTACCTATGTCTTACTGGGGTTCAGTCGCAACCAGCTGGAGGCCATCCAGTCATTGATTTCAGCCAGGCAGCTGTTAAGCACTCCTACTGCACAAGATGTTCCGGGGCAAAGGAAAGGTACAACTGGGTATCATCAACATAGCAGTGAAAACCCAGACTGTACTTCCTAATGAGCTCTCCCAGGGGTAGCATGTACACGGCAAACAACATCGGTGACAAGATTGAACCCTGGGGAACTCTGCACGACAAGTGGTCAGGGGAGGAGAAGAAATTCCCCATCATTACCCTCTGCCTCCTGTTACATAAAAAAGACTCAAACCAGCAGATGACAGTGCCAGCGAGTCCACAGAATTCCCTAAGGCAGTCAAGTAACACTCGATGTTCCACCGTGTCAAATGCTGAAGAGAGATCGAGGAGAACAAGAATTGTCCTTTCCCTTCGATCTCAAGCCCTAAGAAGGTCATTATGCACCCGCACTAGTGCAGTTTCTGTGCTATGCCTCGCATGAAACTCAGACTGGATCGGCTCATACAGATCATCGGCCATGAGATGCTCCTCAAGCTGAAGCGCCACCACCTTCTCAACAATCTTACCCAAAAATGGGAGATTGGAGATAGGATGGTAATTTGCCTTGACGTCAGGGTCCAATGATGTTTTTTTCAGAAGAGGTCTCACCAATGCCTCCTTCAAGACATCAGGAAAGACCCCCTCTGACAAGGAACACCAGATAATCAGGGCAAACACCGGGCCAACGGAATCAACACATCTCATTAAGAAACGAGTTGGCACCAGGTCCAGTTCACAAAAGGTGTGCCGAAGCTTGGAAGCAATCTGACTGACCTCAGCCACCTCCACCAGTCTAAACTCACCCCAACCAGGTGGAGTACTCTCCGGTCACCCATGGCGACCACTGACAGGCAGATTCTGGTCCACTGGCAGAACCCCCTGCCTGATGGCAGACACCCTGTCCGAGAAGAACTGTGCAAACTCCTCGCACAATGTATTCGAAAAGGCTACCTTCAGCTGTAGACAGGAAGGGTGGAGAAGCCTGTCCACAGTCCGAAAGAGCACAGTTGGTCAGTTCCTCCTGGAAGCAATCTCTCTGGACAGGAATTCTGCCTTCTTACAGTTGATTGCCCCCTGGCATGCACCGTAGTGCATACGTAGGGCCAGTTTGTCTACCTCTAGGCTGGACTTCTGCCAGCAGCACTCTAATCTCTGACCCAAAGTCTTCATCATCTTGAGCTCCCCATCATACCAAGGGGACCTCAAGTGAGAAGACCTGGGTTGTACACGGGCTGGTGCGATGGAGTCGAGCGCACCAGAAAGCGCCTTATTATAGGCATCCACTGCTGCACACACACCCCCAATGCATGCACTGTCCACAATAGATAGGTCAGCTACCGCCAAAAAACCCTCAGGGGTTAACCCCCTCAAAGGGCAATAGCTGACCATCTCTGCAGGGGGAGGGCTACCAAGGGGGCCCCAAACCAGAACTTCACCGTGCAATGATCAGACCAAACGACCCTATCAATGCTGAGACTACTTATCTCAAGCCCCAGTGAGAACACCAAATCCAACATGTGGCCACCCTGATGGGTCACGGAAGAAACTCTCTGCGCAAAGCCCAGAAATGACATAATCTGGAGGAAGTTGTAACCAAGCTGAGAGGATTCATGCTCGGCCCAAACACTGAAGTCCCCCAGCATTAAACGTCTGGGGGCCTCCAATGTTTCGCCGATGATGAAATCGGCCACTTCCTGCAAGAAATTTCCCGTTACCCCAGAAGGGCAGTAAATCAGGAGAATCAAGCAGCCTGCGTCCGGATCCCCATGAATGGCTACACATTCAAATGAAAGTGGTGCTCTCACTGGGTGCACGGTGAAGCCCAGCTCAGATCTAAAACAGATGGCTACCGCCTCACCCCTGTGTTTCACTCTGGGGCAGTGCACTACGGTATACTCGGGCGGGATGGCAGCCTCTAAAACGGTGCCAGCATCATCACCGATCCAGGTCTCTGTAATGCAAGCCAGATCAGCCAAAAAAACAAGTCCGCTATAACTGCAGTCTTGTTTCTGACCGATCTGGCATTGCAAAGCACCATTGAGGTAGTCAAGGGCATCCTGGATACATGACATGGTGTACTGGTCTAGAACAGTTCTCCAATTCAGCATCCGGTAGTTCACACACATTCTCACAGATCCATTCTTCTTTCAAACTACCACAATCGGGGAGGCATAAGGGCTTCAAGACTCTTGAATGATCCCTGCTGCCAACATTTCTTGAAGGTGTCTTCTAACATCATCTACATCAGCCAGTGCAAGGTGATGAGACTGTTCTCTGAATGGCCTCTCATCATGCAGTCGGATGTAATGTTCAGCTCCAGTGACACAACTGACGTCCCATTCCTTCAAAGAGAATACCTGGCTCCTCTGGGACAGCTTCTGGCTAATCTTGGTTTTCCACTCAGCAGGAAGGGGGGATTCCCCGAAATTGAACAGGTCAGGAGTCACCTCAGGAAGACATTTATAGGAACCCCTATTTGTAGGAGGGTGACAGGTATACACAGCAAATTGTTACATCTCCCTCTGGAGAAAGAAAAATACAACTCTTTTTTGCCCCACTTAATGATGTTGGTTTTTCATGTGAGATGACTGGCTCTCACTGTTATGCCCTCGGTTCCCTCTCTGAGTGAACCCCACACCAGTTTCTCCTAGTGTCTTCCCTACTAAAAAAGAAAACAAGAGTACTGACTATTGTCTGGACAGCCTGGCCGCATTCTTGTAAGGAAGTTATGACAGTAACCAGGGTGAACTCCCTTCCATACAAGTAAGGTTGCAGCTTCTGCAAACCCCAGACTATTGCTAGACACTTCTTCAGTTGGTGGAATGCAGCACCACATGTTTCTGTCCACTGAGTTTTTTCTGTCCTTTTCTTCCTGGTGAGATCAGACGGGGATTTGGCCATGCTGCTGAAATTCAGCACAAACTTAAGGTAGTACCCTGACATTCCGGTGAAGGCCCATACTTTTCTCTTAGTCATCGGTGTGGCCCATCCCTGGATGGCTTCAATTTTCACAGACTCAGGCTGGAAGTACCCACTCCCCATCTTGTGCCAAGGTATGACACTTCTGCTGTTCCTATCCATCAGTTCTCTGCCTTGACTGTCAGCCCAGTGGCCTGCAGTCAACAGAACACATTGGTCACATGCCTGACATGATCCTCCCATGTCAGACTGCTGAAGGCGATGTCATCCATGTATGCCAGAGCAAAGTCTCCTGCCCCATTCAAAATGTGATGCATGAACCATTGAAAGGTGGCTGGCGTATTCATCATCTCGAGTAGTGTTACCCTGAACACAAATAAGCCAAACAGGGTGATAAAGGCCAACCTCTCTCTAGCCTCGGGGGTCAAGGGTACCTTCCAATAGCCCTTTGTCAAGTCTATGGTGGACAGGTGAAGAGTGCCCCCAACCTCTCTAGGACCTTATCTGTCCTGGGAATGGGGTATGCGTCTGACACTCTGCAGCTGTTGAGCTCGTGATAGTCAATGCAGAACCTCATGTTCCTGGATCTTTTTTGAATCAGTACCATCAGGGAGGCCCAGGGACTACTGGACTCCTGGGCCACCCAGAGAGCCAGTATCTTTTTGTTTTGTTTTGTTTTGTTTTTACCAGGAGAGACACACTAAGCTGAAAGCTTGTTTACAGGTGCAACCTGGGAGCACAAGGAAGTTAAGTGACTTGCTCAGGGTCACACAGTATGCAAGTGGGGGCTGTGGGATTCAAACCCAGGTCTCCAGGTTTGCAGCTCTTGGATATCTCCCTCTATGGCATGTCTTACACCTTCTGGGACTCTGTAGGGTGGCTGTCTCAGTGGGGCTTGTGACCCCGGATCCATGTAGTGCTCTGCCAGTATGGTATACCCAGCTTCCCCATGATCATTTTGCCAAATGTATGCAGCACTCAATCATTTTGGCAGCTTGGACAGGCGTCAGGTGCTCTGAGAGGTTGACAGCACCCACTGAGGATTCTACCTTATCCTCTCCCAAGTGAACCAGAGTGGGTCTGCTTCTGCCTCCTCCTCTGAATAGCTGCACACAGCCAGGACCATCTTGTTCCTGTCATGGTAGGGTTTCATCATGTTTACATGGTAAACTCGCTATTTGTGCCTCATGTCTGGTAGCTCCACCATGTAATTAACATCATCCACCCTCCTGGCCATCAAGTAAGGCCCATCCCAAGCCATCTATAATTTGTTCTGCCAGATGGGGATGAGCACCATCACCTACTGCCCCACTTCAAACTCCCAGGCTCTTGTCTCACGGTTGTACCATGTCTTCTGCCTCTGTTGTGCAGTGCCTAGCTGCTCATGAACAAACTCCATGAACTCCCTAAGCCAGGACCTGAAATTCAGGACATACTCCACAACAGATTCCCCTGGGGGAGCAAGCTCACCCTCCCATTCATCCCTTACCAAATCAAGGGGCCCCTTACCCTATGGCCAAACAGGAGTTCAAAGGGAGGGAACCCTGTAGAGTCTTGGGAGACTTCCCTATATGGAAACAGGAGATGGGGTCGATACTTATCCCACTCTCTCACACGCTGGTCAGCAAATGCCCTTAACATGATAGTAAGTGACTCATTGAATTTCTCAACCAGACCATTAGTCTAGGGGTGGTATGACGAGGCTCTTACCTGCCTTACCCCACACTTCCAGAGACTGACCATCTGATCAGACACGATGTTTGTGTCCTGGTCCAACTGAAT
The DNA here is from genome assembly GCA_016271365.2 of Neoceratodus forsteri. Taxonomy (NCBI): domain Eukaryota; kingdom Metazoa; phylum Chordata; order Ceratodontiformes; family Ceratodontidae; genus Neoceratodus; species Neoceratodus forsteri. Next base: position 1,730,704,517 of record CM057456.1, read on the forward strand.
CTCCTGGGGAAAACCCACATTGCTAAATATCCACAGCAGTTCTTCAGCCACCTTCTGAGCTTCGATGGAGGACAAGGGCACTGCCTTTGGGTACCTTGTGACATAATCTATGACCACCAAAATATATTGCTTATCAGTGCTACTTGGGGCTATGTGGCACCACAATGTCCATGGCAACTTGCTGAAATGAATCTTTGATAACAGGTAGGGGAATCACACCTGTCTTAGCCTTGTCCCCAAACTGAAATAAATAAATGTCCTACTCTATGGCACTGAGGACATGTCCGGCAGTAGTTTGCTATGTCTTTAAAAATACTGGGCCAGTAAAAATCGTAAGTCTGCCACCTTTTTGTATGGCTGACTACTAAGTGTCCCAAAAAGGGTACGCTGTGAGCTAAAGCCAGAAGTTGCTTCCTATACTCTCTAGGAACTATTATCTGCCAGAGCACTACTTCCTACAGTCCTCCCTTAGGAATCCACTCATGGTGCAGGAGCCCACTCTTCCAGTACACCTCCCTTTTCCCAAAACTCAGAGAATCACCTTCCACACTGGTGGCTAACTCTAACTTTTGCAAGATTGCTTGCTGAGTTCTCCCTAGCTCTGCATGCCTGACCTTCCCCAAAACACACTCGGTTGTGGGACAGCCACCCACAGCTGGGCTTTCCTTAGCCTGTAGCTGTGGCTTAGAACTGCTGCTCCCAGATCATTCTTCATCTCTAGCAACCCCTCATCAGAGGAACGGAGTGGGCGGAGGGGGCAGTAGAGATGAAGGAGGTCTTGCAAATAGCATAGTCCCTGCCCGTATAGGGCCTTATAGGTCAACAAAGTGACCTTGAAGGTGATCCTCTACCACATAGGCAGCCAGTGCAGTTCGCGGAGCACAGGTGAGACATGGCTAGATCTTTACAAACCCATCAACAACCTGGCTGCCACATTCTGCACAAGCTGCAGGCGGCGGATGTCCACCCCTGGGAGCCCTAGGTACAGAGCATTGCAGTAGTCCAGGCAGGAGGTCACAAAGGCATGGATCAACGCTGGAAGATCATCAGGCAAAACAAGGTGCTTTATCCAGACGATATTGCTCAGATGATAAAAAGAGGATTTGATGACTGCTGACACCTGAGACTTAAGTGTCAGCTTGCCATCAAGAACAACGCCCAGATTCTGCACCCGTTCAGAGGATCTCAACTGGTTGCCCCCCCAGCATGAGCCCAGATGGCTGACCAGGAGATAACCCCTCTATCTGATGACCTGGGTCTACCACCAACACCTCAGTCTTATCCGGGTTCAACCTTAACCAGCTGGCACTCATCTAGTCTTGAATCTCAGCTAGTCACTTGTTAAAGACCGAGATGGCATCATCTTGTTCAGGCACAAAGGACATGTACAGCTGAGTATCATCGGCATAGCAGTGAAAACTCAGCCCATACCACCTTATGATGTCTCCCAAGGGCAGCATATACACCTCAAACAATATGGGAGACAAAATGGAGCCCTGCGGCACCCCACAGGTCAGGGACCGAGGGGCCAAGGAAAAAATTCCCAACACCACTCTCTGAGTCCTGCCAATGAGGAAAGAATGGAACTATCTGAGGACTGCCCCAGACATTTCACAGAACAGTTGCAGGTGCTCCAGTAATACCCCATGGTCCACGGTATCAAACGCTGCAGAGAGATCAAGAAGAACCAAGATTGAACAGCTCTTCTGATCTCTCACTATCAGGAGATCATTAAGTACCCGAACAAGAGCCATGTCAGTACTATGTCTCTTCCTGAAACCAATCAATGAATCAATAACATAGCTGTCCAGGAGATTTTTATCACTCCTCAGAAACATATGGTCTGTTTTAGCAGAGACACTGATAAATAAAAACACTCTGATCTTTATCACTCTCCAGAGACAGCTGATCTTTTTTAACAGAGACACTGCAAGTTCTAACTGATACCCCCGCATAACAAATGAAATAAAAAAAATAGAGTAACAGGTATATGTGGCAAATTATTACTTATAATTGTTACGTTGTCCCTTACAATCTTATGGATGCTGTTTGTTCTAACTTCCCCTGGAGAAATCTTTGGTCAGACCAGCAAAATAAAGGTAAAAATAGGTTAGTAATAGCGGATCTCTCCCCCACCCCCCAAAAAAGTGTGGGGCTTACTGACTAATCCCCTTGTCCAATCTGGACTGTGCCTTCTCTGGCCCCCAGGACCTAAACTGTGCAGTACATGGAGCAGCAAAAAGAGTGTTTCACTCGGAAGACTGCATGCACATTAGGCATTAGTGATGCCTTCCTCAGGACCCCCTGAGGATGCGTCACTGATGCTGCATGCGCATGGGGCTGTAGTCATTAGTTGCAGCAGCTTTTTGGTTTTTTACTGGGCCAATATGATTTTTATGCACTGAGCACTTTCACTAACAAGAAAAGCATTTAGTTGTAATCTCCTGAGTGCAAGCGCTCTTTTTGTTGCCTTATGGTTTGGACTTTGAGAGCTGCACTGAAGAGATAGTAGTGCAGGGTGTTTCCTTGTCCTTGGTGGTGCAGCACCTGGATCATCAGGAACTGGCATCAAGCTTCAGGACCTGTGTTTTTTGGTTCCTCCTCTGCATACTGAAGTGCATTTCAGACCGCACATCAAAGGCAGGTAATCAGGACTGATGGAGCAACACACAGACCCCTTCCCCTACCACAATTGAACTCCCTGTTTACCTGTGCCACCTGAATTACTGGACCAGCAACACTGGGAACAGGCAGAAACCCTCACAGAAAGAACATTGGGGCCAATGCCTCTGAAGCTTGTGACAACCGCCATCTTTCCAACCCCTGACCTTTACAGCCAGTCAATCAAGGCATCGGAGTGCAGAGAAATGCTCAGAAGTCTCAGGGACGGAGGAGGAGGACTGCTGAAGACTGGTGTTCTTTTGCATGGTCAATGGACTATCAAGTGTGGCCCTCCGAGAGTGCCTGGATTTGACTGATATTCTACTGAGCCAATGAGAGCTGGGCATTTTCTGTTGAAAGAGCTGGGACTTTACTGATGCAAAGAAGATCTTTGAGAGATCTCAGAGAGGCAGCACTGCTGTCTAAAAACATGGTTCAAGCTGCACCATCATAGGCTGAGTGTCTGTGAAAGATGAACTGTGAGAAAAAACCAAAAGTTCCTGGTAAGGAAAAGAGTGGCATTACTGTAGGTGCTAGCCAGCATGAAGGATGGCACTGTTTCTGTGCATAGCTGTGCCAGGAGAGGGAGAAGGAAGAGAAGCTGAAGCTGAGCTGCTGTGGGGTCTGTTAGTAGGCACCACAGCCAGGTTTCAGGCTGCAACCATCCGGGGGATCCAAAGCCTTGACACGTGGGTTTGTGCAGACACGCAGTGGTCAGAGAGGGGTGAGCTGGCTGAACTTCCAGGAGGAACCAGTCAAACCAGTGACTGAGAGAGAGTGAGGCACAACTGGAGAGGAGCACAGATGACCTATAGTAGCAGTACTGTAGAGGTTAGAAGAACAGAGGCCTACATGGTGAGGAAGGAGCCAGCTGATTTGGAACTGTAAGATCAAGGCTTGTCCTGCTCTAAGGGAGTGTACAGCCTGTTTTGGGATTTGTTCTTTGCATTTTGTCATCATGCCAGGATCTTATAAATACCTCACATTCAAGGTTTAGTTTCTGCCATGTAAGCATTTGCATGACATTTTGGTGTGGGGTTTACATTTGAGCATGTCTTTGAAAAAAAAGCAGCTGTCCAATCACTGCTTGTTATTGCTGTTTCTTTTTTTCTGTATGTTTCATTTAGCCATCTATAACACTGTTTCACCGTTTCAGACTTAATCATGATGGGTGGTCCCTTGTGCATATGCACAGGTTATAGCTGCGGCTCTGTGGCAGAAATAACATTCTATATCAAAGTGACTGCCTTCAGTCTTTAGTGTTCAGTAGCTGTAATTAAATAAACAGTTGTGGACCACCACAGAACAGTGTATTCAACAGCGAGAATATATGTAAATCTCAGTATTAGATAAGCTATTGCTGTGCAGTTCAAAGTTCACCAACCCCCCTTAAAAAACTAAGCATTAGGAGGGTGCTAGGGTGACAAGTCAATTTAATATATCTGTGACTCTCCTTTAGCATGCATTCAAGCTTTTTATAGGTGTAATAACTTTTAAAGGAACTTAACTAATATTTACGTATTAAGATCTCAAACTCTTTTTAACCATAAACATAAGAGTGCTATTATTGTGGTTAATGGAGCAAGTTTTCAGTTTCTTATCCTTCACTGATCATGTTACCCTTGGTGGCGGCTTTCTGCCCGATCTTGTCACCCATAGTGGCAGTTTCCAACTCCAAAGAGCCTTTACTAATATTGTCAGTCATGGTAGTGGCTACCAGCCCTGGAGGACCTTTACTAAGATGTTCATGCACCATGGAGCTTCCCAGCCTTGAGGAGCCTCTCCTGGTCTTGCCTGCAACAGCAGAGGCTCCCAGCCCCATAGAGCCTCTCCTCATCTTGCCACCAACTGTGGTGCCTTCCTGCCAGGAGTGCCTTCATGAATCATGTTTCTCTCAGTAATTGCTCCTGGTTTCAGAGGGCCTCTACTAATTATGCCACCCACATTGGCTTCCGGCCCCAGAGAGCTTCTACCAATCTTAGCACCCCCAGCATCAACTCCCGGTCCCTAATAGCCTGCCCTCATCCAGCCCCCTGCAGTAGCAGCTCCTGGCCCCAGAGTGATTCTCCCAATCTTGCCATACACTGCAGGAGCTCCCAGCCTTGGGGGGCCTTTATTGATCATGCCGCTGTACGTAGGCTCAGGTTGGGTCTAGGAGGCTGCCATACTCCCACAACTAACTACTTATTGTGGAGCTTCCAATCAAAAAAGTAGAATACAAACAGTACCTTTACCTCAGACAGAGGGTTAACAGCACCATCGCCAGTGCATCCAAGGCAAGTTCACCACCACATTTACAGCACCATTACAGCTGCATTCAATGCACTGCCACTACTGAATTCAGTGTAACTGATTACACAGTTGCCTGAGAAAGGAAACTGAACTACCTTTCAGCTGAGTGGTTAAAGCTGCTGTCTTTGTGATACAAATTCTCCTGTTTGATTGTCAACAACAGCTGTAAGTACTTCTACCCAAGCAAAGGGAGTGGACATAACATAAAGTATCCCTTAATCAGTGGTAAGTTTCAGTCCTCCAATACAGACTGAAATTTGTAGCTACAGAGCAGCTGCTGAAATTGACCAGTATTCCAGCTCATTTCACCACCAGGGGACATGGCTTTGGTGAGCAAACACTTTCAGAGAGTAAACTTCTGTTTAACCCGAAAATACCTAACACAGACTTCTATCTAGAATTTCTTCAAGACAAAAAAATCCCCTTGCACGTAAATTAAAAGACCATTTTTAATGTGTCAGGGTTTTGTGGAGCTATGCCTAAACTTGACTTGGTAGAAACCTTCTCAGAATTAGGTTCTGGTGGAGGTTTCTCATTTCTTTGTTCCTCTATGCATTTTAGGAAGAGTCTGTGTTTCCTCTATATGCGCAATTTTGCCATTTTAACCTTTGGCATTTCTCAATCACTGTAGACATGCTCTTCTACATTTGACTCACAACCCAAATATTGTACTTGGGTTACATACATTTTAAACATAGAAACATAGACGTTGATGGCAAATAAGGACCACAAGGCCCATCCAGCCTGCCCATTTCTTTTTCTACCTGATAAATGTGCCATCGGCCTTTGCTCTGTCAATGGCCTATCTATTCATACTCATCTGTATTGCTCCCGTATGCCTATCCCATGCCTGTTTGAAGCCCTGCACTGTATTCATATCCACCACTTCCTGAGGTAGGCCGTTCCATGCACCCACCACCCTTTCTGTGAAAAAGAACTTCCTCACATTACCCCTTAATCGGCCTTACTCTAATCTCATGCTGTGTCCTCTTGTCCTGCTATTTTTCTTATATTTATTTATTTATTTGCTTTTGGTAACTGGGTGAGTGCACTAGGCAAGAAATGCCTATTTTCAGGCACGCCCCGGAGAGAGACAATATAAAATACAAATGCACATACATGTGACGCAGCACATGAGATAGGTAGAGAAAAGCAACATAACACTAAACAATTGACTCAGAGAGTAAATCATACTGGAAAGGTAAGGACAAAATTCCAGTATGAGGCAAAACAGGAATAACATTTAGGTCAAAAATACATAACTTTTGACAAAACACAAAGTGAAACAGGCATTGCATATAAAGGTTACACACAGCAAGGTACAATAAGTGCTAAACTCTGTGGATGAAATGAGAGAGGGAGGAGAGGAGAGAGTGGAGGGGGAAGGGAACACATGTGAGTGGTGAGAGAAATAGAATATGAGAGAAAAGTTATATAGAGAAGAAGGTTGTTTCTGAAAGAAGGGGTGGGGAGAAGAGAGAGGACTATGGCGGATTGAAACAGGTGCATGGGTTAGTTGTGTGCAGATGCACCCGGTGACGTGTTTTAAAACTAGCATGGGTAGGCGCTCCGTGAACAGTTGGAGGTAACGAGTTCCAGTATTTTGGGGCCATATGTGCGAAGGCACGTGTACCCATATTAGTTTTACATCTGGGAATGTGGAAAGGTGCTAGGTCAGCGGATTGGAGCCCACAGGAGGAAGGTTGTGTGAGGAGCAGACAGGCACATGATGATGGGATGCCAGATCTGACCGTGTTATCAATTAGTGACCCAAGGGACTGGAGTCGATGGGCAGAGGGGCTGGGCCAATTTAGGTCAGAATAAAGCTGACAATGGTGTTTGTAACGTGGGGATGCAGAGGCATAATGGCAGATATTGTTGTAAGTGGTGTCCCACTTGTGGAGGGAGGATTTAGAGGCAGATAGGTATATGACTGATCCATAGGACAGGGCTGGGAGCAGAAGACCTTGAGCCACAGCTAGTCTTGCCGACGGGGTAAGGGCATAGCTAGTGCGATAGGCGCCTCCTAATTTAGCGTTAACAGATTTACAGGTGTTAGTTATGTGGAGGTCAAAATCCAGGGATTCATCCAGAGTGATGCCCAAATATTTGATGGATTTAGTGCTAATCAGTGATTATCCGTCAGCACAAGTGATTTTTAGGGCATCAGGGTTTATTTTAAGTCTTGCAGGTGATCCAAAGAGCATAGAGTGTGTCTTACTAGTATTAAGAATGAGTTTGTCCTCTGTTAACCAAGACTGAATAGTTGAGAAATCAGAGGTAAGAGGTTGGTTGAGGTCAATTATGTTTCTTGCGCTGTGATAGATTACTAGGTCGTCTGCATAAAGCAAAGTTGAACGGGTTTAAGCCAGCACTGGGATGTCATTTATAAAGATAGAGAAAAGCAAAGGACCAAGTATGGAGCCTTGGGGCACTCCAACATGAATTGATGAAGGGGCCGATGTAGCTGAGTTGAAAACTACAGCCTGCTTTCTTTCGGACAGGTAGCTTTCAAACCAGGTCACTACATCAGTAGGGAACCCGAGGGTACAGAGTTTGATAAGAAGTAGGGTATGGTTAACCAGGTCAAATGCTTTCGTTAAGTCAATGAAGATAGCACCTGTCAGGAGGCCAGAGTCCATAGCAGCAAAGATGTCATTTATAAGTTTGAGGAGGGCAGTGGAAGTACTGTGTCCCTTACGGAACCCATGTTGGGAGCTAGACAGAAGGTTATACTTCTGCAGGTAGTCTAGGGTTTGAGTGGCTACTAGTTTTTCCAGGATTTTGCTGAGGAGGGAGAGGATTGCTATAGGACGGTAGTTCGTGATAAGTTTTGGATCACCTTTTTTAGGAATGGGTGTGACTTTTGCTATTTTCCGGATGTTGGGGACTGTACCCTGACAAAGAGATAGGTTGAAGATTTTGGATAGGGGAGAGGCTATGACTGGGGAGGCGATTTTTAGAAGCTTGGGTTCCAGCCCGTCGGACCCTGCACTGGTATTGTCTGGGGCAGAGAGGAGTAGTCTCAGTACTTTGGTTCTTGTAATGCACCGGAACCTGAAAGGTGGATGCTGAGGCGGAGGTTGTTTATCGGTATTAGGGGAAGAGTCGTGTGCACTAGAGAAAGAGGACTGGTAGCTGGTAAGGTCAGAGAAGTGGTGGTTAAATGAGTTTGCTATAGTAACTGGATTATTGCAATGTATGCCGTTTATCAGCATATCATTAGTATGGGCTGTTTGATTTGCGCCAAGGGGGGTTTTTATTGTTGCCCAGAATTTCTTAGAGTCTCTCGCTGCTTTAGTTAGCAGATCTTTGCAGAAGGAGCTTTTGGCTAAGCGAATTTGCCTTTTGCATATATTTCTCTGGGCACGGTAGTTGTTATAATCTGCCAGGAGCCCAGTGGATTTGAAACGTTGCCACATTTTGTCCCTGTCCCTAATCAGTGCGAGTAGGTCTTTTGTGAGCCATTTGGTCTGGGCTCCGTGGATCCTACGAGTGACACAGGGAGCATGGGTGTCCTGGAGTACACGAAAACAGGCCAGGAAATGGTCTAGCGCCATCTGGGCATTATTAGAAGTGTGGATGGGAGACCAGTCAATCCGAGAGAGATCATGTAAGAATTTATCTTGGTTAAAGTTAGCCAGGTTTCGGAATGTGATAAGTTTTGGAGGTGGGGATGATTTGCAGGTAGCATGCCAGGTGCAGTAGATTGGAAAGTGATCACTGATTGAGTCGGCTAGGGTACCAGCACAAGCTATACTATCCGGGCGGTTTGTGAGGACCCAGTCTATAAAAGTACTCTGCTGAGGGGGGGCATTATCCTAGTAGGGACTGTGATTAATTGGTGGAGGTTACGGCCTTGGACCATGGTATGTGATGATTGGTTTGATTTGCTTGCCCAGTTTAAGTTCAGGTCCCCAAGTATGAGAACTTCATTTCGGCCAATGGTCTTATCTACCAGGGATAGTAGTTCCTCCAGCCCAGCTCTGCCCCCAGCTGGAGGGTTATAAGCACAAACCAGGTGAAGTTTCTTGGAGCCAAGTTTTAATGTTGCATAGATCACTTCGCAGCTGGAGAGGGTAAGTTGGGTATTGTGGGATATTGTCAAGTAAGGTTTAAAGAATATGGCAACCCCACCACCCCGCTTTGATGAGGGCCTATCTTGCCGAATGAAGTTGTAGTTAGGTAAAGAGCAGAGTGGATCAGGGGTGGAGGGTTTTAGCCAAGTTTTGGATATGCAGAGGATAGCAGGCTTATGTTGTACAACCCACGCCTCGAGTTCAACCTTGTTGCGAAGCAGACTCCTAATATTTAGGTGGGCAATGCGGATGCCCTTTGTATCATACCAGTTAGCATCATTACAAAATAGGTTATTTTCATGCCCTGGGTTCTTCTCTATATCCCCGGTTAACATCAGGGTTAGACGTAACAGGTACCAGAGTTTAAGGAGGATGTGGGAGGTGGGCAGGGATGGTTTAGGTATGGGGGATTTATTCAGAGTGAAAAATAAATGGTATGTTAATTTATAATGAATGAGAAGAGGGAAGGTGGCAGGAGGCTTGTCTAGCGGCCTATGCGTATAAGATAGCCTAGAGTTGTCAGGGTAGGCATTATTAAAATTACTGGATTTAGGGTAGTATAGTAAAGGGAGCCATATGATGGTAAAAGCAGTAGAGGCTGTTAAAAGTAAGACACAGGGAGTGAAGGCCATGTTTGGTATACTTAACAGTGTCATTAGAGTAGTATGTGAGTGAGGAAAGCAATGTATACCAGTGTTTTAAATGTGGTTCCCAGTAAGAAAGTAAATTTAGATCAGGCGCCCTCTAGCAGCCAAAAGGTATAAGCTGCTAATGGAAAAGTGAGGAGATAGTTAAAATTTTTGCGAGGGGCGTGCTAATGGGCGTGGTTTCACCCTATATAACTAGAGCCAGACAAGGGTGGGTGGGGAGGAGTCGCGCAGCGACTGTGAGGTTTTCAGCATGCAAGGTCCAAGTTTATCCCGTTCTTAGGATCAGTCTCCTGATGCTTGCCTGCACAGGGCAGACAGTACAGTTTAAAATGTGCCCAGTGCGCGAGGAGCTGCTCGTAGGCTCTGCTGTTTAGCTCCAAAATTACTGTTTTACTTTAAAGTGCAGCCTTATTGCCGAGCTGCTCGCAGGAGTACTTAAACCCCTACTTAAAGGAAGCCAAAATTAATGTTTTACTTTAAAATGAAGCCTTTTCCGAGCTGCTCGCAGGAGTAATTTATCCCCTACTTAAAGGAAGCTGCAGTTTTAAAATGCAGGCTTATACAGAGCTGCTTGCAGCCTTTGCAGTTTAAATGTAGCCTTCAGCTACAGAGCTGCTCGTAGGCTGCAATGCAGTTTAAAGTACACTGTGAGCACTGAACTCAAGGGTCTGTACATGGAGCCCGCAGGTTACCTTGCACTTACTTAATATACAGTACTAAGGCACTTTAGAGTTACCGGGACGCTCTGCAGCCTTAGGAGTAGGACAGGGAAAAATTATACGGTACACTAATCAAAAAACAGCACTGAGAACAGCTAGTGGCAAAATCAGCAGAAACTGTAAGTCTTTCGTTTCGGAAACTTGTTCTTATTATTTTACACTGGTCCGATGGGTTCCGTGGAAAAGGCGCCAAATTTTAATCTCACACAAAGGAAAGGCTAAGCGAGGAGGTGCTGTAAGGGCTGACAAAATTACCTTCAGTGCCTCGGGTGCAACGGTCCTTTGTTCAGGGGAGCTCCAGGGCAAGGTGTGCCCTCCAGTAGCCGAGGCTAAAGGAGAAAGAAAGAGGGTAAACAGGCAGCTAATATAGGGAGGGGGAGGAGAAAAGTTAGGTGATTAAGAGTTTGGGAGAGAGTGTGGAAAGAGTAGAGTAGGCGGTGAAGAGACAAATTTTACAGACTTATGCTTGTAAGGCGTTTAAAACTGAAAAACATTTCAGGGCTATGCAGTAAATAAAATTCTAAACTCTAGTTAGAAAAATATACTTTACTGCTTCCTATAGTAGTAATTCTTCTGTAGCCTGAGTCAAAATGCAGCCTGATTAACAATTCTAATCAATTTTCAGAAGCAGCCCCTAAGTAGGCTGGGGCAGCATGCTGTCCAGGGCAGAAAAAAGACCTTCCTGCGTGCAAGGTCCAAGTTTATCCCGTTCTTAGGAACAGTCTCTTGAGGCTCGCTTGCACAGGGCAGACAGTACAGTTTAAAATGTGCCCAGTGTGTGAGGAGCTGCTCGTAGGCTCTGCTGTTTAGTTCCAAAATTACTGTTTTACTTTAAAGTGAAGCCTTATTGCCGAGCTGCTCGCAGGAGTACTTAAACCCCTACTTAAAGGAAGCCAAAATTAAAAGTTTTACTTTAAAATGAAGCCTTTTCCGAGCTGCTCGCAGGAGTAATTTATCCCCTATTTAAAGGAAGCCTTTTCAACAGAGCTGCTCACAGGCTTGTTCTATGCGGTTTTAAAATGCAGTCTTATACAGAGATGCTTGCAGGCTATGCGGTTTAAATGTAGCCTTCAGCTATTATAACATGTTAGACTCTTTCACCTTGTTAATGCCCTTAAGGTGTTTGAATGTTTTGATCATATCACCTCTCTCTCCCTCCTTTGCTCTAGGGTATACATTTTGAGCTCCATTAATCTGTCCTCATATGTTTTCTGATGCAGTCCCTACACCATTTTGGTTGCCCTTCTCTGGACTGCCTCAATTTGGTTAATGTCCATGTGAAGGTGTGGCTTCCAGTACTGCACGCAGTACTCCAGATGCGACCTAATCAGTGTCTTGTAAACAGGGATTATTACTTCCCTCTTCTGACTTGTGATACCCCTACTAATACACCCGAACATCCCCCTAGCCTTACCTACTGCTTTAGTGGTCTGCTTGGATGATTTCAGGTCATCAGTGATGATGATGCCCAAGTCTTTTTCTTCCCCTGTGACTGCCAGCAACTCCCCTCCCAGCCTATAGGTGGCTTCAGAGTTTCTCTTCCCTATGTACAAGATCTTGCACTTCTTTGCATTAAACCCCAGTTGCCACTCTTCCGACCATTTTGCTAGTTTATTCAGATCTCTTCTCATTCTGCCCGCCCCATCTGGATCATCTACTCTGTTGCAGATCTTGGTGTCATCTGCAGACAGACAAACCTTACCCTCCAGTCCATCTGCAATGTCACTGATGAAGATATTCAAGAGGACTGGCCCCAGGACTGATCCCTGAGGTACCCCACTTGTGACTTGCATCTATTCTGACTGTATACCATTTACCACCACTCTCTGTTTTCTGCCCGTCAACCAGTTTGCCACCCAGTTTACCAACTTCTGACCCACCCTGAGCCTACCCAGCTTATTAATCAATCTTCTATGTGGAACAGTATCAAAAGCTTTGCTGAAGTCAAGGTAGGCTACATCAACTGCTCTCCCCCTTGGTCCACCACTCTGGTTACCCAGTCAAAGAAATCTATGAGATTAGTTTGACAGGACCTTCCTTCTGTAAACCCATGCTGTCTTGGATCCTGTGTGCCTATGGATTCCAGGTGTTGCACTATCCTTTCCTTAAGGAGTGCCTCCATAATCTTGCCCACTACTTGAGGTAAGACTGACTGGTTTGTAGTTCCCTGCCTCTTCCCTGCTAGCACTTTTGTGGAGCTGGATCACATGAGCCCTTCTCCAGTCTTCTGGGACCTCTCCTGTGCTCAGAGACTCACTAAACAGTTCTGATAATGGCTCTGCTAGTTCCACCCTTAGCTCCTTTAGTACTCTGGGATGTATGCCATCAGGTCCCATTGCCTTGTCCACCCTGAGCTTATCAAGCTCTTATAGGACCCTTTCTTTTATGAAGGGACTAGTGCTCACCTCCCTCCCCCCCCTGTGTCCATGGTGCTGAGCTGTGGGCCCTGCCCTACCTTCTCTTCAGTAAATACTGAGCAGAAGTATCTATTTAGGATAGATGCTTTTATATGGTCCTCCTCCTCACATGCCCCCTTATCTGCTTTGATCTTAGCAATGCCCCCTCTGGACTTTCTCCTTTCACTAATGTATCTATAGAAAGTCTTGGCACCTTCTTTTACTGTCTGTGCTAGTGTTTCCTCGATTTGAGCCTTTGCCTGCTTTACTGCCTTCCCTGCTTCCCTTAGGGAAGTTTGGCATGCCTCCCTATCTTCATCCCACTGTGTTCCCTTATATTTCCTGAAGGTCAGCCTTTTGGCTCTGACCTTTTCTGCTACTGTTTTTGAGAACCAAAGTGGTTTCCTTCTTCTTTTGCACTTCCTTTTCTGTCTAACACAATGGGATGTTGCTTCAGGTATTGCATCCTTAATGCTTGCCCACTTTGCCTGTACCCCCTCACCTGTGTTTCTTTTTGCCAGGGCTAGCTTAACTCTGTTGGCCATCTTATCAGAGTCAGCTCCTCTGATGTCCCATATTTTTGCCTTGGAATGGGATGATTTAGTTGTAGTGGCCAAATTGAACCATACCATGTGATGGTCACTGACCCCTAGGTGGCCTTCTACCTGGAGATCTGTGATCCTTTCCCTGTTAGTCAGTACTAGATCTAGGATAGCCCTGTCTCTTGTGGGTTGTTGTACCAGTTGTTTGAGGCCTTCCCCCTGCAGGGAATCCAGAACAAAATGCTAGGGCAGTCTTTATTTACCTGACGTAAATAAAGACTGAGCGTTTGATCTGGTCGACCACCAGCTACTCATTGGATGACTAAGAGGTCTGTGTATGGATACAACAGCCCTGAAATGGTTCCCAGACTACCTCAGTGGCAGGTCACAAATGGTTCGGTGGAAAGGAAGTAAGTTAGATGAGTGGCCAGTACCCTAAGGTGTTCCACAAGGGTCAATCTTAGGCCCCATGCTCTTCTCCCTGTTCACAAACAACCTCCCCCAACACTGCGGAGGGGCCAAAGTCACTTTTTATGCTGATGATGCAGTGTTGTACAGGACTGGAAAGGACACGGGGTCCTTAAATCTGGAATTGATGCAGGACTTCGCTGCCCTCAAAACCTCATGTCAGGTCAACAGGCTGGTCCTGAATAGCAAAAAAACGGATGCCATGCTCTTTGACCCAAAAAAACTGGGCCCAAAGAGATCCAACTTCCTATCCCTCTCCACCCGTGATGGTGTAGGGATAGAAGTAGTGGACAGCATTAAGTACCTGGGTATGCACCTTGACCAGGAGGTCTCATTCAGGAAGCACATGGACCACCTCACAAAGGCAGTAAACCAGAAGCTGAGCCTGCTATACAGACTAAACCCCTTTCTGACTAAGGAAACAAGAATAGTGATTGGTAACGGGACAGTCCTCCCCACCCTTTTCTATGGTGCAACCTTGCTCCAGCCGCTGAGGGCTACGGAAAGACAGCGACTAGGCACACTCTATCACAGGGTCAGCCGGTTTACAGCCAGGGCAGAAAAGACGGAACATCACTGCCTGGTGGTCCAGGCCCTAGAATGGCCTTCCCTGAAGCCAGATTAGCTTATCCCTCCCTGTGCATGACTTTTAAGCTACTGCAACCCGGGGCCCCTCCTGGGCTGCAGGATCTGCTTGTCCCCAAGACGACAAGACGCCAACTCAGATCTACCGATCGGACACTACTAGAAATTCCCAGGGCTAGATCATCCCTAGGTCAATGATCGTTCAGGGTTGCCCTCTCCAAACTCTGGAACGACCTCCCAAGAGAGATATAGGACAGCTCCACTGCTGAGGTTTTCAAGAAGGGGCTAAAAATACACCTTAGGAAGGCGCCCCTGTGCTGCTGCTCCACCTAAGGTCTCCTAAGGATCCAATATAGGGTGTTATCTCTGCTGAAATAAAAGGCATAGAAAACTGGATATAACTGGTCCAACAGATGGATGGCAGAACTGACTTCTGCACTTACATAGGTGTTTAACTGTTCAGTGGTATGTTCTTAACAAAAGTATTGATTTGTATCAGTCCCTGTACTATTGTGTGTTCACTCACTCAATGTAAGCCTTGCTGTACTTATCAAAAGCATTGGTTTTTCCCTCCCTCTAGGTACATGTAACTAATCCCGGGTTGCCCCTGAAAAAGGGACTGTGAGGTTCCAATGGGCCTACCCAGTCACCAAAATTTAAATAAATAAATAAATGTGTCTACTTCTGGCAGATGTTCCTGCTGGTATTGATCAATCTGTATCTGGCATGTTGAAGTCTCCCATTATCAGAACCTCCCCTTTAGCTGTAATGTTTTGTATATCTTCTAACAGTAATGTGTCTATGTCCTCCCCCTGGTCTGGGGGCCTGTAGACAACCCCAGTTCTTATGGCTGTCCCATTTCCTGTTTCCAGGGTGATCCACAGTTCTTCTGGCTCCTTAGGTGTATTGTGAATTTCTGTAGCTTTGGTATTTTTATTGACATACAGGGCCACTCCACCCCCACTTTTTGCACCTCGGCCTCTTCTGAACAGTACCTAGCCAGGTACTGAATTCTCCCAAGTGTGGTTACTGGTAAACCACATCTCGTTAATTGCTACTATGTCCAGTTTACCCTCTGTCATTATTGCCTGCAGGTCTGGGATCTTGTTTCCCAGACAGGGAGCACTTGTGTACATGATTTTCCATTGGCTGGATTTCGGTATGTTAGTTGTTGGGTGAGGTCTGGCGTTCCCCAAAGCGTCATATGGGCAGCTGGACCTTTTTCCTTACCTGGTGATGCAAATGAACTGCAAACATGCTGAACTGCTGTTTGACCACTAGCTGAGGAGGGAAGGGTGTTCTTCCCATTCGACGTATGGGGTGCTGCACCCCTCTCCCCATTTGCTAGTTTAAATATTCTGCAAAGACGTCAAACTTCTGCCCCAATGCAGTAACTCCTGCCTCTACTTATCTTGCAACTCAGTCAAATATTATATATTACAGGGCCCAATATTATTTTTTTGTAAGAATTTCAGGGATCCATTTCTATCCAACTGTGTCCCCAACCATGCCCCCCAAGTAATTCTGATAGTTGCCTCGGTCTGCAGAGTCACCAGCCATTTCCCACACAAGCAGGGCTCCCTGATTAGTTCCAGTGATGCTCATGCTCCCACTGAAAAATCTGATTACTCTGGAGAATAGTGAGCCTGTTTTTAATTACAAATGGTATGCCATTTCTGCTAATGAATACATCTTCTACTATATATTTTATTTGACTTTTGCGGATTGTACCCTCCAGAAGTGTTGTTTCTTTTATATATTTTTACAGGCACAGACTGCAGCAGCACACTACAGCTGAAGCTGACTTCGAAGTTGACTTTGAAGCAGCATCTAACTGAGCAAGGAGCACTCCACAACCAAATCCAAAACTAAAGTAACAGTTGGGTTAAACTGCTGAGCAAGAGACTGGAGGCTGAATTTGGAAGAAAGGTTGGCTTGTAGATCAGAAGAGCCGAAAGTGACTGTGGAGCAGTGTGGAAAAGTTGGGAGCCAGAAAGAGAGGAAGACTCTATTAAGGCAGTGGTTTAGCTGTTCCGTGGTTTAGCTACAAACTGTAAAGGAGAGGAAGAGGGAAGGAGAGGAGTCAGAGATTCATCACTCCGCAGATATTGAGGTGCTGCAGCTGTTAAGTCAAGAACTGGGGGCAGGACAGAGTAATCTGAAGCCGGGATACCGATAGGTGCCTACCCATGACTTTTGACTTCTAACCTTTGATTTGCTCAATTATTCCATGATTTTTGTCTATACACTTTTATACTGGCTGCTGGAGTGATTTCTGTGTGTTTTTAGTGATTCTTCCATTTAAAACCCTATTTGGCATATCCGACACTCCATACGTTCCTCCAAGTTCATTATGTTTAAATTGATACTTTTATATCTTTAATATGCTAACTCTGGTATTGCTGCATTTATAATCTTATAAACTGATTATTTTTTTCTAATTTACAACTTACTGAATCTTTTAAAATTTTCTCACAGCTGCGGTCACATGACCGCCTCTTCTTATTGTGCAAGCACTGCCATTCTCAGCCACACATACCATTTCTTGTTGTAGACTGCAGGGTTACATAGTCAAAAGTGAGCTCTGACCACATGCAAGTGGATGTGCCACACAACCCAGATGTGCCAAAGCACAAAAATGCAATATTCAGAAGACGCACCATAGAAATGTGCCGGCGCAACCAATGCTGAATATTGCAAAGATGCGCCATGGCACAACCAGACTTGCACTGGTGCAAACTGAAGTGCGCCAGAGCAACTGTGCAGGCTGAATATAGCATATGGAGCAAGTTGCTCCAGGTGACAGGGAAAACATTCAGGGCTGCTCAAAGGCACTGGACCATGGCACAGAAGGCAGGGCTGATCTACAATGGCAAAGGACAGTGCAGAGTGAACACAGACCCATAGCCCCCAGACACAGTGCAGAGCATCATACACACCCAGGCAACCAATGGGACAGGGTGCACAACAGGCATGGCACAGAGGGTTGCAGGGAATGAGCACCCCAGGACCAGAGGCCCAACAGCCAACAAGGAATAGTAAAGCACCATTGCCATCATGTGAAAGCAACATGCAGGACTGCACTGGGAGCCACAGCACAGGCATAGTGCACCACAGGCAGACTAGCAGACAGGCACACAGCGGTATGCAGCACACGCTGAACAGGCACACAGAGACACAGGGTGGGGAATAGCACAGCATAGCAGCATGGGGAAGAGTACCACAGCGGATGTGTGCACAATGCTGGACATGTGGACATGAGCACAAGACTTAGTGGCAAGCACACAGCCAGACCCCTCCAGGCAACCCATCGGACACCTTGACAAGCAGGGATGTTGAAGGCAAGGATGTGAGTACCCACCAGTGTCACACTACAGATACACCATGGGCCAGGACATGCCTGGGCCAGAGTCCCGTCATGGACAACAACAGCATACTGAAGCAACAGGCATGCTAGGGAGACACACAGACACACACGCATATAGGAAACCATACTTTAATAACAAAACTGGTGAAACACAGTGGAACAAAAGAGTATGAAACAGGCAATGAAGGGCAAACAGCATGGAATTAAGCAGAAAACAACCAAACACATTCACAACACAAACCGTGAATTGTAAAAAGGAAGCATAAATAACTATGTAGAACAAGAACCAATGGGGATGGATGTGACAAGGGACAGCGATGGGAGAGAAAGAACAATGTCCACTGGAAATGGGTATGTGGGGATGGGAATATTGGGGCTATATACAGAAATGTCCATGTCGACCTAACACCTCTGCCAATGGTGGTCCTCCCTCAGGTTGCATACCTCTTCAGCAAGCATCCATGTGGCTACCAGCAGTCTTCACGACAGACAGATGTGGACTGCCTGCTGCTGGTATACCCCAAAGGCCATACACTGCAGGTATATGACGCTTCCTCCCAGTACACCCACACTGCACTGACCTTGTCCTGTCCCCAGATGACCTAAGCAGGGGAAACATAGAATAGAAACTGAGTGTCAGGGCCCACACAAGGACAAATCCCCACCCCTCAATGGGCTGTGCGTGCATGACTGATGCTGGGCAGCCCCATGAACAAGGCCGCCAATACAATACACACAGCGGACACCAACAACAGGATGGGATACAGTGCCACACAATGCAGGGGAAGTGGCACAGGGAGTATTCTGCACAGGGACATGTGCACATTCCCCCCACAGTGAGGGACCGATGCCCAAATGTGCAACAGACAAGCAGGCCCAGCGGCATCCCCATGTGTGCACTGTAGGGGTACACACAGCTACCACCAGTGACAGCAACTGGGTAAGAGTACACAGGAGCCATGTGCATGATGGGACACTCACATGCTGCTGACTAACACTGTCAAGCGTGTTGGAAAACCAGCACATGGACAACCACAGTATGCAGGCTATGGCCACCTGTGTGTATGGGCCCCCCAACCAGGTACAGAGGACTGCTGCACATGTCACTCACTTACCTGCCACATGGCCCTCAGGCCCAGCTGCTGCCCCATCTCCTGTCTGGCAGCCACGCCTATCTGTCTCTTCTCTGGCCTGCCTGTGCGCCACCTGCCCTGCAAAGAAAACACAAGGAAAGGGGACAATGAGTAGTAGGCAAACACCAAAGAAAGCCCCAAGCCCAATAAAGTCCAACAAGAAGCAACACGGTGCAGCACACAATGCTGAGAACTGAGTCCGCAACCCACAAGGTGGGCAAAATGTGCCAGGACAATGGCACAGTGCAACATGGGGCCACACAGTGTGCAGCAAGGCCTGACAACAGCACTGACACACCCAAACAAGGAATGACCACCCTGTGTGCAGGTGCACACACACCTGCCGCACACCCCAATGCCCCCACAAGCATGCAGGAGAGGCATGCACAAAGCACAAACAGACATACCTGGTCGTGGGACCACACCCCTGCAGGCACAGTTCTGCAGTCTCTGAAGTAATGCCGGATCTCAGTGGCACAGGTCACCATACCAGTGACGGCACTGTTCCCCTGTCCTGGGGATCCCAGTGCGCCCCTTCAGGTGCTCTGTAACATGGGCCCACACCTGGGACCATGCCTCCTGCAGTGTCACACTTCCAAATAACTGGTCCTCCAGTGGGGCAACCAGTGCCACGAGGTTGGCCATCTCCACATTGCTCCAGTTAAGGGCCTGAGGGCGGACTCTCGTAGCACATGCCATGCTTCCAGCACACTCAGTCAGGCCACTGTGCTGTCTGCTGGTGTACAGAGCCCTGTGTTGCACTTCCGTGCTGATTATGCAATAGGGGCACACAGAAAACCTCCGTGCAGCATACACATGCGCGATAGGCATGCGCTAGTGGGACCTATTGCGCATTACCGCACATGTGCAATACCGGCAATACGGGTAGGAGACTGCAGTCACAGCCATGGCCCACAACTGCGCATCAGCGTGCCAGCGCCATCTTGTGAAGGTCAGGCACTACCACATATACAGCACGCCAATGATGCAAAATCCACAACTGCGTGACAATGGGCAATGGCACCAGCGTCCTGCATGCGCGATAGGACCACATGTGCAGTAACGTTGGATGTGAGATACACTGACATGAATGTCGTGCAGCAGGCCACATGCATGCCAAATGCAGTAATGCATATTGTGCATACATGAAAAATGTGCTGGAGGAATGCTCCGGCGCATCCCAGTTGCGCAGCACATAGTCAGTTGCACAGGGCGCAATTCCCGCAATATTCAGCCAGGATATGCAAATTGCCACATTAGCCAGTCCAGGTGCAAGTCAGCATATTAGCATCTCATTACTGGTTGCTCCACAGCTCATTTGCATGAGTTGAGCCATAAAAGTGCCACCACACAGCACAGGTCACTGACAGGAATTGCAGCCGGGAAGGTAGGTTTGTTTACATTCTGATTGCCAATGACTCTGTTGCACTGCCACATGTTCTATATTGCACAGGACCAGGAGATGCTACCATACTGCTCATCTGTGCACCATTTCTGTACACAGTTGGCAGTATGTCAGAATCCAATAGAGAGGAGGAGCAGGGGCAGGCCAGAAAACAAAGGCCCAACTTCACAAAGGACGAAAAGCATGCTCTGGTGGAGGCAAATGTTGCCAGGGAGGAACTGCTGAGTGGGGCCACAGGGACCCCACAGGAGAGGGCTACAGGCTGGGAGAAGCTGGCCACGTATGTGAATGCCCATGGATGCTACAACCACACTCCCCAGGAGTGCAAAAGGAAAATGAACACAGACAAGCGCCGAGCAAAGGAAAAAATTGCTGCCATTAGGGCATCGCTCAGCCAAACTGGGGGTGGACACTCTACAGCACCCATTCTCACTGCGGAGAAGGAGATACGGGCAGCAACATTCACCTGGGCATCCATTGTGGATGTTCCAGGGGGGTTCCAGATGGGTGGCAGCCCATCACAGCATTGTGAATATACCCGTGTGACTCCTGGTGGGGGGGTAGTGTGTGCAAGCCATTGGCGTGCCTGGCACACCATGGGGGGGCCAGTAGTGTGTTCACATTGTGCCATGGGGTGGTACACTGCCTGCACAGCTACAATGAGGTCCCACATGGTCCCCTGTGTGCTGTGTGGCAGCTGCAGGCAAACGGTCATGGTCAGGGGGTTGCCTGGGCCAGGGACCAAACCAATGGTGGCACGCATGTCCCTTGGGTGACTGATGCAGGTCGTGCGTGCACGTGGCAAACCTCAGTGGACTGTTGCATCAATCAGTCCCCATCCCCGACACACCTGGCAACAGTCTGTTCGCTGGGTTGGACACACCCATGAGGACCTGGTTGCGTTCTCAGGCATCTACCCATGTGGGTGTGTTGTTGACACCCCCTGGGGCTGTTGAGTTGCCTGTGGCTGCCACACAGTCAGGGCATGGCCTCCTCCATGGCTGTGGTGGTCATGGAGCTGCATGGTAGGTCTTTCAGGTGCGCTGTCCAGTCCTGCCCTCTGCTGCCATTGCCAGCCATGCACAAAGCTGGCTGTGGCCTGGTTCACATGGTGTGGCACATGTGTGACCTGGGCCACAACTGCTTTGTTTGTGGTCAGTGGTGCCAGACCATGTGGCATGGGCGTGATGAGTGCAGCACCGTATTGGCATTGCCTGTGTGCTGGTGCATACCCTCTGATCCATGCCACTCCATACAGTACTGCTGTGTCTGTCTGTGTCCCTGGCAGCAGTGTTGGTTGTGCCTCTGCCTGGTGCTGTGTGCCCTGCAGTGCACCCTATGCTGTTCTGCTGTGTGTGCCTGCATGCATCTGTGGTCATGGGCATACTCTATATGGCAGCGGAATGTACCGGTCTGTATTTGTTGTCCCTTGTGGGTGTGGGTGTGTGGGTGCATGCCTGTGTGCGTGGTGTGTGTCATTGTGTTCCTGCATGCTTGCATCTCTGTCTGTCCATGCCTGTGTGTGTGTGGTGCTGTGCGTGCCCTGTTCCCCTGTGTGGTACTCACCTGCAATTCCCGAAATGCTCCTCAACAATGGTATCATGGTACCTCCTGGCACATGGCGCCAGCCTGGGATCCCTCCTCTTCATGGCCAGTTGCGCACCCCATCCTGTTGATCCTCCTCCTCATCATCATCTGTACTGTCGCCCTCGTCCACCTGGACAGGTATTCCATGGTCAATGGCTATGTTGTGTAGCATACAACAGGCCAGGAATATGCCACAGACTTTCTCAGGGCTATATTGTAGTGCACCACCTGACCTGTCAAGGCAATGGAAATGCATTTTCAGCATGCCAAAGACCTGCTCTATGATGTTGCATGTAGCGGTGTGTGCCTCACTGTACTTCTCCTCGGCCCCATGGCTGAGTCATCATATGGGTGTGAGCAGCCAGGGTCAGAGGGGATATGCACTGACACCAGTGGGGAAAGTACATATGTTAGAAGACACCCTGTCTGGGCATGGCCTGCCCCCCCCTTGCCAGTCCACACTGCCACTACCTGCCCCCCGTGTGACCTTGTCACTGTCCACATGCACAGCTCATGTGCCACCATTGTTAGCCCCACATATACATGCTACCCATCTGTTGCCACTCCTCCACAGGCTTGTGGGCCCATATCTCTGCTGTTGTGTGCATTGTGCCGCTTGGTGCCTCGCAACCTTGGCGTTGCCGGGCAGTGCAGTGCACATGCCATGCAAGCCCTGTGGCCAGCAACACATGGGCCCCTGTTTGCATTCTTTACTGGCATGGCATCATGCTCAATTTCCTACCTTTCCTTGTCACCTAGCACTGTCCATGTTCCCCACCCCCCTTTTCCGGCTGTTGTGTGGTATGCCACGCTACTGCAGTTGTGTTCCACTTCCCCATCCCGACTTACCCACTCTCAAATCTCTGGCACAGGATTGATTGGTGCCAGATAAATGCATCATGTGTACTCCTAGCATGTGTGGCACACACATTGATGATGTGCCCTGAGGCATTGCACACCACCTGGCAGTTGATGGAGTAATATCCTTTTCTGTTCATGTATGCTGTGCTTTCAGGGCCAGGTGGTGCGTGTATGGCCACATGGGTGCAGTCAATGGCCCTTATCATGCCTGGCATGCGTGCCACCCTGTGGAATTCCTGCATGTTTACTATATGCTCTGCCTGTATGCTTGGGAATTTAATGCACTCCAAAGCATGTGGTAGTAGAGCATTGAGGACCTGGGTGAGGAGGCGGGATGTGGCTGATTGGGTGGTCCCAGCAGTGGCACCCACTGGTTTCTGAAAGGCACCCATGGTGAGTAAACACATTACCGCTGTCACCTTGGTCTCCACTAACATGGCATGGCTCCTTTGGGTGGGTGCCTGCAGTTCATCATGTCACAGCTCACAGAGCTGCCTCAGAATTGCCCTGTTGAGATGGTACCTGACCACTATCTCGGTGTCACTGTAGTTCTCGAAGGTGAGTCTGGCACGGTACCATCTCTGTTGGACATACCACAGACGGATCCTTCTATGGCCACATTGTTGTTTCTCCCTCCTCCTCACCCCCCTCATTACCTGCTCCATGAGGAATGCAGTGGCATCCATTTGCTCCTGCCTTTCCTGCTCTCTGCCTGTGGAGGGAGTGCAATTGAGCCTCCTCCTTTTATGCTCAGCCTTGTGCAGTGCATCTTGTGAGTTGATCCTCAGTTGCGCCGTGTGTTTGGGATGCATCGCACATTCATGGGTATGCCCCCTCTAGATGCATTGCATACATTATCTTTGCACCGCTGGCCGCATCTGAAATTGTGCAGAGCATTTCCCTCTTTTGAATATAGCCCCGAGGCACATTTCTGGTGTGGTTCTGGCACAGCTCAGTTGTGCCATGTGCATCTCCTTTGAATATCTAGGCCCGCATGACTCCAAGTTCTTTACTGAGCTACTGGAAGTTTGTGATTTAGCTTGAGCTACAAGGGAATGCATTTTATTTATCCAGTACTTTTGCATAACCTTTTCTTGCCTCAAGAAAAGTAAGCTTTTAAGTTTCTTTTATTCTTTTCTATATAACCTGTAATATACACAGCTAATTTTAACTGGTAAT
Source organism: Neoceratodus forsteri (assembly GCA_016271365.2). Classification (NCBI taxonomy): domain Eukaryota; kingdom Metazoa; phylum Chordata; order Ceratodontiformes; family Ceratodontidae; genus Neoceratodus; species Neoceratodus forsteri. Next base: position 1,730,728,441 of record CM057456.1, read on the forward strand.
TTTTGGTTGTAATCTTGTGGTACTGTTGAGGCATTTTTTATTGGGGTTTTTACTTGGCTTTTATTTGGTATTTCTAGTATTCCTTTTTATGAATGGCCTTTGTCAGCTTAAAGAGTTCTGTAATTCTGTATTCTGTTTATTTTTTACTTCTAATTCCTACATATTCATTTCTTCTTTGCTTCTCCACTTGGGCTTAGTGTTTTTCCAGTGTTCTTCAGAGAGTACTAACACAAGGCAAGGCCGAGGCATGATAGCCAGTATTACAGAGATGGCTTCTCTGAATTCCGCCAAATGGACAAAAAAAGATAAGGACTCAGTTTGACAGAGGGTTGGGTCCCTCAAGCACATCCTCTGGGACTGCCTGAAAGCCAGGCCACTCTGGGAAGAGGTCAAGGCACACCTAGACCCCTTCCTGGGACTGGGCAATGCTTTCTCTCCCCACACCTGCCTGCTGGGCTCCAACCATGAGGGAATTGTTGGGACCAGGAGATGCCACATAACCCTTATCTCAGCAATGGTTATGCAATCCTTACCCAGGCCAAGAGCGGTGTCTTGCAACCAGGACCCCTCTAACTTGTACATAGACAAGGTATCAAACCACAAGTTGGCACAACAATAGACATCACCCCTGGTGCTGGGGCAAATACTTGGCTCAGCATCTAAGAGGTCGGGGGTTAGGGCACAAAATAACTGATATTTACACCAAGTTCTCGGACAGAGGTGCTAGGGCTGTACCAGGTCTACTATTTGAGGGGGTTCATAAACAATCTCACACTGGGAGGCACAGATGGAATGTCCACTACTAGAACTGGAGTTTATCAGAAACCAACCCCCTGGCTCAGAGTTAATTCTGATGAGAGATTTTAATATTAATTGGCTTGCACCTGAGAATGGGAGCTTTAGGGATGCCATTTCTGCCGTAAACTTTTCCCAGCTGGTTAACTCCCAGACTAGATCTAACTACAAAACAGGATCAAGCAGCCTACTGGATTGGGTCCTAACTAGTCATCCTGATTGCATTACTAACACTACAGTCCTCCCAGACACGCTCAGTGACCATTCCCCTGTCATCTGTGTGTCGACAAACAAATTCTGCAAACCTCCACCAAAGACAATCACCAGCAGGGTCCTAGCACGGGGTCATCTTGACCCCCTCAAATCCCTCCTTAGACTGCAAGATTGGACTCCCATCGACAGTGCAAAGAATGTCAACATGGCACTTGATGATTTCATCAACACCTTTAATGCTGCCTGTGACTCCCATGCACCCCTAAAAAGGCAGAAAATCAAATGCCCTTGCAACCCCTAGCTCTCTGCAGACTTATTAGCTCATATGAAATCTAGGGACCACCTCTGGCATCAGGCTCGAGCCACCAGCATGCAATTGAACATTCAGAAATACAAAAGAGCGTGGAATGATTGCACAAGGTCTATCCGCCTTGAAAAAAATAAATACTACAAGGGAGTGTTTACTGACACGTGGAGCAATGGTAAAGCTTTCTGAAATATTATCAAAGAGGTTACAGAGAAAAATGCAAAAACATCACCCACTTTACTTGACGTTGTTAGGACTACAACTCTGGACCCCCTAACTATTGCCAATAACTATAATAACGCATTCACAGACCTTAGCAGTGTTCTTCCACCTGACTTTTTTAATGCAGATGTCACCCCAGCCAATCCTGTAAGCTCTCCCCCAACAACCAGTCACCCGCCATTCTACTTCAAAGTAGTCTCGTTGCATGAAGCCCAAAAATTCATCTGTAAAGCAATTGGTAAATCTAGACACAGTGGGGAGTCGCTTGACCTTAAACTGCTGTCCCTCACACTTGAGGAAGTGTTAGCACTTCAACCAAGGTCTTTAACCTCTCACTGAGACTCGCACAGTTCCCCAATAAATTGAAATCAGCCATGGTTATCCCGGTCTACAAAAGTGGAGACAGGATTCTTTACATGAACTACCGGCCTATCTCCATATTACCACCTCTCTCTAAAGCTCTTGAATGCATTGTAGCTGACCAGCATACTGAATATCTTGACAAACATAAGATCCAATGCGCCCAACAACATGGGTTCAAAAAGGGCATAGTACCACCTCTGCCCTTATGGAATTCACCAGTTCTATACACAGCTCCCTGGACCATGGTGAATTAGTTGGTGCCACCTTCATCGACTTGACAAAAGCATTCAACATGGTCCATCACCCTCTACTACTGGAACAACTACTTAATGCAGGGCTCTCCTCTGACTCTATTGCCTGTTATAAAAGTTATCTGGACAACCGCACTGAACAATTCAAAATTGTCAACGTCCTCTCTGACTCAAGACCTGTTCACTCTGGGGTTCCTCAAGGGTTCATCCTGGGCCCACTCCTATTTAGACTCTTTCTAAACAGTCTCCCAAGTTCCTGCCCTGAACAAATCCTACTCTACACAGATGATGCCGTAATCTATACAACTCACCCAGAGCCTCTACCCCTTGAGACCCAGCTACAACTCAGATTTGTCTCAGTAGAGAAATGGTTTAGTCATCACAAGTTGATACTAAACTATAAAAAAAAACTAAGCTTATACTCTTCAGCAGCTCCCATAACAAGCACAGGCAACATCCTCTGACTATCACTAACTGCCTTGGTACTGCCCTTGAACAGGTACAGTTCTTTAAGTATCTTGGAGTCACCATAGACAGCAACCTGTCATATGGGTTGCATATAGATAACATTGCTAAAGCTGTAAATATTCGTATTGGTCTACTCTACAGACACAGGTGATCTCTGACCCCTGAAGCCTTAAGGATAGTTGTACAGAGCTCTATTATTTCCATAATTCACTATGGACTGATCATCTATGACTCTGTGACTGATTCTGCCCTCCGGCGTATCTCCGCTGCTCTTAACGAGGCATGTCATCTTGTCTCAGGAGCCCACCGTCTCACCCACATGTGTGACCTCTATGCCTTAACTGGTTGGCTACAGCTTAAAAATTGCATCAAATACCAAACATGCCTGATGGCCAAGAAAATAACCTTAGGCCTCTTGCCACCTGGAGTATAAGATCTTCTAAGCCTCCCTCGTAATCCACACTGCACATGAGGTTTGAATCTCAGCTCCAACAGGTCCCTCATTGCCAAACCACCCAGGGGCAAATATTGTTTACCTATAGGGACCCCCTCTGGATGAATGCTTTCCACAGTAACATCTCCTCCAAAACTAAGCTGGACCCATTCAAATCCAAGCTTCGGTCACTATTCTCTACAGCTAGCACCTGTGATTGTCTCTCTTAACCATGTTTTCCCAAACCTCAACCTTAGCACTTGACCTCTTTCATAGTAACTTAGCACTCTTGCCTCCTACCCCTTCCCTCCTGCATCCCTCTACCCCTCCACCATTCCTCCCCCTCCCCTTACCCCACCTCTCCTCACATCCTCCACTCCCAACCCCTCTCTTATTCTTCCCAGCTCACCCTCCCACATCCCTTCCTACACCCTGTACCCTGTTTGTCTTGACAAAGCCTGCTGGCTGATATCAATGCGCTGTATGCATTTTCCTGTGCCTGAAACTGATTAGCATAATGTGTCTCTGTTGTTTTACGTTGACTGTCCATTATGATTTTGTGTCCATTATGATTTTTGTACCTCATATTCACACTTTATTGTACCATACTTTACTGTCCTACGAACATACGAACATACGAAATTTGCCAGCAGATAAAGGCCTAGAGGTCTATCAGGTCTGCTCGAATGTGCAGCTAGCACCCCTTATTCTGCAGCTGCCCCTCCCTTCCACCCTTCCCCTTCATTAACCCTTCCCCTTGTCCTGTCCCATCCTCGTTTGAAGCAGTCCACTGTTCTACTGCATACCACTTCTGCAGGTAATGCATTCCACCCAGCCACCACCCTCTCTGTAAAAAGTGTCTCTCATCTCCTCCTGAACCTTCCTCGCCCAGTCTCATATCATGGCCCCTGGTGGCCCTCCCTCCCTTACTTTGAACAGCCCTCTGTACCTGTCTTGTTTATTCCTTTCATGTATTTAAAGGTTTCAATCATGTCCCCTGTCTCTCCTCTCCTCCAGTGAGTACATGTTCAACTCCTTCAACCTCCTCTCATATGATAAGTCCCCCAGACCCTTGATCATCTTTGTCGCCTCGCGCCCACTCCTCCAGTAACTTAATGTCCCTTTTCAGATACGGACGCCAGAACTGCACGCAGTACTCCAGGTGTGGTCTAACTAATGACCTATACAGTGGCAGAATCACCTCCTCCCTCCTTGAGGATATACCCTTGCAATACAACCCAGCATTTTGTTGGCCTTTAGCTGCCTTCCCACACTGTGCCGAGTTGTTCATTGACCCTGTGATGAGCACACCCAGATCCTTCTCCTCCTCTGTCTGGGCTAGCTGCACTCCTAGCTGGTAAGTCCTCCTTGGGTTCTTCATCCCAAATGCATCACCTTGCACTTTTTGGCATTAAAGCCCAGTTGCCAGGTGTCTGACCAGGTTTCAAGCTTTGCCAGATCATCCTGCAACCCCTGCCATCCCCTAGGTCATCCACCACCGCTCAACCTTGGTATCATCAGCAAACAGACTGATCTTGCTCTTGATGTCCCATGATATGTCTGCAATGAATATCCCAAACAACACTGGTCCCAACACCGAGGCCTGTGGGACACCACTGTCACTGCCCTTGGGTGTGAGAGCTCCCACCCACCACCACCCTCTGTTGCCTTCCTGCAGCCAGTTTCCTACCCATCTCACCAGCATTGCACCTGCCCCTGTGCCTACTAACTTCCTTCCCAGCCTTCCATGTGGCACTGAGTCAATGCCTTACTGAAGTCCAGATACAGGACATCCACTGCATGTCCCCGTCCAGTTGCCTAGTTACCCAGTCATAGAACCCGACCAGGTTGGTTTGGCAGGATCGGCCACGTATGAAGCCATGCTGTCTGCTGTCCTGTAGTCCTTTGGCCTCTAAGAGGGCCACCAGCCTCTCCTTCAGGATAGTCTCCATTAGCTTACCCACGATGGATGTGAGGCTCACTGGTCTGTAGTTTCCCGGTTCATCCTTGGGGCCACTCTTGTGGAGGGGCACCACATGAGCCATCCTCCAGTCCTGAGGTACACACCCTGAATGTAGTGAGGCATTAAATAGGTCTGCCAAAGGTCCTGCAAGGACCTCTGCCAGCTCCTTCAGTACCCTGGGGTGGATGCCATCTGGGCCTGGTGCCTTGTCCACCCTCAGTGCCTTCAAACCCTCTCGAACTCTGTCCTCCATGATTTCCCCATCTGTCACCACTTCCCCTCGGCCTGCCATTTCACCCATCTTGGGTGTCACCCTCTTCTCTTTAGTAAATACTGAGCAGAAGTACTCATTTAGTGCTTCCGCCTTATCATACCCTGCTTCCACCCAACCCCCCTCCTTCCTAATCCTTACTATGTGGTCCTTACAGCTCCTTTTCTCTCCAGGTCCTGTTTAATCTGTTGTCCTTTCTACTGACATGAAACCTTTGTAAAAGAGCTCTTAGCTCAAAGGTATATGTAATCCGAGACTTAAGTAAATAAATAAGAACTGGGATTGTACAGTTTGGCTTTCTTCTAACACAGGTTGGAAACAGAAAAAGGGTGGCCCCCCAGGTTGGCACTGGTACTTACTGGCAGTCACAAAAGCTTTTCTTTCTCCAGAACAAACATTTTTGGGTATTCTCATACTTTCTCTTCCACAGAACCTTGACCATCCATCCCTCTTGCTCATGGATCTACATGGACCTTAGTCTCCCATAACTGTCTATTTTGTGGGGGTTACCACACACTTAGAAATACACATATTTCATATTTTCCTTCTATAAGTGTCTATTACATGGAGGGTTCCACACACTTAAAAATATATCCTCCTGACCTGATGGGCTTAGTTAACATCTGCAGGGTAACCTTGTGCCCCGCCAGTGACCAGTTAGCCCTGACTGAAATTTCAGGTGAGGGTCTGCCCACCCTAGCCCCAGTCAGCCTCTGTCATCCCTTTGGGGTTACACAAATTCAGATCCTTCAATCTCACCAGATTGCTAAAGGCATCCACACATTTAATTTACATTCAGCACATATTAGTGGAGAGGCTGGGGCCCTGAGTGATGTATTCTAGCTTTGTCTCTGGGTACATACACCACCAGATGACTCCCAAAAGAACTAGTCTCTGTTTCTGTACTTGCGGTTTTGTTTGTCCCTTGTTACAGACATCAGAGTGGTGGAGAAAATACACTTCTCACTTTTGCTGTTCCATAGCTTTATCTCTGACCTGGGCAGCTGGAAAATCTTCTTGTTCTTCAGGGGATTACCCCTTGGAAACTCTGAATTTATCAGTCCCATTCTCTTTGTAAGACTTGACCCACAGTGGCCTGTATTAACCGGTCTCCACCACCTCTTGTAGAAAGGTTGCAGTCTCACTCACTGGGGTGAGAAAAAAAATGACCAGAGGTCCTTCACACAGCCTCACGGCAGGCCGCCAGGCACCTCTACAGTCTGAGCTCTGCTTACTCTGATCCCTGCTACAGAACTACACTGACTCCCATCCCAACAGGCAGTATAGCACAGTGGTTTAAGGCTCTGAGCTGCAAATCTGAAGACCTGGGTTTGAATCCCACAACCCCCACTTGCATACTGTGTGACCCTGAGCAAGTCACTTAACTTCCCTGTGCTCCCAGGCCGCACCTGTAAACAAGCTTTCAGCTTAGTGCGCTACTCCTGGTTAAACAATTGGAAAAAAAAAAATTCTAAACTGTCCCGAGACAGCTGATTCCAAAGTGTCTCAGGCTGCTGTGAGAGTCCTAAATGACATAATCCATTCTTTCCTCAGGCTAGCTGAGTAAACAATGATGTAATTTGTAGACAGCTTTTAATAAACTCCCTACTAGCTGCCCACTACCTTCCTATGTCTAACACTGATGGTATTCTAGTAACCCCAGGGGACTGGGAGGTAACACTCACTGCCAACAGACAAAACTTGCTGTCCACAGCAAGTGCTTTCGACTGTAACACAGGCCATCCAACCTCTGGGCGACCTACAGGGTGAGGTGGCCAGGCTCACCCCTACCTATGCCAAAACATAGGCAGGCTGCACCAGAGAACAGAGGCCCGCTGAAGCATCTTCAACTTCACCTAACAACTATCTCAGGACTCTTTAAGTGGCTCCAAGAGATTGCCTGAAGCATACCCTAACAGACTGCAATGGTGATCCCTATCCGGATCAGGACCACCAACCTGTCTATTCCCCAGCCCTCTAGGGAAAGCTATCTAACCTGTGCTACCAGTGGATAACCTATCCCAGCACACAGTTCACAATTTACAGACTGCATACTGCTTTAGAAAAAATACATATGACATTGCTATGCATTTCCCAAACCCCAGTAATACATATTCCAAACCTGAAAAGCAAAACATGTTTAACATTCTAGTTAATACATTTCTAAAACCCCAAAACACTCTAAAAGGAGGACTCCATTGAGCCTTAAACATCCTCTTCTTGTCTTCTTTTCTTCTTTCAGGAACACCTCCAAAGAAAACATTCCAAAATCACATTATGCAAAAAAAAAAAAAACACAGTGACCAGACCTCCCACTAGCAGATACTACACAGTCCCAAAAATATTTTTTAAAGGGTTTTCTACAAAAGGCAAGATAAAAGTAGTAAACACATTACAAAACATTTTGGGGAAGGGGTCCCTACTAAGTCCCGACTCTAAGGAGAAAGAGTCCTGAGTGCACACGTCACTCGTATTCAAGAATAGTCTTTTTAAAACTGTTCTTGGCACAGGCTCAAGGCCTGCTAAACTGTAGTCCAGATCCAGAAGTCCCTTGGACCAAATAGTTTAAAGGGCACCTTCTCTTTAAGTAGGCACAGATAAAGCACAAAAGTAAGAGGAAAATCTAGCCTACCAGTTCCTGGAGTGCAGGTTTACTAATTGCATCACATTTGTGGATCTGGGTTGAATCTCTTCTCCACCTGGCTGAAAAAAGACCTTCAGATCAAGCTCTGCCATGTCACCTCTGGATTTGGTTGCTGCTGACAGGATTCAAGCTGGATTCGCCAGAACAGAAGCACCCACGTTGGTCTCCCCCTCTTGGTGCTTGGCAGGAGACTTTCCCGTTCCTAGTCTGAATGCCTGCAGAGTTGGGTGGTGGACCCCATACCTCTCAAGTGTCCCTGATTTTCAGGGATGTCCCTGATTTTGCCTCAAAATTTTACTCTGTCCCTCCTAAAATTTGTGTTTTCGTGGCTAAACAATGGGGACTGTAAGCACAAAATAATGTCAAGCATTAAAGTTACAGACTTGTTCTTCTTTAAAAAATGCATTTTTCACTAAGCCCCATATTCTACCAGCTTTTTGGGTGGATATCTCTAATTTTGAAGATGTGTCCCTGATTTTGGTCCTTTGTCCCTGATTTTTTTAAGCAGTGTCCCTGATTTATGAGGCAGGAGGTTGATAGGTATGGTGGACCCACCTTATTGCATCTCCTTTAGTGTGGCTATCTTTCAAGCCAGCAAAATGCTGGTATAGTGGCACTCATGGGTAGTACCACTCAGGATGAGGACCATAATCTGCAAAACTCCAGTCTCTCACCCAGCAGATCAGCAACCAACATGAGCTCTCGAGTCAGACACAACCTAACAATTTGGTATTTTGTATTCTTCCAGACCTTCCTCTAACACAAGATGAGCAATCACTCCTTAGCAAAGGTCTCTCTCTTGTGCCCACACCCAGATATCTTGATGCACCCCAGGTTCAAGCTGTTCTGCAGTGCTTCTATCGGAGAATACGCCTTACAGTTCATTTTTCTAATGAGACTCCTCTTCCTGCAGATGATGACAGTATTACCAGAACAATCAATGATATCAATCCCCAGTGAAGTGCATGGACACCCCCTCCAGGTCGTTTTGCTGCTGTTGATTATTTTGTTAACCAATGCATGGAAAACACCACAAACTTCAATTTTCATTGCAGGCACAGCCATTCCAACCTGACACCTGGTGAGCTTGCAGCCCTCAGATCTCTGCAATGTAGGAATGACATTGTTGATAAGGGAGGTGCTGTTGTGGTCTGGCAAAAGGAGCTATACATCACTGAAGCCACATAGCAACTCTCTGACACCAGGTTTTATTCTTCTCTTCCACAGGACCCCACTTCTGACTATCAGACTGAAGTCACCACCAACATCACCTCTACTATTGAAAACAAAGAACTCCCTGCTTCTCCTAAGAGACTCATAGTATAGCATCCCCAGACATCCAGACTTTTTTTTTTTCTATTTTGTTTTTTTCCCATGGCAGGACCCCGTCTTATTTCATCAGCCCTGGGCACGGTCCTTGGAGACCTCCACCACCGTCTATGACTGCCGAGGTCCCTCAGTCACCCCCGGCTTACCCCCTTGAGGGCGGGGCCATGGCCACCTCTACGGTGACCACGGAACCAATGTCTGGTTGGGGACCCGCAGCGATGGTGGAGCAGTGAGGTCCTCCAGGGAGGGCTTCATGAGCATGGTGGTCCTTGTCCGCCTTCGCTTTTTTCCTCCATGTTTTGTTGTTATGGAGGCGGGGGCGTGCAATGACGCCAGTGTCTGCCCAGCCTCCCCAGAACTGGACCCGTCGGATGCCTGAGTTCCCCCGGCCTCCACCAGGAGTCCTCAGTGCACCGATCACTTACCCTCACCCTCCCCCCGGAGGAGGAGAGCAGTCCATAGGACGCTCCATCCTTCTCCCCCCGGCCAGCCCTCCAATGATCTGGATCCGTTCCCGAACCCGGGTCGCCGGCATCGCAAGTGGAAATCCCACCGCTGTGCTGGTGGGCCGGCCAGACATCCAGATTTTATCTCCTTCCCAAAATCCACAAAACAGGTAACCCTGATCGCCCTATTGTATCTGCCTGCTCCTGCCCCACATCCCACATCTCTGCATTTTTGGACAGCCTCATGAGACCCTTCGTTGAGTCCCTGCCCTCCTATGTTAAAGACACTAACCATGCTCTCCAGTTATTTGACAGGTTTAGATTCAATGACTCTCATCAGCTCATCTTCACCAAGGACTTCAAATCTCTTTACACAGTGATCCCCCACGATGATGATCTGACACCTTTGCAGCATTTCTTGAATAAGCAGGAAGTCCAGCAGCCACCCACACACACACTAACTCATTTGGCAGAACATGTTTTTATGCTCAATGCTTTTTCTTTTAATAACAGTTTTTTTCAGCAGATCAGTTGAGTTGCCATGGGTATGAAGATGGGTCCTAGCTTTGCTAATCTGTTTGTAGGTTGGGTGGAGGAACAGTTTTTTTCTCTCATTCACAGGGACTGTGCCTGAACTCTACAAATGCTACATAGATGACTGTGTAGGGGGCACCTTCTGCTCCAGGGAGACCCTCCAAGTCTTCCTTGACAAGTTTACCACGGCCCATCCTTCCCTTCAATACACTATTGAAGTATCCTCCTCTACACTGCCTTTTCTGGATATCCAACTCTCAGTACAGAACACTGGTCTGAAGACATCAGTTTATTACAAACCCACTGACTCTCACAGTTTCCTCCTCCACAGCTCCTTCCATCCTAAACATGTCAAGAATGGCCTACCTTATTCACAGTTTCTTAGACTTTGCAGGTTATGCAGTGAAGGGGATGATTTTGTTGAGCAAACCCAAACAATGCAGTTTTTTTTTTTTTTATCAACAGGGGATACCCTAAAAGCACAGTGGACAGAGCACTCTCCCAGGTCAGTAACATGTCCCGCAACCTTGACCCCCGCAGGAAGGATACTGTCACAGAGGAACAACGGCGAATTCCACTAGTGCTTCCTTTCCATCAGAGCACATCTTCTCTTCATAGGATCATCCCCAGTAACTTTCCCATTTTGCAAACTGACCCCAACATTGGTGCTTCCTTTACAGAACCACCTATTGCCTCCTACCGCTGGCTACCCAACCTGTGGAATCTCCTGGTTAAAAGAAGCCTACCTACTCCTAACAGTTCCTCCCTACCAGGTACCAAGCCTTGCAACAGGACTCACTGCTACACCCGCAAATTTATTTCCAGTGTGACTGAAATTCGGGGGCCTACAGGTGTTTTTCATATCACCAAGGAGTTCTCATGCACCTCCACTAATGTGGTATATTGTATTCTTTGCAGGAAGTGTACAGTTATTTACATCAGAGAGACTGGTAGACGCCTTGCTGACCGTTTCAGGGAACATTAAAGAGCAGTCAGGAATGGGGACACTGCTAAACCCATTGTATCTCACTTTATCTCCAGGGACCACAGTGTCAATGACCTTTTTGTTTGTGTTCTTCAGCAAGGCTTCTGGGATTCTGACCATAGAAAAAACATGGAAACCAAGCTGATCATCCGCCTTGGCTCCCAGCAGCCCTCTGGTTTATATGATAGACTTATTTTCCACTAACATCTTTCAGCCACCCCTTATTTTCCCTAAAGCCTGTTTGTATCTGTACACATTTTATTTATTTTTCATTTTCACCATTAATCTCCATCTTCTTTCCCCACATTTGTCACCTTTCAGCCTTCTTATTAGGCCCTGTTAATTAGTCCCCACCTGGGGACTTCTCTAGCTCTTTCACTCCTATTATGCTTTATCTTTCCCATCATCACCTTTTTGTTTCACAGATTCTCTCTTAATCTTGTCATTTATGACTTCTTCTCCCTGAGCCTCCCCTTTTTTCTTTCCCATATATATATATATATATATATATCCCTTAGTTTACCTCCCCTCTACACTAACTTTGCTTTTTTCTCTTTTAGATATTTCCTGAAAAAGACCTAAGGTCAAAACATAGATTTTTAACTCTATTTTCTATTTTCAGCATGCATTTAATATAAACGTTTTGTTTTGCTTTTAGACCACATGCTGACACAGTGCCTTGTTTTTGGTTTTTGCATAAACTGTTATCTTGCCTGGACGAACACGTTTTTGAGTCTGGACTGTTTCTTTTCCAGTTTTGTCAATTACTTGAACAGAATCTAGGTAAACGGTGCGACCTAGCTTCCAAAACTTCAATCTGTCATGACAGAGTTTCAGTTCCACAAACTTACACACAATGGCCCGGATATTCAGACTGCGCCAGGCTGTGGTGCAAGCCTGGGCGCAGTGCAACTTGGCTGTGCAGGGGCGTTGACTGGGTGATATTTAACGGAGCTGTGCCGTGGCACAGTATCATTGAATATTGCACCCTGGCCACCTGCAGTGCACATGGCGCAGTGGCACTGCACCAGCGCAAGTGACCAGAGTGGAGCAGGGGGATGCACTAGCACAAGTTCCATTGCGCTATGCGCAACAACCACGATATTCAAAAGTGCATATGCAAATGGGTTCATAATGTATGCAAGGTGCAAATGGGGCCATTTGCATGTGATTATGGCCCCATTTGCATGCAGGTGCGCCGATCCCTGGCGACTTGAGCCTGGCGCCCTGCCAGGCTGCAGCCATCGGGGACCGACACCCCCTGCACAGTGTGGAAATGTGCCCCACTGCCCAATCGCGGGCATATGTAGAATAAACTAACCGTCCAATATCCCTGATGGTCCAGTGGATCAGCAGTAGCCCGGGATCGCATGCATATGTAGCATGTATATTTCTTTGGTGGTCCAGTGACGTTGTAGCTCATCGGTGGCATATGTTGTAAGAAGTAAGAATGTTGATATCTTGAGGGATTAGCCTCGCTTAGTTCGATCGGCAGGCATTGCTGTATAGGGTGAGGTTCATCTTGGTGATCCAGTGGTACCCCTCCCACCCGCCCACTGAGCCCCCACTGCCCCGCCCCGGTCAGCAGCGCGGTGGCAGCACCCCACCCCTCTGTCAAGACTGCCACTCTCCACCTGACACACCATATTGTAGGGCTGCACGCTCATTGGTCCTCAGCATGAGCCAATGGGCGTGCAGCTCACACATACTACCACATTCCAGATATGAATATTACACATTCCAGATATGCTATGGATCCATTCATATATCTGAATGTGTAGGAGGTGATGGCTGCACGCCCATTGGCTCACGCCAGAACCAATGGGCGACAGCCCAACCATAGGCGGTGTCAGTCGGCGTGGGCGTGGGCTGCAGGATAGGTGCTGCCGCCACCGCCGGACCGGGGAGCGGGCGGGGCCCAGTGGGTGGGGAGGGGGTACCACTGAACCACCAGGATATTGGACCTCTCCTTTAATACATATGCCCGCCATCGGGCTGCAAGCAGTCCACTGACCACCAGGGATATAGGATGTAGCTTTAATTTTACAACATATGCCCGCTGATCGAGCGTGAAGCGTCCACTGGACCACCAGGGATATAGGACATTATTTATTCAACATATGCCCAATCGGCACATGAGGGATGCCGCACGAGGTGCAGCCGAGTTGGTGGCACCATTATGGCGGCATGCCTGATTGCGCCTACACACGGCAGTCACCTGTGGGTGGCCAGCTGTTGTTCCTTTTTTTGGTTCACCTGTATGTAGCATGCTAGGGGTTATGATGCATGGACTCAGCACATCCCAGGCTGAATATCAGGATGTGTGGAGTATGCATGGGCACGCCCACCTGCGCCGCAATAATACTGATGCGCGCCCGCGATCGGAATTTGTGCCAGGCACAATCCCCATTTGAATATCCGCTACAAGATAGAGTTGCACATGGTGCATCACTGTTGCACCATGCGCAACCCTTCTGAATATCTGGGCCATTGGGTTTAATTGTAGCTCTGGCTTCTTTCCACAACCATTCCTCTCTATAGTCCTGAATGGCTTCCAACATCCATCTCTTAAAAAATGGATATTTAAGTCCATACTCTGCCTCAGCCCTGCATCTGACCAGACATTCCTCTTTGCTGCTTTTGAGCAGACTTAACCCAACAGTCCAGCTTGGGGGCAGCCAGTCCTGGTTAAGCCAGCTTTGGATGTTCCAAACAGGAAAAAAGCAGTCCATCCCTGTACTTGCTACAACTTCTATTAAGCCCTGTACAGTCTGTTGTGGCTCACTTGCAGTTAGGGCCACTGATAGCCCAGTTTCACTACCAATTGCCTTACTAACTTGCTCCGTTTCTGCTTGCTCCACATGCTCTGCCTAGGAGCTAATAGCTGTTTCAGCACCAGACACCATCCACTCCTCACTGTGTTCCAAGGCAGTTGCCTCACAGTGTAAGGCACCTTCTATTTCATCTTCTCTGATTAAACTCAGACTTGGGCCTGCTACTCACGGATCTACTGACTGGCTGGTCCCCTTCAACCTTTTCTGGGGTCAAAAAGACAATTTCTGTCTGCCACTGCAGGTTGCTCTGGGTCACACCCCCAAAAATTATTTTACAAGCTCCTCTGGTTCTACGGTAAGGCACAGGTTGGGCCCTCACACAGAGTCCATGTGGGAGCTAGACACGTTGCTTTGGCCTTGGCTTGCACAGTGCCACTTTCTACACACATCCCATACTGCTTAGAGCAGTCTTTGCAGTGTGGAATCATTAAGACATCTTTGCCAGTCTTCATGCATATCACACGTACATTTACTGGAAAGTTGGGCAAAGCTACAGTTACTGGTGCTCCTTCGCATTTGCACAATCATTTGTACTGCTCTAGTTCTCTTTCTTGCTGGGCTATCCAGATCCGAGTGTGGAGGGATACCATGCCTTTCTGCTAGCCATTTTGCTCTGCAAAACAATACACAAGTCCAAGGTTACTGATCTGCACTTTGCACTTAGTGTACTGGTTCTGACTTTAAAACTGCAGATATCTCTCTACTTTCCTTGTGCTGAAACATGCTGCCTGAACTGTACTTTGTTTCCAACTTTCTGCACAGTCTTTGGTTGTTTTCTACCATTAGCCCTTGCCCCAACATGGAGCTTCGTTGTTTGTTTACATTTGCTTTGAGCTATGCCCCAACATAACCACTGAACTTTTCTGCATCATACGTACTACTCTGGCTGCATTTGGTTCTATTGCCATAGCATTTGACTTTTACTATGCACAACATTGCTACCTGACTTCAGGAAAAATCAGAACAGTCTTTAAGATCTTTGCACACACTTCTATCAACATTGCTTAGTACTGACCCAGCTAGACTACAGCTTGTTTGCTTGCTACCACCATACAGCTACTACAGCTCAGTCCCTTTTCTCTCATATTACATGCTTTGCTCAATCTCTTGCTGACTTTAGCACTAGATCTTTTGCTTTTGCACAATGCTGTAATTCTTTTTGTTTTGCTGCCATTGTTTGGTACTCACTGAAAGTAGCTGGTTTCATCTGGAGGTGTTTTTTTACGGCCTTCCTGCCTATTCAATGACTGTTGGGTCAGTTGGGCTGTCCAGCCTGCCAGATGGCGCCACGCACACTTGTGATCACTCACCAGTGCAGTCGCTAGATGGGAGAAGCCCTGTTTACTGTTTTTGAAAGTCTTTTTTAACAAACAACAAAGTTCTCCTTTGTGACGTTCACTGCTGCTGCTGGCTCTGAACTCCTCACATGCTCCGTGCTCTCTCCTCCTCAAACACTCCTTCAGCAGTGAGAATCCAGGCAATGGGCGGGACTTGGCTATGCTGACCAATCACACGACTCCATACAAATTAGCTCTCTCTCTCTCTCTCTTTCTCTCATGTTTGCTCTCCTTCATGATGATCATCGTGCACGCAAATTTAAACTGCAAACTGAACTTTTTTCCACGGCTTGAAATTTCAACAGGCTGAAGTGCTCTCAGGCAATTTTCTCACAGCCTTTTGTGTAATTCCTCTAGCAACTCCCCCACTTTAACTCACAAGCACTTGAAACTTTCTGAACACTTGGGTACACATGTTCTCTTTGTCCACAACTATGTTTAACTTTGAAATCTTTACTTTTAACTGTTTTAAAGCACATTGTTTGACAGGGTAAGCATTGCTCAGCATAACAGTCCTTGGCATCACAGCTTTCACAAGCACACAGACAGCACATTTTCTCCACAGAAAGTACTAGGCAGCAGATCTTGGATGTCACTTTCCTTAGCACAACTTTACTTTTCCTCACGACGATTTCTGTTATGGTGCACTGCCACCAGACAGAAAGACCCTAGACATATCCTCAGAAACATAGAAACATAGAAATTGCAGGCAGATAAGGACCACTAGGCCCATCCAGTCTGCCCTTAGGCCCTATACACTGTATGTAGCCACTGACCCTGTGTGATCAATGGCTTTTCATCACTCCCTCCCCTCTTAAGCTTCCCTTGTGCCTGTTCCAGGCATGCTTAAACCCCTATACTATGCATGCCACCACTACCTCCTGTGGCAGACTATTCTAAGCACTGACTACCCTTTCTTTATAAAAAACTTCCTCACATTACCTCTTAATCTAGCCCCTTCCAATTTCATATTGTGCCTTCTTGTTCTAGTACTTTTCTACATTGGAAAAGGTCCCCCACCTGCACCTTATTTATGCCCTTGAGGTACTTGAAGATTTCAATCATTTCCCCCTGCTCGCTCCTGTCCTCCAGTGAGTACATATTGAGGTCCCTTAGTCTCTCCTCATATGTTTTGTGGTTCAAGCCCTGCACCATCTTTGTTGCCCTTCTCTGGATAGTCTCCACCGTATCTATGTCATTGTGCAGGTGTGGCATCCAGAACTGCATGCAGCACTCCAGGTGAGACCTTACCAATGTTTTATACAATGGCATCACTACCAACCACCTCCTGCTAGTGATATCCCTGCGTATGCACCCCAACATGACACTGGCCCTCCCTGTCACCTTTGTGCACTGCTTTGATACCTTAAGGTCATCAGAGATGATAACCCCTAGGTTCCTTTCCTCCTCAGCATTTGCACTGGCAAGGCAACTTTTGTCCTCTCCCCAAGATCTTCAGATGAGCCTCCAGTTTTGCAACCTTTACTCCAGCCAAGAGTGGCATCTTGCAACCAGGATCCCCTAACTTCTACACAGACAAGGCATCAAACCACAAGTTGGCATAACAATAGGCATCACCCCTGGTGCTGGGGCAAATACCTGGCTTGGCATCTAAGAGATCTGGGGTTAGGGTGCAAAATAACATTTATATTTACACTGAGTTCTGGGAGAGAGGTGCTAGGGCTATGCTAGGTCTACTGTCTGAGGGGGCCCATAAACAGTCTCACACTGGGAAGCACAGATGGAATGTCCACCACTAGAACTGAGATTGTATAGTATGGCTTTATTCTGACACAGGTTGGAAACAGAAAAAGGGTGGTCTCCCAGGTTGGCACCATACTTTGCATACACTGGCAGTCACAAAAGCTTTTCTTTGTCCAGAACAAACATTTTTGGGTGTTCTCATACTTTCTCTTCCACAGAACCTCGATCGTCCATCTCTCTTGCTCAGGGATCTACATGGACATTAATCTCCCATAAGTGTCTATTTTGTGGGGTTACCACACACTTAGAAATATACACATTTCCTCTTTTCCTTCTATAAATGTCTATTATGTGGAGGGTTCCACACACTTAAAAATACATCCTCCTGACCCAATGGGCTTAGTTAATATCTGCAGGGTAACCCTGTGCCCCTCCAGTGACTGGTTAGCTCTGACTGAAATTTCAGGTGAGGGTTTGCCTACTTTAGCCCCAGTCAGCCTCTGCCATCCCTTTGGGGTTACACAAATTCAGATCCTTCAATCTCACCAGATTGCTAAAGGCATCCCCACATTTAATTTACATTCAGCACATATTAGTGGTGAGGCTGGGGCCCTGAGTGGTGTATTCTAGCCTTGTGTCTGGGCACATACACCACCAGATGACTCCCAAAGGAACTAGTCTCTGTTTCTGTACTCACGGTTTTGTTTGTCCCTTGTTACAGATATCAGACTGGTGGAGAACACACACTTCTCACTGTTGCTTTTCCATAGCCTTATCTCTGTCCCGTGCAGCTGGAAAATGTTCTTGTTCCTCAGGGGATTACCCCTCAGAAACACTGAATTTATCTGTCCCATTCTCTCTGTAAGACTTGACCCACAGGGGTCCTGTATTCACTGGTCTCCACCACCTCTTGTAGAAAGGTTGCAGTCTCATTCACTGGGGTGAGAAAAAAAAAGACCAGAGGTTCTTCACCCAGCCTCAGGGCAGGCCAGCAGGCACCTCTACACTCTGAGCTCTGCTCACTCTGACTCCTACTACAGAACTACACTGGCTCCCATCACAACATTCTAATCTGTCCCCAGACAGCTGATTCCAAAGTGTCTCAGGCTGCTTGAGACTTCTAAATGACATAATCCATTCTCTCCTCAGGCTAGCTGAGTAAACAATGATGTCATCTGTAGAGAGCTTCTAATAAACTCCCTACTAGCTGCCCACTACCTTCCTATGTCTAACACTGATGGAATTCTAGTAATCCCAAGGGGACTGGGCGGTTGTGGATAAGAAGCTGATCCTCATACATTGGAAAGATGAGGTGGTCTGTTCATACAGTAGCAGGAGTGGCATAGATTCATGCTTGATGCCCTCTGCATAGAAAAAATTATTAACCATTTATGTCATACCCCCAGCTGTACCTTAGAAGGTGAGGCCCCTAGAAGCCCTCCTACTGATCCATAACTCCTCAGGACACACTACAAAATGGCCCACTCTCCCCCTCTCCCATGCAAGCTACTTGAGGGCTAGCACCCTCCCCTCAGGGCCTCCTCCTGAGTTTTACTGAGTTTACTGAGTTTGGTTGGGCAAAAGAAGGCTCAGGGCCCATCAGGATTGCCCCCCGCAATATGTGGATCATTAAGTGTTCACTGTTGTGGTGCTAAATCACAGATACAGCTTCTTTTTAAAGGTTTCAAAATTTGTTAAATGCACAAGTTCTTTGGGTAAGGAATTGCACTGTTTGGATGCTCTTATACAGAAAAAAGTATCGCACTTGTTGATGTTTGCCCAGTCAACCATTAGCTGCCAGATGTGCAGTCTGCCAACAGTACGTTTCTGTGCAAAAGAAAGTCCACATTGTGCCATTAGACTGGGTGAGTTAACTAGTTTAAAGGTAAGAAGACGGTCACCCATGCATCTTCTATGATGCAAAGGGTGTAATCCTGTTGCATTTAGTCTTGTATTATAGTCTTTATTTGCTAACCTTGGAATCATCTTAGTGATTCTTCTCTGAACATGCTCTATATGACTGATATCACCCTTGAGATATGGACTCCAAAATGGGGAACCGTAGTCTGTGTAGGGTCTAATATAAGCCCTATATAAGGGAACCAGACAATGCTCAGATTTATTAATGAAGGTATTTCTCACCTGATTGAGAACACCATTTGCTGTTCTTGTTACTTTGTTGCAGTCATCAGAAAAGGTGAGTTTTTTATTAATCAAAATACCTAAATCCCATTCATAAACAGATGATTTAAGAAGAGAACTGTTGAGATAGTAATTATTATTTGGATTATGTTTGCTAAAATGAAGTACAGTACATTTATCAACATTAAATACCATGGAATTTTGTTTGGCCCAAATTTCAATTGATCGTAGATTGTTTTCCAATAAAGTTACAGTATATTAGTTGGATTATCAACTTTACCTCCTAGTTTGGTGTCATCAGCAAACTTGGAAATAGTATTTTTTGAGACAATTTCCATATCACAGAGAAAGATATTAAAAAAGGATGGCCCGAGCACCAAGCCCTGGGGCACACCCTTTGTGATGTGGCCAGTGCTCCTGAACTCATTGAACTCATTGTGTTAGTATATGTGAATTTAGATGACTCAGGTGCTAACGGCTCCTGAATATTGACGGAGATAGCAGCAACCTGTGCACTCTGCTTGCATCAGCATATGTAGTTTATTGTTTCGTCTGTCTGTATGCTTGTTTAAAAACCTTCAATAAAGCTTACTATTTAAAAACAAAAAAGACAAGGACTCCCTTGAAGTATTCCTGCTTATGAGTTTTTATACAACATTTGCACAATACTTCAATGTATTTTATATAGGTTGGTGCACTGATTTATTCCTGTTAAGGTGAATGTCTCTGTGACCAAACCTAATTTTTGCACAATACTTCATTGTATTTTATATAGAAACATAGAAGTTGGCAGATAAGGACCACAAGGCCCATCCAGTCTGCGCAATTTTTCTACCTTATGAATGTGCCATAGGCCTGTACTCTGTCAATGGCCTATCTATTCATACTCATCTGCATTGCTCCCTTATGCCTATCTCATGCCTGTTTGAAGCCATGCACTGTATTCATATCCACCACTTCCTGTGATAGGCAGTTCCATGCATCCACCACTCTTTCTGTGAAAAAGAACTTCCTCACATTACCTCTTAATCGGCCTCCCTCCAATCTCATGCTGTGTCCTCTTGTCCTGCTATTTTTCTTATATTGAAACATGTTAGACTCTTTCACCTTGTTAATGCTCTTAAGATGTTTGAACGTTTTGATCATATCACCTCTCTCCCTCCTCTAGGGTATACAAACTGAGCTCCGTTAATCTGTCCTCATATGTTTTCTGATGCAGTCCCTACACCATTTTGGTTGCCCTTCTCTGGACTGCCTCCATTTTGTTAATGTCCTTGTGTAGGTGCAGCCTCCAGTACTGCATGCAGTACTCCAGATAGGGCCTAACCAGTGTCTTGTAAAGAGGGATTATTACCTCCCTCTTACAACTTGTGATACCCCTACTAATATACCACCAACATCCCTCTAGCCTTACATACTGCTTTAGTAGTCTGCTTGGATGATTTCAGGTCATCTGTGATGACGATGCCCAAGTCTCTTTCTTCCCTTGTGATTGCCAGCAACTCTCCTCCCAACCTATAGCTGGCTTCAGGGTTTCTCTTCCCTATGTGCATAATCTTGCACTTCTTTGCGTTAAACCCCAGTTGCCACTCTTCTGGCCATTTTGCCAGTTTATCCAGATCTCTTCTCATTCTGCCCACCTCGTCTGGATCATTTATTCTGTTGCAGGTCTTGGTGTCATCTGAAAACAGACAAACCTTACCCTCCAGTCCATCTGCAATGTCACTGATGAAGATATTGAAGAGGACTGGCCCCAGGACTGATCCCTGAGGTACCCCACTTGTGACCTGCATCTCTTCTGACTGTATACCATTTACCACCACTCTCTGTTTTCTGTCCGCCAACCAGTTTGCCACCCAGTTGACCAACTTCTGACCCACCCTGAGCCTACCCAGCTTATTAATCATTCTTCTATGTGGAACAGTATCGAAAGTTTTGCTGAAGTCAAGGTAGGTGACATCAGCTGCACCCCCTTGGTCCACCACTCTGGTTACCCAGTCAAATAAATCTATTAGATTAGTTTGACAGGACCTTCCTTTTGTAAACCCATGCTGTCTTGGATCCTGTGCTTCTACGGATTCCAGGTGTTGCACTATCCTTTCCTTAAGGAGTGCCTCCATAATCTTGCCCACTACTGAGGTAAGACTGACTGGTCTTTAGTTCCCTGCCTCCTCCCTGCTACCACTCTTGTGGAGCAGGATCACATGAGCCTCTCACCAGTCTTCTGGGACCTCTCCTGTGCTCAGAAACTCACTAAACAGTTCTGCTAATGGCTCTGCTAGTTCCACCCTTAGCTCCTTTAGTACCCTGGGATGTATGCCATCAGGTCCCATTGCCTTGTCCGCCCTGAGCTTAGTGAGCTCTTGTAGGATGCTTTTTTTTGTGAAGGGACTTGTGCACACCTCCCCTCCCATGTCCATGGTGCTGAGCTGTGGGCTAGGTTGGTGCACTGGTTCTCTCCCATTAAGGTGAACATCTCTGTGATCAAACCGAATTGGGCCCAATTTTAGAATGCTGACGCAGGGCTTGCATCAAGCACTGCATCAACCGTAATGTTTGGTGCATCTGTGCCAAACCCTTTTGATGCAATCCAATCTGATTTTAAAAGGGTTGGTGCAGTTGTGGCATTTTTTATATTTTATGGCAGCCTGTGCCAAAGCTTTGGGGCAAGCCTCAGAACATGGCTTCTCAAATAATGTAAAGTTAAATCGGGGGGAGCTGGTCTATCTTGCAGCATTTAACACAAGGGGCTTGGGTCAGTGTTTGCTGCAGGTTTCATTGCAAAATTGCAATTGCCGCGATGTTTGATGCAAGTCGTCCTTTGTGTCAAACTCTTAGCTGCAACTCCCATGCATCACTCTAAGTCACTTCTAAAATCAGACCCATTTTCTACATTGTACAGCAGTTTGTGCCAAAGCATTATTGCTAAGCCCACTGCGGATATGGCTCCTCAATGTAGACAAAGTTAGACCAGGAGGGAGCTGGTCTAACTTGTGGCATTTGGTGCAAGGGACTTGCAGCAGTGTTTGTGGCAGGCTTCATTGGAAAATTCTAATTGCTGAAACGTTTGATGCAAGTCGCCCCTTGTGTCAAACTGTTTGCTACAAGTCCCATGCATCTCTTTAAGTCCCTTCTAAAATCGGGCCCATTGTATTAAGAGCAGGTTTGTTGGGGTTTTTTTTGTACATTTGTATCTATATTCAAATATTTATGTTTTGTTATTTCTTATATTACATTCAGTGTTGGTCAAAATAATAGAACAGAGTGTGAGAAATTAATTTTTTCCATCAAGGTATTTATACTCTTCGGCAGGCCGCAGCTGTCCATCTGCCAACCTGCCAGTCTCTGGAGTCATTCGGGATATTTGGAACACTATGTGTGTCCTGGCAGTCCCCCAGAGCCAGCCCAGAGGTTTCATCCTGCTTCGGCCCCCAACCTTTTTCCTTGGTTTTCTCCCCAGTTACCTGGGGCCCCAGACAGAGAGGCACATGTGCTTGGAGGTGCACATGCACCCTCTTGCTCCATTGATGGCCCCTTCCTCCCACCTTATTGGCCTAGCACCCTGGCTCCCTCAGCTTGTGCTGCCCCCTAGCCTCCACCGTGAGGTAGCTAAGAGCCGAGGGAAGCTCAGATCCCTCCTTGGAAAGGAGAGCTGCCTGTCAGCAGCTCAAATCTGCACCACACCCTTCCCCCAAGCTGACCACCAGCGGCCTATGCTCATTCCGAAACATGGGTCACTGGCGTGGTGAGAGGTAAGGCATTCAGTGCCTCAGCCCTCTAACCCACCGGGCTAGCCTCATGAGAAATTAATTTAATTATTTACAACTATTACAATTCAAAATTGAACTCTTAAGGTGTGAACTGGATGTGATAAAATTAAGTATACTCCAAAAGCTGATCTCAAAGTAGTGATAATTAAGCTCTGATATTTAAGTTCTAATCATTAAGCTTGCTTAAAATTAAACTAAAAATTGGCTCTTGATGGGTTAGGTACGTACATTATTCTGACATCCAAAATCCTGCAAGACGTGAGCCCGACACCACAATCCCAACTTTTAAAATGTCGACAAGTACATAACACTGACACACCGAAATCCCAACTTAATGTTAAAACAAAGTTAGCTGAGGGCTCTGCTGACTTCAAATTTCTGAGTTTTAATCAGCAGCTGAAGCTGCCGAAAACAGAAGACTGCAACTGTATTTTTGTACTGCCTTTTAGTTTTAAGCTGCCGACAGGTGGAATAAGTTTTTCTGTCTGACTGTTTATATAAGGAAAGTGGCGTGGAACACTTGCAGAACACTTGCTTTGTCTGGTTCATGCTCCACATAATTAATTTATTCTCTGGACTCTACCACTGCACTCTGCCATTATATCAGTAAACTTTTTTTTTTTGAAGAAAGGATTACATGGTCCAGTTGTGACTTACTGTGACTGCAAGCCTTACCTACAGTAAGTAATAGCAGTGCCACACTGGATGCAAATAAATGTGAAGCTAGTCAGAAAACCAACCACGCTAGAACAGCAAAGCCCATATTCTAGTGGGAAAACCAAATACAGACTGCAAAGCAACAATGTTATTATTGTGAGCTCCACTCACTTCATCGCAGCTCTGCTAATTTGGCTGTGTATGCTGATGCTGTCCCGAAGGTCTCAGGACTTCTGTGATTCAAGTTCATGGAAAGATAGTAAACTTTTTTGTTGTTGTTGAAGACAGGATTACGCTGTCCAGATATAATGTACTGTGACTGAAATCCTTAACTACAGTAACTATATAGCATACTCTGTGTAGTAGCAATAATTATGTTGTAAAGTGTATTAGCAGCTTTTTCTTTATAGTCCGTGAGCCACACTGGATGCAAATAGATGTTTGGGCTGTTATAACTATTAAAATGTTTAAACGTCATTCAGCTCTAACAAGAGGTAATGGGCCTGATTCTCAAAAGGTTATGTCTGGCGTAACTTGACTTGCGCCAAAAAAAATGGTGCAAGTAGCAAGTTACGCCATCAGTTGTGACATACGGTAGTCTGTAAAGCAGCCTGTGACATGCCGCAGGCTGCTTGTGCCAAAGTTGACATATGCTACCAGTTACGTCCTAAACCCCCTGTGACATGGCACTAGGGGGTTTACAGCAGCAGTTGCACCCTATTCCGGAAGGGCAGCAACCAAGTCCCCCAGGGTGCTATTCTCAAACAACCCCCAGAGGACATCCACCAAAGTACAGTTACACCAGTTTGTAGCTGATGTAAGTGTACTTACAGCCTCCGGGGTTTGCGCCAATGGGGCCATGTAGTCCCCCATGTCCCAACCCTCCAACATTCATTACAAATGCCCCGCAGGGCTATGTAGTCCCCCATGCCCCGATCTCCATAAACTTCCCTCCACAAGAGTCATATAAAATCCCCTCAGCTCTGATTCCCCCATAATATCCAATCATAATCCCCCTCAGCCCGATCTCCCATCATATTAATGCAAACCCCCCCCAGCCCTGAGCCCCGATCCTGATCCATGCACCCCACAACCCAAGTATTATGGTACCCGTAAATATATAAAAATGAAATAAGTCACATATCCAGTCACCCGTCATCCCTGGTAGTCTAGTGGCCCCCCACTCGGCAGTGCCAGACCACCCTGCCCGACCCGTACCCAGACAGTGACTGGCACAGCCCACCTCTCACCACTGCAGTCAGCCACCAACTGAGCTCTGTTTGAGTGCGTACTACTGTAAATAGTACACACTCAATGAATGAATGACAGCTGGGGGGGTGCCTTCGCCATTTTACAGGGCAATTCTGCAGGCTTGCAGCAATGTCTGCTGTTGTGCCCTCCATTTGGTGTAAGTCTCCTGTTGGCATAAGTTGCAGGACTTAGCCATAGGAACCCTGCCTGATAGAGAATCGGGTGCAGGGTCCCTGGTGCAACTGCACCCCTATGATGTCACAACTTGCGACATGAGTAGGGGTGCTACTAGAATCAGGCCCAATACATTTAGACAGCAAAATGAGGAAAAGATGCAAAAAAATGGAACCTGTGGATTCCAAGCAACATTTTAACTTAAATAAATTAGAAATGGAGTGGGATTTGGAAGAAAGAGACAGTGAACAAAACAAAAAGCAAAAAATAATAATAAGGAGAATCAAAAAAATACAAATCCCCCCCCCCCAAAAAAAAAGACAGCAATAGGGTAAGTGAAAAAAAAAACAATAAGGTAAGTGAGAAAAATAAAACTAATAATTCCAAAGGGACTGATCCTGGTCAACCATTAATTATTAACCACTTAAACTGGGAAAAAAAAGAAGAAAACAGAACTCGAACACAAAACAAATATTTTAACTTCCACTCCTATAACTGATCCCAAAGTACCAAAAATAAAAAAACTTAACTACAATCTCTGAAACCTGTGATTTAATTAACTCACAAATCAAGAATTCTAAACATATCTTTATTAACAGATCTTTGGATCGATCCCTACCAATAAAAATTAAGAGCCAATAGGAGAATGATAGCACAAAAGTATATTGGGAAGGCTCAAAAAAGGAAGGGGTGATGATATATGAAAGACAAGAAGCCTCAATTGAAATTGAAATTGAACAAGAATGTATATATATATATATATATATATATATATATATATATGACATGTGTGTGTGTATCTATATGTAAATGACATGTCACAAAATCCTGCATGACAAAAGGGCTTAATTGCCATTGTTGTACAATGGCCCCTGCAGCAAACTGCAGCATTCTGTGATATTCTGTAGCATTTCTGTGCTGCATTCTGGCTGTCACATCTGTATATCTATCTATCTATCTATCTATCTATCTATCTATCTATCTATCTTCATTGCAAAAAACTCTGTTAATGCATCAGTTAGGGTTTCTATTACAGCCACAAAAGACTGGAAATGCAGTGTTGGAGATACCAACCCTACCACCCCACCCCCACCCCCCCACGATCCACACACCAACAGGTGTCAGGGTGTGCCTTGGGGTCATCAGGCCTAACTCTCACTCCATTCCATGTGTAAACGAGCTGAGATGTTACAGTATAGAAGAATGGGGTGAGAGTTAGGCCCAACAACCCCAAGGCATACCCCAATGCCTGTTGATGCGTGACGGGTGAGGGTGGGATGGTAGGGTTAGTAGCCCTAACACTCAATTTCCAGTCTTTTGTTGCTGTAATAGAAACCCTAACTAATGCATTAACAGAGTTTTTTGGCAATGAACTTCAGTTCTTTTTGAGATAGTATAATAGTAGCATTATTTAACTGTGGCTCCAATTACTCCGAGGATGAACATATGTATGTAGGTGTGGAAGCACACGGCCTTCTGGGCTCTGTACTTCCATGTGTCCAACAACAGTGACCCAATTGTCAGTATAGCCATCTTACTACCCCACCTTATGTACCCTGGCACAGAGAAATTGTGAAATGCAAGACAAAACGTAATTATGCGCAACTGCAACAACATTCCACATCACAGGTGCAAAAACACATTTTGGGCAGGATGTGAAAAATGACAGCTGTACTGTTCATGAGGTGGTGTGATAAAATGGTTATGTTAAAAATTCAGCAGCAAAATATTGAAAACTGCCAAAGTAATGCACGTGCGTAGAATAACAGGGCAAGGGGGAAGGTCAAGGCAGGGGGAGGGTGGAAGGGAAGGGCAGCTGCAGAATAAGGGGTGCTAGCTGCACATTCAAGCAGACTTGATAGACCACTAGGCCTTTATTTGCCGGCAAATGTTGTATGTTTGTATGTTCATAAATTCAACGGACGCATGTAACTTGGGCAATTTCAGGCATTTTCTCACCAAATTTTCAACTTGGCCTTTTGGGGACTCCACCTCATAAACACTGGCACTGTGATTTTATTAATCTATCCTGAAAGTTGATTTCACACAGTAAACATGCCATTCTACGCCACAGGTGTGAAAACACATTTCGGGCAGGATGTGAAAAATGATAGCTGTATTGTTCATGAGGAGGTGTGAAAAAACGGCAATGCTGAAAATCTGGATTGAAAATATTAAAAATTGGTGAAATTATGTGTAAAGTTATGCATTTGGGTTCCGATAATTCAAATTTCCAATACTTATTGGATGGTTCAACACTGTGTGCCACTACTGATGAGAGGGACTTGGGAATCACTATTTCAAATGATTTAACATACTCCAAACATTTGCATTCAGTTATTAGTACAACTATTAAGGTTGTTTGGTCTATTGTTTTAACTCTGCAGTTTTGTTTCATTTCCTTTTAACTTATTTATTTATTTATTCAGTATCTTTGAGGTGTTTACTGCATTTGGAAAATCGGAGCCGTGTGTGTTGAACTGCAGAGCGGGATTTAGTGTGTAGTCGATTCTATTTCTTTGCCGGTCGGTAAACGCCGGTCGGTAAATGCTCTTGCTCGCTATTTCTTCAGTCAGGACTTACCAGGATTTTTCTGCATTGACGTCTGCAACTGATGCGGTTGTGGTGTGGTGTGGACTTTGATGCTTGTGTGTGGCACTGAGGTGGTTTTGGCTGCCTACCCGCAGAACTGGTGGAGAGAGTCGGCTGCTGCGGCGGCTGATTCCAGGACTGTTTGTGGGACTCTTGTCAGAGTGAAAGAGCTGTGGTTCAGCCATAACAGGGGTGATTTGTTTGGCCCCCTAGGACTGGAGTGTTGGTTTGAATTACAGCGGGAGTTGGCAGCCTGAGTGAAACTGTCGAGACGTCCCTCGAAGTAACTTTTCCTGGATACTGGGAGTTGTGCCAAGTAGGGTTGCTGTCGTGGAGTATAGAAGACCTGGTCCACCAGACCGGCTTGCCCTGGGGGCTTAATTGGGACCTGCCCTGGTAAAGGAGCTGTTTGGACAGGAATGCTCCATATTCTTTTTACTTTTTATCAATCCTGGTGTTGTTCTTGTGGTGCCTCTATTACTTGTCTTCAGGGATTTGACCCTGTTTGCTACTTGACTTGTGGCTCTTCTGGGGATTTCGGGGGTTTCTGGCTCCCACAGGGCTAGCTAGTGGGGCTGGCCGGAGGACCGGTGCCCTGTTCCCCTCCCCTAGATTTGCAGGGCAGTCAGTCAGAGGGCTGGCTCAGCCTGCAGTTGTAGTGGTGTGCCATTGATCTTCTGAGATATTTCCTCTTATTTTTACTTGAAGAAATCTGTGGGCCCTGGGAGGATTTTGGTTGAAACTTTTGAATCTGACAATCCGGGATTTCGATTCTTGACTCTACTGAATATCCGTTTTGGCACTATGAACTTCTATAATTGACTAACTGGAATTAATGTGTTTAACCCTCTGGTCCTTGTATTTTCTGGACAGCAAGTACTTTTATTCTTTATGTATTTCCAGCTTGAGTTTCCCCTGTCATCAAGTTTTTTATTTTATATTATTATTATTGGAAATTTGTTCGGGCAGTGAGAGGGCTCAGTAAAAATCTATAATTTCACCCTCCTTCAGATAAGTGTGAGAGACTAATCTGGGGGCTGGATTATGAAACTATTTTCCTTATATTTACTTTGGTTTGTTTAGTTTATTTTTTGTTTGTTTATTCTTTCTTTGTTAATGGTCTGTATTGATTGTCCCCCATTGATATTTGTGAGAGATCTCTCTGGAGGACGACCTTTTAGATTATTTTTATTTTTTGTTATATTTTTTATTCTTATGTTTTATGTTTTATAGTAGTACCAGGAAGTGAGAAGCCTGGTTATGTTAGTTTATTTTTGGTTTTGTGGTGTAATTTAGGTTATGATAGGAAGTTGGGTTGTTATATGTTAGTGATTTAAGTTAGTAATTTGGTATTTTTAGATATTTAGTTGGGGGACTGGAGGTGAATCTCAAGAGTGGTTGATTTTTTGGGGTACGATATTACTGTTTTTAGATTGCTTAGTTTTTGAGTGCAGGGCTAGGTTGTGGGCCTGGGATATGTGTTTGCCTGTTACCCCCCCCCCAGTCATGCGCTATTCAGCCTCCGTTCTTCACTCCCTCTGCCCTTTTCATCCCCCTCCTTTGTTTTTTTTCCACCTATCAACATTGCCGGGCTTTAGGTATTGCCCGAAGGAGGGGGGAAGGGGTGGGGGGAGTGAACAGTGGAGACTGGAGGAGTGGTGCGCTCCCATTAGAGTGGTTAAGCCCAGGAGACACCCTAGGGTGAAGTGGAGCTTGGAGCATGGACCATCTTGTTTGGTCCCCATACCCAAGGGCACCATCATTGGCGATGGGCAGGTAGCCAGGGCAGCCCAGGAGTTTTGTCCAACCCGGGCGTTGTTGTGCAATGCTAGATCTGTCCGGAACAAGACCACTATGATTTTTGATCTTGTTGGTTCGACAGATCTGGTTTGTATCACCGAGACCTGGCTGGATGATAATGTGGGCCCAATAATTGAGGCCGCAATTCCAGCCGGGTATACGGTGATACATCACCCGAGGTTGGACCACGGGGGGGGGGGTTGCAGTCTGTTTCAAGACCGAATTGGCACTCACTAGTGTTCCAGTTGTCCAGTTGAGGAGACCAACTCCTTTGAATGTGCTGTTGTAGCAGGTGTGGGCTATCGAATTGCTGTCATCTACCATCCACCCGGAGATGTGAAGCAATTCCTTAAGGAAGTAGCGGACTTCGTCGTCGACATGGCTTTCGAGTCTCCCAGGCTGATGGTCCTTGGTGATTTTAATGCATGGATCGATGTTGAACTTTTGCAATTTGGACAACACTTCCTCCAGTTAATGGATTCACTGGGCCTAACACAGGTGGTTACCACTGCCACACATAAAGGTGGCCATTCTCTTGACTTGGTCTTCCTTCTGGGGATTGACGCTTCTGATGTGGGGGTGGAACGAGTTGGCTGGTCCAATCACTACACTGTGAGATTCAATTTTGGCACCCCACCTAGTAGGCCGACCCCTGTGGAGATGGTCAAGTACTGTCCTTTACGGAATATTACTTCCGATGGCCTTACTGCAGTCCTTGACCTTTCACAGTTTCCTGTGCATTGCAATGATCCAGAGGCATTGGTTTTGGCTTATAATAACGCCATCACCTCTGCCCTGGATTCTATTGCACCAGTTCATGTGCATCCTCTCTCCCTTCGACCTCGGGCTCCATGGTTTGATGAAGCCTTGAAGGAGTTGTGCTGACTAGGACGCAGGTTAGAACACTGTTGGCGGAAATATGGCTTGTATGCCGACCATCTTAGACTGTTAGAACACTATCAATTCTATCAGTCAGAAATTTCTCGTAAGAAGGCAGAGTTCCTGTCTGGGGAAATTTCTGCCGCCCAGAACCAACCGGCTCAGCTGTTCAGAACTGTGGACAGATTGTGCAACCCAACCTGTCTACAGCGCCGAAGAGCATTTTCACAATTACAGTGTGATGAGCTTGCTCGGTTCTTCACTGATAAGGTAAGGGACATTAGGTCAGAGATCCACTAGACACATTCTATGCGGGCTGTTAGTGATCAGGACTTGGTCGCCACCCCTTCGTTTCCTGGAGTACCTTCGACCGCCCGGAAATCATGGATGTTATGCAGATTGTCCAAGGGATGCACCCTACATGCTGTAGTTTATATCCGGGTCCTACATCCCTGATTAGGGGGTGTGGGAAGTCTATTCTCCTGGTTCTAGCACAGATAGTCTGGTGCTCCCTTGACTCGGGTGAATATCCCTGTTCCTTGAAAGAGGCGGTGGTGACACCCTTGTTGAAGAAAGCTTCTTTGGACCTAGACTCTCTTGCTAACTACAGGCCTATCTAGAATCTCCCCTTTGTGGGGAAGGTGATCGAGAAAGTAGTGGTGGCCCAGTTGGAGAGCCACCTGGCCATCCATAGCATCTATGAACCTCTCCAATCAGGTTTTCGAGAGAGGCATAGTACCGAGACTGTGCTGGTTTGGGTGCTCAATGATCTCCTGATGGCGAGAGACCAGAGAAAACGGTCCATTTTGGTACTATTAGATCTGTCATCAGCATTTGACACCGTTGACCATGGGGTCCTACTTGAGCAACTAAGATGTATTTGTGGGCTTTCTGGGGTGGTCCTCAGATGGTTCACCTCATACCTCACCGGAAGAACTCAGAGGGTGGTTTCAGGGTTTTTTTCCTCTGATCCCATCTCTCTGTTTTGTGGGGTCCCTCAGGGCTCTATATTGTCCCCCATGATGTTTGCAGTGTATATGCTTCCCCTCGGAGACATTGTGAGATGGTATGGGCTGAGGTTTTATTGCTATGCCGATGATACCCAGCTATACCTGTCTTTTGCCCCTGACCAGGAAGGAGCCATCTCGGTATTTAATAGCTACCTCAATGAAATCTAGGATTGGATGAGGTCCAGTTGGCTGAAGTTGAACTCTGGGAAGACGGAGTTGTTGGTTTTGGATCCAGATCGCAGGATAGGGGGACCTGGGGCCAGCTCCCCATCTGGATTGTTCCTTAGGGATGCCAAGCTACAGGTCTCTGAACAGGTGCGAGACCTAGGGGTGATATTAGATGCAGGGCTGACACTTCTGTCCCAGGTGTCAGCTGTGGTTAAGTCATCTTTCTACCATCTGAGAAACATCACTAGGATCAAGCACCTTGTTCCATCCAGTGATCTGCCAACTTTAATTCATGCCTTTGTGACCTCGCGCCTAGACTACTGCTACTCGCTGTACTTTGGGCTTCTGGGGGTTGACATCAGCTGCTTGCAGCTGGTGCAGAATTCCTCAACACGGTTGTTGGTGGGTACTCCTAGATCTTCCCATATTACACCGGTGCTGCAGGAACTGCACTGGCTACCAGTTCAGTGGCGGATCACCTTCAAAGTCGGACTACTGACTTTTAAAGCCCTGCATGAACTGGGCCCTGACTACCTGAAAGAACTCCTGATCCCTTACCACCCTGTGAGACCACTCCGTTCAGCCGACGAGGGGTTGCTAGAGATTCCAAGGGTGACTTTAAAATCTGCTGGGGCCTGTGCTTTTATGTTTGCGGCCCCCTCTCTTTGGAATTCTCTACCCCGTCGGATTAGGGAGTGCATCACCATGAGGGGTTTTAAACAGGCCATGAAATCTTACCTTTGGGTAAAAGCTTACGGCTGTATTGCTTGCTGATCTGTATTGTTTTTATGATGTTGACTTTGCTGTATTTTATTGTCTTATTGTACTGTGCCTTGATGCCTGAAAGGCGCACACTAAATAAAGTATTATTATTATTATTATCTTATGTAATATTAGATCCAGAAATCGTGAGGTGTTATTGCCTCTGTTCAGGTCCTATGTCAGACCTCATCTTAAGTATGCATCACAGTTATGGTGTCCATTTAAAAAATCGGATAGTAATACTCTTGAAATAGTACAGAGAAAGTATACTAAAAAAATATCTGGTCTTGAATACACTTCCTATGAACACAGGCTAGATATATTAAAACTTATGCCTCTTACTATTAGACGCCTGAGAGGTAACCTTCTTTTCTTATATGATGTTTTCCATGATCCATACATTATGACTGAGTTAGATCTTTCTTTCAGGTCATCTATACATGATACTAGAGGTCACCCTCTTCAGCTGATTAGCAGATCTTTTAAACATAATAATCAGAAGTTTTTCTTTACCTTGAGATTCATTGGACCTTGGAATAAACTTCCATCTGCTGTAGTTATGAGTAATACTAAAGGTATTTTCAAACATCGTCTTGACATGTTAATTATGTCTGGGTATAACTTATCATATTATTCTTTGGCCTAGCATAAGGGAATTATGGGCCTCAGCCTACTAGCTCTTCTTCTCTACCTTAATATGATCCTAGTACAGTATAAGTTACACGTGTGTACAAACTGCACAATGCACGCTCTTAACGTGGCCATTTATTTGATTTTTTGCACCAAATTTTTTACATGAGCTTTTTGGGATCTCCCCTCATGAACACTCACACTGTCATTTCATTAATAGGTCCCTAAAGCTGATTCCGCACAGTGACCATGAAATCACCTTTTGGGACTGAGTAACGAGATGACAGTGACAGTGTTCATGAGGTAGAGTCCAAAAAAGCCCATGTTGAAAATTTGGTACAGAAATGTTGAAAAATGCCTGCGATATCAACATAAGTTAAAAACACCATAGATAGCCATTATACGGCACTTACCTTAATTCTTGAGTTCACGGTTTGGCTTTGAAGAGTGCAGACATGTCTGGGTCCAGAGAAGATTTCACCTGCCGACTTCCAGAGGTAAGTATGGGGTAAGGGGGAGGTGCAGGGAGGTTGGCACTCCCTCTGTATACCTGCACACAGGAGGGTGGGAATGGGGAGGGCGGGAGACAACAAGGAACCATTTTCCTTTTCACAGGATTTAAAAAAAATAAAAAGACGTTGGGGGACTGTTTACTTTTTTGCAGGTATACAGTATTAAAAACCATTTTGTGACACCGGGGGTGGGCTCCACAGTGTCTCTCAGTACTGCTGGTGGGGGGATATAATATAACTGGGGACACTGGGAGTGGGCTCCCCAGTGTCCCTCTTTGCGGGGAGCAGGGGTGACTGCCAACACAGGTATTGGACACCCCATTGCCGGAAATGTAGGAGATGGTTTTCTTCTGTTGGTGACACTGGGAGTGGGCTCCCCAGTGTCCCTTACTGGGGTGGGGGCATCTAGTGCCGACATGGGGATTGGGCACTTCGATGTTGACATAAACATTTTTTTTCAGGATTTTCAGCTGACGAGCTAGGATCTTACTTCATATTTCATCATACAAAGTAGGATCCTAGGTCATACTGTGCCAATACAAATTAGGAATTACATTATTAAATAAAGGACATTTTAGGGGCATAATTCATCCAGTCAAGTGCAGAATGCACCTAAGGGGTTTCAATAAGCAAGCAACATGTGTTGGTTCCTCCCCAGAATATAATTTTGGAAGGTTTCCAAATTTTTTTATCCAGGTATAACTGAAAACAAGATGGTGGTCATACGAAGTAGGAATTTCACCATATGAAGCCGGGCTCCTATTTCATTTCATACAGTTATCTTAAAGTACTTACTGATCATGCTCAGAAATGATTTTTTTCACATTTTAAAATTGCAATAACTTGAAAACTCCTTATTATTTTTTCATCAGACTAGCAAAAGGCACATCTGTAGAGTAGTCCATTTCTGCCCTGAAAAGTTCACACCCAAAAACCAAACCCTCTGGGCTGTAGGCACTTTCAAAGAAAAATCCCAGCAAAGTCAATGAGAGAAAACATGTTTTTTTAACCTCTCCGTAACTCAGAGACTACACATCTGACCAGAACTTAACATGCCAAATCAAGAGATTTACCCCACAGGAAGTTGGATACCACATTTCATGCAAATAGGTTGAACGGTTGCAAAGTTATTAAAGTGCAATTTTGAGTTTAAAAATGAACTGTTTACTCAACCCTAACCTATACACTGTACATATATCAGATGGCTATGGTGATAATTTACTCACGCATCTATGGAAGAATGGGAGCGCAGGGCCCAGAGAGCCCTGCATTCCCATAAATACCTATGCCTATGATGATACTTCCACAAAAAGTAAGGACATTCATTGCAAAAAAACTCAGTTAATGCATCAGTTATGGTTTCTATTCCGCAACAAAAGTCTGGAAATTCAGTGTTAGGGTTACCTACCCTATCACCCCACCTCACCCCAGCCTCCACACCAACAACAGGCATTGGGGTGTGCATTGGGGTCGTTGGGCCTAACTCTCACCCCATTCCCCTATACTGTAACATCTCAATTTCCTTACACATGGAATGGGATGAAAGTAAGGCCCAATGACCCCAAGGCACACCCCGATGCCTGTTGTTGGTGTGGAGGCTGGGTAGGGAGGGGTGGTAGGGTTGGTAACCCTAACACCTACTTCTAGACTTTTGTCACTGGAATAGAAACCCTAACTGATGCATTAATGGAGTTTTTTGCAATGAATATATATATATATATATATATATATATATATATATGATAATGCCCCATCTGAAATATCTCTGATATTTTCTCTGAGTAGTTGTTGACCTTTGACATCACGAGTGGCGAAGCCACGAGTGATGCCATAGGTCAAACTGCTTGAGGGGAAAATATCTGAGATATTTTTGATGGGGGCATTGTATGTTCCATTTATGCAATGGACCAAGTTTTTTTATCAGTGTCATTTTAATTTTTTTAAAATAGGTATGTCTTTATTTATTTCTTTTTGTTTCTGGATGACTGAGTGTTGTGTTCCTTAAAACTGAACTTTTGAGTCAGGACACTGTGTCATTGTGCTGCTGGGGAGAGTGGTAAGTGTAAAAGAGAGAGAGTTGGTTGCTTTTTTGTGTGCTGGGTTTGAAGGAAGTGAATGTTTTGTGTGAGGTTAAAAGTTGTTGTTTTTTATATTTGGTGAAAGAAAGTGGGGTGGAGGAGACAATGAAAATAATTCACTGTGTTTTGTCTGGTATTTTGGGCCTTTAGGAGAAATGGTAATTAACATTGTGTGAAGCTGAAAGCTGATTTTTTAAATAAGTTACAGTGAAAGAACAGGTGAGAAAATGAAACTGTTCTGTGTGCTGCTGGAGAGAAATGAAACTGCCAGTGGGAGCTGGAATGCAAGTGAGCAGGTCCATTCTAATTGTGCTGCTCATGCTGCCAGCTCCCACCAATCAAAGCCTTTGTGAGCAGTTGTACTGAAGTGCAGATAGTGCCTGGTTATTACCTATATGAGGATAAATGACCTACAGTGAGGATAAATAGGCGATATGTGATGGGCTGCTGTGGGATACACCATTTATTTCAACGAGCAGTGTGTGACCTCGGTTGACCTCACGAGTGGCAGAGCCACGAGTGAGGTCCAGAGGTCACACACTGAAAGTTCAAATAAATGGTGAATCCCACAGCAGCCCATCACATGTGCGATTTATGCAATGGGCTGTGTTTGCATTTTTTTTTGGATATTTTTTAAATTTGTTTATGTTTTAGATAGGGACTATTTGTGATTCGGTTCGTTGTTGCGGTGGAATTTTACTTTGGCAGTGATTAGGTGATGCGTAAATTTTGATTGGTTGTTTTTTGAAAATGGAGGTGGTTGTGGACTTTCATTGGGTGGTTGGAGCGTGGGGAATGTGTTTGGATTGGTGGAGGGCATTACGTAATGTTTGTGGGTGGGGTTTGATTTTTGTGCCTTAGTTTTGGTTCAGTTGGCATGGAGGAGTGGAAAGGGACTGTTGGCCTGCGGATTCAAGATTCAGAATAGCAATCAGTTTTACAGCAGGGAAGGTGGGATACAGTAGCTTGAGAAAAAAGTGCGGTGGCAGTGGAGATACGGATGGGTCATCGGTGGTTTGAGAAGGAGTGGATTTGGTCTGTGGAAATGGGGCATGAAGAGCCTGAAGATGTTTTATTTGGGAATTTGTTTTTTTGTGTGAATGAGAGGGACATGGACTAGTGAGGAAGCAAGTGAACAAGCCGGCAGCTAGTCGTGGAAAAGGAGTCTGGAAAAAAAAGGAAAAGTTTAACAGAAGATGTAGGTGAAAGGAATAGAAAAGGTACTGCTGTTTTTATTGCTTGGAGCTGGGGAACTGTGTGGAGGCACTGAGGAGTCAGGATGAGTGCGGTGGGAATGAGTATTTTTTGAACAGCTGTGTTACAGTTTGAATGGGTTGTGAGAGGAATGGTATGGGGAGAGGCAGTTGCTGATGGTCTAGTTCCAGCAGGAGGGGAATGATTGATGGCAGGGTGTGGGATAAATATTAGAATCACCATTTATCCCACGGAAGTAAGAATAAATGAATTTATTCCACTGTTTATCTGCCCACATACATTGCATAAATGCGATATTGTCACTGTAGGTCTGACCAGCCAAAAATACTGCTGTTATTTGCCACTTTTTAGCCTCACCACCATTACACACATATATATATATTTGGCTGGTCAGACCTACAGTGAGAATATCACATTTATCCTCACTGTAGGTCATTTATTCTCACTGTAGGTAATAACCAGACACAAACTGCACTTCACCACAACTACTCAGAAAGCTTTTGATTGGTGGGAGCTGGCAGCATGAGCAGTACAATTAGAATTCACCTGCTCACTTGCATTCCAGCTCCCACTAACAGTTTCATTTCTGTCCAGCAGCACACAGAGCACTTCCACTTTCTCCCCAAATCTTTTTTCAGCACCACATATATCTCTTGCAGAAGTCACTCAAAAAAATACAAACATAACATGTCTCCAACCTACCCCCCCCCACACCCCAACTCAGATTTACAGACTTTTTTTTTTAATCCCGGCAGCACATTTAAACTACTCATCATTAACTCCCCAGTCTCCATCAACAGAGCTGCTCCAAACACTCCACTGGCACAACACCACACCACATTAAAGCTTTTAAAGCAGTTTTTCTTTTTTTTTCCTTGTCCCTGCACGTTCTACCTAACACATTAATTTCCACCTGCAACTTACTGTCATCAACACCACACCACAGCATACTAAAAAAAGTACATGTTAAATAACGGACTTCACCTGTAGGCCACTTCCAGTTCTAAATCTCCTCAGTGTCAAACTGGCATTCACACTGAGATGTTTACTTTGTTTTTTCTGTTTCACTGTTTTCTTATTAAAGTTCAGTGCTCTCACATCTGCAGAACATCACCTCCTCCCTTTCTCCCAGCACCTAACTAGTCTACCTCTTACTGGCTTGGAGAACATTCTTTCTGGACACCTACCTCCTCAACAGTACACAGCTCCTCCACACGGTATTCCCTCACCGTGTCAAACCACTGCTGAAAGCAGGATCAGCCAGATCGCTCCTCAGAAAAGCAAGATCAACCACATACCTTACATCTCAGACAATTACTTTACAAATAAACAAAATGCAACTTCAAAATGGCAACTTGTCGGTGGCGCTGAGGGCTGAGGCGCTAGACGCCTTACCTCGTACCATGCCGGCGACCCAGGTTTGGGAACAAGCACAGGCCACCAGGGGTCAGCTGGGAAGGAAAAGGATTGAGCGCCCAATGGCCGCTCTCCTTCTCTGGGGAGGGGGGTTACCTGCATGCTCCCGCTGCAATACCACCACCTAGGGGAACCCGGGTGGAAGGTGCAGTAGCAGGGAGTAGCAGCACAGGGATAGGGCAGATGTCAGCAGAGGGGCGGAGCAGAAGGCACATCTCAGCATGCCTCCATGCTCATTGCCCTCATTGCATGCTGACATCGGGGAACGAACAGAGGAAAAATCACCCTCATCTCTCCTAGGCGACGACTCCTCGCTGTGTCCTCAGGTTCATCGGGCAGACTCCGCTGTACCGGTCCACATTGTAGCAAGCATGGTTCAGAGGAGGTAAGTGGGAGAGTGCCTCCTCACCCTACCCGGGGGTTATCCGGGGCACCTAAGGTTAGTGGACCGTGTACTCTAGGAGCAGACCCAGATGAGGGAGGTAACACAGGATGAGGTAGTCTGAGAGAGTGGAGAGAAGAGGGCAGGAGGAGCATAAATACAGGGTTAAAAAAAATATGGCAACTTGTCTTCCTCGCTAAGCGAGTGCTGCAGCCGCCATGTTTTTAAAACTATTAAACCCACACACACACAAAACTGCAGCCAATCAGATGACACGCTGTCAGCAAAAGCTTCCAGTAATTCTAGTTACCTCTTCAAACCACAAACAGCAGATAAACAGCAACTCTCTCTACATTAATATTTAAAACTTGAAAAACACAGACCAAAAAAAGAAAAACTCACCATTACATAAATCAATATGCAATGGAGCTACTGGAATATCATTGATATCCGAAGCTTGGATCTCAGACCTCACCCGTGGCCCACCCACTGTGAGGTCATAAGGCCAAACTGCACTAGGAAAAATATCAGTGATATTTCCGGTAACCCCATTGTATAGCCTATATATATATATATATATATATATTTTGCAAAAAAAACTCTGTTGATGCATCAGTTAGGGTTTCTATTCCGGTGACAAAAGTCTAGAAATTCAATATATTTTTTTTTTTTTAGTTGTTTAACCAGGTATAGCACACTAAGCTGAAAGCTTTTTTACAGGAGCCACCTGGGAGCACAAGGAGGTTAAGTGACTTGCTCAGGATCACACAGTATGCAAGTGGAAGCTGTGGGTTTCAAACCCAGGTCTGGTCTGCTGGATATCACCAAATTTGCAGCTCAGAGCCTTAGACCACTGCGCTATACTGCCTCCTAATATTCATTGCAAAAAACTATGTCAATGCACCAAACCAGAAGAGCTATACTCATGTATCAGAAATTGCTATAAAACTGCTAAAGAGATGTATATAAAAAAAGGGGAATGGTACAACTCGGGCCAAGTATGAGAACTGGTTCTACAGGACATGTAAACAAGAAAAAAATTATTTGGCAAAATCCTCTTAACCTAAATAGACTTAGAAAACAATACAAGGCTCATGTAAATACTCAAAAACTGGCCCATCAGAAGAACTATGAGAAAATATGATAACTGCAATACAAAAAAAAAGACAACAAGCAGTTTTGGAAACTGGTTACAATGGGAACCAATCAGTATAAAAAACAAATAGAGTCTTACATTCCAGAAGACAAATGGACAGATTACTACAGGAGTATCTTCTTTAACCCACAGTATCTGTCCAGCAATGAAAATGATGAAATAAAAAACCCTTTTACATTGCTTGCCCAGCAAGAAGTTATGGACGCCATATTCAGTTTTATGCAGAACAAATCCCCTGGTACAGATGAAATGCCCATTGACTTCTATGGAATGGATGTAGAATGGGGTTCAGAACTACTGAAAGTATTTTATAACAAGGCAATCATGTATGGTTTCACATCACCTTCTTGGAAGGGCAGTTATATAGTTCCAATCTATAAAAAAGGGGATAGGGAGAATCCCACAAACTATCGACCGATAAGCTTGATATAAGATATATTAAAAATATATGCAAAATTTTATTAAATAGACTTATGAACTGGACAGAAAAACAGAAAATACTCTCCCCTTTACAAGCAGGCTTCAGAAAAGAAACAGGAATTACTATACAAACCTTTTTACTAGCACATTTGATAGAAAAGTACTGCATTATTAAAAAGCAGAACCTCTTAATAGTTTTTGTAGAATTCTCAGCAGTGTTTGATTCCATTATAAGAAGTCACCTATGAATGAAACTGAGGGACCTAGAGACTGACCAAAATTGGTTGGTTTTGATAAGATGTCTATACTGATATATGGAAGAAAATTAAATACACTAAGTATGGAGATTTAACTAAAAAGATAGCAACTAATACGGGAGTAACGCAAGGATGTGTACTTGCTCCAACTTTGTTCAATATCTATGTAAATGAGGTCTTACTTGAGCTAAAGAAATCTGAATATCATATTCTAAAGATTTCACAGCACTATATATAGTACTTGCTCCTGCATATGCCAATGATCTGGCAATTATTTCTACCAGCAGATTAGGACTACAGAGAAGTTTATGTAAACTTGATATTTTGAGTTCTAAATTACCTCATAAATCTTATACCCAACACTCAAAAAACAAAAAACAAAACCAAAGTCATGGTCTCTGGTAGTAAAAACAAATATAAAAAGAATTATACTTCACAAATAAACCTCTAGAATTTGTTCAGGAATTCCCATACCTGGGCCTGACCTTCACCCATAACATGAAATGAAATAGACATGTCAAATACATTGGTATTAAAATGCATATTACAGTGGGAGCATTGAAGAGATTTAATAGAATGTATGGTGGTATGTCAGTGTCATCAATGCTAAGAGCCATTAATGTGAAACTTATGAATTAGGGACTCTATGCCGCTGAAGAATGGGGAAATACTGATCTTAATTTACATGATTCTGTACTGAATTCATTATATAAACAAATGTTAAAATAGCCAAAAGGAACACCTAACTGCTTGGTTAGAACTAAGTACAGATTAGACAGATACATTTTTGGATAAAAATGCTACTACAACCCCCAGGGTAAATTTTATCAGACTGTGAATGAACTGGCTGATGTCCTGGCGACCCCCCTGGTGGAGCTCTTCAGTATCTCTCTGAGGACAGGGTGGGTGCCCCAGGACTGGAAGGTGGCGCATATAGTGCCTATCCACAAGGTGGGGATCAAGGGAGGTGGCAGGGAACTACAGGCCCGTCAGCCTGACATCAGTGGTGGGCAAGGTGATGGAGGGCATTGTCAAGGAGAGACTGGGGGGAACCTGGAAAAGTTGGGGTGCCTGGACGATAGACAGCATGGAATCGTCTCGGGGAAATTGTGTCAGACAAACCTTGTGGAGTTCTATGACTGGGTGATGAGTGCCTTGGACACGGGTAGACCAGTGGACGTCCTCTTTCTTGACTTCAGCAAGGCGTTTGACTCTGTTCCTCATGAGGGCCTGTTGGATAATCTGGGAGAAATGGGGGTGAGGAACCAGATGATCAGATGGATAGGAAATTGGCTCCAGAACTGGACCCAGAGGGTCGTGTTGGAGGGATAGTCTCATCTCCAAGGAGGGTCATTAGTGGAGTCCCTCAGGGATCAGTCCTTGGGCTCCTCCTGTTCAACGCCTACATCTCTGACATAAGGAAGGGTATCAGGAGTGAGATGAGTCTCTTTGCGGATGACTCAAAACAGGGGGTGGTGGTGGATGGGGAGGGTGGCCCTATAGGGGGACCTGGAGGCTCTGGAAAGGTGGTCTAGAAAGCGGAAGCTGAGGTTCAATGCAGGAAAATGCAAGGTACTGCACCTGGGAGCCAGAAACCCGGGCCAAGTGTACACCTGGGGGGGTGGAATGCTACAAGTCTCAATGGCTGAGAGGAACCTGGGGGTGGTGGTGGATGTCAAGATGAACAACTCGGAGACTTGTAGGAGGGCAGCGGCAAAGGCCAACAGGATGCTTGGATGCATCACTAGGGGGCTCACCTCCAGAAGGAGGGAAGTGATACTCCCACTGTATAACTGCTTGGTGAGGCTGCACCTCGAGTACTGCGTGCAGTTTTGGAGGCCACATTTAAAGAGGGACATTGAACTCCTGGAGAGGGTCCAGAGGAGGGCAACCAAAATGATTTGGGGCTTGGGGGATAGGACCTATGGGGAGAGGCTTGAAGAGCTAAATATGTACACATTGGAAGAGAGAAGGGCCTGGGGGGACATGATAGAGGTCTTCAGGTACATGAAGGGGGTAAATAGGGGAGGAGCAGTCATGGTGTTGTGAAAGAAGGAGGGGGCAACTAGAGGGCATGGGTGGAAACTGGAGGGGGGGATATTCAGGGGAGAAAGGAGCAGGTGCTACTTCACTGAGAGGGTGGTGGAGCCATGGAATGAGCTGTCCAGGGGGCTGGTGGAGGCAGAAATGGTGTAGGGGTTCAAGAGGGGGTGGGACAGGTACAGGGGAAGGGTTCTGGAAGCAAAAACCAGTGCAGTGAGAATATCCAGGACTGGGAAGGCAGAAGCCAGAGAGGGGGGCAGCAAGGTCAGCTCCCAGGGTGGGGGCTGACCAAACGAGCAGACAAGAAAGACCGTTAGGCCTATTCTGCTGGCATTTTAGTATGTTAGTATATAAGTATTGAACAAAAAAAGATGTTTATCCAGAGAAATTATAAAAATTCATGGTTAATTAATAGTTATATGCTACTAAGTGTATACGATATAAATTGAATAAAGTATGGGGTGGTGTACATAACGAGAAGTTTATACCCCCCTCCCCGAGGAGTTAGGTGCTACATAAACCTCGGGGGCAAAGCTCGAGGGGGTTATCAAAGCATCTAACACTGAGAGGAGGGGGTGTAAACTTTGGGTTTTGACACACCACCTCTTATTTTATTTTATGTAATTCCTGGATTTCCCTTTTTTGCCTCAGCAATTATACAAACTAAAATGAAGTTACTGTGCTGCCGCAGTCCAGTTACAGCGCACGGTCCGCGGTCAACTTTCTTTATGTCTTTAAAAGTAGTTTGTTTTTTTCATTTTGTGTCCAGCCTAAAGTTAATTTTTCAAATTGCTGGGGTACATTTTGTTTTTGACTTACCACCGAGTTCGAGTGGTGGTTCACTGTCCATTAGTGGTTCGTCGAGAAGGCAAGCAGTGGAGAGCAGTCAGGAAGCGATGAACTGTGGTGGGTACATGAGCAGAATGAGGGAAACCATGCACATGTTTGCCGTAATAAACACTCCTTTATTACAGCAAATTGTGCCATGGTTTCCCTATGGGAAAAAGGGGAAGACATTATAATTATAGCCCAACTTAAAATTTTGGCAGACTGAGGCATACTACTCTTATACACAATTTATTACTAAATTAATACAACAAAAAGCTAAAGATGATCTAAACCTAATCACCAAGCTGAAATTCTCTAAATGGTTAGTAAATAATACCAAGGAGCATTATTTAAAATATTATTTGAACTCAGTGCAGAATCCAGAGTACAGAGGCATACAGATTTGAGGCATTTCCCAGCAATGTTATT
Organism: Neoceratodus forsteri; assembly: GCA_016271365.2. Taxonomy (NCBI): domain Eukaryota; kingdom Metazoa; phylum Chordata; order Ceratodontiformes; family Ceratodontidae; genus Neoceratodus; species Neoceratodus forsteri. The sequence continues at coordinate 1,730,772,111 of CM057456.1, forward strand.
ATTTTAGATATAGGAAAGAAGACACTGTAACGTCGAGCTGTAACTATGGTTTACTGAAAACTTAGGGTTTATTGCATGTTGTCTTGCACTGCCCTTGGTACAAACAAATTTGAAATACATTTTGGGGTAAAATAATAGAAACTTTAAGAGTCTTTAAGAGAAGAGCATACAAGGCCCTTAAGAGAGACAATAATAACTATAACAGGCTTAAATATAGAGAAGCACTGAGGATCTCTGTAATTATGTCTAAAACCTGTGTATCCTGTGCTTTGAATCCATTGACTGTATATACACCTATGTAATCTATGTTAATGTCTTTCTTGTAACGAGGTGCCTTTGGAAACGAGTCTATGACTCAAAGGATAGTAAAAATAAATGAATAAAATTTGCAAAATGAATATTAGAAATGAAAAACATCAAACTGAATTCAAACTTGCACACATTAATGATGGTGGCAAAAGCTTCCATGCTTATGTAAATAATAAAAAACGTACTACTAGCGCTGTTGGTCCTCTGAAACTTAATAGCTCTGTGATCACTGAACCCTTGGCTATGGCTCAGGAGTTCAATAGATACTTTAGCTCGGTATATGGTCCAAAGCAGACACATTTTGTAACATCTAATACCATGAATCACAATAATCATCTACCTGAAACCATTAGGAATTAGATAATTTCTAAAGTAAAATATATCAAAGTGAACACTTCACCAGGTCCTGATTCTCTACATCCCAGAACATTAAAAGAAATTGAAACCTGGCTAATTGATCCTCTGCTACAATTATTTAATTTGTCATTAATAATGGGAGAGGTACAAAAAGACTGGAGATTGGCTGAGGTTGTTCCAATCTATAAAAAGGGGGACCGTGGCAATACTGCTAATTAGAGCCCTATTAGCCTTACTAGTATTATCGGAAAGGTTATGGAATCTCTTATTAAAGACAGATTGGAAAATGAAGTAATATTCAAAAACCTAGCAGATAACTCTCAGCACAGCTTTAGACAACTAAGATCTTGTGTCACCCCCAACTTAGTCTTTTATGAAAAAGTAAGTTTGCTCCTAGAAGGGAAAAGATCGGTCGACATGATCTACTTGGATCTGTGCAAGGCATTCAACAAAGTCCCTCATCACATTTTGATAGACAAACTGCAAAAATTAGAAATTAATGGGACATTAATAGCATGGTTTGATGCTTTTTTTAAAGGGAGTGATCTCAGGTAGTGAGAATAAGAGGAAAACAAGTCAATGAGTGCCATGTTACAAACGGTGTGCCACGGGGATCTGTACAGGGTCCCGAACTATTCACTGTTTTTATTTCGGATCTAAATAAAAACATAGATAGCTTTGTTATAAAATATGCACATGATACCAAACTGGCAGCTGATGTTAGCACCGACCAAGGGATCGCTACACAAAAGGATGACCTTGTTAAATTAGAACAGTGGGCTGTAGCCGATGGTATGGTATTCAATACAGAAAAATGTGTTGTCATGCACTTGGGGGATAAGAACCAATTTAGTTTCTACTTCTTAGCAGGTAGTAAACTGAGGCCTGTTGAAAGTGAAAATGACCTAGGCACCCTCATTACTAATGATCCAAAATTTAGTAACCACTGCACCGGAGTAGCTAAAAAAGCTAATAATATCATTAATTTTCATAAAAGGTCAATCACATCAAGAGATAGGGTTTGCATTATCCCCTTGTATCGGGCATCTGTCCGACCTCATCTGGATTTCAACTCCTCATTATGGAACCCATCCCTACGTAAGGACATTAATAGATTGGAGGGAGTACAAAGGAGAATAACGAGAATGGTTTGAGGTTTCCAAAATGTTGACTATAACAGCAGACTGCGAGTACTGAAACTCTACTCATTGGAATGTAGACATACCAGAGGTGACCTTATGCAAATGTTTAGAATATCTAGGGACCACACCCTATTGTCTGACCTGGGTCTCATATATAATCAAAGGGAGATTAACCTCAGGAGCCATAAATATCAACTAATGCTTACCAATCCAAAAAGAAATACAAGAAGAAGTTATTTTACATGGAGAATTATACTCATGTGGAATTCACTTCCTAGAGAAGTAGCAGAAGTTGGATCTACTGGCACTTAAATTACATCTTGATAGGCTCCTTCTTAATCAAAGCAGTGAACAGTCCCACATTGCGGGAGTTGTACTCAAATGGGCTTTTAGCCTTCTGTACAACTATTTTTCCTAGTATGAATCCTATTATGAACTCTGTATGTACCAGTTAGATTTATATTGGATCCCCTTTTTAATGCTGAAAATCTGGACATACTAAAGTAACTTATCTTTCTTATGGGTGTGATAAAAATTAGAAGGATGCATGTCCAGCCAACTAATACTACATAATTTGACATTTTATATTTCAGTACGCAAGGAGTGGACATTGTGACTGAATCTTACCTATAAGTCCTATCCTGGACTTTACAGTTTCTCAATAGAAAATAGGGATTACAGGTAACAAAAACATTATAAAGGGTGTAGGTAACCAGACCTGAACCTTACAATGACCTGTTTTCGCTCAAATAGAATAGTATGTCTATTCTGGCATGAATAATTTAAAATTTTTGGATGCACTGTCCACTCCTTTTTTGTTTGGCGTGCGCCCAAGCGCAGATGAGCATGTTGATGTGAGAGTTGCTAGAGAGAGGTGGGGGTGCCAGCCCAATGGTGCTGCAGGGGCCATTCTGTGGCTGGCAAATCAGCAGGCAGCATCCTAATGACACTGGTTTACTGAGGGGGCTCGTCTCGGCAAACATTTCAATGGACAGAGCCGACACTGCACGTGGCTCTGTCCTTTGAAATGCAAGCCTTTCAGCTGCGGCTTATTGTGTCTTTCTTTGTTAAATGATGTCCTCTTTCACTGCTGCCACTTAGTGTGTCTTTCCTGGTTAAACAATTTCCCCTTTCCCTTTCCAACACCGGGATGCCCACTTCCGGTGTCGGATGCACCCCCCCCAAAACCAACTATATCCCTAGCCGACATCAGGGAATCCAATCCCCGTGTCAGCATCCCCCCTCCCCAACACTATTGTGGCACACTGGGAGCCCACCCAGTGTGCCTAAATTTATATTTTTTTTTAACCTGTAAATGAAGAAAACCTTCCCCGCTGACTTTTTTTTACCTGTAAAACAAAAACGTCCCTTGTCTCCCCATTCTCCTCCCCATCCTGACCCTCCCACTGCGCACCACTTCCCCACTCCCCCGCACTCCATACTTACTCTCCAAGGTCGGGCAGACATGATCTTCTGTGGAGCGGGACAAGTCTGCACTCTTCAAAGCCAACCGGCAAACTGAAAGAATGAAAGGTAAGCCGTATAATGGGAGTCAAGGGGATTTCAACTTATGTTGATATCGCAGCCATTTGGGGGAATTTTGGCCCCAAATTTTCAACACGGGGTTCTTGGGACCCCCACCTCGTGAACATGTCGCTGTCATTTCATTCCTCAATCTCAAAAGGTAATTTCGGGGTTGCTGCACGGAATCACAGAAGTGCCACTGTTCATTAGGTCGGGTCCCAAAAAGCCCATGTTGTAAATTTGGTGAAAAAATTCCAAAAAATTACTGCGTTATGGGTGTGCGTTGCACAGTTTCTATGCACACTCATAACTTTGCCAATTTCTCATATTTTCACTCCAGATTTTCAACATTGACATTTTTTCATGCTCCTCATGAACAGTACAATTGTCATGTCTCACATCCTGCCCAAAATGTGTTTTAGCACCTGTGGCACTGAATACTAACATACTAATTGCCAGCAGATTAGGCCTTATGGTCTATCGAGTCTGCTTGAATTTCAGGTCCCTAGTTGGGTACCAAGGCCCCCCCCCTTGTGTTCCAGAAACCCCTATCATCCATCCCCACCCACCTGGGCCAGGCCATCATCTGATACATCCGCTTTCTGTGTCTGTCCCACCCTCTCTTGAAGCCCTCCACTGTGGATCTCTGAACCAGCTCACCAGGCAGTGCATTCCAAGGATCCACCACCCTCTCAGTGAAAACCTCCTCTCTTCCCCTCACCCTTCCACCTTCCAACTTCAAACCATGCCCTCTGGTGATACCTCCCTGCTTTAGTCTAAAGATCCCCTCTGTGTTTACCCTATTTATTCCCTTGAGGTACTTGAAGACCTCAATCATGTCCCCTGTCTCTCCTCTCCTCCAATGAAAACAGGCAGAGCTCCTCAAGTCTGTCCTCATACGTCAAATCCCCTAGTCCTCATATCGTCTTAGTTGCCCTCCTCTGTACCCTCTCCAGGAGCTGTATGTCCCTCTTCAAGTGTGATCTCCAGTACTGTACACAGTACTCAAGGTGTGGTCTAACCAGTCCATTGTACAGCAGCAGAATCACTTCCCTGCTCCTAGAGGTGATCCCCCTTACGATGCATCCCAACATCCTGTTTGCTTTGCTAGCTGCTCTCCTGCACTGCTCAGAGTTATTCATACATGCATCCACCATGACCCCTAGGTCTTTTTCCCCTGTTGAGACCTCCAGTGCCTCCCCTCCCAGGGTGTACCTGTGTTTAGGGTTCCCCCACCCAAGATGTAACACCTTGCACTTGGCGATATTGAAATGTAATTTCCATGTGTGAGCCCACCTTTCCAGGGTGACCAGGTCCCCTTGCAGGGACAACCTCCCCTCTTCCCCCTCAACTACTGCTCCCACCTTGGAGTCGTCAACGAAGAGACTTATTTCACACCCTATACTCTCCCTGATGTCCGATATGTATGCATTAAACAGGATCGGACCCAGGACCGAGCCCTGTGGTACCCCACTACCGACCTCTCTGAGGTTTGAGAGCTCCCCACTAACCACTACTCTCTGAGTGCGTCCAGGTAGCCAGTTTTCAATCCATCTGACCATCAAAGGGCCTACTCCCAACCCCGCCAGTTTCTCCACCAGACCATTGTGGGGACAGAGTCAAACACCTTGCTGAAGTCCAAGAAATACATCCACAGGCTTTCCCTGTCCAGTTCTGATGTTACCCATTCAGTGAGACTCCACAGGATTGGTTTGACATGATCTACCTGGCACAAACCCATGTTGCCGACTATCCAGACCTCCCACCTCCACCAAGTACACCCCCAATCGTTCCTTTAGTATACTCTCCATTAATTTTCCCACCACCGAGGTCAAACTGATGGGTCTATAGTTACCTGGTACTTCCCTCGACCCCCTTTATGGATTGGCACTACATGTGCCTCTCGCCAATCCCTAAATACCCTCCCTGTCTCAAGCGACCTGTTGAAGAGCTCTGCCAGGGGTGCAGCCAGTATGTCCACCAATTCCCATAGTACTCTCGGATGAATGCCATCTGGCCCAGGAGGTTTATCTTTCTTCAGGGTCTTAAGGGCTAACCACACCCTTTCAGTGGAGATAGCATCATCCGTCCCCTCCAACTTACTGGCCTTTTTATCCTTATCCTGATGTGACACCCCTGGGGTACCTCTCCCTCTCTCTTGCTCCATTTCTGTTGCTCCCCTGATCCCACTCACTTTCGCTTCTATCCCCATCATTCCTTGCTTTGTAGATATCCCATCCCCCTCCCTAGTGAGCACAGAGGCAAATGGCGCAGTCGCTCTGCGAAATCACCTTTTGGGATTGAGTAATGAAATGATAGTACCACTGTTCATGAGGCGGTGTCCCAAAAAGCCCATGTTGAAAATGTGGGGTGAAAATACCAACAAACAACTGGGGTGTTAGGGTTTCCAACTGTAACACCCCACCCCCCACCCTGTAGAGACAGGTAAGCATCAGGCTTGTGCCTTGGGGTCGTCAGTCGTAATGCTCACACCATCTTCCCCACCCTGTAGCCACGGATAGGCATCGGGCTGTGCCTTGGAGTCTTTGACCCAAACATTCACCCCATTCTCCTATAGTGCACCCCTCTTAGCTTGTTTCATTATGGAATGTGGTAGGCATTAGGGCTGAAGACTTCAAGGCACACCGCGATGCCTGTCAGTGTCTGCAGAGTGGGAGGTGGAATGGTGTGAGCATTATGGCCAATGACCCAAAGGGACACCCCCAATGCCTGTCAGTCTCTGCGGGGTTGGGTGGGGCATTAGGGTTGGAAACCCTAATGCCTCGTTAAGGAAATAAATCAGGGAGGGAAGTTCAATGTCACCTACTGTACCTTGATTTCTGTCTATCTGCAAGATCTCCTTGTCTCCTACCACCTGCACCTGGCACTCCGTTCTGCTGGTGGAGGCCTCCTTGGAGTTCCCAGGGTTAGGTTGCGGCATTCTGGGGACAGGGTGTTCTCGGTGGCAGTGCCTACCCTGTGGAACTCCTTTCCTGCTTATTTAAAGAAGGCTCCCTCAGTAGAAGCTTTAAAAATGGCCTAAAAACTTATTTGTTCCACCAAGCTTTAATTGACTGATTAATTGTTTATTTTAAAGGAGTAGATAGATGAATTTTAAACCCGCTCCCCGCTGAATTGTTGTGTACATTTTTTCTGTATAGTATTTTATATTGTTGTTTGGTTTTACTGTACAGTGCCCAGAGTCCCTGGAGATAGGCGCTTTTATAAATAAAATGTCTATCTAGCTATCTGTCTGTCTGTCTGTCTGTCTGTCTGTCTGTCTATCTATCTATCTATCTATCTATCTATCTATCTATCTATCTATCTATCTCAGCAAAGCCTTCAGCAACGTCCAACATAGAAGGCTAATTAACAAAATGAGAAGTCTGGCAATGGTGCACAAGATGATAAACTGAGTTAGAAACTGGCTGATGGACAGGAGGCAGAGGGTGGTGGTAATCGGATCCAATTTGGGGAAAGGGGGTGACCAGCAGGGTACCGCAGGGCTAAGTCCTGGGACCAGTCCTATTCAATGTCTTCATTACAGACATTGCAGAAGGGCTAGAAGGAAAGGTCTGTATGCCTGTTTGCAGATGACACCAACATCTTCAACAGAGTGAATACTCCAGAAGAGGTGGAGAAAATGAGCAGGGACATGGAGAGGCTTAAAAAATGGTCTAAGGAGTGGCAACTGAGGTTCAGTGCAAAGAAGTCTAAATAATGTACCTGAGAAGAGGGAAACCTGTGGAGAGTTACTGGATGGGGTGGAGGTGCTGGTGGTCACCAATGAAGAAAGGGACCTAAGAGTTATCAGTTTTGGTGACCAAAAGGTGTCAAAGCAGACCACAAATGTTACAAGGATGGCCAGTGATATGCTGGGGTGCATAAGAAGAGGTATCACTAGCAGAAGGCACGAGGTGGTGATGCCATTGTATAATGCACTAGTGAGTCCTCACCTACAGCACTGTGTGCAGTTCTGGAGGCTGTAAATGCACAAGGACATTGACAGGGTGGAGGCAGTCCACAGAAAGGCAACCAAGATGGTGCATGGCTTGCAACACAGAACATATCAGGAGAGATTAAAAGGACCTCAATATGTACTTATTGGAGGAAAGGAGGGAGTGGGGAAACATAATATATACGTTCAAGTACCTCAAGGGCATGAACAAGGTGCAGAGGTGGATATCTTTCAATACATAAAACATTCGGCATTGACAAATGCTTGTTTTTTATCCTAAAAAAAGAAAACTGTCCATCATTGTACGCTGTGTAACCCCCTTCCCTAAACAGTATACAGACACTGGGGGTGCCTAATCCCCCATGTCCTCATCTGTCCGTCCATTGTTGTGCACTGTGAACCCCCCCCCCAAACAGTATGCAGGCACTAGGGGTGCCCAATCCCCCAGCATCATCTGTCTGTCCATTGTTGTTCGCTGTGCAACCCCCCCAAACAGTATACAGACACTGGGGTTGCCCAATCCCCCAGTGTCCTCATCTGTTCAGCAAATTCCCTGAATGTCCATCATTGTTTTTTTTCCCTGTATAAAAGAAAGCTGCCCATCACTGTCCTTTCCGCCGTTAGCCAACCCCCCACCCTCCCACTCAGGATCCACCACCCCACACCCCCTGTACCCCATAGTTACCCACCAGAGGTCCGGCACTGTAATCTACCTTGGATTGCAGGCACATCTTTGCTCTTCAAAGCCGAACCACGAACTGAGGTAAGTGCTTCAATGTATTTCAATGGGGTTTGCGGCGTCAATGTATTTCAATAGGGTTTTCAACGTAATGCCATAACTTGGCCATTTTTAAATGTTTTTGCCCCAAATTTTCAACATATGCTTTTTGGGACCCCACCTCACAAACAACTTCACTGAAGCAATTTTCAAACATCCCCTTCCCCCATGACACCAGTGCACACGACGAACAGTCGGCATCGACAAATGCTTGTTATACATGTTGCTTAATGAGTCACTCAGTTTTGTCTATAAAATGTATTCTAAAACAGCTTTTTATCTATTCTTATTGATGTAGTCTATTTAAGAAGTTCCTTACTCTTTGATTGTAACTTACGGTACATGGAATAACAGTTAAATAATTTTCTTCTCACCTGTGATATGTCCATCTGTTATTTATGTCAAATTCACACTCTTCTAACATGTTTTTAATATGTCTTAAATGTAGATGTGTTTTTTGTCTTTTACATGATGGATGCTTGTCTTTCTGATTTTATTTGTAATGGCCAATAGTCAATCAATAAAGGTTACAGACTGACAATAATTCTGAACTAACATAACTGGTTCTGGAGCAAACTACTGGAAGCAACTGACCTGTTGCAACTCTTGATGGTTTGAGAAGGACTTTGGGCTATAGTGCATATGAAATGCTATAGATAAAACTAAATTCCTTTACTTACTGTAAGCTTAATCCAAGAATGTTGTTTAGTAGTTACCTGTGCTTATATTCTGTAGCAAGGACACCAGAGGCTACTGGGTACAAACCTGTCTAAGAACAACTCTGCTGTACTTTTCCAGGAGCAAAATATGGTGTATTTCAACAACTAAAAATGTATGGTTAGGGTCTATTATGTATTGAAATCTATACACTCAAAAATGCCTTTGTACCATAGAATGGCACAATGAATTTCAAAAAGTTATTGGGCCATAGTTCTGATGTCACTACTATGGCACAATGAATTTCAGCAAAGACATACTCTTGCCAACATTTACACATGCTCAGCTATCTATCTGTTTCAGTTTATCTACAGCGCCTCTCAACAGATATATATTTTTTTAACAGGCAGAGTTAATCAGATGGCAAAACAGACATCAAAACCTCCATACCAACTACCACTAACTTCACGTAATCAGTTTACCAGTTTCAAATTAAATGTATTGTGTCTTTAAATGTGTAAAATGCTTATGTTTTCTATTAGTTCACACATCCAAATGAGCATCAAACATACTAATTCAGTTCATTTTTGAAATGAAAGCAAAACTATTGTACTTCACTCATGTTTTCTTTGTTTTTCCTCAAAACATCCACTAAAACATGTGGCCAACCATGCCCAACTCAGTTTGTGTATCCATCTTGGTGTTCTCTCTTGAAGTCTTATTAAGTCATCTCAACCTCTAAATGGAAATACAGCCTTGTTGTGCATAGTTGCCTCTACATTATTCTATATATAAGAAATTCACTACATAGTGCTGCAGTGTACTACAGGAGCCTTTGGTCTTAATTAAATGTTTATTTTTTTAATGTTGTGTACAAGTCTCTCAATTGTTCACCAAGTCTGGTTCCCACTTTACACAAAAACCCAGTTTCATCAGACATGCAATATACTGTACCTGGTTGCTGATTTTGACTGATAAAATGAAAGTTTTCAGCAATCACATTTGTATTTGGTAAACAGTGGCCTTCTCTTCACAAGCGCACAGTACCTGAAGCTACCCTCGTCCCCTAGCCAATCAGACAATGCAGGAGCCAGGCCTAGTTTCAGTGGCAGATTCTGAAATTCTGCTTGGACTTCAGTACAAACTGCCGTTGGTATTTCTCATCTTCCACCACCACGGAGAAGCTGCAGGGGGCTGTGAGGTTGGGTCTTCCTACCCCCCTCCCAATGATAACTACCTGAGTCTTCTCTCCACAGGTGGGCAGTACCTGAAGCTACACTCATCCTCCAGTCACTCAGACAAGGTGGGAACGGGGCATAGTTTCACTGTTATCTGTGAGACTGCCTGTCAAGCAGGCCCTGCACAGCAGGCCAGGGTGCTAAAGGCCACAGGAATAAGGGCATCAAAGGAGTCTGCCTGGAGTCAGATGTGAGTCAGCCATTCAGCCATTCACTCTGCTCCTCCAGACTGTCTTCTGTATTTCCGGAACTTAGCTCTCCTGCAGATCTCCAAACTCTAGCCTGACCCTTCCGGACTTCCTTCTCTTTAGGCAGGAAAGGGGAAAATGTGGTAGAGGCATTGCCATAGTATATACACCACAGCCTTTCTAGTATTGTAGAATGGGTGTCAGGGAGGCCATACCCACCTCCTGCAATCCTTATCTGCCATCAAATTCTCTGTTTTCATGTTTCTAACCTTAATTAGCCTATATTGTAGTTAATCGTCCAGGCCTATTACTTTGTTTGTGAAACCTTAGCTAGTCACTGCTCAGCTTAATTTATGCATACTACTGTTGTACTGCTTTGTTATTGCAGTCCTCATCCCACCTCTTCTCTGCCATGTTCCTTACACTTCTCTGCCTTCTCTATTCCCCCTCCCACTCCCTTCTTTTCCACCTCCCTCCCACATCCAATTCACCTACCCTCCTATTCCAACCACCCTTCACCCCTCCTACCCCCCTCCCCTCCTCCTTTCCTATCCACCCTGGTCTCCTCTGTCACAAATCCACTCCGGGGGTCAGGCCCTCTGCTCCCACAGTGCCTAACCTTTAAGTGTAATTTGTGAACAGGGGCACCCTCCTGTTTGTTTTGGGTCAGAGCAACCTACCAGTCTTGAGTCCTGGGGTGAATTATGAACCCTCTTTAGCTAGCACACCCAGGTAACAGGTTCGGATATCACACACTCTTCTGGGAAAGCAGCACAATATACTTGGCCCAGCGGGCACACAACCAACCTGGTTCACAACCCCCTTCCGACTCAATTGAGACGCTGGTATTTTTCTTACCTTGCTGGATCTTTACACAGATCCTTGTTAGCATGGCTGCATAAGGTGACACAATAAGCATTAAACAGCTGTGCTAGAATATTAAGACTGTTCCACCATTCACACTCAAAATGAGAAAATGTCTTAGGTAGGTTTAAAAAAAAACAAATTTACTAAAACTAAAAAATAGTAAATAAATGCAGTACCTCAAACAGAACATATATACATAATGATTACAGTCAGAAAAGAAATGGACAATTACAAAACAAAGTGCCTTGTAACTGAATTAACTAGTTCTAACTCAGTTTCGGTTGGTAAAGGTTCACACTGCAATTGTCTTGGCAGAAGTGTCTCTTAGGAGTCCAGAAGTAGAAGTGTCTGTTCTTCCAGCCAGCTTGATAATATCAGAGGCCAAAATGTCCCTCCCATCCTGTGATGTCACTGCTCTGGCTATTGGCATGAGGTCACTCTTAGTCCTGTAATTAATTGATCAGTCACATGCCCCTGCACACTGCTAAACATTCCACTTAAAAAATGTATGTACTTCCTATTTAGTGAGCCACAGAGCATGCTTTATGACAGGTCAGAATTACCCCTTTGATCTTTCAGAGAAACATCCTGGAAACACTTCTCATAGCTAGGTGAATTTTCATAGGTATCTATCAGAAACTGCTTTCGTCCTGATATGCCACAAAAGACAATATTTCATGACAAGCTGCCTGGGTTCAAAACAGTGGATTATTTTATAACCTGGTTTTATTATAGTCCCAGGAAGTCAGCTTTTTTTCCAAACCATCTGTTCTAGCAAAAAAGGGCAGAACATTTTGTTTTCTTTTAAAAATCCAAGGTCCCACGATGCCTTGTGTTGACTGCTATGTTTCACAAACAAAATTCTAAAACATACATTTACATCAAAATTATATACACATAAGTGGCAGATGATGATTCCTGTTACACTCCTCCCTCCTAGACTGAATTTAGGAGGATCCATTCCTAGGCATGGGATGAGTTCCCTAAATTCAGTTCACTGCTCTAATTGTTGGGATAGACCATCTGCATTTGCTTTTGACAATCCGGCCCTGTGGGTAATGGTCATATCATATCCCTGTAATGCAAGGCTCCATCTTAGAAGCCTACCATTTGTCTTACCCATTTGGGATAGCCAAACCAGGGAGTTATGATCCATCTGTACCTCAAAGTGCCTCCTGTATAGGTATGGCTCTAATTTCTTCAGTGCCCACACCAGGGCCAGGCACTCCTTCGCCACTGTAGAATAAGCCTGCTCCCTGGGAAGTAATTTCTTACAGAGGTACACTATTGGGTGACCCTTCCCTTGGTTAGAAGTTTGACTAAGTACTGCCCCAATACCCACATCTGAGGCATCTGTCTGGACTACAAATGGTTTACTTTAGTCTGGACTGGCTAACACAGGAGCACCACACAGTGCCTCCTTTAGCTGTGTAAAGGCTCATTCATAGGCTAGTTCCCAGTTTACCCTTTTAGGCATTCTTTTCTTTAGCAGACCAGATAGGGGAGCTGCCAGGGCACTGTAGTTTGATATAATTTTTTTCAATAGTACCCTGTGGTCCCTAGAAAACTTTGAACCTGCTTCTGTGTTGCATGTTTGGGCCACACCTCTATTGCCTCAATCTTTGCTTGATTAGGAGGGAGCTGTCCCTGGCCTACTACATGCCCTAGGTATGTTACTTCTGCCATGGCCACCTTGCACTTTTCAGTTTTCACTGTGAGCCCAGCCCTCTGTATCCTGCCCAACACTTCTTTAAGGTGGAACAGGTGTTCCTTCCAGCTGGCACTGAAGATGGCAATATCATCCAGGTACACCATCGCACACTCTTCAGTACCATGTAACACCTGGTTCACCAAACTTTAGAAGGTGGCAGGGGCATTCTTCATTCCAAAAGGCATTACCTTAAACTCAAATAACCCTATTGGAGTGATGAAAGCTGACCTCTCCCTAGCTCTGGCAGTTAACTCCACCTGCCAATACCCTTTCATCAGGTCAATAGTGGTAAGGTATGTTGCCCCTCCCAGCTTGTCCAGTAGTTCGTCCATCCATGGCATTGGGTGGGCATCTGACTTTGTGACTGCACTGAACCCATGATAGTCCACACAAAAACGAGTACAGCCATCTGGCTTGGGAACGAGGACTACAGGTGAGGCCCAGGGGCTGTGGGATTTCTGGATTACCCCAAAATCCAGCATTTCTTCCACCTCCCTCCTAATGTCCTTTAGGATGGCCTCTGACATCTGATATGTTGTCCACCGTATGGGCGCTTGCATCCCCGTATCTACATTGTGTATTGCTAAGGGGGTTAGTCCAGGCTTGGCATTAAACAATGGGTCAAAGTCTGCTAAAACCTCCCTTATTTCCTGGGTCTGTTCTGGGGTCAACTGGGGCAACAGTTTGATTATCTCCACAGAGGACTCCCACTTGCTTTCCTCCAGCAAGTCCAGAAGGGGGTCTTCCTCATCCGTCCCCTCCCTAGGACTACACACTGCACATACCATGTCAGCCATATTTGCACATGGCTTCATCATGTTGACGTAGTACATCCTTTGGCTAGGTCTCCTGTCAGGCAGTTCCACAATGTAATTTACATCATTCAACTGCTTGACTACTTTGTATGGTCCTGCCCGCTCAGCCTACAGCTTGTCCCTCCTGACTGGGATTAGGACCATGACCTCTTGACCCACCGTGGCTCTGTGGTTGTACCATAACTTTTGCTTCTGCTGGGTGGCTGCCAGGTTGCTCTATGCTGTTCCCATAAGTTCCTTCAGCTTTTCCCTAAACTTAAAGACACAGTCCACTATGGAAGTTCCCTGGGTGGCATGCTTGCCTTCCCAGTCCTCCCAGATCAAGTCTAGGGGCCCGCGCACCCTGCATCCATATCAGAGCTCAAAGAAGGAAAGCCCTGTTGACTGCTGGGTCACCTCCCTGTATGCAAACAACAGGTGGGGAAAGTATTTCTCTCACTCCCTCCCATGCTGTTCAGCAAATGCTTGGAGCATCGATTTTAGGGTACCATTAAACCTTTCCACAAGCCCATTGGCTTGCGGGTGATAAGGTGTGCATCTCTGCACCACCCCATTCTTCTCCCACAAACATTTCATCAGGTCCGACATGAAGGAATCCCCTCAATCAGTGATAACCTCCTGCGAGAACCCAACACGGGAGAAAATCCCTAGCAAGGCATCTGCCACTTTGTCTTCCTCAGTGAGGTTACGGCGACTGCCTCTGGGCACCAGGTGGCATAATCCACCACTTTTAAGATAGACTTCTTCTCAGAGGAGCGGGGGGTATCCAAAGGCCCCACAATATCCATTCCTACCCTCTGGAATGGCTCCTCCAGTATGGGTAAGAGAATTAGGACGGCTTGGGTTTTAGTATCCGCCTTCCCTATTTCTTGGCACTGGTAACAAAACCTGCAATATTCCTTCACCTGCTGGGTGAAGTTGGGCTAATAGAAATTCTGGGCCAATCACTGTGTATTGCGTGCAATTCCCAGATGCCCAGACATGAGGATATCATGAGCAATCTTGAGTAACCACTCATGGTACCCCTGGAGAAAGAAAAGCTGCCTGCCCATCACCCCTCCCCCCTCTGTCCTTACATCCTGCATATACAGCATTCCATTGTTCCAATACACTCTATGTCTTCCATCACCTCCCTGTGTCCCCTTAGATTCTGCCCAAGCCCTCAGCCTCTCTAAACTAGGATAATTTCTCTGAGCAGCTTCAAAATCCTTACATGTTCCTAAGGCATGGGACAGGTCCCCTTCAGTTTCTAAATTAGGTCCCTAGTAGCAGCGTCAGGGAATTCAGGGTCACTGCCATCCCTAACCCTCTGACCGCTGGTTACCTCTCCCTCCTCAGAGTAACCTTCTGTAGCAGGTTTTGTTAACTGCTACATGGAGAATTTCTACCTCCCTTTCACTACTCTCCATATCAGGAGACACAGGCTGGGGAACCAGTCTCCCAGTGTTTTCCACAGGTGCTTCTATGGGGTCCAGGGAACCACAATTGGTCTTTGTCATCTGACTGTGGATAACCGCACACACCATGCCCTTTTGGAGATTGTTCACTATAATCACATCCAGGGCAAGATTTTCTACCACTGCAGCTTTTTGCACAGCCTCTTCTGTCTCACCCCAGTCCGGGAGAACACTAGCAAGTGGCATAGTTTTCTCCTCCCCAGTGAATCCCCGTACTGTAATGAACTGATTAGGTATAAGCTGTTCAGACACAACCAAATCCCCTTTTACCAAAGTAAGGGATGCCCCCTTGTCCCTTAACCCATGGATTTGCACCCCATTTACAGTAAGTTGGTGTATGTGCTCCCTGATGTTTATAGGCATGCTTTCAGGGATACACAGTGCACCCACCTCTGTTCAAGCACCATTTGGGGCACTCTGTGCCTTTTTAGGACACTGTCTTGCAAGATGCCCAGGTTGTTTGCAAAACCAT
This sequence comes from Neoceratodus forsteri, assembly GCA_016271365.2. Lineage (NCBI taxonomy): Eukaryota > Metazoa > Chordata > Ceratodontiformes > Ceratodontidae > Neoceratodus > Neoceratodus forsteri. Next base: position 1,730,787,584 of record CM057456.1, read on the forward strand.
CATTCATAATTTCTTTTATCAGGCAATTCCTTTCTCTGTAACCTGGGGCTGCCCGCTTTCTGTGGAGGCAATCAGGGTTTTATCTGCCCTGAAGGTGTGCTTTTTCCTTTCTGCACTGCCAAACCTGCCCCACTCCCTTTCACAGCAGGCCTGCTCCTGGCATAGCGGTCTGAAAGCTCAGCAGCCTCCTGCACTGTTTTTGGATCTTGGTCCTCCAGCCAGGTTTTCAACTCTGCTGGACAAGCCCAAAAGAATTGCTCCAAAAGTTTCAAAAACTGACGTTGCTTTGTGGCTAGTTCCTCGTAGCTCATGTCAGGGCTCTCCTGAGCTTACGGAACTTAACTCTGTACATTTCAGCTGTCCGTTCATAATATTTAAGCAATGTAGCTTTAAGTTTGCCATAATCATTACTGTCCCGATTGTTCATTTGACCCAATGCATCACCAGCTTTACCAGTAAGCAGCAGGGATAGCTGGAAGCTCCAGGACTCTCGGGGAATTTTTGCCTGAATGCATACCTTTCCAAATGAATTTAAAAATGCATCCATATCCTTCCACTCTTTAAATTCAGCTATCAATTTAGAATTTTACTTGTAACCCAGTCCTGGAGTTCCAGGTTCACCCATGCCACTTATCTAATCTGGTACTGGTCATTGGAGTTGTGGCTTCTCCAGTTCAAATGTCTTCTGGCGCTCCCTCTCCTATCTGTCAGCCTTTCTCTGAAGCTGTTGCTCTCTTTCCTCTGCCTCTCTCCAAAGCTGGTTTTCTCTTTCCTCTGGCTCTCTCTCATGCTGGTTTTCCTTTTCTTGCTTCTCCAGCTCCATCTGGAACTTCCTCTGTTCGAATTCCAGCTCCATCCTCCTCAACGTTAGCTGCAGCCTGATCCCTTCTGGCTCCAATGTTGTGGTGACCTTCCCCTGCTGCTGTGGTCCTGGGATCCCTCTGGTCCTGATGTCCTCCTCCCTGGGACTGGACAATGCAGTGGATCCTGGCCCCTTCACACCCACGGTCTGGTCCCTTTCAATCACCGACTGTGACTCAAGGTCCTGGACTGTCGCTTGTGCATCGGCTGCCACAAGAGCCTCCACAATGTGCTGTATTCACCGTAGGTGGAAGCCATCTTCTTCCCTTATCTATGGCTACACTAGCTTGTACCCGAAAAAAAAATTAAACAGGTAGGGGACTTTAGATTGTAACCAAAATTATGTATTTCTTTTAAAAGAAAACCTGCCTTGTTTGTGTGTGAAGTGTTATAGTTTATCAATCCAACACACTGGACTGTTAATGCCCGTGCCACCAAATAATTGCACAGTATGCAAACAAATCTTTTAGATCGTACCGCTGCACACCAAATCTGTCACAAATCCACTCCGGGGGTGAGGCCTTCTGCTCCCACAGTGCCTAACATTTAAGTGTGATTTGTGAACAGGGGACAAACAGGGACACCCTACTGTTTGTTTTGGGTTCAAAGTAGTGGATTGTTTTATAACCTAGTTTTATTATAGTCCCAGGAAGTCAGCTTTTTTTTTCAAACCATCTGTTCCAGCAAGCAAGGGCAGAACATTTTTTTTCTTTTAAAAATCCAAGGTCCCACAATGCCTTGTGCTGACTGCCATGTTTCACAAGCAGAATTCTAAAACATATATTTATATCAAAATTATATACAAATAACTGTCAGTGATTCCCGTTACATCCTCTACTCTCTCTCCCTTAACCTGGAGTTTCACTGTGCCCTCCTCTCTTGTCACCACCATCCCACCTTACTCTCATCCCTACTCCAAGGGTAGGAAGTCCCTTTCACATCCTCCTCCTCATTCCCCTGCTTCTCCTCCTGTCTGGCAATCTGGAAACCAACCCTGGTCCCTCCCCTCCCTACCTTTCCACCTCTGCTATTGCCAAGGGTCTTAGAATCTTTCATCTTAATGCTAGGAGCCTCCTCCTTAAGCTCAACCTCTTTTCTGTCAGGGATCAACAACATTCCCCTGATGTCATCCGTATTTCTGAATCTTGACTCTCCTGCAGATCTCCAAGCTCTAGCCTGCCCCTCCTTGACTTCCATCTCTTCAGGCATAACACGGGGAAAACATGGTAGAGGCACTGTCATCTATGTATGCCAGAGCCTTTCCTGTACTATGGCTATCAGGGAGGCTGTACCTTCCTCCCATGCAATTCTCCTTTTCAGGCTCTCATTCTCCTCCTCTGTTCCCATCTTCACTGGTATTTTCTATGCCTCACCCCAAAGCTCCCTCTTCTCTCTGGTTGACTCTCTTTCCACCATCACCACTCATTCCTCCACAGTTGAAGTCATTCTCCTTCAGAATTTCAACATAAATTAGCTGTCTTCCACCTCCAGATCAACCATCCACAGGAATGAGTCCCTTAATCTTTCCAAGATTATCTCTGAACCCACTTGGTTCAATCCCCAATCCCCAAAACATTCCCTGCTAAACTGGGTTCTTTTCTCCCACCGCCATCACATTGCTTCAGCAGGTATATTGCAGAATTCATTCAGTAACCTCTGTATGATGTTCTGAGACATAACAATCCAGCATCCTCTCCGAAATACATCTGGTCCAGGTCCCTCCAGTTGCTAAATATCAACACTCTCCTGAGCGTCCTCGCTGCTACAGATTGGTCAATCATCCTCCAAAGACAGTGAATAAGTGCTGCGCTCTTCAGAACACAGACAGGGTGCTGATGCAGGGCTGCTGCCCTATAGTACAACACAAACAAACTGGTACCAGCACTCCAGACAAAGCCTTTATGTGGTGAAGCACCAAGGCAGTTTGGTGTCATGGACACTGTTCCTTACTTACTAAGGAAATTTAAATCCTCAAATAAAACAACATGCTTTTGCAAGAATTAAGGGGTGGACTTCCTTCATTGGAGTTATTCCTTAACTCCTGGCTCTGGAGTGCTGGTACCAGTTTGTATATGTTGGTCAATCATCCTCTCTGCCTCTGATACTGATGCGGCCCTCGCCCTATTTCACTCCAAATTCTCCTTAGTCTGGGACAAGTACCCTCTTAAGAGACCTAGGGTTAAAATTCACTCCACCCCTGGATTACCTCCAAAATCATCGACCAGTGCATGTCCCATGATCTTGCCTGAGCCTCCTATAAATTAGCCCACTCCCTCTCTGACCTGGTCTCCTATAGTGTTCGAAATTAACACATTTTGTTACACAGAATACTTAATGAAATTCACTCATTTTGCGAAATATTTCACAGTTACGAAATGTGAAATTTCACGCTCCGTGAGCAAAAACAGCGAAATTCACCACTCACGGGTAAAATTTCACCATTTTCGGTATACAAGGGACATGATTCATTAATATATAGCCCAAACACACCTTGTGTGTCTTCTGCCTCTGTCTGCTGTTGATGTAAGGAATGCAGAGGGGTCATGTCTACTGCTTTTTACTACCAACTAGCACTCCTGTAAAGCACTGGAAAAATATACTACCGGAAGGTATGACTCAAGGGTAGGGATGTACTGTAATACAAAATAATCCCTGGTGTCTAGTGGTCCCATCTCCACCGGCCGATCACTGACCCAAATTGACAAATTGAAGAATCCCCACCCACCCACCCCTTGAGATTTCCATCAATTTCCCATCACCACTTTATAAAATTAAAAAACAATTCGATTCCCTGGTGTCTAGTGGACCCCGCACCCCTCCACCTTGTCATCAGATAGTGCCTCCTCCCAGTACCCCAAGTGGGCCACCGGCACAGCCCTCCACGGCCAGCAGCCCGACTGAGCGCTTCAATGAATGAGCGCAAATAATAAATGTTTAAAAAATCATTTAAAAGGGGGAAAAAGACTTGTCTTAATGATTTTTCTTACAAAATGTAATGGGGGACATTGTATAATCACAATAAATCATTCCAGGGTGTGGATTATGCTGGGATTTACCCACTTCTGGTGTGGTTGAACCACACCAGGCATTGGTAAATCCCAACATAACCCACACCCTGTCCTGGTTTATTGCTTAAATATTCCCCTATGCCTATCCCATGCATGTTTGAAATCCCCTGTCATTTTCACCTCTAGCACTTCAGCTAGCAGTCTGTTCCAGGCATCTACCACTCTTTCAGTGAAGCAGCGTTTCCTCACATCCCTCATAAACTTAACCTCTCCAGCTTCATTGCATGCCTTCAGGTTCTGGTCCTGGTGCTGGTTCTCATTTGAAAGAGACTCCCTTACTGCACCCTGATCACCCTTGTGACGTACTTGTAGTTCTCTATCATGTCCCCTCTCGCTCTCCTCCCTTTCAGGGTGTACATCTTGAGATCCCTCAGTCTGTCCTCATAAGGCTTTTGATGCAACTGTGGTACTTGTAGGTCTCTATCATGTCCCCTCTCGCTATCCTCTCTTCCCAGGTGTACATTTTGAGATCCTTCAGTCTCTCCTCATAAAGCTTTTGATGCAACCTTTGCACCATTTCAGTTGTTCTCCTCATGACTGCCTCAACCCTGTCTATGTCATTTCTGAGGTGCAGTCTACTGAACTGCACACAATATTCCTGGTGGGATCTCACAAGCGGGTGGTACAGTGGCAACACCACCCCCCTCCTGCTAGAGATACCTCTCCCTAAGCATCCCATTATCTCACTGGCCATACCCACTGCTTTGCTACACTGCCCTACTATTTTGAGGTCATCAGATGTCAGATATGATAACCCCAAGTTCCCTTTTCTGCTTAGTAACTGTCAGTACTTCCCTCCCATCCTATACTTAGCTCCTGGGTTCCTATGACCTAGGTGCATGCTTTTGTACTTTTTGCCATTGAACCCCAGCTGCCATGCTCTTGACCACAACTCAAGTTTCCCAAGGTCCCTACACATTCTCTCCACTCCCTCTTGAGTGTCCACACTATAACAGATTGTGGTGCCATCTGCAAAAATGCATACCTTCTCTTCCAGTTCTTCTGCAATGTCACTTTTGAAGACATTGAAGAGAACTTATCCCAATACTGAGCCCTGCAGAACCCCACTGGTCACTCGCTCCTCATTAGAGTGAGTGCCGTTAACCACCACCCACTGTCACCTATCCATTAACCAGTTCCTTACCAAATTCACCACTTTGGAACCCACCACTAAACTACTCAATTTCTTTATCAATCAATCAATCAATCAATCAAAATCTTTATTTATTCAGGTGAACATCATTGAGCATAGCTCATTTACAAGATGGACCTGATTGGTCATAAACAACAAAATGGTTTAAACTCACAAATATACAAATATAGAATGAGTACAGTAACAAAGACTTTTTAAGAATAAACAACAAAGAATGAGCAAATGCAATAATATACACATATATCCAAGGCAAGTAAACAGTGGTATTGGGCACTAGAGCAAATATAGAAAAAAAAGTAATGAGTAGGGGTTTAGGAGGTAGATAATATAGAAGTTAATGGATGAATGCATGAACAGATATGGGAGGGGAATCTAATGGGGCAGGGTGAAAAGGGTCTGAAGAGGCTAGGAATTGTGGAAGCAGTTGCATATCTCTGGGAAAAGATTTAGGTACAGCTTTTTGAAGGAGACTACAGGAATGAAAGTGTTCAGCTTCAGGGTCTTTTGTAGAGAGTTCCAGATGTGTGCTAGAAAGTAGTTGATTGCAGCCCTTCCATGTCGGGTACATGCCTTAGGTAGATTCAGCAAGATGAGGTTATTGCTTCTTAGGGCATATGGCCTTGGAGTAACAAGAGAGAAGCAATCAGAAATGTAGGATGGTAGTTTATTTGTCAGAGCTTTGTATATCCAAAGAGCAGCATTTTTGTTCCTTCTGTGATGTAGGGATGTCCAGCCAACTGCAGCATAGAGAGACAGTGGGTACTGAAATGAAGGTCAGTGATGAACCTTAGAGCTCTATGGTACAGGGTATCCAGTTTATTTAGGTAGGACAGGGAGCAGTGGCCATATAGGAAGTCTGCGAATCAAGGAGGGATATAAATGAAGCCTGGATTAATCTCTGCTTAGATTCTCTGTTTAGAAAATGTTTGATCCTGAAGAATAGGCCAAGCCTTTGCCTTAGTTTTTCAGGAGCTCTTCAATGTGTTGGTGAAATCAAGCCTGTTGTCAATCCAGACCCCCAGATATTTGAATTTATCTACATAATCAAGGCTCTCACCAAGGACGGTAGAAAGTTGGGGAAGAATGTTCGGTGAGTAGGTATTGGTGGAGATGAACATAGCTTTAGTCTTCTTGGCATTTAATAGAAGCTTCTTTTCAAGTAATTTGTGTTGCAGTAAGGAGAAGTCAGCTTGTAGTAGATCATAGGCATTTTTTGGTGATGGATTGCTTACATAAAGGACAGTGTCATCTGCAAAAAGGTGAACATTAGAATTTGTGAGGCCTGAGTCAATGTTATTGATGTAGATGGCAAAGAGGATAGGGCCCAAGATGGAGCCTTGAGGAACTCCTCTTAAGAGTGGTTTTGAGGAAGAAAGGTTGCCTTCACTTTTTACCTGCTGCACCCTACCAGAGAGGTAGCATTTGAACCATTTAAGAGAGATAGGGTCTAGGCCTAGGGAGTGCAGTGAGGAGATTAGAAGATCATGATCCACAGTATCGAATGCTTTACTTAAATCCAGAAATACAGCACAGATATTATTTTTTTATCTAGTTCAGTCTGTCAGTCATTTGTAACTTTGCTAAGGCAGAAATGAAGTGTGTGATGGCTCTGAACCCAGATTGAGCAGGGTTAAGGAGGTTGTTAGCATTGAGGTAGTCATTTAGTTGGATGCTTACCAGTTTCTCTAACATCTTGGACAGCACTGGAAGGATGGAAATAGGCCTGTAGTTGTTGAGATCCATGGGGTCACCTGCTTTAAGGAGGGGAAACACTTGTGCTGTCTTCCACAAAGAAGGAATAGAGCCAGTAGATAAGGACATGTTGAAGAGGTGAGTTAGGGGGGCTGCAATGGCATGCAGTGCAATTTTTAAAAAGAAAGGGTCCAGAGAGTCTGCACCAGCGCTTTTAGTTGTATCCAGGCGGAGCAGTAGGTCTTCTACTTGTTTTAATAAAATTGGCTTGAAAGAAAATGTAGAGGTAGCATTCTGAGCTTCAGTGGAATGGAGAGTAAGTTGAGAGCGCATCAAGTTTGCTGGAGATGAGTCAAAAGCTAGGCCTGCTGTAGTAAAATGATTATTGAAAGCACCTAAAATTTCATACTTGTCAGTAAAGATCACATTGTTGAGGTTCACTTGAGATGGTAAAGAGGTGCTAGAGTCTTGCCCTAGGATTCCTTTGATAGTGCCCCAGAATTTGGCTGGGTTGTGGTAGGTGGCATCCAGCTCTGCTGTATAGAAGGCAGCCTTAGCATCTCTCACTTTTTTAGTGCAGCTGTTCCTGGCTTGTCTGAATTGTACCCAGTCGTTTGGATCTTTGGTCTTCCTAGCCTTTTTCCAGAGCTTGTCTCTAGCAAGCAGTGCAGATTTAAGATCAGCAGAGACAAGATTTGCATTTAATTCTGACACTGGTGACTGGTGCATATGTATTGAGGGCCCCTAAGATTATGTCATTTAGCACCTGCAGTGCTGACTCCACAGAAGCTGAGAGGTAGAATTCTTGCCAGTGTTTGGAGTGACACCAATTTTGGAGATACTCTGCAATGTTAAAGTTCTTTTTAGACCTTCTTGGGAGGAATTTTGCAGGGTTAGCAGGCTTGATGGAAGATCTTATACCAGCTATGAGGCAGTGATCATTCTCCCATGCAGCACAGTGTCAAAGGCCTTGCTAAAGTCCAAACAGGCCACATTCACTGCTCTCCCCTGATCTATTTCCATGGTCATCCAGTCAAAAGAATCAATCAGAATCATCTGGCATGACCTCCCACCAGTGAATCCATGCTGCCTTTCGTCTTGTAACCCACTGGATTTACGATACTCTACCAAGCTTTCCTTTAACAGGGTTCCCATTAACTTCCCGACACACAAAAAGATGCAGCGCTACCCCACCACTGATGTGAGACTGAACAGCCTATAGTTGCTAGCCTCCTTCCTGCTGCTGCTCTTGTGGAGTGGAACCACATCTGCTCTCCTCCAGTCATCCAGAATCATGCCTGTTTCCAGAGAGTTGTTGAATAGGGCCATCAATGTTATAGCCAGCACCTCCCTGAGTTTCTTTAGTACCCTTGGTTGTACCTCATCCAGTCCCATAGTCTTGTCCACTTTTAGAGTTGAAAGTCCATTCAGGAGTCTTTCCTCTGAAAATGGACTTGTGTCCACCTCCCCCCTTTGCTCCAGCTGCTCCCTGGTGGTCTGTGCCCCCTCCCTCCACTGTGAAAACTAATCAGAAGTAACTGTTCAGGATGTCTGCTTTTTCTTGATCCTCTCCTGCGCAGTCTCCCTCTGCCATCCTCCTTAACCTCACTATCCATCTCTTTCTTCTCCTAACTTAGGTACCTGAAGAAACCCTTATCCCCTTTAGCTATCCCTTAGGCTATCCTTTCCTCTGTCTGCACCTTTGCTCCCTTTGCTGGCTTTCCTGCTTCTCTCTGTTTTACTTGGTACACCTCCCTGTATTCCTCCCTCTGCATTTCCTTACACCTGCTGAATGCCATCCTCTTTCCTTTCACCACCTTGGTCACTTCCCTACAGAACCACAACACTTTTTTTCCTTCTTCTTTTACTCACTTCCTTCATGCAGAGGTTGGTTGTCTTAATTATGCCCTTCCTTATTTCTCTACACTGTGTCTCTACCCCTCCCTGGCAATCCCCCTGTGAGGCAGTTTCTGAGGCAGTCTGCTATTTCTTTAAAATCCACCCTCCTAGGGTCCAGAACCCTTATCCTTGTGTGATTTCCCTCTTTTCCAATCTTTTTGTTAAACCACACCGTACAGTGATCACTGGTACCTAGGCGATTGCCCACTGCACAATGCTGTCTCTGTTTGTAAGAATCTGGTCCAGCACTACTCCATCCATAGTATTTTATTTTATTTTATTGAAATCTAGGATTACAGATACCTTTGAGCAGGAACTGCTTGTTTACAAAGGTTTCACGTCGAAGGAATGGAGGGTATACATACATACAAAGGTCAACATAATAATACATAGTTACACAATAAAAGAAGTAAGAGACTGAGGCTTAGGAAATTCCAGTAATTCAAAATGTGCCAAATATTAGGTAGCATGACATACCAGCCAAGGGCAATCTTAGAAATAAGCACTGCAGGTGAGAGGGAAGGGGTTATGCAGGCAGGAAGGCCATTGTCAGAGGGTAGAGGGTGAGAGTAACAGCTCTAAAGGGAGGGAGGGAGGGGAGGATAAAGTCAGAAAATGCCCTGGGGGAGGGAGAGGGGGCAAGAGGGTAGGCAGATAGAAGGGGGCAAGGTGGGGAGAGGTAGCTGTCAAGACTGAAGTGGAGGGCAGTGAGCAGTGGGCCCCTGATTAGGTGAGGCAGTCACAACGACTAGTTGAAATGAGATGATGAGATAGTGGGTACCTTGACTAGCTGCCTGAATAAAGCCCCTTGTAAAGAGTCAAGGATGGCCCTGCTCCCTGCTGAAGCTGCAACTGGAAGGTTACAGTCCACATCTGGTAAATTGAAGTCCTCAACTTGCAGCACTTCCACCTTAGTTGCCATTCTGCTCATGGCTTCCCCAAGTGTCCTGTCCAACTCCTCTTCCTGTGCTGGAGAACTGTATACCAGCCCTGTACAGATAGTGGCCCCAGTCCCTGTCTCCTGGATGACCCACAGCACCTCCAGCTCTTCTGTTTCCTCTGAATGCCCCTGTACATCTATGGCCTTGATTCCCTCTGTCATATATACTAAAGCCCCTCCTCCCCTCCTCCCTTCCCTGTTTCTCCTGAACAGAGAGTAGCCCAATATGGCCATGTACCAGTCATGGCTGTCAGCACACCACAGCTCTGATATGGCCACCAAATCCAGGCTATGATGGCCTCCAGGTCTGGAATTTTGTTTTCCAGACTCTTTACATTGGTGCACATGGTTTTCTATACTTTACTCTCTCCCTGTCTGCTTCCGTTTCCCCTTCCCCTTCCCCCTCTTGCCTCTGCTGTTCCTTGAAGTGCTCCCTGATCCCCTCTTTCCTTGTTACCTTCCGTGTTACCTGTCTCCTTTACTCCTTTCTTCTTGATTTCCTTGTTTATAACTGTCTTTGTACTCCACCTTGTCCCCATCCCTCTCTTCTTGTGCTCCTGTCCTGGCAGAGCTTATTCCCCCGGCTCTCCCTCCCTGCTGCTGCTTCATCATCTGGGGAGATAATTGTTGCCTCCTTTAGTTATATAGTCATATAGCTTTTAATGATAAAACAATAGTTTATTTTCTGAGTGCCAGCATACCAAAGAAGTCATATGTCATGAGGAGCTGCAGCTTCTTTTATGACTTTTCCGCGCACTTTTCAAGACTTAGACATGTTGTATGTAGGGTACAATTCTGGTAAACATATAATGCCAATAACACTGATGTCATCTATGTTACAAAACCCTTCTTCCCTTGCTAGCTGGCAAAAGACCCTCTTGCACTCAATGGAAACTAGTGTCCCTTCTTGCCAAGCAGGTGCCTGTTGTTCAGATCTTGGTGCAAGTGCAGTGCAGCCATTTGCATTGTGCTTGTGCAAGCCTGGCTCTGGTGATATTCAAATGGATAGCGCTCACCAGTGGAGCGGCGCTATCTGACTAAATATCAGTCCATGTCGGCACAGTGTTTGGTGGATCTGCGCTACTCCAACATGGACCAGAAGGCTGCATATAGCCCACAGGAATAGCACTGCCTAAAACAGGATAGTGCCAGATCCCCTGTGAGACATATTCACCCTGAATATGCAAATGGGCCCATTGGGCATGCAAGGTGCAAAGGGTCTATCTGCATGCCAATTATTGGCTCATTTGCATATGGGCAGCGGCCCCTTAACTGCCCTTTTCCATGGAAGAAAGCCCTGGTGGCATAGTGGTCCCCCACCATGCTCGCCCCTTGTCACATTCATTTAAATCCCTGTTGGCTAGTGGTTCCCCCACCCCCAATTGCCCCTTGTCACATTCATTTCAATCCTGGCTGGCAGAGTGGACATGCTTGTGCGCCATGACTGTCAGACAGTGGCCAGTTGAGTTGATGAGAGGAGAGATGTGCCAGCCATCATTTCACAGGACCAGCACTCAGAGTAAGGGGGAGTGAAGGACGGGGGTTCTCAGTGGGTGGGCTGGTGGTGGGTCCCTGTATGGTCAGAGGGTGGGGAAGCAACTGGACCACCAGGGATTTAAAAGAAAGTGACAAGGGGTAAAGTGGGGTGGTGGGAACTGCTGGACCACCAGGGATTTAAATGAATATGAAAAGGGGTGATCAGGGGTGGGGAGAACCACTGGACCACTATGTATTTAAAAGAAAGAGACAGGGGGCATTCATGTGGGGTAACCACTATGCCACCAGGAAATCAATGAGAAATGGCAAATGGGCTATCATGGGGCAGCTTGGTACAGGGATGAGTGACTGCAGTACAGCCACCCTGCCTTCAGGGGCATGGGAGCACAGGCTTAGTACCCAGTTAAGAGATGGCTTTGATGGCAGTAAAGAGCAACATTCGGGGGGGCTGTTACCTCCGCTGCAAACCTTTGAATATGCTGTTGCACTGGTATGCATAAGGGAATCCCCTCATTTGCATAGGGCCAGCAGTATTATAGCGCCTTAGCACTGTCAGGTTTGGGGTATGCACCAGGGGCCTCCGATAATGTCCCTGCCTGGAGTTCTAGCACAAATTCGGTTAGTGCCCGCACTAACCGTGTTTGCCTGAACATACAAATGAGCCCATTGGGCATGCAAGTCACTAAAGGCGTATCTGCATGCCCATTATGGGCTCATTTGCATGTGATGCAGCAGCCCCTTAGTGCCACTTTTCCATGGAGGAAAGCCCTGGTGGCATAGTGGTCGCCCCCACCCTCCAATCACCCCTTGTTGCAGTCATTTAAATTCCTGGTGGCATAGTGGTTCCTTCCACCCCCGATCACCCCTGCCACAGTCATTTACATCCCTGGTGGCATAGTGGATGTGCTCGTGCTCCTTGACTGTCAGACAGCAGCCAGCTGAGGAAGTGAGAGGAGGGCTGTGCTGGCTTCCATTTCACAGGACTGGCACTCAGGGTGAGAGGGTGTGGGGCAGGGGTTGTTGGCCAGCGAGTGATTGGGGTGTCCCTGTATGGTCAGGGGTTGGGGAACCACTGGGCCACCAGGGATTTAAATGAATGTGACAAGGAGCAGTCGGGGGGGGGTAGGGGAACTACTGGACTGCCAAGTGACAAAGAAAGTGACAAGGGATGATCAAGGAGCGGGGGAACCACTATGCCACCAGGAAATCTATGAGAAATGGCAAACTGACAATTGGGGGGGGCAGATTGTTACAGGGGTGGGCAGCTGCAGTACAACTGCCCTGCCTTTGGGGGAGGTGAGGGCACGGGCTTAGCGCTCAATTAAGAGGCGGTTTTCAATAGTGGTAAACGGTGCCGCTCAGGACCACAAACCTTTGAATATGTCTCTGTGTTGGCATGCATGAAGGGGCCCCCTTATTTGCATAGGTGTGATGGTATTATAGTGCCTTAGTACTGCTGGGCTTGGGGGGCATTCTCGGGGCCTTTGAATATGATCCCATCTGGAGTGCTGGCACAAACCCAGGTTAGCACAGGCACTAACCACATTCACTCAAACATGCAAATGATTCCATTAAGCATGCAAGGCATTAAGGGGCCATGTACATGCTCTTTGTGGGCTAATGTTCATGCAACACAGTGTTCCCTTAGTGCCCTTTTTTCATGGAAGAAAGCTCTGGTGGCATAGTGGTCCCCAAGTCTATCGTCTCTTGTCATATTCAAGTCCCTGGTTGCATAGTGGTTCCCCCGACCCCCAAGCATCCCTTGTCACATTCATTTAAATCCATGCTCTGTGACTGTCAGACTACAGACGGCCAAGGAGGTGAGGGGAGGGCTATGTTGGCTGCCATTTCACTGGACTAGTACTGCAGGGAAGGGGGTTCAGGGCAGGAGTTATCGGCGAGTGTTTGAGTGAGAGGGTCCCTGTATGGTCAGAGGGATGGGGGAACAACTGGACCACCAGGGATTTAAAAGAAAGTGGCAAAGGGTGATCGGGGGGGGACCACTGGACCACCAGAGATTTAAATGAATGTGATGAAGGGTGATCAGGGGTGGAGGGAACCACTATGCCACAGAAATCTATGAAAAATGGCAAAACAGTGAAGGGGCAGCTGCCCTGCCTTCGGGGGGTGGAGGTGTGGGCTTAGCACCCAGCTAAGAGATGGTTGACAAAAGCAGTAAACACCCCCACTCTGGGGACTGTTTACTGCCACTACAAACCTTTGAATATGCCACTTCTCCAGTATGCATGAGGGGAACCCTCATTTGCATAGGAAAAGTGGTATTATAGTGCCTTGGCACTGTTGGGTTTAGGGGTTGCTGCAGGGGCCTCTGAATATGGCCCCACTCAAAGTGCTAGAACAAACCCAGATTAGCACTGGTACTAACCCTATCATGCCGGCGTTAACCTTTAAATATCTGGGTCTAGCTGCCTGTGTCGGTATCTTAGCAAAGCATTGCTAACACTCTGTGGCAGTGCTATACATTAATACTATGACAAGTGTCTGTGTAGAATTACTGTAATGGGACAAATGCAAAGTCATAGTGGTTCATAGCTAAAGGGTTTTTTTTTTACTTTTCATTTACAGGTTATATGAGTTTACTGCAAACACAGTAACACAGAAGTAGATAGAGATGAGGTAGGCAGGCCTCCAAACTGTACGTATGGTATTCTTTCAAATAACAGCTTTGGTGTCCATTTCAGAAAACGTTTAGTCCATGCAGCTGGGAGGAACTACCCAAAACTAGGTACAGGAGTAAAGTACGGTTAGATAGACTCTAGGTCATTTACACTCTCACCCATAACAGTTATAAGCAGAAATAAAGCACCAACCTATCCAACCACATGCAGAACTAATACTGTTCTATACTGTGCAACAGCGTGTACTGCAGTTTGCACAAGTTAGTAAAAAGATTTTTTTGGCTAAGAATCATCTTTGTAAGAAATGGGAGTGCAAAATCAGATACTGTTATGATTATATTGGAATTATTGGACTATGCAACTGCATTATTGTTATCTCTGCAGCTCTTGAATGCAGGTTGATAAATTCCAGTTAACGTTTGCTAGGTTAAGCTTAACAATGGAATCGTATGATTTTGAAATATCCGCAGGACCCTTAGGCTCCTTCTCAAGACTGTGACTAAAAATAACTGGTTGCTAATAGATGTATGTTGTATCATCAAAAGTGGTCTCTCACCAGGGCTGTCCCATCAATGCAGCGGTAGCACTATTGTTCACAACACCAGTGACCTGGGTTTGGAAGTGAGCCCTGATCTTCAGTGGCCGGCTTGGGGGGCGGGGAACAAGGCAAGGCAAATTTATTTATCAGGCACCCATCCTGGGCTCTGAGTGCTGTACAATCAGGATAACAATATTTAAAAACATACATCGTAATATAAAACAGGTCAGGAGATACAATTCAGCCAGGTTCAAAAAGCATACTGCCCTAGAAATTGTATAACTAAGTGATCCCAAAAGCCAAGTGGGTTTTTAACAAACCCTTAAAAAGTTCCACTGTGGGAGCCCTTCTAATTTCCACAATAAGTGGGTTCCACAGAATGGGTGCAGCAATGCAAAAGGCCCTGTCCTCCACAGACTTTAAATAGGAACGTGGAACCATGAGGAGCCCAACCTCAGAAGGACAAAGGGGACAGACAGGCATGTAGAAGGTCAGGAGGTTGTTCAGGTAACCAGGGTCCAAACTGTGCGGTACTTTGTATGTCAGCAAACTTATCTTGAAGCCCATGCGTCACCTCACTGGCAGCCAGTACAGTTCCTGGAAAACTGACGTGATATGCATGGAATGGGAAGTCCCATCGATTAGCTGGGCTGCCAGGTTCTGTATGCACTGCAAGCAATACATCAGCCCTGCAGACAGACCTGCATAAACAGGATTTCAGCAGTCCAAAAAAGAGGTGATGAAAGGTAGGTGGATGCTAGATATGTTCAGATCTGGGCAATATTATGCAGATGGTAAAAGCACTGTGGACAAGAGATGACCAACACGCCAAGTAACACCACACTCACAGAAATCCAAAATAGTAGTCCTTCACCCTGTAGTAATCCACAAAATCCAGTTTTATTCAAGAATTGTGTAAAGTGCAAAAACCAAAGCTCACAGTGAGGAGCTAATGGAGCTGTTAGCCACTCACCCTGGCATGTTGACTCAAACAAAGTCTTCATCTGTCAGCATGTCGAAGGGAGGTCATGCCATCTTTTAAATACCACAACTCATAAATATTCATTTATGTAAATTTTCATTTGTGCAAATTAAAAACAATAACAATTATTAAATAGCTGTATGAAACAAGCCAGCCCAGTGCTGCTGAGGGTTGAGACACTGGTTGCCATACCTCACACCACACCGTTGTCCCGGGTTCAAGTATGAGCTTGGGATGCCAGGGGTCGGCTGAGAGGGGAGGGGAAGGAACGGACTGAGCAGCTGGCAGGCAGCTCTCCTCTTCGGGGAGGACGTGGCGTTTCCCCGTGCTTGGCTGTCACCCAGTGGAAGCTAGGTGGCAGTGCCATGCCAGAAGAGAACCCTGGCAATAGGCCAGGAGGGCAGAAGGGGCTGTCACCAGAGCCATGGCATGCATGCACACCTCCATGCGCATGGGCAATCGCGTTCTGGAGACTCGAGCAATGGGGGTGCAAAATGGAGTAAAATCAGGTGCCGCAGCTGGATGAAGAACCCAGGCCAGATCTGATAGTCTGCAGGGGCATGAGAAGGGAGGGTGCCTCAAACAACCACAGAGTCCAGTACGGCCAGCCGACACAGGCCCGCTGAAGAGGATAAACAATGGACAGAAAAAAGATAGCTGTATGAAAAGGATGTCCATGAGAACTTTGTAAACAATTGTGGTCCATCATCTAAAATGAAAGACTAAGATGAGCTTCACCCACATAAAATACTTGGATGGCACAAAGAACATACTGTAGATAAATATCAAAATGGTTGCAGCAACTGCCAGTTGTTTAAACTTAAATGTGACAATATTATAACTAGTAAAATTGATCATACTGCAGGACTGATAGCTGTTGATTAAAATTCCACACTACTGCTGACCCGGTGGCGCTGAAGGTTGAGGCACTGGATTCCACACCTCACACCACACCAGCGACCTGGGTTCAGGAATGGACTTGGGTCGGAGGGGAAGGGAAGGAGGATTGAGCATCCCAATGGATGCTGTCCTCCTCCATGGGTGGGATCCTGGGGTGTCTTGCACACATGACATACCTGTGCCGGTGGAAGCACTGGCACAAGTGCATAGGCGGCTCTTCATAAGAGTCGGGGAAGGGAGGATGTTGTGGGCATTTGTCAGTGACATGCATCAGCATGCCGTGTGACTGGACATCAGTCCCACATGCCAACGTCCTCAGAGGGTAGGAGGGACTAAGGGAAGAAAAATGGAAAAACACCCCTCGGGCCAAGATGAAGACCAGTCCACCTCAGAATTGCCGACTCGAGGGACAGACCCCATTGTGCAGGCACTCCTAGGAATAGGAGAAGGTAGGAAGGTTATAGGAGCTTGGCTGGCACTCTAGGGGCAGATTCTGGGGGAGGGACCTGTAGAATTGATCAATGGTCTGAAGGAGTTGGTTGAGGGGGCAGTAAGGAGGGCTAAAAAGAAAGTAAAAAAAAAAGTCCACACTAATGAAAGTGCCCCCAGTACAGAACTGTAGGTTGAGTTACACTACAAGTAAACAATTTAGACTATGAAGTCTAAATGCTGCTGTGAATGGTGCAAAATGGCAGGAGCTAATTGTAAAAGAGTGCTAGAACAATCTGCCATTAGAAGTAGTACAAGACAGTAAAAAACACCTGGAGGCACGTTAATGCTGTGTCATTAAAGCAAAGAAAATACATTCCATTTGGACTGCTGCCAAATCATGGTGCCAAACATTCAAAGGGTGATTCCTAGTGTAACAAACTCTGGCCAGAGTCAATAGGGCTGCATAGCAGGAATTTGGGGTAAAAATATTGAAAATTACCAAAGTTATGAGCCTGCATTAGCAAAACGTAACATAAGCTCATAAGTATGTTGTGTAAGCAATAATACCTGACATGGTGGGGGGTATAGTGCTATACTGGACCACCCAGGGGTGTAATGAGACCCAACACCACAGACAGAGGGCCTTATAGCCCCTGGAAGGTCCGGTATAGCACAATACCGCCCACCCTGGTGGGTATTATTGTGCTTAGAAAATGGGCACTGTAAAACAAAATCAGTTTAGCAAAAAATGTTTACACAAAATTAGTTTTTAACTATGTTTTGAAATAAAATAGTCCCTCTGCCTGTATTTCAAGTCTGTGGAGTTTATTTTTGAGATAGGGACTTTTGTCCTTCTAGAGCTTCTGTAGGTGGGGCATTTACTCCTGGTTGTCATGGTTATTACTTCCCTCATGCACGTGCTTTTGGGAGCAGCTGGAGACTGGAGTTAGTGTTTTATTTTTAACATTGCTAGAAGTAGTTTGTTTTAGTTTGCAGGAAGAAATGAGTTGATCAGTGCTGTAAAACAGAGAGCCCCAGCAGAGAGTATGCTATCACTGGTAGCACGCGATCACCTATTGCTGTAAGTTGAGAACAGGTGGCTTTGTATTTTCAATTTATTTGTGATACGCGGCCAGTGCACAGCGAGCAGTGTGGCAGGCAAACAGTACTTCTGAGTCCGGTTGCTATGGTGAGGCGCGCACTACGCGTACTGCCCGCCGCAAGTTATGTGAAGTCGATTGGTCTGCAGCTTCGTTTTTTTCTTTTTTTAATGCGTGGCTACTATTTAAAGTTCAAATTAGCAGGTCTTTGTAGAGCTACTGTTTATGGTGTGACGTGCCGCCCCCCGCAAAGAAAACACAGTGGGAGTCGAGCTGCCGTTTATGAGTGTGGGTCGGGAGTTGACTTGACTTAAAATACAGCTGACAAGGCTAGGGATCGAGGTTTTTTTGTGCCACTGTTGTTTTTAATGGGTTTTTGTTGGAGGGAGAAGTCAGGGACACTGAGCCTGCTCATGGTGGAGATCGTGGACAAATGAGAAGCTGTGAGTGTGATTTGTGGGACTGCAACACTTTGGGGTCTGACTTCAACTCTGGCGATGTGTCCTGCCAACTTGGGGATTTAAATTGAGATGCTGACTTTTGGGGTGGGAGAGTGACTGGGAGAGTGACAAGTATACAGGTGTATGATGATGCCTGTGGAGGTTTTTATAGTGAATTCAGGCGATGTCTATGAATGTTGGTGAGGAGTTTACTTTTCTTACATTTTAAAATTACTTTATGATGCCTGATGTCATTGTACAGGATCTGTGGGCAGGGGAAGGCCACAAACTGGACTGCTAAGGAGCGAGAAAATTTTTTTTATTATTTAAAACTGAACGTTCTATTTGAATACTGATATGTGTGATTGGGCGTGTGGCTAGCTGGCACTTTTAATGCCCGGGGTCTGTTGTCTGATAGAAGCCCACCCTGTCAGGTCTATCAGCCAATCAGAGCCTGGGATTATTTTAGCCCATTTTCTAATTTGTAATATTTGTACACCAAATGTTCAACATAGCCTTGTTATGACCCTGAAGAAGGGCAAAGCAAATGTTCAACTCTTGCCCAAAAGGTGATCTCATGCAGGGATTGCAAAATCAACTTTTGGGACACAAAAACATGTTTTGTGCCAAAGTTGAAAAATTACAGCTGTCACATTCATGAGGTGCTGTAAAGAAATGGCTATGCTGTAAATTTTGGGTACAAATATTGAAAAATTACCAAAGTTACAAGCCTGCATTCGCAAAATTCAGCGTAGGCTCTTAACTTTGTTATTTTTTTAATATTTTTACACCAAATTGTCAACCGAGCCTTCTTTTGACCTCACCTCAGGAACAAGGACAGAGAAATTTTTCAACTCCTGCCCAAAATGTGATTTTGCACCGAGAAAGCGAAATCACCTTTCTTGACAGATTTGACTAATGACTGTGCAATTGTTCATGAGGTGGGGGTCCCAAAAAATGCATGTTGAAAATGTGGTCCAAAAATATAAAAACATGGTCAAGTTATGCCACTAAGTTCAAAACACAATTGAAATAAATTGAATCGCATACCTGTTTCTTCAGTTTGCGGTCCAGCTTTGAAGAGAGAAGATGTGTCTGCTGTCCAGAGATGATTATGATGGTGTATCCCTGATGGGTAAGTAAGGCTTGGGGAAGGGTGTGGGGTGGTGGATGCTGAGTGGGAGGGTCAGGGGGGGGGAGTATGACTACAAAAGACATGGATAGATGTTTTTTTTTTTTTTACAGGTTAAAAACAAAACAGAAAAGAGGATTCCTGCACTGGGGGATTGGTTACCCTGAGTGCTCCTGTAATATTTCTGGGGGAGGGTAGTGGGTGCTGAGAGGAAGGTTGGGTGGGGAGGAAACAATAAGTGTAGTTAAAAGGAAAGAAAGGCACAAATAACAGTAGATGCAAAGTTGTGTACGGGGAGAGGGGCAAATGACGATTCCTGCACTGGGGGATTGGGCATCCCCCAGTGCCACTGTTATATTTCTGGAGGGGGTGAGTGGGGTGGTGGGTGCTGAGAGAGAGGGTTGGGTAGGGGAAGGAAACAATAAATATAGCCAAAAAAAGGCACAACTAACTGTGCATGCACTGTAGTGCATGGGGGATATCAGAGGATTTTGTGATCAAGACACTGGGCACCCCCAGTGTCACTATTATGTTTCTGGAGGGTGGGTGCTGAGAGGGAGGGTTGGGTGGTAGAGGATAAGTAAAATTTAAAAAAATAAATAAATTGTTGGCAGTAAAAATAGTGCAGTACAGAGCGGAGTGCTTCATGGACATGGAGGCGACTGTATTGGAACTCCAACATGTTGTTTGGTCGGAAGGAATGTGGGAGTCCTTTTCTCATAGCAAGAGGTCTGTATGGCTATGCTCACTGCAGCCCTAAAAATGCACAGACATAATGTCACACAATTCATACAAGAAAATAACAGATCATACTAGTGCATCCTGACAGTCCTTGAAATGTTCAGAGAGTCCTCTAACAAACTCAGAATTCTGGTTCCAAACATGTGATCACCCATTGTAGTATTGTTAGGAACCTACAGTATCCTCAGGGTCAAAGTGGATCGACTTGGCAACAGGTTCCAGTACACAAATAAGAGACAGATAGAACCTGTGAGAGAAAGAGGCAAAAATAACTATTAGACTAAATAGCTGATAGAAGTAAAAGCAGCATCACAGATACCATACATTCTGTGACATTTAACAAACTGAAAATACCTGAATAATACCTAAGTAATGAACATGTGGAGATAACAAAATTAATGTGAAACTGCTTGAAACTGCAATCAATATATAATCTCCTTGTATGGGAAACATATGAAACCAAAAATGTTGTTATTGAGACCATGCAGTTTAACAGATTTTAATTTGAAAATCCATTTACTTTTAGTTTGGAGTAGGGTATTAAGCCTGTTTCCCCCCTTTATTTTGTTGTGGGACCCATTCTAAACCCATAAAGTACAGACAATCTGGGTTAGAACCATGTTTTTCCAAAATGTGGAGCCTGATCAGAGTATCTATTTTCTTATTAAAAATGGAACAGATATGTCCCTGTACCCTGGTCTTTAATTTCCTGATGGTCTTACCCGCATAGATATGGTTACATGGACACCACAGGACATAGATAACAAAAGTGGTGTCACATACAATACCTTCTCAAACATCAACCTTAACATTGCTGTCTTTTGGATGTACAAATTCCCCTACTTAGCACAGCATATCTACAGACATTGCAGTGTGTACATTTGCAAAACTGGTTAGGTCTTAGGACTAGGTCTGTGGGTATGGTCATCTGACTCCTACTGTGAATGAGGCAGTCTCTTAAATTTCTGGATAAGCACAACCAAACCAGATGGTCTGCACTATAATAATACCTTAGCAATAACTGACATGAATGTCACCATTAAAGGTTGCCAAAATAACAGATTTTTATTGCGATAAACAGACAAGATAGATTTTTGCAAGATCACACAGATGCCCTGGTGCTTCATTCATTAAAGCTTTGTCAGGGGGCACCCACCTGGTTTGGTTGTGGTTGTCCAATTTTAGAGGGCAGCATTCCCTTTCAGACTTCACCTAGTGTCACTCTGGTGAGCACAGACCAGTAACCTTTTTGAGCTCTTAAATTTCTGTCCCTGCTTAACTTGACTTGTGGTTCGTGACCCACAGTAATCCCTACATCAGGGTCACTGAGCAGTATAGGCTAGTTGCTGTAAATTACATTCCCAATTTTACCTTCTCATTCATTGTACTCTGTTATAAAGGTCACTGGCCCAAAGTTGTTTTCTGTGATCCTGGTATTCTTTTTATCTTTCCTAAGCTCTTTTCTGTCTTTATTTCTAACCTTTTCTTTGGACTCTGCCAACAATTCTGTGTCATACCCCCTTTAACTGAATCTGCTCTCCAGGTCCCTGGCTCGTATGTCACAGGCTTCCATAGTACTGTAGTTCCTGTGTAATTGCAGAAACTGGCTGTACAGTGTGTTTTTTTCCTTTTTATATTTATTGTGCTTTTTTTGCTTCGCCAGCCGTCGGTTATCTGCCCTAGTCATGGCACTCCTCGAGCTTCCACCTTCCTATATTGTCCATGCTCTCCCGGTCACCCCGGCTTAACCCCCAGATGGCAGGGTCACGGCACCATATGGACCACCAATGCCGTGATACTGGGACTAGTTGGGAGAGCCAGTTGGGAGGCCAATCGAAGCCCAGGGGCAGGGCTTCACTGAGACGTCCGGCCGCAGAGATTTTCCTCCTGTACGCTGGGGCAGGGACGTGCAATGATGGCCTGCATCTTTCTCACCCCAGAACTGCATATGTGTCTGTGCAGGGTGATGAACCTAGCCTCTGCCAGGTGTCACTCCTGCCTGATCACAGACCACCCTTCCCCTGGAGAAGGAGAGCAGTCCTAGGGATGCTCAATCCCTCTCCCCCTGATCGGCCCTCCGATTACCTGGATCTGTTCCTGAACCTGGGTTGACAGCATCACAAGTGGAAATCCAACCACTGCACCGGTGGGCCGGCCCACAGTATGTTTTTTTTAATATGGGTGATGTACACTATCTTCCCTGAGTACAGAATTAGTGGCAGTGGGCTTCCTAATGCATTGTGTTCTTATATTACCAGAACTATCCCAAAGAATGTGACATCAAGAAAATTCAGTTTGCCTTTGCTTGAAGTGTGTTGAACACAAGATTGAAACCATTTTCATGAAGCCAATTTATGAAATCCAATATTTCTGACTAATCTCCCTCCCATATGCACATCACATCATCAATAAACTGGTACCAGTATTTTTTTTTTTCAAAATACGGTTTTGTTTCTGGGTTAAACATATGTGTTATCTTCACCTCCATAGCTGCACCCCGGGGTTGAAGGTAAAATTGACCCTCAGATTAAAGGCATTATGTGATAAGATGTACTCCAGTGCATTAAGTGTGAATTCAACTGGAATTTCAGCAGTTTTGAGATGATTTTGGAAAACATATCTACTAATCCTGAGACACTGATGGTGTCTTATAGATGTATATAAGTCTTCTTATGTCAATGCCTAGCCAGACTTACTCCTTCTGCCATTTCACACCGTCTGACTTATCTAACAAATGTGTGGTTTCCTTAATGTAGGAATCTAGACTTTGTCCAGAGTCCTGTAAAAAGAAATTAATACTTTTCTCTAGGTTCTCACTTAAAGATTCCACCCTGAGACTATAGGTCTCCCCAGTGGTCTAGTAGCATGTTTGTGTTTTTTCGATAAGATGTAAAATCCAGTTGTAATGGGATGTTTCCTTTGCTGTTTCAAATATTTGCCTGCTGAAAAATATTAGGTACATAATTAGTAGAGGTGGGCCAGAGCAGGCTCGAGCTTGGCTCGAGTTGAATGCCTGTCTCAGCTTGGCTTGGCTCGACCTCAGTAAGCAATTGAGACAGAAGTTTTGGCTGTTAGCAGCATTCATCACTGCAAAAAATGCTATTCTGAGGCATTGGAAAAGCGCAGTGATTCTGTCAGTGAAGGAATGGCTCCAAGACTTATATCAGAGCCAGTTATGAGAGAGTGTCATATGTAAATGTAACCCCCGTTACCCGGGGTTACTAGAATCCCAGTAAGACCTAGTGGTAGGCAGGGAAGGCAGCTTGTGAAACTCCAGTTAAATGGATTTCATACCGTCTCACTCTGTTCTCAGTCTCAGCTGAGACTGAGGGATGACATCACCATAGAACTCTCACAGCTGCATGAGCCACACTGGAGTGCTGCAGTTGGAAGTTAGGATAGAATGTTGTGGATTTTTGAACAGAGTCTGTGTGCAGTCTTGAAGAGAGGAGCAGCACAGCAGTCTGAGTGCAGGCTCTCAGAGCCTTAAGCTCTGTTTTAGAGCTACTGTATGGGAGGTGTGTGTTTCCACCGGAAGAGGAACACAGTAAGCTGATTGTGAAGTGGTGGAGACCGCTGTTACTGGTCCATGTGCCCCATCCCTGAGGGGATGGCGGTAGAAAGATTTGCCTGTCTTCCAGGGGCAATCCTCCTGGTTCCAGCTAAGGAAGAAGCTGCCTTATTTCAAGTTGTGCTGTGGCACCAGAAGCTGTGGGAAAGAAATTCCTGTGAGGAATCGCCTGTGGGGCACCTGCAACCAAAGGGTGAGTTCGGTCTAACAGAGGGCCTATGTTTTCACCTGAACTGTTGGAACATGGGGATTGGACTACTTAATTTGTAGGAGGTCTAGTGTAATAGACATTGCCAGTTAATTCAAGTAAGTTCAAGTCCAGCACAAAGAGTGAAGTAACATGGGGATTGGACTACTTAATTTGTAGGAGGTCTAGTGTAATAGACATTGCCGGTTAATTCAAGTAGGTTCAAGTCCAGCACAAAGAGTAAAGTAAAGTGGGGATTGGGCTGCTTAATCAGTGGGAGGCCTAGAGCAATGGGCTGAGCCAAGTAAAAGTATGTTCAAGTCCAGTACAATGTGAAAGCAAGACAAGTAAAGGAAATGTGACATACATTTAACCTTAATCTACATTGCTAAGCTTTACAGAATGAGATGTTTAATGTCCAGAGAAATGGCCGGGTATGAATTGCAGAAGCAAGAGGTGGGAGACCCTCCCATCAGTAGTAACCAAATTCACCTCTACAGATTTGTTCTGTGGCACCTTTACTTTCTCTCAGGTACTTGGCCAGTGCCTGAGGAAAGTACCCAGACGTGGGATTAAAAGGAGAACTCCCTTATAGAGCTGAGGTGCTCTTAGGTGGTTTAGGGAGCCACCAGAAAAGGTTTACATGACATATGGAAGGTATCCAAGTGGCCAACAAGGGAGCCGAGCCAGGGAAATCCAAGATAGTGTACAAGTTCAGGCTGTGTACCCAAAGCAGCATGCAAGTCCGGGTTGTGTGCTCAGTGGGTTCAGAGCCTGAGGGCTGGAGTGTTGAAGAAGTGTTTCTGATTCTTTTAATCTGCATTACCAGAAATGTAGCCCCGTGGGGGTCCGTCTATGCTTTGTTTGTTCTGTTTGGATGTGAATAAAGCCACACTTTAGAATCCCACTTCTGGTATTGGACATTACAGTTATTGCTTCCTGTATTCAGAAGTACTTGGGTGCCCCTGTGCAGGGTAGCCAAACCTAGCCCTTGTGCCGAGTAACCTATTCCTCCCCGAACCCCGTCCCCACCTGGTACTGCTGTCAGATTCAAACAGCATACCACCTGTCATTTGCAAAAAGGCAGGGGGGTGGAGGTTGCATAAATATTAGTCGTTTAGATAAATTCAGATCCATTTTGGAACCATTTTTAAATAGCTCAAAGATATAGACTCACTTGTGTTTATTGTTTTTTTATTTTTCTTATTATTCTTGCTCTTATTTAATTTTTGTAATTGCTTTGATTTAAGGTTAAATAGTTTAGCTAGTAGTTTAGTGTAAATTGTGATATACTTCCAAAATGTATGATGTAATAATCTAACTACTGTACCTTGTCATTATACTTTTTTGTATTGACAAATTCTGTTGCTATATATGAAAAAAAATTACTAAAATTATGAATTTTTAAAAAATAAGCAGTTGAGAGCCAAGATCAAGCCAAGCCAGTTATGGTCAAAGTAAACATTTTTGTCAGCCTGAGCAGTTAGTGTATTGTCTTAAATGTTCGACTCCTATGCAGAGAACAACCTGCAGTAGTCAGGCTCTACTCATCTTTTGGCTCTTAGAGTCAAGCCAAACCCCTAGCTCTTCTCTGGCTTGGTTCTAGTTGAACAATGCATGGCTTATCCACCTCTAATCATTAGTCTTTTGTATCAAAGTTCTATGTCCACTAAATCCATAGTCAGTGTCTCCCTCATTAAGACTGTTTTCAGCTAGTAGATAATTCAGATCCTGTTCAGTAAGTACATCGTTCCTAACATATAATTTATCCCAGGTTTATGATCTGTTGCCTCAAGGAGGTTTGCTTCTAAAGCATGGACCATAGGAATTATGTTCAATTCCCACCTACAGTTGTCCACTATTGATGTTCCTGTAGAAATCTCAGCCAGGAGGAAGTTCAAGTCCTTACATTTACTAGTAGTTTGTTCATCCGAGAAAACCATGTTGAAGTTATATGTCAGTATATTTCTATTTTTATTAATGAAACAAATATTGTAATCATACCTTCCAAAGGAATGTGTGGACATCTACAAATATTTGCAATTGATTAAGGGTAGTGGTGCAGATGTATATAAGGCCTGTTTGAAGAACTGCTGTTTAATTATTTGTTAAAATAACATTTGAAAGATTGACTACTTGTAAGTTGTGTTTTGTTCCTCAAAGTCCTCTGGTTGCCTTTTTCTCTTACACCCTCCCCTGTTGCCCCTCCTTGTTTTCCTTTTACAGCTCTTCTGCTTCCTTTGTCCCGGTTTTTCTAAAAAAAAAAAAAAAAACCTGGGCTTTTTCTGTTATAGGGCTGTGAGTATCTTCTTCACTCCCTTAGCCAAGTCCCCTGACAAAGACTGTTCGAGTTGAAGCACCAGGCGATTGGCCAGCAGCTCCATTCATTCTTTACTGTGAGTTTTGTTTTTTGCACTTTACACAATTCATGAATAAAGCTAGATTTTGTGGATTACTACAGTGTGAAGGACTACTATTTTGGATTTCTGTGAGTGCGGTGTTACTTGGCGGTTTGCTCATCTGTTGTTCTGTGGGTTTGGCATCCCCACTTCACAGGCACCAGTCCAGCACTGCTAGAATCACAGTTCCACAGCTGTTTGTTGGACAACAGCTGACACCTGATGTTCTAAAGTCAATCTACCATCCACAATGATGCCCAGGTTCCTTAGCTTCTCACCAGCTGGTATAGTAGCGCCATTTAATGATAGCAGCAATGCACTATCCCTATTCATTACTGCCCCCACATAGCTTTGTCTCACCAGCAAAACCACAGTCTTAGATTTGTTTAGTCTGAGTCAGCTTGGTGCTATCCAGTCTGGGATTTTGGCAAGACATTCATCCAGGCCAGCTACCACCTTGACCCTGTCAGCTGCACACAACAGCTAGATCTTGGTATCATCTGCATAGCAGTGAAAACCCAGACCATACCACCTGATGATCTCTCTCAACTGTAGCATGTACACAGCAAATAACATGGGGGCCAGAACTGACCCACAGGGAGTAGGATTGAGCTTCCCAGTGGACACCCTCCTTCTCCTCCTCCTCCTCTGGGTGGAGGAGGATGGTAACATTCCACTGCAATACTGCCTCCTGGGTGACCACAGATTGCATTTCAATCCAAAGGTGCTAGTGTATGCAGGCGAGCATGTGGCTGGAACCTGGTTGCAGCAGCATGCACACTCATATGCACTGCTGCCATGGCATCCACTCATCGCATAAGCCAATGGGCAAAGAGAGTAACTGAGGTGTAAAACCTCTCCAGCTGCTTCAGCATGAGGGCTCGGTCCATCACAGGCCCAGCACCTGCTGAGGCTGACCAGATTAGCATCTCAGTCCCCCCCTTCCTCCCTCCCTCCTGGGATTCCCCCCCCCCCCAGTCACAGTGCCAGGAAGCCCCACCATGAGGGGGTTAGTCATGGTCTCCCAGTCGAACTGGATGGTGGGTTGATGGAGCTGTAAGAACCCAGTAGACAGTCTGCACTGTGTATATCCCCAAGGTGCCAGCTAGAGGAGCACAAATAGAACTGAGAAAAAAAAGAGGTCTCTCACTGAGGACAACTAAAGCCTACATGGGGAGGGGTTCAGCTGCAATGATAACTCAAAAAATGACATACACAGCAATACTTATGTACATCTGTTTACAGATACTACAAATTTATGAACATAAAGTGTCACAAATACAGCAAAAAGAGTGCAAAGCTCAACATTTAAATTGGTCTCAACTGAGGCTCCCAGCTTGTCCCAAAGCTGCCATGCTCCTTACTGCATATAAACTGTATGTTTCCTTTCCTAATGCCTCCTGTGATGATGTAATGCTTTTCTGCATTGTCATAGTGAACATATAATAAAATATATCTTGAACAAAGTGTTATAAAAATCACACATTATGATGGTGATCAGCTGAATAATTATACCACTTGAGATCCTGTTTGCCATTCCCTGAACTGTTAACTGCAACTGGATTTCAGTGACATGCCCAGTTCATGCTCTGAAACTATACAGGAACCATAAATATGCAAACAATAATATCTGACAGGGTGGGCATTATTGGACAATACCAGCTGCCCAGGGGTGTGATGGAGCAGCTACTTCATCGGCTGGCCTTTGAGAGCTCATGGGATGCAAGCAAATCGATGAGATTTATGCAGTTTACTGTGAATTACAGCATTTAATTTTAATTGATATTTGTGTTTTCCATGTTAACGGATGCTTTTGTGACACAGGTGGGGGATGACTGGCAGATATCTGTTGCTCAGGACATCACATCTCTGTTACCATGGAAAAAATGGCGGCTCTTAATTTTGAAATTAGTGCTTATTGATACTGGTAATGGGGTCAGTTGGGACTGGCTATTTTAATACCCGGGCCGTGGTCTGATAAACGCCCATCTTGCCAGGGCTATCAGCCAATCAGAGCTTGAGAATTTCTTAGACCATTTGCTAAACTGTAATTATTCATGCTGGCAACATGGACCTTAAAGAGTTAGTACATCCCTAAAGGGGATAGGAAGTACTGCAGCATTCCCAGTCCATATTTATATTTGCTTACCCCAGACACTTCCCTGTCTATCTCTCTTTTTGTTTTATGGTTCCCTGGTCTTTAAAACAGATTTGTATGGCCTGCTAGCACCAGCTGGTAATATACTGTATTACCATGTGCAGAGACCTAGGGAGCAATTCCTTATTCCGACTCCCCTTGCACTAGGCTGGTGGGGGCAGGCTTCATGGAGAGGGAGCTATCCTGCTCACTGCAGTAGCACCTCCTATGGTGGGCCTGGCAGTGGCATTGATGTCTACAGGAGGATGCTGCAGGCCAGCTCAAAAAGCGGTTCCATATTGTTAAGCACAACTTGACCCTACATGACAATGCAAGAGTCCAGAAAATGGTGGTAAAGTAGTATCGATATTAAACCAATTTATTCACGTACAGTGCCGTCTGCCAGGATCAAGCACAGTATCACAGTTCTTGCTGGTTATTTTGCAGGATACTGCAGGAACTCAATGTAATCCAATGATAAGAATGCCAATTTGTCACAAAGTACACTGCAAATCTTAGTGAATGGCACTGTACAGGGTATCTCCAAACTGCTGCCAGTTACAAGTACAGTAAATCAAATATTTTGGGCTTTCAAACTATGAGGGCAACTGTACGTGAATGTTACCCCTTAATTCCTTTATTTAAAGATCCCCAGGAAAAGGGCACCAAAGAAATAAAATTGCCTTGCCTTACTTACCTTTTTCTCATACTTTATTACTTAGGAAATCTTCAAGAAAATGGTATCTCTGTCACTTAGTCTCCATTTTCTCTTGCTGCTCATCTACAAGTGATGTCACAGTTTTTTGCATGTGACATCACATCTGGTTGCTATGGAAATGATTTTGATGTGACAAGTAGAGGATTAATTTATGATGCAGTTTATAGACAAGCTACCAGATAATTTGAAGACCAAGTAACAAAGATCCTGATTTCATGCAACTGTCACCAGTAATAAAGAATAAGAGGAGGGTGAATACAGGAACTATCTGAATTATTACTGGAAATCTGTCTAAATATTGTAGTTATCAGGGTTTTCTTGATGATGTCAGAGGCTCTTTGAGTGATACTTAAACAGTGGAGTATGTTTTTCCTTTTTAGGCCTGTTAATTGGGTTAATCGTGCTTGAACACAATGTCACATCTTATTTGCTGATGTATATCATTTACACTGGGTACTACTAGTATAATGGTACTTCTGTACTGACAAGACAAGACAAGTTGTATAGATTTATTTGTTAGTCATCTAATTCAAATATGGAAATGGATTTAAATGAAGTCATACTTTTCATCATTTAATTGCAAACAACATACACCATAACAGAACAAATGGGTGTATTCAGAGTAAACCTAAGCAATGTATTCTGTATATGAAAATCCAAGATAGATAGACAGACAAACAGACAGATTGATATAGTTTCACTTACATAGAAATTATCTCTTCATGGATGAATATTATTAACACACTTATACTAGTATATTCCCTTTGAGGTGGGTCTAATTTGCAATACGTTTACATGGTATAAAAAAATAGTGTTCCTCATAACTTTCCAGAATGTATTACAATATTTACAATGTATTATTGACTACCCTTCTGAGCTGTTTTTATTCGTCATGCAGACGTTTTTAAAATCATCAGTGGTGGCAATGATACTGCCCTCTCCAGCTGCCCCATCTCTTCACCTGACAAAAGAGGCATTGTTATTGTTTTCTCGGCCTTAGAAAGAGGCCCTTGTGCAGTTGTTCACAGTTTACTGAAAGCCATCCCTCTCCGTTCTCTCCACTGTTGCTGTGACTCTCACTTGTAGTATCTCATATCATGCCATAGCACATGACCTCAAACCAGCTGTGCACCACCTCAGATGCCTCACTCCTGCAAAAAGACAAACCATTCTCCTGTTATTGGACTAACAAACATTACAAACACCTGCACTACTCGTGGTAACTATTAATAGCCTGTCACACACCAACAAACATCACAGGCATCATGAACCATCGATTTGTCATGTGCTTTGCTTGTATCATGACAATTCTTAAAAACATGTATAATCTACTTTAAATAGTATAATAATTTTAGGCACATGTACACTTACTCTGTCCCTGAGAGCTCTTATACACAGATGTTTCACCTTCCAGGTATTTTAGCAATAATCTTGACCACACATGCTGTCTGTCTGCATATAGTGGCACCCAACAGGATGCAACACAGAATTCTGCTGATTCTGCAAGAAATAGTACAGTTTCAATGGTAGTTACTCCCTTTTGTCATGCAGGAATCTGTGACGCTGTGCTGCATCCAGGCAGGCACCACTGTATGTCCCAAACATATTCATTTGTTTTTTGGTTGGCTGTTTGGTTCATTGGTGTTCATTGGTTACCCCAACAAGATAGGCTGAGTCTTTTGGCTAGTTCACAGCCATGTCCTGGGGAGGAACAAGGTGCAGTACAGGAAAAAAGCCTTGCTGAAAGGCACACTTAAAATAAAAGGGGTCAATACATGCTTGGCAGTGCACTGCCATGTACAGCATAAATTAAAATCAAAACTTACTAGAGTGCTTAGCACATGCTACATGCTTGACACACAGTTTAAAAGTGTCACGGCTTTGATGAAAAGTAAGGTAGCACTGTGACAATATTGCCTCCCCCCACATTGTAGAATGACAGAGAGAGAGAGAGAGAGAGAGAGAGAGAGCCCGAGAGGTGAAAACACCCCAAGATAGAAACACAGGGAGTCAAAGACAGGGATGAGAAAAAAAGAGATGGGAATATACAGTAATTAGTGTGGGGGAAGAAAGCAGATCATAAGGTATTAAGACAGAGAAAGCAAAATAAGTGTTTCAGAGGGATCAGCAGGTAACAATACAAACAAGAAGAGTTGGAAGAGGCAGTGCATTTGGCATGGATGTGAGAAGGGGTGGAGACTCATGTGTGCTAAGGCCAGGAGCCTCAGAAGCAAAATCTCCAGCTAAGAGGCTATCATGGCATAGGCTCACCTGGATCTAAGTGGCCATTACAGAATCATGGTGGACCAAGCACTATGGCTGGGACATGGCCATACTGGGCTGCTCACTATTTATGAGAGACAAAGCTGGGAGGAAGGGAGGAGGTGTGGCATTGTATGAGAGGTAAGAAGAGCTGGGAGAAAGGGAGGAGGGGTGGTATTGTATGAGAAGGAGGAAGAGCTAGGAGGAAGGGAGGAGGGGTGGCATTGTATGAGAGGGAGGAAGTAAAAGCCACTGAAGTGCAAGTTCATCAAAGTGAGGAGGGTCTGGAGGTGATGTGGGTCACCCTGGATCTGGTCTCTGAGACCGTTACCCAGATGGGGTAGTTTACAGACTGCCTCACAAGGGGAGGTGCTGGACACTGCACTAGGGAAGGCCATCATAAAGATGGCAGGAAAGAGGGAGTTGCTGCTGGTTGAAGATTTCAATGTGACAGATGTGAAGTGGAACCTACTAGCTGCAGCTTCGGCAAGAAGCAGGGCTATCCTTGACTCCCTACTGAGAGCTTTTCTCAGAAAGCTAATAAAAGAACCTGATAAGGACAGGGCAGTATTGGACCTGGTACTGAATACTGGGACAGCCTTGCAAACATTTCTGTGAGAAGTCCCCTAGGCACTAGTGATCCCAGTATGGTGTGGTTCAGTGTGAGAAAAGGAGCAGAGGTAAGCCACACAAATACAAGGGTCCTGAACTTCAGGAGGGCAAATTAAAAAAAAGAATGGGCAACTGCCTCAAAAAATGCCTCAAAGAGATGGCTAGCCAGGGATGGGTAGAGGTAGAGTGGAAGGGAATAAGGGAGGGCATAACAAATGCAACAAGCCTCTGTGTAAAAGAGGCAAGCAAAGGAAGGAGGAAAGGGGGACCATTTTGCTTCTCCAAGGAAGTGGCAAGTGTAGTGAAAAAAAATACAGCATTCAAGAGGTACAAAGAAACTCAAAGGGAGGGGTTCCAAG
Source organism: Neoceratodus forsteri (assembly GCA_016271365.2). NCBI lineage: Eukaryota > Metazoa > Chordata > Ceratodontiformes > Ceratodontidae > Neoceratodus > Neoceratodus forsteri. Next base: position 1,730,819,843 of record CM057456.1, read on the forward strand.
CCAGACAGAAGGAAGCAGGTAGTGCAGTTAAGAGACCAAAGGCACAGACAGAGGATAGGATTGCTAGGAGAGTGATTTATGGGATAAGACTTTTTCCAATACATCACTGATAATAGAAAAGCTAGGGATGGTATAGTGAGATTTAGAAGGACAGAATGTGGAGTCTGCGTAGAAGGAGACCAAGAGAAAGCTGACTTTTTAAACAGGTACTTCTGTTCGGTCTTCACAGTGGATGGAGGGGGAACTGGCCATCAGAGTGAAGCAAGGACAGAGGTGAAGGGGTGAACACAAGGCCATTTTCAGAGGAAAGAGTACTGGCAGGACTTGCAGCCCTGAAGATGGATAAGACTGTGAGACCAAACGGGATACACTCCAGAGTACTGATGGAGCTCTGGGAAGTACTAGCTGCCCTGGTGACTTCCTTGTTCACAGCTCACTGGAAACAGGAGAGGTTCTGGAGGACTAGAGAAGGGCTGGCACAGTACCTGTCATACCTTTCAAGTGTACCGGATTGTGCATGACGTTTCGGATTCTGAGTCCTGCCATCTGCCTGTGCCGCCGCCCTGCATTCACAGTTTTGTTTCCGCATCAGAATGCCAAACCATGCAGCCGCACCTCACTCATCACAATCCCTTTGTTTAATCCTCCCGGGCTGGCTCCTTGTCTCCTCCAATTAAATCGCTGGCACCCCACACTTCTGTCATGGTAGTAATGATGTCATGGGGGGGCTTGGGGAGGTGTCATGAGAGAGAGACAAAGGAGCATAGCCTGGTTGCCCTGCCCCACCAGTGCTGCTGTGCTGTATGTCGGGTACCCCCTCAGGTCCGCTGCCAGGCTATTAAAGCAGCCTACTGCCCAGAGGGGGAACCATAGCATTGGTAACGTTTTGCAGGTGGGACCACTGTACTGAAGGACCTGAAGTCACTAATCACAGTGCCAGGAAGGAATGAAGGAAGCCAGACTTGAAGCCTGGAACAACAAGCTGCCACAGCTGCACTAAAGCAAGCCCCCAGACAGAGAGCTAGGAAGCAGGAAGCAGCGGAAGAACATCGCCAGCCGCCACCAGAGACCGACCCAATGGGGGGGGTAGTATTCCATTTGTTTTTGTGCTGGTTTTGGTTGCTTTGGGGGGATGAGGTGGGTAGGGGTTCTCTGAGGGTGTCTTCAGCTCTAATACTCCAGAAAGGGACTTACTCTGTTTATTCACGGTTCACCCTTGCAGCCCAGCTGAGTGCAGTGCCAGCACTGTGTTCCTACTAAAGTGGCTTGTCTCCACACAACAGGACAGCTGGAAAGGGGCAGATGCCAGAGCTCAGCCTATTTGGTGCAGGCCACATCTTGTGGCATGGCTGTGGTGGGATTCGTTCAACCCTGAGAGCGCCTGTGTCACAGGCTCACAGCCAATATGCTCAGTGTTTAAAGGCATTCCTCCTCTCTGAGAATATATTAATTTATAATTTAGGAAAACAAGCTACAATGGTGTTCTCTGTGAGCTTCAACACATTTGGTTTTGCTTTCATAGGCATTTAAAATGAAATGTGTTGTTTTTATTTACAAATAATATTCCAAGCAATTTATGTTCTCCCTGACAGTTTGGAATGCTTTACATGAAATATTCTGGCAGCAATTCAAATTTTGACAAACAATATTTGAAACTCTGAGATAAGTTGTAAATGACTGTAGACAGGTATGCTGCTTTGTGCAAGGCCACCCCCCCCCCACACACACTTATATATTGCAACACAAAAAATGCTTGCATAGACTAAACAACATACAGGGCAGGACAGTGCTGTAACTGTTACATGAAGGGTCTGCTGCTTTTCAGTATGGACTGAATTTGTGCTGCAGCTGACTTTGTTTTTCTGCAGCTCACTTGACCCCCATCATGCTTCAGATCCTGACCTCCTGTTCCTCTGACCAGCTCCATAGTGCCATGGCCTGTGCTTTCTAACTTGCACATAATGGCATGCTTCCACCTTCTAGTACCGTAACCTTTGTTTAGGCTGACAGTATAGCCTAGAGGGTAGAGTAGTGAGTGGTGAGTGAGCTTAGAACTTACAGACAAGGGTTTGATTCTCACAACCTCCACTTACATACTGTGTCTGTGTGATTCTGAGTAAGTCACTCGACCAGCACAAAGCTCCGAGGTCATCTCTGAAAACAGGCACTTGTGCCTAGTGGGTGGGCCTTACCCAGTTCACAAAGACCAAATCAAAACTTTCAAATCAGTACCCTTTGGCAGCTTCAAAAAATGTAATCCCATACTGCTTATCAGGAGTTCTAGCATGCCTGCACTCTCCTGAGGTGAGTGCACAGAATTTTGTTTGGCAGAGTTAAATGTGGGGTTGATTCTGTATCCAACTCTGAATCTAATAGACAGTTAACAACCTCCCCCCCACCCAGAAAAAGTGTGTTATTCTTATCTCAAATACTGAATAAATGGTTGTTTTTATTCTCTAGTGGTATATTTAGCATAGGCTGAATCAATAAAATGAACACACATTTAGGATCCGCTACTCTTTATTTTAATTAAGGACTCAGACACAACACATTTTCATCTCCTCTTTAATTTGCAACACAAACCACATGCCAAGCATACAAATATTACTTTTATTGTAGTAAATTCTTTTTTTATTAATTTTACATGAAAACGCCCCAGTGCGATACTCTGCGCGCTGTGAAAAAAACGGGTGTACCACATTTTTGCCATTTGTCACACATTTTGTAGCCCTTTGTCACACATTGGTAGGTTGGGAGGTTGAGAGGTATGGTCCCTGTTCATAAGAATTGCAGCAGGGAAGAAGCAGGTAATTACAGGCCAGTCAGCCTAATTTCAGTGGTGGGGAAACTAATAGAAACCCTACTGAAAGAGATGATGGTTGAGTACCTAGAATCCAGCAGGCTGCAGGACCACAGATAGAGGTTCACGGGGGGAGGTCACGCCAAATGAATTTGATAGATTTCATTGATTGGGCGACCAGAAAACTAGACCAGGGGAAATGCAGTGGATGTAGCCTATCTGGACTTCAGCCAGGCCTTCTACACTGTACTGCACAGAACGCTAATTAGAAAGATGATCAGCTTAGGAGTGAGGTTCAAACTGGTAAATTGGGCTCACAGCTGGTTAACAGATAGGAGGCAGAGGGTTGTGGTAACTGGCACACACTCTAAAGATGGGAGAGTGATTAGTGGGGTACCACAGAGTTCGGTACTGGGACCAATCATCTTCCAGATCTTCAAAGGGGACATTGCAGAGGAACTGGAGGGGAAGGTCTGCCTATGTGCAGATGACTCCAAAATCTGCAAGATGGTGAACACCCAGGAGGGGATGGAGGAAATGCGCAGGGATCTAGGGGAACTTGAGGAATGGTTGTAGGCATGGCAGTTGGGTTCCAATGCCAAAAAGTGCAGAATCATGCCCCTAGGACATAGAAACCCTGATGCTGAGTATTGGATGAGGTCGGTGAAGGTATTGGCAGTCACTAGGCAGAAAAGGGACCTTGAGGTTATTACATTAGAGGACCTCAAGGTGGCAGCACAACATGACATGGCTGTGGGCAGTGCTAGTAGATGCATGGGTACACAGGGAGGGGCATCACCAGCAGAAGGAGGGAGGTGGTGCTGCCATTGTATTGCTCTCTGGTATGCCGTCATGTGGGATACTGTAAGCAGTTCTGGAGACTGCATCTCAGAAAGGCACATAGACAGAGTGGAGGCAATCCAGAGGAGGGCAACAAAAATGGTGCAGGGGTTGCAAGGGAGGCCCTAGGAGGAGAGAATGAGGGATCTATACATGTACACTGTGGAGGAGAGGAGAGTGAGAGGTGACATGATAGAGACATTTAAGTACCTCATGGGTGAACAGGGTGCAGGAAGGGGGGGCATCTTCCAAATGAGAAAAAGCTCCAGGACTAGGGCAGATGTTATGAAGCTGGAGATGGGAAAGTTCAGGAAGGATGTGAGGAAATATTTCTTCACTGACGGGATAGTAGATGCATGGAACTAACTGCCAGCCAAAGTGGTGGAGGCTAGAATGGTGGAAGGCTTCAAGCATGCATGGGATAGACGCAGGGGCATAGCAGTACACTGGCAGGGAGGGAGGAAAAGGGTCACCAGAGATGAGACAAAGTCTAGGGAGGTAAAATAGACAGGGAAAACATGAGCAGACTTGGTGAGCCAAGTGGTCCTTTTCTGCAGACAAAGCCATATGTTTCTAGATGTGGGGGGGCTGGATGTCAATCAGTTTGCAAGGGAAATGCAAGCATCTGAAGAGGTAATATAGTTCTTAGGCTCCTTCTGAAAACAAGCTTTGGATGTTGATTGTGATGTTGAGTGGGAGGTTGTTCCAGATTTGGGGTGCTTGGATGCCAAATTCTCTCTCTCCTCTGCTTTTGATTTTGATTCAGCATGTTTAAGAAGGGGTTTCCCAAAGTATCACAGCTTGTAAGATGGTTGGTAGGATTATAGTGGGTGGAAGAATGTACTGGTAAACCAGTGCTTAGTACATTATAATTTATTATAGCTGACCATCTGTAAGTAGTATTAATGAAGTAGTAATAACATTTATTTTTATGCAGAAAATGCACATTAGGGCACAAAATTCTGTTTTCAAGTGCATCCTTGTTCAACACATTCATACAGTTTTAACCACAACATACAAACATACAGAGTCAGTATAACATCATAAAACTTTAAAAACAGTTGCATTCATGATTGAGTTTATTAAACAATACTATCGGAAACATTTTCTGAGTGAGTTTGGCATTTAGAGAGGCAATACCAAGAGCAGCACACAGATGGCAGTGTTGCATGAGTCTTGGCACATTTAAAGCACAACTACAGAGATTTTTGTAGGCACCAGGCAGAATTTAGCCTATTGAGATCAGTTGTCAGGATGCTGTTAAATGGATGTTTCCATAATTGAAGGAAGGGCATACATGTGACAAAGGCAACTGTTTTCCTACACTTGGTAAACAAGCTGTTTTTGACTCTGTATAACAGGTCAAGTTAGGTGTTTGCAATTTTTCCCCCAAATTGCCAATATGGTCATTGGTCACCCACGGAAAGACTCAGATTATACAGGACTCTTAGGTATCCTGGGTGATAGAATGGGTAGGGTATCCCTATAAATGGGTACGTTTTTACACAGCATACTTATTTCAGCCCTGCTTGTGAAGCCTTCCCCTCCGGCATGAGATTTTCAAAGACAGATATCTGACTTTTTTTTGCTGAAGTGTTGAAGATCATTAATTTTGATTTGCTGTAGTTCAGGAGCAATGGATCTGATTTGATCCAAAGCTGTATCCACACAGTCACACACAGGATGGGGTAATGTACAGACCACCAGTTCAATCAGTGAAAATGGATGAAGCACTGGAGAGTGAGATAAAGAAATGCGCAGAAACGTTTGCATAGCTGGGGCCACCTATGATAACGTACATCATTAGCATCTGTATGTTGTGGGCAACCCCATACCTTCTCAGTTTTTCCACCAGAGACCAGCTTGATGTTGTACTCTACCAACAGGAAATGGGAGACCAGAATCCCAACCAAGCCAACAGGAAAGATGGAGGTTCCAAAAAAGAAAAATCCAATGGGAATGGCACAGAAAAAGAGAAGACCAAGCACACAGCAGTGTGCATGTGTAACCCCTAGGTGGCGCTATCCTAAGGGCTACTACCCCTGCCTGCTTGGCTAGTTGCAGGTTAAGGGGCCTGGGTACTGAAATGGGTGCCTCCAACCGGAGGACAGGGTTGTTAGTATCAAGGCTAACCTGGGTACAGCCCTCCGGGACACTGTAACCCTACTCTTTCCCCTCTAGTGGCCTAGACAATATGCAACAAACACTTTCACAGTAGCCCCTATTCAGCATACAAATTCCCACAGTGTCTGCACTTATCACCAGGACTAGTTCCACCAGCTCAACCCTGGAGACCCCGTGCAAAACAAGGTTAGGCACAGCAAACAACAACAGTACAGTGATTTTGGCACAAACTGGAACCACAGTCAGATTAAAGGCAAAATGAGTTAGATCAGATTTAGTCAGGTGAATTGAACAAGGGAAGGGCGTAATCAGGTTGACTGATTCTGAAACTGATCTAGTCAGGCAATTATGCATGCACTTTTAGTCCATGCACAGTCACACGCTCTGGGTACCCAGTTGGAAGTAAGGTAGGCTAGCCTGGAATGTTGCCCAGGGTAGGCCTTGCATTGCAGCTGGTTGGGGCCCTGTGGTGAAAAAGAATAGGCATGCACAACCACACACAATTTGTAATCCGGAGCCAGGAGGCTCAGTTCATGAAAGGAAAACAACAATGCAATCAGATGACAACACTTGTGATTTAGCTGATGTTGCAGGGAGCTACCCTGATTGTTACTCACATTACCCAATACGAGACACAGGAGGGATGAAATGGAGACTGCAGGTTGACAATTGGTATGCCAGGAGAAGCAGGGCCCACACGAATCACCAAGGTGTCATTCCCATCTGAGATGTTGAGCAGGGGGGCTGATCCCTGGGTGAGTCTCTTGTCGATGGTGTTTTCTGTGCATGAAGTAGCTGGCTGGGCCAGTGTGGCAGGGTCCAGGCCAGGTGGAACAGTTCGGATTTCAGTCCAAGAGAGCTGGATGCAGCTTCCAGCAAGCATGGCACAATTACACAGTGGGGAACCAAATCGCCACCCACTAACAGCATACATGCACATTTATAGTAAAGCAATCACCATACCACAAAATGGATAGCAGTCCGGCAGCAATATCAGTGCATCTGAGCACAACCGGGAGTTCTGTGGTGAAAGGGTGTCCTGACAGGCCGATCGCATACAGCAAATCTTCAGTCTTCTTCAGGTTCAAGGCTGGTCACAATTCAATGGCTTTATCGCACTCGATTTCAGATACAGTCCGATTACTAAGCCTTTCAAAAAATTCCCTCTCGAGGGACAGCTGGCAGACAAGCCAAACTCAGCCTTTCCACTGATTTCCCACGCTACTACGCAGGGGTAGCTGCTTGAATCACTCGAGCTTTTTACTCTTCAAACTCTAACTCCAGACTGACCCCACTGCAGCAGGCAGCTTGGGAATTTCCCTTCGGTCCAAAAGGTTCTGGTTGGCTGATCCATCGGTCTGTCAAAGCAAGGGCTCCCCCTCCAGATCCATTTAGGCCCCAAAGTGCAAAAACTACAATTCCTACAGAAATTTACTTCCACAAGACCCCTGGGGACAGACACCATTTTAGAATCCCCAAAGGTACTGATTGGTCCCAACAGGCAGTCCAGAACCAAGATGGTGGGGCAATACTAAAATGTCCATGCTGCAAAGGAAGGCAGGTTAGACAAACTACAATATTATTATTATTATTAAAACAGAGAAACAGTAAACAGTCACAGTTCCTAGCAGGACTCCCTCTGTGCAAATAGCAATGGCAGAATGGAGCGATAACACTGCAGCCTGGGCTGGACTCGAGCCTGAAACTACTCGGTCCCTACCCAGATTAATTTTACACCACAAGATAGGCAGCTCTTAAAGAGACAGGCACGGAGGCTAACAGGGCATTCACATGCAAACACTTTTAAATCGCTAGGACACAGAACACCAGCCTTGCAGTAGGCATTTAGGCAAGCCCAAGGAAGACTGTCAGGAACCCCATTCGTAGGGGGGTTACACATGTCTTCTAGAGAATGCCACCTGAAAATACAGAAGGAGGCAAGCAGGCGAGCAAGCTGCGACTCTGAAGGAAATTTCCTCCAAAATCTATTGTTACTGGTAATTACCAAACGTATCTTTCCTCCATAGAGCCAGACCTTTGGAATTATTCCCAAGCAGTACAAGACAGCAAAGCAGGAAAAAAAGTCAGTCAGCAGGGATGGAAAGTATCCCAATGACATCAGGCTTTGAAGGACGGCAACACCAAAGCCAGTCTACTTACCGAACACCAGATCCCAATGGCTGTATTTTTTTTTGTTTACAGTTTGTGCTCCTTTCTCCTCCAGCAGTTCTCTTCAGCTGTGACCCCAGCTCCATCGCTGATCCTGCCTTGGACTCCCTGCTACTTATTACCTCAACGGGTGAGTGGGCCTGAGTAGGTGGTGTGGAGCCTGCGGGATTGGCAGGTTAATCCTGCTGTCAGAGGGTGTTATCCTCCATTTTTCTCCCTCCCTGCTTGGGTTGGCTCACATGCAGTGATGCACATACACAACATAAAGACACTGTACACCTCAGCACCTGCGTCTGGCTGACAAACATGAGAGACTGCTTGCTATACCACCCAGACTCCACTGGGTGGCAGTCAAACAGCAGTACAAGGCCCCGAGGGACAGCTGTCTCTGCGCTCAATCCTCATTCTCTTGGCCAGCCCCCAAGTGACCCTGGTCTGGTCCCAAAACTGGGTCGCCAGAGTGGTGGGAGCTGTGGCACCCAGCACCTCAACCCTCCGCAGCAGAACACCAGCTCCAACAGCTGTATGTAGTGAAAGGATGGATTAAGATTCCAAACAGACTGGAATGGTGTGACCCAGTGTGAATATGGGGCTATATGAGTGCTGTGCAAAGTGATTATGCACAGTTGAAACAGAATCCCCTGCTGGCAAACAGGGCTCGTGGGTCACCTTTCACCCGACTGTTTGTCAGTTCATATAGACAAACAGCCTTTTAAAGCAAATAGAGTGTAGAGCTACAAGAGACAGCAGACGTGAACAAACTCTCTTAGGCAAGTGCACAGCTATGTAGCGGCTTATTGAGAAAAGATTTAGATTTTAGATTTAAGAAATGAAGGTCGCTTGTTGCCTTTCAATGATCCGATATTTTTCAGATGGAAGTTTCCGCTCACAGAGCATAGTATTCTGTGTGACTCAGCACATACTAAAAAAGGTGAGCACTCTGCTGTGCTCGACAAAACAGATGATTATGAAAGCAACAACGTTTTTTAAACGGATTTTATTATGTATTTTACAGAGCAAAAGGTAATTGCTGTTTCCATAGTGAGGGTGAACGTATCCACGTGGTAGGACAGAGAATTGTATACAAGATAACAAGACATTTCTATAATGTGAAAATGCAGAATGAAATAATGCTGTATGCAAATAAATGAAGATATATATACACAGTATAAATATATAGATATATATTTGTAACTTAAAGGTTTGATTGGAATTTTGATGCTGAAAGATGCAGATTCAGTGCAGTTGGAATGAGAATAGTAAGTGAAATGCTGTATACATTAATAAAGAAAATGTGGCAGAAGCAATTGATTATGTTTCATACAAAATAGACATTATTTAATGCATATTACAGGCATATTTTATTACAGAGGATTGAACCCCTTATCTGAAACAAAGAATGAATGTACACCTGAGTAATTTGAATAGGTAAAATATAGTTTACACTCCATTTTGTTTTCAATATGTAATGAAAATAGTCTAATATATGAAATTTACATATGAGAAGCATGTTATATTGATTATGGCTATCTCATATTATTATTATTTGCAGCCACATAACCCTGATGAAGAGATATCATTATCTTGAAATATTGGTTTCTGGAAGTGGCAAAGAAAAATAATACAGCTCTGAACAAGAGGCTATTGACTGGTCCAGTTTTCTTCTTTTTCTTTGTGTTTTCTTTTTCTCCCCAACCAGGGTAGACATGACCCGAGAATATGACCACAGTGCAGTGCCGCTGGCTCCATATATCCTATAAAGTGAACAGCAAGTAACCCTGCATTTTATTTTATGCTGCTACGGGGCCTGACACATATTTTAATCCAATCAGGCTGGAGCTGTGCAGAGTACAGCATCCTTTACATTTGGTTTTAAGCTAGAAATCTGTCTTATATGTAATTTGTTCCAGATTTCATGATTACCTGATTTGTTTAGCATGTCTCCAGGATACAAATGTACTGCTTCTAATGCTATTGTGGATTCTCTGAAGGGGCATACCGCTCGCTCTACTGTACTAATTATCACTGTGTCACTCAAAACCGCATGATGACTCCAGTCTATGCCTCTTCCAGCTGGAATCATGATGGCTCATCTGAATGCTTATCTCTGACACGCCGCTGGGCAGATAGAAGATTTTGCTAGATAATGATAGCCAGTAGGCCTACATGGTAAAAAGGCATTTTTAACCATGTCTCCTGTTTTTTTTTAATATCCCTGTAGCAGCTTCAAGTTGTGTGCATTTGTTTGAAAATGGCATACCTGTATAATGTGCTCCCCCCATGATGTGCCACAGGGTAGGGTGTCACTTTTTCTTTTCCTTGATGAGACAGGTTTTTGCAGTGTGATACCTATGTTTGCGCATCTTTCTGTGAATTAATAGCATTTACATGTATGTTTGTCTCAAAAATCCTAAATAACAATTTAAAAAAAAAATACAGGATGGGTTGCCATTGCCTTATTGTGCAGTGCAAGTCACAGGCACTATAGTACAGGAATTTCAGAAGATACCAAAACTTCTTCTTCAAAGACTTCAGTATTGGGTCAGTCATTCATACATTCAACTTGGTGACCAAAGCAATGGACCAGGGACAGGCAGTGGATGTTCTTTATCTCGATTTCAGCAAGGCCTTCAACTCTGTACAACATAGGAGGCTCTTAAAGAAGCTGGAGGACTTGGGAGGATGCTTGAAAAGTGGATGCAGAACTACTTGGGAGGGAGGAAAAAGAGGGTGGTAGTGAATGGGATTAAATCAGGGGCCACGGATGTCATGAGTGGGGTGTTGCAGAAGTCAGACCTGGAACCTGTTCTGTTCAATATGTTTATCTGTGATATTGGGGAGGGTATACAGGGCAAAATATGTCTCTGCAGATGACACAAAACTGTGTGGCTGTGTGGACAATGAGGAGGGTGTGAGAGAAATAATAAAGGACTTTAAAAAACTAGAAAGATGATCAAAGTTATAGCAATTGAGGTTCAATGCAAAAAGGTATACGCTGATACACATTAAAACAAGGAACCTACATACGAAGCACTGGTTTGGGGTAAGGATGACAAAGGCAGTGGAGGAGATGGATCTAGGGGTCATCATCAGTGACAGTTTCAAGCTTCTGGTCACTGCAGCAAGGCATACAGCAAACTGAACAGAATGCTGGTGTGCATTGCCAGGGGACAGCAGGGGAAATGAGGGGATTCTGCCCCTGTACAGGTCACTAGTGAGGCCCCATCTGGAATACTGTGCCCAGTACTGGAGCCCACACCTGAAGGGAGCTAGAGACCATTTGAAAATGATGCAAAGGAGAGTCACCAAGATGATGCAGGGGCAGCAGGGCAGGGCGTACAAGGAGAGGTTAGTATACCCCTTCATAAACTCACTGAAGGCTAGGAGTGAGAGGAAGGATGTGACAGAAACAGACAAAATCATGGGGGGTATAAGCAAAGTCAACAGTGCGGACCTGTTCACTAGGAATGGGAGTCTGATGATGAGAGGACAAGATAGAGACTGGTGGGGGGAGGTTCAGGAAAAACATAAGAAACTGTTTCTTCCCCGAGAGGGTGATGGACCAGTGGAATAATCTGCCAAAAGAGGTGGTCAAGGCAGGAAACATAAATGGGTTTAAGGGCGGGTTGGACTGATTCAAGGGCTTGGTGATACAAAAAGGTGAAAAAAGGAGGGTGGTACCAGGGGAAGGGCAATTAGAGAGGGACAAACAGTTGATCAGCTTGACAGACACTGTTTGGCAGTAGGCTGTAAAGGTAAGAGATTGATATTCTGGGCAGGCTGGGTTGATCTCAGATCCTTTCCTGCCATCACGGTCTAATACACTCAGGCCCAGACTCCTTGATTTATTCGTATAATATCTATTTTATTCTTTGGTAACCGGGTAAGGCCCACTAGGCACAGATATCTGTTTTCAGGGGTGACCCGGAAACACTGGGGAGGTTAAGTGACTTGCATAGAGTCACACAGTATGCAAGTGGAGATTGTGGGAATCAGACCCAAGTCTTTCTGCTGAATGTACCAAGCTCATTCACTCACAGCTCATTACTCTGACCTCTTGGCTATACTGCCAGCCCAAGAATTTCATATTGTTAAAATATTGACAATTATTAGGTATTTTGAATGTGTAAAAGTGTCTCTTAGAAGGTAATTTTCCAAACATTTAGCTCAGCTGTATATGGGACCTCTTGTTGATTGGTGGCAAAGCTAACCCTTTCCTCTCCAAACCATCACATTTTTTATGTAGTATTTAGTTTTTGATAAATATTATTTTATCTATTAAGAACTGAACCAATATTATTATAAACATCTTGTCTTATTACTATTTAATATGGTGTCAACTAGAAGTGGGAAAACAGTGAAAGTGGAGATGAGGGAGAAGGTGGCAACCTAGAAAAAAGGGCTCTGATGGAGTATTAGGGGCTCTTTTGAAAATATCTTCCTGTTCCCTGTCACACAGTCTTTCAGCAATTTTTTTTTAATGAACCTCCAAATATTACTTTAGGAGATTATAATAGTTATTTTACATGGGTCTCTGAGGAGCCAAAGATAAACTCTACAGTGAAGCTGATAGACCAAATGAGATATCACAAATGGGACGTGCCTTGGAAGGGTCAAATGGAGTTGCTTCCACCTATGGGGTATCTCAAGAAACTGACAAAGCAGTCTCATCTGAAGTAGCTCTTGGAGTAAATTTATCTAACGTGAATATACTGTAAATTTATCACTTATCTCAGGTAATCATATGGACAGCCTGCAACAAAACTTCTTCAGTAGCAGAGAAATGAAAAGATAAGAGTTTCTAATGACCAGTTTCTATAACTCACCCAACGACAACTCCTCATACAGTGATCAATTACAGAATAATTCTACTCTGAGCTTACATACAGTATACAGTTAGATGAAGGGGACAAACCATTGGTTCAAAATCTCAAAAATACTTCTGAAATATAACATTAACTAGAACCTTAAATTTATCAAACATCACCACCAAAGAAGCCCTGCACCCATCTTTATTTAAAAACACAGTTGAATTGATAGAGAAGGGTATGGTGTTGTCAAATATTGAAACAAAAATAATGAACTGTTCTTAACATATCAGTTATTGTACCAGAAATCATAGGACACACTACCATATTAACCCTTGCTGTGCCATGGACTGAGATATCAGTCCAGAATTTCTATACATTCTAATTATGTTGGCAGCCTAAGGATTAAGTGATAAAATTATAAATGTGTGAGGTCGTAAACACGTTCCAAATATTCTCCTTCTCTTCAAGTCTATGCTGATCTTCCCATCTCCTGCTACACAGAAACATAGAATGTTTTGAGAAAAAAGAACCAGTAGCAAGGGCGGATCCAGGAGTCCTATAGATGGGGGAGCTCAAGTGAGATAAAAATTAAAATAATAGGCCAGGGGTCTGGTGGGCTGCCTAGGCCCCCAGAAATTTTTTAACATTCTGCTGCATTTTGGAGAGTATTTCTAGTGCAATTTCTACCCATTTCCTCCCTCCCTCCCCATGCTTTGTGAGTTGTACCCTAGCACCATCCCCAGAGTCCCCACAGTCCGCATGACAGTATGTTGTCCAAAATACCCTCCCACCCCAAAAATAAAACAAAATACCAAAAGACTGCAGCTGGGCAGCCACACATCCAAAACACATAAAAATGAGACACGTTGAAATAGACTTAGTGATAAAGACAAATTGCAGACAAATTAAATGACAATCCAAGTAAGCAAGTTCACAAATGTCACACACTCAAGCACATTATGACATTATCATAAAGCCAACCCACGCCAGTTTGTCCTGCAGTACAGATTACCCTACCTCCCAATCTTACCTCAGTAAAAACAAATATAATAACTATAGAAATATGGGAACAAAGTCACTTTGCTATCTAGTTTCTGAAAATATAATTTCAAGTTTTCTTGCTATTTTCGCAAAACAGATTTTATTCTACAGAACAACTTATACCAAAGAAATAGAGAATAATAGATAGGCAACTGTGTGTTATGGATTTTTTTTACACACCGAGGGGTGTGATGGCCCATAAACCTCGAGAGTGAGGCTCGAGGAGGTTTATGAGGTCATCACACCCAGAAATGTAAAAATCCAGAAACACAAGTTGCTATTTATTTTTATAATAACTGGTGCAGAGTTTGCTCAGACACACACACACACACACACACACACACACACACACACACACACTGTGCCTGTCACACACACACACACACACACACAGTGTACTAGGGAAACGTTGTTTTTTATTAAGAAAAATAATACTGCTGACTGCGAGGAAGCAGTGACATTTCAGTGCTTGGGGTTGGGTAGAAGCCCCGACGGAAGTGCAACAACGGATGTTTCAGTGCGCGCTGGGTCAGAAGAAGCCTCGACCGAAGCACGACAACGGCAGGATCAACCAGATAGCTTTTTTTAAATTGTTTTCCCCAAAAGGCAGAATTAAGAAGAAACAGTGATTGCTACAAATTACTTACTGCAGCTGGTCTAGGATTACTTCAGGGACTAGTCTGCCCATCGCTAAGGAAAATTTTAGCCGCCATGTTTTTTTTATATTTTCGGCCCGCCCACAGAGGGAGTAAGGGCCAATAATGTGGCACGCTACACGTAATGACGCTGCTAGTGAGAGGAAGTTTTAAGAAATGCCAATCGAGTTATTATGGCGTTTTGGAGAACCTGAAAGCAGGTTGATAAAGGGAGTCACCAGTAATTATAATACATTTTTAAATAAATTATATTGTTTTATTTTAAAATTTCCTTTACTGGGATAACCCCATGGTATGAGGCATCTTATTTTTATTGATAGGCCCAAGAAGTCAGCAAGCAGATAGCAGAACACAGTTTTTAAACAAATATAAAAATGTATTTTTTTTATTAGCAGCAGCACTTGCTTGGGTACATCACAAGTTGCACCCCCCCAATTCAACACATACAACTATATAAACAAAATATTTGATTCTATCACTTTTTTTCAGTTTTGTAACTGCCTGTCAATGTGTCAAACAAGGTCTTATGACTTCTGTTGCTAATTTTGCTCTCCAAGCATGCAGAAACTCCTGCACATGCCATAATATACAGCAGGACACCTTCAAACCCCCTGTCTGTTACTTCCCTCTGTGCTTATTCACACTGTACAACCACAACTAAAAAGACCACACAGATTAGACATACAGTACATGCTGAAGTTTTTACCTCATTTCAAAGGTCTCATGTATCAGTTTCTGCCTCTCCTGCTCTCTTGGTTCATGCTGTGGCTGATACCAGACCTGCCCGAAGCATGCTACCAGAGGGCGCTACCTTCCAACTCCCTCTCCTGTGAATCCACACCAAAATCAATTTGCCATATAGGACAAAACCAGCAGTGACCTTAAACTATTTTAATGTCATGAACTTAAGCTCCCCATACTAGAAATTAATAACACTAGTACTACATTTATCACACACCCAGTTTGATGAACACTAATGTCCTTTCCCATCCCAGCAGCCACCTCCCACCCACCATAGTTTGAGACTGTGAAAGTCTTTCTTTTTAAAGCAAGAAGTACCTGATTAAATGAAGACTTAATCCATTTTCATCAGGCTGAAAGTCTATGTGTCCCTACTTGAGTACTGTCTCCGGTCACCTGGCCACCAAACTCTTTCTTTCTAGACAGCACACACTGACTGCATGACTCCTAATGAGCAGAGCTCTCAGCTACAGCTTGCTTCAGCTACCAGAAGATGACCTGAACCTCACTCCCACTCCTTGTGCTGATTTACCAAGGCCACACTGACCCCGCATTACTGGACTGCTGCTGCCTGAAACCCCAGGCTCTGCTCCTCACTTGTGGGCTCAGCTCTCTTTCTGTCTGTCTGCTTCTCAGTAGTATACTCACTCCTCTCTTGCTCCAACATTAATCTTCTGAGTGAATGAATTACAACTCACTCTTGTTTCGGCAGCTCAGACATTTAAAGAATGCTCCCCTTGCTAGCGGCATCCACTACTGGATGTAACAGCAAATCAGGAGCAGTGAGCACCAGGCAACCTGGTTAAGATCTGTATTGTTAAGGTCCACTCTGCTTTGCTGCAGCTGTATCCCCCCACACATGAACCACCCCCTGCTCATGAACAAAGGAGCTGCATCAAGCCTGCAAAAGTAGAGAACAAATGCTCAGGCTCACCAAGGCAAGACTGGCTGCTGCCACAGTGCTGGGACCTGACCACATGGCATAGGATGAAAATTAGTAAATTCATGCTGGAGACCGGCTTTTCTGGGGGAAGGGTCAATTATGTAATGCGGATGGGGGTGGTTGTTTACTGCACTACCAGGACACTGGAGGACAGATGAGACCCATGTAGCTCAGGTGGCATTCATGGAGGCATTAGTGCATACCAATTAAGAATGCAGCACAGTGTGTTACTAATAGTGGAGCTCCATGATGGGGGAGCGGTAGCACCCTTAGCCCCCCCCCCTCTAAATATGCCTATGAGTAGGCCCATATAGTCTGCCCTATTTTCCCTGCCTACTACAACACCCTGGACCCAGTCCCCCAGCCCCATCATCCACCTTCTCTTGGTATTTACCCTTGCCTCTTGTTCTTCCATGGCCTGCCCTCCTTAGCAGGGTCCCTGAAGGATGGCAACCTCACAAACAGGAGAGGATTCACTTGGAGACAGATTGCTAGTCTAGTGCCGGGCCTACCATGGTCTGCATCATCCTGCCAGTAGGGCTTTTTCCACCCTTTTACCCCCAGGATCACCAATTTTGCAATGATGCATGTAGTCATGTAGTAGTGCACACCTGTCAGCATCTGACAGCATCCCCTCCCACTCATGTTCCTCTGCTGTGTGACAGCCAAGCTTCTGCCAGGTGGTAGGCAAAAAGCAGAGGATGAAACCCACTCTTCCTGAAGAAAGAGAGCAGTCCAATGGGAAACTCATCCTTCTTCTCTGACTGTTCCCCCGCAATCTAAGTCCATTCCAAAACTCAGGTCTCCAAAGTAGCAAGCAGAAGCACTACAGCTGTGCAACCAGGATGGCTAAATGTTTTACTTCTCAAACAACTTATTTTAATAAAAGACCACTTAACATTACTTAGAGATGATTTAGCAGTTATCTCAGCTATTGTTGACAGTGTGTTGACGTGCATAAATTCAAACATCCCTCCTCCTGAGAATTCAGTACTGGAGGTTGCCTTTACCCCTAATAAGATTCTGTGGTAAAATGTGGTAGTTCTCAGAAATGGCAATACAAAAGTGATGTGGCATGACAGAGAACCTTCAAACTATCATAGTAACCACTTGGGCAAGCAGAGAACAGCAAATACAATTTCAATCAAGAAAAGAAACGAAAAAGGAAAAATTAAAAAATTAAAAAAAACTGCACAAGCTTAATTGTTATTCCTGATTCCTCACAAATTCGAAAAGTTAATCAGGGTATTTATGAGGCTACCATTTTAGATAATTTACACACTACAGATTAGGAGCTGATAATTACAGCTAATTATATAGAGAAACAGCATCAGATCCAGGAGTCATTACACTCAAATAGAGTACATGATAACAGGTAAAGATGTTGTAATGAGAATTATCAGAATGTTTAAAACAAGAGCATAAAAATGAACAAGCACTCCATGAGCTACCAGACTATCTTTCTGAGAATGAATTAGGAACAAAAACTGTACCTCAAAATGTTTTTCTAACCTTTAGAGGCAGTTATTCACTTAAAGTACCAGTTTATATCATGGTAAATGAAGAATATGGATTTTGCCAAAGATATCTGGAGTAAATCTAATAGACTATACAAGTTAGATTTGGTTACAGCAATGCCTGTCTCATTAAGATCTCTTATGTCCGAAATCAGTTCAGGAGTTAAATATTTTAATATTGCAGAGGAAAAACTTAAAACCATATTATCAGAATATCCTTTTATGAAGGACCACATATATTTAATTGTGGATATGACAAGTAATTCTTCAATGATTTTCTCTATACATGCTCTTGATAGACCAAGAAGGGACTTGTAAATCACTCCTCAGTACTATGTGTTATCTATTTAGTAATTTATTTGGTGTTAGACTGGGAAAACAATGTATCTTCAGTGCTAACAATCATGAGGGTCTAAATGAAGGAGGCCAATTGGCTGTAGTTATATGAGGAAACCCCATACTAGCATAAGAAATAATTCTACAGTAGATGGATCCAAATTAGATTGCATGGGTATTTGTATTGTTAATGTGATTTGTCAGTGACATTGTACTGATTGATAATGTACTTGTTGATGTGAACAATCCTGCTCAAACTACTACTACTACATGCAGATTACTGTAGCTCCAGTTTTAGAATTCCTAACATAGTGTAGAAATCAGATCCCTATTAAAAATAAGTGATCCAAAGGTTGATTGACTAAGATGCAAATCTTCTACAGGTAGTGCTGGTATATCTATTGGGAACACAACTGCAACTGATACAGATTAAATTATTGGAGGGAACTGAAAACAATCATAAAGATCCTCTCCTGGATCATAGCAGGGACTGGGGGTAAATTTTCAGATGAAGAATGGATACCTTTTATTTTGTAACATGATGTAATTTGTTTACAAGAAACATGGTCTACAGAACTGATTAGATTGTGTGATCAATATTATGAGTCTCCTGTTATAACACATTAAATACATGGAAGGCAAGTGGTGGGGTGCTCTTAGTCTTCATTAAAGTAGCCCAAAGTTTATTTTTTATACAGTAATCTTCTCCCATGAAAATACGCTGCTTTTATTACTTAATACCATGAAACCTATATACCTCTTAGTATATATATACCCCCTTGGATATGGCCCCCTAGGAATACCAAGTATTATTCAGATAACATCTGGCAAATTTTAGAATATCAAATCAGTAACTTTCTAGAAGAATGTTTTGAAATGAATATTTTGGTAATGGAGTTTTTAATTCAAGAGTAGATCTTTATAGTAATCTGGCAAACAGAGGCTTGAATGTACAAGAACCTAAATAAAAGTAAAAAGAGATATGGTCATAAATGAAGTGGTAGGAGATGAATTTAACCACTGGCATCAAACTCACTAACTGTACTCAATGAAAGATTCCAAAGTGATAGACCCAGCAATCCAACATATTTATCAACTAATGGCAGAAGTGCAGTCGATTATATGATCTTTCCAGTTCTTGAACTAGATCAGTACACTGGTTTAGAAGTTTAAACCAGTCCTGAGAGTGATCATTTCCAACTCATCTTAATTGTTGACTTTGAGAAAATATCCACAGTCCCACCTAAGAAAATAAGTGTAGGTGCTAACATCACAATTCACATATGTGGATTAAAAAAACAAAGTAAGGGCCATGATCTTAATAGTTTTGTAACAGAAAATTCTTCACAGCAAAAAGGCTGCAGATCTCTATAATAAAATACTGGCACTGGATTCTTCTGAAATTGTCTACTGTATTGCTATCATTTAAAGATCAATGAGCTTTCAATTCCGATTTTATATAAACTAATATCACCAAAGGCTGGGCCTGCTGTTCAGGGTTAGGAATTTCTAAATCCCAGAGTCCTGCAAGTCACTGGGACATATCTTTTATTTTCAGTATTAGACCATAGGCCACCAATCTATGCAGCTGACAAGAGTACTATGTCCAAAGTGCGGGTTATTTATAATAATATGTCAGTGGATTACTAATCTTCATAGATCTACCCAGCACTGTATTTTGTATGTCACTGCTGATTTTCTCCCTTTAGAAGACATATGTAGCTTACATTTGGCCACCTTGTTGCAAAAAGATAATTTGGGTCAAATACCTTTAACCACCTCAGTTTTGTTTAATAAGGTTCACAATGCACTAGGAACTAGATCACAAAGTAGAAGGCTTTATAATGTTTCCTTTAAAATAATCTTCCATCCAAAGATCCTTACATACAGGGGATTGATTCCCATGTTTTATCATTTGCTTCCTTGTGATATTGTTAATGGTACCACCACATAAGCATTTAAAGCAAGACTTAAAGAATGGCTCTGTCAAAGGAATGTATGTACATATTTCTGATGTATGTTGTATAACCTAAATACTGTCTTTATATTGTATGTTTTAATGTTGTTCCTTTTTCACCTTGTTGTTATTTCTTATTTATCAACTTATCACTGGTGAAAATGGGCATTTATGCTCATCAGCCTTCAAGTATAAAACATAAAAATGAAAATTAAATGATAAATATTTAAATCCTAAATAAGAACAGGATGGCTCAGTCAGATATTTATTTATTTATTTGCTTTTGATAACCGGGTAAGTGCATTAGGTATTAGTCCTGCCTATTTTCAGACACGACCCGGGAGAATACAGTTTACAGTCAATTAAACAGACACAGGTGCATAAATATAGCCATAACAAATTCACAGCAGATATTCACGCAGAAATAGACAAGTGATACATACAGGCAGGACCATCCACGCAGGAATGAAAAATGAGGTCAACTAAGACAATTTAACACATATGGTTGAAGTTCAGAAAACCAAAGTCAAGACAGTTAGGACAAGTGAATCAAGTACAGTCACGTGTCAAAATAACAAAAAAAACTTAGTAGGTTGCTAAGATGGGTAAAAAAAATCACAGCAAGTCCAACTTTGCCTTTATAAATAAAGAAAAAAATAAAAGTACTTTATATTCATGTTAGGAAAAGTAACAATACCAGCAAGAACTATAGACAGAAATGTTTAAAGCAATAGAATCAAAATGGTTCTGACATTTAGTTGTCAGTGAACCCAATGATTATAAAAGCAATATAACAGCTCTTATTTCACAAAATGAATGGAACTCCTATTACAGGAATTTATTCTTTGACTCCTGTGAACAGATTAAAGATAACCTTCATGAACTGGTTACAAATAAGTGAATAATTATTACTCATGATGAGGGAGTTAATAATGCTGTCCTTTCCTTTAAAAACAATCAGGCCTAAGGTTAGGACATAATCCCAGTAGATGTTTATAAGAAGATAAACCACTAGTAGGTAGGCAACTACTTCCAGTTTTGGCAATATTTACAGAGCCATGTTGCAAGCAGCGGTGGGCACTGGTGGAGGCACTATTGCCAACAGTGGTGAGGTTGTTTTTCTATTTAATAATAAATATAATAGAAGCTGTGACAGAATGGATTAAACAGAGCTGACAATATGAGCTAATAAAAGGCAGTGTAACTCTTGCAATATGGTCTATATAGATGCTTCCAATATAGTAAATATTGAGAACATCTGTATGAAGTATAAAAAAAATAAATATGATGCAACAGGAACTGGATGATTTAAAAAAAAAAAAATTAAAATGAATAACAGAAATGAGGGAACTAGAACTGTACCTTAACTGCTCATTCTTTAGTTTAGAACAGTGCATGAATGGTGCTGAAAACAGTCCCCCCCCCCAAAAAAAAAAAGTGTTGGTAGTGAGGACGCTAATTCAGCAAATAAAGACAGAGTAAGTAGAAGAACAAGAAAAGAGGACAGTTCAGACGCGGAGACTGACACTGGCTGGATCACAGCCAGACCATCCAATAGTCGAAAAAGGGGGTAGAAAGACAGACCATCCAATTAGTGAGGCACTCAACAGATATGAGACTTGAGGTCATAAGATACTTATTGATAGTACAGCAACAGCAGGAAATATAAATGATAATGAAACAATGTGGATACACAAATCATTATAATGGGAGACTCCATAATGAAATGTATACATACAATTATCTGCCAACATGATAAACTCAATACAATAGTTACTAGCTTCCCAGGCACAACAGTAAAATATTTAGTTTCCTGCACTGATAGTATTTTAAACAATAAAGGAGAAAATCCTGTCATAGTCCTTGACATGGGGCCAAATCACATTTGGAGAAATAGGGATGACTCAATAAGAAAGGCTTCATGGAAATGGGATGAAAATTAAAAGCAAAAGGATGAAAGACTATAATATCTGAAATTCTACCTGTGTCTGAGTGACAAGAACAAGACAAAATGCTATTAAAATGACTAACAACCGGTTACAGCATTAGGCTAAATAATTAATCTGTACTTCCCAAAGTAGAATAGTCGGGGCCATCAAGAAGAATTTAAACTGATTTGTGAGGCAGAACTATGGGGCAAATGGATTACTGATGGCTCTGAAAAAAAAATAAGCAGAATGAAGCTAAGAAGATAAGGGCTGCTATAACAAGGGTCCAAATAAAATTCCTAGTGCAAATAATAAAAGAAATGAACTTGACCTTATTGTACATCTGGAAAAATAGAAATGGTGGCCATTACAGAAACCTGGTGGATGTCAGGGGATGAATGGGCAGTTCAAAGCTTTACAGACAAGACAGAGTGAATAAAAAATGAAGAGGGGTGACCCTACACATAGTAGAAAATATTAAAAGCTTGGATATCACAGAAGAAATTAATTACAAATAAATGAGAAAAGAATGTGGGTGAAGCTGGAAAATAAAGGAGGAACATCAGGGATTATGGGATTGTACAGTTAAAGAGCCATTCCTAGGGAGCGACCATAACATTATACACTTTTACTGCAAAAGAATAAGGGGTAACTACAATCTACTGTATACCTACAGCAAGGCAGACTATCATGCTATGAAGGAATTATTGGGCAAATGGGGGCAGAGGACAGAACTGGTAGATAAAACCAAAGAGGAGACATGGCAAATTATTAAGAAACTAACTGAAGTAAGGGATAAGTATGTTCCACACAAAAGGAAGTATAATACAAGGGTGAAATGGTCTGGCATTCACCAAAAATAAGAAAACAATGTAATTCACAATAAGACAAGACAACTATATTTGGAGAGGTAAACAAACTGAAAAGGCATCCCTAAAATGTAGAAAAGCTTTAAAAAAAGCAAAAAGACCCTACATACAGAAAAAAATAAATTTGAGTTCAAGTTGGTGAAAAGGGCACAAAAAGGAAATGTAAAATAATTTTACAATTATCAAATTCTATTAAGGAACCAAATAATGAGTGGGCCCTCTAAAAACGGGGACTAACTTACTAGAAAGTGAACAACTCATGGCATGTGAATTTAATAAATATTTTTGTTTAGTGTTCTCAGATAACCAGTGATCCAACAGAAACTACATCTCATATCAAAACAATACCATACAGAGAAAAGAAGGTTCAGTTACAGTCACAAGGGATATAGTTGTGGATGCTCTCAATAAATTGACTGAAAACAAATCCCCAGGGCCTGAAAATGTCTCACTGAACATACTAAAAATCTGAGGGATAAGCCAGCCCAGTGGGGCAGAGGGTTGAGGTGCTTAAAGCGCCTTACCTCTCCCATGTTGGTGACCTGAGTTCGGGAATGAGCTTGGGCTACTAGGGGTAGGGAGGGGGGAGGGCTGGGAGAGGACTGAGCAGCCATCAGGCAACTGTCTTCTCCTGGACTGGAGAGGTTGGTCTTCCCAGCTCTTGGCTGCCACTAAGTAGAGGCTTGGTGGTAGCATCTTACAAATGGGAGACTGGCATTAGGCCAGGTGGGTGAAGTGGGGCCACCAGTTCTAGTGTGCATGCGCACCTTCAAATGCATGTGCAACAGAGTATGCTGAGTCCCAGGGAGTAGTATGGGAGAAAAGCTGGAAGAAAAAGCAATGGCATGATGACAGGATATAATGCTCGCTCATCACACCTCCACCCCCCATGTCACAGGGCCGGTCTGTGGTGAGGAACTGGATTATGTGCTTTGGGGGGGGAGTGCAGCCCTCCGTCTCCTGACCCTGCCATGGGGGGTAATCCATAAGGTGGAAGCCGGAAGAAGGGATCCCTCCCTCATCGTGAGCACAGAGGAAAAAACAAAATATGGCATAAAAGAAAAAATCTGAGGAATGAAATTAAGGGGCCATTAGAAATCTATTTTACTTCTCCTTACTTCCCTGATGATTAGAAGAGTACAAATGTGACCCCAATCCATAAAAAGAGAAATAAGCATGATGTGGAAAACTATCATTCCATATAGCTAACATCTGAGGTTAGTAAGATTATAGAAGGTCTAGTTAAAACACATATCCTGAATGAAACTGAAAAGGAAAAACTGACAGATAACTACCAACACAGGCTTAGAAAGAGGAGATCATATATAGCAAACCTACTGACCTTTTATGAAAAGATCAGTTATGAATTAGATAGGAATACACCAGTAGACATAATTTTCCTGGGCTTCAGTAAGACCAGCAGCTAAAGAATAACTTGCAGCGAGTATGTCTTAATGGGTTTAGTTCAGAAGCAGGGTGGATTAAAAGTGGTGTAACACAGTGTTCAGTCCTTGGCCCCATTTATTCCAGATCTGTATCATGGACCTACATACAAACACAGATAGTTGGTTACTCAAATATCCAGAGGATACCAAATTGAGCAGAATAACTACAAATAAGAATCTAGTAATATTGCAGGCAGAGCTGAAAAAGATAGTTCAATGGGTTAAACATTGGGGAGTGAAACTGAACATAACAAAGTGCTCTGTCATGCGTATTGGCACAAATAACCCAATGCATTATATTATATGGAGGGGAGAAATTCAGGGAAACAATGGAAGAAAAGGACCTTGGAATATTATTATCCCTGAAAAGGAACAGGGAAATCCGAGCCTCCCCCCACAAAACATGATGATTAGTGAGGTAAACACCAAGGTACAGAAGTTATTAGTGAGCAGAACAGATTTAAATGTAAAAAAAGGGCAAAGGTAGTAAGGACAGAAATGGGGCTAAAAGGGGTAAGGCTATCAAAAAGTGGAGGGTGATGAGTACCAATGCCCGTAGTCTGTGTAACAAGCTCCCTGAACTAGTGGCCTTGATGGAAGAGGGTTGCCTGGATATTGTGGCAGTCACAGAAACATGGTACACAAAGAACCATGACTGGGATGTCAACATACCAGGATGCACAATCTACAAAAGGGACAGGGAGGGTAAAAGAGGAGGAGGAGTAGCTCTTTATGTAAAGGAAGGGATCAAAGCAACAGAACTAAAGAGTAAACAGGAAGCAGATGAGGCACTTTGGGTCACCCTGGAGACAGAAAATGGCACCACAATCCGCATGGGGGTTGTATACAGACCCACATCTCAGGGGGAGGGAATGGACAAGGAAATGATAGAAGGCTTTCTTACAATGGCAGAAAAAGGGGAGATATTGTTGATGGGGGACCTGAATATGCCAGATGTTAACTGGAGCACTTTTGCTGCAGGCACATCCAAGAGCAGGGTCATTCTTGATGTCCTACAGGGGGCATGCCTCAGACAGCTAGTATTGGAACCCACTCAGGAGGGAGCAATCTTAGACCTGGTACTCTCAAATGGGGATGGAGAAAGAATCTCAGATTTAGAAGTGGGTAGCCATCTGGGAACAAGTGACCACCAAACAGTATAGTTTCACGATAAACACAGCCATACAATCAAGCCATACAAAAGCAAGAGTACTGGACTTTAGGAGGGCTGACTTTGGGAAAATGAGAGAGTGCCTCCGAAAAGCACTAGCAAACAGGCAGGAAGGAGGGGTGGAGGAACAATGGGGATTGATCAAAACAGCCATCACAGAGGCAACAAGTCTTTGTGTAAAGCAAATCAATAAAACACAATGAAGGAAAAAACCGCTATGGTTCTCAAAAGAGGTGGCAGGGAAGGTTAAGGAGAAAAGGACAGCATTCAGGAAATATAAGGAAACACAGAGGAGCAGGACAGAGAACTTTATCAGTTAAAGCAGAAAGAGGCTGGGAAGGCAGTCAGAATAGCAAAGGCCCAAACCAAGGAAAGGATAGCCAATTCTGTTAGAGAGGGATAAGACCTTTATAGGTATATTAGGAGCAAAAGAAAGACCAAAGGAGGGATACTGAAGCTTAATAAAGGGAGGGAATGTGGGTAGAGGTGACAGTGAAAAAGCAGGGATACTGAACGAATATTTCTGCTCAGTATTCACAAAGGAAGAGGAGGGGAGTTACCTAAACCAAACAAGAGAAACACTCTGAAGACGGGGTCGATACCAGTCCATTTACAGAAGAAAGGGTTCTAAAGAACTAATAAAATTGAAGGTGGACAAAGCAATGGGGCCTGATGGGATTCACCCAAGAATTCTAAAGAACTAAGGGTAGAACTAGTGACATCTTTGACTACTCTCTTTAACAAATCATGGGAGGATGGGGTGGTACCGAGGACTGGAGAAGGGCAGATGTGATTCCTCTTCACAAAAGTGGGAGCAGGACAGAGGCAGGAAACTACAGACCAATTAGTTTGACCTCAGTGGTAGGAAAATGATGGAATCACTTCTGAAGGAAAGAATTGTTGAGTACCTAGGGCCAGTGGGGCTGGGACCCAAGGCAGCATGGATTCATGATGGGAAGGTCGTGTCAGACAAATCTAATAGATTTCTTTGACTGGGTGACCAAAGTAGTAGACCAGGGAGGGGCTGTGGTCATGGCCTACCTAGATTTTAGCAAGGCATTTGATACAGTCCCACACAAAAGATTAATACACAAGATAGCCAGCCTTGGAGTGGGTCCCAAGGTGGTAGCCTGGATAAAAAATTGGCTAGACAACAGGACGCAAAGGGTAGTAGTAAATGGAGTACACAGTGAAGAAAGGAGGGTTACTAGTGGGTACCACAGGGTTCAGTACTGGGACTGGTCCTTTTAATGTCTTTATAAGTGACATTGCAGAGGAACTGGAAGGAAAAGTATGTCTCTTTGCAGATGACAAAAGATCTGCAACAGGGTTGATACACAAGATGGAGTGGAAAGGATGAGAAGGGACTTGGCAAGGTTGGAGGAATGGTCAAATGTATGGCAGCTCAGATTCAATGCAAAGAAGTGCAAGGTAATGCACATGGGAAACAAAACCAGGAAGCATACACAATGGAGGGTGAGATACTGACAACAGTAAAAATAGAAAGGGACCTGGGGTAGTATATATCAGATGACCTAAAGGTGGGCAAGCAATGTGAGAAGGCAGTAAGGAAGGCTGGGGGATACTGGGATGCATAGGAAGAGGCATCAATAGTAGAAAACAGGAAGTTGTTATCCCTCTGTACAGACAGTTGGGAGACCCCATCTGGAGTACTGTGTGCAGTTCTGGAGACCCCATCTCCGCAAAGACATAGACAGAGTGGAGGCTGTCCAGAGGAGGACAGCAACCAAAATGGTGCAGGGTCTGCACCAGAGGACTTACGAAGAAAGACTAAAGAAGCTTAATATGTATACCCTTGAGGAAAGAAGGGATAGCGGGGACATGATAGAAACTTTCAAGTACCTCAAGGGAATTAACAAAGTTCAAGAGGGTAGCATCTTCCAGAAAAAGAGATGTGCAAGAACAAGGGGGCACAATTTGAAGATAGAGGGGGGATGGCTCAGAAGTAATGTGAGGAAGTATTTTTTCACTGAGAGGGTTGTGGATGCATGGAACAGCCTCCCTGAGGAGGTTATGGAGTCAAGAACAGTGGGGGACTTCAAGAATGCATGGGACAGGCATAAGGCAGTCCTAGTGGGGGGGTAGGAGGAAGTAAGCTGTTGGTTAACTAGGATCTACAGCTTATCTGTTAGGTAGGAAAATGGGCAGACTAGGTGGGCCAAGCAGTCCTTATCTGCCGTCAAATTCTATGTTTCTATGTTTCAATTTCAAATTTAATAAACAGTTCCAGTCAATATACACTGAAGTCCACCACAAGGAAACTCAGTTTTGTGGCAGAATTACTGCTGGAAACAAGGCAAGTTCAGTCAGAGATAATCCCTTTTGTCAGGCAGGAAACTGCGACACTGTGCTTCATAGAGCTAATAGGATTCTGAAAAGCATGAGGTGTGGAATACATAGTGAAAATGATAAGATGATATATAGAATAATGCATGGGGTGGTGTGTTTAATGAGATTTTACATACACCCTGAGGTGTTGGGTGCTACATAAACCCTGAGAGCTTTGCTCTCGGGGTTTATTTAAGCATCCAACACTGAGAGGTGTTTGTAAAATCTTGAGTTAAACACACAACCCCATGTTTTATTTTATATAATTGCTGGGCTGTGTTTTTTCACCACAATAATTTTATAAAATAAAAGATGTCTGTTTGAGGCGGCTGTCTGGTCGGGTTTGCGCAGTCCGAGGTCAGACGCAGGTGCCAACCAAACATTAACCTTTTTTTATTATTTTATTCTTTTAAGCAGCCATGTATCAAGAATTGTTGCTCAGTTTTTTTTTTAAACTTACCGGCAAGTAATTCTGAGCGGCGGCGAAGTCTCCAGTGTTCAGGAAAGGTGACCGTCACTGAGGAAGGCAAAAGCTGTGGCAGGTGACTGCGCAGACCAAGGGAAACATGGTGTGTGTTCACCGTTATAACCCGTGGGTTATAACAGTGAATTATAACTGGGTTTCCTATAGGTAAAAAACACAACCCAGTTATTATACTACCATTACACTGTGGATATGTTAGACCTATCTTAGATGATGGGTCACAACCATGGTCCTCGTAGCTTAGGAAAGACATAGACAAATTAGAACATATCCAACACAGAGTAAGCAAAATAATTATAGAGGCACGGTAGTGCCACTATAGTTAGGGCTGAATAAGCACTTTAATGTTAAACCCCAGTTTTTGCACTTTAATAATTTTGCAACTATTCAACAGATTTGCACAAACATTTGCATGTACAGCCTAGTGGAATAGATCTCTTGACATGCCAAGTTTTGTTTCCATTGAATGTGAGAACTCCTAGATGCAGATATAAAAAAAAAATGCAGAAATTCGCCAGTTTTCACAGTCTTTTTGCCATCGTGTAGCACCCATATGGTTTGGAATTGTGGATTGAAATTTTTAGGGTAGAAAGGACTTGGCCCACAGAAGTGCCTTTCATTGGTTTGGTGAAAAAATATTAATCTGTTCCAAAGTTAATAAATTTTAAAAATGTGGGTTCTGAGCATGCTCAGTCAGTACTTCAAAATAGCCGTATGATGTTTTCATATAAGGGATTTCTCATGATTTTTTTCCCATGCTGCCATCTTGTTTTCCATTTTTCCCTAAATATTCAAATTTGGAAAACCACAAAAATTACATTTTGGAGCACGACCAACACATGTAGCTTGCTTATCGGGATCACCTTAGCTGGATTCTACACTTAACTGTTGGAAAAATACCCTTGACATGTTTTTTTTTTAAGATTATAAATCTTTTTTCATGACTCATGATATGGAAAAAATACTCTTTTTTCGTAACACGAGTAATGAAAAAAGATCCTTTTTTGAGAGAGGAAATCATTTTTGCTTTGCTGGCATCTTTTCCCTGGTGTCTAGTGGCAACCCCCTTCCCAATTGCCCTCCCCATATTTTTTAATATTATATATTTTATATTTCTCCTGGTATGTAGTGGCTCCCCTACCCTCTGATCACCGCTCCCCCTAATTCTTCATTATTTCCCTGTTGTCTAGTGGCACCCCTTGCCCTCCAATTACCACCCTCATAATAATTTATTATTTCACTGGTGTCTAGCGGTGCCCCTCACCCTTCCCTCACCATCCTCATAATATTTTTCTTTTCCCTGGTGTCCAGTGGCACCTCCCACAATCTGATTGCTGTCCCTGTAATATTTATGTTTGTCCCTGGTGTCCAGTGGCATGCCCCACCCTCCAATCCCCTGATCTGTCTTCTTTTAGTACCTTTAATAAAGAAAATAGTACCTTGACATCTTTGTATTTACCCTTGCTGATCATCTGGTCCCCCCCAACCCGACCTCCCACTGAGTAACCACCATCCCGCACCCCCCTCACACTCCCCACACACCCTCACTCACCTGAACAGGTCCAAGTGTGAAGACCCACTCTCCCATTGAAGGCATGTCTTGCTGCTGGAACCGCCGACTGCTGTATGAGAAAGTAAGATAAGTGCGGTACAATGTATTTCAATAGGGTTTTCAACTTTGATACATAACTTCATAATTTCTGAATATTTTAAGCCCAAATTTTCAACATGGCCTTTCTGACACCCCACCTCATGGGCAATGTCAGTGGAATTTTGATTTCACGGTCACTTGGCAAAATCACCTTTTAGTCATGATTTGAAACTTTTCACCACCCTTATTCATCAGGTGGGGTCATAAGAAGGGTATGTTGAACATTTGGTCTCAAAATGTGTAAAAATGGCAAAGTAATGTGCATTTGTATACATTTTTCTACACGCGCTTGTAACTTTGGCAATTTAAAATATTTTGACCCCAGATGTCCAACATAGTTTTTTTTTTTACACAATAACTTTAACATGACAGTGGTCATTCTTCAAATCCTTGCAAACCTGTCTTTCACACCTGTGGTGTACAGTGATGTTGCAGTGGTGCAGGGTCTTATTTTGCTAGAGATTTTGAAAGATATTGTACTGCGTACTAGAGCTGGGGTAATAAGAGAGCTATGCTGACAATTTGGTTGCTGTTGTGTTACAAAAGGGCCCTGGGCATCATCAGCAACATAGATATATGAATTTATGGAGTGATGACAGCATTTGGCCCTCTGGACCCTGCACTCCAAAAGGGAAATAAGAATACAATTACACTTCTCAAAAAGTAAGGAAATTCATTACAAAAAACTTCATTAATGCACTAGTTAGGGTTAAAGCAAAAAAAGTAGGGAAATGTGGCATTAGGGTTTCCAGCCCTAACACCCCACCCTGCAGGCTGAAAACCAGGCATGGGGTGTGCCTTGGGGTCTCAAGCCTAACGTTTACCCTATTCTCATGCACTGTATACATCTCATCTTATTTTCTGATGGAATGGGGTGATTGTTAGGTTTGAGAGCCCTAAGGCACACTCCATGCCTGGTTTGCTGCCTGAGGGGTGGGGGGTGTTAGAATTGGAAACCTTAATGCCACATTTCCCCACTTTTTTGCTTTAACCCTAACTAGTGCATTAATAAAGTTTCTTACAATGAATATTTAATATGGACAATATGACATATGAGGACAGGATTTCTAGGTTTAGGTAAACGAGTCTTGAAAAAAGAAGACTCAGGGGAGATATGCTTTTCTTACTTGATGTGGTAACATATAAAGTTTTGATAAAAGGAATAATTCTCAAATTTAAAAACAAAAATAAAAATCATAAAACAAGAGGACTTGGATTACAATTAAAAAGAAAGGTATTTTGGACAGAACTAGGAAATACTTTTTATTCCCAAAGAGTTGTGGGAATATGGACTCAGCTTTCAAATAACATTGTGTCTTGCAAAACAATGAATAGTTTAAAAAAATAACCTAGACAAATTCCATTTGGAAACAGATATTGCCTTACTGCCGAGAAGTGATTTGTAGACTCTATGGGCACTTTAGCCTCCTTTAGCCCTAATAACCTTACTATAAACATTGCTAGTATAAGGTACACATGGTGACTTTTTTTAAAATGCCTGTATAAACTAAGGCTATACTGTAAATATATGAAGAGGAAAACAAGTCATACCACTGCATAAGACAGGTAGAGTTGATGAACAACAATGTATAGGCCCACCAGTTTAATCAATTCAACAGCCACATTTCTACCAAAAATGTCATTAGGGAGACTAGCGATTTGGGTTGAAAATAATGCTATCTTTAACCAAATTTCTAGTTGCCTTTAGGTATGGTTGCTCAGTGGTTGATCACTTCTTTACTCTTATGCATTTGGCAGAAAAAATACACTCTGTTAAGAAGTAAAAACTACACTATATATTGCCTTAATTGATCTGAAGGTTGAATTTAATTTTATTTCTCATCAGATTTTTTGGGCAGAAATTGCATACCTTAGACATTAATACAAACATCCTAACTCTAATCATACATGTCATAATAGCGACAGTGGAACGGCAACATGTGATAACGGCACCGAACCCACATCATGACCACATCTGGGCAAAGTGTTTTCTTGTGGGGTGCGAATTATTTTAGATATTAACTCTGGGAGGGGCAAGGTTGGGGATGGGAGGGAACCGGTGGCCACCCAGAAGTGCTGGCGCTGTGTTTCATTCGCCATTTTCATGCGTCACCGTCCTGCAGTCGCCATCTTCACAGGATACCCAATCATGCACATATACTCTAAAACATGGACACAAGTGTGCTGGGTGATCAAAGGGAACTACACTGACAAACTGCAAACTAATTGAGGGGTTAGGCAGGGTTGTATTTTAGATCCGGAAATTATGGACACTTCTTGCATATGTAGATGATTTGGCATTTTTTCTCTTTGCCCTCTACAGGACTACAGAGAAAACAATCAAATTATCTATCAATAGAGGCTAAAGCAAAATAATGATTTTTGAAAACAAAAGACCAACATATTCTTGGAAGTTAAAAAACAAGAAACTGGAGGTTGTTAATAATTATGTATAGTTGGGGGTTAAATTTAGTAGTAACTGTGCATAGAAACATAGAAGTTGACAGCAGATAACGACCGCAAGACCCATCCAGTCTGCCCATGGAATAAAAGTACTAAGGTGGCTTAATATCAAATTCAAACAAGTTGCAATGGGACTTTTACATTTTAATAAACAATGTGGAGATCAAATTATAAAGGCTACACCTAATTCCATAACACTACAGTATATACTGCAGAAGTATGGCAATATTCAGTACACCCAGATTTAAATAAAGTTTATCAGGCCAGTGAGCCTAGCTGTTGTGGTGGGGAAATGGATGGAGACCCTGTTAAAAGAGATGTTAGCAGAATTCCTGGAATCTAATGGAATGAGGACAATAAGCAACATGGATTCCCATGGGGACATCATGCCAGATGAATCTAATAGAAATTTTTGATTGGGTTACAAGGGAGGTGGACCGAGGGAGAGCTGTTGATGTGGCTTGCTTGAACTTCAGTGATGCCCTTAACACAATGCCACATGGGGTGTTACTACAGAAGTTAAAAGACCTAGGTGCAGGCGACAAAATAATCCAAGGGAAATTCTTGGGAGAGATGGGTAATGAATGGAATACCCCAGGTGTCTATTTACAGATGACACCAAGATCTGCGATAGAGTGGACACAATGGAGAGTGCTTTTTTTTTATTCTGTTTTTTCTCCCATGGCTCCACTGGCCCCCGTTGGTCTGACCACCACCCAGCCACATCACCCATTATCTCTGGGACTTACCTGCACCTCACATACCCCCACGGATGACCCCCCATGGGAAGGGCCACCAGGGGCCTCTCCCCATAATCACCTGGCAGGGTATGGCTAGTGAATCAGCGAGGCAGAGAGCCTAGTCGGCGGTGCAGAACCTGTGGCAAGTGATGGACAGCATCCTGCACGGTGGAGGGCTTTTCATTTTCTGCCCCCAGAAACAGGGACATGCAATGATATCGGGGTGCATGCACCGACATCTGACCCGCCTCTAGAAGATGTGAGCACTGGCTGTCAGACCCCTGGTTTACACCAGGGGTTGGACAAGTGCTGGGAGCTTCCCAACCCTCCCCTCTGCAGGAGGAGAGCAGTCCATAGGATACTCACTCCTCCTCCTCCCAGCCGGCCCTCCGATGCCCAGGCTCACTTCTGAACCCGGGTCATCTTGCGTCACAAGCAGTAGCACTACCACTGTGCTAGCGGGCTGGCCGAGAGAGTGTTGATGCCATGAAGAGGGTCCTGTAAAAGTTAAAAGAGTGGTTCTGAAGTTGGCAGCTGGGATTCAATGCCAGAAAAATTGCAAAGCCATACACATCAGGCACAAAGCCCCAGCACTGAGTACAGGATGGAAGGGAACATCATGGCATGTACCTCGGAGGAAAAGGGCCATGGGGTTACGATTATGGATGATCTGAAAGTAGCAGCCCAATGTTCAAGAGTGGCAGGGAGAGCAAACAGGTTGATGGGCTGCACAGGGAGGTGGATAGCATGCAGGAGGGAGGTTATGCTCACCCTCTGCAAGTCATTAGGGTGGAAGCTGTGCAGAGGAGTGCCAAAAAGATGATATGGGGGCATCAGGGAAAGCCCTCTGAAGAAAGGCTGAAGGGCCTCAACATGTACTCTTTAATGAACAGAAATGCCAGAGGGGACATGACTGAGACCTTAAAATACCTCAAGTGATAAACAGGGTGGAATGTGGGGAGCTTTTGAAGTTAAGCACAAACATGGCTACAAGTCTGGGATGTTGTTTGTTCTGTCTTTTGTGCCTTCTTTTCTTTTGCTTCTGTAGTTCATTGTTATGAGACACTGATGATGTTTACATACTGCTCCTTTATTCTGAGAAGCTGTTTTTTTGTGTTTGTATTGACTAAAATTCAATAACGTATACTAAATTGAAAAAAACCAACAAACAAGAGAACCACTACGGTTCTCAAAAGAGGTGGCAGGGAAGGTTAGTGAGAAAAAGATAGCATTCAGGAAATATAAGGAATCACTGAAGGAGCGGGACAGAGAACTGTATCAGTTAAAGCAGAAGGAAGTGGGGAAGGCAGTCAGAATAGCGAAGGCCCCAACCAAGGAAAAGATAGCCAACTCAGTTAAGAAGGGGGCTAAAACCTTTTATAGGTACATTAGGGAGTGGAGAAAGACCAAGGGAGAGATAGTGAGGCTTAATAAAGGGAAGGGGAGGTGGGCAGAGGGTGACAGTGAAAAGGCAGAGATACTGAACGAATACTTTTGCTCAGTACTGTATTCACAAATGAAGAAGAGGGGGAGGTACCTAAACCAAACAATAGAAACACTCTGGACAGGGGGGTCAATACCAGTCCATTCACAGAAGAAAGGATCCTGAAAGAACTCCTAAAACTCAAGGTGGACCAAGCAATGGGGCCTGATGGGATTCACCCCAGAATTCTAAAAGAACTAAGAGGAGATCTAGTGACGCCACCGACTACCCTTTTTAACAAATCATGAGAGGATGGTGTGGTACCTGAGGACTGGAGTAGGGCAGATGTGATTCCCCTTCACAAAAGTGGGAGCAAGGCAGAGGCAGGAAACTACAGACCTGTTAGTTTGACCTAAGTGGTAGGGAAGATGATGGAATCACTTCTGAAAGAAAGAATTGTTGAGTACCTAGAGGCTAGTGGGGCACAGGACCCAAGGCAGCATGGATTCACAGCAGGAAGATCATGTCAGATGATTCTAATCAATTTCTTTGACTGGGTGACCAAAGTAGTAGACCAGAGAGGGGCTGTGGCTATGGCCTACGTAGACTTTAGCAAGGCATTTGACACAGTCCCACACAAAAGATTAATAAACAAGTTAGCCAGCCTGGGAGTGGGTCCCAGGGTGGTAGCCTGGGTAACAAACTGGCTGGACAACAGGACACAGAGGGTAATAGTAAACAGAGTACACTCTGAAGAAAGGGTGGTTTCTAGTGGGGTACTGCAGGGTTCAGTACTGGGATTGGTCCTCTTTAATGTCTTTATAGGTGACTTTGTGGTGGGGCTGGAAGGAAAAGTATGCCTCTCTGCAGATGAAACAAAGATCTGCAACAGGGTTGATACACAAAGGAGGGGGTGGAAAGGATGAGAAGGGACTTGGCAAGGTTGGAGGAATGGTCAAAAGTATGGCAGCTTAGATTCAATGCAAAGAAGTGCAAAGTAATGCACCTGGGAACAAAACCCAGAGGAAGAGTACACAATGGGGGGGAGGTACTAACAACAACAAAAATGGAAAGGGACCTGGGAGTAGTCATTTCAGATGACTTTAAGGTAGGCAAGCAATGTGAGAAGGCAGTAAGAAGGGCTGGGGGGATACTGGGATGCATAGGGGAGAGGCAACACTAATAGAAAATAGGAAGTTGTTATCCCTCTGTACAGACAGTTGGTGAGACCCCATCTGGAGTACTGTGTACAGTTCTGGAGACCCCATCTCCGCAAAGACATAGACAGAGTGGAGGCTGTCCAGAGGAGGGCAACCAAAATGGTGCAGGGTCTGCACCAGAAGACATACAAAGAAAGACTAAAGGAGCTTAATATGTATACCCTTGAGGAAAGGAGGGAGAGGGGGGACATGATAGAAACTATCAAGCACCTCAAAGGAATCAACAAAGTCCAAGAGGGTAGCATCTTTCAGAAAAAGATATGTGCAAGAACAAGGGGGCACAATTTGAAGATGAGGGGGGACAGCTTAGGGGCAACATGAGGAAGTATTTTTTCACGGAGAGGGTAGTGAACACATGGAACAGCCTTTCTGAGGAGGTCATAGGGTCAAAACCAGTGGGGGAATTCAAGAATGCATGAGACAGACATAAGACAGTTATAGTGGGGGGTGGAAGGAAGTAGGCTGTTGGTTAACTAGGGTCTGCAGCTTATCCATTAGGTAGAGAAATGGGCAGAACAGATGGGCCAAGCAGTCCTTATCTGCTGTCAAAGTCTAAGTTTCTATGTTTCTAAGAGTGAACATAATAAAGTTAATAGAAGAAAGATTCAACAAGAGGGTGAGAAAGCATTCCTTCATGGAAATGTTGGTGGATAGATATAACAGGTTGCCGAGGGAGGTGGTGGGGACAGAGACTGTGATAGTACTCAAACATGTGTGGGAGAGGCACATGGGTATCATTAAAGGAAGTATCACCTGGAGAGGGTGGGGAAACTGGGATCCACAGAGGGCCTCTTGCTACCACACAGGGTAGGTAGGGTTACAGCATACTGGATGGGCCTTGCAATCCTTTTCTACTAACAAAATCTATGTTTCTGTGTAAAGTTGTAATGCAATTCTACAGATCATACTTAAAGTACCATTGACCACACCTGCTCCATTAGTAAGGACAGAGCTCGGTAGAGTAGACATGGAAAGTGAGCAAATTTGAGGGTACTGCCATATTGGATTACACTGATGCCAATACATAAAATCAGGCTTCCATTAATGTGTTTAAAGAAAAGGTTTGTAATTTCAGGTAAAAACTGTAAGTCCCAGCGGGTAAGTGGCATGCAGTTTCAGTCATGAGGAAGATTTAAAACATATAACAAAAGAAAGCTCGCACAGGGTGACAGGGGACATTGTTTAACCAAGAAAGGCACACTAAGCCAAAGCTTGTTTCCAGGTGCGACCTGGGAGCACAAGGAAGTTAAGTGACTTGCTAATGGTCACACAGTATACAAGTGGGGGCTGTGGGACTCAAACCCAGGTCTCCAGGTTTGCAGCTCAGAGTCCTAAACCTCTGTGCTATACTGCACAGGGCTGGTGGTGCCAACATGACAAAAAATACTGGATGCAAACACAAAAGTTGGGCACTCACCAACGGTGTTAAATTAAACGTCAAGCATTAAAAAGTTAATTTCTACATTGCTATTTTACTGACAATCAAAAAACAATACTGGACAGTTTTTTGATTGCCAATAAAATGGCAAAAATAAAATAAAATAATAAAATAAAATGGCAAAAATAAAATAATAAAATAAAATAAAATGGCAAAAATAAAATAAAATGGCAATGTAAAAATTATCTTTTTGATGCTTGATATTTAATTTAACATTGGTGGTGAGTGCCCAGCTTTGGTGTTTGCATCCAAGATTTAAAACACATAGGGCCCGGTTCAAAAGTTTGTGCAGGTCCTAACTGGTGCAAACCGGGCCTTGCGCTGGAGCCCAGTATTAGAAACATAGAAACATAGACTTTGACGGCAGATAAGGACCACTTGGCCCACCCAGTCTGCCCATTTCCCTACCTACTGGATAAGCTGCAGATTCTAGTTAACCAACAGCCTACTTCCGCCACCCCCCACTACAATTGCCTTACGTCTGCCCCATGCATGTTTGAATTCCCCCACTGTTTTAGACCCAACAACCTCCCCAGGAAGGCAGTTCCAGGCATCCACCACTCTCTCCATGAAAAAAATTTCCTCACATTACCCCTGAGCCGTCCCCCCTCTATCTTTAAATTGTGCCCCCTTGTTCTTACACATCTCTTTTTCTGAAAGATGCTACCCTCCTGGACTTTGTTGATTCCCTTGAGGTACTTGAAAGTTTCTATCATGTCCCCCCGTCCCTCCTTTCATCAAGGGTATACATATTAAGCTCTCTCAGTCTCTCTTCATATGGTTTCTGATGCAGACCCTGCACCATTTTAGTTGCCCTCCTCTCGACTGCTTCCATCCTGTCTATGTCCTTGTGTGGATGAGGTCTCCAAAACTGCACACAGTACTCCAGATGGGGTCTCACCAACTGTCTGTACAGAGGGATAACCACTTCCCTTTTTCTACTTGTGATGCCCCTTCTTATGCATCCCAGTATCCCCCTGGCTCTCCTTACTGACTTCTCACATTGCTTACACACCTTTAGGTCATCTGATATGACCACCACCAGGTCCCTTTCCATTTTTGTTGTTGTTAGTACCTCCCCTGCTATTGTGTACTCTTCTCCTAGGTTTTTGTTTCCCAGGTGCATTACTTTGCACTTCTTTGCATTGAATCTAAGTTGCCATATGTCTGACCATTCCTCCAACCTTGCCAAGTCCCTTCTCATCCTTTCTACTCCACCTTGTGTAACAACTCTGTTACAGATCTTTGTGTCATCTGCAAAGAGGCATACCTTTCCCTCCAGACCCTCTGCAATGTCACCTATAAAGATGTTAAAGAGGACTGGACCCAGTACTGAGCCATGAGGTACTCCACTAGTAACCCCACTTTCTTCGGAATGTGCTCCATTCACTATTACCTTCTGTGTCCTGTTGTGCAGCCAGTTTGCTACCCAGGCTACCACTCTGGGACCCACTACCAGGCTGGCTAACTTGATTATTAATCTTTTGTGCGGGACTGTGTCAAATGCCTTGCTAAAGTCTAGGTTGGCTATATCCACAGCCCCTCCCTGGTCTATTACTTTGGTCACCCAGTCAAAGAAATCAATTAAATTCGTCTGACATGACCTTCCTGCTGTAAATCCATGCTGCTTTGGGTCCTGTGCCCTGCTGGCCTCTAGGTACTCAACAATTCTTTCTTTCAGAAGTGATTCCATCATTTTCCCTACCACTCAGGTCAAACTTACAGGTCTGTAGTTTCCTGCTTCTGCCTTGCTCCCACTTTTGTGAAGGGGAATCACATATGCCCTCCTCCAGTCCTCAGGTATCACCCCCACCACCCATCCTCCCATGATTTGTTAAAAAGTGTGGTCAGTGGTGTCACTAGGTCCTCCCTTAGTTCTTTTAGGATTCTGGGGTAAATCCCACCAGGCCCCATTGCTTTGTCCACCTTGAGTTTTAGGAGTTCTTTCAGGACTCTTTCTTCCGTAAATGGACTGATGTCAACTCCCCTACCCAGAGTGCTTCTATTGTCTGGTTTAGGTAACTCCTCTTCATCTTCTTTTGTGAATACTGAGCAAAAGTATTCATTCAGTATCTCTGCCTTTTCACTGTCTCCCACTGCCCACCTCCCCTCTCCTTTATTAACCTTCACTATTCCTCCCTTAACCTTTCTATGCTCCCTAATGTACCTATAAAATGTTTTATCCCCCTTCTTAACTGAGTTGGCTATTTTTTCCTCGGTTTGGGCCTTTGCTATTCTGACTGCCTTCTCCACTTCTTTCTGCTTTACTTGATACAGGTCCCTGTCATGCTACTTCTGTGATTCCTTATACTTTTTGAATGCAGCCTTTTTCTCCTTAACCTTCCCTGCCACCTCTTTTGAGAACCATAGTGTTTTTTTACTCCGCTTTGTTTTCTTTATTTGTTTCACACAAAGGCTTGTTGCGTCTATGATGGGAGTTTTTGATTTTTCTCCATTGTTCTTCCACCCCTCCTTTTTGGCCATTTGCTAGTGCATTCCTCAGGTATTCACCCATTTTGCCAAAATCAGCCCTTCTTAAGTCCAGTATCCTTGTTTTTGTATGGCTTGTCTCCATGGTTGTGCTTATTGTGAAGCACACTATGCAGTGGTCGCTTGTTCCCAGATGTCTACTAACTTCTAAATTTGTGATCCTCTCTCCATTTGAGAGTACCAGGTCTAGTATTGCTCCCTACCGAGTGGGTTCCAACACTAACTGTCTAAGGCCTGCCCCCTGCAGAGCATCGAGAATGACCCTGCTCTTGGATGTGGCTGCAGTACATGTCATCCAGTTAACATCTGGCATATTCAGGTACCCCATCAACAGTATTTCCCCTTTTTCAACCATTTTGAGAATGTCCCCTATCATTTTCTTGTCCATTTCCTCCCCTTGAGACGGGGGTCTGTATAGAACCCCTGTGCAGATTGTGATGACATTCCCTGTCTCCAAGGTGACCCAGAGTGCCTCTTGTCCTCCCCCTTTACCTTTCAGTTCTGTAGCTTTGATCCCTTCCTTTATGTATAGAGCTACTCCACCTCCTCTTTTACCCTCCCTGTCCTTTCTGTAGACTGTGTACCCCGGTATGTTGACATCCCAGTCATGGTTCTCTGTGTACCATGTTTCCATGACTGCCACAATATCCAATTGTTCATCTTCCATCAAGGCTACTAGCTCAGGAAGCTTGTTTCTCAGACTATGGGCATTGGTACTCATTACCCTCCATTTAATGTTGGCTTTATCCTTTTTTCCCCCATCTCTGCTCTTATTGCCCTTGTCTATTTTTCCATTTACCCCTGTCCTGCCTTCTGTTGAGCTCTGTGCCTCAGTGTTTACCTTACTACCTGCAATGTTTTGTGGGGGGAGGCTTGAAATTTCCTGCCTCTTATCAGCACCTCCCCCCTTGGCTAGTTTAAAAGTTTGCCAAGGAAGCATTTAAACCTGTCACTTACAAGTGTGGTTCCCTTCGTGGACAGATGCAGACCATGGTTCCAGTATAGACCTTCATCTCTCCAGGTGTACCCCCAGTCCCCAATGCAGTCAAAGCCCTACGCTCTTCACCAGTTTTGCAACCATTCATTAAACTGCATGGTGTGCAGAACTGAAAGGGCTTCATTGTGCCAGCAAACAGGTAAACAGGTGTAGTGCCCAGGCAAACC
Organism: Neoceratodus forsteri; assembly: GCA_016271365.2. Taxonomy (NCBI): domain Eukaryota; kingdom Metazoa; phylum Chordata; order Ceratodontiformes; family Ceratodontidae; genus Neoceratodus; species Neoceratodus forsteri. Next base: position 1,730,860,613 of record CM057456.1, read on the forward strand.
AAAAATGGGTGGGTATGCAAATGATCGAGTGGAGACAGGAATATCAGTGCAAGCCGATTTTCAGCAGATTTGCACAGCACAAAAGAGTTTCGTATGGTCCTTTTGTACTGCGCAAATATCACAGATGAAAAGCTCCTTTTAATCTGCACAACCCTAGCCACTGCCGGAGATAATGCAGCCAATCAGCCGGTTGGCTGCTGGGGAAACATACCCGCCCCTGTGGTCTGTGGCATACCCCCTTCACCAGTCCCTAAGTGAAAAAAATTATCCCTACTGCTAGTGGTCCCCCCCTCCGATTGCCAGCCCCTAACATAATAAAAGAATTCCTGGTGGTAATGGTCCTCCTCGGATTGCCAGCCCCTAACATAATAAAAGAATCCCTGGTGGTAATGGTCCCCCTCCTCCAATCATCAGCCCCGGAGTAAAAATATTAATCCCTGGTGGTAGTGGCCCCCCTCTCCACTTGCCAGCCCACAAGTAAAAATATTAATCGCTGGTGCTAGTTGTCCCCCCCCCCAAGTCCGATCACCAGCACCGATATTAAAATAATATTCCCTGCTGATAGTGGTTCCCACTCCCTCTGATCACCAGCCCTGAAGAACAAATATTATTCCCTGGTGATAGTGAAGTGTAAAGCTAGGGACTCACTGGTTTTTCTAGAGTTGCCTTGCTGATTTCATCTTAAAGCCAGATATACCAAGCAGCTAATATAGATCAGACTTGTTTAATATGGTGGTATTTGGAGCTAATTGCTGATTACATTTTAAAGCCAGATATACCAAGCAGCTGATATAGATCAGACTTGTTTAATATGGTGGTATTTGGAGCTAATTGCTGATTACATTTTAAAGCCAGATATATCAAGCAGCTAATATAGATCAGACTTGTTTAATATGGTGGTATTGAGCGAATTGTGCTTGTAACTGAAGGCATTAGGTTAGCTGGGTCCTAGTGTGACCTCATTTTGGAATAGCCCTGTTTGCTTAGAGTGGAGCTCCTTTGTGTAAGTCACAACATATTCTCCCGCTGCATAGTAATGAGAGGCTTTGTTTTCTCTCCACAACATGGCAGCCCCAAGCTAGGCACTCGGGACAATCAAGCAACTGAAGCAACACAAGCAGCTCACCTGAGTAGCTGAGGAAGCCAAATCTCCAGCCTGATAACTTTCGAGGTAAAGAGAGCCTCTTCTCTTCGTCTGGACGCCTGCAGAGGGGTGCTAGCCCGATGGCGCTTTGCGCCTTCTGCCCCGCCCACCCCAACCACCCTCCCACCTGGGGCGGCTGTCAATTTAATGATCCACCCCGTGACATCACATCCGGTATCATCACGTCCTGTTGCCCAGAACCTATCTCCCCACTTTCCCATTTGCAGGTTATACCTGATGGCCACTAGAGGGACCTATGCTCCCTCACTGCTTCTCCTACCTGCCTACAGCACTACTTCCCTGGGATCTTGCTCACCACAATGTATTGGCCCTGCATCACGCTCTTCCTGTGCCTATCCCCACTAGCAGTGCACTTACCCATCTGCTAGTCCACACTGTGCCCTGGCACCTCTCCCTCCCTTGCTCCTGAACCTCCTCTCCTGCCCTTGGGACCTCTGTGTGTCCCCGTCCTCCCTGCCCTCCCCATAGCTTTCTCTTCAACTCAGGCCTCAGGTGTCTTCTTATTCTTGCTTTCCTCCTTGCCTCCCTGCCCACCCCTGCTCCCTAGCCTCCCCCATGTCAATCGTGGAAAACCTCTCACCATCTCCCAGCCAGGGTGTTAGTCATGCTACTACTCCTGTCAGGGAACATTCATCCAAACCTGGCCCGGTTCCCAGGAGCTCCCCAACTCGCACCACAGGCCTATGCATGGTCTCCATGAATATCTGTAGCTCCTAAAAAAGTTTGACTCACTACAATGCCTGGTCACATCAATTAACCCTGATGTTATCACCCTGGTTGAGACTTGGCTGTCGAAATCCTCCCCTGACTCCCTAGTCTCCCTTCCTGGTTTCACCCTTTTCCGGTCCGACCGTGTTGGGAGACGAGGCGGCGGCTGCGCTATTTATGTCAAGGAATCTCTCCCTGTATTAGCCCTGCCCGCTCCCATCCTTGACTCCAGGGCCCAGGCGCTTATGCTGAAACTAACCCCTGACCCTTTAAAGGGACCCCTTTATCTGACTACTGCATACGTGCCCCCCAGGGACCAAATGCAGGCCATTGCCTCTCTTACAGAATACCTTACCTCTCTACCTCCTACCGCTGATCAAATTCTGGTGGGTGACTTAAATGTCAACTGGCTCAGCCCCTCCTCCTCCTCCTCTACCCGAGACTCCTTTTCTGCAATAGACCTAATGCAACTAGTTACCCACCCTACCAGGACTAACCCCAAGAGAGGCTCCAGTACCCTGCTTGATGTGGTACTCACCAACCGCCCTAATCGGATCCCCAATGCACAAGTCCTCCCAGACTCTCTCAGCGATCACTCCCCCATTCTATTCCACTGGTCAACCTCAGTCCCCAAACCCATAGCACAGTCCACATGCCGGCGGCGTCTAATACCTGGTGGACTGATAAAACTTAAGGAACTTCTGTCCCAAATTGACTGGTCTCCTATACTGGCAACTCCTGACATCGACACAGCTCTCTCCTTCTTTACCCAAACTTTTAATAATGCCTGTGATATCTTTGCCCCAGTGTTGACCCGCCGTTCTAAAAGGAAGAATGCCCCCTGGGTTACCCCAGCTTTGATCCACCAGCTCAAACATAGGGACAACCTATGGCACCGTGCCATTGAGACTGGCCGGCCAAATGACAGGCGGTTATATGCTGCCGCCCGAAACAAGTGCACTTGGGCCATCAGAAAGGCCAAGTCTGAGCACTATCGGTCCTCACTCACTGCCTGTGGGGAATCCAGAACCTTCTGGGATAACATTAAACAGTTAAATGGGTACACACTCCCCCACCACCAGATCAACATTAATGGTGTGATCTCCTCAGACCCAGCCCTCATAGCCAACCACCTCAACATCTCATTCACTGACCTTAGCCCTATCCTCCTACACAATTTTTTGACCCTCCTCCCCAGCACCTGCCGTAAATCTTTCTCGCCCTTATTTTCTCCTCCGCCGTGTTTCTGCCCAAGAACTTAGGCCGCACCTTGTCACTGCTCTCAAGAGTAATAGTACGGGCAGTGACACCCTGGATCCGTGTATCCTACGGCTGGTCTTAGACACAGTCCTTACCCGATCACATGCCTCATCAACCACTCTCTTGCCTGGGAAGGTTTCCAACTGCCTGGAAAGTCGCCACTGTCACCCCTATCTTTAAAGGTGGTGATAGGACTGTGGCTGGAAACTATCGACCGATCTCCATTCTCTCCTCTCTCCAAGGCCTTGGAAAAAGTGGTGGCCTCTCAAATCTCTGACTACCTCTCCACCTACAATGTCCTTTGTCCTGAGCAGCATGGCTTCTGGCGGGCCACAGTACCAACACAGCCCTCCTAGAGTTCTCCAACTTTCTCCACTCCTCCTTAGACACTGGTTCTCTGGCTGGTGCTGTCTTCATTGACCTCTCAGCTTTGACACTGTCTCCCACCCTCCTTCTTGATGCCCTTAGTCTCTCTGGTTTTGCTGCTGGGCCTATCTCCTGGTGCACCAGTTATCTGTCTGACCGCTCAAGCGTGTAAAATTAATGGGACCTGCTCAGACATCTGTCCCATCTTTTCTGGGGTTCCCCAGGGCTCCATTCTGGGCCCCTTACTATTCTCCCTTTACCTTAACACCCTTCCACACTCTTGCTCGGGAACTTCTATTGATGCTGATGATGCAGTCATCTTTGCCTCAAGAATCGTAACCCTATTGCCCTCCAGGACTCGCTGCAGAAGTCCTTCACATGAAGCCGAGGGCTGGTTCAAGGAACTATAGATTGGTGATAAATCTTAAAAAACAAAAACTATGTTCTTCTCTCATCCCCAAAACAAGTCCTGCAACTTCAAACTCCTCATTCACTCTGGGTCCTCATTCCCACTCGAACAAGTTTGCTCTATAAATACCTAGGGATCCATTTTGACCCTCCCTCTCCTTCCATGGACACATCGCTGCCCTAGCCACTGCCACTAATATCCGATTGGGCATCTTATATCGGTATAAACACTGCCTCCCGGAGGCTCTTGACCTCAGTCACCTCCTCTATCCTGTCCCTAGTGGACTATGGACTGCCGGTGTATGGTGCTGCTGATCAGACCGCACTCCATAAAATTCACTACTCTGAATAAGGCCTGCAGGTTAATTACTGGAGCACCTAGGATGACACACACCTGTCTACTGTATGCTAAAAGCGCTAGTACTTGATCTCGGCAGGCACCTCAAATATCTTACCTGTACCCTTACAAAAGACCCTCCTTGGGCTTTCCCCACCAGGATTGACCACCACCATCGCTGCTCTGTCCCACTAGTTCATACTTGGACCTCTGGGAAAACCTCTCTTGTTATCCCTAGAGCTAGGACCTCTCACGGCCAAAGAGCCTTCAGCTTTAGGGCCCCCTCCTGGTTCAACACACTGCCCCCCTCCATCTCCGAAGCTCCAACTATATCGTGCTTCAAAACTTCCTTATGTAACCACCTTATTAACACCCGATGCTGTAACTGCCGCTAGTCAAAGCCGTACTCAATACTTATGACAAAGCTTATTACTAAGCTGCTAAGGACAACATAACTCTGGTATTGTTTGCATCCATCCTACCTGTACCAGCTTGTTTGTATCTATGTCTTAATTTACTGTTATACCTATGTGTTGTACTGCTATACTGTGTATTTTGGTTTGTCTTACTGTGACAAGGTACCTTTGTAAATGAGCCTATGGCTCAAAGGTTTTCCAAACTGCTGTTTAAATAAAATAAAATAAAAAATAGTGGTCTCCCCCTTCCTCCAATCACCAACCCCCAAAAAACAAATAATATTCCCTAGTAGTAGTGGTCCCCCCCTTCCTCCAATCACCAGCCTCAAAGTAAAAAGACTAAACCCCCACTGATCGCAAGCCTGGAAGTAAAAAAAAAACCTCTGTGGTGTCTAGTGGCTTCCCATCCATGGCACCGGACACCACCCCACTCACCTTAGCATTATCCGCAGTGCCATGGGTGCATGCGGTGACTGGAACAGCCCTCCTCACATTCCTTGGTCAGCCTCCTCATGTTGAGGCAGGGAGCGCTGGGGAGGCTGACCAAAGAGATATGAGGAGAGATGCAGGTCACTATGTGCACTCTTGGCATTGCGAATAATCTAAGGTGAATGAGTGCCTGGTGCCATGGGTGGGGGAACCATTGGATGTCAGGGAGGATTTGTTTTAATCCAGGCTGGTGAACGGTGGGAGGTGGGAACACTACCACCAGGGATTAGTCTTTTTACATCAGAGCTGGTGATCGGCAGGAGAAGGGACCACTACCACCACAGAATATTATTTGTTCTTTGGGGCTGGTGATCGGAGGGAGGGGGGACCACTACCAGCAGGGAATAATATTTTTACATTGGGGCTGGTGATGATGGGGGGGGACCACTAGCACCAAGGATAGCTACAGCTATCATGGACTGAGGGAGGGTTGGTGCCATGTTACCTGCCTCTGCTACCCATGCAAATGAGCATGAATACAGCTCCTTAGCACCTTGCATAGCCACTGGGCTCATTTACATGAGTACCTTTCATAATTACAGATAGCGCTCCGGCGCTATCGACAGTTGGGGCCAACTTGGGAAGCCATGTTGAGGCAGTGCTACCTGACTTAGCACTGCCCCAACATGGCCATATATTCAGTTGGTTAGCGTCTGACTAAATATATCATCCTTGGACCCCTGGGCAATTACAAAGTGCAGCACAAACATTTGCACTGCACTTTGTGCCCTACTGAATATTGGGCCCATTGTATTCCAACATACCCTCTCATTTGCTTGGCAATATATTATCAAAATTCTCCCTGAACTCTGACTTGCTTAAAGAACATTTACTTAACCCAAATATAGAAAAAGCAAAATGGATGGTTTCAGTTTTAGAGGCATAGTAAAAACTTGACTCTTAAGACAACGGTTCTTGCATAATTAATCCCACTACAGTTTTTTTAAGAAGTTGTAGCATAATGCATAGCAGGATGACCTTTGATTTGCTTACCATTATTACAGTGTATACGTTTCATACATATATGTCAGTAAAGTGTTTACGGCTTGAAATTACAGAAATGATTCTATGTAGCAGTAATAAAATCTTTTAACAGGATAAAAAGTTTAGGACCAAGATGTCCTAATTTCAAAGCTGTATGATATATATATATATATATATATATATATATATATAAAACTTACACATATAACATATTACATTAAATAGAAAATACAAAAATATAAATAATCAGAATTAATCATATAATGGAATATAAAAAATGCCCTATAGTTTAGACGGCTTCATCTAAAACAGTACTTTCTTGATAAGAACAACACTCAAACAACACAGTATGACAGCACAAAGAAAACAACAGACTGGACCCCTCAGAGTAGATGCAACCTCAAATTAGATGTCTACATTGACTGCTTCCAAAGAAGAATAAACTCCCAGATCCTAAGCAAACAGCAGAAACTCTTGTATAATATCACACCAGTGGAAAAGAGGGCAATACAAACACTGAAAAACAACCATAACATATAGAATAAAGTATGGGGTAGTGTGTGTAATGAGACGTTTACACACATCCGAGGTGTTAAATGCTACATAACCCCCAAGAGTGAAGATCGAGGGGTTTGTTTAAGCACCTAAGATCGAGGGTGTGTATAAACTTCAAGTTTAAACACACCACCCCATACTTTATTTTATTTAATTGCTTGGTTTGATTTTTTTACCTCAGCAATTATATGAAATACAAAGACATTCATGTGCAGCCGAGGCCCGGTTACGTTTCAGCGCACGGTCGCCTTTATTTATTTAAATGTGTTTTTTTTTTTATTATTTATTCAGTCAGCAGCCAAAAGTTGTTTTTTTTTTGTGGCCGTAGATTTTGTTTTTTAAGACCACTTACCACGAGTCGGAGTGGTGGTTCATTCTCCGAGCGACCAGCACTCCAACAGAAAAGCTGCGACTAGCACATGTGGAGAGCGAGGGAAACTGTGAGCATGTTTGCCATTATTATGTCACTGTTTCCCTATGGGAAAAAGGTGAACCCAGTTATTATATCATAATAAAGCAAGCTGACAAAGGTGGAGCTGTGGTTGTGATGAAGACAGAGGACTACATTAAAGAAGCACACAGACAGCGGTCAGATAAAATTTATTTAAAACAAATCATTACGTGTCTACCAAACAACATCCAAGAAGAGTTGCACTAATTCCACACAAATCTACTCCAGGAACATTCTACACGCTGCCTAAGATACACAAACCCGGGAATCCAGGACGACCTATCATCTCTGGAATTATCACATTCACTGAGAACATTTCAGGACTCATTGAATCCATTTTAAAACCACTAAGTAAGAGCTACTTGCAGTTTTATTCAGGACCTCATAGATTTCCTCAGGAAAATGAAGCAAATTGGATGGCTACCATCAAACACTATCCTAGCCACATTGGATGTCACTGCCCTCTACACTAATATCCCACATGAAGATGGCATATCAGCGTGTCAGAAATTTTCACAGGACAACACATCCACAATAGACATTCCAGAACCACCATCAGCACCCTAATAAAATTAATTCTGACACACAGGTTTACATTTAATGGCATGCACTTTTTACAGATCATGGGAACAGCCATTGACACAAAAATGGCACCACAATATGCCAATCTTTTCATGGCCTGTCTAGAAGAAGATTTTTTTAAACACCATCCCAATAAACCATCAGTCTATCTCTGATATATACAGTAGATGACATATTCCTAATTTGGACAGAATGTGAAAACTCCCTCAAAAGGTTCCATCAAGATTTTAACAACTTTCATCACTCTTCACTATTGAATACTCCACCACCAGCATACAGTTTCTGTATATCACAGTCAGTATCACTAATAATGGACATATACAAATTGCTCTTTACAGAAAACCTGCTGACAGTCACAGATACCTGCACAATTCCAGCTTTCATCCAATCTGTCATCTACAGGCAGGCAATTCGATACCATTTAATCTGCTCTATTGAGAGAACAAGGGACAGACAGCTCACTTCACTTTGGCAAACCCTCATCCAGCAGGATCCCCAAGATAAATTGACAGAGAAATTGAACATGCCATACAAATGTCATGAGAAAAGCTACTGGAATACAGGCAAAAAAATCAAACTGATTGAAAAAATCTAGTTGTCACTTACACCCCCGTGCTAAAATCCCTTCAGCAAATTATTAAAGAACTACAACCCATGCTGGGTGAAGATGAAATACTGAAGGACATCTTCCCTGAACCACCTATCATGGCCTATAAGCAGTCCCCTGACCTCTCGAACATAATAATTTGCAACAAACTCCCAGAAGATCAAAATAACTGGGAAACAAGAGGGACAATGCCACACAACAAGGCAAGATGCAAGGCCTGCACCAATGTATGCACACATAGCACCATCAAGACAAGCCAGAACAGCACAGTAAAAATCAACGGATCCTACACATGTCAATCCAGCAATGTTGTTTACCTAATTCAGTGCAAGAAGTGCACAAATGGGTGATATATTGAGGAAACTAGGCAACCACTGCAAACCAGGATGAACCATCACCAACACACAATAGTAAACCAGGTTATCAGCACACCATTAGGACACCATTTTTCACAAACAGATCATTCCCTTTCTGACTTATCTGTCCTAAGAGGCAACTTCAAAAACACACAGGACAGAAGGACATGGAAACTAAAATATATCAAACAATTTAAATCTAACCTTTACGGACTGAATCAGGAAATATGGATTTATGACACACTATGGTAAACTGTAATTCTTATACAATAACTGGGGATTATTTTTTCCCAAAGGGAAACCCGTTTATATATCACCATTATAACCTGTGGAAAAATGCGCTGTGTTTTCCTTGTTATGCGCATGTGCCAGCTGCCGCTCTACCCATCTTCACAACCAGCCATCATTCTTCAGTGCTGGTCACATCGCCATTCGGAGTCAGTGGCAAGTTCACTTAAAAAAAAAATAACTGGGCTAAAAATACTGTTATACGGGGCTGCTTTATCAAAGGGAAATGTTTCTTTCTTTAGTTGCTTCTGACCACAGATGACACTGAAACTGAGCAGACAGCGGCTGAAGAGAGATGTTTTGCATTTTTTTTAATAGAATTGCTGTGGTGAAAAAATGATACTCAGAAATGATATAAAATAAAAGATGGGGCGGGGTGTTTAACTTGAGATTTTACACTCACCTTTGCTATTGGATGCTTAAATAAACCCCTTGAGCTTCACTCTTGGGGTTTATATAGCATCCAACGCCTCAGATGTGTATAAAATCTCGTTAAACACACCATCCCATGTGTTATTCTGTATGTTACTTGTTACCTAGCTTTTTTTTTTCTTATTACACCCTGTGTCTCCCAGGTCTTTTTTATCTGAGGCTGTTGGTTAACTAGGATCTGCAGCTTATCTGTTAGGTAGGGAAATGGGCAGACTAGGTGGGCCAAGCGGTCCTTATCTGCCATCAAATTCGATGTTTCCTGCTTGGTCTCTTTCTAATTACCTGTTTCATGCATCTTTCCTGCCTCTCTTACTAATATCTTTACACTCCCTATCATCTCCCTCAGCAGCTTCAGTCCTGCCCACCTTCCCCACCTCTTGATTAGTTCTTCTCACACATCACTGTGTATGCAGACCTTACTCTCTGTTTATCTCAGGCTTTTGTTGTTCTGTGTTCCTTACATCTCTTCATATCTTGCATTCAGCCTCCCCTACAAATTTCTTAACACTTCCTACCTATCTATCCATCCTGCCAACTTTTAAGACCTTGTATCTCAGGTCTTTCTTATCTGTGTTCCTGTCTGGTCACCTTCCTATTACCTCTTCCTGGCATCCTTTCATCTTTACACTTCCTATCATCCTCCACAGCTTTAGACCTGTTTCTGTTCATTGCCACTGCCCCCCCCACCCCATAGTTCTTCTCACACATCCTATTTTTATTACATTGCAACTATATGCAGGTCTTGCACTCTGTTTATATCAAGGTTTTGTTGTTATGTGTTCTTTTTATCACTTCGTAGCTTTACACTTCCTGCTAATCTACCCTTCCTGTAATTCTCTTCAATTATTTTTACACCTTGCTTCACAATGTATATAAATACTGCTTATATTGCTCAGTTTTGCCATTCACTTGAAGAAGGGACCTGTGGGGCCCCGAAAGCTTGTGTATAATTCCATTTTTGTACAAGACACTTGTTGGTCCAATAAAAGAAATCAAACCTTCCAACATACTGTAACAGGTAATACACATTAAAAGAGTTTCAGGTACAAACTTACTCAAGTTGTGTTACATACACAGCCACAGCATTAAAACAGATATAACGTTTAGTTTATAAGATGTACTGTACATGGGTACCTCAAGCAAGGGTTTATCTGAAATTTAAGTATTTGAATATATAATCTAGAATCGGCTATATGCCAATTCAAGGGACCATGGCCATCACACAGTTAATTTGTAAACCAACGTAGTAAAAATTTAGCAATCTACTGTAGGCTAATAAGGTCAGGTAATTCTATCACATGGGTGTAACAAAAAGGGTTTGATGCCACGATGCTGCCACAAACTGATGACGCCATCAACCCAATGTCCCACCATACTATGTAACAACACACAAAGTCACATACAGTGGACATTAAAATAGTGCAGGTATGTTGACAGGTGCAATGTTTGTGGACCTGACTAAGGCATTTGATCTGTTCAACCATGACCTCCAATTATATAAATTTAGAACTTTGGGCCTGGGAATGTCATCTCTTAACTGGGTCTCAGATTATTTGCAAGACAGAAAATAAATGCTATTGTTATTCTTTTTGAAGTAAAAGGCAGTTCCCTGTGGTGTTCCGTGGTGATCCTTTTCAGGGACCTTACTTTTTTCTTTTATTTATTAATGATGTTCCAAAAGTCTGTCCCTTGGCAAATACTTTACTGTATGCTGACCACACAGTTGTTTATGTCCATTCTAAAAATATAACAGGAATCAATATGACACTTCAAAATGAACTCCAGCATATTCACGAATGGTTTGAGATAAATAATTTAGTACTTAATATGCCAAAACCTTAATCCATGTTGTTTGACATGGCACCAAAAGTTGAAAAAACTATTCTCAAGACTTTCAAGTCAAGACTATTAATGGAAATTTGCTTGCAGTAGATGATGCCTTTAAATATTTCAGCGTATATTTTGACTATGGACTGACTTTTGGAACACACATTAAGTATACAACTAACAGAGTCCATCAGAAACTGGGTCAGTTACATCACATTAGAAGATCCACCACCCTGTCAGTGAAAAATAACTTTATCACATTTCACCTTATACGCTCCCCCTTCAATCTCATGTCATGTCCTCTTGTTCTAGTACTCTTTTTATACTGGAAGATGTTTTCCCCTTTCACCTTATTTATGCCCTTGAGATACTTGAACATCTCGATCATATCCCTCCATTCCCTCCTCTCCTCCAGTGTATACATATTGAGATATTTTAACCATTCCTCATATGTTTTATGCTGTAAACTCTACACCATCTTAGTTGCTCTCCTCTGCACCGGAGGTCTTAAGTTGGACCCTGGGAACCTCTAGCAATCCCTTGTCAGAGGAACAGAGTGAGTGGAGGGGGCAATAGGGGTAGAGAAGATCTTGCAAGTAGCGTGGTCCCTGACCATGTAGGGCTTTATAGGTCAGTAACTGAACCTTGAAGGTGATCCGCCAATGAACAGGCAGCCAGTGCAGGTCACAGAGTTCAAGAGTGACATGGCTTGATCTTGATAAACCAGTCAACAACCTGTCCACTGGATTCTGCACTAGCTACAATCGATGGATATCCAGCCCCGGTAGCCCTAGGCAAAGGGCTGTGCAGTAATCAAGCCGAGTGGTCACAAAACCCTGCCTCCAGGATGACCCACAACACCTCCAACCCTTCCTTTACCTCTAGGTTCCCTTCCCAATGTTCCATGACAATTATGGCCACTGGATCCAGGTCTGCCTCCACCATGATGGCTTCCAGATCTGGAATTATATTTCCAAGACTCCTTGCACTGGTGCACATGGCTGTCCCAGCCTTTCTTGCTACCTCATTGCACTTTTTCTTTCTTGTCTCCTGCCGCCCTAGCAATTGCCAGAATCTGCTCTCCTAGAGTACACATAAGGCATAAGGGTGGGCATAAAATGGGCACCCCACTCAAAAAAAAATCAATTCTGCAAATACTACTTGGCTAAAGACACCAGACATTTCTCTGCTAGTTTTTCTGCCTCGGTAGTAGACATAGCAACTACCTTTGGATACAGGGGCACTGCCGACTGGCAAGATCAGCCTTTTCTCTAAGTGCCTTTAGTTACTCAGTGTTCGGTATATCTAATGTCATCTGTTTAAATGACTCGTCTAATCCCAAGTCACTGAGTCACAAGCACAGCATTAACCATGTCCCATATTTGCTCCATATTTTGTCAATGTGGGTATGTCTAGCAATAGCGGACATGTCCCCAAATAAAGTGAGCAAAAAATTAAAAAGTTAATCTACTCGTATCCCAAGATAGCCTGTCTAAAAGATACCATGAGGCAGAGACAGCAGTGAAGCAGAGACAGCACATCTACTTTGCCCCTGGAGAACAACATTCTATTTCTACATCTCCCCTTCCCTCACATCATGTTTTTTTATATCAATAATACATTCTGTAGTCCATTCTTCACAAACAGGCCTCCTGCTTATAAGGAACCCTTAGAACTGCAACTGACATTTGCTAATTTTTTCAATGTGTCTAATGTTGGTTCACTTTGCTGTGTACATAAAAGAAGCCATCTTGACACATTGGTCCTTCTGGCTGCTAAACCCCCAAACCAGCTGCTCCAAAACTCCTTTCCCTGCCAGCTGCAATCTCTGACTTACACAAAGGGGAACACACAGTAGCACTGCTGTTCCTACCTGCTTCTTACCTAAGCTGTCTCAAGAAATCTAATCCACAAAAAAAAAAAATACAAAAAAACAGACCCCTCTGATAAGCAGGGCTGCTACTTTGTTTATCTGTTTGCCTCTGTGCTGCTGGATTGAGAGTGTGGTCCAGGCAGCTCCCCCACATACTCTCTGGCAATCGCCCAGCCTCTTGGGGACATCAGCTAAACATTAAGATATATCTGTACCTTGCTGTAACAAGCAGAAAAACAGCAGGAATTCCAGGCATTCCAAACTAAGGGAATCATAAATTTCCCAGACACTGACTGCTGAAACTCTAAAGCAGGTACCACCTCCATTCAGACTACATAACCACAGCAATCATTTCTGCCCACAGTGCCCTCTAACCTGGAGGACTGGAACTGCACCTCACCAGCACAAAAGCAGCACAGCATTAACCCCTAGTGGCTGAATTGCAGAATTACAGCCACATACAGTACATGTAACTAACTGCAAAATAGCACAAATTACTAGCAACATGGTACAAACTGGATGTGCATGTACCAGAATTTGATGACACACAGGAAACATTGGATTTTTTACTTGGAGCGTTTTCAATACTGGTTGACGGCAAATGACATTGCAGAGGACAAAAAGATGCATGTGTTCCTAGTAGTTTTGCATCAAAAGTCTATGCACATCTTTGTAATATCACTGCACCTTTTGACATCCTCACCATCACATATGTGCAAATCATCGAAACACTTGCATTTTAAACCCAAGCCAGTCATCACTGCTGAACGATTCTGGTTCCCTGCTTGGCTCCAAGAGGAGGGGGAACTTTGCTAGGTTTGCATTAAATGCTAAATGGATAAAGCATCATTGCTCAATGTATAGGGAATTAAACTGGCCTAGCTTAGGGGGGACATCAAAAAATACATACCTTGGATCTTATGTTCAGAGTATTTAAGGGGAAGGTACCAAATTATTTAACGAAATCTATGCCGATAAAGAAAGGTATATTAAATTTAAGATCATCTCAGGGGGTTGAATTCCATTGTAACCTAAGGAAGATCAATATGGGAGGGCATCGTTTAGTTATAAAGGGTCAAATATATGGAACTCTATCCCAATGTATCTAAGGAGCAGTTTTAACAAAATATCAATTGGTAAAATAAAGAATTGGGTATTAAATGACAGCCTGAGACCCACAGTTTGCTGTCCAGATTTTGCACTAACATAAACAAATCCATGACTGTGGATCTAGTCATGGCCTAATAATTGTAGCTGTATGTGTTAGATATTGTGACATTTTGTGTCCTTTTTATAGCCTTGTCTTATTTGTTATTGCTCCATGTTATATGATAATTATGTTTAACTTATTGTATTGTATTGACAGATATGTATATATATTAATTGTGTTTACTGTAACTGAGAGTATGTTATTTATGGTACCCATTGTAAATGAGCCTTTTGTTGCTCAATTGGGATTCTTTTGACCATGTTCATGTTGTGTTCTTTGAATTAACACAAATAACATCTTATCTAACTTTTTGCCACCTATATCAGTGCACTAAAGTGGGTCTCAGGTACCTGTGAATTTGGTCAGGTCCTGGATGAGGCTCTCTGGGATTAATTTGTCTTCAGTTTAACAGGGTAAGAATACCACAAATGGCTTTTGTCCGAATCAGACTTAACTTTCCAGTTGGTCTGTGGCATTGCACTTGTTATGGAGCTAGCCCGGGAAGAATCCAGGCAGCTAGTAGGACATGCTGAACCACAAAAGACTGGTGTTCACATGGTCACCCATACACAAGGACCCAAGGGATATGCCACACCATTGAGTGGTCCACCACCCATTTATCAGCAACCCAAACATTTCTGAAGCCAGCACCACAGGGCACATCTACAAGGTCAAAACAACTGTGCTACCAATGTGGGGGTAACCACCAGCAAAGCATGTACTACTTTTAACAAGAGAGAAATGACATGTCTGTGGAAAAGTGGGTCTCGTACAGTAAGTGTGCAAGAGTGTGGCACAGGCTGCTTGTGCACAGTATGTCACAGACACTGTGACAGCACCTGACACAGAAAATGAGTCATAGCACCTGTTTCTGGTCTACACAATGCAAGCCAGTGGAAAGGAAATTTGCCTACAAATTGAGCTGGTGGGCCAACCGGTTAGCATGCAGCTTGACATTGGAGCATCAGTATGTCTTGAGCCACAGCACATCTACAGAGAGAAACCTCAGCAGTGCCTGTTGCAACCATCGCATATTCACTCTCATCTTACACTGAAGATTGAATCCCCATACTGGGGGAGATTCAGATACCAGTCACCTGCAAGAGAGGAATGTGGACCTTGCCTCTGGTGATAGTGCAAGGAGAAAGACCTGCATTACTAAGAAGAAATTGTCTCAGGAAGATCAAGTTGAACTGGGAAAAGATCTTCAGCTTAAACACTGTGACCAAGACACTGCAAGACGCACTGAAGAAGCTATTGGACAAAAATGGTCCTATTTTCCAGGACAGTTATGGCAAAATCCGGGATTTCACGGCAAAGATCCAAGTGCAACCAGAAACTGCTTCAATTTTCTACAACTCTCTACCAGTGCCCTATGCGGTCAGAGAAGTGGTAGAGAAGGAACTGAACTATCTCAAAAGCCATAGTATCATGTCACGAGTAGAGAGGAGTGACTGGGCTGCCCCTGTCATTGTGGTACTGGAGCAAGATAAAGCAGTGAGGCTGTGTGGTGACTACAGGGTTACAGTGAACCATTGTATACAGCCAGAGCCACACACATTACCCAATGCAGAGGACTTGTTTGCCACACTAGCAGGTGGAAAGTTATTTAGCAAGGTGGACTTATTTTTGCATACCAGCAGTTGGAATTGGAACAAGAATCAAAACCTTATCAGACAAAACCCACAAGGGACTTTACCCAATATCATCACTTGGCCTACAGAGTTTCCACAGAGCCAACAATTTTTAAGAACAAAATGGACCAAATACTGCATGGACTGGACCATGTAGTCTGCTTTATGGATGATATCTTGGTAACAGTACCCACAGTGGAAGAGCATCTGAAAATCCTGGACCAAGTTTTGTCAAGACTTCAGCAGTATGGCCTGAAAGTGAAGGTAGCCACATGTCAATTTCTGCAAAATTATGCTGAGTACCTAGGCTATCAGATCAAAGTTCAAGGTCTACACACAACAGTGAGTAAGGTGGATGCCATGATTCAATGCACCAGCACCAAGAAATGTCAATGAGTTACAATCATTCCTAGGCCTGTTAAACTACTATGGATGTATGAAGACAGGTTGAAGAAACTGAACATGTACTCCCTGGAGGAGAGGAGGGAGAGAGGGGATATGATAGAGACATACAAGTATCTTACAGGGAGGAACAGGGTGCAGGAAAACACTATTTTTAAGCGAAAAAGATATTCCAGGACTAGAGGGCATGGGATGAAGTTGGAGGGAGGACGATTCAGAGGAAACATGAGAAAGAATTTCTTCACAGAGCGGTGGTGGACAAGTGGAACACCCTGCCAGAGGAAGTGGTGGGGGCTGAAACAATCACGGGATTTAAGAATGCATGTGATAGACATAAAGGAATTCTAGAGGTCAGGGGTAAGGAGAAACAGACTTCTAGGAAAACAAACTGAACTTACAAGCTCAAATGGGCAGACTGGGTGGGCCATAGGCCCTTATCTGCCGACACTGTCTATGTATCTATGTATCTATGTTACCTAGCACACTTATCCACATTGTTGCAACCCCTACATGACTTACTACAGATAGAAGCTAAATGGAATTGGTCACTACAGTGTGCGGAAGCATTCCAGGCTTGCAAGCAATGTCTTCTAAATAGCAAGTGGCTAGCGCACAATGACCCAGCCAAACCTTTTAGTCTGAGGCTGGCATGCTATGCATCCCTATATGGAGTGGGGGCCATCATCTCTCAAGTGTTACCTTCTGGGGATGAACATCCAATTGCTTTTGCTTCAAGGACCTTGTCCCTAAGCAAAAGAATCTATGCTCAGATTGAAAAAGAAGCCTTCAGTATAATTTTCAGTGTCAAGAAGTTCCATAAGTACTTGTATGGATGGAAATTCAGTCTGCTGACAGATCACAAGTCTCTACTGGCAATTCTGGGGCTGAAGGCCACAAAGCTAACTCTCGCAACACTCTGGATGCAGCAATGGGCCCTGATTTTGTTGGCTTATGACTATGACATTGAATACAGATGTTCTTAAGATCACACAAATGCAGATGCATTATTGAGATTGCCCTGCAAAGATACTACATAGAAGGAGGACGATGGGGCAGTATTCCACCTTTCACATCTCAAGGAATTACCTATTGCTTCGCAGGATGTCACAACAGAGACACAATGAGATCTTGTCCTCTCTAAAGTCCTACATTTTACCCTAATTTGTTGGCCCAACTTCACAGGAGACCAGACTCTTTGATCTTTCCTGGACAAGGACCAGTTGCCCACAGAGCAAGGCTGTGTTCTTTGGGGAGCTCGAGTCATAATACCTCCAACGTTATGCAGGTTACTTTCTGACTTACATGACAGTCATCCTGGAACCTCTTAGATGAAGGTATTAGCCAGGAAATACCTCTAGTGGCCAGGACTTGATCAAGATATCCACATCTTGTCAATCAATGTATGCCATGTGTGGCTGTCCACAAACAACCTGCAACCACACTCTTGTATTCCTGGTCCTGGGCTACTAAACCATGGAAGTGCATACATGTCGACTATACAGAAGTGGACAAACACCATTTCTTAGTAGTAGTCGATGTCCACTCCAAGTGACTGAAAGTGCTTTCCACACCATTCACAATCACTGAAAAGATTGTAAACATTCTAAGACAACTTTTTGTCTCATATGGACTACCACAAGAGTTAGTGTCAGCCAACGGACCCCATTTTTTGTCCCAAGACTTTAAACTGTTCTTAGAGCAGAATGGGGTTCGACTTGTTTTGATTCCACCTTACCATCCAACATTCAATGGTGCAGCCAAATGAGCTGTATAGACATTCAAATAAGCTTGGACTAAACAAACTTCACAGTCATTACCTACAACTCAGAAGCTGGCATGCTTCCTGTTCACTTACAGAAACACTCCCCACACAGTCACACAGCGAACACCTACTGAACTGTTCTTAAAAGGTAAACCTTGTACCCATTTGGCATTGCTCAAGCTGGATTTGGCTGATGCTGCTGCCAAATATCAACTGCAACAGAAAAAAGGTCAGGACAAATCACCCAAGCCAGTATGGATTTTCAATCCTGGGGAGAAGGTGATAGTTCAACACCGTAGACATCCCAAGATTTCTTGGATTCTGGGGCTGGTGGTGGCAACTCATGGACCTTTGGCCTATGCAGTTCGCATGGGACATTGACTTTTTCATGTACATGTGTATCACCTACTACATTCCAAGGTTCCAGCACATGCAGCAAAAGACATCACTCCAGATGAGGACAGTGACACAGAGGACTTTGCTCCTACCTGTGAAGATCCACTGGGGTGGGTACTAGATAATAATTGAATACCTGTGTTACCAGCAGTGGTTGTTCTAGCCTGCAGATATCCCATGAGGCACCAAAGACCACCACAAAGACTTGACCTATAAGTCATAGACTGAACTTGTATCTCTGTGCAACTGGAGTCTTACCTCTGCTGTTGCATAGTTAGTGACAAGTTCTACATGAAGGGCAGAATAATCTCCCCAACTTGTTTCTGTGTACCAAATAGTCTACTTTGGCCTGGAAGTTAGAAAATGTTATTGATGAAGTATTTTAGAATAGTTTCGGTGTAACGGAGAGATGTGTAGTTTATACATATACAGTAGGTACATATATGGTAGTAGAAAGTACAGGGAATGCCATTAGAGCTGTAGTCCATGCATATAAATGTATGTAATCGTATGTAGGTATGTATAGTTCCTGTCATGCCCAGTGGGCATTCCTTTGTCTGTGTCCAGCAGCGTGTGACTAATATCTGCAGTTTGAATAAAGATGACTACTAACTAGATGTGCTGCATCTAAGCCCGTCTGTACAGGGCACCAGAATATTACAATGGGGCTTGACCAAAAAATCTGTTGCTCCAGCTTTAGTTCCTCCCTATGTGTTTTAGCTTACTGAAGGTTACAGTTTTTCTTTGCTGCCTTTTTAAAACTAATGTCAATATTTTGCAGCTCTTAATGTGAACAGTAAAGCAAATTATTTTGCTGTTTACTCTGTAACTGTAAGGGCTAGAAACATGTATTTTATATCTTATTTATTTATTTTTATTTATTTAACAGACTTTAGGATTACAACCTTGTATCTTATATCGTTGAAAAGCTGAGACTCTCCTCCTTCCAAAAATATAAACTGAATGTTTCTAGTTTATGCCATTATGGAGCAAACAGCTCCATTGTTAATGTTCTGTTTTTTTCTCAAAAGCGGCAACTATTGAAGCCAGTTATCCAGCAGTTATTCATTTCCATGCCTTCCCCCCAGATACCCTGTGCCTTTTGTAAGAGTAGTGTTGCATGTTTACACATTGCAGAACATGTGCTGAAGTACTGAACCATTAGAGGCTTGAACAGCAGCCTCACCCAGGTTGATGGCCTAGTGTTCATCTTCAGACTGTATTGTTAGCGACAGTTATCTATAATGCTGGGGCAATATATTTAGATAGTTCCTAATATGCATACATTGCCTGGGTTATTGCTATTAGTATCTCTATTTCATTGTCAGCAGTATTATTAGGTAGTGGTGGGTCAACTGTGTAGTAAGTTTGTGGGGTGCTAGATGGTGAGACTTTTTATCATTGTGTGTTCATCCTCTTTTTAAAACTCTTTATGTTAAATTGGATATGTTTTCACTGAATTTCAACTACTTACTGAAGGTTAGATTTGTTTGCTGCCTTTGCAAAACAAATGTTTGCATTTTCTTGCTTTTAATGTAAATAGTAGGTGGGATTCACAATGCTTTGGAAAGACCCGCAGCTGTGGGTAAACTGCTGCGCACATGAGTTGCCACTTGCGGAGCCGCAGGTTACCCACAGCAGCGGGCATTCACAAAGGTGGCACTGGATTATGACTGACTCCACGGGTTATGGCCACTTGCAGGTGGCGTCTCCAGGGTGATGGCTGCAGTTGCGGGAATGCATTATGGCTGGTAGGAGAAGCCATAACACCCTCCGCAACTGTTGCAGCTGTGAATCGCTACTGCCACAGCTGCGGGCGATTCCAGTCTGCAACAGCAGTTGCAGAATGGGACTTAGAAAACGAACGCTTCATGAATCATACCCAGTATTCTTTTGACATTTACTCTGTAACCATAAAGGGTAGAATTATATATGTCATACCATTGGAAAGTTGAGAATCTCCTCTTTCCAACAATACTGTATAAACTATTGTTTCTTGCTCATGCCATTAGAAAAGAAACAGGCCTGTTATCAATGTTCTTTTTTTTCCTCAGAAATTGCAACTAGTGAAGCCAGTTATCCAGCAGTTATTTATTTCCCTGTTATTCCCCACAGATACCCTAGGCTCAATATTCAAAGGTTAGCGAAATCACTAACAGGGTTTAATGGGGGCATTAACATGGGTTTGTGCAAGCACTCCTAGCTGGTCCATATTCAGAAGCTCCGGGAGCACCCCGCAAACCTAGCCGTGCCAAAGCATTAACATACTGCTGTGCCTGCAGTGGGATGGTGGGAAGCCCCCAACTCCGCACCTGGTATGGATCCAGTCTGGGAGAAGTGGTGCCAGCGAATGTTCAGACAGCCATCAAGCTGCAATCAGGTTGCCATCCATTTTCCTTTTTCTTACCCCTGGAGCTTGGGGCATACAATGATGCCAGGCAGAGGGGTAGCACACACACACACACACTTCCTCCAGGTGCCTGCTCCAGCTCCTCCTGAAAATTGTTGCATGGTGACCTGACCCTCAGCCTCCACCAGGGAGTGAATGGGCACCAAAAGCTGGAGACCGCCCTCCCTGGAGAAGAAGAGCAGTCCATCGGATGCTCAGTCCTTCTCTTTCCCTGCTGACCTCCAGTAACCCATGCTCATTCCTGAACACGGGTCACTGGCATAGCACAAGGTAAGGCATCCTGTGCCTCAGCCCTCAGTGCCACCGGGTCAGCCCTGCAAACCACCTCTTAAACAGGCACTAAGCCTGTTCTCCCCCAAAGGCAGGGTGATTGTATTGCAGCTGCCTGCCCCTGAACACCCATGTCTACACAGTAAAGATGTCCTGGTGTCTGGTGGTGCCACCCCACCACCAAGCACCCATTTAGACAGAGCATTCATGCCCTGGTGTCTAGTGGTACCCCCATCACCTGTATTATGCTTTTTAATTATGCCCTGGTGGTCTAGAGTGCCCCCATTGCCTGTTTCATAAAAATGATGATGCTCTGGTGTCCAGTGGTTCCCCCATCCTCCTCATGCACCCATTTACAAATTTCTGATGAAGCAGTGGTGGTCCAGTGTCCTCCCACCTGACCCACCATGCACATACTATATATTGTACATGTACTCACTGGCAGCTGATACACTGATGAGCCAAGGAGGTGAGAGGAAGTATGTGCTGGTTGCTGTATCAAACTTAGATGGTCGCCAACCACCTGGATATGAGTGGGTGCATGGTGGTGTGTAAGTGTGCATGTCAGGAGGACTGACAGTGGACCACACCTCTTTGTTGGAAATGTGTGAACGTGCAATCAGGGGGTAGGGAACCACTGGACACCTGTGTATCTTCACTTTTATGAAACAGGTGATCGAGGGGGTGGAGGACACACTGGACCACCAGGGCATTGTTGCAAAGCATAACACTGGCAATTGGGGGTGGGGTACCACTTAGAACTGGGGCAGGAATACTTTGTCAAAATGGGCATTCTGGGGTGGGAATACCACTAGACACCAGGGCATCTTTACTGTGTAGAAATAGATGTCTGGGTGTGGGCAGCTGCAATACAGCTGCCCTGTCTTTGCGGGAGGCATGGCTTGGCACCCAGTTTAAAGGTGGTTTGCAGCAGTGATAAACAGCACCACTTTGGGGGCTGTTTACCACTGCCATAAACCTTAGAAGATATTGCTGCATCAGTATGCATGAGGGGACCCCCTCCCCCCATTTGCCTAGGTGCAGCAATATATTAGTGGTCTGGTGCTGCTGGGTTTGCAGGATGCTCCCGGGGCTTCTGAATATGGGCCAGACAGGAACACTCACGCAAACCCATGTTAGTTCACCCACTAACCTTGTTAGCAGTTGTACCAACCTTTGAATATCGAGTATCTGGAGAAAATTGTTGGAAAGAGCAGATTCTCAGCTTTCTTGTGGTATAACATATGTTTCTAGCCCTTACAGTTAGAGTAAATGGCAAAAGAGTTTGTTGTATTGTTTACATTAAAAGCAGCAAAATGCAGAAATTAGTTTAAAAAAAGGAAGCAAGCAAATCTAACCTTCAGTAAGCAGTTGAAGGACAGCTAAAACACACCCAGTTTAACATAAAGAGTTCTACAAAGAGGATGAACATACAAGGATAAAGGGTCTCTCACCATCTAGCACCTCACAAACTTATTACAGAGCTGCCCCACCACCCCATAATACTGATTACAATGCATAACAAGTAGTAATAGCAATAACTCAAGAAATGTAAGCAAATTAAGAACCAACTAAATATGCTGCCCCAGCATTATATATTCCTAACAATACAGTCTGGAGATCAACACTAGGCCATGAACCCGGGTGAGGCTGCTGCACAAGCCTCTAATGGTTCAGTACTTCAACACGTACTGCAACATGTAAACATACAACACTCCTGTAGGCACAGGGTACTGGGGGGGGGGAGGCAGGGAAATTAATAATTGCTGGATAACTGGCTTCAGTAATTGCTGCTTTTTAGAAAAAATAGAACATTGATAACATGGTTGTTTGTTCCATAATGGCATAAGCCAGAAACAAGTATTTTATATTGTTGGGAAGAGGAGATACCCAGTGCTTCCAATGGAACAAAATATGTATTTTTATCCCTTACAATTACAGAGTAAATGACAAAATAATTTGCTTTACTGTTCACATTAAGACCTGCAAAATACTGACATTAGTTTTAAAAAGGGAGCAAAGGAAAACTGTAACCTTCAGTACGCCAGTGAAATTCAGTTAAAACACATAGGGAGGAGATAAAGCTAGCATAACAGATATCTTTCAAAAATCAGTTTTCACCATTCAATCCCACTTATGGGTCAGAGCTGGCGTACTAGGACCCCGCAGGAGCAAAGTCTTCTGTAGCCTTGAAGGGGACTGACGTCAGTGCCAGTGCCGCCCACGAGGCAGACGTAGTGATGTCATGCTCATGGGTTGGCTAGTAACAGACGCTGGCCCTCCTCCCTTTCTCAGTTCTGTTTTTCCCACCCTTGAGTGTACACTTTGGGAATCTCAGTCATTAAAACTGTGTCACAACTTTCCCAGTTCACTGCCATTTCAGTTCAATGCCGTTTTTTCTTGGCATCGTGTGTTTTCCTGTGTTATTTTTTATTTTTATTGCTGTAGTTCAGTGCCATACCTTTTTTGACTAATTTTTCACTTATTTTTTTAATTCATTGTGTGAGGTCCTAAGGAGCATTAGAAGGACGAGAAAAAGGTCAAGGGCAGCCCCACCCCCCATGCTTCATTCCTCCTGTGGTGGTCCTATTGTCATCTGGGACAACATGATGACTGCTGGACCTGCCTTAGTGCTGAACATGGCATGGATAGGTGTAATGCCTGCCTCTCCAAGGACTACTGTACCCTCAAGAAGTGTTTGTGGAGGTGGGGCTGCAATCCCCCATCTTCGGAGGCACACATCGTACCAGGGATGCCAAGGTAAGGTCTCTGTGCTCTTCCCCTGAGCCCCTTCCCAGTACCTCTGGTACTGAGGAAGTCCAGGACACTCCCCGTACTCATGTCGCCGAGACATTCCAAAGTCCTGTGGGGGTCTGGTGGACTGCTAACTTCCTCCATGGGGACTGGCTGCACCCCCTCTGTCCGTTAGCCTTTCAGGGCAGCAGACATCCCAAGTGGTGAGGCCAAAGCTATACGCTCAGTCTACACTGATGGGCACCCTTGTGTTGCAGGCTGGTGCCACCCCAGCTCCTGGTACTAAGGTCAATACTGGTGAGCGGGGTGGTGCAGGCCACAAGACCAGGTCCCCTTTTGGCAGCAGGAGAGAGAAGGATTTCAGAGCCAGTCCTGTCTCCAATCCCAGGGTTTTTATTATCTCCTACCCTGAGCACCCTACAAGCCTGGGGGAGTAATATCCCAGTACTGACACTGTAGTGCAGCATGGGAGGGGTGCTGCACTTCTGAGGTGCCGTCTTTTGGATGAGACGTTAAACTGAGGCCCCATCTGCCTGGACTGGTGGTAGTTCAGGTGGATGTTAAAGATCCCATGGCACTTATCGAAAAGAGTAGGGGAATTTCACCAGTGTCCTGGCAAAATTTCCCTCATTCACTAAAAATACCAACAACAGCTTAATCTGGTTCAAGGTCAGTTGGCATTCATCTGTATCCCCCTCCGTGCCTAAAAATAGGCAGGATTTGTCTAGTGCACTTACCCGGTCAACAAAAGCTAAAATAAATTAATAAAATAAGGATGAGGACATTGACTTTAGGCCTGGGGACAGAGCTAGTAATGATGGAAGCCATCATAGGCCTGGTTCTGAGCCTGATTATGGGCCTGGAGTTACTCCTGTGGTTGCCCCTCAGAATGGTGCTGGGACCCCTTCTGGCACTGTTCACAGTGCCAGTTCAGGTTTTAGTGCTGTTCCTGGTCCTAGTGCTGTTCATGGTGCTTAGTCTGGTTCCAGTGCTACTTGCAGTGCTGAGTCTGGGTCTGTTTCTGGAGGTGGCTCTGGCCTGGAGACTGGGCTTGACCTGGGGGGGGGGCAGGGTCAGCCCTGATGAGGATCTGAGATGGGGCACTGATCCTGTGGCTTATTCCTTGTCCAGGGATGGTGGTAATTCTGGCAGGGGTCAAAGCACTAGCCAAGAGCCTCATTTCTGTATGGAACTGGCTGGCCCAGTCACTGGTGGGGACTAGGGCCACTTTGTGAGCCCTGTTTGGCTCTGCTCTCCCCATCTGTAGGTTCTCCCCAAGTGCACTGTCTGGACCGGTCCTCTAAGATTGTTCAGCTCCACACAGGTGAGTTTGGCAGACCCTCCCTCCAGACAAGGTCCCCTGAGCACTCTTGCAGCCCTGGCAGAGAACCTGGCATTGTCATTCACGACTCTCCTCCTCCTCCTCCCCCCTCCTCTGCATTGCCAGATATTTCGGGTTCCCAGGGGCCCATGAACTGGCAACAGGTTAGGTCTATGACTGGTACGTTCCACCAATACCACCTTAAGGTAGACCAGGCCCAGTTCAGGCCTGAGGATCCTGCACCACTGTTGCCTCCACCCAGCTCCTCCACTCCTACTTCCTCCTCTGTGGAAGAGGATTTTTCAGTCCACCTCTTCTCTGATGCTAAGTATTCCCTATATCAGTGGTTCCAATAAGAGATGTTGTAGAAAGTGAATATTGGGTCATTTGAAGGTCGCCATACTGCTACCCTGGTGCTGAGATTCCTTAGGGGTTTTAGCAATGACTCCACTGTCATCCCTCCTTGGCCCCAGCCCTATACAGAGTCATCCAGTCATGTCTGACTCCATCCCTATGCCCCTTCCCTAGCCCCTAGGGATGTCCATCACCCCTGTCACTGACTCTGCAGAGATCAATGCTTGGGGCAGGAGAGTTTTTGTGGTGGCAAACACTGTGATGTGCATTTCAGCACATCAGGCAGCTTATCATAAGTGCCTGCTTGTGATGCTAAGTCATTTCTTAACATCCATGCTGGATTGCAAGTCAAACAGGCAAGCCATTCGCCTTTTCATCCATCATCTGGAGCTGGCGAGGCACCAAGCGAGGGTGTCGTATGATATCAATAAAGTGGCTTCTAGGCTGGTGGGAACAGCAGTCTGCAATCCGCATTCTGCGGACAAAACATAGAAACAAAGACTTTGGCAGCAGATAAGGAGTGCTTGGCCCAACCAGTCTGCTCATTTCCCTACCTGTTGGATAAGCTGCGGATCCTAGTTAACCAACAGCCTACTTCTTCCTAACCACCACCAGAGTTGCTTTATGTCTGTCCCATGCATTCTTGAATTCCCCCACTGTTTTTGACCCCACGACCTCCTCAGGAAGGCCGTTCCATGTGTGCACCTCCCTCTCTGTGAAAAACTACTTCCTCACATTGCCCCTCAGCCGTCCCCACTCGCCTCTTCTGGTTGGCACCCCTAGCCCATCCTAGGGTGCTTAACTTGCATTTCCAGAGGACTCACTTTTCCCCCATAGGGTGAGGCTTGGAGATTTCAGGCCAACCCCCATTTTTGGAAAAGCTCGGTACTCTGACCCGTACGTGGGACTGAATGGTAAAGACTGATTCTTGGAAAATATGAATGTTACAAACCATAATTCATGATTTTCCAGAATATCTTCATCATTCAGTCACATAGCCGCCCACCATCCCCCACTCAGGTAAGAGCCAGGGCTTTTGGGCAGCTCACCCTGTTATGATAGTGCTCTGTACTTCTTGCCACTCCCTAAAAGCTGTTTTTCTCTTTGAGGAGTAGCTCTCCTTTCTGATACCCTTGGATAAACCATACCCCTTCCCTCTGCTATCCTGTTTCAATGAGTGTCCCATCCATTTTGATACATGTCATACCCATTTTTGGTATATGTCATACTCATTTTGGTATTTGCCATATCTATTTCAATACGTGTCATATTACCAGCCCAGTGGCGCCAAGGGCTAGGGTGTTGGACAACTTACTTCATGCCATGCTAACAACCCATGTTCAGAAATGAGCACGGGCTGTCGGAGGTCAGCGGGGGAGAGGGCATGGAGCTGGATGGAGCTGCCAAGAGGCAGCTCTCCTATCCAGGGAGGGAACATTGTATCCTTCAGCTCTTGACTGCCCCACAGTGGAGGCCAAGGGGGCAGTGCAGTCCAGAGGGAGCACCAGGCACTAGGCCAATGGCAGGACAGAAGGGACCGTCACCTGGGCTGTAGTACGCATGCGCACCCCCACGCGAATATTTCTCTACTCCTGGGCCATGGGGTAATTGGAGAGGACAAGAAAAAAAGAGAAAAAATGTATCCGGCTGCAGGATGATGCCCAACCCTCCACAGGCACCACTTCTGGGCCGGGCATAAGGTAAGCCCCAGTAATTCCGGGATGTTGGGGCTGGGGGGAGCCAGTTGGGATGAAGAGGGCAGCCGGAAAGGAGATAAATAATCACAAAAAAAAATATGTGTCATATCCACTTTGATATATCATTATTATTTCAGTTTTTGTCACACCATTTTGCTATAATTTCATTTTATTTTTGTTATTTTATTTATTTTTATTAACCGACTAAAAAAGCACTGGGCCACATGGCCCTTTTACAGAATTGACCCAGTGAGAGTCAAAGTCATTCAGAAACATATAACAATAAGAGTACAATAAATACATTTACACGCACAAAAGTTGCATAAAAATATATCAGGTCAATGATAAATCTCAATTATAAGATACAAAACAATACAACATGCAAGTTATGTGCAAAAACATCCTGAGCTTAAAAATAAGTCTTTCTTTACAGTATTTCTAAACTGGTAAAACTTTGGAATATTTTGTATTTCAACTGTAATTGACACTTGTGAGGGGATACAGGGAAATCTTTCCCTTTTTGCAGGTGATGCCTAACTTAGCAGAAGGGTGGACAGCGTTAAGGGAGTTAGGAAACTAAAAGAAGACCTCCAAAGGCTAGAAAGATGGTCAAATGTGTGGCAGCTGAAGTTTAATGCAAAGAAGTGCAAAGTAATGCATCTGGGGAAAGGTAACCCCCAGACAGAGTACTGGCTGAATGGGGTGAACTTAGTACCATTACAGAGGAGCGGGATGTGGGAGTCATCATTTGCAACACCCTAGAACAATCAAGTCTGTGTAATAAAGCACACAGCAAAGCAAGCCAGATGTTAGGGTGTATAGGGTGGGTAGCAGCTAGTAGGAGCAGAGAGATGTTCCTACCCCTTTATTGATCACTGGTAAGACCACACCTGGAGTACTGTGTCCAGTTCTGGAGCCCTCACCTTAGGAAGGATAAGGACACGTTAGAGGTGGTGCAGAGAAGGGCAATGAAGATGATACAAGGCCCCCAAGGAGTCTTCTCTGAGAAGCAGTTGAAAGAGTTGAACGTGTACTCACTGGAGGCCAGGAGGGAGGGAGGGGGGATATGATTGAAACCTTTAAGTTCCTGAAAGGCATAAACAGAGTTCCCAACACAGTGTTATTCAATAAGAGCACCAGCACAATGACACATGGGCATGAGTGGAAGCTGAGGGGAGGGAACTTCAGAAGGGATTTGAGGAAACACTATTTTTCAGAAAGGGTGGTGGAGGCGTGGAACAGCCTGCCAGCAGAGGTGGTGAGTACTAGGACCCTGGTGGGTTTCAGGAGGGGGTGGGACAGAGTAAAGGCACAGATAATGGGTAAAAGGGTAGGGAAGGATGAGCTATTGGGGAGGGATAGGTCCCCGGATTGACAGTAGGTCCCGGGTAATTTATGGGCATACTCTATGGACCCCCAGTCTGCTTCTGCCATCACTATCTATGTTTTTGTATTTCTATGTGTTATATCTATTTCACTATAGTTCATATCCATTTAGCTCTGTCTCATAATTATTTCAGTATGTGCCATACCAATTTTAGAGTGTGCCATATTAATTTCAGTTTGTGTCATACCCATTTTGGTATGGCATGTCTATCTTGCTATATGTTATATCCATTTCAGAACAGATCATATCCATTTCAGTATGTGTTATTATTATTTCAGCATGTGTCATACCATTTTTGTTATGTGTTATATCCATTTTACTTTGTGTAAAACCCATTTTGGTGTGTGTCATTCCCATTTTGGTGTGTGTCATTCCCATTTTGGTATGTCATACCTATTCTGCTATGTGTTATAACCATTTCGGTATAGATCATATCCATTTCAGTACATGTCATAATGATTTCTTTATGTAACATCCCCTTTTAGGTATATCACATCCATTTCAGTTTGTGTCATACCCATTTTGGTGTTTTTCATACCAATTTTGGTATGTGTCATATCTGTTTTGGTATGTGTTTTACCTGTTTCAGTCTGTGCCCTAGTCATTTTGGTATACATCATGCTTATTTCAGTAAGTGTTGTTTCTATTTTGGTGTGTATCATTGTGGTGGGGTTGTGTGATAACAGATGGACCAGACACCGAAATTCAAGTTCAACACACAAGCTCTGTGTGATGTTTATTCAAAATACAGATGATAACCTTAAGCAATGGCATATCCCTTCTTTAGTTCACCAGTTTGCAGTAATAGACTATGTATGTCATTTCCCTGCACTTAGCCAGCACCTACTGACGCTGATCTCTGAACTAATTTAGCAGTTGAGATTCAGCCTCCACCCCTATGCGGGCCTTGTTTTCATGGTAGTGGGGGTTTAAATAAGAAAAAAAAAAAAAAAACTAAAAACGAAGAACCTCAATGCAGAAGCACTGAAACATGGGTTATCCCAAAGGGCATTGACAATAGACAATAAGCTAGTTTTCAAAGAAACACAACATCACACATACTTCCATAATGCAAAGCATCATGGGATATATGCAAATTACCATGACATTTCAGACTTGTTCATGTTACAGAAATTTATATGCATTTTAAATAGCACAACTAACTTAATTTTTATAATAGTCACCTAGTACTTTTTACTTTTGTCAAAAACACCTAGTGCCTTGGTATTTTCAACATTTACAGGTTTCATAAACATAAGGTATATACATTAAGTATTTTATGACATAGTGCTATTACATACTACATCCAACAATGATAAACACAACCTGTTTTACATACACTTGGAGGTCATCACAATAACCTCCCAGTACGAGGACCTGTGCGGGAAAAGGAAAATTAAAAAGGACACTATAGCATAGTCAAAAAAGAGGAAGGGGTGCCCATAGGTAGCCAACCTTATGGACTAAAACTTGTAAAGGATAGATTAGGCTAAGAAACAGAAGAACTGTTGCAACAGATTTAAGAAAGATCGGTCCTCAAGAGTGGCAGGAGCTCCCTGTCACATATCCACCACCTTAAGAGGGAAGCAGTTATTGCAGACTGCTTACCACCTTCCTATCTCAGGATAAGATGGAACTTCCACCCATCCATCTTCAGAAGCTCTGTCTCAGGGTCCCTATTAACAATAAACATTCTATCATAAACATAGTGGATATCATCATTCTCTATCCTGAGGTATTAACACTTTTTTCAACAGAGACTAATGGTACCTTCCCAACTCCTTTTAGGGAAAGTTCATCATATTTCTTAACCAAAAATCTGGACAGCTGTAAAATCCAGTACCATAGAAAGACTTTCCCTGGGGTGAGTAATTACCTGCTCCAACCCCACCAGACATGTCAGTTTTAAGCAGGGGTCTAGTCCTAGGTTCAACCCCTCTACATAAACCCACTGTGTCACTTGATTCATTCCACTTGCTACATATACAGACACCTGAGGGTAGGCACTCTTTTGGTGTTACCCCAACACAGGTTCCAATCCATTGTCCACCCACCTCCTCCTTTGTAGGTTTTTCATCAAAAAATAAAACACACATACTACCTCCTTGATCTTAACATACTGTAACATTTTGGCAATATTAGCATCTTTAGCCTGCAGTATACCCCAGTCAATACTGTTAATAGATTTTAGCTACATCAATACAAGAAAAAGTCCCTTCAGCCTCATAGGCTTCTTCTTGCTTGCTTGGAGTCCTCAACCCCAGCACAATATTACTAGGCACAGTCTTACCTGGGGTCTCACATTCAAGTTCCATACTTGCATCTCTGACCTCCAATAGGTAACATCCTGGGAACACAGGCAACAAAGGAATATCCTGCTCAGTCAAGGGGTCCTCCTCCTTCTGAGCCCATGAAAAATCCTCCTCCAATTCTTTATCCAAACTCTCTGGCAGGGACCTCTCAAGCACCTGGCACTGGTGTTCCATCACTCTGTGTAGCCGGTCTGCCTCAACCCTATGGTAGTTTCTCCTCCCTTTGCATCTCTTCATTGTTTTCAGGCTTGGCCTTCCTCCAAACTCCAAGGTCCAGTCCAGGCAGCAGCTTCTCTCCATCTGTCAGACATGGTTCTGGTCAGACCTCAATGGACTTTCTTCTCCAGCAACTCCCGGTGCATCAGTCCACCTGGGATATCTAGGCGATATCCACCAGAAAACATCCCTTTTCAGCCAGTCCAGATACTTTCAGCAAGTTATCTCACTGTTGACACCAAGTCTGTGGAGGGGTTGTGGGATAACAGATGGACCAGACACCAAAGTTCAAGTTCAACACACAATCTCTGTGTGATGTTTATTCAAAATACAG
This sequence comes from Neoceratodus forsteri, assembly GCA_016271365.2. Taxonomy (NCBI): domain Eukaryota; kingdom Metazoa; phylum Chordata; order Ceratodontiformes; family Ceratodontidae; genus Neoceratodus; species Neoceratodus forsteri. Next base: position 1,730,892,176 of record CM057456.1, read on the forward strand.
AAGATAACCTTAAGCAATGGCATACCGCTTCTTCACTACAGCAGTTTGCAGTAACAGACTATGTATGTCATTTCTCTGCACTTAGCCAGCACCTACTGACACTGATCTCTGATCTAACTTAACAGTTGAGATTCAGCCTCCACCACTATATGGGCCTTTTTTGCTTGTGTAGTGGGGGATCAAATAAGAAAAAAACAAAACAAACTAAAAACGAAGAACCTCAATGCAGAAGCACTGAAACATGGGTTACCCCAAAGAGCATCGACAATAAGCCAAGTTTCAAGGAAACACAACATCACACATACTTCCCTAATGCAAAGCATCACAGGATATATGCAAATCACCATGAAATTTCAGACTTGTTCAGTTCACAGCAATTTACATGCATTTTAAATAGCACAACTAACTTAATTTTTATAATAGTCACCTAGTACTTTTTACTTTTATCAAAAACACCTAGTGCCATGGTATTTGCAACATTTACAGGTTTTATAAACATAAGGGGTGGGATATTCAGAACTGCACCTGGCAGGGGTGCAAGCCGAGCGCAGCATGACTGGGATGTGCCAGGATGTGGACTGGGTGATATTCAATGGTGCTGCACCATGGCTCAGCACCATTGAATATGGCACTGTGGCTACCCACATTGCACATGGTGCAGTGGCACTGCACCACTGCAAGTGGCCAGAGAGGAGCAGGGTGATGCGCTAGCACAAGTGCCATTGCGCTAGGCACAGCAACCACAATATTCAGCAGTGGACATGCAAATGGGGCCATAATGCATGCAAGGCACAAATGGGGCCATTAGCATGTCATTATGGCCCCAATTGCATACAGGTGCACCGATCCCCAGTGACTTGCGCATGGCGCCCTGCCAGGCAGCAGCCATCGGGGACCGACACCACCTGCCCCCACCAGCAACGCACTCCAACGCCCAATCACGGGCATGAGTATTAAAATAAACCATCCAATATCCCTGATGGTCCAGTGGACTGCTTCCAGCCTGATCGCGTGCTTATGTATACAAATAAACCATCCAATATCCCTGGTGGTCCAGTGGACCACTTCCAGCTCAATCGTGGGCAAAAGTATTAAATTAAACATCCAATATCCCTGGTGGTCCAGTGGACCACTTCCAGCTCAATCATGGGCATAAGTATTAAATTAAATGTCCAATATCCCTGGTGGTCTAGTGGACCGCTTCCAGCCAGATCACAGGCATATGTAGTAAATTAAAACATCAAAACCATCCCTGGTGGTCCAGCGGTACCCCCTCCCACCCACTGGCCCCACCACCTCCTTCCCACCCCGTCAGCGGCGGAAGCAGCCTCCCCACCCGCAGCCACCGACTGACTGCATACAGTACAGTTGTATGCCCATTGATCCACAGCGTGGGCCAATGGGCATGCAGACTTTACCATACTACACAGTCCAGATATGTTATGGATTCACATATCTGGACTGTGTGAGTTCAGTACAGTCTGCATGCCCATTGGCCCACACTGTGGACCAATGGGTGTACAGCCGTACTGTACACAGTCAGTTGGCGGGCAGCCAGGTGACTTGCAGGTGGGGAGCTGCTGCCCGCCGCTGACTGGAGGGGAGCGGGGTGGTGGGGCTCAGTGGACGGGTGGGGAGGGGCTACTGCTGAACCACCAGGGATGGTTTTGACATTTTAATTTACTACATATGCCTGTGATCAGGCTGGTAGTGGTCCACAGGACCACCAGGGATATTGGATGTTTAATATAATACTTATGCCCGTGATCAGGCTGGAAGTGGTCCACTGGACCACCAGGGTTATTGGATAGTTTATTTGTATACATAAGCCCACGATCAGGCTGGAAGCAGTCCACTGGACCACCAGGGTTATTGGACATATTTAATTCAATACTTATGCTCACAATCGGGCATGGGGGGTGCTACCGCGACAGACGGTGCCACAGGAGCTCGGGTGGTCACCCACAGCTGGCAGCTGCCATGTTGCATCCTGCAATATGGCAGCTCACCTGTGGGTGGCCAGCTGTTGCTTCTGTTTATTTTGGCTCAACTGTGTGTGGCACAGGTAGGGGTTGCACCTGCAACTGCTCAGCACATCCCGGGCTGAATATCGGGATGTGCGGAGTATGCATGGGCACGCTACCCCTACTTGCGCCACATACATTACTGATGCATCCCGGCACATTGGGATTTGTGCCATTTGTGCCACGTACTTTCCCCTTTTGAATATCACATAGGGAAGAGTTATTAGAAGTTATGATGGCACAACTGTGTTGTGCCATGCTAACCCTTCTAATATCCCACCCAAGGTATATACATTAAAGTATTTTATGACATAGTGCTATTACATACTAACTCCAACAAAAATAAACACAACCTGTTTTACTTATGCTTGGAGGTCACCACAATAACCTCCCTGTATGAGGACCTGAGTGGAAAAATGAAAATTAAAGAGGACACTATAGCATAATCAAAAAAAGGGAAGGGGATGCCCATAGGTGGCCAACCTTATGGACTAGAAATTGTAAAGGATGGATTAGGCTAAGAAACAGAAGAACTGTTGTGACAGATTTAAGAAAGGTCAGTCCTCAAGAGTGGCAGGAGCTCCCTGTCAGAGTCATATTCAGGAGGCAGTGTAGCGCAGTGGTTTAAGGCTCTGAGCTGCAAACCTGGAGACCTGGGTTTGAATCCCACAGCCTCCGCTTGCATACTGTGTGACCCTAAGCAAGCCACTTAGCTTGCTTGTGCTCCCAGGTCACACCTGTAAACAAACCTCAGCTTAGTGCGTCTCTCCTGGTTAAAAAAAAAAAAGTTTGGTATGTGTCATACCCACTTTGGTATACACATTTCACAATGTATCATACCTATTTCATTGTGTTATGCTCATTTTCATGTCTGTCATTCTCTTAATATCGTGCTGTAAACATTTTGTTGCTAGTCATAGCCATTTCACTATGCATTACATTCTGAAAACTGTAATTTTGAATTGAACAGCTTCCTAAAGTTCCAAGCACTAATTTGCAGCTATTTGAAATCCTTGTCTGTCACTGATCATACTTTCTTCTCACAGGCTTCTCTTTCACAATCAGAACTATGTGAGGGTGAGGAAGACTCTGAAACTCCTGAAAAAAATATGTAACACATTTTATTATGTTAGAATATCACAGTGTTTGCCACCTAAGCTGTTGGGGGCTGTAGTGGTCTCAAGACAAGTATCTTAAACAGTAATGCTTATAGGGCATCATGCTTATAGTTTCAATATTTGGTCAACTGGAGGGTACTAGAGAAGGTAAGTAGCGTGTGGGCATTATCAACTCTTACAGCAGCAAGCAGCCAGTCTAAAGTCTATAAAGAAGCATTAAATTGCAGAATATGGTGATGCACTACAAAAGCCTGAGAAGGTTGACCAAAAACTGAAACTATATGAATGATGCCCTATAAGGATTATTGTATGAGATACTTATCTTAAGACCACCATAGGCCCCAAAGAAGTGGCCCCAGGACCACAAAACATTGTGGCAAACACTTAATAAAATTTGTTTCAAACATATTTTCGAGTGTTTCAGAGACTTCCTCATGCCACATAGCTTTGTATTTACAGTACCACTAGGGATCGACTCCTCTGATTACTTTCACTTACTACCTGACCCTGTAGGGCAGGGATGGCATCCTGGTCTCCACTCCCCACAGAAGTGCTCCTTCAAGAAGCAGTTCTTAGTAAAACCATTTGAACATTGATTGCACTATTTCCATACAATTGTATTTATTTATTTGACATCTAGGAGTAACGCCTTTGAGCTAAATGCTTGTTTACAAAGTTCCATGTCATGGAGAGGTACAGACATGTGATACATTTGAGTACAAAAACAAAAAGTACAGACATAGGCAAATGCAAACATAAATTACAAACACTGGTAAATTCCTGGGGTTAATAAAGGGGAAAAAATGTACAATATATATATAAAAACTATAATATAAAGATAAAAGTGCAATTAGGTTATACAATAAAGTACAGCCGGGTTGAAAAACAGATTTGATAAACTTGGGGTGCAGAGGACAAAGGATAGTACTATAGTACAATCTGTGCTCATTGCTAAATTAGATGCTTCAGTCCAAACCATTCTGATACTGCTGTTTGGAGCTGGGTGCATCCACACAGCTTATATTCTAAATATAATATAGTTGATTACTAAGATCATGTACAAATGTTATAAAAAGTACATGTCAGATTTTGCCTCTTATCTAGATCTAAATGTTTGACTTATGATAAGCAATCATTCAAATGGTCACTCTCCGATGTTGATTTCTTCTCATTGTAGCCGATTTCATTAGCTTACAGAGCAGCCTCTTTTCCTAATAAAATATTTATTTATTTGGTGACACATATCCATGTAGTGTGTTAACAGGGTTGCCCCACCCCACCCCACCCCACAAGACAGTCTCAGAAGGTCTGGGAAATATGATGTTAATGGTATAGTTCTTACCAAACACACTTGACATGGCCAGACTGTTTTATAACAAATCTAGCTCCCCTTTAATGCAAAATGCAGTCAAAACAGTGAAGATACGAAGATAAGAAAGTATAAAAAGAAAGAAGATATGAAGATAATTGAATCCAGTTCTGCTATACAAAAGTGTGAGCTTAGATTTAACATCCCTCTGTCAGCTACTATTATGATGTTACCAGCATTGTGAACGCTTCTTTCTGATCGGTTTAATATTCTATCGTGATGTGCCCAATCTTCAAGCTTTTAAGATACTGACTGTGACCTACCCAAAAACAACTATATCATGATATCTTGAGCTTAGATACCTCATCAACTAAGATACCACCTGTTATCTCATTATATTTACTGACATTGGTGTTGCATAAATATATATGTATAAAATAGATAAGATGAACAGTTAAGAGAAATCCTACACTGTTACTGGTGGAATCTAGCTGCATGACTGTGCAGTTGTTACAGTATAATAAATGGGTCAGTGTAAATGTTTTTACTCAGCGCTGCTAAGCTCAGAAGCAGACTTAGGGACACACAGGCTGGATGGCCAGGCTAGGAAATAGTGCCACTGGCAGCATTTCCCAGCCCATTGAAGGCATGGTACAGATGGCATAGCAACCCCTATGGAGGGCCAGAGATCTTGCTCCTCCAGGGTTAACTGTTGTGTACAAGGTCAACTCAGAAAGGCCAGCTGTGCCATTGTGAGGGTGGAGGGTGGTGGAAGCTAAGTATAAAAAAAAGGGGAGAAAAAAACTTGGTGCCATTAGACTGATGGTCTGGAAACACTGGAGCCCCACACTGTGAATCCTTCTGCCTATATAACTGTGTTGTAGTGGTGGTGGTAGAGACATTGATTAATGGGTCTGAGTGGTGGCTGACGGCTCGAGGAGGATAGCCGACACTGGTGCTGGTGAGAAAATGTCTGTGAAAACAAAAGTCATCTCTTTTTTAGCCTTTAATGCTATTTTCACCATCCTATTAGCAAGATAACTCTCAGGAGTGTGGTTATATAAACAATAATACCCAACAGGGTGGGCGTTATTGAGACATAATGAACTCCCAGAGGAATAATGAGGCCCAATGCCACAGGCGGAAGGCCTTATAGCCCCTGGAAGGTCCGTTATATCCCATAATGCCCACCATGGAGGGTATTATTGTGCTTAGAAAATGGGCTTACATTACTATTTTTTTTTAAATAATGATTTCGTTAAAAAAAAGAGTGCACATTGTTAATAATAATAATGAACAGAAACATTGGATTCAGTAAAATAGTCCCTCTAATAGTTTAAAGGCACTAGAGGGTGCTGCTGTTTTTGAGGTCCCTTTTTTGTATTAGTTTGCACTGCAGTGTCACTTTTTGACAGCGCTAACCAGGATATTGTTTGTGTTTATTCCTCCCCCCCCCCAAAAGTTTTGGTTAACAGACTGTGAGCAGGGAGTGAGCGGCCCAGCTGTGGAGCAGGAATGAGCTGTGTCCCGTGACATGCGATCGGGGGACACGAAAGTTTGCTAAGGAACTCTGAAAGAAAAAAAAGGAGGTACAGTATTTTCAAAATATGAAAGTTGCTGTTCTGGGGCCAATTGGGTGGTGGGACTGAAGAGAACTGAGCAGGACTGTAGGAAACACAGCAGTAGCAGCCCTCCACAATCAGATATTGGTGGACAACTGCAGAAAATAGGTAGTGGCTTGAACGGGACTTTCTTGTGAACTGTTGCCATAGATGGAGTCACACTGCCAGTAGCGGCAGTTGCGAGAGTGGGCAGAGGATTAGAGGATATGTGTCATGACAGCGCCCGAGACAGGAGTGGCTTATTAAGAAAAAAAAGGATTTTACATTGTTTTTGGTTTTCCAATACTGATGCCATTGCTTCTGTTACTATTGGTATGTACTGGTTTGAGGACTGACTGCAGGGGGCCTTTAGCTTGGTCTCTTGGAAAGCCCAGGATAAAAAACAGCAGTTACTGGACTGTAAGCACAAGGATACCAGGAGGTGATGGGTACTGCCAGGGGAACTCATTCAGAGAGCCTTGTTAAAAAATAACAACATAGGTGTCAGGCTGTTTCAACCAGTCAGATTTCAGCTTTAGCGGTGCCCATTTGCTAAGCTGTGATAATAACCCCACTTCCCAGGTGGCTGAAGGCACTTGGCTCACACCCTACCCAGGGCATGGAGTTATTAAAGTAAAACCATCCACCATGTCATTTATTATTGCCAACACATAAGGTAAGGTGGCTACTTATAAGCTTTTTGAGTAACTATAGCACCTGTTCTTTGCACAGAGGTTCTTTTCTGTGTTTAGTTATACTTGTTTTAATGTTTGTAAATGTGGATTTTGTGCTTCCTACTTCCACCTCAAGTTCAGGAAAGTTAGCTTAAAGTTGCACTCATCTCTAATAAAAACATGAAAATTGATTTGCTTAGGATCACACAGTATGCAAGTGGGGGCTGTGGGATTCAAACCCAGGTCTCCAGATTTGCAGCTTAGAGCCTTAAACCACTGTGCTACACTACCTCCCCAATTCTCCTCTCCCAACTCTCCTTCATGTTCAGTTGACAAAAACAGAATGAAGAGAATTAGACAACTTCATGGGTAACATGCTAGTCTGCCACCTCAGAAGATCTAGGCTAGATTTGTTTTCTCAGGTCACAACTAAAGTGAGTTTGGTGACCTGAACTGCAGTTTTATGAACTGTGTAGGGTCCAACCTCACAAATGTTTCCTGTCAAACCTGGCACAGAGGTCAGTACAAGTTTGACAGTTCAATGTAGCTTTAGGCCCCTTTCACTTACAGCTGCATTTATCAGCTACAAGAGAAAGAAGCACTAAAAAAGGACAAAAATAGAGTCCCCGACACATGCACCCCTGCTCCCTTCCCCTCAATCTGTATACCTTTAAATAGTTGTAGGCCTCCTGGTCCCCTGTATCCAGCGTCCCCATGTTACACGAGCATGGCAAACAGGAGCAGTATAAGTAGGGAGAATGATGCAGTAACAGTGACAATAGTGTTGGCAGTATTAGGACCCACCTCACCAAGGCAGACAGCAATATACTGAAGTAATACTGGGGAGATACTGAAAGGTCTCCACCCAACCTTACAAAGGTAATCCCTGCCAGAGCAGAACACTGGCAGAGCAGGGAGGGACCATCCTGAATATTGAACCCCTCTCAGGTTTGGCAGAACCAGGGGGAAGCTGTATTCAGGGGTACCCAACTATTGCATGGCTTGGGGTAGGGTGTGGGGAGTCAGGAGGCAGCTACAAAAGGGGCAAATGTGTTTCATGCTTTGCAAGATTTCTTATTTGGTTATAGGTCATGGAGTTCTTCTCAAGGAGGGCCTAATGTTAATTTGGGGCCAGTTGATGGAATTAACAGTTTATATGATTTATCCTTTAATTTAGGCTTATCCAGACTTATTAGAAACCTAATCAGGACAAGCTTTAAAGGATCCAACAACATTATCAATTTTAGATGTAATTCTTACCTCGCATCAGGAAAATATTTTATTAAGTGGGGGTACTGCCATTACCCGACTCCTGCAGTGAGCATCAAATAAAGGAAAACAGAAAGAGATTGACTACATTTGTCTCCTATAGGTCATACAAAAAGTTTAATTATACTGATTTCATGCCTGACCTTGAGGCAATTAATTGTGGAAGATTAGAACGTGTTCCCTCCATAGAAAACAACTTGATCTGTCTTCAGATAGAGTTCTTGGCCATTTGTGATAAACACACTCCTGACTGTCACAAAATTAAATAATATAATGTCCCTTGATGCGCAGTCTCATTATGTAAATATTACAATATTTAAAATAGATTCTGGAAGCTCATAAATACAACTAAGGGTGAGAGTTTGGGATTTCAGGAAGGCAGATTTCGCTGAAATGGGGATATGTATCAGAATAGCCCTGGGGAAGAGGGAGGTAGGAGAGGGGATGAAAGAGCAGTGGGGTCACCTAAAAGGAGTCATACTGGAAGTGACAAACCAATGCATCAGGTAGGTATCCAAAGGTATGAGAAGAAGGAGGAAGCCACTATGGTTCTCGAAAGAGGTGACAAACAAAGTAAGGGCTAAAGGGGCAGCTTTCAAGAAATAAAGGAGTCTCAAAGGGAGAAAGACAGGGAGGTGTACCTGGAGTGTCTAAGGGAAGCGGGGAAGGCTGTTAGGAGAGCAAAGGCGTGGACTGAGGAAGGATTGGTGCAGATGGTAAAGAAAAGGGATAAGACATTCTATAGGTACATCAGTGAAAGAAGAAAAACTGGGGTGGGGGAGAGTGTAAGACTCGAAAGGGATGAAGGGGAGTGTAGGGAGGGAGACCTGGAAAAGGCGGAAATACTGAATGAATACTTCTGTTCAGTATTTACTGAAGAGGGGGAGGGTCAAGGACCACAACTGAGCAGCAGATGCCAAAGAGGGAGAGGTGGACACCAGTCCATTCATGGGAAAGAGTCCTGAAGGAGCTCACAAAACTGAAGGTGGACAAAGCAATGGGGCCAGATTACATACACCCAAGGATATTGAGGGAACTGCGAAGAGAGCTAGCAGCACCTCTAGCAGCCATGTTCACTGAGTCACTCAACAAAGGAGTGGTTCCAGAGGACTGCAGGAGGGCACATGTGGTCCCTCTATACAAATCTGGCAGTAGGGAGGAGGCGGGGAACTATAGGCCGGTCAGCCTCACCTCAGTAGTGGGGTAGATCATGGAGGCTGTACTAAAAGAAAGAATAGTGGGACATCTGCAATCCAATGGTGCCCAGGATCTGAGGCAACATGGATTCACAGAGGTTAGATCATGTCAGACAAATCTGATAGGTTCTTTGACTAGGTGATGAAGGAAGTAAATCAAGGGGGGCAGTGGATGTTGCCTACCTCGATTTCAGCAAGGCCTTTGACACCGTCCCACATAAGAGGCTGGTTAACAAGATGGGTAGTCTGGGCACAAGGTGGTAAACTGGGTTAGGAACTGGCTAATGGACAGGAGGCAGAGGATTGTGGTGAGTGGGATACAATCTGAGAAGAGAGGGGTGACCAGCGGGGTACCATAGGGATCAGTCTTTGGGCCAGTCCTGTTCAATGTCTTCATTCGTGACATTGTGGATGGGCTGGAGGGAAAGCCCTACCTGTTTGCAGATAACATCAAGATCTGCAACAGGGTGGATACTCCAGATGGGATAGAGACAATGAGTAGGGATCTGGGGATGCTTGAAAAATGGTCTGAGGTATGGCAACTGAGGTTTAACTCAAAGAAGTGCAAAATTATTTACCTGGGACAGAGAAACCCTGGGGAGAGCTACAGGATGGGGGGGAAGGGGTTGCTGAGAATCACCAAGGAAGAAAGAGACCATGGGGTTATTATCTCAGATGACCTAAAAATGTCAAAGCAGAGTACCAAGGCTGCAGAGAGGGCCAGCGGCATGCTGGGGTGCATAGGCAGAGGTATCACTAGCAGAAGGTGTGAGGTGGTGATGCCTCTGTATAAAACACTAGTCAGGTCTCACCTAGAATACTGTGTGCAGTTCTGGAGGACGCATCTTTGTAAGGACATTCACAGGGTGGAGGCCGTCCAGAGAAGGGCGACTAAGATGGTACAGGGCTTGCACCACAAAATGTATGAGATGAGATTAAAGGATCTTAATATGTACTCACTGGAGGATAGAAGGGTGGGGGGCAGGACATGATAGAAACATTCAGGTACCTTAAGGGAATTAACAAGGTGCAGGAGAGGGCGACATCTTCAAGTACAGGAGGAGTACAAGAACGAAGGGGCAGGATATGAAATTGGAGGTTGGCAAGTTAAGAGGGAATGTGAGAAAGTTTTTCTTCATGGAGAGGGTGGTGGACACATGGAATAGTCTAAGGAGGTGGTGGGAGCAAGCATTGTGGAGAGATTTAAGCATGGCTGGGACAGCCATAAGGGAACCGTAAATTTGGGGCAGAGGAAGGGGAAGCCACTGACCAGATAGGGTCAGAGGCCAAAATCATGTATAGGGCTTACAGGCAGACTAGATGGGCCTGGTGGGCCTTATCTGCCAACAAATTCTGTGTTCCTTCTTCTGTGTTAATTTGCAAGCCAATTGGGGTACTTATTGTCATGTCAGGAATGCCCACCTGAATGAGATAAGGTCAGTCAAAACTGCTTTCTTCTCTAATAAATTTGATACAAATTAATTATCAAACCCCAGAGAATTTTTAAGCGTAATAAAAGCTCTACAAAACCCTGTACATTTGATATCCCCACATTATTTTTTTTTGTGGGGGTGTAAGCAAGTTCTTATTTAATCCCCCCCAACAGACTCACTCTCCCACCTTGACCCCCTTCTCCTTTGTCTTGGCTGGCCTTTTAATCTTGTTAGCTAAGCCTTTTGTCCTCCATCTCCCCAGGCTGCTCACTCTACTCTCCTCCTCCCCACAATGTCGGGAGTACTGCGGCCGTGAACTGGCCCACCAACAGCAGCTGCAGGAACAACAATAATTATTGTATCCTCTTCAACTCTGGATCACCCTGGACTGTGCTAGCCCACCCCCACTACTGCAGTGACTGCCCCACCCACCGCGGAGCTTACATTTATTGGTAAGGCAGGTCATGTGACTAGTCACGTGACACCCCCACTCCTAGTACTGTCTCCCCAATTTCCCTGCTGCAGGTTATATCCAACGGCCACTAGGAGCCTTTGTCTCACCATTCACTCCCTCCATTCATCCCTAATGTAAAATACCTCTGTTGTGGCAGTAACCACTCCAACCCTGCCACAGCCCTCTCTATTCCACTCCATAGCCATCTAATTTTCAAGCACCCATCTCTCTGATGTGCCTGGATTCAAACCCCTGACCTTCTGCACCAAAGTTAGTAACTCTAACCACTAGGCCATCCCAGTGGTAACAATTAGCCTAAGTTTTTAGTTTCCCATAAACTTTCCTGGGACATCCCCCCCTTCCAATATGGGAGTGTTTCTGAGAGCTGATTCAGACATTTTTCCCCTCTACATTATTGTGCAATACAGTGACAGGCATCTACCATTTTACCAGTCATCCGCATCATGCTCCACCTTATCCTCATCTACCTTCCCTTCCTACTCACCTCTACATCCCTCCCCCCCCTTCCGGTGACCCCCCAACTTCTATCTTCTGCCTCCTTCCTCCTTCCCCACTCACCCATCCTCCTGCCACCCCCACTTCTCCATTATCCCTGGCGCCCAGGTCCATCCATCCTCCACTCACCAGGACCTCACTTAGTGTCCCTCCGAGCATCTAAATCTCACTCCAGCAGCACCACTAATCTGCCTACCCCCGCTCCCACTCGCCTGCCATCCCTGCCTAGGAGATGGTTGTCCACCCTCACCAAACTGGTTATAATTTTACTGTTCCTCACTGCAGGTGACATTGAATCCAACCCCAGACCTTTGCCCACTCCTCCTCCTTCTGATCAGCCCAAAGGGCTATGTATAGTTCATCTAAATATAAGAAGCCTTCTCCTCAAAATTTACCTTCTTCAACCCCTTATGACCAGTTTAAAACCCGTTGCCCTCATCATCACGAATCTTGGCTCAGCTAAAAAATCCCTGACTCTGCCGTCTCTATCCTTGAGTACTCTATCATCCGGCAGGACAGGTCATCCAGACTTGGGGGGCTGGCTATGCATGTTTCCACCTCTATCCAGTTCTCAGTCTGCCTCTCCACTACCTCCCCCTCTGCCTACGAATTTTTGTTAATAAAACTATCCCTACCCTGTTCCCTTCCCCCACACCACATAGAATACTGTGTGCAGAAAATTCATCGGGTAAAATCCCCTCCAATTATTCTCAGCCTTTACTCCTTCCATTCCCTTAATCTGTCCTCCCTCCACAATGACCTTGCCAGTACTGACTGGTCACCCATTGCCACTGCTTCATCAGTGGACTCAGCCCTAAGCTACTTCAGCTTTCAATTCCTGAATGCCTGGAACCATCATACCCCACTTAGGAAGACAAGGGTCAGTGGCAATCATCTGCCCTGGGTCTCCGCTGAGCTGCTAGTGTGTCAGCATGCTTGAAACCAGGCATGGGCAGTGTTAAAAGCTTCTGGAGCTATTAAGGATTTACAGCAGTACCACTCCCTCTACAATGCCTGCACCAGGGCTATCCACCTTGCCAAGCTGCAGTATGTCAACTCCTCCTTTCATGAAAACCTTAACAATCCTTCCAAATTCTAGAAGGTTGTTCATGCTTTATTCTTGCCACCTGCCTGATCCCCCCTCCTGTTCTAAAGGTAGGTGACCACACTGTCTCTGACCCCCCCCATTGCAATTGAATTCAACAACTTTTTCACCACCTGTGCCTCTTCCCTTCTTGCTTGCCTACCTTCCACTGCCCCTCACCAGCCTCCTCCACTAGGATCCCTTCTTCATCTTGCTTTTCCTTCAAGTCTGTCTCTCTCCCAATGACACCCTATGAGAATTACTAGCCCTAAATTCTCATAAGGGCAAAAGCTCTGATGGACTCGACCCCAAGCTGCTTCACCTCTCAGCTTATGCTATAGCCCACCCTCTAGCAACTCTCTTGAACCTATCCTTTTCACTCGCAACCATCTCAGACATCTGGAAGGTCAGCACTGTTGTCCCCCTTTCAAAGGGTGGCGACCCCTCCAATCCCAGCAACATTTGCCCTATATCTCTGCTCCCAATCCTGGATAAATTTCAAGAGCACCTGACTCTGGCACAGCTCTCCCCTTTCCTTGACTCTTTTCTCCTTTTTCACCCCTTCCAGTCTGGGTTCCACAAGGCCCACTCCATCACCACCTCCCTACTTCATCTCACTGACTCCATTCTCTCAGGTATTGATCTGGGATGCATCACCTCTGCCATCTTTGTCAATCTGGCCAAAGTCTTCAACACTGTTGTCCACTCCCTTCGCCTCAGCAAGTTGATTGTGGACGGCCTCTCCAAATCTGCCACCAGCTGGTTCCAGTACTACCACATGGGCAGGACCCAGTCTGTCAGGGTCAGCAACTCCCACTCCTCCCCTCTCCCAATCAACACTGGTGTCCCACAAGGTTCGGTACTTAGTCCAATACTATTTTCCATATTTCTGAATGACCTACCTGATGCCTGCTCATCTGCTTGTATCCACATGTACACAGATGATACCACGTTATTTGCCTCTGGTATTTCCCCCTCGGAGGTGGCGACCAGCCTTCAGTTGGACTTCAACAACATCCAGTGCTGGTTTCACTCAAATCAGCTTTCCCTAAATGCCAATAAAATGGTCTCCATGACCTTTGGCACCAGGCAAAAGCACGCCAGGCTTGACGCCACTCCCTTCCTCCATACTGGAAGATGTCTCCCCTTTCAAATATCTTGGGCTTTGGCTCAACAAGAACCTCGACTTTGCGGTGCATGTGGATGCCATCCACAAAAAGCTATGCCCCAAACTCGGTGCTCTGTACAGACACTGCAGCTGCCTTCCACTGCAAGCCAGGAGAGAGATCATCCAAAAGATGATCCTCCCTATCTTTGACTTTGGAAATATAGTTTACAACTCTGCCCCCAAATCCACTCTATCCAGACTGGACACTCTTTTCAACTCGTTCTGCCGCTTTGCTCTTGGCTGTCCGCCTTGTACTCACCACTGTGACCTTTACACTTTGCTCTCCTTTCCTCAGTACCAGATGCGTTGGACATAATGCTACTTTAATTGGGAAGTACTGGCTTGGCTCTCTGCCACCTACTTACATTCCTTCTTCTCTGTCCCACTCACCCCCCTTTACACCCACTGTAACTCTGCCCAGAGGGCTGTCACCCTCCCCCAACCCGGCATACCACATCAGGGCTAGCTGCTTTCTCTTATCAATTCCCAAGTATCTGGAACTCCCTCCCATTTGAAATCTGCTCCACTCAGACCCCCCTGCACCTTATCCCTCCTCCTCCATCAATACATAGCTCCCTCTTGCAACTGCAAATAATTCCCCCCTTCCCTCCAGTTCTACTCTCGCCCTTCTACAAAGCCCAGCCAATTTGATCAGTCCCTTCCCTCATGCCAATTTCCCTGTCCTCTTGTGGGGTTCTTAGCATCCTGAAGGGGAGAAGGCCTTTGGCTGTCCTTTCTCCCTCTCACCCCTTGTTCCTCTAACCGACCATACCCTTGTGACTGTAAAAATTACAAATAAATTGGTTGGCTATACACTTTACCTGCTAAGTTTCCATCACGGAAATGTATAATTTAGCACTTTGCGTTTAGCGTTTTGGTTTCACTGCAAATCAAGAGTTTATGATAAAGCCTAAGCTTGTTTTGTAGTGTATATATCTGGAAACGCATAGTATGCTCTGTGTGTGTATGTGATTTGACTCTTAATCTGTAAATCAACTGTATATGTTCTAAATTTAAGTTGCATGCTACTGTATATTCTTACCTGTTTCCCAACTGATGACATGTACTGTATTTTTTTGTAGTCATTCTGTAATGTTATGTCTCTTGCACCCTCACATTTATCTGGCTCCCCAGGACACATCTCGAAGCAAGCTATTGCAGCTCAGTATGTCCTTCCTGGTGAAACTTTTTCAAATAAAATAAATAAGTAATCCATGGTAAATGAAGAGTTTAACAAAATGTCATCAACATGGGTACCCTTACTGCCAATAAAAAAAGAGAATTTTGACATTCCTATGAGTCGTAAGACTGATCTAAATAAACTTGGATCTTCTTTTGCTTTGTCCTCCATTTCGGAATCTAAAATACTAAAAAGCGTTTGACTATCAGTCCCAAGAAACTTGGAGGCCTTGATGACATTCCACTTAGGTTACCTAAATTTGCTGCTCCAGTAATTGCCCTCCCTCTTACAAAAATTCTTAACATATCAATTATTTCAGGTAAATTCCCTGTTGCCTGGAAACAAGCACAGACACTATAGTGTCAATTTTCAAGGAAGGTCCTACTTTTGTTGCTAAATAATTACCATTCAATATCTTTATTATCAACTGTTACAAAAATTTTAGAGATTCATCATTTCTCAGTTAAATGTATTTTTATTTTATTTATTTTTGTTTACAAAATATGCTTTTTTTCATCCATACCAGTCAGGATTTCACTCCATCTATGGTACAAAACACTTCCCTGACTAAATTAACTAGTGACATTCAAATGGCAACTGATAATTTTTTTTTTTTTTGCAGTGATACTTTTATAGATTTATCAAAAGCATTTGATTGCCTCGATCATAAAATGTCGCTGTCCAAATTAATCTCTCTGGGCTTGGATGTTTGTTCTATAACATGTTTTTAAATAACACACAGTTGAACAACAATGGGTCTTGTTAAAGGGAACTAAGTTCCAGTTTAGCTTTATAAGAACTGGCGTACCTCAGGGTTCATTTTTTTGCTCCAAAGAAATCCTACTTTTTAGGTATCCAAGGTAATGGTCTATGAGTATTCTTGGTTCGGCATCCCTGAGGTATCCCAAAAATGTCTATAAAATGTTCACGGGGGATGCTCAAAGAAATCTTCACACAATTTCTAATTCAAATTGAATTTATTCATCCACAGTATTTTTCCTTTTAAGTCTTGCCCTGACATTTCGCACTGTGTATTAATGCTTTTTCAAAGGGCTTCTAGATTGTTCTGCAATACAAACAATACACTTTTTAAGCATTTTGTTATTTCATATAAACACTATTATTTATGTTATATATTTTCTCTTAATATAACTCTGTCATTTACCAAAATGATCTGTGGTTGGTGCTTATAATTTATTTCTTCATATCCGGTCATTTCACCTTTCAGCCTATAATAAGTATGTCAAGCATATTACATTGTTATTTTACCATATTTATAATTGGTATTTTAAACTTTATAAAATGTCCATTCCCTATTACCTTAAAACTGTGCCTTCCTTATTTAACTTGCTAAGTCATTACTGTTTCGGTTTCTGGTAACCCTGTTCTGTAAAATTAAAACATTTTTTTGAAATATTACTTGAACTTCTTTGCTTTTGTTACTTGTTGTCTGTTTTTTGGCATTTCATTATTTGTAAAAAGCATCTTAGTAAATATTGCTTCTAATGAAGCTTGACCAACCCTTTAACTAGAGCATTCCTGGAAACAGACTGCTGTTGTTGTTACAACTTCTATGTTTCACTTCAAATTTCATCTGCAAAAAGATTTTAAATCAACAAGTCATGTTTAGTTGTTACTTGAAACTTCTTTAGCTTGTTTATATGTTTATTTAAGCTCCCACTGTGTGTTCAATGATTTGCTTTCAGGCCGATGTGCTCCTTTACAAAGTCTGCTCAGCCCATTCAGCCTCTAAAATTACAACTGCGTGTGTCTTCCTGGGCTCATACCCTCTTGAGTTTGCTTGTCCATGTGATCAAAAGTGTTCTCATGGTCTCTTGCTTCTCTAGCACATGTCTATAGCTGCTATGCAACTATCTGGCAGCCTGTTCTTAAATGTGCTGCCGCTTGGACAAGCAATCTCTTGTTAAGATGCTTATTAAAACTTATGGTGCACTTCCAAATCAATTTCTTATAATCTGTCTAAATTCTTACAAGCATCCAAGTGGCAGCACATTTAACAACAGGCTTCCAGATAGTTCCATAGCAACTATAGACATGCACTGGAAAAGTGCGAGACTGCAAGAACGCTTGTGGTCATGTGGACGAGAGAGCTCAAGCGGGTGTGAGCCCAGGAAGACACTCAGTTGTAATTTCAGAAGTTGAATGGGCTGAGCAGATGTTGTGAAGTAGAACATCAGCCTGACAGTAAGTCATTGAACACACAGTGGGAGCTTAAATAAACATATAAACAAGCTAAAGAAATTTCAAGTAACAACTAAACACAACTTGTTGATTTAAAATTTTTTTGTAGGCTAAATTTGAAGTGAAAAGCAGAAGTTGCAACAATAACAGCAGTGTGTCTCCAGGAATGCTCTAGTTAAAGGGGTTCATTTATCTATTTATTTGAATTTTGTTGACCGGATAGGTCAACTGAGAAAAAGTTCCTTTTTCAGTGATGACCCGAGGAATACAGCATTCCAAGAACAAAGCATAATACTGTAACCCCCAGACCCCTGCCTTTTTGCAAAATGACAGGTGGCATGCTGTTGAAGCTGACAGCAGTACCTAGTGGGGACTGGGTTCGGGGAGGACTAGGTTACTCGGCACAGGGGGCCTAGGTTTGGCTACTCTGCACAGGGGCACCCAAGTAAATCCAAACACAGGAAGCAATAACTGTAATGTCCAAAACCAGGAATGGGATCCTAAAGTGTGGCTTTTATTCACATCCAAACTGAACAAACAAAGCATAGACGGACCCCCACGGGGCTACATGCCTGGTAATGCAGATTAGAGCAACAGAACATTTCTTCACATTTCAGCCCTCAGGCTCTGAACCCACCAGGCACACAGCCTGGACTTGCACGCAGCTTTGGGTACATAGCCCAACTTGTACACTACTTGGGTTTTCCCCATGGCTTGTCCCCGCCCGGCCACTTGATCCTTGGGTCCATATGGGAATGAACCAGTTTTCCTATTGGTGGCTCCCTCAAACCACCTTAGAGCCTTCGACCCTAGAGGAATTTTCCTTCCATCCCACATCTGGGTACTTCCCTCATCACTGGCCAAGTGCATGAGGCAAAGTAGAAATCCACAGAGCAAATCCGTAGAGGTAGACCTGGTTACTAAAGATGGGGGGTCCCCACCTCCAGCTCCCACAATCCATACCCGGCCATTTCTCTGGAAACTAAACAACTCTTTTGAAAGCTTGGCAATGTAGATTACTGGGTAGACGTATGTCACATCTCCTCTACATGTCTTGACTTCCCTGTGTGCTGGACTTGAACATACTTTTATTTTTGGCTAAGCCTATTACTCTAGGCCTCCCACTACTTCAGTAGTCCAATCCCCACTTTTACACAGTTCAGGATGAAACATGGGCCCTTTAGAAAGAGCAGAACTCACCCTTCAGTTGCAGGTGCCCCACAGGTGAATCACAAAATCTTCTTGTACCCCACACATGTGGATAAAATAAGGCAGCTTCTTTCTCCAGCAGCAGCCAGGGGGTTGCCCCTGGAATAGTAGGCAAACCTTCCTGCCCCATCCCCTGAGGGATGGGGCAAAGAGACCCATATCAGCGGTCTCCACCACTTTAAAAATAGCTTACTGTGTCTCTCTTTTGGCAGAAACACACACCTTTCCCTAAATGTAGCCCTATTTCAGGGCTAAGGCTCCAAGAGCCTGAGCACAGAGCTGCTGTGCTCCTCTCACAACAATCTCCAAACTGCAACTGACTACTGACTGACTGTTCAAACCTCCCAACATTCTACTCTAACTCCCTTCTGCAGATTCCATTGTGGCTCATGCAGCTGCGATAGTTCTATGGTGATGTCATCCCTCAGTCTCAGCTGAGACTGAGAACAGAGTGAGACAGTGTGAAATCCATTTAACTGGAGTTTCACAAGCTGCCTTCCCTGCCTACCACTAGGTCTTACTGGGATTCTAGTAACCCCGGGTAACAAGGGGGTTACAATACAATAATACACATAGAATAGTACAGTGAGTCACAATATACAGTTAAGCCATAGATAAATAACAACAGTATCCGACTCGGTAATAACTAGAGGATTCAGAATTACAGGCAAG
Source organism: Neoceratodus forsteri (assembly GCA_016271365.2). Classification (NCBI taxonomy): domain Eukaryota; kingdom Metazoa; phylum Chordata; order Ceratodontiformes; family Ceratodontidae; genus Neoceratodus; species Neoceratodus forsteri. Next base: position 1,730,911,285 of record CM057456.1, read on the forward strand.
TTTGCAGGTCACCAGGGGAGGCAGGAGGCAGATTAACATTTTATACCATGTGCAGGGACATTTATGCCATTCACATACAAGATGTCAACATTTTAAACAGCAAGATAACTAAGAATAGCCAGATTCAACTACATTTGGTTAGAGACATGGGGTTCAGGTTACAGTCAGATGTTATCCTAGGTAGAGAAGGAGTGAGAAGTGGGGAGAACAGCTTGTCTTTCAGTTGGGAGGGAAGGGAGGCTGTTTGTGACTGTTGCAGAGATTGAGAGAGATGCATAACTTTAGTCACATGTGGCCTTACTTGTTAATAACAGTTACCTCTGCATTGTGGGGGGGTTGAAGAACTCATCCTTGTAGAGTTTTTTGAATTGGTTAATGGTTTTGCAGGAAAGCAGAGAGTGGGGCAAATTGTTCCAAATTCTGGGGGCAGCGATGGCATAGGATCTTTGGCCTGTCTTTAGCCTGGCCTTCAGAAGCTCCAGTAATAGTAGGCTAGAGGATATTAGTACATGAGGGGTAGGTTTTAGGGATAGCAGGCCCATCAGACTGGTGGGGGGGGCTGATGAATCAACTTAAAGGTGGTACAGTGCACAGGGAAGTCAAATCTGTTGTCAAAGGTTGGCCAACTTAGTTTGTTGAGTACAACACAGTGGTGAGTATGGGCAGGGGCTGAGTTGACAAAGCGAGCTATCCTATGGTATGTCTTTTTTAGTTTGTTCAGTAACAGAGCCTTAACTGAGTGGATGACAGGTGCTGCACAGAACAGATCGGGGAGTAGGGTAGCAGAGGCAGTGGTCACTCTGGCATGCTTTGAGAGGTAGGGTGCTGAGCAGTAGAGCAGCCCAAGTTTTTGATTAGTGATTTTGATGGTGTTGTTTATGTGTGCTTCGAGCATTAGGTTCTCATCAAGCGTGAATCCCAGGTATTTGAATGATGAAACATTTTCCAGTGGAGTACTCAAGGAGGTTTTTAAGAGGAAGGGTGTGTCATATGGTGTTTTGAAGGAGGTGTGACAAAAAAGCATAGTTTTGTTTTTTTCTCATTGAGAACCAGTTGGTTATTTAAGAACCAAGATTCTAGGGCGTGGAAGTCTAGCTCAAGATTTGTAGTCAGGGTGTGGATATCCTTGGAAGATCTGTAGAGTACTGCATCATCCGCGTAGAGTTGTACTGATGCACCACCACAGTTAAGAGGCAGATTGTTGATGAATATGGAAAATAGTAAAGGATCAAGTATGGACCCTTGCAGTACCCCGTCAGTGACTGGTGCTAGAGGGGATAGCGTGTTTGCCCATTTGACACACTGAGAATGATTTGCTAAGTAATTTGAAAACCACGCGAAGGAGTTTCTATCCAGTCTGATGTGGTGAAGTTTAGCTATGAGCAGGGGGTGATTAACAAGGTCAAAGGCCTTAGTTAGGTCTACAAAGACTGAGCCGGTGGCTTGGCCCAGATCCATGTTATTAAACAAGTCAGAGGTGACGCAAAGGAGGGCAGAGTCAGTTCTATGGTGTTTATGGAAACCATGCTGAAAGTCTGTGAAGATGTTTGTTTGTTCAAGGACTGAGTACAACTGGTCATAGAGGATTCATTCTTGAATTTTTGCAATAGGGCAGAGGACAGAAATTGGTCTGTAGTTTTGGGCTGTATCAACCGGGCTGGATTTGTGGACAGGTACCACTCCCGCTGTTTTCCATTTGTCAGGGATAGAGTGGATGATGAAAGATCAACTGATTAGCATCGAGATGGGCAGGGCAAGCACTGGTGCTACAATGCAGAGGAATTTAGGGGGCATGGTGTCAAAGCTGGAGAGCTATCACATTTGAGTCTCTTGAGCAACTTTAGGACCTCAAAATTGGAGGTAGTTTTTATATGAAAGGAGAGACGTTTGGTCTCATCTTGATGTTGATTGGTATTGTAATATGAGCAAGAGGGGGGAAAACCGTGTTTGTAGGGAGTAAGATCTGTAAAGAAGTTGTTTATTCCAGTGGTAATGTCCAGAGGTGTTGTGAGAGTGGCTCCATTAGTGGTCATGGTTCGGGGAACAATGCATTCTCTACCTTTTAGTAGGGTAGTCATCTGGCGCCACAAGCTTTTGGGGGTGGTAAGGTTTATTTCTTGTAAAGATATAAGATAGTCTCTTTTGGCCACCTTTATTTTATTTTTGCATAAATTGTAGAGCCGATGATAAATAATCCAATCACTGTGTATCCCAGATCTCTTAAGGGTCTTCCAGGCTTTATTACATGTGCGCATGAGATCCCTCAGGGCATTAGTTAGCCAAGGGGAAGGGAAACCTTTGGCTCTTCTAGTTTTATATGGGACAAGAGAGTCAAGAGCAGCTGTGAACATTGAGATGAGATGGTCAAGGGCCTGATTTATATCATGGAGGGTGTTAATTGGTGACCAGTCGATGGAGGCTAGGCAGCTGTTGAATTCTTCCTCATTGAACTTGGTCAAATTCCTGGTTTTGATTATTTTGGGGGGTGGACGGGGTGCAGAGCTGTTCCAGACATGATAGGTGGGTGAGTGATCACTCGGGGAGTCTGGGAAGATACCAGCAGCTTTGAAGTTAGTTGGTGTGCTGGTTATGATCCAGTCAAGCAGCGTGTGTCTCCCAGACTTCATGTTCAGTCTAGTGGGTTGCTGTATGATCTGCACAAAATTAATGTCCCCCAGAGCAGAGTGGTACTGCACATTTTGTGAGCCAAGCCAGTTAAGGTTAAAGTCATCACATACCACTGTGTCATGTCTGGGGATGTTGTCCAGGCTGGTGATAACCTCCTCATAAGAGGATGAGTGTCTGGGAGGCAGATAAATGCAGCCTAACACCAGTTTCTTGGACCCACCAAGAGTGATGGTAATGAAGATATGCTCAGCCAGAGGGTGGATATCCAAGTCATCCATTTCATCAGCAGTCAGTTCAGTCCTGGAATAGATCATGACATCTCCACATTTTCCACGAGCCCAGTCCTTCCTAAAGATGGAGAATCCAGGAAGGATGATCTCATGAGATTTGACATCAGGTTTTAGCCAGATTTCAGATATGCATAGGATGTCAGGTTTATAAAGCTGGGTCCATGCTTCAAGCTCAGGCATCTTACCTCTGATGCGTTGGATATTCATGTGAGCTATTTTGAGGCCTGGGGTGTTGGTCCAAGTGGGCAGCTGTCTCAGGGAGTTTGGTACGCTTCCACAGGAGGTGTTAGTGGTGCGGCCTGAATTTGGCCCAGGATTTAGTTCAATGTCCCCAAATAGCAGCATACTACAGAGGCGGCAATGCATCATAGTGGTACACGATTAAAGTAATTTTCACCACCGTCTGATTCGAGTCAGAGTTAGGGCTGTTTTACATCACAGGGCTAGTAATTGGAGACATGGATGCTGTGAAAACTCTAGACAGGGAGGGATATGATGTTGGTTGAGGATAGGGCATTGATTGGAGGTCATTAGGGAAGTGCCAAGCAAATTAGTACCACTCCTGTACCTTTTAAGCATAGCATGGTTGTGGTATCTTTTTTTTTTTTTTACAACAAACTAGTGTGGGCACAAGGACGTGGTGCTTCTATGCTAAAAGTTAAAACATAGTAACAAAAAGCAAGCAGAGCACTCACACCTCAAGTATAACAAAGGACACCAGTTTTCCGATAGAAAATATTATATTTTATTACATAGGCAAATAAAAGAGCAACCTGACGCGCTTCGGATGACTACTCATCCTTTATCAAAGGAAATAAAATATTTTCACCACTTGTGACAGTTAAATAGCCCATTCATAGTGACATCACTAATGAAATCCCAATTCTGATAGGTTAAAAACAGACATTAGACAAATTTCAATCCATTTGCAGACAGCAATTACAAGAAGCAATTACAAAACATTATCTACTATAGTCCAAACTAAACATAATATAATTAAACAATTACACAGTATAATATATAATTTAAAATAGCAAAGTGCAGACATTACAAAATTCAACCCCCTATAACAAAAAAAATATAAGTAAAAAGCTGGGGGAGACTGGAAGGTAAAAAAAAGGAAAAAGAAGGAAATATGGGGGAAGGGAGGAAAGGAGGAGACAAAGAATTATAAAAACTAAAAAGAAGGGGAATAATGAAATCCAGCAACATAAATTTGATAAGGGGAAACAGTAAAAAAGGTCACATCACCATTTTTTTCTTTTCTTTAGAAATGGCTTCACTTCAAAACCTGTATTCAGGCCCTTATTTTTGGTAGCTTCCATATTAATGATCCAAAAAGCTTCTCTTTTCAGTAGTGAATTATTAAAGTTACCACCACGTGGTTTTTGTCATACCTTATCTATCCCTACAAAACTAAACTGGTGTTCTCCACTTTTCTGTAACAAAGCCACATGTGCTGCAGTAGCATAGCTTAAATCTTTCTTTTCAATTGCCCTAATGTGTTCCCTAACATGAATCTTGAAGGCCCTTTTTGTTTTTCCAATATAAAATGCACTGCAGCTACAGATGGCCATGTAAATAATTCCCTCAGTATCACATGTAATTAATTGACATATATTGTACTTGACTAGTAGCCTGATTAATAAATTCCTTACTTTGTTTAATATATGTGCATGCATTGCATCTCTTACAAGGAAAGCAACCAATAGCTGCTCTGTTTAACCAAGTACATGAATCAGACTCCTTATCAACAGAGTGGCTATGCATAAGCTTGTCACCTAAGGTCGATGCCTTTTTGAAAACCATACGTGGAGGTACTGACACTACATGTAACAACCCTGGATCACTTGCTAGTACTTTCCAATGTTCCTTAATGATTTTTTCAATCTGACTGGACTGTGCAGAATAAGTCATAACCATATTAAATCTTTCATGAACAACATCTTGAATCTCATTGGCTTTATATTCTAAAAGTTCCCTCCTATCCTGATCCTATTCAAAAAAAGGATTCCTATTTCTATTGAGCACAAACTCATTTAACCAATGACCTTAGATGACAAGCTTATGCATAGCCACTTTGTTGATAAGGAGTCTGATTCAAGAACTTGGTTAAACAGAGCAGCTATTGGTTGCTTTCCTTGTAAGAGATGCAATGCATGCACATATATTAAAGAAAGTAAGGAATTTATTAATCAGGCTACTAGTCATAAGTACAATATACGTCAATTAATTACATGTGATACTGAGGGAATTATTTACATGGCCATCTGTAGCTGCAGTGCATTTTATATTGGAAAAACCAAAAGGGCCTTCAAGATTCATGTTAGGGAACACATTAGGGCAATTGAAAAGAGAGATTTAAGCTATGCTACTGCAGCACATGTGGCTTTGTTACAGAATAGTGGAGAACACCAGTTTAGTTTTGTAGGGATAGATAAGGTATGTCAAAAACCACGTGGTGGTAACTTTAATAATTTACTACTGAAAAGAGAAGCTTTTTGGATCATTAATATGGAAGCTACCAAAAATAAGGGCCTGAATACAGGTTTTGAAGTGAAGGCATTTCTAAAGAAAAGAAAAAAATGGTGATGTGGCTTTTTTACTGTTTCCCTTTATCAAATGTATGTTGCTGAATTTCATTATTCCCCTTCTTTTTCAGTTTTTTATCATTTTTTGTCTCCTCCCTTCCTCCCTCCCCATATTTCCTTTCTTTTTCCTTTTTTTACCTTCCAGTCTCCCCCCAGCTCTTTTACTTTTATATTTTTGTCATAAGGGTTGAATTTTGTAATGTCTGCACTTTGCTATTTTAAATTATATATTATACTGTGTAATTGTTTATATTATGTTTAGTTTGGACTATAGTAGATAATTTTTTGTAATTGCTATCTGCAAATGGCTTGAAATGTGTCTAATGTCTGTTTTTAACCTATCAGAATTGGGATTTCATTAGTGACATCACTATGAATGGGCTATTTAACTGTCACAAGTGGTGAAAATATGTTATTACCTTTGATAAAGGATGAGTAGTCATCTGAAATGCATCAGGTTTTTCTTTTATTTGCCTATGTAATAAAATATAATATTTTCTATCGGAAAACTGGTGCCCTTTGTTATATTTGAGATGTGAGTGCTCTGCTTGCTTTTTGTTACCATGGTTGTGGTATGTAGTGGGGCTTTCTGGGAGCTGTTAGTCTGACCAGAGAAGGGCCAGAGATGGTAGAACTAAGGATTAGTTTGAAGTGTCCAGCCAACCACAACATAGTTGGGAGTGGCTTATGAGCATTTAATGGAGGTCTGGGGTGGGGGGAGCAGGCCGGAAAATTGAGTGTGTGGCATTGTAAGGGCTGGGCGCTACCTACTGAGAACCAGGGCTGCTTTTACCCGGTAGAGAGATCCATGGAACTGGTTCAGCCACAGCGCACAAGTCAGGTGAAGCCTCTGTCCAATAGGGAAGAGGCAGCAGAGCTTTTGGCCAATCCTGCTAGGATAGCGCGGGGCCGTGGGCCAATGAGCACAAAAGTCATAGAACTATATGGCGAGCAATACTTTAGTGCCAGAGGGAGCAGAGCGGGTCTCAGCCTTCAGCCGGGTGCAGAGCTTCTGTTGTGGGGACAGTCTGCGGCGCCACTCGATCAACGCTTCAAGGAGGCATGGAGCTGCCTAGGAGAAAGAGAGGGGAGAACAAGAGGTTAGGTGGGGGTTATATTAAGGGGAAACAATGGGGAATACAGGGGCTGGGTAATTTGTGGGCAGAGATGAGAAGCTCTGAGGCAAAAATTAAAGAGGAGCTAAGGTGAGGAGGGGGGTGGGGGTAGCCAGAGAGGCACCAATGCTAGACAAAGAGCAGGACAGAGCTGCAGGCAGGAAAAACTAATTCAAAAATAAATCAGGAAGGGGCTGTAATTTTATTTATTAGCTTTTGGTAACCGGGTAAGTGCACTAGGCAACAGACCTGCCTATTTTCAGGCATGACCCGGGAGAGCACAGGACATTGGTTACAATATGCAGAAATGCACAGACATAATATAGGTGTACAGGAGCAAAACAAGATATACATTGGGTAGCACGGTAATAGTTACATAAGGGTATATTTTAGGCATAGATCATAATAAGGATGTAAAATAAAGCAATTAGGGTAACCATAAGACAGCTGAGGACAGTAAAGACATCAAGGTTCATAGCCACCTAGACAAGCATATTGCATGGGAGAACATTAGTGTAGTACTCAGGGTCAGACCCGACAGCCTGCAGTGGGACAAAGCAAATTAAGAGCATTTGCATTGGCCAGAGGCTAGAAGGTGGGTGAACAGCGAGTTTTTGAATTCTCGATGGGAAGCTGAAGTTTTCACCATAAGGGGGAGTGAGTTCCAGAATTTGGGAGCAAAATGGGCAAATGCTTGTTCACCCATTTTTGTCATGCAAGGTCTAGTGGAGAGCATGGGGACAGAGGAAGACCTGAGGGTACGGGTGTGTGAGGCAGGAGTCAGGAGTTTGGCAAGAGAGACAGGGCAGGGAGGTCTAGACAGGGAGTCGATAAAGCAGCCCAGGGAGTAGGCTCGAATATGCTTAGGTGACAGCCAATTTAAGCCAGCGTAAAGGAGACAATGATGGGTAAGACGTGGGACAGTTATGGTGAATCTACAGATGTTGTTGTAGACAGTGTCCCATTTGTGGAGTGTAGCAGAGTTTGCAGCAAAGAGGAGGGGCAGAGCATATTGGAGCTGGGGTAAGAGAATACCTCTCGCAACAGAAAGTCTAGCGGAAGGAGTGAGGGAGTGGCGCACGCGATAAGCTCCGCCAATTTTAGCATTGACGGCACGGCACACCATATTGACATGTTGAGACAGGTCAAGTGTGGGATCCAAAGTGACCCCAAGGTACTTGAAGGACTCAGTGTTTAAGATTTACAGAAGTGATTCAAGAATTTCAGAATAAAACAAGAGGGAGCTGTATATGGGAAAACTACACTAACTAAATAAATAAATAAATATAAGCTACAGTAAATTTAGAGGGATCTGTTCATACACTTACTGGGAGAACCAAGTAAAGCAATTAAAACAGGACTAAATCAGGACTACATCAAGAAAACTCTGCATTCACTTGTTAATAAAAATTCAGTCCTAGCACAGGTTAGCAGGACAAGTAAGGCTTGCAAACAGCCCGGCCTTGGGTTAGGCAGATAATAAGCCTAGTACAAAACTCCACTTTCAAAATTAATTAATTCCACAGAAGCGTTAAGGTTTGAAAAATCGAGTGTGTGACGTTGCAAGGACCAGGTGCTTCATTAGAAACAGTATTTACTAAGATGCTTTTTACAAATAATTAAATGCCAAAAAAACAGACTACAAGTAACAAAAACAAAGAAGTTCAAGTAGTATTTCAAAAAATGTTTTATTTTTACAGAACAGGGTTACCAGAAACAGAAATATTAATGACTTAGCAAGTTAAATAAGGAAGGCACAGTTTTAAGGTAATAGGGAATAGACATTTTGCAAAGTTTAAAGTACCAATTATAAATATGGTAAAATAAAAATGTAATATGATTGACATACTTACAGGTTAAAAGGTGAAATGAACTGACATGAAGAAATGAATTATAAGCACCAACCACAGATCATTTTGGTAAATGACAAAGTTATATTAAGAGAAAATATATAACATAAATAATTGTGTTTACATGAAATAATGAAATGCTTAAAAGAGTATATTGTTTGTATTGCAGAACAATCTAGATCCCTTTGAAAAAGCACTAATACACAGTGAAAAACATCAGGACAAGACTTTAAAAGAAAAACACTGTGGATGAATAAATTCAATTTGAATTAGAAATAGTGTGAAGATTTCTTTGAGCATCCCCCACTGAACATTTTATATTCATGTTTTCACCCACTGCTTTTCAATAATTGAAAGCTAAATGACCTTTCCTTCACCATTATTGGTAGGCCATTCCACCTTTATGCAGATGATTTGCTGCTCTATGCCCACGTCTCAACACTGTCTTTTATGCAGAGTACTCTTGCAGGACTGTTTTAACTAGTTACAATCATATTTGTTATCTTTAAATCCAACCAAGTCACAGATAGTGCTCTTTGGTGCAGATAAAAGGTTAAAATATAACAATGTGGAGCAAAATAATCATTACATTAATGAGCACCCATTTCAGCTGGTACAGTCCTACAAATACTTAGAAATGTGACTAGATTCACACTGTAAATGGGACATTCGTATAAAGAAATGAAACAATTTGGGCTCAAAACTAGGATTACTTTATAAGCATAAATACAATCTCCAATTTATAGGACTTATGTATGGCCACACTTGGACTACTGCTCTCCCTTTTGATGCCCACACCATAGCAGCGACATAGAAAAAGTGGAAGGTCTACAGAGGAGAGCAAAGCAACTAATCTCAAAAGTCAGAGACATGCACATGGGGAAGGATTAAAAAGCTAGGGTTGATTTAGCCTTAAGAGTAGGCAAACGAGAGGTGATATACTGACAATGTTCTGAATAATTAAAGACAGATTTTTGGATGCAGGACAGAAAAGTATCAGTTAAGATGAACAAGCATCCAGCATGGAGACATGCTCTACAATTAAAAAGACCATATAAATCTGAACTCAGAAAACACCATTTTACCCAGTGTATTATGGATGCATGGAACAGTCTGGAGAAATCCCTTGCAGAGTATGATAGCTTTTACAGTTTTAAAAATCAATCTTGATAAATATATGGAGACAGTGGGACTTATGGAATATTACCACTAAGAAATGGGGGGGGGGTATTAATGGGCATATGCCTTCTCTCACCCCTTACAACTTTAGTATAATTCATGTCTCACTTCCACACCATGTGATTATCCGGTCTACACCATGATTATTCCTATTTTTTACTATAGAGACCACATGAATGGTAAGGCAGCCGGCAAGGAAGCTGACAAAGCTTGATGCAACTATAATCACTTTGCCTGCTTCATCCTGCACACCCCAAATTAAACATAATTGCTTACTTTACGAGGATCTAAACTGGCTCTAACAGAGGGAACTTAGACAATTTCACACACTCCATCTTATGTATAAGTGTTTTAAACATATGGTTCTGATCTTTATTTATTTGTCTGTACTTTTTGACCAGGAAAGGCACACAAAGCTATGAAAGCTTGTTTCCAGGTACATCCTGGGGAAGGGATACATGGACTCATTTTATTGACAGGCTGGAATGTTGTCCATGACACCAGTGAAACGCCCCTACTATTGGATACCACCTTGATACTGAGCAGGATTTATTGTATTTCTTTGCCCTCATGATATAGAAAGTGTATATATGTCCTACTATGATTTTTTTTTTTCCCTTTTCTATTACATGATTTTTTTTTTATTCTTTTTGGGGATTATATAATTTCTGTTTAAATTTGTGTTTGTTTTATTTCTGTTTTAATAAAAAAAAATCCCATCTCTTCCTGAGGGGATGATGTTCACTTCCTGTGAAAAGATGAATTTTCCTGGGGGAGAGAGTGAGATGGTGGCCTGGGTGGTGGAGTCTGCTCCCCTCCCTACCTGGAGTATTGAGGAAGCCCCTTCTGTGGTTATTGATGGAGTTACCCAGGATGTGCAAGTGTAGGAAGCACAATGCCTTGTAACGGAACAAGTCTCCAGCTAATTTTTGATGAAGATGTAAAGGACAGCCTCTTACCTGGGAGTAGTGAGGTAGAGCAGCCAATGGATGAAACTGCTCCAGAGACGTTGCAATCCGGTATCCCTGCTTCAGAAACATCTCCCCCAACTCCAGAAAGACCAGTGAGGGTACAGGATCTAGCCAAGGTCCCAGAGGTTCCTGACATGGTGGCTACAGTAACCGTGGAGCTCTATGAGTTGTCAAAGGAAGAACAGAGGTTGGAATGAGATGTTCAGGCCAAGAAAGCAGCCCTGCTACAACTAATAGCTGAGGAAGAACAACGCTGTATTAAGGAGGAGCAGAAACTCTACTTGACACAGACCATTCTCGGTGCTGGCTCTACTCTACTTCCCAGCCAGTAAAAGAAAATACTGTCACTTCTGCCTGCCCAACCCCAAACATGTGGTACTGGATTCCCCACCAGCCTCAAAGCCGTTGACTGTAATTACTGATCTAATTGCTTCAGCTGCAATGTCAGACTGTCTAGCTGAGCCACAGACCCAAGGCTCAGAACTGTCTCCCATAATGCCTGCCCTGACATTGATAGTGGGGGTGGCAGTTGGGGGATTCCCTTTCAGTTGAACAAATGTCTTTTAACTTCAGGATTTGTTTTCCTGAGCCCCAGCACACAAAGAAGCATGCGGTTTCACAAAAAGCCCGGAGTATGCAGTGTTTTAGCAAAAACAGCTCTGCAAAAATCCAAGCATGTTCTGACGGCACCTTTGATTGAAGAAACGCTGGCATGGGTGGGAGAGAAATATGGGGGGGGGGGTCAGGTTGGAGTCCTTGCAAATCTGCATTTAAATGTGACCCTGTGGCAATACTTATGACTATCCAGATAAATGCCAATGGCTCCATTTCAAACGTGCCCCCTCTCCTACCATAACCACTAAAGCTTTAGAGTGGGGAACACAAGTACCTGGAAGACATACAAAATCAAAATAACCCAGCACTCACCACCAATACTGAAAGACGCAACTCACCAGATATATAAAGAGCCCATATTTATTAAAATGCCACAGAAAAATCATACCTTGATACATTTCAGATACAGAATTCCTTTTTCAAAAGGCATATATAACAAAAACTTCAGTCATTTATATACACATAAAATGCGACGTTGTCAGTACGCATCAACATCAGTATTAAAAAAGCAAATTGCAAAGTATTAAATGCAGATGCTTGGGAATAAATACAAAACAGTGCAGTTAAAAACACAGAACTGTAAGATAAATATACATTTTACACATTTTATTACAAACACAGGTAAAATAGACACACATTCTCTTAACATCTATATTATTTACATTAGTTGCAACATCACTGGTCCACTTCGTGTGCAGGCAAATTTCCCATATACTTTCTAAATCTAGGAGAGAATCAAAAAAGATGTAAGTGCTGTATCAGAGAAGCTATACCAGAAAGCTATAAGAGTTAGCAGGATGATTCAAAAATTATTGGAAATCAGGATTTTGTTAAAAAAGTAGACAAAGAAAAACATATGCCAAGTTGATGCTTAGAAATATAGCTGAGAAGATTAAACATGTAAAATAGCTTGTTCCAAGGGTTGCCACCACAGGAGAACAAAATATTTCGTGGTGCAGAGCAACCTAAAATGCAAAAGATGGAGAACAAGTTACATAGACAAATAGAATTACAATTACAAGCGAGGTTCTCATTCTAAATATGGCATTATATCAAATGCTCATTTAAACATGGATATTTACAAGCTTGCAATGTATAGACTCAGAAACCTTCTCTTTTCTTTAAAAGTTTATCAAAAGCACCCCCTCTGGGGTTTATACATACTTTATCTATAGCTCTAAAAGAGAAATGGTGCTCGGAAGAATTCCTAGATTGTTTAACATGTACTGCAGTTGCATGTTTTGCATCACGGTTTACAATTGCTCTGCAGTGCACACTAACACAGTTCTTAAACTGGTGTTTTGTTTTACCTGTGTAATAGGCATTGCAACTGCACATAGCAACATAGACAACACCTGTACTTTCACATGTGATAAACTGTCAAATGCCATACTCCTTGTTGTTGTGTGGATTAGTAAAATTGTTTGAACCAATGTTAGCTGCTCACCCCTGCTCATTCACAAACTATAAATTGATTCTGAATGAGGGTGCTACTGCATATGGCACACATCAATAAAAATAACAAAAGTCAATGCACCCCACACGAATGGGGTAAATGTAATATTACACAATAGGCACAAAAACATAGACAAAATCCTGCATTTTGATTGGCTTGGCTGGCACCTTTTCAGCAATGTAAATCCTCCAGTGTACCTACTGGAAAATGTGCCAGCCAACCTGATGTCAAGCCACCAATAAAAATATCCCTACAACCCCCCAAACAACCTGAAATCGCCGCCATATTGAACGCAGCTTGAAACACACTACTGTAGTAAATTTAAAAAAAAGAAAATGACTTCCACAATCACTCTATATGATGAAAATGAGCTAGAAAAAATATTCAGCACTGTAAATGACTTCTCTGACATAGTAACCAGCACTGAAATCCCACAGTAAATCTTCTACTCTTACCTAATACTCCAGCAGTCACCCCCGCTGCTGCCACAGAGACCAGCCACACAGACACAGCAAGCACCCCACGAGCTGAGCACATAGGTTGGGTAACACACTGGAAGCAGACTCCGGTGATCTGTGTACCTCAGAAAATCAGAGCCCCTGCAAGAACTACTTTTTCTCGTAGAAGAACAAAATCATTAAAAATCATTTAAAAACAACAAATATATATTTCTTGTTTTTTTTTTCTTATCAAAAAAGGCAGACATTGTATAATAGAAATATACCCCTCCAGGGTGTGGGTATACTGGTGGATTTACCACTTCTGATGTGGTTAAGTCACTTGGCTGCGCCTTGTGACCGAGCCACACCAGCCATGGTAAATCCACCAGTATACCCACACCCTGGAGGGTATATTGCTCAAAACATTGTTTCAGCCTGGATTGGCTACTTACTAATTTGATTTCAGAAGGAGTGGGGGTCTCTTGGTATTCACCTCAGGGCCCTGTTGTGAAGTCACCCAGCTACCATCATCAAGGTAGACTACCCATCAGCTGGGTCCCTACTCCAAACTGCATCTGCTTCAAATAACTTCCTTTATATAGCATGCATCAGCCTGAATTGGCCTTAATTAAGGTGTGGTCCCAAGCCAATGTGCAGGAAACTGGTGGGGAGCTAGCTAATTAGAGTACCATACTTCTCCCTTTACTAACCTGAACCAATTTTAGCTGCTCACCCCTACTCATTCACAAACTATAAATGGGATACTGAATGAGGAGTAGTACTACATATGGTATACATCAATAAAAACAACAAAAGTCAGTGCACCTCCCCCCCAAGAAAAGGGTACATGTAATAAAAACATTTTCAGCCTGGATTAGCTACTTACTAATTTGTTTTTATTTATGTATACCATACACAGTAGCACCCATCACTGGTCCAGTTTTGTGGGGTGGGGCCCAAGAATGTGCTGTATTACTTATTGCACTCTACTTAATATGTTTTAATAGTGATTGCTTGGCAAAGGAGCGCATTGCTTTATACTGGAAATATTCCAGCTTCAATGGCCCTAGCTAGTGGGTCCCACACTGAGGTAAATGTATCCATGTCTCCGTTAGCCTTAAGTTATGTGTTTTCCACTTTAAGGCAATAGCACAGGTTGTTGCTGCACATTGCAGTGCTGGGTGGGTCCTTGCTTATCTAGGCCTGCGTTATGGTTTTTCATTCATTAATTAGCGTAATGTGCCACAGCTTTCTAGGGCCAGGTGGGATTTGGAGCTCCACATCTGCTCCCAGGAGGAGCTCAACTGGTGTATTGGGTAAGAATCAGTTGAGAGCTTTCTGCATTATTGCATGTACTTCCTTCCAGAAACTACGAATTTTGGGGCAAGCAAAGGTCCAGTGGATAAAGTCACCTTTGGCAACTTCACACTTTGAACACATTTGTGACATTAGATGGGTTGTACACGTGCAATTGTTTAGAGGGTCAAAAAGGTTTGGTACATAAAGCTGAGTTGGACTTATCTAAGGCTGCTTCTGGCCATGTGTTTGAGGTGTGCAGCTGCAGCTGCCCGAGTCTCACGGGAGATATTGCTACCTAGGTCCCTGCTCCATTTATTTATTATTGCCATCATGGGGATCTCACATGCCCAATGACCAGGTATAAAGGGTAGTCAAGGGCCAACAGTTGGGAGGAGGTCTGCATATAACTTCTTCTACTGGGGGAAGTGCAATAGCACTGGGAGGTTGCCACTCCCCCCTCCGGAGCCAATGTCTAATTCTAAGGTATGTAAAGAAGTTTCCAGTTTGTATGCTGAAGGTGTGTTTGAGATCTGTGAAGGACCTCAAGGCTCCCCCATCATACAAAGATTCCATCAAGTTAAGGCCCGTGTGTGCCCACCTCCACAAGGCTAGGTGCATGGTCAACCCATGCTCATTTTAGGCTTTCAAGACTTAAGATAGCCAACCTTGAAGGACAGACTGACGGGGTGGGTACTGTGTTTATGAACCAGCTGCCACAGTTTCCATGTGTTGGCAGCAAAGGGGTTCACAATTGTTTAATGGGAGGGCTGTAGTAAGGATGGTGAAATTAATCCACAGCACAGATCTACACCAATATCCAGTTCCTCCAGCTGTAGCCAGGCAGGTTTGGGCCTGTGCTAGGGAGTGGGAAGAAAGACAAGTTGTGATGTCCAGTCGCAAAATTTAAAGTTTGGTAGGGCACATCCCCCACTGCCACTAGCTGCTGCAGGTTGGCTCACTTCACTCAGGCCTGTTTAGCATTACAGAGGAAGTGACAGATAAGGAAGTTAGTTGTTCTGAAAAATGCAGCCAGTACCCTGACTGACAACTTCTGAAACAAGTACAAGCATTTCGGTTGGGTGAACATTTTAATAACATTGATTCTGCCGAGTAGAGACAATGTTAATTGATACCACCTTGCCAGCTCATCCTTCAGATACTGGGTCAGTGGTTTGTAGTTATTTTTGTACAGAGCTGTAGTACCCACGGCCAGGTGGATATCCAGGTATTCAATGGACTCGACTACCACAAGACTCAGAGGGTTTTTACTGAAAGGTTGCCTATTTCTGGACCCCAGAGGGAGCATCTCGCTTTTACATCAGTTCACTTTATGGCTCCATAGTGAGCCATATTTTTGAAGGAGTTGGTTTATTGCTGGCAGACTAATGCACACTGAATTGTTGAGACAATAGTTTTTAACGACTTTTTAAATACATTGGGCCGGATATTCAGACTGCACCAGGCAGGGGCGCAAGCCTGGGCGCAGTACAACTGGGATGTGTCAGGGCGTGGCCTGGGCGATATTCAACGGTGTTGCACCATGGCTCAGCACCATTGAATATGGCACTGTGGCCACCTGCATTGCACATGGTGCAGTGGCACTGCACCAGCACAAGTGGCAGGAGAGGAGCAGGGGGATGCGCCAGCGCAAGTGCGGTTGCGCTAGGTGCAGGAACAGCGATATTCAGTGGTGGGTATGCAAATGGGGCTATTATGTATGCAATGCACAAATGGGGCCATTTGCATGTCATTATGGACCCATTTGCATGCAGGAGTGCTGATCCCTGGTGACTTGTGCCTGGCGCCCTGCCAGGTTGCAGCCTTTGGGGATTGACACCCCCTGCCCCTCGGCAGCAACGCACCCCAACGCCCGATCGCAGGCTTTGTGCAAATGTAAATTCCCTGGTGGTCCAGTAGACCTGCTCCCCAGCCCGATCGCGGGCTTAGTACAAATAAATATATCCCTGGTGGTCCAGTGGACTGAACACAGCCCGATCGCAGGCTTAGTAATTAAAAACAGAATCCCTGGTGGTCCAGTGGACCGAATCCCAGCCTGATCGCAGGCTTAGTAACTAAAAACAGACTCCCTGGTGGTCCAGTGGACCGAATCCCAGCCCGATCACAGGCTCCGTAAACAAAGATAAATCCCTGGTGGTCCAGCGGTAGCCCCTCCCCACCTGCCCACTCAGACCCACCACCCCATTCCCCCCCGGTCAGTGGCGGGCGGAGGCTCCCCATCCACAAGCCACCTGGCCGCCCGCCTACTGACAGCGTACAGTACGGCTGTATGCCCATTTGTTCACTGCGTGGGCCAATGTGCATGCAGACCATACTTCTACACAGTCCCAATATGTGAATGTATCACATATCGGGACTGTGTAACACAATACAATCTGCACGCCCATTGGCCCACACAATGGACCAATGGGCATACAGCCATAAGGTAGCTGTCAGTCGGTGGGTGGCTGGGTGGCTTGTGGGTGGGGAACTGCCACCTGCTGCTGACCGGGGAGTGGGGTGGTGGGTCTGAGTGGGCGGGTGGGGAGGGGGTATCACTGGACCACCAGGGATTTATCTTCGTTTATGGAGCCTGCGATTGGGCTGGGATTCAGTCCACTGGACCACCAAGGATTCTGTTTTAATTACTAAGCCCGCGATTGGGCTGGGTTCGGTCCACTGGACCACCAGGGATACATTTAAGTTTTACTAAGCCTGCAGTCAGGCTGGGGAGCAGGTCCACTGGACCACCAGGGAAATACTATATTTACAAAGCCCACGATCGGGCGTGGGGGGGCCCGACGCCCAGCCTGCGACTCGGGAGGTCGGGGTCACCACCCACAGCAGGCGGCTGCCGTGTTGCACCCAGCAATATGGTGGCTGGCCCGTGGGGGTCCCCTGACATGTGACTTTTTTTGGGAACATCTTTGCGCCCCCCTGTGCGGCACAAGGCAGGTGTGTGCCTGCATATGCACCGCACATCCTGGGCTGAATATAGAGATGTGCCGAATATGCATGGGCACGCCCCCTGCACTTGCGCCGCATACATTACTGGTGCACCTCGGCACATTGAGATTTGTGTGGCGCAGCTTCTCCTTTCGAATATTGCACTGGGGCACATCAGTGGGCTGCGCATGATGCAACACTGTTGTACTGTGCACAACCCCTTTGAATATCCCGGACACTGTGTGATGTGGACTTAATGGCCCTAAAAATAAAGGATCTTTGTCCTATAGAAGTTCTATACAGAGGTAATTTGACAGAATGGCCATGAGATGACCTTGTTGAATGAACAGATGAAAAGCCTGAGATTAAACCCATAAATGGAGATTTTACTTTATTGTTAAGAAAATGCTGAAAACTTTTAAAAACCAAAACAAACATCATTGGTGAAAAGAAGGCCAACCTGTTTTGCTGTACCAGCAGAGACTATGATTGATAACTGACAGAAGAATGAATTGAGCCAAAGTTCTTCTTGAGGAAGTAGATGCCTACATAATTCCCACTATGTCCGCCTCCTCATTTGCCAGTAGAGCTATACTTTATCCTGGTTTGAGCTCTTTGGTTTCTGCAGAATATATTTTCATCCTTCCTCGTGGTTTCCATTTTTAGGTCTATTGACCGTCTCTTAGTTCCTGTTAGCCCTCTGTCTTCTTCCTTTCCTTCAGTTGCCCATTTCTTCAATACCTCAGTATCCCAGTCATATTTCCATTGCCCCCATTCTAACCACGTAATTTAAATATCCTTCAGTTGTTCTTCTTCAGATTCTTTTCCAGGTAGATATACAGGTATCTAGATAGGCACATGATATATCCCCATGACAGTATTACAATACCGCAGTTATAAAATACACTGTATTCTAACACTCCAGTTGCTTATTGTACTTGTTTGTTCTTACTGTATCTTGCCCCGGTGCCATTAGCATTCCTATGTACTCCTCCTTAGGACGCCGCTGGAAACTGTTACAGCTCAGCAGGCCCTCCCTGATAAAACTCTTTCAATAAATAAATATCCAATTACAATGAATGGGGATTTTCTATGACACTGTATATCTGGACATATCTTAATACACTGGAACTTATTTCCGGATATCGTAAGTGTAGAGAAATAAGATACGTCTGACAAAGTAGGAGGTTAGAAGAGAGTTCTTTTAGCAGGACAGATCTGAATATATGAGGGGTTTGTGGTCTGTGTTAGAGTTAAGGAAATATGGGTCTGCCAAGGTTGCCAATAATGTGTAAAGCAGTCAAAAGACTTCCATAAATAGGCTAAAAGTGCAGATTTGAAATGGTTTAGGTTATTAATTTCTTTTGCTCTGTCTGGCACTGAGTTTGATTTCATTTGGTAACCTGGTAAGCCCATGAGCAATAATGCCCATTTTCATGGGTGACAAAGAAGCACAAAAATAAGGGCAAGTGGGGACTTCCGATGATGTTACTGGTCTAATGGCTGCTTAGCCTCTGAGCTCCTGGAGCCACCGAGAGAATATTATAAAAAACACTGGCATAAACTGCACAAAAACCTCTAAATCATACCAGCTCTGAAGATTTGAGGACGGTGACGAGCAAAACAAAGGGGAAAGGTTCCCAATCTGCTAAGATAAAAGCTATGATGGTTCCTCAGTTGCAAGCATAATGAACTTGGAGGAGGGTATGGAAGTGGTGGACCAAAGCACTGTAAGCACCAAACTGGACAGTATCATAAAAGCCTTGCATAGGGTAGAATCATCCATAGCAGGTTTAAAAGTGGACTTAAAGAAAATGGACAGGCATACCAAAGCAGCAGAAAAAGTTATCGGATCCCTCACAGATGCAACCAACCAGCACGATAGGACCCTGCTATACCTATTGGCCAGAGAGTGGAAACTGCAGGCTAAAATTGATGATCAAGAAAACCGATCATGCCAGAATAATTTTTATTTATATGGCATTCTGTAGGATATGGAGAAATCATTCACATCGATGGAAGACTTAGTTCTCAACCTGTTATGCACTGTGCTTAAGATACCAGAGAGTGTGCCACTTAAAATTGAAAGAGCACACTGCTCTCTCATACCAAAGCCTAAAGAGCAATCAGCACAGCCGCAGTCAATTATTGTAAGAATGCTTAATTATCAAGACTGTCAAATTATTTTACAAACAGTTTGGAAACAAAGAGAGCTAAAAGTAGACAGTAAGTGGATTTTTCTGGACCAAAACTTTTTGAATCATTTGAATAAAAAAAGGCGCCAAGTGAGGGAAATGATAATGCAAGCAACAGAGGAAAAACATCAAGATCCAATTGAATTACCCAGCTCTATTGAAGGTCTACTTGGAAAAAGGCCCGGTGTCCTTTGACTTGTTATGGGAAGCCCCTCCAACACTATGCAAGTTGGGGCTCAGATATCCAGACCAACAAGCAGAATCATTGGAGTACAACCTCTCCGGCACAGTGTGGTGCAGAGCTGGGCAGTAAAGAAAATCATAGATGGAGGCGGAGACCTGGCCACAACAATTGAGCATGGATGTGAAGGACCTCCTAACCAGAGAACACCAAGCAGCAAAGCACAGCTCAGAACCAGAGGAGGTAGGCAAAGCAGGGACCTCCACATGAACCAGGTACAGTAATGGGGACTTATAGAGTGGTTTTTTAACCGTCTTTGGAAATTTGAACTGAGCGGGTCTGGATGATCGCCAGTGGTAAAAAGGACTTTATGGACCACCATGAGGAACCAAGATTGGTTCCATTAAGAGTGAAATATACTGTTTAAATCATTGGATGAGACTGGTGCATAAGTCAAAATGAGGGATTGTTGACAAGCTCTGAGACACTATGAGGCCAGATGCCAGCATATGAAGCAAAACCTAGAAAAAGTTCGTACCTGACCACTGGGCGGGTGCACCTGATTTTTGAGTATATAAGTCTAGTCAGATTTAAGGGCAAATAAATTTGAAATTATGCAACAGAGCTTTGAAATTTATATTGTTTAAAGTTAATGGGTTATAACAGGAGCAATGAGTAAGGTGTGGGGAGTTTGTCCCTGATCATCTGGTGGGGGCACCTGATCGGGGGAAGGACAAGTCATCATATTCTTGAGTATACAAGCCTATTCAGACTTAAGGGTTAAAGGATTTGAAATTGTCCAACAGAGCTTTGAAACTTACATTGTATAAAGTTAAAAGGTTATAACGGGAGTAATGAGTAAGGGGAGGGGAGTAGGGCTGAATGACTTGAATTAAGGGAAGGTTAGGGAAGACTAGGTGATGATCACTTTCTCAAACTGGATAAAGGAACAATGATGGGTTTTGTTATGCTCTTCCTACAATGGGAAACAATGTGGAGGAGGATAAGAAGGGAAGGGGGAGACTATGAAAGGATCCATGGTGCAGGGAAACATTTTCCCATAAGAGGAAAAGAGTTTTGGTTATCAGACAAAAGTCATAATTCTGCGCAAAGTCCAGAAAGCAACATGAAGTTATAAGGATCTGCATAAGATGTAAGGGAGGGAAGTGAAAAGAGGGGATGGAATTACAAAGGGAATGAGGGAGGGAGTGGGAGGGAGAGGGACAGAGTGGGGTGAATAGTTGCTCTGATTTGCAACAGAAAAACATTCGATATAAAGCCAATATTACATGGATGCACAAGGAGAGCTGGAGGTGGCTCCTAAACAGCTGGTGGTGGCCCATGTGTGCAGCAGATCTGAACAGAGGGGGGTTACCTATTTGCTATCTCCTTCCAGGTGTCCCTGCTTCACCCAGAGGGACTAACTGCAGCAGGCGGCTGGGGCAGGGTTCACCCCATACCAGCTAATACAGTGACAGTCATAAACTACTGACAGGCCTGTGGCTACAGAAGGTGGGGTAGCTAGAGTTACACTCACCCTGTTATTGAACGGGGCAACATCAGCAAAACCTTGGAAACATTAATAAGAGTTTGGTTCTCAGTGTGGGTTGGTTTGCAACACTGAGGCTATATGTTACACTCATATATCTGTGTTGGCACCTGTTGTGCTTTATGATTGTCTTGTGTGGTATGATATGAAGAGTGAGGAAGAAGGGGTTAGAGAGGTTATAAATACTAGATATACCAGGGACACAGAGGGGAAAGCTGAATTGCTGAATACCAAGGAAGTAGGACAGAAGACTTTCAGCAGGCAAAGTAACAACTAAAAATGGGTACAACAAGAATTACAACCCTGAATGTTCAGGGTATAAACTCACCAGTTAAGAGAACCAAAATAATGCAATATTTAAGAACATGTTGAACAGATATCTGCTTTTTACAAGAAATGAAACTCTCTATGGAAGAACATCAGAAATTGAAGACAGCCTGGGTGGGGAAGGTAGTGGGGGCCTCACACCCCACAGGGAAAAAGGCAGATACAGCCATACCGATCAGAAAGGATCTACCATTGAATGTAATCAAGTAAGAAAGTCTTCTAGAAGACAGGATGGTAGTTGTCACAGGTACCCTATTTTCACAGAGATTACACTTAATAAATGCGATCTAGCAGACTAAATTGACTTTCCATTTATATTAGCCATATTAGCTGAAAGCAAAGAACCACTAATATAAACAGACCGCTAACATAATCTGCCATGCTAACTGTACTCTAGCAGTAAGCACTGAGCGCTAATTATATCAGGCACTAATATGTACAACCGGAGTTGTCGCACTAAATATATTAGGCACTAATACTAACTGCTATACAGTATATACACACCTAATATAGCCAACCCTTCATTTTACAAATCAGTATTCCACAAAATCTGGGAACTAGAGAAAGGGATGGTGGTACTTGGAGGAGACTTCAACTGCATGATGAATTCACAAAGGGATCGCTCCTCACAAGTTAAAACAACAAACAAAAAAATGAGCCGGGAGGTGAGAGAAAATGGTGGAATTAGCCCTGGTGGACATTTGGAGGGAACTAAATCCCTCGATAAAAGATTATACTTTCTGTTCAAATCCTAGCAAATCCTATTCCAGAATAGACTACTTTTTAGGCAGTAGTGCAGACTTTTATAAAATAAAGGACTGTCAAATTCACCCCAGAATAGCGTCAGACCACTCAGCAGTCACAGTAAATATTCAATTGGGAGATCGGAATAGAACTACTTTTTGGAGAATGACTACCTCCCTTATAAGTAGAGAAGAATTCAAATCCCTGATGCAGGACATCTTGTTGATTACCAAAGAAATAATAAAATGGAAGACGCAGGGCCTAAATGGTATTGGGATGGGTTGAATGCAGTAATGAGGGGAGTGATAGTATCTTTCGCATCTAGAATAAAGAAACAAAACAGAGAGAAACAGGACGCATTGGAAAACAAACTGAAAACTTTAGAAAAGCAGCACCAAAAACATAGGAGCTCAAGTGGATCTAAAGGAACTGCAATGGTAAGGGCAGATTTGCAGACAATGTTAGATCAGCAAACTGAAGGGAAATTGAGAAATCTGAATCAAAAGTATTACAAACAGGGTAACAGAGCAAGCTGACTATTAGTATTCTGATTGAGAAAAACTCAGGCTAAGAGAATGTAAAAAAAATAAAAGGTACTCAACAAGGCATTATGAGAGATAGCTACACTCCGAAAGACATAGTTCATGCATTTAGAGAATATTATACGGCCCTTTACTCAGTGGAATCCCCAGGGATAAATAAGAAAGAGAAGCTGACAGATTTTTTAGCACAGGTACACCTCCCCCAGTTACAAGAGGAGGATACACAAATGCTAGACGCCACTATTACAATAGTGGAAGTTAAACAGGCTACACAAACCATGAATGTGGGTAAATCAACAGGCCCAGATGGGTACAACATAGAGTTCTATCAAAAGTTCCAGCAACAACTGGTTCCCCTTTTAGTAAAGGTCTTTAACTCATGTGAAGAGGAGGAGGACTTGCCTCATTCATGGTGGGAAGCATTCATAACGGTAATCCCTAAAGACGGTAAATCACCAGACACCTGCAGTTCATACAGGCCTATTTCCCTGTTAAATGTAGTCTCCAAAATGTTCACAAAAATACTAGCCTCCAGGGTTAACTCAATCTTATCAAAACTTGTCCACCCAGATCAAGTGGGTTTTGTGCCTCACCGGCACTTGAGAGATATCAGAAAATGCTTAAATATTTTGCACCCGGGTGGTAAAGCCCAAGAACAACAAGTAACAATAGCGATTGACGCCGAAAAAGCATTTGACCACTTGCTATGGGATTTCCTTTTCAGTGTCTTAGCTAAATATGGATTTGGGGAGCAGTTTTGGACATGGATTATGGCATTACACAAAGCCCCAGAAACAAAAATAAAAGTGAATGTCACATATTGGATGCTTTGAAAATACCATGGAGAACCAGGCAGCAATGCCCCCTGTCCCCGATATTATTCACCTTAAGTATGGAGCCCCTAGTGGACATAATTAGGAATCATCCAGACTTAGAAGGCATCAAATGGTGGGGGGGGGGAGAGGGGGGGACAGACTATCATTGTATGCTGATGATACAATGTTATATCTTAAGGACCCAGTTAGACATTTCCCAATGTTATACCACATATGACAGCAATACAGCCAGGTGTCTGGTTTTAAAATAAATACGCCGTAAAACAGAAACCTTCCTTGTAAGTGGAACACATACCCTTGAACTGACCCAAGTGATACCTTTCAGATAGGTTACATCCTGTATTAGGTATCTAGGAATCTTTATCCCAGTGGATTTGGCTCAGGTATATCAAGTAAATTATGGGAAACATATAAAAGAGGTTCTAACAGATCTAAAAAGATGGGAGCTCCTTCTGTTGTCACTGATGGGGTGAGTTGAAACTATCAGAATGAATATTCCACCAGCTTTTTGTTAGTTTTTCAAATCCTGCCTCTGCATATCCTGGGGACAGAGTGGAAGAAAATAAATAAAGCTTTACACTAATTTATATGGGGTGGAAAAAGGGCCAGGATCAAATGGGGGGATTTACATAGACACAAAAACCACAGAGGATTGAACCTGCTCAACCTTAGAATCTACTATCAGATGGCACAATTACTACCTTGGGTTACATATAAGAAACAAGATCCAGACAATGTATGGGTGACCCAGGAAAGGAGTAGTAATCCAGAAATGCGACTTTTAGAAGATTTTACACACACAGCAGAACAACTAAGAAATAAGAAAATAACACATCCATAGCAGCCCCAGATGTACAGAATTTGGAGAGAAGTTAAAAAAGATCTCAACATACTAACCTCCCTCACGAATCAAACAGAAATAACTCAATGTGCCCAGTTTACCCCACCAAAGATGAACCATATTTACAGCAGATGGAGAAAGCAGGGATTAATTTATTGTAGACAATTTTACCAGTTGGGACAACTGAAGTCATTCAGAGAAATACAAGAGGAATACCTGATAGCCAGGACAGATTTCTTCCGACATCTACAGGTCTCTTCTTTCCTTAGAATGGGCACACATGCTCTGGAAACACACAGAGACCCACACCCTTCAGTTAAAGTTATATTGGAGGCAGCAGAGGGAATCACTGAGAAACACCTTATTTCCAAGTTAGTATCCACATATATAGAATCCAAGGAGCAAATTCCACCAGCTTATCAGACCATACCTCTCTACTGTCCCTGATTTTCAGGGATGTCCCTGATTTGGACTCAACATTTTCCTCTGTCCCTCGTAAAATGTGTGTTTCTGTGACAGAACACTGGGGATTAAAAGCACAAAATAATGTCAAACATTAAAGTTGTAGACTTGTTGTTCTTCAGAAAATGCATCTTATCACAAATCCCTTTATTCTATCAGCTTTCTAAGTGAATAGTACCAGTTTTTAAGATGTGTCCCTGATTTGAGTCTTTGTCCCTGATTTTTTTAAGCCTTGTCCCTGATTTATGAGGCAAGAGGTTGAGAGGTATGTATCAGACAGCCTGTGAAATAGAGCTAGGTACAAACTTGGAGCCACAGATATGAAAACAGATTGGGAAGGAGCACTTTGAACATCAGTTTCAAACACGTGGCAAGAGTTTCACTGGAAACTCCTCAGCAAATTTTTTCACACACCAACCAGAACTAAATATTATAAACAGGATACATCTAATGGGTGTTGGAGAAAATGTGGGGGCAAAGGGAGTTACTATCACATATTTTGGAGTTATCCAGTGATACAAACCTTTTGGATAGTTGTAGAGGAGAAATACAGGCAAATGACTGAAGAGCAGGAAGAGTTAAACTCTGAGCACATGATATTAGGGCAGCTTCCAAAGAATAAGAGGTCTAATGGGCAGAGATCTTTTGCAGGAATATTACTGGCAGTGGCAGGCAAGGCTATAACCAAGAAATGGCTCAACCCAGACCCACCCACAGTACAGGAATGGGTGACTACAGTACAGGGAACATACAAGGTGGAACGAATCACAGCAGAGCTGAGACTACAAGAAGAAAAATTCAAGGGGGATATGACTCCTCTTCATGCATTTCATTGAAGAACTGGAAGGAATATCAGTTCTGTCCCAACAAGTGTTTGGATATTAAAGGGATACATAAGATGAATTAAATACACACAGGTTTGAAAAGCAGATATCTTGGGGGGGGGGGGGGTGAACAAGCCTCACAAATATAATAAGGAACTACAGAAATCAACAAATCAACTATGCATGAATTTAATGTTATAAAAGTTTATTGGTTATGAGTTATATCCGTTTGTTTATTCTTTTTAGTCAGAAATTAATGGAATGAAATACTTGAGAAAAGATGAATATTGTCTATAGATGAAATAGATCAAAACCAGAGGTATGGAAAAGATGAACTGGACACCTGTTAAAATGTTTTTCTTCACTCTCCTGTGGGTAGTCAATAGATTCTGAGGATACATACCTAGAAGGGAAGGAAGAGAAGAAAAGGCTGTAAAGAAAGATCTATATGGAATAACAGAGAGAGACTATATATTTATGTACAAGACCAATATATGTCTGAATTGTCCAGGGAAAGATATAATTGTCTTTGATCTACCAATAAACAAGTAAAAAAAAAAATAAGTGCAAGTACTCCTATCTATCCATCTGCCTCTCTATCTATCTATCCACTGTGTGTGTGTGTGTGTGTGTGTGTGTGTATATATATATATATATATACACACTGTATATATATATATATGTATACTTTTTTTTTTTCAAAAACAGTTACAAGAGTTAGAGTATCCAACAGGCATCTCTCTTCTCCCGGGTGGAAGGTTTGCCAACTTGGCCCTTGGCTGCCCCCGGGTGGAGGTCTGGGAGTAGTGCCAACAGCCCAAGTGACACTAAGGGAAGGGCCAAAGTTGCATACCGTGTGTACACCTTCATGTGCATATGCTTATGTGCTACCATGGTGAGGGGGGATTAAGGGAGAAAATGGGTTGGCACAGGCTACATGAAGCCCTGCCTGTCACCTCCACCCAGCACCACTGCCTTGTCCACAAATCTGGATTGTGTCTCCAGGTGGGGGGAGGATGGTCCTCCCCTTCCTGGCCCCACCACGGGAGGAAGAGGGGGAATCCATGGGGGATATGGGGCTCGGTGGACTGGGTGGTGAATGCCGGGTAAGAGGGGCTGGGGAAAGAGATGAGGGCCTAGCCTGTGCCAACCCACTAGGAAAAGAGCTATATTGAAAAAAAAACTGTTACAAGACTTACATGATAACAAATGTTGATTTAGCAGCAGTTTAAAATTCACCACAGATGAAGATTTAGTTAAAAAGTAGTAGTAGTAGCTTTATTTATAAAAGTGCCCTTCCATGGAGGCTCAGGGTGCCATACAGAAACAGACAGGCAAATAATAAAACAGTTCAATAATTAAGAACAAATAACTAAAAACATGACACTAGTGAAATAAATTGATAAATTACAATCATCACAATAAAACATGTATTCTGCCTAATGCCAACATTGTAACACGGGAACTGCAGTGCTGATTTCACTTGTAACTTCATGGTTGTTCCTCAACCCCGGGTCAACCCTGAAAAAGGGACTGTAATTGTCTCAGTGGACTTACCCAGTTACCAAAACTCAAATAAAAAATAAAACAGCAGCTCCTACCTAATAGATACCAGGTACTAAATCTGGTCCCTGAAGGCCTGTCTAAACAGGTAGGCCTTTAACTCCCTTTTGAAGGCCACCACCAAGGGGGCCTCTCTCAGTGCCCTAGGCAGACTATTCCACAGCATAGGACTGGCTGGCTCAAACGTGCAGTCCCCAGAGGATTTCAGTCATGTTCTTGGGACCAAGTGAAGACCCTTCTCAGTGGTGCAAAGGGGGTGTGAGGATTGGAGAGGGTGCAGATGCTCTAACAGGTAGCCAGGGACAACACATGTAGGACTTTACAGGATAGCAAGCAAACCTTAAAGGTAATACATCACTTCACAGGCAGCCAGTGCAGGTCAGGCAAGACCGGTGTCACACAACTGGACCTCGAAAGGCCAGTCAGCAATCTGGTGTTGTGTTCTGCACCAGCTGCAAGTGTTGCAGGGTATCTACATTTACCCTGAGGTAGAGCGCATTACAGTAATCCAGCCTGGATGTCACGAATGCATGCTCTATGTTGGCAGATCTTCAGCAGGGATATGGGACTTAATCTGACTGATGTTCCTAAGATGGTAAAAGCCACTCCAGACTACAGCTGAAACTTGAGCCTCCAGTGTCAGTCAGTCATCAAAAATGACTACCAGATTTTTCACCTTTGCAGAAGCCAACAGCCTGGACAACCCGAACTGAAGCCCTTCTCTCCTATGACTATTTCTGCTCCTTTCCAACCCAGCTCAGTCACCACCACCTCAGTTTTATCCAGGTTACATCTCAGCCAACTAGATTCCATCCACTTCTGAATTTCAGACAGGCACAAATTCAGCACCTCGACAGCGTCAGACATCCTGGGACTAAAAGACAAATACAACTGGGTATCCTCCACATAGCAGTGGAAACCCAGATTGTATCGTTAAATGATCCTCCCCAGGAGTACCATGTACACTGTGAAGAGCAGAGGTGAGAGAGGACCAACCCTTGGGGCATGCCACAATGTAGGGGGCATCGGGGATGATGAGAAGGTTCCTATTACCACCCTCTGCATCCTGTCTCTGAGGTAGGGCTCAAATCAGCAGATGATAGTACCAGTGAGCCCTCCATACTCCCTCAGATGATCCAACAACAACTCATGGTCCACAGTGTCAAATGCTGAGAAGAGGTCATGGAGAATGAGAACTGACCATTTACCCCTATCCTTTGCCCTTAGGAGGTCATTATGCACCCTGACCAGTGCCATCTGAGAGTTATGCCTAGATCTAAAACCATACTGAAGGGGCTGTTAGATGTCATGAGCTATGAGGTGCACCTCAAGCTGTAGTGCCACAACCTTCTCAATAACTTACCTAAAAAAGGAAAATTAGAGCCGGCCCAGTGGTGCTGAGGGCTGAGACGCTGGATGCCACACCTCGCGCCATGTCGGCGACCCAGGTTTGGGAACAAACTCGGGTTGCCAGGGGTCGGCAGGGGAGAGAGAGGATAGAGTATCTGGAGGACAGCTCTCCCCTCCCTGGGGAGGGATCTGGGGCTGCTCGGTGTCCTAGTGACCCCCGATGGAGATCGTGGGTAGCACAGGCACATCAGCTGACATAAGGGGAAGGAGTGCGGTAGACGTCAGCAGGAGGGCTGTGCACAGACGTCATTGCACGCCACACTCCTAGGGAAAAAACCTAAGAGAAAAACCCCGCCATGGTCCATGGAGATGATGGGGGCTCCAGGGGCAGAACTCACATCCCATCACTGGCCCATCTACTCGGAGGACTCTAGGCCTGACCCGGCACCCAGGTAAGGCCTCTCTAATTACAGATAGGCCGTTAGGAGAGAACGGACCCATCCCAGGGGGTGATCCAAGAGGCTAGGTCTGGCTGGGGAGTCAGGGGAGTCTTTCTGAGATAGGGTTCAGGCAGGGAGTAGAAGTCCCATTGAGAGAGCACCATGGAAGGATGCCTGGCCATGGAGGTGAATAAATAAAATATAAAAAGACAAAAAAAGGAAAATTAGAGACAGGACGGTAATTTGCTAGAATATCTGGGTCCAGAGATGGTTTCTTCAGAAGAGGCCAAACCAGCACATTTTTCAGCTCCACTGGGAAGACCTCCTCCAAAAAGAAGCAGTGAACTACTGTATTCCAACAAACACAGATTCCAAAAACCCCACGCAGTTCACTAGTAGATGCGTGGGGCCTGGGTCGAGTTCACAAAAAGTGGGCCACAGCTCCAAAATCACCTTGCAGACCTCTTTTATCTCAACTGGCTGAAACTCTCCCCAGGACAGCTGCGTGCATCCAAGAGGTACAGGCCTAATGCCACCTGGTTGTGATAGCCCATTTGAAGAGACCCTGGCCTGAACAGAGGATTCTCTGTCTGAAAAGAATCACGCAAACTCTGCACTTAGCAAATGAACCTGCTCTTACAGGTTGAAGACAGGTTGGGTTTAATAACCTATCCACAGTATGGAAGAGCTGAGTCACTTGATTTCTCCCAGCTGCCATCGCCTTGGACATAATGCTGCCTTCTGACAGGAGACTGCCCTTTGATATTCATCATAATGAATCAATAAAGCCAGTTTGCCCTATGCCCTGGACCTCCTCCAACAGTGCTCTAACCTCCAAACCCTTTATTTATTGTTTTATTTATTTAGTTTTTGTTGACCAGGTAAGTACACTAGACAAATCCTGCCTATTTTCAGGCATGACCCGGGGGGAAGGGGATACAGATGAATGCCAACTGATCTTGAACCAGATTAAGCTGTTGGTGGTATTTTTAGTGAATGAGGGACATTTGGCCAGGACACTGGGGAAATTCCCCTACTCTTTTCGATAAGTGCCATGGGATCTTTAACATCCACCTGAACTACCACCAATCCAAGCAGATGGGACCTCAGTTTAACGTCTCATCTGAAAGATGGCACCTCAGAAGTGCAACACCCCCCTCTCATGCTGCACTACAGTGTCAGTACTGGGATATTAACCCAAGTGCCAGATGTGGGAACTGAACCCACAGCCCTCTAATCTCCCAGCCTCAGAGGCAAGTGTACTACCTACTGAGCCACTGACACTGCAACCCTAGTTTTCAGGTCCCTAAGTTCCCCATCAAACCATGGGGAACCTAAGTGTGAGACCCATGGTCATAAACAGGTAGGTGCTACAGAGTGGAAGACCTCAGTAATAACCTTGTTATATGCACCTACACCACATTCTCTGATCCCATTTCACAAGCTGCTACCACCTCCAAGATGTCCAGTACTGCCTGCAGTCCTTCTGGTCAAAACCCTCTTAAAAGGTGGTACTGAACAATCTCCAAAGTGAAGAACTATGGAAGGGGTCCAAAGGACAATTTCACCATGCAGTGATCTGACCAACTGACCTGGTCAATCTAGAGATTCCTAATCTTGAGCTCCAGGAAGAACACCGAGTACAAGGTGTGTCCATGTTGGTGGTTTGCAGAAATAATAACTTGTGCAAGGCCCAGTGATTACATCAACTGGAGGAAATCTCTTCCAGAGTGTGAGAATTCATCGTTGACCTAGGCATTGAAATTGTCCAGAACAATCCATCTGGATGACTCTAAGATCCTGTCAGTGATGAAGTCTGCAATTTCCCACAGAAAACCCTTTCATGACCCCGAGGCCAGTACACCAGGAAAATCCTGCAGCCTGCACTTGGACCTCCATGCACAGACACACATAAAAAATATGAGGTATCCTCCACTGGGTTCACAGTGAAGTTCAACTCAAATCTGAAACAGATACCCCCTCTATGATCCCTCCACGGGCAGTGTGTAATGGAGAATCCAACTGGGAATGCCACTTCCAGAACTGGGCTAGTGTCATCACTTAGCCAAGTCTCTTTGAAGAAACCAGATTGACCGAGGAACTCAAAATTAAATCTGCCATAATGGCAGTCTTGTTCCTCATCGATCTAGCATTGCAAAGCACCGACTGTAGGGCACAGAGTGTGGCAGCCAGCCTAACCCGCTACCTGCCTACTCAGTCCGGTGGTCTCCCTGGCTATGGAAAATAAACATCTTTTGCCTCTCCCTAGGTCTCATTTTGCCCTAGGGCATCTCGTGGTCCTAACCATCCTGATAATGCCCCCCCCCCCATTATCAAACCAAGCCACCGACCACATCACTTCCTCCCAATCCCTACTTCCCTTCACCGACAAATAGCAAGTCTGGGCATGGGGTCCTGAAAGGAATGCAGATCATACAACTGGGATGAGGTGTAGCTAAACCTAGGTGGTCCAAGACCATACCTAAACACATATCTGCAGCTGCTAAACCTAAAAACAAACCCCAAAATTCCTCACCATAACGCCGTTTGTAACTAAATCACAACCCTACCACCCACAGTATATCCACAAATACACAACTAACAACCCCAGTTCACCTAAGCACCTGTACTATAAATACACTCATATGTAATGCGTTAAAATGTCTAACACATACAGCCCCATTCTACTCAAGCACCACACTCCATTCACAGCCTTCTAAATACTTAAACAATCTAAACAAAACAAGTAAAATTAAATGTAAACAAGAGTACTTTTTCACATGTGCAGATTGCAGTGTCCAATATTAGAATCTAATTTGGCTCCAAAATAGATGCTTCAATAGACACAAGTCCACATAGCTATTGTTTCAGCCAGTTCACTTGTCCCTGCTCTCACCAAATAATATATGAAGATTGGAAGGAGCAGTTTAAAAATACTTACAATTGTTACTAAAATAAAGACCACAATACAAGACGAAGTAACAAAAGTTGAACCCAAGGGTTCTCTCACTGCCGTTGAATCAGTAATGGCTATGTGCAATCCTCAGACCAACAAGTTCCAGAAATCCAGGTGAGGGAAGATAACAAAATTCTCTCCAGGGATTGAAAAGACAGAGACCATGAAAATTAATCCACAGGTACTTCCTTGGACAGTTTGCCACAGCCAGATTTCAAGGGGCCATCACCATACTTCACGCCTAGTCTAGGGTTGCTACATTTAGATGAGGCAAAAAAACGGATCCTAAGCTCTGCCCCTAGCCCCACCCCTTTTCATGACTCATCATGCATTGTTCCTCCTAGAAAGCCATTTGTTATATCAATAAAAGACAACACTTAAAGTAGCAGATCAACAAAAATGTTAAGATACTGTACTGTACTGTACTGTACTGTATCTGTTAAAGTTACTTCCCTAAGTTCTTCCTAGTCATCCATTTACTTATTTATTTATTTATTGACATTGGTTTACCAGACAAACATTCAGAGATAAAAGAAATCTCATTTACAGATGTGATCTGGGGGAGATAAGGGCAATACTGTAAATAGCATACAACAGTATATATGGTACAGTATATAATAATACATAATAAAGAAATTATTTCCTGTAATATGTACTTTTATCTTTTTCTGGCTCCATTTCCTGTTTATGTCCACAGTAATATTTCAAGACCAAAGAAGGGACCATACTTTGAGGAAAACAAATAATTTGAAACATTTAAAAATGCCTAAATTCTGTTACAGATGAAAATGTTTACCGGCAAATTAAAGCGGAAGACAACTGGCTCTATTACTGTTACAAAAGGTGGGGGGCAGCTGTGCTGCCATGCCACTTTAAGATGCAGTGGAAAAGATGAGGTTGAGTAAGTGCTAACGGTGTTAATGGCCATATGTTTCACTTCCCAGGCTGACTGCTTTCACAGACAAAGGGCTATATTAACAACTGTTTGTAAACCTGGACATTTAGCTGAAACAATGAATGAGATGACAAAATGTGTTTCAAAAGTATGTGAGCACTCAAAATGGCTCAAACACCTGACCAGCACAGAGTAAAACCAGATTACCTGATAGAGACCCTGAAAACCTGATCACCAGGTAAAAAAACTTGACAGGTGGCAACCCTAGCCTAGTCACAAGCTAACGGTCTCTCCTGTTCTGATGAAATGGGTCAGGCTGGGTGGTTGCTCCTTCTTCCATGTGGCTCCAACCTTGCTTCCACTCCAGATTACACTGAGAGGGCCGGCCCAGGCAGCAGCTCCTGATCACTCCATAGATCCAGCACTGTTCACCTCCCTGATCCAAACCTGGGCAGCATCTCACATAACACATGTGAGGCAACTTCAATCCCCATCCAGACTAGCAGCCCTCGGAAACTGACAGCCAGTGACTCCTCGTCAGTTTTATATGTGATTAATCACAGCATCAGACTGCCATTTGCAGGGAAAACAGTAACATACTAAGGCACACTAAGAACCCTGACTACCACTTTGCCCTACTAATCTATCTTGATACTAAAATTAGGGTGCTGAGGTAGAGTACAATCTGCCTGGTATCCAGTGAACACAGCGCCACGATTGAGCGCTTTCAAAAAGGGTGACTCAATCATGGCACCTATGTTCAGGGCTACATGGCAGGATAGTGACCGGATATCTGGGTGGGCGATGGGAAGCGTACGTTCATGCACACACGCAAGGGGAAGAGGAAGGGGGGAGGTATTTGGGAGGGGGTGTGGCGGGCAGCTGCCACTGAAGCTGGTTAGCTAGCATGGTGGGAGGGTGGTCGATTAGGTGTGCAGGGTTTGGGTCCAGAGCATTTGTTTTTGTGCTGGCAGGCGGCTTTTTTTTTTTTTTTTAAGATTTTCAAACACACACACACTGACATGCACCCCCCTGGAGTTTTGAATCCTTTAGTAGGATGATGCGGGGGGGGGGGAGCAGACCGCAAGTGTACATCACCATAATTCATTTTCAGTGATGTACACTTGACCAAACGGTGATCACTATTCTGCGATTGTCGTTATCACATAGCACCCAATCTGCCTACAGCGAGTACTACAGCCGAGTTACTTATTTAGAAACTCAAAGATTCTCTAAACTCTAAACTCATTCAAAATGGTAGTTTGTAAGATTTTAGAGCTCTGTGAGGAGCTCTAAATGAACAGCATGACAAGGCTGATGGCCATCTTGTTACAGACGTTGGTAACGAATTAAAGAACTTAACAGCCCTATAAGCAAACATTGTCTCAGTAATGTGAGTTACATATTGATGGTGCAGCATCTGCAAACTCTTTCAACTTTCATGATCACTACGTTGATCACTCAAATCAAAAAATGGAGCATAACAGTATAAGTCTAAGGGTTCAGACTGAGCCATTCAGCTCAAGTTGAAAAGTGCTGCAACCTGCACAACATATTTGTCCGATTTAGAGCCCGGGCCCTAATTTTTTTTGTGATGATTTACCACCAGGCGCTAATTCAAGCAGCCGGTTATTTGAGCATGGGCTCTTATTTATTTAGAGCTACGTGTACTGTAAGAAATAAAAATAGAGAGACACAAATCCATTGGTGAGATTGTTTTTTTTATAATTTTTTTTCTTACTCAAAATATCCAAATCATTAAAAATATACTTGTGACTTTATTTTATTTATGTTGATCAAAAACAAGTAAGGGGGGGGTTCACAAGACAAGTAAAAGAATCGCTCAGTCTTCGTCAATGTCCTCCACTCCAAGTTCATTATCTGCATTCTCCTCCACATCCCATGGTTCTGTTTCAGTATCTGGTGTTGGGTCTGGATCAGTGTTACCCATTGTAAGTGCCTGAAGCTTTGTGCTTACACCACTCCCGTATCCTTTTAGCGTCAAAAACAAAGCTACGAGCTCCACTTTCTTTGCTTTCCCCATTTCGGACACTTGCAATTGCCTGTAGTTTGAATTCTATGCTGTAGCTATGCAGCTTTCACTTCTTCGCTGATGGCTCTTCAGGCTCTGCCTTGGGTGAGTAGTCTCAGGGGCGCTTTGATGCGTCCTGCTCACTGATGATGCTGCTCATGCTGATAGCTGGGATGTAAGGTATAATGTGAGCTATTTACACCCATTCAAGCATTCTAGCAACCTGCTTAGCACTTAATGAGTTTTCAGTGCTAAGAATAGGTGTTAATCACCTGCTGCATGTCAGACAATACCCCCATTAATCGCTGTTGCGGCACAACCAACCCTGCGCTTAATTGAGCACCCGCTTAATGGAACTCAGACATGGACTGCATTCCTGACTTCCCCAGCCCTCAATTCAGCACAGGCTCTTAATAAATTCAAGCAGCTTTTTTCCCGGGCGCGTAATCGAATACTCCCTTAATTAAGCACGATCGCTAAATCGGACATATACGGTAAGCCTTATTTTTTTGTTATTCAAAAAGCCACAACCAGCTGGCCCAGTGGCTCAGTAGTAGTGCTACCTCCTGCTACACTGGAAATATGAGTTCGGGAATGGGCTTGGATTGCAGTCGACGGCTGGGGGGTTAAGAGAGAACTGAGCATTTTAGGGACTGCTCTCCTCTTCCAGTGAATGGTTGACATCTGTACTGGTCTTTCACTGCTACTAGAGGGAAGCTGGTGGTAGTGCAGGAAGAGAATGACTCAAAGGAAGGGACCACAGTCCCATGGTGCATGTGTGCCTCCACATGCATAAATCTATATGCCACCATGGTGAGGAACAAGGGAAAGACATGAAAAAGAGCCAGGCAGACTAAATTGCTTCTAGAGCAGGACATCAGAAAGAGTGCGGGTGCTGACCTCATCGACCCTTACTTCCTAAAACTTGTATACCATATCTTGTCTGTGCCTATCACCCACCTGTTCAATATGTCACTCGCCCATGGTTACCTGCTATCTTTTTGGAAAACTGCTCACGTTATTCCTCTGCTTAAATCAGGCGATCCTAGTGACCTAAATAATTATAGACCAATATCCTTGCTCCCTATACTTTCTAAATTGCTTGGGAGGTTAGTTAATACACAACTTAGGAAATACTTGGACACTTCCAACCTACTCAACTCAGTTCAATCGGGATTCAGAGCTCGCCATACTACAATAACAGCTCTTGCAAAGGTCACTAATGACTGGCTCGGCACCTTAGACATGAAGAGTTGTGCCTTATTCTTTGACCTAAGCAAGGCATTCGACACAGTGGATCATGATTTGCTTCTGGTCACTCTTCAAAACATTGGTCTGGATGCTCTAGCATTGAAATGGTTTTCCAATTACCTCACAGGGAGATTCCAACTGGTTAAAGCTGAAGGTGATCTTTCCCTTCTAAAAGCATTGCAGAGAGGTGTGCCACAGGGATCCATCTTAGGACCCTTACTCTTTGCTCTCTATATCAATGGCATTGATTCAGGCATTAAATTAGCCAACACTCATCTTTTTGCAGATGACACAGTCCTTTATATTGACAGACCTACTACTGAGCAAGCAGGTTTGGACCTCCAACAAGACTTTAACTGGCTGCAGTTAAACCTTTTGAATCAAAAGCTCTTAATAAATGCTAGGAAAACTAAGACCATGTTTCTTCCACCATTCATTCATGCTCTCAGTCCCTCTTCCCAAGGCTCTTTACATCAAATCACCACACTTCTTGGTGATTCCATAGTGGTTAAGTTTAAATATTAGGGGGTATTGATTGATCATAAGCTTTCCTTCTCCGTTCACACTGAGGAACTCCTGAAGTTAAAACAGAGACTTGGTCTATTCTACCGGATCAAGCATCTTCTTACTTACAAGGCCAAAAAGGGATTGGTCCAAACTACCTTTCTATCATTATTGGACTACACCAATTTCATTTATGGCCAAGGACCTGCTTCTGCACTCTCAAAGCTTGATATTCTCTACCACCGAGCCATAAGATTTGTCTTTGGAGCCCCACATTCCACCCACCAATGTTCCTTGTATTCTGTAGTACGTTAGACTTCACTTAAATTTAGAAGGCAAAGGGATGCTGCCTTTTGGACCTTTAGAGTAATTACCAAGAAGCTTGCTCAGTATATCTTAGAATGTCTTCTGATCTCCTCCGTAGGTAGCTACTCCCTGGGAAACCTCTCATACATCTCCCTAATCTGCCCTAAAGTTAACACATGCTTTGGTAAATCTTCCATAGGTTATGCCCTTTCCCACTTATGGAACAATCTTCAAAAAACTCTGAAGCTAGCCGTCCCCATAACATTTTCCATGTTCAAAAAGTTATACTTATGGTCCTTCAATGAACTCTGCAACTGTTTCTGCTAATGTCCTGACTTCTGAGCTCTTGTCAACAGCACTTGCCCCCTAGCTGTCCCCTGGTCCCCTCCTTCTACAATTCCTTCCTTCTCCTTGTTTCTCCTTTGAACCCACATGTAAATATTGTATATTGTTGTACATATTATCACTGTATGCATTGTACACTAGACTGTCATTTTTGTATTAGCTGATCAACCCCTGCCTTGCTGTACCCTCATGCCAATTATTGTAACCTTCCCCTGTTGTGTGCCTGTATTATTACTGTTTTCGTGTATATGTCCAGGTCCACCTTGCAAATGAGCTCACTCAATGGTGCTTCACCTGGTAAAATAAAGACTTGACTGACTGACTGAGTGATCGATTGACTTGTTGATATTAATCCTCTTCGCAACCTGTTGACCTGCACTGCTGCCTGGTCACAGGCAATTATGGATATGTGTGATCTGGGAGGGGGGTGTCTCTCCCTCCTCTGACACCCCCATGGGAGGAAATTCATGGGGACTTGGCCTGGAGAACTAGATGAGGCAGACAGTGGTGGGGAGGCATAGGGACAGAGCTGAGAGAGGCACCCATCTGACTTGGGGAGAAAAGCTTTATGGAAAACAAAAAGTCACAACTTAATTTTGTTCTCCCAGAGTAAGATCTCACCTATTTTCATACAGACTGACATACTTGAAAACAGACTGATAGCTAGCTTAAAGTAATTTCCCGGCATCCAGGAAAACATTTTAAAATATGATATACAGATACAATTCAGCTTATATGTCAATAGTTTTCTATATTTATCCTCCCATTATTCATCACTGAGGACATCTGCATGACAACAAGATTGTTGCCCCTGGGCTTCCTGCTTTGACCTCCAATTAAGTCACAATCCTCTATGTGATATCATAATCATTTCTACAGCAACAGATTGTGACATCACAAACAAAGGGACATCAAAGATAGGTAGATAAAGTCTGGAGGGCATTAATCATGCTTTCATGCAAATGCTTTCAGCAATTGTAAATGGGTGGCAATAATTACTGAACATTAATGAAATATGAGCTAAACTGTATTCCAGTCTTCATTTCATTTCTTCTTTGTATGATGAAACAATTGAGAAAAATAGCTCATTTATAATGGTGTCTACCAAAGCAAAACAATGCAAACATGCAGTTTGAATAGGAT
The DNA here is from genome assembly GCA_016271365.2 of Neoceratodus forsteri. NCBI lineage: Eukaryota > Metazoa > Chordata > Ceratodontiformes > Ceratodontidae > Neoceratodus > Neoceratodus forsteri. The sequence goes on from CM057456.1 coordinate 1,730,949,948, forward strand.
GATGTCAAAATGCTCAAATTTATGACACAGGTTCAACGATGAATTTGCAATTGGTAATGCCTAGCTGTAGAACAAAAGTGGGGCAACATTTTTTTAGAACTAGGACAATTAAAGTATGGAATTCATAACCTTTGCATGTGTCAAATAGTCAGCAATTAGGGCATTTTAAAAGTGATTTAAAAGTGCATTTGAATGACCATTTGACAGGTAATTGTTTTAAATAATTACTGTTGTTAATAGTTGATAATTTTACTGTATAGTTTGAACAGGAGAAGATGGAAGGTTCGATACCTTTTATTGGACCAACAAGTGTCTTGTACAAAGATGGAATTATACACAAGCTTTCGGGGCCACATAGATCCCTTCTTCAGGTGAATAGCAAAATTGAGCAACATAAGCAGTATTTATATCCACTGTGGAGCAGTTAAAAATCAGGAAGTGAAGTAGAAAGGTGACAAAGGGGACTAGAGATGAAAATCAAAGATGGAAAGTAAAAACTTTGCATCTTTGATTTTCATCTCTAGTCCCCTTTGTCACCTTCCTACTTCACTTCCTGATTTTTAATTGCTCCACAGTGGATATAAATACTGCTTATGTTGCTCAGTTTTGTTATTCACCTGAAGAAGGGATCTGTGTGGCCCCTGAAAGCTTGTGTATAATTCCATCATTGTACAAGACACTTGTTGGTCCAATAAAAGGTATCAAACCTTCCATCTTCTCCTGTTTTGCAAGGACCAATATGGCTGGAATCTCTTTTTACAAAACTATATAGTTTGACAAAGTCTTTTTATACTGTACATTGTATGTTGATGTATTTCATAAATCTGAAATCTAGTCACAAGGATAAATGCAATTAGACTTCATGGACCCAGTTTTTAAAGGGTGGTGCAGGGCTTGTGCCATGCCTTGTGCCATGGCACATTGAATCTGGCAGTCTGACAAACGCTTCTGCCACAACTGCATCTAATTTCAGGCGGTCAGATGCAGTTGTGAGAGTTTACCCAATTTATGGTGGCTTGCACCAAATTTCTGGCACAAGCAACATAAAAAGGATCCCCGGGGTTGACATAAGCTAGACCACAAAAAGCTGATCTAACTTGCAGGAATTGCCGCTTGAGATAGAAAATCCCATCAGATAGTCGCAAGCTCAGTGCACCATGTCTGTAGCGTACCCACGGATTGCAGCAATCCAAACTCTTTGAAAATCCGGTCCCATATGTTTAATACAACATTTACTATAACACAGCATATCACCTGAGAGAAACACAATTATCAGGAACAAGGAATCTTATTTTTTTTAGTTAAATATATACAAAAAAATGTACAGACAAATTTTAACTACAGTTACTCGGATAACCCTACTGTAGCAAACAAATGTAGACACAACAGTCAACCATAGTTAATCAAGTAACTTCAGTACAAGTTTTGACCAACGGCAAGGATTATTATCAAAAACTTTCCCTGAATATTGGTAAACAAGTGTCCACAGATGGCTCTCCTCCTTCACGGAGGGTGGATAGCATGTGCCACTGTTTGACTGCCACCCAGCAGAGGCTGGGTGGCATGGCAGGTGGCTGCCTCTCTAAGGGCCAGGTGCAGGTATCTGAATACGTGCGGCGTCTTCACATCACATGCCCAAGCCATTCAATATGTGCTGATCTTGGGGGAAGGGACCAGAAAATGGGAAAAGCGAGGGCTGTGCAGTGAGGAAGCCCTGCTCACCTGCTTCAACCAAGCCATTGTCCAGGCCCTGCTGACCGGATCTTGACTCTCGGGGATGGGAAGGATGGCCCTCCCTTCCTGGCCCTGTCATGTGGGTGCAAAGTGGTGGGGGAACAAGGCAGGTAAGACCTGAGGGGAGATTATGGCCAGTTGAATGGGGAGTAGGGGCTGATGAGCCAACCAGCACCCCGGAGCACAAAAAAGCTGTATAGAAAAAAAAAAAAATCATGTGGCCAAATGTTAGCCTTTGTTACTCAAAAGTACATGTATTTCATTTCTGCTGACTGGGAAAGGAGGACTAGGCAAGTCTGCTTATTTTCAGCCTCATCCCGGTGAAGTGGGATACAGATGGAAACCAACTGAAATTGAACCAGATTAGGCTGGTTGTAGTTTTTTTAGTAAATGGGGGAACTTGGCCATGAAACTGAAGAAATTCCCATACTCCTCTTTGAGAAGTGCCATGGGATCTTTAACACCCACTGGAACAGGCAGACGGGGCCTCAGTTTAACATCTCATCCAAAAGATGGACATATATGTAGAAACACAGAAACATAGAAACATAGAAGTTGATGGCAGATAAGGACCGCAAGGCCCATCCAGTCTGCCCATTTCTTTTTCTACCTTATGAATGTGCCATTGGCCTTTGCTCTGTCAATGGCCTATCTATTCATACCCATCTGTATTGCTCCCTTATGCCTATCCCATGCCTGTTTGAAACCTGCACTGTATTCATATCCACCACTTCCTGAGGTAGGCCTTTCTATGCATCCACCACCCTTTCTGTGAAAAAGAACTTCCTCACATTACCCCTTAATCGGCCTCCCTCTAATCTCATGCTGTGTCCTCTTGTCCTGCTATTTTTCTTATATTGAAACATGTTAGACTCTTTCACCTTGTTAATGCCCTTAAGGTGTTTGAATGTTTCAATCATATCACCTCTCTCCCTCCTTTGCTCTAGGGTAAACATATTGAGCTCAGTTAATCTGTCCTCGTATGTTTTCTGATGTAGTCCCTGCACCATTTTGGTTGCCCTTCTTTGGACTGCCTCAATTTGGTTAATGTCCTTATGAAGGTGTGGCCTCCAGTACTACACGTAGTACTCCAAATGGGGCCTAATCAGTGTCTTGTAAAGAGGGATTATTACCTCCCTCTTCCAACTTGTGATACCCCTACTAATACACCCCAACATCCCTCTAGCCTTACCTACTGCTTTAGTGGTCTGCTTGGATGATTTCAGGTCATCGGTGATGATGATGCCCAAGTCTCTTTCTTCCCTTGTGACTGACAGCAACTCCCCTCCCAGCCTATAGGTGGCTTCAGGGTTTCTCTTCCCTACGTGCATGATCTTGCACTTCTTTGCATTAAACCCCAGTTGCCACTCTTCTGACCATTTTGCTAGTTTATCCAGATCTCTCTCATTCTGCCCACCCCATCTGGATCATCTACTCTATTGCAGATCTTGGTGTCATCTGCAAATAGACAACCTTACCCTCAGTCCGTCTGCAATGTCACTGATGAAGATATTGAAGAGGACTGGCCCCAAAGAACTGATCCCTGAGGTACCTCACTTGTGACTTGCATCTCTTCTGACTGTATACTGTTTACCACCACTCTCTGTTTTCTGCCCGTCAACCAGTTTGCCACCCAGTTGACCAACGTCTTACCCACCCTGAGCCTACCCAGCTTATTAATCAATCTTCTATGTGGAACAGTATCGAAAGCTTTGCTGAAGTCAAGGTAGGCAACATCAATTGTTCCCCCTTGGTCCACCACTCTGGTTACCCAGTCAAAGAAATCTATGAGATTAGTTTGACAGGACCTTTCTTTTGTAAACCCATGCTGTCTTGGATCCTGGGTTCCTATGGATTCCAGATGTTGCACTATCCTTTCCTTAAGGAGTGTCTCCATAATCTTGCCCACTACTGAGGTAAGACTGACTGGTCTGTAGTTCCCTGCCTCCTCCCTGCTACCACTCTTGTGGAGCAGGATCACATGAGCCCTTCTCCAGTCTTCTGGGACCTCTCCTGTGCTCAGAGACTCACTAAACAGTTGTGATAATGGCTCTGCTAGTTCCACCCTTAGTTCCTTTAGTACCCTGGGATGTATGCCATCAGGTCCCATTGCCTTGTCCACCATGAGCTTATCGAGCTCTTGTAGGACCCTTTCTTTTGTGAAGGGACTAGTGCACACCTCCCTGCCCCCGTGTCCATGGTGCTGAGCTGTGGGCCCTGCCCTACCTTCTCTTCAGTAAATACTGAGCAGAAGTATCTATTTAGGATAGATGCTTTTACATGGTCCTCCTCCTCACATGCCCCCTTATCCTCTTTGATTTTAGCAATGCCCCCTCTGGACTTTCTCCTTTCACTAATGTATCTATAGAAAGTCTTCTCACCTTCTTTTACTGTTCGTGCTAGTCTTTCCTCGGTTTGGGCCTTTGCCTGCCTTACTGCCTTCCCTGCTTCCCTTAGGGAAGTTTGGTATGCCTGTATATATGTGATGGAGCTAACAGCTGACAACTGGCGTAATACACTTCATCAGTGCTGCCACAAAACTGTTGCAAATTCACCACTGTGCGGTTCCCTCCTTGCCCCCATCAAGCCATTGATCATACAGTACAAGGCCTCTGAGCATGGCACGATGCTCTTGGAGATGGAACAGAGTTGACAGTAGAAAGAAATGACTGGTACCTTTTAAAAAAACATTGCATAGTCACTGGTGGATTCAATATGCAATGTTTAATATCTACACAATGTACAAGGAATATGAACAAATAAAACAAGGTGCTGCATCAGCATATAGCTTGAAAGCAAAACAAAAAGATAATATTAATTGCACACTGAAAATAGAACACAGAGTTAGAACGGACGTTTCGGCCATAGATCTCCTTCAGGAATTATGCATAAAGAGACAATAGCAAAATTAGAGGTTAAATCATACAAGATACACAGCAACCAATTTATTTATTTATTAGAAAAGTCAGATTTACAACCTTTGAGTCATGGACTCATTTACAAAGACACCTCGTCACAGGGGGATAGACAGAGTTACATAGTGTGGTTACAACAGTGAGAACAGTACAGGTGCAGAACATTAAACATAGAGTACACATAGGTTACATAATAATGTTACTTATAATAGGTTACAGTCATATACAAGGTACCCATGGGTTACATTGGGGGTACAGCCCTGGACATACCTAGATAATACCTGGAGAGGGTGGAGATAGAGATGGGGAGTGGGGTGGGAGAGAGGGGGAGAGGATAGACTGTCTGGAGGATGTTGTCAAGCCAGGGAGGCCTGACAGGAGGATCCCACAGTGGGATTAATTAGGTGCTTCTACAGCAACGAGCGTCGAAGGGATGGTTCCGGAGGGCAATTTTGAAGGGAACAGTTTTGGCAATGTCTGTGATACAGGGTGGAAGGGAGTTGAACCAAGCAGGGGCTCGGTAATGGAAGGACCTCTGGGCTAGCGAGGTCTTGGTTCTGGGCACCAGAAAGGTGGCCTTGACAGAGCTATGGGTGGCAAAAGATGAGGATGCATGCCATAGGGAAGCAGAGACCCCCAGGGGGAGAGCCCTAGAAGAGATTTTTTGGGGAGTAGGCAGGTCTGGGTAGTGGAGATGCTCCTCAAAGGTGAGCAGGTTGGTGGTGGAGTAGAGCAGGCAAGTGTAAGTGCAGCTAGGGGCTCTGGTCAGGAGCCCACAGGCCTTATTGACTGAGAGCTGAATTTTAGTCAAGGCGGTATTGTCCGCTGCAGCATAAATAGGAACGCCATAGTCCACTAGTGACAGGACGGAAGAGGTGATGGCCAGCCGGAGGGCAACTTGGGGGAGGCAATCTCTATGACGGTATAGTAGGCCTATCTGAGAATTTATGGAGGAAGATAGGGCATTGATGTGGGTGTGAAAGGTGAGAGCCAAGTTGAAAGTGATGCCTAGATATTTGTAAGAGGTCACTTGCTCCAGCAGATGCAGAGTGCTGGGGAGAATGAAGAGGGGAGCATTCTTGGCCTAGTTTTGGTGATGGGAGAAGAGCACTTACTTAGTCTTCTTTAGGTTAATGACAAGTCGGTGGTCAAGGAACCACTTTTCAGCCTGGTTGTAGCTGTACTGGAGGGATACCTGGAGAGAAGAGGGATCAGTGTGGGAGGCAAAGAGAACTGCATCATCGGCATAGAGGAGCATTTTTCCCGTGCAGGAGCTGGGGAGAATGTTGAGGTAGAGGCTGAAAAGTACAGGGCCCAGAATGGAGCCCTGGGGTACCCCAGAATGAACAGGCCAGGTATTGGACAGGGAGCCGTTTATCTTCACACGCTGGGATCTTGCAGAGAGGCAGCTGGAGAACCAGGCAAGGGGACCAGCAGAAAAGCCGAGTTGGTGGAGTGAGTCGAGCAGGAGGGGGTGATAAACAGTGTCAAAAGCCTTGGAGAGAACTATGAACACTGAGCCAGCAAGGTTGCCGGAGTCAAGAGCAGAGTGCAGGCATTGAGAGAACTCCAGGAGAGCAATAGTGGTACTGTGTCCTGGGCAGAAACCATGTTGCTCTGGGCACATTATGTCATATTTGGCCAGGTACCCAGAGAGTTGAACTGACACTATTTTTTCTAGGGCTTTAGAGAGCGGGGGGGAGGAGGATAGAGATCGTCCGGTAGCTGTTAGATGTGGACCAATCTCCACTCTTATGTATAGGGGTGATTTTGGCTGATTTCCAAGCACTGGGAAACTGACCAAGGCACTGAGACTGGTTTAGTAGGTCTGTAAGGAGGACTAGGACAACATCCAAGATCAGGCAGAGGATCCTGGAGTCTAGGGGGTCACAGCTGGGGTTGTTGCTACCAAGGGCTTTTAGCAGGTGTGACCTGGCTATGTGGGGAGATATAGTGTGCAGATACAAAGGAGGGCGATCCAAAGCAGGGGGATAGAGGTGGGGATTGGGTCAAAAAGGTTGTTTGGGAGGACAGAGCTTAGGTCAGAGAAGGTAGCATTGAGACAATCAGCTATGCGAGTTGGGTCTGTAGTGACGGTGCCATCGATGGAGAGCTGGGATGGTGGGAGGGAGCAGGTCTTCCCATTAAGCTCTTTCATGCTGTCCCAGAAAGTCCGGGCAGAACCCCAGGTGGATGCGAGGGTGGTCTGATAGTTCTCTGCCTTGGCTCGTCTAATGGCCCAGCTGCACTGATTACACACCACGTTGTAGGCTTGTCTATCAGCCAACTTGCCTGATTCAATGGCGAAGTGCCAGAGATTATCTCTATGCTTAAGTTTTCGGATAAGGGATGGGGAGATCCATGCGCCATTTTGTTTTTTAGTACGGATTCTGGTGTGGGGTGGCGAAAAGGTCACAGGCCTTGCTGAAGGCATTGGTGAAGAGGTCTAGGGCAGAGTCAATATCAGGGGCATGATGGATGGGGGACCAGTCCAGCTGTGCTAGATGCAGTTTTAGCTTTCTGAGACCCCCAGGGCATAGGCACCGGTGCAAGGTGGGCTGGGACACAAGTTTTGATATGGAGGATGACCAGAGACAGAGGACAGGTGAGTGATCACTAAGTGAGTCAGGGAGGACATTGCTATTCTGGATTTTATGAGGGCAGTTCGATAGTATTACATCTAGGAGGGTGCTGGAGCCACTTGTCCGGTTGAATCTAGTGGTCTGGGTGACTAACTGGGACATGTCCAGGGCAGCGAAGGAGTCCCTGGTATGGAAGGCAGTGGTAGCAAGCCAATTGACATTAAAGTCACCTAGGATGAGTTGCTCAGCTTTGTGTGGTAGGGAAGTGAGGTAGTCGATGAGAGACTGGACCACTGGGTTCTGGTTCCTCGGGGGTATGCAGGAGACCATGAGGAAGAGTTGTCCCCTGGCTGGGTCAGGGGTAATTTTTAGAGTGAGGACTTGGGCGCCACAGTCAAGCTTGGGGGCAGGGAGCACATGGCTTATAAGGGTGTCCCGCATGTAGACTGCACACCCACCACCACGTTTACCAACTCGGTCTTCCCTGAACAGGGTGTGTCCAGGGAAGGAAATAACAGAGTCAGGGGTTGTTTTGGAGAACCAGGTCTCTACTAACACAATAATATCAGGTTGGTGTTGTATAACCCAGCACAGGAGTGTGGCGGATTTCTTTAGAAGGCTGCATATGTTCAGCGATGCAATGCGGAAACCGGCTCCAGAGTGGGGTATGGGAGGGCTAGTTGGCATAGGTCCAGGGTTTGGATGTATATTCCCAGAGAGCAGTAAGAGCAGAGTGATTAATGTAATTAGGGGATGGTGGCAATAAGGACCCTTAGTGTGGTGCTGATCTGAGGTCCTGATAGTAGGGGTTCAGGGGATGGGTAAGGCATGGAGGGTAGGTATGGCAAGGAAGAGGTGGGTCCAGGATGGGCCCAGGAGGGCAGAGGGAGTGGGGGTGTTGGTAGGTGGTGGATGCAGAGAGAACAAGCAGAGCACCAGGAGGAAGGACCTGCTGGTATAACTAAACTTCTCTACTTGGAGTAAGAACTAGAACTTTTGTACTGGGACCTTCAATTTAGGGTAACAAAAAAAAAATAAAAAAAAGTTAGTCTGTTTGTCAGAGTTAGATGAAGTGAATTGTTATCCGTTATCTGTGTTATCTGTGTAGTTATCTAGGTGCTTGTCACAGGTGGCTGAAGGGAATTATCTGTGAAATTAACTTAAGTGTAGAAAGATTTGCAAAATAGGGGGAGTGGCTTAGCTAGAAGGAGCAACGTTAAAACCAGATTTAAACACTGCCCTAGATAGCTTCTGCCAGAGAACAAGCAGAGCACCAGGAGGAAGGACCTGCTGGTATAACTAAACTTCTCTACTTGGACTATATTGCCCTCCTTTCCTCCCCCCCCCCAAAGGCAGTTCTACTTTTATAGGCACAGGATTTAACTGACAACACAAACTTCCTGTTTGGGAGCAGGAAGTGAGTGATCACAGAGCCACCAAAGACTCACCATCCTAAAAGGGCAAGAGTAGCTCGCCATCCCCCCCTAGCTGCTGGAGGTCTGACTCTGAGCAAGTAAGGAGACTACTGAGAAATATAGGAACTTCTTGTCTCAGAACAGGAAGATCAGGAGCTAAAAGGGCACAGAGGTGTAAGTAGGGACAGAAAAGAAGAAAAAAAAGAAATAAACAAACAGAGGAAAGAGTAAGTATTCCAAATAACAATTAGGGGGCCAGAAATAAGACATGATGGGAGTGGTGCAGTGCAGTGGCTGTGGCACAGCAGTCTTCCAGGAAACGTTCTGGAGGATGCGGTGTTGTCCCATCTGCAGGCACCTCTCTGGGCAGAGGGAGGAGGTTGCTCATCTCCAGGCTGAGTTGGCCAGGATTTGTGGGACCTCCTCTCCCACCCAGGGACCACCAGGGTCACTGCCGTTGCCTCAGAGGTTGCCAAGAAAGAGGAGTGGTTGGACCACAGTGGGCCCAGGGAGGATGAGGGTGGTGGAACAGAGGCGCATCCCTCCAGTTGTACCTCTCCATAATTTCTTTGCCATTCTGGAAAAGTGTGGTTCCTCTATGGAGGCACCCACGGTGGAGACCAAGGAGGATGCTGGGAACCTCCACAAAGGAGACCCACAGGAGGGTGGCATGGGACCCCACAGGGGAAGGAAACAACTCCTGGTGGGGGACTCCATTGTTGGGAAGGTAGAACTGGGGGAGGAAGGGGAGAGGGAGGTAAGGTGCCTGCCTGGCGTCATGGATGGGAGGGACAGGGAGCGAATCCTCAGGATCGTAGGAGCAGCTGCACAGGGAAGGGAGCTGGATGTCATTGTCCACCTAGGGACAAATGACCTGGCTAAGAAAGGGATCAGAGCAGTGCAAGAAGCATTTGTGGAGATGGGGAGGGGCCTTAGACAAATAACATGCACGGTAACCTTCTCGGAGGTGCTGCCTGTCTATGGCACAGGTAAGGCTAGGGTGCTCCACACCCTCGGATTCAATCAGTGGTTGAAAAACTGGTTCAGAGCTCAGGGATTTGGCTTCATTGGGGACTGGGGGTCCACCTGGAGGGATGCAGGCCTATACTGGTGTGATGGTTTGCATCTGTCCAGGAGGGGAAACAGGATCCTAGGTGATAGGTTTAAATGCTTCATTGGCAAGCATTTAAACTAGCCAAGGGGGGAGGCACTGGAGAGGAGCAGGGAAATCCTAGTCCCCCCCAAAAAAAAATCAGGGTACTAAGTGAGGTAGACACCAACATAGAGATGTTGATAGGGAGAAGCATGGGGTAAATGGAGAAAGTGACAAATGCAGTAAGGACAGGGATGGGGCAAAAAGGGGTAAGGCCATCAAGAAATGGAGGGTAACTAGTACCAATGCCCGTAGTCTGGGCAACAAGCTCCCTGAACTGGTGGCCTTGATGGAAGAGGGATGCCCGGATATCGTAGCAGTCACAGAAACATGGTACACAGAGAACCATGACTGGGATGTTAACGTACCAGGGTACACAACCTACAGTAGAGACAGTGAGGGGAGAAGAGGGGGCGGAGTAGCTCTCTATGTAAGGGAAGGGATAAAAGCAACTGAACAAAAGAGTAAACAGGTAGGGGAGGAGAGGAGGCACTGTGGGTCATCTTAGAGACTGGAAATGGCACCACAATCTGCACAGGGGTTGTATACAGACCCCCATGTCAGGGGGAAGGAATGGACAAGGATATGAGAGAAGGCATACTTAGGATGGTGGAGAAAGGGGAGATACTGTTGATGGGGACCTTAATATGCGGATGGCAACTGAGCACCTTTGCTGCAGCCACATCCAAAAAGCAGGGCCATTCTCAATGCCCTTCAGGTGGCATGCCTCAGACAGCTAGTTTGGAACCTACTCATGAGGGAGCAATCTTAGACCTCATACTCTCAAATGGGGACAGTGAGAGGATCTCAGATCTAGAAGTGGGTAGCCATTTGGGAACAAGTGACCACCAAACAGTATGGTTCATGATAAACTCAGCTACAGAGTCAAGCCATACAAAAGTGAGGGTTCTGGACTTCAGGAGGGCTGACTGTGGCAAGATGGGAGAATGCCTTAGAAAAGCACTAGCAAACAGGCTAGAAGGAGGGGTGGAGCAACAATGGGGAAATATCAAAACTGCCATCACAGAGGCAACAAGCCTTTGTGTGAAGCAAATAAACAAATCAAAATGAAAGAAAAAGCCACTATGGTTCTCAAAAGAGGTGGCAGTGAAGGTTAGGGAGAAACATATGGCATTTAGGAAGTATAAGGAAACACAGAAGGAGCAGGACAGAGAACTGTACCAGTTAAGGCAGAAGGAAGCAGGGAGGGTAGTCAGAATATCAAAGGCCCAAGCTGAGGAAAAGATAGCCAACTCAGTTAAGAAGGGGGATAAAACCTTTTATAGGTATATCAGGGAGCGTAGAAAGTCAAAGGGAGGGATAGTGAGGCTGAATAGAATGGACGGTGGGTAGGCAGAGAGGGACAGTGAAAAAGCAGGGATACTGAATGAATACTTCTGTTCAGTATTCACAAAAGAGGAGGTTGAGGAGGCGCCTAATCCAATTAACAGAAGTACTCTGGATGGGGGGCGATCCCAGTCCTTTCACAGAAGAAAGGGTTCTGAAAGAACTCCTAAAACTGAAGGTGGACAAAGCAATGGGACCAGATGGAATTCACCTCAGAATTCTAAAAGAATTAAGCAGAGAACTAGTGACACCACTGACTGCCCTTTTTAACAAATCATGGGAGGATGGTGTGGTACCTGAGGACTGGAGGAAGGCAGATGTGATTCCCCCTTCACAAAAGTGGAAGCAAGACAGAGGCAGGAAACTACAGATCTGTCAGTTTGACCTCTGTGGTAGGGAAAGTGATAGAATCACTTCTGAAGGAAAGAATTGTTGAGTACCTAGAGGCCAGTGGGGCTGGGACCCAAGGCAGCATGGGTTCTCAGCGGGAAGGTCATGTCAGATGGATCTAATTGATTTCTTTGACTGGGTGACCAAAGTAGTAGACCAGGGAGGGCTGTGAACATGGCCTACCTAGACTTTAGCAAGGCATTTGACACAGTCCCACACGAAAGATTAATAGTCAAATTAACCAGCCTAGGAGTGGGTCCCAGGGTGGTAGCCTGGGTAAAACATTGGCTGGACAACAGGACACAGAAAGTAATTGTAAATGGAGTCCACTCTGAAGAAAGAGGGGTTACTAGTGGGGTACCCCAGGGTTCAGTACTGGGTCCAGTCCTTTTTAATATCTTTATAAGTGACATTGCAGAGGGACTGGAAGGAAAAGTATGCCTCTTTGCAGACGACACAAAGGTATGCAACAGAGCTGCTACACAAGGAAGCGTGGAAAGGATGAGAAGGGACTTGGCAAGGTTGGAGGAATGGTCAGAATTATGGCAGCTTGGATTCAATGCAAAGAAGTGCAAAATAATGCACTTGGGAAACAAAACCCAGGGAAGATTACACAGTGGGGGTAGTAACAACAAAATGGAAAGGGACCTGGGGATAGTCATATCAGATGACCTTAAGGTTGGCAAGCAATGTGAGAAGGCGGTAGGGAGGGCTGGGGGGATACTGGAATGTATAGGGAGAGGCATCACCAGCAGAAAACAGGAAGTTGTTATCCCCCTGCACAGACAGTTGGTAAGACCCCATCTGGAGTACTGCGTCCAGTTCTGGAGACCCCATCTCCGCAAGGACATAGACAGGATGGAGGCAGTTCAGAGGAGGGCAACTAAAATGGTGCAGGGTCTGCAGAGAAGTCATATGAGGAGAGACTAAAGGAGCTTAACATGTATACCCTTGAGGAAAGGAGGAGAGGGGACATGATAGAAATGTTTAAGTACCTCAGTGGAATCAACAAAGTCCAAGAGGGTAGCATCTTTCAGAAAAAGAGATGTGCAAGAACAAGGGGACACAATTTGAAGATAGAGGGGGGATGGCTCAGGGGCAATGTGAGGAAGTATTTTTTCACAGAGAGGGTCGTGGATGCATGGAACAGCCTTCCTGAGGAGGTTATAGGGTCTAAAACTGTGGGAGAATTCAAGAATGCATGGGACAGACATAAGGCAATTTTTGTGGGTGGTAGGAAGAAATAGGCTGTTGGTTAAATAGGATCTGCAGCTTATCCTCTAGGTAGGGAAATGGGCAGACTAGGTGGGCCAGGCAGTCCTTATCTGCCATCAAAGTCTATGTTTCTATGTAAGTTGGGGGGTTCCAAGGTTGGAGGGGGACGAGCTGTTTGGGGGTGGCTTAGGGAGAAATGCTTGGGTTGGAGGGTGGGGGCACAGGACGGGGGTGGTCTGAGACAGAAGGGTAAATGTGAGCAGACCTAGTAGAAGAGCGATGGTGCCCATTGTTATGTAGTGGGTAGCTGGAAGTAAAACTGAGCCAGCAATGGTGTGCCAGCTGTGAAATTAGCCGAAGCACAGGGCAATTTTGGTAAAACACCTGGAAAGAGTCACTGTAATATTGCTTTACTGCATGGGGGGGAAATGACACTAGTTCTAATTTAGTGATATTATTGAAAATTCAGATAAGGCAAAGGTTCCAGCTACTGGGATGGTTAGGCTGTGACTGGGTATGTCACCATAGGCAGTGTAAGAACTGAAAGGATATATAGTCGAATTAGGGTGAGGTCCCTAACAATAGGGCAGGTTACAGCGGTAAGTGAGAGGAGTTAACTGGAGTGGCTGGAGAAAAACTTGAGAGCAAATGTGCAACCCTGTGGGTGAGATTGCTTTAAAAAGGGGCGGTAAGAAAGTGAGTCAAGTCAGGTATTGAAGAATGCAGAAATATTGTGCACACTAGAGAAATAAATAAAAGTTTTATACAAAAGTATTACATATATAAAAATAAACTGAGCTGTCTAGATTCTTATCACTTAGGTCTTCCTTTAAACTTAGACTTTTCACTCATAGGAATCCAGTTTTCAGGAGGTCATACAGCAATTGACAATTGTACACAAGTTATTGCTGGACAAAGTCTCAGCCATAATTGACTTCTAACTAAATACAGTACTCCAAGATAAAATGACTTGAGCTTCCATGATTCCCTGAGTTCACCCATACCACCTTTTTACTTTCAGACCACCCTACCCCTTTTCAGTGATAAGGCCTGTCTTCAGATCCTTCCAGAATGAAGCATGCTTCTTTTGTGAGAACCTCAGTACAGATCACAAACACAATGCTTTGCATTTAGCCAAGTCCTTATTGGCTGATCATATGTTAAAAGCCTTGGCTGCTTTTATTCACTTACACCTGTTTCAGAGTCTTCACATCTGAGTCTCAATTATCTAACAATGCCTTTCCAATTAAGTACTCAGAGGGCTCATTAAAGAAGTACTTAAGACCAATCTTCTGCCAGGGTTACTGCAATCTCTACAGAACTGTCCAGGTGGTTTGCAACAGAATTTTCAGCGCACATGATTTCAACCCACAAAGATGCAGATACTTAGAAGTCAATAAAAGAAACAGGATTTTTATATATATCTGTGGGAAGGAATCTGTCACAATACACAATTTCTTTTAGCAGCCCTCTGTACAGTGTAGCTGCTCATAAATGCCAACTCCTTCCAAAGATCATGACACTCTGGTGTGTATAAGTGAGACCCATCATAGTGGCATAAAATAGAATAGAATTCAGCCTTATATGGTAGTTTACAAAGCAATGAGTTGGTGACTGGTGATCCTGGGACTATATGCAGGCAAACAAAGCTGCCAGCAGTATGCCTCAGCAACAGCCTCCACAGTCAATGACACTTGCATTAGAATCTGAGAAAGGGAATGTTGGCCCAGTGTCTGGCTAATCCCCTACTCCTTTTAAATGTGTCAATGAGATCTTTCACCTCCACCTAAACGGTATCAGAAATGATCAGAAGAAACCTAAGGTTATGGACTGCACATCTAAAAAATAGCCCCCCCCCCCATACTTCACTGCAGTATCAGTGTTTGGCATGCACTTGGGTCCCAGGTACAGGACTTCAACCCAAAACTTTTTGGCTCAAAAGTGAGAGTTCTATAAACTAAACATCACTAACAGATGGCAGTGCTTGACTTTTTATTGCATACCTTCACGTTATGTGATGTTCAGAAATAGCTGGTATGTTATAGCACAAGCACTCATAGTTTACAGAGGGCCCTACGAAAATACATTAAGAAAATTATATTGTTTAAAAAGAGCCAATTGTGGCCCAGAAAAAATTGATGTGCCCTCTAAGAAGGTGACGGTTTCAAAGAACAGATTCCATCAGTCTTGCTTTTCAGAAACATTTCAACCTATTAGCAAAGAAAAATATGTCTGAACTGAAAAGATATCAGGCAGAAATTACCGTAACTATAATAGGCTTTCTGCTTCTGGCCTTGGCATCAGATCTTGTCTGAATACTCATTTTAATGAGGCAGTCGAATGAGCTGGCTTGAAAATCACAAGACAGGAATCTCCTCAAGGCTCTACTATCAGAAAAAACAAACCAGATAAATGGTACATAAATTGAATTCACATCACATGATCAGCAGCAGAGCTAAATGTACTGTAGCTGTTCTTGAACAAAACCTATTGCACTGCTCAAGGGGATGCATACATTTTCACCCTTCTCACATTTGGCTAAAGTGAATGCCCTTTCTTACACAAAAAGAGTCCCGATTTTAAAGGGATACACCGTGCAACTGTGTGGTGCCACCACCTACAGTGCTACTGCACAAAAGGGCTGCAGTTCATAGCAACCTTTTCCCTTTCACAGTCACTTGAAGGGAACATTTTCCCACATAAAGCAATTTCCCACCTAAAGCAAAAACAGTACAACTAACAAATGTGTTCCATACACATCTAGCAGCACCAAGATGGGGACATACAGTACTGTAAGCTAGACTATGTAGAACTGTGATGGAGGGGACTGCAGGCATCTTATAAAACTAAATCCAAGGTTGCTTTCTAGGAGAGTGTGCATCAGGCAGGCTGAAGATTCGATTAGCAGGGTTTTACCCACTCGAATCATGGCAGACAAACCCGGCCCTTTCTTGGTTCAGCCCAATCGTCACCTGAAAATTATACAAAATAATGCAAAATGCCACTCTGCTGAGGGAAACTGGGTACTCTGGATGCTGTGACCTCTGCTCTCCCTCCAGCCCCCAGCACAGCCACAGCCTCAGCCAATCAACAGGCTGGGTATAGCTTTTGCTGGGTATATCATGCAGTGGGAGGAGAGGTTGAGCAAGAGACCGTGAACTGTACAGCAGCAGGCTGCTGGCACTATGGCAGCAGAATAGAACTGGTGCTGCTGCAGATTCTGAAAAATATTAAGAAATTGGCCTATTAAGAGATAAATTGTAGGAGATGAACCTCATCAAGAAAAGCTCTTTTAAGAGCTAATTACAAGGGGATAACCCAGTCAAGAAAACAAGCCATTCATGGTTAATTTGTGAGAAAACAAGATGGAAATATAACAGCTGAGCTCAGGGGCTGAACTGAGAGCAGAACAATTTGATCTTAAGCACTTTGGGTTAATTTTGTGTCTTTTTTGTGGGGGGATTGAAATAAGATTTAGTTCAATGGGTGAATGCAACCAGGTGAGGAATTGTGCTTGTGCAATATTGTTGATAGTCAGGTGGTTAGTTGTATGACTATCATACCTGGATGCTTTGGCCATTCACATTATCTATCTGCTATAGAACTACCACCCTGTCAGGATACTATGAAGGCAAAGGAACTTTCTTGAGGAGGGTTCTGCCCCAGAGGTGCCGCAGGAACATAATTCCTTAGGCTAAAGTTACCTTATGAAGGCAGCTCAAGGACAGAATTGAGCCACTGGAGGAAGAGGGGAGGATGGTAGGAGCAGAGAAACAGTGCTTATGAATGGGCCCGAGGGAATCTACAGTATATTGGGGGGGGGGACTGGTTAATCTGCCCACAGAACTGTGGGCATAGGCTTTTAATTCAATGGGTGTGTGCAGCCAGGTGAGGAGTTGTGCTTGTGTAATATTGTAGATAGTCAGGAAGCTAGTTCTATGACTGTTAGACTGTCATGCATGGACACTTTGGCCATTCACACTCTCTGTTCCCTATGGGACTACCACCCTGTCAGGATACCATGAAGGCAAAGGAATCCTCTTAAGGAGGGTTCAACCCCTAAAGGTGCCATGGGAACATATATTTTTTAGGCTAAAAGTACCTTAGGAAAATGCCCAAAAGAACTGGAAAGGAGGTGCTGAAAACAGACGATTGACATAATGACAGACAGCTGAATTTGATGGCGACTAATAGCAGACAGAAGTATAACTTCCAGAGGAGAGAGGGAATGGCAGGATTGTAGGATGATGAAAGCAAGCCACCACCCAACCTCAACTCACAGCAAAGCCCTACTACTAGGGTAAATGCTATAATTAAATGTACTACATTATAGCCTTCGGCACATGGGAGGGGAAAAAAAACATGTGGATGAAATCTCCCATGTGGGCATAAGGCTCCACCCTCTGGCAGCTGAAGTCTTAAATATAACACCATAAGGTGCCATCAACCACATGTCCACACAACTAAAGATTTCCCCAGTGTGTCGGATCTCACCACCCAGTGGGACTGCCAGGAGGTACTGTAGGAGACAAGTGACCTCTAGTGAATGACCCCAACCCAACTAGGACTCACCCTCAAAATATGAACTTCAAAGGGAGCCTGTGAGCATGTCTACTCACAGGTAAAGCCCTGAGGGCACAATTTTGGAAATATGATGATGGCCTGGAGGAATGTGGCCACACAGCCTGATGACATGGAGGCTGCTAAAGTAACAACGAAAATGATTGAGAGTGACTTACTGAATGATGACTGCTGAAAGGAATGACTGATATGGATGGAGAGAATGACTGAAAAGGTATTGAAAATAGGAACGCATATCGACGGTCAGAATCATGGGTAAAACTTGGTTATAAGCAGGAAAATTTGGAAGCTGTATTAAACTAAGACTGAGGTGATAAATGCTGAAGCAGATTGACTGAGTAAGGGTGACTGAACTGAGAAGGAGTGGGAACAACTGCCTGGCAGGAAGCCAGGTGAATGTAATTTAGGATGAACACTTTGGAATTAAAGGAAAACTTAAATCAAAATTTACCAAAACAAATGCCATGCAGAGTGTTTTGATTTGTAGGTGTACTCCCAGTAAGTCCTTCACTTTATTTGCTGAAAGGAGTTTTTTCTAAATTTGCTTGCTGGTTTTATGGCCACTGGGGATGTCCATATTAGCATTCTTAATAGCTGTTCTTATTCCTACAATGCTTCCTGTCCTGTGTGACAGTGATGTGTCCAGGATGATAAATTCAACAAGAGCTGTTTTTTTCTCAAGTTTATGGTAGTAGAGCTGTGATGCTAACTCTCCTTGTCCAAGGAGCTCTAATAAAGGCTACATTTACAGATGGCAAATGCCTGAGGGATAACTGAGTGGGCTGTTCTGTAAGGACACAGCTGGAGTCTTCACTAATTATAGCATTTGTGACCTTGAGTGATGTGTGTGCTTTTTAACAGATGTGAGTAGTTTGGAAAAATGAAAAGCTTTGAAAACAAAAACATTCACTTCTGCTGGCTAGATCTAGACACATACCTAAACAACAGAACATTTGGATTAGACAGAGTTATTTAGTTGAAGTCACAATATCAGGCTCCTAACAGTAGACTGCTGCTGCAGCAGCAGTTATTACTCTCTGAATCAATGGGGTTCTGGACATGTCACTGTCACATGGGACAGGAGGCATTGAGGGAACAAGAAGAGCCATAAAAATGCTAACATGGAGATCCCTAGGGGCCATAAAACCAGCAAGCAAATTTAGAAAAAACCTAATTTCAGCAAGTAAAGGAAAGTGCTTACTAGGGGTACACCTACACATCAAAACACTCAGCACAATCTTTTTTTTTTTTTTTTGTAAATTTTGACTTTAGTTCCCTTTTAAAAGAAAATTTGCCAGTGACTTGGTATGGACAGCAGATATAACATACTAAAAACACACAAGCCAAAATGTAGAATGTCATCGGTAAGACATACTATAGAAACTAGTAAGCACACCAAGAACCAAAACTGAAAAAGAAAACAGAGGAGTTACATGAGGACGGGAGTACAGCATAAGTGGCAGACTGAAAGAAAAGAAGGAAGCACATTGTTACAGCCAGAGAAGGTAGAAAGATTGCACACTAACCTAGAAAGCTGCTAAAGGCACAAACCAAACACAAAGCCAAAAGCAACCAGGAAAGCAAAAGCTCCAAAAACAATGAGAAAGAAGCAGCAAACACAGGGAGAAACATATGTGTTGGGGTGGGGTGGCCCAGCAGAGCCTCTGGCTGCAGCAAAGAAACAGTGCTTATGAATGAGGCTGGAGGAAGCTGGTTTAATTTGCCCAATGGGGGATGTGGCTAGTTACTCAGCCCCAGAACTGCAGGAATAGCATTTTATTTAGGGCACACTCTTAGATGACACTGAGAAATATTTAACAAGCATTTATGTTTCATTTTTCATTCGATAACAAAGTATGAGAATAACTCAAACTATAATATGAAGGTATGCTGTAGTTAGAGTGGGAAGACGAGGAACTCATCCTGTTTTGTATTTTAGAATGGTTATAATTCACTGAATAGGAGAGCTATACTATTTATAGATAAATAAAAGGTAAACTAAGGCCAGCTTACACAATTATAGGATACTGCACATGGTGGTTGTAGGAGGTGTTTTATAAAAGGTATATCTATTGAGCATATTTAATAGTATTAGACATATAAGAAATGGATTATCAAACAAAACAATTTTTAACTAATACATGTAACAGCTAGTGAGAGAATGAGATGGACGTTAAGGGTGACTATACAACAACAACATTTATTTTGGTCTCAGTTTGACTGGTATCCCTTTGGAGTCAACATAGCTACAGTATGCAGGGATGCATGTTTTTAAGGTCTCACTAAACAGCAGCACTAGTTTTTTAGCAGTTTATGTAGTGTACGAGTACTAGAACACAGTAGTACTATGAATTTGTGCCCCCTCATCCTTCAGCATCTTTTTCTCTGGAAAATACTCCCTTCCAGTTTCTTGTTTATACTTGTGAGGTATTTGAATGTTTCTGTCATATATCCCCCCTCTTTCCTCCTTTCTTCTAGTGAATACATATTTACTTCCTTCAGTCTTTCTTCATAGGGCTTCTGATGCAGGCCCTGCACCATTTGTTTACCCTCCTCAGTACCGCCTCCACCCTGTCCATGTTCTTTCAGAAGTGGGGCATCCAAAACTGGACACAGTACTTGAGGTGTGGTCTCACTAGTGATCTATACAGGGGTATTATTACCTCCCTCTTTCTGCTAGTGATATCCTGCCTATGCATCCGAGCATCCCACTAGCCTTTCCCACTGCCTTGTCACACTGTTTAGCTACCTTCAGGTAATCAGAAATGATTACCCTCAGGTCCCTCTCCTGTTTTGTGACTGCTAGTACTTCTCCCCCCAGTTGATACATTGCCCCCTGGTTTCTACACCCCAAGTGCATAATTTTGCACTATTTTGCATTGAAGTCCAGCTGCTAAACCCATGACCATATTTCCAGCTTTTTTAGATCTTCTGTCAATCTCTCCAGCCCCCAGTGTGTCTCGGCTTATAAAATACATTGAAGAGGACTGGACCTAGTACTGACCCTTGTGGCACCCCACTGGTCAGTTTGCCCTCTCCAGAGTGGATGGATGCCATTTACCACCACCCTCTGACTCCTACTGTCTAGCCAGTCCTCTACCCATCTTGTTAATTTAGGACCCACTCCCAGGCTTCTCAGCTTGCTCACCAGTCTTCTATGTGGAATGGTGTTGAAGGCCTTACTGAAATCCAGGTAGGCCACATCAACCACTCATCCCTGATCCACTTCCTTGGTTACCCAGTCAAAGAACTCAATCAGGTTTGTCTGGTAAGGCCTCCCCCTGTGAACCTATATTGCCTCGGATCCTGAAGACCATTGAAATAAGGTATTCCCAAATTATTTCCTTCCGTAATGATTCCATTACTTTGCCCATTACTGAAGTCAGACTGACAGGCCTGAAATTTCCAGCCTCCTCTCTGTTTCCATTTTTGTGGAGTGGCCCTACTTCAGCCCTTCTCTAGTTTCCCTGGACCTCTCCCATTTTTAGTGACAGGTTGAGCAGAGCAGTCAGAGGTGCCACCAACTCCTCTTTGAGTTCCCTCATTAACCTGGGGTGTACCCCATCTGGTCCCACTGCCTTGTCTACTTTTAACAGTGACAATTCCCTTAGGACTCTTTCCACTGTAAAAGGACTGGTGTCCACCTCCCTTTTTATTAATGCCCTTGTCTTTTATCACTGGCCCACCACCTACCCCCCCCCCCATAAATACTGAACAGAAGTATTTGTTCAATATATCCATTTTTTGGTGGTCCTCCTACACACACACACACACACACACACACACACACACCTCATCTCTTTTCAGCCGTACTATCCCTCCCTCGGTCTTTCTCTTATCGCTTATGTATCTAAAAAACATCTTGTCCCCTTTTTTACTGCTTTGGCAATATTCTCCTCTGTTTGCACTTTATGCTCCTAACTGCATACCCTGCCTCCCTTTGCCTCCCAGTCTGCTGTTTTTGAGCCTCTTCCTGATTACTATGGGCAATTTCAATATATTTTGCTAGTTTCCTTCTCAGTGCACATGTATGAGATGTAATAGACTCTTTCTGAGCTGGGTTTTCTTCCCATGTTTCTTTTATTACATCTAGTGGCCCTCTAAGTTGTCTACCAAACAACATTTCAAAGGGTGAAAAAAAACTGCTACTGCTTGTGGGACTTCTCTGTAAGCATAAGGCAGGTAAGGTAAGGATTGGTACCAATCTTTCCCTTCCCCTTCCCCTTTCACAAACCTTTATAACATGTGTTTTAGGGCTTGATTAAAAACTCAAGAAGATTTTCTGTCTGAAGTTGATAAGGGGAGTTTCTTATGTCAGTGATACCTAGTTCTCAGTACAGCTCCTTCAGTAATGCAACACCAAAATTACTGCCCTGATCAGTAATAATCTGTTTAGGTATGCCTACCCTGCTGAAAAGTTTGGCAAGCTCTGCTACCACTTTTGCATCTGTGACAGGTAAGGATTATGCCACAAGAAAGGATGGGTCTACTGTGGAATTAATCCATGGTTGGGGGCACGAGGCCAAGTGCCTCTAACCACCCAACCATGGATTAACTCCACAGTACACCCATCCTTTCTTGTGGCTTAATCCTCTTGTAACTTGGCATTTACTGTGTTACTACTGTTTGTTTAATAAGTGACAACAGAAACAGTAAATTTTTGTATAAATGTTTTATAATCAGGAATCAAACATGCTGCAGAAACAGTGAGAAAAATTAGAACACTCCCATTGCTAATATCGCGGTGGTTACACATTGCCAGCTAAAATATGCTCTCTTACTAGTGTTTAATTTGCTAATCCCTACATCAATTACAAAACTTTTTAAAAAAATCACATTTTTATGTCTATCCTGCTTGAAAAGGCTGCTGCTCCACTCATACTGTGCTGCATTGTGGGATCGTTTATAACACGCATGTCACATTTCCATGCAGGCTCAAGAAACATTTGCAATGGTGGAAAAAACATGGTACATTTTACTGTCAGTTACTTTAGTTCCCTTCAGCGGGGTCCATTTTGTGAGGACTGGCATAATAATTAGAGTTCACGGCACTATGATTCGTACATTTACTTAAATTAAAGGGGTGTGAGTTGCTGCTCATATTAGCATTCGCATCTAATGCTGCCATGTTGTTCTCACTGGGTGGATTGTCACTGATGATGCTTGGTTTAGTTTGAGACAGTGGTTTTCTGCTATTAGGATCTGCACTGCTATTCAGTATTTCTGTATTTGAGGATGATGGACATGGTGATTTGGAAACATGACTTTCCTGTACTGATTTTTGGCTTGTTTCACAACTGCTGCTAGGGATACTTTTGCTAGGAGTCGGCATTTCACCGAGTAATTTAATGGCGTCCTTAGTGACAGATCACTGGGTGAGCAGGTGGAGAATTCAGAAATATTTGCATACATCTTTGTCTGGTGGACTGTTCAGGTACTACATCGCAAACCATGGTCTACTTGGGAATTAGACCACAGTTGCAGATGTACCACCTGGTATGTTTGAACCAATAGAACTGTTGGATAATAGTGTACAGATTTATGCCATGCTACAATACGCATTGGAACTGTCTCTGGATATCGAGGGAACTGGCAGAGATATTGGCAGCACCACTGACATACCTATTTAACACCTCTCTGGAGAAGGGGTGTGTACCTCAGGACTGGAGGACAGCTCAAGTGGAACCTCTCCACAAGAGTGGACCCAGAAATGAGCCAGGTAATTACAGGCCAGTTAGCTTAACCTCCACAGTGGGTAAGTTAATGGAGACTATTCTAAAGGAAAGGCTGGTGTCCTTCCTTGAAGAAAATGGTCTCCAGGATGATAGCCAGCAAGAGTTTGTTAGGGGAGGTCATGTCAAACCAACATGGTGGATTTCTTCAACTGGGTTACGAGGACCTTGGACAAGGGTCAGGCAGTGGACGTACTATACCTGGACATCAGCAAGGCATTTGATTCAGTTCTACATGGCAGGCTGATCTGCAAGCTTGGAGACCTGGGATTAGGAGAGAAACTGTTGGGGTGAGCCAACAGCTGGCTATGGGACAGGAACCAGAGGGTGGGGGGGAACTATCCACACCAAATCCTGTAACCAGTGGTGTCCCATAGGGCTCAGTGCTGGGACCAGTGCTGTTCAATGTGCTTATAAGCAACACAGCGGAGGGAGGGTCAAGAGTAAAATCTGCCTGTTCGCAGATGATGCTAAGCTCTGTGGGAGGGTGGGCATGGAGGACAGGAGACAGGATCTAAGGGAGGACCTAGCTAAGCTGGAGAAATGGTCAGGCATATGGCAGTTAGGTGTCAATGCCAAGAAGTGCAAGGTGGTGCACGTGGGAACCAGAAACCCAAAGACCGGCTACTGGCTGGTGGGAATTCAGGTGACGGTATCAGAAGAAGAAAAGAACCTGGGGTAATGGTCAAGGGGGGGACATGAAACACACTGCACAGTGCCAAAAGGCAGAAGCCAAAGCAAATAAAATGCTGGACTGCATCACCAGGGGAATCACCTCTAGAAAGGAGGAAGTTATTCTCCCACTGTACAGGTCACTGGTGAGGCCACACCTGGAGTATTGTGTTCAGTTCTGGTGCCCTTACCTGAAGAAAGATATCAAACTACTGGAGGGGGTTCAACAGAGGGCAACCAAAATGATCCATGGCATGAGGGACAGAACTTATAAGGAGAGACTGGGGGAGCTGAACATGTACTCCCTGGAGGACAGCAGGAGGGACAGGGGTGATATGATTGAGACCTTCAAGTACCTAAAGGGCATAAATGGGGTGAACACAGAGGGCATCTTTAACTAAAGGATGGAAGGTACAACAAGGGACCATAGCCTGAAATTGGTGGGGGTCAGATTCAAGAGGGAAATTAGGAGGCACTTTTTCACAGAAAGAGTGGTGAAGGGATAGAATGAGTTGCTGGAGGAGGAGGAGGAGGAGGTGGTGGCAGCAAGAACAGTGACCAGCTTCAAGAGGGGGTGGTACAGGGTAAAGAAGAGGGTTAGGATGGAAGGGTGCTCTGGTGGGTGGGGGTTGCAGGTTAGGAATGAGATGGGGTAAGTACAGCTCCAAGAGGAGTAAGGGGGGCAGCTCCTTGGTATTTAACCAAGCTGCACACTCGAGCGGACTCGAAAGACGATCATATAAGTCACATAGTCACATACTACCAAAATTAATCGATTACCCTTTTTTGCTTTTGTCTTAGGGGCCAACCATATCCATTGCAATTCTCTCAAAGGGCACATCAAGGGAAGGGGCCCCACAGGCACCTTGTCTTTTTTAGTTACTGGGTCTACTTTCTGACATTCAGCACAAGAACGCAATAGGTAGCAACATCCCCATGAATCCCAGGCCAGTAAAATCTTTACAGCAGCTGGCAAGGTTGCAGTCACTCCCCAAGTGACCAGCCATAGGACTGTCATGTGCTACCTGCAACAACTGAGTTCTATACCTCTTTGGTATGACCAATTGTTCTGTCCATTCCTGTGTCTGAGGATTAACCCAAACTCTGTACAGTAGCCCACTGCATTTTTTTAAACATTGGTTTATCCTGTTTTTAGTTCACACCCAGCTGCTTAAAATAACCTTGGAGAGAAACATCACTAGATTGCTCAGAAACAAAATCACAATCAGTTAGTTTGGTTTCAGCATTTTTACATATCAACCCCTTATGTCCATCAGTCTTTTGTTGCCATTGTTTTTTCAGGCATTTTCTTTCTTTGCTGGACTTCTGGATGTCAGAGCTAGGCTCAAATAAGTTCAAATCAAAGCCACCAAAAGGAAAAGAGTCCCCAACATCTGAGATTTTCTTTGCTTGTGCTATTGTTATCACAACTGCTGACACAGGAGGATTTGCTGCCAGTGTGATTAACTTTGCAAATTCTGAAAAGTAATTTCCAATAATCACAGGCACAGGTTAATTAGGTACTACCCCCACTTTCATTTTGTGCAACACCCCATTAATGTTTAAAGTCACCAGGGTGGCATGATAGTACTGAGTGTCCCCATTGATACAGATGACCCCAGTACCTGGTCCTTTTGCACAGTCTTTTCAAAGAACTTCAGCATGCACCAGGGTCTGTTGGCTTTCCGAATCTGTAAGTCCCTTCATTGTCTTATCCTCCAGATTGGTATCTGTTAAATACATGCCCCAATTTGCTAAGGCCAAAATTGTTCCAGTGATACCCTCCTTATTTTTATGGCAGTTTCCTGCAATATGGCCTTGCTTATTACAGTTTTAACAAATAAAGTCATCAGGGGCAGATTTATTACCTCCAGAGTTCTTATCTGATCTGGAGTTAAATCAGGAAAAAGAAGGTCTTACTGGTCCCTGGCAGTTACTTCACTGCTGCGGCATCTGTTTGGCCATCTGATAGTCTTCAGCCAACGAAACAGCCTTTTCCCCACTTTCTGGTCAGTGTCCTTTTACCCAAAGCTGCACGTCTGTGGAAAGGATGTTGATGAATTGCTTCACTGCAAGTATGTCAATGATCTGTGGGACTGTTTTGACCTCTGGTTGGAGCCATTTAATGAGGAGTTCTCTGAGTTGGGTGAAGATTTTGAGGAATTTCAGTTGAGTGGTACTTCAGGGACTGGAATTTCTGCTTGTAGGTCTCTCCTGAAATGTCATATTTTTTAAGGATTTCTGTTTTCACTAGGTCATAGTTTTTTGACTGCACAGTGTCCATATAGCTGTAGACAAGTTGCACTTTTCCTGTCAAGGTACCAGCCTGATTGCCCATTGCTGTTTTGGCCATTGGCAGGCTATGGTGACCCTTTAAAAAGTTGTCAGGTATACTTTGATTTCATCCAAGGGACACGACTTTGTAAGTTTAATGTCTTTTGAGTAGTTTGTGTTTTGTTAATCTGCTGCACCTGCACCACGTCCTCCAACTTTGATAGCTTGCAAAATATCCAGTTATTGCTGCATCTCTTCTCTGCTTCTCCACCTCTCTTTGTTGTACAGCCCACCATTTGAAGAAGGCAGATATGCTCTCAGGTTCTGTCCCTGCCTGTTCTTTTTCCATAATTGAGTCTGGCTGTACGGTCTCAGTTTGGACTTTTGTTTCTGCTGCTAGTTTGGTTGTCATTCTTCTGGTAATAACTCCTGGACTTGCTGTTGCAGGAGCCATACCTTTCTTCTATGCTTCCCTGGTACCAAGTCTAGTACCCACACATAAAACTCCTGGCTTAGAGTATACACAGCATAAATCCCACTCTGTCTGACACCAATGGTCATCGAGGCATAGGTCAGGAAGTATAGGCAAACCAGGAGAAGTCACAAAATTCACAAGTAACATTTTAATAACAATTAAATAAAAAATTAAAAGTGTGCAGTATATCTCTTATACAGGCAGTTCAAACAAAACAAAGTCCTTCATCTGAGTGTATCCCTAAATCTAAAAATTTCAATCTCACTCTCTTCCTCTCCCTCTCTTTCTGTCTCTCTCTCTCTCTCTTTCTAACAAAATATTGTTCTCTTTATGTATAGTATAATGTCTTTTCCTTCTGCATCTTGAGCTCATTAAGATACATCTCCTGTTTTACACAAAATGTA
This sequence comes from Neoceratodus forsteri, assembly GCA_016271365.2. Classification (NCBI taxonomy): domain Eukaryota; kingdom Metazoa; phylum Chordata; order Ceratodontiformes; family Ceratodontidae; genus Neoceratodus; species Neoceratodus forsteri. The sequence goes on from CM057456.1 coordinate 1,730,976,837, forward strand.
TCAGAACTTCATCAATTTCTTTCCTGCAGGTGCAGCAAGATAGAACATTGTATCTCAGAACTGATCTCCTGTTGACAACTCTGCAAATGAGCTTGTGGAAGTCAAACTGCATCTTAAGGTTAACCCCTGAGTTTCAAATAGCATTTTGCAATTGTTTCAACAATATAACTATATACATTGCAAATCAAGGGATCCCAATTTCATATAAAGATTCACATATACATTTTCACTGCAGAGAAGCAAGGCTGGAAAAAACAGAAACAGTAAGAAACAGCAGGGGAAGGAAGGGAGATAGTGGGGAGGGGGGGACCTTCAGAGTAGCCACTTCCTTAGGAGCCACAGGAAAGTTTGACTGCACAATTGGATAGGCAAGAGACAAGAGAAAAGGCAGAAACAGGAGAGGACAGAACAGATTCATGCTTTTAACTCTTTCTGTATAATAAATGGGACAGGGTCTTACCCAACCCTATCACAGGTGACAAAAGAATTAAATCCGGGTGGAGCAGTGGATGTGACCTACCTAGATTTCAGTAAGGCTTTCAGAACCATTCCACATAAGGGACTAGTAAGCAAGCTGTGGAGATTAGGAGTGGATGCAAAGGTGGTAAACAGGATAAGAAATTGGTTAGGGGCTAGGTGACAGAGAGTGGTGGTAAATGGAGTTCACTCAGAGAAGGGAAGGGTGACCAATGGGATGCCTCGGGGATCAGTGCTGGTTCCGGTCCACTTTATTGTCTTTATAAGTGACATTGCAGAGGAGCTGGAAGGGAAGGTCCGCCTCTTTGTGTATGACACCAAAATCTGCAATAGGGTGGACACTTTGGGGAGGTGGAAAGGATGAACAGAGACCCTCCTTCTATTGTTTTCTAAGATCGCCACCCTCCAGATTACTTTAAGGGATATACCTCTTTTGCCAAATACTATGTAGAAAGGTCTCATGAGACATAGGGTTTGTTGGATGACCAAACTCACCCCAGGCACCAGGCTGAAGTTCAGTAATTGCTTGCCGCTTACTGTGTGTTCCTGATTACTGCTTACTGTGTATTGCTGTGAACTGCTGTCTCCCTCAGCTCACACACGACCCCAGCACATCTACATTCAGTCTTTGTGCACCATCATTAGCAAGTCACGCTGGGTCAACAATTTGCCACAGGCTGGCCCGTGGGTCAACAGTCACCCCCCCCCCCCCAAAACTACATACATCCACCATACAAAACAACTTCTAAAAGACCTGGAACAATGCGTATTTTAAAAACGCAAAAATTTAAAAGTAAAATCCTTTTCTCTACGCATCTTTTTACCTGATTTTATCTTGCATCAGTGATTAAATATGTCCCCTTCCCATTAACCACTGCCACTACCCTGAGTTTAATTCAGTAAAGCATCAGTGTAACTAAAATGTTTTCCCAAAAAGCTAGTTAATGCTACGGTTAATTAAAAAAATAATAGCATACCTGTCAAATCTACTTTTTTAGGTACCTCTTATGCTGTGCATTATGAGTTTTCTTTATTTTTTCTATTCTAACCCTTGCCAGGTCTACAATGTAATTTCTGAGCCAATGTGGTGGCTTTATCCCCCCGTATAGGTTTTGTCCTCCTAGTCTGCCCAAGCTGCTCCACTCTGACCAATTCCCCCAAACCTTGTCACCCAGCTTCTCTTGGGGGCTTACTTTCCCTCATAGTCCTCAGCCACAAGATTTGTGAGGTGTGCCTGGTTGCTGGTGCTGGGCACGCAAGGGGCCAGTTGTCATCCTGCCATCAGGGTGATTTTTTCAGCTGAGTTTTCATCCCTGAGCCCACAGACATGCAGTGGGTACAAAGTGTGAACTTCACCTCTGCGGAGACATCCCCAGCACCCTGAATGTCGGATCCTTCCCTTTATATGTGGGCTGCTTGAGCTATCACCCAGACAACTCCAGGTGGCAGACAAACAGCAACCCCCCCCCCCCAGACAGAGGATAGCAGTCTTATGGACACTCAATCCTCCCTCCCCCCTGGCTAGCCCCCTAGCAACCTGCGTCCATTTCTGAACCTGGGTCTCCGGTGTGACGGAAGGTGAGATGCACAACACCTCAGCCTTCCACATCACTGGGCCAGTGAATCTTTTTTTTTTTTTTTTGAGTAAAAAACTAACTTGAGACATTCAAAAAATATTACAATTTAGGTGTAACTAGAACATTTTACCACCAAATGAAACTGTAAGATACCTGGAATCTTTTATAGTGAAAATAAGGTAGGGTCAAATTTATTACCCAGTTTCATTGCACTGCTGCTTTAAAATGTCCCAGTTAAGTTATTTCAATCATGTCCATAAAACCAGTAATTTTTTCCCATTCTCAGTGAGAGGCTGACTCAGTTTTGTCTTGAACTGTCCCTTATTTAGTGAGTTTACCATTCTATAAGTGAAACATAGAAACCTAGAAACATAGAAGTTGACGGCAGATAAGGACCGCAAGGCCCATCCAGTCTGCCCATTTCTTTTTCTACCTTATAAATGTGCCATTGGCCTTTGCTCTGTCAGTGGCCTATCTATTCATAGTCATTTGTATTGTGCCCTTATGCCTATCCCATGCCTGTTTGAAGCCCTGCACTTGTTTTGTATGGCTGCATAGCCACCACTTCTTGTGGTAAGCCATTCCATGCATCCACCACCCTTTCTGTGAAAAAGAATTTCCTCACATTTCCCCTTAATCGGCCCCCCTCTAATCTCATGCTGTGTCCTCTTGTCCTGCTATTTTTCTTATATTTAAACATGTTAGACTCTTTCACCTTGTTAATGCCCTTAAGGTGTTTGAATGCCTCGATCATATCACCTCTCTCCTCCCTCCTTTGCTCAAGGGTATACATATTGAGCTCTGTTAATCTGTCCTCGTGATGTCTTCTGATGCAGTCCCTGTGCCATTTGGTTGCCTTCTCTGGACTGCCTCAATTTGGTTAATGTCCTTGTGAAGGTGTGGCCTCCAATACTGCATGCAGTACTCCAGATGGGGCCTAACCAGTGTTTGTAAAGAGGTTATTACCTCCCTCTTACGACTTGTGATACCCTACTAATATACCACATCCCCCTAGCCTTACCTACTGCTTTGAGGTCTGCTTGGATGATTTCAGGTCATCAGTGATGATGATGCCCAAGTCCTTTCTTCCTTTGTGACTGCTAGCAACCCTCCCAGCCTATAGGTGGCTTCAGGGTTTCTCTTCCCTATGTGTGCATGTTTGCACTTCTTTGCATTAAATCCCAGTTGCCACTCTTCTGACCATTTTGCTAGTTTATCAGATCTCTTCTCATTCTGCCCACCACCCACCTGGATCATCTACTCTGTTGCAGATCTTGGTGTCATCTGCAAACAGACAAGCCTTACCCTCTAGTCCATCTGCAAGGTCACTAATGAAGATGTTGAAGAGGACTGGCCTCAGAACTGATCCCTGAGGTACCCCACTTGTGACTTGCATCTCTTCTGACTGTATACCATTTACCACCACTCTCTGTTTTCTGCCCGTCAACCAGTTTGCCACCCAGTTGACCAACTTCTGACCACCCAGCCTACCAGCTTATTTATCAATCTTCTATGTGGAACAGTGTCAAAGCTTTGCTGAAGTCAAGGTAGGCGACATCAACTGCTCCCCCTTGGTCCACCACTCTGGTTACCCAGTCAAAGAAATCTATGAGATTAGTTTGACAGGACCTTCCTTTTGTAAACCCATGCTGTCTTGGATCCTGTGCCCCTATGGATTCCAGGTGTTGCACTATCCTTTCCTTAAGGAGTGCCTCCATAATCTTGCCCACTACTGAGGTAAGACTGACTGGTCTGTAGTTCCCCGCCTCCTCCCTGCTACCACTCTTGTGGAGCGGGATCACATGAGCCCTTCTCCAGTCTTCTGGGACCTCTCCTGTGCTCAGAGACTCACTAAACAGTTCTGCTAATGGCTCTGCTAGTTCCACCTTTAGCTCCTTAAGTACCCTGGGATGTATGCCATCAGGTCCCATTGCCTTATCCACCCTGAGCTTAGCAAGCTCTTGTAGGACCCTTTCTTTTGTGAAGGGAGTAGTGCTCACCTCCCTCCCCCTGTGTCCATGATGCTGAGCTGTGGGCCCTGCCCTACCTTCTCTTCAGTAAATACTGAGCAAAGTATCTATTTAGGATAGATGCCTTTACAGGGTCCTCCTCCTCACATGCTCCCTTTTCTCCATTAAGCTTAGCAATACCTCCTCTGGACTTTCTCCTTTCACTAATGTATCTATAGAAAGTCTTGTCACCTTCTTTTACTGTTCGTGCTAGTGTTTCCTCAGTTTGGGACTTTGCCTGCCTTACTGCCTTCCCTGCCTCCCTTAGGGCAGTTTGGTATGCCTCCCTATCTTCATCCCGCTGTGTTCCCTTATATTTATTGAAGGCCAGCCTTTTGGCTCTGACCTTTTCTGCTACTGTATTTGAGAACCAAAGTGGTTTCCTTCTTCTTTGCACTTCCTTTTCTGTCTAACACAATGGGATGTTGCTTCAAGTATTGCATCCTTAATGCTTGCCCACTTTGCCTGAATCCCTCACCTGTGTTTCTTTTCCCAGGGCTAGCTTAACTCTGTTGGCCATCTTATCAAAGTCAGCTCCTCTGAAGTCCCATATTTTTGCCTTGGAATGGGATGATTTAGATGTAGTAGCCAAATTGAACCATACCATGTGATGGTCACTGGCCCCAGGTGACCTTTCTACCTGGAGATCTGTGATCCCTTCCTTGTTAGTCAGTACTAGATATAGGATAGCCCTGTCTCCTGTGGGTTGCTGTACCAGTTGTTTGAGGCCCTCCCCCTGCAGGGAATCCACTATGTGCCTAGTTCTGGCAGATGTTCCTGCTGGTATTGACCAATCTGCATCCGGCATGTTGAAGTCTCCCATTATCAGAACCTCCCCTTTAGCTGTCATGTTTTGTATATCTTCTAACAGTAATGTGTCTATAGAAACATAGAACATAGAAGTTGATGGCAGATAAGGACCGCAAGGCCCATCCAGTCTGCCCATTTCTTTTTCGACCTTATAAATGTGCCATCGACCGTTGCTCTGTCAGTGGCCTATCTATTCATACTTATTTGTATTGCTCCCTTATGCCTATCCCATGCCTGTTTGAAGCCCTGCACTGTATTCATAGCCACCACTTCTTGAGGTAGGCCATTCCATGCATCCACCACCCTTTCTGTGAAAAAGAATTTCCTCACATTCCCCCTTAATTGGCCCCCCTCTAATCTCATGCTGTGTCCTCTTTGTCCTGCCGTTTTTCTTATATTTAAACACGTTAGACTCTTTCACCTTGTTAATGCCCTTAAGGTGTTTGAATGCCTCGATCATATCACCTCTCTCTCTCATCTGCTCAAGGGTATACATATTGAGCTCTGTTAATCTGTCCTTGTATGTCTTCTGATGCAGTCCCTGCACCATTTTGGTTGCCCTTCTCTGGACTGCCTCAATTTGGCTAATGTCCTTGTGAAGGTGTGGCCTCCAATACTGCACGCAGTACTCCAGATGGGGCCTAACCAGTGTCTTATAAAGAGGATTATTACCTCCCTCTTCACGACTTGTGATACCCCTACTAATACACCCTAACACCCCCTAGCCTTACCTACTGCTTTAGAGGTCTGCTTGATGATTTCAGGTCATCAATGATGATGATGCCCAAGTCTCTTTCTTCCTTTGTGACTGCTAGCAACTCCTCCCAGCCTATAGGTGGCTTCAGGGTTTCTCTTCCCTATGTGCATGATCTTGCACTTTTGCATTAAATCCCAGTTGCCACTCTTCTGACCATTTTGCTAGTTTATCCAGATCTCTTCTCATTCTGCCCACCCCATCTGGATCATCTACTCTGTTGCAGATCTTGGTGTCATCTGCAAACAGACAAGCCTTACCCTCTAGTCCATCTGCAAGGTCACTAATGAAGATGTTGAAGAGGACTGGCCCCAGGACTGATCCCTGAGGTACCCACTTGTGACTTGCATCTCTTCTGACTGTATACCATTTACCACCACTCTGTTTTCTGCCCGTCAACCAGTTTGCCACCCAGTTGACCAACTTCTGACCCACCCGAGCCTACCCAGCTTATTTATCAATCTTCTATGTGGAACAGTGTCAAAAGCTTTGCTGAAGTCAAGGTAGGTGACATCAACTGCTCCCCTTGGTCCACCACTCTGGTTACCAGTCAAAGAAATCTATGAGATTAGTTTGACAGAACCTTCCTTTGTAAACCCATGCTGTCTTGGATCCTGTGCCCTATGGATTCCAGGTGTTGCACTATCCTTTCCTTAAGGAGTGCCTCCATAATCTTGCCCACTACTGAGGTAAGACTGACTGGCCTGTAGTTCCCGCTCCACCCTGCTACCACTCTTGTGGAGCGGGATCCATGAGCCCTTCTCCAGTCTTCTGGGACCTCTCTGTGCTCAGAGACTCACTAAACAGTTCTGCTAATGGCTCTGCTAGTTCCACCTTTAGCTCCTTAAGTACCCTGGGATGTATGCCATCAGGTCCCATTGCCTCGTCCACCCTGAGCTTGGCAAGCTCTTGTAGGACCCTTTCTTTTGTGAAGGGAGTAGTGCTCACCTCCCTCCCCCCTGTGTCCACGGTGCTGAGCTGTGGGCCCTGCTCTACCTTCTCTTCAGTAAATACTGAGCAAAAGCATCTATTTAGGATAGATGCTTTTACATGGTCCTCCTCCTCACATGCTCCCTTTTCTCCATTAAAGCTAGCAATACCCCTCTGGACTTTCTCCTTTCACTAATGTATCTATAGAAAGTCTTCTCACCTTCTTTTACTGTTCGTGCTAGTGTTTCCTCAGTTTGGGACTTTTGCCTGCCTTACTTCCTTTCCGGCTTCTCTTAGGGAAGTTTGGTATGCCTCCCTATCTTCATCCCGCTGTGTTCCCTTATATTTATTGAAGGCCAGCCTTTTGGCTCTGACCTTTTCTGCTACTGTATTTGAGAACCAAAGTGGTTTCCTTCTTCTTTTGCACTTCCTATTCTGTATAACACAATGGGATGTTGCTTCAAGTATTGCATCCTTAATGCTTGCCCACTTTGCCTGTATCCCCTCACCTGTGTTTCTTTTTGCCAGGGCTAGCTTAACTCTGTTGGCCATCTTATCAAAGTCAGCTCCTCTGAAGTCCCATATGTTTGCCTTGGAATGGGATGATTTAGATCTAGTAGCCAAATTTAACCATACCATGTGATGGTCACTGGCCCCCAGGTGACCTTCTACCCGGAGATCTGTGATCCCTTCCCTGTTAGTCAGTACTAGATCTAGGATAGCCCTGTCTCTTGAGGGTTGTTGTACCAGTTGTTTGAGGCCCTCCCCCTGCAGGGAATCCACTATGTGTCTAGTTCTGGCAGATGTTCCTGCTGGTATTGACCAATCTGTATCCGGCATGTTGAAGTCTCCCATTATCAGAACCTCCCCTTTAGCTGTCATGTTTTGTATATCTTCTAACAGTAATGTTTCTATGTCCTCCCCCTGGTCTGGGGGCCTGTAGACAACCCCAGTTCTTATGGCTGTCCCATTTCCTGTTTCCAGGGTGACCCATAGTTCTTCTGGCTCCTTATGTGTATTCTGAATTTCTGTAGCTTTGATATTTTCATTGACATACAGGGCCACTCCTCCCCCCCTTTTTTCACCTCGGTCTCTTCTGAACAATACATAGCCAGGTACTGAAGTCTCCCAAGTGTGGCTACTGGTAAACCACGTCTCACTAATTGCTACTATGTCCAGTTTAGCCTCTGACATTATTGCCTGCAGGTCTGGGATCTTATTTCCCAGGCTGTGAGCATTTGTGTACATGATTTTCCATTGGCCAGATTTTGGTGTGTTGGTTGTTGAGTGAGGTTTGGCATTACCCCTGTGTGTCGTATGGGGAGACAAACCTTTTTTCTTACCTGGTGATGCAAATGAACTGCAAACATGCTGAATCCCTGTTTGACCACTAGCTGAGGGGGGAAGGGTGTTCTTCCCATTCGACGTATGGGGTGCTGCACCCCTCTGCCCATTTGCTAGTTTAAATATTCTGCAAAGACGTCAAACTTCTGCCCCAATGCACTGACTCCCTCCTTAGTCAGATGCAGTCCATCAAATTTAAAGAACTTTCGTTGGATATCAAGGAGTTCAATCTGTGCTCACCTCTTTTGGGAACTATTTTGCTGAGTTGGATTAAGATCTTTTTGTCTATTTTCCTCAGCATTTTTCTCATAAAGTTGGTGAGCTCACTGCTCAGGTGGGGTGGGTGGCTGCCATCTGCTCAAGTTCTCTTCCTGCGGCTTGCCACAGTCCAGGCTGTGCACCGCAATCTGTCCTCCAATGCCTGAGTTCCTGATCCAGGCACTCTATCTTGAGTTTCTTTAAGAATGATAAGGCTTCAAGAAGCGAGGGGAAAACTTTCATTCCTGCTTCTAGGTGTACACGGATTTTAGCTAGATAAAGTAATTGGACTTTGATGTCCATTTTTTCTTTGAGGGTCTTTATAGTTTAGCGTGCCATCTGACGTTTGACTTGTAGAGCAGAGGAAAAATTCCTGGTCAAAGAAGATTATTCCCAAAGTTAACTATTTTAGCCACCCATGCTTCCTTAGTGTGAAAGTGCAGCATTTTAGCAATCCATGATTTTGGCCTTGCTGCAGGATCGGTAGGCTTAGTGCTGAGGGAGCGTAGAGCCTGCTCAGTCATGAGGGCAAAGTATGGTGGGATGGAGACAGTGGTTTCAATAAGGTGCAAAATAAAATCACTTGGTGAGGCAAATCCTTCCTCTGTTCCCTCTTGCACACCATGAATTCTAAAGTTGTTCCTCTAGATCTGTTCTCTGCATCTTCTAAACATTCCTATATTTCTCGGTCCTGACTCAGTAGAAGCAACATCAGAGGATCATGAACATCCATGTTGTCTGAGAGCTTGTCAGCCCTTTTGTCTGTAGCACCCAGCTTTTTGTTAATCATTTTCAGGTCTACCTTCAGGTCTGTGAAAGCTGATTCAATCTGATTGACTTTTTGCAGGATCTTTTGAATGGCCTCCTCTGAAGGTGTCAGCAGCTCCCCATCTTCTGTCTTTAGACTGAATGAGGATGCTGAAGTGTGGAACTGACTAGGTGAATGGCCCTGCAGCAAGGCCTTGTTATCCTATGTCCCCTCCACTAGTGAGTGCAATTTAGCCACTGGAGTTGCCGTTTTTGGTTTTGTAGACTGAGTCACCATGTCTCTGCAATGTTATATCACCACGTTGACAGAAAAAGCTTTGTTAAAAGACCAGATTATCATAGATTAATCTTGAGGAGGAGCAGGAGCTCTGAGATCAGGCTTCCCCATTGCTGTGATGTCACCGGAAGTCCCTTACACTTACTAACTGCCTCTCTATATCCACCGCTAGCTTTGCTGGTTCCCTCGTATTTTATCTTTGTAAAAGCCCTTTGATTGGCTAGCAAAACTGGATGTATTTTTCACAAGTCAACTCGTTCTATAACTGGATTACCTTCTAGGGCTGATCACAGTGCATTAAACAAAGCTAGGTGAGACCCAGTGTTGGGGAAGCTGACAAACAGCAAACAGAAGCACCTAACCTATAGAAGAAGTATTTAATACATACTTTTTCAGTGTGGATATGTTGAAATTCTTTTGAATTTTTTGGGGGGGTAGTTCTAAATGTGCAGAAGCAATTTGTGCCATTCAATGAAATGCCATAAGTGTAAGTGCCAGGACTTACATATGACGAGGGACCTGGGGCAGAAGAGGGGCAGAGGCAGGAAACTCTGAAGGACTTAAACCTCATTTTACATGCACTCAAACAGCAAACATGCTCTCTTTTGTACAAGCAGTACAGGGAGGTGGTGGGAGGGGGACAGGTCAGCTGTAGGGAATTTGGCTCAGCTATTTTCCACCAGAGTCCTGGGAAGCTGGCAGGTACTGTCTCAGTGCGAAGTTGGCTGCCTTCAGGGCTGAGGTCCAGTGCCTAAGAAGCAGCTTAGCCCAAGGCCCAGAGAGAACTGCACTCCTATCACCTCAGCATACACTAAGGGCCCAATTCCCGAAGATATATGCCCAACGCAAGGTGCTTACGTCACTCTACAATGATGAAGTTGCACCTTCGTCAGTAGTGCAGCATTCCATATTCCGATGTAACGTGTCGGTGAGGGAATCCGGCTGCACTCAAAGGGCACTTTCGGTCCCCTTGTGACCTGCATCTGGGCATGCCTGGTTGCAAGGGGGGCTTGCGCCACAGCAGGGCTCACATTTCCAATTCTGAAAGCCCCGCCGTGGCCATCACAAGAGGCTCCACTTAGACCTGCCAGGAGGTGATCTAAGCCCCTTGCGACAGACTGGGATACTGTTTTGGGTGGGCTTCATGTGGGGTTGGTGGGAAGGAGGGGCACAGAGGGGCATAGGGAGGGTTGTTGTGTCAGCGGGGAAGTAAGAGATTGTGTTCGTACCCGGCAGGGTACATATGCCTCTATATATGTTATACATATGTATATGCTTTCTGCCAGGTGCCGATGCACTCCCTTACTTCCCTGCTGACACAACAATCCCCTCTATGCCCCTTTGCACCCCTCCTGCCCCCTGATCGCCTCCTGGCATGGGTTACCTCCCTTCACCACCACCACCTATGCTGGCCCATCCTGTGTTGCGCCACTAGGAGGGGATCCAGGTCTTTGCAGCATGTGCCACTGCTGCACCCCTGGTTGGGCATTGTGCCAACCTTTCAGTAACCCCGGGGATTTTGACACTGGGACCCTGCTTCTTTGCAGAATATGGAGCAGGGTCCCTGGTGCACCTGGGTATTGTCACAACCCTGGAGGGATGCAACTTGCATCGCTCCAAGGGTACCTTTTGGAATCGGGCTCCAAGGGTCTCAGGCAGAATTACTGAAGTGGGTGGGAGGTGGATGGGGAGGAGGAGAAGTAGTACCAGCATGGGGAAACCCCAGGCATAAAAAAACATTATTGAATTGTGCCACCGGCAGAAGCGGTTTAAGAGAACTGGTCCTGCACAGGTGCAGAAGTTGTTAAACCTAAGAATGTGGCTCCTTCCAGCAAGGCTATACCAGAGGAGAAGGGAATCAGGCAGCATCAGGGGAGCAAGAACCATACCATAGTAGTGGGGGACTCTATAGTTATTTATTGAAAATAGTTTTACCAAGTAAAGATACAGAGGTTAAGAAAATAATCTAATTTACAGATGCAACCTGCAGGGAGCAAGGGGTAATCAGGAAGTATATAGTGTAAATAAATAATGATAAAAGGTACAGGTGCAATAAACAGGTAATACAATACACAATATTTTTGTGGTGATTGGTGGCACTGTAACCATGCCAGCCTATCTATATCTAGGGGTTTAAATGACACAGATTCATTTTTAGGGAGGGGAGCTCACACAAACCACCTACTTGACTTTCCAGATCTGGGGTGACCTCCCAGGATGTTGGGCATTGGCAGTCTTCAGGCCGGTGCAGGTCTGCAATTAAACGGGTTAGCCAACAAACACTTCCCAGCAATAACTGATTGTCCAGAATGTGTGTAAAGTCCAACTGAGATTCACTTAATAAACTGAAGCTCCTAAACATATTATGGATAAAGAGATACAAATCACTATACAGGAGATTTCCAGATATTATGTCCAGTTTTATTCTAGAAACACCTTCCCCGAGGGAAAAGTCAGAGTTCATGAGGCATATTCTGGAGTGTCTTGTTATACTTATAAAATGGCATTTAAATATTTGACTTACAATGAATGAAAATAGAAAGAAATTATTTCATAAAGAAAGAAATAGGGCCTTTCATTGAACTATACTTCCATTTTAACTTTGAAGACTAAAAATAGTCCATATTCTAGTAACATGGGGGGGGTTCACTAAAAACAGTAAAAAACAGTGAAAACCATTTGTGGTATTCATTTGTATAAGAAAAAAGTTTACATTATTTGCACTTCAAAGCAATACAGGTACAATATTTTAATGGAATTGTGTTCAAAACTTTAAACCTACCAGGTTGTTGTTTTTTAGGGGAAGGTAGAGTTCACCTGAAAACACCCATATATGATTCAAATGTATGTGCTTTTATGAACTCCAAGAATGTATCTAAGCAGTTCGGGTCTGCCTCTGTCTGTGTAACTGTGTTTTCCCACTTTTTCTCTTTGTTTATATAGTATTATTGCCACGTTTTTTCATCCTGTTTCTTTTGTCTATGTCTTTAACCACATTCAAACAAACCCTGGTCAGAGCCAACATGGCTGCAGTTGCGCTTCAAGAGCACTCAAGGAAGGGGCCGGTAAAAAAAAAAAGAGCTCACTGCAGCCGCAGAGGGGAGGGGCAGGGGAAACACCAGGCACCACCAATGAGCGCAGCAGTATGGACAATGACCAATGCACTGTAGAAAACAACTGGGAAGGAATCCGGTCACCGTCTCTTCTCTCTTCTATATTGATAGCCAAATGTCAGCAGTGTTGCCCACACAGAGAATGTGCTGTAAATTCAGACATTAATGCCCACGTATCTAGCATACCTCTGCAGAAGAAGCAAGCTCCCTGACCCAATACAGGGGTCATTGGCATGGCAGAATCAAATGCCATCCCTCCCTAGTTGGGAGCGCTGCCACACAGCAGTGCCTTCCCAGCCTAGCCTTCCCCTCCCCTCAGGCTGGCCAGCTTCCCAAGTTTGCTTCCGAACCCCGGGTCACCAGAATAGGAGCGCATTGTGCTACTCACTGGCCCATTGACAGCCCATGAAGAAAAAATCTTTATTAGTCACATAGTATTAAAATCAGAAGCACAGCAGAAAATATATTACACATTCATTTATTTGTTGGTTTGTCTGTCTGCTCACCACATGGGTGCACTGGTCCCAGATACATTTTCAGGCATGATCTGGGCCATAAAGATGGCAACAAAACAGTTAAAGGAAAAATACACACAGGACAGGTTTGTTACATAACGTGACATATGGTGACTGCAGTGAGAAAGTAATAAGCAAACAATAAATACAGAACTACATTCAATAGATACAACAAATACATTGAAATGAAGACACAAATTTCTCTAAATAATTGCACAATCCCAAACATGCTCCAAAGAATTTAGTCTCTTACAGGGAAAAATATTACTGTGGTATCACTCAAATTGCTTAATTCATAAAGTCAGTTCTGCATTAGTGGTTCCCCCTGCATGTGGAGTCTTGAACTATGTTGTTGATAACACATTATAGTATACTGTATATTACTCATTCCCAATATAGTGCACAAATCCATAAATATATAACATGCTAGGCACTTCACAGGCACATGTATAAGGCTACCACAAAGTATATAATGTCACTGAAAAAAAGCTGTTTGCTGTGTAATGGCTTGCTGATGTCATACAAAAAAGCAAACTGCCAATCCTCATTTGAAACTTACAACTGGCCCAAAACTCCTACAAAGAATAATCCAAATTTAGCAACAGCAGAAATAACCTCCGATATTAAAAAAAAAAACAAAAAACAAAACAAAACAAAAATGCTGCAACTAAACCAGAGCTGGCTCATAAAGTTTAAAGCCAAAAAACACATGTGGGCCTATTCTCAAAAGGATGCGCATGGCACAAAGTGACTTGCGTTCAACATGAATGACGCAAGCAGCACTTTGCGCCAATAGTTGCTCCATGCAGGATTCTCAAAAGCAGCCTACGATAAAGTCAACTTGCACCATGGTTGCACCAAAACCTTGGCTACAACATGGCGCAAGGGGATTTACAGCAGCTGCAGCGCCCTATTCACAATGGGCGGCTGTCACATCCCCTAATTTGGGATTCTCAAACAACCCCCAGAGGACATCCGTCAAAGTACATTTACACCAGCTATGAGCTAATGTAAGTGTACTTTGCCATCCACTGGGGCCTGCACCAATGTGCCACACGTGAACGCTACAAACCCCCCACCCACGATCACACAAAAGTCCCCCCACAAGCCCTGATCCCCAACTGTATTAATAATGAAGCCCGTGTGGGCTATCGCCCCCTCCCACCACAAGTCCCAATCCCCGATAGCACAGTAGTAATAAATATGCCCTTGTAGGCTACTGCCCCCCATCACAGCCCCGATATTCTTAACAATGATGCCCTTGTGGACTAGCAGACCTCCCCCAACCCCGATCCTTGATCCCCAAAATATTTTCATGTCGGTTATTGAAAAAAAAAATTTTGCATCCACTGTAGCCCTGGTGGTCTAGTGGCACCCCCCACCCAGCAGTGCCAGACCACCCCACAGCCCCCCCAACCCATAGCCAGCTGGTGACTGGTACAGCCCACCTCTCACCACCATGGCCAGCCACCAACTGAGCTCCACATGAGCGCATACAGTAAATAATATACGCCCAGTGAATGGCAGCAGCTATCATTCACTGAGCGGGTACTATTTACAGTACACGCTCACAGAAGAGCTTAGTCAGCAGCTGGCCACAGTGGTGAGAGGTGGGCTGTGCCAGTCACCAGCTGGGTACAGGTTGGGGAGTTAAAGTCTGGCACTGCTGGGTGGGGGTGGGGGGCCACTAGACCACCAGGGCTACAGTGGATATGAAATTTTTTTTTCAATAACTGACATGAAAATATTTCAGGATCAGGCTGCGGGGGTTCCGCCAGCCTGTCCTGTCGAGTGTCTCACTGGCATGATGAAGGTGGGTATGGCCCAGGGCAACTTCCATGTCTAGGGGTATAAGGGTGCAAACATTATTAGGATGCAGAACCATCCTCCATTTATTTCAGGTATCAGTAACAGACATGATGACATAAACACTCTACACCAGATGGATAGTTCATGTGCAGGCCCTTTACTTAGGGGATAAAGGATCAAAGGTACAATTCATGCATCTCTTATTTCACTTCAAAGCACAGTTTTGGGATCAGCGCCCCACAATACCCACTCAGTAGTACTTGGGCCTCAGTTCATTTCAGTGATTTGGGCAAACACATACATAAATACTTTACTTTTTGTGAGACTCTCCTCTCCATACCATCACTTGGCACTCCTGTACTGGCCAGTATGAACATTTCTACAAACCTGAAATCAGATACATCTACTCTCTACTTTGTATAAAGCAATGCTTGTAACACAAGGTTTAAATACACTCACTGTAGCCCAGAAATTGGCAGATGAACTTCAGCTTCCCATCTCTGAGGAACTCTGGCACCATGCCTGCCTCGCTTCCTCTCAGATCAGGAGCTCCCACAACAGTATGTATGCCAGCAATGAATACATTTCTTTCACATCCCTGCCATCACAACACATTTCTCACAAAATGGTATCACTGTATGTTGGAGGCAAAGTGGAGAAACTCGGGCCACGCACTCACACATCATATGGTCCTGTCCAAAATTATCCTCCTCCTTTTCAGCTATAGAAACTGAACTCCAAAACCTCTTGCAGACGCCAGTTACTATAACTGCTGCTTTCTATTTTCTTCTACAACCAGTCATGTGCACCTTGGACAATCACACTACTTATCTCACTGCGGAAGTGCGGGCAGCAGTAAAATAGTACACCCGAGGAGGGGGCCTACTGCAGCCACAGAAGGGAACTGGGGCTACGGAGGGGAGGGGCAGGGGAAACACCATGCACCACCAATGAGCGCAGCAGTGTGGACAATGATCACTGTACTGTAGAAGAGAACTGGGGTGGAATACGGTCACCATCCTGTCTCTCTTCTACAGTAATAGCAAAATGTAAGCATGGCTCCACCCATGCAGCCATAAAAATGGAATGTTTACATGCAATACAGGGATTCCAAGTTCAACTCTATTCTACTAACAGAATGTTCCTTTCCCAACATACTGTATATACACACACACACACAACTCAGTGGCTCTCTCTGAAACTGCTGTCATTGCCAGCACACACACACACACAAAACAAAGGCCTCATGTGGAGCCAGACCCTCAGTTTTATCCCTGTTAATAGAGATTTCCCTGATAAGCAGGTAAAGTTAGAAGGAAGGTTTTAAATTGTCAGCAAAGGAACACTTGTAATAAAAATGATGAACAATACTTAATGTTTCAAATTTTTTTATGTGTGTAAGGAAAGTGTGATGATCAAGCAAACAACATTTAATTAATTTGTTTTGTTTTTATGTTGTCTTGCATGCACAAGTAACATCTTGCAGTAGTAGCACATTCAGAAGTGTGTCAGTGTTGTGGTGAATGCAGGGGACGCTTTAGTAGGTGCATCCCTCAACCACTAATTAGCGAGCATACTGGCAATGACAGCAGTTTCCGAGAGAACCATGGAGTTGAAAGAAATCTGCTGCTCCAGTGAGGTGCAGTTTCCTCACTGGAGTGTCAGATTACAAGGCTCCATTACGTACTTTTCCTGGTGAAACATTCCAATAAATATGGCGTCTCCTGCCGCCCACCCCACAATCCCCACTAAGCCGACATCAGGGATGCCCAGTCCCCATCGGCATCATGTTCCATACACACACACAAACGCATACGCACACACACACACACACACACACTTTCTTTGCCGACGGGGCTGCCCAATCCCCATTGGCATCATGCCCCCCCCAACTCGTGGCACACTGGGAGACCACCCCAGTGTGCCCAAAATCATGTTTTTTTACCTGTAAATAAGGAAAACAGTCCCCTAACATCCAGTTTCCTTTTTTCTACCTGTGGAAAAAAGGTCCCTCGTCATCCTGCCGCACCCCCTTCCCCAACCCGCACCCACTCTCTGTGAACCCCACCTTCCTGCACCCCCCTCACACCATCCTTACCTTCAGAGGGCCAGTGCTGTGATCTTCTGTGGAGTGGGAACACGTCTGAACTCTTCAAAAGCCAGCCGGGAACTGAACAAAATGCAGTAAGCTTTATAATGGCAGGTAATGGGGGGTTTCAACTTAGGTGGATATCTCAGCCATTTTGGGGAATTTTGGTACCAGATTTTCACCATGGGGTTCTTGGGACCCCACCTCATGAACACATGCAGTGTCATCTTGTTACTCGGTCCCAAAAGGTGATTTCACGGTCACTGCACGGAGTCATCTTTTGATATCGATTAACAAAATGCCAGTGCCACTGTTCATGAGGTGGTGTCCCAAAAAGCACATGTTGCAAATTTGGTAAAAAAATTCCAAAATATGACTGCATTATGAGCGTGCATTGTGCAGTTTCCATGCATGCTCGTAACTTCGACAATTGCTAATATTTTCACTCAAGATTTTCAACATTGCCATTTTTTTCTCACCTCCTTATGAACAGTACAGCTGTCATTTTTCACATCCTGCCCAAAATGCATTTTCACACCTGTGGTGCACAATGGCACGGTTGCAGTGGGAAATCAACTTTCAGGACAGATTAATAAAATCACAGTGCCACTGTTCATAAGGAGGTCCCAAAATGCCTATGTTGAAAATCTGTTAAAAATCCCCAAATAATTGGTTTTCGGGCGTCGTTGCACAGTTTCTATGCACACTCGTGACTTCAATTTTTCATATTTTCACTCCAGATTTTCAATATTGCCATTTTTTTACACCTCCTCATGAATAGTACAGTTGTCATTTTTCACATCCTGTCCAAAATGTGTTTTTACACCTGTGGCGCCCTGTGCAAAATCACCTTTCAGTTAATGAACCGATAGTGCCACTCTTCAAGAGGTGGGGCCACAAAAAGTGCATGTTGAAGATTTGGAGTGAAAATACCAATAAACGCCCGGGCGTTAGGGTTTCCAACTGAAACGGCCCACCCTGTAGAGACTGACAGGTGTCAGGGGTGTGACTTGGGATCATCGGCTGTAATGATCATGCCATTCCACCCCCGCCCCCACCGTGCAGCCAGTGACAGGCATCGAGGTGTGCCTTGGAGTCTTCGGCCTCAAAATTCACCCCATTCTCCTATACTGCACCCTTCTCAGTGTATTTCCTTATGGAATGGGGTGAGTGTAAGGCCCAAAGACCCCAAGGCACACCGGAACACTTGTCAGTGTCTGCAGGGTAGGGTGAGGTAAAATGGCGTGAGCATCATGGTTGACAACCCAAAGGCACACCCCAACACCTGTCAGTCTCTGCAGGGTGGGGGTGGGGTTGGCGTCAGTTTAATACTTTACTGCCATTCCAATTATGCATCTCTGTAACTCCTGCACTATCAATACCATTGCCAGCAAGACAACATTAGGCATTGACAAATGCTTGTTATTTAAGGGTGACCTGCAAATTGTAGGTGAAGTCCACTCCTGCTTCCACATACCTTGCCATTTATTTATTTATTGAGTTTTTGTTTATGGGGTAAGGTGCACTAGGCAAACATTTGCTTATTTTCAGGCACGATCCAGTAGAATACAAAGTAGACTATTACAGTGCAGACAATGATAACACATAGTAACAGCATAAGAACCAGAGGGGTACATTTCTGTGCACAACACGAGTTTGTGAAGGAGTCCATTTGAGTACAAATTCTATACAATTCCATACTGTGACAGTGAATATGGTAGCAACTAAGAACAGAGATTGGCAAGAGGAAAAAGACATGATATAGCACATGCCTGAAAAGCGGGGCAGCATAAAAGAAGTGTAAGTTCATGGAAACATTAAAAAGCAGTCAATTAAAAACAGGTAACAAAATAAACAAGTGCAAAGAGCAAACAAATGTTGGTGGCTTGAAGAGTACTGTAGGCAGTGGTTATGAACAGGAGCAGACTGCACGTTGAAGCAAGTACGATTGGTATAGGCACTGGAAGGTGCGGGCAACCGAGCAGTGTCTAATGTGGGCTGGTATACTGTTCCATAGTTTCAGGGCAGCAACAGCGAAGGCCATCTTTCCATGTTTGGTCCTAGTTTTGGGGATAGAGAGAAGGTCTAGTTTAGAGGATCTGATGGAGTAGGTATTTTATAAGGCACCAGGAGAGAGGCTAGGGACTGGGGCGCTTGGTTCTGCAGTACACGGTGGATAACGCTGCCTAATGAGAGATCACGAAGAGCAGTAGGGGAGGGACAACCTAGTTTGGCATACAATGTACAGTGATGAGCAAGTCGACTGCATGCCAGGGCGAAACAACAGATATTATTATATGCCACAACCCACATATGCAGGATACAGCCTGAGGCATTAGAAAATATGGACAGGCCATGGGATAATTTGGGGAGTAATAGACCACATGCTATTGAAATGCAAGCTGTTGGGGAAAGATTTGGGTTGGTTCGATAGGCCAATCCAAGACTGATGTTAACAGCCTTACAAATGGAAGTTACATGTAGTGAGAAGTCAAGGGAGGGATCAAGAGTCACACCCAGGTATTCGAAGAAGTTTACAGAGTCCTGGGGCAGCTGTTATCAAAGACCACTTTGAATGGGGTACAGATGTTTTTTAATTGGTGGGTAGTTCCAAACAGCATAGCTTGGGATTTAGAGGGGTTCATAAGTAGCTTATTCTCTTTGAACCAGATTTGAATGGCCTTTTGATCTGCTGTGAAGGTACTATTAATGTCAGCTACATTCTGTGCACTAGTAAAGAAGACCAGGTCATCAGCGTATGGTAGAGGGGTACTGTATGCAAAGCAGTGGTGAATTAAGTTCACTTGTAGGGAGAAAAGGAGAGGCCCGAGTACAGACCCCTGAGGGACACCAATGGTGGCGGGTACATTGCCAGATAGGGTGGAGACAATCCTGACACATTGTTGTCTGTTGGTGAGTTAGCTCCTAAACCAAGGTAGGGCATGCTCTTATATCCCAAGGTACTTAGTGTAATATTACAACAGGGTGGGGGCGTGTGCTATACCGGACCGCCAGGCGTAATGAGGCCCGACACCACAGGTGGAGGGCCTATAGCCCCTGAAGGTCCGTATAGCACAATACCTAATTCTGGAGGGTATTATTGCACTTAGAAAATGGGTACTGTAAAAAAAAAAAAACATAGTTAAAAAATGTCAATGAAAAATAAGTTTAAAGTAAGTTTTGAAATAAAATAGTTCCTCCGCCTGCAGTTGACTATTGTTATGTCTGAAGACAGTACTTAAAAACTGCCTCCTTTTGTAAGTTTTGTTTTTCTGCAGTATCTTTTCCTTCCCTGCTCCTCTCCCCCAACCCCAACAGAAAAACACAGGCACAGAGACTGTCAATTTAATTTGTCTTCCTGCAGTTTCTTGCTGCCGCCCCCCCCAACACACACACACACACATACTGTATGCACACATTGCAGGTGAATGATCATGCTATCAGGAGCTGCTTAGAGGGTCAGAAGGTGAATGGAGAGAGCTGGCAAAAAAAAAAGAGTTGTAAGTCCCTAAAAACAGGCAGATTACTGTGTATTTTTTATTTTGTTATGTGGCTCCATTGAGCACCCTTACTTGGCAGTGCTACCATTTTAAATTAGATCAGGAGACAAATGCTGCTGACATGTGGGCAGCTGTGGAGGTGCTGAGAAGGTACAGAATAGTCCCACTGTTGCATGGGGTTTGCGCTGTCAACATCCTGTAAGCTTTCACTTAATATCACTGAACACCGTGGGTAAAAACTGCTAATGCTTATGAAGGTTAATTTTTGAATGGCACCATGGCTCAAATCTGTGAGCCAGGGCAAGTGTGCAGCATTTTTTTTTAACAAATAAGTAAATTTGGGGAAAAAAATCTTAAGGGACAGGCGGGTGGGCGGGGGTGAAGGAACGGAGCCGCACGACTCGAATATCTGAGGCAGGCGAGCGTGAAGCACTTTTAAATAATTTTCAGAAGAAAGTAGCAGTTCTGTGAGAAATGTAATTTTTTTAATTGCTTACTTTTCTTGACACTGCACTGCAGTTCAGTTGCAAGACTGTGTGTGTGGGGGCTTTTCTGTCAGGCTGCTTCGGGTATGAAAAGTCTTTCTGTAAGGCTGTTGCTTTGGTTACTTCGTGCTGGTGTTGCTAGGTACGTGCTACTGGCACCTTGTGGTACATTTTGCGAGACACTACCCATTTCTGTGCTGAAATTACATGCCAGGCTCTTTCTCTCGCTAACAGAGACAAAACAAATGGCGGCTATTTGAAAGTGAAGATTCGATCGTACCTGTAATATTGTGAGGTAATCAGGCAGCCAGAGGCTGGGACTCATTCCCGGTCTCTGTTGTCTGATACCCGACCGGCAAGTTAGTGCCATTGGCCAATCAGAAACTAGACTTTTCTCTACCCATTTTCTAACTTGCTGTAATGGAGAGAGTGATTTATCATATCAAAGGTCTTCGTTATGACTATGAATACGGCTCCAGTAAGCTCACCTTTGTCTAGAGTGGTGGAGATACTGCTTATCAGAGTGAGCAGTGCCTTAGTGATGCTGTTGTTCTGGTGAAAACCACGCTGAACAGGAGACAGAAGATTGTGGTTGGTGAGGCAGGAGGTAAGTTGGGTCAAGACAATTTTCTCGAGTACCTTACCCAGAAGTGGGTTGGATGGCAATGGGTCTATAGTTACTGATAATTTTGCTGTTCCCTTTTTTGAACACATGGACTAAACTGGCCACTTTCCAGACCACTGGTACAGCATTGGTGGTGAAGGAAATATCGAAAATTCAGGCAAGCAGAGATGCCAGTTCATAGGCAGCGAGTTTGAGGAGTTTGGCCTCTACACCATCCGAGCCTGCAGATCTGGATTCAGGGATCAGCCTCAAGAGCTTGTACACCTCAGAGATACTAATTTGTTTGAAATGGAAGGGGGGATGTTGCCCTGATGGAGTAGGTAATGGAGAGGTCTAACAATTCAAGGGGATAGAGGAAGCTTCTGTGCAAGCTGAGAGGTCTGAAAATACGTAGCTTGTTGAAGGCATTGAAGATAGTAAAGGGATTGTTACAGTTTACGCCCTCAATCTCAAAGTCCGGAGGGGTAAGGATACTGTCATGGCTGAAGGATTTCTTGATGCAATTCCAGAACGGTCAGGAGGGTTTATAAGAGGAGGTTAGTTGGGTTCTATAGAAGTTACTCTTACTCTGTCAGCTTGTTTGTATTTATGTCTGAGAGATTTGTAGGTGGACCACTCAGAGATAGAATTGGTGGCATTGTAAGCAGCCCAGCTTCTGTCTCTCTCTTTTAGGAGGGACAGGAGGAGGGTGAGTCAGCTATTTGGTTATAGGATCACGGACTCTCCTGGTGGTGATGGAGACATGTTTATCCTGGAGGCTAGAGAAGATGGTACTGAAATAAGAGATGGCCTGATTAATGTCAGAGGTAGCCCACAGGCAGGCCCCTAGCTAATACACAGACATGGAGGGCAGACTACATGACCAGGGGGGCAGTCACGCTTGCCGTCATCTGCTTAGTGAAAAATGCAGTGTCAGTCAGAAGCTTTTTATCTAATTGTAAATTACTTAGATCTTAACATGAAAAAGCTGTATAAGGTAAAGACTGTTCATGAAACTAAAGTTGACATCTTCTTGGATAATGGCATCTGGATTCTTCCACAAAGACATCCAGGTTGAGTTTTGAAGTCACATCACTTTCATATGACAGAAGAATGAGGTTTCTCTTCCTTTCATGGGTCATGCTCATCCTTTGGTGTGAGAAAAATATTTTTCAAACAAGAGAAGGAATTCTCACAAGCTGCAGTTGATGCTCCAAATAACATGACAGCAGTAGACATTTCAAAATTACACGGGAAAGCCTGTAATTCCTTGGCAGCTCCTAGAACTTCTTCAAATTCTTTGCACTTTTTCTCTTGTCCAACAGCGGTTTAAATACAGCCATTTCACAGCTTTCGCCTTCTCAATATCTAATCCAAGCAAGTCAATCAAAGCATGCAGTGATTCAATTTTTAAGAAGTCTGAAGAGCTGGTGGAATACATTGCTGACAAGCTTTTGTATAAGTTGGAGTTCTTCCCTGGAAAACTCCTTTGCAATTCACCACTGGTTTCATCAATCAATTCATGATAACTCTGGGACCAGTGATGCTCATTTACACATTGGAATACTGGTAAGCACCCAGTGATGACTGAATCTTGACATTTTGGGGGCAGCACCTCGGCTTTTTTGGTGGCATGACGTAATGCTAATGTTTCATCACATGCATCTTTCAAAACAGGGTGCTTGTATGAAATCTCTGAGAACAAATCTTCAGTCTTTTCTCTCTTTTGTTGAAGTGCTTCACAGGAAACAGTAATCAGTTCAAGTCCCTTAGCAAGGTGCATTACTTCTTTTTGAAGGTAATTGTTCACAGGAGCAAAAATGTTTAAAATCATTCTCATAATCTCAGTCAAGATCAAGGACTGGATGATTCTGTAACTTCCAACAGCCCTCTTGCTTCAACAGACAGATCACCAAATCCATTTGCAGACTGTGACATAATATTATTTCCAAGGTTTTCAGGTGACCAGTCCATCTTGTTTCCATGAGTCTTTGCAGGTGCTGGCCTTTGCAGGGCACACTCACTTCATGCCTGTGAAAAAATTTGTATAGAGAGTTACAATTTGAGAATATATCTGCCACTGTTTAGTTTGTCTCACCCACATAAGTAACCAACAGATGTAACTGGTGATTCAAGCAGTGTGTATAAGGTATTTCCTTGTTTTAATTTCTCTTGTAAAAGCTTTTGTACACCTCCTTTGCACCCTGACATAACAGTGGCACCATCAAAGCAAGAACATAAAGTATTTTGAGAGTCAACACTCAGTTCTTGCAATTGGGCTAGTCCAATAAGTCTCTGCTTGGGTTCACCATCAATAGAGTAGCGTAAAATAGTGGACACATTTTCTACATTCACAGCATCCCTTGTAGTGTCACATTTTAGGCAGAAGAACTTGACATCACCATTGTTTTGAATATCTTCAACAATATCTTGCAAAACCATCTTCTTCATAATATCAATTATTTCATTCTGAAGTTCAGCAGAAGAGTACTTTGCATTTCTCAGAATGATTTTCAGAGCATCCTTGAATACTGGATCTTGCCCTGCAATAAACTTAATTAGGCTGATGAAAATTCCTGATGAATTGTTCAAAGGTAAGATCCAAGTAATTGAAGTTGATGATATCTTGATCTCCTCTCAGAGGCAGCTTATTTAGAACAGCAAACTGGATCATGTTTCCCAAGGTTTTTACGTAGTACCCTTTTTCTTTTGATTTGTGATGATTACACCAAAGCAGCAATTGTGGCACCTGTAGCCTTTCTTTGCCTTGCTGCAGTCCAGTCAGCCATTGCATTCAAGTGGACTAAGCTGTGTTCATGTTTGTTGAAACCTTTGCCTTGAGAAAGTGCAGTTTTCCTATTGCAAAATCCACAATTGATAAAAAACCATATCAGATCCCATTCTACCAGCACTGCCAGGGCATGCGTACATCTGACAAGGAAAACAAAAGGCCTTATCAGCTGTACCAAAGTATTCCAACCATGACCGGTTCACATACCACTCCATTAAAACTATGCAGCACTCCCCCAATGTTTGTTTTAGGAAAATTAATTTTTGGTTGAGCTGGTTTGTGAGTTCCAGGATCTGATGGTATCGATGAATCATCCTTGATTGTATCTTAACTATGTTCTGGCATCACCACCTACATCCATGAGTCCCTCCAGGCCTCTAAGTCCTTCAGGAGGCCGTCCCAAAATCACATGAACTAGTCCTCTTGAAGCTGGCATTCCCCTCTTCCTCACTCCTCTTTGTCATAACTTGCTACTTCTCCCCCAACCCATCCCCCGCATCTATAATCTCTAAACTCACCTCCCTCACTTTCCTTTCTGCCTCCAGTGAGCTCCTCATCCTGGGAGACTTTAACCTGAACTGGTCTGCCCCACCAGCTCGACCAATCACACAGGAGATAGAGGTCCTCAATCTAATGCAACTTATATCCAACCCCATTAGGCTTAACCCTCTCTCCAACAACCACTCACTACTTGATTGGATTTTAACAACATACCCGCACAAATACTCCTCGACTGGTACTCTCCCAGATGCCTTTAGCAATCACTGTATCAACCACTGCTTCAGGAAGTCCTGGCCCCCCCAGCCCCTCCTAAGTACATGTGGTTCAGGCCTCTAAGGTCCCTGAATCAACAGTCCCTGTTAGCTGACCTATACCTCGCTGACTGGTCTGGTGTCTTCACCGCCCCAGACATAGACTCCACACTAGCTGCCTTCAGTTCTACTTTCCTGAATATCTGGAACTCCCATGACCCCCTCAAAAAGGTTGAGGCTGTGGCGCAGGCACCTCTTCTGGATCTCTCCTCACCTGGTAAAGCTCTTCAAAAATAGAGACCAAGCATGGAAAGTCTACAAGGCTTCCTCAGATGCTGCTGACCTCCCAAAATACAGAACTCTATGGAACGCCTGTACTAAGGCAGCGTGAACCGTTAAAGCCAATTTCTTTAAAGCCCAACTTGATGACTACCACTCCACTCCAGCTGCTTTCTGGAAGACTCTTCATTCCCTGCTAGGCTCTCCCTCTCAACCCACTCCTCCCAGCTCCCAATCCCCAGATGGCACCAGCGATACTGCCAATTTTATAAACCACTACTTTACCACCTGTGCTCTTCCCTTAAGGAATCCCCCCATCTCTCCATCATGCTCTCATTGATCTGCTCCCCAACACCCAGCCGCACTCACCTGCACTCCCTGCACCACCGCACATACTCTCACCCTTCCCTCCCCCCACCCAACCATACTTTCCCTCCCCATTTCCCCTCTTGAGGTACTCCACACCCTCAAATCTCTAAAATCCTCCAAACAGAGCCCAGATGGTATCAGTCGCAACCTTCTCAAAATATCAGGTCCAGCTATTGTCCCTCCTATCACCCATCTTTTCAATCTCTCTCTTTCTTCAGGCTCCTTACCTAAGGCCTGGAAATTAGCAAAGATCATCCCCTACACAAAGGGGGCAATCCCTCAAATCCCGGCAACTATAGGCCTATCTTACTCCTCCCCTCCCTCTCCAAGGTACTGGAATCTCTCACCTCCAAAAAGGCTAAACTCCTTCCTGTCCTCCAATGACATTCTGACCCCATATCAATCCGGCTATCGAAGAAATCACTTCACTTCCTCTTCCCTTCTCCACCCTACTAACCATAGTCACTCGGCCATGGACAAGGGTCACCTGACACTAGCTGTCTTCATAGACCTAGCCAAAGCATTTGACTCCATTGCCCGCAACATTCTTACAGATGACCTCACATCTATAGGCTTTTTGACCCCCACCATCAACTGGTTCAAGGCCTACCTCTCAGACAGGTTTCAATTCATACAGTTGGGCAAAATTAAATTCCCTCCTCCCCTCCCCTCCTCCACATCCTAGCAGGAGTCCAACAGGTGCTGATCCTTGGCCCCACCCTTTTCTCAGTCTTCATAAACAGCCTCCCACCTGCCTGCCCTGCCTCCCAGGTCCAAATGTATGCCAATGACTCAGTAATCTTCCCCTCCGGTCCCTACATAGCTCAACTCGAACATGTTCTACAGACTGACTGCCAGAACTTGCTGCATTGGCTTGACAACAAATCCCTCAAATGTAATACTAAAAAAAGACAGCATGGCTTTTGGTTCTGCCCAGAAGCTGGCTAAACTCACCGCCCCTCCTTCCTTGCATGCCCTACATGGGTCAAAAATCCTAGCAGTCGATAGCTACAAGTCTCTAGGAGTATGGTTAGACCCCAAATTGGACTTCTCGATACACCTTGACTCCATTCATAACAAGCTCCACCCAAAGCTAGACGTAGTATAGGCACAAAAACTCTCTCCTTACCCATCAGGAAATAAATATTTTCTAAGTTAATCCTCCCCTCCTTCGACTACACCGATGTGGTCTGCAGCTCAGCCCCTCTATCCTCCATCATCAAGCCTGACCCACTGTTCCATGCCTTCTGTAGCTTCACCACTAATCTCCCTTATCGTATGCACCCCTGCCTCCTTTACCATATCATCTCCCTCCCCCCTAGCAAATAACCGGCTTGCACACTGTGTATCCTTCATCACCAAGTTCTGGTTCAACACTCTCCTCTCCTACCTCTCCTCCCTCTTAGCCTCAGACCCCTGCTCTAGCTATATTCTGCATTCCTGTGACCAACACTCTTTCTCACTAGCGACTCTGCACTCTCTCGCTGGGCATCAAGCCTTCACCTACCAACTCCCTGCCCTGTGGAATTCACCACCCCTCACGGTCTGCAGCTTGTCAACTGTTGCATCCATCAAAAACTACTTCAGATGTCTCCCATTCCTCCCTGTCTCTGCCACCCCCCACTTAAACCCTTGTCCATCTGCTTCCTTACCCCTGTTCTTCTCCCCTTCACCCCCCACTCATCGATCGCCCCACAACAACATATGCCCTTATTGTTGTGTATAAGTATTTTAGCTGTGAACCAACCTCATGTAATTGCCTCCATGTCCTCTGTATTACTGTTCATACTCATGGACCATTGTTTTGCTGTTTTGTTATTGACCTGTGATCTGTACCTGTACCAGTTTCAAACTATTGTATAACATACATCTTCTGACTACTGTATTTATTCATGCATTATTGCTTCACTGTATGGTTTTGCCCTGTGAGCTGCACCAATGCTGATTTCTACTATAATGTATGGTAGAACGCTGTTAATCTTAGGAAATCATAATTTCTTAAGGTTGTTAACCTATCAATGTGACGTAGAAATGTTGTTAACCTATCGCTGCTTTCATGCGTGATAGATTAACAATGAGGATCAACCTGCGCGTGTGCCGCCTTTTTTTTACACTGGAACCAGCGGATGCACGCAGTGGTAACGGAAGGACTGAACGGCCGTGGTGGTGACTATATTTCAAAAAATAAGGAGCCATTTTCCTTTTTTTGTGGGACCATACACTATAAAAAATAATGTATGGTCCTTCTATCGGCAGCCGGTTACTGTTAATCATCTCGGGGTTGCCATGGCGATGTAAACCTCTCGAGGTTCACTCTCGAGGTTTACACAGTCACCCTGGCAACCTCTCGACAGTTAACAGGCCAGTTACCGATAGAGGACCATACATTATCCTCCATGTTGTCCTTTACTTTAGCAGCCTGTTCCAATTTTAATTGTTGTGCACTATCTTTCTATCAACTGTATTCTGTACCAATTTTAATTATAGTGTATTGTGGAGTGTTGCTCTGTATAGAATTCCATCCCTTTCAAAATGCTGTTGCACCATAGTTCAAAGGTCATGGAATGTGATTCTACCCTACTGTGGTGGAACAGCATTCTAGAACCTGTGGAGAATGCACGAGTCAGTTTCATTTTGAAAGCAAAAGAACTCACAAACACATATTTCACATAGTACTATACACTATAAAAAAAAATACAGGATGAGCAACTCTATGCACAACCAGTGTGTTTTGCCACCTCAGGGTTCTGATTCCCTCTGACCTCTCGAGGCTTGGCTCTCGAGGTCAGAGGTCAATCAGACCCTGTAGACAACACACTGGTTGTTCAATTGCTACCATCCAGTATTCTCTATGTACTTTCTTTGATCAATTCAAAACTATACCCTTACCTTTGCCCCGGGTCGCACCTGGAATCGAGCCTTGGCTCAGTGTGCCTTTCCCGGTTATCAACTTTTAAATAAATAAATTCTGTAGTACCTGTAGAAGTAGATGATGAGTTTAGACGAGTCTCTTTATGAGATGTACAAATAAAGTCCATTTTGAAATCTCACTAGACATTTAACATCTGTTATTGCAAATAAGTGTATTTATTTTAAGTCAAATACATATGGATAGATGATACAACTTTAATTTCAGTGTATAAAAATTAAAAACATACAGCCACTTCAGTCTAAATGGCTGATGGAGTCAAATGTCTCCCCC
Source organism: Neoceratodus forsteri (assembly GCA_016271365.2). Classification (NCBI taxonomy): domain Eukaryota; kingdom Metazoa; phylum Chordata; order Ceratodontiformes; family Ceratodontidae; genus Neoceratodus; species Neoceratodus forsteri. The sequence goes on from CM057456.1 coordinate 1,731,005,549, forward strand.
TGCTCTCTATCAGAGATACCACAGGGATCAGTGCTGGGACCGGTCCTATTCAACATCTTCATCAGTGACATTGCACAGGATATAGAAGGCAGAATTTCACTGTTCGCTGATGACACAAAGCTCTGTAATAGAGTAGACACACCAGAGGGTGTAGACAGAATGAGAAGGGACCTGCAGAAACTTGAAGAATGGTCAAGGGTTTGGCAGTTGAAATTCAATGCAAAGAAGTGCAAGATAATGCATATAGGGCACAAAAACCTTGGCACAATATATCAGTTGGGGGTGAGGATATAGCATGCACCAAGCAGGAAAGGAATCTTGGGGTTGTCATCTCTGATGACCTCAAGGTGAGGAAACAGTGTGACAAGGCATCAGGTAAAGCAAATAGGATGCTGGGATGTATAGGCAGGGGCATCACCAGCAGGAAAAGGAGGTCATAATTCCGCTATACAAGACACTAGTGAGGCCCCACCTGGAGTACAGTGTACAGTTCTGGAGACCATACCTACGTAAGGACATAGACAGGGTAGAGAAGGTTCAGAGGAGGGCAACAAAAGATGGTGCATGGGTTGCATCACAAGTCCTATGAAGACAGGTTGAAGGAACTGAACATGTGCTCCTGGAGGAGAGGAGGGAGAGAGGGATATAATAGAGACATACAAGTATCTTACAGGGAGGAACAGGGTGCAGGAAAACACTATTTTTAAGCGAAAAGATGTTTCAGGACTAGAGGCATGGGATGAAGTTGGAGGGAGGACGATTCAGAGGAAACATGAGAAAGAATTTCTTCACAGAACGGTGGTGGACAAGTGGAACACCCTGCCAGAGGAAGTGGTGGGGGCTGAAACAATCACGGGATTTAAGAATGCATGGGATAGACATAAAGGAATTCTAGAGGTCAGGGGTAAGGGGAAATAGACTTCTAGGAAAACAAACTGAACTTACAAGCTCAAATGGGCAGACTAGGTGGGCCATAGGCCCTTATCTGCTGACACTGTCTATGTATCTATATATCAGTCTCCTTTGTCAGCACTCAGCTCAGTCAGTAGTGCTTTATTTAATTTTTTAATCTAGTTGTTTAAAGAGGTACAAAAAAGTTTTATATGTTGTGTTTTGTTTGTTAGGTTTAGTAGATTAGTAAAGTCTTAATAATATGGAGTCATCGTTATTTAATGTTTATTCCTTTTTACTACTGTTTTATCTTCGGAGTGCCTTCGCATGCAATATGTATGACTGTGTATACATTCCTTTGTTCCTTATGTACTCTGACATCATGTAAATCCTTTAACTGTGGCATTCTAAGGCTTACTAAAATTTGTTTGTTATTTCTAGTTGTTATGCTTTTGAATATCAATAAACAGATGAAATACAAAAACCTTTGCTGTGAAGTGCATTTTATTTTGTACTTATTAGTCTTTCACTGGCCAAGGGGCAAACATCAGACTCTTAACCTGCCACTAGCCTCTAGCCTGTAGTATTGTCTGCTGTCTCCCCCAGACACAAGTGTCTCTGAGACAGTCCCACTCCCACTCAGAGCAGCCAGCTCAGCAGTGCTGTATTTTTTTAAACCTAGCTTTTTTTATATTTTATTACTTATTAATCTTTCTTTCATCAAATACTTAGCCTGCCTTGTGTAATACTAGCCTCTAGTACATACACCCCCAGACACACATGAGTGTGGCAAAATGATAAATACTGTCAGTAGCATGTAGCAGACTTAAAGGGACACTGTCAACCCCCTTCGGACTTAAAGTGTCCCTAGTTTTAAAAATGCATTTTATGATTGTTCTCATTCTATAGAGACTGCTGTTGTAGCTGGTTGTTTGATTCCGACTCCTTTTTCCTTTTAAAAAATAAAAAAACTGAGTGTCAACCATACTGGTGTTACCACACCAAAACATGTTTGTTTACATTTCTTGACCAACTACAACTGAATCTTTCCTGGACTCAGAAACACCCCCAAAACTATCTAGCTACTCTTTATGCAGTGGAAGTAGAGGAGACTATTGTATCACAAGTGGCTGCACTGTTTGAGGGTGTTTTTAATGTTCAGGAGGTATGCAGTAAGCTGAGGTAAACAATCTGGAGCAAAATAAAGCTATGTATACCTATACATTCCCATGCACTTCAGTCCTAATAAGCAAAGAGGCAGATTAAACAACCAGCAACATCAATGAATTTTAGAGAAAGTAAGCAATCATAAAATGTGGGGTTTTATCTGAAATAATATGATGCAACTCCTATCACAAAACTTACAGCATGAAGTTTGCTCTCAGTATAAAAATCTTTGAAATGAGGGGTCACACATGTTAGTAGCATTAATTTTTTTTTTACAGAGCATGTAATGATGAAAATTTATATTTTTTCTTAAAAAAAACTCAAAAAACACCTTAGAAGTGGCAAATGTCTGTTGTATGATGGTTTTCCATCACGCCAACATCTGTGCATTACACTGCCACAGTTTAGAGCATTTCTGAGCTGTTTAACATAATAAAACAGACCGTAAACTAAGGCATGTGCCAACACATAACACCAGTAAACCAACTGAACTCAGAAAAATGCTCTGCACAACTGCCCACATGATGCACAAACCACGATAACTGAAAAAGTATGCCTCCTAGCCCCTAGACACCTGCACAGAAAATGTTCACAATAACAAGAGCTTTAAAATGATGGGTCACTTATGTTAGTGGCATTTGCAGATATTTTTTTACAGTTCTTGAAATGATAAAAAAAAGAGCATTTATTTACACTTTGTTCCCAAATAAAAACCTACATCATAAAATGTACACCTCCTAGACCCCAGACACCAGCATGATAAGTGTCCACATTAAAGAGACCTTTCAAATGATGGGTCACACACGTTTCTAGCATTTACAATTTTTTTTTACAGTACCTGAAACAGAGGAAAATCACATTTTTACACTTTTTTATCCCCAAAAAACTAAAATAAAAAAGTATACTTCCTAGCTCCCAGATACCAACATACTAATTTTTCACAGTGAAAAGAGCTTTCAAATCAGGGATCACACATTTCTAGTAATGGAGAAAAAATTGCATTTTCTTCACTTTTTAACCCAAATTAAAACCTAAAAAAGTAATTTACCCTATTTAACTCAACGGTGACCCCTATCTTAAAGTCAGTATTCTGGTAGGTAGGAATGTTTCCTAACGACCTGTACTTTTCAATAACCTGATCCCTGATTGATTGATCCAAAAAGTGCATAAGAAGTGCAGGATGCACATATGCTCTCTGGGGATGAGATGAAGTGAATACCTGACGCACATATGCACTATGGAGACTAGAGGAATTTTCCTGATGACGTACATATGCACTATGGGGCTGAGTGAGTTAACTAATAAGGTCTTTGAGCTGACTTGCTAGTTGTTTGCTTTTTTTTTGCCTCCAAGACACTCCCACTCAGGTCAGGAAAGTCAGCTCAGCACTGCATTGCTGTATTTTTTTAAGAAAATCTAGCTGTTAAAAGTTCTTTCTTTCTTTTTTATAGCCTTTCTTTCATTGGCCAAGTGGCCAACACCATCCACCACACTTAGCCTGCTTCCTTGCCTACTAGCCTCCAGTACTCCCCCCAGACACAAATGTGAGTGTGACAAAATGATATATTCTGGTAGTAGCATGCAGCAGTCATAACTAATAAGGTCCTTGAGCTGGTTTGCTGGTTGTTTGCTTTTTTTGCCTTCAAGACACTCCATTCCCACTCAGATCAGGACAGTCAGTTCAGCACTGCACTGCTTTTTTTTGTTTTGTTTTGTTTTTAAGAAAACCTAGCTGGTAAAGTTCTTTCTTGTTTATAGTCTGTTTTTCATTGGCCAAGTGGCCAACACCATTCACCACACTTAGCCTGCCTCCTTGCCTACTAGCCTCTTGTACAAACTCCTTCCAGATTAAAGTGTCAGTGTGACAGAATGAAAAATCTCTCAGTTAGCATCTAGCCTGCAGCAGACTTGACTAAACTCTTTGAGGTCAGCTTGTTCACTCACATAGCCGTTGCCAGGGGGGTTCATCTGGTTTGAAAGAACCCCCCTTTTTTTCTTCATTTGTAACATTTTTTCATCATTTCTGTTTATTTTGTGACTGTCACAAAGTGCTTATGCACACATGATGAAACCCAGCACTTTCTCTCTGCATGCACCTCCTCCCATCTACTGCCAATCAGCTCCCTTAGTGCTAGTAAGATGACTTGAAAAGCTTTATGTGTCTTTCTCCGCACTCTCCCACTATGACTAGCTAGCCAATTGGAGCTCACGTCAGCATCGTGAATGTGACCGGAATACAGCATGGCCGCTGCCCACAATTCACACTGTCAGCTAGCACTCGAGGAAAATGGAGCATGGCGGCAGGCTCAGAGACGACGTCTCCAGGACAGCAAAAAGAAGTAGAGGACCTCGACTTATAATATTATCGGTCACCGGCAGGTAAATTTTGCTGCCCACTATTGCCAAAGATGTGCCCCTTAATAACTGTATATCAAGGGATAGGCTGTGCATTTGGGCAAGGGAGCTGTTCAGGTGGGCAGGCTGAAGATTTAGAAATAAATTACTTAAATCCTGCTCTATACAAAATGCAAAGTTGTTATGTTTCATATGCCTGTTTTAACTTTTCATAAGTTAAGTAAAAGAGGTACCACAGTGGAAAAGCAATGCAAGTGTTTGGAAGGGTCTGGCTGGGATCTACACTGCCACCTCACTAACTGTGCTGTTCAGAGAGATCTTCACTAAGATCCCATTTTCATTGACATTCAGTTCCACTTTTGTCTGTGTCATCTGTGCCAGATGCTGTTAAAACAAATACATTGTGATAAACGTTTTCTCCAGATGACCACATGTGTCAGTAGAATGACATTTGTTGCTACAGTTCAGTGTTATGAACATACTCACTATACTTCTGGAAGCATGGTGGTTGGGGGAGGTAGGCATTTAGGAGATGGTAACTTTGCACTGGGAATCCCCGCCACTGTAAAATTACCTTTCCCCTCACTCCCTTTGTCATGCCTGCCACATTGGAGAATGGAGTGGGGGCAACAAGCATAGTACCCAATATTGAACTAAGAACAGGGAGGCAGTATAGCGCAGTGGTTTAAGACTCTGAGCTGCAAATCTGGAGACCTGGGTTTGAATCCCAGAGCCCCCACTTGCATACTGTGTGACCCTGAGCAAGTCACTTAACTTCCCTGTGCTCCCAGGTTGCACCTGTAAACAAGCTTTCAGCTTAGTGTGCCACTCATGGTTAAATGATTGGAAAAAAAAATTATGTTACAGATTTTTACCAAGCAGGGTGCCTGGTATAGAAACACAGAACCATAGACAATGATGGCAGAAAAAGACAGAGGTCCATCCAGTCTGCCCAAGTTCCTTATAATCCCTGGAACCTGCCATTTCTCCAGGGTACTAACCCTCCCCATCCTCTCATTATTCTCCTCCTTGGTCCTGTCACCCCCAGTAACCACTATTCCCTTCATTATGTCCCAGCTCTGCTTGAATTCCCTGACTGTTTTTGCACCTACCAATTCAGCCGACAGACTGTTCCAAAGTTAAACCACCTTATCTGTAAAGTAGAACTTACTCACATCTCTCCTGAACCAACTTCCTGCTAATTTCCATTCATGTACATGTGATCACAAATTGGTACTCAGGTTAAATAATACCCCACAGTTCACTTTGTTAATTCCTTTAAGGAACTTGAAGGTCTCTGTCATATCTCCCCTCTCCCTTCTGGTCTCCAGTGAGTACATATTTAGTGCCTTGAGGTGCTTCTCATAAGATCTGCCCTACTGTCCCTGAATCATTTTTGTTACTCTGCACACCAGCAGATATAGCTGCAGATATTAAAGCTGATAACATAATATATCTGAGACAATGCCTTAGGTATATTACAGTAGCAGCATCTTGCTGCCCTTTGGTACTGAATACATATATGTATTTACCCTGCAGCCAGCCAGATAATTTTGCTTAGGGCAAGGGGTGTAGGAGATTTCAGATATGACTTCTTTAGCTTCAAAATAAGCCACAAAATGCACCACAGAGCATCTAGGACCCCATGGCTTCTGGGGTCCCGGTGGCCCTAAGACCCACAGCTTTTTTTAAAAGATTGCAGGCTGCATAAAAAGAACCCCCTTTGTGAAAACCCTGGCAACAGCCCTAACTCAGCTGGTTGTTTGCTGATTTATTTATTTTTTTGCCTCGAGACAGCCCCACTTAGGTCAGACAGTCAGTTTAGCAGATGAGAGCACTGCTGTATTTTTTTAAACCTAGCTGTTACTTATTTTTTGTTGTTTACATTAGTCTTTCACTGCACTGGCCAAATGGGACAGTGGCCAACACCAGTCAGCCTTGCCATAGGTGCCTTGCTATTGCTACCGGCAGGCTAGCCCTACTCCCCCCACCAGACAAGAGTGACTGCACGACAATCCTCCTCTCTCAGTACAGTTGGCGGGTGCTGCAGCACAGCAGCGGTTGCAAACAACAGAATAAGCTCTTGTCTTAAAAGAGCTTTGTGTTGTTTGTTGTGTTTGCTATTGAACTGTCTGGAGCAGCTCTGTGGCTCAGACCCTGTCACCCAGCTCCATTTTGTTGTCGAGCTCCTCTGACTCTCCCCTGAGTCCTCAGTCCACTCCCCTCCCTCAGCCACCCATGGACCACCTGTTTTTTATCTCCACTTTTACTCTGTTCCCAGACTCCCATTCCCGATCCTCTCAGACATGCCACACACAGTGACAGCAGGCAGGCAAGTTGGGGCAACTACAAGATAGACAAGTGCTCTGCTGAGAGCTTTTGAATTTGATTTATTCTTTCTCCCTGACCCTGTTGGAATCCCAAAAAACTGCAGTGGTCAGTGGAGGGTTGGATGACGAGGATTCGGCTGCGTCAAGCGTTCGCAATCACCACACAAAGAAAAGCTTGCTGACTCAGTCTCTGTGCTCAGGCTAAATTGCACCTCAGACAGCAGATTCAACAAAATTGCACACAGCATGCATTGAATAAGTATAACAGCTGCAGCAGGACTCAATAGGAGGTGGGAGTAACACTGAAGGACACCTAGCATTGGTGCCCGATTCAGAAGTCTCCCATCTCCACCCCCTTCCCTCTATCCCACTGGCTCTTTTTAACTGTCCATGTTACTGCCACAGAGTCACTCATGACTGAGCATTGTGGTGTCAGCTGATTGCGAGGCTCTGCTCCTGTTCCCCACGCATGCGCAGCTCTGTGGTCTTCTCATGAAAGTTGGAAAAAAAAGGTAAATTTCATCACGGCAATCGAGCATGAGCCAGGCTGGAAAATGCAGTGCATGCTCAGACTGCCAAAAAAAATTAATAACATTGCAGAACACTACAGGGGGGCAAAGAGGTTTATAGGGGGGCAGTGCCCTCTCATGTCCCCCTTTCACTACCGGCCTACCCACAGGTAGGGCCAATCAAGGCAGGCCACCTCAGTTTTAAATTAAGAGGGGTCCAAATGAGAAAAGTCACAAAAGTTAATTAGGTGAGCTGAGACTTTAGGGGATTTGGCATGCCACACACAGATAACTAGGGAGTGGTCACTGACTGAGTAAGGGAGGACATCAGAGCAAATTATTTTGTCAACATTGGGGGCTAACAACAGTCAATAAGGGTGGTGCTTTGTCCATTTTTAGACAGCCCAGTAGGATAGGAAATTAATTGGGCAAGGAGCAGCTTATTTAGGGATAGTTCTATTGCATGTCCGCTACATTTTAACAATCTATGTTGAAATCACCAGGATTACAAAGTCATTCTTATTCACAAGGGGATCAATGGTATTAATTAGGATGAGGAGGCCTTGCAGGCTGGTAGCAGGAGGTAGGTAAACACAAAAGATGTGGAGTTTCTTGGTGTTTGGTCTTCTTTCCCCTTAAGATTGTGTGTGTTTGTGTTCATCTCTGTCAGTAGTTTAGTTTTGTGGATTTTCATGTGTTTCTGCTTGGAGGAACTGGACCATTTTTGGACATGACATCTATGAATGTTTCCTGGACTAAAAAACTGCAAAACATCACCACCAGGTATTGGCACTCTCATCATAAATCATCTGTTTTTGAAAGACATCAAAAGCAAAAGTAAGGTCAGTAAATTTGTTTCACAAGCTCTGACCTGTGGAGTGTTGCACTGAAATACATTTCCGTCTGACTTGTTCTTACAGGATCTGTGCTTGTCTTTGAGGTCTATTCACAACCATTTTGGAGAATAAAGGGAAGACACTAACAAAGGATTTTTACATCCTGCATATGCCCCAAGCCAATGTTCATCACCTTCAGGAATGTAACACATTCTGGGTCTTTGATCTACAATAACAACAGTTTACTGGTCCCCAGTAGTTCACCATTTCCTGTGGATTTAATTATTTTTCATCATTCGACTCCTGGTACCTTGGTCAAGATTATTATACTACATATCCCTAAACATAACTATCTGCATGGTTTAATATTACTGCATCAAGAATGCAACCTAGTTCTGCTTTAGAACATGCGTGTTAACAATACACGTGCTGGTAAAGAGGGGTCTGTTCTTGAATGCAGCGAGGCACATCATGGCCCACAGAAAAAATGTCCCCTCTCATGTACTAACCAAAGACCTGACATTTCTCCCGTGCCTGCTTTTACTAATGGTGGGGGATGTTGAGAAAAACCCTGGCCCCCATGGAACAAGCATACCAAACCTCATGCCCACTGCGCCCGAATGGGTTAACACCAAGGGACTGAGGCTAGTACAAATGAACATCAACAGCCTCAGACTCAAAGTGCACAAACTTGAAACCTGGGCTAGCTTCTACTCTCTAGACATAATTGCCATCTTGAAAACCTGGCTAAAGCCCAATATTCTTCCACACAAGGTGGAATTACAGGGGTTCCAATACGTTTAGAAAAGACAGGAAAGGGAAGAAATGCGGAGGAGTCCTCCTCTATGTAAAATCCCAACTCAAAGCTACCCAGATGACTACCCCTGATCTTGAAAGAGAGGGCTGCGAAGCAGTGTTCACACAACTCCTCCTAGGGGGAAGAAAGCCTCTTGTAATTGGATGCATATACAACACCCCAAAGAAAGCAATGGGAGCCCTGAAAATACTCACAGACACCGTGCTAAACATCCCCGACAAAGAAAAGTTTATACTGTGGGACTTTAACCTTACCTGGTGTGCCAAACTAAAGGGTGAAGTAAAAGACAGCCTAGAAGGAGCGAAATCAACCCAACTAATAAGTGAACCTACACGGTTCAGCCATAAAACTGGAAACCATACCACCCTCGACTGGGTGCTAGCATCCAATCCTGACAGAGCCAAAATAGTTGGAACATGCGCAGACTCCCTCACTGACCACACGCCAGTCTTTCTGGTGTGGAAAAATAGCCACCCCAAACAACCACCAAGGACTTTCTGGCCCGGAAACTACCCTGCATCGCACAAAGGGGCCTTTTTGAAATCTCTGTCAGAAGTGGACTGGGCCCAGACTCTCGACAACCCAACCATAGACAAAGCCCTGGAGGGTTTTACCAAGCACTTCCTATCAGTGTCCAATAAACATGCACCCCTTAAAAAGATCAGGGTCAAGGGCCAGGATGCCAAATGGCTTAACCCAGATCTGAAGGGCAACATGAAAGAAAGGGACAAACTCTGGGGCAAATTTAAAGTTATAAATCTGCATCAGGACTGGGTTAAATACCGGGAAGCCAGAAACATCTGCAAGAGGGAGCTCAAAAAAGCCAAAAAGAATTACTTGCATGCTCTGCAATCCAGAAACCTGTCTGATACAAGAAAATTCTGGGGTCATATCAACTCGCTCCTAAAAGTCAAAAAAAGCAGGGTGACAGGGGAAATAAAGGTCAACGGGACACCTCTCACCACCCCAAAAGACACAGCAAACGCCTTCAATGACTTCTTCTTGGACCTACAGCAGTACAAAACCATCAATCCCAACCAAGGCCAAGGGAGCCCAGAGAATCAAGAGATCCCCCCCCGCAGGGCCCTTAATTCCACCTAAAACTTACATTGGTAGGGGAGGTACTGACGATGCTCAAGGGCATAAAACCAGAAGGTGTGACAGGCCATGACAACCTCGAACCTAAACTGTTGAAGACTGCAGCCCCCATCATTGCAGTACCGATAACCCAGCTGTTCAACAGGTTCCTGATGGAAGGGAGAGTACCTGCCCTATGGAAGGTGGCTTTTGTGACCCCAATTCCCAAAAGCAGGCCACAGGAGGACGTGAAAAATTTCAGACCAATCTCCATTCTCCATTCTCTGCAGTCTAAGCAAGTTACTTGAGAAGGTGGTCTACAAACCGGTCAATAAGTGCTTGGAAATTCACAACCTGCAAACAGACCAACAGCATGGTTTCACAAAGAGACACATCACTAATACGGCACTGGTAAGTATTATCACTGATGTGCATGAAGCTCTGGACCAAAACAAACTACTTGGAGAAGTCTTTATTGAGCTAACGAAGGTGTTTCACCTAGTCAATCACAAGCTGCTCCTAGGACAATTGGGTGGCCCAGAGTTTGACACACTGGCCCTAAAATGGCTTTCTAGTTACCTCCACGGCAGGACGCAAATGGTCCAGTGGAACGGTGCCAAATTAGATGAGCGTCCAGTGTCAGACGGAGTTCCACAGGGTTCTGTCCTAGGCCCTCTGTTATTCTCCTTATTCATCAGCAACCTACCCCTGCACTGCGGTGGAGCAAAGGTCACGCTATATGCAGATGACGTGGTACTGTACAGAACCGGCAAGGATTCAGAATTACCAAACTCGGAGCCGCAACAAGATTTCTCAATGCTAGAAGACTGGTTCCAGGCAAACAGGCTGGTCCTAAACAGCAAAAAGACCAAAGCCATTCTCTTTGGCCCCAAAAAGTTTGGCCCATTCCGGGCTAATCTTCTATCACTCTTTACCTCAAATGGAACAGGGATCAAAGTGTTGAACAATATCAAATATTTTGGAATGTTCCTTGACCAGGAAATCTCTTTCAAGAAACACAGAGACCACCTAACAACAATAGTAAACCAAAAACTTGGGCTCCTGTACAGACTAAGCTCCTACCCAACTAAAGAAACCAGGATTGCGGTCAGCAACAGGACTATCATTTCCATCCTGTTCTATGGTGCAACAATGCTTCAAGGACTGAGGGCAATGGAACATACCCATCTGAGTATGCTGTCCCACAGAATCAGTCGCTTCAATGCTAGGGCTCAAAGAATGGAGCACTACTGCAATGTACTACAAGTGCTAAACTGGCCACCAGTTGAAGTGAGACCCGCCTAACCCTTCCTGTGCTTAGCTTTCAAATTGCAGCAACCTGATTCCCCACCAAGCCTGGGAAATCTACTAGCCCCAAAAGCAAACAGGAGGGAACTCAGGTCGACTGAATGCAAGCTGCTAGAACCCCCAAGAGCCAGATCAACTATAGGACAATGGTCACCTAGAATAACCCTCCCCAAACTCTGGAACTCTGTATTTATATTTTAAATCAATGCTGTACTATACTGCCAAACCCTGGAGCTCCACATGGGTCCTCATTAAGTATGTGCAAGGTCTCATGGATATTCTAGCCCATTTAGTGATTTAGATACCACTACTGCTGTGAATATAACAGCAGTGGTTGGAATTTACTATACGGGTAAGTTCATGAAAAGGGATTACCAAAGTGTGACACGAGGGTCAATTTTTCAAATCCACAATAGATCAATTTTAATAAGCTTGTCAAGACACCATGACCCAAGAGTGAAAAAGGAACCAGACTATGAGATAACTCCCTAGCAGAGATTTGAGAAAAATCACCTTCAGTGTTCCACATGTAATGGTGGACACCAAACATTTCACGTGCTACAGTAGACACAACAGATGTTTAACCTAAAAAAAAAAACTTTACTTTTCTTTTTACTTCTTTTTCTACTAAGCATTTTGACCCAAGAGTATAAAAGGGACTATGCTGTGGGATAACGTCATATCAGACTTGAGAAAAAATCACGTTTAATGATCCACGTGTAACGGTGGACACCAAACATTGCATGTGCAACAGTGGACAACACATAACTGTTTAAGTTAAAAAAAGCATTGCCTGCACCCCTCTCTCACCAAAGTCCTGCAGTACTTTTAAAGACTCCATCCAAAAAGAAAATCACCCACTCAAAAAAAGCTGGATGCTTTTGCTGAAATTTTGGGGACATGTAAAAAATGTAGATTGCTTGGACACTACAGTTACATGTGCCATGCAAACCTTTGAGTGAACCAAAAATTGTATATGTATTTAGAAACTAGGTTGAAAACGTGTTCATTAACAGAAGACAACACCAAAGGCAGTTTTCAACATAACTAAACTGAAGTGCAACTAAAATAAAGTCTGCATAGAAGCACTGGCATGTGATGTGGTTTTGCATGTAACATTTTGCTAAGAAAAATCTGTGACATTTTGGAGCTGGACATTGAATTAAAATAAAATGGGTGCACCTGGATTTCATAAACTATGAAATGTATCTTTATGGCTACCTTTTAAATTCACTTCTCATGACTGCAGTGGCTGTTGTTATTTTTTTTTAAACAATGTATAAAGTATTTGGCACATTGGTACCCCCATTTCATGGAATTACCCATACTTATTTTGTAGCTTCCATTGAGGAGTTGATGCCTAAAATAATACTTACTGCAACATCCTGTCCAAGTGTTGCTGTAAGTATTGTATTAGGCATCACCAGACAAATTTAGGTCTCTCTAACAATCCTTACAGGGCTCTCTCACAACCCAGGGCAGGCTCTCTCATAGCCAATAACTTAGTGGGACTTTACACATACAAAGGCATTAGTTGGATAACAAGACATCAGGTCCTTTACTCTTCAAACAGGTGTAGGGGCTAGATCATCAGGCAGCATGGGGACCACAGGGCATTTGGCCATTAGATGTCTGCCCTGGAGATCATACACTTGTCCCAGAGACCTGGTACACAGCTGTGCCCATGGATTGGCACACTAATTCCAGCCTAGCCCTGTCCTTCTTCCCCTCCTTGGAGGTGACGTATTTTGCCAGTTCGCAATCAAATGGGTTACAGAGGGGCAAGTGCCCACTGGGGGTCTGTGGTTTAACAGGCCTTGCCAGCTCCACGCTCCACCATGCCGGTATCATATGGCAACAGGGTTCCAAGCCAAATTAAAATATTTTCATGTACCATTCTCTTAACCACCTGCCTTACTGCAGGGAGGTAGGGCCCCAGGTGCCAAATAAGACAGTCTCTCAATCTCAGAAAGATACAGTTCATCTTGTGGATTCCAGCACAGTCTCTAGTCTTTTTCCTTTCTGAATTTTGCTCCCTCAGGAATCTTCTTCTAGATAGTGATTCCCACCCTTGGGGCACCGGTTTAGATGTCCACCACCAGCACCACGATTCCCAAGGATTTTGGTGAGGCACTATCAGCAGGAACCCTCAGATCACAACAGAAGCATGCTGCTCCCCTCCCTTCACCCTGAACTGAACTCAACTGTCGCTGTGCTGCGATAACCACACTTCCAAGGTCTGAAGGCATTTAGTCTGTGGCCTCATGCCACACTATGTCCCTGGGCTGGTTACCTCAACTAAATGCACACCCTGTCATGTCTTATTGCTTCCTTTGGGTATGCCACTGGTCATGTGGCTGGGGTGACAACTAGCCGGATTTAAAAGGGTGTTATAATCAGTCATCTCTCCGAACATACCTGTATTAACTCCATCTATCATATCCTTCCTTACAGTTCTAAAAAAATGATCATTGCTTTGGCTCTTAGATACAGTAAAGCTGAGGTTATCATAGATTTCTTCAAGAAAGTGTACAAATTGCATCAGTTCCTGCTCCGTACAATGCAACAAAGCCAGAACACTATTAATAAACCTCCACCAGAGGTCAATCAGTTCTGAGTCTCAGAATGTCACTTATTTAAATGAATTAAAATTGAGATTACTTGGCTGTTTATGACCCACCAGGTACCACAAGCCCTCTGGCTATCGCTATAATAACCCCCACCATAGGATTTTTAGTTCACACATAAACCCAGGTTTGAGCAAGGCTGAGTAAAATAAATGAATGATGAGCTACAAAGTCTACAAATTACATGAATGGAGCATAGCAGCCATAGCAGCTATCACGTGTGTGTATTTGTTTTATTGTTCTTTATTCACTTTACACACAGCACTTTTCTACTCACTGTGACGTAGCTGTTTTCAACCAATACATTTTCACTATTTGATTGTAATTCAAGGACTGCTACAGTCAAAATTTGCAAACACATATGTTGTGCAGAGTGTTTTGATTTGCGTGTTTAGTCCCGGAGTGTCTTTCCCTTTGTTTGCTATTAGGAGTTGTTTCTAAATTTGCCTACTAATTTTATGGCCTCCCCTACTAGTTTTATGGCCTCTGGGATCTCCATATTACCATGGTTCATTGCTCTTCTTTTTCCTATAATGCCACCTGTGTCCCAGCCAATGTGACAGTGATGCATCTGAGACTATAGATTCAGCAAATAGTGATTAACATCAATTATACAGCAATGCAGCTGCGATTTCAAGTCACTTTCCTTATCCAGTTGGCAATGAAGGCTACAGTACATTTACAGCTTAGCAATTACCTGAGGTCTAACTGAGTGGGTATTCTGTAAGAGAACAGCTAGTCTTTACTAATTACAGCACTGATGACCTAGAGTAATTTGTGTGCTTTTTATGATGGTGTAGTTTGATGAAATTAAAAGCTTTAAAGGCAAAATACTACTCCTGTTGGCTAGACCTAGACAAACATAGAAAACAAAAATACTGAATTAGAGTTATTTAGTTGAGACTAGAACATCAGGCGCCTATCTTCAGATTACTGTTGTAGTACTTTCCCTCACTGTTTGGCATGTCAGAAAATCTGCCTTGAAGCTGTGTGACTTACTCCTGGCAGGAAGAGGAAACACTGCCATTCTCAGCACTTGGAAGGACTGGAGGCCATATGACATGCTTAGCCAATAGCAGTAGACCAGGAAGCTGCTATTGGCTTAAAATGGATCCCTCACCTAGCATCCCATCATGTTCACATCCCATGACATGAGTGGAACAGAGCAGGAGTGGGACGTTTGACTTAGGCATCTGCTGGGTGACTGCAGGACCACAGGAGCCTTTGGAGGTGAGATGTCAGACAAGGTAGGAAGTGACACATCACTATCTATTTGTACACTGTGACATCCAGCAAACAAACAGTTACTAATCTATGCTGCAGCAGTGGAAGAGTAAAGCAGGTATTAAACGTCCAGTGAGAAGTAAGAACAGGAAAGTGGGTTAGGACAGAGAAAGCAAGGTAAACCCTATCTAGGGTAGGGCAGTAAGTAAGGTCAGGGGAAGGCAGCACTGAGGGAGTAAACTCTTGTGTAGAAGTAAGAGCAAGAAAGGAGGTTAGGACAGGGAAAACAGGGTAAAACCTATCCAGGTTAGTCTGACATGCAAGTTTAGGGGAAAGCAGAAAAGAGGGATAGGAGTACCGTAGAAGTAGACATAGGGTAGGGGGTAATCCAAACTAGCATAGGTTCTAAGTAAGGACAGAAGAAGGGGTCGTGATCATGGGAGTGCAATGCTTGTGGTGCCGCAGACTTTCAGGAAACCCTCTAGAGACTGAGGTGCTGCCCCATCTGTACTCACCTCTCTGCATTGTGGGCACAGGTTACTGAACTCCTAGTCAAACTGGTAAGGGTACAGCAGATCTTCTGTCCCATCCAGAGGCCACTAAGTCAGCCACCGCTCTGCCAAACTATGCCTAGACAGAGACAAAGCAGATGGACCCTGGTAGGCTCTAGAAGGGTGGGGTGAGAAAAAGTGCATGCTACTCCTCCGAAATCACTGAGAAACACCTTCACTGTACTCGCAGAATGGGGAAACCAAGAGGAGGCTCCCATTCTAGCTGGAGGGGAGAAAGAGGATCCTCAGAAATGAAGGCCTGTGGAAGGAAGGAAAGGCCCCCGGCCAAAGAGGAAGCAGCTTCTGGTGGGGGACTCTATAGTGAGGGGCACAGGACTAAGAGCTGGGGAGAGGAAGGATATGGAGGTGAAGTGCCTGAAGGTTGCTTCAGCATGGAGGAACATCACATGGATCCTATGGATCACTAAAGCAGCAAGAGATGAGAAGGAACTGGATGTCATTGTCCATCTTAGAACAAATGGTATAGCAAGGGAGAGGGTAGGAGTAGTACAGGAAAACTTTAGGGAGCTGGGTCAGGGCCTCAAACAGATAGCACGCATGATGGCTTTTTTTGAGGTGCTACCTGTAAAGGACAAGGGACAGGCAAGGGTACTCCACATCAGGACCTTTAATCACTGGTTGATGACATGGTGCATGGAGGAGGGCTTTGGCTACATCAGGGACTGGGGACCAACCTGGAAAGATGAGGCCTCTATAAGGAACAGTTCCAAACAAAACACTGTGAACACTCAACCTGGTAGGTGCAGCAAAAAGGTAGCAAACCCAATCAAACGAAACAAGCCAAAGGTTGCTGCACTCAATGTAGGAAAGACATACAAAATCGATGAAATCAAAAATAAAGGTTTTATTGCCAAGTTAGATGGTGTGCTCACACACTCACTGCACACCACTCCTGCCCCAGCACTTTGAGTCGTACCCCTTCATCTACAGAAGTGGCAAAGGGTGGTGAAAGAAAAAAGGGTGGCATTTAAGAGGTACAAATAAACACAGAGGGAGGAGGAGGACAGGGAGGTGTACAAAGCTGGTCAGAAGGAAGCAAGTGAGGTGGTTAGGTGAGCAAAGTCACAGACAGAGGAAAGGATTGCTAGTGTAGTGACTAAAGGGGATAAGACTTTTTTCATACACATAAGCAAAAAGAGAAAAGCAAGGGGATGGATGGTGAGGATTAAAAGGGAGGAAAGGTGAGACTGTGCAGAAGGGAGACCAAGAAAAAGCACACATCTTAAGCAGCTACTTCTGCTCAGTCTTCAAAGTAGAAGGAGGAGGAGACGAACCACCAGGGAGAAGCAAGAACAGTGTGGAGGGGGAGGTGGACGCAAGTCCATTTTCACAGGAAAGAGTCCTAGAAAGAGCAGCAGCCCTGAAGGTGGATAAGGCTATGGGACCAGATGGGATACACCCCAGGGTACTGAAAGAGCTTAGGGAAGTGCTACTGTTCCGCTTAAAGTCTTATTCAACAGCTCACTGGAAACAAGTGTGGTTTTGAAGGATTAGAGAAGACCTGATATGGTTCCTCTACATATCAGCAGCAGCAGGGAGGTGGTAGGCAATTACAGACCAGTCAATCTTACTTCAGTGGTGTGGAAATTAATGGAAGCCCTGCAGAAGGCTGATTCAGCATCTAGAATCCAGTGGGCTACAGGACCACAGGTAGCACAAATTCACGGGGGAAATTCATGCCAAACAAATCTAATAGATTTCTGATTGGGTGACCAGGGAGATAGATAGGGGAGGGCAGTGGATGTAGCCTATCTGGGCTTCAGCAAGGTCTATGACACTGTACCACATAGAAGGCTAATTAGGAAGATGACCAGCTGAAGTGTGGGGTCCAAAATCGTAAATTGGGTTTAGAACTAGTTAACAAACAGAAGACAGAGGGTGGTGGCACACACTCTAGGGATGGAAGAGTGACGAGTGGGGTACCACATGGTTAGGATCTGGGACCACTCCTTTTTAGTGTGTTTCATAGTAGACATTGCAGAAGAACTGAAGGGGAAGGTATGCCTTTTTGCAGATGACACCAAAATCTGCAATCGGGTGGACACTCAGGAGGGTGTGGAGAAAATACATAGGGATCTAGAAATACTTGAGGTGTGTCAAAGAGATGGCAGTAGGGGTTGAATGCTATCAAGTGCAATATCATGCACCTAGGACATGGGAACCCTGGTGCTTAGAATAAGATGGGGGAGAGGGAGTTACTGACACTCACTAGACAGGAAAGGGACCTTAGGGTTATTATTTCAGAGGACTCAGGTTGGCAGCAGAGTTTGACAAGGCAGTGGGCAGGGCTAATGAGATGCTGGGGATCCTAGGGAGTGGTATCTCCAGCAGGAGGGAGGTGGTGCTGCCGCTGTATCACTCCCTGGTACCCCACCACCTGGAGTACTGTGTCCAAATCTGGTGACCACAACTCAGGAAGGACATAGGCAGGGTGGAGGCAGTCCAGAAGAGAGCAACCAAAATGGTGCAGGGTTTGCACAGAAAACTCTATGAGGAGAGCCTGAGGGCCCTCAACATGCACACCCTGGAGGAGAGGAGAGTGAGAAAGGACATGATAGAGCCCTAAAAGTAAGAATCTCACATGGGTGAACAGTTTGCAGGAGGGGAGCCTCTTTCAAATGAGAACAAGCATCAGGACTAGGGGGCATGCGATGAAGTTGGGGGAGTTCAGGAGGATTTGAGAAAACATTTATTCACTGAAAGGGTGGTGGGCACCTGAAACAGACTGCTGGATGAAGTAGTGGAGGCTAGAATAGTGGGGGTCATGCATGGGATAGCCATAAGGGTACATCAGAACAGAGGCAGGGAGGAGGAGGGTAATCAGAGACCAGATAGGGTGTGCAGATGTAGAATAGGTAGGAAACATTTGAGGAGACTGGATGGGCAAAGTGGTCCTTTTCTATCAACAGATTCTATGTTCCTAACGGACAAAAAGTTAGAGCATGATACAAACAAAATGAGGCCTGTAGGCCAGTGTCCTAAGCAGGCTTGGCCTATTTACAGTGATCACTCATTAGTGCCCTATACAGCTGCAGTCAAACAAGCAACTTCCCTTGGGCTGCACTAAAAACACCTTCCAAGGCCCAGCCCAGTACTAAGCCGACCCCCACACCACAAGTCTCTGTGCAGTTACTGATGTGAAACTCCTTTACTGGAGGCCATTACCCTCTTACACCTGGTACCATATTCCCCTTTAAACCTTTATGGGAGTTCCTTTATAAAAGTTCCTGTGTACCCAGGACTGAATCGGTGCAGGCCTGTTGAAGTTGCCATGGGAGGGCCAATGATGGTGCACTTTATATTTAACTGGCTAACAACTGCTCAGATGAACCCCAAAACCCAAAGGCCAAGCAGTGTCTACAATGACTATGCACCTGAGTGTGAAGTATTTGCACAGTTCCTGGCCTAATGGCCAAATGCAAAGGAAACAGTTCCCAAATTATCACTTCACTCCCTTAAGGCAGGGCAAGCACTGATCTTATTCATGGCTCCCATTCAGGTGGATCCTCAGTCACTCTGCAGGGCCTCTGGACTCTGATCTCTGCAGTCTCCCTTGATCAACTGGGCTGCCTTTCTACTCTCCAGTTTTACATGCTCTCAAAAGCTGACTTCACAGGCTTCATATGGAGATTCAGCTAGCACTCTCTCTCATAGAATCATAGAATCTTGACGGCAGAAAAGGACCCCATCAGCCCATCTAGTCTGCCCCTTGCCCACCTTACTCATCCCTCCTCCCACTGGCACCCCTCCACCCGCTACTCAGCCCCATATCTCTGTCCCATGCCCTCTTGAATCCCTCCACCATTTCAGCCCCCACCACCTCCTCTGGTAGTCTGTTCCAGGTGTCCACCACCCTCACCATGAAGAATCACCCCCTCACATTGCCTCTGTATCTTCCTCTGTGCAGTCTTAGGCTATGCCCTCTAGTTATAGCCCCCTCCTTACTTTTAAGTAAACAATCCTCCTTCACTTTGTTGATCCCCTTCCCATACTTAAAAATTTCAATCATGTCCCCTCTCTCCCTTCTAGTCTCCAACATGCATAGATCCAGTTCCTTACATCTCTGCTCGTATGTCTTCCCTTGCACACCCTGCACCATCCTGGTTGCCGTTCTCTGAACTCTCTCTACCCCGTCTATGTTCTTTCGCAGGTGTGGTCTCCTTAACTGGACTCCATACTCCAGGTGCGGCCTCACCATGGCTTTGTAGAGGGGCATCAGTACCTCCCTCCTTCTGCTAGTAATGCCCCTGCTGATGCATGCCAACCATCCATTGGCCTTTCCCACTGCCCTGCAACATTGGTTACCTACCTTAAGGCTGCTTGATACAATAATCCCCAGATCCCTCTCCTGCTCCGTTACTTTAATGACCTACCCTTCTCGGGTCTATCCTGCTCATGGGTTTCTATGCCCCAAGTGCATCACAGCACACTTTTTGGCATTGAATTTCAGTTTCCAAGTCTCTGACCATCCCTCAAGAATCTTCAGGTCCTGCTGATTCATGTCCTCCACCCCCCATGCACCCCAGGGTGTCCACCATATTGCAGATTTTCATATCATCAGCAAATAGGCACACCCTCTCCCTTAGCCCCTCTGCTATATCACTGATGTAAATATTAAAAAGGAGGGGTCCCAGTACTGACCCCTGGGGCACCCCACTTGTCACCCCCCCATCCTGGAGTGCACTCCATTTATCACCACTATCTCGCTTCAGCCCACCAACCAGTTCTCCACCCACCTGGTTATTTTCCCCACCCACCCCTATACTTTCCAGCTTACTTACCAACCTTCTCTGAGGGACGATGTTGAAGGCCTTGCTTAAGTCTAGATAGGCTACGTCCACCACCCCTTCCTGGTCAACCACCTGCGTCACCTAATCGAAGAACTCAATCAAGTTCATCTGGCATGACTTCCCTTTCAAGAAGCCATGCTGCCTGTCATCCTGCAATCCACTATCCTCCAGGTAGTTCACTACCCTCTCCTTTATTAGTGCCTCCATGACCTTTCCCACAACTGAGGTGAGGCTGATCGGGCGATAGTTCTCCATCACCACCCTGCTACCCCCTTTGTGCAGCGGCACCATGTCCACCCTCTTCCAGTCCCTTGGCATCCTACCCAAGCCCAGAGACAAGTTGCATAGCCTCGTTAGTGGAGCAGCCAGCTCCTCCCTCAGTTCCTGGATCTCCCTCAGGTGCAAACCATCCAGCCCCACTGCCTTGTCCATCTTTAACCTGCCTAGTTTCTATGCTGAATGGACTTGGGTCCACCCTTTTGTCCTCACTGCCCCTTCCCCCGAGCCAAGGTCCCCTGCCCTCTTCCTCCTCCGTAAATACTGAGCAAAAGTACTTATTAAGTTCCTCTGCTTTTTTCAGTCCCCTTCCAGTGGTATCCCTCCCTCCCCCCCTCAGCTTTGCAATCCCCTGCCTTGCCTTGCCTTCCTTCTTTCCCTCACATGTCTAAAAAAGGTTTTGTATCCCCTTTTGGCCTGCTTAGCTATTCTTTCCTCAGTATCTGCTTTGGCCCTCCTTATCTTCTGCCCTGCTAGTCTCCTCATCTCCCTATAAGCCTCCCTGTCCTCCACCCTTTGTGTCCTCTTATATTTTCTGAACGCCTTTCTCCTGCCCCAACCGCTCCCCCTATCTCCCTTGTTAACCAAAGTGGTCTCTTTTTTCTATTCTTCCTTACCTTCTTTATGCACATTTCTGTGGCTTTCAGCACCCCTTGTTTAATAGTTTCCCATAACTCCTCCACTTCTCCTATATTCTCCATTCCCTCCATTTCTTCCCTCACTATTCTTCTCATCCTGTTAAAGTCTGTACTCCTGAAGTCCATAACTGTTGTGCTGGTCTGGTTGACCTCCCTCCCTCCCTGACTTTACCCTGAACCTTATCATCCTGTGATCACTGGTGCCTAGTTCGTCTCCCACCTATACCTCCTCCATACTCTCCCCATTTGTCAGGACCATGTCCAGCAAGTTGTTTCCTCTTGAAGGTTCCCTAACCAGCTGCTGTAAGAATGCACCCACAGCGCCTCTAGTATCACCCTGCTCCTAGCTGACACTGCATCCAGGATGTCCCAGTCCACATCTGGGAGGTTTAGATCCCCCACCAGGAGCAATTCCCCTTTGTGGGACATCCACGTGACTGCCTATATCAGCTACCTATCCCCTTCCTCCCCCTGCGTATGAGGTCTGTATACCACCCCCAGCTGCAACAATTCCCTAGTCCTTCTGTTCAGTGTTACCCACAGGAGCTCTGTTTCCCCATTTTCCTCCTGTCCCTTGGTTACTCTTATGTTTTCCTTAATGTATAAAGCAATTCCCCCCCCCTTCCTTCTCACCCTGTCCCTTCTAAACAGTCTTTAGCCTGGGATAGTCATCTCCCAGGTATGATGTTCTGTCCACCAAGTCTTGCTTATTGCTTCTATGTCCAGGTCTTTGTCCCCCATGATGGCCTCCAGGTCCACTATATTGTTCCCCAAGCTCCTGGCATTAGCTGCTTATCCCTTCCAAATTCCACCCCTTCTCCCCTTCCCTTTGCAAAGCTTTTGTCTAACATACTATCCCTATCCTGGGGGCGGTAGCCACCCATCTCTCAGACTTTTGGTGTGGATCGTTTCCAACCCCCGCCCGATCTAGTTTAAATTATACTTCCTCTCTATGAACTCTCTTAATTTACTTTTTCAGCACGGCTGCTCCACCCTGTTCAGGTGCAGTCTGTCTGGGCAAGCAGGCTCTCACCCTCCCATTGAACCCCAGTCCCCCATTAACTCATATCCCATCTGGCTACACCATCCTGCTAGGCAGTGATTAAACTCCTTAATCCTCTGCTTCCACACAGTACTCACTTTTGGCACAGGCAACACCTCTGAAAAAGCCAAAGACTGAAACCCCAGACTGCTACAGTACCTAGCAAGCTCCCTGAATCTTGCCTGCACCTCCAATAGGCTATTGCCCTCCAGATCATTGGTGCCCAGGTGGAACACCAGGTGCATTTTCCCCATCCTGCTGTTTGCCCCATAAGGGTATATTGTGCCTTACCTCTAGTGCCATCATACCCAGCAGGCACTCCACCCAAACTGCCCTGCTCCTGTCTCCTCCTGCACCTCATCTTATTCCCTTTATTACTGAGTCCCCAATGAGTAGGACCCTGTCACTCCCTTCTCCCTCTGCTTGTTCATTTGTTCTTTTATCCTACTCCTAGCTTCTGGCATTTCTTTTACTTCCTTTTTTCATTTTTCCCCTTGTCTATTTCACCCCCTGAGTCCTGTTCCCCCCATGTGCTACTCCCACCATATCCCTCCACCAGTGTCATCTCCTGTTTCACTCGTCCCTGTCCCTCCTTTCTCGAGCACTGTCCCCTCCCTTTGTCCTTCTGTTGCTTGTGCTTTGACTGATTCCCTCGGTGAGCTGGTGACCTCCGCCTTCCCTGCTTCGACTGCCCTCAAGTCCCGGGCTTGCTGCCTTCCCTCCCATGGGGCTTTTCCTTTCCAGGGGTGTGTTCACCCCCTCACCTTTCTTCTTATGTTTGCATTCCTCTTGGTGCCTTCCCAAAGGGGTGTCCCCCTTTCCCCTTCCTCCAGAACATTCCTCTGTGTTTGCCTCTCCTTTTTCTCTTAAGACCACCTCTCTACCCTTCTCCTGCCTCTCTTCCTCTACATATGTCCCTAGGGGTGCAAATCTGTTTTCCTGTTCTATGCCCACTTCCCGCACCCCACTGACTGGGGCTCCCCTCCTTGCTTTCTCACCTTTTTTTCTTTGCAGACCTTGCACCCTTGTACCTTATCATTTGCCATTCCCACTACACCGGTGCTCTGCTCATGCGACAATTAGCCCAGTCCCAACCTCGAACTGCTCACCACCCCCAAAACAGACTCAGGAAAACAACCTCAGCTCCCAGCAATGTAAACTCAATTAGCTGAAACTGTTACAAAACACAGAGATTACCTGAAACTGTTACACAACACACAAACATCCAGAAATGTAGCTGCTCACCACCCCCAAAGGAGACTAAGCTGATCACTGCAAGTCTGTAATGACCCACACATCATGGCCTT
Source organism: Neoceratodus forsteri (assembly GCA_016271365.2). Lineage (NCBI taxonomy): Eukaryota > Metazoa > Chordata > Ceratodontiformes > Ceratodontidae > Neoceratodus > Neoceratodus forsteri. The sequence goes on from CM057456.1 coordinate 1,731,029,315, forward strand.
CAAGCCCTCTGGGCACTCATAGCCTGAGTACCTGGCTATGGTTCCCACTAATGGACCCCACAGCAGCCTTGCTGAAACTTCTCAATCTCTCAATTGCCATGCACTGGCACTTTCTGTGCCCTTTCTAAATGCTATCTGACATGGGAATGCCTCTTTTTTTTCTCTTCACCAGGAAAAATAGGTCAGTTACAGCACATATACAGATACACAGTCAGTAACAATTGAAACCTCTCCCAGACAGCTGTCCTTCCTTACTGAGATCTCTCATTGATCTGACCACAGTCAGCGCAGCCCATGCACTTCTCAAAAATGTCCAGCTCCAACTGCCTGTTAGGTCTGTCTATCAAGACCAGGCAGTCCTGGAGGTCTGGCTCACGATTGTCCATTGGCCAACAAAATGGCACCTGATTTAATTAGTCCTCCAGCATTCCAGAGGCTGCAGCACCATGGTTTTCCAGTTCAGTCCTTTAATTGGCTGACAGGCATGGTCAAGGGGCACCAAGATGGCAGTGGCCATGCAATAGAGGGGCTCTGTCTACAAAATTTTTATTTGTACATGTTCCAGCCCTTCTTTAACTGTTCCTTCACCTGGCTCAAGTTGTGTGGTTGTGCTGATGAGGTTGGATGTGGTGGGGCAGTGCTCAGGAACTCCCCAGTACAGTCATGAGTGCTGCTTGTTCCTGTCAGTGGCAGGGGGGTCCTTTGACGTACAGTCAGAACTGTGCTGTACAGTGCCACAGGAGATGCTGGAGAAATTCATTGTCCTGTAGCTTTCCTGCCAGTCCCTCACAACACAGTCCCAGTCCAGGTGGCTGGTGGGAGCAGAATGGATGCAGCTCCAGTTTGTTTGGGGCCAAGTGACCCCAGGTAAGCCCCACACTTTTCTGGTGGGGGGGGTTACAAGTAAAAAGACTAAGTTTGCCAACAAGTCATGAAGTTTTGCCAACATGGTTGGCCACTGAGACTTCAGGGTCCAGATACTCTGAGCCCATTTTGGCATGAAGAACACACCTTAAAAGTTCAAGACCGACTACTTCTAAAAGGGATCAAACTAGTAATTTCACAGCCTCTACAAGTTGCTACCCAGAGACTACTCCACAAGAGACAACAGGAAACCACAAAATACCACAGGAGCATGCAGCAGATTGTATGGTGGCCAAGGATTGGTGCACAACTGACAATTCTAATAAAAAGATGTGAAGTCTGTACCAAACTCTGCAGAAACCCAGTGGAGCTATTGAGTCTGTCTACTTTTCAGTACAAACCATAGCAAAAATGTGGCTACATATCTGTTCAACCTCAAAATTACAAATTTCTTGCATCATGGACCATTATCTGAGTTGCATCGAATTCGCTAAATTGAACTCCAGTACAGCAAGCCATGTCACTGGACATCTGAAAGCCATTTTTGCTCATCATGGCGTTCCCAAGACTCTCCTATCAGACAATGGTCAGCAGTTTGACATTTTAAGATTTTGCGAACAACTATGGATTTTTATATCTTACAAGCAGCCAGTGATATCCACAAGGTAATGGAGGAACTAAAAGAAGCAGATCAGACTGAAGAAACTTTTCAAGAAAGATCAGGACCTGGGCCAAGTTTTTGTTGCTTATTGAGCTACATCACTTGCCAGCAGATACAATCTAGCAGAATTGCTGATCAGTTGAAAACGGAGAACATCAGTACCCATTCTTATTTATTTTATTTATTTATTTATTGGATTACAATACCTTTGAGCCAGGGAATCTTTTACAAAGGTTTCACATCATACAATAGACATAACAGTTTACACATCAACCAGACAAAAACATTTGATAACAGTGGTTAATGCATTGGAGCAAAGAATACAGATAAGGTAGTAATTTACAAAATAATAGGCAGTCATAAAGAAGTCAGAAGCTGGCTTTGTTAGGAATGCAGTGGTGGTGGGTGGTGAGGTAGGAATGGAGGGGGTGAGGTAGGTGGGGGGAAAACAAAAGGTGATGATTAGGACGGGTGGGTTATGGGTTTGTTATGGAGAGGCAGGAGATTGCTGGTGAGGGTAGTCAAATGCTGCTACTAGCCGAAGGGGGGGTAAGAAGGGAGGATGAAAGGGAGCGTTACTAGTGATAACAGACAAAACTGCTACAGGCAGAAGAGAGGGGGGCGTGGGGGAGGGCGGACAAGGGGAAGGTGTTGCCATGTTCGGGGTGAGACAACTTAGGGATGGCAGTCACAGTTGTTAAGTGCGGTGAGGTGTTGGTGGAGTTTGCTCTTAAAAGGACCAATCTTTGTCTCATCCAAGATTACAGAGGGGAGGTTGTTTAGCCAACTAGGTGCCCAGTACGTAAATGATTGCTGCGCCTGAGAGGTAAGGCAAAAAGGGACTTGATAAATCTGTCTTGTCATGCCACGAGTCCGATGCAGGTTAGTCGCTAGGTTAAGGAGTTTCTAGAGGACCAGGGAGGTTTGGCCAAGGCAGATTTTTTTCGCTAAGAGACAAGTCTGATATTTTATCCTCCCCTTAAGGTGCAGCCAGCTAGTCTGTGGATACAAATTGCATGTATGGGTGAGTCTGTGGGCTCCCATAATCAGCCTGCATGATGTATTTAGGGCTATGTTGATCCTTCTGAGTGTAGTGTCTGTAGCTGCACTGTATACGACTAATCCGTAGTCAATTATGGAAAGTACAGCGCTATTAACAGCAAGTCGGAGTGCAACTGAGATCATACAGTGTCTCTGCCTATATAGGAGCCCAATCCTGGTATTAACCACCTTTGCAACATGATCCACATGGGTGGCATAAGACAGAGAACTGTCAAGAGTTATCCCTAGATATTTGAAGTACTGGACCTGTTCTAGAGGGAAGCTATGGCTGTTTAGAATAGTTAACTGGTGTGTTATGTGTTTGTTGTGCAAGCTTGAGAATAGCATGGCTTTCATCTTTTTGAAGTTCATAAAAAGTTTGTGCTTAGTAAACCAGGCCTCAACAGCTGAGAAGTTGTGCTGGAGTTGCATTTCAAGGGGGAAGGGATTAGGTTGACTGGTGAAGATAACGGCATCATCCACATAGAGTAGTATGTTATTGGTGCTGGTCAGGGGGAGGGTGTTGAGGAAAAGATTAAAAAGTAATGAGCCTTGGATTGAGCCTTGTGGGACCCCGGAATGCACTTGTCGGCTGTTGGAGAGAATACCACTTATCTTGACTTGTTGGGCTCTGCAACTGAGGTAGCTTTTAAACCACCCTACCGCATCATTAGATAGTCCAGAGGCGAGGGGAATGTCTAGCAGTATGGTGTGGTTGATTGTGTAAAAGGCTTTAGTGAGGTTGATATATATCACCCCCACTAGGTGACCCCAGTCAAGTGCATTATGTATGAAGCCAGTATATTCTAGCAGCACTGTGGTGGTACTATGTGCCTTGTGAAGCCCATGTTGTTGCGGATATTGGATTTGGTATTTCTTAAGGCACTCACTAGTCCGAAACACGCTCCAAGGCCTTCGGGAAGGGGGGGGTGATATCGGGCGGTAATTTGTGTGCTGGGCTTGATCACCACTTTTGTGAATGGGTGTAACCATAGCTGCTTTCCATTACTGGGGGAACTGACCAAGACATAGTGATAGATTCAGCCATTTAGTAAGTGGAGATAGGACCGCAACAAGAGTTAGGTTAATAACTTTGAGATCAAGAGAGTCACTGCTGCATCTTAATTTTTCCGAGCGCCTGTTGCAGATACTTTTTGGCCCCTGACAAGGTGACTGTTTTAAAATGGAAAGGTGGGGGCCAGGGGGGGGCAAATCTACTGGCCTTGACATTGCTAGCTAGTATGTTGAAGAAGTCAGGGGGAAGTATGCCACTAAGGTCTGAGAAGGCAATGTTGAAAGTATTGGCAATATGCTTGTTGTCCTGGGTGATTTCACCACTGACTTCAATCACAGAGGGTGAGGATTTGCATGTTTTACCTGTGAGGTCTTTAAGGTTGTCCCAAAATTTCCTGCCATCCCCCCAGGAGTTTGAGAGCTCATCCTTGAAGTGACGGATTTTGGTGAGACAGACCTCACAAGTACAGACATTCCTAGCAGCTTCATAACACTGAATGTCTGCCTGTTTACCGGTGGCTTGTGCACGATGCCACAGATTATTCCTAGTGGTCATGTGGTTAAGTAGGGATGCAGTAATCCAGAGATTATGTGTGCCCTTAATCTTACATTTTCTAATGGGGGCATGAATGTCACAGGCCGTATTGAATTTAGAGATGAAGTACTCAAGTACTAGGTCCACGCTTTGAGCCGAGTCAATAGGTGACCAGTCAGTTTGCTTAAGATAAGGCTTGAGGTGTTTGAGCTGCCCTTTCTTTAGGACATAATGCATTGCCATTTTAGCGGGTAGCTTAGGAGCTTTATTTGAGCAGTGGCATAGAACAGGGGAGTGGTCGCTAATCAAGTCAGGGAGGATGGCAGTGTTGGATATTCTCTCCAGGTGATTAGTAATTATCCAATCCAACAGTGCACTGGAACCAGTCCGATAATTGACCCTGGTGGGGGAGTCAACCATTTGTACTACACTGATGGTGGAGATGGCAACCTTGTAGGGGTCTGCCTCAGGGGCCAACCAATTTACCTAGTAGCACCACTTCAGTGTAATGGTGCAGGTTGGGCAGGTATTCAATGACCATATTGAACCCACTAGCCTGATCTCACGGGGGGGATGTAGACTGAGACTTCATCATCTGTCATCTGTTTTGATTTTGGAACTTCTAGACCAGGGAAAAGTCCAAGGATACAAGCAGTCTTCAAGTTCTAAATGAAAACAAGCACACAACTCATGGCACAGAGCTTATATTTTGCCACAGCTTCATCCTGAAGCATGGGTCTGGATTCCAGACATGAAGACTTCCGCACAGAACAGCTGTCAACTTATTCGTATGTTCTTCAGAGTCTGCACAGTCAGTTGTGGTGGAGCAGATGTCACTTTGTTTCTTTTCACTCCAGAGAGGAAGATGGACAAGGATCAGAAGATGATGGAAACCCACTACCTGTGGGAGAGTCACCAAAAGAGATATAACCAGTATCATCAATTTGACCACAGTAAAAGACATTGAGACAACGACAAGTAATAGAATCAGCAGTCATGTGACATTGTTGCGACCAGATCCAGACGAGTGCTGGTCCAACCACAAAGGCTGGACTTGTAAATAAAATGCTATGTATGGAATTAACTTCAAGGCAAATGACCAGGAGGCAGAATAATCCTTCATCTGAGCGAGAAGTGTTCAGGCAATCTATTCTGAACTTCTTTGACAAAGAAGTACTCAGTTAAAAAGTTAGAAATATAATGGTAAGCTGGTTAAGTAGTAATATCTGTAAACTGCTTAAATGCATAAAATACTATACATCTATCCCGACATGGGACATGTGATGATAGATGAAGCTATAACCATGCCAGCCTATCTATATAACAGGAACTGACCTCTGGCATGTTTATACAGAGGAAGTGCTAACCAATAAAGAGAGTTGTTGTTTTCCCTTCACACTGTCCTTTAGCAGCCCACACAGCAGTTAAAGCAACTGGGAGGTTAGTATGCCACTCAGGCTGGAGGAGAGATCAAGTCTTTGTCTCCAATGGTCAACTCCCCCAAAAAGTAACTCCCTAGCTATAAAGGCTGATTAGCAGGGGGGGAGGAGGACAAGTCAAACATTGTGTTACATCGAGGAACTGATGAAACTTCATGGAGCTAGGCAGTAAGTCAAGGTCAATGGCAGATATGATAACCTTCTTGAAAGTGCTGCTAGTACCACATGTAGAACAGAGTAGATGGAATAAAATAACAGAGTCTAACATATGGCTAAAGTGTTGGTGTAAAAAGGAAAAGTTTCACTTTTCTAAGAGACGAGTAACCAACTGGAAAAACAACAAGCTCTTTGTTAAGGATGAACCGCATCTAAGCCAGAAGAGAACCAGCACATTAGGGTAGAAGTTGAATGCTACAGCTGTCAGATATTGAACAAGACAATGGGGAAGGTACCACTAGTCTGCTCTAACTGTAGTCTGTCTTGCTGTGTTTGTTTGTAAGTTGTTTTATCTATCTGTTTCCAGGAGTACGTAGAGTCATGATTTCTTGAACCGGTTGTGGAGGTACAAGTAGTGTCCTGAACAGGAGTGACTTATTCCCCAGACTACAGTTTACTGATGTAGTAGCTCAGATGAAGCATTTTCAACTACTGATTTTCTTTTCTCTTGCTTTCTCCAGGGCAGTCTGGTTTCTCACTGCAGCCTTATCGGAGGAGATGGTTGGTGGACTGCCACATTCAGTATGATGATGGGTGTGGATGGAGCTTGCTAGAAGGTTATTTGTTGGGGTCTGACTTCCTGTATACCTAGTCAGATAGGGAGGGTGTGCCAGCCCATCAGGACAGCAGCACATGATGCCAGCAATCCAGGTTTGAGAAAAAGCCCAGGTCATTGGGGGTCACCTGGGGGCAGGGATTGAGCATCCCAGTAGATGCTGTCCTTCTCCAGGGAGGGAAGACTGCCTTTCCCACAGTGCTACTGCCATCTGTAGTAATATAGGTGGCAGAACTGCCACTTGGGCATGAGGAGGGGGAAATGCTGTGAAGTGTTTGACTGGAGCATGCATAAACATGCTCCTGCAAGGTCTGAGGGCCCAGTGCTAGCGAAAGAAAGGGAAGGTGTCTCCCAAGTGACAGCTCCTGTACTTGATGTCTCTGTGGCTAATGGACCCAAGAGCAGGATTCCCCTGCAGCTGAATTTCAAAGTGGGATCCTTTCAGGAGTGATGGCCATACTGGGACTGGGGCCTGATTGCAACTTTTGGGTGACCTGTGGTTCTTGGTCTGGGGATACACTGCCTCCTGATGTTTTTTTCAGCTCTGACTTACTCTTTAGAGCTTTTCAGCACTCCATCTAGAAAAGCAATACCTCCTGAAACCTTCTGGTGTTTGGATTGAACTGACATAAGTCAAAGTGGTGATTATTTGAATTTTATTTTACCTATCAACTGATACGGGGAGAAAGCTGCTCCATGGACTCTAGTTTGGGTATTTGTAATGCTTTAATGTGCTTTAAGGTGCTGTCTATAAAGTATGGTAATTTTTATGCACTGGTTTTATTTTTTCAAACTATGTAAGCATTTTCTTTATACTTTCTTGTCTAATTCTTTTAACTTTACAGGATTCATCCTGTGACTGCAATATTGTCAATAAACCAAAATAAACCACAAACCATGCAGGGAGGCAAATCAAGGTGCAGACAAGGATGGGGAAATGGAATGGAAAATTCCGACAGCAGCTAGCCAGGTAAGAACAACAGAACAAGGAACAGAGCCTGCCAGCAGTGATCACAGCAAATAAAGCAAGAGGTTAGTTTAAGACAAAATAAGTAGGTTACATTTAGGGGAAATGAGCAAAGGTAGAGCATTCAGGGAGTGGTGTGCAGCTTGGGACAGGCAAAATCACAAAAAACAAAAGGAAACTCTGCACACACACACTAACAGCTGCAAAAAAAAGAACACCATACCAATTCAACAAGCTAGTCCTGATGCTTTGAGGCACTTTGTGTCTTCCTCAGGACTTACCTTGCTAAGACTATTGGGGTCACGCCCCCTTGAGTAATCACAGAAAGAGCAGAACCAAACCACACAAAAACACGTATCCTGTATTTTAGGGGGGCAGACTTTGGGAAAATGGGGAGATACTTGAAAGAGGCATTAAGGGGAATGATGCAGAAATCAGGGGTTGAGGAACAGTGGGCAGTATTTAAAATGAGGATTAAAAGAGCAACAGAATTATGCATTAAGCAGGTTAGCAAAAGAAAAAGGAAGAGGAGACCATTATGGTTTTCCAAAGAGGTAGTAAAGAAAGTGAAAGCCAAAAAGATTGCATTCAGGCAATACAAAAAGACACAGGCAGAAGGGGATAGGGAGAAGTACCAGGAGAAACAAAGGGAGGCAGGGAGGTCAGTAAGGGAAACCAAAGCTCAGACAGAAGAACACATTGCAAAATCAGTGGGTAGAGGGGACAAAACCTTTTACAGGTACATAAGTGAAAAAAGAAAGGCAAAGGGAAGGATAGTGAGATTGAAGGGGGAGGATGGGGGCTGCGTGGAGGATGACAACAGTAAAGCTGACATATTGAACAGGTATTTCTGCTCAGTCTTTACTGAGGAAGAGGAGGGTAGTGGGTCTGAAGGGAGTACAAGGGTTGAGAATGGTGCAGAAATGGACACAAGTCCCTTTACACGAGAAAGGATCCTGAAGGAACTGGAAGTAATAAGAGTTGATAAAGCAATGGGGCCAGATGGGGTGCACCCAGGGTCATAAGAACTAAGAGGTGGTGGCTGAACCTCTGGCTATCCTGTTTAGCCGATCACTGGAAACAGGGGAGGTACAAAGACTGGAGGATAGCAGATGTAGTCCTTATACAAAAGTGGGAACAAAGAGGAAACGGGGAACTACAGACTAGTCAGCCTCACCTCGGTAGTGGGGAAGATCATGGAAGCACTACTGAAGGAGAGATTGGTGGAACATCTGGTTGTCAATGGAATACAGGACCCAAGGCAGCGTGGTTTCACCAGGGGGAGGTCTTGTCAGACCAACCTCGTTGAATTTTTTGACTGGGTGACTAGGGAGGTGGATCAGGGGAGGGCAGTGGGCATGGTCTATCAGGACTTCAGCAAGGCCTTTGGCACTGTGCCACATAGAAGACTGTTACACAAACTGGGGAATATGGGTGTGGGCAGGACAGTAGTGTGGTGGGTAGGTAACTGGCTGAGCAGCAGGACACAGAGGGTGGTGGTAAATGGCTGTCACTCCACAGAGGGAAGAGTGACCAGTGAGGTACCACAGGGATCAGTGCTGAGACCGGTCCTATTCAACATCTTCATCAGTGACATTGCGCAGGACCTAGAAGGCAGAATTTCACTGTTCGCTGATGACACAAAGCTCTGTAACAGAGTAGACACACCAGAGGGTGTAGACAGAATGAGAAGGGACCTGCAGAAACTTGAAGAATGGTCAGGGTTTGGCAGTTGAAATTCAATGAAAGAGTGCAAGATAATGCATATGGGGCACAAAACCATGGCATAATATATCAGTTGGGGGTGAGATATAGCATGCATCAAGCAGGAAAGGGATCTTGGGGTTATCATCTCTGATGACCTCAAGGTAGGAAACAGTGTGACAAGGCAGCAGGTAAAGCAAATAGGATGCTGGGATGTATAGGCAGGGCATCACCAGCAGAAGGAGAGTCATAATTCCACTATACAAGACACTAGTGAGGCCCCACCTGGAGTACACTGTACAGTTCTGGAGACCTTACCACGTAAGGACATAGACAGGGTGAGAAGGTTCAGAGGAGGGCAACAAAGATGGTGCATGGATTGCATCACAAGTCCTATGAGGACAGGCTGAAGGAACTGAACAAGTACTCCCTGGAGGAGAGGAGGGAGAGAGGGGATATGATAGAGATATACAAGTATCTTACAGGGAGGAACAGGGTGCAGGAATACACTATTTTTAAGTGAAAAACATGTTCCAGGACTAGAGGGCATGGGATGAAGTTGGAGGGAAGACGATTCAGAGGAAACGTGAGGAAGAATTTCTTCACAGAACGGGTGGTGGACAAGTGGAACACCCTGCCAGAGGAAGTGGTGGGGGCTGAAACAATCACGGGATTTAAGAATGCTGGGATAGGCATAAAGAAATTATGGAGGTCAGGGGTAAGGGGCAACAGACTTCTAGGGAAACATAAACTGAACTTACAAGCTCAAATGGGCAGACTGGGTGGGCCATAGGCCCTTATCTGCCGACACTGTCTTTGTATCTATGTATCTATGAGTCTTGAAGCACTAGGGCTAGCCTGTTGAATCAGTACAGTGTTCTTTGTACTACTTAGAATGATAAAGTAGATTTTTTATAGCTATAAGTGTATGCACAAAGTTTCCTTTTTGTTTGTACGTTTTGGGGAAAACATTTTAAATTAGTTTATAGAGGATAAATTGAGACCAGCCACAGTGGCCCAAATTTTGGGTGCCATACTAAAGAGTTCTGTCATGGCCTGTATTTGGGGGCCGGGTAAGAACTGTCTGACCAGAGGCCTAGGTAGGAGATACTGTAACTGGAGAGGGGGCTAAGTCACATTGCTGAGAAGGCTGAGTTTGGATTCTGGATCAGGAAGTATAAAAAGGATACTTCCTACAAGCAGTAGGGAGTCATGTGGTAGTGAGATTTGCCACTAGGATAAGTACCATAAGATTAAACGCCACAAGAAAATTGGGAGATTTATTAAAAAACACAAAAGGTTGTACCAGAGCTATAAAGTTATGGGGAGGTCAAGAGAATTGGATGACATACGTCAGCATGCAAAAGGTAATCAAAAACAAAATTAAAAAGGCAGAATTATGACTGTAATTCCGAGTCTCTCAATAAATAAATAAAATAAATTAACAGAGTGGTTACACTAGTCAAAGACAACAAAAAGTGATTTTATAATCACATCGATAGAATGAAGGGAGAACCAGTAATGTAGGGTCATTAAAAAAGAAACAAACGTAACAAGCGGCAAAGTTGAGATGGCAAATTAATTAAATGTTAATTTTTGCTTGATGTACACCAGTGGCAGTGATAAGCGATCAAAGGATAATGGATACCTCATTTCAGATACAAGCAGGTGAATTAATTAAAAGATTAAAGGGTTTCACACATGACAAATCAGAAGGACCAAATGAGATAACCCTAAGGTTCTTGAAGGAGGCGGTGGAAGAAACAGCACCCCCCACACACACACTAGCATTCATTTATAAATGAATTAATAAGGTCAGGAAAGATTGTGACTGAGTGGTGGAAAGCCATTGTGACACTATTACACAAAAAAGGTGCAGGAAATGACTGTAGTAATTATAGACCTGTTAGTTTATCATCTGTGATGTGTAAATTAGTAGAGGGATATATAATGGAGTGTAATATTTCATTTATTAATAAAAATAATTTAACTGGTGACATACAGCACAGGTTCACAGCTGGAAAATCATGCACAACCAACTTAATAAACTTTTTTGAAGAAGTCAGCAGATATGTGGATAGTGGAAATCCTGTAGATGTCGTATACCTTGACTTCATGAAGGTAGCTGACACGGAAATTAGAAAATATGGAGATGGGGTGCTGATGAGCAGCTAACTGATCAGACGTGGTTTTCTTGAGCTCCGTCCTTCCCAGTGAAATTTATATTTATCTGTATTGCTTGTACTGAACTGCAATATACTATTGCCCAGGACCATCTTGAAAATGGGCTTGCTCAATGGTGTATATGCCTGGTTAAATAAAGTGATTGATTGATTGATTGATTGATTTAAGTATTGACTTTTTTATGTTAATATTAGTCACAACCATGCCTCACAGTAAAGCCAGCATGGATGAATACTTACTGAATTATTTTTATTTATTTCATTTATTTATTTATTCAGTCTTGGATTACAATACTTTTGAGCAGGAGACTGCTCTTTTACAAAGGTTCCACATCGTATAGGGTGGGAATACATACATTGTGGGTTTAGGAGTATGTAGCTAGGTGAATTAAACATAGACAAAATACATTGTGAATTGGTAACAGAGATGATTTTAACACAAGGATTATTCAAGTAAAAGTAGCAGCCTAGATGGCATTGTCAGATAAAAGATGGTAAACAGACATCCAGAAGGAGAGTAGGGGGCGCTGAGTGGGGGGGGGCATGATGACTAGTAAGGGGTAGATGGGAGAGGAAAGTGCAAGGTATTGCAGGGCTGCGGGGAAACTAGAGGTAGAAGGACAAAGTAGGAGTAGTGAGGAGAGGGTAATAACCTGTGGTCGAATATGACCAGGGTCAGGAGTTAAGGGGGTAAGGAGCAATTAAAAAGTGCAGTCATAGGAGCTTTTCTTCAGAAGGTGTTGTCTTAGCTTGGTCTTGAAAGGCCCCAATTTTATTTATTTATTTTTATTTATTTATTTAGTTTTTGTTGACCGGGTAAGTGCACTAGACAATCTCTGCGTGGCGTCAAGTTCAGTACCGAGGTTATTGAGCCAAAGTGGTGCCTGGTAGGCATATGACCTCTTCCCTTGGGAGGTTCTGCAGCGTGGGATGGTGAGAACCTGATGGTCAGAGTTCCTGGTGCAGTGTGGGCCTGTGAATAAGCTTAGTAGGTCTGTTACTCCAGGAGGTTCAAGTCCAAATAGTGTTTTTTAGCTAATGGGCAGGTTTGGTATTGTACCCTATTTTCAAGTTGTAGCCACCCAACTTGCTCATAAAGATCACAAGTGTGCATTAGTCGGAGGGAACCGGTGAGCAATCTGCAGGCTTTGTTGAGGGCTACTGCTATCCTACGTAGTGAGGTGGGAGTGGCTGAGCTGCAAATGACCAATCCATAGTCGATAATGGAGACAACTGAGCTATGGATTGCAGTTTTTAGGGTTTCAGGTGTCAGGCATTTCTTGTGCCTGTGCAGGAGCCCAATTCTTATGTTGACTGTTTTGGCCACATTCTCAATGTGTTCTGCATTGAAGAGGGAGCAGTCAAGTATAACCCCCAGGTATCTGAATCGCTCCACTTGTTCAAGTGTAACTCCTGTGCAGTTAGTGATGTTTAGGGATGTTGCTTTGTGTTTGCTTCTAGCACCGCTAAAAAGCATTACTTTTGTCTTTTTATCGTTCAGAATCATCTTGTGTACACTGAACCAATCTTCAGTTTGTTTAAAAGCATGTTGTAGCTGATATTTTAGGGTGCGAGGGTTCTGATGAGAAATAAAAATAACAGCATCATCTTTATAGAGTAGCATCCGTTGGTCACATGATTGAGGTAGGTTATTTAGTAAGATGCTGAAAAGGAGGGGTCCTAGAATTTACCCCTGTGGAACCCCACAGCAAACCGGAAGGTGCCCAGATGTGGTGTTTCCAATCTTTACCTACTGGGAACGATCAGCTTAATAGCGTTTGAACCAATTTGTAGTGGGGTTAGAGAGGCCTATAGAGGTGAGTTGTTGAAGTAATAGAGAGTGACTGACCATGTCAAAGGCCTTTGTTAGGTCAATAAAGGCTGTGCCAACAAGGTTACCCTGGTCCAGTGAGCTGTGTATGCAGCTGGTGAATTCCAGAAGAGCTGTGGTGGTACTGTGCCCTTTCCAAAATCCCTGTTGTTTTGGGCCCTGGATGTTGTATTTATCAAGGCATTCAACCAGCTGGTCTGAGACTATGCGCTCCAGTACTTTTGACAGTGGTGAAACTATAGAAATAGGTCTGTAATTGGCATGCAGTGCCCGGTCACCGCTCTTGTGTACCGGAGTTACCAGGTCTGACTTCCAAGCTTGGGGGAATTAAGCCAGCTGCAAGGATAAGTTCAGCAGCTTAGTAATGGAAGCTAGGATTTCTTCAAATGTAAGGGAAATAAACTTGAGGTTGAGTGTGTCGCCACTTTTCCTGGATTTTCCAAGTACCTTATGAATGTACTTGCTTGCTTGGTCATAGTTGACAGTTTTGAAATAGAAGGGGGGGATGTTTGAGTAGGCCCCAGGCTTTGGCTTGAGGTTGGGTTGGATTCCTCGAAAAAATTTGTCGGAAGTACACTGCTAAGGTCAGTAAATGCTTTGTTAAACATATTGGCAATTGTCATAGGGTCAAGAGTGGTTGCATCATCGATGTTGAGCATTTGTGGAGCCTCTTTCTTGACTTTCCCAGTTACATCTTTTAAGTTATTCCAAAAAGACTTGCTGTTGCCCTATGATGTTTTTAGTGCTTCCCTAAAATGGTTACTTTTAGCAGAGCAAATCGCCCGGGTGCAGTCTTTCCATAGTCTTCTGTATTCCTGGATGTCTGATTGCTTGCCAGAGTTCTTTGCCCTGTGCCACCAGTTGTCCTTGTTTTTTTATGCAGCCTATTAAGTCTGCCTCCAAACTGCCATGCAGTAACTCAGAAGGCAGCAAGAAGAATTAAGGTGGACCACAACAACTGGGCCTTGATACCATTACGTTCTTGGCTGTGGAAATGTCGGCCGTGGCTGTCCTGCTACAGAACAACTACTCAAAGCCCTGACACCTAAACTAGATGCCTCAACAGGGAAAACAGCAGAACTAGCCAATCATGAGGCCGGTCAAGCTCAGAGGAATAGTGAGGTGGAACAGTGAATTTCTAAGTTGGAGGATGTGCATGGATGATGGAAACCTACCCAAGAAAGTAGCGTGTCTCGTGCGGGAACTGCCTGCCCTCACAGATCAGCTCTAGTATCAGGAAAACTATAATTGGCACTCTAAATTGTATCTGAGAGGACTCCTGGAAAGCAAAGGGGGGAAAATGTACTTAAATTCTGCTCAGAGACTCTTCCTAAGCTTCTTGGTCTGCAAACGAAAGGCACAACTTTAAAGATAGAGGGCTCATTGGGCACTTGCAGTCCAACCACTCCCCAACCAGCTGCTTCAGCAGATCATTTTCAGGTTACATCACTTTAGGGACTGGCAAGCACTTATTTTTGCATACTGGGCTAAAAAGGAATTGATTTACAAAGGACACAGATTATACCTAGCACAAGATTTTTCTCAGAGACTCCAGAAATATCAGACAGTCTTTGCCCCCGTCTTAGACACCCTTTAAAAGCACCAACTGGATTTCACATTTGCATACTCAGCTGTGATCCAATTGAAAGTGGAGAGCACTACTTACTTGTATCATGAAGTGCAGAAGTAGCACTGGCAAGGAGGGAGGCAGGAGGGGGAGTTGAGGAGCAGTGGGCACACCTTAAAGGAGCCATAGTTGAAGCAACAAACCAGTGCATTCAGCTGAGGCACAAAGGCAAGAGAAGGAGGAAACCACTATGGTTCTCATAAGAGGTAGCAGAGAAAGTAAGGGCCAAAAGTTGGGTTTCAGAAAGTATAAGGAGACACAGAAGGAAGAGGATAGGGTGGTGTACCTAAACCATCTGAAGGAAGCAGGGAAAGCTGTTAGGCACGCAAAGGCACAGACAGAGGAGAGACTAGCTCATACAGTAAAGAAAGGGGACAAGACATTCTATAGGTACATTAGTGAAAGAAGGAAGTCCCGCGGAGGGGATTGCATGGCTCAGAGGGGATGAAGGGGAGGATGTGGAGGGAGACATGGAAAAGGCAGAAATACAGAATAAATACTTCTGTTCCATATTCACTGAAGAAGGTGAGAGGCAGGGACCACAGCTGGGCACCAGATACAAAGGGGGCGGGGAGGTGAACACCAGTCCATTTACAAAAGAAAGAGTCCTAGAAAAGCTGATAAAGCTGAAGGTAGACAAAGCAATGGGGCCAGATGGCATACATTCCAAGATTTTGAAGTAACTACAGAGGGAGCAAGCTGCACCACTGGCAGTCGTGTTCAGTGAGTCACTCAACAAAGGAGTGGTTCCAGAGGAATGGAGGAGGGCATGTGTAGTCCCTCTGTACAAAAATGGTAGCAGGGAGGAGGCAGGAAACTATAGGCTAATCAGCCTCACCTCAGTGGTGGGTAAGATTATGGAGGCACTGCTTAAGGAAAGGATTGTGGAACACTTGGTGCCCAATGGGGCCCAGGATCTGCAGCAGCATGAATTCAGAGAAGGAAGGTCATGTCAAACAAATCTGACAGATTTTTTGACTGGTTAACAAAAGAGGTGGATCAGCGGGGAGCAGTAGATGGCGCCTACCTCAATTTCGGCAAGGCCTTCAACACCATCCCACATAAAAGACTGATGAACAACTTGGGTAGCATGAGCATGAGTCACAAAGTGGTAAACTGGGTTAGAAACTGGTTAGGGGACAGGAAGCAGAGGGTGATGGTAAATGGGATCCTATAAGAGAAGAGGAGTGTGAACAGTGGGGTACCTCAAGAATCAGTCCTGGGACCAGTCTTTTTTAATGGCTTCATTAGTGACATTGCAGACAGGCTGAAGGGGATGGTTTTCCTGTTCACAGATGACACAAAGATCTGCAACAGGGTAGACACTCCAGATGCGGTGGAGAAAATGAGGAGGAACCTTGGAAAGCTGGAAAAATTATCTGAAGAGTGGCAACTGGTGTTCAATGCAAGGAAGTACAAAATCATGCCCGTGGGATGCAGAAACCCAGAAGAGAGCTACAGGATGGGGGAGCTGCTGTCGGTCAACAGGGAAGAAAGGAATCTGGGGGTTATCATCTTAGATGACCTAAAGGTGGCCAAACAGAGTACAAAGGCTGTAGAGAAGGCCAGTGGCATGTTGGGGTGCATAGAAAGCTGTATCGCTAGCAGAAGGAGGAAGGTGGTGATACCACTATACAAAACACTGGTGACGCCTCATCTGGAATATTGTGTATAGTTCTGGAGGCTGCATCTTTGTAAGGACATAGACAGGGTGGAGGCAGTTCAGAGAAGGGTGACAAAGATAGCGCAGGGCTTGCAACACAAGTCATATGATGAGAGACTGAAAGACCTCAATATATATACACTGGAAGAGAAGAGGGAATGAGGAGACATGATTGAAACCTTCAAGTATCTTCAGGGCATAAACAAGGTGCAAGTGGGCAACATCTTTCAGTATGGGAGAAGTACTAGAATGAGGGGGCATGATATGAGATTGGAAGGGGACAGAATAAGGGGAAATGTGAAGAAGTTTTTCTTCATGGAAAGGGTGGTGGATGAATGGAATAGCCATCCCCAGAAGGTGGTGGGAGGATTTAAGCATGCATGAGATAGGTACAAGGGAACCACTGAGGTGGGAAGGGAGGCTAAAACTGATGACCAAGTATGGTCAGTGGCTGCTAATAAAGGTATGGTATACGGGCAGACTGGATGGCCTGGTGGTCCTTATATGCCGTCAATTACTATGTTACTATGTAGAAGGTTCAGGAATTCACTGAGGACTGGGATAAGAAACGCAACTGAGAAACTGTGGGAAGACTCTGCTTATTTTTTTCTTTTTACTCAGTGTCTACCCCCCCTCCTGGGCAGCCCATGTTCTCTCCGACCCCCCAGCCCCATCTACCCACTTGCAGCACACCCTCCTGTCTTCCTCCATGGCTTACCCCTGTGGCGGGGCGGCAGGGATCCCTCAATCCACCGACGCGGATCCGGTTCTGGAGGTGGCTACCAGTGCGGAGGCGGCACCTGCAGGGGTTGGTAGTCATCCAACCACCCAGGCTTTTCTCCTCCATTTTTTCTCCCAGTCCCCCACCCTCCCGGAGGTGAAGCAATGTGGTGTTGCCAATAACCAAGCTGTGGGTGCTTCTGGCACAGCATGCCAGGCTGACTGCTTTGCCCCTTCCCTCACATACAGGACCCAGGCACTCTGACACCCAGCCACGCTAGATGTCAGAGATGCACCAACCTCCTTGTCCCTCCTCCCTCCCTCCCAGGAGAGAGAGCTGTCCTCTGAATGCTCGATCCTCTCCACCCAGCCAACCCGGCAGGAGGTAAGACATGATGCCTCAGCCCTCCACGCTACCGAGCCGGCTAAGATACTGCTTATTAAAGACTTCAACTGCCAGTAAACACCTTTGGTTGGACTGTGTTTGCATTGTGGTGGAGTGACTCCCCTCCCTCTACTCCCAGGTGCCAAGGGTAGTTTCAGTTCCAGCAGTTTATTTTAATGTGGATTGACATTTTGTTTGAGACCTGAATGCTCACCTGATGATTGTCCATAAATCTGCTGATTTATGAAAGGCTGGTAAGTGTGGCCTGAGTTCAGAGTGCCAAAGTATGCAATATCAAGATGGCAGAAGCCACATGGTGCCTCAGTTCAGTGACAAGGGATGGATAGCCTGGACTTCTCCCCTCTACTCAACAGAAAGGGAGTTTGGACTCCCTTCTCTATGACTATTGAACTTTACCACTTCAAACATGCTACAGTGGGAATAGACTTGGCAGAGGAGGGATGGTACTTTCTGGTTTGGGGGTTCCCCCCTTTTTTTCTCTTTTTCACTATGCAGATTTAAATGGCATCCACTGTATGGACTGCGTGGTGCTCAAAGATTGAGGGGTGAGGCTAAACCTCTGGGTTTAGGGGCAGGTTCTCGATGAGGTGTTCTGCCCCCACAGCATGATTAGTGACCTTTCAGAGTAAACCATCTCTTGAACTTTGGGCAGATTTGGGGAGCAATGGGGGGGGCGGAATTCCTCGCTGAGCTTGGAGGTGTTGTCAGTTGGGGGATATAGGGAATCACTTGGTGCACCACGTAATGCTGTGAACTTTAGATCTTGGTCTAGCCCAATGGCAGTGTCACCTGGGGGGCAGACCCACAAGCATGCGGCGATGGGTGGCTTCGCAGTGAGCAGGAACCCCTGTGGTACTTAAGCTGAGGGAGAGAAAGACAGTGATCTTGCTGCAGCATTCTGAGGGGTTGGAGGAACTGTTTCTGCTTCCAGAACATGCGGCTTGCATGCCAATGATAGAGGCAGAGGTGATGACCTCATCAGTTGTGACTTGACTGCATTTGCACTGGTCTCTGGGACACTGGGTTGAATGGGCCACAGTAAGGTAAAATTTCTCAGCTTTAGCTCAGTGGATATGGGTTGCTTGGGAATGGAAATTGGGGGTGAGGGATGTTGTACCACAATGGGGGACTAGTGAAATCACGGTCCAGCCAGGGGATGGGGGGCAGATCCAGTGGGTTTATAGGGAGCTGAGCTTGCTGGATCTGTCCCCTGGCCAGTGGGCTCCTGGGCCATGTACCAAATCCGCTGATGGAGAGGCTTTTCTAAGGGGGTGAAACTAGCTGTTCCTTTTTTGTTTGTTTGTTTTCATGTTTGTGACTTGGTTATAACATGCTCTTACTGCTGGTTTTATACACCAGTGGGCTGCTTTTCTCTTTACAGTGATATATGGGCAATTGGGTAGTCGGTAGATGCAAGGGTATGGGGGGAAGGAGAGAAAATCCATGCTATAAGGGATTAGGGTAATTCATCACCGCTTGGAATAGTGGAGTGTCAGAGAGGCTCGATAGGGGGAATACCATGTACTTTACTCCAACTAGTTGACTTGAGCTACAGAGAAATATGGAGTGAGGTGGGACCCAATATTGCCATGTGAGTATCGCCGTTTGGTACTAACATACTAACATACTAAAATGCCAGCAGAATAGGCCTAACGGTCTTTTGTGTCTGCTCGTTTGGTCAGCCCCCACCCTGGGTGCTGACCTTGCTGTCTCCCTCGCCTTCTCTGGCTTCTCCCTTCCCAGTTCCGGATATTCTTGCTGCATTGGATTTTGCTTCCTGAACCCTTCCCCTGTACCTGTCCCACCCCCTCTTGAACCTCTCCACTGTCTCTGCCTCCACCAGCCCCCTAGGTAGTGCATTCCATGGCTCCACCACCCTCTCAGTGAAGTAGCACCTCCTCCTTTCTCCCCTGAATCTTCCCCCCTCCAGCTTCCACCCATGCCCTCTAGTGGCCCTTCCTCCTTCCTTGAAGCACCTGACTGTTCCTCCCTATTTACCCTCTTCATGTACCTAAAGACCTCTATCATGTCCCCGGTCCCTTCTCTCTTCCAATGTGTACATATTTAGCTCTTGAGCCTCTCCTCATAGGTCCTGTCCCCAAGCCCCAAATCATTTTTGGTTGCCCTCCTCTGGACCCTCTCAGGAGGTTAATGTCCCTCTTTAAGTGTGGCCTCCAAACTGCCGCAGTACTCAGGTTGGCCTCACCAAGCAGTTATACAGAGGAGTATCACTTCCCTCCTTCTGGAGGTGATCCCCTAGTGATGCATCCCAGCATCCTGTTGGCCTTGGCTGCTGCCCTCCTACAAGTCTCAGAGTTGTTCATCTTGACATCCACCACCACCCCAGGTCCCTCTCAGCCATTGAGACTTGTAGTATTTCCCCAGGGTGTACACTTGGCCTGGGTTCTGGCCCCAGGTGGAGTACCTTGCATTTCCCTGCATTGAACCTCAGCTTCCACTTTCTAGACCATCTTTCCAGAGCCTCCTGATCCCCCTGCAGGGCCACCCTCCCCTCCTCCCCATCCACCACTGCCCCCAGTTTCGAGTCATCTGCAAGAGACTCATCTCACTCCTGATTCCTGTCCTTATGTCAGATACGTGGCGTTGAACAGAAGGGGCCCAAGGACTGATCCTGTGGGACCCCACTAATGATCCTCCTTGGGGATGAGACTATCCCACCAACTCGACCCTCTGGGTCCGGTCCTGGAACCAATTGCCTATCCATCTGATCATCTGGTTTCCCACCCCATTTCTCCTAGCTTATCCAACAGGCCCACGTGAGGAACAGAGTCAAATGCCTTGCTGAAGTCTAGAAAGAGGACATCCACTGGTCTACCCAGGTCCAAGGCACTTGTCACCCAGTCATAGAACTCCACCAGGTTTGTCTGACACGATTTCCCCGGGATGAATCCATGCTGTCTATCGTCCAGGCACCCTGACTTATCCAGGTCCCCCCCAGCCTCTCCTTGACAATGCCCTCCATCACCTTGCCCACCACCGATGTCAGGCTGACAGGCCTGTAGTTCCCTGCCAGCTCCCTTGATCCCCCCTTGTGGATAGGCACTACATGCACCACCTTCTAGTCTTGGGGCACCCACCCTGTCCTCAGAGAGATGGTGAAAAGCTCTGCCAGGGGTTTCGCCAGGACATCTGCAAGTTTCTTCAGCACTCTAGGATGTAATTTATCCGGCCCCGGTGCTTTCTCCGTCTTAAGGGAGCTGAGGGCTTCCCTCACTCTCTCTTCTGTGATTTCCACTTCTGGTACCTCTTCTCCTGCTTAGCCCTCCCCCCACCTGCCAGTGATGCCCCCCTCTCCCCAGACCTGCCGATCGGTGAGGTCCCCCCTCCTCATTATCTCTGTCTCCTCCCATGATGATGCAGCATCCCCATTTTCCCTGGTGAAAACTGAGGTGAAGTACTCATTTAGTACCTCAGCCTGCTCCCTGGGTCTTGTGCCCATCTCTCCCTGATTTAATCCTGCTAATCTGCCCCTTCACCTTTGTCTTTCCCCAATGTATCTAAAGAACCCTTTTCCCTCTCCTAATTTCCCTGGCCAGGTTCTGCTCCTTCCTTGCCTTAGCCGCCCTCACCACTCTAGTGGCCCTTCTAGCCATCAGCTCGTACTCCCTCGATCCCTTTCCTCCTTGAGCACTTGAATTTCTTATAGGCTGCTTTCTTTCCCGCACCACCTCCTGGACCTCCCTGGTCCACCAACAGAGTTTTGGGCCCTACCGCATTTTCGTCTTACTCTTGCACAGGTGCTGGTAGCATCCTGCACCCCTCTCCTGATGATTTCCCACCTACTATCAGCGTCCATGTCTGACCCAATCCCATCCAAATGCTCCTTAAGGATCCTTCCCATTTCCTTAAAATCCGCCCCCCTGAAGTCGGTTACTTCCGTCTTTGTGCAGCCTTCTACCCCTCCTAGTTCCAGGTACTATGTTAATGTTCTGTAAAGTTCTTATGTTCATCATGTGCGTGTGTGAAGGGAACATTTTGATATGGTAGTTGGGTGTTGAGAGGTGTGGCACTGTCGCCAATGCAAAGCAGTGTTTTGAGGTGTGGCACTGCCACCAATCAATGAGCTATTTAGTGCTGAGGGGCTTTGGCTTTGCTGGGTGGAAATGGCACGAAGTTGAAAAGAAATAGCTGACACAATCATGGGTCAGCGCTACCCTTTTATCTATGCCACCCAGCAAGCAGGCTGATCCGTCATCTGTCAGACTGGAATGTGAAACATGCAGGGGCTCATGGCAGCTGTAACTGGAAACCATCCATCGATGTCTGTTACTGGTGCCGCTGCCCCCATGAGTGTCCCCCGCACCTGACCCTCCCTCTCAGCATCTCTCCCACAAACATAACACTGACACTGGGGGTGCCCAATCCCCCCATGTTGCCACCTCTTAAGCAAAACCCCAATGCATTACCACGCTGCTCCCAATGCGCAATCACATCCTGAAACTGTCCCGCCCACCCAACCCTCCCATCAACCACTACCCCATATCCCCAAAACATAATACTGGCACTGGAGTACCCTGATCCTAATGTCACTGTCAATCTCTGTTCTTGCCACCCCTGTAACTGTCCTACCTACCCAACCCCACCCCACAGACTTAACACTGACACTGGGGGTGTCCAATGCCCCAGTGTCACGACCTGAAATAATGAAAACCTTCCCTTGTAGTTTTTTTTAATAAGCCGTGTAAAAAGAAAACTGTCCATCAATGTCTGTTGTCGTCGTTACTGTCCCCCCATCCGACCCTCTCACTTAGCACCCACCACTCTACCCCCCAAGCCCTTACTTTACACTCCAGGGGTCCAGCACCATAATCTTCTGTGGACCACAGATACATTTACTCTTCAAAGCTGGATCACGAACTGAGGAAACAGGTATGTAGTTCAATGTATTTCAGTGGGGTTTTGAACTTAGTTGCATAACTTGGCCATTTTTGCATATTTTTGCCCCACATTTTCAATATGCATTCTTTGGGACTCCACCTCATGAACAGTTGCACTGACATTAGGCAAATCTGTCCCAAAAGGTGATTTCACAGACCCTGCATGAAATCATCTTTTGGCCAGGAGTTGAAAATATTCTCTGCCCTTGTTCATCAGGTGGGTCATAAGAAGACTATGTTGAAATTTGTTGTAAATATATTGAAAAACAACAAAGTCATGAGCCTACAAGTTGAATGTTGTAAATACCGGCTCATAATGTTGGTAATTTTCAATATTTTTACACCAAATTTACAACATAGCCATTTTCTTACAGCACCTCATGATTTTAAGAGCTCTTTTTTCAAATCCTGACCAAAATGTGTTTTTACATCCTGAAACGTGATTTTGTTGTCCCTGCATTAAATTACCTTTTGGGCAGGAGTTCAAAATTTTCTGTGCCCTTGTTCATGAGGTGGGGTCATAAGAATGCTAAGTTGAAAATTTTGCATAAAAATATTAAAAAACAACAAAGTTATGAGCCTATGTTGAATTTTGCGAACACAGGCTCATAACTTTGGTAATTTTCAATAGTTTCACCCTAAGAGTTATCAACATGGTGTATTTGTTTTGATTAGGAAATTACAAATCTGCAATAAAAAGTTTACATTATACTGTATATAGTGTGAGTGATAACTGTTTTGTAATTGTTTAAGTGATCCCTCAATGTTTGTGTTGTGTATATGTTTACTAGAGTTATACTATGTAACTTTAGAAATTTTAGACTTTTGTATAGAAAACAGGAGCACCTTGTAAATAGGTCTTGTCCTAATGGTGTACTACATGTCAACTAATCCTGTCTAAAAATAAAGCTTTTTATTACTACTACTACTGCAACATAAGTTTTCAATGTAATCATTTCTTTTTTATGTGGTGGATTCATAAAAAGGCTACGTTGACAATTTGTGGCAAAAATATTAAAATATAACAAAGTTATGAGCCTGAACTAAAATTTACAATTGCAGGCTCCTAACTTTGGTAATACATAACCCACACAGTGCACCACAATGAATGTAGTACTCCAGGGCTTCTATACCAGCAGCGAACATCCGGCATTGACACATGCTTGTTCTTATTGTTCTTGTATCGTTAATTTGTTATTGATACGTTGACACACATTCAGTTTATTTACTCTTGTTACAGGCAGCAGGGAGAGGGACTTGATTTGCAGGAGAAGGTAGCAAGCAGATGGCTGGGATAGTGGATGGATGCGTCCGCGGAGACTGATGCTCCAAGGGGCTTGTTGGGATTTCACTCTGTTACTAAGGATCGCCTAACAGTTTGTACTTGGAATGTCCAGGGCATATCTAACCCAGTTAAACGAAAGAAAGTTTACACAGTATTGAAGAGGCATGGGGTTACTGTTGCTATGCTCCAGGAGGAAAGGGGAAATTGTTTAACCAGGAAAGGCACACTAAGCCGAAGCTTGTTTCCAGGTGCGACCTGGGAGCACAAGAAAGTTAAATGGCTTGCTCAGGGTCACACAGTATGCAAGTGGGGGCTGTGGGATTCAAACCCAGGTATCCAGGTTTGCAGCGCAGAGCCCTAAACCTCTACACTATACTGCCTCCTATAAGGAGACTCATTTGACATCAGTAGAGCATAACAAACTGGTTCAGGAATGGGTTGTGCAATGCTACGCTGCATCTTTTAATGGACATAGGAGGGGAATGGCAATACTGCTACATAAAGGGCTACCATTTATTAAAGAGCAAGTAGTGGCTGACTCACTGAATGGAAGATATATATTTGAGCGTGGCAGGATCAGTGGGGACCCCATCACTTTTGGTAATAGATAGATATATATATATATATATATATATATATATTCTGGCAGAAGGGGACCTTGTGTTTTATGACTAAATGTTGGCCTTATTACAGAAAGAACAATTCCCCAATCTAATGCTAGGGAGGGACTTTATTAGACAGGTCCTCATCTCACCAGTGTCCAGACCCAGCAGTAGTGTGACAGGAGCACACCTCGTAAAACTTGATTTGGTGGACGTCTGGCAGGAGGCGAACCCAGGGGCTAAAGAGTTTACCTTCCTTTCTAATCCCCACAGATCCTGGTCATGCATAGGCTATATAATGGTACCTAGACTGTGGTATCATTGGGTTACCCATATGTTTATCAGCCCGATAATGGTCTCTGACCATGCTCTGGTTTTGCTGACATTGAAATTTGGGATATGGGGAAAAAGCGTCTAGAATGTGGCTCTTTCCTTCCTATCTGTTAACAAATCAGAAATTCAAGGAGCATTTGACTAATAGTTGGCAGTTTTATCTTGATATTATCTGGATACTAATGCACTCACTGCTCCCTACAAAAGGATCCTCTGGGAGGCTGAAAGGGCCTATATGAGAGGGGAGGTGGTGGTGGCTTATATAGCTGCACTGCATAAGGGTAAAAGTGATAAGGTGAAAAGTCTAGAGGACAATGCCAAAAAGTTAGAGCCGATGGCCCTTCAAAATCTCCAAGAAAATATTCTGCAGGAGCTTAAAGTGGCAATGGAGGTTATGAACAGAAAGCTGATGACCGGTGCCAATAGGGCCCTTATTTATGCTAATCAACGGTTCTATGAATGGGGTAACAAACTTAGCCATCTGTTGGCATGACTAGCAAGGGGCAGGAATGAGATGAACCAGAATACAACAATTCAAGATCGGGCCAGTAAACTAATAACCCCCCCAAATTTGTGAGACAGCTTTGTAGATTTTTATTCTAAGCTATACAGGAGTGAGGGTGAGGGGCAGGAGGATGCAACTGAACTATTCCTGGGGAGACTGAACTTGTATAAGTTGACAGAAGACTAAGCAGACACTTTGAATAAACTTCTGACTCAGAGAGGTTAGACATGTGGCCTATTCCCTGGTGAAGGAAAACGTGGTGGGACTAGATGGGCCACCTATAGAATTTTATAGGTCACTGGTAAGGCCATGCGAGACGACATGCATGGCATGTTCTTGGAGACTAAGGAGATGGGGGGGTCATCCAGAATCTTGCAATCTGGCCACGATCACCCTCATTCAGAAGGAGAGCAGGGATCCTACATTTGCTCAGCACGTCACCTGATCTCCCTTCTTAACTGTGATGTTAAGGTCCTAGCCAAGGTGTTGGCCACAAGACTGGAGGAAGTGCTGTCAGTTCTGGTCAAAGATGACCATACTGGGTTCATCAAATGTAGACACTTGTACCATAATGTCAGGCATCTGTTGGGGGTGGTGGAGCTGGCTTCTCGGCACCCAGGTGAGCTTGCATGCTCTCCCTGGATGCTGAGAAGGCATTTGATAGAGTAAAGTGGTGGTATTTATTTAGGACCCTGGAGGGGTTCGGGCTGCGAGAATATTTTATAGACTTCACTTGGCTCCTCTATACCAACCCCTGGTAAATGGGGAGACCACAGAGGTATTTAAATTGGCTGGGGCACTAGGCAGGGATGCCCCCTGTCCTCACTCTTTTTTGCTCTGGCGATTGAGCCCTTAGTGGAGGCGATCGGGGGGGTGGCAGAGGTCAGAGGTGTACAGGGTGTGTGGGATAAGCAGCATAAGATTTCACTATATGCAAATGTTGTCTTGTTATTCATCACTTAACCTGAGACCTCTATCCCAGTCATAACTGCCACCATATAGGAGTTCTATGCTTTTTCTGGATACAAGTTCAGTCATGATAGATCGTAGCTGTTGTGTTGTGGAAATGTTGATACTGAACCCCTTAAAGGGCTCAGGTATAGGTAGGTCAGCTCACATATTAGATACCTCGGTATCCAGGTGGGGAAATTGTTAGACTCCCTGTACAAACCTGACTATACACCTCTCCTTGGTAAGATCCGGGATGATTTACAGCAATGGCAGGGCCTGCCAATTTCATGGAAGGGTCAGATTAACTTAACTAAAATGAATATAGAAACATAGAAACATAGAGGCTGACAGCAGATAAGGACCGCAAGGCCCACCAGTCTGCCCATTTCTTTTTCTACCTTATAAATGTGCCATCAGCCTTTGCTCTGTCAGTGGCCTATCTATTCATGCTCATCTGTATTGCTCCCTTATGCCTATCCCATGCCTGTTTGAAGCCCTGCACTGTATTCATAGCCACTACTTCCTGAGGTAGGCCGTTCCATGCATCCACCACTCCTTCTGTGAAAAGGAATTTCCTCACATTCCCCCTTAATCGGCCTCCCTCTAATCTCATGCTGTGTCCTCTTGTCCTGCCATTTTTTTTATATTTAAACATGTTAGACTCTCACTTTGTTAATGCCCTTAAGGTGTTTGAATATTTCGATCATATCACCTCTCTCCCTCCTTTGCTCAAGGGTATACATATTGAGCTCCGTTAATCTGTCCTCACATGTCTTCTGATGCAGTCCCTGCACCATTTTGGTTGCCCTTCTCTGGACTGCCTCAATTTGGTTAATGTCCTTGTGAAGGTGTGGCCTCCAGTACTGCATGCAGTACTCCATATGGGAGACCTAACCAGTGTCTTGTAAAGAGGGATTATTACCTCCCTCTTGACTTGTGATACCCTTCAATACACCTCACATCCTCTAGCCTTACCTACTGCTTTAGAGGTCTGCTTGGATGATTTCAGGTCATCGGTGATGATGATGCCTAAGTCTCTTTCTTCCTTTGTGACTGCCAGCAACTCCCCTCCCAGCCTACAAGTGGCTTCAGGGTTTCTCTTCCCTATGTGCATGATCTTGCACTTCTTTGCATTAAATCCCAGTTGCCACTCTTCTGACCATTTTGCTAGTTTATCCAGATCTCTTCTCATTCTGCCCACCCCATCTGGATCATCTACTCTGTTGCAGATCTTGGTGTCATCTGCAAACAGACAAGCCTTACCCTCTAGTCCATCTGCAATGTCACTAATGAAGATATTGAAGAGGACTGGCCTCAGGACTGATCCCAGAGGTACCCCACTTGTGACTTGCATCTCTTCTGACTCCATACCATTTACCACCACTCTATGTTTTCTGCCCGTCAACCAGTTTGCCACCCAGTTGACCAACTTCTGACCCACCCTGAGCCTACCCAGCTTATTTATCAATCTTCTATGTGGAACAGTGTCAAAAGCTTTGCTGAAGTCAAGGTAGGCGACATCAACTGCCCCCTTGGTCCACCACTCTGGTTACCCAGTCAAATAAATCTATGAGATTAGTTTGACAGGACCTTCCTTTTGTAAACCCATGCTGTCTTGGATCCTGTGCTCCTGTGGATTCCAGGTGTTGCACTATCCTTTCCTTAAGGAGTGCCTCCATAATCTTGCCCACTACTGAGGTAAGACTGACTGGTCTGTAGTTCCCTGCCTCCTCCCTGCTACCACTCTTGTGGAGTGGGATCACATGAGCCCTTCTCCTTTCTTCTGGGACCTCTCCTGTGCTCAGAGACTCACTAAACAGTTCTGCTAATGCCTCTGCTAGTTCCACCCTTAGCTCCTTAAATACCCTGGGATGTATGTCATCAGGTCCCGTTGCCTTGTCCACCCTGAGCTTAGTGAACTCTTGTAGGACCCTTTCTTTTGTGAAGGAAGTAGTGCTCACCTCCCTCCCCCTGTGTCCATGGTGCTGAGCTGTGGGCCCTGCCTTACCTTCTCTTCAGTAAATACTGAGCAAAAGTATCTATTTAGGATAGATGCTTTTACAGTGTCTTCCTCCTCACATGCCCCCTTGTCTCCTTTGAGCTTAGCAATACCCCCTCTGGACTTTCTCCTTTCACTAATGTATCTATAGAAAGTCTTGTCACCTTCTTTTACTGTTTGTGCTAGTGTTTCCTCAGTTTAGGACTTTGCCTGCCTTACTGCCTTCTCTGCTTCCCTTAGGGCAGTTTGGTATGCCTCCCTATCTTCATCCCACTGTGTTCCCTTATATTTCCTGAAGGCCAGCCTTTTGGCTCTGACCTTTTCTGCTACTGTATTTGAGAATCAAAGTGGTTTCCTTCTTCCTTTGCACTTCCTTTTCTGTCTAACACAATGGGATGTTGCTTCAAGTATTGCATCCTTAATGCTTGCCTACTTTGCCTGTACCCCCCCCCCAACCTGTGTTTCTTTTTGCCAGGGCTAGCTTAACTGTTTGGTCATCTTATCAAAGTCAGCTCCTCTAAAGTCCCATATTTTTGCCTTGAAATGGGATGATTTAGATGTAGTGGCCAAACTGAATCATACCATGCGATGGTCACTGGCCCCCATGGGTGCTGTACCCAATCCAGATTCTCCTGATGGGACTCCATAAAAAGATGCTTTTAGAAAAAGCGTATAACAATTTTATTTGGAAGAATAAACAACCAAGAATCAACTTGAAGAGACTTAAGAGCACTACCAGTACAGGTGGTTTGTGTTACCCAGATAATGGGCTCTATTACTTTGCTGCACAGGCAAGACTCCTCACAGAATGGGTGAGGGGGTTCTAGGGGAGCACATTGGTCTTCTCTAGAACAGTTGGGGTGGAAACAGAGGATTACAGTATATCTGAATGAGGGGAGGGACAGAGGATGTATAGACCACTAAAGCCCCAGAATGCCTTGGTAGATATGCTCTTTGAAGCCTGTGGGAGATGTGGTGCCTTACAGAAGATGAGCAGAGAGGCAACTTACTGGCACCAGTGTATTTGAATCCAGAATTTCTGCCTGGCCTGGAGGACCAGGGATCCCGGCTGTGGGGTAAAGAAGGAGTACAGTGCATAAGGGGCTTGTTTTGCTCCCAGGGCTTTAAAACCTTTCAACAGGTGGCTGAGAAGCTGGGACTCCCTCACTCTCATATGTTCAGATATCTCTAATTGAGCAGCTGGGTAAAACAGGTGGACCAGCTCCAGCCACAAGACTCCCCACTGCATGAGTTAGAGAGTTACATTTTACAGGCATAGACTGACTCGGGTGTGGGGAGACTTTGGCTAAGATTTCTAATTGCTTATGAGAATACATGCCTGATTCCTCCTCATGGGTCAAGGCCTTGTGGGAATGAGACTTAGGTGGACCTATACTGGAGAAATCATGGGGAGATCTCTGTGCATCACACATGGGCCTTACTATCTGTAATCACTATGAAGAGGCCCAGTACATATTCTTTTATAGATTATACATGCCTCCTGCTACAATAAATAAGTTCAATCCAACTATCACCTACAGTATGTGTGGCAGGTGTGAAACAGAGAGAGGCACTTTTAGGTGCTACTTTTGGCACTGTCAAGATCTTTGACCTTTTTGGAATACTATAGTGCAGTGTCCAGGGGTGAGGAGGAATGGGAATTGTATCCCAGGGCAGTTAGGATTATGTTGGTGATGGCAAGAAGGTGCATTCAGAATACCTGGAAATCCCATGGTTGTCCCATTCTACAAATGTGGAGAGACCTTTGTTCACTGTGCTGCAGCTGGAATTTCTTGCTTATGATCTTAAGGGCCAGATGGACAGGTTTGATAGACAGTGGGATCCTTACATAGCCTCACTGTCCCCAGCAGAGCAGACTGCACTTCGGTTGGGCTGAGCTTGGGGACCTTGTCCATTCCTCTGCCCCTCTTCTTGTTCTGTCCTTAGAGTCCTTCGCCCTGCTGCCCTGCTAAACTGTGTGCTGATTTGTCAGCCATGGTTGGGAATCAATGGATGTCCTCACCTTGACAGATTAGCATAGGATGTATTTACATGTTTTGTTTTGAGCATACTGAGCGTGAAGTTTTGTCCTGTGTATTGTTCCATGTTTAATGTGCCAGCATTCTACATACTTTTTATACAGAGGTAAGCGACGTTATTAACTAAATTGCCTTATTAATGAATTATTCTGGGACTCTTAGTGACATGTGTGGGTAAATGATGAAGTTGTTCTATGTTATCAATCTTAAATTTCTACAAACAGAATCTGAAAAAAAAGAAAATATGGAGATAAATGGTAGGATAGTAGACTGGATATGTGATTGACTGACAAATAGAATGCAAACTGTGAGAGTAAATGGGGAGGTCTCTAGACCTGGAAAGGTAACTAGTGGGATACCACAAGGGTCAGTATTGGGACCAATACCCTTTAACATCTTAATAAAAGACATGAACCCATGGAATTGGAGCATCTGTGTTAATTTTCCTGATGATGTAAAATTTGGTAGTCTTGTAAACACAGTACAGCAACAAAAGACACTACAGAATAACTTAAGTACCCTAGAGGATTGGGCAAAGGAAAATTATATGAGATTTAGTGCTGAGAAGTATTCAGTGATACACTTTGGAAGAAAACATTTGCTGTGCAGCTATGAACTTTATGTCCAAAAGCTCAAAGTATCAAAACAAGAAAGAGATCTAGGTGTCATTATGGACAAGTGCTTTCATTTTCTTAGTCATGGAGAACGTACAGTGAGAAAATATAATATGATAATATTCAAAAACATTGCTACGAGAAGCAGTAAAGTCTTGAACCCATGTATAGATCCCTGGTTAGACCTAACGTGGAGTATTGCGCTCAGTTATGGAGCCTGCATCAGAGAGATGATATCAAGAGATTGGAAAGTACAGTGCAGGGTCACTAAAATTATAGCAGGAACCAAGAATAAGGGCTACGGCACCAGACTGGGCCACTTAAAATTATTCTTACTAGAATGCAGATGAATGAGAGGGGATACGATACCGGTTTATAGATCCTTGAGAGTGGTACACTGGAATCAAATCTTAAATTAGACATTATATGCCCATTACCTTTGTCACACAGTAAAATGATATGTCACAACAACTTAGAAACACTGTTTTGCAAAATTGGAACATTTTGTCTAGTGATGATCAGTAAATGGATTTAGTTAAACCATATCATAGATTCTCCTATTCCACAGCTCACAGTCTTGGAGCTATTGTGACACAAAATCAGCACACAGAAATGGACCAAGAAGTCCGGCTACTGGACAGTCCTAAAAGTTTGTATCATTGTAAAAGGTGCATCACTGGCAAATGTGCCATGCCAGACAGAATTACCACGTTGCCAGGTAGTGATAAACAGACTAAGGCTCGCCAGTTCATAAGTTGTTTCACAGAGTATATTGTTTGTGCTGCCTGGTGCTCCTGCCCTAAACTATATGTGGGCCAGACCACCAGGCAGCTAAAAACAAGGATGCAGGAACATGTATGACCCACTAAAAACTGCCCTCAATAAAGTGCAGTTAGTGCACATTATTTACAATGACACAACAAAGATCCAAGTACAGTATTGTGAACGTCAAGGTGGGAAGCCATCTGGGGACTCGTGATCATCGTAAAGTGTAAGTCAACAGAAGAACAGCTGCAGAATTCAACCAAACAGTGCAGAATCCAATGACACAATGGTGCAAGTCCTGGATTTCAAAAGGGCTGATTTTACAAAGATGGGTGAATGCCTCAGGAATGACCTGGCAGGGAGGGAGGACCTAGGGGATGGAGGAAAAATGGGCCAGACTAAAAGATGGCATAGTGAAGGAAACAAAACTCTGTGTCAAGCAGGAAAGCAAAAGTAAAATAATGAGGAGACCGTTATGATTCTCAAAAGAGGTACCAGAAAAGATAAAAACTTAAAAAAGTAGTATTCCGAAGCTATAATGAGACACAGAGAGAGGAGGATAGGGCTGTGAGCCTGAGTAAATAGAGGCAGGCAGACAAAGCAAAAAGGAATGCAAAGGCACAAACTGAGGAAAGAACAGCTCAGGGAGTATTGAGAGGAGACGAGACATTTTTTAGGTATGTTAGCGAGAAAAGGAAGATAAAGGGAGGGATTGCATGGTTAAGGGGGGACTGTATGGAGGGGATCAAGAAAAGGCAAACATCTTGAACAAATGTTTCTGCTCAGTATTCACAGTAGACAGGGAAAGAGAGGGACCACAAAAAGGCACCATGAGCTTTGATGGGAGGGAAATGGATACTAGTCCATTTTCTGAGGAAAAAGTCCAGAAAGCACTCAATAACCAGAAGGTGGACAAAGCAATGGGGCCAGATGGGATACATCCAAAGGTGCTGAGGGAGCTCAGAGAGGTACTGACTGCACCTCTGACAGACCTATTTAACAGATCACTGGAGACTGACGTGGTCCCAGGGGACTGGAGAAGGGCAGAGACAGTCCCATTTCACAAAACTGGTAGCAGGGAAGAGGTGGGAGTTGTAGGCCTATCAGCCTGACATCGGTGGTGGGTAAATTAGTGGAATATCTTGTATCCAACAGATTATAGGATCCAAGGCAGCATGGTTTCATGGGGGAAGGTCATGCCAAACAAATCTGATAGATTTCTTTGACTGGGTGACCAAGGAGTTGGATCAGGGAGGAGCGGTGAACATGGTCTTCCTGGATTTAAGCAAGGCTTTCAACACCATTTCACAAAGAAGACTAGTAAGCAAGTTGGTAGTGGTAAATGGAGTTCGATCTGAGGACGAGAAGGTGACCAGTGGGGTACCTCAGGGATCAGTGCTAGGACCGGTCATCTCCAATGTCTTTATAACCCACATTGCAGAGGAAGAGGAAGTGGAAGGAAAGGTCTGCCTCTTTGCAGATGGCACCAAGATCTGCAACAGAGTGAACATGCTGGGGTGTATGTGGAAAGGACGGGTAGGGATCTGGAAAGACTGGAGGAGTTGTCAAGGGTATGGCAGCTAGGTTTTAATGCAAAAGAGTGCAAAATGTTGCACTTGGGCCATAGAAACCTGGGAGTGGAGTACAAAATGAGTGGAGCGATGCTAACAAAGACCAAGCAGGAAAGAGACATATGGTAATCATATCAGATAACCTAAAGGTGGCCAGGTAATCTGACAAGTCAGTCGGAAGGGTTAATGGGATGCTGGGGTGCATATGAAGGGGTACTGCCATCACTGGTAAGACCTCACCTTGAGTACTGTGTCCAGTTCTCGAGACCATATCTCAGGAAGAACATAGACAAAGTGGAGGCAGTCCAGAGGAGGGCTACCAAAATGGTGCAGTGTCAACATCAAAAGTCCTATGAGGAGGGGCCTAAGGAGCTAACTACAGTGGCGTCCCTCAGGATGAAACCCAATTCTGCAGCATTTTGCAGCACTCTGCAGAATGCTGCAGTAGACCCACTAAATAAAGAATGTAATTTCAATGGCAATTAGTCCCTTTTGTCATTCAGAAAAATGTGACACTGCCAGGATGAAGTGAATGCCACAGTTTCCTGCATGACAAAAGGGACTAATTGCCATTGAAATTACATCGCTTTATTCAGTAGGTCTGCTGCAGCATACTGCAGAGTGCTTTTAAAAGTGGGTTTCATCCTAGGGGACGCCACTGTATGTACACCCTGGAGGAGAGAAGGGGGGATATGATAGAGACCTCTAAATACCTCACTGGGGTTAATAATGCACAAGACAGGGGTATAATTCCAAGACAAAGGTGCTCTAGAACAAGAGGGCACGCTATGAAGCTGGAGGGGGGTAAATTCAGAAGGGATGTGAGGAAGTATTTCTTCACAGAAAGGGTGGTGGATGCCTAGAGCAACCTTCCATCAGTGGTAGTGGGGATGAAAACAATGGTGGGGTTCACAAATGTCAGGGACAGGCACGTGGGAATTGTAGGGGTAAGGAAGGGAGGGGAAGAGATGGAGCCATAGATCAAGTTGGGTGTGCAGCAAAAAATGAAGGTTAAACAAATGGGCAAGCTGGGTGGGCCCAGTCACCCTTATCTGCCATCATATTCTATGTTCCATGTTATAATAAGTCCATGGCACTGGAATTCATACCAAAACGAACCATCTGAGGTAACAGACTCAATTATCTTTTAAAAACAGAATCATAGTGGATCTGGCATTTAAAAAGTATTTCCCCTAAGGGTTTGAATAAAATCTTAGATTTGTATGATTAACGAAAAATCATTTTGTCTTTCAATGTTTTAATTCCCAAAAACTTTACACTAAAGTCTCAATGTGTATATACTTATTTTATTTTCAATTTATTATTTTTCTTGTTTTCCCCCATTTGTGTTTTTTGTGGGCTCATTTTCAACATATGAGGAATTAGCATGAAATTTCCTGTTGATACAGTCTGTTGTGGTAGCATGTTTTCTGCATTATATAATGAAGAGTGCATGGGCGATCATACACAACAAGCTTCTGTTTCCACTGAAAGGTTGAGATAACAGCGTATGGACCTTGAAAGCGAAGCCTAAGAGGTCCAAGCTGTTATCTCAACCCCGAGATGGAAACACAGGGCAAGTTGTGTATTGTCACCTATATTTTATACAGTTTATTTGGACTGAATCCGAGTTGTGAGGACTATTTAAGCCACTAGACTGTGACCAGGCTTTAACCTGAAGAAGACCGAAGATTTGCTGAACGCGATCGGCCTGTCAGGATTTCCAGCTGCTTCTGAATCCCTGGTTTGTGCAGAGACTTTGTGATGATGACCGGAGAACAGTTTGCCTGGTACAGTAGAATTTCCTTACACGTAAATGTGCTGTGTATTGAAAGTGGGTCGTGATTTGGTTCCCCATTGTGTGAACTGTGTTCTGCTTGCTGGTACCATAGAATCCTTTATATGTAAATGTGCTGTGTATTTAAAGTGGGTCGGATTTGGTTCCCCACTGTGTGAACTGTGTTCTGCTTGCTGGAAGCTTTATCCAGCCTAATTGGACTGAATCTGCGTTTATCTCCATTCGGCCTGGGCCATGCCACGCTGGCCCTGCCAAACTACCCCAGTATACAGAGAAAGCCACCGACGAAAGACCAGCCTGGGGATCAGCCCCCTGCTCCATGCCTGAACAGGAACGACGCCTCGGCGAATCATGTGGGCCCTGCAACTCCTGGCACTTCAGATTAACCACCTGCTGTCTCAATTTTCATCCAGCCTGTGTCCAGTTTTGGGTATCATGAGTAATCATCAGGGTAGCTCGCTGCAACAACAGCCTAATCTAAAAGTGTGACATCTGATTGTCCTGTTGTTTTCTTTTCATGAACTGAGCCCTCTGGCTCTGGATTACAAATAGTGTGTGTTGTGCATGTTGTTTTCTTCCATCACAGAGCCCCAACCAGCTGTAACGTTCCTGGCTAACCCACCATTCTCCATCTGGGTACCCAGAGCGTGTGACTGTTTAGGGACCCTGAAATGCATGCATAACTGTTTGATTGATAGAGCCTTTAAGCAAATTAACCTGATTACGCCCACTCCCTTGTTCAATCCCCCTTAAATAAATCAATCAGATCTAACTCTTTTTTTGCATTTACCCTGACTGTGGTTCCAGTTTGTGCAAGAGTACTGTACTGTTGCTATTTGCTGTGTATAACCTTGTTTTACAGGGGATTCCCAGGGCCGGACCAGAGGAAAGCTCTGGTGGTAAGTGCAAACAGTGTGGGTACTTATGTGGTATATCAGGGGTATTGTGAAAGTGATTATTGTGTATTGTTCCAGCCACTAGTAAGGAAAGGGTGGGGTTACGGTGTCCCGGAGGGCTGTGCCCAGGTTAGCTTGACCACTACCAACCCTGACCTCCGGGTGAAGGCACCCGTTTCTGAGCTCAGGGCCCCTTAACCTGCTACTAGCCCAGCAGGTAGGGGTAGTAGCCCTTGTAATAGCATCACCTAGGGGTTACATATAGAATGTGCACAATACTTTTTAGAATGCGTAGAACAACTTTTAGAATGTGCACAGCACCTTGTAGAACATGTACAACAACTTTGGGGAAGAGGTCAATTTCCAGACATAATAAGCCCTAACCTTATACTACATTGTTATATCTTGTTTATTTTGTTTTTGTTTTTGCTTTCTGTTTTCCTTGAAACAGTGAAGTGATTATTTATGAGCATCTGATATTTACAGTGCATCCCCACTGATCGAATCATGCCATTTATTGCTATATCTATTTTGACTTTATACTGAAAAATCATAATAAAAATCTATTTCTATAAAATCTGGTGTTACTCTGTCTTATAGTATATCTTTATCACATTTTTTTTATTTACATTATCATTTGTTTTTATGAAAACATTAATAACATTACTTTTTAATCATTTTTTTCCTGCATTCATCAGTTGGGCAGCACTTTTGTTATCCTTCATTTGTGCAGTCAGCACAAAGCCTGCATAGTGTTATGGATATCCAGTGAATATGCTGCTGCGCATATCATATCATAGCATAGAATAATGTATGCAGCAAAAATAGCAAAGGACAAAACAGCTACAGCGATAGTACAGCTCAGATATGTTAGCACTATCCCTATAGGTGTTGTCAGTCGGGATGAAGAGGATAAAATCTCCCCTGTGTGCTGTGTCACTGAGCTGTTGCTGTGGTGCACAGGTTAGTGCCACAAGTCGCAAAAGGTATGCACGTTCAGTTGACCAGGGGTCAAGTTCCTGGTTCTGTGTGTTTTTTTTTCCCTTGGCACCGTCCTGAGTGTTATATTTAATCTGCCCACCCTGGAGTTCTGCCCTCTGCTCACCTTGGCAAACTAAGCCCCCCCTCCCGTGACTGTGTTACCCTCCCTGACTGTGGTGCAGTCCCTTGACTTGTGCCCCCCCACACCAAAGATGAAAATATCTACCCTCCCGAGTTTTTCCCTGTCCCCGAGTTGCCTCCCCCGCAAGGGTGCTTATATTTAGTTAGGGGGTGGGGAGTGGAGCTTCCCTCCCCACAGACAGTCAGTCCAAGTACTTTTTCTTTATTTGTAGCACTCTGCATTTTCATCATACACTACCTTGTCTTTCGCTGCTTTAGTTGCACAGTTTTTGACCACACCATTCTGCAGTAGCCGTTTTGACCTTGTGCCATGTTATGCAGTCCTTTGCCTTAATCGTTAACTTATAATGTATGATTGATTCATGAATATTTATAGGTATGACTACATAAATGAGGATGTTTCTCATCTAAACTTCACCCCTGAGAAATGAGTGCAAGATGCCAATCCATAGGGGGATTTAGCCATCTGCTGTTGTTTTTTCACCGTTGAAATTCCATCTTTTTACACTAGCTTTATATATTAAAGATTTTGACTACTCAAGTGTTCCTATTTTTTGTTTTGAGTTCTCTGCCTTCACTTTTCCTAGGTACGTCACTGCATGGGAAATTAGCATCACAGCTCTTTCCTATCATATTAGACTACTGTTGTTGCAATCTCTTTTAGCACAGTTACTGTCTAATAATAATTTATGATACTAATTGTATTCATTCATTGCAATCACACTCAAAAACTGGATTGAGATTGTTACAAGATAAAAAACAAAACTCACAAAACACATTACAATTACACCTTTGTCAGAAAAGAGGGAGAACAAAGGAGAACATATTTAATTTTAGACAAACATTTTCCAAGTACATTCAGCTGCATTCAATCAACTTACATGCAAAATACAGCTTTTAATTTTAATATGCTGTACTGTTGCAATCACTGATTGCAAAGGGAGAGGTGGACATGGCAGCCATTACAGAGACATGGGCCACACCAAATCATGACTGGGACCTCTCTGTCACCGGGTATGTTATACAGGAGGGACAGGGGGGTGGGAAGAGGAAGGTGAGTGGCTCTGTACACGTGGGAAGAGATAACCTATACTAGGTAGGAGGAGGCAGATGGAAGGACAGAGATGTTGTGCGAACAGGTACAATCTACAAAAGGCAGAAGGCTTAGGAAAAGAGTAGTGTAGGTCACTAAACCAGGAAGAGGAATTACACAAGGAACTGGGGTCCAAAATTGTGAATATGGCCACCAGGGGGGAGGCAGTGATAATGAGGGACTTCAGTCTGCCTGGGGTAGACTGGAAGATCTGGCTTCCAACTGTAACCCCCCTACAAATGGGGGTTCCCGAAAAGTGTTCCTCAAGCTTGCCTAAATGCTCACTGCCAGGCTGGTGTCCTGAATTTTAGCAGTTTAAATGTGATTGCCAGAGAGTGCCTATATAGCCTCTGTGCACTGTCTCTTTAAGAGTTGCCTGGATTGCAGTCATAAGTAATCTGAGAGGGAGCTCTGTTGAAAGACGTAACTATTTGCTGAAAATCATTTAGAGTGATAATGATAATGTAGTTTGCCTAATCTGCCTTCTTTGTAGCAAGGACTGTTTTGTTTATCCCCACCATTTGGCGCGGGACTGCGAATTGGACCAATCAGTACTGGTGGGACCTAAAATGGAGCCAGACTACATGAGCTGTCTGGAGTCAAAATCTGTAGGAATTGTAGTTTTGGGCTTTTTGCGCCTTTTTGCACCTGAAGGGGGAGCTTTTGTTGTGATTGACAGGAGGATCAGCCAACCGAACCTTTTGGATCTTGGGGAATTTCCCAGGCTGCTGCAGCTAGTTTCAGTTTTGAGCTGAGAAGTGAAGCAGTACCAGCTCAAGTGATTTTGAGCAGCAGTTCTATGTAATTTTGCATGGGAGAACTGTGAAAGGGCTGAATTTTGGCCTGCCTGTCTGCCTGCTGTCCCTGAGAGGGAAAACAGAGTTTATTCGGACTGAATCCAAGTTGTGAGGACTATTTAAGCCATTGGACTGTGACCAGGCTTTAACCTGAAGAAGACCGAAGATTTGCTGATTGCGATTGGCCTGTCAGGATTTCTAGCTGCTTTTGAATCCCCAGTTTGTGCAGAGACTTTGTGATGATGACCGGAGAACAGTTTGCCTGGTACAGTAGAATTTCCTTACACGTAAATATGCTGTGTATTGAAAGTGGGTCGTGATTTGGTTCCCCATTGTGTGAACTGTGTTCTGCTTGCCGGTACCATAGAATCCTTTACATGTAAATGTGCTATGTATTTAAAGTGGGTCGGGATTTGGTTCCCCACTGTGTGAACTGTGTTCTGCTTGCTGGAAGCTTTATCCAGCCTAATTGGACTGAATCTGCGTTTATCTCCATTCAGCCTGGGCCATGCCACGATGGCCCTGCCAAACTACCCCAGTATACAGAGAAAGCCACCGATGAAAGACCAGCCTGGGGATCAGCCCCCTGCTCCATGCTTGAACAGGAATGATGCCTCGGCGAATTGTGTGGGCTCTTCTTCTCCTGGCACTCCAGATTAACCACCTGCTGTCTCGATTTTCATCCAGCCTGTGTCCAGTCTTGGGTATTGTGAGTAATCATCAGGGTAGCTCCCTGCAACAACAGCCTAATCTAAAAGTGTGTCATCTGACTGTCTTGTTTTCTTTTCATGAACTGAGTCCTCTGGCTCCGGATTACAAATAGTGTGTTTTGTGCATGTTGTTTTCTTCCATCACACAGCCCCAACCAGCTGCAACGTTCCTGGCTAGCCCACCATTCTCCATCTGGGTACCCAGAGTGTGTAACTGTTTATGGACCCTGAAGTGCATGCATAACTGTTTGATTGATAGAGCCTTTAAGCAAATTAGCCTAATTAAGCCCCTTCTTGTTCAAGCCCCCTTCAAAAAATCAGATCTAACTCTTTTTTGCATTTACCCTGACTGTGGTTCCAGTTTGTGCAAGAGTACTGTACTGCTATTATTTGCTGGTTTTACAGGGGGGTCCCCAGGGCTGGGCAAGAGGAAAACCCTGGTGGTAAGTGCAAACAGTGTGGGTACTTGTGTGGTGTATCAGGGATATTGTGAAAGTGATTATTGTGTATTGTTCCAGCCACTAGTAAGGAAAGAGGGGGGTTACAGTATCCCGGAGGGCTGTGCCCAGGTTAACTTGACCACTACCAATCCTGACCTCTGGTTGGAGGCACCCGTTTCAGAACTCAGGCCCCTTAACCTGCTACTAGCCAAGCAGGAAGGGGTAGTAGCCCTTGGGATAGTGCCACCTAGGGGTTACACAACTGTACCAGGACAAAGGTGCTACTGGATGCATTCCAGAGTGGGTTCCTGACACAATGTGTCCTGAAGCCCATCATGGAGAGGGCCATAGTGGACCTAGTCCTGTCTAATGGTGCGCATGTCCAAGAAGTAAATGTTGAGGCATCGTTTGCAGGAAGCAACCACCACACTGTGTTGTTCCACCTAGACATGGGCAAGGAAAGGATCTCCATTCTGTCATGGGCGGCCATTTTGTCTCAGGTTAAGCAATGAATGGTTCAGACTTCATTTACAGTTATTGGAAATAATGAGTTAGGATCAAAACAAGGGTTCTTGACTTCAGGAGAGCAGACTACAATA
Source organism: Neoceratodus forsteri (assembly GCA_016271365.2). Taxonomy (NCBI): domain Eukaryota; kingdom Metazoa; phylum Chordata; order Ceratodontiformes; family Ceratodontidae; genus Neoceratodus; species Neoceratodus forsteri. The sequence continues at coordinate 1,731,069,759 of CM057456.1, forward strand.
GGATGGGAGAGATTCTGGGAAGGCACCTTGCTGGGATCAGGAAGGAGATGGAGGTGGACCAGTCATCTTAGACTCCCTGCAAGGGTAATTTCTCAGGCAGATGGTTACAGATTCCACTAGAGAAGGGGCAGTGTTCGATCTAGTACTTACAAACAGGGACAGCATAGTAGACATCACAGTGGGTAGCCCCCTGTGTTCAAGCGATCATCATACAGTGTTGTTTGGCATATCGATTAGGCAGGGGAAACCACACTAGGATGATGGCCTGTACTTCAGAAGAGCAGATTTTAGAGAAATTGGAGACTGCCTCAGGGAATACCCTTAAGGGAGGATAGCCGGGGGTTGGGGTGTAGACACAATGGAATGGAATAAAGACAGGAATAAATGAGGTAACAACAAGCTGTTCAAAGGTAATAAGCAAGGGCAAGAGGAGAAAGAGGCCACTGTGGTTCCAAAAGGAGGTGGCTAAAGCTGTAAAGGAGAAAAAACACAGCTATCAGAAAGTACAAGGAGACCCAAGTGGAGGTGAACAGGGAGATATACCTAGAAAAAACAAAGGGAGGCAGAAAGGAGGGTAAGGAAAGCAATGGCTCAAACTGAGGAAGGGATTGCCCAGGTTGCCAAAAATGGGGATATGACTTTCTTCAGGTATGTGAGCAAGAAGAGGAAGACAAGGTTGTGGTATAGTGAAGATTAGGAGACCAGGAAGGGGGGAATGTGCAGAGGAAGACCAGAAAAAAGCTAATATTTTAAACAAATACTTTTGATTAGTATTCACAGTGGAAGGGAGGGACAGGCACCAGGGGGTGTACACAAGCCCATTTAAGGAAGAGATAGTCCATTGTGGCCTGAGAGCCCTAAGGAAAAACAAGGTGATGGGACCAGAGGGGATCCATGCAAGGGTACTTCAAGAAGTGAACATGGTGCTAGCCACACCCCTAGCAACACTATTTAGCACCTCAGTGGAGATGGGGAGGTAGTTCCAGAGGAGCAGAGGAAGGCCGATGAGGTCCCTCTGTACAAAAGTAGCAGTAGGGAGGAGGCTAGCAATTACAGACCAGTCAGTCTCACTTCAGTAGTGGGGAAGTTAATGGAGTCCCTGCTGAAGGAGAGGCTGTAGAGTACCTGGAGACATATGGGCTGCAGGACCACCAGCAGCACAGCATCACAGGGGAGCGGTCATGTCAAACAAATCCTATAGATTTCTTTGACTGTATAACTAGAGAAGTAGATTGGGGGAGGGCAGTGGATGTGCTCTATCTGGACTTCAGTAAGGCCTTTAACACTGTACCACACAGGAAGCTGATAAAGAAACTTAGCAGCCTGGAGGTAAGGGAGATAGTGGTGTGCGGGGTATAAAACTGGTTGAAAGATGAGAGACAGAGGGTGGTGGTAACCAGCAGCCACGCAGAGGACAGGAGATTGACCAAGGTAGTACCCCAGGGATCAGTACAGGGCTCTGTCCTTTTCAAAGTCTTCATAAGTGACATTGCTGAGGAACTGGAGGGAAAGGTGTATCTCTTTGCAGAGGACAAAAACTCTGCAACAGGGTGGACATCTAGGAAGGGGTAGAGAAAATGCAAAGGGATCTGGAGAAACTAGAGTAGTGGTCTAGGGAACAGCTGGTGGGTTTCCTTGACAAAAAGTGCAAAATCATGCACCTGTGGCCAGGTTCCCTGGTAACTGTGTATAAGATAGGGGGAGGTACATACAGTTGCCAAGCAAGAGAGGAACCTTGGGGTGATCATATTTGATGATCGCAAAGTGGCACGGCAGTTCCACAGGCCAGTACACAAAGCAGGCCAGATGCTGGGATGCATAGGGAGGGGGATCTCTAGCAGGAGAAGGGAGGTGGTGTTGCCTCTGTATCGTTCACTGGTGTGACCACACCTGGAGTACTACTTCCAGTTTTGGAGGCCACACCTCCACAAAGACATCAACAGGGTGGAAGCAGTCCAGAAAAGGGCTACTAAAATAGTGCAAGGTTTGCATGAGAAGCCATATTAGGAGAGACTGCAGGAATCCGCCATGTACTTCCTCAAAGAGAGGAGCGCAAGAAGGGATATGACTGAGACCTTTAAATACCTCATGGGAGTGAACAAAGTGCAGGGGGGAGCCTTACCCAAAGGAGGAGGTGCATCAGTACATGGAGGCATATTATGAAACTTGGGGGGGGAGTTAGGAGGGACGTGAGGAAATACTTCTTCAAAGAAAGGGTGGCGGATGCCTGGGACTGCCTGCCTGAAGAGGTGGAAGGAGTGAAGACAGTGGGAAGCTTCAAACATGCATAGGATAGTCATATGGGTATGATAAGTAGAGGTAAGGGAAGAGCCAGGATGTACAGTTTAACACGGAAAATAGGGCAGACTAGATGGGCTTACCGGTCCTTTTCTACCAGCACCTTCTATGTTTGTATAATCAAGGAGGGGTTGTTTACAGCCACTAACGTGTGTGCCAAACTCAACAGCAAAAATCTAAAGCCAAAAAGCACAGTTGGTATGATAGGGAGGAAGCCCAGGTGGTAAAGGATAAGAGATCAGCCTTCAGGAAGTACAAGTGCACACAGAAAGAGGAGGACAGAGAGGACTACAGTACCAAGGGAGGCAGGCAGAGCAGTCTAGTTGGCCAAGGCCAAGAGAGAGCTGCAACTGGCAGAGGGGGTGAAAACAAGGAAGAAGATTTTCTTCCAGTATATCAGGGAGAAGAGAGATATGAAGGATGGGATAGTCAGGCTGAGAAGTGAGAGGGATGGGCAGAGGGAAGCAAAGAGAAAGTAGAAGTACTAACAAGTACTTCTGTTTAGTTTTCACTAAGGAGAAAGATGGTCCAGCACCTCAAGGGAGGAAGGAGGGCAATGAGGTGGGTGGTGACACAAATGGGGAGATTGAGGTTGACAGAGTGAGTAAGGACTTAAAGGTTCTGAAGGTAGACAAATCCCCAGAAACGGATGGCATACATCTAAATGTTTTGAGGGAGTTAGTGGATATGCTGGCGGGTTCCCTGGTGGTCCTGTTTAACACCTTACATGAGTCAGGGAAAGTACCCCTGGATTGGTGGACAGCACATGTAGTGCTGCTCCACAAAAGTGGGACAGGGACAATCCTGGTAACTACAGACTGGTCAGTCTGGCCTTGATAGTGAGGAAACTCATGGAAACCATACTGAAAGAAAGATTGGTAAGCTTTCTGGAGGAAAATGGGCTCCAGGACAAGAGGCAGCATGGGTTTGTATCAGAGTGGTCCTGCCAGACTAATCTGACTGATTTCTTTGACTGGGTGACCAGGACAGTGGACAGGGGCAAGCAGTGGACATCCTATATCTGACTTTCAGTAAGGCCTTTGACTCTGCTCCCCACACAAGATTACTCAGGAATCTTGAGAACCTGGAGGTAGGGGGAAAACTAGTTATGTGGGTTAGAAACTGGCAGCAGGACAGATGTCAAAAGGTGGTGGTCAGGGGGTGTGTGTTCATGGAGGCTAGGCCAGTCACATGTGGGGTCTCACAGGGGATGGTATTCAATTCGCTTTTATCATCTTCATCAGCAATATTGTAGATGGGATAAAGGGTAAAATATGCCTATTTGCAGAAAAGCTGTATGGGAGAACAGACACGGAGAAGAGGAGACAGGACCTCAGGGAGGACCTGGCTAAACTAGAGAACTGGTCAGTTACTGGGAACTGGGATTCAATGCCAAAAAGAGTAAGGAAATGTACTTGGGGGCAAAGCACTCAGAGACTAAGTACTGGCTGGGTGGTGTGCAGGTTACCAGGCCGGACGAATAGGAGAAGGACTTGGGAGTGATCATCAAGAATGACTTGAATCACTCAGCACATTGCAAGAATGCAGCAGCAAAAGGGAATCAGATACAGGGCTGGATAGCCATTGATATAACCAGCAGGAAATTGGAGGTCATTTTGCTGCTGTACAGATCACTAGTACAGCCACTGCTAGAGTACAGTGTGCAATATTGGTGCCCTTACCTAAGGAAGGACATCAACCTACTGGAAATGGTCCAAAAAATGGCAACTAAAATGATCCAGGAACAGCAAGGTAGAACATATGAGGACAGACTCAGAGATCTCAACATGTATTCCCTAGAGGATATGAGGTAGAGGGGTAACATGATCAAAACTTTCAAATACCTTAAGGGTATCAACAGGGTGAGCTCCGGTGGTCTCTTCAGCCTTAGTGAGAACAGGACCACTAGGGGGGGCACTGCCTCAAGCTGGTTGGGGGTTGGATTTAGGAGAGAAATGAGAATGTACTTCTTCACGGAGAGGGTGGTAGCTAAGTGGAATGAGTTGTCAGAGGAAGTAGTCTCCCTGAAGGCAGTAGACAGCTTCAAGAGAGGCTGGGACAGAGCAAAGGGGAACGTTGTGTGGAGGTGAGGGGCAGGAAGGACATCAGCGTGGAGGGAGGAGTAGATAACAGGGAGGGGGCAGATCCCTCAGTAGACACTGAGGGATCTGCAAACTCCAGCAGACATGATAGACCATAAGACCTTTTTTCTGCTGGCTCAATCATGTGATTGTATGTCTGTATGTTCATATATGCTAGCAGCTATGAAAGAAACAGTGAAGTAACACTGCCATTGCTATTTGACATTGGTAACCATATTTCTCTATATCTCTGACCTATCCAAATTGTTGTACCACCTATGGGACAAACCTTTTCACAAATCTCTTACAGTAGTATGACTAGCACTACTCGTAGCCTTTAAGTTTTCTTGAATCTGGTCTGATACCTTTGTTGGTTATTTTACCAAATAAATTACTTGATTTACAATCAAAGTTGTTAATCATAGAATCAAAAATATTTTGTTACACATATCCACATGCCTCTTCTCCAGTGCCTCCAGACTCCCTTCCTGAAGAAACTTTTGACAGGGTACATTTATTTGTATTATTCAGCAGACTCTTTGAACAGCCTCCCATCTCACTGTATCTTTGACAGTGAGGCTGAAGTGCCTTACTGGTAATGCATACTCGAGAACAGATCATATATGATTTATACCTTTCCAACAGGTATCAGATGGTGAAATCTGGCTCGGCTATATCAGACCCTGCAGTTATAAGCATTGGGGTACCTCAAGGATCCACCTTAGGACCGCTCCTATTCTCACTCTTTATCGATGAGGTTCCTTCTGCCCTTAGAAACTACTCATCTCTCCTATATGCAGACGATCTTGTCATCTATAACAGCGCAAGCAAAGTTGATGACCTAAACACTGCCCTCTCCTACGACTTCAAGAACATCCAAAACTGTTTCAATGATGATAAACTGGTTCTGAATGCAAAGAAAACAATGTCTATGCTTTTTGGCTCTGTCCCTAAACTTAGGACTGGTCCTTCGTCACTGGCAGTCCTCAACATGGGTGGATCTCAATTACAGTCTGTCTCATCCTTTAACTATGTTGGGGTCCTGCTGGATTAATCCCTGGATCTCAACCTGCATATTCAAACTACCTACAAGGCAGTAAATATCAAATTGGGTGCTGCGTACAAGACAAGCTATACGTTAACACCATCAGCTAAACTAGCCATTGCTAGGGAAATTCTGTTGTCTACCCTCAACTATTGTGCCCCCATCCTTGGTGCTGCCCAAAAAACTCCCTACTGAAATGGGACGTTACTTACAATAATATATGCCGCTATACGTCCTCTTCCCCTCAACTTAGGCACCATTGCCAACTTTATGAGGACCTTGGTTGGCTCTCCCCTATGGCTCCTAGACAATTCTACCTGGGCTCTCTTGTTGATTCTATTATCAGGCTTGAAACCCCAACAACACTAGCGGAGATGTTACTTCCTCTCACCTCCTCTCATGAACTGAGATCAGTTGAAAAATCCTTACTGAAAGTTCCCAGATGTCTTACCTCTAAAGGTGCAGGTGCTTTTCAACTTGTGGCTCCTCAGTTCTGGAATACTCTCCCCCTGGAAGTCCGGCAGACTGGGTCCCACCTACACTTCAAAACTATGCTCCGTCGCTATCTTATGCAGGCTGGCCATTGTACTTGTTTTGATCCTTCCTAATTCCTGCCTGTCAGGCCACCTATCTCAATGCCCATGTTTCATGCCCTAAGCACTTGTCCAAGTCCCTACTAATCTTCAGACCTGGATAGACAGTATTTCTCCTTGGCCTTGGCTGCTCCCTCTACCCTCACTTTTATTCTATCCTCAACTGTTAGTCTCCACCTGGATCTCCTATTTACTGCACTATCTATGTTAATACTTTTCCTGTAATCAGTTCGTTAGCAATTGCTGCACTATCTATGTTAATAATTTTCCTGTAACTTAGTTTGTTAGCAATGCTTGTTTTACTGCTATGTTGTTTATTTCCTCCACAGGATGCACCTAATATTAATTCCCTGTTAATTATATTGTTGCCCTTGTGCTTCATGCTCAAACTCCCTACATTTTACATATAAGGATTTGTCTTCTCTAAGATGTAAGGTCTACTTCTCATTGTTGGATTTGTTCTGTACCTATTTTCATGATGTTACGTACTCTCCTGGGTCGTGCCTAAAAATAGTCACACTGCTGGCTAGTGCACCTACTGTACCTGGTAAACAAAAACTAAATAAATAAAAATAAATGTACAGTATGTATACTGTAGTTAGTAACTGACTGCCCTTTAACCTGGCTTTTTTAAGGTAGTAAAGAAATGCACACTTTGATTACTTTTATTCACCATTTGGTCCACATGCTGTTTCCATTCCAAATTCTGATACCATAACCCTTATAACCTAGAAGACACAGTGTCTCTATCTGTGACTTTCATTGGTGTGTTAATCACCATTCTTTTAATTGTGGTGAGTGCAGGACAGTTAGCTGGGCACACTATCATCAGTGAAACCCAGATGCATATGTGTACTTGGGTTTCCTGACTTGAGACCAGCAGCAAGCTAGGTACACCACACGAGAGCTCAATTCCTGGCCAACATCATAAACAACCGAGTTAATGTCAGTCTTAGATCATAGTTTTAAACAGGAAAACAAGGGAATTTAAAGGACATCAACTACAAATACAGAGACGGAGACTCAAGAGTGAAAGGAGAAAATTTTTTTTTTTCACTCAGAAGGTAATAGGGATGTGGAATGACCTACCACTAAGTATAGGTATATTTAAAGACAAAGTGGGAAAGTAGTTTGCATGGACCACGAGCTGTTTTCTGCTCAGAATACCATAGTATAAGTGAACCATAGTATAAGTCCTTCTACCTACAAAATTGAGTAGAAACAGGACCACAGTGAAAAGGAGTTATTGCATTTCACCTTGGCCACGCTAGGAAAATAAAACTGCAAAAAATGCATGACATACATATGGGAAAAACAGAACTAATCCCAAATAGTGCAGATGACAGTACAGTGCTTTAAAATAGATCTGGCCAAATACTGCAGTGGCAGTGGACACCACTCATGATGCTGGGGAACCAGGTTCTTGTCCTGAGTTCATGTCCTGAGCCTGGGGCATTTATGTAGGCTGGCCAGAGGAGAATTAAAGTCTCCTGCTGATGCCTTACACCTTAAGGAGGGCAGTAACTCCTACTGCATTGCCATAGCCACCACCCGAGTGATCACATACGGTGATGCAACCAGGGCGCACTTAGAAAGCAGTGACATGTCTATGGTGCACTGAATGTCCAGTTTCTAACAACCCTATGAGTAGGAGATGCATGGAGGATGCTTAGGAAGACTGGGGGCAGACAATGCCTGTCTGTCACTCATTGCAGCTGGGGCCTCTCTGATCTCGCTCTAGGGGGTTTCCTGCCCAGATCCTTGTTCCATCTGTTCAGAAGAGGAGGAAAAGGTTTTTTTTCAGATGATGGAGTGTTCACCTTGGAAAGGAAAATGACTAGCAGGTGGCTGAAGGGGGTTATTCAGTTTTTGAACTACTGAACATAAACCAAATATGTTTGCTAAACAGAAATTGACAATACCCCCCACACACACACACACTGTCCAGTTCCAGGAGAATTTTGAAAAACATTATATTTGGACACAATGCAGCTTATATTTCACATTAGCTCTGTATTTCTTCTCCCTGTTGCTTATTACTGAACTCAGTATGCATGCAAACAGGGTATTTGTTCCTTAAAGAGCCACCAATACCTCTAGAAAAACTTTGAAAAACATATTTGAACACAAACCAACTTGTATTTCTCAGAGCAAGAGGTGATACTGCATAAGATAGAGACCTACAAGTATCTCACAGGGATGAACAGGGTGCAGAAGGGGAGACTCTTTCAAATGAGAAAGAGCACCAGGACCAGGGGGCATGTGATGAAGCTGGATGGGGGGGGGGGGGGTTAACAGAGATGTGCAGAAGTACTACTTCACTGAAATAGTGGTAGATTCCTGGAACAGACTGCCAGCAGAAGTGGTGGAGGTGAAAATAATGGGGGTTTCATGCATGTGTAGTATAGACATAGGAGAATAGTAGTAAATTGGCAGGGAGAGAGGATGGTCGCTGGAGACCAGTTAGGGTCTGTGGAGACTGATTAGGCAGGGAAGATTTGAGAAGACTCAATGGGCCCAAGCGGTCCTTTTCTGCTCACAAAAATTCTCTGTTTCTGTGCTTCATTAGCTTTATAATTTGTATCCATATTATTTAATACTGAGGACATATGAATGAAAACAGGATAGTTGATCCGTGAGGGTTAACCAGCTCCAATTACTTCTTCCCAACCTGATGTCATAATACACTGCTAGTAACATCACAAGTTATTCCCATGGCAATAGACTGTGATGTCACAACAGGGCATTATAATTTCAAGTACAGAAAAAACTGAAGAGGCAGATAAATTATATGAAGCAAAGATTTTTTGTGTGGAATTTCTTCAGTAATAAATAATGGAGAGGAGAAATATATGGAAGATATATGGAATAGAAGTTGAATTTTATCTAAATATTACATTTTACAAAGTTTTCCCAAAGGAATCCGTTGCTCTTTTAGATTCATCAGCTCCTATACGCTGCTTGTTAGGTGACAGTCATTACCATGGCAACAGACTGTGGTATCACAACAGAGGATTATGACTTCAAGTGGGGAATACAATGTAGGGACAGAGGAACGTATGAGACACAAATCTTGTTTTGTGCATATTTCCTAAGTAATAAATAAAGGTAGAAGAAATGTATAGACGATATATGAAATACAAGCCTAACTGTATCTAAATGTTATGTTTTTCGAAGTTTTCCAGCAGCATCAGCAGCTCTTGAACTGTGGTTCATAGTTTATATGGTCTAAACTGCATATTGTAATGTTCTTTCTCCTTTTAATCTCCCCGGGTCTGTTTCTGCACTCAGTATGTGAACACGAGTCTTCAGTACAAACATCTCGTCTGTTCTGGGAGAGATGGAATGAAATGACTGGATGCTCCTCCCAGCCTCTGCCTGCCAAACTGCTTTACAGTCAACTCAGGGAGAAGCAATACTGCAGGAGAGAATGCAAGTGTTTTTTGTTTTTTTTTATCACTGGTCTTATTCAAAAGCCATTTTTCTGTCCCTTGGGGAAAACAATACACCCTGCTGCCATGATCATGACTAGAAACCCAGTTGTATCAGGCACAACACTTGGACTGCAGCATAAAAGCTAGTTCTTAGATGTGAACATTTAACTGGTTGTAGTTTAATGTGGGAACTTGTTACCGCACAGTGTTTTTTACAGCATCGTTTTATGAAAATACTGTAGTTATAAAGGGTATATCAACTTTGTATTCAGTATACTGTCTTCCTAGATGAAACCAAATGTAAACTATTGTTGTTTGTTCCTTGAAATTGTGTTACCAATCATAAATATTAACAGAATGTTGTATTTTTTGAGGGGGGAGGGATGGGGTAATTATGATCTCTGAGAGGTTAATGCTTGTTTCCAGAGGTCTGTCATGTGAGTTCTGTACATTTTGTTGCTGAAAACTGTTATATTTTAAGTCCATGACATACATGCATTTAATGGAAAAGAAAGGACGTAATAAGTCAAAAAGTGAAAAAAGACAAGGGAAGCAACATAGGAACTTGCTCATGCTTGATGAATTTCTAAGGCCTAAATGCAAGGAACTGGATCCGCAGCCATAACAGAGAAATATGACACCACTGTTACTGGTAGCTCAATCTCATCACCATGGTACCATGTGGCAGTTTGAAGAAAAAAATGTAATCACTTTTGATAGAGATTTTGCTTTTCATGCTATGGCATGCAATAAATTAAATGAAATGCTTTTAATGCTACTTCAGCTTTATAATATATTTTCTTTTTCCTATCCAATTTCTTAACCTGAGAATACACCTTTTTCTAAGTCGCATAATTAACTGATTGCAGTAATAACAAATACATGTGTAATTTTTTATTCTATTTATTGTTTTATGCCCCACTCTAGTGCAGCTTCCATCCCCCCATCATGACTTTACCCCTCTTCCTTTAACTCAACAGGCGTACCCCCCATGGTGGGGCCCAGTCTTGATAGACTCAAATCTTGCACCTCCAGAGGGGCACAGAGGCAACATAATCCTTTCCTTGGGTGAGACAAAGTGTGACATGTTAACTATGGATATAATTCTTGGACAGCAAAAACACCTGAGTTTGAGTACCATTTACATTTTTTGGACAGTTGGGATATAATAGTTGGGGTAAAAAGTGCTCTTCCCCCCAACCGAGAATGGGTTCTTATGGGAAATTTTAATACGGATTGGGGTTCCTTAGATAAAGATGGTGTTCAGGAACTTCTTGTGGATCAAGGCCTACAACAATTGATCAACAATGTCACCAGACATAACCATAAAACAGGAGGGGGAACCATCCTAGATTGGATATTGTCCCCTTTAATAATACAATCCCCAATCCTATGGTTATACCTGATGCCATCAGTAATCATTGTCCCATTTATTGTGAGTGGTCTGCAAAATCACAGGGGGGGCCCTCAGTTCTTATTGAATATAAGAATTTTAAAAAACTTACTTCCCCTAAAGTCAATGAAGCATGTAAACATGCAACTGGTTACAACTGGACTCAATAGGGAATGTTGATTCATTCCTTGAAGTTTTTAGTAGTATCTATACCACAATCATTAATACTGTAGCCCCAATGAACAGGATTAGAGTTAAAGCCCAGAAAAACAAATGGATTACATCTGATCTATTACAAGCCTTTAGAACCAGGGATAAAGCATGGAAGACATTTAAAGTTAATAAGGATCCTGTTGCTTCACAAAACTATAAAATGTTACATAACAGGTGTAAGACCAAAGTTAGAAGAGCCAAAAGACAATCATTTTTCATCCCAATATAAGCTCTATGGTAATTCCAGGCAGACTTGGCAGGTCCTGAATGATCTTATAAGGAATTGCCATAAGGATTCTTCCATTATTTTGAATAAGGATGGTGTTACTGTAAATGAACTGTTTCAGGTTGCACATATTTTCAATAATCATTTTGGTGACATTGAATATCTTAGGATCCCTTATTCCCCTTTTTCTAGTGGGACACACTTATGGGTTGATCCTAAAGATCAATTTAGTTTTCATTTTAATCAAGTTTCCCCCGCACAAGTTTGGGATTATATACTTAAATTTAACCCAAGGCCAAATTTAGCCCATGATGATAATGATTACAGGTTTATTAAACTCGGAATAGCTTCATTTGCTTCCCTTTATCAACTTTGTTTAATATGTCCCTGCATTCAGGATCCTTTCCATTTAAATGGAAAAAGGCAAATATTAAATCCATCCTCAAAAATAGAAATCCTTCAACTGTATCTAATTACCACCTCATATCCCTCTTAGCCCCTCTTTCTAAAATGGTAGAAAAGATTATTCTGGATCAAACTACTAGGTTTTTGGAAAGTAGTGGGCTGCTTTCAGAGGTACAGCATGGTTTCAAACAGAAACATAATACTGAAACAGCCTTGGTGGGGTTCACTGGCCGCATACAGGGCACCCTAGATAAGGGTCGCTCTGTTGTGGCCATTTTTGTGGACCTCACCAAGGCTTTTGATTTGGTTGAATATGATTTGGTACCCTCTGTTCTTTCTGAATTCTACTTCTTTCAAAATGTTATTAATTGGTTTTTAGATTATCTACAGAAGAGATATCACTGTACCATAACAGATGGATTTTCTTCAACCCCCGTGAAAATATGTGTGGTGTTCCCAGGGGTTCCATCCTGGGTCCAATGATTTTTTCATTGTTCATTAATTCTGCTCTTAATAGTTGCACTTACTCTACGATATCTCTTTATGCGGATGATGCCATATTATACTGTATTGATGACGATTATACTCTAGCATTGAAGCATGTGCAAGATGATTTTACTCAGTTTCACAAATGGCTTATTTCTAGACATATTGCGCTTAACTCAAAAACAATCAGATTGATGGTCTTCACTGGGCCCAGGATGGAACTCTTACATTTACCACCCATGTTAGATTTAAAGGGTGATATCATAGAGAAAGTTGACATTTTTAAATATTTAGGTATTTACCTCGATTCTCATTTGACATCTGAATAGCATATAAATTGTCTCTGTAAATCTTTTCATCAAAGATTAGGAATGTTATATAGGGTACATCCCTTTCTTACTCAAGGTTCCTGAAAATTATTGACTTACAGTTTCTTGTTTAGTCTGATGGACTACGGTATAAATATTTATTCTGCAACCACAGATAGTACCTTAGGTCACCTGAAAGTAACATTTAATTTTAAGATTTCTGACAGGTGCTGCTCCATGTATTGATACCTGTGATTTACTCAAGCTTTCAGTTTGTATTTCATTCCGTACTAGGGTGCTCTAGTGATTGGAAAAGTCCTTTTTTTTTTTTTTTTTTTTGACCAGTGAGGGATCTCTCATTAGAAATCTGGCACCTGGGACCAGTCCTGTCATAGAAACCGTGTGACCGAAAAGTCTGAGACAATGTCTGGTCGGCCTTGACTGGCCTATGACAAAGAAGTTCACCAAGTTCAGAAAAGTTTGAACCCTGTCCATAGGGAGGACAGCCCTCCCTTGCAGGGTGCTGAGAGCTGCTCCAATGAAATGCAGTACTTGGACTGGCTCTCAGTGGGACTTCTGTTTGTTGATGATGAAGCCCAGGGACCCCAGAGTGCTTCTTGTAAGGCCCAGAGCTTCCCTGAGTTCCCATGGTGTCTTGCCAACTATTAGCCAGTCACCCAGATACAGTATGGGAAGACAGATACTTCTTGTCTTCTTAAGTGAACTGGAACTACTGATAGGCACTTTGTGAAGACTCTGGGAGCTGAAATGAGCTGGTAATGGACTGAAGGTACCTGAATCTGAGAAACGTTTTGTGGGACAGCCTTATGTGGGTATGAAATTAGGCGTCCTTGAGATCTAGGGAGAGAAGCCAGCCTCCCTGTTGCAAAGAAAGAATCGCCTGGTTTGGGGGTGAGCATTTTGAATTTTGGTTACAAAAGGTACATGTTTAGGGCCCTTAGGTTGTGAAAAGGCCGCCAACCCATGACTGAGGTATGTATAAGAAATTAGCTAGAATAGAGGCCTTTCCCCAACCAGGGAAAGGAGACCCTCTTCACTGCCTTTGCAGGTAATAGTGCTTTCACCTCGAACTCCAACAACAGCTAAACCTTTCGGGTTAGGGTTTTTCCAAAAGTTTGGATTACCATAGGTGGAGAAACTTTTAAACTGTAGGGCAAAGCATAGACCCATCACCTCTACCACCCACTCATCCATGGTAATGGGGTGTCATGGGTGAAGATAGTGAGTCAGCCTGCCAGCAATTTAGGGAGGGGAAGTGACCTGTACATTGCAATCAGAAAGCCTCTATCAAAAATAATCCAAAGGCACTGACCTAGGGCAAAGAGCCCTAGGGAGGTGGCTCCTGCCTCTGTTTCCTATGCTTCAAGACTCTTGGGAAGTAGAGGCCTGCTTTCAATCTATCTCATAGTTTGCTTGCTTTTCAACTCTTTTTCCTTGCCTTCCCAGCTGAAACTCCCTCGGGCTGCCTCTCTCGCCGTGACTGCTCTACTGACTGCTGTGGTTCCCCACCATCTTCAAGTTAGTTACAACCCCCCCGGAGGCTTGGGAGGGGGCTACGACCCCCAGGGAGGTAGAGGGGCAGTGGTGAGGAACCAGCATTGGTCATGTGGTGGCGCTGGCACTGGAGGAGCCGTCACCTATCCGGCGGGAGGGATGTTTTCTTCCCCTAGTTATGCCCTAGATGTGGGATGTGCAATGCTGTTCAGCCCATGACATGGGTGCTCCTACTCACATCTGGAAGACAGCCACCCACGTCTTCCCCATTTTTCCAAGCCCCTGTGCATCGCAGTGCCGCCGGTCTCCACCGGGGGCTGCTGCTGCGTCGGGCTACCCCTGGATCCCTCCCTGAGAGAGGAGAGCAGTCCTCTGGATGCTCGATCCTCTCTCTCCCCTGCCGACCCCAGGCGCTCCAGGCTCGTTCCCGAACCTGGGTCGCTAGCGTGGCACGAGGTGTGGCATCCAGCGCCTCAACCCTCAGCACCACCAGGCTGGCTCAATCTCATAGGTTTGAAGGAGATCTTGTGCTCCTTCATTTTTTCCCTGGAAAGCTACATTGTACCCATGAAAAGGGGAATTATTCTCACAGAGGAAGTGTTAACGTTGGTCTGAGTACCATGTAAGAATCAAAGGACCACAGCCAATCAAGTAACTTAGTTTAAAGCCATATTGAACTGGAAACTATTGTACCCCCCAAAAAGGGAATTATTCTTCCAGAGGAAGTGTTAGCATTGGTCTGAGTGTCATGTAAGTGTCAGAGGACCTCAGCCAATCAAGTAACTTAGTTTAAAGCCATGTGGAACCGGAAACTAGCTGCCTCTGAGGCTGCTTATACAGATAAGATCAAGCATTCTATCTGGACCCTATTGAGTTACTGAACCAGGTTCCAGAGAGGTTCTTCAAGGTAGACTGCATAGGCCCTGTGGATAGAAGGACGAAGCAGCAAGAAGGCCTAAAAGTACAACTTCTTGCAAATAGACAATTTTCTTGACTCCCTAACAGGAGGTAAGGAAGAAAGAGGTACTGTGGCTTTGCTAAGATAGTGGCCTGTACCACCTCCTTAAGGTCAGAATGCTCAGGAAGGAATTCAGCATCATAGTTTTATAGCTGAAATCCCCCCCTTTTCTCCTTTTTTTTTCAGAAGTGGGATTCAGAGTAGTTGCTCTTCTAAGAAATCCATTAATTGGCAAGAACAATCTGTCAGAGGTAGGGAGACCTGTCAGGTCTAAGGGGTCTACCTGCCCTCCTTGAACAGTGGTCTCCTGGGACGTAAGGACCAGGCTGCCCACTACATTTTACACCATAGTAAAATGAGAGGAAAAAAATCCTCCTGACCAATATGGGAAACAAGACTCTTGGTCAGGGTGTAAACTATAGATTCACCCTCTGCTTATTGCATTTTAGTATTATTTTATCTTTTTCTTTTTTTTTACCATTATCATAAAAGAAGCCCTGGGTAGACACAGGGTTGGAAAATAATAAGCACAGACAGGGCACTAAGGAGGTTGCCCGTAGTCTGCTAAATCTAATTTATGTATATATATTTGCCAAGCTTAACCATATATTTAGCACAGGGTATCTTTCTTTGAGTCACTGACATCACCTATGCCTTTTGGTGGGAGGGGAAGTGATATATATATATATATATATATATATATATATTATATATATTGTTTGTTTTGTTTTTGCTTGGCTATAAGTTTTAATTCAGACATATTTTCTTAGGAGGTCTAAGAGGACTTGAGATAAAATTCATATTAAGAGAAGGAACCCCAGGCAGTGTTCCTAAAAGAAGTGAGATCAGAATGAAAAAAATGCTGGCAGATGTGAAAGTAAAAAAGAATACCACAGCCAGCTAAAACACCATTCTGGTCAGATCCACCACGGCTGCATAATGAAGTTAGTGAATTTGTGTGAAATTGTTAAGGAGTTACGGAGAAACAACGCAATGATTTGTAAGTAGTAAGATTTGTTTTATTTTCTGTTCTAAGGAAGGCATACACATTATTAAGAAAATATATGTACGTGTACATTTTAATGGAAGGAATAGGAAGCTTACAAAAGAACCCCAGAGCAAATGCCACTGATGTATGTGTTATCCCAGATGATATTGGCCAGACAGACAAATTTTAAAGAAAACACAATTGCACATATCCCAATAATGCAAAGCATCAAGGGAAACATATGCAAATCCCCATGATAGTACAGAAGCTGGCAATACATGGAAACGTAATGGCTGGCATATATTCAGCCTTGGGATTATTTACACATTTGTTTTTGTTTTTTTTAAGAGAAACAGGGTTTTTGTCCATGAGGTGATGTAAGTTATATTTAAGCAATGTGTTGATGTCAGGAAGTCAGGTGTAATGATGATGGACTGTTAGAGAAAATGTGATATTAACTTTTAGAGGGGAGCACTTTTGATAAGAGCAAGGTAGTTATGAGTGTGATAATAGGAATATTAGGAAAGTATGAGGTCTACGCAGAAGTGGAGTACAAATATGCACAGTTTCATATGTATGTGCTCAGAGTGCAGACAAATGTGATATGCAGGTTTGTTTTAGAAACAGATAAAATTAGTGATACATACAATTAATAGAAAGATAGATAATTACATAGACATATAGACAGAGAGTGAGAGACACAGACAGACAAGCAGAATAGGAATGGCAGTGAAGTATTGAAGTGACACCAACCCCAACCCGACCCCTGAAGACATGGACAGGCATTGGGGTGTGCCTTTGGGTCACTGGCCATAACGCTCACACCATTTCACCTCACCCTATCCTGCAGACACAGACAAGAGTCAAGATGTGCCTTGGGGTTTTCAAACTTTACACTCGCCCCATTCCATAAAGAAATATGCTGAAATGGGTACAGTATAAGAGAACGGAGTTAACTTTGGAGCTGAAGAGTCAAAGGCACACCTCGATACCTGTCACTGGCTGCAGGGTGGGGGTAGGAGTGGGGGTGAAAAGGCAGAAGCATTACTGTTGACAATCCCAAGTCACACCCTGATACCTGTAAGTCCCCACAGTGCAGGGTGTTATGGTCAGAAACCCTAATGCCCTGGGTGTTTCTTGGTATTTTCACTGCAAGTTTTCAGCATGGACTTTGTGTGACCCCACCGCATGAACAGTGACATTATCAGTTCATTAACTGGAAGGAGATTTTGCAGAGCGACTGTGCCATTTGGCATCACAGGTGCAAAAACACATTTCGAACAGGATGTAAAAAATGACAGCTATACATTTCTTGTTTCAGTAACTGCTCAGCACATCTGTTGCATGACCTGCTTATTGACATTTTATATCTGCTATGCAATGTACTGCTGCTATGGCTGTATGACTGAGAGGGACCTGGGGGTGGTGGTGGATGTCAAGATGAACAACTCAGAGACTTGTAGGAGGGCAGCGTCCAAGGCCACAATGCTGGGATGCATCGCTAGGGGGATCACTCCAGAAGGAGGGAAGTGATACTCCCTCTGTATAACTGCTTGGTGAGGCCACACCTCTAGTACTGCATGCAGTTTTGGAGGCCACACTTATTGAGGGACATTGAACTCCTGGAGAGAGTCCAGAGAAAGGCAATCAAAATTATCTGGGGCTTGGGGGAAATGACCTAAGGGGAGAGGCTCGAAGAGCTGAATATATACACATTGGAAGAGAGAAGGGACAGGGAACATGATAGAGGTTTTCAAGTACATGAAGGGGGTAAATAGGGATGGCGAAGTCACAGTGCTCCAAAGGAAGAAGGGGGGGCAATTAGAGTGCATGGGTGGAAGTTAGAGGGGGGATACTCAGGGGAGAAAGGAGAAGGTGCTATTTCAGTGAGAGGGTGGTAGAAACATGGAATGTGCTGCCCGGGGGACTGGTGGAGGCAGAGACTGTGGAGGAGTCCAAGAGGGGGGTGGGACAGGTACAGGGGAAGGGTTGTGGAAGCAAAGTCCAATGAAGTGGGAATACCCTAGACTGGGAAAGGAGAAGCCCGAGAGGGTGGGAGGGTAGCAAGGTCAGTTCCCAGGGTGGGGACTGACCAAACAAGCAGACACAAACACCTATTCTGCTGGCATTTTTGTATGTTAGTATGTTGGTATGCTTACTACACCAACATCATGAACCATAAAACAGATGACTGCCATAATTAGGGAGGCAGTATAGCACAGTGGTTTAAGGCTCTTCACTGCAAATCTGGAGATCTAAGTTTGAGTCCCACAGCCCCCACAAAAAAAAATTAAACTCTTGTCACAGAGGAAAATTAGCACTAACTGCTAATAGAATGCTGATACCTACATTTACAGTTTAGCAAATACTTGAAATCTAACTGAGTGGGGTTTCTGTAAGAAAACAGCTGGAGTCTTTATTAATTATAGCATTGATGATTTGGACAGTTCCTATGCTTTTATGGTTGTGTATAGTTTTAAAAAATTAAAACTTTTAAAATTAAAACACTCCTGCTAGCTAGACCTGATGCACATAGAAAACAAAAATAGTGAATTAGAGCTATTTAGTAGCTGTTGTCTTACAGAAACCTCAGTTAGCTAGCTGTCACGTATCTGCTAAATGTAACTGTTGATGTGTCTGTGACCGGCAAAACTACACTTAAAATCTCACAAATAAATAAATAAAATATCAGAACTGCATTTATTTTAGTAGTTTCTTCTTTCTTTTCAGGTGCCCATGATACTAGGTATATATATTTATATATTTTAACTTCAAAGCACTAAATCTATTCAAATGCAAAAAACACATGACTTTATTCTCTTCACACATTACTGTTAAACTTTAGATCCCAGAATGGCCAAGAAACAATTTAGACTTCACTCTTGCATGCCACTGTCATGTCCACTTCTCATGCAAACAACATTAACAGAAATCCTTTCATTTCTATGCTATGCACTGTTATTTCAGAGAGACATAAACCTTATAGAACTGCTAAAAAAACAAATTTATCAAGACTGGATTTCTATAAGAAAACAACTGCTAAATAGCTCTAATTCATTATTTGTGTTTTCGGTATGTGTCAGGTCTAGCTAGCAGTAGTGTTTTCATTTTAAAATGTTCTTTCATTAAACTACCCACAACAAAAAAAAGCACAGAAATTGTCCCAGATCATCAGTGTTGTAAATAGTAAAGACTGTAGCTGTTTTCTTACAGAACACCTACTCAGCTTTCAAGTATTTGCTAAACTGTAAATGTAGGTACCATCATTCTACTAGAAGGAACTGGGAGTTAGGGATGATTTTGCTCGGTGACATGCTTTCATTTATTTATTTATTTATTTATTTGGGGTTTTTTTGTTGTTGTTGTTACAAATGTGGAGTATCTTTTTAATGAAGTATAAAATATGTATGTGTAAGTTATTTAGTTTGGAGAATATTTGTTTCACTATTTGAAAAAGTGTGTGTAGCTGAAATAACTGTGTGACTGTTGCCATTTATGCTCAGTGGATGAGAACAGTTACAGAGCTCTGCTGTTGTGAAATGATTTTAAATAGTGCACATGCTAAATCCTACTGCCACATTCAAGACACCATCCCCTACCTACTTGCCACATATAAACTCAACTATATTAAAAAAATAATTCTAGGCACTTTTTTTTTACCAGGAGAGACACACTAAACTGAAAGCTTGTTTCCAGGTGTCACCTGTTAGCACAAGGAAGTTAAGAGATTTGCTCAAGGTCACACAGTATGCAAGTGGGGGCTGTGGAATTCAAACCCAGGTCTCTAGGTTTGTAGCTCAGAGCCTTAAACCACTGTGTTATACTACCTCCATAACCTTCCTGCCTACTTAACCATTATTCATTCCCCAGTTCCATTTACAACATGGTTACACTTATATATATAATACATACTTCTCAAACTTGAAAGAAAAAATACACTTTATCATCAAATTCTTTTTACCAAGTACTGTGCCTATGATTAAAATAATTTGAACCCCCCCAAAAAATGTGCCCTAAAATGAAACTGCATGTTTAAATGTAAATATAATTAAAAATGTTATTTCTAATTGCATTACTAACACCAATGCTTCATGATTAAAACAATTTCAACCCCCTCCCCCCAAAAATGTGCCATGACAAACTGCATTTTGGGAAGATTGCCTGGGACAAGAGGCAATAAACAAAAATCTGAATAACAGGTTTCATGTAGTAAATGTTGACATCCTGTTTCTAGTGTCCATGATAAAATAAAATAAAAAATACAGTTAAGATTTTTTTTAATGTCAGCTCAGATCAGAATAGCTTTTAAAATCATCAAATTGTTTTCTTGTGCAATGTTTTATAATACATCTAAAATTTAAAAGAAAAAACACACTTTATCATCAGTCTGTGTTCACCAAGTACTGAGCCCATGATTAAAATAATTTGAGCCCCCTCCCCCAAAAAATATGCCCTGACATGAAACTGCATGTTTAACTGTAAAGACATTTTAAAAAATGTATTTCTAAATGCATTACTAACACCAATGCTTTCAAAGTTTTGAAACTACTAAAGACAAATTATATATAAACTATACATATATAAAATGTTTAAGAAAAACATGTGGTTCTTACTGCAAATTAGAATGTGTGTCTAGGTCTCCTTCTGAGGCCCCAGGTGGCTCTGATAATCATTTGTTCCAAAGGATTTTTAAGTCAATTTGAAGGCATTAAATAATTTCTGTTCTCCTAGTCCTTAACAAAGGCATTAAGTATCTTCTGTTCTCCACTGCACAGACTTGTTCTGCTGGTTGATACAGGTCCCAAACTAGTGTGTCTTGTTACAGCATGATAGAGCCATCTCATGCCCCTCCCACATGAATCAGAAAAAAGTTTGGGGTGAATCTTTAGGAGCTTCTCGGCTGCAGGCGGGGGGGTGGATCTGACTCCCCAAAAAAAACTAATGCTGCCTCCCACTTCTCAGGTTCCAGTTCTTGTACCACCCATTTAAGAAAGAAAATAGTATCCTGCAACCATTGACTAACATGAAAGCATATTTATTTGAGGGCGGAAAACATTGCTTGGAGGAGGGTAAGCTGGAAGAGAATATTTACACCTTCAGTCAGTTCCACGGACAGAACACATGACATCACTCCTTTTGTACATGCAAAACGTCTGCAGGCTCACCTACTGCAGCCATAAAAAATGGACCTAGAGCACAAACAAGAATAGCGGACAGCTGCCTTGGCCACAGACTGAGGGGGTGTAAAAACGATTTTGAATTCTGTTGGTCTGGAGTCTGTAAAATGTATTCTGATCTGCCCTACTGTCAGAAGCGTTAAAAAGTGCTGTTCCCCAAAGGGGATAAGAAAAAATGGACAGTTGCCCTGCGGAAAGAATTTGCAGTAGAAAAATGGCTCTCCTGAAAAAGAAAATAACGAATTAGCTGCCCAATAGTGCAGTTCCCAAGAAACTAATGGAACAGCTAAACATTCAAAGTGTTTTAAGAGCTAGGCACAAACAATTTCCTCAGAAAAGAAGCGGTAACGCTGAGAGAACCACCGCTGAAAACGACATTAATGGTGCCTAGAAAACAAATGGAACTACTAAAAAGAGGCAACAAAGTGGAAAACATACTTTCAAAAATACAAAAAATTGGCACAAAAATAGAAAAACAGAGACTTCTGAGGAAAACAACTTTTCTCTAAATGAAATGAGAGAGAAAGAGAGAGCTCCAGGGCAGTGTTGCTCAGTCAGTGGAGAAATAATTGTGGACCCTCTAGGCTGACTGCAGGCAGCACAACCTTTTGCTCTCTCTTCATTGGCTAATGCACAAACTTCTTTAGCATTAACTCCACCTCCGAGGCAGCTGATACCAGCTGGCATTCTGCTATTGTCAAGCATACTAAAGGACCCCTGGGTGAGAATCGCACACTTTATTCATAGCAGCACAGTACTTTAAGGTCAGAAGGGGCTGTAGGTCCATTGGATCTCAGCCTCCCCCCATATACACTTCAAATGTTGCGATTAATAGTGCTGTGTAAATGTAATAATTTATAGGGATACCCCACCCTCTCTATTACCAGGGTAACCAGTAATTCACCTGGTACTTAGAAATGAAGAAGAAGAGGAGGGGAGGGAGGAGGAGGAGGATTTGTGTGGAGCTTTTCATATACATTTTGATCCCAAAGCACTTTATAAGCAATGGGAGACTACTAGTGAAGTGACTGTAAATGTGTAGTGGCAGCCACTTCGCACATCAACATCCACACACAGACAGGGACAACTGCAAGATCTGGTTTTATGGGAAGGTGAATGTAGGCCAGGACACTGGTGAAAATCCTCTACCCTTCCATAGGGGACACCAGACTGTCGGTGGACAGTATGGCAGATAACGAAGTGGAAGAAGCAGCAGATGTAGTAGCTCAAGGGATGAGGGGAGGCCTCCCTTCCTGCCCCAGCCTTGGTAGATGCACAGCGGGTGCCTAGGGGTACTGATCCTGGGAGGGATAAATTGATACTCATGATGGGAAATACAAGTTAGGACTTACAGTAGCAATAACTTAATGGTCACCGAGGAACAGATGCTGGATGGCCTCCAGCTGGCTTAGACTAAACCCTGACAAGACTGAGGTATTGGTAGTGGGGTCGAACAGAGTTCGTGATGGGTTGGCCTCTGACTCCGCAACTGGACTTGTGCTAGGAGCTGTGTCATTGATGGCCTCCCCTTGGGTGCAAAATCTTGGCGTGATGTTTGACAGGAATTTGTCCACGGAGGTTCAGATATCCTCCGTGGTCCGTTCCTGTTTTTTCCATCTTCGTAACATTGCCAGGATTAAGCCCCTTGTTCCATCTCTGGACCTCCCTACCTTGATACATGCCTTAGTCACTTCTAGGCTTGACTACTGTAATGCCCTCTACCTCAGGGTCTCTGGGGGCTCTCTTCGCAGACTGCAGCTAGTGCAAAATGCTGTTGCCCGGCTTTTGACTGGGCAAAGTAAATTCTGCCATATTACACCTGTGTTGTGCGAATTTGCACTGGCTGCCTGTCAGGTGGAGAGTGCTCTTCAAGGTGGGGCTTCTCATCTATAAGGCCCTACATGGACAGGGCCCTGGTTACCTGTCAGTTCTCCTGGTACCATCTTCCTCTTTCCGTAATCTCCGCTCTTCTAATGGTGGCCTCCTAGTTGTTCCTAGAGTGAGACTAAAATCTGCAGGTGACCGAGCTTTTAGTGTCGCCGCTCCCGCTCTCTGGAACTCCTTACCAGCTATAGTTAAGGAGGCCCCCACGATAACTGCCTTTAAGGTTCGCCTGAAGATCTTCCTATTTTTGCAAGCTTTTGGGGGTATAATTTTGTTTATTTATATTTATTATTACTATTTTATATATTCATGCAGTATGAAATGCTGTAAAAATTTTTGTGCGGTGCCCAGAGCCTTTGGGATTGGGCGTCTTTTTAAATAAACTTGCCTTTGCCTTTGCCTATGGCAGGAGATGGATGCTAGAAAAAAAATGCTTCTAGCCATGCTAGAAGAGGCAGATAAAACTTTGAAGAGGGAAAACATTAGGTTGCAATAGCAGAAACAACTGAAATCATAGCCTTCAGGTATTGACTCACCTATAGTGGGATGTGACTCCCCTGTGAAGGATACTGCAAATTCCTCCAGAACTGTGGTTGATCATGATGGCGGAGAGGTTTCTTCACCAAGAGACAGTGGTCAGGACCTGTTCTTACTAAAAATGCCTCAAGAATGCCTTTTCATACAGGTTTTCTCAAACAGGGATATGGCTGCCATCTGGTCATGAGACACCAGAACACTGACTGTATTTTTCCAAATTTATTTTATTTATTATTTATTTATTTTTTGTTAACCAGGTAGGTGCACTAGCCATAAAATGACTATTTTCAGGCACAACCCGGGAGAGTACAACAAAAAGAGAACAGTTGGACAACAACAACATGGGTACAATAATACAAATAGAGGAACAATTACAGCAGTGCTACAAAATACAATGGGTAGAAACAACAAAAAATAATGGCAAGCATTATACAGATAATGGCAGTAAGATATATAATAAGTGCAGAAACCACGGACCTGACCTGTGGAGTGAAAGGGTTAATAAGATAGTAAGGTTATATAGAGAGAAATGTGAGGAATGTTCAAACATAACAAGAAAGACTGACAGAAGGAAGGTTGGGGTGGTAATTGGCAAAACAACAGTGGATGGTCAGCAACAAGGTTCGAGAAGGAAGAGAGCTAGTAGTTAAGAAGTTATTCACAAAGAGAAGGAAAAATATGGGGAGGGGAAGAGGAGAAAGTCTTGGAGCTGGATTAGAGCAGGGGTGACATTACTGGTAAGCCTCAGGAGCTTCAGGTTGGGTCAAAGCATGTCCAAATGTCCCAAACTGAAGCATGGAGAAGGCCCAGTCTGGTGCCGGTTGGAGAAAGGCCCCAATGGTAAAAACCGGGCTGCAGATCCCTGGCATGAGGCTGAAAATTGTAATGGTTTGGTAAGACAGTTAGTGGCTTCAGAGGGAGCTGATGTGGCAGGTCAGGAGACAGTCGCCACACCCTGCACAGCTGCTCCCAACAGGGCCACTACAGCAATGCTGGGACTGTAATTAACAAACTTAAGTTAAGTGCCATTTTTTTCTACTTCCACTGATGTAGTAGGTAATTCTGACCCTAGGACAGAAAACATAAAGAGTACTGCACAAATGACTGTTTGGGATTTTGTCAAAATGGTGAGCGATACAATAGTGTCCACCAGGGCCCCTACTTTTCTGCGTCACAGTGGGACCAAGTTCTGCGGCAAGACTACCATTTGCCGCAGAACTTCCGCGGTGGTGGTTTGTAATTTCTGCGGAAGTTCTGCGGCACTAACAAACTACCACATTACAGTGACAGCTTGTCATCCTGACTTCACTTTCATGGCAGTTTTTATAGCAATCAGAATGGTGGAAAGCACAGTAACACTAGTTCAAAAAATAACAGACTTACAAAAATAATTTTATACCTAAAAAAGCAAAACAAATGTCTCTCCCTTTAGGTCCTAGCCTGTTGCATAAATGACATATGCAGAGGGGATCTTATGTGATAAATAAGGTATTTCTATATGCATGCTATCTATCCCACTAATGAGGTTTCCACTGTCGATCACATATATTTGTATGTGCTTTCTACACCACTCATGAGGTTCCTACTGTGTATCCCTTATATATTTATATGCAATCTGTAACATACATACAAATGTGTGTGTGTATGTGTGGTGAGAGAGACAAGAGATACTGTATGTGTGTGTGTGTGTGTGTGTATGTATGTATATATATATATATATATTTTTTTTTTATTTCCATGAACTTGCATCCTCATTCATACAGGTCCCATTAGAAATGGAACAGAGGAGTTCTTGCAAAACTCATTTTTGATGTCAACCTGCTTTCCATGACACACTGCGTAACACCATCAGGCCATGACATGCATGTGAACCGATTGTGAGATAGAGCTCTCCAGACCAGCACATGTGTCCACCATGTGACCGAACACTGCACCACACCTTCCCAGGCTCCGAGCAATGATGTGCTCCACCATCCTTGTGCTGCCCAGCCAGCTCTCAGAGCTAATCTCTGAACCTGAGATGCCAGCACAAAAACACAGCATGCTACCCTCTGTCCCAACAGCTGTCCCTGCACACAACATTTCTCCATAGCTTTTAGGTGATTCTATCAACCAATGACAATATGTGATCAATAACCCTGGCAAAAATGCGTACAGTGCAATTATTTATTTAACAGTTCTATTCTTTCAACAAGTCTACACTTTATTATATTCCACTTTTCTGGGCATAATTACTTTATTTTTCTTAAAAATGACGTTAAATTCATTTTGCCAGTTATTCATTTCAGATGGCATCTCTATACCTTAAAGGCATAAATAGGTTTGTACAAAGTTAGGTATGGACTGAACAGGTCTGTGCTATTGACAAGGTTTTGTTTAAGTTGGCCCTAGTGCAATAATGTAAGACTGAAAATTGTATTAGGCTATAGTGCAGGTTGAGCAAATATCATTATGCCTGATGTGCAGTGCCACCATCTCTGGCAGTGGGAGCTGTGGTAGATAAGTGACTGTTCATTTCTGTTGCAGATTCCAGCCATTTCATTAGCTAATGTATGATGTTATAGCAATGATAACATCACATTCTGAGCATATAGGGGGTTTAGGATATAAAAAGGGGGAAGGGAACCAGATTCTATGGAAAAACAGAAATACTAATAAAAAATCAACAAGAAGAGTGAATTCTGCGGCACCGCAGAAGTTCTGCGGTAGATTGCAAGTTCTGCGCAAAATTCTGCGGCCGCAGAATTCTAGGGGCCTTGGTGTCCACCACTTAGCCTGACTATACAAATCCCAGAGAGGTTGTCACCAGCAAGAATGGGGAGACATATGAAGCTTCACTGTGGTGGAGGGAGAGGGTAAACAGGTGTCTTCTCCAAACATAGATCCTGTAGCAGGGACAACAACATTTTGCCCAGAGCACTCTGAAGTTCCGAGCACATCCTTGGCTGACATAATGGACTCTGATATCCCTCCTGAGAATGAACTGCATACCCTGACATATCTCTTACTAATCTTGCTTCACACTCTACTCCCCAAGACACTAAACAAGCACACCAGCTCGCCCAGGAGGCACAGGTGCTTCCAAATTGGGGACAAGATGGTGCAGATAATCAAACTCCTCAGGTGGTGCCGGTGGTGAAGGCAACTCAGAGATATCTGAGAGGGACCAAGAACAACCCTGTGGGGCTAGAGGATCTGGAGGCCCAGGAAATGAGGGCCTTTTTGTATGGCTTACTTGTTTGCAAACAGTGGGGGAACCAGCTAAACTGAAAATGCAGTTCCCATAAAGTACCAGAGTGGCCTGGAAGTACAGCCTGATGGGGTATATGTTGTCTGAAGATTGTTGAACGAGTCCCTACAGTTCTTGGCAACTGATATATTCACTTCAATTAATACATCTGGCTACTCCCAGTTTGATATAAATTTCAAAACTCCCTCATAGGTGGTTTCCATAACGGTTACAAAAACGCCTCCTGTAACGTTACATGTGTAAACGCACGCCGTTACCGATGCGGTTTACACCCTCTGTAACGTTACAGAAGGGTTTTCGGGCTGCAGTGTGGACAGGGCCACAGAGAAACTCAATTACTCTCCCATCCCCCACAAACTGCACAAATGGGGCCAGGGAACATTCTAACAGGGGCAACACTCACGCGAGCTCCCCCCACCCCAGCAACACAACCAATATTTAACCACATCTGAACAGACTTGCTCTCCCAGCACCCCTAAACTGTTGAGGTGTAGTTTTGAATTTCTTCTTTTTTTTCTTTTTTTTTTTAACTAAGTCTGTGTCTAGTAGTATGCATGTTGGGAATGGACTGTTCTGCTCTCCTGGCCACTCTGGAATTTGCAACTGGGGCCAGGTAGCACACTTAAGTAAAACTTGTTTTTTTTATTGCCTTTTTTTCCAGCGTGAGCTCAGTTCCCCACCACCACAATCACCACCAACATCGGCAAGCTAAACAGAGCCCACTTGCTCTCCTGTCACACTGAGATCACTCACTACCAACTCCCCCCAACCCACAGCATTAGAACATGGAGCTAACTAGCTGTCCTAGCTAATGAAGTTGGCCCTGAGTGGATGAAATCACAATGTGAAAGTGCGGCTCAATCAATTTCCCAGCACCCACACACTGTAGAAATGGTGCCAGGGTGTTTGTAGCAGGAGCTGCACTCCCCCCACCCCCAACAACAGCATGTTAAAACAAAACTCTTTCAAGCTACTAGCCTCCACAAACTGCACAAATGAGACCGGGGAGCTTTGTAAAAGAATCAGCATTCGCACAACCCCTTTAACTCCACATCATCAATAAATGCCCAAACCTGAGCTAACTTGCTTTTCCAGCCCCCATAATCTGCTGCAGTGTTATTTTAGATTTTTTTTCCAAAAATATGTGTCCAGTAGTATGCATGTTGGGTAGGACCGTTCTGCTCTCCTGCCCCCCCCCCCCAAAGAGTTTGCAACTGGGGTCAGGGAGCACACTGAAGTCAAAACTGCTTTTTCTGTTAGTGTGGCTCAATTATCCCCCCCCTAGCACCACCAACACTGGCATGCTAAACAGAGCTCACTTGCTCCCGTTAAATGGAGATCACGCACTTCCACCCCCCCCCATTTGCAGCATTTGAAAATGGAGCTAACTAGTTGTCCTCAGTCCTGACTAACAAAGGCCCTGTCCACATTATGCCTCTGTAACATTATAGAGGGCTCAAACCGTTACCGCAACAGTTTGTGTTTACACCTGTAACGTTACAGAAGGCATTTTCGTAACCATTGTTGAAACCACTTATGAGGTGGTTTCAACAACGGTTACGAAAACGGTTCTGCCCCTGTAACGTTAGTGGCCATAGTGTGGACAGGTGAGCGTGTAGCTCCAGCATTCCTTCACTACAGCACGAACTGCATTGTGGGATAGGGTGCAGCCATAATGGTTACACAGCACCCACAATGTGGACGGGCTGTAACAGTTCCAAACCATTATCGAGACTGTTTGCCAGCAGTGTGGACACACTGTAATGGTTCCAGTCTGTAATGGTTTGGAACCGTTACAGACTGTAAGTGGTGTAGTGTGGACAGGGCCAAAGTTGTCCCTGTGTGGATAAACTCACTGTGTGAAAGCATAGCTGAATTGATATTCCAGCACTCACAAACTGCAGAAATGGTGCAGTGGTGCCTTTTAGCAGGACCTGCACTATACCCTGGTAACAACAGCTTGTTACAATGAAACTCATTCACTCTCCTAGCCAACACAAACTGTACAAATGGAGTCAGGGAGCATTGTAACAGGAGACACATTCATTTAACCCTCATTGCCACCGATATGTGCCCGAACCTGAGATAACTTGCTTTCCAAGCCCACTTAAACTGTTGTGGTGTTATTATGGATTTTAATTTTTTTATAGGATCTTTGTACAGTAGTATGCATGACAATGTTACGTAGTAAGGACTCAAGCAATAGACAAGCACAAATATTAAAAACTAAAAGGTTTTCACCTTTGTGAGTTGAGGACACAGGTTTGATTCCCAATACATAGTAATTCTCTCACACTGTTCATCATTAAACAAATACTATAGTAGTCTTCATTGGTTAAAAAAATGACTAAAATAGCTCACATCCCAAAATCAGCCTCTGTGGTGACATCCTGGAAAGTATACGGATCTGCAAAAACAGTAATGTTATTTAAATACTAGTGCCCAATTAAAGAATATGAGATTGACATGGAAGTCTGAAATCATTTTAAAATGAGCTCACGGAGAAACGGTCCACCATACTAAGATGGTCACGGTGCAATCGCACATGCACAACTACTTGTGCATGCGCACTACACATTAGTGGTCATCTTGAGCAAGGTGGGTGACTGACAAATGAAATAGTGTGCCTGTATGGGGGGAGGGAGAGGACTATTTTGGAGTTGCAGAATGACCATACTGCAACTCCAAAATGGAACTGCTCTTAGGTGTCAATCTGGTGGCTCGTTTTTAGAACTACCGCAGGACTGCTGTAGGCTCCACCCACTGCAGCCATGAAAACTGCCAGGATATGAATCCAATGCTTTCAGGACCTGGACAGTTATACAGTAGGTGGGTCAGCTGCTGCAGTTCTGACTTCATTGGGGGGGATACCAGAGCTGGAGAGGCCTGATCTACAAAATAAACACACATAAGAACAAGCATTTGTCAATGTTGGATGTTCACCACTTGTATAGAAGGTCTGGGGTAGTAGATGCTTTGTGGTGCACTTTGTGGCTTATGTTGAAGCTAAATAACATCTCTGATCAGTCCTTGTAGAGGAGATGTTGGTGTTTCAGTTCTCACTCATTCCCAGAGTACTGATCCTTAACAATGTTGTACAAATAATGACCCACCAAGCCTAAAACTATTGTCGGAGAAGATGTTCATAATGCATGTTACAACTGCAGCCCTGTCTCAGTACTTGCATCTGTGCATACACGCTGAATCTTTGACTTGCAAATATTACCCGGGTCTTGCTTGTACACATTTTTACTATACATTTACCCAGCATACAGGAAATGAGTTGATATGTCTCATTTTCAGTGGTGTCCTGCTTTTGACACATTGTTAGATTGTAATTACCCAGGATAGGGCAGCTGAGAGGCAATATCTACTTTTAAGTGGGCTCCCATATTTTGACCCCCAAATATCCAACAATCTTTTTATGACCTGACGTTATAATCAAGACAGGTGGAATTTTTTAAATCCTATCTAAAAGGTGATTTCGCTGTGCGACTGTGGCAACAAATTTTGGAGGTGATTTAAAAAAATGACACCTACTATGTGCAGGAGGTGGCGTAACACAAGGGATATGTTGAACATTAGGGGCAAAAATCTGCAAAAAATAAAGTTATGAATAAATGTTGGAACAATTCGTTTCCTCATAACTTAGTTGATTTTTCACATTTGTACCCCAAATTTTCAAAATAAATTTTTTTATGACCACTTTTTTCTGAGCATGACAGGTGTCATTAATAAAACAATGGCTGAAATGCCATTTTGCACCACAAGTGTTAAAACACATTTTGGGTAGGATTTGAGAAATTACAGTTGTCACATTCATGAGATGGTGGTGTCAAAAAATGGCTATGCATAAAAGTTGGGGGTCAAAATATTGAAAATTACCACAACTATAAGTGTGTATTGAAAAATTGCAACTCAGATTCATAACTTTGTTATAATGCATCGTAGAATGCTGTTACTCATAAAAATCCATACCAGCTAAAAAGTTGTTATGCTGCAGTAGCTTGTTGTTATGCTGCACCAGGTACGTAGCTACTGCAGCATAACAACTTGGAACCTTTTCACGAAATGCTGTAGGCACGAGCTGCATGCCCTTTTAAACAGCTGGCATACCTGTACACAGTTGCAAGTGGCGATTTTAAAAATGCAGGCACCAGGTCAAAGTACGTCAGACGCTATTTTCTCCCGGGGGCTTTCCGATCTTTTTTTTTTTTTTTCAGTCTACTACAATCGCTCTTGCCATCCAATGTAAGCCATATAAAATGTAAGTAAAAATCAATAGAAATGTTGCTGCTTTGTGTTTCTGTCTCATTCTGGGGGATGGAGTAACAATTTCCTAATTTGTCAACACAGATAGGTGACCATACACTATAAAAGATAATGTATATTCCTCTATCTGTGACAAGTTTGAAAACCTCTTTTTGAGGTCGTCATGGCGACTGAACCTCTCGAGGTTCCAAATGTCGCCATGACGACCTCTCGAAGAGTTTACAAACTTGTTACAGATAGAGGAATATACATTATCCTCTATATTTTCTCATATTTTACCCCCACATTTTCAACAAAGCCTTCTTATGACCCCACATACCCTTCTTATGAGCCCTCATGAGCAAGGGTGAAGAACATTTTCAAATCCTGCCCAAAAGGGGATTTTTTGCCACATGTGCGGAAGCACGTGTTGATCAGGATTTGAAAAATGACAGCTGTCACATTCATGAGGTGATGTGAAGGAATGGCTATGTTGAAAATTTAGGGTCAAAATATTGAAAATTAACAAAGTTAGGAGCCTGCATTCGAAAATTTCAGTGTAGGCTCATAACATTGTTGGTTTTTAATATTTTTTCCCCAAAGTTTCTACATAGTCTTCTTATGACTCCTCCTCATAAGCAAATGCAGAGAAAATTTCAATTCCTGCCTGAAGGTGATTTCACATAGGGACTGTAAAATTACCTTTCGGGATGCAAAAACACATTTTGTCCAGGATTTGAAAAATTACAGCTGTCACACTCATGAGGTGCTGTGAAGAAATGTCTATGTTGAAAATTTGGGGTCAATATTGACAAGCCCAACAGTGGTGTGGAGGGTGATCAGTGTGTGTGTGTGTGTGGGGGGATCTAGGTGTGATTCTATCAAAATAACAAAATGCTTTCTGATCTGACAGAAGCCTTTTGTTGTTGCTGTGGGGAGGGGGGCAGCAAGATTACTGATGATGTGATTGGGATCAGTGAAAATGCAATTAAGCATTCATAAAAATTAACAACATGCTGGCTGATTCTGATGCTGGGCTGTAGTGTGTATATTGTGAATACACACTACAGCACAATTTCAACCAGTATGATCTTGTTATTAAGGATAAAAATTATTTTTCACTGAACACAATCACATCATGAGTCATCTTGATGTCTGATTCCCCTCCACAAGAAACAACAGAAGAGAAAGCATTTTATTTTATTTTAATAAGTTTGTGTTGCCCCCCCCCCCACACACACACCTGCTGAGCCGAACAACAACAGAAAGTATTTTGCCCAAACTCTGCAGCAGGCACCAATGCACAGTGTGAGAGACATCTCAAGTTCTCTGTTCCACTCACCTCTACATTTTCCTTCAGATTCCACTTAGCCTAGGATGTACACAGCCAAGGTGTCAGTACTGCTCTCTATTACCATACTGGCACACACAAAACACTGTCAGCAATCTAAATTGATGTTACCACTATTCCCCATCAGTTTATCAGGAACCTTACATTACAGAAGATGACTAGACATTAACCCTTGTAGCACTGTGGACTGATATATCTGTCCAGATTGCCAGTACCTTGTAACCCTGTTGGCAGTCATGGGTTAAAGAAATGCGAAGAGACAAGTAAAGGCAATGCAGAGCCAACAACACAGAGTGTTGAAACAGGACACAGGAGTGAATGACACAGTGTGAGAGACTTCTCCAAGGAGACGTTGCCATGGCAACATAGTAAATATGTGTTAAGAAGCAAGGGGGGGATGAAAGAGGACGCAAGAGTAGGACAGAAAACATATGCTGCTGGGCAAGTCTTTCATTTTGGGACAATAAAGGAAGGGATTGAGACAGGAGTTGAAAAAACAGACTAGCTGGCTTCTCCATCCCATATATTAAGTAAGGGCAATAATGACTAAAAAACATACTGGCTTCTTTCTCACACACCTTAGTTAAGGAAAATGCAGAGCCGGTCAGGACGCAGTAGGGGAGGGGAGACATTTGTCAGCAGCTCCCCAGCCACCACTTACAGACAAAAAACACTGATCATTGGGCATGCCTTAATGAGAAAATAATACCCAGTCAATGAAAAAAATACTGAGACATGTGTCAGTGATCTTCCTATAAAAAACACCCCTTTTCCTTGTTTGGCAGATGCATACCTCACTGACTACAGACTGCCACCACTGGGGACTCTGTACTGGGGAAGATTTGTTTTTCTCAAACTTGTTATAAATTCTGCAGTTTAACTCAGGCTAGGGCTTTACAAACTTCCATTTGTTGTGTGACTGAGTGAAAGGGAATGGAGGACAGCTGAAGAGGGAGGTGAAAATGTGATAATGAGCTTCTCAGGAAGTGTCAGGTAGCGGAAGGGGTAAACATTCAGCTCATTCAGTTTCAAAGTGATATGGCAGTCTTCTTTTTACACTACAGTAAAATAAACACAGATTGGGTACAGCACCTATGTCTGCTTCACAGACTGCTCAGCTGATGCGGGGCCCCCTTGTCTTCCTGGATGTTTGAAATTCCTCAGCAGGCTGATCATGACAGATCAGCTTGTCGAGCAGTGTAGATCAAAGAGAAGAGCTGACCCATGATTGGGTCAGCTTTTTCTTTTCAAGTACAGGGCGGTTTCCACCCAGCAAGCCAGTACTGTGTCATGATCAGACAAGCTGATGATTGGTATGGCACTGACATGCCCCTTGCAGACCACTTTGAATTGGACTGACGTTGACACACCCCTCAAAAGGCACTCTCATATTAAGATGTTCGCCATGCACATGTGTGCATGATGAACATAAAAATGTAGTGGGAGGAAAGACTTTTGGTGGTATTTTTTCATACTGAGTATATCTGAAGTATGAAGGGGGTTTGCGGTTTAAAATGATGGTTTGTTAATTATATATTTTAAAGTAACAGCAAATCAGGTGGCTTACCATACCAAGGTTGCTGACACAAATGTTTTTAAAAGCCTTTGTGGAAGGTATTCATTTCTGAATGTACTGCATACTGACTGATGGAAGAAGTGCAAAGCCACGGGTTTCTTTTCCTGAAACCCATGGATTCAGAATATTTTCAGTCAATCAGGATACAGGATTTTCCTTACCCATTTTGTAAGGTTTGTTGCAGCATAAAGGTTTACTGTTCAGCTTTAGTACTAGAGCTTACATTTTTACTTGTTATCTATTCCCTTTAGCCAGGATGAATTATTGCCTTGTCTTTTATAGCTCATGTCTCCTAGGCAAAAAACTAAGATGTGCTGGGGTGCTGCTAACTTTACTTATGTAAGCTACCCCCCCAGAAAAAAATGAGTCTAACCTTTATGGGCTAAGTGGCCCGAAAAGTAAAAGCAGCCCTGCCCACATGGCAAGCAGTGGGGCCAGGACAGGAATAAAGCAGCCCTTGTAGGTTAAAATAAAAGCAACAGAGGCGTAAACAAAAGAATTACAGGATGTCTACATACTGGGCAATGGCCATGCAGCTCCAAGCCTCTGGCTCCACAAAGACTGCTAGGGAATGGGTCAGATGTCACAGATCTCCAGCCTGGAAATCTGAGCCAATCATCTGTTTGCAACACTACAGAGTGTGCATGCATGCTTTGCATGGGCAGGGTTGACGCTACAGAGCTTAGCCAGCTTGAGGATTTTTAAACCAGCAGGCATCAAATTAAGTAAATATAAAAGGGAACTGAAGTAAACAAGCTGTGCTCTGATGGTGTGTCAGTATGGCAGACAGATAGAAGCTGTGAGCTGGTAAGCCACTGTCTGTCAGGCACTACAGGCCTGGCAAGCTTGAGAAGTCTGGGATCCCAGCAACTGACTTTTTTGTGAAGTAAACAAGTTTTTATTAAAACTGTCAGTTTGAACGCGAGGATTGCAGCTGGGGTTTTCCTGCCCCACCAGTAACTTTCCCCTCTGGGGGGCAAGCTCCTCTGAAGATCGTCCGACTAAGACGACCACTGCCTGTTTCAGGGTCCCTGGACCCTCTCCACCTGCAGCCCTAGACCAACAACGAGATAACCAAGCCCAGTGAGTGAGCATCAGATGACCACAGTGGAAGCCTGCTCTCCAGATGGAAGTATGACCAGATGTCTCACCTGTTCTATTATCAGACACCTGAGGTATCTGTGATGCTAAAATAACATGAGTAGTCAACAGGGTTTTACCCTCACAACAGGGGACAATTGTGACTGTGCTAGAACTGAGGGAGAAGCCCTGGGTGCGACTATGGCACTTTGCTATGCCCAGGCAGAAGACCTGTGAAGGCCATCTGGCTACCCATCTGTGTGTGGATTACAAATAGGGGCCCCTTTTTGACAGCTTACAGTTTAGTTGTTCAGCAACAGTTTGGGTTTCAAAGTGTGTTTTGCCTGCAACAGTTAAAGTACACCTCCGCACTCCTACCCTGTTAGCAGCAACTGCATCTCCAGTGAGATACCGACTGCAACTAAAAAGAAAGCTTTCCACCATGGCCTTTGGGGAGATTTAAGTTGGGTGCACCTGCGTGGTGTCTGAAGGACTGCCAGGAGGTGGGAAGATTGGGTGGGGCAAATTGTTTTTGCTGCTACAAATAGTACAAGGATTTTACTGCTACACATTTGCTCCCACTTTTCCTACTGTCCCCTTATTCTTTCCATACCCTTCCTTTTAAATAATTTGTTTGAACTGCATGTCTTGGTTGGGGGGTTGCTATTGCTGTTACAGTGTCAGTTCTGGAGGCAGGACTGTGTGAGCAGGTTATGCACTGTTTCCTAGAGGGTAAATGATAGCCTTGTGTGTCAGCATTTAGGTACCCCATATTGCTACCCCAGTTGGAGGCACTGCACCACTTTTAGGCCCAAGTACCCAGTGTAGCACAACTTTAGGCAACCCAGGCCAGCCCCATGCAGGGTTTAAAGAGGTGAATCCCATGGGCCCCAGGCGGTCCACTACATTTATTAGGTTCAATGGATGGCTGTCAGATGTGTAAGTGCTCATACAATGTAACACTGATGTTTATTTGGCTTAACTCTTTTCCTTTGGATTTCCACCCTCTGTAGGGATACCAGATGCAGTTTCTCGAGGCTAAAGAAAAATGGCAGCTGAAAGAGCCTCACCGGTGGGGTGGGGGGAGAGAAAGAGAGAGTGTCACAAAAGGTGGAGAGGTGGGAAGTTGTATATTAAACAATAGGTAGGGATTGTGTGGCTGAATGGGGTTTAAGTAGGGATATGGGGAGGAGTCTTCCAGCCTCCATTTAAAGCACAGGCTAGCCTTTCAATTCAATGGGTGTCTGTCAGACATGTACCTATAAGTGCTTGTGATGTTTATTCTGCAAACATTTGTCCTCTGGATTTCTACCCTCACCAGAAGTGCCAAGAGCAGTTTCTTGAGGCTAAAGGAAACAGGCAGCTAAAGAGCCAAAAGATCAAAGTGTGTGTGTAACAGAACCCACCTCCTCCAACTCATGTAATGGACCCAGTAACACAAGGGAGAGGAACCCCACCACCACCACCACCCCCCCGAGGAAATCTCTACATAACTAAGTTAATGGGTTAGCCTTCCTTCCAAGCTTCTAGGCATTTATGAGGCTAGCTGCTGATAAACTTGGAAGGTTTCAGAATTTGGATTTCTAATGTACATTTTGAAGCATGAAGTCTATCGACCCATGGTTTTGATGATGTGAGCTGGACTATTCTTCTTGGATGCTAATGTGACTGCTCCAATCCTGAAGGAGTGGCCAGAAAAGTGGGGTAAATCAAGGTCCAGATGTGACATGAAGAGTTTGACACGATAGACAAACCAGGCTGTAGTCATGACGGGACTGTTTTTAGAAGTCAGAAGGAGATTTACAGTATTAGAATGCCTATCCATGGTCGCAAATGGCTAAGAATTTTCAAAGGATACATAGATGCATAGATATTATCAGCAGATAAGGGCCTTGTGATCCATCCAGTCTGCCCTATCCCTCTTTCTAATGCTTAAGGTACCCTAGATGAGTTTATAACTTAGTATGAGAGCTGGACTTCTCTATTACTCTGATCTAGTTTTGATCTTCATAAAGAATAAATTGGTCTGAGGATACTTTCTTAAGACTTGCATTAGACAGTGGGTAGTTGGATTGACTGTAATCAACAAGAATGCAACTTCCCCAGATCTTAGGAATCCAAAGAAGAACAGGGTCATAATACTTTGTAAATGCTGATCAGTTCTGAACCAAAGAACCATTAGTCTCCAGTATAGAGCACAATCTATAGGTTTCCTTGAAGGCAGTTCTTATGGAATTTATTTTCTTAGGTCTTGAAGGAATGCTTTAAGTGACAAACAGGATAAGTATGAGCTGTGGTAGTTAGGATAGATGGATATAAAGGAGAACTAAATGCCCAGTATGTATTGATTGATAGTAGTGGCCAAAGGTTGCATGCTTGTGAGCAATATGATGCAAAGACAAGGATTTAAGGAACTGAATACATCAGAAGATTTATATTTTGGAAGGCACAAAGGTATAATATTTATTGCATGCTGTTCTGTATAGAGAAAACTGGATGGGCAACTATGCACAACCAGTGTGTTCTGACACAGAGAGGTTCCCGCTTCCTCTGACTTCGAGAGCAAGGCTCAAGAAGTCCATGGGAAACAGAACCCGGAGGTGACAGAACACACTGGTTGTGCATTGAGTTGCTCATCCTATATTTTTTATAGTGTATAGTATTATGTGAAATGTGTGCACAGTGGTTCTTTCATTTTCAGAACAAAACTGACTTGTGCAGTCTCTAGAGGTTTCAGAATGCTGCTGTACCACAGAAGGATACCATCACATTCCATGACCTCTGAACTGTGGTACAGCAGCATTTTGAAACGGAAAGAATTCTATACAGAACAATACTATACACCATAAGCACCTTTTTAGAATCTGCAAGTGAATTCCAAATCATCTGAGTTAGCATGGTTGAGGTAGAAGGGGCTCATTTGCAGCTCCTGGACTAATGGAGGGGGAGTCATAATGTTGTCAGCTGGAGGATAGGAAGCTCTAAACTGTTGGAATTAAATACAGAACAGAAAGTCAGCGAGAAGTTAGCACCAGGTATGTACACACAGTTGATTCTGAAACTGAAATATAAAGAAGCCCATGTTAAACTTTTCAAGAGTTTCATTAAGGAAGGGGAGGAAGATAATCCTTTGTTTATGATGGCTATGGTTGCTTGGCTATCAGAGCATAACATTATAAAGAGATGGTTTCAAAGGTGACCCCAGGTGGCAGTGGCTGATAAAATAGGATATACAGTATTTCGAATACAGAAGACATGGACTGGAAATGAAGAATACCTCAGATTTCTGAAGGTGATGAACAAGTGAACCAAGAGGTGCCACAAACTGCCATGAAACCAAGGTGGAGTTGCATCAGTGAAGATTTTGATGTTCAGACCTGGAGAAGGATCCTTTCTGAACATGAATATGCCATTCCAGTCTGACAGGAAGTAAGACCACATGGCGTGATCTGAGTAAGCAGATACAGTAATAAAAACATGATGGTCTAGGACAGAGACTGAATGTGTTAATTCAAGAAGGTAGGAAATGAAACTTCTACCTTGTGGAATAATCCTCATTGCAAAGGCAAGGTGTCCTAGTAATGACAGTAGCTCTTGTTTTGTGCAGAATCATTTGGATGAGAATGAAGAGATTAGTTCTGAAATACTGAGCAATTAGTCTTGAGGAAGATAGGCTTCCTTTTTAATAGAGTTTAGCTCAGGTCCTAAGAATTCCAAAGTCATAAATGGGCCTTTAGTTTTACTGTCTGCTAAGGGAATAGAGAAGAGAACAAATGTATCAGGCAATATATACTGGCAGGATGAGGAGATCCCAGAAGGTCCACAGGGAGAAATCTTTGAGGAGATTTAAGACAACTGGATATCTGTAGATATGCAACAGGATCCAGCAGAGCAAGCTTGAAAATGTACTGAATAGTTTTAGGGCTACTCAGGCCAGCCTTAACCATTCTGGACCCCTGTGCAGCTCACTGCCAGGCCCCACCACTCCATTCCCTGTGGGCCCCACATCCAACATTTACACCTAGGTAACCCTCCTTTCCAGTATTAATAACGCAGTACCAAGTCTACAAGTTTAACCAGCATCTTTTAATTAGTGCCACTGACTGCATTAAATGATTTGACTTTACCACTGGAAATGAATCTGACTGAGCCTGGAGCAAGAACTTAAGTAAGCATGGTACTACTGTACTGCCGTATTTTATTTTATTTATTTATTTTAGTTTTTGGTAACTGAGTAAGGCCCACTAGGCACAAGTGCCTGTTTTCAGGGGTGACCTGGGAGCACTGGGCGGTTAAGGGACTTACTCAGAGTCACAGTATGCAAGTGGAGGTTGTGAGAATCAAACCAAGGTCTGGTCTGCTGGATGTACCAAGCTCGTTCACAGCTCGTTACTCTAAACTCTAATTTCTATAAGGACAGGGACATCATCACTGTACACTTACACCTCCAATAATCTGATTTGCAAACAAGTTAAACAATTTAACTTTTCTGGAGAAGTGAATGAGAGACAATAGAGAGGATTATCGTGGACATCAGTAAGGTTGCAACTTGTCAGTTTTTTTACCTGGTGATCAGGTTTTCAGGGTCCCTATCAGGAAATCCAGTTTTACTCTGTGCTGGACATGTTTTTGAGCCATTTTGAGTGCTCACATACTTTTGAAACAGATTTTGTCATATAATCAACTGCTTCAGCTTCATGTCCAGGTTTCAAACAAGTTACTGCAGCCACATCCAAGAGCAGGGTCATTCTTGATGCCATACAGGTGGCAGGCCTCAGACAGCCAGTTTTGGAACCCACTCATGAGGGAGCAATCTTAGACCTCGTACTCTCAAACGGGGGCAGTGAGAGGATCTCAGATCTAGAAGTGGGTTGCCATCTGGGAACAAGTGACCATCAAACAGTGTGGTTCACGTTAAACTCAGCTACAGAGTCAAGCCATACAGAAGTGAGGGTACTGGACTTCAGGAGGGCTGACTTTGGCAAGATAGGAGAGTGCCTCAGAAAAGCACTAGCAAACAGGCTAGAAGGAGGTGTGGAGCAACAATGGGGAATCATCAAACTGCCATCACAGAGGCAACAAGCCTTTGTGTGAAGCAAATAAACAAATCAAAATGAAAGAAAAAGCCACTATGGTTCTCAAAAGAGGTGGCTGGAAAGTCAGGAAGAAAAGATAGCATTCCAGAAGTATAAGGAAACACAGAAGGAGCAGGACAGAGAGCTGTACCAGTTAAGGCAGAAGGAAGCAGGGAGGGAAGTCAGAATAGCAAAGGCCCAAACTGAGGAAAGATAGCCAACTCGGTTAAGAAGGGGGATAAAACCTTTTATAGGTACATCAGCGAGCGTAGAAAGACAAAGGGAGGGATAGTGAGGCTGAATAGAATGAACGGTGGATGGGCAGAGGGGGCCAGTGAAAAAGCAGGGATACTGAATGACTATTTCTGCTCAGTATTGACAAAAGAGGAGGGGGAAGCGCCTAATCCAGTTAACAGAAGCACTCTTGATAGGGGGGTCGATCCCAGTCCTTTCACAGAAGAAAGGCTTCTGCAAGAACTCCTAAAACCGAAGGTGGACAAAGCAATGGGGCCTGTTGAATTCACCCCAGAATTCTAAAAGAATTAATGGGGAACTAGTGAAACCACTGGCTACTCTTTAATAAATCATGGGAGGATGGTGTGGTACCCGAGGACTGGAGGAAGGTGGTTGTGATTCCCCTTCACAAAAGTGGGACCAAGACAGAGGCAGGAAACTACAGACCTATCAGTTTGACCTCTGTGGTAGGGAAAGTGATGGAGTCACTTCTGAAGGAAAGAATAGTTGAGTACCTAGAGACCAGTGGGGCACAGAACCCAAGGCAGCATGGGTTCACAGTGGGAAGGTCATGTCAGACGAATCTAATAGATTTCTTTGACTGGGTGACCAAAGTAGTAGACCAGGGAGGGGCTGTGGACATGGCCTACCTAGACTTTAGCAAGGCATTTGACACAGTCCCACTCAAAACATTAATAGTCAAATGAACCAGCCTGGGAGTGGGTCCCAGGGTGGTAGCCTGGGTAAAACATTGGCTGGACAACAGGACACAGAAGGTAATTGTAAATGGAGTCCACTCTGAAGAAAGAGGGGTTACTAGTGGGGTACTGCAGGGTTCAGTATTGGGTCCAGTCCTTTTTAATGTCTTCATAAGTGACATTGCAGAGGGACTGGAAGGAAAAGTATGCCTTTTCAGATGACACAAAGATCTGCAACAGAGTTGATACACAAGGAGGCGTGGAAAGGATGAGAAGGGACTTGGCAAGGTTGGAGGAATGGTCAGAAGTATGGCAGCTAGGAATCAATGCAAAGAAGTACAAAATAATGCACCTGGGAAACAAGAACCCAGGGGAAGAATACACAATGGTTGGGGGGAATAGTAACAACAACAAAAAAGGAAAGGGACCTGGGGGTAATCATATCAGATGACCTTAAGGTTAACAAGCAATGTGAGAAGGCAGTAGGGAGGGGGGTATACTGGGATGCGCAGGGAGA
The DNA here is from genome assembly GCA_016271365.2 of Neoceratodus forsteri. NCBI lineage: Eukaryota > Metazoa > Chordata > Ceratodontiformes > Ceratodontidae > Neoceratodus > Neoceratodus forsteri. Next base: position 1,731,111,332 of record CM057456.1, read on the forward strand.
GGCATCACCAGCAGAAAACAGTTGTTATCCCTCTGTACAGAGAGTTGGTGAGACACCATCTGGAGTACTGTGTCCAGTTTTGGAGACCCCATCTCTGCAAGGACATAGACAGGATAGAGGCAGTCCAGAGGAGGGCAACTAAAATGGTGCAGGGTCTGCAAGAGAAGCCATATGAGGAGAGACTAAGGGAGCTAATGTATACCCTTCAGGAGAAGGGAGAGGGGGACATGATAGAAACTTTTAAGTACCTTAGTGGAATCAACAAAGTCCAAGAGGGTAGCATCTTTCAGAAAAGAGATATGCAAGAACAAGGGGACACAATTTAAAGATGGGGGGGCAGTTCTGGGGCAATGTGAGGAAGTATTATTTCACAGAGAGGGTAGTAGATGCATGGAACAGCCTTCCTGAGGAGGTTGTGGGGTCTAAAACTGTGGGAGAATTCAAGAATTCATGGGACAGACATAAGGCAATTCTTTTGGGGGGTAGGAAGAAATAGGCTGTTGGTTAACTAGGATCTGCGGCCTATCCTGTAGGTAGGGAAATGGGCAGACTAGATGGGCCAAGCGGTCCTTATCTGCTGTCAAAGTCTATGTTTCTATGTTATCTTATCAATATAGCCCTTCGTTTATGAAAGCAGTCAACCTGGGAGGTGTAAAGTATGGCCATTAACACCATTAGCACTTACTTAACCTAATCTTTTCCACTGCAGCAAAGCTGCCCCCACCTTTTGTAACAGTAATAGAGCCAGTTAGTTATCTTCCATTTTCATTTTCTGGTAAACATTTTCTTCTCTAACAAAATGTAGGCATTTTTAAATGTTTTATATTATTTTTTTCCTCAAGAAAAAAGTATGGGCCCCCAAGGTTCAGGAGCAAAGCTTGCACCTAGCTAAGGCCGGCCCTGGGGCTACTTTTACATCCAAAGTGACCTCAAATAGTATTGGCTTTTCCAAGATACCCCAATCACATACCATCAGTGGGACAATAATGTGAAGGCATCTGTGATATCAGCCTTAGTTCAACAGTCAAGAGTAACCCCCGAGGAAGCTGTTATCAAGGAAGCACTAGGGTGTTTATTTGGGCCCACTGTGTGTGTGTGTGTGTGGATTGATTTGGATTATTTGCTATTGACCTGCTGTTCCAGTGTGGATTAAAGCGGAATTCCGAACAGCATTCCAGTGTTCTGAGTGCAGTTCCTTCTTTGTTGACTGCTTAGTTAAACAGGCTCAGGGGCCTGCTGGTTTAATGAACTGGATTGTTCAAGTTCAAGTTCAAGTTTATTGCAGGAAAACTCCATTGAGCAAGCTCATGCACAAGGAGGTCCTGTGACATGTACACTGATAACGAACATACATAAATAAAAAATACTTGATAGACAATAATATAACATGTATGCATGTGAATGCTTAGTACACATGGTACGAAGTGATAACATTTCAAGGTAGTATACTAACAATACAAGGCATGGTGACTGGTGTTTGCAATACATACATTTTAGTAAATTGAGCAGCAGCAGAAAATATAGGGTAAAGGAGGAATTCAAGGCTTGATAGGGTGAGAGGAGTAATATATACGTAGACAGAGCCAAGAGTAGGACGGGGAAGGGGAGCAGGAGTGGGATTGTTGCAGTAAAGGTAGCAGTTTTAAAGTCAGAAGCCAGAGAATGTAATAGTGTCTTGGTTAAATGATAGTGTGAACAATAAGTAATTAGCATGCATAATGGGAAATTAAGGTCTTACACAGAATGTGTATGGCACACATAGGGATGAGAAGGGGCTTAATAGTTGCAGATATATTTTATCTTAGCTGCACTTAGCTCTTTGTAGAAGTTAATTGAAATTATACTAGTTAGTTTCAGCACGGTTTGTAGTTGGTTCCAAATAGAGGGAAGGGCATGCGCGCAATAGCATGTTTACCAAAGGAGGTCCGTGTCCTAGGTATGTCCAGCAGAATGAAATCAGATTTCCTGAGAGAGTATGCACTATGAGAAATACTAAAGAGAGATGATGGTGTAACCCCCCTGCAAATGGGGGTTCCCAAAAGACTTCCAGGAGCTTACTTGAATGCTCCAAGCCTGAATGGTGTTTGGCGTTTAAGCCATTTATCAGTGAGTGTTTTTAGAGCCTCTGGTACTGTCTCTTTAAGAGCTGTCATAATTAGTTTGTATGGGGGGGGACTGTGTGCTTCTCTGCTTGAGTACCACTCGAACTGCTGCCAATTCACTCCATTTTTTGCAGTCACTAGGAGTGCAAAGGGAACCTATCTGAAAGATGTAACTGTTTGCCAGAAATCGTTTAAAGTAATAATGAAATGACAGTTTGTCTAACCTGCTTTCTTTGCAGTCAGAACTGTGTCTGCCTAGTTCCCCATTCTGGTTTTGAACTGCTGAACTGGACCAATCAGTGTGGGGTAAGCTAGCTCTAAATGGTGCCTTGGACGAAATCAGAACTTGGACTCATAAGCTGAGCCAGCCACAAGAGGATTGTATGGCAGTGACTCTGGGAGATGTAGTTTAGACTTGCCGCCTTTGGACCAACAGCAGCAGTCTATTGTGAGTGACAGCCAATCCAGTCAAGAACTGGGAGGAACTCAAAGGAAGTGCCCGGTTTTGTCTGTTGGAGTTTCAGTTTAGCTCTGGCAGTGAAGGGGAAAGGAACCCTGTGCTCCTTCAGTGCACAGTTTTAGTCAAAAAACATGTGTAAGGTCCAGAGTTCCGGTCTGCAGCTTGTGTAACTGCTTGTTAGGACTGAATCCGTCCTGTGAAGAGAATCAAAGGATATCTGAAGAGTAGAAACCAGGCTCACCCTGTAGAAGACTGGAGAAATTGCTGAATTGCACTTTCGATCTGTCAGGAACTGAATCTGCTATATGTTCTCCCGGGTATTGTGCAGTAATTGATCGGGATAGAGAAGCAACCTGCCTGGTATAGTACTTTTTTTACCATATAAATGTGTGAGGAGGCTTGTGTACCTCAAGTGAATCCTGCTGCCATTAAGTGACTTTTGCCTGTGACTGTTTACCATATAAATGTGTGAGGAGTCTCTTGAGCTCAAGAGTAGCCCTGCTGACGTTGAAGGACCCTATCTTGTTTGGAGGTCGTGAGTACTAATTCAGGGTCGCTCCTGTTGAATTGCCACATTAAATCCAAATGGAATCACTGTACTGCTGACTGTTTAAACTAATTTTCTTTTCTCTGTGTGAAAGGGCCCCTACCAGCTGCCACGGTTTGACTAGCCACTAGGGCTTGGGTACCAGGGACAGTAACTGATAGGGATAGGCCTGTGCACAGAGCCATAGGTAGATGAGTAGAGTGATAAGCTAATTAACCTGATTTCCCCCTGTCCTTGTTATATCCCCCTAAATAAATCAGAGCTGCTTGTTTCAGCAAAGTTATACTGCCTGAGGTATTTGTCTATGTTAAAGTACTGTACTGTGATTGTTGCACTGTATCTTATTTCACAGGAGGTCCCAGTGCCGGAACCAGTCCTGGGGGTAAGTGTATACTGTGGAGGTAATTCTGATATATTGCGTGGGCCACTAGTGGGAAGAAAGGGGGGTTGCAGTGTCCCAGAGGGCTGTGACCAAGTTAGTTTAACTACTGCAAACCCTGACCTCTGGGTGAGGCACCGCCATTGGATCCAGGCCCTCAACCTGTTAGTGGCAAATCAGGCAGGGTAGTAGCCCCTGGGATAGCGCCATCTAGGGTTACATCTTGAGGCTCACCGCTGGGATTGTGTGTCCTCTAGTGGCCATATTCTGAACCACTGTTAAGAAAAAATGGGTACCCGACAGAAGTGGCTGTGCACCGGCTGGTGGAGTGGTGTACTGGGAGGAGACTGACCCCAAAATGCTATGCTTATCCTGGACATTCCCTGGTATCAATACGGACACTGTACAGGGATACTTTCAAGGTGGAAGGTTTACAAAACCCTGTGGTGGTGGGTCGGCATGCTAATCTGCTCACCCACACTTTCCTGGCCCTAGTAGAGTTTAAGGATCCCATAGATAGCTCCAAAGTGCCACAGACCATTACCCCAGAGGGAGCCCTCACTGCCTGGAGAGTGATAACTAAGGACAGTAAAGACCGGGGAATGAGCCCCCACCACTGTCTGAAACTTTTGAGGAGAAATTTGCTAAATGGTTGCTGGGGGAAGGGAAAACTGTGGAGGACTTGAAGAAACTATTCTTGCCACCTGGGGGTGTTCCTCCCCCAACACCCTCTCCCACTCCAGTACCCGTAATGGTGGCTGAACCAATGCAGACTCCTATTTCTGCACCTACCATTAGTCACGACTCTTACCGAAGGTTGAGGATCTTCTCTGGCACCCTCCCCACCCCCCAAGGGGAGGATGACTGGGAGACCTGGATAGACTATGTTGCCCCAAGTGCTTGAATGGCAATGCTCGGAAGCCGAAAAGCAAAGAGGGTTAGTGAGAGCCTCCGAGGTCCTGCCCTGGCTACCATCCGTGCTAAGCGGGCCAGTAACCCTGAAGTGACTGCACAGGCCTATCTTGAGGCCCTGGAGAATGTGTGGGAGCCCAGATTCTGATGAGGATCTATGGTGGAGAGTAAGAAATGCACAACAGTACCAAGGGAGTTGTTGTCTGTGTATGTATCTCGGCTGGAAAAATTGTTGCAAGAATGCCTCAGAAAGGGTAGTTTCAAGCGATTGAACTGGACGAACCAGGCTGGACAGGATCCTTAAGTCTGCCCTCCTCAGAACTGCTGTTGCTTCAGTTACGCCTGGCAAATCGACTGGAATCCCACCCTCCTATGATGAGTTAATGAGAGAAATTCGAGGAGTTGAGAAAAGGCGACCTCGGAGGGACCTGCACCAATAGCTGCGGCTACGGCCCGAGGACTGAGGGTGACCCATCAAGTGAAGTTCAGGGGCAGAGGTTGACAGTCAATGAGTGCTCTGACAAGGAAAAAGATATGCCACAATGGGGCGAACTGTTGAGAGAGATCTGGGAATTCAAAAACAGTCCTTTTATGAAGGCCACGCCTGCAAGTACGGGCCCTGACCTATATCCGACTGCTTCTGCTATGGGGGTGGGGGTACCCACCCATGTATCTCCTGCTGATAACAGCTCCAAACTCAATTCCTTGACCATGGAAGTGGAGAAACTGAGGAGATGTCTCCAAATGCTTATCACGCCGCAGACAGAGATGGCACCAAGGTTTCCAGTTAGTAATACCCCCGCCCTGGCTCCCAGTGTGGCGCCTCGGCCAGCTCAAACTCCAGAAAGTATGTTTTGCTATAATTGTGGGAAGGATGGGCACATGAAAAGGGAATGCTGGTCCCCAAAAGACACTGACAAAGTTGCATATAGGCTACAAGGAGAGCTTCGGAGAACAAATCAGTGGTTAAGAGGTGCACGAAATGATCCCAGTGAGGGCACCAAAAATGCTAACTCACATCCTTTTGTGGCAAGGTCAGTTGCCCAGGCCCCCACTACCGCCTCTCCAGACTGGTCCAGAATAGTGGGTCCCTCCATGGAGACCACTGTAAAGGTGAATGGAGTGTCTACCAGAGCTGTATTAGACAGTGGCTCCCAAGTGACAATTATGTTCCAGGATTGGTATCAGAAGCATTTGTCAGACGTACCCTTACAACCATTAGAAGAACTGCATGTATGGGGTTAAGTAGAAGGCCTACCCTATTCCGGTAGTATCCAATTTGGCTGTCTTCCCACCTCCGTGGCTGGAGTGGCCGAACAAGTAGAGACCCTAGCCTTAGTGTGTCCCCACTGGACTGTATGATGGTGTCCCTTTGTTGATTGGAACAAATGCTCATATGTTTGGAAGGCTGGCACAGTTGTGTTATGAAAACAGGGTCAAAGACTAGTAGAGCTTTAAGAGTTCCGGCTTTAATTAAGAAGGCCTATGAGGCACAGAGAGATACTGAAAAATAGAACCAGAGGAACCGGTCGGAATTGTATGGAAGAAGGATCCTGAGTCTCTGATCCTGGGCCAAATGCCCAGTGTACCTTACAGGAGAGGTCCGTATCAGAAAGGATGTTAAGAATAAAATATTAATGTTGGATGCACCAGGCGATGGAAAATTGCCAGAGGGACTGCTGGTCAAGCCTAGTATTTTGCCCGCTAGAGCCCATGCTTATGCCAGAAGGGTAATGGTCCAAGTTCATAATGTGTCTGAAAGAGACATTCGAGTAAATAGAGGTTGCATCCTGGCTAATGTGCATTGTGCAGACACTGCAGTGCTACCCAGCAGCAAGAGTTCAAGGAAGAATGACAGAGTAACGCCTGACTTGTTTGATTTCGGCGACTCCCCGCTGCCAGCTGAATGGAAAGTGAGGATCACTGAGAAGCTTGCCCAGAGAGACCAGGTGTTTTCTTTAAAGGAATGGGATGTAGGATGCGTGCAAGGAGCTGAGCACAATATCTGGCTGCATGACGAAAGACCATTTTGTGAGAGGTCTCGACGCCTGGCACCTGCTGACATAGATGATGTGAGACGGCATCTGCAAGAGATGTTAGCTGCTGGTGTAATACAAGAATCCAGAAGCCCTTATGCTTCCCCCATTGTGGTAGTGAGGAAAAAAGAATGGGACAGTAAGGATGTGTGTGGATTATCGCACCGTAAACCGGCAGACTATCCCTGATCAGTACACAATGCCCCGCATTCAGGATGCTTTGGACTGCCTAAACGGGAGCAAGTGGTTCTCTGTGTTGGATCTCCGCAGTGGGTACTACCAGATCCCGATGGCCCCAGAGGACTGTGAGAAGACAGCCTTTATCTGTCCGCCTTGGCTTCTATGAATTCATGAGGATGCCTCAAGGGATTTCAGGTGCCCCAGCCACTTTTCAACGATTGATGGAGCGTGCAGTGGGGGACATGAACTTACTAGAGTGCCTGGTATACCTAGATGATATTATTGTGTTTGGCAGCTCACTGGAGGAACATGAGAGCAGATTATTTAAGGTATTGGACCGACTGGAGGACTTTGGCCTTAAACTGTCCATTGATAAGTGTCAATTCTTTCAAACATCAGTAAAGTATGTGGGACACATAGTATCCACCGAGGGAATAGAGACCGACCCAAGTAAAGTTGAGGCCTTGACCACCTGGCCACAGCCCCAAAATCTAAAAGAACTGCAAAGATTCCTGGGATTCTGTGGTTATTATCGGCGCTTCATCAAGGACTATTCAAGAGTGATCCGCCCTTTACTTAACCTTACTCAAGGGTATCCCCCAACCCACAAAAAATACCAAAAGTCAGCGTCCCTCAAGACTGAAAGAGTGTATTTTCATCCGAGTGAAGTATTTGGGGTCGCTGGACTCCTGATTGTGAGACTGCTTTTCATGAGATCATATATCAACTTACCCATGCCCAGTGCTGGCCTATGTCCGATCCAAGAAAACCTTACGCCCTGCACACTGATGCTAGCTTGCAAGGGTTGGGGCTGTGTTGTACCAAGAGCACGAGAATGGCCTGAGACCAGTGGCCTTTGCCAGTAGAAGCCTGATCCCATCCGAAAAGAACTATCCTGTACATAAGTTAGAGCTCCTAGCTTTGAAGTGGGCTATTGTTGACCAATTCCATGAGTACTTGTATGGGGCTAAAATACTAGTAAAACTGACAATAATCCTTTGACCTATGTGCAGACCTCAGCTGTTGGATGCCACTGGCCATAGGTGGCTTTCTGCATTATCTACATATGACTATGCTCTCAAATACCGAGCAGGTCTGAACCACATAGATGCTGATGCTCTCCCGGAGGCCTGTTCCTCAGAATGATGGTCGAACTGGACAGAACCTGACATTCGAGCACTCTGCCGGAAGTTTGACAGGAGGACAATGTCCACTTGACGCCGTGGACTGCATGGTGGATTGCTTGGGACCTCTGGAGAATTGCATACCTGCTGCTTATTGCCACTTTTTCTGCAATAGACATTGGTGCACTGCCTCAGCTGGACAATGACAGTATTCTAGTGGCTCAATCCCGCGATCCCATGATCAAAGCCGCTTTAGAAGCCCTCTATGCAGGAAAAGATGTGTACAAATTATGCTCCACTGATTTGAGAACTGCACTGTTATACAAAGAAGGTCCTAAGTTGAAACTGATCAATAAACTGTTATACAGAGAAACAGTAGACAGAGGGGACAAGTAGACAAACAACAACTAGTGTTGCCCACTGCCTTCGAGACTCAGTACTGATGTCCTTGCACAACCACATGGGGCACCTCGGTATAGACAGAACACTGACTTGGTGAGATCCAGATTCTATTGGCCTAAGATGGGGCTGATGTGGAGCAACACATTCGAACTTGTAGTCGCTGCTTACAGAGGAAAGTTTTGCCCAGAGGGCTGCCCCTTGTTAACATCACCACCAGTGCACCCATGGAGCTGGTCTGTATTGATTTTCTGAGTTTGGAGTCAGATCAAAGAAATATCAGTAATGTGCTGGTGGTCACTGACCATTTCACGAGATATGCCCAAGCTTTCCCACCAAAGACCAGAAAGCATCCACTGTGGCCAAAGCACTTGTAGAAAACTTTTGTTCACTATGGGGCTCACAAAGAATCCATTCTGATCAAGGGAGAGACTTTGAGAGTCGTCTGATCAAAGAGATGCTTTCTCTGTGGGGAAGTGAAAGTCCAGAACCACTCCCTACCCCTAGGGGACCCACAGCCTGAACGTTTCAACCGCACTTTGCTAGATATGCTAGGCACCCTGCACCCAAAGGACAAGCTCTAGATGGAACCAACAAATTAACACCCTGGTACATGCTTATAACTGCACCAAAAGTGATGCCACTGGGTTCTCCCTACCACTTGATGTTTGGAAGAGAAGTTCACTACCGGTAGATGTGTGTTTTGGGGTCTCTCCTGATGGGGTTCAAGCTGACAACTATTTACAGTATGTGCAAAAGTTAAAGGCCCAGCTAACTCATGCGTACTAACTGGCTCAAACCATGGCTGCCAAAAGAAATCTGGCCAACAAAGAAAGGTATGATAAAAAGGTGAAAGCACAGGAACTCCAGGAGGGAGATCGGTATTGCTAAGAAATCTGGGACTGCATGGCAAACACAAGATTGCTGACAGATGGCACCATCTCCCTCACATTGTAGTGGGCAAACTAGATGATCTGCCAGTGTACAAAGTAAGGCCTGAGAATAATTCAAAGATGTAAAACAATGCATAGAAATCATTTACTGCCCATTGGACAAATCTTGATTGAGTCTGAGCCCCAGAAGATGCCCCCTCTGGACCACTGACTAGAGCTGCTGCTAAGAAAAGATCAAGGAAGTCTGCACCTACAGAAACAGAGTTAAAGTGTTCCCCTGCACAAGTCCCAGTTGAGCATGACTGTCAGTCCATATCAGAAGAAAGTGAGAGTGACTTTGAATACTATCCTTCTTACGAACTGAGTCAATTGTTTCGGGGCAATCCCCTAGTCAATACTGGAGACGAAGCTGGGCCTTCTGGACTATCTAAGCCCCAGCTCATCCCTGGAGCCAATGCTCCCAGAAAGTGAAGTGCAAAGCATCAGATCAGATGAAATGGAATCATTGTGCATGGTTGAACTGTTTGAGATTTCAGGGAGGAAATGATGGATTGGGGCAGACTGGTGATACACCAGAACAAGAAGAGTATTTTGAGTGCCCTGACAGTCCACTGCCAGTGTCCGAAAGCTCTCCATGCTAGCCAAATGTTGTGGACTCAGAAACTGTAACTCCTGGAGCTGAAAGTGCCCCAAGTACTAGCCTCTCTACCCCCATGAAGACCCCCCTGACAAGTGAGGACAATGCTGAAAATGAGGCTCAGAGTGCAGAGACTGTAACAGTTCCCCCTAGAAAGACTGGTCGAGCTGTAAAGCCTGTGGTGCACCTCAGTTATGATTCACTTGGGAGGCCTGTGGACTTGCCTCTCAATGTTGTCCATAAAGGAGTGTATGTGTCCCTGAGCTCATTGCCCAAACTGAGCATCAGTGCTAACTCCAAGTTACTTGTGTTTCCCTCTAAGTATGGTGCCCTTGCCCCGTCCAGCCCCAAGGTAACTGATAGGGAAGGGCCCCCTCTCTTCAGGTTTCATGTACAAGAGGTAATAACTTGAGTTTTGGTACAATGTGTGTGTAACACTATGTAAAGAGTGACGTACTGCAATGTATCAGAAATGTGTTCTTGGTAAAATGATATACTGACTGACGATTACATGTGTGAGCTTAATGCAAATGTACATGGTTGCAGTTAAAACTTATGGGGGTACTTGCTTGACGCGGACGTCAAGCTTTCCCAGGCCAGGAAGGGTGTAACCCCCCTGCAAATGGGGGTTCCCAAAAGACTTCCAGGAGCTTGCTTGAATGCTCCAAGCCTGAATGGTGTTTGGCATGCTAGCCATTATATCAGTGAGTGTTTTAGAGCCTCTGGTACTGTCTTTAAGAGCTGTCTGCTTGCAGACATAATTAGTTTGTATGGGGGGGACTGTGTGCTTCTCTGCTTGAGTACCACTCAAACTGCTGCCAATTCACTCCATTTTTGCAGTCACTAGGAGTGCAAAGAGAACCTGTCTGAAAGATGTAACTGTTTGCCAGAAATCGTTTAAAGTAATAATGAAATGACAGTTTGTCTAACCTGCTTTCTTTGCAGTCAGAACTGTGTCTGCCTAGTTCCCCATTCTGGTTTTGAACTGCTGAACTGGACCAATCAGTGTGGGGTAAGCTAGCTCTAAAATGGTGCCTTGGACGAATCAGAACTTGGACTCATAAGCTGAGCCAGCCACAAGAGGATTGTATGGCAGTGACTTGGGAGATGTAGTTTAGACTTCGCGCTCTTTGGACTAACAGCAGCAGTCTATTGTGAGTGACAGCCAATCCAGTCAAGAACTGGAGGAACTCAAAGGAAGTGCCCGTTTTGTCTATTGGAGTTTCAGTTTAGCTCTGGCAGTGAAGGGAAAGGAACCCTGTGCTCCTTCAGTGCACAGTTTTAGTCAAAAACATGTGTAAGGTCCAGAGTTCCGGTCTGCAGCTTTGTGTAACTGCTTGTTAGGACTGAATCTGTCCTGTGAAGAGAATCAAAGGATATCTGAAGAGTAGAAACCAGGCTCACCCTGTAGAAGACTGGAGAAATTGCTGAATTGCACTCGATCTGTCAGGAACTGAATCTGCTATGTGTTCTCCCGGTATTGTGCAGTAATTACATCGGATAGAGAAGCAGCCTGCCTGGTATAGTACTTTCTTTTTACCATATAAATGTGTGAGGAGGTTTGTGTACCTCAAGTGAATCCTGCTGCTCATTATGACTTTTGCCTGTGACTGTTTACCATATAAATGTGTGAGGAGTCTCTTGAGCTCAAGAGTAGCCCTGCTGACGCTGAAGGACCCTATCTTGTTTGGAGGTCGTGAGTACTAATTCAGGGTCGCTCCCGTTGAATTGCCACATTAAATCCAAATGGAATCACTGTACTGCTGACTGTTTAAACTAATTTTTCTTTTCTCTGTGTGAAAGGGCCCCTACCAGCTGCCACGGTTTGGACTAGCCACTAGGGCTTGGGTACAAGGGACAGTAACTGATAGGGATAGGCCTGTGCACAGAGCCATAGGTAGATGAGTAGAGTGATAAGCTAATTAACCTGATTTCCCCTGTCCTTGTTATATCCCCTAAATAAATCAGAGCTGCTTGTTTCAGCAAAGTTATACTGCCTGAGGTATTTGTCTATGTTAAAGTACTGTACTGTGATTGTTGCACTGTATCTTATTTCACAGGAGGTCCCAGTGCGGAACCAGTCCTGGGGAGTAGAGTGTATACTGTAGGGTAATTCTGATATATTGTGGGGGCCACTAGTAAGGAAGAAGGTTGCAGTGTCCCAGAGGCTGTGACCAATTAGTTTAACTATTGCAACCCTGACCTCTGGGTGGAGGCACCCGCCATTGGATCCAGGCCCCTCAACCTGTTAGTGGCAAATCAGGCAGGGGTAGTAGCCCCTGGGATAGCGCCATCTAGGGGTTACAATAGATAACTCGATAATTTGTGCAGGAGCAGCTTAAGGGTCCAAAGACCAGCATGGAGCAAGCGTCTAGTGGTGAGAGATATCCATTCAACAGCTGCATACAGGTCACAGTGGTGTGAACGGTAAGGGGAGTTGGTAATAAACCGTAACACACGGTGGTAAAGGATGTCCAGTTTACTTAGGTTTGCGAGAGTAGTAGAGGAGTAAATTACATCGCCATAGTCAAGAAGGGGAAGAAAAGTGGCCTGGATGAGCTTATTTCGAGTTTCGAGGGGGAAGAGGGGCCTATTTCTAAAGAAGAAACCTAGTCTGGCTTTAAGCCTTCTGGATACATCCTCGGTATGGTCATTGAAAGAGAGTTTGTTGTCGATCCAGATACCCAGATATTTGAATTTGGAGATGACTTCCAGTGGTTCGTTTAACGTGGTAACAATAAAGTCTTTAGGCAGGGTATGGGAGGTACCTGTGGCAGTACTACGAAAGAATATTATAGCTTTGGTTTTCTTTGCATTAAGCAGAAGCTTTGCCTTTATTAGATTATGTTCAAGTTGGGCAAAGTCCACTTGAAGCACCCCCTTAATTTCGGATAACGTTGAGCCAGAGGTATACAGCACAGTGTCATCCACAAAGAAATGCAGATTGGACATGGATATATTGGAATCAAGGTCATTAATGTATAATGAAAACAAGATAGGGCCTAGAATGGAGCCTTGGGGGACTCCTCTGACAACTGGCAAAGAAGCAGAGAAGAAGCCATCTGCTTTTACTTTCTGGGATCTCCTGTTAGGTAACTAGAGAACCACTGGGTAGTATGGTGCACGTGGCACCCAAATTAGTGAGACAATTGACTAGTAGGTTGTGATCAACAGTATCAAAGCTTTACTAAGATCCAAGAAGACTGCTCCAGTTACCTTCTTAGCATCTATAGCAGAGACCCAGTCGTTGGTTATTTTTGCTAAAGCAGAGATTGTGCTGTGATTTGCCCGGAAACCAGATTGAGCTGGGTTAATGAGAGAAAAGGTTTCCAAGTGAGTTTTTAATTGATTGTGGATCAATTTTTCAAAAACTTTAGAGAGGATAGGCAAGATGGAGATAGGCCTGTAGTTATTCACATCGTAAGGGTCACCAGATTTGAACAGTGGGAGGATGTGTGCTGATTTCCTACAGGACGGCACAGTAGCAGATGTAATGGAGAGATTGAAGATATGAGGAATGGGGGCAGCAAGATGGGCATATCCTAGCCTTAGGAAGAAGGGTTCCAGGCCATCGTCCCCTGCACTTTTTTTGATATCTAGATTAAGGAGAGAATCTTCTACTTTTAAAGTTTAGCTCACGCAGTTGAAATGGGCAAGATGCGGTGCTAGATATTGGAGGGGATTTGGTTCTCGCCACAGTACCAGCATAAGGTGAAGAGTCAAAAGCTAGTCCAGCTGTGACAAAGTGAGAGTATCTTAATACGTGTGTAGGCTGAGTAGTCTTCTGAAGGAATCAGAGAGTTGATGCATGGCTCAGTAGCTGAGTGGGGCTAACAAGCCTATAATCAGCCATTTCTTTCCAGAAAGGTTTGGGGTTGAATCCTGATAGGGTTGATTCTGAATGGGAACAACAAGGTGCAAAAATGTCCTATGAGGAATCTTTTCCTTAGTTCTTTGCAAGAAATGCATCTATGGCATTTGGATTTGTAGTGGTGGAATTAAGATTAGATACATGAACGAGGTGGGTGGAATGGAATGAAGTCTGATATGGAAGCCTTTGGCGAGGCCTGAGAGAAGAAAGTGAACCAGACATTCGGATGGATCAGTAGCTAACAACTGCTGGAGATGAGGAATATTGACTGGAGTCAAAGAGTGGGCTAGGCCCGCCGGTGCAGCAGTTGGATTTCCGCTTGCGACGCCAGCGACCCGGGTTCGGGAACGGACTCGGGTAGCTGGAGGGCCGGCCGGGGGAGGAGGATTGTGCGCCCAACGGCTGCTCCCTCCTCGGGGAGGGTGGGATGCAAGTCCCACTGCAACACCGCCACCTGGGTGACCACAGGTGGAGGTGCAGCGAGACTGCACAAAGCAGGGAGGGAAGGACGTCTGCCGGGAGCCGGAGCGTCAGGCACGTTACGACGTGCTCCGCCCCTTGGCTCCCCCAGCGTGCGACGTCCTGGGGGGGGAGAAAACAGGAAAATACCCCACCGGACTCCTGGTAGACGGAGCTCCTGGCCACGATCCCCAATGCCCCTACCGACGTCAGTACCAGCATCCCCCGACGAAAAACTAAGTCACGTCGGGGTGTAAGGGCCCCACCCCGTACCCGCCTGGGGGGTATAGCCAAGGCTCCATGGGGGGGATGGACTGCACTGGACATCGGCTAGTAGGAGCGGGGATGAATCAGGCCGATGGAGTCTCCAGAAGGAGCAGGAGTTCGGTGGTGAGAGAGGGGGCATACAAAGTAAAATATAAAAAAAAAAAAAAAAAAGAGTGGGCTAAATGTGATCGGTGACTTTGGCTAGGAAAAGAAGCTGGTTTATGGTGGCAGACCAGCTCAGAGTGAGCTTCCCCACAGTGGCTGCGGATGTGCTGTAGAGTATGTGGTGGCACAAAGCAAGCGGATTCACTGAAGTTGTTGCACACTGCATGGCCACAAGCAAATATAATCTGTCATCCTCTTTTATCCAGAAGATTCTTTAATGTGCAAAATACTTGCTGAGATGTAGAAGTTCAAAATAAAGGGGAATTTGGAGATGGCCGAGGGCCATGCACTGTGAGTGGACATAAGGCTACAAAATGAGAAAATGACCTGCATATGGAACAGGCTAGGGCATATTGTACAGTGAAGTGCCTAGAGATGCCCAGTAAATCTGTGAGGTTAATTTCAAAAGATAAACAGTGGCTTTGGCAGTGAATGACCAGTGGTAATTACAGAAGTGCCGCCATATCTGACAGCAAGATCAAGTTATGAAGGCATAGACAAGTTACTGGCAGGGGTACTGTCAGTTGCCGAATTGGTTTGGGAGGTTGAGACAGATAAGGCAATGATGGCTGTTGGGATGGCATTAGGGAAACTGAGGGTGAAGACAGAGTTGGCACTGTAACAGAAGTATTGCTAGGAAGAACTGGAAGCTGATTTGGAATTATCCAGATCTGACAGTTGACTGGAAGGCCTGCATTCTAAGGACATCACTGTGGAATTAAGCCAAGCTATTGCTGAGCCCCACCTAGAAGATTATATCCTGTAAATCCTCAAACTGAGACAGAGCAGGAGTGGTAGTAGGAGCAGGTACTGGTGCCTAAGGAGAAGCTGGGTTGACTGTCAAATGCTGCAATATACAAATCAAACAGTTCCTGCTTTCTGGCAGAGGAACAAAGGGGACCTTCAATGCTTGGAGCACAGACATCAGCTTGAAATAGTTTATTCCAGTAATGCGGAACTGAGCTTTTGAAGAATTTGGCAGAGTCAGGCTGCAAGAGATTCATGTCCTCTAGGTTTGAATGAACTGAGCAGGTATCTTCAAGGTTCAAAATGCTTACAGCTGGGAAGGATTAAAAGGATGATTAGATGAGTTTGAGTGAAGCTCAGGGAGTAAAGCCTGCCCCAAAGAGGTAAACACAATGGGCAGATGACCCCTGGCATACTGTGCAATGCTCTGGGGATGAACCTGGTTCCAAGTATAGGACACATTAGCCACACGGTCAAACAACTGCATTTCTGCAGGCCATTACACTACCACTACTACACCACTTATCCCAGGAGTGAGACAGAAGTAAGGAGGGAACTCTGACTCCAGCATCATCAAGTCATATGAGGTCCAGAAGGAAAGTGATGCCACTGAAACATGTGAACTCCACAAATGAACATGCATTTGTCAATGCTGAATGTTCGCTGCTGGAAAGGCATTGCTTTTTACTGTTCTTTCAGATTTTCATCCCAAATTTTCAACATAATGTTTTAATAAGCACTCCTGAGCATGACAGGTGTCATTTATAAAACAATGGCTAAAACATCATCGTGTACCACAAGTGTTAAAATACATTTTGGCCAGGATACGAGAAATTACTGCTGTCACACTCATTAGGTGGTGTCAAAAAATTGCTATGTTGAAAAGTTGGGATCAAAATATTGAAAATTACCACAGTTATGAGTGTGCGTTGAAAAACTGCAACATAGACTCATAACATGTTTTGTTTTTTTCATTTTGTTTACCCAAATTTTCAATCTAGCTTTTTTATGACCCCACATAACTTTCTTATGAGCCCACCTCATGAAGAAGGGTGGAGAACATTTTCAAATCCTGCCTAAAAGGTGATTTTGTGCCACAAGTGCAAAAACACATTTTGGCCAGGATTTAAAAATACTTCTATAACATTATGAGATGCTGTGAAGAAATGACTATGTTGAAAATCTGGGGTCAAAATATTGAAAATTACTAAAGTTATCGCCTGTATTCACAAAATTGAATACGGAAGCTTATAACTTGTTGTTTATTAATATTTTTTAGATTTCCAACATAACCTTCTGTAACCCCACTTCATGAACAAGTGCAGAAGATTTTCAACTCCTGCCCAAAAAGTGATTTCTCACAGCAACTGCAAAATCACCTTTTGGGATGCAAAAACATATTTTGGCCAGGACTTGAGAAATGAAAACTATCACATTCATGAGGTGCTGTGAAGAAATGGCTATGTTGAAAATTTAGGGTCAAAATATTGAAAATTACCAAAGTTACGAGCCTGTGTTAGAAAATTTCAATGTAGGCTCATAACTTTGTTGTTTTTTAATATGTTTATGAAAAATTTTCAACGTAGCCTTCTTATGACCCCACCTTATGAACAAGGGTGGAAAAAATTTTCAACTCCTGCCCAAAAGGTGATTTCACACAGTGACAGTGAAATCACCTTTTGGGACAGATTTGCCTAATGTCACTTGTATTGTTCATGAGGTGGGGTCACAAAAAAGGCATGTTGAAAATCTGGGGCAAAAATATCCCCAAATGGCCAAGTTATGCCACTAAGTTCAGACCCCCATTGAAATACATTGAACTGCATACCTGATTTCCTAAGACTGTGGTCTCACTTTAAAGAGCGGTCCAGAGAAGATTATGGCGTTGGACCACTGGTGGGTAAGTAATGGCTTGGGGGATGCAGGGGGACTAACGGCACAACAGACATCGATGGACATTTTTCTTTATTACAGGGTTTATTAACAACAACAAAAACACAGAGGGAAGGTTTTCTTTCTCACACAAAGCACTGTTCAAACATTTTTTAGAACTTTTAAAATGCATCCAGTATTTTGAAATAAGGGTGCACCTTACTGAGACTTTGAAATCACAGCACACTCCAGTTCAAAGGAAGAGGAAGTGGTCAGCACCCCTTCTGTTTTGAAAAACTTTTCTTTTATTTTAAAGTTTAAAATCTGGCAGCAGCAGCAACAGCAGTTCTCAAACATTGGGCTCATGGCTCATAAGACACCCAGTAGTTCCACAGTCCAATAGCAGTATTTTAAAATACAAACTTTGCAGCATAATACTCCGCAGACTATCAGCCAGCCAAACACTCGAGCAGCCACACGTTTATGTTTCTGTGTCACAAATGATACCTTCCTCAGAACATGTGTTGCTGTGAAATACTATTCCTTTTAAATGTACCGGTTAAAGAAACATGCACATTCTAAAGTGCTATGCGCAGAGTGCAAATGTACTCATGCAAAAAGTGCTCCCATGCAGAAGCGCTAAAAGTACACAAGTGCTAAAAACACAGAACAAAACACAGACATACACCCCGGAACCCAAATCCTAGACAATTATACAAAAACACATATGCATTATTGGCAAAGAACAAATTCATTTCAAACTATGCAAGGAGACAAAGTCATTCAGTCCATTAGGCTTGACTGTGTCCAAGGTTGTAATCCAAAAAGCTTCTCTGCTTAACAGTTTATTTTTCAGACTGCCTCTTCTTTGATCCAGAGTCACCTTTTCAATCCCAAAGAATTGTAACACATCAGAGGAGGTATGTCTAGCAGCAGAAAAATGTCTGGTAATAGCATTATTAGTACAGATGGCATTTTTATGTTCAGCAATTTGTAACTTGGGTGCTCTTTTTGTCTGGCCAATATAATATATTCCACATGGATATGTAAGGGCATACATGGCTCCTTCCGTGCTACAATTAATGAAATGTTTTATTATAAAATGTTTCCCAGTGCGTTGATGTGTAAAAGAATCCATATTTCTAGTGCTATTGCACTGTGAACAGTGTCCACATTTAAAACTTCCAAGTGGCAGTTTTGGCAACCAGGTTTCTATTTCTTGTTTTGGTAAGGCTGTGAACTAATGAGTCTCTCAAATTATAATCCCTCTTATACTTCATTCTTGGCTCATTTTTACTAATCTCATCAAATTGTTTGTCTCCCCGTGGTATTTGCCAGTGTTTTTTTTTTTACAATTTGTGTCACACAATGAACTATAGGGAAGAACTGTGTTACAAACGAAATAGTAGATTCCTTTCCTTTGTTTACTTGTTCTCTATTTCCAGCAATAGGTTCTGCACAGTTTATAGATTTTGCATTTATGTATGCTTTCTGTATACATTCTTTTGGATATTTTCTAGCCTCAAATCACTTTGCCATGTCCATATTTTGTTTTTCAAAGTCAGTTTCCACAGAATATGTCCATTTGGCCCGTAAAAACTGTCCCAAAGGAATATTTTGGATCAAACCCTTCGGATGACAACTTGTACCTCAAGAATTGTGTTTCGTGCTGTTGGCTTTCTATACATTCTACACTCCAATTTGTTTCCAGACTTGAAAATTGTCAGATCAAGAAAATGAATTTCTTTTGTGTCCCACTCTGATGTGAATTTCAAATTAGAGTTAGTAGAATTAATATATTCTAAGAATAGCTGTAGATCTTCTACTGTTCCTCTCCACACTACAAAACAATCATCAATGAAACATTTCCAAGTTATAATATTTTCAGCAAATGGATTATTATTGTCAAAAATAAATATGCTTTCCCACTGTCCCACATACAGATTTGCTAGGTTCAGGGCAAACATAGTGCCCAAGCTGGTTCTTTTAATCTGTGTATAATATTTGTTATTGAAAATGAAAAAATTAGATTCCAGTACAGTTCTAGCACAGTTTACTATGAATTCTGTTGGTGGTGTGATGTCGTTAGGTCTATTACTTAAGGCTTTTGATATGGCTTCTAGCCCTCCCTCATGGGTTATATTAGTGTAAAGACTTTCACATCAATACTAACCAAAATATTATTAGTTTGAACTGTTATTTCTGCAATTGCACTACACATGTGGTTTGTATCTTTTATGTATGATGTCAAAGGGGACATTTCTTAATGTGGAATCCACAAATTGTGAAACTGTTTCAGTCGCTGCTCCAATTGAGGAAACTATTGGTGCCTCAGGTACTGGATTTATTTGTTTATGCAATTTTGGTAATAAGTACAGAGCAGGTTTATGTGGCTCTTCCACAATTAAGCCAATTAAATATTATGCCTCTTTTCTGTGATCCTTATTTGCATCAATGGCTGTTTTTATCAGTGTTTTTATTCATCTCATAATCTGTGGAGTAGGATCGCTATCAAATGAAAGATTAAACGCCTTATTTTGAAGCTGGGTGTTTGCTTCTGCAATGTATTCATTAATGTCCCAAATGACTACAGCTCCACCTTTAGTTAGCAGGGCAAATGACAATGTCCTCATGTTTCAAGTTCCCTAAAACCTTTCTTTCTTCTTCAGATATATTCTGATTTTGATTCCAATAATGATCTTTTAATAATTCATCTACCTCACGTTCCACAGCTTTCATGTATGCTTGCAACGTTGGACTTACTGCAGGGGGCAAAAATCAGATTTATTTTTAAACCGGAATTCTCATGTAGTTATATTCCTTATATCATCCAGAGGCTGCATATTATTTGAAAATATTCTTTTAGTTTTAACTGAGAAAAACTTTGCAGATCCATTTTAATGGGAGAAGGAATTGGGGTATTAGTAGGTACAAAGGACAAGCCATGTGGTAGCATTCTATTTTGAGCTCCTGTTATATTTTTTGTTGTTAAATTTACTACTTATGTGTTTAATTCCAAGATAACCTGTTCAGTGGAGATCTCCATGGTCGGTTCCCTCTGTTCCATCTCCACATCTTTTTCTCTCCTCTGCTGTTTATGCCACCTTTCAGGCTTGGACACTGGGGATTGGACACCCCAGTGTCAGTGTTATGTTGGGGGAGTGGTGGGTGCTGAAGTGGGAGGGTTGGGTCGGGTATGACAGCTGGCAGCCAGCGGGGCACCGGCAACAGACATCAGTGGGCTGTTTTTATTGCAGGCTATTAAAAGAAGTACAAGGGATGTTATCTTTATTTCAGTGGACATTGGGGAATTTGGCACCCCCAGTGTCAGTGTTATAAACAGTGGGGAGGGGGGTTCCAGTTACAATTGCGGCTGTAACAGACACCAATAGACCATTTTATTTTTTACAGGCTGTATAAAAAAACAAAATATGAGGCACCTTCTTTATTTCAGTGGACACTGGGGGATTGGGCACCCCAGTGTCAGTGTTATATTTGGCAGCACCAGAGGTGGGCTTTCTGGTGCTGCATAACTAAAATGGCAGTGCAGTAGTGGTGGTGGTGGAAACAGACATTGATGGACGGTGTTCTTTTCTGCAGGGTTTTTAAAACAAACATCGGGGACAGTGGGGGACATGTGAGAGGCAGGAAGAGACAGCAATGAAGAGGAGGCACAGCTGAAAGCTGCTCAGCTGTTTGCTGACATGGCTTCATGCAAATCAAAGGACCAAAGCCTCTCTGATGGGAGTGGCTTTGGTCCTCTGAAGTCATGAAGTTTCAGCCCACCAAGCATAGAGTTGCGTCAGGAGCACAGTGCTTGGTCATTGAGTCTACACTGACAAGCCCCTGCTATTCTGAACTGCATTAGGCTCAGCAGTGGTACACGAGATGGGCGGTAACTCCCGCATTCCATCAGATCTTTACCTAGCTTTGTAAGAGGTGATCACCTGCCTCCCAGGAAGCTAGAGATTCGCCCTCCTCATGTGCAACATTACATACCCTAGTCAATAAAAGGACCAACTCCGTGGCAAAGTGTTGGTAAAATTCTCTACAAATCCATCAGGACCTGGGGCCTTCCCTCTGCTAAGATTTTAATTACCCATCTAACCTTCAATTCAGTGAAAGTGCTTTTAATTATTTACTCTGGGATTCCTCAAGCTTAGGCAATGTGACCTTTTGCAGGAACCTCTCTACCGTGTTGACATGGTCGAGACCTCTCTCTTGGGCATACAATTTAGTGTAGTAGCTGCAAAAGCTATCAGCTATTTGCAAGGGATCTGAAAAGGTTAACTGAGTCCCTGGCTTTTTAAGCATGGGGATATATCTTTTGGCCTCTTGCTTTCTCAATCTGAGGACCAGGAGATGACTCGCCCTTCCCCCCGCTGGGTGGACCCCTGGAGACTTCAAAGCCCAGAGTCCAATGATTTTACTTTTTATTCAGAATCTGCTAGGCCATACTCTAGGCTTGACTCAGTTAACCTTTTCAGATCCCTTGCAAATAGCTGATAGCTTTTGCAGCTACTACACTAAATTGTATGCCCAAGAGAGAGGTCTCGACCATGTCAACACGGTAGAGAGGTTCCTGCAAAAGGTCACATTGCCTAAGCTTGAGGAATCCCAGAGTAAACAATTAAAAGCACTCTTCACTGAACTGAAGGTTAGATGGGTAATTAAAAATCTTAGCAGAGGGAAGGCCCCAGGTCCTGACGGATTTGTGGCAGAATTTTACCAACACTTTGCCACGGAGTTGGTCCTTTTATTGACTAGGGTATGTAATGTTGCACATGAGGAGGGCGAATCTCCAGCTTCCTGGGGGGAGGCAGTGATCACCCTCTTACCAAAGCCAGGTAAAGATCTGATGGAATGCGGGAGTTACCGCCCCATCTTGTTAATTAACCAGGATGCAAAGATTTTTGCAAAGATCCTGAGCACCCGCCTCCAGAGATATATTCCTGAGTTAGTCCATAGAGACCAGATGGGTTTCATACCAGGGAGGCACATCCAGGATAACATTAGACTTCTGCTCAATGCCTTGTCTGCCTCGGGAGCATTCCCGCCTGGAACACTCCGGGCGGTGATGGCCCTTGATGCTGAGAAGGCATTCGATCACCTGGACTGGGTCTTTCTGGAGCACACATTGAGGAAGTTTGGGTTTGGGGTTAAATTTAGAAGTTGGATAGCAAATTTATACAGGGACCTGTGGGTATCGGTAAAGGTGAATGGGGTAATGTCTAGCAGGGTCAGGATAGGTAGGGGAACTAGACAGGGATGTGCACTGTCGCCACTGCTGTTCACCCTTTGCATGGAGCCCCTGGCAGCTCTCATTAGGCAATTTGAGGAGTATAGGGGCATACAAGTGCAGGGGGTAGAACTTAGGGTCTCCCTATATGCCGACGATATCCTCCTGTATATTACGGACCCAGTAATTCAAATGCCCTTGATTAATGCCTTGCTGGAGGATTTTGGCAAGGCGTCTGGTTTTAAAATTAATGACACTAAAATGGAACTGCTACCCCTGGGGTGGACACCCAAAGGGGTCTCTCCTTGCCATAGGTAATTACAAGTGGGTGAAGGAAAACATTAAGTATTTGGGGATCTGGATTCCCAGGGACTTACAAAAACTCTATGCTGTCAACCACGGGAGACTCCTTCAGACAGTACAGGAGGATCTGAGACGTTGGAGAGAATTACCTCTCTCCCTGATGGGAAGAACTGATTGTGTGAAAATGAATGTGCTCCCACGTTTCTTATTCCTATTCCAATCCTTTCCGCTTAACCCCCCTGTTATTTTTTGGAGGTCCCTCAAGTCATCTCTGTTAAGGTTTCTCTGGGCTGGTAAGTGCCCCCAGAATAGAGTGGAATTCTCTGCTTAGGGATAAGGGGAAGGGGGGACTGGGACTGCCTGATTTAAAAAAATACTATTGGGCTGCCCAGATCCAGTCACTGGCATTGGCTATGGTTCTGGAGGAGTCTCCCTTGTGGGTGGAGATAGACAGACCCGAGACCTCTTGTGGGTAAGCAAGACATTTAGTACACATGGATAGACAAGGAATTTGATGGTTATAAGTTAATAACCCCTGGACTAAGGTTATTATATCTTCCTGGCTAGAGATAAACAAGAAATTGAGTCTACAGTTGGAATAGGGGCCCAAATTGCCTATTAAGGCCTGCTTGGATTCCACTCCCTTACCTGAGATCTGGGTTTTGAGAGATGGGGTAGGAGGGGTTTAGTGAGGGTGGGTCAGATGTACACAGGTGTGACCTATTCCGATATTTTCAATTTAGATACTTTCTGCAGGAAAAGGACACCCAGAAGAAGGGTGTTGAGGATGCTGGCAATAATCCCTTGGTGGAATTGATGGTTGCTGAGACGTCTAATGTAGTGTCTCAAGGCCAGATTTCCCGACTGGTCCAGCAGTTTTCAGCTCTTGAATTAGACTCCCTAGATAACATTAAATGGACCTGGAACTTAGAGCTAGAGAGGAATCTAGGGGAACCAATCTGGGACAAAATCTGGGAGGCTATACACTGTACTATGGCTTCAAATTTCTGGTGGGAGTTTTGTTGGAAGGTTGCTACACGTTATTTCTGCACTCCGGTAATCACTAATCACTATGGCCACCATCTTTCAGACCTCTGCTGGAGGGACTGTGGAGAGAGGGGCACCCACACTCATGTGTTCTGGTCATGCCCTAAGATCCAGACTTACTGGTGTCAGATCATAGCATTGATGGGGACAATTATTGGGGAGGCACTCCCGAATGACCCAGTACACTGGGTTCTGTGGGAATACCCACAGACGATTATGTCCAAGGCCCAACGATATCTGTATAACATTCTGGTGGCTTTGGCCCTTAAAGCAATTACTCAGTGCTGGTTGACCCCGACTATCCCCTCGATAGAAGCCTGATACAAGATTTGTTTAACTATTTTGGAGGAACTCACAGCTAGAGTGAGGCTACAGAAAGACAGGTTTAAGGCACGCTGGTTGCCCTTCTTTCATTTCCAGGCAGTGAGAGAACATATAAATGTTCTGGAGGTTCTTGCCAGGCATGCTTAAGAATTCTTGGCTTAGCCTGAATATTCACTGTCTGGCCTCGTGGGTTTAGGTGGCTGGTGTGGTATGAGCTAACTATGGGTATAGATGGATTGGGAGAGGGTCTTAACTGCTTGCACAATTAAATAACAAGCTGGTCTTTCCATCAACCGACGTGTTGTCCATATGAAGGGCTTTAATTTTGAAAAAAAAATTGAATGTATGCATATAGCTTGTGGTTCTTTTCCTTTTTCTTTATCTTTTTTCTTTTTTTTAAATAATAGTATTATTTATTTGTTTTTGCCTATTTTTGTTATTATGTGATTGTTGGGTCTGCCATTATTAATTCAGATCACTGTACCCAGTTTTATACTCTATGTATTTATTACTTTGTTCAGTGCTTTTACTGTATGTGGTGTCATTATGATGTTTTTCTTTCTTTGACTTGTTGTAATGTGTGAAGAAATGACAATAAAAGTATAATTAAAAAAAACAAACAACAGTTTCCATAAACTTTCGCAATAAGTAGCGATTTGCCATGGTCCCCTCAACCCATGTCTCCTTGACTCTAGATGGCCCTCTCCTTGAAGAGGTCCTTCACTTCAAATACCTCTTCATATGACTGGATCAAAGCCTTGTTTTCTCAGCTCATATTAATGCCATCCACTAAAATCCATCTCAAACTTGGCACCCTGCAGCACAATATATTCTGTGTATTTTTATCATGCTGCGTTAAACACATTTGTGATGGATTCATGAGTAAGCACATACACTTCAGGCAGCTAGCAAGGCACTTTATTATAAAACCCACTCTGATTGGTTAACACTCTCAACATGCTACAGAGATGCAGTACACATTGAGAACCACAGGGTGGCACTATAACAACAGCATTATTGTACATTAATATATATGTTTTTTTTAGAGATGCAGATACAGATACACACAATAATCAACAACTTTCTGTTACATCTTCCTTAAAATGTAGCTAGTAAGGAAACTTACATCAGTGGAGCATGACCATCCCTGGCTCATTAAAAGACTTTCTTTACTCTGAATGCTTCATCCATCACCACAATCAAATGCCTCTAATGCAATTAAGTAGAGAATATTGAAATATTTTAACATGCACTAAGTTTTAACCAATAACTGTTCACTCAACTTAACTTGTGCTGAAATGTAATATTAGGTAATTTTACTGGCACCAAGAGTCCCTAAAATAACTAGTTATTGTAGGGACCAGAGGATGCTAGCACATAGTCCACCACTGGAGCGTGATTTTTACCACCAGCTCATAACATGTAGTTCTTGTATCTGGAGGGTATTCTCACCTCCATCCCTCTAGATGTTACCTTGCTGGTGTTGCTTTCTTCTGTAGCAACACATTCAACAGCTTGTTGATTATCTGTGGTGCCAGGCAAATGAACTGTAGGATTGTGCCTCATCCCAGCTGGCTGAACATGTGGTGTTGGGTTGAATGGGTCCTCACAGTGTGAACCCAAGATGCTGAGAGGTGGTTCATCTGTCTTCAATAGATGTTGACGATTTCTTCAGTACCGTCATCCTTCTGTGTTAGTCATAATGTATGACCGTGGATGATTTGTTTTTTGGGGGGGACCCAGAAAGACACACTAAGCCAAGGTTTGTTTCTAGGTGTGTCATGGGAGCACAAGGAAGTTAAGTGACTTGATCATGGTCACACAGTATGCAAGTGGTGGCTGTGGAATTCAAACCCATTTCTCAGATTTGTAGCTCAGTGCTCTTAACCACTACACTACACTGCCTCCCAGGGGTGATGATGGGTGTTTCAAGTTACTATGGCAGGCTCCTGGTGCCCACATTTGATTCAGACTCCATCTCCTTGACTGACTGTGGGAAGTGGTCTAGCAGACTGGTCATAGTAGTATTTTTGATGTGCCTGAGGTTTCTTCAACTGATCGACCATGTTTGAAACTACCTGTGGCCTGAGCAGATTGTGGGTCAATTGCTGTGGCTGTTCTTATCTCTTCCAGTTTCTTATCACTTGCTGATACATTTTTCACAATGTCATGTATTATCACCTCTTCATCGTCAATTATATCATCCCCAGAGTTTCCTTGTAGCTCTGTTTCTGCCACTGCTCTGGATAATGCGTCTGCTATGTACATGTACCAACTGCTACATATTTCATGTGCTGGTGGTAACACTGAAGCTTCAACATTATGCATTGCAGTCGGGGCAATGCCTTACACAGTGGTTTCTTTACTATCACCTCTAGAGGCTTGTGATCTATGTGCATAGTGCTCCCTCTTTTATCCATCAACCTTGGTACTATCTAAATTTTGGCAGATAAAAGAGGGTGGTGGATAATAGAGGGTGCCAGTTTCCCGACAAAACTTTCTAGCAAAACTGGCTGATGAGGCTTCAATTTCACCCCCTTCCTCCACACAGACACTGTCCAGCTCCCAACAAGAGCCAAACATACCAAGGGCACGGAAAGCAAATTTAAACAAATGCAGTACTGTATCCTGTAGGGGACAGTATTTTTGAAAAGACACGTCTGTCTTGTGCAGTAATACTGGGAGTCGGTTAGCGACGACTGCAAATGGCTGGCTTTGCAAAATTATTTTCCCCTACACAACAAGCGCAGGTCTGCCCAGGGATCTCCCTCAGAGGTATGTCAGAGATACTGTGCTGTTAACATACATTAACGCGCAGTCATGTGGTGCTGTTCATCCAATCACTTGCTTACTTTTCCCTGGCCCATGTTATAATGTACTATATATATATATATATATATTTATATATATATATATATATATATATATATATATGCACAATGTCATCAACTACTTTCTGTTACAAACACACACTTCTGCATCAATCCTTTTTTTCACTTACTTTACTTTTTTGAGATCCTTAAGATACAATCTTTTTGGTCTCACCACAGCAAATCCTGCTTTCCACTTTAAGTCTGCTGAGAGATTTCCTCAAGATGATCCTCCAGGAGATTGACTATGTGGATGTGGTAATGGGTGTACAGTGCTACCTCATACACTACCTTGACCAGATTGGACCCCCTCTTCCATGCCTTCTGCCACTTTGTCTTAAACTGCCTTCCAAATCCATCACTGCTCCCTATAGATACCAGGTGAATATAGCATGGACAGGACCGTGCATGGAATGCCACAAGGAACATATAGCGCAGTGTAGTATCACAGCAGGGTACAAAACCTCACAAGGCACATATGTTGTATGTAGTTTTGTATTCTGTCATGCATGGGTGATGGGGAGGAGTGACTTGGAGGTCAAAATCTCTGTTAGGGAGGTGGTCCACTGAGCTGCTGCTATGGCTCAGTGGGATGAGCCGTGGTAGTGCAGGGTTGCTATGCATCTGTGGACCGGGGCTCGAATCCCAGTCCCAGACTTTTGCAAAACTGCATTGAGTGATTTTCTTTCTTTCTCCTGTCAGTGTTTTCCTTGTCCCCATGTTGAACCCCCAAAGTTGGTTATATCAATGGGGGAATTGAAGTGGATCCCTGGGAGAAAACAAAGAATCCACTGGATTGTTTCACTGAATTGTATTTCAGCATTTTGTTGCAGTGGCAGCAATGTAGCCACTGTATTTATACGGTACATTGCTGCGCTGATTTTGTCATGCAGTCATAACCCCATGCTGTCCCTATACACTGACCTATCCCTTCCCTGTGAGTCCCAAAGCCTCTCCCACTGTGCCTCCTTTCTCTCTGACTTCGATTCCACCCTTGCCTGTTACCTTACCTCCCTGCCCTCTCTGCTCCTCTATCCCTCCCTCCTCATACTCCCTCCTCTCCTTTGACTACCATTCCTTCTCTGTTACCAGCTGCAAAATCTCAGCTGCCAAATCTACCTTCTTTTCCACTGCCCCTGCACCCCCAGAATAACCTCTCCACTGCTCTTTGCTCCTCATCCTCCCTTCTGCTTCAAAGCCTTCCTCCATGACCTCCACATACACCTGTTCATGTTCCTGATTTTGACTCCTCCCTATTTTCCTCTCTCCCAAACTCTTGGTCCTTCTGGTAGCCTCAACTATTTTGATCCTGCATATTACCAGCACCTGATCTGTTAACATACCCTACTCCCTAAATTCACTTATATAAATTGCATAGCATATTGCTTTGCTCATCTACTTATACTCAATTTGTGACTGTGCTCGACTTGCAAACTATACTTGCTCTTTATGGTCTTTTGTATCTCCTTCTTTGCTTATTTAGTACTGTACAGGCATCTGTTATCCTGTACATAATTTGTAATGTATTATTTTATTGTTCTTTTACCGTATTCTCCCATGATACTCTTCTCCCCTAGGTCACACCTGGAAATGAGCTTTGACTCTTTGTGCCGTTCCCTTACAAATAAATATATCACCCAACATGCACTGCATTGGGGGCATGTGTCATGTTATGTTTCTCTTTCCAATCAGTATGTGTCTCCCCAAGCAAGAATCTGAACAGCTCCATGGATCAGAAACTCCATACTGTGAGCCACAGTCGATAACTGGAGTGCATTTGCTGCAGCCACATCCAAGAGCGGGGTCATTCTAGATGCCCCGTAGGGGGCATGCCTTAGACAACTAGTATTGGAACCACTGGGGAGCAATCTTAGATCTGATACTCTCAAATGGAGATGGAGAGAGGATCACAGATGTAGAAGTGGTTAGCCATCTGGAACTAGACCATCAGACAATATGGTTCACATACACACAGCAGTAGAGTCAAGCCATCACAAAGGCAAAGGTCCTGGACTTTAGGAGGCTGACTTTGCAAAATGGGTGAGTGCCTAGAATGCACTAGCAAATGAGCAGGAAGGAGGGTGGAAGAACAATGGGAATAATCAAACTGCCATCACTAAGGCAACAAGCCTTGTGTGAAGCAAATAAACAAAACAAAATTATGTAAAAACACTATGGTTCTCAAAGGAGGTGGCAGGGAAGGTTAGGGATAAAACGATGGCATTCAGGAAGTACAAGGAATCACAGAAGGAGCACTACAGAGAACTGTATCAGTTAAAGCAGAAGGAAGCGGGGAAGGCAGTCAGAACAGCAAAGGCCCAAACTGAGAAAAACACAGCCAACTCAGTTAAGAAGGGGGATAACACCTTTTATAGGTACATCAAGGAGCGAAGGAAGACCAAGGGAGGGATAATTAGGCTTAATAAAGGGGAGTGGGGGGGGGCAGAGGGTGACTGTGAAAAGGCTGAGATACTAAACAAATATTTTTGCTCAGTATTCACAAATTAAGAAGGGGAGGTACCTAAACCAAACAACAGAAACACCCTGGATAGGGGGGTTTATACCAGCCCATTCACAGAAGAAAGAGTTCTGAAAGAACTCTTAAAACTGAAGGTGGACAAAGCAATGGGGCCTGATGGGATTCATCCCAGAATTCTAAAAGAACTAAGGGGAGAACTAGTGACACCACTGACTACCCTCTTTAACAAATCATGGGAGGATGAGGTGATACCTGAGAACTGGAGGAGGGCAGATGTTATTCCAACTCACAAAAGTGGGAACAGGGCAGAGGCAGGAAACTACAGACCTGTTAGTTTGACCTTAGTGATAGGGAAAATGATGGAATCACTTCTGAAGGAAAGAATTGTTGAGTATCTAGAGGCCAGAGGGGCACAGGACCCAAGGCAGCATGGATTCACAGCGGGAAGGTCATGTCAGACGAATCTAATAGATTTCTTTGACTGGGTGACCAAAGCAGTAGACCAGGGAGGGGCTGTGGACATGGTCTACCTAGACTTTAGCAAGGCATTTGACACAGTCCCACACAAAAGATTAATATACAAGTTTGCCAGCTTTGGAGTGGGTCCCAAGATGGTAGCCTGGGTAAAAAAACTGGCTGGAGAACAGGACACAGAGGGTAATAGTAAACAGAGTCCACTCTGCAGAAAGGGGCGTTACTAGTGGGGTATCGCAGGGTTCAGTTCTAGGACCAGTCCTCTTCAATGTCTTTATAAGTGACAATGCAGAGGGACTGGAAGGAAAAGTATGTCTCTTAGCAGACGACACAAAGATCTGCAACAGGGTTGATACACAAGGTGGGGTGGAAAGGATGAGAAGGGACTTGGCAAGGTTGGAAGAATGGTGAAATGTATGGCAGCTTAGATTCGATGCTAAGAAGTGCAAAGTAATGCACCTGGGAAACAAAAACCCAGGGGAAGAGTACACAATGGGGGTGAGATACTAACAACAACAAAAATGGAAAGGGACTTGGGAGTAGTCATATCAGATCACCTAAAGGTGGGCAAGCAATGTGAGAGGGCAGTAAGGAGGACTGAGAAGATACTGGGATGTATAGGGAGAGGCATCAACAGTAGAAAACAGGAAGTTGTTATCCCTCTGTACAGACAGCTGGTGAGACCCCATCTGGAGTACTGCGTGCAGTTCTGGAGACCCAATCTCTGCAAGGACATAGACAGGATGGAGGTAGTCCAGAGGATGGCAACTAAGATGGTGCAGGGTCTGCACCAGAAGACATATGAAGAGAGACTTAAGGAGCTTAATATGTATACCCTTGAGGAAGCAGTGGGGGCATGATAGAAACTTTCAAGTACCTCAAGGGAATCAACAAAGTCCAAGAGGGTAGCATCTTTCAGAAAAGAGATGTGCAAGAACTAGGTGTACAATTTGAAGATAGAAGGGGACGGCCCAGAGGTAATGTGAGAAAGTATTTTTCAAGGAGAGGGTTGTGGATGCATGGAATGGCCTTCCTGAGGAGGTTATGGAGTCAAAACAGTGGGGAATTCAAGAATGCATGGGACAGACATAAGGCAATTCTAGGGTGGGGTAGGAGGAAGTGGGCTGTTGGTTAACTAGGATCTGCAGTTTATCCATTAGGTAGGGAAACAGGCTGACTGGTGGGCTAAGCGGTCCTTATCTGCCATAAATTCTATGTTTCTATAATTTCTGACAGTGATTTGATGAATGGTATTTTTCCCCATTTACGATTTGCAATTGGAAACCTGGAAATTACATTTTGAGAGTTTCATGATTGAGACACCAATAATTTAGAGCTAAAATGCCTTTTTATTTATCCAGTTGACTGTGACCCACTGCCATTAAGGGTAATGAATGGTTTTCCAGCCTGTTGTGATGTATTTGGGGTAATGATATGTTCAACCTAATGTATTTTTCTCCTGTTTTTTTTTTTTGTTCTGGCTGGTGGCACATTCATTTCTGTATGTTCAGAAACTAAAACCAAATTACGTATACATTTTAAAATAATAATAAACAGCTGTTTTATTATTTTTATGACTATATATATATATATATATATATATATATATAGTAACCCCACCCCTCGCTTTGTGATGACAGGCGGTATGCTATTTGAACTTGACAGCAATATCAGGGGGCTGGGTCTGGGAGGATCAGGTCACCTCGGCACAAAGGCTAGGTTTGGCTGCTCTGCAATAGGGCACCCAAGTAACCCGAACACAGGAAGCAATAACTGTAATGTCCATACCAGAAATGGGATTCTAAAGCGTGGCTTTATTCACATCCAAACAGAATAAACAAAGCATAGATGGGCCCACTGGGCACACCCGGTAATGCAGATTAAAAGGATCAAGAACACTTCTTCAACACTTCAGCCCTCAGGCTCTGAACCCACCGGCACACAGACCCTGACTTGCACGCTGCTTTGGGTACACAGACCGAACTTTTACACTGTTCTGGTTTTCCCTGGCTCGGCCCCTTGCTGGCCACCAGACACCTTCCATATGTCATGGACACATTTCTGGTGGCTCACTAAACCACCTAAGTGCACCTTCCATTTGTCATGGATGCATTTTCTGGTGGTTCCCTAAACCACCTAAGAGCACCTCAGCTCTATCAGGGAATTCTCCTTTTAATCCCACATCTGGATACTTTCCTCAGGCACTGGCCAAGTACCTGAAAGAAAGTAAAGGTGCCACAGAACAAATCCGTAGAGGTGAATTTGGTTACTACTGATGGGGGGTCTCCCACCTCTCACTCCCACAATTCATACCCGGCCATTTCTCTGGACAGTAAACATCTCATTCTGCAAAGCTTGGCAATGTAGATTATGGCTAAATGTATGTCACATTTCCTCTACTTGTCTTGCTTTCCCATTGTGCTGGACTTGAACATACTTTTATTTGGCATAGCCCATTGCTCTAGGCCCCCCACTGATTAAGCAGTCCAATCTCCACTTTACTTCACTCTTTCTGCTGGGCTTGAACCTACTTGAATTGACCGGCAATGTCTATTACACTAGACTTCCTATAGATTAAGTGGTCCAATCCCCACATTCCAACAGGTCAGGTGAAAAACATTGGCCCTCTGTCAGAGCGAACTCACCCTTTGGTTGCAGGTGCCCCACAGGCGATTCTTCCACAGGAATTTCTCTCCCACAGCGTCTGGTGCTGCAGCACAATTTGAAATAGGCAGCTTCTTCCCTTAGCCGGAACCGGGAACTGCCTCTGGAAAACAGGCAAACCTTTCCCCCCCATCCCCTCAGGGATGGGGCACTTGGACCAGTAACAGCAGTCTCCACCACTTCAACAAGCAGCTTCTGTGTTCCTCTTACAGTGGAAACACACACCTTCCTCACAGTAGCTTCTAAAACAGAGCTTACAGCTCTGAAAGCCTGCACACAGACAGCTGTGCTACTGCCTCTCCAAGACTGCACACAGACTCTGTCCAAATTCCCAACATTCTATCCTAACTTCCAACTACATCATTCCAGTGTGGTTCATGCAGCTGCGAGAGTTCTATGGTGATGTCATCCCTCAGTCTCAGCTGAGACTGAGAACAGATTGAGACAGTGCGAAATCCATTTAACTGGAGTTTCACATGCTGCCGTCCCTGCCTACCACTAGGTCTTACTGGGATTCTAGTAACCCCAGGTAACAGGGGGGTTACACTCACCCTGGGCCAGGAAAATGACTGTCCGCAGTCATTATTTGCCTGGTTTAGGCCATCTCTCCCTATGTGCTACCTTCGGAGGGAGGGTGATCAGGCCCCCTCCTACCATGTGCTAGCACAGGCAGGCAACACTAAGGCCTACAGGCCTTTGGCTGACATCTCAGCCTCTACTCTACCGTTAACTATGGGTACCTAGTGGTCTCAAGAACTGTCCAGAGCATAGCTGTAACAGATCAGCACTGCAGTCCCTATGGCTGTTCAGGACCACAGCCTGTCTATCCCCCCCGCCTCTAGGAAAACCTGTCTGCCTTCAACTCAAATCCCAAAACAAAACAGGGACCTCCCGACCTTGAACACCTTGCAACCACACACCAGGAGCTAATACCATACCATTACATTACTCCCTCACTCCCCCACAACCATACCTGTGGAAGAAAAGGGTTACTACACAGTAACAACAACAACAACAGTACTTTAAACACTACACTCTAAAGTACTAGTGAGGAACTCCGAAGAGTCCCTCCTCCTCTTCTTGTCTTCTCTTCTATCTTCTTCAGGAACACCTGCAAGAAAAAGAAAGACAGCACACACTCCTAATCTGCATACACAGTCTATCTAAACCCCTACCATCAAAACATTGGAAAATTCTAAAAATATATTTTTTTTAGAAAAGGTAGAAAAGCAGTATAAACATTAGAAACAGTGAAAACAATGACACTATTTATAATACACATTTAGGGATGGAGTGCCCTAAAAGTCCCATCTAGTGACCACAGTGCCCGAAGGCAAGTCCATTAAAGAGTCTCTCCTGGGCCAGAGCCCGGTGAAGCACAGTTTTAGCAGGCCAAAGTCCCGAAGGGGAGAGTCTTTGAGGACAGTTCAAACATCTGGAGTCTGCTAGTGTAGGGTGTGTACTGCAATGTCATAAGAACAGAAAAGATTGGAATTACCAGCCCCTGTAGAGCAGACAAAACACCGACCTGGTCCTCAGTCAAGACTCTCCCTGGCAGCATTCTTCCGATACAGCTGGGCGGACATCTTCCGGGAACAACAGAGGCACATCTGGAACTGCTGGACTGATGTCATCTCTGGAGATGGAACCTTGGAACAGGAACAAAGGAAAACAGCTGGTCTGACGTCATCCGGTTACCAGGCGATGAATCAGGATACAGCTGGGATGGTGTCCTCTGGATCTGAAGTCATCTGGTGGGCCAGTTGATGGATT
The DNA here is from genome assembly GCA_016271365.2 of Neoceratodus forsteri. Lineage (NCBI taxonomy): Eukaryota > Metazoa > Chordata > Ceratodontiformes > Ceratodontidae > Neoceratodus > Neoceratodus forsteri. The sequence continues at coordinate 1,731,145,555 of CM057456.1, forward strand.
CTGAAAAGCCAGTACACTGTAGAACTGATGAATGTGGGGCACCTGAGTCCTGGACGTCCATACTGGCGGAACAACAAAGGCACTGCAATGGTTGAAGTGGCAGCACTGACTACCACTGCTCTGCTTTCCATTTGTTAGGCATGGGCACATTTGCAGGGAGGTCTTTGCATTGTGGCCAATAGCACAATAGGTCAGGTCCTTGAATTATTACCCCATCTGGGCACACATAATTCACACTGTGAAAGGTTTCATGTCCCTCTCCATCCACTATTCGAACAGTGTCCATTAACAGTGTCCTGCCTCTTTTCCACTGACTGTATTTTTCGTGAAACATTCTGTTCCTGACATGCTTGTTTGCACCAGGATGCACACATTTCATTGCTTCTGTCCAAATCCAGGATTTCCTGTTGTTCTCAATCTCCTCCCAGACTCTCCGAGGAAAGGTAGGAAAGGACATCCCATAGATTTCATTCGCCTTCCTATGAACCAGTCTCTCCTCTTTACTAGCTTTGGTCAACCTGAGACCTCTGGCCTGGCTTGGGGACGGCCAGTCCTGGTTCTGCCAGCTACGCATCATCAACGAGACAAAAAATGGATCCCTGACTTCTTCTTGCACAACCAGGGTAGTGGAATCACCACTCTCTTCCATGCATTCTTCTGAGGCAAGAGCTTGAGGCTGTGTACCAGTTCCTTTTTCACAAGGCCACATAGGTTTCCCCTCTTCTTCTTCCTCACTAAGAATCTGTGCCCAGGAGTGAGCAGTCGTCCTCACTCCTGAGACTATCCACTCTTCGCTGGTCGCGGAGGTCAATACCTCCCATTCAAAGGCCTCCCTCATCTCGTCTTCTCCTATGAGACTTGGGCTAGGCTTCCCTCTCCAAGGGTCTACTGATGCTCTGCCTGAATTGTCTCTCTGTGATCCAGAATCTGAAACATCAGCACATTGTTCTATCTGTAAACCTGCACCCTCTAGCTTTGTGCCACACTCTCCAGAGGGGCCTTCTCCAACAGGCTCCGCCTGGTGCTGTGTGCTGCCAACTGCAGATTCTTGAACTTTTGTTCATGAGGGAGCCAAACGAATCTTGGGCTCTTTAAATAAACCGTGTTTCTCTAGGCATCCAGAACAGTGAGGTACCATGAAGACGTCCCTTCCAGCATTTAAGCATATTAAGCACACTTGCACTGGGTATCCAGGAATCGCCACATGAGGAGGCAGTTGTCCTCCATAGTAACACCTCTCAATGTCCCTTAACTTGTTTACTTCTACTGCTACCACAGCCCGGGCATGATCCGGGTAGCGAGCTGGTCCTGCGGCCGTGACTGCAGAGAAAAACAAACAAACGCTCACTGTTATTGAAAGTCCCACATCACTGAACACTTTCTTTCACTTTCAAAATGGCTCCTCTGCTGCTGTGTTTACATTACTACCCCATCCTATAATGGCGGCGCAGAACTCCTTTGCATCAACATTCTGAATTTGGGTAAAGCCACTGCGCATCCGATTTACACACTGTACTGATAACTTTGCTCAAAACTGCACAAACTTGCACTGTTCTTTTTTCTAGCACATTTATATGATTTACCACAGACTTTTCACTTGCTGAAAACATTGCTCTAGCTCACAGTCCCTTAAAGCCTCAATATTTCAAGCACAGGATTGCCTGTAACTCTTGTTGCATATCGTGATACAACTTACAGTCTCTCTCATGGCTTTGAAACTTTACACTGACGCTGAACTCATGACTATGCTCTCAGTCGATGGCATAACAGGCTTGCTTTTGCTGGTAAAACTTAACAGTCTTTGTTTGCAAAGCGACTACACTGCTGCAAACAGATTCAGCTGGCTTTTGGCAAAAATCACTTGTTAGAGCAATTATTTCTGTTGGTACTCACTGTTATCAGTAGCTGTTTGCTGCGATGGAAACTGGCCTGCAGCCAGTCTTGGAGGCCTCTGGACAGAAGCGGGTTGACAGTCCTGCCAATTGTCCCTCTGAACACCACACTCATAGTCCAGTCGATCGAGATGCAGGTTGAGCACGAAATTAGACAGAAAAGTCAGATTTTTTTACTTTTACAGTGCTTTCAATCACTGCGACGCTCCTCCTGTAAACCAGTTCGCACACTCCATTCACACTCCCTCTCGAATGCTGGGCAGTTGCTGTAGAGCTGGCTTGGGGGCGGGACTGATTGCAGTCTCACCAATCACACGATGCCATGCAAATGAGCCTCTTTCCCTCGCGAGTGCTCTTCTCCTCACGGCGATCATCAAGCAGGCAAATTTAAACTGCAAACCACTTTTTTTTTTTTTTGAACTGACTCCACAGCGGGAGCCCATTTCAACCATTTGTCATGGCCATTAACACAGCAAGTCTCTCAATTCACTAGAAAGCATTTCCAACATCAAGGGCACAATTTTCCTTTTGCTACCCCTAGTCTTCCACACTTTTCTTTATCACAACAGTTTTTAAAAGCTGGCAAAACGCTGTAATTTTGATGCAGGACAAGGGCATACTCTCTCAGGCTTTATTGCTCCTTGGTAAACAGTTGGCATTTTAACAGCAGCATATGGACAACAGCACACAGCAACACATTAGTTAACCTTGCTTCCAGATTTTGGGCTGCCTGCCAGATAACCAAAGCGTTAGCCCTTTGCCCGAGCACCTTCCTCCCTAAATTTCAAATCAAACGGGGTGCCTCCATTTTGTAACCCCACCCCTTAGTTTTGTAATGACAGGCGGTATGCTATTTGAACTTGAAGCAATACCAGGGCGCTGGGTTCGGGAGGACTAGGTCACTCGGCTAGAGGCTGGGTTTGGCTACTCAGCATAAGAGGCACCCAAGTAACTCTGAACACAGGAAGAATAACTGTAATGTCCAATACCATAAATGGGATTCTAAAGTGTGGCTTTTATTCACATCCAAACAGAATAAGCAAAGCATAGATGGACTTCACGGGCTACACTCTGGTAATGCAGATTAAAAGGATCAAGAACACTTCTTCAACACTTCAGCCCTCAGGCTCTGAACCCACCGGGTACTAGCCCGGACTGCAACTGCTTTGGGTACACAGCCTGAACTTGTACACTGTTTTGGGTTTTCCTGGCTCGGCTCCCTTGCCAGCCACTTGGACACCTTCCATATGTCATGGACACATTTCTGGTGGCTCACTAAACCACCTAAGTGCACCTTCCATTTGTCATGGATACATTTTCTGGTGGCTCCCTAAACCACCTAAGAGCACCTCAGCTTTATCAGGGAATTCTCCTTTTAATCCCACATCTGGGTATTTTCCTCAGGCACTGGCCAAGTACCTGAGAGAAAGTAAAGGTGCCACAGAGCAAATCCGTAGAGGTGAATTTGGTTACTACTGATGAGGGGGTCTCCCACCTCTCGCTCCCACAATTCATACCCGGCCATTTCTCTGGACAGCAAACATCTCATTCTGTAAAGCTTGGCAATGTAGATTATGGCTAAATGTATGTCACATTTCCTCTACTTGTCTTGCTTTCCCATTGTGCTGGACTTGAACATACTTTTATTTGGCATAGCCCATTGCTCTAGGCCCCCCACTGATTAAGCAGCCCAATTCCCACTTTACTTCACTCTTTGTGCTGGGCTTGAACCTACTTGAATTAACCGGCAATGTCTATTACACTAGACCTCCTACAGATTAAGTGGTCCAATCCCCACGTTCCAACAGTTCAGGTGAAAAACATTGGCCCTCTGTCAGAGCGAACTCACCCTTTGGTTGCAGGTGCCCCACAGGCGATTCCTCCACAGGAATTTCTCTCCCACAGCTTCTGGTGCCGCAGTACAACTTGAAATAGGCAGCTTCTTCCCTTAGCTCGAACCAGGAGGGTTGCCCCCTTGAAAACAGGCAAACCTTTCCCGTGACTTGGACCAGTAACAGCGGTCTCCACCACTTCAACAAGCAGCTTCTGTGTTCCTCTTACAGTGGAAACACACACCTTTCTCACAGTAGTTTAAACAGAGCTTACAGCTCTGAGAGCCTGCACAGACAGCTGTGCTACTGCTCTCCAAGACTGCACACAGACTCTGTTCAAATTCCCCAACATTCTATCCTAACTTCCAACTACAGCATTCCAGTGTGGCTCATGCAGCTGCGAGAGTTCTATGGTGATGTCATCCATCAGTCTCAGCTGAGACTGAGAACAGAGTAAGACAGTGTGAAATCCATTTAACTGGAGTTTCACAAGCTGCCTTCCCTGCCTACCACTAGGTCTTACTGGGATTCTAGTAACCCCGGGTAACAGGGGGGTTACATATGGAGATCTCTTAAGTGTAGATTCTCAGGATAAAAGTTTTTTGTGCACTTAAGCAGGCTGTGCGTTTAACCAGAAAATCACTTCCAGGCACATTTCACTTTTTCTCCAGTGTGTTTTATTAAATACTAGGTGCTCAAGTTAAAATGACATTACTGCACTGTCCTACAACACAGTACTACTTAAAAAAAATCTGAAATCTTATTTTGCTTTGTGTGTTTCAGTGTAGGATTCAAAATTGAACAGAAGGCTAAAGCCGGTCTTTTCTTTTCTTTTGACAAAATGTATTTTCTTACTGTGGCCATCCTAGACAGCACCATGGCTGCAGTTAACTATTTAAGGTTGTACTGTACAGAATGTGCACTTAAAAGCTGGAATGGACTGAAAATAAATAGGAAAAGTAAAAGAAAAATGTGCATTTAACGAAATGTGCACTTACATGTAGTACATACTTAAGAGGTACATTTAACACTGGATGAATAGGAAAAAAAACGGGATATGGACAATATGTGCATTTAAGCAGGATGTGTACTTATCCGATATGCACTTAAGTGGGCTCCACTGTATATACATACTGTTATTTATACACACACACATACACACACACAAACACACAAACACTGCGCATAAATAGAATAACATCTGGCCCTATCTGTTACAGAGCTGTAACTCTATCGAAGGATTCCAATGATATCACTAACCTCAAGAGCAAAGCTCAAGAGGTTTATGACGTCACTGGAATCCCTCGATGGAGTTACAGCTCTGTAACAGATAGGGAGCCATATGTTATTCTATTTATATGTGTGTGTGTGTGTGTGTGTGTGTGTGTGTGTAATATATATTGCAAAAAACTCCATTAATGCATCAGTTAGGGTTTCTATAACAGCGACAAAACACTGGAAATTCAGTGTTAGGGTTACCAACCCTACCACCCCAACCCCACCCCCACACATCGATAAGCTAAAGGGTGTGCCTTGGGGTCGTTGGGCCTAACTCTCATCCCATTCCATGTGTAAACAAGCTGAGATGTTAAAGTATAGGAGAATGGGGTGATAGTTAGGCCCAAGAACCCCACGGCACACCCTGATGCCTGTTGGTGTATGGAGAGTGGGGGGGGTAGTAGGGTTGCAAACCCTAACACTGAATTTCCAGTCTTTTGTGGCTGTAATAGAAACTCTAGCTGATACATTAACAGATTTTTTTGCAATGAATTTCCGTTCTTTTTGAGACAGTACAACAGTATCTGCTCCAATTCCTCCGTAGATGCGCATATGAATGTAGGTGTGGAAGCGCATGGCCCTCTGGGCCCTGAGCTTCCATGTGTCCAACAGCAGTGACCCAATTGTCAGCATAGCCATATTATTACCCCACCTCATGTACCCTGATACACAGAAATTGTGAAATGCAAGGCAAAACATAATTATGCACAACTGCAATGCCATTCTGTGTCACAGTTTATAAAAAACACATTTTGGGCAGGATGTGAAAATGATAGCTGTACTGTTCATGATGTGGTGTGATAAAATGCTATGTTAAAAATTTGTATAAAATATTGAAAAGTACCAAAGTTATGCACGCAGTAGAATAAATTCAACAGACACATGTAACTCTGCCATTTTCAGGCATTTTCTCACCAAATTTTCAACATGGCCTTTTGGGGACCCCATATCATAAACAGTAGCACTGTGATTTCATTAATCCATCCCAAAAGTTGATTTTGCACAATGACTGCGCCATTCTACAGATCTCAGTCACATCCTACCACCTAACTTCTTAGACCCCACCCCCTCTCCCTGCAATTTGCAGTCAGCAGAAAATAGGAGTTCACACCCACCATTCTACTTTAAAGTGGTGAGCAAAGAAGAAGCAAAGAAATACATTCTCAAAGTACTTGGGGAAACTAGGCTGAGTGGGGATTCACTTGACCTAAAGCTCACCGCCCTCACCATTGCTGAGGTACTGTCCCCCTTGACAAAGATCCTTAACCGCTCCCTCATGCTCTCCCAGTTCCCACAAAAATGGAAAGCTGCCTTAGTTATGCCAGTACACAAGTCTGGGGACAGGGCACTGCACGGGAACTACAGGCCCATGTCAATCCTCCCACCACTTTCCAAAGTGTTAGAGAGAATCATGTCTGATCAATTGGTAGAAAACATGGAGAAGTATAATCTTCACTGTAGTCAGCAACACGGGTTTCGCAAAATGCACAGCACTACTACTGCCCTGCTTGAATTTTCAAACTATATACAATGTGCCTTGGATCAAGGTCAATTAGTTGGAGCAATGTTCATTGATCTTTCCAAGGTGTTTGATACTGTAAATCACTCTCTACTTTTCGAACAATTATCTGATCTAGGTTTATCCAATGACACCACCAATTGGTTCAACAGGTACCTCAGCAGATGCACTCAACAAGTCAGGATTGGTGATAAACTCTCCACAAAACAACCGGTTCGTTCAGGTGTTCCACAAGGGTCTATCCTGGGCCAACTACTTTTCACCATATTCCTGAATCAGTTCCCAGCCTCCTGTCATGGTCAGATCCTACTCTATGAAGATGATGCAGTTCTTTACTCAAGTAATACTGATACCACACTCCTAGTTTTACCAACGCTGAGACCTGGTTCCACTCACAGAAGCTAGTCCTTAACTACATAAAAACAAAAATGATGTTGTTTCACAGTGTACAAAACAGGTTCCTCTCCCACCAGCTGGAAATCAGAAATAGCTCAGGCATTATCCTAGAACAGACTCAACTTTTTAAGCATTTAGGAGTGACAGTTGACAGCACTCTGCCATTCTCCAGTCACATTGACAATGTTACCAAACAGTGAATACCCATATTGGGCTACTATACAAACACAGACACTGCCTTACCCCAGAAGCCCTCAAGCTTGCTATACATAGTTCAATAGTCTCAGTAATTGATTATGGGCTTGTGATCTATGGATCCGCCTCTGACACCGCCCTGCGCCATGTTACCACTGCCCTTAACAAGGCCTGTCGTCTTCTGACTGGGGCCACCCACCTGACACACACATGCAACTCATATAAGTAAGCAAACTGGCTTCAGCTCAAAGGCAGACTATCCTATCAATCATGCCTAATAGCAAAAAAGGTCTCCCTCAGTCTCTTGCCTCCTAGTGTACAGTCAATGTTTAGGTCATCAAACCACATCTGGCATACTAGACGCACCTTGAACCACACATTCATACTGCCTCGCTGCCATACCACCCAAGAGCAATGCTCATTTGCATACAGAGCACCACTGTGGTATAATTCACTCTGTGATGTTACCAAAGACCAAACACTGGGCTCCTTTAAAAAGAAACTTCACCAAGCACTAGTCGCCAATGCCACCTGTGACTGCTGTGCATAAAACAACTTGGGCCTGTTTCCTCTCCTTCACCCACACCCTACCCCACCCTTCCTCCACCCTACCATCCTACCCTTGCTACTACCCTATAACTTACCTGCTTCCTGAGGTCCCCATTAACCAATCCCAGCATCAAACTATGCTTGCTCCTCCACAGAGGGCATCATCAGTTCCTGCACTGATTGTCCCACTGGAGTGTACTCTTAAACTAAATAACACAGTCCACGTTTGTCTGCTGATATTCCCCTCCTGGCAACCCCGCCCCCAACACTCAGACAATGCCTTTGGCTGTATCCCTACTCTGGAACAATGTTAGGCCCTATCTCTTAGCTTCTGTCTATCCTGTAAGACCATGTCCCTAGTTGTTGCTTTTCCCTCATCTTGTCTCTGACAATGCCACTTGGCTGCATCTTTTTTCCTCCTGTAGCCGGATCCAAACCCTAATGCCCTTTTTGCTAGTCAAGCTTACTACTAGTTGCTGTATGTCTGCAAAATACCTGTTTCTGTAACTTAAATCCTTATGTGCTTATTTTATTGTTACCTTTCCTCCTAGGATAACATGTGTATTTTCTCACTATACTGTTTGTTCTGTTCTTTGATATAATGTGGAGCCTACGTAAAAGAGCCTTTGGCTCAAAGGTATTAATTCCAAGACTGAAATAAACAAACAAAAAAAAACAAAAAAATTCTACGCCACAGGTGCGAAAACAAGTTTCAGGCAGGATGTGAAAAATGACAGCTGTACTTTTCATGAGGAGGTGTGAAAAAATGGCAATGTTGAAACTCTGGAGTGAAAATATTAAAAATTGGCGATGTTATGAGCATGTGTGGAAACTGCGCAATGCACACTTGTAACACGGCCGGTTTGGGGAATTTTTGCACCAAAGTTTCAACATGGACTTTTTGGGACCTCCCCTCATGAACACTGGCACTGTCATTTTGTTAATCGGTCCCAAAAGGTGATTCTGCACAGTGACTGTGAAATAATCTTTCCGGACTGAGTAATGAGATGACAATGACAGTGTTCATGAGGCAGGGTCCCAAAAAGCCCGTGTTGAAAATTTGGTACAAAAATGTTGAAAAATGCCCGTGATATCAACATAGGTTCAAAATGCCATAGCCAGGCATTATACAGCACTTACCTTGATTCTTCAGTTCCCAGTTTGGCTGTAAAGAATGCAGACGTATCCTGGTCCAGAGAAAATTGCAGCCACCGACCTCCAGAGGTAAGTATGGGGTAAGGGTGGGGTGCGGTGAGGTAGGTGTGCAGAGGGAGGGTGGAAATGGGGGATGGGAAGACAATGAGGGACTGTTTTCTTTTTTACAGGATTTAAAAAAAAAGACGTTGGTGGACTGTTTTCTTTTTCGCATGTATACAGTATTGGAAAACCATTTTGTGACACTAGGGATGGGCTCCCAGTGTCACTCAGTACTGGTGGTGGTGGTTGGATATAACATAACTGGGGACACTAGGCGTGGGCTCCCCAATGTCCCACCCTAGGGGGAGCAGGGGTTATTGTCAATGTGGGGATTAGGCACCCCATTGTTGGAAATGTAGGAGACAGTTTTCTTCTGTTGGGGACACTGGGAGTGGGCTCCCCAATGTCCCTTACTGGATTGGGGGCTTCTAGTACCGACACAGGCATTGGGCACCCCAATGTCGGTATAAATGTTTATTTTCGATTTGGTGTTGATTTAACTAGGATCTTACCATATCTCACCATATGAAGTAGGATCCTAGGTCGTACTACGCCGATATGAATTAGGAATTACATTAGGACATTTTAGGGACATAATTCATCCAGTAAAGTGCATAATGCATCTAAGGGGTCCGGATAAGCAAGCTACATTTGTTGGTTCCTCCCCAGAATATCATTTTGGGAGATTTCCAATTGTTTTTTTTTTTCAGGCATAACTGAAAACAAGATGGTGGCCATACGAAGTAGGAATTTCTCCATATGAAGCAAGATTCCTACTTTGTTTCATACAGCTATCTAAAAGTGCTTACTGAGTATGCTCAGAAATGATTTTTTTCAACATTTTAAATTGCAATAACTTGAAAACTGCTTATTATTTTTCCACCAGACTAGCAAAAGGCACAGCTGTGGGGTAGTCTCTTTCTGCCCTGAAAATTTCACAGCCCAAACCCAAACCCTCTGGGCTGTAGGCAAGTTCAAAGAAAAATCCCAGCAAAGTCAATGAGCAAAAACATGTGTTTTTTTTCACCTCTCTGTAATTTGGAGACCGCACATCTGATCAGAACGTAACTTGCCAGATCAAGAGATCTGCACCACAGGAAGGCGTGTATTAAATTTCGTGCAAATCTGTTGAACAGTTGTAAAGTTATTACAGTGCAACATTTTGAGTTTAACATTGAACTGCCTACTCAACCCTAACTATAGGGGTGCGACCGTGCCCCTTTAATACACACACACACACACACATATATATATAAAAAGAATAACAAATTGCTCCCTATCTGTTACAGAGCTGTAATTCCATTGAGGGATTCCAATGGCATCATTAACCTCAAGAGCGAAGCTCAAGAAGTTTATGATGTCACTGGAATCCCAAGATGGCATTACCAGCTTTGTAACATATAGGGAGATATATGTTATTTTTTGTAATACATGGTCCCCTATCTGTTAAAAGAGCACCTGACACTAGTTGGAAAACACTGAAAATGGTATAATTTTGACACTGCCCTGTATATATTTCATATATTTCCTGCAGTTCATTCCCCCTTGCTTTATTACTGAGGACACTTGCATGAAAACAGGATCACTGTCCTCTAGACTTCAGCTGCTCTGGCTATTAGTCTACACGTGACATCATAATCATCTCCACAGCAACAGACTGTGATGTCACAAACAGGGAATTGTGATGTTTGGTGTAGAGAAGCCGAAAGAGCAGATGGATTCTACCAGGCAGAGATCACATTGTCATGTAAATACCCTTAGCAATAAAGAGATAAATGTGAGATGCATGGAAAATATATTAACTACAAGCAGAATTGTGCATAAATATTACATTATTAAAAGTTTTCCACAACAGCAGCAGAGCTCTTTAGACACAACCATTCCCGAATGACCCCTTGATTGCAGACTGCAAATATATTCCAGGTCAGCAGAAGATTGTACATTCATCCCCGGTCGACTGCCATCACTTTTACTCAAAGCCATGCTCCCCCAAACTGTCACAGACAAAGACACCCCCATCTTACCTTGCTATAAAATTTCAATTGAGAAGTCCACCGATGTCAATTTCCCTCGACACCCTACCCCCAACTGGCACCCGCTCGTGATCACCATGACTGTCACTTTTGCCATGCTCTCCTACTATGTGCATGCTCAACGTGATGTCAGATCGATCATAATATGACTTCTTGTCCCCAGACCGATGGTATTATGGCTGCTGAGTCTCTATGGGAAAAACTGATAACCACATATTACATATACATGCACTCCTGGAGTGGGTTCGGTGGAGGGCAACCAGGATGATCCGGGCTCTGGGGGATAGGGCATATAAGGAGAGACTTGAGGAGCTCAGCCTGTTCTCACTGGTGGAGAGGAGAGATGGGGGGGGTGATATGACTGAGGTCTTCAAGTATCTAAAAGGGGTAAATGAGGTAAGCCTAGATGGGGTCTTTCAGAGGAAGGTGGGTGGTGCCATCAGGGGGCACAACTGGCGACTAGAGGGCAGGAGACTCGGGGGAGAGGATGAGGTGGTATTTCACTGAGAGGGTGGTGGAACCATGGAATGCACTGCCTGAGGAGCTGGTGGAGGTATCTACGGTGGAGGGGTTCAAAAGAGGCTGGGACAGGTACAGGTGTGGGGAGAAGCTGAGAAATGCCTTTTCTGGGGGGGACTCTGGTGGGGAAGGGGATCAAGGGAGGGGCCAGGAGGATGGTGAAGGTACCCGTTCAGGGTACTGACTCCCAAGCAGACTCAATAGACCATGAGGCCTACTCTGCTGGCTTTTTAGTATATTAGTATGTTAGTATGTATATAGTATTATACAATATTTTCACCGCATACTGATATCAGCAAGCTGACGTGTACACAGTGAGAAAATGCACCAGATAAATATACTATGTACACATCAGCACAAAATATCAGTACTCTCTCTAGGACAGCTACTCTGGCAGCCGAACGCTGCAGAAGAAGACCAGGAAGAAAAAAACACAGGTACCACAAAAACTCTATTAAATAAATTAACAAATACAAGCATAATTGAAAAGCCTCTATTGTATAAAATGCATACGTGATGGTAAGGGGCTTGATATGTGTAATATCACAACTCATGGCAAGTGAGCTCGGGAAAAATCACTCGTAGCGGAGCCACTCATGATAATCCTCGAGCTCACTTGCCACTCGGTGTGATATTTCACATATCAAGCCCCTTACCATCACATAGCCCCTTAATGTACTTTATTCTTTATAGCTCCTCTAATTGAAGCTACTCTAAAAATGACAGCATACATTCTGCTTTTGTGATATGTTTTCATCTTTGTTATTTTCCTAAGTCCATCTTTCAGGTTCGTGTTTTTGTATTGTATTGACAAGCAATAAACAGAAAGCTTAATAAAGACATAGGAACCCAAGGAAAATTCTCACATCCAAGAACACATACAAAGATGCATTTGTACCCCCTTTGTTCCCCCTCCCTATGGTCAAACCTGGAAAATAACTTCAAGACTTCTGGTGACGTAATCCCTGAAATGGCTGCCTAGTTCCTGAGCGCCGGGACACTCGACTTGCCACAGCCCCAAAATCAGCACTACTTACTGACATACTTGTCAAATACAGCTCCACAGAGGTGCTGCAGGTGATGGGGAGAAAGAATCAGCCAATTTCTGGAGTGCCAACTTCAGATGCGGATGGATGCTGGGAAGATGATTCTTTGAGTGAAGCCTCCACCTCCTCACTCCCTATACTCGGACTGACTGCTTCACTGCAGGGCCTTAACAAAAAGAAAAAAACTGATATCATCCTCACTGAATTACATGCTTCCAGAGCAGAAAATGTAAATATGCTACACACATTATAATAAAGACAACAAAGTCTCGACAAAACGACCCTTGAGCATGAGAGCACAATCAATTAATTTGACATTCAGGCCAATGAGACAGATCACATCCTACTTCAGTTCTCAAAAATAGCAACAATGCTGCATGATAAGACAAATGATCTTGAGGAAAGATGTCATCTGCAAAATCTCCGAAATCATGGCATAGCCAAAGAAACTGAAGGGATACAATCCAGGACTACCTGCTGTCCCAACTTGTGAAGGATCTGGCCAGGGAGGATGCCATCCTGGATGTGATCCTCACAAATTCAGACATGATTAGATCAGTCAAGGTGGGAGAACCCTTGGCAAATAGCGACCACAATTCTATCAGGTTTTAAATATGCACAGGTGACACAAAAAGCTCCTCAAAGACAGAGGTGCTATACTTTAGGAGGGCAGATTTTGGCAGATTAAGGCAAATAATGAGGGGAAGGTTAACGAATATCAGGGACAAGTCAGAGGTGAAGGAAATATGGGAAGGTATTAAGGAAGCAGTCCTCAAGATAACCAGGCTCTGCATTAGGACTATAACAAAGAAAAATAGGCATAAAAGACCCACGTGCTTCTCTCCTTCAGTAAAGGAGGCAATCAAGTCTAAAATGAATGTGTATACAATGTTCAGGCAGAATAAGGGGGACAAGAAATGGAAAGATTACATCCAGAAAAGCAGGGAGGCCAAGAGAATAGTGAGGGATGCCAAGGCAGCAAAAAAACTGCAGATTGCAGGTGAGGTTAATCAGGGGAAAAAAAGTTTTTACCACTATAGCAGCAAGAAAAGGAAGGGGGGAGGAATTGTAAGGTTAAAGATTAAGGATGAGATGCTTGAGGACAATGGACAGAAAGCAGAGGCCCTCAATGAACACTTTTGCTCAGTATTCACTAGGGAGGAAAAAGAGCCCTCTGCCAGACAGTGGTGTCAGGGCTGCAGCCAGGGGGATCCAGAGAATGTGCATCCAGGAGTTCACTACTTACAGGGTCAGGAAGGGTCTTTCAGACATTGGACCCAACAGGGCACCATTCCCTGATAATTTACATCCCAGGGTGCTGAGAGAGCTGGCAGAGGAGCTAGAAGCTCCTCTCAAGCACCTATTCAATAGGTCACTTAAGAACGGGATTATACCAAGCGACTGGAGGGTGGCTAACATGGTGCCACTCTATAAGAGTGGCGATAAGGAGGAGATGGGTAATTATAGGCCAGTCAGCCTCACGTCAATGGTGGGCATGCTGGTGGAGATCCTTATTAAACAAGATCTGGTTGAATACCTCAACGTATATCCCCTTCAAAACAATAAACAGCACTGGTTTGTGGCAGGCAGGTCATGTCAAATTAATCTCACTATTTTCTTCGACCACATGACCAGGGAGTTGGATAGGGGCCATGCAGTGAATCTGCTTTACTTTGACTTCAGTAAGGCATTTGACACGGGTCCTGCACAGGCACCTCTTAAAAAATTTGGAGCACCTGGGAGCAGCAGAGCAAACAGATGGGTGCAAAATTGGCTGGAAGACAGGAGATAAAGGGTAGTAGTAAATGGGGTAAGATCTACTGAAAGATATGTGACTAGCTGGGTGGCCTCAGAGGTCGCTCTTAGGGCCGATCCTTTTCAACGTATTCATTAGTGACGTAGCAAGAGTATCAAGGGCAACATCACCCTGTTTGCCGATGACACTAAACTAAGTGGCAGACTGGACAGCATAGAGGGAATCAGAGAGCTACAGGAGGATCTTAAAAAATTGGAAACGTGGACACAAATATGGCAGTTAAAATTCAGTGCTAACAAGTGCAAGGTGATGCACCTGGGTAGGGCTAACCCTAAAATAGAATAGTGGTTAAGTGAGATCAAACTTAGCTCCTCGAATGAGGAACAGGATCTGGGGGTCATCATTAGGGATGACCTCAAACAGCAAAATCAGTGTAATAAGGCTTACAGCAAGGCTAGCAGGATACTGGGATGTATTGTAAGGGCTGTGACACGTGGACAGCCAGTTCTGAGTACACTGTGATTTTTTGACATATAAAAATGTGTTACTAATTGTCTCTGCTGAGAAATCTGGTGCTCTTGGAATGACCTCACTCCCCCCCCCCAGGTCTCAGCTAAAAGAAGGAAGCCATGAGATGATTAGAGGCTAGAAGATCCCTAATCAAGGACCTCCTGTTCATCTAAGTTAAAAATAGCTGTAGTTGCTAAGAGGGAAATCATAAACTTTTATAGCATTTAGGGGAAGACTGCAGGTTATGTGACACTGGTTCGAAGTCATAAATGCTTTGAGGTCTGTGTGAGACAGCATACTGCTTATAGATGAAAGGAAATTTACAGACCTGATTGGGAAAGTCACATGGTGAAAGGAGTTTCTGCGGATGTAACCTTAATTATCTTACCTTCTAATATGATAAAATATCCTGGGTGTATGATTTTTCATAAACAAAGGAGGAGCCAGGTGACTTCAAGCAAAGGAGTTGGCAAAGACAGTTTTTTAAACAGTATTCTGTTTTCCTTCAGACACACTTTTCTCTACACTCTGACAAAGAAACATCTTTGAGCACTTTAAGCAAGTATACAGGTAGAGAGAGACAAAATCTAAGTACTGTAGTAGGAATTGCACTGTTAAAACCTTGTTCTTTTAAAAGATTGTATGGTTCTTGTGATATATGGGTCTGTATTTTATATTTTACTTACTTTTATCTATTTTAGTAAAACTCTATTTTTAGAGCCTACTTGGTCTGTCTTTGAATTTATTTTCTTTAACAAGTGAAGTATATATGGTTAAAGCAGACACTGTGCATAAACTTGAATGGTGATACCAAACTACCAAACTGTGAAAAAATAAACTTTTAATCAATCAATCAATCAAACTGGAAAAAGGTAAGAGTAATCTGAGGTCTTTTATTAGTGTTTTTAAGGGTTCATTTCTGTACACCTGGTTAGGTGCCGGTAGGCAAAGATATCTAGCCCCCCAAAGACAGAATTGTCTGAGCCTGTGCATTGGGTACGCTAGCAAGAGAGTCACAGTTTGAATCCCTCCAAGACTTGAGACCAAAGGTTGATTCAAACCCACAAAACAGACAGGAGGATTACCCTGTTTCTGTTAACTGTTCACAAGACTGCACTCGGAAGTTGGCACTTTGGGAGTAGAGGGATGACCTGCTGAGTGGGTTTGTGACAAAAGCCACAGATACCAAGGACAGAGAGGTGATTCTGCCCTTCTACCAGTCCTTGGTGAGGCCTCATCTAGAGTATTGTGTCCAATTTTGGAGGCCGAACCTTAGAAAGGATATTGATAGGTTGGAGGTCTTCCAGAGAAGGGCAACAAAAATGAGACGATACCTTCAGGGAGTCCACTATGAGGAGAGGCTAGAGGCTTTGAACATGTACTCAATGGAAACCAGGAGGGAAAGGGGAGATGTGATCAAAACCTTTAAGTTCCTTAGAGGCACAAACAAAGTGCCACACATAGTGCTTTTCACCAGGAACACCAGATCTACAACACATGGGCATGAGTGGAAATTAAGAAGTGGAAAATTCAGAAGGGACATCAAAAAGTATTACTTATCTGAGGGGGAGGTGGAGCCATGGAATAGACTGGCTCCCGAAATGGTGGCTACAAATTCAGTGTCAAGTTTTAAATGCATGTGGGACAAGGCCTGAGCACAATCACACAGCACTAGAGAAGGCTAAGCTGGACAATTGGGGAACAGGACCCTGGTTTGACAGTAGGTCCTGGGTGACCGTGTTTGAGCAGACTCGATGGACCACAGGTCCCCTTCTGCCATCATTTTCTGTTTCTATTATCATATTTCTTGAAAAGCTGTTCTGTGTGCAATTTGGCCTCCCCACTGACTTTGTATATAACATTGAAAGGGATCACCAAGCCCTCAGCCCTAAGCTTAAGGATCCAAAAGCCAGGCGCCTATCCACAGTAGCTTGGCTTTTTAGTCATCAGACCAAGGAACATGTTCTCAATACAGTCTGGAAAAAGGGTGCTTTGGACTATGAGGGACACTGGGTCTACACTGACCATGATCATGAGCTGTCCATGATAACTCATCGTAAAGAATATCAAAATTTTTTTAAACTCTCTAAGACAAGGAACCTAAATGTCAAACATAGTTCCCTTCTAAACTTAGGGTCTTCTTTCCAGAGGGTCATGAACTGTACCATACAGGAGATGAAGCCCTCACAGCCCTTGCTGCAAAAGACATTTACCCTGCTCCTCAGCAATGCCCTCTTCCACAACAACCAGTAAGATGAGACTGCCACCAGGTTGATCCACCAGTGGTTGCTGACCAAAGAATCCACTTGTTATCCGTACTCCAGGAATTCAAAGAAATTCTGCACCCCTTTCAAGATCATTGAGCTCTTTGTGCCTGCTTAGTGCTGTTTGGTACTTCCTGAACCATAAATGGGGAATGGGTTAGGGAGGTGTTTAATTGGGCCCCGTCTGTTAAATCCATGTCAATCTATTAAATCCCTCTTCACCTTAGCCACTTTGGGTGTTTCTTTTCTTCCTCCTTAGTAATTTCTGTCTTCCTTCCCCTTACCTCTCCCTTCTTTCTTCTTACATAAGTTGTCATCTCGTAGTATACCGAATTTTCTGTCTGTGAGAGTGCCTGGGGCTTTATACAGCAAAAGTTGTGCTGACCCAAACTAATAATGCTGCCAGACTTCCTTCATGGTCTGCATGAATGTGCACACGTTTGTGCTGTGAATGCCATGCGACTGCAGCTCCCCTTTTCTAGCTTACCACTACATGTGGCTCTCCAACTCCAGTCTCCCTAGAAGTGTTTAGCCACCCCAGAATACACCAGTTTCCAGCAGATTGCAGCACTTGAATTACTACTGCATCTGTGCACCCTGATCTGACCTCAGTTGTCTGAGGTGACAGCTAATGAGGGCCTCTAAAGAGTTACTGTATACTTAGCTTGCACTTAATTTGCTAAGATGGTAGTATATCCTCAGAAGCGCCCCAAGCCCTCCAATGTGCTGTATCTGTTGTAGCTGAGCTGTGCAGCTTAGTGTGACTACCCCCTACACACATACATGCTCTATTCTGCCTTATGACTTTACTAGATATTACTTACCCATGAATCCCACTAATTCCCATTTCCTACCCTATTCTAGGCCACTCATCCTTTACGTCCTCATAGCATGAACCCTCAGGGATTTGACCTACCCCCCACCACCACCATCCATAACCTGCTTTATCAATACATGGTTGACAGACTCCAGGCATGGACATGAGACTGCATAACTTTGGATTCTTGTTTGAATATATCCTAAGATTGTTCACTACCTGGCAATTACCCTCTACTATTGGGATGTTTTTTTATTACTGGTGCTATGTTTTCTGTTCAATGGTGTTACAGTGTTTTGTCTTGATACCCTTCCCAATCAGACACAGTAGATGGAATTATACCAGCCCCTATACCTGCCTGTCCCACCAACCAAACTGTTACTAGCCCAGAGTCCAAGGGTCCCCTCTGCTCACATATGATCCTAGCTGGCTCACACTGCTACTCTGACTCATGCTTACTGCCTAGCAGAGGGTGGCATCATTTCTTTCTTGACTAGGGACACTTGTGGCTCCCATGAGCTCATCCTTGCCACTGGTCTCTATTGTCCTTTCTTCTCCACTTTACATGGTTATGTTCAGGTAACATACATAATGGTGGCAGATTTCCCAGAGGGAACCTACATCTCCTATCTGTAGGAGTGCAGTTCCTCCTTGATTTTACAGACACAGGAATGGTGTTACAATGTTCCCTACAAGGAAGTCAATTTCAGGTGGGCCTGTTGCCCCATGCTTAGTTTTTACTGCTATTTGTTCCAGTTTGATACTGGTCTTAGGATTTCTAATTTTCCCTAGATGTGTGGCAATGAGAGGGCTATGAGCCCAAGGCTCGATGGGTGGAGCAACAACGTCACTCCCCCATCAGGCTTAAAAGGTTACATATCCTGGGCCTCACTAGGATTCGTTTTTTTGTTGCAGCCAGAGGCGCCGCCTCCCTTTGCCCTGATGCGCTCTCGTTTTTCTGCTCCATCGTTTTTCTTCACACTTCCGGCAGCCCATTCAGGTACCTCCGTCGCAGTTTCTCTCTCTGCATCCCCCATGTCCATCTCTGTTGTTGGTTCTCATCCGTTCCTTTTTCTCGCTCCTCTGTTTCCTCTGTTGTTCCCTGTGTTTCTGTGGTCACCTCCGGCTGCCAGCTTCCTCCTTTCCCTGCTCGTTTTGTGGCATTTTGATGCTAGCCCCATTCTCCTAAATCTGCCTTCTGGCTGATCTCCGGCGGGACCGGGACTCCCTGCCTCCCGCTGTGTTGCTCTCATTCAGGTAGCATTGCATCGTGCTGCATTCCCCTCCTGACTGCTGCTTTTGTGGCCCGTCCCTCACCCCTCCTTCTATTTTTCCCTGCCGCTCTCATCTCCTATGCCTCACTCCCCACCCTGCATCCCTCGCTGCTCATTCTCTTGCTCTTTGTCAGCCTCATTCCTTCTCTGATATCGCGTCCGCATCTACCTGGCTTCAAAACTTTTCTCTCCACTTGGCTCCATCTTTTCTCATTGCACTCCTCACTGCCTTACCATTCTACCTCAGCTCTCTTGTCTCTTTCATATACTTCACTCCTGTGCCTTATTTCATCAAATTTTGACTTGCTCCTCTCGCTCCCATCCTTCCCTGGATCCCACTCATTGGTTCCATCGCATAGCCCTCCAGTATCTTACACTGTGAATCTTCAGTGGGAGGAATTTTGGTTGGGTTTCAGATGGTTACGGCCTCCATGTGGACTGCATTTATTTCTGGCGAGAGCTGCCTACTTGTTCTACTGTATGGACGAGTCTTTCTTGGCACCGTTTTGCCCAATGGGCACCGTGCTGTACATCCATTATTGCCCTTTTCTATATTGGGTTGCAAGCCAGTCATACCCTACCTCGTTCTGTAGCTTTGGCTCATATGCATTGATGTACTTTTCAACACTGGTTTCACAACCACATAAAAAGACTTTGTCTGGCCTGCAATTGATATTTCTTTTTGGGCATACCTATCACTATTCATATGCCCACCTCATCGATCTGCGGCCCACATGCCACATGTATCAGGTTCCTGATTCCATCCATCATCAGCCATCAAGGATTCCCTCCAGTCATGGCTTCTATCTCTCATCATGCCTCAGTTTTTGCTTGATCTGCCATTCACATCATTGGGCCATCTATAGCTGACTCTATGTGGTCTTCCATCGACTCTGGCCTCCGTGCCACCTCATCCAGCTTGCCCTACTGCAGTTCTCATCTCGTATCGGCTGGGTCCTACTGACCTCCCTACCGTCCTTTGTCCTTTCATACCTCACTTTCCTGTACCAGCCTCCATGGCTTCAATTCATCATTGTACCTCATCCATTTCCTAATGTTACCTTCCTTGTCCCAGCACCTTTTCTAGTACCGGCCATCATGGCTTCACTACACTCTTAGCTTCACTCCTCATCATACATCATCCAATTTTGCTCCTCGATAACTCAACCTGAGTTGCTCCTCTGATACTCCTCCTGAGTGTACCCTCTGGTTCACATACCCTCTGGTTCCGGACATACCTTCTTGGCCTTGGTGTCTACCTCCTTCTGAGGAGCCTACTTATTTCTACTACCTTCGTACAAGTTCATTTTCAGGTTCATTCCTGTCTCCTCCTCTTCACATTCCATACCGGCCATCAAGGATTCCCTCCAATCAAGGTCTACAATCGATGTTTCGTTTTGGGCATTCCTATCATGACTCCTATGCCACCTGATCAACCCACGGCCATCCTGCCGCATGTATGGAGTTCATAACTTCAGTCATCATTCACTCACTTATCTATTTACATCACTTACTCAAGCATTCCTATCACTGAATCCTATGCTACCTCATCGACTACAACCTCAAATCGTTCAATCATTTGTTGGACAGTATCCCCAGCATTATGTATCTGAATGTTTATCACTGCTGTATGTGATTATTGTAACCTTGTTGTTTTATTGTATTGTAATTATTGTAATCTTGTTGTATGGTTGTATTGTAATATTGTACTCTCCCGGATCGTACCTGAAAATAGGCAGGATTTTTTGCCTAGTGCACCTACCCAGTTACCAAAAGCTAATAAATAAATAAATAAGGTCTAATCATTCACATTGCATAATCAAGCATGCCTCATCAGCCTCAGTGTCTGCTCACTTGCATCGCTCAATCAAGCCAGTCTGCATTATCCTTGGTCTCCTCGTGAACACATCTGGAGTCTCCTCATGAGCAGATCTGGATACCCCTTGCTCCTCCGACTTCTACATGAATCTACTCCCTCCCATCGACTACTCGAGCATACCCTTCTCGGGTCCCTGCTGCCTCATATTCCTTCTTAAATCTGTGCTTCTTTGGAGTTTTTTCCCCTATCTCGTCATCATCCTCCCTACTCATATCCCTCGTTAATGAACCATTCTCTTTACTGACATACATCCTCAAATCAAACGTCATCAGCCTGGAGGGAAGGCAACCTAGGCCTTGGATCCCCAGAGGTTTCCTCCTCAAAGGGGTTTTTTCCTCTCCTCCATGCCAATGGTCATAATATTGGTTAAAGTTAGTGCTTTCTTCGGTTAGCTAGGTTCCGCTGTTGGATGGAGGTGGATGGTGGCCCCGGCTTTCCCCTCTCTCTGTCAGCCCTTATCATCTTCTCAGAATTCATTCATCATCCTTGCCTCTTCAAAGCTCTACATCTTTGGGTATTCTTTTTGGGCTTCTTCCTAACCTACCATTAGCCGACGCATTCATTCCCATGACACCTATAGGAGGAACCCTCCTCTAGGGTTCCTAGTGTTGTACCCCTACAGGGTAGTATATCCCATGGATAGAGAGGCAGAAAGCCACAAAGCAAATCAAGTTACACAAGCATCATCTCATCTCATCCAGTTGCGTAAGCACATTGAATGGGAGGGCTTTAAGCCCGAGGTTCAATGGGTGGAGCAACAATGTCACTCCCCCATCAGGCTTAAAAGGTTACACATCCTGGGCCTCGCCAGGATTCGTTTTTTTGTTGCCCACCATCCACCCCCCCTCCTCCAGCAGCTCATCTCTCTTGAACATGGGCTTCTTCCTAACCTACCTTTAGCCGACACATTCATTCCAGTGGCACCTGTAGGGGGGGACCCTCCTCTAAGGTTCCTTGCGTTGTACCCCTACAGGATGGTATATCCCACAGATGGAAAGGTAGAAAGCCACAAAGCAAATCAAGTTACACAAGCATCATCTCATCTTATCTCATCCAGTTGCATAAGCACATTGAACTTCCATTAAGCTGTTTTCTCCTGCTTATATGATTCCTATTAACTGACCATTGTTTTGCTGTCTTTGTGAATGGAAACGGCAAATGGGGGAAGGCACTCATTCCAGCTTACAGTGAATGGCTTGTCATTTGTTATCTTTCTTACAGCCTCCCTATGACTTCTAGACAAACACTTTATTTCTCTACAGTACACTACCGATTATCCAAATTTTGTTAATCTGGAAATTCTAATTATCCGGAATCAAAGCTTGCCCCCCCCCCCCCGATCCCAGTCACCTGTCAAGCGGTTGTCAATTAGACCATTAGCAGTTGTTACCTGTAATCTTTATAAGCTGCCAGTGTGTGTGAAAAAGGATTACAGTGTCTTTGTTACCTGTGTAGCAGTTATGTTACAGGCTGAGAAACAAGTTGAGAAACAGCAATGGCCAAAAGAAAGAGGTCAGTTTGAGATTTGAAGCAAAAGCTTGAGATTCTCAACAAGTTTGAAAATGGAGAAAAAGTGATGGATGTAGAGCAGCACTACAACATTGGAAGCTCCACCGTCAGTGACATTAGGAAAGCTAGTGAGAAGCTGTGTAGCTTTGTAGCTTCCATGGACAGCACAGCAGCGTGTAAGCTGAGGAGAGAAAAACTATGCATCTCTGCCATGATGAGGCGCTTGACAAAGCAGTGTACATGTGGTTTGACTGGATGCGCATGAAAGGTACACCTGTGTCAGGGCCCATCATTAAAGAAAAAGCTAAACATTTCCATCAGCTGCTTCCTGGCGATTCTGTTGTTTTCACAGCCAGCGATGATACTGAACTAAAATGAAATGCATACAGTGACAATGTTTTGGAATTGCAGTAATTTAGAGTTTCTTTTGTATTCTTTTGTATTTCAATAAAGATTTGTCAACCCATGCATTTAATATAACTTACTACTTCTTTTTTCCATTGCAGTCAATACACTTCTATTTATCTGCACGCCCATTCATCACAATATTTTTTATCCCTGTGCTGTTCAGATAAATAAAAGTGTACTGTACTACCATAATGTTAATGGACTCAATAGTCTAATCAAATCTTTACAGCCATAAAAAAACCTCAGATGTTGTCTTCCTCCGGAAAACACATCTGGATGCCCAAGGACATGCAAAACTTCATAAATTTGGCTATTCTCAGGTATATGCCTCTTCCTATGGGTCGGGCAAATAGAGAGGGATGGTGATCTTAATGGAGTACTACAGTCAAAATGTGCAAAAACTTATGGTGAGCAGAGTGTTTTGGTTTGTGTGTGTACTCCTGGTGTGTCCTTCCCTTTGTTTGCTATTAAGACTGTTTTCCTAATTAGCCTGCTAGTTATATGGTAGTTTTATGGTGATTTCCATCTTAGCAAGATTTATTACTCTTCTTTTTCCTACAATGCATCCTGTTCCATGTGACAGTTGCATCCAGGACCACTGATTCTACATGTACCAGAGACAGGAGCCTGATGTTCTGGCCCCCACTAAATATCTTTAAGTCAATATTTCTGTTTTCTAGGTGTGTCAGGTTTAGCAAATAGAGTAAATGTTTTGTTTTTAAAACTTTTCATTTCATCAAACTACACTTAACCATAAAAACACACAAATCACCCCAGATTATAAGTGCTATAATTAGTAAAGACTCCAGCTATTTTCTTATAGAATAACCCACTAAATTGGTCCTCAAGTATTTGCTGAACTGTAAACATAGCCATTGGTGCTAACTAAATAAGGAAAGTTACTTACTGTCACAGCTCTGCTGTTGTAAAATTGACTCTAAACCAGTGCTTGCTAAATCCATGGTCCTGGGTACATCACTGGCACATGGGACAGAAGGCAATGTAGGTACGAGAAGAGCAGAGAGCTATAAACCATGCCAAGATGGAGATCTCCAGGGGCCATAAAATTATTTTAAAATTAGCAGACTAATTTAGAAAAAAAATCCTAATAGCAGACAAAGGGGAGGACACACCAGGACTACACACACAAGTCAAAACACTGCACAACACGTTTTTGCAAATCCTAAGTGTAGCACACTTTTAATACCTCAGCACACTCCCTTCCAGTTGCATAAACAGATAACGGATTGGCATGGCAGATATATTCCAGTGCTTGGAGAGTTATATAACACCATGGTAACTCTAGTCAGTATCTACCTGCCACCGCGCTCTGATGCGTTGGACACCAGATTCCTGCGTGATACTACCCTTGCCAAAACACAAGGAATTTTGCTTTTTGGGGGAGATATCAACCTGCTCATGGATCCTACTATGGAGTACATGGACAGAACTCCCCCAGACAGCCTTCTGCAGCCAAAGTTGGCTACAGCAAATGACACAACTTGGCTCTTACACATTTCTTGCACTCTCCTTCCGATACCAAGGATTGCACTAATTATTATTTTTCTTTTTTCAATTTAGTATGCTTCCCCCTCTTTAGCAGCTGGCCCCCATCAGACCTACCCACTAACCCAGCCCCCTAACCTGCCTTCTCTGGGGCTTAACTCACCTCTTTGACACCCTGACTTACTCCCCAGGGCAGGACCATCAAGAGGGGGCACTACCCTCGATGGAGACTAGGTAGGAGCTATGAAGGACAGGTCCCCTGTCAGCAGGAATCCATGCAGGGGACGTTCTTTGGGCAACTAGTCAGGAAGACCACTTGTGATGGGGCAATACTGGACCTGGTGTTCACTAACACAGACAGTATTGCAGACATCGAGGTGGGAGGCCACCTGGGAACCAGTGATCACTGTACAGTGTGGTTCAGCATAAGGACGGCAGCAGAATCAAGCCACACAAGGGTGTGGGACCTGGACTTCAGAAGGGCAGATTTTAAAAAGATGGGTGAATGCCTCAGGGATGTCCTGGCCGGGGTGGGGTGACCTGGATGGGGTCCAGGAACAGTGGGTGAAGCTATAGAATGGCATAGTGAAGGCAACAAACCTCTGTGCCAAGCAAGTGAGCAAAGGCAAGAGGAAAAAAATACTACTATGGTTCTCAAAAGAAGTGGATGAAACGGTAAATGCTAAAAGGGTAGCATTCTTTTTTTTCCCTCCAATTGTTTAACCAGAAGTGACACACTAAGCTGAAAGCTTGTTTACAGGTGCAACCTTGGAGAACAGGGAAGTTAAGTGACTTGCTCAGTATCACACAGTAGTAAGTAGGGGCTGTGGGATTCAAACCCAGGTCTCCAGATTTGCAGCTCAGAGCCTTAAACCACTGCGCTATACTAAAGGTATAAGGTGACACCGAGGGAGAAGGATAGGGAGGTGTATTAGGAGAAACAGAGGGAGACAGGGAAATCAGTAAGGATCGTGAAGGCACAAACCAAGGAGAGAATAGCCCAGGGGGTAATAAAAGGGGACAAGATATTTTTTAGGTATGTAAGTGAAAAGAGAGACCAGGAGAGAGATTATAAAGTTAAATAGGTCAGGAGGGAGTGTGCAGAGGAGGACCAGGGTAAGGCAGATATCTTGAACAAATACCTTTGCTCTGTGTTCACAGAGGAAGGTGAAGGGAGGAGCCACAAAAAAGTAACAGGAGAACTGGAGGGCAGGAAGTGAACACTAGCCCTTTTTCAGAGGAGAGAGAGTCCTGAAGGGACTCACAAATCTGAAACTAGACAAGGCGATGGGGCCAGACAGGGTGCATTCAATGGTATTGAGGGAACTCAGGGAGGTAGTGGCTGCACATCTGAGAGTCCTATTTAACATCTCACTGGAAAAAGGAGTGGTTCCAGAGGACTGAAAGGAGGGCAGATGCAGTCCCACTTTACAAAAGTGGTAGCAGGGAAGATGCTGGCAACTAAAAACCACTCAGCCTAATATCGGTAGTGGGACAGTTAATGAAGTAACTGCTGAAGGAAAGGACTATAAAACATCTTGAATACAATGGGTTACAAGACCTGCATTTCTGTGCCCTAAGTGCATTTTCTTGCACTTTTTCACATTGAAACCCAGCTGCCATATCCTTGACCACTCCTTGAGTTTTCTCAGGTCCCTGCACATTCTCCCCTCCCCCCCAAATGTCCACCTTTTTGTAGATTTTGGTGTCATGTGCAAAGAGGCAGACCTTGCCTTCCAGTCCCTCTGCAGTGTCACTTACAAAGACATTAAAGAGGACTAGCCCCAGTACTGATCCCTGAGGCACCCTGCTGGTCACCCTCCCTACCTTCTCTGGAGCGGACTCTGTTTACCACTGCTTTTTATCACCTATCCCTTAATCAATTTCTTACCCAGTTTACTACCTTTGAACCCACCTCTAAGCTGCCCAGTTTCCTGTGTAAAACGGTGTTGAAAGCCTTACAGAAATCTAGGTAGCCCACATTCACCATTCCAATCTGATCCCATTCCCTGGTCACCTAGTCACTGAAACCAATTAGATTCGCTTGACGTGATGTGACTTGATGTGACGTGAGAGGAAGAGGAGAGAGAAAGAACCAGAGCTCAAGTAGGGTCTGCGGTGACGCTGTAGGTAAAGGAAAATGGGCAGACTAGGTGGGTCAAGCAGTCCTTATCTGACATCAAATTCTATGTTTCTCCCTGTTGAAGCAAGGCATACAAAGGGGTAAAGGCAAGTTAAAGGGGGCAAACTAAAAGCACCTATAGTGTGGGAATAGAGGTAACACCCTATCTAGGGTAAGGGTTAAAGAGAGTAAAAGAAGCAAAAATGGAAAATTTTAAAACATCCTATCTTGGGTCATGTAGCAAAGGAGTTAAGCAAAACAAAACAAGGAAAAATTAAAAACTCCCTATCTAGGGTAAGGGTACACGTTCTTCCAGTTAACATAGTGAGTGTAGGAATGGGACTATTGGGAGTGGTGCAGTGTAGTGCCTGTGGAGCGGCAGTTTTCTGAGAGACCTTCTGGAGACTGAGGTGGTGCCTCATCTGTATGCAGCTCTCTGGGCTGAGGGAGGTAGTTGCTAGACTCCAGGCTGAACTGGCTAGGATTCAGGGGACCTCATCCCCTACCCAGGGGCCACCACATCTACCACTGTTGCCCCAGAGGATGCCAGTAATGAGAGCCAGTTTGACTGTGGTGGCTCAAGGAGGGTGGTGGTGGTGGGTCGGGGGCACATTCCTCTGCCGGTACCACTACAAAACTCATTTAACACACTGGTGGGATAGGACTGCTAGGAGGAAGCACCCATGGCAGTGGCCAGAGAGGATGTGGGGTCCTCCCTAGAGGAGGCCCCAAGGTGGGGGAAGAGGACCCCAGCAGAGGAGGAAGCAACTTCTGGTGGGAGACTCGATCATTGGGGTGATAGATTTGGAAACAAGAAGGGAAGGAAAGAGACAGGTGAGGTTCCTACCTGGTGCCTCTGCTCAGAGGGATGGAAAGCAGATCATAAGGAGCACTAGGATGGCAGGGCAGGAGGAGGAGCTGGATGAAACTGTCCACCTCTAGACAAACAACCTGGCTATGGATGGGTCAGGAATTGTGCAGTGGGATTTTAGAGAGCTGTGGATGGGTCTTACGCAGGTAGTGTGCTCAGTGGCTTTCACATAGGTGCTGTCTATCTATGGCAGGGGAAAGATAGGGATCTCTGCACAAGGAGCTTCAACCCATGGTTGAAGGAATGGTGTAGAGAGGAGTGGTTCAGCTACACTGGGGACTGGGGACCCACCTGGAGAGATAAGGGCCTAAACAGGGATGATGGCCTGCATCCATCTGGGAAGGGAACCACAGTCCTCATGGATGGTTTAAATGTTTCTCTGATGAACATTTAAACTAGCCAAGGGGGGAGGTGGAAAAAAAAGCAGGGAGGCATAAATAATAATAGTAATAATAATAATAATAAAACTTTATTTATACTGTGCCTTTCTTAAAACCAAGGTGCCTTTACAACATCTATGCATAAAACAATAAAATAAACACAAATCCAATAACAGCTGAATTCATAAAATGCAATAAAATCATCATCAGGGGTAAGCCTTTGACCATAAATGGGTCTTTAAGGCCTTTTTAAATTCCTCCACGGACACACACTGCCGAAGTGGATGGGGTAGAGAATTCCAGTGGACAGGGGCTGTGTATATAAAAGCACGGGCCCCCAAAGATTTTAAGGAAACCCTTGGAATCTCTAGCAACCCCTCGTCTGCCAAGCGGAGCAATCGTCTAGGGCAGTAGGATACCAGGAGCTCTTTCAAGCAGTCCAGGCTCAGTCCGTGTAGGGCTTTGTAAGTCAGAAGACTGACTTGAAAGGTAATCCGCCACTGTATTGGCAGCCAGTGCAGATTGCGCAGGACTGGAGAAATATGACAGGCATGAGAAGTACTTGTCAATAGCGGGGCCACGGTGTTCTGCATGAGCTGCAAGCGGTGGATATCAACCCCTGGTAGCCCTAGATACAGGGAGTTGCAGTAATCAAGGCACGAGGTCACAAAGGCGTGGACCAATGTAGGCAAGTCACCAGACAGAAGTAGGTTCTTAATCCTGGAGATGTTCCTCAGATGGTAAAAGGCTGATTTAACGACTGCCAATACCTGCGATCGCAGAGTCAGCCTGTCACCAAAAATCACCCCCAAGTTCCACAGCCATTCAGAGGTAGGAAGCTGGATGCCACCCAGAAAAAGTCCTGCGGGCAGACCAGCTCCCATCCCATCTATCCGGTGACCCAGGTCCACAACCATCACCTCCATCTTCTCCGAGTTCAACCTCAGCCAGCTTGAATTCTTCCAGTACTGGATTTCAGTGAGGCAGTTGCTAAATACCGAGACAGCTCTATCCTGGTCGGGTGCAAAAGATAGGCAGAGCTGGGTATCATTAGTATAGCAGTGAAACCTCAGCCCATACCTTCTTACAATGTCTCCGAGGGGTAGCATGTACACTGCAAACAACATGGGGCACAACACTGAACCCTGAGGAACTCCACAAGACAGAGAGACTGGGCCAGAGGAATTAATCCCAGATACCACCCTCTGAATTCTGCCTGTGAGGAAGGCTCTAAACCACCTGAGGACTGTACTAGACGGGCCACAGATGAACCTCAGGCATTCGAGAAGTACTCCATGGTCCACAGTGTCAAATGCTGAAGCGAGATCAAGAAGAACCAAGATGGAGCAGCTCTTTAGATCTCTTGCCATCAAGAAATTATTGAGCACCCGAACCAGCTCTGTCTCGGTACTATATCTCTTTCGAAAACCAGACTGGAGTGGTTAATAAATGTCACGGATGGTCAAATGGTTCTCCAGTTGTACGGCCACTACTTTCTCAATCACCTTCCCCACAAAAGGGAGGTTAGAGATTGGTCTGTAGTTAGCATGGCAGTCTGGGTCCAGAGAAGCTTTCTTCAGGAGGCACGTTACCACCACCGCCTTCGGGGAGCTGGGGAACTCACCCATCTCCAAGGAGTACCAGACTATCCGTGTAAGGACCAGGCCGATAATATCAGAGCAACCTTTTATCAGGGAAGTTGGGCCCAGATCCAAACTACAGCATGTAGGGCACATACCCTGGACAATCCGCATGACATCAATGAACTCCGGCTGGTCAAAGGGACTCCAGGAGAGCCTAGGGACCATGACCAGGCACCAATCCACAGCTTCTTCTATTGAGGATGTAGGCTGGAGTGCCGCCCCTGATGTCGGCCACCTTAGCCACAAAGAAGCGAGCAAGCTCTTCACACTCAACTTGTGAAAAGGCTCTTCAAACCTGCAGACAGGCTGGGTTGCAGAGTCTGTCTACAGTTCAAAAGAGCTGAGCTGGTCGGTTCTGAGCAGCCACCATCTCCCCAGACAGGAACTCCGCCTTCTTACGGGAGATTGCGGAATGATAAACTTGATAATGTTACATCAATCTAAGATGGTCGGGTCAGCATCACGGGTGGATCTCCGCCAGCAGTGCTCTAATCTTTGTCCATGTCACCGCATCTCCCTCAAAGTCCCATCAAACCATGGAGACCGAGGGAGAAGGGGGAGGAGAGGACAAACGCAGATGGGAGCAATTGAATCCAGAGTGGAGAAGATGGCTTTATTATATGCCAAAACCAAGGCATCTGGGTCACTGCTCACTCCAGAAGGCTCTGATAGGTCAAGCACCACTGCCAGGCCATCAGAGCTTACATCTCGCAAAGAGCGGTACCTGACCATCTCCACAGGGGTAGGCCTATGAAGGGGGGTGCAAAACCTGAACTCCACAGTGTAATGATCGGACCATCTGACAGGTTCCACACCCAGATTGAAGGCTTTGATCCCCAGGAGGAAGACTAAGTCCAAAGAGTGACCACCTTTATGAGTTGCAGAAGTAACAACTTGTGTAAGGCCCATAGATGTCATCAATTGGAGGAAGTGTTGTCCAAACTGCGAGAGTTCGTCATCAACCCAGGTGTTGAAGTCACCCAGGACCATCAGCCTGGGCGACTCGAACACCATGTCAATCATGAAGTCCACTACTTCCTCCAGAAACTGCTTCTCATCATCTGGTGGATGGCAGATGAGAGCGATTCTGCAACCCACACCTGCCACTACAGTACACTCAAATGACTCAGCCCCCTCAGCTGGTATACTTGATAAACTGCCCCTCTCCAAAGGTTGAAGCAGAGAGAAAGGAGGACTCAAGGGGAGGTAAATCCTCCAGGGTGCAAAATAAACAAAAAAAGCAGTATGGATGAAATGAAGGGGGATGAGAACCCACGCTTTAAAAAGAGAGAGGAGAAGTAGGCAGGGCAAAAAGGAAACAAGGGGTAGCAGGCAGATTGCTAAAAAAAATGTAGGTCATGTGTGCAAACGCAAAAAGTCTAGGACATAAACTTCTGGACCTTGAGAACATCATGGCAGAAGCAGACCTGAGTATTGTGACCATTACTGAGTCATGGTGCACAGGAAACCATAACTGGGACATGGCCACACCAGGCTATACTCAGTTCAGGAAATATAGGGTGGGAAAGAAAGGAGGAGGGGTGGTACTGTATGTAAGAGAGAGTATCAAAGTGATGCAGACACAGGAAATTCAGTTGCAAATGGAGGGGTTGGAAGTACTGTGGGCTGCTCTGGAGATGGGAAACTGAGCCACTATTCACACTGGCATGATCTATGGTATAGGGCATTTCTAGTGGTGGTAGGAGGAAGTAGCCTGTTGGTTAACTAGGATCTGCAGCTTATCCAATAGGTAGGGAAATGTGCAGACCAGGTGAGCTAAGTAGTCTTTATCTGCCATCAAAGTCTATGTTTCTATGTATGTTTCTATCTACAGACATCCAACACTGGGGGAAAATGTTGATAAGACACTAGTGGAAGCCACTGGCACATTGGCAGAAAAAGGGGAGATGCTGCTGGTGGGGGATTTCAATCTGCTGGATATAGACTGGAGCCTCCCAGCTGCAGCTTCAGCTAGAAGCAAGGACATCCGGACTCCCTGCAGGAGCCGTTTCTCAGGCAACTAGTCAGGGAGCCCATTTGTGATGGGGCAATACTGGACCTGGTATTGACTAAGAGGGACAGCATTGCAGACATCAAGATGGGAAGCCACCTGGGGACCAGTGGTCACCATACTGTCTGGTTTAACATAAGGATGGTGGTGGAAGAAAACCACACAAGGACGAGGCTCGTGAACTCCAGGAAGGCAATTGTTTTAAAAATGGATGAATGCTTCAGAGGCAACCTAGCAAGCGGTATGATCTGGGTGGGGTAGAGGAATGGTAGCCTAAGCTAAGGGAAGGCACAGTAAAGGCAACAAACCTCTGTGCAAAGGAAGTGAGCAAAAACAAGAGGAAAAAGAGACCACTATGGTTCTTGAAGGAAGTGGCTGAAAAGATAAAGGCTAAAAGGGTATCTTTCAGAAGGTATAAAGAGGCACACAGAGAAGAGTACAGGGATGTTATCAGGAGAAGCAGAGGGAGGCAGGGGAATCTGTGAGGAGTGCAAAAGCGCAAACAGAGGAAAGAACAGCCCAAGGGGCAATGAAAGAGGACAAGGCATTTTTTAGGTGTATAAGTAAAAAGAGGAAGACTAGGGGAGGGATTGTGAGGTTAAGAAGGGCAGGTAGGTACTGTGCAATAGAGATCAGGACAAAGCAGATATCCTGAACAAATACTTTTGTTCAGTCTTCACAGAGGAAGGAGAAGGGGATTTATTTTCCCTGTATTTATTTGTTTTTTGATAATTAGGTAGGTGCACTAGACAATAAATATGCCTATTTTCAGGCATAACCCGGAAGAATACAAGTCACAAAACAATCCTGAAACTTAGTACAAAGAAACAAAGAAACAGTAAATACACAGTGTAAAGGGTAAACTAGTTACAGATACAAAAGCAATTGAAAGATCTTAACCCTGCGGACAGGTTGATTATGATGGCAGATTTCAACCTACCAGGGATAAACTGGGACTCCCTTAGCAGTAGTTGTGGGGTAGAAAATACATACAGTATATCGACGTATTCAGTCAAATAGGACTGGAACAAATAGTTAAGCAGCACACTACAGGGGATAACACGTTGGATTTAGTATTACCAAATATAGCTGATCTTATCCAGGCATGTCAGGTTACAGTACCTCTAGGTGACAGTGACCACTGTATGGTCAGATTTACAATAGATGTAAATAATGCCGTTCCAACTGGCAAGATCACTACTCTGGACATTGGCAAGGCGGACTTTGATTCCATTAGGTATAAAATATCTTCCTGGGATTGGACACATGAATTACAAAATAAAAGGCTAGCTGTAATGTGGGATATCTTTAGTAACACAATAAACAAATGATTAAAGGATCACATACCACTGAGACCCAAGCACTGTAAAGGAGGAAGCACACCCTATTGGCTAAATAAAAAAAATTAAAAGCTTATTAATAAAAAACAAAAGCTTTATGGAAACTTGATGTGCAAAAAGAATGAGGCAGGATGGATAAGGTATAGAAATTTACAAAGGAAGGTCGAAAAAGAAATAAAGAGGGCAAAGGCCAAGTACGAACTCCAATTGGCCAACAAAATGAAAGACAACTATAAGGCATTTCATGCTTCTATAAATCACAAAAGGGGATCAGGGAGAACTGTAGCATCACTTTTAAATCAGGATGGCACGGTAGTTTCTTCGGATAAAGAAATGACTGACATACAGAATAAGTATTTTGCCACCATTTTTGTTGATAAAAATAAACATAACAGTAAGA
Organism: Neoceratodus forsteri; assembly: GCA_016271365.2. Lineage (NCBI taxonomy): Eukaryota > Metazoa > Chordata > Ceratodontiformes > Ceratodontidae > Neoceratodus > Neoceratodus forsteri. The sequence continues at coordinate 1,731,178,701 of CM057456.1, forward strand.
GCAAAACATTTAACGTTACACACAGCCCTATTCAGATTGTTTTGGAAAATATTAGAGACAGACTGAAACAGCTAGACCAAAATCAATCCCCGGGACCGGATGGTTTACATCCGAAACTCATCAAGGAGTTGGCATACAAACTAGCACCCCACATTAGCTTCATTTTTCAGATAGGGGGAAGTGATAGAGCCATGGAAAATAGCTACAGTGATTCCACTGTTCAAAAAAAGGTAGTAAAAACTGTCCAGCTAACTACAGACCTGTAAGCTTAACATCCACCCTATGTAAGATATTGGAAGGGATTATTAAGGAGTACATCACAGAGCGTATTCAAGAACATAAGCAAGCAAATAGTTCACAGCATGGCTTTACCAAAGGTCGATCACGCCAAACTGATATGTTAGAATTCTACAACAGGGCTAGCAAGAGCTTAGACATAGGTAGATCAGTGGACATAGTATTCTTGGACTTTACTAAAGCCTTTGATAAGCTACCTCATGATGAGCTAGTTCAGGTTCTACTTAAAGTGGGCTTACATGAAAATGTCATCTCATGGGTTCACTCCTGGTTACTAGACAGGAAGCAACGGGTCAGTGTAAAGTGTGTACTCTCGGACTAGACAGACATTACAAGTGGGATGCCTCAGGGCTCTGTTCTAGGTCCATGTCTTTTCAATATCTATGTTACATCCCTTCAGATTGAACACCCAAATTTATGGATGACAAAATTTGCGGATGATTGTAGGGTGGGGGCAGAGTTAACAAACCCAAGCGATACAACTAGTCTATAGGAGTCCCTGAACCACATAGACAAGTGGTGTAACATCCATAAGCTACAATTAAACCCAGAAAAGTACACAGTTATGCACTTAGGGAGGAAAAGCTAGCCCAGACAGAGGAGGAGAAGGATCTGGGTGTGCTCATCACAGGGTCAATGAACAACTCGGCACAGTGTAGGAAGGCAGCTGCAAAGGCCAACAAAATGCTGGGTTGTATTGCAAGGGGTATATCCTCAAGGAGGGAGGAGGTGATTCTGCCACTGTATAGGTCATTAGTTAGACCACACCTGGAGTACTGCGTGCAGTTCTGGCGTCCGTATCTGAAAAGGGACATTAAGTTACTGGAGGGAGTGCAGGCGCGGCGACAAAGATGATCAAGGGTCTGGGGACTTATCATAGAGGGGAGGTTGAAGGAGTTGAACATGTACTCACTGGAGGAGAGGAGAGACAGGGGACATGATTGAAACCTTTAAATACATGAAAGGAATAAACAAGACAGGTACAGAGGGCTGTTCAAAGTAAGGGAGGGGAGGGCCACCAGGGGCCATGATATGAGACTGGAGCGAGGAAGGTTCAGGAGGGAGATGAGGAGACACTTTTTTACAGAGAGGGTGGTGGCTGGGTGGAATGCGCTACCTGCAGAAGTGGTATGCAGTAGAACAGTGGACTGCTTCAAACGAGGATGGGACAGGACAAGGGGGAGGGTTAATGAAGGGGAAGGGTGGAAGGGAGGGGCAGCTGCAGAATAAGGGGTGCTAGCTGCACATTCGAGCAGACTTGATAGACCTCTAGGCCTTTATCTGCTGGCAAATTTCGTATGTTCGTATGTTCGAAAAATCCAAAGATCAACTATTGCCTGGCCAATACAGCTCTTAGAACCATAAATGAAGAAAGAGATGTGGGCATTATTATTTCTAACGATCTGCAATTCGGAACACACTGTAGGGAAGTGCCAGAAGGCAAATGGCATTTTAAATTGCATTATTAGGCATGTCTGTAGCAGGAGGAGAGATGTTTTGGTACCACTGTATGGCTCGCTAGTCAGACCATTATTAGAGTATAGCGCACAAGTGTGGTCTCCTTATAAAAAAGGCGAGATTGACATGCTGGAGAGGATACAAAAAAGGGCAACACACACTATATCAGGTTTGAAAGGGATGGATTACTCCAGCAGATTGAATGAACTAGATATGTTCTCACTGCATTATAGAAGGGAAAGAGGAGACATGTGCCTGCTATTTAAGGCCCAAACAGATGATGATCTATGGGACAGATTGGGGCTTAAATTCGGAGAGCAATTCTATCAGACTAGGGCACACCCACTTCAATTGAATGGGGAGAAATGCACATCATGGAAAAGACAAAAATGGTATAACCAGAGGGTAATACCATGGTGGAATGCCCTTCCTTTAGAAACGGTGGGCAGCACTTCAGTCAACAGCTTCAAGCTGAAGTTAAACGAACTAAACAGAATGGGAATGTTTACTTTTTAAGTAATATGTGAGCACAAAGGAACGGAAGTCTGTACAGCTCTGTAGAAACCTATGTACTGTATGTAACTAAATACAAAGTAACAAGAAGAAAACAGCACAAATAATAATGAAATACAGTACAAAAACATTAAAATATACAATGTAAAGGGTAAAGTAGTTGCAGATACAAAAGCAGTTGAAGAATAAATACATTGTAACAAGGAGGAAATTAGTACAAAAGCAGCAAAACCAGAAATGAGCAAAGCAGTGTGGCTAAACAATTTAATAACAGACAATAAGCATCATACATAAGTCCAGCAGATTAAGCAGCAAAGACGAGCACAAGTCAGGTAGCATAGGTCGGGTGATCAAGGAGGTAGGAAGCAGGTACAGGAGTCAGAGACCAAGAGATAGGGGTGTAGCTCCCTTTTGAAGCAGGCATGAGAGGGGGAGAGTCAGTTGGACAGAGGCAGGGAGTTCCAAAAATTCGGGGAAAATGGGAGAAGACCTGGGATCCCATAGCCGTCATACGCCTGGGAGCAGATAGTGGGGACTGGTCACAAGATCGAAGGGGGTAGGGGAGGCTCAGTGGAGTCAACATAAAGGCTTGGGAGGAAGGAACCCCATTTCTAATAATTTTATTTGTTATGGTGCCAAGGGCATAGGAGCTGCTGGCCTCAGGAGATAGCCAGTTTAGGCCTCTGTGAAGCTGACAGAGGTGGGTAAGATGATTTGATGCCAGAGCAAAATGACAAATATTGTTGTAGGTGGTATTCCATTTGTGGAGGTTGGCTTTGGCAGCATGTACGAAGGCGGCAGAACCATAGGTGAGAGAAGGAAGGAGACTGTCCTGTGCAATGGCAATTCTGGCAAAGGGTGTGACAGCATATCTGGTTTTATAGGCTCAGCTTGGAGTTAACAGCATTACAAGTATTAGAGATGTGTTGTGCAAAGTCCAGAGAAGGGTCAAGTGTAATTCCAAGGTATTTGAAGCTGGTTACATTTTCAAGGAGGGAGCCATCACTACTGTAGATGGATAGTCACACAACACACTTTCTTAATCTAGGGGCAAATCCAAATAACATAAAGTGGGTTTTGCTGGCATTTAGTCATAGCTTATAATTAATGGTTTGTGTTTTTTCCCATAGGAAAAAGCGTGTGTAAATTGCCATTATAAAGGAGCGTTTATAACGGCAATCACGTGCCACCTTCCTATGGTAAAGAACCACGAGTCAGAGCAGTGTCTCGTGCCGCTGTAGCTGTCTCTCCCTCGTCCCACACACTGTCAGAAATCACTCACCTCAGGGCAGCCGCAATCAACATCGAAACTCTGCTGGTAACTGCGACTGACTCCTCATTCAAAACTCTCCCCCTTCAGGTCACCTGATGCACTCACCACGGCAACCAGAATCTCCTCGACAACTAGCATACTAACAGCTCCCGCAGTTCCACTTTCAACTTCAACTTACTTTCCTTATTTAAAACGTTAAAGTTAATAAATTCAAAGAAAATGTAACAATTCAAACCATTTTTGCTTCTTTTTTTTTATTTATGAAATTTTCTGATTTACAGCCAGCTGTATGTCAAAAATACACATCAATTAGTGAGGTACGCAGACCCCCTTAAGTCAGATACAGGTACTATGACAGTTGTCTAAGGTACAAGATACTTTAGTCCATGACCTGGGGGAGGCCCCTTAGTCGTTTTAACAGGAGAAAAGTTCGGGTTTGACTTCTTGTAGAGCAATGATCCTCTCACCTACAACTATCCAGAATATACATAGTGTCCAAAATATTAACTCCCTTGTAGAACTTCAAAGTGGGGGGGGTATGAAACACAAAGGGCCTAAATGCTGCAGGTAAATACACAGACTGCCTGGGCTCAATTAAGTTATGTTACCCTCTGCCAGATTCTGGTAGGCATGGCATCCTACTCTGGGGGAGGAAGATATCAAAACCGGATTTTAATTTAGTTCACAAACTGAGAGATGCTTATTGCATCAATCTATAAGTTACAGCATAGACCTATTATATTAATTATAGTAACTTTTAACATATAGCAACAAGAGGAATAACAGTTATTTTATCAGCTTCTCCAGCAACATTTATTTTTCTACCCTTTAGGTAATTACATTTGGTGTGTTATAATATAAACTCCAAATGGCACTATAAGGCCTTCAGCCCTCATCATCTGAACACTCTTTAGTCAGCATTAGACTTTGAATTAGCTTTTCAACAAAAATAGTAGCTGCAGCTGGGTCGACAAATACATGAGTTTTGGAAGCATGTTTTACCAACAGTCTCGCCGGAAAGTTAAGTTGAGCTACAATACCGTTTTGAAGGAGTTCCTTCTTTATCAGCTGCAGTTCTTTTTTTCGGGCTTGAGTTTGCACCGATAGGTCTGGGAAGAAGGAGAGACGGTGTCCTTCCCAGTGAGTCTCACCTCTAGAACGAGCGGCCTGCAAGACAGCAATCCTGGCATCTGAGTTAGAAAGCGTGACTATCGCAGTGCATTGTTGCTGCATCCCACCTCTGGGCTTCTGACGCTAAGGGATCGAGAAGGCTCTCAAAACAGCGGTCCCCGAGTCTGGTGGCAGTAATTGTAGATCCCGAAAGATTAGTTTAGTAATAGCAGGTACCAGTTCCCCCGATCCAGCATATTTGTTAGGAAATCCCATGATTCGAATATTAGCCAGTCGTTGAAAATTTTCTAGATTTTCCATCTTTGCCCTCATCAAGTTTAGGTCTCTTACACATGCTGCGCTATACTGCTGCTGGTGCTTGCCTTCAGCTTTAAGCTCTGCGATTGCGGTAGTATTTTCCTGGATCCAACGATCATTTTCTGTTAGTTTAGCTACGACCACAGCTACGCATTTATTCGTTTCATCACCTGTTGCTTGGATCTTAGTCAGCACAGCAAAAATTTGTGAGGTCGGTAGCTCCGTTGAGGGCTGCTCCTTAGTCAAGGTAGGCCCTGCGTTGCTCGTCGACCTGTGGGAGGACAAATAAGAATCTAAGTTCTGGGATGAGCATTTGGCATCTTTTTGGGGGCTCATCTTAGCGTAGGAGTATTCAGGCATACACCACCACCGAAAAGGAGTCTATATTTTGGGTTTTTCCTTTCTATTTTAGGCTTTTTTCCTATAACGAAGCTGGAGCTCTCTCAGGATGCTGCCTCCATGTTGCTGCTCAGCAGCGCCCCCCCCCCACCATTTTTGTTTCTTAACAAAAGTTCAACCACTTTCCAAAAGGTAAGACTACCTTGTACTATTATTGATGACAGGAACGCACAGCAGCACATATTTTGTATAATTGTTGAGGCAAAAAAACACAAACCAACAATTATATAAAATAAAAAAAACTGGTCAGGTGTATAAACTCAAAGTTTACACACACACCCTAGGGGTTAGATGCTATGCATAAACCCCTTGAGCTTCGCTCTCTGGGTTTATGTAGCATCTAGCCCCTCGGGTGTGTGTAAACTTCTTGTTAAACACCCTGACCCATATTTTATTCTATTCTATTTGTTATAGGAGAGCCAGGAGTGAATTTTGCAGAAATCAGAGGTAAGGGTAGTGTTGAGGTCAGCAAGCTATTTAGAGCTAGAATAGAGCACTAAGTCATCTGCACATCTGCATAGAGCAGAGAGGAGCAGGATGTGGTATTTAGGGATAGGTCATTTATAAAGATAGTACAGAGGAGGGGACCAAGGATAGATCCTTGTGGAACACCAATGTTAAAGGTGGACAGATTAGATATAGCTGAGTTGTATTTAACAGATTATTGTCTGTCAGTGAGGTAGCTGTTATAAAAGGGGTTCCATGTCATAACCGTAAAAATACAACAGCGCCTCACAAAAACAGCCACTACTAAAAAACAAAAAGCAATACACCTCACAACACTATAGCGAGCTATATAACAGCACTCCTGCAAAACATCCCTACTGTATCTCATTCATTTTGTGGGGGGCTCTGCCCCCACACCCCCCATTTGCAGGCGGCTTTGCGCCCCGTGCCCCCTACTTAACTAACTCCAGAGGTGGCGTAACATGAAGGAATGGGGAATTCTCCATAGAGGGGTCTACATTGAGGGGAGCAACCTGGAGTAGAAGGCAACATGGCTGCCCAAGCAACCCCTCATATCCTGCAAACTTTACTACTCCCCACCATACAATTCAAGAAAACAGCACTTCAAAAGCGCTAACCTAGGGCTGTGCTATAAAAAGCACATAGCCCTATCAACATTCGTTATTTTCTAGTCACTGTTTTGTAGTTGCTGTACTCACGTGCTACCTATACGAGGTAATCACTTCAGGGGATATACCAAGGGATAACATTTCAGAGTTTAGAAGAGAATGGTCTACTAACTCAAAGGCCTTTGTAAGGTCAGTGAAAACTGTACCTTTAAGTAGTCCATTATCCATGGCAACTTTGGTATGGTTTGTGAATTTGAGAAGAGCAGTGGTGATACTATGACCTTTCTGAAACCATGTTGGACATCAGAGAGGAGGTTGCGGTCATGGAGATAGTTAATGGTTTGGACAGAGACAATTTTTTTCTAGAAATTTACTCAGGACTGAAAGGATAGCTATAGGGTGATAACTGGCAACATATTTAGAGACACCCTTCTTAAAAGCAGGAACAGCCTTAGCAACCTTCCAGATATCAGGAATAATCCCTGAGCAAAAGGACAGATTAAAGATCCTAGCTAGAGGGGAGGCATGGAGTGGGGCAGCAAATTTTAACAGACTAGGCTCAAAACCATCAGAGCCTACACTACAGTAGATGGAGATAGAGATGGAGTTAAGTAGCTGACACACCTCCATACTAGAGACTGCACATAGGTAGAAATGAGGGGTAGTATCAGGAGTGTTCTTAGAGAGGAAGGGCATGGAAGTTAGGAATGTCAAGACTAGACAGGTGTATCTGGAAAGGCCAGAGAAGTGAAGGTTGAAAGCATTGTCACTAGTGACAGGTTTCTTACAGTGAGTACTGTCAAGCACCATATCATTAGTGGACTGGGTGTTCTTACCCCCCCCCATAAACCTTTTGATGTGATTCCAGAATTGTTTGGCGTCACCAGCAGCATCGAGCAACAGATTTTGACAATAGGAGATCTTTGCAAGGCGTATGGCTTTTTTACAAGTGTTTCTCTTTGTCCTGTACTCCATCAAATCAGCCGGTAAACCAGAAGTCTTAAATTTGGGATGAGCCACATAAAAATAACAGGGGCACTGGAGAGGGAGAGGTAGACACAAGTCCCTTTATAGAGGAGTGAGTCCTGAGAGGACTTGCAAATCTGAAAGTAGTCAAAGCTATGGGTGCCAGATGGGGTACACCCAAGGGTACTGAGAAAGCTCAGGGAGGTACTGACTGCACCTCCAACAGTCCTTTTTAGCAACTCACTGGAAACAGAAGTGGTTCTAAAAGATTGGGGGAGGGCAGATGTAGTCCTGCTTCACAAAACCAGTAGCAGAGAGGAGGCTGGCAACTATAGGCCAGTCAGCCTTGCATCAATGGCAGGGAAGCTAATGGAGTCACTTCTATAGGAAAGATTGTACAGTATCTTGAATCCAATGGATTACAATACCAGAGGCAACATGGATTCACAGGAGGAGGTCATGTCAGACAAATCTGATAGATTTCTTTTACTGGGTGACCAGAAGAACAGATCAGGGTAGGGCAGTGAATGTGGCCTGCTTAGATTTCGGTCAGGCTTTTTTAATTTTACTTTCTGTTTATACTCCTCCCCTCCCGCTGCACTCCACTCCCTCCGGGAGATGCCTATGGCTGTTCTAGTCCCCACCTCCTACCCGTATCCCATGGTGGTCCATCCTCCACATGGCCTTGGCTTACCCCAGGCGGGGACGAGGTGGGGCAAGCACCCGACCCTGAGCTCACAGGGCACCAGTCACCGGGGCAGGTAGGGTATTGGGGATCGGGCCTGGCGCTCCGTCTACCCAGGAGTGCCGTGGGTGGGTTTTTTTTCCCATGTTCAGGGGGAGTGGCCTATGCCCCGACGTCAATGTGTCTCCACCAACGTCCGCTACTTCCCAACCCTCTGTACATTCATGTGCCTGCTATACCTCCGGCTTCCGCCAGAGGCCAGTCAGGCACCGAGCATGTATCCCCCTCCCTCCCAGGAGAGGAGAGCTGTCCTCGGACGCTCAATCCTCTCCCTCCCCTGTCAACCCCAATGTCCTGAGCTCATTCCTGAACCCAGGTCACTAGTGTGGTGCGAGGTGTGGCGTCCAGCGCCTCAACCCTCAGCGTCACCGGGCCGGCTTCGGTAAGGCTTTTGACACTGTTCCACGTAGGAGACTCATAAAGAAACTGAGCAGCTTAGGGGTGGGTCCAAAGGTGGTAAACTGGGTAAGAGATTGGTTAAGGGATAGGCAACAGAGGGTTGTGATACATGGAGTTCACTCCAGGGAAGACAGAGTGACCAGCAGGGTGCCACAGGGCTCAGTAGCAGTGTCTTTATAGGTGACATTGCAGATCAGCTGGAAGAGAAGGTCATCCTTTTTGTGGATGACACCAAAATCTGCAATAGGCTGCATACTCCAAAGGGGGTGCAAAGAATGTGTAGAGACTTGAAAAAAACTCAAGGAGTGGTCAAGGGCATGGCAGTTGGGTTTCAATGTAAACATGTGCAAAATCATGCACTTAGGGCACAGAAACCCTTCCCAAGCACAGAAACCCAAAGGGGAGTACAATATGGGAGAATAGGTATTGATGATCACTAAGCAGGAAGGGGAACCGAAAGTAGTCATATCTGATGATCACAAAGTGGTAAGACAGTGCCATAAGGCAGTGGGTAGTGCCAGTCAGATATTGGGGTGCATAGAGGTATCATCAGCAGAAGGATGGAGGTGGTGTTGCTACTTAAAGACCACTGGCGAGATCCCACCTGGAGTACTGAGTCCAGTTCTGGAGAACACATCTCAGTAAGGCCATAGACAGAGTGGAGGCAATGCAGAGGAGGGCATCTAAAAGGTGCAGGGTCTACATCAGAAGCCCCATGAGAAGAGACTGAAGGACCTCAATATGTACACCCTAGAATAGAGAAGAGTGGGAGGGATATGTTAGGGACCTATAAATATCTCATGGGGATAAATAAGGTACAGCAGGGAAGTATTTTTCAGAGGAAACAATGCACAAGAATAAGGAGGCATGCAATAAAGCTGGAAGGGAGTAAATTAAAGAGATGTGAAAAAGTACTTCTTCACTGAAAGAGTGGTGGATGCCTGGGACAGTCTTCCAGTGGAGGTGGTAGGGGAACAAGCAGTGGTGGGCTTCAAGTATGCATGGGATAGGCACAAGGGAATCTTAAAGGGAAGCAAGGGGGAAGGGAGCCAGAGATCAAGTAGGGTCTGTGGTGACAGTATAGGCAGTGGAAAAAATAGACTTTGTGGGGCAAAGCAGTCCTTATCTGCCATCATATTCTTTGTTTCCATGTTTCTATCATGGAATCGGAGCTCGCTGCAGCACTCACAAAAAGGAAAACCTATAAATGTCCTGGCCCTGATTGGGTTTTCAGTAGAATTTTATAAAGAGGAATTATTCCCACCAGTCTTAGAAACTTTCCACCATGTGCAGACCTCTGGTCAGACCCCTGACACTTTCTTGTTATGCCACCATTTTTGCAATCCTAAAATCTAACAGAGCCCCAACCAGAGGGAATTCTTACAGATCTCTCTCTCTCCATATTAAACACAGACTACAAACTTTTACTTCAGTACTGGCCCAATGACTAGATCAGACAGTCCCTTCCCTATTTCACCAAGACCAAACAGGCTTCATTAGATCTCCTCTATCAGATGTCCCTCATCAGTCAGTCTTTTCTAGTTCCAAGTCTTGATGCTAAAAAGTAATCATAGTAAGTTTATTTTTATAGTGTTCATTCCCTTGGGTTCAAAGCACTTTCCATAAAATAAATAAAATTCAGAAACTTTGAAACTGCAGAATTATACTCTTTATATAAATTGCAGAATTATCATCTAAGGTAAGATACACTGCTTGCAGTACCCATGGCTGAGCGCCTGCCTCCTGATTGGACTCTGTTGGTGCTCTGGATGGTTCCCAGTGCTAAGAGGCCATGATTGGTCTGCTCATTCAACCCAGTGAAACTTCAACATCTTCTGTCAGTTTCGCCTCCTCTAGGCATTCAGACTAATGTTTTATTTAAACTGTAAATTTTTCCCACCCCCCTAACCCCGACCACTATTAAATACATTTCCTCCCCACCCCTCTTTTAGCCACTCCCACATCACTTCCTGATTGGTTTCTCTTTGTGTGACCACCCCTGCTTACCTACAAGGTTCCACCCAGCCCTAGCAACTCAGATCTCCATCCACTTAAGCATATGGATCTAGGGCTTCCTATCATACCTCCCTACTCCCAAAACTTGCATTAGGTTATCCTTTCTATAAGCTCTGACACCACGTTAAACACCATTCAAAATCTAACACATACTCTGTTTCTTCTTCGGCCTGCCCCCCTTCCCCACAATCATGTCTGCGCTAAAGAGATTAATGGCACTTCCTATTCTCTTGCCCTCATTCTTTGTGCTTTTAGAGCAGCCATACACTGGCCCTTTGTTGCCAGTCCTCCATTACTTTGGTTACACCTATGGCAACACTTACTGCACCATTACATCAGTGTTTGACTCTGACCTGCCACCCATCTGCAGGTTGTACTGTGCCCCTTGGGGCACCTGGTATTGGTTTCAGCATACCAGACAGTGGCCTACTCCACCCTTGCTTCTCAAGCTGGTCCTGCTCATGGCTAAGAGCTCCAGCAGATCAGGCACTAGGAGGAGCCACAAAGTCAAGCTCAAAAATCTAAAAAGTTACCTGTTTAGGCTAGCCCTCCTGCTGCTTCTACTCTCGGGAAACATTCATCCCAACCTGGGCCCCCCTTCCCAATCCCAGGGTAAGGGTGCCCCTAAGGCAGCAACACTAACCTTTGCCTCTCTAAATATCCGTAGTCTTGCTGCTAAGTTGGATAACCTACAAGCATGGGTTGCCCATCATAACCCGGATGTTCTCTCAGTGGTCGAAACATGGCTCTCCCCCAGGATCCCAGATGGAGCCTCAGCTTGCCGGGTTACAAGATCTTCAGGCAAGATCATCTGTCTAAAAGGGGGGGGGGTTGTGCACTCTACCTCAAGGACAACCTTCAGGGATTAGTCCTAAACATACCCGGCATAGGGTCCTCTGCCCAGGCCCTTGCCATTAAGGTCCTTCTTGGGCCACATAACAAAACACTCACGCTACTTTCCATCTATATCCCTCCAAAGGACTCATTCCATGGTCTCCAAGCTGTCATTGACTACCTTGGTAGCCTAACCTTAAGCTCTGAGGTCATACTTCTCGGAGACTTCAACATTAACTGGCTTGCCCCTGAAGCCAACCACTTCAAGGATGCACTCCAGGCTGTTCACTTCACACAGTTCACTGAAGCCCCAAGCCCCTGAAGCCCCAACTAGGACTAATTATAGGATGGGTACCGGCACCCTGCTGGACAAGGCACTCACTAACCGCCCTCTGTCCCCCAGATGACATCAGTGACCATTCCCCCATCATGTTCAGCTAGTCTAACAAATTCACCAACCCCCCCCAAGAACAGTCACCAATAGAGTACTCAGGTCTGGTCATGCTGACCGCCTGAGAGCTGATCTCCTTAACGTGGACTGGTCAGCTGTGTTTGGGGCCCCTGATGTTGATAGTGCGTTGGACTGCTTCATCCTCCTATTCAATAAAATCTGTGACACCCATGCTCCACTAAAAAAGCATACAGTCAAAGGTCCCCTTAACCCCTGGATGAACCCTAATATCATGGAACTCATGAAACATAGAGACCACCTCTGGCACCTAGCCAGAGCCACTGGGAAGCAGTTGAACCTCCTGAATTATAAATGATCCAGGAATAACTGCACCACAGCAATCCGAGCTGCTAAAAACAAATTCTGTAAGGAGGCCCTGTCCAAGAATTGGAAGGACGGATGTAAATTCTGGGCAAACCTTAAAGAGGTAACAGGATGTGAGCCAAAAACTGCTCCCACCATGATAAGCGTAGATGGTTCCCCCATCCTGGACCCAGAAACTATAGCCAATACTTTCAGCCTAGCTTTCACTGACCTCAGTCCCGTCCTCCCTCCCAGCTTCTTCCTCCCCAGCAACCCTATTGCACGCACACTGACCCTTGAGCATCCACCGTTTCGATTCAAGACTATCTCTATTGGTGAAGCCAGGAAATACCTTAGGAAGGTTCTTGGTAAGGGGAGGTTCAGTGGAGACACCCTTGACCTGAAACTAATCTCACTCACCTTGGAAGAAATCCTATCTCCTCTTACCCACATTCTCAATTTATCACTTCGGCTCACAGCTTTCCCACAAAAATGGAAAGCTGCAGTGGTCACCCCTGTTCTCAAGAATGGGGACCATGTCCTGACAGAGAACTATAGACTATAGACCCATCTCTCTACTACCACCACTCTCCAAGGCCCTGGAATGTATTGCTATTGACCAACTTGTTGAATACCTTGACAAGTACAATCTTCTCTGATAGGAGCAGCATGGCTTCAGGGCGGGGCACAGCACCACCATAGCCCTCCTGGAGTTCACGGGCTTCGTCCATAAATCACTTGATATTGGACAACTTGCTGGGGCAGTATTTATTGACCTGACAAAAGCACTGCTTCCAATGATCCTAGCTTACTTACACCCCCTTTTCACATCCTCCCTGCTTTACCCATCCTCCTTCCTTCTTGTATCAGTGCATAACTTGTCCCTTAGCCACCTACTTATCTACCGCCCTAAATCTCAACCTCCCTCACCCACCTATTCCTTGTATACCCGCAGCATCTCATTCCTTTGCTCCTAGTATTATCCCAGTTCCAGACCCCACTTCTCCCGACACGTCTCCCCCTTGATACACCTGGGTCTTTTTAAACTGACTATGTATGTCTCTTCACTTGTAGTGTCCACTTCAACTAATCTCTTCGCTGAACTATAATGCCTTTACCTTACAGTAATACTAAACTATGTATGTTGTTGTATCTGGTATACATTTTTACTGACTTGCTACCCTATTGTTATATATACCCTTACCGACTGTCTTTTACCTGAACCCAAATGTATTTTTACTTATCCTGTCTGTTGCAGGCCTACCTGTACTGTTGTGCTCTTGCATCTACTGTCTATTTGTCTGTATATAAATGCATTGTTACTTGACTTGTATAATGCAGGTCCACCTTGTAAATGAGCTTGCTCAATGGTGTTCACCTGGATAAACAAAGAATTTGATTGATTGATTGATTGGATTTGATACTGTAAATCATGCCATCCTAACTGAACAACTTGCTGTCACTGGCCTTGTACCAGAGGCCATTTCCTGGTTCCGTAGTTACCTGCACGGCCACTCCCAGCAAGTCAGGATAGGATCTACCCTCTCGGATAGCAAACCTGTCTGCTCAGGGGTTCCACAGGGGTCTATACTGGGTCCCCTCCTGTTCAGCTTATTCTTGAACAACCTCCCACTGGCCAGCCAGTGCCGCATCCTCCTATATGCAGATGATGCGGTTGTTTTTGAACAGGGTCCAGATCCTGGTGCTCTGGAACAGCAACTCCAAAGTGACTTTATCAGTATTGAGAAGTGATTCACAGATCATAAGTTGGTTATGAATCACAAAAAAACCAAAACCATGCTGTTCTCCAACCCCTTGAACAAGCACCATAATTACCCACTTTCAATATGTAATGTCGTGGGGGTCCCTCTTGAACTTGTTCATCATTTTAAGTACCTCGGTATCACCATTGACAACATGCTCTCCTACACTCTCCATATAGACAACACGGCTAAGGCAATCAACAAGCGCATAAGGCTGCTGTACCGCCACAAGCATAGTCTGACCCCTGAAGCCCTCAAATTAGCGGTTCACAGCTCTGTGGGCTCCCTTGTGGACTATGGCCTGCCCATTTATGGCTTCACCACTGACACCATCCTCCAACGCTTAAAAACCGTGCTAAACAAAGCCTGCCAGTTAACCTTAGGTGTGCACAGGCTGACTCATACCTGTGATCTCTACGCCGAAGTGCACTGGCTCACGCTCATTGGCCTGTTAAAATACCAAACCTGCCTCCTGGCCAAAAAGATCTGCCTTGGTACACTCCCGTCTGGGGTCCAACAACTCCTGGTGCCTTGCTCCAACCCTCGGCACACTCGTAACTCTGAGCACCAGTTCTTCATTACACTGAAATGTTGAACTACCGGAGGTCAAAGGTCCTTTGCTCAACATGCCCCGCTTTGGTTCAACTCCCTACAGGAAAATATTGCTCACCTGCCCTTGCTGGATACCTTCAAAGCCCACCTCAAGCGCCTAATGCTATATGAATCCTGTTGTGACTGTCATCGCTAGCTCCGCCTCCCCAACCAACCTCATTGCTACTCCTTACAACACCACAATTTCCATATCCTCTCCTTTCCTAACCTCCCCTACCTCCCCTACCCTCACTTCCATCAAACTCACCTTCTGATGCCTTCTTGCTCCCCTTCCCTTTCCCTGTGCTTACCTTTAACACACCTTCACGTTGCCCTGGCACTTGGGGCTCCTCCCTCCCTCACCTCTACCCATGCACTTAGTGTACTCTAAGCTTCCTTGCTGCTGACAACCAATTGGTTTCACCAATAGGCACTTCTACATTATGTTAATTGTAGCCTACTCTCCCATGTTCAAGACTTATATTGTTTTGTTGTTTCTCATTATAGTTTGCTGTAGTATACCTTGTTACAGTCCTCCCTCATTATAGCGAACTCCCCCGAGTCCAAATCTGCAGTTCACTATAACGAGGATTCGTTATAGTGAGAAATCAGTACAAACTGTTGGGAAAAAATAAGCACAGACCAGTGTTATCATTCGTTAAATCTTTTTATGTAGCAAAAGGTTAAAAAATGTTTACAAAACGTAACTCACTTTAAAAACATTTTTTGTGCAGTACAGCAAAGTACAGTAAATTTAGGATTTATTAAAGAATGCATCCAATGTTGTTTGTACCATCTCATTCTGCAGCACCTCATTTTTACATAGCGTTATTAGCTGCCTTAATCGAAGAAGCCATAGAGATGACACAAAAGGCTGCCGTTCCACGTACCTCAACCCGGTCTCTAGTCCAGCAATCCCAGCAGCTGCATGAACAATCTCAGGCACACCTTCTGCTACGTCTGTTGAATCTTCCCCTTCATCATCAGATTCAGTTTCTGCATGCGAACCGGTTTTTATTTCCTGGATGATTTCTGCATCTGTTATTGCATCTGATAATGGCAGACTTCCATCCTGCTCAAACCAATTCTGCAACTGGTCTCGAGCTTCCTGTCCAGTCCCCTCGATCAGTCCCAAGCTAGCAGCAATTCTAATGTCCTCCATGTCAGCATCTTGAGAGGACAACACAGGTGGATCAGGTGTTCTGGCATCCTCATCCTCATCCTCAAAGATTGACCCTAGAGCATCTCGCCAGCAACTTGTAAATTTTGCTACTGTTATTGAGCAGATACACGGATACACAGAGACACAGAGACATGGACCAGTGCTACTCTGGCCTCCATGAGGTTATTAAATACAGTGAAGTACTGCAACCAGTGTACCTAATTGTGATTAATTGTTTTAGTGCAACCGGTGTACCTAATTGTGTACCTGTGATTAATTAAATAATTAAATAATGGTGCTGTGGACTTGCTAGCAATTAATTTAGATTGTAATGCAGCATTATCTGCAATCAGACCACTAATAAATAAAAATCAGCACATTTTTAAGGTTTTAAAGTGAAACTTTACAGCATGCTTTCTGTGTATTGGAGTCCGATAATGGCATTCGTTACAAGTGGGATTCGTTATAGCAAGATTCATTATAGCGAGGGACAACTGTATATTGTATTCCTCTGTACTTACTCTCCTAACTGTTGTTTTGAGCTCAAATGGTTAATCCGAGATTTCAAATAAAATAAAATACTAAAGTAAAACATTAAAATAATAAAATAAAATTAATATAATAAAACTGAATAAATAAAGCAACAGATGCAATAACATTTCAGCCAGTGGGGAGGTACTAGCCAATCCCAAATGCCTTTCTTAACAGAGAACACTTTAGGTCCCTCTTAAAGGCCTCCACCGAGGGGGCCTCCCTCAAGATCTTGGGAGCGAGTTCCACAAGACTGGGCCAGTGACTCTGAAAGCCCAGTCATCTGATGACTTAAGCCTAGACCTGGCAACTACTAGGAGGTCAATCTCAGAGGAGTGGAGAGGGTGGGAGGTATGGTATGGTAAGGAGTCAGGAGGTCACTCAGATAACCTGGGTGCAGTCTGTATAGGGCCATATAAATCAGTAAACCAACCTTGAAGATGATTCACCACAGGACCTCAGAAGGCCAATCAGCAACCTGGTCACAGCATTCTGCACCATTGTAGGATCCCTCATCTGACCTTGAGGCATACGGCATTACAGTAGTTAAGTTGGGAAGTCACGAAGGCATGTGCCAGAGATGGCAAGTCTTCCAGAGGGATCAAGGCTCTAATCTAGGTGATGTTCACGACATGGTAAAAGCCACTTCAGACTCTGGAAGACACCTGAGCCTCAAGTGTCAATCTTTCACCCACAATGAACCCCAGATTCTTGACCTTAACAGAGGCTACAAGCCTAGAGGGACCAAGCACCAATCCTGTCATCCCCTCTGTAGTTCCAGCACTCTGACGTCAACCAGGCTTAATCACAAATACCTCCATCTTATCTGGTTTGAGTCTAAGTCAGCTGGAGAACATCTAGTTCTGGATCTCAGCCAAGCATAAATTTAGTACAACAACTGTGCCTGGCATCCCAGATGCAATCAACAGATACAACTAGATGTCATCTGCATAGCAGTGGAAACCCAGACTGTACCATCTGATAATCTCCCCCAGGGATAGCATGTACACCACGAAAAGCATAGGTGAGAGGATTGAATCCTGGGATACCCCACAGAGCTGGGGCTTCAGGAGCAAGAAGAAATTCCCCATCACTATCACCTGTGTCCTGTTTGTAAGGGAGGACTGGAATCAGCTGACTGTGCCAGTGAGTTCGCCATACTCCTTTAGGTGATTCGCCACCAACCCATAGTCCACAGTGCTAAATGCTGAAGAGATATTTAGTATGACAACTGAGCATTCCCCTCTGTTTCTTGCCCAGAGGAGGTCATTATTCACCCTGACCAGCACAGTTTACCTATGCCGAATCGACAACATCATTGTCAGTATTCGGCACAGTGAGATCCCCAATATCGACAGGTGAAAGTTTGCCTGTCCAACATTGGAGTGTTTCTCCTGGGGGCTCTGCCCCCCAAACCCCCCTTCTAAAGATTATCAACTCTAAGTCAGAGTTGATTTGAAGGGGGGGGGGCAACACATAGCGAAAGGTGAAATTTCACCCTCAGGTCCCCCAAAGTGACAATTTCGAAACCTGTCAAAATTGTCGCTGTGGGGGAGTTCGCCGTAACAGTTTCATCATTCAGTCGGTACACCAACCAGCACAGTCTCTGTACTGTGCCTACACTTAAGTCCGGACTGGAGTGGCCCACAGATGTTAAAGGTCATGAGATGTGCTTCAAGCTGCAGTACCACAATCTTCTCAATAACCTTTCCCAGAAAGAGAAGGTTAGGGACAGGTCTAAGATTTGCCAAGCAGTCAGGATCCAAAGATATTTTTTCCAGGATGGGCCTCACCAAAGAATCTTTCAATGTGCTCGGAAAGAACCCCTTCAAAAGGGACTAGCAGACTATCTCAGTTATCACTGGGCCCAGAAATCCCACACAGCTCACTAGAAGGCACATTGGGCCCAGGTCCAGCTTGCAAAATGTGGGCCGCAGTTCTGAAATCACCACGCAAACCTCCTCCACCAAAACTGGCCTAAACTCTCCCCAGACAGGAGGAGTGCTCTTAGTGACAACGCGCTCCCTCTGCTGGGCCAGATCAGCCCAGTTTTGGGAATCCCAGACCTGATAAAGGAAACTCTGTCAGAGAAGAACTGAGCCAACTTTCTGCACTTGGAGGATGAATTTGCTTTTATTGGTTGTAGACAAGTAGGATGCAATGACCTGTCTACAGTCTGGATGTCTACAGTCCGGAAAAGCTGAGCCAGTCTGTTCTTCCCTGTAGCAATCTCCCTGGACAGGAATACTGCCTTCTTATGGGAGACTGCCCTTTGGTACTCACCATAGTGATAGTAAGTCAATAAAGCACAAAGAAGGCCCTTAATAGGGTCACGTGGCTCTTTCTCTATGAAACCCTATCACAATTTGGATTTCTTCCTAAATTCCGTAGTTGGATCTCAGGTGTCTATACAAATCCTATAACCTGTGTTTATGCAAAAAGTAATTTTTTATTGACTTTCCCACTTTCCCGAGGCACCCGTCAGGGATGTCCCTTCTCCCCATTATCATTCACTCTGTATATTGAACCCCTGGCTGCGTTTCTTCGTAATAGTAACCTAATCCCAGGATTCTCAGTAAATTACACCCAGTACAATTTAGCTGTCTACGTAGATGATTTACTGGTAGATCTTGCCTATCCAAAAACAACACTGGCACATCTATGGCAAGCACTGGACTTATCTGGAAGTATGGTTAAGTATAAACTTAACCAGACCAAAACAGAGGTCTTGGCAGTTAATTTCTCCACATCCCAACCACTCTGCACTGCCTACAAGTTCTGCAGGGATTTAACATCATTTACATATTTTGGGGTTAAGATCTCGGTGACTCCTCAGCATATATACACTCTCAATTATCCTCCCATCTCACAATCTAGGCAACAAGATCTCAAGACCTGGGATTCACTGCCCTTAGGCTTCAAGCAAAGGATAGTGATTATCGGTATGAATGTCCATCCCAAATTATTATACTTTTTTCAAACTTTGCTAATCCCACTTGAGCTGAAGGATTTCACTAGATGGAATAAAGCCATTTCCTGATTTACATGACATGATAAAAACTTCCATGTAACATAAGCTCCTCCAGCTCATTTGTAAGAAAGGAGACCTAGCCCTCCCTAACCTGTTGCTGTACTATCATGCCACCCAGCTCTATGCAATATGTTACTGGTTTTCACTGACCTACACCAGCCTCTGGAAGCAAGCTGAACTGGCACAACAGCACATGACACCACAAGCTAGTGTCTTATCTGCATCTCTGAAACCACCTCTATGCCCACAAAGGAAGCAACCCTACACTTACATGACCCTGGACAGCTGGCCTTGCACCTTCAGGAGTCCTGACAATGTCCCCTTCATCACACTGTTCTTAGCCATAGCATATACCTCCCCCCCCCCACTCTGGATCCCAAGTATAGATGCATAGTGGTCTTACCCACTTTTTTCAATTCGTAGAGAATGGACAAATATTCCCATGTCAAACCCTGCAAGAGCAGTGTCATCTGTAACTTGCAGGTCACTTCTGATACTTGTAGGTTCTACACTATTTGCAGCCCATTCTCGCTAGAACCCATGCCTCAGAACCTCCCCCACAGTTTTTCAACATTAACCGACAAGCTATGACAAGACCACTTCCACTGCATCTCATCTCTGCTCTTTATTAAACCTTATTAGCTCAGATTAAAATTACCTCAAGCTATATCAAAAGTGGATGACAGAGCTCAATATCCAGTTGACCAATCAACAATGGGACTGAGCGGCAACAGAGTCCTGCAAAGCTACCTCCTCCTCCCCAACGTACAGGGAATTCTCCTAGAAACTCAAAAGTCAGATTTTTCAGAACATCAACAGTACAGGCAAAATTCCAATCTCAGTTGACAGCAGCTTGTTGGAGGCAATACAGTGAATCAACAGCACACCATGCACATGTATGTCTTGCCCTATTCTCCAGCCCGATTTGCAGGAAATCTACTGTAGTATCTATGATATATGCCCTATTGTCCTTCCACTGGAGCCTCAGCTTTTTACTCTCCTTGTACTGCCACAAAAGATTAAAAACCCTAAGCTAAAATACCTGTTATGCATTTTGATAACATTGGCAAATAAAGCTGTCACTATAGCATGGCTCCAGCCTGGACACCCTACTGTGGGTAGCTGCCACACACCAGTGAATCATGCTTATATTACATAGGAAAAAAAACACACTCAGACTGAGAAGAAAGATTTATTTCTAACCAAAAGGACCCTTTAAATCTACTACATTTTGAGCGTAGACAGTGATTTCATTCCATAGTCTAACTGGAGGTCAGACAATGGGATGCAGCCCCCAAATTCCAACCTTTGGCTTTTCCTCTTTTCTCGTACTACAGTACAGTAAACAGAGGAGGATGAACGAAAATCTACTACAATGAGAAAATTGGTATTGTTAATTGTATATATCAGCTACACTGTTTTCCTACCTTTACACCTTCTCAAGTCCCCCCTTTCCCCTCCTTGTATGCCAAAACATTATTATCACAACTGTGAGCTTACTTTTTAATGAGTAACCCTGACTGCATTCAGAATGGTGATATAAGGCCAGAACCCTTTGAGACTTTAGTATACATGTCATTCAGATTTTGCTATTTCATTTTTTTACCTCCTATATGTCTTAATACTGTAAATCCAAGCAGGGACTTTTGTTCTTCTGGCCAGGCTAAGGGATGTATGCTTTGTCATAGCATGGAAAATTACAATAAAAATGTACATACAAGAAAAAGAAACAAGCTTTTGACCCAATGTGCCTTTCCTGGTTATCAATTTTAAATAAATAAATATCTATGTCTGGATTTAGGCTTGAAAAAGCAATATGAAAATAGGGAATTTGCCAAATGCTGATATAAAATACCTAATACTATAAAAAAAATAAAACTAGTGACACAGCAGTTCAATACTATATATTATACCATGGACATAAGTGAATAGCCAGTGAAATCGTCAGGCTGGCAGTTTACCACTGGTGTAAATCCTCTGATAATCAACGGCTGTTGATGAGTATCCTACCTAATCCAACATATCTTCTGCAGAATAGGAATAAATACAATAAAAAAAAAATCAAGCTCTTTAATATTCGTATTTTATTATAGTAAAAAAATTAACCTTGGTATAATCACAATAAGCCACTCGGAGGATGTGGGTTATCAGGGGATTTACCACAGCTGGCGAGGATTTGCCCACTAAGCTGCACCTCATGGGCAAACCACTCCAGCCGGGGTAAATTCCCAGATAACCCACACACCCTCGTGGCTTACTGCCTTAAGGATATATTGATTGAAGCTGTATCGTAACACTTTATGAAAAAGGAACAAATATGCTAAGTTTTTAAATGTATAACATGGTTCACATTGCACATAAAAATGTGAATTTGCATACTGCTTTGATTTCATTGTTCTTGCAAAATATGATAAATGCCCTTAACGTGATTTCACATGGTATTCTGATATCAGGAATGTCAGTCACTTTCAACAGTTTGTGCACTTGTTAAAAATATGCACCTTACACTGTTTTACAACAAACGAAAGCAAGATCAATGTCCTGATAGAAACCATCCACTAATGTAGAATTTTCTTTGTAACATACAATTACTGATTTTTTTTTTTTACTCATGTCTTTCCTTCTTTTGTTGTTGCCCCAGGATGCACCTGAAATAATTTGTTTTTCCACTCTGTGTGCCTTCCTTGTTAAAAAAAAAAAAGTTCACATAAATAAAGAATATCGGGAGGAGCTGGACACCAGTCCATTTACAGAACAGAGCATCCTAAAAGAACTCGCAAAACTGAAAGTGGCCAAGGCAATGGACCAGATGGGATACATCCTAGAATATTAGAGGAACTGAGGGAGGAGCAGACAGCACCACTGGCTGCTCTGTTCAGCGAATCGCTGGATACAGTGGTGGTTCCAGAGGACTGGAGGAGGGCAGATGAAGTTCCACTCCACAAAAGCAGGAGCAGGGAGGAGGCTGAAAACTATAGACCAGTCAGTCTCACCTCAGTAGTTGGGAAGATTATGGAATCACTGCTAAAAGAAAGGATTGTGGACCACCTTGTATCTTTCAGAGGACAGGGTCCGAGGCAACATGGGTTCACAGAGGGAAGGTCATGTCAAACACATCTGATAGATTTCTTTGACTGGGTGACCAGGGTAATGGATTTGGGGAGGGGGGGTGATTGATGTGGCCTACCTAGATTTCAGCAAGGCCTTTGACACTGTTCTATATAGGAGACTTGTCAGTAAGCTGGGCAGCCTAGGAAGGAGTGGGTCACAAGGTGGTAAATTGGGTTAGAAATTGGGTGAGGGATAGAAGACAGAGGGTGGTGGTAAATGGGGCTAAATCTGAAGAAAGGAGAGTGACCAAAAGTGTGTCACAGGGATCAGTTCTAGGGCCGGTCCTGTTTAATGTCTTCACAAGTGACACTGCGGAGGAGCTAGAAGAGAAGGTGTACCTCTTTGCAGATAAAACTAAGATCTGCAACAGGGTGGACACTTTGGGAGGGGTGGAAAGCATGTGGAGGGGCCTAAGTAAGCTGGAAAAATGATCCAAGGTGTGACAGCTAAGACTCAGTTTGAAGGAGTGTAAAATCATACATTTGGGGCACAAGAACCCAGGGGAGGACTACATCATGGGGGTGGAGAAACTGACAGTCACCAAGGAGGAAAGGGATTTGGGAGTAATCATATCAGATGACCTAAA
This sequence comes from Neoceratodus forsteri, assembly GCA_016271365.2. Lineage (NCBI taxonomy): Eukaryota > Metazoa > Chordata > Ceratodontiformes > Ceratodontidae > Neoceratodus > Neoceratodus forsteri. The sequence continues at coordinate 1,731,201,634 of CM057456.1, forward strand.
AGTGGCCAAACAACATGCCAAGGCTGAGGGGAGAGCCAGTGGGCTTCTGGGGTGCACAGGGAGGGGTATCACCAGCAAAAGAAAAGAGGTGGTGATGCCACTGTACAAAACATTTTTGAGACCTCATTTGGAATACTCTATCCAGTTTTGGAGGCTGCATCTCCATAAGGACATAGGCAAGCTGGAGGCGGTTCAGAGAAGGGTAACAAAAATGGTGCAGGACCTGCACCGAGAGTCTAATAAGGAGAGCAGAGAGAGGAGAGATATGACTAAAATATAAAAATATCTAAAGGGCATAAATAAGGTACAAGAGGGTAGCATCTTTCAGAAAAGGAAATATTCAGGAATAAGGGGGCACAACATGAGACTGGAAGGAGGTAGACTAAGGGGTAACGTAAGGAAGTACTTTTTCATAGGAAGGGTGGTGGATGCATAAAACAGCCTCCTTGCGGAGGTGGTGGGGGCGAGTACGGAGGGGATTCAAAAACATATGGGATAGACACAAAGGAACCCTAGCATTAGGAAAGAGAGGGCTAAGCCAGTGATCAAGTTGGGTTAAGAGGCTTTGCACTATAGGTAGGGAAAATGGGCAGACTGGATGGGCCTAGCAGCCCTCATCTCCCATCAAATTCTGTGTTTCTAAGAATCTACCCTGCTTTAAAGCTCCAGTGAACTCAGCTTTGCTGATGAATACACTTTTGCTTGAATACTTAAGTGTCTGCATAAATAAACTTTTTTGTGATTTTTGGAATCATTTGTGAGTGTATACGTTTTGCACATTTGTTATTTGCCTTCTTTTTGTCTTATGCCAACCACCTTCCCATGAAGGTGCTTCTACCACTGGTACACTTGGATGCCCACTGGTGGTAGAAACATCTGCCATGCTACTGAGAACCTCCTCACAGTGATGCCTGCCAGTGCCAATCAGGATTCAATATTCTAGGTAACAGGCTTGAAAATCTCAATTTGTATTCACTGAAGGCCAGTAGAAACAGAGGTGATATGATGAAAACATACAAGTTTCTGAGGGCTATAAATAAGGTCACTACTAATAACCTGTTCACTAGAAATGAGTGTACTGTTACTAGAGGGCACAAATGGTAACCTTTTTTTTGTGAACCCTGTTTCTGCTCTGGAGATCCAGGGTATCCCTTCAGAGCACCCACTCAACTAGCTGCCACTACTCCCAGCCTGAAACCTCCTCCATTAGTCCCCCTCCCAATCCCATGGTGCAGCCAGACCCCAGAATCACCCCCCAGGAGAGGGCCCGCCCTCCATTGGTGGCCTTTCTGAAATTAGAGGGATGCCCGTGAGATCAGGCCAGGCCACGGGAGATCTGATGAGGCAGGTCCAGCAGTGGGATGTGGGCAGGTCCCCGGGGTCACCTTCATCTCCACTGGACTCCAGGGTTTTTCATGTTTACTCTCCTTAGAGCACAGATGTGCCATGACGTCCGAGCACCAACGTACTGACGTCCGCCACCGCTCCACCCCACTTGTGTTGGCACCGCTCATCCAGGGTCTGCAATCTCCACTGGGGCAGCTACAGAGTGATGCAAGCCCCAGTTCCCACCCCTGGAGGGGAAAGCTGTCCTCTGGATGCTCAATCCCCTCCCTCCCCTGCCGACCCCTGATAACCCAAATCCGTTCCTGAACTCAGGTCACAGGCATGGCACAAGGTGTGGCATCCAGCACCTCAACCCTCAGCGCCACCGGCTGGCCATAAACGGAAACTTGAGGGGGAAGGTATAAGAGACAGGTTATGAAGTATTACTTCACAGACAGAGTTGTGCAACAATGAAACACAGAAACATAGAAGTTGTCAGCATATAAAGACCCCTTTGGCCTATCCAGTCTGCCCATTTTCCATGCCTGCTGTGCCACCGCAACCCTTGTACAATCTCCAGTTGTCCCTACCACTTGGGTTCTTTCCAAGGCCCCCTTGTATCTGTCCCATGCATGCTTAAATCCTACAACTGTTTTGGCATCTACCACCTACACTGGGAGGCCGTCCCAGGCTTCCACCATCCAATGGAACAAACTGCCAAGGGAGGTGAGGCAATACAACCATTTAGAGGGATCCTAATTAGAGATACTAAGAATAAAGGCAATAGGTCAGTATGTATTTACAGGTTTCGTTAGTGTAAATTAAGTGCAGACTAGGTAGACTCAAAGTCATATTCTGCCGTCACCTTCTATGTATCTGTGTAATTAATTACTCTCCAGTTTCTTCCTCACTTGCAAAGAAAACCCACAAGGAGATACCCCCTTGCCTGGCACAATAAGATCCAGGAATTTGATGTAAAGTTATTAATTTTATTTCTGACACAGCACATTTTTAGAGCCTCATGTTTAGGGTTTTCCAGACTTATTTTGACAATAAATGAAATGTTCACTTCCTCTGCCTCCCATTTGGAAAATGATCTTTCTGTACTAACACAGTGCAAGAGCTTCCGGTGTAAGCTATTAGCAATTAGTAGCATTCGAGGTTTCCTTAATAGGGTCTCGATGGATGAGCCTCTATGCTGCTGTTTATGTATTTAGAAACACATTTTTAGTAATACACATTTATTAGTTTTAAGAGCTGAATTCATACATAAATTCATCAGAAGCACCTAATCATACCTTAAAATCTAGCTCACCAATTTTGTAACGCATGATCCAGCCATCTATTCTGACAGTGTCTCCATAACTTGTAAGTGACATCAACTGGTTTCTTCTTTACACAGATTGATTGACAATGTTTACTCATTCATTTTTGAGCATCAAAATAAATCATATAAATTGATTATCAAATGCTCTGAGTTTGCTAATCAAGCTATATAAATGCAGAGAGTGGTTAGTTTACTGCCATGGGCACATATAATGACATTTAGGCTCATCTAATCAGCTGAAGTATATTGCTGGCATTTCTGAAATGCTAGCATGAAAGGTGAAGGGGTCATGGTCGGTAAAAGAGCTACAGAAACATGCTGTTCATGTTCAGCTATTGGCTAGTGATTCACAGCTACAGAGGGTTTGCTTTTTGGTGTGATTAAGTCAGGCTCAAAGCAACACTAGTCTCAGAAAAGTAAATATCTGCAAAATATCCACCATAAAAGGAAAACATTTCAAAGTGTTTTTTTTTTTTTTAATCTAATGGTTTTTTTTTCTCCCATTGCCACAGCCTGTCCAACCAGCCTGGTAAACTCCCCATTCCACCCACCACTAGCTCTCAGCCAGGGCCCTTCAAGGCTTTCCCCCGTGATGGCGTTAGGAGAGATCAGGTGACCCTCCCAACCAAGGACCAAAATCTTGTGGACCCATGACTATAGGGCCCCAGAGTGGCAGGTGTCATCCACGGTTGCAGGCAGGCTTTTTCCCCACTATCCCCTTTGTGTCCCTTTTATCCCTCCCACCCCCCAGACAACAATATGCACAGCCAAAGGCCTTGCATACATGTAGCATCATCAGGCACACCCACCCACCCTTTGCAAGGGAGCTAGCTCCCTGACCCACTCCGCCAGATTTTGTGCCATTCCTCCCCAGGCTGGGATGTGCTACCATCCCTGCCAGCCAACTGCAGGGACCCAAGTCAGCTCTCAGGGTTTTCTGTGCTTTCCAAGGGTTGCCAGGAGGCCCAAGAAGTACTTATTTAGATAATGAATATGGAGGCCAGAAATGGAAAAACAGAAGAGTGTACAGAAAAACATGAAGTAAGTTTAGAGGCAAAAACAAAGGTAGCCACAGAAGATTACAGTAGGGCTACAAAGTATAGTCATCTGACATGGGTCTGAAACCCATACTGACATGACAAGAAAACAGTATATAGCCTTTTTAGTACAGCTGAAACTCACCAGATTAAAATAACCTGGACAGCGGCTAAGAGGAATTTTCAGAAAAGGGTCCAACGCAAGGTTGATTTGGTCCTTCACTCTTATGTAGTACATAAAGACACAAGCCAAACTCAAACACAAAATAAATATTGTATTGCAAAGACTCATACAGTTTCTCTTGTGTTTGCACTTGGCTTGCATTTATATTTCCTAATCAATACTACTTTGAACCCTTTTCCAAAAATGACCCTTTTACTGGGATCCTGGCAAATTCAATGTGGTTATTTTTTTAGTCACAACAGTTAAAAGACATATGCTTTAGTCAGATCAGTACATTTTTATGACTCCCTTTAATGAGCCACTAATGTCACAGGAAAAGGTAATATTTAGGCACTTATTTCTTTCTCTTTTCTGTTTGGGTTCCATATATGTGCACACTGCACCCTTGTGGCTGAAAATGTAATTACCTGTGCAGCACCAGGTTGTGCATTAGAGAAAGAGTAAGGTGCCTTGGGACATCTCAGTTTCCAGTTGCCTTTGTAGTACAGCTCACAGCACAACAGGAACAGTATTATGGGCAGCCTGGGTTCATGTCCCAGCTAAGGCACTTATTTCTTTCTCTCGTCTGTCTGTTTGGGTTCCATATATGTTTCAGAAAATCCCACGGTACTAACACTGCTCTGGTTAGGCTGACTGTAGAAATCCTGAGAGACATGGACAGGGGTGAATGGCTGGGGCACTTTTCATAGATCTCATGAAGGCATTTGACCTAGTGAATCATGGGTTATTAGACAAACTCAGAAGATTTGATCTAGATGACCTATCCTATAGGTGGTTCACTCATTACCTGACCAACAGGTCCCAGAAAGTGAAATAGAAAGGTATGCAATATGCATTATGCACTATAACTGACAGAGTCCCTCAAGGGTCCATCCTGGGCCCAGTACTATTCTCCCTATTTATGAATGGCCTACCAGAGCATTGTGGTGGAGCACATCTTCAGTTCTATGCTGATGATGAAGTACTGTATAGGAGCTCGATTTATATCACCCTAATCAATGAACTCCTCACTGAGGACTTCCTGGTGCTCAAAAGGTGGTTCTCGTCAAATAAACTGATTATTAATCCTAAAAAACTAAAGCCCTCCTCTTTGGCCCCAAGCATCTAGAGTAGGTGTTGATAGACAACACTTCCTAAACTTGTCCACAACAGGGGGCAACCTAATAGAGGTGGTCGAGGCTACTAAATACCTAGGGGTTTACCTTGATCAGGAAGTCTCCTTCAGAGCACATATCAATTCTCTCACTAAAGCCAAACACCAAAAGATTGGTTTGCTATACTGGCTAGGTAGTGACCACACCAAGGAATCTCACTTAGCTATTTGCCAGGAGTACTCTGCTCCCACTCTTACAGTATGGGGGCCCCTGCTTTTCACTCTGTGAGAAACACTGACCATAACAAACTCAAGAGTCCTCTACAACAAAATCGGTTGATTCGCCGTGGGTGCCCCTCCTAGGATGCATCACTGTAACATCTTCCTCTCTCTTAACTGACCATCTTTAGAGGGCAGACTACAGTACCTCCTCCTCTGTCTCACATAAAATCCTGAAAGGCCCAACTCCACCCTGTCTCTGAGATATCCTGTCCCTCAAGCCAAAACAGAGTGTTCAGGTCCACTGGATGCCCTTTACTAGAAGTACCAGGGGTCATATTGAGCGCAGGAAGGAGATCCTTTGCCAGCTCAGCACCATCTATATGGAACAGGCTTACAGCCTCCCTTCAAAATTGCACCTCACCTGAAGATTTTAAAAAAGGCCTTACGGCATACCTGCTTGAATGTAGTCTGTGCTCCTGCAGTCGTTGACCTGGAGCTGCTGGTGCCACTCCTCATAACATCTGGCATTGCATGTAGTGGCACTAGTGTAACCCCCCTGCAAATGGGGGTTCCCAAAAGACTTCCAGGAGCTTGCTTGAATGCTCCAAACCTGAATGGTGTTTGGCATTTAAGCCATTTATCAGTGAGTGTTTTTAGAACCTCTGGTACTGTCTCTTTAAGAGCTGTCTGCTTGCAGACATAATTAGTTTGTATGGGGGACTGTGTGTTTCTTTGATTGAGTACCACTCAAGCTGCTGCCAATTCACTTCATTTTGCAGTCACTAGGAGTGCAAAGGGAACCTATCTGACAGATGTAACTGTTTGCCAGAAATTATTAGAGTAATAATGAAATTACAGTTTGTCTAACCTGCTTTCTTTGCAGTCAGAACTGTGTCTGCTAGTTCCCCATTCTAATTTTGAACTGCTGAACTGGACCAATCAGTGTGGGGTAAGCTAGCTCTAAAATGGTGCCTTGGACGAATCAGAACTTGGACTCATAATCTGAGCCAGCCACAAGAGGATTGTATGGGCAGTGACTCTGGGAGATGTAGTTTAGACTTCAGCACCTTTTGGACCAACAGCAGCAGTCTATTGTGAGTGACAGCCAATCCAGTCAAGAACTGGGAGGAACTCAAAGGAAGTGCCCGGTTTTGTCGGTTGGAGTTTCAGTTGAGCTTTGGCAGTGAAGAAGGAAGGAGCCCTGTGCTTTTTCAGTGTGCAGTTTTAGTCAAAAAACGTGTGTAAGGCCCAGAGTTCCGGTCTGCAGCTTGTTAGGACTGAATCCGTCCTGTGAAAAGAATCAAAGGATCTCTGAAGAGTAGAAACCAGGCTCACCCTGTAGAAGACTGGAGGAATTGCTGAAAATTACACTCGGTCTGTCAGGAACTGAATCTGCTGTGTGTTCTCCCAGGTATTGTGCAGTAATTGCGATCGGGATACAGATGCAGCCTGCCTGGTATAGTGCTTTCTTTTATATGGATGTATGAAGAGGTTTGTGCACCTCAAGTGAGCCCTGCTGACATTGAAGGACCCTATCTTATTTGGAGGTCGTGGTACTAATTCAGGGTCGCTCCTGTTGGATGCCGCATTAAATCCAAATAGAATTACTGTACTGCTGACTGTTTAATTCTCTTTTCTCTGTGTGAAAGGGCCCTCACCAGCTGCCACGGTTTGGACTAGCCACTAGGCTTGGGTACCCAGGGACAGTAACTGATAGGGATAGGCCTGCACAGAGCCATAGGTAGATTATTAAAGTGATAAGCTAATTAACCTGATTTCCCCTGTCCTTGTTATATCCCCCTAAATAAATCAGAGCTGCGTGTTTCAGCAAAGTTATACTGCCTGAGGTATTTGTCTATGTTAAAGTACTGTACTGTGATTGTTGCACTGTATCTCATTTCACAGGAGGTCCCAGTGCCGGAACCAGACCTGGGGGTAAGTGTATACTGTGAAGGTAATTCTGATATATTGTGTGGGCCACTAGTGGAAGAAAGGGGTTGCAGTGTCCCAGAGGGCTGTGACCAAGTTAGTTTAACTATTGCAACCCTGACCTCTGGGTGGAGGCACCCGCCATTGGATCCAGGCCCCTCAACCTGTTAGTGGCAAATCAGGCAGGGGTAGTAGCCCTGGGATAGCGCCATCTAGGGTTACATCTTGGAGGCTCACCGCTGGGATTGTGTGTCCTCTAGTGGCCATATTCTAGAACCACTGTTAAGAAAAATGGGTACCCGACAGAAGTGGCTGTGCACCGGCTGGTGGAGTGGTGTACTGGGAGGAGATCGACCCCAAAATGCTATGCTTATCCTGGACATCCCCTGGGTATCAATACGGACACTGTGCAGGAGTACTTTCCAAGGTGGAAGGTTTACAAAACCCTGTGGTGGTGGGTCGGCATGCTAATCTGCTCACCCACACTTTCCTGGCCCTAGTAGAGTTTAAGGATCCCTAGATAGCTCCAAAGTGCCACAGACCATTACCCCAGAGGAGCCCTCACTGCTTGGAGAGTGATAACTAAGGACAGTAAAGACCCGGGGAATCAGCCCCACCACTATTTGAAACTTTTGAGGAGAAATTTGCTGAATGGTTGCTGGGAGAGGGAAAACTGTGGAGGACTTGAAGAAACTATTCTTGCCACCTGGGGTGTTCCTCCCCAACACCCTCTCCTGCTCCAGTGCCCGTAATGGTGGCTGAACCAATGCAGACTCCTATTTCTGCACCTGCCATTAGTCACGACTCTTACGAAGGTTGAGGATCTTCTCTGGCACCCTCACCCCCAAGGGAGGATGACTGGGAGACCTGGATAGACTATGTTGCCCCCAAGTGCTAGAATGGCAATGCTCGGGCAGCGAAGAGGGTTAGTGAGAGCCTCCGAGGTCCTGCCCTGGCTACCATCCGTGCTAAACGGGCCAGTAACCCTGAAGCGACTGCACAGGCCTATCTTGAGGCCTTGGAGAATGTGTATGGGAGCCCAGATTCTGATGAGGACCTATGGTGGAGAGTAAGAAATGCACAACAGTACCAAGGGGTTGTTGTCTGTGTATGTTCTCGGCTGGAAAAATTGTTGCAAGAATGCCTCAGAAAGGGTAGTTTGCCAGCGATTGAACTGGACCGAACCAGACTGGACAGAATCCTAATCTGCTCCCTTCTCAGAACTGCTGTTGCTTCAGTTCGCCTGGCAAATGGCTGGAATCCCCACCCTCCTATGATGAGTTAATGAGAGAAATTCGAGGAGTTGAGAAAAGGCGACCTCGGGAGGTACCTGCACCAACAGCTGTGGTTACGACCCGAGTGACTGAGGGTGACCCATCAAGTGAAGTTCAGGGGCAGAGGTTGACAGTCAATGAGTGCTCTGACAAGGAAAAAGATATGCCACAATGGGGCGAACTGTTGAGAGAGATCCGAGAATTCAAAACAGTCCCTTTATGAAGCCACGCCTGCAATGCAGGGCCCTGACCTATATCCGACTGCATTCTGCTATGGGGTGGGGTACCCACCCATGTATCTCAACTGATAACAGTCCAAACTCAATTCCTTGACCATGGAAGTGGAGAAACTGACGAGATGTCTCCAAATGCTTATCACGCCGCTGACAGAGATGGCACCCAGGTTTCCAGTTAGTAATACCCCGCCCTGGCTCCCAGTGTGGCGCCCGCCAGTTCAAACTCCAGAAAGTATGTTTTGCTATATCTGTGGGAAAGATGGGCACGTGAAAAGGGAATGCCAGTCCCCAAAAGACACTGACAAAGTTGCATATAGGCTACAAGGAGAGCTTCGGAGAAGAAATCAGTGGTTAAGAGGTGCACGACATGATCCCAGTGAGGGCACCAAAATGCTAATTCACGTCCTTTGTGGCAAGGTCAGTTGCCCAGGCCCCACTACCGCCTCTCCAGACTGGTCCAGAATAGTGGTCCCTCCATGGAGACCACTGTAAAGGTGAATGGAGTGTCTACAAGAGCTGTGATTAGACAGTGGCTCCCAAGTGACAATTATGTTCCAGGATTGGTATCAGAAGCATTTGTCAGACGTACCCTTTACAACCATTAGAAGGACTGCATGTATGGGGGTTAAGTGAGAAGGCCTACCCCTATTCCGGGTATATCCAAATTTGGCTGTCTTTCCCCACCTCCGTGGCTGGAGTGGCCGAACAAGTAGAGACCCTAGCCTTAGTGTGTCCCCCCACTGGACTGTATGATGGTGTCCTTTGTTGATTGGAACAAATGCTCATATGTTCGGAAGGCTGGCACAGTTGTGTTATGAAAAACAGGGTCAAAAACTAGTAGAGCTTTAAGAGTTCCAGCTTTAATTAAGAAGGCTTATGAGGCACAGAGAGATGCTGAAAAACAGAACCAGAGGAACCGGTCGGAATTGTATGGAAGAAGGATCTGAGTCTCTGATCCTGGCGCCAAATGCCCAGTGTACCTTACAGGAGAGGTCCGTATCAGAAAGGATGTTAAGAATAAAATATTGATGTTGGATGCACCAGGCGATGGAAAATTGCCAGAGGGACTGCTGGTCAAGCCTAGTATTTTGCCCGCTAGAGCCCATGCTTAAGCCAGAAGGGTAATGGTCCAAGTTCATAATGTGTCTGAAAGAGACATTCGAGTAAACAGAGGTTGCAACCTGGCTAATGTGCATTGTGCAGACACTGCAGTGCTACCCAGCAGCAAGAGTTCAAGGAAGAATGACAGAGAATCGCCTTGACTTGTTTGATTTCGGCGACTCCCGCTGCCAGCTGAATGGAAAGTGAGGATCAGTGAGAAGCTTGCCCAGAGAGACCAGGTGTTTCTTTAAAGGAATGGGATGTAGGATGCGTGCAAGGAGCTGAGCACAATATCCGGCTGCATGACGAAAGACCATTTCGTGAGAGGTCTCGACGCCTGGCACCTGCTGACATAGATGATGTGAGACGCATCTGCAAGAGATGTTAGCTGCTGGTGTAATACAAGAATCCAGAAGCCCTTATGCTTCCCCATTGTGGTAGTGAGGAAAAAGAATGGAACAGTAAGGATGTGTGTGGATTATCGCACCTTAAACCGGGACTATCCCTGATCAGTACACAATGCCCGCATTCAGGATGCTTTGGACTGCCTAAGCAGGAGAAGTGGTTCTCTGTGCTGGATCTCGCAGTGGGTACCAACAGATCCCGAATGGCCCCAGAGGACCCGTGAGAAGACGGCCTTTATCTGTCCGCTATTTCTATGAATCTACATGAGGATGCCTCAAGGGTTTCAGGTGCCCCAGCCACTTTTCAACGATTGATGGAGCGTGCAGTGGGGACATGAACTTACTAGAGTGCCTGGTATACCTAGATGATGTTATTGTGTTTGGCAGCTCACTGGAGGAACATGAGAGCAGATTATTTAAGGTATTGGACCGACTGGAGGACTTTGGCCTTAAACTGTCCATTGATAAGTGTCAATTCTTTCAAACATCAGTAAAGTATGTGGGACACATAGTATCCACCGAGGGAATAGAGACCGACCCAAGTAAAGTTGAGGCCTTGACCACCTGGCCACAGCACAAAAATCTAAAAGAACTGCAAAGATTCCTGGGATTCTGTGGTTATTATCGGCGTTTCATCAAGGACTATTCAAGAGTGATCCGCCCCTTCTTAACCTTACTCAAGGGTATCCCCAACCCACAAAATACCAAAAGTCAGCGTCCCTCAAGACTGAAAGAGTGTATTTTCATCCGAGTGAAGTATTTGGGGCCCGCTGGACTCCTGATTGTGAGACTGCTTTTCATGAGATCATATATCAACTTACCCATGCTCCAGTGCTGGCTATGCCGATCCAAGAAAACCTTACGTCCTGCACACTGATGCTAGCTTGCAAGGGTTGGGGGCTGTGTTGTACCAAGAGCACGAGAATGGCCTGAGACCAGTGGCCTTTGCCAGTAGAAGCCTGACCCCATCCGAAAAGAACTATCCTGTACATAAGTTAGAGTTCCTAGCTTTGAAGTGGGCTATTGTTGACCAATTCCATGAGTACTTGTATGGGGCTAAAATACTAGTAAAAACTGACAATAATCCTTTGACCTATGTGCAGACCTCAGCTAAGTTGGATGCCACTGGCCATAGGTGGCTTTCTGCATTATCTACATATGACTATGCTCTCGAATACCGAGCAGGTCTGAACCACATAGATGCTGATGCTCTCTCCGGAGGCCTGTTCCCCAGAATGATTGGGTCCGATTGGCAGAACCTGACGTCGGCACTCTGCCGAAGTTTGACAGGAGGAACAAATGTCCACGGACGCAGTGGACTGCATGGTGGATTGCTTGGGAGCCTCTGAGAATTGCATACCTGCTGCTTATTGCCACTTTTCTGCAATAGACATTGGTGCACTGCCTCAGCTGGACAATGACAGTATTCGCGGGCTCAATCCGCGATCCCATGATCAAAGCAGCTTTAGAAGCCCTCTATGCAGGAAAAGATGTGTCCAAATTACGCTCCACTGATTTGAGAACTGCACTGTTATACAAAGAAGGTCCTAAGTTGAAACTGATCAATAAACTGTTATACAGAGAAACAGTAGACAGAGGGGACAAGTAGACAAACAACAACTAGTGCTGCCCACTGCCTTTCGAGACTCAGTACTGAGGTCCTTGCACAACCACATGGGGCACCTGGTATAGACAGAACACTTGACTTGGTGAGATCCAGATTCTATTGGCCTAAGATGGGGGCTGATGTGGAGCAACACATTCGAACTTGTAGTCTCTGCTTACAGAGGAAAGCTTTGCCCCAGAGGGCTGCCCCCCTTGTTAACATCACCACCAGTGCACCCATGGAGCTGGTCTGTATTGATTTCTGAGTTTGGAGTCAGATCAAAGAAATATCAGTAATGTGCTGGTGGTCACTGACCATTTCACGAGATATGCCCAAGCTTTCCCCACCAAAGACCAGAAAGCATCCACTGTGGCCAAAGTACTTGTAGAAAACTTTTGTTCACTATGGGGCTCCACAAATAATCCATTCTGATCAAGGGAGAGACTTTGAGAGTCGTCTGATCAAAGAGATGCTTTCTCTGTGGGAGTCGAAGTCCAGAACCACTCCTTACCACCCCCAGGGGACCCACAGCCTGAACCTTTCAACCGCCTTTGCTAGATATGCTAGGCACCCTGCACCCAAAGGACAAGCCTAGATGGAGCCAACAAATTAGCACCCTGGTACATGCTTATAACTGCACCAAAGTGATGCCACTGGATTCTCCCCTACCGCCTGATGTTTGGAAGAGAAGCTCGACTACCAGTAGATGTGTGTTTGGGGTCTCTCCTGATGGGGTTCAAGCTGACAACTATTTACAGTATGTGCAAAAGTTAAAGGCCCAGCTAACTCATGCGTACCAACTGGCTCAAACCATGGCTGCCAAAAGAAATCAGGCCAACAAAGAAAGGTATGATAAAAAGGTGAAAGCACAGGAACTCCAGGAGGGAGATCGGGTATTGCTAAGAAATCTGGGACTGCATGGCAAGCACAAGATTGCTGACAGATGGCACCATCTCCCTCACATTGTAGTGGGCAAACTAGATGATCTGCCAGTGTACAAAGTAAGGCCTGAGAATAATTCAAAAGATGTAAAACAATGCATAGAAATCATTTACTGCCCATTGGACAAATCTTAATTGAGTCTGAGCCCCTAGAAGATGCCCCCTCTGGACCAGTGACTAGCGCTGCCGCTAAGAAAAGATCAAGAAAGTCTGCACCTACAGAAGCAAAGTTAAAGGTTCCCCTCCACAAGTCCCAGTTGAGCATGACTGTCAGTCCATATCGGAAGAAAGTGAGAGTGACTTTGAATACTATCCTTCTTACGAACTGAGTCAATTGTTTCGGGGCAATCCCCTAGTCAATACTGGAGATGAAGCTGGGCCTTCTGGACTGTCTAAGCCCCAGCTTCATCCCTGGAGCCAATGCTCCCAGAAAGTGAAGTGCAAAGCATCAGATCAGATGAAATGGAATCATTGTGCATGGTTGAACTGTTTGAGCTTTCAGGGAGGAAAATGATAGATTAGGGCAGACTGGTGATACACCCGAACAAGAAGAGTATTTTGAGTGCCCTGACAGTCCACTGCCAGTGTCCGAAAGCTCTCCATGCGAGCCAAATGTTGTGGACTCAGAAACTGTAACTCCTGGAGCTAGAAAGTGCCCCAAGTTCTAGCCTCTCTACCCCCATGGAGACTCCCTGACAAGTGAGGACAATGCTGAAAATGAGGCTCAGAGTGCAGAGACTATAACAGTTCCCCTAGAAAGACTGGTCGAGCTGTAAAGCCTGTGGTGCACCTCAGTTATGATTCACTTGGGAGGCCTGTGGACTTGCCTCTCAATGTTGTCCATAAAGGGTGTATGTGTCCCGAGCTCATTGCCCAAACTGAGCATCAGTGCTAACTCAAGTTACTTGTGTTGCCCTCTAAGTATGGTGCCCTCCCCATCCAGCCCCAAGGTAACTGATAGGAAGGGCCCCCTCTCTTCAGGTTTCATGTACAAGAGGTAATAACTTGAGTTATGGTACAATGTGTATGTAATACTGTGTAAGAGTGATGTACTGCAATGTTTCAGAAATGTGTTCTTGGTAAAATGATATATTGACTGATGATTACATGTGCGAGCCTAATGCAAATGTATATAGTTGCAGTTGAAACTTATGGGGTACTTGCTTGGCGCAGCAGACGTCAAGCTTTCCCAAACCAGGAAGGTGTAACCCCCTGCAAATGGGGTTCCCAAAAGACTTCAGGAGCTTGCTTGAATGCTCCAAACCTGAATGGTGTTTGGCATTTAAGCCATTTATCAGTGAGTATTTTAGAACCTCTGGTACTGTCTCTTTAAGAGCTGTCTGCTTGCAGACATAATTAATTTGTATGGGGACTGTGTGTTTCTTTGATTGAGTACCACTCAAGCTGCTGCAATTCACTTCATTTTGCAGTCACTAGGAGTGCAAAGGAACCTATCTGACAGATGTAACTGTTTGCCAGAAATTATTTAGAGTAATAATGAAATTACAGTTTGTCTAACCTGCTTTCTTTGCAGTCAGAACTGTGTCTGCTAGTTCCCCATTCTAATTTTGAACTGCTGAACTGGACCAATCAGTGTGGGGTAAGCTAGCTCTAAAATGGTGCCTTGGACGAATCAGAACTTGGACTCATAATCTGAGCCAGCCACAAGAGGATTGTATGGGCAGTGACTCTGGGAGATGTAGTTTAGACTTCAGCACCTTTTTGGACCAACAGCAGCAGTCTATTGTGGTGACAGCCAATCCAGTCAAGAACTGGGAGGAACTCAAAGGAAGTGCCGGTTTTGTCGGTTGGAGTTTCAGTTGAGCTTTGGCAGTGAAGAAGGAAGGAGCCCTGTGCTTTTTCAGTGTGCAGTTTTAGTCAAAAACGTGTGTAAGGCCCAGAGTTCCGGTCTGCAGCTTGTTAGGACTGAATCTGTCCTGTGAAAAGAATCAAAGGATCTCTGAAGAGTAGAAACCAGGCTCACCCTGTAGAAGACTGGAGGAATTGCTGAAAATTACACTCGGTCTGTCAGGAACTGAATCTGTTGTGTGTTCTCCCAGGTATTGTGCAGTAATTGCGATCGGGATACAGATGCAGCCTGCCTGGTATAGTGCTTTCTTTTATATGGATGTGTGAAGAGGTTTGTGCACCTCAAGTGAGCCCTACTGACATTGAAGGACCCTATCTTATTTGGAGGTCGTGAGTACTAATTCAGGGTCGCTCCCTGTTGAATTGCCGCATTAAATCCAAATAGAATTACTGTACTGCTGACTGTTTAATTCTCTTTTTCTCTGTGTGAAAGGGCCCCTACCAGCTGCCACGGTTTGGACTAGCCACTAGGGCTTGGGTACCCAGGGACAGTAACTGATAGGATAGGCCTGTGCACAGAGCCATAAATAGATTATTAAAGTGATAAGCTAATTAACCTGATTTCCCCTGTCCTTGTTATATCCCCTAAATAAATCAGAGCTGCTTGTTTCAGCAAAGTTATACTGCCTGAGGTATTTGTCTATGTTAAGTACTGTACTGTGATTGTTGCACTGTATCTCATTTCACAGGAGGTCCCAGTGCGGAACCAGACCTGGGGTAAGTGTATACTGTGAAGGTAATTCTGATATATTATGTGGGCCACTAGTGGGAAGAAAGGGGTTGCAGTGTCCCAGAGGGCTGTGACCAAGTTAGTTTAACTATTGCAAACCCTGACCTCTGGGTGGAGGCACCCGCCATTGGATCCAGGCCCCTCAACCTGTTAGTGGCAAATCAGGCAGGGGTAGTAGCCCCTGGGATAGCGCCATCTAGGGGTTACACTAGGCTTTTCCATTGTAGTCTTGTTTGCACTTCTTATGGAATGGGTATCTAGCCTGTTTGTTTAATACTGTGTTACAGCCTTGGCGTGTATTATGTTCCAACCAGTGATCTAATCTTGTGTACCCTTGCGTGTATTATTTCTTATTATGGTATGTAGTTGTATCAGCACAACTAGTTCATTACCCCTTGAAATTTCTGACTCTAAAATCTATACTGCTTTGCATTCTGTGTCATTAACTCTGGGTTGCCCCAAAAGAGGGACTCTGGGTTCCTGCACAACAGCACACCACACCCTTATGATTGAAAGTATAATTTTTAGACATATTTTAACTTGTAATACAGAAAATATTTTGTAGCTGTATTTGTCCTTGTACAAACAGATAAACATAGTAGGTGATTTGATACCTTTTATTGAACCAACTAGAAAGTTTCAGAAAGTACAGTTACATAAGAACTTACCGCAACAGTAGATCCTCGAGAGGAGCTCATGCAGCAGGTAATAACCAGTTAGACTAAGCCGTCAGGCACTAGGATCACACAGAAAACCTCTAGCTAGCAGTATACAGCAGGGGACAGCACCTGACGACAGCACACCAACGTCCAGCCAATGGTATAAAAGGGACGGCCCCCCCAGCCCATACCCAGTTCTTTTTTTTTTCTATTTTTTTATATACTGTATATTCTTTTTGCCGCTGGGCACCCCCCAGCCCCACAAATGGGCTCAGCAACCTGAACCTCACCCAGAGAAGCCCCCCCCCAAGTGGGGCCACTGAAGCTGAACAATCGTGGCTAGAGGGTCAGGCACTGATCCCCAGGTCATACTTGGGGGGCCGGCAATTTTTCCTGTGTTTTTTTCCGCGGGGCAGGGATGTGCAATGATGGCCAGCATTCGCCAGTCCGCCCTTGCATGCAGGTGCCTGATCACTTGTGGTACCCCTAGCCTCCCCGCTGGGGGTTCACTTTGTGCCGGGCTCTCAGCCCCCCCTCCCCCCGGAGCAGTCCTTATGGATGCTCAATCCTGCTCCCCCCTGGCCGGCCCTCTGACACCTGGATCCATTCCCAAACCCGGGTCGTCGGCACCGCAGATGGCAGTCATGCCTCTGCACCATCGGGCCAGCAGTCCATCTCCAGTTCTGCCAGAGACCCAAGCAGATACAGAAAAATAAGAGCTGAGGAGGTTTCTCTTCAAAGAGGAAAGCAGAAAAGCTGTGATAGAGAAACAGTACTCAGGGGGAAGGAGGGAGGGAATGCAGTGCCTGCCGCAAGAGCTTCTCTCAAACATCTACTGTTACGGTAAGTTCTTACGTTAACTGTACAATCTTACTTCAAGGGGGCTCTTGCAGCAGGCAATAACCAGTAGGACTGATTCCCAAGCAGTAGAGGAACTGAATCAGTTGAATGGGAGGAGGTAACTAGCAGCCATAGATAGCCTTAAGACAAAAGGCCCTGAAGGACTGCAAGTCCGAATCCGGCTCTACGCCTAGAGGTGATGTCCAAACTGTAATGCCTAATGAAGGTGTGGACAGTACTCCAAGTGGCAGCTGCACAAATGTCAGAAGCAGACACATTTCTGAAGGAGGCAGCTGAGGCGGCCATGCCCCTGGTAGAATAACCTCTGACCTGGCCCATCAAACACTTGTCATATTTGCGGTTGCAGTAAACTATACAATTTGCCAACCATTAAGACAAACACGGTTTGGAAACAGGAGCCCTTTGTATCCTGGGGGCAAACGCAACAAACAACTGACCAGATTTTCTGATCACACGGGAGCGGTCTAAGTAAAAACAGAGCACCCGATGAACATTGAGAGTATGAAGTAAAGCTTCCCCTATTTAGAATACTCAGGAAAATAAACAGGCAGGTGGATGCATTTCTGTCATGGAAAGCATTATTTTTAGTTGTCATTACTTCAGCTCAGAGGATTTCAGAGCTGCAGGCTCTGATGTGTAAAGAGCCCTATTTGGTTTTCCACAAAGACAGGGTGTCTTTGTGGACTAATCCTAAGTCCCTGCCTAAGGTGGTCTCTGGGTTTACCTTGAATCAATCCATCCACCTTCCTGTTTATTTTCCTGAGTATTCTAATCAGGGGGAGGCCTTACTTCATACTCTCAATGTTCATCGGGTGCTCTGTTTTTACTTAGACCGCTCCCGTGTGATCAGAAAATCTGATCAGTTGTTTGTTGTGTTTGCCCCCAGGATACAAGGGGCTCCTGTTTCTAAACCATGTTTGTCTTAATGGTTGGCAAATTGTATAGTTTACTGCAACCGCAAATATGTCAAGCCTTTGACAGACCAGGTCAAAGGTCATTCTACCAGGAGTACGGCCGCCTCAGCTGCCTCCTTCAGAAATGTGTCTGCTGCTGACATTTGTGCAGCTGCCACTTGGAGTACTGTCCACACCTTCATTAGGCATTACAGTTTGGACATCACCTCTAGGAGTAGAGCCGGATTCGGACTTGCAGTCCTTCAGGGCCTTTTGTCTTAAGGCTACCTATGGCTGCTAGTTACCTCCTCCCATTCAACTGATTCAGTTCCTCTACTGCTTGAGAATCAGTCCTACGGGTTATTGCCTGCTGCAAGAGCCCCCTTGAAGTAAGATAGTACAGTTACGTAAGAATTTACCATAACAGTAGATCTTCGAGAGGCGCTCTTGCAGCAGGCACTGCTTTCCCTCCCACCTTCCTCCTAAGTGCTGTTTCTCCACAGATATTCTGCTTTCCTCTTTGAAGAGGAATCTCCTCGGTTTTCCTTTTTCTGTGTCGGCTGGGGTCTCCTGCAGGAGATCTGGGGATGGACTGGGGGACCACCCCTTTTATACCATTGGACAGATGTCGGGATGCCAACAGCAGGGGTGGTCCCCCGCTGTATACTGCTAGCTAGAAGTTTTCCATGTGGTCCTAGTGCCTGGTGTCTTAGTCCTACCAGTTATTGCCTGCTGCAAGAGCTCATCTTGAAGATCTACTGTTATGGTAAGTTCTTACATAACTGTACTTTTTCAGGCTACACAGAGCCCTTCTTCAGGTGATGGCAGTATCTACAAAACTAGAAACTGCATTCATCTGAAGAAGGGTTTTCTGCAGCCTGAATGCTTGTGTATTGAAACTTTCTTGTTGGTCCATTAAAAAGTATAAAATCACCTATTTGTTAGCTTATAATTAACAAATTCTCTTTATTTAGTGACCTGTTTATCGTAACAAATGTACACCAACATGAAAACACTGGACTGCAGTTGCAAGATCTGGTTGCTTCCCTACACCTGATATTATGATCCCCTTCCTGGGACATCAAAAAATGCCCACAGTAACTGATTATGAAACCACAAGCAGAGGCTTGTGATGTCAGATGTAGACAAGCAGCCAAAGCAGAAGTCTTATGAAGTGTAATCATGTTGAATGCTAATATAAACAGTTATAATGAAAAAGAGGAAACGAAATGCAGAATATCTGTATTTTCACTAATCTATTTAGGAGCAGCGGAATTTTTTCCAAGTCCTAATGGAATTAATGCAACTAGCTACTCTACTGTGTGTTAATCAACTTGTACAGTAGTAGCTACACAAAAAATAACCTTTACTGCAGTGTTTATCATCAGTCGTGAAAAAAAATATCACAGATTTACCACTACCACAGAAAAACTTCCAATATTATTCAATGTATTTTTTACCGCAGTACCGGTAAATCCGCGTTTCAGTATATTTTTTTCACAGTTGACGATAAATACCACAGTAACAGTCAATTTTTTTGTAACTACCACTATACGTAGCCCCAAAGTTAGACTAAAGGATGCCATCAAACCAATGCAAAAGAATCCAATACCGTAGATAATATAGCTGTAAAGACTTTTCTTTAAATGTTTGTACTACATTACAAAGCCCAGCAAACTGTGGGGTTTTTTAACAGCTGAATGAAGTCAAGCTTTGTTGAGATATGGATGGAACACTTCTGGCAACAGCAGTATTTCTGCATTCAAAAGGATATCAAATTATTTTATTGAAACGCTGTACCTGTGGTTTAATGGAGTGGAGCAAACAGCCACTCCCCTCGCTCGAGCCATAAAATACTGCACTTTCCAACTGCCTCTCTGAAGTGTTTTTCATTTTGGCCAGAGGCTCCATCTCTCCTGTTTCTCCCCGTATCGGCTCTAGTTTCCTGGCCACTCCTCGTTCGTGTCCAGCATCCTCCTGCTCATGTCTCCTCCTTTGTGTTTCTCCTGCCTGTCTCCTTCTGTGTTTCATTTGCCTTTGGCCACTGCTTTCTGCCTCCCCTCTTCCCTTCCTTTCTGTTTGTCACTCGCTCCATGGCTGTTCAACCTGTCCACCCCACTCCCTGTCCTTTGTCTCCTCTGCTTGTGCCCCCCATTTTGTTTCTCTCTGCTGCCCCTCTTGTGTTTTCCTTTCTTGCCACAGTTGTAGCTGTCTGTTTCCTGCTCCTGCTTCCCCTGTCCTCCCTCCATTTGCATCACCCTTTCTCCTTCTTTTTTGGGGCTTTTCTTCTTCAGAGCTGCCGCCCTGTCCCCAACTTGGCCCTTCTGTGCCTGTATCCCTGCCAGCGTCCTCTCCTCTGCCACCACTTTCTGTACTCTGCTCCTTTCAGGGGGTTTCTGCTGTGGCTACCTGGACTATGCTCCTCTTATCCTGCCTTCCTGCCATTCAAATGACAGCACTCATGCTGCGCAGGATGCAGAGCCGGTCTCTGCAGTTTGTGCCCCATGTTGTTTTCAGTATTTCCTGCCCTACCATTTGCAGTTCATTAATTGTATATTTCCTGTTATCCTAGTCCTGCATCGGGACTGCTATGCATTTGTTTTCATGTATGTACTGTTCCTACTTGCCTACGTATTCCACGTAGGTATGCCAGCTCAATCCATAGTGGATCAGCCTGGCATACAGCTGCTGGCATCTAATCTATTTATTTACCCTTTACAATATCAATTAGTGTTTTGGTCTCACGTTTACAGCTGTCCATGCTGTTGCCCTACCCTGCATTTGTCTGTGTTGTGGCTGCTCACCCAACAGCTGTTTGTGCTGTGGATGCTCACCCCGTGTCTGTCTGTGTTATGGCTGCTCGCCCCGTGCTTGTCTGTGTTGTGGCCGCTCATCCCACAGCTCTCTCCTCTGTTGCCTGTTGTTGCCACCCCACTTCTGTCTGTACCATTGCCACTCACCCAGTGGCTGTCTGTGGTGTTGCCATTCACCCCATGGCCATTTCTGCTTTTACCACTCTCCCCATGGCATTAGCATTGTTGTGGATTGCCCCGTGGCCATCCATTCTGCTGCCACTCACCCCGCGGCTGTCTGTGCTGCCTGTGTCTTCACCCTACATCTATCTGTGCTGTTGCCGCTCACCCCACAGTTGTCTGAGCTGTTGCTGCTCACCCCATGGCCATCTGTGCTATTGCTGCTTGCCCCGCAGCTGTCTGTGCTGTTGTCACTTGCCCCACGGCTCTCTCTTGTGTTGCCTGTGGCCATTGTCCATCACTGTCCATGTTGTTGCCATTTACCCCACAGCTGTATGTACTGTTGCCACTCGCCCCGTGGCTGTGTGTGCCATGGCTGTTTGCCCCACAGGCATCTGCTGTTGCCACTCATCCCATGACTGTCTGTGCTCCTGTTGGCACTTGTCCCACGGCTCTCTGTTCTCTATTTCCTTGTTCCATCATCTTTGTTTTCCTCTGCATTTTTTTGGGTTTCCCCTAACACTTTGTCTTGTTCTGTCTGATGTATTGTCAGTCGTCACTAAACAAAATGCTCCAAAGCCTTGAGGGAAGGTGATCTAGGCCTTGGATCCCCAGAGGTTTCCTCTTCAAAGGTTTTTTTTTCCCTCTCCTCCATGCCAAAGGTCATAATATCTAAATAGGTTGTAGTAACATGTTCCCTAGATTATTTAGGGAAGTTTCCGCTGTTGGGTGGAGATGGATGGTGGCCTCCTTTGCTGTTCACTCTCTCCTTAGGAAGTCATGCCCTCTTGTTATAATTTAGACCTACAAGATGGTCATTATTTGTTCCCGCTGTCTCCCAGTGCCATACATCAAGCTCCTCATTATACAATGCCTACTGGCCTATGTGCAGGTCCACCCTACAGATATGTACTCATTCTTCAGCGATGCTTTTTGCTCTATGATCATTTCTTTTGGGGCTTCTTCCTCCAGTACCTTTAGCTAAGGGAATCATTACACAGCACCTCTAAAGGTGGGACCCTCCTCTAGGGTTCCTTGCCTTCATACCCCTACAGGGTGGTATATCCCGTGGACAGAGAGGCAAACGGACACAAAGATTCATCACAAGTTGCACAAGCATAACACTACTACGTTGCGAAAGTCCAGTCAAACATAGTTAACTGCCATTCCATCATCCTTTTCATGCCATTATTCTGATACAATGTGACCAGTTTTGATAAATAATCTCACTTTGAGGTGGCCTCAGAGCTACAGAGAGTTCCACTCTCATCAGCAACTACTGCTTTTTATTTTTATATTCTAAGACATTCCATGACATCAGTTACTCTAGTCCATTCTGTTCATCTGAATGACCTGTACTGGAGTTACTGATGTCATATAATGTTTAAACAGTATGAAAAGAGAGAGCAACAACTGCTGCAAAGAGAAGGATTCAGGGTAGTCAGGTTCAAAAATAGATTATTATTATTATAACAAAAAAAGGTCAAAACATATCAGAATACCTGATTGACACTAAAAGGAAAACAAGACAGGAATCTAGAGATGTAAAAAATGTTTTGTACCACCCTTGAAGTGTGTGTGTGTGTGTATGTGTGTGTGTGTGTGTAGGGTCTTTTTTGCTGTATAAACTTAAGTGTGTTACTCCAGTGCTGATTGTCAAAAGTGACAAGAGATGTACAAATTTACTGGGCAACAGCTTGCTGTTAGGTAGATAAGTACTTACAGTAGGTAGTTAAATAGGTGGTAGTTTTTTTATTAGGTTACCTGAAAACTCAGAGTGCCTTACAATGTAATATAACACACAGCTACAAAGCTTTATAAATAGAAATATAACATAAAACAATACCAGCTATGTACTATTCAGAAGAGACCAAGGAGCAAAAAAGGGGGTGGAGGGGAGTGGCCCTTTATGTCAATGAAAATATCAAACTACAGAAATTCAAAATACACATAAGGAGCCGGAAGAACTGTGGGTCACCATGGAAACAGGAAATGGGACAGCTATATGAACTGGGGTTGTCTACAGGCCTCCAGACCGGGGGGGACATAGACACATTACTGTTAGAAGATATACAAAACATGACAGCAAAAGGGGAGGTTCTGATAATGGGAAACTTCAACATGCCAGATACAGACTGGTCAATACCAGCAGGAACATCTGCCAGAACTAGACACATAGTGGATTCCCTGCAGGGGGAGGGCCTCAAACAACTGGTACAGCAACCCACAAGAGACAGAACTATCCTAGATCTAGTACTGACTAACGGGGAAAGGATCACAGATCTCCAGGTAGAAGGTCACCTGGGGGCCAGTGACCATAACATGGTATGGTTCAATTTGGCCACTAGAACTAAATAATCCCATTCCAAGGCAAAAATATGGGACTTCAGAGGAGCTGACTTTGATAAGATGGCCAACAAAGTTAAGCCAGCCCTGGCAAAAAGAAATACAGGTGAGGGGGTACAGGCAAAGTGGCCAAGTATTAAGGATGCAATACTTGAAGCAACATCCCACTGTGTTAGGGAGAAAAGCAAAAGCAAAAGAAGGAGGAAACCACTTTGGTTCTCAAAAACAGTAGCAGAAAAGGTCAGAGCCAAAAGGCTGGCCTTCAGGAAATATAAGGGAACGCAGTGAGACAAAGATAGGGAGGCATACCAAACTTCCCTAAGGGAATCAGGGAAGGCAGTAAGGCAGGCAAAGGCCCAAACCAAGGAAACACTAGCACACACAGTAAAAGAAGGGGACAAGACTTTCTATAGATACATTAGTGAAAGGAGAAAGTCCAGAGGGGGTATTGCTAAGATCAAAGGGGATAAGGGGGAGTGTGTGGAGGAGGACCAAGGAAAAGCATCTATCCTAAATAAATACTTCTGCTCAGTATTTACTGAGGAGAAGTAGGGCAGGGCTTACAGCTCACCACCATGGACATGGGGGGGAGGTGTGCACAAGTCCCTTCAGAAAAGAAAGGTTCCTCCAAGAGCTCACTAAGCTCAGGGTGGACAAGACAACAGGACCTGATAGCATACATCCCAGGGTACTAAAGGAGCTAAGGGTGGAACTAGCAGAACCATTAGCAGAACTGTTTAGTGAGTCTCTGAGCACAGGAGAGGTCCCAGAAGACTGGAGAAGGACTCATGTGATCCCGCTCCACAAGAGTGGTAGCAGGGAGGAGGCAGGGAACTACAGACCAGTCAGTCTTACCTCAGTAGTGGGCAAGAATACGGAGGCACTCCTTAAGGAAAAGATAGTTCAACACCTGGAATCTACAGGCACACAGAATCTAAGACAGCATGGGTTTACAAAAGGAAGGTCCTGTCAAACTAATCGCATAGATTTTTTTGACTGTGTAACCAGAGTGGTGGACCAAGGGGGTGCAGTTGATGTCGCTTACCTTAACTTCAGCAAAGCTTTCGATACTGTTCCACATAAAAGATTGATTAATAAACTGGGTAGGCTCGGGGTGGGTCAGAATTTGGTCAACTGGGTGGCAAACTGGTTGGTGGGCAGAAAACAGAGAGTGGTAGTAAATGGTATACAGTCAGAAGAGATGCAAGTCACAAGTGGGGTACCTCAGGGATCAGTCCTGGGGCCAGTCCTCTTCAATATCTTCATCAGTGACATTGCAGATGGACTGGAAGGTAATGTTTGTCTGTTTGCAGATGACACTAAGATCTGCAACAGAGTAGATGATCCAGATGGGGTGGGCAGAATGAGAAGAGATCTGGATAAACTGGCAAAATGCCCGTAGTCTGAGTAACAAGCTTCCTGAATTAGTGGCCTTGATGGAGGAGGAACATCTGGGTACCGTGGCAGTCACAGAAACATGGTACACACAAAACCATGACTGGGACGTAAACATACCAGGATACACTATCTACAGGAGGGACAGGGAAGGTAAAAGAGGAGGAGGAGTAGCTCTTTACATAAGGGAAGGAATCAAAACAACAGAACAAAAGGGAAAACAGGGAGGAGAAGAAGCACTGTGGGTAAATTTGGAGACCGGCAATGGCACCACAATCCGCACAGGGGTTGTATACAGACCACCTTCTCAGGGGGAGGAAATGGACAAGGGAATGATAGAAAGCATACTTAGAATGGCAGAAAAAGGGGAGATATTGCTGATGGGTGATCTGAATATGCCACATGTTAACTGGAGTGCAGTTGCAGCAGCCACTTCAAAGAGTGGGGTTATTCTAGATGCCCTGCAGGAGGCATGCCTTAGACAACTAGTATTGGAGCCCACTTGAGAGGGAGCAATCTTAGACCTGGTTCTCTTAAATGGAGATGAAGAGAGGATCATGGATGTAGAAGTGGGTAGCCATCTGGGAACTAGCGACCATCGAACAGTATGGCTCACAATAAACACAGCATTAGAGTCAAGCCATACAAAGGCAAAAGTATTGGACTTTAGGAGGGCTGACTTTGCCAAAATGGGTGAGTGCCTAAGGAATGCACTAGCAAATGGGCAGGAAGGAGGGGTGGAAGAACAATGGGGAATAATAAAAACTGCCATCACAGAGGTAACAAGCATTTGTGTGAAGCAAATAAACAAAACAAAATGATGTAAGAAACCACTATGGTTCTCAAAGGAAGTGGCAGTGAAGGTTCAAGAGAAAAAAAGTATTCAGGAAGTACAAGGAATCACAGAAGGAGCAGGACAAAGAACTGTATCAGTTAAAGCAAAGGAAGCTGGGAAGGCAGTCAGAACAGCAAAGGCCCAAACCGAGGAAAAGATAGCCAACTCAGTTAAGAAGGGGATAAAACCTTTTATAGGTACATCAGGAAGCGAAGGAAGACCAAGGAGGGATAGTGAGGCTTAATAAAGGGAGGGAGGGTGGGCAGAGGGTGACTGTGAAAAGGCAGAGATACTAAACAAATATTTTTGCTCAGTATTTACAAAGGAAGAGGGAGAGGTACCTAAAACAAACAGTAGAAACACTCTGGATACAGAAGTTGATACCAGCCCATTTACAGAAGAAAGGATTCTGAAAGGACTCTTAAAACTGAAGGTGGACAAAGCAATGGAGCCTGATGGGATTCATCCCAGAATTCAGAAAGAACTAAGGGTAGAACTAGTGACACCACTGACTACCCTCTTTAACAAATCATGGGAGGATGGGGTGGTACCCGAGGACTGGAGGAGGGCAGATGTGATTCCTCTTCACAAAAGTGGGAGCAAGGCAGAAGCAGGAAACTACAGACTTGTTAGTTTAACCTCAGTGGTAGGGAAAATGATGGAATCACTTCTGAAGGAAAGAACTGTCGAGTATCTAGAGGCCAGAGGGGCACAGGACCCAAGGCAGCATGGATCCACAGCAGGAAGGTCATGCCAGACAAATCTGACTGGGTGACCAAAGTAGTAGATCAGGGAGGAGCTGTGGACATGGCCTACCTAGACTTTAGCAAGGCATTTGACACAGCCCCACACAAAAGATTAATATACAAGTTAGCCAGCCTGGGAGTGGGTCCCAAGATGACAGCCTGGGTAAAGAATTGGCTGGAGAATGGGACACAGAGAGTAACAGTAAATGGAGTCCACAGATCCTAGTTAACCAGCAGCCTACTTCTTCCTACCCGCACCCCCTAGAATTGCCTTATGACTGTCCCATGCATGCTTGAATTCCACCACTGTTTTTGACTCCACAACCTCCTCCGGAAGGCAATTCCATGCATCCACAACCCTCTCTGTGAAAAAATACTTCCTTAAATTACCTCTGAGCCACCCCCCATCTTCAAATTGTGCCCCCTTGTTCTTGCACACCTCTTTTTTTGAAAGAAGCTACCCTCTTGGACTTTGTTGATTCCCTTGAGGTACTTGAAAGTTTCTATCATGTCCCCCCTCTCCCTCCTTTCCTCCAGGCTATACATATTAAGCTCCTTAAGTCTCTCTTCATATGTCTTCTGGTGCAGACCCTGCACCATTTTAGTTGCCCTCCACTGGACAGCTTCCATCCTGTCTATGTCTTTGCGGAGGTTGGGGCTCCAGAACTGCACACAGTACTCCAGATGGGGTCTCACCAACTGTCTGTACAGGGGGATAATAACTTCCTGTTTTCTGCTGGTGATACCTCTCCCTATACATCCCAGTATCCCCCCGGCCCTCCCTACTGCCTTCTCATATTGCTTGCCAACCTTAAGGTCATCTGTTATGATTACCCCCAGGTCCCTTTCCATTTTTGTCATTGTTACTACCCCCCCCGTGTAATTTTCCCCTGGGTTTTCATTTCCCAGGCGCATTACTTTGCACTTCTTTGCATTGAATCCAAGCTGCCATACTTCTGACCATTCCTCCAACCTTGCCAAGTCCCTTCTCATCCCTTCCACGCCTCCTTGTGTATCAACCCTGTTGCAGATCTCTGTGTCATCTGCAAAGAAGCATACTTTTCCTTCTAGTCCCTCTACAATGTCACTTATAAAGACAATAAAAAGGACAGGACCCAGTACTGAACCCTGGGGTACCCCACTAGTAACCCCCTTTCTTCAGAGTGGACTCCATTTACAATTACCTTCTGTGTCCTGTTGTTCAGCCAATGTTTTACCCAGGCTACCACCCTGGGACCCACTCCCAGGCTGGTTAATTTGACTACTAATCTTTTGTGTGGGACTGTGTCAAATGCCTTGCTAAAGTCTAGGTAGGCCATGTCCACAGCCCCTCCCTGGTCTACTACTTTGTTCACCCAGTCAAAGAAATCAATTAGATTTGTCTGACATGACCTTCTCGCTGTGAACCCATGCTGCCTTGGGTCCTGTGCCCACTGGCGTCTAGGTACTCAACAATTCTTTCCTTCAGAAGTGATTCCATCACTTTCCCTACAACAGAGGTCAAACTGACAGGTCTGTAGTTTCCTGCCTCTGTCTTGGTCCCACTTTTGTGAAGGGGAATCACATCCGCCTTCTTCCAGTCCTCGAGTACCACACCATCCTCCCATGATTTGTTAAAAAGGGTAGTCAATGGTGTCACTAGTTCTCTGCTTAATTCTTTTAGAATTCTGGGGTGAATTCCATCTGGCCCCATTGCTTTGTCCACTTTCAGTGGATGTACCAAGCTCATTCACAGCTCATTACTCTAATGTCAAGGCTATACTGGCAGCCCACTGGGACAGAATTAAAGACTCCCAGATGAGGTCAAATGCATTAGCTGCTCCATACTGGGGGGTATGGATCCAGATAATGGATCAATTCCCCAGAAAGTCCTAGATAATATGGATAATTTATCAGGATGATGGCCCAGATAGCTTGTGATCTGCTCTGGACAAACAAAACAAAACAAAACAAAAATATCTGGTCCTACTGCTGTCCTTGTTGTAGGTATCCTGAGGATAATGCAGCAAATTAAGTGAACCTGTTTGGTTGGAACCTGCATGAAAACCAACTGCCTGAACCTTTTTTTTTATTCTTCGATAGAGGGACTTCAAAAACATGTCTTGCTTCTGTAAATCTAATCTGTCTCCATGCCTTTGACTGGTGTGTGTCAAAAATAATTTAGTGTAAAATTTTCGCTAATCTATTACTCAAGAGTTTAGTAAATATTTTGAAATTACAATTTTTAGTAAAAAAAGTGGGTCTCCAATTGGTACGGTCTGATTTATTTCTGGATTTGTATAAAAAAATCATAAGTCCTTCATACATTTGATCAGTAATCCTGCCCTCACCTAGAAAAGCATTATATGTAGTAATCAGTTCTGGGGGCATAATGTTCCATAATAATTTGTACAGTTCTCCAGGTAAACCATCTGATCCAGGAGAAATATTGTTTTGTAATGTGTGTATAACTGTCTCTAGTTCTTGTGAGGTGAAGTTTGCTACTAAATGAGGTAGGTTTAAGTGTTGGAAGAGCTGCAGACCTTGTTAACCTTTCTATATTCTCGCTTCTCAGGAAATGGTAGCAGAATGTATTCATTATATGGGTTTCTAATACATGCATAATTTCAGTACTACTTACATGCACCTCTCCATCATCAGCAATTAAAGAATCAAACTGCCTCTTATTTACCCTACTATGGCAGTCATCAAAGGGATTTGTTTGCTCCTTTTTTCCCTGTGTACCAAATCTTTGTTCTAGTGCCAGTGTTTTTTGTCTGTTATATTGAAAAGTATACATTTCTTCTTTCACCAAAGCAATTTCTTCTGATAAATCTATGTGTGATGAATTCTGTTCAGAAAGCAGTGTCTGAAGCTGCCGTCGTTAGGTCATATATTTTTGGTATGTGGTTTTGGCCTGAAATTTAGCTATTTGTTTAAAGAATTCTGTTATACATTATTTGGTTTCTTCCTACCATGAAATGGGTGAATCATATAGGAATGCTACTGTTTTTCTGTCTTCAATAATTTCTGTTAAATCCTGTATAAGTTTCTCATCTTGTAACATGTTGGCATTTAATCTCCAGAACCCTTCCCCACGGGCCCTGGGGGGATCAGAAGATAAACTGACACCAATCAAAACATGGTCAGATGTCTCTATTGGCAAAGTGTGTGCTGAAATTAGTGGAGCAGTTTTAGATATAAAAAAGTCAATCCTTGATAACAGTTTCCTTTTATAAAAGGTGGGTTGTGGAGTCCGTCCTTGCTGGCAATGAGCGTCTATTATAACCTGAACGTTGTAGTATATAATGCATGTAGAATTTATCACAATACACCTTTTGCCCCTTTGCAGTTTGAAGCTGTACACCAAGATTTATAGTAAAACCTCCTCCGAAGAAAATCATTCTACCTGTGCATCGATAAGGCTGTATTTTCCTCAATAATTCTATGCGTTGTGTTTTGGTTTGGGAACAATAAATATTAATAAGCCTGCAAGCTAAGTTCTAAAAGAAAATATCTAAAACCATTGCTCTGCCTGGTTCTACCTCTGTCTCTTTCTGTACTTTAATATATTTAGATGTAAAGCCAAATCCCACTCCACAACATAAATCTGTCCCCATAGACCAATACGAATGTTCCCAATGCCACTCCTTTTTAGCTTTTTGAACATCCTGTAATGAATGCAAACGTGTCCTGAAAAAAAAAACATCAAAAGGCAGTTGCTGTAAAACAGAAAGTGTGGTAATATGTTTTAAATTTGATTTTATAATGTTCGCATTTAGACTAGCTAGCCTAAGTAGCTGTGTTAGAGACTGATGGTTATGTTACTTTGGAACTGAAATGGGTCACTCTCTTTTTTTTCCCCTTGCATTCTGGTCTTACCAGTGCTCGGAAAAGAATGATCAGAAGAGGGTTTGTTCTGAGCAGATAAATCCACATCTGCTGCTTCCATACTATCTCCCCAGGACTGCAAGACTTCATATGAATTCCCCAAAGGAATGGGGTCTAAGTCAGTGGGCATCTCATGAGAAGAATGGTGCTGTCTATGCTTTATAGGAATATCCTGAAAAGGTTCCATAGAGACTGCTGGGGGAAGTGGGGTAGGTGGGAGTGGGGGGAGGCATGTCCTTTAGGTCTTGTAAAGAGGCTTACTCTGTCTGTAATATCCTGGGTGAAGTAGGTGCTGTATTATCAGAATCTATCTCCTGAGTGTGAACTGAGTCTTGTGTTACATTGTCTCTGTGTACTGTCTGTACCAGTTGTACAATTGTAGTAGTGTCATACTGAGTATTCGGAGCTGCAGCAGCAGCCTGGGGAAGTTCTGTCCGACAGGTAGGCTGTGCAGTGGACCAACTACAGGACCCATGGCCTCGCCCCCTAGATGCAGAGGGTGGTTGACCCCTAGAATATTCAGTAGTTTGGGCCAGGATAAAATAAGATCCCCCTGTCCCTACCCAAATAAAAACAATTTGGCAGGTGTTGTATGCCTTGTTCTGTTTGTCACAGAGTTATGCGAAAAGTCCACCCTCCAGTCCAAAAGCCATTATCATACATTATGGGGTTAGGTGTACCCTGTATATCGCAACGTTTTTCTAACCAAAAGATTACATCGTTGACGCTCACTCCTTCGTTTTGAAAAACAATCGTTACAGTTTTCACAGCAGGTTTAGTAATGGGTATAGCAAATCAAATCAGTCTTTATTTTTATAGCACCTTTCAAAACCAAGGCACTTCACAGATTTATAAATGTATCAAAACAGAATATAAAAATTAAAATCAGCATAGTCCAATTCAATTAATCAGGGAAGGTTAATGAAAATAAATAAGTTTTCAACATTGATTTAAAATTTGTAATTGTCAGACATTCTCTTAACCGACGAGGCAGAGAATTCTACAAGCTCGGTGCTGCAAATGAGAAAGCACGCGCACCAGATGTTTTAAGGCGAACCCTGGGAATCTCTAGCAATCCCTCGCTGGCGGATCAGAGAGGGCAATTGGGGGAGTAGGGAATCAGGAGATCTTTTAGGTAGTCGGGTCCCTGTTATTAAAGTCACTCCATAAATCAGTGTCCTTAACCTCGTAATAGTACAGTCTCCAGAATTTGTCTAACAAAGAAGCAGTGCAGAAACTGATATCATAATTCATGTCTCCTGGGGAGTGAATAAATGCATAAACTTCAACCGGTGTAAATTTTAATGACTCCTTTATTAAGTGCATCCCAACCCATAGTCTATCAGGAGACAGTATTGCCACGCCTCTGTATCTAAGTCTCACCACAAATCTATGTTTGTCTGCTTCCACTGGCTTTTTAAACAAACTGGCATAATTCATTCTTTGCTGTGTCAGCTGTTGCTGGGCTTGGTCCAGTTCCGAGGGATGTACCCCCACCCTTCCCGATGTTAACATCATAAGAAATTAAATTTGTACCTGTTACAGTAGCATCTTCATTGTCTGTCCCCACTTCCCCATCCATTGAATGATACAAAATTGAGAAAGCTTGGGAAGTCCATCGTGAATCTTTAGTTTGTACCTGTTGCAAGTTGCTTCTGTCAGCGTCTGTCACAGCTGCATTCTCTGGGACCTCAGTATCATGTTGCACAGCTGCAGCAGCTGCCGTCCCCATGTCTGTCCTGCTCCGTGGTATATATCCCTGGGCCTGCTCTTCAGTTTGCATCTGAATTGGCTTTCTTTCCAGTGTGCCAGGTAGTGGGATTTTGGGGTCAAGATTCCATTGATTACCAACACAAGTCCAACCTGCCTTCTCAAGGGCAGATTCCAGTGACCAATTAACTGCTGTACCACTAAACCCAATGCTGTCTGTTTGGCTTTCCTCCAGTTGTCCAACGATTTCCATTTGGTCCTGTCCTGTGTTATAAGTCCCCGTGGCAGGGCCGAGGGCAAAGGCATTGACTTTTCTCCCCACCCCCCACCCCCCGAGACCAACCTCTAGACTCCAGGGGGGTCTGAATCGGGCACTATGGGTGCTGTCATGGAGCCTACCAGCTCTGAAGTTTTCTGGTTTTCTCCCCGCCCTTACAAGCTCAAATGGGCAGACTGGGTGGGCTGCAGACCCTTATCTGCTGACGCTGTCTATGTATCTATATATCTATGTAAAGAAACATTTGAAGCATCCATAGGTAACCGTTTGCCAGGTACACTTGTTGGGCTTGCTGCTGATCTTTTTCTTTTCTTCCTCTATTTTAGATTTTTTAATTGTATATTCCTGTTCTGCAGCCGACAACATTTCTAATAACTGGGCATTTTGTTCTCCAAATCCTGTTGTAAAATATCTTCAGGAGAGGTCCCAGAAGACTGGAGAAGGACTCATATGATCCAGCTCCACAAGAGTGGTAGCAGGGAGGAGGCAGAAACTACAGTCCAGTCAGTCTTACCTCAGTAGTGGGCAAGATTATGGAGACACTCCTTAAGGAAAGGATAGTGCAACACCTGGAATCTATAGGAGCACAGGATCCAAGACAGCATGGGTTTACAAAAGGAAGGTCCTGTCAAACTAATCTCATAGATTTCTTTGACTGGGTAACCAGAGTGGTGGAACAAGGGGGAGCAGTTGATGTAGCCTACCTTGACTTCAGCAAAGCTTTCGATACTGTTCCACATAGAAGATTGATTAATAAGCTGGGTAGGCTCGGGGTGGGTCAGACATTGGTCAACTGGGTGGCAAACTGGTTGATGGGCAGAAAACAGAGAGTGGTGGTAAACAGTATACAGTCAGAAGAGATGCAAGTCATGAGTGAGGTACCTCAGGGATCAGTCCTGGGGCCAGTCCTCTTCAATATCTTCATCAGTGACATTGCAGATGGACTGGAGGGTAAGGTTTGTCTGTTTGCAGATGACACCAAGATCTGCAACAGTGTAGATGATCCAGATGGTGTGGACAGAAATGAGAAGAGATCTGGATAAACTAGCAAAATGGTCGGAAGAGTGGCAACTGGGGTTTAACACAAAAAAGTGCAAGATCATGCACATAGGGAAGAGAAACCCTGAAGCCACCGATAGGCTGGGAGGGGAGTTGCTGGCAGTCACAAGGGAAGAAAGAGACTTGGGCGTCATCATCACAGAT
Source organism: Neoceratodus forsteri (assembly GCA_016271365.2). Taxonomy (NCBI): domain Eukaryota; kingdom Metazoa; phylum Chordata; order Ceratodontiformes; family Ceratodontidae; genus Neoceratodus; species Neoceratodus forsteri. The sequence continues at coordinate 1,731,234,680 of CM057456.1, forward strand.
GACCTGAAATAATCCAAGCAGACCTCTAAAGCAGTAGGTAAGGCTAGAGAGATGTTGGGGTGTATTAGTAAGGTTATCACAAGTCGGAAGAGGGAGGTAATAATCCTTCTTTACAAGACACTGGTTAGGCCCCATCTGGAGTACTGCGTGCAGTACTGGAGGCCATACCTTCACAAGGACATTAACCAAATTGAGGCAGTCCAGAAAAGGGCAACCAAAATGGTGCAGGGACTGCATCAGAAAACATATGAGGACAGATTAACTGAATTCAATATGTATACCCTAGAGCAAAGGAGGGAGAGAGGTGATATGATTGAAACATTCAAACATCTTAAGGGCATTAACAAGGTGAAAGAGTCTAACATGTTTCAATATAAGAAGAATAGCAGGACAGGAGGACACAGCATGAGATTAGAGGGAGGCCGATTAAGGGGTAATGTGAGGAAGTTCTTTTTCACTGAAGGGGTGGTGGACGCATTGAACGGCCTACCTCAGGAAGCAGTGGATATGAATACAGTGCAGGGTTCAAACAGGCATGGGATAGGCATAAGGGAGCAATACAGATGAGTATGAATAGATAGGCCATTGACAGAGCAAAGGGCTATGGCACATTCATAAGGTAGAAAAAGAAATGGGCAGACTGGATGGGCCTTGCGGTCCTTATCTGCCGTCAACTTCTATGTTTCTATGTTTCTTCATCCTCCACATCTTGGGACATTATAATATCAGTACCTGAAGCTGTCTGTACATTGTCCATGGTAGGTGAAGTCAAGTTCTTAACTTCCATAGCCTGTGCTGAAGTATCAGGTATTGTTGGGCCATAAAAGGTAGGCTCCTGGGCCTTCTCTGAAACACAACCTTCCTCAGCAGCGATCTGATCAGTAGTGGGATCTTCAATCTTGCTCATAGGAATCAAGGCCTCCTGCAGGAGAGTAGGGGATTTTTTTAATTTAAAACCAATAACATAACTTTACAATATATTCAATTACAGTACACAGTCTTTTATATAGTAATTCACTATTTCATTGTCTCTTTCACCTCCCCTTAATAAAAATATTGTTATATACTAATGCAAGTATAGGCACTATTACTTTTTCCATTTTTTATAAAAAGCGTTTGAAATCCCATCCATTACTGGGGCTGTATTATTTGTCAATGACTCTTCATAGCTTCTCTTATTTCTTTTTCTATAATGGGCTCTTTTATCAGCTATTTATCTATATCTGAGATTTGTGGGACTTGTATTTGCTCTATTATATCTTTTGGCACCTTGTGTTTTGATACTTGAAACATCTATCTTAAATGTTCCTGTACTATTCCCATCTTTTTTTTATAGCTACACATTTTTCTCGATTTTTGTCTATTAAGTCATACATTACCCTTTTTTTTACTCTTTCTCTGTTGTCCTTCATAGGATTGGTTTGAGCTTTGGTTCCCTGGGTGCCACTTTTCTGCTCCATTACTAATGATCTCATTCTATTGTATTGATATTCCCACATTTGTTGTTTAATTTCTTCTGTTCTTTCTGTATGATTTCTCCCATCTTTATGCTGCTCCGTTATTTCTTTATATAGTTTACTCTTCAAACTTAAATATTTCTGGTATTTAGTTCGCTCTTTCTTCTGCGCTGCTTTTATCATAATGTCCCTTATGTCTGCTTTTGTGTCATCCCACCATTTCATTACATCTTCATATAATCCCAGCACCGTCCCCCTTGCTGCAAACATATCTAGCAATTCTTCCTGTACTTCTTCATCTTCTAGATTTTCCAAATTCATTCTCCAATATCCTCCTCCATGCATTGCAGTCTTTCCGATATTTATTTTAGCACATACTGCCACATGATCTGTTGTTTCTATTGGTACTATATATGCTTCCTCTACTGCTGCACTTTTAGATACAAACCAAAAGTCTATTCTTAATGACAGTCTTCCTCTAAAATATGTATGCTCTGCCCTCTTTCCTTCCCTTTCAAACACATCCTCCATGCCTTTTTTAGTACATTGTTTAAACATACAGTATCACAAAACATTTTTTCCGATGTTCTACCCCAATCCTGTTTTCTAATCCCACAGTTAAAATCTTCCCCCCAATAAAGTAAGTTTTGCAGTATACAAAAAAGGTTCACTTGTTCCCATTATTTCTATCTGCTTTCGTCTGAGGATTGTACACATTTATCGCCCTGATTACTTGTCCCTTAAGTTCAATATCTACCATAATTGCTCTACCTGGAGCTATGTCTATCACCTTTAGTATTTTAATCTCTTGTAACAAAAATGTAATCCCCAAGTCTGAACACATTTCTTCTCCCAAAGACCAAATCGAGGGCCCCCACCTCCATTCCTTTTGTGCCAAATTTATTTCTGAGACTGAGTACAATCTTGTATCCTGTAACATAACTATATCCCCTTTAAATCCTCCCAGTATTTCAAATGTAACCATTCGCCTTGTCTTATTTCTTATACTATTCACATTACATGTGATGCAAGTAAGACCCTCCATACTGTTTTTCCCCCTTTCCCTTTCTCCCATTATCCTATTTTATCTTTTTTTCCTTATCTTAGACGCTTGTGTATCTACTGAATCACAATCCGATGCTTCCCCTCCTCCATCTCTTCTGAGAGAGAATCATTAGTGTCCTCATCTACAGTCACCCAAGCTTTGTCCTGTAACACTGTAAATTTGTTTGATAATTTCACTACTACTTCTTTTTTTTTCCATTGGCTTAGGTTCCACTTGCTTTATTCCCTTATTTTTGGACCTGGTCACCATTGTGAATTTCTCCAACTTCTTCCCTTCAAGTTCCAGAATCTTTTTTTGCTCATTTTGCTCTGTCTTGGGCTCCGTTCTACACCCTGTTTCAATGGTATGCTCTATTTGCCCACCAGAGGTGGAAGGTTCTATATCTAATCGACTCCCTTCCTTGTCTCTGTCTTCTTCTTCTTCTCTTCGTGCCTCATCCACAGTTTTGTCCTGTTTTGCTTTTTCTTTTATTGCTAGGGCCAAATATATATCCTACTCCCCTTGTTCTCCAGTACCTGGACTATTATGAGTTGCCCAGGGACAATTATTAAATGAATGTCCTGATTCTTCATATAGACTGCATCTTATAGGATTCTTACAAGCTGCCCCATAATGACCTAACTGTCCACATAATCCACATTTGATTCTCTCACAAGCATTACTCAAGTGTCTTTTATCCCCACATCGATAACAAGCTCATGGTTGGCCAGCATAAAACATGATTCCTCTATCTCTTCCCAAAAAGAAACAGTTGGGAAGATGTTCCATTTCTCCATTTTGTTGTCTCAATACCACTTTAAATTTCCAGCCACCTGTCCACAGGTTCTCTTCGTCTAATATTGGCTCAGGTGGTCCCTTCAATTCACATTTCTGTTTTAGCCAAAAGGCTGTATCTGCCACATTTACTCCTTTGTTCCTGAATAAGATCGTTACTATTTTAAATGCTGGTTTTGTCAATGGTATTGTCATGAAATCTTTCCACAATGTTGTACATTTCAGTTGGTGATACAGTTTCCAAAATCTAGCAAGGCCTGAGGGATGTTTAAAGCTTATGTCATAAATAATGTCTCCAGGAATAGGTATTAAAGCATATACTTCATAATCATAAAACTTCATAATTCCTTTAATGAGTTGCCACCCCACAAACAATCTATCAGGAGCATCTGCTGCCTGGCCTCTGTATTTAAGTCTTACAGCATTTCTTCACTTTGCAGGTTCATTTAAACGCTGTATGCCTTCAGGAAACAATTTCTCCCTGACATTCTCCTCCCACACATTATTTTCATTTTTTGAAGTTTCTTGTTCACTTTGCTCTTTTTCTGTTTGTATCATTTTTTCTTCTAAATCCATGAAGGATTCCAACTCCTCCCTCCCTATAGGGTCTATATTTTCTTCCACATCCTCCCTTAGATCCACCACCTTTTTTGATTCATCCTGCACTTGTGCATGTTCTCTAGGCTCCATTACCTCCTTGTCACCTTCTGTTTCTACTTCTGTCTGTATATTATTTTGGGGGGGCATTATTTGGGTCCCATCCCTTTCCATCCAAGGTTTTTTTCCAACCTGCATCAATTAGGGCCTTAGCGACTCATTCTGGAGTGTCAGGAAAGTCTATACTATCATCTCCGTCTCATTTAAGCCTTCTTTGAGTCCTCCCCCATTCTGGCTGCACTTTCCTTGCTTCATTTCCCTCTTAGATGCACTTTTCTTGTCACTATCCTGTTAACTTATACTTCCTTTAATATCAGCACTTTTACACATTGCCCATTTTAAGCCAAGCCGTTTCCGACTTTTACCAGCTTTCCCTTTTGGGGCACTCATTTCAGCGTCATTCTCATCTTGGCCTTCACTAGTTTCACCTAGCAGTTCTGACGCTGCCATGTCATCTTGTTTCAGCTGGGCTTGACAGGCCTCCTGCCTCCTGTCACTCGTTCTCAGCTGTTTTCCTTTAGAACCACTTCCTTTCTTTGCCAACAATACTTTTTTACTTCTAGCTTGTGCATGCTTTGTTTCAATATTTATTTTTGTATTACCTTCTCTCTCCATCTCCATGGAAGGAGTCATTGCATTTTTTCTTTCTTTCTCCTGTGCATTAAGCCTCTCAGACTCCGCGGTCTCACTTAGTTCCATCCGATTGTCCTGCTCTCCATTCTGCTCTTTGTTTCCTCGCACTCCATCCATTTCTTTGGTCTCCAGCTCCATCAAGGCCAAGGAGGAGACCCACTCCTCAGCCTCAAGCTGTCCTCTCTCTCTCTCTCGCACCACCAAGCTGCTACTGACCAGCGTCAGTCATCTAGCAGAGCTAATCCTACAGCACAGTAGGAGAATTTCCCTGGTGTCGTGGCCAAATTTCCCTCATTCTGTAAAAAATACCATCAACTGCTTAATCTGGTTCAATCTCAGTTGCTTACCATCTGTATCCCCCCTTCCCGGTCGCCCCTGAAAAAGGGACTTCTAGGCCCAGTGGGCTTACCAGGTCAACAAATCTCAACAGACAAACAACAAACAACCCTGGTTTAGGAGTGGACTCAAGTCACCCTGATTGGGTGTGGCCTGGGCTGGGACACCTGCCAACAGCAGTACCTCTCAGCTTGGTAAGGCCTGGCATTGGGTTCAGGTGCAAGAGTGACCCCTGCTGAGAGCCAAGGGAGCTTGCATACCTGCAGGAGTACACTTTGCATACACAGAGGCTATTCCCATGCCAAGGGAAGGTGGGTAGTTTTATGGGTGAAAACTAGGGATGCATATATTCCAGGCTACATTGTGATTATGGCTACCAGTGCACTCTGGCAGCTCACTGTCCATTACAGATCCTGGGTGGCCCTTCATTAGAGAGAAAGCCATGGAGGACAGCAGCAGGTTAGAGTGTGATGGGGCTGGATGGTGGCTGGTTACAGCCCAAGGGGAAAATGTGAGACTGGCAAGGAGAAAATGCAAATAAAGTTAAAAAAAATAATCCTAATAATGATCAAAGCTACAACAGCGAAACCACGCTACTGCTAAAGTTGTTAACAAGAGCAAGGTGACTAAACTCTGCCAGAGTCTTACAAAATCAGCACCGTTTGCAGTGTCAAAAACTATTTACCGAACACCTTCAGCATATAGCAGTAGATCAGCATATGGGCAAAAACAATTTACAAACATATGAAAATAGTAAACAAAAGAAGGCCTTGTGGCCTATCTAGTCTGTCTGATTTGTGGAGCCCCCTTCTCAGCCAGTATTGTAGACTCTACCCCCTTCCCCATCAACCTCTCCCAGCCCCCCCAGCTACCCTTCCCCTTCCCTTCACACTGTCCCACCCTCTTTTTTTTTTTTAATTTAGCTCTTCGGCTCTCTCCCCTTGCTACCTCCCTCCTCGGCAATGGAGGCACATAGCAGCTCTGGTAGGTGGCTCCAGACCCCCAAGAGGGGCTCAGTCTCAGGACCCAACCTTCCCGACCTGACCCACCTGGCAATCCCCCATAGGTTAACCCCCGTGGCAGGGCCAAGGGTGAAGGCATCAACTTTCCTCCCCACCCCCCCCCCGAGACCAACATCTAGACTCCAGGGGTCTGAATCAGGCACTGTGGGTGCTGTCATGAAGCATACTAGCTCTGAAGTTTTCTCCCCGCCCTTGCCAAAGTTGCCCACATGCATGTGCAGGCATGCGCATGCAGCAACTCGAGTCACTCCCCGACTGCACTACCACCGGGCCTCCGTCAGGGAGCAGCCCTGCAGTGGAGGAGGTTAGATCCCTGGTCCTATGCCCCCTCATCCATGTCTACCCTGCCACAGAGCTTGGTGTCATCCACAAAGAGGTAAATTTTGCCTTTTATGCTATGTCCTGTGTCACTTAAGAACACATTGAACAACAACAGGCTGAGGACAGAGCCCTGTGGTACTCCACTGGTGACCTCTCTTGACCCAAAGAGCTTACCCACCACCACAACCCTCTGAGTCCAACCTCTAAACTAATTTGCCACCCACCTAGTTAATTTCCTTCCCCTAGGTCCTCCATCTTCTTGATATACCTCTTGTTGGCACTGAGTCAAAGGCATTGCTGAAATCCAAGTACAGTATGTCAACTGCTTGACCTGTGTCTACTCTTCTCATTACCCAGTCAAAAAAGTCTATCAGGTAGGTTTAACAGGTTCTTCCTTTCATAAACCTTGTTGCCTCATGTCTTGGGGGCCATTTGCCTCCAGGAGCCTGACCAGTCTTTCCTTTAGGATGATCTCCATTAGTTTGCCAACAATGGAGGTCAGCTTGATTGGCCTGTAGTTACCAGGGTCATCTCTAAGCCCACTGTTTTGGAGTGGCACCACTTATGCTGTTCTCCACTCTTGCTGTACCACTCCCGTATCCAGTGAGCTTTTGAAAAAAATGGCACTGAGTCAGGTGACTGCCTACAACAATAGCGAGGTCCAGAACCACACAGGAATAACAGTGCCGATTTTTCATTTGCAGGGGCTATGCCCCCCACATCCCTGACATGGGGGGCTCCACTCCCTGCACCCCCTGGACTAAAGTTTTCTAACTCCGGGGGAAGCAGATATCAGGGAAAGTTAAAAATCATGGGGACGAGACCAGGATTAGAACCCTGGTCTCCAATGGTGCTGGCTGAGCTGTTCGATGCCCCAGCCCTCTACGACACGGGAGCAGCTCAGCCAGCCTCTAGGATCCTGGTGCTCTTCTGTTTGTTCAGCACCATGGACAGTGACCAGAGGAGTGCTTACAGCAAGCACTGTAAATCTCCCCTCGCTGTCAGTGGCATCACTATCAAGACTAGCACTCAGTTGACTGGCGCTATTCTGGTAGCGCTCTTATAACCGGGTACCGAAAAGAACACTAACCTGCTGCTGTCCTTCTGTCCATCTTGTTCCCTAGATTTCTAACACTGAGGGACAGCACCCTCCACCACAACCCCATGCCTTTCCTCCCTGCTCTGCCCTCCTTTCCACACACTAAAATCCACATTTTAAATCCTGTGAGAAAAAAAGCGCACAAGAAAAACACAGAATTCAATGTACTCTCTACTTAGCCCAGAGGCTTCTTTGCCTTGTCTTTCCTCATTCGCTCTGTCCATCTTCAGTCAGTTTCAGTGCTGATTTGTAGTTCTTTTGCAAATGAACTACAACTGCACTATTGGTATGCTGTAGTCATGTGGTCAGGGATGACCACCAGTGACACTGGTTACAGCCACCAGAATCCACTTCCCTTGACCCACCCCCTGCCCTGTTCCTCCCTCTCCCTGTCCCCCAACCACTTGACACAATCAACTCCATACTGTAAATCCAATGAGGGGGGAAACCACACAATGCAATTTAGTATCTCGCTAGTTCAAGAGTTTCTCTGCCTCCATCTGCCCTCACTCAGTCTGTGCCTCTTCCGTTGGCTTCCATGCCAGTTTGTAGTTCTTAAGCAAACGGACTACAGAGAAATAAGCCACTATCTTGGTAGGGTTGAGGTAGGGACCATTAGTCACCAGGGTATTTATAAAATGCACTGCAGGCAATTGAATCTCCCACTGCTGCCTACTACTCTGATGTCAGCTTCTTGGATTTGTAGTAACAGAAGATGCCAGCCTAGAAGTAGTAACAGAAGTTGTCAGCGTAGAAGTAATTAAAATTAGTCTGATGCAGTCTAATACACTACAGTAAACAGTAAATAAAGTAATATGTTTTTGCACACAAAATGCACACTGGAACCAGCCTCACACTTGAGTGTGGGGCCCTAGGTGCTGACTGTTTCCCTTTAAATAAATTCCAGAGTGACTCCATCTACATCATATTTAACCTCTGGGTTCCTCTGTTCAAGTCTCTCTACATCTTTCTCAATGTTACTGATCACTTTTAAACAGGTTCACTTTGCTGTTAAATCCTTCACCCATGTCACCGATGAACACATTGAACAGGACAGGTCCAGGCATCAATCCTTGCAGATCCACAGTCCAGTGTTCCTGACCACTGTGAATTTCCCATTTAGTATAACTCTTTGAGTTCTAGTAGATGGACAACTCCTGATCCACCTTGACAGATTCTTCCATGGACCCATTTGCACAATTTTCTGGATAGATGTGCCCATGTGGCACCAAGCTAAAGTCAAGGTAAATAACATCCAGTGCCTTATGCTGACCCTTACTGAACTCCTTCTGTCACCATTGACCATATCCTGTCAAAGCTGTGCAAAGACAGCATGGTTAAATCCATTCCATCATAACTGCGCCAGACAAAAAAGCAAAGGATAAGGATTACTGACTGCATTTAATCAACAGCTTATAGAATATGCTATTTGGTATGAGTACATGTTTTGGCACACCTGGTTTTTGCCTTGGACATTTTTTCCTTGATGGGGTTGTAATCCTATCTATGTGCTTCTTTCTTTTGCATATATTACAGCACTGTGGATTGACTGTGCTGTCATTGTGCAATTTTCTTTATTTCATTTCACTAGGAAAGTGGTCTTGATCAAAGACCCATTTTCGGCCATGCCTGGCGAGACTGGATTTGTAGTAGGTATGACAATACATGTTTAACAACTAACATCACATACAGAAAAAAATCACTCAATAAAAGTGTTAATAATATATACAAAATGTACATAATTACATAGGGTACAACATAATTAAATTCAGATATTTCTACAAAAGAAAAATTTCTGCAGGTGACCTCAAAACAATCACTGACTGACAAAGCATGTACATGTTCCTTTGATAAAGCATGTGATATATGAAACATCAGGAGATTTCTGCTCTCTCTGCTGTGTTTTTTAAATTGTGTCTGCAGCGAATAAATATTGGGAAGTTTTGTACACAACAGTGAACGGACTCCCATTTCTTTGAAGTGAAGGGTGAGTGTTGTGACATAGAACATAGAAACATAGAAGTTGAAGGCAGATAAGGACCGCAAGGCCCATCCAGTCAGCCCATTTTTTCTACCTTATGCATGTGCCATAGGCCTTTACTCTGTCAATGGCCTATCTATTCACACATGACTTTTGCTTGATTGTCTTGTAGATGTTCCCTTAAGTTCTTTTTGAAAATGCTAGCTTTGAAATCAAAATCATGTCCCATATTATATACATTATCAGCCCAGGGCTATAATAAGAAAGTGAACGCTCAGCCATTTTGGTTTTAATTTAGATCTCACAGAAATGTTTTAGTGATGTCTTTCTTAAAGATTTAAAATTATACACTTTTACTGACTGATTGATTAGCACTATAGGTATTTTTGTGTTTAACCACACATCCTGAATCTCTATGTTTAAACATACTCAGCACTCAAAGAGTTAAGATCTTACATAAACAGTCAAAACGGAATACTGAATTCTAAACTTTGGAGATAGAATTACAAAATGTTGGTAAAGATCACTGTGACGTTTCTGTTTTTCTGAGTTAGTAGCAAAGCTGACTATATTGTTAAAGGTGACCTCATACTTATGAAAAGTTGTGTCTGATAAGTTATTCAGTAGAATGGAGTTCCATTCTAGCACTGAAAGGAGGATCTGCTTCACAATACTTTTTTAATATTCATGACTAAACTGTTTCTGTACAAATAACCCAATTTATTATTAACTTTTTTTGTAACTTTTGTATATGTTCACAAAATAACGTTTTATCTAACATAACTCCCAAATACTTGAAGCATGGTACCTCCTCCAGTTCATATCCATTTAACCCTTTAATTTTCATACTATTTTCTTTAATCACAGTTTTTGTTTAGTTCCAGAAACCATTGTTTTTGTTTTCTTTTCATTTAATAAAATACTATTTTCAGCAAGCCAAATTTGTAGTGCATAACACATTGTTTAAATTTTTGTTTCTAGGTCCGCTCCTGCTCTTCCTGCACAGTAAAGCATTGTGCCATCTGCATACATTATGACAGATACATTATCACAAATCCCTGGAAGAGTGTTTATAAAAATTGAGAACAGAAACAAACCCATTCTGAACCCTGGGGAACTCCTGTATTAATTTTTCTCAGTTTTGACCTCTCAGATCCAGTCCTTACCATTTGTTTTCTTTTTGGATAAGTAGTTTTAAAAGGTAGCATGACCACTACATGAGTGTCATTAGCGTGCGGTCAATACAGCATAGCAAAGAGCACAAATTATGTATGCGCTAAGGTAACATAATAGTGATGTCTGGTACTGCACTACAGACATACCTGCTTCCATCCTGGCCAAGCACTCTAAGTATGTAGATGTGCACTGTGCTGCCCAGCTGACAGCATGACTTAGAGGATAGAGTCACAGCATATAAGTAGCTAGGGCTACACCTGGACCATGGTTTGAGTCTGCTGTCCCCATCAAATTGTTTTTTCATTCTGTTTTTTTACATATGTGCGCTGTGTTATACAGATATGCATTTAAAAGTGATGTGGGGGGGTGATGCCACCTTGCACTGCGAAATCATGCTGGTTTGAAAACTTTCTCCTTTCTTTGAATTATGTACAACCTCGGAGTTGATTATATTTAGTAAGTGGGGTTCATGAGGCACAGCCCCTCAATGGGGGATTCGGGGGGCACAGCCCATTTAAAAACTAGTGAACATGCTTAACACCGGTGTACTACTTATGGACAGCTAATGAAAATGTGCTGCTGTTCTGTGGTAGTTTTCTGGAGGGTTCTGTTACAGACAGTTGCAGGGAGTTGAGTTTCGATATATTTTATCAGTGCAGTACTGCCAGCATGCTGAATTTGCTGCTTTGATTTGTAACGTGCTGATGTGAGTTTTGCTGAGTTGTCATAGATCCATTTCAAAACCATTCTAATGTATACTAAGGAAGATGAGGAGCAAAAAAGGCATACTCCTATTTGTTGTTCCTGTCATTCACCCATAGTATACCAGATTCCCTTTGTATATTAGGTACCTATCAAACATAGAATCAGGAGAACACATGGAACAACAGAAGTTTGTCTATACAATACAGCTGATAAAGGAAAAATAACTGAAGAAGTCAATAAATCGAATGGACTTAAATCTTATTAGGTGATAAAGCAGTGGCTGATCAATGGTGCAGTTAAAAATAAGGATTTCATCTGTACTCAGTACCACATCCATAATTTCTACTGTGGTCTCACTGATCTAGGTTTTGTTTGAACCATCCATCACTTTGATATTATTATGTATATAGGCACCTACGCCTCCCCCTTTTCTATCTAATTTGTCCAATCTGAATAATGTATCGCCAGTTACATTTTTCTCCCAGTTGTCCCTTGCAGTCCACCATGTCTTGGTTATGTATACCATATTGTTTCTTACATCCAAATTTCCCTGTTTATTTATTAGAACGTGGTGGTCCACCAGTTTGAAGACCTTGGTCAGGTCAACGAAAATAGCTCAAGTAAGCATCCCAATATTAATACAAAGGTCATCCTGACCAAGGTCGTTGACCCCCATGAAACCCATAGTGATCTTTTGTGAAAAGATTATTACAGTATCTTTTAACTATTTGGTCATTTAGTCAAAGACCACTTTCTCCAAAAGTTTGGTTAGTATCAGCAACACAAAAATATCCCTATAGTTTGTGATAATTTGTTTGTCCCCAGACATGATGATTGGTGTTATAACTGCAGTCTTCCAGCAGTCTAGGAGTCTATCTGTACATAAAGATAAGTTGAACAAATGTGTCACTGGTTTGTCCACTTGCCTAGCCATTATTTTTAGCAGTCTTGGCAAGCGCCATCCACACCTACCCCATTGTTACTGTCTTGCTTCTGTAAGAACTTTTGAATATCTCATTCTGTTACTGTAAAGAAACTGAAGGTTTTAGAACAAATCTTCTTAGGAAACAAGTCCCTATTTTTATGACACTTTTATTTGGTCATTATAAATTGTCATGTTTATGAAAAATGTCACTGAATGACTCAACAATCTCCTAACTAAAATGTGTTAAATTTTCTCTGATCATTATTTTATCAGTAGTTACTTTTTTAGAGGGTTGCTAGATTTCTCTGAAAGAATCCCAAAAGTTCTTAGGATTTGATAAATTATTCTGCTGTTTAATTTTGTAGTATGTTTGTTTAGATTTCATTATTTCAAATTTACAAAGATTCAAAAGTCTCTGATAAGCATTCAAGTCTTGTTTGGAATCAGATTTTCTTTAACTGTTTCCAAAGCGCATGTCTTATTTTTATCAATTTGAAAAACCCATCATTTAGCCATGCCAAATGTTTGTCCATAACCTTTCTTTTTTATTCGAGGCACAGCAAATTTATTACATCCAATATATTTTGGTTAAATAAATTAGTGGCATGTTTAATCTGGATTTTCTTGTAAAGACATGACCAAGCTATTTTATTATTTCTCTTATGAGCACCTCATCTGTTAGGTTTTTGAAGGACCTACTTTCGCTTATCAGAATCTCATTTACTTTGTCTTTTTTCTTTTTCTAATCATATATACCAGACAGTAAGCTGACATAGTATCATTTAAAATTCCTGAACCTGCTAAGAAATTTAACCTGTTTGTAAACACCCAGCCTATTGCTGACTCTCCCTGTTTTGTAGTTTATCCTGGTTTGTTTCTTTACACCTTTATTAAAACCACTCACCATTAAAATGTTTTTAGCCTTATCATTATTTTTTTAACATTACTTAGTCTATATTGAAGTCCACCATTACTAAACATTCTTTCTTCCTATTACTCACAATAGCCAGTTTCTCCTATATTAATTTATCCATTTTTGCTCTTTTGGGTGGGCAATATACACAGGAAAAATAAACCACAGAGCCTATCTCACCGCCTAACAAAGGCTTCACAGTTAAATGTTCAGCTGAGCTATTTGTTATGCCAGTTTGCAATTATTTCTCATGTGTACTATACCTGGTTCTCTACTTGGTTCATTAGACAGGCAGAAGGCCATGGGCCCATAGTGTCTATCTCCAATTTTAGCAGGACACTTTTTCCCAGTTTTGGTATAGGAGATGTCTATCTAGCTTTGTTTTAAAAGCCATGAAAGTACCAGCATCTGTTACCTCTTTAGGCAGTCCATTCCACAGTGGTATGATCCTCTGTGTAAAGAAATAATGTCTGATGTTCCTTTTTGGGAATGTAAGCTTAAGTTGCTGGCTGTGGATTCTTAAACAGTTGTTCCTGTTAGCAAGTGTTATTCCCAAACTGTTCATAAGGAATTTGTCCCAGATTAATTTGTACATTAGGAGGAGATCTCCCCTGATACACCTTAGTTCTAGGGGATAAAGAATCAACAGTTGTTATCTTGACTCATAAGTTTCATCACTGATACCCTCTATCATCTGTGTTAACCTCCTCTGCACCATCTCCAGACCACCCACATCCCTCTTCAGGTAAGGACTCCACAAAGGAGTGCATTAGTAGAGGTGTGGTCTGACCAGTGATCATTACAGTGGGATCAAACATAACCTACTTCTGGATATGAAGGCCTTTTTTATACAACCTAGGACATTGTTTGCCTTCTTGATGACCTCATTACAGTGTGAACTAAATGTTAGGTTGTTCATAATAAGTATCTCCAGATCTTTCTCTCTTTCTGTTGTTCTTAACTGGGTACCGTTTAGTGTGTAGTCGCTTAACCTATTGTTTGTTCCAAGGTGCATTACAGTGCACTTGTCAATACTGAAGAGCATGCCAGTATCTAGCGCCTATTTCTCTAACTTCAGTAAGTCCTGTTGTAATGCCTGTATGCTATGTATGTCTCCCACTTCAGCCCCCAGTTTGCTGTCATCTGCAAACTTAATACAGACGTTACTTACTCCTGTATGCAAATCTGCAGTGAATAGTGAAAACAATGCTGGTCCTAATACCGACCCCTTGGGAACCCCATTTTTCACATGTCCACTATCTGATATGTGGCCTCTTATATGGACCCTCTGCATCCTATCTGATAACCACAAATCAATCCATTTTGTCAGTGTCTTGTTTAAGCCTAGCTTAGACATTTTCTTTAATAGTGTAGTGTGTGGTACCCTGCCAAAGGCTTTTTTTGAAGTCTAGATATAGTATATTGATTGCTTTTTTATTATTGAGGTAATCGCTAACCCTTTCATAAAACACCAGGGTATTAGTTAGGCAAGATCTATAGAACATTCAGGAAGACCACGAGGGAGGTGGTAAGGGAAAACTACCTAAGGTTGGCTAGTGAGGCAAGTAAGGAAGTCCAGCAAGCAAAGGCACAGAAGGAGCTTCAAATAGCTGAAGGAATCAAGAAGGGGGAGAAGGCTTTCTTTCACTGTATAAGTGAGAAAAGGGACAAGAAGGAAGGGACTGTTAGGCTTAAAAAAGGTGTGGAGTGGGTGGAGGATAATGAAGGAAAAGCAGAGATACTAAATGAATACTTCTGTTCTGTCTTCACCAGGGAGAAGATGGACCATTGCCTTCAGGAGGGAAAAGAGAAGCAGGGGGGAGGGGAACACAGACATAGTGATAGAGGAGGATAGAGTGAGGAATGGTCTGCTGGCATTGAAAGTGGACAAATCACCAGGCCCAGACAGAGTACATCCAAGGGTTCTAAAGGAACTGGCTAAGGAGCAGGCAGGGCCACTAGCAGACCTATTTAATAGTTCACTAGAGTCAGGCGTGGTACCACAGGACTGGAGAACAGCACATGTAGTGCCCCTTCACAAAAGCGGTCCCAAGGATGATCCAGGGAATTACAGACCAGTCAGTCTGACCTCCATTGTGGGCAAGCCATTGTGGGAGACCATACTAAAGGAAAGGTTGGTGGAATATCTAGAGGAAAATGGTCTCCAGGATGAGAGGCAGTATGGGTTCATGGGGGGAGATCATGTCAAACAAATGTGATTGACTGCTTTGACTGTGTCACTAAGACAGTAGACAGGGGCCAAGCGGTAGACATCCTCTATCTTGATTTTAGCAAGGCCTTTGATTCTGTGCCCCACAAAAGGTTGATCAGGAAGATGGTGGATCTTGGAGTTGGGGAAAAGATGGTCAATTGGGTGGCAAACTGGCTGAGGGACAGAACCCAGAGGGTGGTGGTAGGGGGAAAATTATCTGGCACCAGAGAGGTAATCAGTGGGGACCCACAGGGATCTGTGCTGGGGCTGGTGTTGCTCAATGTCTTCATCAATGATATTGGGGATGGCATTAAAGGCAAAATGTGCCTATTCGCAGATGACACCAAGCTCTGTGGGAGAGTGGACACAGCTGAAGGGATACGGGACCTTCAGGAAGATCTGAAAAAGCTGGGGAGGTGGTCCAGGATCTGGCAGCTTGGCTTCAATGCCAAGAAATGCAAAGTTATGCATACTGGAGCCAAGAATCTCAGGACAGAGTATTACCTGGGTGGAGTCCGAGTATCTGCATCAGAGGAGGAGAAGGATCTGGGAGTGATGATCACTAGTGACCTGAAGCACTCCACGCAGTGCAAGAAAGCAGCAGCAAAGGCAAACAAGATGCTGGGATGCATATCTAGGGAGATCAGTAGTACAAGAGAGGAGGTTATACTGCCCTTGTACAGGTCACTGGTAAGGCCACATCTAGAGTATGGAGTTCAGTACTGGTGCCCACACCTCAAAAAGGACATTAACCTGCTGGAGAAGGTACAGAGGAGAGCTACAAAGATGCTAGCCAATCAGCAGGGCAAGGCATACGAGAAGAGGTTGAGGGCACTGAACATGTACTCCCTGGAAGACAGGGGAGAGAGAGAGAGGAGACATGACTGGGACATTCAAGTACTTGAAAGGGATAAATAAAGTTGATAAGGAGAGTCTCTTTAAGCTGAGTGGCAACCATATCACAAGGGGCATAGTCTTAAGCTAGAGGGTGGGAGGTTTAGGAGGGAGGTCAGGTAGCACCTCTTCACAGAGTGGGTGGTGAACACTTGGAATGCACTGCCAGAAGAGGTCATCTCATTCAAGACAGTGGGCAGCCTTAAGAGGGGCTGGGATAGGCATGGGGGAAGGTAAGAATCATGGGTAGGGAGGATGGGAGGAGTGGGTAGGGAGGGCAGGGACATTAGCTCAAGCTGTGGACCCTGCAATATGAGCAGACTTGATAGACCAAATGGCTTCTTTGTATGTTCATATTGTATGTTCTTCCAGTTTATCCTTAATGATGGATTCCATTATCTTACACACAATAGCTGTTAAACTTATGGATCTATAACTACCCCCTACGGTTTTATCACCTTTTTTAAAAATTGCCATGACTACTGCAATCTTCCAGTTTCAGGGACCTCTCCTGATGTCAAAGACATGTTAAAGATTTTTTGCAGGGGATTCATGAGCCAGGGACTAACTTCTTTTAATAGTCTTGGGTATAGATTGTCTGGGCCTGCTGATTTTGATGGGTCTATTCCACGTAGTTTATTTATTATTTCTTGTTTGGTTATATTAATGAGTCTGCAGTTGCTCGTTCCTGGTGGTATATTGGAATTGTGGCTTATACTTGAATCCCTAGTCATACTTTTTTCATATACTGATGTATACTTTCTTTTATACAAATACCCTTTTCCCTTTTATCTATCTTTGCAGAACTGTGTGGCTGTACCCTTGTAAAATGACAGACTCATTTGAGACATACTGTTTTAATCACATTTCACTTAATGCAAGAATGTCCAATTTCTCCGATTTAGTCCAAATGTTTAATTCATCCAAGTGTGCCTTCAAACTCCTAACATTTAAATGGAAAATTTAAGTCCTTTTAGATTTGTCAGTTCTGAGGTACATTGGAAATGCGCTGCATCTGGTCTTGGGTTTCTTTCAATGTCCCCACTTAGCAGTAATACCATCAATGAGAGCAGTCCCCTTGCCATTCCACAATTTTATTAACTTGTTAAAGTCACGTTTACTATTTTTGTTTTTATAAATTTGTATTTAATCAAACTGTATTTGTGCCAATATGAGAAGAGATTGTGTGTCTGATCGAGCATTTTATAAATGTATGATTCACTAGATTCTCTCCAATTTACTCTAAATTTAGCTTTGTTGCTTATCGCACAGGAACTGCTACTTTCAGTGATGCTGCTTACATTTAGTCCAGTCAGAAAGTGTAATGACAGAAGTGACCCAAAAACACAATAAAAAACTAACGTGATTCATTTTGTTGTACAATATTTGATTAACACTATTAGTTCAAACACACTGAACCCTATGCTTGCACATGGTAACTAATAAACGAAATCTACAGAATAAATCTTGTACTTTAGGAATTTACCAAACTGTTGTTTGTTACTAGTTATTGAGACAGTATAGCGCAGTGGGTTAAGGCTCTGAGTTGCAGATCTGGAGACCTGGGTTTGAATCCCACTGCCACCTAGGTGCATACTGTGTGATCCTGAGCAAGTCACTTAACTTCCTTGTGCTCCCAGGTGGCATCTGGAAACAAGTTTCAGCTTAGTGTGCTACTCCTGGTTAAACAATGTTCCCTTTCCCATTATCTATCTTTCCAAATCTGTTTGCATGTACTGTATAGCAACTCCAAATTAAGTATGAGATATGGCTAGTTTATCCCTTTTACAAGACTCACTCCTGATATTTCTTAGTCTATTTGGAATACTGAGAAAAACGTAGAATCCTTTGTTAGTGATTAGCATATTTTAATCAGGAACATTCCAAACTGTTTACAAATAGCAAATTATAATAGTCTTAATTTAAAACTTAATCTCTCATAAGAGTTAGTGCATTTGAAGTAATCAACAATTTAATTGTTAAAAATACCAAGTTATATACTTTAAGCTTTTAAACATACCTTTATATTGTATAATACAGCATAGCCATGTGTATGTTTCTATAGAGTTAGTGCCTGGCAAAAACCATAATGACACTAGTCTAGATTTCCCTAACTATCAAAACCTTCTCTCATTGGGCCCTATTCACAAATGTGTGGGATGTATGTGTGATTTGCACATACAGAGCCCGCATAACTCTGCACCCCCAGACAGGTGCACATGGGTCAGTATTCACCAAAGTCAACCACCTGTCCATGTCCCTGCCCCTCCCAGCACACAACTGAGCGGGTGTGGATTGTGGCTGTATGAGGGGTTGGATTGTGGGACCCAGGCGGGCATCTAATCAGATGCCCATCCTGGGTCCCAAACTGAATTCACTGCAGTGCACATGCAGGGAATCCTGGGAAGGCATGGACCCTGGGATGTGGAGTCCCATGGGTGACTGGCCAAATGGATGCCCCCAGCCCTCCCTGGCAGCCCAGTGGGCAGAAGCAGCAGTGTGCAGAGGGTTCCTGTGACTGCTGCATCTGGTGGGTATCCATTGGGGGGCATGTAACAGTTATGGCAAGGTTGCCCACTGTGTAACTGGTAGCCCTTGGCTTGGCACTTCATGCTTTAAAGAATGGCGCGGAGTGCAGGCACACCCTGGCCCACCCATGGCATCTAACTGAGCAGGCGACTAAGCATCCAGTGTGCAAGACACTAGCATACCTGTAGTGAATGCTGCTGTGCAGCACTCAGTCGTAGGTATACCTACACACTACACATACATGGTGCATAGGCATTTGTGAATAGACCCCATTAAGCATGCAAGTAACACATACCTTCTTTCAGTTTTGATAGTCATAACAAATTCCAGCTATAATTTCAAGTTCATTTGCAGTGTGATTAGAATTTTCTTACTGAGTGGGGCTTGTTCACTCATAAAGTACAATAGCCCTAACCACACTTATGTTGCCTGGCCGCTGGCTCGACCCTGAGTCCCCTGCCTTGCAGAATTTAAAGGTCTTTACAGTATAACAGAAGTTAGCAGGCAGCAAGATGTTGCCACGCTGAGCAAGGTGCAGAGACAGTTCTTTTTTACCTTCCCCTTCAGTGGAACGGCCATGGAGTACCTGGCTAGGTGCACAACTGGGGGGAGGGGTCTGTTTGTTGTTCAGCTGACCAACACGAACATTTTGATTTCTATCACTAGCTTACTGCAGAAACAATTCTAGTGCTCGGGAACCTAGGCCAAGTGATTTTAGTTTTTGCAGCAATAGTTGTTGATCCACCACATCAAATGCCTTTGCTAGATCAGCAAAAACAGCTCCTGCTGGAGCTCCATTATCTATTTCTGTAACTAAGTACATCATTAGGGAATCTGACCACGGCTTGTGTCACACTGTGTTCTGTTCTGAAACCAAATTGCTTGTTTGTTAGGGTTGCTGGAGAGGAACACAATTAGTTGCTTTATAACCATGTTTTTCTATTAGCTTGGCTGGAGTGGAAAAAATGTGATTGGCCTGTAGTTCTGCCTATACATTTTAGCCCCAGCTTTGAACACGGGGTGACAAAAGTAGGGCTCTAGATTTTAGGGGCAGTTCCCAATAGAGTGGCAGATTAAAGATATAAATGAGTTGGGTACACAATTACAACAGCCGTCTTTAGTAATTTTGGTTCTAACCCATCACTTCCAGTTTTTCTTTGTTGGTATCATTTTTATCACGGGGTTCACAAACTACATTGGCTTCAATCTGCCAGAAGCAGAAAGAGTGTTTTGCATTATGGGGTTGGCAGATTGTGTCAGGGGTATTGACTCTGGTGATATTGGTGGTATTGATACTGTTTGTTTTTGTATATAAAGGGAGACGTCAGAGAAGGTGATTATGTGTTTGGTAATCTGCTCTGGTTGATGCTGTAAATGGCTATATTATGCTCAACCAGTTCAGCTATTACATAGAAACATAGAGTTTGACAGCAGATAAAGACTGCTTGGCCAACCTAGTCTGCCCATTTTCCCTACTTATTGTAACCACTTGATCTCTGGCTCTACCTCACCCTTTTCCTACCACTAAGGTTCCCTTTTGCCTATCTCAGGCCTTCTTGAATCCCTTTTCAGTTTCTGCCCTCCACCACCTCTGCTGGGAGGCTGTTCCAGGCATCCACCACTCTTTCTGTGAAGAAATACCTCCTTACATCTCTCCTGAGTCTACCCCCCCCTTCAATTTCATAGTATGATCCCTTGTTCTTGAGCATCTTTTACTCTGAAAAAGGCTTCCTTCTTGAACCTTATTCATATCCTTGAGGTATCTGAAAGTCTCTGTCATACCCCTTGTCTCTCCCTCTCCCTCTCTCTCTCTCTTTCCTTTCCTCAAGGGTGTACATATTGAGGTCATTCAGCTTCTCTTCATAGGGCTTTTGCTGCAGACTCTGCAACATTTTAGTTGCTCTCCTCTGGACCGCCTCAACTCTTTCTATATCCTTCCTGTGATGTGGTCTCCAGAACTGGACACAGTACTCTAGGTGAGGCCTTACCAGTGATTTATACAGTGGTATCACCACTTCCCTCTTTCTGCTGGTGATACCCCTTCCTATGCATCTTTGCATCCCCCTGGCTCTCCCAACTACCTTGTCACATTGTTTGGCCACTTTTAGGTCATTAGATATGATTACCCCCAGGTCTCTTTCCTGTTTGGTGGTCACTAGTACCAGTCGCCCATTTTATACTCCATCCCCAGTGCATGATTTTGCATTTTTATACATTGAAATTTAGTTGCCACAATCATGACCACTCCTCAAGCTTTCTTAGATCCCTCTTTATTTTTTCCACCCCCTCCTGGAGTGTCAACCCTATTCCAGGTCTTAGTGTCATCAGTAAAAAGGCATACCTTCCCTTCTAGTGTCTCTGCAATGTCACTAATAAGGACATTAAAGATGACCAGTCCCAGTACTAATCCTTGTGGCACCCCACTGGTCACCCTCCCTTCCTCAGATTGAACTCCATTTGCCATCAACCTCTGCCTCCTATCCCCCAACCAATTTCGTATCCAGTTTATTATCTTTGGACCCACTCCTAAGCTACACAGCTTATTTGAGTCTCCTATGTGGAACAGGTCGAAGGTCTTACTGAAATCTAGGCATGCCATATGCACTGCTCCACCCTGATCCACTTCCCTGGTCACCTAGTCAAAGAAATCTATCAGATTTGTTTGACATGACTCCCCTCTTGTGAATCCATGTTGCTTCTGATCTTGTAAGCCACTGGATTCAAGGTATCCCACAATCCTTTCCTCTGGTGGTGATTCCATTAATTTCCCCACCACCAAAGTCAGGCTGACTGATCTGTAATTGCCAGCCTCCTCTTTGCTACCACTTTTTCTGGGGGTAATTTTTTATTCTGAAGTAATCCATTTATGGATTGCCAAAACTGTTTTAGATTATATGTCTGCTGGGTTTGATAGAAACTGACCTTTGTTGTTTTCATGAACTGTTTACATTTACTGCCTTGTGCTCTGGTCTATAGGCCTGCCAATCCGAGTCAAAAGCATTGCCTTGTATCATTTCCATGACCTGTATCTTTCCCAGAAATGGGACATAGCTTGGGTGCAAACCAGTATTTGACTGCACCATTAATATGCTTCTTCATAAAATGTGTAAATTTACCACTCATATGATGAAAGATATCTAGGTATTATGATAAGCAGTAGCTTGAAAATGTCAACCCACTGTTAAAAAAAAAAACTAAAGTAAAGCAAATAGGATGCTGAGATGTATCAGATGAGGTTTCACAAGCCAGAATGAGAAGGTCACTGTGCCATTGTATGGGTCACTTTTGAGGCCACATCTTGACTAGTGCGTACGGTTTGGGAAACCCAATCTAAAAACAGAATAAGGCAAAACTGAAAAGAATCCAGCAGGAAAAGCCATATTAGAAACAGAAAGAGTGTTTTTGGCTCCATAGTTTTAGGGGCCAGTAATTTCTATGTTGGGCTCAGGTGCATGCTGGGTTCCTTTAGGACGTTCCCTCGAGTCCCCTTAAAGCAACCCACAGTCCCTCCCCCACTGTTTTTATGTATCAAATGCAGTCTGCTGACCACATAATTAGGTAGAAACATTAAGGTAGACTAGAGGAGCCTACTGAGCCTTTTCTATGAACACATTCTATGTTTCTATGTTTCATATAGTGATCAGCCCTTTTCAGCGGCCTCCTTCATGGAACTACATACCCTGTCCAGCAACCACACACGTAGACTATTTGGCACAGCTCACAGAAACTGCTCCATCATGAATTTCGTTTCATTTTTCATTTTTGGTTTTTATACTGGAGAGCAAGATGAGCCAGAATAGCCCATTTTCACAAGCACAGTTGTATAGAGAAAAGAAATATAGTGTAAAAAAGACAGGCATTACAAAGGAACAGACATTGTAACAGTGGTACATGATGATTAGTGATGATTAGGTACAGTTAATGTGCATATTATCAATCAGATGCTGTCAGAGCTTGGAGCTGAAAGAAGGTATGCTAACTCCTTCAGCGATTTGGGAAGGTTAATAGCTTGTGAAGGAATGCTAACTCCTTCAGCGATTTGGGAAGGTAATAGTTTGTGGAGGCCAACAGCCCTATAGGGCAGAGCTCTTTGCCCCGCAGCGGTGTTCCTAAAGAGGAGCTTGAGTGTGAATTTAGACTGTGAGCATGTCCCCAGCTTGCAAGAGGGGACACTGTTACACACAGTGCGCACCTTGGAGAGGGCCCTGGAAGGAGCAATGCATGCACAAGAGAATCAGAGACAAAAATAAAGAACAGTAAACTAGTTGCAAGTAATCTCTTATTTTCAAGAACAAGGAACCTTTTAACCCAATGAAGAGAACCAAGTCTCTGATGTACTGTTTTTACCAAGTAATTCACATGGGTGTGAAAGGATAGTGTGGTGTCCAAGACCACGCCTAGGTATTTAAACTCTGAGACATGCTGCACCACAGTGCTATCTGAATCATGGATTAGGAAAGAAGAGTAAGATGATTTCTTATGTACCACAGAAAAAATTGTGGATTTAGTTTTTTGGGTATTGAAGACCATCCTATTATTTGATAACCATGTTTGCAGAAGATCACTTGTCATGCTGAATGGTTTTGTTTAAAGTTGCCAAGCCCCTGTCCAAACTGAAAATGACAGCATCATAAGCATACAGGACAGTTTCAGTAGAGGGACACGCATTCAGAAGTGAGTTTAAAGAAAGTGAGAAAATTAGGGGACCCAGGTTAGATCCTTGCGGGACCCCACAACCAATAGGATGAAAGTCAATTTCAGTTCTGTGCACCCTGTCAGTCAGATCGCTTTTGAACTAATTTGTGACATCAGGGGAGAAACTGAGAGAGAGGCAAGGATCCAGATCATCAGCTCATGGTCGACAAGATCAAATGCTTTGGTGAGGTCCACAGACACAGAATAATTCCCGGAGTCTAATCCACAATACACACTGTCTGTGAACTTCACTGAGGCAATCTCAGTGTTGCATTGGGGGCAGAAACCATGCTGGACACTGGTGAGCAAGCCATTTTGCTGGAGAAATTAAGATGTTTGGTCAAAGGATATTCTTTTAAAGACCTTAGAAAAAGAGGCTAGGAGTTCTGGAGACCCCGTCTCCGCAAGGACATAGACAGGATAGAGGCTGTCCAGAGGAGGGCAACGAAAATGGTGCAGGGACTGCACCAGAAGCCATATGAAGAGAGACTAAAGGAGCTTAATAAGTATACCCTCGAGGAAAAGAGGGAGAAGGGGGACATGATAGAAACTTTCAAGTACCTCAAGGGAATAAACAAAGTCCAAGAGAGTAGCATCTTTCAGAAAAAGAGATGTGCAAGAACAAGGGGGCACAATTTGAAGACAGATGAGGGACAGCTCAGAGGTAATGTGAGGAAGCATTTTTTCATGGAGAGGGTTGTGGATACATGAAATGGCCTTCCTGAGGAGATCGTGGAGTCAAAAACAGTGGGGGAATTCAAGAATGCATGGGACAGACATAAGGTAATTCTAGTGAGGGGTAGGAGGAAGTAGGCTGTTGGTTAACTAAGATCTGCAGCTTATCCATTACATAGGGAAATGGGCAGACTAGGTGGGCCAAGTGGTCCTTATCCGCCATCAAATTTTATGTTTCTATGATATTGTACGGTAGCTGGAGGTGAGATGAATTTATGGATGAGAATAACTGTGGGCACCTTCCACAATTTAGAGTAGGCCCATGTATAGGAAGAAGTTAAAAATTTGTGTGCTAGGATATGCCAGCACCTAGTTAGCCAATTTAACTAGGTGACAGTCAATCCCATCAGGATCAAATGCAGGTTTTGGATTGGTATGTCTCGGGTATTTAGCCACCTGCTCCACAGTAAGTTATTTGAAGTAGAATTTGGGTAGAGTGGGACCGTGAGAATTTAAAGGTATGCCCAACGAAGGGGGCCGGGGGTGAATTTGAAAGAAATGATGTACTTATCAAGGTCCCTGAAGAAATCATTGAACGGTGAGGCAATAGCCTAAGGGTCACAGTAACCCTGTCTTTACCCACAGTGGTCCAAGATTGGATGCCCTTCGATCTACCAATTAGATTGTTAATGTTGTTCTAAAGGTGAAACCAAGTTTTAGATGGTTAATTTTAGCTTTGCAAACCACTGCTTTACAGTTATTTAACAAAGTTTTGTATTCGAGGAGTGGAACCACATGAAAGCAAGGGTTCTGGATTTCAGACAGGCTGACTTTGCAAAGTTGGGAGAATGTCTCAGGACAGCCCTGGTAGGGAAGGAGGAAAGAGGGGGTGTAGAGGAACAGTGGGCAAATCATAAAGGGCCATAGGAGAAGCAACAAGCCTTTGTGTTAAGCAAATAAGTAAAGCAAAGAGAAAGGAAAAAAACACCATGGTTCTCTAAAGAAGTGGCCAGAAAGGTGAGAGAAAGAAGGTTAGTTTTCAAGCAGTACAAGGAAACACAGAGGGAAGAAGACAAGGTAGTGCGTCTGGAAAAAATAAGAGAGGAGGCAAAAGCAGTCAGGGGTGCAAAGGCACGAAAAGAGGAAAGAATAGCACAGGCAATAAAGAGAGGGGATAAGACATATTTTAGGTATATCAGTGAAAGAAAAAAGTCCAGAGGAGGGATTGTGAGACTAAAAGGGGAAGGAGGGGTGTGTGCAGAATGGGACCCAGAAAAGGCAGAAATCCAGACCAAATGTTTTTGTTCAGTATTTACAGAAGAAGGGGAAAGGGAAGGACCACAGCTAGGGGATAGAAGCACCAATAGAAAGGAGGTAGACACCAGTCCGTTTATGGAGAAAAGAGTCCTAAAGGAGCTAGCAAAACTGAAAGTAGACAAGGAAATGGGGCCCGCCAGAATACTAAGAGAACTCAGAAGGGAGCTGGCAGCACCTCTGACAGCTCTGTTCAACAAATTAATAGAAAGAGGTGAAGTTCCAGAGGATAGGAAAAGAGCAAATGCAGTCCCTCTCCACAAAAGTGGAAGCAGGGAGAAGGCTGGCAACTACAGACCATGCTAAGTTTGTTGTAATTTTTAGGTTCCAATAATTTAAGGTGTAAGTGCAACTGTAGTAAAGGTTGCCACCTTTTGGTTTTGGATTTTATGATCTGTTTTCAGGGTCCTTATCCAGCAGTCATTCAGTTTTGCTCAGAGATAGTCTGTTTTTTGGGTCATTTACAGGGGCCACATACACTTACACAGATTCTGTCAAATTAGTCAGTGTTTCAGCTGCAGGTCTGGATTATGGTATATAGCAAGCAGAGCTTTGCTATAAGTTGATTCAGCCTGTGACCAGCCCACCGGCAAAGCATTAGCACTACTGCTTGCGATGCTGACAACCCGTGTTCAACAATCAGCCTGGATTTCCAGAGGCCCATCCAAGGGGGAGCAAGACTGAGGGCCGGATTTTCAAAGCATGGCACAGGGGTTGGGCCAACCCATGCGCTACAACACTAAGGTTCTGGCAGTGCACCAAACCCCATCACTGCAACTGTGCCCGATTTTACAATCTCGGGTGCAGTTGCAAAAGGTTTCACAATTTGTGGCAGCTTGTGCCAAATATCTGACTCAAGTTCCATAAAAAAGGCCCACATGATTGCTGCAAGTTAGACCAGAAAAAGGTGGGTCTAATTTGTGGCAATTGCCCCATGCGATAGAAAACCCATTAGCTAGCTGCAAGTCCCATGTGCCATATCATCGGCGCACCCGGGACTTGCAGTGATCTAAGCTGTTTGAAAATCCTGCCCTGAGTGTTAGATGGACTGCTCTCCTCCTCTGGTAGGGAGGGCTGTGGCATCCGGCAACTGCCCGACCCATAGCAGCAACTGGGGGTGAGGATGCCTTGGACTGCACAGACAAGGGCAGAGGAATGGGAGATGTCGATGTCCTGTGCACAGGAGTGCATAAGGCAATGTTAGGGCATCATTGCACATCCATTCCCTATGGAGAAAGAAACCACTGGAAAAAGGACTGCTGAGCTGGGAGGGTGACTCCACTACCTTCCCCCTAGGTCCTTTGGCAGAACTTCCCTGCCTGGGTGTAATCTCTCCCAGCCTTCAGCTCAACCTGTGTTGACTAGATGGAGTGGGGTATAAGCCGAGAAGCAGAAGGCAGCCCCATCTGGGGGGGGGCAAGCCAAGGAGGCCTGGCCACAGGTGTGTCAAGGGTGAACTGGAGGTCCAGTGCTCCAGGCAGGGGATCTGTGCTGGGTGGAAAGCAGGCACTGAAGAAATGGCTAAGTGAGGTCCTAGCTGGCAAGGGCAGGAGGAATAAATAGAGTTAAAAAAAGCAAACAGGGCCTCCACGGTGTCTCTCTTATGGCATAAGAGACTCCCAGTTTGAGGCTGAGAGAGAAGAATGCAAAGTAAAGCTGAGCAGTTCTGGCTACCAACCCTCACCAAAGGGCTGTTGTACTGTATACCATACGAGACACCCCTAAAGGCCCTATTAACTTCTTATAAATCAGCCAGCCTGGTGGCACTAAAGATTGAGGCACTCGACACCTCACCTCGCACCACACCAGCGACCCGGGTTCTGGAGCCTACTTGAGTCATCAGGGGTTGGTTGGGGGAGGCGAGGATTGAGTGTCCAGAGGACTGCTCTGCTCTCCTGCTGAGAACAGGGTGGAAGCAGCGGCAAACGTCCTGCGGGTGGGTGCGGGAATGCACCCATCACACGCTGATGTCACTGCATGTCCACGCCTCCAGTGGATGTAGAAGAAGAAAGCCCCTCTCAAGCAAGTGCCATGATGCCCCCAACAAGTAACCGCTCCCTCTGGCCAAGCAAAGCACAGCATAAGTCAGGGCAGGGGGCTCCAGGGTGATGTTGGTCTCCCTCCCATTCTCTCACTGGGAGGGCCCCTCTGTGGGGTGCAAGCCATGGTCCTCCCCACTCTGCAGCTGTGGCGAAGGCTGGCCAGGGGAGCATTGAGAACCTGCAAACAGGGCTTACAGGGGTTAAGGCACCATCCCTGCCACAAGAGAGGTGAGAAACAGAATTGAAAAAAAAACTTATTATAAATCTACTGAGTTAGCTAGAGTGATTTATAATAAGTTTTAAGTATTTTTTTTATTTCAGAAGTCTAATGAAGCCATCCTTTGCCTGGCTGTGAAATTTATTTATTTATTAGAATTTTGGTAACTGGGAAAGCACACTGAGACCATGCAGTCCCTTTTTTAGGGGTGATTCAGGAGACAAAATACAATAATCACAGTATAATACAGTGACTACAGAGGTTACAACAATGTGTGTGGAAATACATGGATTACAAAGTCATATACAGTGGGATATACAAATATACAAAATTCTCATTATTTACAAATATTCGTATTTACAGAGGTTCAAATGTAGTAGTTCAAGATAAAAGATAACTTCAGTGGAATGGAGTATAGTAAAAGCAAGGGTGCCGGAAGATGGTAAAAGCTGAGGGGGCTGAGAATCAAAAGGGCACTTATGAGGGTACAAAGGGTGGAGGTTTAAGTAGGTAGGTGGCAAGCTCAGTTTTGAAGAGAGACGGGAAAGATGAGAATGGTAAAGGCAGTAGAGAATTCCAGGCTGTGGTGGCAGAGTATATAAAGGCTCGCCTTCCCGCAAGACAGTGCAGTTTAGGGGTAGCAAGATTAGGTAATGATGCTGACCTGAGTGGACGAACAACTTCTTTACAATGGAAATTTCCCCTTAGGCAAGGAGGATTAAAAAAGTTCACTAGTTTGAAAACAAAACATAGAGTTAAGTACTGTAACCTTGAGTCATAATCTGGTCATTGTAGGGAAGTCAAGATATCACAGTGGTGTTTTCTAGGATCTGCCCCTAAGGCAAATCGCTCAGTCCTAAAGTAGAGTTGACAGAGTCGGGTGAGGGATGAAGTCTGAGCAGAACGCAGTAGTAGTGTACCATAAAGAAGTATGGGGAGAAGGGATGTGGGTGCTATTTTTTGACAGGAGGAGGCGGATAAGAGGCAGTGGAGATTTTATTTTATTTTATTTATTTTAACATTTGCTGACTGGGGTAGGCACACTGAGCCAAGCCTCATTTCCAGGTGCAACCCAGGGGAAGGGGGTGTAGGAGTACATACAATGTGGAAAATAAGACCATGGTATTACAAGTAGTGGCACAGCCAGAAAACAGTAGAAACTGACAACAGGTTTTAGGTCTTAGAAATAAAAATACAAATGGACCTTAGTAACAGCGGTTAAGTCAAAGTTAACAGAGTACAATGACAAATTAGATAACAATTCCAAGACAAATGACTAGAGACACTGGGAGAAAGAGATAATAAAAATAAGTGCACCAGTGTGGGCTGGGACCTGTAAGTGCTGAGAGTGTGGGGCTAGATCACCTGGAACAGCAGCAGGGGGGGATGGCAGGAGGCATAATTGTGACTGGCAAGCGAGGTAAGAGGGTGCATTTCTAATGGAGGGGGTAAGCTTGTTCCATAGGTTGGGGAGCCGATGGGATAAAGTGGATTTGCCAGATGATGAGGATGGGCAAGGTATAAGAAAGGATCTTTCATTTCTGTGCCTCAGTGCATAAGGGGTGTCTGGGGCTGGGGAGAGAATGTCCACCAAATAGGAGGGTAGCAAATTAAACCAGAACTTAGCTATGAGGTTGAGAGAGTGGATATGGTAGCGGTGGGACAGCAGGGCAAGATCTAGGAGGGAGTATAGGTCGCAGTGATGAGTACTACAGGATGAGTCAGTAGCAAAGCAGCAAAGCAGCAAAAAGAGTTTAGGAGTGTGTCTAGCTTTCTTAGGGTGGTTACTGGGGCAGTGCTGTTGACCATGTCAGCATAATTGAAAATGGTATAACAGATGGTATAACAGACCTAGCTTTTGGAGTTTTAGTTAGCTGGGTCATGTATGATTCAAGAGAGAATGATGCATCACGGTCCATCCCTAAGTATTTAAAGGTTTGGGCTACTTCTATGGTATCTCCAGATAATTAGCAGATTTTGAGAGGGTGAAGAGAAGCTAATTTGGAGATTTTGGAGGAGGGGTTGTGAAAAACCATAGTTTTTTTTTTTAGTATTAAGAATTAGATGGTTATCTAAGAACCACATTTCAAGTGTATTGAAGTCAGAATTAAGATTTTGATTAAGCCAAACCATGTTATTGGATGAACAAAAAAGGAGTGCGTCATCAGCGTAGAGTTGCACTGATGCGCCACCACAATATTTGGGAAGCTCAATGATGAAAAGCAAAAAAGCAATGGACCAAGGATTGATCCCTGAGGTACACCATGTATTATGGGCCTCAGGGGGGACATCGATCTGGACCACTTTACTTTTTGTGATCAACCAATAAGATAACTCTGTAGCCATGTTAGCAGTAAGGAGTCAAGGCCCAATAGGTGCAGTTTTCCAAATAGAAGGTGATGGTTGACAAGGTCAAAAGCCTTTGTCAGGTCAACAAACACTGCACCAGTAACAAGGCCTGAGTTGCATGCCTTGAGTATATCATCAGATACCTTAACCAGGGCTGTAGTCATACTATGGTTCTTTCTAAAGTCATGCTGGCAGTCCATGAGTAAATGGTGTGTTTCTAAATAGGACTATAGATGGTTATACAAAATCCTCTCCTGGATTTTAGCCGGGGGAAGGACAGAGAATTGAGATAGGGCTATAGTTTTCAATGGCATGTATACCACCCTGGGACTACCACAGCCAATTTCCATTTGCTTGACATAGTTCCTGTTAGGAATGACCTGTTTAAAAGAATGCAGATAGGTGCAGCAAGAACTGGTGCACCTAATTTGAGGTACTTTGGCATAATTGTATCGTGACCAGGGGAGCTCTCTTCCTTTAGTTTTAGTAATATTTTTGAGAACTTTATTTTTGGTTGTTGTTTTTAAGTGGAAGGTGGGGCATAACCCAAGATAAGCATGGTGTTGTGTAGGAATGGATAAATCAGGGGTAGGTGGAAGATACGAAGTGTATCTGTCCAGGTCAGTAAAAAACTTATTTATTCCCTCTGCAATTAAAGTGGGTCTTGTAATAGGTCAGCTCCTGACATAATGTAACTGGAGCACTGTGTAGATTTACCTTTGATTATAGAGTTAATTTGTTTCCAAAATTCCTTAGGCTTACTTAGATGATTTTCTCCTTGAAGTGAGCGACAGTATGCTTGTTTAGCTCCCTGGAGCTTTGTTTTGCAGTGGTTTCTCAATTGTCGATATAATAACCAGTCCAAGTGATTATGTCTAATTTTGAAATGTTTTCCACGCAGCATCCCATCTCTTCATGAAGGAACTAATTCCGTTGGAAAGCCAAGGAGCTTTGATGCCTTTGGACCTACGCTTGGTTAGGGGTGCATGCTTGTTGACGATGTCTGTAAAGGTTGTGATGAAATAGTTTAGGGCCTGATCAATAGTGGGAAGGTCAGTGACTGGACCTCAGTTTGTATTATAAATTGATGTCAGAAACTCATCTAGGTTAAATTTAGTCATATTTCTGGATTCCAAAATAAGGGGGGTGAGGTTTCAAAATTGTTGCGCCATATCTATAGATAGGAGAGTGGTCACTAATACAGTTGGGTACTACACCTACAGATTTGATCCTGTGAGGACAACTGGATACTTTCCAATCTAATAGTGTTGAGGTACCAGTCTTGAAATGTTGCTATATGGGTTCAATTATATGCTGAGTGTAATTAATGTCAGAGACTATTGTATGTGCCTTATTTTTACATGGGGAGAGACAGTCATTATTAAAATCCCCACAAAGCACTGTATCATGTGAGGGTAGATCAGCTAAGGACAAGAAAAGGGGAGGAAGAATATTGGTAGCATATTTTGCAGGGAGAAAAATACAACCAAATAATAGCTTTTTTTTTTTTTTTTACATTACCAAGAGTTAGGGAGATAGATAAAGATTCTGCTGAGGTAAGCTTATCAGCCAGCGAAGGAAATACTGAGGCAGTTAGACTGGATTTTACATAAAATAAAACTCTACCTCCATTTTTGCCTACTCAGTCTTTTCTAAAGCATGAGTAACCTTGTAGGTCTACTTCGTGATGCTGTATGCTGGGTTTTAACCAGGTATCAGTAATACTAAGAATGTCTGGATTATGTTGATCAGACCACGTTTGTATCGCAGCCATTTTATGGTGAAGACTGTGTACATTTAGGTGTGCAATTTTGATGAAATGGAATGTTCCACTCCTAACCTTCCAACACGAAAGACCACTGTACAGTACACAGGATGAGCAGTAAAGTGGCTCTGTACACTGATTGGCTAGAAAGTACCTGTACTGCTAAGACCGTACCTCTCAACTGACCCACATTGTGAGGAATGTTCCTCATTTTACCCCTCTGAACTGCTCTGTCCCACATCCATTCAACATTGAAATCACCTTACCCCCTGCCCCCTAACAGGCGTCCTGATGCCACATGACTTATGTCATTATTCCTGCTCTCATAGTAAAAATCAGGTCCAGATCAGAGGCTACAGACACCTCTCCTTTTCCTCTGTTTGTCCATCGTATTCCTTTTACCCCCTAGCCAAGGTCCCTGATTGGAAATATCCATATACTGGTTCCCCTCATGTATGTAGGCATCTGGTTCTTACAATTGTGTCCACACTCTGTAGGTGATTTCATGCTTGATCCTTTGCATATGTTAGCCCTGAATTATTAAACCTTTCTTCGGCATTGTCTGTATGGTTGGTTTGAGTGTTGCACTGTAATTGAAAAACTGAATTAAAATGATTACCTGCAAAACAATAAGGTGCTGCTCACATAGCGAAGATGCTGTAAACTCAGGCTTTAAAGCAGAAATTCCTAACATTCTGTGATGCTGACGTAAAATTAAATTTTGAGCAAATAAAAGCACTGGTTTCTGCAGTGTTTTGTGCTTGCATCATCTTGTTTGATGATATGTCCCTTATTTTGAGGGCCTGTGGTGCTAGGTGGCACTGTAGCAAAGACAACCTATCTAGTTTACTAAATGACCTCTGGGGGAAACTACACAGAGGAACTTCCTGTTAATAATGTAGTTGCTATCTTACCTTAAACCTGTGTGCAGCATGGTCCTTAACAGCACACATGACATGGTGTTAGAAGTGAGCGGAATCTACCCTATCTGTAATACACGGCCCTCTGTCAAATGGTTACACTGGGGACTCAGTAGGTGCCTGCAGGACTGTCTTGCAGTGAGTTTTTATTGGGGTTTTTTTGAAGAGAAAAAAGCCAGAGTCCATCAGTGCGGGTAGAACATGGCCCAAAGTGAGAGTTGTGCCATCAACAGAGAGGCTGAGAGAGAGTCAGAATACCAGCCTGAAACCAGGAAAGGAAGCAGCACAGCAGCAGAAACAGAACCAGAGGGGAAAAAAACAGTTGCAGGAGCAGAACTGAAGCCCAGTCAGTCAGCAAGGCCACTCCATTACTTTTCTTTTCAGCTACTGTGCTCAAAGTTCAGTAAATCCACCTTGGGTTCTCCCTTCTTCCACCCAGTAGTGAGCTGGGAGATGCAGGTGCAGAAATGGCATGCTGTTTGAAAGAAAAAAAAACAAGATTTGGCTGATGCCAACAAAGCTGGCCTTGCTTTTTAGGTGTCCACTGTGGTCATATATACTCTTTTGCATTTAGTCAGGTTCAAAGGTACATTTATTGTGAGTGATTCAGCTGCATGCTGTCACTGATGATTTAAGTGACAGGGCTTTTAGGTCTTGTTGTAGGATTTCAGATCCTCTATGTGGAACAATTTTATCTTTCTCATTACAATTTATGTTGTATGAGAAAAACTGTTAGATGTAATTGATGATGCTATTGATATACTTTCAGAAAGATTTAAATTTCTATGTTGCTTGATTACTTGACCAAACATTCACACTTAAAATAGACAGACTGTTAATTATGAAAATCCACTGCAGCTGTGTAGGTGGGATGTCTTCACTCACTGCTGGATGTCTTTTGCCACAGCATCCATCTGTTGTATAGGATGCTTAGTACAGTGGCTACAGGCTACCAAGCAATAGAGGGCAGGGGGCCTAGTTTCGACACTCAGAGTGGAACATTATTTTTCTTTCTTACTATAGTGAATGTATTATGAGAGTTATTGTTAGATGCCATTACTGATGTTAGTTATGGACTTTCAGCAAGCTTTGATATTCCACATTGCTGATAACTTGAAAGGTTCCAGCTCAGACTTTGAGGTTTACATGCAACTTGGAAACATTACGTCAAATAGACAGACCGTTCATTACAAACATTCACCATAACTGTTGAGGGGAGTCTGCCACTCAGTGCTGGATGTCCATTGCCACAGCATGCAACTCCTGTGTAGGAAGCTTATTACAGCATTAGAGCTACAGGCTACCAAGTAGTAGAGATTAAGAGCTTGGGTTTGATCAGAAGAGTGGAAAATTTTTTTTCTTTCTCACTACATTTCATAGATGCTGTATCTCAGACCCCATCCCCCAAGCCACTTTCCTTTTCATTGCCAGGGGAAGCCTGCCAACCTTCTTTCCGGCAACATGATTATTTCATACAGGTCTTCTTTGGCATTTTTAGTAGCCTTGGCACATTGATTTATGTTTTTATCTTGGCCTTACTGTCTCAAGAGACTCACTGTTAAAATTGTAGGTATATGAGGGTGGAGAAGGTTCAGAGGAGGGCAACAAAGATGGTGCATGGGTTGCATCACAAGTCCTATGAAGACAGGTTGAAGGAACTGAACATGTACTCCCTGGAGGAGAGGAGGGAGAGAGGGGATATGATAGAGACATACAAGTATCTTACAGGGAGGAACAGGGTGCAGGAAAACACTATTTTTAAGCGAAAAAGATGTTTCAGGACTAGAGGCATGGGATGAAGTTGGAGGAGGGACGATTCAGAGGAAACATGAGAAGAATTTCTTCACAGAGCGGTTGGTGGACAAGTGGAACACCCTGCCAGAGGAAGTGGTGGGGGCTGAAACAATCACGGGATTTAAGAATGCATGGGATAGACATAAAGGAATTCTAGAGGTCAGGGGTTAGGGGAAATAGACTTCTAGGAAAACAAACTGAACTTACAAGCTCAAATGGGCAGACTAGGTGGGCCATAGGCTCTTATCTGCCGACACTGTCTATGTATCTATGTATCTATGAGGACCACATTCATGTCAGTTTTAGAGATTTGTTTTGTATACCACAAAGAGGGCTTTGATGCAGTGGCATGTTTTTCTGTTATGCCCCCTACGCTGTACACAATGGTTCAATTCCACAAAACACTAAGCTATTTGTTTCATCCTTCCATCACCAA
The DNA here is from genome assembly GCA_016271365.2 of Neoceratodus forsteri. Taxonomy (NCBI): domain Eukaryota; kingdom Metazoa; phylum Chordata; order Ceratodontiformes; family Ceratodontidae; genus Neoceratodus; species Neoceratodus forsteri. The sequence goes on from CM057456.1 coordinate 1,731,269,587, forward strand.
CCCCACTTATAGTGCCCCCTCCATATCACCTATTTCTTTTTTACTTTATTCAGTGATAGTCCAGGATGGACACTGGATCAATCAGTTAGTTAGGGGAGACAGCATAATTTTTTATAATACCCTGAGGGACTGGGTTAGGCAACTGACGTTTCAAGTAGTTTGGGGGTGGTAGACAGATTTGTTTTATTCTTTAACAGGCTGGGTGGGCTTAAGATCCATCAGGTTGTTTAGGGGCGGGGGAGAGATTTTTTTTATTTATTTTGTTTTTGATTGGTGGTGTAGGTTAGGCCCTGGACTCATCAGGTGGTTGGGTGGAGGAGGTAGGATTGATTTTTTTTAACATTTTCTATCGGATCATGCTGTGCACTTGACCTGTTACATAGTTGGGAAAGAGGGAGTAGATTTTCTTTTTATTCTCTGATAAACTGGGTTGGGCACTAGACCCATCCGGTAGTTTGCGGGAGGGAGATGGAGTTTTTTTATCCCCTGACAGACCAGGTTGGGCACCAGATTGTTCTGTTGTGCAGCAGGCTGGGTTGGAGTGTGCACAGCAAGGTGATCCACATGTGCATTTTGGGCAGAGTTCAGAGATGAGTCTGAGCACCAAGAGAAGAAAAGAGTGAGAGAGAGAGAGAGAGAGCTGGGAGGTGGAGTCAGGATCACTGTCACTTGTGGTTATAGTCTGTGAAGTGTGCACCATCAGGCTTCCTGGGTCCATTCTCCTATGCTACTGTGCTGTGGGTCAAAAGTGGCAAAGATGCCTTAGCAGCAGCCCCAAGCCTCCCATGCAGTGTTTGAGCCTCTCATTGTGACCTGAGTGGATGGGCTTGGGAAGAGCAGCATTTTAGTGCCCTGCCTCTTCCACCTTCCACTCATCACTTTGCTGCTGCTTCTCCTTATCTCCAATTAGCTTAATATACGGGCTATGTTAGGCACCAGACCTTCACCTAATTGGAGGGTGGGGAACACATTTTTTTATTCCCTTATGGGCCAGGCTGGGCACCGGATTGATAACATAGTTGGGGGGTAGATGGACAGATTTTTAGGCCTGGTCTGCAAAGCAAACCAGTTCCTGCTGGGTTCAAAGTCAGGAAGTGTTTTGCAGCTGTCCCACTGACATGCACTGGGGGACTGGGATATGCCTTTTTATAGCAGTCAGTGAGCGTTGTGCTTGCTGTGGCTCTTTGCAGCTGTCTGTAATGCTTTGCAGCTGTCTGTAATGCTTTGCTAGTGTACTGTTGGCTGCAAGGAACAGAGTGCATGAGAACCTGTTGAGCCAGTGGAACTGCTCTTGTGAATGTGCAGCTGACCTACTGTAGGTAATACACAGAAGAAGTCCTTGGGTTGCTTAGCCTAGCCCCCGCCCCCACCCCAACTCCCACAGCGTGATAACAAGAATGAGAACGAATGAACTCAGAGAGGAAGTAAACTCTAGCTGTACAACTTTGGGAACTGAAAGCTAGCCTTTATTTTTCTTTTTTTTATCATATATTTATTTTTTTCTTTTTCCATTTTATGTACATCGAAAGAACATTTTTACAACTCTTGTACATATCCCCCCCAAAAAATCATATAGCTAAAAATGTTCATGCCTATACATATTCAGATAGCCACTAGACCAATTCATATGGGGGAAGATATTAATATTTATGCATCAAAACCTCTAACATTTCTTCAGCAAACTAACAGATGCTATTATATTAATTTTCTTCTTAATTAAACAAAATACACTAATCCCCCAATCATCTAGCTATAATACTTATTAGGATGTATTGTACATCAGGTCTCCTGCCCAGAAAAAAAAAAACACAAAATAAAAGCAAAAAGTAACAAAAAAAACATGTAAACTAATGTCTATCTTAGAGCATCTTAAACTTCCGTATTGCTCATGTTCTCCATGAAATATCTCTCTCTGAGGATGTCAGAGACTCCCCAGTGTCCTGTGCTGAGCAATTAGCCCTCAAGAAGGCCACCAGCTGATCAGTATCAAAAAAGATGTAGGTATTTTGATCCTTAATCACTTTAACTTTTGCTGGTGGCAATAGGAAAAACTGAGCTCCCATTTCTAACACCTCCTATCGATAGCCCAGGAACATTCTGCATCATTGTTGAGTAGCATAACAATAGTAAGGGTAAATAAAGTATTTATTCCCATGATATGTAAGCAATCCTCTCAACCTGGCCAGTTTAAATATAAAATTTCTATCTGACTCAAATCCAAATGTAACCAGTATGGTGGATTTAGTTGTCTCTTAAACTTTTTCATTTGTGCTAGGTACCCTGTACGCTTTAGTTATGAGGGATGGATTGTCTGGAGACAAATCAAACATAGTAAACAATATGTCTTTAACCAATTCCCTAACATCTTGGAAAGTCTCATTAAGCTTATCTGGAATTCCCAGTGTTCGAATATTCTTGTAGCGCAATAGGTTCTTATTTGATTCCAACTTTCAATTTATATTATAATTTTTTCTTATTACATTAGAGCAGTTTGCCTCCAATGTTGAAAGCTTGATTTCTTCCGTTGTAATGGAATTCGTATGTAAAGTAATGATTTCCTTTACTGATTCAGCATCTTTTTTAATAACAACATTTACCTCTGTCTGGATAAACTCCATCTTTTTCAACAGGGCATCAGACCTCCAATCACTTCACTCCATCCAGGTGAGGAGCCTATCCAGCAACCTACTGAGAGTTTCAAGTGTGATTTTGCCATTCTCCGAAGGAGAAATATGGGGGGGTGAAACTGCAAATTATAATCCAACTATTGCTGCGATGTTTCCTGCTTCTGGGCATCCATAGAAAAGGCTTGTTTCTGGGTTTCTGCCATAGCAAACTCCGTGGCCAAGGGGAAGGAGGGAGGGAACTTAGTCACTGCCTGTGGGGCGGCCAGTGTGCTGCTTGCATTGTCGCCGCTCTCCGGGCTATGTCACTCAGAAAGACGCCGCTGATCCAGCAGGACTGACCTCGGCGAAATAAAACCATGAGCTCTACCTGTACTCTTCGCTTTCAGATCCATCTGAAGCCACTGAAGGTACTGAATAAGGTAGAAATTGCTTACAATTACTTAAACCAGCACATTTTCTCACCGAGGTACTAAAGAACAGAACGCACTTGCATCCGCTTAGTCCGCCATCTTGAACCACCAGCCTTTATTTTTTTAAAACAAAAATAAATTGCCTGTATAAAACAGGATTTTAATGCTACTAAATTAATACAATGCAAATGGACAAAGAATAGCTGTGGCACCATTTGATGCTTGCAAAAATTAGGAAGTATCTCTTGCAGCCTCTCTGTATAATGAAAAAAACAGCTGAGTTTCCAGTCAGTCCGAGAAGCCTGACCACAGACAACAAAAACTAAGGAGGGAGATCAGTTGCTGGAGAAAGAAGGGGCCAGGGTGAGACAATTTGAAAAACAAGTTAGCCAGCATGACTTTCATACACACTGTATCTCAAATTGTTTTACAGGACACATGAGTTCCATGCTGGTAGCACAGGGAATGTAGAATAGAATAGAATTTTTAGTGCCTAATCTGGCTCAACAGGGAATAAAAAAATCTGACCCCCTCTCCCAACTATCACATAGATCCAGTGAGTAGTCCAGCCCATCAGGGAATTAAGAAGTCTGTCCTGCTCTCTTTAGGGAATAAAAAACAACTCTGGCCTTCTCTCTCCTGCCAAGTATCTGACTGGTCCAATACCCAATCCAGCCTAAAAGGCAGTGAAAAAACATCCCTCTTTCACAAACTACTTGATGGGTCTGGTATGCAACTCAGCCTGCCACAGGGAAAAAATGCTTCCCTCACACCAGCAACCTGAAGAACCCAGTGCCCAATGTGTCCTGCTATGGAATAAAATCTGTCCCTCTTCCCAAACTGCCTGACACATCCAAGGAATAAGAAAACAAACCATCTCCTCCCTCAACAACCTGAGAAGTGCGATGCCCAACCTGACCTGTAAGGGAATAAAATAAAATGACAGCCCTCTCCCAACAACCTGACAGGTCCAGTGTTTAACCATGACCATAGGGAAATAAAACAAGCATTTGTCAATGCCGGATGCTTGATGCGTGTTAAACAATTTGTTTTATTTTTTTTAATTTTACCACAAGTTTTGAAGATTCATGTTTTAGGAGTCACCTTATAGACATGACATGTACAATTTATAGTATATTGGCCGAAATGTAATCTCATACCAGAGGTGCAAACATTGTCCAGGATTTTAAAAATGACACATCAAGTTTATGAGGTGGTGTGGAAAAATACTGAAAATTAGTGAAGTTATGAGTGAACACTGAAGTAGTGCAAAGTTCAGTCATAACCTAAGCATTTTACCGTATTTGTACACCAAATTTTCAGCATAGCCTTCTTATTACCCCACATAATGAACCCGGTAGTTGAAAATTTTCAAATCCACAAAAAAATGTCATTCCAGGCTACTGAAATATCATTCTGCGACACAGGCATGAAAACACATTTTGGCCAGGATCTGAAAAATGACAGCTGTCACATGCATGAGGTGCTGTGAAGAAATAGCTATGTTGAACATTTGGGGCCAAAATATTATAAATTACCAAAGTTAAGAGTCTGCATTCACAAATTTCATTGTAAACTCATAACTTTGTTGTTTTTTAATATTTTTACACCACAATTTTAACATAGCCTTCTTATGTATGACTCCACCTCATGAACAAGGGTAGAAAACATTTTCATCTCCTGCCCAAAAGGTGATTTTGCACAGCAACAATGAAATCACCTTTTGGGACAGATTTGACTAACCTCACTGTCATTGTTCATGAGTTGGTGTCCTAAAAAGGGTATGTTGAAAATTTGGGGCAAAAATATCAAAATGGCTAAGTTATGCCATAAGTTCAAAACCCCATCGAATACACTGAACCGCATATCTAATTTCCTCAGTTCACAGTCCGACTTTGAAGAGTGAAGACATGTTTGCGGCCCAGAGAGGATTACGGCATTGGACCCCTGGTGGGTAAGTAAAGGCTTGGGGTGGGATGCTGAGCAGGAGTGTCGGTGGGGGTGAAGTTACGGTGCAACAGATATCGCTGGACAGTTTTCTTTTTCTTTTTTTTTTAAAACATCAAGGGATGGACTGCATTCCGACACTGGGATTGGGCACCCCAGTGTCAGGCTTGTTATGGAGTGGTGGTGCATGGCCTCAGGGGAGGTGGGTGGCAAGAGAAGCAGTAATTGGGGGTGGGTACCCCACTCCACTTACATTAGAAGATATACATGTGCAATGATGGGAAAGGTGGATGGGTGAGCGAGCCACTAGCTGGGGATGGAGAGAAAGAAGAGATAGCAGGGGTAGGCACCCCACTCAGCTTACATATACATGTATAAAGATGGAAAAGAGTGGCAAGCAGCCACCTGTAGGGGACGGGGAGAAAGAAGCAGTAGCTGAGGCGGGCACCCCGCTTAGCTTACACTACACAAAAAAAATTATTTATACCTGAGTTCAGCTAAAATATGTTTTTATGTACGATGAAGAAAGATGAACTCAGGGACTAGTTACTTTTTTTAAACAAGGGCTAAAAAGTACTTTAATTGCACTCCAGAAGTGGAGCTGTGACACTGGGAATGCACATATGCATATGTACATACCCAGTATCATGGCTCCACCTTCGGAGCATGATTAAAGTACGTTTTAGCCCTTGTTTAAAATATTAACTAGATTCCTGAGTTCAGCTTTCTTTAGTACCTAAAACATGTTTAGTTGAACTCGGGTACAGTGGTCCGCAGACCACAGTGACAGACTGCTGGTGTTGACAGACGAACAGCTGCTTGCTGACCAGCCAGCTTCATGCAAATCAAAGGACCAAAGCCCTCTGATTGGAGCAGCTTCAGGTCCTTTGAAATACACAAAGCTTCCACCTAGCAAGCAGTGAGTGATGTAAAGACCACATTGCCTGGTCATTTGTGTAGACTACAGAGCCCCTGCTATTTTCAACTGCAATGGGCTTGGCAGTGACACACCCTGGCAATCACCTTTCACTGTAGCAAAATGGTTGGTGTGCAGGTGTGCATCAAACATAAAAAAATCTGTCCTCCCCCCCAACAACCTGACAGGTCCACTGCCCAACCTCACCCAGCAAGGAATCAAAAAATCTGCCCTCCCCCAATATCTTACTTACTTAAACTAGCCAGGGAGGGGGATGACAATCAAGGGAGGCAACAACTGCCCCCACCAGATGATGGAGCAGCAGGGAGGGAGGCCTTGAGGAGGAGTAAACTCCCCTAGGGCAGAGGTGCAAGAAGACATGAGTGGTGACAATATAGAAGAAGAGAGGGGATATAAATCAGGAATGCACAAATAAAGGAGTAAAAGAGACAGGTACCAGAGAAGGTAAAAATGAAAGAGGTGGGTCATGGGGAGCTTCAAGAAACAGCACAGGCAGGAAAGGGGAAGGAAAACAGGGATGCAGGTAAGGAAGGAGTAAGGAATGCAGAGCCATGAGTGCTTATCAAGGAGTCTGGGAAATAAAATTCTAGACCTGAAAGCCATCATGGCAGAGACTAGCCTGGATTCGGTGGCCATAACGGAGTTGTGGTGCACAGAAAGCTACGACTGGGACATGGTCATACAAGGTTCCTCTCTGTTCAGGAGAGACAGGGTAGGCAAAGAGGAGGAGAAGTTGTACTATATGTGAGAGACGGAATAAAGGCCATGAAGGTACAGGAGCACCCAGTGGAAAAGGAAGGGCCAGAGGTGCTGTGGGTCATGATGGACACAGGCTCCAGGGTCGCTATCTGTACAGGGCTAGTATACAGACCTCCTCTGTGAAACCACCTTTCAGACAAGATTAAAAAAATCAACTCATCTCATAAAGGTGTGCTCTCAAAACATACCTTTTCGGTATGGCCTTTTCTGACTCCAATTAACCATTGTTTCATTATATCGAATTAGTCATAGTTACTGACTGTATGTATTTTTTTAGCTGTTTAACTGTTTTAATGGTTTTTACTCTGTACAAGCACTTTGCTCTGCAATGGCATTGCGCGTTTGTATAAATAAATATGATTGACTGATTGATCATAACAGGGGTCATGAAAAAACTATATTAAAAATTTGGCACCAAAATGTGGAAAAAAAACAACTAAGTTATGAAGAAAGGTTGAATTGTTCCACTGTTTACTCTAAACTTTATTTTTGCAGATTTTGGCCCTAATGTTCAACATATTCCTTGTGTTACCCCACCTCCTGAGCATGACAGGTGTCATTTTTCAAACCCTCATGGAAACATGTTTTTGCTGTTGCACCGAGAAATCAACTTTCAGATTGGATTTTAAAGATTCCACCTGTCTTGATCATAATGTGAGGTTATAAAAAGAGCATGTTGGAAATTTGGGATCAAAATGTGGGAGCCCACTGAAAATTAAATGTTGCCTCTCAGCTGGCCTATCCTGGGTAAACACAATCTAATAACATGTAAAAGCAGGACACAACTGACAATTAGATAATGCATTTCATCTGGTCTGTCCTCGGTAACTATCTAATAAAAATGTGTAAAAGCAGGATCCCAGTATGACAGATCCGTCACTGAATTGTGCATATATGCTGCTTTATCCTGGGAAAAGTACAGTGTAAAAGCTGGACACCACTGAAAATGTAACTTGCCTTTCAGCTGGGCTATCCTAGATAGATACTGCACCTCTGCTGTGCTATCCTGGGTAAGTAAAGTGTAAACATTAGAAAACGCAGGATCCTACTGAAGACGTGATAGCATCTGAGCCATGCTATCTTGGGTAAATCTTATTTTATGTTATTTTATTTAAACATTTGGTAGCTGGGAAAGGCACACTGAGCTGAGGCTCATTTCCAGGTGCGACCCCGGGACAGGGTGTTACATGGAAAATAAATAAATAACTATATATATATATTATGGTAGAGTACCCCATTTAAGGTTAAATGGTGGAACTTTGCACCTTAACTTTGCCACCATTCAACGGCTTTGCCTGAAATTTGGCAGGCATGGGGCGTAACCATAGATCTTGGGATCTGCCAACTGGTCAGATATTCGGCTGCGGAGTTATTAAGCGACATTCCGGGGCACATATACATTTTTTTGCACATTCTTTGCTCGCACCTACAAGTCGCACAGTTTGCACAACCAGTCCGAAAACTTCAGGGAACGTGCGGCCAGGGTCCCTGATGTGCCTTTAGAAGATTTCATGAAAAAATATTGAAAGGTTCAAAAGTTATTCAAAAAACAAGTTTCCCATTATAGTGAATTGGAAAAGTTAACAAAAAGTTTGATAGGGTCGCAAATGCAGTTTTTAGTGTCACAAATGAGCCCTGTAGTGTCATGAGTCAGCCATTTTTTTTTTTAGTTACTGATCACAGAAATGCTTGGCATTTAAAATTAGGACCATCTAGGGACACAATTATTTTTGTGTTTACCTAGTCGAGCCCCGAGGATGCTAGGCATGTCTTTATTTTGGGGTTAAACACCCCAGAAATATGTTTTTGAAATTTTTGGGAAAAGTAGTGTCGCAAAGTAGTGTCACACCTGCAACATTTTCATGATTTATTTGCGAAAGTGTCACAAATCATGACACTACTTTGCAACACTATGGCCAAAATGACAGGAATTGTTTGCCACCCTGCTGCAAAAGAATGGTTTGGTCTTTTGGGCTGAAATTTGGAGGAAAGAAAGCCAACATCTTACAGACGTGCCTTTTGGTGGTTTGGTGAAAAAATATTGCAGGGATGCAAAGTTACTGTACTCCAAAGTTGACACGTTTCCCCATAGACTAACACTGTGGCGTCCGCCGCGCCTTTCAGGGCCTGTATCTCGGAAACGGTGCAAGATACCGACTTTTCGTCGGAAAATGCTTAGCCCCTTAGGGAGCTAAGCATTCAGTGCAAACGTAGCCAGGAAAGTCATGAATCATAGGAAATTTTTATTTTTTCTCTACGTCATACAGTTCCTGAGATACAAGTAATTTAGTATTCCAATACCTCCTTTTCTGATCCGAGGCCCATTATTATGCATACATTCTTTGTAGTCACTGTGTTTCTCTATGCAGCTATTGGGGAAAACCAGGGTGTGCGCTCCAGTTACTATCACACATCGCGTTTCCACTTGCGTTTCCATACCCGTTTGTGTTACCGTTCACGTGTATGCCACCATATGCATTACTCTTTGCGTTTCCATTTGTGCTTCCATTTGCGTTACTGTTACTATTTGTGTCTCCACTACTGTTTGTGTTTGTGTTTCACTTTGCGTCACCGTACGCATTACCATTTCTGTTTGTGGCTGCACTTCCATTTACGTTTGCGTTTTTCTTTCCTTTTGCATCATCACTGTTGTTACCATTGCCATTTGCATTTCCAATTGCCCGTGCGCATTACGGTTTGCATTACCATGCACGCTTACATTTGCGTTTGCGTTTCTGTTTCCTTTGGCATTATTGTTGCTGTTACCGTTACCATTACCATTTGCATTTACAATTGTGGTACCGTGTCCGTGTGCATTACAGTTTGCGTTTCTGTATGTGCTTGCGTTCGCGTTTCCGTTTCTGTTTCCTTTGGCGTTATTTTTGCTGTTACCGTTACCATTTGCATTTCCAATTGTGGTACTGTGACCATGCACGTTACAGTTTGCATTTCCGGATGCACTTGCATTTTTGTTTCTCTTTTCTTTGGCGTTCTTGTTGCTGTTACCGTTACCATCTGCATTTACAATTGCAGTACAGTGACCATGCATGTTACGGTTTGCATGTATGCGCTTGCATTTCCGTTGGCATTTTTTTTGCTGTTACTGTTACCATTTGTGTTTGCAATTGCGGTACCGTGACCGTGCGCGTTATGCTTTGCGTTTCCGTACGCACTTACATTTGTGTTTCCATTTCCTTTGGCTTTATGTTGCTGTTAGTTACCATTTAAATTTACAATGGTGGTACCATGACCATGCGCATTACCAGTTGCATCTACGTATGCGCTTACGTCTCCGTTTGCATCACTGTTTGCTTTGGCGTCACTTTGCGCTTGCACTTCTATTAACGGTTGCTTTACCATTTACATTTGTGTCACCATGTGTGTTACCGTTAACGCTTATGTATCCATTGCAGTTACCGTTACTATGTCACAAAAAATCACGTGGTGGGAGCACGGGGCCCAAAGGGCCTGCGCTCCCACCACCCCATTCCTTTCATTATTTATACTCCTCATTCTCAAAAAGAAGGGAAATTCATGGCAAAAAAACTCAGTTTAATGCATCAGTTAGGGTTGTTCCACAGCTCCAAAAGCGAGGAAATTCTGTGTTAGGGTTGAAAGCCCCCCCGTGCACCACCCCAGCCCGCCCCCCCAACCGGCATCGGGGTGTGCGTTGGGGTCGTCAGTCTTAACTCTCATAGGAGGGAGGATATGGTGGAATGGTGCTTTCTTTTTTTTAAAACTCAGCTTTATTCAATACAGAAATAAGCAAACGGTCACATACAGCAGTTTGGCCCTTATGTATTATGATACCATATTCTGTGTTATTGTCTTAATATTCCTCTAAGCTGTGATTTGTTAAACATAACATTTGTTTCAGGTTCATACTTTCCATGCTGCTACTCCACCCTATATCTTCTGCTATTGCTGTTCTGTGGACCTTCTAAACATTTAAAAAGAAAACAAAAAAAGTTTTCTTTATCTATTTCATGTTAAGCCCTTTATATTAATTTTTCTAAACAGACTGTAAAACCCTTGACTATGTCTTTTTCTTGTGCAGTACTTAATTAACCTAAACTTTATTTTCGGGATTCAACAATATTTCTCAACTTTTCTCCTCTCACCTGAGAACAATCCTACCTTGCATTCCGGTAGAGGTTTATCATGAGATGAAGGAAAAAGGAAAGAGGTTACCTAGAGAGGTTGAATGACCTGGGGAGAGACAAAAATAATGAACCAGATCCGAGACAGCAATTTGCAAGGGGTGAGCGAGGGGAGTCCTGATCCACACCTCCAGAATTCCATGGCAACTTCTGAGGTGGGTGTCCACTCCATTGTTTAGTTTCTTGGTCCTACAAAACAAGAGGAAAAACATAAGATTCCACCATTCCCATAACAGACGGGACCAGCCAGGTCCCTCTGGGGAGGTGGGGGATTAGAAGGATCCTAAAGATCAGTTTGGGTAATCTGCCATCCTCCTCCTCTCCACCATTCAGTATGTCTCCTTTGCTCTAGGTGTAACCCTGCTGTCCCCTACTCCACCTGCCCTGTTTCGGTTATTTTGCTCCTCCTTCCCTCCCTCCCTCTCCTCCACCCCCTACCTACCCCTTCTCCATATGAACATACAAAATTGCCAGTAGATAAAGGCCTTATGATCTATCAATTCTGCTTGATTGTGCAGCTAGCATCCCTCATACTGCAGCTGCCCCTCCCTCCCTCCCCTCCTGTGACCTTCCCCTTACCCTGTCCCATCCCCTTTTGAAGCAGCCCACTATTCTACAGCATACCACTTCCTCTGGCAATGTGTTCCACCTAGACACCATCCTCTCTGTAAAAAAGTGTCTCCTCATTTCCCTCCAGAACCTTCCCCCTTCTAATCTCAGATCATGCCTTCGAGTGTCCCTCCCCTTCCTTAATTTGAAAAGCCCCTCCATGCCCATCTTATTTATTCCTTTCATGTATTTGAAGGTTTCAATCATGTCTCTCCTATCCCTCCTCTTCTCCAGGGAGTACATGTTCAGCTCACTCAGCCTGCTCTCGTACGACAAGTCCCCTAGCCCCTGGATCATTTTTGTTGCCCTGCGCTGCACCCCCTCCACTAACCTAATGTCCTTCTTCAGGTACAGTCGCCAGACCTGCATGCAGTACTCCACGTGTAGTCTAACCAGTGACCTGTATAGCGGCAGGATCACCTCCCCCCTCCTGGAGGATATGCCTCTGGCAATACAACCCAGCATCCTGTTGGCCTTTGCAGCTGCCTTTCTACACTGTGCTGAGTTGTTCATTGCTCCCGTTATGATCACCCCCAGACCCTTCTCCTCTTCCATCTTGGCTAGTTGAATCCCCCCCAGTTGGTAGCTCACCCTTCATTTTTTTTCACTGAAATGTAGCACCTTGCATTTCTTGGCATTGAACCCCAGCTGCCAAGTGTCCGACCAGGCCTCCAATTTTGCCAGATCATCTTGCAATCTCTGCCACCCTTCTAAGTCATCCACTACTGCTCCCATCTTGGTATCGTCCACAAACAGACTGATCTTGCTTTTGATGCCTACTGAGGTGTCTGCTATGAAGATCCCAAACAAAAGGAGGGTGGCATGGGACCTCACAGGGGAAGGAAACAACTCCTGGTGGGGGACTCCACTGTTAGGAGGGTAGAACTGGGGGAGGGAAGGGAGAGGGAGGTAAGGTGCCTGCCTGACGCCATGGCTTGGAGGGACAGGGAGCAAATCCTCAGGATAGCGTGAGCAGCTGCATGGGGGAGGGAGCTGGATGTCATTGTCCACCTAGGGACAAATGACCTGGCTGGAAAAGGGATCAGTACAGTGGAGGCGGAGTTTGTGGAGTTGGGGAGGGGCCTTAGACAAGACGCATGCACGATAACCTTCTCAGAGGTGCTGCCTGTCTATGGTATGGGTGAGGCTATGGTGCTCCACACCATAGGATTCAATCAGTGGTTGAAAAACTGGTGCAGAGCTCAGGATTTGGGCTGCACTGGGAACTGGGGGTCCACCTGGAGGGATGCAGGCCTATACTGGCGTGATGGTCTGCATCTGTCCAGGAGGGGAACCACGATCTTAGGTGATAGGTTTAAATGCTTCATTGGCAAGCATTTAAACTAGCCAAGGGGGGAGGCACTGAAAAGGAGAAGGGAAATCCTAGCTCCCCCCCCAAAAAAAAATCAGGGTAGTTAGTGAGGTAAACACCAAGATAGAGAAGTAAGTAAGTAATTAAACTTTATTTTTTAAGCGACTTTCAAATACCAAGGTGAATAGGGAGAAGGGCAGGGGTAAATAGAGAAAAAGACAAAGGCAGTAAGGACAGGGATGGGACAAAAAGGGGTAAGGCCGTCAAAAAATGGAGGGTAATGAGTACCAATGCCCATAGTCTAGTTAATAAGCTCCCTGAACTGGTGGCCTTGATGGAAGAGGGATGCCCAGATATCGTGGCAGTCACAGAAACATGGTACACAGAGAACCATGACTGGGATGTCAACATACCAGGCTACACAATCTACAGGAAGGACAGGGAGGGTAGAAGAGGAGGAGGAGTAGCTCTCTATGTAAGGGAAGGGCTCAAAGCAAAGGAACTAAAGGGTAAACAGAGAGGAGAGGAGAGGAGGCACTGTGGGTCACCCTGGAGACTGGAAATGGCACCACAATCCGCACAGGGGTTATATACAGATCCCCATATCAGGGGGAGGAAATGGACAAGGAAATTATAGAAGGCATCCTTAGGATGGCAGAGAAAGGGGAGATACTGCTGATCGGGGACCTGAGTATGTCAGATGTTAACTGGTGCACCTTTGCTGCAGCCACATCCAAGAACAGGGCCATTCTCTATGCCCTACAGGGGGCATGCCTCAGACAGCTAGTGTCTTAGACCTCGTACTCTCAAATGGGGATGGAGAGAGGATCTCAGATCTAGAAGTGGGTAGCCATCTGGGAACAAGTGACCACCAAACAGTGTGGTTCATGATAAACTCAGCTGTAGAGTCAAGCCATACAGAAGTGAAGGTACTGGACTTCAGGAGGGCTGATTTTGTCAAAATGGGAGAGTGCCTCAGAAAAACACTAGCAAACAGGCAAGAAGGAGGGGTGGAGCAACAATGGGGAAACATCAAAACTGCCATCACAGAGGCAACAAGCCTTTATGTGAAGCATATAAACAAATCAAAATGAAAGAAAAAAACACTGTGGTTCTCAAAAGAGGTGGTGGGGAAGGTTAGGGAGAAAAAGATAGCATTCAGGAAGTAAAAGGAAACACAGAAGGAGCAGGACAGAGAACTGTACCAGTTACAGCGGAAGGAAGTGGGGAAGACGGTCATAAAATCAAAGGCCCAAAGCAAGGAAAAAATAGCCAACTCAGTTAAGAAGGGGGATAAAACCTTTTATAGGTACATTAGGGAGCAAAGAAAGACAAAGGGAGGAATACTGAGGCAAAATAAAGAGGAGGCTGGGTGGGCAGAGAGGGACATTAAAAAGCAGGGATACTGAACGAATACTTCAGCTCAGTATTCACAAAGGAAGAGGAAGGGGAGGTACCTAGTCCAGTCAATAGAAGCACTCTAGATAGGGGGTCGATATCAGTCCTTTCACAGAAGAAAGGGTTCTGAAAGAACTCTTAAAACTGAAGGTGGACAAAGCAATGGGGCCTGATGGGAGTCACCCCAGAATTCTAAAAGAACTAAGGGGAGAACTAGTAACACCATTGACTACCCTTTTTAACAAATCATGGGAGGATGGTGCAGTACTGAGGACTGGAGGAGGGCAGATGTGATTCCCCTTACAAAAGTGAAAGCAAACCAGAGGCAGGAAACTACAGACCTGTCAGTTTGACCTCAGTGGTAGGGAAAATTATGGAATCACTTCTGAAGGAAAGAACTGTTGAGTACATAGAGGCCAGTGGGGCACAGGACACAAGACAGCATGGATTCACAGTGGGAAGGTCATGTCAGACAAATCTAATTGATTTCTTTGACTGGGTGACCAAAGTAGTAGACCAAGGAGGGGCTGTGGACATGGCCTACCTAGACTTCAGCAAGGCATTTGACACAGTCCCACACAAAAGATTAATAAACAAATTAGCCAACCTGGGAGTGGGAGTGGCCTGGATAAAACATTGGCTGGACAACAGGATGAAGAGGGTAATAGTAAACTGAGTCCACAGTGAAGAAAGGAGGTTACTAGTGGGGTACCGCAGGGTTCAGTACTGGGTCCGGTCCTTTTTAATGTCTTAATAACTGACATTGCAGAGGGACTGGTTGGAAAAGTATGTATCTTTGCAGAAGACACAAAGATCTGCAATGGGATTGATACACAAGATGAGGTGGAAAGGATGAGAAGGGACTTGGCAAGATTGGAGGAATGGTCAAATGTATGGCAGTTTAGATTCAACGCAAAAAAGTGCAAAGTAATGCACCTGGGAAACAAAAACCCAGGGGAAGAGTACACAATGGGGGGTGAAATACTGACAACAACAAAAATGGAGAAGGACCTGGGGGTAGTTATATCAGATGACCTAAAGAGGGGCAAGCAATGTGAGAAGGCAGCAAGGAGGGCTGGGGGGATACTGGGATGCATAGGGAGAGGCATCACCAGCAGAAAACAGGAAGTTGTTATCCCTCTGTACAGACAGTTGGTGAGACCCCATCTGGAGTACTGTGTGCAGTTCTGGAGACCACTATCTCCGCAAAGACACAGACAGGGTGGAGGCTGTCCAGAGAAGGGCAACCAAAATGGTGTAGGGTCTGCACCAGAAAACATACAAAGAGAGACTAAAGGAGCTTAATATGTATACCCTCGAGGAAAGGAGGGAGAGGGGGGACATGATAGAAACTTTCAAGTACCTCGAGGGAATCAACAAAGTCCAAGAGGGTAGCATCTTTCAGAAAAAGATATGTGCAAGAACAGAGGTGCACAATTTGAAGATAAACGGGGGACGGGTCAGAGGTAATGTGAGGAAGTATTTTTTCAAGGAGAGGGTTGTGGATGCATGGAACAGCCTTCCTGAGGAGGCCGTGGAGTCAAAAACAGTGGGGGAATTCAAGAATGAATGGTACAGACATAAGGCAATTCTAGTGGGAGGGTAGGAGGAAGCAGGCTGTTGGTTAACTAGGATCTGCACCTCATCCATTAGGTAGGGAAATGAGCAGACTAGGCGGTCCAAGCAGTCCTTATTTGCCATCAAATTCTATGTTTCTATGTTTAACACCAGCCCATGTACAGAGCCCTGTGGCACCCCGCTTGTCACCGCTCTGGGAGATGAGAGCTCCCCTTCCACCACCACCCTCTGCTGTCTCCCTTGCAGCCAGTTCACTACCCATCCCACCATCTTCTCCCCCGCCCCTGCCTTTGTGAAGTCCAGATACAGGCCATCTACTGAATGGCCTCTGTCTAACTGCCTGGTTACCCAGTCATAGTACTCCACCAGGTTGGTCTGACAGGATCTGTCCGAAACAAACCCATGCTGACTGCTGTCCTGCAGCCCATTAGCCTCTAGAAGGGATACCAGCCTCTCCTTCAGGATTGTCTATCAGCTTTCCATTGATGGATGTGAGGTTTACCAGTCTGTAGTTCCCTGGTTCATCCTTGGGGCCACTCTTGTGAAGGGGTACCACGTGTGCCATCCTTCAGTCCTGAGGTAAACTCCTCGAGCCCATTGAGGCATTAAACAGGTCTGCCAAGGGTTCTGCCAGGACTACTGCTAGCTCCTTCAGCACCCTGGGGTGAATGCCATCTGGCCCTGGCGCCTTGTCCACCCTTAGTGCCCTCAAGCCCTCCAGTACTCTGCCCACTGGGATTTCCCCATCTGTCACCTCCTCCCCCCTCCTGCAGTGCCCACCCTCCTACCCCCTTGAGTACATCTCCCCCTTTCTCTTTAGTAAATACTGAGCAGAAGTACTTGTTTAATGCTTCTGCCTGTTCTCCCCCGGTTCTTCTTTATCCTTACTATTTGGTCCTTACAACTCCTTTTCTTCCTGATGTACCTGAAGAAGTCTTTCTCTCCCTCTCTGATGCCCTGTGCTAGCCTGAGTTCCTTGGATGCCTTGGCTGACCTGACTGTCCTTGTCACCTCCCTCAACCCCTTTGGGTATTCCTCTCTATCCTCCCCTCTCCCTGTCTTTTTGTACCTTCTAAAGTCCATCTTCTTCCAAGTTGTGTACTGGGTGTGCTTTGAAACAACTGAGAAGCTGCGTGGGATATACTATATTGGACTACATATCTGTAACTAATCTCTCTCTCTTGCTTACATCTGAGAGAAGTTTTCCTCACTTTTAAAGTGGTATTGCTTTGTGTTTAATTATTTTAGTTTTTAATTCAGGAAGGGGGTTTTCAAAACTGCTTATCTTGTCAGCATCTTCAGAAGGGCTGAAATAACTGCATATTTGATTTTCCTTTGTGGCTAACTGGACTGATTACTAGGATTCTGTGACAATCTGCATCAATATATTTTGCAACTTTTGGTGGGGTTGTGTGATTTAAAATAGCAGAGGCTGCAGTTTGTAATTGGATGCCAGACATAGCCTGAGGTGGGGGAAATTGTCTTCACAAGTCAGAGGCCTGCATCACAGCCAATTATCTAGCTTGACTATTTCAGCATTGTTCTATTACTATAAACTACTGGGTGATCCTGTTTGAGACAGAAGTCCATCTTCTTCCAAGTTGTGTACTGGGTGTGCTTTGAAACAACTGAGAAGCTGTGTGGGATATACTATATTGGACTACATATCTGTAACTAATCTCTCTCTCTCTTGCTTACATCTGAGAGAAGTTTTCCTCACTTTCAAAGTGGTATTGCTTTGTGTTTAATTATTTTAGTTTTTAATTCAGGAAGAGGGTTTTCAAAACTGCTTATCTTGTCAGCATCTTCAGAAGGGCTGAAATAACTGCATATTTGATTTTCCTTTGTGGCTAACAAACCACCAGGCTGTTTTGGGGCTGGAGAGGTTTACCTGGGTCTGACTTGGATGTCTGGATTTTTCTCTGTTTGATTAGCAGGGTACTTTCTCTGTCAAATTGTTGTGTAGGGTATCTTGCTGACAGGAAGGCACTCATCGCAGCGGTGGGTGAGAGCTTTTAGCTGATTGTTTTGTGAGGGCACAGTTTAGGCCCAACCCCTTCCCACCCTCACCCCACCCACCCCTGGAAATAGTTCCTTTATACCTGAGGTTCTGACATCATTTCCTCAAGAGTGCAAGGTGCATATCACTGTCATATCCTCTCTAGCACACTGCACTGACAATATAAGCATACACATTGTATAATATATATATATATTTCTATATAACCAATCACACACACACACACACACACACACACAAATACAAACAAACAAAAAAAAGTAGATAAACATGTGGGGAGTAGTGCAATGTAATGGCTGTGGGGCAGCAGTCTTCCGGGAGTCTTTCTGGAGGCTGAGATGCTGCCCTATTTGCAAACAACTATCTGCCCTGAGGGAGGAAGTTGCCTGTCTTCAGGCCGCATTGAATAGTAGTAAGGAAACCTTCCCCCAGGCCACACTGGACAGTAGGAAGGGAACCTCCCCCATCAAGGGAGCACTAGCGCCACCACCACTACCTCAGAGGTTGCGAGAAAGCACAGCAGTTGGACCACAGTGGGCTCAGGAGGAGGAGTGGTGGAACAGAGGCACACCCAGTCAATTGTTCCACCCCACAATCCATACACCATTCTGGGGAGCACAGCTCCCTATGGATGCACCAGAGAGAAGACTGATGACAACTGTCACAAGGAGGCCCACAGGAAGGAGGCAGAGGACACCACAGGGAAAGGAAGCAGCTCCTGGTGGGGGACTCAATTAATAGGGGTATAGAACTGGGGGGAGCTGGGAAAACTGAAGTAAGGTGCCTGCCTGGTGCCATGGCTTGGAGGGGCAGGAAGTGCATCCTTAGGATCACGAGAACAGCTGCAAGGGAGTCTGAGCTGGACGTAATTGTCCACCTAGTGACAAATGACTTGGCTCATCATGAGATTAGAGCAGTGCAGGAGGACATTGCAGAGTTGGGGAGGAGCCTAATACAAGTAGCACACACAGTATCCTTCTCAGAGGTGCTGCCTGTCAAAGGCATGGGGGAGGCGAGGGTAATTAGCACCATGTAGTTTAATGAATGGTTGAAAAAATGGTGCGGAGCACAGGGGTTTGGCTTCATTGGGGACTGGGGTTCCACCTGGAGGGACACCAGCCTATACTGGCAGGATGGTCTGCATCTGTCCAGGAAGGGAACAAGTCTTTCGAGCAATCGGTTTAAATGCTTCATTTGCAAGCTTTTAAACTAGTCAAAGGGGGAGGCACTGACAAGCAGCAGGAAAATCCCAGCCTCTCCCTACAAAACAGGGTACTAAATGAGAAAAAGACTGAGGTAGAACGGTCAGGGGGATGCTGCAACAGAAGGTAAGGCCATCAAAAATGGAGAGCAATGAGTACCAATGCCGTAGTCTGGGTAACAAGCTTCCTGAATTAGTGGCCTTGATGGAGGAGGAACAACTGGATATCGTGGCAGTCACAGAAACATGGTACACACAAAACCATGACTGGGACATAAACATACCAGGATACACTATCTACAGGAGGGACAGGGAGGGTAAAGAGGAGGAGTAGTTCTTTACATAAGGGAAGGAATAAAAGCAACAGAACAAAAGGGTAAACAGGGAGGAGAAGAAGCACTGTGGGTAAATTTGGAGACAGGCAATGGCACCACAATCCACACAGGGGTTGTATACAGACCCCCTTCTCAGGGGGAGGAAATGGACAAGGAAATGATAGAAAGTATACTTAGAATGGCAGAAAAAGGGGAGATATTGCTGATGGGTGATCTGAATATGCCAGATGTTAACTGGAGTGCAGTTTCAGCTGCCACTTCGAAGAGTGCAGTTATTCTAGATGCCCTACAGGGGCATGCCTTAGACAACTAGTACTGGTGCCCACCGAGAGGAGCAATATTAGACTTGATTCTCTCAAATGGAGATGGAGAGGGATCACAGATGTAGAAGTGGGTAGCCATCTGGGAACTAGCGACCATCAGACAGTATGGTTCACAATAAACACAGCAACAGAGTCAAGCCATACAAAGACAAAAGTACTGGACTTTAGGAGGGCTGACTTTGCCAAAATGGTGAGTGCCTAAGGAATGCACTAGCAAATGGGCAGGAAGGAGGGGTGGAAGAACAATGGGGAATAATAAAACTGCCATCACAGAGGTAACGAGCCTTTGTGGAAGCAAATAAACAAAACAAAATGATATGAAAACCACTACGGTTCTCAAAGGAAGTGGCAGTGAAGGTTCAAGAGAAAAGAAAGCATTCAGGAAGTACAAGGAATCGCATGAAGGAGCAGGACAGAGAACTGTATCAGTTAAAGCAAAGGAGGCTGGAAAGGCAGTCAGAACAGCAAAGGCCCAAACCGAGGAAAAGATAGCCAACCCAGTTAAGAAGGGGGATAAAACCTTTATAGGTACATCAGGGAGCGAAGGAAGACCAAGGAGGGATACTGAGGCTTAAAAAGGGAGGAGGGTGGGCAGAGGAGACTGTGAAAAGGCAGAGATACTAAACAAATATTTTGCTCAGTATTTACAAATGAAGAGGGGAGGTACATAAAACAAACAGTAGAAACACTCTGGATACAGAAGTTGATACCAGCCCATTTAGAAGAAAGGGTTCTGAAAGAACTCTTAAAACTGAAGGTGGACAAAGCAATGAGGCCTGGCCAGGATTCATCCCAGAATTCTAAAAGAGCTAAGGGTAGAACTAAGTGACACCACTGACTACCCTTTTAACAAATCATGGGAGGATGGGTGGTACCCGAGGACTGGAGGAGGGCAGATGTGATTCCTTCACAAAAGTGGGAGCAAGGCAGAAGCAGGAAACACAGACCTGTTAGTTTAACCTCAGTGATAGGGAAAATGATGGAATCACTTCTGAAGGAAAGAATTGCCGAGTATCTAGAGGCCAGAGGGCACAGGACCCTAGGCAGCATGGATTCACAGTGGGAAGGTCATTACTAACCAGATCTGATAGATTTCTTTGACTGGGTGACCAAAGTAGTAGATCAGGGAGGGCTGTGGACATGGCCTACCTAGACTTTAGCAAGGCATTTGACACAGTCCCACACAAAGATTAATACAAGTTAGCCAGCCTGGGAGTGGGTCCCAAGATGACAGCCTGGGTAAAGAATTGGCTGGAGAATAGGACACAGAGAGTAATAGTAAATGGAGTCCACTCAGAAGAAAGGAAGGCTTAGTGGGCACCGTGAGATTCAGTATTAGGATCGGGTCCTCTTCAATGTCTTTATAAGCAACATTGCAGAAGGACTGAAGGAAAAGTATGTCTCTTTGCAGATGACACAAAGATCTGCAACAGAGTTGATGCACAGCGTGGTGGAAAGGATGAGAAGGGACTTGGCAAGGTTAGAGGAATGGTCAAATGTATGGCAGCTTAGATTCAATGCTAAGAAGTGCAAGGTAATGCACCTGGGAAACAAAACCCAGGGGAAGAGTACACAATGGGGGGTGAGATACTAACAACAACAAAAATGGAAAGGGACCTGGGGGTAGTCATATCAGATGACCTAAAGGTGGGCAAGCAATGTGAGAGGGCAGCAAGGAGGGCCGGGGGGATACTGGGATGCATAGGGAGAGGCATCACCAGTAGAAAACAGGAAGTTATTATCCCTCTGTACAGACAGCTGGTGAGACCCCATCTGGAGTACTGTGTGCAGTTCTGGAGACCCAATCTCCACAAAGACATAGACAGGATGGAAGCTGTCCAGAGGGCAACTAAAATGGTACAGGGTCTGCACCGGGAGACATATGAAGAGAGACTTAAGCAGCTTAATATGTATAGCCTCGAGGAAAGGAGGGAGAGGGACATGATAGAAATGTTCAAGTACCTCAAGGGAATCAACAAAGTCCAAGAGGTAGCATCTTTCAAAAAGAGGTGTGCAAGAACAAGAGGGCACAATTTGAAGATAGAGGCGGCTCAGAGGTAATTTAAGGAAGTATTTTTCACAGAGAGGGTTGTGGATGCATGGAACGGCCATCCAGAGGAGGTTGTGGAGTCAAAATCAGTGGTGGAATTCAAGCATGCATGGGACAGTCATAAGGCAATTCTAGGGGGTGGGGGTAGGAAGAAGTAGGCTGCTGGTCAACTAGGATCTGCAGCTTATCCAGTAGGTAGGGAAATGGGCAGACTGGGTTGGCCAAGCGGTCCTTACCTGCCGTCAAATTCTATGTTTCTATGTTTCTATCTCTTTTCTTCCTTACTTTTTCCATAGCCCCCCTGCTCACCCAGCTAGGCTTCTTGGCCCTAGCCCTCTTACTCTGGACCCTTGTACATGTTAAGGTTGCCTCCTCAATTCCCAGTTTAATGACCTCCCACTTCTGGTAAGTGTCCATGTTTGGATGGATCCTGGCCAGATACCCCTGTCCTATTTCTCTCATCCTCTCAAAGTTGGCCCCCCCTGAAGTCCAACACCCTTGTGCCTTTTCCTACTCCCCCTTTCCCCATGTTTAAGTGAACCACACCGAGTGGTGGTCACTCCTCACCAGCGGTTCCTCCACCCCCAGCTCCCTCATAAACTCACCATTCACAAGCACAAGGTCTAGGGTGTTTCCTAACCTGGTTGGCTCATTGACCATCTGCAATAGGAAGCTGTCCTGGAAGGCATTCTGAAGTACCTGCTCCCTCCTTTTCGTGGTGGCTGGGGTACCCCAATTCACTCCCGGCAGGTTGAAGTCCCCCACAATCACTGTGCAGTCCCTCCCACAGCTCCTTCTGATCTGTCCTGCTAGTTCCCTGTCTAACTCCTCAGTCTGAGAGGGTGGTCTGTACACCACTCCCATCCTGAGGGTCCTATTTGTGGAGTCCTAGAGCTGCACCCATTATGATTCTGTGCTGCCCTCCTCCCCTTCCTCCCTGACATACTTCGGTCCTTCTCTTACATACAGCACCCACCCTTCTTTTCCTTTTACCCTGTCCCTCCGAAATATCCTATACCCTGGTACTGCCAGGTCCCAGTCATGGTATTGGGTGGCCCATGTCTCGGTGATGGCCACCATGTCCACCTCCCCATCTGCCATGAGAGCCTGTAACTCTGCTGTTTTGTTCCCTAGACTCCTAGCATTCAAGGTTACACCCCTCCACCCTGCTTCCTTTCCCTCTCTCCCTACTTGCTCTCCCTTTCTAGCATCCCCACCTCACCTCCCCTTAAGTCCCTTACTGCTGGTATGGGGGTAGTAAGTATGGTATTAGTGGGTTAGGTTGAGGAAGGTTGTGGGGAATGGGGGACTCTCAACGTTCGACTTCCCAACCTGTGGATCCTGCCTGACTCCTGCCCATTTGCCACCCCCCTACTAGTTTAAATTCTTATTGTTTGCTAAGTATTCCCCCAGTTTCTGTTTCAGTACCCTCCTTACTTAAGTGTAGCCTGTCCTTAGCATATTGATCACTGCCCTCCCAGGTCCCCCCCCCACCAACCCATATCCTCGGGACTGACACCATTCTCTTAGCCATGTGTTAAATCCCTCTATCCTCAGCTTCATTGACATGCTTGCCCTGGGTACTGGAAGCAGCTCTGAGAAAGTTATTGATCTTCCTGCCGCCTCACAAGTCAGCTCCAGCTCCTCAAACCTCCTCTGGACTACATCTACCATATTTTCTGCCAGGTCATTTGTTCCCAAATGCAGAACTATGTGAGGTTTCTCCCTACCCCTTCTAGCATACTTCAGAACAGACTGACTCACCCTTTCCGCTGTCATGCCTGGCATAGCCTCCACCCATATGTGACTATGCCTCTCACCCTTATTTCCCCATCTGATCCCTTTCAGAACTGAGTCTCCCAGCACTAGGATCCCACCCTGTTTTCATGTTCTACTCACCTTGTCCTTCCTTTATCCTGTCTACTTCCTCTCCACTCCTACTCCTCCTCCAGTGCACCTGTTCCCCCTTCCACTCCTGTTGTCATGTCCCACCTCTGCCCTTTCTACTCTGATTTTACCTCCCCTCTCCAACGGGCTCCACCTGCCTTCTCCCCCTGAGGTATCCCTACCCCTTTCTTCTCATACCTCCCCTTCCCCATTCCCCACAACCCCTTACTCAACCCTATCCCCAATACCATATCCTTCAACCCCTTGGCCCTTCCTCCCAGTCCCCTCTCGCCTGGTCTGTCATCAGCTGATCCACCCAGCACTCCCCCAATCCTGCCAGTATTGCAAACTAATTTTTCAATGTCCCTTCACTACCACCTATTTCCTCCTTCCTTCTGCTCGCCACCCCACCGCTGCTGACTCTGCGACTGTTAGATTCCTCCTTCCCTCCCATCCTCCATTCCTCCCTTTCCCCACCCTCATTTGTCCTCTGAACCAGGACCCCCGTCTCCTTCCCCAATCTGCCACCTTTTTCCTTCTTCTCCCCCTCTCTCTTTGATCTGTCCTCCCCCGCAGCTACCCTCCTTCCCTCCCCAGCCTCTAAGTTGTCCTCCATTGCAGCCCGCATTCCCCTCCTAAGCTCTGTTTGCAAACAGCTGATCTCGTTCCTATGCTGCCTTATTTGCCTGCACATCAAACACCCTCACACTCTCCATGCAATTTTCAGAAAGATTGCTGCTCCAGAGTCCCTAAACCGTTTAGGTCCACTTCAATGCTAACAGTACATAGACATTCATTTTGTGATAATTGCATAATTCATTCAATTTTCATATTCTTGTTTGAATGATTTGTGTATTTGTCATCTATACCTTTCCTCAGTTTTTCTCTTCGATTACTAATTTTATATTTTCTTCCCACAGGTGAATGTTGACTATAACGATGGACACTCTCGGGTTCCCATACTTGGATTGGTTATATTCTTGTCTTAATTTATACTGTAACCCTCTGTCCTTTCTGGACTGTGCCCTTCCTTTAGTGTTATACTGAAACCCTTTAAGACCTATAAACTATATAGTTAATATACATTTCAATATGCTAGGAAAAAAGATCAATATCATATGTTCTTTCTGTGTTTGTCTGTAACATTTTGTCCTTAAACCATAGTCTTGTCAATATATAAAAAGAAACAGAAAAAATTAAAAAATAAAAACAAGAACATTTGTAACATTAACAAGTGTGGATGTGTCTCTTTCTTATTCCAAACCTATAGTAACTGTTTGTCTTAATTTCAATAACTCTAAGCTTGTTGTGACAGAATTGAGGTGCCCTCCCATGCTTCTATAAAGTGAATGGTGCTTTCTGAAACCTGATTGGTAGGGGGAGAGGAAACTGGTGAAAGTGAGGAAATCTGTTAGTCTGGATTGAACTAAGGATTCTTGCAATTTGGCAAGAGCTGGGAGGAGGGATATTGGTCAGTAGTTGCTGGGGACTGATGGAGTGCCACCCTTGTGAAGAGGGATTACACACGCTGATTTCCATACTTGGTGAACCCTGCCTGAGGAGAAGGACAGGTTTAGAACGTAATTGAGGGGAAGAATGATAGCAGGAGCAGATATGTGCAGTAGTCTGGGATGGATACCATCTGGGCACCATCTGGGCCAGATTTACAGATGTTTAGGGTGTTTAGGACTTCAGCCGGAGAGGTGGGAGCGAGAAGGAAGGTATTTTTGGGAGAGTTATTGGGGGTCGCTTTTGAACATAGGTGGGGGAGATGGGATGGTCAAGTAGTAATAGTAGTAGTAAAAGTATTTTATACAGGATTACAAATGATGGTCTTGTTTACATCATTGGAATAAAAATCCCATTTTCAAGGTGGTCCTGTTTCAGTATCCAGAGGTAGTTACAGTATGTAGACAACTACAAAATTGATCAATAAAATATCAAATAATACAATTACTACACAATCATTATGATTAACATTCTTACGAACAACTATGTGGCAAAGGTATACATAACACTAATATTTTCTGGACTACAATACCCTGTACCTTGGGCTACCGGGGATTGATATCCGCCACCTGCAGTTGGTGCAGAATGCGACAGCCAGGTTACTAACTGGGCTGCCTCGATGTAGCCATATTATACCTCTGCTGCGCGAGCTGCACTGGCTGCCAGTTCAATGGCGGATCACCTTCACGGTCGGCTTGCTGACCTATACAGCCCTACACGGACAAGGACCGGGTTATATGCAAGAGCTTCTTTGCCATTACTGCCCCTCCTGACTGCTCCACTCTGCTGACAAGGCACTACTAGAGATTCCCAAGGTTCGGTTGCAGACATCAGGGGCAAGAGCATTTGCATTTATGGCCCCCACCTTGTGGCATTCTCTACCTCATCGGATTCGTGAGTGCCTGACTGTGGAGAGCTTTAAAACGGCACTAAAGATGTTTTTATTTAATTTAGTATTCTCTACCACCTGAATATGATCTGATTTATACTGTTGCTGAATTTTAATCTATTTATAGTTTTTAATATTTATGAGTTCAATTATTGTAAAGTGCTTTGATACTCTGAACTGCGCTATATAAAGATTATTATTATTATCACCCATTGCACATACATCTACAGGAAAG
The DNA here is from genome assembly GCA_016271365.2 of Neoceratodus forsteri. Classification (NCBI taxonomy): domain Eukaryota; kingdom Metazoa; phylum Chordata; order Ceratodontiformes; family Ceratodontidae; genus Neoceratodus; species Neoceratodus forsteri. Next base: position 1,731,295,773 of record CM057456.1, read on the forward strand.
TTCTTTCTTTACTTGGGTAGTGAAACATTTTATAGGTTTCAAGGCCTTAGTTTGGACACTAATCTCAGCCCACATATTTATAGCATTGTAAGAAAACTTCACCTCTCCATATCTATTTCTGATCTCTTTTTTTTTAACTAGGAGAGACACACTAAGCTGAAAGCTTGTTTACAGGTGTGACCTGGGAGCACAAGGAAGTCAAGTGACTTGCTCAGGGTCACGCAGTATGCAAGTGGGGGCTGTGGGTTTCAAACCCAGGTCTCCAGGTTTGCAACTCAAAGCCTTAAACCATTACACTATACAAACCAGACAACAACTTAGGTGTTCTTAATTCCCTTTGTAGCTTGTTTCTAAGATTATGCTAATGTTCCACTTTGTCCAATTTTTCTAATATCATGGTTTCCGGTCAGTTTTGATCTTATACATAAGATTTGCCCAGGTGATTTTCCTTTTATGGTCTAAAACAAGCCAATGTAAGGCTTCATACAAAACACAGTGATGTGTCCTGTAGTCACATCATAACACTAAATGGGCCATTTAATTATATAGTAGATCAACTTTGTTTAGATGTGTTTTATTAGTCAAGCCATAAATATGGATCCCATAATAGAGCACTGGAATAAGCAATTGGTTTACTATGCTTTTCTGCATTTTTAGATCTAAACAGTGTTTAGATCTTCTAAAAGCACCTAATCTTCTGTTTATATTCATGGTCATTTTGGAGATGTGAAATCAAAATTTAAATGTTGGTTAACCCACACACACAAATATTTATACTCTGACACCTGTTCTAGTTCTTCGCCATTTAGGTTTTTAATTTAAGTTTTAGCATTACTTTTGGTTCCCTTGGAATTTTCTTTACCAAACAGCATTACTTTAGATTTTTTACTACTAAGGACCAGTCTACAGTCCTCAGACCAGCCACATATAATATTAAAATCAGTTTGCAATTTTTGAACCATTAAATCCCTAGATATGTTGATTGCTACTAAGACTGTCGTTGGCATACTGTATAATCATGTTTTAGTGTAAGTAATGACATCTAATACTTGATTTATATAAATCAAAAACAATGTTGGTCCCAAAACTGAGCCTTGTGGTACTCCCCTAACGACAGGTTTCATAGTGGAATAAGCATTGCCTACCATTACAAACTGCTTTCTTTCTCTTAAGTAGGAGCTAAACCAGACAACAGCCTCTCCTAATATTCCTATGTCCAATAGCCTTCCTTGAAGAATACTGTGGTCAGCTATGTCAAATGCCTTCGAAAGGTCTATGAACACCACACCTACCACCTGGCCCTCCTCCATAGCTGAGGCAATAATATCAACCAGGTCAGTGAGTACAATGTCCACGAAAAAAACCTACGCAAGCCCAACTGATGTTTTCATAACAGCTTGTTACCCTCTAAGTATTGCTGGTTCTGTAACCGAATCTCCTTTATGAATGGGAATTATCTAGGCTGTTTTCCACGTAGAAGGAAAAACATCCTCCCTTAGGCTCCAGTTGTATAGTTTTAGTTAAAGTGAAAACAATATAGTCACCCGCATACTTTAAGAAACTTGCCTCTATGCCATCAGGGCAAACAATTTCTTTTATCAATGTTTTTAATTTCCTTAGCCACTTCCTTAGGTATAATTAATCTAAACCTAAGTTTTGGTTTTTTTATCCCACCCTTCTTCATTATGGCCATTTATGTAGTTATCTTGGTTCTGCTGTATTTGGGGAATATTAACAACTGGAAGTGCAACAAAGTATTGATTTAAAGCATCTCCTGAGTCCCTGTCTCCTTACAGGACTCCATTAATTTTAAATTTGAATCAGTGAGTGGGTTTCCACAGGTGTCTCCAATGATTTTATAAGTGACCAGTACTGGGAAACATAGAAACATAGACTTTGACAGCAGATAAGGACCACTTGACCCACCTAGTCTGCCCATTTCCCTACCTACAGGATAAGCTGCAGATCCTAGTTAACCAACAGCCTATTTCTTCTTATCCCCCACAAGAATTTCCTTATGCCTGTCCCATGTATTCTTGAATTCTCCCACAATTTCAGACCCCGCTACCTCACAGGAAGGCAGTTCCATGCGTCCACCACCCTCTCTGTGAAAAAATACTTCCTCACATTGCCCCTGAACTGCCCCCCATCTTTAAATTGTGTCCCCTTGTTCTTGCACATCTCTTTTTCTGAAAGATGCTACCCTCTTGGACTTTGTTGATTCCACTGAGGTACTTAAAAGTTTCTATCATGTCCCTCCTCCCTCCCTCCCTCCTTTCCTCAAGGGTATACATATTAAGCTCCTTTAGTCTCTCCTTGTGTGGCTTCTCTTGCAGACCCTGCACCATTTTAGTTGCCCTTCTCTGGACTGTCTGTATCCTTTCTATGTCCTTGCGGAGATGGGGTCTCCAGAACTGGGTGCAGTACTCCAGATGGGGTCTCACCAACTGTCTGTACAGAGGGATAACAATTTCCTGTTTTGTTCTGGTGATGCCTCCCCCGATACATCCCAGTATACCCCCACCCCTCCCTACTGCCATCTCACATTGCTTGCTAACCTTAAGGTCATCTGATATGATTAGCCCTAGGTCCCTTTCCATTTTTATGTTGCTTGCACGCATGTGCAAGAAACATAGTGCCATCATCCGAGTTTTCGGAGGTGTGTCAGCCCATCTTCCAATGCAGTCAGTGTGTTTGCAGGCACGGCCCCAGTTCCCCAATCACTGCTGTAGCTGTCTATGACAAGCTGAAAATGCAGTGGCATACAGTTCAAGGAGAGCTCCGCTTCAGTGAGCAGAGCTCTCCCCCATCTGCAGCATGCAAGCACACATATTGCATGCTGATGCTCCCCCCACGCACACATTATATGGCCGACAGGGTGCCAAACCCCGTCGGCTCTACACCCCAACAGCTGAACCAGGTGCCACGCTGGAAGCCCACCCCAGCATGGCAAAAACTGTTATAGCCGATGGGGGTGCATAATCCCCCATCAGCTCCAAGGCTGCACGCCCATCCCCAAAAGCTTTCCTGGTGCCACGCTGGGAGCCCACCCCATTGTGGCAAATCTTGTTTTGGCCAACAGGTGTGCCCAATCCCCCATCGGCTCCACGTCCCTCCGAACAGCTTTTCCTGCTGCCAAGCTGGGAGCCCACCCCAGCATGGCAAACGTCCCGAGTTGTCTTGGTAAAAAAGAAAAAAAACTGTGAATAAAAAAAGGTCCCTTGTAGTCTCCCTGCCCCCCTCCCACAATCCGCACCCACCCACTGTGCACCCTACCTCCCCACAACCCCCTCACCCTACACTTACCTCCAGAGCTCGGCGCGACGATCATCGGTGGACCAGGAACACGTCTGCACTCTTCAAAGCCGACCACGAACTGAGGAAATGCCGATAAGCTGTATAATGGGATAGATAGGGTTTTTTTCAGCTTTGTTGCATATCTCAGGCATTTTTAGGAATTTTGGCCCAAAATTTTCACCATGGGGTTTTTTGGACCCCTCCTCATGAATTCTTGCACTGTCATGGCGTTAATCGGTCCCGAAGTGTGATTTCACGGTCACTGTGCGAAATCACCTTTCAGGACTGATTAACGAAATGACACTACCAGTGTTCATAAGGTGGGCTCTCAAAAAGCCTATGTTGAAATTTTGGTGAAAAAATTCCTAAAAATGACTGTTTTACGACGTGCATTTCAGCGAGTTCCACGCATGCTCGTAAGTTCGCGAATTTTCAATATTTTCCTCCAGATTTTCAACATTGCCATTTCTACACACCTCCTTATGAGCAGTACAGCTGTCATTTTACATCTTGCCCAAAACATGTTTTGCCCATATGCACAATGGCACAGTCGGTTGTGGAAATCAATGTATGGGACACATTAAGAAAATCAAAGTGACACTGTTCATTAGCAGAGGTCTTAAAATGGTTATGTTGAAAATTTGGTGAAAAAATTCTAAAAATGACTGTTTTACGAGCGTGCGTTGCGCAGTTCCGCATGCTCATAAGTTTGCAATTTTCAATATTTTCCTCCAGATTTTCAACATTGTCATTTACCACACCTCCTTATGAGCAGTACAGCTGTCATTTTTCACATCCTGCCCAAAATGTGTTTCCGCCCATGTAGCACACAATGGCGCAGTCGGTGTCGCCGAACTCAATGTATGGGACACATTAAGAAAATCACAGTGACACTGTTCATGAGCAGAGGTCTTAAAATGGCTGTGTTGAAGAAATTGTAATAAATCCTAAAATGACTGTTTTACGAGCGTGCGTTGCACGGTTCCTACGCAAACTCGTAAGTTTGCGAATTTTCAATATTTTCACTCCAGATTTTCAACATTGCCATTTTACCACACCTCCTTATGAGCAGTGCAGCTGTCATTTTTCACATCTTGCCCAAAACGTGTTTCCGCCCATGTAGCGCACAATGGTGCAGTCGGTGTGCAAAATCAATGTATGGGACACATTAAGAAAATCACAGTGATACTGTTCATGAGCAGAGGTCTTAAAATGGCTATGTTGAAAATTTGGTGAAAAAATCCTAAAATGACTGTTTCTGACGTCGTTGCCAGTTCCTCGCATGCTCTAGGATTTCAATTTTCAATATTGCACTCAATGACTTCCAAATACCTAAACAGCACATAGAAGCAAGCAACATTCGGCACTGACAAATGCTTGTTGTTGTTATTACTACCTCCCACCCCCATTGTAATCTTCCCTGGGTTTTGTTTCCCAGGTGCATTATTTTGCACTTCTTTGCATTGAATCTGAGCTGCCATACTTCTGACCATTCCTCCAACCTTGCTAAGTCCCTTCTCATCCTTTCCACGCCTCCTTGTGTATCAACTCTGTTGCAGATCTTTGTGCCATCTGCAAAGAGGCATACTTTTCCTTCCAGTCCCTCTGCAATGTCACTTATAAAGATACTAAAAAGGACTAGACCCAGTACTGAACCCTGCGGTACCCCACTAGTAACCCCTCTTTCTTCAGAGTGGACTCCATTTACAATTACCTTCTGTGTCCTGTTGTCCAGCCAATGTTTTACCCAGGCTACCACCCTGGGACCCCTCCCAGGCTGGTTAATTTGACTATTAGTCTTTTGTGTGGGACTGTGTCAAATGCCTTGCTAAAGTCTAGGTAGACCATGTCCACAGGCCCTCCCTGGTCTACTACTTTGGTCACCCAGCCTAAGAAATCAATTAGATTCATCTGACACGACCTTCCCGCTGTGAACCCATGCTGCCTTGGGTCCTGTGCCCCACTGGCCTCTAGGTACTCAACAATTCTTTCCTTCAAAAATGATTCCATCACTTTCCCTACCACAGAGGTCAAACTGACAGGTCTGTAGTTTCCTGCCTCTGTCTTGCTCCCACTTTTGTGAAGGGAAATCATATCCACCTTCCTCCAGTCCTCAGGTACCACACCATCCTCCCATGATTTGTTAAAAAGGGTAGTCACTGGTTTCACTAGTTCTCCTTAGTTCTTTTTAGAATTCAGGGTGAATTCCGATCAGGCCCCATTGCTTTGTCCACCTTCAGTTTTAGGAGTTCTTTCAGAACCCTTTCTTCTGTGAAAGGACTGGGATCGACCCCCATCAAGAGTGCTTCTGTTAATTGGATTAGGCACCTTCCCCTCCGCCTCTTTTGTGAATACTGAGCAGAAATATTCGTTCAGTATCCCTGCTTTTTAATGTCCTCTCTGTCCGCCCACCGTCCATTCAATTCAGCCTCACTATCCCTCCCTTTGTCTTTCTACGCTCCCTGATGTACCTATAAAAGGTTCTATCCCCCTCCTTAATCAAGTTGGCTATCTTTTCCTCAGTTTGGGCCTTTGCTATTCTGACTTCCCTCCCTGCTTCCTTCTGCCTTAACTGGTACAGCTCTCTGTCCTGCTCCTTCTGTGTTTCCATATACTTCCTGAATGCTATCTTTTTCTCCCTGACTTTCCCCACCACCTCTTTTAAGAACCATAGTGGCTTTTTCTTTTGTTTTGATTTATTTGCTTCACACAAAGGCTTGTTGCCTCTGTGATGGCAGTTTTGATGTTTCTCCATTGTTGCTCCACACCTCCTTCTAGCCTGTTTGCTAGTGCTTTTCTTAGGCACTCTCCCATCTTGCCAAAGTCAGCCCTCCTGAAGTCCAGTACCCTCACTTTTGTATGGCCTGACTCTGTAGCTGAGTTTATCGTGAACCACACTGTTTGATGGTCACTTGTTCCCAGATGGCAACCCACTTCAGGATCTGAGATCCTCTCACTGTCCCCATTTGAGAGTACGAAGTCTAAGATTGCTCCCTCATGAGTGGGTTCTGAAACTAGCTGTCTGAGGCATGCCACCTGTAGGGCATCGAGAATGGCCCTGCTCTTGGATGTGGCTGCAGCAAATGTGCTCCAGTTAACATCTGGCAAATTCAGGTCTCCCATCAACAGTATCTCCCCTTTCTCTGCCATCCTAAGAATGCCTTCTATCATATCCTTGTCCATTCCTTCCCCCTGACATGGGGGTCTGCATCCAACCCCTTTGTGGACTGTGGTGCCATTTCCAGTCTTTAAGGTGACCCACAGTGCCTCCTCTCCTCCCTGCTTACTCTTTTGTTCAGTTGCTTTTATCCCTTCCTTTTACATAGAGAGCTACTCCTCCCCCTCTTCGCCCCTCCCTGTTTCTCCTGTAGGTTATGTACCCTGGTATGTTAACATCCCAGTCATGGTTCTCTGTGTACCATGTTTCTGTGACTGCTACGATATCCCGGCATCCCTCTTCCATGAAGGCCACTAGTTCAGGGAGCTTGTTGCCCAGACTATGGGCATTGGTACTCATTACCCTCCATTTCCTGATGGCCTTACTCCTTTTTGCCCCATCCCTGTCCTTATTGCCTTTGTCACTTTCTCCATTTACTCCTGCCCTTCTCCCTATTGACATCTCTATCTTGGTAATTACCTCACTTACTACCCTGACTTTTTTGAGGGGGCTAGGATTTCCCTGCTCCTTTCCAGTGTCTCCCCCCTTGGCTTGTTTAAACGCTTGACAATGAAGCATTTAAACCTATCACCTAGGATCCTGGTTCCCCTTCTGGACAGATGCAGACCATCATGCCAGTATAAGCCTGCATCACTCCAGGTGGACCCTCAGTCCCCAATGAAGCCAAATCCCTGAGCTCTGCACCAGTTTTTCAACCACTGATTGAATCCCATGGTGTGGAGCACCCTACCCTCACCTACGCCATAGACAGGCAGCACCTCCGAGAAGGTTACCATGCATGCTACTTGTTTAAGGCCCCTCCCCAACTCCACAAACTCTTCCTGCACTGCTCTGATCCCTTTCTTAGCCAGGGTTATTTGTCCCTAGGTGAACAATGACATCCAGCTCCCTCCCCTGTGCAGCTGCTCCAGCGATCCTGAGGATTCGCTCCCTGTCCCGCCAAGCCATGGTGCCAGGCAGGCACCTTACCTCCCTCTCCCCCTCCTCCCCCAGTTCTACCTTCCTAACAGTGGAGTCCCCCACCAGGAGTTGTTTCCTTCCCCTGTGGGGTCCCATGCCACCCTCCTGTGGGTCTCCCTTGTAGAGGTTCCCAGCATCCTCCTTGGTCTCCAATGTGGGTGCCTCCATAGAGGAACAACACTTTGCCAGAACAGCATAGGAATTATGGAGAGGTACAACTGGAGGGATGCACCTCTGTTCCACCACCCTCACCCTCCCTGATCCCACTGTGGTCCAACCACTCCTCTTTCTTGGCAGCCTCTGCGGCAACAGCAGTTTCCCTGGTGGTCCCTGAATGGAAGAGGAGGTCCCACAAATCCTGGCCAACTCAGCCTGGAGATGAGCAACCTCCTCCCTCAGCCCAGAGAGGTGCCTGCAGATGGGACAACACTGCATCCTCCAGAACATCTCCCAGAAGACTGCTGTTCCACAGCCACTGCACTGCACCACTCCCATCAAGTCTTATTTCTGGCCCCTTCACAGTTGTTTGGAATTCTTACTCTTTCCTCTTTTTTTTTTTCTTTTCTCCCTACTTACTTACTGCCTCTGTGCCCTTTAAGCTCCTGATCTCCCTGTTCTGAGACAAGAAGATCCTATATTTTTCAGTAGACCCCTTACTTGCTCAGAGGTAGACCTCCTGCAGCTTGGGGGGGGGGCGGAGAGCTACTCTTGCCCTTCTAGGATGGTGAGTCTTTTGTTGCTTCAATTTTTGAACTATAAAGGTAGAGTACAGGTGGTGAAAAAGTTGTTTAGGGTTTTGGCTATACTGACAGGGTCTGAAATTGTTTGGGCATTAAGCTTAAGGTTAGGTATAGTAGTTTGGAGAGGGGGGGTCAGTGAAGGAGTGGACCACTTTCCAGAAGGAGGAGTTTAGCCAGGATCTAAAGTAGCTTGCTTTTGCTTGTCTTATGGCCTTGGTGCAGGCATTTCTGGAAGTGTTGTACGCTTGCCTAGACTGGCGGTCTGAGTGGATTTAAAGATGGACCAAGCCTTTTCACATGCTTTGCAGAGGGCAGTTATCGGGGCAGTGACCCATGGGTGGTGGCGTTTTTTGACTCTCATTCTTACCAAAGAGGCATGGGAGTCCCAGACTTTGGTAAAAATGTGCAGGAAGCAGGTCAAGGATGAGTCAACATCTGGTGTGGAGTAGACTGGGTTCCAGTCAGAATATGTCAGGTCACTTAGGAGAGAAATGGAGTCGAGTGAGTTTAGGAGGCAGATATTAATGTATTTAGGGGCAGATTTGGAGAGCTGGGTTTTTTCTGGTGCAGTGAGTGACACAGTGGTCACTTAAGGCTGCATCCAGTACTCCAGTGGAGGATATTGTATGGGGATGGGAGGCAAGGACCCAATCAATTAGGGAGTGGTTTGAGGAGCAGGGGTTATAACGGGTAAGCTCGATGATTGAGTGCAGTTGAGGGCTTCTATTTTAGTGGTGGCAAATTTGGAGGTGGGGACGAGCCAGTCTAGATTATAGTCACCCAGCTAGAGTAATTCACCTGATGCTGCGAGGGGGGTAGGAAGGAAATGTATGAAATGAGAGCATCCTGGGCAATTTGCAGGGAGGCATACTGTATATAACCCCAATAAAGATAGGGAGGGTTGAGGGGAGGCTGATGAGGGAGAGGAGGAGTAGTTCATGGGAGCCTTGACAGGATTCTTTCTTTATAACTGAGTGAGAGAGTGGCTGTCTTATGTAGATCACCACTCCACCACCTCTCTTGCTCTGGACCTGTTGGTGGAGTGACTATTCAGGGATGGATAGTTGGGAGTCAGGAGTTTTAGCAGATAGCCAAGTTTCAGTAAGGCAGAGGATGTCAGGGGAGTGTTGCGTTAGCCAGCAGTTAAGTTGGTCTAGTTTAGGTTGGAGACTCCTAATGTTCATGTGCATGATACTAAGGTCTTTGTGACTGGCCAATTGATTTTGTCCTGCTGGGGGACCCGGGTTCAGTTCTCTGTCCCTTGCTAGGAGCAGAATAAGTACAAAAATGTGTCAAAGCAGGATCCATGGAAATTGAGACACTGCATCTCATCTGGGTTATCCGGGGTAATATTTATTGCAAAACTGTGTAAAAACAGGACCCTACAGCAGAACCCCATTGAAAGGAGCTGCTGTATCTAAGATGATTTGTCCTAAAAAAATGTATTATAAAGCAGTACCACACTACAAGTGAGCTATTACATCTCACTTCTACTATCCTGTGTAAATGCAGTATAAAACTGTGTAAAATCAGGACCTCATTGCAAATGACATATAGTATTACATTTCATCTAGTCTACCTTGGGTAAATATATTGTAAAAATGTGTACAAGCAGGACCCAGGACAACAACAAACGTTTGGCATTGACAAATGCTTGTTTTCTGTTCTCCGGTGGGTCAAGTTGGGAACTGGATCAGATTGTTGATGGAGGGGGACAGCTTTGTTTTATCACTGATGGGTTGGACTGGGCATTGTACCCATCAGTTAGTTAGGTTGTGGGGGCAGATTTCTTTTATTCCTTGATGGACCCAGCTAGTAACTGGACCCACGAGGGAGCTGGAAGAGGGGGACAGATTATTTTTTTTGTTATTTCTCAGGCCAGGTTGGGGCTGCAAATTCTATTCTACATTCCCTGCCCTACCAGTACAAGAACTCCAGTGCCTTGTAAAACACTTTGGGATACAATATATATGAAAGCCATTATATAAAACCAAATTCTATTATATTCTACAGTCCCAGCACTACTAGAATCTAACCCCTGTGCTTTCTAAAGCACTGGACCTGTTGCAGCTGGCAGGAGAGTTTTTCTCTGATAGGCTGGGTCAGGCACCAAATCTGTCAGTTGGGGGAGATGGGGTACAGTTTTTTTTTATTCCCTAGGAGGTAAGGATAGTAAACTGATGATGCCCCCCCCCCCAATTTTTTCCAAAAAAAGACTTTGCTTCTGATGGACACTGTTAGTTAATGGGGGCATCCAGGGGCAGTTGCTCCACTGCTCAGTATGTTGAGTTGGAGCATGCATGGCACTAAGAACCCTGCATGTGTGTTAGGGAGAGTGCAGAGTTCAGTATGAACTGTGTACCAAAAGAAGGAAAGACAGCGAGAGTAGGAGAATCAGGTGGTGGAGCCAGGATCACCTGCAGTTAGGATTATAGCCTCAGATATGCATACTGTCAGTCTCTCTCCCCCCGGTCTCCCACTCTAGTGTGCTGCAGACCGGAAGTATTGGAGATGCCCACACTCACTTGTAGTAGCAGCACCAGTAGCAGCGTGGAAGTGGAGGGGGACATGTTTTTTTAATTCCCTTAATGGTTGGGTTGGGTACCTGACCTGTCAAGTGGTGTGGGGAGAGGGATACTTTTTTTAATTCCCTGACAGGTCAGGCACTGGATCCATTAGGTTGTTGGGGGAGAGGAGCAGATTTTTTGTTATTATCTAACAAGGCAGGTTGGGCCCAGCATTCATCATATAACTTTTTATGGCTCTTTTTCTTTCTCATAAGAAAAAACATGTCTCTAGCTGAGGCCAGTTCATAACTTCTTGCACTGGCAGTTTTCAATGTAATAACAATGTGAGAGCATGCGTAATATCTGATACTAGGCTGGAAACAATTTATCCTTGTAAGTAAGCATGATGAAAGATTAAAACTATTTTATGCTGGCTAAGAGTTGTTTTGTAAATTGCCTCTCCTTGACCCTATCTTGCTCCAGCAACTGATCTCTCCCCACTTTGTCTTCCTAGTCCCTGGCCAGGCTACTCAGATTAACTGGAAACTCAACGATTTTTTACATTACACCGAGGGGTTGGGAGAGACGATTCCTATTTCTTACAAGCATCAAATGATTGTGCAGACTGACGGTTTATTAGCACTTCCTATGTGAGCTCATTAATTGTCATTCTTGTCATCATGGGGGAATACTAGGCTAAACACCTGAGGGCTTCTTCAGTGTATCATCTACTGTAGGTTAGATGCACGTTCACAAGAGTTTCTCCAACAGGTTCACATGCACTCTCCTCCCTGCATCCAATAGAAAGTTAGCAAAGTATTACAGATAGCTGCAAGGAGCAATAGCAGGGCACACACTCATGCACAGACAGCTATAAAAAGACATGTCCCATTCCACCAAGGCATTTCAATAGAACAGCTGCAAAACGCTTTCTGACTTAGATCTAAGTAAGAGCTGGCCTGCTATACAGACCAGCCCTAAAAGGAAAAGTAACTTCTCTCACAGACAGTACTGAGCAGGATCAGTGGGCAAGCACTGGGAGTGCTCTGTGTTGCTGTTGAAAAAACAGACAGTGCATGCAGAGGAGCTCAAGCACCAACAAGGAAAACTGACTCAAACAAAAATGTGAGCTTAGTAGGTTTATTTTCAGTCAAATAATCAAAGTAGAGGGCTGCCGGTGGCTCAGTGGAAGCTCTTTGTGATTCCATAGTGGCGACCTGGATTCGGAAGCAAGCCTGGGTCTACAAGGGTCAGGTGGAGAGTCAGGGAGGGAAATGGTCCAGCTCTGGCGTGGCAGCAGTTCCTCGCAGTGAGCCGGGGAGCTTGCTCCTTCATGAGGGATGGTGCATGCCCAGAGCGTGCTGCTGTGGTCGAGGCAGACAAAAGGCTGCGCCAGCCATCTGGGGTGGTGGGGGGACCAAGGGAGAAAACAGAAGAAGGAAAAAGTGGAGCCTGGGCTACCTGAAGCCCTGCTTGTTTCCTACGGACCTGAGATATCACTCTGGGACACCTAGCCAGCGTTGGATGCATTCCGGGAGGGAGAATGGTCCTCTACCCTGCCATGGAGGGGTAGTCTGTGGGGACCAACGGCCAGGTAAGCACCGGGGGAGATAGTCAGTGGTGATGTGGGGAGGGGCAGGAGTGGAAGCAGCTGCCCCGGTGTCCCCGAGGGGGATAAACAAAAGATGGGAGAAAAAAAAGCAATCAAAGCAGTGTGCTGTAGAAGAAGACTGTCCCTCTAAAGCAAGGCGAATGTACAGCACTGGTAGTAAACTGATGACATCAAGGAGCCAGAAATGCCTAATGTTTCACCCAGACACTGCTGGGCTTCATCAGAGATAGCAGTCCCTGGTATTCTGTGCCCCTTAAATACACTCAGGCTAAAGGTATAGACAAAATGTATACAAAACATGTATATTGCCAACTGTGAAAACGTGGAAATGTAATCAAAAACACACAAAGTGTAAAAATGTGAGAACTAGGTAGTCACCAGGCACAGAATTTCGTTAACAACACTGTAAGCTCAGCTGAATGCTTTGCAGCTGCACATTTCAGCACTCTGTCACATACTGGCAATTACTGCTGTTCATCCACTAGTAGGTGTAATGATGTCTCCGAAATTAGAAACAAATGTCTTTACTCCCACATCAAAGCTATATTTTTGTTGCATTTCACAAACAATAATTTAAAAAAGGAAAACTATCTGTCTCTTACTTACAGATAATGCACCTTTAGCATGGGGATGAAAAACACAAAGTATGAGATGGATGGACTGCAATATTCCTACGTTTATTACAGCAACCAAATGATGTACAAAATGGTATTGAAGTTCAATGCCACCATAGAAACATAGAATGCACTGGCAGAAAAGGATCAGTACGCCCATCTAGTCTGCCCTATTCACCCTGCCTACCACTACATCCCAGACTCTGTTTGGTCACAAGTGTCCCTCCCTCCTCCCATACTTCTATTTATTATACCTAGGTGCCTATCTCACGCATATTTGAAGCTCCCTGCAGTCTTTGCCTCTACTACTTCTGGCAGGCTGCTCTAGGTGTCCACCACCCTTTCTGTGAAGACGTATTTCCTCACATCCCTCTTACACTCCCCCCCCCCCCCAAGCTTCATAGCATGCTCCCATGTTCTGGTGCTCCTCCTCCTGTAACAGAGACTGCCCTCCTGCACACTGTTCAACTCCGTGAGGTACTGGTCTCTGTCATGTCCCCTCTCACTCGCTTCTCTAGGGAGTACATGTTGAGCTCCTGCAGCCACTCATAGCATGGTTTCTTGTGCAACTCCTGCACCATTTTAATAGCCTTCCTCTGGACTGCTTCCACCCTGTCGATGTCCTTGCAGAAGTGTGACCTCCTGAAGTGGGCACAGTACTCCAGGTGGGGTCTCACCAGAGAGTGATGTACAGGCAACACCACCTCCCTTCTCCTGCTAGAGATCCCCTTCCTATGCATCCCAGCATCTGGCTTATCTTGACTACTGCCCTGTTGCACTGCCCTACCACCTTGAGAGCATCAGATATGATTACTCCAAGGTCCCTCTCTTTCTTGGTAACTGTAAGTACGCCCCCCACACCATCTTTTATACAGACCCCTGGTTTCCCCTCCCTAGGCACATGACTTTGCACTTTTTGGTATTGGAACCCAGCTGCCACGCCCTTGACCACTCCCTGAGTTTCCTCAGATCGCTTCCATTCTCTTCAGCCCCTGCCTGGTGTCCACCTTGTTGAAGATTTCTGTGCCATCCACAAAGAGACATACCTTCCCCTCCAGTTACTCAGCAATGTCACTTATGAAGACATTTAAGAGGACAGGGTCCAGTACTGGTCCCTGTTGTACTCTACTGGTCACTCTGCCATCCTCCAAGTGACTTCTGTTCACCACCACCCTCTGCCTCCTATCTTTCAACTAATCATGTCAGAGGAACAGAGATCCAATTTGACATATATCACTTGAGAACCCCACAATGATTTAGTAAATATGTTTATACACCATGGGTGGGATATTCAGAAATGCGCCAAAGGCATGCGCAACCCCGGTGCAGCGGAAGTCAACTGCGTAATGGCACAGTGACTGCGATATTCAGCAGTTGTGCATCGCAACATGCGCCAGCGCAACATGGCTGAATATTGCAGGCACTGCACCATGGTGCAGTGAGAGGTGCACCAGGGAGCAACCTGAAATGTGCCATAGCGCAACCAGTGATGCACAAGGGGCAGAGGAAGATGCGCCAAGGCACAGCAGGAACAGGCATAGGCACATCAGGGAGACAGGCAAGGGGGAAGGGGGGGAATAGTGCAGCAGGGCGGGTGCACCAGGCTAGGAACACTGGCAGGGACACAGCCAGCACACAGGACACCAATGCACATGGAGTGCAAGCATGCAGCAGTGCCCCCCCCCCAGAGGATGCAGGGCACAGGCGGCACTGACATACAGGGGTGGGAATCCTAGACCACCACACACTGGTGGGCAGGCGGCCTCCTGGCCAATGACAAGCCACACCCCAGCACACGGCACCCACCACACACACACACCACACATCCCAATCTGCCGTCCCAGGGCCACGCCATGGCACAGCCACTGACCGAGGGACATGCCAACACCATGCACTCACCTTCCGATGACAAAGGCACACCACATGGCCACCCACCACACGACTGCAGCATGGACCCAATCACCAGCTGCAAAGCAGACACGGACACAGAAGGGTAAACAGGTATAAAATATATTGGAAGAAAGCAACGCAGCGAAACAAAACACAGGTAACAAAGTAGAGGATAGGTGGAGGTGAGAAGGGGCAGGGGACAGGGTCTGTACAGGTGGAAGGGGGAAGGAGGGGGAAGGGAGGACTGAGACAGGAAGGTGGCTGATGATCCTCAAGGCTGGTCACAGCCTGCTGGCGCCTGGCACCTCCCCCTGCACCAGTTCTGGAGCACGAACCTCCTGGTCTGCCCCACAACCTCCAAGGTGTGGGATGTGATGAGGAAGATCTCATGCAGTAGACGCATATAGACTGGCAGGGGGGATCCCCTCTGGACACCTATGGCAAAGGAAGGGACAGGTGATCAGTGCACGTCCAAAGCACCCCAGACCCCCTGTGCACAGTAG
This sequence comes from Neoceratodus forsteri, assembly GCA_016271365.2. Lineage (NCBI taxonomy): Eukaryota > Metazoa > Chordata > Ceratodontiformes > Ceratodontidae > Neoceratodus > Neoceratodus forsteri. The sequence goes on from CM057456.1 coordinate 1,731,311,074, forward strand.
ATAGTGGGTGCACACACCCCTGGGGTGGCACCCCGGCCACCCACTGCAGGTGAGCCTATGCCTGCCGCCAACCTGGCAAACCACAGCGGTACACAGCACTGGAATCCACTGCCCAAGGGCCATCCAACAGCACTGCAGCAGACAGGTGGCATGGTGCTGCAGTGGAACCGTAGCGGCACAAGTGGTGGCCAGACGTACACCCGGCCCACCAACAGCTGCCACACATGTGCAGTGGCCACCCCGTGGCACCACGCATACTGCACCATGTGCCAACCACAGCTGCCATGGCACAAGGCACCATGACCGTCCCCCCTCGTCGCCCACCCTGCACAACAATGTGGGACCTCACAGTGCTTACCTGCTCCCCGTGGTGCTCCAGACGCTGGTCCTGGCACTGCACGCCCGGCTGGGCCTCCTCCCGCCGCTGATGGGCCCGCAGCAGCCTGCTGTGGACCGCCAGGTGCTCCAGCCGCCCTGGCTCTCCTCCAGTCCTCAGGTCCTAGGATGGGAACACAGACAGGCACACATCAGAACACAGTCACAACATGGGCCCACTGCCCCAACCACCCATGCACAGAGTGCACCCTGGGAAGTCAGGGCCACTGGGCATATGCGCAGCGCACACAGTGACTGGCAACGCCATGCCACAGGGCATGCTACAACAGCCCCCCTTCCCCACATGACATGCAGCCCTGCCAGCCCCATGGAACAGTGGCCTTGCACAGATGCTGTCAGGCACACTCACCTGGTCGTGGCACGGCCCCCCTCCGGACACATGCCTGCAGCGCCCTAAGATGTTCTGGGTTCCTCTGTTCCAGGTCCCCATACCGATGGTGACACTGCTCTCTGGTACGCAGCAAACCGGTGGCCTGGACAAGGCCGTCGGCTGTCTCCTGCCACACGTCGGTCCTGGGCCTCGCAAGGGGCTGCTGGCAGAACAGGCTAGCAGCATGGAGCTCCACCTGGGCCACCAGGTTCACGAACTCCACCTGGCTCCAGTTGCAGGCATGGGGGAATGTGCAATGGAGCATCTTCATACAGCACTGTAGAATGCCAAAATGGTGCCCGGTAGCGCACGTGCACAATGTGCATGGGATGCGCGCCTCGCATGGAGATGTGCTGTCCACGGCAATTGCGCATCTCCAGGGATGTACGGCATGGGTGTGGCCACACGGGCACTTGGAGTAGAGGACACTAGGGGCACAGGCACAGTGAACATCAGCACGCATAATGTGCGTAGCCGCATCATTCCACATCGCACAGCGTGCAATAGGGCCATGAAGGCAGCACTCCCCATGGGACCAATAGCGCCTGAGAGCCATTGGCCCAATGGTGCCTGAGCGCCAATGCCCCGATAGCACCCAAGCGCCATAGGCCCAATGGCGCCTGAGCGCCGGTGCCCTGATGGCCCCCGAGCACCATTGTGCAGATAGTGCACGAGTGCCACAGGGCCCATATTGCATGGGCATGATGGACCCTATAGCGCACCCAGCACATGCCGTGCAATAGGCGGCGGCACATGCCCTTGCACATGCACGTTCGCGGGTATGCACTGTGCATGTCGTGCCATTGCACAATGACATGCGCCGGAGCTAGTCCATTGCGCAATGCGCAACAGCACGATATTCAGCAGACATAAGCAGATCAGCTCATCAGTCTATCCAGTGCGCAATGGGGACATTTGCATGTCATTACGGTTGCGCATCGGCTCTTTTGCATGTGATGCACTATATAGGCGCTGCACAACATCAGCCCATGGACCAGTATTGCAACCAACTGACGTAGGTTGCGCCTGCCGAGGGGAAGGCCAGCACAGGGTGCCAGATGGCCGGGGAGGCCCGCTGCGGCCACTAACCACATGTCCATGTCCACAGGTAGCATCATGTCCGAGCACAAGGAGGGTGAGGAGAGTGGGCCTGCCCGGAAGCGCAGGCCCAACTTTACGAGAGCGGAGGCAGATGCCCTGTTTGAGGCATACCTCGACAGGGAGCCTTTGCTGAGTGGCGCCACAGGCACACCCCAGGCCAGGACCGCGGCCTGGGAGGAGGTGACGGAGGCCGTGAACCAGCAGGGCAGCCACCAGCGGTCTGCACAGGAGTGAAAAAAGAAGGTGGGGACCGACAAGCGTCGGATAAAGGAGAAGGTGGTGGCCATCAGGGCCGTACAGTCAGCTACTGGTGGGCGCCAGGCTGCCGTGCCACAGCTCACGCCGAAGGAGGAGATGGCGGTGGCCACCATGCAGCGTAGTGCGGTGGAGGGTGTGCCAGGCGGTGGCTTGCAGACTGGAGGGAGCCCTTTACTGCATGGTAGGTATGGCAGGGAGGCGGGGAGGTATATGGTGGGACAGCAGCCCTAACGCATCTGTGTTCCCTTACAGCACCAGCCCACCAGCATGCGATGGCAGGGGCGCCTGCAGCTATTGTGGTGGCCCGCCCAGCCCCGGAGGACCGGCCATCCACTTCCATGGGCATCCAGGGGCTTGATAGGCTGCAGAAAACCACCACCATCCAGATGGATGTCCCGGGCATGGTGGCGGACGAGGACCTGGCTGTGTTCCATCAAGACGCCAGCCTTGGCGTGCTCTGCGCAGAGACAAAGATTCGGGCAGGGTCCGACACTGATGATGAACAGATCATTGTCCTGGACACCGGGGGGCTTGTCGGAGGGGGAGTCACCCATACCATACACCCGCACTGGCTGCACGGCAGGTGGCCTGTTGGTGGTGGAACAGCTGCCCGCCACTGCCCCGGACCTGCTGTGTGTGTAGGCACAGTGGTGCAGGGTGGCGGTGCGCCCGCAAAGGCACAGGCCAGTGCACAGGGGCCAGAGGGACAGCAGCAGCAGACGGCTGGAGACATGTGGGAGTCGGGCACCGCGTCTGCCACCTGGGCACCTGACATTGCCCAACCCCATGACGGCCACGCTATGCAGCACCGATCTGAGTGGGGGGCCATGCAGCGCGGTCGTATGTCACCGGTGGGATGGTGCCATGCCCCTGCAACCCTGGGTGCCGATCCCTTGCCCAAGCACACCCGATTACTGCATGCCTCCATGGAGCAACAGGTACTGCTCGTGGCTGGGGTACGGGAACTCCGTGCAGAGGTGTGCCAGGCAGCCGAGCAGCGCGAGAGGGGCACCGCACAGGTCCTGGAGGCCAGTCAACACCTGCGGGAGGACACAACCGCAGCCCTGGACTGCACTGCCAGTGCGATGACAGTAGGCCTTGCCCCACTGGCTGCCACAGGGCATGGCCACCTGTCACAGACACCAAGGAGTGCACTGTCCACTTCACAGCCCCAGCGTCGGGCGATCCCATCTGTGTCAATGCCGGGCTCTGCTGTGGGCATCCCTAGCACACCTGGAGCGGGCCTGTTTGGGGGCCTGCAGACCCCTGCAAGGGCCCGGTCATGGTCCCGCAGTCCCACCCATGGGGGGCGGTCACAGGCCCCCCATGGACATTGTGCAGCCTGCGCTGGCTGGGTGGCCGCAGCGTGGCCGTCCCCGTGTCCATGGCAGCCGTGTGTCTGCGCGGCGGACCTGATGTGCACGCTCCCGTCAGCTGTCTGCAGCCACCGCCCTGTGTGCACCTGGGTGTTTTGTGTGTGTGTGTGTGTGTGTGTGTGTGTGTGTGTGTGCATGGCACAGTCATGGGAGCCGTGTGTTGCGCCACATGCAGCCCATGTGTACACCTGCCTGGCCGCTGGCCTGTGTGGCGTGTAAGTGATGATGACTTCAAGGCACAGGTTGCTCATGAGCCCCAGTGCCCTGCATCTGATCCACGCCACGCGCTGGAGTGCCGGTCGCAGCATGCAAGTGCCACTGTGTGGGTGTGTGTGTGTGTTGCTGTGCAGTGATGTGCGGTGTGGTGCTGCATGTGGCCATGAGGCACCACTCTGCCACCGCACCGCGCCTGTGTGTGCATGGCCCTGGCCATGGCCACACATGGCTGTGTGCCCTGCAACTGTGTTGGTTCTGTGCAAGTGTGTCTGTCCACCTACCTGCGTGCACCATAGTGCTCCTGTGCTATCGTGTCTCGCCGGTGGCGTGCCAGTCGCATGAGCCGGGGATCCCTCCATCAAGGGGGGGCTTCCCACCACCTCCTTGCCCTTGACCCGCATTGTCCCCACTGCTTTTCCCCTCATCAGCCTCGACAGCTATTCCACGGTCAATGGCCATGTTGTGCAGCATGCAGCAGGCCAAGAATAGTCTGCAGGCCTTCGAGGAGCTGCATTGTAGGGCACCACCAGACCTGTCCAGGCAACGGAACCATGCCTTCAGCATCCCGAACAGACGCTCAATGATGTTCCACGTACTGGCGTGTGCCTCATTGTACCGCTCTTCCACTGGGGACGCCGGGCACCGGTAGGGGTGAGCAGCCAGGGCCTGAGTGGGTAGCCACTGTCACCTGTGGGTGGAGAGAGTGAGAGAGAGTGTGAATAAGTTGGCCTGGTGACCCCTGTCTCTGTGCTCAATGCCCCTCCCAGTCACATACAGCGGTTCCCCCGCCCTTTCCGCCCCCCTTCCACACCCTGCTGCCCATGGTCTCACCATACTCACCCACTAGATGTCCGGTGGGGATGGCCCCACTCATGAACCTGTGGTACAGTGCCGACCTGTGCCAGATGTAGGCGTCATGTGCTCCCCCAGGGTGTGTGGCACAGAAACTGGTTATGCACACCCTGGTATCGCACACCACCTGGCAGCAGATACTGGAGTAGCCCTTTCTGTTGATGTAGGCTACCTCCTCTGTGCCAGGTGGCATACGGATGCCCACATGGGTGCAGTCTATGGCCCCTAGCACGCCAGGCATATGTGCTACCCAGTGGAATTCCTGCATGGTTGCTATACGCTCCACCTGTGTGCTGGGGAAGTGGATGTGTTCTACAGCATGTGGCAGCAGGGCGTCGAGGAACTGTGTGAGGAGCCGCGATGTGGCTGACTGGGTTATGCCTGTGCTGTCCCCTGTTGGTCTCTGTAAGGTGCCCGTGGTGAGCAGGCGCATGACAGCTGTTACCTTTGTCTCCACTGTCAGGGCGTGGCTCCGTCTAGTGGGTGCCTGCATCTCTTCACTGCACAACTCACAGAGCTGCCTCAGAAATCGCATGGTTCAGGCGAGCATTGGTTCATCATCTTGTGCCGGCGTGGTCTCAAGCTAATGCGGGCCGGGTACCGCTTGTTGCGGTGTACCACTGATGGCCCTTCCATGGCCACATTGCTCTGCCTCCTCACACCCCTCATTACTGCCTCCATCTGGAATGCCGCACGGGCCATGGCCTCTACTGTCCTGTCACCCCCTGGGCGTCTGGCTCCACCGCCCCCCCTGGCTCCATGGGGCAGTGCCTATCGCTTGGCGGGCTCCCCCCGTATACCCCGCCTCTGACTGGATTTGCCTGCTGGCTCTGTCGCTCACCCCTGTGGGTGCCTGTGTCGCACCCCTTGGGTCCGTGGCTCCTTCAGCACCCACCCCCAGTGGGCCTCCGTAGTGTCTCTCTCTCTCACTCTCTCTCTATCTCTACCTCTCCTTGTCCTTCTCCTCCTCTCCCTGTCTCCTCTTCCTCTCTCAGACAGCCTGTCTGTCACCCTCCATCCTGCTCCCCTCTGGTGCAAGTGCTCTTCTCCTACTTGCTCCCTGTTTTTATAATCTCAAGACTGCTCCCACAACTGGCAGCTGCTTCTCGCTTGTGCCATTGCTCAGCAGTTGGATATCGTGCTGTGCCACATATTCATGGGTCCGCCCCCTGCCCTTGCTCATGCATTCATTACTATTGCGCACTGGCACAATGGAACTTGCGCTGCGCAGTTGCTCCCGCTGAATATCGCTCTTTGGTGCATCTCCGCATGCGCAACCCTGTTGTGCCTTGTGCAACTGCTTTGAATTTCCAGGCCCATTGCTTTTTCACAATCAAATGATTATCAGTAATGCACTGTAGTGTTGCCACAAATCAATATGGAATCTTGTAGTCAAATACATTATTCAGTGCTTTATAGGAAGGTTGTTAGGTCAATAGAGTCATTTAAACCTAGCCCATCCCTAACACTGAGGGTATAGATCCAGAAACTCTCTTGCCTGCCTGCCTACCTTTCTTTCCTAGTCACCCCCTCTAGAACCCTGGGGCACCCTCTCAATGCCTACCAATTTGATTTCATGTGTGACCCTCTTGCTGCTTTCAAATGCTTAATAACTGCATAGGCCATAGCTCCTTTTTGTATGGCCCCGCAGGTGCTCACTGATTTGTATTTTAAATTGTTTGATGATTTGATGACATAATGCAAACCTCAGAAGGAGAATGGCAGGTACACCACTCCTGTTGTTTCACAGTTTGCGAACCCATGGATGATTTATTCCTGTCCATTGTTTTATGTTCACAAATGATTTTGCACTGTTTGACATGCCTGTAAAAAGTGCACTTCCCACCTCTGACGGTTCCCTGGGTGGGGGGCAACAACAGAATGAGCTGAATTTCAGATTTAGAGAGAAGACTGGACACAACTTTGTCCTTCATAGTGCTTGGTCTCCTGAACACAAAATTTGAACCATCAGAAACTACTCATTAGTTCTTGATCACCACTTAATATACCCCAGTTCCGTGATACATACTTTTACCCTCATTTGCTCTGTAATTGCATGTGGTAACAGATCCAGAAGCCAATCGTTTGATACCTTTTATTGAACCAACATGGATGTTACAAAAAAGAACAAAGTGCCTAAGCTTTCGGACCAACCAAGTGCTTCCTTAAAAGCTTAAGCTTCCGAGGAAGAACTTGGTTGGTCCAAAAGCTTAGGCACTTTGTTCTTTTTGTAACATCTGTGTTGGTCCAATAAAAGGTATCAAAACATTGGCTTCTGGATCTGTTCTTACAAGGACCAATACAGGAACCAAACTAAATCTGTATGTATGTGGTAACAAAACTGCACTTATCCATGGTCAAGGTGTTTGTGCACAGTTTAGGTATCAAAGTAGACTATCTGCTCACGTTTTCTACTTGTTCTAATGTGTTAGCTATGGTCACACTACTATAGCCTCAGTTTTGGAACCCTTTTATTTGTTCCAACTTCAATTTTTCCTAATGTACTTTGGTGCGACTTTACTTTGTCCTGGTAAGTTAACCCCTTGGAATGTTGTGTGCAACATGGGGTGGACGACAACTGTTAAACATCAGTAAACTGTTAGTCAGTGGGCTTCTGTAATAGATCTGTCACCACACTTTCATCTCCTATTTTGCTTATTTGCAAATCTAGGAAAGAAATTGTACTGTTATGTACTGTATGTCTGGCTTGAACCTCAAAGACTGGTCTATGCTTTATAGCCAACAGACAAAATTCTCAAATTTAATCAGCAGTATACTGTCAGCCAATAAATATATTGGCCCCCATATTCAGAGCCGGCCGGATGCGTACGCAAAACTGTGCGCCACACACAAAAAAAAATGGGCCAGCCAGCTCTGGTGCCATAGTCAAACAGACTGTGCAGTCAGAACAGACTGCAAAATCTGTTTGAATATCGGACCCTGGATGCAGGGCACACAGCAGGGGTCGCCATGTTCCACGCAGTGTAACCAGGGTATTGGGCTGATGACTAGCCACAGGGGTACTGCACAGCACAAACTGTTGTGCACCATGGCCCCCATGGGCGATATTCAGCCCAAACATGCAGATAAGTTCACTGGGCATGCACAACGCAATGGGGCAACTGGCTCCATGTCAAAATGGCGAGTAAATAATGGCAAGTGCAATAAGGGTGATGGCAATTCATCACTGCAGTAACGGCAATGGTAAATGTCGGCACCTGCATTAAAGGCATAATTTTCATTTATGCAGAGGACTTTTCCCCCTGCACCCCCACATTGTGGGGGGGGGGCTTTTCCCCCCTTCCCTCCTTACTAATTTAACCAACTCTGAGGTTGTAGCACCTCGGGAAGGAGGGGGAGCCATTATTGCCATTAATGCGGTTGCCGTCATTTACCATCACCATTTTTGCAGTCACTGAATTACTGTCGCCCTTATTGCAGTCCCCGTTTTTGAGTCACTGTTATTACGTCCTACCGGGCCATTTGCATGCCAATTATGGGTTCATCTCCATGCCTGCACTGCCGTGAAGTGCACTGGGCCAGTCCCTCCCAGCCCTGATCCATAGTATAATAATACAGTCCCCGCTCCTGTATCGATACTGGAGCTAGGGAGGGACTGCTGTAACACCACATTTCCCTGCCCTTACTAGTGTGCCACCTGGTCTGCACAACTGTTAGGGCAGGGTTTCAGAAGCATAAATCTGCACCACTGCCAGGGGACGATTTGTGCTTCTGAACCATTTCAATATTGTGCTGTGCCACATATGCATGGGGGACCCCTCATTCACATAGGCGCAGCACAATATCATGCACATCGGTGCTGTCAGGGGTGCATCGTGCATCTGTGCCCTCTGAACATGGGCATGCCCCCAACAGCCGACACATTTCCACATTTCAGTGGCGCATCCCGGGTTGCGCTGCCCAAACCTTTTGAAAATGGGGCCCATTACCTATATACAGTAGCAATACCACAAATCCAAGCAGTGAAAGTATGGCTTTGTGGCACCCCTATACAAGAACTCTACCTCCTACTTCCCCATGAATAAATTTGCAAAACTCTGGGCCTTGGTGGCTCCCATGGCGGTGCCTGTTTCTTGTTCATAGTTCTTGTTCTGGAACAAAAACATGTTAGATTTTAACAATAGATTATCAAGTTTAACAATATATGCAATGGGTACATTGACACATGAAATGTTATCCCTCTTGTCAAGAAAAAAGTGCAAATAAACCTTCCTCAATCAATCAATAGTTTTTTATTTTACCAGGAATAGCACCATTGAGCAAGCTAATTTTCAAGGTGGTTCTAGTAGGATGCAAGATGAATACATGAAAGAGACAATACAATTCATACATTATACAGTGACAGTAGCATTTACATTGCAATCGGGGAGGTATAAGGTAAAAACAACAGAAAAAAAACCAGTACAATTGAGGTCAAGGAATAAAACGTTCTGAAAACATATCAATTTGATGAGACAAGAAGGGATGAAACAAAAACATAATGATCAACATCATCTAGATACAGAGTTACAAGTGCCACATAAGCGATGAAACACAGAACAGGGAAGTTGTGTTCAGATTAGGAAAAGTATTTACAGGTCTCCTGCAAAACACAGGCCAGTAGGGATTTAAAGACCTGTAGCCCTAAAATTTGAGTGAGGTTTCAGGGAGCGTTGGAGCATATTCCATGAAGCTGAGAGAGCATGGCTGACCGCTGATTCACCATATTGGGACCTTACCCTGGGTATGTCAAACAACATGTAAGAGTATCTCCTAAGTGAGTAGGTGCATGGTGTGCACTTAAGGACTTCTGTAATGTAGGGAGGGAGTTTATTTAGGATGGCTCTGTAGGACCAAAGCGTGGTAGTTTTAAATCTTCTAGTATTGAACAAGCTCCAGCCAAGTTGGGCATAGCGGGCACAATGGTAGGTTCTGAAGGGGGCATTTGTAATGAACCTCAGCGCTCTGTGGTAGAGTGTGTCCAATTTAACAAGGACTGACTTAGGACACTGACTGTAGATGAAATCCACATAGTCAATGGGGGGAGAAAGGTAGCCTGGACCAGCCTTATTGTCGCTTCATGACTAAGGAGGTGCTTAATTCTAAAAAAGAGGCCTAACCTCTGTTATAGTTTCTTAAGGAGCCTCTCAATGTGAACAACATAAGACATCTGACAGTCAAGCCACAACCCCAAATATTAAAATTTGTCCACAACCTCAAGTATTTCTCCAAGAAGAGTCGTTATCTGGAGGGTGGGACAGGGAGTAATTGCATTTGCTATCTGGTCATGAGGAAAGAGAAACGTGACCTTAGTGGGGTTTTTTTTGTTTTTGTTTTTTGCATTCAGCAGCCATTTGAGATGGAAGAGGTTATGTTGGAGCAGACTAAAATCATGTTGCAAGTCTGTACATGCAAGCTCAAGGGAAGTCCTGGCCACATATAGTACCATGTCATCGGCAAAGAGATGAACATTAAGCATCTTGACATTGCTGTTGATGTTATTTATGTAAATTATGAATAACAGGGGCCCAAGTATGGATCCCTGGGGTGCTCCTCTAGGTAAGGTTTTGAGGGGGGAGAGGTCACCTTATGCCTTCACTTGTTTATGCCAATCTGTAAGGTAGCACAAAAGTCATCGCATGGCAGTAGCATGAAGACCAATATCTTTGAGTTTATGTAGTAGTATTACATGATCCATGGTATCAAAGGCCTTGCTTAGATCCAAGAAGGCTGCACTGATATGGAGTTTAGTGTCAAGTGCAGTTTGCCGGTCATTGGTCACTTTTGCCAGGTCAGAAACCATGCTGTGCTTTGGCCTGAAACCAGATTGTAAGGGTTGAGAATGCTGGAGGTGTCCAGGTGCTGTCTTAGTTGCATGTTAACTAGTTTTTCAAATAATTTAGATAGAACTGGTAGCAGTGATACAGGGCAATAATTATTGAGGTCGTAGGGATCACCTGAGTTAAAGAAGGGGATTATGTGTGCTGTTTTCCAGGAAGAAGGAAGAACCCCTTGTGTGAGAGACGAACTGAATAAATGGGTAATGGGTGCTGTGAGGAAGTGTTATCCCAGTTTAAGGAAGAGAGGTTCAAGCTGATCGGCACTGGCACTTCTTTTATGTCCAGTGTGATTAGAAGGTCCTCAATCTGCTTAAATGAGATATGATTAGAGCTAAACTCGGGAGGTAGTAGGGCGCCTGAAGAGGTGAATGGCGGGGGGGTCGATAGGGGGAGATTGCATGTGAAGGTGGCTTGCAGGTGACGTGTCAAAGGCAAGCCCCACAGTGGCAAAGTGATTATTTAACTGTTCAAGAATAAGGGGCTTGTCAGTGAAGGTGTCTCCATGAAAGACGATCTTAGTGGGCAGGGATGGGGATGAACTATGCCCTTCAATATCCCTTAGGATTTGCCAAAATTTAGTGGCATAGTTTTTAGAGGAATCTAGTTTCTTTTGAAAATATTCCGCTTTAGCGGACCTTATAAGTTTAGTACACTGGTTTCATGCTACCCTGAATGCTGTCCAATCAGACACAAGTTTAGACTTCTGAGTCTTCTTCCACAGTGCTTCTCTGGCATATAGCGCTGTTTTTACTACTGTGGTAAACCAAGGACAGGTCCATTTCCTTGATCTTGATTTCACTAATGGAGCATATTTATTACATTCAGAATGTTGTTCTGGAAGAGGGTACAAGCCTTAGTAACTGTGTGGGCAAGGTAAAACTCTTGCCATCTTATATTGCTCAGCTTGGACAGGAAGCCAGAACAATTAAACCTGCAGCGATTTCTCTTACAAATGAAGCTGGAAGCAGATGCTGGCTTTGGTATGGCCCTCACACTTGCAATGACTCTGTGGTCGGTGATATCATTATGAAACACCCCAGTATGGGAGATTTTGTAGTGTTTGTTTCTGAGCATTAAGTCAAGGAGGCGGCTATTTGCTGGATTTTTTATGTTTGGGCTCATGAGGGATCACTGTATTGTTGTTCTCCATTGGTGAATTTTCCATCAAGTTTATCACATCCATAGAGTACAAATATAATTTGTCAGACTCTGGACCAGGGCCTGAAGATGGCTATCCATATACTCTGAAATGGGTTCTGTTATCAGCCATTACCACAGATGACTGGCAGAGCCAGTGTATTCCATATGTCCTTATGTATGTTTGGCAAGATGTGTACCATCAGAACTATAGGGTAGGCCACTGTCAATGCTCTGTAGGTCATATCGGATATATACTCTAAGAGGTAGCCCTCATTTAATAGATCATCCACTTCCTTTTTAAACTTCTCTATTAGGTTTCCAGGTAGTTCATAGTAAAACCTGTTATCCTCTAGTTGTCTGATCTCACTAGTGTACTGTGTCATGTCCATAACAACGATCGCTCCCCCCTTGTCCACAGGTTTGAGTGTTAGTAAGTTATTAGATGCAAGATCAGAAAAGGCTTGTCTTTCTTTTGCAGTACAGTTGGTAAATTTAATTTCCCTTTCTGAAATTCTGAGGATCTCCAGGTCTTTCTTCTTTCTTTTTACTTTTATACTGAAAAGGCATGTGAGCATATTGCCCGTTTTCACATGCGTCTAATGCATACAACCTAAATCAACAGATGTATAACAAGTGCATAAAAAGATAATATACAGTCAGTATACAGCAGGAATAAAATCAGTTTAAACAATTAACAAACACATTTGTCCAGGAGGTATGACTTAAGTAGACTCTTAAAAGCCGAAATGTTCATACAGACAACTATGGATTTAAGTAGGTTATTGCAGAGATTAATATCTCTAAAGGATAGGGAATTTTGGCCCAGTGCTATGTGAAAAAAAGGACATGGTCAAGTTCACATTTCTTCAGAAAGACTGACACTGCAGGGCTGTGTGTAAGGTAGTAAACTGACTTGGGGCAGAATTTTGACATCGTGTCACCAGTATCAGAAGGGCTTTCAGTGGTTTGATCAGATGAGTAAATGCTTTCAAGGGTCAGTGTCCTTGCAAAATGGTGTAAGTCCACAGTAGTAGAGAAGAAATCCATTTCCACAGTGGAAGCAAACATCATGCCTTTATTAAGAATACTTTCTTTAGCTGTAGTCAGCTGGTGACTTGAATGTTTATTACTGAGGAAAGGCTGGGGACCGGAAAGTTGGGCACGAGGTCATAATGTCGCGGATGAAACTGTGCACATCAAGACCACGCAACAACAACAGTGTGTGGCAACACAGCAGTGGCACATAATGCCTACGTGGCATGACTGCTGCAAACCCAAAAGATCTTTTTTGTTTTGCAGGGGGCTTCACCACCCACACCCCATACCCCCCGGAAGTATAGTAACCAACTCCGAGGGGGTGTGGACACAAGGGCAAGAGGAAAAGCTCTATCCGCACTTGTCCATGTTGCACCTAAAATCACAAAATAAAAAGATTCCCTAGCAGGAAATCAAACTCCCATCCTCCCAACCCACCCACTGCAGGGTCAGATGGTGTAGCCACTCCACCACGGAAGCGGCTTTACCGAGCACCCAACCGGTAGTGCTTACACGCACTTCCTCTTCTGTGAAGAGCATCAGGGGTAGCAATACTTTCATACTGTTATTATTCCCCTATCACTCTAAAGCCTTTCACACTTTGCACAGCGTGGTTGTAGCAATGCTCTTCTTGGTGCGCTGTTATGACCCAGTACCAGAAAGTTGCCACTGGGTATATTGAGAGACTGATCAGTTGCTATGTTAGTAGCTGCAGGATTCAAATTGACATCTATGGTATTGTTAGTGCCTGTAGGATTCACATTGGCCATGATTGCAATGGCTGTAGCCATCATTGCTCTTAATAGTTTCCTGCTCCTCTCCCTCTTCTACACCGCCCCCCCATCCTCATTTTCTTGACCCTTGATTGAAGGGCTGTTGGAAGCATGTTTCCGTTTCGCTTCTGCAAAAGTATGGATATTGCCCTCGCCCCTGAGTCTGGAAATAAAGCGTAGATTGTTCTAAAAAACTGCCCAATTTGGAGCTCTCAGATTCACTAGGACCTGCAGTGTAATCCAGTATTACAGTATACTCTGCCGATTTACTCGCTTTATTTTTCAAAACTGATTTTGGTCATGTCTGCGAATTCTTTCTCATGCCAGTCATACACCTGATTTAACTTGTAGTCAATGGCATCTCTTTAATTTTTTTTTTTTGGGTGGGGGTCCTGTTTGATTTGTTTGTCATATTTTTTTGACATTATCTTGGAATAATTTTTGGTATTTCTCCATTTCTTCCACTTAATTAATCCCTTCAATTGTTCTTCCTTCTTTTGTACGTCTTTTGTAACCTGTTACACTCACAGAGAGAAAAGAGAAAGTGATGCTGGACTGAACTGAAGCAGGCTGCAAAACAAAAGTGTTTAGAGAGCTTCAAATTTAAAGAGACAGCCATTGATTTTGTTAAAGTGTACAGTGCAGCTTAAAGTGTCTTTATTCAGTGTAACCAATGGCAACAGCAGCAACTTATCGGATCCAGACACCTGAACCTTTTGATTTCACCAACCCAGATAACCTTCCAAAATGGCTCAGACACTTTGAAGGGTTTCATCTAACAAGTAGCCTAGTGGAGTCTGCATCAGAGAAGCAGGTAAACACCCTGATCTACTGCATGGGGAACAAGGCAGACAACATCCTCGCGCAGAGGATGTTGATGGATGTGGAAAGGAAAAACTATAACGTGGTCCTGGAAAAATTGAGTGCATATTTCAAAGGCCACAGAAATGTTAACTATGAAACGACCAAATTTAACATATGCAGGGAGAAAGCAGGGGAACCTATCGATGGCTTCATTACAGCACTGTATGCCCTAACTGAGCACTGTAACTATGGAGACATATGAGAGGAACTGATCTGAGATCAGATTGTTGTGGCACCCCGAGACAGCGGATTGGCTGAAGACAAGCAGCTCAACAACAGCTTCACTTTAGAAAAGGCTATCCCAGTGGCCCGACAGAGTGATGCCATAGGAAAACAGCAGCCAGACCTCTGGCCAGGAGCAGGCTGAGGGGCAGAACATGGCACACTATGAGTGGATGCCATGCAGGGCAGAAGTTTTTCCATCCAGACGAGTCCAAAGAAATCCAATCGAGCTCCAAAAGTGAAGCAGGATCAATGGTGCAGAGGGACACCCAAGAAGGGAAAGGACCATACAGAAGCCATACAGAAGGTGTGGGAACACACCATCACACCCAAAAGCTCAGTATCCAGCAAACTATGCCATCTACCATACATGCCACAAGAGAGGTCGACACAAGAGTGCATGTCAGTCAAAAGCATTAGTGCACGAAGTCTAAGAAGTGCCAGAGTAACAATTTGGGGATTGGCTCAGGCCCAAGGGACTGGCTAGAAAATTACAGTTTTTATTAGCAAGATGCCAACAGAGTTCAAGAGAGACACAGGTGCAGATGTCACAGCTGTGGCAGAAATCCTTTACAAGAGACTGTAGGGCAAACACTGCATACCATTGCAAGCTCAAGTAAAGTCCTGATGGGACCAGGAAGATACATCCTGCATGTGTGCAGAGTGTTCACTGCCACTGTAACTAAAGGCCGAAATGCAAGTCAAGAGGACGTTTTTGTTGAAAACATCCTCCATAACCCATTGCCAGGGCCACTGAAAAATTGTGGAAAAAGTTACCCCAAATTGCAGAGTTTTTCACAAAATTTGCGGGGAAATTGCAGGAGTTCTACTATAGACCCTGAGTGCTTCACAGCAAATCAATATTAAATAAATACAGAATAAACACATTTTACTGTTTGTGGCTGTAGAATAATGAAGCCTGATCAACAGCTGTTTACAGTGCTCTGTCAACTATTCACCCACTTTGGTACAAGAAAAAATAAGCAGATACAGTACACTGGGCAAATAACTGAGTTTTTGTAAGGTGTGTAATGTTCATAATTTGCAGTTTAGGTACCGTACACTATTTTTGAAATCACTATAACATTAAATCTGGGGGTAACTTGGGCTGGCAGTATATCCTAGAGGTTAGAGTAACTAACTGTGAATGAGCTGGGGACATTTTCCCTCGAGCAATGGCTTGTTAATAACAGAATAGTCCTTAACACAGACGAGACCAAGGCCATGCTGTTTGGCCCAAGATCCCTTGGACATGACAGAAACCAACACCTACACCTGACCAACACGTCAGGAAGCAGGCTAGAGGTTGTGGTGTCACTAAAATACCTTGGCCTCACCCTGGACCAGGGCTTCACCCTCAAGGACCACGTGGATCAAGTTACTAAAAACTTACATGCGAAACTAGGCACCCTGTACCGACTGAAAGACCAGCTGATACCTGAAGGAAGAGTCTCCATAGTCACCAGCGTCCTCCTCCCGACAATCACCTACGCGGCCCCAGTGGTCCATGGAGTAGCTAGACTTGAGATGAATAGACTCTAAGTTCTGTACAATAAGGTGGCTCAGTTCGTTGCCCAGTCAAACCCCAGGAACCATCACTGTGGCACGCTATCCCAACTAAACTGGCCCTCCTGGGATGCCCATCTCCAGTACCCCTTGCTTTGCCAAACCTTCAAATTAATTAGCCAACCCCCAGCCTCTAAGGACTTAGCGCTAAAGAATAACCCCAGCTCCTCCAAGACAACTGATCGCACTCTCCTAGCTGTCCCTAGAGTAAGAACCAAGGCGGGGGGCAAGTCTTTCGCTCTCACGGCACCCACCCTATGGAACTCCCTCCCGGACTGCAGGAAGCACCCTCCATCAAAAGTTTCCACACAAGGTTTAAGGCTCACATGATGGCTACTTCCAAATGTAGCTGCTAGGGACACAGGTCCACCACACGGACAACTAATCCTCACAGTCCTTTACTACCTGCTGTGCGCAATCTGTCTCTGCAATTGTGGTTCACACCCTCCTCTTTCATTTTAGTGTCAATACACATGCACTGCTGTATGCTGATCTCAGCACATGTAACCAGCTGACTGTACACCACTGTATAACTTGTATCATACTGTATTTTCTTCATTTACCGCACTGTGATTTATTCTACGTTATGTAATCCCAGGTCGCCCCTGAAAAAGGGACCTCCGGGGCCCAGTGGGCTTACCCGGTCACCAAAATATAATAAATAAATTAATAGATAAGTGCTGAGAGGCAAGGAGGAAAGGGAAGGGAGGGGAAAAGGGGGATTCGGAGGGGAGAGACAGAGAAAAAGGGAGATTCGGGGGGGGAGACAACCACTGCCAGTGTCCCCTTCAGGATGAGAGGGAAACCCTGCAAGAGGGGCTAGGTGCAGGTGTGGGGCCGATAACCCGGGATTCCCCTTCAGGATGCTAGGAACCCTGCAAGGGTGTTAGGGTTGGAAGGCTAGAACTAGGAATAAAGGAAGGTTGAGGAGAGTTAAAGCAGGAACAGCTGGGAGAGAGTAAATTATGGAGGGCAGAAATTAGGTGAATAGGTAGAAAAACCCTGCAGGGGAGCTGGGTACTGGAGGGGATGTACGAGACGTAGTACACCTGGTTGGAGAGGCTTGGGATACAGTGTTAGTCAGCACAATCTCCAACTGCTGTTCCGCACCCCTCAGTGTGGCTTTCACAGAACAACCAGACACACCGGAGGAGGAAGGCACAGATGACACTAGGGAGATCATGGCACTTGCCACCACTCTACAGTTGCCAGCAGTTAAGAAGCCAACGCTGAGGCAATAGAAGAGTGGCTCACGCTTGATGTCTGCGTCTCCACTACTGAGTCCCTGACAGACAAAGAAATTGTAGGTGCTATCCTTAGAGAGGGAGAGGCATCTGACATTAATGCCGGTGAATCGGAGGATGAGGATGAAGAGGAAACAGAAAAGGAGCTGCCTACAAACCAGGAAGCCATAAGGGGGCTTGAAGTGAGTCTGTCCTGGCTTCAGACTCAGGAGATCGATCCGGTGAAAATTATTCAACTGAGGCATTTGATTTAATTTGCAAAAGACATCGTTGGAAAAGTAGATGCAAAAAGGCAAACAAAGATGACTGATTTTTTAAAATAAAGTTTTCATTTAATAGAGTTGAAATGTATCCGAAGTAAAAAGCACCAAGCAGAAACAACAAAAAACCAAAAAGCACAAAGAGCATGTACAGTACTGCATAAAGCATTACAACCACTAGCCACATACAGTGCCAAGATTACCACAATTGCAACTGCAAGGCACAACCACAAACAGCGTCCCTCAGTTTTACGAACAACTTGCTATAACGAATGTACGTTATGGCTCCCAAGTCATTCGTTATAGCGAGGATCTACTGCACTACAGTCCATTTACAGAACAATACAATCAGGTAAATGGTTGATGGTGTACAAAATATGTTACATTTGTCAACATTTATCCAAGTGGAAATAAGCAAAACATTAGTTGAATTAGACTTGAAGAAAGAAGGTAAAAGATACGGACAGAGAACAAGGAAATAAGCAAGTGGAAGAGAAAGAAATCACAGTTGTTCCAGCACAGCAGTTCTATCTGACACATGGGTTTTTATTTCATTACAAAAATATGCCATTAAAAAAAAAATGTACTCTTCATTTTCAGAACTTTGTCATTTGTATGCATCCAAATTTGGTTTTACACACCTTACTTTAAAAATGAAGAGTACAGTATTGAAATAAAATCTTACCTGAAGCACTGGACAAAGGTGTACATCCTGACCCAGAGAAGACACTAGCCATACAGAGGCTGACAAGTCCAACAAGTGTGTCTGAAGTCCGAGGTGTCCTGGGATGGTTAAAGAACTGGGGAAGTTCATACCCACCTTAGCTTAGAAAACAAAGGCCCTACAAGAACTGTTTTCACAAGTAAACAGCTGGGTTTGGGGTCCAGCTCACGAGCAAGGGTTTACAGCTCTCAGAGTAGAACTTGTGGCACTGCCAGCCCTATCCTTGTATAATGCCAAAAACAAAGAAAAGTGGCATCAGGTGCATCCTACTTCAGAGTAGGAGGGGGTCCTGATGCAAAAACATAAAAACTACTGGAAACATGTTGGATATGTCTCAAGAGCACTGATGGCAGCAGAGCAGAGCTATGCGCAAGTAGAAAGAGAGATACTTGCATGGGTGTGGGGATGTAAACACTTTAGCTGTTACCTTGTGAGAACACACTTCATTCTAAAGACAGATCACAAACTTCTGGTTTGTCTGCTGGCCACCAGAAACCTAGGTGGCCTTTTTCCAAGGATACAGAGGTTCCGCATGCGGTTGATGAGTTAAGCCTACACTGTTGTCCATGTTCTGGGCGTGTCTTTCCTCACCGCTGATGCCCTGTTGAGAATGACTCTCAAAGGACAAATTTACAGAATAAGATGCAAACCATATATAAGAAACAAATATCAATCTTGCTCAAATACCAGGCACCCTTCCAGCAGCAGACTTTGCTGGGAGGTACTTCAGCATATCAGACAACTACTGCAGAAAGGGCATATACATCAACAAGTCACAACATTTTTCCAACACAGTTGGCCACCAAAAGTACAAGTTTCAGACGCTATCAAACTGTTCTGGCATGAATGGCACACCTTGACAGTTCAAGATGGTTTACTTCTGAAAAGAACCAAATTAGTGATTTCTCAGTCTCTAAACGACGGTACTCTGAGACTACTCTATGAACGACACCAGGTCACAGAAAAATGTTACAGGATAACACAGCAGACTGTGTGATGGTCAGAGCTTGATGCACAACTAATAACCCTAATCAACAAGTGTGAAGTCTGTACCAAACTTCTCAGCAATCCAGTAGAACCACTGATTCCTTGTAAATTTTTGGACAGACCATGGCAAATAGTTGCTACACATTTCTTCAACCTGAAAAGTCAGACATTCCTCACACTTGTGGACTATTATTCAAAGTACATTTATGTTGCTAATCTGAACTTTACCGCTGCAAGTCATGTTATCGAACACTTGAAAGCAAATTTCGCTCACCTTGGAGTGCCTGAGGTGCTTGTATCAGACAACAGTTCACTGTTCAGTTGATTAACCTTTTATGATTTGGCAAAAAAAACTATGGCTTTGTACATCTCACAAGCAGTCCAAGATCCTCGGGGCAATGAAGAAAATGAAAGAACAGTATAAACAGTAAAGAGACTCTTTGATAAAGCTAATGATCTAGTGGTCTGTCGGTGCAGCAGTAGTACTACTGCTCACAATGCAGGCAAACCGGGTTCAGAAATGAGCCCAGACTGTCGGGGGTTGGCCGAGGGGGATTCAGCATCCCACAGGATACTCTCCCTCTCCAGGGAGGGTGGGTTCCCTCCTCTGCCACAATACTGCCACATGGGTGGGGGCGCTGATGAGAGCAGTATGGCGGCACGTTCTCTCTCTCTTAACTCTGTTGTATTGAAAGCCTACAACTGCCAAAATCTCTTCACTGGCAATCAAACGGCTGCAAAAAATTCAGCAAAGCACAAGGAAGTGGTAGAAGTTAGAGCTGAGGCATTTGAAAAGTTACTTTCCCCCAAAACAGGGAAACCTGTCTCGCAGCGGAAGATGAGTGCTTCTCCGCAGCCATCGCGGGCAATTTCTTCCATTACTCTAACACTTTGAGGTGGGTGATAAGGCAAAGGCTCCAGCAAAACCCACGTTAGCTTCAATTCAAACCTTTTTATTGGAATTCCAAGGTGACACAAAGGCTTCTTTGCAGAAGGTGCACAAAACATTAGCAGACATTTCTTCTCATTGCCAAACAATAGAAGAGAAGATAGCCAAACCTGAGGAAGAAACAAAAACAACTGGGGACAAAGCTGAAAAACTTTCAAGTTGTATCCTAACTGTTGAGAGTGCAGTCAATGCTTCTTTACACGAGCAGCTGAACACCTTGTCTAAACTTGAAAAAACTGAAGACACTCTCCTTCTGAAAAATCTTAAACTTATTGGTTCATCTCCCGAAATCCCTAACACAGAACTGAAATCTAAAGCTGAAATAGAGTTGCCAACAGTCCCATATTTTATGGGATGTCCCGTGTTTACCACTATTTTCCCTTGTTCCATTTGAAATTCATATGGGACGCCTATTGTCCCATATTTTTTGGTGGCCCCTATACTATAAAAAAACCCTCAGTCTCCCAAGATCCTAGCGGCTGTGATAGAGTTTGTGCATATGTGCAGTTCGTGGTCTGGGGACATTATGTGACCATCAAGTCATCACGAGAGCGGGAAGCCACCTTGCTGCTGCTCTGCACGAGCCTACTCATTGCCTCCTCCTCCTCTCTCAAGCTGCTTTGGGAGAGAGTAGTGCCACTGCGTGCTGCGTTTGATATGGCACGAGAGTCTGGGACTCGAGTCAGAGAGGAGAGCCACTGCCAGAGAGAGTAGGACAGAGTCAGAGACTGGAGGGGGTAGTAGAACACAGGAGAGTTCTTTGGTTGGGGTAGTGGGGGTGGGGATCTGGCCTGGTGGGCAGCCGAATAAATTATCAGGAGTTGAGTCATCAGATTCAGGAAGAACTGGAGACGATGCAGGCCCGCAGGGGGAATCAGATCACCAGCCGGTGGCACAATCACTCTCCGACTCAGTCAGACAGCCTCTGCACTGCAGTGCTCAGCTTGCCTTGCACCTTCTTTGCGGACGGGTCAGAGAGTCCAGGCCACCGGGTGGGACCGTCATTGTCATCATTGGGAAGAAGAAGCACCTCCAGACTAGCATCGTGACCACCGGGTTGACTTTTTCTGTTCATTCAGAACTCCACATCAAGACTGTTCTGTTTGTTGGCAGCTCACAGTGCCTGGGCTGATTACCTATTCAAGAGAAAGGAAGGAAGAACCTATTGGCAAAAAAGTAAAGGTAAGTGCTTCTCTGCTCACACACTTGATTGATGTGTATAAAAGTTACTGTGGGGGGTAAGCAAGGTAAGACTGATGATGAAAGAGGCACAAGTCTTTTTTCTCTGTGTCATCTAAACAAAAATAAGATGTAGTTTGGTTGGGTTGCAAAAAGTGGTGTAGGTGTTAGAAAAAATTGTTTTAAGAATAATTCTGTGCTTCCCAGTCCCCACATCATCTGCTCATCAGTGATTCGCTACTGTGTTGCTCTGTCTGCTTGCAAGTTGCTCTCAGTCTGATCTGATTTCTCATGCTGCTTATAATATAATCATAATTCTCAGCCTCAACCTCACACACAATTATTATTCGAGATGCCATACATGAAAATAATCAATACCTTTCTGCACAATGTTAGCCTCAGAAGTGGCCGGGGGTGGGGGGCAAGGGGCAGGAGGCAGGTCAAGGGGCAGGGCAGGAGGTGGGGCATGGCTAAGGCAAGGAATGAGGGTCTGTCCCTTATTTTCGAAATCCAATGTTGGCATCCCTAAGTTGAAAAGATTCTTATATTAATACTCTCACCTGAGCAGCCGGTGGTGTTGGAATCGATGTTCCTTCCCTTAGCCAGAAGAGATTCCTCACTTCAAGTGATTGAATCTAAAGCGAGATATGGTATCTGCAGCTTTTGGAGCATTTCTTTGAGAAATACAATACTTCAGTTGGCTGGAATCAAGAAAGGACTTATATATGAGGGCACTAAATTGCACTTATATCCCAATTTTTGCCTGGCTACACAGAGAAGAAGAAATAGCTTCTTAACAATCAGGTCAGAGTTCACACAGGCAGGGGTAGCAGCAGTGTTGCAGTCTCCTGCCAAACTTAGTCATTTTTCAAGGAAAAGACTATTATTTTACTGAAGTAGATGCTGCTTGGGCATTTTTTGAGAAGAATGTGGCACTACCCATGGATTCAGGTTCAGAGCAAGACGACGATGAAGAATTTGTGGATAATACTCAATATATCTCAATGGCTATTTAATGGACTACTACCGTTTTGTTTTTTTCTCTTTGTTTTCTCAAGTCTGACTAAACGAATGATTGTTGATGGTTGCCTTCGCAGTTTATCTTGCTGTATTCCAATGGTATAAATTTTACCTGTGATGTTTTTCTTTTCATTAGATGCTCTTGAAGGGACATTTAAAGCTTGGAGTAAGAGGGTGCATGTATTTTCTTTTTACACCCTGAAAAAGTTAATTATACTTTCCAAATCTTGTAGAGTTTTTTGGTTTTCGAGATAAAATGATGTAGTATAGTACTTTGTATTTGTTTTTTTTCTTTCTCTCTCTCTGAATAAAAATAAAGTATAAAAAAAAATACTGCCAAGTGGGTGACCACAGGTGGCAGTGCAGCTGGAGGACTGAGGGTGGGTGGGACTCCGCAGGTGTCTGAAATCACTGCAGGCAGCACGGGGGAACATCCCTTGATGTCACTGCATGTCAAAATCCTGGGGGAGAAGACTGAACAAGAGAAAATGCTCCCAGTCTCCATGGGTGAAAGATGGGGATTGGGAGGATTTAAGAAAATGTTAAACAATCCAATGATATTGTCATTATAGCCAAAGAGCTGCCATGCTAAAGTTAAGTCCCTGCATGGGAGGTACATATATTATGACCATGACACTAAGGCCATTAAGGTATCAGTGCTGTTGTACTTCATCTTCAGTACAGCAGTCCTATCAGTGGTGTTACTAAAAGGAATTCATGTATACAGATAAAAGAACGCCACAGAAATAACAGCAAACAATGTGCATACCACAATAATGCACCCAATAATTGGTTACCTACAGATATAAACTTTATACTAACCTTATTATAGATGTATTTTCAATATGCAACATGACTGGAACCTAGTAAACACAATTTGGCACTGTCGGGCTGCATCTGGCTGCCTTCTAGGCGTGAACTCTTAAGCTGTTTTAAAGGAAGAAGCAGAATTATGTGCAGTCGCTAACAGTGGCGCTTTGCAGATAAATGCACTTTTGTGAAAAAGCAGAGTTAAGTGCCTTTAATAAAAATCTCCAAAATGCCCTACAGTTAAGCCGGCACAGTGGCACTGAGGGCTGAGGCGCTGGACGCCTTACCTCGTGCTGCACCAGTGATCTGTGTTCGGGAATGAGCATGAGTCACCGCGGGTTGGCAGGGTTGGAGAAGGATCGGGTGTCCACATGGCTGCTCTCTTTCTCCGGGGTGAGGGGACACCAGTGGTTGGTGCTCTACTGACCCCCAGTGGAGGCTGGGAGGCAATGCACTGACACTGACAGATGTTGGGCGGAGTAGGGGTGAGACACCGGGGGAGGAGCATGTGCGGTCGTGTGTGCATTCCTCCATGGGCGTCCTTGCACACCCCTCCCCGCAAGGGAGAAAAACACAAAGAAAATTACCTCAGTAGCATGACGGCTGCCCAACGGCGCCACCGCAGTTGAGTGCAAGTTAACTCTCTCCCTGCCTGTCCTCCAGGTTTCCTCAGTGGTGGGGTACGTACCTGCTGCGACGTGGCCTGGGGAGTGCTGTGGCAGGAAGGTCTAAGAGCTCTGCCCACATCCAGGGCAGCTGCTGTGAAGGCTGGCTGAAGAAGGGAGGAGGAACCAAAGGCACCCCCCCCCCAGCCAAGGGCCATAAATAATAAATAACAAAATGCCCTATAGTTTAAGAATCCTGCAGTCTACCACCTGTGTATGTGACACTCGCCCTAGTGTGGGCATGTGAACACTTTCATTTGTTACCATATAGGGGCACATTTCATTACAGAGATGGATCACAAACCTCCGGTAAGTCTGCTGGGCACCAGAAGCCTAGATGGCCTTCCTCCAAGGATACAGAGGTTCCACATATGGTTGATGAGGTACGCCTACACTGTTGTTCATGTTTTGGGTAGGTCTTTCCTCACTGCTGATGTCCTGTCAAGAATAAATGTCAAAGGACAATTTACAGGAGATGCAAACCTCATGGAAAAAATAAATATCTATCTCGCTCAAATACAACACTTGTCCAGCATCAGACAGCGGTCCTCAGCAAATCAGACAACTACTGCGGAAAGATCATATACGTCAACAAGTCATGAAATTTTGCCAACACAGCTGGCAACCAAGAGTTCAAGTTTTGGACACTATCAAACCATTCTGGCATGACTGACACACCTTAACAGTTCAAGACGAGTTACTGCTGAAGGTAACCAGAATAGTGATTCCTCAGTCTGTAAAGGATGCTAATCTGAGACTACTCCATGAATGACACCAGGGCACAGAAAAATGTTGTAGGATAGCACAGCAGACTGTGTGGTAGCTGGGGCTTGGTGCACAACTAATAACCCTGATCAACAAGTTCACAGTCTGTACCAAACTCCACAGCAATCCAGTACAAGCACTGATTCCATCTAAATTTCTGGACAGACCATGGCAAAAAGTTGCCACAGATCTCTTTCACCCGAAAAGCCAAAAATTCCTCAGCTTTGGACTATTATTTGTCATATATTTAAGTTGCAAGTCTGAACGTAACCATTTCAATTCATGTAGTTGAACATTTGAAAGCAATTTTTGTTACCGCGGAGTGCCACTAGTACCTGACAACATTTCATAGCCCAGTTATTTATTTTTTCATGATTTTGCAAAAACATTACAGCTTTTCATATGCTACAAGCAGTCCAAGACATCCTCGGAGCAACAGAGAAGATGAAAGAACAGTACAAACAGTAAAGAGACTTCTTGAAAAAGCTAATGAACTGCCAGCCCATCGGCATAGTGGCAGCACTACCGCTCAGCATGCCAGCGATCTGGGTTCAGGAAAGAGCCCAGATTGTCAGGGGCTGGTGGGGGGGAGAGGGATTATGCATCCCACAGGACACTGTCCCTCTCTGGGGAGGGTGGATTCCCATCCTCCACTATAATTCTGCCACCTAGGTGACCACAAGTGGCAGTGTGTCTGGAGGGCCAAGGGTGCGCAGGACTCAACGGCTGTCAGGCATTACTGTGCTCAGTGCAAGTGAACATCCTTTGATATCACTGCATGTCAGAGTCCCAGAGGAGAGGATCAAACAAGAGAAAATGGCCCCGGTCTCTGTGTATGAAAGACTCTGGTACATCCAGGCTGCACTCCACCTGCCAGTTGCATGCCTCTTGACAAGCACAGTGAGTTCAGGGGTAAATCCCTCACCCAATCCCAACCAAGGGGTTATTCAAAAGCAGCATGGAGGAGGCAGCAGGGCTCTCTTGAGGTGGCAGTGGTCTAGGAAGGTGCCTTGGGGATCCGGAATGCATCGGGGACCAGAGACGAGAAGCATTAACACAGAATAGTTTGGTAAGTGACCTAGTTTGCTAAACAGTTTGAAGAGAAACTGTTTTTAAAGTAATGTACATAAATATAGCAGACTGGATACTTACTAACAGTGACTATAGGAGATCTTTTTAGACATTAGCTGCTGAGCTGGCATTACTTACTGGAATGAAACACCAGTGTAAACAAGCATTTGTCAATGCCAAATGTTTGCTTGCTGGTATTGGCAGTGCAGGAGTTAGAGAGATGCATAATAGGAATGGCAGTGAAGTATTGAAGTAACACCAACCTCCACCCCCACCCTGCAGAGACTGACAGGCATTGGGGGTGCGCCTTTGGGTTGTCTGCCATAACACTCGTGCCATTCCACCTCACCCCACCCTGCAGACACCGACAGGTGTCACAGTGTGCCTTGAGGCCTTTGGCCCTTACGCTCACCCCATTCCATAAGGAAATAAACTGAGATCGGTGCAGTTTAAGAGAATGGGGTAAACGTTAGGGCCGAAGACCCCAAGGCACACCTCGATGCCTGTCAGTGGCTGCAGGGTGGGAGTGGGGGTGGAATGGGGTGAACAATACAGCCGATGACACCAAGTCATACCTCCAACGCCTGTCAGTCCGTACAGGGTGGGCGTTACGATTGGAAACCCTAATGCCCCGGGCATCTGT
Source organism: Neoceratodus forsteri (assembly GCA_016271365.2). NCBI lineage: Eukaryota > Metazoa > Chordata > Ceratodontiformes > Ceratodontidae > Neoceratodus > Neoceratodus forsteri. The sequence continues at coordinate 1,731,337,400 of CM057456.1, forward strand.
TGGTATGTTTGCTCCAGATTTTCAACATGGGCTTTTTGAGACCCCACCTCATGAACAGTGGCAGTATCATTTCGTTACTCAATCCCAAAAGGTGATTTCGCATAGCGAGTGTGCCATTCGGCGCCACAGGTGCAAAAACACATTTTGGGCAGGATGTGCAAAAATTACAGCTGTACTATTCATGAGGGGGTATGAAGAAATGGTAATGTTGAAAATCTGGAGTGAAAATATGAAAAAGTGACGAAGTTCTGAGTGTGCGTAAAAACTGTGCAACGCACGCTCATAACACAGTCATTTTTCAGAATGTTTTCACCAAATTTTCAACATGGTCTTTTTGGGACCTCCCCTCATGAACAGTGGCACTGGGATTTTGCTAATCTGTTCCAAAAGTTGATTTTGCACAGCAACCACGCCATTCTGTGCCACATTTGCAAAAATACATTCTTGGGAAGGATGCAAAAAATGACAGCTGTACTGTTCATAAGGGGTGTGAAAAAATGGCAGTGTTGGAAATTTAGAATGAAAATATTAAAATATTGATGAAGTTACAAGCGTGCATAGAAACTGCGCAACGTACGCTCGTAATGCAGTCATTTTTTTGGATTTTTTCCACCAAATTTACAAGAAGGGCCTTTTGGGACCCCACCTTATGAACAGTGACACTGTCATTTTGTTAACTGGTCCCAACAGGTGATTCCGTGCAGCAACCACAAAATTACATTTCAGTGACAGTGTTCACGAGGTGGGGTCCCAAGAACCACATGTTGAAAATTTGGGACCAGAACTCCAAACATTGGCTGAGATATCAACCTAAATTGAAAACCTCCCATTGACTGCCATTATAGGGCTTACCATCATTTCTTCAGTTCCTGGTTGGTCTTTCAAGAGTGCAGACGTGTTCCTGGTCCACAGAAGATCACTGCTCCCGACCGTAGGAGGTAAGTACGGGTGGGGGGAGGTGCGCAGAGGGAGGGTGTGGGTCAGGGGAGGGGGCTGGCAGGAACAATGAGGGACTGTTTTCTTTTTTATAGCTGAAATATTACAAAACAGATTTTGGCACACTGGGTGGGCTCCCAGTGTGCCAGAGTACTGAAGGAGGGGTCAATGCCGACCTGGGGATTGGGCACCCCGAGGTCAGCTGAGAACATAGGGGCGTGGGGGGGCCGTGCATCCAACAGTGGGCATCCGGGTGTTGGAAACATCAAAGAAGTATTTCATGGCACACTGAGGCAGGCTCCCAGTGTGCCACATTAATGGTGAGAGGGAGATACACGCTGACACGGGGATTGAGCACCCCGATGTTGGCAGGGGACAGAGAACGGAGGGTGCAAGGTGGGCAGCAGCAGTGGGAGGGAGCTAATTTGTTGTCCTGCTGTGTGACTGGTTGAGAGGGAGGGGGGACTGCCGATTGCAATGACAAAACTGCCCCTGATTGCAGCGACAGATTTCACGGAGGGTGCGGGGTGGGCAGCAGCTGTGGGAGGGAGCTAATTTGTTGTCCTTCTATGTGATTGGTTGGGAGGGAGTGGGGACTACTGCTGCAGTGACGAAACTGCCTCTGATGCAGAGGCAGATTTCTTTCAAGTGCCGCGCTCGCTCTGAAATTGCCGTCATCGGCAGTTTCAGCATTAATTGGTGGCCGATGGACACGCCCATTAGGCATTCGTTGGATTGGCCACAACACTGCAACACCTCTGCAATGCTCTACTACCTCAATATGTTTCTTGTGTGCTGCACACACAAGCAAACATAAAAATTAGAACAATGATGAAACAAAATGTAGGGTTATGCCTGCCAACTTATTTTCCAGTGTTTGCTGTCCTCCCCATCTCAGTTTTCAGCCACTGTCTGATAAAATTAGTTACTGTTAAATACATGGTAAATGTTATGATAGTACACTTAGTACATTAATTACATGCCGAAATCTTTGTATAGGTAGGCTTTAATGTGACAAATGCTGTGTGACCCGGTTTAACTTAGAAGCAGCGTTCAGTGCATTGGAGCCCACTGGCAGCCCTCCCAGTCACAGTCTGACATGCTGTAACTGTTGTCAGTTGCCTATCAACTGAACTGTCACTAGTCACTGCAGAGGGAGCACAAGAATGCAGACACAATGTTTAATGCCACTCCATTGGGGGGAGACAGCAGGCTCAACGGAACGGGGGAGACAGCTGGCATTCTCTGCACAGATGCTATTAGCACCTTTTGTTTTACAACGTGTTCTAGGGTAAAACTTGTTTTTTCATGAATTGGCACATTTCACTGAGCAAAATGAATAAAATACAGCTTAACATACTTAATAGTTCTCTTTTTATTTATACCTTTAGGACTAAACGTCCAGTCAAAATTTGAAACCAGAAACAAAACCCAAACTATGAAAGAGTGCAGACAGGTACAGGTGGTCTCCCGGTTATGGGGTATAAAGCGTGCAGCATTAGTTAAAACATATGGACTGAATGGTAGTGGTGGCACAAACAGCATTCCGTTACTCATGGATTGTAAATGCAATTATTATGTTTTCAGTTTAGAAAATGAAAAAAGACACTACAATATACCAGAAGTGATGAGCTTTGACACTACTAGAGACATACACGGTAACAGGCTTAGCTTTTTGGCTTTTGACTGCTGGCGATAGCTGACTTATCTAGTGTAAGTGTTGCATGTGTAGCTGACATGGGCAAGGCGGTGGCCGCTGTCGAGGCACAGGTCAGGAAGCATAGAGAAAACCCAGGAGCAGTTGTAAAATTCCACAGAAGTGTTTATTTGTAGTTGCAGTAACATAAAATAAAATAAACCTGTTCAAAATAACTATATATAGAAGCAAAATAGAATCTCTTGTAATACCTCTAGTTGCAGCTCAGTTCAGCTGTTTTATAAGGCATTTCAACTCCCATCCTTTGCAAGCATTCTGTTCTTTGTAAATTTCAGGAGCTGCTAGAACATTGAGAGCTTCCTGAGGTCCCTTCAGCCTTTGCAAAAGGCTCAGGCATTTGCACTCAAATAACCTCTGGCTTTTTACAGTTATCTCAAATTATAAACACATACATATATACATTTGAGCAGTAACACCAGATATTTTCTATACACATGTGATACCATTATCAGTTTGATTTCCATATATTGATTTGCACATATTCTTATATTACCAAATGTAGATATGCAAGGGGGGGGACAGCAAGAGACAAGAGAGAGACAGTGAGAGGCAAAGAACTGTGAGACTGTTCGGGTTGATCAAGTCCGAAGTCTCACAGGAAAATCCGGTTGCGCAACCAGAGAGAAGAGACAGAAGAGGAAAGAATTCAGATACTTGCATTTACACACTTTCTTCATAACAAATGGGACAGGGTCCTATTCTACCCTGTCACATATACCTCCCTCTTTAGGTTTCCAAAACTTTCCAAAACAGTTCTGATAACAGCAGATACGTAGTGAGAGTTGTGATAACCTGCTGTTTTTTTCCACTTTGTACACGACATGACGAGTGCTTTTCTATCAAGTGGTGATCTGCAGTTTTATCAGATGCGTTATACACCACTGATAGGAGTGCTCTGCTGAAGATGAAGTATAACAGGCCTGCTACCTTAATGGCCTAAGTGCCACGGGCATAATGCATGTACAACCCATGCAGGGACTTAACTTTAACACTGCAGCTCTTTGGCTACAATAACAATATTAATGGACTGTTTAACATTTTCTGTAAGTCCCCCCACCCCACCCCCGTCTTGATTACTAGAGGGGCTGCGATGAACTCCTACTGAAACTGAGTTTTGCTGACATGTCACTATGTGGTACATTCTGCAATATTTGTATTCTTTAAATATTAATAACAAAAATAAAAATGTTTCCATATGGGCCACCACTCCTTCCATCATCACATATCAGTACAGTACAGGTTCCTTTACTGCTGTTAGATTTATGTTTATTTTTTTTGGTTAATTTGGCTCAGTCAGTCCTTGCAGTGGTTGGATTGAAAGTTGTTTCTAACCTGGTTGGTCATGTAGGGGCTTAAAGGGTCCTTGTGGATTAATTATTATCTGACCTCAAACAGGTATCGCTGGTAGTCATCTCACTTTTAGAGACTTTATAAAAAATAAATTAGGTGCTCTTAGCCAAGAGGGATCCTAGCAGAGTTCTGTAGACTGCTTTGCTCACCTTACTACTTATTCCACTTATCCACCACCCTTTCTGTGAAGAAGTGCTCCCTGATGTCCTTTCTGAATCTCCCCTGCCAGCTTTAGTGAATTCTCTCTTGTCCCTGTTTTTGAACTCAAGGGGAACAGTTCCCTGGCAGCTACTCTATTTATCCCATACAAATACTTCTGTGTCTCGGTCATAACACCCCTTTCACTCCTTTCATTGACAAATACCTGAGCGTACTATGCGAGTTCAGGCATAACGCTAAGTGGCCAGTTAGTCTGGACTATGTAAAGTGCATAGTGATCCACTGCATACTAACTTTGCCAGTGAATTAAAAAATGTGCCCAAATTTAATCAGTACCAGGGCCCCCATGGCCCCATTTTCAGGTAAGCCCTTTGATACCCAGTTTGACCCTGGATGATCCACCAGAAGATTCACCAGATGCAGTACAACTGCACTCTTCAATCAGTCCCTAGATACTGGGGTAGTGCCAGAAGACTGGAGGTGGGCAGATGTGGTCCCACTGCATAAGAGAGGAGGAAGGGAGGAAGTGGGAAACTACAGGCCCGTGAGCTTGACATCAGTGGTAGCAAGCTCATGGAGAAACTAATAAAAGGCAGGATCACCAGCTACCTCGAGGACAGAGGCCTGATGAATCCAAGGCAACATGGTTTTACCAGGGGCAGATCCTGTCAAACGAATTTGATACAGTTTTATGATGGGGTCACCAAGGAACTGGATCAGGGGAGAGCGGTGGATGTGGCTTATTTGGATTTCAGGAAGGCATTTGATTCTGTGCCCCATGGGAGGCCGCTGTGTAAAATGGCAGGACTGGGACTGGGGCAGAGGGTAGTTAAATGGGTGGGAAACTGGCTGGGGACAGGAAGCAGAGGTTCATAATAAATGGGGTGGCATCCAGAGAAGGCAGGGTCACAAGTGGGGTCCCTCAGGGATCAGTGCTAGTGCCCCTACTATTCAATATATTTGTAGGGGACATTGGGGAGGGCCTTGAGGGAGGGGTGAGTATGTTTATGGATGATATCAAAATCTACAATAGGGTGGACACGTAGGAAGGGGTGAAACAGATGCAGAGGGATCTGGGGAGGCTTGAAGCATGGTCAAAGAGGTGGCAGCTTGCATTCAATACAGAAAAATGTAAAATCATGCATCTTGGCTACAGAAATCGGAAGGCAGGGTACTGTATGGGGGGCAGAGATCTGGAAAAGACAGAACAAGAAGGGGACCTAGGCATCATTATATCCGGGGACCTGAAGGTGGAAAGACAGTGCGGGTGGGCAGTGGCCAGGGGGAGTGGAATGCTGGGATGCATCAGAAGGAGGATCACCAGTAGGAATAGGGAGGTCATAGTACTTGTGTACACCCACCTAGTTAGAACGCACTTGGAGTACGGAGTCCAGTTCTGGAGGCCATACCTCAGGAAGGATGTGGGAAGGCTAGAGCGGGTTCAGAGGAGAGCGACAAAAATGGTAAAAGGGTTAAGTCACCTTTCCTATGAAGAAAGATTGAGTGACTTGAACATGTACTCCCTGGAACAGAGAAGGGAGAGGGGGGAACATGATTGAGACCTTTAAGTACCTTAAGGGTATAAACAGGGTGCCGGGGGGAGCATCTTCAAGATGAAGGGAAATCAGAGGACGAGGGGGCATGGCCTGCAGGTGGGGGGGGGGCAATTCAGGGACAACATTAGGAAATACTATTTCATAGAGAGAGTGGTGGAAAAGTGGAACAAACTCCCAGAGGCAGTCATTGGAGAGGAAACAGTGGAGGGATTCAAAAGGGAATGGGACAACCACAGGGGAGTGTTAAGGGGGGGCACAGGTCCAAGCAGATAGCTGGACAAATGGGCAGACTTGGTGGGCCTTTTTTCGGTCCTTTTCTGCCGTCACACTTCTATGAATCTATGAAACCGGTACCACCAGTAAAAGGCGTTGTCACCCCCTGCACCTAGGTTGTGCCAGGAACGTGAAAACTCTTGGGTAGTCAGATGACAAGTGGGTCAGCATCAGCGGGAGCACTGTAAATAGAGAATACTGGATGGGCAACTATGCACAACCAATATGTTCTGCCACAGAGGGGTTCCGATTCCCTCTGACCTAGAGAGCGACGCTGGAGAGATCCATGGGAATCAGAACCCCGGGGTGACAGAATACACTGGTTGTGCATATAGTTGCTCATCTTATATTTTTTATAGGGTACAGTACTGTGTCAAATATGTGTGCCCGAGTTCTTTTGCTTTCAAAATGAAACTTACTTGTGCAGTATCTAGAGGTTCCAGAATGCTGTTCTACCACAGTAGAGTAGAATCACATTCCATTACCTTTGAACTGTGGTACAACAGCATTTTGAAATGGATGGAATTCAGAAGCATATTCCAGGCATGGAATTCCATGCATAACAGCATTCCACCATACACTATACCAACTTCCTTCCTGTTAGACCGGTAGCGCTTGCGACTGGCTGCCTACCAGAAGCTGAGAGTGACTCCTGATAGAGAAGAGACCGGCAGCAGTTCAGTTAACACACTGGCCCCGAAGGCACCTGAACCTGATGTGAGACAGTGGGTTTGGCAACAATCCGGTGCGGTGTTGGGAGTTAAGCAAAGGAGGTGAGTGGAGTGCGAGCAGGCTGGGATGGGCTCAGGAAGACTAGAGCAAGCTGCAACTCGAATAAGTTTGCTTGTTTTTTTTTTCCTGTGTGTCACAATTTATTTCAATTCGGAACTTGTTGCAGCAGAAGGGGTGTTACTGTGGGACGGCAGGGACGAGCAGGCTGCAAAATGTATTTGACTGAATGAAATGTAATGTGCAGCCTTGATCATGGGGGCGCGGTGCCCCAGGGAGGGAGAGACACCGGGAGGCGCGGTCAGGATGGGTTGCAGAAAATGAGGTTGTTCATGTCCGAGTGTATTTTGGGGTTACGGTTAGGCTTTCTCTTAAAAAATATATTTGTGTCCAAATTATGGCATGTCCCGACTCCCAATTTTAAAGCTTCGGAAAGTTGGTAACTTTACTGGTCACTTGGGTCGGGTCCCAGCGGTCTGGTTTTCACTCCGTCCTGGGCTGATGATAGCTAAAAGCCACATCAGCCCGTCCCTACAAACCGGCCAGACCAGCAATAAGGCGTTCAGCTTTCTCCAGCACTCTGGATTTTCCCAAGCTGGTGCAGGTCCGGGTTTCGCCCCCACACTGTCCATTTTGAGTGTGTCCCTCTTTTTAGTGAGAAAAGATTGAGAGATATGAAACAGACCATTTGCAATAAATTTACCTTATCCTTCATTCTGCAAGTATAGTATTTTATTGCTTAGAAAAAGTCTTTGAGATTACAAACGGGTTTTGTGAAGTTGCGATGCAGTATTCATCAGGTAATTTGGGGTGGAGCTCGGGGTGTGGATTTGTGGAATCTTGTGTTATCTGATCTTTCTCTTTCCACGCAGCGGGTGGGTGGAGCGAGGAGATCAATCAGGCCTGGCTTTGTTCCAAGCGTGTTCCTCTCCTCCCTCTTTCTCCCATTTGACCTGGAGTCACAAGAGGAGTCCTCACGGGGTCCGACAGACTGACTGCCGGTATCAGAAGCGACAACCAGAGTGTGTGGAGGAGGAAAGACCGAAGATGGCCGAAGAGGGTCCTTGCTGTGCATCTCCACCAACACACGTCGATGACAACTGCATCGTGGTAACTTTCTGTCAACTTATACACTACCTCAGTATACATTTATGCCGGACATTCATTACATAAGATAAATAATATAGGAGGTAACCCACGGGGTTGTGGGGTTTTGATAGAAGCTAAACGTGTAGACGCATAAACTTTTACATATCCAGTCCAGACCCACCACCCCTTTTCTTCATGAGACAGTGTTCTTACAGAACAAAAGTAAAAGGCGAGTAAAGTTGTAGGCACTCACGAGTGATGCGATCGCGCGTGGTTAATTGATAGCACAAGACTTGCATGATGGGCTTGCCGCGGTGCTAACGTTAAGGTGGCCTGCATTAAAAGTTAAGCAAAAAACATCGTCTCTCCTTGAAGCGCAATAATTTTCATGCAGGAACAACACTGAGTAAATCACCGTGGCACTCGGAATACTGCATTGCTGTATTGTAAGGGTTACAGTCTGCCCTGATTTTGTCAGGTTAGCCCTGGTTTTGACGGCTGCTCCTGCCCAAAAAAACCATGAAAAAATACTAAAATGTCCTGATCTTACAGTAAAAAAAAAAAATTGCTTTCCTTTAGAGGTTGCGGAAAACTATGATGTCGTAATTAAAATACCTTAAAATGGTATGAAATAATATGAACAGCTAAACAACTACAGACATAATATGAACAACTGAAAAAAACTACAGCACTTGGTCTTAGTTCTGATTACTTGGATAAATCTGTTGCTTTGGTCACGGTTACTTACATATTGTCCTGCAGAAAATCACGTTTTAGTATGCAATGTATCACTATGGGCTTCTTAAAAGGTGGTGACCCTACGAAGTATTTCTTTGCAGAAACAAAAGCAAACTGTCATGTGTGACATTTTGCATTTAATGTATAATGATTGACTACTAGCAGAAGTACAATATCTGTGCATACTGTATGCAACAACAGTTTGATTACTCTGCTGGCAGAGTGTGCAGTGGGGCTCTTGAATCCAGGCTATAACCCACCAGCTATGTTTTACCGAAAGTACTGTCAGTGGCTTTGTGAGTTGCACGCTCACCTATGGGGGCATGAAAGATCAGAAGCTTATGGGTTATAGTTCCACTCAGGAACTTAGCCTAATGCCCAATACAAGCACTGTAATACAGCACCGCAGGGTGGGGGGTGTTATAGATAAAACCTAGAATTGATCCAGAACCAGAATGCACCAGGAACAGTTCTGGTTTTCCCATTGCCACCGCCCAGAATGTCTTATCCCTGACCTGCTGGAACAGACCTCGACGCCACCCCACTCCTCGAATGGCCCCATTGCTAAAAAAGCAGCCCAAGCACTTCCAAAATGGCCTCCCAACCCCAGAAATTGCCAGCTTGCTAGAATGGCCAGCACAGCTCGTCAGAAAGGTTTTTCCAATGGGCCGGGGTAGGTGTTGGGTGTTGGTGCAGCCATGCCAATTGATCGGAGGGGGGGAATGAAATGCAGCTGTTGCAGGAAGGAGGCCATTCCAGGTGTTCTGAGCAGACACTTGAGTGAGTCGGGATATTCCAGCTGGTTGCTGGGGTGCAGCACTGTTGAGGTGGCATCCTTTACATGAGGCTTTAAACCAGAGTCCCTTCTTCACATCGCAGGTGGCTGTTCAGGTAGTTAAAGTGGTACTTACTGTAAGAGACGGAGATTTTCCTTGGTGTCCTGCCACACATTATTCCCTGTCTCAGTTGCATGAGCCTGTGTAACACACCTCCATTATGCCCCTGGAAATGGACTTCTAAAGCTCAGTGTACTTTTAATGGTGAAAAATGACAGACAGCTATGCCAGCGAGGTACAGTGCTGTGCAGGATTCTGCAACAGGGCGACACTTTCTTTTCAAGAACATTACAGAAAAATGAAATACTGTACTTTCAGGGAAAAAAAAAAAAAAGGAAATGATACAGTCCTAGCAAACACAGTCTACAGGTAATGAAATCCCTTACTTCAAAGGTTTTATTTACATTTGAGTGGGTAAAACATTAGATCATTTCATCACCCGATATAATTTACATCTGCCACATGAATGGTTGCCAGATGGTGGGGGTGGCAACCATTGGCGTCTCAGACGTCCATTTTGTTTCTGTACCTTTTGGTAGCTGCTCACTACTCGATCTCTAACATTTGCTGCCTGTGATATGCCATCCTTAGTAGATTCTTAATGATATCTCTCAAAGTGGGTTCTGCTTTCAGAACCCTTCAGTTTTTATTAATGATTTTTTTTCTGTCTGTGATGACTGGGTTGAAAATGTCAGAAAGTTTGTTGTTTTTCTCCCAGCCTGGTCACCTGTTTGTTCTTCATCTGTCCACTGCCAAAACTAGTTCATCAGCACATGCAACGTGCGACCACTGGGCCACTGAGGGCCCCTCCCCCCCACAAAAGTTAGTTTGTAATGACTTCATTTTCAGCTACCAGTTGACAGTATTCAGTATACTCAAAAGATATAAAGGGTGGGACTGGTACAGGGATATACTTGGGGATCTCGAAGGAATCTCAGAAGTTGTCTAATTTGGGAACAGCCTAGTTGTACTTGTTAGTTTAGGTCGTTGAGAGCCCACCGGGGCCTGAGAGCCCTGGCTGCTTTACCATAATCCGGCATGTTATCCTTCTGTAACCTGCAGTGGTTGTGCTTATGTACTGTAAATCTGAACCTTTAATAAACACGTTTAAATGAAAAAAAATTTCTTTTACAGATTAAAGATGAATGGCCTGGGTACAATTTGGATTTGTTCACCTTTCCTCAACATTATCGTGAAGACTTGGAGTGTGTCTTCATACCCCATGGTGTCATCAAGGACAGGTAAGCATGCTTTGCATCAGAGGAGTTTTAAATGTTTTATTCATAAAACAAACAGATTTTTGATTGGTATAATTGACTAAATAACCCAACCTCAAAAGCATGGAAATCCCAAACTAAGGTAAACTGGATTGAGGGCTGTGCAGTACTGGGCATCTTTAGGTTTCTCCTGGACTAGGCGTGACTTCAGCCAAGTCTGAATATTAACAGTCAGTATGGTAAGAGATGACCCCCAGTGGCACATAAATCTAACATCATAATAATAATATATGGTTTCTGCACACTTCAGTGCTGGGGCAAATGAAGTGAGGTTCTACAGTTAATATTCAAAAAAATCTTATCAGCCCAGACAGTACAGTTGACCTTAGCAGGAGCATTACATTATGAGTACTGTAAGATTTGCAAGGCTTCCAATATGAGTAGTAAAGCAGCAATGTCTCCTTTGCTGCATTTCCTTGACTGCCAGGTAATGATCACTTGGGAGAGTCAAAAAAGTCCTAGACCAGGCTGAAGAAAGCACTAATCTTTATTTATAGATTAGAGTGCAGAGCAGAATATAGACATGTAAAAACACGACAGTCTACAATGGTGCCAACAGAGTACCTCAAGGACAAGTTACACAATACTTCTTGAAATCATTACCTCAAATCAAAATACAGAACTGAGTGTACCTTCTGTTTATAATCTATTACAGGTCTGTATCTAGTAAAGGAGAAACCCCTTTGATATGAGGCCCAGGCTCTCCCCCCTCGCTCAATCCAGATGATTCCATCATGGTAGCAGAGTTCCCCTAAATATAGTGTAGGCTCTAAAGTTATGGTACAATACTGGAGTCTTCCTGGGAAATGTAAAGTACCCACTGGTGCCATTTAAGTTCAAATTGTGAATCCCAATTCACCAATGAAGCTGTTAGGCATTGGATGCTATATATTAACTATATCATGCAGCATTAAAATAGTGGGGGAATTTGGCTTACTTCAAAGTCACGTGATGGCATTTTTTGCCACCAGTGTGTGTGTGTGTGTGTGTGTGTGTGTGTGTGTGTGTGTGTATGTATGTGTGTGTGTGTATATATATATATATATATATATATAAATCAAGGATCAAGTGGAATGACGTTAGCCCTGTGAAGGGATAGCTAGGAGGACCAGCTCCAGAGTCAAGGGGCCGCTAATATCTGATAACTGAGTTATCCTATCTCCGACCTGCTGCCAGACAGGTATTATAAGTGGACATGACCAAAACATATGAGTATGAGTTGCAGGTGAGGTGCCACCTGAAGAAAACACTTTTAATGGTCCAGACTGTCGATAATGCAAGTTCCATAACTGGGGATATAACTGCTGTTGTAAACCATCAGATGTTAACTGAAAAATAACTTTTTTTTTTTTTTTTTTTTTTTTTTTTTTTGAGGCTTAGTTGGGCTGCCACAGGGGAGCCCCCCAGGTCTGTGTCCCGATTCTGGACTCCTGTGGCCCATGCAAGAGGAGTCTTGGGTGTGCAGTGGAGACCGTGAGCCTGCACTTCAGGGGAGGAGATGGGAGATGGTAACTGCTCACTCTGCTGTTTGAGGGCCTCCTTCAGTAGGGAGTTGGAGCTGCACTGATGTTTTGGTTGACTGTGTGATTCCTGATACCCGAACCCTTGAAGGCCAGGTGTAGTGTGGGCAGCCCTACGTCAGTGTGGTGCAAGGGGCTATAGGGCATAAAATGGGCTGTACAGGCAGGGTGACCCTGCATCTCCCAACCCACATGCTCCAGTGGCCCATTGCAGGCCTTGGGAACTCAACTCCTCCACCCCATGTTGGATCTTGGAGGAGAATAAAGTCAGATGCAGGTGTGAAGCCGCAGGTATGGGGGTTGCATTTGAAGGAGGTCTTGCACAATATTAAGTGCCAGGAAGATTGAAAGCCTGGCCCCAACCCAAGAGAAGAAGAGAATTAAAAAAAGAAAAAAAACTTTAGCTGTGGCAACATTGTCTTCACACTAGTAGCCCTTTGTTTCTCCAATAACATAGCAACATTGTAGTTTGTAGTTGGAAGGAACTATAGGTCCATCATGTCAGCCCTAACCTACTCTGCTTCATAATCGGCGATGAATTATGAGTGTTGTACAAATACGTACCAATGTATAGGGATTCCCTACCCACTCTTGTACTAAGGGTACCTGGTGATTGCCTTGGTAATCAGAAATTTGTCCAGGCTTACCGAAAACTGTCATAATGTACATTGTGTCTGCTGGTAGGTTGTTCTGTAGGCGGTCCACCCATTAGGAGAAGAAAGGCCTCCTGTAGCATTGCCACATGCCTTCTAACATCACCCCAAACCAATTGACGCGTTCTGTTTCCAACTACAGTATTCCGTTAGCTGTACAATGTAGAGTGAAAGTTTTAATTCAGACCACATTTTCCCACAGTTGCTAAGACATAGACACAAGAAGACAACTTTAGAAAATAATTTAGTCTCTCAAGCAAGGTTTGTGAAGGGGCATCAGTTTGTCTCTTTACTTAACTAAATAGTCCAGGAACTTGTACAAAGCTGTAAGTAGTTCTGGGGCCCACCCCTAAAGAAGGCTAGGGACAGTTTAGAAAATGTGCAGCAGAGGGCCACAAAAATGGTCCATGGGCATCAGGGCAAGATGTACGAAGAGAGACTGCAGAATTTGAACATGCATTCACCAGAGGACAGAAGGGGGAACATGATAGAGACGTTCATGAAAGGGTTAATTGGCCACAGCAAGGGGCATGTGATTAAGGTGAAGGTTCAAAATGGACAATAGGAAGTATTACTATGCGGAAGAGATGTTTAAATGGATGGAAGAGTCCCAGACAAGGTTGTGGAGGCAAAGACAATTGAAAGGCTTGCCTGTGATTGTGTGGGGGAAGAGCACCTGCCCCACAGCCTATTTAAATAACTCGAATTACTTCCGCCTGCTTAGTGAGTCGTGACTGCTGCGCCGCCTCCACACTGCACATTGGGCTGAGGCTGCTCCCCACCGCCTGCCTTGTCCTCCCTACCTCACCCATTGCCTCCCTTGTTCCGTCTGCTTGTTTCTCTCCCTGCCCACCTCCTGCCTTCCCATCTTGTTCTCCGTTTTGCTTGGGGAGTTCTATGTTGCCTCCAGCTGCAGCCGAAGTTCGTGCCGTCCGTCCTTCGTCATCTCCCTTGGGATCTCCTTGACCACAGTTTACATCTTCGGAGCCCTTGCTGTCCTGAGTCGCTCCCAGTTGCACTTGGATTCGCTCCAGCCGTCTGCTCTTCCGCACCTTAGGCTCTTTTCTAGCTGGGCTTCCGGTCCTGCGTACCTCCACGTACTTGCTGCTCCTTCTGGCATCCCTTGCCATTTCCTTGGATTTCTCCTGGAATTCCGAGTCGCACCTGGTCCAGACTAGCTTCGCTGTGCAAAGACATTACACCCTCCTCAGGCCTTTCTGTTCCAGGATACCTTATCTTCAGATTATGGCTCGTATCATTCTGCCCTGCTGTGGTTGCTATTCAGTCCTGACTATTCCTCGCTATGCCCTGCTTTTGCAGCATGTAAGCCATTCGAATCGGACCTTGCCGCTCGCAATGCGGAATGCAGGTCCCCTCTACTACTTGCTTGGATTGCCTTACGATATTTTATGCAGATTTACATTCTCCCTGGTTTTTATCATGATTTCCTACATACGTTTATCCTAGACTTTCTTTGGGTGAAGGGGGTGTTACTTCAGGTTCTACTCCAGCTGGGTTATTATGCTTGCAGTGCTTTGCGCATTTCTCCAAGCGCTCAGTATAAAGGGAGCTGATTCCAACGAAGACACTTCTAGTCGTGGCTCATCTGGTCTTTGCTACACTAAACCCCAGTTGATTTCCAGTGGATACTCTAGCAGCTAGCAGTTTTCCATCAGCGTGTATTATTTCCTCGTACATGTTACACTGCTCACCATGGATAATTTCCCATCTCCATTTTCTGTTAGCACTCCAGTCCTGTTTACTTTGTTTATTGCTCTCCTCTGCTGCAAGAATTCAGGCCCCTACTATGTACTTGCATTTGCCATGCATACTTGTTCAGCAGCCTTCTTGGGCTCCTCTCTCGTCCTGCTGGCCATTTCTCATGCCATACATGGGTATAGTTGATACATGCCTGTGACATCTGACCTCCGGACGGTTACTTGCTTGATTTGTCCCAATATATCGTCCAGAGCTCACTTCATATCCTTCCTCTTACCAACGTCTCGGCAACCCATCGATTTGAACATTCCGGGACACTGGTTTAGTCAAGCCCTCCAGTGCTGTTTGCGTGCAGCTCCTACTTGCTGGTTTTCACTTCTCCTTCAATTCATCATCTTCTGTACATTGTGGATCGTCTTCAGGCCTTGCCCCAAGACTTACTTCATTATCTTTGGACATTTACCATGCCGTATAGCTTCAGTCATTATCTGCTCCTACCTCACTTCGGATGACTACTTGTTGCCGTGGCAGCCTGCCAAGCGCTCCCTACTATGGATTCACATTTTGATGTTAGCCATTATCATACATTCCTTGGATGCTTTCGCCCTGCTTCCTGCTACCATGCCTACCTTATGCAGCTTACTCCTACAACTTGGGCAGGGTTATTTACCTTGCTTGCTTATGCTACCTCCTTCACCTTTTAGGGCTTGGGGTCCTTTTGACCACCATGCCATTACATTATACTGCGTTCCTCATGAATTTGGCATCCTTCTCACGTATGTTTCCATTTTTACTGCGATCTACCTACCAGACCGTGACTCTCTACATTCATGCAGTTCATCCATTCCATTGCTACTCATCTGCCTCCTGCCTCGCGGTAGAACCAGAGGTAAGCCATCGCATTGGTCAGGCATGTGCCCCTATGGACCCGGAAGTCCTTGTTCCTATATTTTGCAACATAATCGCCTGCTTCTACGTCCTGCCTTCTCCCATTGGGCTGGGAGGTTTCATACTACTCATGCTTATCTGATCTGCCTTCGCCTGTCTGCTGGGAGGTTTGCTACTATTAGTCTGCTTCTATGACCTGCCTTTGCCCATCGGGCTGGGAGGTTTCATACTACTCCTACTTATCTGACCTGCCTTCGTCTGTCTGCTGGGAGGTTTGCTACTACCTGCCTTCGCCCATTGGGCTGGGTGGTTTCCTTCTACTCTACTTCTGCCTCGCCCAGCTCGGGGCTGGAGATTCCATTTCTACTTTATGCCTACCTGCTCATGCTGCCTCATGCCATGGAATTTTGCTGCTTTCCCTTTTCAGGACATTCAGTTGGTGTCTTGACTCCAGCTCTCCTTGCCTGCCAGTAGCTCCTACTTCTACGAATAGTGCCTGGTCCTCGCACTCAACATGTCTGACTACCTCAGTGCTCCTTCAGCAGCTTCTGGGGTTGCTTTGTTGGATGTTTTGCCATGTTACCTCCATCGTGGAATTGCTGCTGCTTCCTTCCAGGACTCTGTTGCCATCTCCTGTAGATTTTCATTATGCTGCTTGTGCTCTACCACATTCAGGCCTGTGACTTCGCTACTTCCTTAGCTTCCGCTTCTCCGATTATTTCCATGGGATTTCGAGTCTCGTCTGCTTCCTGCCTCGAACTTGCATATCTCAGCTCTCATTATTATTCCTCGCACAGTTGCCATATTTCAACATCAGTCTCTTCCATGCATTCGTACCTCTCTAGCTGATGGATTCCTGCGCATCGAAGGGCTGCATCACTTGCATTCTGCCAGCAGACATTCCTGGGGCTGGCTGCGCTTCTCCTGCTGGAATCGGCCGCCTCTCGACTATCTCATCTGCTGTTGGTTCAGATATACTTCCCCAAGGGCTGGTTGCCACGTCCTGTTCCTTCTCATTTTCTTCGTTGCTGCACTCCTGCTCCTACTGCCTCGCTCCGGATTCACAGTCCAATCGACTTCTTCCTTGGGCTCAACATATTCTACTTCTTGGTTGCTTCATAACCTTGCTTCAGTGTCTCCGATTATCCTATACAGCCTGTCAGTACTCCACCTCAACTCTCCAGCCGCTGCTTTCATTCAATACCTAAGACTACACTTTCTTATCAGAACTGGAGTCGTCATTCGATAGCCTGGCCTCAAGCCTTCTCTCATGCCTCGTATCATACAAGCCCTCTATTTTCAGAAAACCTGGAAATCATACTACTTATAGATTCATCTTGCCTCATTGGCGTCAAAGCTTGGATGCAACTATCTTCTGGTACCCTGTATGGAGTTCGTTAGTCATCAGTTTCATCCACCATCATTCAGTTCCATGGGTTATACCTATATCAGCAGAAGTATGGAAGACGGTTCTTCAGTATATCTACTCTCCATCATTCCAAATTATGCATTGATTCTCGGACTCGGACTTTATTGGAAGGAAATTATTCATTGGACAGCTACAGTTCAGCTTTCTTAAGCTCCATTCATCTGGATTGAATTCTACTAATTTGAATTTAGATTTAGCTGATTAATTTAGTTTTAATTAGGATCTTTCTCCTTTAGTATGCCCAGAAGGATGGGCAGGTCAGTAGCCATGGGTCCTCAGAGGTTTCCCCCCAAGGGGGGGGGTTCCTCTCCTGAGTGCTACTGGTCACACTCTCTGGAGTTGGAGGAGGTGATCGTCTATTCTTTCATTAGTGTTATGCACGACTTCTTCAACATTCAGTTACTGAACAATCGTTGATATTTATTCTTTTGGGGCTCCATAATTCTAATCAAGCCTCCTTCCTTCCTACAGGTGGGATACAGAGAAAGGCCAAAACCATCAAATATTATCAAACGACTCAATTCAAGCATCCAAGTACCTAAGCACAAATCATTCTATGCTGGTCTCTGTATCCAACAACCATCTACATCATTCCACTATATGTTACATAAGCACTGAGCTATTAACCACACATAATAGTGGGTTCAGAGGGAAATGGGATGCATATAAGTGGGATATCAGAAGGGAAAATGTGGGTTAGGAAGAGGAGAGTGGGAGTGAGCAGGGAGTCTAGAGAGACTCCAAGAAGGGAATCTTGGGACAGCGTGGATTGACTGCTTGGTATTTTTCTATCCTCTTCATTTCTATATTTCTAAAGCCATTGAGCCAGTGCTCATTTACAACAGTATCCTAAGATTGGTATCAACAACAATATGTTGATAAGGATTCCACAATTTAAATCGCAAGCATTTATAACATAATTTATAATTCTTTGCAAAAAGACTACGTTAAGGCACCAGCTCAAAAACTGTGTGTTCATGAGGATTCCACAATTTGAACCACAAGTATTTTATAACATCATTTTGTAATGATCATGCAAATATATAAAGAGACAAATCAGGGGGGTAACTGGAAGTCATATTTGACAGATGCAAAATCTTTATAATAGGCCAGGGTCTAGGGGCTGCCTAGGCTCTCGCAAGCTAAAGGGTTTTGGGTGCTCTTTGTGGAATATAGGGGCCATTTTTGAGATATAATGACAAAGATTTGGGTTTAATTTAGGGAAGGAGGTACTCTTCTGTGTTACTTGCCAGGCAGGGTTAGTGGAAGTACAGGAGGCACCATCCTAACTAAGTATGTTTAGAGTTCTTTGTGAAAAGATAATAGATCAGGACTGTAGTCACACAGTGGGTAAATGGCAAGGTTGGGATTCCAGCCTGGGCCTTCTTCACAGCTCTATGATCTGTGATTTTCTTTCTTTACAACCCATGATCTGCAGATCCCGTTCCCAAAGTTTTACCAAACATTAACGGGAACCAACCCATTTTCTCTATACCCGTGTAGTTTGTAGGCATGAACAATGATTCCCACTCTTGCATCCCCCTAATTTCATCCTAATTTAAATACAAATGAGGTTGCTTCACTCTTTTGCCTTGATGTTTAAACCTGTTTGTCTCCATTGCAAAGATCATGACCCCACACATGCAAGGCATCATGGGAGTTGATGCATATCTGCACAAGCCAGCAGAAGTTATGCTCTCAGTTTTTTTTTTTTTACGTGTCTTGTGAAGTCCCTACCTTCTCTAAAAGCATTCTTTTCTAAGTCGGATACACTTTAAACTGCAGGAAACAGCAGAGCATTTACTATGCCTTGAAAGATTTCATGGCCGACGTAAGACAAGAACATAGGGACTACAGAGGACAGCAACAGCACTGACTTATACAGTATAACTACTGCAGGCTTTAGCACCAGAACGTCATAAAATTCCAGTATGCCTTACATGAGTTTGAGTCATGACCATTGCAGTGGAGTCGAACAAGTTTTCACACCAGACTTAAGTACCTTCATGTAATCTAAATTCTGTTGAAATTAGGAGGGTGCAGTAGAGGCAACCTTTGTTCATGCCTACAAACTACACAGGTAAACAGAATAAAAGACTGAGGGGACCTTACTTTTAAAAATGGTTTTCCACTCTCTCAGGCCTCCTTGGCCAGTCTGCAGCCAGTCTCTGCCTGCAGTTTTGCCCACTCCGTTCAGCACCTTTTTAAATATTTTGAAGTTAATGATTTCTGGCATGCTGTGGTTTGGTGATGCACTGCAGCAAGTCAGGGGTCTTTACAAAAACAATTAGCCGTTGGTTAACCTTGTCCTTTACCTTCCTCTAATTATTATTCATACATGCACTGTCTTAATGGGTTCACAGTCTGTTCCCTGGCTTTACTGTTTTGCTGTCTGTATGACCGACTGTTCTTTTCATTACCTCACCAGGTGGTAGTGGATGGTTACCAGCCCACCACAGCCAGGTGACAGCAACTACTAGAGTGAAGGGTGGAGTAGAGTCTGAGGAGCGGATGCCTGAGAGTTGTCACATGGACTTGGATGAACTGAAGTAATTGGTCAACCAGGGGTGGGGGAGCGGCTGGACAGATCAGGTGCTGAGGCACAGACTGCAGTTGGTTGGTCGGGGCAACAATGCTGGCTGCTTGGAGGTCTGACAATAAGGATGAACAAGAGGTGGTTCTCTCTTCACCAGCTACATGCACTTGTGAGTTTGGTGAGGCAGCACAGTGATGACCAACAGTAACAGGCAGTGACTGGCCATACGTATTACAGAGCCAGTCCATAGCAGAGACAAGAGGAGGGAGCAGCACCCATCAGCTGACTGCAGATGGCTGAGGTGCTGTGCCTCCGGCTTTTAATAACAAAAAAAAAAAAGGACAAATTATTTGCCTCTGCTACCACAGTAGATATCATGCCCCTGAAACCCACAGTGCATCCATGATTCTCAAAAAATAAAAACATCAGTCATTTGATGGCAGTGCAGCAAGGATAGGGTATATCTGTCTGTGCCATATGCCACCCTGTTAGTAGGCTGTATCAAGAACCAGACCAAAGTGGGGTTTTAACTCCAGTAGGAAGTCGGTTCCATACCCTGAGGCCATTGAAAGCCAAGGCCTAACTGTTTGTGTGGCTGGTAACAGTGTGCATTCTCATAAAAATTCCAGCAGAGTTACTTACATCTGTTAAAAATAATTTCATCTGGGGCCACCAACAGGCCCAGAGAAAGTGCATGACATTTTCATGTGTGTGCTCATTGTGGGAATATACCCAGGTGCCTGCATCCTGGCAGCCAGGGCTGGAAAAAATGTCAACGGCAGTACGTTCCAGCCTGGGAGTGGGGCACTGATGCCCACCTTCACAACGATCCTTCTCTGTGTGGTAGAGAGTATGTTCCCTCATGAGGGGTGGGCTCTGATGCCGATATTGTGGCAAGCAAGGAAGACGTAGTCTCGATGGGTTTCTTATTGCCATCCTCTGCTTTACTGACCTGCATAAACCTGAGTACATGGTTTGGGTAAGGTGAAGTAAGACCGTGTTCCATGGGGCACATCTGGTTCAAATCCCTGTTCTCAACATCAGTAACCTGAAATGCCTTTATCCTTCAGGTTGCCATTGAGCCTGTGCTTGAAACTTTGAAAACTGTCCACGTTTGTCAGCTCCTCTGGCAGTCTGTCCCCCAACAATATCACTCTGTTGGGGGAAAACATTTTCCTTAATATCTCTCCTGACTTATCTCCCCTTAACTTGAATTTTTGCCCCGTTTCTGCTATCCTGAATTCTGCTGAACAGTTTGTTCCGGGCTATTTTTGTATACCATTTCATGATTTTGAATACACCAATCATATTGCCATTTTTGCTAGGGAAACAGAAACATAGACTTTGACAGCAGATAAGGACCGATTGGCCCACACAGTCTGCCCATTTCCCTACCTATTGTATAGGTTGTAGATCCTACAGTAGTTAACCAACAACCTACTTCCTCCTACCTCAACTAGAATTGCCTTATATCTGTCCCATGCATGCTTAAATTCTCCAACTGTTTTTGACCCCATGATCTCCTCAGGAAGGTCGTTCCATGCATCCACCACCCTCTCCATGAAAAAATACTTCCTCACATTGCCCTGGAGCCGTCACCCCTTTATCTTCAAATTGTGCCCCCTTGTTGTTGCACATCTCTTTTTCTGAAAGATACAAGCCTCTTGGACTTTGTTGATTACCTTGAGATACTTTAAAGTTTCTATCATGCCCCCCTTCCTTGAGGGTATACATATTAAGCTCTTTTAGTCTCTCTTCATATGGCTTCTAGTGCAGACCCTACACCATTTAGTTGCCCTCCTCTGGACTGCCTCCATCCTGTCTATGTCCTTGCAGAGATGGGGTCTCCAGAACTGCACGCAGTACTCCAGATGGGGTCTTTCCAACTGTCTGTACAGAGGGATAACCACTTCCTGTTTTCTACTGGTGATGCCTCTCCTTATGCATCTCAGTATCCCCCCAGCCCTTCTTACTGCCTTCTTACATTGCTTGCCTATCTTTAGGACGTCTGACATGACTTCTCCTAGGTCCCTTTCCATTTTTGTTGTCAATACCCACCCCCATTGTGTATTCTTCCCTTGGGTTTTTGTTTCCCAGGTGCATTACTTTGCACTTCTATGCATTGAATCTAAGCTACCATACTTCTGACCATTCCTCCAACCTTGCCAAGTCCCTTCTCATCCCTTCCACCCCCCTTGTGTATCAACCCTGTTACAGATCTTTGTGTCACCTGCCGAGAGGCATATTTTTCCTTCCACTCCCTCCACAATGTCACCTGTAAAGACATTAAAGAGGACTGGTTCCAGTACTGAACCCTGCAGTACCCCACTAGTAACCCTCTTTCTTCGGAGTGGACTCCTAAATGGGGAGAACACTCTGCATCCTTTCCTCAGAAAGTATGTGTTCTAGCCCCATAATCATCTTTGTAGCTCCATCCTGTACTTTTTCCAGCTCATTTGGTGCCTGGAACTGCACATTTTAATACTCCAAATGGAATGTAACTAGTACCCTGTATAGTGGCAGAGCCGGGATCCACTCAAGTGCCTGCCTGGGCATGCGGTGGATGCCTGATGACCATACCCACTACACACCCTGCTCTCCCCAGCCCCTCTATGCTCTGCAGACATAGTGGAGAAGCTGGGGGTTGTGAATGCCACCACTTTTTCAGCAGTATGCTGGGGGGATGCTACTTTGGCATGTATCCAGATGATCAGAGTAGTGGATGCATGGAACTGCCTTCCTGGGGAGGTTGTTGGGGCTAAAACAGTGGGGGAATTCAAACATTCATGGGACAGGCACAAGGCAGTTGTAGTGGGGGGTGGCAGGAAGTAGGCTGTTGGTTAACTAGAATCTGCAGCTTATCCAGTAGATAGAGAAATGGGCAGACTGGGTGGGCCAAGTGGTCTTTATCTGCTGTCAAAGTCTATGTTTCTGTCTTTGTGGATCTGACCCCATGTCATTATGTACAAGTTGAACAAAAGCAGTCCCTGAACTGACCCCTGCAAAATCCCACTTGTCACTGCCTTCCAGTCTGACACTTGCGCCCCCCCCCCCACTACCACTCTCTGCCTCCTGTTACTCAAACCAATATCCAATCCATATTAAAAATTCTTCTCTCATTCCCTGCTTACCAGTTTTGGGTTATAACCTCTTATCAGTTATCTTGTCAAAGGCTTTAGTAAAGCTCAGCATACTAAGTCTAATGCATCCCTCGTCTACCCTTTCGGTTACCTTACCCAAAAACATATTTAAATTAGTTGGATAAGAGCTCCTCCCCTTTAAAACCATGTCAGCAATCGGTTATTACATATTGCACTCTTCACAGTACTCCCAAATTCTACAGATGGGTGTTAGCTTCAGCAGTCAGTCATTACACTATGCTCAGCCAAATGTGTCATCTAGGTATCCTAAGTAATAGCCTCGTAACCTATTGGCTACAACTGAGGTCAAACGGACTGGCCTGTAGTTCACCGATCTCCCCATAATCCTTTTTGAACAAGGTCATGACCTATGCTTGTTCCAATCCTCCATCACCTGCCTGGTTTTCAAGGATTTTCTGAAAATCTCTTGTCACTGGTTGATCCAGTTCCTTTCTGAGTTCCCTTAGTATTTTGGGGTATATAACGTCGGGGACCAGTGTCTTACTTGCATCAGTCTTATCTAAATATTTTGCGACCAGCTGTGTTGTAATTTCTGCTTAATGGTGGTGGTCAGTGGCACTCACTGTGGGGAGGGGAGAGTGACCAGTGGGGTCCCGCAGGGCTGAGTACTGGGACCAGTCCTCTTTTAATAGCCTTATAAGTGACAGTGCAGAAGAGCAGGAAGTGAAGGTATGTCTCTTTGCAAATGACACCAAAATCAGCAATAGGGTAGATACTCCTGAGTGGGTGGAGAGAATGTGTAGAGACCTGAGAGAACGCGAGGAGTGGTCAAGGGTATGGCAGCTGGGTTTCAGTGTCAAAAAGTGCAAAATCTTGCACCTAGGGCACAGACGCCCAGAGGCTAAGTATAAAATGGAGGGAGAGATATCATTGTCACCACTAAACTGGAAAAGGACATTGAGGTAATCCATATCTGATAACCTCAGGGTGGTGAGGCCATTTGACAAGGCAGTAGGTAGGGTCAACCGAATACTGGGGCACATAGGGAGGGGTGTCAGTAGCAGAAGGAGAGAGGTGGTGTTACCACTGTATAGACCATTGGTGAAACCCCACCTGGAATATCATGTCCAGTTCTGGAGACCACATCTCAGGATGGACATACACAGGGTAGAGGCTCTCCAGAGGAGGGCAACTAAAATGGTGTAGAGGCTGCATCAGAAGCCCTATGAGGAGTGACTTGGGGATCTCACTGTGTACACCTTGGAAGAGAGGAAGGGTGGGGGAGACACGAGAGACCTATAAATATCTCACAGGGTACGTAAGGTACAGGAGGGGAGTATTTTCCAGAGGAGAAGGTGCATGAGAACAAGGAAGCATGCAATTAATCTGGAAGAGGGGACATTTAGGAGGGATGTGAGGAAGTACTTTTCTGAAAGAGTGGTGTATTTTTAAATATATTTATTGATTGATTTTAGGATGTTGTTTTAATTTGATCTTCTGTAAAAGCGCTTTGGTTTTGGAAAGGCGCTTTTTAAAAATAAAGCTTTGATTTGATTTGGATGCTTGGAACAGTCTTCCAGTGGAGGTGGTGGGGGCCAAAATAGTGGCAGCCTTCAAGCATGCATGCAATGGGCACAAATGAATCTTGGTTAAAAAACACGTTGGGGGTTAGCCAGAGACCAGGGTTGGGTCCGAGTGACAGTATAGGCAGGAAAAATTGCCAGACAAGGTGGGTCAAGCAGTCCTTATCTGCTGACACATTCTGTTTCTGTTTTCCATTCTTTGGGTCTCCCTGCCCCCTTTGTACTGACCTCCTACTACCAGTAGTTCATCCCCAGGTTCTTTGTTTAAGATCTTCAGCAGGCTGTTTCTCCCCATTTACCTTAATCTCTCTGAAGCAGCAATTTTTTGTTCGGATTTCTAAGAGACTTTTGGAGGGAATGAGTTTAAACAAATTATCATTTTCTGATGTTATGGGGCCTACTTTCTCATTTGCACCCTTCATACCATGCTGTAAATCACCACTTTTTCTACACACTCTACCTTTCTGCTTTCAGTATTCATACTTCCGTATTAATTTTGTGTTTTAGCTAAATTGTACCCCCCCCCCCAAATCATACCTGGAAAGGAACCTTCAGTTTGCCTTTGCTCATCACCAGTTTGATGGATATTAATGAAGAAATACCTCTTAACAAAGATTTAAAAATTCTTAAAATTCCTTCTTATATTCCTAACAGTGCTACTCTCATAATTCTTGTTTTGTCTTTCTAATTACCGTCTTGCTGTTTCTTTGTAACACCTTATACTCCGTCCTGGTGTGGTTCCATGACTTCTCTCTCATAGCTTTCCCTTTGCTCTTAACTGTTGTCCTCCCTGGCTGACTCATTCTAACTGGTCTTCTTTGGTTCTCCTGGTCTTGTTCCCTCTACGGACACAGTCCCTTGCAGCCTTTTCTGTTGCTGGCTTAAACCTAGTCCACATCTCATCATCCTCTCTTCTCTTGACTGCCTTAGTTCCTTTCAAGCTGTTTCCCTCATTTTGTGAAAGTTGACCCTGCTGTAGCTCAGTGTCTGATGTAAATGTTCTCTCTCGCTCTCCCTTCAAGGCCACTTATATAAAATCTAATCATGTAGTGGCTGTTATTTCCTAAGTATCCTTGACATCTACTTCCAAAACCATCTCTTCCCTGTTACTGATCACCAGGTCTGTTAAAGTATGCTACCTTGTCCTGTCACTCCATAATTGCAGGAGATTCAAATCACACACACACACACACACACACTCCACTGCATCATCGTGAAGGTTGGAGAAACGTAGATAACAAAACAAAAACCAAAAATCCCACCAGATTTATTTATTTATTTGCTTTTGTTAACCGGGTAAGTCACACTAGACAGCCAAGTGCCTATTTTCAGGTGAGACCTGGGAGGGTTACAAGCTAGGTCACACAAGAACAGTGAGGAAGTCGAGTTTACATAGAATGAGATATCAGACAATATCAGAGATTGACATCCGGAAAAATGACAAGCTTAACAGAGCTAAAGTAGGTAGCTAACAATTGTAAAGCGATTTGGCATAAAATTTGTACCGTGCACACTAATTATATAACAGTTCAGTCAATGCAAACAGAAGTAGGTAGCTAACAACAATAGAAACAATTTAGCATAAGATTTGTACAGTGCACAAAATTATAAAACGGGTTCAGTCAATGCAAACAGAAGTAAGTGCCAGCAGGTGGGATGATATCATGATATCAGTGGTGAAAAATGCGCTCAATAATGAAGAATGAGGAACAGAGAACTACTAAAACGTATGAAATATAAGTTGAAATGTGCATCAGTAGGAATGCTTTCAAAGTTTTCCCAATATGTTAGTGGCTTGTTTGTGTGTGTGTGCGCTTTTTTTTTTTTTTTTTTGTTCGTTGTGTTTTGTTTTTCTTTGCTTCATATTGATGTTTCTGTACCTTGTCACTGGCTGACCCCATCAGCCCCGGTCTCTCCAGCCCCATCACCCTCCTTCTCAAGGACTCTCCTCCCTTTGCTGGGTTCCCCCGTGGATTAGTCCCTATGGTGGGGCTGCTGGGGTTAGCCAGTCCCCTCCAGAGCGCAATCCAGATTCAGTGGTGTGGGGCTTGCAGGGAGCCCGAGCTTCATCTCTTTCAATCAGAGTTTTTCCACCCCAGGGATGCTGGGCTTGCCATGATGCACCACACTTGTATATCATCATCCGCCTGCAAGCCTGCCTGAAATGGACACTCCTGTGCTGCTACCTGACCTCCCCCAGGGGGCAGGCAAGTAGCGAAGTATGGATGCTCTATCCTCTGTGCCCGCCAGCCCTCACGCAAGCTGAGCTTGCTCCTGAACCATGGTCACCAGTGTGTAGTAGGCAGTATGCTATCACTGTGCTACCAGGCCAGCTCTGGTGTCAGTTGCTCTTTATTTTTGTAATGTACTGTGCTTTCTCCTTGCAGCCCAAACGGCCCCTATCAGTCCCTGCTGCTTATGCCCAGCCCCGTCACCAGCCATCTCTGGGAATTTCCTTCACTCCACAAGTGCCCCATGTATAACCCCCCCCCCCCATGGGAAGGGCTTCCGGGGGTTGGGCCCTTATTTCCCCTGGGTAGAGTTGCAGTGTCAGTCATTGAAGCGGAGAACCCAGTCAGCAGTGAAGTCCTGCAGTGGGCAATGGACAGCATCCTGCTCAGTTGGCAGTTTTTCCTGTCCCTGCCCACATACATCAAGATGACCTGGCTGAGGCAGAGCGTCATGCCGCCAGTGTCCCCCTCCTTCAATCCTTGACTCCGGCTATTATCACCACCTGTTATCACCCAAGTGGCGATATTGCAGCAGAGCACAAATTCCCTCCCACCCCTGAGGAGGCAAGCATCCACGGGATGCTCAGCCTTCCTCCCTCGGATGGCCCAAGCTCATTCCCAAACCTGGGGCACTGACGTCGCAAGTGGTAGTGCTACCACTGCACCGGCTGACCGGTCCGTCAGTTCTTTAAAAAGGTATATCTTTTAAAGGATCTCTGCAGCCCTAGAGCTGTTCCCTAGTCCAGTTTCACAGGCTTTACAGCAGAGTCCTAATCCCCTCAGATATCTGGAGACCCGGCATAGCCCACCCCCTACTGCCATAATGTGAACAAAGTCACTCATGTAGCATACTAGAACCTGCTGCAGCTGACCTCACTGATGGTTGAGTACAGTTCATACTGCAGTACAAAGACTTAGCCTTGGGCAGAGCATTACAAGACTCTGAGATGTCTATCCTGCAGTTCACTGTGCTATGGCTGAACCTATCAGTGGCCTCAGCTGCAGTCTGTTTTAGTATATAATAAATAATGGATTTATTTATATTGTGGCACAGGGAGGGTTGCAGGATTGTCACATCTGCCAGGATTTTTTTTTAACTTTCTTTTTATTAGTTTAACTGTCTGAGTTACACCGTACACTACCCTCTTAGGTAGGCTCCAGAAATACAATGTCATTACATGTAATGCATGTCACTATTACAGTAAGGATATTACGACCCCTAAAATGATGTTGCTACACATGGGGGGTAAACCTAATTTAATATTGTTATTTTAAAACCTTTACACAGGCTATTACTGCCATGAGCAGGGAAAACAATCACACCATAAATAATATTATCGAAAACTCTCTATATGGGTGGATTATCCCTTATTTAGTGAACTTTTATAGCAATCTTGAGAGACGTAACTAAACAAAAGTCCACCTAGCCTCTCTCAATAAGAACTCAGAAATGAGTCCTTTAACCCTTTATATGAATATTAACCACTTTCATTGAAACAATCAATATAGGCAAATAGCCAGTAACATATTAGTATGCCAAGTTAGGTATTTAAATGTTTAAGTCATGGTCTGCATTGAGTCTATAAGCACTCATCAGTCTGCTAAAGATATACTTAATTAAGAGACAGTTAACATACTGTATTCCAGTTGATTTCACTTTTAGATTCGGTGCAACCATTAGGCAAAACAGACTGTCCCGAGCTACTGAAATTGGCCTTGGAGTTTAATCTCCTGGAGTCATTACTCACTGTCCCCAGAATCACTCTCTGAATCTTCTCTTCTTGCTCCAAATTCCCCTTCTGTGCATTCCACTAATTTGATTGCTGCTTCTGGTTCAGCAAACTGGTAGGATTTTCCCCCATACGTGATCTGTAAACTGGCTGGCATCAGAAGTACATGATGGATTCCCAACTGGCGAAGACGGGCTCTTGTACCGTCAAAACAAAACTTTTCCGACGCTGCCTCATAGCAAAGCTCAAGTCCGGGAAAATATGGACCGGTGTGTCTTCCCAAGTCAGTGGGGCCCGTTGTTTAGCCATATTTATTATTATCTTTTTCTCTCACAGATTCCCAAAATCACAAGGAGAGTTTGTGGTGGTAGCTGGTTCGTTGCTGCACGACTTCGCCCGCCACGTGGGCTGATTCTGTAGGCCTTATGGATCTTGACCATTTCTTGCAATTGTAGAACATCTCTAAAGGAGGCTTGTAGGAAGGGTAGGAAATCTTCTTCCTCCACCCCCTCTGGTAGTTCTAAGATCCTTTTATCAGTCGCTCTTGCAGCATTCTCTAAATTCTCCAATCTTCGTCGCATCACTATGTTCTCTTTAGTGAGACCTGTGGACACTGTCATTGCCAAAGCTGCTACTGTGGAGGTTGACTTCGTAGCTTCTTCCAACATGCCCACCTTCGTGTCCAGAACTTTAAACTGTGAGGTAAAATCCTCTAATTTTCGGTCTAAGCATTGAATCGCTTTTAGCAGCGCTGCAATTGAGGGTTGAAGTGAGATGTCCTCTCCTACCCCTATCTTGATTCCGTACTAGTGGTCGGCTTAGGCTCTTTTTGTCGGGCTCCTTCACCTCCAGTAGCCGCTGTATTTGTTCTCCCCATCGCTCCAAGAGGAGATTTGTTACAGATTCCAGAAAAATTATTGTTCTGCTCAGTTTGTTGCCCTCTTTCAAGATTCTGTTTGTTTTTTTTTTTTTTTTTTTTTTTATTGCTGTGTTGGTGGTTTGTTTTAGTAAAATTGGGTTTAATAGGCTTGCCTGTGCAGAGCTCCGTTATTAAGCTCCTGTAAGCGCGGTAGCTGGCCACGCCCCCTGCCAGGATTATTTTTAACAAGTACAGTAACTCTGCTGTAATACCTCCTGAAACTGGACACAGGGACTAGCCCCACAAATTGTGTAACGCTATATTGATGAGCATTCCAGAGTCACTGTCATCTTAGGGAAAACTTTGACAGTTTTCAGCATGTATTTCACTGTCTCTTTGTACTCATCACCACCCCCTCATTCTTTATCGTTCGGGACATTTTTCAATAGAATACAAAATCTCCACTGAACAAATTTTCAATTGTTTTATGGTCTGTTTATTTGTATGTGGGCAGGAACATACTAGTTGCGTACTCCTGAACTATCTGTAATGATTGGGAGGTTAGAGCACATGCAGGACTGCTGGTGTGTCTGCTGCACACTTTTTGCTATGGAGGACTCTGGAGTAGCAAGTGTTGCAAGAACTTCTAAAGGCGATATATGAATTTTTAAAAGGTATGCCATCGTTACCGTAATCTTTTAGAAGTTCTTTTTAGGAAACAAAGATATGTGATGCCAGCAACCCCCTGTGATCCTGTTTTTTCTGCTTAATCCCCTGTTTGACCAGAGAGAATAGCCTGAAGAGTTTTCTACTGGACCAGGAGCTTGGAGTCAGGAGCCTGGAGTTTGGAGCCGCCTACGAAAGTGAACATGGTTCACTTAGTTCACCAGACTGCTGTTTGCCACAGAAGTCTGATTAACCCTGAGGAATAAAGCAGCAGATTTGGAATGAGCTTCTGTTTATAGAGTGTACAGCACTGACAGTACTGTGGTTGAAAACATATTGTTGTTACTGAGGAGGTGTTTTGGGGTTGAAACAGAAGCAGTCCCCTGAGTATCCTGGTTATCTGCGAGAGCCCAGGGCTGTCTCACAAGGGCTTGTACAAGCCTGAGTTTAGTTGCTATTTGGGTGAATTTCTTTCGATTCAATGTCACACCAAAAAAAAAAAAAACTTGTTTTTACACCCAGATTCAGCATGCTCAAACTATTGTTTTATTATTGTTAATCTTAGATTTTGTTAGTACACAACCTCGTTAGTTTTTTAGAGTTTTTGTTAAACACTATTAAAGTGCAGAACGAGACTGCGGGGACTGTGCATGAGGTGTGACAATACCCAAACTCAAAAATAGCATAGAATAGTGTAATTATAGTCAAAACTTCATACTTAAAATAACATCCTTTTTTATTTTTATTTTAGTCACATCTAGATTTATTCTCTACACTGAGTTTTAAATTTGGCACCAGTGCTGGTCATTTGGCCTCCTTTACTAACATAACATGCATGCGCTGGCATTTTGGAATTCACCCCTCCAACGGCTTCTGTGTGAGAAAGAGCTGCTTTAACACCGAGCCACGCTTGTTGTTTTTTGCTTATGAGCTGGTAATTCTCTTGGTATAAAAAGAGTATGTTGATTTATTGCACTAATACTGCTTTAGTACTACCGATTTTATGCTTGGTTAAACTTTGTTTTTTTGCCAGTCGATGATCTTGCAACTTTGCCATGCTATGTAGGTCCGTTGGACATTGTTGATTCCGTGGTAACTACTGTTGCTGCCTGTGCAAGGAAGCCTATTAAAAATGGCTTCAGGATCACTTAAAGGGAATTCATACGTTCCCCTATGAAATTATTGTAAAGGTTACTATGAGGATCCAGTATGTAAATTGCTGGGTTATTTTTAGAAAATTTTTAGTAAGACAGAAAAATACTTATTAAATAGGGATATGGAGGCATCCATTTTGTGGACAGGAAGGATGTTGTGGTGATGTCACTGCCTCATCATGTCAATAGTATGCAATGCAGCAGGTGAGAACAGTTCAACTGTGCTGTTAGGGATTTTACTATATTCTGAAGATCACCCTAAATTGTATGTTTGGTAGAGTACAAGAAAATAATCCAGTGCTTTTCTTCATGATTGAACAGGATTCCTGTCTGTAGGAGCTATTTGTTTTAACCTGCTTCATTGTACACTGTTAGAGCTGGTGAGGCAGTGACATCATCACAGCACCCTTCCTGTCCACAAAATGGATGCCTCCCACATCCCTATTTAAAAAAAGTATCTTTCTGTCTTACTGAAGACATTTTCTAAAAGTAACCCAGCAATTTACATACTGGACCCTCATAGTAACCTTTACAATAATTTCATAGGGAATCCTATAGATTCCCTTTAAGTAAGCACACAGTTTTTTTTTTTGTTTTTTTTTTTTCAGATTCCACCTAGAAATGGTAAGATATATTATTATACTTATGAAACTGTGGGACTTCTAAGCTTTTTAATCTGTAGCAGTCAGAGTGAAGAAAAAGAGAAGTAAGCATTAAGCCACGACGAAGGTGGCATCTAATGGGGAATTAATGCATGGTTGGGAGGGTTGTGGTACGAGGCCGTAGGCCAAGTGCCTACAACGGCCCAACCATGCATTCATTGCCCATTAGATACCACCTTCGGGAATGGCTTGATGCTCTTGTAACATGGTTTTCAGGAAGATTTGGTTACTATGACTGTTATTTGTGTACTGGAAATAAAATAATACTGACAAATTTTTCTTTGTTTTGATTTCTTTCCTGTATTTTTTCAACATTACAGAGACTGCGATTTATGTGGTTATGTACTGAAATCAATAACAAATGTACATATCAAGACAACATATGTGAACAGTTATTTAACATTTTGCAGATCTGCGCGGCTATTATTTTTATTGCTGCCGTGGGAGGTGTACTGTTTCGTTATTTCTCCATCACAGTATCTCCGAGCGATTCTAATTAGCATATTCTTCCCTGTGTGTGCAGCGAGTAGCCATTCTGTGTGCTACTTGCTGTATTCCGTTCGTTTCCACGGTGCTTTGTTTTTCACTGAGTTGCAGCTGTTTGCTGTCTCGTCCCTCGCACGCTCAGCTACCCAGCTACTACTGTTGTAATATTTTTCTGTTACTACCATCCCTATTTCTCTAGAACAGTCATTGGCAGTTGGGTGGCTGGGACAGACCGGTGTACCTCGCGTCTGATCTTAGTGGTATTTCTGCTACACTGCTTTTTTACATCTCTGGATTGCTATTCTACTTGTCTTTGAAGACGGCATTATTACTACTATAACGGCGTCTTAAAAGCATGGCATATGATTGGTTTTTGGTGACTTACTTTACTTGTTTTGCTACTACTGATGTTTGCCATCTTACTATTTGCTCTCTTTCGGACTGCGATCTTCTGTGTGCCCCTCTCATACAGTCAGATCACTGGCTGCGACAAAGAGGCACTTCCGTTCTACTGCTTTTTTTCTCTACTTCATTACTGCTGTATTTTGCCACCATGGCACAAATCAGTATTTCAGTTTGGGGACGGCATTATTGTAAAATTAATGCAGTCTCCAAAGTTCGTCATGTGATGCCTTTCGTCCAATGCTGATTCCTATTTTCCGTGTCTGTAACTTAGCCATGTTACAAAAACCTTTGGAAAATACAAGAACTCAGGAAAAGAAGTCGACAAGGAAGCATTCAGAGAAAAGCTGAAGGAAGCGGTTAAAATGATAGACAGCAAAGGCACAAACAGAAGTGAGGATAGCGCCAGGAGTAACCAAAGGAGACAAATCCTTCTACAGATATATCGGGAAGAAGAGAGGGAACAAGGGAGGAATCATAAAACTGAAGAAGGGAAATGGAAGCCACACAGATGGAGATAAAGAAAAAGTGGAAGTCCCGAATGAATACTTCTGCTCGGTCTTCACTCAGGAAGAAGATGGCAACAGACCAGTACTGAACAGAAGGGAAAACACTGCTGGAGGAGTAGGAACAAGTCCATTCGTAGAACGAGTCCTGGATGAGCTCAACAAACTGTGGGTAGGCAAAGCTATAGGACCCGACAGCATACATTCAAGGATATTGAAGGAATTTGGTACGCAGGGCTCCAGATAAGATTTTTTGGGATGAGTATTTTACTCCTCATTTTGGAAGTTAAGTGAGTAAAACCAAATTCAGATGTGTACAAATGTCTGGACGGAGTGCAGTAAGGAGTGCATCTTCATAAACAGTGTAGTTGTTTTCTAGATGAGAACTGATCAGGTGCCAACAGTGCTGTAGCGAATGTTGGCAGGTAGGAGTAATTTATTCACTAGTTTAAAATACAGTAAGTAAAACAAAACTGGGATAGTTGAGTGCCATAAATCTGGACAAAAAACTACTTTTGAATTACCAGTTATATTATAAAGCACTATTCTGTGGAGTGTGCAGCATTTACAAATTGGGCGAGTATTGGTACTCATTAAAAAAAATTTCTGAAGAGTATTTCCTAATTTTATCTTAGTAAAATAAGTAAGTGCTCTCCTTATCTGGAGCCTTGTTGGTACAGAATTGGCTGCACCACTAGCTGAACTCTTCAACAAATCTCTAAAAATGTGGGTGGTTCTGGAGGAGAGCCACAGTGGTGCCATTACACAAAAACAGGAGCAAAGATGAGGCAGGAAACTACCAGCCGGTCAGCCTCACCTCGGCGGTGGGCAAGTTGATGGAATCCCTACTAAAGGGGTGGATTTTGTATTTTCTAGAAGCAAGCAAGCAGTTGGACCCAAAGCAGCACAGTTTTACTGCTAGATGGTCCTGCCAAACCATCTTGGTTGAATTTTTTTTTAAATTGGTCACTAAGACCATGGACCGGGGGGCATGGTCGATGTGGTCTATCTGGACTTCAGCAAGACCTTCGACTTGGTCCCCTACAGAAGATTGATAAACCTGGGCGATGGGCACAGAATAACAGTCTAGGTAAGAAACTGGTTAAGTGGGATAATGCAGAGTATTGGTCAGTGGAGAGTTATCGGAGGAAGGAATGGTGACAAATGGCGTGCCACAGGGATTGGTGCTGGGACCGATCTTGTTCAGTGTGTGTATATCAGTGACACTGCTGATGGTCTAGAGGGGAAAGAGTGTCTGTTCGCAGATGACACAAAGCTCTGTGGTAGAGTTGATACACCAGAAGGAACACAAATTATGAAGGAGGACTTGCTGCGATTGGAAAAATGGTCACGTGACTGGCCGCTAAATTTCAATGCAAAGAGGTGCAAGGTGATGCACCTGGGAAAGCGGAACCCAGGTGCAGATTACCATCTGGGAGAGGAGAAGCTAATATTTTCAAAACAGGAGCGTGACCTGGAAGTCATCATCGCTGACTACTTGAAGATGGGTAGGCCATGCGAAAAGGTGGCACAGAAGGCAAGTGGCATTCTGGGTTGTATAGGGAGAGGCATCACTAGCAGGAGACATGAGGTTATTTTGCCACTATATAGAAACAGACTTTGAGGGCAGATAAGGACCACTTGGCCCACCTAGTCTGCCCATTTCCCTACCTACAGGATAAGCTGCAGATCCTAGTTAACCAACAGCCTATCTTTTTCCTACCCCGTCACAAACATTGCCTTATGCCTGTCCCATGTATTCTTGAATTCTCCCACAGTTTTAGACCCCACAGCCTCATCAGGAAGGCTGTTCCATGCGTCCACCACCCTCTCTGTGAAAAAATACTTCCTCACATTGCCCCTGAACCGCGCCCTCTGCTCTTCAAATTGTGTGCCTGTTCTGCACATCTCTTTTCTGAAAGATGCTACCTCTTGGGCTTTGTTGATTCCACTGAGGTACTTAAAAGTTTCTATCATGTGCCCCCTTTCCTCCTTTCCTCAAGGGTGTACATTAAGCTCCTTTAGTCTCTCCTCTTATGGCTTCTCTTGCAGACCCTGCACCATTTTAGTTGCCCTCCTCTGGACTGTCTCTATCCTGTCTGTGTCCTTGGAGGAGGGGTCTCAGAACTGGACTCAGTACTCAGATGGGGTCTCACCAACTGTCTGTACAGAGGATAACAACTTCTGTTTCTGCTGGTGATGCCTTTCCCTATACATCCCAGTATCCCCCAGCCCTTCTACTGCCTTCTCACATTGCTTGCTAACTTTAAGGTCATCAGATATGATTACCCCCAGGTCCCTTTCCATTTTTGTTGTAGTTATTACCCCCAATTGTGTAATCTTCCCCTGGGTTTTTGTTTCCCAGGTGCATTATTTTGCACTTCTTTGCATTGAATCCAAGCTGCCATACTTCTGACCATTCCTTCAACCTTTCAGGTCCCTTTTCATCCTTTCCACGTCTCCCTGTGTATCAACCCTGTTGCAGATCTCTGTCCTCTGCAAAGAGGCATACTTTTCCTTCCAGTCCCTCTGTAGTGTCACTTATAAAGACATTAAAAAGGACTGGACCCAGTACTGAACCCTGCGGTACCCCACTCGTAACCCCTCTTTCTTCAGAGTGGACTCCATTTACAATTACCTTCTGTGTCCTGTTGTCCAGCCAGTGTTTTACCCAGGATACCACCCTGGGACCCACTCCCAGGCTGGTTAATTTGACTATTAATCTTTTGTGTGGGATTGTGTCAAATGCCTTGCTAAAGTCTAGGTAGGCCATGTCCACAGCCCCTCCTTGGTCTACTACTTTGGTCACCCAGTCAAAGAAATCAATTAGATTCGTCTGACATGACCTTCCTGCTGTGAACCCATGCTGCCTTGGGTCCTGCGCCCCACTGGCCTCTAGGTACTCAACAGTTCTTTCCTTCAGAAGTGATTCCATCAATTTTCCCTACCACAGAGGTCAAACTGACAGGTCTGTAGTTTCCTGTCTCTGTCTTGGTCCCATTTTTGTGAAGGGGACTCGCATCTGCCTTCCTCCAGTCCTCGGATACCACACCATCCTCCCATGATTTGTTAAAAAGGGTAGTCAGTGGTTTCACTAGTTCTCCCCTTAATTCTTTTAGAATCCTGGGGTGAATTCCATCAGGCCCCATTGCTTTGTTCACCTTCAGTTTTATGGGGTTCTTTCAGAACCCCTTCTTCTGTGAAAGGACTGGGATCGATTTCCCCCTATCCAGAGTGCTTCTGTTACTTGAATTAGGCACCCCCCCATCTCCTCTTTTGTGAATACTGAGCAGAAATATTCGTTCAGTATCCCTGCTTTTTCATTGTCCCCCTCTGCCCACCTACCGTCCATTCTGTTCAGCCTCACTATCCCTCCCTTTGTCTTTCTATGCTCCCTGATGTACCAGGAAAAGTATTTATCCCCATTCTTAACCGAGTTGGCTATCTTTTCCTCAGTTTGGGCTTTTGCTATTCTAACTTCCCTCCCTGCTTCCTTCTGCCTTAACTAGTACCGCTATCTGTCATGCTTCTTCTGTGTTTTCCTATACTTCCTGAATGCCATCTTTTTCTCCCTGACCATCCCTGCCACTTCTTTTGAGAACCGTAGTGGCTTCTTC
The DNA here is from genome assembly GCA_016271365.2 of Neoceratodus forsteri. Classification (NCBI taxonomy): domain Eukaryota; kingdom Metazoa; phylum Chordata; order Ceratodontiformes; family Ceratodontidae; genus Neoceratodus; species Neoceratodus forsteri. Next base: position 1,731,373,802 of record CM057456.1, read on the forward strand.
TTTCATTTTGATTTGCTTATTTGCTTCACACAAAGGCTTGTTGCCTCTGTGATGGCAGATTTGATGTTTCCCCATTGTTGTTCCACCCCTCCTTCTAGCCTGTTTTCTAGTGCTTTCCTAAGGCACTCTCCCATCTTGCCAAAGTCAGCCCTTCTGAAGTCCAGTACCCTCACTTTTGTATGGCTTGACTCTGTAGCTGAGTTTATCGTGAACCACACTGTTTGATAGTCATTTGTTCCCAGATGGCAACCCACTTCTAGATCGGAGATCCTTTCATTGTCCCAATTTGAGAGTACGAGGTCTAAAATTGCTCCCTCATGAGTGGGTTCCAAAACTATCTGTCTGAGGCATGCCACTTGTAGGGCACTCGAGAATGGCCCTGCTCTTGGATGTGGCTGCAGCAAATGTGCTCCAGTTAACATCTGGCATATTCAGGTCTCTCATCAACAGTATCTCCCTTTCTCTGCCATCCTAAAAATGCCTTCTGTCATATCTTTGTCCATTTCTTCCCCCTGACATGGGGGTCTGTATACAACCCCTATGCGGATTGTGGTGCCATTTCCAGTCTCTAAGGTGACCCACAGTGCCTTCTCTCCTCCCTGTTTACTCTTTTGTTCAGTTGCTTTTATCCCTTCCCTTACATAGAGAGCTACTCCTTCCCCTCTTCTCCCCTCCCTATCTCTCCTGTAGGTTGTGTACCCTGGTATGTTAACATCCCAGTCATGGTTCTCTGTGTACCATGTTTCTGTGACTGCTACGATATCCAGGCATCCCTCTTCCATCAAGGCCACCAGTTCAGGGAGCTTGTTGCCCAGACTACAGGCATTGGTACTCATTACCCTCCATTTTCTGATGGCCTTACTCCTTTTTGCCCTATCCCTGTCTTTATTGCCTTTGTCACTTTCTCCATTTAAATCCCTTGTGAGGTCCTACCTGGAGTACTGTGTCCAGTACTGGAGGCCCCACTTCGAAAAGGACATTGATAATTTGGAAACAATGCAGAGGAGGGCAATGGAAATGGTTCACTGCCTCCACCATGAAACTTATGAGATAAGGCTGAGGAAACTCAACCTTTTCTCCCTGGAGCAGAGAAGGGAAAGGTGGGACATGATAGAAGCGTTCAAGTACTTTAAAGGTCTCAGCAATGTGCAATCACAGGACTTTTTCAGATCAGCAGCTGTAGCAGAACAAGAGGGCACGACATGGTAGGTTCAGGAGTAATATTAGAAAGTCCTTTTTCACTGAAAGGGTGGACCAGTGGGAGCAAAAACGGTAAAGGAATTTAAACTAACATGGGACAGACCCGTAAATAAGTTAGAGTAATTACTGGGGGTTCCATGGGCACATTAGATGGATCTTGTGATTCCCATCTGCCAGCTCTTTCTGTGTATCTATGTATGAGTTAAAAGACTGAGTTTATCTTAAACACTAATAATTAACTTAGTTTATTGTTCGATAAAATGTCATTACACAGGCAAGATTAAATACAATTATTACAAACGTTATATTTTAAATAGATAATTTTACATATAATATATTCTGTTGGCTCATAAATACATCTGTAGATCTGTAAAATAACCATTCCAGAGTAATCCCAGCCTTTGAAAAGAAGCCTTCGTTACATTCATTCATTATTCACAATCCGTACATGTTTCTTTCTAATTTTTGTTATTTCTATCAGGAACATTGCTAGGTTATTCAGCAAGTCATCATTTTCAGAGTTATACAATAAATCCAAGATATATCTAGAAGGGAAGCCCATGCCTTTCAGATATTGTCCTAGGTATCTGTATCTGAGTTCAGAGTACCAAGAACAACGAAGTGTGACATGTGCAAGATCTTCTTCATTCAGTGCACAGTAACATGTGATCCTATTTGTATTTCCGTTGTTACAGTATATCTAGTTTTCAGAATGTTACTGGGAAATCTGGGAAATACCTCAAATCTGAATTTGGTTAATATAAACCTGAGTTCTGGAAAGTGAACAGAATTCAGGTAGTATTTTAAATTGTGTTCCCTAGAGTTTTTTACAAGCCAGAGTGTAATAATAGACTTAATTTCAGCATATGTACTACATAATGGGGGGGGAGGGGGGTTAAAAAACCTGCTTGCGTGGAGTTATAGCCAGCAAGTTATTGGTGCATTAATAGTGATTTTTGTGGCCATGTATTTAGGAAAACCTAGACCCACCCACTTTTTATCCAGTCCATAAATTTTCCTAGTAGGTTTGGGTAACAATGATTTTTTTTATTTTTTAAACAGAATAAGATTTTTTTTACTCCGTTTTGTCTACTTTTATTCCAGCATCTATATTTACTTCCTAATTGTGGATTGCATATGCTCCTTGTATTTGCTGCCTTGCCTGCATTCATTATGTACATCTGACCAGAGGGCTCTATATCTGTGTCCTGGGCCTGTCCTTCATGTAAAACAAAAAAGAAAACAGTAGAATAATCAAGATTCACTAACAACCAAGAACTTCCTCAGAATTTCTTCCTGCAAGCCTGATAATATCCTTTAAAGAGACCCACCAACATAAAACTGGAAGCCCTTGCACCATATATAAAGGTGCCTTACTGCCAAAGGATCCCGATATCGTGCATATTCCCGAAAAGTGTTTTGCTGATAAAAAGTTATTTCCCTCATAAAATTCTGTATACCAGGTCCCAAGGACTTCCCGCAATGGACAGCGACTTTTCGATCCGTTTTTAGTAATATAATGGCCAATGGCAATGAAACTTGGGCACTGATCGACTAACAAGGCCCTTGTTAGTCAACCGGTGCCCATATTTCATTGCCAAGTGGCCATTATATTACTAAAAACAGATTGAAAAATCGCCGCCTATTCAGTATAATGGAGCGTGTCTCCGCACTCTCACTGGTATCTCGTCATCACGTCCATGAGTATGGGGGCGGAGCGTAGGTGGAACTTATGACCGGGAAGTCCTTGGGACCCGGTATGCAGAATTTTATGAGGGAAATAACTTTTTATCAGCAAAACACTTTTCAAGGATATGCTTGATATCTGCGTCCTTTGGTGGCAGGGCGCGTGTGTGTGTGTGTGTGTGTGTGTGTGTGTGTGTGTATGTATATGTATATATATGTGTATGTATGTGTGTGTGTATATTTATAGTTTATATATAAGGTGCAGGGGCTCATCGTGGTGAGTCTCTTTAAGACTTCCTCGGTGGAATTGTTGATCAAATCTGGTAACTTTAAGACTTGCCTTTGAATTGAACTACTGTGACTATTCACCTTGAAAAGGATCCATCTGGTCCCTGAAAGTCTTTTTGTTCGTGCTTTTTTTTTTTGTTTCGTTTTTTGAAGCTTTTAAAGATCTTTTTGGATTGGTACCCGTTATCTCCTGATCACTTTAGAACTTATATGCACTTTTGCTTGCATTTTTGAATAAGGTGTTATTGATAAATCTTGTAGTGGAATATTCAGGAACCCATGATGAATACTAGAAGTGGTAAAATGTTAACTGTTCCACAAAAGGCAGGAAACCCCAAGAAGGGCTTTGTGTTTGAGGGAAATTTACAAATTACAACCTCAACACCAATTGATAAATAACTCTTGAAACAGAACCTAAAACGAATAGCATAAATAAAAAAGCCCCAGAAAAAAATCAATACAAAATAGGGGAGCACAAAACCACAGGCAAAGAGTGAAACAAGGAAGAAGAATTACAGGAAGGATATAGTAGAGGAGGAGACAAAAACTCTAGGCTCATTATCCTGGAAAATCAGAATAAAAGCCCAAAAGGGAGAACAAATTATAACATCTCAGTAAATCAGGTTAAAATCAAAGAGGAAACAAAAAACAGACATTTGGACATCTACTGTTACCACTCAAACAATTTCTCAAAAAGTGATGACACTTTTTTCCCCAAAAAAGAGCCAACCAAGATAGAAAATATAAGACTAACAAACCCTACAACTATATAAAGTATAGAAAATGTAGAACATGTAGAAATAATAGAAGATAGCCAAAAGGAACTTGAGCAGTCTGAAAGTGAGCAAGAAAACGCAAAAGACACCAAAATTAATTTATTTAGCCCTTTTAAACTTAACGGAATTCTAGCATCTTAGATGCTTCAAGAAAATCCCAGATGAATGTTTCCATATTGGCTGGTTCACCAAACACTGTTTTTCAAAATCTGGACAAGGACCTTGAATAAATTTGGAACCAGATTTGTTAGCACAACGCCCTGACACTTCATCAAAATAAACAGTAAAAGCCTTGGCACATCCAGTAATGCCTAATATTGTTTTATTTGAAGCCCTTAATGACATCAGAGGTAAATCTGACAGATTAACCTCTGTAATATTTATTTAGAAAAACTGGGCAAGAAAATGTGATGTGTAACACCAGCTAAGGCAACAAAGATTATTTTTCTCCTCAGTTCATATTCCAGATACAGTTAAAGAATACTTAAATACACAAAAGAAGAAGAGGAAAAATACAAGGCAAGAGAAAGAACAAAAAAATAAAAAAAAATTAATACAAAATATTCTCTTAAAAAAAGGGGGAAGTGAATCATGAAATGACACCTGCCTTTATACCTGTTCCTTTAAAACTGCAAGTTTGATAGAAAAGAAAATAACTACAATAAATCCCTCTATAGATAAACCAACAGATTCTGAAATTAAGCCAAATAAAAAAAAAAAAAAAATGAAATAAGTACTCTGACATGGTATATAGAAAAAATCAAGTAACATTTATTTATTAAGCGCCTTTCAAGTACCAAGGCGCTGTACAATAAAATACACAAACAATACAATCAAATAATCAAACATCCATAAATAATTAAAAACCATCACAAAAAGCCTGATAAAACAAATATGTTTTGAGCTCCGATTTAAAACTCAAGACAGGCATGCTCTTAATCAACGAGGTGAGAAATTCCACAGGGTAGAGGCAGCATGAGAAAAAGCCTGCTTCCAGATGGTTTCTTGAACCTGAATCTCTGCAATCCCGGCGGCAGATCGGAGTGGCGGAGGGCAGTAGGGAGTAAGGAGATTTTGCAAATATCGGTCTTTGTTCACATAGGGCTTTATAGGTCAGTAACCCGACCTTAAAGGTGATCCGCCACTGTACTGGCAGCCAGTGCAGTCCACGCGCTGGGCGTAATGACGGCTGGTTCTAGATGGCGCGAATTAAAGTCTGGCCGCATTCTCGCGGCTGCTGGCGACAGATATAAACCCTGTAAGCCCTAGGTGAGGGCATTGCAGTAATCAAGGCAGGAGGTTACCAAGGCGTGGACCAATGTAGGGAGCTCAGCCAGAGGAACCAGGTGTTTCACCCGGGCGATATTCCTTGGATGGTAAAAGGAAGATTTGACAACGGCAGACACCTGTAATTTCAGGGTCAAACTGCTGTTAAAAATAATGCCCAGGTTACGCACCCGGTCTGAGGTCGCGAGCTGGACACCATCAAGCCATAAGCCCAAGAGGTGCCCAGCCCCTAGACCTGCCTCCGGACAACCCAGGTCCACAACCAACACCTCGATCTTATCCAGATTCAACCTCAGCCAGATAGTGCCCATCCAATTCTTGATCTTGGCTAGACAGTTGTTCAGCACGGAGATCACATCATCTTGTCCGGGAATAAAGGACATATACAGTTGGGTATCATCTGCATAGCAGTGAAACCCAAACTGTATCACCTAATGATATCTCCTAAGGGCAGCATGTACACTGCAAATAACATGGGCGCCAGTATGGAGCCCTGCGGCACCCCACAGGACGGGGAGAGCATCAGAGGAATAAATTCCAGTGCCAACCCTCTGTGACCTGCCCATGAGGAAGGATCAAAACCAATTTAGGACTGTTGCAGACAGTCCACAAAGAAGTCGAAAGCACTCCAGAAGCACACCATGGTCAACAGTGTCAAACGCCGCCGAGAGATCAAGAAGGACTAAGATAGTACAAGCCTTTCAATCTCTTGCAATTAGATCATTTAAAGCCCGAACAAGAGCGGTCTTGGTGCTATATCTTTTCCTAAACCCAGATTGGAGAACATCATAGACATTTTGGGTTATAAGATGGTCATCTAGCTGCAACGCAGCCACCTTCTCAATAACCTTACCCACAAAAGGTAGGTTAGAGACAGGTCTGTAGTTAGCTGGACAGTCTGGGTCCAAGGAGGGTTTTTTGAGGAGTGGTCGAATGACCGCCTCCTTAAGGGGATCAGGAAAGACCCTCTTCTCCAAGGAACTCCAGACGATTTCAGCAAGGAGCGGGCAGATAGCATCTACGCAACCTACCAATAGTGGCGCAGGGCCCGAATCCAAACTACAGCTGGTTGGTCGCAAAGTCTGGACAATCCTAACAATGTCCATGAATTCTGGCTGGCTAAAGTCAGACCAGGTAGGATGGGTGCTCGCCACCTCCCTCTGATCTCCACAATCCCTCATAGAGAGAGTTGGGCCAATACCCGACCTGATGCTGGCAAACTTATCTGCGAAGAATTGAGTGAGCTGATCACACTTCATTTGTGAAAAATCTCTTCCAGACTGAAGACCGACTGGATTGCACAGTCTGTCCACAGTCTGGAAGGGCTGAGCCGGTCGATTCCACACAGCAGCAATTTCCCTGGACAGGAATTCTGCCTTCTTACGGGAGATTGCCAATTGATGGCTCTTTTTTAGTGTTTCATCAATCTAAGCCTGTCAGCATCCAGGCCGGATTTCCGCTAAGCTCTCTAGCCTTCGACCCACTCTTCTCAGTTCCTTCAAGGACCCATCAAACCAAGGGGTCCTTGGGCGCAGAGTGAGTGGGCGAACACGAACAGGAGCAATTAGGTCCAGGGCGTCACCCACTGCCTTATTATAGGCCAGTACAAGACCCCCTGGACACATGCATTTATTCGATAAACCTGATAGGTCCAGCACCGCCAATAGGCCCTCTGGGGTAACTCCCCTTAAAGGGCGGTACTGGACCATCTCCATAGGGGCAGACCTACTTCGGGGTGCCCCGAAACTGAACCTTATGGTGTGATGGTCTGACCAACTGACTGGTTCCACCCCCAGGTCCATGATTTCCATCCCCAGGAGGAACACAAGATCCAAAGAGTGACCCCCTATATGGGTAGCAGAGGTAATCACCTGTGTAAGGCCCAGCATAGTCATAAGCTGGAGATTATTTCCAAATTGCAAGAGTTCATCGTCGACCCAGGCATTGAAGTCACCCAGAATTAACCATCTGGGCGACTCCAAAGCCATGTCGACCATAAAGTCCGCGAACTCCTTCAGGCAGTCTCCTCCATCACCGGGTGGACGGTAGATGAAGAGTGTCCTGAACCCTGCACCTGCTCCCAGGATACACTCAAAGGATCGAGTGCACCCCACTTGCACATCCACAAGGCCCAGTTCTGTTTTTAAACATAATGGCTACACCCCCGCCCCTACGATCCAGTCTCGGGCAGTGTATCACCGAAAACCCAGCTGGAACAGCAGATGCCAAGATAGGGCCTGCATTTTCATCTAGCCAGGTCTCGGTGATGCAAGCCAGGTCAGATGTTTCAACAAGATCAGCTATAATAGCCGTCTTGTTCCTAATCGATCTGGCATTGCACAACACCGCCTGGGTTGGATGGGTCATCGAGGAAGATCCTGGGACCTTCCCACTATTTGTGGAGCCCTTGGGTATGGGGCAAGGCAGGAGAAACCCTTTTCCTGAACCCGTTTCGCCCCAGGACATCTCCTGGTCCCCACAACCTCTGTCCGTCCACACCTCTCCATTATCCCACCATGCCCGGATCACGCCCCCTTCAATCGATTTTTGACTATCCCCAGGGCTCAGCATCTCTTGCACACCTCAGCTGGTAATGGGGGGACAGTTAAAAGGATGTAGATCTCTGAGCATGGTGGGAGAATAATGCCTGACCATCTTAAAACCCTCCCAACACATTTCAGAATTCAGCAATTAACGAATTAAACCCCCAAAATTTCCAATCAAATAATTTCACTCTACAGTATCACCCACCTATATACAGTCGCCTTCGATGGGGTGCCTCTCACACAACCCCACCAAAGATCCAAGCAACCAACACACTCACTACAATCACACACCAATTCACACAACTATCAGTCCCCTCGACATAAACAGTATAAACCCCACAAACTAAAAATGAACAGAAAATATTACAGCAGGCCCAATTTGGCTGCTGCCTCCAGCATGGATCAGATCTCTGCTGCCTCCCAAAGCCTTGCCCGGTGTGGATGGCTCTGACTAAGCCTGCACTGCTCAGCTGGTCTGCCTGGAAGAAAGCTCCTCTACCCTGCAAAGTGCATGCCCAATTTGTGTGCTGCCTCCAGCACGGATCCGATCTCTGCTGCCTCCCGAAGCCTTGCCTAGTGTGGACGGCTCTAACTAAGCCTCCACCTGCACTGCTCAGCTGGTCTGCCTGGAAGAAAGCTCATCTACCCTGCAAAGGTACGACAAGACTCAGCCATCAGGTTCAGTTTTTGGCGCATTCCACAGCAACATCCTGATTGGACACTGCCCTCTGTTGCTGCATCTCGAGTGGTTTTTCCCCTGGCTAATTCTTCCTGATGCCACAATTGCTCCTTATACTTAAAACTACTGTTTTCTGAGTTTTTTTTGTTTGTTTGTTTTTTCAAGTCACAGTTGCTTTACTTGCTATATACCTTCTTTGTACTGCTTCCCTACTAAATCCTATTTTACCTCACTTGGTTCCTCTCTTGTCCAGTGGCATCACAAGGTGGGAAACTATTTCTGGTGCTTTTCTGCACACTTTGGGTCCCACTCTCATTAGGGTGGCACCCCATATCATACCCCTGGACTCCCCACCACGGAGCTTCCTCTCATCACACTTGGCATGGTCGCCAGTGTCGATGTAACATACTGCACCCCTTTCTTCCCATGGAAGCTGCACCACAGCAGGCTGCACGTGAAACATGGAAGTTGTCTGTCCTCTATTGACCCCACTGTTGTTGTGCTGCTTAAAAGTCTCTCTGTTCTTACAGGCCATGTTAAAGTTTGTCTAAAGAGAAAATCTTGTCCCCTTATACTCTATTTACTACAACAACTCCTGAAATGCCTCATTTTTCTTCTTCTCCTTATTTCTGGGAGTGTACACCCTAATCCAGGCCCTCCTTTATGTGGAGTCAATGGCAACAAAAAACAGGGTACCCTTGTCCTAGCCAGTATGAACATCTGCAGTCTGTTTATATAAAAAAAAAAAAAAAAAATTGATGCCCTCACTGCTTGGGTTGTAATACACAATCCTGACATCCTGTCAGTCGTCAAAACATGGCTGTCACCATCCACCCCTGACTCTGCCATCACCCTACCAGGCTACTCACTTTTCAGACAGGATAGACGATCTAGAAGAGGAGGTAGCTGTGCCATATACCTTAAGGAGTCCTTGTTGGCCTATCCACTTTCCCTCCCTGAGCCAGCTATGGATATTCAGATCCTTGCTGTTAAGGTAATGCTCGGTGCACTCAATACTGGCTCTGTCTATATTCCCCCAGACCTTGCCGAACAGGGCCTAAAACCCCTAATGAACTGTGTCATGAGTCTAAAACAAGACACAGAAACTATCCTGTTAGGTGACTTTAGTGTCAACTGGCTCTCATCAGGTGCCAGGAGGCATAGGGATGAGTTAACAGGCCTGAACTTTACGCAGTTAATAACAACTCCAACCAGGATAAACTATAAGACTGGGACTAGCAGACTCCTGGACTGGGTCCTAATGAATCGTCCAACACACATCTCCCATTCTGAAGTATTGTCCGACACTATTGGTGATCACTCTCCTACCAAGTGTTATTGGTCTAACAAATGTATCAAGCCCTTGCCAGAACAGTCACAAGTAGAGTGCTCTTCCATGGCCACCTACAGCCACTAAAGTCTCTCCTCAGACAACAAGACTGGTCTTACATTGAAACCGCACCTGATATTGACTCTGCTCTACAATACTTCATTGAACGTTTTAATGAAGCCTTTGACATCCACGCCCCTTTTAAGACACATAGGATCAGGGGACTTGATAATCCCTGGATCTCTTTTAGCCTTGTGGCTCAAATGAAAGATCGTGACCACCTCCGGCATAGGGCCAGGACCTCTGGCAGCCAACCTGACATACAGGCCTATAAGATGGCCAGGAATGCATGTACTAAGGCTATCCATAAGCACAAAGCGCGTTACTATAAGGACATCCTTGCCAAGACCTGGGGTGGTGGGGAAAAAATTCTGGGAAAACCTCTCGAAAATCACTGGGAAAGCATTCAAATGGGCTCCAACTATGTTAAATGTTGATGGGTCTATCACCCATGACCCCGTGTTAATTGCCAACACATTTAATTTATCCTTCACAGACCTTAGCCAGACTCTGCCCCCAAATTTCTTTGAACCACCCAGCACAGCTCCTACATCCACCAAATCAGAAGAGGCCTCTACCCACCCATATTTCTACTTCAAAGCTATCTCGGAAAGCGAGACCAAGACCTACCTATGTAAAGTTCTAGGAGGAACAGGGACAAGCAGTGATTCCCTTGACCTAAAACTTCTTACCCTAGCTCTAGATGAAGTCCTATCCCACACTTACCAAGCTTCTCAATCACTCCCTCATACTTTTACAGTTCCCCCAGATCTGGAAATTTGCACTGGTTACAGCAGTTTTTAAGAGTGGGGACAGATTACTACCTGGGAATTATAGGCCAATATCTATTCTTCCCCCGCTGTCCAAAGCACTTGAAAGGATTGTTGCTGACCAGTTTGTGGATTACCTGGAAAAATACAACCTACAGTGTGTCCAACAACATGGTTTTCGGAAAGGGCACAGCACATCTACAGCCCTACTGGAATTCATAGGTTTCATTCACCATACTCTTGATCCGGGTCAACTTGTTGGTGCAACCTTTATTGACCTGTCTAAAGCATTTGACACGGTCAATCACCATTTGCTGATACAGTACATCAACTTTCTGGGCTTTGTATATCTTCAGAAGCCCTAAAGTGGTTCACCAGCTATCTAGCAAACTGCACACAGCAGGTGAGAATAGGGTCTGCCCTTTCTGCTAAACTGCCTATCTACTCTGGGGTTCCTCAAGGATCGATACTGGGACCCCTTCTATTTAGCATCTTCCTCAATAATTTTCCATCATCCTGTTCCGAACCAGTACTCCTCTGCACGGATGATGCGGTCATTTTCTGAAAGACTGCTGACCCTACCCTCCTTCAGGCCCAACTTCAGAAAAGTTTTACTGAAGCTGAGTCCTGGTTCATCTCTCATAAGTTGGTGCTTAACTGCAACAAAAAAAAACTAAGGTCATGCTCTTCCATGGTACCCACAGCAAGCACAAAGCCAAACAATTGGTGATTAAAAACAGTGCAGGTGTTATCCTTGATCAGACTCGGTCTTTTAAATACCTAGGAGTTACTCTGGATAGTACGCTGTCCTACTCCAACCATGTTGAGAATGTTGCCAAAGTAGTTAACATTCACCTAGGCCTTCTACACAGGCATAAACACTGCCTTACTACCGAAGCCCTCAGATTGGCTATCCAAAGTTCAGTTGTGTCTGTTATTGATGATGGTTTGGTCATTTATAGTTCCGACACAGACACAACCCTACATTGGCTCACCACAGCTCTGAATAAGGCATGCTGTCTACTAACTGGTGCAGTGTATCGTACTCACACTTGTGACCTTTACGAACAAGCAAACTGGCTTCAACTTCAGGCTCGCATTGAATATCAAGCCTGCCTTCTGGCTAAGAAGGTAGATCTTGGTCTCCTACCACCAGGTTCCCTTCAGCTTTTCAGTCCCTTCCGGGGCACTCGGAGCACACAAAGTTCTGTGAGCCAAACCTTTACTGTCCCTCGCTGCCGAACCTCGCTCCGACAGCAATCCATTGCAGTTAGAGCTGCTAATTTATTTAATTCACTTCCTCCTGAGATTGAGACGACTACAACCTTGGGACCATTTAAGCAGAAGCTGCATCAGTTCCTAGTTTCCAGAGCTTCTTGTGACTGCTATTCCTAATCTCTGCTGACAGCTAAATGCACTGGGACCTCCTTCTTTTACCATTTGCCTCTGTATAGCCCTGTGCTTCTGCTGCACTATTCCACTCACAGCACTTCCTCCCTTATCCCTTTCTCATTCCTGCCCTCTTTTCATTCTACCTCATCCCCCCCCTTCCCTTACCCCTCCACTCCCACTTCCCTCCTCTCTCCTCTGTTTCCTCACCTTGTTTTCTCCCTCTACCCCCCACCCTGTGGGTCTTTCCTGCTTAAACTTCATCGTGGCATCTCCCTCCTTGCTCTTATTTTGCTCCTTCCACCCCCCAGTTCACCACCTGTACTTCTCTCCTTGTAAGCCCTTTCACCCCTCTTCAGACAAGGCCACTGGCTGCACTTTACACAATATTTATCTTGCCATATTGTTCTTTTGTTTATGTAACTACTTTCCTCATGTTGTACTACTTACTGAAACCATTGTAATGTGCTATTCTTGTGACTTGACGTGGAAACTTTGTAAAAGAGCCATTGGCTCGAAGGTCTTTCCAATTTGTTAAATAAATAAAAATAAAAATTAACAGAAAATATTACAGCAGTCTGAAAATTAAGTCCAGAGAGCTTGCAGTTCATAGTCAGTTCACCTTTAAAAATCGTGTCACACCTTCCCAGGTATAACAATTTCAATACCAATAATCCAATACTCATTGGCAGTAAATCGGGCAGAGAACTTTAAATGTTTTATGACTCGGCCAAGCGAGCTCTCACCTTCCTTAGTCAGCTACCAGAACTCTCAATCCCAGACTCCACTCTCACTAAGAATCTGAGATATGAGTATGCAGTGAAAACACAAAAAGAAATTCAAACTACAGAACAGCCTACAGAATTTACCTCCATAATAATTTTCAACCAACACTGAAGCTGTCTGGGAACGAAGTTACATTAAGGATTAAGGGTATCTTTCAGAAAAGTTATGAGACAAAGGATGATGCAGTTCTCTTCTCTAGCCACTCAGATCTACTCCCTCTCACTAGCACCCTTCAGCTCAACTTCTCTAAAATCGAATCCTGGTTCACCAGCCACAAACTACTAAAGAATTACAAAAAGACAGACATTGCATTTTGCTAGCACCCACAACAAATACAAATCTGCATACCTTACTGTTTGTAACAGTATCAACCAACTCCTGGAAATGGTCCATGAATTCAAATATCTTGGTATCACACTTGACAGCTCGCTGTCCTATGCCTCCTACGTTAACAAAATCACTAAAGCTGTATACTGCGGAATTGGTGTCCTCTGCCGTCATAGACACTCTCACCCCGAGGCTCTAAGGCTGGCTGTCACTAGTTCCATACTATCTGTTATAGATTATGGCCTTATAATCTAAAGTGCATCATCTGACTCCACACTCAAACAACTTATGATATCACTTAACAAGGCATGTAAGCTTATTACTGGTGCCAGTAAACGGACCCACACCTGTGATCTATATCATCAAACTGACTGGCTTCCCCTACTTGGTAGAATTAAATACCATACCTATCTCTTCACGAAGAAAATCTCTCTCGGATGAACTCCACCTGTTTCCAAGGCACTGCTTCCCCTTGCTACCAACCAACGTAGCACCCGCAACTCTACTAGGGCTGGTTTCTACATCCCACGCTGCCAGACCTCTCAGGCGCAGTGAACTTTCACCTGTAGAGCTCCCACTGGGATGAACAACCTGCCCCCTGAAATTCTCTTAGATCCTAAACTTGGCACTTTTAAAACCAAATTACACGGTCACCTCACAACCCTTGGCTCAAGTGACTGCACCCCATAAACCTAGCTCTGCTTTTGGCCCACCGCCTACCTCACTTCACCCTCCCCCCTCTTGTCAACCTCCTCAATACCCCTGTGTCATATCTTCCCCCTCCCTGCTTATACTCCCGTTTGACAAAGTTCACTACCTCGATGGACTGTATACTAGCTTTGACAGTCTGTGTACAATGACTGCATTATTGTGCTGTAGAAACTCTTGGCCTACTGATAACCACTGTTGCTTGAATATGTAACCAATTGTTTGACTTGTCTTAATATCTTGTGTTCTGTATACTTAACCACATCACTGTTTTATTCCTCTCTGTTTTGCTCACTTCCTGTTCTTCCTATGATTGTTCGTATCCGTCTTACCCATTTGATGTAGAACCTTTGTAAAAGAACCCCTGGTTCAAAGGTACTTGTAATCCTAGTTATGAATAAATAAAAATGAAAAAGGAAACCTTAAAATAATTGCTAGGGCATCTATTTAATGCTGAATTACGGGTTAAAGAAAACTGAGAAGACATAATTTTAGTTCACAGAGATTGCTATGATGAACTGCCAGTATATGCTTTGGTAACTAACATGGAACTTGTGAAAAAAGTTTGGTTCAGACAACAAAGGCTGCATAGCATAGGCCTTGATATGCACCCCCTGTAACATGGCAAACTATAGATAGCAAACTCACAATAGATGGAGAATCAAAGGAAGAGTTATCTTATAAAAGATTTGCCTTAAAACTCGCATCTAAAATGGGACTTCAAGAAACACAACAGGGGTTCATGTCTTGTCACTGTTTGAAATTAATAAACTGTATGGTGAAAATAATGCTATGCTAAGATATTTTGTTATTGCTCTATTGGCAAGTGTCATTGAAGCTGAAATGGAGGAACACACAATGCAAAACGTTTCCAAAAGGAGTAGGGTCCCAAATTCATTTAATATGCACTTCTGATCTTATAACAAAAAGATTATTGTGTGGGGCAGAAAAATTAAAGTGGGAATTTTATTAATAGATGTGAATGATTTAAAAAATGGAGAAACATTATTAAGCCGGGACAAAAAAAGGATTGACTAGAAAGAAGTGTTTCTCTTAGCTCAGGTTCTACTTTTATTGACAATTCTTTTAAAGCTGATGCAAATCTACTCTCATGGAATATAGCTGGTATTTATGGAAAGTTGGCTGATAATGATTGGGTGCAGTTTCTATCCATATTTTATATTATTCTTTTACAAGAGACTTGGGCAGTTGAACCTGTGAATATAAATGGCTTTCAGGAATTTCGTGCTCCAGCAGTCAAACTCAAAAAAAATTTGGAAAGCCTACAGCAGGTCTTAACTACCTATTTCAAAGTAGGAAAAAACATTGTGGTAAAGGAAATTGTAAAACTAGAGCCCAGTTACATAATCATTATTGTAGTGCAGGTTAGAAATATATTTAATATATTTTAATGTTTACATCCTCTCCACCCCAAAACAAAATCTGATCTGAAAACCATCTGGACAAATTTATCTAAGGACATAGATGCTTCCTTCAAGAAGTATTCACATAGCATCATTATTGCAGCTGGAGACTTTAATGCCCGGATAGTCAGTTATAACAATCTAAATATTATGGAAACACAAATGAATTTAGGAGAGTGTTAACCAAGAAAAAGCATGGATAGGTTCAGAAATAAAAATGATTTTGAATTGCAGCAACTAATCCAGGGGAAAGCTTTATTCATTCTAAATGGTAGACTACCTGGAGATTTATCTGGAAACACCACTTATTTTGCACATAATGGACAGAGTTTGATTATATTTTGTGTAACCCAGAAAATTATAACTCTTTAAGAAATTAGGTATCGAACCTAGAGCTGAAAGTGACCATGCCTCTTTGGAACTCACTGTAGATATTGAGGGGAAGCTAATAGCCTAGACGACTTGCATATCCCATTAATTGACTTGAGTATAGCCGGTAAGAATGTTTTTTATTAGTTTAAAATTAC
This sequence comes from Neoceratodus forsteri, assembly GCA_016271365.2. NCBI lineage: Eukaryota > Metazoa > Chordata > Ceratodontiformes > Ceratodontidae > Neoceratodus > Neoceratodus forsteri. The sequence continues at coordinate 1,731,389,585 of CM057456.1, forward strand.
ATGAAAGTGAACTTTTTACAGCTCCGAACCAATGGGAAGGAAAATTGATGATGGAAATTAATACTAATCTAATGTATCCAGAATTCTTTGAACAAAGCTTGTGTCATCTAACCCAACAAATAATTAATATAATGTATGTAGAACAAAACATAAAAGAAAAAACACTTGGTTTGACAGTTCTTGTAATGAAGCAAAAAAGGAACTCAATAAACTAATAAGATGGACAAAAAAAATTCCTCTAAAATAAACTTCTCTAATCTCAACAAAGCTAGAAAATCATACACCAAATTCTTACAAAACAAAAAAACAGAGGCACAGTATCCTCAGTGGAATGATATGCTTAAGGTAATCCAGGCAAAAGATGATACTAGATATTGGAAACTGGTGGCAGAGGGCTGTAATTCATATCATTCTTCCTTGACAGTGCATGTACCCAAGGAGCACTGGGTTAGATACTTTTGGGAGATCTTTAAGGGAAAAGAACCTGTGGAAATTAACATCAGCATTTCTCAAAACATTCTGAATGGCACTTACGACCCATTGGTTCTAAGCATATTGAACAGCTATCATTAAATTAAGAAATAATAAAGCCCCCCGTCCTGATTACATCTCTCCTGAAATATATAAAAATACAGTGACTTTTGGATTTCTGTACTCACTTGGTTTTTTTTTTTTTTTTTTAATTTTGTCTGGCCCACAAATATATTCCTAAAGACTGGACGACTAATATTATAGTGCCAATCTACAAAAAAGGGTTCGGTATATGACCCAAACAATTTTAGGTCCATTAGCCTGCTTGATACTTTGTCAAAATTATTTTCTAGAATTATACTAAATAAACTTACTCAGTGAATAAACACCAATCTCATTCTGTCTCGTTTTCAAGCAGGCTTTAGAGAGAACTTCTCCACTATTGATAACATTTTTTGACTCATTTAATTGAAAAGTATATACACATACGCAAGATGAAAATATGTATTCTTTATGTAGATTTCTCTAATGCTTCTGGTTCTATTAATTGTAATTCTCTCTGGGAGAGTATTGGTAAAAAAAAATTCCCTTCTCCTTGTTTCTTCCTATTTACTTACTGTATTCCACTCATACGACAGATATAATAATAATAAGGGGGATCTTACCGAATTATTCCCCTCAAGTAGAGGGGTAAAGCAGGGCTGCCTACTGGCTCCATCGTTATTTAATATTTATATTAACCCTATTAGAATACAAGGAAACAGATAAACTAGATGCTCCTAGTATTGACAAGCAAGTATTACATTCACTAGCATACACGGATTATATTATCCTTTTCTTATCAAGGACAGGTTTACAAAGGAAAATTGGCCTTGCACTGCTGCCACACCAGCAGCCTGGGTTCAGAAGCGTACCCTGGGACGGGACTCATAACCGAGGGAGCTGGAGCGCTACTGCCTCATGGGGTGGCACCAAATTTCTCCTCAACAGTGACTCCTTCAGTGTGTTTGGAGCTTGACTCTGTGTGAAGATCGCTGTGTGCATGCAGGGACCTCCTGGGACATGGCACAGTATGCCATGAGGAGGTTGGGGACAATCCAGGGAGCGGGGAGAGAAACAAAATAGAGAAAACTCCAGAGCCATCAAAAATTACAGTTGGTTGTACTTCCTGCACCTCAGTGGGTGGGGCAGTGGGGTAGCAGCTGACAGGGGTGGAAGGTTGCCTGGCTAAATCCTGACCTGAGGATTGTAACTTGGGTGGACAAAAAAGTTGAATTAAAAAAAAAAAAAAAAAAAATTAAAGTAATTATTTGTATGTATTCCCATCCCACCATGTCTACGCTGCCTACTTCTGTACCCCCTGATCCCACGGCTTACGCCCCAGCCAGGCAGCATCCCCCACCGCTTCTGAGACCGTGGTTGAAGGCATCCACGGTGGGGTTGCTGTGACTGGTAGCTGTAAATGGGGCCTGGAAGAGCCGGCTGTCATATTGCTGCGGTGCAATGATTTTTTTTTGTTTAGCCCTCCCACCTCCCTGGCATGTAGCCAGTGCTTGCCCACAGTAGCAACTTGCCGGCAGAAAGCAACTGACACTGTGTCGTCATCCTCTGCACCAAGGCACTCCCACCTTCCCACCTGCAGGTGGTGATCAAAGAGCAGAACGCTCACTGGCCCAGTGGCGTAGGGGGCTGAGGCGCTGGTGCCTTACCTCGACCCATGCCGGTGATCTGGGTTTGGGAACGAGCCCGGATCACTGGAGGTCGGCACGGGGGGCGGAGCTGGGTGGAGCTGCTGGCAGGCAGCTCTCCTCTCCTGGGTTGGGGGAAGAGGTATCCCTCGGCAATGGCTGCCCCCTGGTGGAGGCCAGGAGACAGTGCAGGCCACAGGGTGCCTGGCATTAGGCAAATGGGGTGGGAGGAGGGGGGTCATTACCGGGGCTGAAGACGCATTTGTTCCTCCACGCGCATGCACCAGTCTCCTGGGGCACTCGGAAAAATGGAGGATGAAAAAATGCCGACGGCAGGATGAGAACCGACTCCCTGCAGGTGCCGCACCAGCGCTGGGCAAAGGTAAGCCCTGGTAATTCCGGGTGACGGGACTGGGGGAGTCGGTTGGATGGGGGCCATCTGGGGGGGATGAAAAAAATCTGACATGATAAAAAAAAAAAAGAGAACGCTCAGCACCCTTCCCCTGGAGTTGGCAAGCAATACTTCTGCACTGCATTCCAGACCTCACTAGCCCATGTGAGGGTGTCGGGACTGAGAATCGAGCCCGGGTCTCCAGCATAGTGAAGCAGTTCACTACCGGCCAGTGTTACTGGGCCTGGCCATCTCTTTCAGCTTTAGTTATTCCTTCATCTCTGTTCTCTTTCCCTCCTGCCTCTTTCTTTCCTGCCTTAACCATTCTAGTGCCAATCTTTATTTTAACTTTGTCCAAATCAACAGTCCTCTTGGGTGAGAAAGGCATCAACAACTGTACCATACCATATACTAACTTAATCATTAACCCTGTTCTTGATTTTAGAATCCTTGGAGGTTTTTTTTTTTTTTTTTTTTTTTAACTTTAAACTCACCTTTATCTTTTTCATCTTCTGTGTCTGTCAGGTGTCTTCCCTCCATCTGTACAATATTGCTCATGTTTGTCACTGTCTTGATCACATTTCTGCCCAGATCCTTTACAGATATTTGTTTTCTATGTCTGTCTAGTTTCACCGTTTTTTTTTTTTGTTTTTTTAATTTAGTATGCTTTTTTTATTTAAAACTCATTCCTTCTCGTCATAAAAAAAAATACCTCTTTTTCCTGATGACGCCATATGGTGTCCTAAATCATTTGCTGTAGTGCCTGATGACGCCAATTGGCGTCCATATCTTTCTCTTGGTGCAGCTCAAGCATTTGTTTACATTTGATGAATTGAGTTGTACCAGCTAATAGGGGACATCGTACCCTTACTGATTTTACCTAATATAGTATGTGTTCCCATTGGCTATTTTTGAGAAAACAAGCCTTAAAGGGGAAGTCTCCCATAGTTCCACACCAATATTTTCCCAACTCCTTATGTGTAACTGTTGTGTGCCTCCTCCAGTTGCCAGCAGTCCTATTGCTATCTAGATTATAAATGAAAATTTACAGCCCCCCAAAGTTATCAAAGTGTTTGTCCTCCATTTTACCATCATTGTTGCTGGAGGATGATGTCATCAGAGCAACAGATAATTGTACTGCACTAAATGCAGTTCCACCAGTAGACCAAACCCACAATATTTGGTTCCCCACTTGAGTAATGGAGGAATCCTTTAAGTGTTGTTCACATCCTGAAGTGCAGGTCTAATAGGGACTAGGACCATGTGAGTGTGATGCAGCACTGATTTGTGCTATATATAGTATTCATGTAAGGAAGTGCCTGTATGTGTTGTGTTACTGTTTCTGTTGGCAAAAACAGTTTACCCAATAAATGACTCTGGGTACAAGAGTTTTAAGTGGTATTATGCAGCTGTTGTATTATGGTGTGTGTTAACATTCTCTGTTTGACACCAGCAGTGAGAAACAATCTTGCAAATAGGCCCCTTTCCCTTTGTAACTAGGCAGTCAGTGATTGGATGGCTGCTATAAGGCAATAAAGAATTCAGCTATGGCAAGGAATAGGTTACCAGGAGAGCACAGACACAAGCACTTGTGGGGGAGACTCTGGTTCAAATCCTACTAGAGTGCCTTACCTTCTAACCCTTAAGAAGTTCCCCTAACCTCCTTAGAAACTGTGATGGCCCCACAGGTCCATGGTTTAAAAGTGCCCCAATTCCCATTATAAATCATTAGCAGTGATGTGAGAGCTACAGCACTTCACTTTCAAGGTACTAAGGATAAGCTGTGGCAGCCCCCTTCCCCGCCTTTGTAATGCCAGCATTTGAAGTAGGATGTCCCTCACAAATCAGATGCTACACCTCAGCTGTTGTAGGTGAAGACACTAATCAGTTTCTGTTTGTAGTGCTCTGTATTTGCTTAGCTCATTCCTCCCATGTCATATGCATTCTGTGTCTTGGTATTTCCAGTCAGAAACTCAGATTTAAGGAGCATTTGAAATGTAAAACAATACACTTTATAAAGTAAACAATCTGGCTCTCCACTTTCAGGCTGCTGAAAGGGGATGTGTATAAGTCAGTGATGAAAGTGAACAGGAATGCACAGGAACTCAGTCCCTGTACCTTTTTTGCAGCAGGAACAGAGTTCCTGTACTTATTCCCACTGACACTGGAACAGAAATTCTTAAACCAGCAACGTAATGACAGTTTCTGGGCCTGTGACCTGAAGTCAGGGTTTCCATAACAACAGTTGACTTGCACAACAATGCTGTTTTCCTAGAAATAGTTCAGTATCTCTAACAGAACCCACTAGTGTCTAAACAGATAGATATGTCTTGGCACGGCTATCCTTCAGATTGAGGATCTTCATTCTGCATTTCATATTTGCCAGTTCCTGTACTTCTTGCCTACCACTTGCACCACTGGTATAAGTCAGTCTTGTGTGATCCTTTGGTAAACTGCCCAGGCTCATCTTGTAACAAATCTTCTTAAGGGTGCTCACCTGGTTCAATACAGAGTGACTGATTGACTGTTCGATTGATTGGTTGATTGACTGATTCAGTCTGCTGCTTTCCACAACATGTGACAACTGTCTCACAGAGAGAAATGAGCAGTGCAAAGAAACAGCTTTTGTTTCCTGTGAATAAAATACTGTTAGATGTATTATTTGCTCTGCACGTACAGTATTAAGGCTATAGGTGCTACTCTCTTTGTGAGTTGCATGACAGAACTGCCTTAAGCCATTGCAAACTTAAACTAAAATCAGGCTAGACAGCATTGACACCCTTATGTTTTGTTCTGCACTGTTGCTGCAGTGACATCAAGGAATGGGAGGGGCTGTATTACAAGTACCTCATTTGCATGTAAATGGAGGCTTGCTTGACGTTTTACTACTTTGTATCAGAGCCTCAAACTCTAGATATGTGTTGCAACAGAATAAATGGCTGATCTCTTATTGACATATATACAGTACTTAATGTAATGTATAATAAATACATCAGATATATCCAAATTATACATATACAGGAGTCTTCTCCTTTAATACATAAATAAATTTACTGTTTTTTGCATGTGCTGTGAAAAACTTATTATGTTCATTCTGCCATTAGTTTGTATCGTAACAACAAATCATTTTGTTTTAGTGTAACATGTTAAGCTGATCAGGTTTACACTATAATTAATTTCATAATTTATTTATTTTTTTTTTATTTGAGCAATCCGATTGGCCGTCACCACTTTGGTGTATTTTTTTTGTCTTTTGGGGTATTTTTCTACAGTAACATGTTGTCACTGATATCATGATTGTTATAACTATTAGTCCATTTATACCACTAAGTGAGCTGAATATTTCTGTATTTAAAAATCGAGCTCTGTGATTGGTCGGATTTTCTGACATCATCAATTCTGAATTTAACTGGTATAAAGGGATTGTCTTAGATGCAGGCACCATCCCCCTGATGAAGCCTTAGTTGTCGAAGCACCAGGGAACCTGCATGCAGATCTTTTGTTGTGTTTTCCACTATTCTATTCAATGTGTGTGTGCCTGAAACGTTAGACTAAATCCTTATTTAGCATTCAAGCAAGGACTCGTATTTTTTTACAGACGTCACTGGAGGGAAAGTGGCTCTCTGGGCTCTGGAGTGTACAGTGATTTTTTTTTTGATGTTTCAGTTAGGGGTGACAGCCCTCACCTGCACCTGCCCTAGCTCTGTAGTGCATCACCATTTGGTCATATTGATCCTCACTGTTGCCATGCTTGCTCTATGCTTATTGTACACGTCACTATTTCCATTAACCAGTCAGAGCGCACACTGGTGCAGGAAGAGCATGGTGACTAGAAACTTAGTTTCAAGATGGAGGTGCTGCTCTTATCCTAAAATACTCACTTCATTTGATGTTCAAAACCCTCTACATCCACTGGTGTAGCCCCTCAATTCATATGACATCAGTTCAGCCCCAATCTCTGATGCATCGTAAAGTATTCTTCTTTATTTGTTTTTATTTTTATTTATGATAAAAGTTTTCATAGTTGTTACTTTGTTCATTTTGGGATAATTTCTGGTCATCCTGTGTGATCACATCTTATGGATCCCGCTGGCATTCCTGATGGGAGAGAGTGTTTCTTGTGCATGTACTAGATGAGGTCACATGAATTCAGCACCTTTTGTTACTTTTTAAAGAGTTTATGTTCAGATTATGGCTATATTAAAATCTATGTGGCATGTTGCTCCTGCGTTATGGATGATAAGTGGGTTAGGGTCAGTAGCATGTTTGTCTCATGCTCTGCACTTGAGTTTTCTCCCTAATACGAGTTGTTAATTGTTTAAAATGAAAAAATAATGGTGTTGCCTTCAACTTATCTGGCATCAGTCCAGCCCCAATCTCTGATGCATTGTAAAAGGCCAAATCAGTTTTGAATCCCTCCACAGTCACTGGTGTTGTCCATCGACTCGTGTAGCGTCAGTCCAGACTCAACCTCTGATGCACTGTAAAGTGTTCTTCAGGTTAAAATCCCTCCACAGCCACTTGTAAGATCTAGCTCCTTACCATGCATCAGTCGAGCCCCAAACTGTAGTGAACAGTGAAGTGCATTTCAGGTTCAGATCCCTCCTGAACTGATGGTGTTGTCCATCGACTTACCATGCATCAGTCCAGACCAATCCCATAATGCACTGTGAAGTGCATTTCATATTCAAAACCCTCCACATCCACTGGTGTAGTCCATCAGTTCAGCCCCAATCTGTGATGCACTGTAAGTATTCTTCAGGTTCAAATCCTCCACAGCCACTTGTAATATCTGTCTCCTTATCATGTGTCATTCGAGCCCCAAACTGTAGTGAATACTGAAGTGCATTTCAGGATCAGATCCCTCCACAGCTGATGGTGTTGTCCATCGACTTACCATGTATCAGTCCAGACCAATCCCATAATGCACTGTGAAGTTCATTTGATGTTCAAAACCCTCTACATCCACTGGTGTAGCCCATCAATTCATATGACATCAGTTCAGCCCCAATCTCTGATGCACCGTAAAGTATTTTTCAGGCTCAAATCCCTCCACAGCCACTTGTAAAATCTATTTCCTTATCATGTATCCATCGAGCTCCAAACTGTAGTGAACAGTGAAGTGCATTTCAGGTTCAGATCCCTCCACAGCCAGTGGTGTTGTCCATTGACTGATCTGGTGTCAGTCCAGCCCCAACCTCTACTGCACTGTAAAGTGCTGTTCAGGTTCAAATCCCACCAGAGTCACTGATTTAGTCCATCTGTTCATCGGTCTTCAGTCCAACCTTTATCTCTGACAGTCTGTGATGTGCATTACTGATCTGGATCCCTCCTCAGTCACCATGGTGTAGTCCATTGTGCACATCAAGATTCATTCCAACACTACCCTCAGATGCACTGCAATGTTCTATTCAAGTTCGAATCGCTCCACAACCACTTTAGTCCCTTGTGCTCATAATGCTTCAGACCATCCCTTACCTCTGATGTACTGTGATGTGATCAGTGCCAGTGTATGATGTATACAGTCCATTCAAATGAAACATAGCACACAGTACACATATGCACCAATGAGCATCACTCCATGGTGCAGGCACACCCACACTCCTTCCGATCCACACAGTGCGCCATACTGAATGTTGCAACATATTACATGTGTATGCAGGAAAACCATGTGACACAGCACATAGTACACAACCTTTACAGATGTACATGTCATCACCCTGTATGTGTACCCACAATGTTTCTGCATTGCATATGAACACCATTACCAGGTACAGGCAGCCCCACCTGCTTCCCTACAACTGAGTATACCCCAAGGATGGGTGCCAATTCATGACACAAAATGACTGCAGTGCCTATGAGCATCATTCATTGGTACAGGCACACCCACCCCTTCCCCATGACACAGTATACCCCAAATTACCAGTGCCTTTTCAGCAATTTCATCATCCTATACGTATACCCATAATGTATCTACAGTGTCTGTTAGCACCATTATTATATGCATACAGCCCCTCTCATTTCCCCAGAACATATGAAGTGCATCTGAGCCTGTATTATGAATGCAGGACCCCACCACCACCACCACCACCACCACCAACACACAGTGCTTCCTCATACAGTCATTCCCTCACCTTAAACCATCCCATAATACAACCCCAAAAAATAAACTATGCCAGGAAATTAAATAATACACAGATTTATGTAACATGATGTTTGCTGAAAGACTGTGAACCTTTACATGAACAACATCATGCTTCATTTACAGTATGATAAAGCAAACAGCACAAATAAAATACAGTTTCCTATACTTATCATGGGATTTTATTGCAAAAATAAAATAGTTTATTTCAATGAAATTATATATTTTAACTACTGCAAATATGCTATTAATCATAGAGAGACCTCCAGCACTAACAAATGTCTCCATTTCCTGTGTCAGCTCACTGACCTACACTGGAAGTGTTCTTCCTGTTTACATCACTTGACCTCACAAAGCTCTTCCTTCCTGCATCACTTCCTGATATGTACTTCTTACGTAATGTGTAAATATGTACTTACTAAATTAGGGGAAAAACAAAAAAATTGATAATCAGATTCATAAACTAAAATCAGTGGGTAGGAAGAATTGAACACTGCAAAAATTCTAACCAGTGGAGTGGAACAAAAAACTCAAACTGTAATAGCAAGAGATTAAGATATTGATTTCTGACTAAAAAAATGGTAAAAAACTTGCAAAATTTATATTTAGACAATGACAGGTGTTTATTGTATATTTTTAACAATTTTAATCAACAATTTTACAGAAATTTAATATTTTTGCATGACTAAGGAAACAGCATAATTATATTTAGATAAAATCATCAGAATTTATTAAAATATGAAAACAACCTTACACAACATTAAATCCAGTTAAATAGACATTACCAAACCTCACTCATTTTCAAAAACGTTTTGTCCTGAAAACTTTTCTTTTTACAGTTTTAAAATTGGATGTATGGTTTTTAAGATGTGTAGGTTTAAGCACAGTGCGTTTGTATGAATGCTGCAGATCTAAAACCCCTTCAGGCACACAGGTGTTCTAGCAGCAGGCAGAGGGTACCTGAACATTCTAAGTAACAATAGGATAGAATGAGTTAATATGCTTTTGTCTTCCTGCTACCGGCTGACCCACACAGTTCCAGCCCCATCACTTGCCTTCCCCAGTACTTAACCTCTCTTCCCCTGGAGTGACCCTGGTTTACTCCACCCCAGGGCAGGGCCATTGTGGGGGGGCCCCTGTGTGTGTGTGAGGGGGTGGCACCCCGAATGGAGACTCTGTCAGTGATCCAGGAGAGAGCGCCATGGTTAGTGGTGTGGGGCCTGCAGTGAGGGGCAGACCTCCTCCTGCAGCAGCCGGTGTTTTTCCCTTTTCTTTCTTACCCTGGGGCACCGAGGAAGCTTCGTGACACATGCGCACACTGTCCATGCGCTTATGTCAGAGCATGCATTGTCCCCCTTCTCAGCGCATTGGCTCTGGTGCACCACCATCTTTGATCCCCCAGGTGGCAGTAAACCAACAGAAACCAAGCACCCTCCCTCCCCGAGGTGAAGAGCATCCAGTGGGATGCTCATCTCATATCCCTCCAGCCGGCCCTTCAATGACTCAGGCTCATTCTTGAGCCTGAGTCATCGGCATTGTGAGTGGTAGCACTATCGCTGTATCAGCAGGCAGGCCTTTCAGCATTTCAGTTCTAAAGACCATACTTCTCATCCCTCGGTGTAAATTTGATTGGTTAAGTTTGGTGTTGTATTCATTTTTCCATACCAGGTTAGCCTCAAAATGTTACAAGAGGATCTTAGGGAGTCAGAGCAGCAGTAGCAAATGTTATATATATGTTGGTTACTCTGCAGACAAAGGACACGTGGATGTTGGCAGCCATACTCGGTGTACTTTGCTGAGTACAGTAAAATCTGGAAAAATCCAGGGGCAACATGAGCCCCACGCCAGTGCAGCAAACAAAAACGGATCCTGATGTGCCTAAAGAGCTGTTTTTCCCATCCTTGAATGCTTTGAGTTTGTGAATGATCTTTGGAAGATGTGTGGGTGCTGACCTTAGAAGCCAAGAGTGTACGAGTGACCCGATCAAGTATGTATGCATGAGTGCTGGTGTGAGTGGACTTCTGTAAGGCTGGTTATCTTGATATGGTACAGAGGCTTATCACAGTGTATCCTTAACATTGTAACTAAAAGCCAGACAACTTTTGTCTGGCTGGTGGTGTGTGTGTGAGTGAGATAAAATGAAATGTTGTGAATCTATATATTAGGATAATTGAATTACTGCATATTGTTGACTAAAATGGGTGTGGGGCAATGTTTGTGCGGCAGGGGCAGCAAATCTTGTGTTTTTGTTTACGGTGGGGGGGCAACAGCTGCCGTCGGGTATGCTGCGGGCGGACGCACACGTAATACGTCCCATGACTGCACTGCATGCTCCACTGCCTGAGGGAGGAACAACTGAAAAAGATGGCAACCTGACCATGCGGCTTGATGGCCATCCATACGATCTCCGGCTCCGATGTGTCGCCCGAACTGGATCTGGACAGGGTGGGGAGTTGGGGGCTCCCCGCCACCCTGCTGTGGAGGTAAGCCCCAGGAGATAGAGGGCGAGGTCACTGGGAGTGTGGCAGATACGGAAGGTGGCTAGGTGGCTGGAGTCCCACAAGGATGCCAAGACATGGGAGCAGATCAGGTATGGCCAGGGAGAAAAAGTATAACCCAAAAAAAAAAAAAGAAAGGATAGGGTGGGATTACTTACATAAACATCACAGAGCTCTTCAAGTCAGTGACTGACAGTGGGGTAAATAAGAAACGCCATAGCTGTTGAACCACTGCCAGCTGCAGTGTTGTCATTTTACCTGTGGAAGGAGGCAGGACAAATAACAAATAGCAAGCTAACAAAGGAAAAGGCATAAAAATCACATGAAATCGGTTGCGTAAGGGAAAGGTCTGTTGGTCTGTGACACACAATAATGGCAAGCGTTTGCAGCAGTATTATTCATACACTCTGCAGGTCAATCATACTATAATGGCAAGTGTTTGCAGCAGAGCTATTCATATACTCAGCGGGTCAATCATACAATAATGGCAAGTGTTTGCAGCAGTGCTCTTCATACACTCTGTGGGTCAATCATGCTTGCTCAGTATAGTTATCAGCGGGCTCAAGTGAGCACCAGCAGTCTTTTTATCATGACTCGTTGATTGGCTTTTTGGGAATTTGCAGAACTCTGTAAGTGAAGTGATGCATTCTAACATGCATTTTCCTGTTGGGTGCTTTTTTATGTTATATTTTTGTATTTTCACAGGACCGAACGTTTGGCTAGGAATATCATGCTGGACCTTGGAGATAATCAAATTGTCGTTCTGTGCGTACTTAAGGGAGGTTACAAGTTTTGTGCTGACCTGGTGGAGTACATAAAAAATCTCAGTCGCAATTCTGACAGATGTATCTCTATGCGGGTTGATTTCATCAGGATGAGAGGTTACTGTGTGAGTTCACACTTTACTATGCTTTATTTTTGCAGAGATCACCACATAAGACTGCTAGAGCGTTTTATATTGTAGGATAAGTGGACAGCTAATGTGTTTTTTCCACTTCAATTCCTGATGCTAACCAGTAGTTGAAATAATGTTATACTGTAACAGACGCTTTCCTTTGACTTGGGAGAGGGGGAATGGGGTTACACCCCTATATATACCAGTGCCCCAAGTCACTATTCAGTCTGGCATGCTTATGAAACACTGGCCCATGGTGCTCATAAAATCATAGGATCATAGAGATCTGACAGCAGAAAAGGACCACACAAGCCCATCGAGTCTGCCCTCCACCACCACCTCATTCCTCGCCTATACCATGGGCCCTCCCTTCCCCCCCACTTACCAACCCCATATGTCTGTCCCATGCCCTCTTGAATCCCTCCACCGTTTCAGCCCCCACCACTTCCTCTGGTAGTTTATTCCAGCACTCCACCACCCTCTCCATGAAGAAACGCTCCCCTCACATTGCCTCTATATCTTCCTCCTTCTAATCTTAGACTATGCCCTCTAGTTTTAGCCCCCTCCTTCCTTTTAAATTAGCTCCCCTTCCTCACCTTATTTATTCCCTTTACATACTTAAATGTTTCAATCCTGTCCCCCCTTTTTCTTCTAGTCTTCAATGAGTACAAATCCAATTCCCTCAACCTCTTCTCATATGTCTTCCCCTGCATACTGTGCACCCATCTTAGTTTCCCTTCTCTGAATCCCATCTATATCCTTGCGTAGGTGTGGTCTCCAGAACTGGTCCCCGTACTCCAGGTGTGGACTCACCATGGCTTTATAAAGAGGCTTCAGTACCTCCCTCCTTCTCCATGTTATGACCCTCCCGTTGCATATCAGCATTCCATTTGCCTTCCCCACCGCTTTTCTGCATTAGTTACCTACCTTAAGGTTGACTGATATAATCCCCAGATCTCTCTCCTGCTCCGTTGTTTTGATTTCCTCACCCCCTAGAGTGTAAGCGGCTTGCAGGTTTTTATGCCCCGTGTGCATCACAGAACACTTTTTGGCATTGAATTTCCGCTGCCAATTTTCCAACCGATGTCCTGGAGTGCTCCTCTGAATCCCAATCCTTCTTTATTCCTGAAAGTAAAACCTCTGCTGAGCAGTCTCCTTCTCTTTCTGCCTACTGCTCTGTAACTACCCCATTCCTTCTCTCCGTCCTTACCCTTCAGTGCCCTCCTCTGCAACCTCTACAATCATTCTTACTCCTCACACTCCTGGAAAGGGTCACCGTCCTCTCCTACTTACGTATATCTTCAGTTCCCTCTATTGTCACCTACGCCTTCTTACTCAGCTTTTCCCCCAGATCAGTAGCCACTGAACAATTAATTCTCAGTTAAGTGAGTCTGCCTCTTTCTCACTATCCACACTAGCACCACCACTATAAGACAGTATATCCTGCTCCTTGCCCCAAAAAATCAGGCTCCCAAACTGCTGTTTGGTTTATTAAGTGCAATTTCCACCACATCCCAACTGGATTCCTACAGTACTTTAGTGTTTATTTGGAGCAGTTTCTATCACCTCCTCAACTGGTCTCCACATATTGCTTTAGTGTTTGTTTAATGCAGTGTCCTCCGCCTCCTCATCCACAGTACTTGGCTTCAGTAATACCTTATTGTGTATTTAGTGCAATTTCTACCACCTCCCTATCTGGGTTCTTACAGTACTTGGCTCCCATACTGCTTTATTATGTTGCCTCCCAATCCGGGCTGTCACTGTACTTTAATGTTTGTTTATGGCAGTTTTCACAACCTCCCCATGGGGGCTCCTACAGTACTTAATGGTGCATTTAGTGCACTTTTTTCCACCTCCCCAGCTGGCCCCCCTTAGTACAGTAGCATTTTCTTTGTGCAATTTCCACCATCTCCTGAGCTGGGCTCCTACAATACGTTAGGGTTCATTTTGTGCAGTTTCCACCACCTCCTTCACTGGGCTCCAGATTTATTTAGTGCAATTTCGACTCTGGGAAGTGACTCCGACAGCAGCATCTCTGCTGTCCGTCATTTCCCTGATTTCATCGAAGGGGAGGTCTGGTATCACCCCCACCTACTGTACCCCTTTGACCACCTTCTCAACTCAGGAAGACCTGTGCCATTGGCACTGAGGCCGGTCAGTCCCTAAATTCTAGGGAGTTGAACTGGGAGAATCTGTTTTTCATTCATTCAATCCAGCTGAACCATTGAAATAAAAGCTCCTTAAACTTTGTATGATTCTGATGTTCACAAAAACTGGGTGTATATGAGAAGAGGAATTTGTGTGGGCTGTATTCCCTGCACTGGCCACTAGCTACTGCTCACTCAGAGTTACGCTGTCAGCACACTGTCCCTTATTTGTAGTTATTGGGCAGTTACACGATAAATGCCTTTGTTTGTGGTGCACATAACACCTCGCTCCCTGACTTTAGTTTTAGGTGCATTCATGTTTTTCTCCTTGGGTTCATTTTAACGCTGGTTCACCTTGGGCTGCGCCTCAAGCATACCTTGAAAACCCCCTGCTGTCCCTAAATGTTGTATTTGAGGTAGATGTATGGCCTGCTAGACACAAACTGATCAGCCTTTCACCCATTTCTTTTGTAATACTGGTGGCGCTGTCCAGAAGCTATACCACAATTCCTCTGGTACCCTCTGGAGAAATTGTTCCAGCAGAAATTGTTTTAGTACCCTAAAGCCATTACATAGAACATAGAAGCTGACTGCAGATAAGGGCTGCAAGGCCCATCCAGTCTGCCCATTTTTTCTACCATACGAAGGTGTCATAGGCCTTTACTCTGTCAATGGCCTATCTATTCATACTCCTCTGTATTGCTTCCTTATACCTATCCCATACCTACCTGAACCCCTGCTCTGTAGTCATATCCACCACTTCCTGAGGTAGGCCATTCCATGCATCCACCACCCTTTCTGTGAAAAATAACTTCCTCACATTACCCCTTAATCGGCCTCCCTCTAGTCTCATGCTGTGTCCTCTTGTCCTGCTATCTTTCTTGTACTGAAACATGTTCGACTCTTTCCCCTTGTTAATGCCCTCAAGATGTTTCAATCATATCACGTCTCTCCCTCCTTTGATCTAGGGTATACACATTGAGCTCCATTAATCTGTCCTCATACGTTTTCTGTTTCAGTCCCTACACCATTTTGGTTGCCCTTCTCTGGACTGCCTCCATTTTGTTAATGTCCTTGTGCAGGTGCAGCCTCCAGTACTGCACACAGTACTCCAGATGGGGCCTAATCAGTGTCTTGTAAAGAGGGATTATTACCTCCCTCTTACGACTTGTGATACCCATACTAATACAACCCAACATCCCTCTAGCCTTACCTACTTCTTTAGTGGTCTGCCTGGCTGATTTCAGGTCATCTCTGATGATGATGCCCAAGTCTCTCTGTTCCCTTGTGACTGCCAGCAACTCTCCTCCCAACCTTTAGGTAGTTTCAGGGTTTCTCTTCCCTATGTGCATGATCTTGCACTGCTTTGCGTTAAACCCCATTTGCCACTCTTCCGACCATTTTGCCAGTTTATCTAGATCTCTTCTCATTCTGCCCACCCCACGTGGGTCATCTATTCTGTCTCAGATCTTGGTGTCATCTGCAAACAGACAAACCTTACCCTTCAATCCATCTGCAATGACACTGATGAAGATATTGAAGAGGACTGGCCTCAGGACTGATCCCTGAGGTACCTCACTTGTGACTGCCATCTCTTCTGACTGTATACCATTTACCACCACTCTGTTTTCTGCTCGCCACCTAGTTTTCCACCCGGTTGACCAACCTCTGACCCACTCCAAGCCTACCCAGCTTATTAATCAGTCTTCTGTGTGGAACAGTATCGAACGCATTGCTGAAGTCAAGGTAGGCGACATCAACTGCACTCCCTTGGTCCATCACTCTGATTACCCAGTCAAAGAAATCTATGAGATTAGTTTGGCGGGACCTTCCTGTTGTAAACCCATGCTGTCTTGGATCCTGTGCTCCTGTGGATTCCAGATGTTGCACAGTCCTTTCCTTAAGGAGTGCCTCCATAATCTTAACCACTACTGAAGTAAGACTGACTGGTCTGTAGTTCTCTGCCTCCTCCCTGCTGCCACTCTTGTGGAGCGGGATCACATGAGCCCTTCTCCAGTCTTCTAGGACCTCTCCTGTGCTCAGAGACTCACTAAACAGTTCTGATAATGGCTCTGCTAGTTCCACCCTTAGCTCCTTTAGTACCCTGGGATGTATGCCATCAGGTCCCATTGCCTTGTCCACCCTGAGCTTATCGAGCTCTTGTAGGACCCTTTCTTTTGTGAAGGGACTAGTGCTCGCCTCCCTCCCCCCGTGTCCATGGTGCTGAGCTGTGGGCCCTGCCCTACCTTCTCCTCAGTAAATACTGAGCAGAAGTATCTATTTAGGATCAATGCTTTTCCTTGGTCCTCCTCCACACACTCCCCCTTATCCCCTTTGATCTTAGTAATACCCCCCTGGACTTTCTCCTTTCACTAATGTATCTATAGACAGTCTTGTCCCCTTCTTTTACTGTTCGTACTAGTTTCCTCACTTTGGGCCTTTGCCTGCCTTACTGCCTTCCCTGCTTCCCTTAGGGAAGTTTGGTATGCCTCCCTGTCTTCGTCCCGCTGTGTTCCCTTCTATTTCCTGAAGGCCAGTCTTTTGGCTCTGACCTTTTCTGCTGCTGTTTTTGAGAACCAGAGTGGTTTCCTCTTTCTTTTGATCTTGCTTTTCTCCATAACAAAATGGGATGTTGCTTCAAATATTGCATCCTTAACGCTTGCCCACTCCGCCTGTACCCTCTCACCTGTATTTCTTCTTGCCAGGCCTAGCTTAAGTCTGTTGACCATCTCATCAAAGTCAGCTCCTCTGAAGTCCCATACTTTTGCCTTGGAATGGGATGATTTAGTTCTAGTGGCCAAATTGAACCACACCATGCTATGGTCTCTGGCCCCAAGTGACCTTCTACGTGGAGATCTGTGATCCTTTCCCTGTTAGTCAATACTAGATCCAGGATAGCCCTGTCTCTTGTGGGTTGTTGTACCAGTTGTTTGAAGCCCTTCCCTTGCAGGGAATCCACTATGTGTCTAGTTCTGGCGGATGTTCCTACTGGGATTGACCAATTTGTATCTGGCATGTTGAAGTCTCCCATTATCAGAACCTCCACTTTAGCTGTCATGTTTTGTATGTCTTCTAACTTTAAAGTGTCTGTGTCCTCTCCTTGGTCTGGAGGACTGTAGACAACCCCAGTTCGCATGGCTGTCCCATTTCCCGTTTCCTGGGTGACTCACAGTTCTTCTGGCTCCTTATGTGTATTTTGAATTTCTGTTCTAATACACTGCACAGGTACGTACATTTCCATGTAACTTCCCCCAGTGCTTTCTGTAGTCCTCTAAATCTGAGTCTATATGCCTTCGATGTCAAACTGAAATGTTCTAGTAAAATATTGTTCACTTTTGAATAGTCTATGCAGTCAGCATTGTCCATTGTATTGAATGCCTCTTAAGGCTTTGGCCATGATTAATGGCATGATGTGAGTCGCCCAAAAAGACCTCTCCTATTTAAACTGCCAACATAATCTTTCTGAAGATCTCAGGAAGAGGTTAGGATCAACCTTCTCCCAATAATGAGGAAACATTCTGAATTAACCTTTGCTTCTTGGGGAGGCCTTCCCATACGAGTACTTAGATTTGTTGGTGTTGCCTTCTGTTGCAGCATCTCATCTCGCTGTCTTTTTTTTTTTTTTTTAATTCTGTTTATGCTCCTTCACTACCTTACCCCAGACTGTCTCCAGGGAGTTACTTGGTTTCCGCCATGATCCCACTCGCCTGAAGTCCTCCGTTCCTCCTCTGATGGCCGCCTCTCCATCTGCTACCTGGCCACCCAGCCTCCCTGGGTCTGAATCACCCGAGGTGGGACCGCCTATTTCTCTTGGCAGTCTAGCTATAATCTAGCAGGCGACCAGACAGGAGCCGGGCGTGAGCGGAGACTTCGGTGCTGGGTGTGGTTGGCGGTCCTATGTTCCCCGCCCGCCTACTGGGAGGCAGGGCCATTTCCTGTTCCACCCCATGGTGCGGCCATGCAGTGGCATTGGTGTGCAGAGTGGCAGACCTGCCCTCCCGCTGACACCAGACACCATTTGCTGTCCCCGCCCCAAGTGTTTCGACCCCCAGCCTCCTCTAGGAGCTACCACTGAGTAGGGAACTCCCCAGAGCCCGCCCCAGGAGAAGAGAGCCGTCCTCTAGACGCTCGATCTTGTCCTTCCCCTACCGACCCCCAACAACGCAGGCTTGTTCCAGAACCCGGGTCACTAGCGTGGCGCGAGGTGTGGCATCCAGCACCTCAACTTTCAGCACCACCGGGCCGTCTCTCTCTCTCCCTCTCTCTCATATATACAGATTGTCTTTCTCACTCCAGATGCTGCTGCTTTGCTCTTCTTGTATCTGGATCCCATTTCTAACACTGTTACTCATGGTGCAGGTGCTCTTTCTCTTGCTTTTCTACCTCCAGCTTTGTCCTTGTAGTCCTGCCTCCATCTTTCCCTTTTGCAGCTCTGCTTTTGCCTTTAACATTTATCATTGCATCCTCCAGTCTAACCTTTTCTAACTGTATCCAGTCAAGTTGCTCAGCAGCCCTTGTTCTAGTCCCTTGCTCAGCCTCACTTTCTGAGGCCACAGTCTCATAATGTTGGCCAGCCTCCTCTGGCCGCATACCATTTAGCTGGTGACTTTTCTTAAGGGACTCTGAAGCATGACCACGTGTGTTCTTCATAGGTGAGTCCTCTCTTCTGGTACAGTTTATGCAGCTGTGCCAGAGTATGCTTTTTTACGACGCAGGCGTAGTGCCTACTCAAGATTCTATTCTCATTGGAAAAAAATAAATAATGGTAAAGAAACAAAAACGAGCAGTGCACAAAGTTGACCCTGGTAGATCTTGCTCTGTGATGGACAGTTGTTGTTACTGGCTCTCCACTCCTCTCTGTGCTAGGTAACTGTTTACCATTCTGCACATGCATCGTGTTTCATAATCTCACCCATTTGCCACCTGCTAACAACTGCCTTAACACACTTCACAACTGCAGCCACCAGCTTGTTGCAGATTTCACCACTATGCTGTTCCCTTCTCGTACAACGTTATGTCCTTACGTACTCAGTATTAGGCCTCTGGACATAGAAATCTCTACCAGTTTCAGGCACCCCTGAACATATTCCTGTAGTGGGAGCAGTCTCATTATTAAGGGGACTGTCACACCTCCAAGAGTAATGCTGCAGGATCTAGAGGTTCCAGTTAAGCAAAAGGCATAAACATATATTATCCACATTTATGTTTACTGTAATCGATTTTATCTGGTTGATCACATTACTAGCCTGCATACAAGCTACTTTTCCCAGTGTCCCCCATGGTCAGCCATTTGATGACATGAATGACAGGCTAAGCTGCAAGGGACATCTGTGTGCCTTGTAGTCTATTTTAACATTCACAGAGTACTACGGTGCATTATTGCGCTTGTTCTGCCGGTACTAATCACACTTACCTCAGAGAATCGGTAGTGGCAGAATAAGCACGATAATGTGCTGTATTACTCCGTGAATGTTAAAATCGACTGCAAGGCACAAGGATGGTGCCCCTGGCTTGGTTCACTGTTTGCATCATCAGAGGGCTGGAGCAGGGGAAGCTGGGAGAAGTAGTTGGCAGGCATGGTGGGCGGTAGGGTCATAGGATCAACCAGATAAAAACTATTACAGCAAACGCATAAGTAGATAAAACAATTTTATTTTCATGGGTTTTACTTAATCAGGACATTTAGGTCCTACAGCATTACTCCATGGGAGCTGAGACATCCCCTATAATTAGGTTATCTGCTCTAGTTGATGGAACACAGAATATCCATTACTGTGCCTTTTTAAAACCGTGTACTGTCATGGGGGATTTCGTATGAAATATTTAATAGCTACCCAATGTACAAGATGGCAATTAAAAAATACTTGACTCATTTAAAATAATAAGGATTTAGACAAAAGAATTATAAAGCACAGGAAAAAGACTAAACTGAAGCTAAAATAGTCTTACCACGCAACCGTTTGGCAGTATGCTGTAATTTCTCACCCAGGTTTTCTAGTTCACATGTTGCACTAGAGCAGTTGTTCTCAAATAGTGAGGCCAACATCCCAAGGGAGGCCCCAGACTGTTCCAGGGGAGCCTCAGTCAAGTTTGAGAATGTACAGTATTTAAATTTTAAGTTTTGGATTTTGTTTGTGAAGGGATGAAGCAAACTAAATATGTATAGTGGCAGGTGAATTTCATTACTTGTGCATAAGTTGGCAACCAGGAAAATCCCAGTGAGCCAAAGCTTGTTTCTGGGTGTGTATTTATATGCAAATTGGTCACTGGGAAAGGTGCACCGAGTCCAGGCTTGTTTCTACAGTAGGTGTTTATATGTTAATTAGTGACTAAGAATGGCACACTGAGTCAAGGCTTGTTTCTAGAGTAGGTGTTTAATTTATATATAACTTGATGACTGGGAACAGCACATTGAGCCAATGCTCGTTTTCAAGTGTGACCTGAGGTAACGGAAGAGGAAGTTGCTTAGCAACAGAGTAAGAGGGAAGAGATGAAGGTGACAAGTATGGTTGTTTCAGACAGAGGAACGGACAGAGTAATAAGGATCCAAGAGTCAGAAAAGTGGAGTGACAAGGATAAACGGGGGATAGTAAGTTGAATAAAAGAGAATATACTCTGTCAACTTTATTAGTCTCACTTTATTCCTGCTGTACTGTAAAAAATATATTTTTTTAATGGGGAGGCTTAAGGTTTTTCCAAAATTTGAGGGAGGCTCAGAATGTTTTCCATGGTTTAGGGGAGGCTCTCTGTCACAAAGTCTGAGAACTGATGCACTAGAGAAACCTCTCTTCTCCCCAGATAGACACACATTATTTGAAGAAACCCTTCTTAGATACAGGATTTCCAGAGCACACACAGAGCTGTAGCATTCTGTTAAATCATCAGAGGGGAGAAAATATTTTGAGCTCTGCATCCTAAGTTAACCTGCTTTTGGTACTCCTAGACTCCCCAAAACCAAAAACATGCTTTTTTTTCCCCTGTGGGTCCCTGCCTCCCATTACATGGGATCTTAACCCCTAGAACAATAGGTAAAACAAACAGGATGTTGGTATGCATAGGGAGGGGATCGACAGCAGAAGCCAAGGAGGTGAGTCCCCATCTCGAGTACTGTGCAAGGTACTGGAGTCCACACCTGAGGAATGTTTGCCATGACGTAGAAGCAGTACAGCACAGGGCAACCAAGATGGTCTGGTGTCTTGAGGGGCATGAAATGCAAGGAGAGGATACAGGACTTGACAGTACGCACCCTCAAGAAGAGAAGGGAAAGGTGCAACATGATAGACATGACAAGTATCCACAGGGGATAAAAAGGGTTGAATTCAAGGACTTAATTTTCCTTGTGCTCAAATACGGGACAAGGGGAAATTCACTCAGTTTAGCAGTAGGGAGACTCAAAAGGATATCATTAGACACTTTTTCACACAGAAAGTGGTGGACAAGTGGAACAACCTACCAGAAGAAATAGTAAGGCTCAAATTAGTGAGCAGTTTCAAGGGGGGGGGGGGGGTGACAGACATATGTGCTTAGTCGGGGAGAAAAAACTGAGGGTATGGTGGGCAGACTGGATGTGCCATGAGGCCTTTATTTGCTGTCATTGTATCTGTACATCACTGACATGCAGCTCATTAAAGAGCTACTGACGCCTCAAAGTAAACTTTGAAAAACTTAATTAGATACAATTCTGCTTTCATTACATTTTATATATTTTTCCTTCTTATAATTTATTACTAAGGAAATGTGTATGAATATATGGTTGTTGTTCATTAGAGTTTATTTTGAGTTCATCTGCCGCTATAGCTTACTCCCTACTCCAGGTCATAATCCTCTGTTATGACATCACATTCTGTTGCCATGGGAGTAACTGTGAGGTCACAAGTAGTGTTCTGTGGCTTCAGGTAGGGAGAAAGCAGCAGGGATACATGAACTCTTCAGGAGTAGAAATCCTGTCTTCATATAAATGACCTCAGTAATAAATAATGGGGAGGAGAAATACAGACCTAATGGGAAACACAAGCTGGACTGTGTCTAAATATTTATGTTTTGTTAAAGTTCACCTGAACGTGTCACCAGCTCTGTATCTGTTGATCTGAAGTCTTACAAACATAAAACCAGCCCTGACTGGTCTGTTCCTCCAGTGCAGCCTCAGAGATGCTGCGTCTGACCCGCTTTTGTAATAGAATGCTAGCCTTGATGGCTTTTCAATTAAGTACCCTGAAGGCTCATTCCAGAAGTACTTAAGGAAGTCCCTCTCCCCCAGTTACAATGGAACTGTGACAGTTTAACCATTTTTATACAGCATTTTTATTCTCAGAAACCATTTCTTAGAAATAATAACCCAAAAATGCTTTATGTACATCTGTGGGAAGGAATCTGTCACACATGACAATAGCTCATGAAGCGGGTGGTGTACAGTATGTTGTTATGGTGTCACACTCCCAATCCTGCAACATAAAATCTCCCTACCACTGCTGATGAGATTATACGGCCCCATATTGGCCCTTTTTCACTCCTGATAGAATATTTTATTTATGACTTTGATAACTGGGTAGGTGCGCTGATCCCAGGGACCGTTTTTCAGGCACGACCCGGGCCATATACAGAATGGCACAGATAACAGAACATAAAATATTTTCTTTCTTTTTTAAATTTGAAAGTCACTAAAACTAAAATGGGTACTCAGGCTTTTTGTATCCAAGCACCAAAATACTGGAATGATCTTCCAATTGAATTGAGAACTATGAGTAGTCATAATTTATTCAAAAAGAAATTGAAGCATCATTTATTGAGTAGCTTGCAATGTCACTGCTATTTTAAATAATTTGTATTATATTGTTTGTCTTATATGTCATATATTTGTATTCCTGTATTAAGTGAATGTAAAAGTTATCTTTTTGTATAACATCTTGTGACTATTTTATAGTCTCGGGTCGCATATGAAAAAGGGCCTTGGCTCATATGTTTACCCAATTAACAAAAGAAATAAAAAAAAAAAAAAAGGCAAAACACAAAAAAGGCTATGATACAGGTTACAATAACGTAAGATAGGATACATAAGTCAAACAAAACAAGATTCCATAACATAAGTCAGTTATTTACATATATGTAATTATTACATAAGTACATTTTGCGGTAGACAGTATGAGTACATTACCTGCAGTTGAAGCAAAAAACTGCAGTTGGTAGTGAGTGGATGAAGAGGGAAACAGAGAGAAACTCCGAGTGGAGTGAGGCAAAAATGAGACTCGGCGGGTGAGTGGACAAATTTTGCAAAAAAACAGGTGACCTACCCAGGGGAACAGTGACAGGAGGAATTTGCTAGGAGACCACTTTTGAGGCGGGATTTGAAGCTAGAGTGTGTGTCAGTGGAGCGGATATAAAATATAATAGGGTCCCGAGCAGGCTCTTTTTTATTTCTGCTAAAGCGGGAAGCGTAACAGGGCTCTAAGCAGGAGCAGAAACATAACTCTGCCAAAGCAGGCCCTTTTTTAGTACCCCAGAATGCCCACCCCCCCACACAGGTAACTGTGACAGCCTCACTCGGAGGGATTTTTATCTTGTTTGCTGACACAGGCCCACTCCCATGACAGCCATACTTGGTGTCATATTTCAGCATTTCCCATGCAGTCAACTCTAGTGCCATATTTCAGCTTAACTGGAGTGGCCAGCCCACTCCCAGGATAACAGGGTTCTGGGGCATTTTTTTGTCCGTTTGGAGACAGCACTTTCAAGAGACAGCAGCCCCTGATTTGGATTAGCAGCGTACAGCAGACACCACCAGCAGCCCTATGGCTATAGCAAACACTACCACCCACCAGCCCTACGGCTACAGCAGACACCACCAGCAGTCCTACAGCTACAGCAGACACCAGCAGCCCTACAGCTACAGCAAACACCACCAGCAGCCCTATGGCTATAGCATACATAACCACCAGCCCTACGGCTACAGCAGACACCACCAGCAGCCCTACAGCTACAGCAAACACTACCTCCAGCCCTATGGCTACAGCAAACACCACCAGCAGTCCTACGGCTACAGCAGACGCCAGCAGCTGCCCCGCGGCTACAGCAGACGCCAGCAGCTGCCCCGCGGCTACAGCAGACGCCAGCAGCTGCCCCGCGGCTACAGCAGACGCCAGCAGCTGCCCCGCGGCTACAGCAGACGCCAGCAGCTGCCCCGCGGCTACAGCAAACAACGCCAGCAGCAGACCCAGACAACAGAAATGGGAAGACCCAAAAAGGTTAGGTCAAAAGGTGTCATTAAAACATTTTTGAACTGAGCATTATTTGGCATATAGGAGAATACTCTTGACCATGCAGGAGGGCATAGTGACCTGGAGAAAACAATATTTTCCTCCATCTTTTACTTTTGATAATTCGGTTCACTATTGTTTACTTGGGGGAGTAGTTTTCTAATGCATGCCAAAATTCTAGTCCACATTTCTAATGTGTATATTTATATATTTATAAAATGGGTGATAATCGGCAAAATGCTGTCTCCTGGCCAGCCTGGTGGTGTAGAAGGCTGAGGCACTGTGTTGGACTTTACCTCTCCCATGCTGGTGACCCGAGTTTTGCTGGGGGAGGGGGCTGGGAGAGTGTCGAGCAGCCGTCTGGCAGCTCTGCTCTCCTGGATTGGAGAGTTAGGTTCCCCAGCTCTGCTGCCACCAGGTGGAGGTCTGGTGGTATGCTGATGCTTGCGGCATTGGCGGTATACCAGGTAGGTGAAGTGGGACTGGCTGTTCCAGAGCACATGTGTGCTTCTACGCACATGTGCCTCCATGTTTGCTGTAGCTCCAGGGAGGAAAACTAGAAGGAAAAATAGAGGGGTGAGCCAGGCACATGAAGTTCTGCCCAAGGCACTGTGATCTGCCCTGCTGCTCTGGAGGAAAGGGGAGATGTGGATAAGGTAAGCAAGACTGAAGACGGTGGCCAGGATAGGGCTGCTCAAGCCTCCCGGTTCCACCTAGGAGCATAAAGATCTATATGGAAAAAAAAATGCTGTCTCCTTGACAAAACACACCACATGACCATGCATTATTCCACAACAACCACACGCCTACGCTTCTTTCTGTTTTTCACTACCACCCCCCCAAAAATTTTGCCCAGTTTATAAGACGGATAATCCACTATAGGGTATGAGGGCATGCTCTGATATATCCATGCCATGGGTGGTTGAACGCACTTGGCCTGCGACCCTGTGTCTCACAAACTCACATCAAGGCGTGCGCATTTCGAGGTAAGACTGCACGGCCTGTAATGGATTATCTATTACAGATAGAAAGATGGATGGAGAAAGAAGACCATGAGCCCAAAGGGTGAGTGGCTTTATTTTCTAATTAGCCCCCTAAGTGGCTATATGGTCTTGTATGCCACACATACCCAACTGTTTACATTATTTTAAAGTTGCTTTAGCCGTGCCTTGTAGAGCCAAGAATTGTGTTGGCTTCCCACCTTGCCATGCCCCTTATACATCCAGGCATTTTATTTGCCCTGTCCACTGCCTCAGCACACTGTTGTGGCAGTTTTAGCTGACCATCCACCATAATGTCCAGATCCTTTTCTGGAGTCACAGAAACCAGCTGCATCCCATGCACACTGTACCCCGGGCCCTCGTTTTTGGGGCCAAGTGTAGGGCTTTGCGTTTGTCGATGTTGAATGTCATTTGCCACCTATCAGCCCACTTACTCAGGATTTCTAAAGCTCTCTGCAATATATCGCTCTCACTCCATGAGTCAACCACTCTCAGGAGCTTTGTGCCATCCTCACCACCCTGCTATCTACCCCAGTTTACAAGTTGTCAATGAAGATGGCTTGGAGACTTCTTCAAATATGACCAACAGATCAGGCGGGGGCAGTACCTCCCTTTTGTAAAACCATGCTGACTTCCCCTAACGAGCTGAAATCTGTCGCGATTCTCAGTGATTCTGTCCTTTATGATAGCCTCCAAAACTTTTACCATTACTGAGGTCAGGCTTACCAGCCTTTAATTCCCAAGTTGCCTTTATTCCTCTTTTTGAACTGAGGCATCACATTCACTGCCCTCCAGTACTTTGGCACCGTCGATGTCTATAGATTGTGACTGGTTGAAAATCAGTGCCAGAATGGCAGCAGCGTCCTCCCTCAATTCCCTAAGTACCCTTTGGTATAGATTTGGTCTTGCAGTTTGCTTTTTGTTCACACTGAGCTTTTCCAGATCACGCTAATATAAGCTTACTGTCCTGTGGGACCCCAAAAAAAAATAAACGATTAGATTTGGAGATAAACCCCCATACGTTAGATTTTTGTCTCCTTTTTGTTGGTAAAAGTGAAAACCTGCTGTTGGGGCTAGTAATCCTTTTTTTTTATTCTTTACCCCCTACCTCTGCAGAGCAGGCTGACAGGTCATCCGCTGCCAGCACCCACACCCCTGGACCCGATCTGGCCAGCAACACGCTGTCCTCCACGCAGGCTGGCACGCAGAGTCCCCCCCCCCCATGGGGACCTGGATCCAATAACTGGGGGTCACACCTCTCAGGTCCAGGGGT
Organism: Neoceratodus forsteri; assembly: GCA_016271365.2. Taxonomy (NCBI): domain Eukaryota; kingdom Metazoa; phylum Chordata; order Ceratodontiformes; family Ceratodontidae; genus Neoceratodus; species Neoceratodus forsteri. Next base: position 1,731,416,341 of record CM057456.1, read on the forward strand.
GTGGCGCACGACCATCAGCCGCCACGACCGCCCCGCAATTTTCCACCTGGATTTTCTCCCCTTGGAGCCAGACATGCAGTGGCTTCAGTGCACTGCATGCTGATGCCTACCGTGCTCCAAACCCCAGCTGTATGCTGCTGCTTGCAGTGCCCCGACCTCCGCCAGTTGCCGCTGCAGAGCGATGTAGATCCCTTACCCCACCCCAGAGGGAGGAGGGCTGTCGCGGGACACTCGATCCTCCCTCTCTCCTGCTGACCCCTGATGGCCCGAGTCCATTCCTGAATCTGGGTCGCTGGCGTAGCATGAGGGGTGGTGTCCAGCGCCTCAACCCTGACGTGGAACCTTTGTAAAAGAGCTCGCACTCAAAGGTCTATCCGATATATTAAATAAATAAATAAAATAAATAAACCCTCAGTGCCACCGGGCCGGCCTTTGAAGCTAGTAATTATGTCAGAACTTCCTTTGTTTCAGATCCTTGACCTCATCTCAGTGTCTCCTTCCTGAAGTTTAGGAATACCCACACGTCTCCTCCAGCACCATCATGGGTGTCTAAATTGTGTGGGGTGTTCCCAAGTTTCAGGAACAATGCAGTGGGAGTGGCTTGATAATGACAAACAAGCGTGTTTTTCTGTGTGAACACTAATATGGTGCACGGCCAGTTTTTCTGTTTTACTAAGAAAATGGAAGCTGATACAAAAACTGTCTACATCAGCAAATTTAAATTCTGCAGAAGGCAATCAGTCCTAAAATGTGTGGGGTTTTTTGTTTGTTTTGCTTATGTAATGAGGGACAATTTTAAGTCTCTGTGAGGTGATGGTTTTGCTTTAAAATAGTTAAACGGTGAAAATTAAAATACTCAGATTGAACACGGCTTAAATAGTAAGAGGCCAGTATTTTCAAAACAAAATTCATTATATTTCAATATTATTAGTAGAGTATGGTAGTTAACAGGCTGCTTCCCACTGTTGTTGCATGTACTTGTGATAAAAGATTAAGATATGCCATAATAGCGTGGTGTAATGTTGTGTCTACACTGGCTTCTGCAGTATTGCAGGTACTGTAGCATCATTTTGCTTATGCATGCTGTAGATTATTTAAATGAGTGAATTCATTTCAACAGAATAAAAAATATACTACCTTGAAGTAAACATTTTTTTTTTTTTAGAAGTAATGTTGTTGTTTCTTATGTCTGTCCTTTTAGAATGACCAGTCCACAGAAGATATTCAGATAATAGGAGAAGATGATTTATTGATGCTGACAGGAAAGGTGTGTGCTTTACTTTCCTAAAACAACGTACAGTGATGACATTTACACGCTGTAGTATAATAAATATCAGGTTTTATAAAAACTCACACAAAGCAATGTTTATAAGAACCTGCTCCCTGGGAGGATAATTCTTATCTGACAAGCTCAGGTTGATCTGGGTATGTTTTCCTAGACTTGAAGAAAGATTATGTGGGAAGCATCGACTGCGTGGTCATTCAGCCTGCATTTTGAAAGGATTATCCTTGCAGTACGCTGCCATTGTAGGGATAATCCCTGCAGACTTTTGCTGAGAGCAGAACACAAAGACCTTCAGTGTGGATCAGCTAGTAAATTCTTTTACGGTAGCAGTGCATATGGAAACCTATTTTTATAGTCCTCTTTATGCACTAATTTGTAACCCCACTGTGTTGATCCCAGCTGTTTATTTTTGTTTCTAAATCCGTTTATATGGTGCTGCATTTCATTTGATAGTATATGGTAATCCCTTGTTGTATGTGGATTTCCATCCTAACTAAACTGGCGTTGTGCTACAGTTCAGGGGTCATAGAATACTGTTGTACCATCTGTGGTACAACAGATTTTTAATTCAGTTGAAACTTGTGCTACCTGCCATTTGACTCATTGGTTTTCAGTGCAGTACATACACACACACACACACACACACACACACACACACACCCAAATCCTCACCTGATATAAAAGTTGTTGTTTCTTCATTTTAAAAACAGAAACCCACCCCTCATCAGTCTCTAGGTCTGTCTAGTCTGCTTAAGTGTACAGCTAACCCCTACTTTGCAGCTGCACCTTCCCAAATACCCCCCCCATCTCCCTGTCCCAACCCCTCTTGAAACTACCCACCGTCCTACAGAATACCATCTCCTCCAGCAAAGTGTTCCAAACTGCCACTACTCTCTCTCTGAAAAAGTGCCTCCTCATTTCCCTCTTATACTTCCCTCCTTCCAGTCTAAGTCTATGCCGTCTCGGCCCCTCCCCTTCCAAAGCTTGAATATCTCTTCAGTACCAGACTTATTTATTCCCGTTAAGTACTTAAAGGTCTTAATCATATCCCTCCGATCCCTTCTCTCCTCTGAGGAGTACATGTTCAGTTCCCTTAATCGCTCCTTGTAGGGCATATCCTGTAACCCCTGAATCAACTTTGTTGCCCTTCGTTGTACCCCTTCCAACAATCTCACATCTGTCTTCAGATAAGGGTGCCAGAATTGCACACTGAATTTCCAGGTGCTGTCTGACTAGTGACTTGTAGACTGGCAGAATGACTTCCCTGCTTCTGGAGGAGGTGCCCCTCGCTATACAACCCAGCATCCTGTTGGCCTTTGTTGCCGCCCTCCTGCACTGCTCTGAATTGTTCATATTCACTGTTATCACCACCCCTAGATCCTTTTCCTCTTCAGTGGTATATAACTGCACCCCCCCCCAATTGGTAACCCTTTCTAGGATTCTTTGCACCATATATAACTGCACCCCCCCCCAGTTGGTAACCCTTTCTAGGATTCTTTGCACCAAAGTGTAATACTTTGCACTTTTTTACATTAAACCCCGACTGCCATACCTCTGACCACTCCACCAGCTTAGTCTGAGCATCCTGCAACCCCAGCCAACCTTCTGTATCATCCACCACCACCCCCAACTTGGTGTCATCGGCAAACAAACTGATCTTATTCTTGACACCATGCGAGATGTCTGCAATGAAAATCCCAAACACTGGCCCCAGCACCGATCCCTGCTGCACTTCATTCATCACAGCTCTTGAAGATGAGAGCCCCCCAACTACTACTCTCTGCTGGCTGTCTTGCAGCCAGTTCATAGTCCAATTAACCAATGTGGTGCCCATCCCAAACTTAATTAGCTTACCACCCTGTCTCCCATGGGGAACTGAATCAAAGTCCTTGCTGAAGTCTAAATAAATGATACCCACAGCATGACCCTGTCCAGCTCCCTCGTAACCCAGTCATAATACTCAACAAAGTTAGTCAGACAGGACCTTCCGGAGATAAACCCCTGCTGATGAGCGTCTTCGAGCCCACTGACATCCAAGAAGGAGACCAGCCTCTCCTGAAGTATTGTCTCCATCAGCTTTCCCACAACAGATGTTAGGCTTACCAGTCTGTAATTACCCAGCTCATCCTTTGGACCACTTTTTTTGGAGAGGCGCCACATGGGCCATCCTCCAGTCTTCTGGCACACACCCTGTTTTCATGGAAGTATTAAACAGATTTGTCAGTAGTCCAGCCAACACATCCACCATTTCTTTAAGCACCTGCGGATGCATGCTGTCCAGACCCGGTGCTTTATCCACCCTCAGAGCCCTTAGACCATCCAATATCCTGCCCTCAGTAATCACACCATCTGTTAACTCCTCACCCCCCCGCCCACCAGCCGCACCCACTTTGGAAGTAGCCTGCTTTTTTCCATCATGAACACAGAACAGAAGTACTCATTTAGAGAGACTGCTTGTTCCACCCCACTTTCAGCCCACTCTCCTTCCCTTCTGATCCTCACAATCTGGTCCTTACAATCCCTTTTGAATAATAAAAAATTAAACTGTAGATTTCTTGGAAAGAAAAAAATAGTATTTTTTGTTTCAAGCACTGTACTATACAAAATAATACATGGACAGCCATGCTCAGCTCAGCTGTGTTTCTATCTCGGAAGAGGGGGTTATAACATCAGGGCCCTCTTGAGCTTCGCTCTCAAGGTCACTATGATGTCATCAGAACCCCTTGATGGAAACATAGCCTCGTTATGAACGGTTGCCTATACATTATGCTCTATATGTTTATGATGTCAGAGCTTTATTTTTATGATCTGGTGTTAGTTCTGATGTCCCTAGTGTTCTATAATGTCAGGACGCAGTGTCTGTTGCATGTTAGTTCATCTTAGTTGCAAGATGAGTGGTGGTAAAGAGTGGGGCCAGTACATAGCTGTAGCGTCTGTCACAACGTGTTTGGTACGATAACAAGGTGATTACTAATGTAGTGCACCAGCAAATGCCATATACATAAACGTTGCATTGCACAACAGTAAAGCAGTTTCAACAAATACCAAGACAAGTGCAACTGCGGTCGATGAGGTGATCGTGCATAAGAAGATAAATGCAGAGTGTACCCCCAGTCGCATACATATGTCAGACACAAAACTGATGTGCACCTGAAACACTAACAGAGTACATGCAGTATGTTAGAACAATGAAAACCAGTTCTAAACTGTCCCAAAGCCAAGTGCAAACCAGTTGAAAGGACATCTTCCCAGTAAGGACACTGGTCTAAAAACAAGGCAGATAAACGGTCTAGACTGGAGAGCAACAAAGGAAGTTTGGGGGGGGGGGCGCCAGTGTGCAGTACTGTGCCATGTCCCCATGTACTCAGCCAGTCTGGTGTTTGGGCAGACCACCCACACTCCCCAAATGTGTTTGTTCTCTAGTCTAGACTATGTATTTGCTTTGCTTTTGGCACATAGTAATTTCTTGGATCATCCACTGAGACACCAGGCATGATCGTTTGTTATATCCCATGTGGTAACTGTACATGTTTACCAGCAGTATATGTGCATACTGACAGCAGGCACGCAGACCATGCACAGATTGCTGAACAGTATTGTTACCAATCCTGATTACTACTTCTCAGACAGATAGGATGAGTCGAGTGATGTAATGACATTTTATGTTTATGGAACTATGGGGGTCCTACCTTTAAACTGAGCACTCTTGCTACTATACTAAAAAAGCAATGTTGCTTGAGCTACAGGAGCTCACTTTAGAGCTAGGAGGCCAAACCCCTATGGGCCACCATGTAATTTCAGTACTGGGTACATGCAAAGCTGGTCCAGTGGTGTGGCGTGTTGAGGCGCTGGGTGCCTCACCTCCTGCCACCCCAGTGACCCAGCTTTGGGAACAAACACAAGTCGCTCGGTGGCCAGTCGGGGAAGGGAGAATTGAATATCTCAAGGACAGCTTTCCTCTCTCAGGGAGGGTGGTATGTGCATCCCATTAGCGGCAGCTACCTAGATATTCTAAGTGGCAGCACAGCAGGATGCCAGGAAAGGTGTCCAGCCCGCTTGATGCGTTGGGGGACAGCGTCTCTGCAGAGGTGTAGCTCGCACAGTGCATCATAGCATACACCATGGGCCCAGGGAAAAAATCGGAGGAAACCATCAAACATGGCAGGATGAAGGCCCTGTTCCCCACAAGCCCCACACCGGCAAATTGGCTCCCAGGATCCTCTGGCAGAGGATGAATGGTAACTAATAACTGTAAATCCCAGAGAAGCGGGGTGATGGGACCTGGGGGACTGGGCCAGAATAGGGCCAGTTAGTGTGCATGCATAACACCACATCGCTGATGGTATTATCTAGTACTGTGGTAGCAAAGCATCTCACAGCTCATGACATCCATGTACAGTACACCCGCCAGTATTTTTTTTTTTTTCTTCTTGATAAAAAAAGTTACATACTCTAAAAGAAAATATTCCTTCTTCTGGGCTTACAGAACCAAGATGCAAGGATAAGACAAATTGAAATCAAGCAAACAAACATACAGTTAAAACTTGGAATACAGTGACTTGGAAAATAAATGGGTATTCAGTGATTGGACTAGAAGTATCAATGCAGTTCTACATTATTCCGTTTCGATTTTAGCAAAGGGAGTCCATATTCTTTCCCACTCATAATGTTTCTTCTTATAATGGTAATGATTTATTTTTCTATTTTAGTTAAATCCACCATTAGGTTTGTCCAGGTTTGGATTTCTGGAGCTTTCACGCTTTCCCACTTTAATAAGATAACCTTTCTGGCAGTTAATGAATGCTAAATGTATAACATTTTTTTGGGCAGTGGGGACATGCTGTAGCTAGTTGTGTATCTACCAAACAGGATTAGTTCTTTAATTATTGATGACTAAATCCCATTGTAACATGGGAATTAATAGTCCGTGAAACTGAGCCCCAGGATTGGTGGAAAAGCAACAGGTGAGCAAAATCTAGCAGGTATTAATCCACTAGTAATGCCCGCGCTGCTGCTTTTCCTCCCACATCCACCAAACCATAAAGGTGCATGCAATAACCCCTGTTGTTGTTGTAGTGTAACATTCGAACCACAACAGAAATGTGCTTTGTGGTCGCGTTAAGCAGTAGAGCAAGCCGTACCAGAGATCACTCTCACACAGCACAAGATATTCTCCTTACTAAAATCCAGCTCCTAAAGTAATATGAAATTAAACATTTTCTGTGCATGGGGCTACAATGCTTTAGGACTTAAATGAAATGTGATCTCACTTCCTCATGGATTGCTAGCTGCTGTAACCCCCTGCCTACAAAACTATATTTTAGTGATGCGAAGTGGAGAAGGAGCTACAGGACTGTAGAAAGCATTTTTTTGTTTGTTTTGTTGTCAAGTTTTTTCTCCCTGCATGTCTGCTGGCAGGTGGCTTCCGGCTGTCTCCTCAAGGGCTCCATCCACCCTAAACCATGGTCTTGTTCCAGATCTGGCTCTGTTCCCAGTGAGTCCCCTGCGGAATTCCCCCATGGTGAGGCCAGGGAGGGGAGGGCCCAGTGACACACATCCAGATGTTGGAGTAGCCGTGGGTCAGGAGCACAGTCGTGGCTTCATGTTGCCTGCCAGCCTCCCCTGTTTCTGTTTTTTTTCCTCTTTCCCATTGCTAGGGCTCGCACGTGGAGGCATGCGCATGCTGCAGAGTCCCATAGCACCTCCCTTCAGTGGTGTCCCTGACCCATTCTGCCCTCAGGCATATACCTGCCGACAGTGATTCTGGGAGAGGAGAGGAGAGCTGGCCCCCAGCAACCCACATTCTCCACCAAACATGGGTCGCCAGTGTGGCAGGCAGTGTTTAGGCAGTACTTGTTCTATTTATAGGCAATTGTACATGTTAAGGGGGAGTAGTAAATGTAATACTGCCCCCCAACTTGTACAATTCCCAATAAAAAGTGTAAGTATTAGCTAAAGATCGTTGCTGCTCCGTATAGCATTATAATGCTATCTGCAGTCCTGCAGCTCCTTCCCAATTTCACATCATTAAAATGCGGTTTTGTGGACAGGGCTGTAGCGGGTGCTCGGTGGCAGATAATTCATGAGGAAGTGAGATTACACTTCATGCAAGTTCTATAACTTTATAACCCCTTAACAGAACATTTTCATGTAGTGTTATTTTAGGTCCTGGGGCAAGCAGCTACTAGCCACCATGAGTTGCCTGCCCCAGTTGTGTCAGTTGCTCTTTAAGCATTGGGTTTTCTACTTTAAATGTTTATAACTCAATGTATTTTAATTTGTTGTAGTTAAGTAGGTTTATGTTTATAGTAGTTGGTTGAAAAAGAATCCTGGTTCCAATTTTTTTTATAATAATTTCTAAGATATTCAATTTATTATTACTGTCTTTAAATTTATTGGCAGAATAGGAAATAAAAATTCCTCGGTGATATGCTATAAAGCACTCCCACACATTTTGTACCAACACTAATTGATGAATATTGCTAGGAAAAAAGAGAGATTTCTTCCTTTAGTTTTTTATGTTTGCTTGCACGCATGTGCAAGAAACATAGTGCCATAATCCGAGTTTTTGTTGGTGTGGTACCCTGTCTTCCAGTTCAGTCAGTGTGTTTGCAGGCGTGGCCACAGTTCACCAATGAATGCTGCAGCTGTCTGACAGCAGTTGAAAATGCAGTGCCATACAGTTGAAAGGGAGAGCTCTGCTTCAGTGAGCAGCGATAAGATAGCGTTGATTAGTATATTGCCGGCAGTCCTGTTTGTATACGTCTCTGCTTTCTCTTCCTGGAACATAAATTCAGTTTGAAGTGAACTTTTCCTAAGACTATCTTTCCGGGAGGAGGCGACGGGGGTGCCCAATCACCCATCGGCTTAATTAAACACCCCCCCAAAAGAAACAGACTTCCAGTTGCCACGCTGGGTGCCCACCCCAGCATGGCATACGTCTGTATGGCCGGGGGTGCCCAATCCCCGTCAGCTCCACTCCTCTCCCAAAAAAATCTTCCAGCTGCCACGCTGGGAGCCCACCCCATCATGGCATAAGTCCTCGTCCATCGTCCTCAGCTCCACTGCCCCCAAAAAAATCTTCCAGCTGCCATGCTGGGACCCACCCCAACATGGCACAAGTCCTCCTAAAAAGACAACAAACACCTGAAAAGAAAAAAACGGTCCCTCGTTGATTGTCTTGCCCTCCCAATCTGCGCCCACCCTCTGCGCATCCACCTTCCCACACCCCCCACCTCACCCCATACTTACCTCCGGAGGTCGTCGAGACAATCTTCGGTGGACCAGGAACACGTCTACACTCTTCAAAGCCGACCGCGAACTGAAGAAATGCATGTAAGATGTATAATGGAATAAATAGGGTTTTTTCAACTGTGATGCGTATCTCAGGCATGTTTTGGAATTTTGGCACCAAATTTTCAGCATGGGGTTTTTGGGACCCCTCCTCATGAATTCTGGCACTGTCATGGCATTAATCAGCCCCGAAAGGTGATTTCATGGTCACTGCGCGGAACCACCTTTCGGGACCAATTTTACGAAAGGACAGTGTCTCAGTTCATGAGGTAGGCCCCCAGAAACCCTATGTTGAATATTTGGTGAAACAATTTCCAAAAATGACTGATTTACGAGCGCGCGTTGTGCAGTTCCTACGCATGCTTGTAAGTTCGCAAATTTTTAATATTTTCACTCCAGATTTTCAACATTGCCATTTTACCACACCTCCTTATGAGCAGTACAGCCGTCATTTTTCACATCTCGCCCAAAATGTGTTTCCACGCATGTAGCGCACATTGGCCCAGTTGGTGTGCAAAATCAAGGTTCGGTACAGATTAAGAAAATTACAGTGAGACTGTTCATGAGCAGAGGTCTTAAATGGCTATGTTAAAAATTTGGTTACAAAAGTCCATAAAATGACTGTTACGAGTGAGCATTGAGCAGTTTCCACGCACCCTTGCGAGTTCATGAATTTGTAATATTTTCATTCCAGATTTTCACCACTGGCATTTTCCACACTTCCTTATGAACAGTACAGCTGTCATTTTTCACACCATGGCCGAAATGTGTTTTCGCGCTTCCAGCGCAGAAATGCATGGTCACTGTGGGAAATCACTGTTTGGAACAGATTAAGAAAATCGCAGTGACACTGTTTGAGTGGAGCTCCCAAAAATGCCTGTGTTGACAGTTTGCTGTTAAAAAAAAAAAAAAAAAAAAAAAAAATCCCCAAACTAATTACATTACAGGTGTGCGTTTCAGTTTCTTTGCATGCGTGTGAGTTCACCAGTTGTTTTTTTTTTTTTTATATTTTCACTGCAAATTTTCAACATTGCCATTTTTTTACACCTCCCCATGAACAGTACAGCTGTCATTTTTCACATCCTGTTCGAAATGTGTTTTCGCACCTGTGGTGCCAAATGGCATAGTCACTGTGCAAAAGCAGCTTTCCGCTAACAAACTGATATTGCCACTGTTCATGAGGTGGGGTCACAAAACCATGTTGAAAATTTGGAGTGAAAATACCAACAACTGAAGCATTAGGTTTCCAACCATAGCTGCAACTGTAGAGAATGTCAGGCATCAGGGTGTGACTTGGGATTGTCGCCTGTAATGCTTATACCATTCCACCCCACCCACCCCTGCAGCCAGTGAGAGGCATTGAGGTGTGCCTTGGACTCTTTGGCCCCAGAGTTCACCCCATTCTCTATACAGCACCCATCTCCTGTTTCCTGATGGAATGGGGTGAACATAAGGCCAAAGACCCCGGCACACCGCGGACACCGTCAGTGTCTGCAGGGTAGGGTGTGATGAAATGGCGTGGCCGTTATGCCTGAAGACCCAAAGGCACACCCCAATGCCTGTCAGTATCTGCAGGGTGGTGGTGGGGTTGGCTTCAGTTCAGTACTTCACTGCTATTCCTATTATGCAGCTCTGTAACTCCTACACTACCAATGCCAGCAAGCAAACATTCGGCAGTGACAAATGCTTGTTTGATAAACTATCACCATTAACTAGCACAGGAGGCGTATGCCAGGGTTTAATCGGATTCTGTTACGTAGCTTCATATTAATAGTGAGTGAAGCGTGATCAGAGATCAGTGTACTGTGATACATAGTATTGGATACGGTATACATAAATAATTCTGATATTTAAAAAAAATGAATAAATAAATCAAGCCTTGAATGACTATTGTGAACAGAAGAAAAGTATGAGTACTGAATGCTAATTGGTTTCCTATTTCTCCATGGATCCACCAAGTTAAAGAGCACCTTTCCTAGCATTTTCATAAAAGCCCTTGAGAATACAGTAAGAAGCCATGCCTCCCCCGTAGTTCATCCGTACATAAAGCATAATTTTGAGAGCCATGGTTTTTGGAAGGGAAGGAGTTGTATTTTGGCTCTGTGGAGCCAAGCCACAGATCCCTTCCACTTCCTTGTCTTGAGTGCCACTCCCCCGCTAGAACTTTTTTTGAAGTAATTATATGGAAAGCTTGGGGTCACGCTCCATAGACTACTATAGGGGCTGATTTTAACGTGTGTTTTTTTTAATAGTTCAGGGTTCCAATTCAGATAAATACAAGGCCACCGCTCAATTAACAAGAGCCTTGTTAGTTGAGCGGTGCTCTTGATTTGTCCAAATGGAACCTGAACTGTAAAAAACACATTAAAGTCAGTCCCAGGCTAATGCCAGCCCGCCTCCCGAATCCATTATGGGGTGCGCACCTACCAGTTTTCTGATCTGGTGGAGGTAATAGGCAATTGCCAAAGAATTCCAATCAACAGAAGATGAGCCTACCTTGGATTCTGAAGATGAGACCTGAACTGTCTTTAAATAATCAACAGAAATAAAGGGACTGTAAAGTATAAACAAATTAATTTACTTATCTTGATGTGTGGCTTGACTAGTAGAAGTTTCAGACTTGGACACTGAGGGTTCTCCTTATTGCAAGGACTACATGTTTCTTTTTTTGCTTCTTCTTTTATAATTAAAGTGCAGATTGAATCTCATTGTGCTTATAATGTTTGAAATCTTAATTATTTAGGAATGGGGTCACATTAACACTCTGTGCTGAATGTAGCTTTTTTGGTTTTATCTCATTTTGAGATTGACCACCAAACATCTGTGCAGGATGCCGCTTGTTGGATTTTAATCTGTCATTGATGCCCATGTAGATTCCCCCTCAATACCTTACTTGTGTCTGCATAGGTTACCTATAAACTTACTACATTGGATGTGTCTGACGAAAGTATCCAGTGCCTTACAGAAGTTGTACTAAATGTAATTGCAAATGTTAAAACTGCAATAAACAAAGTTAAAAAAAAAAATGTCAGCCCTTATAGTAGTCTATATGGAGAGCGTGGGGCCGCACTCCATAATTGCATCACAAAACATGCTAGTGCAGGGGCAACAATCAGGACAGGGAAGTGGAAGGTTCTGCAGCTCATCTCCATGGAGCCAAAATACAATGCCTTCCCTTCCAAACCTTCCAAAAAACATGGCTCTCAAAAAGTACAGAGAAGGAGAGCCACCACAGTGCAGACAACAGTTAAGTGCTTATAAAAGTTGTCTGTGCCTGTTATCACCTTTCTGAAAGAAAAATTACTAGAGCTGTATTAAGCTGGTTAGTATCCTGCAGAAGCATTTAATATATCGATCGTCCAACAATCATCATGCGTTTTAAAGTTAACTTTTAAGTCATGGCTCCTTGCTAGGGAAGTTGCACCCGTTCGCTCAGGTAACACCCATTCCCCAGCTCTCCTTGACTTGTCGCCTATAGTCCTTTCCTGATTTTACTTGGATATTAGTTAGCCTGGATATAGGTTTTGAGGGAGAGTGGGGTTTATCGTGGTAACTTCTTGTCTGCATAAAGTTGCCTGTGTTTGTAATGATTTTTTCTAGGGGCATGGATATGTTGTTCTATCCACACTGTCTGGCAGGTACCTTGCCACTTTAATGTAGGCCAGAAAGTCTTCAAGCTGGCTCCTCCCACCCACCCAGGTGATGAAACTCTTGGCTCCACCCCATGACGTGAGATCTTCCTTGCCACTTGGAAGCATCAGGTTCCCTCCTTAGCGCTCTCGCATTTTGCAGGCCCTGGCTCTAAAATCTTCAAATTTTTTTCGAAAACTTGCTTTAAAACTTGTTTGAGTTCAGTCTTCACCCTCTTCTCTCATGGCTGTGATGGAAGACAAGACCATTCCTGGGTTCCACTGGTGCCCCTGTAGGCAGAAGATGTCGCGCACCAACCTCCACGCCTCATACGTTTACTGCTTTGGGCACGACCACGATCCGCAGGCTTGCGAGATGTGCCTGTCTTTCTCGGCTTTGGTGCTCAAGGACCGCGCTGCTGGAGTTCTGCTGGGATGACCGGATAAATGGTACCTGCCGGTCAAATTGAAGGAGGCCCGTTGGGTGGTGTCCGCTGCAGTGGGCTCTGCAGAGCAATGGAAGCAGCTCATGGCCCTCGGAGGAGGCGGCCCAGGCCACGGCAAGCTCCTCTTCGGCTGCTGCCTTCGTTCCGCTCCAACTGGGAATCTTCCTAAATGGCTTCCTTTCGTGAGCTGTGCTAGTCCCTCTCAAGTAAAGGGGAGGGCCCTTCGGGGACTCCTCCTTCTCTGTCGATAAAGGAACCGAAAAAAGACAGTTCGACGTTCTTGGGAGTGGGATCTCGCTCTCAGGACCGGCTTTACCTCGGGTCGGTTATGCCTGGGCTGCTGGTTTCACTGTGTCCCTGTCGGACCAGTGTGGCGGACACCTGTTGAGGTGGCCAAGATTTTTCTCGAGTCCACTGACAGGTTGTTGACCGAGGAGGCCAGTAGCTTTCTGTCTCAGACACCGGTGCTTCTGGTGCCTTCCGAGAACTTGCCTCAGACTGCTGAGCCAAAGTCCCCCAGCCCAGGACCCTGAACAGGAGGAGCAGTGAGTTTCTCCACTCCTTCCTCGGTCTGCCCCCAGCACCACCAACGGTCGAGGTCTCGGTCCACTTCTGCATCAGAGAAATCCTGCCGATGTCGGCCAGGTCTTGTCCCGACATCCGCGGAAAGCTGATGCTCCTCTTCTTTCCTCATCCTCCTCAGCTAAGAGAGGCTCCGGCGCAAGTTTTGTCTGCACTATGAGGATTTAATGTGGCAACAGCTCCTTTTGGCCAGTAGCAAGGCAACGCCGGCTTCTATACCAGCAATTAAGCGGCTGTCGCCCGAACGGCTGACGCCAACTCTCACCACCGGTTCCCCAGTCGAGGACCTGGTTCTGGCGCCGACAGCTCGGCCAAAACCGGCTGCCCCACCCATTGTGGTGGAACCACCACCTCCTCAGCCAAAGAATGGGGTGCCGTCCAAGGATTCTCGACCAGCTCAAGGTTTTCCCCATCCGTTGTCAGTCACTGTCACCCCCGATCATCCTCAGCGAGTGGAGAGTGGCTTGGGCGGTCGCCAGCTGTACGTGAACGCCTCAAGTCCGAAGACTCTCGTTTGCATTCAGTCAGTCGACCTGGAATCCTCGGGGAGGGGGGTCTTTCTGTGGACGAGAGCCCCACCTCGTTCCTTGGTATTCTTCGGCTCATCTCAGAGTCCACTGGGATGCCGCTCGAACCCGTGCAGAAATGGGCCAGATGTCCCCTTATGGAGATTCTGGACAAGGGGGACTCCCCCACGGAGGCCTTCCTCATAGCTGAGGCTATTGTAGGCCTGGCGTTAGAACTTGGGCAGCGTCCAGCCTCCTGCCCAGCACCATTGGGCAGAATGGCTCGCAAGTATGCAGTCCCCACAAGAGCTCTCTCTCTCCAGCTTCTCTGAGCACCCCTCAGCCGAGGATTTGGTGGCAGACTCTGTCTTCAGGCACTCGGGCAACACGAGGGACATGGACAAGCCCCCAGATAAGGAGTCCAAGAAACTGGACTACTCGGGGGGGGGGGGTACACTCTGACGCCTCTTTGGGCCTTCGCCAGGCCAGCTCGGCCGTTATGATGGCACACTTCTCTCACGCCCTGTTGGGCTCCCTGGATGAGGTGCTGCCTCAGCTCCCGGCCGACCTCCAGACCACGCTCAAGCAGTTCTGAGATCAGGGAAGGGTGGTGGCAAAGCAGCAGCTCCAGATGGCTCTGGACATTGGAGACTCTTGTGCCAGCTCGGTAGCAGTTGCAGTGGCCATGCGCCGCAGGGCCTGGTTGCGGATCTTGACCTTCACGGCAGACACCCGGCACAAGCCCGCAGATGTTCTCTTTCTGGGCAACGACCTGTTTGGGCCCAGTGTGGAAGGCCACCTCCAGCGCATTGAAAAATCCAGTGCCACCCTAGATTCGGTCATATCGCAACAGAAGGACAAAGGCCACCATCAGCAGTGTAAGCACTTTCGTTCCTGCACTCCTGGGGCAAGACCTGCTCATCAGCACTGGCAGCAGGGCCAGCAGGCTCAAACTTGGCACCCTAGAGCCAAGTCCGTCGTTTCCTCGGTCAGGAAACCTGGGGGGAAGGGCCCTGGTGGCTCCTCAGCCGGTCCCTCTTCCTCCAAGCCTGCCCAGTGATGGGTTGCAGGGTGCCAGCCCTAACCTCGTCTCACCTCCCCGGGTCCCCCCATGGGGGCAGGCTCAGCCACTTCCTTTCTGCCTGGTCTGCTATCATCATGGACCACTGGGTGGCCGGAAGTGGTCAGCAGGGGCCTACCTCTGGAGTTCGAGCAGATCTCTCCCTTTCGGGACCACGCCCCCAGAGAGTGCAGATCCATGACCTCCCAGTTGGCTCTCTCAGGCAGTATTGATCAGCTTCTCTACAAGGGGGTAGTCAGCGGGTGGTGGATCCTCCTCCATGCCCTGGGTTTATTTCCAGGTACTTCCTGGTTCCAAAACGGACGAGGGGCTGGTGCCCTGTTCTCGATCTGCATGACATGAACAAGTTCCTAAGGCCGCGCACCTTTCGGTTGGTAACCCTGGCTCAGATAATACCATCCCTGGAGCAGGGCATGTGGTTCTGCTCCCTGGACCTCCAGGACACGTTCTTTCATGTCCTAATCTGTCCGTCTCATCAGCGGTTCCTCTGCTTTCAGGCAGAGGGAACCCTCTATGAGTTCCAGGCAATGCCATTTGACCTCTCATCAGGTCCCAGGGTCTTCAACAAATGCATCGCAGTGGTGGCAGCATTCCTGCGGTACCAAGGGGTCCAGGTCTACCCTTTCCTGGATGACTGGCTGATAGCAGGCCCCTCCAGGCAGGAGGCGGAGCCGTCCAAGGATCTGGCCCTCCAGGCTTGCTCTCAACTTGGCCCCTCACCAGTGAGGCCAAGTTGGAACTCGTGCCCTCACAGGTGGTTCAGTTCATCGGGGCGGAGTTCGACTCTCTCCGAGCCAGAGTCTGGCTCCCAGCTGACAGGGCCGAGGTCCTTTCCTCCTTTACCCAATCATTTCTGGTTGGGCAATTGCGCCCTGCCCAGGACTTCCTGTGCCTTCTGGGTTTCATGGCGGCCTGCACCAGCATGGTCCGTTGGGCCCACAGGCATATGCTCACCCTGTAGTGGGGGCTGGCCCTCCAGTGGTCTCGGTGCTCAGGTCATCTAGACCAGCCAGTCTCTGTGACCCAGGAGATGTGGGATGGCCTGCAATGGTTGCTCGTCCCAGTTCATGTGTGGGAAGGAATCCCGTTTGTCCGCTCTGCGCTGACGGTCATCTTGATGACCGACACCTCTCTGATGTGTTGTGGTGCCCATCTGGAGGAGCACAGACTCTGGTCCCCCTCAGGAGTCCCAATGCCACATCAACCTGCTGGAGCTCCAAGCAGTCCGGCTAGCCCTGAACGCCTTTGCTCTGTTTGCTCGGGGTCAAGTGTGAAGGTCCAGACGGACAACACCACGACCATGTGCTATCTCAACAGACAGGGTGGGATGCACTCCTTGCCTCTATGCAAGGAAGCTCTTCGCATTTGGTCTCTCGTGCTCAGCCTGGAGGTGGATCTCCTAGCCATTCATGTGGCAGGAGCTTCAAACAGTCTGGCCGATGCCCAGATAGGCGATGCATCTCATGAGTGGTCTCTCCTGCTGGAGGTAGTACAAGACCCACTGGGGCACACCTGTTTGCCTCCAGGGAGAACGCAGAGCTGAGGCAATACCATGCCTGTCCTGCTCAGCAGGGCTTGCTGTAGGGGGATGCCTTCTCCAGGCCATGGACCCCGGGAATCTTCTACGCCTTCCCTCCTCTGCCCTTGATCCACCAGGTGCTCCTCAAGATCAGTAGAGACAAGGTGCAGGTGATCCTGGTAGCCCCATACTGGCCTCGCCAGTTCTGGTATCCAGATCTTCTCAGCCTCAGCTCCAGACTCCCGAGGCTGCTTCCAGCCCACCTGGACCTGATCTCTGTCAACAAAGGGAAGGCACTCCATCTGGACCTTCAATCCCTGTACCTGACGGCCTGGTTCCGGAGCAGCTAGAGTTCCAGGCCTTTGGTATTTCTGACGAGGTCCTTAAGGTCATTGAGGCATCCCGCAAGGAGTCGACCAGAAAATGCTGTGCCTTCAAATGGAAGAGATTCTCCATTTGGTGTCTGGGCAAAGGGTTTAACCCCTCATCCTGTAGGCTGGCTAGCGTTCTGGACTACATGTGGTCCCTTTCCCAGCAGGGGCTTCTGTCAGCAACCCTCAAGGTGCACCTGGCAGCCATCTCTGCTTACCGGGCGCTGGCCAGCAAGCAGGTGGCGCAGGAGAAGGTGGTCTGGCGCTTTTTCATCTGTTGTTGGGGAAACTTATGGAAAGGATTATTAAAACAAAACTAGAGGAACAGGCTAAAATCCAAAATATTGCAGATTTAACACAACACGGTTTTACGCCAGATCATTCGTGCAGTACAAACTTTATAACTTTCTATAATATCAGCCCACACCTTGATAATGGAGTTCCAGCAGATGTAATACAACTGGACTTTAGTTGGGCATTTGATAAGGTCCCTCATGTTAAACTCCTACAGAATGTAAAGACACTGGGCATAACAACTTACCTTGTGGATTGGATTACCGTCTGGCTTACATGCAGGACCCAAAAAGTCAAAATTAATAACATCTTTTCCGATTGGCACTCGGTCACAAGTGGAGTTCCCCAGGGATCAGTGCTGGGCCCCACACTGTTTAACATATTCATTAGTGAGATGCAAGCAAGACCAAATACCTATTTATGAAAATTTGATGATGACACAAAATTGGGGGGCAGAGTTAATGATCCCACCAGTCTGGCATCACTAGTCACTAACCTAGGAAACACAGAACTTTGGACTACTCAAAACAAGATGTTCTTCAATCATGATAAATGTGTTGTTCTCCATTTTGAGAGAAATAACCCAGAGCACAACTATTATCTGAACAATATAAAACCTAAAACATCTACTTGCAAAAAAAGACCTGGGCATACTTGTATCTAACAAACTCGCATCTAGGGAGCACTGCATAAAAACAGCCCAAATGACCAATGGTTTCTTAAAACAAATCAAACACACTTCATTACCTGTACAGAACAATGTATTATCCCTTATATGGGACCTTCATAAGACCATATATCGACAATGGGTCCCCATTTCGGAACCCCTACCTTAAAGGTGACATACTCTGCCTAGAACAAATACAGAGAAGAGCCACCAGAATAGTACCAAGACTTGCACATCTAGATTACCCAACAAGATTAAAACTCATTGGACTTCATTAACTAGAAACCAGGAGGAAAAGAGGGTGACTTGATAATGACATACAAGTTACTTCAATCACCCACTCTTACGAGTCACTGTGGACTTGCTTATTTAACCAGACGGATAGTCCCTAGACTGCATAACAAGCAGTTAAAGGTCCTATCCTTTAAAACCAACAAAAGTGGAAATGTTTTCTCCTTAAGAGCACCAAGGCTATGGAACATCCTGCCTCAGGAGTTGGTGGATGCAAGTAATTTAAACTCTTTCAAAAATAATTTGGACAGCTGGATTAGGGAGAACTTACATAGTTCTAAAAGACCCACATAATGTGGGGGGACATCCTCAATGGGCCTCTGCCTTCTTTTGTCCCTTAAATCAAGTAGTACCAAGTAATATCCCCTCCAGTGTGTGTGAACCACCACCCTCGTGGGATTTACTGCTAGAATTGGCCAGGCTCATGGGCAAGCCATTCGAACCGATGCACAGGTGTGACATCTCTCACCTGTCGTGGAAGACCGCCTTCTCAGTGGCTATCATGTCAGCCAAAAGGATTGGGTAGCTCCAGGTGCTTGCCATCAAAGCTGCCTACCTGGTCTTCCACAGGGACAAGGTTGTCCTACACCCCCCACCCAAAATTTCTCCCGAAGGTGGTGGAGTTTCACCTGAACCGGGTGTTGACTCTGCCGGTGTTCTACCCCAGTCACACCTCAGAGGCCGAGTACAGGCTCCATACTTTGGACCTGAGAAGAGTGCTTGCTTACTACAAAGAGCGTATGGTAGAAGTTCGGGGAGAGGTTCTCCAGCTGTTTGTCACCTACGCTGAAGCCACACTTGGCAGACCTGCAGCCAAGCGGACAGTTGGCAGGTGGATCACTTCCTGTATTGATCTCTGCTACAGGTTGGCGGGTAGAGAGCCTCCCGTACGGTTTAGGGCTCATTTCACCCATCATACCGCTGCATCGGTGGCTGCTTCTAGGGACGTCCCTGTCCAGGAAATCTGCAGGGCTGCCACCTGGAAGTCAGCACACACCTTCATTTCCCATTACCACATCGACCTTGAGCCACACCGGGATGCTGGTTTTGGAACCTCAGTTCTCCAGTCCCTGTTCCCTAATTAGGGGGGGGTGTGCCTTACCCCCCTTCTCCCGGAGAACTGCTAGGAGTCTGCCAGACAATGTGGATAGATCAAGATATCCACGCCCCTAGAAATACAGGTTAGTCACCTGTAACAGGAGTCCTAGGAGTGGTATATGTTGTTCATCCACACGGACCCACCCGACCTCACCTGCTTCGGCGCATGACCTGCCTTCCAGCTGGCTAGATCTGGCATCCTGGGGCGGAGCCGAGAGTTCCATCCCCCGGGTGGGTGGGAGGAGCCAGTTTGAAGACTTTCTGGCCCATCTTAAAGCGGCAAGGTACCTGCCAGACAGTGTGGATGAACAACATATACCACTCCTAGAACTCCTGTTACAGGTGAGTAACCTGTATTTTTAGTTCTCACTGTCTGATTGTTTATGACTCACATCTGTATTGATGGCTGATATGTACTTTTATCACTGTTGATTATCTTACATGTTGCATTGTATATTGTTGTTTTGCCAATTGTTATTTTTTACTTTGGTCATCTGTTATTTTGGTCATCTGCTCGTGCCTTTTGGCCCAGGTCATGCCTGTAAATGGTCCTTTGTATCAGTGCACGTTACCCGGTTAACAAAGTCATAAATATAATACTATAGCCTGTTGTATAAAAGGAGACCGGGATATCTAATTGGCAAAACAAGAAAAGGCAGTTTTATCCCAATTACAAATAATGAGGAAGTGTACCAGTATAGCCTTAAGTGAGATTAATAAACTCATTTGAAATCAAAAGAAAATATGAGACATTTCAGTGTCAGGTTGCAATGTAAAATGTCTCTTTTTAGATTCTCTTTTTTTTATTTTTTTAATTTTTTCAGCCATCTTGATTCTTATATGCTAAATAACTTTCTGGCTTCATCTCAGCCATCTTTTCATTTTTTAATATTCTTCCTCCTTATATCTGCATCATCTACTTGTCTCACCAGGTTAGAGATGGGCATAGTATCCACTGAGAGAGCTTCGTTAACGTGCTCCAAGCATCTGTGATGCCATGTTTGTATCCAGACCTTTTTCGCCATGTATTATGACAGTAACCGTGATAGAAGATCTGTTACCAGGATTCTGGGCTGTTTTATTATTCATGAAAGGAGAAAATTTGTTGTTCAGGGCAAGTTGATTCTGTTATAGCCCTTTTTGTAAAGCTTCTGCCCAAGCTGCTGAAATATTTAAGTCTACCATGTTAAATAAAATCGTAGCTTAACAGGAGGTAGTAAGGAATATTTAATTCCTTTGCTTCTAAGCATAACCATAACTGGAATGAAGGACTTCCGTTGAGTCGTTGTGGCATGACTTAAGTCTGGAAAGGCATGGAACGTATGTCCTTCATAGGTTAGGCCACCCTCCATACATGCTTTCTTCAGGATATCTTCTTTGTCCTGGAATCTATGTGGCTTAATGTATGCAGTTCTTGGTGGATTGAATTTATTGGTTTGTTGAAGGAGGCGTTTATTTGATGCTGCTGTATGTGCTCTATCTAATATGATGATCTCGGGATATTTTTGGCCCACTGCGATTGTAATTAATCTTTCAAAGAACAGTAACTGATCTCCTAACCCCCCCCCCCCCCGACCTTCCGGTATTTTTCCCAGTTTCAAATGACCTCTTCTGGATCTGTCCTCTTGATCCTGAACATTCTCCTGAGGAATTTGTCAGCTGAACATTGTGTGTAGCTACCATGTCCGCTTAGAGAGCAAGTGTATCTTCGACCCTCTCCATCCTTTCCTCCAGTTTGGTGGTCCTAGTAGAGGGAGCATGGGCAGGCAAAGCCATTGTATTGTTGATTACCAGCAGTCCCGCTTGTATGTCATTTCTGAAGGAAACAATATCTTTTCATAGTTCCTGTGCCATGTGGAAGTAAAGCCCTTGTCCTCTAGTGTTCCAGGGTCTATCTGAGCTCCACCCGCATTAAGTGCAGCCTATCAGAAAAAGGCATGGTGTAACGTTCATTTTTGTTTCCTTGAATGTGGGAGTCTAATGTGATGGGTAGAGCCTGACGTGTTGAGTTTGTTAGGGTAATAACCTATTCTGTCAATTTCAGAGTTGTGGCACAGTTTACAATAGGCATATTAGGGATAAGTGCAATTAGAGTAGGTTATCCTGCTATCTAGGGTATCAAACGTACTGCTGGTTTCCTTCCACAGACCTTGAGCTTACAGCAGTATTTGCCATTGTGTCTTCTATCAGCTATTATGCTAGCTGTATTTTTCTCCATTGGAAGAGGTGAGTGTAGTTGAACAGGTTATACGGTTACCACTCTAATAGTCTGTGTTGCTGTAGTAAAAGGTAGTTTCTGCACCTTTTGTATCCTGAGTGCGTAGGTATAGAATTGTGAAGGTGTATTTGAGTGGGGATACCCATTTGTATTTGATGCCATTCAGGAGTCAGCTGCGTCTTCTGGTGAGTTATACCCAATATCAGAATCTGGTTTGTTTGATTACTGGGAGCACCAACCAAAAAAGAAACAGTCCGAATAGCTTGCTTTTGAAGAGAGATGCCTGTTTGTGTCTGAGGCTCTTCTGGAGTCATCGGCTGTGTTACAGCGTTTACTGCATTTTTTTATTTTTGTTTTTTTTTTACCGGGTAGGTGAGCTAGGGAGGAGGCAGAAGAGAAAGAGAGGTTAGTTGCTATAAACACAGTAGGCAGATGGGAGGTAGGCAGAGTGAGGGACCATGGAAGTTGAAAACAGGTGCACGAGTTTGAAGCACATAGGCTGGCGTGAAGCTCTTTTTTAAAGAGGGCATGGTAAGTCGCGTGGCGAAATGTTAATGGTAAGGCGTTCCATTGCTGTGGGGCGTAGTGGGAGAAAGCTTGGGAGCCTTTTGAGGTTTACACCTTGGTACTTGCAGTAGGGACTTGTCAGCCAAGCATAAGTTTCACCCAAGACGACTGATGACAGCTGAATTGCAGCTTGCAACTGATTGAGTATGAATTCCAGGATCAAGTGGCTCTCGGCAAGTGTCACACAGCCTTCTATGGAGTTTGAGCATTTCGAGCTACGTTATGACCCTGTGCTAGAATTTGCATCAGCAGTGTCTGTGGGCATAGAATTGGCATCGGAGTTGAATGTGCTTAATTTGTTTTGAGGGACCTGGCTGTTTCCCTGTTTCAGAGAAGCCGCTGCAGAGATTTGCAAAGTAGGTTGTTCCAGAGGTTGTCAGCTCAGAAGATGAGTTGAGGAGTTGTTGGTTATCAAAGATATGAGAGCCGGAGTATTCTTATGTGTAACATTTCCAGCTTGATCGGTGTTGCCTGGTTAGATTACTGGATGATGCCACCATATCGGGTGTGTTAACCGGCTGTTGGTTGCTAGGTCAGGTAGTTCTCCTTATTAAGATCTGCTGTCTCTCTGGCTCAAAAAAAAACAAACAGATTCATCAGTTTGCAATATCCCATAGTCTGTTTGAACGAATCAGCCCCAAAATGCAACTATTTTGGGCACTTAAGTCTAAGATAAACTGACACAATAGGAGCTCCAAAGTCAGCCATTGCATGGTGTGTGCTGGCCATCTTGGATCTCAAATTACCATCTGCCAGTACATTTTGAAACATATATTTTCAGTCGGTGGATGTTCAGGCTAGCCACAAGCAGGTCTGTTCTGTGACTTTCAGCACTGCTGATCAACCTTCAGCCAGCCTATGACTCAGTCTGCCCTCTGTTAGTTAATAAAACAAACTGAGCTAGGACTCCACGTAGAAAGCTGCCATCACATGTCCAGAAACTGGGCATTTTGCAGTCTGACTGTCCCACCAGGATACCTGGAAGTTTCCAGGTGGGCCCTCCTCAGTTGGGTACCTGGCCATCTTCTAAGCTCTGAAATTCTTGGCATTTATCATGTTTTTTCCTAATTAATTGGAGCATGTGGAGCACTGTAGGTAAATGTAATATGAAAACACAGAACTAGTTTATCAGATTTAAGTGGAATACTGATATGAGTGTGTCACCCTTGGCCCTCCCCTATTGATTTCCCAGGTGGCCCCATTTACCCATGTCCAACCCTGGCATTTAGATCCATCTCTGTAAAGTTTTGGATGCTGACCCCAGGTCCTATACATAGCCTCCATAGCACTCTACTAATCCCCAGAAAGTCTTTTTATATTGATTATAGGCCCCATTTCCAACCACATCACCAGGGACTGCAAATACCACAGAGACATACCGGATATAGTAGAATACAAGGCTACTGAGGTCATTCCCACCTTTAGGTTACACTCTGTTAAGTATCATCAAACACTCTACCCCCAAAAAAATTATATCCTTTATAACCCTACTTCCCTCATATTCCCACACCACTCATGTGGAGGAACCCCCTCCCCCAAAGCCTTAGTCTTAAACCAGTATCTAACCCCTAGAAACTCTCTCCTAGTTTATATAGGTCCTAGTCTTCTTCAAGGACTTCTCCCTCCACTGAGCCATATCATGGGACTGTAAGCCAGCGATGTCATGACCACCCAGAAACTTTTGCTAGCTGGGACCACACAAACAAAATCCCTCTTCCCTACACTACCTCTGTAGCCGGTTGTTGAATTGGAACAGGTGCAACTGTTCACTCTCATTTAGACTTGTCTCGGAGAAGGTTACTGCCCTTGCTCTTTGTTTAGCTACCTTCCTAAGAGCATGGAAGTGTACTGTCACCTGTTCCATGCTTCTCTTGCTCAGATCATTTGTGCCTATATGGGCAATCAGAACTGGCATCCCCTCCCATGTCCCTGTGAGTTCTA
Source organism: Neoceratodus forsteri (assembly GCA_016271365.2). Classification (NCBI taxonomy): domain Eukaryota; kingdom Metazoa; phylum Chordata; order Ceratodontiformes; family Ceratodontidae; genus Neoceratodus; species Neoceratodus forsteri. Next base: position 1,731,440,129 of record CM057456.1, read on the forward strand.
CCAATCTGTCTACCGTCATCCCAGGGAAGCAGCACACCACCTCTTTTACCATCAGGTGTTAGACACACCTCCATCCAAGTGTCCCATACAAGGGAGTCCCCAGCTATGAATACCTTTGTCTTGCCTTGTTTGGTGCTACCCTCACCCCTTGGTATGTCCTCTGGCAGTACCTGCATCAGCAGGAAAAGACCCATAGTCCATTTAGTCTGAAACATAACACAAACATAGCCTTTGACGGCAGATAAGGACCACTTGGCCCACCCAGTCTGCCCATTTCCCTGCCTGTTGGATAAGCTGCAGGTTCTAGTTAACCAACTTCCTGCAACCCCCCCACTATAATTGCCTTATGTCTGTCCCATGCATGCTTGAATTCCCCCACTGTTTAGACCCCACAACCTCCCTAGGAAGGCGGTTCCATGCGTCCACCACTCTCTCCATGAAAAATAATTTCCTCACATTACCCCTGAGTCGTCCCCACTCCATCTTTAAATTGTGCCCCCTTGTTCTTGCACATCTCTTTTTCTGAAAGATGCTGCCCTCTTGGACTTTGTTGATTCCCTTGAGGTACTTGAAAGTTTCTATCATGTTCCCCCATCCCTCTTTTCATCAAAGGTATACATATTAAGCTCTCTGTCTCTCTTCGTATGGTTTCTGATGCAGACCCTGCACCATTTTAGTTGCCCTCGCCTGGACTGCTTCCATCCTGTCTATGTCCTTGCGTAGATGGGGTCTCCAAAACTGCATGCAGTACTCCAGATGGGGTCTCACCAACTGTCTGTACAGAGGGATAACCACTTCCCTTTTTCTACTTGTGATGCCCCTTTCTATGCATCCCAGTATCCCCCCAGCCCTTCTTACTGACTTTTCACATTGCTTACCAACCTTTAGGTCATCTGATATGATTACCCCCAGGTCCCTTTCCATTATTGTTGTTGTTAGTACCTCCCCTGCCATTGTGTACACTTCTCCTGGGTTTTTGTTTCCCAGGTGCATTACTTTGCACTTCTTTGCATTGAATCTAAGTTGCCATACATCTGACCATTCCTCCAACTTTGCCAAGTCCCTTCTCATCCTTTCTACCCCCCCCACCGCCGTGTATCAACTCTGTTACAGATCTTTGTGTCGTCTGCAGAGAGGCATACCTTTCCTTCCAGACCCTCTGCAGTGTCACCTATGAAGACGGTAAAGAGGACTGGACCCTGTACTGAGCCCTAAGGTACTCCACTAGTAACTCCCCTTTCTTCGGAATGAGTTCCATTCACTATTACCGTCTGTGTCCTGTTGTGCAGCCAGTTTGCTACCCACACTACCACCCTGGGACCCACTCCCAGGCTGGCTAACTTGATTATTAATCTTTTGTGTGGTACTGTGTCAAATGCCTTGCTAAAGTCTAGGTAGGCCATATCCACAGCCCCTTCCTGGTCTATTACTTTGGTCACCCAGTCAAAGAAATTGATTAGATTTGTCTGACATGACTTTTCTGCTGTGAATCCATGCTGCTTTGGGTCCTGTGCCCCCTGACCTCTAGGTACTCAACAGTTCTTTCTTTCAGAGATGATTCCATCATTTTCCCTACCACTGAGGTCAAACTAACAGGTCTGTAGTTTCCTGCTTCTGCCTTGTTCCCACTTTTGTGAGAAGTCACATCTGCCTCCTCAGTCCTCGGTACCACCCCATCCTCCCATGATTTGTTAAAAGTGTGGTCAGTGGTGTCACTAGGTCCCCCTTAGTTCTTTAGATTCTGGGATGAATCTTAGCCCTATTGCTTTGTCCACCTTAAGTTTTAGGAGTTCTTTCAGAACTCTTCTTCTGTAAATGGACTGGTGTCAACCCCTACCCAGAGTGATTCTATTGTTTGGTTTAGGCAACTCCTCCTCTTCTTCTTTTGTGAATACTGAGCAAAAGTATTCATTCAGTATCTCTGCCTTTTCACTGTCTCCCTCTGCCCACCTCCCCTCTCCTTTATTAATCTTCATTATCCCTCCTTTAACCTTTCTGTGCTCCCTAATGTACCTATAAAAGGTTTTATCCCCCTTCTTAACTGAGTTGGCTATCTTTTCCTCAGTTTGGGCCTTTGCTATTCTGACTGTCTTCCCCACTTCTTTCTGCTTTAATTGATACAGTTCCCTATCGTGCTCCTTCTGTGATTCCTTATACTTTTTGAATGCAGCCTTTTTCTCCTTAACCTTCTCTGCCACCTCTTTTGACAACCATAGTGGTTTTTCACTCCGTTTTGTTTTCTTTATTTGTTTCATACAAAGACTTGTTGCCTCCATGATGGCAGTTTTGATTTTTCTCCATTGTTCTTCCACCCCTCCTTTCTGCCCATTTGTTAGTGCATTTCTTGGGCACTCACCCATTTTGCCAAAGTCAGCCCTTCTAAAGTCCAGTAACCTTGTTTTTGTATGGCTTGTCTCCATGGTTGTGCTTATTGTGAACCACACTGTGTGGTGGTCACTCGCTCCCAGATGGCTACTGACTTCTAAATATGTGATCCTCTCTCCATTTGAGAGTACCAGGTCTAATATTGCTCCCTCCCGAGTGGGATCCAACACTAGCTGTCTAAGGCATGCCCCCTGTAGGGCATCAAGAATGACCCTGCTCTTGGATGTGGCTGCAGTACATGTTGTCCATTTAACATCTGGCATATTCAGGTCCCCCATCAACAGTATCTCCCCTTTTTCAGCCATTTTGAAAATGTGCTCTATCATTTTCTTGTCAGTTTTCTCCCCTTGAGATAGAGGTCTGTATAGAACCCCTGTGTGGATTGTGATGTCATTTCCTGTCTCCAAGGTAACCCACAGTGCTTCTTGTCCTCCCCCTTTACTTTTTAGTTCTGTAGCTTTGATCCCTTCCCTTATATAGAGAGCTGCTCCACCTCCTCTTTTACCCTCCCTGTCCCTTCTGTAGATTGCGTACCCTGGTATGTTGACATCCCAGTCATGGTTCTCCGTGTACCATGTTTCCTTGACTGCCACAATATCCAAGTGTTCCTCTTCCATCAGGGCTCCTAGCTCAGGATGCTTGTTTTTCAGACTACAGGCATTGGTACATTACCCTCCATATAATGTTGGCTTTATCGTTTTTTCCCCCCCATCCCTGCTCTTATTATCTTTGTCTGTTTCTCCATTTACCCCTGTCCAGCCCTCTGTCAACCTCTGTACCTCAGTGTTTACTTTACTACCTGCCATGTTTTGTGGGGGGAGGCTTGACATTTCCTGCTTTCTATCAGCATCTCTCCCCGTAGCTAGTTTAAAAGCTTGCCAAGGAAGCATTTAAACCTGCTTAAAGTCTGCTTGTAAACCCTAACCTACCCTGATACCCCGTGTCTATATGAAGTTGCTGCTCACACTACCGCTCCCCAACCCACACCATGGGCATGCTGGTGCCATCTTGTCTTCTGAGGTTAGACTGGGGTTCCTCTAGCAGCGATAGGGTAAAGCTGTTACTGGTGCACAGCCCTGGTTCCATAGGCTTCACCCATCCCCCTCCCATCACCACTCTCCAGCCTGCCATTCTGGCCTGTTTGGGCCCTGGAGGGGGCTGTGACAGTGGTACCTAAGGGGCTCGGTGGCTGCAACACTCAAACTGCATATCTCAGGTCTGCCCTCATGGCTTAGAACCTCCTACAATTAAGTCATTAATTATTGCTAGGCCAGTACCGGTCGTCGAGGCACAGGTCAGAAAACATAGGAAAACCGGGAATAGTTGTAAAATTTGCAAGTAGCACTTTATTATTATCAATAACAGTAAAAAAAAAAAAAAATGTACAATGTAACTATTTACTAAGGTAGTACAAACAGAGAAAACAAAGTCCTTCATATGAGGGTTTCTTTTTCAATTCCAAGTTTCAGTCTCAGTCTCTCTAGCAAAAGTATTGCTGCTCTTTTTATAAGTCTTCGCCTGGGAACTCGTTAAGAGATATTCTGTTTTTTTACAAAATGTTCTTGTCACTTTCTTTGCAAAGCAGGCTTGCAGATAGAACAGGGTCAGAAGCTGGCCTCCTGCTGACAGCTCTGCAAAACAGTTTGCAAACAAGCCTGAGAGGAGCTCAAACTGCATTTCGGGTTAACTCTCCTAATTCCAAATAGCTTTTTTTTTGCAGTCATTTAAACAGTATAACTATATAAATTTCATACCATGGGATCCCAGTACCACTTACAGATTCACATATACCGCAGATATGCAAGGGGGAAGAAAAGGCAGAGAATTTCGAGGCAGTCAGAGTGATCAGTTCCTAGGTGTCACGAGAACATTTGGTTGTGCCACCAGACAGACACAAGACAGAAAAGGAAAGTATAGAACAGATTGTTGCTTTAACTCTTTCTGCATAACAAATGGGACAGGACCTTATTCAACCCTGTCAAACGTTTTGCTTTATTTCTGTTATTTCAAATGATACATTTTTTTCTTTTGTGATAGCTAAAGTAGTGTTAAAATATTATCACATAAAACACAGCATGTATGGAAATTATGCTAAAGGGGAAGATACCATATGAGGAACATACAAACTGTGATATATTTGTTCTGCCTTCATTGTTGAGGTTTTCCAGGTCATGATAAAACAAATCCTTACAAACCTCTTGCCAGATGGGGTTTGTATAGTTCAGTCCCCCAGAGACACACGTTTATTGTGTAACCCCTGGGCGGCGCCACCACCCAGTGTTACACCCCTGACTACTACCTTGAATATAGGCTAAGGGGGTTGGGTTCGTTAACTTATAACATTTTTAAAACCTTTGCTTAGTGCTTTCACTCAGGGTGCTTTACGTGGGTGAGATGGTACTGGGTGTAGCCCCCTGAGCTGCTACACCACCCACGGTGACCAGTTACCTTCCCTAGACATACCCCAATACACAGTTCCCCACATTTCCACCTTTTGAATTAAAGGCTCTCTAATAATATGCTCACACAGGATTTTAAACAACAACAAGAAGATATTTATTTCGGGGGGAATAAAGGAGCTAGGAAAGGGAAACAGGAGGAGGAGTAGAGGTTATCTTACCATATTTACACTTGTACAGAGATTATTTTTGATTTTGCTGGTAAACAGATACCACAGTCCAAGATGTTGTAGGCCTGATGGAGTTGCAGCTGGTCGAGGTGGCCGGCTATTAATTTGAGGGTGGGGGCAACTTGGAAACACATTTGTGTAAAGCAGCAAATTACTGTTTACAACCACAGCAGGGATTGCCCTGCAGTTTAGCAGACAAATCAGGGATTGCCCTGCACTCACAGACTTCTGAACATTCCTGAACAAACTATGTGGCTCTTGCATCCTGAACATTCAGCACAATATTTGGAAGTCCCATCCAAAGCAATACTGGTGATACTTTTGTCAAGCATCCTATATGCAATTCAAATACGGTCACATCCAGTACTTTATATACCAAAAGGCATCCATCCAGAGTACATTGGCAATGACACTTTCATCAAGCATCCCATATAATTTAGTCACAGACAGATGCAGTCCAAAAGATGCTGGCTGCGACTTCCAGCTCGCTGCACAATTTATATGTACACAAAACACTACCAGGCAAGCAGCTGGTCACCTCAGGAGATTGAGCCTGGCTGCCAAGGCATTCTTCTCGACTCAAGCAGGATTCAGATCCAGACCCTGCTAGGGAATCGCACTCCCAGCACAGCACACAGTTCACAACATGGGGAATTACTCAGAGCTCAGTCCCCACAAGCACTCACATATTTATATGTAAAGGTCACTTACTGTACCAGACCACAGAGTCCTGACAGGCCGATCGCAATTCTGCACACTTTTGGTGGTCTTCAGGTTAAGTCTGGTCCCAAAATGACTTCTGCTTCTTCTCTCCTCTGAAAGCTTGGAATCGCTGTCCGAATAATTACTCACTAATGAATGCAGGCCAACTTTGGCCTCTCAGCGCTTCCCGTGATCTATCTTGTAGCTACCACGAACACTCAGGGCAGTTTCCCCTCAGCTTCCAACTTCAGACACAGTTCTCTTCTGCCCCAAACCTCAGCATCACCATCAAGGTTCCTCTTCAGAATCTGTGTCTGAAAATCAAGGTTTCCACTTCAGAATCTCTGTCTTGAACACTTGGTTGCCCAATATCTAGGCCACAACGACTGCTTTCCTTTTTCACCCATGTTCAGATACTTGATCCGAGAAAACAGTCCTTTTCTCTCCCCTCAGGAGAGCTGACGAAAGACAGGACTTTTTCAGGGTTCCCGCACTGCCCCGGGGGCAGCAGCCCCACAAGCTGCTCACTCTTCCAGCTCCATGCTCAGACTGACTCTCCCAGCAGACAGTCCAGGCATTTCTGCCAAATCCAAAAGGTTGCAGTTGGCTGATTCTCCTTGTCAGTCACAACAGGCTCCCTCTATTGGCAAAAAAAGGCGCCACGGTCCAAACTACATTTCCCAGAGGCTCTCTCCATACAAGCTCCTTGTGGCTGGCTCCATTTAAGAGTCCAAGTGCTGATTTACCAGCAGGCTCCATTTTAAGGAGCCCCTCCCCATTAATTGGACCTATTCAGCAGTTCAGATCCGAAATGGAGGGGCTAAACACACAGAGTCCCAGCTGCAAGAAAGGCGGGTTAGACAGACTATACTGTCATTATCCCTCTAATAAATTCCCAGCAGATAATTACATCTTTTGAAAGTGCTCCCCCTGCGCATATAGTGACTGCAGAATGGAGCGATCTGCTCTGTGGCCCAGATGGGGCTCGAGCAAGGAAACGCACAGTTCCCCCAGTTCAAATTAATCATACTGCAGATTGGCAGCTCTTGAGGAGGCAGTATGGCGCAGTGGTTTAAGGCTCTGAGCTGCAAATCTGGAGACCTGGGTTTGAATCCCACAGCCCCCACTTGCATACTGTGTGACCCTGAGCAAGTCACTTAACTTCCTCGTGCTCCCAGGTTGTACCTGCAAACAAGCTTTCAGCTTAGTGTGTCTCACCTGGTAAAATAATTGGTTTAAAAAAAAAAAAAAAAAAGAGGGCAGTACATGGAGGCCTTAGGCATTTTCACTAAATTATTTTAAATCTGAAGGCTTTTTAGTGACCCCCATTTGTAAGGGGGTTACAATTGTACAGGGCCACTGATTCTGTAGTGGGGACATACGAGCCAGCCCGCTGTGCAGCTACCACACTTGGTTGGCACACAGCTATCAGAAATGCCATAGGTAAACCAGTCTGTATTAAAGAGCAGCTGACGCCTTAGGGAAAATCTTGGAAAACATAATAGTTGGACTCAATACAGCTTGTAGTTCATATATTTTCTATAGATTTCGCCTCTCTATTATTTATTACTGAAGAAATTACCCCCAAAACAAGATCTTTATCCCTTGAAGTTTATCTTCCTCTATAGCGTACTCCCTACTTGAAAGCATAATGCTCTGTTGTGATATCACAGTCTGTTCCCATGGGAATAACTGTGATGTCACAAGCAGAGTATTATGATATCAGGTTAGGAAGCAGCAATAGGAGCCGAGGAACCCCAAGGAACAGCTGTCCTGTTTTCATGCATATGACCTGAATATTAAATAGTGGGGATAAGCAATACAGAGCTAATTAGAAATACAAGCTGCTTTGTGTCCAAATGTACTTTTTTTCCAAAGTTCTTCTTGAGATGTCGGTGGCTATTTAAGCATCTGTGATCAGCATCATTAAATGTGCTGTACACTGCTTGTTGCATGCCACAGAAAGGAGGCTGTATTTTGTGGCCATGTATCAAACAAGAAAGACTGCTTGCATTCTGTTTTGGGTGTGGGTGGAGAACATGGGTACAGGAGCTGAGCCAGGATTTGTTTAAAGAGCCATCAACACTTTGAGAAGAACTCTGGAAAACGTAACATTTGGACACAAAGTAGGTTATATTTCTCAATAGCTCAGCCCCACTTCCGCACTACCAGTGTCTGTGTCTCCTTCTTGGACTTACTCGGTTCTGTCCTTACAGATTACCCCTTCTAGGCAGGGTGGAGAGGGGAGGGCCATCTCCCCTCTCGTGTGCATCCAGTGTGTGTCAAGGTGTCCAGGACGACTGTGCAGGTCTGCAGTGAGTAAGCAGGACATCATGTAGTGAAGGCTTCATTTGTTTTCTCCTGTAGTTTTTTTTTGTTACTCCCAGAGTCCCACGTCCCTCCCACCACCCCGCGATGGGAAGTACAGTCTCTGGCAACCTTGACAGCAGCAGCATGCTCTGGGCATGTGCGCCCCCCCCCCCCGTGAGGGAGCAAGCTCACTGTGAGGGGCCGCTGATGCACCAGAGTCTGGCCCTCTCCTTCCCTGGCTGGCTCACACTCCTTTCGGTAGCACTTCCCAATCTGACAGCAGACCTGGGCCTGCTTCCGAACCTGGGTCGCCACATGGAAACATGGATCACTTCCACTGAGCCATTAGGTAGCCCCAGCTCTGGATTTTTTATCCCCATTATTTATTACTGAGGTTATGTGAGGTTATTCCCACCCCCACCTTCCACACCCTCGATGCGGGTAAAATTGATGAAGTACCCTCATTTAAATATCTTGGTGTCTGGCTTGACCAGCACCTTGGCTTCTCTCAGCACATAGATGCCATTCACAAAAAACTACACCTCATGCTCGGTGTCCTTTATAGGAACAAAAGCTGCATCTCTATACCTGCCCTCCAAGATATCATCTCTAAGATGATCCTCCCCATCTTTGATTATGGTGACATTGTCTGCAGTGCTGCACCTAAGTCCACCTTGGCCAGACTGGACCCCCTCTTTCACTCCTTCTGCCATTTTGCCTTGGCCTGCCCTCCCCATATTCACCACTGTTCTCTCTATTCTGTCCCCTCCCCCAAGTAGATCTCCGCCTAACCCACTGCAGCGCCTTCATTTCAACTGGCTGGCTTCACTCTCCCCACCCCTCCCCCATTATCTCAGCTCGCTCTCTCCCTATGCCCCCACCTCTTACTACTCTCTTTATAACTCAGGCTATCTCTCCCTACTGCTCCCCTCTAGTAAATCCCTTGCTGGACAGAATGCCTTCTCTTTCCGCTTCCCTGATATCTGGAACTCTCTTCCCCTCACAGTTTGCTCTGCCTCCTCCAAACACACTTTCCTTGCTACTCCAAGCCCATACCACTCCCTCATGCAGATGCCCTTAGCCCAATGTCCTGCCTCCACCCTTTCTCTTTTCCCTTTCCACTACCTGTCCCAAGCTCCTACACCTCTCTGCACCTCCCATTTCCCACTACTAGTGTATTCCAACCTCTACACTTATCCTCTCCCCCATCTCAACCTCCTCCCTTCCCCTCTCCCCTATTATCCCTCCCTCCAACCCTCTCCCTCTCTATCTCTTCACTCCCCTCCATTCCTACCTCAGCCCCATTCCCACTTTTCTGGCATCCACTTCCTCCTCCCCCGCTACCTTCTCCACTGTCTTCTCCTTATCCTATCCCCATCACTTTGTCCCCCCTTCTTATCTCTATACTTGCTATTCCTAACCCTAATCCATCTCCCCCTTCTCGTCTGTCCCTCCACTTGTCTTCCTCTACTTTTCTTCCCTTCCCCCTCTTCTATCTCTCTATCCTCCCTCCTTTCTCATGTACCTCTCCAGTTGCTCCTCCCTGTGGCCCCCTCCTGATTTAATGACCAGTTCCTACCCTGTTCTGTTCTTGACGTTACAGCCTGTGAGTGCCAGGCATCTCACACTCCTGATATAATTGATCTGTATTGTTATTAATTAAGCCTGTACTAATACCGTGTATTACTGTACATGGCTGTGCCATATTGCATTATTATATTACTATGCTTTCTGCTTGTTTATGTACAAGCTAGACCCCAGACCTTGTCTGTTCAACAGCTACCTGATTGTGTTCTACAGCATACAGGGATACAATCAGATACGCCCACCCACCCTCTCCAGAGTGCTCTTGCTTTATAGGGGTGTAGTGCCACCCACAACACCTGATAGGAGGTAGTAAGGTGCAAAAAAAAAAAATACCTTACTATTCTGTTTTCTTTTTCGTCCACACTTCCTGACAAGAAACAGGAATCAGCACCATCTCTTAACTACAACAAAACATGGACCTTGTCAGTTGCTAAAACTGAGGTGCACTGTGCAATAGGATCTACAAATGTTAACCAGGATCCTGCCGTGCGTGCTGCGCCACAGCAGATCTTGCAGTCCAACTACGAGATGCTTGGACTATAATATACGACCTCCAATTCAGGGATTTCAGTAGCACACCTCCTCAACCCCCACTACCACCAGTACTAGCATGTCAGCCAGGGGACAGGACTCTAGGCAGGGCCCAGAGCCTGGCAGGTGGTAAGAAAAAAGAGGCATCATAGGAGGCCCAGGAAGGAAGCCAAAAACATAGAAACATAGACTTTGACGGCAGATAAGGACCACTTGGCCCACCCAGTCTGCCTATTTCCCTACCTACTGGATAAGCTGCAGATTCTAGTTAACCAACGGCCTACTTCCTGCAATCCCCCACTATAATTGCCTTATGTCTGTCCCATGCATGTTTGAATTCCCCCACTGTTTTTAGACCCAACGACCTCCTCAGGAAGGCGGTTACATGTATCCACCACTCTCTCCGTGAAAAATTAAAAACTTCCTCACATTACCCCTGAACAATCCCCCTCTATCTTTAAATTGTGCCCCCTTGTTCTTATTGTTGATTCCCTTGAGGTACTTGAAAGTTTATATCATGTCCCCCCGTCCCTCCTTTCATCAAGAGCATACATATTAAGCTCTCTGTCTCTCTTCATATGGTTTCTGCTGCAGACCCTGCACCATTTTAGTTGCCCTCCTCTGGACTACTTCCATCCTGTCTCTGTCCTTGTGTAGATGAGGTCTCCAAAACTGCACACAGTACTCCAGATGGGGTCTCACAAACTGTCTGTATAGAGGGATAACCACTTCCCTTTTTCTACTTGTGGTGTCCCTTCCTATGCATCCCAGTATCCCCCTGGCTCTCCTTACCGACTTTTCACATTGCTTACCCACCTTTAGGTCATATGATATGACTACCCCTAGGTCCCTTTCCATTTTTGTTGTTAGTACCTCTCCTGCTATTGTGTACTCTTCTCCTGGGTTTTTGTTTCCCAGGTGCATTACTTTGCACTTCTTTGCATTGAATCTAAGTTGCCATATGTCTGACCATTCCTCCAACCTTGCCAAGTCCCTTGTTCTCATCTTTTCTACCCCCTCTTGTGTATCAACTCTGTTACAGATCTTTGTGTCATCTGCAAAGAGGCATGCCTTTCCCTCCAGACCCTCTGCACTGTCGCCTATAAAGATGTTAGAGGACTGGACCCAGTACTGAGCCTGAGGTACTCCACTAGTAACCCCTTCTTTGGAATGTGTTCCATTCACTATTACCTTCTGTATCCTGTTGTGCAGCCAGTTTGCTACCAGGCTACCACCTGGGACCCACTCCCAGGCTGGCTAACAATTATTAATCTTTTGTGCGGGACTGTGTCAGATGCCTTGCTAAAGTCTCGTAGGCCATATACACAGCCCCTCCCTGGTCTATTACTTTGGTCACCCAGTCAAAGAAATCAATTAGATTCATCTGACATGACCTTCCTGCTGTACATCCATGCTGCTTTGGGTCCTGTGCCCCGCTGGCCTCCAGGTACTCGACAATTCTCTCTTCAGAAGCGATTCCATCATTTTCCCTACCAGGAGCATTTCCTGGCCATCCAAACAAAAAACAGGTTCGCTCCACTGCTACCAACTACAGATAAAGCAATACAAGGTAAAGAAATCAAACCACCAAAAAAAAGGCTAACATGCCAATTAAAACCAATACAAACTACAATAAGAATAAAAATACTAATACTCAGAATAAAAACAGATATAAACAAAAGCAAAATTCTCAATCAGGGATTCGATGATCCGAGGAGTGGAACACCACCTAACACAAAATGTTAAAAGCGATATTGTGGCAAAGTGTCTACCAGGAGCCTCTGCAAGCAGGGACACTAACCACATAAAGACAATTGTGCAGGAATCTGGGGATGTTACACATATAACAGTACACCTTGGTACCAGTGACTTTCCAAATCACATGGTTCAGGAGGCCAAGAAACACTTCAAGGACCTGGCTGACAAACTTTCTTCCCTTCCATCCAAATTAGCCTTCTCAGAAGTGCTGCTAGTGTGGGGAAAAAGGAAAAAGCACCAAGTGAGTCAGAGAGCTTGAAGTAGGCAAATTCAGCTCATGGCTGCATGATTGGTGCCAAGACAAGGGATAATATTACATAGGGAACTGGCACAACTTTTGGGAAAGAGTTTTTTTTTTATATGACAGATTGCACTTAGAGAGGGTGTGCGAGCACTCAGACAAAGATTTGATGTCTATACAGGTAGTTTAAACTTAATAAAGGTGAGTATGATGCAGCTCACACCCCTGCCATCGGTGGGCTAGTTATCACTCCCCAAAATGCCAGATGCGCACATACATCCTTCGAAAACAAATCCGAGCCAACATCTGCCCAAACCAGCAACCTCCATAATCTCTTGGCTAGAAAGAGCAAACTGGAGCAGTCCAAGAAGTGGGTGCAACCTCACGCCAAAGAGGATGTACATTCCTGGAAGGTAATGGTTGCAAATACTAGGAGCCTAACCGACAAACTTCTCGAAGTGACAGCCATCTTGGAAACACAAAGGGTGGCTGTAACACAAACGTGGTTCACGGGAAAACCACGGATGGGATATGGCCATTCCCTGTTACGTTCTGTTCAGAAAAGATAGGCAGGGCAAAAAAAGAGGGGAAGGTATCCATTTACATTTGGGAGGAAATAAAAGCCACAGAAGTAAAAGGGCAACCCGGGGACTTCGAGTCACTGTGGCTGGCAGTAGACATGGGCAGGGGAAAACCTTTCAGGATCGGCGTCATGTACAGGCCCACAAATCAAGGAGCTAAAGGAGACAAAGACCTAATGGAGGAAAAATCCACAATATGTCTGATAAAGGTGAAGTAATACTGGTGGGGGACTTCAGCCTACCAGATATTAACTGGAGTACACTAATGGCAGCAACAAGAAGTAGGGACTTCTTATTGTCACTACAAGGCATGGGACTGTGCCAGCTTGTTAATCTCCCAACAAGAGGAGATGCCATTCTCGATGTTGTCCTCATAAACTCAGAAGGGATCAGGGACATCGAAGTGGGATGTCGTATAGGAAACAGTGACCATCACATGGTAAACTTTAAGGCAAACATAACACAGGACACCAGCCACTCAAAGATAAAGGTGCTAGATTTCAGAAAGGCTGACTTCCAGAAGTAGCCAGTTAATGGAAATAGAGGTTGAGGAGGTGGAGGTCACGTAGGGGAGATTCAAGAGAGCAATAAAGACGGCCACAGGTCAGTGTGCCAGATGGGTCAGCAAAGCAAAAACAAATCCTCTGTGGTTTTCCCATGAAGTGTCTACCACAGTCAAAGAAAAAAAGAAGGTGTACAGCATATACCAGGAAACCAAAACTGAGAAAGACTGGGAGTTGTACAACCAAAAAATGAGAGAGTCAAGCAAATTAGAAAGGCAAAAGCCCAGACAGAGGAAAAGATGGCAGAAGGGGCAAAGAGAGGAGACAAATTATATTTTAGATACATTAGGGAATGTAGGAAGACCACCCCCCTCCCCCGAGGAGACTGGAGGTCGCGAGGGCCTGCCCTGAAGCCCTCCCTGCCCGCAGAAGCCCCGAACCCGAGACACACCAGAGACCACCCCTCACCCGAGGAGACCGGAGGTCGCGAGGGCCTGCCCTGAAGCCCTCCCTGCCCGCAGAAGCCCCGAACTCGAGACACACCAGAGACCACCCCTCCCCGAGGAGACCGGAGGTCGCGAGGGCCTGCCCTGAAGCCCTCCCTGCCCGCAGAAGCCCCGAACCCGAGACACACCAGAGACCACCCCCTCCCCGAGGAGACCGGAGGTCGCGAGGCTCTGCCCAGCTGTTCCCGCAACCCAGACACACCAGAGACCACCCCTCCCCTGAGGAGACCGGAGGTCGTGAGGGCCTGCCCTGAAGCCCTCCCTGCCCGCAGAAGCCCGAACCCGAGACACACCAGAGACCACCCCCTTCCCCTGAGGAAACCGGAGGTCGCGAGGGCCTGCCCTGAAGCCCTCCCTGCCTGCAGAAGCCCCGAACCCGAGACACACCAGGTAATTTCTACCTTGATCCAGGCTGCTGCCACCACTGTTGGCCATCTGGCGCCTTTTCTGAAACGGCCACAAGCTCCCCTGCTCAGCGCATGAATCCCGGCCAGAGTAGCACCTCGAGTTGCTGCCCAGGCTCAAACAGAGCAGAACTGTTACTTTTGTGCCTGATTTTGAAAGTTTTAAAACGAACCAGCTAAAACTATTTGTATTTGCCTGTAACTGTATTTAGAAGCTTAGAGTCACTGCAAGCCCAGGACCTGTGTTCTATCTGAAATCCCCCCCTGTGCAAATCTCACTGTGGACTGTTTGTTAATTTGTAAAATGCATTTTTCAAGTTGTAACTGAAATACCCCCCTGTGAAAAACTCATTTGGGGACTGTTTAACTTCTAAAGTGCATTTCCAGCGTGCAGAATTTCAGGTTGCCCTGCTAGTAACCACCATAAGCCTTTCTTTTTTGAATCACAATAGTAACCTGATAGCCCACAGCCCATTTGCTCTTCTCCCCACACCCACTACCAGCCCGCCCCCAGCAAGTTAATCATTTTTGCCTGTACTGCATATTTAATCCCCCTCTCTCTCCATTCTCCCGCAGAGACCACCCCCCTCCCCCGAGGAGACCGGAGGTCGTGAGGGCCTGCCCTGAAGCCCTCCCTGCCCGCAGAAGCCCCAAACCCGAGACATACCAGGTAATTTCTACCTTGATCCAGGCTGCTGCCACCACTGTTGGCCATCTGGCGCCTTTTCTGAAACGGCCACAAGCTCCCCTGCTCAGTGCATGAATCCCGGCCAGAGTAGCACCTAGAGTTGCTGCCCAGGCTCAAACGGAGCAGAACTGTTACTTTGTGCCTGATTTTGAAAGTTTTAAAACGAACCAGCTAAATCTATTTGTATTTGCCTGTAACTGTATTTAAAAGCTTAGTCACTGCAAGCCCAGGACCTGTGTTCTATCTGAAATCCCCCACCCACCCCCACCCCACCCTTCGCTGGTATTACTTAAATAGCCTCTGCCCTCGTGATATTTTGCTGCTGTCGGGTTTTTTTGTTTTTTTTTTTTTTTTTTTTTAAGCACCCAACTTCTCCATTAGCTCCTTATATTGTTTTGCCACTAGAGGGAGCCTGATTAAGTTCGAGCAATTTGCTCCCAGTACCTCACTTGTCACATTTTACTGCTCTCTAGTAGCTGTTTTCACTTGGTGATTTATATTAAAGGAGCCCTCTGCTGTCTCTTTCCTCTCTACCACACTCCTTTCTCTAGTCAAAAATCTCCCCTCCTCCCCTCCTAGCGCTCCTCATGGGAATACTTTGCCTTCCTATCCTCTCTGAGCTTTACTGCTTGAACACATCAACAGCTTCTGCCAATACTTATACTCAGTTTGACTTCTACTACTCCAACATGCTTGCTCTGCCACTCCACCTCTACCCCCTCTGCTCATCAGCAAGCATATTAGCCCAATAGTCAGATACCTTCACCTTCATCTGAAGCCGCCATCCTGCATGTCTATCCAGGTACCTCATCACCCCTCTATGGTTACTAACCCTATCTCATATACTATCCGGCGACATTGAGATCAACCCTGGTCCATCTCACGTCCTGTCATAACCTTGCCCCCGCCACCACTCTCCCTAAAACCGATGGACTAACTTTCGCCCACCTGAATGCTAGGAGCCTTATGGCCAACCTCCCTGACCTCCAGGCTTGGATCTATACTAACGTCCCGGACGTCCTTGCCATCACAGAAACCTGGCTTAAGCCCACAGTGCCTGACTCTCAGTGCCACTTTCCTGGATACAGCATGCTTCGTGTCGACCGTCCTGGCACTAAAAGGAGGTGGCCTTGCCTCTGCTTCAAAACTCACCTAAACATTACCCTTCTGCAGGACCCCTCCTACCAAACTGTGAAATCCTGCACTCCCTACTGCTTTTGGGGTGTAAAGAAACTCCATATTTTTTGTACTTATATCCCCTAAAAATGCTACACAAGGCATCACTGAACTCCTAGGGTTTCTGCCTACAGTTACAGGCAAGAATGACATTATCTGCCTTGGTGATTTTAACCTTGACTGGTCCGAGAAAAACTCAGCTAACCTATCCTCCTTAGCTAGCAAGGCAAATCTATCCCAGCTCATACATGAACCCACAAGGGTCTCACTTGGGGCAACTGTGCCACCCTCCTTGACTGGATACTTACTAACAGGACGTGAATATGTTGCCTCAGCCGGTGTGCTACCTGACACAATTAGTGACCACTATCCATCTACTGTGTCTGGAACACTGTCATTCCTCCCTCCTTGCTAAAACTGTAACCTTTCCTAATCTCTCTCTCCTAAGTCATGAGGACTTCTTAACTGACCTTAACCAGGTTGACTGGTCCCTCTCTACCAAACAGAGGACATTAACATAGCCACAGAATATTTCAACTCGTCCTCCTCTCTTCAAACCTTCACATCCCGGTCACCACCGTAGGATGGCAGGAAAGTAACCAAGTGGCTAACACGCCCCTGCTTCAGCTTCTCAAATCTAGGGATAAACTGTGGTCCAGGTGGAAGATCTCCCACCCTCTGTGCAGACTTTGAAGACTATCGTGCTTACGTAACAACTGCTAAAAGACAAATTCATGCACAAAAGCACCTACTATAGAACCTACTAATAACATCCTCTACAACCACAGAGGTACTGGTCCAAAATTAAGGACATTCTCGGCAACGACAAGCAACAGAATCCAGCTGACATGAACATTCAAGGTGTTCACTGCACCAACCATGACACCATTGCCAACGCCTTCAATGCCCTTTTTCTCTCCACCAGTCGCTACTCTAACTAGCCCACAACCTGACTGTCCTCTTCTCCTCCCACCCTCCCTTTCGCTCTGGCTCCAACCACATACCTTGAAGTTCGCAAGCTACTTAACTCCCTTCCGCACGCGGGGTCAAGGAGCCTGAGGGCATCCATCCTGCATACTTAAGCAGTATGCACCTTGGCTGACCAGACCTATCACCTGGCTTTTAACCTCTCGATTCGTATGTCTACTGTCCCATCCACCTGGAAAACTGCCAGAACCATCCCTATACCCAAAAAGGGCGATATCAAACTCATGTCCAACTACCGCCCTATATCTCTTTGTGCCCACTCAGTAAGCTGCTTGAAAAATAGTCCCACAGCTTGCTGCTCACCTTGACATGTTTAATCTTCAAACCCCGTACCAACATGGTTTCCAGCCCGGTCACAGTACCACCTCTGCACTTACACAACTTACAAATGACATCAGAAATAATATGGACCATGGCCTACTCCCTGGGGCCGTCTTTGTCGACCTGTCTAAAGCCTTCGACATGGTACACCATCCTCTCATGCTAAAGAAACTCCAATCCATTGGCGCATCTGACCAAGCCCTCTCCTGGTTCCATAGCTATCTTGACAATCGGACTCAGGCAGTAGCATTTCACAAGGCCCTTTCCTCCCCCTAAACATCTCCCGTGGAGTTCCCCAGGGATCCACTCTTGGACCTCTACTCTTCTCCCTCTTCCTAAATGATATTCCCACCATGTCCGGCATAGCTGCACTCTTATGTACGCAGATGACCTTGTTCTCTACTCTGGGTCAAAATCGTTGCTGCCATCAACTCCACCTCACTAATGACTTCCAATTCCTGCAGACCTGGCTCTCTAGCAACCACCAAGTCCTGAACCTAGAAAAACCTGTGCTATGCTATTCGGATCCTCTAAGAACTGTCTGCCCCTGCGAACAGGCTCCGGGTTCAATGTCTTGATGGCTCCCTCATCTTAAACACTGAGTCCTTCAAGTACCTTGGGGTCACTTTGGATCCCACACTTGACCTGTCTCAACATGTCATTATGGTGTGCCGTGCGTCAATGCTAAAATTGGTGGAGCTTATCAGCGCGCACTCCCTCACTCCTTCCGCTAGACTTTCTGTTGCTGAGGTATTCTCTACCCCAGCTCCAATATGCTCTGCCCCTCCTCTTTGCTGCAAACTCTGCTACACTCCACAAATGGGACACTGTCTACAACAAAATCTGTAGATTCACCTTAACTGCCCCACGTCTTACCCATCATTGTCTCCTTTATGCTGGCTTAATTGGCTGTCACCTAAGGATATTCGAGCCTACTCCTGGGCTGCTTTATCGACTCCTGTCTAGACCTCCTGCCCTGTCTATCTTGCCAACCTCCTGACTCCTGCCTCACACACCCATACCCTCAGGTCTTCCTCTGTCCCCATGCTCTCCACTAGACCTTGCATGACAAAAATGGGTGAACAGGCATTTGCCCATTTTGCTCCCAAATTCTGGAACTCACTTCCCCTTATGGTGAAAACTTCAGCCTCCCATCGAAATTTCAAAAACTTGCTGTTCACCCACCTTCTAGCCTCTGGCCAATCCAAATGCTCTTAATTTGCTTTGTCCCACTGCAGGCTGTCGGGTCTGACCCTGAGTACTGCACTAATGTTCTCCCATGCAATATGCTTGTCTAGGTGGCTATGAACCTTGATGTCTTTACTGTCCTCAGCTGTCTTATGGTTACCCTAATTGCTTTATTTTACATCCTTATTATGATCTATGCCTAAATGTACCTTATGTAACTATTACTGTGCTACCCAATGTATATCTTGTTTTGCTCCTGTACACCTATATTATGCCTGTGCATTTCTGCATATTGTAACCAATGTCCTGTGCTCTCCCGGGTCGTGCCTGAAAATAGGCAGGTCTGTTGCCTAGCGCACTTACCCGGTTACCAAAAGCTAATAAATAAATAAAAGGGGGATAGTAAAGATTGCTGCTGAAGAAGGGAAATGCACCAAACATGACCCAGAGAAAGCCGAAATCCTCAACAAATACTTCTGCTCAGTGTTTACCAAAGAGGACCCAGGGGATGGCCCAGCCCTGAAAAAACACAGCACCCCAGGACCAGAGGTAGACACGAGTCCCTTTACAGAAGCCAAAGTACGGGAGGTGCTAAATAAACTAAAAGCAGACAAAGCCGTGGGACCAGACAAGATGTACCCCAGAAACCTTAAGGAACTGGGGGCAGAATTTGCAGCCCCTCTGGCACTTCTGTTCATGAAATCCTTGAAGAGCAGTGTGGTACCCGAAGACTGGAAAAAGGCAATAGTGGTTCCACTTTACGAATCGGGCAGTTACGAAGAGGCTAGTAATTACAGACCAGTGAGCCTCATGTCTATAGTAGGGAAACTAATAGAGACACTACCCAAACAGAGGATCATAGCATTCCTCAAAACTAGAGGCCGACAAGACCCTAAACAGCATGGTTTCACAGCAGGTAGGTCATGCCAGACAAGTCTGCTCAAGTCTTTTGACTACACTACAAAAATAGTGGATGACGGTGGGACAGTGGATGTGTCTACCTAGATTTTAATAAGGCCTTCAACTCGGTTCCACACAGAAGGCTGGTAAAGAAGCCTGACCACACAGGGGTTGGTCCAGAAGTAGTCAGATGGGTATAAAACTGGTTGCAAGGCAGAACCCAGAGAGTGTACAGGTTAATGAAGCGCAGTCGATGGAAGGCAGGGTGACCAGCGGTGTGCCCCAAGGTTCAGTGCTAGGGCCTCTGCTCTTCAGTGTTTTTATAGCAGACATCACTGACGGACTGGAAGGGAAGGCATGTCTTTTCGCAGATGACACCAAGATATGCAGCAGGGTGAACATCCCAGAAGGAGTGAGCAAGATGGAAGCTGACCTCAAGAAACTAGAAGAATGGGCTGGAGAGTGGCAGCTGAGATTTAAGGTCAAAAAGTGCAAGGTCATGCACATAGGAAAGAAAAATCCAAGAAAGGAGTATTACCTAAGAGGCGAAAGACTGGCAACCTCAAACCAGGAATGAGATCTGGGAACCATAATCTCAGATGACCTGAAGGTTAGTAAGCAGTGTGAGAAGGCAACAGTGAAGGTCAACAGAATGCTGGGCTGCAATGGGAGGGGAATCATGAGCAGGAAGAGAGAGGTGGTACTACCACCTGGAATACGGAGTTCAATTCTGGAGGCCTCACCTCAGGAAAGATATTGACCGGGTGGAAACAGTACAGAGAAAGGTGACAAAAATGATTCAGGGTCTGTAGTACATGTCCTACGAGGAAATACTTGGGGAACTGAATATGTACTCCCTGGAGCAGAGAAGAGAGAGCAGGGACATGACTGAAATATTCAAGTACATAAAAGGCATTGACAAGGTACAGGCATAGGAACTTTTTCACTTCAAGAAGAGCTCCAGGACCAGGGGACATGACCTCAGGCTGCAAGGAGGGAGGTTTTCTACCAACACCAGGAAGAGTTTCTTCACAGAAAGAGTGGTGGACGCTTGGAACAGCGTGCCTCAAGAGGTTGTGGGGGTAAACACGGGGGGGGGGGGATTCAAGAATGCATGAGATAGACACAAGGGAGCCCTGACTACAGAGGGCAGCTAGAGTGTCAAAATAGGTCTAAAACAAATGGGGCAGACTAGATGGACCTAGCAGTCTCCTTCTGCCAACAACTTCTGTTTACACATATCCCCTCTCCCCTCCCCACCCAGAACACATCTGGAAACCAGCTTTATGGCTCAGTATGTCTTTCCTAGTAAATCTCTTTTAAATAAATAAATGAATAAATAGGGGATACGAAATGGCCTTACTCAAAATGTGTAGTTTATCTTCATGAGTGAGGAGGCAGAACCGTAACTCCACTCGTGAGTTATGACAGCCCTGCTCCCTCACAAATGGAGATGTTATATATTTTGAGTAAGGCCATTGTGTATTCGATTTGTACAACATCAGTTTATAAGTTATACCATTTAAGTCACCTGTTTCTGCAGAGTTAGCTGCTGTTCTTTCAATTCAGCAGCTAGCTTCAGAGCAGGACAAGGCTATTGTGATGCCATCAGCATTGTGAAAGCTGCTGTCTGATTGGTCCTTAGGTTAGGTATAGTTATTGTGACATATTTGAAGGGCGCAAGCCTGTGGTTATGTGGGGGAAGAGCTCCTCCTCCACAGCCTACTTAAACCAAGCAGCAGACTCCTGCTCTGCTTAGAGCGAGTCGCACTCACTGCGCTTGCTGGTGTGCTGTTGGGGCTGTGGTTGCTTGTGTCCCCGCCCCAATTCCGCTTGTTCTCCTGTCTTGCTCTCCGTCTTGTCTTCCCTCCCTCCGTTTAGTCCATTGCCCTGCCTGTTTGCTTGTGTTGCTTTTGGGGGGGGGGGGGTCATGCCTTTCTCCTGCCTCTTCAGCTTTCCTCCTTCCTCTGCCTAGCCGGCCGTTCGTTAGCCGCATCTACTTTTTATTTTTTTTCCTCCTGCTGCTTACTTGGCTGATTTCTTTGTCCTTCAACCGCCACCCCTTGCCGCCTCATAGTTTGTTCTTCAGATTCTCCTTCCTGCTCCCAGCTGCCGCCTGCCGGATCAACCTCACTTACCCCGTCAAACTGCTTCCTGCTTAGCACAAATGACCTCTACCGCACCTCATTCTGTACTCCTAGGTCCTACCTAGTTCGTTCTTCCAAACTCCATTGAACTATCAGCACTTCCTTAACTCATGGCTCGAGACAGCTTGAGTGCATTTGCACAGTGCAGGGTTCTGGTTTTACTCATATAATAAACTACTGATCGGCTCCTGCACTGCCACTTCCTGATTTTGTAGTACATGGATCCTCACATGTCAGCCATGCCCGACTCGAACAAAATCGAACCCGTACCCGCTGGTTTGCTTGCTCTGCTTCCTAGCTTGCAGACTCACCCTGCGGTGGGATTTCTATCCGCAAGACCTCACTTCCTGGCTTTGGCGCTGCCAGATCTACCTTTACACAGGAATCGGACTGTTCCCTGCAAAGCTCGATATTCGTGTACCAGCTGCAGCCTCACTCTCCATTTTCCATTTCATTCCGTTCACTACATGGGTATTCTACTTTCTTCGCCAGCTGACACTGTAGTTCAGCTGAAATTCCAGCTCACCTGGTCATTTTACAAACCTCTACTGGACTCTGGGATATTATGGCGCTTATTGTAATACTGCTGATATTCTACTATATTGGAAGCCTTCCAACTGGTGCTAGCACTCTGTTTTGGATCTGTTTTTTTGATGGAACTCTCTCTTCTGCATTACCTTTTTTAGCCACCAGGTGACAGTTAGCATTTCCAATATCGCCCTACAGACAACCGTGCCATAGCTGCTTTCCTGCTCTGCAGTTAATTAGGTCCCTGCCTCCGTCTTTACTCCATCCTGTGCTACATTGACCTCCGTGCAAGTCCGCTATTTACTGCTGCTTGCTGACCTACATGACATCTACACTTGCTTACGCAACCATTGCTTCTTGCCTGCGCAGGCCATCGCTTTATGCCTACTGCCGTCCCACGGCTTCGGCCTCCGGGATCCTGCTGCACTCATTCTGCACCGGCCTTGCACGGCCTCAGCGCTCACTGCGCATTTCAACGTTCCGCATGACCATGGATTTACTCCTGAATCTTCGAGCCGCCACACTCAAACTATGTATCCTACTTTGCCTGTTACAGCTCTCACATGCCATTGCTGTTTCGTTCCGCTCATTATTCTGCATTTGCCCAGCTGCCCTATGCGTGGTCCAGCTGTGCTCGCTATCCTTTCTGGGGTTTATCTGCTACTGTTTACTTACCTTACCACCTGACCTACTCGAAGTGCAGCTGCGCATGCCAGCTTCCGAGGGTAGCTGCTACCTTACAGAATGACCTACGAAGGGTCCAACTGTGCATGTTAGCTTCCATGGGGCTAGCAGCCAATCTTACTTGCCTTACTATGTACTTTGCTTGGTCCAGTTGCATACTTGCCTTTGGGTTTAGCTGCTAATTCTGTTTACACTCTGGTTATTATACTCATTCAGTCATACCGTCTACATCATTGGCTAACCTACACGTGATCCAGCTGCACGTCCTCATAACTTTGAGCTAACTCTCTTTCGTTTGCATGGATGCTTCCTTTAGAGCAGCTTTCAGAATTACCTTTCCAAGTACGCTCCCTACAGCTTCCGCCTCCATCGGATTATTCTGAGGTATATCAAGATATTTGCTTCAATTCTCTTGGATGCTCTTCGCCATGCTACTTCAACTTCCGGAGCTGCTACTATCGTCTCCATCAGGACTCCCTTCTGACTCATTCTGTACTGTCTTCCTTAGTTGAACAAATGCCTTGAACATTGACTTGCTAAAGCTTCAGGATGCTCATTGCCTCCTTTCAAGCTGCCTGCTCTTCTGCCATGGTCTCTTCACTACAATCCCTACTATCCTGGATCTACAGGATCCGTCAGCTCACAGTGCCGTTCCACTCTTCTAAGTCTGCCTTAAAACTATAGTACTACTCTGCACTAAAGTGACTCAGGATATGTCACCGTTATGATACCAATTAACAATTCATTCCTCACTTGGGGGTTTATGTACTTTTACTTCATACCTGCCTCGCCCAGCTTGGTGCCTGGAGATTCACGTATTCCGCTATACGCCTACATGCTGCCTTGTCAGCCGGCCAGGAGCTCCTTTACTATGGACTCGCATCTGAATGCTTCGACATCCATCATCTGTTCTTTGGATGCCTTTGCCCTGCCACTTTATCCATATGGAATTGCTACTGCCACTCTCTTCTCAGGACTCTTAATGGAGCTTCTCCCCAAGGTCTTCACTACCCTGATTTCTGCTCCACAGCTTCTCGGACCCTGCAACTATGTTACTTCATTTAACCAATTTCTTCAGTTCTCACCATCTAGGATTCTTCGCTCTACTACTCAGAACTTGTCAGACTGTTCTTTTCCAACCACTTCTAGCTGGGGTATCATTCTAATTTGAATTGTATATCTCGGCTTCGTCACGCAGTCATCTGGATCTACGCGAAGCTCCGATTCCTTTGCCAATTCCATTCTCATAGCCTTCCCTCCCTGGCTGACGGATCAGCTGTGCATCTCTCCTAGAGGCTACCTACCTCACTCTGTTCCTCCTAGCAGACCTCCGTAGGTCTGGCTGCATTTCATGTTACCTGGAGCTAGTCGCCTCTCTACTTACCTCACCAGCTGATGAATAAGCTGCGCATATCACTGAGGGATCAGCTGCCATGCTCTATTACTACCAGCAGACCTCCATAGATCTGACAGCGCTTTCTTATTACCTGGAACTAGCCGCTTCTCTGCTTAACCTCACCAGCTGTCGGTTAAGCTGTGCATCTCACCGAGGGGCTAGTTGCCATTCTATTCTGTCTCACCTGCCTACCTTGATGCTTTACTTGCTACGCATCTTAAGTTGTGCACTCCGCTCTCTCATACTTATTTGGGCTTGCCCTGTCATACTTCATGACTGCTTCCTAACCTCACACCAGCGCTTCAGATTTACTACCCTCAATGCCTGTCATGATTCCAGCCCAGCTCTACAGCCGTTGCCTTCTATATCATCTTCTAAGAATGTACTCTACTCCTATCGTACTTTCCAGAACTGGATTCATCAGTCAGTTGTTTTGTTGCTAATATTCCACCATTCCACATATTATACTGGCCTCTGTTGGCTGAAACCTGGAAGTCATACTGCTTCTAATTCATCCTGCCTCACCTGTGTCAAAGCCTGCCTGGATCTCCTCTGCAAAGTCATCTTCACCTGTTGGAGTGCTTCACCCAGTGGCGGCTCTACACCAGGGCCCGCCAGGGCACGTGCCCCAGAAAAAAAATGCTGTGCCCCATATGGTGCAGAGCTTCCCCCATAGTAACAATATATCAGTGCCCTGGCTGCCATCGGTTGTGCCCCAGCTGTGCCCTGGTAACCATTTGTGGCTAGAGCCACTACTGGCTTCACCATCTGTACCTCATTGCCTCAAATTCATATCAACCTTGGATTCCTCTCTACTTCATTCCTACCTGCTCCTGGATCCTCGAACTTGGATTTTACTACTTGGATGCTTGCTCTATTCACCTGACGTGTCACGATTCAATACGTCTTAAGTTCTCAATTTCTGTGACTTGAATTCTACACCTTCGGGGTTCGGACTAGCCAATTAAAGTATTTAGGATTACTCTCCTTTAGTATGCCCAGAAGGAAAGGCGGGTCAGTAGCCATAGGTCCTCAGGGGTTTCCCCCCCAAGGGGGTTTTTCCTCTTCTGTGTGCTACTGGTCATACTCTCTGGAGTTGGAGGAGGTGATAACTCTTCTACTCATTTTTTAGGGTGTCTCATACTCGATTTCTTCGTCAGTCAGATACAGAACAATCGTTGATATAATTTCTTTTTGGGGGGGTCTCATAATACTAGACCAAGCTTCCTCCCTGCAGGTGGGATACAGAGAAAAGCCAAAACCATCAATAATAATAACAAACGATTCTCAGTTCAAGCATCCAAGCTCATTGCTCATACTATCTGTTTCATACGTACAATAATCATTGACTTGATCATGTTCATGCTGAAATACCTAAGCACAAATCATTCCATACTACTAGTACTTAGCAACCATTGTCTACTTATAAGCTGGCCTCTGTATCCAACAACAATCTACATCATCCAGTTACAGTATGTAACATAAGCACTGAGCTATGAACCACACATAACTAACCTCCAGATAAATGTTTATCTGGCGGTAAGACAGTGAGATAAACAAATTTATGCAATAGGAGTGGGCTCAAAACTCATTGAATAAATCCATTTATCTTCACAGCTGTTGAATAATTAAAATTTATCCATATAGTAGCTATGTCACAATCACTTCAGAACTTATTTAGTATGTTTGGCCTCAGTAGTAGTACTACCCATATTCAAATGCAAATAACTTTAAAATGAAAAAACGATAGCATGGTACTGTGAGCATGAAAGTTGTTCAGCACAAAGTTATCAACAAAATGAGTGGTGTTTCAATTATACATGCCATGTAGATTTTTTTTATAATTAGCAAAAAAAGAGCAGAAAATGCCAATTTTTTGTTCTCTTTGACAAACCTATGCAAAAATAGATAAGCGATCAAAAGCAAATGTCCTTGTACTGACAGAACGCATCCATATTGCATAAATGAAATATACAATGGTGAGCTGTCAGAGAAATTATTTATCTACCTTGTGCTGTTTGACCTCTGACCCGAGGTCAAACAGCACTTGTGTAGATAACTCATTTATCTAACAGCTCTCCATTGTATATCCCTTATTTATAAGGGAAAATTTATCATTGCTGGTGTTGTATAAATATGCACGAAAACAGGATAGTTGTTACTCGAGGTTTCCTGTTGCTTCATCCCAGCCTAATGTCATAATACTCTGCTTGTGATATCACAGTTATTGCCATGGCAGCAGACTGTCCCAGCAACATTATAATTTAAAGTAGGAAATTTGTTGTAGAGGCAGATGAACTCTAAGCAATCAAGATCTTGTTCTTGTGGACATTTCTTCTGAAATAAAGAAGAGATATCAACTGAAGATATATGAAATACAGGTTGACTTGTATTTAAATATTATGTTTTCCGATATTTTTCCAAAGGTGTTAGCTGCTCCTTAAGGATTGTAGCAGTGTTCCTTTTCAAACTTCAAGCTAGGCTAAAACAGCTGCAGTCAGTGGACTAAGGTGGGGCAGCAGGTGCTTTCTCACTGCATACAGTAGCTGAATCTACTAGTGTAGGGGTAGAATGGCCCAGGCTGCCTAACAGTGTGATTGCTTGCAAGGTTAGAGTGACTAACATTTTGATTTGGACGCATAGCATTATGTGTGACAAATGCAGCACCAGTTTCACTGAGAATCGGCAAGCAGCTGCCTTCTGAAAAAAACGTAAGGCACTTTTGTGAAATTATAACAGCAAGCAAAGCAGGCAAGATGTGCCATAAAACAAACAAAAAAAAAAAAAAAAAAAAAAACGTAGATTAAAAACAGTCAGTTGTGTCTTAATATGATACCCTGAAGCTCAGAACTAAAGGCCAGATTCTCAAAGCCCTTGAAGATCCTGCTGCTGTGGGAAAAACTCTGTGCAAGTGGGTTGCCACTTGCAGAGCTGCAGTTTTTCCCACAGCTGCAGTATTCTCAAAAGTGGAGTCAGTTTATGAGCAGCTCCACGATTTATGGCAGCTTGTGGCTATTTTTTCCCTCGCCGCTGCAGAAAAATGTTAATAGCCATTGGGACTAGGCGGAACATCTCCCGCTGCTGCAGGGGACTGAAAATACAAACCTCTGCAGCTACAAAGATTTCAGTCCACAACTGGAGTTGCGGAATGGGACTTAGTCCCAGTATGTTTTGAAACTCCAGCCCTAAGTCTGTTCACTGAGACTGCCCAATAGTTCACTAGAAGGTTGGGGATAGTTCATGGTTACTTTTTGCTGTATGAAAAATCAAAATGATTATATAGCTATAGATATTTATTTATACCAGTCACGGTAAAGATTTTAAAGAATTGGCTAAAAGCTGTAGATTTTTATGCTGGCTACCAGATTGTCATATTTATAAGCAGTCTCCTTGATGTTGCCACCTGTTGTACCCAGGGCTCCAGATAAGATTTTTTGGAACCAGTATTGTTCTCCTCATTTTGAAAGTGAGGTGAGTAAAACCAAATTCAGATGCATACAAATGTCTGGACAGAGTGGAGTGAGGAGTACATTTGAAAAGCAATGCAGAATTTTTTTTTTTTTTTTTAGATAAGAATTGATCAGGTTCCAACAATGCTCCAAATAATGTTGGCAGGTAGGAGTAATTTACTCACCTGTTTTAAAATATAGTGAGTAAAACAAAATTGGGATACATAAAAGTGCTGTAAATCTCTAAAGAAACTCCTTTTGAATCACCAGTTATGTTAGGAAGCAATATTTGGTGGAGTGTGGCGTATTTACAAATGTTGGGTGAGTACTGATACTCATTAAAAAACATTTTTTGGAGAGTATTTCCGAAAATGAGGCGAGTAAAACATGTCCGCGCTTCCCTTATCTGGAGCCCTGGTTGTACCTTGCTGCTGTGTGCAGATGACCTTGTTCTACTACAGCGTGGCTACTACACCTAATATCCATCCAATTCTCTCTGATTCCTTTGCTTGCATTCCATCACAGCTATCAACCAATAAATTTACAACTAACCAGTTAATATGAAATAGTAACAAACCAAAACTCCCTGTTGGAGGAAGTTAGCAGCTTCAGGTACCTTGGAGTTACTTGAGACCCTTCTCTACTCCCTCATCACCACTATCTGCAAATTTTTAAATACTAACTAGACATGGCCCTTTAGGGTCAAACATTGCCTGTCTCCTGCTGCCCCTCTGGCTGTTGGTAAGGGGTGCTCTTACCTGGTGTCGCTTGTAGTCTCCTGGCATTCCTGGGCACCAGTAAAACCATCCTTAGTAAATGGAATGTAACATGAACTTGTATGCTGCTTTTCCCAGGTCGCCTCTAGACTCATCACAATGACTGCCGCCCCCAGCCCCGACAGCATTCCATCGTTGATAAACGGCTGAGGTCGAGCTCCCAGTCTTCCCTTGTCGCTTACCTGAAATGCCCTTCTGCTGCTTACTCCTTGAGATCAGCGGACTCTCAGCCTCTCCTGGAACACAGATGTTTCTCAGGCCTAGGCCACCTGGTTTTTGCAGTTTATGCCCATAAATTCTGGAGTGTCCTGCCTCTAAACTTGTATTACTGTCCCTGTCACTCCCTATTTTGTAGAGCTCTAATGGACTCCCTACTTCTTGCAGGTCCTTGTTCCTGTCCCTAATGGTTTTGCCTAATGTATTGCTGCTGTGTTTTTGGGGTACTCCTGTTTTTGGCAGTGTGCCCTTTCTTGTTAGTGTTTTTGATAAGATTGCTACTTTTTGCATTCACCATTGCCATCTCCTCGCCTCTCTCGCCTCCCCCTCTTCCTTTCCCACATGCGAGCTACTTATTCCCTAACCCTCACTGCAAAATATTGGTTCGGTCTCCTTCCCCCACACCTCTCCGCCAAGCTGTCTCAAGCTACCCCTTCCTATGCATTACCTACCTCGGACCCTCGCTCTTTCTCCCTCTCCCATCTCTGTACCACTACTGGGCAGGCAGCCTTCTCCTACAGGCTCCCTTCCCTCTGGGACCTCCTCCTCCTCCTACATCTCCACAAATCTTCTACTCTCCTCTCCTCTCCTGTCTTTCAAACATCAAATCTGACTCCTCCATCCTCCCCCCTGCCCTTGTATTGCAGCCTTCTCCTCCCCCCAGCTCCTGTGCTTCTACTTCCTCACCCTTAACCGTACTCTCCTGAGAGGCGGTTTCCTGTCTTTCAACCTTCCTTCTGCCCCCACACTGCATGTTTAGCCAGGAGCCTCCCAGTCAGTAGCTTTGTATTATGCATAACCTCAAGACTGCATTATTTGTACTGTAAAATTCAAGATCCATGTCTAACATCCAGTCGCCTTTTATGCTCTTTGAACTGTAAGTTTCCATCTTAGCCAGCTATACGATCACTGGGCAGCTCTGCAAGTCTCTGATATATTGTATAGTGTTCCATTATATATTCCTTATTCTAGGGATGTGGATATGTTGTTCAATCCACACTTACTGGCAGGTTCCTTGCCGCTTTAAATCTTGCCGGAAGGTCTTCAAGCTGGCTCCTCCCACCCACCCGGGTGGTAAAACTCTCGGCTTCCGCCCATGACGCCAGATTTTGCTTACCGCTTGGAAGTTCAGGTTCCCTCCTTAGCGCTGTGCGTTTTAGGCCTGGATCCACACTCTTCGGTCAAACTGAAACTCACTCTTAAGTTTAAAAGACTTCGGTCTTACTTTTCCCTCGCGGCTGCAATGGACAAATCCACTCCCGGATTTCGTCGGTGCCTCTGTGGGCAGAAGATGTCCCAGACCAATCCGCACTCCACGTGCGTTTATTGCCTTGAACTGGGCAGTGACTCAGAAACTTGAGAGTTATGCAAATCCTTTCTGGCTTGGTCTTGGAAACCAGCGCTCGCATTGCTGTTAGGCGACCCGAGCGTTATCCTCCGGTCAAGTGAAAGACCCTTGGGCGGTGTCGCGGCTGCGGGCAGCTGAACAGGCTGGGAAGAGCCAGCACGAGGTGACCAGGCACATCATCTTCATCCCTCGGTCGCGCATTTATCCCGCCTCCTGGGCTCCTCCTACAGCTTCTTTTAAGGAGCTTTGCCAATCCTTCTCCACCAGGAGAAAGGGCCTTAGGACATTCCTCTCGGTCCAAGGACTCCAAAGTAAGTCCCACCGCCGGCGTTATGGGGATGAGGAAGGTCCCTTCCCCAGATAGTTGCACTCGACTTCCAGTCGGGGTTGCAGCTAAGAGCCGCTGACATCCGCAAGTACCCCCGTCAGGTCAGCTGGCCCAGACAACGAGGCGGCGGTCGAGATTTCTTGACCCACCGGATGGTTTGTGGAGACTGGAGAAGCAGCGACCTTCTACCGGTTCCCCAGTGAAACCAAGGACTTGCCTGTAGCACCTGTGCCGGATCGGTTAAGGCCTGAACAGGGAGGACTAGATTCCCGCCCCTCTCAGACCATCCTCAAGAATCCCTGAAGGTCTCGGTCTCGGATCTCTTCCAGGTCAGCGGTCCTGCCGACATTAAGCGGTCTCAGTCTCAGCACCACTGGAAAGTGGCGGCACGCTCATCTAGTCATCCTCTTGGAGGATAGGCTCTGGCGCAAAGGTGAAACCGGCACTATGAGATTTAATGTGGCAGCAGCTCTTATTGTCGGGAATAAAGCGATTCCATTCGCCTTCTCCGGCCATTAGTAGCTGTCACCGGAGCAGCTGAAACAACCCCTCGTAGTAGTCAAGGAGCCGAAGCCGGCACTGGTTGTTTGGCCAAAACCGGCTGCATCAGCCATTGTGATGAAACCTCCGCCTCCACAACCGAAAACTGGGGTCCCGACCAAGGGTTCTCGGTCAGGTCAGGGTTTGCCCCATAGGTTGTCAGTCACCCTCACTTCCGATCGACCTTGGCAGGTGGAGGGTGGCTCAGACGCTGGGCAGCTGTTCGCCAGACTCCTCTGAGTCCTGGCAGCGACTCTTCCCTTGTTCTCAGGCGCAGCTTGAGACTTGGGAGTCAGTCGGTCGTGCGTGGCCGATCCTCGTTCCTTGGAATGCTTGACTCATCTCAGAGTCCACTTGCATAGGCTTCGAACAGTTTCAAAACAGGCCAAGTATCCCTCATGGAATGCTGAACAAGGGATTCCCCTACGGAGGCCTTCCGGTGGCGAAGCCATTGTTGGCCCGGCCCTGGAGCTATGGCAGCGGCCAGCTTCTTGTCCAGCACCTTCAGCCAGGATGGCTCGGGTATGCTGTCTACGGTTCACTCTCCGTTTCTCGGGCACCCTCTGCAGAGGGTTGGTGACCCGACAGACGTTTTCGGCGTTCTGGGAAGCTGGGAATGAGGCCAAGCCACCCGATAAGAGTCCAAGAATTGGACTACTCGGTGGAAAGTCTATGCTGCTTCCTCCCTAGGCCTTCATCAGGCTAGATCGGCCGTCCTGATGGCACACATTTTACACACCCTTTTGGGCTCCCTGGATGAGGCGATTCCTCATCTCCCGGCTGACCTTCAAACGACGGTCAAGCAGGTGCGGGATCAGGGAAGGGTGGTGGCCAAACAGCAGCTCCAAACTTCCTTGGACATCGCTGACTCATGTGCCCGGTCAGTAGCGGCCGCAGTGGCCATGCGCCGCAGAGCTTGCCTGCAGATCTCCACCTTTGCGGCAGATACCCAGCAATAGCTGGCAGACGTTCCCTTCCTGGGTACCAATTTGTTCGGTCCCGGGGTGGAGGGTCATCTTCAATGGATCGAGAAGTCCAGCGCCACCTTGGACTCGGTCACATCTGCCCAGAAGGACAAAGGCCGCCAGCAGCAGTGTAAGCCCTTTCGTCCTTCAGCCCCTGCGACACGTCTGGCGCAGCAACACCAGCATCAGGGCCAGCAGGCTCGCACTTGGCACCTCAAAGCCAAGCCTGCTGCTTCCTCCAGCAGGAAGCCAGGATGGAAAGGTCCAGGTGGCTCCTCGGCCGG
The DNA here is from genome assembly GCA_016271365.2 of Neoceratodus forsteri. Taxonomy (NCBI): domain Eukaryota; kingdom Metazoa; phylum Chordata; order Ceratodontiformes; family Ceratodontidae; genus Neoceratodus; species Neoceratodus forsteri. Next base: position 1,731,472,187 of record CM057456.1, read on the forward strand.
CCCTTCCTCCAAGCCTGCCCAGTGACAGGTTGAGGGGTGTCGCCCCCAACCTCGTCATTCCTCCCCGGGTTCCCCCCATGGGGGGACGGCTCCGCCACTTCCTTTCTGCCTGCTCCAATATCACCATGGACTGCTGGGTGTTGGAAGTGGTAGGCAGGGGTCTGCCTCTATAATTCGAGCAGTCCCCATCCTATCGAGCAGTCACCCCAAGGGGGCTACGGGTTCCGCAGCCTCTCTGTCGGCTCGTCGACCCGACATTGCCCTGCTCCTCCAGAAGGAGGTGATCAGGGAGGTGGCGGATCCTCCTCCTCCAGACCCAGGGTTTGTGTCCAGGTACTTCCTGGTCCCAAAACGGACAGGGGGCTGGCGTCCCATTCTATACCTACACGACCTGAACCAGTTCCTAAGGTCTGGTACCTTCAGGATGGTCACTCTGGCTCAGATCATCCCATCCTTGGAACGAGGCGTGTGGTTCTGTTCTCTGGACCTCCAGGATGCGTTCTTTCATGTCCCAATCTGTCCGTCTCACCAGCGATTCCTCTGCTTCATGGCAGAGGGATCCCTTTACGAGTTCAGGGCCATGCCTTTCTGCCTCTCTCCAGCTCCCAGGGTCTTCACCAAATGCATGGCAGTGGTGACAGCATTCCTGCGGTGCCAAAGGGTCCAGGTGTACCCTTACCTGGATGACTGGCTGATTGCAGCCCCCTCCAAGTTGGAGGTGCAGCGGTCCAGGAATCTGGCCCTCCAGGTCTGCTCTCAGATTGGCCTCCTCATCAGCGAGGCCAAATCGGAACTCGTGCCTTCGCAGGTGATTCAGTTCATCGGGGCAGAGATTGACTCTCTTCGAGCCAGAGCACGGCTCCCAGCGGACAGGGCCGAGGTCCTTTCCTCCTTTGCCCAGTCATTTCTGGCTGGGCAATTGCGTCCTGCCCGGGACTTCCTGCACCTCCTGGGCCTCATGGCAGCCTGCACCAGCGTGGCCCATTGGGCCCACTGGTACATCCATCCCCTGCAGTGGGGGCTGGTTCGCCAATGGTCACAGCGCTCTGGTCCTCTGGACCAGCCAGTGACAGTGACCCAGGAGATGTGGAACGGCCTCCAGTGGTGGCTCATTCCAGCTCATCTGCCGGAGGGTATCCCGTTTGTTCCCCCAGAGCCAACGGTCACTCTGACGACCAACGCCTCTCTGATGGGTTGGGGTGCCCATCTGGGGGAACTCAGAGCGCACGGCCTCTGGTCCCTTCAGGAGTCTCGATGCCACATCAACCTGCTGGAGCTTCGAGCGGTCTGACTAGCCCTCACCGCCTCCGCTCCATTTGTACGGGGTCCAGTGGTCCAGGTCCAGACGGACAACACCACGACCATGTACTACCTAAACCGTCCGGGCAGGATGCACTCCTTTCCTCTGTGCAAGGAAGCTCTCTGCACTTGGTCTCTCATGAGCAGACTGGAGGCAGATCTCCTAGCCATCCATGTGGCAGGAGGCTCCAACACTCTGGCCGATGCCCTCAGCTGGATAGGTGCTGCATCTCACGAGTGGTCTGTCCTGCTGGAGGTAGTACAAGATCTGTTCTCCCACTGGGGCACTCCTCAGGTGGACCTGTTTGCCTCCAGGGAGAATGTGAAGCTGAGGCTGTTTCATGCCCGCCCCCCACAGGGCTCGCTGCAGGGGGATGCCTTCTCGAGGCCGTAGACCCCTGGGCCTCTTCTGCGCCTTCCTTCCATTTCCCTTGATCCACAAGGTGCAGGTGATTCTGGTAGCCCCAGACTGGCCCCACCAGTTCTGGTATCCAGGTCTCCTCAGCCTCAGCTCCAGGCTCTCAGGGCAGCTTCCAGCCCGCCCGGACCTGATCTCAGTCAACAAGTGGAAGGTACTCCACCCGGACCTTCAATCCCTGCACTTGACGGCCTGGTTCCTGAGCGGCTAGAATTCCAGGCCTTGGGTCTTTCCGATGAGGTCCTCAACGTGGTTGAGACATCCCGTAAGGAGTCGACCAGAAAATGCTATGTCTTCAAATGGAAGAGATTCTCCATTTGGTGTCAGGATAAGGGGTTGGACCCTTCCTCCTGTTCTTTAGCTAGCATTCTGGCCTACCTGTGGTCTTTTTCTCAGCTAGGGCTTCGGTCGACAACGCTTAAGGTGCACCTGGCAGCCATCTCTGCTTACCGGGCGCGGGTGGGGAAGCAGCCGGTGGCGCAGGAGAAGGTGGTCGGGTGCTTTTTCAAAGGCCTTGATCACATATCCCCTCCAGTGCGAGAACCTCCACCTCCGTGGGATCTACTGCTGGTATTGGTTAAGCTTATGGGCAAGCCATTTGCACAGATGCACAGGTGTGACATCTCTCATCTGTCGTGGAAGACCGCCTTCTTGGTGGCTATCACGTCAGCCAGAAGGATGGGAGAGCTCCATGCGCTTTCCATCAAGTCTCCTTATCTGGTCTTCCAAAGGGACAAGATTGTCCTGCGCCCCCACCCGAAATTCCTTCCGAAGGTGGTGTCGGAGTTTCACTTTAACCAGGTGTTGACTCTGCCGGTGTTCTAGCCCAGTCACACCTCGGAGGCCGAATATAGGCTCCATACTCTGGACCCTAGAAGAGCGCTCTCTTACTATAAGGAGCAGACGGCTGAAGTTCATGGAGAGGTTCGCCAGCTGTTTGTCACCTATGCTGAAGCTGCATCTGGCAGACCTGCTGCCAAGCGGACGATAGGCAGGTGGGTCACCTCCGGCATAGATCTCTGCTATAGGTTGGCGGGCATGGAGCCTCCCAAAGGGATACCGCTGCTTTGGTGGCTGCTTCCAGGGACATCCATATCCAGGAAATCTGCAGGGCTGCTACCTGGCAGTCAGCACACACCTTCATTACCCACTACAACATCAACCTTGAGTCACACCGGGATGCTGGTTTTGGGACCTCTGTTCTCCAGTCCTTATTTCCCAAGTAGGAGGTGCGTGCCTTTCCTCCCTCCTCCTGGAGAACTGCTAGGAGTCTGCCAGTAAGTGTGGATTGAACGACATATCCACGTCCCTAGAAATACAGGTTACTCACCTGTAACAGGAGTTCTAGGAGTGGTATATGTTGTTCATCCACACAACCCACCCGACCTCCCCGGCTTTAATGCGCAACCTGGCTTCCAGCAGGCTAGATCTGGCGTCATGGGGCGGAGCTGAGAGTTTTACCACCCGAGTGGGTGGGAGGAGCCAGCTTGAAGACCTTCCGGCAAGATTTAAAGCGGCAAGGAACCTGCCAGTAAGTGTGGTTGAACAACATACACCACTCCTAGAACTCCCGTTATAGGTGAGTAACCTGTATTTATGAACTGGCGATTGTAAATGAAGAAAGCTGATTGGCCGAGAGCTCTTTGAAGCCGTGATGATATCGGGCTACATCATCATGGCTTCAAAAAGCCTACAACCACCAGCCTCCTCGCAGATAGAAATTCCTCCGACAGCTGCATTTCCCATCATTCCTTACACTCTGTACCTCACACAGCTGTGCCCACTGCCTCTGGAAATACAGACCGAGTTCCCCAACACGAGCATCTGCTTAAAAAGAGAAAAAAAAACAACCTTGCTCATTCCTCCTCACATAGCCCGCTGGAAAACATACCGCAAGGCAGAAAACATGCAGGCACAGCTCAAGCAACTCCCAACAAAAAAAAAACAAACCCCAAAACTGTCCACACGATGTGTGTGTGCGTGCCTGTTTAATTGCTCTCTCCCACTGCCATCAGATCAGAGTTTCACAAAAATAAATAAATACAGTCCATCTTCACACAGCAGGACCAGGTCAAATGGAAGGAGTACATAGTGCTGGGATGTGAGAGTTCAGAGCAGCACCTCTTCAACCATCTCCACTTACAGCAGCACCACCTGCTGCCCAGGGAATTATAGGAACTTTTTTCTGAAAAGATACTCCTCCACCACTCTAAAACACTAATTTTAAAAACATTTTAAAAATGTTTTTTGCTTTTTGTACTGCTAAAACTTTTAAGCCAGTTCATAATAGCAGTAAGTCACTCCAGGGTGTGGTATATCATGGGATGCCATCACTTCTTGGGCAGTGGGGCGCACTCGGCCTGCGGCCTCATGCCCAACCACCTGAGGCGTGACGATATCCCATGATATACCACACCCTGTCATGCCTTATTGCTTAATTGTATCGTTCCCCCGGGTTGCACCTGGAAATGATTCTCAGCTCAACATGCCTATCCTGGTTACCAAGATTCTCAATAAAATATAAAATAAATTTGTTCATGTCCACTGCCAGTGCAGTTTTGAATAGACTAATTAATATTTAATTTACTGTAGTCTAGGACCTTTGGTTACTACTTCGTGTGTTACACTGCATTCATTACTTTTATCTCCTTCACCAGTGTTACGTTGACACTTCTACAGTTACAGTGTATGGGAGAAAATCATTATAAGAGGAAATCTGTGGACAGCTAACCTTGTTGTACCATCGATGTGACATCAACTTGCTGTTGTACCATCTTGAGTATGTCACATGGATGGTACAACAGTGAGCACATTTGCACATAACTAAAATGCTGCATTTCGGGAAACAGCTGCAGTGGTGAGACATGGACCCTAAAGTGAGCAACAACGATGGAAGGAAGGCAAAGTAAGGGCATATTCTGGATTACCTTCCCACTAAACAGCAGAAGTGTGCATATTTATTTAAAAAAAAAAAAAAAAAATTAGCAAGTGAGATGGGGGGACCAGGGATGGAGTGAGGCTTGTTCTTGGGTTGGGGGGAGGGACACAAAGTCTGAAATCACATCACGATGGCCAAGAAGTGGTTACTATCGATTTTACTGATGCTCCTACACTAGAAAAGACAATAGATTGACATCAGTAGACAACGCTGTGTTCAGTTCTCGAGGTTGTCTGACAGTTGTAAACCTCTTGAGCTTCGCTCTCAAGGTTTACTTGGTTGTCATGACAACCTCTCCAAGTAAACACAGTTTTGTTCACTGTTGCCCATCCATTATCCTCTGTTTTGTTTTATTTCCAACGATGTTTCTTGTAGCCATTTTTTTGTGTACTGTGTGTTGCTTTTTTGATAACGCTGTTATTGTTTCTGAATGTTGCATACATGTTGAGTATGTTATGGTTTCTGACTGCCTCTGTAACTCTTCCAGATTGTGCCTGAAAATAGGCATCTGTATGCCTAGTGTATCGTAACTGGTAATCAAAAACAAACAAATATGAAGTGCTTTTTCACTTGCCACAGTACTTACCTGGATTTGGCCCAGTCTTATAGCTGGCAGAGATGAAGCATATGGAGCGCAGCGCTTCGCTCAGTGTTGCACAATGAGCCAGCGATAGTGGGGGGGGGATCTGAACTCCTATCTCAAAATTCTGCTCTAACCACTAGTCCACGCTGCCTTCCTTAATAGCAATAGTCTTCTTACGTGGCAGGGTCTACAACCAGGTGGTTTTGAACCTTGACAGCCACCATGTACTGTCAGCTTCTGCTCAGCACACATTAACTCCTGTCGATGTTCATTATCAGCAGTAGTCGTAGTGGCCAAGGCAGGGACTTTTACTCAGATAACTGAATGTAGTGGCAGTGCTTAAGGGTTGGAAGAGGGGCACCTCCTGAGGTTACACTAAAGTCCAGCTTTGGAAATATCAGTGGTGGACAGAGGACCTTGCATTTGTCCCTGCCCAGTCTGATCCTTGGTTTAAAAGGAAAGCCAGATGAGGCCTTTGTGCCCTGTGGCAGCTCATACGAGTGGGCAGTCATTCCTTTGGAATTAGCTCAACCGCACTTTGGCTGACTCCCAACAGATAGATTTAGGTACTAACTGTGGGATTATATAAATACCTGACTACGTGGGATAATGTTAGAACTCCATGAATCTAATGTAGGATTACTATTTGAAAGCATATGGCTCTCGCCTTCAGGTGGGAAAGCTATCTCACAGCTGTACTTCAGTTTTCTGCAAGATCAAGCTTTCTCTACTGCATGTATCAGACATAAATGGGAGGCAGATTTGACTTTATCCCTGGACGATAAACAGTTGCTTAAAATATGGGACGGCACCTGGCAGACTTACCTCCTCGCCAATATGAGAGGGTTTATATGGAAGCTGCAGGTGAGCTACTTTAGTGTCCCCACTGCAGTGTCCAAATGGAATCCCGTGATCCCTCCCACCTACTGGAGGCAATGTGGGGAAGCACACGTTGTAAGCTCACATTTTTTTGGACTCAAGGCTTCAACCCTTTTGGTCGGACATAGAACGCCACCTTAAGCATGTTTTTGATATAACCACCCCATTGGGCCCAGGACACTTAATACTGGGACTTTACCCCATCGAGTTGTGGGGAAAGGAAGCCAAATATTTGTGGTCAGTTCTACTTGCAGCAGCCATTAACGCCATCACCAGGAAACTGCTTCTCCCAGATTCAGGGCCAGATTAAGGCATAGGCAACATAGCACAGGCCTAGGGCCCCTGCCTGCTAGCCCCCCAACAATTACCAACTATATTTTCAGTATATATTTTTCTTCCTGCCTGAGCTGCCTTTTTTTTTTTTTTTTTTATGAAGGACCACACTAAGTAATCTGAAATACGTAGGGGCTGAACTGTGACATGATTCTCACCTCCCTGATTAAGTGTTAATTGCAACTCATAGCTCAGGGTCAGGCTGACCATTAAAGTGTGACAAGGCTCATTTCCTTTGGTTTGTCTCCCACCCCAACTTAGAATCTCCATTTAGAATCAAGTCTTAGTCTTAAATATAAAAGATCAACAGTGCAGTTTAATATGTATGCTTTATATTTAATCACTCTCTTAAAATTAAGAAAACTACAATGTGTTTCAGTGGTACAATTAAAAATCATACTGTTTTTTTAATTCCCTTATCTCACTCATAATGAAGTTCTGATCTTGATAAAGCTCCATTTTCATGGTGAACAAATGAATGTGTTTCCAGATTTCCATCAGTAAATCTTGCCATTTATTGATCCTGGCTTAATTTATTTATTTCATGTTTCTTGCCAGGGTAAGCGCACTAGACAAAACACTGCCTATTTTCAAGCATGACCCGGGAGGTTACAGAACTGTATTACAATAGCAGAACAACAGTCGGTAGAAAACAATACAGATTCAGGAAGGATAAATGGAATAAAGTATGGGTCTGGGTGTATAACAAGAATTTACACACACCCAAGGGGGTTGATGCTACATAAACCCCAAGAGTGAAGCTCGAGGAGTTTATGCATAGCATCAAACCCCGAGGGTTTGTGTAAATTCGAGTTTACACACATCCAGACCCATATTTTATTTTATATAATTGTTGGGGTTTTTTTTTGCCTCAGCAATTATATAAAATAAAAAAGGCTGCTGTGTCGCCGCAGTCTGATTTACGTCATGGCACGCAGCTTTCACTGTTATTTAAAGTATTTTTTTCCAAATATTGTGAGGCTGGTCAATCCAGTAGCCATGAGGTACATTTAAGTTTATTTTAAATGTTACTTATTGCCAAGTATCCATGGCAGTGTCTCTCCATGTTGGGTTTGCGTTTCGGGAGACAGCGATTGAGAATTGGGGAGCTCGAGCAGGCGCATGCGCAGAGTGGGGGAAACCATGCACGTGTTTTCCATTAGAAACGCTCTTTTATAATGGCAAATTACGCCACGGTTTCCCTATGAGAAAAAGAGGAAGCCATTAATTACGAGTTGGTTACAAAGCATAACATTTTGAAGAACACAGTTTCAGGAAGGATGAGTTACAAACCATAACACTTTGAGCATTGTCCGAGTCAGTGAGTACAGACAACTCTGGTACAGAAGACTAGTGAATATATTCACACAGTCAGGAGAATTTAGAGGCAGGGGACACTTATTACTTGTCAATAACAGAAATGTTTGATCCCAGAAATGATTTCTTCCAACAATCACTTGTTTTACGAGATCATCTCTGAAGTTCACAACTCCTCTAGTAATCCACAGACTTAATTCTTACATCTGGCAGGACCTAGCCTGTCTTAAAGATGGGTCCCTACCCTAACCAACAAAACTCCCACATCCTGGTTCATACTACTTGACAGGACAAAATGATAGCACACACATGTATGTTTGGGGGCTTTGGAGAAGTGCACATCATGACATTTAGTACCTCAAAATTATTTTACCGGACAATTATAATTATTTTCTCTAAATGATCAAATCTCAGACTACTGTTATTTTCCATACTGATATTATTAGTTTCATTAATTTTGAAGCATTTTAGTTAGGTTATTTACGTTTTATGCAACTTTTTAAGGACAGTAAGATGTAGTTTTTAAAGAGCAGCTAACACCTTCAGGAGAACTTTAACAACACATATTTAGACACAGTTCAGTTTGTATTTCATGTTAGTTTTGTAATCCTCCTCCCCATTATTTATCACTGCGGTCATTTGCTGAAAACAGGATCTTTGCTCCTGAGGAGTTCATCTATTCCTGTTGCTTTCTCCCTACCTGAGGTCATAATGCCCTGCTTGTGACATCACAGGTACTCCCATGACAACAGATTGTGATGTCACAACAGACGATTATGACTTGAAGTAGGGAGTAAGCTACAAAGGCAGATGGACTCTAAGGGAAATCTAAGGGATAAAAATCACATAGTCATGCAAATTTACTTGGTAATAAATAATGAGGAAGGGAAATATATAGAATACACATGGAATGCAAGCCGAATTGTACCTAATTATTATGTTTTTTAAAGTTTTCTTTGAGGTGTCAGTAGCTCTTCAAGTTTTAATAACTGATATGCAATGGCCAACTTGGGGTGTGGTCACATCGAAGAGGCACCGTCGTGATAAAGGGGCACGGTTGCAGTGAGGGGGGCCCCCAGATTTCTCTTTACCTAGGGCCCCAGGGTGCCTTAATCTGGCCCTGCCCAGATCCCCCCTTCCCGCCCCCGTAACAATGGATTGAATTTATACATTGAAAGAATTACATTTGTGCTACAGCAAAGACTACCAAGTTTTCAAAATAGATGGACTAGGTGGGAGCTATACGATGATATTAAAACATTGATCCTCTTTGCTCTCTCAGATCATGCTTGGTTTTAACCTATTAAGGTTCTTCTTTCTCTGTACTTAATTCCATACTTTGGAAATTTATAGACTACTGTCATTAATTTAAAGATCCCCAGTCAATATATAGTTACCATTTTTGATGGTACTTTTTTCTTGCAAGTGACCTGTCCAACACAGAAGAGACTATGGTAGAAAAGACTGGTGACTTTAGACTACAAAATATTTTTCTCCCACGTCGGCATAACACATGCAGAATTTGTGATGCTTTACCTAGAACAGTACATTTTGTTGACACGACCTACTTGTTTTTACTGTTTTTCTTTTCTGTTTCTTTCTCTTGTTTGCATTTGATTATACATATTGCTTTTCAAATAAGTACTTATAATGATTTTTGGATGTCATTGCTGAATATCCCGTTACAATGTTTTTACTGATTCAATTAACTGAGTATAAAAACAATAACTGAATGTATGCCAGCAGGCTTATAAGCAGAAATAAATGGCCTCATGATAGAAAAGTATGATAGTACTTTGAGGTATAAGGTGTGCATTCAGGGATTTCAGTTCATGCCCCAGGAGAGCGAGGCACAAGGCCAAAGGTCAAGAGTTCTTATGCCCCATTGAAGTGTATGTAAATCCTTTAGTGCACACTGTGGAGTGGCTTATTACGCTTTTAAATAGTTTTGCTGCTGCTTTTGTAGTATGTGTAAAGTGAAACATTTTTAATGATTTATTTAAATCATTTAAATACATTTTAATTACAAAATAAATGCATGAAATAGTCCCTGATTTTTTTGTGATGTAGGTAATGAGGCCTTTTTTTTTTGCCCTGGTAATGAGATCTAGCACCTGACAATGTGGTGCTAGGAATTTATTGCACGGTCAGGTGGCATCTCTCAGCCAATAAAGTTTCTAGATTTTTTTTTTTACCATAAGTAAGGAATAATCAATGCTTAATTGTGTGACAGTGTTGTAATAAATGACCTGGGTGGGTTGTGCTTCAACCACCCAGGAAGTGATGTTATACAGCATCAACACACACAGTGGATATTACACTTTTAACATTCGTAAAATAGTCAAAAAGTGTTTCAGTAATGAGCATTCTATGCATCAGTGCTTTAGAAGGTCATCAGTGCCGTCCACATTTGCTTTTCCTACTATGATTAACTACTTAAATATGAATTGAGGAAGTTATGCACACAAACGAGCAGAATGTGTCCAGTTGTTCTAATTACATTAGCTGGCTCTTCCGTATTCTGGTATTTTAAGAGCATTTTCTTGGCACACAAATCAATAGTGTTTAAGACAGAAGCATACCAATAAAACAAACAGCAATGTAGGGGGCCATGTCACTGTGTTATACAGTACAACTGGGTATGCGTAACGTAAATTATGCAACAAATTACTTTTGTGCGTACTAATTATCTTTTTTTTTTGCCTTTTTTTGAACATGCATTTTAGAACGTGCTAATTGTGGAGGTAAGTTAACATCCATTTTTTTCTGTATTTTACGACTTGCCACATTTCATATGAGTAACTTAAATTCACAGTGTGTTCACATTGCTGACAACAGTAAAGGCACCTCTGAATTTTGCAGTAGCATTGAGGGGATAAGCCTACGACTAATAGCTCTTGCCTCAAAGAAATCCAGAACCATAGGTCTGGAGTGCAAGTTATCCAGATGTGTTCACACCTGTGGGCGGCCTGCAAACCACCTTCCTGTTTTCAAAGTCCAGTTGTTGTGAATGGTGAGTGTAGGCATGTAAGATGATACAGGGTAGCCTGTAACTTTTCACTCCTTCACATCTGACCCCAACAAAATGCTTGCTGCTTCACTGTATTTATTTTTTTTTAAACTACACTAAAAAAAAAAAAACAGCTAAGGTTGACTTGTAGCCTTGACATCAGGAAAGCTCCCAACTAAGGGCCATCACTGCTGTCAACATAACTCTTGTGCATTACAGACAAACATTGCAGTTTGTTATGTTACCACCAGATGGCCTAAGTAGAGCATGTGGAGTTTTATGTAGGGTTTCTGTACTCCTGAAGTGGCGCACTGCTGTTAGCCAGCTTTAGTGTATATTGCAATAAAATAAAGCAACATTTATATTAACATTAGTTTCACTGATGTTAGCAAAGCAAGGCTACTGCCTAATTATAGGTGCAAAATTATAAAACATATGGTAGAGTATGGACTGATGTCGTGAAACATAGAAGGTGACGGCAGATAAGGACCATGTGGCCCACCTACTCTGCCCCTTTTCCCTACCTAATGCAATTCCGCAGACCCTAATTGATCTGCGGCTTACCCTATCTTCCCTATTGCAAGAGTACTCTTATGTCTATCTCATGTATTCTTGAATTTCCCTACTGTTTTTGCCCCCACCACCTCTGCAGGGAGCTGTTCCAAGCACCCACTACTCTTTATGTGAAAAAGTACTTCCTGACGGCCCAGTGGTGCTGAGGGCTGAGATGCTGGATGCCTTACCTAGTACTACACTGGTGACCCGGGTTTGGGAACAGACTCGGGTTGTCAGGATGGGGGGGGGTAGGAGCAAGACTGAGCAGCCGGAAGGCAGCTGTCCTCTCCTGAGGTGTTTGCCGGCCCCCTGTAGTCCTGCTGCCACCTGGTGGAGGTCCAGTGGCTAGAGGAGGTGATACGTAGGTAGGGTGCCTTGAGACGCAGCATGCGCATGCCTCAACGTGCTCGCGTTCGAGGCAGGGGATCAGGACCAGGGAGAAAAACGCACAATAAAGTATGTATATTAAAAAAAAAAAAAAAAAAGTACTTCCACACGTTGCCCCTGGGCCTACCCACCTCTAGCCTCATACCATGCCCCCTTATTCTTGTACATCTTCTTTTCTGAAAGATGCTACCCACCAGTACCTTTTTTATATCCCTGAGGTACTTGAATGTCTCTATCATATCCCCCCCCCCTCCAGGAAATACATATTGAGGTCTTCTTGTCTTTCCTCTTATGACATTTGGTGCAGTCCTTGCACCATTTTTGTTGTCCTTCTGTGGACTGCCTTTATTTTGTTTATGTCCTTCCAGAGATGCGGCCTCCAAAACTGGACACAGTACTCCAGATGTGGTCTCACTAGTGATCTGTACAGTGGCATAATCACCTTCGTTTTTCTGCTGGTGACACCCCTTCCTGTGCACCCTAGCATCCCACTGGCTCTCCCCACAGCCTTCTTACATTGTTTGGTTATCTTTAAGCCATCAGATATGATTACCCCCAGGTCCCTTTCTTGATTGGTAGCCATCAGTACCCCCAATCTAGTACTCCTCCCTTGGATTTCTGCACCCCAAATACATGATTTTGCACTTCTTTGCATTGAATCTTGGCTATCACACTCTCAACCACTCCTCAAGCATGTTTAGGTCCTTTCTCTTTTTTTGTCAGCCGTGTTGCAGATATTAGTATCGTCTGCAAAGAGGCAACCTTCCCCTCCAGCCCTCTGCAGTGTCGCTTATGAATATATTAAAGAGGACTGGCCCCAGCACAGATCCCTGTGGTAAAACACATGCCATGCTAATGCGATGGCTTTAATTTCTACTTGCATGTTTAACACAAAGAATTTCATTCTGATAGCTGTCTGTACATGGCCTCTGACTGCAGATCTCCTGCTTTGGGCTCAGATTTCATCACTTAGTATTGTATACTGAGTGGGCTCCACTAATGTAACTGAAAACATAGAGCCAAGGCAGGCATTCATTGTCTCTCTCTCCCACCCCACCCCTCTCACACAGTTTCAATGGCCACATGCAATGTATATTTTAGTATACAGCATGTCAGGAAGCCATTAGGTGGAATGCCAAGTTTCAGATGCTTAGCCAGTTCCATTTTTGAGATACAGTACAAACATTCATAAAGAACACTTTTTATTTAATGATGCGCTGCCAACCTTAACTATTAAATTCAACATTGTATATTAAGAGAGAGTTTATAGCCTCCTGTCATTGTTTGGGAGGTTGTCTGACACTGGGCTATATTGCTCACCTCATGTCTGCATTTTCTTGTCATGAAACCTAGTGCTGGGGTGGAGAGGGCTTTTTACATTTGCTTGCCATAGGTGAATCAAACATACTGGTATCTATAGGAGAATGAGAATGGCAAAGCACATAGAAAAATTCACTCCAGTGCAAGGTGTAATACAGCATCAAACGGTACCTAAAATGTGTTTTTGTTTTAAGTCGATATTTGAATGCTTTAAAAAAGACCATAACAAATAGGATGTACCCATAAATGGTAAAGAAGAATAATGGCATGATTGCATCGATAAATTTGATCTATATGTATGTTACCATTTATTTATTTATTGAAGATTCAGATTACAACTTTGAGCTAGGCAGCTCATTTACAAAGGTTTCACGTTGATTTACAAACATTTACTCTTGTAAATAAGGAAGCAGGGATACACTTCATTACTGTAAGGCATGTTAATGCCAACCACTCCAGCACTCATGGTTAGACTAACTTAAGGGATACAAACAAAGGAGTGAGAATCACAACTGTTGGAGCTGCTGTTAAAGAGGTAGTGTAAAGAAGTGCTGGAACAGCTTCAGTCTCACATTGTCTGTATGCGAGGTCACAGTATTTCATTGGTTTGTTTCCCCGCTAAAGAAAGAAAAGTAGTTTTGTGGGTCTTTTACGCTGGTTTCAAAAACAGGGCTTTATCCGATCTGCTTCGCCATTTAAACACCATCACAGTGGGAGTGGCGTGGTGCGAGGTACCACATCATTCATTCATAATTGTGCCATATGTGGAGCAGACATTCGGGCACCATAAACTGTCAGTTTTGTGCATGTTCACTGACTTTCTAGGCAAGTCACGGGAGTGAACTGACAAGCAGCACGAATGAGTGAGAGACATATTCTCTGCATATAAGTCCTGCGTGGCATACCCCCCAGAATCAGTGGTTTCTAGCTGATAGCTACCCTGTGACCAGACAAAACTTGGGGACACACTAAACATTGTTTTCAGGGGAGCTGAGAGAACTGTGCTGCTATGCTGCAGCCTGCCCCATGTGTGCCAGGTCCATCTCTTGCATGGACAACAGGAGCAGGAATCGTCAAACCCACACAGGAACTGCCGTCAGTTCTAAGACGTGGGATGGGATAATGAGCAGCCTGGCGACCTGAGCTCACGAAGAACCTCCCAGCATTGCTGTACATGGCTTTCTGTTTCACAGTGCTGCCCGAGTCATCACTGTAATGAATCCAGAATAATAAAAAACATTCAGTTTATGGTAACAGTATATAAAATATTTAACAGGACCCCACATCAAGTAGTAGTGGAGCAGAGTCAGTCAGACTGCTGAGCAACGGGTTTCCCTCGCACCTTCCGGTCTTCTCAGCAAGGCACTTTTGCTGCATGCTCGAAAGAAGGTAAACGGGAAAGGAGGGAGTTCAGAATCCTTTGCCAGCACTAAAGAATTAAAAATCAGGAGCCGGCCCGGTGGTGCTGTGGGTTGAGGTGCTAGACATCACACCTCGCGCTGCGTCCATGACCCAAGTTCGGGACCGAGTCTGGGTCACCGGGGGTTGGCTGGGAGGGGGGGAGGCAGGAGTTGGATCAAGCAGCTGCTAGGCAGCTCTCCTCTCACAGGGGAAGGTCTCAGTTGCTCCCGCTGCAGGGCTGCCCCTGGGTGGAGGCCAGAGGGTAGTGAAGACAGTGATCAGCTAGAATAGGGAGGGTGCCATGGATCACTATGTGCGCGTACCTCCACACTTGTGCGAGTGACCACGGCAAAAGGACAGGAAGAAAAATGTAAAATTGAGCTGGCAAGCTCCATGATGGCCAGAATGCACCCACACCAGCCCCCCGGTGTCTAGATGTTGGTTTGGGGGGTCGACACTTCTCGGCCCTGCCATTAGGGGCCTTCCAGGGAAGGACTGGTGTGGGGATGCCAGAGAGCGAGCCCCTCCAAGGGAGGGCCTGGAGCCACCTGCCAGACCCACAGGAAGGGGGGGTTAAAATCTATATAAAAAATGTTAAATCAGTAATGTAAATAGTAACATAATCAGATAATGGCATCCGACATTTTGAGTCATTCATCAGCTGAGCCACGATCAGGTAGTCTATTCTATCAAAGTAGTCAGTACTGGCAGCTCACTTTTACTGCACTGCCTGTGATAGAATGACAGAAAAAAAAAAGACATGACCTAACACTGTCCCCTCAGATTGTCCACATCCAACCATTTACTTGGACACTGACAGAATATAATGCACATAAGTCTCTGTTACTCAGAAACATCATCAGCTACAGTGACACTTACACAGTTGATTATGCCCTCATGGCTTCATAGGTTTGTGCTCTGTCTTCACCTATAAATTATCAAAAGGAAAAAAAACTGTCGACGCCAGTAACTGCAAAAAAAAAAAAAAACTGCTACACACAACTTAGAATTGTCTCACACAAAACAGTAACACATATGTAGATGGCTCGCCTTAGCGTTTATATGTCCTGTCACTTTAAAAATCAGTCTCTTGATTAATGACCACAATAGCGATCTAGCTACTCCACTACTTGCAGAAATCAAAATTCAGTACTGCAAACTAGCTCTTTAAACCAGTCAGTTACAATTAAACTAAAGGAAAGCTGAGCTAGCATTGTGGGAACAACTTTAAAACCTATTATTCCGTACTGATTTATTCAAGGGAACTTTTTTTTTCTGTAGCGCTTTTTCTCTCTGGTTCCAAAGGGCAGCACCCCCTTCCCGTCACTGTCACGGGCGTTCTCATGGACTTACAGGTTGCCCACCACCTACCCAGGACCTACATAGGTGGCTGGCCAGCCATGTCAGTCATGTGAGAGCATGTGGGCCACGTGGAGCGGACCGGGTTTCACAATTTCTTTTCACCCAGGATGCCAACAAGTGATGACACACACATACGTGCTGGGCATCTGACATCTACCCCTCCCCTTTCAAGTGCTTCCAGATGTGCTCCCTTCTGGTCTGCACCAACTGGCAGACTTGCAGCAGTTGCAGCATCCTTCCTGCCCTCTGTATACCTTGACAGCCCGCACCTCTTCCCAAATGCGGGTTGCCGGAATCATGAGTGGTAACACTATTGCTGCTGTACAAGCTGGCTCTGAAGAGAACTTTCCAGACAGTATAATCTAGCAACATACAGAGTTTGGTCTAAAATGTGGACCAAAGGCATACTACAGGTACTACAGAGAGGCCATTACACATGGCATCACTGATCGAGAATTACCAATTACCACGGTAAGCATATTGTGCAGGAACAGAATAATTACATTTGATGGTAGTATATCGGTGTCCTCTCCTTTATATGGGGATAATGATCTAGGGAAAGTATCTCAAAACAAGATATTCACAGAATGGAAAAAAGGGCCTTGTGGAAATAGATTTATTTATGAACCACGTAATGGGTTTTATTCGATTAAGAGGTAACTAGGACATAAATACAGGGCAGTCCTTAATGAGTTGGCAACTCAGAAGTGTTATAAATAAAAACCAAAAAAGATGGCTTAATCCTGGCAATATTGATATTAGAAGAACTAATTAAAGAAGAAACAATGGTAAAAGAGAAAATGATTGGCAAAATATATAATTTATTATTGCTGAGTACGACGTATGATTGGACTAAACTAAAAGATAGATGGAGCAAGGATCTGCGGATAAAATATATGTGACAATCTGGAAGGCATTTATGAACTCCTCATCCACCATTTCAGGTGATATTCAACTTCAGCAAATACAGTTTTGTACACCTACAAAACTGCATCAGTTTATTCTAGTTATCCGCAATCTTTGTCCCTGTTACAGCAATCAACAGGGCTCTGTTGCTCATATGTTTGCTAAATGTACTATATTTTGGGGAAGAAGTAGCACTTTAATATAGATTGAGACAGAATTTACCATTCGATTCTGGAATCCTAATCTTGGGAATCCTTAATGAAACGGACAAAATAGAGTGGCAGAAACATAAATATTTAATTATTCTTCTTGTGTATGTGGTTGCGGGAAGCACTTTTTACTCAGTTTTCACAAAGGAGCTCAGACAAGCAGCTTGCAATCAAACACCATCTTTTTTTTTTTTTTTTTTTACTTATTTATCCTAGCTCTCTGCCCTCGATCCCGCTCTCTGAACTCCCCACTGCACCTCTCAGGAATGTCCCCAGGAGGACCAAGGAGTCTGCTCCCTAGAGAGCGGCATGCTCCAATTTTTACCTTCGGGGCTTCCGGATTACCCTCCGGGCAGGGCGGAGGAGGCACTCCCTCAAACCTCCCCCTGAACCTCAAGGGAGTGCGCACAGTGGAGTCTGCTCCTGGTTCCTCCCTGCATGTGGTGCTGGGGGTTCATCACCTGGATCAAGGGCAGGGTTTCCTGTTCTGGTCCACCTCCTCAACATCGCACTGGGGAGATTGGATGGACCAGTGATCCGGGGCACGCTGAAATGTACCTCAGTTCAGGTCCCCGTCCGATGCCAGCCCTCCTGCCATCTGCATCCCCAAACCACACTGGCGCCACCTGTGTTCCACTTGGGTGGTGGCATCTATCTGGCAGGTGTAGCCTACCCTCCCCGGAGAAGGAGAGCAGCCCATCTGGCGCTCAGTATCTCTCCCCGGCCAGCCTCCAGCAATCCGGACAAGCTACTGAACCTGGTTCGCTGTAAACCCCATCTTTTACTTCAACTTCCTCTAGAACATATCACGTGACACAGTAATACAATGACACACTGAAGCAACTAGAGGGCACACCAACACTATACTTAACATTTCCTCCCTCCTTACTGAAAAAGTTCCCATAGTGAACAAGAACATGCAATAGTCATTAGAAAAAACATTCCTAACTAGGGAATGAGGGCAGACTGCCTCGATTCCCGGCTCACCCTGGAGATTATTCTGCCCCAGTAGTTCTGGGTGTGCCACTAACTACAAATCCAAATGATGAGGTGGTCTTCGCACTCTGGTAGATCTTTGTTGAGCCTTGGGTGCAGTAGCTTTGGTACTGTCGCCCCAAGGTGGTGGTGCATAAACTCGTTGGAGCTGGTGATGTCTGCACAGGCTCCGGCATTGCTTCAACAACAGCTGGGGGTGCAGTCCCTTCAGTAGAACTAACATGTGGAGAAGAATCTGGACTAACTGACTGTGGAACTGGGGTGCATTCTGGTATCATATTTGGGTCTAAATCTTACAAATGTCCAGCAGATGATACCATAGTAGGCACAGTAGCACTTGACAAAAGCTGATGCGCATGTCTCCTCCAGACAAGGTCATTTTCAGTCCTAACAGTATATGACACAGGTCCAGTCTGTGCATTCCCCATAGCAAACAACCAGACTGTATGGACAACTCTCCTCCTAGTAGCATAGGGCATCAGCTCGGAAGGTTCTTTTACATTTCCTGGAAATTTGCCATGCAACACCAAGTCCATAGATCCACTCATGTATATTTTTGTACTTGAGCAGCTGTAATGGGTGCATTTTCCATCTGTTCAAAATAGAAAATTTCTCTTTGAGAACGGTCTACATTATGAGTTAGCAGTGGCAATCTGGAGAGTCCATCCGCGTTGCCATGCAGTGCTGACTTCCTGTACTTGATATCATAAGTATGAGCAGATAGTAGCAGAGCCAAACGTTGCATTCTGCTTACAGCAAATGATGGAATACCCACACGTGGCCCACAAATGGAAGTCGAGGGATGATGATCAGTCAGAAGTATGAATTTCCTGCCAAACAAGTACAGGTGAAACTTGCAGATGCCAAAGACAGTTCCCAGTGCTTTGTTTTATTTGGGCATAGTTACTCTCAGCCTTGCTCAACATCCTGGAGGCAAATGCAGTCAGTCTCTCTTCCCTTGATGGCATGATGTAAGACACCACAGCCCCTTCACCATGAGGAGATGCATCACAAGCCAGCTGTAATGACAGTGCAGGATGAAAATGTGTCAGGACCTGAGAATTCACTAACAATTCTTTAGCTCAAGCAAATGCTGAATCACAGTCTGCTGTCCAGTCCCACTTCTTGTTCTGACAAAGAAGACCATTCAAAGGTTTCAAAATGGTCACCAGGTTAGGAATAAACCGTCCACAGTAATTATACAGTCCCAGGAAAGAAGGCAGCTGATTCACATTCTGAGGGGTAGGACCTTCCATGATGGCCTTGACCTTGGAAGCAGCTGTGTGAAGGCCTATTGCATCAATCACATGTCCCAGGTATTTGACATAAGGCTGAAAGAATGCACACTTGTCCTTTTGAACTCGAAGACCACACTCCTTCAGCCTCTGTAAAGTGGCATCAAGGTTTTTGAGGTGCTCCTCCTCATTTCTGTCCATTACCAGAATATCATTCAGGTAGCATTGTATTACTGGAAGTCCACACAAGATCTGGTCCATAGCTCTTTGAAACAAAGCTGGAGCTGATGTTATTCCGAAAGGCAAACGACGATAACGGAAAAGCCCTTTATGCGTCACAGTAGTTGACCATTCCTGTGACCCTTCGTGGACATGCATCAATAGATAAGCTTGGTTCAAGTCCATCTTCCTGAACTTTTGTCCACCAGCGAGATGAAAAAACAGGTCATCAGTGTGAGGAAGTGGATATTGCTCCGCACATAGCACCAGATTGACAGTGACCTTGAAATCCCCATAAATTCTTATTGAACCATCCTTTTTTCAGGACTGGCAAAATAGGTGTTTCCCACTCACTATGCATGACAGCATTAGGACTCCTGCCTTCACCAGATAAGAAGGTAGCTACTTTTCTGAGTGTGATTGCTAGAAAAACCTTCAATTTATTGTGACATCTGGTGCACTCCCCAAAGCCATTAGTAATCGCAGAGAGGTTTCGCTTTCGTAAATGGAAACAAGAAGAAGGAGAAACAGTTTGCCAATTTGTGGCAGTGTTTAAAAAGGCTGGCTGAGCAAGATTTTGGCAGTGTGCTAAATGATACGATGCGAGACAGGCTGGTGTGTGGGTTGCGCAGTGAAGCAGTTCAGAAACGTTTGCTGACAGAGGCTAACCTTACGCTACAAAAGGTTTTAGAAATTGTAGTTCTATGGAACTAGCTGCAAAGGAAGCTCAGGAGTTGGGTGCTCTATTAAAGTGCATAAAGTGAATGCCGAGAATATGAATAAAGTGACCGGCAGCAGCATTTGCTACTGTTGTGGAAAAACTGGTCATTTTGAATATAAATGTTGGGGCAAAGACCTGATATGCCGGAATTGTAATAAAAGAGGACACATTGTATGTGCTTGCAAAATTATGAAAGATGCAGTATATGAAAAAAGATAAGCCAGATCAGAAAGATAAATCTGATAGAAAGAGATCAACTGGATGGCAGAAAAAGAAAACAAATCTGCATTCTGTATAATAGTGTCAGGATATAGACAGTGAAAGTCAGTCCAAAGAGGAGGGATCAGTATGTAAGTGAGATATATCTACATATCTATTGGCCCCTAGTTCCGCCTGTGGACTTCCCCTCTTTGGTGCATGCCTTTGTAACATCAAGGCTGGATTGTTATAATGTGCTCTACTTCAGGGTCTTGGGAGGTACCCTCCGTAGGCTGCAGCTAGTGCAGAATGCAGCTGCCAGGTTGTTGATGGGGCAGTCTAGATACTGCCACATCACTCGGGTGCTGCGTGAACTGCACCTGGCTGCCGGTCAGGTGGAGGATCCTCTTTAAGGTGGGCTTGCTCATCTTTAAGGCCCTACCTGGGTTGGGCCCTGGGAACTTGTCTGACCTTCTAACACCCGCTGCCTCAGCCCGCTCCCTCGATTCCTCCTCCTCTTGTGATTCTCAGGATGAGGTTTAAGACCGATGATGACAGAGCTTTTAGTGTCGCCGGCCCCACCCTGTGGAATTCGCTTCCACCATCTGTAAGGGAGGCGCCCTCAATAGAGGTATTTAAGGCCCACCTCAGGGCCCTTCTGTTTAGCCAAGCCTTCCCAGACTCTGGCAGAATTTATTTCTGGGATTGCCTCTTACACTGCATTTTAGCTATTTTATATTTTACGGTTTAATTATCAGTATTTTAGATATGTATATGTTTGTGGTTTTATGATCCGTTATTACTTGTCTGTATGACGCCCAGAGCCTCTGGGATTGGGTGCTTTAAAAAATAAACTTTGCCTTGCCTTACCTGATATCGTTTGCAGTCGCAAAATATTCAAACCATTCTGTATAAGACTTCCACTGCTTTACGGTTTCATCAGAAGTTCCCATAGGTCCTGTTATCATGGCCATTTTGCACTTTAAATTCGACTGTGCAGTTGTAACCCCCCTGTCACCTGGGGTTACAAGAAGCCCAGTTAGACCTAGTGGCAGGCAGGGACAGGCAGCTAGTGAAGCACCAGTTAGATGGGTTTCACTCTGTCTTGCTCTGTGCTCAGTCTCTGCTGAGCTGGAGAAATTACATCATTTATAATTCTTGCAGCAGCATAAGCCACGTTGGAATGTTGCAGCTGGTAGATAGAACCTAGGGAGGTTTTGTTTTCAGTCTTGAAGTAGGCTCAGTAGGGGATGGAGATGTTCTGCTGTAGGCAGGCCCTCAGAGCCCTTAGCTCTGATATAGAGCTAGTTTGTAGTTTGGTGTGTGTTCTCACCATAAGAGGAACGAAGAAGAATACATTTGAAGTGGTAGAGAGCGCGCCCCAGTTGGTTCAGGGCCCCATCCCTGCGGGGATGGGGAAAGCCAACAGCTATCTTCCACGGGCAATCCCCTGGCCCGGCTAGAGAGAGAGCAAAAGCTGCCTGAGGTGTGTGCTGCGGCACCATGAAGATTTGCTGTGTCTTCCTTTGAAAAGAAGCCTGTGGGGCACCTGCAGTTAGAGGTGAGTCTGCTCTTAAAAAGGGCCAATGTTTCACCAGAGACGGTGTGTATTAAGTATCTGCTACTGTGGGTCAGAAAGGACAGTCCGATACAGTGCTTAAAGAGAGTGGGATTTGGACATCTTTAATCAGGGGAATCTACAGGGATGGACATAACTACTTAACAAGTATGCCTTAAGTCAGCACTGGAGTTTGAGACTGTAGATTGAATGTGAAATACACTTAAGTGCTAATCTACAATCATTAGAGTTTTCTTGGAAGAGGTGTTTTAGAACAAAGGAATGGCCGGGTATGAATTACGGGAGCAAGAGTTGGGAGACCCCCATCAGTAGTAACTAAATTCACCTCTATGGGTTCGCTTTGGAACACCTGTTGCTTTCTTCCGGGCACTTGGCCGGTGTCCTGAGAAAGTACCCAGATGTGGGATTAGATGGAAGAATAATCCCTCATGGCGCCTGTATGTGCTGATGGGTGGTTTAGGGAGCCACCGAGAAATGTTCCATGCCATGTGGAAAGTGGTACATGGATGTGCCATGCAGGGAAGTAGTCCAAGGCTGGTCAGATATGCCAGGCCAGGGAAATCCAGAGAAGAGTACAAGTTTGGGCTGAGTGCCCAGGGTGTTCCTAAACCTGAGGGTTACAGTGTGTAGAAGATGTGTTCTGATCTCTGTAAATCTGCATTACCAGGAGTGTAGCCCCGTGGGGGTCCATCTGTGCTTTATTGTTCTGTTGTGTTGTGATTAAAAGCCACACTCTAGAATCCCACTCCTGGTTTGGACATTACAATTATTGCTTCCTGTGTCCGGAGTTACTTCGGTGCCCTTGTGTAGAAGTCAAACCTAGCCAAAATACCGAGCAACAGTTTTCTCCCCGAACCCAGGTCCCAGGTAGGGGGTTACATATGGAGGCACCACACAGCACTAATAATACAAAAAAAATACCACCAACAGGACCCCTGGGGTTACACAATATTTCCGCTGATAACTCGGTCTTTTCTGGAAAGTTTTGCTAGTACACATGGTTGCTATACTCTTCCCCCTTCTGAATTTTCACACACAAACTGAGGGCCTAACTGGCAGCTTGCTTCCACTTTTTCTTTTGGCATGAAACAGTCTAAAGAAAACATTAAAGATGGCTCTTATTTTGTTATCTTTGAAGCAGTGGGTGAAACAGAGGTTCACCATTCACATCGCCAGTTTTGTTGTGTATATGGCTGAGGGAAGCACTTTTTACTTGGTTTTCAGATAGGAGCTCAGACAAGCAGCTTGCAGTCAATCATCATCTTTTACTTCAACTTCCTCTAGAACATATTACGACACAGTAATAAAATGACACGCTGAAGCCACTAGAGGGGACACCAGCACCATGTGTAATGATTCTTATGCTTACTGTTGCCAGAAAAGATAATTTTACTCCAGTGGAAGGCTCAAAAAGCCCCAGCATACGAACAGTGGATGAATATGTTGATGGGCAGTAGTAAAATAGAAAAAACCTTTTTCTCAATGGAGAAAAAATATAATGAATTCAAAAAAAAACTATGGAACCCCTTGCTTGAAGCCATGAAATAAAATAAACTCTTAGTGGAAGAAAAATTATATAAAAAAAAAAAAATAATTTTAGTGTCCACCTCAAAGAAAGCAGTTGGAGCATGTGATAAATTGACATGGTTCTTGCCATGCTAGTGTAACATCACTGGAGAAGTTACGTAAGAAATGTATGCCTCTTCTGAGTTTAAAAAAAGAAGTATATTGCGCAGGTCCATAAAATTGTGAAGTCCAACAAATCACCACAAGGTAAGCACCATGCTAGCAATAGAAACATGCAAGCTACCTATCAAACCCAACATGTCTAAATGTAACAGTCTTGCACCTCATCATATTTAGTAAGTCCTGCATTGCAAATTTGAAAGTATGAAATCATGACGAGTCACCCATGTGCCACTGCACCTTGAAGCAAAAAAAGAAACCTGTGGAGACATGGGGCCTGATTTTCTAATGAGTTAGAATGATACATGGGACTTGCATCAAAAGAGTTTGACACAAGTTGTGACTTGCATCTTAAAGCAGCCTGCATCAAATCCTGACACCACTGTGCCAAAGCCCCCTTGCGCCATGGTTGTAGCAGACAACCAAGTGCACTAGGTCACAATGGGGCTTGCACCATGGCAAGGCTGCAACATCCCCCTTTTTAGGATTTTACAAGCCCCGCCTTGGACGCAGCAAAGGGCACTACTTAGACCAGCCAGGAGGTGGTCTAAGTGGCTTGAGCCAGTGGGAGGGGATTCAACAGTGGGCTGCCAGGTGAAGAAGAGGAACGGGAGGTGTCATGGGGGGTCAGGGAGATGGCTGGGCAGCCGAGGGAGTGATTGCATCCGGTGGGGTGCTTTTACATTGTACTATACATACAGTATAGGCATTGTACTGTATATACAGAATAAGTATCCCTGGTGGTCTAGTGGTCTCCCCCCTCCGATCCCAGTGTCCCCCATGATGACGGATCTTCCTTGGTGATCTAGCCCCCTCATCCCAATGTTCCCAAAATGATAGCCCATCCCTGGTGGTCCAGCGAGCCGATCCTGCTGTCCCTCGAGTGACATATTATCCCTGGTGGTCTAGTGCAGATCCCAATGTCCACCATAATGATGGATCATCCTGGTGGACTAATGAATGCCCCCGTCCCCAGAAATAATTAAATAACCACCCTGGTAGTCTAGGGGCCCCCAATCTCTCCCAAAATCACTTCCATAACATTCCCTGGTGATCTACTGGAACCCCACCCCGGCAGGCAGAGCCCCACCAACTCACTCCCCCATCCCAAACCACAGCCAGCAACCAGCACAGCCCTTTGCTTACCACCATGGCCAACTAACTGATCTGTCACTGAGCACCTACTATATACAGTATATACTGTATACGCTTAGGCTGTCAGTTACTGAGAACATACAACAACGCCAGCAGAATTAGGCCTCAAGGTCTATCTCGTCTGCTTGAAAACACAGCTCACAGTTCAAACAACTAGTGCTGCCCCCCCCCCCTTCCACCCCTCCTGCCAAAGTCTCCCTTCCCAAGTTCACCACCCTGGTCAGTTCTCTCCCTACTTGTACCTTGCCCATGAACCTGTCCCATCCCTTCATAAAACTCCCCACTGAATCCAGTGAGGCCACCTCCTCAGGTGGTGCGTTCAAGCCGCCACCACCCTTTCTGTGAAGTAATGCTTCCTCAGCTCCCTCCTGAACCTCCTCCCACCAGTGTAAGTCTGTGTCCCCTTGTGGTTCTTTCCCCCTTCAACCTAAACATACCCTCAGTGCTAACTTTGTTTATGCCCTTCAGGTACTTAAAGGTCTCGAGCATATCTTCTCTGTCCCTTCTATCCTCCAGGGAGTACATGTTGAGCTCTCTTAGTCTCTTCCCATAGGATCTCTTCCCTCATTCCCTGGATCAACTTGGATGCCCTCCTGTGGACTCCCTCCAGGAGCGTGATGTCCCACTTTAAGTATGGGTGCCAGAACTGCACCCAGTACTCCCACATGCTGCCTCACCAATGATCTGTATAGAGGCAGAATAATCTCCTCCCTCCTTGAAGTGATCCCCCAGCAGTGCACCCCAGCGTTCTATTTGCCTTTGCTTTTCTGTACTGTACTGAGTGATTCACATTCCCTGTGATCACCACGCCCAGATCCTTTTCCTCCTCCAATACGGATACCTGCTTCCCCCAAGTAGTAACCATATCCTGGGTTCCTGGCCCCGTAATGCAGGACACTGCATTTCCTAGTATTGCACCCCAGCTGCCATGTGTTTGACCACTGTCCGAGTCTTTCCAGATCCTTCTGGAGTACCCTCCTCCCTTCTTCACTGTCCACCAACGCACTTAATTTGGAGTTGTCGGCGAACAGACTCTTCTTGCTCTTAACTCCCCCTGCTGTCTCCGCTATGAAAGCATTAAATAGCAGTGGACCCAAAACCGATCCTTGTGGGACCCCACTAGTGACCTTCCTGGGTGACGAGAATTACCCCACCACCACCACCCTCTGCTGTGTGCTGCTCAGCCAGTTCTCTATCCACTGTACCAGCTTCACCCCTGCCCCCATGTTGCTCAGTTTGGCCATAAGTCTCCCGTGCAGCACATAGTCAAATGTTTCGCTGAAGTCCAGATACAGGACATCAACCAGCCAGCCTCCATCTACAGCTTTTGTCACCCAGTCAAAAAATTCAACCAGGTTAGTTTGACAAGATCTCCCCTGGATGAACATGTGTTGCCTGATGTCCTGAAGGCTGTTTACTACCAGGAATGCCACCAACCTCTCCTTTAAGATGGTCTCCATTAATTTCCCCGCTATGGACATAAGGCTGACCGATCTGTAATTTCCCGGCTCATCCCTGGGTCTGCTGTTATGGAGGGGCACCACATGCGCTGTCCTCTACTTATACATTTATACTTATTCTGTATGTAGTAGTTAAGTTATACAGTAGGTGCTCAGTGACAGATCAGTCAGGTGGCTGGCCATAGTGGTGGTGAGTGGAGTGGTCACCGGCAGGGGTTCAGGAAGGGGAAGCGAGGTGTTGGGACACTACCTGCTGAGGTGGGGGGTGGGAGTCCACTAGACCATCAGGGAATGTTGCATAAGTGATTTGGGGAGAGATCAGGGATTTGGGGGGTGCTAGACTGTTAGGTGCTTATTTAACTATTTCTGGGGCATCAGGGACGGGAGGTGATAGTCCACCAGGGATAATCTGTCATTATAGAGGGGATAGGGAAGGGGGGACACTAGACCACCAGGGATGATCTGTCATTATGGGGGACATCAGGATTGCGGGGGGGGGGCGGCATCCTTCTTGGGGAGGGGGGGACTGCTGACTGCTAGACCACCAAGGATGATACATATACTGTACATATAGTACAATGCAAACAAAGCCCCGCTGGATGCCATCACACCCTCGGCTACCCAGCTGTCTCCCTGACCACCCCATGACACCTCTCATGCCCCTTCATGTCCAGCAGACCCCCCCAACTGTCCCGGCCCCACAAGTGTTGTACCAGGCGGGGGCTGCGCTAATTCCATGGGTATGCCAAATAATGGTGCAGCTGGCGGCTTGAGGCAAACCTAGGGAGAGTGTGGCACAGGGTCCCTGGTGTGCCTGGAGTTTGCTGCAGCCCTTGGAGTGACGCACCTTGCGTCGCTCTAAGGGCTCTTAAAATTGAGTTGAAAATCTTCAGTACTCTTTGGAGTCCTGTTCTCTTTCCTCCCTGCCTTGAAACTTGTTTTCTGCCTTGTCCATACACCTACTTGCATTCTTCAGATAGTTACACTGAAGATTTTCCCACCATAGATGATCTGGAGGTAGGCAGGGAGCAGAAAGGAGTTTCCAATCCCCAGGGCTCTGAAACGCTGTTGAACCATGTGAAACTGCTTCCTCCTGGCCCTGGTCAGAAATGAAAGGTCACGGAAGAATTTCACTTTGTTGCCATCAGTAGTTAGGGGATATAAAGATTGTTCCGCTGCCTACACCACTTCCTGAACTTTGTCCCTCTCTGTTACGTGGCAGATTTGTTCTTAGATGGTTACCTGAGGCAAAGGCTGAGTGGGGAGAGAGTCTATAGGCTTTCTTTAAACAGTAGAGGTTGAAGTCTTATGGGAGCCACAACATTTCTAAAATCCAGTTCTTGAAGTAAACTGAAAGTTCATGTCCCTCAGCTGCCTCTGGAACCTTGACCAGCCATAGGTTTGTAGCCCTTACTTTGTCTTCCAGGATCTCCGCTTATTCTCTCAGCTGTGTTTTACCCAAAATTCCACTGTCAAATGAATGTTTGTTTTTCACATTTTTAAAAATGTAAGCACATGCTGTCTTGATTGAGAATTCCTACCCAGATTGACTCCTAAAATGGCATGTACTGTATGCAAATGGTACTGTTTGTATTTTAGAAAATACACCCTGTTACAGGAATTCATCATACAAACAGCTGCTTACCTTGTGTGTTTAGACTGTGTAATTGATTTACTATGCCTTCCACATAATGGGGAGAATTCCTATGTAACTCCTAGGTGGCGCTATCCCAAGGACTGCTACCCCTACCTGCTTGGCTAGCAGCAGGTTAAGGGGCCTGAGTTCTGAAACGGGTGCCTTCACCCTGAGGTCAGGGTTGGTAGTGGTCAAGCTAACCTGGGCACAGCCCTCTGGGACACTGTAACCCCCTTCTTTTCTCTCTAGTGGCCTGAACACTGTACAGTAATCACTTTCACAATACCCCTGGTACACCACACAAGTACCCACACTGTTTACACTTACCACCAAGGCTGGTTCCTCTGGCTCGACCCTAGGGACCCCCTGTAAAACAAGGTTATGCACAGCAAATAGCAACAGTACAGTACTTTGAGCACAAACTGGAACCACAGTCAGATTACATGCAGAAAAAGTTAGGTCTGATTTATTCAGGGGACTTGAACAAAGGAGGGGCAAAATCAGGTTAATTAGCTTAAAGGTTATATCAGTCAAGTAGTTATGCATACGCTTTGAGTCCCTCCACACAGTCCACCTCTGGATACCCAGATGGAGAAGAGATGTGCTAGCCAGGACCGTTGCCCGGGGTTGCAGCTGGTTGGGGCCCTGTGATGGAAAACACAACATGCACAGTACACAATATTTGTAATCCGGAGCCAGAGGGCTCATGTCATAAAGGAAATGAAACAACAAGACAATCAGATGATACACTCAGATTAAGCTGTTGTTGCAGGGAGCTACCCTGGTATTTACTCACAATATCCAAGACTGGACACAGGCTGGACGAAAATCGAGACTGCAGGTGGTTGATCTGGAATGCCAGGAGAAGCAGGGCCCACACGAGTCGCAGAGGCGTTGTTCCTGTTTGAGCATGGAGCAGGGGGCTGATCCCCAGGCAGGTCTCTCGTTGATGGCTTCTCTGTGCAGTGGGTAGTCTGGCTGGACCAGTCTGGCAAGGCCCAGAACGCATGGAGACAAATTCAGATGCAGTCTATTTTGGGTTGGATACAGCTTCCAGCAAGCAGAACACAGTTCGCACAGTGGGGAACTAACTCACAGCCCACTAGCAGCTCATAGCACATTTACATGTACGGGAATTCTACTGTACCAGGCAAAGCACTCCCTGGTCACAACTGCAAAGTCTCTGCACACACCGGGAGCTTAGGGGTAACTGGAACTCCTGATAGGCTGATCGCATTCAGCAAAATCTTCGGTCTTCTTCAGGTTGAGCCTGGCCCACTTCAGTAGCTTACTTTAGTCACACAAACTTGGATTTAGTCCAAAATAATTCTTTCTGTTTGTGGTGGGGGGGGTGCACTTAAAATACAAATGCAGTAACTTTTGCATACAGTTGTATGTCAGAAGCCCTCTTGTTCCATTGACATAATCGATTTGGATGTCTAGTGCCATTTTAGGGGCTGCGTGGGGCTGGACTTCAAGACGGCATCCATTTACTTCTTTTAAATGTAATGAAAACACATTAGGATTTTCTTGTAACCATTTACATTGTTTAATTAAGCAATAATTCACTCCAGGATGTTTGTCGTGCTGGGTTAACATCACATCTGGGGTGGTTGGGCACAAGGCTGGAGGCTGAGTGCATCCAACACTTAGAAGAAACATTATCCCAGTACGGCACACACCCTGGAGTGCATTATTGCAATTATGCAATGGCACATTTGTAAATAAAGTAAAAATATATATATATATATATATATATATATATATATATATATATATATATATATATATAGTTTTTTTGCTTTATTTTTGACTGTGGAAGCTATATTTAAATGAAAAATAGTCTCTATTCTGTTTGTCCAGTAGGTGAAGTTGTGTGCTTTTGAGCTGGTGGGTGTCGGCTTTGTGTATTGTCTTATGTACACACCCCACCCCACCCCGTTGTCCATCATGGTTTGTCCCTATGTGGACGAGAACCCTCCCCAGCTTAGATAAGTAGTTTTTTTTTTTGGGGGCGGGTTGTGATGTTACAGTTTTGTGGTATGGTGGCAAAGCTGAAGACTTCATATTGCAGACTGAAGCCCAAGACCGTAAGTAACACGCGCTCTGTTTCTGAAAAGCAGACAAAGTGGATGGTAAAGCAGCAAATTATAGATTTTGAAGTCAGTTCCACGTGGTTTATTACTACCCTCAAAAACATATGTTTGTTTTCTTTCTAGCCTCCCCCGCCCCCAAAAACACACAAATCAGCAAACTGTTTTTGTTTTGCTCTTTGAATCAGATTAACAGCTACCTCATGCTTCAATTTTGCGCTGCCTGGTCCAGTTAACAGCCCCCAAATACCTGTAAGCTTGCTTATCTGTGTTCCAATATATTTGCTGTTGCTGGTATTTTGAAACTTCCATACGGTAACAGGTTGTCAGGCTAACAGCAAATATATTAACGTGTCAACTCCACACGGTTTCTTTTCTAGTTATGTGGCCTTCCAGTCACCAAAATTGTTTTTCTTCTAGCAGCAAGTTTATCTGTCTAGCCCTGCACCTATCCATCACCAAAGTCATATTTCATAAATCAGCAAAATCCCTGGGCATTTTTAGAAGCAGCAACCTACTGCTCCTACTGCTTTATAACTTATAAATTTGCCCTTTCTGACCCAGTTAATCAGCTCTGGCACCCCAATACCTCTCAACCTTTCAAACCCAAGATGTAAAATACTACACTTCAAAATGTGGGACAAATGACCAAATGAGTATGTGGAACACCTCATCACGTCACAAAATAAAGCTCAGAGAATACTGTTTAAATGTATGTATTAAACTTCACCAAGTTTTTTGTGTTTGTGTGTGTATTGAGCAACACATTTTACATTCACTGTGGATTTCTTCTGTAAAATTTTTGAGTAAAGTGCTGGGCAGTACACACTCATATCTCAATCTGGAACTTGTAACAGAGGGCTTGAGGTGAAATGAGGAATTATTCCTCGCAGTGTGGTACAGTTGAGAGGTATGCCCCCACCCTCACAAAAATACCTCCCAAGTCCTCACCATGTCCGGACCAGCCCAGAAGCATAAAAAATGCTGTCTGACAGAAAAATACCTATGCAGTTGGTACCCAAGCGTCTCTGCTGTTTGAACATTCCATACATGGGAAGGATTGACCGACGCATGATGACAGAAAGGCTGAGTCGAAGATCACCAAGCGATTGCAGCACGACCAGCGAGCAAGAGCACAACAAGCGCCGCAGAGCAAAGCTTCAGTCAGGGTGAGTCAATGTCAGTCTGCTGGGTGGGGGTAGAGTGCAAGCGGAGGAGACAAAGCAAGAAAGAGCCTACTAATGCAGAACTTTTCACAATCGGGGTCGGCCCACTGGGTGGGGCTAGCAGCGAGAGGTGGAAATGGAGCGAGGAGCCTTTTTTAAAGTAACTGGAACCTTTTTTTTTTTTTTTAAAGTGACTATATGGATTTTTTTTTTTGTTTGTTATTGTGGGTGCCCAAACTGACTTTGTGGATGCTGGGGTACCTAAGCACCCTTGCAGTCGGTGCCCCTGGTTGATGCAGAAAAATATCTAGATGTTACAACTGACAAGGAGCTCAGATTCAGTTCTCACTGTGTGAAGTTAGTGCCTAGAACAAATCACCTGGTAAATTGTATTAAAAAAGCTTTTCAAACAACATGAAGTCTTGCTGTATTCTGACAATAGCAGTGAGTCCCAACCTTCGAACTGCCCTGGAGATGAGAGTTAACTTTCCATGCCAGGCATGGAACGCTGAGCTCGAGCTTGGTTGAGACTCTGTCGCTGTTTGAACTCAAACCATCAGATTCTTTGCTCCGCCTCACTGAACAGTTGCTCCGGAGATTTCTCCTTCTGCTCGGTTCAATTTGTCGGTTAAAGTACCGCTTTTCTCAGTTTTCGACTGAATTTAAACCGTAACCTGTCGGTTCAGTCTCTGTCGGTGGTATTTGTGAGTACTAGATGGGTTTATATTATTTTCTGTTCTGTGTGGAACTTGTAAACGGTTCATCGGTTCGGTTTTAACCGAACAAGTTGCTAAAAAATCTTTATCTGAACTTTGAGTGTGGTTACTGGTTCCTATCGGTTCTAAAAAAAAAAACGGATTTTATTACATTTTTTTCCACGACCCATGACACGGTCAGGAACCGATAAGAGGGTCTTGTCTGGCGGATTGCCATTAAAAGGGTAAGTTTGGCTAGGACTGGCACAATGCCTGAGAAACTCAAAAGAAGAACCGGGCCCACTGGGTTTCAACACTGCAGTGTGTGTGGGTGTGTGGGGAAGTCTTTGCTAAGGCTGATCCCCACATCACCTGTGTTTATTGTCTGTGGTTTGACCACCTCAATGCAGACTGCCAGATTTGTAAAAA
Source organism: Neoceratodus forsteri (assembly GCA_016271365.2). Lineage (NCBI taxonomy): Eukaryota > Metazoa > Chordata > Ceratodontiformes > Ceratodontidae > Neoceratodus > Neoceratodus forsteri. The sequence continues at coordinate 1,731,504,372 of CM057456.1, forward strand.
TTTTCCTGCAGCTACCCTAGAAAAAAGAGTTGGTAGGCTCAGGGAAAGGGAGGCCAAAAAGTCTGCTGAACCGGATGGCCAGCCCGGTTCGGTTCAAACCGAACCAGAAGGAGTGCCCTCTGACCAGGGCGAGACTTCTTCTGGGAAAAAGGAGATCCGATTCTGAGGAGTCGGTTCTAGCTAAGAGAACAAGAAAGGAAAAATCAGCTGGTGTGGATCCAAAACTTTCTTCTCCAGCCGCTGATGAAATAGCCAAAGCGATAAAAATTGTGCAGTCGCTTTCCCCGGTTCCGACCGAACCGGCACCATCAGGGAGGTGCTCGGTTCGGCCGGTTCCACCGGTTCAAGATTATGATTTAGAGGAATATTATAAACCGGAGGAGGAGGAGGAAGAGGAGTATGAGGAAAGTGAATGTGGTTTTGAAAGTCTGGATGTGCCCATGGACCCAGACATCTCTCCAGACAGACCTTCAGGAGTGTCTCCTCCTAGGCTTTCTGAGTCCCCCTCCCATTTCATGCTTTATAAAAAAGTGGCTGAAACCCTCCAGCTTCCTATGGAAGAAGCTGTGGATGACCAGGAGGAGCCTGACTATGTGGAAATGATGGATATCCCAGAGTCTAGGAGGCTGTCTATTCCCTTACACAAATCTTTTGGAAACAGACATTTAAGATTTTAAAGACTCCTAACACCATACCTCCTGTGGATAAAAGAATGGACAAGAGGTATACATTGTCAGGCTCAGATACGGAGGTCCTTACACAACAATGCAGCCATGTTGGGGTAGTGCAGGCTGCAGCCTGTGATAAGGCAAATATTCCCTTGGCTTCACACCCCCCAGACAAGGACTCCAGGAGGATTGATGCCATGGCAAAGAAACAGTACATGGCAGCATCCTTGGTACTCAGACAGGCCAACTATATGGCCTATACTGCTAGGTATCAGAAATCCAGATGGGACACTGTCATGGCTTTAGCAAAACAGGTCCCTTGCCAGCTTGCCAAGGAGCTGGAGCAGGTGGCTGCTGATGGTATTGAGGCATCCAAGGTGCAATTCCATGCTGCAGTGGACTCCAATGATGTGTCATCTAGAGTCATGGCTACATCTGTGGCACTGCGTAGAATGGCTTGGCTCAGATGTACTAGCCTGTCACAGGATACCCAGACTAAGGCCATGGATTTTCCTGTTGTGGGTAATTCTCTGTTTGGGGAGCAAACAGAGAATTATATGAAGAAAATGGATGAATATAGGACCACCTGTAGGAGTGCCCAGGCCAAGGAAAGACAGGCCACTCCTCAAAGGCAGCATCCCAGGGGCAGGGGCAGGCCTTTTCATAGGCCTTTCTACCAAGCCCAGGCCTCCTCTTCTGTCTATGCTCAGAGGGGGTTCTTTAGAGGGAGAGGCAGAAGGGGTACAAGCAGACCTGCTTCCACCCCTCAGCCAAAACCCCCTGCCAAACGGGCACCCTGATGGAGTTTCCAGGCCTGACTCTCCACTACCTGTAGGGGGCAGGCTGGCTTACTTTGTCCAGGACTGGAAGTCTCTAACATCAGACAAGTGGGTCCTGGAAGTAGTAAGCCAGGGACTGGTTCTCAGCTTCAAAAAATTTCCAAAGCTGACAGACAGATCTTTTCCACCTTCAAATCCCTCAGAGGCACTTGCCCTAGAGGCAGAGGTTTCTTCCCTCCTGGCTCTGAGCTGTGGAACGGGTTCCACCCCTACACCAGGGCAAAGGATTGTACTCCAGGTACTTCCTTACCCCAAAAAAGACAGGAGAATGGCGGCCCATCCTGGATCTCGGATATTTAAACAAGCACCTTTTAAAGCCAAAATTCAAAATGGTGACTCTGGGGAATAATTCTACCCTCTCTGAGGCCAGGAGACTGGCTAGTTTCCCTGGACCTCAAGGATGCCTATTTCCATATTCTCGTCAGAAGCTCCCATCGAAAGTACCTCGGATTCGAGCTGCCCTCAGGCCATTACCAGTTCAGAGCAATGCCCTTCGGTCTAACCTCTGCTCCAAGGGTGTTCAACAAAATGCCTGGCAGTAGTAGTTGCTTCTCTAAGAAGGCAAAGGATTGCCATCTTCCCATACCTGGACAACTGGCTCATAGTAGGCCAGTCCCCAGACCAAGTCAAGTTACACCTACAGATAACTCAGCAACTGCTCACCTCTCTGGGTTTCCTTCTGAAACTTTCAAAGTCAGTTCTAGAGCCTGTTCAGCTCCTCACCTTCATAGATGCAGAGCTAGATACAGAAAGGGCCAGAGCCTTCCTTCCCCGGACAGGGTAAGGACCCTTATCACTCTGGCCTCCTCATTCACCCTACAGGTGTCTCGACCAGCAAGGCATTTTCTGCAGCTCCTGGGGCACATGGCTGCTTCTACAGCAGTGGTTGAAGGAGCAAGATTTCAGATGAGGGACATTCAGTTCCATTTGAGAGCCTTTTGGTCTCAGAAAAAGGACCCTCTGACCAAACTGATCCCAGTGACTCGTGGCAGGATCAGAACAATCTGAGACAAGGAGTTCCCGTTGTCACTCAGTCTCACTCTTTAATCCTTACTACAGATGCCTCCCTCTTGGGGTGGGGGGCTCACTTGGGCGACCTGACCACCCAGGGGTTGTGGTCCCCTCAGGAATCTCTGCTGCACATCAATCTGTTGGAACTCAGAGCAGTATTTCTAGCACTTCAAGTTTTTTCCAAGTCTGTTCAGAACAAAGTTATTCAGATCAGAACAGACAATACCACCACAATGTGGTACATCAGCAAGCAAGGAGGCACTCGGTCTACGGCCTTGTGCACAGAAGCAATGAAGTTGTGGTCTCTGGCTTATTACCTGAACACCTCCCCTACAGCAGTACACCTCCCAGGCAAGGACAATGTCCTGGCAGATGCTCTCAGCAGGATATCTCAGGGCCATCACGAATGGTCACTGGATCCCCTGGTCTTGGAGGTGATATTCTCCAGATGGGGCACCCACAGATAGATCTTTTGCAGCCCCAGACAATCACCAACTTCCCTTTTGCTGCAGGCCCCAGTGTTGGGCTCAGTCCCCTGGATGCCTTAGTTCTCAATTGGAAGGAAGTTCCTGTATGCTCCCCGTTCAAAATGCTAGTCAAAATCAGGTCTCAACCCTGCAAAGTGATCCTGATTGCTCCAGACTGGGCCAGACAGCCCTGGTATCCTCTCCTATTGTCCTTAACAGTCCATCTTCCCTGGCTCTTCCCAGGAATTACAACCTGTTAACCTGTGCTCAGGGAGGGTTTGGTACCAGATCTCAAATCTCTCAATCTCAAGGCCTGGCTCTTGAAGAGTTAGAGTTGCTGATTTACACCTCTCCCAAGGTGTTATGGATATTCTAAAGGCTTCTAAGAAGCCTTCCACCAGAACTACTTATAATTCCAAGTGGAAAAGATTTTCCATATGCTGCTTTGGGAAGCATATTTCCCCAGAGTCTGCTGATTTGCCCACAGTCCTTGACTATATGGTCCATCTGAATAGCTTGGGACTCAGACCAGCTACACTAAGGGTGCATCTAGCAGCTGTTTCTGCTTTCATTTCAGCAGGCAAGCCCTCTTCTCTTTCAGCTCACCCTGTTTTCTCCAAGTTTTTCAAGGGATTGCTTCATACCAATCCTCCATTCAGGGATCCTGCCCCTGCTTGGGATCTTAACGTTTGCATTGCTCAGCTTATGCAACCCCCTTTTGAGCCTTTGCTCTCAACAGAGCTTAAGTACTTGACTTGGAAAACTGTGTTTCTGGTGGCCATCACTTCTGCCAGGTGCATAAGTGAGCTACAAGCCCTGTCAGTGGAGCCTTACTTTATTTCCTTCCATAAGGATAAGGTGGTCCTCAGGACTAACAGGAAGTTCTAGGGACATGGATATGTTGTTCATCCACACTCATTGGCAGGTGTCCTTGCCGCTTTAAATCTTGCCGGAAGGTCTTCAAGCTTGCTCCTCCCACCCACCCGGGTGGTATAACTCTCGGCTCCGCCCCATGACGCCAGATCTTCCTTACCGCTTGGAAGCTTAGGTTCCCTCCTTAACGCTCTGCGTTTGTGACTGGTTCCTATTCTCCGTTTGCGGATTTATAAATAAATTTTGCAAAAGACTTGATCTTCTATCTCCCTGCGCTGCGATGGACAAATCGACTCGGTTTGGGAGATGCCCATGCGGGCAGAAGATGTCTCGGACGGATCCACACCCCGTGTGTCTACTGCTTAGGCCTTGAGCACGACCGCGGGCTTGCGACCTGTGCTCATCTTTCTCGGCCTACGTCCTCGAAGACCGTGCTGCCCGATTGCAACTGGGCCGTCCCGAGAAGCGTTTCCCTTCGGTGAAGTCCAAGGAGGCCCGGTTGGCGGTGTCCGCGGCGGCGGGCTCGGCGGATCAGCTCAAGCGGATGGTCGCCCTCGAAGAGGAGGCGGCGCGGGCCGTATCTTCCTCGGCCGCGGCATTTATCCCGCTCTCTCTGGGTTCTTCCTACACGGCTTCTTTTAAGGAGCTTTGTCTGTCCCTCTCCACTAAAGGAGAAGGGCCTGTGTCTGCTGGACCTTATTCTCGGTCCAAAAAGAGGGACAGGGGTAAGTCCCTCGTCCGGCGCTCTTGGGGCGGAAAGGTCCCTGTCCCGGGCCGTCGACCGTCGGCCCGGTCGACCGCTCGGCTTGACCACTGGCCTCCACGGTGTCCCGTCCAGGTCAGTTGACCGATACTCCCACCGATGAAGTCGAGATTTTTCCGACCCATTGGACGGCTGTCGCCTTAGCAGCAGATTCCCCTCTCGGTTCCCGGGAGGAGTTGAGGATCCGTGGGCTCGCTATGCCTCGGTTCGGGCCCTCGGATGGACCATCCGAGCGAAGGAGTGCGGTTCCGGCCAACACCTCCCGCACCGACCTCGGAAATTCCGGGACTCTCGGTCTCGGTCCCGGACCTCTTGCGGTCCAGCCGATCCCACCGTCGTGGCGGTCGGTCTCGGCACACCGCGGTAAGCGGCGTCGCCGCTCGTCCTCGTCCTCCTCCTCGGGATGAGGCTTGGCGTAAGTCGTCGGCAGTGCGAGGACCTTATGTTCAACAGCTCCTCCTGGCCGGGAATAAGCCGACCCGTCGCCTTCCCGGCCATTAAGTAACTGTCACGGGCGGCCGACACAACCCCTCGACTTATCCGAGGCCTATACCCAGGCCAGTTGTTGGCCAAAACCAGCTTCTCCACCGATTCGGTGGAACCTCCGCCTCCACAGCCACCAATTGGGGCTCGACCAAGATTCTCGGTCGACTGAGGGTCTACCCATTGGCTGTCAGTTACCCTCACTCCCGACCGACCTCGGCAGGTGAAGGGTGGCTCAGGCCAGAGGCAGCTCTTGATTCTTCGAGTCGAAGATGATTCCTCCTTTTCTCCAAGCGACTGGACTTGGAGTCTTCAGGAGGTCAGTCAATGGACGATAGCCCGTCGTCCTTCCTAGGACTGCTTGGCTCATCTCGGAGTCTGCGGGATGGAGCTGAACCCGTTTCCAAGCGGGCCAGGTATCCCTCACGGAGATTCTGGACCGGGGGATTCTCGACGGAGGCCTTTCCGGTGGCCGAGGCCATAGTGGGTCGGCACTGGAGCTTTGGCGCCCTGCTTCCTGCCCTGCGCCTTGCCAGGATGGCCAGGAGTATCACGGTCCTGCAGTTCCTTGTCCAGTTTTTGGAACCCCTCTGCTGAGGGTTGGTTACCGACAGCGTTTTCGGTAGCGCCCGCTAGCGCCAGGGATGTGGACAAACCTCCTGACAAAGTCAAGAATTGGACTATATCGGGCGAAAAGTCGCTCGTCCTCTCTCGGCCTTCAGTCAGGCCAGTTCGGCCGCCCTCCTGGCACATTTTTCTCATGCCTGTTGGGCTCCCTGGATGAGTCATCCTCATCTTCCCGCCGATCTGCAGACTACGGTTAAGCAGGTGCGGGACCAGGAGCAGAGCAGTGGCCAAACAGCAGCTCAGACTGCTTTGGATATGAGGGACTCATGTGCCAGATCGGTGGCGGCCGCAGTGGCTATCGTCGGTGAGCTTGGCTGAGGATATCCACCTTTACTTCGGATACCCAGCACAAGTTGGCGGATGTTCCCTTTTGGGGACTGACCTCTTGACCCTGGGGTGGAAGGTCACCTGCAGAGGATCGAGAGTCCAATGCCACCTTGGACTCGGTCTCTTCCGCTCAGAAGGACAAAGACATAAACCACAGCCTAAGCCTTTCGTCCTTCTGTGCCCCGGCGCGCCCGGCCCAGCAACGTCAGGGCCAGCAGGCTCGGCCTTGGCATCCCAAACCCAAGCGCGGCTTCCTCTAACAGGAGGCAAGGAGGAAGGGCCCAGGAGGTCCCTCGGCGGTCCCTCCTCCAAGCCTGCCCAGTGACGGGCTGAGGGTGTCGCCCCATCCCCGTCTACCACCCTGGGTCCCCTTGGAGACGGCTCAGCACTCCGTTCCGCCTGGTCCGCTGTTACCACGGACAGGTGGGTCTTGAGGTGGTGGGAAGAGGCCTGCCTCTGGAATTCGAGCGGCACCACCCTTCAGAGCCGTCGCCCCTCGGGGGGCTCCGGGATCCCCAGCCTCACTGGCGGCTCGTCGAGCCGACATCGCTCTCCTCCTCCAGAAGGAGGTGGTAAGAGAGGTGGTGGACCCTCCTTCAGACCCAGGGTTTGTGTCCAGGTACTTCCTGGTTCCGAAGCGGACGGGGGGCTGGCGCCCCATTCTCGACCTACACGACCTAAACAAGTTCCTAAGGTCTCGAACCTTCAGGATGGTCACTCTGGCTCAGATAATACCATCCTTGGAGCGCGTGTGGTTCTGCTCTCTGGACTTGCAGGACGCGTTTTTCACGTCCCTATCCGTCCGTCTCACCAGAGATTCCTTCGCTTCGGAGGAAGGATCCCTCTTGAGTTCCAAGCCATGCCCTTCGCTTGTCTCCAGCTCCAGGGTCTTCACCAAATGCATGGCTGTGGTGACAGCATTCCCTCGGCCGAGGTCCGGTGTACCCTTACCTGGACGACTGGCTGATAGCAGCTCCTCAGGAAGGAGGCGGAGTGGTCCAGAGATCTGGCCCTCCAGGTCTGCTCTCAACTGGGCCTCCTTATCAACGAGGCCAAGTCGAACTCGAGCGAAGCAGGTGATTCTATTCATCGGGCGCAGCTCGACTCTCTTCGAGCCAGAGCGGCTCCGGCGGACAGGCCGAGTTCTTTCCTCCTTTGCCCGATCATTTCTGGTTGGGCAATTCGCCCTGCCGGGACTTCCCTGCGCCTCCTGGGTCTCATGCGGCCTGCACCAGCGTGGTCCGTTGGGCCCGCTGGAATATCGTCCCTTCAGTGGGGACTGGCCAGCCAGTGGTCACAATGCTGCGATCCCTTGGACCAGCTTGTGTCGGTGACACAGGGGATGTGGAGCAGCTCTCCAGTGGTGGACCGTTCCAGATCATTTGCAGGAGGGCATCCGTTCGTCCGCCCGAGCCAGCGGTCTCTCTGTCGACCGATGCCTCTCTGATGGGTTGGGGTGCCCATCTGGGGAACACCGGGCTCATGGCCTCTGGTCCCCAGGGAGTCCGATGCCACATCAACCTGCTGGAGCTCCGAGCGGTCCGCCTAGCTCTCACCGCCTTTGCTCCGTTCCTCCGGGGTCAAGTGGTCCGAGTCCAGACGGACAATACCACGACTATGTACTATCTAAACCGCCAGGGCGGGACGCGCTCCATGCTTCTATGCAAGGAAGCTCTCCGCATTGGTCACTCGTGCGCAGCCTGGAGGCGGATCTCCTAGCCATTCACGTGGCAGGAGCCTCCAACACCCTGGCCGATGCCCTGAGCGGATAGGGCTGCATCCCACAGTGGTCTCCTGCCGGAGGTAGTACAGCATCTGTTCTCCCTTTGGGGCACACCTCAGGTGGACCTGTTTGCCTCCAGGAGAGCCATGAGCTGAGTCTGTTCCATCCCGCCCCCCTCAGCAGGGCTCGCTGCAGGGGGATGCCTTCTCGAGGCCGTGGACCCCGGGCCTCTTCTACACCTTTCCCCCATTTCCCTTGATCCACAAGGTGCTTCTCAAGGCGTGGAGGGACAAGGCGCAGGTGATTCTGGTAGCCCCAGACTGGCCTCGCCAGTTCTGAGATCTCCTCAGTCTCAGCTCCAGGACTCACGGCAGCTTCCAGCTCGCCCGGACCTGCTCTCAGTCAATCAGGGAAGGTGTTCCATCCGGACCTTCAATCCCTGACCTGACGGCCTGGTTCCTGGCTGGCTAGAGTTCCAGGCCTTGGGTCTTTCCGGCGAGGTCCTCAATGTAGTTGAGGCGTCCCGTAAGAGTCGACCAGAAAATGCTATGCCTTCAAATGGAAAAGGTTTTCCATTTGGTGTCAGAAGCAAGGGCTTGGACCCTTCCTCCTGTTCCTTGGCAAGCATCTTGGACTATTTATGGTCCCTTTCTAGTCAAGGGCTTAGGTCGACGACCCTAAGGGTGCACCTGGCAGCCATCTCTGCTTGCAGGCGCGGGCGGGAAGCAGTCGGTGGCGCAGGAGAAGGTGGTCTGGCGCTTTTTCAAAGGCCTTGATCACATTTCCCCTCCAGTGCGGGAACCCCCACCTCCGTGGGATCTACTGCTGGTACTGGCAAAGCTCATGGGCAAGCCATTCGAACCTATGCACAGGTGTGCTCTCTCACCTGTCGTGGAAGACCGCCTTCTTGGTGGCTATCACGTCAGCCAGAAGGATGGGAGAGCTCCAGGCACTTTCCATCGAGTCTCCTTACCTGGTCTTCCACAGGGACAAGGTTGTCCTCGCCTCACCGAAATTCCTTCGAAGGTGGTGTCGGAGTTTCACCTTAACCAGGTGTTGACTCTGCGGTGTTCTACCCCAATCACACCTCGGAGGCGAATATAGGCTCCATACTCTGGACCTAGAAGAGGCGCTCGCTTATTATAAGGCGCCGCGGCTGAAATTGAGGGAGAGGTTCGCCAGCTGTTTGTCACCTCGCTGAAGCCGCATCTGGCAGACCTGCAGCCAAGCGGACGATAAGCAGGTGGGTAACCTCCTGCATAGATCTCTGCTATAAGTTGGCGGGCATGGAGCCTCCCAGAGGATAAGAGCTCATTCTACCGCCATACTGCTGCAGCGGTGGCTGCTTCCAGGGCGTCCCTATCCAGGAAATCTGCAGGGCTGCTACCTGGAAGTCAGCAAACACCTTCATTACCCATTACCACATCGACCTTGAGTCACGCCGGGATGCTGGTTTTGGGGCCTCGGTTCTCAGTCTCTCTTTCCCAAGTAAGTATTGGGGTGTGCGTCTTGCCTCCCTCCTCCCGGAGAACTGCGGAGTCTGCCAATGAGTGTGGATGAACAACATATCCATGTCCCTAGAAATACAGGTTACTCACCTGTAACAGGAGTTCTAGAATGGTATATGTTGTTCATCCTACGACTCACCCGACCTCCCCGGCTTCGACGCACAACCTGAGCTTCCAGCGGGCCAGATCTGGCGTCATGGGGCGGAGCCGAGAGTTATACCACCCGGGTGGGTGGGAGGAGCAAGCTTGAAGACCTTCCGGCAAGATTTAAAGCGGCAAGGATACCTGCCAATGAGTGTGGATGAACAACATATACCATTCCTAGAACTCCTGTTACAGGTGAGTAACCTGTATTTTTTGCCTAAGGTGGTTTCAGACTTCCACCTTAACCAATCTATGTCTCTTCCTGTGTATTTCACTGACCAGTCCTCCTCTGGTGAGAGGAGGCTGCACAGTCTAGATGTGAAAAGAGCCCTTAGCTACTATATAGAACGCACCAAGGGTCATAGGTTTGACTCCAGCCAACTGTTCCTCGCTTATGGTGAGGTTGGAAAAGGAAAACCTGCCACTAAAAGATCCATTGCCAGGTGGATTGTCTCTTGCATTCAATTTTGCTATGAAAAATTAGGTAAGGTTCCACCATCAGGCCTGAGGGCTCACTCTACCAGAGGTACAGTTGCTTCCCTGGCTGCTGCCAGGGATATTCCTATCTTAGAGATATGTCAAGCAGCTACCTGGAAAACAGTTCACTTTACCAAGCATTACTCCTGGATATCCAGGCTAGGAGTGATGCTCGGTTTAACACAGCTGTGCCTCAGAGCCTATTTCCTAAGTAGGTTCTCTCCCTCCTCCATGGAGGTACTGCTTAGTAGTCTGCTATTGTCAGAATACAGCAAGACTTCATGTTGTTTGAAGAAAAATTACTCACCTTAGTAATGTTGTTTCTTCTAATGAGATCTTGCTGTATTCTGCTCTCTTCCCTCTCAGAACCTCTGTTTTGGGATGTGGGTGGGCAGTGTCAGTGTTGGCACTCAGGAGGTGCCCCACCTTTTTGTCATCACCCTTTCTTTGGGTGAGTGGGTGTTGTGTTATTTCATTTTTTGGGTCTCCTGACTTGAGTCTTTGTTTTGGGACCAAAAAATTTTTTATTATGTTAGTAGCCAATTGGCTAGTGTAGGTTTACAGCTTCCACCCAGGACCTCAGTGAGTTTAGCTTGTAAAGATCTGACGGTTTGAGTTCAAACAGCAACAGACAGAGTCTCAACTGAGCTCGAGCTCAGCGTTCCATGCCTGGCATGGAAAGTTAACTCTTTCATCTCCGGGGCAGTTCGAAGGTTGGGACTCACTGCTATTGTCAGAATACAGCAAGACTCCATTAAAAGAAACAACATTACTAAGATGAGTAATTTTTTTTCTTGTGACCCGGAATACACAGTGCATTGTACCCATATATTAAACATTTATCAGGCTGCCCCTGGATTATTGAACTCGGTTGTGAAGTCCATACATGAGGAAGGATGTGGACAAGGTTGAGAGAGTGCAATGCAGAACCACCATGTTAGTGTGTGGTTTGCAACACACGACATGTGAAAATAAGCTCGAAACCTTAGGGATGTATCGATTGGAACAAAGACGTGTTAGAGGGGGACCTTATAGTGATGTATAAGATATTAAACGACACAGAGTTAGTAAAGGAAATGGGGCTAGAAATTCAGGTCAAACGTGACAGGCTCACAAATTGTGCTGAAACATACTGAAAGAAACAGTAGATTATATGCTTTCTCACAGAGGAGTGGTAGATGGTGGAATGTGCACTACCTGAGGATGTAGTGCAGAGTAGTAGCATAGATGTGTTTAAACAAAGACTGGATGATTACCTTTTAAGTAAAGGGGCAGGTTGAACCCACTGATGTGGGTGGGCAGACTAGATGGGCATTTTTCACCTTCTTCTGTCTAATTATCCGGTGTAATACCCAGTGTAAACCATTCCAACTTTGCATGCCTCATCTGTTCAAAAATTACAAATATAATTTTTTTCATATTGTCAGCACTTGGCTGAGCAGAGCTCCCAAACGTCCTTGTGATGTTTAAAAAACTCTTTTAGCCCCTAGATTTTTAATGTTTTATATAGAAACGTGCCAGAAGAAGGAAGAATCGTACTACATCTTGTCTGCCCATTTTCCTGCCTGACCCATTCACCTATCGCTGGACATGCCTTGGCCAATGCTGTCATACGTATTCTGCACTCTCTTGAAACCCGGCACTGTTTCATCGTTTACCACCTCTATGGACAGACTGTTCCATCTATCCATCACTCTTTTAGTGAAGAAAATATTTCCTCATGTCCTTCCTAAAGCTGCCCCCACCAGTTTATAATTGTGCTTCCTGGTTGTTGATCCCTTGGAATGCTGGCACAGGTCAGGGCACTCTAACCTGTTTATTTACTGTACAGAATTTTCTCTTTCTGTCCTTTTCTTCAAGTTTTATTTTCATTTTCAACTAGCTCCTCACAAAGCAGGAAGTAAAGCTGCCAGTGAAATGCCACCAAAGTCACCTTATTTTCAAGCAAAGCAGTGTGATTGTGGTAGATAACTGTGGTGATGGTCATGGTTAAAAGTAGAGTAATGGCATGAGAGCCACTCAGAATAATAGAGTTATGCATTATCAGCAGTGAATAGTGGAGCTTAACATTATCAGACTAACAGAAAATGGGTTTATGGACATAACTGGACACTAGCTCTTCATTCTTAGTAGGGAAGGATGTCCATTTTCAGCATCATATATGATTATGGGAGAGCGGTCTGTTCTCTTTCAGTATAGGTGTGATTAAAGGAAAATGAGGGTTATGCAAAAAACAACAGCATTTTCTACAGAAATGTCCAATTAGGGCTTTGGCAATAAAAAAATGTTGATACCTGTGTCAAGTAGGCTTTTCTTTCAAACATAACTGCGTCAAAGCTGGGCCGGTGGTGTGGAGGGCTAAGGCGTTGAATGTCTTACTTCCTGTCACGAGACCGACCAGTGTTCGGGAACAAGCACGGGTTGGCAGGGTGGAAGAGGATCAGGCATCTCAAGCGGCTGTCATCTCGGGGGCAGCCATCTCAGCCCATGACTGCCACCAGGTGGAGGCCCAGTGTACTACAGGTGCAACTCGAAGGGAGGGAGGGGCTATGGCAGTGTAGGGCTTGTGCGCCTCCATGTGCATATCCTGGTGCCACAACAGAGGAGGGAGCAGAAAAACAGAAAACATAGGGTACTGGGGCTTTATGAAGCCTCACCTGTATTGCTACGACTCACCCTACCACTCCATTCAGGAGCAGTTCTAAATGTGTGTGCACGGTGGTGGAATGTAGGACATGGGGGAAATCTGCTGGAGAACCCAGCTTCTGACTGGAGAGAGGTAAGAGACTGATGGCAGTTCACATGAACAAGGCTGAATATCTTCCTGGTCCGCTCTAGGAGAGAGAAAAACCTTTATAGGAAAAAAATAGAACCGTGCCGACTTTCCGGTTTCCAGACCAGACTGTGGCCATCTGTTGCACGCCCAGCGACTTCCTTCATGCTGGATATGCTAATTAGTGCTACCATAATTGATGCCATTAATTAGCATATTTGACACAAAGGATACTACTGGGTGTGCACAAGATGGGCGCACTTGGGACTGGAAACCAGAAAGTCGGTACAGTTCTTGTTAGAGATATCGTAAAATTTTGTTCAGGTTTTTTTGTGTGTTTAATTGCCAGAAGCTCAAATCAGGCATTTCTGCAGCAACTGCTGCAGTTTTATGCATAACCCTTGTATTCCTTTAAAACATGCTATGCAGCATGAAACCTAGTTGAGGGTGGGAACTAAAATAAAAAGCACTCTTCAAGTTCATAAGAACACATCAGCAACGTAGGAACAATATAAAACAAATAAATGCAACTACCAAAATACGTAAACCTGAACAGCATACAGAGAAAGTAGTGCAAAATATAACTACTGGTGATACTGGATAAGTCGCTTCCTAACTGACCGCTCAGACCTGCTCAGAATTTTTGAATGGCGCCAGAGTTTGGTAACAAAAGTGAAGGAAAACTATTTTCTGCAGTAGCATTTTAAACAACTTGACAGTGATATGCAGAGATGCAGCACTGGTAGATCTGAGACTGATGCCAGTGACCTACAGAGTGATTAAGGGTTATGCATAGTCCACGGATAATTTTGTCTGACATAAAATCTCATTTCTATGCAAAGCTGGCCTTTGAAGGCCATAATTAGATATGCTGATCATAGTCCCATTGCATTGGATAAGCCTACATACAAATTATTGTACTGATTCAGGTTTTCTAAGATTGAATTCCCGGTGCGCTTTCCTGCTTTAGGAGGCATGCGCTAAAATTAGACAAAGCCCAAAGGATAAAGTCTGAACAACAGGGTAGATGGTGCATGCCTGAATAACCTGTTTACCATGCTAATTCTGCTTCAGGCTTTCATATAAATTGCACAGATCTGGTGAGGCCAGGTACGTTTATCCGTATTCCAAGCATCCTCAGGGGGAAAGGCAGTGACTGAGGTTAATTCAGTACATCCTATCTCCTAGTTCATCAGTCCTTAATCTTGGATCCTTAATGCAACCAAAATAGTCAGTGGTGGCTGGATCTAAGAATTTGCTAACTTGATTACTAATGTGGTAACTTGATCCACTTGAAATCATAACATCAGATGGCTATGCTGTTGAGCAAGTCAGTGTATTCAAATACCTTAGAATCTGGCTTGATGTGTCACATACTGTAGGTACATTGATCACCGCTCAACAACCACAGGGCCCAAGCTCAGCTTTCTCTACAGGTCTGCACGCTGCCTCAGTGCCGATGTAAGGAATCAGGTAGTCTCCCACTTCCTGCTCCGTTTCATTGACTATGAAGATCTGTCCTATACCACTGTGCAAACAAACCCCACCCTGCTGCCTCTGGGTTGTTTGTACAGCATGTTGTGCGGGTTCATCCTCTCCTGTGGATGGTCTACCTATCTGTGTACTGTGTGACCAGCGTAACTGGCCATGTCCCTCAAACAGGAGTGAGTACTAATGGCTTTCTTTGTTGTACAGCTGTGCACTTTAGGCCCTGTCCACACTGCACTGAAAACTCCCCTCTGTAACGTTACAGAGGGTCCAAACCATTACAGCAATGGTTTGCGTTTACACCTGTAACGTTACAGGAGGCATTTTCGTAACCGTTGTTGAAACCATCTCGTAAGTGGTTTCAACAACGGTTACGAAAACGGTTCTGCCTTTGTAACATTACCAGCTGTAGTGTGGACGTGTGATTGTGTAGCCCCAGCATTGCCCTCAGTGCAGCACAAACTGCATTGTGGGATAGGGTGCCGATCGTAACGGTCACCCGTCACCCACAATGTAGACCAGCTGTAACGGTTCCGAACCGTTGTTATGACGGTTCACTGGTAGTGTGGACACACTGTAATGTTTACCGTCTGTAACAGTTTGAAACCGTTACAGGGTTTTAGTGGTGTAGTGAGGACAGGGTCATAGTCTTTCTTCATTGTACAGCTCTACACTAGAAAAGCCCCTGATTATCTCCTAGCACATCTCACACAGTCGGGCAGTCTCTGTGCATTCCATTCAGCAGCAGCACTAACCTTTTCAGTTCGCAGGACGAAGCGTGAATTTGGTAGAAAGGCCTTCGCATTTTCAGCATCTGATACCTGAACAAACCCTCTTTCCAGCTGAGAAATGATTTTGACTTGCAAGTGTTCAAGTTTAGTCTTTCCAGCTACGTTAGAACCCCCAGTATTTGTTTTGGTCCATTATTCCCCTCTACACAGTTTTGCTTCATGCTAGTGGTGTTTCTCTTTATTTGCTACAGCCCTCATCCGTTGTCTTGCTTTGAATTCGGTTTGGATGCACTTACCTTTACAGTGTTTTTCAGCCTGTGTGTAACTATTTCTGGTGGACTTTTGTTAACTGCTGCTGTCCTCCCTGGGGCCCCATAAAAGCAGGATGTTGCATCTCATAGGGTTATCCCAGCTGGAATAATTTCAGGTAAATACATTAAGGGGAACTCGAATCAATTAATCCTCCCAACTGTGCTTGGGGCTGTCACCGACTAAAAGATTTTGCCATTTGGTAAAAAACGTTACACTGCTGCTTTTTAAATTTTTTTTTTTTAAATATGTCCTCTTACCCCAGTATCTTACAGAACACGCTGCTTGGGCACATCCCAGAATCTCCATGGCTGATGTAAAATGCAGGAGATTCAATCACTCTGGTAATGACTTTGAGGTTTTAAGATTCATTTTGTCAGTCAGTTAACACTCCCAAAGCTAAGTAGAGGCCTTGTGACCTGTATTACCCCTTAGGAGCACAACTGGATGAGCAAGCAACAAAATTAGGCTTTTTAAAACTCAAAAGTTGTCATACAAGTAAATAAATATCTCACTGCTGCAGCCGAGGCCATCGTCAGCTGCAGGGGATTCTAGGATGTGCCAGAGTGGTGCACTCTGTATGATTTCAGGGTTGGGGGGGGATCAGCAAGATATATTAATGAGGAACTGGATGGCTCGGTGGATTGGTAGTGGGTTAACGAGCCTTTCATCTCTAGGTCACTTCTGGTTCAGCTGTTGATAGCAGCCAAGGGGCCTATAGTATGTGAAATGAGTCGTAGTGGTCTCAGTCCATTTTCCAATGGGCAGGTGTCCACATCAGAAACGCATCAATACAATTTGCACCATTTTTTGATAGGCTCATGTAAGAGGCCAAGGACTGAATGGGCAAGGAGTCTGAACTAACCTCTCTCACCTACGTGGTGGTGGTGGTGGTTCTATGACAGGGTTGAGGCACATTGGTGGGGCGGTGTGGAGACGCTTGCACTGTAGTTGCTCATGCTGTCTGTCCTGTGAATAAAGAGGGCTTCAGTGTTCGGTGCTTTCAATCCAGCACCTTTCACAAGCACTAGGTTCACACACAGATAAAAAGAGATATTTAAACATTTTAAACACAGCAGTGAGTTAAATATATATGGCAAAATGTGTTACTTTGGGTAGCTTCAGACATAGTTTTGGGTACCCTGCCACCCAGAGCCTCCGCAGCACTCCCAAGGCTCCACCTGCTCAGGGCAGGTGGGCACAGCGAACCCAGATCACCCACATTAGGGCATGATGGGCTCTTCAAGCACCGCCAAGCTTGTCATTACAATATTTTTTTAGCACTGGCGATTAAATTGCTTGAACAAAATGAATCGTGCAGTAAATGACATCCAATTGAAGGTGACGGAAGGTCTTGTGAACTGTAGGTGGGCTTACATTGGGTTGTACTATTAACAGAAAGGGTAAGCTTAGACATAAGTGTGGATTCCAAATAGTTCATGTCATTGATATTCAGTAGGAGTGGAAGGCATCCAGTGGCATGGCCTTAGGGAACATCAGCAAGCATAGGAACTTTTAACGCTCTGGGACCTGAGATTAGTTGTTACTCCAGTGCTAGACCTGGGGAGAAACCCATGCTGAGATTTGGGGAAAGTATTGAACTGGTTTGGAAATGTGAGAGCACAGCATTCAATACTGTTCATTCCAGGGCTTTAAAAATGACAGGCTGAAGAGAGACTGGCCAACAGTGTGAAAAAGGCTGTTTGTCAACTACCTATATGAGTATCAACAATTCAAGCATGCTGCGTCCTCCTTGATAGAACACAGCCTTATGATAGCGCTTGATTGAAAATTTATGCGAGTGATGGGGCAGTGGCTTTGAATGAGTATTTAAGTATTTGTGTTGGAATATCAGGCCATGCACCTGAATTGTTATTCATTTTTTTTTTTTTTTTTTTTCCCTCTTCTGTCAAGGTTTTATCCTACTTCTGTATCCCCATGGTGTTGTGTTCCAGCCCCACATGCATCTAGCTTCCCCTGTGGGGGAGTCCAGCCTTGCATACATGCAGCTTCCCCTGTGTAGGAGTCTGCGTTCCATGGCACTGTGTTCCAGCCTCACATGCATGCAGCTTCCCCTTTGTAGGAGTCTGCACTCAATGGCACTGTGTTCTAGCCTGCATGCTTTAGCTTCCCCTTTGGAGGAGTCCAGCTTTGCATGCATGCAGTTTCCCTGTGGAGGAGATTGTACTCTATGGCGTCGGGTTCCTGCCTCACATGCATGTAGGTTCCCCTGTAGAGGTAACTGTACTCCACTGCTTTGCATTCCAGCCTCATATGCACACTGCTTCCCCGGTGGAGGGGTCTGCGCTCAATGACCCATTACTGGAGTTGGTGCCGCAGCTGAATGCAGTCCCTCCCTCATCCAACAAGATTGTCCCCCTGAGCTCTGACTCTGGGCAGTCAAATCCAGAGGCAATCAGAGCAAGCAGTAGTTATAGTTTACTACAGCATATTCTTTCCTGTAGTTGCAGTCCTTTAGAGGAGATTTGCTGTTATAACAACATCGATCACCTCTTTAGTGAACTGTGTGGATAAAGTAAAATTAGAGGAATTTGATTCAAACCTAGATCTCCTGATTTGCAGTCCTGTGCCGTAACCATTAGGCCATGCTGACTGCTGAATTTCTTGGTTTTTATGATTCTCTTGAGACAGAAGCAGTGTCAGTGGCTCAGTAGGGAGCACACTCACCTCTGAGGCCGGGAGATCAGGGCTGTGGGTTCAGTTCTCACATCTGGCACTTGAGTTAATATCTCAGTACTGACACTGTAGTGCAGCATGAGAGGGGTGCTGCACTTCTGAGGTGCCGTCTTTCGAATGAGACGTTAAACCGAAGTCCCATCTGCCTGGATTGGTGGTAGTTCAGGTGGATGTTAAAGATCCCATGGCACTTATCGAAAAGAGTAGGGGAATTTCCCCGGTGTCCTGGCCAAATTTCCCTCATTCACTAAAAATACCAACAGCTTAATCTGGTTCAAGGTCAATTGGCATTCATCTGTATCCCCCTCCCCCCGGGTCGTGCCTGAAAATAGGCAGGACTTGTCTAGTGCACGTACCCCGGTCAACAAAAACTAAACAAACTAAAAATAAAAAAAATTAAGAAGCACTGCATCAGGGTTAGTCCTGCTGTGCTCAGGGGAATGTTCTATAATAACCTCCACTGACCAGAAAATACTCCTCAACCACAGCTACTTCATCGCAGAAGCACCAGGCTGGCTCCCAAATCTGGGTTGTCCACGTGATACCACAAAACACTTCCCCTAGGTCACCAGGCAGCCCTGAAGTCCGTTCATTTAAAATTGTTTCAGCCTTTGAAGGGAGGGATGCATGTTACAATCGACATTTGTGATCACTGACCGCGCATGAGGGATAACACATAAGGCATGCAGTCATAAGAGAAGAATGCATGCCTTCGGGGTTGTTAGGAGCGAGGCATAGCCAAGTGCCACAATCACCTGAAAAGTGCACTCTTCCCTTATAACCACACATACTGAAGTGTTGTCCCACTTGTAAAATGAGCTTTTATTTGTTAGAAATATCAAGGTAGTATTGTGCTGTGTTAGCCCACACAAAACAAGGAGAGAAATAAAAGAATCTTTTTGCTAGGTAAAGATAACACCTTTATTAAGCTAATGGAAAGCTAAAGCTACAAGCATTCACTGTCTGTAGTGCTGCCTTTTCTTTGGGTATGTTACAATGCAGGCTGAGGTACTTTTTGTAGCAGTTTGGTTCTGATTAGCAATGCAATTAAAAAAAAAAAAAAAACTGCAGAGGTTTGACTAAGCTTTTAAGTGCTAATTAATATCAAAGCTGTGGGAATAATGTCACTGTTTACATTCTAGAAGTTGTCACAGTAATTTATACCGTGGAACACTGAATGCCATTGTCATGAGGCCACAAAGAAAATAACGTAGACTGCCGGGAAAATATGTTATTCACCTCAGAGGTGAATAACAGGGCAGTGAGAAACCACTGGGGTCTAACAGCCAAACACCATCTGGTTTGAGCTGGTCCTTAGCACATCAAAGTCCTCATGGGATTCGCTCATCTCAGTTGTGTGATCTCCACTCTGGTAGTGAGTATTTACTATCATTATGATGCTCTATATTGCATATGGGATATTGTTGTAATGCAGTTTTTAATCCCTGTATACTATTTTTGTATATCAGTATGCACTGGTATTTGTGTGCTGTAGGCACTGGCTGTATGCACTTAATGTATGTATTTAATAAATGAGTTTTCTACATTTCTAAATGATTGTTGGTCTGATGTCTTATGTGCTGCTGCACTCTGTTTTGCAGTTGAAATCCCTCGTCAGAGGCTGATTTTCTGAATCTTAGACTTCCACGCCGGCGACCGGGTTCGGGAACGGACTTTGGGGTCGGGTAGGGAGGAGAGGATTGAGCATCCGGAGGACTGCCTCTCTCATGGGGTGGGTTGTGGGAGTGTCTCTCTCTCTCTCTCTGCGGTGACCTCGCTGGAGACCAGGGGTTATGCAGACGTGCACAAGAGAGGGAACGTACCAGAAAAGCAGAAAATGGCTCTGCTGTCGACCAGATGACGGCCGCCTGGCAGTCCGATGCCGTCAATTCCCCACCATCCATCCCTCAGCAGTACCTCGGGGCTAAGAAGTGTGCTTGTTTGCCCCACAGGTGCCTCTCCCCTCAGAGGAGGGGGCCCACCTGGCAAAGGTTTACGCCCGGGTCACCCTGGGGATGACTTTAGATATGAGGGACGGGGGTACGGGAACAGGTCAGATCGGAGGTGCCTTGGCACAGCCTGAAGGAGTGGCTGAGAGAGGAAGCACGGGGTAAAAAGATAATACAAAAAAAAAGGAAAAGAAATGAAGACTTTAACAAAAATAAGGGAATTATTCCAGGACCGGTTTATTGGAGTGGGCATTATCAAATCATTTTGCACCCTGACCAATGCCCTTTTGGTGCTATGCCCAATCCTAAATACAAACTGGAGTGGCTCGTAGATGTCAAAGGCCGTAAGGTGTGTCTCGAGCTGCAGAGCCACCACTTTCTCCACAACCTTCTCCATGAATGGAAGATTGGAAACAGGTTGGTAATTCTCGAGTGATGGTTTCTTCAGAAGGGGCTTCACTAATGCCTCTTTCAAGGCATCGGGGGAAAAAGTCCCTCCGAGAGCGAACATGGGGCAATCTCGGCAAACACTGGACCAGCAGACTCAACACATCCCACCAAGAGATGAATTGGCCAAGATCCAGCTCACAAAATGCGAGCCACAGCTTCAAGATTACTGCAATGACCTTAGCCACCCCCACTGGCCGAAACTCACCCCAGACAATAGGAGTGCCTTTGCCTACCCAAGACCCACCACTGCAGGGCTGACCTCGCTCCACTGGAGGGATCCTGGACAGAATGGAAGACACCCTGTCAGAGAAGAACTGAGTGAACTCCTCACACTGAGCAACTGACATTGCTCTTTTTGGCTGCAGACAGGCGGGATGAAGTAACCTGTCAACAGTCTGAAAGAGCAGAGCCGGTCTGTTCTTCCCTGCAGCAATCTCTCTGGACAGGAACTCTGACTTCTTATGGTTGCTTGCCCATTGATATTCGTTGTAGTGAATTCTCAAATCCAGTTTATCCTCCTCGGACTGAGTCCTCCTCCAGCAACATTCCAACTTCCGACTCTTGGTCTTCATCTCCTTGAGATTCCCATCAAACCACAGGGCTCTCAAGTGAGAAGACTGTGCAATGGTATCAAACACCTTGGAGACAGCACTATGTTATATGCCATCACCACCTCTCCCAACCCCACCGCACATGCAGCACTCACACCAGAAAAATCCACCACCGCCAACAGTCCCTCTGGGGACAGTCCTCTCAAAGGGTGGTAGCGGACCATCTCAACATGGGAAGTACTAATAGGGGGCTCCCCCGAACGAGAACTCCCACCATGCAGTGATCCGACCAAGACACTGGATCAATCCTGAGGTTAGTAATCTCAAGCCCCAGTGAGAATACTAAATCCAAGGTGTGGCCGTGGCAGTGAGTTGCAGAAGCAACAGCTTGTGCAAGGCCCAGAAATGTCATCGTCTGGAGGAAGTCATGACCAGAATGTGAGTTTGTCATCGACGCAGGCATTTGTCACCCAGAATCAGCCATCTGGGTGACTCAAAGACTCTGTCGGCAACGAAGTCCGTGACTACCTGCAGGAATTCTCCCTTGTGCCCCAGAGGTGATAGATGAGGAGGATCCTGCACCTGGACCCCACCCCCACCATAGCCATGCATTCAAATGATGAAGTAGAACCCACCGGGTGTACGGAGAAGTTCAGGTCGGATCTAAATCAGATGGCCACACCCCCACCCCTGCATTCTCTCCTCGGACATTGCACTGCAGAGTACCCGGCTGGGACTGACACTTCCAAAACTGGACCTGCATCATCCCCCAGCCAAGTCTCCATGATGCAAGTCAGATAGACTGAGGAAATCAAGTCCACCACAATTGCAGTCTTGTTCCGCATCGATCTAGCATTACATAGCACCCCTTCCTGAAGGGGACTGATGGAAACTGCTGGCCCACCAGCTGCCTGCCTACTTGGCCCTGGGAATAGGGACCAAACATGTCTGGCCTCTCTCAAGGCCCCATTTTGTCCCAGGGTGCCTCCTGGACCTGACCACCCAATGCAGTTCACCTCCGCTGTATCCCCAGCGCTCCACTGCCAACCCACTCTCCCCTTACCAATATCAACCCCCTACTATGCTTCACTGCTGTTGCTGGTAAAGGGAGGTCAGAAAAGGGGCAGAGGTCATGCAGCAGAGATGCTGAATAGATGACACGGCGAGATTCAAAACCCAGGCACATCCTACAGCTGTATCTCACACCTTTTAAAATATACCACGTAAATTATCCCCCTCCCTAAAATAAAATGGGTAAAATCAGCTGGCCCGGTGGCACTGAAGGCTGAGGCGCTGGACACCACACCTGGCGTCATGCTGGCGACCCGCATTCAGGAACAAGCGTGGGCCGCCAGGGGTCGGTGGGGAGGAGATGGGTCGAGCATCTGACTGACTGCTGTCCATCTCCGGGGGGGGCGGGTAACCTGCAGTTGGCACATGTCTGACTCCTGGCAGAGGCTGGGGCTCTGCGCTATGCTGCCACAAGACAAATGGGGCAGTGGGCACAGCAGATGCTTGGCGGGGCCGCCACAGGCGTCATTGCATGCCTGGCTCCCACAGGGGGAAGAAAAACAAGAAAAGACCCTGGTGGCTGGTCGTTCCAGCTTGATGGTCTTTCCCGTCATGCTCTATCTCCAGAAGTAACATCCAGAAATGGGATCCTGTCAGCTGGTCTGCCCAGTCGTGGGGGTGGGAGTTACAGAGGTGAGGGCGTAAAGGAACAGAGGCGATGGACGGTGGCCAGATGAGGGCCGACCAGGGCCAGGGGTGGGGCACAAATACGCAAAAAAAAACAGGTAAAATCCTAATCAACAAATCCCTATATAACCTAACTCCCTAACCATACACCCAACATACAGCCACTATTTTTGCACAGTGTAAAAAAACATTCATGCCAATCATTCAAACACTGTCTATTCCTCAGACCACCACCCCAATCAGTATGCCACTCAACAAAATAAACTAATCAGTAATTATAATAAATTAAAGGAGGATACTTTTTAGAGGGTCGCAGAGGATAAAATCCAAAAAGTCACACAAAGGTGTAAATGGCTCTGCAGTCAGAGCAATGTTGAAGTTTTTAAAGAAGACAGTTCAGTTGTGCTTACGCAGCTGGATGAGCTGTATGCTTACTAACATACTAAAATGCCAGCAGAATAGGCCTAACGGTCTTTCGCGTCTCCTCGTTTGGTCAGCCCCCACCCTGGGAGCTGACCTTGCTGCCCCCCTCGCCTTCTTTGGCTTCTCCCTTCCCAGTTCCGGATATTCTCGCTGCACTGGATTTTGCTTCCAGAACCCTTCCCCTGTACCTGTCCCACCCCTCGAACCCCTCCACCGTCTCTGCCTCCACCAGCCCCTAGGCAGCGGCATTCCATGGCTCCACCAACCTCTCGATGAAGTAGCACCTCCTCCTTTCTCCCTGAATCTTCCCTCTCCAGCTTCCACCCATGCCCTCTAGTGGCCCCTCCTCCTTCCAAGCACCCTGACTGTTCCTCCCCAATTTACCCTCTTCATGTACATGAGACCTCTATCATGTCCCCGGTCCCTTCTCTCTTCCAATGTGTACATATTTAGCTCTTGAGCCTCTCCTCATAGGTCCTGTCCCCAAGCCCCAAATCATTTTGGTTGCCCTCCTCTGGACCCTCACCAGAGTTTAATGTCCCTCTTTAAGTGTGGCCTCCAAAACTGCATGCAGTACTCGAGGTGGCCTCACCAAGCAGTTATACAGAGGGAGTATCACTTCCCTCCTTCTGGAGGTGATTCCCCTAGTGATGCATCCCAGCATCCTGTTGGCCTTGGCTGCTGCCCTCCTACAAGTCTCCAAGTTGTTCATCTTGACATCCACCACCCCCACGTCCCTCTCAGCCATCGAGACTTGTAGCATCCCCCAGGGTGTACACTTGGCCCAGGTTTCTGGCCCCCAGGTGCAGTACCTTGCATTTCCCTGCATTGAACCTCAGCTTCCACTTTCTAGACCATCTTTCCAGAGCCTCCAGGTCCCCCTGTAGGGCCATCCTCCCCTCCTCCCCATCCACCACCGCCCCCAGTTTTGAGTCATCCGCAAAGAGACTCATCTCACTCCTGATACCTGTTCTTATGTCAGAGATGTAGGCGTTGAACAGGAGGGGCCCAAGGACTGATCCCTGTGGGACCCCACTAATAACCCTCCTTGGGGATGAGACTATCCTGCCAACTACGATCCTCTGGGTCCGGTCCTGGAGCCAATTGCCTATCCATCTGATCATCTGGTTCCCCAACCCCATTTCTCCCAGCTTATCCAACAGGCCCACGTGAGGAACAGAGTCAAATGCCTTGCTGAAGTCTAGAAAGAGGACGTCCACTGGTCTACCCAGGTCCAAGGCACTCATCACTCAGTCATAGAACTCCACAAGGTTTGTATGACACGATTTCCCCGGGACGAATCCATGCTGTCTATCGTCCAGGCACCCTGACTTTTCCAGGTCCCCCAGCCTCTCCTTGACAATGCCCTCCATCACCTTGCCCACCACCAATGTCAGGCTGACAGGCCTGTAGTTTCCTGCCACCTCCCTTGCCCCCGTGGATAGGCACTATATGTGCCACCTTCCAGTCCTGGGGCACCCACCCTGTCCTCAGTGAGATGGTGAAAAGCTCCGCCAGGGGTATCGCCAGGATATCCGCAAGTTCCTTCAGCACTCTGGGGTGTAATTTATCCAGCTCCGGTGCTTTCTCTGTCTTAAGGGACCTGAGAGCTTCCCTCACTGTCTCTGCTGTGATTTCCACTTCCGCTAACTCTTCTCCCTGCTTAGCCTTCCCACCCTCCTGCCAGTGATGCCTCCCCCTCTCCCCAGACCCACCAATCGGTAAGGGTCTCCCTCCTCAGTATCACTGTCTCCTCCCATGTATGATGCAGCACCCCCATTTTCCTTGGTGAAAACTGAGGTGAAGTACTCATTTAGTACCTCAGTCTGCTCACCTGGGTCTTGTGCCCATCTCTCCCCTGTTTTAATCCTGCTAATCTGCCCCTTCACCCTTCGTTTTTCCCCAATGTATCTAAAGAACCCCTTGTTCCCTCTCCTAATTTCCCTGGCCAGGTTCTGCTTCTTCCTTGCCTTAGCCGCCCTTCTAGCCATCAGCTCGTACTCCCCTCGATCCCTTTCACTCCTTGAGCACTTGAATTGCCCATAGGCTGCCTTCTTTCCCCGCACCACCTCTTGGACCTCCCTGGTCCACCATCAGGGTTTTCGGGCCCTGCCGCATTTTTGTCTTACTCTTGCACAGGTGCTGGTAGCATCTTGCACCCCTCTCCTGATGATTTCCCACCTACTATCAGTGTCCATGTCTGACCCAATCCCATCCAAATGCTCCTTAAGGATCCTTCCCATTTCCTTAAAATCTGCCCCCCGAAGTCAGTTACCTCCGTCTTTGTGCAACCTTCTACTCCTCCTAGGTCCAGGCAGAACCAGACCATGGCATGGTCACTCCCCACCAATGGGTCCCTTACCTCCAGGCCCCCAATCTGGTCACTGTCTGCCAGGACCACATCCAGTACCCGCGCCTCCCTGGTCGGTTCCCCCACCTGCTGAGTTAGGAACGCATCTTGAAAGACATCCAACAACCACTGTTCCCTGGTCACTGAGGATGTCATAGTCTCCCAGTCTGTTCCTGGCATGTTTAAGTCCCCCAGCACCACCACCCTTCCCCTGCCCAGTCTGCAGTGTCTCCCAACATCTGCCACCAGACTCTCCTCCACCAGTGCAGGGGGTGTATACACCACTCCTATTTTTACTGTCTTGCCCCCCCCCCCCTCGTTATCAAGGTGACCCAAATCGCCTCCACGGTTCCCTCCGCCTCCTCTACTTCCCCTATACCAATGCAGTTTTGACTATCATTGCTACCCTCCTCCCTTCCCTCCCCTGTCCTTCCTGAACATAGTGTAACCCTCCAGGTTCAGGTCCCAGTCATGTGCTGCGGTGGCCCAGGTCTCAGTGACGCTGCCATCCACCGCTCCCTCAGTTAGCATCGCCTGGAGCTCAGGCATTTTATTGCCCAAGCTTCTGGCATTTAGCAGGACAATCTTCCACCCTTTCCCTGTACTTCCATTTCCCCTGCTCGTGTTCCCATGGGGATTCTGTTTTCCCCTGGTCTGCACTTTACCAGTCGGCCTTTTCCCACAATCCTCCAGCTCCCCAGGGGGTGGAGAAAAGAATCCCTCCTTTATACTTGTGTGACTTCAATACATTGTGGCTATTCGCCTCTATCCGTGGGATATACCACCCTGTAGGGGTACGATGCAAGGAGCCCTAGGGGAGGGTTCCCCCCTGTAGGTGCCGTGGGAATGATTCCCTTGGCTAAAGGTAGCTTAGGAAGAAGCCCACGGGTAAGATAGACAAGCCGCTGGAGGAGGAGGGGTGGGTGGTGGGGCAACAAAGAGATGAATCCTGGAACGGTCCAGGAGGAGTGGCCTTTTAGGGCCTGATGGGGGAGTGATGTCGTTGCTCCACCCATTGAACCTCAGGCTTAAAGCCTTCCCATTCAATTGTGCTTACACAGCTAGATGAGATTTATGCTTGTATGACTTCAATACATTGTGGCTGTTCGCCTCTCTATCCATGGGATATACCACCCTCTAGGGGTACGATTCAAGGAATCCTAGGGGAGGGTTCCCTCCCTATAGGTGCCGCAGGAATAATTCCCTTGGCTAAAGGTAGCTTAGGAAGAAGACCAAAAAGAACACCCCCAAAAAGGTGTCGAGCATAGAAGAGGCGAGAATTCAGAAGATATCTAGACCGGAAATGAATGCAACGGACATAGACAGGAAAGACAGGAGAAGAATGAGAAAAGGTGAGGACAGTGAAGGAAAGGAAATAGACGAGATGCAGAAGGGCGACTTCCTCAGGAGAGAGGGAACAGCCAGAGCCACCATCCGACTCCATCCAACAGTGGAACCTAACTAAGGAACCTGTGAAAGCACTAACCTTGATTAATATTATGACCAGTGGCACGGAGGAGAGGAAAAACCCCTTTGAGGAGGAAACCTCTGGGGATCCAAAGCCTAGGTTGCCTTCCCTCCAGGCTGAAGGACATTTTGATTAGAGAAGGCACCGCTACAGCAATTGAAAGTAGTGATGGAGGAAGGAGTAAAGTCCAATTGTAGAGGAATCTCTCGCTCTGTCCGTCAAAATGGATAGATGTTGAGGGATGTGAGCGATGTCCAGAACTAGACGCTCAAAAGCAAGAGAGAAAGCATGATGATGGAAAGAAGTCTTGAAGGCCGAATGCTTGAAGGTGAGACATGAAATGAATGATGTACGATGATTGAGAGGAAGCCTGCCAGCCACTAGCAAAGGGGTATGAGACATGAGGGCATATGTCCGAGTTGAGAGCAGGTCGAGTTGAGGTAGCATGGACCCAAGAGGGATGTGCTCAATCAGTCTGTGAAGGAATAGACCCACATAAAGGTCAGATGAGTGAGGGCTACCCAGAGGTGCACATGAGAAGACTGATGGTAATAACACAGGATTACAGCAGTTCAATGAGGTACAGTAGCATAGGACTCAATGAGAAGTATGCTCGATTTAAGCGGTATAAATGAGTAGACCCTGAGGTCAGACAGAGGGAAACGGAACCAGACCCAGCACCTAGACACCAGACAGATGAAGGGAAGAGAATTATATGAATAGTGAAGGAGATGGCAGGATAGGGGAAAAAAAAAAACAAAAGCAGAAAAGGTCAGATAAGGAGTGGAATGGAGGGAGTGGGAGGAGGAGGAGGGAAACGAGCGGAGGTGACATGGAGACACCCCGAAACAGAGGACAAAGCGAAAGATCTCCAAGGGATGTGCCCCTAGGGACACGTTGGGGGGGGTGGGGGACCATAGATGAGTTGAAAGGAAAAGCATGCCTAAATGAAGTGGAACAGCATGTATCGTGGAGGAAACGAGGTACAGTTGTAAGGAGGGCTGAAGTCAAGGAGTGAAATTGGAACAAACCAGTGCAGAAATCAGGCAGGACCATAGCTCTCAACTGCTGTGAAGGTCGCATGGTGTAAGGAGTGTCACACACAAATCTACCTTTGCTCTGCATAGGGTTACTGATGGGCTGAATAATGTCAGAGCTAGAGCTGGACACACAAGCTGTTAAATCAGGGCACAAAGGTGACAGAAATAGTCTTATAACCAACTAGATGGAGCCCCCTAATGAAAGACATATGTGTGATTAAAATAAGAAAGTGCTACTCATTCAGGCCCTGTGCTGTGATCATGGAAGGCCAGTGCTAAGATGGGTAATGCTAATGCTGAGAGGATGAGCGGCATGGGCAGGACCTGCAGGGACGGCAACCACAGGCAGCACTGTACTGCACAGTAGAATAAAATATGATTTTAAAAAAAAAAAATGCAGATGGAGAGCTCATAGCTCAAGCAGTGAGGCCAAGGAGCAGCACCCACATGGCAGACAGCCAACCGCCACGAGAGCCCGCTGAGTCGGGGTCCCTAGGGAAGCGGAAAGACCAGGCAGGAGGCGCGCGTGTGAAAGGGGCAGCAGAGCACTGCAGGACCAGGAAGCAGAGCAAGCACCAGCAAGGCAAGCGGAGCCACCTGCCTGGCAGCCCCGCAAGGACGCGGCGGAGGAAACGGGGCCACAAGAAGCGGCAGGCAGCTGAAAGTGCAGGATAATGGTGAAATGCTGCAGTGCAGGCAGTACGAGGGACGACGAGGGCAGCCAACTGGATGAGAAGCGATGAGGAGAAAGCCCAAGGAAATGCTTCAATGGCGAGGAAGAACCAAGAACTATGCACCCCGAGCACCGGCAATGCCAAACGCCGAGCACTCGGGAGTATAGACAAAGGAAGGAAGCAGAGGACTGAATAGCAAGAAAAAAGGAGGAGCTGGGTGGTCTAAGAGGAAAGGCCGAAAGAGCTACGGAGGGACAAGGCAAACAGCCACGGAATTGCGCAGCAGACAGAAGAAGAGGCGAGATGGGAATGGAACGTGTGGCCGGAGGTGCAGAAGAAACTAAACAAAGGCCCAGAGCAAGGAGGGGCGGCGCCTCCGGCCGCCTCAAAGAGACGAATCCTGGAACAGTCCAGGAGAAGTGGCCTTTTAAGGCCTGATTGGGGAGTGACATAGTTGCTCCGCCCATTGAACCTCAGGCTTAAAGCCTTCCCAAAAGATTGCAGTGCTCTCACAACTGCTCGGATTAAACTCAGAAGCCAGGAATGAGTGGAGCTCGGCAAACAAGAAAAGTGCTCTCACCACTCTCTTCTTGCAAAACTTTCAGGCTAGACTGTTTTCTGCAAAGCACAAACCACAGTTTACCCCCCACTAGAGAGAAACTCTCACCCCCACTCTATGGGCCAGATCTTCAGACTAAACAGAGTCTCTGGTAGGGTAGACAGCGGGAAGGTGTAAGGGAGTTGCAGAGGGACTTGGAGAGGTGCTCCAAGGTTTGGCAGCTGAAATACATTGCCAAAAAGTGCAAGGTTTTGCTCATAGGAAACAAGAATCCCGGAATGGAGTATTGTATGGTAGGAGATAAGCTGGGCACTGCCTCTGAGGAAAGGGACCTAGGTGTCGTCATAAGTGAATCTCTTAATTAATCTAGCCAGTGTAATAAGGTCTACAATAAGGCAACCAGGATGCTGGCTTGTATTAGGAGGGGTTTTGACAGCTGGAGGAAAGAGGTATTAATGCCAATCTACAGATCACTGGTGAGACCAACGTGGAGTACTGTGCACAGGTCTGAACTGCTCATCTAAGGAAAGACGAGGACAGGCAGGAGACGGTCCGCTGTACAGTAACCAAAATGATTCCAGGCCAGCAGGGCAGACCCTAAGAAGATCAGCTTAGGGCACTGATCATTTACTTGCTCGAGGCTAGACAAGAGGAGTGATATGATAGAGACCTTTAACCTCCTGAATTGAATGAACAAGGCAACTGAAAGGAACAGTTCAACAGGAATAGCGAATCTAGGACACAAGGTGGGGGGGAGGTTCAGGTGGGATGTGAGCCAGTTTTATTTTATGGAGAGGGTGGTTGAGCCATGAATTGTCTGCCAGTGGAGGTCTTGAATGCAGATACCATTAATGGGTTTAAGCACGGTTGGGGCAGAGTTAAGGGCTTAGTAATTACTTGAAGGGGGGTCGTAAGATGGAGAGCAGGGGGTGTGGATAGTGTAGACAAAGACCCTGTATGGCCAGAAGGACTCTGAGTGTGATAGGGTGTTAAGGGCAGACTGGATGGGCCATTGGCCTTTTTCTGCCATTATTGTCTATGTTTCTAATAACCGTTTTTATTTAGTTCTAGTATTTATCCCTCATTAAACCTGCAAGTAATTTTTCCAGTAGCAGTTATTTTTTTAAATGCTGGTTCAAATTCTGTGTTTGTTCTAGCTACACAGGCTTTTTTAGTTATGCCAGTGGGTGTTTCCGATTTAGTTAATGTGAAACCATTATAGAACTATGTGATATAGTTTACATCCTTGCTAAGCTCTTCCATTGTTGTCACAATGCAGCCATGTTCTACTGTAGAACTCTGCTGCTGAAGTGGAAATAAACTTCATCATGCAGGCCTAAAATGGTTCTTACCACCATAGAATAAATCGAAAACATTCACAGACATAAAAGGCCAGTAAAGATGGAATAACAACAGAATTAGAACCAAAACTTAAACAGCTTCTATTTGGAAAAATTACTCCTTTAAGCTATCATACCATAGAAGGCATCTCACACAGCACCTATATAGAGAATATTGGATGTGCAGCTATGCACAACCAGTGTATTTCTGCCACAGAGGGGTTCTGATTCCCCCTGACCCCGAGAGCGAAGCTCAAAAGGTGTGTGGGAATCAGAACCCCAAAGTGGCAGAACACACTGGTTGTGCATAAAGTTGTACATTCTGTATTTTTCTAGTGTAGAATACTAAAACTGCGAACTGCCGTGTCAAGTCACTGAACTCCCCGCCATCCCATCATAGTTACCTCACCTTGCATTGTCCATTGTGTGAAATGTGTGCGTGTGGTGGTTCTTTCACTTTCAAAATGAAACTGACTTGCAGTGTCACTAGAGGTTTTAGAATGCTGTTGTACCACAGAAGGGTACAATCACATCCCTTGACCTCTGAACTGTGCTACAACAACATTTTGAAAGGGATGGAATTCTTTGAAGAACAACACTCTAATATACACTACAAACTTATTATAAATCACTTAAAGTGGCTAGAGCAATTTATAATGTTGTGCAGTACTTTCCTTTTTTAATTTAAAAAAGTGAATGAAGCAGTCCACTTTAATGGATGCAACAGCTGTACACAGGATAAGTGGTTGTGCAGTTGTGAGCTCTGAATAGCTGAAATCACACAGTGATTTTAATGAGAAAATGGGAAATTGTAAACACCTGCACCATGTACAATACCCTCCCAAAGGACGTTGTAGAAGTTGACTCCTTCAGTAATTTTAAAATAAAATTTGATGACATCTTAATTAACTCTGCGGGAAGGTACTAACCCTGCTCTGCAGGAGATTTATAATTATGGGCTTCTAAGCCTCCTGTACATCTGCATTTTCCTAGTATAAAAATATAAAAGAAGGGCTGGCCCATTGGTTCAGCGACTGGGCAGCCAGAGTTTCAGGTTCACTATCCAGTCCAGGAGTGATGCAGTGGGCCAGCAGGAGGATGATGGAGTATCATTTGGGACACTGTCCTTTACAGAGCTCTTCACTACCCCCTGGTGCTTCAGGGAGTGTGGTGTGAATGGGTGTCTTATGCGCTGTCTCACAGCACACACCATGTGGTGGGCAGGGCATTTCACTCCACCCTGGGAGTGGGTGGTATGGACAACATAACTTGTGGTGGCTTGGTTGGATGATGCCATCATGTCTCCATAGTCATCAGAGGGCCTCTCTACACATACAGAAGGGGATGCCCAACAACTATCTCACTGGCTGTGTGTACTGGGCCAGTTTAGATTGAGAGTACCAGTCAGGCCCTATTATTGGGGAAGGATCCCATGGAGATTTAATGGAGGGTCAAGTAGTGGCATTCCAAGAGTGTGACGTAGGTTTACGTAGGTGTCCATAGACTTGGGACTGACGAAGTAAGCAAGACATCTGAAGGAGGAGGTACAAAATATATATCATAAAAAAAAAAAAAAAAAATGGGGGCACACTGGAGTCTGTGTTAGTAACCAGGGGCTCAGTTCTCAAAGGGGACCTGGAGCGATACAAGTAGGGGGAGTCTGAAAGAAAATAAGGCATGCCCAGCTAAAAAAACAAGCAGTGCCATTCTCATGATTGTAAGAGACACCCTTTGTGTCCCTATAAATATATTATAAATCATCAATGTTTGGTGATTTACACTACATAAAAGCTAAAAAAAATCAAGTTAAAAAAAGAGAAATGAAATCCCTATCTTGCAAACTTTGCGCTTGAAGTCCTTTTTATGCTTAAAGGAAGTCGTCTTGTGTAGCCCTGATTGGTTGTGGTGATCCAAATGATTTGTAATTATGTAAGTTATAAGACGTTCATGGAAGAAATTGTAATCCTAAAAAACTTTATAAACCTTAGTGAATCAGTTTTGGTTAGAACCTCCCATGTAGCAGCATGGCTGCAGAATCCCCTTTCCCAATTTTGTTTTATTGCCCCCTCCCCCATTCCCTTTGTCACCCACCCTTATGTTAGGGGCCACCTGAATTACCCCCTCTCACCACACCAGGTACACCGCTTCCTAGTGTCCAAAGTTCCCCCACCCGATCACCCAGTGTAGCCCCCCCCTTTCCTCTGGTGGTAAGTCAGCAAAACCACCACAGTCCGTGCCCAAGAATGCAAGGGTCACAGTGTTTTTGGAAGGGCTCTGCAGACCATTAGCATTCTGTCCTATGCTTCTTGTCGCAAGCTCTTACAAATGACCAAGGGCCCTGGAATTCTGTGATTCTTTGGCCATGGAATTTTCAGCAGAATTTTTGTTCCTGGCGAGTTTTTTGTCCAAATCTACAGTTTTTCGTAGTGCCTGTCTCCCTTCCCATTCTTGATTGGCCTGAAGCACCTCCTCTGTGTTAAGCATGTGATATCATCAACAAATTGCATCATATTTTAGCTAATGACAGGACTGAATTCCGCACATAAATTAATAATCCATGCCTCAGGAAAGAACAAGTTCTGCAGCAGATGCTTAGGAGTTCTGCTGCAGAATTCAGGACTGAAGAGTCACAGAAAAGTAGGGGCCCTCAAATGACTACGTAGGAGCCTGGAAGTCTTTTCGACCCCATTGAACGTAACTCGGTGGGGCTGCAAACGTAGTGTGGGCAAAAAGTGTTTTTTACAGAAGATTCATGCCCGTACTGCATTCCAGAATTTGTCCCAAAATTGTCAAAATCCTGGTCACTTTTTGAAGGGTTAGAAATAGATACTTCCCTAATTATAGTTTTCAAACTTCTGTGGAGGAATTCAACTTTATTTTCTAACTATATTTCTAATCATTGCTTTATCTGATAATCAGTTCAAGATCAAGAGTAATGAGATAAAGGCCAGATAGACGGCCATTTTGAAAGTTTTTTTATTTTCTACTGGGGCACCAGGAAAAGGCAGACCTTTTGAACAGATAGTTCTGCTCAGTGTTCACAGAGGAAGGGGAAGGGGAGGATCACAAAAATAACAGGAACTTTGAAGGGGGGAGGTGGAAAGTAGTCATTTTTAGAGGAGAGAGCCCTGAATGGTCTGGCTAATCTGAACGTGGATAAAGCAGTGGGGCCAGTTGGGAGTGCATCCAGGGATGTTGAGGGAGCTCAGGGAGGTACTGGCTGCATCTCTGACAGTCTTGTTTAACAGCTCACTGGAAACAGGAGTGGTTCTGAAGGACTGGAGGAGAGCAGTTGTAGTCCCACTTCACAAAAGTGGTAGCAGGGAGGAGGCTGGCAACTAAGCCAGTCAGCCTGACGGTGGTGGTGGGAGAGTTAACGGAGTCACAGCTGAAGGAAAGGATTGTGGAATATCTTGAATCCAACAGGTTACAAGACCTGAGGCAGTATGGATTCACGGGTGGGAGGTAACGTCAAACAAATCTGATAGATCTCTCTGACAGGGTGACCAAGGAACTAGATCAGGGTGGAGCGGTGGACATGGCCTACCTGGATTTCAGTAAGGCTTTCAACGTCATTCCGAAAAGGAGACTAGTAAGCCAGCTGTGTAGCTTAGGAGTGGGTCCAAAGGTGATTAAAATGGATAAGAAATTGGTTAGGGGATAGGTGACAGAGGATGGTGATAAATGGAGTTCAGGAATCAGTGCTGGGACCAGTCCTCTTTAATGTCTTAAAAAGTGACATTGCAGAGTAGCTGGAAGGGATTGTCTGCCTCTTTGCAGATGACACCAATATCCGCAACAGGGTAGACACTCGGGGGGGCGGAAAGGATGAGCAGAGACCTGAGAGAACTCAGGGAATGATCAAGGGTATGACACCTGGCTTTTGTTGTGAAAAAGTGCAAAATGATACACAGAAAGCCGGGGGTGGAGTACAGAATGGGTAAAGTGGTATTGACAGCCAAGCAGGAACGAGACCTGTAGGGGTAATCATGAAGGTGGCCAGGCAGTGTGACAAGGCAGTTGAGAGGGCTCGTGCAATGCTGAGGTGCATAGGAGGGGGGATATAATAATGACTTTAAATATCTCACAGGGATAAACCAGGTACAGGAGGGAAGTATTTTTCAGAGGAAAAGGTTCTGAAGAACAAGGGGACATGCTGTGAAGCTGAAGTGGGGTAGACTCAGGAGAGATGTGAGGAAGTACTCTTTCACAGAAAGAATGGTGGATTCCTGGAACAGCCTTCCGGTGGAGGTGATGTAGGGGGTTCAAGAACGCATGAGCTAGGCGTAAGGGTATCTTAGTGAAAATTAAGAGGAGGCGGGAGAAGGAGCTGGAGATCGATTAGGGTATGTGGCGATAACTGTAGGTAGGGAAAAATGGGCACCCCTTATCTGCTGTCAAATTCTGTGTGTACGTTTCTACAACTCTTCTACCCTGGATAGTCTGTCTGGGATGCAAAATATTAGTTTTTGGCTTCAAGCCAGTCTTGCAGCTGGGTGGAATGAAGAATGGGATGTCGAGTGGCTTGTTGAAATTAACACACTATGCCAGACGGATTTGGTAGCCCATGGAATTTTTTTATTTGAATTTGAGGACTTTTTTTTTTATCTGTAATATATTATGCAGTTTAATTAATTGGTATTCTAATTGAAAGTGACTTGTTTTTTAATATTTATTTATTCAAGGATATTGTTGGAACCGGTAAAACTATGAAAGTCCTACTTAACCATTTAAAGAAGTACAAACCTAAAATGGTTAAGGTTGCAAGGTGAGTAGAGATTTTTGCTTGGTCATCATAACTCAGCATTAAAATATTAGTCCATTCTCCTCTCACACCATCCAGTCCATTTCCTTGTCTCCCTGCCCTCAAGTCACCACATCTTTCATCTGTCCAAAGATTCCACTGCATTTTTCTCTTGCCTTTTCTTTAGCTCAACTGTACTTGCAGTTGACCAATACTGGGAACAAACTCTTAGCTGATTGACCCCCTAAGGCAGTTGATAGCAAGGGAGTGGGTAATTTACTGTCAACTACACCACCCTAGCACTGCTTGCACTTTCTTGCCCCCTGGCACCAGTGACCCCTAAATGTCACCCTAGCCCACATGAGTGTATGTATGCATGTGAAATAACCAAAATCCGAGTACTCATTTAAGAATAGTTTCTCTTTATGTGTGCCTGTAACTAGCACATGTTCTGCTCCCCGTCTGACCCTTTTCTGATGTATTGAACACTGTATGCCTAATTATGTTGTATTATGTCCAATGTATTACACTGTGTTGTTTATAATTTGTTTTTGAATATGTATGACTAATTATGTTGTATTATGGCTAATGTACTATATTGTGTTCCTTATAAACTGTTTTTGAATCTGTAATATTCCCTCTATCCCTTCCCCCAGGACATTCCGTGAGATGAGCAGCTTGTTGCTCAGTGTACTTTTCCTGGTGAAACAATTAAATAAATAAATCAAGCTCGTTGTAGAAGTCAGCATAACGTAGCTTTGCAGTTTGTATTGGTGTTCACTAGCATTTTGATTTTGTTTTCCTTTTCTGGTCGATTCTTTTGTGTTGTGGACCTAATTGGATTCAGGTCAGTTGAGACTCCTCACATGAATGACAAGTGTGTCATAGAGACCCAAAAGAGAGGCTGCAGTTGATGCACAGCCTGCGGGTTCAGACGCCTGTCACCAGCAGCCATGTTATTAGGGCACACAAAGAAGGTTCCCCTGGGTTCGGTTACCTTCAGATGTAGACTCCTAAAGCAGGGTGTAATCCAGGATTCAGTCCTTAGCCTCTACTTTTCTCTATGTGGTCAGTAACGTGCCCACGCAGTGTCCTAAATGCATGGCATGCATGCAAACAGATGATCCCATCCTCTGTTGCAGTGGCCTCTCACTGACCACATGGAGAATCGCCTACAGTCTGACTTTGCAGTCGCGGATGCCTAGCTAATTGAGAACAGTGTACGTCTCCATGCCAAGAGGACTCCCCCCTCCGAAAAATCTGCTTCCCCCTCACAATCCACACCCAGCATAACCTTGCACTTGAGTAGGGTCTGTACTTGAAGTATCTGTGAGGGGATGCACAGCTTAACTAAAACAAGCTTGCCAACCATATCATCACCACAGTGGGCTCCAGGTTAGAAGACATCTACAGAGAAGGAATTGCCTTACTCACCACATAAGGAAGGAGCTGACAAGGCAGATCCTGCTTCCCCTTCCTGATTATGGAAATTTGATGTATTAGATATCATTTTGACCAGCCCATGCAAGACAGGTTGAAGTTGAATACATCAAAAAAGCATACAGAGCAAACATTAAAAACTTATAATGCGCAAATATAATGTACTGAAAGATTTTACGTAATAAAATATACAGACTAAAAACTTGCTAAAAAGTACAAGGCTTGTTACATATTCTAACAAAGCTAATAGCAGCACACCAAGCTGACGTTCCGTAGACATCAAGACAAAGCAGTAGCTGCTCCACCACCAGAGAACTGTGGTACTAACTGTAACACTTAGTTATTAAACTAAAAGGTGTGGTGCACTTGCCTCCCCCAGTAGCTACCGTTCAACTATGTGCACTGGCATAAAAACAGTGAAATCACTCATTTCAGGATATTGTTAAAAAACATGAAGTTCTGGAGACGTGGATATGTTGTTCATCCACACTGTCTGGCAGGTTCCTTGCCGCTTTAAATCTTGCCGGAAGGTCTTCAAACTGGCTTCTCCCACCCACCCGGGTGGTAAAACTCTCGGCTCTGCCCCATGACACCAGATCTTCCTTACCGCTTGAAAGCTCAGGTTCCCTCCTTAGCGCTCTGCACTTAGACTGGATCCAAACTCTTTAAAGTTTTCTAGACCTTGGTCTGCTTCTTCCTTCACGGCTGCAATGGACAAATCGACTCCCGGTTTTCAGTAGTGCCCATGCGGGCAGATGTCCAGGACCGATCCGCACTCCACGTGTGTCAACTGCCTCGGGCTTGACCACGATCTGCAAGCCTCTGACGAGTTATGCAAAGTCTTTTTCCGCAATCTCCTCAGGACCGCGGCTGCCTGGCTCCAACTTGGGCGCCCTGAGAAACGTTATCTGCCGGTGAAGTCCAAGGAGGCCCATTGGGCAGTTTCCACGCAGCTGGTTCAGCTGAGCAACTCAAGCAGATGATCGCCCTCGAGGAAGAGGAGGCCCAGGCCACATCTTCATCATCCTCGGTCGCGGCATTTATCCCGCTCTCCTTGGGATCCTCCTATACAACTTCTTTCAAAGAGCTTTGTCAGTCCGTCTCCACAAAAGGTGAGGGGCCATCGGGACACTCCTCTTGGTCCAAGAAGAGGGACTCAAAGGGTAAGTCCCACCGTCGACGTTCGTGGGAGCGGGAAAGGTCCCCTTCCCCAGACAGTCGACACTCGACTTCGATCGAGGTTGCGGCTAAGGCCGCTGGCTTCTGATGTCCCGTCATTGTAACAGCCGCCGAGACACCCGCTGACGAGTCGAGATTTTTCAATCCTTCGGACGGGTTGTCGACTGGTGAAGCCAACAACCCTTCATCGCTGGTTCCCCCGGTGGAAACCGAGGACTTGCCTGCGCCTCATGTGCCGGAGTCCCCAGTCAAGGCTCCCGAGCCGAGGGAGGAGCGGGTTTCCCCCGCTGCCTCCCAGACCCATCCCAAAACACCGGCGGTCTGGACCTCGTCTCGGTCCAGCCGATCCTGCCAACACCGGCAGTCTCGGTCTCAGCACCGAGAAAGTGGCCGAGGCGCCGCTCGTCCTCCTCTTCCTCCTCAGAAGGAGAGGCTTCGGCGCAAATTGCGTCGACGCTACGAGGACTTGATGTGGCAGCAGCTCCTTCTGTCCAGGAACAAGCTGACACCATCGCCTTCCCCGACCATTAAGTGTCTGTCACCCGAAAGGCCGAAACAACCCCTCGCGGTGGTCGAGGTGCCCAAGCCTGGGCCAGTTGTTCCACGAAACCAGCTGCCCCACCGATTGTGGTGGAACCTCTGGCTCCACAACTGAAATTGGGGGCTCCGACCAAGGATTCTCGGTCGGGGACTGCCCCACCGGTTGTCGGTCACCCTCACTCCCGATCGTCCTCGGCAGGTGGAGGGTGGTTCAAGCCCTAGGCAGCTCTTCACAGACTCCTCGGAGTCATGATGACTCCTCCCTGTTTTCCAGGCCTCTTGACCTGGAGTCCTCTGGGGGGCAGTCGATGGACGAGAGCTCATCATCGTTCATGGGTCTGCTTCAGCTCATCTCGGAGTCCACCGGGATGCAGCTTGAGCCCGTATCCAAGTGGGCCAAGTATCCCCTCACGGAGATACTGGACCGAGGGGATTCTCCCACGGAGGCCTTTCCGGTGGCTGAAGCCATTGTTGGCCCAGCCTTGGAGCTATGGCAGTGGCCGGCTTCCTGTCCTGCGCCTTCAGCCAGGATGGGCAGGAAGTATGCGGTCCTTACCAGCTCTTTTTCCGGTTTCTCGGAACACCCCTCTGCTGAGGGGTTGGTCACCGACAGCGTTTTCCAGCATTCTGGGAACGCTAGGGGATGTGGACAAGCCCCCCAACAAAGAGTCCAAAAAGCTGGACTATGCCTGGCACAAGGTATACGCTGCATCTTCCCTCGGCCTCCGTCAGGCCAGTTCAGCCGTACTGATGGCGCACTTTTCCCACGCCCTCATGGGCTCCCTGGATGAGGTGATCCCTCATCTCCCGGCTGATCTGCAGACTACAATCAAGCAGATGCGGGATCAGGGAAGGGCAGTGGCGAAAAAGTAGCTCCAAACGGCTCTTGATATCGGAGACTCCTGTACCCGGTCAGTAGCGGCTGCAGTGGCCATGCGCTGCAGAGCCTGGCTGAGGATATCCACCTTTACGGCGAATAACCTAGCACAAGTTGGCAGACGTCCCCTTCCTGGGGACCAACCTGTTCGGCCCTGGAGTGGAAGGCCACCTCCAGAAAATCGAAAAGTCCAATGCCACCTTGGACTCGGTCACGTCTGCTCAGAAGGACAAAAGCCGTCGACAGCAACATAAGTCCTTTCACCCCTGAGGCACGTCCGGCCCAGCAACACCAGCATCAGGGCCAGCAGGCTTGCACTTGGCACCCCAAAGCCGAGCCTGCAGCTTCCTCTAACAGAAAGCTGGGAGGGAAAGACCCAGGAGGTCCCTCGGCCGGTCCTTCCTCCAAGCCTGCCCAGTCACGTGTTGAGGAGTGTCGCCCCCAAACTCGTCGCTTCCCCCTGGGTTCCTCCTGTGGGGGGGACAGCTCCGCCATTTTCTTTCCGCCTGGTCCGCTGTCACCATGGACCGTTGGGTGTTGGAGGTGGTAGGAAAGGGTCTGCCTCTGGAGTTCGAGCAGGCCCTGCCCTTCCGAGCCGTCGCCCCACGGGGGGTTACGGGGTCCGCAGCCTCTCTGTCAGCCCATCGAGCCGACACTGCCCTGCTCCTCGAAAAGGAGGTGATCAGGAAGGTGGCGGATTCTCCACCAGACCCAGGGTTTGTGTCCATGTACTTCCTGGTCCCAAAACGGACGGGAGGCTGGTGCCCCATTCTAGACCTGCATGACCTGAACAGGTTCTTAAGGTCTCGAACCTTCAGGATGGTCACTCTGGCTCAGATCATTCCATCCTTGGAACGAGGCATGTGGTTCTGTTCTCTGGACCTCAGGACGCTTTCTTTCACATCCCAATCTGTCCGTCCCACCAGCGATTCATCCACTTCAGAGCAGAGGGGTCCCTCTACGAGTTCCGGGCCATGCCCTTCGGCCTTTCGCCAGCTCCTAGGGTCTTCACCAAATGCATGGCAGTGGTGACAGCATTCCTGCGGCACCGAAGGGTCTGGGTGTAACCCTACCTGGACAACTGGCTGATTGCGGCCTCCTCCAGAATGGAGGTGGAGCGGTCCAGGGATCTGGCCCTCCAGGTTTGCTCTCAAGTTGGCCTCCTTATCAACGAGGCCAAGTCGGAACTCATGCCAAAGCAGGTGATCCAATTCATCGGGGCAGAGCTCGACTCTCTGAGCCAGAGCACGGCTGCCAGCAGACAGGGCCGAGGTTCTTTCCTCCTTTGTCCAGTCATTTCAGGTTGGGCAATTGCACTATGCCCGGGACTTCCTGCGCCTCCTGGGCCTCATGGCGGCCTGCAGCAGTGTGGTCCGTCAGGCCCATTGGAACATGCGTCCCCTACAGTGGGGACTGGCCAGCCAATGGTCACAGCGCTCCGGTCCTTCGGATCAGCCAGTGACAGTGACCTAGGAGATGTAGAACGCTCTCCAGTGGTGGATCATTCCAGCTCCTCTGCAGGAGGGCATCCCATTTGTCCGCCCCGAGCCAACGGTCTCTCTATCGACCGACGCCTCTCTGATGGGTTGGGGTGCCCATCTGGGGGAGCACAGAGCGCATGGCCTCTGGTCCCCTCTGGAGTCCCGATGCCACATCAACCTGTTGGAGCTTCGAGCAGTTCGTCTAGCCCTCACCGCCTTCACTCCATTTGTACGGGGTCAAGTGGTCCAGGTCCAGATGGACAATACCATGACCATGTACTACCTAAACCGCCAGGGCGGGACGCACTCCATGCCTCTGTGCAGGGAAGCTCTCCGCACTTGGTCCGTTATGCGCAGCCTGGAGGCAGATCTCCTTGCCATCCATGTGGCAGGAGCCTCCAACATTCTGGCTGATGCCCTAAGCTAGATAGGAGCTGCGTCCCACAAGTGGTCTCTCCTGCCGGAGGTAGTACAAGATCTGTTCTCCCACTGGGGCATGCCTCAGGTGGACCTGTTTGCCTCCAGGGAGATGCCTACTCGAGGCCGTGGACCCCGGGCCTCTTCTACGCCTTTCCCCCATTTCCCTTGATCCACAAGGTGCTTCTCAAGGCGAGGAGGGACAAGGCACAGGTGATTCTGGTAGCCCCAGACTGGCCCCGCCAGTTCTGGTATCCAGATCTCCTCAGCCTCAGCTCCAGGCTCCTGAGGTGGCTCCCAGCACGCCCGGACCTGATCTCAGTCAATCAGGGGAAGGTATTCCATCCGGACCTTCAGTCCCTGCACCTGACGGCCTGGTTCCTGAGCAGTTAGAGTTCCAGG
This sequence comes from Neoceratodus forsteri, assembly GCA_016271365.2. Taxonomy (NCBI): domain Eukaryota; kingdom Metazoa; phylum Chordata; order Ceratodontiformes; family Ceratodontidae; genus Neoceratodus; species Neoceratodus forsteri. The sequence continues at coordinate 1,731,545,862 of CM057456.1, forward strand.
CCTTGGGTCTTTCCGACAGTGTCCTCAGCGTTGTTGAGGCTTCCCGTAAGGAGTCGACCAGGAAATGCTATGCCTTTAAATGGAAGAGATTCTCCATTTGGTGTCAGGGCAAGGGCCTGGACCCTTCCTCCTGTTCCTTGGCAAGCGTTCTGGACTACCTGTGGTCCCTTTCTCAGCTAGGGCTTCAGTCGACGACCCTTAAGGTGCACCTAGCAGCCATTTCTGCTTACCGGGCGCGGGCGGAAGCAGTCGGTGTCCAGGAGAAGGTGGTCAGGCGCTTTTCAAGGCCTGATCACATATCCTCCGCTAGCAGAACCTCCACCTCTGTGGGATCTACTGCTGGTATTGGCTAGGCTCATGGGCAAGCCATTCGAACCGATGCACAGGTGTGACATCTCTCACCCGTCGTGGAAGCACCGCCTTTTGGTGGCTATCACGTCAGCCAGAAGGAAGGGAGTGCTCCAGGCGCTTTCCATCGAGTCGCCTTATCTGGTCTTCCACAGGGACAAGGTTGTCCTGTGCCCCCACCTGAAATTCCTTCTGAAGGTGGTGTCGGAGTTTCACCTTAACCAGGTGTTGACTCTGCCAGTTTTCTCCCAATCCCACCTCGGAGGCCAAATATAGGCTCCATACTCTGTACCCAGAAGAGCGCCATTACAAGGTGAGCGGACGATTGGTTCGGGAGAGGTTCGCAAGCTTGTTTGTCACCTACGCTGGAAGCTGCACTCTGGCAGACCTGCAGCCAAGCGGACGATAGGCAGGTGGGTCACCTCCTGCATAGATCTCTGCTATAGGTTGGTGGGCATGGAGCCTCCCAGAGGGATAAGAGCTCATTCTCACCTGCCATACCGCTGCATTGGTGGCTGCTTCCAGGGACGTCCCTATCCAGGAAATCTGCAGGGCTGCTACCTGGAAGTCAGCACACACCTTCATTACCCATTACCACATCGACCTTGAGTCACGCTGGGATGCTGGTTTTGGGGCCTTGGTTCTCCAGTCATTATTCCCTAAATAGGGGGTGTGCACCTTGCCTCCCTCTTCCTGGAGAACTGCTAGGAGTCTGGCAGACAGTGTGGATGAACAACATATCCATGTCTCTAGAAATACAGGTTCTAGGGACATGGATATGTTGTTCATCCACACTGTCTGCCAGGTATCCTTGCCGCTTTAAATCTTGCCGGAAGGTCTTCAAGCTGGCTCCTCCCACCCACCCGGGTGGTAAAACTCTCGGCTCCGCCCCATGACGCCAGATCTTCCTTACCGCTTGGAAGCTCAGGTTCCCTCCTTAACACTCTGCGTATAAGACTGGGTCCGAATTCTTCGGTTTTGAGAATTTAAAAGTTTTTTGCATTTCTAGACTTCGGTCTTCTATCCCTCGCGGCTGCGATGGATAAATCAACTCCCGGTTTTCGGAGATGCCCTTATGGCAGAAGATGTCTCGGACAGATCCGCACTCACGTGTGTCTCACTGTTTAGGCCTTGAGCACGACCGCAGGCTTTGCGACCTGTGCTCTTCCTTCTCAGCCCTCGTCCTCAAGACGTGCTGCCCATTTACAACTGGGCATCCCGGAAACGTTTTCCTCCGTAAAGTCAAAGAGGCCCGTCAGTGGTCTCCACGGCGGTGGCTCGGCGGATCAGCTAGAGCAGATGATCCCTCGAAGAGGAGGCGGCGCTGGCAACATCTTCCTCGGCCGCTGCATTTATCCCGCTCTCCTGGGTTCCTCTTATACAGCTTCTTTAAGGAGCTTTGTCTGTCCCTCTCCACTAAGGGAGAGGGACCAACGTCCTGCTGGACCTTCTTCGGTCCAAAAGAAAGACAAGGGTAAGTCCTCCATCGACGCTCTTGGGAGCGGGAAAGGTCCCTCTCCCGAGTTGTCGCCCATCGGCTGCGTCGATCGATCGCTTCCGGCCACTGGTCCTCACGGTGTCCCCATCAGGCCAGTTGACCGAGACTCCTGTCGACGCAGTCGAGATTTTTCTCGACCCGTTGGACGGGTTGTCGCCAGGTGAAGCCGAGAATCCTCTCTCCCCGGTTCCCCCAGTGGGAGTTGAGGATCCTGTGGGCTTGCCAATGCCTCCGGTTCCAGAGCCCTCGGGTGAACCCTCTGAGCCGAGGGGAGAGCCGGTTCCCCCCCGTCCCCTCCCCGCACCGCCCTCTGAAAAGCCGAGGTTCTCGGTCTCGGACTTCTTCGCGGTCCAGCCGATCCCGCCGCCAGGCGGTCTCGGTCTCAGCACTGCGGAGCGGGCGCCCGCCGCCGTCCTCCTCCTCAGATCGGGGAGGCTTCGTCCGTAGTTACGCCGACGGTACTAGGACCTTATGTGGCAACAGCTCCTTCTGACCGAACAAGCCATCGCCTTCCCCAGCCATTAAGTGGCTATCACGGAGCGGCCGAAACAACCCCTCGACTTACCCGAGGAGTCTGTTCCCAGGTCGGTTGTTCGGCCAAAACCAGCTGCTCCACCGATTCCGTGGAACCTCCGCCTCCACAGTCTGTTATTTGGGGCTCGACCAAGAACTCGGTCGGTTTGCAGCAACTGCCCCATAGGTTGCCTGTTACCTCACCTCACTCCCGATCGACCTCGGCAGGTGGAGGGTGGCCTCAGGCCTGAGGCAGTCTTGCGGACTCTTCAGAGTCCGACGGCTTCCTCCCTTTCTCCAGGCAGTAGACTTGGAGTCCTCTGGAGGTCAGTCGATGGACGATAGCCCTTCGTCCTATCTGGGATTGCTTTCAGCTCATCTCGGAGTCCACCGGGATGAAGCTCGAACTCTGTGTTTAAGCGGGCCAGGTATCCCTCACGAGATGCTGGACCGAGGGGATTCCCCACGGAGGTTTTCCGTGGCCGAGGCCATAGTGGGCCCGGCCTTGGTGCTCTGTGGCACTTCTTTCAATCCTGCACCCTCGGCCAGGATGGCCAGGTATCTTGTCCCCTACGTTCCTTGTCCGGTTTTTTCGAACACCCCTCAGCCGAGGGGCTAGTTTCATTCATTAGCTTCCGACGGCAACGCTAGGACGTGGACAAACCTCCGACAAGGAGTCCAAGAAATTGACTATGCCGGGCGAAGTTCACGCTGTGTCTCCTGCCTCGTCAGGCCAGTTCTGGGCTGCACTCATGGCACATTTCTCTCATGCCCTGTTGGGCTCCTTGACGAGGTAGTTCCTCATCTTCCAAGCGGACCTGCAGACCATGGTTAGGCAGGTGCGGGACCAGGGCAGGGCAGTGGCCAAACAGCAGCTTCAGACTGCTCTGGACATTGGAGACTCATGTCCCTGGTACAATAGCGCCGAGTGGCTATGCGCCCGTCAGGCATGGCTGAGGATATCCACCTTCACTTCGGATACCCAGCACAAGTTGGCAGATGTCCCCTTCCTGGAGACCGACCTCTTCGGCCCTGGGGTGGAAGGTCACCTGCAGAGGATCGAGAAGTCCAATGCTACCTTGGACTCGGTCTCAACCGCACAGAAGGACAAAGGCCGCAGCCTAAGCCCTTTCGTCCCTCTGCGCCTGCTGCACGTCCGGCCCAGCAACGTCAGGGCCAGCAGGCTCAAGCTTGCATCCCAAACCCAAGCCCTCGGCTTCCTCCTCCAGGAAGCAGGGAGGTAAGGCCCTGGAGGTCCCTCGGCGGTCCTTCCTCCAAGCCTGCCAGTGACGGGTTGAGGGTGTCGGCCTCAACCCTGTCGCTCACCCCAGGTGCCCCCATGGGGCGGCTTTCGCCACTTTCTTTCCCGCCTGGTCCGTCTATCACCACAGACCGGTGGGTGTTGGAGGTGGTGGGAAAGGGCCTGCCTCTGGAGTTCGAGCAGACCCCACCCTTCAGAGCGTGCTGCACCTCGGGTCGAAGCCTCAGCTGTCAGCTCCGCCGAGCGACATCGCCTCCTCCTCGAGAAGAAGGTGATCAGAGAGGTGGCGGACCCTCCCTCAGACCCGGGTTCATGTCCAGGTACTTCCTGGTTCTGAAGCGGACGGGGCTGGTGCCCCATTCTCACCTACACGACTAAACAAGTTCCTAAGGTCTCGATCACCTTCAGGATGGTCACTCTGGCTCAGATAATACCATCCTTGGACGTGTACGTGGTTCTGCTCTCTGGACCTGCAGGACACGTGCTCTTTCACGCTCCCTATCCGTCCGTCACATCAGAGGTTCCTTCGCTTTCGAGCGGAGGGATCCCTTTTCGAGTTCCAAGCCATGCCCTTCGGCTTATCTCCAGCTCCCAGGGTCTTCACCAAATGCATGGCAGTGGTGACAGCATTCCTGCGACCGAGGGGTCCGGTTTACCTTACCTGACGATTGGCTGATAGCAGCCCCTCCAGACAGGAGGTGGAGCGGTCCAGAGATCTGGCCCTCCAGGTTTGCTCTCAGGTCAGCCTCCTCATCAGCAGAGGCCAAGGAACTCGAGGCAAAGCAGGTGATTCTTTTCATCGGGGCAGAGCTCGACTCTCTTGAGCCAGACCGCAGCTCCCGGGGACAGGGCCAGTTCTTTCCTCCTTTGCCCAATCATTTCTGGTTGGGCAATTCTGCCTACCTGGGATTTCCTCGCGCTCCTGGGTCTCATGGCGGCCTGTACGATGGTCCGTCTGGGCCTGCTTGGAACATGCGCCCCTTCAGTGGGGGCTGGCCAGCCAGTGGTCCCAACGCTGTGATCCATTGGACCAGGTAGTAACGGTGACCCAGGGTATGTGGAACGCCTCCAGTGGTGGACTGTTCCAGTTCATCTGCAGGAGGGCATCCGGTTTGTCCCACGACGGCCGTCTCTCTATCGACCGATGCCTCTCTGATGGGTTGGGGTGCCCATCTGGGGGACACCAGGCGCCGGCCTCTGGTTCCCGGAGTCCGATGCCACATCAACCTGCTGGAGCTCGAAGCGGTCCTCCTAGCTCTCCACCGCCTTTGCTCCGTTTCTTCAGGGTCAAGTGGTCCGGGTCCAGGCGGACAATACCACGACCATGTACTATCTAAACCACCAGGGCGGGACGCGCTCCATGCTTCTATGCAAGGAAGCTCTCCGCATCTGGTCACTCGTGTGCAGCCTGGAAGCGGATCTCCTAGCCATTCATGTGGCAGGAGCCTCCAACACCTTGGCCGATGCCCTAAACCAGATAGGGGCTGCGTCCCACGAGTGGTCTCTCCTGCCGGAGGTAGTACAAGATCTATTCTCCCATTGGGGCACAACTCAGGTGGACCTGTTTGCCTCCAGGGAGAATGCGAAGCTGAGGCTGTTCCATGCCCGCCCCCCTCAGCAGGGTTCGCTGCAGGGGGATGCCTTCTCGAGGCCGTGGACCCCGGGGCTCTTCTACGCCTTTCCCCGTTCCCCTTGATGCACAAGGTACTTCTCAAAGCAAGGAGGGACAAGGCGCAGGTGATTCTGATAGCCCCAGACTGGCCCCGCCAGTACTGGTACCCAGATCTCCTCAGCCTCAGTTCCAGGCTCCCAAGGCAGCTTCCAGCTCACCCGGACCTGTTCTCAGTCAATCAGGGGAAGATATTCCATCCGGACCTTCAATCCCTGCGCCTGACAGCCTGGTTCCTGAGCGGCTAGAGATCCAGACCTTGGGTCTTTCCGACGAGGTCCTCAATGTAGTTGAGGCATCCCGTAAGGAGTCGACCAGAAAATGCTATGCCTTCAAATGGAAGAGATTTTCCATTTGGTGCCAGGGCAAGGGCCTGGACCCTTCCTCCTGTTCCTTGGCGAGCATATTGGACTACCTTTGGTCCCTTTCTCAGCAAGGGCTTAGGTCGACGAACCTTAAGGTGCACCTGCAGCCATCTCTGCTTACCGGGCGGGACGGAAGCAGTCGATGGTGCAGGAGAAGGTGGTCTGGCGCTTTTTCAAAGGCCTTGATCACATTTCCCCTCCGGTGCGAGAACCTCCACCTCCGGGGGATCTACTGCTGGTACTGGCTAGGCTCATGGGCAAGCCATTTGAACCAATGCACAGGTGTCAACTCTCTCGCCTGTCGTGGAAGACCGCCTTCTTGGTGGCTATCACGTCAGCCAGAAGGATGGGAGAGCTCCAGGCGCTCTGCAGAGTCTCCTTACCTGGTCTTCCACAGGGACAAGGTTGTCCTGCGCCCCCACCCGAAATTCCTTCCGAAGGTGGTGTCGGAGTTTCACCTTAACCAGGTGTTGACTCTGCCGGTGTTCTACCCCAATCACACCTCGGAGGCCAAATATAGGCTCCATACTCTGGACCCTAGAAGGGCGCTCGCTTACTATAAGGAGCGCGCGCTGAAATTGGGAGATTTGCCAGCTGTTTGTCACCTACGCTGAAGCCGCACCTGGCAGACCTGTAGCCAAGCGTGACGACAGGCAGGTGGGTCACCTCCTGCATAGATCTCTGCTATAAGTTGGCGGGCATGGAGCCTCCCAGAGGATAGAGCTCATTCTACCCGCCATACTGCTGCATCGGTGGCTGCTTCCAGGGACGTCCCTATCCAGGAAATCTGCAGGGCTGCTACCTGGAAGTCAGCACACACCTTCATCACTCATTACCACATCGACCTTGAGTCACGCCAGGATGCTGGTTTTGGGGCCTCGGTTCTCCAGTCTCTATTCCCTAAGTAGGGGGTGTGCGCCTTGCCTCCCTCCTCCCGGAGAACTGCTAGGAGTCTGTCAGACAGTGTGGATGAACAACATATCCATGTCCCTAGAAATACAGGTTACTCACCTGTAACAGGAGTTCTAGGAATGGTATATGTTGTTCATCCACACGACCCACTCGGCCTCCCCGGCTGCGACGCACAATCTGAGCTTCCAGCGGGCTAGATCTGGCGTCATGGGCGGAGCGAGAGTTTACCACCCGGGTGGGTGGGAGGAGCCAGCTTGAATTTTTCCGGCAAGATTTAAAGCGGCAAGGAACCTGCCAGACAGTGTGGATGAACAACATATACCATTCCTAGAACTCCTGTTACAGGTGAGTAACCTGTATTTCAGTCATGTTACCCCAGTGTTGCGCGAATTGCACTGGCTGCCATTCAGGTGGAGAATTCTCTTCAAGGTGTGCTTGTTCACCTATAAAGCCCTACATGGACTAGGCCCTGGCTTTCTGGCTGCCCTCCTTTCACCTGCTGCTCCTGTCCGCTCCCTCTGTTCCTCCACTGGGGGCCTCCTTGTGATTCCCAGGACAAGGTTAAAAATTGCCGGCATCGGGGCATTTAGTGTCACTGGCCCTGTCCTGTGGAATTCGCTTTCACCAGCTGTTCAGGAGGCCCCTTCAGTCGAGGGTTTGTTTTTTTTTTTTTGAAATTACTATTTATTCGCCTTCCTGCCTGCCATCCCCGACCCTTCAGGAGCCTCAAGATAGACATCCCTCTGCCTTCCACCCGGCCCGTATGACCCCTCTGGAACCCCATGGAGCTTCGGTTTACCCCCCCCCCCAAGCGGGGATGGGGCAGAGCCCCCTTACCCCAACAATCAACTTTCATCGGTCCAGGGGCCATCGGGCAGGCGAAGGCACATCGAGGAGCACGTCTCCGAGCTCCATCTTCCAGCGATGGCAGGCATTTTTCGCTTTTCTCCCACCCCTACAGCGTGGGACCCCTGACAGCATGGCGCAGAGCGCTGACGCACTCTGTATGTCAGCAGCCCTTCCCTTAACATTGGGGGCCTGCAGTACTCCAAGCCTCCGCTCGGAGTCAGACAAGTGTTTGGGCTATAGCCTTAACCCTCCCCGGAGTAGGCGAGCTGTCGTGGGACGCTCAAGCCTAACTCCCCCTGGCCGGCCCACCAGCGACCCGAGTCCGCTCCCGAACCCGGGTCGCCGGAGTGGAGTGAGGTGTGGTGTCCAGCGCCTCAACCCTCAGCGCCACCGGGCCAGCTCTCAGTTGAGGGTTTTAAGAGCCACTTGAAAACCTTTCTGTTTGCTGAGGCATTCCAAGATACAGAGCTGTGAAAAACTTTTTGATACATCTGTAATGCCTGTGTTTTTTGCACTTTGCTTACTGATTTTATTATATTTAATTTTTAGATTTATGTATTCCTGACTGTCTTATCTTTGTAAGGCACCCACAGCATCTGGGATTGGGGGCCTCAGAAATAAAAGCTGCCTTGCCTTATTATCTCATATATGAGTGAGTTTCAGTACTGATCACTGGCGCCATGACATGACGGAAAAAGTGCTGGGAGAACTTGTGGCAGTTCAAAAGCTGAACAGTGTACCGGAATTGACGTTTCCCCTCAGTTGAACAGGGCTTCCTCAGCGTTCTTTCACTTTTAATTATTATCATTAAATAATTATTATAAATCATTATCAGGATTTATTTGCATACAGATTTTTTTTTTTACCATGCCTCAATGTAACTAGGGTCCTTCTGCATATCGCTTTCATTTTCACATGCGAAGATGTCTACAGTTGTCTTGTCGCCCATATATTTCATGCGTGGCCCCTTTGTATTCAAGTTGTTTATCCTTATTAAAAACCATAGAGGTCCCTGTTTAGTGTCTAGAGGGACACCTGCGCGCACACAACATCGATCCTGATTTGTGTCCCTCAATTTCAACCCATTGAGTCCTTGCCCCTAGAAAATTATAAACCTACCTCATAATACAGGTGAGTATAATACAACTGGGTATTCCAAAACCCTCTAATTTACCAGTTAGTGTTTATGATCAGTTAAATCAAAAGCTTTCCTATAGTCAGTCAAGACTGCTCTGACACATTGCTCATTATCCAGTGCTCCCATGCTTAAGTCTAGAAGTTTCAAGACGGCTCCTGTGGTGGAGGTGCGCCTCAGAGACCCACACTGGTCCGCATCCATTGCACGTTTAACACATTACATAATCCACATGGCAACAACATTTCCAAACATTTTAGATGTAACACAAATAAGTGAGATTGGTCTAAAGCCTTTAGCTATATCGTGGGGTGGCTACTTTTGGGATAGAAACTTGTGGATTTCAAGAACGCATGGCATAGGCATAAGGGAATCTTAGTGGAAAGCGGGTGGGGGGGGAACAATGGGGAGACTGGGTGGGCCAAGCAGTCCTTATCTGCCCTCAAATTCGGTGTTCCTGTGACAGGGATCACTTTGTCTTGTTTCCACTGTCGAGGATTTGTCTTGCTGATCGTTGATTCATTAAAGGTGTTGCACAGCCTTGAAGATCTGTACCACACTGTCCCTGAAGCCAGTGTGCATAGGTTGGATGTCCTGTATAACAGGCCATACAGACTCACCCTGGAGAGTGACTCAAGGAACCACCGTGGCCTGTTATATAGCCAGTTCATGGGCTCAGTTTCATCACCTGTAGGGACGTCTGCTGGCATACTTTTCTCCATAAGTGCATCCACACCCCAGCCCCCACCAGCCTCACATCTCTCTTCTCTCCAGCCCCTACCCCTGCCCAAGATTTACACAGGAACCTGGCCGAGGTGCCTAAATTCAAAAAGGATTGTCACAGATGAGCCTTCTCTTTCTGATGGCCAGCTGATGCAACAAAACTGCCAACCTCCGTCTGACTAACCTCTGACTTTCCTGCTTTCTAAAAACTGTTTCTGGGATACCTCAAGGACATCTGTACAGTTGCTGTCTGGGTAACACCACTTGCTAAACATATCTTGCTGTAATTCACTCCCCCACCCCAAGAAGTTTAACATCCTTACTCCTCCACCAAGGCCCCCCTGAGCCTTACTTGCACAAGATATCCCTTCAGAACTGTGACAAAGGGAATGTTTAAACCTGCCATCAAAACAATCGTTACTCTCTAATGTTTGTATAAGTGTTCTCCATTGTGTCCTGTGCTGTAACCATGTACCTCCATGTATTGCACTGCACATTAAGTAGCTCATACCAAGAGCCCCCCATAAAAATGAAATTTTGATCTCATGTGGCCATCCTGTCATCTGTACGGTGTAACTTCCAAATAAATAAACTAACTTTATGTATGCTGCCTAGATATGAACAATGGGATCTTGACGTGTCAGCGATGCAAGTCCAAGAAACCCATGTTGTTGAAGGATTGTCTCTGCTTGGCTACAGAAGGTATGCTTGGGCTTCCACATGGACTGCAGCAGGCTCACCAGACATCTGGCCTCATGGTAAGAGAAGGCCCAGGAAGCGGGGAGGACAGCACAGTGATCATTCTATAGGAATATGGGTTCAGTTCTTAGGTGGAACCTCAGAAGCTTCCCAGCATCAGAGGATACTTTCTGGGATACAGTCAAAAGATCTGTGGCCTCATGCCACTGCTGAAGTTCCTGCTTGATACGTACAAACATATGAACGTACAAAATTGCCAGCAGATACAGGCCGTATGGTCTGTCTAGTCTGATCAAGTGTGCAGCACTTCAGCCCATTAGACTGCAGCTGCCCCCTCCCATTAACTTCCCTCCCCAACTGCGCCCCCAGTATGTACTTTCCTCTTGAACTTGTCCCACCCCCTCTTGAAGCACCCCACAGTCTGCACTGATATGAGTTGCTCAGGCAGTGCATTCCACCCTGTTACCACTCTTTCAGTGAAGTAGTGCCTCCTCCTTTCCCTCCTGAATCTGCCCCCCTTTAACTTCAGGGAGTGCCCTCTGATAGCTCTTCTGTTTTGGAGCGTGAACCCACCCTGGAAGCCTACTTTGTTCATCCTCTTCAGGTACTTGAAGGTCTTGATCATGTCCCCTCTCTCTCTTCTATTCTCCAGGATATACATGTTGAGCTCTTTTAGTCTTTCCTCGTAAGTTCTATCCCCCAACCCCTGGATCATCTTTGTTGCTCTTCGCTGCACTGCCTCCAGTAGTTTTATATCCCTTTTCAAGTACGGGTGCCAGAACTGCACACAGTACTCTAAGTGCAGCCTCACCAGAGACCTGATGTCAACTTCACAGCGTAGCTTTGTTGAAGCTCCAGCTCTGAGACTCCATGTCATCAATCATGGTACTAAAAGAAGTGGAGATTCAGGTTGAATTCCAGCTCCCCCATAGGGCTGGTCTGGCTGTTAACCTCATAAAGCCCCATCTCCCCCCCCCCAATGCCTTTAGGTCAGTGGTTTCATTGCACTGTTCATGATTTGCGTGTCCAGATCTCTAACAGACTCCAAGTAAGAGGTTTCTTCAGGGTCCACTGCTATGCTTTGGATAAAAATGAGCTGGAGCATGTCAACAAGATTCCAGTAGGTACTGAAATATACTTAGCGACAAATGCCTGACTGCCCAGGTGCTTTGTGATGTCCAGCCACTTTGTTAGTCAAAGTGTCAGGATGCTGTGAAGCATCATGGCAGTTAGGCATTTGCTGCTAAATAAATTTCAGTGCTTACTGGAATTTTGTTGGTGTACTCTAGCTCATTTTATCTCTAAAATTTGGCACACTGGTAGCACCCCTTTTCTGGCAGGACCTTTTGTTACAAGTCTCTAAAGTCTTTGTATGTTCAAGCACTGGTTCGGCGTTTGTCTTCCAGTGTTTGACTTAACCACTGGTCTTGAAAGTAGGTCAAGGATTCCTAGGCCTGAGCATCTTCTTCCTTGAGGTCCTGGTTCTTGCTTAGGGACACCTGTCTCTTCCTCCAAGGACCATGGAGCACAAGCCTCCCCTTGCCCTCTGGACCAGCTGGTGTTGCCATTATCTTCCCCCCCAGGAGCCCCTGCCATCCCCCTTAGGGCCAGATCAACCCTCAAGGCCATCATGGTCCTGGAGACACAAGAGGCATGGAAAGCATGTGAGGTCACAGTACTCGCAGTCTTCTTCCTCAAGCTCTTGAGAAAGGAGACCTTGAGGCTACACGCAGAAATGGGATCACCACCACCAATATCCAATGTAGATAAAGTGAATGTGGCCCTGTGGTGGCTCCATCAGGGGCACAGAGGATGTCAGACTTGGTTTTTGCCCCTTCCCAGGAGCCAGAATAACGATTTCTGTAGGCAACTTGTTTCTAACCCGGTCAGGGAAGTTACTTTCTGCCTTTTTGCTTTTCCTCTGTTACACAAGGTCATGCTTATGGCCAGATGTGTGCATAGTAACATACTAAAATGCCAGCAGAATAGGCCTAATGGTCTTTCACGTCTGCTCGTTTGGTCAGCCCCCACCCTGGGAGTTGACCTTGCTGCCACCCCCCACCCCGCCTTCTCTGGCTTTCTCCTTCCCAGTTCCGGATATTCTCGCTGCATTGGATTTTGCTTCCAGAACCCTTTCTCTGTACCTGTCCCACCCCTCTTGAACCCCTCCACCGTCTCTGCCTCCACTAGCCCCTGGACAGCGTGATTCCATGGTTCCACCACCCTCTCAGTGAAGTAGCACCTCCGCCTTTCTCCCCTGAATCTTCCCCCCTTCAGCTTCCACCCATGACCTCTAGTTGTCCCCTCCTCCTTCCTTCGAAGCACGCTGACTGCTCCTCCCCTATTTAACCCCTTCATGTACCTGAAGACCTCTATCATGTCCCCCCGGTCCCTTCTCTCTTCCAGTGTGTACATATTTAGCTCTTTAAGCCTTTCCCCATAGGTCCTGTCCCCCCAGGCCCCAAATCATTTTGGTTGCCCTCTTCTGGACCCTCTCCAGGAGTTTAATGTCCCTCTTTAAGTGTGGCCTCCAAAACTGCACGCAGTACTTGAGGTGTGGCCTCACCAAGCAGTTACACAGAGGGAGTATCACTTCCCTTCTTCTGGAGGTGATCCCCCTAGCGATGCATCCCAGCATCCTCTTGGCCTTGGCTGCTGCCCTCCTACAAGTCCACGAGTTGTTCATCTTGACATTCACCACCACCCCCAGGTCCTTCTCAGCCATTGAGACTTGTAGCATTCTCCCCCGGGCTTACACTTGCCCCGGGTTTCTGGCCCCCAGGTGCAGTACCTTGCATACTTCACTAGTCCTGATGGCTCCAAATTGTCCCTGCTAGTTGTGGCACCAGTATCTGCTCATTCTCTGCTGTGACCCCCATGAATGCTGCTGTGCAAACCAGACTTATCTGTCTAGTACTAGGAGTGCCAACCTGCAAAAGAAGCAAATAAATAATGTTTCCTCTCTGGCCAAGTACTAGTAACAGAGACTCTCTTAGTGCCCATCCACCTCTAACTTGAAAAAATCTACAGACCTGCAAGAAACGCCTGTTGTAGCGGCTGTAATAGTAAATCCTCTGGTCTCCAAGACAGAAGAGACATGCAGTAGAAAACAGAACAGTCAGCTCAAGGCATCTACATTAGAAATTAGAACAAATAACAGGATCTTGGCATACTATCATTTCGTAACTGAACCTTTAGCCATAGAAAAAAGAAAAGAAAGATGTAGTCTCTATTGCTTCTACCTGCACCGTGCCACTAGGCTAGTAGGTGTGCAAAACTGGAGAGGAGGGAAGGCGCAAAAATCACCCTTTCCACCTTCACTCAAGCGTCAGCCGAAGATGTCGGCTAAACATACACTGTATTCGGTTTATTGGGCCATCGATTCAGATTGGGCATGCATCCTCAGTTTTAAGTCTACCTTGATTAAGATCCAAACTGTGTCCATTAGGGCATGAAAGCTAGCTGGCACCTGCTCACTGTCCAGACTTGTATTTAAATGGAAACACTGCTTTCTGTAGCAAAAAGAAAAACGAGCATACCTGATAGAGTACTTCTGAAAAGAAAGCAATAGTGGATCTTTGCCATGGGAGCTATGAATCCACTTGGGCTTAATGATAAATTGGGAATAGACCCTTTTTTGTAGGTATATTCATATTAGATTTAGGTTGTTGTTATAGATTACATTGGTTGTGGGGATCTTTTAGATAGGACCCTTCCAGGGATTTTTGTATCTGTTTTTGTATAGGAATACAATATAAGTGCTTTAGTCTTTTTATTCTTTGTGCTCTGTATCTGTTCTTTTTTTTTTTTTTTTTTTTAACATATATTTATTTATTTATTGAAATGTTTCACCAGGAAAGGTACACAGAGTAACAAGTTGCTCGTCTTCCAGTACATCCTGGGGGAGAGGGGTAAAGAGATATAATCATGCAATTTCAATACATTGTATGTAGAAATTACAAACTTAAAACTAATACAGGAATGCATAATCAGGTACATCATGATAAACAAGAAGTGCTCTAGGCGAGTTGCATGCAGCTACTAAATTATAGTACATTGAAGTGCCAGTTACGACAGGTGGGTTAGCAATAAAACAGGTCCTGAATAAGAACACAATAATGAATGGGTAATGATGGGATTAGAAAAAGTGGAAGAAAGGAGAAGTACCAGAGGTGAAAAAAAGAGGAGCTAGGTCGGAGGTATAGGAGTTAGATGGGAGGCAAGGAAGTTGGAGAAGCTATTTGCAGGTGCAGTTTGCAGAAAGGAAGTTGAGAAGGGATGATGAGAGGGAGTGGGGGGAAGAAGAGTGCCGGATTTGAGGTGGGAGAGAGTTCCAGAGTTTGGCAAATCGGTACGAGAACGCTGCTTGACCTACCAAGGTCGATCGGCTAGGGATAGCCAACATGCAAGTGTCGTTTGATCTGAGTGAATGGGGGGTAAGGAAAGAGAGGAAGAGAGGTATGAGGGTAGTGATGCAAACCAAAATTTAGAGATGAATTTAGCACAGTGGGCGAGACGTCTGCTGTCAAGTGAGTGACACACAGAGGCTCTTTGTCTTTTAAATTGTTTTTTGTTTTAATTGGGTTCACCACAACGTAACCCAGATCGACCATCTTAGGGTAGCTAATTCATTCCACTGGGGTGTCAAACAGACAAGGCATACTGATGAGTCCTAGTAGGACGAAACACGTGTCTGTGTCTTCTGTTGGCACCCTTTGCAAACTGTGTGACAGGCCTTTCAGCACCATGCATTTCTGCTTAAAGTTGAACCAGCATAATATTCTGTGGTGATTTGCATAATGCAGACCATGATGCTTTGCATTGTGGGGGCATGTGTGATTTTGTATTTCTAAAAAAGAGGAGGTGTCCTCTAGTATTGTCCCATCAACAGTGTGGAACGTTGGCATAGAAGGAAGCCTAGAGAGTCTCTGCCTAGTGCCAGAGGTCATGGAGACAGTCTTTTTGGCATTGAGTAAGAGTTGATAAGACCTGAGCCAGAGCTGAATCTTTAGTCATGTTGGAGTCTGGCAGCCACATCGTAGGAAGATTGGCCTGACGTGAACAGGACCGTGTTGACTGCATACATATGAATAGAGGTTGAAGTACAGACAGTGTTAGGTCCCCTTCTTTTCTCTAGTTTTCTAAACTAACTCTTGTCTGAGCCCTGTGGCACACCAGTGGTGATTTGGAGTGGGGGATGCAGAATCAGTCATTTTAACTGATTGCGTTCAATCTGTGAGATAAGCTGTGAACCAGTTAATGGCGGAATCAGAAAGGCCTGCTACAGAGAGATTGTTCAAGAGGAGGTGTGGGAAACCATGTCAAGCCTTGGCCAGGTCGACAAAAATGGTGGATGTGATTAGGCCACTGTCCATCCCTGAGAGGGTGGAATATGTGAGCCTAAGAAGGGAGGTGGTGGGCGAGTGCTCGTTCTGAAAACCAGATTGGAAAGGTGTGAAGAAGTCTGTATCAGAGAGAGGAGGAGATCTGGGAAAGGACCACATGTTCCTTTAGTTTGACAAGGGAGGGAAGAAGAGATATAGGATGGTAGTTACCAGGTGAAGAAGAATCGCCTCCTTTGGGAAGGGGGAGGACAATAGTGTGCTTCCAAGCTGTAGGGACAGTAGCAGTTGAGAAGGACAGATTTGGGAGATCACACAGGAGCAAAGAGATTGCAGTGGTGGATCATCAGAATATGTCCTAGGTTCCTTTGTTCAGCCCTCTAATGTTCTTCAAGGGTATAAAACATGTCTGTAGGTACCTGTCATGCCCAGCTTTAAATTGAAGCACCAGGAATTGAATTCTTCACATTTTAAGATTTAGACATTTGGCTTAGTCTCAAACCCTGAAAACTGTAATAAAGTTTTTTTCTGTCCTGTAGTGCCCATTTTTTCATAAGGAGCACCAGGATTTTGTATTTAAACACTTAGCTCTTCCTCAAGCCTTGAAGTCTAAGAAGACTAGCCAAAATATTGGACTTTATCATTCTTTAATTATGCCATTTCATATGATTTTTATTGTCATGTATTTATTATTTTTCTTGATGATAGGTCTAGCTGGCACAGCACTCTTTACACCAGTGGTTGTCAACCTTTTTCGGCCTGGGGACCCCTTGGACACCTGTCAGCCATGTCGGGACCCCCTACCAAAAGTCAGTTTATATAGTTCCGCTTTTAGTACCACGTTAACTTTGTGCCCAACAGCATTTATACAGCAACCCATACATTGGATGCACACTCTCCTAGCTTTCATTCTTGCAATCCCCATAACCTATATACTTGGAGACTTTCTACATTGTTTTTTCTTTTCCTGGAATTTATTATTTGTACCTTGCTTTTATTGTTCATATACCTGCAACCATTGTTGTCACACTATGTGTTATTGTTGTTTTACTCCTTGCTGTATGTATTTCCTCCGCTGCTCGCACCTGGAAATGAGCTGTAGCTCAGTGTACCTATCCAGGTGACCAACTATTAAATACATAAAATAAATCGCGATTAGTTAATGTGCTGTTCAGTGTGTGTTTTCATTAACAAACTCTGTTATCTGCCGGCCTGCCATAAAGCAGATTGTGTTGTGAAGCAAGTGGTTTCACAGCCGTTTACAGCACTTGCTAGGTTTCCTGTTCCAACCACAGGGTGGTGCTGTAACATACTTGAATGCTGTGATTAACAAGAAACACTACAGTCTACTGAACAGTGGCTTTCATTTTAAAGACACAGCCCTGTAAAATATTAATTTGTCAGCTGAATGGTGGTTTGATTTTAAACAAACAGCCCTCAGTCTATATGCCGAAAGACTCCCTACTCGCTTTTGTGCAGAGCATTGTCGAGCTTACGAAGATTCAACATAATGAAACATCCGAGAGCTGAGCATGGGGGCGGCTAACCAGATAGGGAAGTGGAAGCGGTCAGGCTGTTGGCACCATCAAACCAAGATATGCTATCTTGACTTCTTTAAATGCTGAACTTGGAAGATTTAGGTTTCTATGTCTGCTGCCTTACTAAAAGGTAAGGCTCTTTTTTTTTTTTTTGTTTTGTTTTGTTTGTTTTTGTTACTTGAGCATGATTGGTGCTTTTTAAAGAAAGGAAGATGGGAATTTGGTTTCATATAGTGCCTTTCATGCAAACTGTATCCCAAAACACTTCAGCAGAGGGATAATGTCACTACCATTGTAGGCAGATTGAGAGATTTAAACAATGCAGAGGCAAAATTATAGATTACGGGGGAGATAAGTGCAGGGGAATGACTTACTCAGAGTCTCACAGTGATTAAGTGCTAGTTGTGATATTTAAACCTGAGTCTGGAGATCCACATCTCTACTCCTTTAACTACTAGACCAAACTGCCTCTCTCTAAAGCACTTGGATCACCTTTTTCTTCCTTTCCTTGAGCTTTCACTTCAGTGGGATCTCGATGAAGCCCTATCATGGCTTTTGTGAAAACTCTTTGACCTAGGGTCGCCCAGTGGGTAGTGCATCATGCTCCCACACTGGTGACTCAGGTTTGAAAGTGGACTTGGGAGATGGGTTGGGGGCTAGTAAAGGGCGGCTGCATGGCATCACTCTCAGTCAGGGAGAGATGACATTGTGGTTCCACTGCCATGACCCCTGTGGTGGCAAGGGAGCATGCTTTCTCCACAGGACGTGTGTGCAAGATTTTCCAGTCCTGTGCCTCAGCACTGAGCAGGTGGTGGGTGGGCGTGTGGGAGAAACCTGGAAAGGGGAAAAAAATCACTACCTTAAAGCCATCTGAACCCATGGACCCTGCACTGCATGGATCTCCATTGACTCTGACAGTGGGGGGGAATGACAGAGAGGGGTTCCCGAGTGTAGACCCAACTGTGAGGAGCAGGTGACAGCTCAAGGGCCACACAACTGCCGCAATAAAAGGGGGGCCAAACAGCTGCCTCAAAAGGAGGAGGGCAAACAACTGCCTCAAAAAAAGGGCCAAAAAACTGACTAAAAAAGGGCCGAACAGTTGCCTCAAAAAAGTCAAACATCTGCCTCAAACACAATAAAAGGGCCAAACTGCCTCAAAAAAAAGGGCCAAACAACTTCCCATAAAAAAGGGCCAAACAATTGCCTTAAAAAAGGGAGGCCAAACAGCTGTCTCAAAACTGCCACAGAAAAAGGGAGGCCAAACAACTGCCTCAAAAACAAAAAAAATACCATGACCAACTGGTTTCCTGTGATCTCCTACCTTTCCTGAAGACAGCTTTTCTGTTGGTGGAAGGCAGATTACAGTATCTACCCACAATCTCCTTGTTCTCAGGTGAACACTATAGAGATAAATGCACTAGGAAGCCATCTACAAAAAAAAAGTGGCCCATCAAAATGTGAATAAATAAAGGACAATAACTGTGTGCTAATTTGACTAGGTGAAAACGTCCACAACTTAAAGAGAACTTTCTTCATTCATTTAAAGGGGAACCGTCACCACCAAGGGCCCCAACACTCAAGTGCGGGGTTGGTCCCAATGTGCACTGTGTGTGCAGAAACATTTTGGTTTACTTACTGTTTACTGTAGTGTAATAGATTTCATCAGACTAATTTGTTTCTTAGTTGTAGGCTGACATCATCTGTTACTACAAATCTTGGAACCCCCTGCGGATTACATCAGAGCAGTAGGCAGCAGTGAGAAGATTCAGTAGGCTGCAGGGCATGTTAAGGTTTATGTAAGCTCTGATCTTTTGTTTGCTGGTCCCACTGTCCTCCATGGGATGTGTACAGTCACAGAAGGCTGTACTCAGCACCTGGAGAAAAGCAGTCCCGAAAAACATCTGAATGGAGATTATAAAAGCTCTAACATGCCTTGCAGGCTATTGAATCTCCCACTGCTGCCTGTTGCTCTGATGTTGGCTGCAGGGGATTCTGGGATTAGTAGTAAAAGAAGATGTCCATCTGCAACTAAGCAAAATTAGTCTTGATTAAATGTACTATACTTATATAGACTTTCTCTCTACCACATCCCTGCACCACTTCTGGATAATCTGCTTTCTCATACCACTTCCCTTACCACTGAAATCGGCTCTTCTCTCTCTCATTTGCTCATCCCAATCCCTGACTGCCTTCCAGCACCTGTTACATGTTTCTCCAGACGCACCTTGCTCTTGCCTTTCCAACTCTCAAATCCCCCCACCTCAGCCTACTTAGTCCCTGTTTGAATCCGACCACTCATTTAACCTTACTGACTCACCTTTTGTCACCATGAGTTGATTTATTTTGGTCTAAGCACTTTGCTTCCTGATACAGATTACCACCAATTTTACACTACCTGTTGAATGTAAATTTTGCCTTTTATATTGTACTTATAGTTGTTGTCTGAACCCTCTCTGTATTTGTAACCTCCCTCCTCCCCAGGTCGCACCTGGAAATGAGCTTAGGCTCAGTGTGCTTTTCCCGGTCATCAACTTTTAAATAAATAATACTACAGTAAACCGTACATAAACCAGAAATATGTTTGCCTACAAAGTGCACATTGGGACCAGCTTCGCACTTGAGTGCGGGGTTCTTTGTGTTGACTGTTCCCCTTTAAAAACAAACAGGAAGCTCCCTTACCTTCATGGGAGCTCCTCTGTGACCAAGATTCATTTTTTAAAAGTTGCCCATAAGAAAGGGAAGGGATTATAATTTGCCGCCGAGGAACTCGCTGATTGACCTCTTCCACTTACGGTTGCTTACCATACCCCGTCTGACTAAGGAGAGCCTGGGGCCTTGCTCATTACAAGTCTGTGGAGTGTCTTTTTCTGATGCATTTTTGTCTTCCTTAACCCGAGCTTTGGAAAAAAAATTAAAGCTAGCACTTGGCTAACGTGACCCTTATTAGCCAAGAGCTGGCTTTCATTTTTCCAAAGCTTGAGTTAAGGATGATAAAAATGCATTAGAAAAGTCACTACATAGCCTTGTGTGGAGCATGCCCTCAGTCTTTCCCTATTTATACCTGACAAAACAGAGCACCAGGGCATGGAGAGCAGCCGAGACATGGAAGAGATTGAGCAGCAAGCTCCTTGGGGGCAAATTATTATCCCTTCACTTCCTTTGGGGCAAGAGGAACTCCCATGTAGGTAAGGGAGCTTACTGTTTTTTCTCACACTTTCAAATTTCACTGGGAAAGGTTTTCTTGAAAACAGTGAAAAAAGGTAAAACCCCACATGCAGCAGCTCAGAGCAAGAGCGTGTAACATACAGAGGCCGACCATCCACCACATTTCACTACAGAGGCAACTTTCCTTTTTGTAGTTTATAGTTGGCTTTTCTGGTGGCAGTCACTTCGGTCAAATGGGTTTGTGATTTGTACACTTTGTCTGTAGATGCTACATGTTTGATCTTTCACAAGAATAAGGTGGTTTTCCACCCTAACATTAGGCGTATACTCAAGATGAAATCTGATTTTTTTTTTTACTTGAGCAAAGCTGAAGTGTTTCTGACCTTGTTCCGTAACCACATGATTCTGAAAGGGAATGCACATTTCATGCATGGGCTATTCGGAGTGCACTTTTATTCTGCTGTGAGAGGATGGCAGAATTTAGGGGGTCACTAAGCAATTGCTTATGATTTAGGCAGATTCAGCCAGAGACAGATTAGTGGGAAAGCAGATTATTGCTGGATGGATTGTGCCTTATACCGCAGTGTGTTTCACTGTTTCAGGGAAATAGCCATCAGCAGGGGTTGGGTTCAGTCCGCCAGGCATACTGCTGCCTTTTCTGTTGCTGTGAGCATCCTGATTGTTGAACTCTATGGGCATGGCCTTTGGCCAAGCTCAGAAAATATCAGCTTCTATTATACTGTTGAACTGAGGAGTCAGATAAATACTGCTTTTGGGATCTCTGTCCTCCGTCAGCTTTTGCCTGATAAGGAGGAATCCTAGCCCCATCCTCTCTGGGCCCGCTTCTAGTCTGCACAAGTGTGGATAATGAATTTAAGTACGGTACTTAAACGATATTTCTTGTCTGTAACTGTAGTGTTTATAATAATATTGAGTAGCAGGTGTGGGGGGATTTAGTTAGCTGCAGGAACTGCAGTGCCATGTTTTTCCAGGGTGCACTGTGAAAGTCTGGAAGCTGCCCAGTCTGCAGGAGGTTAGCAGCACTCCACTCGGTACTCATCTTAGGGGATTCCATAATGAGGGTACCCTGAATATGGTCTGTGCCTCAGACCACAAAGGCAGGGTTGCGTGCTGTCTCCCGGGGTGAGAGCTAATAGGGTAGTCCCCAGGGTGGAAGGGTTGGTTAAAGAGGTGGATGAGAAGCCAGATGTTACTGCCCATCTAGGGACGCATTACCTGGCAAGGAGTCTTTTAGAAGAAGTGAAGACTAGTTTTAGGGAGCTGGATTTTAGGCTAATAAGGTTAGCCGGTGGTGTGACTTTTTCTGAGGTCCTCCCAGTAATCGGATGTGGGGGGGGAGCCAACAAGGAAGCTGAAAATCTAGCAATACAAGAGTTGTTTGAAATGGTGGTACAATGAAGAGGGTTTTCACTTCCTGGGAGATTGTTTTTCTTTCTTTCTTTGTTTGTTTGTTTAAGGGATAGAGACTTATTTAAAGCCTTCATCCAGACAAAGAGGGGACTACAGCACTGGGACGGATGTTTGAGGCATGCATTTCTGTGTGTTTAAACTAGCACACAGGGAAGGCTGGAGCTAGGGGCATCCTCATGGGTTCTCAGGTGAGGGAGACCTAGCTAACACTTCCCACCTATTGAGGGCATTCAGGAAGTAGAAGAAAACCCAGTCTGTGTGTATAGTAGGAAGGCGAACAACAGAGCAGAAAATCATAGCGGGTCAGCAAGGAGGGAGGGAGGGGTCATTAGCAGTAAAAGGAGGAACAGGAGGGCAGGCAAGAAATGGCACAGCGGGGATCATGATAAATAGGAGACCTGAAACAGGACTTGGGGTAAGAGACAAACAGTGAGTGGTAGGAAGGTTAGAGTGGGGAGGGGGGAGCCAGCCAGGCTCAATAAAGCTCTTTGCCAGAAGCATGGGAAACAAAATAGAGGAGCTTCAGGCAGTAATAGTGGAGGCACAGTTAAACGATCATGGTGCAGGCCTAGTTAAATGATCACCATAACTGAAACTTGAGAGTTTAAGAGTAATGACTGGGACCTTGTTATGTCAGGCTACACCATCTGTAGGAAGGACAGGCAGAAGGGTAGGGGAGGAGAGGTGCCCTTGTATATAAAAGAGGGCATAGAGACCATTGTGGAACATCAGTGGAAGACACAAAGTCATTCTGGGTGGGTGTATGAGGCAAGACTAGAGAACCTAGACACGTACTCTCTTAAGGCCAGAATGGAGAGGGGGACATGATTGACACCTACCAGTACTTGAGTGGTATCAGCAGAGCAGAGTGCAGGTATCTGTTCACAAAGAATAAAAACACAGTAACCAGAGGACATGGGTGGAGGTTAGTCGGGGGGGGGGGGGGATTCAAAAGGGATGTTAGGAAGTACATTTTCACAGAAAGGGTGGTGGACGACTGAAGTAGTCTACCAAAGTCGGTGGTAAAATCCAAATCAGTGACCGGTTTCAAACATGGGTGGGATAGGTGCATGGGGATTGTAAGACCCAAGGGCGATTGGGAGGATGAATAGCCAGAGAGGGAAGCGGTGAAAGGGTAATAGTCCCAGTAACTCCAGTCTGACATCTGGTCAGGCATGGAGTTAAGTAGGAAATGGGCAGACTAGATTTACTACTGAGTCTGTCTTTTTATTTATTTAACCAGGAGTAGCACACTAAGCTGAAAGCTTTTTTTACAGGAGCGACCTGGGAGCACAGGAAAGTTAAGTGACTTGCTCAGGGTCACACTGTATGCAAGTGGAAGCTGTGGGATTCAAACCCCAATCTGGTCTGCTGGATGTCACCAGATTTGCAGCTTAGAGCCTTAAACCACTGCGCTATACTGCCTCCCTAGTCTGCCATCAGAAACCATGTATCTGTGCCTCACATCAGTAGCAGTGAACCCAAATGTCCTGGACTGTTCTAAACATAGAAACATGAGGGACAGGAAGAAAGAACTGAACAGTCCATCATGTCTGTCCCAAAATTCCATTGTCTCTAGTTGCCTTTTGTCATCCTTAACTGGAGACCAGTGGATCTGGAGCTCAAGGACATTCCATCAGTGTGATCAACTCCCCCTGCAACAATCTTCTAGACTCCTTCCAGTTCAGTTTCTGCTTACACCACAGCACTGATAGTACCCTTCTTCTGATAGTCAACAACTTCTTGCTTATCATGATGGTTCCTTCTCTCTCCTTGACCTCAGTATGGCATTACACACCACTGAGTACATCACCTGCATTGAATGTTAAGCTGGGGTCTCTAGATCTCTACTGTCCTGATTTCTTTCCAACCTGTCTTGTCACTCCTCTGCAAATGGTAGTCCTGTGTTTCCCAGGGCCCTCCAGCATGGTGTTCCTGAAGACTGTCCTCCACTCTCTACTCTCCTTTATTTATAATCTCAACCTCTGTCCCAGTTCTCTCATCTTTCATCATCGTGTCTAACTTGATATCTCCTAATTCTGTACCTTTGATTCTTCTCCACTCCCACCCTGTCCTATCTCTTTACCTCTGTCTTCCCAATACACCCCTGACCTTATCTTACTTTCCTTCTACTCACTGCTTCTGAGATCAAAACCTTGCTGCTCCATAGCAAAAAATTCTTTAATTGTAACTCTTTCACTTCCATCACCCTTCTTTACTCCAGCCTCTGCTTTCGCTGTTATATCAGAAGCCTTGGTTTGCTCCATCCTGAACTGATTTGCTTTTTTGAGTGGGCCAATCAAAACATTTCCCATGCCTGAGCTGATCATAGCATGTGCAAGCAGACAATTCATGGCCCTGCCCCCTGTTCTGTCAGCATGGGCAGCCCATGTTGCTTATAGTCAAGGCCCCTGGAATTCTGTGTTTCTACGGTTGTGGAATTTGCCGCAGAATTTGCATCATGCTGCAGAATATATATAGTGCCACAGAATTCATTGTTTTTGGTGAATTTTCATATAAATATACTGTTTTTCCATAGTGTCAGGCTTTCTTTCCCACCTCGTTTATCCTGAAGCCCATCCTCTAAGCTCAGCATATGATGTCATTTATGACATCACATCATATTTAGCCAATGACAGGACTGCATTCTGCCAGAGAAATTAATAAATCATGCAGCAGAAATCAGAAAATGCTGCCGCAGAAGTCAAGGAGCCCTGCCGCAGAAATCAGAAAATTCTGCCGCAGAACACCAGGGGCCCTGCTTATAGTACCATGAGTCTGAGGAACCTGTTGCAAATAGGGATTGCTCACACAAAATGGTCTTTCGCTTTTCAAGAGGGTCCCTGGTCACCAGCAGAAAAACAGTTGGCATTAGCAGAACTCCATTAAATGACATTCATCAACCATTTAAAACTTAACTCGTTCTGTTTATTTTTGTTATAACTATTATTATTTCAGACTGCTACATGAAAACTGAATCATTGTCTCTAACAGTTTTCTTACATCTGAGGTTTATTCTCAAGCTGAAGCCATAATTTCCTGCTTGTGAAATCAGTTTGTTGCTGTAGACAGGACTGTGATGTCACAAGCAAGGCATTGTGCTCTTACATAGAAACATAGAAAGTTATGGCAGAAGGGAGCCGCATGGTCCGTCTAGTCTGCCCAAGAACCTACCTGGTGCTATTCCCCTTCCCTTCTTTGCCTTTCTGTATGCTTTTTTTTTTTTTTTTTTTGTACTTTCTATTTTTCCCTCCTATCTCCCCTCAACTCCAGTCTCCTCGGGAGTACCTAGGAGTCATCCCACTACTGTTCCCTCCTACCTGGTCAATCCTCTGTCACCCATGTAGCCTTGGTTTGCCCCCCAGGCAGGGACGGGGTGGGCTCCAACACCCCGGAATTCTCTGACGTCGATCGGGAGGATGCCAGGAGGGCAGCCGTAAATCGTGGGCAAGCTCCGGTTCTCAGTCTCCGCCGGAGCTGAAGGGAGTTTTTCCCTGGGAGTGGCCAGCGCCCTGATGTTAAGGCCTCACTGACATCTGCCACTCCCCGCCCCTTCGCTATGCTTCTCTGGTGCTTGCTGTATCTCCGGCTTCCGCCAGAGGTCAGCCAAGCGCTAAATAGGGAACCCTGTTCCTCCCGGGAGAGGAGGGCTGTCTCCGGACGCTCGATCCTCTCCCTCCCCTGCCGAACCTGGGTCGCCTGCGTGGTGCGAGGTGTGGCGTCCAGCGCCTCAACCTTCCGCGCCACTGGGCCGGCCCTCCATATGCTACTTTTATCTCTGTCATGCGTTCTTGAACTTGCCTACCGTTTTGGCGCCCACTGCCTCCTTGGGTAGGCTATTCCATGGGTCCACCACCCTCCCTGTAAAGAAGAACTTCGTTGTATTACTCCCGAACCTCCCTCCCTTCAGCCTCATGTCATACCCTCTTTCTCCCACTCTCTTTCAATTGGAAAAACTTCTGAATATTAACCTTATTTATACCCCTCATATACTGGAAAGTCTCAGTCATGTTGCCCTCTCCCTTCTCTGTTCCAGGGAGTACATGTTGAGTTCCACCAGCCTGTCCTGGTATGCCATATGGTGCAGTCCCTGAATCATTTCCTTGGCCCTCCTCTGCACTGTCTCGATTCTGTCCATGTCCCTTTTGAGGTATGGTCTCCAGTACTGTATGCAGTACTCCAAGTGGGGGAGCACCAGCGCCCTGTAGAGTGGTAACACCACCTCCCTCCTGTGACTTTTGATTCCCTTCCCGATGCAGCCCAGCATGCCACTTGCCTTTAGTGCCGCCTTTTCACACTGTTTAGCCATTTTCAAATCTTCTGATATAATGATCACTAGGCTCCTCTCCTGGCTGGTGGAGGCTAGCTTCTCTCCTCCAGGTAGTAATCCTCTTTGGGATTGTTTCTACCTAAGAGCATGACTTTGCACTTTTTGGCGTTGAATTTCAGCTGCCATGTTTCTGACCACACCTCCAGTTTCTTCAAGTCTGAAGTCATACTCCTCACACTCTCAGGGTAGTCCACTCTGTTGCAAATCTTGGTGTCAGCAGCAAATAGACACACTTTACCTTCCAGCCCATTTTCAATGTCTGCTGTGAACACAATGAAGACTAGGGGACCCAGTAGTACCGAACCCTGTGGTACCCTGCTGGTCATCTCCCCCTCAGCTGAAAATGCCCTGTTTACCTGAACCCTCTGTGTTCTTCCTCTCAGCCAGCTACTCACCCACTCAACCACCTGCCTGCCCACCCCCAGATGGTCCAGCTTCCATACCAGCCTTCTGTGTGGAACAGAATCAAGACTTTGCTAAAGTCCAGATAGATGACATCTACTGCCGCTCCCTGATCTACTATCCTTGTAACCCAGTCGAAGAAGTTGACCAGGTTAGTTTGACAAGACCTACCTGCCATGAAACCATGCTGTTTTGGGTCGTGCTGCCCACTGGTTTCCAGATATGTTATGATTCTTAGCTCCAGAATATGCCTGAGATATGGATGGATTGTAAGGGACAAAACTCCTGGTTTCATGTAAACACCTTTGTTTAGAGCTGGCCCAGAAGTGCAGTAGCAAGGCAGCCATTTGCACTGGTGGCAGCACCAGCTCAGGAATGAGCCTGGGTTTCTGGAGATTTGGCAGGGGGGAGAAAGTTGGAAGCTTGCCTCCTCTGGATGGGAAATTGTCCATTCTCACTGTGTTGGTGCCACCTGAAGTCTAGCCAGTGGTTGTGACAAAACACAATGGTTGTGGGTGGAAAGAGACGTCCAGCTTCACTGTGCTTATGCCTGTCATGTGCAGTTCTGCAAAGCATGATCAGAACGAGCATTTCAAGGGGACTGAGAGCAGGGGAAACCTGGCCAGTGGCCTCACTATCACTGACAGGGCACTGTTGCATCAGCATTAGATTCAGCCACTGGAGGGAACCGTCACCCTTAGAGGGTCCAGCCATGGAGGTAATCCATGGGGACTCACAACAGCAGGTAAGTCTCAGAGATGGCAAGGGGCAAACGGGGCTGAGAGGCGGGCTGAAGCTGGGCAGGCTGGTTGAGTTGGAGCATAAAAAGAAATTTAAAAAAATGCTGTGAAACACCTGCTTGCTGGTGTAGCCTTTCCATAGAAATAATCCCCCAGCTGAATCCACTGGTTTAGCTCCATTCTAAAAAAAAAAAAAAAAACACTTTCTCTGTTGCTTTCCGCCTCATGGCATCTTCTTAGTCCTGAGTACTGCTGATTCTGTGTAAGTGAACTTGTGCATCATTTTTACTGGTTATCTATTATCTATAATGATGCCCATTGCACACGTGTTGTATTGTTCTTACTATTTCTAACTGTCTGTGAGATACATCTTATCTTCCTGATTCTGTGTACAGTATTTTCAGAATCCTTTTTGAAAGATGATTAAGAAAAATAAATTCAGTTGTACTGTAATACATTGTATTGTTTTGGAGAAAAAAATAATTGACCTGGCTGGTCCATAAGTGCAACATTAGGGCTACTGATCATGATGGTGACCTGGGTTTGGGACCCTCCTCTCCAGAGAGGGTGGGAAGGTGGTGTCCTCCTCTGCAACACTGCCACCTGGTGACCACACGTGGTAGTGCAGTTGGAGTGCCTGCATGTAGGTGGAACATCCCGGACAGTGGTGTGCTAGCATGCAAAGTATGCACGTGTCCATGCTGTCTCTGACGTTGTCGTACCTTGACAGAATGAGTGTCCAGGTATGCTCGAGGTCAGTGTCCCTTCCAGCCCAGAAATCCTGAAAAAAATCTGCTGAGTCTGATGGTGCTGTTTTATTATTTATTCTAATATTGTTATTTTACTATTTGTTTTATGTATGACATTTTACCAGATACCCTGCTTGTTGTATGTTTAATGTATGACATTTTACCAGATACCCTGCTTGTTGTATGTTTAATGTATGACATTTTACCAGATAACCTGCTTGTTGTATGTTTAATGTATGACATTTTACCAGATAACCTGCTTGTTGTATGTTTTATGTATGACATTTTACCAGATACCCTGCTTGTTGTATGTCTTATGTATGACATTTTACCAGATACCCTGCTTGTTGTATGTTTAATGTATAACATTTTACCAGATACCCTGCTTGTTGTATGTTTTATGTATGACATTTTACCAGATACCCTGCTTGTTGTATGTTTTATGTATGGCACCCAGAGCCTCCGTGATTGGGCGCCTTGGAAATAAACT
The DNA here is from genome assembly GCA_016271365.2 of Neoceratodus forsteri. Classification (NCBI taxonomy): domain Eukaryota; kingdom Metazoa; phylum Chordata; order Ceratodontiformes; family Ceratodontidae; genus Neoceratodus; species Neoceratodus forsteri. The sequence goes on from CM057456.1 coordinate 1,731,574,021, forward strand.
TTGCCTTACCCTTGCCTCACACCCATCTGTAGGCTTGGTGGAGGAGTCATTCCCAGTGCCCTTTCTGGACCAAAGTTGTTGCAGTCAAAAGAGCATGGACGGGGACGATGGAGCTGTGTGATTGCCAGAGGGCAGGAAGCAGTTGTGCTGATGAGAGGGGCAGAAATGGTTAACAGTAAATAAAGGGATATAACTGGGAATCGAACCCAGGTCCCTTCCTTTTTTTTTTTGAGGTGTGATACTAGCTAGCTGGTTATGCATCTAGTAGAGCACCTGACCAGAATTTGTAAAGTCTGGATTCAGTTTCTAGTTTGGTCACATTTTTCTCAGAATTATTTTCTCTCATGGGGGGGGGGGGTGAGAACAGATATTTGAAAAATATTAAGCTGATGTTTTAGTTACTAATCATAATAATTTTTAATTAACAGTTTGCTGGTGAAAAGGACACCCCAGAGTGATGGTTACCAACCCGATTGTAAGTACTTCTTTAAAATAATAATGTAGATAATTATTTTTCAAATTTGCATAAATAATACATGAACTGCCCTCTACTGGGATTAGGTCATGTTGAAAGCAGACAGCTTTTTTCTACTCGGCTTACTACCATGAAATTGGAACCTGGCCATACTAAGATTGGACTACCACTGTGTAAAATAAATTATTAAATTGTGTGCAACCAAGTAGAATCTTTTGTCTAGAAACAGTTTCTGTTAACTGCAACACATTACAAATTATGACACATCCAGCCAAGGTGTGTTCTGTTTTCTATTGTGTGTATGTTTTATTGCTTTTCACCCACACACAAAACAAACAGTTCTAGTAATTTTAGGAAAGCATAACTCAGTGCATTCTCCTAGAATTCCCTTTATGGATTCAGTTTAGCATCCTCTAATTGCATATAGTCAGTCAGAAGAATCGATAGAAGAGGAACATGAAAAGGTGTGCCTTCCTCCAGTTTTTTTCTGCGCCTACTAGAATGAAACTTTATGTGACCCTGCCAAGCGAATGCATGTCCAGCTTTGATACCCATTTTCTCTCCCAGAATAATCAGATGTGCATTTCCATCTGACATTAATTCTGAAAATGGGGGGGAGGGTAAATATGATGCTGCATTCTATACTAGCGTCTTTAAAAATAATTATTGTATATTGATTAGTGCAGTGTGTACACTAAGAGCCACTGTAATAGTATAGTTTCTGTTTGCTGATATTTGTGCTGGCTTTCATATTTTATATACCTGACAGTAAAAGTCAAAATTCGCGCCCCCCACCCCCAACAGTATACTTTATGTTCCACTCTTAACTTCTAAAAAGAGCTGGATCCTCATGGCAGTAATATAATGTCCCATCTACCTCACAAACTCACAACTTCTGCATACTGGAGAAGCACGACATTATTGCGCTTCAGTCGCACATGACTGATCTGCTGATTCAGAATGCTAACCACAGCTATCAGATTCTAAATGCCAACCTCATTTAGTTATTGAAAGCCATCGCAGCATGCAGACACTTTAAATCAGCTATTTTTATTTTAAGTCTGGGAAGCTAAATAGTTTGAAACAGACTTCTTGTGCCACAGAGATCAGAATAATAGTTACTTGTTTTATCCCTACCCCAGATGTCGGCTTTGAAGTTCCGGATTTGTTTGTGGTAGGCTATGCGTTAGACTACAATGAGTACTTCAGGGATCTCAATGTAAGTATGTAACACTACGTAAAGGACAAGTGTGTAAATCAGCTTTGCAAATAAGCTGTAACTGTCTTGCAAGTGTTCAGTAATTCACACGTTAATGAAGGACTTTCTTTTTCAGCACATATGTGTTGTCAGTGAAAAAGGCAAAATGAAGTATAAAATCTGAGGAACGTATCTCCTAACCCGAAAATGCTTAGCGTTTCTGGACTGAAATCTTGTCTACCATCCACAGAAGAATGTCTCTGAAATGCAGTTGGACTTGGAGACGTTCTATATATTTGAGAGAAGTTATAACTGTACGAGTATTCAAGAACAACACTACTGTGTAGCTCCTCTCAAGGAAGTCCTCCCATCATTGAAGGAACTGTTTGCATCACGTGGCAATGAGTGCAACAGCTGAATCACAGACTGGCCAGCAGCACCCCTTGGGTACTATACACAGCACAAGATGAAACTAAATAACTGTGGCATGTGTCCTCTGCAGTAAATATAAAACACTTAATGAGTATATTTTACACTATTTCACACTTTTTGCTTATTACAGATAAGAACCTACGATGGGTATAAATAATGAACAGTGACTGCCAGAGACCTTGATCTCATGTTTATGACTTACAAAGTTAAATTCATGTATCATTCCTGCACTTTCTTAAATCTTTGCTGAATTATTTGTTTTTCTTTACTGCTGAAGAAATCAAAACATCATACCATTGGCATGACAAGTATTATGGCATGGGGTGTGTCAGGGTCAAATGTGACGCATTATACAGCTGTACAGAAGATGTGAATCTGAAAGTTGGAAGTTTACACTGTGAATGAAAGCCAAGGATGACTAATAAATGTTCCTAGTCTTTTTAACCTTTATATACTGCTGTTAGCTGTCAGTCTGTTCATCAGTCTTTTTTTGTTTAAGTTTGTTAAAGATAGATTCACTATTTCACACTTTTCACTTATCTCACGTATAAACCTAAGACAGGTATATACAATGAATGTGGAGACCTTGAACTTCTACTTATGACTTCCAAAGTTAAATTCATCATTCTGGCACTTTATCCAGTCTTTAGCAAACAATGTTATAGTTAATTTTACTGCCTAATACATCAAAACATCATACCATTGGCATGACCAGTATTATAGCATGGGGTGTGTAAGGGTCAAATGTGACGGATTATACAGCTGTATGGAAGATGCGACTCTGTAGGTTGGGAGTTTATACTATGCATGAAAGCCAAGGATGACAAATGAATTTTCCCATTCTTTTTAACCTTTATATATTGCTGTTAGCTGTCTGTCTGTTCATCAGCCTTTTTTAAGTATGTTAAAGATAGGGGCCCCATATTCAGAAGGTTAGTGCAGGTCTAACTTGGATTAGTACAGACACTCTGGACAGGGCCATATTCAGAGGCCCTAGGAGTGCTTCACAAACACAGCAATATGATTGCATTAACCATACCACTGTGCCAATGCTAACGGAGTCCCTCATGCATAATGGTGCGACAGTATAGTCAAGTGGTTTGGGCAGCACTAAGCAGCACACAGAGTGGCACTGTTTACTGGTGCCCAAAAAAATGTCTTAACACACTGCTGTGGCCATGCCCCCACCTCCAAAGGCAGGGCAACTGTACTGCAGCCACTTGCCCTTGTGTCCATTGTGTAATAATGTGAGATCAGATGACAGACCAACAGACAGAAATATGGTGCATAAAAACACAAAGTCTGCGTTTGTCATTTTATTCAAAAAAGTCCAAAAAATAAAAAAAATACAATATTTACAGAAAGGAAAATAGGTGTTACTCCTTCACATTAATAAAAAAAACAATCAGGGTATCATTCTTCTCAAAACAGCCATTAAAGAATTCCTGAACCTTCCATTCTCCAACCAGTGTGAAACCTTGCACATTTAGCTCCTTCTCACTACGTGGTCAGAAGGCTACTGACCACCTCTCTGATCTTTAGCCCTCTGGTGGAGTGGTTTATAGCAACCTAGGATGACATTAGAGGACATGTGATATATTAATTAGCAGGAATATGCCCTTCATATGTTCCCTGCTTATTTTAGAAGTGTTCTGATATACCTTGAACAGTTCTACCCTCTATATCAACCATCTAGGCTAACTCACATAATGTGAACGGAACTGTAAATGGGATAAACTCCTTAATTATGAGGGTATTACATCACAACAGGAATTAGCCCATCCCTCTATTGTGACATCACTCCATCAGAGTCCCATATAACCGGTCATTTCAGGCGCTGACAGCCCTATAGCAGGACCTCCTTGAATTCAGTGCAGTTACTGGTAATTACATTTTATTTATTCCTCATTTTAACACAATACCATAATTTTCCTGAGGAAACCTCTGGCTTTGGAAGAGAGAAGTAGATAAGGGTGCGCTCCCTATTTGTTTCTCCTTGCAAGCCTTAGGAAACCTCCTTATTTTTAAGAAGCAACCCTTCTTATACATAATAAAGAAAGGAAATATTATCTGGGCATAAATGATTCTGAAGTATCCTAAAACACCTTCCTGCAGTTTAACAGGGCTATTTAATGTCTGAAATGCCTCTTTTCCTTTACTTAGGCTAGCCCTCTTTAAGACTGATGCCTGAACGTTCAGCCATCAGCTAAACATTTCAATGTGGCCCTTGTTTTGTAAGACAGCCCAAGTGCACACCTCTGGGCTGTACCAGACTCAATCTACCCCCATATATGGGCAACACTGGGCTAGTAAGCTTTACTCCCTTCTTATAGTACAACAAGGGCTGCTGTTTTACTTTATTTTACCCCCATTGTGCTCTGAAATGAAAAAAAGCAAGCTTCCAAGCTCGGAGCGCCGAACCACTCGAGCTTAGTTATGCTCGCTTAATGCTTTAAGGCTGTTTCTTCAACCCATGAGCTGTGCTATATAATTAGAAACCACAACAGGTGGTTCTGAAGTACAGTTTCTTACTTGTTTCCTGCACGATCATGCGCACGTATGCCTGTGCGATCGTGCACACGCATACCTGTGTGCACACATCACAACAGGATTCAAGCGCTGCATCATGTACCTTCTTTCATGAATGCTATCTCTCTATCATATCTGCTCATTCTTCCAGGATAGTAGAGGACCACTTATTTTACAGTAAGGCCAAGTGAGTTATCTGGTGCTTTCTGGTTTGTTTGTTTTTTTTTGGGGGGGGGGAGACAGGCATTGATAGCTAAGAAAAACAGGGACAGCACAGATATAGAGTAGGTATGTCAGGTTGGCCACCCTAACATGAAAGAGAAAAGGATAATCAGAAAACTAAGATGATAGTAAAAGGTGAGTGAATAAGAAGACAAAACACAAAATGCCTGTGATGTAAGTCATACTGTCACACAGTGGACCACCGATCACCCCTGTATTCAAATAAATATAGCCCTCCCTGGTATTTAGTGGCCCCCCTTCTCCCTGATTGCCTCTGTATTCAAATAAATATAGCCCTTCTTGATATCTAGTGGACCCCTCCCTCCAATCACCCCTGCATTCAAATATAACCTTCCCTGATGTTTAGTGCCCCTTCCCTCGATTGCCTAGGTTCCAGTCTGTCCCAAAGTACAGTTCCCTAGAGGGTTAGCGCCCCCCCCCCCACTAGGTGTCACTGATCCCTTTTCCTGATTGACGCCACCCACCCACTGAGGACCCCATCCCTGCACTCCCTCACCCCAGTTACCACTCACCACTTCAGCTAGGGTCAGATGATCGTCATCCAGCACAATCCTCTGTTCACCTCCTCGGCTGGCCGATGTCTGACAGTCACAGAGCATAATCATGAAGACGTGCACAGTTATGTTCTTTGACTGTCAGACGGCAGCTGGCTGAGGAGATGGGGGGGGTGTCTATTGGGAGGGGGATTGGTGGTACCTGTTCTTTGGGGGGATACTAGCCCACCAGTGAACTGTGCTTTGGCATAGATAGAAACCTGAACAGTCGGGGCGGGGAAACCACTAGACACCAGGGAGGGCTATCTTTATTTCAGTACAGGGGTGATCAGGAGGGGGGGAGGCCACTAAACACTAGGAAAGTGTTACAGCTGCCACCCTGTGTTGGCGCCAGGGGTCCGCTGCAGCCATGCAAATGAACCCATAATGGGCATCCAGAAGACTCTATGGCACCTTGCATGCCCAGTGAACTCATTTTCATGCCTGGGCTGAATATGGCCCACAGGAGCTCGGGTGTTATCCCATTTCAGGCAGTGTCATCTCCTGTGGGCCATATGCAGCCTTGGGCCATGTCAGTGCAGTGCATACCCAGTTAGTGCTGCGCTGACATGGCCCAGTATTAAGTCAAGTTAGCCCGCTGCTTTAGTGCATGCTAACTGAGTGAATATTACTCAAAGCCGGACGTGTGCTGCGCTGCGCTTGTGTCCAGCTTTGACTAAGGGGACCAGCTTGTTTGCTTATTTTGAATTTTCAAATTTTATTTATTTATTTATTTGAATTTTGATGACCGGTAGGCTCACTGAGACAAGACAGTCCCTTTTTCAGTGGCGACCCGAGGAATCTAAGCATTCTACAAATGATAGACATTAAACATAGTAGATGGACAGTAAACATAGTACCAACAGTGGTACAAACAGTAGTAACATTAACAAGTAGAAATATTAAACAATTTGATGCAGTAAGTACATAAGACAGAGAAACATCATACACTTCAGGGCATAAACATGATGTGTAACAGCCTTTACATGATCAAGTTTCTGGTTATATTTAATTGCAAGCCTTATGACTCAGCTGTGGGTCAGTTAATCACCATGGGTTTTCTGGCAACTAATGACTTGTACAAGACGGCCTTATTTCCATTGTCAGCACTGTGCTGGGTCTGTGTGTCTAGACTCCTCAGTTTAAGTCTCCATGCATATTCCCTTGTGCATTGTTAAGAAACTAGCAACAGGGGAGAGGCTGATTGAAGTAGATCTGTCTGGCGGACTAAAACAAAAGATGTCAAAATGTGGCACAGCAAAAGCAGGAAAAGAGGACAACAAGGCAGAATTATTTTAAAAACATAAATTAGAGAGTGTTTGCTGAAAATTAGAATGGATTGGGATTAGCGATAGGAAAATATTGCATGCAAGCTAAGAGTTGCATTGACAAATAAACAGAATCCTTTGAGTTAGACAAAAAAATACAGAAAAAAATGTTTTGTGTTGCAGAAAACAAACTTTATTAAGCACCTATTTCAAAGTACTATACAATGTTTAAAGCAATAAAGCAAACATGAAAGATAATACATTGCAGTAGTGTCAGTACCAGGATAACATACATGAACCCTTGCATTAAAGACTACATAAATGGGACATTGCTAAATAAGAGAAAAGACAAGTAGACTGAATTAACAGGAAAAAAAGTATTGACTGTCAAGACTTAATAGTAAAAGACAGACAACAAGGATTGAAATAAACCATACATGTTTACATTTTTTTTGATTGGATTCATTTCAAAGCCAGTGATATGAGTAAGCAAGTCATGAACTTGAGACTAATCCTATGCAAAATTTAAGTACAAAAACAGGAAACTTGTTCTGAGCACCCACTGTTGAGATAGAACATATCTTCTGTACTTTTGCATTTCTCTAAGTCGTGCCACAGTAGACATATGCCTCTGATGAACAGGAATACAGTAAGGCTTAGTCACCTCTCGGAAGATACATTTTGCCCATTACTTAGAATGTTAAAGGCAGGGTTTTCAGGCTTCCATATCGGGAATTTGTAATGCTAAGCTATTACAATGCTTCATAAAACAGACAAAAAAATGTTTATTTTTCTCTGCTCAATCCTTTTGATACCAACCTTGCCCTGCAGAAAACTAGTTTGATTTTTTTGATAATTTGTGTACTCCAGAAAATGATATAAGTAATTATCTGAATTATATAATTGTAGATCTGAAACATCATCACTGCGAGCTATACGAGAAGCTTGGCTGATTATCCCCGCTCAATCACCTTAACTTTAGCACTGGGTGCCTCGTGAGTAAAGTACTTAGCTCCGGCACCCCTCCGGAACTGGCCCGGTTTCTTGCTCCTGCTGACCTCTCCCCCTACCTGCTTAGATCCCAAGGCCCCGGCCTACTAAGTGTACCTACTTCCCGCACCAACATGGGGGACCGGAGTTTTGCTGTCCATGGCCCCAGGCTCTGGAACTCCTTTCCTGAAAGACTCCGTACTGCCTCCTCTCACAAGAGTTTCCGGACCTCCCTGTGGGATCATCTTAAGGTGGCTTCTCGCTGTGAATGTCCTAAGCCTCCTTAGCCTCCCGGTGTCCACTAGTGCCGGCTTCTTCTCTCCTGCTCTGGCGTCACCACTCTTGCGCTATGTCCTCGTCCAAATCCCCCCTCCCTTGCTTGACCGACGCTATGATGTTACTATGCTCATAATCCTCACCAGCCCTGTTGGTCATTGAATTTATCTCTAACTTATACCTTGCCCCAGCACTGTATCTGGGTGTACCTTCCACGTAAATGTAAAAACTGTAAAAATTGTCTTTTCTCCTGTTTTTGTACCTGAATGTATTCGTCTGAACCAATTACTGTATCAATGTACCTGTTGTACCCTTTTGTACTCTCCCGGGTCGTTCCTGAAAATAGGCATAAAACTTGTCTAGTGTACTTACCCGGTAAACAAAAACTAAATAAATAAATCATCATAGTTGCATACTTTTTAAATCAATTTTAATTTGTTTACTGATTTTCTCCTTGTATCCCTGGACCTCCAGAGCATTGTATCTTCTTTTGTGTGTGTGCCCGTATTATTGCTGTCAGTAAATGTAGAATCTAGCATGAATTTGTCAACATAACGAGGTTATAGCTTGCAGAATTCCTATACTGTGAGAAAAAACAAAGCTGAATAGCATACTGTGCATTCAATAACTAAACGTGAATTCCAGAGTGAAATAAACATGACTGATAGGAGGGTGTGATGGAGTGCTTCACCAGAAAGTGTTATAATAGATTCAGCTAAGATAAAAGGACATTCTAGCATATTATATGATGGGGCTAGTATATATAGCTAATGATATCATGTAGATTTAATTCAAGTACTGAAGTTGGATTTTATTAAATATGTTCATGGTCTTATTTCATTTGTAAACTGTTCTTTAAAATGTAGCTAATTTAAGTAAAAGTGTTTGCCAGTCCATTAATCTGATTTCCATCTTCCAGTTTTATGGTATAATCGCTTTAGCCACAATACAAGCCTTGAGTAGCCAGAGTTGATTAAACTCAACCGGTTTTCCTTGTCATAGAATAAATCCAGGATCCAAACATGCAGAAACTGAGCTATTCACACTGTAGCATCTGCTTGCAGATTGCATCTGCAAATATTCCTAGAACAGATGATAAAAGATACCATGGGGCTGTGTACATCTGCGGCATCTGGGAATTGCCTCGCCCCTGTTGTGTGTACTCTATCTAGCTGGTGTCCAGCACAACTAGTTGACTCTCATAAATTTAGTTTGCATTCCTTGGAGGCTGCAGATGTATTTTTGGTACACCACTTGCCACAGTGGTGCCCCACTCTCTTTCATGTTTTAATGTAGCAGCAGGGATCACACCAGCACAACATTAAAGGGACAACAAACCTTGATTTTTATACTGTAATTGCAAATGTGGATATGTGTGAAGATTATTTAATATCCCCATTATACTGTTTCTTATGTTTGTATTGAGACAGTCCTATTTTGTCTTTATTTAGGGCCACTTGTTAATACTGCCTTTTTTACGCCCAATATATATATTTTTTTTATTACTGAACCTAGTAACATCAGTTAAAATGAAGCCTACAGAGTGAATCTTTTCATGAAGGGGTTCCACACAACGGTCATCAACTTTCTTTTACTTTCAGCAGTTGACACAGATTTAAAACACTGGCATGCCCTCTTCTGTCCATCACAGGGTGGGCAGCAGTTTTAGTGATTTATGTATTTATGTATTTAGTTTGTGTTGACCAGGTAGGTGCACTAGACAAACAGTTGCCTATTTTCAGGCAAGACCCAGGAGGAGTACATACAGCAAACTGAAGTACAAACAAATCAACAGATTCTGAGATGTCAACATACAATAAGCGACAAGGCAAGTCAAAGCATTTAAAGCAAGATCCAATTAGAAATGAGGAATACAGACAGTCATAGGAGAGATTCAGAGTTTTCAACCGTACGAAAATCATCAATTCAGGTCAGGCAGAAACATAATCCAAGTCTGCAGTTAGGTTCACATGCATATGATAAAAAGTAAGGCATTTAAGACAGAGTACAAAGTAGGGTACAGTTTCTCAAATTATAGCATTTCATTCAGTTACTCACTGGTAATGAGACAAAGAACCTCCATGCGCAAGCACTGAGACAATGGTTATGAGGCCTAGGTACAGGAACAGGTATATGACTGTATTAAGTAGGTTCGGAGCATCTTCTGAAGAGTGCCAGCAATAGTGCATTGTCTAATGGTTGAAGGGACCTTATTCCAGAGTTTCGGGGCAGTTACTTCAAAGCATGATGTGCCGTATTTCATTTTAACACTGGGAGTAGAGAGTAGATCCTGTTCTGTAGTATGAATAGTCTCCCACTTTTCTTACGTTTATTTGCTTCTGTACCAGTTGGGGTGCCTAAGATGATATGGACAAGAGGGAGGAAAGCCTGATCCAAATTTTTATGGCATAACACCAAACCACGACTCCCTTGACAGCTTATAGTGACAGGGCATCAGGGGGATTGGTTGACCTAATCTTCCACATAAGGAATAATGTATGGGCGGCCATACACAACAAACCTGTGTTTCTATTGAGGGGTTGAGACAACAGTGTATCGACCTCAAAAGTGATGCTTGAGAGATCCATGCTGTTTTCTCCACCCCAAGATAGAAACATAGGGTGGGGTGTGTATGACTGTCCATAATTTATTTTTTATAGTATTGAGTTTTAAGGACCAAACAAGTCCTTAGCGTGGGGCCATGCTTGCACCTATGGCCTTTGGCAGTCAGTAGGAAAATATAAAAAAAATAAAATAATCAGTTAATCGGATAGTTTTACAACAATCACACAGTCAGCACCTTGTGCGGCCATGACTCGCTGCCCTGATCAGCTCATTTTGTCAGACTGCTAGGATGGCTGTTTTGATGGGTGTCTGTTGGGCAGGACAGATCCAACTTTCCTGCTAGCTTCGCTCTGACCATGCTTCTTACTGCTGCAGCGACTAGCCACATTTAGCACTATGTGTGAGCTGTGCTGCTGAGAAAGTGAAAGCTGTGGGAGTCGGTGCAAGGGAGAGACGCTGGTGAGCTGCTGGTCGAACATGCACAAAAACTTTTAGAATGTGCACAACAACTTTAGAGACATACCCAATTTCCATAGATAAGCCCAAATCTTATCCTATAATATTATTACGCATGCTAATTGCAGTAACTCCAGGCCTTCTTACAACAGGATGAAGCCTTAGGCTGAGTGACTGTAGCATGAGAGGAGCATGTAAGGGAAAAAGTGTTCAATAAAATAGACACCAACACAATTGGGAATATCCTAAAACCACTGGTCGAAAACACTGCTAACTGCATGGCTTCAGTCAAGACAAGAGGGCATCAGTATAGGTATATATAGGTTCACCCCAATCAGGATGGCAGAAGGATTTCTGCCTGGTAAGATGAACCCGCCATACAAGAGATGGGACAGGCAGTATCTGGGCAGAAAAGGACAGCTGTATGTAGAAGATAACTGGACCCATTTGCACTCCTACGGGGGAACACCTACTACCGTCAACAGACTTTTACTGTTACCTACAGGTGTGGCATTTCCTCATCTCGAATCCACAAAAGAAAGACTATGCTACAGGAGGAACTAGATCCCCTACGGCAACTGTTGGGGGAATTCTGGAGCCCACCTGTTATCCTGACTTCATAAATTCTGTGCATAACCCCAACAGTAGATATAGACTAGGTAGTAGCAAGAAGCAGGAGTCTTCCTGACTGGAAGAATAAGAGAAATGTTGGCAAAATCAAAACGACCACCACATCCAGCTCTTAGAAAGAGCACGAGTGGAAGCTTGGTTAACTCCTCAGGTCCTGACTCTATCCACATGGCATGCTGCATTTAATCAGCTCTATAGAATGGAGCAAATAACACACTCCTGGGTGTCAAGACTGAACTCGGGCTCCTTGCACTAGAATAGGTGGCTGCTGCACATGATGAGGAAAGATACCAGACTCCCTCTACTCCTGTCTGAATGGTGGGGGTTGCCCCTCACATGCCTGCCTACCCTTGACCCCTCCATGGGGGGGGGGCAGAAACCCTGGACTCCCCCGATCAAATTTTTGCCTTAAGTATGAGTCTTCACAACATGTAAGTACACAGCTCCTCAGCAGTGGAAGAGGAGTAAACTGATTACAGTAACTGCCTTCTTGCCCTCCCCCATATGCTGTACCTAAGGGGTGGAGGAATTTCAAAGTCATAATAACCTTTCCTTCTCTGCAACCGAACCCATGTAATGATGACAATGTGGAACGCCAAATGTTGCTTTTATTTTTTATGTACAGCACTGGAACTTGCAGGCATGGAAAATTTGTTCAATAAAAATGTTATTAAAAAACACACTACAAAAGTGTAAGTGGCAAGTCAGGCAGTGTAAGAGGGGACACTGGTGCTACCCTATCTGGGGTAGCATATTATTGCAAGTTGTAATTAGTAAAGACAGACTGTGTAAAAGGATTATAGAGACACCCTATCTGGGGTAGCATATTATTGTAAATTGTAACTGGTAAAGACAGGCATTGTTTATTTCAAACGTTTTGCCAGGCGAGACACACTGAGATGGTAACAGCTCATTTCCAGATGCGTCGTTTTGGGGGGGGGGGGGATTCTGAGTAGAAGCAAAGATACAGAAGTAAAAAAAAAAAATATAAATAGTACAAATAAAAGGTAGTAAGCATCAAACTTAATGTGCAAAGGCAAACGATACTGCGTAAGTAGGTACACATTGATGCATAAAGTGCTGAGGGCAAACAATTAAAGCAAAATGCAATGAAGGGTTTATGGTGCAATGATTGCAAATGAGGGTTTAAGAGGGAGCAATATTAATCTGGGTGTACGGTGAAAGGGGAGCAGAGAATGTAGGGTGGCGTGCAGCAGCCCAGGACTGAGTACTGGGTCAGCTGCAGGTGTGTACAGGGATTCGAGAGACTACTGTAGGGGTTTTGTAAGAAACCTAATTTCGCCACACTATTCTAGTTGGTACAAATACACAGTGATGCAGGTGTGACATGAAGGTGGGATGGGGGGGGGAGTGCAGCGGGTATGGGAATGGGACATCGCTAAAGAAAGCCTATTTTGGCCATATAGTGGTAGTAGAGGATTGTAATATGCCAGATGTGGACTGAAACATTAAAATTGTGGCAAGTACTAAGAATCCGCCTCTGATGGATGCATGCCAAGAGGTGTTCCTAGTTTTGATGGTCCAGGGCCAGACAAGTGAAGGGGCTCTGCTGGATCTGGTACTCGCCAACAGTGAGAGGATCAAAAATGTGGTAGTCCAAGAAACACTTGGTTCTAACAACCATAAAACAGTGGCATTGGAGGTCCAGATAGGGACTGACAAAAGGACACACACAGTAGGAGTATGAGACTAAGAAAAAGCAGATTTAACAGGATGAGGGGACTGTTGGAAAGAAGTATGAGGAGAATTGGACAGGTAGAAGGCGTAGAGGAAAAACAGGAAGAATTTAAAAAAGCGGTGCTAGAGGGGGCAAGAAAGCTCATTTCAGGGCATTCAAAGGGGAAAAGGACAAGGATCCCACTGTGGTTCACAGCCACAGTACAGATGGCAGCAAGAGCCAAATAGCTGAAAGGAGATAAATCTATGGGACATGACAGATTACATCTGAGGACACTTAAGGAGGTGGGATGATAGGGTCACTTGCAGACATATTCAACTACTCACTGGCCACGTGGTTGGTCCCTAGGAACTGGAAGACCATCTCTGTACACAAGAGTGGAAGGAAGAAAGAGCCAGGGAACTACATACCTGACAGCTTGGTATCTATAGTGGGAAAACTTATGGAGTCAATATTCAAGGAGAAGCTAGTGGACTTCCTGGAGGGCAATGGGCTACAGGACCCCAGAAAACATGGGTTCATGAGGGGAAGGTCTTGCCAGATGAATCTGATTGCCTTCTTCGACTGGGTGACCAGGGCAGTGGATAGGGGACAGACAGTTGATACAGTGTACTTAGATTTCAGCAAGACCTTTGACTCAGTCTTCACAGGAGAATGGTCAAGAAGTTAAGGGACTTCGGGTTGAAGAAAGATGTGCAACTTGGGTGGAAAATTGGCTGAGGGAAGAACACAATGGGTAGTGGTTAATGGGGAGTTTTCACAAATTTGGGGGGGGGGAGAGAGATAACAAGCAGAGTTTCACAGGGTTGGTGCTTGACCTCATCCTTTTTAATGTGTTCACAGGGGAAGGTATCAAGGGCAAGATCTGCCTCTTTAAAGGTGACACAAAGATCTGTGCAAGGGTGGACAAGGAGGTAGGGATAAGGGAACTCTGGGAGCTGCTGGGCAGCTTGGAGAGCTGATCTAAGATTTTGCAGCTGGGCTTCAGTGCTAAAAACTGTAAAGTGATGCACATTTGGAAAAGGAATACAAGAGAGCAGTATGAAAGAGGGGAGCTGGAAAGCACCGTAGAGGAAAAAGGACTGTACGAGATGGCCTAAAAACAACCGCACACTGCAACAGAGCCATGGGTAAGGCAAACAAAATGAACCCGGTAAACAAAAACTAAATATACAGGATTCTGAGGTGTATAGGGAGGGGGATAAGGAGTAGAAACCAGGAGCTGGTTCTCCAATTGTACAGGTCACTGGTGCAACTACATCTGGAATACTGTGCAAAGTACTGGAGTCCACACCTGAGGAGAGTGGAAAGTGGATGCAGGGCAATTAAGATGGTCCAGTGACAAGTGGGAACAACATACAAGGAAAGGCTGCAGGACTTGAATATGTGCACCCTCAAGAAAAGGAGGGCAAGGCTGTTACAATCAAGACATACAAGTACCCGCATGAGATAAATAGGGTGGACGCTAAGGGACTTTCCTCTCTGAGCTCAAATACAGGTACAAAAGGGAATTCAAACGCCGGGGGGTTGGGGGGTGAGATTCAAGAGAGACGTCAGCAAGCACTTTTTCAAAAGAGTGGTAGACAAGGAGAACACGCACAGGCCAAATCAGTGAGCAGCTTTAAACCGGGATGGGACAGGCATATGGGATAACTTAGAAAATGGGTGGCAGAAATAAAGGGACGTGATGGCCTCTAGGGCCAGTACAGATAAGTGAGACAGGGTGGGCAGACTGGAAGAACCAATGGGCCTTTGGCTGCCATCAGTGTCTATGCATCTATATTAATTGTGCTCTGTTGTGTGACAGAGGAACTAAAACATTCACTGCAATGCTTCTTTTTCTGGGGAATATGATAGTTCCATAAAAATTGGATGTACTATATACGTATCATGGTATGCCGTTGCTACAGTGATGTTATGAGAGCTAATCAATTACATTGAATCAGCTGCAGCTACTGCATTGTGAACTAGGTGTATTCCACACAGGTTGTTTACATCGACTAACAGGGTAGGTTATTAGGGTCGACAGGTGTGTGATGTGTGCTAGCCAGTACTGTGAGTGTGGTGTTCGTGCCTATGGGTGGAGTGTTGACCAGGTCGGTGCAGTGCCGCTGGAGTGGGAAGGGCTTCTGCTGTCCCAGCTGGGTGTCTAGATGAGTTAGCAATAAGGAGCACATAAACATCGTTCTAGGGACATGGATATGTTGTTCATCCACACTCATTGGCAGGTATCCTTGCCGCTTTAAATCTTGCCGGAAGGTCTTCAAGCTTGCTCCTCCCACCCACCCGGGTGGTATAACTCTCGGCTCCGCCCCATGACGCCAGATCTTCCTTACCGCTTGGAAGCTCAGGTTCCCTCCTTAACGCTCTGCGTTTGAGACTGGTTCCTATTTCTCCGCTTATGGATTTAAAATAATTTATGTAAAAGACTTAGTCTTCTATCCCCGCGGGCCGCGATGGACAAACCGACCCCGGATTTCGGAGATGCCCATGCGGGCAGAAGATGTCTCGGATGGATCCACACCCACGTGGTGTCTACTGCTTAGGCCTTGAGCACGACCCGCAGGCTTGCGACCTGTGCTCATCTCTTCTCGGCCTACGCCCCTCAAGACCGTGCCGCCCGATTGCAACTGGGCCGCCCCGAGAAGCGCTTCCTCCGTGAAGTCCAAGGAGGCCGTTGGCGGTGTCCGCAGCGGGCGGGTTTCGGGCGGATCAGCTCGAGCGGATGGTCGCCTCAAGAGGAGGCGGCGCGGCCGTATCTTCCTCGGCCGCGCATTTATCCCGCTCTCTCTGGGCTCTTCACGGTCCTTTAAGGAGCTTTGTCTGTCCCTTCCACTAAAGGAGAAGGGCCTACGTCTGCGGACCTTATTCTCGGTCCAAAAGAGGGACAGGGTAAGTCCTCCGCCGACGCCTTGGGAGCGGAAAGGTCCCTCTCCCCGGTCGCCGACCGCGCTAGCCGTCGATCACCGCTTCGCCACTGGCCTCACGGTGTCCCCTGGCCAGGTCAGTTGACCGAGACTCCTACCGATGAAGTCGAGATTTTCTCGACCCATTGGACGGGCTGTCGCCTTTAGCACCGAGATTACCTTCCCGTTCCCCGGGAGGGGTTGAGGATCCCGTGGGCTCGCTGTGCCTCCGTGTTCGGAGCCTCGGATGGACCATCCGAGCCAAGGGAGTGCCGGTTCCGCCGACACCTCCCCGCACCGACCTCGGAAATTCCGGACTCTGGTCCGGACCTCTTCGCGTCCAGCTGATCCCCACCGTCATAGGCGGTCTCGGTCTCGCACCGCTGTAAGCGGGCGCCGCCGCCGCTCCCTCGCCCTCCTCCTCGGACGAGGGAGGCTTCGGGCGTGAATTACGTCGACGGCACGAGGACCTTATGTTGCAACAGCTCCTCCTGGCCGGGAGTAAGCCGACCCCGTCGCCTTCCCCGGCCATTAAGTGGCTGTCACCGGAGCGGCCGACACAACCCCTCGACTTATCCGAGGAGCCTATACCCAGGCCGGTTGTTCAGCCAAAACCAGCTGCTCCACCGATTCCGGTGGAACCTCCGCCTCCACAGCCACCAATTGGGGCTCCGACCAAGGATTCTCGGTCGGCTAAGGGTCTACCCCATCGGCTGTCAGTTACCCTCACTCCCGACCGACCTCGGCAGGTGAAGGGTGGCTCAGGCCAGAGGCAGCTCTTCGAGGACTCTTCCGAGTCCGAAGATGATTCCTCCTTTTTCTCCAAGCGACTGGACTTGGAGTCTTCAGGAGGTCAGTCATTGGACGATAGCCCGTCGTCCTTCCTAGGACTGCTTCGGCTCATCTCGGAGTCCACCGGGATGGAGCTCGAACCCGTTTCCAAACGGGCCAGGTATCCCCTCACGGAGATTCTGGACCGAGGGGATTCTCCGGCGGAGGCCTTTCCGTGGCGAGGCCATAGTGGGTCCGCACTGGAGCTTTGGTAGCGCCTCGCTTCCTGCCCTGCGCCCGCCAGGATGGCTAGGAAGATCGCGGTCCCCACCGGTTCCCTGTCCGGTTTTTGAACACCCTCTGCTGAGGGGTTGGTTACCGACAGCCGCTTCCGGCAACGCCAGGGGATGTGGACAAACCTCCTGACAAGGAGTCCAAGAAATTGACTATGTCACGGCAAGTCTACGCTGACGTCCTCTCTCGCCTTCGCCAGGCCAGTTCGGCCGTCCTCATGGCACATTTTTCATGCCCTGTTGGGCTCCCCTGATGAGGTCATCCTCATCTTCCCGCCGATCTGCAGACTACGTTAAGCAGGTGCGACCAGGGCAGGGTAGTAGCCAAACAGCAGCTCCAGACTGCTTTGGATATAGGGGACTCATGTGCTAGATCGGTGGCGGCCGCAGTGGCTGTGCGTCGATGGCTTGGCTGAGGATATCCACCTTTACTGATACCCAGCACAAGTTGGCGGATGTTCCTTTTGGGACTGACCCTTCGGCCCTGGGGTGGAAGGTCACCTGCAGAGGATCGAAGTCCAATGCTACCTTGGACTCGGCCTCTTCTGCTCAGAAGGACAAAGCCCGCAAGCCACAGCCCAAGCCCTTTAGGTCCTTCTGTGCCCCCCAGCCTTGACCCAGCAACGTCAGGGCCAGCAGGCTCGGCCTTGGCATCCCAAACCCAAGCCGGCTTCCTCTAACAGGAGGCAGGAGAAAGGCCCAGGAGGTCCCTCGGCGGTCCCTCCTCCAAGCCTGCCCAGTGACGGGCTGAGGAGTCGCCTCATTCCCCGCCACCTTACTCCTGGGTCCCCCTGGGGGACGGCCCGCACTTGTTCCGCCTGGTCCGCTGTTACCACGGACATGTGGGTCTTTGAGGTGGTGGGAAGAGGCCTGCCTCTGGAATTGAGCAGGCACCACCCTTCAGAGCTGCCGCCCTCGGGGGCTTGGATCCCAGCCTCACTGGCGGCTCTGCCGAGCTGACATCGCCTCCTCCTCCAGAAGGAGGTGATAAGAGAGTGGTGGACCTCCTTCAGACCCAGGGTTTGTGTCCAGGTACTTCCTGGTTCCAGGCGGACGGGGCTGGCGCCCCATTCTCGACCTACACAACCTAAACAAGTTCCTAAGGTCTCGAACCTTCAGGATGGTCACTCTGCTCAGATAATACCATCCTTGAACGCGGCGTGTGGTTCTGCCTCTGGACTTGCAGGACGCGCTTTTCACGTCCCTATCCGTCCGTCTCACCAGAGATTCCTTCGCTTCCGAGCGGAAGGATCCCTCTTCGAGTTCCAAGCCATGCCCTTCGGCTTGTCTCCAGCTCCCAGGGTCTTCACCAAATGCATGGCAGTGGTGACAGCATTCCTGCGGCGCCGAGGGGTCCGGGTGTACCCTTACCTGGACGACTGGCTGATAGCAGCTCCCTCCAGGAAGGAGGCGGAGTGGTCCAGAGATCTGGCCCTCCAGGTCTGCTCTCAGCTGGGCCTCCTTATCAACGAGGCCAAGTCGGAACTCGAGCCGAAGCAGGTGATTCTATTCATCGGGGCACAGCTCGACTCTCTTCGAGCCAGAGCGCGGCTCCCGGCGGACAGGGCCGAGGTTCTTTCCTCCTTTGCCCGATCATTTCTGGTTGGGCAATTGCGCCCTGCCCGGGACTTCCTGCGCCTCCTGGGTCTCATGGCGGCCTGCACCAGCGTGGTCCGTTGGGCCGCTGGAACATGCGTCCCTTCAGTGGGGACTGGCCAGCCAGTGGTCTGGCGCTGCGATCCTTTGGACCAGCTTGTGTCGGTGACACAGGGGATGTGAGACGCTCTCCAGTGGTGGACCGTTCCAGATCATTTGCAGGAGGGCATCCCGTTCGTCCGCCCCGAGCCGACGGTCTCTCTATCGACCGATGCCTCTCTGATGGGTTGGGGTGCCCATCTGGGGGAACACCGGGCTCATGGCCTCTGGTCCCCGCTGGAGTCCCGATGCCACATCAACCTGCTGGAGCTCCGAGCGGTCCGCCTAGCTCTCACCGCCTTTGCTCCGTTCCTCCGGGGTCAAGTGGTCCGAGTCCAGACGGACAATACCACGACCATGTACTATCTAAACCGCCAGGGCGGACGCTGGCCCATGCTTTTATGCAAGGAAGCTCTGATTTGGTCACTGTGCAGCCTGGAGGCGGATCTCCTAGCCATTCACGTGGCAGGAGCCTCCAACACCCTGGCCGATGCCCTGAGCTGGATAGGGGCTGCATCCCACGAGTGGTCTCTCCTGCCGGAGGTAGTACAGCATCTGTTCTCCCATTGGGGCACACCTCAGGTGGACCTGTTTGCCTCCAGGGAGAATGCGAAGCTGAGTCTGTTCCATGCCCGCCCCCCTCAGCAGGGCTCGCTGCAGGGGGATGCCTTCTCGAGGCAGTGGACCCCGGGCCTCTTTTACGCCTTTCCCCCATTTCCCTTGATCCACAAGGTGCTTCTCAGCGAGGAGGGACAAGGCGCGGGTGATTCTGATAGCCCCAGACTGGCCTCGCCAGTTCTGGTACCCAGATCTCCTCAGTCTCAGCTCCAGGACTCCGGCAGCTTCCAGCTCGCCCGGACCTGCTCTCAGTCAATCAGGGAAGGTGTTCCATCCGGACCTTCAATCCCTGCACCTGACGGCCTGGTTCCTGAGCGGCTAGAGTTCCAGGCCTTGGGTCTTTCCGACGAGGTCCTCAATGTAGTTGAGGCGCCCCGTAGAGTCGACCAGAAAATGTTATGCCTTCAAATGGAAAAGGTTTTCCATTTGGTGTCAGGCAAGGGCTTGGACCCTTCCTCCTGTTCTTGGCAAGCATCTTGGACTATTTATGGTCCCTTTCTAGTCAAGGGCTTAGGTTGGCGACCCTAAGGGTGCACCTGGCAGCCATCTCTGCTTACCGGGCGCGGGCCGGGAAGCAGTCGGTGGCGCAGGAGAAGGTGGTCTGGCGCTTTTTCAAGGCCTTGATCACATTTTCCTCCAGTGCGAGAACCCTCACCTCCGTGGGATCTACTGCTGGTACTGGCAGCCTGCGGGCAAGCTTATCGAAACCTATGCACAGGTGTGCTCTCTCACCTGTCGTGGAAGACCGCTTTCTTGGTGGCTATCACGTCAGCCAGAAGGATGGGAGAGCTCCAGGCGCTTTCCATCGAGTCTCCTTACCTGGTCTTCCACAGGGACAGAAGGTGTCCTGGCGCCCCACCCGAAATTCCTTCCGAAGGTGGTGTCGGAGTTTCACCTTAACCAGGTGTTGACTCTGCCGGTGTTCTACCCCAATCACACCGGAGGTCGAATATAGGCTCCATACTCTGGACCCTAGAAGGGCGCTTATTATAAGGAGCGCACGGGCTGAAATTGGGAGAGGTTCGCCAGCTGTTTGTCACCACGCTGAAGCGCATCTGGCAGACCTGCAGCCAAGCGGACGATAAGCAGGTGGGTAACCTCCTGCATAGATCTCTGCTATAAGTTGGCGGGCATGGAGCCTCCCAGAGGGATAAGAGCTCATTCTACCCGCCATACTGTTGCAACGGTGGCTGCTTCCAGGGACGCCCCTATCCAGGAAATCTGCAGGGCTGCTACCTGGAAGTCAGCAACACCTTCATTACCCACTACCACATCGACCTTGAGTCACGCCGGGATGCTGGTTTTGGGCCCTCGGTTCTCCAGTCTCTTTCCCAAGTAAGTATTGGGGTGTGTGTCTTGCCTCCCTCCTCCCGGAGAACTGTTAGGAGTCTGCCAATGAGTGTGGATGAACAACATATCCATGTCCCTAGAAATACAGGTTACTCACCTGTAACAGGAGTCCTAGGAATGGTATATGTTGTTCATCCACACGACCCACCCGACCTCCCCGGCTTTGACGCACAACCTGAGCTTCCAGCGGGACAGATCTGGCGTCATGGGGCGGAGCCGAGAGTTATACCACCCGGGTGGGTGGGAGGAGCAAGCTTGAAGACCTTCCGGCAAGATTTAAAGCGGCAAGGATACCTGCCAATGAGTGTGGATGAACAACATATACCATTCCTAGAACTCCTGTTACAGGTGAGTAACCTGTATATCTGGTATCCATGTAGTATGTTATATTCATTTATGGGTGGTGTGCATTTTTATGTGTCGTTTGCTGTTCTGGCAGTTGTCGCTGTTGAGGATTTCGGCAATTTCTGGCAGCATTGTATTTGCTGTCAGGGTAATGTTGTCTCTGTAAGTGCTGTTTTTGTGCTGTGTTTTTGATGTCAAACCAGCTTGGTGGAACCATGTATCATAGGGATTTATTTCAAACAAGAATAAATTACTGGTTTGTTTCAGGAACAGTTTGTTTACCAAAAGTTACTATGTATGGAATTTTGTTACCAGTTCCATGACAGTAAGTAAAAAGACATTTAGCCTAATGACATTTTCCCTAATTCATTCAGCCTAACAGCATTTTGCCTAAAGTGATAACTGGTGAAAACAACCTCGACACCCACCGGCACTGTGACAGTAAGCGTGATACAAGGCAGTCGAGTGATAGATGAGGCTACCTTGTAGTTGTTAGCCACGGTGTTAGAGCAAATATCTTTTATGTGAAATGAGTATTAGGCTAAATGTCTTCTTGCTGTCGTGCTGCGTTTTTTTACCATATGCTTTTAGGGTGTACAATGGATCCAGAGGATTCTCTGCTCTTTGGCAAAGGCACCCAGGCATTTGGTTCTGTGTTCTTATGATGATTACATGGACTGTTGAGAAAATATACAAAATAGGATGTAAAAACTTCCTTTGTTAATTGGAACAAAGGCATGGGTTTGTCATCATGTCCCCATAAATACCTTGACTTAAGACGTCACCGTTATAAACCAGTGCCACTTCAGGGAAAGAGTGGCATGGAGAGAAGGGCATTTTGCCCAGGCACAGGAGGACATTCTCTAGTTTCAGTGTGACAGATCCCAGTCACAATGGCAAATTCACACACACAACGTTTTTTTTTTTTTGGTAAACTTTCTTTGTCCACCTCGCTCCAGTGGGACGCTTGGAGCACCTATATCTTGCACAGCCTGAGGTCCTCCTGATCCAGTGCTCCGCTGCCAAAACTCTTCCCCCCAACTCTGCCAACCAGCCTGCCCCCGGCTCTGAGCCCCCGAGGTGGGACCGCTTTTTTTAAACTCCTCCAGCACTCTACAATCTAGAGGGGCCGTCAGGGAGTGGAGGAGAGTCAGAGACCAGCCAGGTCAGACCTGGTGGAGGGCATGGGGGTTGTCCAGTGGTCCAACCTTTGCCTGTCTGGGACAGCAATTAAGTCTTTATGTACAGGAATTGCTGCCCCCCCACAGTCACTTTTTTTATGCCTGGTAGTCTAGTGCCCCCCGGTACTGTGTTCAGACCTCCCCATTCCACCATCCCCGATAGCCTCAAGACTGCGCCCCAGTATTTCACCGCCACTTACTTCCGGTGCTGTCCCCTGTCTCACACAAGGACAGTCAGAATTGCAATCAGTTGTATTTGCATGAGACAGCATCCAGCAATGGAGGAGAAAATACTGGACCACTGTCTCAAGGCTATCTGTGTCAGGGGTCATTGGGATCAGGGAAGGGGGGGGAGGAAAGGTCAGGACTCTGTACCAGGATGGGGTGGCCCATTAGGCTACCAGATATTAGTAAAAAATAAGTAACGAGCAACGAGGTGTGGGCCAACCACTAAGAAAGTTGTTTTTCAAACCAGAAGCAGAGGTTATGGAGGGGGGAACCACTAGCAGCAGGAATTTATTTATTTATTTGCTTTTTAACCGGGTAAGCATGCTAGACAGCCAAGTGCCTATTTTCAGGTGCGACCTGAGACAGCAATGCACAGTCAGTGAAATCAACACTATGTTTTATGTTGTTTTTAAACTGATGAGAGCTGTAGCGCAGCTGCAGGGGGGGCAGTCAACCCCCCCCCAGGCATCTGGCTGTGAAACTGGCGCCCCTCACCAAGACCTGTGCCCAAATTCCCGTCAGCATCTTTCTAAGATACGTTGACCAGGTACCCCGATTTTACAAGGGCATTCCCAATTTTCATTGCCCTGTCCCAGTGTGCCAACATTATTTTTTAAAATCAGTATTTTGTTGAACCTTTAAAGTAGCAGTGTTGCCACTGGCCTTAAACTTTTAAGATTTGCTTGCCTTAGTTGTCTTGCCCTGTGGGTGGAATCAGACGCTTTCTGCGTGCCTGCCTGCCTTCTAGCTAGTCACTAGTCTTTTTCCCATCCTCTGAGACCCAGACCCACGTATCAAACAGCCAGCCTTTCACCATGATTGCTCTACACTTAACATAAACCTCTGTGGATTGCTCACTGAGAGAGTGCACACACCATCAAAAAAAGTCTAATGTCACCAATGTGACCACATAGTCTGGCACACACACAACAGAGATCAGCACCGGTCAGAGTCTGCAAATTGGAAGCTTGGTGCATGCATGCAGTGTGCTTGAGGCCAAGGTACAGTGTCTGCTGTGTGAGATAATGGGTAGCATGATGGGTACTCTCCTGCTTTGTTGTGAGTCGTCTTTTTCCATTATTTTTCTGGACCAGTGCCTTATTAATATAACTAAAACTTAAATTCTGAGGTTGGGTTGGAGGAGAAACAGGAGAAGAGGTGGGAGCGTGAGGTAGGGGGTCCATGGGAACAGGAGAAGCCTGAAGCCGGAAAAGGACTGACAACTGCTGAATGAGAGAGAGGAGGTGGGGAGGTGGTGTGAGTCATATTAGTGAGTAAAATTTTTGTAAAAAAAAAATTACATTTTTAAAGTCTTTAAAAAAAATCCTGAGAAGACAAGAGAGCCAGGCTAGGAGGTCAGAGGAGCGTAAAATGTGGCCCATGTCACACAGATCAGGGCTATCAGTCTTTCACATGAGGCATTAAATCAAGGTCCCATTTACCTATTCTGGTGGTAGTTCAGGTGGACGTTAAAGTTTCCATGGCACTTCTCGAAAAGAGATGGGGAATTTCCCCGGTATCCCGGCCAGATTTCCCCCAGTTCACTAAAAATTACCACCAGCGGCTTAATCTGGTTCAGTTTCAATTGGTTACCATCTGTATCCACCTCCCCACTCCCGTGTCGCCCCTGAAAAATGGACTTCTACTCTCAGTGGGCCTACCCGGTCAACAAAATTCCAAAAATAAATACCAGCTGTGAGACTCTCTAAGAGAAAGAGGGTGGTCATTGGGGTCAGTTTAAAAAAAAAAAAAAAAAAGCATTTTCTCATCTGAACCTCATTGTGTCCTAGTCACTGCCTGGAGTCATCAGATCAAGATCCTTAGTGTGTCCGAGGACGACTGCAGACGTCAGCTGAATGGTCCCTGTGTGCTCTTGCGACATCTGGAGACGTTGGTAAAATATTTTAATATTACTTGCCAGCCAATCCACACATGGCTTATTAACCCACTCTGGGTGATGCTTCACATGTTAAGCCTCTTGGGATTGGCTTGCAAGTGTAGGGGTCCCATTTAAAAATCTCGTGAAAACCCTGTTTGTATTGCTGGTGTCCTCACTTTGCTATTTGCATTACGGTAGTGCAGTATTTGGGCTTTGAATTGCTGTGCGTATAAGATTTCACCGAACAGTCACAGTTTCAGGTTTGTGATATTTTTTAAAGTTTATTTAGTTGCTGTGCAGTGTTATTGAATGTTTTTCTATGCTGTGCTTTTTTATCAGAGCCGCGACACCGAGAAGCTGGAAAAGCTGAACCGAGAAGCTGGAAAAGCTGAATTATCTTGGTCACACCAGTCTCCCATTTTTTGGTTTTTTTGTTTCATGCCGGTTGTCTGGGCATAGCATTGATTTCGCGTTTTGTGTGGCATTGTGGAGAGAACACCAGTACCCTGAGCACGTCGGTACCCTGAGAGCCATGTTAGTGAGAAGCTAAAAAAATGGCTCCCAGTCACTGCTCTCATTCTTAGCTCCTCGTTGTTTTTTTTTCTTTCCTGCCTGCCTGGTGTTTTTTTGCCTCCTGTAAGTCATTTCAGCTAAAGGAGGTAGTGCAGTATTCGGGCTTTGAATTGCTGTGCGTGCAAGCTGGAAAAGCTAAATTACGGCTTCTCGGTCACTTCAGTGTCCCTTTTTTTTTTTGTTTGTTTCATGCCAGTTGTCTGGGCATAGTGTTGGTTTCGTGTTTTGTGTCGAAATAATTGCTCCCAGTCACTGCGGCTCTCATTCTTAGCTCCCTGTTATTTTTACCTTGCTTCTTTCCTGCCTGCCTGGTGGTTTTTTTTTTGCCTCCTGTAAGTCATTTCAGCTAAAGGAGGAAAACGAGGAGCGATTCTATTTTCGGCCAGATTCTTGCTGCCTTGCTGTGTATTTTTGTACTGTAGATAAGTATGGGTCCCAGTCAAACTCCCCGTTATTTTTTGGTTCTTTTGAGCTAAAGGGGGATTGTTTAGTGGTTGTCTTTCTGGCTATCCTGGCTGTCCTGGTATGGATGTCGTCTGCAGATAAGGGTATTTGTGGGTTCATTCACCAAGTCATTGCTGTATGTGTCCTTCCCTTTGGATAGGTGTTGGTTTTGAATTACAGGTGGTTGTAAGTTGAAGAAGTGGAAGGGGGATCACTGCACATTTTGTGCTGGGGCGGTATCTCGGAGAGTGTAGGGAGGAGAACACCAGGGAAGATTTCTCTTGTATTGTGTAATCCATTTTGTGGTATGGCACTGTGTGTTTGCTGGTCGGAGGGTGTGTGATGGTAAAGGTGGTTGGAGCCCTCAGACAACAGGCACCATCACACAAAAAGGAGTTTCATGGTCTCCACCCTGTGGCTACCACAGGCCACCAGGGAATCCATTTTGTAGGATGGCGCCATATGTTTGACGGTTGGATGGAGGACCCTGACAGCATAGCAGCCATTTTGTGTGCTGGTGTCAGGTCTCGGAGGGAGGGGGGTCACCCAGACAAAAGGCATTGATGTTTGTGGGATGGTGGCGGGTGATGCAAGGCCTGGCACCATCCAACAAAGAGGAGTACCTGATTTCTGGGTGACCCCCCCTCCCTCCGAGATCTGACACCAGCACACACAATGGTTACCATGCTGTCAGGGTGTTGCATTCCACCTTCAAACACCAGGCACCATCACACAAAATGGATTCCCTGGAGTCTCGTGGTCTCCGACCTGCGGCTAGCTGTTTCTGAAAGGCATGCTATAAATATAATGTCATTTTGTGTTGATGCCAGGCAAGAAAAGTTTGTTTTTGTTTGTTTTGCTGGGTCTGAGAGGGTGGTGGTAGGACCACTGAACACCAGGGAATGTTTGTCTTTTATTGTGCCTGCTAATGGAGAGTGTGGAGAACCGCTGTATACCCGAAAACCATTTTGTGGGATGGTGCCGGGGGTTTACATTGGGGTTGGAGAACCCAGAAACCTGGGAATCATTTTCTTGTGATGGCGCTGTGTGTTTGCTGGTTGGAGGGAGGTCCCTGACACCAGGGAATCCATTTTGTGCAAAGATAATGGGTTTCGGACGGTGGTGGGAGCCTCCCGACAACTGGGACTGCTGTTGGCGGGATGGTGCCTGGTGTTCCAAAACCCTGCACCATCCAGCAAACAGCGTTATGTTTTGTCTGTGCACCTCCTCTCCCCAGGAGGCCTGGCACCATTGCACAGAATGGATTCCATAGTGCGAATGTCCTGACTTCCACCTTCAAACACACAGCTACATTCATGAAATGGATTCCATGGTTTACTCCCCCCCCCCCCCCACTGTAAAACGCCCTGCGGTTTGTCTTTTTTATTGTGCTGGGTAATGGAGCATTGTAGAAATAACTGATGTGGGATGCAGCAAGTTTGTGTGGCTCGCAGTGCAAAGATGTGCCTGTATTTTTCTATTATAGAGACTGTGCGTGAACGTTCCAGAGATCGTTAGAACCGCCGGAGATTGTTAGAACATCGAGATCGTTAGAACCTCCAGAGAGATCATCCCGACACCGTCTCAGAATGTAATAAAGAGCACAGAGCAAATCAAACTGGAGAATATAGAGAGTGTCTACAATAATGACCTGCTGTGCCTGTTTGATAGTGCTAGTGATGAGGCAGAGGAATTTCGGGGTTTTGACACTTATGATGATTCCGACATCCAGGTGGACTTGATGTGTATGATGCCTTTGATTACACGGATAGTGAATTCAGTGAAGAAGATGATCTGCCCCTGGCCACGTTGCGCCGGAAGAGGCAGTCCTTGGAAAGTGAAGAGGATGATGTTCCACTAGCCATGCTATGGCGGCAGAGCAACTACATGGACAGTGAAGATGATCTCCCTTTGGCTAGGCTGCAGAATGCAAGTAGCCCTGTTGAAGTGGATGCTGCTGAATAACATGAGCAACTTTCAACACATCTGGATGCAGTTCGCAATGACGGTTGGACACATCTGCTACAGCCAGTGCATGTTGAAGACTTCAAGGAGCCTTTGGGTCCGGCCACAGTGATGGGTGCAGAGAAGACTCCCATGGATATCATGACCCTTGCATTTCCGCCGATACTCTATGAACTGATTGCTGAGGAGACAAACTGGTACAATGCCCGAAAGCAGGCAGAAGCAAATAAAGTGGACCCCCAATGGACTCCGGTGACTGCTTGTGACATAAAATGTTTTTTTGGAATACATGTCTGTTATGAAGGCGCCACACTACCGTATGTACTGGGGAAGCACTATCTCTATGGACGTCCTCCGATTTCAAAGGTAATGACCCGTGAGCATTATGAGAAGATTACGCAGTATTTACACGCAAACGATACCACACTGAATCCACCCAGAGGATGGGAAAATCACGACGAACTTCATCATGTGTGTCCCATCATGGAGCACATTCAGATGGCCTGCAAGATGGAGTACCACCTACACTGAGAAGTGTCAATCGATGAGGCCATGGTAGGATTCAAAGGACGGCTCTCATTCAAGCAGTACATGCGAAGTAACCCACAACGGTATGGAATAAAGGTATGGGTTCTTGCAGATCCTCACAATGGTTATGTGTCAGACTTCCAAGTCTACACAGGAAAGGTTTCTGGCACTGTGGAAGTGGGCCTTGGAGAGAGGGTGGTGACGGACCTGACTAAAGATCTGTGTGGCAAAAGACACCATGTGTATTATGATAATTTTTTCACATCGGTTCACCTGGCAAAAGAACTTTTGAATGTTGGCTTGTATGCGTGTGGCACAATACGTACCAATAGGGTTGGATGGCCTGCAGAACTTAACAAAGTAGCAATGAAGAAGAAAGACCATGGCCATTACGAACAGCTACAGGATGGATCACTCGTCGCCACAGCATGGAAAGACAACAATCCTGTTTTCCTTCTCTCAACTCATCATGACCCGACCTTACCAGCAACATCCGTGACCAGGCGACAAAGAAATGGCACTGAAGTATCTGTTCCCTGTCCTGAAGTGCTGAAGCAGTATAGCATGCACATGAATGGCATGGATGTCGCTGGCCAGCTTCGGGGCCAGTACCACAGTAGCAGAAAATCGAAGAAGTGGTGGATATATCTTTTCTGGCTTTTGTGGGACCTGGCATTAGCAAATGCTTTTACTTTGCTTCAAGAGTGTGTGCATCATGTTCAACGATCCAAGACCGGGAGGGTGAACAAGCATAGGCAGCTAAATATTCGCATTGCCCTCTCTGAGCACCTGCTGGAAGGGTACACCAATAGGAGACAAAGTGCCCCAGTTGCTGTAATTGAGCAGGATCCTGCTTCTGCTGGACTACACTACCCGATGAAAGGGAAGAAGGGTAGGTGCAGAAATTGTGCACTGAAAAAGCAATGCGCTAAATTGTGCACTGAAAAAGCAGTGCGCTAAACCATCATATATATGCCGCATGTGCAATGTACACATCTGTGTTGATTGTTTTCCAGAGTTAAAGTTGAACCAGCATAACATTCTGTGGTGATTTGCATATGCAGTCCATGATGCTTTGCATTGTGTGGGCATGTGTGATTTTGTGTTTTCCGGAGTATCACAACTACAGATAATGAGGCTCACACTAGTGACACAAAAGACTTGCCCCCAATAGTTCCTCTGCAGCTTCTCTGTGTGTACATGATGAGGAGTTTCAGGGGAAGGAGACAATGGTACCAGGAGGAGTTTGCGTGACAGACCGGCGACTGAGAGCTTGAGAGAGAGACCTGCAATTGAAAGCGCGAGACCAGCGATTGAGAGAAAGAGAGAGAGACTGGTGATTGAGAGAGAGAGAGAGATACCGGTGAGTGCGAGAGAGAGAGACCGGCGATTGAGAGAGACCAGAGTCTGCCATGTTAATAATAATAATAATAATAATAATAATAAAATTATTTGATTAAGCGCCTTTCAAATTTCAAAGCTGATTCTTCTTTCACTGTGTGTGGCGCTAAATATTTGGTTGAAGCAAAGTCCTGCCCAGGGAGGATGAAAACCGAAAGACACCAAATAGACCACGATCCCAGTAACCTACAGCTAGAGAGGCTGCCATGGATGGAGAGGAGATGCACACCGAGGTGTTGGGAGATGCATAGTAGAGCAGGACAGGGAAACGGCAGAGGAGAAAGAGCACTTGACTTGATGGACACCATGATGGAAGACAGAAACTAGATAAAATGGTTTGTAGGATGGGAGGTGGCTGTGAAAACACAGCATGTGTAATCTAAAAGTTGCTGATATAGGTATTGCTACTGATTTGTGGAATAAACTTTGTAAAATGCGCCAAAGAGAGTCACAGGGATGCAGTTTCATAGGCAGGAAATGGATTTTCACGCGTTGTTGGTGAAAGTAGGTTAGGACCATTGGTGTTTCAGTTGTAATGCAGTGACATGCCAGTCATTGAATGGGCTGCGCCAAATGAAAATGCAAAATACTGAGCTGAAAGAGGTCTGGTGAGTGAAAGTAAAGGGAAAAGTGATGGAAACATTACTTTGGAGTGTCCGGGTGGTGAGAGAAAAGTGGCGGTGTTCAGAAAGAATTGTGTGTGTGGCTTCACACAGCAAATGGCAGTGTGAGGCTTATTTCACTCACCAGACAAAGGAGGCCAACTGAAAGTGCTAATGGAAGGCTGAAACTTGCATTACTTTGGGAGTCAGCCATCACCTTGTTATAACTGAAGTAGTTTCTTTTCCTTTTGGTCAGACCAGAACTGCTGTCACCTGTCATTATGTGTGATGAGCATAGCAGCTCTCGGCCTGTCTGCGGACATATCTGTAATGGCCACCCACCACATCATCTCTTAGTGTACTAACAGTGATATGGTGGTGTGGTGCCATAGGGGTTGATGTGTCTGTTGGCAAACTGAGAATTGTTGACTCAAAGGATCAAAAGGAATACAAAAAAAAAACTTAAGAAATAAAGAGTGATGAGTGACTATGCCAGTGTGCCTGTTTTTGTCTCCAGTGCCTCTTTCAGTATAATTTATGTGGAGTGGAGGTTTTAGCTCAGTATTCTTTATTTTCATTTGGCTGCCACATTGTCTGTTCTGTGTTTCATGCTGTCCATTGTGTCACCAAGAGGTGTCAGCGTGGCTCAGTTGGTAGCACATCCACCTCTGGACCAGAAGGTAGTGGGTTCTTGTCCCACACCGGGATTGGACTTGCACCTAAAAAAAACTGCCGTCCGAGTGCAGTATTGGGGTGGTGCTGTACTGATGAGGTGTGCTGTTATTCGGATGAGACGTTAAACCAAGGTCCCTTCTATCCATCCTTGTGCTGTCCTGGTGGGCGTCCAGGTGGAAGTAGAAGAACCCAGGGCACTCTTCACAAAGAGTAAAAAACATTCACGGTGTCATGGCCAACATTCCCCTTCCCATAAAACTGGCTCATGCAGTTGTCCAGGCTGTGGATGGGTGATGTGCCATATGGCCTCTGCTACACATTTGGTCACTTCACTACCAGTCTAGCATTGCTTGTAAAGCACTTTGGGATACACTGTATGAAAAGCACTATATAAATGCTGATTCTTCTTTCATTGTGCGTGGTGCTGAATATTTGGTTGGAGCAAAGTCCTGCCCAGGGAGGATGAAAACCAAAAGACACCAAATCCACCACGTTCCTAGTCACCTACGGCTAGAGCAGCTGCCATGGATGGAGTGGAGATGCACACCGAGGTGTAGGGAGATGCATAGTGGAGTCATAGAGATGCAGTTTCATAGGCGGGAAATGGATTTTCGCACGTTGTTGGGGAAAGTAGGTTAGGCCCATTGGTGTTTCAGTTGTAATGTAGTGACATGCCAGTCACTGAATGGGCTGCACCAAATGAAAATGCAAAATACTGAGCTGAAAGAGGTCTGGTGAGTGAAAGTAAAGGGAAAAGTGACGGAAACTTTACTTTGGAGTGCCCGGGTTGTGAGAGAAAAGTGGGGGTGTTCAGAAAAAATTGTGAGTGTGGCTTCACACAGCAGATGACAGTGTGAGGCTTATTTCACTCACCAGACCAAGGGGGACAACTGAAAGGGCTAATGGAGGGCTGAAACTTGCATTACTTTGGGAGTCTGCCATCACCTTGTTATAACTGAAGTAGTTTCTTTTCCTTTTGGTCAGTCCGGAACTGCTGTCACCTGCCATTATGTGTGATGAGCATAGCAGCTCTCTGCCTGACTGCAGACATATCTGTAATGGCCACCCACCACATCTTCTCTTAGTGTACTGACAGTGTTTTCATCGAGCGATCGCAGTGGTGGTGTGGTGCCATAGGGGGTTGATGTGTCTGTTGGCAGACTGAGAATTGTTATGACTCAAAGGATCAAAAGGAATACAAAAAAACTTCAGAAATAGTGACGAGTGATGAATGACTATGCCAGTGTGCCTGTTTTTGTCTCCAGTACCTCTTTCAGTATAATTTATGTGGAGTGAAGGTTTTAGCTCAGTATTTTTTATTTTCATTTGGCTGCCATATTGGCTGTTCTGCGTTTTGTGCTGTCCTTTGCACTACATATTGTGCATGGCGTCAACTGTTTGGTTGAAGCCAAGTCCTACCCTACCTGGGGAAGAAAGAAGAATGGAAGAAAATACGAAGACATGCAAGATGGAGTACAGTATCTACTTTCCAAACATTGTTTACTTACTCTGATTTGTGCTGCTTTCATGTGCTGTGTCACATGTATATTGTATGTCTGTAACCTGCTTCTCCCTTGTCGTGCCTGAGAATGGGCATTTTTTGGCCTAGTGCACTTACCCAGTTACCAAAAGCAAAATAAATAATAAATAAATCACCTTTAGCTACAGCTGCTGCAGTGCATGGAGTGGAGAGACATGCAGAGGTGGTGGTCCCGCAACTATGCGAAGCTGGCAGTTGACAGGAACACAATGAGTGAATAGCAGAGGAACACAGAAGATGACAAATTTGCCACGGAGGACTACAGGAGCACAACTGGAGGACTTTGTCTGTAGTCTGTGTCTGATATTTGCCTTTACAATCTGTTGGAACTAATTTTTTATTTTCTCATCACAGGATGCCAAAGACAGCAGGGTAGGGGTAGGACCTTTTGTTTTCTTTATCTTTTTATAGAAATGTCAGTCAACAGTGGAGAGGATGGAACTACTTTATTTACAGAAAGATGACAGACAACAGAGAAGAGGTTGGAACGACACCAGGTAAGGATGTTGAAATCGCTTCAGTGCAGTGACATCATCAAGGGACGGCATCTGAAAAGGTAAGAAAAATGTAATTGTGATTGTAGTAATTTTGTGGACATTTATGACATTTGTTGACATTCTGTTTTCTGTGTTGTGACTTGTAGGCATTGTGCCGAATACCATGGGTGCCGCCGTGCACATGCTTGTATGTGCTGTGATGTCATGCCCTTATGCTCATTCTTACATGTGGGTGTGTGAAAGAGTGTGCCGCCATGCACCTTCTGATGTTTAGGACTACCCTGTGTTGAATGTCATTGCATATGTTGGTGCGATAGAAAGACATGAAAGATTAGTCTTTTGTACCAAAGGACTAAAGGGGGGACATGATGGCTAGGGGTGTGATGCAGAATATACAGTATCTGAATGATTGGCAAGTGAACTGGTAGAATATCTTGAACGAATGATGGAGTGTAGCGATGCCACGAATGATGGTAGCGTGAGTTGCCTGAGTTCACTTGCCACAAGTTCAGATCTAGTCTGTATCATACACCTGGCCATTACAGTGCTTTTATACAATAGGACTGTTTTGTGCAGGGTTTTGTTTATTTGCAGTAATCAGTAGTATATGGAGAATTACAGTGTGATATGTGGAGATATCTGGAGACATTGTGACATCTGGAGTTTTCATACTGCAGTGCGAATACTTTTTCTGCTCACTCCTATTGTATAACAACTGCTTTTAGTTTCAGAAAACTGAACTTGTTGTCTTTCAGGTAGTACAAAAAAT
Source organism: Neoceratodus forsteri (assembly GCA_016271365.2). Taxonomy (NCBI): domain Eukaryota; kingdom Metazoa; phylum Chordata; order Ceratodontiformes; family Ceratodontidae; genus Neoceratodus; species Neoceratodus forsteri. The sequence goes on from CM057456.1 coordinate 1,731,607,575, forward strand.
ATTGATTATAACTGAATACTTGGACCCATTAGCAAGGTTATTTGTGCTGAAGAAGTTACCTGCTGATACTTTGTCTTTTGCATATAAAACGTTGCACACATTTGTTTGCGGTGGTGTGTGTGTGTCTGACAGTTGTCTGTCAAGTCACCTAAGCAGCTTGAATAAAATGCACTTTCTGCCACTTCAGCAGATATAAAAAAAAAAGGTGTTGAGTACAATTGATTGCATAGCACCGTTGGAAAGGCAATTTTGTGCTGATCAACTTTGATGTGGATATTTTGTCTGTATCATGTATACTTTAGGAGCTATTCGCATTTGTTTGTGGTACGGTGTGTATGGCTGACATTTTTTCCATCAAGACTCACCTAAGCAGCTTGAATAAAATGCACTTTTTTGCCACTTCAGCAGGTATAAAAAAAAAACTGTATTATTTAAAATTGATTGCATAGCACCGTTTGAAAGGCAATTTTGTGCTGATCAACTTTCATGCTGATACTTTGTGTGTATCATGTATACTTTTGGAGTTATATGCATTTGTTTATGATATGGTGTGTGTGGTTGAGATTCATCCCTCAAATCTCACTAAAGCACCTTGACTAAAATGGGGACAAATTATGTTTCATAGTAAAAAGATATATTTTTTTAACAAACATAATATTAAAACACCATCTAATGTCTGTATGCTTAATTTGGTGTTGATATTTGACATATTTTCCAATAAAAAATGGCTTATGTTGCTTTTTTTTTTTGTAAAAAAAATTTATTTTGCTGTTTCGACCAGCATAGAAAAAAACTAAAATACTTATTATGACATGCATACCACCATTGGAAAGGCAATTTTGTGCTGAATAACTCTGCCACTCATACTTTGTGTCTAGCATGTACGGTTATTGAGCTATTAGCATTTGTTTGCGACATGCTGACTATGGTTTGATTTTGCTTAGAAAGGCCCAGGATTCACTGTTAAAAGTATACAGGAGATGCAGGAGATAAGTAGTATAATCTCAGAGTGAGCCTGTGGAGGCAATGAGTTAATCAAAAAATTAAAAATCTAGGGAAGGTTAAAATTCTTCTCCTGAAATCGCACATGGATTTAGACCCCCCAAAAATGCTCATTTCTTCTCAATAAGCCCCCAAATTCACTAGAGAGCTTCTGTAACCCCCAGAGCTTCTGGGGGCCTGACAGCACACAGATATGCAGCCTCATAACAAAGTTTCTGGCATCCTGTGTCCAGAAGTTTTTCCACCATGGGATCATTAGTTAAGTTGTATATGTGGAATACAAGTTTCCAGGTTATTTTCTTTATTACCCATTATGAATAGAAAAACACTGATTATTCAGCAGACCGCATCACATCTTCAGTCTGGTATTCACTTACTGGCATGTTGGTGCCTCTGGTTGACTGTTATGCACCCCCCCCCCGGCCCTTCCCCCAAATCTGGCTCCACCACTTGGTAAGAGCTGGGCTTGGTTAGACTGCTTGACAGTATAAGAACAGGTAGTAGTTCTTAAAAAAAAAAAAAAAAATATGGCCTGTGCTAAAGAGGTATTGCCTTGATCTATCTTCGAGAGGGTTCCTACAGTAGGTCTTCACAAGTAGGACTGCGCCCCCTGGCATCCGGACCACACGGCAAAATTGTAGCTAGCAATCATCAGCGGGGACCGCCCCTGGTGTCAGGTGATGGATGTCAGTGTGACTATAAATAGGGGCGGTCCTCCACCCACCCTCCAGTTCTTTCCCACCATCGACCTGAATCGTCTGACATCGCTGTAGAACAGCTTCAGTCACCCGCCATTTTTTATCGTAGTACATAGTTAACGTCAAATCCTTCCTCAACAGCAGTGTATGTTGTCTCGGCCCAAGAAAAAGTGCCCCAAGTGCGGTACGCAGGTCCCATATGAGTACAACCATTCCCATTGTGTCATCTGCCTGGGGCCTAAACATAAGACTGCAGAGTGCTCCATCTGCCACACCTTCAACCAGGCCACATGCACTCCTCACCAGAGGACCCGCGATGCCTGTTTATTGAAATAAAGACTGGCATAGATGGAAAGAGAGTTCCAGAAGCTGAGGGAAAGATCATCATCGCCGGCCCGAGAAAAGGAGGAGGAGAAGGAGGGACGCCGGGAGCGGAGCCTTTCTCCATAGAAGAAAACCAGTCAGACAGACAATGCCATCTTGGGTGGAGCCTCCACCCCCATGAGTATCCTACCTCCTGCCGCTGGCCCAGCAAACCAGACGCCTCCCCTGCCGAGGTCAGTGGGCAGTCGGGGGGGTTTCTTCTTCAGAGGAAACAGTTGCAGTTCCTGCTCTGAGCTCAGACGATAAGTCTTCCTCCAGCTCCACTGCTGGGCACCCATCCCAGGCCAATCAGCCTGACTCCAGCCTCCTGGCTTCTGTCAGTCCGGTACCAGTCTGTAAGCCAGTCATTGGCTTTTCTGACGCCTGCCATACCATCACCTCTAAGTCAGCTGCCGAACTATCCTGAGACAGCATGGTGACTTCTCTCCTAGCAGACTCCCTTGTGGACCCCGACGCCGGGCAGAGTGAGCTTGCAGGTCCCCTCTCATTCCACCAGGACTCTGCCTCAAGGGATTTGATCTCCTCTTCTGACCTTTTTGGGCCTGATCCTCTTCCGTTGGATACCCTCCAGACAGACCCGTCGATGGGGGCTCTACCGGACTTGCCCCCCTTGCCGGTCTCTGTTCCACTGATGGATCTGCACCCACTGCTAGATCCCTCACCGGACATTCTTGGGGGTGGTATGGATCAGAATCCCCCTGGGCCTTTGGGGGTCCCTCCCAAATCCGCTGAACCCAATCCCCAGTGGCCCCTTGGCACCGCCTCCTGCTGGGCCTTACATCCCTTCCCCGACAGGTCCGACAGGTTACTATCCCAGCTACACTCCACAGTTTCCCCAGTACCCGACACCGGGGGCCTGATGCTAGGCTACCTTCCTCTGATGCCAGGTTACCCGACGTCGGGTCAGGCCCTTCAGTATCAAGGCTATCAGTACCCTTACTGGTACCAACCTCCTAGTTACCCTTCATACTCTATGGGGTACCCAGGATATCCTCCACCCCCGTAACCGGAATAAGAACCCATCCCAGCTTGGTGGAAGGACACTAAGTCCCAGGTGTTACAGGAATTGGGTCAACCCCAACTGGTGGTCAGGGCCATCCCCACCTCACAGGGTGCCACCCTGAAGCCCTGCACCTTCCAGCAGAGTTTCGGACAGAGGCTTGGGTGCTCTGCCCTCCGGGATTCCTACAGAACACAGGCTTCCAGAGTCGGTTCCAGATACTTCCTTGCCTAGTAGGCCGGAATCATCAGACTCAGATGAGGACTGAGATGTGGGGTACCAATCAGAGCCTCACTCTCCCATAGAGCCCCAGCTGAAAGAGTCCCCTAAATCCCCTCCGGAGGACCCGTCCTTTGCTGAGCTCCTTCGGTCCATTCAAAAGCCCTGAGGGTGGGCTTCCCAAGAATTGGACCCCAAATGCAGAAGACTGACAGAACATTTGGACCCGGTCAATGCGGACCCCCTCCCCATTCCCCCTTGGACTGGGCCGCATGAAGATCTTACTTCTGCAGTCTGTCAGCAGCCATCATCCATCCCTGCCATGTCAAAAAAGGCTGACAGGACCTACCATCCCCCGGAAGGGATTTCCCACCTTACTGCCCAACCCAAAGCTGACTCCATTGTTACAACTGCAGCTCACGATAGGTCAGCACAATCTAAACATCTCAGTGCCTCCCCTCCAGACAAGGAGTCAAAACAAATGGACCAGTATGGCTGCAAGATTTACACCTCCTCGACCTGCGCCATACATTCATTGAATTACATCCAGGAGGTACCTGATGAACAACTCAGGAACAAACTCCTGAATAAGATATGGTTGAGCAAATCATCCTGCCGCCATGCCCTTCGTGCAACCTACAACTCGGTTGATTCGATAGCACATGGTGTGGCTACAGGCATCTGTCTCAGGTGCCTTGCTTGGCTTCGTCTGGCAGGGTTAGCATAGGATATTCAGAGTACACTTCTGGACGCTCCCTTCGGGGGTCCAGTTCTGTTTGGCTGCAACGCCAAGGATATATTTATGGAGTTGCAAGAGAGTGGCAAATCTTTGAAAGATGTCCGTTCCTTGTACCGCTCGGGTCAGAAACCCCAGCAGCCTTTTCGCCACCAACAGAAGTGGAACAAACAGAACCAGGGCAGAAGCCAGACCAGGCGTCGCTCCATGGGCTCTGGCACTTAAACTCCCCCAGGCCAAGTTCCCCAAAACCGCTACTGGGGGAAAGCGCCCCTCCCCTCAGCATCCTGACTCACAAACCCCCCCCCCATTACCTCCCACCCCCGTGGGGGGAAGATTAGGCCTTCACCTGGAAGGGTGGAAGGCTGTAACCGCAGATGCATGGGTTCTACAACAAATAGCAAGAAGTCACTCAATAGGGTTCCTTTAGAGGCCACCCACCAATCCTCCGAGCAGGGAAGAGAAACCCTGAAGCCACCTATAGGCTGGGAATGGAGTTGCTGGCAGTCACAAGGGAAGAAAGAGACATGGGCATTTTTATCACTGATGACCTGAAATCATCCAAGCAGACCACTAAAGCAGTAGGTAAGGCTAGGGGGATGTTGGGGTGTATTAGTAGGGGTATCTCAAGTCAGAAGAGGGAGGTAATAATTCCTCTTTACAAGACACTGGTTAGGCCCCATCTGAAGTACTGTGTGCAGTACTGGAGGCCACACCTTCACAAGGACATTAACCAAATTGAGGCAGTCCAGAGAAGGACAACCAAAATGGTGCAGGGACTGCATCAGAAAACATATGGGGACAGATTAACGGAGCTCAATATGTATACCCTAGAGGAAAGGAGGGAGAGAGGTGATGGGTCTGTTCATGAAAAGGGATTACCAAAGTGTGATGGAGTGAAATTTTCAAATCGACCATAGATGAATTGTGTAATACAGGTTAAGATACTATGACCCATATTTGAAAAAATCACAATGTTTTAAGATAAAAAATTTGAAGGGTGATGATTGTAAGAAGACACACTGTGATGAGTGTAACAATACACACCACACACCGTGGTGAGTATAACAAGACACACCACACATCACTGCAAGTGTAATAAAGGGTGACCATAGATGAATTGTGTAATACAGTTTAAGGTACTATGACCCACATGTGAAAAAAATCACAATGTTTTAATGTAAAAAATGTTACGTTTCCCAAGAAAAATGGGGTCTAGTGTGATGATTGTAAGAAGACACACTGTGATGAGTGTAACAATACACACCACACACCGTGGTGAGTGTAACAAGACACACCTCACATCACTGCGAGTGTAATAAAGGGCACCACACAACTGTTAATGAGCAAAAAGGTTTACTTATGAACACTGAAGGGTTTTTAAACACAACATTACATTAAAAGACAACATGTTTATAATAATTACACTACTTTAAACTATTCTACGTGGCACGGGATGCTCAAGACCTTTCGATAGGAGAGGAACAGAACACTCAAGGCCATTTGACTGTACAAAAGAGTCAGCATGCACACTCCACATGATCCTTCAATCAAGGCAGAGGCATGGAACACTCAGGACAATTTGATGGAACAAAAGATGGGATATTATAAAAAGGCTTTCAGAAATGCTGCAATCTAATTGGCTGTTAGGAGTCCAAAAGTCTTACAGTAATCCCTGTTGCACTGTCATGTACAGCTTGATCACCATGGCATTAATTTTTATAATTGTAATAAGGCACTCCCAAGAGTTAGATTAACAGTCTGTTAAGTACCCCACCAGCATCAAAGGCACCAAGAGTACCCCCCCAACCACAACCCACCAGCAGGGAAGCTGCATGGTGTTCATGAAGGCTGAATATGAATGCTCACACAGGCCAAGTCAAAAGACTGGCTGGGACACACTCCCAGGCCAGCATAATAACCACAGCATAACTACACCACTTCTCTTATTTTACCCAGACACAATGATTCGGACAAATGGAAGCATTGAGGTTGTGTGAGCATTCATATTTGGCCATAATGAAATCAGCATCAAAGGCACCAAGAGTACCCCCAACCACCACCCACCAGCAGGGAAGCCACATGGTGCTCAGGAAGGCCAAATATAAATGCTCACACAGTCAAAACATGTTTTCACTTTTTCTGTATACATTATTACTGTAGAACATTTATTCCAACATTAAAAATAAAAAACAAAGCATTCACAGTTCACAGTACATTAAGCCCCCAACCCCACCCTCGTACAAAATGTGTGGACAGCAGTTACAAAGAATGCCCAAAATGTTATTTCGGTCACTGCCTCTCTCCCACTCACTTGTAATGACAAAACAATAAGACCTAGTCCTTCATCTGGTGAACCCTTGTGCCAGACCATGAGTAAAATGACTCCACCACTTACACAGCTTAGTTACAAGGAGGTCCAGGGAAGGAGATTGTAAACAATACCATAATAAAAATAATACAACCGGACACAGAAGGTACATCAAAATATTTATTAGCAAAAAAACCAAAACAATACCCATGTAAAATAGAATATCAACTAAATTAAAAGCACATTTAAAAATGATTTTATTCTATGGTAACCGGGTAAGGCCCACTAGGTACAGGTGCCTGTTTTCAGGGATGACCAGGGAGCACATGGGGGAGGCTTAGGGATTTAGGGATTTGCTCAGTCATACAGTATGCAAGTGAAGGGTTGAAGGAATCAAACCCAGGTCCATCTGTTAGATGTACCAAGCTCATTCACAACTTCTACCTTCTAGGCTGTGCAATGTTGCTGCATTGGAGCTCACACAATTAGCATCACAATGAAATCTATTGCACTAGAGCTCTAACATCCAGAACAAAAGACCAGGATGCTCGGACAAGCATTTAATATTGTTGCTGTCATGCAACCTATGCCTCCGAGTTAAAACTGTCCAGAGATCTCCACTACTAATCTCTCTCAAAGGGGAACAGGGTAGCATCTTTCAGAAAAAGAGATATGCAAGAACAAGGGGGCGCAATTTGAAGATGGAGGGGGGGATGGCTCAGAGGTAATGTGAGGAAGTATTTCTTTACAGAGAGGGTTGTAGATGCATGGAACAGCCTTCCTGAGAAGGTCATAGAGTCAAAAACAGTGGGGGAATTCAAGAATGCATGGGACAGACACAAGGCAATTCTAGTGGGGGGTAGGAGGCAGTAGGCTGTTGGGTAACTAGGATCTGCAGCTTATCTGTTAGGTAGGGAAATGAGCAGACTAGGTGGGCCAAGCGGTCCTTATCTGCCATCAAATTCTGTGTTTCTATGTACAAACAAAAATGCAGATAAATGGTCTGGGACCAAATCACAGAGCTTACATACTTGACAATACAGGGACATAGTCCTTTTAAAATGCATACTAACTGGCTCCATTTCTAACCTCACTAAAGACACTCATGAGAGACTGTGATGGACGCTCAGACACACCACAGGTTTTGGTGTGTTTCACTAACTTCAGCAAGTTGAGTCAGTGAAATGAAAAGCCCCCCCATCTCCAAAATCAGAGAACTTGCATACTAATACCACCAGTGAACAATTGATCCTATAGAATCGATCTCTGTTGCCCAGTTCGCTAAATGTCACTTGTCCCCCATGATGGTTGTAACTAGTCACTCACTTCGTGATGGTTGTAACACTGAGGAGTGGCAAACACACCACTCTTTAACTCTCACTGGATGTGAAGGAAAAGAGGAAGATCCGGTCACAGACATAACTTTTATACTGCCACCAACTCAAACTGCTTTTCCCACACAGACACGAGACAAGTATCACGCTGGGCTACCAGACTGACTCCCTACCTGTGATGTGCAAACATAGGCAAATCTAGGACACTGTGTCAGGAGGAGGATCAAACGGCCACATAGCGTTGTTGTGCTAGGGGTCATGGACAAATCAATGTTTTCTCTCAGAAGCTGAGAGATCCAGGGAGCAAGGAAAAGTGCAAGAATTTTAAATAACTGACAGGAAGTCAGTGTGGGGTTCACTGTGATGGGTGAAACAAAGGAAGACACCACACGTTACACTCATCATGGAAACTACTGAGCATCTCTGCAGCCAAAGGGAATAAAGTAAACGGTCAGGGCAGTGTGGATATCTTAAAACAAGATGTTTTGAGCAACACAGTACTTTAGGTTGAATACTGTGAAGTAAAATGAGTTCACAGTAGCAAACAACAAACACGTTGGTTTTAATATCACATTTTGAGGCAAGAAAATCAGCAGTAAATGAACTTAAATTGAAAAAAATATATATGTTAGGGATGTAACTACAAAAAAGACATTATGTTACCTATCTCTACTACCAACTACCATTAAAAAGCACCACTTGTATTAGGGATTTTTTTTTAATTTTTATAATACAACTCAATTAAATTGATGGGTGCCTTGGTAACATCTTTTTGTGAATAGACCCTGTTATGATCGAAACATTCAAACACCTTAAGGGCATTAACAAGGTGAAAGAGTCTAACATGTTTCAATATAAGAAAAATAGCAGGACAAGAGGCCACAGCATGAGATTAGAGGGAGGCTGATTAAGGGGTAATGTGAGGACGTTCTTTTTTACAGAAAGGGTGGTGGATGCATGGAACGGCCTACCTCAGGAAGTGGTGGATATGAATACAGTGCAGGGCTTCAGACAGGCATGGGATAGGCATAAGGGAGCAATACAGATGAGTATGAATAGATAGGCCATTGACAGAGCAAATGCCGATGGCACATTCATAAGGTAGAAAAATAAATGGGCGGACTGGATGGGCCTTGCGGTCCTTATCTGCTGTCAACTTTTATGTTCTATGTTTCTATGTCTCATTACCCGTCAGGCCAACAATTTCTGGTCCTACAGGAAATTCGAGCTCTGTTGCAAAAATCAGACATAGAGCGAGTTCCATCAGAGCAGACAGGAAGCGGATTTTACTCCCACTTCTTCCTGGTTCACAAAAAGATGGAAGATCTCAGGCTTGCCCTGGATCTCGGCGTGCTCAGCCTCTTCATGGAATATGAGAGGTTTTGCATGATGACCCTCCAGGGACTGTTAGCCCTGCTCCAACCAAACACATGGCTGTGTGTTCCCTGGATATGCAGGATGCTTTCCTACATATCCCCATTCTTCCAGCACGCCACCATTTTCTGAGATTCTCCTTCAAGGAGGAGCATTTCTAGTTCAGAGCCCTCCCATTTAGCCTCTCTTTGGCACCTCAGGTTTTCACTAAGTGCCTAGTGGTGGCAGCAGCGTTTCTACGCCACAGGGGCATTTATGTGTTCCCGTACCTGGATGATTGGCTATTTTCAGCCCCCTCCCCAGACAGTCTGAAGGATTCTCTTTCCTTCACTCTGGACCTTTTCTCCAGTCTGGGCATCTCGGTCAACTACACCAAGCCGATCAATCGCCAGGGCTCACCAGTGGGAACTAAAGCAGGCAGTAGTAAATCTGTTTCTTCAGTGGGGTCAGCCAGACATAGACCTCTTCACCTCCCCATTCAACGCAAAACTACCCAGCTTTTGCTCGCTCCTTCCCATGTGTGGTGCTTTTTTGCAAGATGCACTGTCTCTATCTTGGACAGGGAGATTTCTATACACTTTCCCTCCCTTTCTTACCCTTCAGAAGGTTCTGCTGAAGCTTCAAGCAGAGGGAAAGCACATGATCCTCATTGCCCCCCTGTGGCCTTGGCAGATTTGGTTCCCTCTACTACAGCAGTTAGCACTGGAACCCCCAGTACATCTTCCTCTCCCTCACGACCTTCTGTCCTAGGGGCAGGGCACCCTGGTACACCCGAGCCTCAAATTGCTCCACCTTCATGCATGGCACCTGTGGACTTAGTGGTTTCTCACTACAGCGTCTCTTCTCGAGTCACTCAGGTCTTATTGGAGGCCAGAAAACCCTCCATTAGATCCATGTATGCCTTGAAATGGAAGAGATTTTCCATCTGGGCCACAGCTAAAGACATATACCATTTTTCCTGCTCAGCTTTCCAGGTCTTAGAGTACCTCTTGCACCTGTCAGAGTTGGGCCTCAGTTATTTCTCTCTGAAGGTCCATATCTCTCTGGTTTCGGCCTACCACCTTCCGGTGGAGGGCAAAACCCTGGCTCAGCTAGAGGTTTCCAGAACTTTTTTGAAGGGGATCCTTCACCTCAGACCTCCGGTCCAGAATCCTGTCCCCCCCCCCCCGGATCTTAATTTTATTTTAGAAAAACTTACTTTGCCCCCTTTTGAGCTGGTAGCAGGTAGTGATATGCAATTTTTTGGCATGGAAAATGCTCTTTTTAGTTGCTATCACTTCAGCTCAACAAGTTTGAGAGCTTCAGGCTCTAGTTTGTAGGGAACCTTACTTGATTTTCCACAGAGACCAGGTGGCTCTGCAGACTAATCCTCCTTTTCTTCTGAAGGTGGTTTCAGAACTCACTCTAAACCAGAATGTTGAACTGCCAGTATTTTATCCTGACCACTCCAACAGGGGGTAGTATCTATCTCCTGCACACTCTTGATGTGCACAGGATTCTGAGATATTACATTTCAAAGACTAAGGAGGTTTGCAAGTCGAACCAACTTTTTGCAGCCTTTGCTCCTAACTGCCAGGGCAAGGCTATTTCAAAACAGACTCTGTCTAGGTGGCTGGCTATTAGTATTCAGTACATTTACCAGAAGTACGAAAAGCCCCTTCCTGGGACGGTGAAGGGCCACTCAGCTAGAAGAGTGGCCACTTCTGCTTCCTTTTTTCAGGAATGTGTCCACTGTGGATATATGTGCAGCGTCCACTTGGTCCTCCATCCACACTTTCACAAAACTTTACAGTCTGGACACTGCTTCTAGGAGCAGGGCTGGCTTCAATCTAGCAGTCCTGCAAGGACTTCTGTCCCGAGTGACCTATAGTTGGCAGACATTTCTTCCTCCCAGAACCTCATCTCTGACTCCTCCTTTTTAGTTGACTGCTTGGTATTCAGTCCTACTTGTTGAAGCACTACTGCAGGAACCCTCTCGAAGTAAGATATAGCAGTTACGTAAGAACTTACCGTAACAGTAGATCTTAGAGAAAAGTTCCTGCAGTAGGTTTAGATTTCCCACCCACCTTCCCCAGCGCCTGTGTTTTTTTCTCCCTCTGTTCCCTTCCCAGGACTTTGCTTTATCCAGGGCTCAGGGTACCAGGAATTGGCACTCCTTTTTTCTGCTTTCTCTTTAGAGGTCTCCAACAGAAGAACTGGAGGGCGGGCGGGGGACCATCCCTATTTATAGTCACGCTGACATCCGTCACCTGACACCAGGGTTGGTCCCCACTGATGATTGCTAGCTACAGTTTTGCCATGCAGTCCTACTTGTGAAGACCTACTGCAGGAACCTCTCAAAGACCTACTGTTACAGTAAGTTCTTACGCAATTGCTATTTCTTTGTTTTGAACCAAGAAATAGTTCAAAAACTTCATATGTCAAATGACTAGGTCCAATCAGAACCTGGATTTTTTCCCTAAGGTTTAATAAAAACATGTCTATGGCTGTCAGTGAAGTTCTAGTTTTTAATGACTGTCCTCAAAATGTTCAAGCAAATAAATTGGCCAATTTAATGAATGGGTAGTTTCCTGTTAAGATTTGGGATATGAGCGGCAAGCTGTTTGAATGATTAGCGCATGATAACAGGGTTAGAAACATGTGGTTTGCACCTATGAGACAAGAGGAATGCTAAAAGTGCCATAATGGAAAGCACTACTAGCAGCTTAAACCTGTTAGTGCATGAGCACTAAAGTATGGCAGGTGTCTGTGCAAATCACATGTATGCACCTTGCATACAGGTGGCCTGGCATAGTCAAAGGTTTGTGAAGGCACTAACCAGTTGTTAGCACTACGCAAGCTGACACCTCTACAAACCTAGACAAGACCCCCACCCTACTTACTAAACACATATAAGGGAAGCCACTGAATTCCATGCACAGTATTGTTGTGCTTTTGTTTATTTTATATGCCCAGTATTGTGTAATGGGTACCCTGGTAATCTAGTGGTTCCCCTATCCCCATGCCCATTCACAAGTGCCAACCCTCCCTGTGGCAGCGAGATGGTGGCTGGCACTTACCCACCACTCACTGCCACTGCGGGCCACCATCTGCCACACACAGTTACTGATATACTATCTAAGTCCGATATTAGACATAGTGCACATGTGTGCCTAATTAGAAGTTATTGCAGTACACCATTGAAATAGTCATAACTTTTAATACTGTAGCAGGAAAGAGCGTTCCAAGAAAGATTGGCAGATCTGATCATGTACACTTGAGTCAAGAAGAGAGAGAAGTCCGCACTGACAACCCAGGTTTGGGAATGACCTCCAGTTGCTAGGGGACAGTGGGGGATAGAGCATCCAGCAAGAGCCTTCCTCTCCCAGGGGAAGGGGTATGCTGCACTGTTCAGGTACTGCCACCATGTGGAGGCACTTTGACAGTGCAGCAGCTGCGACTTGGAATGGTTGGTCATCAGCAAGTACATAGTATGTGTGTGCCTTCATGCACACGTACAGTTGTGTCTATGCCCACCACCTGGCCAAGGGACAAAAAATGGGTCCAGAGCATGATGCTCTGCTCACTACCTGATCTGCACTGCTGCCCAGGACTTCCTCATCTGGATAAGGTCTCTTGGGCGGAAGGATAGCCATCCCTCTCTTGCCCCCCCCCACTGGGATGGGGGGGGTAATCCATGGGGGATTTAGAGGTAACTTTTGGAGGAGGCAGTTACCAGTTTGGGGTGGGTTGAGACTGTGCAGTGTGGTCCCAGGAGAAAAGGCTATGTAGAAAAAAAAAAGGAGTGGGGGAGAGAGAGAGAGAGAGTACATGACTAAAACTTGCAAATACATCCATGGGATAAATAAACTGAATAGTGGGTAATTGTTCGGACTGAGAGGGAAACCAACAGGAGTAACTCCATGAAGCTGTTGGGGAGCAAATTTAAGAGACACGAGGAAGCATGTTTTCATGGAAAGGATGATGGAGGGGCAGAATAAGCTGCAGAAGGAGGTGGGCTGCACAGAATCACTTGAGGGGGTGGATTTAAACAAGGGTAGGACAGGCAGCTACAGTGTTGGACTGGTCTGGCCCACATTGATACCTAGAAATTTACAGATGGCCCAACGCCTCATGTTCCAATCACAGAAAATCATCTCATTTATCAACTCTTTGTGATTAAATGGTATTCCTCATCACTGCAGGTCAGTGTAAGATGCATAAATATAGCCAGTATACCAAATGGAAGTGTAATGCTGATATGATTATGTCACCCCTTGGCTCCTACCTATCCATTTCCAAGTGGACCCCAATACCAACTTACCAGGTGGGCCCCCTGCACCACAGTCCAATCCAAGGGCTTAGTAAAGGCCACACCAGAAAAGGAAGGGGGGCGGGAGAGTAAAAAAGCCACAAGGGTTCTCTCATTCAACATTAGTTAAGCAGGACTGGGCAAACACAAGGGGCCTTTTTCTGCCGACAGAGTCTGTGTTTCTGTGAGTATGTTCAGCTCAGTTCAGGAGAGCACCAGATTTGTTAATTGTACAAGTTTGTTTTGCACACTGCTGCGAGGCATTAACATGAAAGGAATACCTCCGATAAGCAGAACATAAGCTACTGTGATAATTTATTGGAACATAAAATTCTGATGAAAGCATTAGTCTAAAATACAAACTTTAATGGACTGATTTCTTTTGTGCTTGCACCATTACCACATGTTCCAATTGTGCAACTCAAACCTCATTCAACCCCTGGCTTTGGTATGCCATCATTTAGTGTGTTATGTTTCAGTGCATTAAAGGCTTTAAAATCCAACACATGGAGAACATATTGTGACATCCACTCCATGCTGCACGCACCCTGGCTGGTAACTTTCTGACATCTGCTTTAAACCCAAAAAGCCAGACAAATCTGTGGCCCTGCTTTCATGGTCTGTATGCATCGTGAAAACCAAGCTCAAGAAACATTTTGCCCTTTTTCTCCACAGGTTTCTGTCCTCTCTAAGTTAGCATTAGGACACCTCCTTCACCCTTTGTGTACCACCATGGTCAAACACCTCACCTGACACTGTCCTCAGGGTAGGTTGTGCCCCGGAAGTACTTAGAGCCAGAACCTACAACCCCCACTTCACCAGGTAAGTAAAAAAAAATGCAAAAATGAACACTTGTGCAGCACTTGTTAATGCACCTTGGGGCCAGTTAAAGAGAGGTCCAGGCCGGGGGTGGGGGGCAGCATTGGTGGTCAGAGCCACTGAAGCGTCTTCCATGACTTGAAGTATGATCTGAGGGTTTCTTTAATTAAAAGAGCCAGTTCAGGGAGTGGGTAACAGAATTGGTGGTTGAGCCACTGAAAAGAAACACAGTTCTGCATACAGAAATTACAATGAGGGGTTTAAATTATTAAAATAAAATGTCAGAATCCATTTGGGAACAGAGATTCCTGAAGGGGGTTGGGTGGTAACAAACTCACTCAGTTTGAGTGAGCTACTAGGAGGTGCAGTTTTGATTCTTGAGGGAACAAGGAGGAGCACCATTAAAATATTTATTTTTAAAAGAAGTGGGTGAGCCAGAGCAGGCTCTAAAAGGGCCATAAGTCAGCAGCAAGACAGCCTTGGGCACAGAAGGGAGGAACCAGGGAACGGGTCTGCATGCAACAAAGCAGCCCAGGGGACATTCTTTTAGTTTGGGGAGGTGGTTACCACCACCCCTTACGGAGCTCAGACTCCGAGACGTACCCTGTGAATGAAGGAAAACAGGTAAATGCAGATGAACTTTAAGGTGAACCAAGTTTTAATGCTTTTTCAGTAAAACATATAGAAAGGTCTATTCAAGGGCTGGTCTGCCAGTGCAGTGGTAGTGCTACCACTTGCGACGCTGACAACCCAGGTTCAGGAACGAGCCTGGGCCATCAGAGGGCCGGCCAGGGGAGGATGGTAGAGTGTCCCAGAGAATGCTCTCCTCTGGGGAGGGAGGGTGCCATGTCCACTGCTTTATCGCCATCTGGGTGACCACGGGTGGTGGTGCAGAGGATCCACGGCTTATGGGAAGGGGCCTTGAGAGTGCAGTCTCAGATTGGCTGCGTCGGGGCTTGCCATCAGCCTGTCTCACTGCATGCTCCCGACTGGGGGAGGGGACATTAAGAACAGGGAAAATGGAGGGGGAGGTTCAGGCAGATGAAGGCTCTGCCAGCCCACCAAATCCACCACCAGATCTGCGCCACCATCCAGCAGAGACACCACCAGTCTTCACCTCCACCATTAGTGGCCAGATGTCTATGGGGTAGAAATGCTGAAGGAGCGGAAACATATAAACATAGAAACAGAGACTTTGACAGCAGATAAGGACCGCTTGGCCCATCTAGTCTGCCCAATTCCCTACCTACAGGATAGGCCGCAGATCCTAGTTAACCAACAGCCTATTTCTTCCTACCCCCCCACAAGAATTGCCTTATGTCTGTCCCATGCATTCTTGAATTCTCCCCCAGTTTTAGACCCCACAACCTTCCTCAGGAAGGCTGTTCCATGCATCCACTACCCTCTCTGTGAAATAATACTTCCTCACATTGCCCCTAGAACCGCCCCCCTCTATCTTTAAATTGTGCCCCTTGTTCTTGCATCGCCTCTTTTCTGAAAGATGCTACCCTCTTGGACTTTGTTGCTTCCACTAAGGTACTTCAAAGTTTCTATCATGTCCCCCCCTCTCCCTTCTTTCCTCAAGGGTATACTTATTAAGCTCCTTTAGTCTGTCCTCATACGGCTTCTCTTGCAGCCCCTGCACCATTTTAGTTGCCCTCCTCTGGACTGCCTCTATCCTGTCTATGTCCTTGCAGAGATGGGGTCTCCAGAACTGGATGCAGTACTCCAGATGGGGTCTCACCAACTGTCTGTACAGAGGGATAATAACTTCTTGTTTTCTGCTGCTGATGCCTCTCCCTATGCATCCCAGTATACCCCCAGCCCTCCCTACTGCGTACCCAGCCCGGGGGGAGGGGTAAGCCAGGGGGGCAGCACAGTGGTGTGTCGCGGGTGAGCTG
The DNA here is from genome assembly GCA_016271365.2 of Neoceratodus forsteri. NCBI lineage: Eukaryota > Metazoa > Chordata > Ceratodontiformes > Ceratodontidae > Neoceratodus > Neoceratodus forsteri. Next base: position 1,731,623,644 of record CM057456.1, read on the forward strand.
GTGGTCCCATGGGGTGGCTGGCAGGACCATGGGGTGGCTGGCAGGATCTTGGCCGGATGGTATACAGGCGATGGCAGCAGGTGGAAGGAGGTCCCGACCTGGTCTGAAGCCAGGAGACTAAACAATGTAAAAAAAAAAAGAAAGGTCCATTCAAGTTTTTTTTTTTTTTATAATGTTAAAAAAAGTACTTTTGTTTGTATAGACAGGGACACCGCCCCCCGCCCCCATCCGGCCAGTGACATTCCTTTTTCAGAGTCACATAACAAGGAAATTCCTATGTTTACTTGTACAATTGGGCTTCACAGATGATAGTTTAATAAATGTTTTTGGAAAATGTTAAGGAATATTTCAAAATAGTTGTTGATTTACATTTTTTTATTCTTTGGTAAATGGGTAAGACCCACTAGGCACAAGTGCCTTTTTCCGGGACCACTGTGATGGTTAAGTGACTTGCTCAGTGTCATGCAGAATGCAAGTAGAGGTTATGGGAATCAAACCCAGGTCTGCTGGATGTACCAAGCAAATTCATAGCTTGTTACTCTAACCTCTAGGCTATACTGCCAATTTTAAAGCTGAGGAAAAAAGTATGAATATTTTAGTCAGAGGGCAGCTGGAACAGCATTCAAAATTTCAGCATTCTGATGGGACTGGTGTTGCTGTGACATTTCCAGCTGGAAGGAGCTATATACATTTTTCCATTTGGCTTGGGCAGAGTTCTGAACTCATTGATTCCTCACCAGTCTCTGGGTTCAGAACTGTATGTCAAGTAAGGCAGTATAACCTAGAGGGTTAGAGTACCAAGCTGTGAACCTAGAGACCTAGCAAATGAGTTTGTAGCCCAGAACTTTGACTTGCATACTACGTGACCCTGAGCAAGTCACAAAAGCTTCCGGTGCTCCCAGGGCACACCTGAAAAAGAACTGTGGCTCAGTGGGCTATTCTTGTCCAAAACTTCTACAATGGGAGGGCTTTAAGCCTGAGTTTCAATGGGCGGAGCAACTACGTCACTCCCCATCAGGCTTATAAGATCCCTCATCCTGGGCCTCTCCAGGATTCGTTTCTCATTGCCGCCGGAGGCACTGCTCTCCTCTGCCTATCTGGATTTTTGCTGCTTTCCCCTTGTCTCTGCTGCTGCCTCCAGCTGCCCCTTCATACCTCTCTGCCTGCCTTGCTCATTTCACCTTGCCTTCTCTTACTCCTGCAGCTACTGCTGCTTCATTCCGTTAGGCCCCTCTCCATCGGTGCTTTCGAGCACACCTCACCCTCTGCTTGCCCAAATCCTGCCTCCCACTGTCTTTTCCCCTCTCCTGCTGCTGCTTGTCGGCCTCCTACCTGTTTTGTCCTCCTCCTTGTCTCCTCTGCTCCTAGCCCCCCTCCCCACTTGCTTCCCCTGGCCTGTTTCGGCAGCCTTGTGTTTGCCGTGTGTTGCTGTAGTAACCTTGCTGCCTGCTCCAACCAGCTCGTTAATGGCCGGTGTTTTGGGCATTCCCATCCATCTTTGATTTGGACTTAATGCATTCTGACTGATGTTGGCCTTGAGCTGTTTCTTTGTCCATCTCTTTCCACTGTCAGAGCTTCTCCTATATTTCATGGAAGTCCATCTGCTGCTTTAGTCCACCCGACTGCTAGCTGAACTTTCCCTGGCAGAGTTTGTGTTAACTGTATTTCCACGACCGTCGCTGGCTACTTTGGCTTTCTGTCTGTTGTGCTTCAGTCGGAGCCTGCATCACGGCGTCTTTATCTGACAGTGGCCATAGGAGTCGCTGCCCCTGGTGTTTGCTTCATTTGCAACTGTATTATTTCTGCAAGGATTCCATGTCTCTGTCTGCTACCTTCATACTTCTTTCTACAGCTCATATTTTACATTGAAGACCCTGTACTGTGTATTGTGCTCTCGGCTGACAGTGATTACTGCTTATGTGTAAACAAATGTTGATGTGTAATTCTAACCTGGGTGTCTAACTGATCATTCTGTACTGCACCCGAAGTGGATGCTGCATGTCCTACAGTCACTCCAGCAGGCTCACCCTGCCCACAGCTCCTGCTGTTCTTTCTTTTTCACTGCAGTCCTTCTGTGCAGCATCACTCTGGCTTCTGTACCACACACACAAAAAACAGTGTCTAGCATTTTGGATCTGGATCTCCTACATGGGATCAAAGCTCAGAGTAGATTGCTGCAGTATTCCGATACATTACCTGAATAACTTATCTAATGTTCACACAGTATGCCTGGGGTCATATGCTGCGGTATCTCTGGCTGTAGTTTCTGTTTGCGTCTATAGGTTTCCTGCTCAGGCTGCAGTGCAAGACTGGGACTTGCATGTTTCCTCATTCCACTGTACATGCACTTCTCCCTCCAGCCATGTCTCTCTTCCTCGTTCATTCTGCAGCTTTGGCTTCCTTTGGTTTTTCTCTCCATTCTGCTCCTTGCACGTATATACTGTGCTTTCTTTTGGAGTTTTATCCCTATCCTGCCATCACCTTCCCTGTTCGTATCCTCCTCCTCCTACCCTAGTCCATCTGGCATCCTGGTGTCTACGTCTGGTCTCCCATAGTTACCAATACCAGGTAACTTCCTCATCTACCTCACTTTCACTGTGCCAGCCTCCATGGCTTCACTCCATCATCATGCATTGTCCATTTCTTACCTCCCCTTACCTGTTTGGGCCCTACACTATGGTATTTTGGTCTAGCTTCTGTTCTTCCTCTTGCTACTTCTTTCTGACATGGGTTCATTCAATTTCTGCTGTAGCAGGATGTCACTTCCTGCCTGTGTCTTTCCTTGGCACGCTGTTTTGGCCTCCTTCATGGCATCTCCGATTTTCCAGCTCAGTGCCACCGCTCTTCATTGGCAATCGCCATCTTCTGCAATTCAGTTTCCTTCACTCAATCAGTGTACATCTCATCAAATCCTATGCTTCCTCATTGAACCACTGCTCTCCTGCAGTTCTCATCCCGGACCAGCCATTAAGGATTCCTTCCAATCAAGGCTTCCCTACATCACCATACCTTGTCCATTTCTTACCTCACCTTCCTGTTCCAGCCTTCAAGGCTTCCCTCCATCATCGTCTTATTAGCCTCTGAGTCTCCTTACTCACATCAATCAATCGCGCATGCCTCTTATTAGATTTTCTGCTACCTCATTGAACCACTGCACTCCTGCAGCACTCATCACCCTCAGTCTTCATCTTCCTCAGTCTTCTTCTGGCAGGCTGCCTCCATATGGCCTGCAATCGATAATTCCTTTGGGCATCCATATCATGAATCATATGTCACCTCATTGAACCGCGGTCCTCCTGACGCATGTATCAAGTTCATGACTCCGGTCATCATTCATTCGTCCTTACCTCATAGTTCATCTCTTTCCATCACTTACTCGAGCATTTCCATCCTTGAATCCTATGCTTATCGTACTGCTGCTTGGCTAGCTGCTCTCCACCATCGTTCAAGTTCATTTTCTCATTTCCTGTCTCCTCTTCCTTAGTCTTCTTGTATTGAACTATTGCACTCCTGCAGCGAGCATCATTCTCAGTCTGCATCATCCTCCATCTTCTCATGTGTGCATCTGGATACCCCTTGCTCCTCTGACTTCTACATGGATCTACTCCTTCCCATCAACTACTTGAGCATACCCCTCTTGGGTCCCTGCTGCCTCATGTTCCTTCTTCGATCTGTGGTTTCTTTTTGGAGTTTTTCCTATCCTGTCATCATCTTCCCTACTCATATCGTTCTCTTTAATGACATACGTCCTCAAATCAAACGTCGTCAGCCTGGCAGAAAGGTGACCTAGACCTTGGATATCCAGAGGTTTCCTCCTCAAAGGGGGTTTTTCCTCTCCTCTGTGCCAATGGTCATAATATTAGGTAGAGTTAGTGCTTTCTTAGGTTAATTAGTTAGGTTCCACTGTTAGATGGAGGTGGATGGTGGCCCTGGCTTTCCCCTCTCTCCTTAGGAAGTCTGCCCTTATCATCTTATCAGAATTTATTCATTCATCATCCTCACATCTTCGATGCTCGACACCTGATTGGGTATTCTTTTTGTTCTTTTTCCTAACCTACCTTTAGCCAACGCAGTCATTCCTGCAGCATCTGTCCGGGGGGGAACCCTCCTCTCAGGTTCCTTGCATTGTACCCCTACAGAGTGGTATATCCCATGGATAGAGAGGCTGAAAGCCCAAAAGTAAATTAAGTGACACAAGCATCATCTCATCTAGTTGCATAAGCACAACTGAATGGGAGGGCTTTAAGCCCAAGGTTCAGTGGGTGGAGCAACTACATCACTCCCACGTCAGGCTTATAAGATTACTCATCCTGGGCCTCTCCAGGATTAGTTTCTCGTTGCCCACCATCCACCCCTCCTCCTCCAGCGACTCATCTCTCTTACCCGTGGGCTTCTTCCTAACCTGCATTTAGCCGATGCAATCATTCCCACGGCACCTGTAGCTGGGGAACCCTCCTTTAGAGTTCCTTTCATCTTACCCCTACAGGGTGGTATATCCCATGGATAGAGAGGCAGAAAGCTACAAAGTAAATCAAGTCACACAAGCATCATTTCATCTAGTTGCATAAGCATAATTGAATAAAAATGAATTAAATAAGAGAAGGGACTAAAACTCCTTCAAAAGAGGCAGTACTAAGCCATCCCAGTTGTGCTGAGGGTTGAGGCGCTGGACGCCACACCAACAACCCAGGTTAAGGAATGAGCCTGGGCCGCTGGGGGTTGGCAGGGGGGAGAGAGGACTGAGCATCCAAAGGACTGCTCTCCTCTCTCGGGAGGGGGACTAGTCATCCTACTCGCTGACTGCCCTCTGGTGGTGGCTGAAGGGCAGTACGGGTTGGGAGGCTCGAAGTCAATATCCTTAACGTCATGGGGGTGGGCAAAAGGGAAACGTAGCCTGACAAGCTTGATGATGGTCCACCGCTCCTGGGAGCAGTCCCCCAGATTCTGGATTGGGTCTCCGTGAAGGGGGAGAAGCCAGTAACCTCCTTCCAGCCCCGCTGTGGGGGGCAATCTGCAGGGGAACACTGGGGGCCACCTAGCACTGGAGCAGTGGGACCGGCGAGAGAGTCCCTCTGATTGGAGGGCCATAGCCGCCTGCCTGGGCTCTGGTGGTCAGAAAAATACATGCGGGAAAAAAATTTAAAAATGGCCGTACTGAGCCTTCAGCGGTGATCTGGTTCACCATGTTTTCTAGATTTATCCTGAGTCATCACTGGTAGATTGGTGCCTTGTAAACCCCTTCCAGTGACACAGTAGTGTTACAGGAACAGTGTAAAAACATTAATAGCTTAGTTTACTGAAAGGCAATGAGAGCTAGAAATTGTGAGGTGAATTGCATTTTTCCGGAACCAAAATAACTAAGGGAATACATGGTAGTTCATGGAGGGAGAAATTCTGCATCCCCCTTGGGCTCCAAGTCGGCACTATCATCAACTGCTCTAACAACACAGGTGTCAAGAACCTAAGCATATGTTCCATAAAAGGAATCATGGGATATCTGAACAGATTTCCAGCTGCAGGTGTAGGAGAAGTGGTGATAGCAATAGTCAAAAAAAAGAAATCAGGAAAACTGTGCATCCTGCAGTGGTAATACGACAGCGGAAGTCATATCAGAGAAAGGGCAGTGTGCTCATTTACTTTGAAGACAATGCAGGTGTGATTGTAAATAACGAAGGTGAAATGAAAGGTTCTGCTATCACAGGCCCAGTCAATAAAAGAGTATGCAGATCTGTGGCCAAGGATTGCCTCAAATACTGATAGCATTGCATGAACACCTGATGCTCACAGTTTGTAAGAAGCTAATAAACAATTTCTGATAAGGTAAATCATTGGCATTAACACCTAAAGATATCGGTTGAGGCGCGGGACGCCACACCTTGTGCCATGCCAGCGACCCGGGTTCAGGAATGAGCCTGGGTGCTGGGGGTTGGCAGGAATGGAGAGATTGAGCATCCGGAGGACATCTCTCTCTCCTGGGGTGGGATCCAGGGCATCCTGGCACATAGTGACCTCCGTGGAGACAGGAGGTACCACCGACGCGGATCAGATCGGGACGTCGCGACTGACGCTCATGGATCATTCCGTGCTGATGTCATTGCACATCCGGCGGGGCAAGCAAACAAAAACAGGAAAAAAACTGCGCCTGGATAGGCAATGGCTTCTCTCTGGCCACTGCCACCGCCATCATCGAACTTGCCTCCGCCTCTCTCCCCTCCTCCTCCTCCTCCTCCCTGGCCGGCACTAGATTGTAGAAAGAGTGCCAGATGGAGTGGCGGCCCTGCCTCATGGGGTTCAGAGCTGGGGGTTCCCGGTCAGAGGTTGGTGGAGGGGTAGCATACCCTCTGAGGAGGCAGGGGATCAGGTCTGCGGAAGAGCGGCCGGCCAACAGAGATAGCCCAAGAGAGTTCCAGGTTGCGGGGTGAATAAACAAAGTTGACAAAAAAAAACACCTAAAGATATCAGTAAGTCCATCACTACCTCATCTCAGCAACCAGGGGCCAATTCCAGCCTAGCAACAGCATCAGTCTGAAGCCATCCTCAGTTGTGACAGCAGTCAAGAACCAACACCACCTGCAGCAACAATCTAAGCCAACATCAGTCACTTCACAACCCCAGCCCACACCACAATGCTTTTTCCAGGTATTTCAGTGGGACACGTGGACCAGCTATTACTAAACAGTACTACTAAGAATTATGGAACTTCAGGGGGAATATCATATGTGGAGTATTTGTCATGTTCCAAATGCTGTTTAGTGTCATTCCGATGTTTGAAGTGAATTGATGTCCTTCCTTGCCTGAAAATCAATATTTAAAACTAGTATCTCCTGACAATATTACAAAGCTATAATCATACATAATATTGGTACATCATTTCCACATTTTCTTAACTTACAGTTTTATTGTTAAAATATTTTGGTAAAAAACAAAAGGATCTAAAATATTTTTAAACTGTTTTCCTTTTCTGTATATCCAATATATAGCAGGTGTAGCAACATGATATGTAATGGGGACCTGTTGTATAACTTGATTTATTCGAACAAGAGTACAAAAGCAGTTTGATCATGGGTAGCCTCATGAATGGCACAGACACTTTTTTTTTAACTAAAAGCTTGAGGCCAGGTCAATAAGTCCTATCTATGCCATTTATACTTGATAATCCTGTTCTATATATAAGGGGTATGCTATGGGTCTGTGTGTGATACAGAATTTATCTAAGAGCTGATATTTGACCTCGTTGACCTCACGAGTGGCAGAGCCATGAGTGAGTTCATTGAGGGCAAACATCAATTAATACAGATAAGTTCTGTATCACACACAGAAACCCGTACTGGTGTATGCAGTGGGCCCCTACTTGTGGTGTGGATGTCACCAGTTATTTTAATAATTCAAAGTATATTTTTTACTTTCAAAAAGTATTTGGCACTTTTTTGTATCATGGCCATTTAGTTTGCATCTTTCCCCCATGGTTGCCATGGTCACAGTAGCCACAAACTATGGGAAAAATATGCTGATTAGCCACTTGTGGTTGTAGGTGGGACTAGCATGATCATGTGCACATGGTCCAGTTCAGTAGGCCAGGTGGTGTCATGATGTGTGGAGGTATGCTGTGGCCTGGTGCTCGACATGCAAGTGAGCGGCGGCAGCTGAGTTTTAGGATCCCAGAGAGAGTGCACTTCCTGATGGCATACACTTCATGGGTTCATTGAATGTGGAGCTTGACTCACAACAGCACCAAGGACTTGGATACAGCAATGTGGCCAGCACCAGAGATGGGCATTCCTTCCATCGCTTCCCCCAACCTCATCACCCAGCAAACCCATAAACTTGTCTCTAGTCCGGAGATTCCCCCACTGCTTACTTCCCATGATGGGGGTCGACAGCGGGCACCCTACTGCTGACAAAACGGATCCGGTGCACACTGCCTCCCCCATGGCTTGCCTCCCCTTGGTGGTGGTCAACAGCCAGCGCCTGACTGCCAGCAGAAATGGATCTGGTGCTGGAAGAGAGCCCTGCAGCCAGTGTGGACCCTGTAAGGTGACAATGTCATCACGCACTGCACCTGGCCATTTTCCACATTTTCTTGTCCGCAGAGTAACGGACGTGCAGTACTATCTACATGCACCCCGCATGCTACCATGTGTGAGACATCAACAGCTGCCACCCCTCCACCCAAAGTGGTGTCCCGAGCAGTTCACCCCCCAAGCCTTCATGAGAGGGCAGTCAAGCACCGAGAACAGCAACCCTCCCTCACCAGATGAGAGCAGTCTATGGGATGCTCAGTCTTGCTTTCCACAGCCAACCCCCATGACCTGAGTCCATTCCCAAACCCGGGTCACGGGCGTTGGAAAAGGTAAGAAACCCAAGGCACGTCAGCCCTCTTCGCCACCAACCGGCCATAATTTTTTTTAAGACTTCTTCATAAACTTTTTTTAAGATAGGGAGGCTATTGCCATTTTAAAAGCCCTATTCTAATCATGCCTAACACTGAATGATTCCTTCAGGTTTAAACTGTGTGTGGTCACATGGTCATGGTGCTGGTGGCACTTGGGTGGGGGGTGGGAGAGATAGCGAGAAGCTCGAGATGAAGTAGTGCCGGCCATCTGAGAAGGCATGATGTGTCTACTATTGACATAAATGCACATGATGAGTTCACTATGTACATCACATTTTGTCTATAGTAGGCTCATCAAAGCCATTTCCAGGCTGATTATCACACCACTTTTAAATAGATACACATTGCATACACAGGGAATATCCCACGAGGTGGCTCCAAATACGCATGTTATTTGGTTTGGAATGTTGGTGTTATTGCACACTTGTACAGCTGGCACAGCAATGAGTGCACAGTGGCAATAACACCAACATTTCAAACCAAATAGCATGCATGTTTGGAGCTACCTCATGGGATATTCAAAATATACCATGGGAGTTTCCATTCTTTGTGTGTGTGTCTTTGCAGATAAAAAAAATGCTGTGTTATGTAAACAGATTATCTTTTCACAGATCTTCTTTTCTGCTTTATTAATGATGGTAAGCCGAGCTTTTATTTTTAAGGTTAAAGTGACAGCACTACTGTTTGATGTGTTCCTCGCAGGGAGCCCAGTTTATGTGAAAATGATGGGTTGTGGCTGCTATGCAAATAACATAGCTACTGCACAAATAACATGTTATTTGCACAATAGCTGTGTCTCCAGTGAAAATAACAGCTTATATCTTCCAAATGTATTTTCACTCTCATGGCATACATATCAATATTATTTTGATGCCACTTTTGAATGTAGTTTCAATACATTCTATGTGTTTTGAAAGTCAACAAACATCACACAAACTGCACTGATACTAGAATCAGAAGATAATATTGTTTAAAATGGTTTCAACAAATGTGTGCAAGTTTTATAGATCATAGGGTTCTTGTGTTCATATTTCTGAAGTGAAAATGTGTCCCTACACCTTGCTGTACTGACTGCTACCGGGGGATGAGGTGATCTAGTTTCAGCCATGCCTGAACATAAAGTACAGACAAACAGAATATAACACAAAAATTAAATGTAAGTTTTACATATTTTTAACAAGAACAGATCCAACTTGATTTGAGATTACACAACTGTGACTTTAAAAAAAAACAGGCAATGCTGTATGGCAGATTGATGCTACTAGGCAAGTTGTTCAACAGTTTAAGTGCATAGTGCAAAAATACCCGCTCACTTGTTTTTTTTTTTTTCCTTATTGAGTGAATTGTTTACCCAAAGATGACCTCAAGTGAGCCGGCCCAGTGGCGTGGAGGGCTGCGGCATTTCTCCTTACCTCCTGTCACACTGGCGACTCATATTAGGTGATGACCACAGGTTGCAGGGGTTGGCCGGGGGTGAGAGCTGGGTGAGGATCATTGCAGGGGTTGGCGGGGGCTGGGTAAGGATCAGGTGACCACCTGGCGGCTCTCCCGGATTGGGGAGATTGATTCTCCTGGCCTTTGACAGCCACCATTTGGAGGAATGCTGGTGGTGCGGGTGTCTGAGGGGGCTAGCTACTAGGCCAGGGGTTGGAGGAGCAGAGTCGTCTTGGACCAAGGCATGCATGTACGCCTCTACGTGCACGTCTGACCTTGTCTGGGGCTCCAGGGAAGAAGTGGAGAAAATAGGTAGAAAAACTGGGGGTTTGGGCTTAATGAAGCCCCACCAGCTGGTGCTGACAGCTTGCACGGGGGCTCAGAGGGCCGAGGGTCGAAAGGCTCGGGACAACCGCAGTGCCGAAAGGGATGGGCTGATACAGCCGCCCAGCCTGCCAGAGGAGCATAAAGGAAATGATGGGGGAAAAAAAGATGCCCTCAAGTGTTGATTATTTTCAGAGGGTGTCATGGTTAAGTGTCAGTTCTAAACAGACAAGGAATGGGGGAACTGCACTCTCATGGTAAATACTCAGTGCTCACGCTGAAAATTGTTTATATAAATATCAAACATGAGACAGACCATGGATAATTATGTTCAAAGAGTATTGACAACATTTTGCGAAGAAAATCCATATCAAACATCGACTGCTGGTGAGTAGCAAACTGCAAGTCAGGTGACCCAGAAGTGTCAGTTCTTTCGACTGATTTGTCTTATTAGTTTTAAAGGCAAATGCATATTAATTGTACAAAATCATGTCAGAAGGAGGGAGAATATTAAATTATGGTACAGAGTGCAGTCTGGCATGTCGAACGGGTCTGCAAGGGTTAAACAACAGATATTGTTAAAGCAGGTTTTGTATGCTAGAAATTCGGTTAGAGAGAGTGTTCAAAATGTAATTGCCATATTCCGATTTAGGAAAGAATAACTTCTTTATCAGTATCCTAGCTTCTGTCATCAAAGGGATTTTATGGCTGTATAAGCACCCCAGTATCTGATTTACTTTCTTCATTATGAGATTTGCATATGCTTCCATTCACAGGCTGGTTCCAGCATGTCACTCGGATATTTAAAATCCTGATCCATTTCCAGGAGCGTGTCATTTTGACCAATTATAGGTAGTGGAGTTGGTTTGTTTTGCAAATCTTTGAACAGTACCAAATATTTATTTTCATTTTCTGACAGTTTGTGTTCAGCAAACCAGTTGTGAAGTCTACAATAGCTATTATGTAATTGATGTGAAACGGCATACCGTGTGTGGTGAGGATTACACTTTACAGTGTCATCAATATACTGTACCTCAGGACTTGAGAGTTTTTGCACACCAGTGGAATTTCGTTTATAAATATAAAAGCAGGGGCACAAAGAGAGAGCCCTGGGAGACCCTTGCTGTAATCGGCAAAGTTCAGAGAGAAGGTATCCAATCCACCTACTGAAAATTATTAGATAGGTAACTTTTGAACCAAGACAGGCTGTCATTAAGTATAACAATGTCGGTTTATTTTTGTAACAGCAGTGAGTGGTCCATCAGGTTGAAGGCCTTTGTCAGATCGATAAAGGTAGCTTGGACCAGATTTCTTTTGTCGATTAATTCTTGGAATTTGCTGTTTTATCTGGCCAGGATCAGTAACGTGCTGAGAGCTTTCCAAAAGTTAAATTGATTTGCGGAGAGAAGGCTACTGTTATGTACGTATGAGGTATGTTGTTTATATGCAAAGGTTTTCAAAATGTTTGACAGAGCTGGCAAAACTGAGATAGTTTGATGGGTTGAACTATCTCTGGCATTGTGTATAGGTGGCACTGTTGTGTTATTTCATAGAGAAGAAACTTTATTGGTTAATAGGTACAAGTTTAGCACATAGGTCACTAGCTTTTAAGTCACATTGGCAGGTAGCTTTATCAGTGGCAGTCATTTCACAAAAACCTACAGCAAGCACAATTCTGTTCTCCTCCCCATCTGTTTTGTATAATGCCTAGAACAGCTTAATCTGGTTCATGGTCAGTTGGCGTTCATATGTATCCCCCTCCCCTGGGTTGTGCCTTAAATAGGTAGGATTTGTCTAGTGCACTTACCCAGTCAACAAAAACTAAATAAATAAAGAGCATACTGTGGTAGCAAACAATCTTTTCTCACTGAATGCTTGACGTTCTCTCAAACAGCAGATTTTCAGTTTGGAACACATCTGCAGCATGAGCCCTATGACACTAGAGGGTGCCTGTTATGGTACTAGAGGGGGCTTGTAACAATACTGTGATACGGGAAAGCTGTATAAAAACATGAAGAGGCTAGAAGGAAGGGTAATACTGAGTAATGTAAGCAAACAATAACCCATGACAGGGTGTGCATTTCTAGAGAATGAATGCCTGCCCCGTGTGAACTGGAGGGCACTATGCCAACAGCTGAGAGCCTTTCAACGCACCCGCAAAATGCATTTATTCCCAAAAAAAGAACGTCTTGAAGTGGGTTATTGTGCTTATGAAATGGACATTTTTTTAATGGAAAAATGTTTTATTTTTGTGTAGTTAGGCTGTTGCTAGGTAGATTATGTTAGGTGGGTGACAAGCCACACACTTAGTGGAAATTAATGAATGGTCTTGTGATGTGTTACAACCAAAGAAGTTGGTAGGATTCCAGAGAATTCTGAAGACCATTTTATAAGAATTTCAACCACTGTATTCCCTTTTTACATACGTTATATGCTAGCCTGTTCAGTGTGCAGTTCTAGCAGCAAATAAATCCGAGTGCACGCAGTGTCACAAAAAACATAAAATCCAACACAATAATTTTGTAGTTAAATAGTGACATTATTCCCAGCATAACGTTTGAGGCAGAAAAGAAAACTGGCAAATGGTAGCATTTTTTTCTGTCCCTGGGTCAAGTATTGTACTTTTGTGAGTGAGTCACAGGCTCTGTGAGGGGAGCAAGCACACCCACTGGTCGTCATTTGATTGGCAGTGTGATACCGTACCACTTAGGGCATTTTTGTCATCCAGTCTGATGTCATGAAGTGTAAGAATGAAAGCCCCTGTAAAGATCTAACATGCCACTCTTTTTGCAAACTGGTTCTTGCATGGTGCCTATTAATATATGATAATTCAGTAACTGAGGCCGCTTTTACTGTGATGTCACACACATTCTTATGGTAGTAGGACTGCAGAACAAAGGAGAGCAGTTCCATTACTCTTAAGAATATAAGCTGGATCACTTTTACAGCATTAGGACTGGCCTCGGTAGCCACATTAATATGTCATTGATCAAGATTGATCAGTGATATATGAAAATTGCTTTGAATGTCTCCTGAACGTGGCCATTTACAGGGTACCTGTGCATGAGATGCTAGTGTCTCGAGCAGGGAAAAGTGGTGCTCTGACTGTTCAGGTCTATCATTTACTAAATGTGTTTTCCTTTAGACTGGCCTAGTACCTGCCTAGCTGAGATGGCAGTTTCGTCACATTGATGAATCCCAAACACAAACCATGCAACTGTGGCATGGCCACAGGAAGGCATACTCCAGGTAAGCCACAACTTGCAAGTTGACTGGAGAGGGAGTGGCATTCTGAGCCTGCCCATTGATTTTGGCTACTCCTACTGTCTGATATCCACCCCTGCTGATGTTGTAATATGAATCCTGTGCTCTGAATAAAGGGAAAAGTTCAATGCGTTAAACTAAGTACTGCTGTAATTTCTGCTCTTATTTTGCAGTTCCTGAAGCACAATATGGCGATTACAAAGGATCAGGGTGACAAATATGCACATGTCTACAAATTGGGAGGGGCAGCAAACAGATACTAAAGGGTTCTGGTGTATACATTTTATTTTTCTAGCTACTCCACTGTGATTAGTTGCCCTCCGCTACCCAGGACCACATTTAAAAGACTCCTTTTGAACAACTTGTGGTCCTGCTAAAACCTTGTCAGGGCACCCTACAGTGATTTACATACTGCTACCACTGATAATTTGCACTAGAGTTTGAGTATGAGGGCTTGCATACCTAAACACCCTGCCGCTGCATGGAGCAGTCACGTAAATGGTACAAGTAGTGACATGTGACAACTATATTAGGTCCTACCACCATAAAGTGCTGATCTGAATAAGCACCCGGAACACAGATAGGTTAGCCAAGCTGAACACACACACACAGAGTAGGGGAGGCAACCACTGAGCAGTTGCCCTCATCCCCACCATATTAGGAATGCTCCACCTCACATGGATTCAGTGCACACCATGGCAACTATGAATACAGTTTGAAAGTCAGCCATGACAGAAAGTTGCAGGCAGCAGGAGGGAGGTTAGGCAACTACGCCAGTGTCCATTGTTGCACCAGGCCAGACTGGGCCATCAGTGGTAAGTGGTGGTGGACATGGGTAGTGAGGTGTCCATAGATGGTAAATGTTACCATTAAGGAGTTATGGCCATGGAAGTCCACCACTACCAGACCCTGCACAGGGCCAGTGCTCTGAAGGGGAAGCCTGACCACAAGCAGCAGGTGTGGGAGAGCATGCAAGGGGTCATGAATGCCACCAGCAGTATGCCACAGAGCATTGTGGCCATCAAGCATACGTAGTATTACCTCTGTGTCCATAAAGAGCAAGTTGTCCCTTCAGAGGCAGGCACAGATGGCAAAGACCCAGAAAAGGTGCCTGACCAGAACCCGAACCATGAACATTGTGGTTGACACCTTCTTGCAGCTGTCCGTCATTGGGTAGGCGCTGGTGTGAACATGCTTGATGGTTAGTAATACACATGTTCAACTGTTTATGCTATAAGTTCTCCTTCCTGTACAGTTATGGTATGTACCTTCTATCCATAGACACCATACAGCTAGACTCTAGTGGCACCCAGATGAAGTCACTACACAGTATAATCCCAGCTCCAAGACCTTTTTTGTACTTGTGAGGTGTGGGTTTGAAAGGAGGTCCAAACGACTCAGTTGACCATAAATCCAAAATAAATTTATTAGCGATAAATAAAATTACAAGCCAGACTTTTCAAAGAAACAAAAAAAAATTACATCCATACAGAAAGTGGACTGACTTTCAGTAGCACTAGAATAAGCTAGAGCATTACTTTTATTGAGGTCAGCACAAGACTGAACCTCCAGGACTATCTGACCATTTAGTTTAGGCACTTTGAATTTATACAGAGCAATGGTCAGGTGGTAAACTAGCTCCACTTCTACATGATACTACAAATTATATTTTTATTCACTTATCATTTTAAAACAAATTATAACAGTATGCCTTTAAACCCTTGTACAAACCTCTATGTATTGACACTTTGCAATTATTTTGAGAATACAAGCTTTAAATTTCATATTTGGTGATAGGAAGCAGCACCCCCTCTATTAATATTATAAAAGGAGACAGAATATGGCCGGCCGGCTCTTAGAAGGGACTGGGACTGAAGGAGACTGATTCTATATGTAAAAAAAGGTACAATTTCCTTCGTTTCACTTTTAACTTAATTTCCTGCTGAAAAGGCTCCCGTTTGGCTCCGGTGGACTGTTGGACTAAAAACTAGGCTGAAGAGTAAAGAAATGAATCTTCTAGCACCAGATACGCTAGAAAAAGCCTACGCAACTGTGCGCACATTCGCGAAGGAAAAAATATAGCTAGCGCTAATGTGTGCACAGACGGAGCAGCGATTTATTCACAAACACCAAATCAGTGGGTAAGGAGACAAAATCATGGACTGTGCTGCATTTATATTATACAAAAATTACGCTATCCAAGACTTAACGCTATTACCACAGAAGGATTCTACTAGAGGGGCCATATCGGGAAACTGTTTCCTTTGAACTTAAATGAGGTTACTTCAAACTAACTGGCAGTTTATTCTACCATTTCCTAACGTATATTCTAATTTGAGGGAGTCAAAAATCTTTCACTATGGATTCGATTTTATTTTGCAATATATTTATACATTCTAAAGAAAAAGGGGGGGGTCATACCCTGAATACCAGGACCTACTTTAAACAAATATAGAAGGAGATAACAAGATTATATAGGTGGCCATCCTATATAATGCCAGATAGAGAGAAAATTAAGGAAGAGGGCTGTTGCAACAGACTTTTTAAAATAAAAAAAGAGAAAAATTTTTTTTTTTTTTTTTTGAGGTCCGGTATATCAGGTTTGACTTCACAGTACTCTACAGTTTATTCACCCTGGATGGCCCAGTTGAGATGCAACATCTAATATCCAGTGGGGTCTTGCTTCTGGCCATTTCCATAGCTGTGTGGTCTAAGCACTGAAGTGTTAAGAGATTTGCCCTAGGTCACACAGTAAGTATTTGGCTCCAGGGGGATTTGAACCTCTGTTCGCTGTTTCCCAAGCTGGTGGTGTAGCCAATAGACCACACTGCCTCAAGACCTAGTGGTATGTTCCCAGCAAGCTGCACCCAAACATGGTGCACCTCACGGTTGCTTTGAGCAATCTTATTAATGCAACCTCTTCCACCCCCACAGGGGCTGGAAAAGAGGTACTGCTGGAGGGAATTGAGGGTAGGACAGCCATGCATGAGTAAAATGGGCATTGTTGATTATGCAACTGATGGGAAGAGAGAGGTATTGCTGGAGGGCCATATGGGGAAGACAGCTGTGCACCAATAAACAAGGCCATTGTTGGCTATGAAGCTGATACAGTTGAAAGTGAAAGTTCATTAGCCAAGAAGGATATCAGAGTACAGACATGCACCCAAACAGGACACAACACATCAACCTGCCAACCCTGATCCAACACCCCATGAAGCACACAGGATACCAGCCTCATAGTGCACACAAAGACACCATGCATATGAGGTTACTATCTTCAATATTCCTTACAAAGCCCAATGACAATGACCCCCTTGAAGGTCCCTTTGGGTTATGCCTGTAGCAAGTAACAGCAGGAGGCAGGGGCTGCACCCTAAAATATTGATATTGGTAATGGAGGCAGGAGCTGCATCCTACAATATTGATAATGGAGGTAAACCAACTGCACACAAAGGCGAGAGTCATGTGCACAGACCTCAATTACCTGTGCAGGACTGTAGAAGGGGGCTTTGGTCACCTTATGAACATGCTGGGAAATCACCTCACTGCATTCACACTGGCACTGACAGCACGTCTGGGCTCACAGCTGTCTATTAAGAGGATATGCCAGTTGCACCACTAGTGCAGGACACGCCAGAGGCACAGTCTGATGCCAGAATAAATGAGTTACCTGAGGGTGCTGGCAAAACCAGAACCCCCCAGCAATGTGGAAGGCCAAAACACTGAGTGGCACAGTACACATCTCTTTAAACCCCACTACAAAGGAGTAGTAACCCCATTCCACATGCTACCAGCACCCAACAACCAAGACAAATTGTATTTGCACACATCTGCCTGCCCCCCACAAAACCATATGCTTGCACAGATTGACACGTATGGGACACATTAGTGATATAGGACTATTTATTCAGGACACAGTGGGTACACAACAAAGACACCACCACCACTATATGTAAGTGCAAAATACAACCACATGCACCCCCTTATAAAAAATATGCCTCTGTGAACTGCTGGCGGTGTGCTCTACCAGTAGTATAACCTTCATCTTCCTAAATCAAATATTCACTAATTTCTCTGCCTTATGAACAATGCATCCCCTACTGTCCTCTCTCCCCCTTTTTCAGTTCATAGCCCTCTCTTTACCACCTCCACTTGCTCTCTGTTCACCTATTCCAAATAAATCTCCCAACCCAATCAGTTACTATCTCCAATCCCCTACCCACATCCATGCTATCACTCCCTTCCTGCCATTTGAAATATGATCTCACTCTACCACTATTCCTCATGTGACTTTGATAATGGTTTCCACTTTCACTGCAGTTCTCCACCTTCTTGTTCCTCACTCATCCACTCCCTTCTACTCAAAACTCCCAACCTCCTCGCCAGTCCCTTCAAAATTATCTAAGCTCCACTTTCTAATACTCGCCCTCCTCTTGCTCTCCGTCAGGGATTTCTACACCAACCCAGGCCCTATTGCCCCTAGCTCCTCCGGTACTTCCTCCTCTACTACCTCCCCCCACTCTCTTCTGTCAGCCCTCCCAAAGGGCTTAAAGATCCTGCATCTAAACACTCGCAGCTTGTTGCAAAAAAATAGACCAGATTCATACCATGGTGTGCACTCTAAAACCAGACATTCTAATCATCTCAGAAACTTGGCTAAAGAGCAGTATCCCTGACCACTCGGTCTCCATTCCTGGCTACTCACTGCTAAGGCAAGTCCATGCTGGCAGGGGTGGTGGTGTGGTCATTTATGTCCTAGCCTCCATCCAATATTCCATCATCTACTCATCCTCCAATCCTGAGACCCATGATGCCCTAGCTATCCGTGTGACTCTCCCCTTCACTCTCCCAGTCTTCGTAGCTGGCATATACTGATGCCCAAATGTCCATCCTTCGGTCGCGCTAGACCTCCTAACCTCCATCACTTTCCTTGCTCGCTCTGGGGGATTATTCATCCTAGGCGACTTCAATATAAATTGGTTGTCTCCTAAAACTACCAAAACTAAAAACGAAATCCCTAAATCTCTCCCAACTGATCTCTGAACCCCCCCCCCGCCCAAACCACAAGACACAGCAACACTCAACTGGGCCCTTACCTCCCACCCCCACCGCGTCATCACCTCTGGCATCCTTCCCGATGCTCTCAGTGACCATAACCCAATATTCATAGTTAGGAAAGTCCACAGAAATAAATTGCCTCACAAAATCATACAACTGCGCTCTTTCAAGTCTCTTGACCTTGAGCCTCTCTTGAGTAATCTTGCCACTTCTGACTAGTCCCCCCTAACCTCCTTCCCCTCAGTTGATAAGGCCCTTGCCTACTTCAAATAAATCTTTCTTGTAAACTGGAATGCCTTTGCCCCACTCAAACAAACCAGAGTCAGAGGTAACCACTTACCTTGGATAACCCCTGAACTTCTGGCCTGCCTCAGGGCTAGAGATCGAGCCTGGAAGCATCATAAAGCTACCCAGTATCCCTGTGAACTTCCACATGCTTAGAAACACTTGCACCAGGGCTACAAGATTAGCCAAGTCCGAATATTTCAAATCTGCCTTCATCACCAACATAAACTCCCTTTCAAAGGTCTGGAAGGTGATGCACACCCTATTTACACCCTCATCTCGTCCACCGCCCCCGATACTTAAAGTAAATAACTCACTAGTGTCTGACCCACTAGCTATAGCTGCAGAATTTAACTCCTACTATACTTCCTGCACTACTGAGCTATTGAAATCCCTCTCCTCCTACCCATCCTCCTCCCCACCCTCTACTGGTGTGCCCCCTCCACCACCCTCCCACCTTCCGTTCTCTTTCGCTACTGTAACCCCAAATGACGCCCTAAGTGCCCTTTTCACCATCAACCCCTCTAAAGGTGCCTCCCCTGATGGTCTTGACCCAAAACTCCTCTCCCTCTCCGCTACCCCTCTCAGTAATCCTAAATCTCTCATTCTCTACTGCCTCTGTCCCCTCTTCATGGAAACATGCTGTGGTCTTCCTTCTACCCAAAGGGGGTGACCCCCTCATCCCCCGGTAACTATCGCCCCATTTCACTCCTCCCTACCCTTGCTAAGCTTCAAGAACACATTGTCTTCTCCCAACTCACCTCTTTTCTATCTGTCACCTCCTTTTTCACCCCTTTCCAGTCTGGTTTCAGGAAAAACCACTCAACCACCACCTCTCTCCTATGACTCTCAGACTCCATCCTAACTGGGATGGACAATGGGCAAATTATCTCTGCCATTTTTGTGGACCTGGCCAAGGCCTTCGACACCGTCTCTCACTCCCTCCTCCTCAACTCACTCCCAGCAGCTGGCCTATCTCCCTCCGTCACAAACTGGCTCAAGGCCTACCTTATTGGTAGAACCCAATCAGTTAAGATCTTGGATGCCACTTCCCCTCCCCCCCTCCCATTAGCACTGGAGTCCCCCAGGACTCGGTATTGGGGCCCCTTCTATTCTCCATCTTCTTAAATGATCTTGCCTCTGTTTGCTCCCCATCCTCTGCTATACATATGTATGCCAGTGATCCAGTCCTGTATGCATCTGGCTCCTGTCCTGTTGAGGTTACAACCAGCTTACAGCAAGACTTTGACAAGGTTCAGCTCTGGTTTGCTAACCATAAACTTTTCCTCAATGCCAAAAAGACAGTCTCCATGACCTTTGGCATGAGGCAGAGACTCTCCAGGCTTCCCTCCCTTCCCACTTTTCACACCCTTGAGGGGACTTTACTTGAGGATACATCCTCTTTCAGGTACTTAGGTGTTTGGTTGGACCAACACCCAAACTTCTCTGGACATATTGACGCCATCCAGAATAAACTGCGTCCCAAGCTTGGTGCCCTGTTCAGGAACCGTAGTTGCATCCCTCCTACAGCTAGGCATGAACTTGTTCAGAAGATGATACTGCCCATTATCAACTATGGTGACGTGGTCTATGGTGCTGCCACTAAGTCCTCCCTGGCCAGACTGGACACCTTGTTCAGTTCCTTCTGCCACTTTGCCCTGGATGCCCCCCTCACACCCATCACTGCAGTCTTTATCGTGACCTATCCTTACCCTCTCTTATAAATAGCCAACTTTTCCACTGTGCTAAATTCACCTCCAAGCACTGGTTAGGTGAGCTCCCTTCCTACCTCACCTCCTCCTTTATAACACCCCCCACCCTCCCATTCCCTTAGATCAACTGACTCCCGTACCCTGGTTGTCCTCCGCAGATCCACCCAAATTGGCCAATCTAGTTACTCTCACCGTCTCCCAAAAATTTGGAATTCCTTCCCCCCAAAATCTGGCACTCATCCTCCGCCTACTTCGTCAGCTCTGCCCGCAATAATTACCATGCACCAAGCTGTTCCTGCCATGTCCTTCCTTAATTCCCTCTTCTAAGCCCTGGACAAACCCTACCATCCTACCTCACCTTCATTTTACCCTGTGCACACCCACCCCCCCAAATCCCTAGCCCTTCTCCCCTTTCCCCTAATTGTCCCTCCTTACTGGCCTCCCTTGATCTCTCACAGTATGCAAAGGACCCTGAATGCTCTCCATGGGTCCCTCTCCTTACCACCAAGGGGGCTTGTGTCTCTCATCTACACTCTTCTCCCACCATCTTCTAGGGGTCTCTCTGGGACACTGCCGTACCCCCTTCTCTCTGGTCCCCCCAGTCCCCTTGCAGAGTTCCTCACATCCTGAATGGGGTCTCCGGAGCATGACTCTTCCCCCTCCCCCACCTCACCCCTCCATCTCCTTCCCCCTTTTCTTTCATGTGTAAGCAGTTGTTTACTTATTAACCTGGCACTTATTTTTGTTCAGTCTTTCTACATGTTACGCTCAACACTGTTGTAACACTGTATGTAACACCTGCCTTACAACTGTGTGTTAATGTTTGTCTTGTAACTTGAATGTTTAATGTCTCATTCCAGATGTACCCCTTCCCCCCAGGTCGCACCAGGAGATGAGCGACTTGTTGCTCAGTGTTCCTTCCTGGTGAAACATTTCAATAAATAAATAACCTGCATCTGCATGGCAGGCACAAACCAGGGGACACTGGGCATAGCCACGATTAGTCATGTTATGGACCCCAATATAGCCAATCATTGTGATGTAAACATTGATGGTGTTAACTGTATTAACCCCATTGCAATTGCCAGTACATTCAATATCAAAAATCTCAGACCTAGCAGCTTTTACTGCTAGCTCTAGCATAGCCCCTATTACATCCTCATCAGCCTTTCCCCCTTCTCTTGTTAGGAATTCCTATTGCCATCCCTTCTACCTTAGGAGAGTGAGGGCATCACAGCTTCTGAGATTACTGACCGGCATTGTGCTTGAGAACAATTCAGGTTCAATTAGCTTGGAGCCCCAATTGTTAAAAATGGCAGCCCCGCACATATCAGTGCCACTTACAAAAATATTTAACCTTTCCCACACAACTGGGATTGTCCCAGATGTGTGAAATGTTCCCAGGGTTGTTCCTATCTTTAAGTCAGGTGACTCAAAAAATATGGACAATTATCGGCCAATAGTTTTTCTCTCCATCCTGGTCAAGATCCTTGAGCAACTTGTGGCTTTCCAACCCACTGACTACATTACTAAATATACCACTCTGTCTGCTACCCAGCATGGGTTCAGGAATGGTCATAGCACCATCTCTGCACTGCTCTCTCCCTCTCCCTCTCCCCACTACCTCATAGGAGAATGGTCTACTGTGTTTTTTTCATTGCAAAATACTGGTTTGGGAGTCTGCCACCTTACCTTCCCTCCTGCCACTCATCAGTTTACCGCTCAGCTTACTCCTTATGTAACAGGGACAAACACTCTTTCACTCTTCCTCTCCCACACTCAGCTGCAGATCAGTTATCCTCCTGTTGCATCTCTTTCCTTTGGAATCAGCTCTCCTCTGATATTTGCCTATTCCTTCTCTCTTCTCCTTCAAAACTCAACTCAGACTACCCCCCCCAGTGTTACCACCTCTCCACCACCGCTACCACCTTCTCTCCCCCCTCGCCCCTGCCTAATATTAAGTTCACTATCCCTTCTATGAATCCCTTGCAGCCCACGTTAGGGTTTTGCTTTTTTTTTCCCTCCCTAGGTTCACTATGTTCCACTTATTATTTTGAATGTGTTAAGTTGCTTGCAAAATGATGACCATGTATTTGTAACACAGTTTTTAGGTCCCTCTGTTAGCTGACCTTGAATTGTATTTATTTTCTGTATTGTTTTACTTGTTCAATTAATGTTTTACTGTATTTAACTCTGTATCCTCTTTCCCCTGGGTCACACCTGGAAATGAGCTTCGGCTCAGTGTGCCTTTCCTGGTTACCAAATTTTAAATAAATAAATAAACATGCTTACTTATGGTATTAGCCAGGCCATGGATGCTGAGTATTTAACCAGAGCTGTATTCATTGACCTCACTAAAGTGTTTCACCTGGTTGGCCACTTGCTACTCTGCTCCAAGCTGTCTGCCCTTGGAGACTCTCATGCTGCAATGGTTTTCTAACTACTTGTATGGAAGAAACAGGCAAGTCAAGTTAAATTTCTCCATATAAGCCTTAGTTGACATAAATGTAGGAGTTCCCTGTGTCAATACTAGGCCCCCTCCTTTTCTTCTTATGCAGTAACCATCTATGTGATGTCACCATTCAGTGCAACAGGGAACTGTATCAATTAAAGCAGAAAGAAGTGGGGAAGGCAGTCAGAAAAGCAAAGGCCCAAACCGAGGAAAAGATAGCCAACTCAGTTAAGAAGGGAGATGAAACCTTTTATGGGTACATTAGGGAACATAGAAAGGTTAAGGGAGGGATAGTGAAGATTAATAAAGGAGAGGGGAGGTGGGCAGAGGGAGACAGTGAAAAGGCAGAGATACTGAATGAATACTTTTGCTCAGTATTCACAAAAGAAGAAGAGGAGGAGTTACCTCAACCAAACAGTAGAAGCACTGTGGATAGTGGGGTTGACACCAGTCCATTTACAGAAAAAAGAGTACTGAAAGAACTCCTAAAACTCAAGGTGGACAAAGCAATGGGGCCTGATGGGATTCACCCTAGAATTCTAAAAGAGCTAAGGGAGGACCTAGTGACACCACTAACCACACTTTTTAACAAATCATGGGAAGATGGGGTGGTACCTGAGGACTGGAGGAGGGCAGATGTGATTCCCCTTCACAAAATTGGGAGCAAGGCAGAAGCAGGAAACTACAGACCTGTTAGTTTGACCTCAGTGGTGGTGGAAATGATGGAATCACTTCTGAAAGAAAGAATTGTTCAGTACCTAGAGGCCAGCTGGGCACAGGACCCAAAGCAGCATGGATTCACAGCAGGAAGGTCATGTCAGACGAATTTAATCGATTTCTTTGACTGGGTGACCAAAGTAATAGACCAGGGAGGGGCTATGGATATGGTCTACCTAGACTTTAGCAAGGCATTTGACACAGTCCCGCACAAAAGATTAATATTCAAGTTAGCCAGCCTGGGAGTGGGTCCCAGGGTGGTAGCCTGGTAGCAAACTGGCTGCACAACAGGACACAGAAGGTTATAGTGAATGGAACACATTCTGAAGAAAGGGGTTACTAGTGGAGTGCCCTCAGGGCTCAGTACTGGGTCTAGTCCTCTTTAACGTCTTTATAGGTGACATAGCGGAGGGTCTGGAAGGAAAGGTATGCCTCTTTGTGGATGACACAAAGATCTGTAACAGAGTTGATACACAAGGGGGGGTAGAAAGGATGAGAAGGGACTTGGCAAGGTTGGAGGAATGGTCAGACATATGGCAACTTAGATTCATTGCAAAGAAGTGCAAAGTAATGCACCTGGGAAATAAAAATCCAGGAGAAGAGTACACAATAGCAGGGGAGGTACTAACGACAACAATAATGGAAAGGGATCTGGGTGTAGTCATATCAGATGACCTAAAGGTGGGTAAGCAACGTGAGAAGTCAGTAAGGAGAGCCAGGGGAATACTGGGATGCATAGGGAAGGGCATCACAAGTAGAAAAAGGGAAGCGGTTATCCCTTTGTACAGACAGTTGGTGAGACCCCATCTGGAGTACTGCGTGCAGTTTTGGAGACCTCATCTACACAAGGACATAGACAGGATGGAAGCAGTCCAGAGGAGGGCAACTAAAATGGTGCAGGGTCTACATCAGAAACCATATGAAAGACTGAGAGAGCTTAATATGTATACCCTTGATGAAAGGAGGGACGGGGGACATGATAGAAACTTTTAAGTGCCTCAAGGGAATCAACAAAGTCCAGGAGGGTAGCATCTTTCAGAAAAAGAGATGTGTAAGAACAAGGGGGCACAATTTAAAGTTAGAGGGGGGACGGCTCAGGGGTAATGTGAGGAAATTCTTTTTCACGGAGAGAGTGGTGGATGTATGGAACCACCTTCCTGGAGAGGTTGTGGGGTTTAAAACAGTGGGGGAATTCAAACATGCATGGGACAGACATAAGGCAATTATAGTGGGGGGTTGCAGGAAGTAGGCTGTTGGTTAACTAGGATCTGCAGCTTATCCAATAGGTAGGGAAATGGGCAGACTAGGTGGGCCAAGCGGTCCTTATCTGCTATCAAAGTCTATGTTTCTATAACAAGTCAGTGCCAGATCTAGTGACTGAGAATGGAAGCACCAAGTTTGGTCAACAGTGACAATGACGACCTCCCCACAGCGACTGCACAGTACCAACGCAGGTATTGTACCACCTATTTTAAGGGTGTTTTCTGTGAGGGGCTGTGCCTCCGCACCCCCCAGACATTAGGATTCCAACTCCAGGTCGGAGTTAGTCCAGAGAGGGGGCGGAACACTGGGGGGAAGGTGAAAATCCAAGAATAGCCTTATGTCTGTCCCATGCATTCTTGAATTCTCCCACAGTTTTAGACCCCACAACCTCCTCAGGAAGGCGGTTCCATGCATCCACCACCCTCTCTGTGAAAACATACTTCCTCACATTGCTCTTGAGCCATCCCCCCTCAATCTTCAAATTGTGTCCCCGTGTTCTTGCACATCTCTTTTTCTGAAAGATGCTACCCTCTTGGACTTTGTTGATTCCAGTGAGGTACTTAAAAGTTTCAGTAATATCCCCTTCACCCTTTCCTCAAGGGTATACGTATTAAGCTCCTTTAGTCTCTCCTCGTATGGCTTCTCTTGCAGACCCTGCACCATTTTAGTTGCCCTCCTGTGGACTGCCTCCATCCTGTCTATGTCCTAGTGGAGATGGGGTCTCCAAAACTGGATGCAGTCCTCCAGATGGGGTCTCACCAACTGTCTGTACAGAGGGATAACAACTTCATGTTTTCTACTGGTGATGCCTCTCCCTATACATCCCAGTATTCCCCCAGCCCTCCGTACTGTCTTCTCACATTGCTTGCTAACCTTAAGGTCATCTGATATGATTACCCCCAGGTCCCTTTCCATTTTTGTTGTTGTTACTACCTCCCCCCATTGCGTACTCCTCCCCTGGGTTTTTGTTTCCAAGGTGCATTATTTTGCACTTCTCTGCATTGAATCCAAGCTACCATACTTCTGACCATTCCTTCAACCTTGCCAAGTCCCTTCTCATCCTTTCCACCCCCCCCTGTGTATCAACCCTGTTGCAGATCTTTGTGTCCTCTGCAAAGAGGCAAAGAGTTATTACAATCACTTAGTGCTAGCACTGACATTGTGACTGAAATTGAAGCATGCTCAGCAGGGGTCACAACCCCTTCCCCAGTGCCCTTAAAAAGGCTATTTTGAGCAGCAGTCAGGAAAGGGGCAGGGCTGCCATGAAAAAGGTCCACATGACCACACACACAAACACGGCCACCCTCGGAGGCCTGGTCAAAGACTGCTGCACCTCCACCTGGATACCACTTGTTAGAAACAGGCCATAAGGAAGAACAGCAGCTGGGCCATGTTCAAGGGACCACTAGACCACTGGGGTCCCATGAACCACCAGGGTGACTGACTGCTGGTCCTCAGAGGGAGGAGTAAACCGCTGGATTGCCAGGACCCATGTATTGCTGGTTGAGTTAGGGAGAGGGGACATTTCCAGGTGGGATACCCGTTTGCCTGAAACTGACCATGGCCTACCATTGCATTGTGCCAGATGCAATGCCATGCTGCACTGTGCTCACAGGTGAACACTGGCACTTTGGGAGCTGCAACCCTCATTCAACATCTATAATGATCATACACATTGAACCAATGTCCCAGTGGAGATGACTTCTTCAGTATGAACCCAACTTTGAGTATGCACTGTATCCTGCTCTCAGGGGATGGCACAATGAAGCAGGTGCAACTCATCCATTTTTGCTGCCCCAAATAGCAACTAAAAATTAGACTACAAATGTCCGGAGTTTCCAGAAAACTAATTTGCAGTTTAAAGGTTTGCAAAGAAAAGGGTCTGCTACCTTTTACAAATGAACCACATTTTTTGATATTCATAACCACAGGTTCCTCCCATATGTATCATTTCAACAGATTTACTCACTTTTTAAGCAGATCATTGTACTGTTGTTTACAGCTTGCTTTTATATTGAGCATGGTGCGAGTTGGTTGTCTTCCTTTTATTTTTAGATTTCTGACAGTCACAACGTAAACACTGTAATCAGAACATGTTTTTCACTTTCAACCAGCTATAGCATCGTCTGGCTAGAATCCTGAATTGTTGCACCACCCTTGTGCTTTCAACTACTCTAACGGAAAAATACAAGGGTAAATGCTGCAGTCTGTGATACATGACTTATGAGAAAATAATTGACATGAATTTAGATTAATGGCACAGATATTAAGAGGATTCACTGGAGTAGAACGACCCAATTCAGCAGAGGTTTGACAAGTAATACCCGTTTGTGACTAGTGTCTGTTAGAGATCATAATTTTCAAGGAGTTCTACTGGCAGCAAAAGAAATTATATGTTATTCCATCTCCTTTTTTTCTTTACCCTTAGTGCAATGCGGTTCCATTTGAAGGAAGGTTTGTTTAATTTATATGAATACGCTGAAAAATGGTTGTGGTATGTATTTCACTTGCAAAACACACATTGCTTTAATTTTGGTGCCACAGGATCTCTTGGGATGAACAGTCTAAATTAAGAATGAAAACATATTGTATGTTGTATGGCTTTGGCGCAAACATGAAAATCAATGCTTTTGTTGCTGTTTAATATGTTAGGAAAAAGCCAACTGAGCAAAGTTTGATTTCAGTGGCTTCCTAGGACGTGAGTTAAAATACGTTTGTTAGTTATTTAGTTAGTTAGTTAGGTATTTAGTTTAGTTATGTTGTTAACCGGGTAGGCCCACTGACATTCGGGAGTCCTGTTTTCAGGGGTGACCGGAGTTAATTACACAGATGCTGTAAATCAAACATTAAAGAGTCAAAGGGAAAAAAGTATAGAAGAAAAAACATACAGTAATGCAAGGAGTTCAAGAACAAAATTAGTAATAACAATCATTATAAACACAGGGGAGACCAAGATTCAGTAACGGCAGTGCACTGACAACAGGGCTAACAAAATAAATTGGGTAAATTACATATCACAGGCTGTATGTAGTATCATAGCAATGATAAGTAAAATGCAGCATGTAAGAGTTAAGATTAAACCATTTATAGGCATTTCTAAATACAATACCAAGTTATTGTACAATCACTTCATTAGTCATCAGTCAATCAATTATATTTAAGATAATTAGGACAAGTTAAGATTTTCACTATTGAGTTAGTGGTGTAGCTGCCAGAGGACTTCACATTCTGAATGTCTTTGATGTTTATCACAATTACACTCATTTAAATGTAACTACTGTCTTATGATTTCAAAAAATGTTTGTTTTGTTCAGAATATGGTTCCACCCTTCTGACTCAAAACCTAGTCATCATTCTCTCTTCACCAACATCTAGTAGATTACATAAGAAGGGAAGGATGTTTTAATGTTTTGCTCTTTGTATAAATGCTTGGCTAAATCCCACTTTTTGTTTGATGCGTTTTTCAAATGGAAATGTGCTGTGCTGTTATATAACATTAAGTAGGTTAGATGAGGGATAAACTATTGTTTTGCAAAATATTACTAAAGCTTCCTAAGAACTACTTAACAGGCCACATATTGTTTTGTGCTAAAGCATACTAAAAGTAGCTTAATCTGAGACAGGCCTCAGCCACCAGGACCCAGAACTGCAGAAAGGCAGACTTTGCCAAGATGAAGCACCTGGTGTCCCAGGGTGTAGAGCAACTTTATGAGGATGATGATGCAGAACACATGTGGGGTTTGTTAAAGAAGGCGTTTAAAGAATCCAGAGAAGTCTACATCCTGATAAGCAGTATAGGGAAAAGTACTAAGAAATGCCCCCACCCCAACTCAACAGGGACCTATGACAACTGTTCTTGAACTAAAAAAATATGTAGCACAAGGAAAATGATAGGTTGCTTCCAGACCAAAGAGGAATACATGGGTACACAGATGTTGATGGCAGAAAAAGGCTCTTGGCCCGACCAGTCTGCCCACCTGACCTAATTATTCTGCCTTGCCTTAGTGGCAATCCTCCCCTTTGTTACTATCTCACCTTTTTCTAACAAAAACAGCACTGAGGGACTGCAATACGAGAATTAGGAAACCAAGGAGGGACTAGAAACCAGGATAACAGCAGGAGCTGTGGACAATGCCAAAACCTTCTTCCAGTACATAACTGGAAGGAGGATGGTGCAATGAAGTGTGCTTCCTGGCTAAGCATCCACTCATGGAGATCTGGCCTCTGAAAACCAGAGGAACGGGGGGGGGAGGTGGAATAACCTGTAAGAGAGCAAGGGACAATGGTTCGGATGCATAAGGAATACATTTGATGTTCACCAGAGGGTCCCCAGAAGGGAGCAAGGGTGTTCATTGGGAGGGCAAATGGCAAAAAGGGTAGCTATGATGCAGCCTGTAGACATCACACCTGCCACTGGAGCGGACTACCTAGGGAAATCAAGCCAGGCACCTCCCAGGGGATGGACAAGATACACCCCAGGATCAGCTGTGACCAAGCTGGTTCAACAAGGAAGTGGCAGTGAAGGTAAAGGGGAAGAGGACAGCCTTTCAGAAGTACAGGTATACTGTGAGTGAGGAGGACAGAGAGCTTTTTTCAGGGAAATCTCAAGACTCAAGAGGCAGGGAGAGTGGTCTGGATGACTAAAGCTGCAAAGGAACTAAGGCTAACAAAGGGGATCAGAGAGGGGGAAAAGGACTTCATATATATATAAGGGAGGGAAGAAGTAGTAAGGGAGGGATTGTTAGGATCAAGAAGGAGGGGGATGGGCATAAAACAGTGAAGAACAGGCTAAGGCACTGAATCAGTACTTCAGCTCTGTGTTCACTAGGTAAAAGGATGGACCTATGCCGCAGGAGAGTATGGGGGTAGGAGTGGGGAGGATGAAACGGATAGGGACATCAAGATAAATAGGGTTTTGGAAGGTCTCAGGTCCCTTTGGGTGGACAAGGCACCTGGCCAGGATGGCATTCACCTGAGGGTCCTAAGAGAACTGGTGGAGGTGTTGGCCCCCCAGCGAATCTGTTTAAGGCCTTGCTAAAGACAGGGCATGTGCCTCGGGACTGGAGAATGGCTCATGTGGGGCCACTTCACAAGAAGGGTCCCAGAGATAAGCCTGGCAACTACAGACCGATCAGTCTAACATCCATTATTGATAAATTAATGAAGACCATTTTAAAAGAAGGTTGGTAAACTTTCTGGAGGTTAACGGTCTCCAGGACAATAGGCAGCTTGGTTTTGTCATGGGGAGATCCTGCCAAACAAACATGATAGAATTTCTTGACTGGGTCACAAGGTTATTAGACAAAGGCCAGGCAGTGGATGTACTGTACCTGGAGTTCAGTAAGGCCTTTGACTCCATGCCACATGGTAGATTGCTTAGCAAACTAAATAGCCTGGGAGTCAGTTTAAGCTGCAGGGGTGGGTTAGGAGCTGGCTGCAGGAAAGGAAACGGTGACAGTAGGGAGTGAACTATCCAAGCCTAGACCTGTAACCAGTGGGGTACCACAGAGTGCTTGGTCCAGTATTAGTCAACATCTTTATCGGTGACATAGCAGTGGGGGTCAAAAATAAGGTCTATCTTTTTGCAGATGATACTAAAATCTGTGGGAGGGTGGACATGGAGAAGGGGAGACAGGAACTCAGGGAGGATCTGGCCAGACTTGAGAAATGTTCTTGAATCTGGCAGTTGGGGTTTAACACCAAGAACTACAAGGTCATGCACCTGGGAGCTAGGAACCCGGGGGCCAGCTACCGGCTGGGGGGGGTACAGGTGTCCATCTCAAAGGAGGAAAAGGATCTAGGGGTGATAGTCAGGGGTGACATGAAAAACTCTGTGCAGTGTTGTAAAGTGACAGCCAAAGCAAATAAAATGCTGGGATGCACCTCCAGGGGAATCACCACCAGGAGAGAGGAAGTCATTCTGCCCTTAAACAGGACATTGGTTAGACAGCACCTGGAGTACAGTGTGCAGTTCTGGTGCCCTTATTTGAAGAAGGACATAAAGTTACTTAAGGGGGTCTAGCGTAGGGTGACTAAGATGATCCAGGGCATGGGAGACAAACCATGTGATGAGAGGTTAAGGGAGCTTAATATGTATTCTTTGGAGGACAAAAGGGAAAGGGGGGATATGATAGAATCCTTCAAGTATCTAAAGTGTATAAACAGGGTTGGAGTGGAGAGCATTTTCAATTTAAGAAGAGAGAGGACCACTAGGGGCCATAGTCTGAAACTTGAGGGTAAATTTAAAAAAGAAATGAGGCAATTTTTCACAGAAAGGGTGGTGTCAAAGTGGAGTGAACTGCCTGAGAAGGTGGTATCTTTGGAAACCGTGGGAATTTTTTTTTTGTGGGGGGTGACTTGAGACAGGGTAAAAATGAGAGTGGTAATGGGAGGGAGGAGGGAGATGGGGGAGGATCACTCTTGGAGGCAAGAGGAGGGTGGGTCAGCTCCAGTAAAATAGACTGACCTGCACAATTGAGCAGATTTGATAGACCACTAAGGCCTTTTTCTGCTGGCGGTTTTCATATGTTCATACAGTGAAGCTAAAGGAACAATTGGTGGAGCTGTTTGCAGCAACCTTTCGTAAGCTTGGCTGGACAAGTGCAGTGGCAGAGGAATGTAAAGTGGCAAGTGTCATCCCTATCCTCAAGAAGGGGACACTGTCAGACATGGGCAACTACAAACCAGTCAGCCTGACATCAGTGCAGGGAAGGGTCCTGGAATCCATCATCAAGGACATAATAATGGATCATTTGCTTGAGGCCAAGGTTATTGCCCCCTTTCAGCAAGGCTTTAAGAGAGAAGGATCATGCCAAACCACCCTCAGAATCTCCAAAGGGATGACCAGCGAGGAGGACTAGGTCAGAGCTGTAGATGTACTCCATCTGAACTTCAGCAAGGCCTTTGTCACTGTGGTGCATGGTCAAACTCCTACAGTCTCAGATTCAGTGTAGCCAAATGCAAGCTTCTATACTTGGAAAGGATATAGAGAGATAGGACTTACTACACTGTGCAAGACATCTCTAGCTGCAGTAGAGGGGAAAAAGGACCTGAGGGTCATAATACACAAGGAGCATGATAAGCATTGTGTAGCTGCAATCAACAAGGCGCATTGAAGAGAAGGAAAATAGAACAGGGCAGGGGAAGTAATCCCAACACTTTTCAAGGCCCTGGTCAAGCCCCACCTGGAGTACTGTGTGCTGTTTGGACGCCTCAGTGCAAAACAGGACACTGCTTAAGTTGAGAGGGTACAATGTGGGCCATGAAAGGATCAAACTATGGAGCGTCAAATACTTTGACAAAAGGTTGGAGGTCCTCAATATATTCAACTTCAAAAGAAGGGACTGAGAGGGGTCATAATCTCAATCTTCCACATTCTCAAGAGTATCAACAAGATCGAACTGATAAGGATGTTTGATCTAGTGTCCTCCAGTAGGATATGGGGATATGTCTGGTGGCTGAGATGTGGTAAACTTACAGGTGCCACTAAGAGGCCCTTCTTCTTCCAGAGGACAGTGTACATATGAGCAACCCCTCTTTCGGCCTTCCAGCTGATCCTGCATATCTCCGAATGGGGTGGGCATGGCACAGGATGACTCCCATGTCTAGAGGTACATAGCCATTACGGCTCGCCCGGGAACCCGCTTACAAAATAGTCTCAGCCTAGTTACCATCAGTCTCTCTTCACACTCCCACCGAGAAAGAGATTTTTAAACTTTGGTATCAGTAACTACTCGACACCCAAAGTGGCAGTTCATATGCAGTCCCTTAACTGGGGTGATTGATTTGAACCAGTTCACATGGATACAAATTAATCTTGTAGAAAACAGAGCTCAGGAGCTCTGGCATTTTGTCATATTGTATCATTCATTACGGTGGTTCTGAGGCCTGTGGTTGCAGTCCCCTTGTGACCCCTGGCCCAAACAAATGCTTATGGACTCTACTATCCCTGTATCAGAAGCATGGCATAATAACCAGCATTGACTTTCTCCTGTATCACTCTCCTCATTCTTTGCTTCTATGGACCCAGCCCGGGAGTGAGTTGCTTGCATGGTAACTGACATAATCACTACAATTATATAATAAGCCTGTCCAGTTTTCCCCACCATGCCTTGATGCTTTAGGGATCACAGGCCCCCACATCTGTGTAGAGATCCATAGCCAGACCCACTAGAGTGAAGGGTACTGGCCCCTGACCTACCCTCCAGGATTTCCTACCCAGCTGAATGGTACAGCCAGCCAGCCCCACTATTCAGGAACTGTGAATTCTGGAGTTTATCTTGACCAAAATGTCTCACAGATACTTCTCACCTTTCAGATAACTGACTCTGCCACCTTCAGATATTCGACCTGCTGGGTAACCCTCCAGGCCCAAAAGGCATCGGTGCACACCTCTTGATGGATGCCCACCCAGAAGACCCATACACTGATTATGCAGTTTCTTTTTGGGCCCCTTATTTAGAAAAAGATGAGAATAATTGAAAGTATGCAGAGGAGGGCTACTAAACTAATACCTACAGTTAGGAATCTGTCATATGAAGATTGGTTTGCTGGCCAAGGCACCTAGCTTCACCTGAGCTCTTTCCTTCTAAGACTGCTTGAAAGGCAGAGTAGAGAAACTTACCAGAGCAAGGGAGAAGGATTAAGACTTAGTTTGGCTAAGCAGATTTACTGTGTGGTGGTGTTTTTATTTTTTACTCACAGGGATTGCTACTGTTTGTTGCTAACATTTCATTGCTTTATTTTTTCTCTGATTCAAATTGTTGTTGCTGGTATACCTTCTTCTGCATTATTACAAGGTGTGCCTACAGGTATGTGCTAACAGATTACTGCTGTAATCTTCTGAGTCAAATTGTCTTTTGCAAGGTATATCTTCTGTTACTGCTTTATTTTCTCTGGAGCAAAGTGTTTTTACAGGGTATATCTTCTCTGAAATTACTGTATTACAGGTGGAGCTTACATTTTGTGACTTTTTATCATTGGGCTAAGCAAAATTACTGTTTGACACTGTGTTTTATTTTATTCTTGTTTGTTGAAAAGGTTTGTTGTCTCAGAGGTGTTTCAGTCTCCTTCTCACATTGAAGGAGCTAATTGCTTTCTCCCACAGCTCTTCCAAAGGATTAGGTGTGTATGTGGGGTGGAGCTGGCAAACTGTCAGTAATTTCCAACAGAAAGAAGGGTTAAAAAGTCAGGTTAGTTGATATCTTGGAGGTAGAAGACTTGGTTTGCTGGCCAGGCACCTAGCTTCACCTGAGCTCTTCCTTCTAAGACTGCTTGAAAGGCAGAGTAGAAACTTACCAGAGCAAGGAGAAGGATTAAGACTTAGTTTGGCTAAGCAGATTTACTGTGTGGTGGTGTTTTTATTTTTACTCACAGGGATTGCTACTGTTTGTTGCTAACATTTCATTGCTTTATTTTTCTCTGATTCAAATTGTTGTTGCTGGTATACCTTCTTCTGCATTATTACAAGGTGTGCCTACAGGTGTGTGCTAACAGATTACTGCTGTAATCTTCTGATTCAAATTGTCTTTGCAAGGTATATCTTCTGTTACTGCTTTATTTTCTCTGGAGCAAAGTGTTTCTTACAGGGTATATCTTCTCTGAAATTATTACAGGTGGTGCTTTACAGGTTTTACAGTTTTATCTAACATTAGGATAAGCTTTCAGGGTTACTGCATTTGTTGTTGACTGATTGTTTTCTGCTCTTACCTCCTTGTTCTTTCGTCCGTGGTTCTTCTTTTTAGGCAGGGAAGGGCCAGCCACCCACCCCATCCCCAACCACCCCACGCTACACTCCTTTTATAGGGTACCACAGTTGTGACATTTCCTGTGGCAGAGCAGGAAGGGTGCTGATCAGTGGGGCCTCCACAAGGTGATCTCATTTATAGGGCACTAGTAATTTAACTTGTTATAACAAGTTAAACAAAGCACAATTAAACCATTACTTGCATTTTTTTTTTCCTTCTAATTACTCTGACTAGGTTACAAACCCAGCAACTTATTTGGAATGGATTTCATTAACTGCAGGTACTGTGGAACAATTTTCAGAAGGACAGTCTTACAAGATTTAGGACACTGTCCCACATGCTGGGCCTTTGGAGATCTTAGGTCTCAGCTCCAGGCAGCATGGGCAGAGATTGCACGCCCAAATTTCATATTGAAGAGGAAATACATTATAAGAACCACCCGCCATTTCCCCAGCATCCAACAGAAAAACTCGATCAAGAGAGGGTAGTTGGTCCAGGAGGTTGGCAGGTGGTTAGGAGGAGCAAATCAGGTGCCCCATCACTCTCTCTCCAACACATTACCTCCAAAACCATATAAACACTACAAACAGGTATCTGCCTCTATCTCTGAAATCAAATAAAGAGGCAGAAGACACTGCAGAGCAGGACACTGTGGCACAGGAGCTAGCACAACAATACTCACCCAAATCAGGAACCAAAACTAAACAAGCACAAAGGAAACCAAAAACTTCTGATCATAGGAGACTCCATGATTCGGGAGTTGATACCATCTCCAGCCAGGGTGATGGTCAGATGTCTCCCAGGTACATCAGCATGGAGAGACACTGACCGCATTGCTAAAATTGTTCACAAAGCAGGAGAAAACATTGATGTCCTAGTACACATAGGGACTATACGATCTCGCCAGCCGTCAGTTGTGGAGACCAAGGAACACCTGACTAGGCTGGGTGACAAACTATCATCTATTTCGTCTGGCATCTCCTTCTCTGAGATCCTGCCAGTCTGGGAGAAGGGAGCAGATGGACGGAAGGTCAGAGAAGGGGAGATAGGGGAGCTAAACACGTGGCTCAAGGACTGGTGCCAGGAAAAGGACACAGATTTGTAGGAACTGGCAACAGTTCTGGGAGCGAAAGTTCTTTAAATTTGATGGACTGCATCTGACTAAAGAGGAGTCAGTGCATTGGGGCAGAAGTTTGACGCCTTTGCAGAATATTTAAACTAGCAAATGGGGAGAGGGTGCAGCATCCCATACGTCAAATGGGAAGAACACCCCTCCCCCCTCAGCTAGTGGTCAAACAGGAATTCAGCGTGTTTGCCATTCATTTGCATCACCAGGTAAGAAAAAAGGTTTGTCTCCCCATACGATGCACAGGGGTAATGCCAAACTTCACCCAACAACTAACACACCAAAATCTGGCCAATGGAAAATCATGTACACAAATGCTCACAGCCTGGGAAATAAGATCCCAGACCTGCAGGCAATTATGTCAGAGGCTAAACTGGACATAGTAGCAATTAGTGAGACGTGGTTTACCAGTAACCACACTTGGGAGACTTCAGTACCTGGCTATGTATTGTTCAGAAGAGACCGAGGTGCAAAGAGGGGGGGAAGGGTGGCCCTGTATGTTAATGAAAATATCAAAGCTACAGAAATTCAGAATACACATAAGGAGCCAGAAGAACTGTGGGTCACCCTGAAACAGGAAATGGGACAGCCATAAGAACTGGGGTTGTCTACAGGCCCCAGACCAGAGGGAGGACATAGACACATTACTGTTAGAAGATATACAAAACATGACAGCTAAAGGGAGGTTCTGATAATGGGAGACTTCAACATGCCAGATACAGATTGGTCAATACCAGCAGGAACATCTGCCAGAACTAGACTCATAGTGGATTCCCTGCAGGGGAGGGCCTCAAACAACTGGTACAGCAACCCACAAGAGACAGGGCTATCCTAGATCTAGTACTGACTAACAAAGAAGGGATCACAGATCTCCAGGTAGAAGGTCACCTGGGGCCAGTGACCATCACATGGTATGGTTCAATTTGGCTACTACATCTAAATCATCCCATTCCAAAGCAAAATATGGGACTTCAGAGGAGCTGACTTTGATAAGATGGCCAACAGAGTTAAGCTAGCCCTGGCAAAAGAAACACAGGTGAGGAGGTACAGGCAAAGTGGGCAAGCATTAAGGATACAATACTTGAAGCAACATCCCATTGTGTTAGACAGAAAAGGAAGTGCAAAAGAAGAAGGAAACCACTTTGGTTCTCAAATACAGTAGCAGAAAAGGTCAGAGCCAAAAGGCTGGCCTTCAGAAAATATAAGGGAACACAGCGGGATGAAGATAGGGAGGCATACCAAACTGCCCTAAGGGAAGCAGGTAAGGCAGTAAGGCAGGCAAAGTCCCAAACTGAGGAAACACTAGCACGAACAGTAAAAGAAGGTGACAAGACTTTCTATAGATACATTAGTGAAAGGAGAAAGTCCAGAGGGGGTATTGCTAAGCTTAATGGAGAAAAGGGAGCATGTGAGGAGGAGGACCCTGTAAAGGCATCTATCCTAAATAGATACTTTTGCTCAGTATTTACTGAAGAGGAGGTAGGGCAGGGCCCACAGCTCAGCATCATGGACACAGGGGGGAGGGAGGTGAGCACTACTCCCTTCACAAAAGAAAGGGTCCTACAAGAGCTTGCTAAGCTCAGGGTGGATAAGGCAATGGGACCTGATGGCATACATCCCAGGGTACTTAAGGAGCTAAAGGAGGAACTAGCAGAGCCATTAGCAAATTGTTTAGTGAGTCTCTGAGCACAGGAGAGGTCCCAGAAGACTGGAGAAGGGCTCATGTGATCCCACTCCACAAGAGTGGTAGCAGGAGGAGGCGGGAACTACAGACCGGTCAGTCTTACCTCAGTACTGGGCAAGATTATGGAGGCACTCTTAAGGAAAGGATAGTGCAACACCTGGAATCCATAGGGCACAGGATCCAAGACAGCATGGGTTTACAAAGGAAGGTCCTGTCAAACTAATCTCATAGATTTCTTTGACTGGGTAACCAGAGTGGTGGACCAAGGGCAGTTGAGTACCATACCTTGACTTCAGCTTTTGACACTGTTCCACATAGAAGATTGATAAATAAACTAGGTAGGCTCGGGTGGGTCAGAAGTTGGTCAACTGGGTGGCAAACTGGTTGACTGGCAGAAAACAGAGAGTGGTGGTAAATGGTATACAGTCAGAAGAGATGCAAGTCACAAGTGGGTACTCAGGATCAGTCCTGGGGCCAGTCCTATTCAACATCTTCATTAGTGACCTCGAGATGGACTAGAGGGTAAGGCTTGTCTGTTTGCAGATGACACCAAGATCTGCAACAGAGTAGATGATCCAGATGGGGTGGGCAGAATGAGAAGAGATCTGGATAAACTAGCAGAATGGTCAGAAGAGTGGCAACTGGGATTTAATGCAAAGAAGTGCAAAATCATGCACATAGGGAAGAGAAACCCTGAAGCCACTTATAGGCTGGGAGGAGTTGCTAGCAGTCACAAAGGAAGAAAGAGACTTGGGCATCATCATCACTGATGACCTAAAATCATCCAAGCAGACCTCTAAAGCAGTAGGTAAGGCTAGGGGGTGTTAGGGTGTATTAGTAGGGTATCACAAGTCGTAAGAGGGAGGTAATAATCCTCTGTACAAGACATTGGTTAGGCCCCATCTGGAGTACTGCGGCAGTATTGAGGCCACACCTTCACAAGGACATTAACCAAATTGAGGCAGTCCAGAGAAGGGCAACCAAAATGGTGCAGGGACTGCATCAGAAGACATATGAGGACAGATTAATGGAGCTCAATATGTATACCCTTGAGCAAAGGAGGAGAGAGGTGATATGATCGAGACATTTAAACACCTTAAGGGCATAAACAAGGTGAAAGAGTCTAACATGTTTAAATATAAGAAAAATAGCAGGACAAGAGGACACAGCATGAGATTAGAGGAGGCCGATTAAGGGGAATGTGAGGAAATTCTTTTTCACAGAAAGGTGGTAGATGCATGGAATGGCTTACCACAAGAAGTGGTGGCTATGAATACAGTGCAGGGCTTCAAACAGGCATGGGATAGGCATAAGGGAGCAATACAAATGACTATGAATAGATAGGTCACTGACAGAGCAAAGGCCGATGGCACATTTATAAGGTAGAAAAAGAAATGGGCAGACTGGATGGGCCTTGCGGTCCTTATCTGCCGTCAACTTCTATGTTTCTATGTTTCTATGTAGGTTAACTTCACTGGGACTATATGTTCTGCAGTTAAGGAGGAACCAAGGGGATCTATTACTGTTGTTCAATATTTTAAAAGACAATACATTAATAAACATCTGTAACTTAAAATTTGCGGATAAACCAGAAAGCCTAAGGTGTAACAATAAACAAATCCATACTCCAAGAGTATTCACAAATAAATGTAAATACTTCTTTACTATTAGAGCAATCAAATTGTGGAAATAAGTTCTTTTGAGAAGTATAAAACTGAACTTGATAAATTCCTTTTGGGGAGAAAACATCTAATCTACCCCACAAGTGTGGGAAGAGTGGTCCCAATGGGCCTAGTGCCTTCTTCCACTCTTGCATAACTGAGTAATGCTGAGTAATCACACTGCTCCTTGATAGCCTGAACAGCCTGGAGGTCTGAGCTGCTAATGCCAATGTCCATACAGCCCCTAAACAAATGTAAGGATCCTGTGCAATGAGGGACCATACCACCCTGATCTGAGTTAAATCCAACAGATAAACCTTGAACAGTCTTAGAAGGGGGTGCTGTACAGGGCAGCTAGCCCAATAACGCAGAATGTCCAGACCACAGCACTCCTTATGGCATGAAGAACACCACACGCACCATGCTTGCAAATTACATTCAAGTAAAATTTATTTGGTGAAACACAAGTACTCACTACCCCAGCACTTCCGCGACTGCCTTCCTCAGGGGGGTGTGGCTACAGTCAGTCACATTTCACTTAAATAAGCCCCTCAATCATAATCACATAGCAGTTATAAATCACAGCTAACAAGTGAAAAACCTTTTAAAGCAACATAAAAGTAACTCTTTTATACTATTACTATCAAGATTATTTCAGAACAGTAACTTGTCACAAAAAATTTATTTATACCAAAATTAAGCAAAATAAAATATACTGTCCAGCTCTAGAATAATTGTCATTTTTTAACTTTTTAGCTATCTTTTTAGCCTTTTTTAAGCCTTTCAATCCATTTAACAATAGCCTTTAAATACATTAAACAATATCATATTAGAGCTGAGATGGCTAAGAGGAGGCAAAAGCCAGGGAACACTGTAGTGATCACCCAGGATACAATAGCCATCTCGATTTCTCAGGGATCCACACTGCAGTTTGAAAAGGTGAAAATTAATGGTGCCTGGAAAAATAAAAATAAAAACGCCAGCAGAGTATAAGTAAAACACTTCACATGGTTTCAGAGAAAGATATATAAATTTCAGCAATTATTAATTATTAAATAAAAAGTTTTCAGACATGGTCACTCAAATAGGAAAATCACCTTATTTACCAGGGATTCACACTTCGGAAACATGGGATGCAAAAGGGAGCCTAGAATGAGAGAGAGAGAGAGAGAAAGCAGAGGGGCCAAGTGGAAAGATAGTCACAGAAACAGATACAGATACAATGTATTTAGCATTAGACTCTCTTTATGTTTTAAAAAAGGTTTAAGATCCCATTCATCATTTAAGCCAATTGGCTTCATACTACTGATTTTGAAAATCCGCATGCTTTCCCTTTCTAACCGTAAATCAGTGTGATTTTCACTGTATTTCTGTTGTGGTATGAAATCAATACCCATGAATTTTAAGCATTGTGGATACGAGTTATGATGGTTGATGTAGTGTAGACCCACTGGTTTGTCTGTATGTTTGTTTATGATGCATCTTATATGCTTTTGTATGTGGACTTTAAGACTCCTTGTCACAAGCCCCTGGCCCCCAAACCCTGAGCAGCCCGGTAGAACCTCCTGTTTGCAGAGAGGATCCCCCTTTTCAAGAACTTGTAAGCAGGAATAAGGGTTCCAGAAGACTCACCAACCTTCCTTTTCCCAGTGGGAGGGTGGAAACTGTAGTTTTGAGTTTCCTAGACTCTGCACTACTTTCAGTATCTGAATCCCACCACGGCCACTGGCTACATCTTGCCTAAGTAGTTTGGGTATGATAGCCGAGCGGTACTATCTGTCGAGGCACACAGTCTTTTCAAAACCCTTCTGTTAAAATGTTAAATCACATAATCAGACCCCAGGCAGAGTTGATAAAAAAAAAAAAATCATAAAAGTTTACTCAAAATAAAAGCAATACAGAAAAGTCTACAGTTTGGAAGAACTTTGAAATGCAGACAATAACAAAAGTAAAACTGGATGGTTTACAGAAAACACTAGATACTGTTATTCTAAACTATACCTTGTTTTTGATATTAGAGTTCAGACAAGATTTTAAATGTCCTTGTAGAGATGAGTCCTTAAGCAACAGTTCTGTAGCAAGTGTTTACTCCAAGTCAGTTCCTCTGAACATCCTTTTAAAAAAAAAAGTCTTCAGGCGCTTTCCTTGGTAAAAAGTCTTGGTTTCCAAAATTCTGACTTAAAATCAGAATTTTCTGTTCAGTATGTGACAAGTCAAACTTTCCACATACTCGGGTATGGTTTAGAGATTTTCCAGGCCTACATATATACTTCTGGTTTTCAAGTATATGCTAGCTGGACAGGCAATCTGACCCCTAGCTAAACTGTTTATTAACTACTATGAGTTCAAAATGTGTGTCTTATACATACAGGCGGGTCATCTTCAAGCCACACCCACAGTGTGATGGGGTGCAACAGTGTACCTTTCACTGCAGGTGTCACTGTGGTTCCATGTCAACCCCAGTGACATCTGGTCCATGCATTTGGCTTAACCCCTGACCTCTTTCCGTCATAGAAAGCTAGATACCCAGTTTTCTCTAAGAGTTGTTTTCCTGGCTGAATAAAACTGTCTCCCTTATCTGGAGACGTACCAGATTCAGAAATAGCCATTAGAACAATTAAGGCTATTTTTGTAGTTTCATTTCTAAAAGCCTTTTAAATAGACAGTGTCTCAATTCTAAAGTACATTACAGCATATACAATACGAACCCACATAAATGGATCTAGGCCTATCATGCAACATTCCTCCCTTCCTCCTAAAACAGGACCTGGGGAAACATGCCATATTGGAGACAGTTCTTCCCAGTTCTGTTATAGATCCAGTATGCATGATAGGCCATCTGCGTTCCCATTTTTGGATCCAGGTCTATGCGAAATCTCCATGTCATAAGCCTACAAGGCAATACTCCATCTCAGAATTTTCCCATTTGTTTTCTCCATTTGGCCCAACTATATTAAAAGGTTGTGGTCCGTTTGGACCTTAAAATGCCTCCCATTAAGGCATGGTTCCAGTTTTTTTAATGCCCAAACTAAGACAAGACATTTTTTCTCTACTGCTCAGTAGGCTTGTTCCCTTGGAAGCAGCTTCTTGCTTAAGTATACAGTGGGGTGCTCTCTCCACTGATTGGATACTTGGCTGAGGACTTCTCCTATTCCCACATCTGAGGCATCTGTCTGTACCACAAATGGCCTGTTGTAGTCTGAGTTAGCCAGCACTGGGGCCCTACATAGCGAAGTTTTCAGCTGCATGAAGGCCTGCTCACAGTTTGAGTCCCATTTTACCTTCCTAGGCTTATTCTTTGTCAGCAACCCAGATAAAGGAGTGGCCAGGGAGCTGTAGTTGGGAAAAAAATTTCTATAATACCCTGCTGTCCCAAGAAAGCTCCTAACTTGTCTCTGGGTTTCAGGCAGAGGCCATGGCACAGTAGCCTCTATCTTTGCTTGGTTTGGGCGAAGCTGGCCCTGCCCCACCACATGTCCCAAACAACCGACCTCTGTCATGGCCACCTGACACCTTTCTGCCTTAATAGTCAGACCTGTGGCCTGTATTTGGCCCAACACCTCCCTCAGGTGTTTCTCCCAGCTATTGCTGAAAATAGCAATATCGTCCAGGTAGGCGACTGCAAAGTCCTCCGTATCCTGTAACACCTGATTTACTAACCGCTGGAATGTAGCAGGAGCATTATTCATCCCAAAGGACATGACCTTGAACTCAAACAGGCTGATTGGGGTGATGAATGCTGACCTTTCCCTAGCCCTGTCAGTCAGTTTCACCTGCCAGTACTCCTTTGTCAAGTTTACTGTAGTCAAGTATGTCACCCCTCCTGGTTTGTCAAGCAGTTTATCTGTGCATGGCATTGGGTGAGCATCAGATTTTGTGATGGCATTAAGCCCCCGATAATCTACACAGAACCATGTAGTCCCATCCAGTTTTGGTACAAGGACTACAGGTGAGGCCCAGGGGATGTGGGACCTCTGGACCACCCCTAGATCCAGCATCTCCCCCACCTCCCTCTTATTGTCCTTGAGGACTGTCTCTGACACTCGGTAAGCTGTCCTCTGTATGGGTGCTTGGGTCCCCGTGTCTACATCATGCACCACTAGCGGTGTCTGTCCAGGCTGTGCTGTAAATAAAGGGGCTAAGTCTTGCAAAATGGTCCTCAGTTCTTGTGCCTGTCCAGGTGTCAACTGGGGTGACAGCGTGATGGTCTCCACAGATGACGCCTGCTTGCTCTCGGCTAACAAGTCGAGAAAGGGGTCTTCCCCACCTAGCTCCTCTCCAAAACTGCAAACTGAAAGTACCATGTCAGCCCTATTAAAATATGGTTTCATCATGTTCACATGATACATCCTGTGAGTATGTTATTGGTCAGGTAACTCTACAATGTATTAACATCATTTACCTGTCAGACTACCTTGTATGGCCCTGCCCACTCAGCTTGCAGCTTGTCCTTTTGGACTGGGATCAGAACCATTACCTCCTGTCCTACTCCATATGAGCAAGCTCTGGCCCCATGATTGTACCAGGTATTTTGTTTTTGCTAAGCAGCTGCCAGGTTGCTCTGGGCCACGCCCATAAGCTCCTTCAGCATCTCCCCGAATTTTAACATGTGCTCCACTATGGGAGTCCCCTGGGTGGCATGCTCACCTTCCCAGTCCTCTCATATTAAATCTAGGGGCCCATCACCTGGCGTCCATACAAGAGCTCGAAGGGTGAAAACCTGATTAACTCTTGTGGCACTTCCCTGTAGGCAGACATCAGGTGGGGCAGGTATTTCTCCCAGTCCCGGCCATGCTGTTCTGCAAATGTCATAAACATAGCTTTTAGGGTCCCATTAAATCTCTCTACCAGACCATTGACTTGTGGGTGATAAGGCATCTTACACCTCTGTACAACACCACACTTCTCCCACAAACACTTTACTAGGTCCGACATAAAGTTACCCCCTCTATCAGAGATCACCTCCTGTGGAAAACCTACATGGGAGAAAATCCCCAGCAAAGCATCTGCCGCCTTGTCCGCCTTAGTGGAGGACAGTGCAATGGCTTCGGGATAGCGGGTAGCATAATCAACAACTGTCAATATATACCTCTTCCCAGAGGAACTTGAGATATTCAAAGGACCCACAATATCAATTCCAACCTTCTGGAATGACTCCTCCACAAGTGGTAAGGGAATCAGGGCAGCCTTGGCTTTGCTTCCGGCCTTCCCTATTTCTTGACACCGGTGACAGGATTTGCAGTATTTCTTCACCTGCTTGGTAATATTAGGCCAATGGAAATTGTGGGCTAAGCGCTGCTTAGTGCGAGCAATGCCCAAATGTCCGGACATGGGAATATCATGAGCTACCTTGAGCAGTAACCCATGATACTCCTGGGGGAACAACAAGCTCCCTGCCCATCACCCCTCCCTCTGTCCTGATGTCC
Source organism: Neoceratodus forsteri (assembly GCA_016271365.2). Classification (NCBI taxonomy): domain Eukaryota; kingdom Metazoa; phylum Chordata; order Ceratodontiformes; family Ceratodontidae; genus Neoceratodus; species Neoceratodus forsteri. The sequence goes on from CM057456.1 coordinate 1,731,668,188, forward strand.
TGTGTGTATAACAGTCCATTGTCCCAATACACTCTACGCTTTCCATCACCTCCTTCTGTCCCAGCAGACTCTGAACAGGTCCTCAGCTTCTCTAAGCTAGGGTCTGTCCATTGTGCTGCTGTTAAGTCTTCCCACTTACCCAGAGCATGGGGCATGCCCCCATCAGTTCCCAGACTGAGGTCCATAGCTGTGGCAGTAAGGGACTTATTATCACAACTTTCCCTCTCCCCTGGGCTATGTGTCACCCCTCCCTCCTGCGAGCAGCCTTCAGTAGCAGTTGGGTTAACTGCCACTAGGGGAAGTTCCATCCCCCTGTTATTACCCTCTTTTACAAGAGCTACAGGTTGGCTGGCCTGTCTCCCAACCTCTCCTGTCTGACTTTTTGTGGGGTCCTGAAGATCACAGGAGTCTCTCTTCTTTTGGCTCCTGGTCACAGCACAAACCACTCCCTATGGAACATCATTCCCCACAATAACATCCATAATAGGTTTTTCAGTTATAGCCACCTTCCTTCCTTACTCCTTCACCTGCATCTCCCCAATCCAGGGTAACACTGATTAATGGGTAAGTTTTCCTTTCCCCTGTGTAATCCCTCAAAGAGACAAACTGGTTTGGCAGTATTTGTTCGGCCCCCACCAGATCCCCTTTCACCAGGGTAAGAGATGCTCCTGTATCCCTTGGCCCTTTATTGTGTACCCCATTCACCGTGACTGGGTGAATGTGCCCACTCATATTGTCAGGGAGAGCCTCAGCGATACAGTGGGCTATTGTCTGTGATTGTGCAGGTCCTTTTATCTTCTGGGCTTTCTTAGGACACTGCCTAAACAGATGGCCTATCTAGTGACAATACCAGTATTCATCATGTTTCTTGTCCCCAACCTCCCATTTGGGCACCTGGGGATTCCCTTCTTATTGCAGGGGCCGTGCGGTTTTGGTTGTCCAAAATGGCCACTTTTCCCTTTCACCCCTGAATTCCCCTTGGGAGCAGCCCTGCTGTGAGCATAGCAATCTGCCAGCTCTGCAGCCTCTTTGACAGTCTTAGGATCTTGGTCCCCTAGCCAAAGCTTTAAGTCAGGTGAGCAAATCCAATAAAACTGTTCAAGCAATATCACCCCTTCAATAGCTTCAACAGAATCTGCTTTCACCCCCTCCCACCAACGTTTTAAATATTGATGCTGTGTTTTTGCTACCTCCACAAAGCTCATTTCCAGCCCATTTCAGAGTTTCCGGAACTTTGCTCTGTATGCATCAGGGTTCAGATCTTATTTTTTTAATAAAGCATTTTTTAACTTGTCAAAATCTTTACTTTCAACATTGTCCATCTGCCCCAATGCTTTCCTCCCCTTGCCAATAAGTAGTGGAGACAGGTGAAAGCTCCAGGTCTCTTTGGGCAGATTGGCCTGGATACAGACCTTTTCAAATTAATTTAAAAACATGTCCATATCCTCCCCCTCTTTAAACTCAGACATTAATTTTGAATTTAACTTGTACCCCAGCCCTGGGGGTTCTAACCCAACTCCACCACTTATCTGCTATGGGGTTGTTGTCGGTTGGAGCGTCAGCTTTTTCAGCTCATGTTCCCTCTGGTGCTGCTGTTCCTCTGCCTCTGCCTGGTGCTGTTGTTCTTCAGCCTCTCTCTGTTGCCATCGTTCCTCCACCTCTCTCTGTTGCTGTTGGTTCTCCATTTCCATCTCAAACCTTCTTTGCTCATTTTCAATCTGTTTCTCCTGCATCCGCAGCCTTCTCAGCTCCAGCTCTTGGTCTGTAGATGGCTCCTTCTCCTCTGGGCTCTGGACCTCCGAAGTCACCACCTCTGGCACTAAGTGGGGTGGCACTTCCTCCATCTCAGCTGCCAGAAGGGCCTCCATGAGATGCCTTTTATTTTTGTTTTCACTAGGAATGCCCTTCTCCAAACAGTTTTTCCTCAGTTGTTCCAGGTTCAGATTGCTGTACTGAACAGAAATTCTTCTATCTACACTACTCTGCTCAAAAAAAAAATTAAAATAGGATAGGGTCCATTGTCTGCAAACAAATTTATTTTTCCCCTTCCAGATTCTGCCTTTGATGGTTTTGCAAGACCGTTCAAAATCCCAGTAGCTGGCATCAACTCTGTCATGAGCCCTGGCCCCCAAACCCCGGGCAGCCCGGTACGACCTCCTGTTTGCAGAGAGCATCCCCCTTTTCAAGAACTTGTGAGCAGGAATAAGGGTTTCAGAAGACTTACCAACCTTTCTTTTCCCAATGGGAGGGTGGAGACTGTAGTTTCAAGTTCCCTTGACTCTGCACTATGCTCAGTATTTGAATCCCACCATGGCCACTGGCTACATCTTGCCTAAGTAGTTTGGGTATGATAGCCAAGTGGTACTATTTGTCAAGACACACAGTCTTTTAAAAACCCTTTTGTTAAAATGTTAAATCACACAATCAGACCCCAGACAGAGTTGATAAGAAAAAACATAAAAGTTTACTCAAAATAAAAGCAATACAGAAAAGTCTACAGTTTGGAAGAACTCTGAAGTGCAAACAATAACAAAAGTAAAATTGGATGGTGTAGAGAAAACACTAGATACTGTTATTCTAAACTATACCTTGTTTTTGATGTTAGAGTCCAGACAAGATTTTAAATGTCCTTGTAGAGATGAGTCCTTAAGCAACAGTTCTGTAGCAAGAGTTTATTCCAAGTCAGATCCTCTGAATGTCCTTTGAAAAAAAAAAGGCTTCAGGTGCTTTCCTTGGTAAAAAAGTTTTGGTTTGCAAAATTCTAACTTAAAATCAGAATCTTCTATTCAACATGTGACAAGTCAAACTTTCCACACACTCAAGTCTAGTTTTAAGAGATTTTTACAGACCTGCACATATACTTCTGGTCTTCAAGTATATGCCAGCTGGACAGGCAATCTGACCCCCAGCTAAACTGTTTATCAACTGTCCTGAGTTCAAAAAGTGTGTTTTATACATACAGGCTGGTCATCTTCAAGTCATACCCACAGTGTGATGGGGTGCAACAGTGTACCTTTCCCTATAGGTGTCATTGTGATTCCTTGTCAACCCCAGTGACATCTGGTCCATGCATTTGGCTTAACCCCTGACCCCTAGATCATCCCCCTGACCTCTTCCTGTCATGGAAAGCTAGATACCCAGTTTTCTCTAAGAGTTATGTTTTCTTGGCTCAATAAAACTGTCTCCCTTATCTGGAAACATACCAGATTCAAAAATAACCATTAGAACAATTAAGGCTATCTTTGTAGTTTCATTTCTAAAAGTCTTTTAAAGAGACAGTGTCTTAATTCTAAAGTACATTGCAGCATATACAATATACATATAAATGGTTCTAGACCGATCATGCAACACTTCTCACAGTCCGTCCAACATACGAAGCATTGCAAATACATAAACTGTGAAGGGCGTATCACAAATAATAAAATCTCTGATGTCTGTTTTCAAGTTTGGATCATTTGGATGTGCAAACACTTTCGCTGTCACACAATGAGTGCATATGTTGCATGTTTTTGCAACGGTGCATCCCTTGTGGACATTTGCCAAACTAGCCCCTTTGTGTTTCTTCAGTTTCCTGACATTCAAGTCTACTACGTACCAGGCGGTCATGAAGGTTGTTTGCCCTGCTAAAACTCACCCTAGGTTTAACAACTAAAATATTAGCTAAATGTGGGTCACTCATTAAAGTGTGCCAGTTCTTAAAAATGACATTACCCATCTTTCCCAACCATTAAATTCAGTAACGAAGCTAATGGAGTCCTTATGTCCTGTGGTATCTCTCTCCGAACTTACAATTATTCTAGAGTTGGACAGTATATTTTATTTTACTTTCTTCATTTTGATATAAATAATTTTTTTGTGAAAAGTTACTGTTTTGAAATAATTTTGATAGTAATATTACAAAAGAGTTACTTTTATGTTGCTTTAAAAAGTTTTTCATTTGTTAGCTGTGATTCATAACAGCCGTGTGATTATGATTGAGGAGCTTATTTTAGTGAAATCTGACTGACCGTAGCCACACCCCCTGAGGAACGCAGTTGCCAAAGTGCTGGGGTAGTGAGTACTTGTGTTTCACCAAATAAATTTTAATTGAATGTAATTTGCAAGCATGGTGTGTGTAGTGTTCTTCATGCCATAAGGAGTGCTGTGGTCTGGACATTCCACCCTGATCTGAGTCCTGCAGCTAGCCACTGACAGGACACCCCACACGTACCTCTCAAGTGTCCCTGATTTTCAGGGATGTCCCTGAGTTTACCTCAAAATTTTACTCTGTCCCTCCTAAAATTTGTGTTTTTGTGGCTAAACAGTGGGGACTGTAAGCACAAAACAATGTTAAGCATTAAAGTTACAGACTTGTTCATCTTTAGAAAATGCATTTTGCACTAAGCCCCATATTCCACCAGTTTTCTGGGTGGATATCTCTAATTTTGAAGATGTGTCCCTGATTTTGGTCCTTTGTCCCTGATTTTTTTAAGCCTTGTCCCTGATTTATGAGGCACTAGGTTGAGAGGTATGACCCCACATGTCGGTCTTTCTGGTGCTACCCAATTCCTCTGGTGCCTGGCTCTCAAGCCAGTGATGTCTGCACTTAGACACCCTGCTTACTGCCCTTCCTCCAGGAGTCCCCTTCAGCCAGCACTCCTTAGGCCTTCTGAAACTAGGTACCCACAATCCCTTTCCTGATATTATGGGTAGATGAGGGCTGGAGAATCCTGTGCCACCCCAGGTCTGGGACCCTGCTACCATAATATGCATAGCAGGCCCTCCCAGACACCCCTGGTGGATCATGCTGAAACTTTAACACCTCCTCAACTGCTTTGACTTGGAACACTATAAATCAGCTCTCCCCTTCCCACCAAAATCTCTTTTTATCCCTGTCTGTCTCCTCATCTCTACATACTACAGACAGAGCAATGGTGCCAAGGCACCCAGTGTTGTGTTTTTTTATTTGCTTTTTACGCCCCCCTTCTCCTGCAGCCTTACCTTCCCTCATGTTCTCTTAGGCATCGATGCATGATGGCACCCGGACCTCTTCCCTCGGGCCACCTTCTTGCTACCCACGGCGGGGGGAGAGAGAGAGAGAGAGAGAGTGGTTCTCCCCTTACCACCACCCCCCACACATCTGTAATTTCATCAGGCGCCTCTCAGGGATCGTCCAGATAGAAGGGCTGCGTGCCAGAGACTGTCTCCAGGTTCAGCCATGGGGGTATTTCCTGCTTTTTCTCCTGGCCCCTGAGGACATCAGTGCTCTAGAAGTTCCAAGGGAGGCACGTCACAATGTGACATTTGTTCCAGAACTTGGCCGATGTCCTCCCCACCCACGGCATCCCCAAACTGCACCTCCACCTGTGGTCACCTAGGTGGCAGTTTCACAGCAGGGATGACAGCCTACACTCCCCAGGATGTCCCCCAATGACCCAAGTCCGCACCCAAACCAGGGTTGCCGGTGTCGTGAGCAGTAGCGCTACTGCTGCACCGAAGGGCTGGCAAGGTAACCAGTGTTCTCATGGGTACTGCTGGTAACAACCCTGCCTCCTACCATAGGTAGTGGGTGATTATATATGTAAAAGTCTGCCAGCAGAAACCATACACATGAAGACAGTATATGTCTTCAAGGTAAGCCTATACACATAGAAATGTAAGCCCTCACTCCCTGGTGTCTAGGGGTGTGTGCCTGATGGTAAAACAGAGAGGAGACTGAACACAGTACTAGCTCACTTACTTGACCTCCAGGCTGATGGTGACCTCCTACTGCTCCTGGACATGTCAGGGCATACAGGCTGCAAGGCAAGGGTAGTTAGCACATACAATGCATTTTAAACAAATGGACATATCCAAATTTGGATTAAAACTTCAAAACAGGATCCCTTTATTAAACTGATGCTCATGAGCTGACACTTCATTTCCCCAGTGGGGCAGTCTGCAGAATCTTGCAGTCCCTCGCACATTGCAGTCTCTAAATCCCACACACCAAGGGTGGCAGTAAAGGCATTTTATGTAACAGAAAAGTCCTTTGAGAACTGTGTGGGGTTGTACTAACAACCCAAAAGGCACACAGGTACTTTTTAATTGGTTCCTCTCACAGCTGAATTCACATTTGGGCCACAATCTCGACTGCCGACCATCATCTTCTGCCGACTTCTGCCCACCCTCCTGGAATGGCGGCTTGGACTCAGTTCCCAGCCTAGGACACTGAGCACCGAGTGGGTGCAAGCGCCCCTGCAGCGGCACGGTATGGCCACAATCTCAGCTGCCGCCCGCCACCTTCTGCCCATCCTCCTGGAACGGCAGCTCGGACTCAGCTCGCAGCCTAGGACACCAGGAACCGAGCAGGTGCAAGCGCCCTTGCAGCAGCGCGGTACGGCCACAATCTCGGCTGCTGCCCACCACCTTCTACCAACTTCTGCCTGCCCTCCTGGAATGGCGGCTCAGACTCAGCTCCCAGGTATGACCGCTGAATTTGAAAGACTCACAAGCTGCTTTCTCCTGCAACCTGATTGGTGCGGCAGTTCGGTAGCGGACACTGATTGATCCGCCCAGCTGGCTGCTGAAACTGCATTGGAGCGCCTTCTCTGTGGGCTTCCGGGGAACTTTTTGAGAAGCTAGCTGTAATTTCTGCTGCCTCCCAGCCACCGCACTACTATTGTGGTTTTTCTTTTTATTTTACCCTGCTTCCTACTACTCGCTATTGGTCTCCTCTCTCACTAAAGTTTAGTGTACTGACGTTATGTAGTGATGATACAAGAAACGTGTTAAATTCCTGAAAGCATAGAGATAGAAATGCTCGAATGTAGGCACTGCATTGCATTGTAGAATTATTGTGTTAGGGACAAGCTTTTGACCTGATTTCTGCTGTTTGAATTGCTGAACCCTTTTCTCTTCCCCTACCAATCTATTCTCTTCGCTCTGTAGAGCAACTGCAATGTAATTGAACACCATTTGTCTGTGGCTCCCTGCCCCCAGTCTGCCCCAACCTAATTTTCTGACCTCAGACCTTCGGCCAGCCCCGCCTCCAAGCTACTTCTGCTTGCCCCACCCTTAATCCCTCTTTTGTGTAACCTCTGCACATCACCTTTTCTCTCTGAATCCTCTATTGTATTTTACTTAACACCCCCGCCCCAGCTCCCTGCCCTGACGTCAGCTTACTCCTTCCAACTAATTCCCTGCTGTTTCTCTCACAGCCTAGGACACCGGGCACTGAGCGGGTGCAAGCGCCCCTGCAGCGGCGCGGTACAGCCACAATCTCGGCCGCTGCCAACCACCTTCTGCCGACTTCTGCCCATCCTCCTGGAACGGCGACTCGGACTCAGCTCCCAGATATGACCACTGAATTTGAAAGACTTGCAAGCTGCTTTCTCCTGCAACCCAATTGGTGCAGCAGTTCGGTAGCAGACTCCAATTGGTCCGCCCAGCTGGCTGCTGAAACTCCATTGGAGCACCTTCTCAGCGGGCTCCCAGGGAACATTTTGAGAAGCTAGCTGTAATTTCTGCTGCTTTCCAGCCGCCGCACTACTACTGTGGTGGTTTTCTTCCCGCCCCCACCCAGATCTCTAAATAAGCCTTAGGCACTCCCACTTTCTCACCCCTGCTAGCTAACTGGCCCAAACAGACCCACAAAACTGCACTGATAGCTGGCCTTAGCCAGGCTACTTCACCTGCCTTTCCTCCTCTGTGAAGTCAGCCCTTTCACCAGGACAAGAATTATAAATTGTACTACCTTTCCCCTTTACTTACTTTGTAACAACAACACTGGAACACCTCCTGTACCAGTTATAGCCTCTGCACAGCTTCATACTCTAACAGTACCCCCCAACCCCTTTTGCCTCTATCCCTGGTTCTAAACCACTATCTGGAAGTGTACAATACTCCTCAGCCCACCGGTGGTGCCAGGATAACTTCATAGCCTACTCACACCCTGACATACCACCGAAGATGGAGTTCTGGCAACGTGCCCTCCTGGCTATGACCATGCTTACACTAGGTGGGCATATCTACTGCACTGATACCCAGCAAGGGCCTAGTTCTCCCATAAGGATTCATCCAGTACTGCACTACACTCTTGGCTGCATAACGGATATTGCCTACTCCACAGTGCCAGGCCTTAACCATTTCAGCTGGCTCCCAATATGGCTCCAAAGACTGCTGACCTCATCCAACTTCTTGCCTTTTTTATGTCTGCCATACTCCCATTGCCTCCACATTCATAACAACTGGAAAAGATCCTCTACTCAGCCGCAAAGGAATAATAAACTGTGTTGGATAAAGCAAAAAATATATCTACTCAGATTCATCCTTCTGCTTCTACTAATATCTGGCAATGTACTCCCAAATCCTGGTCCAGCTGGGGCCGCATTATCAAGCAACAAAAATAAGGAAGGAACAATTACACTCGCCAACATAAATATCTGCAGTCTACTCAAAAAGATTGACTGCCTGCAAGTCTGGGCATTACAACACAACCCTGACGTACTCACAGCCATTGAGACATGGCTTACTCCAAAAACACTGGATTCAGCTGTCTTGATACCAGGTTACATACTTTTCAGGAATGACAGGATCTCAAAAAGAGGAGGGGGATGTGCGTTATACATTAAAGACCCGATAAAGGGGTTTGCTCTTCCTCTACCCCACCTTACCAGAACTGCACAAATTCTCCCCATAAAAACTCTGTTGGACGCCCACATTAAAGTACTATCTATACTTACTGTATACATCCCTCCGGAAGTGAAATTTCCAGGATTTGAAGAACTCCTGGGTTATCAGATGTCAGTATCTCAACTCTGAATCTATTATTCCAGGGGATTTCAATATCAATTGGTTGGCACCCCTGACTGGCACATATAAGGATACTGTAGCAGTGCTACATCTTACACAACTCATTGGCTCACCTACCAGAACATATTACAAAACTGGATTTAGCACACTACTTGACTGGATCCTCACAAACTGCCCGGATTGTATCTCCAATGTGACAGTCCACCCAGACTCATTGAGTGACCACTCTCCAGTAACCTGCAGCTGGACCAACATATTCAATGCAACACCCCCCCAAATAATCTCCAATCGAAAACTAAAAAGGGGTCACCTGGAGTACCCTGAGGAGCAGCTGAGCAACACTGACTGGAGCCCCCTTGACACAGCGGTGGATATGGACACTGCACTTGAGTATTTCATCAAACAATTTGGTGCTACTTGTGACTGCCATGCCCCTCTGCAGATGACAAACATCCATGGAAGACATAGCCCCTGGATCACACCAGACCTAATAGGCCGCATAAGAAACAGTGACAACTGGTGGCATAGGGCACAGACCTCAGGCAAACAAACAGACTTACAGGAATACAGAAGACTACGGAATGACTGCACCTAGACCATCCGCTCTGCCAAAAGTAAATATTTTAGGGAAGCGTTACAAACAGCATGGGGAAACAGCAAGTGCTTTTGGGATAACTTAAAACATGTGACAGGTAAAGTCAAGAAAGAGGCTCCACAAATGCTCAGCATCAATGGTGCCCCTACCCTTGACCCCCTGACTATTGCCAACACGTTTAACAAAGCATTTACTGACCTGAACAGTGTACTTCCAACAAATTTTTTTGAAGAAACCAACTCAAGCCCAAGCCAAAACCTAGGGCCCACTCAAACATCACACCCTCCCTTCTATTTCAAAACTGTCAGCTACAACCAAGCAAGAAAGTACATTCGTAAGGTACTTGGAAAATCCAGGAAATGCAGTGACACACTTGACCTCAAACTTATCTCCCTTGCACTTGAAATCCTAGCTCCCATTACTAAGCTGTTGAACTTATCCCTGCAGCTGGCTCAATTCCCCCAAGCTTGGAAATCAGCTCTAGTAACACCAGTGCACAAGAGTGGTGACTGGGCATTGCGTGCCAATTACAGACCTATTTCTATCCTTCCACCACTGTCAAAAGCGCTGGAGCAAATAGTCTCAGACCAGCTGGTTGAATACCTAAATAATTACAACATCCAGTGTCCTGAACAACATGGATTTCGGAAAGGGCATAGTACCTCCACAGCTCTTCTGGAGTTCACCAGCTTCATACACAGTTCACTGGACCAGGGTAACCTTGTTGGCATGGCATTTATTGATCTAACAGCAGCTTTTGACACGGTCAGTCACTCCCTAATAATTCAACAACTCACCTCGACAGGCCTCTCTAACTCCACTACAAACTGGTTCAAAAGCTACCTAGCTGATTGTCACCAACAGGTAAAGATTGGAAACATCACATCTGGGCCACTACCAGTTCATTGTGGGGTCCCCCAAGGGTCAATCCTAGGTCCCCTCCTTTTGAGCATCTTTCTAAATAGCCTACCTTGATCATGTGACCAACGGATACTTCTCTATGCAGATGGTGCTGTGATTTTTACTTCTCAACATGACCCTCGCACCCTAAAATATCAGCTACAACATGCTTTCAAACAAACTGAAGATTGGTTCAGAGCCCACAAGATGGTGCTGAACTATAAAAAGTCAAAAGTAATGCTTTTTAGCGGTACTAGAAACAAACACAAAGCAGCATACCTTAACATCACAAACTGCATAGGGGTTTCTCTTGAACAGGTGGAGCAATTCAAATACCTGGGGGTTATGCTTGACAGTTCCCTCTCCTATGCAGAACACATTGAGAATGTGTCCAAAACAGTCAACATAAGAATTGGGCTCCTGCATAGGTACAAGAAATGCCTGACACGCAAAGCTCTCCAAACCACAATCCATAGCACAATAGTCTCTGTCATCGACTATGGAGTGGTTATATACAGCTCAGCCACTCCCACTGCACTGCGTAAGATAGCAGTAGCCCTAAACAAAGCCTGTAGACTGCTCACCAATTCCCCTGACTAACGCACGCATGCGACCTTTATGAGCAAGCCGGGTGTCTACAACTTGAAACCAGGATATAATACCAAACCTACCTCTTAGCTAAAAAATACTCAGACTTCAACCTCCTGGAGTCGCAAACCTATTGAGCATATTCACAGGCATGCACCACACCAGGAACTCTGACCATCAGGTTCTCACCGTCCCTCCCTGCAGAACCTCCCAAGGGCAGAGGTCATATGCCTAACGGGCACCACTTTGACTCAGTAACCTCGGCACTGAACTTAGCATCATGCAGAGATTGAGGCTTTTCAAGACCAAGCTAAGACAATACCTACTGAAGAAAAGCTCCTGTGGCTGTACTTTTTTTAATTACTCCACCCCCCCACATATTCTGACTCAGGACTATTTCTTCTTTCAGGCCATCTTACCATCCCCTCACTACTCCGACTTTGTCCTACTACTCCGAATTGTCCCCATCTTTGCCCTGCAATCCCTCCACTCTCCTCTCCTATCTCCCCCCTAAATAGTCATCTCCCCCCACCAGCTCAATGCCCCCTACTTTCCTTTTGGGATAGCTGCTTACCGTCTTTTACCTGACAATGCCACCTAGGCTACTACTGTTACCAGAATTATCCTATTGTTAAAACCTCTCTGTTTCCTATTTACAATGTATTATGTCTATGTTTACTCACCTAGCTAGATATTCCTAAACCCACATTGTATGTATACCCACCCTCTATGACATGGAACCTTTGTAAAAGAGCGGTCTCCCACTCAAAGGTATTGTAATCCAAGATTGAAATAAATAAATAAAATAAAAAAAATAAACCATCACACAGCAACCTCCCAGGACTTGAACCACTTACTGGGTCCCCTGTAGCATGGGCCCCAAAAGGCTTCGGATAACAGCCTCCAGATTTACATAGATACATAGACAGTGTCGGCAGATAAGGGCCTATGGCCCACCCAGTCTGCCCATTTGAGCTTGTAAGTTCAGTTAGTTTTCCTAGAAGTCTGTTGCCCCTTACCCCTGACCTCCAGAATTCCTTTATGTCTATCCCATGCATTCTTAAATCCCGTGATTGTTTCAGCCCCCACCACTTCCTCTGGCAGGGTGTTCCACTTGTCCACCACCCGCTCTGTGAAGAAATTCTTCTTATGTTTCCTCTGAACGCCTCCCTCCAACTTCATCCCATGCCCTCTAGTCCTGGAACATCTTTTTCGCTTAAAAATAGTGTTTTCCTGCACCCTGTCCCTCCCTGTAAGATACTTGTATGTCTCTATCATATCCCTCTCCTTCTCTCCTCCAGGGAGTACATGTTCAGTTCCTTCAACCTGTCTTCATAGGACTTGTGATGCAATCCATGCACCATCTTTGTTGCCCTCCTCTGAACCTTCTCTACCCTGTCTATGTCCTTACGTAGGTATGGTCTCCAGAACCGTACACTGTACTCCAGGTGGGGCCTCACTAGTGTCTTGTATAGTGGAATTATGACCTCCCTTTTCCTGCTGGTGATGCCCCTGCCTATACATCCCAGCATCCTATTTGCTTTACCTGCTGCCTTGTCACACTGTTTCCCTACCTTGAGGTCATCTGAGATGATAACTCCAAGATCCCTTTCCTGCTTGGTGCATGCTATATCCTCACCCCCCAACTGATATATTGTGCCAGAGGTGGATAAGCAGAAAAGGGGCAAAATTCAGCAGACGGGCAGACAGCAAGGAGAACCAGGGATAAATGACAACCAAGGAAGGGGCTGGAGTAGAACAGTGAGACAGTCTAGGAGGTCAAATCATGGAAAGCCATGTGTGCAAATGCCAGGAGCCTTAGCAACAAGATGGAAGATCTGGAGGCTGCCATGGTGCAGTCAGACTTGGACATTGTGGCCATCACTGAAACCTGTGTAATGATAACCACGACTGGGAGATGGCCATACCTGGCTACAACATATTCAGAAGAGACAGAGCAGGCAGGAGGAGGAGGAGGGCACTCTATGTGAAAAATGACATAAGGGCCACAGAGATCCAGGAGGAACAAAATGGGGAGAGATACTGTGGGTTGCTGGAAAGGAAAATGGGACAGCCATCCGCACAGGTGTGGTCTATAGATCACCAGCCCAGGAGGAAGAAACAGATAGGAGTTGATGCTAGCCATCCAAAGGATGGTAGACAAGGGTGAGGTAGTACTGGTTGGAGACTTCAATATTCCAGACGTGGACTGGAGCATCCCAGCAGCAGCATCAACTAGAGCAGATTTATCCTGGACTCCTTCAGGGTGCCTTCCTCAAGCAACTGGTCATGGAACCAACTCTGCAGAAGGCAATACTGGACCTTGTGCTCACAAACAGGGACAGTGTGATGGGGTAACAGTGGGGAGCACCTAGGAAACAGTGACTCACCAGTCATTGTGGTTTGAAATCACAGAAAGAGTAGAACCAAACCACACAAAACACGATCCTGGATTTTAGGGGGCAGACTTTGGGAAAATGGGGAGATACTTGAAAGAGGCATTAAGGGAATGGGACAGGAATCAGGGGTTGAGGAACAGTGGGCAGTATTTAAAATGGGGATTACAAGAACAACAGAATTATGTATTAAGCAGGTTAGCAAGAGGAAAAGGAAGAGGAGACCATTATGGTTTTCAAAGAGGTAGCAAAGAAAGTGAAAGCCAAAAAGATTGCATTCAGGCAATACAAAAGACACAGGCAGAAGGGATAGGGAGAAGTACCAGGAGAAGCAAAGGGAGGCAGGGAGGTCAGTAAGGGAAGCCAAAGCTCAGACAGAAGAACACATTGCAAAATCAGTGGGTAGAGGGACAAACCTTTACAGGTACATAAGTGAAAAAAGAAAGACAAGGGAGGATAGTGAGACTGAAGGGGAGGATGGGGTCATGTGGAGGATGACAACAGTAAAGCTGACATACTGAACAGGTATTTCTGCTCAGTCTTTACTGAGGAAGAGGAGAGTAATGGGTCTGAAGGGAGTACAAGGGTGAGAATGGTGCAGAAATGGACACAAGTCCCTTTACACGAGAAAGGGTACTGAAGGAACTGGAAGCAATAAGAGTTGATAAAGCAATGGGGCCAGATGGGGTGCACCCCAGGGTCCTTAAAGAACTAAGAGAGGTGGTGGCTGAACCTCTGGCTATCCTGTTTAGCCGATCACTGGAAACAGGGGAGGTACCCAAAGACTGGAGGACAGCAGATGTAGTCCCCTTATACAACTACTAGAAGCTTCAGGCTTCACCCTGCGCCATCTTTCTTCATGCAGACAGAGGTATTCGGCTCCATAGACGACCCGTAGAGCTACCTGGGGAATAGGGCAGGTTTCCCCTGAACCCAGTGCCAGGCACACCATACCAGACCCTCTGCAGCGGGCAAAGCAGGGACCTCAGCCCTTAGATTCACAAGTACTGCAAAAGCTTTCATCACAGATTAGGCACTACTTCCCATTTGGGGCTGGCCTTCTCACATTATTATTTACATGGCCAGACCAAACTGAGCCTACAGAGGCATATCTCTAAACCTCCTTCCAAATGCAGGGAGGGGGATACTGCAGGGTGCCATACGCAGTCCTGGAGCTAAACAGCTTATCACATCACCTTCCTTATTTGGTTTGCAGAAAACATTGTTCATGGATTCTAATCATCTCTCACCCTCTGACGGAAATACATAATTCCCACTCCTGGCGATCCTTGTCAATAGCAGTTGCCACAAATAAGCAAGATCTGGTTGGGTCCTTCACACTGGAACAGGTTCCACTCCCAGGAGCAGGCACTGCTTGCCTGTCGTACACCTCCCAGACACATTGACCCAACTTCCTGCAGCATTTTTTACCACTGGTAGCTGGCTTCTTCCTTCAGTAAATGAAGCAGGCCAGCTGGCCCAGCCTCCTGAGACACTATGGAATTAACTCTTTCTAGGATTTTAACCAGGTCACATAGACCTACAAGGTTTTACACAGTCACGGAGACCTACATAAAGGATACAGCCCCTTATGAGGGCTACAGCAACATAGACAATAATGGCTGAGGAGACCAATGGTCCATCCAGTCTGCCCGTAACACCCTAACATACCTCAATATCTTTTGTCAGTACAGGCTTTTTGTCTACACTATCTACCCCCTTGCTTCCTGTTGTACTACTAACCCCCAAGTAAAGAACGGTTACGTAAGAACTTACCATAACAGTAGATCTTCAAGGGTAGTAGATCTTCAAGGGGAATCTCTGTCATCAAGTCACACCTAAGGAACTCAACCACCAGGCACTAGGATCCCATGGAAGCTTTTCTGAAGCAGGCTAGTAGAGGCCACCTACACCAATGTCAGGTTCCGACATCACAGCCCAATATAAATAAGTGTGTGTGGCCCGCTCTCTCCTCAGTTGTTTCTCTAGCAGGAGGCAACTGGAGACAGGAGTCCCACCAGGGAACCAAGGAGAGAGAGAAGGTGCCCAGCTAAGAAAAAGGCTGGAACAACCAGGCAGTCGAGCTGGAGAGAGATAGAGAGAGAAAGGGGAATGGAAGGAGGGACTGCATGACCTCGAGACAGAGATTCCCTTGAAGATCTGCTGTTATGGTAAGTTCTTATGTAAGGTTCTAGCTTCTTCGGGAATATTTCTGTCATCAGATCATACCTATGGAATGAGTCTCAAGCAGTGCTCAGTACAAAACAGTCTGGGTTGCAGGAGGCCAGAGGTCTAATAAAGAAGGCCCTGAAGCATAGCTAGGTCAAAGCCTGCCCTTCTTCTGGAGGTAAATGTCTAGACTGTAGTGCTTGATGAAAGTGTGGACAGTACTCCAAGTGGCAGCAGCACAAATTTCCACAGCTAACACTTTCCTGAAAGAGGCAATAGAAGAGGCCATACCTCTGGTGGAATGGCCATGAACCACACCGGGAAGTTCATTACCGTACTTCCTATAACAAACACATTCTTGTCAGATCCACCACGGCTGCATAATGAAGTTTGTGAAGAAAATTGGCAGACTAGGATGTGGTCCTTACCTAGTGTCAAATTGTATGTTTATGAGGGTAATGTAGTCAGTTGCCGTGGAAAATATAGAATGTTAATACACCAAGAGCTATTTTTTCTGTGTCATATTGCCAATTCTGATGGTAAATTCTGTTTAAATTACACCAAGACTAGATGTAATTAAATATATTGTTACAAAACTGGAGCACTTAACATCACCTGCTGAAAGCCAGGAGATTAGCTGGGGATAAATAATGGTGTGCTAAAGACTCATATTTAGTCCATTGTGTGATCCCTAACATTGTACTGCTAGGTGCAAGATCTTAAGGAGCCATTAATCACACCTGGGCCAAGTCCACAACAGGTACAAACATAATTTTTTAATTTACCAAGAGGGAAAAACCTAGACAAAATTAAAAACTCTACATATATGTCAACAAGTCACCAACAGTTACAAACATAAAAAGACAGCATCACTCTATTTGGCTCCATTTACAAAGCTGTTTGTTTGTTTTTTTCTCCAAATCTTTGCCCTCACTTCCCCTTTCATCTAAGCCACCTGCAAAAAGAGTCAGGCGCTCAGGAGTAAAAGCCAGCGCTGCGGGTTTGGGGCTCGGGGGGGCACAATTCTGGCTGAAGGGTCTGGTGTAGGGCTGGGAACACAGTCATTACCGGAATTCTGTACACAACACCTGTAAAGAACGGGGTGGGCTTTCTTCCACCACATTCTAGAACTGGGATCGAAGGAGGGTTTTTCAAGATTCGAGAAGAATGTCAGCGGGGAAACGGCACGTTCCAAACCAAACTCCATGATATCTTCCAACACAACATGGAGACAGAGAGAGCATCCCTCTCAGGCTTCGAGGGCGAATCGATGCCAGTACGGGCCAGGGAGACAGGCCCATAATGAATGGAAGGCCAAGCCAGCAGGAACAAGAAAATTGGACTGCTGCCCACCAGCAATGGAAACCTGCCAAAGTACTGCACAGACTGGGTGAGTCATCCAAACAGTCCGGCTGCCAGACATCTGTGTGTTGGGGCCTTGAAACCAGAGGGCCAGTGTTACTAAACCGTTCGTGTCTTAATGTCATTTTTAAAAGTTTACAAAATAACTCTGAATTAGTCCCCACCCCTTTCCCAAAAACGCCACCAGAACCCCAGGACAGGAGTGCAGTAGTTTCTGAACTGCCCTGTTACGCCAGCAGTACGCCGAGTAGTTTCTACTTAGCAAGGTGAACAAGTCACTCATTTTCAAATTAAATGCCATAAATACTCGTCAATCACTCACCAAGCAGAAGTAGTTTCAGCTCCCTGTGAGCTTGATTCTTGTCTCTTTTGAGATGTCTCTCAATTTCTGCATTTATCCTTTTACATTCCTTCTCTTCTGGAGACAGGCAGCACCCTGCCATGGTATTTACATGTGTCTTTTCCTTTGTGTAAGAGGTCTGTATTTGGTGTAATCTGTTTGTTTGTGCCAGTCTGTCTCTAACAAAATTTGAACTGTACCTCCCAGGAGGCGAGTACGCACCTTCCTCCCAACTCTGGGATTTCCCTTCCACCTGAAACTTGTGGCAGCAGCAGCTCACAACATGGGCAACCACAGGAGAACCCCACTGCTGTATTTCTCTCTTCTCTCACAGCAGGTGAAGGTCGCTGCCTGCCTGCCTGCTGCTTCTGCTGCTGCCTCACTTCAGCTCCCTCAGACTTTGCTGCTGAACCCGTACCGAGAGCTACTACTTGCGCTCTGAGTGGCTGCCACAGTCACTGAAGTTTTTTTCCCTGCCAGGAATCACATGAGACGAGAGGCCAGGGAGGGGTGGAGTCTCACCTTCATTTGCACTGGGGATGGGCTTCGGCACCGGGGAAGGAGAGAGACCGAACAAAGGCACCTTCCTGACTCTCACATTCCAGCAAGCCGATTCTGAAGTTACTGCTGCTGCCTTCCGTTTCTCGTTTCACACACATAACACTTTTGTGAAGGTCGTCGGCAAGTTTAGTAGAACTGTGTCAATGGCTGATGTTGCCATCGTTCGTTCATGCATTTTTTTTTTGGAAGCCGACGGAAATGTAATGATGATCACGAAAAGATCGATTCTCTTTTCAGAAAAAAAAAGTCTGGACTCCAGCGGCACAGTGTCGCCGTTTTGTTTTCTTTTTGGACAAGGAGGGACCGGTCCTGTGCATTTTCGGTACTGGACTCAAGCGTGACAGGGTTTTTGGGACTAGTTCTAAAATATTAGGACCATTTTCGTACTCAGAGGCTCTGATTATTAATGGTAATAAATGCTAAAAATTATTTTTTCTTCAGATATTTCAAAAGCGGGGGATACCAGTTTGGAAAACAATCTCTGGAATCACAGTTTTATAATGAACTGGGTTGAGCTATGGGCTGCTACCCCCCACGTGCTGGTGTGCTGCACGCCGTGGCATGCCAGACGTATCAGTAGCAATGCCCTTGCTGTTAAGGGAAGGGGACAGAAATGGCAGGGATGCAGAAATGTACAAAAAAAAGCCCCTAAAAAAAAAAAAAAAAATGCCCACTGTGATATAGTGCAGTGCTGCAGTCCACAGGGACAACATGAGCAGACTGCTTATTGGGGGAGGGTCAGGCGGAGGAAAAACAGTTCCAAGGGTGGAAAACATGATGTCAGCCCTTTTCTACGTGCAAAACGTCTGTAGGGCTCCGCCCATGCAGCCGTAAAAAGAGTATCGGAATTTTCCCAGTGTCCTGGCCAACATCTCCCCTTTCACCATTTCACTAAAAAAAAAATACCACCAATAGCTTCATCTGATTTGATTTCAGTTGATTTTCATCTTTTCACCCCTTCCCCTGGGACAAAGCTGAAAATAGGCAGAACTGCCTAGTCCATCTGTCCCGGTCAACAGATACTAAATAAATAAAAATCACAAATCACTTGAACTTTGCTCGCTTGGTGTATGATGTTACAGGAATCCCTTGATGGAAGTGCAACCTTGTTAGTGATAATTTCTCATCTATTATTCTGTTTATAGTCTATATGTCTGCTTGATTGTACAATCCCCAGAGCATTTACAAAGGGAACTGCCCCTCACCCTGTTTCCCTTTTGACCTCCCTCTAGTTCCCCGCCAACTTCTACGGCAATTGCACCCCTCACCCTGTTCCAAACCCTCTTCCCCTCACCCTGTCCAAACCCCCAAGTCCCAGCGTTTATCTTTTTCCAGTGAACTGCTGCAGTGCAGTGGGCAAAAGCATGCTGAATTCAGCACACACCAGGCAAAGCTTCATTGATTATAGAATGTGCACAACAACATTTTTAGAACATGCACAATGAGGATTTTGAAGCCACCGATTTCTGTGCACAATAAGGATCAACCATATACTACAGTAATTTTATTCATGTGAAATGGAAGTATCATTAAGGACTCATTTTCAGTAGTTTACATCAGCACTGCAAGGCAAGGATCTGGTTAAAATTAGAAAGGCGTAGGTTAGACAATTTATCTTAAGCACACAATACAATTACATTCCACGTATATCTCACCTGAAGAGATAAGCTGCAACATAGCTGCCATACAATATAGATCATCAAAACATATACGGTAGCCAGCTTAGACAGGCTGCACCGTATATTCAGATACCAACATTTATTTAAGTACAGAGTTACATTCCACATGTATCTCACCTGAAGAGATAAACTGCAACATAGCAGTCATACAGTGTATATCAGCAAAATGCATAATCAGTTTAGACAGGTTGCACTGTATATTCAGACACCAACATTTATTTAATAAACACCCTCATATACCAAAAAACAGCTATTTCAGTGTAATAATAAATGGGAAAATGATGTCCCAAAGTATATAAATTAGTATATTATTGTATTAATAAAAATACTAGTGAGAGTTAGTCTGTCTGTCTACCTACCTACCTATCTACATCCATCCCTCCCTCCTTCCCTTCCTACCTACGTATCTACATCCTCCCTCCCTCCCTCCCTCCTTCCTTTCCTCCCTCCCTACCTGTCTGTCTGCCTGTCTGTCTATCTATCTATCTAGTCTAATTTGAGATTCACTGTGACACAGAGAAAAAAAAGTGTAGAAAAATTAAAACAAAATTTGCAAGATCTAGAAAAACTTGTCATTGTGCCCAGAACAGCATTAGCCCATGGTCAATGCAGGCAGGTTTTCCATAGCAACAGGTGCTCAGTCTTATTATTGTGACCTATAAGGGTCTTTCATTAATTTACGTTAGGGCAAACATGAGGATGTTCTACAGTAATTTAACGGAAAGGCCAGAGGAAACATGGCCAGAATGATTTTGGGTTATCACATGAGACATAACACACATGTGTTTTTGTTTAAAAGAAAAAAAAAAGTAAAATCTAAACAAACTAACGAGTGCCCCCACTGATTTGTTAAACATGTTGGGGGCTTTTTCTGACAAGTAAGGCATAGCCGTTGCCAGGGAGGGTTCGTATGGTTCGAAAGAACCCTCCTTTTGAAATGCCCCCTTTTTTAATTATTTGTAAAAATTTTTCATCATTTCTATTTATTTTGTGACTTATTTTGTGACTGTCACAGAGTGCTTGTGCACACATGATGAACCCCAGCACTTTCTCTCTGCATGCGCCCCCCCCCATCTGCTGTTAATAAGTGCCAGTAAGAGGACTTGAGCTGCTTTGTGAGTCTTTCTCAGCACTGTCCCCAATAGCTGGCTGGCTGGCCAATTGCAGCTCATGTCAGCATCATGAATGTGACCAGAATAAAACACGGCCCCTGCCCACAATTCACACTGTCAGCTAGCACTCGAGGAAGATAAAGCATGATGGCAGAATCTGAGACAACATCTCCAGGAGAGCAAAAAAGAAGTAGAGGACCTCTACTTATAATATTATCGGTCACCGGCAGGTAAATTATGCTGGTCACAATTGCCAAACATGTGTCCCTTAATAACTGTATATCAAGAGATAGGCTGTGCTGAACTGGGCAAAGGAGCTTTTCAGGTGGGTGGGCTGAAGATTTAGAAATAAATTACTTAAATCCTCCTCTATACAAAATGCTAAATTGTCATGTTTCATATACCTGTTTTAATTTTTCATAAGTTAAGCAAAAGAGGTACCACAGTGGAAAGGCAATGCAAGTGTTTGGAAGGGTCTGGCTGGGATCTACACTGCCACCTCACTAATTGTGCTGTTCAGAGAGGTCTTCACTGTGGTCCCATATTTATTGACATTCAATTACACTTTTGTCTGTGCTATCTGTGCCAGATGCAGTTAAAACAAATACATTGTGTAAGCGTTTTCTCCAGATGATCACGTTTATTTGTTTGTCTGTTTGTTGAATTTTGTTAACCCAGTAAGCCCACTAGGCCTAGAAGTCCCTTTTTCAGGGGTGACTCGGGGGGGATACAGATGGTAAGCAACTGAAATTGAACCAGATTAAGCAGTTGGTGGTATTTTTAGTGAATGAGTGTCAGTAGAATGACATTTGTTGCCACGGTTCATTGTTATGAACATACCCGCTATACTTTTGGAAGTATGGTGGGGGTTGGGGGTAGGCATTTAGGAGATGGTAACTTTGCACTGGGAATCCCCTCCACTGTCAAATTACCTTTCCCCTCACTCCCATTGTCATGCCTACCACACTGGAGAATGGAGTGGGGGCAACAAGTGTAGTACCCAATACTGAACTAAGAATTATGTTACAGATTTTTTTCAAGCAGGGTGCTTGGTATAGAAACCTAGACAGTGACGGCAGAAAAAGACAGAGGTCCATCCAGTCTGCCCAAGTTCCCTATAATCCCTGGAACCTGCCATTTCTCCAGGGTACTAACCCTCCCCATCCTCTCATTATTCTCCTCCTTGGTCCTGTTGCCCCCAGTAACCACTATTCCCTTCATTATGTCCCAGACTGCTTGAATCCTCTGACTGTTTTTGCACCCACCAGTTCAGCTGACAGACTGTTCCAAAGTTCCACAACCCTTTCTGTAAAGCAGTACTTCCTCACATCTCTCCAGAACCTACCTCCTGTTAATTTCCATTCATATCCATGTGACCATGAATTGGTACTCAGGCTAAATAGTACCCCTCAGTTCACTTTAATTCCTTTAAAAAACATGAAGGTCCCTATCACACCTCCCCTCTCCCTTCTGGTCTCTGGTGAGTACATATTTAGTGCCTTGAGGCGCTCCTCATAGGATCTGCCCTGCTGCCCCCGAATCATTTTAGTTATTCTGCGCTGCACTGTCTCCAACCAATTCTTCTACTTTCTGAGGTGAGGACTCTAGAACTGGGCACAGTACTCTAGGTGAGGCTTCACCAGGAATCTGTAGAGGGGAAGTATTAACTCCTTTCTTCTGCTATCAATACCCCTACAATACATCCCAGCATCCTGCTAGCCTTGCTATAGGCCATGTTGCACTATTGCTTAAATGGTATATTGAGTTGGGGAGGGTGGGGGTTATAGTAAGGGGTAGAGGGAGCTCAGACATGTGTTGAATAGGCTTAAAATAAGCCACAGAAGTGCACCACAGAGCATACCATGGCCCATTGTTTCTGGGTGACATACTATATCTGAGACAATGCTTTAGGTATAATACATTAGAAGCATCTTGCTGCCCTCTGGTACTGAATACATATATGTATTCACCCTGCAGCCAGCCAGTTAATAATTTTGCTTGGGGCAAGGGGTGTAGGAGGTGTCAGATATGACTTCTTTGTCTTCAAAATAAGCCCTAAGTTCACCACATGGCTTCTGGGGTCCTGGCGGTGCTAAGACCCACAGCTTTTCTTAAAAGGTTGCAGACTTCATAAAAAGAACCCCCCTTGTGAAAATCCTGGCAACGGCCCTGTAAGGGGACCATAATTTTAGTTTACTGACCCAATAAAGGAGTGTGTTTTGATGGCACTTTTTTTTTGA
This sequence comes from Neoceratodus forsteri, assembly GCA_016271365.2. NCBI lineage: Eukaryota > Metazoa > Chordata > Ceratodontiformes > Ceratodontidae > Neoceratodus > Neoceratodus forsteri. The sequence goes on from CM057456.1 coordinate 1,731,690,902, forward strand.
ACTATAGAAAATGGTAAATCTATTCGCGAACATTCCACGGCCATATTTTGTGGCTCAGTTTGATTAAAGAGTTTCTGTTGATCGGGAGCAAGTCTGAAAAAAACAAATAACTGGCAATGTGCAAAGACAGTTCAATTTTGTTTATACCTTTTGGGGACATGTCACCTTACAAACTGGGTGGAAAAACATCAAAATACTGTAACTCCTGAGGAATAGTTACACTAACCTATGATGCTATAAATAACGTGCAATGTTGCTGTGTATGGTATATAAATAAAAAAACATGGTGTCCTACTAATTTACACTGATAACTCTCAAAAATCGGGGGAACTAAATGCTGGGCATATTGTATTGCCAGATGGCACAGTTGCCAAAATCGTAAAGCTGTGCGATTCCAAGGCTATTAATGAGGTTATTGCCCTTTTTGGGGATTGCAAGGGAGGAGAAAGCAAAAAGTCGGAGATTTCACAGCACTCGCCTTTTTAAAACTGAATCATTACCAGAAATATGAAGGTCTGTGCAGGTTTAGCTCTCACCTGGGATCAGGGTGAAAGGCTTTCTGAGGGAAGAAGCATTCCCCCACAGAAGGCAGTACGTCTAGAGGAGAATAAACGGTAGAAATGTGTATCTCTGATTGGTTCTGCCCGAAACAAAATAAGAAGTAAGGTAAGGAAAAAATCAAAACAAAAAAAGAGGAACAACGATGAGTACTGATTGGTGATCTGGATTTTTAATAGGAAGTTACCACCCCCAACCCCGGGCACCGTGGGACAGTCCCACTCTATTAATTTGACTGCATCTCTCCACTCTCTGCTATGCCGAATTCTGATAACGTCGGCATTCTCTCCACTGCTGTGGACACATACTTCCTTGTTTTAGATGTGCTTCCAGGAATCCCCACCAATAGCATTGATGTGTTAAATTTAAACTGCAAAAATAAAAAAAAAACACTCTGCAGGTTTCCCTCCACGACAAATGCAGGTCCGTCACAGAAGAAAAGGATATCCCCCGGACCATTCCTCTGTACAGCCCAAGTGACTCCCAGAACTCTGGTCGATTTTGCACTTTGAGTTCCTAGAAGTCAGACACACATAGCCGACTGGGAAGAGGCAGACGTCGGAGCATCCTCATGACTGCATGGGCATCAATCACAAACAGAACAGCAGCTGCAGTAAGCACAAAATTATCTTTTTTTATTGCAAGCAAAAATAGATCTGTACTAGTAATAAAATTTTGGCTTTATTTGAATGGGCTGGTTAGGAGTCTAAGAGGTGCTTCAGTATCAGCCTTATGCAGATGATTACTGTCTGCTCTACACCTCTGGCACGTCTATTCTCAGGTAGGGTTCAACAAATACTTCAGGCTGAGTCTGCCAGTTTTTAAAATGCCCTTACTAGTTTCCATTTGTTAACACTGGCAAAAAAAATGCTTTGGCTCAACTTCTAAAAGGTATGCTGTGCAGAGCGTTTTGATTTGATTTGTGGGTGCAATCCTAGTGTGTCCTTTCCTTGTCTGCTGTTAGGAGGTTTTTCAAAATGCGTCTACATACTAGTCTTATACGGCCCCTGGGGATCTCCATGTTGCAATTATTAATGCTTTTCTTTTTCCTACATGCCTCCTGGAGTGCTGGAAGCAGATAGTAACATCATTCTTCAGCGTTATCTTCTTTTATCTGCATGTTAGCGTGTTCCTCTTCAAACAACATGAAGTCTTGCTGTATTCTGACAATAGCAGTGAGTCCCACCCTTCGAACTGCCCTGGAGATGAAAGAGTTATCTTTCCATGCCAGGCATGGAACGCTGAGCTCGAGCTCGGTTGAGACTCTGTCTGTTGCTGTTTAAACTCAAACCATCAGATTCTTTACTCCGCCTCACTGAACAGTCGCTCCGGAGATTTCTCCTTCTGCTCGGTTCAATTTGTCAGTTAAAGTACCGCTTTTCTCGGTTTTCGACCGAATTTAAACCGTAACCTGTCGGTTCAGTCTCTGTCTGTGGTATTTGTGAGTACTAGATAGGTTATATTTTATTCTATTCTGTGTGGAACTTGTAAACGGTTCATCGGTTCGGTTTGAACTGATCAAGTTGTTAGAAAATCTTAATTTGTACTTTTAGAGTGTGGTTACCGGTTCTTATCGGTTCTAAAAAAAACGGATTTTATTACGTTTTTTCCACGACCCGTGACACGGTCAGGAACTGATAAGAGGGTCTTGCCTGGCGGATTGCCATTAAAAGGGTAAGTTTGGTTAGGACTGGCACAATGTCTGAGAAACCCAAAAGAAAAACCGGGCCCACTGGGTTTCGACACTGTAGTGTGTGTGGGGAAGTCTTTGCTAAGGCTGACCCCCACACCACCTGTGTTTATTGTCTGGGGTTTGACCACCTCAATGCAGACTGCCAGATTTGTAAAAATTTCCTGCAGCTACCCTAGAAAAGAGAGTTGGTAGGCTCAGGGAAAGGGAGGCCAAAAAGTCCGCTGAACCGGATGGCCAGCCCGGTTCGGTTCAAACCGAACCAGAAGGAGTGCCCTCTGACCAGGGCGAGACTTCTTCGGGCAAAAGGAGAGCCGATTCTGAGGAGTCGGTTCCGGCTAAGAGAACTAGAAAAGAAAAATCAGCTGGTGTGGAGCCAAAACTTTCCTCTCCAACCGCTGAAGAAATAGCCAAAGCGATCAAATTGTGCAGTCGCTTTCCCCGGTTCCTACCGAACCGGCACCATCAGGCAGGCGCTCGGTTCGGCCGGTTCCACTGGTTCAAGAGTATGATTTAGAGGAATTTTATGAACCGGAGGAGGAGGAAGAGGAGTATGAGGAAAGTGAATGTGGTTTTGAAAGTCTGGATGTGCCCATTGACCCGGACATCTCCCCAGGCAGACCTTCAGGAGTGTCTCCTCCTAGGCTTGCTGAGTCCCCCTCCCATTTCATGTTTTATAAAAAAGTGGCTAAAACCCTCCAGCTTCCTATGGAAGAAGCTGTGGATGACCAGGGGGAGCCTGACTATGTGGAAATGATGGATATCCCAGAGTCTATGAGGCTGTCTATTCACCTACACAAATCTTTTGGGAAACAGACATTTAAGATTTTAAAGACTATACCTCCTGTGGATAAGAGAATGGACAAGAGGTATACATTGTCAGGCTCAGATACGGAGTTCCTTACACAACAATGCAGCCATGTTGGGGTAGTGCAGGCTGCAGCCTGTGATAAGGCAAATATTCCCTTGGCTTCACACCCCCCAGACAAGGACTCCAGGAGGATTGATGCCATGGCAAAGAAACAGTACATGGCAGCATCCTTGGGACTCAGACAGGCCAACTATATGGCCTATACTGCTAGGTATCAAAAATCCAGATGGGACACTGTTATGGCTTTAGCAAACAGGTCCCTGGCCAGCTTGCCAAGGAGCTGGAGCAGGTGGCTGCTGATGGTATTGAGGCATCCAAGGTGCAATTCCATGCTGCAGTGGACTCCAATGATGTGTCATCTAGAGTCATGGCTACATGTGTGGCACTTCGCAGAATGGCTTGGCTCAGATGTACTAGCCTGTCACAGGATACCCAGACTAATGGATTTTTCTGTTGTGGGTAATTCTCTGTTTGGGAGCAGACAGAGAATTACATGAAGAAAATGGACGAATATAGGACCACCTATAGGAGTGCACAGGCCAAGGAAAGGCAGGCCACTCCTCAGAGGCAGCATCCCAGGGGCAGGGGCAGGCCTTTTCATAGGCCTTTCTACCAAGCCCAGGCCTCCTCTTCTGCTTACGCCCAGAGGGGGTTCTTTAGAGGGAGAGGCAGATGGGGTACAAGCAGACCTGCTTCCACCCCTCAGCCAAAACCCCCTGCCAAACAGGCAACCTGATGGGTTGGCCAGGGCTGGTTCTCCACTACCTGTAGGGGGCAGGCTGGCTTACTTTGTCCAGGACTGGGAGTCTCTGACATCAGACAAATGGGTCCTGGAAGTAGTAGGCCAGGGACTGGTTCTCAGCTTCAAAAAGTTTCCAAAAATGAGAACCAGGTCCTTTCCACCTGCAAATCCCTCAGAGGCACTTGCCCTAGAGGCAGAGGTCTCTTCCTCCTAGCTCTCAGAGCTGTGGAAAGGGTTCCACCCCACACCAGGGCAAAGGGTTGTACCCAGGTACTTCCTTACCCCAAAAAGACAGGAGAATGGCTGCCCATCCTGGATCTCAGATACTTAAACAAGCACCTTTAAAACCAAAATTTAAATGATGACTCTGGGAATTATTCTACCTCTCTCAGGCCAGGGACTGGCTAGTGTCCCTGGACCTCAAGGATGCCTACTTCACATTCTCATCAGAAGCTCCCATCGAAAGTACCTCAGGTTTGAGCTGCCCTCAGGCCATTACCAGTTCAGAGCAATGCCCTTTGGTCTGACCTCTGCTCCAAGGGTATTCACAAAACCCTGGCAGTAGTAGTTGCTTCTAAGAAGGCAAAGGATTGCCATCTTCCTTACCTGGACGACTGGCTCATAGTAGGCCAGTCCCCAGACCAAGTCAAGTTACACTTACAGATAACTCAGCAACTGCTCACCTCTTTGGGTTTCCTTCTGAATCTTTCAAAGACAGTTCTAGAGCCTGTCCAGCTTCTCACCTTCATAGGTGCAGAGCTAGACACAGAAAAGGCCAGAGCTTTCCTTCCCCTGGACAGGGCAAGGACCCTTAACTCTCTGGCCTCCTCATTCACCCTGCAGGTGTCTCGACCAGCAAGGCATTTTCTACAGCTCCTGGGGCACATGGCTGCTTCCACAGCAGTGGTGCAGGGAGCAAGATTTCAGATGAGGGACATTCATTTCCATTTGAGAGCCTTTTGGTCTCAAAGGAAGGACCCTCTGACCAAATTGATCCCAGTGACTCGAACCCTGATCCAGGCCCTACAGTGGTGGCAGGATCAAAACAATCTGAGACAAGGAGTTCCCTTTGTCACTCAGTCTCACTCTTTAATCCTTACTACAGATGCCTCCCCCTCTTGGGGTGGGGGGCTCACTTGGGCGACCTGACCACCCAGGGGTTGTGGTCCCCCTCAGGAATCTCTGCTTCACATCAATCTGCTGGAACTCAGAGCAGTATTTCTAGCACTTCAAGCTTTTTCCAAATCTGTTCAGAACAAAGTTCTCCAGGTCAGAACAGACAATACCACCACAATGTGGTACATCAACAAGCAAGGAGGCACTCGGTCTACGGCCTTGTGCACAGAAGCAATGAAGTTGTGGTCTCTGGCTTATTCCCTGAACACCTTCCTCTCAGCAGTTCACCTCCCAGGCAAGGACAATGTCCTGGCAGATGCTCTCAGCAGGATATCCCAGGGCCATCACGAATGGTCACTGGATCCTCTGGTCTTGGAGGTGATATTTTCCAGATGGGGCACCCCACAGGTAGATCTTTTTGCAGCCCCAGACAATCACCAACTTCCCCTCTTTTGCTGCAGGCCCTCAGTGTTGGGCTCAGTCCCCCTGGATGCCTTAGTTCTCAGTTAGGGGAAGTTCCTGTATGCTTTTCCCCCCTTCCCTCTCCTGCTCAAAGTGCTAGTCAAAATCAGATCTCAACCCTGCAAGATGATCCTGATTGCTCCAGACTGGGCCAGACAGCCCTGGTATCCACTCCTACTGTCCTTAGCAGTCCATCTTCCCCTGTATCTTCCCAGGAATTACAACCTGTTAACCTGTGCTCAGGGGAGGGTTTGGTACCCGAATCTCAAATCTCTCAATCTCAAGGCCTGGCTCTTGAAGAGTTAGCGTTTGCTGATTTACACCTTTCCCAAGGTGTAATGGATATCCTGAAGGCTTCTAGGAAACCTTCCACCAGGGCTACTTATAATTCCAAGTGGAAAAGATTTTCCATATGGTGCTCTGGAAAGCATATTTCCCAGAGTCTGCTGATCTGCCCACAGTCCTTGATTATATGGTCCATTTAAATAGCTTGGGCTTATTCCAGCTACACTGAAGGTGCATCTGGCAGCTGTTTCTGCTTTTATTTCAGCAGGTAAGCCCCCTTCTCTTTCAGCTCACCCTGTATTCTCCAAGTTTTTCAAGGGATTGCTTCACACCAACCCTCCATTCAGGGACCCTGCCCCTGCTTGGGACCTTAATGTTTGCATTGCTCAGCTTATGCAACCCCCTTTTGAGCCTTTGTCTTCAGCAGAGTTTAAGTACTTGACTTGGAAAACTGTGTTTCTGGTAGCCATCACTTCTGCCAGACGCATAAGTGAGTTACAAGCTTTGTCAGTGGAGCCTGATTTTATCTCCTTTCATAGAGATAAGGTGGTCCTCAGGACTAACAGGAAGTTTTTGCCTAAGGTGGTTTCAGATTTCCACCTTAATCAATCTATGTCTCTTCCTGTGTACTTCACTGACCATTCCTCCTCTGGCAAGAGGAGGCTGCACAGTTTAGATGTGAAAAGAGCCCTTAGCTACTACATAGAACGTACCAAGGGTCACAGGTTTGACTCCCTCCAACTGTTCCTCACTTATGGTGAGGCTGGTAAAGGGAAACCTGCCACTAAAAGATCCATTGCCAGGTGGATTGTCTCTTGTATCCAATTTTGTTATGAAAAACTGGGTAAGGTTCCACCCTCAGGCCTGAGGGCTCACTCTACCAGAGGTACAGCTGCTTCCCTGGCTGCTGCCAGGGATATCCCTATTCTAGAGATATGTCAGGCAGCTACCTGGAAAACAGTTCACACTTTTACCAAGCATTACTCCCTGGATATCCAGGCTGGGAGTGATGCTCGGTTTGGCACAGCTGTGCTTCAGAGCCAATTCCCTAAGTAGGTTCTGTCCCTCCTCCATGGAGGTATTGCTTGGTAGTCTGCTATTGTCAGAATACAGCAAGACTTCATGTTGTTTGAAGAAAAAATTACTCACCTTAGTAATGTTGTTTCTTCTAATGGAGTCTTGCTGTATTCTGAACTCCCCCCCCCGCCTGCCCCTCTCAGAACCTCTGTTTTTGGGATGTGGGTGGGCAGTGGCAGTGTTGGCACCAGTAGGTGCCCACCTTGTTGTTTTCACCCTTTCTTGGGTGAGTGGTTGTGTTTTTCATTTTTGGGTCTCCTGACTTGAGTCTTTGTTTTGGGACCAAAAATGTGTTTTATGTTTAGTAGCCAGTTGGCTAGTGTAGGTTTACAGCTTCCACACAGGACCTTAGTGAGTTTAGCTCGAAAAGATCTGACAGCTTGAGTTTAAACAGCAACAGACAGAGTCTCAACCGAGCTCGAGCTCAGCGTCCCATGCCTGGCATGGAAAGTTAACTCTTTCATCTCCGGGGCAGTTCGAAGGTTGGGACTCACTGCTATTGTCAGAATACAGCAAGACTCCATTAGAAGAAACAACATTACTAAGGTGAGTAATTTTTTCTTATGATCACTGTCCCTCATTTTAAGTGTCCATGTCCCTCATCAGTACCTAAAGGTTGAGAGGTATGGTGGGGGGGAGGCGAGGTTGTGGCAGTTGATAAGACCCGTGGTTTTGGTAAGAGGGACATGGGCTGGGTAGGCTTGGGAGTTTTGGCAGGTACCCAATTTTGGAAAAGGGACAGTGGCCGGGTGGGTAGGCACTGAGATGGGTGGGAGGAGGGGTTTGGCAAAGGGGACATGGGTGGGGAGGTGTGGTTCTGAGATGTGTGTGGGGAGGTACTGAAACGGATGAGGCAAGGACAGAGCTGATTTTAATTAACAGTTTTATTTGTTATATACATTTAAGCATTTTTTTATTTTGCTAATCAAATTGAGGTAAGTGCTATTCATTTTTACAGTTGATTAGCACTTCCACACGCAAAACTGCTAATCAATTTTCCAAGCTTATTTAAAACCCTGAAAATCAAATAAGTTTTGCTCACATGAGAGCCTGTAGCTCTGAAATTCTTAGAGCAGAAGTAACAGCAACTAAAAATAACACTTTCTACGACAGAAAGCGTAGCTCGCAAGGCACAGCAGGCTCAAAAGGAGACAGAGTCAGCTTCTCGAGCATGAAATTGAGGTCACAAGTCAGGTCTGGATTCTGGATAGGAAGTTTCAAGTGTAGAATGTCTCTTGGAAAAGTACAGGCCACATTCAATTGTGCCAACGTATGACCATCAGCAGGCACATGAAAGGCTGAAATAGCAGACAGGTGCACCTTAATAGTTGAATACTGAAGTCCTACATCCGTTATGGACAGGAGATAGTCTAGAACTTGGTTGACTGGACAGGTGAAGGGGTCCAGGTGATGGGTAGTGGCCTATATACCAAAGCACTTCCACTTCATCAAGAAAGTGGCCCTGGTGGAAGATTTCCTGGCAGCCACCAGGACATCAGCCACCTTCTGAGACCCCCCAAAGTGGGCAATGGCTATGTCCTCAGGAGCCATGCATGCAGATGAAAGGACTTTAGGTCTGGATGGACCAGGGTCCCCTGAGCCTGTATCAACAGGTCCCTGCAAAAGGGCAGGGGAACTGGAGGTTCCACAGCCAATTGTTGCAGTAATGGAAACCATATCCGACAAGGCCAGAATGGAGCCACCAGAATTAGGGTGGCACCCTCCATCTGTAGCTTGATGAGCACCCTCTGAATCAGAGGAAAGTGTGGGAAAGCATAAAGAAACCCTCCCGTTCCAGAAAAGGAACAATGCGTATCACCAGAAAACTCCTGGCCCTGGATCTAGTGAGCAGAAACATGGCAATTTTTCATTGAGTGGGGAAGCAAAAAGGTCCAACTCTGGACAATCCCACCTGTCGAACAGGTCTTCTATGACTGAGGTCTGGAGTTCTTACTCTTGCATCCTGGACTGTGACCATCTGAGGCTGTCCACCAAGGTGTTTTGGGTGCCTGGCACATGGACGGCTGACAGTTTTAGACTGTAGTCTAGAGTCCAGTACCAGACTCCCATCACCTCCCAGCACAGGGGATAGGAATGGCCCCCACCTTGCTTGTTGATGCAACAGACCACACTGAGGTTGTCCGACTGTACTTACAGTGGGTCTGGAGAGAGAGAGCTCTTGAAGGCTTGTAAACCATACAGAACTGCCTGCATCTTGAGAACATTTATGTGGAAGCGGGCTCCCACTGGGATCATATCCCCTGGGGCATAGGTGCACACCCCAACCCAGGTGAGGATTTGGTGAAGGGTGGGGATAAGAAAAGTGGCCCCTTTTAAGAGATTGTCTGGGTCCATCCACAACTGAAGCACCTTCTGGACTGGGGAGGAGACAAGAAACAGTTGATCCAGATCATCAGAGCATTGCTCCCACTGGACCATGACAGTTCACTGCAGGATCCTCACGTTTAACCTGGCCAAAGGGACCATCACAATGGCCATGGCCATTAATCCTAGCAGCCTCAAGAACTCCCTGGCTGAGGCATACCGGCACTGAGCCACTGCCTGGGCCTGCTCTATGAGGCAGTCCACCATGTCCTGTGGTAGGAAGACCTTGCCCTGAGCAGAGTCCAGAACCACCCCTATGTACTACAACCACTGGGATAGGGTCAGGACAGACTTGCACAAATTGACAGTGATGCCCATGGACTGGAACAACTGCAGGGAGCATTCTAGAGTCAGCAATAGAAGTTCCCTGGACTGGGTTTTCAGTAACCAGTCATCCAGATATGGGAACACATAAAGGAATTCTCACCAGAGGGCTGCTGCTATGGCTGCTAAGCATTTGTTAAACACCCATGGTGCAGAGGATAAGCCACAGAGCAACACCCTGAACTGGTAATGCTCCCCCTGGAAGAGTAACCACAGGTACCGCCTGTGAGGGGGGTAAACCATGATATGCAGGTAGGCATCCTGCATGCCAAGGGAGCATAGCCAGTCATCCTGCCTCAGCAGAGGAAAGAGGTTGTGTAGGGTTACCATCTGGAACCTTCTATACTGGATGAACAGATTCAGCTCCTTGAGGTCTAGAATGGGCCTCAAGTGCCTAGTTCTTTTGGGAACGAGGAAGAACCAGGAATAGAACCCTTTGTTCTTTTGCTACCTGGACACTGGTTCTATGCCCCTTTTGCTCAGCAAGGTGAGCACCTCTTCTTGGTGCACCACTGTGTGGTCTGGAGGATAAGAGGTGGGAATTAGGGGAACATCTGGAGGCTGTTCCAGAAGTTCTAGAGTATGACCTTATCCGCTTATCTGCAGGATCCAAGCATCTGTAGTAATGGGCCTCCACTGGGCCAGATGGAGGGAGAACCAACCTCCAACCACCACCTCCTGGCTTGGAACAAGAGGGGGCGGTCTGGCAAGGAGTCAATCTAAGGCAGAACCAGCAGCCAGGGTTGCTTCACCTCCCCTGGAGTGCTTAGCAGAGGGATCAGTGGTGGAGAAGAGGGCAGGCAAGGCAGAACTGGCCCTGTGTTTGCCCTGGAGCATGGTTCCTGAGCCAGATTGGTTAGAGATCTTAATGAAAGGAGGGCATTAGTCCGCTACTGGGATGGGTATGATAAAGGGAGTGGACAGACCTAATAGCCCTGCCAGATGCCTGCAGGTCATTAATAATATCCTGCACATCAGGACCAAACATTTTGTGACCCACAAAAGGGGCATTCAGCAGCTTTTGCTGGGCAACAGCTGTGAAGCCAGAGACTCTAAGCCAGGAGTGCCTTCTAAGGCAAATGCCAGTGGCAGCTGCCCTGGCTATCAGTCATATCATGGGTGGCTCTGAGGAGATGCTTACTGACATCTTCCAAGGCCTTAAGAATTTTGAGACGCTCTTCTCTGGGAACCCTCAGGAAGGGCCTGAGCAGCCACTTTGCCCTTCTTCTAGAGGGTATTCTGGTATTTAATCAAATGAGCCAAATAGTTGGCAATTCTGAGGCCCAAAGTGGCTGAGGCAAAAGTCATCTTGCCCCAGAGGTCAATCCTCCAAGATTCCCAGTCAGGGGAGGGAACTAAGGACTAAGGTGCCTGGGTGCCCTGGACCTGTCATGAGCTGCTTTGACTACCACTGAGTCAGTTTCCAACTGGGCTGCATAAAAAGGCAGCCCAAAGGTGCTTGGTAAAGCTTATCAGCCTTTCTGGGCATGGCAGGTTCCAGGCTGGTCCATGCCAGGCAGCATTGGCAACATCATTCAATGCTGGAAGCAGAGGAGGAATAACTTTGGGTGGAGATTCTGGGATCTCCAAGAAATCCACCAGGTTCCTCCTGGTGACATCCTCTTCCTCAGTCTGAAACCCATAGTGGAAAAGGGCTGTTTCATAATGTTAAAGAAAGAGGGGTCCTCCGGGGGAACCTTGGGGTGTGTTTGACTGAGTCCTTGCTCCTGGAGGAGACAGTAGGCCTGTCAGAGGAGTCAATCTCAATGTCTTCTTCCTCATCCTCTTCCTCAGGGAGGATGACATCAATACAGTATTCCTCCTCTTCGTCAGCCTATTCTGAAGCTGAGATCGACAGCTAGAGGGTACGGGGCAGACAGGTCGAATAGGCATCAACACTGGAGTTGCGCCCGATGGCAAAGATGATGAAGGCCCAGTCCATGGAACAAAATGCTGAATGAGAGCCAAGGTTATGGAAGTCAGAACAGCATTAAGGTCAATGACAGGATAGGGGAGCATCATCAACTCAGGTATTGATGGAGAGGGTGAGGAACCCAGCTCCAATGAACTACCACTAGCAGTAGTAGAGGCGGTGGGGCCCAGCACCTGTGGACCTCATGATTCAAGGTCTCGTCGGCAGGGCTGGGGCCAATGGCCCCTCTGCAGCCCTGAGAAAGCTGGGAGAACTCTCCTCCATGGACGGCCTGATAAGAGCAAAGGCCTGCATGGAGAAGGGGTCAAAGCTGAAGCATTCAATGGTGCGATCCCTGGAGAAGAGGAAGAACAATCCAACAGGGATCAGGATCACCATTGGGGGAACGGCCCTAAGGCCAGTTCTTATCCTGATGAGAGTGTCTCCCCAAGGACTTCTCCCAGACTTTGGTGGCCTGAGAGCCCAAAGAAGACACCAGTGACTGGGAGGGGTGCCCTGAAAGACCCGTGTTCTATGCTGGCTGCCTGCTGCTCCATGAGGAATTTCTGTAGGGCTTTCTTGCGTCATCTCTGGGTAGTGAGGTTGAACTTCAGGCAAAGCTCACAGGCAAGAGCACTGTGAGTACATAGAAACATAGAAACATAGAAGTTGACGGCAGATAAGGACCACAAGGCCCATCCAGTCTGCCCATTTCTTTTTCTACCTTATAAATGTGCCATCGGCCTTTGCTCTGTCAGTGACCTATCTATTCATAGTCATTTGTATTGCTCCCTTATGCCTATCCCATGCCTGTTTGAAGCCCTGCACTGTATTAATAGCCACCACTTCTTGTGGTAAGCCATTCTATGCATCCACCACCTTTATGTGAAAAGAATTTCCTCATTCCCCTTAATCGGCCTCCTCTAATCTCATGCTGTGTCCTCTTGTCCTGCTATTTTTCTTATATTTAAACATGTTAGACTCTTTCACCTTTGTTTATGCCCTTAAGGTGTTTAAATGTCTCGATCATATCACCTCTCTCTCCTTTGTTCAAGGGTATACATTGAGCTCCGTTAATCTGTCCTCATATGTCTTCTGATGCAGTCCCTGCACCATTTTGGTTGCCCTTCTCTGGACTGCCTCAATTTGGTTAATGTCCTTGTGAAGGTGTGGCCTCCAATACTGCACGCAGTACTCCAGATGGGGCTAACCAATGTCTTGTACAGAGGATTATTACCTCCTCTTCGACTTGTGATACCCCTACTAATATACCCCTAACACCCCCCTAGCCTTACCTACTGCTTTAGAGGTCTGCTTGGATGATTTTAGGTCATCAGTGATGATGATGCCCAAGTCTCTTTCTTCCTTTGTGACTGCTAGCAACTCCCCTCCCAGTCTATAAGTGGCTTCAGGGTTTCTCTTCCCTATGTGCATGATTTTGCACTTCTTTGCATTAAATCCCAGTTGCCACTCTTCTGACCATTCTGCTAGTTTATCCAGATCTCTTCTCATTCTGCCCACCCCATCTGGATCATCTACTCTGTTGCAGATCTTGGTGTCATCTGCAAACAGACAAGCCTTACCCTCTAGTCCATCTGCAAGGTCACTAATGAAGATGTTGAATAGGACTGGCCCCAGGACTGATCCCTGAGGTACCCCACTTGTGACTTGCATCTCTTCTGACTGTATACCATTTACCACCACTCTCTGTTTTCTTCCAGTCAACCAGTTTGCCACCCAGTTGACCAACTTCTGACCCACCCCAGCCTACCTAGCTTATTTATCAATCTTCTATGTGGAACAGTGTCAAAAGCTTTGCTGAAGTCAAGGTAGGCGACATCAACTGCTCCCCTTGGTCCACCACTCTGGTTACCCAGTCAAAGAAATCTATGAGATTAGTTTGACAGGATCTTCCTTTGTAAACCCATGCTGTCTTGGATCCTGTGCCCCTATGGATTCCAGGTGTTGCACTATCCTTTCCTTAAGGAGTGCCTCCATAATCTTGCCCACTACTGAGGTAAGACTGACCGGTCTGTAGTTCCCCGCCTCCTCCCTGCTACCACTCTTGTGGAGTGGGATCACATGAGCCCTTCTCCAGTCTTCTGGGACCTCTCCTGTGATCAGAGACTCACTAAACAATTCTGCTAATGGCTCTGCTAGTTCCTCCTTTAGCTCCTTAAGTACCCTGGGATGTATGCCATCAGGTCCCATTGCCTTATCCACCCTGAGCTTAGCAAGCTCTTGTAGGACCCTTCTTTGTGAAGGGAGTAGTGCTCACCTCCTCCCCTGTGTCCATGATGCTGAGCTGTGGGCCTGCCTCTACCTTTCTTCAGTAAATACTGAGCAAAAGTATCTATTTAGGATAGATGCTTTACAGGGTCCTCCTCCTCACATGCTCCCTTTCTCCATTAAGCTTAGCAATACCCCTCTGGACTTTCTCCTTTCACTAATGTATCTATAGAAAGTCTTGTCACCTTCTTTACTGTTCGTGCTAGTGTTTCCTCAGTTTGGGACTTTGCCTGCCTTACTGCCTTACCTGCTTCCCTTAGGGCAGTTTGGTATGCCTCCCTATCTTCATCCCGCTGTGTTCCCTTTATATTTTCTGAAGGCCAGCCTTTTGGCTCTGACCTTTCTGCTACTGTATTTGAGAACCAAAGTGGTTTCCTCTTCTTTTGCACTTCCTTTCTGTCTAACAGAATGGGATGTTGCTTCAAGTATTGTATCCTTAATGCTTGCCCACTTTGCCTGTACCTCCTCACCTGTGTTTCTTTTGCCAGGGCTAGCTTAACTCTGTTGGCCATCTTATCAAAGTCAGCTCCTCTGAAGTCCCATATTTTTGCCTTGGAATGGGATGATTTAGATGTAGTAGCCAAATTGAACCATACCATGTGATGGTCACTGGCCCCCAGGTGACCTTCTACCTGGAGATCTGTGATCCCTTCTTTGTTAGTCAGTACTAGATCTAGGATAGCCCTGTCTCTTGTGGGTTGCTGTACCAGTTGTTTGAGGCCTCCCTGCAGGGAATCCACTATGAGTCTAGTTCTGGCAGATGTTCCTGCTGGTATTGACCAATCTGTATCTGGCATGTTGAAGTCTCCCATTATCAGAACCTCCCTTTAGCTGTCATGTTTTGTATATCTTCTAACAGTAATGTGTCTATGTCCTCCTCTGGTCTGAGGGCCTGTAGACAACCCCAGTTCTTATGGCTGTCCCATTTCCTGTTTCCAGGGTGACCCACAGTTCTTCTGGCTCCTTATGTGTATTCTGAATTTCTGTAGCTTTGATATTTTCATTAACATACAGGGCCACTCCTCCCCTTTTGCACCTCGGTCTCTTCTGAACAATACATAGCCAGGTACTGAAGTCTCCCAAGTGTGGTTACTGGTAAACCACGTCTCACTAATTGCTACTATGTCCAGTTTAGCCTCTGACATTATTGCCTGCAGGTCTGGGATCTTATTTCCCAGGCTGTGAGCATTTGTGTACATGATTTTCCATTGGCCAGATTTTGGTGTGTTAGTTTTGGGTGAAGTTTGGCATTACCCCTGTGCATCGTATGGGGAGACAAACCTTTTTTCTTACCTGGTGATGCAAATGAACGGCAAACACGCTGAATTCCTGTTTGACCACTAGCTGAGGGGGGAAGGGTGTTCTTCCCATTCGACGTATGGGTGCTGCAACTCTCCCCATTTGCTAGTTTAAATATTCTGCAAAGACGCCAAACTTCTGCCCCAATGCACTGACTCCCTCTTTAGTCAGATGCAGTCCATCAAATTTAAAGAACTTTCGCTCCCAGAACTGTTGCCAGTTCCCTACAAATCTGTGTCCTTTTTCCTGGCACCAGTCCTTGAGCCACGTGTTTAGCTCCCCTATCTCCCCTTCTCTGACCTTCCGTCCATCTGCTCCCTTCTCCCAGACTGGCAGGATCTCAGAGAAGGAGATGCCGGACTAAATAGATGATAGTTTGTCACCCAGCCTAGTCAGGTGTTCCTTGGTCTCCACAACTGACCGGCTGGCGAGATCATTAGTCCCTATGTGTACTAGGACATCAATGTTTTCCTGCTTTGTGAACAATTTAGTAATGCGTCAGTGTCTCCATGCTGATGTACCTGGAGACATCTGACCATCACCCCTGGCTGGAGATGGGTATCAACTCCCGAATCATGGAGTCTCCTAAGATCAGTAGTTTTTGGATTTCCTTTGTGCTTGTTTAGTTTTGGTTCCTGATTTGGGTGAGTATTGTTGTGCTAGCTCCTGTGCGCAGTGTCCTGCTCTGCAGTGTCTTCTGCCTCTTTATTTGATTTCAGAGATAGAGGCAGATACCTGTTTGTAGTGTTTATATGGTTTTGGAGGTAATGTGTTGAGAGCAGAGAGTGATGGGGCACCTGATTTGCTTCTCCTAACCACCTGCCAACCTCCTGGACCAACTACCCTCTGCGGTCGAGGTTTTTCTGTTGGATGCTGGGGAATGAACGTGTGGTTCTTATAATGTATTTCCTCTTCAATATGAAATTTGAGGCGTGCAATCTCTGCCCATGCTGCCCGGAGCTGAGACCTAAGATCTCCAAAGGCTCAGCATGTAGGACAGTGTCCTAAATCCTGTAAGACTGTCCTTCTGAAAATTGTTCCACAGTACCTGCAGTTAATGAAATCCATTCCAAATAAGTTGCTGGGTTTGTAACCTAGTCAGAGTAATTAGAAGGAAAAAATGCAAGTAATGGTTTAATTGTGCTTTGTTTAACTTGTTATAACAAGTTAAATTACTAGTGCCCTGTAAATGAGATCACTTGTGGAGGCCCCACTGATCCGCCTCTTCCTGCTCTGCCACAGGAAATGTCACAACTGTGGTACCCTATAAAAGGAGTGTAGCGTGGGGTGGTTGGGGATGGGGTGGTGGCTGGGCCCTTCCTCTGCCTAAAAGAAGAACCACGGACTAAAAGAACAAGGAGGTAAGAGGAGAAACAATCAGTCAACAACAAATGCAGTAACCCTGAAAGCTTATCCTAATGTTAGATAAAACTGTAAAACCTGTAAAGCACCACCTGTAATAATTTCAGAGAAGATATACCCTGTAAGAAACACTTTGCTCCAGAGAAAAATAAAGCAGTAACAGAAGATATACCTTGCAAAAGACAATTTGAATCAGAAGATTACAGCAGTAATCTGTTAGCACACACCTGTAGGCACACCTTGTAATAATGCAGAAGAAGGTATACCAGCAACAACAATTTGAATAAGAGAAAAATAAAGCAATGAAATGTTAGCAACAAACAGTAGCAATCCCTGTGAGTAAAAAATAAAAACACCACCACACAGTAAATCTGCTTAGCCAAACTAAGTCTTAATCCTTCTCCCTTGCTCTGGTAAGTTTCTCTACTCTGCCTTTCAAGCAGTCTTAGAAGGAAAGAGCTCAGGTGAAGCTAGGTGCCTTGGCCAGAAAACCAAGTCTTCTGCCCAAGACAGCAGACACAGTGTTCGTGTTCCTCAGTCAAGGAAATCTGTCCGCAGCAGCAGCAGTGATGGAAAAGAGCCAACAAAGGAGTAGTTGTTGACATACAAAAATAAAAGGAATCACTTTAAAATAAAGTGACTTAAAGGTAAGTACAAAAGAACAACTAAGTAGAGGGTTTTGGTGGTCGAACTAAGGGACAAAACTTCCACAGAGTCGTGCACGAATGATTGACAGCGGGAAAGAACTGAGGAGGGAGTGGGGCTGCCTACGCTTATATAGGGCTGTGACGTTGGAGTCTGACATCGGTGTGGGTGACCCCTAGTAGACTGCTGTAGAAAAGCTTCCGTGGGATCCTAGTGCCTGACGGCGAAGTTCCATAGGTGTGACCTGATGACAGAGATATCCCAGAAGACCTACTAAGCCCTTAGCTCTGTCCCAGTTGTGTCTGAACCGATCAGTGCTTTTGGTGCCCACCACCTTCTTTGGCAGACTGTTGGCTCAACCACTCTCTCTCTCTCTCTCTGCAAAATAAAACTTTCTCCTGTCCCTCCTGAACCGCTCCTCCCCCTCCAGCTTCCACTCATTTCCTCATGTTCTAGATTTGCTATTCATGTTGAATTGTTCCTCGCAGTTCACCTCGTTCATTTCTTTCAGGAACTTGAAGATTTCTGTCATATCACCCCTCTCTCGTCTAGCCTCAAGAGAGTACATCTTTAGTGCCGTAAGCCAATTCTTGTTGGATCTGCCCTGCTGGCCCTTAATCCATTTTGGTTACCCTATGCTGCACCATCTCCAGCCTGCCCTTGTATTTTCTTAGGTGAGGACTCCAGAACTGGGCACAGTACTCCAGGTGTGGCCTCATCAGTGATCTATAGAGAGGCAGTAATACCTCTTTCCTCCTGCTATCAAATCCCCTCAATATACACCTCAGCATCCTGTTTGCCTTACTGTAAGCTTTACTGCATTGGATAAATTGTTTAAGAGAGTCACGTATGACAATGCCTAGGTCCCTTTCCTCAGAAGTAGTGCCCAGCTTTATCCCTGCAATCCAGTATTCCTTTCTAGGTTTTTTGTTCCCTATGTTCATCACCTTGCACTTTTGTGTTTGTTTTATTATTTTTTTTAGTTGGTACTTTTTTCCCTGGCCACCAGACTGTTTACCTCTTCACTCATCCAGGCATCCTCCTGAGGTATCCAGCCGCCATTCCCAGGACTCCCTGACTCCATATTCGGGGCCGCGGTATACCCCTGTGGCTTGCCCCCTGCAGCGGGGAGGTAGAGATCCCCCCCACGCTCTTCCACCCAGACTGGATCCAGTAGAGCCGCACACCCTCGGCGCCAAGCGAGTCCCTCACGGAGACTGCCATCATGCCGCTGTGACTGATGCCCATTATTTCCTTATTCTTCGCCCATGACATCTGTGGCATGCAATGATGCCAAGGGACAGGGGCACACATGCTACCACACGCACTTCTTCCCAGCGTCGGCCACAGCACGTCCCCCCATGTCTGCCAGTGACCTGCAGTCACCCCCAGCTACCGCTAGAGGCCACTAGAACACCAAGGAATCGCACCCCCCCACACACCCCGGAGAAGGAGAGCAGTCCTACGGACACTCACTCCTTCTCCTCCCCTGCCAACCCCCGACGACCCAGGCTCACTCCTGAACTCGGGTTGCTGGCGTGGTGTCCAGCGCTTCAACCCTCAGCACCACCGGGCCAATGCCTTGCACTTTTTATGTTGGATTTCAGCTGATGAACCTTGGACTACTTCTCCGACCTTTGCACGTCCCTTGGCATCTCCCTTACTCCCTCCTCTCTGTCTACCCTACTATAGAGCTTAGTGCCATCTGTGAAGAGACACATCTTCCTCTGAATTATTTCTCCTGTGCTGCTGATGAACAGATGGAAAAGGACTGGATCCAAGACTTATACCTGTGGCACCTCACTGGTGGCCACCCACTCCCCAGATCTAACCCTTTTATCACTACCCTCTGTCTCCCTTCCAACCAGTTTCCCATCCAGACCCTCTAGCTTCTTCCAGAAGCTTCTGGGAGGCACCAACTCAAATGTCTTGCTGAAGTCAAAGTAGAGCAGATCCACTGCATGACCCTTATCCACTGTCCTAGTTACCCAGTTAAAGAACACTATCAGCTTGGTCTGACAAGACCACCTTGCCACAAACCTATTCTGTTTACTATCCTGGAGACCCTTTTCCTTCAGGTAGTCTACTAGGTCCTCTCTGACTAGTGTTTCCAATCACCAGCAGTTTAAGTTTACCCACACTAGAGGTAAGACTGACAGGTCCGTCCGTAGTAACCCAGCTGCTCTTTGTCCCTACCCTTGTGGAGTGGAACTACTTCTGCTGCTCTCCAGTCTTTCAGAACCAGCCCTGCACGAACAAAGCTACTGAATAGTCCTACCAGAGGTTCAGCTAATTCTGATGCCATTCCCTAAGCATCCTCAGATGCATTCTGTCCAATCCCTGAACCTTATCTATCTTTTCTGACCCTTTCACTAGTAAATACCTGCTGCCTTCTTTCTACGATCCTCCTTTCAACAGCATTTATGACACTCTATGACAAACGCCCACTGTCCTCCTTAGTGAATACTGAGCAGAAGTCAGAGGAGTAATTTTAGTGAAGAAGTTGAGGGAGACAGGGCACACTGGAATATTTAGTATTAATCCCTGTCCAGTGCCTTGTGGGTAATATGTACAAAAAGTAAACCACAGTATTTCAATAAGTCGTGCTTAAAGAGTTGTTAGTGTTACAGGGCAAAAGATAAATGCATTATTTAGGAAAAAAAATTAGTATTCATTTGATATATTTTTTAGTTATTTTCCCATCATTATTTCTAAGAGCATTTGCATAAAAATAGTACTGTTTTTCTATGCTCTTCATCTGATTTTGCTGCTCATGTACACACGAGGTCACAATCTTTAGTTTGTGTAACCCTCTCTTCAGCATATGTCTAGGGGTCCTGATGTTCAAAAGGCCGAAGGGGGGCACAAACCAGGAAATCACCAAGAGGACTACTGATTGAAATAAAACAGATTCTCTTACCTTGTCTACAGAATTCATACCAGACAGGCACTGCAACAAGCTGACACCTGGAGAACAGGAATAGGGCTTGCGGCCGGAGGAACAGCAATGAAAACTTGCTAGCGACAAAGATAGTTAGAGCAGGCAGCAACACATTGAACAGAGGTACCAAGAAAAGAATAAAAAATATTTCATTAATAAAATTGAAAAGAAAAATACAATTACACAGCTCTATGGGGCTGGAGGCACAATGGAGCACAGGCACTAAGTTACACAGGCAGAATCTAAGAAACACAGAGCTGCGGTAATCACTTAGGCCTAAGCAGGCCAGGAAATGAACTCCACGCAGATACGCAGAGCCGAGGAGGCTCAGAAAAAAAGGAGGGGGTGGCTACACGCTGGGCGGCCGGCCAAAAATACAGACCACAAACACCAGTGCTCACAAAACAAGTACACCCCTGGGAATTCTACTGGCCTTGACTACTCCCAGGTCACCCACGCTCCAGACACCATCACAAGGAGCGCTAAAACAAAGCGACTGGCTCCCACCTTACAGTTTTCCAACATCCTCCAGATATGGACCAAAGCGGGACCCACCCCCTACGCAGGCACAATGGGTCCAGCAAAATCTCTCCTGGCAGGCCACCAAACAAACACAGGCAGCGTACCACATGGGTATAGTCTCCCGGTGCTACCACCACTAGGATGAACGCGCCGCGGCCCTGCCACTGCCGTGGTGCCTCCACTGCCATACACCAGCAGAATTGGAATGGGCCCAGGCCCACCTCAGAGCTGTGGAACACAGGGTGGACCACCAGTACAACTCCTCCAGTCCACGACTCCATAACTCTGACAGGGATCCCATCCCACAGTTGCTTTCCCTGCCAACCACCCCAAAAAAAAAAGCACAGAGCAGCATCGAAAAGCTAGGGTTGCAACTCCTGGGCTGAGGTTTGAACCTCGGCCCCAACATCTTGTGCGCAGATGTCACCGCCGCCTCTTCTTGAACGCTTCTACTCTTTTATGGCAGGCAGAGATGGCCTAGAAGAGACACCCACCTGGGTGGACACCAGCTGCCTGTTATCCTACCAGGCCGACCCACAGGAGGAGAGCAAGGTAACTTGTATTAATCCCCCCAAAATGGGTGGCTTACACTCTCCTCCCTTTAAATCCATTCCCCTCCAGAGAATGGGGCACCTGGCCATCCATGAGGAAAGACGCCGGATAGATATGCGTACCCTCTACCCATGCACCTCACCCATAGGAGTGCCAGAAAAAGGGGACCCAGGGGAACACACAACCTAACGACTGCATGGAGCCCATTACCTATGCAACTAGATACCAAACATTGTACATTTTAATGGACCGCATGCCAGGACTGTAGCTAACTAAAAAAGAACAACATTTTTTTTTTTTTATTTTAATCTTCTCATCCTAACACCCATTCCTACAGCCACACCAAGCACTCTCACACTCACTCTCCACCAACGTGGCCCACTACCCAACCACTCTGTCCCACCCAGAACTAGAAGGAATAGTAGTTATAACAGGCAACTCAGTATGACTATAACTTTTCTCCATCCCACCCCAAAGGGGGGGTTATCATGCTCACAGTCCATACTGCAAACACAGAGGAAAGTCTGTCAGAGTTAGCCCACCCTTTTGTGTGTATTTAGTTACACCACGAGGCATTTCCTTGTCTTTCCCTTTACTCTGTGAAAACTACTGCAGTAGGACGTATTTACTGTCCTTTATCTACTTTCACCTTTTCTATCATGATGGGAGTGGCCTCCCATTATGATATCTTACTAACTGCCCCACTTTACATTCAGTAGCGGCTCTAGCCACAAATGGTTACCAGGGCACAGCTGGGGCACAACAGATGGCAGCCAGGGCACTGATATATTGTTACTATGGGGGAAGCTCTGCACCATATGGGGCACCAACTGGGGCACAGCATATTTTTGCAGTGCCCAGAGCGATTCCCTGAGTTATAGAGCAGCCACTGTTTACATTCCTTTCGCTGTCTCCGTGGTGTATTTTTTTTTTGGTTTGGGCAATGCAGCTGCAAGTAGGCTCAGAAGCATGTGAGCCGCCCTGCATTCAAGGATACATTGCACAAGCTGCGTAATGCCTGAAGGGCAGCTAGAAAGCTCTCAATGTAATACCTACATTTTTAAGTTTGAAACAGGCATTAAAGTAATGACTACAGGGATGCCTGTAAATGAATGCGCTTAGAAGCAGACAAGCGGCTTTTAATGTTAATAGTACTTACTCGCATAGCAGCACTTAACTTAAGGTTCAGACCTGCTGGAAAGAGTTCAGTGAGGTTTATTATCCCTTTTTAAGTTAGTGTGCCCTTTCTCTCAGTTTGTCTTGTCCCGGTGCCGTGCTGACCTTGAAACAGTATGTAAAAGACTGTACATTTTTGCAATACTGTTTCCAGCATGACTTGCACAGACTGGAGCAACACCTCGTCCTGGAGATTAGGAGATGTCCTGTAAAACGAGTACTGTATAGTAAGAAGAATAGAAGGCTCACAAGCTATCGGAAAAAGGGCTGCATTGGGTTTTGTTTGGATAGACCATAATAGTTGCAAACAGCCCATAATACCTCGGATGCCCGGGTGGACTACTCAGACTGCAGCTCGCAATACCGAGTAGTTCTGAGAACCAGGTAGCAAAGTCCCAAATGGAAATAATTACCTGTACACATAATATTATTTAACAGACAGAACTTGTGAAGGTGAAACATGTTCTTTATGGTTAAACCTCCCTTTAGTACTAACACATATTTCTAGCCATATTGTTATTGGATATTAGTGTACAGAGAAATTATAGTGGTGTTCCTACTTCTCCCTGGTTGGTCGTGCCATGGACCAGTGGTCCTCATCTGAAGCTTATTTATGGTGATCAGAGGTATGAGGTCAGCACCTTGTGGGAGGGGCTAAGATCATTAATTATCAATTAAGCATTTTCTTGCTTTTCAAATATGTTTATGTAAATCCCCCTGCAAATGGGGGTTCCCAAAAGTCTCCCAGGAGCTTGCCTAAGTGCTCCAAGTCTGGGTGGCGTTTGGTGAAATACCGTTTAAGTGTGGGCGCTGAGAGTGCTTTAGAGCCTCCACATACTGTCTCTTTAAGAACTGCCTGCTCGCAGGCTTAATTGGTTTGTATGGGGGGGACTGTGTGTTTCCCTGCTCGAGTCACGCTCGGGCTGCTGGCTATCTGCTCCGTTTCTGCAGTCGCTATATGCACAGAGGGAGCCTAATTGAAAGATATAACTGTTTGCCCGAAATTATTTAGAATGGTAAAGAAAATGTGGTTTGTCTAACCTGCTTTTTCTTGCAGCAAGGAATGTGCATTGTAGTCCCTTCATTTTGGTCCTGAACTACCGAATTGGACCAATTAGTGTGGAGGGCCTTTAAAATGGAGCCTGTGTGGGCGAATCAGAACTTGGACTCTCATCAGGAGCCTGCTATAAAAGGGCTATATGGCAGGTGCCTCTGGGAATTGTAGTTTGGATCCTGGCACCTTTTTGCACCAACAGAGGGGGCATTGCTGTGATTGACAACTGAACCGACCAACCGAACTCTCTGGATCTAGGTGAAAGACCCTAAGCTGTCTGCTGGCAAGCCAGATCTGAGGTGACAGTGAAGAGAGAAGGAGCCTGTTATTAGAGCGGCGTGTAGTCGCGTTGGAAGCGCGTGTGTAGGCCCCAAAGTCGGTCTGCGGCCGCTGGAAAGCATAGTCGGGCTGAACCCAGTGTTTTGAAAAGGAAAGCTGCTGTTGTGGGACCAAGCTTGCCCTGTAGAAGACCGAAGATTTTGCTGTAGTGCGCATACCTCTCAACTGTACCACATTACGAGGAACGTTCCTCATTTTACTTCACAAAAGCTCCCTGTTCCACATTGTGAGAATTTGTCCCACATTCAGTATTAGCATTTTAAAGCAAACATCTATAGTAAATGATGCAAAAAAGATATTATTCAATTAATAACAGACTTTCTGAACATAAATGCAAACATTTTAACAGTGTTCTGAGCTTCCTAGGTAAATATTTGATTAAGTGTTCCACATTTTGCTCATTTGTTCCACATTTTTAGAGGCAATGTTCCACATTTGGGGGACAAAATGTTGAGAGGTATGGTAGAGCGATCGGTCTGTCAGGAACTGAAGCTGCTGTGAGTGCTCCCGGGTTTTTGCAGTGTTTTGCTATCGGGATAGAGGAGCAGCCTGCCTGGTAGAGTAATTTCCTTTACATATAAATGTGCTTGGTGCTTGTGGGGAATCGTGATTTTATTTCCTCTTTACTGTGAACTGTGTGCTGAAGCTGGAAGCAGAATCCAGTTTAATCGGACTGAATCCGCCTGCTATCAAAAGCAGTTGGGCCCTGTCACGAGGGCCTTGTCTCCATGCCTGCTCTTCTGGCAATCCAGAACAACCAACATCCATCTGGTTCTCTGCTTGAGGTATCGTGAGTATAAATCAGGGTAGCTCCCTGCACCTTTCATTTAATCCGAGTGTGTCAACTGATTGTTTGTGTTTCTTTTCCACGAACTGAGCCATCCAACTCCAGATTACAATTGTGTGTTGTGCATGTATTTTCTCCTTGCAGGGCCCCAGCCATCTGCACCAGCCAGCCAACCCCAGGCAACGGACCTGGCTAGCCCCCCCCGGCCCCATCCTGGGTACCCAGAGAGTGTAACATTTGGACCCTAAATTGCACGCACAGTACAGTGATTTGTGTGTTTACTGCCAATCAACCTGATTTGCCCCCTTCCTTGTTACTGCCCCTGAATAAATCAGATTATTTGTTGTTGAATTATATTCTGTCTGTGGTGTCAGTACATATAGAACCAGCATTGCATTGTGGTTATGTGCATTACCTAACCTTGTTTTACAGGGGGTCCTCAGAGACGTGCTGCAGAATCAATCTCGAGGGTAAGTGGATACCGTATGTGTAAATCGTGTGCATATGTGGGGTATTGGGAAGGTAACTCCCCTGTACTGTGTGGGCCACTAGTGCGAACAAAGGGGGGGTCACAGTGTCCCAGAGGGCTGTGCCCAAACTAGTTTAACCACTACCAACCCTGGCCTCTGGGTGGAGGCACCCGTCACTGGGCCTAGGCCCCTTAACCTGTCACTAACCATACAGGCAGGGGTAGTAGCCCTTGGGATAGCACCACCTAGGGGTTACATTTATAAGACTGATACAACTGTGTATAGAGGATCTTAATAAATAAAGTAAGTTATGGTCATGCAGAGCCCCCTACCTTGTGTATTAGTGTAGAAATGTATGTGTATTAGAATAGGAGGCGGATAAGCTGACCTATGATGTCACAGCAGTCACCTATATAAGGTGGCTGTTTGGTTTCAAGTTCAGATACTCTTTAAGTACAGAGGATGGTAGATGTGCTGGAGTGCAAGTGTATCTACTCTGTGGCAATACTTAACTGTTAATAAGTACTGAAGTTTCTCAGATTGAGAAAAAGCTAGATTTAATTTCTTTTATTTCTTTTTGAAGTCATTTATTTCGATATTGTATAAATAAATTTCACACAAGCTTTGTGTGTTCCTCAAAGAAACAGTGTGTCTGACTTATCACTTCCCACACACGCTCACAAAGTCCAAACAGTTCCAATCCCAACAAAGGCACAGTCTCTGCAGGTGCTTCCTCTGGGCACAACTTCTTGCTTCAGATGCTTAAAGATTTCAACAACAGCCACTGCAAATCATTGAACCAAAACAGTCCTGACAGCAGAGAAATTATCTGGCACCCCAGTTCAAATGACAGGCTCCCCTCTGCGGGGATAGTAGAAAGTGGGGTCTGGTTTAGTGGTCTCATCTGAAAAGGAATCCACAAGGATGATGTAATGTTTCATGTGGCACCCCACCACATCTTGTACAAGAGTGAAGTCTTTAAAGAGGGTCAGTCCGGTCCAGGCCACAAAGTGACAGAGAGATCTGGCACGCCTGGTCACTTCCTCCGAAGGTGGGCTGGAGTCATCATGGCAGAGCTGTAACTTTTGAACCATGCCACGAAATACCCACTCCAGCCTTTTCTCTTCTACCACATCCCACAACTGCTCGGACATATATGGATATTCTAGTCCAAGTGCATCCTTCATCTCACCCATCTCTCTATTTGGGACCAATCAGACAGGTCTCAAACACTGGTTCTGTGGGCTTTCCCAGGCTTCAGCCACACACCATTTCAGTAGTGCACATTTAGGGGGTCTTTACTCAACAGTCCATCCATTTTAAGACGAGTTGTTATACTCGGTGCTGGAAGATGAGGAATATTATCCATATTATCAGATGTAAGGGTGGGGAATGGCCCTGACACATCCTGATCTGCAAAGTGATGACCACGAGGGGCCTGGCCAGTGGGCAGGGTATATAGTTCCTCAAATGCAGCTTCACTTTTAGGTCCTGCAGCCTCCATTACGTCAGGGGATTCCTTCCCAGACACCTCTTCCCAAGAGCCACTATCTTTGCCACTGCTGCCAGACAAGGAAGCATGGAATGGCCCCCTGGGTCCTGGGGGGTCAGCAGCTGAAACTACCCTCCCTTGTCATCTCCCTCTGCCACAGGGAGGGCAACTGTGGCAGGTGGAGGAGGGCAGGGAAGACATCTATGCCGTCCTTCGCCACCCGGGCTCTCTTCTTCCACAGCTTCTACTATCACATCTGGCGAAGGAACAGTGGGCTCCACTGGAGGAACCAAAGCTTTGGTTTCATCCCACAGTGCCAGGCTTCCTATAGATAGGAGCGAAGCAATGCCTGCAGAGAGCACAGAAGGATAAGGCCAGGTGATAGCATAAGGTGGCGGATCAAACATCCCTGCCATAGGGGCCCTGACACAGGCTAAACACAAAGGGAGCTGCAAAACACCCACACCTTAATGGCTGAACCTTATACACTTCTTGTCAGCAGCTCCCCGACCTGCAGACTTCCACAACCAAAATAACAGTGAGGCAGGCACAAGAGCCTGAGGCTCGTCTGATGGGACTTTCTCTGCCATTGCAACTGCAAGATCTTCACTCCGTGGAAGCACACACAAAATGGCACCTACAACAAAACTTCCTCACAGCTGCCAGCCAATCACTGCATCCATACCACACCATGTGGACACCACCGAATGAATATTCAGTGTCATATAGTGTGGCTACCACACAAGAATGCGTGAAGCGTGTCCAACATGACAACCCCCATTAATGGTGCAGATAACACCCCAGAGGCCCAAAATGCCTGCAGCCCCAACAATACAGCACCAGCCAACCAAACACATAAAATCGGAGCCCGGACGAGTCCTCACATTCTTAACCCTCCCTTCAGCACATGTCTAGGGGTCCTGATGTTCAAAAGGCCGAAGGGGGGCACAGGCCAGGAAATTACCACCCGGACTACTGATGGAAATGAATTCTCTTGCCTTGTGTGCAGAATTCATACTGGACAGACACTGTTTCCAACAAGCTGACACCCAGAGAACAGGAGCAGGGCTTGAGGCCAAAGGAACAGCTTTCAGAACTTGCTAAGGGCAAAGGCAGTTAGAGCAGGCAGCAACACATTGAACAGAGGTGCCAAGTAAAGAATAAAAAATATTTAATTAATATAATGGATAACAAAAATAAAATTACACAGCTCCATGGGGCTGGAGGTACAATGAAGCACAGGCACAAGGTTACACAGGCAGAATCTAAGCATCACAGAGCTCCAGTAATCACTTAGGCCTAAGCAGACAAGGTAATGAACTCCACATGGATTCACATAGCCGAGGATGCTCAGGAAAAGGGGGGGGGGCTACACATGGGGTGGCCAGCCAAAAATAAAGGCCACAAACACCTGGGCTCACAAAACAACTATGCCACTGGGAACTCTACTGGCCTCGATTACTCCCAGGATGCCCACACTCCAGACACCATCACATGGAGCACTAAAACAAAGTAACCGGCTCCCTCCTTACAGTTTCCCAACATCCTGCAGATACAGGCCAAAGCAGGACCCACCCTGGATGCAGGCACAATGGGTCCAGCAAAATCTCTCCTGGCAGGCCAGCAAACACCAGCCACGTGCCACAGGGGTACAGTCTTCTGGCGCTGTCACCACCAGGATGCCCACACTGCCAGACACCAGCAGAACTGGAACAGGCCTCAGTCCACCATGGTGCAACAGAACATGGGGTGGGCCACCAGTACAACTCCTCCAGGCCGCGGCTCCATAACTTCGATGGGGGTCCCATTCCATGGTCACTTTCCCTGCCAATCACCCCCCCCAAAAAAAATATGAGCATGAAGCAGCACTGAAAAGTGAAGGCCACAAGTCCCTGGGCCAGGGTTTTATGTCACCACTGGCCTCTTGAACTCTCTACCATCCCCCTTTTATGGCATATGGGCCTTTTCCTTTATTTGATCATTGTCACTTCTCACTTCTCACTCAATCTGTATTCCTTGCTATTTTGTTCTACATTGCTTCTTGTTTTTTTTTATATGAAATTAATAAATCATATTGAATTATAAAAAAAAAAAAAAAAGAAGACGCCAGCCCGGTGACGCTGAGGGTTGAGGTGCTGGACGCCACACCTCGCACTACGCCGGTGACCCGGGTTTGGGGATGGACTCAGGGTTGTTGAGGGCCAGCAGGGGGTGGAGGATTGAGCATCCCAATGGATGCTGTCCTCCACCGGAGGTGGGTTACCAGGGCTGTCCTGTGCACCCAACATTTCTAGGGGCCGGTGGAAGTACCGGCTCACAGGGGCAACAGCGTCTCTCTATGAGCCAGGGAGGAAGGATGCTCTGGGTGCTTGGCAACGACATGCATTAGCACGTCGTCTACCTGGACTTCGGTCCTTCGTGCCAGCATCCTCAGGGATAGGGGGGACCGGGAGAAAAACCAAAGGCAAAAATCTCCGGTCCTGAGCAGAATGAGCTTTGATTCATGCTACATAAGTGGCCTGGCTAAAAGACCAGTGGATAAAGAAATCCACTGGGCAGGGACCTTGGGGAAGTAAAAAAAAAAAGAAGACACGTCCACCTAGGCGGACACCAGCTGCCTGTTACTCTACCTGGCCGACCCACAGGAGGTCAGCAAGGTAACTTGTAAGCCCCCCAAAGTAGAGTGGCTTACATTTGTGATCTTGCAAGAATTTCTCTAGTAATCTTGGGCAGTACTATGAAGGGATGATTAGCCTTATTACTGTTTCTGAATTACTGGAACCGTAAACTCTTATTGATAATGTGCATAATATACAGACTAAACAGCAAACTCACAGGGGAGAGTACCTTAAAATTAAAGCATATGTATGAATTTAAAATGTCAAATTTACTTTTAACTCATTACTTTCACTGGAAGAAGATGAAGTTTGGTAAAAGTAAAATGTTAATTTATGTGCATGCAGAAAAGAGAGAATTCAATGTGCAGTAAAGCTGTGCTTAGCTTCACATGTGTTAATGAGTTCTCAGAAACCCCAAGTTCTGTAGCCCTTACCACCAAGGCAGAAACATGTTACACTTTCAGTAAGGAGATTGATGAAAAGCTAAAGAAAGCCCCAGCTAAAAAATTCTGGGTCCAGATGTCATGCCCAACATCTGGATGGAAGTAATATCCCTGCTACTTAAAATGCTGGAAGTGCGCACAAGGCTGTGGTGCTCTCGAGAAAAAATAGCACATACAACCAAGAAAAACTCGGGCACTCACCACCACATACGATGTCAACTCTGTAGTGAAGGTAAAAAAAAAGATTTATTTACATGTTAAAAACACAAGACAGTGTCCGACTGACACATTTTCGAACAAAGATGGAGGGCTAACAACATGCAGAGGGTGGAGGATTCATTAAATGAGGGGAAAATGGGAACACTTCCTGGACCCTTTCAAAGGCTGCGGTGGTGAGTGCTTTGGTTTTTCTTGTTTGTGTGTAATATCCCTGCTGCTTAACTAACTGTAGAAAAGAACTGTATGATTGACTTGGGCTAACTATTCCTGCCTCTCAACATACAACATATTCCTCCTCACCAAACCAGACCCTAAAAATCTCCTCAAGAACCATCTTCTAATAACCTGCTTGCCCACAAAATACAAGCTAGAGAGAGTCTCTCAAACTCCCAACAACCTCATAGCAATGGAACAAAAGGCAATAAAAGCAAATCTTATGCTACCAAAAGATTGGCTTGTGCTGAGTAAAATCATCATGGAAATCTAAGAGAACAACTGCCACCTTAACGTAGCATGGATAGACCACTTAAAGGCATGTTATAGTATCTGATACTCTTGGATCCTTGACTACCCCAAAATATACAGAACTCACACTACTCTGATCAACTTCTTGGATCACAGTGAGAATATGGAAAATCACCTTAAGCCTAAGTCATAATAAAGGTCTGATCATCATCCCAATTACTGTATCAAAATTCAGCAAGAAGATATCAGGGAGATTTCTTGTCACAAACACATAGGTTGCAAAGCAGTCACAGAGAAATTAAGTGAGTGGACACACTAAGTTAGTGTACTTCCCAAACCTTTTATTCAACCCCAAAAACACCATAACAGAGATACAAGTTGAACACCCAGTGCTTCGTGGTTATCTTCTTTGTTAGCGGGGTCCTTGCCACCACTTTGGTTCTGCCACAGCTTCAATCCACTAAGCAGTCTTTTCAACCTCTTGGGCGTATGGGTCCAGTTTAAACTCCAGAGACACCATGGCACCCCCAAAATAAGTAACCTCTTATCTGTAATTGCTTTATTAGATGAGAACTACTCAAACTAACTGTCCAAGCTAGTTAAGCTTGTGTATGTGAATATGTAGGAGACAGGAAAACTGTATATTAGATGGGAACCACTCAAACTAGCCACCTAAGTCAATTTGATGTGGTTTATTTAGGATTGTTGCATACTAATATTTATTTATTTATTTGCTTTTGTTAACCAGGTAAGCACGCTAGACAGCAAAGTGCCTATTTTCAGGTGCGACCCAGGAGAGTTACAAGGTATCCATGAAAACAAGATAAAGGGTAAGGGTTACATACAGGAGCCATGGGTTACATACAGGAGCCACGTGCTCTGACAGTGGGTAATACAGTAGAGCTTACATACTGGAGCAACATGCTCTGACATTGGGTAATACAGTGATAACATCAAATAGCAATTAGGAATTTGCAGCAAGAAAAACACAAGCAGGAGCAAAACATCAAAATTGTTAGGAGTACATATGTGTGTTATAGCCTGGCCTACACGCCTGTAGTGAGAGAGAGGACTCGGTGTTAGACCGGGGGCGGATAATGATAAAGAGCAATAACGCCACTCCACCTGGGGTGGTAAGTGCCTAAGGAGGGTAATCAGCAGAGGAGACAGCGCTAGGAGAACTGTACACTGGGGGGGAGGTTAGGAAGCAACAAGAAAACTGGTTACTGTGTTAGGTGCGACACTAATCAAACTGACTAAGAAACATGACCAAGTTGCTAAAGGATTCTTAGTATTTAGAAAACAACTGAGCAGGAGGTTGATTCAAAGTTTTATGATAACACTGTATATTGGAGGTTTGTGGGAAGCATATTTAAATTATAGTGAATAGACTGAAAATACAGGAAAGTAAATTTTTGAGTGAATATACAGGAAAGGACATTTTATATCCATTATAACTGCTAATTAAAACTCAAGTAAGACATATTAGAAAGGAGGGGTGGGTAAAGAATATTTTCATTGATTATACAGGATAAGGCAGGAAAGGGACTATCAAATTACATTATACCTGTATATTAAAGCACATTATAGAGGCATTAGCAAAGATGTAGCATGCATTTTGAAGAGGGATATCAGTGCAATTGGGAAGGGGTCAGGGGTCAGGGAGGGGGGCATGGCAGATGGGGAAGATGGGGGGATACAAGGCATGGGAAGGGGTCATAGAGGAAGGAAGAAGGATCAAGGAGAATAGTGGGGTATAATGGATGCAGGGCTGCAGTTTATATGCATATGCTGTGGAGAATGGGATTTTCCCAGTTTGTAACAGACTGGCACAGCTGGAGGCAGATGTTATTAGGCTGAGGAGGGAGTGGGAGAGTAGGGGCATGGGAAGTATGAGCAGGGAACAAAGATGGAGGGCTAACAACACGCAGAGGGTGGAGGATTCATTAAATGAGGGGAAAATGGGAACACTTCCTGGGCAGGAAGCAGTCCGGGTTGGATGAGGAACAGGGAGGGGCAGTTGGTAGGCAGGGCAAGGGCGGAGGTTTGGAGGGGACTATGTAAGAGGAAACAAGAAGGGGGAGAGAAGGCACGAAGAAATTAGTAAAGTGAATAGCAGCAGGACTGGGGTGGGGCGGATTTCAATGGGGTGGGGTTAGACTGAGGAATAAGTATACACCCTTAAGAAATCTGAGGGATACAGGTGGTCAGGAGGGGAGGGAGAGGAGACAGGGAGGATATGAATGGGGAAGGAAGGAGGGAGGGAGGGTAGGGAGCAGATAGGGGAATAAAATTTGCTGGGGTGGGAGGGAGATGGGTAAGAGAGGCAAGGAGGGGGCTAAGGCAGATAACTCAGAGATCCCAAGAGGGGACAAGGTTGGGAATAGGCAGAGGAGGGCATGTGGGGGAAGGTGGGGGACAAGGGGAGGCAGGAAGGAGAGTGTCATGGGGATATGATAAGAAAGAGGGGGGGATGGGGAAATTGAAATTGTTCAGAGAAAGGAGGGGGCAATTGGGCTAGGAAGCCCAACAGAGGTGATGGAAAGAGGAGCAAGAGGGGGTAATGAGCAAGAGGATACTGATAAGGAGAAGGTCAGTGCCAAGGAATGGAAGACAGGGTTAGGCACCCCAGCAGATGGGAGGGACAGAGGTGCAAACAGGCACATTGCACATGAGGACACGGTAGAGAGCGGGGGATAAAGCCATGGGGAGGAGAAGAGTGAAATCTGACTTGGAACAGGTAAGTGGGGAATCCATAGACTGCAGGGGATGGAGGATAGTAGAGGTGCTTATATGGGGGACTCCATAATTAGAGGCATCAAATCAGGGCGGTGGGAGGGATGAAGAGCTCTATTAGAGTTAAGTGCATGCCAGGCATGACAGCACTCAAGGCCAGGCACTTAATGCACAACTTGGCCAGGACACAAGGGTGAACCCCCCCACACTGTAGTGCATCTGGGCATGAATGATCATTCGGATAACAGTGTGATGAAAGTACAGGCTAGATTCAAGGATTTGGCAAGAATCTGTCAAGGGGAAGGGGACATAGTCTCTTTTTTCTGAAGTAATGCCAGTGCCAAAAGCCAGCACAGATAGAAAGGAGAAGATTGAGGAGTTCAATTCATGGCTGAGGAGGTGGTGCAAGGAAAAATATTCGGTCTAGTGGAAGAATGGGGTAGGACATGGGATAACGCAGAGCTTTATGCACCTGACAGGCTGCATCTAAGCAAGGGGAGCATAAGGGTACTAAAGAATAAATTGGATAACTATGTAAGGGAAGGTCTGCATTTAAACTTGAATGGGCCAGCCCGGTGGCACAGAGGGTTGAGGCACTGGTGCCTTACCTCAACCACACCGACGACCCAGGTTTGTGAACGGACTTGGGTCATCGAGGGTCAGCAGGGGCAGGAGAGGATTGGCGTCCGAAGGGCAACTCTCCTCTCCTGGAGTAAGTAGTGGGTAGTGGACGCCAGCAGCGCCCTAGTGGAGACTGGGGGTGCAGCTGCAGCGTCACAATGCAGGAACCAGAAAACCAGAAAAAGCAGCTCAGGTGTCAGCTGGATGACAGCTCTCCTACTCCTGATGCTTCTGGAACCTCAAAGAAGCCTCCTTGTCCTCAACAGCATCCCTGGGCCCTAGTATGAGTGCACTGGGGGATTGCCACTTGGTGCCTTCCCCCTCGGAGGAGGGGGGACCCACCTGGTGAAGGGTTACATCTGGGATATCCCAGGGACTGACTGTGATATAAGGCCAGATGGAGAAGCTCGAAGAGTGGTTGGTGGAGGTAGTTGGGGGGCTTGTAGAGCCCGAACTAGTGGGGGCCACTAGAGCTAGGGGAAGGGGAGTAAACAAATAATACAAAAAAAAATATAACTTGAATGGGGGGAGCAGCAGCGAATAGCCTAGCTAGCACTCCCCCCAAAAAGGGGCACGTAGGATAGTAAGGGATGGCAGGGAGATAGGGTGTATATGGTGGACAGGATTATCCACAAATGCCAGGAGTTTGGGGAATAAAATGGTGGACTTAGAGGCCATAATCGTGGATGAGGACCTGGACATTGTGGCTATAACTGAGACCTGGTGGTCAGAGCACCATACTTGGGAGGTAGGTATCCCAAGGTACTTTTTAGGAAGGACAGGCCTGGAAGAAAAGCGGGGGGGAGGGATCAGCACTGTACATCAAGGATGACATTAGGGCAACAGAAGGGCTGGATGAGCAAGGGGAGACAGAGGTCCTGTGGGTCACACTGGAGAAACGGTCTGGAGAATCATTAAAACTGGGGGTGATTTACAGACCTCCTGTGCAGGGAGAGGAAGGGGACTGGCAGCTGTTGCAGGTGGTTAAAAGGATGGTACCCAAGGGGGAACTCCTGATAGTAGTGGACCTAAACCTCCCCGATGTGGACTGGGAAACCCCGACTGCAGCGTCAGTCAGGAGCAGAGAGGTCCTCCATTCTCTCCAGGGTGCTTTCATGGAACAGCTGGTAAGGGAGCCCACTGGGGGGGATAACATACTGGCCATGGTCCTCACCAACAGGGAAAGCTGGGGTGGGAGACAGCCTAGGTACAAGCAGCCACAAAATAGTGAGTTTCAGGGAAGACTAGGTTTGCTGGCCAAGGCACCTAGCTTCACCTGAGCTCTTTCCTTCTAGGTTGCTTGATAGGACAGAGCGAAGAACCTTACCAGAGCAAGGTAAAGGATTAAGGCTTCTTTTGGCTAGGCAGATTTACTGTGTGTTGTTATTTTTATTTTGTACTCACAGGGATTGTTACGGTTTGTTGCTAACATTTTATTGCTTTATTTTTCTCTGATTTAAATTGTGTGTTGCTGGGTATACCTTCTGCTGCATTATTACAGGGTGTGCCTACAGGTGTGTGCTAACAGATTACTGCTGTAATCTTCTGATTCAAATTGTCTTTTGCAAGGTATAGCTTCTGTTACTGTTTTATTTTTCTCTGTAGCAAAGTGTTTCTTACAGGGTCTATTTCTGTGAAATTATTACAGGTGGTGATTTACAGGTTTTTCAGTTTTATCTGTCATTAAGATAAGCTTTCAGGGCTACTGCATTTGTTGCTGGCTGATTGTTTCTGCTCTTACCTCCTTTTTTCTTTTGTCTGTGGTTCTTCTTTTTCAGCAGGGGAAGGGCCCAGCCACCCACCCCCATCCTCAACCACACCATACTACACTACTTTTATAGGGTAGCACAGTCGTGACATTTCCTGTGGCAAAGCAGAAAGGGGCGGATCAGAGGGGGATCCACACCGTGATCTCATTTACAGGGGCACTAATAATTTAACTTGTTATAACAAGTTATACAAAAACAAACAAACACAAAATAAAACTTTTGCTTTCATTTTCTTCCTTCTAATTACTCTGACAAGGTTATAAACCAAGCAACTTATCTGGAACAGATCTCATTAACTGCAGGTACTATGGAAAACTTTTCAGAAGGGCAGTTTTACAGGATTTAGGACACTGTCCTACATGCTGGGACATTGGAGAGCTAAGGGCTCAGCTCCAGGCAGCATGGGCAGAGATTGCACACCTCAAATTGCATATTCAAGAGGAAATATATTAAAAGAACCGCCTGGCATTTCCCCAACATCCAACAGAAGTACCTCAACCGCAGAGGGTAGCTGGTCTGGGAGGTTGGCAGGTGGTTAGGAAGGGCAAATCGGGTGCCCCATCACTCAGTGCTCTCCAACATATTACCACCACAAAGCATATAAAAACTACAAACAGGTATCTGCCTCTATCTCTGAAATCAAACAAAGGAGCAGAGGACACTGCAGAGCAGGACACTGCAGCACAGGAGCTAGCACAACAAAACTCGCCCAAAACAGGAACCAAAGCAAAAAGAAAATCCAAAAAAACTTCTGATCATAGGAGACTCCATTATTTGGGGAGTTGATACCTATCTCCAGCCAGGGGTAATGGTCAGATGTCTCCTAGGTACATCAGCGTGGAGAGACACTGACCACATTGCTAAAATTATTCAGGAAGCAGGAGAAAACTTTGACATCCTGATACACATAGGGACTAATAATCTTGTCAGCTGGTCAGTTGTGGAGACCAAGGAACACCTGCAGAATATTTAAACTAGCAAGTGGGGAGAGGGGTGCAACTCCCCATACGTTGAATGGGAAGAACACCCCTCCCCCATCAGCTAGTGGTCAAACAGGAGATCAGCATGTTTGTAGTTCATTTGCATCACCAGGTAAGGAAAAAGGTCTGGCTCCCCATATGACGCATAGGGGAAATGCCAGACCTCGCCCAACAACTAACACACTGAAATCTGACCGATGGAAAATCATGTACACAAATGCTCGCAGTCTGGATAACAAGATCCCAGACCTGCAGGCAATAATGACAGAGGCTAAACTGGGCATAGTAGCAATTAGCGAGACGTGGTTTACCAGTAACCACACTTGGGAGAGTTCAGTACATGGCTATGTACTGTTCAGATGAGACCAAGGTGCAAAAAAAGGGGGGGGGGGAGCCCTGTATGTCAATGAAAATATCAAAGCTACAGAAATTCAGAATACACATAAGGAGCCAGAAGAACTGTGGGTCACCCTGGAAACAGGAAATGGGACAGCCATACGAACTGGGGTTATCTACAGGTCTCCAGACCAGAGGGAGGACATAGACACATTACTGTCAGAAGACATACAAAACACGACAGCTAAAGGGGAGGTTCTGATAATGGGAGACTTCAACATGCCAGATACAGATTGGTCAATACCAGCAGGAACATCTGCCAGAACTAGACACATGATGGATTCCCTGCAGGGGGAGGGCCTCAAACAACTGGTACAACAACCCACAAAAGACAGGGCTATCCTATATCTAATACTGACTAATGGGGAAAGGATCACAGATCTTCAGGTAGAAGGTCACCTGGGGGCCAGTGACCATCACATGGTATGGTTCAACTTGGCCACTAGAACTAAATCATCCCAATCCAAGGCAAAAATATGGGACGTCAGAGGAGCTGACTTTGATAAGATGGCCAACAGAGTTAAGCTAGCCCTGGCAAAAAGAAATACAGGTGAAGGGGTACAGACAAAGTGGGCAAGCATTAAAGATGCAATACTTGAAGCAACATCCCATTGTGCTAGAGAGAAGAAAGTGCAAAAGAAGAAGGAAACCACTTTGGTTCTCAAAAACAGTAGCAGAAAGGTCAGAGCCAAAAGGCTGGCCTTCAGGAAATATAAAACGCAGCAGGTTGAAGATAGGAGGATGCAAACTTCCCTAAGGGAAGCAGGGAAGGCAGTAAGGCAGGCAAAGGCCCAAACCGAGGAAACACTAGCACAAACAGTAAAAGAATGTGACAAGACTTTCTATAGATACATTAGTGAAAGGAGAAAGTCCAGAGAGGGTATTGCTAAGATCAAAGGGGATGAGGGGGCATGTGAGAAGGAGGACCATGTAAAAGCATCTATCCTAAATAGATACTTCTGCTCAGTATTTACTGAAGAGAAGGTAGGGAAGGGCCCACAGCTCAGCACCATGGTCACAGGTGGGAGGGAGGTGTGCACTAGTCCCTTCACAAAAGAAAGAGTCCTACAAGTGGACAAGCTCAACAAGCTCAGGGTGGACAAGGCAATGGGACCTGATGGCATACATCCCAGGGTGCTAAGAGAGCTAAGGGTGGAACTAGCAGAGCCATTATCAGAACTGTTTAGTGAGTCTATGAGCACAGGAGAGGTCCCAGAAGATTGGAGAAGGGCTCATGTGATCCTGCTCCACATGAGTGGTAGCAGGGAGGAGGCAGGGAACTACAGACTAGTCAGTCTTACCTCAGTAGTGGGCAAGATTACGGAGGCACTCCTTAAGCAAAGGATAGTGCAACACCTGGAATCCATAGAAGCACAGGATCCAAGACAGCATGGGTTTACAAAAGGAAGGTCCTGTCAAACTAATCTCATAGATTTCTTTGACTGGGTAACCAGAATGCTGGACCAAGGGGGAGCAATTGATGTCGCCTACCTTGACTTCAGCAAAGCTTTCGATACTGTTCCACATAGAAGATTGACTAATAAGCTGGATAGGCTCAGGGTGGATCAGACATTGGTCACCTGGGTGGCAAATTAGTTGACGGGCAGAAAACAGAGAGTGGTAGTAAACGGTATACAGTCAGAAGAGATGCAAGTTACAAGTAGGGTACCTCAGGGATCAGTCCTGGGGCCAGCCCTCTTCAATATCTTCATCAGTGATATTGCAGATGGGCTGGAGGATAAGATTTGCCTGTTTGCAGATGACACCAAGATCTGCAACAGAGTAAATGATCTAGATGGGGTGGGCAGAATAAGAAGAAATTTGGATAAACTGGCAAAATGGTCAAAAGAGTGGCAACTGGGGTTTAATGCAAAGAAGTGCAAGATCATGCACATAGGGAAGAGAAACCCTGAAGCCACCTATAGGCTGGGAGGTGAGTTGCTGGCAGTCACAAGGGAAGAAAGAGACTTGGGCATCATCATCACCGATGACCTGAAATCATCCAAGCAGACCGCTAAAGCAGTAGGTAAGGCTAGGAGGATGTTAGGGTGTATTAGTAGAGGTATCACAAGTCGGAAGAGGGAGGTAATAATCCCTCTTCACAAGACACTGGTTAGGCCCCATCTAGAGTACTGTGTGCAGTACTGATAGCCACACCTTCACAAGGACATTAACCAAATTGAGGCAGTCCAGAGAAGGGCAAACAAAATGATGTGGGGACTGCATCAGAAAACATATGAGGATAGATTAACGGAGCTCAATATGTATACCCTAGAGCAAAGGAGGGAGAGCGGTGATATGATCAAAACATTCAAACACCTTAAGGGCATTAACAAGGTGAAAGAGTATAACATGTTTCAATATAAGAAAAATAGCAGGACAAGAGGACACAGCATGAGATTAGAGGGAGGCTGATTAAGGGGTAATGTGAGGAAGTTCTTTTTCACAGAAAGGGTGGTGGATATGAATACAGTGCAGGGCTTCAGACAGACATGGGATAGACATAAGGGAGCAATACAGATGAGTATGAATAGATAGGCCATTGACAGAGCAAATGCCGATGGCACATTCATAAGGTAGAAAAATAAATGGGCAGACTGGATGGGCCTTGCGGTCCTTATCTGCCTTCAGCTTCTATGTTTCTATGTAGGGTAAGGACGGGGAAGGAAACAAATCGGACCAGCACAAAGGTTATGGACTTTAGGCAGATGGACTTTACCAGAATGAGGGAAATTTTCAGGGAAGAAATGGAAGAAAAGGGGTTCGACTTAAGACCTCGGGGGCCCATTCTTTTGCCTTTGTGGCCCCAACTCTGTGGAATTCTCCACCTCATCAGGTGAGAGAGTGCCTGACTGTCCAGATCTTTAAGACCGCTCTTAAAATGTACTTATTCAGTTTGGCCTTCCCCAAGTATTAGATTTTCTGAGATGGTTTTTAATAATTGTGATCAGCTGAGTATTTATGATGACTAAAGTTTTTTGAAAAACCTTTTAGATCTTATGATATTGGTTTTAAAAATGGTATAGTTTTAATTTTATTTATGTGTGTTTTATGGCTAAGTGGTACAAGCGTGTTGAACAATTTTGGACTTGCGCTTTTTTTTTTTTTTAATATTCTTTATTTTTTATTGTTTTTTATAAAGTTATACACTACTGGTCAAAAGTTTTAGAACACCCTCATTTTCCAGTTTTTATTGAAATTTAAGCAATTCAAGTCCAGTGAATAACCTGAAATGGTACAAAGGTAAGCGGTAAACTGCTAGAAGTTAAAAAAAAAGTTTAGGTTAGCAAAAACTGCTGTAGAGAAATTGCAAAGAAAGCCAAGGTGTCAGTGAGTACAGTTTCCACACCATCAAAAGGCACTTGGAAACTGGAGGAAACTCTGACAGGAAGAGGTCTGGCAGACCCAAAGCCACAACAGAATCAGAAGACAAGTTTCTGAGAGTCAATAGCTTGTGATAGGCGGCTCACAGGACAACAGCACAGAGTGACTGGCACCCTGAACCAAAAGGGCTACCACAGCATTTTGCAGCGCCATGCAATACCCTCTGGTCTACGCCTAGTTGGTCAGGGGTTCATCCTACAGCAAGATAATGACCCAAAACATACCTCCAGGCTATGTCAGCACTACCTTCGAGGAAAAGAACAAGACGGTAGGCTTCAAATCATGGAATGCCAGCACAGTCTCCAGACTTAAACCCCATCGAGCTGGTTTGGGATGAACTGGACAGAAGGGTGAAAGCAAAGCAACCTACAAGTGCAACACATTTGTGGGAACTTCTGCAACAGTGTTGGGAAGAATTTCCCGAACAATATTTGATGTCCATTGTAGGAAGAATGCCACGAGTGTGTTCGGTGGCAACAGTATATCTGCAAAAAGTGGCTACTTTGATGAGTCAAAAATTTAGATTAAATTTTGTTAAACAAAATGATTCTATGATTTCTTTTTTATCTCCAATTGTTTATTTGTTCTATGCTTGAATTTCAGAGTACATTGAGACATTAACATGCATAAATTTCAATAAAAACTGGAA
This sequence comes from Neoceratodus forsteri, assembly GCA_016271365.2. Classification (NCBI taxonomy): domain Eukaryota; kingdom Metazoa; phylum Chordata; order Ceratodontiformes; family Ceratodontidae; genus Neoceratodus; species Neoceratodus forsteri. The sequence continues at coordinate 1,731,731,532 of CM057456.1, forward strand.
AAATGGGGGTGTTCTAAAACTTTTGACCGGTAGTGTATATATATACTGTATATATATATGACAGCAGGTGTACATTTATACAGTATTGCTCTTTTGTCTTACAATACATAGAATGTTCTTCAGGTTGGCAATTCATGTTTCTACGACATCATTCTGTTATATATCAAATGACACTAGATCAAAATTCATATCCTATAAAAATTGGTCACTTTCCAATAGCTCTATCAGGGAACAAATGTTTCATCCAGAGGTGAGATATAGAAAACCCATGTCCTCCACTGGAGCTCAAATTGTGACCTCCTTCCAGCTCTAGAAGCTACTATTTTCTCTAGATAGTATATCTCAGTCATCAATGAATGCCAATCAGAGAGGGTGGGTACTTTTTAGCTGCTGCCAGGAAGAAGTATAACTTATTTCTACTTGGTGGAACTTTTCTGTCTTCTCCAATATAAAGCAGAATCATCTGATTGGATAATTTAATTTCTGGTCCCACAATATTTTGTATGCTCTTTTCTATATCTAACCAGTATTGGGTAACTTTCAGACAGCACAAAAAATATGTGTTATATTTGCCATTTTTTCTCCACATTCTCTCCAACAAAGGCCATGCCCCATAGATACAAATGTTGTAATTTTGTCACGGGTATAAAAATATCTACTACGACATTCCCATATATATTCTGACCAGTATGATGACTGTGCTACTCTCATCGAATGAGGAATATGTTCCAACCATTTCTCATAAGTTATCTGAGTCCCTAATTCTCTATTCCATCTCCCTAAGATATCATCAGTGGATTCCTTCCAAAAATCTCTTATTGCTTTACATATTTGTCCAATTAAATGAATTTGTTCTCTGCCTTCTATAGCATCCCTTAAAACTAACAGCAACATAGGTATGAGAGAGGGCAGAGTATTTAATGCTAATTTTTTCTGTATAAATGTCCGAATCTGTAAATATCTATAATGATGTGTATGGGGGAATTGACATTTTGCCTGTAGTGTGGCAAAAGGCAGTACTCCATTCACATCCAGGTACTGATATAACAAAAGCAGACCTTTTTTCTGCCATTCTTGATGGATCCGAACAGCACCCATCTCCAAAGATACACTTTCTGTGCCTATTAGTATAAAATAACCGAAAACTTCAGTTAATGTAGTAGACGCCCTTATCTCATACCAAGCCTTTAACGTATAACGGGTTCCAAATGTAAAGTTTTGTAACTGTGGATAAGAATTTTGGGGGGCAAATATAATAGGGATAATGTTTACTAGATCATTTAGTATAAATTCAATAAATTTCCATGGTTCCTCTACCTGAGGATTCAGCCATGTCATCACTATTTTACATGTTACTGCCTTATGGTAATCTCTAAGGTTTGGAAGATTACAACCCCCACTTTGCCACTGGTAACTGTAACAGAGACCATCTGACCCTTGGCTGTTGCCCAGCCCATACAAACCTCGAAAAAATTCTAGCCCAAGATGCAAAGTAGAATTGTGATGGAATAATTTGTAAAGTCTGGAAACAATATAATATCTTAGGAAATAAGGTCATCTGAATAGCTTGTATTCGAGCTGAAAGAGATCATTCCTGATGTGTCCAGTTCCCAACTAAATTCTCTGTATCGATAGAGGCTCTAAATTAAACAGTTCCAAATGTTCCAGTTTCTGGGGAATATTTACACCCAAATATTTAATCTTATTATTTCTTCATTTCAGAGGGATCTGATTCTTCAGAGACTGAGAGGGGGTGAAATTTAAAGATAATAACTCTGTTTTTTGTATATTTATTTTGTATCTGGCTATTTCTGAAAACTTATCTATCACTTGTAAAGTAGCAGGAATGGACTTTTCAGGTTCTAGGAGTGTTAATAATATGTCATCAGCATATAATGATATAATAAAATTCCTCCCTCCTAAAGGGACCCCCTGAATAATAAGATGTTGCCTTAAGGCTTCAGCCAATGGCTCAATGTATATGGCAAACAGTAAGGGGGAAGTGGGCAACCCTGCCTAGTTCCCCTTCCTAGCTGTATCATTGAAGATAACTGTCCATTCACTTTAACGTATGCCTTCAGAGAGGTATAAATTCTCTGTATCATGCTAGAGAATTCCCCAGGAAATCCAAACTTGCACAAAGCTTCCCATGAAAAAGGCCAACTGACACGATCAAAAGCTTTGTCTGCATCAAGGCTGAGCAACACTGCCTGTATCTGTCTCTGATTTAAGTGGTCCAACAAATGGATCGTTCTATGTATATTATCTGTGGTTTCTCTGGCTCGAATTAACCCAGTTTGATCTGAATTAATCAAATAGGGTAACAGTTCCTCTAGTCTATGTGCCCATATGGACATAAATAACTTGTAGTCCATGTTTAACATGGATATTGGCCTATATGAAGTAGTTAATTCTGCTGGTTTGCCTACTTTTAAGATAGGTGAAATATAAGTGTAATCCCATGATGGAGGAGGGGGACTCTCCTGTTGAATTTCTAAAAAGGCATTTAGTAGTAAAGGAGTTAGTTGTTTACTAAAAGTCTTGTACCACACGGATGGAAATCCGTCTGGGCCAGGGGGTTTTAATGACTTACTTTTTTTTATGGCACGTCTGACCTACTCTTATTTGATAGGGGCTTTTAATCCAATTTCCATTTCCTTAGTTAGCTTTCTTAATGTAAGGGGGGAAAAAATTCCTCGATTTTGTTAAATTCTGGACCTTGTGGTTTCTCATATAGCTGCCTATAATATTTCTGGAACAGCTGTAATATCTGCTGAGTTAAGAGCTCTTGTTTTTCTCTCCGGATCCACAAAATGTGTTACAATTGTGGCTGTCCTATGCCCCCTAAGCCTCCGGGCTAAATTTCTTGCCCCTTTTGGCCCTCCCTCATACCTATATGTTTTTAAGTAAAATAGTGCCTGTTGTGTTTTTTCGTCTAAAAGTTTCTGGAGCTCAGCCTTTGTCTGATTAATCTGGGCTTGGGCCTCCGTGGTAATAGGGGTAAACTTTGTTTGTATTTCCCTTAATTTCTCATGTAATTCACCATATCTTGTTTCCCAATATCTCTTCTTGTATGCTGAATACGCAGTTATCTCCCCCCTGATCACAACCTTCACAGTATCCCAAACTATTATATTGGATGTCTCCTGGGATGAATTTTCTGCAATAACCTGAGCTATTTTTGAGTTAAAGCTGTCCCTAAAAGCTTTATCCTTTAAAAAAGATGTATTCAAGCGCCACCCACAGGATTTCTTTGGTATTTTAAAATCTAGCCTCAAAAATAGGGGAGAATGATCAGAAAGAAATCTAGGTCCTATAGTTAAATCTTGTAAACAGTCCAAATGTTCTTTTGAAATGAAAAAGTAGTCCAATCTTGAGTAGGAATTATGTCTAGGGGAGTAAAATGTATATCCCCCCGGAAGAGGATAAAAATGTCTCTATACATCGATTAGACCCAATGCCCTAAGTTGAGAAATAAATAATCTTTGAGCTGATGTTGGCCTATATTTAGAAGGTGCAGAGGAGTCCAACCAAGGTGTCAAACTTAAATTGATATCTCCCCCTATAATAAGGCAGCTGTGCATAATGTCTAGGAGCTTTGCAAAAAATCCTTTAAAAAGACAAACAGATGTAAAAGGGGGAAATACACGCTCACTAACATGACCTTTGTCCCATAAAGGGTACCTTTTAAGATTACATACCCTCCCTCCGGGTCTATGCACTGTGTTTCTAAATGAAAAGGAGAGGTCCTAGGTATTAAAATGGCTACTCCTCGTCGTTTCCCTTTAGGAAAGGACGACGCATATACCCAAAACCTGCCCCCCCAATTCAATTTTGCATGTTCAGTATTTGTTAAGTGTGTTTCCTGGAGATAATAAAAATCTTTGGGGTGTTTCTTGATATATTGGAACAGTCTGGCCCTTTTAATGGGGTTGTTAAGCCCATTTATATTAAGTGAGAGTGCTTTTACTATCTGAGTAGCCATCTTATTCCCTTATGGAAACATATTCTCTCCTGTTGTCCCAATCTTAATAATCCCGTTCCTGTGGGATCACCATATTGATGTCCCCCCCCGAGCCATCTTTCTGAACGTCACTTTTTTTTTAAACATTTTATGCCTTTCCCATCTAGATTATTCTTAAACATCCCCTGCTGCGATCTTATCAAACCTTTTAAAATCTGAAGCAAATTGTCAGTGTATGTCTGACCTTTGTCTTGATAACTATGTACATACACTATATTCCAAATAAAATTGACTTCCAAGGTAGGGGAGTTTAAAAACCTATTCCCTAAGTTTGCCTCCTAATAGTCTGGGGTCACCGGAGGATATCTGGTAACACCAAATGCCCAGGCCTCCTGGGGATATACTGCTCCCCTAATAAAAAATAAAAAGAAATATGCAGACAAGCTAAATAAAAATCCAAATGTTAACTTAAAATATTCTGCCTGTCTGCCTTTGATTTGAAATGGGCTTCCCTGTAACATCTGGAGATGCTTCCTCCATCCCCCCAAAATAAATTGTTTATTTTATGATTAACTAAATTCTGTATTATTCAACTAGGGCAACTTTTCTCAGGCCCTTATGTCAGGTTAACCCTGAAAACAAATCAAGCAGAGCACAAGAATCTGCTCTTTAAGGTTATATCCATTGCCTCCTTCAAAGCGATCGTCAGGGCCAGTTCAAACAGCCAGATCAAATGTTTTACTTGTTTCTTTGTTATGGCAAAGTTCTCTGCAGGTACACTTATTAAGCGTTTCTTTTCTCTGTCCAACCTCCTGTGAGAAAGTTGTCATCTAATAAAGATTCCAGTTCAGACAACTGAATTCCCAGTCCCTCTCATCAGACATAAGCTTTCAAAGACTTCTAACCAGAGGACCATCGAGGAATCACAAGCCAAGCTTCAGCTTCTATCAGTCAGGTTCTTCCCCTTGCCGAACGGCGAAAAGTTGCCAGATGACTAGAAATGTTCCCCCTCTTTGTTACTTCTCTGCCATTCTGTGTTCTGCCCAAATTCACCGTATGCCAGCACGGTGGGTCAGTTTTCTGTAATCCTAACATGGATTTTGTTTTTATTTGAATTCCTGCTTTAAGGAGCTCCCTCTCTGGCCTCCTCCGCAGTATGAAATTCCTTCCTTCCCGATGGAAGTTGCACCACAAGTCTGGCTGGGTACAGTGTTGTGAATCTAATGGCTGCCTCTTTCAAAGCTGGTAAGATGTCTGCATATGCTCTGTGATTACACATAGTTTGTGGAGCGTAATCATTATTAACATAGAAGTGAGTTTGTCTATAAAAGACCTTGCCCTTTCGCCATGCTGCTGTTAATACTGTCTCCTTGACTGCGTAGCTAAGAAAGTGCATAATAATAAATCGAGGCCTAGCATTCGGATCTGTAGGCCGTGGGCCCAGTGCACGGTGAACTCTCTCTAATGATAATTGAATATCTGAGGGCAATTCAAGAGCTGTTTTGAGCAAAGCAATCGTAAACTCAGTAATGTCCTGATCTTCTGAGCCTTCAGGAATGCAATATAATCTTAGGTTCTTTCTGCGTGCTCTATTTTCCATATCTTCTTGGTTTTCTTGCAGTTGTATACATTGATCTTGTAAGAGTTGAATTGTATTCTCCATGTCATCTACTCTGTTCTCTACTGCTGTTATCGGTCTCTCCGATGCATCAGCTCGTTGCTCCAGGCTCACTACGTCTCTGCGAAGCTCTCCGTAAAGAACTTTAATTTCTGCACGAAACGATAATAGCTCCTTGTATATAGTATCTAACTTTATGCGTTTGTTTCTCACTTTATTATTTGGTATGGTCATCTGGTCCTGCTGTTCTGCTGGCGCTTGAGAGTTTTCCAAGTCGGAGGGCTCCTGGGCCGACATTGTTGCTCGATTTTATTCTGCTCACTGCTGCCCGTAGTTGTTCAATTTCTTTTATTTTTCTTCTTTACAATACTTTTTACGTATGTCCCCGATATCTAAATCTTGCTTTTTTTTAAGTTGTTTGTCATTAAAGGCATCAAATCGGGGAGATTAGTGAGGGTGTAGCGGAGCTCTGCTTTTACACCGTCATGCTGCTTGGAAGCCCAACCGGAAGTCCCCACTTGCGCTTTTTTTATAAATAAAGCTTGATTTGACTTGATTTGACAATAGGAGATGTGGAGGAATCATGGTAATCTATTAAAGGGGCAGTACTCATAGCCACTGAACTCTGCATAAAGATGGTAAGAAAGAACAAAAAAAGAAGGAGGCCACTCTGGGTTTACCAGGGAGGTGTCCGGGGCAATTAGAGAAAGAAAAAGGGCATTCAGGAAATATAAAATGACCCAGAGGAAGGAGGACAGGGAGATGTACAGAGAGAAGCTGAGTGGCAGGGAAGAAGATTGGGAGGGCTAAAGCTGATACAGAAGACAAAATTGCTAGGCAGGCCAAAAGGGTGGATAATGCTTTTTTTAGGTATGCGGGAGAGAAGAGGAAGGCGAGGCAGGGGATAGTGTTGGGGGGGAGTATTAGTGGAGGGAGACTTTGAGAAGGCAGAGGTGCTTAATAGCTGCTTCTGCTCAGTCTTCACAATGGAGGGGGAAGGAAGAGGACCAAAGTTAGGAGGGAGGGGAAGGGAAGACAAAAGGGTGAATCCTAGCCTATTCAGTGAAGACAGGGTAAGAGAGGAACTAAGAAGGTTGAAGGTAGACAAGGCAATGGGGCCGGACGGCTTGCATCCTAGGGTACTTCAGGAACTAAGGGAAGAGCTGGTAGCACCTCTGATGAGGCTGTTTAACGTGTCTCTGGAAACAGGGTGGATGCTAGGAGACTGGAAGAAGGCTGATGTGGTGTCAGATCATAAGGGGGCAGCAAGGAGGAGGCGGAGAATTATCACCTGGTCAGCCTCACATCAGTGGTGGGTAAAGTGATGGAGGTACTAACAAAGGAAAGGGTGGTAAACTACCTGGTGGACAGAGGACTGCAGGACAACAGTCAGCATGGCTTCAAAAATGGGAGGTCATGCCAGATGAACCTAACCGAGTTTTTTGATTGGGTGATGAAGGTGTCGATCAGGGGAGGGGCAGTGGACGTGGTCTATCTGGACTTCAGAAAGGCCTTCAATACTGTCCCTCACAGAAGGCTGGTAAATAAGCTGGAAAGCTTGGAGATAGGACAGAAAATAACTAGGTGGGTAGAAAACTAGTCGAACGCAGAGGGTGGTGGTTAATGGGGTATATTCCAGGGAGAATGGGGTGATGAGCGGGGTGCCCAAGGGATCGGTATTGGGTCTTATCCTTTTTAATATCTATATCAGTGATATAGCAGAGGGGCTGGAGGGGAAGGGAGGGTGTGCCTATTTGCAGACGATATGAAGATCTGCAATAGGGTGGACACCCCAGGGGGGTCCGAGGCCATGAGGGAGGACCTGAAGATTCTGGAATGCTGGTCAGAAGCCTGGCAGCTGAAATTCAATGCAAAAAAGTGTACTGTAATGCACATGGGGCATAAAAACCTACGAGCCACTTACACACTAGGGGGGAGGTAATTAGGCCAATGGAGCAGGAGAGGGATCTGAGGATTATAAAATCAAACAACCTTAAGGTGGGTACCTAATGCAGCAAGGCAGTGGGCAAAGCAAATAGAATGCTGTCATGCATAGGGAGGGGCATAATAAGCAGAAGGAAGGAGGTGCTGATGTCTCTTTATAAAAATCATGGTGAGACCTCACCTGGAGTATGGTGTCCAGTTCTGGAGACCTCACCTGTGAAAGGACATAGATGGGATTGAAAGGGTTCAGACAAGGGCAACCAAGATGGTGCACAGTATGCATAGGAAACCCAGTGAGGCGAGTGGGAGGGAATTGATTCTGTACCCATTGGAGACTAGAAGGGAAAGGGGGGGACATGATAGAAACATTTAAGTATGTGAAGGGGATTAATAAAATGAAGGAGGGAAGCTTATTTACAAGGAAAGGGGGGCTAAAACTAGAAGTCATAGCCTGAGATTAGAAGGAGGAAGATTTAGGGGCAATGTGAGGGGGTATTACTTCACAGAGAGGGTGGTGGAGTCCTGGAATAAACTACCTGAAGATGTGGTGGGGGCCAAAATGGTGGAGGGTTTCAAGAGGGCATGGGACAAACATAAGGGGTTGACCAGTGGGGGAAGGGAAGGTCCCTAGGCAAAGGAAACAAGTGGAGGGGGGGAGTAAGGGGCTGACTCGATGGACCAGAGAGAGGTCCTTTTCTGCTGACTGATTTCTATGATTCTATGGACTCATGGTATAAACACCTGAAAAAGCATTGTCATGACCGTCTCTGATGACATCAGGACAACATTTATGTTAGATAAATGTGCCAACAAAGAAATTATAAAAGGAAAGTTAACCTGCACTGAAAACATCAAATTGAAAGTAGGCTATAGCATAGATGAACTTGAACATGAGTGAGCACCCAACTACTTGAGGATAGACAAAGGAACAGCAATACAAAATAAAAGAATATAACAGAGGAGCAGCCAAAAAAAAAAAAGAATACCACAGACGGCTGAAGCTAGTGCTGAAGACAGCTCTGCCAACAGTCAAAGAAGGAAAAGCAATCGACCAGCTGAATTCTTGTAATAGTTTGACAAATTACTACTTTTAGAAATATTACCCCAAAGTAAAAACTGTAATTGTATTGACCTGAGGAAGAGCTTTTCACTGAAAACAGATCTTATTATACTTGAGTGGTTTCTCACAGACACAAGACAAACAGAATCACAGTTATACTCCATATTGTTATGGGGCACGGCCACGCTCCTGTTAGTCACCATGTAGTCAGCCCTGGAGCAGAGCCAGCAGGTGTCTCTCTGCTGGGTGCTTCTGAACTGTGGCTATGGAGCTGGACAAATGAGTGAGAACATGGGTACTTCTACAAATATAAGAGCTAGGTCGTGCAGGGTATTCCAGTTTTCTTGGAGGAGGTGGAGAAAAAAATATGGATAGCAAAGAGACCTTGGTGTTGGGGGTGCTATACCGTGGGGTAGCTTTTTAGGGCATCTAGAGGTGGGAGGACATGTCACTTTCCTTGTTTGTGAGAGAGAGAGAGTGGGGTGAAGACTATCTAATAGTATACTGCAGGTTTTTTATCTCCAGTATGCTATTTGATGGTAATGATCATTTAAACAAACTGGGTATCTGCTCTGTAAAACTTAACATTTATTCCATGCTAACCACTCAGGGGACTTTTGAATAGCTGCATTATGTTCCAGATATTAAATAAAGCAGGCAATGCATGAGTATTTCAGGATTACTATACTAGCAGGGATTACTATACTAGTAAATATCCCAAATTTGAAGACATTACCCAGAGAAAAAACTTTCAACTGCACTGATTAAGGGAATGGTTTCTCATGCAAATGAGACCATGTTAGCCATGTGTTGATTCACCATACTAAATCCCCCACTGCTTTGCAACCTTTTTTAAAATTTTTAAATATAAACAGGCTTCTGGCACAATTTAATGTGTGCCACAGAGTGGGGACTAGGTTCAGAGCAACCCGAACATTTACTCACCCCTGTGTCCCAGTTCCAGTGGTATGTTGTATAAAAATGCACCCTCCAGAAGTTAGATCCATGTGTTGGGTGGCATGGGTCTACCTGATACACTCCAGGCCCATGCCACAAACATGGGATGGCAAGAGCAGAAGCCAGAAGGGATGGGTAGGAGTGTGACTGTGAAAAAGCTGTTCTCCAAGTTTATGTGGCTTTGTGGTGCCACTCCTGCAATGATGCCTGGTTATGGCCCAGTTCTTGTGCCACTGATGGTAAGCGTGACTATGAGCCTTCTGGCACCCCAATGTCATTAGGAGCATATGCATGTTGATTGTGAGTGCTGGGAGAGACCATGAAAAATTGAACAATTCCAGTCATTGGTCAGCATATGATGACATGTGACAATGACTGCCTACTGTCTTCAGAAACAGAAAATGGCTGACCCCTCCCATGTTATGGAGTCCCACCATTGTGATCAGTTCAACTACTCTGATTACACCATAGCCAGGTGGAAAAGGGAACTCCACAATGACCAGTAAGCCATGATTGTATGCTGTACTTGTCTAAGGAGGGGCAACAGTTCAGCAGTGGAGAAGCAGTTGAGCAGCAGGACTGAATGAAAGCATAATTCAGGGACAAAAGGGTATCTGTTCTCGCTCATGGCTATGGGGGACCAATGCAGCTGGGGCTCTGTGTTGGAGTGGGGGCTGTGTGTGAAGGCTTGTAGGACAACAACTTGGGCCTTTATTCTTTTGTTTTTCTGGTTGAAGACCTCTGTAGCTCTACAACAGTTCTACTAACAGTGGTAAAGAAGTTACTCAATATATTCCTATAGTATGTGCAGCCAGTATTTGCTGTTCCCAAGTGTACGGTCTCATTTCATGATGTGAACTAATAATAATAATATTTTTATTTGTATAGCGCAATTCAGACATCAAAGCGCATTACATACAAAACATCACCAAACAGTTCAATAAAATCACATAAATACACCAACTTGAATTACAATTCTCACAATTCCTAAAACTTCAAATATTAAAAGCCTGTTTAAATAGATAAGTTTTTAACTGGCATGTATTACTAGAGATCCCCTTCTTAGTGTATGCAGCAAGCGGCCTCATGGCTATCTAACATGGCACTGAAGTGAAATTAAAAAATCCAGTGATGTAACACATTGGCTAGCACTCCAACAGTCCATGTGAGTGATGTTGTATGCATGCAGCACCACCGCTTACCAACTGAGGTTCTGGGACTGCCGGAATAAAAGTACTTCAGATTGGAGATGGGAAAATACAAGCAGCCTTCTTCTGGCCTGGAGTAGTTCTGGGGGAAGTGGCAGTTAAAATTGAGGGGGGACTATAGTTATGTGAACTAGATGAAGGAAAAAAATGGAGGGGACATGCCCCCCCTAAAATTACACCTATGCCTGGTATGCGGCAATCACCTCTACTGTGTCTCACACTGCTATGTTTATGTTATCCTAGTTTGACAGAGAAATCTCTAATGTGCTCCAAATAGAAATTCCAATTAAAAATAAAATAAAAGACCACCATTCATTATCTCCGGAGCGGGCACTGAATGGGTGGTTGTAGAGAAGGTACTTACTTGTACTGATAGCAATACGTACAGTACATTTAAAGCATGTTTGAGATTACATTCCTACAAACCTGCAGAGGAAAGCTTAAAACATAAACATTCTGTGTACATGTTGTGATGCTCTCTAGGGCAAGACACATAGAACCTATCGCAACCCACAATAGGAGAAAGTCCAAACAGTGTCAGTTATGATTTATCATGGCAGTCATGGCAACCCTGGTCATCTATTTGCTCCTAAGGGTTCACTGTGGTTAAAATTCTAATTAGAGGAGCTATGGGTGAAAGGTAGATGCTCTCAGATCTGAATGTTAATCACCACGGGAGTTTTGAAAGCCGTGGCATCGTTTAAACCCTTAGGATGAAGTGCTTCTAGTTTATGTATCCAAAAGGATTCCCTATGCAAGAGAGGCTTCTGTAAGTTCCTCCCCTTAGAAAAGGTCACATGTTCGATCCCTGTGAATCTAAGGGTGGCCACTGAACCATGGTTGATTTCCTCATAATGCTTTGCCATAGCATAGTTCCGATTTTTCATTCTGATGGCGGTTTTATGTTCACCTATTCTTTGTTTCAGCTATACCTATCTTTTGGTTTAGCCCACATACATCAGGCCATGTAGGCAGGTCAAAACAGAAATAACTGAAGTGGTATTAAAGTTAATGAATTGATTTATTTCATATTTTGTACCACTTCTATGGTGTTGGAAATATCTTGATATTGGTGGTGTGGCAGTCTCCACACGGGCCACATCTGTAGTTACCCTAAGGGGCTGCTGGCCTCCATTCTGGTCTCAGTTTCTCTTCTTCTTCAAAAAAGCTTTGTCCCAGGATGTCTTTCAAATTTTGCCTTTTACAGAAGGTTATTCTGGGTCCAATATTTGTGATATTTTCTAGACAGGGTTCTGCACTCAGCACACACCAATGTTGTCTGACCACACTGCCCACCAGAGTTGCCACTGGATTGTATTCTGTGCTATAGATGATCTTTTCCTAGTCTGGTGTGGCTCTGTTATTCTTTTGTAGTAATTCTTCCCTTGTTTTCTGATTCACTCTTTTTACCACGTCCACCAATTGCCCTGGTTCACATCCCCTCATGAGAAATCTGTTACACGTGCTTCTCGTTTCTTTTGTGCCACTGTAGCTGTGGAGAAGGTACAAAGAAAACTAACTAGAAAAATAAGAAGGGTAAAGGAGCTAGCCTATATGGAAAGACTTAATGAGCTAGTAGGGATGTTTTCAATGTCATATAGAAGAGTAAGAGGGGATTTATGCTATGTATATAGAGCTCTCAATGACAAAATCATTTGGGAAACATCTGGACTCATAAAAAAAGAAAATCAAGGCAGAGATAAAAGGGGGACACTCCTATCAGCTAAAAGAGGACTTGTACAACACCTCAAGGCAAGGGAAATGGTTTGGCCAGAGAGTGGTGAGTGCATGGAATGCACTGCCCAAGTCGGTGGTGGGTGCCACCAATATGGCTTCATTTAAAAAACACTTAGACACGTACATGGGGGATACAAAATTAGAATACATCCACTGTTAGTGGCAAGTCTATCAATGGCTTAAAAAGCTAATATGACTTGAAACCATAACCTATGAACCTCGAACTCTGAGTAGTGTCTTTTCACCCTCAGCAATTGTTCATATGGAATATTTTTGATTAAGCTGTATGGGTAGTGGCTATCGCAGTGAAGGATTGTGTTTCTTTTTTTTTCCATATATATTTTGTATTTTTCATTTACTCCCCTCCCCCCCCCGGCCATGATGTACACATGCATGTATGTGTGTGGAGGCTCACGCAAATGCCAGGATCTGGTGGCCCCCTCCACCCTCCAAGGACTTTTGTCGCAGTTTCTAGCCACCTATGCTACTCACCAGGCCTCCACCCGGTGGGAGCAGGACTACGGCAGAGCGGGCATCCGCCTCATGAAAGGGAGAGCCAAGGCTCAATCTTGTTCTGACCCAGCCCCCCCCGAGCCGGCACCTGAGGTCATTCCAGAACCCGGGTCACCGGCGTGGCTAGAGGTAAGGCACTAGCGCCTCAGTCCTCTGTGTCACCAGGCCAGTCCAGAAGGATTGTGTTTCTGCCTGTGTCTTTGTTAAATAAGGTATTTCTAATTTGTCATTCTTTTTGTACATTCCTAAATCCAAGTGTACCCTCCCTACAAATGGGGGTTCCCGAAAGGTCTTCCAAGAGCTTGTTTAATTGCTCACGGTCTGGTTGGTGTTCGGTGCTAAAGCCATTTGAATGTTGTTACCAGTGAGTGCTTTTAAAGTCTCCATGTACTGTCTGTTTAAGTGCTGCCTGCTTACAGTCCTAATTAGTTTAATGGGGAGCCTGTGTGTTTCTATGCCTGAGTCCCGGCCGGGCTGCTGTCTAAGTGCTCCATTTCTGCCATCACTAAATGCGCAGAGGGATCCCTTCTGAAAGATGTAACAAATTACTGGAAATCATTTAGAATAGTGATGAAAATGTAGTTTGTTCTAACCATGGGTGTAGGCAGGCACACTCCAAGCACTCCATGGTGTGCAATTTTATTTAAGGGAGGTAGAAAATAGGCTCGAACTGCTTCCTTTTTCCATGAACACTAACAAAGAAAATGCTGAACCTTTCTGTAATTTTATTCATAGGAGTCGAAACTAGAAGGACTGGTCACTAATACTGTCTTTGCATCCCAAGAACAATACAACTTTACAGGCTCTGGGCTGGTATGTGGGTATCTTAGAGAGCAATGCATGTCATTTGTATTTTCCCATGCATGGCAACAACCATTGTCTTGAGATACAAAAGTTGTATTTATTGTGCCAAATGAGGAAACAAACATGGTCTTGGTGTACATTTGTATATTGTCTGGCTACACTCCGGGGTGGGGTTGCTTACCTTAACAATGGGGAGATGGGTAGCAGTGAGTCCACTTGGTGTGCAGATCGGAAATCCCTGGCTATACCCCTGGTTCTAACCTGCCTTCCTCGCAGCACGGACTATTTCTGTTTGCTCCACCATTTTGGTCCTGAACTGCCGAATTGGACCAATCAGGTTCTGAGGACTCTAAAATGGAGCCTGTCAGAATGGGACTAATGGAGCCAGACACTGGGAATTGTAGTTTTGGACTATTGGTGTCTTTTTGCACCAACAGGGGGAGTGTGTTGTGACTGACAGCAGAACCATTCAATGAGACCGTTTGGATCTAAGGGAAGTCCCCTGAACTGTCTGCTGGCAAGCCAGATCTTTGTGGGAAGCTGAGAGAGAAGGAGCTGGTCTAGTCTGAGCGGTCGTGTTGCACAGTAGTTTGCACGGGAGAACAGTGAATGGTCTGACTTCTGGCCTGCCAGCCTGACTTCTGCCCCGAGAGGGAGAAGAGGACTTTTTTGGACTGAATCCGACTGGACTGAAAACCGAAGATTTTGCTGAACGCAATCGGCCTGTCAGGAACTTTAGCTACTGTAGTGCTCCCAGGTTTAGCAGTGATTTTGCGATTGGGACCGAGGAGTTGTCTGCCTGGTACAGTAAACTTTCTTTATATATGAATGTGCTGGAAGGGGATCGCGATCAGATCCCCCCTTGCTGTAAACTGTGTGCTAATTGCTAGAAGCTGTTCCCAGCTGCATCGGACTGCATCCGCTTGCTTTCACATGCCGTTGGGCCCTGCCACGAGGGTCTTGTCTTGCTACCCTGCTCCTTCTGGCAATCTAGAACATGCATCATCCCTCCTGTGTTCAGCCTGGGTACTGTGAGTAGTTATCAGGGTAGCTCCCAGCAACTTTTCTTAAATCAAAGTGTGCCATCTGATTGTCTTGTGCTTTTCTTCCCACGAACTGAGCCGTCCGACTCTGGATTACAAACTGTGTGTGTGCGTGATATTTTTCCATCACAGGGCACCAACCAGCTACATTGCCGGACTACCCCACGCAACGGTCCTGGCTAGCCTTTTCCTCCATCCTGGGTACCCAGAGAATGTGACTGAGTTGGGCTCTAAGTGCATGCACAGTAGTGTGATTATTAATGTGTTTTAAGTCAATTAACCTGATTCTTCCCCTTCCTTGTTACAGACCCCTGAATAAATCAGATCTGGTTTTTCTGCAGTTTGCATTGCTTGTGGTGTCAGTTTATGATGAAGGTATTGCATTGTTGCTTTTGTACTGCATCACTTTATTTTACAGGGGGTCCCCAGAGTCAAGCTGAAGGAAGCAGTACTGGGGGAAAGTGCTAAATATAAGTGTATGTACCAAGCCTATCTGGGGTGTTGGGAAGGTGCATATTGTGTATTGTGTGGGCCACTAGTAGGAGACAAGGGGGGGTCACAGTGTCTCAGAGGGCTGTGGCCTGGTTATTCAGACCAATACCAGCCCAGACCTTTGGGTGGAGGCACCCGTCACTGAACCTAGGCCCCTTAACCTGTTGGTAGCCAAGCAGGCAGGGGTAGTAGCCCAAGGGATAGCGCCACCTAGGGGTTACATCTTGGAGGTACTGCTGGGATTAGCGTCCTCTAGTGGCCACATGAGGAAATTACTCCCATATGTTCAGTTTGGGAGAGAAAATGGAGGAGCTTACTATGCTTAAGCTAAAACTTGCCCCCCATAAACTGTTAGTACACCGAATGATGGGATGGAGTGAAGCTGAGGGGTTAGACCCCCGATAGGCTATCCTGTTATTGGATGTCTCCTTGGGGACAAATAATGCTGATATTGTATCCACTGTGGAACATGTTAAGAGTTTGGGCAAGGTTGAAGTAAAGGGGAGAGATGCTGATTTATTTGCACAAATTATAATCATGCTACTGTCATGTAGTTCTCCAACAGATCCAGAGAAGGTACCCCAGTTATTCTGCCCGAAGGTACCCAGAAGGGGTGGAGGGTCATTCATTTACATAGTGGTTCTGCCACCCCGGGTGGGTCCCATAGTACAGATGGGTTTAAGGAGAAACTGCTCAAATTGTTAGTGTCTATGGGGCGAACTACCTAAGAGCTTCTAAAGGTGCTAGACCTTTCAGAGGACCACATGCCCCTGCATTCCCCAGCCATGTCACCAGTTTCCCCCAAGAACTCTCCTGTAGCCCCCTCACCCATCATAATTCCCCTGATACAGCTGGACTCCTAATGAAAGCTCAGACTTTTCTCAGGCACCGTCCCAGTGCCTGCAGGGGAGGATGATCTAGAAACATGGATGGACTATGCTGCCCTGTTAGTGCAGAAATGGCAGTGTGTGGAGGGGAAAAGAGGAAGCGATTAATGGAGAGTTTGAGAGGCCCTGTGCTGGAGGCCATCCGTTTTTTGCGAGTGACTAGTCCAGAGGCTGCTTCGGCAGAATACCGCTTTGCCCTGGAAGGAGTGTTTGGCACTACTGAGTCAGGGGACGACTTGTTATGGAAGTTCATGTCAGCTAAGCAGTGGAAAAATTAAAAGTTGTCCACTTTTGTCACCAGGATTGAGAGGGCTCTGCAGAGGGCCCACAGGAAAGGGGGAGTGCCTGCACAGGAGCTGAACCGGGTCAGGCTAGACCACATTCTAAAGGCAGCTAGATTTTCTAGGGTCGTGATATTAAAGCTCAAGTTGCAAGATAGGAGGGCAAACCCTCCCAAGTACTGCCACCCTGATGAAAGAAATTTGTGAAATTGAAACTGATGAAGAGGGCTGGGAGCCCTATGCTGGGGTTGTGAGCACTTGCCAGACTCCAGAGAGGAGTGATTCAGATGAGGCCCAGCAGTTGTGAGAATTGATTAAAGAGTTGACAGAGGCAGCCAAAGAACCTGACCTGTATCAGGCACCCTCAGAGACTAAAACTGGAGTGGGAGTGCTTGTTGTTTCTTCCAAAACTCGAACTGAGGGTAACTTATTGGTGGAGATCCAAGAGTTGAGAGCCATGGTGGGGGAACTACAACAGGTTGCACAAACCCCCAACCATAGTGGAGGTTCAGAAGTTCAGAAACATAGGTCCCAAGTCCAGGAGGGGCCACGAGGTGCCTCTGAGGTACCCCAGCAGAGAAAGGACCCCACACCATTCAAAAACTCTAATGAACCTAAGTTTTGCTACCACTGTTGGGAGGATGGGCACATCCAGTCCACCTGTCATTCGCCAGAGAACTTGAGAAGGGTTACTGCTAGGTTGATAGCCTGGGATTGGTGGAAAAACAAACGGCCACCAGGGAGAGCTGTTCGAAAAAGTTATGCTACAAAGGCCAAGGCCAGATCAACACCACGTCCGCGCCGCCTGAATGGTCCGAAGTGGTGGGACCCTCCATGGGGACAACAGTGAAAGTAAATGGAGTGTCTACTAGGGCTGTGCTGGACTGTGGCTCTCAAGTAACCATCATGTTCCAAGACTGGTACAAGAAGCACTTGTCTGCTGTGCCTCTGCAACCTTTGGAAGTGCTGCATGTCTGGGGGTTGAGTGAAAAGGTGTACCCCTACTCTGGATGCATTCAGATTTGTTTGTCTTTCCCCACCTCGGTGGTTGGAGTGACGGAGCAAGTGGAGACCTTGGCCTTAGTGTGTCCCCCTACTGGGTTGTACAATGGGGTCCCTTTACTAATTGGGACGAATGCTCATATGTTCGGGAGGTTGGTGCAACTATGCTATGAAAGACAGGGGCAGTGAACTGGTAGAGCTTTGAGGATTCCTGCCTTGATCAAGAAAGTTTATGAGTCACGGAGGAATGCTGACGAGATGGATGTGGATGAACTGGTTGGGGTGGTATGGAAGAAGGATCCTGAGTCAATGATCCTGGCCCCCAATGCTCAGTGTACCTTACAATGAGAGGTCCACTTACAAAAGGATGTCAAGAACAAGATACTCATGCTGGGTGCCCCAGGCGATGGAAAATTGCCAGAAGGATTGCTAGTTAAGCCCAGTATCTTACCCGCCCAGGCTCATGCCTATGCTCGACGGGTAATGGTCCAGGTTCACAATGTGGCAGACAGAGAAATTCGGGTGAATAGTGGCTGCATCCTGGCTGTTGCGCACTGCACAGACACTGTAGTGTTAGCCAGTAACAAGTACTCAGGGGAGAATGACAGAGTAAAGCCCGACTTGTTTGATTTTGATGACTCCCCGGTGCCAGCAGAATGGAAGATGAGAATCAGTGAGAAACTTGCCCGGAGAGACCAGGTGTTTTCGCTAAAGGAATGGGATGTGGCATGTGTGCTAGGAGTTGAGCATTACATCTGGCTGCATGATGAGCGGCCATTCCGTGAGAGTTCTCTACACCTGGTACCCGTTGATATAGATGATGTGAGATGGCACCTACAGGAGATGCTTGCAGCTGGTGTGATACAAGAATCCAGAAGCCCTTATGCTTCACCTATTATGGTGGTGAGAAAGAAGAATGGAACAGTACAAATGTGTGTGGATTATCAGACCCTCAACAGGTGGACCATCCCTGATCAATACACCATGCCCCGTATTCAGGATGCCTTAGACTGTTTGAATGATAGCAAGTGGTTCTTAGTGCTGGATCATTGCAGTCAGTACTACCAGATCCCCATGGCCCCAGAAGACAGCCTTTATATGTCCACTTGGGTTCTATGAATTTATGAGGATGCCCCAAGGGATCTCGGGTGCCCCAGCCACTTTTCAACAGTTGATGGATCGTGCAGTGGGAGACATGAACTTATTGAAGTGTCTAGTATATCTAGATGATGTTATAGTGTTTGGGAGTTCATTGGAAGAACATGAAAGCAGATTTTTCAAAGTGTTGGACCACCTGGAAGATTTCAGCCTCAAGCTATCCATTGACAAATGCCAGTTCTTTCAGACATCAGTAAAATATGTGGGGCATATAGTGTTCACCAAGGGGATAGAGAACTGGCCCCAGCCCCACATCCTAAAAGAGTTACAATGATTCCTAGGATTTTGTGGTTATTACAGGCAGTTCATAAAGGATTATTCAAGGGTGAGTCATCCACTTCTGAATCTTACCCACGGTTATACTCCCATGAACAAAAAGAACAAAAGAGTAGCCTCCACTAAAACCGAGAAGAGTATATTTCCGCCCAAATGAATCTTTTGAATCACGCTGGACACCTGATTGTGAAGCTGCTTTTCACGAAATCATATTCCAACTCACTCATGCTCCTATCCTTGCTTATGCTGATCTTGCAAAACCCTATGTATTACATATCAATGCTAGCTTACAAGATTTAGGGGCTGTGTTATATCAAGAGCATGAGAATGGCCTAAGACTAGTGGCCTTTGCCAGCAGAAGTTTGACACCATCTGAAAAGAATGATCCTGTGCATAAATTGGAGTTCCTGGCGTTGAAGTGGGTCATTGTTGACCAATTCCATGAATACTTGTATGGCGCAAAGATACTGGTAAAGACAGATAATAATCTTCTGACCTATGTGCAGACTTTAGCCAAATTGGATGCCACCGGCCATAGGTAGTTTTCTGCGTTGTCCAATTATGATTACGCTGTTGAATACAGAGCAGGCCTGAATCACGTAGATGCTGATCCTGTCTCCAGGAGGTCTGCTTCCAGAAGTGATTGGGTCAGATTGTCCAAATCTGACATTCGAGCGCTATGCCAAAAGTTCGACAAGGAGGAACAAATGTCCACAGATGCAGTGGACTGTCTAGTAGATTGCTTGGGGCCCTCTGACACTTGTATACCTTCTGCATTCAGGGGCACCGACAGCGTGGGTGCTTGGGTGCTTGAGCACCCACAAAGTTTATATGAGCACTCCCAAATTCTTGTCCTCCACCTTGTCTTTTCATTTCCCCACTTCTCTGCCTGCTTGCCTGATACTCCGTGAGCCGTGACCGTCCCTTCAACTTTCACAAATCTATCCCCCCCCCCCCATAGCGGCAACCTGGCACTGGCACAAACAACTCACTTTGACAGCTGAGTCGCTGACAGGTACTGTATCTATGCTGAGTTGCTGCCATGGGATAGCAGTGTGAACTTGTATCGCTGAACAACTCACTTTGAGTTTGACAGCTGAGTCGCTGAGAGGTATGGGTCCCAGCCGGGCCGATTTGGGAGCTCTGCTGTGGTTGCTGTGTGTCACAGAGAGTGAGAGAACAAGAGAGAGAGAGTTAGGAGCAGCATGTTCCTATTTCATTTTACAACAGCTCTCTCTCTTCTCTTATCTTCTCTCCTGATTCCTGAATGTTTTGTTCCTTTTAAGGAGAGCTTGTCTTTGGCAGGGTTCCTGGAGAGCGGGGCAACTGCAAACAACCGACAGCCGGGCAACTACTTGCTTACACTGACAGTGGTAATCCTGATTCGAATCAAGATTCTAGTTACCCTAACAGCTTAGAGCCAGAAAGTGTGAAGAGCGAGCACAGTCCTCCTATCATCTCACTACGTGAGGGCACTATTTTTATATTTAATGGGGAAGGGACATCCCAAGCTGTACAGCCTTTGCGCTGTAATGAAGAAATTAAGTTCTTTGGAGCACATGCGAATAAATGGGCTTTGATCTTTTTCCATAGCAGCTGGTATTCCTATAGCAAAACTGTTTTCTTTTTTGGCTGAAAGCAAGAATATTGAAAACGGGCCTCTTGAACCTGAACACGGCACATGACTCTCGACAGTATGGAAGAATTCCATAGATTCCAATGAGTAACCCCCCTCCCCAGCACCATACAGGCACAGTCGATCGTCGAGTATCAGCGCAGGTCTTGGTTAGGAGGATAAGCCCACGATGACATCACCCCACTGAGCAGTCCACTAAAAGAACCATCCATCCGTCTCAGTGCAACAGTCACACACTACAACCAAAAACAAAAAAGTTTGCTGTGCATCGCTTCACATTAGAGTACATCTGTTTCTAGTTTATTACCATTTCCTCCTCCCTTTTTGCCTATTAATGTATAGTTCTTTAATGATTGTGCCATCCCCACCCCATCCTTCAGTATGTGGGATGCTGCTGCCCGGTTGAAGACCCGACCGTGAGACCAGGAGGCTGATCATGCTGTTTGGAGGTCAGATCATTTGGAGCCCATGGTGCCGCAGAGCGTGAGTTCCGAGGATTTCTCAGGACTGAGATCAGGATGGGAGTGAGCAATGAATGAGAACGAATTAGTAATCATATCAGCTATCACACTACCTGGTCCGAGAGAGTGTGACTGTGATTCTTGAGCGCAGTGCGGGTCAGCTTACAGATGTGGTGGAGGGGAGGAGACGGGATCAACATTATCAATACTTCCATAGCTTCTGCCATATCCGGGACCATGCTGTTGCTCTCGGCAGCGCTGCTGGGGCTGTGTTCGCTGTCGCCGCCCCAGTGGACAACTGCTGAAATGTACACTGTTGTGGACAGCGTGCAGCGGACGATGGGGCTGGAGACAGAGCTACTGCAGCACCTACGTGCCTACTTAGAGAAGGAAACCCAGCGAATCCGCGATCTGAAAAGGTACGAAGAATTTCAACATTGCAAGGGGGAAAGGTAGTCGGAATCTTTGCAGGGCGATTCTTTTTGAAACAACCCCTCACTGATTTAAAGAGGTTTATAATCTTTTTATGGCTAGCGCTGAGAACATTGTTTCGGGGAGATAATTGGGAATTGGGATATTGCGAGGTAGGTAGGCGATACATCACCTGCTACTAGCCTGCTACACTACAGTACCTCCTCCTAACTCCAGTCTCCTATGATGGTATGGTATCCCCTTCCAGTCCCGAGTCCCGAGTCCGACTCTTGATGATTTCCGACACCCAACCCGAACCTGCGTGCCGTGCGCCTTGTACTCGCTCGCTGCAACTGGCTCCCCACACTCCTCCAATCGCCTGGATAGAAGACGATCATAGACAGATGACTTGTCAAGGAGATGGTCATGTGATGCAGGTAGAGAGCAGCTTCAACTGAGAGCTGCCAGCCTGCATATCACATGTGAGGAGTGAGGAGAAGGAGAGTCAGCAGAGTGAGTTGGTCAACCGCACGCAGTGAGGATCCATTGCTGTGTGTGAGCTGAACGTGGAGCAAGTCATTTTTTTCGTGAAATCGTTACTACTAGTGTTGGTTGTGGACTGGTCATCGTCGGTCAAGAACTGACTCTTTAGCTAGCTAGCTAAGGGACCAAGGGTGCTGTACCCCAACTACCCGCCCTGTTGCAGACAGGCAGAACCGTGTTATAATTTAAAAAAAAAAAAATTTTAAACTAGTCTGCAGGTTGCAGCCAGTGCTGTGCTACTTAGCTATAGACACAGTGTTCAGTAATTGTTCACAACCACAGACTGTGTGACACTGAGTCTCTGGCTGGGTGGGGAAGGGATAGAAAAACAAGATTAAGGACAGAAATAGAACAAAAACAAATTGAAAAAATAATTCTGGCAACACTGCAGTGCAGTCACCAGCAGTCAGTCAGAGAGAGAGGAATCAGGACAAACTAGTAAAACTAAACAGCATGTTTTTACAAAAACATTTTGCAGTGGGTTCGGGCTAGGAGGGCCAGGCTCAGGCTGTGTGTGTCGGTGGTGTGGGTCGTCTTTCGTCTGCAGCAAAGTTAGCTGACTGTGAGACTGATGGGCTGCAGCCTAGTACTTCTGTCTAGTCATGCCCGTTACCCGTACCACCAGTGGCAGAGCCTGACCATCCAAAAGTGAACAAAATCAAGTAAGTGTAGGTTTCAGAGAGGAGTCTGCAAGTGAACAGGCGGTGGTGCTCTGTCTTATAGTTATTCAACAAGTTCAGCACTCACCACCACTAAACACACTGCTCGCTGCTTCCAAGTGTGATATTTTTATTCAAAGTGCCACATTGAATTAAGCTCTGTCTTATCCTGCCAGTCCAAGTGAATAGGCAGTGAGTGCTCCGTCTGTGGGTGCTTGTGAAGTCTGTGTGAGAGGGTGAGCAGCTGAGTCTTATCCTGAGACAGTCACAGTCCTCCTGTCCAGTCCGTACCAGTGTCTTACCATCCGAAAGAAAAAATACAAGTAAAATATTAAAGTCAGAGTGCTGATTGCACAGAGGTGTCTTCTGTGCCCTATAGAGCAAGACTCCAACAAGTGAATAGGCAGTGCTCTGTCTGTGGGTGCTTGTGAAGTCTGTGTGAGAGGTTGAGCAGCTGAGTCTTATCCTGAGACAGTCACAGTCCTCCTGTCCAGTCCATACCAGTGTCTGACCGTCCAAAAGGAAAAATACAAGTAAAATATTAAAGTCAGAGTGCTGATTGCACAGAGGTGTCTTCTGTGCCCTATAGTGCAAGACTCCAACAAGTGAATAGGCAGTGAGTGCTCTGTCTGTGGGTGCTTGTGAAGTCTGTGTGAGAGGGTGAGCAGCTGAGTCTTATCCTGAGACAGTCACAGTCCTCCTGTCCAGTCCATACCAGTGTCTGACCATCCAAAAGAAAAAATACAAGTAAAATATTAAAGTCAGAGTGCTGATTGCACAGAGGTGTCTTCTGTGCCCTATAGTGCAAGACTCCAACAAGTGAATAGGCAGTGAGTGCTCTGTCTGTGGGTGCTTGTGAAGTCTGTGTGAGAGGGTGAGCAGCTGAGTCTTATCCTGAGACAGTCACAGTCCTCCTGTCCAGTCCGTACCAGTGTCTGACCATCCGAAAGAAAAAATACAAGTAAAATATTAAAGTCAGAGTGCTGATTGCACAGAGGTGTCTTCTGTGCCCTATAGTGCAAGACTCCAACAAGTGAATAGGCAGTGCTCTGTCTGTGGGTGCTTGTGAAGTCTGTGTGAGAGGGTGAGCAGCTGAGACTAACCTAGCCTGTCAGTACTGTTATAGTCCTCCTACTGTCCTGTCTGGACAGTCCCTCAGTGTCGACCATCCAAAAACCAATAAAAAAAAACAAAATAAATCAGACTATTAGGATTTAAGAGGGGTCCTTGTGTCAAAAACAAAGTGCTGTGAACTGATTGTCTAGTGCTATTCTGACCTCCACTGACTTTAAGGTTTTAATCATATTCTGTCCAGTCCAGCAACTAACAGTGTAACCTATTCTGAATCAACACAAGAGAAACACACACTGTAAATTAAAATGGACAAGTTTATTAAAAAATGGGCTAAACAGAGTGAGGCAAGCAGTACAACAGCAGCACCATCAACAAGTGATGTAGCAAGTTGTGAGACTGAAGCTGAGGAAACAGCAGCTGCACAAGTTCACATTGCTAGGGATGTGGACGTGGTCGATGTTGAGGAGCCATGTAGCAGCAGCAGCATTCTGTAAAAGAAAAAACAAGACAGGAATCATTAGTAGTCGCCAAGAAAAAAGGCAGAACCTTTCAAGAAAGGTGGCTTAACCGGTTCAAATGGTTACTGTATGATTCCAATGAAAAAAAGGCTTTCTGTTCAGTGTGTAAAGAGGCAAGAGAGAAAATACTGCTCACATTTTCCACAAAAGCTGACGAAGCATTCACAGTTACTGGTTATAGTGCATGGCATAAGACAATAGAAAGATCTGAATCCCATGAAAAAAGGGGCTGCCACAGTGAGGCTGTAATGAAAACACATGTCAAGCAAAATGTGTACAGCATTATGTCTGATGCCAGTAGGTAGCGAGCAGTAGATGCATGGATTGCACTTTTAAAAATGATGACAACTTTAAGATTACTGGCCCAACAGGGGCTTGCTATCAGGGGCCATACAGATGAGAGTTCAAATTACATGCAAGTGCTACAAGTGCGAGCCGCTGATTGTCCACAGTTGCAGCAGCGGTTGTTAAGGGATAGTTACAGGTGGTTGTCTCATGACATAATGAATGAAATGCTGGACATTATGGGACAAGATGTGCAAAACACAATTGTTTCCAAAATCAAAGCAGCTCAGTATTTTCTGTAATGATGGATGAGACGAAAGACATTAGTGTTCATAAGCAAGTCTCAGTATGTTTTCGATTTGTCAGTGAGGATTTCGGAATTGAAGAAGCATTTTTAGGATTTCATGAAACACCAGCTGTAGATGCTGCTACACTATTCAGTATCCTTATAGATGTTTTGTTACGTTTTGACTTGGATATAAATAAATGCCGGGGTCAGTGTTATGACAGAGCTGCTACTATGGCTGGTATTCACTCTGGAGTGCAGGCTAGGCTAAATGCTGTTGAGCCCAGGGCCCTTTTTGTACATTGCTTGGCACATTCCTTGAACCTTGTAGTACAGGACTGCATCAGCAAAATACAAGAATGTCGAGACATACTAAATCAGTTACGGGAACTCATAACATTCATTAGAGACTCTCCAAAATGGTTAACTTTTTTTGAAAACATACAAAGCGGTATGGAAGACACTAGGCCTGGCTCTTTATGACCATTTGCTCCAACAAGGTGGACAGTCAGGGCAAATAGTTTAAATTCGATTCTAGAAACCTATTTAGCATTATTGGAATTTCTGGACAGTGTGTCCTCAGAGAATACTCAGGAGTAGTGGGCAAAAGCAGGAGGGTTCTTGTCACAGCTACGATCATTTAAAGGATTTTACTTCTTGAGTCTTCTCTTAAAAATTTTCTCTCACTGTGACAGCATAAACACAGCCCTTCAAGCAACCTCTCTTCAATTTCTAAAAGCTAATTGTATGATTCAAACTCTTCTCGACACTATGCAACAATACAGAGGGCAGTTTGACAACTTCTGGAGTACAATGGATGGAAGAGCTGAGGAACTGCAGTTAGATGAACCAGTTCTTCCGCGTCAATGCAAAGTTACTCATCGTATAGATGATGGCTCTGAATCAGTTACTGATGCATCCCCAAAAGACCACTTCAGGAGAATATTTTTCCAAGTGATTGATCAGGTTGTTCTTTCAGGCAAAGATATATTTCAGACTCCAGCTCAGAAGCTTATGTTAGATGCAGAACAATTTGCGATAGGACAAGGGCCATTAGATTCCATATCTAATTTTTATAGCAATGACTTAGATGCAGGGCGTCTGCAACTACACCGTGACATGTTCATTGACATTGCAAAAGCTAGTGGGAAAACTGTTGATTCATTGCAGGATGTGTACTGTGTCATCACAGAAAAACAAGCCATTCGTGATTTACTACCAGAGTTTGTAAAATTTATTCAGATCTTACTGACAGTACCAGTATCAACTTGTACAGCTGAGTGTTCTTTCTCAGGACTCGGGAGACTGAAAACATATCTTAGATCAACAACGTCACAGAGGCACTTAAATAGTGTTGCTCTGCTTCACATTCATCAGGAACACACTGATGCATTAGACATGGACAAAATAGCTGATGAGTTTATTGGGAGAGCAACAGTTCGTAAGAACGCCTTCTATATGGTTAAATAATGTGTAATCATTCATGGCATTTGCAGTTATGTTTACTATTGAAAATCATCAGCAACTGTGTCTAACAACTTACAAGTCCTCCTGCTTTTGACCTGACTAGTCCTAAAAAATTGTAATACCATTACACTGACAAATGCTTCCCGCTTCCCCTGGTCGTTTCTGAAATGAGCTCTGCTCATGGTACCTTTCCCGGTTACCAACTTTAAAATAAATAAATAACATGCTAAGTGAATCCTTTGAGCACCTGGTGGCATCAAAGAGCCATTCAGGGCACTTTTCCATGCCTTCTTGCACCACCTGGAGGTATCAAAGAGACCTCCAATGGAAGAGTGCCATGGAGGGCTCTTTGATACATCCAGGTATTCTAAGGTTACCCTTTGTGATTTAAGATACAGCATCACCACTCCACAGAGTGCTGGAGTGCCCTGTTTGTTGCTTCCATGTGCTACAAGAAGAGATGGAAGTTCCTTGTCTTTCTGCAGCACCTGGTGGAAGTAAACTAAAATCTTAAAGAGCATCCTTTTACAACACGGGGATGCATCAAAGAGCCCTCCAATGCACTCTTGCACACTGTGGAGTGGTGACACTGTCTGCAACCTAAAATCACAAAAGACATCCTTAGAGCACCTGGGGGCATGAAATGGCCCTCCAGGGCACTCTTCTATGTCTACTTGCAGCACCTGGATGCATCTAAGAGCCCTCCAGGGCACTCTTGTACTATGTGGAGTGGTGGCACTGTACCCTAATGTAACAAAAGGCATCCTTAGAGCACCTGGGAGCATCAAAGAGCCCTCCATGGCACTCTTCCCTTGAAGGACTCTTTGATGCCTCCAGGTTCTGCAAGAAGACATTTAAGAGTACCCAGAAGAGCTCTTTGATGCCTCCAGATGCTGCAAGTAGACATGGAAGGAAGAGTTTCCTGGAGGGCTGTTTGATGCCCCAGGCTCTAGCTGCTGCAAGAAGACATAGAAGTTCCTTGTCTTTTTTCAGCACTGAATGGAGGCAAACTAAAATCTCAGAGGGCATCCTTTTAGCACCTGGAGACATCAAAGAGCCCTCCAGGGCACTCTTGCACCCTGTGGAGTGGTGGCACTGTCTGCAACCTACAATCACAAAGGACATCCTTAGAACACCTGGGGGCATGAAAGGGCCCTCCAGGGCACTCTTCTGTGTCTTCTTGCAGCACATAGAGTTATCAAACAGCCCTCCAACCCAGGGAAGAGTGCCGTAGAGGGATCTGCAATGCTCCCAGGTGCTCTAAAGATGTTCTTTGTGATTTTAGGGCATAGCACCACCACTCCACAGGGTGCAAGAGTGCCCTAGAGGGCTTTTTGATGCCTCCAGGTGCCAAAAGAAGACATGGGAGAATGTCTGACTGGGGCTCTTTTATGCCTCCAAGTGCTGCAAGAAGACATAGAAGAGTGCCCTGGAGGGTCCTTTTATGCCCCCAGTTGCTCTAAGGGTGTTCATTGTGATTTTAGGTTGCAGACAGTGCCACCACTCCACAGGGTGCAAGAGTGCACTGGAGGGCTCTTTGATGTCTCCAGGTGCTCAAAGGATGCCCTTTGAGATTTTAGTTTGCCTCCATTTGGTGCTGAAATAAGACAAGACTCTTCCATGTCTTCTTGCAGCACCTGGAGGCATCAGTGAGTCCTCCAGGGCACCCTTGCACCCTATGGAGTGGTGGCACTGTCTGCAACCTAAAATCACAAAGGACCACCTTAGAGCACCTGGGAGCATGAAAGGGCCCTCCAGGGCCCTTTCCTATGTCTTCTTGCAGCACATGAAGGCATCAAAGAGCCCTCCAAGCCAGGTAAGAGTGCCATAAAGGGCTCTGTGAAGTCCTGGTGCTCTAAGGATGTCCTTTGTGATTATAAGGTACAGCACCACCATCACTGAACATGGTGCAAGACTGCCCTAGATAGAGGGCTTTTTGTTGCCTCCAGATGCTGCACAAAGACATAGAAAAGTGTCCTGGAAGGCTCATTCATGCCCTCAGGTGCTCTAAGGATGTCCTTTGTGATTTTAGGTTGCAGACAGTACCACCACCCCACATGGTGCAAGAGTGCCCTGGAGGGCTGCTGGATGCCTCCAGCTGCTAAAAGGATGCTCTTTGAGATTTTAGTTTGCCTCCATTCGGTGCTGAAAAAAGACAAGACTCTTCCATGTCTTCCTGCAGCACCTGGAGGCATCAGTGAGCCCTCCAGGGCACCCTTGCACCCTGTGGAGTGGTGGCACTGTCTGCAACCTAAAATCACAAAGGACCTCCTTAGAGCACCTGGGAGCATGAAAGGGCCCTCCAAGGCACTTTCCTATGTCTTCTTGCAGAACATGAAGGCATTAAAGAGCCTGCCAAGCCAGGGAACAGTGCCATAAAGGGCTCTGTGATGCCCTGGTGCTCTAAGGATGTCCTTTGTGATTATAGGGTACAGCACCACCACCACTGAACATGGTGCAAGAGTGCCCTAGATAGAGGGCCTTTTGTTGCCTCCAGGTGCTGCACAAAGACATAGAAAAGTGCCCTGGAAGGCTCATTCATGCCCTCAGGTGCTCTAAGGATGTCCTTTGTGATTTTAGGTTGCAGACAGTGCCACCACCCCACAGGGTGCAAGAGTGCCCGGCTGGAGGGCTGTTTGATGCCTCCAGCTGCTAAAAAGGATGCCCTTTGAGATTTTAGTTTACATCTACCAGGTGCTGAAAAAAGAAAAGACTCTTCCATTTCTTCTTGCAGCACCATCCTGGAGGCATCAAAGAGTCCTCCAGGGTACTCTTCCATGTCTTCTTGCAGTTGCAGCACATGGCTGGGCCTGGAGACATCAAACAGCCCACGAAGTGCACTCTTCCATGTCTTCTTGGAGCACATGGAGGCATCAAAGAGCCCTCCAAGGCACTGCTGCACCCTGTGGAGTGGTGGCACTGTCTGTAACCATCACTAAGGGCATCCTTAAAGCATGTGAGGGCATCAAAAAGCCCACCACCCGGGCACTCTTCCATGGGTCCTTAACTGGAGGCATCTAAGAGCCTTTCAGGATACACTTGCACACTGTTGAGTGGTGGCACTGCGTCTGCAACCTAACATCAGTACTCTGACATGCTTGCAAAACTGAGAGCATGAAAGATCCCTCCAGGAAGGTACTCTCTTATTGATCTTAGCACCTGCTCAGGCATCAAATAGCCCCCAATGGCACCCTGGCATCCTCTACATTGGAGTAGTTGTGATGGTAGCATACTCATTCCAAAATGTATCAAAATAACCACCAAAATGTACCAGAAAGCATGAAAAACCCTATAGCTTCTGGGGGCCTAGGCGGCCCCAGACCACCGGCCTTTTATTAGGACTCTGAGCACCCACAAACTTTTTAAAAACCTGGCACCCCTGTCTGCATTAGATATTAGTGCACTGTCTCAGCTTGATAATGACAGTCTCCAAGGGCTCAATCCCGAAATCCTATGATCAAATCAGCACTTGAAGCTCTTTGCACTGGGAAAGATGTGTCCAAGTTGCGCTCTTCTGACTTGAGAACTGCATTGTTGTACAAAGAAGGCCCTAAACTGAAATTTGATTAACAAGTTGCTGTACAGAGAAACAGTAGACAAGGGAGGTCAAGTAGACAAACGCCAGTTGGTTTTGCCCACCGCTTTCAGATACTTGGTGCTGAGGTCCCTACACAACCACATGGGTCACATCAGCATAGCCCAAACCCTCGACTTAGTGTGGTCTAGATTCTACTGGCCTAAGACGGGGGCCGATGTTGAACATCATGTACGGATTTGTAATCGCTGCCTGCAGAGAAAGGCCTTACCCAGAGGGCTTCCCCCCTTGTTAACATCATCACCGGTGCCCCCATGGAGTTAGTTTGTATTAACTTTCTGAGTTTGGAGCCTGATCAGCGGAATATTAGTAATGTGCTGGTGGTCACTGACCATTTTACAAAGTATGCCCAAGCCTTTCCCACCAAGGACCAAAAAGCATCCACTGTGGCCAAAGTACTGGTAGAGAATTTCTTTGTTCACTATGGAGCCCCCCAGAGAATCTATTCTGACCAAGGCCGAGATTTTGAAAGCTGCTTAATCAAGGAGATGCTCTCTCTGTGGGGAATGCGGAAGTCCAGAACCACCCCTTACCACCCCCGGGGGATCCGCAGCCAGAACGTTTTAACCACACCCTGCTTGACATGCTAGGCACTCTCCACCCGAAAGACAAGCCCAGATGGAGCCAGCAAATTAGCATCTTGGTACACACTTATAACTGCACCAGAAATTATGCCACTGGGTTCTCCCCCCACCGTCTTATGTTTGGAAAAGAGACTCGGTTACCAGTGGTTGTTTGTTTTAGAGTTCCCCCGATGGGGTCTGAGCTGACAGCTACCTACAATAGGTGCAAAAGTTAAAAGCTCAATTGAATCATGCATACCAACTAGCTCAGACCATGGCTGCAAAGAGAAATTTGGCTAACAAAGAAAGAGATGACAAAAAAGTAAAGGCGCAAGAGCTCCAAGCTGGAGACCGTGTATTGCTGCGGAATCTGGGACTGCATGGCAAACACAGAATTGCTGACCAGTGGCACCACCTCCCCCACATCATAGCAGGCAATTAAATGACTTGCCAGTGTATAAAGTGTGGCCTGAAAACAACTCTAAAGATGTCAAGACAATACATCGTAACCACTTGTTGCCCATCGGTTAAATACTGATTGAATCTGAGCCCCCAGAACTTGCTCCCCCTGGACCGGTGACAAGGGCTGCTGCAAGACAGAAACAGAGAAAGTCTGCCCCTATAGTTTCTGATTTAAGGTTTCATCCGCAGCAAACCCCAATTGAGTGTGACTATCAGTCTACTTCAGATGAAAGTGAGTGTAACTATGGTTATTATCCTTCCTATGAACTAAGTCAGTTGTTTCAAGGTAACACTATGGTCAATTATGGGGATGAAGCTGGACCTTCTGGACTGCCTCACCCCCCAGCTTTACCCATGGAGCCAATGCTCCCTGAGAGTGAAGTGCAGAGTGACATGTCTGATGATATTGAATCACTATGTATGGTGGAACTGTGTGATTTTCCTGAGGAAGAAACAGATGAGCTGAGACCGACTAGTGACTTACCAGAGCAGGAAGAGAGTGTCATGATAGTTCACTTCCAGTGCCGGAGTGCCTTTCAAGTGAGCAAAGTGCTGTGGAACCAGAATTTCCAGATTCAGAGGCTGACAGTGCCTCAAGTCTGAACTGTTCTGCCCAGATAGAGACTCCCATTGCAAGTAAGGAGAGTGCAGAGAGTGAAGCTAAAGGTGCAGAGACTGTAACTGTTCCCCCCAGGAAGACTGGTCGAGCTGTAAAACCAGTAGTGCGCCTCAGCTATGATTCCCCTGGGAGGCCTGTGGATTTGTCTCTCAATGTGGTCCATAAAAGAGTGTATGTGTCCCACAGCTCACTGCCCAAACTGAGCCTAAGTGCCAATTCCAGGTTAACTGTTCTGCCCTCCAGGTATGGTGCCCCTGTCTCATCTAGCCCCAAGTGCAGGAAGTGATAACCTGAAGTTGTATAGTAGTGTGTGTAAGTTACCTATGTAAAATGTATCTGATGTAATTCAAAATAGGTATAATGACATGAAACGTACATAATATGTATAGTAATGGTTAAGTATGCTGACTGATATATAAAATGTGATTGGTATAACATGTTGATAGTATAAATGTATGATATTATTTGCAGTTGAAATTATTGTAAAGGTACACCCTTGATGCGTTTTTTCCAGGCCAGGAAGGGTGTAACCCCACCCTATAAATGGGGGTTCCCGGAAGGTCTTCCAAGTGCTTGTTTAATTGCTCACGGTCTGGTTGGTGTTCGGCGCCAAAGCCATTTTAATGCTGTTACCAGTGAGTGCTTTTAAAGCCTCCATGTACTGTCTCTTTAAGTGCTGCCTGCTTGCAGTCCTGCAGTAATTAGTTTAATGGGGGGCCTGTGTGTTTCTATGCCCGAGTCCTGCCTGGGCTGCTGTCTAAGTGCTCCATTTCTGCCATCACTAAATGCGCAGAGGGAGCCCTTCTGAAAGATGTAACTCATTGCTGGAAATCATTTAGAATAGTGATGAAAATGTAGTTTGTTCTAACCTGCCTTCCTTGCAGCACAGACTATTTCTGTTTGCTCCACCATTTTGGTCCTGAACTGCCGAATTGGACCAATCGGGTTCTAAGGACTCTAAAATGGAGCCTGTCAGAATGGAACTAATGGAGCCAGACTCTGGGAATTGCAGTTTTGGACTATTGGTGCCCTTTTGCACCAACGGGGGAGTGTGTTGTGACTAACAGCAGAACCAGCCAATTGGACCTTTTGGATCTAAGGGAAATCCCCTGAACTGTCTGCTGGCAAGCCAGATCTGTGTGGGAAGCTGAGAGAGAAGGAACTTGTCTAGTTTGAGCGATCGTGTTGCACAGTAGTTCGCGCAGGAGAACCGTGAAAGGCCTGAATTCTGGCCTGCTAGCCTGACTTCTTCCCCGAGATGGAGAAGAGGACTTTTTTGGACTGAATCCGAATTTGTAGAGAACAAAGCAAGCTGCTGATTTATAACCAGGTTCACCCTGTAGAAGACTGAGGATTTTGCTGAATGTGATCGGCCTGTCAGGAACTTTAGCTAATGTAGTGCTCCCAGGTTTAGCAGTGATTTTGCGATCGGGACCAAGGAGTCATCTGCCTGGTACAGTAAACGTTCTTTACATGTGAATGTGCTATGTGCTGGAAGGGGATTGTGATCGGATCTCCCCTTGCTGTAAACTGTGTGCTAATTGCTGGAAGCTGTTCCCAGCTGCATCCGCTTGCTTTCAACGGTCTTGTCTTGCTACCTGCTCCTTCTGGCAATCCAGAACACCCATCATCCCTCCTGTGTTCAGCCTGGGTACTGTGAGTAGTTATCAGGGTAGCTCCCTGCAACTTTTCTTAAATCAAAGTGCGTCATCTGATTGTCTTGTGCTTTTCTTCCCACGAACTGAGCCGTCCGACTCCGGATTACAAATTGTGTGTGTGCATGTTATTTTTTCCATCACAGTGCCCCAACCAGCTGCATTGCCAGACTACACCACGCAATGGTCCTGGCTAGCCTTTTCCCCATCCTGGGTACCCAGAGAATGTGACTGAGTTGGACTCTAAGTGCATGCACAGTAGTGTGATTATTAATGTGTTTTAAGCCAATTAACCTGATTCTTCCCCCTCCTTGTTATAGTCCCCCTGAATAAGTCAGATCTGGTTTTTCTGCAATTTACATTGACCGTGGTGTCAGTTTATGTTGAAGGTATTGCATTGTTGCTTTTGTACTGCATCACCTTATTTTACAGGGGGTCCCCAGAGTCAAGCTGAAGGAAGCAGTACTGGGGGTAAGTGCTAAATATAAGTATGTGTACCAAGCCTATCTGGGGTGTTGGGAAGGTGCATATAGTGTATTGTATGGGCCACTAGTAAGAGACAAGGAGGGGGTCACAGTGTCTCAGAGGGCTGTGACCTGGTTATTCAGACCAATACCAACCCAGACCTTTGGGTGCAGGCACCCATCACTGAACCTAGTCCCCTTAACCTGTTGGTAGCCAAGCAGGCAGGGGTAGTAGCCCAAGGGATAGCGCCACCTAGGGGTCACACAAGTATTCAGTGGTTTCAGTGCAGTGCTTCTCTGTGAACTTTAAGTTCCTATCACAATTGTTGATGTACAGTATGAATTCACACAACGCTCTCACTATTCCATTCCAGAGGCACAGCGTATCATCTGTAGAGCATACTCATAGGTACACTTTCTGTAGCCATCTCTTGATTTTAGAGCAAGCACCACTAATGGTAACCGCCGACAGAACAGAAATGTGTTATGCTAGACAGAAAAAAATATTTTTCCAGTCAGTAAAGCAGAGATCAGTTTGCATATATAAAATCTGCATGAGGTTATGAAGAAAAGAACACACTAAAGAAACAGAAAAATGGGGGAACGCTAGTTTCACTGTACCATGAAATTTTTATTTTTAATGATAAGTCAGAGTGTTTTAGACTTTCTGAAAATGAATGGTGAAAGGCTGACACTTATGCACATATTTATATACACTGCAAGACTAATCACTTTGTGTTTCTCACTAGTTATAAGCTGGAGTCACGGGTTGGTGATGTAGGTTGCCATGGCAACCACAGGCACTATTTATAGTTGTCAGTTTCCAACCACAGATTGCTCTGACCTCTGAGGAAGGTATCACTGTGCCGAAATTTCAGCACACACGTAAGGCGTCAGTGTACGTGGTCATGTTTGATCTCCCTTCGGCCGGCAGCTTACCTCCATGGCTCCTTAGCAACGGAGGAGTGCCTGCATTAAATAATGGCTGAGATTGAAGTACAGAATGCATGAATGAATGTGTTTGCTCTTAAAAGAAAAACATTGTCATTACCAGGTAATTGAGCCAAGAAAACTAAATGGGATACTACAGTGGCTGAATGGTGGAACTGTGATAACCAGCATGTTTTTTCCACACCACATTTTATGTTTATGAATGAACTAAAGAAGTAAAACTTCAGTCTGGTAAGACTACAAAAAATAATATTTTTGTCTCCTGGCATTTATTTATGAGATGATGGGCACAGACACACTGTACTAGAAACAGAAATTGTTGGCAGATGAGGACCGCTAAGCCTATCCAGTCTGCCAGTAGGCCCTATACATTGTATGTGGCCACTGACCCTATGTGATCAATGGCTTTTCATCACTCCCTCCCCCTCAAACTTCCCTTGTGCCTGTCCCAGGCATGCTTAAACCCCTCCACTGTGCTTGCTCCCACTACCTCCTGTGGCAGATTATTCCAAGCGTTGACTACCCTTTCTGTGTAGATAAACATCCTCATATTACCTCTTAATCTACCCCCTTCCAATTTCATATTGTGCCACCTTGTTCTAGTACTTTTTCTACATTGGAAAAGGTCCCCCACCTGCACCTTGTTTATGCCCTTGAGGTACTTGAAAATTTCAATCATGTCCTCCCGCTGTCTCCTCTCCTCCAGTGAGTACATATTGAGATTCCTTAGTCTCTTCTCAAATGTTTTGTGGTGCAAGCCCTGCACTATCTTTGTTGCCCTTCTCTGGATAGCCTCCACCTTATCTATGTCCTTGTGCAGGTGTGACCTCCAGAACTGCACACAGTACTCCAGGTGAGGTCTTACCAATGTTTTATGCAATGGCATCACCACCTTCTGCCGCTGCGCATTTTGTGAGGTAAACTAGTTTACATGACTGCACCGCGCTATAGTGCACCCTCCCCATATAGCCCCAGGAACCTTTAAAGAAAGGTTTTGCATGAGCTCAAACAAAATTTGTTCCACCAATACAAAAAATTCCCTTCCGTATAGTAGATGCACTGGTATTTTATGAACACTGTGTGTAAGCCCCCATCCCTGGCCTAGGTGATTTTGAGTATGATAAACAGTTCTCAGGGAAGGGTGCACAACAGAAACACATAGCTTTCATATTTCTATGTCAACAGGTCTGAGAGTGGGGGGATTTCTTGAGTGTTGTGCTGTGGCACAGGTCCTGTCTGGATCCAGTTTCCTCATGGACCCATCAGGCCAGGGGTTAAACTGGGCAAGAACCCACAGGAACTCAGTTTCACCACCTCTTAAAAAACTGTATGACAGATCCACCACCTCTGTCATTTTCTCCATTCACTACTACAGGAGAGTTCCAGCACCTAGAAATGACAGTTCCACCACCTAGAAATCTAGATTTGAGAGTTGCCCCACCTAAACAATGTAACCACTGCATCAGGTCATTACAGGGCTTGTCTGACATCCATCCAGTCCCAAGACAATCTTCAGCTGCTGTTCCTCTCCGGTCATTCTCCACTGCTTGAGAGTAAACTGAGTTAGCACATCACAGACAAGGCTAGAAGCAAAGCTGAGGAGCAACAAACATACTCAGACTTGCTCATATAGATTGCTTCAGTTAAGTTGCTTTGTGGTACGACAGCATCCATCTCGGTGCACAATCTGAACAAATGACTTTGTGGTGCTACAGTACCTGTCTCACATTCCCTATAGCAATTGACTCTGTGGTGCTACAGCACCTTTCTCACCATTAGAATGGGCCCTCGGCACTGACATGCAGCCCCCCCTGCACTTCCCTCCAACATGGGAATTACATTTTCCACTCCTGAAAAGTCAGATACAAGCACCTCCACAAGGGTGGGTAGGAACATTGTGGATCACCACTCCTGTCCTCACCTGTTCCCTCAGATACAAAGGTATGGATGTTCAAACAAGAGCCCACAGTCCTATCAGTCTGCTGCTAAGCTAGCACTCAACTCCAGCTTTCTTCTTTCTCAACCAGTTGCAGCTCACTCCGGGGCTTACCCGCAAGGGGCGATTCATCGTGTTTTTCTGGCTTCTCTCTTCTTGGTTGTTTGTATGTGAGTATGCTCAATAACTAATATTTTCTGTAACATGTATGCTACTTTAATGGTTTGTGTTTAAATAAATTACTTGTTACCTGCTACGGACTACTCTTGAGTCTTGTGTACTGCTCCACTGTTTCCTTTTGTCATTCCCCACAAGGGTTCATCACTCAGCTCCTGGCGCAATGGCATAACCCCCTTGGGGAATCACCCTCACTGAGGCTCCCTGGGGACAAACTACCATTGACCTAAAATAACTACTGGTCTCTGCCTTTACATTCTTGAGCTACTTCCACAAGCTTACTAGAAACCTTAACCCTTTACTGGTTACCAATTTGTAAATAAATAACTTTACTAACTTTACACTATATATACTGCTCTAAAGCTATTTACACTACTGACCTTTGGTAATGACATCCTCCCCCTAGTGGAGTGGAGGCACTACACATGTTTTAAAATCTACAAGGAATTCTAATATTTGTATCTCATCTAAAAAAGAGAAAAATTAATAAATGTTAATAGAGTCAATATAATATCAATGCATTTATGCACATGAACTATAGTGGACAAAATCAATTCAACAGCCATTATATGCAGAGCTATGAAAAATAGCAGTTCTAATTCATTAGGTCAAAAGTTTCAAAGAAAAGAGAGTGCAATCTCTGTAATTTCTTCATTTCAGCCCCATTTCATAATGGTGCTGAACTAGAATATCTAACATGTATTCCAACTACTCCTGGAGAAGTTTGACCCTATCTCCCTCTCTTTGTTTTCATTTCACTTGTTCAGTGTCTGTAAAAAATTGTACCATTGTACCTGGGTTGCCAGTGTGGGAGCACATTACTCTATCCATTGGGCCATAGGACGGCCCCAGGTTTAAAAGTTATCCATCCTGCCAGCCCAGTGGAGTGGAGGGCAGAGGTGCTGTACATCTCACCTCCTGCCTTGCCGGTGACCCATGTTTGTGAGTGGACTCAGATTGTTGGGGGTCGGTGGGGGAAGGGGAGATGTGCGGGTCTCCATGTGTGCACACTGACATGCGCGCCCTAGCAATGGGGAAGGGGGACAAAGAAAATGGAAAAGGGACACTAGTAGGTTTCATGAAGGCCTGGCTGCACTCCGAACTATGGCACCACCCCAGGTTATCTGGATTATTCACCGAGGTGGGGGAGGACAGCTCTCCCCACCATGGGGGGAATCCTTGGGGGAATCTGCCTGGGGGAGGACCTAGGTCGGAGAACCACATGGTTAAAAGTGGAATCGAGCCCTCTCAAGTGAGAGAGCAGAAACCCTGCCTGCTAACCACCCCCAGAGAAAAGAAATATGGAAGTTATCCATTCAACCATACACAATTTCATATAGTAATCGCCTTATCAACCTAGTTCCCTGTTAACGAAGGGGTCCCTCAGGGATCTATCTTGGGTGCACTCTTGTTTTCTGTCTTTGTAAACTTATTACCATCTAATGCAATAATGTACACTCTACTATATGTAGATGATCTAACCGTGTACACCAGTTCAAACTCCACAGCTGATATTTCTCAGATAAATGCTGATTCTACAAATCACAGCATTGGTTCCGCACAAACAAACTGGTCCTAAACACTAAAAAAACTATTTAGCTATAAATATTAGCTGAATAATCAAGACAATGATCTGCAGGTCCTTCATGTGTGAAGCACTTCCACTGAACAAGTATCTTACTTCAAATACTTGGGTGTCTACTTTGATCCTAGCCTCTTCTTTAGTGAGCACATTGCATAAACACGTGAATCTTTTTACCTGAAACTGGGTCAGCCTATAGACTCATAGAAACATAGAATTTGATGGCAGATAAGGACTGCTTGGCCCACCTAGTCTGCCCATTTCCCTACCTAATGGATAAGCTGCAGATCCTAGTTAACCAACAGCCTACTTCCTTCTACCCCCCACTAGAATTGCCTTATGTCTGTCCCATGCATTCTTGAATTCTCCCACTGTTTTTGACTCTATGACCTCCTCAGGAAGGCCGTTCCATGCATCTACAACCCTCTCTGTGAAGAAATACTTCCTCACATTACCTCTGAGTCATCCCCCCTCTATCTTCAAATTGTGCCCCCTTGTTCTTGCACACCTCTTTTTCTGAAAGAAACTACCCTCTTGGACTTTGTTGATTCCCTTGTGGTATTTGAAAGTTTCTATCATGTCCCCCCTCTCCCTCCTTTCCTTGAGGTTATACATCTTAAGCTCCTTTAGTCTTTCTTCATATGTCTTCTGGTGCAGACCCTGCACCATTTTGGTGGCCCTCCTCTGGACAGCCTCCACCCTGTCTATGTCTTCGTGGAGATGGGGTCTCCAGAACTGTACACAGTACTCCAGATGTGGTCTTACCAACTGTCTGTACAGAGGGCCAACAACTTCTTGTTTTCTACTGGTGATGCCTCTCCCTATGCATCCCAGTATCCCCCCGACCCTCCTTACTGCCTTATCACATTGCTGGCCCACCTTTAGGTCATCTAACTTTAGGTTGACTCAAACTTTATCTGACCCAGGAAGCCACAGTTGTGCCCAGCCTCTTGTTGTTTTCTGACCTGTGAGCATGTCATTCTAAAGCACCATGTCTTTGCTCTCCAGGTGCATCCCCTCCTTGTTACTGACTTTTTTTTATTCATTATTGGGGCTGTGTATTTCCATGTTCTTGCATCTCACTTCCACAGTGTGTCATCTTCAACAATTATGTACATGCAGCAGCTCTGCAATGCGTCACCTGCTCACCCTTATAGGTATTATATAAATCCCCCAAAGTCCTGTTATCCTTATTGTACATACCTGGACACTTTTGGAAACATGTTTCTGAAATATTATGTTAATATAACCAGATTCAACCAAAAAGGGTGGGGGTGCTCAAAATAAGGACAGACGAGAAGTTCCTTCACTGGTGCTGTTCTTTTTTTTTGTTTGTTTCTTACATAGGCCATAATCTCAATGTTTCACATATATTTTATATGCTTCCTCAGGAGAATGCCTTATGTCCTAAAATAATGATACATAAAAAATATTGTAATCATCCATCCTTCCCAACTGAAATTATACAACAGATGAAACATAATGTTAATGAACTCACTCTCTCAGTTGCCCGCAAGTGCATTCATTGCAT
Source organism: Neoceratodus forsteri (assembly GCA_016271365.2). NCBI lineage: Eukaryota > Metazoa > Chordata > Ceratodontiformes > Ceratodontidae > Neoceratodus > Neoceratodus forsteri. The sequence goes on from CM057456.1 coordinate 1,731,771,351, forward strand.
ACCCAACGCTACAGTATATTAGTTTTAAGTGTCCCTAAAAACAATAAGAAACAATTACTAAAAAATTATTACTCATCATATGTGCATAAATACGAGCAATAGTATTTCATTTACAACATGAACAAGTTGAAACACATATTCATTTATTTATCAGTTATAAGACCACAATACTTGTATTATTGACTTCTAATTGCCACTTAAACCAATAACTGAAATGGATCGCTATACTCAATCCACTCCTCTGTGCCATCTCTCTAAAGCTGAGATATTTCTAATTTCTGTAATCACTGCAATTATCTTGTTGCTGTTGTAATGCTTTGTAAGTGTATACATGTCTCAACATGAATAACAATAGCTAAATTTCAACAGTAATTAGTTTAAAAAGATGGTTACCGTAGCTTGGCATTACTCTCTGATGCACATGCAGCATGAATAATTTAATAGTTATCTTGTTCCTTAATAAGATACACAGATACATAGACACTGTTGGCAGATAAGGGCCTACGGCCCACTCAGTCCTGCCATTTGAGCTTATAAAGTTCCCTTCGTTTTCTAGAAGTCTGTTTCCCTAACCCTGACCTCCAGAATTCCCTTGTGTCTATCCCATGCATTCTTAAATGCCATGATTGTTTCAGCCCCCACCACTTCCTCTTGCAGGATATTCCACTTGTCCACCAACCTTTCTGTGAAGAAATTCTTCCTCACGTTTCCTCTGAATCGGCCTCCCTCCAACTTCACCACATGCCCTCTAGTTCTGGAACATTTTTATTGCTGGAAAATAGTGTATTCCTGCACCCTTTTCCTCCCTGTAAGGTACTTGTATGTCTCTATCATATCCCCTCTCTCCCTCATCTCCTTCAGGGAGTACATATTGAAGTCCTTCAGCCTGTCCTCAAAGGACTTGTGATGCAATCCCTGTACCATCTTTGTTGCCCTCCTCTGAACCTTCTCTACAAAATTTGAGCACGGGTCCTTGTGTGGTTTTGAACCCACAATCCTAGCCATACAAGTCATGTGCTCTGTCCTCTGCACCACTTCAATAGCATAAAAGGCTGCAATAGCACAATAAGGTTGCAATCTAAAAATAAAGTAATGGTATTTAAAAAAAAATGCGGTACCACAGCAAACTATCAGTTGCTGATGATAAAATTTCAGCCATTTAAGTGTTTATACCAATTTCTCAATGCTATCAATGTGTTTACCACAATACAACTATTTACTGTAGTGATTTCTTTGTTTTCTCATTTTCTCAGAGGCTTTTCTAAGCTGTAATAACAAGCAGTGAATTTTCAAATGGCTGTAGTAAATTTTTCATAATGTAATGAAACTAAGCTTCTAAGGCGCTGTAATGTTAATGTACGGCTATTGGCAACATCAGAAAACAGTGCTTTAACTAAGTATGCTATTATACAGCAGTCTGCTCCATATATTTTTTTCTTTTTCCAAAAACTTCTAAGACTAAAAGAACTTCTTGCTCTGAAGCCCCTACCTGATGTGCACACCTGCCAGGAGACGCCAAACTCTAACTGCTCAAAATTTTTTTAAAAGTCAAGACGCTTTATCTAGTCATCTCACTCTGATCTGTGACATCATTCAGAGCGAGATGAACTATCAGCATGTTGTTTCCAAGGCAATGTAGTGGATTTACAGACATGCGTTCTGGGAGAAACAGAGGACTTTAAAAAAAATTGTTTCACCTTTTGTTGTATTTTACCAGACATGCGCTCTGGAAGAAACAGAGGACTTTAATATGTTTTGGTTCACCTTTTCTTGTGTTTTACCCATATCCAAGTCTCTGATTAATCGCCTCAAATTTATAAAATGATAAACAAATATTCATGAAGGCATAGAAAAAAGTTGTGAACTTTTTTGTTCGTTATTTGTAACAATCATTCCCCATCTAAAGAGTAGATGGTCAATTGACAGTGGGTGAATCAGCTTTTAATATTAAATAATAAAAAATGTAAACAAAAATACAAAAAAGAATAAACAAACATATGAATAATGTAAATATTTTTACTTTCTATATGGTACATATTCAAACTAGTTTATGATGTTATCAAATATTAATAAAGCAGAATATGGGCCACAGAAAACAGCAAAAAATGCTATGACCAGTGATTTTTACACTACATATCAGTTTCATCATATTCTGTACAACTGCCTATGCTTATAATTATTAATTAGGCTAGATGAAGGCCAGGTTCAAAATTGCTCAGCAGCTCCCTAATAAAATAATGTATTATATTAATGCTGATCTATTTTACATGCCACATGTTTTATAGAAACATAGAATTTGACAGCAGATAAGGACTAAGCTGCCATACATTTGACCATTCTTCTAACCTTGCCAAGTCCCTTTTCATCCTTTCCACCCCACCTTGTGCATCAACTCTGTTGCAGATCTTTGTGTCATCTACAAAGAGACATACTTTTCCTTCCAGTCCCTCTGCAATGTCGCTTATAAAGACATTGAAGAGGACTGGTCCTAATACTGAACCCTGCGGTACCCCACTAGTAACCCCTTTCATCAGAGTGGACTCCATTTACTATTACTCTCTGTGTCCTATTTTCCAGCCAATTTTTTACCCAGGCTGTCATCTTGGGACCCACTCCCAGGCTAGCTAACTGTATATTAATCTTTTGTGTGGGACTGTGTCAAATGCCTTGCTAAAGTCTAGGGTAGGCCATGTCTACAGCCCCTCCTGATCTACTACTTTGGTCACCCAGTCAAAGAAATCTATCAGATTTGTCTGGCATGACCTTCCTGCTGTGAATCCATGCTGCCTTGGGTCCTGTGCCCCTCTGGCCTCTAGATACTTGACAATTCTTTCCTTCAGAAGTGATTCCATCATTTTCCCTACCACTGAGGTTAAACTAACAGGTCTGTAGTTTCCTGCTTCTGCCTTGCTCCCACTTTTGTGAAGGGGAATCACATCTGCCCTCCTCCAGTCCTCGGGTACCACCCATTCTCCCATGATTTGTTAAACAGGGTAGTCAGTGGTGTCACTAATTCTACCCTTAGTTCTTTTAGAATTCTAGGATGAATCCCATCAGGCCCCATTGCTTTGTCCACCTTCAGTTTTAAGAGTTCTTTCAGAACCCTTTCTTCTGTAAATGGGCTGGTATCAACCTCTGTATCCAGTGTGTTTCTACTGTTTGTTCTAGGTACCCCCCCTTCCTTTGTAAATACTGAGCAAAAATATTTGTTTAGTATCTCTGCCTTTTCACAGTCTCCTCTGCCCACCCTCCCCCTTTATTAAGCCTCACTATCCCTCCTTGGTCTTCCTTCGCTCCTGATTTACCTATAAAGGTTTTATCCCCCTTCTTAACTGAGTTGGCTATCTTTTCCTCGGTTTGGGCCTTTGCTGTTCTGACTGCCTTCCCAGCTTCCTTTTGCTTTAACTGATACAGTTCTCTGTCCTGCTCCTTCTACGATTCCTTGTACTTCCTGAAAGCTTTATTTTTCTCTTGAACCTTCACTGCCGCTTCCTTTGAGAACCATAGTGGTTTCTTACATCTTATGTCTGTCCCATGCATTCTTGAATTCCCCCACTGTTTTTGACTCTATGACCTCCTCAGGAAGGCCGTTCCATGCAACTACAACCCTCTCTGTGAAGAAATACTTCCCCACATTACCTCTGAGGCGTCCCCCCCTCTATCTTCAAATTGTGCCCCCTTGTTCTTGCACATCGCTTTTTCTGAAATATGCTACCCTCTTGGACTTTGTTGATTCCCTTGAGGTATTTGAAAGTTTCTATCATGCCCCCACCTTTCCTCGAGGCTATACATCTTAAGCTCCTTTAGTCTTTCTTTATATGTCTTCTGGTGCAGACCCTGCACCATTTTGGTTGCCTACCTCTGGACAGCCTCCGCCCTGTCTATGTCTTTGTGGAGATGGGGTCTCCAGAACTGTACACAGTACTCCAGATGTGGTCTTACCAACTGTCTGTACAGATGGCCAACAACTTCTTGTTTTCTACTGGTGATGCCTCTCCCTATGTATCCCAATATCCCCCCAGCCCTCCTTACTGCCTTCTCACATTGCTGGCCCACTTTTAGGTCATCTGATATGACTACCTCCAGGTCCCTTTCCATTTTTGTTGTTGTCTGTATCTCATCCCCCATTGTGTACTCTTCCTCTGTTTTTTTGTTTCCCAGGTGCATTACTTTGCACTTCTTTGCATTGAATCTAAGCTGCCATACATTTGACCATTCCTCCAACCTTGCCAAGTCCCTTTTCATCCTTTCCACCCCACCTTGTGTATCAACCCTGTTGCAGATCTTTGTGTCATCTGCAAAGAGACATACTTTCCATTCTAGTCCCTCTGTAATGTCACTTATAAAGACATTAAAAAGGACCGGCCCCAGTACTGAACCCTATGGTACCCCACTAATAACCCTTCTTTCTTCACTGTGGATTCCATTTACTATTACCCTCTGTGTCCTGTTGTTCAGCCAGTGTTTTACCCAGGCTACCACCCTGGGACCCACTCCCAGGCTGGCTAATTTGTTTATTAATCTTTTGTGTGGGACTGTGTCAAATGCCTTGCTGAAGTCTAGGTAGGCCATGTCCACAGCCCCTCCCTGGTCTACTACTTTGGTCACCCAGTCAAAGAAATCAATTAGATCTGTCTGACATGACCTTCCTGCTGTGAATCCATGCTGCCTTGGGTCCTGTGCCCCACTGGCCTCTAGGTATCATCCAGGTCAACCAAATCAGGGTGCATCATGAAATTAAATATTTTCTATGATGTTCATCTACAACTGTTCTAGTTAATGTCTCTGTTGAGTCCAAAAACTAGATTCAAGGCATCTAGTTGAAATATCCACTTAGTTTCACCTTGCTCCATGAGTTTTTTAAAACTATCACCTCTGTCTGGTGGACAGACCCCAAAACCGAAGCGAGGCACCAGTCTGCTTCTGAAAAATGGTCTGATACTGTACTGGTGTAAAGATTCTATTTCTAATATTTGATTTATGCTCCTGTATCCTTTGTTTTAATGCATGAGTAGTTTCTTCAACATATATTTTATCACATGGACACTGCAGGATTTAAACAACCCCCACAGCGTCACATGTTATAAACTGCCTTATTGGGCATTCCTTGTTGGTGAATGGGTGTTTAAAAACAGTTTTTTTACTTGTGTGTGCACAGACAGAACATCGTCCATGTGGTACCATGCCAGAGATAGGGGGACCCAGTAAAAGTTGTATACCTTCTTTTTTCTTTCCTGTGGATGTATTCTGTTAACCAATTTGTCCTTAAGCGTCTTAACCTTTTTTTACTGACACTAGCAGTGGTCTGGTAAATATATTGTGATTATCTGGATAATTTTTTATTATATGCCAATGATTATTCACAATTTTTCTGATTTCCTTCATTTTGTGATTATATTAGACACTAAAAACAGCCCTGGGGTCTGTTCCAGTGTCCCTGGTACTCTGCAAAAGTACATCTTGTGTCAATCCTTCTGTTCGTCTCTCTGCCTTAATGAGTATCTTGTTACTATATCCTCTGTTTCTAAATCTGGAAATGGCTCACCCTACTTCCCTATTACTATCTTCATTCATTGTACAATTTCTGCGTATCCTTAATAATTGTGAACAGAGGATGCTCTGAATCAGTTTCACAGAATGGAAACTCTGAGCATGCAAAATTGTATTTCTAGCAATTTCTTTTCTGTATAAAGTGGTGATGAGACCTTGACCACCAAATTTGACTAATACATCCAGGTATGGAATTTCTTCCCTACTTGAGTTGATTGTGAACTGTATGTGTGGTGAACATGTATTTAAATAGGCAAAAAAACTTCTAATTCTATGATATATCCGGTCCATATCAAAAACAATTACCTATGTATCTTTTAAAAAGTTTAATGTGTACATAATATGGATTCGTCTCACTGCTAAGTATGTGTCTGTTTCCATATGAGTTCATAAAGGCATTAGCATAGCTGGGAGCCATGGCTGAATCCATGGCAGTGCCACATTTTTGTTCAAAATAACTTTGCTCAAACTTGAAATAATTTTTTGACAAAATAATATCTGCCAGCAATGCAAATGTCCTTGTCTGTGGATGTCCAAAAGGATCTCTGGCATCTAGTAGGATGCTCATTGCATCTACCCCATTCATCATCTGGTATTGGCAAGGCAAGGGCAATGCAAGGCAAATTTTATTTTTCAGGCACCCAATCCCTTAGGCTCTGGGTGCCATACAACAAATATATAAATAAGCAATAAATAAATCACACACAATAAAACAAAAATACAGCAATAATACATAAAACACAGGCAACAGCAAAACAGAAAAATAGCCGGCAAAAGAAGGCAATTCCTAAAATAGGGCAATCACTAAAACAATATCTAAAAGACAGTATATTGACGTATATATATCAGAGACATCAAGAGTGACCAAAGTAGCATGCCCTCTTTCTTCCTCAGTCAACACATTTTTTATAATGTTAATAAAGTGACCAGTATCCTTGACATATGTAGAAATATGTTCTACTAATGATTGGAGGTGATAGCTTATTTAGTTAGAAATAGATTTGAATAGACTACCTATGCCAGAAACTATCAGGCAGCCCTGGGGAGCTGTCATGTTTTTATGGATCTCTGATACAGAATAAACAAGCATTTGTCAATGCCGAATGTTGTTGCGCTGGCATTAGCAGTGGGAGTGGCATAGCTAGAGATGCATAGTGTTGTGATTTTGTGAATCTGTCTCAAAAGGTGATTTTGCACATTATGCGCCACAGCTGCGGAAACACGTTTTGGGCAGGCTGTGAAAAATGGCAGCTGGACTGTTGATAAGGAGACGTGCACAAATGCCAGTGGTGAAAATGTGGCATGAAAATATTGCAGATTGAAGTTACAAGGGTGCATGGAAATTGTGCAATGCACGCTTGCAACACAGTCATTGTATGGAGGTTCGGCACCAAATGTTCAACATAGGCATTTTAGGACCTCTGCTCATGAATAGTGTCACCGTCATTTCCTCAAACTGTCCTAAAAACTGATTTCGCACAGCAGCCATGCAATTCTGTGCCGGACGTGCGAAAACACATTTCAGGCAGCTGGAGTGTTCATAAGAAGGTATGGAAAAATGCCAGTGATGAACAGCTGGAGTGAAAGTATTACAGATTCAGAAAGTCATGAACGTACGTGCAAACTGTGCAACACACGCTCATAAAACATTCATTTTATTGACTTTCGGTCCCAAATTTTCAACATAGGCATTTTAGGGCATCTGCTAATGAACAGTATCACTGTCATTTTCATCATGTGTGTCGAACACGGACTTTCCACAGCTACCACGCTATTCTGCGCCGGAACTATGAAAACAGATTTTGGTCAGGATGTGAAAAATGACAGCTGTACTGTTCATTAGGAGGTGCAGAACAATGGCACTGTAGAAAATCTGGGTGAATATTAGAAGTTCTGCGAATGTGCGGCGTCGTGCAATCTACTGCGCTGCGCTAAATAACATGTCATTTAAGCGACATTGTCACCAACTTTCAACACAGGCATTTTAGGACCCTCTGCTCATGAACAGTGTTACTGTCATTTTTGTAATGTGTCCTGAAAACTGATTTCGCACAGTGAACACGCTATTGTGCGCCGAAAGTGCGAAAACACATTTTGGCAAGGATGTGAAAAATGACAGCTGCACAGTTCACAAGAAGGTGTAGTAAAATGCCAAATTTGAGAATCTGGCGTGAAAATATTGCGAATGCGCTAAGTTACGAGTGTGCGTTGCGCAGTTGCCATGCACCTCGTAAAACAGTCATTTTATGGAGTATTGCCACCAAATTTTCAGCACACTAGGATCTCTGCTCATGAACAGTATCACTGTCATTTTTGTAATGTGTTCCGAACACTGATTTCGCACAGTGACCACGCTATTCTGCGCCGGAAGTGCGAAAACACATTTCGGGCAGGATGTGAAAAATGACAGTTGCACAGTTCACGAGAAGGTGTGGTAGAATGGCAGTGTTGAGAATATGGCATGAAATTAGTGTGAATACGCTAACTTACGAGCATGTGTTGCGCAGTTGCTACGCACGCTCGTAAAACAGTCATTTTTTGGATTTTCCCCACCAAACTTGCCACATAGGCTTTTTGAGAGCCCCTCTCATGAACAGTTGCACTGTCATTTCGTTACTCTGTCCCGAAAGGTGATTCCACGCAGTGACTGCGAAAGCACCTTTCGGGACCAAATAACCCCATGACAGTGCAAGAATTCATGAGAAGGAGTCCCATAAACCCCATGTTGAAAATTTGGGGCCCAAATTCCCAAAAATGCCCGAGATATGCATTAAAGTTGAAAAACCCCTATTCATTCCATTACACAGCTTACCGGCATTTCCTCAGTTCGCGGTCGGCTTTGAAGAGTGCAGACGTGTTTGCGGTCCACAGAAGATTGTTGCACCGGACTCTGGAGGTAAGTATGGGGTGAGGGGAGGCAGGGTGCACAGTGGGTATGTGCAGGTGGGGGGAGGGGGGCATCGAGACTATGAGGGACCTTTTCGTTTTACAGGTAACAAAAAAACAGAAAAAAACATTGCGGGACAGTTTTCCTTTTTGCAGGGCATTTGGCATGCTGGGGTGGGCTCCCAGCATGCCACCTAACTGTTTTGGGGGTCAGTTGCCGGCAGGATTGGGCACCCTCGCTCACACAACATGGGGAGGGAGTAATGCACAACGGGTTGGGCACCCCTGCTGACACAGAAAGAAAGCGGGAGGGCGCGAGCCATAGGATTGGGCACCCCTCAGCATTCAACAATTGGGGGTTTATTCTGACGGAAGTGGGCCCCTCGCACTCAGAGATGGGGCGCGAGCCGAGGATTGGGCACCCCTCGGCATTCAACAATTGGGGGGGGTTTATGCCGACGGGAAGTGGGCTCCCCCGTCAGCACACAAAGACGAGGGGGTTAACCGACACCGAAGTCAGCAGACGTTAGGCGGCTGCACGCTCGCCGACCATGCACATAATGGCAGTGAGCACGGCAAGAAAAGGACCGCTGCATCTGACGAGCTTTGCTCGGATTGCAGAGGACCTTTTCTTAGATGTGCTCGCCCCATTATGTAGGCATGGTGTGGCGCCAGCATGCAGGCTGATTGGGCAATGCGGGACGCATGTACTGGTGCGTGCCCTGCATTCGCCGAACAGCAACCGCGCCTCCAACTCCCCACACTGTCGGAAGACGTTGGCTGCACAAGCGCACCAACATAAAAACTGGTATTCAGGGATATCTTTGGATTAGATAATCTCCTTCCCATGATTTCAGACTGTTAGTTAAAACCAGCTCATCTAATAAAGAATCTAACTCTCTTTAAAGTGTCCCTGTAGGGTCTCCTGTTAGTTTGATATTGTTTCTAGAGTCGTCCAGTAGCTTCATACACATATTTATATAGTACAGATAATCCATAATGACTACCCCCCCTTGACAGCTGGTTAGATGATTATACTCTGGTCATCTTTTAAAACATTAAGGGCCCTTCTTTCTGCATGACTTAGATTATTTCTAGTGGGTTCTCTCTCTGCCTCTGTTTTAAAGAGGTTTTATATCTCTGTTCTGACTGTTTTAATATATGTTTCAACTGCTGGATGAATTCTGATTTGATCTGCAGTACTTTAGATAACTCTCTTTTATACTGATCTTCCTGTATGGGTTGGTCTTTAAAAAAGGGCCGTAATCTGATATTTCTAAAGAAATAGTGCATGTCGCATTCTAAATCAAAAGAATTAAAAGTACTGGAAGGTGCAAATGATGGCCCCCTAGACAATATAAGCAGATGCCACATTAATGATTGCTTTTGTGTGATGTCTGCCAAACAAATCCAGGCCCCAAATACCATTTAGATCCACCCCTCAAAAAATACTTTACCTTTTTTGTATCAACGTGGAAATTTGGAGGCCTTCATTAGACACCTTGGGGAACTTGTGTCCAGAATTTCTTGTAAATAACACAATAAATACCAAAGTTATTATTTTTTACATGATGTTTCCCATATAAAGTCTGTTATTCACAGGAGAGAAAAGTTTGCCCTGTACCTTGGTACTCATCACATACAACCACCCCCAAAAAACACTTTACCCTTTTTGTATAAACTTGGGCACTTATAATGGTCTGAAAACCAAAGGAATATATTTACGGTGACTGAAAACTGTGAGTAACGTGCAGACAGCTTTTTTTTTTGTAACTTTATATAGTGGTTAATTAAGATGAATTGTGGCAGCGGTCAATTGCTTGTCATTAGTTAATGTATATTATTATTAGTGCTTTGGGCAATCTCCTGAGGAGATTGCCCAAAGGTTCCCAACTCAACATAAATAACAGCACCTTCTCAGATCTCCAAACCATTGCTGACTGCCTCAACTCCGCCTTCTCTGACTTCAGCGCTGTCCTCCCCAATAACTTCTTTGACCCAGTACCGCCTGCCCCAGCGCCTAATCCTCAATGCCCCGCTTTCTACCTAAAGGTCATTAGCCTGCAGAAAGCCAAATCTTACCTATCCAAAGCCTTCAGCGGCTCCAATCACTGTAAAGACTACTTTGACATGAGAATCCCTCGTCTGGTCCTAGACACCATCCTCTCCCCACTCACAGACCTTCTCAATCACTGCCTGTGTCTGGGACAGTTTATTTATTTATTTATTAAAGTTTGATAATCGTGTAGATCCACTGAGCCCAGAAGGTCCCTTTTTCAGGGGCGACACGGGATAACAATACGTATTATGATACAGAAACAGACAAATTGGGTTGCAGAAATCAAATGTACAAGATTGGAATGCAGGTAACAGTCCTGGTTATCAACAAGTTACTGTTCATGGTAGACTGGCAAGGATACAAAACATAACTAACAGATAAGCAGAATTCAGGTGAAGAGCTATCTAACAGACGGTGGCAAAGGCCGAAAGGTAGGGGATCCTGAGGGGGTCCCTGGGTAAGAAAAGTTCCCAACCACTCGAAAAACAGCAGTCATAACCCCAATTCAAAAAGGCGGTGACAGCTCTTCCCCAAACAACTAATGACCAATCTCTATCCTCCCTCCGCTCTCCAAAGCCCTTGAAAGAATTTTGTCAGATCAACTCACTGAGTACCTGCACACTCACAACCTACTATGCAGGGAACAACATGGATTCCGATATGGCCACAGCACGACTACTGCCCTAACAGAAGTTTCTAACTTCCTTCACTCTGCCCTGGATAAGAGACACCTCACTGGGCTGTTTTCATCGACCTCTCTAAGGCCTTTGACACGGTCTCCCACCCCCTCCTATTGAACACGCTCCAGCATATCGGTTTATCTCCAGGTCCCCTTTCCCGGTTCTCCAGCTACCTCTCCTCTAGGTCCCAATGTGTTAAGATTCACAACACACTCTCTAACACTCAGGCGGCATGCTCTGGTGTCCCCCAGGGCTCTATTCTAGGCCCACTGCTCTTTAGTATCTACCTAAATGCCCTGCCCAACTTCTGCTCAGGTAGTGTACTTCTTTACACAGACAATACAGTCCTCTTCGCCTCCCACCCTGACCCCTCATCACTCCAGTACTCCCTGAAAGACACTTTCAATCAAATTGAAAACTGGTTTACTGACCAAGACTAGTTGTTAACATCAAAAAAAAAACAAGGCTATGCTCTTCGCCCACCACCAAAACAAGGCCAAGGACTCTCCCCTAAAGATCCTCTCTAGCTCACTCCACACTCTGGACCAGGTCCATACCTACAAATACTTGGGCATCACTTTTGATGCTACCCTCTCCGTCCATGCTCACATCAACTTGCTTTCCTCCACTACAAATGCCCACATCAGCCTCTTATACAGACATAAGGACTGCCTGCCTCCATAGGCCCTCTGCCTGGCAGTCACATCCTCAGTCTTGTCTCTAGTGGATTACTAGCTCACAATATACGCAGCCTCTGACCCCACCACACTGAGTAAAATCCAACTGGCAATTAATAAGGCATGTTGGCTCCTCTCCAGAGTGGACAAATGAACCCACACCTGTACCCTTTATTCCCTAACCAATGTCCTCTCTCTCTAGATGAGAGACTCCAATGCCAGTCATGCCTCCTAGCCAAAAAAATCCTACTGGGTTTGACCCCCCCCCCCCGGGGTTACTGTGTCCCTTCTCACAGCCACCTCCACTGTTGCCACTTGCACTGCCACCAAGAATATTTGGAAGGTCCCCAGGGTCAGGACCTCATTAGCACAAAGATCCTTCCCCTTCAGAGCCCCTTCCTGGTACTATGCCCTCCCCCAGGCAGTCACCTCCATTTCCAAGATAGCTCCTTTTAAGGTAGCACTAAAGAGCCACATTCTGACCTCCTGCAATTGTCAGTGTTTCTCACTAGGCTTGGTCCCAGACCCTGCATCCACACCAGATGTCGGTCCCAAGCCTGCCTTGGACAATGTCTCGTCTGAGGCACTACCCTCTATACCACCTTTGAATCCTACTGTGCTAATATGTTAGACTCTATAGAACACTAGCTAATACCTGTTTAGGACTGTTTGACAGTGTCCCACCTGAGGCAGCACCCCGGTTTAGTTCAGTACTTCTCTGTGTTTCACCACTACTGTGCTTTAGCTACTAATTGTATAGGACAGTCCTCTGAAAATGCCAGTGCCTATGAGGCACTAACTGTTAGCAGCCTTTACATAGTACTATATTCTCCTGTGTATATTATCCACTTGTAATCAACTGACCTAACTGTTGTGCTGTACTAGTCTATTAATGTTAATGCTACTATATTTACTCTGTATTTGATGTGGAGCCTTTGGAAATGAGTCTATGACTCAAAGGGTTGTAATTCCTATGTGATCTTAAATAAATAAGAAGCCTATGACTGTATGGGTGAAACACAGAGCGTGAGTTTTAGCCTGCATAAATTGAAAGAAAATAAATTACATTGTATCTACAAGATTTGACTGTGTTTTTGGTGATTTTGGATGTGCCTCTCATCTGGTTTCTTACAGACTAGCATCCCATGGTTGGCAGCAATGACTCTACTTCAGCCAGCATTCATATTGTTTCTGGTGGCTTCTCCTTGCATAGCAGGGACTGTCCTTTTCCTTTTAAGAGAGATAACAGGTTGCTGTGGAGCCATTGCAGGGCAGAGTCCCTTACTGTCCTTCTGATAAAGGGTGTGTGTCTATCTTCAGAGAGGAGAACATGGCTAGGAAATTGGAGAGGGCGACTGAGGCATCAGGGGCAGGCGGTACAGCTGACTAGTAAGTAAGGGTTAGGTCACTATGAAAGATGCCAACATCTGGTTTTGGTAGCTCCCTAAGGAGAAGGACCTTGGGAGGTACTCTGGGCATCATGACTTCACAGACGCAGTAGGCAGGTGTATGGTCAGTGATAGTATCTGGAAAGGTTCCAGACTGAGGAATCCTCTCAGCTCTGCTGGACAGGATCCAGTCTATGAGAGTGTGCTGACCACGATTTGGGGGAGTCTAGTAGGAGATAAAATAAGTTGCATTAGGCTGAGCCCAGAAAGTAGAGGGTCATATAGCTAGGTATTTTCCCCCACCACCCATTATAAGCAGTTAATTTAAACCAACCTTTTTATTAACCACAGTCCTTAATAGGGTCAGCTTGGTACTAAATAAGGCCTGTCGATTCGTTCTAGGAGCTGATAGGCTCACACATACCTGAACCCTGTACTCCCAATCTGACTGGCTCCCATTAAGATAGACTCAAGTACCAGGTATATGCCTACTAGGCATACCTCTCGACTGTCCCTGATTTTGCCTCAAAAATTTACTCTGTCCCTCATAAAAAATGTGTTTCTGTGACCAAAGAGTGGAGGTTGTAAGCAGAAAATAACATCAGACATTAAGTTACAGACTTGTTCTTCCTTGAAAAATGCATTTTAAACTAAGCCCATAATTCTACCAGCTTCCTGACTGGATATCACCAATTGTGAAGGTATGTCCCTGATTGTGGTCCTTTGTCCCTGATTTTTTTTTAAGCCTAGTCCCTGATTTATGAGGCAGGAGGTTGAGAGGTATGCGGCTAGGCGTGAAGGTGCTCAAGGTCTCCCCTTCCCCACACGCTATCCAAAACCTCCTGCACCCCATCAAAAACCAATACTCAACTAGGCATATGGCTAGGAAAGTACTATCTGTACCTTTCTGTAAAACCAGCCAGGCCCAATGCTCCTTTGCCTACAGAGCACCACTCTGGTTAAATGAGCTGCCTGAATCCCTGCTGAGCCTAGTTAACAAAAAGTCCAGTTCAAGACGGGGCTGAAAAAAGTTCACTCATCAGGCTCCAGTTGTGACTGCTATCAGACCTAACAGGGTGGCCACTCAATACTACTTTAGTACAGACTTCATAAGTATTATCTAGTATTTATGTAGCATTACACCCTGATGTTTTTTTGTCTGCTGCTGTATTCCCTGTAACTCACAGTGACAAGGGTTGGTTCTACTGTATGTACTGTATCTGTTCAAGCTATGTAACTACTATCTATGGAGAGGAACCTTTGTAAATGAGCTCTTGTGCTCAATTGTGTATTTAAATAAATAACATTAATATAATCCAAGAGGTAAGTAAGATCATTTATTCAACCAGAAGGGGGGATATAGGAATACACCAGCTGGATTTACTTTGTATTGCCCGGAAGGAGGATGCGTTTGCAAGAACTTGCGGGCCAAAGGGGAGGGATGATCATGTTGTACTAAGGAAACAGTAAGGTAACTTTTGAAATTTAAGAGTAGGACAACCCCATGTTTCTGGCCTGGTGGGTCTAGTCTAATTAGATTAAAACCAGGGGGTGCACAAGCAGCATCTGAGACTGAAGGGTTAAACCAGGTCTTGATCAGGCCAAAAATATCTAGTTTACAGTGACCCACCCAGGTAGTAAATTCAGCCAGGTTAGATAGCAGACTTTGGATGTTCAAATGTGCAATTTTAAGGCCATTTGTGTTTTGCCAGGCATGGAGAGCTAAGTAAAGAGGCGGCACATCCAGAATTAGGTTCCATGTCCCCCACTTGGTCAATAAGCAGGGTTGGTAACCAGACAGGATGGATCACATCCAGTCGCCCAAAGCAGGCAAGGGGACAACACAATTTAACCTTTACAAAATGAGACAGGAGCAAAATCACTTACCTCTTAAAAAGCCAGGTAGGTTGCAGAGGCCTAGCACAGGATGCAATGTTGTTAGAGAACAAGCACTTAACTAGGGGGTCACTAGGAAGACAAGCACAGAAATACCACTTTTAGAGGGATTACGAGGACAGACCAAACAAAGCTTTTTAGTATTACCCAGGAGGAGATTAGAACTGAATGCAAAAATTCACAGGAAGGCATGTTAGGAAGGTCAGACTCACAGAGGATACAGTTAAATGAGTTTGAAAATATAGCATTAGATGTCCATTGTTAGAATCAGGATGATCTATTCTGAAAAAAAGTTTATAATTCAGGAGGGAGTCAAGTTGAGGATGGAAGATTTAAGCCAGGACTCAAGAGATCCCAAGGATGTCTAGTGAGCAATTAACAAACCAGGCTTTAAGCACTACCATGTTGGCTATAAAGCTTCTGATATTAAAGAAAGTAATATTAATACCCTTTTGGTTATGCCAGATAGGAGATGTGGCTTGAGAGGGGTGCATTGGCCAGGATTAAGTTCAACATCACTAGCCAGACTCAGACCCAGAATCACTAGCCAGTAAAGGAAGAGCTTAGTTACCAATTGATGAATTTGGAGCACCCAGGAGGCACAACAATTTTTGTCCCAGTTCTTCCCCTTTTCTCCTCCCTCTTCCTCCTCCACCTGTTCTGCTACTTTTCCTCCCCATCCCCTTTCTTAATTGCTATCACAACCTCATTTGCTGTCTCCCTCCACTTTCCAGTCTTACTCCCTCAGCTGCTTTATTGAAAAGTTTTAAGATCCTCATCCCCTAGCTGACCAAGTGGCGTGGAGGGCTAAGGTGATGAATGCCTTACCTCCTGCCGTTCCGGTGACCCATGTTCAAGAACGAGAATGGGTTACCTGGGGTCAGAGGTGTGAGAGAGGACTAAGTATCCCAGGGATTGCTTTTCTCTCTGGAAGAGGGGCAGCCAGTCATCTAGGCCTCTAACTGCCATTGGATGGAGACCCCTGGTAGTTCAGGTTTTGAGTGGCTCTAAGTGCAGGGCAGGGCAATTCTGCAAAATGTGTGCACCTCCACATGCATGTGCTGATGTGTCACCATGGCAGGGATCTGGGAGAAAAGGGAAAAGTGGGACGACAGGCTTAATAAAGTCCTTCCCACTCATTCGCGGCTCCCGGCCCCACTCGACTTGGGAGTCCTGAATGCGTTGACTGTGGGGGGGGGGCCCCCTCTCCTGGCCCTGTTATGGGGGGAATCCATGGGAGACTTCACCTTGGGTCAAGAGAAGTGTGCGATAGTCACAAGGAGTAGGGACAGGACTGAGTGAGCTACTCATATTCCCAGAAAAGGTAAAAAGCTTTATGGAGAAAAAATAAGATCCTCATCCCCTGCCCCTCCCATAACCCTCCCCTACTCATCTTGGTAATCATACTCACTCAGATCTTCTGATGCATCCCTCCTCCATGGTCACAAGTGCTCCATCAAGGTGGGTCAATAGGCCTTTTCCATCTTCGCCCCAAAGTTTTGGACTTCTTGCCCACTTAGCACCAGTAGCTTTTTCTCATACAAACTCTTTAATGGAGCACTCTGGAAATACTTAAAAGGATTGCTTCTGCTCCTGTAGCTTCCAGACATTCCTCTCACACTGTGGTTGTATTTGTGTAGTCACTACACTTTTATGTTCAGCTAGGTAACTCTCCCCTGGGGACATTTACTTTATGCACGTTAATTGTTTGTGTTCTTAAACTCTCACCTCTGGGTTGTTTGCTTGAGGCGCGTTATTTATACTGTGCTGCATTGAGAGCCTTATCCTTTTGGTACATATGACTGCATTTTGCTCAGTTTCTTGTGTTTCTATCTGTAGAGTGCACTGATGTTGCATTGCTCACCAGGTCCATTTGCCTCTATTGTCCAGTGTATCTGACCGTGTATCTTCTCTGTAACCCTCCTGGGTCATACCTGTAAATAGACATTTATTTGCCTAGTGTACTCTACCTGATATAAGTAAATAAATAAATAAAATAAATACAATACACACTCCGCATGCCCTACTCTGTTTTAGCTCAATGGTACAACACTGTTATTTTACTTACATGCTACTGTTTTCATCCTTCCTTTGTACTTTATTTCATTTGTATCTTGTAACTGTGGCACTGAGAAAATTCTGATTTTATGCTGTAATGCTTCATTTACATTGCACCGATCTGCTGTCTGCACTACTTTAATTGTGCACTTTTACTGTTGTCTTTCACCCTCACCCCATTGTACTGGTCACCCCTGCAAATGAGCTTTGGCTCAGTGTGCCTATACACAACAACAGATTATCAGCAGAGAAATACTGTAAATAACAACTAAAGCCAGAAAGAGACAACTAATCAGAGATTATATATATAGATAGTGTTTGTAAATTTGTTTACCAAAAGCTTCTTAGTTTAATAAATGTCCTTATACCAGACTGCTAATGCATTCTGTTTCTTGAGGTTGCTGTTTGGCTAACCACCCCTTACATATACAAATATGAAATAGGAACAAAGTGCAATGTTTTTGTATATGTTGGGATTTCTCGTTTTCATTGGTTCCAGTGGTTAATGGGTTTATTAACAAGTCCTTTGATGTCAAAATTTCTGTGATGTCCCAGAATACCATACCATCTTTTTTAAAAGAATCTGTAAAGAACTCTTGAAAGTGGATCTGGCATAACTTTAACCAGCGCTGTAATGAAAAGTTCACTGATTCCCAAGAGCAGCAAGAGAACATAGTTCCTGATTATGTCATTTACACAAGGGAGGGAATAGTTTTTTTTCCTTTTGGTGCAGCTGCAGAAGCAGAACATGCACGCCCATCTAGAACAGTTTGTTTCTATCTACTGCTTTCTTCTTAGTGCACCTTATTTATTTCAAATGGCACAACTCTAAAAGTACGTAAGACAGTGAATTTGGTATCAGTGTATTTATTTAATAATGTATGGGGAGCCCTTATTATTGTCTAAAATCGGCAAGTTTACAGCTTTGTTATGGAACTGCTGTGACAACAGCAGGTTGTTAACCGTGCCTCAGTACATCACAGCAGTACCGTAACAACTTGGAACACTGAAACACTGCAGAGTTCTGCTGTTAGAATGGTGATCGCTACTGTCTGCGCACAGTTTTTCAAATGCTCATATTAAATAAACACATTGTAGCTTTTAGACGGTAGCGATCACGATGGATCCAAACAGTCAGCGACGATGAGTAAAGCTTAAATCCTGCCTGTGTAATTATCTAATTTTAAAGATGTAGATGTCATGCCATGATGACGTTGGTCATGTGACTCCTGGCACCCAACCGGAATGCTTCAGCATAACGGGGAAAAAAAGACACGTATTTTGCTTTATTTATTGCTAAGTAACTTTTAATTAATCTAACTATATTTACAGTAGATTTGAGTCTGTGGTTGTGTTAAATCCAAGCGTTTATGTCTGTTGCATATTTATCTTCGATCAACTTAAAGTTTTATTTTCTCGCCTGAAAAAAGTCTGTGCCTCAGTCCTTCTATGCTCACAGTAAGAGTGAACCAATACCATTAGAAAGTGAAGTTTATGAAAAGGGAAAATATTTCTTTCCTAAATAGCGAAATAGGCAAAGTTTCCCCATACACTATAAAAGATAATGGATGGGAGAAAGATAATGACAGCATAGAAATCCCATCTCGCTGTTTCCATGGCAACATGGTAAACCTCTCGAGGTGTACCTTGTTGTCAAGAAAACAGCTCAATGCGATTACTATGCTGTTATTGTCTTTCTCCCATCCATTATCCCCTATATTATTTATCTGGTAACTGGGTAAGAACACTGGGCAGTATAGCCTGTTTACAGGACTGCCATGGCCCAGAGTCAGTACTGAGTTTTATGGCCATACATACAGCAAGAATACACAGTATGGGTACAGATTATTGTACATAAGTCAGTGAAATCAGCTATAAAGATCAAAAACAGATATTCAGTTCAAAAAGTGCAATTAGAACAGGAACAAACAGAGAATACTGGATGGGCAACTATGCACAACTAATGTGTTCTGCCACAGAGGGGTTCTGATTCTTCCTGATCTCATGAGCAAAGCTTGAGAGGTGGTGGGAATCTGAACCCCAAGGTGGCAGAACACACTGGTTATGCGTAAAGTTGCTCATCCTCTACTTTTTGTAGTGTATATTACTGTGTGAAATGTGTGTAAGTCATTTCTTTCACTTTCAAAATGAAACTGACTCATGAAGTCTCTAAATGTTTCAGAATGCTGTTGTACCACAGAAGGTTAGAGTCACATTCCATGACCTTTGAACTGTGGTACAACAGCATTTTGAAAATGATGAAATTCTATATAGAAAAACACTCTACTGTACACTACATGTATTTATCTTGTAGCTATAGACTAAGTTTATTCATGAATTCATTGTGTGGGAAGGACTCTGCACTAGAAAAATAATCAAGACTTGGATGGGGGGCGGGGTAGCGTATTGCAGCATCACTCAGAGGGGTCCAGGCTCTTTAAACAATGGACCCAACACCTCACTCTGGGCAAGTGAAGTCTTAGATGTACTGTAGGGTAGTGCATTCAAAGTTGGCTGGGACAGCTGAAGACAACCAAGAGCTTATTTTTAAATTGACATGACAGCCCCCGCACTCCCATAAAAGACTGATGGGCTTTGGGGTTTTATATGTACTTATTGCAGTACAGTATGAATAATTTCCTACAGTATGAACAATTTCCTAGAGTATGAGCAATTTCATGGAAACATTAATGATTTAATGGCCATTTTAGCACATTAGTACCTCAAGAATGTAGTTGAGCTGGGCAGGGCCAGTAGCTTCTCAAACTACAATGGAGGAGGTTTTCAGTTCTGTTTCATGCCCATGATGCAGGCAGCAACATTTCTTTCTGGCTAAATCTAGAAAATAACCTATAATCTCCTCAGCCCTCTCGTTTTTGTTCCCTCCAACTATCACCTACCACATCTCCACCCTCTCATTTTCCTCTGTTACTTTTTTATTTCTTCTTTCTTTTCACCACTCCTGACTCTCCCCCCTTCACCCCCTACCTCTTCTGAGCCCTCAGTGATCTTTCCTTTTTTGTTGACTAGTTTCAGCCTGCTTCCAGTTGATGACCATGCCCTTTGGCTGCAATTCCTGCCTTCTCCAACTTCACTCCTCACGTTTATCTTCATCTTCCACCCTCCCTCCTACTTATCACTCTGTTACTCTGTGTTCCCATGTATACATTCCACTTATTCTAGCTATTGTATTGATCTACCATTGTAACCTAATATGCCAACCTATTTATTGTTTTGTTCCTATTTCTGTAACTTGCACTGTATTTGTTCTCTGACGCGGAACCTTTGTAAAAGAGCCTGGCTCAAAGGTGCTTGTAATCCTAGTTGTAGTAAAATAAAAATAAAAGAACCCTCAGTTTGTGGTGAGTCCCAGTGAACTTGTTGAACAACCTTCAAAAGGGTTAACGGCAGGAAGCCTCCGGGACTTGGGTCCCAGATGGCCAGTACCACTGTGTCTTGTGTCTATTTTGTGTGTCATCGTCTTGTCTTCCCACTGGCCTCGGAGGCATCATTAACACCTTTCATGTCTGTAATTGTTCAGATCCTTTAAAAAGCATGGAACTGGTAGAGACTCATCTACTGAGGAGGGAGCAGTGTACACAATGTAAAGGTCTTGGCATAGTCTGTCCTCCGTTTGCTAGCAATGAGCCAGTGCAGTAATTACCTGTCTGTTCTACTAAAAGAGACTGAACAATCTCATCACCAGTAAGTCTTTTTGTTTGTCCACCTCTTGGTTTGGGCCCCCCTTTAAAGGATGAACCCTCTCCATATGAAAGGGAAGAAATGTCCTGGCACAGGCTGAAGGGAGAGAGTGAGGATGCTGACTATAACAGCGCCTTCTAGAGAAGGTGAACACAGTCAGTCAAGCCCTACCTTCAGGAGTGACACTGGATGTGTATCATGCAGCAGAGGGTGGAAGGAGGCCTAAAAGAATAAAAAAGCAAGACCAGGAAAATGAAGTGACTGCTGCACCTATGACTACAAGGAACAACTACAGTCTCTCAGTCCGCCCTGGATCAGAAGAGCTGTCCCCAGCTGATCTGGCTGCCCTCAGGAGGGAACTCTCCCAGACCCTTCAGGACCTTGGAGGCTGAGTAATTCTTCTGAAAGTATTCCCCTCTGTAGAGTCAGTAGGAAGGAAGACGGTGCACAAACTCACTCCGCTGCTCTGTAGCCCTTTTGTAATAAAAGACTTCTCATGAATAAAAAACAATGAAGTGACGGTTATTAAAATAACAAAAAGTAGTCTGGACTAAAAAGAGACAAGGGGAGCAGTAGTCCCCACCAGTGTTGGTTAATTGTGTCACAATGCACGCTTTTGTGTTGTGACATTGGTGAGGATTACTGCTCCCCTTGTCTGTTTTTAGTCCAGACTACCTTTTGTTATTTTAATAAATGTGACTTCATTTTTTTACTTTTATTCATGAAAAGCTATTATTACAAAAGGACTACAGAGCAGCAGAGTGAGGCTGTGAACCTTCTTTCCTACTGACATTGCTTCTTTGATGTAGTGTACCCAAACCTCCTCAGTGCCAGCTGTTTCCCGAATGAATGCCATCTGTGGAGCTCAGCTTTCCATGCTGAGCCAGACAGGAGGGAGGGAGAGAGACCTTGACTGATGATGAAGAGAGGGAGTCAGCCTGCCCGGTGTCAGTAGGCACCCAGATGAAATGGTTACCGAGGCAGGCAAGGCATCAGGACTACATATCACAGAAGGAGGCCCTGACTGGAGGAAAAGGGGATAACAAAGAAAGTAAGATAATAAGAGTGAACCGCTGAATTGCAATCAGAGTTGGCACACTTAAAGGGTAGCTAGAGGGTCCAGCAAAGGGTCTTCAAGCTTAGGGGGCAAGAGAGAACTGTGACAAGAGATGGGCGATGCTAAAATTATTCAGCCTAGAGAAGAGAAGCCTGAGATGGGTCATGATCATGTTGTTCTGACTACTAAAGTGGACAGATGTAGTGGAGTGCCCTCAGATGTTTGAGTTAGTGAATACAAGCAGAACCAAAGGACATGACATCCGACTGAGGGGAACAAGATAAGGAGAAACATTACTTCACACAGAGGGTGGTTAAAGATGATAGGAAATCATTTTTACACAGCAGTAATTAACTGCCCTTCCATTTTTCTTTCAATGCCAATGATACATTTTGATATGTGTTGACCAATTTTTGATAGATACTCTAGCTTCAGGGTGCCCTCGGATCTACATACAGTAGAGACACACTCTCCTCAGTAGCTACTGCTCTTTCTTTATATATCTCTAGGACATTATGCTCCACAGTTGTATGCTATTCATCTGAAAGGCCAGGAATGGTGTTACTGATGTCATAGAATGTTAAAAAGAAAGTACTCAATGCCAAGGAGAGAGGGGTTCAGTGTAGTTACAAAGGCAAAAAATTTAATTATTAATTGAACAAGAACGTAAGTCAAAATATATCAGAGTATTGGAAGAAAAACTTACAAAGAAAAACAATTGGGTTACTGGGGGTCGGCAGGGGAGGATAAGGATCGAGCGTCCATAGGACTGCTCTCCTATCCTGGGGTGGGTTTGGGAACGGTATCGCTCGGTAGAGGCCCCCAGTGGAGACTGGAGGCACTACACGAGCGCCGTACAGGGGAACTTAGAAAAAGCGGAAATACCGCTCATTGGCCACCAGATGGGGGCTCTCTGTACCCGACACCTCCGGTGCCTTCCCAGGGCCTCCCTCTCCTTGGCAGCATCCCTGGGCCATAATTAGTGTGTGCTGGGGCTAGCCTCCCCCTGGTGCCTTCCCTCTCAGAGGAGAGGGACCTGCCCGGCAAAGGGATATGTTGGGAGATCCCAGGAATTGGCTGTGATGCGAGGAGTTAGAGGGGGCTTGGGTAAGGACAGTGGGGCTTGAGGGGACTTGTGGAGCCCGAAAGAGTGAGGTCCACTGAGCACGATGGGACGAATAAAGAAGATAATACAAAAAAAAAATAAAGAAACACAAGAGGACATCTAGGGGTGTAAAAAGAGAACTGCTAGGCTAGGTTTGCTGGCCAAGGCACGTAGCTTCACCTGAGCTCTTTCCATCCAGCTTGCTTGAAAGGACAGAACTAAGAACCTTACCAGAGTAAGGGAAAGGATTAAGACTTTTGGCTAGGCAGATTTACTGTGCGTTGTTGTTTTTATTTTGTACTCACAAGGATAGTTACTGTTGCTAACATTTTATTGCTTTCTTTTTCTCTGATTCACATTGCTGTTGCTAGGTATACCTTCTGCTGCATCATTACAAGGTGTGCCTACAGGTGTGTGCTAACAGATTACTGCTGTAATCTTCTGATTCAAATTGTGTTTTGCAAGGTATATCTTCTGTTACTACTTTATTTTACTCTGTAGCGAAGTGTTTCTTACAGGGTATATCTTCTGTGAAATTATTACAGGTGGTACTTAAATTTTTGTGACATTTTATCAGGCTAAGCAAAATTACTGTTTGCCCCTATTTTATTTATTTCTTTTTTGCTAGAAAGTTTTTTTTGTCTCAGAGGTGTTGCATTCTCCTTCTCACGTTGAAGACAGGGAGAGTGAGAAAGCAGCCACAGCTTCCTTGAATCAAGGAGGTTATTTTCTAGACTACAGTGAACTGAATTATTACATTTTGGACCTGTGTAAGTAACTAGTATTGATTTTGTTTTTGTGGTGGACTTTTCTTAGTTTTAACTTTAATTTGCCAGGGAGGAACTGTAGCTGGGAGATATTTACAATCAATTGTGACTAGACCTGTTACTTAGCCTTTGTGAAATAGGTGTCTGAAAGGAAGGAAGGCACTCCCCGGGGTGGAGGGTAAGAGTTGTAAGTGATTGTTTCTGGACAGCATATGTTTACTCCCACCCACCCTTCCCCTCACCCCACCCGCCCAGTGCACAACTTCCTTTATAGCAGGGGCTCCAACATCACTTCCTCAAAACTGCTAACAACAAACACCTGTTCATATCCTTAAAGGTACAGCACACTGAATAGGGGGTAGAGACACTCACAAGCTTGCACACACTAAAACAAGAACAAAAAACAAAAAAGCATCTGTAACTGGAAGGGACACAGACATGTGGAGAATGGTGCAATGGACTGGCTGTGGAGCAGCAGTCTTCTGGGAGACATTCTAGAGACTGCATTGCTGCCTATTTGCAGACACCTCTCTGGTCTGAGGGAGGAGGTTGTTTGTCTCCATGCTGACCTGGCAAGGATTCCGGAAACTTGCTCCCCCAACCAGGGACCACCCAGACCACTGCCACTGCCTCAGAGGTTGCCAAGAAAGAGGAGTGGTTGGACCACAGTGGATCAGTGAGGGTGAGGTGGTGGAACAGAGGCCATCCTCCAGTTGTGCCTTCCACAATTCATTCGCCACTCAGGAAGCATGGTTCCTCCATGGAGGCACCTGTAGTGGAGACCAAGGAGGATGTTTGGAACCTACAATGGAGACCCACAGAGGGTGGCCCAGGACCACACAGGGAAGGAAACAACCCTGGTGGGGACCCAATTGTTAGAGGGTAGAACTGGGGGAGGGAGGGAAAGGAGGTAAGGTGCCTGCCTGGCACCAAGGCTTGAGGGACAGAAACAAATCCCTCAGGATCATGGGCAGCGGCAAGGGAGGAAGCTGGATGTCATTATCCACCTAGGGACGAATGACCTGGCTGAGAATGGGATCAGAGCAGTGCAACAGGAGTTTGTGGAGTTGGGGAGGGCCTTAGACAAGTAGCACACACGTAACTTTCTGAAGTGCTACCTGTCTATGGCATGGATGAGGCTAGGCACTCCACACCATGGGATTCAATGACTGGTTGAAAAGCTGGTGTAGAGCTCAGGGATTTGGCTTCACGGGGGACTGGGGCTCCACCTGGAGGGATGCAGGCCTATACAGGCACGATGGTCTGCACCTATCCTGGAGGGGAACCAGGATCCTAGGTGATAGGTTTAAATGCTTCAGTGGCAAGCATTTAAACTAGCCAAGGGGGAGGCACTGAAGAGGAGAAGGGAAATCCTATCCCCCCCCAAAAAAAATCAGTGTAATTAGTGAGATAAACACCAAAATAGAGCAGTTGATAGGGTGAAGGGCAGGGGTAAATGGAGAAAAAGACAAAGGCAGTAGGGACAGGGATGGGGCAAAAAGAAATAAAGTCATAAAAAATGGAGGGTAATGAGTACCAATGCCCGTAGTCTAGGTAAAAAGCTCCCTGAAATGGTGGCATTGATGGAAGAGGGATACCTGGATATTGTGGCAGTCACAGAAACATGGTACACAGAGAACCATGACTGGGATGTCCACATAACAAGGTACATAATCTACAGGAGGGACAGGGAGGGAAGAAGAGGAGGAGGAGTAGCTCTCCATGTAAGGGAAGGGATAAAAGCAACAGAACTAAAGGGTAAACAGGGAGGAGAGGAGGCACTGTGGGTCACCCTGGAGACTGGAAATGGCTCCACAATCCGCACAGGGGTTGTATACAGACCCCCGTCTCAGGGGGAGGAAATGGACAAGGAAATGATAGAAGGCATCCTTGGGATGGCAGAGAAAGGGAGATATTGCTGATGGGGGACCTGAATATGCCAGATGTTGACTGGAGCACCTTTGCTGCAGCCACATCCAAGAGCAGGGCCATTCTCGATGCCCTACAGGGGGCATGTCTCAGACAGCTAGTTTTGGAACCCACTCAGGAGAGAGCAATCTTAAACCTGGTACTCTCAAATGGGAATGGAGAGAGGATCTCTGATCTTGAAGTGGGTAGCCATCTGGGAACAAGCGACCACCAAACAGTGTGGTTCACGATAAACTTAGCTATAGAGTCAAGCCACACAAAAGTGAAGGTACTGGACTTCAGGAGGGCTGATTTTGACAAAATGGGAGAGTGCCTCAGAAAAGCACTAGCAAACAGGCAAGAAGGTGGGGTGGAGCAACAATGGGGAAACATCAAAACCGCCATCACAGAGGCAATAAATCTTTGTGTGAAGCAAATAAACAAATCAAAATGAAAGAAAAAAACACTATGGTTCTCAAAAGAAGTGGTGGGGAAGGTAATGGAAAAAAAGATAGCATTCAGGATGTATAAGGAAACACAGAAGGAGCAGGACAGAGAACTGTACCAGTTAAAGCAGAAGGAAGCAGGTAAGGCAGTCAGGATAGCAAAGGCCCAAACCGAGAAAAATATAGCCAACTCAGTTAAGAAGGGGGATAAAACCTTTTATAGGTACATTAGGGAGCAAAGAAAGACTAAGGTAGGGATACTGAGGCTGAACAAAGAGGAAGGTGGTTGGGCAGAGAGCGACAGGGAAAAAGCAGGGATACTGAATTAATACTTCTGCTCAGTATTCACAATGGACAAGCAGGGGGAAATACCTAATCCAGTCAATAGAAGCACTATGGATAGGGGGGTTGATATTAGTCCTTTCACAGAAGAAAGGGTTCTGAAAGAACTCTTAAAACTGAAGGTGGATAAAGCAACGGATTTGATGGGATTCACCCAGAATTTTAAAAGAACTAAAGGAAGAACTAGTAACACCACTGACTACCCTTTTTAATAAATCATGGGAGGGTGGGGTGGTACCTGAGGACTGAAGGAGGGCGGATGTGATTCCCCTTCACAAAAGTGGAAGCAAGACAGAGGCAGGAAACTACAGACCTGTCAGTTTGACCTCAGTGGTAGGGAAAATGATGGAATCACTTCTGAAGGAAAGAATTGTTGAGTACATAGAGGCCAGTGGGGTACAGGACCCAAGGCAGCATGGATTCACAGTGGGAAGGTCATGTCAGACAAATCTAATTGATTTCTTTGACTGGGTGACCAAAGTAGACCAGGGAGCGGATGTGGACATGGCCAACCTAGACTTTAGCAAAGCATTTGACACAGTCCCGCACAAAAGATTAATAAACAAATTAGCCAGCCTGGGAGTGGGTCCTAGGGTGGTGGCCTGGGTAAAACACTGGTCGGACAACAGGACACAGCGAGTAATAGTAAATGGAGTCCACAGTGAAGAAAGGAGGGTTACTAGTGGGGTACTGCAGGGTTCAGTACTGGGGCTGGTCCTTTTTAATGTCTTTATAAGTGACATTGCAGAGGGACTGGAAGGGAAAGTATGTCTCTTTGCAGATGATACAAAGATCTGCAACAGATTTGATACACAAGGTGGGGTGGAAAAGATGAAAAGGGACTTGGCAAGGTTGGAGGAATCATCAAATGTATGGCAGCTTAGATTCGATGCAAAGAAGTACAAAGTAATGCACCTGGGAAACAAAACCCCAGGGGAAGAGTACACAATGGGGGGTGAGATACTGACAACAACAAAAATGGAAGGGGACCTGGGGGTAGTCATATCAGATGACCTAAAGGTGGGCCAGCAATGTGAGAAGGCAGTAAGGAGGGCTGGGGGGATACTGGAATGCATAGGGAGAGGCATTACCAGTAGAAAGCAGGAAGTTGTTGGCCCTCTGTACAGACAGCTGGTAAGACCACATCTGGAGTACTGTGTACAGTTCTGGAGACCCCATCTCCACAAAGACATAGACAGGGTGGAGGCTGTCCAGAGGAGGGCAACCAAAATGATGCAGGGTCTGCATCAGAAGACATATGAAGAAAGACTAAAGGAACTAAAGATGTATAGCCTCGAGGAAAGGAGGGAAAGGGGGGACATGACAGAAACTTTCAAATACCTCAGGGGAATCAACAAAGTCAAAGAGGGTAGCATCTTTCAGAAAAAGATATATGCAAAAACAAGGGGGCACAATTTGAAGACAGAGGGGGGACGGCTCAGAGGTAATGTGAGGAAGTATATCTTAACAAAGAGGGTTGTGGATACATGGAACAGCCTTTCTGAGGAGGTCGTAGAGTCAAAAACAGTGGGTGAATTCAAGAATGCGTGGGACAGACATAAGGCAATTCTAGTGGGGGGTAGGAGGAAGTAGGCTGTTGGTTAACTAGGATCTGCAGCTTATCCATTAGGTAAGGAAGTGGGCAGACTAGGTGGGCCAAGCGGTCCTTATCTGCTGTCAAATTCTATGTTTCTATGTTTCCATCCCCCTTTAACTTGGGGACTAACTGACATAGTAAGGTTGTGGAAGCTTGCACCATTTAAACTTCCATAGTAGTTACAATATTTAAGGTTAGTAAGGGACAATAAGGTCCATCACATGCTACCCCTTCTTGCTTCATAAGCTGCGATAAATAAATAAACGTGTTCTGCAAATATGTGCT
Source organism: Neoceratodus forsteri (assembly GCA_016271365.2). Lineage (NCBI taxonomy): Eukaryota > Metazoa > Chordata > Ceratodontiformes > Ceratodontidae > Neoceratodus > Neoceratodus forsteri. The sequence goes on from CM057456.1 coordinate 1,731,799,754, forward strand.
CATTTCTAGGGATTTCCCTACCCATTCTACTACACAGGGTACTCCGTGATTCTCTTGGGAAGTAGCAATTTGTTCTGGTTTACCCTGAAGGCCTGTAGTTTCTTCAGGTCCACTGTCTCTACTGGTAGGCTGTTCCATTGGTTCAACACTTTCTGGTAGAAGTTGTGCCTCCTAATATTACCCCTGCATTTACCACCTCTGAGTTTCGGGGATGATCCCAGCATCCTGCCGAAGGACAGCAGATCAAACATCTCTGTTTGTTCAGTCTTGTTGATACCCTTGAGTAAGCAAAGGAATGAGATCATGTCCCCTCCCTTTGCCTCCTTTCCTCCAATGTAACATTTTAAGGGCCCCCAGCCTCTCCTCATAGCCCTTGTCCCCCAAAGCTCTGATCGTTTTTAGCGGCCCTATGTTAAATCCTCTCGACCACCTCAATGTCCTTTTTGAGAGCCCAGAACTGCACCCAGTATTCCAGATGGAGTCTGACCAAGGCCTTGTAAAGCGTCAGGATTACTTCCCTCGTTCCTGCTGGTCATCCCCTTTTTAATGCATCCCAGCATTCTGCTGGCCCTTTTGACAGTGGCTTGCCACTACTTGTCATGCTTCACCCCCTTGACAACTATGACTCTAAGATCATTTTCCCCCTCCACTGCAGTAAGAGGAGCCCCACACAGTGTGTCGGTCCTACATTTGTTTTTCTCTTCCCCAGGTGTAGCACGTGCATTTGGCTATATTGTGTCTAAGACTCCATGAGTTCAACCATTCGCCCAGCTTGTTCAGCTCCTTCTGAAGTTTCCCCCCTCCTACAGGGAGTCCACCACACAGGCAAGCTTAGTGTTATCAGTGTACTTAAGCAGTCTGCCGGAGACCACAGTTTCCAAATTGTTGGAACTGTTGAACAGCAGTATCCCCAACACCGGTTCTTTAGAGACACTACTTAGTACCCCGTCTTGTGTATCTCTTGTGTATATCACAGTGGTGTACTTTGCCCAGAAACTTGGAATGTACCACAGTGTCAAGAGCCCTGCTGGAGTCCACATAGACTTCCCCCAATCCACCTCCTTGGTCACCCCTCAAGAAAGTTGATCAGGCTGGCTTGGCAACATCTGCACTGCATAAAACCATGTCAGTAAAGGACTAGACAGATTCCTGAAAAACAACGGCCTAAGGGTTCCACAGCATGAGTAGGGATAGCATTCTGACTGATAAGCTTGGATGTGTGTCCATACTCAAAATTAAGCAACTGCCAGCCCGCCAGCACAGTGGTTGGAGTTCTGCTTGCGACGCCGGTGAACAAGCCCGGGTAGTCGGAGGGCCTGCCAGGGGAGAAGGACTGCCGTCCCTAGGACCTCTGTTCTTCTCAGGGGTGGGGGCTTGGCGCTTGGTGCAAAAGTGATGCCTAGCGGAAGCTGGGTGCATCACCCTGAGCACCGATGCACGATCAAGGGGCACTGGGGCCGGACAGACGCAGGCATCATTGCACATCTCCGCCCTAGCCTATAGGGACAAAAATCCCTCCTCGCCGGACATCTCTATGACACCCTGCCCCCGGGCTTCAATTAGTCGCTGCCTGAGGGCTCTCCCAACCAGTTACAGTCACATGGCACCGATACCTGCCGTGGTGCCATGCCCCACCTCCTGGGGGGCAAGCCAGGAGTGACCGGGAGAGTGAGGGGCTTAACAGGTGGTGGAAGCCTTGGGGGCACTGTGACCAGGGCGGAGCTCTGACGGATGGCAGGAGAACAAAAAGTGAGGTAAAAATTAAAAAAAATTAAAATTAAGCAACTGCTGTGGCATGGGAAGAACAATAAGCTGAAACCCAAGTCCCTTTCATCTTCACATAATTATGTTAGCAGGCAATGCAGCTCCAAACTCCACTAAAAGGGTATTTTTCCATTATACTATATATTCCTGTAAATACAGTAGTAATGCCTATCTGTAATTTTCAACAAGCAATTTGCAATAACAGCTAAAGGCCCACTCCACAAAGGGGTCAGATGCCCAAAAACACATGACAGAGGGCATGCATAGGGTGCTGCTACTACACCAGGGGGGCCACAGCCATAGTGCTTTTGCACCCTCCCAGCACAGTCTCCCAGGCTTGTTGTGGGTTCTCAAATGACCCCCCCCCCGTAACTGTTGTCCCTATCCCTCTGATATGGCATGGAATGCTGGGAAGCATAAAGTGCCACTCTGGGTTATTTTTATTAAAAGTGATGCGCCTGAGCTGGCCCATCAGCACAGCGGTTGTGTGACCACTTGCGATGCTAGTGCCCAAGATCAGGAGTGATCTTAGGTCATCGAGCACTGTCTGGGAGGAGGAGAATCAAGCATTCCAGAAGAAGCTCTCCTCTGGGAAGGGAGGAAGAGTTGTATCCCCTGCCACAACACTGCCACATGGGTGACCACAGGTAGTAGTGCAGCTGTGGGAAGACAGGCATGGGAGCCATGGGAAGGGACGGAGGCAAGTGCTGATATGATGACATGCTTAGTGTGCTTATGTCATTGCACCACTACATGCTCCGCTTCAGGACTAAAGGTAGTGAGAAAACAGAAAAAAGTGCTTGGCACTGGGGGCACGTTGACCTAGTATATCCAGCCTCAAGAACCTCAACCCAGCTGTCCTCAGAGCCTCAGACACCTGACCCAGCTGGGGAACTATCCAAGGAACAACAGTCAGTCTAAGGGACGAGAGGCTGTGTTAAGTTGCAATGAGAGAGCCCCAGGTGCCTGTGTAAAAATAAGGGAGCATAAACAGAACTAAAAAAAATTATGTGCCTTCTGTGGGGATATGGTAGTCCTTGGAGGGTTACCATATCTCATTGTCTCCAGGAAACACCTGCAGTTAAGGCAGCCAAATCATGCCCTTTGTCTCCCACAATGACTTCAGTCAACAGCTAAAGACTTCCTGTTTGCCCTGGACACTTCTCAGGTCGTCAGAATTATTTCTCTGTATTACTTGTGAACCAAATTGATTAGAATTGACTGCATAGCACCATTAGAAAGGTAATTTTGTGCTGAACAACTTTGCCACTGATACTTCGTGCGTATCATGTATACTTTACGAGTTATTCGCATTTGATTATGGTACGGTGTCTATGGCTGACATTTGTCCCTCAAACCTCACCTAAGCACCTTGAATAAAATGGGAAAATTACATGTTTTTTTTATTAGAAAAATAGCTTTTTAGTACAAAATTACTTTTGTACCTACATCTAATGTATGGATGTTTAATTTGGTGTTGATATGTTACATATTTTCCTACCAAAAATGGTTTATGTTGCCTTTTTTATTGCACAAAAAACATTTTTTGCTATTTTGACTAGAATAGAAATAAAAAGAAATTGCTTATAATTAATTGCATAGCACCGTTGGAAAGATAATTTTGTGCTGAACAATTTTATCACTTGTACTTTGTGTGTAATGCTTACAGTTCTTGAGGTATTCGCGTTTGTTTGTGGTATGTTGATTATGGCTTGATTTTGCTTAGAAAGGCTCTGGATGCAGTGTTAAGAGTATGCAGGACACAAGTGGTGGAACTCTCAAAGAGCTGCTGTGGAGTGAATGAGATATCACAGTCCCTTGCTTCATACAGAGCAGGCGATCCACTTTAGAGACAAGCTGTGGATCCAGCCCTGCTCCACCCCCAGGAAGGCCCTCAGTGCTTGCAGGCTTCTCTGCACACGTGATGTGGGGAGGCGATGGACCGTAGATTTAGCAAAGTGCAGCCCATTATGGGAGATGCGGAACTTCTGCACCTGGATAGGCATGATTTGCAAATATTATGGGCCTTTTTGTGGAGCTGGCCCTCAGCTTGTCACAACTCTGCTGCTGTAATTTTCCCCTTGTAACCCTCTTGTAAAATAGGGAATGCTAAGTGAGGCTATCCAAGTCAGTGTGGCAGCGCAGTGGTAGTGTGACCACTCACACATCAGAAAATCGGTTTCAGGAATGGACTTGGGCTACTTGGAGGAGGGAGGGAGGACTGACCATCCCAAGGACAGCTCTCCTCCCTCTGAGAGGGGAATTACAATGGTCTGCTGCTTGCAGCACAGCAATTCCACAAACACAGATGGGGTCAGCCGCTGGACGCCAATACATGCATACATGCCACCCTGCATATGTGCACACGTAACTGCATGCTGGCGCCCTCAGGGAGAAAAACGAGCAGGAGGAAAAAGTCATGATCCACAACGAACACAGATTCTCTGCCTCTCTTCGCTTCACTTCATAACCAACACTGCAGACCACCACCACACAGTGGTCCTGGGCAAGTGATGGAAAACCAGTAATTCCATGAGAAGGTTGATGACGGGGCTGGGAGTATTGTTGGGTGAACTGGGGGACAAGAAAAGGCCTAATTTTTTTTAGTGAGGTTATCCCAGTGTGCGAAAATTCTAAATGGATAGATACAGTTTTGACTTTTTGTTTACTCAAAAATGTCTATTTTTAAATGCAGCATCTCATTCACACTGCAAACCCCTTGCTCCTAATTTTACAGCATGAAGGATTAAAGGTCATGTGGTTTGTTCAAACTCACACAATAAGCAAGCACCTCTAATGAGACTGAAATCTGGGATCTCCTGGTTCACGAGTCTGTGCTCTTCAGTGAACTGTACCACCTGCTACAACTCAACAAAGTAGTGCCTTTGTTAAAACGCATTTAACAATCAAATCATTTGTTCTAACTTCAGATATGCCAGTCATAAAAGAAGGAAATGCTAGGATGCAAAGAAAACAGGTACTGTAGTCCCATAGCAGTCTAAATATTTATTTTATCTTCTGGCATTCCAGGCACATTAGTTGCATGTGTGTGTCAACTGGCATGTAGCCTCCATGCACCAGGAAGTGGTTAAGTCTGGTCTTCCCCACTCTGACTGAGTGCCAAATTACATTGCTTGTAGGTAATAAAAGGTAAGGGTGTTGAGCCATTTTGCCAGAGCTCCAGAATGCTGCAGGAGGAAGCTGCTACAGTGCAGACTAGTACAATCAGCAGAAAAGGCCTCTGGTGTTCCATGCCCTATTTCTTTTGCTTGGCCTGCACTCTGCAGCTGAGCCCTAACAGCCTTGGGCTGCTGTGGTGGAGTCCCTCAGGAGCCTAGTGGTAGATCATCCAGCTGGATGAGTACAAAACCAACAAGCATTTGTCAATGCTGAATGTTTGCTTGCTGGCATTGGCATTGGTAGTGTAGAAGTTACAGAGCTGCGTAATAGAAATGGCAGTGAAGTACTGAACTGAAGCCAACCCCACCACCACCCTGCAGAGAGTGACAGGCATTGGGGTGTGCCTTTGGGTCGTCAGGCATAACGGCCACGCCATTTCACCACACCCTACCCTGCAGACACTGACAAGTGTCACGGTGTGCCTTGGGGTCTTTGCTCTTAGCGCACTCCCATTCCATCAGTAAATACAGGAGATGGGTGCGTATAGGAGAATGGGGTGAACTTTGGGGTCAAGAGTCCAAGGCATACCTCAATGCCTCTCTGGCTGCGGGGTGTGGAATGGTATGAGCATTACAGGCAAGAATCCCAAGTCACACCCCTGATGTCTGTCATTCTCTACAGGGTGGGGGCATTATGGTTGGAAACCCTAACACCTCAGGCATTCGTTGGTATTTTCACTCCAAATTTTCAGCATGTTTTTTTTGTGACCCCCACCTCATGAACAGTGGCAATATCAGTTTGTTAGCCGAAAGCTGCTTATGCACAGTGACTACAGCATTTAGCACCACAGGTGCAAAAACACATTCCGAACAGGATGTGAAAAATGACAGCTGTACTGTTCATGGGGAGGTGTAAAAAATGGCAATGTTGCAAATCTGGTGTGAAAATCTTAAAAAAACTGCTGAAGTCACGAGCGTGCATAGAAACTATGCAACGCACACCCGTAATGTAATTAGTTTGGGGATTTTTTACAGCAGATTGTCAACACAGGCATTTTGGGACCTCCGATCATGAACAGTGTCACTGTGATTTTCTTTATCTATCCCGAAAAATGATTTCCCACAGCAACCATGCATCTCTGCACTGAAAGTGTGAAAACACATTTCGGCCATGTTGTGAAAAATGACAGCTGTACTGTTCATAAGGAAGTGTGGAAAAATGCCACTGGTGAAAATCTGGACTGAAAATATTACAAAGTCATGAACTTACGAGGGTGTGTGGAAACTGCGCAATGCTCACTCATAACACAGTCATTTTATGGACTTTTGTCACCAAATTTTCAACATAGCCATTTTAAGACCTCTGCTCATGAACAGTGTAACTGTGATTTTCTTAATCTGTTCCAAACATTGCTTTTGCACACCGACTGCACCATTGAGCGCTACATGTGCGGAAACACATTTGGGGTGACATGTGAAAAACGGCAGCTGTACTGTTCATAAGAAAGTGTAATAAAATGGCTATGTGGAAAATCTGGAGTGAAAATATTGAAAATTCCCACGACTTACGGCGTGCGTAAGACTGCATAGCACTGCGGCTAAATAAAACAGTCATTTAAAGATTTTTTCACCAATTTTCAACATAGCCATTTTAAGACCTCTGCTCATTAACAGTGTCACTGTGATTTTTTTTTAATGTGTCCCATACATTGATTTCAAGACACCCGACTGCACCATTGTGCGCTACCTGAGCGGGAAACGCTTTGGGCAAGATGAAAAAATGACAGCTGTACTGCTCATAAGGAGGTATGGTAAAATGGCAATGTTGAAAATCTGGAGTGAAAATATTGAAAATTGCTGGAATCCTTACGAAAGGCAAGAGGGAACTGCGCAGCAACGACGCCAGAAACAGTCATTTTAGGAATTTTTCCACCAAATTTTCAAACATAGGCTTTTGAGAGCCCACCTTATGAATCATGGCAGTGTCATTTCATTACTCAGTCCTGAAAGGTGATTTTGCGCAGTGACTCAGAAATCACCCTTCGGCCCGATTAACGCAATGACAGTGAGAGCATTCATGAGAAGGGGTCCCAAAAACCCCATGTTGCAAATTTGGTGCAGAAATTCCAAAAATGCCTGAGATATGCAGCAAAGTTGAAAAACCCTATCTATTCCATTATACAGCTTACGGCATTTCCTCAGTTTGCAGTCGGCTTTGAAGAGTGCAGATATGTTCCGGTGCACGAAGATCGCCGCTACCGGAGTCCGGAGGTGGGCATGGGGTGAGGTGGGTGGGAGGGTGCGCAGGGTGGGCGCGGTGGGGCAGAGACAGCGAGGGACCGCTTTTCATTTTCAGGGTGTTTTTATTTAAATGACAATGCGGGACATTTGCCACGCTGGGGTGGGCTCCCAGTATGCATGCGTGTGTGTGTGTGTGTGTGTGTGTGTGTGTGTGTGTGTATAGGGGGAGCGCGCATGAGCAGGCAATATCTTATCGCTGCCCCTTTCAACTGTACGCCACTGCATTTTGGACTGCTGTCATAGACAGCTCCAGCAGGCATTGGAGAACTGCAGCCGCGCCTGCAAACACACTGACTGAATTGGAAGAGGGCTGCCACACCTCCGGAAACTCGGATGATGGCACTATGTTTCTTGCACCTGTGTGCAAGCAAACATAAAAATGAGAACATTCTGCCGAGTACATCCAAACATGAAGGAACACTGCGATATTGGGAGACTTGCAGGAAAATAAGGTACTGGGAGAGGGCAGTGGCATCTTCCTCATTTGGGGCTGACATGGTAGTGTGCAGGGTGCCTGGGTCCTAGTTTAGCCAATGTCCCCAGTGAGATTTGTAAAAATCCTAGTCGCCACCTCTGCTAATAGGGTCTGTGTGTTGAAAGACTATGGAAAAAATAAGTTACAACAGGGAGCAATTAAGGAATGGAAATTAAGTGGGAATTAATTGTAGAGGACCCTCCCTTAGATTTCTCCAAAATTAAATAAGAATGCAAAGGATCTCTCAGATACCCATGCAGTTCTAATCCTGCTTCAGGGAAGGATGGAAGTTGGTGCAACCCTTACTGCTTGGTGGGAACATTTGTGAAGATCATGAATTGCCTGTTAATACTGCTTAATGTTTAACTGTGCCTCTGTGTAGCTTAGGGTCCATTAGAGACCATGTAAAATGAACCCTGGCCAGCCGCTCCCTTCTATGGCAAAGGATACCAAAGTACCCCACATCTGGGGGTTGGCGACAAATGGTGCTTGAACATCAGGGACCTGGGTATAGAGGTGGTTAGGTGTAGAGACTAAGAATGTGAAGAAAATGAGACTAGATTGTGCTGCAGGGGGTTAGGCTGGTAGGCCTGGGGTACAGCAGGAATTAACTGACACTAAGAGACTGGCCTGAACATGCACAATTCAGATGAGGGCGTATCCTCCAAACACATGTGCATTTCTGGGGTTCTACTAGCTCATGGGGCCAGGATGATGTCTACTCATTGTTGTGGATCAAAGGGCTGAAGGCAGTGCTAGGGTGGAGTGAGCACATGAAACACAGGAGGCAGCCTGAGATAAAGTGTGACTGCCTAGAAAGGAGTGTTTATTTATTTTTTGGTTTTTATTTATTAAACTCTAGGATTACAAATATCTTTGAGCAGGAACTGCTAATTTACAAAGGTTCCAAGTCAGAGGATGGAGGGTAAACATACCTACAATGGTTGACAATGATTGACAGACTTTAAGCACGGCGAAGGCTAGGCTAAGCATACATTTCTACTTAGAGAGAGACAACAACATCAAGATACATGCAGGTTACCAATCGAAAATAACACACGAGCAATGGAGTTAGTGAGGGCAGGGTAAGCGGGGTAGAGAAAAGAGTAGGCTGGATAAGGGGCAATTGTTTTAGGGGAAGGGAGGGTAGTAGAGATGCATGCCTGATAGTAGTAGGAGGGGACCCATGTCCAAGAAGTACCAAAGGAAGAGGGGGGTGGACATGGAGGGGAGTCACAGGGAAGGAGGGAGGGATGTAAGAAGAGGAAGCAGGAGCCAAAGTATTGCAACCCTAGGGAGGTTACAGGGCAGCTTGGGCCAGCGAGGGAGGAGAGGTGAACCTCTTAGTGGAAACAATCACACTGACTGGTTGAAGTGAGGTTTTGTTGCAGTTGCCTCTTGAAGGTGCCAAGCGTAGCAGTAGTAAGTGTTTCTTTGTTGAGCGAGTTGTACCACAGAGGGGTTCTGTAGGTGAAAGACCTTTGACCCATAGTGGTCCGGCATCTGGGGACCTGGAAGATCTGGTGTTGCACATTCGTGGTGTGCTGGGTGCTGTTGTATACAGTAAGAAGCTTTTCAACACCGGGCGGCAAGAGCCCGAGGAGAACCTTGTTGGTTACCAGGCAGGTCTAGTATTGGATCCTGCTGAGGAGTGGTAGCCACTCGACCTAGGCATACAGATTGCAGGTGTGTGTTAGACAGGCACGCCCATTAGGAATTGGCAAGATTTGTTAAGCACCATCGATATCCTGTGAAGGGCAGTAGGGGAAGCTGAGCCGTAGATGGCTAGGCCATAGTCAATGACAAAAATGACAGAGCTGTTAATCGCCAGTTTAAGGGCATCAGCTGTCTTGCAGTGTTTGTGCCTGTGGAGAAGGCCTATCCATATATTCGTGGCCTTTGTGACATTGTCGACGTGCCGTGCAAAGGAGAGGGATCTGTCCAGGGTGATGCCAAGATACTTAAACTCTGGAACTGGTTCGAGTGTAGTCCCTGCTTGTTTCATGATAGTGCAAAAAGTGCTGGATCCAGGATTTTGCAATAGGGGTACTGAGGTGGTTTGCATACTTAATATACAATTTTTGTAATCCTTTATATTGTCGTGTATTATGTATTTCATTACATATTTTTAAACTTTTTTATTTACAGCATTTTTGCATATGCAGGAAACACATTACATCCTGAACAAGTATAGATAAACAGACAATGAATAGTAGAGTCCATTACCTAGAATGATGACACCGTGGACCAGTGGTACAGCACAGAGGGGTATTCATTACATTTTTGACAGAAAATACAAATGTAATCTACAGTTTTGAATGTATATTTTCTTACAATTAATCAATAAACCGGACTTTTTTTAACAAAGTGAAATGCAGCAGCACCAAGCAAGCAACTTGCAAAGGGGGGTGCAGCTGTCCCCTACACTCTCCCCAGATCTGCCACTGTCTGCAAACAGAAATTCTTGTTTGTGTTTAAAGATTTTCTGCTTAAGAGATAAACAATTATTTCATGAAGCCGTACTCCTCAGTTGAATAGTTGAATAAATACTACTGGTATTTTATTAAATAAAGCACACAAAAAAGCTTTAAAAGGAGCAAACCATCATGTAGCTGCACAGAATTGATGACACCCTGACCACTTTCATATTCACTACATCATCAGGGTGAATACGAAACCGGTCGGGTTGTGTGCTTTATTTAATAAAATATAATTTATTCACCCAATAAACTGAGGAGTGCGGCTTCTTGAAATAATTGGATGATTTTGGCTGCAGCTCGCACCCTCTTAGGCAGTGGAGCAGTTTTTGTTACCACGCTTAAGAGATAAAAACAGAACCAACCACCCTATTTAAATGCGGCCTGCTCAGCCACACACAATGAACTTGGGAAAAAAATAGTAGAAATATAGAAACTGTCAGCAGATAAGGACCGCTAGGCCCATCCAGTCTGCCTGTAGGCCCTATACATGAATGCGTCCACTCATCCTAAGTGGTCAATGGCTTTTCATCACTCCCTTCACACCCTAGGTTCCCCTGTGCTTGTCCCAGGCAGGTTTAGACCCCTCCACTGTGCTTGCCCCTACCACCTCTTTTGGCAGACTATCCCAAGTGTTCACTGCCCTCTCTGTGTAGAAAAACTTCATGTTACCTCTTAATCTACCCCTTCAATCCAATTTCATATCATGCTCCTCATTCAGGTATCTTTTCTACATTGGAAAAGATCCCCCACCTGCACCTTGTTTATGCCCTTTAGGTACTTAAACGTTTCTATCATGTTGCCCCTTTCTCTCCTCTCCTCTAGTGAGTACATATCCCTTAGTCTCTCCTCGTATGTTGTGTGGTGCAAACCATGCACCATCTTTATTGCCCTTCTCTGGACAGCCTCCACCTTGTTTATGTCCTTACACATGAGTAGTCTCCAGTACTACATGCAGTACTCCAGGTGAGGCTTGACCAGTTTCATATTCACCCTGATGACATAGCGTTTTATACAATGAAAACACAACCTCTCACCTCCTACTAGTAATACCTCTGCCTATGTACCCCAGCATGCCACTGGCCCTCCCTGCAGCCTTTGCACACTGCTTTGATACCTTAAGGTCATTAGATATGATAACCCCAAGGTCCTTTTCCTCTTTGGTGACAGTCAGCACCCCACCCATTCTATAGCTATCCCCAGGGTTCCCCCTATCCAGGTGCATTATACCGCACTTGTTTGCATTGAACCTCAGTTGCCACACCTCCAACCATCTTTCAAGCTTCTCCAGGTCCTTCTTCATTTTCTGAACCCCTTCTGGAGTATCCACCCTGTTGCAGATCTTGGTGTCATCTGCAAATAGGTAGACCTTTCCTTCCAGCCCCTCTGCAATGTCACTAATGAAGACATTGAACAGGACTGGTCCCAGTACTGATCCTTGTGGCACTCCACTGGTCACCCTTCTCTCCCCGGATTGGATCCCATTTACCACCACCCTCTGCCTTCTGTCCATCAGCCATTTTCTAACCCAATGTATCACATTATGCCCCATGCCCAGACTAATCTTGTTAACCAGTGTTCTGTAGCAGTTTACATTCTGGCTGTGCGATCGCCATTGTGCCTTTGCATCTGCTCCCAACTACAGAAAACAGTATCAATGAGCCTAGTGTGGCCTATTAGAGCATCTGACCATGTTGCTGGTCCACAGAAGAAAATGCAGACACTTTGCAGCATTTTCCATCACTACCTGTCTACATGTCTGCCCTACATCTGCCTGTGCTATGGGAGCCAGTGGAGCTGTTGTTGAGGAACTGGAGAGATCTTCTGTAGTATACTACCGGCAGCATGCAAAGGACTACAGGTATGTCCAGTAGGGGGGAACAGAGGGGGAGAACGCAGCAAGTTAGGGAATAGATTCAGAAAAAGGCTAGAGAGAGCAGAAGGCTCAAATGAAGCAGCAAGCCTTGTGGGAAAAAGATCATAACCTGCCATTTACCATGTGAGAGGTGGAGGTGTAATGAGAAGTGTGATTTTTTGGCAGCAGAGACATAAAATATGATGACCTGTACTTGTGCACCCCCTGCCATGCCACCACTAAAATGGAGGTGAGCTCTTTATTTGAATACTGGGTGGAGGCTGACCTGCTGACGCAGTAGTAATGCTACCGCTTGTGATGCTGACAACCCGGGTTCGGGAATAAGCCCGAGAAGTCAGAGGCCCAGCCATGGGGGAGGAGACTCAAGCATCCTAGGACTGCTCTCCTTCTCTGGAAGGGAGGGAGAGCTGTGGTCAGTACCTGACTGACCTCAGACAGAGGCCTGGGGTACAGCAAGCTTTCAATCGTGTGGAGCAGCCCCAAGATCACTGGAAAATGGCTCCTCGTGCTTTGGTAGATGGAGCACCTGGCACAGATCCCCAATGCCCCTATCTGTTCCAGGCTGGTGTCCTGACAAAATCCAGAAGTTCAGGGTATTGAGCCCCACCTTGGCCCCACCTGGGGGGAATAACCAAGGCTCTGTGGGGGACTATAACCGCAGGTAGGTGAGCAGAGACAGATGCCATAGGTGTCTCCTGAAGAGGCAGAGCGTGAGGGGCAGTGGGGTGCATAAAGTACAATTAAAAAAAAAAAAAGAATACTGGGTGGAGTGTGGCTGAGATGGGGACTGGGAGCACAGCTGGTATTTAGTGCCATTGGCTTAAGGAGGGTCCAGTTCTGTGAAATATAGATAATATTCAACACAGAGTTTAAAGGAGAGCAACAAAAATAGTAACTGGCACAGGATTTAAACAACTAGGGCAGACTATCTGACCTGAGGCTGTTCTCAATGCAGAAAATAACATTAACCCATTATACCCATTAGCGCCATATGGCATCAGAACCAACCATTGCTTAACCTGACCCAAAATGGCAGCATCAGATAGAATGAGTTAAGAGGCATTATGAGAACCATCTGTCGTCAAATTGATAAAAGGAATAACTCCATCTAATCAGATAACTACTAAATACTGAGGTGATCAGAGCTAGTGGCTCACTAGATAGCACACTTGCCTCTGGGCATGGATGAGAGGATGGTCACAGAAATGTAGAAATATAGAATGCACTGGCAGAAAAGGACCAGTAGGCCCTTCTAGTCTCCCCTATTTCCCCTGCCTAGTACTACACCCTGGACTCGTATGTGGTCACAGGTGTTACTCCCTCCTCCCTTACCTAAATTTATTATACACATGTGCCTATCCCACTTGATATATATGCACTGTAGTGTAGTATTATGAGGCGTCACTAGAGGGGATGAAAGTACTTTTAGTATTGAGACTGTGACTATCTATAAACCCGAGACCGATTGGAAAGTAAATCTGAGCATAAATGGGAAAATGATGATGTTCAAATTAGACACTGGAGCACAGTGTAATGTGATGCCTTTTCAGATGTATAAGACATTGTCTGGAGAAACTGTTCAAAGGTCGTCAGCTAGATTGGTCTCCTATTCTGGGCATAAACTTGATGTGAAAGGCAAAGTGATGCTGGTAACATGATTTAAGCAAAAGTATTACCTGTTGCCATTTCAAGTGGTTAATGCAAACGTGACCCCAGTGTTGGGCCTATCTACTTGTCTGGAAATGAAGCTTATGAAGAAGCTATTTTGAGTAGATGTTGCAAGTGGAAGTGCAGGGGAAAACACAGAAGGAATGCTGGCTGAATTTGATGATGTATTCGAGGCACTGGGATGCTTAGAGGGTGAATACCACATTAAAATAGATAAGACAGTCAGCCCTGTGATCCACCCCCTAGGAAAATGCCTTTCACATTACAAGACAAAGTGAAGACTGAGCTAGAGAGTATAGAAAGATTAGGAGCTATTGCCACGAGTTACGTCAACTCGATGGCAGTTGTAGAAAAACCAAAGTACGAATTTGCATAGATCCCAGGGATCTTAACAAAGCAATTAAAAGGGAACATCACCCGATGAAAACAGTTGAAGAGGTTGCAGCCAAGCTAGCAGTAGTATTCACACTGTTAGTTGCTGGGCATGCCTTCTGGCAGATTAAACTAGATGAGCCTACCTCTGATCTATTGACTTTTAAAACACCTTTTGGGAGGTACAAGTTCAAGCGTCTCCCCTTTGGGATTTGCTCAGCACCAGAAGTCTTGCATATGTTGGACTTATGCTTAGAACTTTATTCATAACAGTCATACTGCTCTTGGGTTTGTCTACTGCATCATTTATCTGAATTCTTTTCTTTAAAAAAAATGTAATTCCCCCAGATGTGGTATCATAATATCTCAGACGCACTCATCCTTTGATTAAGGAGGCTGCAACCTCCTAGTGATTGACAGTGATATTACTCTGTTATGGACTGTCTAAGATATGGAATTGTAATTATGTTATAGAAATAGAAATCAATAAATGCAAAGTTTAAAAAATCAATTTAACAGACCACTCCACTTACACAAACCACCCCACTGAACCCAGGAATTAAAATTAAATCAATCCTCAGTCACCAGTACAATCCTAAATGTTTGTGCAAAAATGTCACTAAAATACTAGGTCACTACACCAGCCTGCAGTCCACAGGAAAAAGCAATTTCAGTAGTATATCACTTCCTCTGGATTTAAAATTAACAACCTTCAAATTAATACCCAGTCCTGCAAGCCCCCTCTTGATTCAAACAAGCAAAAATTAAAGTGACAATATAAAAGTATGGCCAACCTTCCTCACAGGTCCCAAGCAATATTGTGCCTTTTTCCAGGCTCTCAGTTCCCAAATATGAGTATGCTTTCTTCCCCGGAGTACAGCAAATTGTAGCAGCCTTTTTCTTCAGCAGTTAAGGCCTATCACCGAAGGCAGACCTATTGCTTTTGCTTCCAGATCACTTAATAAAGCTGAGAGAAATTATGCACAAATTGAAAAGGAAATGCTGGCTATTGTGTTTGGCTGTTCAAAATTCCACCAATATATCTATGGCAGAACAAGAGTCCATTCTGAATCGGACCACAAGCCCCTAGAAAGCCTTTAAAAAAAAAAAACACTGGCCACAGTCCCACCGAGAATTCAATGCATGATACTAAAACTGCTAAGGTATGATTTACGAGTACAGTACAAAGCGGGTAAAGAACTTCATACAGCAGATGCCCTGAGTAGGGCTGTGGGAGAAAATTCTATGCCAGAAACTGAACTAGACAAATATGAGGTTCACACGGTGGACTATATGCCTATTAGTGATGAAAACTGAAATTGTTTCAACAAGAGACTAACAAAGATTCAGCATTGGTCAAGTTGAGAGACTCTGTTTTGAATGGGTGGCCCCAGGAGAAAACATCAGTGCACCCCAAGATAAGGCAGTACTGGCAGTTCAGAGACAAAATCTTGACAGAAATGGACTTTTGCTGGAAGGGGAGAGAGACTGATAGTCCCCACATCACTGAGACCAGGCATGTTAACCAGATGTAACCCCTCACCCCTGCCTTTTTGCCAAAACGACAGGTGGCATGCTGTTGGCGCTGGCAGCAATACCAGGTGGGGACCTGGGTTCGGGGAGGATGAGGTTACCTGGCACAAGGGGATCTAGGTTTGGCTACTCTGCACAGGGGCACCCAAGTAAATCCAAACACAGGAAGCAATAACTGTAATGTCCAGAACCAGGAATGGGATTTTTCAGTGTGGCTTTTATTCACAACTAGCTCAACACAACAAAGCATAGATGGACCCCCATGGGGCTACGTTTACTGATAATGCAGATTAGAGACTACAAGGCGGTCCACTGGAAGAATGAACCATTTCTACTGTTTTCAGGTTCTGGACCCACCAGGCCCATAGCCCGGACTTGCACGTGCGTTGGGTAAACAGCCCGACTGGCCCGGCTCCCCTGCCGGCCACTTGACTGGCAGTTCATTGGAAGAATTAACCCATTTTACTTGTTGTGGCTCCCCACACCACTTAGAGTCTGCTACCCCTAGAGAGATTTTCTTCTTACTTCTTCTGACTTCCATCTCACAAAGAGAATTCTTTACCCTTGTTGTGGCTCCCTACACCACTTAGAGTCTGCGACTCCTAGAGAGATTTTCCCATTTGCGACCCATGTTCGGTACTTTTCATCACTGGCCAGCGATGAGGTAAGCAGCAATCGCGAGAGAAATCCGAGAGGTGGACCTGGTTACTAAAGATGGGGGGTGTTCCCACCTCCAGCTCCCACAGCCCATACCCAGCCATTTCTCTGGACAAACTGAAACTTCAAAATGTAGATTAAACGGTGGATGAACTGTCGCACCCACTCTACAACATTACTTGAATTCACACAGCACTTTAGCTTTTGACACTACTCCATTTGTTTGTCCTAGTACTATAGGCCTCCCAAATAGTAGTTCAAATCCAAGATTTCTTCACATTTCCCAGGCTGAAGAAACACATTTTTTGCCCTCTCTATTAGAGCAAACACTCACCCTTTAGTTGCAGGTGCCCCACAGGTGAAGTACAACTTTTTCCACTTTTCAAGCACAAACTGAGACTGTAAAAGGCAGCTTTCTTTCTTTAGCAGAAATTAGGGGATTGCCCCTAGAATCTACATGGGGATACTTTACTTTCTCTCCCCCCCCCCCCGGAGGGAGGGGGACACTGAGACCTGGACAGCGGTCTCCACCACTTGAACACTGGACACTCACTCCTTCTCTCACAGAAGGTAAACAGGAACTCCTTTCCTGCTTGAAGGCAAGCAGGAGACTGACTTTGAAAACTCCCAACGTTCTATCTCACTCCCTCTGCTGCAGATTCCAATGTGGCTTATGCAGCTGCGACAGTTCTATTGGTGATGTCATCTCTCAGTCTCAGCTGAGACTGAGAACAGAGTGAGACAGTGTGAAACCCATTTAACTGGGAGTTTCACAAGCTGCCTTCCCTGCCTACCACTAGGTCTTACTGGGATTCTAGTAACCCCGGGTAACAAGGGGTTACATACAGCAGCCACTTGGGCATTGAAAAATGCAAGCGCGGGGCCCAAGATCTTTTATTCTGGCCAGCGATGAACAGTCAGATTAGTGAAATGGTGGCTCAGTGTGGCATTTGCAACCAGTTCAGGAAAGCACAATCTAGAGAGCCACTGCAGCCACATAAGATACCAGAGAGACCTTGGCAAAAAGGTTGGGGCTGACCTATTTGAAATTAAAGGGAAAATAATCTGGCAGTTGTTGATTACTATTCCAAATACATTGAGATGTCCAAGTTGCAAAATACAAGTGACAACAGTACAACAGTAGCCGACTGCACACAAACAACACCAGGAACAGAGCGGACCGACGGCATCCAAGAGGTCCTCGGGACCCCCATCCCCAGCACAACAGTAGCTGCCTGCACACAAACAACACTGGGGACAGAGCAGAATGAAAGCACCCAAGAGACCCTTGGGAGCCCCATCCCCAGCACAACAGTAGCCGTCTGCACAAAAACAACACAGGTGACAGAGCGGACTGGTGGCGCCCAAGAGGCCCTCAGGACCCCCATCCCCAGCACAACAGTAGCCACCTGCACACAAACAACACTGGGGACAGAGCAGACTGACAGCGGTCAAGAGGTAACTTCAGCGGCCTTCCCCTCGCAGCCTGCTTGCTGAGGGGTGTTAGCAGCATTTCTCTTAAAGCTAATTTTTGACTGCCAAACAGGGCTGCTAGACTGTGGCCAGCATTACTACCTCATCATCCTGCATGTTATCAGCGGGGCCTGAAGAGCCTTTAAGTGCCTTCAACAGACTTTGTTTAGCACTGATTTACTGCTTTCTGGATCTACCTACTATTGGTTTTAGATTGTACCTGAGTGGCTGGGTTTTCTCCCTTGCACTCATTAGATTTGGGCTGTATGTTCTACTGTGTCTAGTACCAGGGAATTGGCTTAGAGTTACAGTCATTTTATGTGAATGTGATTACATCTGTGTAAGCTACTTTACTGGGAGTTTGTGCTGGATGTTTGTCTTACCTGACTCTGCTGAGTGACTGAGCCTAAGGCCCACCACATTGTCGTGGTGTCTCCGGTATTTCTCTCTTGGGTCCAGGTTTCCCCCATGTCTAGCCCACCCCCACTGTGTTTGATCAGCTAGCCGAGCATGCACACTAGGCGCTCCGACTGTGGCCTTGACTGTGAGACCCTCCTACTGCATATTAACTAAGTCTTTGTTTCCCTGCACTATTTCAGGCCCTTGGGACTCCCATCCCCAGCACAACGGTAGCTGCCTGAACACAAACAACACCGGGGACAGAATGGACCGACGGCGCTCAAGAGGTAATTTCAGCAGCCTTCCACTCACAGCCTGCTTGCATTGGGGTGTTAGCCCATCCCAGTCACCCTCCCACCCAGGGGCGTCCCTTGATTTAAGGACCACCCACAGGTCATGTGACCTTCCTGACTTTTTTCTAAGTGCTCACTATCCCCTCTGCAGGTTATCACCTGTCACCACTTGGCAGTTACACTGTGCTCTCTGCCTCTTTCACTTAACATCTATTAACCCTCTCCTTCCTCTCTACTACAGCCCTCCTCTTCTCCTCCCGGACTATACCTCCACCCCCCCAAGTACTACCTGACCCCTCCAGGGCTCCAATATTTATCATTGTCGCCTATTCCCCCCGCCACCAGAAACATGCCCTCAAATTCCTTCTTGACCATCTCTCCCAGCTCCCACCCAAAGCTGAGCAAATCACCCTGGGAGACCAAACATAAACTGGCTCTCCAGCTCAGCAGACCAATCTAAAGATGCCATTGCTGCCCTAGACCTCGTGCAACTGGCCACGCAGCCTACTCGTGCCAATCCTACTAATGGCTTCTTCTCGCTTCTTGACATCATCCTCACCAACCAGCCTCACAAAATTACTGGTACCACAGTCCTTCCAGATGCCCTCATCGAACGCTCCCCGTACTATTTTTCTGGGCCGGCAAAACACAAAATCCACCCCCCAAAACCACCCTCCGGCACTGCCTCAATCCAGGGTGACTGGAACAGCTGAAAGCATACCTATCAACCAAGTGCCCGACATCGACGCAGCCCTATCGTACCTTATCCACTCCTTCAATTCAGCCTGTGACCTTTTCACCCCTCACTAAACACCTGGTAAAAAACTCTAACACCCTGTGGGTCACCCAGTCCTTACTCAGCCATATGCACCAGCGGGACAATCTTTGGCATAAAGCCCTTGACTCTGGAAAGGCCTCTGATAGGCAACTCTACCGTGAGGCCCATAACAAATGCACCTGGGCCATCCAAAAAGCAAAGGCTGACCACTACAGAACAGTACTGGCCTCCTTCTGGCACTCGGCCCAGAAATTCTGGGATAACATCAAAGAGCTTAATCCCCACCACCCTCCCAGATCAGTGTCAATGGCACCCTCTCCTCAGACCCAAACTGCATTGCAGATACTCTAAATTCCACTTTCTCCGACCTTAGCTCAGTCCTCCCCTCAAACTTCTACAACCCCATCCCCACTCCTCCTACAGCCCCCCTCACCCACCCCCCTTCTATTTTCATGCCATCACAGAGCCAGCAAACACCAGTTCAGTACAGGCCACAGGAGGTACCTGACCAGTAGGGTACTATGAGGCTTGCAGGAGCAGTCTCGCTGTAAGTGCTAATGCTCACAAAAGGTGATTGTTTCTCTAGAGCAATCAACATGCCATATTCAGTGTGGTCTGTGTGGTGTGCCATCATGGGCTGCAGAATGCAGAGTGGTGAAGGGGCTGGGGGAACTTCAACTTTCAGACTAAAGTTGTTGGAAAGGACTTAACTTGGAAGTTGTTATGAGAGGAAAAAAAAAGATCATGAGGAGGGGAGTCCGAATCAATCACCCTAGCTGGGGGTGGGGTGGGGGGACTGTGGTGGCCTGGTGACTGAGTGGGGAACATGTGAACTAACTGAATACCTTCATGTTCCTGCTTATTTTTTTTATTTGCATAATCTCTCTGCAGATTTACTGATTTATAGCTTGTGGCAGCTGAACTAATTAGTGTTCCCTTCCAAGCAGCTCATATCAGATTATTTAAATTCATTTGCCAGGTGAAAACAACAAATGCATTTAATTAAATTGTTTTGAAATGGAGATATGTGTTTTGTTGAGGGAAGCTATGAAGTATTTGGGAACCAAAGGCCTATTAGTAAGCAGCACATTTTGTTAGTTGGCAAAACATCATTATATGGCTAATAGCTTGGCAGAAGACACCAAGAGAAATATATGGCTAATAGCTTGGCAGAAGACACCAAGAGAAAGGACTGCTGTGTGACTGAACTTCTCTACTGGGACTATATTGCCCTCCTTCCCTCCCCTCCACCCCCCCATCCAAAGCTAGTTCTATTTTTATGGGCACAGGATTTGACTGACAACAGGAACTTCCTGTTTAGGGGCAGGAAGTGAGTGATCACAGAACCACCAAGGACCCACCATCCTAGAAGGGCAAGAGTAGCCTCCCGCCCTCTAGCTGCTGGAGGTCTGCCCTCGAACAAGTAAGTGGTCTTACTGAGAAATATAGGATATTCTTTTTCTCAGAACAGGACAATCAGGAGCTTAAAGGGCACACAGGCAGAAAGTAAGGAGAGAGAGAAAAAACAGACGAAAGAGTAAGGATTGCAAACAGTTAAGGGGTCAGAAATAAGACATGATTGAGTGGTGCAGTGCAGTGGCTGTGGAGCAGCAGTCTTCCGGAGATGTTCTGGAGGATGCGGTGTTGTCCCATCTGCAGGCAACCTCTCTGGGCTAAGGGAGGAGGTTGCTCATCTCCAGGCTGAGTTGGCCAGATTTGTGGGACCTCCTCTTCCATCTAGGGACCACCAGTGCCACTGCCGCTGCCTCAGAGGTTGCCAAGAAAGAGGAGCGGTTGGACCACAGTGGCTCAGGGAGGGTGAGGGTAGGAACAGAGGCACATCCCTCCAGTTGTACCTCTCCACACCCTATGCCATTCTGCAAAAGTGTGGTTCCTCTATGGAGGCACCTACAGTGGAGACCAAGGAGGATGTGAGAACCTCACAAAGGAGACCCACAGGAGGGTGGCAGGGGACCCTGCAGGGAAGGAAACAACTCCTGGTGGGGACTCCATTGTTAGGAAGGTAGAACTGGGCAAGGAAGGGGAGAGGGAGGTAAGATGCCTGCCTGGCGCCATGGCTTGGAGGGACAGGGAGCTAATCCTCAGGATTGCCAGAGCAGCTGCACAGGGGAGGGAGCTGGATGTCATTGTCCACCTAGGGACAAATGACCTGGCTAAGAAAGGGATTAGAGAAGTGCAGGAAGAGTTTGTGGAATTGGGGAGGGGCCTTAGTCAAGTAGCACGCACGGTAACCTTCTCGGAGGTGCTACCCATCTATGGCATAGGAGAGGCTAGGATGTTCCTGCAGTGGATTTAATCAGTGGTTGAAAACTGGTGTGGAGCTCAGGTTTGGCTTCATTGGGGACTGGGGTCCACCTGGAGTGATGCAAGCCTATACTGGCATGATGGGCTGCATCTGTCCGGGAGGGGAACCAGGATCCTAGGTGATAGGTTTAAATGCTTCATTGGCAAGCTTTTAAACTAGCCAAGGGGGGAGGCACTGGAAAGGAGCAGGAAAATCCTAGCCCCTCAAACAATCACGGTAGTAAGTGTGGCAAACACCAACATGGAGGTGTCGATAGGGAGAAGGGCAGGGGTAAATGGAGAAAGTGACAAAGGCAAGAAGGACAGGGATGGGGCAAAAGAGGGTAAGGCCATCAGGAAATGGAGGGTAATGAGTACCAGTGCCCGTAGTCTGGGCAACAAGCTCCCTGAGCTGGTGGCCTTAATGGAAGAGGGATGCCTGGATATCATAGCAGTCACAGAAACATGGTACACAGAGAACCATGACTGGGATGTTAACATACCAGGGTACATAACCTACAGGAGAGACAGGCAGGGGAGAAGAGGGGGAGGAGTAGCTCTCTATGTAAAGGAAGGGATAAAAGCAACTGAACAAAAGAGTAAACAGGGAGGAGAGGAGGCACTGTGGGTCATCTTGGAGACTGGAAAGGGCACCACAATCCGCACAGGGGTTGTGTACAGACCCCCATGTCAGGGGGAGGGAATGGACAAGGATATGATAGAAGGCATTCTTAGAATGGCAGAGAAAGGGGAGATACTGTTGATGGGAGACCTGAATATGCCAGATGTTAACTGAGCACATTTGCTGCAGCCACATCCAAGAGCAGGGCCATTCTTGATGCCCTACAGGTAGCAGGCATTAGACAGCTAGTTTCGGAACCCACTCGTGAGGGAGCAATCTTAGACCTTGTACTCTCAAACGGGGCAGTGAGAGGATCTCAGATCTAGAAGTAGGTTGCCATCTGGGGACAAGTGACCATCAAACAGTGTGGTTCACGTTAAACTCAGCTACAGAGTCAAGCCATACAAAAGTGAGGGTACTGGACTTTAGGAGAGGCTGACTTTGGCAAGATGGGAGAGTGCCTCAGAAAAGCACTAGCAAACAGGCTAGAAGGAGGTGTGAGCAACAATGGGGAATTATCAAAACTGCCATCACAGACACAACAAGCCTTTGTGTGAAGCAAATAAACAAATCAAAACGAAAGAAAAAGCCACTATGGTTCTCAAGAGAGGTGGCTGTGAAAGTCAGGAAGAAAAAGATAGCATTCCGGAAGTATAAGGAAACACAGAAGGAGCAGGACAGAGAGCTGTACCAGTTAAGGCAGAAAGAAGCAGGAGGGAAGTCAGAATAGCAAAGGCCCAAACTGAGGAAAAGATAGCCAACTCAGTTAAGAAGGGGATAAAACCTTTATAGGTACATCAGCTACGTGAAAAGACAAAGGAGGGACAGTGAGGCTGAATAGAATGAACGGTGGGTGGGCAGAGGGGACAGTGAAAAGCAGGAATACTGAACGAATATTTCTGCTCAGTATTCACAAAGAGGAAGGGGAGTGCCTAATCCAATTAACAGAAGCACTCTTGATAGGGGTCGATACCAGTCCTTTCACAGAAGAAAGGGTTCTGCAAGAACTCCTAAAACTGAAGGTGGACAAAGCAATGGGTCCTGATGGAATTCACCCCAGAATTCTAAAAGAATTAAGGAAGGAACTAGTGAAACCACTGGCTACTCTTTTTAATAAATCATGGGAGGATGGTGTGGTACCCGAGGACTGGAGGAAGGCGGATGTGATTCCCCTTCACAAAAGTGGGACCAAGACAGAGGCAGGAAACTACAGACCTGTCAGTCTGACCTCTGTGGTAAGGAAAGTGATGGAGTCACTTCTGAAGGAAAGAATAGTTGAGTACCTAGAGGTCAGTGGAGCACAGGATCCAAGGCAGCATGGGTTCACAGCGGGAAGGTCATGTCAGATGAATCTAATAGATTTCTTTGACTGGGTGACCAAAGTAGTAGACCAGGGAGGGCTGTGGACATGGCCTACCTAGACTTTAGCAAGGCATTTGACACAGTCCCACACAAAAGATTGATAGTCAAATTAACCAGCCTGGGAGTGGGTCCCAGGGTGGTAGCCTGGTAACACATTGGCTGGACAACAGGACTCAGAAGGTAATTGTAAATGGAGTCCACTCTGAAGAAAGGGCGGTTACTAGTGGGGTACCGCAGGGTTCAGTATTGGGTCTAGTCCTTTTTAATGTCTTCATCAGTGACATTGCAGAGGGACTGGAAGGAAAAGTATGCCTTTTTGCAGATGACACAAAGATCTGCAACAGGGTTGATACACAAGGAGGCGTGGAAAGGATGAAAAGAGACTTAGCAAGGTTGGAGGAATGGTCAGACATATGGCAGCTGGGATTCAATGCAAAAAAGTGCAAAATAATGCACCTGGGAAACAAGAACCCAGGGGAAGAATACACAATGGGTGGGGCGCTAGTAACAACAACAAAACAGGAAAGGGACCTGGGGGTAATCATATCAGATGACCTTAAGGTTGAAGCGTGTGAGCAGGCAGGGGAGGGCCGGGGTATACTGGGATGTATAGGAGAGGCATCAGCAGCAGAAAACAGGAAGTTGTTATCCTCTGTACAGACAGTTGGTGAGACCCCATCTGGAATACTGTGTCCAGTTCTGGAGACCCCATCTCGCAAGGGCATAGACAGGATAGAGGCAGTCCAGAGGAGGGCAACTAAAATGGTGCAGGGTCTGCAAGAGAAGCCGTATGAGGAGAGACTAAAGGAGCTTAATATGTATACCCTTGAGGAAAGAAGGAGAGGGGGACATGATGAAACTCTCAAGTACCTCAAGGGAATCAACAAAGTCCAAGAGGGTTGCATCTTTCAGAAAAAGAGACTTGCAAGAACAAGGGGACACAATTTAAAGATAGAAGGAGGGCGGTCTAGGGCAATGTGAGGAAGTATTATTTCACAGAGAGGGTAGTGGATGCATGGAACAGCCTTCCTGAGGAAGTTGTGGGGTCTAAAACTGTGGGAGAATTCAAGAATGCATGGGACAGACATAAGGCAATTCTTGTGGGGGGCAGGAAGATAAAGGCTGTTGGTTAACTAGGATCTGCGGCCTATCCTGTAGGTAGGGAAATGGGCAGACTAGATGGGCCTAGCGGTCCTTATCTGCCGTCAAAGTCTATGTTTCTATGTTTCTATATGATTTTTTCAGCAACAATGTATTTTTGACATCTTAAGATTCATGCTCAGTGTATTTGTAGTTTTCTCAGGCATTGTTTAAACAGCTTTAGTAGCTCATTTAGTAATTAATGACTCGTCATTAAAGATGGCTGCCACTCGCAAATTATTAATAAAGATCTCTTCCACTGAGATTACCTGTTGAATGTGCATGCTAGACTCATTCTGTGGATGTATTAGGATGGTGCTGCACTTCTGGTGGTAAGCAGCACAACACTGTACCAGAATATTACATGTTTTCATGGCGGGCATGGCACGGGAGTGGGAACTTTTAAAAATTTAAACATCCCATATCATAGTTAAGGAATGAAAGAAAACAATAAGAAAATATATGTATCTTGATATTTTTTGCCAGATGGATATTATTGCTAACAGCCACAGCTGTGAGGGAATCCATTTGCAAGGAAGGTTCCCCGCCCACAACAACACTTTGGCCTGGCTCATACCCCAACAGTGATTTGCACCACACCTGCTCATCCCTTGGTAGTGGCTAATGCCCCCCCCAGCTGCTGCACTGATAACACCAAGGGCCCCCCACCAGTCCCCCCAATCTGACTGTCGGTGCCGCAGTGACTCAACAGCGACTGGCACAGCCCTCCACCTACCACCTAGGCCATCTGCCAACTCCGTTTAACAGTAACATGGAGCACGGCTTATTTACAGGGCACAAGTGACATGTCATGCCCTCTAAATAAGCCATGCTCCCTGCTACTGTTAGACGAAGGTGGCCAAGGTGGGCTATGTCACTCGCCATCGATTCACTCAACACTGCCAGTCAGGTCAGGGGAACCAGGCATGTTGTCAATGCAGCAGCTGGGAGGGGGGGGACTAACCACCACTGAGGGATAGACTGGGATGGTGAAAATCACTGTTGGAGTGCGAAGCCATGCATTGTTGTTGGGATTCCTTCCAAAACAGATTCCCACACAGCTGTGGTGGGACGGCTGGGGGCTTTGACCCCTGACCCCTGGGCCCCACCAAACATTTTAGAAACTCGGCTTCTATGATTTTATTAAGTGGAGTGGGTGTACAAACCTACAGTTTAATGAGAAATATGCTGAGTCCTGAAAAGCCTGGTAACAAATTGTTTGAAGACTTAGTAAAATTATTGAAAAATCACTTTAACCCAAAATCGAGTGAAACTGTGCAAAGATTCAAATTTAATTCTAGAAATAGAAAAGCTGGAGAGACTGTGGAGCATACGTGGCAGAGTTGAGAAAAATGGCTCAGATATGTATATATGGAGAATCTTTAGAGCAAATGCTGAGAGATAGACTGTTTTGTGGAATAAATGATGATAGATTTAAAAAAAAGTTATTGTCAGAAACAGATTTAACGTTTGAAACAGCACTGAAGGTAGCGCAAGCTGCGGAATCTGCTACTCAAAATGTAAAAGATTTACAGCTGCAGTCAAGAGAAATGTCTGGGCCCAGTTGTAGTTCACAAAAGCCACAGGACTCCGTAAACAAAATGTTTAGGAACAAAGAGCAGCCGAATGAGAAAATAACTCAAAATTACTACCGTTGTGGGGACCAGCATTTCCCGCAGGAGTGTCGCTTTAAAGATGAAAGATGCCACATATGTGGAATGGAAGGCCATATCAGTAAAGCCTGTAGAAATAAGATTAAAGAGAAAAGGGAAGCCCACGCCCCAAGAAAGACAGGGAAACAGAGTAAGAGTGGTCCTAAAAGCTTCCAGCGTACCCTCCACTTGAAGGGGAAGGAAGAAAGCGAGGACATGGAGGAAGAGCAGGCTTATATTATGTATAGTATGAAGGAAGCAAATATTCCCAAAGTAGCACTGATCATTCGGATATTGGACATTAATGGCAAAAATGTAAAATTTGAGGTGAGGATGTAGTGTCACCATCATGAATCAAGCAGAATACTCCGAGTTGTGGAATAGGAAGGAAACCCAGAGTTGGAGAAGTGTGCAATTAAATTGAAAACTTATACAGGGGAACCTGTAGAGATACTGGGGGCAGCAAGAGTAACAGAAATGTACAAAGCGACAGTTAAAGAATTGCCATTGGTAGTGGTGACCGGGACAGGCCCAAACTTGTTAGGCTGAGGCTGGATTGCTGAACTGGCCGTGGACTGGAGAACAGTCAGTCAGGTGACACTGTTATAGCAGTGGACACTGCAGGATGTGCTTGCAAAACATGAAGCAGTATTCAAGGAAGGTCTGGGAATTTTACAGGGTAGCACAGCAAAAATATATGTGGACTTTAACACAACTCCATGTTTCGTTAAACCGAGATATGTACCTTACACAACGAAACCCAAGGTTGAGGGTAAACTTGATTGTCTTCTGAGAGAGAAGATTATAGAACCGGTCCAGTTTTCAAGCTGGACCGCACCCACTGTTCCTGTACTGAAACCCGATGGCTCAGTGAGAATATGTGGAGATTATAAACTGACTGTTAATAGAGTGTCATACTTAGAACAGTACCAGATTCCAAAAATTTATGATTTGTTTGCAGTCCTTGCAGGAGAATGATTCACAAAGCTAGACATGAGTCATGCATACCAACAGATTATAGACCATTCCTTGGAAAAATGTTTCTAGTTATTGTGGATGCGCATTCTGATAGATGTTTATCCAGTGACTTCAGCAACGTCAGCAGCTGCCGTAGAGACTCTCTGAATGAGCTTCAGTAACCATGGCATACCCGAGATGGTAGTATCTGACAATGGAACTCCTTTTGTTAGTGTGGAATTTAAAGAGTTTATGAAAAGGAATGGAATTACCCACATTACTTCTGCTCCATATCACCCTTCGACAAATGGGTTAGCAGAACGAGCAGTAAAAACATTCAGGAGTGTTTAAAGAAAATGACTGGAGGTATGCTAGAAACAAAAGTAGCTCACGCATTGTTTAGCTACAGAATAACACCACGGTCAACAATAGGAGTGTCACCAGCCAAGATGTTAATAGTTCGGAAATTAAGTTCAACTCTGGACTTGTTACACCCTGATTTTAAAGGAAAGGTGATACAGAAACAATTAAAAACCAAGAAAAGGCATGATAAGCACACAAAAGCAAAAGGCTGAGCTGGCCCGCTATCGCAGCAGTTGAAATTCCAATTGCGATGCTGGCGACCTGGGTTCGGAAACAGACCCAGGTCACCAGAGGGCTGGCCGGGGGAAGGATAGATCGTCCCATGGACAGGTCTCCTTCTCCGGGGGGAGGGTGGGGAAGTGTCCAGCGCATGATGGACCCCTAGTGGAGGCTGGGAGTCCCACAGCTACCGGCACTCGCAACTAATGGAGGCAGGGCGGACGCTGGACGTCAGTGCACGTCCCTGCCTCCCGGAGGAAAAAACAAGAAAATGGAGGAGGGGAGAGCCTCTGTCTACATGAAGCCCTCCCCAGGCTTCAATAAGCCACTACCGCCGCACTCCCAACCAGTCGCTAATCCCGTGGTGCCGAAATTAGGGGAACCGGTGCCACGGCCCTGCCATCCGGGGGGTAAGCCGGGGGGTAACCCGGAGTTGCGGTAATGAGCAGTTGGTGGGAGCTCCGGGGGCTGTGACCAGGGTGGATTAACAGGAAACAGGTCTCTCCCAGAAGAAAAAATAAAATAAAAAAAAAAAAACAAAAGCACAAGGTTTTGTGACAGGAGATTCAGTATACAGTCGCAACTTTGGTCAAGGAAAGAGATGGATACCCATAATTATTCATGAAGTGACAGGACCCCTGTCCTACAAAGTGTTGCTGGGAGATGGCAGAGTAGTGTGCTGTCATGTGGACGAAATCCATAGGAGGTACTGTGAACCAGACAGAGCTGTGGACATAGAGGTTGATAACTCTGTGAAAGGGACCAATTCCCCAAACCAGTCCAATTTCTTAGAGATTCATGAGAAATCAGCAGAATTACCACTTACCATAGAAGCCCCGAGTAATCCAGAGATATCCGTCACTGACATGACACCTATACTGCTTGCATCGAAAATTAAAGTGACTTCGTCAACTGTGTTTGGAAATTCCTCACCTGTAGATAGTTCAGTACCAGATTTAGAGCTTAGACGCTCTTCAAGGAACAGAAGATCTCCCTCATATTCGAAGGACTATGAACATCAATTAAAAATAATATAAATAAAAGGTAGTAGCCTCTTTAAGGAGGGGATAATATATATATGCACTGTATTATGAGGCACCGCTAGAGGGCGGCATGGACTCTAAAAGAACAATGGCAATAGTAGTGTTGTTGTTAGAAAGATCCAGAATCTCTGTGAGTGTGTGTGTGTGTGTGTGTGTGTGTGTGCGTGCGTGTGTGTTGATGAAGGCTACCTTGTGAGACGCACGTATAATAAAGTTCTACAGTTTCTAAAGAAATTCCCTGTATAGATCACTTGGTTTTTCAAGATAAAACACCACTCATGTTTGAAGCTCCCCAGTCTTAATCCCTACCACCTCTTCTGGCAGGCTGTTTCATACATCCACCATCCTTTCTGTGAAGAAGTATCCCCCCGCCCAAGCTTCATAGCATGCCCTTGTGTTCTGGTGCTCCTTCTCCTGTCAAGCTCCCCTGCTACACCTTGTGCACCCTGTGAGGTCACTTATAGGTGTCAGTCATGTTTCGGGGTTTCCTCTCTTGCTTGCAACTGTGTGCCCCCACACACACAGCCTTGGCCAGGCTTCCCACCCTAGGTGCATGACTTTCTACTTCTTGGCAATGAAACCCAGCTGCCAATCCCTAGACCACTCCTCTGGTTTCCCCAGATCCCTTTGCATTCTCTCCAACTCCTCCTGGATGTCCACCCTATTGTAGATTTTTGTGTCATCTGCAAAGAGACACACCTTCCCCTGCAGTTCATCAGCAATGCCAAGTATGAAGACATTGAAGAGGATAGGCCCAGTACCAATCCTTGTGGTACTCCACTGGTTACTCCCTGTCCTCCGAGTGACTGCCATTTACCACCACCGTCTACCTTCTGTCTTTCAACCAATGAGATATCTAGCTCACCACTTTCTCCCCCACCTTGTGGCTGCTAAGTTTCTTTATCAGCCTCCTGTGTGGTACAGTGTCAAAGGCCTTACTAAAGTCCAGATAGTCTACATTCACTGCCCTCCCCTGATCCACCTCCCTAGTTACCCAAAGAAATCTATGATATTTGCTTGGCATCACCCCCCGCCCCGTGAGCTGTCCTTCTGGTGGTCCTGTAGTCCATATGTCTCCAGATACTCCATCAGTCTCTCCTTCAGCAGGGACTCTGGGGGTTCACTCAGGTCCCATACCAGGTACTGGGGCTAATACCCAACACTAACATGGCTGCACTGGAGGGTGGGGGTGAAGCCCTATTGTTTCAGAACTTTACACTAGAATCTTCTATCTTACTTTTGGTTGATAATTGGAAGGCTAGGCCTGTAGTTCAATGAACAAGCAACCAATGAACAAGCAGCCAGTCACTCCCACTTCCTGAGCTATGTAAGCAGTTCCTCTCAGCCTCATTGTGAAGCACTTTTTCTTTGCAGCCTTAGGCTCTGTTGGTCTGTCCTCTGAGCTGGGTGCCCCCCCCCCGGCCTGCTGTTTCTGTGTGTGTCTGCTGGACTTCGCTGTTTGTTTTCCAGCTTCTGGATTGTATCTTTCCTCCGGCTGTGTGTTTCCTTGTGTTTTGTTTTTGGGCCTTGTTCCCTGTTTTCTGTGTTGCTGTGTTTTGGTTTTGTCTTTTGGGGCTTTGTTTCTAAACTCCTAGCATACTGCTACTCAAGTTCATACTACTGCTTTCAGTTACCTACAACTGCAGCCACTGCTACTGTTTACTCCAATTACTATTGTACCCAGTGCTTGTGTTTTTACACTGTTGCTCACCGCACTCAAACTACTGCAGTGCAACTGCATTCATTATCTGTGTGTTTCAGCTCAACCATAGCTGCTCCATGTTGCATACTCAATTGTTTTCACCTGACACAGGTTTACTCTGACCCTAGCTATGCTGCTCATTCATGCTCTCATTCTACTTGTAGCTTCATTGCTTTGCCTGGCTACACCTGCTTCAGAGCATTGTCTCCCTGTTTTATTGCAGCTACAACTCTGAGGTCAGTCAACTAAGCTCCTGCTGAGGCTGTTAATATAGCTTTACTTCCTGCCTCACCACCGAAAATCCTCAGAGTATTTGTCGCCTTGATTTGGTTACTCATGTCTGGCTGGCTTGCCCACAATTTAGTGCTGTTTCATTGCTACCTGTTATGCAGACCTCCATGCAGGTCTGCCTATCACTACTACTATTTATTGACCTACGTACAGGTCCATGCTTGCTTACACTATCATTGCTTGTTGCTTACACAGATCATTACTTCATGCCTACTGCCATTCCCTCAGCTTCTGCCTCTGGGATTCTGTTGCACTCAATTCTGCATTCGACCTTGCAAGGTCTTAGCACTCAATGCTCATTATGATCTCAGCACGCTGTGCTCATTCTGCTCACCAGCTTTTCAGCTCTCAGGCAATTTCTGGGGCATGCCAGCCATTCAATTCTGATGCAGGTTCCTGCAGCCGATGGTCTCGCTCTGCATTTAGTACACATCTTGAGCATGTCCAACTTGGGGCAGGATCCTTCTCACCTGACCCATAGCTGGGAATGTCCTCGCCCCAGGTTTGGCTTTAGCTGCCTGCTATGCGACAGCAGCTCCTGGTGTGGAATTTAAGACTAGTGGTGAAGGGTGGAAAACGTTACGTCCTTTGGCTCTAGTGTTCCACTATAACAGTTAGCCATTGACTTTAGTGGTTTCCCTAGCAAGGCACCTTCACCGCATTCTCCCGACGACTGCTTCAGGTTCACCTGGTTTGAGTTTAGGGTGGGTAGGCCAAGTGAGTGCCTCAGCAGTCGTTGCTCTCCTCCTGCACCTTGGTTGCGCGTATTGTTGCAGAGTTTTCTGACAACCTTCCACAGCGTTCCTGCTGGAGAGTTTGAGTGAGAGCCTTCCTCCAAATTGAAATATATTCCACCTCCCTTTAATTGGGTTTTCCAAATTGTAGCTGCAGAGCCATCACTAAATAAACTATCCCAAGTCTGGAGGGAAGGCAACCTAGGCCTTGGATCCCCAGAGATTTCCTCCACATGGGGGAGTTTTCTGTCCTCCGTTGCCTCAGGTCATAACTGTTAGTTAGCATAGTAGTGTTCCCTAGTTTCTTTAGGTAGGTTCCGCTGTTGGATGGAGGTGAAGGATGTAATGCCGTTTCCTCTCTCCTTAGAGGATCCCCTCATTCTCAACGTAAACCATTAGTATCATGCTACGCAAACCTGGGCATTTCATTATGTTATCAAACTGAGCATCTCATTGCGTTATCCAACTGTCTATGCTTCTCTACTACTATGTCACAGTTACTGCTTCTACATTACAGTTACTGCTTGCTCATATGCTTCGTGTTGCCTCATTCTTTTGGGATATGTTTGTATTACTTTTCTTTTGGGGATTCTTAAGGTACCTTTAGCCACGGAAATCATCCTGTAGCACCTCTAGGGGTGGAACCCTCTCCAAGGATTCCTTGCCTTTCATACCACTACAGGGTGGTAATTCCTCTGGAATAGAGACTGCGAATGGCCAAAACCAAACTAACACAATTGCACAAGCATAACACTATACTGGCTGCGCAGGACATTGAATTGGAAGGCTAGGCCTGTAGTTCAATGAACAAGCAGCCAGCCACTCCCACTTCCTGAGTTATATAAACAGTTCCTCTCAGCCTCATTGTGAAGCACTTTTTCTTTGCCCCATCATCCTCCACTCCTCCTCCAGTGGCAGCACATCTCTCCTCAGGGGGATTCCTAAGGTACCTTTAGTCACGGGAATCATCCCATGGCACCTCTAGAGGTGGAACCTTGGAGAGGTTCCTTGCCTTTCGTACCCCTACAGGGTGGTAATTCCTCTGGAATAGAGAGTGCAAATGACCAAAACCAAACTAGCACAGTTGCACAAGCATAACACTATACTAGCTGTGCAGGACACTGAATTCATTCTATGAAATGTACTAACAATTTCTTTACTATAGTGGCTCCTTTACACTCACTCACAGTAGTCTAAAGCCATGTAAAAAGGTTCTGATATGGAAATGACTAGTGCATTTGTCACCAAGACGTCTACAAATACTCTGTATAACATTTTGTTCCTTTTGTTGTTGATCTGTAGGCAACTGCTGTTTGCAAACTTACTTCTGAGCTGTAATGTCTGAGCTGTAATAGTGTTTCTGCTAATAAATTGTATTGCAAGTTCTGTGTCCAAAATTGTTGTACTGTAGTGCTATGTTCCCCCTCACTTTTGTTTTTCTGTAACTAACTCTGGTTTGCCCCTGAGAAAGGGACAATGACTTAGTGGGCTTATCTAGTTACCAAAATCCAATAAATAAATATGTAACCCCCTCCTTGAAAGGGGATTACTTTTGGCTCTCTCCGGAGCACTGCTGCCGCATCCCCCTGCACCAGTCCTTCACCCCTGTCCTGGTCCAGACAGCGGTTGCAGAACCTGGGACTGGACCAGGCACTGTCATTTGTTCTGTGGGCTTCTTCAGTACCCTTCTCACTGTGGCTGACGCACCGCCACCTCTCACTGCTCAACCAGCCCCTAGACTGACATCAGCATTGGGGAGCCACAGCAAGGAGGTTGCTCAGTTTCAAGCAGCTCTCAAAGCTGCACAAGGTACAAAACAGCTAAATTAGTACTTCCTGTCCCTGGAAACTGGCATTAATTTGGAGACTAGTTCAGCTCTGTAAAACAACTAGTACATCCTGTCCATGTGAAACTGAGATCTATTTGGAGTTTAGCTCTGCAAAACAGCTCTGAATTGTAATCTGGCTCAAGACTTTCATGCATGCTTTTCCCTACCACTGACAGCCAGGAGTTTTGCATAATGAATAATGCTTGCGATGCTAGCCACTGATATTTAATCCCTGGATTTCTGCACAGGGGAGATATTTGTCTGAGAGAAGCCTCTAAGGAGAGGAGAGCGTTTGTAGTGTAGATGCCAAGGAGGGTGATAGAGGACCCCAGAGGAGGAGGAAGCAAATGTGGCTGGGAGACTCGATTGGGATGGGGGTAAATTTGGGAATAGGAAGTGGGGCAAGTTAGATGCCTACCCAGTGCCATGGCCCAGAGGGACAGAAAGTAGATCCTGAGGATCGCTAGGGCAGCAGAACAAGAGGGACAGCTGGATGTCATTGTTCACTTGGGGACCAATGACCTGGTTAGGGACAGGGCTGGGATAGTGCAGGGGGAGTTTAGGAGCTAGCGAGGGGTCCTAGGTAGCTCGCTCAGTGGCTTTCGGTGAGGTGCTGTCTGTCTACAACAGGAGACAGGAGAGGGATCTCTGCACCAGAAACTTCAACTCGTGGCTGAAGGAATGGTGCAGAGAGGAATGTTCAGCTACAATGGGGACTGGGGACCCACCTGGATGGATAAGGGCCTATACAAGGGTGATGGCCTGTATCCATCCCAGAGGGGAAATGCAGTCCTCAGTTGACAGTTTAAATGTTTCTTTGATGAACAGTTAAACTAGCTAAGGGGGCTGGCAGACGGAATCAGGGAGTCAGAAACTGCCACACACACACACACGCGCGATACTGAAGTGAAGTAGAGCGAAGGAGAACCAGAGGAGAGGAATTCCCAGGGTTCAAATTAATAAGGGAAGCAGGGTGGTAGAAATAGAGGGGGAAAGGAACAGGAGCATTAAAAAGGGAGGGATGGCAAAAATGAAAAAAGGGGGGGGCAACAAGCTGAGTGGAAACAAAATCTGGCAGGCCATGTGTGTGAATGCTAGAAGTCTAGGAAATAAGATTCCGGACCTAGAGGCCATCATGATAGATACTGACCTGGATATTGTGGCCATTACTGAGTCATGGTGTGCTGAAAAGCATGACTGGGACATGGCCATACCGGGCTACATTCTGTTCAGGAAGGATCGGGTGGGAAGGAAAGGAGGGGGTGTGTTACTTTATGTGAAGGAAAACATAAAAGCCACAGAGATACAAGGAATACAGGGGGAGGCAGAGGTACTGTGTGTCACTCTGGAGATGGGAAAGGAACCACCATTCACACTGTAGTGATCTACAGACCTCCAGCACAGGTAGAAATTAGATAAGGTACTGATGGAAGCCATGGGCAAGTTGGCAAAAAAGAGGGAGGTGCTGCTTGTGGTGACTTCAACCCGCCAGATGTGGATTGGAGCCTCCCAGCAGTGGCTTCAGCTAGAAGCAGGGACATCCTGGAATCTCGGCAGGGGGCATTCTTCAGGCAACTAGTCAGTGAACCCATTCGAGATAGGGCAATACTGAACCTGGTACTCACTAGTAGGGACACTGTTGCAGATGTCAAGGTGGGAGGCCATCTGGGATACAGTGATCACTGTATGGTGTGGTTCAATATAAGGATAGCAGCAGAACTGAACCACACAAGGGTGAGGGACCTGGATTTCAGGAACACAGATTTTAAAAAGAGGGATGAATGCCTCTGGGGTGACCTAGTGAGGGGGATGACATGAGTGAGGTGGAGGAACAGTGGATGAAGATAAAAGATAGCACAGTAAGCCAACAAACCTCTGCATCAAACAAGTCAGCAAAAGAAAGATGAAAAAGAGACCACCACAGTTCTTGAAAGAGGTGGCTGAAAAGGTAAAAGCTAAAAGTATAGCACTCAGAAAGTATAAGGAGATGCAGCTGTAGGAGGCTAGGGGGTGTATTGGGGGAAACAGAGGGAAGCAGGGAAAGTTGTAAGGAGTGCAAAGGTACAAACTGAGGAGAGAATAGCCCAGGAGGTAACGAAAGGGGACAAGACATTTTTTTAGGTATGTAAGTGAAAAGAAGAAGACCAGGGTGGGACTGTAAGATTAGAAGGTGACTGTGCAGAGGGGGACCAGGAAAAGGCAGACATCCTCAACAAATACGTTTGTTCAGTGTTCACAGAGGAAAGAGAAGGGGAGGGCCACAAAAAGTAACAAAAGCTTTGGAGGGAGGTGGACACTAGTCCTTTTTTGGAGACTAAAGTCCTAAAAGGACTTGCTAATCTGAAGGTGGACAAAGGAATGGGGCCAGAAGGGGTGCATCCAAGGGTATTGAGAGAGCTCAGGGAAATACTGGCTGCACCTCTGACAGTTCTGTTTAATAGTTCACTGGAAAAAGGAGTGGTTCCTGAGGACTGAAGGAGGGCGGATGTAGTCCCGCTACACAAAAGTGGCAGCAGGGAGGAGGCTGGCAATTATAGGCCAGTCAGCCCGACATTGGTGGTGGGAACATTAACAGAATCACTACTGCAGGAAAGGATTGTGGAATATCTTGAATCCAGTTGGTTACAAGACCCATGGCACCATGGTCTGACAGTGAGAGGTCACATCAAATGAAACTGATTGATTTCTTTAACTGGGTAGCCAAGGAACTAGATCAAGGTGGAGCATTGGACGTGGTCTACCCAGATTTCAGTAAGGCGTTTAACACTGTTCCACATAGAAGACTAGTAAGCAAGCTGCATAGCTTAGGAGTGGGTCCAAAGGCAGTAAACTGGATAAGAAGTTGGTTAGGGGATAGGCGACAGAGGGTGGTGGTAAACGGAGTTCACTCGAAGGGAGGTTGACCAGCAGGGTGCCTCAGGGATCGGTGCTGGGAGCAGTCCTCTTTAATGTCTTTATAAGTGACACTGCAGAGGAGCTGGAAGGGAAGGGAAGGGAAGGTCTGCCTCTTTGCGGATGACACCAAAATCTGCAATAGGGTGGACACTCAGGGGGGGGGGGGATGAGCAGAGACGAGAAAACTAGACTGGTCAACGGTATGGCAGCAGGGTTTCAATGTGAAAAAGTGCAAAATAACGCACTTAGGGCACACAAACCCAGTGGCAGAGTACAAAGTGACTGGAATGATATTGATGACCCCCAAGCAGGGAAGAGACCTGGGGAGTAATCATATCAGATGACCTAAAGGTAGCCAGGCAGTGTGACAAGGTAGTAGGGAGGGTGAGTGGGATGCTGGGGTGCATAGGGAGGGGTATCACCAGCAGAAAGAGGGAGGTGGTGTTGCCTCTATATAGATTGCTGATAAGATCCCACTTGGAGTATTGTGTCCAGTTCTGGAGACCACATCTCTGGAGGGATATAGACAGAGTGGAAGCAGTCCAGAGGAGGGCAACTAAAATGGTGCAGGGTCTGCATCAAAAGCCCTACAAGAACAGACTAAAGGACCTCAAAATGTACACCCTAGAACACAGGAGGGAGAGGGGGAGATATAATAGAGACCTTTAAATATCTCATGGGGTAAATAAGGAACAAGAGGGGAGCATTTTTCAGAAGAAAAGGAGCTCAAAAACAGGGGGACATGCTATGAAGCTGTAGGGAGGTAGATTCAGGAGAGATGTGAGACGGTACTTCTTCACAGAAAGAGTGGTAGATTCCTGGAACAGTCTTCCAGTGGATGTGGTGGGGGAGGAAACAGTGGTGGGGTTCAAGAATGCATGGGATAAGCACAACAGAATGATAGTGGAAAGGAAGGAGGAGGGAGAAAGAGCTGTACATTGGGCACAGGCTGCGGTAATAGTGTAGGTAGGGAGAAATGGGCAGACTGGATGGGCCAAGCGGTCCTTATCTGCTGCCAAAATCTGTTTCTATGTTTCTGTATTTATGAATAGCTCTGACTTGCTTCTCCTGTCTCACTAAAAAGTTTGTCCAACACAGATTAGAGACCCCTTGAAAAGGGGATTGATACAGTTAGAGTACCAAGCCTGGGCTCTAGCACCAAATTAGAGCAGGGGTTGCTTTGAACATGCTCCTGCACCTGGGAAGGTGGTGAGCCACTGCATTCTACTGCTGTTAGGATTTTATCCTGATAGGGGATCGGACCAGCTGAGGTCCCTAGTGACCGCCCACCTGTCAGGGTGAGTGAAGAGATCATCCTCTGGTGCATCACAGCCTGCACCCCTTGCTACCAGAAGTGTGTTGGGTCCACCACACCTGTAACCAGCTTACAGAACAGAGCTCCCATCATCCAAGCAAGCAATAATTCCCGACAGGGTGGGCGGTATTGGGCAATACCGGACTGCCCAGGGGCGTAATGAGGCCCGACACCACAGGCGGAGGGCCTTATAGCCCCTGAAAGGTCCGGTATTGCCCATACCGCCCACCCTGGAGGGTATTATTGCGTTTAGAAAATGGGCACCGTGAAAAAAAAATGTTTAATTAAAAAATGTTCTTTCAAAACTAGTTCAAACTGAGTTTTTTAATAAAATAGTTCCTCCACCTGTATTTTTCATGGTCACACACACACACACACACACACACACATCCTGATTGCAGATAGTTTGTAGATATTATTGCTCAAATGCTCCCAGACATGAAGTACAGGCTGTGCTGCTTATTTTGCTTTTGGCCTCCTGACATCGGTTCGTTGTGCCCCCCTTCCCGTCATGTGTTTGCTTGTCATTGAGACAGACATGAAACAGCGCTGGCAATCACCTGCTGCCCCCCCCCCACACACACTTCTAACAGCAGAAGAGACACTCCAGAGTTTCGTTTTACCTGAACAACGTAGGGGGCGGGTTCCATATGCAGCTGCAGGCGGGGTAAGAGCGGGCGTGGGGAGCAGAGGAGGAATTGGAAAAGTGATATGTACAGCGGCGCAGTTTTTTCCAAGCTCAGACACAGAAACGGGATCCCCGGTTCATTTTTACTGCTGCTGTTGGATTACTGAGGGGAC
Source organism: Neoceratodus forsteri (assembly GCA_016271365.2). Lineage (NCBI taxonomy): Eukaryota > Metazoa > Chordata > Ceratodontiformes > Ceratodontidae > Neoceratodus > Neoceratodus forsteri. The sequence continues at coordinate 1,731,838,167 of CM057456.1, forward strand.
GCTCCAATGTGATCACACTTTGATACTACGGGAACGTCCTCCTTTTTTTTCCCGGTGCGAAGAGACGGGGTACGAGGAGGGGGAGGCGGCAGTGAAGGCCCTGCAGAACTGTGGCACGCTGGAGGGGCTGTGACACTAGCCTGTAACAAGCTTTTGGTGGCAGGTAAGACCGTAGCATTGGTGTTCTCATATGTTGGCCCTTTTATGTACAGGAAGAGGAGCGACAGCTAGGGACAACTCAGTTGTAGGTCCTGATTATCATTAAGAACAGACTGCTGGTGTAGGGGATGTATTGGCGGTTTACGATCGTGCCCGTTATTTGTTTTCTGCTCAGCTGGTAAACAGTATACTGATTTGAGCTGCTTATCATTTGTCAGGCTTCTTTGGTTAGTACTGTGTTGCGGTGGGATGAAGGGCTAGGGACGGGTGATAAAGGACAGCTACTGTGCTGATTTCTGACACGGAGCGAGACTGAAGCTGCGGTTTACTTTATTTTGGGGACTTTGTGAGAGAACTTTTGCAGTTTTTCGGGGAGGGACACTTCTACTGTGGATTTTTTATCTTTTAACATTGGCAGACGGTTGGCAAGTTTCATGAGAGGGAATGCTGATTCACGATCTCGCTAAGCGTGTTGTACAAATGGCGGCAAGTTTGAAAATTTCCATTCACGATTTGGCCAATTGGGAAGCAGGGTGGGTGCTGTGATAGTTGAGTGGGTGAAGGGGCACTGTGGCCTGGCTCTCATTTTTAGGTGGGCATCTATTGTCTAATAGATGCCCTCCTAAAGATGTGTATCAGCCAATCGGGTAAGGGGATTTTCTTTGCCCATTTTCTAAAGTCATCACAGCCCACACCCGTTGCCACCAGGAGCGCACTGAGTCCGCCGCATCTGTATCCAGCCTACAGAAAAAGACATCCAGACACCATCTTCCTAAGCAGGGGAGACATCCCCACAGAAACAGCACCAGTCTGTCATCTAAAAATCACGAGTACTGCATTTTAGCCACAGAACTTATCATTCCTATTGTTTAGCTAGTTAGCTAGATACTCTCTGGGAATTCCTGCACAACCTTAGAATCAAGCTCTCAGCTATAGCTTACAGCAAGGGCCTAGGAGCAACTGTTTTACTGTCCCAGAATTACAGAAATCTGATGGCAGAAAAGGACCTCACCAGCCCATCTAATCTGCCCTTTTCCCCCCCTCCCCTAATCATTTCCACCTTAACGGACCCTCCCCTTCCTCCCACTTCCCAACCACATATGTCTGTCCCATGCCCTCTTGAATCCTTCCACCGTTTCAGACCCCACTACCTCTTCTGGTAGTTTATTCCAGGCCTCAACCACCCTTTCTGTGAAGAACTGCCCCCTCACATTGCCTCTGTATCTTCCTCCTTCCAATCTTAGGCTATGCCCTCTAGTTTTAACCCCCTCCTTCCTTCTGAATAAGCTCCCCTGCTTCACCTTATTGATCCCCTTCACATGCTTAAAAGTTTCAATAATGTCCCCTCTCTCCCTCCTAGTCTGCAATGGGTACAAATCCAATTCCCTCCACCTCTGTTCGTATGGTTTCCCTGCATACCATGCACACTCTTGGTTGCTCGTCTCTGAACCCTCTCCATCCTCTCGTTGTCCTTTCATAGGTGTGGTCTCCAGAACTGGACCCCATACTCCAGGTGCAGCCTCACCATGGCCTTGTAAAGTGACATCAGCACCTCCTTCCTTCTCCTAGTTATGCCCCTTCCAATGCATGTCAACATTCCATTTGTCATCCCCACTGCCTTGCTGCACTGGCTACCCACCTTGAGGCTGCTTGATATTATAATCCCCAGATCCCTCTCTTGCTATGTTGTTTTGATTTTCTCCCCTCTTAAGGTGTAAGCTGTTCACGGGTTTTCATGCCCCAGATGCACCACAGCACACTTTTTGGCATTGGAGTTTAGTTGACAAGTTTCCAACCACCCCTCCAGAATCTCCAGGTCATGCTTTATGGCTTCAACCCCCCGGGGTGTCCACCCTATTGCAGATTTTTGTATCATCCATGAATAGGCACACCCTTCCCTCCAGACCTTCTGCTATATCACTAATGTATATATTAAAAAGTAGGGGTCCCAGTACTGACTCCTAGGGCACCCCACTTGTCACACCTCTCACCTTGGAATGCACCCCATTCACCTCCACTCTCTGGCTTCTGCCCACCAACCAGTTTTCCACCCTCCTAGTTATTTTCTGTCCCACCCCTAGGCTTTCCAGCTTATTTACTAGCCTTCTGTAAGGGATGGTGTCCATACAATTGTGTAATTTGCCAGTCTGCAGTTATAGCCAACAATTGAATTTACACGGTACTGCGCTGTGGTCCAAGTGTCACAGGCCTGCAATTCTACATCTGTGTGCACACTCAAAGTGTAACTGAGAGCTCCCAGAGGGACTGTGGGGTTAACTGGTGCACCAGTGGGAGGAGAGGTGCTGAGACACCATATTGTGGGGGTGAATGCAAACTGCTGTCTTTGTTTATTTTTGTCTTTGCTTCCCTTGTCCCCTACCTTGTTCTCCAACCCCCAAATAAACCCATTGGTTATTTATTTGCAACTGCTGATGTATTTTGCCATGACTGCCTTGCTGTTTATTTGCAGGCTTAGAATGATATGTGGGGCGGGGACTGTGTTATTGTATTCCCTGTCACAGAGGGTGGGGGTTGTATTTATTTCCAGTGGGGAAACACCCTGGCAGTGCTGTGTCATAAGGGTCCCCATAGGTGGAAGCACCGCCCCACTTTCCAAGCCCATTTCTAACCATGCGCCTAGGCGGCATTCAACCAAGGGCATAACAGACTTTGCCCTTTACCATCACCAGACTTAGTCAGCACACATCACAGGTAGGGGTGGTTGCAAATAAATAAATAAGCCTAGCCCCTCCCACACACTGTGATAACATGAATGACAATGAATGAGCTCAAAGAGAAAATACGATTAACTCTCATTCTGCACAACTTCGTGAATGGAAAGTTAACCTTGATTCCTTTCTGGAAAAAAAAATTTAATCGCTCACATAAAACTGAGAGCTTTCTGGCTACTAAATTATTGCAAAGCAAAAGGACAAAGAATAACATAGCTGTGGCACCATTTGATGCTTGCAGAAACTAGGAAGTATCTGTCTTTTTTTTTTTTTATTCTTTTTGCCTCTGGTCCTCCCCTCAATGCCCAGGCTTACTCCCCTGGGTAGGACTGCCGGGTGGGTGCCCCCTCCCAATGGTCAATGTAGGTGAGCCCTAGCTTACCCCCCCAGGACAGGGCCACGGGAGCAGGCCCCCCCAGTGGGCACAAGTGGCAGTGGGAGTGGCAGCAAAGTGGGACATCATGGCCGGGGGACCAAAGATTTTGTGGTTGTGTTCCCCTGGGAGGCAGGGCATGTACTGATGCCAGTGTTTGTCCCGCCTTTCACACAAGCAGGTGCCGGCTTTTTCTGGGGATTCCCCCAGCCTCCGCCAGAGTCACCAACAAGCCAGACACTCACCCCCCTCCCATCAGAGAAGAGTCACCCCTCGGGTGCTCTATCCTTCTCCGCCCAGCGAACCCTCCAATTCCTGGGTCCGTTCCTGAACCCGGGACATCGGCATTGCAAGCGGTTGCCTTGCCACTGTGCCGGTGGGCCGTCCAGGAAGTATCTGTCTAAGCCTCTCTGTATAATGAAAAAACAGCTGAGTTTTCAGTCAATTCAAGTGGCCTGGCCAGGGACAGGGAAAACAAAGGAAGGGGAAGATTAGTTACTAGAGCAAGAGGAGGCTAGTGTGAGGCAATTTGCAAAACTTAGCCAACATGACTTTCATACATACTGTATCCCAAATTGTTTTACAAGGCACAGGAGTTCCATACTGGTAACATGGGGAATGTAGACTAGACTAGAATTTCCGGTGCCCAAACTATCCTAACAGGGAATAAAATAAAATCTGGACCCCTCTCCCAAGTACCTAATGGGTCTGATGAGCCGGCCTGGTGGCACTGAGTGTTGAGGCACTGGACGGCACACCTCACACCACACTGGTGACCTGGGTTTGGGAATGAGCCCGAGTCATCGGGGGACAGCAGGGGAGGAGAGGGACTGAGTGTCTGATGGACTGCTCTCCTTCTCTGGGGTGGGGGTTGTGCATTTGCCAGTGTGCTGGTGGCCTCTAGCAGTGGCTAGGGGTGATACAGCTGCACAGGCAACACAAGGGGTGAGATGGGGCATGGTGCGGGGAGGAGCGCGCATGAAAGCATTTGCATCCCGTCCAATGGTGTCATTGCACACCCCACTTACAAGGGGGACCAGAACGGGGAAAAATGGCAACCAGTCACGGTGTCTTGATGCCCGTTTCCACTGGGGGGGTCGCCCGGCTCCGAGGGCATCGCAGCACATTACTGGATCCAGTCCTGGTGGGTGAGCATGGGGGGGGCTCTCCACCACCCCGCCACAGGGGGCAAGCCACGGGGGTAGAGCTGCGAGCAGTCCAACTAGGAGCTGGGGTCCTTGGGACTGCAGCCGGAGGAATTAGGATGCCTGGACACAGGTAAGCAGACCAGGAGCCAAGGCAGAAAAAGGATTAACTAATGGGTCTGATAAACAACCCAGCCAGTCAAGGGAAAATCTTCCCCCCTCCCCCAACTACCTGTCAGATCCACTGCCCAACCCAACCCATCAGGGACTAAAACAAATCTGCCCCCTTCCTCAACAATTGGACAGATCCATTGCCCATCCGGATCCATCAGGAGATTAAAAAAAAAAACTCTAGACCTCTTCCCCCCCCTTCAACTACTGGACTGGTTCGATACTCATCCCAGGCCACCAGGGAATGAAAAAAATATCCCTCTCTTCCAAACTACCTGATGGGTATGGTATGCAGTCCTGCCCTGCCTGTCAGGAAATAAAAAACATATGTCTCTGTCCCCCAACAACCTAATGGATCCAGTGTCCAACTGCCTGAAGGGTACAGTGCCCAACCCATCCAGGAATAAAACAAATCTGTCCCCCCCCCCAGCAACCTGACAGATCCAGTGGCCAACCTAACCCATCAGAACCAGTGCCCAATCTGACCCACTGGAATACAAAAAAAAAAAAATCTGTCCCTCTCCTCCCTCCAACTACGTGACTAATCTGATACCCAATACACTCCACCAGAAAACATATATATATATATATATATAGAAACATAGAAACATAGAAGTTGACGGCAGATAAGGACCGCAAGGCCCATCCAGTCTGCCCATTTCTTTTTCTATCTTATAAATGTGCCATCGGCCTTTGCTCTGTCAGTGACCTATCTATTCATAGTCATTTGTATTGCTCCCTTATGCCTATCCATGCCTGTTTGAAGCCCTGCACTGTATTCATAGCCACCACTTCTTGTGGTAAGCCATTCCATGCATCTACCACCCTTTCTGTGAAAAAGAATTTCCTCCATTCCCCTTAATCGGCCTCCCTCTAATCTCATGCTGTGTCCTCTTGTCCTGCTATTTTTCTTATATTTAAACATGTTAGACTCTTTCACCTTGTTTATGCCCTTAAGGTGTTTAAATGTCTCGATCATATCACCTCTCTCCCTCCTTTGCTCAAGGGTATACATATTGAGCTCCGTTAATCTGTCCTCATATGTCTTCTGATGCAGTCCCTGCACCATTTTGGTTGCCCTTCTCTGGACTGCCTCAATTTGGTTAATGTCCTTGTGAAGGTGTGGCGCCAATGCTGCCTTGGTACTCCAGATGAGGGGCCCTAACAATGTCTTCGTACAGAGGATTATTACCTCCTCTTACAACTTGTGATACCCTACTAATACACCCTAACACCCCTAGCCTTACCTACTGCTTTAGAGGTCTGCTTGGATGATTTTAGGTCATCAGTGATGATGATGCCCAAGTCTCTTTCTTCCTTTGTGACTGCTAGCAACTCCTCCCAGCCTATAAGTGGCTTCAGGGTTTCTCTTCCCTATGTGCATGATTTTGCACTTCTTTGCATTAAATCCCAGTTGCCACTCTTCTGACCATTTTGCTAGTTTATCCAGATCTCTTCTCATTCTGCCCACCCCATCTGGATCATCTACTCTGTTGCAGATCTTGGTGTCATCTGCAAACAGACAAGCCTTACCCTCTAGTCCATCTGCGGAGTCACTAATGAAGATGTTGAATAGGACTGGCCTCAGGACTGATCCCCTGAGGTACCCCACTTGTGACTTGCATCTCTTCTGACTGTATACCATTTACCACCACTCTCTGTTTTCTGCCAGTCAACCAGTTTGCCACCCAGTTGACCAACTTCTGACCCACCCGAGCCTACCTAGCTTATTTATCAATCTTCTATGTGGAACAGTGTCAAAAGCTTTGCTGAAGTCAAGGTAGGCGACATCAACTGCCCCCTTGGTCCACCACTCTGGTTACCCAGTCAAAGAAATCTATGAGGATTAGTTTGACAGGACCTTCCTTTGTAAACCCATGCTGTCTTGGATCCTGTGCCCTATGGATTCCAGGTGTTGCACTATCCTTTCCTTAAGGAGTGCCTCCATAATCTTGCCCACTACTGAGGTAAGACTGACTGGTCTGTAGTTCCCTGCCTCCTCCCTGCTACCACTCTTGTGGAGCGGGATCACATGAGCCCTTCTCCAGTCTTCTGGGACCTCTCCTGTGCTCAGAGACTCACTAAACAATTCTGCCAATGGCTCTGCTAGTTCCTCCTTTAGCTCCTTAAGTACCCTGGGATGTATGCCATCAGGTCCCATTGCCTTATCCACCCTGAGCTTAGCAAGCTCTTGTAGGACCCTTTCTTTTGTGAAGGGAGTAGTGCTCACCTCCCTCCCCCCTGTGTCCATGATGCTGAGCTGTGGGCCCTGCCCTACCTTCTCTTCAGTAAATACTGAGCAAAAGTATCTATTTAGGATAGATGCCTTTACAGGGTCCTCCTCCTCACATGCTCCCTTTTCTCCATTAAACTTAGCAATACCCCTCTGGACTTTCTCCTTTCACTAATGTATCTATAGAAAGTCTTGTCACCTTCTTTTACTGTTCGTGCTAGTGTTTCCTCAGTTTGGGACTTTGCCTGCCTTGCCTTCCCTGCTTCCCTTAGGGCAGTTTGGTATGCCTCCCTATCTTCATCCCGCTGTGTTCCCTTATATTTCCTGAAGGCCAGCCTTTTGGCTCTGACCTTTTCTGCTACTGTATTTGAGAACCAAAGTGGTTTCCTTCTTCTTTTGCACTTCCTTTTCTGTCTAACACAATGGGATGTTGCTTCATGGCCCTCTCCATTTGTGCAGTGCATTTCTGTGCTCCTATAAAACACATATGCAGTGCTGTCCACAGTGATCAAGTGCTCTTATCACAGTTTCTGCTATGATATCTTGCAAGATACTGTAGGACCTCCATATAATCCAATAATAATAACAGTATCACGTGAGGATAGCGACTGACTATGAGTGACCATCAAAATGTCGACTCATATTCAGTGTTATCCCCATGGGCTACCCTGCAAGGTTAGTGACCCTACGTGAAAGCGAACGTAGGGAAGAACAACCAGAAGGGGGGGGGATAGCAAGGGGAAGGAGGGATAGGGAAAGGGTTTGTAGGGGAGTGGTGATCCTGCTGCTGCTGAGCTAGCTATGTGGTGTAGGTGGCTAGCTCTGGTGCAGCAGGTACTGGGTTCAGGGCTGGGGAACAGCACACACTATTTTGCCGCTGCCTTAATTTATTTTGCCGCAACAGGAGTGTCGCCCCTCCCAACATGCATCCCCTGAGTTAGTAATCTTTAAGTAGAGGGAGCACATCCTCCGCGATAAACACTCTTTAGTGTTGCGGATGTTAAGTCATGAGAATGTATAGCATATCGCTGATTTGCTTTTAGGAATATACATTCACCATAATAGCGATCGCTGTTTTGCGATCGCTATTATGACATGGAACCAGTAATAACTCCATTTTGTCTTACAATAAACTGTGACATCTCATGCTGAGTGTTTGATCCAGATGGCAGCACTGTATAATAAATAGAATGCCCAGACCATGAAGAGTCCAGCCATCTACCACTTTACGAAACCATACAGTATGTGGTAATAAGTTCATCATGTTTAGTGCAGGTTCCATGCAATGATAGTAGTCTCATTCATCTTTGTTTCTTTATAAATCAGTCACCCCAACCTCCCGGAAGAGAATCAGAGGACCTGTGGGCATTCAGCACATTGGATGTCAACTAGGGACCTACCGTGGAACTATGATTGCACCAAACCTTACCCTCCACCAGGGCCCTGGTGTTCTGAGGCAGAATTTTTTGATTTCAAACACCATGAAGTCTTGCTATATTATAACATTAGCAGTCAGCCACTGCAGCTGAACTGCCCCGGAGAGGAAGGAGTTAACTCCAGAGGATCTGGAGTTCTACAGCGCGAGGGCGCTGTGCCCAAAGCTCTATCTGGCAGTTTCAAATGAAACTGTCAGATTCTTTACTCCGCTTCACTGAACAGTCGCTCCGAGATCAGCTCCTTCAGCTCGGTTCATTCTCGGTTCAAGCGAGTATTTTCGGTTCATTTGAACGGCAAAAGTCATTATTTTTACCGCATTTCGGTTTTAAAGCTCTATCTGGTAACCGTAAGTACTAAATTTTAAGTCTGTGTGGAAAATTAATTATCGGTTCGGTTTTGACCCGATCGCTTTGTTATTTCTACATTTTAAAAGTGTACAGTGGGTTTTAGAGTGCGGTTCCAGTTCTTATCGGTTCTAAAAAAACAGAATTATAACGGTTTTCAAATACCGTGACACGGTTAGGAACCGATAAAGGTGTCTTTGCCTAGCACTGCCATCAAAGGGCAAGTTTTGGTTAGGGCTGGCATTATGTCTGAGAAACCCAAAAGAAAAACCGGGCCCACTGGTTTCACAACACTGTGATGTCTGTGGGGGAGGCCTTTGCCAAGGCTGACCCACACACCACTGTGTTTATTGTCTGGGGCTGACCACCTCCTGTCAGACTGCCAGGTGTGTAAAATTTCCTGCAGCCACCCTGGAAAAGAGATTGGGCGGCTCAGGAGCGAGAGCCAAAAAGTCCGCTGACCGGATGGCCAGCCGGTCCAGTACCCACTGGACCAGAGAGAGTGCCCTCTGACCGAGGCGAGACTTCCTCGGGCAAAAGGAAGGCTGGTTCAGAGGAACCAGTCCCGAGTAAAAGAAAAAGGAAATCAGTAGGTTTGGGGTCCAAATTGTGTCTCCAACTGCTGCAGAGATAGCTAAAGCCATTCAAATTGTCCAGTCACTGTCTCAGGGATCTGTAGAACCACCAACAGTTGGTAAAAGGTTGGTTCGTTCAGTCCCAGTGGTTCAGGATTTTGTAGTTGAGGATTTTTATGAACCACATGAGGGGGAGGAGGAATTTGATCAATATATGTGTGGCTGGGGGGGTCTGGACGTGCCCATTGAACCGGACATTTCTCCAGACAGACCTTTAGAATCTCCTCCTATTCTGTCTGAGTCCCCTTCTTTCTTTATTTTTTACAAAAAGGTTGCAGAAACCCTCCAGCTTCCTTTAGAGGAGGCTGTGGATGAGCAAGAGGAGCCTGATTATGTGGAAATGATGGATATTCCAGAGTCTAGGAGGTTGTCTGTTCCTTTGCATAAGTCATTTAGGAAGCAAACAACAAAGATTTTAAAAAATCCTCATTCTGTCCCTCCTGTAGATAAAAAAATGGACAGAAGGTATACTTTGTCAGGCTCGGATACAGACTTCCTTACTGAACAGTGTAGTCATGTAGGTGTGGTACAAGCTGCAGCCTGTGACAAGGCTAATATTCCTCTGGCCTCACATCCTTCTGATAAGGATTCCAGGAAGATTGATGCCATGGCGAAGAAACAGTATATGGCAGCTTCTTTGGGACTCAGGCAGGCAAATTATATGGCTTATGTGGCTAGATATCAGAAATCTAGGTGGGACACAGTATTGCAGTTAGCCAAGCAGGCCCACGCCAGCTGGCTAGTGAGTTGGAACAGGTGGCTGCTGATGGCATTGAAGCCTCTAAAGTTCAATTTCATACTGCTGTTGATGTTAATGATGTTTCCTCTAGGGTCATGGCCACTTCTGTAGCTTTCCGTAGGTTGGCATGGCTCAGATGCACTAATCTGTCCCAAGATACCCAGTCAAAGGCTATGGATTTTCCTGTAGTGGGAAATTCTCTGTTTGGGAGCAAACAGAAAACTATATGAAAAAGATGGATGAATACAGAACTACCTACAAAAGTGCCCAGGCTAAGGAGAAGCATGCCATGCCACAAAGGCATGCTCCCAGAGGTAGGGGCAGGCCTTTTTCCAGGCCTTTTTACCAATTTCAAGCCTCCTCTGCTGTCTCGCAGAGGGGTTTCTTCAGAGGCAGGGGTAGACGAGGCACAAGCAGACCGTCCCCCTCCCCTCAGCCTAAGGCTGCTGCTAAGCAGGCACCCTGATGGGGTGCCAGGGCCGGATCTCCTGTGCAGCTCAGGGGCAGGTTGGCCTATTCTAGCCGGAACTGGCTGTCCTAACTCACGGACAGGGTTCTGGAGGTAATAGGCCAGGGTCTGGTTCTCAGCTTCAAACACTTTCCAAAGATGAGAGTCAGACATTTTCCACCTGCAAATCCTTCAGAAGCCCTTGCTTTGGAAGCAGAGGTTTCTTCTCTTCTGGACTGCAAAGCAGTGGAAAGGGTTCCTCCTTGCCATCAGGGCAAGGGGCTTTATTCAAGATACTTTCTTACCCCAAAAAAGACAGGAGAATGGAGGCCCATTCTAGATTTAAGGTACCTGAACAAGCATCTTTGAAACCAAAGTTCAAATGTTGACTCTGGCAATGATATTGCTCTTCCCTAAGGCCAGGGACTGGCTAGCTTCCCTGGACCTCAAGGATGCCTATTTTCATGTTCTGATCAGGCCTTCTCCCGAAAGTACCTCAGGTTCGAACTGCCCTCAGGCCACTACCAGTTCAGGGCAATGCCCTTCGGCCTGACCTCTGCACAAGGGTATTCACAAAATGTCTCGCTGTAGTAGTGGCTCACTTAAGAAGGCAAGGGTTGCTGTGTTCCCTACCTGGACGACTGGCTTATTGTGGGTCAGTCTCCAGGTCAGGTGAAAACCCATTTGCAAGTCACCCAGCAGCTTCTCACTTCCTGGGATTCCTGCTAAACTTACCAAAGTCAGTTCTGGAACCGGTTCAGGTCCTAACTTTCATAGGCAGAATTGAACACAAGGTTAGCCAGGCTTTTCTTCCCTCGGAAAGGGTGGACAGACTCATCGCCTGGCATCCTCCTTTACCCTGCGGGTCTCTCGACCAGCAAGGTATTTTCTGCAGCTCCTTGGGCACATGGCTGCTTCCACAGCTGTCGTGCAGGGAGCAAGATTCCAGATGAGGGACATTCAGTTCCATTTGAGGGCCTATTGGTCTCAAAGGAAGGACCCCCTTACCAAGTTGGTTCCAGTTACTCAAACTCTGATCCTAGCCCTCCACTGGTGGCAGGTCCAGAACAATTTAAGACAGGGGGTTCCCTTCATTCCCATTTCTCACTCCCTCACCCTCACCACGGATGCCTCCCTGTTAGGTGGGGGGCTCCTAAGCGATCTTGCCACCCAGGGGTGGTGGTCTCCTCAGGAATCTCTGCTCCACATCAATCTGTTGGAACTCAGAGCTGTCTTTTTAGCTCTTGGTGTTTTCAGATTCTGTCCAGAACAAAGTGGTTCAAGTCAGGACAGACAATACCACCACAATGTGGTACATCAACAAGCAAAGGGGCACTCGGTCTTCAGCCTTGTGCACCGAAGCAATGAAGTTGTGGTCTCTGGCCTACTCCTGAACACCTCCCTGATAGCGGTTCACCTCCCAGGAAGGACAATGTCCTGGCGGGCGCCCTCAGCAGAATTTCTCAGGGCCATCACAGATGGGCTCTGAATCCACAAGTGCTGGGGTCCGTCTTTTGCCAGATGGGGCACTCCTCAGATAGATCTTTCACAGCCCCAAACAACCATCAACTTCCTCTTTTCTGTTGCAGGCCTCCAGTACTGGACTCAGTCCTCTGGACGCCTTTCTGTTGGACTGGAAGGGAAGTTCCTGCATGCCTTTCCTCCCTTCCTCTTCTTTTCAGGGTACTAGTAAAAATCAGATCTCAACCTTGCAGAGTGATTCTGATTGCCCCAGATTGGGCCAGACAGCCCTGGTACCCTCTGCTTCTGTCCTTGGCAGTCCACCCTGCCCTGAGCCTACCCAGAGTCCACGACTTACTGGCCTGTGCACAGGGGAGAGTGTGGTATCCGGACCTCAAATCCCTCCACCTCAAGGCTTGGCTCTTGAGGAGCTAGAATTTGCTGACTTACACCTTTCTCAAGGTGTCATGGATATTTTAAAGGCTTCTAGGAAGCCTTCCACTAGGGCCACTTATAATTCTAAGTGGAAGAGGTTTTCCATCTGGTGCTCTGAGAGGCAGATTATCCCAGAATCTGCTGATCTTCCCATTCTTCTGGAATATTTGGTCCATCTGAATTCCCTAGGCCTTAGACCAGCTACCCTGAAGGTTCATCTGGCAGCTGTCTCTGCTTTTGTGTCAGCAGGGAAGCCTGCCTCCCTTTCTTCTCACCCTGTGTTCTCCAAGTTTTTTAAAGGGTTACTTCATACTAACCCTCCTTTTCGGGAACCAGCTCCCTCCTGGGACCTGAATATTTGCATTGCTCAGTTAATGCAACCCCCCTTTGAGCCTCTGTCTTCAGCAGAGCTCAAGTATTTAACTTGGAAAACCGTTTTCCTAGTAGCTATCACCTCTGCCAGACGCATAAGTGAGTTACAGGCCCTGTCAGTGGAAGAAGATTTTATCTCTTTCCACAGAGATAAGGTAGTCCTTAGGACTAATAGAAAGTTTTTGCCTAAGGTGGTTTCTGATTTCCACCTGAATCAATCTATCTCTCTCCAGTATTTTTCACTGAGCATTCTTCCTCAGGTGAGGAGGAGACTGCACAGCTTGGATATCAAAAGAGCCTTAAGCTACTATTTAGAGTGCACCAGAGGTCATAGGGTTCGAATCCCTCCAACTGTTTCTTACCTATGGCGAGGTTGGCAAAGGAAAACCTGCCACTAAGAGAACAATTGCAAGGTGGATTGTTTCTTGTATCCAATTCTGTTATCAGAAACTAGGTAGAGTACCCCCTCAGGATTGAGGGCCCACTCCACCAGGGTACAGCTGCGTCTCTAGCGGCTGCTAGGGACATTCCATTCTGGAGATTTGTCAAGCTGCTACCTGGAAGACAGTTCACACCTTTACCAAGCATTATTCCCTGGATGTCCAGTCCAGGAGAGATGCTCAGTTTGGCACAGCTGTGCTTCAGAGCCTATTTCCTAAGTAGGTTCTGACCCTCCTCCATGGAGGTACTGCTGTGTAATCTGCTAATGTTATAATATAGCAAGACTTCATGGTGTTTGAAGAAAAATTACTCACCTTAGTAATTGCTTTTCTTCTCATGGAGTCTTGCTATTTCTCTCCCTCCCTCCTGCCCCTCTCAGAACCTCTACTTGGGTAGGGGTGGCGAATTGGTGCAAGCACTGTGTCATGCCATTGTAGTTATCCCTTTACCCTCTTTCCTTTGGGTTAGGGATCTGGTTGCTTTCATTTAGGTTATTTATATTGCCCCCTTCCTGGACTTGAGTCTTGGGGGAAGGGGGGGTTCATAATGTGCTTGTCAAGGGTGGTAAAACGAACCATAATACCATCAATTTTTGTTATTATGGTTCTGGGTGTTTCTTTGTTGTTTATATTGTTGTTACTACTACTAGTAGATAGCCATGGGCTAGTGTAGTTTTTTCCACACAGACTTTCTGTTCTTTGATGTTAGCTTCGTAAAGATCTGACAGTTTCATTTGAAACTGCCAGATAGAGCTTTGGGCACAGCGCCCTCGCGCTGTAGAACTCCAGATCCTCTGGAGTTAACTCCTTCCTCTCGGGGCAGTTCAGCTGCAGTGGCTGACTGCTAATGTTATAATATAGCAAGACTCCATGAGAAGAAAAGCAATTACTAAGGTGAGTAATTTTTTCTTCTGCGGAAGGGTTCCTTGACTTCTGCGGCAGCATTTTCTGATTTCTGCAGCATGATTTATTCATTTCTCTGGCAGAATACAGTCCTGTCATTGGCTAAATATGATGTGATGTCATCGATGACATCATATGCTGAGCATAGAGGAGGGGCTTCAGGATAAACGAGGTGTGAAAGGAAGCCTGACACTATGGAAAAACAGTATATTTATATCAAATTCACCAAAAACAATGAATTCTGCAGCACTATATATATTCTGCAGCATGATGCAAATTCTGCGGCAAATTCCGCAACCGCAGAACCGCAGAATTCCAGGGGCCTTGCCCTCCACCTTTTCTCTCACTGGCCCACACGAGCAGAAGGCCCCACAAGAGTGGAAACCATATAAAGTGGACCTATAGGTTATTCATGAGTACCAATCTGCACTATTTCATTATAGTCAGCATACTTTTAATCAGAAGTTGAAGCATCCAGATCTGATATCCAGACAGGCATGGCTATTCCACAGGTTTTCTACCACTTTCACCCTGCTTCCTTAAGGAGATCTAAAGTGCAAAGAGTGCCACCACTCCAGTGGGTCATCAGGTGTCCCTCAGTGACTGCAGGCATGCATAGGCCCTTAGCCGTCAAGTTCACCCTCACCAACCCCGACAAGATGAGGATCTCAATGGGACTGATAATACAGGTACTGGAGTGCTTGTATGAACTCTAATCTCTTGTAGCAGTACGCAAAATCAATAGGATCACATAATCAATCCTCAGTCCTACTAATGGTCCATCAAGTACCCCCCAGGAAACTCTATTCAATAGCCTTCACCACTTCACCTCTTGCTGAGACTGAATATGATGAAGGGAAATCAGTTGAGCCAGAATCAGAACTTGGAGAGGCCTCCACTCTCTAGTCCTAAACCCAGCTGTATCTTAACACTCCTCAACCGAGTCTCAGTCTACTCAGTTCTGTCCTGGTCTAATGCTAAAATGCAGAAAAGAATTAACAAGTCTGGCTCTTCTCCCCCCATCCCCCACCCATACAGGACCACCTCCGTAGATAGCAGGAGATAAACAATCAGTTAAAGAGCAAATAAAGAAGAAGGAAAATCATCATGAAAAGGGTAAAACAACAGTAGCAGTACATTAAAATAAATACTAGTAAACTATAGAGAAAGGACAAAACATTGATCCATATGCTGTTAGTAAGCATTAATCCATGACAAAGGAGGGCTCTGCTAGGGAATTAATGCCTGGTTGGGGGGAGTGCCTCCAACCACCAACCAGGCATTAATTCCCTAGTACAGCCCGGCTGTGGAGTGGATTAATGTGCTTGTAACATGGTAAGCATGGTCTAAGATAGTACAAAATATTTTATGAACAAACAGATGCATTTTAGGGCAATACATATATATTATGGCAAAAAAATAAGAACATTACATTTTGACTGGAACCATATTTGTTAATGTGGTGTTTATTTCTCCAAACCATTACAATATGTTTGTTTTTAAGGCAGGGGAATGAGTTTTACAATAGCATGCTTTAGAGGTGAAAGATATGTACGATTAAGTTTTAATACACTCGAGAAAACCTGGTGTCGACTCATTACTATGCATTCTGGGATAGCAGAATGCAGAATTTGCATAAGCATCTCTTTGTCTAATAGAATGATTGATAATTCTTTGCCTGTGGTGTGACTAATATTTGTAATAACAATGGTCAGATATGCGAAAGAGTGAAAGTTCAGGAACACTGGCCATCATTTTTTTTGTTTCTGAAAACACAATTGCTCTGCATTTGTGCAAGGGTGTGTGACAAGGTCTGTTTACGCCGCATGCACTGATGGGCTCAGGCAACTGCAGGAGCCTTGGGCTGAGGGACTCATTGCAGGTGACAACTGAAGTTTGTTGGGGATGCAGAACAGCTTCAAACAAACTACGAGATGGAAAGGGAGAATACGGGCAACATCATGCAGTACATGGACAAGATAGTCATTGGTAAGTGTGAAACCACTGAAGAAGTAGCAAGCACTGTACTGGAAGAAACATTTCTACACTACTTTCACATGGTTTTCCTGGGTACTGCAGGCGCGGGCATTATTGAGCTTATCTATTGTTCATTGGCGATTTCGATGTGGTTCTTGTCGGTATTGCACTAGTGGGCATTACTAGGGGATTAATCCCTGCTAGTTTGGCATCACATGTTCCCTTTTGGCCACTAGATAACTGTTATTTTTGTTGTTATTTATTGCCATGTTACAGGATGGCTCATATTAAGACCATCTAGGAGACTGCAGTTAAATAAAAGAAACAGAAGCAAATATTTTTCTGTCTTAGAAAAGTTGCACATTTGAGGCCCTATCTGGCAATGTTTATAGCACCAGCTTCACTTTATGAAATAATCCAGAAAGGGGCATGCAGAGTGTTATCGGATGGTGCCTTCAGAAAACAAAACACGGCCGCAAATGTTATACAAAACTATATGTAAGAGAAATTGTGAGGAGCATCTTAAAATGATCCACATTCTGATAAAATGCATACAATGAAATAATAGAAAGATGTGTTTTTGTTTGTTTTTACAATTTTCTTCCCCAGGATTGCCAAGTTGACGTACAGTAGTATCTTGTTTTAACTGGAGTCCTGCTTTTCCACATTTTACCACTGGGTGGCTTGAAATACTGAGAGATTATGTGAGGGTCACACAGTGACTAAGTGGCTGTGGTGGGATTTGAACCTGTGTCTCCTGGCTCCCATGCATCTGCTCTAATCACAAGACCATACTATCACTAACAAATGACACTCAGCAGGTCAAAGAGGATTTGCTCCTTTGCAGAAAAAAAAGCCATTTGCCAGTTAGGAAAAAAAGAGAGCCATATAGAAATAAAAATGCACACTGACATCCGATTCCCAGGTGCAAAACCTCCACCCCCCAAATACTTAATCAGTAGCACTTGCAATTGCAAGGAAGAAGACAAAATGCATTTCATACGCTGTTCTTATCTCTGGCTTAATATCGCATTTAGAGTCCAGAAAAAAGAAGCAAAATAGGTTCATTTGTGTAGGTGCATCAGTAGACAGACATAGACATTATGACATTAAATTGTGGGTTATACATCGAAAGTGTTCTTGGAAATCTAGAGGCTTGTGTGTTCTGTGGTTTTACTAATCCTGCAGGGGAAACCACATTACATCCTTCTGTGTACACAACACAACAGAACAGTGATTAAAACAATATGTCTGTAGTATATAAATACCTGCGTGTCAGTTTTAGGGGCTCCACTGTGTAAAAATGTGTCTGCCTGAAATCAATAAAGCAATAGCTTTAAACATTGTTTTTTTTTTTTTTTTACTTCAAATTGTTATTAACATTTTCCAAATACTGGCAACCACAGAATCTCCAGCACATCATCAGTGTAATGATTTACAGTGGCTCAGGGAAGACAATGTCAAAAATCCATTACCATTATTTATGTCATATTCGCTGTTTGTTTTAGAATTCCCTCAGTGGTCCCAATATGGAACACAGAACAGTAGCATCAAATACTAGTAGGGTAACCAGCTGGGGGTTGGAGACCACCCATATTTTCCAAAATGATGTCTTCCCAATAAAAGATGCTTACAGATTGTTAGTAAAGGTTCCCCCTCCCATCTCCCAACTCCCTCTTCCGCCCTCCCATTCAGGGCACAAATTCTGGCCTACTTTGCGTGATATAGAGAGTTCATTGCAGCCACAAATTATTACAGCTTGGTAACTGCTGTCTTAGCATATAGGCAATTTTCTCCATCCTATAAAGTTCAGTCATTATATCCTGCCATGCTTCTATTGTTGCAGTGGTTGCTGTCAGATGCTGTTTTGTAAAGGCTTTTTTGTCACTGTTATGTAGATTTGTAGATATGTAGATATGCATTAACTTGTTCTTTTTTTAACTTTATTTTTATTTGTTTAACTGTATGCATTACACAGTATCACCAACCTACAGGAAGGTACACAGTAATATCATATATTGTTACAGCATTATTACAGTCTGGATCTGATGTGCCCCTATCCTGTGGTATAACACAGGGGGGATTACAGTGTTTCCCAACATCGGAGGTATAAAACCGCCACTATTGCCATGAGCTGGGTTTGCTACAAAACTTGTTCTAAGGTGCTTTCTGTAGATTTGGGATAATTTATGAAAATATATGATTTCTGAAGTGTGATGTATATTCGAAGGTAAAAATGTGGCTAATGCTGTAGTCAGTATTGCCTAGAATGACAGTAGTCGGGGCTTCCAGTGATGTTTCCGTCTTAGGTGGATGCGTAGTTTTGAGTTCCAGCCTCATCAACATTGTAATTCATTCATCACAAAACAGCACCCTGCATAAAGACAAATTCAGGTCCGACAGAGATGAGCACTGCACACAAAATGGGAGGCAGCTGGAGCACCAAAATGAGAAAACATGTGGAGCTACAGAGATCGCACTTGTAAGCTACTCACCCTCGAGGGCATCACATGCAGCTCTCTTGCTCAGTGGGGGAAGATGAAGAAAGGGCCTCCCGAAGCAGCTCAACAGCAGTAAGAGTGACTAAGTCCAACATGATGTAGATGCTTCAAAGCATTGACTCGAACATTGCAGACATAAAGGCTGACAAGAAGTGGCTCAAACACTGGACAGCAGAGGTTGAGGAAGCTTTGAACAAAGTGAGAGGGGACTTGCAAAGTATGGCCTGCATGATTCTATACCTTTGGCAAAAGGAGTGGGAGTCAACCCACCACGTGGAAGATGCAGAGGTGAAAGGAAGGCAAAACAATATTCACATTTTTGGGTTCCCTGAAGGTTGCAAGCAAAACGATCTGGAGGGTTTCCTGACTAGCTGGCTGCACCAAGAACTTGAAATCCTAGAAGGAGAGAGCCTAGTCATCAAAAGAGCCCACAGAACACTGGGACCTAAACCCAAAGAGGGTGCCCCCCCCCCCCAAACTCTGTACTGGTGAAGTTTCCAAGATACCCAGTCAAGGAGATGATGATCAAGAAGGCTTGGAGCAAGAAGGACCTGAACTTCAGTGGCAAAAGGCTCAATGTGCCAGTGGGCCATGATTACCCCAGTGCCATGATGCAGAAACGGAAACAGATCCTGGCAATCATCAAGCAACTGAAAGAAAGTGGCATCAAGATACAACTGAGGTACCCCACTAAATTAAATTATGCATTGGAAAACTGGTGTAAAGTTGTATGACTTCCTACTCCAAGCTTCAAAACAGTTGGTAAGGCAGGAGATCATCCTTCCTGACCTGAAACTGGAGACCTACAAAAAAGCACTATCTCAAATACTGTGGAGAAGGAAACAGGCAAGAGCACAGGAGGAAAGACTGACCCCATGAAAATACATCATGAGGATTTACAGAGACTTTTTAAAGAAGCTAAGCCACCCAAAAAACCCTGAGTGGTGGGAAATTGTAGGAACTCAGAAGATGTACAGTTCTTGAATTTGTGCAGGTTCGACCTGGTGTAGACTGGGTACCTTGCCCCCCACCCACCAAAAGCAAAACAGCATGTTTGGATCTGGCAAGACCCCATGGATCTCTTTCCCCACCCTATTCTCTTTGCACCACACCCTGCCCTTCCAGTGGCTACCCTTCCACTATGGTAGGTGACTGGCCACAACTCCATCAGTATGGAGAAGGTGCAGCGAGGCAGAGGGATAGCATAGAGAAAGGGACAGTATGGATGGATTGATAAACCTGCCATGGACAACAGGTACTTAATTCTTTGATTTCTGCGGTTCTTCTGTTGTTGGGGGAGGGCTCTGGGGTGAGGAGTTGAGGTGAGGCAGTCATTTGAACTCAGTCAGAGGTGTAGGCTTTCAGAGACCAGTAGGAGAAACAAGAGCAATGACTGTGGTTAAGGTAATAATTCCCACCAAAATTGTGGGCCCATTTTCCCCATTCTGGAGGGAGCTCCTCCTTCTACTGTGGTACCAGATTCTGGAGTGGAGATCATGTCATCTAGTCACACTCCATCTTCCACCCTACACTTTCCCTGGACTAATTATCCACCCAAAAATGGGAGGTGATGATTGCCCGCATGGGGAATCTAGGCTGCAGGAGGGAGGGCAAGACTCTCCTGACTTGCCCTAGAGGTGAGATCACAAACTTGCACATATAACGCCCCCTCCACAAAGGAGGGCTAGTTACAAAGTTGAGATGTTGTGTTCAATGTTATTATTCATATGTTGGTTCCATGTTGTGTATTTTCTAATGTGCTCTTAATTTGGGTGTGTTTGCTCGGGGGGCTGGAAAAGTGAGTGACTGTCACAGATGAAGGCGAGGTTGTCTTGCTGTCATTGGCAGGGATTGGTATATGCAACCAGGGGAAGAACTGCAGCAAGGTAAAACATGCACTGGTTTCATCCTCTCAAATATGAAAATATGGGTTTCCCTAAAGGTCATCTCCTTTAATTTAAAGGAATAAACTATGTGGTGAAATGGGCAAAAATCCCTTATATACAGAAAAGAGAGATCCCCAGGAGGTGATATAACAGGCAGAATCTTTCTTGAATACATTGAAACTTCCTAAATTGTCCTTCACAATGCAACAAGAACTATCTACCGCCATAACAGAAAAATAAATTTTAACAGTAATAAATAACCTTCCATCAGGAAAGTCCCCTGGTCCGGATGGATTACCAGCAGAATTTTATAAAAAAGTTAAAAAAATACTAACAGCTAAACTGGTAACTGTTCTGAATGTCATGTTGGAGGAAAACAACCCCCCAGACTCCTGGCGGGAAGCATTGATCACTGTAATCCCTAAACCAGGCAAGTCACCAGCATTTTGTGAGTCTTATAGACCTATATCCCTATTAAGTCAGGACTCCAAAATACTAACAAAAATTCTAGCCAATCGTTTACAGAAATATACAGAGACCTTAGTCCACCCGGACCAAATGAGATTCATACCCCATAGACATATGTCTGATAACATTAGGCATCTGTTAAATATATTGGATCATAAAGGCCCCTCCCAAATTCCTCAAATGGCTATTTTTCTAGACGCAGAAAAGGCCTTTGATAGGCTGAACTGGTCTTATCTTAAAGTGGTGCTGACAAAAATGGGCTTTGAGGGTTCCTTTTTGCAATGGGTTATGATGGCATACCAACATCCAGTAGCAAGAGTAAGGGTGAATGGCATTACTTCTACAACTTTTCCAATAGAGCGGAGTACTAGACAGGGCTGCCCCTTATTGCCACTACTCTTTGCCTTAGCAATGGAGCCCAATCAGAGTCGAGGACAAGATTCAAGGCATTCACATAGAAAAGGCCTGGAATAAAGTTTCTCTATATGCAGATGACAGCCTGATATATATATGCAGGATCCGGTGAACTCGATTCCTCCTTTAATGGATCTGCTAAATCAGTTTGGTAAAATCTCTGGATTCAAAATTAATATGAATAAATCAGAGATTCTTCCAATAAGCGGTGGAATCTCGAGGGAATTGTGTGGGCTGATCCCATTCAAATGGACTAAAGATAGAGTAAGATACCTAGGTATACAGATTCTGATCAAAATGTCTCGACTGTATCAAATTAATTATGGCTCACTGCAAAAAGCAGTTTTTGCAGATATAAATAGATGGCGGATACTATCTTTTTCTTTCACCAACCAGATAGAGGCAGTGAAAATGAATATCATTCCCCGGTATCTCTTTTTGTATACCAACCTACTACTACCCTAACTAAAAAAGACGGGAAGGAATTGAGACATAAGCTTTCTCAATTTATCTGGGCCGAGAGACGACCCAGGAAGCGATGGGAACTCCTCACAGAGGCTAAGGAGAAAGGAGGTAGGGAAGTACTGGATTTTTATGACTATTACAAGGCAGCTCAGATACTACCTATTCTTAACATGTTAAGTCCAGGATGCAAAGGGGGGGGTGGTCTCCAATGGAACAAACAGCTCACCAAACTATACCCCTGAAGATGCTACCATGGATTGCAGTGCACTCAGATCTTAAACAAATTAAGAATAAATGGACGAGGCATACCATTAGAATATGGTTGGATGTTCGACAGCATTGGGGGTTACTAACCCCGGTCTGAAGGTATATCTCACTTAACTCCCTTCCAGAATTTCCAGCTGCCCCTGGTGACAGATGTTTCAAACAATGGCAGAGTAAAGGATTACGCTTCCTAACTCAGTTTTTTCAACAAAATACCTTAAAATCCTTTCAAGAGTTACAAAGAGAATTTGGCCTTCCCAAACAGGACTTTTATAGGTTCCTCCAATGTTGCGATTATATTTCTACGACGATGGGGATACACGCAATTTTATCAGATCCACCCGTACCAATTCGAATCACCTTTCAAAGGAGTCGTATGGCAGACTCCAAAGGGTTTATATCATATGTATATGAAACACTACAAGAAGACGTAGGTAAATTGCTGACCCAACAGATTGAACAAAAGTGGGAGGAGGAATTGAGTATTCAACTATCAGAGGAAGACTGGTGTGCGATCTGGCTAGGAATTTCTAAAACAACTAACTCCCTGAATTGGAAGGATTTTAGATGGAAAGTGGTTGCACGGTATTTTATTACCCCAGTTGTCTCTGTTCATTGCACAGTACCTGTAACGAATAAGTGTTGGAGGGGTTGTGGGGGACTGGGTACATATATCCACATATTCTGGGACTGCCCTCGGATAAGTAATTATTGGAATTCGGTTGCTCAGGCCTTCCAGGCCATCTTTCAATGGAACTTTACAGTAAATGGAGCTCATTTAATACTGGGTCTCACACCAAGGGGAATCGGTTCCAATAATCAAAAATACCTGTATAATTTATTAGTAGCAGCAGCCTTAAAAGTAATTACACAACACTGGTTGCAGCCAGATTTATTGACTCTTTCTAAGTGGCAAGCTAATGTTACAAAAATCAAAGAGATGGAAGCCATCACTGCCCAATTACAATTGACCACAGAACAACATAATACAAAATGACTCCCTTACTACAGTTACATTGAAGGTCTGGAGAGCACTCCGGTGCTGTAACAATACCTTTTAGCTTGAATGAGGTATTAGCCTGTTGGGGCGGAGAAAACCATGAAACCAATATGTATGTAAACACTGTCCTGGAGACACTGAAATAAAATAAAGTCGGGGTAATAGATAGGTAGCAAAGAAAATGAATTCACATCAACTAGCTTTTCAAGGTTGTTTGTATGTTTGTTTCTTTATTAAGAATGAATACATAGTATAAATTACATTGAAGTTTTATTTAAATCACCAAGATTATCTGATTTCATTTCGATAGTTTGAAACAGGTTGTATTGGTCAAGGATGTAGGCAAAGGGCAAAGCAGAAGTAGATCTTCCCACTTGATGGAATCTGGAAATAGTTGGGTTGATTATTTTTCTTCCTGGACATCTTAGTGAGGTTATGTACCCTTTGTTATGTTACTGGAGTAAACAACTGTAGGAAAAAACACATGGAAATTATAAGGACATGTATAAAATATATTCGATTACTCCATCTGACTGTACATCCATATGTTATATGGAAATATTTTAAACTATTAATAAAAACTTTCTTAAGTTCAAAAAAAGAAATGGGCATAAATCCTCAGGGAACTAGCTAGGAATAACTGTGGGGTGACCATGCTGCAAGAAAGTCACCTCTCGGAGCAAGAGCACATGAAGCATAAAGGAAGATGTGTGTGTGTTGGGGGGGATACTAGCTTCTTCACATCAGGCAGCAGAAAAGGCAAGAGTGACCAAACTGGTGAACAAAGAATTGAACCTTGAAATTACTTAATCATATACCATTCAGCAGGGGAGGGTGGCTATCTTGTCCAGGATTGCAGGTAGACAGATGCACTTTATTAATGTGTAGTAGTTCCACCTGGGCATCACTGGACTTCTCCAAGGAGGTATTCAACAGAATAGCTCATCTGCCAGAGGGGCAAGTGATGGTAGGAGGAGACTGGAACTGTGCGGAGAACGCTGCTCTAGGTAAATCTCATGGATCCCCAGCCAGCAGCTGGGGGGCACACACTCTGAGAGCCCTAAAACAGGAAACAGGGCTATCTGATGTCTGGAGAGAGCATAATCCACATGGGAGAGACTATAACTTTTAATCCTATGCACAAAATAGCTACTTAAGACTAGACAGAATTTACACTTAAAAAGTGTGAAAAACAGAGTCATCCAATGATGCTCTCCGACTACTCCAGACTGAGTGTCAAAACTGGTCTTGGACCATCTGATTGCAAATCATTGTGGAGAATGAATGCAAGGTTGCTCCATGATGAAATATTTGTCAACAAAAGATGCCATCAAGCACTATAGTAGAGCTAAATCACTTTTCAGAGTTGTACGATAAGCATTGCCTGGTTATCAATAAAGACAAAACCAAAATGGGTATATCTGGTAATTGTTCAAAATCGGTCCCTGGAATCACTGTCAATAACTTTAAAATAGAAACCGTCATATATCATGATTATCTGAGATTCTCTGAGAATCTAAAGTGGAAAAACCACATGACTCGATATGGGCCAAAACAAGACAACAGCTAATGCTTTAAAAATATTCAATGCAAAACTAGGGAAAAGTACTTTAAGAGGATACATTAAGGTGGTGAATGCTAAAGTCAATGGCACCATTTTATATTACTCTGAGATGTGGGCAATGGAAAATCTAAACACCTTAGAGAAAATCACGAATAAACTTTATAGGAACATTTTAATGATCCCCCAGTTAGTTCCGTTTGAAATCCTAAGACAGGAATTACGTCAATATTCATTACAAACTATGGCCTTTGAAAGACAATATTTCTTAATGGCCCTATTAAAATTACCCAAGACATCTACATCTAGATGCTGTATAGAGGAAGAGATAGAATACAGCACAAAACATTTTACATTTCCATCCATTCTCAAAATCAAGACTGATTTATTTCCTCTGGGACTAGCCTATCTCATAGGGGAGTCTGATTTGTATCCCATGATGTGAATTAAAGAAATAATAAAGAACAGAGTCAGGGATGTAGCTGTTGCAAAAGATCTAGAAAGATTAAATAGCTTGAAACTTTCCGCTGGTTCAAGCAAATGAAGCAAACACACAGCCTTAAATCACATTTGATATGTATGATTAATCCAAAACAAAGAAGATTAATAACCAGATTCTGACTTGAACTCTATAAAGCCAACCATACTTATTTCCAATGAAAAAGACCAGAGGTGAATACTCAGTTTTATAAATGTGGCCTAATGCTAGAGGATGATCTCAAACACGTAACATTAATATGCCCCCTTTATACACAAGCCGGAAATACTGGTTGGGTGAGATTTTGGCTTCCCTTGGTCTCCCATCCCTCCCAACTGATTACTCCATTATACATGTCTAAGGATGTACAACAGGTGCACAGGTTAGCAGCAACACATCTGTAAAAGACAACTGTGCAGTTAATAATGTTCAATGTATTAACATGAATAATTCAAGTACCTTTTTTGGAACTATTACAAATAACTAACTCTGAGCTTTGAGATGTATACATATGGGGCTGGAGATTCAAACTGCGCTATTTTGTGGCGCAAGCTGCACTGCACAAAATAGTTGAGTAGGGTGGTTACCATATTCAAAGGAGTTGCGCTATTGAGCAACTCCTTTGAATATCACCCCCCGGCCACAGCCACTGTGCATGGCGCAGTGGAACTTGCGCCACCGCAAGTGGTCAGAGTGGAGCATTCAAGTTGCAGTGGTGTAAGTACCATTGCGCCATGCGCAGATTTCCCATATTCAAAAGGTGACATGCAAATGGGCCATAATTCATGCAAGGCACGGGGGGGCCATTTGCACCTCTTTATGGCCCCATTTGCATGCCATTAGCATGCAGGTGCGCCGATCCCTGAGGACTTGCGCCTGGCGCCCTGCCAGGCAGCAGCTGTCGGGACCGATGCCCCCTGCAGCCCGATCGGCGGGCAAATGTGTAAAACTCCCCCCCCCGACCACCCGATCATGGGCAAAACGTAAAATCCCCTCCCACGACTGGCCCGAACAAGGGCATAAGATTAAATAACCCCCACTAGCCCGATCGGGCATAAGCTTTACTAAGCTCCCCACTAGCCCGATCAAGGGCATGTTTCAACACCCCCCACTCAGCCCGATCGCAGGCATAATTGTAAATACCCCCACCAGCCCGGATCGCTGGCAGCACAATCCAACCCCCACAAGAACAGATCCCTGGGTGGTCCAGTGGACCGCTAAGCCCGATCCCCGGGCTGCAAAATGTTGCAACACCCCAGAGAACAGATCCCTGGTGGTCCAGTGGACCGCTAAGCCCGATCCGGGCTGCAAATGTTGCAACACCCCCAAGACCATATCCCTGGTGATCTAGTGTCCCCCACCCCACCCACCACGAAGCCCCACCACGCTCCCCCGGCGGCCGGCGGGCAGCAGCATCCACCTGCCTGCTGCCCGCCCGCCGACTGACTGCCTGGTAGGGCTGCCGCCCATTGGTGCAGAGCAAGAGCCAGTGGGTGTGCAGCCCACCTACTAAGGCAGTCCAGATATGTGAATGAAAGCTCATTCACATATCTAGACTGCCTTAGCTGGCGGGCTGCATGCCCACTGGCTCTGCTCAGCACCACCGGGCGTGCAGCCCTCGTCAGTCAGCCGGGCGGTGCAGGCAGGTGGGATGCTGCCGCCCGCCGCCGCCGGGGAGCGGTGGTGGGGCTCTCTGGGTGGGTGGGATGGGGGACACTAGATCACCAGGGATATGGTCTTGGGGTGTGTTGCAACATTTTGCAGCCCGCGATCGGGCTTAGCGTCCACTGGACCACCAGGAATCTGTTCTTGGGGGTGTTGCAACATTTGCAGCCCGCGATCGCTTAGCGTCCACTGGACCACCAGGGATATGTCCTTGGGGGTTGGATTCTGTGCTGCCCGCGATCGGGCTGGTGGGGGTATTTTACAACTATGCCCGCGATAGGGCTAGTGGGGGTTATTTAACCTTATGCCCGCGATCGGGCCAGTCGGGGAGGGGAGATTTTTACGCTTTTTCCTGCAATCGGGCCAGTCGGGGAGGGGGTTACTATATGCCCGCGATTGGGCTGCAGGGGGCACAGGGAGTAGGTTGAGGGCCAGCCACAGGTGGCAGCTGCTGTGTTGTGCCCTGCAATGTGGCAGCTCACCTGTGGGTGGCCCTCGACTTACTCCTTTTTTTTTTTGGTTAAAAGTTGTGCAGGTGCAGGTTGGGGGTTGCACCTGCACAACTCTGCACAGCCCGCTGAATATCTGTGCAGTTTATGCATGGTTTCTCCCCCTCCAATTCAGCATGCATTCATTTGCATTGCGCTGTTGCTCAGCTTGCCTTGGGGGGGCGCAGCTGCCTCCTGCTGAATATGGCAGAATGGCGCAATTTCGGACTTACGCAGGCACAACCCTATTGCTCATGGCGCAACCCTTTTGAATATCCAGCCCATGATCCTTTATAACAGAATGCAAGATATTTTATTGTACAATGAAATTGCAGAATTGTACACTTTATGAATTCTTAGATGCATTATTTTAAAAATGTCTGTTTTGTTTCCTTTAATTTTAACTTTTGTAATGGCTTAATTGCTGAACAACTAAAACATTTTGTACTTGTACTTCTTCACTGTATTAGAGAAAACAGAGGAATGGCCTCTAAATAGAAATTTTTCTGGGATGGTCTGAAAGCAGTCATTAGGGGAGAAGCCACAGCATATGCCAGTTATTAACAAAAAAAAAAAAAACAGAACTGGGAGACCCAACTAAATTTGGAGGCTCCCCTAAGAGAACTATAACTTGAGCACAAAAAAGAAAAAGCCCCAGAGATGATACATGAAATAAAAATATATAAAAAAATGTAGATGTAACCACTTCCTTGGGGGGGGGGAGGCTTACTTTGACTCCCTGCTGCTGCCCTCCCAAGGTTTCCAGAGCTGCATTCATGCCACCAGTTCCTTTCTGCTTGACCACATGTGTTGCAGTGGGGGGGGGGGGAGAGAGAGAGAGCAGCAGCACAGATGTCTTCAGCACATCTTGCGCTTTTTCTTTTGTGACTGCAGCCATATTCCTTTGGCCTGGTCCCCCGATTCTGGCAGTGGGGTCTGGGGAAGACACAGGGAACCTCTTCTTCAGTGCCTCCTGCACCACGACTGCCACTGACTGCTTGGATCAGGACTGCATATCCAGGGGCTCCTCCCCAGCCCTCTCTGCCCCTCCTGACATTGCCAGCATGCAACCTGCAGACCTACTATCCCACCACCAGAAAGGATGGAGCGGATAACAGCCCTGAGTGGCTGCTACAATCCTGGGGGACCAGCACATTAAAAGATGGCAAATAAATAAAATAAATAAGAGACTTTGGAGCCCAGAGCTCCATTAGAGCATGGAGGCGGCCATCTTCATGTCACTTGGCCCCATTAGCCAGTCAATCAGAAGGCTGGGAGGCCCAGAGATAACACCAGAGGAACTGTGGGAGGATGATGCAATCCGTGACCCTCCTACATGGACTGGCAGACTAAGAGGATCAATCAGAATATAGGACAGGGAACAAGGACTGAGGGAACAGACCCACTTGTCCAATGGGACACTGAATTTGGGAGAAGAAATTTCATGGCTCTGGAGGAGCTCATGGCAGTCTGAGTGAGACTCTGAGGTGTTCAGCCCTGCTGCTGGTGAGACCAAATGAGAGTCCTAGCCAGGACAACAATCCTGCAAGCCCTAACCAGAGTTCATTCAGTAAACTCACTGCCTTATCCTGGGCATACATTGTTGCCATTGGGGTTGAGCATTTGAGAAAGAGTGATGTGCTCGGGGACAGCCCAGGTTCCAGTTGTCTCAGTGGCGCAGTTGGTTAGCGCAGTCAAAACGGTATTCCAGGTGGCCTGGGTTCAAGTCCCAGCTGAGGCACTTACTTCTTTCTCACCTCTGTTTGTATGTGTTCCATAAAAATGCACACTGCACTCCTGTGTGATTGTTCAGGGTCTATCTAAGATGAGCACCTGTGAGAAGAAATTACTGGGAATGTGAGCCTGTGGGCCATTACTGCATACTGAAGCTGCTGAGCTGCACCGAGCGGAGACAGAGACTTGCTCCCTGCTGAGGTTGCTCCAGAGCCAAATAAGGGGCCTGCTAGCCCTTATCTAGTGGGAGTGGACTGGGGAACAGGGAGACACAGGGCTCATACCCTGAGTACATGGATACTCTCGATCCAGAGGGGAAGTCTGACTGTGGGGGTTGCTCCTGGGATCTGGGATCCTTGGGAACCAGAAAGTCGCTGCCTAGTGCTGTTGTGACTGAGAGCTGAGCCAGAAGGGCTGTGTCCAGAGAGGTGTGAGCCAGAAGGGCTGTGATGCTGCAGAACATCTGTGGGAATCTGAAGTGCTTCATTCCCAGGCCACAGGACCCTGTTCCTGACTGCTGCTCAACCTGTTGCTGTGTGCTGTCCCCTGCCTCAACTGAACTGCTGCGTCCATTGGTCACGTTAGTGCTGGTATTGCTGGCTGGGTCCTTTGTACTTTTCCAATTTTGGACTACCAATACTGCATTTGGATTACAGTTGTGTTTCAAGTATTTTCATGTTGGAATTCATGTTCTTTTAAATTTTGCTAGCACACTGTTGCCCATTGGAGGGTTAAATTGCAATCTTGCTCATTTTCATCAATTGCACCACCAAAAGAATCTAGGCAGCATAGCTACCAGCCCGCACTGGGACTCTAGTGTAATTGTTGGGTACCCAGAGTCATTGGTTCTTATGACATACTTGAAATTGTTGTTTTACTACTTGTATCAGTTGAGTTTACCGCACCTTGTGTAGTATAGTTAATCTTTTTTGTGCCCCTTGATTGGGCAGATGCTTCCCAAAGTGTGTGGGATCTGAGACATACAGTACAGTGGCATTCCAGGGGCATTACTATAGGGTGGGAGTGCTAAAGATGACTTATAACTGTCTAACCCCTTCCTGCCTTCCAGCTACCAGGCCTCTGTTCTTAAATAAAAGCACTGTTAATTTGTTGAATTTTACTTGTCTGTGTGCCTCTAGTTTGCATAACCTGAGTGAAGTGTTCACTGGTGCAAGTAACTACTGTCTTATTGGTTCCCAGGAGGTGGTGCCATCCAGTGCAGAGAAGTGGGTTGGTAATGCATCCTAGGGGTGATACTGCACACAACATCTGCCTACATATTATCTCTGAGTGGAGGCACTGTGCTATTTCTTTGTTCTGGGACAAGCCCCCTACTGCGGGAGAAAGAACGAACCCAACCCCCTCAACCAGGTGGGCCCTGTATAATCACTAGGCAGGGATGTGATCCCAGACACAGCATCTCAGGGGTCACACACATAAAAACTGTTAGAATTAAAAAATCACCAGACAGAAAATACGCTTAAAGTCACTTCACAGAGATATTATGAGTCGGGAGACAAAGCTAGCAAACTACTAGCCTTTTGGATACGCCGATAGACACACAGCCAGAATTAACAAACATCAGGGGGAACAGGGGCTGGTAATGAACCCCACCCAGATAGCGGAGACATTTAAAAATTCTACCTTGACCTCTGCACACAGGAAGGGGTGCTAGATAGAGAGGTAAGAATACAGAAATTTTTTGAACTACAGATGCCAAAGAAAGAAGATTTAGATCAACAATTCTCAGTCTCAGAGTTGCATACATTATCAAGTATCTTAAAAATAACATAGCCCCAGGACTGGATGGATATATTTCCATGTTCTATAAGACTTTCATCGAAGACCTCTCCCAGTTGTTGGCAGACCTGTGTAACAGTTGTCATGAGACTGGGGAAATTCCAGATAGCTGAGAATGAGTGATAATAATGGTCCCACCAAAACCAAGGAACGATCAAACACACTGCTGTGGATACAGACCAATCTCTCTTCTGAACCAAGATGAAAAAATCTTTGCAAAGGTTTTGGCTAACAGGCTTCAGTGGGTAGTAACACTCCCGTCCACCCAGATCAATCAGGGTTCATCTCAGGGAGAAACCTGTACAGCAGTGTCAGGCGCCTTCCCACCATCAAGGCGAATACTCACATTAGGCCAGATGCCAGTTAAAAGGTAGTGGTAGCATAATGTTAGATGCTGAAAAGGCATTTGGTTGCCTGCACTAGGGTCTTCTTGATGTGACCCTACAGAAACTTCAATTTGAGGGGAGGTTTAGAGCCTGTATCGGGCATTATACTCAGGACCAATGACACAGGTCCAGCTGAATGGTACCACCTCCTCACCATTCAGCATCCAGCAGGAGATGAGATAAGGCTGCCCATTGTCACCTTTGCTATCGCACATAGTCTGGAACCCCTCATATCCATGATTAGGACAAATCCCAGCATTAAGAGAATCAGGGTGGAAAAGAGGAAAATTGCATATCCCTATATGTGGATCAGATCCTCCTTTATCCACAAGATCTGGTAGAATCCCTCCCCAAAGTCAAGGAAATCCTGAAAGAATGTGGCAGCATCTCTGGATTCCAAGCCAATAAAGAGAAGTCAGAAATAATGTTCACAGGAAGTGCCATGACCCCCAAATCTTAAGAAAACCAGTACTTTTAGGTGGGCGCTGAAAAACTTTATGTACCTGGGGATTCAAATCATGGTAGACCAAAGTGAGCTATACCAGGCAAATTACCAAAAGCTGATATCAGAAATATAGGCAGACTGCACTAGGTGGGCAGCATTACCTCTCTCTCAATCATAGGTAGGGTGGAAACCATAAGAATAAATATCCTCCCTCAGTTGCCCTTCGTGTTTGACTCCCTCCCAGTGACACTACCAAGAACCACCTCAAAGGGTCTACAAAATATACTTTCTAAGTTTATATGGAGTGGGAAAAGACCTAGGCTGAAGTGGAGTTTGCTTCTGTTGAGGAAGGGGAAGGGTGGCATAGGCATTCCAGACCTCAAAACTTATTATCGAGCTACACAGCTTCAACACCTAATAACACACCTAAATGAGCATAATACCCTGAGATGGACTAGTATGGAACAATGGGACCTTAAAGGTTACAAAACGAGCCATCTGATCTTTAATAAACTGGACATCAGCACTATCAAAGCAGTGCCCAGTCTTTGGATATGGAATATGCTTTACACACGGCTCGAGGTGATCCAGAAACAGGGCCTACCCAATAGCCACAGTACAGTAACACCGGGCAGAGCATGCAGGGTTATTTGCTCTTGGTCGAACAAGTCCCATATTTACCAGATGGGAGAGGGTAGGATTGCACGAGGTGGGGCAGTTGTAATCTCATAAAGTCATTCCAGCAGTTGCAAACCACATATGGTCTAACTCAGAGATTTTGCTGCTACTGTATTTGCAGCTTAGATACTACTTAACAACAGAACCCAGCAGATCTCTCCTGAAGCGGGAGATAGACCACCCATTTCTTCACATTTGTAGGGATGGAGCAATGGGTTAGAGAGAGTCAAAAATTGTGTCGAGGCTATGTGGCACCTTTCTAAAAGACAACAACCTACCTGTGGAGGCTATACAGCAAATAATGGAAACAGAATTAGGGCATCCTACAGTGGATAAACATGGGGAGCTAAGCTGAAAACAAGGTAGTAAAACTACAGCCTCTTCACCAAAAAGAGAGTTCGGATGCAAACTGGTAGCAAGATTCTTTAGAACACCTGTGGTTAACACAAAATTATGGTAGTCACCCATCTGACAAATGCTGGCGGCAATGTGGGTAGGTGGCTAGTCATGCACATATACTCTGGAACCATCCCAAATTAAAAGTATATTGGGAGACAGTCAGTATCTCAATGAGCAAAAAAAAAAAAGCACCCATACCAAATTTGTGTGAGTTTTTAATTCTGGGGCAAATACCAAGGGGAATTTCAAGCAGGAAAGCTAAGTACGCATTGAGAGAATAGCACAGGACATGGCTAAGGATACACATGTCTTAATTCATATAGGAACAAACAACCTGGCTAGTTGAATTGTAGATGAAACAAGAGCACAGCTATTCAGCCTCAGGGACAAATTGGTTTCTATTTTGTCTACTGTCTCCTTCTCTGAAATTCTGCCTGTATGGGGGCAGGGACATAGCAGATAGAAAATCAGTGAAAAGAAGATCACTGATTTGAACACCTGGCTTAAGGACTGGTGCAAGGAAAAAGGCCATCACTTTGTGGGTGACTGGGGGCATTTCTGGGAGTGAGATTTTTTCAGGTTTGATGGCTTACACCTCACAAAGAAGGGGACCCATGCACTCAGCCAGAAGTTTGAAGTATTTATCAGTCATTTAAACTAGTGTAAGGGGAGAGGGCACTAGCACCTACTATGGCACCAGGGGTAGCAGTTGCACCTCCCCCACCATCTGCTAGTTCTGCAACAGGTCACAAGACTACAGGCACCAACCAGGACATAACAAGTGCAGCCCAAACTAAACCACTCAAGAAGCAAAAACAGCGTAATAAAAGGAAAGACACAGCAAACAGACACAGCCAAAGCTGGTGGGCACTCTGTCTCAATGACTGTAGAATAGTAAACAAGATACTGGACCTCACTGCCACAATGGCAGAGGCTAACTTTGACTGGGTAGTTATAACAGAGATGTCATTCAATGAGAACCATACCTGGGATGTTGCTATCCTAGGGTACACTCTTTACAGGAGAGACCACAAAGGAAGGAAGGGGGGGGCTATCTACGTAAGGGAAAGAATCAAAGCCATAGAGGTACAGCTGGCAAACACTGAGACTGAAGCCCTATGGATCACACTTGGAGTTGGGGAAAAGTCCCCCATCTGAGTGGGTGTGATCTACAGATCCCCTTCTCAACAGATAGAGACAAAGAGCTACTAGAAACCACCCTGATGATGGCCGATAAAAGTGACTTGTTGCTCATCGGAGACTTCAATCTGCCTGATATTGATTGGTCCTCCTACACGGCTTCATCGGAAAGGAACAGAGAATTCCTCATAGCTCTAAAAGGGACGGGACTAAATCAGGTGGTGGAGTCACCCACCAGAGAAAACGCAATCCTGGACCTGGTACTATCAAAAAGTACCAGGATCACAGACATTAAGGTAGGAATCAACCTGGGGTCAAGCGACCATAGATCAGTCTGGTTCACAGTGAAAAGGGTGGAGGACACAAGTCATACAAAAATAAAGATCATGGACTTTAGGAAGGCTGACTATGTCAAAATGAAAATGCTCATTAAAAACCATCTCAAAGATGTTGCAGGGGGTGATGTGGAGAAAAGCTGGAAGGCCATAAAGGATGCAATAACTCTGGCCACAGCAGAATGCACCAGTCAGATCAGTAAAACTAAGAAGAGGAGAAACCCTCTTTGTTTTTCTAAGGAGGTTGCTTTCAATATAAAGGAGAAAAAAAACTTTCAAAAAGTACAAACGGACAAAGAGGGACAATGACATAGAGGAATACACTGCAAGGCTCAAGGAAGCAGGGAAGGCGATTAGTATAGCCAAAGTGCGAACAGAAGAAAGAATTGTTGAAGGGGTTAAAAAAGGGGACAAGACCTTTTACAGATGTATACAGGATAAAAGAAAAAGCAATGGGGTTATCATTCTGTTGAGAACCAGAGAGGGACAGAGCGTGGAGACTGACAAAGAAAAGGCAGAGGTTCTGAACGAATACTTCTGCTCAGTCTTCATACAAGAGGAATGGGGTATTGGACCGGTACTAGGAAATGAAGGACATCACACCAGTGAAGCTGACACAAATCCCTTCACAAAAGAAATGGTCCTAATAGAACTGAAAAATTAAAAACCAACAAAGCAATGAGACCTGACAGTATCCACCCAAGAATACTGAAGGAACTCACAGAGGAACTTGTCTCCCCATTAGCAGTCCTCTTCAATAAGTCTCTGGAGAGTGGCAGAGTCTCAGATGACTAGGAAAAAGTCACAGTTGTACCCCTGCACAAAAGTGAGAGCAGGAGAGACACTGGTAACTACCGACAAGCCAGCTTCACCTCAGTGGTGGGGAAAATCATGCAAACAGTACTGAAGGAAAGAGTAGTGCAATATATGGAAGCAAATGGATAACTGGACCCAAAGCAGCATGGCTTCTCAGCAGGGAGGACATGCCAGACAAACATGATTGATTTCTTTGATTGGGTGACCAGAACGGTGGACCAGAGTGGAGCAGTAGACATAGTGTATCTGGACTTCAGTAAGGTGTTCAGCTCCGTTCCACATAGGAGACTAATAAACAAGTTGGAACACACTGGAGTGAGGCATAAAATAGCTGGGTTAGTAACTGGCTCCAAGGAAGAACCCGGAGGGTCATGGTAAATGGCACTCTGTCACAGCAAGGTGGGTTAACCAGTAGAGTCCCCGGGGATCAGTATTGGGGCAAATTATATTAAACATATTAATCAGTGACATCACTGATGGATTGGAAGGAAAGGTATGCCTGTTCACAGATGACACCAAGCTCTGCAACAGAGCAGACACGCAAAAGGGGGCCACGGGAATGGACTCTGATCTTAAAAAAGCTGGAAGAATGGTCAAAACAATGGCAGTTGAAATTCAATGCAAAGAAGTGTAAAGTTATGCACCTGGGGAGAAAGAACCCTGGCAGGAAATATACTTTAGGAGAGGAACAACTGACAGAAACTAAGGTTGAGAGGGATCTAGGAGTACTCATATGTGATGATTTAGAGACAACCAGGCAATGCGAAAAAGGCAGCACCGAAAGCTAATGGCATCCTTGGATGCATAGGTAGGGGTATCTCGAGTAGAAAAGCAAGGTGATAATCCCGCTGTACAGGTCCTTGGTGAGGCTTCACCTAGAGTATTGCATCCAGTTCTGGAGACCACACCTCAAGAAATACATAGATAGCCTGGAGACTGCCAGCCTGGTGGTGCAAAGGGCTGAGGTGCTGGAGGCCTTACCTCAAGCTACGCCGGCAACCTGGGTTCGGGAATGGACTCAGTCAAAAGGGAGCTGGCTGGAGTGAGGAAGGATTGGGCATCTACAGACAGATCTCCTTCCTCGGGGGGGGGGGACACAGTGCCATGCTGTAGACTGACACCCAGTGGAAGCTGGGTGTCAGCACAGGTGCAATGCTAGAATGGGGTGGACTCATGCACAGGGCGTAAGACTGCCTCCGCTGAGGTGGAGACAGTCACTCTGCCCATTGCACGTGCATGGGTCCTAGGAGAAAAACAGAAAATGTCTTGAAGTGGGCAGGCTCTGTGATTGTGGGCTGTGCCATGCCTCCCCCTGGCAATCTAGATGTTGGCTTCCGGGGGGGGGAGACCAGCACCCCCTCACCACTGGCCCTGTCATGGGGAGGGGTAACCCATGGGGGATGGCTGGTTGGGACGGGTGCGGAGAAAGCCCACCAGAGAGATGAGTCCCCTCCAAGGGAGGGGCCAGAGCTGCCTGCCAGCTCCAGAGCAGGAAGAAGAGGAGAAAATGTATATAAAAAAAAAGGTAGTCTGGAGACCATTCAGAGGAGAGCTACAAAGATGATTCATGGACTTCATCAAGAACCCTACGAGTCTAGACTTGACCAGCTCAAGATATGCTCACTGGAAAGGCTGAGGGATGGGATATGATTGAGACATTCAAATACCTCAAAGGAATTAACTCAGTACAAAACTCAGGACCTTTTCAGAGAAAGCTCATCTACATGAACAAGGGGGCACAGTATGCACCTACAGGGAAAAGATTCAAAACCAACATCAGGAAGTTTTTCTTCACCGAAAGGGTGGTGGAGCTCTGGAACAGTTTGGCACCAGAAGTCATGGCAGCAAAGACAGTGAGAGAATTCAAGCTAGCATGGGATAGGCACTGTGGAAACATAGGAAGGAAAAAAGGCTTGGGGGGGGGTAGCCCACACTGGCAGACTAGATGAATCATACGGTCCCCTTCTGCCAGCACTTTCTTATGTTCTAAGTACCTGTTCAACATTTGCATAGCAATGGCAGTCAAAGCCATAACTCAGAAGTGGCTACAAAAGGAAGTTCCAGAGCCGGTGCATTGGCTATCCATTTGTGTACAGATCAAAGAAATGGAGAGAATCACTGCCCAACTCAGGCTGCAAAAGGATAAATGCACAGCTAGATGGCTTCCATTTTTAGAGTTCATGTGTGAAAGAGATGGGAGGTCTTTACTGGAGGATCTAGCAGAGGATGCTTGACACACTATGCACCAACATCCTATATACACATTGCAGCACATCCATTGGGTAGGAGGTCCTGGGAAGGAACTGAAAGATAGCCCCATTCCCCCATTCAGGAAAGAGAATTGGTAGCTAACTAAAGGTATTATAGTTGATAGAAACATTGTTCTTAATCCTCGCCCTCTGGCTGAGGTCTGAATATGTCTCGAGTAGCACAACCCTCTTAAACACGCTAGCTATGGGTAGCACAAGGGAAACCTCCTCAGACTGGCTCTTGGCCCTAGCCTTCAAATTCCCACCGCACCAATACCTTCCGCTGGTACCTCGGTCAGTATCCATTGCCGCATTACTGTATGGCCGGACCAGTGCAGCTACCAACCACTACCTTAGGAACTGCAAGCAACATCAAGCCTGCTTATCATGTTTATTCTTGTCACGATTCCTCAGGAAACTGGTCCTACCACTGCTTTTAGTATCTGGTAATGTGCACTCCAAACCTGGTCCAGGATCTCCCTCTTCAGGTGCCACCTTGAAGCTCGGACAAATAAAGATCACATCTCTGAACATAGGAAGCCTCATGCCTAAGCTCCCACAATTCCAAGCATGGGCTGAGCTGATCAAACCAGATGTCATTGCACTTACCGAGATGTGGCTATCCCCTAAGATCCCGGACGCAGTGATAGCCCTTGATGGCTACACCATATTCTGGCAGGACAGGCAGTCCAAGAGAGGTGGTTTCTGTATGGTCTACCTCGGAAACTATATCAGGAGCCAAGTACTACCTTGCAGTCTGCACACCAAGGAAGCACAAATACTTAGTATTAAACTCACCACTGGTCAGCAAAACAAGGTTATTGTGCTCTCAACAGTATATATACCCCCTGGCAAACTTGGGCTGGGACTGGAACACTTCTTTAATAACCAAGGGCAGCTCAGTCAAAGTTGGGAACAGCTCATAGTCAGTGATTTTAACATCAATTGGCAATCCCAGGATGCAGCGGCTGTTAGAGACAAAATATCAAGCCTCTACCTCACCCAGATGGTCACCCAGGCCACAAGACTAAATTACAGGAGGGGCACAAGCACCCAAATTGACTGGCTCCTCTCCACTTGCCCTGACCGTATGTCTGAGGTCTCAATACTATCTGACTCCCTCAGTGACCATTCCCCGGTTATGTGCACCTGGTCTAATAAGTTTACAAAGCATACCCCCCAGCTCATGAGAACTCGTTCATTGAGACCTAGGCTGCTGAAAAATTTCAGGCAGCACCTATAGCTAACTGACTGGTCCCTACTCAACAATGCCAAAGACAGTAACCAAGTCCTTGATTACTTCTGCTCTATCTTTATAAATGCATGCAATATCTTTGCCTCCAACAAATCCAAAAAAGTAAGAGGGACCAATAACCCCTGGCTCTCAGGCCCCCTAACTGACTCTCATGTGACTCAGGGACAGCCTGTGGCATAGAGCCAAGACATCTGGGAAAATGGCTGGCCATATTGCTTACAAGGCCACTAGAAATAAATGCACGAGACTAGTGAGGCTGGCCCAGGCCTCTTACTATAAAGATCTTTTAAATAGAAGTTGGGGACGCTGAAAGGAGTTCTGGAACTCAGTGAAATCCCTAATGGGCAGGATTTCCAAGGCACCACCCGACCTTATAGTTACTTCATCAGGGACACTCAAGGAACATAGTGATATGGCGAATGCATTCAATACTGCTTTCACAGACCTAAGTGCTGTGCTGCCCAGGGACTACCTCTCCACCCCTCTGACTGGTCAGCTACTCCACTTGAGTCCACCGCCTATTACACCCAATGGCATACCACCTTTCTACGTCAGGCAAATATCCAGGGTTGAGACCATAAGGTACATCAAACAGGTAATATGCAAGACCAGGATGGGGAGTGACTCTATTGATATGAAGTTAGTTGCCCTAACATTAAACGAATTGGCAGAACCACTTACCAAAATCTTTAACACATCTTTAAGAACGTGTGTATTACCAGACAAATGGAAGGCAGCACTCGTCATGCTGGTTCACAAAAGGAGAGACAGAACAAGCCTTTGAAACTATCAACCCATTTCCATTCTACCACCACTCTCCAAAGCGTTGGAACCTGTGGTCTCTGACCAACTCACAGAATACTTGGAGAAATACAGTCTACTATGCGCACAGCAGCATGGTTTCAGTATGTACCACTCCACCCAAACCGCCCTGGTTGACTACACCACACAGGTGTATGAGGAAATGGATAATGGAATTGCAGTGGGGTCTATATTCATAGACCTCACCAAGGCATATGACATAGTCAACCACCAGCTCCTACTATAATGTCTCCTATCCACTGGCCTCTCAATAAACACTGTTACCTGGTTTGAAAGCTACCTATCACATAGAACACAATGTGTGAAGATCTTCAGTACGCTCTCTGAGCCTAGGGAAGTCAG
Organism: Neoceratodus forsteri; assembly: GCA_016271365.2. NCBI lineage: Eukaryota > Metazoa > Chordata > Ceratodontiformes > Ceratodontidae > Neoceratodus > Neoceratodus forsteri. The sequence goes on from CM057456.1 coordinate 1,731,877,762, forward strand.
CTTTGGAGTCCCTCAAGGTTCAATACTGGGACTGCTCCTATTTAGTTTATTTATAAACTTCCTACCATCTGCCTGTCTGGCACGCATGGTGTTTTATGCTGATGATGTGGTCATTTTAGTACCTTGTAGGGAAATGTCCGTAATCACTACTGATCTGCAGGCAAATTTCCAAAGGCTGGAATCATGGTTTTCACAGCACAAACTATTACTCAACTACAAAAAAACAAAGTGTATGCTCTTTACGGTGCCACAAAACAAGAAAAAGCATGGTCCCTTACAAATAATGAGCCATAAAGGTGAGTTACTGGAGCAGGTCGGCCCTTTCAAATATCTAGGTGTACACCTGGATGACACACTCACCTTCTCAACACATATTGAGCAGGTTGTTAAAACAGCCAACACCAAACTGGGTGTTCTGTACTGACACAGACACTCTATGTCTCCAGAAGCCCTGAAACTGGTCACTTGCAGCTCAGTGTTATCTGCCATAGATTATGGGCTGGTGATTTATGGTGCTGGCTCGGCTACTGCTCTTAAGAGGATCATTACCATCCTCAACAATGCTTGTTGCCTGGTCCTTGGGGCTGACTATCTGACTTATACATGTGCACTGTATGCAGAGACCGGATGGCTTCCCCTCCATCTCTGAATCAAATACCAGGCCTGTCTACTGGGAAAAAAATCATTGCTTGGCCTTATGCCTGAGTTCACTTTGAGATATTCAGAAATGCTCAACTGACTGTAAACACCAGCAGTGCAACCAAAGGGGTGAACCAAGTGCTCTTTAAGTGTACCACACTCGCACAATGATCCCTGTCTTACCGGGATCCTAGATGGCTTAACGACCTCCTTACTGATATCCTCAGTTATAGCAAAATTAGTCCGTTCAAATCTGGACTCCGCAGTCTTCTGGCACATAAGACTGCCTGCAGTTGTTAACTATGACTCTGTCACATACGGGCCTTCCACCTACTCAGATCCCCCCGCTGTCCTGTCTCACCTCCCACCTTTCCCCACCCCTACCTACCTCCCTCCTCTCCTCTCTACTGGACAAAGCCTCCCTGGCTGCTTCTACTTCTACCCTAAAGTGTTAGCCTGGGATCTGTCGCTGACCCCAAGTTCATATAAAGAGTAGTTCCACACTGTTGCAGTGTTGTTGTTGCTATCCCTTGCACTTTCAGATTGCACTATAAAATTGCAACCAATCATAATGTATATTGCCACCAACTTTATGTTTCACGTGATTTTTTTTTCTAGTAGTCTCATCAGTGTCTACCTGTAACCATTTTTGTCTCTGTATTTTGTTACTTGACTTGAAACCTTTGTCTCTGTATTTTGTTATCTGACTTGGAACCTTTGTAAATGAGCCAGTGGTTCAAAGGTATTTAATCTGAATCTTAAAATAAATAAATAAACAAACAGTACCCATAACCAGGGCTCCAGATAAGGGGAGTACTGACCTATTTTGCTCACCTCATTTTGTCTGTCCTTTGTCTATTCTGTCTACACCCCAGACCAAAAATCCTTCTAAATCACCTGTCTGCTCTCTTTCCTCCCACAGGCTTCACAGCCTGTGACCGGGCGTAATCTCTCCCGAGCGACGGTGCGGCAAACACCTCCGGCTGCCACCCGCCTCACCTGCTCTGTCCTCCGAAGCTGCTGCAGTCCCCTATGCTAAAGGTACAGGCACCTCTATACAGAATCCTGACCCTTTTTGAGCCAGGGTGCCTTTCTACTGCCTTTCTCCTGATTGGTGGCTGCTGCTCTGCAGTCCGCATCTGATTGGCTCTGTGCTGTGACTTCGGGCCAATCAGATTTTGGGCACTGAATCCCAGCCTTGCAGGCTGCCTGGATCTCAGCTTGTTGCGGCGTTCCCTGCCCTAATTTTCGGCCACCCTTGCCTGGCCTCTCAGTGGCTCACGGAGCTCCCATGGCTGGAAATTTTCTCCCGCCACCCCGACCCCACCCCAGCACTCTTTAAATACAGTTGCTCCCACTAAGTCTCTGTTGTACTGTCCTACAATTGACTGATACCTGGTCGGGGCAGTGTTTTAAAGGAGCAGTAAGCTATAATTACTACTTTTGCCCACTAAGTGACAAGCACGCCTTACTACATCTTTGTACCACTACCCAGACAGTACAATCATGATCCCTACCTCGTCCCTATTTTACTTGTGCATCATCAACTATCTTCCCACACCTCCCCTAGCCCTCAGCCCACTACAGAGGTGCCCCCCCATGCACCCTGCCCCCCCGCTCCATTGTCTCTCCCTATCCCAGCCTACTCAAACACCCTCCCGCACCCTCCTATCATTTAATCTCACCAAGTCCCTTGCCTACCCACTTATGTTGCAGCCTCACCCAACTTCACTGTGTCAGGCATTCTCCCTGCATCCTCAATACCATCAAAGGCCGCAAGTTGCCAGCCACTTGCTCTGTGCTCTTTTAACTTTTGTTAATGGCCAGAGATATTTAGAGGAACCCTGGCCCCCAGTGCCCAAAATGCACAAACACTCTCACCAAGGCCTGAAAATAATGCACATGAACATTAGGAGTCTCCTCCCCAACCTGGACACTTTAAATTGCTGGCTAACACAGAGCCTGGTCTACCTTTAAGTCCTCTCCTTCCCCTAGTTCAAGGCAAGTGTATAATATGACTAGAAATGCCTGCACTACAGTTATTCGTGAAGCCAAGGCAGATTACTTTAAGAATCGCCTAAATTCAGCACACACATCCTCCTTTTGGAATATTGTACACTCCATCGTCAGTCCACCCCTCCAATCAACCACCCCTACCCTAAAACACAATGGCATCAGAGTTACAGACCTCATCCAAGTGGCAGATACCTTATATTCATTTACCATCACCTGTGCCACACCCGACCAAACTACATCTACTATGCCACCTACCTCATATCCTTCCCCTAAGCTCTTGGCCGGGCAAAATCTCCGGTTAGCCCCAATCTCCTCTGATGAAGTTCTGTGTGCCCTCCAATCCCTTGACACAACCAAATCCAGCCCAGAAGGCTTACATCCTAGCCTTCTACATCTCTCTGCCCCTGCTATAGCTTTCCCGCTCACACACATTATAAACTTGTCCTTTTCTTAGGGAGTTGCTCCTATAGCATGGAAATCAGCATGCATTATCCCCCTCCACAAAGGAGGGGATCCTATGTCTCCCAGAAACTACCACCCAATCTCCCTCCTCCCTGCTCTAGCAAAACTCTAGGAATGGCTGGTGCAAGCCAGGTTAACTGAATTCCTGTCCTCCACAAATGTTCTCTCCCTCTGTCAATCATGTTTTAGAAAAAAACACTCCGCCCTATCATCCCTCCTCCGAGTCACAGGCCATATTCAGTCTGCTGCAGATAAAGGCCATCTTACAGCCACGGTCTTCATCAACCTGATAAAAGCATTTGACTCAGTATCCCACCCTCTCCTCCTGGATACCCTGGTGGGTGCAGGGCTTGCTCCCCTTGCCATCCAGTAATTTAAATCACACCTCACAGGCAGACTCCAATCAGTCAAAATTGCTAACTCCTCCTCCTCCACTCTCCCCATCACAGCTGGCGTCCCTCAAGGCTCAATCCCTGGCCCCATCCTGTTTTCTGTCTTTATAAACAATCTCCCTTCTACCTGCTCTACATCCTGCATACATATGTATGCAGATCGACACCATAATATATGCCTCCGGCCACAATCAAACCACTATCCTCCCTATGCTACAACAAGATTTCCACTTGGTTTCAATCAAAACAACTAAAGCTCAACACTTCCAAAACTGTCTCAATGACCTTTGGAACTGCACAAACACTTGCCAAAGCTACAAATACCTCTCCAGTAACATCTCTTGACAGCACCCCTCTTAAGGCTGTCCCTTCGTACAAATATCTTGGAGTCTGGCTGGACCCGCAGCTAAATTTCTCTACCCACATCGACTACATGACCACCAAGCTCCATCCAAAGCTTGGTATCCTTTATCAAAATAAAGACTCTCTACCTCTCCACATACGCAAGGAACTTCTTTTTTTTTTTCATTTACTGTGCTTTTTTGTCCGCTTCGCATCATCGGGCTTCTGCCCCGGTCACGGTTCTCGCTACCCTGCACTCCCATATGGCCAGCACTCCCCTGTTGCCCCCTTGGCTTACCCCCCAGGGCAGATGGCATCGCGGCCACAGGTCAGGTCTGGGGAACCGGTTGGGAGCTAATGCAGGTGTGTGATGTGTGTGATGGTTGAGGGTTTAGGGACACTGTTTTAGAGGTCTGGGAACCCTGAGGTGCCCATTGTGTGTATTGTGGGTAATGGAGGGGCACAGAATTCATTTGCATTAAATGGGGGCTTATGTGTATTTGGGGGAAAGGGGAATGATCCATATGGGTATCATATGTGCTAGCTTGTGGGGCTTCTGTGCAGCGGATGAGGCACAGTGTGTGCATTTTAGATTGGGGTGTCCTGTGTGTTGGGGGACAGTGGGCAAATGATACAGAGGGTCACAGGGTGTGATAGATTGGGTGCTACTGTGCAGGCATTGAAGTTAAGTTTTGCAACCACTAGTCCTTTTGTCAGGATGTGGTGTGATTAAGTGGTGACAGTGTTCTGGGATATCATTATGCTTGATCTGAGGGCGGATGCCATGAGTGGTACTGGTCGATTGTGATGTCAGGACACTTAGTGTGTGTATCACTGGTGCTGCTGCATCCAGACATCAGGGTACAATGTCATCACTCACGAACACCACCAATCAAGCATCCAGACATTATGGTTGACCAGCACCACTCATGTTCTACTCAAGGCAATGAATTTAATCTGATAAATTAAGAATAAATTGTAGTCATGACATAAGTTATTTTAATGAAATGAACACATGTCATCAAAAAGCCACAGAATTACTGCAAAAATTGAAAAATTTTCTGGTGGCCTAGGCGGCCCCAGACACCCAGCCCTTTTGATAAGGGAAAGGTATGCCTTTTTGCAGATGATACAAAGATCTGTAACAGAGTTGATACACAAGGGGGTAGAAAGGATGAGAAGGGACTTGGCAAGGTTGGAGGAATGGTCAGACATATGGCAACTTAGATTCAATGCAAAGAAGTGCAAAGTAATGCACCTGGGAAACAAAAACCCAGGAGAAGAGTACACAATATTAGGGGAGGTACTAATAACAACAAAAATGGAACGGGACTTGGGGGGTAGTCATATCGGATGATCTAAAGGTGGGTAAGCAATGTGAGAAGTCAGTGAGGAGAGCCAGAGGGATACTGGGATGCATAGGAAGGGGCATCACAAGTAGAAAAAGGAAAGTGGTTATCCCTCTGTACAGACAGTTGGTGAGACCCTATCTGGAGTACTGCGTGCAGTTTTGGAGACCTCATCTACACAAGGACATAGACAGGATGGAAGCAGTCCAGTAGGGCAACTAAAATGGTGCAGGGTCTGCATCAGAAATCATATGAAGAGAGACTGAGAGAGCTTAATATGTATACCCTTGATGAAAGGAGGGACGGGGGAACATGATAGAAATGTTCAAGTACCTCAAGGGAATCAACAAAGTCCAGGAGGGTAGCATCTTTCAGAAAAAGAGATGTGTAAGAACAAGGGTACACAATTCAAAGATAGAGGGGGGACGGCTCAGGGGTAATGTGAGGAAATCTTTTTTCATGGAGAGAGTGGTGGATACATGGCACTGCCTTCCTGGGGAGGTTGTTGGGGCTAAAACAGTGGGGGAATTCAAACATGCATGGGACAGACACAAGGCAATTGTAGTGTGGGGTGGCAGGAAGTAAGCTGTTGGTTAACTAGAATCTGTAGCTTATCCAGTAGGTAGGGAAATGGGCAGACTGGGTGGGCCAAGTGGTCCTTATCTGCCGTCAAAGTCTATGTTTCTATGTAATTTGTTTTGGGGCCCCCCCCCACATTAAAGCCACTTGAACTGCCCCGTACACAAACCTATGTACATTAGCTGTGACAGGAACCTATGCAGCAGGAAAGGGTAAGGAGAAGGGGGAGTAGAAAGAGGAAGGGGGCAAAGCCAGAGGGGGAGGAAGAGTGATACATTTGGGGAGGGCATTACATAGTTTAGGGAATAGGTCAGGGTAAAGCTACAGTGTGAAAATGGGCAGGGCACAGAAAACAAATAGGGGAGAGGAGCTTAGAATAGAGAGTAGGATAGGTGCGGTAAGCGTGCCATTAACAGAAGCAAGTACAGGTTTCTGAAAAGGAATGCTGGTAAAGGGATTTGCAGAAGTTCAGTTTCACAGAGATTGATAACATTAGAGTTTTCTGTATTGTGTTCCAAATGACAGGAAGAGCATGACTTATTGCAGATTTGCCGTATCTGGTTCTCACCTTAGGGATGAATAGTGAGATGTAGGAGAGGCTTCTCAAGGTATAGTTTCCAACTCTACAGGTGGGCAGGCAACTCACAATATAATGTGGGAACATATTAATGATTGCTCTGTAGATCCAGAGCACTGTGTTCTTTTGTCATCTGACTGTTAGTGAGCTCCACCCTACCTTGGCTTAGATTTCACAGTGGTGTGTGGCATAAGGAAGACCAGTTATGAATCGAATAGCTCGATGGTAGAGTATATCCAGGCCAGAGAGGGAGAGCTTTGGGCTTTGGCCACACAGGAAATCGGCATAATCTAAAAGAGGCAAGAATGTAGTCTGGACCAACCTAGTTTTAGCTTCTGGTGTAAGCAGATTTCTAATGCGGAAGAAGAGACCAAGTCTCTGTTTCAGTTTTTTTTAGAGTTCATCAATGTGATGGACAAAGGACAATTTGTGGTCTATCCAAAACTCAAGATACTTAAATTTCTCAACAAACTCCAGCGGTTCACCCAGTAATGTGTATACAAAGGGAGCGGAACCATGAAGACAGTGTTTAGTTGCAAAGGTAGAGGAAGCAAATATCATAGCTTTGGTCTTTTTTGCATTTAGGAGGAGCTTTAATTGAAGTAAATTTTTCGGTAAATGATCAAAGTCTCGTTGGAGATCACTGCAGGCAAGATCCAGAGTAGGTCTGGCAATGTACAATACAGTATCATCCGCAAACAGGTGGATGTTTGCTGCAGAGATACCAGTATTAATCCAGTTAATATAGACAGCAAATAGTAGCAGGCCTAAAATGGACCCTTGAGAGACACCCTTTAACAGGGTTTTTTGAGGAGAGAGGCCCCCCTCAACCTTAACCAGCTGTTGATGCTCAGTAAGGTAGTTAGTAAACCAGTTCAAGGCTGGTTGGTCTGCTTCAATATTACTTAGAACACACAGGAGTAAGTCATGGTCCACAGTATCAAAAGCTTTGCTCAGGTCAAGAAACAAAGCACACATGTAATTTTTTGTGTCCAAGGCAGTCTGCCATTTATTAGTGACCTTAGCCAATGCAGATACAGTGCTGTGGTGAGGTCTAAAGCCTGACTGAACTGGATTCAACAGGTTATAGGTCTCCAGATAGGACCCAAGTTGCTCATTGACCACCTTTTCCAATAATTTGGATAGGATGGGCAACAGTGATATCGGTCAGTAGTTATTTAGGTCACTGGTGACTCCAGATTTAAACGGGAACAACATGAGCTATCTACCAGACTGGGTGGAGTACACCCTGTGCAAGGGCAGGGGTCAACCTTTACTTTTCTTTGCACTAGCCAGCAGGGCAAGTTGATTCAAAGTTGCACTAGCTTGCAGATGGTTGCACTAGCCCGCAATTGTAATTGTAAATGTTGATCACTTATACAGGAAAAAATGCAAGCCAAGAAAATACTCCCATTATTGACATGTATCCTGCTCTTATATTGCTTCTGGCCCCAGCTGAAAAAAAGACTGCAGAGCTATCACACACAGTGTGCCCCCACCCCCATTGTTTTGTACCTTGCCCTCCTCTCTTCTTTCTGCACCCTGAACCAGCGGATATCACAGCAACAAATGTTCAGTCAAGTAGGACTTGTTCCGCACACACAATAGCTGGCATCATAATGCACCTCACCAAACTCTCACCAACACCCACACTGTAATAAATAGAGATTCTGGTAGAGAAAGACACTCTCAGACCCCATCCTGTGATCAGCTGGAGACCAGCACTTCTAGAAGTTTTCATACGGTGTCAAGTGAGCCAGGAGCACATCCAGGATTTCTTTGGGAAGGGGGCTACACAAGCTTAAGGGGACTGGGAAACAGAACATTTTGACATTTATATTTAAAAGTATTGATTTTAACATGCTATGCCCCAACAGTAACATTTCTTAAACATTCTCTTTTCATCAGGCCAGGGTATGCAGTACACAGGCATGATACTATATTACCCCTGTTTCTATATAGGATGATGTATGCACCTCAGGAAAGCTTATTTTAACTTTTCAAATTATATGTTTTATTAAGGTATTTTGTACCATACATGCCTCCAAAGCTTTGTTTTTAGGATGAAGGGACATGCTGAGTAGGATATGGGTGGGACTGTATGGTTGGTGTTGGCTGGCATGGTCCATTTTGAAGAGCTGAGGACCCCTACATTTGCCAGTAAGGGCAGCAATGGGTCTATGGATAGTCACTTCAGAGTATGGTATGCAGGGTTGTCCAAGGAAGGTACAGAGTTCAAAGATTTGGAGGGGAGAGGGAGCAGGTATGTTAAGGCTGGGATAAAACCCACCACCTGCAGAGCAGACCCTGTATACCTCTTAGCATTTTGTCACTGAAATGTTTATTTATTTATTTCAGTAGCAGATTAATACCTTTGAGCCAGGATGACTCTTTTACAAAGGTTCCTTGTCAAAATAAATGTAAGACACAGTCAGCACAAAACATCAATTTGAAGATACTCTCAAACATAACAAACAAGTATAGACTAAATTACAGGGACAGACATTAGTGAGGTATGCCTAGTGGCAAGTGCAGGGCATCAAAAGGTAGCAGCCGAAAAGGGCTTTGTAAATGTGATAGAGGTAAGGGGAGTGAGGGGATGGGAATGAGAGCATGATGCAGGTAATGAGAAGGGAGCAAAATTGGCTCTGACAAGGAGTGTTTCATTGGAGAGGAGGGTAGGTAGAAAAATAGGAGGCTGAGGGCTGGGGGAGCAAAGATGAGGTTCTGCAAAGGGGTGGCCAAAGGTTAGGAATAGCAGACACATTGGAGTTCTTGGGCCAGGTGGATGTGCAGGGCATTTTTATAAGGGCCAATTTTTTGTGTGTTCCAGGAGTGGAGCGGAAAGGTCAATATTAAATGCAGACACTCAAAATGTAGTAAAAAAGAAGAGAAAGTACAGGATTGAGAGATTTGAATGGGAGAGGGAGAACCTGTGGTGAGGCTGGGATAAAATCCACCACCTGCAGAGCAGACCCTGTATGCCTTTTAGCATTTTCTCACTGAAATGTAGGATACAGATACTCAAAATGTAGGAAAACGACGAGTACTGATCCTAATAATTTGGGACAAATTGTCAGATAGATACTTTCAGAAAACTGGAAGCTAGTAACTTAACAGCTTCTACTCTTGATCACACCCTAGACACTAGCTGAAAATTCTGACAGTGGAGTGATAAATATTCACACATTGAGCCTTTTGTGGAATCCCCGTCTTGAACTGCCAGATACTTGCAGCTCTTAATGAGGTGTTAATCACACCAGATAGATCAGCATGATGACTAGAGTCTGCTAAAGTAGGGACATTTTTAACTTCATTAACAGCCATGCAAAACCTGCACTAGTCAAGGCAGACAAGTAGAGGGTTAGCTGCACTAGCCTTGTCAAATTTGCACTAGGTTTGGGGCTAGTAAAACAATGTTAAGGTCAAACACTGTGCAAGGGACATATTAAAGAGGTGAGTAATAGGGGGTGACAGAATGTAATATCCCAGCTTTAGGTAAAGGGGCCACAACACAAAGGACCACTACAACTGGACCTCTCCCCCTAGCACGAATGCCCTTCTGATAGCCCATGAGATGCTAAGAAGAGGCACATACTACAAGGCACTCCAAGCTACCTGCAGGACGCTGCACAATTTCTCCATCCCATCAGTCAGCCCAACATTACTATGCCTTCTTGCTCTTCTACTGCTTCGGGTAGGAGACGTACATTCTAATACGGGCCCACAAATAGCTAATCATCTAGTCTCCTCCCCCCAGGACCCGTAGTGGGCATCCTCTAAGAGTCTAAGGATTGTACATATGAACATCTGCAGCCTCAGAACAAAAATTCAGGAGGTACAAGCTTGGCTCTACCTATATAAGCTGGATATCTTTGCTATCTCAGAGACCTGGCTCAAGGTCCACATCCTTGACCATGAGGACAAGGTACTAGGTTACAACACCTTCCGAAGGGATAGGGTGAACAAGAGAGGAGGTGGGGTCCTAATCTATGTGAAGAACACCCTTACGGTGATGCAATTGAAACTGAACCCGGGAAATGGCCAGGACAGTGAATCTATTTTCATCCGATTAACTCTTGGTCATGCTAAGCACCTCACCCTTGGCTGTATCTATACCCCTCCTAAGACTGCTCTCCAAGCCTTGGACTGTATTACAAAAACATTAGGCAAAGAAGTATCTGTGGAACTCCTTATCCTGGGAGATTTCAACCTAAACTGGGTCTCAGACCCTAAAAAAGTCCTCTTGGCCATGACCCAGGAGGCAAACCTGGTACAGGTTATCTCAGAACCTACCTGGCTTAATCACAAAACTAGGAACCACACCATCCTGGACTGGGCTCTGGTATCCAATCTCCTCAGCATCCAGAATGCAGGAGTAATGGCCGACGCTCTTAGCGACCACACCCCCATATTCTGCATCTGGAAGAACAGAGCACAAAATGTTCCAACAAGGATACATAGATACATAGACAGTGTCGGCAGATAAGGGCCCATGGCCCACCCAGTCTGCCCATTTGAGCTTGTAAGTTCTGTTTACGTTTTCCTAGAAGTCTGTTGCCCCTTAACCCTGACCTCCAGAATTCCTTCATGTCTATCCCATGCATTCTTAAATCCTATGATTGTTTCAGCCCCCACCACTTCCTCTGGCAGGGTGTTCCACTTGTCCACCACCGTTCTGTGAAGAAATTCTTCCTCCATGTTTCCTCTGTATCGTCCTCCTCCAACTTCATCCCATGCCCTCTAGTCCTGGAACATCTTTTTCACTTAAAAATAGTGTATTCCTGCGCCCTGTTCCTCCCTGTAAGATACTTGTATGTCTCTATCATGTTCCCTCTCTCCCTCTTCTCCTCCAGGGAGTACGTATTCAGTTCCTTCAACCTGTCCTCATAGGACTTGTGATGCAATCCATGTACCATCTTTGTTGCCCTCCTCTGAACCTTCTCTACCCTGACTCTGTCCTTATGTAGGTAAGGTCTCCAGAACTGTACACTGTACCCCAGGTGGGGCCTCAATAGTGTCTTGTATAGTGGAATTATGACCTCCCTTTTCCAGCTGGTGACGCCCCTGCCTATGCATCCCAGCATCCTATTTGCTTTTCCTGCTGCCTTGTCATACTGTTTCCCCTACCTTGAGGTAATCAGAGATGATAACCCCAAGATCCCTTTCCTGCTTGGTGCATGCTACATCCTCACCCCCAACTGATATATTGTGCCAGGGTTTTTGTGCCCCATATGCTTTATCTTGCACTTCTTTGCATTGAATTTCAACTGCCAAACCCCTGACCATTCTTCAAGTTTCTGCAGGTCCCTTCTCATTCTGTCTACACCCTCTTGTGTGTCTACTCTGTTACAGAGCTTTGTGTCATCAGCGAACAGTGAAATTCTGCCTTCTAGGTCCTGTGCAATGTCACTGATTAAGATGTTGAATAGGACCAGTCCCGGCACTGATCCCTGTGGTACCCCACTGGTCACTCTTCCCTCTGTGGAGTGACAGCCATTTACCACCACCCTCTGTGTCCTGCCGCCCAGCCAGTTACCTACTCACTGCACTACTGTCCTGCCCACACCCATATTCCCCAGTTTGTAATAGTCTTCTATGTGGCACAGTGTCAAAGGCCTTGCTGAAGTCCAGATGAGGCCATGTCCACTGCCCTCCCCTGATCCACCTCCCTAGTCACCCAGTCAAAAATTCAACGAGGTTGGTCTGACATGACCTCCCCTGGTGAAACCATGCTGCCTTGGGTCCTGTAGTCCATTGACAACCAGATGTTCCACCAATCTCTCCTTCAGTAGTGCTTCCATGATCTCCCACTACCGAGGTGAGGCTGACTGGTCTGTAGTTCCTGCTTCCTCTTTGTTCCCACTTTTGTACAAGGGACTACATCTGCTGTCCTCCAGTCTTTGGGTACCTCCCTGTTTCAGTGATTGGCTAAACAGGATAGCCAGAGGTTCAGCCACCACCTCTCTTAGTTCTTTAAGGACCCTAGGGTGCACCCATCTGGCCCCATTGTTTATCAACTCTTATTACTTCCAGTTCCTTCAGGACTCTTTCTCGTGTAAAGGGACTTGTGTCCATTTCTACCATTCTCACCCCCTTGTACTCCTTCAGACCCATTACCCTCCTCTTCCTCAGTAAAGCCTGACAGAAATACCTCTTCAATATGTCAGCTTTACTGCTGTCATCCTCCATGCGGCCCCATCCTCCCCCTTCAGTCTCACTATCCCTCCCTTTGCTTTTCTTTTTTCACTTATGTACCTGTAAAAGGTTTTGTCCCCTCTACCCACTGATTTTGCAATGTGCTCTTCTATCTGAGCTTTGGCTTCCCTTACTGACCTCCCTGCCTCCCTTTGCTTCTCCTGGTACTTCTCCCTATCTCCTTCTGCCTGTGTCTTTTTGTATTGCCTGAATGCAATCTTTTTGGCTTTCATTTTCTTTACTACCTCTTTGGAAAACCCTAATGGTCTCCTCTTCCTTTTTCTTCTGCTAACCTGCTTAATGCATAATTCTGTTGCTCTTGTAATCCCCATTTTAAATACTGCCCACTGTTCCTCAACCCCTGATTCCTGCCCCATTCCCCTTAATGCCTCTTTCAAGTATCTCCCCATTTTCCCAAAGTCTGCCCCCCTTAAATCGAGGATACATGTTTTTGTGTGGTTTGGTTCTGCTCCTTCTGTGATTTCAAACCACAATGACTGGTGGTCACTGTTCCCCAGGTGCTCCCCCACTGTTACCCCCATCACACTGTCCCTGTTTGTGAGCACAAGGTCCAGTATTGCCGTCTGCCAAGTTGGTTCCATGACCAGTTGCTTGAGGAAGGCACCCTGAAGGGAGTCCAGGATAAATCTGCTCCTAGTTCATGCTGCTGGGATGCTCCAGTCCACGTCTGGAATATTGAGGTCTCCAACCAGTACTACCTCACCCTTGTCTGCCATCCTTTGGATGGCTAGCATCAGCTCCCTATCTGTCTCTTCCTCCCGGGCTGGTGGTCTATAGACCACACCTGTGCAGATGGCTGGCCCCGTTTTCCTTTCCAGCTTACCCCACAGTATCTCTCCCCCATTTTGTTCCTCCTGGATCTCTGTGACCCTTATGTCATTTTTCACATACAGTGCCACTCCTCCTCCCTTCCTACCTGCTCTGTCTCTTCTGAATATGTTGTAGCCAGGTATGGCCATCTCCCAGTCGTGGTTATCATTACTCACCGTCTGTGACTACTCAAACTTCACGATGAAAAAATTTAATGACTATCTAAGTAACATGAACTGGAGTCCTATCAGGGGCTACTCCCAACCATGGAAGAGGCCTTGGAATTCTTCAAAGACTCACTCCTCAAGTTGGCTTCCCTCGTTGCCCCCTCAAGAAACTCAGAGCAAAGGGAAGATGCTACAAGTGGATTTCCCACTCAGTAAAATCTATGATGATTAGCCGGGACAAGGCCTGGAAGAAGTTCTGGCAGTCCGCTCTCCAGGCAGACCTAGTGACTTACAAATCTCTAAGAAACAAGTGTAAGACATCCATCAGACTTGCGAAGAAGGAGTATATTACACACCTACAACGTACCAACCTAGGCAACCCTAAGCTTTTCTGGACTCACATCAACGAACTACTTAGGGTAAACTCCAAGGAGGCTCCTGGCCTAATAGCGATAAACGGACAGCTAGAGAGTGATTGCCAGACAATTGCCTCAGAGATAAACTGTCGCTTTACCAACCTTGACGACTACAAAGTTGGACTGCCTCCTCCTACACCACTGATCATGGATGAACCCTCCTGCCTAAAAAGACCCCAATTTCACCTGAGACTTGTCAAGGCCAAAGAGGTCCTTCCTCTTCTAAAGGCTCTGAAAATCAAAGCCTCAGGAGGCCTGGATGGTATCAGCCCTAGGTTACAAAGAGGAGGAGCCCAGTCCCTTGCCAGACCCCTGACCTGGCTCATCAATAGATCACTTCTGGAAGGAAATATTCCTCTCCAGTGGAAGCAGGTGAATTTGGTCCCCATTCACAAGGATGGGTCGAAGGAACTAATTAGCAACTACAGGCCCATCTCTCTGCTATGCACTCTTGCAAAACTGCAGGAGAGGCTGGTTTATGGGCAGCTGAGAGACTACCTTGAGTCCCATCAGCTCCTTGCCCCCTCTCAGCATGGTTTCTGAACTAACCACGGCACCGATACAGCTCTCACCCATCTAACAGTGGACGTACTCAGTGCAATGGACACAGGTAAGCTGACAGGTGCAATCTTTATTGACCTGTCCAAGGCATTCGACCTTGTGGACCATAATCTCCTACTAACAAAGCTTGACAAAATAGGTCTTGATCCCCATGCCCTGTGGTGGTTCAAGAGCTACCTATCATGTCGCTCGCAGAGGGTCATCTGGAAGGGTGAGCAGTCGGATCCTCTACCTATCAAAAAGGGAGTACCTCAGGGTTCAATTCTCAGTCCCCTTTTGTTCTCTGTCTTCACAAACGACCTTAACCTTCACTGCAGGGGCAGCTCTGTTGTTCAATATTTAGACGACACTGTAATCTACTGCTCAATGGAAAATCTGCAGGGACTAGGCCCTCTCCTTCAAGCTGTTCTAAAGACACTGGAGGCCTGGCTTATGTCCAACAGAATGGTCCTCAATGCAAGCAAAATGAAAGCTATGCTGTTTGGTCCTAGATCCTTAGGGCAGGATAGGTCCAGATTCCTACAACTAAACTCTCTAGCTGGAAAAAGTATAAATCTGGTGGACACCATAAAATACCTTGGGCTAATAATTGTCCAAGGTCTCACCTTCAAGTACCTCGTAGACCAAGTAACCAGGACCATCCACTGTAAACTTGGCACACTGTACTGACTAAAAGACCAGCTTACCCCTGGGGCAAGACTGGCCATTGCCTCCAGTGTTATGCTCCCAACGCTTACCTATGCTGCCCCAGTACTACAGGGTATGCCTAAGCAAGAGTTCTACCGGCTGCAGGTACTGTATAACAAGGTTGCAGGGTTTGCTACCCAGGATCACCCAAGAAGCCACCTCTGTGACACGCCCAGCTGCAGTGGCCTTCCTTTGCCTATCAACTTCAGCACCCCCTGCTCTGCCTCATGTTCAAAATACTGAGTCCAGCAGCTCCACCCAGCCTAAAAGGGACTATCTCCCTTGAGCACAATTCTCAGATGCTCAGGACCTCTGGTTGGTCTCTACTTGTAACCCCCAGAGTCATGACAAACGCCGGTTGCACATCCTTCTCCTTTACTGCCCCCTACTTGTGGAATAATCTTTCACTGTCAATATAGGAAGCTCCCTCCCTATCAACTTTACACACTAGGCTTAAGGCCCACATGTTTGAGACCAGCACTTGTCCCTGTCAAGGCATAGGGTAGTCTTCCCCCTGTCCTAATTAAGAGTGCTACCCCTCTCCCCTGCCACCCAAATGGTCTATGAGGCTAGGTCTTGTCTCAAACAATCACTGCTTGTATGTAGAATATGTATTTGACTTACTCATTTCTGTGAATTACTGTCTTCTTCTGTGTTACTGCCATCATTCTAACCTGGTTAGCATTGTACTCTTATTAACATGTTGTACCTAATAATCTGCACCTAATATTCTGCCTCTGTACTCTATGCCAGGTCACCCCTGAAAAAGGGACCTTCGAGGCTCAGTGGGCTCACCCAGTAATCAAAATTTAATAAATAAATAAGGTTCAATATTGTCAGCACCTGCTGGCTTTCTGGTGTCAATGCTCAATAATAGATCATCTACTTGTTTTAGGGTAATTGGAGTGAAGAAAATACTCCTTCATGGGAGGGGATAGCTGAGGCATGGCACACCAGGTCATGGCTGCTCAGCTGCAAACGAAGTTTAGATGCTGAAGAGGTGTCAGATGCCTGGCCAGCTGTTGCAAAGTGGTAATTGGTAAGTTCAAGGATCTCATTTTTGTCCATGGTGGAAATACCACTCTAGATGTGATTTTCTGGGGTAACGAGCTGGCTGGGCGAAATCCTTCAATGTACCTGAGTGTTTTCCAAAATTTGGTTGAGCAATTAGATGCGGATTCGAGTTCAGCATGGAAATAATTAGCTTTCTCAGTCCTGATTAGCTTAGTGCATATGTTTCTTGCAGCTGTAAATGCCACCCAGTCTGCTGGTTGCTTAGATTTTCTCGCCCTTTTCCATAGGTAATCCCTGTTTAGCAATGCACTTTTTAGGCTAGCCGTGATCCATGGACAGGACTTCTTTTTGGTGCGTACTTTGCGCAGAGGGGCATGTCTGTTTATAGCATCAATGACTATGGATTGGAAAAACTCATATGCTTCAGATACTGTGCTAGCCAGATAGAAATTTTGCCAGTTAGAGTGTTGTAGTTCAGAAAGGAAGGCATAAGGATCAAAGTTCCGTCGACTTCTTTTAAAGACGAACCTAGACATAGAAATCACTTTCGGGGCAGACCTCACACAAGCAGTAGTGCAGTGATCGTTAAGGTCATTAAAAAGTGTGCCAGAATGAGAAATAATGTGAGGCTTGTTCACTAAGATTAGATCCAAAAGTGTACTGTTCTGAGGATGTTTCCAGTTTGGCCCAGTAGGTTCCTGAATAAGCTCGGTGAGCCCAAACATATCACAGACATCCTTCAGAGGCTTAGAGGTAGCAGCCAGCCAGTCCATGTTGAAGTCACCCAAGATGATTAATTCAGAGGCTACTGTAGGTAGAGTCTCACTCAAGAAGTTCAGGATTTTTTGACCCGCTGAAGGAGGCCTGCAGCATCCAAGGATGTGAAGGGGGGTTGACTGGTGTAGTTGAACCTTTACAATAACACACTCATATTCTTTAGACAGCGAGGTGGACTTGACGAGAGAAGATGTATATTTGTCAGCAACATAGATAACTATGACCCCTCTCTTAGTTTGTCTGTCTGCCCTGAATACATTATAGGAAGAAATATTGAACTCATGGTCCTGTTTCGTAGGTTTTAGCCATGATTCCGTAACCACCAGGATATCTGGTTGTGCTTGACAGATCCACGATTGTATAGTGTCAAAATGCTTTAGCAGACTACGTGCATTAGTATGTAAGAGGCCCATACCCTTTAAGTTAGCCAGTTCATTGGGGGCTGCTATGGGAAGAGTAGGGCCAGGGTTCAATTCCACGTTACCCATGCAAGTGAGCAGCAGAAGAAGAAACTTTTTGATGGCATTTAGTAGTAGCTTTATGAGATGCATTCTTCCCCTTTTATAGGTACTGGCATGCTGCGGTGTCTGAGGAGTGCGAGGCCCATAAAGGCCCAGAGAAGCAGATAGCAACACTTTGACGGAGATACTGCAATAGTGTAAAATGCAGCGACTAAGAATCACTTGTTCAGTGAACCTCCCGTGGTATAAAGATTGGGTGCCATAGGGCACATAGAGATAGGAGTTTCCATTGAGGGTAAACAATGCAGCAGATTCAACAATATCAGGCCAGGGAGCATCTGCAATAGAATGTATAGAAGCTGCTGCTGCTTTTGGAGGAGCAGAACAGGGTATCAGGGAGTAAAGAAGCATACCTAGTAGTAATCGAGGAGCCATGGTTGTACATGGCATTTTGTCTGCATAAGCTAACTACACCAGAAGTTTTTGCAGGCTTGCAGTAGATAAGTGAAAATAATATTGTTAGCTGCACAGGTCACCAACACTTGTAGGTTACACAGCACTCAGCTAAAGGGAGGTTAGCTTTGAGAGAGCACATGTGCAACTTCAGAGGAGAATGTCCTTTACGTAAGAAGAGCAGCCAACTGTGCCAAGTGACTGCCCAATTGAGACTATCTCCCTCAGAGGTGGGAGGAGCTATTGTGCATTTAAAGGAGGCTGGGGGGGCTGAAAAATCAGACAAGAGGTACAGGGCTGGCTGGCTGCTTTGCTAAGGATGCAGTATTTTAATTATACAAATGTACAGTCAGCTTCAGTATAATCAGCAAGCTGCCGATGAAATATCCAGGCTCCTTAGCTCAGAACTGCAGGCTCCATATATCTACAATCAATCAAAGACTACTTCAGTATCGGCAGGTTAATTTTACAATAATTACTAAAATCTGGAGCAGGTTCAACTACATTTATTTTACACAAACTCAAAGTGGAGCAAACTGCCGCGTTACTGTAAGGGAGACTATGTCTAAATAGCCAATAAATCAGAGTGAGCATGGGTAGGAAAATTAATTTAAAATTAATTAGCAGCACTCGGTATCCCAGAGAGGAATTAGGAGTTAACTCTAGCAGTCGAGGTGCCGAGCTCTGAGCATGATGCAGGAGGGCTACTAAAAAAGGTGCCAAATTTGAAACAGGCAACTATTGTCCGGGCAGGGTGTCTCAGTTTTAAACTTCATACCTTCAGTTGCTTAACAGGTGGCAGTCAGGGAGCAGCTCCAACTGGGCATGGATCCCGAGGCAAAGTAGGGCAGCTTCAGTTGCTTAGCAGGCGGCGGTCGGGGAGCAGCTCCAACTGGGCATGGATCCCGAGGTGAAGTAGGGCAGCTTCAGTTGCTTAGCAAGCGGCGGTCAGGGAGCAGCTCCAACTGGGCATGGAGCCCAAGACGAAGTAGGGCAGCTTCAGTTGCTTAGC
Source organism: Neoceratodus forsteri (assembly GCA_016271365.2). Lineage (NCBI taxonomy): Eukaryota > Metazoa > Chordata > Ceratodontiformes > Ceratodontidae > Neoceratodus > Neoceratodus forsteri. Next base: position 1,731,896,695 of record CM057456.1, read on the forward strand.
AGGCGGCGGTCTTCATTATGTATTTTATGTGTTTTTTCCCCATTTTTGCCCACCCCCATTCCCGGATGCACACGCGTGGAGACGTGTGCTCCGCATTCTAAGATGCCCTCCCACCTTGCTGCCCTCTCTCACCTGCGCTGCCGCTGGACCTCCACCCGGTGACAGTGGAACTATGGGAGGGGTCGACAGCCACCCCAGGAGAGGAGAGCTGCCACTGGGCGCTCGATCCTGCTCCACCCCTTCCCCCTGTGCCAGCACCCCAGTGACCTGAGGTTATTTCTGAACCCATGTCACCAGTATGGCACGAGATGTGGCATCCAGCACCTCAACCTTCAGCGCCATGGGCCAGCATGGATGTGCCTTTTAATGGTTTGGTGAAAGCAGATTACTTTGCTCTGGAGTTCTGTGGGGTTAAATTTTCCTTCGTTTCCCATAGGATAACATTGTAATGTGAGGTATAACCAGTCATTTCTTTGTCGCACTGCTGTGAAGACATGGCTTCCAATTTTTGTATGAGATTCTCAGGGTATAAAGGGCTTGCCATACAGATGCACCTTTTGCTGGTATGGTGAAAAGATATGTATTTGGTGTGGAGTTATACAGATTTTAAACATTCCTGTGATTCCCACAGGATAACATTGCAATGTTAGGTCTCTCTTTGGTGCTGCACAGCACGGGATGGGAGACGACTAGAGTATCTTTAAAATTATTAACAGATGGTATCACAGGGGTCCAAAGGGCCCTGTGCTCCAAAACACAAATATGGATACTGTTATGGACTGATCAGAGTGCAGGGCCCTCCACAGGGAAATAAGGACACAATTACAATATCTCAAAAATTATGCATGAATGGGAGCGCAGGGTTCAGAGGGCCCTGAGCTCCCACACGCAAGTAAGGCTATGATTATACTATCTCAAAAAGTAAGGAAATTCTTTGCAAAACACTTTGGTAATGCACTAGTTAGGGTTCCAGCATCAAACGTAGGGAACTGTCATGTTAGGGTTTCCAACCCTAACACCCCACCCCCACCCCCACCCTGCAGGCAGCAACAGGCGTGGTGCCTTGGGGTTGCCAACTCTAACGCTCACCCCATTCTCATATGTTGCACCCATCTCAGCTTATTTAGTCATGGAATGGGTTGAGCATTAGGGTTGACAACCCCAAGGCACACCCCACACCTGTTGCTGCCTGTAGTGGGTGGGGTGTTAGGGTTGGAAACCTTAACACAACATTTCCCTACTTTGATGCTGGAACCCTAGCTAGTACAATAATGAAGTTGAATATTGTTTAAATAAACATAGCATGTTACTATAGAATATACACTGATTTTGGAACATGCTTTAACAAAAGATATTGTACATGAGTATCAAGAGGTATCCATCATTCTAAAAGAGACAAGCTAATTTATTTTAAATAATTGTAAATAATTGAAATCTCTATTGATACTGTGAAGGGATTAGAGTAAAAGTCCATAGGAACAAAGACACTTTAACTGGGGTTAGAGCAGTCTGCACTGACTTGATGCAGGGGACTGGTGACTGGCCATAAAGGGTCTAGGTGTCCAGGATACACCAAGTTCTCTGAGAGAGCTGAGTGAAGGCACAGGAAATAGTGAGATGCGAACATGGGCAAAGGTTTGCAGCAGCCAGGGATGAGAATTGTGCAGGCTGGGATGTGGTCAGTGGGTTTGTGACATACTGTTTGCTTAATTAGCTCATTTTATGCTGCACTTTAAAAAGTATTAACAAGGGGGACAGTTCTCTTACCTTTACCCCTTCACCACCCCTGCCTTATTACAGGAATCACATACACAGACAGAACTCATTAGAATTCCTTTTTTAAAAACAGATAAATGGAACAGTGCATGTAGGAACAGCATTCAAAAGATATTTTTATTTATACATTTGTCACTGGAGTAGTGAATGTTACAAAAATGCATTAAAATGCTGTGGAGTTAATGTCCCCACCCCCAACAAAACACTGCACACAGAAGAGACACAAACACAGTGCAAACTTGTACATGCTAGTAAGATCTGGGCTCTGTATACATCAACAAACTGTTACTAAAAACACGGAATTGTATTACTCTGAAAATGATTGTTTATTTTGTAATTACTGTCCAGCTAAACATACCGAGCTACAACTGCTACTGAGATCAAACTGTCAGTAACCAGGCAATACTGCAGGGACGTTCAAAAATAGACCTGCCTCTACAGGGCCAAAAAGGATAGCTCTCTTCTCAGAAACACAAGACAGAAGTTGAGGTGGGGATAAGGTATTTATTTTATTTGGTTTTTGTTAACTGGGTAGGTGAGCTAGCCATAGAATGACTATTTTCAGTCATAACCCGGGAGGATTACAACATGAGAAAGAAAACTCAACATTACAAGTACTGTATAGACAAGATTGGAGAAATACATGAAAAGCAAATTACAAATAAAAAGCAAATTACAAATTGGCTGAGAAAGTATACATGGTGAAGTCAAGAGAACATGTAGGGCAGATTAAGCATATAAAACCATAAAACCAGCTATCTAACACATAGGGAGAGCTGGGCAACAGTTACAGTAACCTAGTGAGTACAAAGTAAGTGCAGAGTTTAAGTAAATACATTTTTTTTACATTGAAGTGAGGCAGGAAAAGCAATCATTCTTATGAGGCAGATTGTGGAGGAAACACTGCAGTCCAGTGAGAAAAGGATAATGCATAAACACTGGATGGAGCAATTAGGGAATGGAGTGGGAAGGGACGTAAAAAGCATATATACCACCATCCACCAAAAGTTGGGTCTGTGAGGGATAGGTGAGGTATATATTGCTTACTATTAAGTTGTTACAGTGCAGCTGAGGTTCATACTGCTAAATGGAGTTTGCACGATGCAGATGAGGTGATACTAGTAAAAGTACACGTTTTTGAGGTGCAGCTGCATATACAGTGTGCAGTGCACACCTCATACAGGGTGTACACCTCAGTTCAGACAGGATGCTTCTGTTTCTTCACAAACACTAATTCTTAAACATCATTTATTTATTTATTTAGAAATTGGTAACCTGGAGCGGCATGCTGGGAAAAGGCTCATTTCCACGTGTGACCTGAGGTGAGCGTGGTTACAAAATGGGATAGGCGGTACAATGACAAAAGAGTGTTAATCAACAGCAGCAATCAATAAACAGCAGATGCAGTTGTGAAGAGCCGAGGATTAGAACCACCAATAATAAGCAAACTGTATTAAACTTTAAGAAACCTGGTTTGTGACATACCCAGGAGGGTAGTGCATGTGCGAATCGGTGAGTACAAAAGCAAACAGCTGCTTGAGATAGGCGCATACCTGGGTGAGCGAGCTCTCAGGTGTTGTGTCAGAGAGGGATAGAGGAGGAGGAGTGGCAGAAATAGGGCAGTCACACTGAAAAGATGGATTGACCAACAGTGGCGTTACAGCAACAAACGCTAGAAGAGCCCTTGTCCAAGGAGTGGAGTGAGTAGGGGGAGTGATTCTAGGGTTAGAGTACATCAGAGAGGTAAGAAAACAATCACAGTGGTAAACACTAAAACTAAGGGCAGCAGAAAAACTCTTTTTTTGTTTTACTTTGCTCTCAAGTTTTATGTGGTATCACACTCATTGGATGTGTAAAAGAAAATATGTTACACACTGCTGCCCATAAATTATTCTCTATATAACATGCATGTTCTACAGTTACATGTATGTCTAGTTTTGGCCATTAAGTAACTAGACAGTGCTTTTTTTTAAGCAGGCCCCATTGAAAGGAGAACGAACGTCAATATTTGCAAAAAACATATGTTGTGCAGAGTGTTTTGATTTACAAGAGTAGTCCTAGCGTGTCCTTTTATTTGCTGTTAGGAGTGTTTTCTAAATTTGCTTACTAGTTCTATGGCCCATGGGGATCTCCAAGATTGAATTTTTTGATTATTGTTTTTCTTTTTCCTACAATGCCTCCTCCACCAAGTGGCAGTGATTGTGTCCATAACCACTGAATGATAGCTGCTGTAGCAGCAATCTGTTGTTAGGAGCACGATGTTCTCGCATCAACTAAATAACTCTTTCTAGTTTAATTATTTTGTTTTCTAGGTACATGTTCAGGTCAAACCAGCAGGAGTAAATTAAAGCTTTTCATTTCATCAAACTACATACAGCCATAAAAAGCACACAAATCCCCCCAGATCATCAATGCTGTAAGACTCCAGCTGTGTCCTTACAGAATGGTTCACTCAGTTATCCCTCAGTTGTTTCCCAAACTGTGACTGTACTGTAGCCTTTATTAGTGTTCACTGGATAAGGAAAGGCATTTAAAATCACAGCTGTACTGCTATACACTTCACACTAAACCAGCACTTGCTGAATCTAAGATCACGGATGCATCACTGTTACATGGGATAGGTGGCAATGTAGGAAAAAGAAAAGCAATGAAAAAATTCAAAAACAGAGATCTCCAAGGACCACAAAACTAGTAGGCAGATTTAGAAAAAATCCTAACAGCAAACAAAGGGAAGGAAACACTAGGACTACACCCAGAAATCAAAACACTCTGTACATCATATTTTTTCTTAAATTGATTGTAGTTTCACTTTAGGTGCTAACTAATATATGGTGGTATATAATTCAATAGTTCATTTATTTAAAGGTTTCACCAAGAAAGGCATACTGAGCAGTGAATGCTCATTTCTAGATGCATCCTGGGGGAGATGGGATGAGGATACAGTGTTTACAGCAGCAAAAAGACAAAACGCAATATGCAATAATAACAATACAAAAGGAATAATATATATGCACACATCAAAACAGGATGACAATGTAATATTTGCCATGTGACAAACTCGCGAAGTGCTAGGATGCTGTATAAATACATGAGTAATGTAAGAATAAGTGCAAACCAGCAAGCGAATGCCAAGGCAATATGAGACGGGATGTGATTAAACACAATTGTGAAAAGGGGGGAAGGTCTTTAAGGAGGGAGTTGAGGACACTAAGGGAGGCAGCATAGCAGACAGGAGGGGGAAGGGTGTTCCAAAGTTTTGGGAAATGGTGAGAGAATGCTGCCTGGCCAGCTGAGGTGGACCTGGATGGGATGGTAAAAGTGCAGTGCTCATGGTTTCTAAGTGAGTGAGAAGTGGTTTGAGGGAGATAGAGGATGCTAGATTTGGGGGGAGTGAAACAAGAATTTAGCAAGAAAGTTGGCACAGTGGATATGGTGCCTGTCAGATAGGGAAGGAAAGGAGAGAGACTGGTAAAGGGCAAAGTGATGGGTATGAGCAGGACAGTCAAGGGAAAAATGACACAGAAAGAGAAAGAGAGTGAAAAAGAGAGTCCAGCCTGATTAGGGAGGATTTGAGACTGGCACTGTAGACTACATCACCACAGTCAAAAATAGGTAGGCCCATTTTCTGGACCAGTGCTCGGCGAACCAGCAGTGGAATACATCCATGATTTCAGTACAGGGCACCCAGTTTGGGGTGCAGTTTTTTGTGGATGGCATCAATGTGTTCAGAAAAGGTAAGGTTCTGGTCAAGCCAGACCCCAAGGCACCTGAAAGAGGAGCTGCCCTCAAGAGTAGTCCCATCTAGGGTGTGGAAAGAAGGGAAGGATTTGAGCCGAGAGAGCCTCTGCTTCATGCCAAAGGACATGAAGACTGTCTTCTTGGCATTCAAGAATAACTGACGAGAGCAAAACCAGAGCTGAAGTTTATCAAAGTCATGCTGGCGTTTGGACGCTACATCAGAGGGAGTGGGGCCAGATGCATACAGGACCATATCATCAGCATACATGTGGATGAAGGTGAGTGGGCAGGCAGTGGGGAGGTCATTTAAAAAAAACAGAGAAAAGTAAAGGGCCCGGCACAGAACCCTGTGGGACTCCAGTGTTGATGGGAAGGGGGGATGTAATGTCACCAATCTGAACTGATTGTGTTCTACCCACTAGGTAAACTGGAACCAGTTGAAAGCTGCAGTTGAGAGCCCTGTATCAGAGAGAGTGGCAAGGAGTAGGGGGGTGAGAGACCGTATCAAATGCCTTGGCAAGGTCAATAAAAATAGTTGAGGTGGTGAGACCCAAATCCATACCACTGAGTATAGTCAGTGAGTCTCAGTAGGGAGGAGATGGTGGAGTGGTGTTTCTGGAAACCAGACTAGTAGGGTGTGAAGAAAGAAGAAGAGTCAAGGTAGGAGAAGAGTTGGGACAGTATCAGGCATTCTTGCAGTTTGGCAAGAATAGGGAGCAAAGAGTTAGGCCAGTAGTTTCCAGGGGAGGAGGGGTCACCACCTTTAGGGAGGAGGATTACAGTAGCATGCTTCCAGTCAGATGTAACAGAAGCAAGAGAGAAAGAGAGGTTTAGAAGAGAAGCTAGGGGGTTAGCAATACCTGGAGCAGACAGGTGAAGGATTCTGAAGTCGAGACCAGAGGGACACTTACCCTTAGTGGGGTTAGGGACAAGAAGAGCATTTAGGACATCGGATGAGGATAGTGGACTAAAGGAGAAAGAGGGGAGTGTGGGAGAGTGCAGTAGCGGAGGAACCAGGGGTGAGGGAGGGAGGGAGGGTGGTGAGAAGTGAGGAGGTGCAGGAGGTAAAGAATGTATTAAAATCTATGTCCACAGAGAGGGGATCAGCAAGGGAGGCATCACCTACTTTGAGAATGGGTGGAGGGAGATGAGAAGCAGGGGTGAACAAGGAATGAACCACCTTCCAGAATTTGGACAGGTGGTTTATATTAGATTGAAATGTGGCAGAGAAAGATTCCACTTTAGCTAGTCTAATTGCTCTGGTGCATGCATTCCTGAGTGAGCGGTACTGCTAGTGGGCTAATGGTAAGCCGGTAGATTTCAACAGCTCCCGTGCCTGATCCCTGGCACAAAGACATGCTAGTAGCTCAGCAGTGATCCATGGGAGGTGGTAGCCGCACATACGGGTACGTCTTAAAAGAGCATAATGATCCCATATAGCGAGTTACTTGGTATTGAAATAATGCAAGGCGGAGTTGACCAAGGAAGCAAGGGTAATGGGGGACCAATCAGTGTTGGATAGGTCATGCAGTACAGGGGCCAGGTCTAAGGATTTATAGCAGCGGATCAGTAAGGTTTCTGGAGGTGACCTTGAGGGACGGATTTTACGGACAGTGTATATCCTGCAGTGGTCGCTTAGGACATCTGGTAATAAACTGTCTCCAATGACTCGAGGGTGTGATATGAGAGCCCAGTCAATTAGGGAGTGATTAAGGGATTTTGTGTTTATCAATCAATCAGTCAATCATTCTTTATTTATATAAGGCGCCTTTCTTAAACCAAGGCGCCTGTACAATATTACATAAAACAATAAATAGTTAAGACAACATTAAAATAATCAGAAATCATTAAAGGCTTTACTAAAAATGTAAGTTTTCAAAGCTCCTTTAGACAGGTGGGTTCACTTATTAGTTGTGTTAAGTGAGGCAATCTCATTCCAAGTTTTGTTATTGGTGGGAGAGAGCCAGTTGATGTTAAAATCACCTAGTATATGCAATTTGCCAAAGGAGGAGTTGGACTGAAGGGTAGACAGTAGTGTTGTGACAGAGGTAGGAGAAGGATTTGGGCAGCAGTAAGTACTGGCTGCAAATATGGGCAGGGAGAATGGTAGGGTGATCTTTAACAGGAGTAGTTCATAGGCCTTAGGGATGGATGAGGAGAGGATTGGAGCGAATCTTATAGAGGAGCATAGCAATGCCACCTCCTCTGGTACTGCGATCCTGACGGAGGAGGGAGTAGCCAGGGATTGAGACACTGGCATCAGTAATATTTAATTTAACCATGTTTCTATAATGATTCGAATGTTGAGGCAGAGGTCTAGAGCTAGTGGCTGCATTATGGACAGTTTGGGGAGGAGGCTCCTGACGTTTAGATGGGCTATTCTCAGCCCATGAGGAATCAGAGGGTAGAGGGGGGAGGCTGGGCCAGGGTTATGTTCAATGTCACCAGCTAGTAGGAGCAATAAAGTAATTAGGTGCTTGGAGGTGTGTGAATAAAACCTCCTAGATAAGGAACGGTGAGGGGTGTAAGAGTAGGAGAAAGGGGGTGAGTGCTTGAAGGCAATGGCCAGTATGGAAGCAAAGGGGTAGGAAAGAGGGGCCAGGGGTCATGTGTCCTGTAGAGGAAAGCCAGAAGGGAGGTAGGGGGAAAACTGAAGTGTGATCTCAGAGAGTGTGGGGAGAGTAGGAGGATAGGAGGAGAAGGTAAGGGGGGGAGAGGTTAAGGCGAGGAAGAGGAGGAGCAGACAGAGATTTAAGGAGCATGATGTAGGTGGGGATTAGACAGACTAGGTGAGTGACAGAGTAGAATAAGGGAGGTAAATACAGGAGTTGAACCTTTGCGCTGTCAGTGAAGAGCACAATGAATGTGCATAACCATGTGTGAAGAGGTAGGGAGTGTAGGAAGAACACATAACCCGATACACAGGAAAGAGGGAGGGTAAGAGAGTTAGGGACTGGCTGGGAAGAATTAAGCATAAGTATTAACAAAGGCTAAATGAGAGGAGGGAGGCAACACTGCTCAGCAGGCGGGGGAGGGAGGAGTTGATTGGTTCCAGCACACTATATATTAAAATCTAGTTTAGGGTGAGGGGTGGCTGGGGAGGAGGCAGGCCTCAGATAGGAAAAAATATTTTCACTTGTTTTAGTCTTACAAAATTTACCTTGTGATTTCTTTAAGGTTGCCTCTGTTAGGAAACAGAAGGATTGAGTTGGTATGAATTTACTAAACAGACCTGGGGGTGCTGTGGCAAAACAACGTTCTGTAATACATAAGTTAGACTGGATTCTAAAAATGAGTTAAAAGTCAAGAATTTCTGTATAACTTCATCATATCATCTTCATCTAGTTTTCACTTGCCTTAATCTGCTCTTGCTGCTTGTCTACAAATGACATCATCATTTTCTGCTTATGACATCACAACCAGTTGCCACAGAAATAATTATAATTTCACAAGCAGACACTTATGATGCCACATGTAGACAAGTAGCCTGACAAGATAAAGACCAAGTGACAGAGATACTGTTTTCATGCAAATGCCCTCAGTAATAAAGAATAAGTGGTGGTAAATACAGGATATATAGGAGATATGCCGTGGGTTGTACGGAAATAAACTATTTATTTTGAACAGCTAGGTATGACTTCTCTTGACTTTGCAAGTGGGTGAGGTCTATAGAGGTCATACCCAGCCATTCTAAATAAATCATTTATTTTCATGCAGCCCGTGGCATGTGCCATTTATACAATGTCAGTGGCATTTTGTGCCATTTTTAACAGCAGGCCTAGACAGAATGTTAAAGAGCTAGTGGAGAAAAAAAAAACAGGCAGACAGGAAAATAATAAAATATTGAGAAGTAGTCAGTTTTAAGTTGTAAGGTTTTATTTCTGAAGTATTTGTCTTTGTCCTTTTGCTCATTATGTAGTGGGGGTCTAGAGGTAGATATGTCAGCTGCCAGGAAGAGGGCTGTCCCACACATCACATCTACTAAAATCAGGTAAACAATCTTCTAATTAAACAAAGGGAAAAGAAAAAGTACCTCAGATATAAAAGGTAATGGATGACTGTTTTTAAAAACTAATAACAGTTTTAGGCAGTACACTAGCTCTAAGTATAAAGGAAGATGCTACTCTGAGACAGGGCAGGTAGGAAGGGAGGAGGAGTGGCACTGTATGTGAAAAATGACATAAGGGCCAAAGAGATCCAGGAGGAACAAAATGGGGGAGAGATACTGTGGGTTAAGCTGTAAAGGAAAATGGGGCCAGCCATCCGCACAGGTGTGGTCTGTAGACCACCAGCCCAGGAGGAAGAAACAGAAAGGGAGCTGATGCTAGCCATCCAAAGGATGAGTAGACAAAGGAGGAGTAGTGCTGGCTGGAGACCTCAGTATTCCAGATGTGGACTGGAGCATCCCAGCAGCAGCATCAACTAGGAGCAGATTTATCCTGGACTCCCTTCAGGGTGCCTTCCTCAAGCAACTGGTCATGGAACCAACTCGGCAGAAGGCAATACTGGACCTTGTGCTCACAAACAGGGACAGTGTGATGGGGGTAACAGTGGGGGAGAACCTGGGGAACAGTGACCATCAGTCATTGTGGTTTGAAATCACAGAAGGAGCAGAACCAAACCACACACAAACACGTATCCTGGATTTTAGGGGGGCAGACTTTGGGAGAATGGGGAGTTGCTTGAAAGAGGCATTAAGGGGAATGGGGCAGGAATCAGGGGTTGAGGAATAGTGGGCAGTATTTAAAATGGGGATTACAAAAACAACAGAATTATGCATTAAGCAGGTTAGCAAGGGGAAAAGGAAGAGGAGGCCATTATGGTTTTCCAAAGAGGTAGCGGAGAAAGTGAAAACCAAAAAGATTACATTCAGGCAATACAAAAAGACACAGGCAGAAGGGGATAGGGAGAAGCAGCAGGAGAAGCAAAGGGAGGCAGGGAGGTCAGTAAGGGGAGCCAAAGCTCAGACAGAAGAGCACATTGCAAAATCAGTGGGTAGAGGGGACAAAACCTCTTACAGGTACATAAGTAAAAGAAGAAAGGCAAAGGGAGGGATAGTGAGACTGAAGAGGGAGGATGGGAGCCGCATGGAGGATGGCAACAATAAAGCTGACATATTGAACAGGTATTTCTGCTCAGTCTTTACTGAGAAAGAGGAGGGTAATGGGTCTGAAGGGAGTACAAGGGGTGGGAATGGTATAGAAATGGACATAAGTCCTTTTATACGAGAAAGGGTCCTGAAAGAACTGGAAGTAATAAGAGTTGATAAAGCAATGGGGCCAGATGGGGTGCACCCCAAGGTCCTTAAAAAATAAGAGAGGTGGTAGCTGAACCTCTGGCAATCCTGTTTAGCCGATCACTGGAAACAGGGGAGGTACCAAAAGACTGGAGGACAGCAGATGTAGTCCCCTTATACAAAAGTGGGAACAAAGAGGAAGGGGGGAACTACAGACCAGTCAGCTTCACCTTGGTAGTGGGGAATATCATGGAAGCACTATTGAAGGAGAGATTGGTGGAACATCTGGTTGTCAATGGACTACAGGACCCAAGGCAGTATGGTTTCACCAGGGGGAGGTCGTGTCAGAACAACCTCATTGAATTTTTTGACTGGGTGACTAGGGAGGTGGATCAGGGGAGGGCAGTGGACATGGCCTATCTGGGCTTCAGCAAGGCCTTTGACACTGTGCCACATAGAAGACTATTACACAAACTGGGGAATATAGGTGTGGGCAGGACAGTAGTGCAGTGGGTAGGTAACTGGCTGGGCAGCAGGACACAGAGGGTGGTTGTAAATGGCTGTCACTCCACAGAGGAGAGTGACCAGTGGGGTACCACAGGGATCAGTGCTGAGACCGGTCCTATTCAACATCTTCATCAATGACATTGCGCAGGACCTAGAAGGCAGAATTTCCTGTTTGCTGATGACACAAAGCTCTGTAACAGAGTAGACACACAAGAGGGTGTAGACAGAATGAGAAGGACCTGCAGAAACTTGAAGAATGGTCAGGGTTTGGCAGTTGAAATTCAAAGCAAAGAAGTGCAAGATAATGCATATAAGGCACAAAAACCCTGTCACAATATATCAGTTGGGGGGTGAGGATATAGCATGCACCAAGCAGGAAAGGGATCTTGGGGTTATCATCTCTGATGACCTCAAGGTAGGGAAACAGTGTGTCAAGACAGCTGGAAAAGCAAATACGATGCTAGGATGCATAGGCAGGGCCATCACCAGCAGGAAAAGGGAGGTCATAATTCCACTATACAAGACACTAGTGAGGCCCCACCTGGAGTACAGTGTACAGTTCTGGAGACCTTACTTACATAAGGACATAGACAGGGTAGAGATTGTTCAGAGGAAGGCAACAAAGATGGTGCATGGATTGCATCAAAAGTCCTATGAGGACAAGTTGAAGGAACTGAATATGTACTCCCTGGAGGAGAGGAGCGAGAGAGGGGATATGATAGAGACATACAAGTATCTTACAGGGAGGAACAAGGTGCAGGAATACACTATTTTTAAGTGAAAAAGATGTTCCAGGACTAGAGGGCATGGGATGAAGTTGGAGGGAGGACGATTCAGAGGAAACGTGAGGAAGAATTTCTTCACAGAATGGGTGGTGGATAAGTGGAACACCCTGCCAGAGGAAGTGGTGGGAGCCGAAACAATCACAGGATTTAGGAATGCATGGGATAGACATAAAGGAATTCTGGAGGTCAGGGTTAAGGGGCATCAGACTTCTAGGAAAACATAAAGTAAACTTACAAGCTCAACTGGGCAGACTGGGTGGGCCGTAGGCCCTTATCTGCCGACACTGTCTATGTATCTATGTAACATTATGGAGCTGGAGTGGAAATACTCATTGTTCTCTCAGCTGTAGTGGAAATAAATGATTTTCACTCCAGCTTCCCTGCCCATGAAAATAAATGCATTTATTTGTAGTTTTTATATTTGTTATCTGGTTTGGAATGTTGTTGTTATTACACATGTGCACGAGTGGTGCAGTTACTCATGCACAGTGGCAATAACAATGACATTTCACACCAGTAAACATGAATATTTGAAGCTACCTCATTGGATAATTGATGTATACCATGGGAGTTCCTACTTTTTTTTGTATGCGTCTCTTACAGATAAAAAATATGCTGTAATATGTAAATTGATTATATGGTCAGCCTGCCGGCACAGCAGCAAGGCGTCCGTCTGAGGCGCCAACATCCTGGGTTCGGGGACGGACTCTGGAGTTGGAGGACTGGCTGGGGGAAGAAGGATTAAGCATCTCAGGGAATCCTCTCCTTCTCTGTGGGGGGAGCTGTCCAGCTGTATGGAGACCTCTGGTGGAGGTTGGGGGTACCGCCGCAACCGGCGCCGCATGTTACAGGGGGTGGGATGGATGCTGGCATCGTTGCACATCCCTGCCCTCAAGGACAAAAACTCAGCAAAAACCTGCCAGCCGCTAATGATGACCCTCGCTTCCGCTCCTGCTGCCGACAAAGGTCTGCTGGGGGGGTCCCACTCCCGTGACGCCACCCTGGGGGGCAAGTCAGGGCTCGTGACCATGTTTCCTGGGAGGGGGCACCCGCCCAGTGGCTCTGCCCGTGGGTGTAAGCCTGGGGATGGGGGGGTGGCGAGTGGGAGCGGGGACCAGAACCTCGGCTGACAAATAAAAAAAAAAGCAAATAGATTATATGTTTACAGATTTTCTTTCCTTGTCACTTTAGTAATGATGGCAAGCTGAGCAATTTGATAGCACCACTGTTTGATGTGCTGCTCACGGAGTCAGTTCATGTGAAAATGATGGGTTGTGGCTACTATGCAAATAACATAGCTACTGTGCAAATAACATGTTATTTGCACAATAGCTGTGTCTCCAGTGAAAAATAACAGCTTATATCTTCCAAATATATTTGCACTCCCATAGTATCCATCTGAATAATGGTAGAATTCTTTCTCAATATCATGTGACTTCAGAGACTCTGTAAATTATCTTTCTGCTCTCGATTGCAGTACTTAACGCTTCCTCAGGCCAGCCCTAAGTCAGCTCCTGTCTGGGCACTGGTACTGGCACCCTGGAATCCAGTCCAGATTAAAGACACCACCCCACACAACCCACAGGGACCCCCCCCCCCCAATAGCTGGGTCCTGTACTGATGAGGCTGTATCCAAGTTCCATGTTCATGCAGAGAGGGCTATGGGACTCATGTGTGACAAGGGTGCCAAATCCACAGCCTCATAGACAAGCAGCCCATGATTCTGTCCCCTATAACTCCCTCCCACATGTTGTCTTGTTAGGGTTATTTTAAGCAGAGAATAGGACATAGACTGATGTAAACTTTCGAACTTTTATTGCTGGCCACAACCTTAAATAGCTGTCTCACAGCTTGACCTCTCAGGCATTCCTCAACTTCCCTTTCCTTAACCTGGAAGTCCCTTCTCCAACTTCCCTGCTGTTCATTCACAACCAGGTTTGTAGTGAGGCACTAGGTGTCAAGTGCCTATAGTACCTGGAAGTGCATTATTCTCAGACAACCAACACCCTGGAGTATCTTATACTGCTTATAAAACAGGAAGACTGAGACACAATTGGAAAAACAAAAAAAAGCTGGTTCATTGGGACAGCAGCAGGGCTGCCACTGGCAACCCCGGTTTAGTGAACAAGCCCAGGATGCCAGGGGCCAGCTGGGAGGAGGATCAAGTATTCCAGGTAATGCTCCCCTCCTCCAAGAAAGGAGGGCAGCTTGCTTCACTGCAGTACTGCCATGTGGTTGGCAACAGATGGCAGCACAGTCAGAACAGCTTGGGGTTGGCAAGATGCCAACTGGTGAGGGATGCAGCCAACCCTTGCTACAGCATCCTGAGGGTGAGAAGAAACAAGTAGAGAAAACCCTGGCTGTGAGTGGGATGACATCCTCTGCTTTAGGACCCTAACCTCCTGACTAGAGCACTGAAGGGGGAAGTTGAGCAGACACCCTTCCCCAGGAACCACCATAGGGTAGAAACTGCACCTGTAGCAATATGTATGTGAGAAAAGTGCCAGAGATGTGATGGGACAGGGTTGATAGGGGTAGAAATGGTGACAAGGGGCATATAAGGTATAGTGAAACAAAAATGACAACTTTGCCTATCAGCATAGTAGCAGCACTATCACTCACAACACCAGTGACCCGGGTTCTGTAGCAAACCCGAATCTTAAGGGCCAGCCAAGACCTAAATACGTCATCCTCTTTGTGGGAGAGAGAGAGAAGCCAGCTCTGGTGTGTTACTTCCACCTGGGTGACCATGGGTGGCAGTGCACTCAGACTGGCTCAATGGGAAGGGAGATGCCAACAGACAATGCGCTCTACACACTTGCAAGTGTTGAGCTTGCATTACATTCCCAGGTTGGCATCTCATGGGACAGGGAAGAAAAAACACAGGTAGCTGGCCTGGGGCATTATGAAAGACTGACACACTGGCCGGCCCGGTGGCACGGAGGGCAGACACCCCTATTCTGCCTCACCTGCCACCATGCCGGCGACCTGGGTTTGGTGATGGACTCGGTTTTCACTGGAGGCTGGCCGGGGAGACGGGGATTGAGCATCCAGAAGATGGCTCTCCTCCTCCTCCTCCTCCTCTGGGGAGGAGGGTTGCAGGTCCCGGCACCTGTCTGGCCCCTAGCAGAGGCTTGGTGATCAGCAGCCAGTGCCAGCACAGTGGAGCTTGGAGGGCCAGTGGTCATCGACATCCCACTCACGGTAGCATGCATGGTGTGCCTGGACAACACTGCACATCTGTCCCTCCATGAGTAACTAGGAAAAAGGCTGGTCGCAGCATGGATGAAGCCAACCCTCCATGCTGGACTGCAGGACCCCTCTCCCACACCGGATCTGTAATGTAAGAGAGTGGCCCCTGCTGTCAGACACCACTATGGGGGAAGGGAGCCATGGGGAAAGCACTCTGGATCCATTTCATTGGCAGTGGGGAGCACCCGTCGACACCCCACTATGGGGCAGGTAAACTGTGGGGGAAGATTGGGTTGAGGTGAGTACACCAACGTCGGCAATGGGGCTTGGGGGGTCGATGGAGGGTAAGTCTGTGCTGGTGCACAGACAAATTAATGGCAAAAAAGGCTGACCCCTTGCCGGCCCCACTGGCAACATGGCTGCCTTCCCAAGAACCGGATCTTGGTGCAGCAGTTGGGGCCCTGTCATGGGGGTTAAGTCATAAGGGCAAACACAGGAGGCAGCAGTAAGCCCATGGGAAGCCAGGTGATGAGGCTGGGGGGTCAGTCTGGATGTGGTACACAGCTGGCCAGGAAGGAGAATAAACAAAACAGGAAAAAAAGTAATTAATAAAACGTAGTCCATCCCCACATGTCAATTATCTTTCTTTCCACACTTTCAGTAGATGGAATATTTATCACAGAATATATGAATTCAAACTTCTTCAGAATTCCTCTGTTAGAATGTAAACCCCTCATACCCAACATAAGTAGCTGATATGCAATAGATTGACTCAAAATATGCAATAAGTCTTCACGTGCAAAGAGACAGGACCATATCTCATGAACGGCAGAGCCACGAGTGAATTATGAAGCCCCGTCATTCCCAAATGATGATAAGTCATGTGATTTTCAGTTAGGTAATTGCATTTTTGATTCATATATTGGTTTACTAGTTATAACTTTTACATTTGATACAACAATTTAACTGTTTTTCTGTGATTTCGACAGCTGGCTTCATAGCTGCACATGGCTTTAATGATAATGTGAAGTCATCAGCATTTTGAAAGCTGCTTTCTCATTTGTTCAGTATTCCATTGTGATTTTCCCAGCTTTGCTATTTTTTTTTTTTTTTTTTTGCTAGTTATCAGTTGTGATATAACCCAGTACGCAAAATATGATATCTTACGTGGGTTCAAAAATATCAGTTTTATCCAGTGGAATTACTCTCTTTACCTGTTGTACAAGGCTTCATATGGAGCCATGGTCTGAATTTTATCTTTGGCTGGGTAGGCGGCAGAGATTAAGAAGGTAAGGACAGAAGGGTGATTGTTTTATCATTACCAATTAAACACACCAGTAATTAAAACTGTAAATAGTACTTAATTTTTTAAAATGTGTTTGTGTGTATAAGGAAGGGATCACGAGATGAAAGAAATTGAAATTATTTATTAATTAGCATTTAAGGGAGTTTTACTTTTTGGGGCCTTGATGAAGGTTTTCAGTGACTAAAGGTGGCAGCCATGTTTTTAATGCTAGTCAGGGATGAACAAAGCGGGTCATGAATTCTGCATGTGATTTACCCAAATTCCAGATTCCACTGCCTGAACTTGTTCTAACTTGGACATTTCTAGGGGATTAGCATATGGGTCCCAATATGTATTTAGCCATTCAGGAAGCAGGATATTTCAAGCCCATTTGATAAATTGAATGTTACTTCATTTTTCTCTTTCTTAATGAATATTATGCTAATTTTTCTTTCAAGTTTATTTATTTATTTAAAATTTGGTTACCGGGAAAGGCACACTGAGCTGGGGCTCGTTTCCAGGTTCCAGGGGAACGGACAGTACAGCTGAAACAGCAAAAATAATACAATGCAATGAATATTAGACACAACAAGTAGAGTACAGTGTAAAAAGACATTGGTAACATCAATCAGAGAACAAGACAATAAAAACAATACCATCCCTATAAACAACGGAACAAAAGACAAAGAAAGTAAATTTACCATATTAGCAAAAGATAAAGTAAGGTACATCACAGTGTGGGCAGACTGAATACAGTGTCCATGGAGTTTTATTATAGTTGGTGATACTCTGTAAAAGGCAGGGAGTAAAAGGAGTGTGGCAAGGCAGAAATGGGAAGTGATAGAGTAGGAGAGTTAGGGAAGGGTATGGTAATAGTTACAGTACAAGAGGGACAGGCCAGGGGTTGATAAGTATAAGGTGGGGATGATAATGTACAATTGTGAGGAAGTGAGGCTAGTTTGGGATGGGAGTAAGCAGTATCTGGGAAGGAGGGGAAAACATTAGCACATGGTGGTGGGGGCAGATCGGAGCAGGGATTTAAAGGCAGAAAAAGTGGGGGAATATTGAGTTTCCCATGGAAGTTAATTTCAGAGGTGAGGGAGACGGTCTGAGAAGATGGCCTTACCTGAGCACGTGCGAGGATGAGGGAGGGAGAACATGCAAGCATCCCTGGAATGGAGGGAGTATGAGGAGGAGCTTACTGGGGACAGGCAGGAGTTGAGGTATGGGGGGAGGGTTCCGAACTAGAATTTGGATATAAAAGTGATGCTATGGGTATGGTGCCTAACGGGAAGAGGCATTAGGGAGAGGGAGGAATAGAGGATGCAGTGGTGAGTGCATGTGTGGGGGGAGGTGATGAAATGCCAAAATTAGTTTTATAGTGTCGAGTCTAGCGAGGGAGGTGGCAGGTGTGAAGCCGTAGACAATATCTACGTAGTCAATAACCAGTAAGATTGTTTTGGTGACTAGGTCTTGATTGGTGGGCATAGGGAGACAGTCCTTGTGGCAATAGGGGGCTATGGGTTTTGAATGAAGTTTGGAGCAGATGGAGTCAATGTGGGCAGAGAAGTCGAGGTTACTGTCAAGCCGGCCCCCGTAATATTTGAAAGTATTACTGAGTCAAGAAGAGAGCCATCCAGGATGGCAAAAGCAGGGAAGTTCTGGGATTTGGATAGTCTCTGTCTTAAACTGAAAAACACTGAGACTATTTTCCGGGAGTTTAGTTTGAGCTGATTTTTCCTGAACCATAGGTGCACTTTATCAAAGTCATGCTGCAGAAGAGTAGTTACATCTGCTGCAGTTGGATTGGAAATATATGACACAATGTCATCCACGTACATGTGGATTTTGGAAAGGGGAAAGGGAACATTGTTTAACCAGGAGTAGCACACTAAGCTGAAGCTTGTTTCCAGATGTGACCTGGGAGCACAAGGAAGTTAAGTGACTTGCTCAGGATCACACAGTATGCACCTAGGTGGCTGTGGGATTCAAACCCAGGTCTCCAGATCTGCAGCTCAGAGCCTTAACCCACTGCACTATACTGCCTCCAGGAGAGCAGACAGGTGGGAGATCTTTTATAAATAGTGAGAAGAGGATAGGGTTTCTGAGTATGGATCCTTGGGGGACACTGGTTTGGATGGGGGGGCGGAGGGTGCTGCGTACTTAAACAGATTGCTGTCTGTTATGGAGGTAAGATCTGAACAAGTCAGCAGCAGATGGGGCTAGATCAGCGGAGATAAGTTTTTTGATAAGGAGATGGTATGAGACTGAATCAAAGGCCTTTGCCAGGTCCACGAAGATGGCAGCAGTGACAAGGCCTTTGTCCTTGCAGATTGGATGCAGTTAGTGATTCGAAACAGAGAGGAGACTGTGGAGTGCTGCTTCCCAAAGCCTGACTGGAAAGGAGAGAGACTGTTGGTATCAGATGTTTTAGCAGCCTCAAATAGATCAGAGACTCCTGGAGTTTGGCGAGAGCAGGAAGGAGAGAGATAGGTTTGTAATTTCCAGGTGTGATGGGGTCACCTCCTTTACAGAGGGGAAGCACTTTGGCTACTTTCCAGGCCTGGGGATGGATCTGGTGGTGAGGAAGAGGTTTAGGAGATGAGCGCGGGGGGGTGGCGAGTGCAGGTGCGGATATACAGAGAATCTTGGGGTGTTCAGGAAGAGTTTAGGAAACTGGGGAGAGGTCTCAAGCAAGCAGCTACTTCTGTCACCTTCTCAGAAGTACTACCTGTGAGAGGCATGGGAGAGCATAGGGGTTCATGCACAAGGAACTTTAACTCATGGTTGAAGAATTGGTGCTGTGAGGAAGGCTTTGGATTCATTGGTGACTGGGGACCCACCTGGAGGGACAGAGACTTGTTCAAGCCTGACGGCCTGTGTTCCATCCTGGAGGGGAATCAAAGCACTCAATGATAAATTTAAAAGCTACATGGATAAGCATTTAAGCTAGCCAAGGGGGTGGCAGGCCAGCAAAGAGGGTACAAATTGTCCACCCCCACAGCTAGCAGTGGAACCAGTGAACAGCAGGAGTGGATATCTCTACAAAGCAGTGTGCAGAAGATGGAGATAAGCTCCCAAGAGGTGGACAAACAGAAAGGGGGCAAAA
Organism: Neoceratodus forsteri; assembly: GCA_016271365.2. NCBI lineage: Eukaryota > Metazoa > Chordata > Ceratodontiformes > Ceratodontidae > Neoceratodus > Neoceratodus forsteri. The sequence continues at coordinate 1,731,916,323 of CM057456.1, forward strand.
TTCAACAGAAGTGCAGACAGCAGGGAGAACCAGGGATATAGGACATCCAGGGAAGGGGCTGGAACAGAACAGCTAAACAGTCCAGGGAGTTCAAACCATGGAAAGTCATGAGTGCCAATGCCAGGAGTCTTAGCAACAAGATGGAGGATCTGGAGGCTGTCATGGTGCAGTCGGACCTGGACATTGTGACCATCACAGAGACTTGGTGTAATGATAACCACGACTGGGAGATGGCCATACGTGGCTACAACACATTCAGAAGGGACAGGGCAGGCAGGAAGGGAGAAGGAGTGGCAGTTTATGTGAAAGATAGCATAAAGGCCACAAAGATCCAGCAGGACCAAAATGGGGGAGAGATACTGTGAGTTAAGCTGTAAAGGAAAATGGGGTTGCCATTCACACAGGGGTGGTCTATAGACCACCAGCCCAGGAGGAAGAACCAGATAGGGAGCTGATGCTAGCCATCCAAAGGATGGCTGACAAGGGTGAGGTGGTGCTGGTTGGAGACCTCAATATTCCAGATGTGGACCGGAGCCTCCCAGCAGCAGCAGCAGCATCAACCAGGAGCAGATTTATCCTGGACTCCCTTCAAGGTGCTTTCCTCAAGCAACTGATCATGGAACCAACTTGGCAGAAGGCAATACTGGACCTTGTGCTCACAGATGGAGACAGTGTGATGGGGGTAACAGTGGGGGAGCATCTGGGGAACAGTGACCACCAGTCACTGTGTTTTGAAATCATAGAAGGAACAGAACAAAACTGCACAAAAACACGTATCCTGGATTTTAGGGGGGACGACTTTGGGAAAATGGGGAGATGTTTGAAAGAGGCATTAATGGGAATGAGGCAGGAATCAGGGGTTGAGGAACAGTGGGCAATAGTTAAAACCGGGATTATGAGAGCAACAGAAAATTATGCATTAAGCAGGTTAGCAAGGGGAAAAGGAAGAGGAGGCCATTACGGTTTTCCAAGGAGGTAGCAGAGAAAGTGAAAGCCAAAAAGATTGCATTCAGGCAATACAAAAAGACACAGGCAGAAGGGGGATAGGGAGAAGTACCAGGAGAAGCAAAGGGAGGCAGAGAAGTCAGTACGGGAAGCCAAAGCTCAGACAGAAGAGTGCATTGCAAAATTAGTGGGTAGAAGGAACAAAACGTTTTACAGGTACATAAGTGAAAAAAAGAAAGGCAAAGGGAGGGATAGTGAGACTGAAGGGGGAGGATGGGGCCACGTGCAGGATGACAACAGTAAAGCTGATATATTGAACAGGTATTTCTACTCAGTCTTTACTGAGGAAGAGGAGGGTAATGGGCCTGAAGGGAGTACAAGGGGTGGTGAATGGAGCAAAAATGGACACAATTCCCTTTACATGAGAAAGGGTCCTGAAGGAACTGGAAGGAATAAGAGTTGAAAAACCAATGGGGCCAGATGATGTGCACCCCAGGGTCCTAAAAGTGTCAGGGTCAGTGTCTCAGTAGGTAGCACACTCACTTCTGAGGCCGGGAGATCAGAGGACTGTGGGTTCAGTTGCCACATCTGGCACTTGGGTTAATATCCCAGTACTGACACTGTAGTGCAGCATGAGAGGGGTGCTGCACTTCTGAGGTGCCGTCTTTCGGATGAGGCATTAAACCGAGGTCCCGTCTGCCTGGATTGGTGATAGTTCAGGTGGATGTTAAAGATCCCATGGCACTTATCGAAAAGAATAGGGGACATTTTATTAGAGATCAAAAACAAAACACAAGCAATAAATACAGAAAACAAGAGAAACATAGTACATCAAATAACCATGACCTAAAAGAAATGAAATACAAGGGAAAAGAAAAACATAAACATGAATCAAGAAAAGTTAGAGGCAATTAACAGCCATTCATGAGGCAGAAAAACAACAAAAAAACAACTAACCCACCCACCCAATATAATGCCATAAACAATGCCCTACTTCAGACCCCAGAGTATGAAACTCATACTGATATAAATTATCCAAATCAGTCTGAATGCGAAAAAAAAAACCATCTTGAATCAGGACAGTTTTAGCTTGGAGACATCGTAAATATCTAGCATGCCATATGGCCCATTTAAGGCAAGCCAAAATTACAAACACTGTGTTCTGATGCCATTTATGCCACTCTGTGGGAATTTGTCCCAGAATTAAAATATCATATGTCATAAATTGAAACAATGATTCACCCCACATGATAGCCAATGTAGACCAGAAACCCTGCACATGAAAACAATCGAAATACAAATGATGTATAGTTTCTAGACACCCCGAACAAGACGGTTCATAGCAATACCTGTCCCCTAACTGCTTATGTTTTTGATTATTTCGTACATTAAGCTTCTGGTGTCCACAAAGCCAAACAACATCTTGCATTTTTTTGGATTCTGGGATCAATCATTCTAGCAAGTAACAAATTAGTGTTTACAGTGGTAGGAACCATAAACAAAGGATCTTCAAAAAAACAAGAATCTACAATATGAGTATAGAATACTTTTTTCGTGTGAAATAAACCAAAGAAGTTCAATTTTCCACAATCTGATTTATTTTAAAGTTATTCGAACATAATCTGGCAGTAATTTTTCTAACTGATGCCATTTACCCCTACCCCAGGCTGTTAGGAATTCTGTTCCCCATAATCTCATACATAACATTCCCATACCATCACTGTCCAGTAGCATCGGACGAATGGTACTATAAAAAAAATTCCCCCCAAAAAATACTAAAGGCTGTATCATATTAAGGCCCCCTGACTCCAAGTCTCTGTATGTATGTGCTCGTTAACAGGATTTAACCGACTCCTCCATAAGTAGGAAAAAAAAGAGGCCCATAATCTTGGTATGCATACTGAAAGGAAGAGGAAACACATGTGAGACATACAAAAAAATTGGAGTAATATAAGAGCGGAGAAGAAATACTCTTTTCTTCCGTGACATCTTCCATGATTGCCACTTAGCTACCTTCTGCTGAGCTATATCAAAGACCATATCCCAATTACATTGAAGGGCCGTAGAAGTACCATAATATATACCCAGTAATTTTACATTACCCTGAACTATCGGTATTGCAAATGAATCTGGAATTAGAGCAGAACCTAACACCAATAGCCTACTTTTCAAAAAAATCATCTGTATACCAGTAACAGATTGTAGTTCCTGAAAAACCTGAAGAACTCTTATACCAGAATCTGAATCAGCCACAGTAAATATACAGTCATCAGCATACGTAAAACTTTATGAAATGCACCACCTTTGCAAAGAATAGAGGCACCACCTGTGAATCCGCATCTATTCGGCCAGAAACAGGATCAAGCCCAAAAACAAAAACAGAGGGCTTAAAGGACACTCTGCTGCACTCCAATACTAAGATGTATGGGACACCCAAATACCCATTCACCAAGGGAGTAATCAGTGACTCAGAATACATATAACCAACAAATTAATAAAATGTGCAGGAATACCATAAAACGTTAAAACCGCCCAAATGTGTTCATGACGAATGGCATCAAATGCAGTTTGCTGATCAAGGGACAAAAGATAACCAGACAGAGAATTAGACAGACCTTGCTCAACCAATTCACGTAAATAATTCAAATTATGTACAATATTACAACCAGGAACTGCACACGCCTGCGTTGAAAAAAGCAGGTGCCTTGCTACCTTAGAAAGTCTATTTGTCAAAACCATGGCCAAAATCTTATAATCAGAAGTCAAAAGACTAATAGATCTCCAGTCCGACAGCTGTTCAAAATCTTCTTTGTTTTTATAATGAAAAACCATAATCCCATTATTCATACTAGGAGTAAGCCTATTTTCCAACCAAATAGACTGAAAAAGGACTTGCAACCAAGGTAGTACACTATCAGAAAAGATTTTATAAAATTCATTAGGAATACCATGTATTCCTGGGGTAGTACGAGTAGATAATTTAGTAATAGCTAATGAAATTTCTTCTATAGTTATAGGGGACACCAAAGTCTCTCGATCCGCAGGTAAAAGGGAAGGAATAACTAAATCATGAAGAAAAGAACTAGGAACATCCTGAAATTTAGAAGTGACAAAAGCTTGGACTACACGACAAAGACCCCTCACATCGTGCACCTGTGTGCCATCAGTATCCATCAAGACAGACATGCCAAACCGTTCTGAACTCTGTGAGGAAAAATCATAGGGATTCACTTGTTGCTTGGTACCAGAAACCAGATATTTTTGCTGGGAATAACTCTCATCTTCTCTGGATTTTAAATAATTACGCATTTTAAGTTTAATATCTTGAAGTTTCAATAAAGAGAAATCATCCGAAACTGACACCTGACCCAGAAGCTTAATGTATTGAGCCCTATATCCTAAATATTCTAAATAATGACTTCTAGCTTGATGTTTTGAAACATGAAGAAATAATTTCAAGTCTAATTTAATATCCTCCCACCATTCAATCAGACTATCATATAGAAAGCAAAGGTCAGCACGTGCAGCAAATAAGTCATGTACCTGACCCACAGTGACAGCATCACACAATAAACCCACATTTAGCTTCCAGTAAGATCGGCCCATGGGAATTTGCTGAATACGGGCCCATTCGAGAAGTTAGCTGTAACATGATCCGAAATTTCCATAGGCAAAGAGCAACCTCTGAACAGGTAAGTCTGCGAGATAAAAACCAAAAATCTATTCGGGTGGACAAAACTCCCTTAAAGAATGTGTGTGACGGGGAAATATGTAAAATATCATAAACATCAACTAGACTATTATGTGTAAGCACCTCATTAAGCATGTTAGTGTCACAAAAAATTTTCTGAGTCTTCCTACCCCAATCCTGTGGACCCAGGCCACAATTAAAATCACCTCCCCACAATACCAGTTTAGACGTATGGAGAGATACTCTTAAATAAAGCTGCCCTTTCAGTCTTTTGTTGGGGAGCATAGACATTAATTAAACGATAAACACAGTTTGAATAAATAAAATCCACCAACGGTGCTCTTCCCGGAAAAATATCAAAAACCTTCAGAATCCGAATATTAATGTCAGCAAATAAAATACCCACCCCATCACAGACATCCTCACCCAAAGACCATAAGGAAATACCCCATCTCCAATCTTTTTCAGCTGCTTTCAGTTGAAACAAGTAATGTACCCTAGTGTCCTATAGCAAAAATATACAGTATTACCCCGACATTCCCTTAGACTAGCAAAAGTTACCTGTCTTTTGCGGGAATTTTTAATGCTATTAACATTAATGGTAAGCAGAACCACTCCTTTATCCATGAATAAAGATGTTTAAGGAGATGTGAAAATACAAGAAAAGAAAACAGAATATGCCACCAAAGACACATCATTTCCTCTTCTTTCATTTCTTTGGCTTAGGTTTATCACAGACACCAAAGTCTAAAATTGTGTCTGTATGGGAAGAGGTCACTGAAGAAATATCTGATGCCAAACCATCATCTTCTTCTTCATGATCCTGCAATGGCGTGTAGGTGTTTTGTAAAGGAAGGGGGTCAGAATCAATAGAAGTTTCCAACAAAACTTTATTAGCTTTGGAGCGAGTCATTCTATGAAAAGAGGCCTCTTGCTGCACATCTGGATGAGGAATATTTGATAGGGTCATAGGATTAGAGGGGCCTGAAAGGGGACCCTGATCCATGTCACATACAGTAGAATCTTCTACTTGCAAAACTTTAGATATCACAGGAATATCTGGAACTGATAAACCAGAAGCTGGCTCCAATTCCAACACTGGAAGAGTCTCAGAAGGAACAGCTTCAATAGAGGCAGAAGGGGTTTCTAAAGGGACCAAAGGTTTGGGGGGGGGGGATCAAAGGAGAGGCCTGGGGTTGAGTAATCAAAGCCTGAAGTTTCTGGCCCTCCTTCTGGGCCATTGCCACATATACATCCTGTTCTGCTCTAATAGCTGGATCCGTACTATTGTGGGAAGCCCAAGAGCAGAGTTGAAAAGTATGACCCCATTCATCACATAAATTACACTTAGGAGGATACCTACAATGTGCACCAATATGTCCCAAGTCACCACATAGGCCACACTTTTGCTGATCACAAACATTACTTAGATTAACCAAAACCCCACACTTATAACAGGCCCGTGGCTGACCTGGGTTAAAAATTACCCCCCTGTCCCTCCCCAGAAAGAAACAATTAGGTAAATGCTGTGTTAAGCCATTTTTCAATCTTAAATCTACCAAAAACTTCCATCCCCCAGTCCATAAGCATTCATCATCCAGAATAGGTTCCGGATGTCCTTTAACTACACAGTACTGTTGTAACCAATAAGTAATATGTGCTACATTAACTCCTTCATTACGAAACATAACTGTAATTTTCTTGGAGACAGGTTTAGTCAAAGGAATGGCAATAAAGGGACTCCATAATGGAGTATGTTTAAGAAACTGAAACTGTTTCCAAAACCTATCTAAACCAACAGAATGTTTAAAACTAATGTCAAAAACAGAATCTCCAGGCATATGAATGAGAGCGTAAATCTCATAGGCATAGAATTTCATACTCCCCTTCAATAAGTCCCGGCCAACAAATTGTCTGTTAGGGACCTCAGACACAGGACCCCTAAACTTCAAACGCACCGCATTACGCTGTGCTGCCGGTTCAGAGGAAAGCCCAAAAGTAGCAGGAAAAAGCTTCTCCTTGATGTCTGTATGCCATACAGAAGGTACAGCAACTGATGCAGGTGCAGGCTCCATAAGAACTGCAGCAGGACCTGCTGGGGACAAATGTTGAGTAGTAGGCTGAAAGTCCTCGGGGGTGGTTCCAATGAAGAAGATTCCCCTTCTAAACATTTAATATCATCTAAGAGAGATTTAGAGGGGTGCACAGCAAAGGGTTGAGATAGTGCTACAGGGGAACCTTGACCCAAAGGGAGTGAAACAGTGGACAGAACAGCCTGCTCAGAATCCACAAAAAGTTTGACAGGAGCTGAGGGTACAAGATTTGTACCCTACTCTGTACCATCAGGAGACTTAACCCATCCTGCTGCTTCCAATGCCTGAGAAACCCATGCCTCAGGAGCCGCGACATTCCCTTCAGGAATAGCACTAATTTGAGTAGCTGGCAAGGAAAAATCAGACTGCTGAAGATCAGCAGATAAACAAGTGTCAACTGTACAAGCAGCAACAGAACACTGTTGTGCAGAGTCATGTCCAAGTATAGGGGATTCCAAAATAGTAGGCTGAGATGAGAAAAGAGCACCGCCAGGCTGAGAACACAGAGGAGAGCTTTGTAAAGCAGTTGAAACACAATGCAAGGCAACAGACTCCATAGGCGTAGAGCCTGAACAAAAAGTACTCACTGCGCTGTCTGAAAGAGCCAGGGGGGAAAGAACCGTTTCAGAATCCACCGGCTGAGCCATATCAGATGTTCCAGTCACATCAACCTGCATTCGGTCATCGCATCGAGGAAGGAGCACCACTTCCTCTTCCTGTACCTCCCCACCAGATTCCCATGCACTTTCCAAATCCCGCTTCCAAAGCGGTTCCGTGATACCAGTGCCGACTCTCTTCCTCGGGCCAACTTCTTTGTGAATTTGTCCTTCGATGAAACAGCCATACAAATCGTAGACTCCGCTTGCACAAAGGTAGGAGCTTCAGCATTACATACTTGAGCTATCTTGATAGAAGCAGTCTCTTCCGGAAAATCGTCCGAAGCCATATCAATCACTAATAGAAGAAGGAAGGCCAAGGAGGTGATCAGCACCTCAGCCTTCCACACATCCTCACTCCTCAACGCCTTAGCACACACTGATTCAGTTTGCACAGTGTCACAACGTTCACCTCCAACGGAGTAGGGGAATTTTCCCGGTGTTCTGGCCAAATTTCCCTCTTTCACTAAAAGAAATACCACCAACAGCTTCATCTGGTTCAAGGTCAGTTGACATTCATCTGTATCCCCTTCCCCCGGGTCGTGCCTGAAAATAGGCAGGATTTGTCTAGTGCACTTACCCGGTCAACAAAAACTAAAAAAAAAAAAAAAAAAACTAAGAGAGCTGGTGACTGAACCTCTGGCAATCCTGTTTAGCCCGTCACTGAAAACAGGGGAGGTGCCCAAAGACTGGAGAGCAGCAGATATAGTACCCTTCTACAAAAGTGGGAACAAAGAGGAAGCGGGGAACTACAGACCAGTCAGCCTCACCTCGGTAGTGGGGAAGATCATGGAAGCACTACTGAAGGAGAGATCAGTGGACCATCTGGTTGCCACTGGACTACAGCACCCAAGGCAGCATGGTTTCACCAGGGGGAGGTCATGTCAGACCAACCTCATTGAATTTTTTAACTGGATGACAAGGGAGGTGGATCAGAGGAGGGCAGTGGACGTGGCCTATCTGGACTTCAGCAAGGCCTTTGACACTGTGCCACATAGAAGGCTATTAAACAAACTGGGGAATATGGGAACGGGCAGGACAGTAATGCAGTGGGTAGTTAACTGGCTGGGCGGCAGGTCACAGGGGGTGGTGGTAAATGGCAGAGGGAAAAGTGACCAGTGGGGTACCACATGGATCAGTGCTGGGACCGGTCCTATTCAATGTCTTCATCAGTGACATTACACAGGACCTAGAAGGCAGAATTTCCTTGTTTGCTGATGACACAAAGCTCTGTAACAGAGTGGACACACCAGAAGGTGTAGACTGAATGAGGAGGGACCTGCAGAAACTTGAAGAGTGGTCAGGGGTTTGGCAGATGAAATTCAATGCAAAGAAGTGCAAGATAATGCATAAGAGGCACAAAACCCTGGAACAACATATCAGTTGGAGGGTGAGGATATAGCATGCACTAAGCAGGAAAGGGATCTTGGGGTTATCATCTCTGATGACCTCAAGGTAGGGAAACAGTATGACAAGGCAGCAGGTAAAGCAAGTAGGATGCTGGGATGTATAGGCAAGGGCATCACCAGCAGGAAAAGGGAGGTCATAATTCTACTATACAAGACACTAGCAAGGCCCCACCTGGAGTACAGTGTACAGTTCTGGAGACCTTACCTACATGAGGACATAGACAGGGTAGAGAAGGTTCAGAGGAGGGCAACAAAGATGGTACATGAATTGCATCACAAGTCCTATGAAGATAGGTTGAAGAACTTGAATATGTACTCCCTGGAGGAGAGGAGGGAGAGGGGGTATATGCTAGAGACATACAAGTATCTTACAGGGAGGAACAGGGTGCAGGAATGCACTATTTTTCAGTGAAAAAGATGTTCCAGAACTAGAGGGCATGGGATGAAGTTGGAGGGAGGGCAAGTTAGAGGAAACGCGAGGAAGAAATTTCTTCACAGAATAGGTAGTGAACAAGTGGAACACCCTGCCAGAGGAAGTAGAGGGGGCTGAAACAATCATGGGATTTAAGAATGCATAGGATAGACATAAGGGAATTCTAGAGGTCAGGGTTAAGGGGCAACAGACTTCTAGGAAAAAATAAACTGAACTTACGAGCTCAAACGGACAGACTGGGTGGGCCGTAGGCCATTATCTGCTGACAGTATCTATGAATCTAGACAGTCTGGGCTGTTTTTTATAGGGATGAGAGACATTAGTGCCTTGTAGACCTCTTGGGAGGTAATGGGAGGAAGAGGTAACCAATGCCAGAGTAGAAGGAAGGTGGACTTGCTGGGGTGGGAGAGTGATAATCAGGGAGGGCACAGGTCGTAAAGAAGGTGTTGAATGTGTCTGCGATAGAGGCTGGGTCAGTGATTATCAAACTTGCATAATTTAGGACAAGGGGGGATTGAGATGCTGATAGGTCTAAGAGGGAGTGTAAAACTTTCCAGAAATTAGATGGAGAGTTGGATCTAGCCTGCAGTTGGGATTTGAAGAAGTTCGATTTGGCTAATCTGATGGCCTTGGTGCAGGCATTTTTATGGGATTTGTAGAGCAGAAGATATGTGGGAAGGAGATAAGTCTTGAAGGTAGCACAATGTTTATCCTGCATTCTGCAGAGAGTGAGAAGGTCAGGAATAATCCAAGGGTGGTGCTTACGCTTTACTCTGGCTTTTTTGAGTGGGGTATGGATGTTTCAGGTGGTAGTCAGGGGATTAAAAAAGAACTGGAAAGCCGAATCGTCATCTGGGGCTATGTACACAGTGGATCCATTGGCTTCAGTCAGGTCTTGCAGATTGAACGTTGACACCTCTACTGTGAACGACAGCACAGCAACACATCGACGGGTCATTGTACTGTCACCATGGGACCCCAGCACTGCTTTCTTGCACCCTGTAGTAGAGCTGTGCTCTACCGAGGAAATTGGTGTAGCAGTTAAGGGCATTTTTCTATCTTCTCCTCTTCCTTCTGTACAATCTGTTGCAACAGTACCTCTAGAAAACTATCCTGTTCTTTTTCTAACACTGAAGTAGGTTGGCCACCTACGGCAGTCTTTTTGTATCCTCCCTAAATTTATTTTTTTTCCTTTCTTTGTTTCTTATTCACCATTCTGTTCCTCACCAGAAGCCATGTGCCTTTCTTTTTTTTTATATTTGCCCAGCTCCTCAGCTTCAGAGGGGGCCTCATACCCCCTCCTACTCCATCCGCCAGGTCTTGCCACCAGGCTCCCCCTGGTTTCATATTGCTCATTATGGCTGGGGTGTATTAATTTTCCCCCCATTTTCTCCCTGTCCCCTGAGGACACCAGCACAGAGGATGTTTGTCCAGACGAACAACCTGCTGACACATACCGTTGTCAAGTGCCCAATAGTGTCCTCCCTTCCCTGACTCTGAAGAGCTGTGTGCACCTACTGCCTGTGCTTCCACAGGCAGAGGAGCTACAGCTGCTTTTTGCAACCTGGTAACCCCCACCCCTGGAAGAGGACAGTATCCGTTTGGAAGCTCAATCCTCCAACCCTCTCATCCGACCCCCGGCGGCCCGGGTCCATTCTTGAACCTGGGTTGCCAGCATAGAGTAAGGTGTGGCATCCAGTGCCTCAGCCATCAGCGCCACCAGGCCGGCACATGTGCCTTTCTAAGGAAATAACAGATATGGCTATAAGCAAATACTGTAGCTGTCTATAGGAAGAAGGCTGAAACCTGAATAAATATGTATACCTTCATAAAATGCCAAGCTTGCTGGCTGGCTGTTTAATAAAGAACTACATGTGCTTTATATGAAGAAAGATAAAGTGCTTCAGGTACTTTCAGACATAAAGTGCTGGCAGTGCATTAATGAAGTGCAAGGTGCTTTATAAAATGAAACTTCATGTTGTGCAAGGGAAGGAGTTTAATATAGTTAGAGTGCTAGATAAAAAGAAACTGCTGTTATTTAAACTATTGTTATGAAGTGCAGTCAGAAATAAAGTGCCACCATGCATTCCTGCTTGAAGCTGAACCAGTCTAAAATGTCATGGTGATTTGCACTGACATCTCATGATGCTTTGTATTATGAGGGGTATGTGTGATGATGTGTTTCTTTGAAACTTGGCTTATTGCCAGTGCCCTTTGGGGTAACCCTAGCTCCAGTGCTTTTGCACTGAGGTTCTTTGTCTTTAGCTTGTTTTTTTTTAATTTGGGCTCCCCATCACCCAAAAACACAAGACCACAGGCAGAGGAGCTATGGCTGCTTGTCGCTGCCCCCTCTCTTTGGAATCAACTCTCATCGTCCATCCGCCTATCCCCCTCCCATCTGGCTTTCAAAACAGCACTGAAAGCATGGCTCTTAATGGAGGCTACTTTTAACTGTTCCCTTGTCAATACTAGGGCCCGAAAACCACCCTAGTTCCTAGGCTGCTCCATGTGTTGCCTGCCGATTCCCCCTAACCCCGCTATCTCCAACCCCCCATGTCTTCTTCTCTCCCGCATGTTCCCTCTGCTATCTCTAGTATGTTCTATGTGCTGACTGCCTTATCTCTTTTTCTTTTCTTTCAAACAACATGAAGTCTTGCTATATTATAGACATTAGCAGTCTGATCCAGCTCTAGAACTGCCCCGGAGTGAAATGGTTAAAACCATTCCAAAATAGAATTTTGGCACGAGAGCAGCTCTATCTGTGTCATTTCAAACTTGAACTGTCAGATTCTTTACTCCGCCTCAGTGAACAGTCGCTCGGAGTTTTCTCCTTCTCTCGGTTCATTTCTCGGTTTAAAAAGTGTTTTCTTGGTTGGATTTAACGAGAATAGTTTTATTTTAACATAAAACCGTTCGGTTCAAGCTCTATCTGTGGTAACACGTAAAGTAAATGAAGGTTTTGTCTGTGTGGAACTTGTAAGTTATCGGTTCGGTTTTGAACCGATCAGTGGGTTTAAAACTCGTTTAAAACTAAAAGTTACTATTTTAGAGTGCGGTTCCCGGTTCTTATCGGTTCTAAAAAAAACGGATTTATTACGTTTTTTTCCAATACCCGTGACACGGTTAGGAACCGATAAGGGTGTCTTGCCTGGCACTGCCGTTAAATGGGCAAGTTTTTGGTTAGGCTGGCATTATGTCTGAGAAACCCAAAAGGAAAACCAGGCCCACTGGGTTTCAACACTGTGATGTTTTGGGGAAGTCTTTGCCAGGCTGACCCACACACCACATGTGTTTATTGTCTGGGGTTTGACCACCTCCAGTCAGACTGCCAGGTATGTAAGAATTTCCCTGCAGCCACCCTGGAAAAAAGATTGGGCAGGCTCAGGGAACGAGAGGCCAAAAAGTCCGCTGACCCGGATGGCCAGCCCGGTTCGGTGCCAACCGAACCAGAGGGAGTGCCCTCTGACCAGGGCCAGACTTCCTCGGGCCAAAGAAAAGCTGGTTCTGAGGAACCAATTCCAGTAAAGAAAACAAGAAAATCAGCAGGTCTGTAGTCCAAAATTCCTTCTCCAACTGCTGCAGAGATAGCAAAAGCCATACAAATTGTCCAGTCACTGTCTCAGGGTCCGTCTCGAACCACCACTATCTGGTAAAAGGTCGGTTCGCTCTGGTCCCAGTGGTTCAGGATTATGATATTGAGGAATTTTATGAACCAGAGGAGGGGAGGAGGATTATGAACAGTATGAATGTGGCTGGGAAGGTCTGGGTGTGACCATTGAACCGGACATCTCCCAGACAGACCTTTAGAATCTTCCCTATGCTGTCTGAGTCCCCATCTCATTTTATGTTTTATAAAAAGTTGCTGAAACCTCCAGCTTCCTTTAGAAGAGGCTGTGGATGAGCAAGAGGAGCCTGATTTTGTAGAAATGATGGATATTCCAGAGTCTAGGAGATTGTCTATTCCTTTTATAAGTCTTTTAGGAAACAAACAATTAAAATTTTAAAAGCTCCTAATTCTGTGCCTCCTGTAGATAAAAAGATGGACAGAAGGTATACATTGTCAGGCCCTGATACAGAATTCCTTTCTCAGCAATGCAGTCATGTTAGTAGTTCAGGCTGCTGCCTGTGATAAAGCTAATATTCCTTGGCTTCACATCCTCCTGACAAGGGATTCCAGGAAGATTGATGCCATGGCAAAAAAACAGTATATGGCAGCCTCTCTGGGACTCAGGCAAGCAACTTATATGGCTTATGTAGCTAGGTATCAGAAATCTAGATGGGATACTGTTATGCAATTGGCCAAGCAGGCCCATGGCCAGCTGGCTAGTGAACTAGAACAGGTGGCTGCTGATGGCATTGAGGCCTCTAAGGTTCAGTTTCATGCTGCTGTGGATGTTAATGATGTTTCCTCTAGGGTCATGGCCACATCTGTAGCTTTTCGTAGGTTGGCCTGGCTCAGGTGTACTAGTTTGTCAGCAGGATACCCAGACTAAGGCTATGGATTTTCCTGTGGTGGGAAATTCTCTGTTTGGAGAGCAGACAGAGAATTACATGAAGAAGATGGATGAATATAGGACTACTTACAAGAGTGCCCAGGCTAAGGAGCGCAAGCCACTCCTCAAAGGCATGCCCCAGAGGTAGGGGTAGGCCTTTTCACAGGCCTTTCTACTAGACTCAGGCCTCCTCTGCCTGTGCTCAGAGGGCTTCTTCAGAGCAGGGGCAGACGAGGGTGGGCAGACCTGCTCCCCCCCCAGCCTAAAGCTCCTAGAAACAGGCACCTGATGGGGTGCCCAGAGCCGATTCTCCTGTACCAGTGGGGGCAGGCTGGCTTACTTCAGTCAGAATTGGGCTTCTTTAACCTCAGACAAGTGGGTTCTGGAAGTAGTAAGCCAGGGTCTGGTTCTCAGCTTCAAAAAGTTTCCCAAGTTGAGAAGCAGACTTTTCTACCTGCAAGTGCTTCAGAGACCCTCGCTCTGGAAACAGAGGTCTCATCCTGTTAGCTCTCAGAGCAGTAGAAAGGGTTCCTCCTGCATCAGGGCAGGGGTTTGTATTCAGATACTTCCTTACCCCAAAAAGACAGGAGAATGGCGGCCCATTTTAGATCTCAGATATCTGAACAAGCATCTTTGAAACCAAAGTTCATAATGGTAAATCTGGCAATGAGTTTACCTTCCTAAGGCCAGGGACTGGCTAGCCTCCTGGACCTCAAGGATGCCTATTTCCATGTCCTAATCAGAAGATCCCATCGAAAGTACCTCAGATTCAAACTGCCCTCAGGTCATTACCAGTTCAGAGCAATGCCCTTCGGCCTTACCTCTGTTCAAGGGTATTCACAAAGTGTCTAGCAGTGGCAGTGGCCCACTTAAGGAGGCAGAGGATTGCTGTTTTCCCTATCTAGACGACTGGCTCATTGTAGGCCAGTCCCCAGAACAGGTAAAATCTCACCTGCAGGTCACCCAGCAGCTTCTCACCTCCCTGGGTGTTCTGCTAAATCTACCAAAGTCAGTTCTGGAACCAGTCTAGGTACTCACCTTTAAAGGGGCAGAATTGGACACAAAGCTAGCCAGAGCCTTTCTTCCCCCAGAAAGGGTAAGGAATTTAATGGCTCTGGCCTCCTCCTTCACTCTGCAGGTCTCTCGACCAGCAAGACACTTTCTGCAGCTCCTGGGGCACATGGCTGCATCCACAGCTGTTGTGCAGGGAGCCAGATTTCAGATGAGAGACATTCAGTTTCACTTGAGAACCTTTTGGTCTCAGAGAAGAGACCCCCTTTCCAAGTTGGTCCCAGTGACTCGAACCTTGATCCTAGCTCTCCAGTGGTGGCAGGATCAGAGCAATTTAAGAGCGGGGGTCCCCTTCATTTCCCCTTCTCACGACTTGACTCTCACTACAGATGCTTCCCTTCTGGGTTGGGGAGCCCACATGGGCGACTTTTCCACTCAGGGAGTCTGGTCCCCCCAGGAATCTCTGCTCCACATCAATTTGCTGGAACTCAGAGCTGTCTTTTTAGCTCTTCAAGCTTTTTCTGCATCTGTCCACGACAAGGTGATACAAGTCAGAACAGACAACACCACAACAATGTGGTACATCAACAAACAGGGGGCACTCGGTCTTGGCCTTGTGCACGAGGCAATGAAGTTGTGGTCTCTGGCCTATTCCCTGAACACTTCCCTCATAGCAGTTCATCTTCCAGGGAAGGACAATGTCCTAGCGGATGCCCTCAGCAGGATTTCCCAGGGCCATCACGAATGGTCCCTGGATCCTCAAGTGCTGGGGATAGTTTTTGCCAGGTGGGGTATCCCTCAGATAGATCTTTTTGCAGCCCCAGACAATCACAAACTTCCTCTGTTCTGTTGCAGGCCTCCAGTGCTGGGCTCAGTTCCCCTGGATGCCCTTCTTCTGGATTGGGAGGGGAAGTTCCTCTATGCTCCCCCTTTCCTCTCCTGTTCAAAGTACTAGTCAAAATCAGATCTCAGCCTTGCAGGGTGATTCTGATTGCCCCGGATTGGGCCAGGCAGCCTGGTACCCACTCCTTCTGTCTCTGACAGTCCATCTTCCCTGTGCCTCCCCAGGAATCACAATCTGTTGACTTGTGCCCAGGGAAGGTTTGGTATCCGGACCTCAAATCCCTCAACCTCAAGGCCTGGCTCTTGAGTTAGAGTTTGCTGATTTACACCTCTCTCAGGGTGTTCTTGAGATCCTAAGGCTTCCAGAAAGCCTTCCACTAGGGCTACTTATAGTTCTAAATGGAAAAGGTTTCCATTTGGTGTGCTGGAAAATATTTCCCCAGAATCTGCTGAATTGCCCATTTTGTTAGATTACATGGTACATCTTAATTCCTTGGGTCTCAGACCAGCTACCCTGAGAGTTCATTTGGCAGCTGTGTCTGCTTTTGTGTCAGCAGGAAAGTCATCCCCTCTTTCCTCTCTTCCTGTGTTTTCCAAGTTTTTTAAGGGATTACTCCATACTAATCCTCCCTTTCGGGAACCGGCCCCTGCTTGGGACCTTAATGTTTGCATTGCCCAGTTAATGCAACCCCCTTTTGAACCTCTGTCTTCTGCAGAGCTTAAGTTCCTAACTTGGAAAACTGTTTTTCTAGTGACTATCACTTCTGCCAGACGCATAAGTGAATTGCAAGCCTGTCATTGAGACTGACTTTATTTCTTTCCACAGGGATAAGGTAGTCCTAAGGACTAATAGGAAGTTTTTGCCTAAGGTGGTTTCAGATTTCCATCTTAATCAATCTATCTCCTTCCAGTATTTTCACTGATCACTCCTCTTCGGTGAGAGGAGGTTGCACAGCCTGGATGTTAAGAGAGCTCTTAGTTATTATATAGAGCATACCAAAGGTCACAGGTTCTGAATCCTCCAACTTTTCCTTACCTATGGTGAAGTTGGGAAAGGCAAACCTGCCACTAAGAGATCAATAGCCAGGTGGATTGTCTCTTGTATCCAATTTTGTTATCAGAAAGTGGGCAGAGCCCCCCCCCCCCAGTTTGAGGGCTCATTCTACCAGGGGTACAGCTGTGTCTCTAGCTGCTGCCAGAGATATCCCTTTATTAGAGATTTGCCAGGCTGCTACTTGGAAAACAGTACACACCTTTACCAAGTATTACTCCCTGGATGTCCAGGCCAGGAGAGATACTCGGTTTGGCACAGCTGTTCTTCAGAGCCTATTCCCTAAGTAGGTTCTGTCCCTCCTCAATGGAGGTACTGCTGTGTATTCTGCTAATGTCTACAATATAGCAAGACTTCATGTTGTTTGAAGAAAAAATTACTCACCTTAGTAATGTTGTTTCTTCTAATGGAGTCTTGCTATATTATAGACCTCCCCCCCAACCTGCCCCTCTCAGAACCTCTACTTGGTGGGGTGCGGGCAATTTAGTGTGGGCACTACTTATGCCCTGTTAGCATTTTGTCCCCTTTGGGACTTTGGGGGTGTGTATGTACGCTGCGGTGTGTGTTTTTATTATACTTATGTTCCATTTTCATATTATTAGAATGGTGTTAGTATTTCTGGTCCCCTGACTTGAGTCTTGGGTGTTGGGACCATCAATGGTTGTTATTATTTAGGTAGCCATTTGGCTAGTGTAGGTTACAGCTTCCACACAGACCTTAGTGAGTTTGGCTCATAAAGATCTGACAGTTCAAGTTTGAAATGACACAGATAGAGCTGCTCTCGTGCCAAAATTCTATTTTGGAATGGTTTTAACCATTTCACTCCGGGGCAGTTCTAGAGCTGGATCAAACTGCTAATGTCTATAATATAGCAAGACTCCATTAGAAGAAACAACATTACTAAGGTGAGTAATTTTTTCTTTTTTATTACCTTACCTTGACTACCTGCGCCTCTCTCTGCACATACATGGCTGCTCAAACTGTCGAATAGCAGCAAATCCTGTATCATGCAACTGTCTTGCACCTACATCTGTTTTTGTTTTCTTTTACCAAACATACTGACTGATCTACTTCTTCTGTATGACCTTATGGGGTGTACATCCCCTTGTACTTATGCATTGTTTTTCTGCTATTGCCTGTACCCTATCATTGTATTTCTGTACTTATGCATTGTATTTCTGCTGTTGCCTGTACCCTATCATTGTATTTCTGTACTTATGCATTGTATTTCTGTACTTATGCATTGTATTTCTGCTGTTGCCTGTACCCTATCATTGTATTTCTGTACTTATGCATTGTATTTCTGCTGTTGCCTGTACCCTATCATTGTATTTCTGTGTTACTTGTTGCCTGCCACTATGTGGCCCAGGTCGTGGCTGAAAATGATCCTTTGGAACAGTTAACTTACCCGGTTAACAAAGACATAAATAAATAAATAAAATAAATGAGACCAACATAGGGGACAGTCCATTTCCTCAGGAAAGGTAGAGCAATAGATGCTGTGTGTAGAGGAAGGACATTCATTGTATGTTGCTGCAAACTGATGTATTGAAGAAGAGATACACCATTGCCTAAGGATATCCCATGTGGTCGCTAAGGAAAGTGAATTACCTGCAATTCTATAAAGAATTTTGCTTATTTATTTTGGAGTTAATTATTTTATCCTGACTTTGAAAGAAAATGAAGCCACATTGTGGTGTGCTGCACCTATCTGCTGTTGTCTGTGATATCCTTCACCCACACCCTTCCTGAATCAACTCCGACGAGGAGTTGATTATCTATAAAGGGCGGTAGAGAATTTGGCCATGGGGGTTCGGGGCAAGGCCCCCAAAGAAAACAAGGTGTTCTTGGACGGATTTATGCTAACCACCATTGCGGCCTATTAAATCCATCGCTGTAACATTGGTCGGCTAAATTATTTGTTGAACCGCATCGAGAGCCGCAGGAGAGAATTGTGTCTAGGGAGTGAAGAGGGTGATACAATAAATATTTGGCAGCCGGCCCATCGGTGCGGCAGTAGCACTATTGCTTGCAATGCTGGTGACCCAGGTTTGGGAACAAGCCCGGGAAGCTGGAGGGATGGCCGGGGGGAGGAGGTTTGAGCACCCGCAGGGCTGTTCACCTTCTCTGGGAGGGAGGGGGGAAAAGGCTTGGTGCAGGACTGACCTCTGGTGGAAGCTATAGGTACAGCCAGCACCAGCCATTAGAAAGAGGGGCAGATTGTGATGGACGTTGGCGCTTCTGCCTTGCCATCCGGGCATGAGTCACGTTCCACAGAAAATGGGAAAAATCAGCTTCCTATGTGCTGGGGAGACAGAGCGCCAGCACTGATCCCCAACCTCTACCTCATGGTAGCCTGACGAAATACTGAAGATTCGGGGTGTACAGCCCCACCTCGTCCCCACCTGGGGGGAACAACCATGGCTGGATGGGGGTGTACTGGAGGTAAGAGGGGGACAAGATGCCTTGGCGACTCCTGAGAAGCAGAGTGTAGGAGACTTGGGGGAGGAGGAATAGAAATATCAAAATAAATAAATAAATATTTGGTGGCAGAATGGGGGATTAAGGCTTTCCTTACACAGAAAATGATGCAATGATCGCTGAGAGCATCAGGGAGAACTCAAGTGGCAGATATGTGGTGAGGGTGAGAGGTGAGCATCCAGTCTAGGAGAGAGTGGTTTTGGAGACTTGGGGTTGAGGTGTGTAGGTTCAGAAATCAACTGGGAGAGATTTAGTGATTCAATTTTAAGGATTGAGAGTTTGAAGGAGGGGGAGAGCCAGCCCAGAATTGAAATCACCAAGCAGGATGAGCTTGCCTTTACTTGAATGGTAGGAAATACAGAAATGCACTAAACAATAGAGTTGTGAAGCTGGCCCGGTGGTGCTGAAGGTTGAGGTGCTGGACGCCACACTTCGCGCCATGCTGGTGACCCAGGTTTGGAAGCAGACTCGGCGTGCTAGGGGGTCGGCACTGGGAGGAGAGGATCGAGCATCCGGAGGACTGCTCTCCTCTCCTGGAGTGGTTGCTGGGGAATCCCAGTTTAGTGGCGGCTCCCGGCGGAGACCAGGAGCATTACACCTAAGTGGGTATGTGAATGGGGCGAGGCAGCAGTGGACTTCTGTGGGAGGGGGTTGGTGCACATCTTCCGAGCGTTAACGTCACTGCATGTTTGTGCCTCAGGGGAAACCTAGCCAAGGAGGAAAAACCCCAGCTGCCAAGAGGGTGATGGTGTACCTGAGTGACCATCCCAGACGCTCACCGCCGGTCCCGACCCGACTTGATGCTCCATGATCCCCTCCCCTGTAAGGACCTGTAGTTGGAGGGGATCCAGCACCCGATTCCTTGGTTGGGAAGGGATTCAGGCCAGGCAATAAAAGCTGATCAGGTGGGTCTTGCCTGAGAGAGTCCCTGGCGACTGGAGCGAAAGAGAATTGAAAATAACTGTAGAGTTGTGGGAAGCTTTGGTGGGCTGTACATTACTCCAATGTAAATTGGGAGGGTAGAGATGAGTGTGAGGAGAACTATAAGGAGCTCATGGGAGGAGGGATGGGCACCTCAGTGGGACAGAGAACAGGAAAGAGATTGCCTGGTATAGATAACCACACCGCCACCATGCTTACCACAATCTTGGCAAAAAAGGTTGAAATCAGGGATAGTGAGGGATGAGTCTGAAATCCTGACAGAGAGTCAAAATTCAGTCACGCAGAAAACATCAGTGGAGTGTAGAGGGACTCCGACTTTTAGGGCATCCAACTTGGGCAGAATGCTCCTAGAATTTAGATGGAAAATGTGAAGTCCCCTTGGCTGGGCAGAGGGAGCTGGAGTGGAAGGGGGACCTAGGTTTAGTTCAACATCTTCTGAGAAGAGTAAGAGAAGCAAGTAGAAGGAGAGCTGGGAAGGGTACTTGGACCTTTTGGCAGGACAAGAGCTGGGAGGGGGGTGAGGATAGAAGGACACAGCGGAATAACGGGGCCTAGAGGTTTAAAGAGGAGGAGGAAAGCAGGCTAGAGTGAGTGAGTGGGTGGAGCATGAAAAGAGGGGTAGTATGCTGCTGGGGTGCACCAATATGGGGGGGCTAGGAGAGGGGGACAAGGGCAAGCGTGTAAGGAGTAGACTGGACAGGCCATGGAGGCTGTAAGTGGGGTAACAGGAGAGGGGAGGAAGGGGGGCATGACAGGATGGTCTGAGAAAGGGGTTTGCAAGTTGGAAGGTGAGTAGTAAGGGGGTAGGATGGGAAGGAGGATCTGCATAGGAATAAACAGAAAGAGGAAAGAGAGAGCGTAAACATGGTAGAGTAGGAGAGGAGGAGGTAGGAGAGAGAAACAGTGCTCAGGGCTTTGTAGGTTCTGAAAAGAGCTGCTAGTAGGAGCTAAACAGTACAGCACCACAGACAAGATCTTCCACTGCTACAGGCTGCAGACCCGGGGGAGTAGGATTAGGATCCATTTTGAGAGTGCAGTGAGGCAGAATATGGAGAGTGGCTAGTGGTAGAGAGTTTAAGGCTGCTAATGGGAAAGTGAGTAGATAGGAAAATTACCCCCCCCCGACACATGATCAGGGTCACATGACCAGTAGGGACTTCAAATTGCAACCCCGCCAAGGGTGGGAGGGGCAGTTGCTGTGGTAGCGACGACAGGACAACACTGTAGGAAGGAGTGCTCTGCTGTACCTGCTGTGAGGAGCCTGGAGAGAGCTGCTGGCGTCTGAGGCTTGGGGCATCCGGGCTGAGTGAACTTGCACTACAAAACAAAAGGTACAGAGGTAAAGGGTCGTGCTGGGGGTTGGATATTAACAGGAGGGGGAGGGAGGATTATAAAGAGAGAGAGAGAGATCGAATTGAAAGATTGCAGGAAAATGAATGGAAAAAAAACAAAAGCCCATTTTCCAGGCATCCTGAACCAGCACTTATAGTAGAGGGCAGACTGAAATGCAGGGGCAGACTGAAAATCAGACAGAAAGCAGTGTAATATGGCAGAAAACAGTAAAATATAAAATATGGCAGAAAGCAATGAACAATTAGCAGCTAAACTAATACATCAATAAGTTAGCTAAACAGTGGCAAAAATAAAGACAAGAATAAGGACTGCACTAGAAAATTCCAAATAAAATGGCACCGAACAACACTGCAGGAAGGAGTGCTCTGCTGTACTAGCCGTGAGGAGCCCAAGGAGAGCTGCCGGCATCTGGGGCTTAAAGTAGCAGTGCAATGAAAAATTTTTTTTTTTTTTTTTTTTTACAAAAAGCTAGTTTCAGCAACATTTAATACAAATATTAACATACCCATCAAATCTACTATTCAAGGTACCATCTGTGTTGAACAGTATGATTTTTTTTTTTTTATAATAATTGGGAAGCATTTCTCCCATGGAAAACCTAAGTTATACTTATACGTTATAACCTGGGTTATAGCAATGAATTATCTAGGGTTTCCTCGCTCATCATGCAAGCCTCCATGCTTCCCTTTCTCAGTGCTCTCTACATTGCCACCAGCAGCACTCAGTGGTAAGTCAATAAATAGAAAAACTTGCCTCTCACCATTAAAGGTCACAAATCCTTCCTTGAACAGGTGCTCCTTGATTAAGCCTTTAAAAAAGAAAAACAGTTTTCTGCAGTCGCAGACGGTGGACCGCGCTTCATCCCACCCTGACCGCGGCTGAACACCGATGTATTTGTGCTTTATATAATTGCTGCGGCAAGAAAATGCTCCCCAGCAATTATATAAAATAAAACGTGGTGGTGTGTAAAACTTGAATTTTACACACACCCTCAGTGTTGGATGCTTGAATAAACCCCTCGACCTTCGCTCTCAGGGTTTATGTAGCATCCAACACCTTGAGTGTGTGTAAAATTATCGTTAAACACACCACCCCATGTATTATTCTATATATTATTATTTTCTCAACCCCTAACCCTTGCCAGATCTACAATGTTATTTCTAAGCCAAATATGGCAGCCATCTTTTTTCTTGAGAAACAGACTACATTAAAACATTCATAACATACTCAGACTTTGGTGTAACTATAAAATGTAAATATAAATAAAACTGGAAGATACCTGGAACCATTTATAGTGAAAAAGTGATAGGATTAATTGTTGTTACACTGCTGCTTTAAACTTAACAAGCTAGCGTATTGCCTGGAATAAATGGTAACTTTCAGAAGTAGTCAGCTACCTCTTCCTATATCTGAAATATTTTTTCATTTCTGTTTTGCTAACTAGAAGATTTTCTATCTGAAAGTGCTAGGTGTGATGCATGGAACAATACTCCACCTGGAAGCTGACAGAGTTCTATTCCTCCCTATACATCACCAACATTGTGACCTCACTGACTGTGATATCACTAGCCATCACGAAGAGACAACATCCTGCTGCTTGACTGGCAACTTGTAACACATGTTAACAGTTAGGCAGCAGGGCTTGTGATATAGCAGTGAGTGAAGTGACATGCTGACGATGTAGCGGAAGGAACAGAACTAGATAAGTCTTCTTCCTGGCAAAGCAATATACAGTATTTCAAATGACACCCAATATTATTGAGCAGAAAGTCATCTTATGAGCACATAGGAAAAATGCTGCAGAAATAAAAAGTAATATGTGACTACTTTTAAAAACTACTAAAATAAGCCAGGCTGGTTGTGCTAAGTGTTGTGGTGCTGGATGCCACACCTCCCACAATACTGGTGACCTGGGTTCAGGAGCGAACTTGGGTCCCAGGGGTTGGCCAGGGAGAGAGGCTTTTGCGTCCAGAGGATTGCTCCCTTCTCCCGGGAAGGGGGGTCTCTGCCGCACCGCTGCTAGACTGCTACCACACAGAGGTGTGGTAACAGACAGTAGGTGCTACACATCAGGGGACAGCCATAGGCATAGTATGTGGCGCATGTGTGCTGTACGTGCACTGGTACTTACTGCACACTGCCAGATTTTGTGTAGAAAATGGAAAAAAGCCTATAGATGATGCCAGACTTGTCTTCTGGCTCGCACCATCATTCCTGGACTCCCTGTGAAAAATCTGGATGTGTTCTTGGGGGGGGGGTTGGACCTTCCCCCCGCCCTGTCATGGGGGGCAATCTGTTGGGGAGGAAAACTGCTGTGGATGAGCCCATGCCTGACTGGCTGAGGCAGAAAAACCTTTGTGCAAAAGCTTACTACGTTCTGCCTGTTATTTGTCGGCACTACTAGCTCTTTAAGTTTTCTTATACCTCTGAATTCAGTATCTTCCCCAGGAAGTAAAAAATCAAATTAGCTTTAGCCAAAATAACAATTTTGTTCAAACAATACAACACAACTCAGCTTCCACATAAACACTGTAATCAAACTTGTTCTAATTTTGTAGCGTAATTCCTCTTTCTGGGACACGACAAATATAGTTTTAGGAAAACTAAAATACTAGTTTGTAACATTTTAGTTCCTCTGCTTTTCCACATAATGAACTTTTAACCTCTAAATATTTTGTAGTTAAGGTTTTTCATTAGTATAAGAGAAAAGAAATTCTAAATGAAACAGTTTAAAGTTTAATAAGGAAAGAATTTACCTGACTTTATATTTAATTTCATGAAAAAGTTAAAAGGCTAAACGTTCAGCTCATGGTGACTGGTGGTGAATGGAGTCAAAGGCCTTTCAGAACTGGTATAAAGCCAGTCTAAATTTAGCATTTTTATTAACAGTACCATGCTCTCTCACAATATATGTCTCAATACAGAGAGTCAACTTTTGGGAGTATACTATTAATACTAATATGCTATTTAATTTTCCAAAACATTTTACTTGGTTAAACATAGAAACATAGACTTTGATGGCAGATAAGGACTGTTTGGGCCCTCCTAGGCTGCACATTTCCATACCTACTGGATAAGCTGCAGATCCTAGTTAACCAACAGCCTATTTCTTCCTACCCCCCCCACAAGAATTGCCTTATGCCTGTCCCATGCATTCTTGAATTCTCCCAGTTTTAGACCCCACAACCTCCTCAGGAAGGCGGTTCCATGTGTCCACCACCCTCTCTGTGAAAACATACTTCGTCACATTGCCCCTGAGCTGCCCCCCCTCTATCTTCAAATTGTGTCCCCTTGTTCTTGCACATCTCTTTTTCTGAAAGATGCTACCCTCTTGGACTTTGTTGATTCAACTGAGATACTTACAAGTTTCTATCATGTCCCCTTCCCTCTCCATCCTTTCCTCAAGGGTATATATATTAAGCTCCTTTAGTCTCTCCTCGTATGGCTTTTCTTGCAGACCCTGCACCATTTTAGCTGCCCTCCTCTGGACTGCCTCCATCCTATCTATGTCCTTGCAGAGACGGGGTCTCCAGAACTGGACGCAGTACTCCAGATGGGGTCTCACCAACTGTCTGTACAGAAGGATAACAACTTCCTGTTTTCTGCTGGTGATGCCTCTCCCTATACATCCCAGTATCCCCCCAGTCCTCCCTACTGCCTTCTGACATTGCATACTTTTCCTTCCAGTTCCTCTGTAATGTCACTTATAAAAACATTAAAAAATACTGGACCCAGTACTTAACCCTGCAGTACCCCACTAATAACCCCCCCTTTCTTCAGAGTGGACTCCGTTTACTATTACCTTTGGTGTCCTGTTGTCCAGCCAATGTTTTACCCAGGCTACCACCCTAGGACCCACTCCCAGGCTGGTTGTTAGGTGTATGCTTGCCTCATCTTTTTACTTCTGGAAGTTGACTGAGAAAGCATTCCCCTTATTTTGTTTGAACAGGTGTTGCTCAGAGATCCAGCTCTTCAGAGTTCCAGCTACAGTTTTTCCTATCGGTTCTTCTCTTGTCTCAGACAGTGGCTGCTGCTGTCTCTTACTCACCCTCCTGCTGCTGTATGCACAGCCAGGACCCTGCAGGGAATCACAAAATGAATTGATCTTCTCTCTGTCTCTCTCTCTCTCTGGCCCTCTCCTGCTGTAAAGCATGTGACTTTCTATAGTGTTTGTTAAGCATGGTGGAAAAAATCCTTTGTGGCTATATTCGGCTGAATGGTAGACAGCAAATCCAGACTAGAAGGGCTCCTCACGAGCTACGTCAGGGAATTAAAATAAGAATAGTTTCTGTACAGTAAAATATAAATCACATGGCAAGGTGCGGCCACATTATTTAAATATCAAGTAGTTTATTATTATTATGATTAAAATCAAATATCTTACCTGGAAAAGCAGACTAAGCTGGTAACAGCTCGTTTCCTGATGCATCCCAGGGGAGATGGAATGGAACATTACAGTGTAAATCAGTTCAAAAAGATATACAGTAAATCGTACTTAAATTGGCAGTAGAGAAGTGAAATACAGCAAAATAATGACAATCAATAGAGAACAATGCAAACAGAAATAAAACAAAGGTACAGTGCACCAGACTTACACCAGCAGCAGAGAAACAACTATAAACAAGAAAAGTAAGCAGAAATTCAGGGGCAGAGCAGGAGCAGCAGGGTGCTACTAGTATGCAGAGTGATGGTGCAATACCGGACCTGGTGTTCACAAACAGGGACAATATTGAAGACATCAAGGTGGGATACCACCTGGGGACCAGTGACTACCGTACAGTGTGGCTTAACATAAAGAGAGAAGCAGAGAGAAAGCGCACAAGGGCAAGGGTCCTGGAATTCAGAATGGCAGATTTTTAAAAAAATGGGCAAATATCTCAAAGACAGCCTAGCACGGGAATTGCCTGGGTGGGGTGGAGGAACAGCAGGCCAAATAAAGGGATGGCATAATTAAGGCAGCAAACCTCTGCCCAAAAGAAGTGAGCAAAAAACAGAAGGAAAAAAGAGACCACTATGGTACTCGAGGTAAGTGGCTGAGAAGGTAAAGTCTAAAAGGGTGGCATTCAGGAGGT
Source organism: Neoceratodus forsteri (assembly GCA_016271365.2). Lineage (NCBI taxonomy): Eukaryota > Metazoa > Chordata > Ceratodontiformes > Ceratodontidae > Neoceratodus > Neoceratodus forsteri. Next base: position 1,731,942,796 of record CM057456.1, read on the forward strand.
ACAAGGAGATGAAGAGGGAAGAGGATAGGGAGGTATACCAGTACCACAAAAAAAACAGAGAAGCAGGGAAGGCAGTGAGGGGTACAAAAGCGCAAACAGAGGAAAGGATAGCCAAGGGAGCAACTAAAGGAGCAAGGTCTTTTTTCAGATACGTAAGTAAAAAGAGGACGACAAGGGGAGGGATTGTCAGGTTTAGAAAGGCAGGTGAAGACTGCACAGGACAATCGGGAAAAAGCAGATACCCTGAACAGAGACTTTTGCTTAGTCTTTACAGTGGAAGGGAGATGGACCACATAGAAGAAGCAAGAACATTTTGCGGAGGGAGGTTAATACAAGTCCATTCACAGTGAATCTTAAAGTGGATAAGGCTATGGGGCCAGATGGGGTATACCCAAGGGTGCTGAGGGAGCTAAAGGACGTACTGGCTGCACCTCTGACAATGCCATTCAGCAACTCACTGGAAACAGGAGTGGTTCCAGAGGACTGGAAGAGGGCAGATGTAGTCCTGCGTCATAAAAGGAAAAGGCTGGCAATTATAGACCAGTCATTATAACGTCAGTAGTGGGGAAGTTAGAGACTCTTTTTTAAAAAAAGGCTACTGGAGTATCTTGAATCCAGCAGGTTGCAAGACCCGAGGGAGTACAGATTCACAGGGGGAGGTCATGTCAGATGAACCAGATCAATTTCTTTGACTGTGTGGCCAGGGACATAGATCAGGGTGGGGCAGTGGATGTGGCCTACTTAGACTTCAGCAAGGCCTTTAACACTGCCCCTCATAATAAGCTAATAAAGAAACTGGGCAGTTCAGAGGGTGGGACCCAGGGTGGTAAACTGGGTATGGAACTGGTTGATGTACAGGCAACAGCGGGTGGTGGTAAACATCACTCATGCTAATGATGGGAAGTGAACAGTAGGGTACCTCCGGGCTCAGTACTGGGACCATTTCTCTTCAATGTCTTCATAACTGACACTGCAGAAGAGGTAAATGGGAAGGTATGCCTCTTTGCAGATGACAAAATCTGCAATAGGGTAGATACTCTGGAGGGGTGGAGATAATGAGCTGAGATTTAGGAAAACTTGAGGAGTGGTCGATGGTATGGCAGCTGGGTTCGATGCGAAAAAGTGAAAAATAATGCACCTAGAAAGCAGAAACCTAGTGTATAAAATGGGGGAGAGGTACTGACAGTCACTAAACAGGAAGGGGACCTTGCGATTATCATATCTGATGACCTCAAGGTGGTGAGGCAGTGTGACAAATCAGTGGGAAGGGCCACTGGCATGCTGGGGTGCATATGGAGGGGAATCACCAGCAGGAGAGAAGTGGTGTTACCACTGTATCGATTGTTGGAGAGACCCCACCTGGAGTATTAAGTCCAGTTCTGAAGATCACACAGAAACACAGAATTTGACAGCAGATAAGGACTGCTTGGCCCACTCAGTCTGCTCATTTTTCCCTACCTACCTACTGTATTACCACAGTCCCTTTATTTATTTAGAATATTGGAATTACAAACCTTTGAGTCATAGACTCATTTCCAAAGGCTCCACGTTAATTACAAAACAAGATACATTAAGGCAGGTACAGAGTGGACATATAAACAGATATCAGAGGGTGATGTGACCTATACAATATGTTAGCTAAGTGGGGTGGGGGAAAAACATAGTAACATTGGTACAAATATATTAGCAACTCAGTGGAATGTGGTCTATACAAGGGGTTAGCTAAGCATGGTCCCTGAGACAAAGGGACTAGTTGTAGACAATGGAAATAGTACAGTCAGGAGATCAGACTTTGTCATAGCAAAATTCAGAAGCCGTACGATTGATTACAGGCTCTGGCTATCAGATGGCAGGTAGTATGGCTATGGGCAGGTGCAGGAGCAGGTCGTGAGGAGGTGGTTTCTGCGTGCCGTCTTAAAAGAACCCAATTTGGTGATGCTAGTGACAGATGGAGGGAGGGCATTATAGAAGGTGGGGGCCCTGACCGTAAATACCCTCTGTGCCAGGGTTGTCTTGACCCTGGGGATTAGCATAGAGGCAGTGCTAGTACTGCGAGTGTTTACTGGGCGCTCTTTGGTAGTAAGGGATGCTGCCAATCCTGGCGGTGTTAGCCCAAGGAGAGATTTCTTGATTGTAAGACAGGCCTGATACTTGAGTCTCTCGTCAAAGTTGAGGATCTGCATCATGGAGTAGAGGATGCAAGTATGCGTGGTCCATGCCGCACCTGACAGGAGCCTGCAGGCTTTGTTAAGGACTACTTTGATTTTGTTGAGAGCCATTGTGTCTGCCGCGCTATAGATCAGGAGACCGCAGTCTATCAGGGACATGACAGATGTGGTGATGGCTAGTTTTAATGCCTCAGGGGGTAAGCAGTCCTTGTGGTGATAGAGGCGGCTGATACGGGTGTTCACTATAGATGTGAGTGTGTGAATGTGGCTATAGAAGGTGAGAGCAGGGTCAAAGGTAGCCCCCAAGTATTTGTAGGAGTAGACCTGCTCTAGGGGGTGGAGTGAGCTGGAGATGATGTGGAGGGGTGAGTTCTTTAGTTTGCTCTGATGGTGTGCAAATAGTAAGACCTTAGTTTTCTTCAGGTTCATAACCAGCCTGTTTTTACTGAACCACTGTTCGGCCTGGCTGAAGGAGTGCTGGAGTGAGGACTGCAGGCTGTTAGGGTTTGCATGGGTGGTGCAGAGGATGTCGTTGTCTGCGTATAGTAGGATTTTTCCAGGGTAGAGGGAGGGGAGGGCATTGAGAAAGAGACTAAATAGTAGTGGCCCCAGGATGGAGCCCTGGGGTACTCCAGAGTGTACTGGGCAGGAGACGGATAGCATGGTATTAATCTTGACACACTGCGTCCGTGATGTCAGGCAGCTGGACAGCCAGTTGAGGGATCCTTGAGAGAACCTAATTTGAGGAGGGTGTCCAGCAGGAGGGGGTGGTTTACCATGTCCAAGGCCTTGGAGAGGTCTACGAACACGGCTCCTGCTAGTTGTCTCTTATGAAGTACAGCATGGATATAGGATGAAAATTCCAGGAGGGCCGTGGTTGTGCTGTGCCCAGCGCAGAAACCGTGCTGTTGGTTGCAGAGCAGGTTATGAGTGTCTAGGTAGGCTGTTAGCTGATTAACCATCACCTTTTCTAGAGCTTTGGGGGGGGGATTGAGATTGTCCGGTAGTTCCCTGTGGATAGGTGATCTCCACCTTTGTGGATGGGTGTTACTACTGCAGTTTTCCAGTTTTTTGGGAACTGACCAAGGCAGAGGGAGAGGTTCAGGAGGCCCGTTGGGAGGAGCAATACATCCAGTGCCAGGAAGAGTAGTCTAGTGTCCAGTGGGTTATTCAGGGGGCTAGTGCCTTTCAGGGCCTTGGTCAGGTAAGGCTCAGCTTCCAGAGGGGTGATTGCCCTCAGGTAGAAAGGTGGACGAGTGAGGTGGGGGGGTCAGAGGTGGGGATGGGGCTGAAGAAATTTTGGGGAAGGACTGAGCTCAGATTGGGAAAACGTATGTTGGGGGCATCAGCTATTTCCTTAGAGTTAGTGCTAACAATCCATTTATTGAGATCTGTGAGGTAGGTGGGGACCGCGATTATCCAGTGAATGCTTTTATGTTGTCCCAAAATTTGCAGGATGACCCCCAGGAGGAGGTAAGTTGGGCCCTGAAATGTTCAGCCTTTGCTTGGTGGATAGCCCATGTACATTTATTCCGCTCTGCAAGATCGGCCTACCTGTTGGCAGCCTTTGCAGAGTCCCTAGCCTTGTGCCACAAGTTGTCTCAGTGCTTTAGCTGTTGGATGAGTGCAGGGGTTATCCATGGTGTATCATTCTGCTTGTGGTAGGTTTTCTTTTTAGGGGCAAAGATGTCACAGGCAGAAGGAAATGAGTCATGGAAGTAGTCTAGAGCAGTGTCCACAGTAGTGGCCTGATAAATTGGGGTCCAATCCCAGCGGGCAAGGTGTTCTTTGAATTTGGTGAGGTAACCCGGGTGGAGGATACCCTGGATTGTGGTGGTAGGTACAGGGGTAGGCTGTTTGCCTGACCAGGTACAGCTTACTGGTAAGTGGTCATTCAGGGAGTCTGGGAGGACAGGTATATCCTTAATTCTAAGGGTCCGATTAGTGATTATAACGTTCAGCAGGTGTCCTTGCCTGTGGCAGGGTTATGCCTGGTGGGCTGAGTCACTAGCTGATGGAGGTCTAGGTCTGTGAGAGCTTCCCTGGAGGCAGTGGTCGTGTTGGAGAGCCAATTTTGGTTGAGGTCCCCCAGGATGATATGTTCAGCTTTGTGCGGGAGGCTGGCGATATATTCTGTAAGCGATTGCATAGCCTGGGACTGCTTACGCAAGGGGATGTAAGCCACTGTGATTATGAGGGGGGCCTTGGATGGGTCAGGGGTGATCTTGATGGACATGGCTTGTGTTCCATGGTCCAAGGCTGGGGGAGTATGGCTTGGGCAAGCAGGGAATGTTACAGGTACAGTGCACATCCACCACCCCATTTTCCAACTCTGTCGAGGCGGTATAGGGTGTAGCCTGGAATGGATACAAAGGAGTCAGGGGTGGACTTGGAGAGCTATGTCTCCACCAAAGTGACCAGAGCGAGGACGTCTGACTAGTACTGTGTGCCATTTTTTCAGTGAGCAGGGGGGATTGGGTGATTAGACTGCTGACAATTCTGTTTGGGGAGGGGCTTTGCTGTTTAAAACTCTGCGCCACTCGCTAGCAGAGTTCATTGTGCATCAGTCACTTTACTTTGTCTGCTTGCCTTCTGCTACAGTATTCCCCTGCATAGTTGTGCTATGAAACGTTGGAGCGAAACAGCTTGATTGCAACCTGTGGAAGCAGGGTGAGAGACTGCACTACAGTGTGCGTTCTGTGCTCCAAAGTGGTTCAAAGCCATTTTTCCAGTGAGCAGGGGGATTGGGTGATTAGACTGCTGACAATTCTGTTTTGGGAGGAGCGAGCGATAGTGAGTGGTGCACCAAGAAAAATCAATCCGGTGTTTGGTTTTCAGTCTTTACAGGATATCATTAGGTAATGTTCTTGGGCTTAGTTACCAAAAAGAGTCTACTATTTCTTTTTTAATAGACTCGTAATATAGAGCCTATCAAAGTATTTGTCTGTATTATAGTTCTAGGGGAGAGTACTATGTTACTAGCCTGTATGATGATAATTGTGCCTGTTTACTTACCTCAAATATTATAGTTTGTAGATATTTAGTAGTTTGTTTTCATTTTATAGTTTTTATTTTTTAATGTTTCATTAGGAGTTTTAGTGACAATGTTTTGATTATACATTCTGAGCTTCCTGACTTTGCTGAATAATGATGGTGTTAATATCCCAGTAAAATTCATAGGGGGGGTCAAGCACTGAATTAGAGTTTTCTAATTTTAGTTGTTTCTCTTACCCCCTACCAAGAATGCTTTTGGAGGGTTTCTCCCCGGATAAACTAGAGTATGAAGTAGATTCTTTTATAGTGTTTACTCCTTACTGCTACTTGAATGTTTTTGTTTCCCGTGGTTACCCTAGGTCTGTTAGGCATTCAACTAGAGGGGAGAGACATTTGAGAATAAAATTAGGTTAAGGAGGATGTTGGTTCTATTATTATTGATTTCTGGTTCTGTGCATCCACACCCTGGCCCAGCTACCTTTGGTGCTACTGACACTGCAAAAAATCCATCATCTTCCTTTGATTCTCCATTAAAAATGGTACACCTTAATGTTCAGAGCCTACCAGTGAAATGGACCCTCTTTGTTGCCTGGATTGAGCAGCATGGTTTCGATATTATTACTTTATCTGAAACATGGCTTAATGAAAATGTTAAAGATGCAGCCATCTCCCTAGAGGGCTATGAACATTGTAGAAAAGATAGGGAAGGTAGACATGGGGTGGGACTGTGATTTATGTTAAAAATAAATTCAAGTTTACTATTGTTCCGCATTCTCCATGTAACTCTGGCTGTGATTTAATTACTATAGATTTGCTCTTGGGTCATAACAAGCATCTCATTATTAGTTCTATGTACCTCCTGGAAAGTTCGAGCTTGGATTGAACCTCATTTCAGAATTTAAACATGCACTTCCGGCTCATAGAGAATGGATACTTCTTGGTGATTTAAACTGTAATTGGGCAGCTGAGCCTTGTGGTTCTGTTAAGGATTTTTTTATTGATTTGGGTTTATTTCAGTTGATAAATGAGGTTACTAGATTTAATCCAAAAACTGGCATGGGCACTCTCCTTGATTGGATTGTTGTTACCCATCCTGATCGGATCAATGCATCTGGTGTGTTGCCTGATGTATTGAGTGACCATTGTCCAGTCTTTTGTCATTGGTCAGTTAAGTTAGTTAATCAACCTCCTAAGTACATCAAATTTAGGAAAATTAAGTCCCTTATACCCGAGCTGGTAGATGCTGCCTGCTCTGATATTGATTGGACTAGGTTCGAGTCCATTAATGACCCCAATATTATGTTGGATGTTTTCATTTCTCAATATCTTGGGGTGATTAATGGGCTTGCACCCCTAAAGAGAATGCGAATCAAGGGTACTAAACAAAAATTGGTCATACCCAACTTGTTACATCTTATGAGATCACAAGTTAAAAGCTGGAAATTGTATGAACAAAGTTTGGATCCTTCTCTTTTGTTGAAATATAAATTTCTAAGGAATCAATGTAAGTCCGCTGTTTGTAAAGCTAAAACTGTTTTTTTTCTTTCCAAACAAAATAAATCTTTTGGCAACCCCAAAAAACACTTGGAACATACTAAATAGCTTAATTGGGATAGGTAAAAAAGCCTCTGAAATTTCCATTCAAACAGAGACTGGATTAATCAGTAACTCCCCCTCAGTCTCTGAAGTCTTTAATAAGTTTTTTGGTAACATAGATAGTTATACAATTTCGTCCCAAGGAGCTTCTTCCTGCGGTGACTTTTCTAGTGCCTCAAATCTGATAAACAAACTGGTATCTTTTGAATTTTGTTTTAATCAGGTTTCACCTGATTTAATTAAAGAATATGTCTTGAAAATGGATCCCGGCCTTATATTTTTTTGTGATCAACTGGATTTTCATATTATTAAATTGGGAATAAACTCCTTTACTTATCCACTCTCAGTTTTATTTAATTTTTCTATGTCTACCGGGGTTTTTCCCAGACTCTGGAAGACGGCTATAGTCACTCCTACTTTGAAGTCTGGTGATTCTACCCTGCTGTCCAACTACCATCCAATCTCTCTGTTATTTCCCTTATCTAAAATTTTGGAACACGTTATCCTGGATCAAACATTTGATTATTTACAAAAACATAACTTGCTTTCTGTTTGCCAACATGGCTTCAAGCCGTACCATAATACTGAGATGGCCTTGTTGGGGTTCACTGGTGCCATTCAGGGTGCTCTTGATAACAGGCAGACTGTTGCAGCACTTTTTGTGGACATCACCAAGGCCTTTGATTTGGTTGAACACGGTCTGTTAAATGGTATTCTTTCCAAATTACATTTTTCTGATAATGTTACTTCTTGGTATCAGGACTATCCTTCTAATAGAGCTCATTGTACTTGCACAGGTAATAGTACTTCTTCTCCTAGTTCTATTAAATGTGGGGTACCCCAAGGGTCAATCCTTGGTTCCTTGATTTTTTCACTTTATATGAATTCTGCCCCACTGGTCTGCTCTCATTCAGCAATGATATTGTATGCTGACGATGCCGTAATTTATAGTACAAGTCCCACTCCTAAGGATGCTCTGGCTGATGTTCAATCTGACTGATTCCTTTCAGAAATGGTTGCTTTTAAATTCTATGGTACTTAATTCAGGTAAAACTAAAGCCATGCTGTTTTCAAACAAGCCTATTGAGCCTCAGGGCTTATGTCATATTGTTACACTGGATGGAAACGTGATTGAGTTGGTGGATAGCTTTAAATATTTAGGGATAATCCTTGATTCTAAATTAACTTTTGAATCTCACTTAAAGAATTTGAGGAAAATTCTTCAGAGATTAGGCTCACTCTACAGAGTTAAGCAGTTTCTAACCAGGGAATCTAGGTTTTTACTTGCTCATAGTTTTTTGATGAGTGTCCTGGATTATGGTATTGTCATCTATTCCTCCTTTTCTGGTCGAATGCTAACAGACTTATGGTAATCTATAATTCTATTTTACGTTTCATGCTTGATGGCCCCTTTCGAACACATCATTGTCTTTTATTAAAGCATGCATATAGCTTACCCTTAAAAATAGGATTTTGTATAAAATGAATACGATGTTGTTTAAGGTCAAAAATGGCCTTATATCTCCTTTAGCTTCTACATTATTCCCTAGGTTTTTTAGTTCTAGTGATACTAGAACCCAGACCAAATTTATTTATGAAATTCTGTTGTTTCGTTCTGCATTTGGTCAGAGATCTACTCTATACAGAGCTCCTCTGTTTTTTTAACTCATTACCTGTTGATATTGTAGAGAGTATGACAATTTGGTCTTTTAAAACCAGATTGAAATCTTGGTTGATGGAAAATGATATTTGTTCATGCAAAATAATTGTTTGTTTTTTGTACTATGTTCACTGTTGATTGTGTTTAAAATTGTGTTATGTTTAAGTATGTTTTGTAACTTGTCGCTGGTGAAAATGGGCAGTTTTGCTCATCCTGCTTACAAGTATAAAAAATAAAAAATGAAAAATGAAATGAAATGATCCAGCATTGTAATAGTGCTGTGAAGGGGGGAGCAGTTACCTCTTGGTGCCTCTCTGTGTTCCCCGAGCCGAATTACAAGCTGCAGCTGGAACAAGTACTTGATCTCTGGCTCTACCCCCTCCCTTGCCTCACCACTAAGGTTTCTGTTATGTCTATCCCATGTATTCTTGAACCCCGCTACAGTTTTTGCCCCCACCACTTCCACTGGGAGACTGTTCCAGGCATCTATTACTCTTTCTGTGAAGAAGTACTCCCTCACATTTCCTGAGTCTACCCCCCAGCTTCATAGCATGACCCCTTGTTCTCATGCATCTTTTCTTCTCAAAAATGCTTCCCTCTTGTACCTTATTTATAATATCCATCAGGTGTTTGAAAGTCTTATCCCCCCACTCCCTCCTTTCCTCCAGGGTATACATACTGAGGTCCTTCAGTATCTACAGACCTGAGTTTGAATCCCACAGCCCCCACTTGCATACTGTGTGACCCTGAGCAAGTCACTTAACTTCCTTGTGCTTCCAGGTACACCTGGAAACAAGCTTTTGCTTAGTGTGCCTTTCCTGGTTAAACAATTTCCCCTTTGCCTTTCCCTACTCATAGGGCTTATTATTTAGACCCTGCACCATTGTGGTTGCCCTCCTCTGGGCTGCCTCCAGTCTGTCTATGTCCTTGCGGAGATGAGGCCTACAGCACTGGACAAAGTACTCTACGTCAGGTCTTACCAGTGATCTATACAGAGGTAACACTACCTCCCTCTTTCTGCTGGTGATACCCTTCCCTGTGCACCCCAGCATCCCACTAGCTTTCCCAACTGCCTTGTCACACTGCTTGCCCACCTTTAGGTCACAGATATTACTCCCAGGTCTCTTTTCTGTTTTGTGGTTGTCAATACCACTGATCCCATTTTGTACTCTGCCCCTGGGTTTCTGTACCCTAAGTGCTTAATAACTGCTTATATAGATGTTATCAACCAAACACTCAGCTCCTGCCTCACTAAGCTTCAGGACTGGTTTGTTCATGAGAAAATGGTCCTTAACCTCCCTAAAACTCAATCTATGCTATCTGGGACTAGGCACAACCTCAACAAGTTATCCTCCATGTTCTGCATCCTCAAAGATAATGGCTCACCCCTGTAAAGACCATGTTCTTCAAGTATCTCCATGTGCACCTCGATCCCACACTGTTCTTTGAATCCCATCTCCAGCATACCACCTCCCTCCTTCCCCAGAAGTTGGGTTCACTCTACAGAGTTCACCAGTTCTTAACACATATTGCTAGAATCTGTGATGCAAAGGCAAATCTTCTCCCTTCTCTTGACTACAGCTCAGTTGTCATCGACGCTACCAGCAAATCAACGTTACCAAAAAACATACCCTATATTATAAAATTAGTAAATTTGCCTCTGGCAGTAGGTTCAACGCCCACCACTGCCTGGTCCTAAATTCCCTGAATTTATTTACCCTTATTTGAGAGGTTATTTAGAATATTAATCCTTCCTTCACTGTTAATATAAGAATATAGATGTAATGTTTCTGTTTTACCATGTGGAAGTTTTGCATTAAACTGTCTTGCAATATATGCATCTTGCTCCGAATTTCTGTCCATTATATTTTGGAGTGTTTTTTCAACCATATTCCAAGTACTACTATAATCTTTACATCAACAGATGTCAAGCACGCACCAACCTCCAACATTCAAGGGCATCAGTCTTAAGTCATTAAAAACTAATTTTATTTGTACATGAAAATAATAAATACAGGCACTGCCCACCTGAAGCATTTCGGATGTATTTGCATCCTTTATCAAAGGCTAAATGCACTTGATCACGAGTAGCCATTAAATACTCATTTTGAATGACGTCACTATGACGTGACACTTTTACCACAGCACTTTGTCAAAACGTTTTTCAATTAATGCTATCAAACATATGCCCATAAATAAACCCGAATCACACAAAGCACTACAACACATAAAAATATGTTACTATATTGACACAGCAAGGAATAATACATCATATTTTAACCTGGGGGGTGAGAAAGGTAATCATGTCAGATAAAATAAACTTACTGGGAATGCAATAGTAGTGGAGAATCAAACTTCATTCTAAGCCTTGGCTCCTCAGTAGAAAAAACTCTAGTACATACAACACAGACAATATTTGTATAAACACACTTGATATAGTATTGCACTCAGTTATAAGTAGGATGCTGAAACTGAATGTAGACAGACATTGCAATCGAGACCTCTACTATAATTTACTTTTTCTTTTTTTGAAATGGCTTTAACTCAAAGCCATAATTAAGACTAGGTCTCTTAGCTGTATTTCAGGTTAATAATCCAAAAGGCCTCTCTGGTTAACAATAAATCGTTGAAGTTCCCACCCCTGGGTCTTGGATTCACCTTATCTATTCCCTGAAATTTGAACACAGGTTCTTCTTTGTTATTAACTTTATTAATAATTTAACATGTTCAAATTTCATGGAATTGCAATGCCTCTCTACATTCAGTTTGAGCTTCCTACCTATAACTGAGTGCAATACTGTTTCAAGTGTGTTTATGCAAATGTTTCTCCCCTGCTATTGCATTCCTTGTAAGTTTATTTTATTTGACCCTATTACTTTTCTCGCCTCCCCCCCCCCCCGAGATTTAAATATTATGATGTATTATTCCTTGCTATGTTTATGATGGGGTTTATTTATGGGTATATGTTTGATAAAACATTTTTTTTTTAATTAATGTTAACCAATAAAGTGCTGTGGTGAAGGTGTCACATCATAGTGACGTGATTCAAAATGAGTATTTAACGGCCACTGGTGATTAAGTGTATTTAGCCTTTGATAAAGAATGCACATACATCTGAACTGCGTCAGGCGGGCAGTGCCTGTATTTATTATTTTCATGTGCAAATAAAATTAGTTTTTAATGACTTAAGACTGGTGCCCTTGCATCTTAGAGGTTGGTGTGTGCTTGACATCTGTTGATGTAATGTTTATACTTTTTGTCTGGGAGCACCACCATCCCAGTGCAAACTCCGCTCTGCTGGTAATTGTTAATACTCTAATCTACTTGCAAATTTTATGGGGGAATATATACATTTATGAAGATCGCAGTAATATTTTTCCTGTGACCTTAACCACTAGAATATGGTCTAAATGTGTTTCAATCTTTTGGGTTTTAACATCTTGTTGCAGTTTTATAGCTATGGCCCATTTGATTTCACCTTTTGTATGATGATTTTATGGTGTTGGTAATAAATGTTTCTTAGATAATTTTTGGGGAAGTGCTGTTCACAATGCTTCCTGCAAAAGAATTATATCAAATGCACCTATAAATGCCATACAATTGGAGACTTGAAATGTTGAAGATAATCCCTCTATGTTCCAAGATCTGCTGATGTTTTTATTTTGTTTTGTACATCTTGCTGTGAAAATGAATTATCAGGCTGAACTAATCACCTTCTCACCTCTGGTAATATTGTATATCTATTGTTTTGCATAAGACTACTAGACTGGAATACTTCATCCACCACCTATTAGTTCTGATTATTTACTGTTATTGTCTGAGGTGGTTTACCTGTCTTAAAAATTGCATGAGGATCATGAAACTGTAATCCCTTTGATGCAATGTTTCTGCTTTCTCAAATATCTGGGTAACTAATTTCGCATCTGTAAAAAAAATATATCTGTTTGTGGGTAATCTGTGTATTCTGTAGCTATTTGTATCCAATGTATTTTATCCCGTGTGACTGAAATTTGTAATATGTGAGAGAAAAAAATGAATATTTTTTTTTTGTTTTTCCTACAGGCTCTCTTGGAATGTGCCAGCCAAATAAAGTTAATTTTTTTTCCCATATTGTGTTTATCCTCCTTGGCCTGCTGAAGATATCTGTCCTCCCCATCCAGCCTGGCAGTCACCCCCCCCCCCAGATCCTGAGCCCTGATTACTTGGCAATTATGGGCAGTTTGGGGCGGGGGGCAGCGCACCGCAAGCCAGTGGGAACTTCACAGAGTCAGCAGCCATTTTTCTATGTCCCCTATCCCTCGCGGCTGTGAATGCATGCATGTGGAGGTGCGCACGTCACGTTGCTGGGCTACTTGTCTCCCGTGGTCTGGCACTGCTCCCCATCCTCCACCGGGGGCAGCCAAGGAGCGGGACATCATGCCCACCCACCCTGGGAGAGGAGAGCTGTTGTTGGACACTCAGTCCTCTGCCCTGGTGGCCCGAGCTCACTTCAGAACCCAGGCTGCCAGCATGGTGTGAGGTGTGGCCTCCAGCGCCTCAACCCTCAGCACCACGGGCCAGCTTAAAGTTAATGCTTTTAATTATTATGTATGTTCCTGGCTATATTCTTTCTTAGACTGGAGTTGAAATAATGAAATTACTTTTTACCATTATTGATGTATTGTTGTCAATACTGTTTTGGGGACTTCACTATTATACACACTGATGATGACATTAGTCACTAAGTAAGCGTGTCACGTGTGGTGTTGTTTTCCGCCAGCACTTCCTGGTTAGGAGAAGCGCGCGGTTTAGCTATAAACCTTTTGCAAAAGTATTTTGAGTTTACAAACACCCGCTATGTTCTCCAAATACCTGTGAATGTTTGCTGATAAAATCTTTTAGCTTAAGACAAACCTATGGTGAAGGTAAGAATGTTTTTTTTTTAACCAGTCGATGTGTATTAATAAACCGTTTACTTTTCTATGACTTTTGACTGTGAGTCAGTTTACGTTATCAGTAGTGAGTGCCAACCATAAGAGTTCTAATCTTTGAGCTCTAATGAATACTGCTTAATCGACTTTCACCCTGGCTTGTGCACCCGGGTTTGCTTACTATGTGAGACACTCTCGAGTCTTTCGACTTATTTTCCTCTTAATTCATAAGATCTGTTTTTCAATCTGAAATCCAAATTGGGCCAACTAAACCTTATTTTCCCATATCTTTATAGCTGGTTCATGATTTTGGAAATGAATCAAGACTGCGTCCTTGTTATGCCTTCCTGGAGAATCCACTCCTTTGTACTGTATACAGTAAAAGTGATTCTGTAATTCTCAACAGATACTTCACTTTTTCTTTTAATGTATTTCCTGTTTCATCTTGCTTCCTTTGTATTCCTTTAACTGACATATCATTCTTAAAATCCTGTCTATTAACATCCTGCACCTCCTGAGTATTTAACAAAGTATCTATTGGTATAGGTGGATTATACATAAAACTCTCAGAATTTTGTTTCTTTCCCAAATACAGTTTGCCTTTTCTTAACTTGAAATAAAGAGTAATATTTGGTTTGAAGACTCCATTGATCTGTTTACTCTCAAGACAAAATTTGTATCCTTTTCCAGATTCAATAAAAAGATTCACTTTATTAAACAATGATTTGTGCTCTTTTCTGTGAATTCAATTTTTTTGTCAGTAATGTGATATTGTCACAGTTGAATTCTGCACCTCATTTGTAGTTAAATTTTCTGTTTGTCTTTTGCTGAGTTAAAGGATTCAAGTCTCCTTCTACTGCTTTTGAGTTTGTTTCAAATAATATCAGTCTTGACTCTGATCTTCTTGCCTTTCCTGCATATTATCTTGTACTTTAAGAGATCAGAGGGCTGTGGGTTCAGTTCCCACATCTGGCACTTGGGTTAATATCCCATACTGACACTGTAGTGCAGCATTTGAGGGGTGCTGCACTTCTGAGGTGCCGTCTTTCGGATGATACATTAAACCGAGGTCCCATCTGCCTGGATTGGTGGTAGTTCAGGTGTATGTTAAAGATTCCATGGCGCTTAGCGAAAAGAGTAGGGGAAATTTTATTACAGCAAATAATATGTACAATACTGGAACAACAAACAATACAGTTTCAATAGTCACAACACATAGCTTACACAAAAATCAGAAACAATACAAATTACATACACCATTACATAATACATACATAAATCAAAGAAAATATCAGAAAGCAAGTTTCTATGCGTTTGGATTATGCCAAAAGAAAAAAAAAAAAATCTAAATAAAGTCAACATTACCAAAACCAAGACAATAATACTGAAGACATCACGATATCTTCAGTAAAGGACACTTCTGAGAACTGGAGTCCTTTATGGGCTACATTATTTCCTATACCCATGTGAATAAAGCACACAGCACTACACACCCCACCACCTCACCCACTGTGTTACAAAATAAACCAGTTCTGACAGATTTCTGGAAGTTCATAGTCCATATATTATAGTGGAACATCCTTCCATCGCTTTTTCCACTGTTCCCAAGATATCTTCTCTTTGTCAAAGTTTGCAGGAATAACAATTTCTTTTTAAATTATACATACCAGAATCTGTGGGGAAATGTATTTTTGTTGCAGAACAAATTGCATCGAACCTGCCACATCAAAAACTTTATAATAGTAAAAATCAATCGTATCGTTCCGGCATCAGTTTGTAAGGTAAGCCGTGCAGTCCCCGTGACAAGATTCACATACGTAATTTTTGTCCATCTCACCCCACCCCATTTGTGATCCAAATTAATGCAAAAGTCCACAGCATAGGGACAGCGAATAAAAAAATTTTCGGGATTCAATCTGATTCTGACAATACTCCCTGGGGCAATATCTCTCCTCAAGGCATTTATATTTAGCATTACCCTTAACCCCAAACCGACCATGCATACACAACCATAGTACATCCCACATCTGCAGTGGAGTTCTTTTATCAATTAAATAAGACTCTACTAATGGATGATCTTCACAGAACAGTGAAGGATATGCTACTGGTATCTGATAAGACCCTTCCTGAATCGTTAAATACAGCATATTCCTGTTTGGAACAGACAGCTGTGCTTTAGTCAGTTTCCAGCATCGTATTTTGTCTAACCCATATACCGCAAATTGAGGCCAAATCTCTCATTTTCATGTGCTTAGCGGACCCTGTGCCCATAATTGTAACAATGGTGCCACCCAAAGGGTCGCCACCCATTTCCACCCTCTCTCACCTGGATGAAGAAAAACTGATGTGTTAAAAATAGGCTATGTAAATAACTAATAGGGTTCAGCATCTGTAAACTACCTTCCGTGATGTTCCTATACAGGATTTCCCTCTTAATGGGGTTCAGATGACTTCCCCAATGTAACTGAAATGTCTGGCTCAAAATGGTGACGTCCATTGAACTCAGGGGAGGAAATATCGCCCCCACATGTTAACAGGGGCAAAAAAAAAGTCTTAATAATTGATACACGTTTCATTTTTGTTTGTTGCCAATTTTTCCACTGATTAACCTTCTCAGCACTATTCACCAAAACCTTTCCCCAATTCACCCTTGCCATGTCTCCCGACCCAAATATAATACCCCAAATCATAATACAGTCAGTTGACATACGAATATTTTGTATTTCTCTCAAGTGAGGAGTACTAAGACTCAAAATATACCCACAACATTTATTGATATTCAAAGCTGAGCCTGTAAGTTGTGAAAAATGCTGAATCACCCCTAATGCACATTTTGCTGAGTCCTTATCCTCTACCAGGGGACAGATATCATCTGCATAAGCTAGCAGTTTTACCATTGTCGATACCCCCAGAATATGAATGGCTCTAATCTCGGTTTTATGGCCAATCAAATGGACCACTGGATCTAAACTAAAAATATACAGTATAGGGCTCGTGGGGCATCCTTGTCGGATTCCTCGAGCAATTTTCACAGGTCTCTCTACATGTACATTTATTAATGGACTGGAAGAAGCAGACGCATACAATGTCACAATCCAGTTCGTGAAGCTACTTGGTATTCCATAATGATCCAATATCATTTTTAGATATAAATATGAAACTTTGTCAAACGCTTGTTCCTGATCCAAACTTAACAGGTATCCCTGCAGTAGATCCCTTTGTTATTGAGATACCACCTATCTTAATAGTATCAAATTATCTGTTATTTTCTGTCCTTTAACTGTACATACCTGACTTGAGTCAATGAGAAAGGGGGCCACCATCCCAAGACGATTTGCCAAGATTTTCATTAATATCTTTAAGTCCGTATTCATAAGACTCAGCGGATGCCAGTTCTGTAAAAGATGTCCATCTCCCTTTTTAAACACAAATAGTTGCACTGCATGACCAAATTGTGGGGCCACCTCTTGTCCATCCAGAATCGTATTAAAGACCACACATAAAACTTCTGCCAACTCTGAAACACATACTTTATACATCTCCAAGGTTAACCCATCAGGTCCTGGAGTTGTATTATTATTTAATGATACAATGGCTGTCCTTATTTCCTGTTCAGTGATTGGTTTTACCATATCAGAAAGCAGACTAGGCTCACAAGGAGGTTGCACACAGTGTTGAAGTAAGTTTGCAATCATATCATGTGACACCAAAGAAGCCGTAAACATTCCCTATGACAATGGACCTCATGAAGAATATCTTCATGAGAGTGTACCACCTCTCCTTTCTGGGTGCATAGTGAAGCCCATCACTCCTTGCTGCACTCTTGTTCTGCAACTTTCAAAAATATCCCCTGTGGCTGTTTTTCCTAGGGTCCTTATACGATGTTCGTATAAAAGAGAAGAAGCCCGTTCATACTGTAATTTTTCCATTTGTTGCTTCAAATGAGCAATCTCACTAGCATATTCACCGTATCCCTCATTAACTAATGACACCAACCGCATGTATTGCCCCCTTAATCAAATCAAACTTTATTTTTAAAAAGGCGCTTTTCTCAAAACCAAAGCGCCTGTACAATTTCATAAAACAATAAATAAACAGAATTTAAAACTATTATAAATCATTAAAAGCTATACTAAAAAAGGTGGGTCTTCAAGGCTCCTTTAAAGCTCAGGACAGTCGGACTATTTCGCACCTGACGAGATAGAGAATTCCACAGGGTCGGGGCCACAAAACTAAATGATCTAGCCACTGAAGTTTTCAAACAGACCCTGGGAATCTCCAGCAATCCTTCATCAGTGGATCGGAGAGGGCGGGAGGGACAGTAGGGGCAAAGGAGCTCTTTCAAGTAAGTAGGTCCCTGGTCATGTAGGGCTTTATAGGTCAGCAAACCGACCTTGAAGGTGATTCGCCAAAATACTGGCAGCCAGTGCAGTCCGCAGAGCACAGGCATTATATGGCTGGATCTAGAAGAACAAGTCAACAACCTGGCCACCGCATTCTGCACTAGTTACAGATGGCGAAGCTCAACCCCCGATAGCCCTAGGTACAGGGAGTTGCAATAGTCAAGGCGGGAGGTAACAAAGGCGTGGATCAGTGTTGGAAGATCTTCTGGAGGAACCAGGTGCTTCACTCTGGCGATATTCCTCAGATGGAAAAAGGAAGTTTTGACCACTGCTGACACCTGAGCTTTAAGCGTCAAGTGGTCGTCAATTATTATGCCAAGATTCCGCACCTGATCTGAGGTCTTCAGCGGGAACGCCTGCAAGCTATAAGCCTGAGTGCGATCCGGCTGGCAAACCCGCCTCACAGCGACCTTTGTCCACAACCAACACCTCAGTTTTCTCCGGGTTTAACCTCAACCAACTCCCATTCATCCAATCATGGATTTCTGCAAGGCAGTTATTAAATACCGACAAGGCAGCATCCTGGCCAGGCACAAAAGACATATACAGCTGGGTATCATCAGCATAGCAATGGAAACCCAGACCGTATCGTCTTAAGGATAGACATTGGAGGTATTTTTACGAATGGGAATGGAATGCCCTTTTTTTTTTTTTAAAGGACTTAATATCTAATTTGGTTTGAACCCACCACCGGCTTACATTTTGTTCCAATTCAATAATTGACATTTGAGCCCATATTAGCTCCTGGATACCAGCCACACACCACATCTCCTGTAATACCGTATTATTCATTTTCTATATGCCCCTTCCACGGCTGACATCCTCCCCTAAGGACAGACTGACCTTCAGCATCATGTGGTCCGAAGTCTCTAGTGGAACAGTGGCAGCCGGTATACACTTCATATTCTTGTAGCCAATTTTGCTTTGTAAAAAGTAGACCCTCCAGAAGTATGTACTTGTCTATAAGCATCAACAAAACCTGTCTGTCGTACTATATTATTTAAAGCATTTGAATCACAATACAATTTCTTTCCCTTAAGCTCTGTGCCAACCAAGGGTAAACTGCAATTGAAATCGCCCGCCCAGATCAAAAGTCGAGAAGTAAACAAAAAAGGTTTTACTGCTGTGAACAAATCTATCCTCCCTTTTATAGTTTGGGGTGCATATAGGGAAATCAATCTCCATTGTTTTTGGCCATGATTAAAATCTAAAAGGAGTGCCCTCCCTAGGTCAATATCCACTACCCACATGACCATATAATCCCAACCCCGGAAGACAACCCCCACCCCACCACAATGTTCCTGGGTAAGAGAAAAAAAAGCTGGGCCCCAACAACACAATTCTTTTGCACATTCTACTTCATTAACTGTATACAATTATACATCCTGTAAGCAGGCTGTATCTATATGATAGTCTCAGAGGACTGAAAAGGTTACTACACATCTACAACCATTATGAATACTATTCACATTAATTGTGGCAATACTATATATATATATATATATATATATATATATATATATATATATTAATATTAATTGAGGCAAAAACTCCGTTTAATGCATTAGTTAGGGTTGTTCCACAGCGACAAAAGTGAGAAATTCAGTGTTGGGGTTGAAAACCCCTTGGACCCCCAACCAGCATTGGGGTGCGCATTGGGGTCATCAGCCCTAACTGGGGTGAGAGTTAGGACCACGACCCCAGTGCGTACTCCCAATGCCAGTTGGGGGTGGGCGGGGGTCCAAGGGGGTTTCAACCCTAACACCGAATTTCTCATTTTTGTCGCTGTGGAACAACCCTAACTAATGCATTAAATGGATTTTTTGCTCTAATTTCCTTCTTTGAGAATGATAACGAGAAATAGTGAATGTAATGCAGCGACGGGAGCGCCACGTGATGTCTTGTGGCATAGTAACAGGAACAGCAACGCAAACAGAAGCGCCAACAGTGGGGCACATGGTAACGCAAGCGTGATTGAGAACAGAAAGGGTAACGCACACGGTGGCGTAGATGGGAACGGTCTGCCACGTGATGTGTTGTCACATAGTAACATGGTGCCTGCAAACAGAAATGTCAATGGGCATGGTGACGTAAAGTGAAACAGAAAGAGAAACAGTACTGTAGACAGGAATGGTAAAAAAATAACAGAAACACAAGCGCAAATGAAAACGCAAAGGATAACGCACATGGTGGAGTAGACGTCAACGGTAAGTGAAATGGGTACGGAACCGCAAGCGGAAAGGGCAACGGTAACAATAATGTAAGAGCACAGGCTGGTTTTCCCCAAAAACTGCATAGAGAAAGACAGTGAGTACAAAGAATGTATGCATAATAATGGGTATTGGAGAAGAAAATGAAGACTTGGAATACTAAATAGGTTATATCTCAGGAACTGTACGACGTAGAAAAAGAATTTAAAAGTCATATGATTTATGACTGTCCTGGCTAGTTTTATACTTAGCCCCCAAGTCCATATCTTGCATTGTTTCCGAGATACGGGCCCTGAAAGGCGCGGCGAACACCGTAATGTTATCCTATGGGAAAAAAAGAGAAGTTCGGAGTGCCATAACTTTGCCTCCCTGTAATATTTTTTCACCAAACCACTGAAAGGCACATCTGTGGGCTGTTGGCTGTCTTCCCTCAAATGTCAGGAAAAAGACCAAACTGTTATTTTGCAGGAGGGCCAAACAAGTGCTGCAATCGTTGGCGCCGTAATGTTATCCTATGGGAAAAACGTCAACTTTGAGTGCGTAACTTTGCCGCGTGTAATATTTTTCAATACAACACTGAAAGGCACATCTGTGAGATGTTGGCTGCTTCTTCCAAATTTCAGCCCAAAACTCCCAACGTTCTTTTGCAGTGGGCTAAAGAACCTCTGTTATTTTTTGATGATAGCATGCAGTAGTATTCAATTTTATTAAAGCTGCAAATATTTATGCACTATCTTCGTTGAGTGCGACACTTACTTTATAAAGTACTTTTTCCAGAAATTTGAAAACATATTTTGGGTAAGTTTTGCATTCCAAATAAAGACATGGCTAGCATCCTCAGGGCCCGACTAGGTGAATACAAAAAAATTAGGTTGCTAGAGGGTCTCAATTTTAAATACCAAGCATTTTTTTTTTGATCACTAACTGAAAACAAGATGGCGGATTTGCGACAGTAAAAACTGCATTTGCGACACTGTCGAACTTTTGTTAACTTTTCCATTGACTTATAATGGGAAATTGTTTTTGAATAACTTCTGAACCATTTAATATTTTTTTCTGAAATCTTCGAAGGCACATCGAGGGACCCTGGCCGCACGTTCCCTGAAGATTTCGGGCTCAGCAAAACCGTATGCACCTGTAGGCGACAGCAGAATTAAAAAGTGTAAACGCACACGATACCACACGCTTAGCTCCACAGCCGTATATCCGACTGGTATGAAACTTGGCAGATCCCAAGGCCTATGGTTCTTGATCATGTATTCCAAATTTCAGGTAAATCCGTCAAACGGTTGCAAAGTTAAGGTGCAAAATTTTGGGTTTAACACAGAAATGGCTCCTCAACCCTAACTAGTGTAGCACTACCGTGCTACCGTAATATATATATATATATGGTTGTGACATTGTAGTTTAGCAAAATTGAAACACTAAAAGAAACTGTAGAACATAATCAAGTCACAGCCTGTTTACATAGCCTTTGACTTTGTCTAGGCTGTGAGGTGCCTTGTTTTAGGCGAGTTCGTATTACTTTGTCCACCGGTATCACATCTTCTTCCCCAGAGTCAGAGAACAACTCTTTGTTAGAGGAAATTGTCATAGAATCTTCTGATTCGTCTCCAATGTCTGTATCTACAGGTTGGAGTACTTCATAAGGATTTGATAGTTGGATATCTGGCACCTCCTTTCCCATTTTTTGTACTTTGGCTTTAGTTTTTAACGTTTTCATTGAACGTTCTTTTTGAAACCACCACAGTCATTTACGGGGTGGGGGGGGCATATGTGTTAAGTCCACAACCTGGGTTTCCCTTGATATGTCCACTGCAGATTGTTGTATCCCTGGAGAATCTGCCACAATTTCCATCTCCATCAGACTAGTTTCCACACAATTATGTTCTTCAATAGGAACCTCTTCCTCTGTATCTTCAGAGAGGAGAGGTTGAGGGGACAGGGGAGGGGGGTTCTGATCAGACACCACGCTAGGGCTATCTGTGGCACCTAATGGGCCCTGTATCAGGGAGACTAGTGATGCATCCTTCTGGTTTGTTTCCTTAACATGTCTCTGAAAAGTAATACTGTGACTCTGTACTTTATCCACTATATCCTCCTGACTAGGTCGGTCAGAGCGATTGTGTGTGGCCCATTCACACTGTCTAAAGACATGACCTGGAGCATCACATAAATTGCATTTTTGCATTTCAGTGCAATCTGTATTTGTATGTCCAAAGGAGAGACAGGAAGCACATTTTATTCTATCACATACATTGCTGAGGTGAAGATGTGAACCACATATGAAACATGTCTTAGGTTGCCCCAGGTAAAAACAGTGACCCCTCTCAGATCCCAGAAAAAATGTACTAGGTAAATGTTTAAGTTCTTGTGGCCCAGAATTCAAACAGACTTTATATTTCCACCCCCCTGTCCCAATATGTTCCCCATCTAAAATCAGGGAAGGGTCCCCCAAAACCACACACCGCTGTTTTAACCAGCGAGTCACATCATGCACAGCTACCCCCTTGTTTTGAAACAAAACTGTTACTTGTTTAATGGCAGGTTTCGTGAGTGGGGTTACATGAAAAGGAATCCGTAACGCACAGTGCTTTTTTTTTTTTTTCATATGATGTCCAAAACCGATCCAAGGCCTGCAGGAGATTTAAAGCTTACATCATAGACAGTATCACCTGTAGCATGTATTAATGCGTTATTTCGTTCGAGAAAAATCTCAAAGAATCTTTTAGCAATGTCTTACCAATATATACTCTATCAGGAGGAAGAGGCAAAACCCCCATGTATTGTATCCGAACTGCATTTTTCTTCTGGGCTGGGATATTACTGGGGAAAAAAAAAAAAAAGACTCGCAATTCCTAAACTGTTTCCATAGCAGAACTGGCTGTACCCCCCCCCTTTTTCTGTAAGATAGGTTGTTCCATATCCATATGTTCCCCCCATGTACCTCTGACCTGGGCAGGGAGCTCCTCACTAGATTCTACATTACTATGAACAGTAGGGAAAAAATTATTAGGGGCTGCTTTTGACAGTGCAGGCCCAACTACAGCCTGAACTGAAGGACAGGGATCAGCCTGTTGTACCTCCACAGGGGAATCCTCTATCAGGTTCCTTTTTACCGTGGTGTCCATAAGGTCAGAAACCCACCCCCCCAACCTCCATTTTTTTCCAGCCAGCTCCCGTTAGTGCCAACTCCACAGTCCAACCAGTTGGCCTATGCTCAGCCAAAGCATCACCATTTCCATCCCCTAGGCCACTCGTCTGCACACTTGCCGGTGGCATCTTTAAGCTAGCATAATTTTTACATATTGTCGTTACTGTCTCTGTACTTGCATCAGGCACAATTTCCTCTGCCGGATTGATAGATTTACAGGAATTACTTCCTGCGATCACATTAGGAGAGTCCATTACAGTCGTGGATCCCACTGTATTCAGTGATGACTCTGCAGCCTGGCAGGACAGTGAGTCATCATTCTGTAACAGGATCGGAGCCTCGCTCCAGGGTGGAACCGCAATACACAGCACAGCCGAGCTCGAGCTTCCACTCTCATACTCAATTCTAGTCTCAGGAGCAGGAACATCACCTCTTGAGCTTTTACCGTGGCCTGGGGTTGATAAAACCAATAATAAACGCTGTTGCTGTTCCCCACTTAATGCCTGTATAAAATCTACCTCTTGCTGCAAGCCTACAGCACAGACATCCGTGTAGCCAGTTGGTTCTAGGGCTCCATATTCCACACTTATGCCTTCCATATCATCAGACATTTCCTCCAGTCTTATCTCCTGTGCTGGACCTACAGAGAGGGAGACCTACTCTCCTGTTGGGCTACCAGCCTCTATTGCCACATCAGCACTTCCTTCTTGGTCCGGCTCCAAACTGTGCTCCTCCATTCCTGCTCACAGGAAGAAGAGCCCCCTGGTGCAAGAGTAGGGGAATTTCCCCAGAGTCCTGGCCAAATTTCCCTCATTCACTAAAAATACCACCAACCGCTTAATCTGGTTCAAGGTCAGTTGGCATTCATCTGTATCCCCCCAACCCTGGGTCATGCCTGAAAATAGGCAGGATTTGTCTAGTGCATTTACCCGGTCAACAAAAACGAAATACATAAAAATAAAAACATTTTCTGTGTCGTTTTTTTTTTTTTTTGACCAACTTATGTTACCCTTACCTTTGTGTGTGTGTGTGTGTGTGTGTGTGTGTATTTCTCCTTTGATTTTTACTTTTCTTCAAACTGTCCTCAGTTCTGTTCCTCCCACTACATCGTCAGAAATGAGACCAAACACCTTGAGGAACCACAATCCTTGCAGCCTGGGCAGTGACTCTCACAAGCTACCAATCGAAATGCAGGAAATTGTGATATCACTAATAACCAGGGAGAGCCAGTCCCTGCTGCTTCATGTGAAAGTGAAACCTGGCAGTGAGAAATGGTTCTCATTGGTCACTAGTGATGTCATAGTGTGGTCTCAGTGTTGATGTAGTGGGAGGAACATAACTTTTTTCCCCTCCAGAGTGCTGCTCCACACATCACCCCAGTACTGCCAGGTGGAAAATCCTCTAATTAGCAAACAGAAAAGAACAAAATACTTGAGATATAAGAAGTGATAGCTGACATCTGAAAGCTACAATTAATTGCAGGCTGTTTCTAGGCAGTACACTAGCTCTTTAAGTTAAACTAAGTCTTTTATAGTATTTTCCATCTTACTTGGTTTTAATTTGCCATGAACTTCTGTTTTCCTGTTTCCTCCCATCCCTACTTCTGATTGTAATCTTCTGTTTCCACCTTCAACCCTTTCCACCATTGATGGTGACAGTAACATTTCCTGTAATATTGTATTCTTGGTCCTCATATTATAACAATTAAAGGTGAAGTGCAATATATTCACTGCAATTATCAAAACTCTTTCAAAATGATTACACTTGACTAACAAATTAAATATAAAATCACTTTATGCATATATGTTCTAGTTATAATGTCTATTGCACTAAGTTGCTAGTATTTCAATGCTGGTAATTCCAGATGGTAAATTGAAATAATTAAGATAATAAATAGAATTTTACAAAACAGTCTTTCTCCTTTCTTTTCAATCTATTTAGCTTTGTTTCTCTCTGTTGTGGATTCTCCTCTCCTGTCCTGTTCTTTTTTGTACTTTCCTTCTTGGAATGGATTCTCAAGTAAAGATACTGCCACGGACATAAAGCAAAGATTTCTTCAGGCCCCAGAGCTTGATAGCCAACATTCTTCCAGATCAATTAACGTCTGCACCACTAAAAATATAAAATGAAGATGTTTTAAAAATACAAATATCTAATACCATTCAGTTAGTTTTGCTTTTTTAAATATCATATATTAACTTAATGATTTATACTGTATATACTTTCCCAAATTTCAAAAAAACTCATGTATCTTTGTTTTTCATGAAATCATAAAATAATGTTTTTATTGATTCAATATTATGCTCGTATTAAACTGATATCCACATCAAATCTAGCCTTTGTTATTAACTTACTTTGTTTTGAATTACTCCTATAGTTTCAGCAAAACAAAGGATTGTAAATCACAAGACAAAAGTATGAAATGGTAATATAACTTACTTTACAGGTTTTGTTTTTAATGTATTAATATAATACTCAGGAGCTGCAAATGTGTTCTTGTGCTCAGCCGAAGACCACCAGCTTTCCAGTCACAGAAATTTAACAGGCTCAACTGTATACTGTCCCCCAGTTAGTGATTTACTCCAGTCTGGTTTTCATTATATATAAAAAAAAAAAAACAGTATAGAAATTGCAGTCCTAAAAAAATCTGTTTGGTTTCTCTGCCTGTATCTAGCGAGAGTATAACGTGTTAGGTCTCCTCCACGGAGACTGTTATTAAATCTTGAAAAGAGTTTTAACTTTGTTAGAAAAATAGAAATATAGATTTTGTCAGTAGACAAGGACCTTTAAGTCCATCCAGTCTGCCACTTGTCCCTGCCTCTTCCGTTACTACTGACCCTAGTTGGTCATAGGGTCACTCCCTCCTCCGTTCCTCTAATATGCCCCTGAGTCACATGCACGTCTGAAGCTCCCCACAGTCTCCCCCTCCCCCGAAACTTCTCTGGCAGGCTGTTCCAGTCATCTATCACCCTTTCCATGATGAAGTATTTCCGGACTCTCTCTTAAACGTCCCCCTCTTAGCTTCATTGCATGCCCCCTTGTTCTAGTGCCTTCCTTTCTCTGAAATAGATCCTCCACTTGCACCTTGTTCACTCCTCTGAGGTACTTGTAGGTTTCAATCATGTTCCTTCTCACTCTTTTCTCTTCTAGAGTACATGTTTAATTCCTGCAGCGGTTCCTTGTATGGCTTCTCGTGCAACCCCCTCACCATTTTTGTTGCCCTCCTCTGTATTGCTTCTACTCTTTCAATGTCCTTACAGAGGTGCGGCCTCCAGAACTGGACACAGTACTTCAAGTGAAGCCTCACCAGTGAACGATACAATGGCGGCACCACCTCCCTCTTACTGCTAGAAATCCCTCTCCCAATGCACCGCAGCATCCTGCTACCCTTTCCCACTGCTCTGTAACACTGCCCAGCTACTCTGAGGTCATCGAATATGATGTCCCCTAGGTCTCTTTCTTGCTTGGTGTGTGCAAGCTCCACTCCCCCCAAGTCAGACAAAGCCCTTGAGTTCCATAGCCTTAAGTGCATAATCTTGCACTTTTTGGCACTGAAACCCAGCTGCCACACCCTAGAGCATTTATCTGGTTCCCTCAGATCCCTTTTCATTCTCTATAGCCCTTACTAAGTGTCAACCCTGTTGCAAATGTTTGTATCATCTGCAAAGAGACACACCTTACCCTCAAGCTCCTCCACAGTGTTGCTTATGAAGACACTGAAGAGGACCAATCCCAGCACTAAACCCTGTGGCACCCCGATAGTCACTTTCTCCCCCACCCTCAGGCTGCTTGGTTTCTTAACTAGCCTCCTGTGCAGCACACTATCGAAAGCCTTAGTGATGTCTAGATAGGCCACATCCACTGCTCTCCCTTGATTCACCTCCCTGGCAACCCAATCACAGTAATCTATGAGATTAGTTTCACATGACCTCTCTCCCGTGAAACCATGCTTCCGCTGGTCCTGCAGCCCTTTTGCCTCCAGGGTGTTCCATGTGCCTATCCTTCAGTACTGTCTCTATTAAACTTCCCCGCCACTGATGTGAAACCAACTTACCAGTAGTTGCTGAGGTGCCAAAAAGTGCTGCCAGAGGGGCGGCTAGCACCATGCTCAGTTCCTTTAGGACCCTTGAATGAATCCCATCTGGACACATCACCTTATTCTCCTTTAAGGCTTCCAAACTCTTCCTGACCCTCTCCGCTGAGAAAGGACTTGTATCCACTCCCCCCTCTCCTTGTTGCTTACTGTAGCATGCTGGTCCTCCCCCCCGCCCTCTACCATGAAGGCCGAGCAGAAGTAATAATTCACTAGTTTCACTTTCTCTTGATCTTCCTCTGCACAGTTCCCCCTGCCCTCCTGATTCTCACTACCCTCCCCTTGTCTTCCTCTTTTCCTCCACATTCTGTACCAGAAGAATGTCTTGTTCCCTTTTTTGATCTCCTTAGCTATCCTCTCCTCTGTTAGTGCTTTAGCTGCCTGACTCTCCTTTGTGCCTCCCTTTGCTTTGCCAGATATACCTCCCTGTCTTCATCTTTCTGGGTCTCCTTGTTCTTTCTATATGATGTTTTTTCTCCTTCACTGTCTTTGCCATCTCCTTAGAGAACCACAGCAGCCTCTTTCTCTTCTTGCATCTATACTGTCCCACTTGCTCCCTCCGTTATGCCGATGAGGACCTCTTGGTGGTTCCCAAAACTCGATTAAAAACATCTGGGGACTGAGTCTTTGGGGTGGCTGGACTGATATTTTGGAACTAACTACTAAGGGCTCTGAGGGAGGCACCTTTGGTTGAAGTATTTGAAAAAAGATCTCAAAACCTACCATTTTTCCCAGGCATTTGGCTTTACTGTGTATTTTAACTGATTTTACTCAATTAATTTATGAGTGGTTTGAGAATCTACTTATTATGTCTATGCTGGGCTATGTAGCATGTAATTACTGATGTTCATTATTTTGTAATGGTGCCCTGAGCCTCCGGGGAAGGGCAGCAGAAATAAATCAAACTACTATTAATACTCTTTCCCTTGCTGACTTCTTTCAAACAGCATTCTGTTGCCTGGGTTATACCGTCCTTAATTTTTCTCCAGTAAGTCGTCATTCCCCTCTGCCCTCCTCCCCTTCAAGGCATTCTCTGACACAGTTTCCCATTTCTTTAAAATCTGTCCTCCTGAAGTCCAGGACCCACAACTTAGTGTGGTTTTCTTCCCATTCTATCCGTATGCCAAACCACACTGTATGGTGATCACTTGTACCCAGGGACAACCCACTGGGATGTCAGCAACGCTGTCTCTGTTTGTAAGCACCGAGTCCAGCATTGCCACATCCCTAGTGGGTTCTAAAACCAGCTGCCTGAGATATGCCCCTTGTATGGAGTCGAGGATGGCCTTGTCTATTGATGTAGCTGTGGCAAGAATGCCCCACTCTACATCCGGCAGATTAAATTCTCCCATAATCAAAACTTCTCCCTTGTCCATTTTGCTAATGGCACTCACCGGGGTTCTATCTAAATCCTCCCCCTCTGTCGGAGGCCTGTACACCATCGCTGTGTGAATAAAGGCACCCGACCCCATCTCTAGGCTAACACATAGTACCTCCAGCCCTTCTTTGTCTCCATGTTGCCCCTGTATCTCAACAGCTCTTATACCCTCCTTCACATACAGAAACATAGAAACTTAAGACTCTGATGGCAGATAAGGATTTCTTGACCAACCCAGTCTGTCCATTTCACTACCTGTTGGATAAGCTGCAGATCCTAGTTAACCAACAGCCTACCTCGTCCTAATCCTTCTTCCTAAAACAACCCCTCCACCTTTCCTTCCTAACCCACCCTTCCAGAACATGGTGTAGGCAGGGATGGCCACTTCCCAGCTGTGGTTGTCCACGCACCACAATTCTATTATGGCCACCAGATCCAGGTCTGCCTCTGCAATGATTGTCTCAAAGTTAGGAATTTTGTTTCCCAGACTCCGTGCGTTGGCACACATGGCTCTCCATTCTCTTTGCCTCCTTTTCCTCTAACCTGCCTCTCCTTCCTGCTTCCCCCCTTGCCCCCTCTGTTAGCCCTGTCCTGCCCTCCCATTCTGTAAAATAACTGTAGTCGCTCCGGGAGCTTAGCACTCTTTAGCTCCACTCTTTGCTACATGCTGTGTTCTCCGCACCCATGCTAGTAACTGACTACTTCCCCTAGCAATTGCTGGGCCACTGAAGCCTGCTTTTATTGTCAGCTGGTAGCACGTCACCTGTTGCTATGGTGATACTATGGCAATGCAGGTTTTCTCAGTCTGTATTTCTTTACATGGCAAATGCCAATTAAGAAAATTTATGAGCAGCTCCGGAATGCAACATCAACATATCGAGCTGAATAAAAATACTTTTGCTAAGCTTTCCTTATATTTTTTTTTTCCAACTCTTTTTTCTCCCCGGGGCCAGGGCATCCTTCAGGAGTGCCTACTCGGCTGTGCCTCTTACTCCCTGCCTGAATCCTCACTTCTCTCAGGCTCTCCCCTGAACGACCGTCCAGGTCCAGCCCGCCCTCCCTTGATGGCTCTTTCTGAAATCAGAGGTACCTTACTGGTCATCGGGTTGGCCATGGAGAGTCCTGAGTGCGCTGGACCGGCCTTGGGATGTGGGCATGCCCTCGAGGCCTCCATCATCTCACCGGGCTCCAGAGGGTATTTTTTCCCCTTATCGGTTGCTCTCCAGCGGTCGTCCATCAAAGCATCACTATGCTGCAGTTCCACCTCCCGCTTACATACACAGCGTTGCTATGTTATGCGCCTCCGACCGCCACCAGAGGTCGCTCTATGAGCAATCGCGCCCCTGAACCATCCCCGGGAAGAGAGAGCAGTCCATCTGGATGCTCAATCTCTTTCCTCCCCTGCCAGCCCCAGATGACCCGGGCTCATTCCCGAACCCGGGTAGCCGGTGTGGCGCAATGTGTGGCGTCCAGCGCCTCAACCCTCAGCGCCACTAGGCTGGCTTTCCTTTTATATTTTAAATATCTTTTTCCAACTTTGTCTTATTTTCATTAAACCTGAGTTTTGTATTTGCTCCTTATTCAAACACCTCTACCTTGAACTGTTTGTCCCCAGTCCCAAATCTAAGCATTTACTCTAATTAAGCTTGTGCAGAGTTCAGATTTATACCTTTCGGTGCTTTTATAATTCTGGCATGTATCCAGGATGATGAATTGTATTTTAAACTTCATTTATTTAGCACATGAAATTTGAAAAGTAATCTACAAAAGCTAGTACACATCAGATTATACCTTACGGTATATGCTACTAAAAATACAGGTTCACTGCTCAGTTACTTTTCCTTTTCTTAAAATCACTTCTATAAAAGTCACCAGTATAAATATGTAGTTAAAACGAAATCTATAATTTCTAATACCTCCCCTACCAAATCACTCTCGATTCTAAGAAGGTTAGCTCCAGTTGGGTTATGTGGCTTGCACAGTCAATGAAGGAACCACGAAATTTACCACAGCCTTACGTTCACTTGGTCTTACTCACCTGCTATCCTGCCATCAAAAGGGTGGAAGGTAGTGCTTTCTTAGAAGACAGTCAGAATGTCAAATTTAAATCTTCACTATAAAATTAAACAAAACCATTTTATTAAATGCAAAAAAATGGTAAAACAAATATAACTCATTAGAACCACTAAAAGTATATTATTCTGTTACTCTAAATAGAATATAGTAGTTATGAGAGATATTAAAGATACAAATCCTAAAGAGTGAAGCAAGTATATCAATCCAGAACTGAAGTCAGCAAGTCACTGCACCTTGTTATATTGTTTGTTCATATAGTGACATGGTACAGTACTTGGCACATCTCAATACCACTGGCACTTTAATGGATTACTAGTGCTGCCTGACTGAAAAATAGCATAGAGTTTACATTTATGTAGCACTGTTCATGCACTATATTCCAAAGTGCTTTGCAAGCAATCCATTTGCACATGATAGCACAGCTGAGATGCTACATCTCATTACCTGTGGGCAGATTAGGAAAACATTTCTAAAAATAACTTGCCCTCAGACAACCATGGCCTGGAATATGGTTGTCCAGCACCCATTTTCTATTGTACTGCTGCAGTTTTAAATAAAATGATGTCATCAGCCTGCTGAGTTTTAATGAGGTTTACATTGCCATGCCTGTCGTGACCAACTTCAAGTAAATTGCAGGAATTATTAAAACAAATACAGTTTGAGCTGGCTGTTTCTTCCCAGCCAAGTGGCCCACCAAAGCCTTTTTTTCTACTTCCCTTGCCTGCCCAAATAGGTCTTTAAAGAACTGCTTTTTTATTTTATAAAACTATAATCTGATTATCCAGTAGTCTACATGACTGTGAGATTGAGAGGCTCTATAAAGAAGAAATTTATTCATACTTACCATAATTTCCTTTTCTGTTAGCTCCTACATTGTCAATGGGTAGTCATTATGTAAAGCACTGGTTCTAAAGTCGCTGATGGTGTAGCAGTGCTTGGATAGGGAGAGGCAGGAGTCAAACTCAGAGACTAGAAAAAGATTTACTGAGGTGCAAAGCACCAAAGAGGATGAGCAATTACACAGCTGTATACTTTATAACTCTATTCTCTGTGCTCTATGATAACCTTATACTCTACGACTCTATTCTCTATAATCTAAGGTAACCTTATACTCTATAATTCAATAATGCTATAATTTTATTATTTCATTACACTAATACAGCATGACTAGCAGAGATCAAAAGTCAGAGCGTAGTGTTCATCGAAGATCGAAAGCAGTGGTCACCCGTGCACTTCATTGGTCGGCTTTAGCTGAACTGGAAGAAATGAAGGGGAGAGAACTAAAATGAACAAGAGCCCCAAGCAATGGTAAGGCCTCCTGGCTGAAGTGGGACTCCAAGGAAAACGAGATGCAGAGAAGCTGAAGCACAAGATGCAAAGCAACTGTAGAGCCTCCTGGCCAATCAAGGACCCCAGGGAAATGAGAGACAGATGAAACTGGCTGAAGATCTTTGGGCTTAAGCAGGATCCCAGGGAAAACGAGATGCAGACGAAACTGGCTGAAGCAGGATCCTAGTAAACTGGAACGTCTGAAAAGCTAAGACACCTTCGCTGGAGAACCTCTGGAAAGGCTGGGTACTTGCAACAAAAGCCCCAACCCTCCCCTCGGACGACGGATCCCCATCTTTGAACCGGGGTGGTTCCCTGCACTACTTAATACTGTTAGGGAGGGGATGGCCTGTAGATCTGGAAAAGAAGCATGTTACAGGGAGCTATCTGTACTATTCCTATGCTGGCGACCAGCCCCAACTTGTCCGAAGAAGGAATGGCGGTCACAGTCTCTGGGTGGTCACTGCCAGTGAAGGTCTGAAGTCGATCAATAATCAGATGAAAAGACTGGCATTAGGCAAAGAAGTTTTTGAATGAGTAGACAGTTCAGTAGCAGGCAGGGCAGTTCTTGTCAAGAAAAGCAAGTTCAGGGTTAATCCAACAGTCTTCGGAGCAAACAAGGCACATTGGAACAGAAAGGGCACTTTAGTACATGCAGTTGCAATTTCAGGGTTAGTCCAACAGTCTCTTGAAATAACCAAGGCAAACTTTGAGCAGAAAGGCAGTTACATTGTTACGTACATGTGCCGTCCCTTTAATTGCAGTCTGACTGTCAATAAAAGGTTTAGCTTTTTTCACAATTCCACAGAGTTCAGCATTTCACTTTCAAAATGTTCCACCGAAAAACTTATCATAACAGAAACTCTAGGAAGGTGATGCAAGGAGAAAACAAGTCAAATGCTGGATAGCTAGCTACTCAGGGACCCTGGGGTATGACCCCCCCACAGGCAGTTGATTTCAAAGGCTAACAGGAGGATTACCCTATTGGATAATGAGTGAATGATACAGACATTCAAGTATCTGAGGGGACTCAATAAGGATGGGGCAGATGGGGTCTTTAAATTAAGGAGGGGAGGGTCACCAGGGGGCATGCGCTAAGAATAGAGGGGGGAAGATTTAGGAAGGAAATGAGGAGAAACTATTTCACAGAGAGGGTGGTAGCAAAATGGAATGCCCTACCAGAATGGGTGGTATCATGTAAATCTGTGAACAGTTTCAAAAGGGCATGGGACAGGGAACAGGGGAGAGTGAGGTGGCAGTGAGATGACAAATGGGAGGGGGGTGGGGCAGCTGCAATGTAGGGGTGCTAGCTGCACACTCGAGCAGACTTAGATAGAGCGGGTCGTCTGTTTCTGCTGGCACATTCGTATGTTCATATATGTTCGTATGGATGAGGCTAATCTGGATAGCTGGCATGCTAAGGATCCCTTGGTAACTGTCCCTCCCTGTGTAGGGGGCTACGAGGCAGTACAGAGGTTACTAGCCCTTGGCTTGGGCTGAGGCTATTACGCTGCTGGGGTGGCTAACCATGTACCCACTCCCCTTTTCTTACTGCTGGCTGAAGTTGACATTAAAGTGCACTTTTAAATCATCTGAATTTTGCACTCTCTAAATACTAGCCGTGGCTTGGCTATTGGTGGCAGTTGGCTGCTGGCCACCTTTTTACCCCAATCTGAGGCACCCTTTGATACAACCCGGGACTTGCTCCCCTAAATGTCCCACCTGGGGCTGGCTAAACTTAACAAGAATGGGGAGACAAAAAAACTTTTGGGCTAACAAGCCCCTTTTCCAATAGCCCATCTGGCTAGTGTGGCTACCATTTTAACTGGGTTCTCATTGCCCTGACTGGCCCTTTTATTTGATCCTTTAAATAAACTTAAGCTTTTGGGCTAACTAACCCTGTCTGGCAGTCCACCTGGCTAACTGGCCTACAATGCTGCGGCTGTGCCCTGCCGCTGGCTGCAGCTTCCTTGTTTTATTATGTAAATTTATTTATGTATTCAGGGCTGTCTTGCTCTATGCTCCACCTCCAGGGAGCTTAATTTTCATAAACCCCACCCCTATGGCACTGCTCCCTTACTGGGGGTTCATGTTAATAAATCTGAATAGGGCCGCCATCACCCTACTGCTCCCTCACTGGAGCAATTTAAATAAACAGATTTGAATATGCCCACCCATGGGCAGTCCTTCACTAAGGGGTCTTGCCTGCTCCACTCCCGGCTGCCCCTCTGTGCACCTGCAGTGCAGAAAACAGGTTCAGGTGGTCAGCACCTGGCCAGTGGTGCTGCCACCGACTCACCTTCTCTGGGGCCTTGGTGCTCCTGGTACTCCTCCTGATGCCGACTCTCAGCAAATGCGGCCCTGCTTGTGGGTGTCGCCAACAAAGGATGGAAACTTTGTTTTTAAATTTTTAAAAACCAAACAAATGGAGCAGTTCTGAGCCCACACAGCGGATCCCGCCACCGCCAACTGCTGCTACCGGAGGGGAACTGCCGCAATTGGAGCTAACACAACACTGACGGGAGCTGCTGAAACACTCCAGGGACATGGGGAGGACTGCAGGTACAAATTACCTTTACATTTATCTCCCAGTGTCCCCTCTCTCCCTTTTGGCTGCAAAACTTTTCACTTTTTCTTCGTTGGGGCACCTGAGAGCACTCTCCCGACCACAGCTGCTGGCCAGTATTTTTCAATACAAAATTGGCCATTACTGGCCACACAGAGAACCCTCCCTGGCATTCGGGACATCGAGTCCCTTGCGACCAAGGAGGCAAGCAGCTGCCCAGCACAAGGAGGGCTCGGGCTCGTGCCACAGCAAGGCACGCTACACAAAACAATGAGAAAAAAAAATATTTTAAAACTGCAGGCTGCAGTTTGTTTCATTGGGGCTCCTGCTAAGTTTGCCCCCCCCCCACCCTGCCAACTGACTTAGAAAGGGGACCTGGGCAACTGGGAGACTACTGGGGAACGTCAGGAGACTGGGAGACCCCTAACATTGGAGTATTACAATTACAGATGGGTAATGTACATCCCTGCTAGGGGAAATGGGACAGCCCCAAGGGTGTAATCAGCCTAGAATCTTGGGCACATGAAGATTCAGGACAGCACCAACTCTCCAGTCACTACTGTCTATGCAGTGCCTCCAAATACGGAAAAGAAATATATCCACAAGATCATACCAGTCGACTTGACACAACAGCACACAAATCAACTGTCTACACAAATAGGACTTTATCCAGAATAAAATACAGTAAACAGTTGCCTACCTCGTCAGATGGTGGCGGAAAGGGATCAAGAGGGCTCATCTTCCAGTTCTCTAAGTCCTGGAAGGCCCTGCAGCATTGAATCAACTAGAACAGACTTATCAAAGGGATTCATCTAAACAGATAACATGGGGTGGGGCTGCAACAGTGTAAGCACTCACCTGCAACAAAGGAGGCAACCTTGGTTAACATCAAATTCAAACCTGTTAAATCTGTGTGCTAGCAACCAACATTCTAATGTGGAACTGCCCTTTTTTGTTTGTTTTTTGTTTTATATATCTATATAAATGCAAGTGCAGCAGATAAACTATAGAGGGATGTCCAGACAGACTTACAATCAGAGTTTATTACAGAGCAACGGACATCCCAGCACTGCCATACCGGACAATATTCTCCCACAGAAGCAAGGCTCCTGGGCAGGCCCCACTGACAATGTAGGAGCTAACAGAAAAGGAAATTACGGTAAGTATGACGAAATTTCTTCTTTCTGTAGCATGCCACATTGTCAATGGGTAGTCATTACAGATGGAATCTAAGAAGCAGTACCCATGAAAAAAACGAGTGGGGGAGAATATTGTCCCATACATCAGCTGTGTACAGGAAGGGAATTTACCTGCAAACTGCCTTCTGCAAAACTCTGCGACCAAAGGTCGCATCAGCAGAACCTTGAACATCCAATCTGTAGTGTTTGATGGAAGTATGGACAGAAGACCACATAGCTGCCTTGCACTTTTTTTTTTTTTTAAGTTATCACTTTATACTCCATGCTAGCAGCCCCCCTTAGCTCTGGAAGGAGCCCCCAGTCCCATCCCCCGAAGTCCACCAGCTGGCACTGACTAACGCCCCCAGGGCTTCCCCCCCAGTGTGGCCAGCAGGACATCCCAAACCTCACCGAACACCGGATCCAGTAAAACAGCGCTGTCGCTATTCGGGGGCAGAACCTGCAAGGCACCCTGCTTCATCCTGCCGGAGCATTCTTTTTTTCTCCTCCAATGTGCAGCCCCCTCAAAGGCAGAGCATGCAATGACGCTGGCACAGGCAGTGCACATGCTCCTGTGCACGTCCCATCAGGTATCTGCCCCGGCTCTGACCCCACGTCGACAGCGTCAGTGAGCCACCCCCAGCCTTCGCTAGGGGTCAGGTGTGTGCCAACCGCTGAAGACCCCCCTTCCCAGAGAAGGAGACCAGTCCTTGGGACGTTCAATCCTTCTTCCTCCCTCCCGACCCGAACTCGTTCATGAACACGGGTCACCGGCGTGGCATGAGGTGTGGCATCCAGCGCCTCAACCCTCAGCACCACCAGGCCGGCTGCCTTGCACAATTCTGAAACAGTCACCTCACCTCTCTTAGCCCAGGAGGTGGCCATAGCCCTGGTGGAGTGAGCCTTGATGAGAGCTGTGTTGGCTAATTCTAGAGTGTAGGTGCAAATAAAACAAGTCCAAAGATGTTGGAGGCAATAGCAATTTATCACTACCAGATAGCACAAGCTACAAGCAAGGGTTATCTGCTGGAGTCACAGGGTCCACACTCTTACAGTATTTGGACTCAGTCTGTGACGTCTGCAGTATATGTATACACATACACACACACACATTTTTATGCAATGGGGTGGACATATATTCAGTGTGATAAAAGCGTTTATGAAATGGGCATCAGAATATACAAGTGCTGATTGGTCCATACCTGTGTGATATTCTGTCTAACGCACAGGAAAAAGGACCAGCAGTGCCCTGTGGGCACTAATCCAAGTAAAATGGCAATTAGAATGTTGGCAAATTGAAAATCAGCCATCTTATTTTCACCAACTGCGAGTGAAATACAAGGCTGCATTTTCAATATGTCAACATATCTGCTGACTGCATGGCAATAAAAAAAGCCCACCACCGGCTCACTCGCTTCTGCCAACCTGCATCCCCTAGGTTGCAACTAGAAACAAGATTTCTGGGCTGTAAGATTAAATTTGAACATTAAATTATGCGACCTCGCTACCCGCTCGCTCACTGAACAGCGATGTATTTAAAACGAAACCGCAACCTGCCACAGGCTCGCCGGCTCACTCGCTTCTGCCTGTTACCTCGCAACTGTAAACAAGATTTCTGGGCTGCAATATTTAACTTTTAACAGCGATCTCGCAGCGATGTATTTAAAACGAAACCGCAACCTGCCACAGGCTCGCCGGCTCACTCGCTTCTGCCTGTTACCTCGCAACTGTAAACAAAATTTCTAGGCTGCAATATTTAACTTTTAACAGCGATCTCGCTACACGCTCGGTCACTCAGCCGCGATATGTTTAAAAAGAAAGCGCAACCGTGCTACCAGCACACTCATTGTACCTGCTCGCCTGTGTGTCTCTCTGTAGCAGCCCACCCGCCTGTGTGTCTCTCTGTGTAGCAGCCCACCTCATCTTCACGCTTTAACATTAAAGTATTATAAAACAAAACAGATGCATTTTTCCTACGTGTGGGGTGAAGTGAATACTGCCATGACAACCAGACCTAAAGTACAGAAGCCTTCCTAGGACAAAAGTCCTGAGTGCAAAAAAAAACAAAAAAAAACACACAGGACACTTAGGCGGAAGAACTATTTTATTAAAATGACATAAACATACATGTTTTTCTTACTTTAAATTGCAAATTTAAGCTGCAAAATGCAATTTCCACTAAAGATGGCCATTTCATAGCGCAATAAGTCACTCAGGGTGGTGGCGTTAGCCCATCACATGGCTAGGAGGAGCTGGGATTACACCGGCCGGTGGCCCTCGTGCTCACTACGCCTCCTAGCCGTGTGTTAAAGTGTTCTAACGACACCCTGTCGTGTCTTATTGCTTACTTATCTGAATCGCTGTATGTATAAATAGATTTATACATACAGTGACCATTTCTGTACACAGTTACTATATCACAAATCTCTGTAGAATTCATTTAGAATGTTCAGCCTCAGAAGCAGTACTAATCATATTCAAATGGGAATAACTTTAAACCGAAAAAAGATAGCATGGTACTGTGAGCACAAAAATTGTTCAGCACAAAATTATCTACACAATGAGTGGTGCTTCATGTATAGATACCTTATAGATTTTTTACAATTAGCAAAAAAGCAAAAGAAAATGTAATTTATTGTTCACTTTTTTGACAAACAAATGTGAATAACTTTAAAACAAAAAATGATAGCATGGTACTGTGAGCACAAAAAATGTTCAGCACAAAAATATCTACAAAATGAGTGGTGTTTCATTTATAGATACCTTTTAGTTTATTTTTATAATTAGCAAAAAACAGCATAAAATTCAATTTTCTTTTCCCTTTTTTGACAAATAAATGGGAATAACTTTAAAATGAAAAAGCTAGCATAGTACTGTGAGCATGACATTTGTTCAGCAAGAAGTTTTCTACAAAATGAGTGGTGTTTCATTTAATAGCAACCACTATGCTAGGCATACTAACATACTAAAATGCCAGCAGAATAGGCCTAACGGTCTTTCGCATCTGCACGTTTGGTCAGCCCCCACCCTGGGAGCTGACCTTGGTGCCCCCCTCGCCTTCTCTGGCTTCTCCCTTCCCAGTTCCGGATACTCTCGCTGCATTGGATTTTGCTTCCATAACCCTTCCCTTGTACCTGTCCCACCCCCTCTTGAACCCCTCCACTGTCTCTGCCTCCACCAGCCCCCTAGGCAGCGCATTCCATTGCTCCACCACCATCTCAGTGAAGTAGCACCTCCTCCTTTCTCCCCTGAATCTTCCCCCCTCCAGCTTCCACCCATGCCCTCTAGTGGCCCCCTCCTCCTTCCTTCGAAGCACCCTGACTGCTCCTCCCCTATTTACCCCTTCATGTACCTGAAGACCTCTATCATGTCCCCCCGGTCCCTTCTCTCTTCCAATGTGTACATATTTAGCTCTTGAGCCTCTCCTCATAGGTCCTGTCCCCCAAGCCCCAAATCATTTTGGTTTGCCCTTCTCTGGACCCTCTCCAGGAGTTTAATGTCCATCTTTAAGTGTGGCCTCCAAAACTGCACGCAGTACTCGAGGTGCGGCCTCACCAAGCAGTTACACAGAGGAAGCATCACTTCCCTCCTTCTGGAGGTGATCCCCC
Source organism: Neoceratodus forsteri (assembly GCA_016271365.2). Taxonomy (NCBI): domain Eukaryota; kingdom Metazoa; phylum Chordata; order Ceratodontiformes; family Ceratodontidae; genus Neoceratodus; species Neoceratodus forsteri. Next base: position 1,731,982,119 of record CM057456.1, read on the forward strand.
TAGCGATGCATCCCAGCATCCTGTTGGCCTTGGCTGCTGCCCTCCTACAAGTCTCCGAGTTGTTCATCTTGACATCCACCACCAACCCCAGGTCCCTCTCAGCCATCGAGACTTGTAGCATTACCCCCGGTGTACACTTGGCCCGGTTTCTGACCCCAGGTGCAGTACCTTGCATTTCCCTGCATTGAACCTCAGCTTCCACTTTCTAGACCATCTTTCCAGAGCCTCCAGGTCCCACTGTAGGGCCACCCTCCTCCTCCCCATCCACCACCGCCCCCAGTTTTGAGTCATCCGCAAAGAGACTCATCTCACTCCTGATACCTGTCCTTATGTCAGAGACGTAGGCGTTGAACAGGAGGGGCCCAAGGACTGATCCCTGTGGGACCCCACTAATGACCCTCCTTGGGGATGAGACTATCCCGCCAACTACGACCCTCTGGGTCCGGTCCTGGAGCCAATTGCCTATCCATCTGATCATCTGGTTCCCCAACCCCATTTCTCCCAGCTTATCCACCAGGCTCTCGTGAGGAACAAAGTCAAATGCCTTGCTGAAGTCTAGAAAGAGGATGTCCACTGGTCTACCCAGGTCCAAGGCACTCGTCACCCAGTCATAGAACTCCACAAGGTTTGTCTGATACGATTTCCCCCGGGACGAATCCAGGCTGTCTATCGTCCAGGCATCCCCACTTTTCTAGGTCCCCCCCCAGCCGCTACTTGACAATGCCCTCCATCACCTTGCCCACCATCGATGTCAGGCTGACAGGCCTGTAGTTCCCTGCCACCTCCCTTGATCCCCCCTTGTGGATAGGCACTATATGCGCCACCTTCCAGTCCTGGGGCACCCACCCTGTCCTCAGAGAGATGCTGAAAAGCTCTGCCAGGGGTTTCGCCAGGACATCCGCAAGTTCCTTCAGCACTCTGGGATGTAATTTATCCAGCCCCGGTGCTTTCTCTGTCTTAAGGGACCCGAGGGCTTCCCTCACTCTCTCTGTTGTGATTTCCACTTCCGCTACCTCTTCTCCCTGCTTAGCCTTCCCCCCCTCCTGCCAGTGATGCCTCCCCCTCTCCCCAGACCCGCTGATCGTTAAGGGTCCCTCCCTCCTCAGTATCACGGTCTCCTCCCATGTACGATGCAGCACCTTTATTTTCCTTGGTGAAAACTGAGGTGAAGTACCATTTAGCACCTCAGCCTGCTCCCCCGGGTCTTGTACCCATCTCTCCCCTGTTTTAATCCTGCTAATCTGCCCCTTCACCCTTTGTTTTTCCCCAATGTATCTAAAGAACCCTTGTTCCCTCTCCTAATTTCTCTGGCCAGGTTCTGCTTCTTCCTTGCCTTAGCCGCACTCACCACCCTAGTGGCCCTTCTAGCCATCAGCTCATACTCCCCTCGATCCCTTTCACTCCTTGAGCACTTGAATTGCCTATAGGCTGCCTTCTTTCCCCGCACCACCTCCTGGACCTCCCTGGTCCACCAGCAAGGTTTTCGGGCCCTACCGCATTTTCGTCTTACTCTTGCACAGGTGCTGGTAGCATCCTGCACCTTCTCCTGATGATTTCCCACCTACTATCAGCCCATGTCTGACCCAATCCCATCCACATGCTCCTTAAGGATCCTTCCCATTTCCTTAAAATACGCCCTGAAGTCAGTTACCTCCTGCCTTGTGCAGCCTTCTACTCTCCTAGGTCCAGGCAGAACCAGACCGTGGAATGGTCACTCCCTCACAAAGGTGCTCTTACCTCAGGCCCCCAATCTGGTCACCTCTGCCTGACCACATCCAGCACCAAGGCCCCTGGTCGGGTCCCTTCTGCTGAGTTAGAAACACGCCTTGAAAGACATCTAACAACCTCTGTTCCTGGCCACTGAGGATGTCATAGTCTCCCAGTCTGTTCCTGCATGTTTAAGTCCCCCAACACCACCACCCTTCCCTGCCCAGTCTGCAGTGTCTCCCAACATCTGCCACCAGACTCTCCTCCAGCTCCTCCGCCAGTGCAGGGGTCTATACACCACTCCATGTTTACTCTCTGCCCCCTTGTTATCAAGGTGGCCCAAATCGCCTCCATGGTTCCCTCCGCCTCTACTCCCTATGCCAATGCAGTTTTGACTATCATTGCTACCCCCGCCTTTCCTGAACAGTGTAACCCTCCAGGTTCAGGTCCCAGTCGGTTCTGCGGTGGCTCAGGTCTCAGTGACCTACGCCACATCCACCGCTCCCTCAGTTAAGACATACTCTAGGAAAGTTAACAAAAACTCCCAGAAATTATAATTTAAAATAAAGATAAACAGTCAAAACCAAATGTTCCTAGCCGGCCCGCCAGCACAGTGGTAGGGTTACCGCTCGTGGCGCCAGCGACCCGGGTTCGGGAACGGACTCGGGCAGCTGGAAGGCTGGCCGGGAGGAGGAGGAGGATCGAGCACCCAGAGGCTGCTCTCCTCCTCCGGGTGGGGTGGGATGTGGGTCCCGCTCTGATACTGTCACCTGGGAGACCACAGGTGGAGATGCAGCAAGGACCGCATGTAGTAGAGAGGGAGGACGCCTGCCGTGAGCCGGGAGCTGCTAGGCACGCCAGACGCAAGGCTGCCTGTAGGCCTCCTTGTGTGCAGACGCCCTATGGGGATGGGCAAAAGGAAAATACCTCCAGTGCCCCCTGTAGACGGAGCTTCAGGCCCTGATCCCAGGCCCCTGCCGGCATCGGAGACGGATCCCCGACGAAATCACAGATGCTCGGGCGGTGGAAAGGGGGGCCCCACCTCGTACCCGCCTGGGGGTCAAACCAAGGCAGCGTGGGAGGATGATTGCACCCGATGCTGTCAGACGAGCAGGGACGCACAAGGCCGTTGAAGACTCCTGAATTTGAGGAAGTACCGGGTGAGAAGGGGTGTTAAAAAAAAAAAAAAAAAAAAAAAAAAAAATTGTTCCTGCACTAATAGAAAGCATCCCTATTATAATGAAGATATGAATGGTGAGTTGTCGATAAATGATTTATTCACATTGAGTTGTTTGACTGGCACTCACCGTGGCTTACGCCACCGTGAGGTTTCCCAAGGTCAAACAGCACTTGTGTAGATAAATCATTTATCTGACAGCTCACCATTGTATATCCTACACACACATATATGTGCTTTGTATGTGTATATATATATATATATATATATATATATATATATATATATATATAGTATGAACATGTTATCACAGATATAAATTACCACTAAATAAGGCCAAATACATGACGTCATATATCTTCTCATTGGTAGGTATGTTGTAAGTGTTACTCTATACCCCTCCTAGAAATCTCGCCCTCAGACCACAGGAAACTGGTTTGGGCTGCAAAAAGATGGTTCTAATAACCGTATTCTAACAATGGAGTCAGCATAGCAAAAAGCCGACTATGGCAAAAAAGTTACAGCAGTACTTCCAGGGTTCTTGGGGACGTGGGTACCTGCATCCTTTATACACATTTTGTGGGTTAGGGTGCTCTTTTTTTTTTCTCCAAAAGTCCCCGAAATGCTCCTTTCCAGAACCCCAGGAGTCATTGAGAAGTCAGATTCCAGTGCTCAGCTTGTAATGTAAGATTCTGTAAAGCGTGAGCATTCCATTAGTTTCTATGGGCATATTAACTACATTTTTTAATGCCAGAGGACGTACAACATGGCCACTGCTCAACTAACAAAGCCCTTGTTAGTTGAACAGTGGCCGTAATTTGTTTGAATTCACCCTCTGAAACATAAAAAATGTAGTTTAAAGTGCCCCCATAGAAACTAATGAAGCACGCTCTACAGAATCTTACATTACAAGCAGTGCAGGTGTGGGGGCGCGGCTCCCATGTATTCAAATGGGGACCCCTGGAAATTTTCCTGGGATTCCCACTTTTAGGATGTGGACCCACCTTTGTTTTAAAGCCAGTCCCGGGTCCCTAAACAAAAAATCCTACAGAAAGCCCTGACTTCAAGGACACACAGAGAACAGAGTGTGTGTGTGATCAGCAGTTTTGTGAAAGCAGGCAAAACTCAGTAATTTTCCTTCACGCATGCTAAAGCAAGTAATATATGTTAGTGTGTGTTAGTCTATTCCAGTCCTGTTGGATGCAACTGCCATGTCTTAGTATATATACCAAATATAATAAAAGTTAGGGTATATCTACATACGTATATATAAAGATAATGGGTCCAATTTTCAAAGCGCTTAGAATGACACAAGGGACTTGCGTCAAAACACTTGCGCCAGGTCACATGGGGGCTTGTGTCACTGTGGGGCTGCAACCTGCAACATCCCCTTTTTTGGGATTTTGCAAGCCTCATTGTGGACGCAGAAAGGGGCACCACTTAGACCAGCAAGGAGGTGGTCTAACCGGCTTGCACCTGAGGGACAGGGTCAGACAATGGGCTGCCAGGGGCATGAGAAATGGCAAAGGGCAAGTCGGGGGAACAGCTGTGCATAAAGGTAGTGTTGTGGCACCCGGTGGTGTGCGTTTACATTTGTGCTAATGTTGCACGTGTCCAGCAATCCATATAGTAGTGTACTACCGTGTACAGTAACTATTAGTCATACTGTACATACAAACACAGCTGTAATGCAATACATAGGAGGAAGGACAACTGATAATTCTGCATAACACGGCACCATATCAGATGTTATCAGTGGTCCTTCCTCCTATGTGCTGCCTTACAGCTGTGTCTGTATATACTGTATGACTAATAGTTACTGTACACTGTAGTACACTACTATATGGATTGCTGGACATGTGCAACATTAGCACAAATTTAAACGCACCTCTCTGGGTGCCACATCACTACCTTTACATCCCAGTTGTTCCCCCAACTCACCCTATGTCCTTTACTGTACTATTTATGCCCCCTGCCTCCCTCCTGGCAAGCGCTCCCCCAACCATCTTGGCTCCTCTAGAGTTGACCCAGGCGAGGGGAGGGCTGGACCCCTGAAGCAATGCCCACAGGCATGCCAACTGTTTGGTGCAGTTGGCGACTTGCAGAAAACCCGGGGAATTTGGTACAGGGACCCTGATTTTTTGGGTGCAGGGTCCCTGGCACTCATAGAGTTCGCCACAACCCTTACAGCAACACAACTTGCGTCACTCTAAGGGCTCTTTTAAAATCGGGCCCAATTAATGTGTATTACAAAAAATAAGGAAGTACAGTCAGGTGGCTCAGTGGTTAGTGCAATGCAGAAATTGCTAGTCTACAGCTGGAGGCTTCTTCTTTTCTGCAATATAAGCATTGGCAATACAGGCCCTCATTCATCTAGCCAAGGTGGCCTTGGAGGCTTTTTCCCCCCGTTTGGCCACTCCGAAAAGAATGAACAACCTATCTGATTTCCAGAACTCAGCAGTCCATTTAAGGTATGTTCTAATGGTCCGTTGAAAATCTAACCTGTAAAACTCCTCCTTTGTGTGAGTAGGTTGCAGACAGAAAGATGGAAGGGACTTCCTGGTTCACATGAAAGGCTGTGGAGACCTTCGGAATGAAAGACGGGACTGTTCTGAACACCAACTTTTCCTTATGCATGACAAGGTATGGTGCTTGTGGGACAAAGCCTGGAGCTCACCAATCCTCCTGGCTGAGGATATGGCAACTAAGAAACACAACTTGTAAGACAGCACATCCAACGGCACCAACAAAAGTGGTTTAAAAGGCTTCTTAAAAAGAGCATTCAGAACCAGACTCAGATCCCATGGAGGAACGGGGATCAGAACACAGGTCGACTCCTGCCGACAGCCTGCAGAAAATGAATAACCTCCTGGTTAGTCCCTATGGATGACCCCAAAGAAGTCCCAAAGACTGACACCTGACCTTCCAAGGTGCTCAAGGACAAACCTTTCTCCATGCCTTCCTGCAGGAAATTCAAAATCTGTGGAACCATGGCTTTAGAAGGCAGCATATTTTTTTTCTTTGGTCCAAGCCGAAAAGGTGGTCCATATGTGAGCATGAGCTACCAATGTAGAATTCTTCCTGGCAACCATCAGGGTGTCCACCACCTTCTGAGAGAAACCGTGTTGCAGGAGTTTCCTCCTTTCAAGAGCCAGGCTGGGAGCTGCATTGCTACCAGATCTGGATGCAGAATGGGGCCTTGTGAGAGAGGGTCACCCCATACTGGAAGGCAAAATGGTGCACACTGAGCTAGGTTCACTAAGTCCGAGAATCACCTTCTTCTGGGCCACTCCGGAGCTATCAGAAGAAAGCTTCCTCTTGAGTGCCTTATTTTGCATATGACCGTGGGGAGGAGTGGCAGTGGAGGTAAGATATACGCTCTGCCAAAATTCCACGCTTGTGACAGGGAATCTACTGCCGCCACCTGTGGACACTGGTAGTGGATGAAGAACTGTTGAACTTGAGCATTATGGCTGGAGGCAAACAGGTCGATCTGAAGATGGCGAATCTTTGACGCAGAAGGTCGAACACCTCCAGTTTCAACATCCACTCCCCCGGATGCACATTTATGTGGCTTAGCCAGTCAGTATAAATGATCAACCTCCCCACCCAGTGAACTGCTGACAGAGAGAGGATTCTCCTCTGCCCACAGCAGGTGATCGGTGACTTCTTGCAGCATCTCCCTGCTCTTTATGACCCCTTGATTGTTTATCTATGCCACCGTGACAGCACTGTCTGACCTTATTTTCATGGCTTTTGACTGCACCCAACTTTGAAAACGAAGGAGAGTGAGGCACACAGCTCTCATTTGCAGGACGTTTATGTGCAGGTGCTGTTGCTGCGATGACCAAGTCCCCTGAATGGGAATGTGCTCTAGGACTGCCCCCCAATCCGACAGGCTGGCACTGGATGTCACAATCAACTCTGGGGGACTTCCAAGGGAGACCCACTTGGATTCTTCAAACTCACCCACCAACTCAGAGACTGCCAAAGGAGTGATGAAACTGGGATCCTGGCCTAATAATCCTCAGAGGTCGGCTCCCAAGCTGACAGAAACTTGATCTGTAGGGGCCGCATGTGAAGGCAAGCCCACTGAACTAGTTCTATTGCCGACGTCATAAGGCCCAGAATTTGCTGAAAGCTGTGAGCTGAAGCTGACAATTGGCTCCTCAGCCACTGAGCCTCTCTCAACAGGGTCACCCTCCTGGCTGGTGAGAGTAAGACCTTCCCCTCATCCATCTTGAACACCACTTCTAGGTGCACCAGGGTCTGTGACAGCTCCAGAGAATTTTCTCCCAATTCACCACACAGCCGTGGGACTCCAGTGCTGCCAAACTCCTGGTCACTAACTTCCTTCCCAATGCACAGACGGCACTTAGTTGTCCAGGTAGGGAGAGTCATGATGTCCCTTCTGTCGGAGTTCAGCCACTAGGACTATAGGCATCTTTCGAGAAAACCCTGGGGGCTGTTACCAGCCCAAATGGGAGTGCCCTGTACTGGAATTGCTGTCCCAGGACTGTGAATCTGAGGAACCTCTGATGAGACTGTCAGATGGGGATGTGGAGACACGTATTCCCCATATCTGTGGAAGCTAGATAATCCCCTGGCTGGACAGCTTGGATGGTTGAATGCAGAGACTCCATTTTGAAGGTCGTGTGGTGAACAAACTTGTTTTGGTGTTTCAGATCAAGAATAGGTGCAAAACCCCAACTTCTTGGGAACTACAAAATACATCAAGTAGAAACCCTGGCCTTGCTCACTGGGAGACATGGGAACAATCACCCCGATTTGAGTGAGGTGGTCCAGGGTCTGCCACACTGCTCGTCTCTTCATGGGGTTCTCTGGAACAAAATGCCTCTTTGAGGGAATTGTTGAAAATTCTGTTAAACACCGAAAAGCCAGAATTTCCAGACCCCAAGCATCTGATGTTATCTGGGCCCATCTTATGCAAAAATTGTGCAGCTTCCACCAAGGGAAAAGAGGCAGAGATGGGCCTGCTTCCCCTCATTGTGAGGTGCCCGCTTTTTGCCCTGGGCCTCTGTTGTGTCTTCAGAAAAGAGCTCCTTTGCTACTATTGCCCCTGAAATCAGAACAGGCTGCTTTACTCCTCTGGTTCCTGAAGTTCTGAAAGGGATACCGTCTCTGTCCGCTGCCTCCTTGACCTTTTGGAGTTGAACCGGCCTTTTGCTGTTGCTTTGACACTGGAAGGTGGCCCTTTTTATACTGGATATCCTTCAAAATATCATCCAGGTCAGACTCAAACAACAAGCTGCCCTCGAAAGCTAAGTTAAGCAGCTTGGTCTTCAAAGCCTGATCAGCGAGACAATGTGATAAATGAAGTGAGCTGACATGCGTAAGTTCTTTACCATGGCATTACCTTAGAAGGTGGAGGCCAGGGACACCAACTGCAAAATGCTCACCCCCTTCGAATCTAGGGGAACAAAGCTGTCCAGGGTCATAACCCACAAATCTAAGGCTCCGGCAACAATAAAGGAGGCACAGGAGGTGAAGAGGTTTGCACCGTTGGAAGCAAAGGCTCTTCTGCACGAAGCATCCACTCTCTTGTTGTGCGAATCTGCTAAGGCTAAGGACTCTTCAATAGGAATAGTGGTATGCCTGACGGAATTATAGAACCGCCTTATCTGCCAGAGAAAGAGTTTCCCACTTATGGGTATTTTCTTCCAAAAAGGGGAAGCACTGCACTTTTGGCTTCAGCAGCTATTTTCTTTGGTCCACACCTGCCCATTCTTGTTCAATAATCTGGCCACAAGGAGTAACGTTTGGGAAACACTTTGGCATGGAGGAGCATGGACATAATAGACTTGACATTTAGTGCCTTCATGGACTGCATCTCATTCACCTGTAATGTCCCACATGCCTCTGTTATCAGATAGGACAAGGATTTTGTATCAAAGAGGGGAGGGATAGGAATCCTTGTCTTTGGCTCTGTCCACTCCCCTTCCTTCTCCTCCTCAGAGGGTTCATCCTCATCATCATCCAGTAACTTCCTTTGGAGTGGATTTTCCCCAAGATCCCCAAAATCCTCATCCTGACCTTCTATATGGTCAGGATCGGGGTCTGCCTGAAAATCCATCTTAGCAGTCCTGTCCTGCTCAGTTGCAGCTGGGTGTGCCCGTTTGGACCCCTCCCAACCTGAGGGGCCCAGTTTGGGGTCAGCTGTATGTGAGATGGGATGTCCTCTGGAACACTGGGGCCAAAAGCTTTCCTAAGAGCAACAAAAAAGATCTAAGCAATTCTGCTCTGCCACACCAACTGGTACACCAGATGCACCCCCCCCTCAACTCGGAGGTATGACTGGGGAGAACCGTAAGAGATATATTAGCTTGAATAACATGATGGGGACAATAGGAACCTAGAAGAGAGGGCCACATTACCCTTTTGTAGGTCTTACATCTTTCAAAAACTTAGAGGTCTCCGATGAGCCACGGTGCCAAAAGTAAAATGCCCCTGCAGGTGCCAAAGGTTAAAAACCTGAAGTTTTTCTAACAGTAAAAACAGAGAACTACTGATGTGATCCCCACCTCTAATGGTGGGGAGAAAAGTCAAAATCTGAATACAGCACACCACTCAGCCGAGCGGGCTGCCAGGAGAGAAAATGTGAGCATCCAGAAAGAGAAAATGCCTGTGAAAACCAGAGCCGCTGCCTCTAGCACTAGAGAAGTGCAGGCAAGTGCACGCCCATCAAACGGTGCATGTGCGTGATGTTGGCACACTAGAGGGGGGCACACACACAACACAGGCATTTGAATGGGGTGTGGAGGCTAAGGGAGCCTCTGAAGGAAAAAGGGTGCACGCTCAACGGATGGAGCAAGAAGAGGGAAAACAGCAAGAAGCTGCATGGCTCAATGGAGCGTAGGAAAACCTCCCCACAGCCTGAAAAGGAAAAAAAAATCCACTAAATTGCCAAAAAGACTCTTACCCAGAGTCTAGAAGCTCTTGCTCCAGCAATTTTTTTTTTTTAACTGCTGAGGAAACTTAAAGGGGAAATGTCCCTCTGAACAAGTGAGACAGATTAAAGGGGAAATGTCCCCTCAAAGTGAGAACGAAATAAGCACCTGCAGGCAAAACACAACCAGAGATCCCACCCCCCAAAAAAACTGGGGGGAAGGGATACCGATGCTCAAAGACGGAGGGAAACCCCCAAAGAAAAACAGGTACTTATCTGAGACACCTTTTTTTTGTTAAGAAATCAGAAACCTGTTTAAAATATACATCCCTGAACTATGTGGCAGACATGGCCCCCAATCCAAGCACAGGCAGTGGAAATGGGAAGAGCAGGTCTGCCAATTTGAAAGCCGCAGTTTAACAGGCATGATTTTAATTTAGGGATGCTCCCTGTCACTAGGTAACCCCAACCTGCTATGCAGAACTGCAGCCCTAAGAACTAGAAGCCAATTTTTCTTGTTAGTTGTCCCACCTTCAATGGCACAACAAAGACTGGAGAGTTGCTGTGGTCTGGAGTGTTCATGTGCCCAACATTCTAGGCTGATTCCAGCCTTTGGGCTGTGCCAGTTCCCCTAGTAGGGGTGCAGATACCCATCTGTAATGACAATCCATTGACAATGTAGGGCACTACAGAAAAATAAAATAAAAATGTCTTTCCCTGGGACAAACATCTGCTGGTCTGTCGCTGTCACCCTCACAGACCCAGAGAGGCAGTGACAGACACTCAGAGGTAATCGCTCTGTCTTACGTTGACTTTTTTTGGTTAATAAAATGCTGCTGCTCTCCAAAAACTTTTCTGAATAACATGCAGATCTTTAGTATGGAAGCAAACACCAAATCTTCTTTCTATGTCCCTTGCCTGCCCAAGCAGCTTTTCAGAAAACATTTTTTTTTATTTTATTTTGAATATACTATAGTCCCTCTCTAGTAGTCTATATGACTGTGAGACTGAATAGATCCATAAAATAAAGAAAGAGCCCATTTTGGCACAAGCAGCTGCTGGTCTTCTGCTGTCCTTCTGTCTCAGACACTCAGGGTCACTTTATTTCACTCAATCTGTCTGTAAGTTAGGCTTTCTCTTTTTTAAATAAAATGCTGCACTCTCAAAGCTTTTTTTTTTTTTTTTTTTTAACTATACCCCAACAGGAAGTCTTTTTCTCCTCTCAGTCCCCTCACCTGGCCGCCCAACAGATCTTAAAAGAATTGATTTTTTTCAGATATAAACAAAAATAAAGCCAGATTAGCTACTGGTGTTGGAGTCTGTGACAGGCTCTACACAAATAGCTATTTACAAGCTGCTGGTCTGCTGATGACTGTCTAACACATTCACAGATGACAATCCCATTTGTTCCACAGTCATCTCTCTTCTCTGGCCTTTCTTTAAATGCTTGCTTGTTCTCTAAAAGCATTTATCAAAATTGTTTTTTTTTTTTTTTTTAAACAGGATCAGCTCTTAACAGAAGTTTGTTGAAAGGCACAAACATGCTCAATGCTTGCTCCGACAGTGCACCACAACCTACTGAAGGTACTAAAGATTTAAGGAGCAAAACAGAGCCTTAGCTAGGCACAAGGTCCTGTTTTTAAGGGTGACCTGGGAGCACTTTGATGGTTAAATGACTTGCTCAGAGTCACACAGTATGCAAGTGGAGCTTGTGGGAATCAGACCCCAGGTCTGCTGGATGTACCAAGCATGTTCACAACTCATTACTTTAACCTCTAAGATATACTGCCAGCCCTGGTTTAGTTTTGCAGATTTTAATTTCACATGGTAATTAATTCCATGGGTTAACAACGTGTTGGGTGCAGTATTTCTTTCTATTACTGGTTTTCAGTTTTTGTGGTTTAATCTGAAGAGGATGCCCTCGTATACATGTGGCACAGCTTTTGAACTCAACTTGTAATTCATTCATGAGGTAAAAGTCATGGATAGTACATACATCGTCATGATATCTCTGATATATCATGGTATGACCTTCTGTGGTCTCAACTCTGTTACAACGCCGAACCAACAAATGGTGCCTTCGGAGATCCATGCTACAGCTACTGAACGTCCCCCACTGTCACACTTCACAGGGACAGTGCTCTTTTGCTTATCGAGCGCCACTCTGGTTCAATGGCCTCAGCCCCACCATCTCCTCTGCCCCGACAACTGGTATGTTTAAAACTAGAGTCCAGGACTATCTCACTACCAACAGCTCCTGTGACTGCCAAACTTAACCTTGTTTCTTCACTTCCTTGCCTGCTGTAGTGCCCCCCCCCCCACTGGATTCTACCCTCACATCTTGGTATACCCAATGTTGCACTTTTCGCTCTCTCCCACCCTACCATTCCTTCCCTTCCTATGACTCTGACACTTCTTATCTCTTGTCTGTTTTCTTCTGACAAACGCTGCTGGCTGCCTTGCTTACAATGTTACCCTTGAATTGTATTAATCTGTTTGCAATGTTCACATTGTTGTAATGTCTGTCTTGATGTTCCCCATAATTTGTATTTCTCTGACGTGGAACCTTTGTAAAAGAGCCTTGGCTCAAAGGTATTTGTAATCCTAGACTTGATAAATAAAAAAGGAAATAAAAAAAAATCTCTTCTTGCCATCTAGTCTCCAAAGACATAAGGCTAAGATTTTTTAATTTACTGTCGTAAGATTCGTCTTTTAGTTTGCATAGTAATTTTGTGGCACTATGCTAAACTCTTTCCACTCTGAACACATAATTTCTGTTAAGCAACATAGCTGGCTACTGTAGTCCAAGATTGGTCTGGCATAGGTCCTATAAAGAGGTATAATCACCTCTGCCCCATGACTATTGAAATTTTTCCGGATTGTCCATAGGACCTTATTTGCCCAGGCAACTACTGAGGAGCACTGTCCTGACAGAGAGTTTTAGAGATAACCACCTGATCGATTCCTTTTCTTCGTTTACCCATTTTAATACATTATGGCAGCCCCCCTCACTCCTTGCATGCCACATCTTGCAGTGAAGACACTAGAAGCTGGAGAGGAGGTCCCATACAGCAGTCATGCATGCACTGTATTCTGTCAAAAACCTGCGTGTGTGCAGACTGCTTCCAAACTGCCTGTAATTTCTTGCTTGCCCTGCAGGCAGACAAACTGAGGATTCAGTTGCCAAGTCAGAGGTTTTGTTTTCCTCGGCTGCTGGATTCTTTCTGGCCTGCCAATGGGGTTCTGCTTCTGCACAGGACAGCTTGATGCCTATTGCATGTTAATAATTTGTAATATATGGATAAACCTTATAATGCTCCTAAAAACCCATACAAAAAGTTCCCCACAATACCACTGTTCATTTCTCTTAATACTATGGTTGTGATCTCATAATACTGTCACACTGGGATCTCGTAATATGATTGTTATGAGATTTCCAATGATAGTAGAACTATGAAACAGAACTCTTTCCTCCTGCTGCTAATTACTTGTGTTTAGCCCGAGACAGCTTTTATGGTAACCGTCATGTACAGTAAATGTCACTCTCCAGTGATGCCCTCACTAAGCACTGCTCACAAAAATGTGTAAAAACAGTTGGATCCAGAACTCCAGAAAATACTGTGAGGTATGGATAATTTATTCTCCAGTTCTGAAACATGGTGAGTAAAAGAAAATGCATATGTACAAATGTTTTAAATCTGGGAATAAAATTCTCATTCTGAATCGCCAAGTATTATGAAGTACTGTTCCCTGAAGTGTGCAGCTTTTCCAAGTGTTGGGATAAGTATTGGTACTCATTAAAAAAACCTGAAGTGTATTTTTTTAAATTGGTGGCATAAAATAGGCCTTTACCTTATATGGAGCACTGGTTGGATAGAAACATAGAATTTGACGGCAGATAAGGACCGCTTGGCCCACCCAGTCTGCCCATTTCCCTACCTAATGGATAAGCTGCAGATCCTAGTTAACCAGCAGCCTACTTCTTTCTACTCCCACCCCTAAAATTGCCTTATGACTGTCCCATTCATGCTTGAATTCAACCACTGTTTTTGACTCCACAACCTCCTCCGGAAGGCCATTCCATGCATCCACAACCCTTTCTGTGAAAAAATACTCCCTTACATTACCTCTGAGCCACCCCCATCTTCAAATTGTGACCCCTTGTTCTTGCACACCTCATTTTTTGAAAGATGCTACCCTCTTGGACTTTATTGATTCTCCTTGAGGTACTTGAAAGTTTCTATCATGTCCCCCCTCTCCCTCCTTTCCTCGAGGCTGTACATATTAAGCTCCTTTAGTCTCTCTCTCATATGTCTTCTGGTGCAGACCCTGCACCATTTTAGTTGCCCTCCTCTGGACAGCTTCCATCTTGTCTATGTCCTTGCGAGTGGGTCTCCAGAACTGCACACAGTACTCCAGGTGGGGTCTCACCAGCTGTTGTACAGAGGGGTAACAACTTCCTGTTTTTTACTGGTGATGCCTCTCCCTGTGTATCCAGTATCCCCCAGCTCTCCTTACTGCCCTCTCACATTGCTTGCCCACCTTTAAGTCATCTGATATGACTACCCCCAGGTCCCTTTCCATTTTTGTTGTTGTTAGTATCTCACCCCCCATTGTGTACTCTTCCCCTGGGTTTTTGGTTCCCAGGTGCATTACCTTGCACTTCTTAGCATTGAATCTAAGCTGCCAGATACATTTGACCATTCTTCTAACCTTGCTAAGTCCCTTCTCATCCTTTCTACCCCACCTTGTGCATCAACTCTGTTGCAGATCTTTGTGTCATCTGCAAAGAGACATACTTTTCCTTCCAGTTCCTCTGCAATGTTGCTTATAAAGACATTGAAGAGGACCGGTCCTAATACTGAACCCTGCGGTACCCCACTAGTAACCCCGCTTTATTCAGAGTGTACTCCATTTACTATTACCCTCTGTGTCCTATTCTCCAGCCAATTCTTTACCCAGGCTATCATCTTGGGACCCACTCCCAGGCTGGCTAACTTGTATATTAATATTTTGTGTGGGACTGTGTCAAATGCCTTGCTAAAGTCTAGGTAGGTCATGTCCACAGCCAGTGGTGCCGGAACAGTTTGAAAAGTGGTAGGGCCAAGGACGTAAGGAGTAAATTTTCCCCGATTAAATACATTACCATGATAGCAAAAAGTGATAGGGCCACTTATTAAAGGGGTAGGGCCATGGCCCTAGTGGCCCCCCCCTATTCCGGCACCTATGTCCACAGCCCCTCTCTGATCTACTACTTTGGTCACCCAGTCAAAGAAATCTATTAGATTAGGATGCATATATTATTAAAAAAATAATAACTGACTGATGAGGAACTATGTCTCACTTGTTTATAACGCCATCTCGAGGTTCTGGTGACAGAAAATCAGAATCTGTCATGTTATGCCCTTGTAATACATAGTTCCCTATCTATTAATCTGCAGTACTTACTGCAACTTGGCCCGGCGCCGGAAACTAGCTCATCACGTCTTTCCTGGATCCTGGTAAACCTTTTGAAATACATAAATATTAGTACTGTTACTGCACCACTGTCAAGCCTTGTCCCCGATTTATGAGGCAGGAGGTATGACAAGAATCCACTATCAATGATCAAATAATATCGATTTTACTCCCCCGTTGCTTAGCTCTGATTAAATAAATTAATTATTTTCAAATACTATTTGAACAATACCTTGATTTTCCGCTAACAGGTCGGCACACCGCCTCATGAAAGTTTGCAGGTTGAAGCAAGATTTTTTTCTCCAGTGACCTGTTTTCTGTTCAGCCTCTTACACAGCCAGGTTTACGCTGTAGTTTCGGAGGGCAAGTATAACAGACTCGCAGCTCATTCAGGATTGGCTTCATTCCAGAAGGATTGAACTCCACCTGCTATTGGCGAATACATTCCCAACATTCTGTAAGGTCCATTCTGATTGGCCAGTGCCCGCGAGCTACGCCTTGGCCGGTGGTTCAGTTGGGAGTCACCAAGCGGTTTAACGTGATCTTTCATTCCCGGCAGGTTAACCAATGGCGATGAATTGGGGGGGAAACTGTTTATTGTTTGTACACTGGAACTACTTGCGCCTTCCTCGTCTCACTCCAAACATAACCCCTGGTGTCACATTTTGAATGTAAAAGCGAGCCGAGTACGGATTACAATAGTACAGCATTCTCGCGGTCCATGAGAGGATATCCTCAGTGAATTCCCTGGAGTTCTGGAGTGTTTTGTTGGCAAGTAGCGGCGAAACCGAAGAAATAAACTGTCGTTGTGACTAGAGTTGTTGCCTCCGGAGTCGCTGGCCCCGACGTTTAGGAACTCGGCGGCACAGATCTGAACACTTCACAACGGGCGTAATCTACTTTGGCGATTCGTGGAAGAGCCGGTGGCGGGGCCGCTGCTGTGCCTACATTTTCCAATTTTGCCCCTTGAACGCGAGGAGGGGCCAACAACAGCTAACCGCGACGTGACCATCTGCACCGGCCCTTGGGTTGGCTAGTGCCCTGCTGCCGGAATTAGGGAAGAGGGAGTTGCTGCTCGATAGAGACTGAGCGATCGGCGGCTGACTGACGGAGTTTCTGTGGTGAGAATGCAGGCGGGCGCCGGTAGGGCAGAGGCGCTCGCCGCTCATCGCCACCGGATTAATCTCCAGTAATGTAACACAGACAGTGGAGCCGCGCTTCGGGCCTACTGTTCCTCGCACAACTGCAGCACAGTGACCAACAAGCTTTTGGATTTCCATAAATTGCACGGTGTCTGTTAAGCCTGTATTCCCTGCTCAAAATGTAGGTGGAGATGTGAGCTTGAGAAGGAGAACCCGCGGAAGGCGCACACGATTTGGGGAAGAAGACAACCTTATGAGCTCTACTCTGCTGCCCCATTGTATGTCCACTCTGGTGTGTTTCACGATTATATTCTGTTCAGTGGCACAGTTGAGTTATATCAGTTCAATGTATATTTATAGTCCAGTTTACAACAGTGTGTTTAAAATGAAAGAATTGTTGTTGCTCTTACTGAAAAAAAAAATAGCATACCTGCACTTTTTCAAATAACATGATCAGCGTCTTAGTGGGTAAACTTTTGTGTGCTTTTTATGCATTGGAGTTTTACGAAGAAATGCAGATTGTTTGTTTGCTTCATTAAAATGTGGACCCTTATATACGTTTCCTCATGCAATTTATGTTACACACATGGTAGCTGTAGAAAACTGTAAATGCATTGGCACATCAGAGTAAATATGTTGAGCTGAGTGTTGAAACTTTATGACGGCGGCTGTATACGTTGAATAAATTATGTCATTATTATTATTATTACATTTAAATATTGATGGCAGTCTTTACCTCCCTGATCCTTAAAGGCGTATGGCGCTGTTTAGCCAGGGCAGGCTGGGTGCTCGGGTCTGGGATCTCTCATTGATGGTGTGTGGTGTTTATCAGAGCAAAGTTGGGGTGTGCTTTTTTTTGCTTGCTGTCCTTGTGACCATTTGGTACAGTTTACTGACAAGTCACTTGCGATGCATGCAATACACTAAAACTGACAGCCCTCCTTTCCTGTGCTTTTAACTTTTGCAGCGCGTTCAGAGGACCAAGGGAAGAAGGTGGTGAGTTCTGCAGCAGATCATTGGATTTTATTCCCCAGCTCTGCACATGTAGCTGGATTTTTCAATGTGGACTCCTAAGGATCTGTCCATTTGTGATTTGAAATGAAATAATGGCGACACGTTGGCCAGGTCCACCCGAGGAAGATGGGGAGAAAAAACAAGCAGCTGGCTCAGCATCAGATGAGGTAATAAAGAGTAAAAAAAACTTAGTATTGCTCCTGTCAGACCACACGGTGTTTATTATTTGTTCACACAAATCGATGTGTGAGAGGGGGTAGTTGTTTGCATATTGATTTTATGACAACGTTGGTGGGTTAAAATTGGATGAAGCAGGATTACTGGAAGTATTCATACAGTTGGTTGCTTCAAATCAGCTGAGTTGTGACAAGCTTTCAGATTTGTTTGAATACTTGATCAGAAACATTGCATGTTGTAGCTGTCGGTGAGGACCCTATTGCGATGCATTAATTTGATTTTGTACTACCTGCAAAAGTTCAAGTAACATTTTCCTGTTTATATACTGTGCTAAACCCTTCGGTACATATTAACGCACAAATACTCTGTAATTTCGTGTTGCATTGGATGTTGAGTATTGTTTTTTGATTTATGTTGTCTCAAATAATCTCTCTACTCCATATTGTATTAATGCTGCCTTGGTTCTTATTTTAATAATTGTCTCGTTTTATAATGTGTGCTGGTGTATATCTGCATCCCTGGTAACTGGTTCGCTGAAGCCAACGGTACATATGGGTTTCAGTAAGACTTGTACTCTTGAGAATGTCGTCATCCTTCTGATCATTATAATAATGAGTCTCTAGATACTCTGTTTATCTCTCTACTCTCAGCAGATCAGGCATTTACGATATTGTGCTCCTGGAAATATCTGTGTGACCAGCAAGAATAGACACACGAGAGCGCTCACACGAATGGGGGATTAGGGGGTAGAAATAAATTGAGGGAAGACTAAATAGACCAGACGGTCTCCTTCTGCCATCACCTTCTGTGTTTCTATGATTGTGAGACATTACATTTTTAGTGGCTGATTGAAGTCCCAATATGGTATTCCCACCTTATTTGGTGCATGCTTTCAGAACCCTTTTGAACTGTGGTCAAAGGCAATAGGCAAGGTGTATTATTGTGTTTGTTTTTTGTAATGTGCTTTTGTCGTAATGAACACATCAGGCACCTTGACTCAAGTGCATTTATTAAGGAATAATGCAGTATAGAGGAATAATGCAGTACAGAGCATTTAATCTGTACAAAAGGGTAGCTGTTAAAATTGTAAGATCACAGACTAGGCAGGATTGTTGTCAGTTTTGTTAGGTGGGGGCACTCTTTCTTGGGCTAGAAGGTTGTGGATTTCAATTTCTAGTTCAACACTAGGGGTTTGGCTAGAGGTGGGCAAACCAGGGTTATTTCACTTAGAACCAAACCAAGGGTCTGGCTTGACTCTGCAAGCCAAAACAAGAGCCGAACCCTGGCTGCTGCAGGCTGTTTTCTGCATAGGAGTACAACGGTTCAGAGACTACACTGACTGCTCAGGTTGACAAAAATGCTTCATTTGACCATAACTGGCTTGGCTTGACCCTGGTTCTGAATTACTTTTAGAGGTTGAGTTGGGCGGGGTCGAGCACGAAGCTCAAGCAAGGCCTGAGTATGCTCTGGCTTGCTTGGCCTGACATTCAGTACTGACTCTGCAAAGCAGGACTAAGAACCCCTGACTTCCTACTAGCTAAATGGATCAAGCTTTTGAAAGATGGGGGAGAAACAGGTTGGAATATTTTACACAGAGGGTGGGATATTCAGAAGGGTTGAGCATGGCGCAGCTCACTGATGTGCCCTGACGTGATATTAAAAAGGAGAAAGTGCGTGGCACAAATCCCGATGCGGCGCAAGTGGGGGGGAGGGGTGGCGTGCCCATGCATACTCTGCACATCCTGATATTCAGCCTGGGATGTGCTGTGTAGATGCAGGCGCAACCCCTACCTGTGCCACACACAGCTGAGCCAAAAACGAGAGCAACAGCTGGCCACCTGACAGGTGAGCTGCCGTATTGCAGGGCGCAGCACAGCAGCTGCCATCTGTGGGTGGCCACCCGAGCTCCGCGGCACCATCCTCGTGGTAGCTCAACCCCATGCCTGATCGCGGGCATAAGTATTAAGCGATAAATGTCCAGTATCCCTGGTGGTCCAGTGGACTGCTTCCAGCCCCATCGCGGCATAAGAATTGAAATATAATATTCCACCTGCATGCAGATGGGGTCATAATGGCATGCAAATGGCTCCATTTGCATGTGCACCGTTGAATATTGCGGTTGATGCGCCTAGCGCAACGGCACTTGCGCTAGCGTATCCCCATGCCCCTCTCTGGCCACTTGCGCTGATGTAGTGCCACTGCGCCATGCGGTTGGCCACAGAGTGATATTCAGCGGTGCCGAACCATGGCGCAGCCCCATTGAATATCACCCTGTCAGCGCCCTGGCTCATCCCAGTTGTGCTGTGCCCAGGCTTGCACCACAGCCTGGTGCAGTCTGAATATCCCACCCAGAGTTTGCAAGATGGCAGGATGAAATCATTTGAGCAGTTACAAATAGAATTTGGTCTGATGCAGAGGGATCTGTTCATGTACTTTCAAATTAGAGATTTTATAACACAACCAGGAAATCTGAACAAAATAACTCAAAAACACACCTGGAACTATTAAACGTGGCAGAAAATATGGCATGGGAACTAAAACAAAAACATAGAATAACCCAGTTATACTGAGTTCTTACAGAGGATGTAGGAACACAGGACATACAGAGGGTACAAGCAAGATGGGAGTTGGAGCTTGCCACATGAATCAATAGTAAACAGTGGGACCACATCTAGACAAACAATTTTAGGTGGAAGATCGAGATTAGACAGTTCAGTACATCAGACAAATCAGAATATTATGGGACAACTGAAACTGACAGATGCTGGAGGAACTGTGGGCAGAAAGGAACCCCAACTCACATATGTTGGATTTGTTCAGTACTACAGTCATTTTGGAAAGAACTAGCACACATCTGGGCCATCTTTCACCCATTACCTTGGTTAACATTTTAGGGGCTCTGCAGAAAGGGTCACAATGGGGAGATATATTCAACATGTAGGTGGTGGCAGCAGGTATCGCCTTCATGCACAAATGGTTAGCAGACAAACCCCTTCAGTCTCTGAATGGCTAAAAACAATGGAAAGTGTTATGGCATTATTGAGGCTGAAAAAGGAGAAACATAACTCCAGGTGGCTACCACATTACTATATAGTGGAAGAGACCTCCAGGTGGCTACCACATTACCATGTAGTGGACGAGAGAGAGAAATGACCACTGTTCTGGAGCAGATGCTCTAAAATAGTTCAGAGAAAGCAATAAGACCCCATAGAGGGGAGTAGGGGGAAAAGGAGATTTACAGAGGAGAATTCTCGGATAACTTCATTTATGTGGCTTGGGGAAAGTGGAGGGAGAAATTGGAAAAATAAATAAGACCAGTGGAAAGAATCCATGAATAAAGTGTGTGTGTGTGTGTGTGTGTGTGTGTGTGTTGATGTACATCGTTAAAGGGTTATTGGAAGAAAGGCATGTTATAAGGCAGGCCTGGTGCCATGCCGGTGACCCAGGGTTGGGAACGGACTCAGGTTGCCAGAGGGCCGGTGGGGAGAGGAAGGAGTGAGTGTTGTAGGATACTCTCCTTCCTCGGGGAGGTTGGTTAGTGTGGTACGCTGCTTGACTGCTGCCCAGTAATGGCAGCACATGCTTGTCGCCACATAACGGAAGGGGAACCTGCGTTCAAGACTGCAGGGCTGTGTCAGTGGAGATGGAGCTCGGAAATCATGTCCATTGCACATCTGCAGGCCCCAGGGAAGAAAAATTATGGAAAAATATGGAGGCTATGCTTAATGAAGCTCTCCCCGAGAGTAATAATGGCCCGCTCAGTCCTGGGAGGTGGAAATGGGATCATGATGTTCAGTGACTATGGGATGGGCTGATACAGCTGCTCAGCCTGCCAGGGAGCTGAAAAACTTCTATGGGGGAGGGGGAAAAAAAGGGTGTCGTATATAAAAGCAACCACATCAGGGTATTAAATAAGCAGAAGAAATTGATCAGCAGTTTCGCACGCTAAAGTGCTAATCAACTGTGAAAATGCATAGCACTTTAACACAGAATGTTTAGCAAAATTTAAAAAAATATATGTATTGGCCGGCCCTGTGGCACTGGGCTATGGGGAATCACCTGATATGCTGACGAACCAGGTTCGCACCCAAGCTCGGGACGACAGGAGCGGACGCTGGCAGGGAGGGCTCAAAAGCGTCCCTTGGATGCTCTTCTCCCAGGGGGAAGGGTCAAAGAGGCATCGCCCTTTGGTGGCTCATGGCGACAGAGTTCGTTATCACACTTTGCGGCATGTGTGACCACGCAGTGCATGCGTGATCTGCCAGGATGCCGCGGCATGCCACTGAGTGGGCTGGGGAGCAAAAACTGAAAAATGGACATCCAAGCCGTTTGGGTGATGGCTGCCTGTCCTCCTTTCGCCACGATAGCCCAGGAAAGCCATGCTGCGTCCTTGCCGCCCCCGACGAGGTTAGAAAGGATCTGTGGCTCTGGAAAGTCTCCCTCCTGTTCGTGGACCATGGGAGGGGCCCCCTGCTGCTGGAGGGATCGTTGGGTCGGTTAGGGGCAGTACCCGAGGAGCAGCTGATGGGAGGACCGTGGCAGCGGAGGCTTGGCCGCCTGAAGGAGAGTCTACTCGGGCAGGTAGGGGGATTAAAAGATGCAAAAAAATATATATATAAATTCGTTTTGTTTACCATGGCATGAATTCACTGAAAAAATAGTTAGCAGTCTACTGCTTCTCATTTCTGGAAATGGTTAGCAAGCAATACCCCTGTTTTGTGTAGTTTTGCTATGCTTACCAGCTATTAAATATACTGCACATGGTGCATAGAAGCTGTATTAAAAAGGCGGAGATACTGATCAAAACAGCAAACCAAGAGCTTGGACAGTATATTTATTTATATTTGGTAACTGGGTATGTACACTGATCCCTGGAACCGTCTTCAGGCATGACCCAGGCCATGTAGCTGGCACAAACAACACAAGGAAAGAGAACAATACAGCTGGTTCAGCAATACCATACACAGGTAAAAATACAGTTTTTAAGCAACATAAAAGTAATATTATATAATTCATATCATAATATATTACAGCTCTGAGGGGAGGGGGTCCAGATACGTAATGGCCATCTCATGGAGAAAAGAGGTTATGGGGAAATAAGAATTGGTAACTTTTTTGTAATTCTTGACTGCAGTGATCTATGATCCAGGTTGACAGGGTTACAAGCCAGGAACATGTAATTTGGAAAAAGATAAAGTGTATAGAGTTATATCTGTGTCAGACAAGAAATAACATTTTACTTCCCAGATTGTGACTGGCATCTGGAACTACACAGTTCAGACTGATAAGCAACAGGAGTGCAATAACCACACAAACACAAGATGGACTGGCTGGCTAGTGGTGCAGCTTCTAAACTTTATTTGGGCCACAGAGCAGTATTGATAAGACCACGACAGTGTGAGGAAACCAGTCACATGTGCATAATGGTGCATCAGTTCCCCTTCCCTCATATGTAAGAAGTGTGATTTATATACGTACCACACCAGTGATGAATAAACGGGGTAAATAAATCATGTTATAACATGGGTTAAAAGCACCCGGGGTGTTGATTAATCCCCAATAATTGCACACCCTGTCATGGGTTATTGCTTTACTTATAACCTGGGTTAGACGGGTAGTGATTGCTGATTTCAGAGAACCTGCACATGACCATACATTAATCCCTAATACCCACACAGCAAGTTGTGATCTAGTGGCAGCAGCAGATCAATAAGCACTGTGGAACTTGTTGTTCCGTGCAGAACCCAAACGTGAACGGTAGCCACTAGACCAGCCAGAGCAGTGCCAGAGAGTGCACACCAAAGTCCTGCACAGAGTAACTCTGTCCCCTATGCCTTGTGTGAAGAGCAGTCTGTCAGGCATACAATAATTGAGAGAAACAGTCCTCTAACGTGCACCTTGAGAGAGGAGCAAGAGAGGGATAGTGAGCAGCACGTGATGTCCTGTCGCCCGCTCCCTGCAGTTAGAGAGCAAGACTGCAAGCGAGTTCTTCATTCCCACCACCTGGAGAGAGAAAGAGCTCTTTGGGGCTGCTGTGTTCCCTCTATTCCCCAGCCTGCCACACGCAAACAAGGGCAAAGCACTGGAGCATCTGCTAAGTCTCTCTCTGTCTGTCGGATTGACACGGGGACAGTTGTATCAGCAACTGCTGCTGTAGAAGTGGTCATGAATGGAGAGCCCCGCTGCTGTTGTGTTGCACTCCTCTCTTATTAATGTTGCCGCTGCGTGTGTCAAAGCACCATCTGTGTAGTGCACTGTGCCTAACTGCAGCATATCTGTATGCAGTGGCGATTTCCTGTCTCGTTGCTGATCTGTTTTCTCACACTGTACTTACTATTGCTGCACCATTTGAAAAAGCACCCTCTATGTATCACACCGTGCATCACAGTAGCATGTGTAATGTTGATCTGCAGTGCTGATTCCTGTAATGTTGCACCGTGTGTTGATTGTTCTTTGTACGTTTATTGATGTTGTTGGTCGGTAATGATTATAAACAGTGCAACATGTGTCACAACGTCAGTATTGCCCCCATGCTGTCTATAGCATGCATTATTTGTTAGGGACTATATTGCAAGGTGGCAGGATGCACTATTTTTTTGCTCTTTTTTTTTTATTTTAACTTTTATTTTTATTTTTAGGTATCATAGACATGGTATATCTTTTGTCAGATACAGATAGGTACATTCTTTGTTCTGAAGATAGTAGTGAAACAAAGTATAGCAATCCTCTTTATCATCATGACAATTTTTATATCTTCCCCGAACCCTAATACTATATCTAATTTCTTCCTATCCGTTTCCTTCCTTGATCCATTCTATATTATCCCTAAGTTCCAAGATTTCATTCCCCTTCCTTTAGTCTATCTTCTTCCTCTGTGTTCTTTCTTTGTTGCTTCCCCCTTTCTCTCACTCCATTTCAACACTATGTCCTTTGAGATTACCCTATTTTATACCATGTCTGTACTTCTCATATTCCATCTTATGTGTCTTAAAGATACCTTTTTATCTAAGTACTAATCTTTACCTTCCATTTTCATAACGTTTTGCAGGATGTGTCCCCAGGCATTCATTTTCTCCAACCCACCTTGGAATACCCTCCCCCATTTCTTCCACCCCTCCAGTTCACCTCTTACTCATTTGCCTCCTATTTTAATATCCTACCTCTTCCTGTCTCCGTTTCTCTTCACCTAATATCCCTTTTATGTTAGTATTGCTCTAATACCGTCCTTTGTGTGGTTTCTTGAATAAATTTATAATAGGGTAACCATCTGGCATTAAACCTTTCCATCCTTAATTGCACTTTTGCTCCTATACTTTCTAATTGCTTAATCCTTTCCATGTTATGTTTCCAAATCTCCACTGATGGAGAGGACCGCTTAAGCCATCTCTGTGTAATTGCCTTAGTTGCTGCCGCCGCACAGATGTAGAACATATATTTGTAGTCCTTCCTTGACAGATCTACTGGGGGAAGGCCCAAGACCAGATTTTCAAACCAAAGGAGCAGGTGCAAATCAAACATTCTTATTAGAATTTCCTTTATGTCTGCTCAGTATTTTATTAATACTGGACAGCCCCAGAATATGTGAAAGTGTGAGCCTGTTCCCCTGCAACCTCTCCAGCATCTGTCCGAATTCTGTCTCCCGTAATGTTTAGTTAATGTTGGAACTCTGAACAATCTAACATTTACTTTCCATCTAAATTCTCTCCAGTTTTGTAGACTGGTTGTTCTCTGTATGCCCTCCCAGATCCTTTCCCATCTTTCTGGTTGAATCCCATAACCTATCTCCTTTTCCCATTTTGCTTGTATGTTTATTCTGTATTCCCTGCCCTTCCCTTGATATAACAAAGCATACATTTGAGCTACTATCCTTTTTTTATCCTTCAACAACATTTTGTTTTGTATCAGCGCCATCTCCTCCGTTAGGGGGCGTGTCACCTCAGCTACTCCAATTTCCTCCATTATTATATTTCTACATTGGAAATATTTGAATAATTCTTTCTGAGACAACTGAAATTCTTGCTGTAAACTCAGGAAAGACTTCACCACTGTCCCCTCCACTATCTGGGGCAGCTGTAGTATACCTTTCCTGACCCAGCTCTCCAGAGAGATAAAATCATTCATGCCTACTATAGCTGGTATATATTCCAATGGGATTTTCTGCCATACCGGAGCTGTCCCTCCCCACCTCTGTCTGATCTGAAGCCAGACTCTGAGAGTTTGTTTCGTCCAACAATTCCTGACCTCGGTCAGGTTTGTGTCCCTTATAGTCCATGGAAAACCTGCACCCGGCGAGGCTCAAATGGCCCTCCTTTCCATTTCCACCCAGTCCGGGGTTGCGTCCTGTATCAAGAGTTTCAGGGCGGCATCATTTGGGCTGCACAGAAGTAGAATCCGTAAATGGCATCCCCCTCCCCCTTCTTTTCTGGGTATTGACAACAATTGTTGCCTGATTCGTGGCCTTTTCCCCGCCCAGATAAACTTGGCTAATTCTTTCTCTTAAGTCCTTCCAATCTTTACTGGGCATGTCTATCGGAATGGTACTGAAGAGAAACAACCAGCGAGGGAAGATGTTCATCCTGACTGTGTCTATTTTTTGAGTAAGCCCCAATGGTAATAATTTCCACCTCCCAAAATCCTTCTGGATCTGTGCTTTTAGTTTCCCATGATTTATTTTATACAAATTCTTCATTTCATATATGGGATTTTAATTCCTAAATATAATATTGGCCTTTTAGTGTACTTAAATGGTATACTCTTTTTTTAGATCTTGATCCCATACTCCTGAAATTATTCTCATTTCTGTTTTCTCTTGGTTTATTTTATATCCTGACATCTCGCCAAATTTCTGTATCAGGGTTAAAAGATGGGGTATGGCTTGTTTTGGGTTTGACACATAAACTAGTGCGTCATCCGCATAAAGTGATATTTTATTTACTACCCCTTCTACCGTATTACCTGTTATTCTAGGATGTCTCCTTATAGCTTGAGCCAAAGGTTCAATACTGATTGCGAATAATAACGGAGACAAGGGCACCCTTGTCTAGTCCTCTTTGTATCTGGATCTGCGTGAAACTACCCCATTTACCTTCACCCTTGCTGTGGGTCTACTATACAGTAACTTTATCCATTTCAAAACTCATCCCCCAGACCCATCTCCTCAAGACCGCAACAGGAACTGCCAGTTCAGAGGTCAAGCGCCTTCGCATCCAGAAAATGGCCAATCCCTGGTCTTTAAATTCTCTAGCCCCTGTGATGACATTCAACAATCTCCGGATGTTATCTGCTAGATGTCTCTCTGGGATAAAACCTGTTTGATCCGTATGGATTAATTTGGAAATTACATTCTGCAACCTGTTAGCCAAGACTTTGGTCAGAATTT
The DNA here is from genome assembly GCA_016271365.2 of Neoceratodus forsteri. Lineage (NCBI taxonomy): Eukaryota > Metazoa > Chordata > Ceratodontiformes > Ceratodontidae > Neoceratodus > Neoceratodus forsteri. Next base: position 1,732,009,079 of record CM057456.1, read on the forward strand.
TGCAGTCCTGATTGAGAAGGGAGATGGGTCTGTAGGAGGCAGACCTATCCCTTGGCTTCCCTTCTTTTGGAATGACCGTAATGATCGCCGAGTACCATGTTGGGAGGAGGGACTGCTCTTCCAAGCAGTTATTAAAGACCTCTGTCAAGATAGGGGCAATAGTCCCACAGCATTTTATGTAAAATTCACTACTAAACCCATATGGCCCAGGTGCTTTCCCTTGTTTCAGTCCCTTAATTACCTGCATTACTTCTGTCTGAGTAATTTTAGCTCCTAACTCCATCTTCTCTTCTCTGCTTAGTTTTTGCAGTTCAAGATCCTTAAGAAAATGATCCACCTCTTCCTCCATCTGTTCTGAGAGTATTGACTCTGTTTATAATGTCTGATAGTGGTTCCTGAAGGCCTGTGCTATATCCACTGGTTTACTCCTTCTCTCTCCTATTTTCTCATCTAACATACTAAAATGCCAGCAGAATAGGCTTAACGGTCTTTCGTGTCTGTTCGTTTGGTCAGCCCCCACCCTGGGTGCTGACCTTGCTGTCCCCCTCGCCTTCTCTGGCTTCTCCCTTCCCAGTTCCGGATATTCTTGCTGCATTGGATTTTGCTTCCAGAACCCTTCCCCTGTACCTGTCCCACCCACTCTTGAACCCCTCCACTGTCTCTGCCTCCACCAGCCCCCTAGGCAGTGCATTCCATGGCTCCACCACCCTCTCAGTGAAGTAGCACCTCCTCCTTTCTCCCCTGAATCTTCCCCCTCCGGCTTCCACCCATGCCCTCTAGTGGCCCCTTCCTCCTTCCTTGAAGCACCCGACTGTTCCTCCCCTATTTACCCTCTTCCTTATACCTGAAGACCTCTATCATGTCCCCGGTCCTTCTCTCTCCAGTGTGTACATATTTAGCTCTTGAGCCTCTCCTCATGAGGTCCTGTCCCCAAGCCCCAAATCATTTTGGTTGCCCTCCTCTGGACCCTCTCCAGGAGGTTAATGTCCCTCTTTAAGTGTGGTCTCCAAAACTGCGCAGTACTCAAGGTGTCGACCTCACCAAGCAGTTATACAGAGGGAGTATCACTTCCCTCCTTTGGAGGTGATCCCTTAGCGATGCATCCCAGCATCCTGTTGGCCTTGGCTGCTGCCCTCCTACAAGTCTCAGAGTTGTTCATCTTGACATCCACCACCACCCCAGGTCCCTCTCAGCCATCGAGACTTGTAGCATTCCCCCCCCCTCCCCAGGGTGTAAACTTGGCCTGGGTTTCTGGCCCCCAGGTGGAGTACCTTGCATTTCCCTGCATTGAACCTCAGCTTCCACTTTCTAGACCATCTTTCCAGAGCCTCCAGGTCCCACTGTAGGGCCACCTCCCTCCTCCCCATCCACCACCGCCCCAGTTTGAGTCATCTGCAAAGAAACTCATCTCCTCTGATTCCTGTCCTTATGTCAGATACGTGGGCGTTGAACAGAAGGGGCCCAAGGACTGATCCCTGTGGGACCCCACTACGACCCTCCTTGGGATGAGACTATCCCACCAACTATGACCCTCTGGGTCCGGCCCTGGAGCCAATGCCTATCCATCTGATCATCTGGTTCCCCACCCCATTTCTCCCAGCTTATCCAACAGGCCCACGTGAGGAACAGAGTCAAATGCCTTGCTGAAGTCTAAAGAGGACATCCACTGGTCTGCCCAGGTCCAAGGCACTTGTCACCCAGTCATAGAACTCCACCAGGTTTGTCTGACACATTTCCCGGATGAATCCATGTCTATCGTTCAGGCACCCTGACTCTATCCAGGTCCCTCTAGCCTCTCCTTGACAATGCCCTCCATCACCTTGCCCACCACCAATGTCAGGCTGACAGGCCTGTAGTTCCCTGCCACCTCCTTGATCCCCTCTTGTGGATAGGCACTATATGCGCCACCTTCCAGTCTTGGGGCACCCACCCTGTCCTCAGAGAGATGGTGAAAAGCTCTGCTGGGGTTTGCCAGGACATCTGCAAGTTCCTTCAGCACTCTGGATGTAATTTATCCGGCCCGGTGCTTTCTCCGTCTTAAGGGGGCTGAGGGCTTCCTCACTCTCTCTGCTGTGATTTCCACTTCCGGTACCTCTTCTCCTGCTTGCCCTCCCCACCTGCCAGTGATGCCTCCCCTCTCCCCAGACCTGCCGATCGGTAAGGGTCCCCCTCCTCAATATCTCTGTCTCCCATGTATGATGCAGCACCCCCATTTTCCCTGGTGAAAACTGAGGTGAAGTACTCATTTAGTACCTCAGCCTGCTCCCCCGGGTCTTTTGCCCATCTCTCCCCTGATTTAATCCTGCTAATCTGCCCCTTCACCCTTCGTTTTTCCCCAGTGTATCTAAAGAACCCCTTGTTCCGTCTCCTAATTTCTCTGGCCAGGTTCTGCTCCTTCCTTGCCTTAGCCGCCCTCACCACTCTAGTGGCCCTTCTAGCCATCAGCTCATACTCCCCTCGATCCCTTTCACTCCTTGAGCACTTGCATTGCTTATAGGCTGCTTTCTATCACCGCACCACCTCCTGGACCTCCCTGGTCCACCAACAGGGTTTTTGGGCCCTACCGCATTTTCTTCTTACTCTTGCACAGGTGCTGGTAGCATCCTGCACCCCTCTCCTGATGATTTCCCACCTACTATCAGCATCCATGTCTGACCCAATCCCATCCAAATGCTCCTTAAGGATCCTTCCCATTTCCTTAAAATCCGCCCCCTTGAAGTGGGTTACTTCTGTCTTTGTGCAGCCTTCTACCCTTCCTAGGTCCAGGCAGAACCAGACCGTGGCATGGTCACTCCCCGGCAATGGGTCCCTTGCCTCCAGGCCCCCAATCTGGTCACTGTCTGCCAGGACCACATCCAGTACCCGTGCCTCCCTGGTCGGTTTCCTCACCTGCTGAGTTAGGAGCAGCGTCTTGAAAGACATCCAACAATCTCTGTTCCCTGGTCACAGCGGATGTCATAGTCTCCCAGTCTGTTCCTGGCATGTTTAAGTCCCCCAACACCACCACCGTTCCTCTGCCCAGTCTGCAGTGTCTCCTAACATCTGCCACTAGACTGTCCTCCAGCTCCTCTGCCAGGGCAGGGGGTCTATACACCACTCCTATTTTTACTCTCTTGCCCCCCCTTGTTATCAAGGTGACCCAAATCGCCTCCACGGTTCCCTCCGCCTCCTCTACTCCCCCTATGCCAATGCGGTTTTTGACTATCATTGCTACCTCTCCTCCCCTTCCCTCCCCCCTGTCCTTCCTGAACATAGTGTAACCCTCCAGGTTCAGGTCCCAGTCATGTCTAGCAGTGGCCCAAGTCTCAGTGACCGCTGCCACATCCACTGCTCCCTCAGTTAGCATCGCCTGGAGCTCAGGCATTTTAGTGCCCAAGCTCCTGGCATTTAGCAGGACTACCTTCCACCCTTTCCCTATAGTTCCATTTCCCCTGCTCGTGTTCCCATGGGGATTCTGTTTTCCCCTGGTCTGCACTTTGCCAATCAGCCTTTTCCTGCAATCCTCCTGGTCCCCAGGGGGGTGGAGACAGAGTCCCTCCTTTATCGGCACCCCCTTGACAGCCTTTTCTCCCATCCCACCCCCCTTCACAAGTTTAAATCCCACTTTTCACCAATGAACCCCTCTATTTTCAACTTAAGGATTCCCCTCCCCTCCAAATTGAGATGTAGTCTATCTCTAGCATACAACTCCTTATCCTCCCAGGTCTCCCCAGTCCCCCATCAACCCATACCCTCTGGCTCACACCACTCCTGAGCCACTGGTTTATCTCCCTAATTTTGCTTTGTGTTTCTCCACCTAGCCCTTGGCACTGGCAGGATTTCTGAGAAACTGCATCTATGTCAGACAGACCTGCATGAGCTCCTGAATCTTGCCTGTATCTCTGCTCGCTATTTCCCTCAATGTCATTTGTACCCAGGTGGACCAGTATGTCTGGGGAACCCCACAATCCTTTGCCAGCTGATATACCTCGTGCTTAGCCCTGTGCACCGTTAGTCCAGGGAAGCATCTTGTTCTAACTGGCCAGGCTTCTCCCTCCCTATCCCATTTGATACCCCTGATCATAGAATCCCCCAGCAGGAGCACTCTGACCACTCCTTTTCCTCCATTCCCCCTTCATGTCCCTCATCCTTTCTACAGGCCCCTCCACCCAGCTGGCTCCTTGTTCCTCCCCCTATCTGGGTGCCACATGCCACCCCCTCCTTATTTACCATGGCCACCCCCTTCCCTCCAATCCTATGCCTCTCTGCCTCCTGAGTATCCTTCTGTACCTTGCTAATTCCCCCCTCACTGCTCGCAACTGGTCCTTCTCCCCCATCTGCTAAACTAGCCTGGCTCATCCTCCCTTTCTTCCTGTCTCCATTTAGTTCCTCCTTGCTCGTCGTGCTCCCCTGGCCTAAACCCTCAGCTCCCTTTACTGAATCCTCCTTGTAGTTCTGGTCCTTCTCCTTTACCTTTCCTCCCAACTGGTCCTTCTCCTTGCGCTCTTCTCCCTCTTCTCCCTGCCCCTCCTGCTCTGATTCACTGCTCCCCCCATTCTCCTGCATTCCAGGTCCCCCCTGTTCTTCCTGCTGTCTGGCCCCTGCCTCCCACTCCCTTTCCGTCTCTAACCACCCCTGTCGTGGCTACATCACCCCCCTCATCCTTGAGCAGAAGAAGAGAATTGAAGCGGTTACTGAGTGTAAGGTCTGATTCACCTCCCCGCCTTGCTTCCTTCTGTCCAGCCCCGGCCATCTGCCTACTTCCCTGAGAATGTTGTCCCTCTGTCCCCCCTTTGTGAGGGTTCCCACTTACCTGCCTGCTTCCTTGGTAGTGTCCTTTTGGACCCCCCTCTGCCAGTGTCCCTATGTGACCCCTGAGTATTCTCCTGCACTCCTTTCCCTATGCCCCCACCCCCAGTGCTTGGTGCGGCCCTGTGGGAGATTCCCAGCCCCTTCCCCAACCATACCACCCCCTTCCCCAGCTTTCTCCTAATCCCCGCAGCCACCTCCCTAAGCTGTGCCAGCTGGTAACACACTGGGCAACCACCAAACTTCCAAGCCCAGTCCAGTATCATGGCTGCCTCGCACCCTCTACACCCCACCACCCTCCCAAAGATGCTGGCCCTAATGATGTGTGGTTCCATCCCCTTCCAAATAGGTTTCCTTGGGTGAGCCACCAGGTTCCCCCCTAGTCCAAGATACCCCTCCTGCCTAATCAGGTCTCCCACTAATCTTAGAGACAGTCCCACTGTACACCAGTAACCCTGTTACTAGGTGCAGTACAACACATTAAACTTATAAGGGAAATGAACAACTCCCTAAGCTCCTCTCTCCCAGCCTTTAAATCCAACCCCCAGTGGCTAGAACTACATGAGCTGCACCTGCAGCCTTTTCCTCAATTGCAGGGCAGGTGTTTCCCATAAATTGCAGACTTCTGGGGAGGGAGGGTGGGGAGGCGGGTCCTGGGCAGACACCTGACTCGAGAGAGTGTGATCAGCCTGTGTCCCCCTCAAGCCCAGCAGCCAAGAACCAGGCCCAAGCAAATCCCACCAAATAGGTTTTAAATCAGAAGAAATAGGCCTCTACCAGCGCAGCCTGTTACACAGTGAAACATCCACAAATGAGCCCACTTACAGCCACCAAATCAGTTTACAAACATCCAGCAGCCCCAAAACAATACCCTGCTAGCCCTTAGAAGTAAGAAAGAAAAGAACTAACCTACCAAGTAAAATCCACAAGAACCCTGTGAAAACAACAGCAGCAGCTACTGTCCTGGAACACAACTGATCCTGTCCCCTTCCAGTTCTTTCTGAGAAGACAAAGCAGCTAACACCTCAACCTGATTCAGCCTCTGCCTCCAGTCAATTGGCTGAGTGAGACCTGGCCAGACCATTAACACCCTTCCCCCACTTTGTACTAACCTTTACAGCTAATGGAGTCAGCACAAGGAATCAAAATTCAAGTCAAAGCCCCCAAAATATGTTTGCTGCCAAAACAGGTCTCCAATTTAATCAACTTCACTAACAACACATCAAAATAGGCTTGAAATTAACAGATATAGGTCTCAATTCAAATAACCATCTCCAACAAATCCCACCAAATAGGTTTAAATCAGAAGAAATAGGCCTCTACCAGTGCAGCCTGTTACACAGTGAAACATCCACAAAATGAGCCCCACTTACAGCCACCAAATCAGTTTACAAACATCCAGCAGCCCCCAAAACAATACCCTGCTAGCCCCTTAGAAGTAAGAAAGAAAAGAACTAACCTACCAAGTAAAATCCACAGTAACCCTGTGAAAACAACAGCAGCAGCTGCTGTTCTGGAACACAACTGATCCTGTCCCCTTCCAGTTCTTTCTGAACTATTATATTATATTTCTATTATAATACTTTTAATCGTTCGTTTCGCCTCCTGCTGTTTTAGCCTTACCGCCAGGACATGAGCTGCGTTGCGCCCCACCTCTGAATATTTGTATCCCAGCCATCTGATCCATTTCTCTGCCTATTTTTCTTCATATTCACTTAATTCCTTTTTAGCTAATTCCAATTGTTTTAATCTCTCCCCATCCTTTGGATTCTGTTTGTGTTCTCTTTCCCTCTGATGAACCTCCTTCAGAAGTCTTTCCTGAGTGAGACTGGCCAATTTTTTTGTTTCTGGCTGCAATACTTATCAGTTCTCCCCTAACTACCACTTACGCTGTGTCCCATATAATTGTAGGTTGACAGCTTTCATCTCCTTTTGCATAAAAGATTTGGCTAAGTCTCTCTTCTGTCCTCTTAACTGTGGATTTATCAGCCAAAAGGGAGACATTCAGTCTCCAAATCGGGTGTCTCTCCTCCTTCTCTATTATAAGGACCATCTCAACCCGGCGCATGGTCTGAGCTGGTGATCAAATGAATTTGGGCTGCAGCTACCATATACATACATGTCTTTTGGAGGAGCAATAAATCAATCCTAGAATATGATCTCTGAACTGATGAATAATATGTATAATCTCTTGTCCTGGGTAGACGGGATCGCTACACATCAACCAAACTTAGGCTTTTTATCATCCACTAAGCCATTTAGGCGCTTCTCTACTTGTCTGGGGACAGCCTGACGATCTATCTATAAAGGGGCATAACACACTATTAAAGTCCCCCCTATCAATAATCGTCCTTGAGGTAATCTTACCAATTTGTCAATAATTCTTTTAAAAAAACTGCCGCCTTTGATATTTGGAGCATAGAGGTTGACGACATGGAAAGGGACATCCAATACAGTGCCAGATATTCTGACAGATCTCCCCTCATTATCTGTATCTATCTGGTTAACTATGAGGGGGCACTCCCTTTTCACTAGGATTGCCACTCCCGCTTTCCTCCCATCACCACTCGGCGAGGCATAAACTTCCCCCACCCATGTCCGTCTCAGTTTCAAACCCTCTGCTTCCCTTAGGTGCATTTCTTGAATAAGAGCCACATCACATCCCAATCGCTTCAATTCAGCAAAAATTTTCGTTCGCTTAACAGGAGCGTGTATTCCTTTCACATTATATGTTATTATCTTAAGATTAACCATTATTGTGAAATATCCCTTTCCATCTCTTCAACCTCCATTGTAAATCCACTGTGGAACCCCATCCTGCATTTACAAATAAACTTATTAAACCATTGAGTAACCAATGATTAACACATCTCAGGTTTCCCAAACTTTTCAACATCATGGCAGCTGCTTCCCAGAGCTTGCCTCCCTTCTTAAGTCATTCCCCCTTCTTATGCTTCCTAGGTGTGACTGCACGTCTCGACTACTGTCAGCAAATTCCCAGTAGCTCGTATGGGTGGGCTCACTAGCCACTGCCCTGCTTATCCCTTCCCAGGGACTCTCCTTAGTTGGTTAGAGAAACAGCAGCAGTCACCCAATGTAACCACTCCCAGCTAATATTGTATACCAGCCAGGAATGGGTTAGCAGCAGCCCAGGTCCTGCCCCCCAGCACACTTCAGTCTTCTGATCATCCTTTATCTCGTACCATTCTGCAGTCTTTTGCTAAGGAAAAAAAAATAAGAAAGCTACTTGAAGTCTCTTATATGAATGACCAATGTTCGTTTAACCCCCCCAAAAAATAGCTGTCCAGTACAGTTTCTCCTTCACCAGTTTTCAGACCGTCTCTTTTGATTTTCTCTCCGAATTTTTTAACTCTCCTCTCCTTCACCAATGTCCCTCTCACCCTTCCTTTCGTTTCTCTGACTCTTGACTGTCCATCGCATTAAGCATCCTCGTGAGATCTGGCATTAAATATTTAGGCCACGACCCTACTAGGCTCCTCTTCTTTCCTCGATTAACCAGACTCCATGCTCCTTCGATTAGTTTCTGCTCCAACAGGTCACCATCTAAATTTGGAATCACTGTTCCTTTCTCCTTCAGGAATGGGACCGCATCTACCAAAGTCGGGTATATTTTGAACGAGGAGCCCGTAAACACTTTCAGTTTTGCTGGGTAGTTAATCTGGGCTCTGATTTGGTGGTGTTCCTTTAGCTCCTTAATAACTGCTCGAATTTGGTTTTGGCGATATTGAAGTTCTGTTGAGAAATCTTGGTCTAGAAACACTTGTTCCCCTGCAAAAGTAAGATTTTTAAGTCCCCATGCTTCTTTTAATATGTAATCCTTTTCTTGAAAGTTCAGCATTCTCACCACCCAAGACCGGGGTCTGGCCTTTTCATCTGTCGGCTTGGGTCCCAGTGCTCTATGGGCCCTTTCAATTGTGAGGGAGAAGTCCAAGGGTACAGTTATTAGTGATCTCAGTACATGTTGAATAAAGTCTACAGCCGTGGGATAGCCCTCTTCCTCCCCCTCTCTGATCTCATATATTCTGAAATTGTTTCGTCTTGCTCTGTTTTCCGAATCTTCCAACCTAGCATGCATTTGTCTTTCCCTGTGCAGGAGATGTATAATCAGCCTGTCCGTTGCATCTTTATTTTATTTAAACTGCAGTCTTGTCTCTCTGTAGTCTAGGTTATTCGCCGTTCTATCCCTTCAACCTTTTTGTTTATATTTTTGGCTTCCATCTTCAAATTCGCTATTGATGTTTCGATTTTTTTGCACCGATTTAAGAATTTTGGCTACAGCTGTTTCCATTGGTACTTTGGGTTGAGATTCTTCCTCCTCAGAATCGATCGATGACACCGAGGGGGAACGTGTTCTCGACATGGTCGACATGGTTGCTAGGCCTTCTGTGCCCTTATGGAGAGTAAGTTGTTTTAATTTGCTATTTTTCTGGTCTTGCCTCGACCTTTTCGACTTGCTTTGTTTTGCTGACATTAAAACAGCTTCCGATTGATAACTTCAGCACTTTCTTCATCCAAAAGAGGTAGAAAAAGAGTTTTAAACCGCTGGGGAGACTGGAGCTCGTTTCTCTAGGCTGCTACCATCTGGGTGACATCACCGGAAGTCCCTTTTTTTTGCTCTTTAAACAGCAAAAAAAATCAGCTTTGTGTGTAATTTTTTGTTGTTTAAACATAACCCATACTCCAGTGTGTGTGGTTATCGGGCATTAATCAACACCCCGAGTGCTGTGCGGACACTGTGCCTGTGGCCTTGTGCAGTTAGTCTCTGCACAATCCGGAGGTTCAGAGGTGGCTGTAGGTCCAGACAGGCCAATCACATTCAGCAAATCTTCAGGTAGGAGCCTAGTCACAATTCAGTGGCTTACTTCGCTCTCCAAGTTAGGATTCAATCTGAAAAGGCACAAATTCCCTCTCAGGGACAGCAGGCAGACATGCAGGCCAAAACTCAGGCCTTTCCACAGTTCTTCCACGTGAATCCACTATGGATTGCTGCTCGAACTACCTTGAGCTGTTACTTCTTCATTTTCCCAACTTAGATCTAACTGAAATTGCAAGCAGTTTGGGACTTCCCCAAAACCCAAAAGGTTTGGTTGGCTGATCTGCCTGTCACAACAAAGGCTCTCCCTCCAGGTTATTTTAGGTGCCAAAATGCAAAAACTACAATTCCTACAAGTTTTGACCCCACCAAGCCCCTGTAGGCAGGCTCAAGTTTAGAGTCCTAAAAGTACTGATTGGCCTATTTCAGCAGTCCAGGACCAAGATGATGGAAACAAATGGAACTGTCTATGCTGCAAAGAAGGCAGGTTAGAACAAACTGCAATATTATTACTACTCTAACAAATGATCAGCAAACAAGCACATCTTCTGACAGAACTCCTTTTTAGATTAATTATGACTGCAATTCAGACAGCTCTTAAAGAGACAGTACACAGAGGCTATATAGGCACTCTCTGGCAATCACATTTAAACTGCAGAAACGCAGGACACTAGCCTGGCAGTGAGCATTTAGACAAGCTCAAAGAAGACTTTTCGGGAACCCCCATTTGTAGGGAGGGTTACATAATCAATGCGAGAGGGCAGTAGCGAGTGCCAGTAGAATGCTGGGATGCACAGGCAGGGGTATCACGAGCAGGAAGAGGGAAGTGGCGATGCCCCTTTATAAGCAGCTGGTGAGACCACACCTTGATTACGGTGTCCGATTCCGGAGGCCATACCTTACGAGGGACGTGGATAGGATGGAGAGGTCCAGAGGAGGGCAATGAAAATGGTGCAGGGACTTAGCCATTTGACATACGAGGAGAGGCTAAAGGACCTCAAAGTGTACACCCTGGTACAAAGGAGGAAAAGGGGGAACATGGTAGAGACCTTCAGGTTCCAAAAGGGTATAAACCGGGTGCCGGATAGCAGTATTTTCCAGAATAAAAGACACTAAAAAATGAGGGGTCAATGACATGAAGCTAGAAGGGGGTAGATTCAAGGAAAACATTGGGAAATACTTTTTCACAGAAAGAGTGGTAGATAGTTGGAATGCACTCCCTGAGGAGGTGGTGGGGGCTAAGACTGTGACAGGATTCAAAGCTGCATGGGATAGGCACAAGGGAGTTTTAGAGTCGGGGGGTTGGGGGATTACCTGGGACCCCTAGGGTCCTTGGTTAACATGTAAGGTAGTATACTTGGGCTGACTCTGTGGGTCTGGAGGTCCTTATCTACCATCAGTTTCTATGTTTCTGTGTTTCTGCCAGGTCTTATCTGCTCCCATGTTACCCCTGTTGTTTGCCCCCATGGTGAAGTCCACAGGTTGGGGCTATATTCCTTGGGTGCATACTCGGGTTGGTGAGTGCAGGGCTGTGTATATGGAGAAGTGGTCATTTCGCGTGGCGTGGGGTCCACTTTTCATCCGTTCTATCCCTCAAGGTGCAGGTGGCTTGAGTGCACATGCATGCGAATGTGCAAAGCGTGGTTCCAGCCTGCGTTTTCCTTCCCTCTAGCTGCTCCATTGTACTGCTGCCTGTGGTCACCCAGCTGGCTGCCATCCCTGGAGGAGGAGAGCTTCATCTGGGATGCTCATTCCTCCTCCCCCTAAGGCCAGTCCTTGATGACCTGCGCTCATTCCCGAACGCGGGTCACCACTGTCGTGAGCAATAGTGCTACTGTTGTGCCGACAGGCTGGCTTTCAGTTGCGTCCTTTTGAACTTCTGGTGAGTTGCTGACTAAGGGAACATGGGGAGGGTGGAGGGGCTGAGACAGGTCTTGGAATCTTTATTTTTTATTTTTTGTAATATACACGTGCAAGTGGGCAAGCCGGGGGGTGGGGGGGGGGATGGTGCTGGCCTGAGGCAGTTTGCACTATGCCTCGGGCCAGTAAAACAATGTTAACTTTGACCCCCCTGATGACCAATAATTCAGGTAATGCTTTAAAGATCTGTGTATGAAGTGAGATAACGAGGCTGGTTGTTTTATAGCGATTTAATACAAGATGCAACATCAGAGATGGAAGTGAATTTTGTTGTTGTTGTACTTGCACTGTTGTGCAGGTAGGGCACACAGTTGCACACACCAGACTTTGGTTACCTGCTCGGGTCCCAATAATAGAAAAATCTCAAAAAAATCAGCAGCACTTGTACACTGCACGCACAGAATAAATGATAGGTAACTGTGATTTACAAGGGTGTTCTTCTATCGAAGGATTGCGATAACATATAAGATGTGAGTGACCCGTGAATGGTTAGTTTGTCATCAGAACCTCAAGATGGGATTACTAGCTATGTAATTAAAAATCTGTACATCTTTTATTTGATGATGTATAGCAAATCTGTCAAACGGCCCTCTACCTTGGAACAACACTTACCTTGCAGATATTGCGGATTACTGATGACTCTTACTCAACATTGTGAGTTTGGGGACACCAGGTTGCTTGTTACATGCTGAAATGCTTCACTCCGGTACATGCAACTCCCACACCAAGATTAGGTCAAATGAGAGCTGCATTTGTTTGTGTTTCAACAGCCGCTGAGCAGAGTGTATGGAAGGTAATAGTTACAGTTGTGCAGTGCGTTGTGTGTGCTAGGCATTCATGGTTGTGATGTCACACAGGTGACTCACATCACAAGTGTTAATTACAAGACTAGAGTCTATCAACTTGAACTCCTTAACTATACAGTGCTTTCAGAAAGTATTCACCCCCCCTTGGATTTTGTCAGATTTTGTTGTGTTACTACCAGAATGTTTAATGCATTAAAATGATTTTCCCCCTTGATTCACACAGCATACTCAACAATTTAAAGGGGCAAAAATATTTATATTGTGTAACAAAAATTTATGAAACATTAAAAACTGAAATATTCTGTTTACTTAAGTATTTCCCCCTGAGTCAATACTTTGTAGAAGCGCCTTTGGCAGCAATTACAGCTTTGAGTCTTCTTGGGTATGTCTGTATCAGCTTTGCACATCTGGATTTGGGGATTTTCGCCCATTCTTCCTTGCAGATTTGCTCAGGCTCTGTCAAGTTGGATGGGGAACGTCGGTGAACCGCAATCTTTAAGTCTTTCCACAGATTCTCAATGGGATTCAAGTCTGGGCTTTGGCTGGGCCACTCAAGGACATTCACCTTCTTGTTCTGAAGCCACTCCAGTGTTGCTTTGAATGTATGCTTGGGGTCGTTGTCCTGTTGGAATGTAAATCTTCGCCCCAGTCCAAGGTCTACTGCAGACTGATGCAGGTTCTCCTCAAGGATGTGCCTGTATTTGGCTCGTTCATTGTTCCCTCGATCCTGACAAGTACCTCAGTCCCTGCCGCTGAAAAGCATCCCCATAACATGATGCTGCCACCACCATGCTTCATGGTAGGGATGGTGTTACACGGGTGATGAGCTGTGTTTGGTTTGCGCCTGGCATAGCGCTTTGCATTCAGGCCAGAGTATTCAATTTTTGTTTCATCAGACCAGTGAATCTTTTGCCAAATGGTCTCGTAGTCTGCCACGTGCCTTCTTGCAAACTCCAGGCATGCTCTTATGTGGCCTTTTCTCAGGAGTGGCTTCCGTCTAGCCACTCTCCCATAGAGGCTACATCTGTGAAGTGCCGCAGAGATTGTTGTCCTCTGGACAGGTTCTCCCATCTCAGCCATGGAACTCTGTAGTTCTGTCAGGGTGGTCATTGGGTTCTTGGTCACTTCCTGACCAAGGTCCTTCTTGCCCGGTTGCTCAGTTTGGGAGGACGGCCTGCTCTAGGAATAGTCTGGGTGGTTCCGTAATCTTTCCATTTCCTAACGATGGACTTGACTGTGCCCCTGGGAACTTTCAACACTCTAGAAATGCTTTTATACCCCTCCCCAGATCTATGCCTCCTCACAATTGTATCTTGGAGTTCTACGGACAGCTCCTTGGTCTTCATGGTAGAGTTTCTGCTCTGACATGCACTGTTAACAGTGGGACCTTATATAGACAGGTGTATTTCCTCTGAAATCATGTCAACCATTTGAACTGACCACAGGTGGACTCCATTTAAGTTTGAGTGATCTCACAAGGAAATTGTATGCACCCGAGCTCAATTTTGAGTGTCATAGCAAAGGGGGTGAATACTGATCAAATCAAGACATTTCAGGTTTTTATTTTGAATTACATGTACAAAAAATTTCAGAAGTTTCATTCCACTTAGACATTATAGAGTAATTTGTGTAGATACGTAACAAAAAAACCAAACATATAAATGTATTTTAATTTGAGTTTGCAACATCACAAAATGTGACAAAATCCAAGAGGGGCGACTACTTTCTGAAGGCACTGTATACTATAACACAGTCAAAATACAGGTAAAGTACTGATATTTGGTTAAAATGTGACATTCTTCAGAATGTTTTCTTGGCTTGTTGTTAGAAGAAGGAAGTTGTGTTCCTTTAAGTCTGTTACAACCTGGCCAGTTGTACAACTGCTAATTAAACTATTCTGTCTGTTAAGAATTGTATCTATTTATACAACAAGGGTGCACTGATAAATAATGAGATATTTTGGCCTCCATATTCATACAGTCAGTGCAACATTAACCGGGTTAGCTCAGTGCTGACTGAATAGTTCCAGGTGACTGGGCAGGGGCCATATTCAAATGCTGTTGTTGTAACGGGCCTGGTGGTGCTGAGGGTTGAGGTGCTGAAAGCCACACCTTGCGGTATGCCGGCGACCCGGGTTTGAGAACAAGACCGGGCCATCGAGGGTCAGCAGGAGAGGACTAGGATCGAGCGTCCTGAGACTGCTCCTAGTCCTGGGATGGGTGGGGAACTTCACCGTGCTGTAGCGGCCCCTGGGGGCCGCCCGGTTTTCTAGCATCGGTGATAACAGAGGGGCGTGGGACGCCAGCACCTTGTTCCTGGACATCATTGTATGTCAGCTACGCAGCTCTTTGGGTGGGCGGAGCTGGCAGCTGGATGCCCCATACTAAAATGCCAGCAGAATAGGCCTAATGACCTTTCGTGTCTGCTCATTTGCTGTAGTGGGGAGATAAATGCAGTATTGATGGATTTAAAAAAAAAAAAAAAAAAAAGTCCTGTTGTGCCACACTAACCCGACAGTGCACCTATGCAAGTGAGGAATCCCCCATGCATATTGTGTTCAGTGGTATATTCAGTAATGTCGGCAGCGTTAAACAGCCTCTGTCGCAGCACTGTTTAACATTGCCAAAACCATACCCTTCTGCCTAGGCAGTGGTATCCCCCCAACTTGATTGCTTGACCTGCAGTGTGCTTCCCTGTCCCTGGTGGTCTAGTGGTCCCCCCCCCCTGATCTACCTGTCCAGTCATGTTATTTATATTTATTCTACTCCTGGTGGTCTAAAGGCCCACCCCCATACACTTTCACTCAGGACCATCCTCCTTGTACCCCCCTGCCCCAGTTGCCAGTGCTGTGCTGTGGCATTTGAGACAGCTGCCATCACACCCCTCCACTCACCAGCTCGGGGCCGGGGTTGCTGTCTTACTGTCATTATGCAATTGCCAGTATTGTAGAAACAACACTCGTAGCTGGCCCAATGGTGTAGAGGGCTGAGGCACTTCGGCGCCTTACCTCTCTCATGCCAGCGATTCGAGTTTGGGAACGAGCTTGGGTTGCCAGGGATCGGCTGGGTTGGAGGGCTGGGAAAGGATCAAACAGCTGTGTAGCAGCTTTCCTTTCCCAGACTGTGGAGGTAGGTTTCCCTGGCTCTTAGCTGCCACCAGATGGAGACCAGGGTGGTAGTGTGTCATGCCTTGGGGCTTGGGGGGGTTGGTGTTCGGGTGGGTGGAGCGGGTCCACTGGTTCCGGAGTGCATGTGTGCCTCCATGCACATACGATTCCATGGTTGCCTTGGCTCTGGGGAGATAGGCTGGGAGAAATGTAAGAAAAGTCCAGTGTCTCATCATCACCGTACCTGATGGTCCCTGGGCCTTTTGGGTGTTGCACCATGCAGATCCCCACCAAATGGATGATGGGGGAAGCGGCAGACAGGAGTGAGGATGACCGGAGCAAGGACCTGATGAAAGGCGGAGGAGCAAACAGCTATATGAAGGGGGGGAGAAAAATCTATATTTGCAGTCGTGTGATGACAGTCATATGGCAGCTGGTCGAGGTTGTGAATGGAGGACTTTGCTGGTTGAAGTCTCAAATATGGTAGTATAGCATTGGTAACTGGGGGGGTTGGAGGAGGATCCTGAGCAGGTGGGTCTGGTGCTGAGCAGTTGCAATTGAAGGAGCACTAGATAACCAAGAGTGGGATAAATATAAAAAACATGACCTCACCGGTGAACTGTGGGGGGAGGGGGATAGACTGCTAAGATTGGGAATAACAATATGACTAGATGGCCGAGTGAGGGGGGTCAAGGTACTGCTAGGCCACCAGGATAGCGCTATACCATGGCTCGTGGGGAGTGGGGTCCATGCACTCATGCCAATGGATTGTTAGTGCCTTTCATGCCCAGTTGGCTCATTTGCATGATGTGGCTGAATATGGCCCACAGGAGCCCTGGCGCTGTCCCATTTGGGATGTGCTACCGCCATTAGGCTCCACTGTGGGCCACATTCAGTCTGGGGGCCATCAGCGCAGCCCATAGCTACTATGCGCTGCATTGGCACAGCCCCATATTCGACACCGTGCTCTGAGTGTAGTGCATTAATTGTCTGGAAGGGCCATTTGCTAACTGCTGCGCAGTGCTCCTGTCTGCATGGTGCATGTATATGGTTCTGAATATGGCGGCCTAGATACACTGGTTAAATGTAAGGGAATGGGGCTTGTTAGCACAGCAGTAGAATTTGGCTGAACTTATGCATGCAGTGGCTTTTGTGTGTGACATCTGAATAGGCCTTTGTGTTCTCACTATCATAGGAGGAATGAACTGGAGGAGTGTGTGGGGAACTAGGTTCCAGACAGATGGCATGGCCACCTTTGGAGGAGCTTACTCTGCTTGTCTTTAGATGAAGAAAATTCACACCTCTTTGGACTGGTAGGTAGAAAGTTTCCCTGGAGGTCATGTACCTCAGTGGCTCTCCCTCGACTCTTGATGAAACGAGGGGGGAAAAAGTGGAGGTTTGGTAGGGGCCTGTGGGAGTAATTCCAGCCAGAATCTGACATTAGTTGAAATGCACATGGATGGAATGGTAACCTCGATAGGCATTGGGGTTGGAGACCACTGAACAAGAATCTATATTCAGCCACTGAAGGAGAAAACACTAGGGTAAAAAGATGGGATGGGGGAAATAGTACACGCACATGCTTTTCAAGGGTTATTTTTAGCTTCCTTTTCAAAGGTCCCCTTTTTCTTTTCAGTAAAGGGTTTATCTTGCCTGCCCCTATCTGCTGTATAGATTGAAGTGCATTTACATGCTGTTTTTCTTTGAGTTGTAAAGTAAGTTTTATTTTTACTTGGTTGAAGTATCTAGTTGAGTGATCTGCAGTGGAGCAAGTTAAGTCTTGATGGGCTGACCTTTCTGCTCTATCTCATAGTCAAGTGCCTTATGTGTACATTTAGTCTCCAAAGATTGTCTTTCATGTTGAGTGATGGTGACATTGAAATTGAGAGTGTAGGACAGTTTCATGTGGGTTTCCCTTTGTCAGTGGGTTGTTCTGGTTGTCGTAGGCATGATTCATATTAGTTCTGGAAGAGTCATTAGCAATACGTGCTTTAATTTCTCCTGTAAATAGTCAGTCTTGGGCTGGTGTTTTGCACAACTGCTTCTGTACTCCATTTGTGTAGTGGCAGAACAGCAGCCACAGGCATGTATTCTATGTTCTGGTTAAGACAGGTTGAAATAACTACTTGTCTGTCTGTACCAGACACCCACTTTTTTCCCCAGGGACAGGTGGTTTAATTTATCTGTCTGCCCTGGGAGAGACACCAAATGAACATACATTAGGTGGCACTAGCACCCTGGGGATGCTGCTCACCTGTAAGATTGGGCTAATGGATGTCCCAACATCATGATTTTACATTTTGAGGGACAGCCATCCATTCAACCCAAAGTCTTGAGATGGTCTCTTCTGTGTGATTGGTGGTTTCATCAAGCAGCAGAAATGAAAATAGTGCTGTGGTAGGACTAGACTGTGCATGTGTACCACCTTGTCCAGGGTTTTAAATAATTGATTAGCAGTTTTTTTCATGGGACAATGCTAACTGTACAGAAAGGAATTATATAGGTTTTCTAGAAGTGTTATGCTTGTTAAACACAGTGAAGCAAGTGCTATGCATTTTCACAATGTTTTAGCACTTTTATGAGCAAAATGCTAATCAATTTTTGGAGTTAAATAAAACCCTGTTGTCATTGAACATGTGCAGTTGCATGTCTTCCTTTTGCTTTCTGCACTGCATACCTCATTTCTCAGTGTGCTGTACTTGCAGTAGCAGCCCATGACTAGTGCCTGAACGTAGGCAGCAAGTGGTGTTTTGGGGATGCATATTAAAAACCCTTTTCTGGTCTGTCTCCTGATTAAGAGAGCCTGGCTAACTAACAGCCATTGTTGAGGACTAGAAAAATGTATTTGAAAGCCCCTCTTTTTTTGTTCATTTTTTGCACCCCTACTCGACATCCTCCATCAGTCTGAACCCATGCACCCTGACTTACTTCCAGGGTGGGGATGTCATGGGTCTTCCCCTTCCCCTGATGGAGACTGGGTAGGTGTGGCACAGCGAGTGTCAGTTGGTGGTGTGGGGCCTGCGATGTGGGACAGGCGTCCTCTTGTTGTGGTCAGGTGTTGTTTTCTCCTGTGCCTCCCCCCCCCACAGGCGTGGCACACAGTGACGTTGTGGTGGGCATGCTAATATCTGCCCGGCCCCCACACCTTGGGAGTGCTGGCTGTTGGCCTTCCGGCTTCCACCAGGACACTGTCTCTCTCCTCCTCTTCCCGGAAGAGGGAGAGCAGTCTTTAGAACATTCAGTCCTCTTTCTCCTGGTTGGCCCTTTGAAACCCTGGAAACTGGGTCAACGGCATCGCAAGCAGTAGTACTACCGCTGTGCTGCCGGGCTGGTTAGAAAGCACTTTTGAAGGCAGACAGAGAGGGAGACTCAGTACTGCATTTAGAGATTAGGAGAGGAACTTAAAGGGCTGAGATAACCATGTAAAACCCCCTGTCAGGGCAGAAAGTGATCCAAAGACAGGAGATTGGGAGCCTGGTTAAAAGTCCTTGTCAGGGTTACCAAGTAGTGGGAGATTTTTTGTGTGTGTGCGAGCTACACACAGGAGCAGAGGAAGCTGACTGGCTTGTCAAGGCAGAGCAAAAGGGAGTTAACTAAGGGCTTTTGTCAGGGATACTACTGAGCAGGAGTGAAATAAATTAAAAGCTCTTATCAGGACATGAACCAGGGCACACTTGCACTGTTCTTTTTAGGGACACATACCAGCCAGTGCGTATTATTTAGTAGCTTTTTGTAGGGCAATTTACAATGGGTTTCATCAGTTATTAAGTCCTTTTCAGGGCACTGTACCAGCCAGGGGGCACCCTAGTCATAAGTCACTCATATCCAGAACCAGAATGCAAAATTATTAAATAAAAATCAACAGGGCCAGTACAGATTATGTGGGACAGTCCAAATGAATACTGCACGCGTCCCTTGGACAGCCATCCACAAAAAAATAGTTTCTAATTGGGGGCTAAGGATTCACAAACCTTTGTATTGTCTTCCTGGACGGTGGGACAATGATTTTTTTTTTCTTGCAGCTTGAGGAATAGGATAGACAGGGCTTTTAGAAATTAAAGCTTTTGTTTACTAGTATTGAATCTATAAACTAGTTTGACCCTCATGATTTCATATATGTAGTAAGATAGCAGTAGAACCCATTTAAATACACAGTTTTGCAAACGTAGTAATCTTTTTATTTTAAAATGTATGCAATTCCTAGGTTGAGGCCGTAGCTTGGATTGGCGGTTAGACTGGTGGATGGAGGAATGGCCATCATAGTTGATGCTGTATGGCCACTGATTTTTACGGTATGATAATGGCACTCCAGCTTTACAGAACTTGAAGTTCATCTTCCCCCCTAAACTGAGTCAAAATCAGCATTGTATGCACTAAAAATGTAGTACAAAATGGGTGTATTATGCAAATTTGACACCTACTGTGGTTGTAAGTGTGGTGCAAGTAGATCTTTTTGTATGAACAGTTAATACCAAATGGTGTTTTAAAAAAGAAAATTCAGTGGTTTATTCTGTTTTTTTTTCCATTTTCACAGAAAATTGGTGGTCCTAATGCTATTGTCCTTCATGTGGCAGGGTTGGGTGCCTCACAGTGCTAGGAGTATATCAGCGATTCGTAATCGTAAGTAGGAGGGAAACGCCACATAGGCAATGTGTCTGGTGTGTTAGTATCCCTGCACCTTCATGGGAAAGTCAGATGGAGAAATGGTAGAAAATGATTAGCTCTGTTTGGGCAACTGACACTTCACTCTGTGCCCATGTCGGTAGACATTTCTCCTCACTAGGTAGCTGGATTAGTAGGGAAGTACCTGCCATAGAGCCAGAAATTGATGGGTGTGGGGACGCAGTGGGCTAATCGAGTAGCGATACAGTTTGTCAGTAAAGTAGTTGAGTACTTTCTTAGCTGCAGGTGACAGCTGGAGGAGGTCATTACTTAAAATTATCCAATGGCAAGAAAGAATCCTGGACTCTGGTCAGTGTATGCTTGAGACAATGATGTTATTACACAACAATATCACTGTGGATGATGATATCGCTTTGCTCATTTTATGCTAAGAAACAGATATACTACCACACTAAAAATCTACTAAAAACATTTTTTTTTAATTTTTTATTTTGTATAACAAGAAGCCATTGTAGAATAGCAATACGGCATTCCTGTGTGTGTGTGTGTGTGTGTGTGTGTGTGTAATAACATCGCTCCTGGGGTGGTGGAAGCACTCGAAGTGATGTTATTACACGATAACACACACCCTGTTGTGCCTTATTGCTTAAACATATTTAGGGAATTGCGTAGATTATCGGACAGGCATAGGAGGCTTGCCATAAAAGTTTCCTGAATACAATGCTGTTTTGGTCCGTGCCTCCATTCCGTTATTTTAAAATATGAGTAGGGGGCTTTGCCTCACCCACCCCTTTAAAAAAAAAAGAGGTGGGGCAAAGCCCACCAACTCAAACTGTGTTAACAGAATGGGAGATTTGGCCAAGTGCTTGTACCTGCTGTCAATTGTGGTTTGACAGTTTTGACTTTGGGGGTTCACCCCGCCCCTTGTCTTTTTAAAGGGGTTGTAGGGTGAAGCCCCAAACTCAAACTAATAAAAAGTAATGGAGCGATTTGCTCAAGTAGCTTAACTTGAGCGCTGTGCTAATAGCGTAGGTCCTAGGCATGTCCGATAATCTAACACAGTTGCCCTTATATACTTAGTTGGATTTTTGTAAAGCATGTAGGCTCACTGAGACTAAAAGTCCCTTTTTCAGGAGTGGCTCAAAATGAATTATATTCATCAGTCATTTATAAATACAGGTAATCCATGATAACAAAATGTAGACAGCAGTGAGAAATAGGAGTACAACCAGTATTAGCAAACAATTTACAATCATTACAAAGTTAACATATTGACAGCCTTAAACTATACAGACTTTAACCAGAGAAATCTGGAAGGAAGTGGAAAAAAGTATATCATAATTTAGGGTTTTTTTTGTTGTAGCAAGTAGGGTGGTTGTTTGAAACATGGGTCCTGCAGTTCAGAACAGGCTATGTTTATCGCAGCATTTTGACTTTAGTTTCATTTTTTGTTGTTGAGAATTTCATGCATACTGTATCACTTGATACAAAATGTCTTGGAATATACAGCAGTACAGAACTTTGAATTCTGTCTCCTAAAGCTGGTCTCCGGGCTCATCACTTCTGGGAAGTCCTTCCTGGAACCACGTGACTGGCAGGAAGCAAACAGACTTCCACAGGACAACACACCCTCCTACTCGTTTCCTCCAGACATCACTTTACTTCCTACCTGTCTAGTGGTAGGAGCTCTGCAGGACCTCTGTTACAGAAGTGACAGAGCTGAAGACTTCATCTGTGAGTGTGCATATCTTTTCTATTTTTGGACAAATTCAGCAGCGCTATCGATCGCTAGCTCAGGGCCCCAATCTCAGCCTTGCAAGCTGCACAGACGGGCTCCCTCTTGCATCCCTGTGCTCCTGAAGCAATGAGCCCTACTTCCACGCTAGGAGCCCCCGACACAGTCACGGAGCAACGAGGAGTCAGTCACGACCTTCTTGGGGGTTGGGGCCAGCGGATTAGCACTAATTCAGCCCAGGGCTGTGCAGCACTCAGGGTTCCCAGTAGTTTTCTTCGCAGCAGCCTCCTCATTGACGAGCCCCCAAGGAATTTTGACTCGATGGTGTCGGACGCCTAGAGCTTTCTCTCCCGTTGATGGTCACTGAAGGCTTAGGCTGTTGACGCATCTGCCGGTTGGAGAGCTGCATGGTCTTGTTGGGCTCTCTGACGCGGGGCAACTAACGTTCGAGCATTCATGCTCTTTTTGCAGGTGGAGAGGCAGGCCATTTGGAGCGGAAGAGGGGGCAGAGCATTGCGCTGCTCGTCGACGAGCATCGCTTGATCAGCTCGTTGATGGAACATTTCAGGGGGTATCTAGGCATTGAAGGACTTCGATTAAACACAGTTTTCAAGCTTGGGATCAGAATACAATAAAAATAGTGAACGTGTCCTCAGCAAAATCGGACAGGCCCCCCAGAGGCAGAAAGTGCGACAAGTGCAGAACACACATGCTGGCCACATTCGCAGGGTCTTTGTGTGTCAAATCTGACAGCGCAACGTCACCAGCCTTGGACAAGGTGGACAAGGCATCCACCTCCGAATCTCGAGATCTACAAAACCAGTCCATGGGTCGGGGCAATCTTCCACCTCAGAGGGGTGCCGCCACTCGGCTAGGGCGCTAGCCCTGGACCTAATAGAGAAACTGAACAGGGCCTTCGCCCTCACCCCCTCATATTTTGACATCCTTCAGCAGTCTCTGGAGCCCAGGACCCATGGAAAAGCCACCTGCAAGCACACACCCTTCCCATCCTTAGACGAGGATGCTTCCCACTCCTCATGACGCAACAGGAGGAGGAAGAGGCCCAGATCTAGGAGTAGATCCAGATCTAGGGATGCCACCCATGAGAAGCACAGATGGGACAGGTTGCCCTCAGGGTCCAGCTATTCATCTCCAGAGGAAGAGGAACTACCAAACTCGGAGTCTGACTTGGACTCCTCCTCAGCCAGAAACTTTGATTTGGACGACCTAGATTTTTTTATTAAACAGGTGTCAAATGAGATCCACCTGAGTCCATCTTCTCCAGAACCCAAGCGAGCGAAGCCAGCGTTCAGGCTCTCGTCTGCTTCAAAGCCAACGACTGCTTTCCTCATCCTTCCGGACATAGAGGACCTCTTAAAGGAAGAATGGCAGGGACCAGAGCATTCTTACCACGTTCCTCGCCGCCTAACCAAACTACTGAAATTTGATGACAAACCTTAGGAGAGATGGCTAGACTGTCCCATGATAGACCCTCTAATCTCAAACCTCATTAAAAAGATGGTTATCTCAGCAGAGAGTGGAGCCTCCCTGAGGGACCTAGTGGATCGGAAAGTGGACACCTCTCTAAAGAAAGCCTTTCAGTCCACCGCAGTCTCTCTCAAGGCAGCTACAGCTAACCTCTTATCAGCTCGGGCTGCTGTCTCCTGGACCACTGAACTGTCATTCCAGCTCGCTGATGAGCCAGAGAAGAATAAATCCATTTTACAGCACCTGCAGCTAATGGGGCTAGCTTCGGCCTACTCAGCTGATGTATCTGGGGAGGCAGTCAGTTGTGTTTTGCCAGACCTCAGCTCAGTGCATCTTGTTGCTATAGGCATGGTAGGCAGATGCCTCCTTGAAGATGCATTTGGTAAATGCCCCTTACGAAGGAAGCCTTCTTTTCGGGTCAGCTCTAAAGGAGGTGGTCAAGGAATCTGGGGAAACAGCAAAAGTACAAATGCCACAGTCACAGGGAAGAGACAGGCCCTGGACTTCGGGATCCAGACAGAATTTTCATGCCCAAAATAATTCCGAGGTCAGAATAAGTCATTTGCAGGCAAATGATTCTGGTTCGCCTTACGCAAGCAACGCAGTTTCCTCTGGTAGGGGGGGCTCCTGTGAGGTGCCGGGGCGACCCCAAAATCACAGCACGTACTCATGGACCCATCCTCATATAGTGGGCAGGCTTTCTAGCTTTTCCGAGGAATTGGTCCACACCACCACTGACGAGTGGGTGTTCGATGTAATTTGCGAGGGTTACTTCATCGAGTTTCACTCCAGGCCCCCCCCTGCCCCACATAGTGCCCTCGCCAGTCTCAAACAACCCAGTAGAAAGAGTGGTAATCCTGCAAGCGATTACAGATCTTATACAGGTAGCAGCGATCGAACAAGTTCCCGTTCAGGAAAGGAATAGAGGCGTGTACTCCCTATTCTTCATAGTGCCAAAACGCTCTGTAGGTTTCCGGCCAGTGTTAGACCTCAAGTTTCTAAATGGTTTTGTTCGCCACAGGACATTCAAGATGGAGACTCTCCATCCATCATTCGAGAAATCCATCAGGGGGATTTTTTGACCTTAGTAGATTTACAAGATGCTTATCTGCATATCCCCATCTGGAAGGCACACTGGCAATTCCTTGGGTTCAAAGTGGAAGATCACCACTTTCAGGTCACAGCGCTGATCTTCGTCCTGTCCACAGTCCCCAGGGTCTTCTCCAAAGTCCATGTGGCAGTGGTTGCTCGACTCAGAATGCAAGGGCTCCAGCTCTTCCCATTCCTGGACGACATTCTCATCAGAGCATCGCTGTATGATCAAGCAGTCCAGGCAGTGGCAGAGGTCACTTTGCCTTTCCTGTCTGGGGTTCGTAATCAACCAGAAGAAGAGCTCCATGTGACTGTCACAGTCTCTGAATCATCTAGGGGTGAATATCAACACAATCCAGAACAATCTTTTTCCCACATAGTCGAAATTCATGGAACTGAGGGCACTTATCAGCAAATTCCAAGTAGCCCAATCACTGCCAGCTCACTCCTTCATGCAACTCATAGGGGCGATGGTTTCCCTGGCAGACTCTGTTCCCTGGGCGCTAGTCCACATGTGTCCTCACCAATCGGGCCTCCTCCAGCAATAGTCCCAATTAAGGGGTACAACAGACCAGGGGATTTGGATATCTCGCCAGGTAAAAAATTCCCTTCTATGGTGGACTCTGCATGGCAACATCATGAGGGTTCTCAAACTGGGACACCCTTACCAGATGAGAGTCACCACTGATGCCAGCCTCCGGAGTGGGGGGGGGCACATTCGGAACAACTCTCTGCACAGGGCAAGTGGTCACTGGTGGAGTCTCACTACAGCATCAATGTCCCCGTCTGGAAACTTTGACCTGGAGGACCTAGAGATTTTTATCAAGAAGGTCACAGCTGAAATTCATCTCAGTTCTTCCCCAGTGGCTCCAGCACAGCCAAAACTGGCCTTTCTCCTGGCATCTGCCATGAAACTAGCCACAGCCTTCCCTATTCCTCCAGTCATAGAGGATTTGCTAAAAGAGGAATGGCAAGGTCCAGAACACAACAATCCAGTGCCTTGGTGGATCTCTAAGCTTCTCAAGTGTGACAAGAAACACTCTGAAAAGTGGCTAGACTGCCCCAGAATTGACCCTCTGATTTGAAACCTCACCAAGAAGATGGTCATCCCAGCCGAGGGAGGAGCATCACTCAGGGGCCCAGTGGATGGGAAAGTGGTTGCCTCACTCAAGAAGGCTTTCAAGCATCAGCAATGTCTCTCAAGGTGGCAACTGCCAATCTTTCAGCCAGAGTCGCCCTGTCCTGGGCCTCGGAATTAACTTTTCAATTAGCTGAGGACCCAGAGAAGAACAAGGATATTATTCGTCAGCTGCAGTTAATGGGTTTGGCATCTGCTTATGCAGCAGACTTATCCGAGGAGGTGGTCAGGTGCGCCGCTCGGACCGTGTTTTATCAAACTTTGGCTCGCTGCAACCTCTGGCTTTGGGTCTGGCAAGCAAATGCCTCTTCAAAGAGCCATTTAGTAAATGCCCCCTATGAAGGAAATCTCCTATTTGGCTTGGCTCTGAAGGAGATGGTGGAGGAATCCAGGGGGACAGCTAAAGTGCATATGCCTCAGTCAAGAGGCTGCTGCAAATCATGGTCCTCCGGCCCCAGATGCAATGAAGCTATCCAGGCCCATCCTCGAATAGAGGGAAGACTTTCAGAATTTCTTGAGGAATGGGTCCAAACCACGTCGGACATAGCTGTCCTAGACAGCATCATCAGCAAGGGTTACCTAAAAGAATTCAAATCCAAGCCCCCACTGCCTCATGTGGTGCCCTCCCCTATTTTGGGCTGCCTGTCCAAAAGACGGAAGATGTTACAGGTTATTGCAGACCTTCTTCAAGCAGGGGTTATAGAGCAAGTTACCCCCACAGAGATCAATCGGGGGGGTCAACTCCCTATTTCTTCATCATGCCAAAATGCACAGGGGGATTTTGACCAGTTCTAGACCTCAAATTCCTGAATCATTTTGTCCGCAGCAGACCCTTCAAGATGGAAACCTTGTCATCAGGGAGTTGCAACAAGGGGATTTTGTGGCATCCATCGATCTGCAAGGTGCCTATTTGCATATTCCCATTCAGGAACTACACAGGCAATATTTCAGGTTCAAGGTGGGGTAACAGCACTTCGAATTCAAAACACTGCCATTTGGGCTTTCTTCAGCCTGAAGGACATTCTCCAAGGTGGTAGTAGTGGTCATAACTCACCTTCAGAAATGAGGGATACAACTTTTCCCTTACTTGGATGATATTTTCAAGGCCCCGCAGCTCGACCAAGCAGTACTAGCAGTGGCAGAGGTAGTCTGGTGTGTGTCGGGCCACGGTTTTGCCATCAACTGGGGGAAAGTTTCCTAACTCCAAGCCAGACCTTGAACCACTTCGTGGCAGATTTCATGACATAAGCCAACAAGGTCTCTCTCTCCCCGGAAGAAAAATTCAGGGACCTGCTGACGCCATCAGAAAGTTTCACACATCTCCTCAGCTGCCGGTTCACCCCTTCATGCAGCTAATTGGGACTCTAGTATCGCTAATCACTGGCGGATTCAGTCCCTTGGGCTCTAGTCCACATGAGGCCCATTCAAGCACACTTGCTCAGGCTGTGGTCCCAGTCCAGACACAGCCAGCACCAACTGATCCCAATTTCTCAATAGATAAAAACTTCCCTCCAGTGGTGGACTCTGAGGACAAATGTCATGAGGGGTTGCAAGTTGCGCCATCCACACCAAATCTGAATCACGACTGATGCCAGCTTCAGGTACTGGGGAGCTCACCTGCATCAGCTGTCAGCTCAGGGCAAGTGGTCACCATTAGAAATAAGGTACCGCATAAACATCCTCGCAATGAGAGCACTACACCTAGCCCTGTAACACTTTGAACAGAAAGTCTTCAATCAGGACATTCTGATTATAACAGACAATCGGACAATGATGGCATACATCAACCATCAGGGCGGAGCAAGAAGCTCAGAAATTCCACGGGAGTTCCTGCATCTCTTTCAGTGGGCTGAGCACCAACTGGCAAGCATAAGGGCCGTGTACATTCCAGGCAGGGAAGTGTCACAGCGGACTGGCTCAGTCGAAGAAATGTTCTACCAGGGGAATGGGAGCTGAAGGACAGTGTGGTGAGGCAGTCCTCCTAAATCTTTTCGCCTGCCGGCAATACTCTAAGGTAAAGCAATTCTGCTCCCTGGCGAAGGATGAACTAGCGGTGGCTCAGGATGCCTTTTCTCTAGACTGGGGTCAGTTCAGTCTCCTGTATGATTTTCCTCCAGTACTGCTTCTGTCCAGATTCCTCCACAAAGTGGCTTTGGACTGGGCAGAACTGATTCTAGTTGTTCCTCGATGGCCTAGTCGCTCATGGTTTCTGCTTCTCATTCATTTTTCAAGGCGGCCACCTCTAGCCTTTCAGATCAGCCCGGACCTTCTCCATCAAGGTCCGGTACTGCAACCCCAGTCTGAGCAACCTCTCCCTCTTGACCTGGAGATTGAGTGGGAAACTGTCAAGGAACTAGGCTTCACAGCTCCTGTTATTGAAATGATGGTGAACGTACGTCGTCCTGTCTTCTTCTAATGTTATTACAGAATTTGGAAGAAATTCTTGTTCTGGCTTCAATCCAAACACATACAGAACCAGCCAGTATCATTGCCTGTACTACTGCAGTTCCTTTAAGATGGGTTTGACAAAGGTCTGCAGCCAGCCGCCTTAAGGGTTCAGGTTTCTGCGCTTGGGGTGCTCTTTTTGGTGGAGTCAGGCAAATCATTGGGTTCACATCCCCATGTCAGGAGGTTTCTGAGGGCAGCAACATTAAAATGCCCTTGAATCAAGCCAATGGTACCACCTTGGAGGCTTAATCTGGTTCTCAAAGCTTTGACCAAGGCTCTGTCAAGGAGACATTCCTCACGCATCTCACAATGAAGGTCACCTTTCTAATGGCTATTACTTCAGCCAGGAGAATCAGCGAGCCAGGAGCCTTGTCCATCAAAGAGCTGTGTACTGTGTTTCATCAGGACTTTGTGGTGCTCTGAACAAATTCAGGTTTTTTTCCAAAAGTTATGCCTCCTTTCTATTGCAACCAGGAGTTGCCTTCCTTCTGCCCACACCCAAAAAATGAAAAGGAAAGGAAATTTCACACGCTAGATCCAAGACGAGAGGTGAAAATGTATATCAAAAGAATGGATTCTATTTGAAAAACTTCCAGTTTTTTCATTCTAACTACAGGTCAAAATATGAGTAAAAAAGCTTTGAAGGACTCTATAGCCAGATGGATCTGTTCTGTCATCACCAATGCTTATAATCAGGCTGGAGTAACCGTTCCTGGCCCAGCGAAAGCCCATTCTACCTGAGCTATGGCCACCTTGTGGGCAGACTTCAGAGAAGCATCTCCAGCAGACCTCTGCAAGAATGCCACTTGGTTTTCCATTCACACATTCACAAACTTTTACAAACTGGATGTGACGACTTCGGCGGAGGTGTCCTTTGGCCGCTGAGTTCTTCAGGTGGTGGTGGACCCTTAAGGTCAATTACATTCTTCCCACACAGGATATCTGGGGATGTACTGCATTTGTATATCCCATCTGTATGGAAGCCCGGAGACCAGCTTAGAAGAGAGAAAATTAAATTTAAATGCCTGTAAATTTTCTTTCTCAGACAGCTGTTCTCCGGGCTTCTGCGTCCCTCCCAGAATGTGTAAAGTTGGCCAATTGGCCATGAATGGCTTAATTTTCTTGTTTTTTGTTTCCAAGTTCATATCGTATTGCCACATTTGGACTACTTTTGGAAGAACTGGTGGAAACAGGAAATGGAGGGCTGGATATCCCCAGCTGCAGATCTTCGTTCCTGCCTGCATATCTGCATCAGGAGGCGCAGCCCATCTGTATGGAAGCCTGGAGACCAGCTGTCAGAGAAAGAAAATTTACAGGTATTTAAATTTTGTTTTTTATTTACTATATATTGTACCCATCCCCTCGGGCTCTAAGTGTCTTTCTTACAACATACAGTAAATATCAGAAAGAGAACAAGCTGGCCCGGAGGTGCTGAGGGTTGAGGCACTGGATGCCACACCTTGCTTCACACCAGCGACCCGGGTTCGGGAACAGACTCTGGCCACGGGGGTCAGCAGGGGAGGAGAGGGATTGAGCATTTGAGGGACTGCTCTCCTTCTCCGGGGGAGGGGGGAACTCCAGTGTCGGCATGCTTCTGCCCCTATCAGAGGCTGGTGGTGGTGCGCCGCTGCTGAACACAACAGTGGCTGAGATGGGGTAGTCGACGGGAGGAGCGCATGCGTGTGTGCTTTCTCCACTGGCGTCATTGCATGCCCCACTCACGCAGGGGAGAACAGGGAAACGTCAACCCAGGTTGTGCAATGCATGGCTGGCCCAACGGCTCCTGCCTAGGGGCATTGCTGAACTGGATCCGACTTGGTGGAGAGAAGAGGGGGCTACCACCACCATGCTGCGGGGGGCAAGCCATGGGAGAAGATGGCGAGGGACCTATGTAAGCCATGAGACTGACCGGATGGTGGCTGGAGCAGGGGCAGCGCAGATGAAGTGGCCGACTGAGAGCCAGGTAGGAGAAAGAGACTAACAAAAAAAAAAAAAAAAAGAAACATAGACTTTGACAGCAGATAAGGACCACTTGGCCCACCCAGTCTGCCCATTTCTCTACCTACTGGATAAGCTGCAGATTTTAGTTAACCAACAGCCTACTTCCTGCCACCCCCCCCCCCACTATAATTGCTTTATGTCTGTCCCATGCATGTTTGAATTCCTCCAATGTTTTAGACCCCACAGCCTCTCCAGGAAGGCGGTTCCATGCATCCACCACTCTCTGTGAAAAATATTCCTCACATTACCCCTGAACCGTCCCCTCTATCTTTAAATTGTGCCCCCTTGTTCTTACACATCTCTTTTTCTGAAAGATGCTACCCTCCTGGACTTTGTTGATTCCCTTGAGGTACTTGAATGTTTCTATCATGTCCCCCATCCCTCCTTTCATCAAGGGTATACATATTAAGCTCTGTCAGTCTCTCTTCATATGGTTTCTGATGCAGACCCTGCACCATTTTAGTTGCCTCCTCTGGACTGCTTCCATCCTGTCTATGTCCTTGCGTAGATGAGGTCTCCAAAACTGCACACAGTACTCCAGATGGGGTCTCACCAACTGTCTGTACAGAGGGATAACCACTTCCCTTTTTCTACTTGTGATGGCCCTTCCTATGCATCACAGTATCCCTCTGGCTCTCCTTACTGACTTCTCACATTGCTTACCCACCTTTAGATCATCTGCTATGACTACCCCCAGGTCCCTTTCCATTTTTGTTGTTGTTAGTACCTCCTCTGCTATTGTGTACTCTTCTCCTGGGTTTTTGTTTCCCAGGTGCATTACTTTGCACTTCTTTGCGTTGAATCTAAGTTGCCATATGCCTGACCATTCCTCCAACCTTGCCAAGTCCCTTCTCATCCTTTCTATCCCCCCTTGTGTATCAACTCTGTTACAGATCTTTGTGTCATCTGCAAAGAGGCATACCTTTCCCTCCAGACCCTCTGCAGTGTCACGTATAAAGATGTTAGAGGACTGGACCTAGTACTGAGCCCTGAGCATTGAAATTTAAAATGCATCGTAAAATAGTCATCGGGGTAACAGTACTGTAAATAATTAAATTATTCAGCTAAGGCCAAATGAAAAAGATAAATTAAGTCTAGGTTTAAAAGATGGCAATTAAGGGGTCTCTGAGGTCCCAGTGCTCATTCCTCGGGGTCAGGGCTGCTACAGCAAGTGCCGGATCACCAGATTGTTTGAGCTTGGATCTCAGGACCTCAAGAAGGCCATGCTTTGCATGCCAGAGTGGGTGATACTTATTTCATCTAAGGAGTTTGGAGCTCTGACAGATAACCCGGACCAATGCCGTGGATCTGAATACTCATAGATATAGTGTATTGTTAGTTATCCACCAATGTTTTAATCCAAAGAAGTAATACATCATGCAAAATAAGTGTGGAATATAACTCGAGTGATTTTGTTACATTTAGCCTGTTAGAAATGGATTTAACCAGCTTGGATACTCAAAGGTAGCGAAAGTCGGTCTATCCCGTTTTTAATATGGAAGCAGTGCCTGAATTGAAAAATTTTAGATTGTAGTTTGCCCCCGACAACACTGGCCAGCAAATTCATTTACTTCCTCATTCACTGATTACGCCCCTGTGCTATGACGTCCTGCAAGGGAGAGCACGGGGACACGCGTGATTGACATGAATGGGGCTCAGTTTTGCATTGTATTTAGCAACATGTTATGGCCAGTTTGAGATTAATGAAAGACACTGCTCTACTAACGAGGGACAACACCTTTTCGTCCCCTCCAGTGTTTGCCTTTGTCCTCCTGTCCACCCCTGGTGGGCCAGCCTCCTCCCTCTTCAGATGTTCTTTGTTCGACCTGTTGGTCTTCCCTTCTGTACCCCCACTGCTCTCTCCTGTTTCCTTCCCTGTCCCCTTCTTCCATATCCTCCCTGGTGTCCCCTGCATTCCCCATCCTTCCTTGTTCTCCCACTATTTCATCCTCCCCTTCACCTTTGGCTCCTCTTTGACTGTGTATACCACCTTTCCTCCTCAGTCTACTCTCCCCTCCCTTCCCCATATTGCTGGCCTTTTCCTCTGTGGTTTGTCGAGCCCAGATTCCCCATTGTGCGCCCTGGTCCTCAAGACCTGCCAATACCGTAAACCTGTTTGATGCTGGTCCCTCTACTTCCGAACAAGGCTTAGCATCTCCTTCCTCTGCCTTTCTTCTGCTTCCTTGTGCAGCTTTCCCTCTCCACCTTCCATTTCTCTTAACCTCCTGCCAATCCCCTATTACAGTACCGCCTGGTCAATATGTAGACGGGTCTGTCTGGATTCCTTGGCAGCCCCCCCGTCTCTCCTCCCCCCTTATTTTGCCACCCACCTGACCCGTAGCAGTCCTAATGTGTTTCTCACTCTATTGTTCCTTCCTCCATCCCCTCCCCCAAAACTCTCTCTAATTCCCATCTTCACTAATTTAACTCCACCTTAAGCTGCGCCAGGTGCTTGCACACCAGGTATCCCCCCACTCTCCACATTATTCCTAGAAAAACCGCTGCTCTGCATCCACTGCATTGAACTACCCTTCCTCCCTCCTCCCCTATTCCCCTCTGCCTGTACAGCTGCCAGATCCCCCATCCTCCCCCTTTAAATTTATTTTGTTGGATCTGGTGACCTTAGAGCCTACCTTCAGACCTGTCCAATCCTTTCCCCAATATATGAGGTAGATGCACATTTAAATTTAAAGTTGGTTGAGTCATCAGCAGCATTTCAAAATAAGAGCAGCAGAACTGCAAACCCAAATCCCAACCCTAGCCCTGGCCAACTCAGTTAAGCTGTGACAGAGCCTATATTCACATTACAATCAGTAGTAGCAAAATGCAGTTTAGATAACTTTGTCAACATGTGCCGTTGCATAACACAGTGGCATAATAATGCAGGTGACTCTTGACACTACCTCCAGTCCTGTCTCCCTTACTCAATATATGTGGCAAATGCAGTTTTAAATTTAAATTTTACATACAATATTTAGCTTGTATAAAGACGATAAGTACGGTAGTAAATGTGAAAATTGCAAACAGTCTTTTACCTCTAAAATAATGAAGTACTGGTAGGAAATGTGATTATCACAGTGCAAATTGTGGAACAGGTAAACAGACATAAATGTAAAGCTGCACCAGTAATAATTGTCAGGAGACTTGCAAATGCACACTGAATTAGGACTGTACCAGGCAACAATGGTGCTGAGCAGAGTTAATGTCTTAAGGCTGTAACAGTGCAGCCATAACACAGCTCACCTACTCATATAGATGTAGCTAGATATAGACATCACCCCCAGCTCCCATTACTAATACCAACAGCTGATGTCAGTCAACTTTGGAAACTGTATAAATAAAAGGACAGAACATGTGAGGGAGGTAGGGTTAATCCAACAGTTTGCAGCTCAGGAAAGCTGTAATTCAGAGCCCCAGCCCAGGATAGAAACACCAATCCAATTCAAAATAAGTCAACTCTCAGTGATGAGAAGCTGAAGCCCTGTAGAACAAATACATTCTCAAGAAGTCTGTAGGCTGGCGGTAGGAGTGGGTGGTCAGGAACGGTTTGCCGCCCTTGTCCCCCTCCACCCCAATTCCAAAACCTTTAGTTCTCTCTCTCCTGGGCTGGTCTCCGGGCTTCCTTGCTCCTGGGCTGCTCCTCCTGATGTCAGTGATAGGCAGGTCCAGAGCTGCAGCAGGGGGCATAAGAAGCCTTCAACATCCGGATACCACCAGTCTACTTCCTGCCTTTGGTGAAGCAGGTACTCTACAGCAGAGCCCTGTCACTCGTGGCAGGGCTGAAGATTATCTTTGCAGCAAGCATCGAGTGTCATTGGGCAAGCCTGTAAGTTTAAAACTTGCTCAGGGGAGGTAGCCTTGGTGAGATCCAGCCTTAGCCTTGCACGCTACACAGGCTGATCTCACCTCTCAAGAGCCGACAGAATAGCCATTTTTTCCCATGCAGTAGCCCCATAGGAGTCAATTGCTGGGGGAGTGAGAGAGAGAGGCGTGATCGCTTCAGGGACTGCTAAAACGGCTCCAGCGGTGCTTTACTGGCTGTTTTAGTGAGTCGGTGCTTGGGCAGACCACTCCCGCTACCTCACGCTCAGGGATTCTTTTGGCGCCAATGAGACTCGGGCTAGCGCTTCATGCATAGGGCGGCCCTGTCCTATTGGAAGGCTCATTGTGCACCCCCCAAATCTCAGCGACTGGAGCAACTTACTGCAGCCAGAAGGAACAAATCAACAACATAGCTACAATTAAAGGGCAATCCCTCCAGCCAATTAATTTGAAGGTTGGCTTGCTTTTGTGAAGAAGATGGGCATTTAAAGGGACCAGGCTGCAGTTTGGCTTGTATGAGGAAGACAGGCATTTAAAGGGGCCAGGTTACAATTAGCAATATTGCTCTCAGCCAATTAATCTGAAGGTTGGCTTGTGTGTGTGTGTGTGCGCTGCACTTGTTAACGGTCCTGGTTTTGTGTCTTGGAGGGACTCTTACTGCAGCCAGAAGGGACCTTCTCAGCAGCTGACTAGGGGCGTATAGATCTGTTTATTTACCCACTCTAATCCCGCAGCAAGGAAAAACCATAGACGATGGCTTCAGAAAAATCAAGTAGAGGAAAAAAATGCCTACACTGCAAGTCCCCTCTCGATTACCTTTGCTGGCTCACTCTGCCTCACATGTGAGAAGGCAGCGGCAGCGAGTGGTGTCGACACAACGGACACCAGTTCGTTGCAGGCAAATGGACAGGAGAGGTCCGACTGAACACAATCAAGCATTCCAGAAAGGTCCAACCGGCTTACTGAGCAGAGCACTATATCCAGGGCCCCCTTCCCCAATCTCTTGACGCCAAGCTCATAGACAGGTTGAACAGAGCCTTTGCTATGGACCCCTCTTCCTTTGAGTGGCACCCTCCGGGGTCACCAGATGCAAGACAACACAAGAAAGCCAGGAGAAAAAGGACCCCCTCCTCATCCTCTTCTGATGTGGGGGGGCCTTCCTCTCGCTGCTCCCGCCCCAAGAAAAAGTTTAGAGAAGAGGACAGATTCAGAGGACAGTCACCATCATTCTAGCCACAGATGCAGAAAAAGGTCTTGTTCAAGGAGCAGAACAAGGGGCGGATATAAGGGTAGACAACACAGGGTGTACTCCCCCGGGCTCCTCAGGCGACAGCTCTTCCACCGAAGAGGGAGAGATAGTAGATTCCTCGTCCGATCCTGATGACTCAACCGTCCAGCAATTTCGACCTTGACGACCAGGACTTCTTTATCAAGAAGGTCATATCCGAGATTCACCTCGGCCCCCCCCCCGCCCCACGGTCTCTACTCAGCCAAAACGAGCTTTCCACCTGGCGTCCGCCTCTAGGCCTGCTACAGCTTTTCCCATCCCTCACGCCATCGAGGACTTGCTAAAGGAAGAATGGCAGGGCCCGGGGCGTGCTTTTCCGGTTCCCAAATGGATATCCAAACTTCTGAAGTTTGACAAAAAAACAATCAGAGAAGTGGTTAGACTGCCCCAGGATTGACCCATTGATTTCCAACCTGACCAAGAAAACCGTCATCCCAGCCGAGGGGGGGGGGGGCTTCACTAAGAGACCCAGTGGACAGAAAAATGGACTCATCGCTCAAAAGAGCCTTTCAAGCCTCGGCAACGTCCCTTAAGGCTGTGGTGGCAAACCTATTCTCCGCTAGAGCCGCCTTATCTTGGGCATTGTATTTAGCTTTTCAGTTTGCAGAAGATCCAGACAAGAATTCTCCCATTATCCAACAACTACAGTTAATGGGGTTGGCCTCCGCCTATGCGGCGGATGTGTCAGAAGAAGCAGTATGGTGTGCCGCACGGACCATGTTTTACCAAACTTCGGCTCGTCGTAACCTGTGGCTCCGGGCATGGCATGCGGATGCTTCCTCAAAGAGCCATTTGGTGAATGCACCATATGAAGACAACCTCCTGTTCGGGTCGGCACTGAAGGAGGCGGTGAAGGAATCTGGTGAAACCGCGAAGGTACATATGCCACAGTCTAGGAGCCAGGGCAAAGCTTGGCCTTCAGGCACAAGGCGTATTTTTCATGACAGAGGTTTCAACAAGGGTCAGAATTCCAGTTCTTCAGGAAAAAGGCCGTTGTTTTCCCGACACCAGCGATCTTTTAGGGGAGGTGGATCAGGCTGAGGAGGGAACCTCTGGGATTCAGGATCCAGCAACAAGAAAGCACAATGAGGAAATGCGGGCTCATCCTCGAGTAGGGGGCAGACTTTCGGATTTTCTCGAGGAATGGGTCCAAACAACATCGGACAGATGGGTGTTAGACATTATCTGCCAGGGATACTTAATAGAATTAGAGTCTAAGCCCCCATTACCACATGTGGTGCCCTCGCCTATTTCAAACAACTCGTCCAAAAGGCAAGCCACACTGCAGGCCATCACGGATCTTCTGCAAGCCGGGGCTATCGAACAAGTTCCCCCCACAGAGCTCAACCGGGGGGTCTAATCTCTGTTTTTCATTGTGCCCAAGCGCACAGAGGGTCACAGACCAGTCCTAGACCTCAAGTTCCTAAACCACTTTGTGCGCAGCAGACCATTCAAGATGGAAACATTGGCCTCGATTGCCAAGGAAGTCCTGCAAGGAGACTTTTTAGCATCCATAGACCTACAAGATGCCTATCTGCATATCCCGATTCACAGCAGGCACAGGCAGTACCTGAGATTCAAGCTGGGCAATCGTCACTTCCAATTCAAGACTCTCCTGTTTGGACTGTCCTCAGCCCCAAGAACCTTCTCAAAGGTCCTGGTAGCAGTAATAGCCCACCTACGGAACAGGGGTATCCAGCTATTCCCTTATCTGGACGACATCCTCATCAAGGCTTCACAGCTCGATCAAGCAGTACAGGCAGTGGCGGATGTAGTCCAGTGCCTCAAGGCTCACAGTTTTCTAATCAACCAGAAGAAGAGCTCCCTAATTCCGAGTCAGAACGTGAGCCACCTGGGAGCGGAATTCAGGATGCAGATCAACAAGGTATTTCCCCCCGACTCAAAGTTCAGGGACCTGTTAAAACTCATCAGCAAATTCCAAATGAGCAATCAACTGCCGGCTCAGTCCTTCTTACAGCTTATTGGGACTCTAGTGTCCCTGGCAGACTCAGTTCTATGGGCTCTGGTACACATGCGACCCATTCAGACTCACCTGCTCAAGTTGTGGTCCCAGTCCAGCCACCCTCGGCTCCACCTCATCCCAGTGTCACAGCAGGTAAAAAGCGCCCTCGCATGGTGGTCTCGGAGAAAAACCATGATGAGAGGTGGAGACCTAGGCCATCCGTGTCACATAAGGATCTCAACAGACGCAAGCCTCAGGGGTGGGGGGCTCACCTACAACAGACATCATCCCAAGGCAAGTGGTCCCTGACGGAATCGAGGTACAGCATAAATGTTCAAGAGATGAGAGCAGTTCATATGGCCCTAAAGCACTTCCATCAGCAAATACGCACCAGGGATGTGGTGATTCTAACAGACAGTCAAACAGCAGTGGCTTACATCAACCACCAGGGCGGCACACGAAGCATAAAAATGCTTTGGGAATCCCTTCTCCTTTTCCAATGGGCAGAGAAGCACCTGGCAAGCATAAGGGCAGTGTACATACCAGGTCAGGAGAATATCACAGCAGACTGGCTAAGCCACAAGGACGTTCTCCCGGGGGAATGGGAACTAAAGGAAGCAGCCTTCCAGCTCCTTGTCCAGAAGTGGGGCAATCCACAAGTGGATTTGTTTGCATGCCGACACAACACAAAGGTTCAGCAGTTCTGCTCCCTAGCCAGAGACGACCTAGCAATAGCACAGGACGTCTTCTCCCTAAACTGGGGTTGCCTCGGCCTCCTGTATGCTTTTCCTCCAATCTCACTTCTCTCCTGGGTTCTTCACAAAGTGGCCAGAGACAAGGCGGAAATGATCCTAGTTTGTCCCAGGTGGCCACGCCGCCCCTGGTTCCCTCTACTCATTCAGCAGTCAAAGGTGCAACCTTTCGTTTTCCAGCCCTCCTCAGACCTTCTCCATGAGGGTCTGGTCCTGCACCACAGTCTGAGCAATCTGTCCCTCTTGGCTTGGAGATTGAGCGGGAAACGTTCAAAGAGTTGGGTTACACTGCTCCAGTCATTGAAATGATGGTCAGTTCTCAATGCGCTTCATCCTCCAGGGTGTATTATAGGATATGGAGAAGATTCTTATTCTGGCTGTGCTCCAGGGGCACTAAGGATCATCCAATAACCCTCCCGGTCTTTTGCAATTTCTGTATGAGGGATTCGATAAGGGCTTGCAGCCAGCCACCTTGCGAGTGCAAGTTTTGGCACTGGGGGCACTTTTGTTCGCAGACTCGGGGGGGGGGGGGGATACGCTGGGGTCTCACCCTCATGTCAGGAGGTTTTTAAGGGCAGCAGTGCTAAAACGCCCACCAATTAAGCCAATTGTTCCACCATGGAAACTTCAAGGCCCTCACAAAAGCACCATTCGAGCCTTTGAAGGAAGCATCAATCATGCATCTTACTATGAAGGTGTTTTTTCTGGTGGCCATCACTTCAGCCAGGAGAATCAGCAAACTGGGGGCGTTGTCAACCAAAGAGCCCTATACCGTTTTTCACCCGAATTTGGTGGTACTCAGGACGGATCCAGGCTTCTTACTGAAGGTCATGTCTCTCTTCCACTGCAACCAGGAGCTTGTACTTCCTTCTTTCTGCCCTCACCCGAAAAACGAAAAAGAAAGAGAATTTGATGCCTTAGATCTGAGGAGAGCAATCAGAATCTATATTAAGAGAACATATTCGCAAAACATCAAGCTTGTTTATTTTGACCGCAGGCCGAAATCTGGGTTAAAAAGCATCAAACGACTCTATAGCCAGATGGATTAGATCAGTAATCATCACAGTGTATGACAAGGCGGGAGTATCTCTGCCTGGACCAGTGAGAGCCCATTCCACCAGAGCGATGGCCACATCATAGGCAAACTTTAGAGAGGCATCTCCAGCAGACTTATGCAGAGCAGCCACGTGGTCATCCATTCATACCTTTACTAAATTTTACAAACTGGACATCATGTCCTTGGCGGAAGCATCTTTTGGCCACCGAGTGCTTCAGTCAGTGGTGGATTCCTAAGGACACTTAACATTCTTCCCACCTGGGATATCTAGGGATGCACTGCTTTTGGATATCCCATGAGTAAGGAAGCCCGGAGACCAGCCCAGGAGAGAGAAACAGAAATTTGGGTACCTGTAAATTTTCATTCTCCGACGGCTAGTCTCCGGGCTCCATATGCACTCCCAGAGTGTATTTAGTTGCTGGGCCTCAGGGCCCTTATGCTGTAACCGTTCATGTTCTTTGTTTCCTAGTTCTCATAGTATTACCTCAGAGAGACTGCATTAATAACGACTGGCGGTATCCGGAAGTTGAGGGCTTCTTATGTCCCCCTGCAGCTCTGGACCTACCTATCCCTGACATCAGGAGGAGCATCCCAGGAGTAAGGAAGCCAGGAGACCAGCCGTTGGAGAAAGAAAATTTACAGGTACCCAAATTTCTGTCTTTCTTGGCTTGAAGGTGTGCATTTCTTTATTTTGTCCCTGTTCACAACTTGCTGAATTACTCTGGCCATTTGATGCACAGGTGGTGGCACCGACTAGGTTCTCCAACTCGGGAGTGGGAAAGGGGCACCAGGGTTAACTCTCTGTGGAGTGCACAATCCCTTCCCAAAACCAGGGGCTGTTGTATAAAGGGTGCTGGGAGGCCTGTGCAGCAACCTTCCAAACAGACTTTGTGGCAGCCCAAGCTTTGGAGGTGCTCTTGCCCAGACATTGGTCCACCCTCCCCCAAATCCAGCCATTTCTGTCTAAACTCAGGATCGCTGGCATGGTCTGTGGAGCATGTCAGTGTCTTACTTCATAAACAGCACAATTCTGTAAGTAGCTGTACAAAGCTGTATTAGTAGTGTGTTCAAAAGAAGAAAAAAAAACGCAACAGAACTATATAAAGTTCAAGTCCTTCCATAAGAGTTAGGATCCAGCTATTTTTAACAGTTCCCAGTGTGGAGAAAATGTTTGAACCAGCAGCAAATGTGAAGGACTGAAGATTAGTCCTGGTCCGTCTGAGCTAAGTAGTGCCCCCCTCCCCCGTGTCTTACCGGGGGCCCACCACCTAGAGCACACAGTCAAATTGTAACAGTGCCCTAACCTGGGCTATGAAAGAAAGAATGCCACACCACCGATTGTCAGTCCTGAGGATCTGGACTTTCAGAAGTATGTGTTTGCAAGATGTACTTCCCTTTTTGCCAAATGGCTTTCCAGGCGGTCGCTGCTGATGGAGCATCCTTCTGTTTCAAACTTCTGTTTTGGGAGTCCAGATGGGTTCACCAAGTCTGCTTCCTTAGTTCTCACTGTAGTGCAGCACCATTGGGAGTCCGATGTAGTGGGTAGCAGGGTGACTCCTAGACCTCAAAGGGTATCGGCTGCTTCATCCAGGCTACAGAAACACTTGGCACCTTTAATGAAAACACTTCGAGCTGTGCTGGGGAATACAATTTTTTCTTTGCCCCCTTTTCTTTCAGCTGTTTGACCACTTCCAGGACTTAGTGCCTTTGGTTTATTTGCTTGGGGGGTGTAGTCGTGGTCTAGAAAGATCCGCTTGTTGCCAGAAATAGCCTCTCATTTCACCCAGGCGGTATGGAGCACCAACATTTTCACCTGAAAGTCCAGAAATGTAATTGCAAAGGAGTGGGGCCTGGTGTCTGCGGGTTCTGGTTTCTCTGCCAGTGCCCTGGAGCACGCTGCAAGTCAAGGGGATTATCAGGGGTAGATTGAGAAGTTCCCTGGGGAATGATGCCATAAATTCAGTAGGGTCTCTGCTCTCATTCCCCTCTGGTAGTCCATATATTCTCATATTATTCCTTTGTGAGTGAGCCTCTAGATCATCTATTTTGGCTACCATGTCCTGCTTTTTCTGATACAGGTAGAGTAGGGCTATGTTGTAGTCGTCGGTCTGAGCTGAGATGTCCATCAGCCCTTAAATGAGATCCGTGGTTCACTCCTGCATTTGCTGAATGTCTGCCTGTGACTGTTTTCTTCCAGTCAGGTGAGTTTAGCACTTAGGATTTTAACTTGGCAGTGAGTGAGATGTGATAGTAACATTTTCATCCTCAGTCTCTTAATACACCTTGCAATTGGGACACCTGCTCTGTGCTGACTGTTGCATGCACTTAGGTTTTGGACTTTCTGTCATGAAATCCTGCAGGTTTTCTCTTGCTGCTATCTGAACAAAGCTAGATTATTCGTTTTTATGCTGTTTGGCAGGATCTGGAGGGTGGATTCTGATAGATTTAAAGAGCTGCTGATGCCTCAAAGAAAAATTTGAAAAACATTTTTACAGTTCAGCTTGCATTCTATATATGTATTCTGTATATTTCTCCTCCCCATTATTTAGAAAATGTGCATGAATACATGATCTTTATCCCGTAGTGTTCCCTTAGAGTTCATCTGCCTCTTTAGCTTACTCCCTACTGCAAGTCATAATCCAGTGTTGTGCTTCACAGTCTGTTGCCATTGGGGTAACTGTGATGTTACAGGGAGTGAATTATGACCTCGGGTACAGAACTGATGTGAAATACAAGCTGATCTGTGTCTAAATATTATATAGTGTATGTTGGAATGTTGTTGTGGATGGAAATCCATCCATACTGGCTATCTGTCAGAGCTCCTGACACCGGTGACCTCTGCTCACTCCCTCTGCTCCTCCTCGAGGGACCTCCTGGACATTCCCAGGGTTCAGGTTAGGACTTAGGGAGATCGTGCTTTCAGCATTTCTGGGCTGACCCTGTGGAACTCGCTTCCATCTGCAGTCTGGGAGGCCCCTTGGATAGAGATGTTTAAGTGGAGGCCGAAGGCCCACCTCTTTAGCCTGGCTTTTAATGACTACTGAATCACATCATGTTTTTGTTCCGTCCCTGATTATGGCATCCTGAAAGCTTTTTTTTTTTTAAATTTGATTTATATTGTATTTATAATTGTGTCGATGTAATCTTAATCGTTTTATTGTATTTCTCTCTAAGGAGCCCAGAACCTCCGGGATTGGGCATCGTATAAGATTTGCCTTGCCTACTAAAATGTTTTTACACTGTACTAGCTACGTCAGCTAGTTTGTTATGCTGTACTAGCTATGTAGCTAGTGCAGCATAACAACTTAGAATGTGATTGCGCATGTGTGGTGCGCGATCTACCCCCTACTTGGCAGCGGCTGCGGTGACAAGATCAAGCCCAGCATAGAGGGGGAAAAAAAACAAAGTGACAATCATCCTACCACGGCTCTTTTCTTATTTTTTTGCAACATACACTGTAAAAACAATGGATGACTTAATGATCAGTAACAAGCAACGTTTAGTACATCTCAAGATTCCTATGGCGACCAAACCTCTCGAGCTGTGCTCTTGAGGTTCAAACAGTCACAATAGGAACCTCTTGTTGAACTAACCAGCTTGTTACCGATAGTCAACCATTATTCTCTATGGTTTGTCAAAGTTCTCCTGAAGGCGTTGGCTGCTCTTTAATCCCTCATTAGTTGGAGCGATTTAGCTCTGCTGTATCATCTGTGGCAGTAGCGGAGCCAGGTTTGGGAGCATTTGGGAGCCAGGGAGGACCATTCAGTCAATCATGGGCTCCACAGTGGGCACTAAACATTGAATAATAAAGGTGGTGGGGCACCACTACTCGCACTGGGGTAGCCAGGAGGGGCGGCCGCTCCCCCAGCCCCCCCCTAGCTCCGCCACTGATCTGCGGTGACATCACTGGAATTCCCAACACA
The DNA here is from genome assembly GCA_016271365.2 of Neoceratodus forsteri. Lineage (NCBI taxonomy): Eukaryota > Metazoa > Chordata > Ceratodontiformes > Ceratodontidae > Neoceratodus > Neoceratodus forsteri. The sequence goes on from CM057456.1 coordinate 1,732,051,863, forward strand.
ACTGTTTTGTTTTATAGTTTATTCTTTCAGCCTTACTCCACACTTCACTTGCCCGATCCTTGAGGCACTTCTGCCACTCCAGATACCCCCTGCACATACTTACTTTTTCCGGCCACTGTCCAGTCCCTGCTCTTTCCCCTGATTACTGTGTAGCTTGGGCTCTGGTAATTGACCCTACATGCTGCTAGGCACTGAGTAGCAGCTTTAGTCGGCAGGAAAGAAGCAGCGGAGCATTGGACGCAGTCTGGGTTGATGGGAAGAGACGCTGTTGTGCTCAAGGGAGTGGACCATTTTTCTTTTTAATGATCTCCCACCTCCTTTGGTAATAGCCAGTGGGCCTTTGAGGCATACTTCCTATAGGTGGGAGATTAGCAGCATTGCATGGTCACTAACAGTGTCCATGCTGCCCCTGATCTGTGCTATAGAAGGTCCTCTTACCGCAGGAAGCTCAGCTCCCTCAACCCAGTGTCAGTGTGCAATGCCTCCACATAGAAACATTGAACTTGCTGGCAGAAGAGGACTGCTAGTCCGGCACAGTGGTTCCCTTCATATTGTACCTGCACAGACCCCAGCTGGTCTCTATGGAACCTCACTGTTTCTGTTCTAATATACTGTTGTCTATCCCATGAATGCTTGGAAGTCTTCCACCATTCTAGTCTCCACAACTTCAACTGGTAGTTAGTTCCATGCTTCTGCTACCCTTTCTGTGGATAAGTATTTCCTCACATTGTTCCTGAAATTCCCTCCTCCAGTTTCATTGCCTGTCCCCTAGCCCTGGAGCTTATCTTTTATAAGAGGTGCCCTCCCTACATTCTGTTCACCCCTGTGAGATACTTGAAGGTCTATATCATGTTACCCCTCGCTCTCCTTTCCTCTAGAGTGTACATATTGTGCTCCCTCAGTCTGTCATAGAGTGTCCCTTGCAACCCCCTCACCTTTTTTTACACTTCTCTGGACCGACTTCACCCTATCTGATTTTCCTAAAGTGCAGCTTCCAGAATTGGATACAGTATATTCCAGGTGGGTGTACCAGACAGCAGTGCAGTGGCAGCACCACCTCCCTTCTCCTGCTGGTGATGCTCCACCCTATACACCCCAGTATCCCACTGGCCTTGCTCGTGGCCTGCGCTACCACCTTGAGGTCTTTTACCTAGTGACTGCCAACAACCCCCTCCTCTCCATCTTGTACTCTGCACTGGGGTTCCTGTGCCGTAGGTGCATGATTTTGTTCTTTTTTGGCATTGAACCCCAACTGCCATGCCTTTGACCATCTCCATACCCTAATGTGTGTCCAGCCTAGTACAGATCTTGGTATCATCTGGAAAAAGAGAGAGAGCTTTCCCCTCCATTTCTTCTGCAGTGTCCCCTGTGAAGATATTGAAGAGGTTTGTTCCTGTCATGAACCCTGTGCTACCCTGCTGGTCACCTTCCCCATCCTAGGAACGTGTGCTATTTACCACTACCCTCTACCTCCATCTGTTACCCAGTTGTGAACAGGTAGTGCTTTGGACCACTCCTTCCTGGAAGCAAGGGAGTAGGGATAGACACAGCCTGGGTCTCCCATGTGGTCATCAATAGAATCACCAGTGTGTGCCACTGTGCCAGGTAGCCTTTTTTTTTTTTTTTTTTTTTGGGGGGGGGGTGGTGCTTCTCATCCCATTAGGTGAGGTAACATGTACAGGAGCAGAATCTGAAATGGACTGTGGCTCAACAGTCAAAATGCTTGTAGATTTTTTTTTTTTTTTTTTAATTCTGGTCAATCAAGAGTCCTGCTGGCTTGCATTGTAGGAGGGAATATTTGAGTATATACATCAGTTGGGTGACTGTAATGTCTGTGGAGGGTAGTAGATTTTCCCAGCCAGTAGTCCTGCTGGCAGAGACCTTAATTTCAATTCCTACTGGGGTAACTTTTTTTTTTTACTCCCTTTTGAGCCCATCCTTGTTTTCATCCGCCCCTCCAATTGAAGCTGCTTACAGTGACCGTTCAACATCAAGCCTTGTCAAGGCCTCTCAAGCAAATCACTGGGAGGCAGTTGTCAGTAAACAGGGCCCCTCCCTCCTGGAGCTTGGGCACCTCACATCCATGACGCACTCACTGAGCTCCATCGCTTGGACCGGGGCATGAATTTGCAGATCATATTTGTGTCTCTGCAGTGTAATGTGATGCTAGCTGTGCCCCATGCAGGCTATTGTGGCATTGTACCATAACATTAAGAGGACATGCAGAGATTTCTTTTGGGGGGTAGGAGGAGGAATGTGAAGGAGTACTTCATTGAAAGAATAGTTGATGCTTGGAACAGTCTCCAGCTGAGGTAGTAGGAGCAAAAGCGATGGGTTTTCAGCATCGTGGGACAAGCGGAAGGGAATCTTGGTTTGGAAGCAGTGGGGGGGGGTAGCTGGAGATCAGGTAAGGTCTATGGTGATAGTATAGGCAGAGATTAATGGCAGACCAAGTGGTCCTTATCTGCAGAAAAATTCTGTATTTCAAAGATCCTGGTAAATGCCCTCTCACATGAGCCCACCTCTTAATCCCCCAATATTTCTTAAGTTGTGTAGAATGCTAGCGCCATCTTCCCTTTCATTTGTCAGTAGTGCTTGTGTCTATAAAGTGGCAGCCGTCAACATTAGTGACTATCATCTCCTATCTGCTGTATACGTTTCTGTACAGTTCCGCATCTCTTAGGGTTATATGATTACTGTCTCCAGGTATTTTGGTGTGAGAACAGTAATGTGAAGTTGAGTAGCTTTGGCACACAAAGGACTAGAAGGCACTCGTATAACCATTAGAGATGTTGGAACAGTACACAGACATAAAGAAAATTATGCTAAAAATGTATATTTTTTTAATGATGCTTGCAGTTAAATATATAAATGTTACCTACTTATATGGACTACTTTGGAATAAACACTTCTGAATGGCTAAAAAGGAGGTCTATAACTTGTGATACAATTAATTATAATATGATTAGCCCATTTTGCTGGTGGTTCTAAAAACTGTTCTTCACATAGAATTCTGCAGAATGGCTTTTCAGAACTTAGAACTGTGTTCATTTGTTTGAATCTATGCATGTGATAAAATCTTTACTTAAATATGAGTATAAAAAACTGTGTCCACTGACTTGCAGTGTGAGGAATGGTTTTCCACGAAGACAAGGAAAACACCTTATGAGCAATCACCTTTCTTGCTTTCACCAATCTGGGTACTTAAACAACTGCCCTGCTAGGTTCTCCTTGGCACTGGTAGTATGACAGCACCCCCTCCGCCCCGGGTGCACAGACAATGCTCAGGACCTCTGGAAGGTTAGCTGTTTAAATTGCTTGTGCTTGCAAAATGGGCAGATCATGTATAATACATAACACCACCAAAAAAAAAAATAAAACAAACTCTAAAAGAACAGGGGTGCTAGGACACCCCAGGGTTCGTTCTAATTGGATCCTAGTATCACTGGAGCTTCACTCTTGAAGTTCTGTGATAGCACAAGATCCCCACAGTGCTCTATCATCTCTTCTTCACATGTGGTTAATTATTTTCTGATGCCTTCGTAGGAAAAGCCTGCAAAAACAGGTAAGGTCGGGGTTTGCTAGAGGGGAGGGAGGGAGATCTGTTTGCAGTGCCTTTAAGGGTTTAAGACTAAGGGTTAAAAGGTTAGAATCAGCATTGTTTCTCACAGCATTGGCTTAAGTAGACCCAAAAATCAGGGCATTTTTAAAATGGTGGCTTACAGAACTAAAAAAAAAAAAAAGTTATGCAATTTTGTATATTGATGCAAAAAGTATCCATATAGTCAGTCGATACAAAACAGTAGTTGTCAGAACAAGGTGTTTGCTTTTTGCCTGTGTTGCAACAAAATAAATTGTATTGATAATGCATTTAAAAAGTGGCTTTGAAATAGTATTGATCAGTGCAGTTCTGGCAACAAATTTGCTAGAAATGGAAACTCGATTCAGGGCTTGTGCAGACTTCGCCCCAGCTTGGCTGGACACCAGGTTTAGTCAGTAGGAACAAATGGCCTGATCCAGATTGAGCAATTCATGGAGGGGGATGGTAAAGCCCTTTAGACAATTATGAAACCCATAGTTTGGTAGGGTACAGCATATTCTGGACATTTTATGGACTTGAAAAAATTTGTGGAATACCCCCACATCTTTACTCCAGATTGCATAGACTATTCTGATTTTATTGAATGGTATCGACTGTTGAATACTGGTAATCTCTTGCATGAGATAATTATATGTAATTGTTTTATTCTCTCTCCTAAGCTGGTCTCCGGGCTTCATTACGCCTGTGCTCTACCTCCTGATGCTGGTTGTAGGCAGGATTAAAGCTCTGCAGCAGGGGGATAGGAAGCCCTCCACATCCAGTTGTTTCCAGTTTACTTCCTGCCTTCACCAGAGCAGGTACTCTGCAAGCAGAGCTCTGTCACAAGTGGCAGAGCTGAAGACAGTAGACTGTAAGTCAGATATTTCTCTTTGGGACATTTTCTGTTAGTGGGCAGAAAAGAGTTTTTCAGACATTAATTGGAGCTGATTTGTACTGCTCCTGAGTGGGTTCCCGTCTCAGCCGTGCAAGCTGTACAGACTGGCCCCACTCATACGTGGCGCTTTTTCCTGCGGTTTCTGGGTGAGAGGACTCTTATGAGGCATGGGATCAAGGCCTAATTTGCGCTCGTGAGGGGGCAGAACGAGAGTTTGCTAATCTGTGGAAAAAACTTCCTCTCACCAGCACTAGCCTCCTCACATCGACAGCTGACTTCTTAGCTGCCTCAGTTGCCCATCGACGGAGCTGCTTGCCGATGATATCTTTTCCCGTCGATGAGTGCTGGTTTCCTTGTTGATGCTTAGGAGTAGTTGCGCCATAATTCTACCACTGACAGCGCAGTTCAGTCTGATTCAGTGCTCAGCTAGCAGTCAAAAGATAATGACTGCACAGCAAGCCCCCACCCTCCAATATCAAACTAGGGGACTTGGGGGAAGCAGTACATAACTTGACTGCAGAGCAACAGGGATTCTAGCCAGGGCCATCCTGTCTCCCCCCAAAAAAAAAAACTAAGGGAGCTTGTGGCATTTGGACCTCAGATCTTGGCCCTTAAAGTGAACTGCCCCAATTTGGTAGGATTTCAGGGCATAGCTGCATAAAGCCCAAGTGCTGGGAGCATAACTCTGGACAGGCTGGCCAGGGGCAGAAAATGCCAGCGCTGCAAATCCCCGCTTCTAATTACTTTTGCGGGTTAGCTTTGCCTCACATGTGAGAAGGCAGTGACTGCTCAGGAGGTGTAACCAGAAGATATATCCCCTTCCTCGGCTCTGATGAATGTCCAGGATAGACCAGAGCGAGCGACGGTCTCCAGGTCAGAGAGAGCACGGCCATCCGAGAGACCCAGCAGACTGCGGCTCCCTCTCTCGACCCAGACCTCATGGACAAGTTAAACGGGGCTTTTGCTCTGGATCCTGCATGCTTCAACTGGCAGCCACCGGGATCACCAGATGCGAGACCTCATAAGAAGGCAAAGTGAAAAAGGACTCCCTTCCCATCTTCTTCTTCCGACGAGGGGCATGTGTCCTCATATCGCTATGAGAAAAAGGAAAAGTCTTGACACAGGTACAGATCATCCGAGGAGAAAGATCACCATTCCTTGCATAACAGGAGGAAGAAGAGGTCTCATTCCCAGAGTAGATCCAGGGTCACGCACAAGGGAAAGCGTCACAGGGGACCATTCCCTGGACTTCTCAGATGACAGCTTGTCCCCCAAGGAGGGTGAGATTTTGGACTTGTCATCTGATTTGGACAACTCCCCATCCAGAAACTTTGACCTTGACGACCTAGACTTTTTCATCAAAAAGGGTGTATCTGAGATTCACCTGGGACCCTCCCCAGCAGCTTCTTCCCAGCCGAAACACACCTTTTGATTAGCCTTGGCCTCTAAACCAGTCACAGCTTTCCCTATCCCTCTGGCCATAGAGGAATTGCTTAAAGATGAATGGCAAGGTCCTGAACGCACGTACCCAGTCCCCTGACTGATCTCTAAACTTCTGCAGTTTGACAAACAATCTGAAAAGTGGTTAGACTGCCCCAGAATCGACCCCCTGATTACTAACCTAACCAAGAAGACAGTCATCCCAGCTGAAGGAGGGGCTTCTCTAAGGGACCCAGTAGACAGAAAGGTGGATTCCTTACTCAAAAAAGCCTTCCAAGCTTCGGAAGCTTCTCTGAAGGTAGCCACCGCAAACCTGTTCTCCACCAGAGCCGCCCTATCCTGGGCCTCAGATTTAGCCTTTCAACTCGCAGAGGATCCAGAAAAGAACTCCCCCATTATCCATCAGCTACAGTTAATGTGGTTGGCCTCGGCCTATGCAGCAGATGTGTCAGAAGAGGCAATTAGATGTGCTGCATGGACCATGTTCTACCAAACCTCAGCTTGCCGCAACCTGTGGCTTCAGGCCTGGCAAGCGGATGCATCTTCAAAGAACCATTTGGTGAACGCACCCTATGAAGGCACTCTCCTGTTCGGATCAGCTCTAAAGGAGGTGATGAAGGAATCTGGTGATACAGCTAAGGTGCACATGCCCCAGTACAGGTGCTGGGGCAAAGTGTGGTCCTCTGGCTCAAGATGCAATTTTCGTGACTGGTTACAAGAAGAAGCAAAATTCCAACTTTTCTGGGAAAAGAACACGGTTCTCCCGTAACCAGCGTAATTTCAAAGGGGGTTGATCCAGTGGAGGTGGAAGCACCAGAGATACCGGAAATAGCAATAACAAATCACAGTGAGGCCATGTGGTCCCATCCTAGAGTCGGGGGAAGACTTTCAGAATTCCTCGAGGAATGGGTCCAAACCATGTCTGACAGATGGGTTCTAGACATTATCAGCAATGGTTACCTGATAGAGTTAGAGGCCAAGCCCCCACTACCTCATGTGGTGCCCTTTCCATCTCTGAAAACTAATTCAAAAGACAAGCAATGTTGCAGGCTATCACAGATCTTCTACAAGTGGGGGCTATCGAACAGGTTCCCACCCGAATAATTCAATCAGGGGGTCTACTCCCTATTTTTCATTGTGCCTAAATGCACAGGAGGACACAGACCAGTCCTAGACCTCAAATTCATGAATCGCTTTGTACGCAGCAGATCATTCAAAATGGAAACTCTATCCTCGATCACCAAGGAATTGCAGCAAGAAGATTTTCTGGCATCCATAGACTTGCAAGATGCCTACCTCCATATTCCTATTCACAGCCTGCACAGGCAATATCTCAGGTTCAAGGGGGGGAAGCAACACTTCCAATTCAGAACTCTTCCTTTCTGCCTTTCATCAGCCCCAAGAACTTTCTTGAAGGTACTGGTAGCGGTAGTAGCTCACCTTCGGGAACTGAGGGATCCAGCTTTTCCCTTTCCTGGATGATATTCTCATCAAAGCCCTGCAGCTCAACCAAGCGGTACAGGCAGTGGCGGAAGTAGTCCAATGCCTTGGCACATGGTTTTGTGATCAACCGGAAGACGAGTTCCCTAATCCCAAGCCAGAACTTGAACCACCTGGGAGCAGACTTCAGGACACAGGCCAACAAGGTGTCTTCCCCCCGCCCCTTAGACAAAATTCAGAGACCTGCTGAAGCTCATCTGCAAATTTCAGACAGCTGTCCAGCTGCCGGCCCAGTCCTTCACGCAGCTAATCGGGACTCTAGTGTCACTGCCAGATTCAGTCCCCTGGGCTGTAGTGCACATGTGACTCCTTCAAGTGCATTTGCTCAGGCTGTGGTCTCAGTCCAGACACAGCCAGCACCAGCTCATCCCAATTTCTCAGCAGATAAAAACCTCCCTCCGATGGTGGTCTCTGAGGGCAAATGTCATGAGGGGGCGAAAGCTAGGACATCTGCACCAAACAAGAATCACAACAGATGCAAACCTCAGGGGGTTGGGGGCCCACCTGGGCCAGATGTTGGCCCAAGGCAAGTGGTCACTGATAGAGTCAAGATACAGCATAAACGTCCTAGAGATGAGGGCAGTTCGCCTAGCCCTGATACATTTCCATCAGCAAGTACGCAACCAGGATGTGTTGATTCTAACAGACAGTCGCACCGCCATGGTCTACATCAACCATCAGTGTGGCACAAACAAGCTCAAAAATGCTTCGGGAGACTCTTCTCTTTCAATGGGCAGAACACCACCTGGCAAGTATAAGAGCTGTGCACATACCAGGACAGGAAAGTGTCACAGCAGACTGGCTAAGCCGCCAAGATGTCCTCCCAGGAGAATGGAAGCTGAAGGACAGCGCCTTCCAACTCCTAACAGAGCAGTGGGGCAATCCCCAGGTAGATCTGTTTTGCATGCCGGCAAAACACCAAGACACAGCAGTTCTGCTCCCTGGCCAAAGGCAAGCTAGCACTAGCTCAAGATGCCTTTTCCCCAGTCTCGTGTCAGTTCGACCTCCTGTTTGCCTTTCCCCTGATTCCACTGCTATCCAGGGTCCTGCACAGGGTGGCCAGGACAGGGCAGAGATGATTCTAGTCTGCCCCAGGTGGCCTCGCCGCCCATGGTTCCCACTCCTCATTCAACTGTCAAAGGGACCGCCCTTAACCTTCCAGCTCAGCCCAGACCTTCTTCATCAGGGCCTGGTTCTACACCCCAATCTGAATAATCTGTCCCTCTTGGCATGGAGATTGAGTGGGAAACCTTCAAAGAGTTAGGCTACACAGCTTCGGTTATTGAAATGATGGTGAATTCTCGGCGCCCCTCCTCCTCTTAGGTATATTATAGAATCTGGAGAAAATTCTTGTTCTGGCTCCATTCCAAAGATATACAGGATCATCCAATATCCCTACCGGTGCTTTTGCAATTTCTTCATGAGGGATTTGACAAAGGGCTGCAGCCAGCCACCTTATGAGTTCAGCTTTCTGCACTGGGGTGCTCTTGTTGGTAGACTCTGGGGACTTGCTGGGATCACACCCTTGTGTCAGGTGGTTTCTAAGAGCAGCAACGTTAAAAGTGCCCTCAATCAAGCCAACGGTACCACCTTGGAGACTTAATCTGGTTCTCAAGGCCCTAACCAAAGCACCTTTTGAGCCTCTGAAGGAGGCTTCACTAGTACATCTTACAATGAAGGTGATTTTCCTTGTAGCTATTACTTCAGCCAGGAGACTCAGCAAACTGGGGGCACTATCTAGCAAAGAGCCGTACACTGTTTTTCTTCAGGACTCTGTGGTGCTCCGGAGAGATCTAGGGTTTTTACCTAAGGTTATGTCTCCTTTCCATTGTAACCAAGAGCTAATCCTTCCTTCCTTCCTTCTGTCGACAACCGAAAAACGAAAAGAAAAGAGAGTTTCATACTCTAGACCCCAGGAGAGCGATCAAAAGATATATTAAGAGAATGATGGCTATTTGCAGAACGTCAAGCGTGTTCATTTTAACTGCAGGCCAAAATGTGGGTAAAAAAGGCATTAAAATATTCTATAGCCAGATGGATTAGATCAGTAATCACTATGGCATATTATCAGGCTGGAGTAACTTTACCTGGCCCAGTGAGAGCCCATTCCACCAGAGCTATGCCCACTTCATGTGCCAACTTCAGAGAAGCATCCCCTGCAGACTTATGCAGAGTGGCCACTTGGTCGTCCATTCATACGTTTACGAAATTTTAAAAACTGGATGTGATGTCTTCGGCAGAAGCATCCTTTGTCAGCCAAGTGCTTCAGGCGCTGGTGGAACCCTAAGGGCACTTGACATTCTTCCCACCCAGGACATCTAGGGATGCACTGCTTTTGGATATCCCAGGCATAATGAAGCCCAGAGACCAGCTTAGGAGAGAAAAATTGAAATTTTAAATACCTGTAAATTTTCTTTCTCTGACTGCTGGTCTTTGGGCTTCGGATCCCTCCTGAATGTATATAGTTGGCTGGCCTCTCAGCCATTTGTGCCATAACTTTCTTGTGTTTTTGTTTCTAAGTTCTTGTAGTATTGCCCGCGGGGGACTGCGTTCCTGGGACAGTTCTCACTTGTGACCCGTTGCCGGGCTCATATGTCATTGGACTGCACATGTGCGACCATGTTCTAAGTTGTTATGCTACACTAGCTATGTAGCTAGTGTAGCATAACAAACTAGCTGATATAGCTAGTGCAGCATAACAACATTGCTGAAGGAATGGATTTCCATCCTCAACAGTGTTCTACCATACACTATAACAGTATATCCAAATGTATGGCCTTTGAGATACTAGTGGTGGTTCTATTAAAGATTATACACATCTTCTTTAGTTAACCTTCTGTGAACTTCAAGTAGTTTGCCTTTGTGTGTCTTCTTGGAACTGGAATTGTGTACTAGTATTGTATTGCACTGTGTACCAAGTGCTGTTTGTACCTTGGTTGTACCAAGTGACCCACACAAAAACAAGATACTGTATCTCACAGGGCTACCCTGCTGTTTTGATGCACAGTTAAAAACAAAACAAACAAAAAATATCCAGAAACTAACTGCATTTCTGTAGTAGCCTGAAGTAGTTGGTGCATGCTGTTTGCATTCTGAAGTAGCATATGACCAAGTTATGAGCAGAAACTGAGACAAGCTGTTGTCGAACATCATACACAAGTTCACATGACCAATGTGAACAAAAACAGTTGCTACAAATTAGAAAGCGCATAGAAGTTTGTGTTCAGAGACAGGCAGAGTAAGGCAAGGCAAGATTTATTTAAAAGATGCCCAATCCCGGAGGCTCTAGGCGCCGCCGCACAATTATATAAATATATGTTTCAGAAAGATATCAATAAAAAACAAAAATAATTATTAAAATAATTCATATAAACATTAAATAAATAGCAAATTCTCAGCATCTATACAAAAATCAGTACTTATAGATTAATATTAATCTGAAAAGGCATGGGCAAGTAGGAGGGCCTTAAGGTGAGTCTTGAAAACCTCCAAGGTGGGGGCCCCCTTAACCCCTAGAGGGGAACGAATTCCACAGGGCAGGGGCGGTGACACTAAAAGCCCTGTTGCCAGCCGATTTCAGCTTCAACCTGGAAAGCACTAGGGGGCCTCCACAGGAGGAGCGTAAGGGGTGAGTCGAGACAGAGTATTGGTAGTGCATCCTGTTGAGGAGTCACAGCAATAATTGCCGCCGGTTTGGTTGTGGAATCTGTTAAGATGTGTGCTTGGGCATACACTAGAGGCAAACACTATACCCATTCTTTTTCCTTTGCATCAGCAAAGTGATGAATGGGGCTGTACAGATTTGGCTTAATCATGGATAAAGCAGGCAGGCTTCAAGGTGGCACCTTGAATGTATTCCAAAGTCAAGTTAGATGCAGGTGGATAGTGTGTTTAGGGACTGTATGTAGTGCTTTGCAGCTGTTAATAGAAGTTGTTGACATCTTCACAATCGTGAATTGCATTTCAACCTGTTTTTTTATAGAAAAGGATATTAGGCAGGACACGGGGTGATCTGCTCAGAAGGACCCTTGAACCTTTTGTTTCCACCCAAAAAAAAAAATCCCCAGACACATAAGCACTTGAGCCCAAAAGTTTTTAGGCTAGATGAGAGAGTGCTACCAACTAAAACCCAGTTATACATACTAACATACTAAAAGCCAGCGGAATAGGCCTGACGGTTTTTCATGTCTGCTTGGTAGCCAGCCCCTATCGGGTGCCCCCCCCCGTCCCTGTGAGGGTCAGTCTTGGCTTCAGTACCCCCATAAATCTGTCCCACCCCCTCTTGAAGCCCTCCACAGTGCCGTGCTCGACTAGACTCCCAGGCAATGCATTCCATGGCTCCACCACCCTCTCTGTGAAGTAATGTCTTCTACGTTCTCCCCTATAGGTTCCTCCCTCCAGTTTCCATTCATGCTGTCTGGTTGTGCCCCTTTGCTTTATCCTGAACATTTCTTTGGCTCTACCCCTGTTAATCCTTTTCACATATTTGAAAACCTCAATCATGTCCCCCATCTCTTCTCCTCCTCCAGTGAATACAGCCCAAGGGCTTCCAGCCTATCCTCATAGGTCCTATCACCCATGCCCCGGATCATCCTGGTTGCCCTCCGCTGGACCCTTTCCAACAGTACTATGTCATTCTTAAGGTGCTGCCTCCAGAACTGCACGCAATACTCAAGGTGCGGCCTAACCAAGGCATTGTACAGAGGTAGGATCACCTCACTCCTCCTGGACGTTATTCCCTGGGCTATGCAGCCCAGTATCTTGTTTGCCTTTGCTGCTGTTCCTCTGCAGTTCTCACTATTGTTCATTTTGGTGTCTACCACCACCCCAAGGTCCCTTTCACTCTAAGTGGCTTGCAGTGGGACCCCTCCCAAGGTATAAACATACCCTGGGTTTCTAACCCCCAGATGCAGCACCCTACACTTCTCCGGACTAAACCTCAGCCCCCACCTCCTTGACCATCCCTCTAGGATGTCCAGATCCCTCTGGACTGCCATCCTTGCTTCCTACCCGTCAGCCAGTGCTCCCAGTTTAGAGTCATCCGCGAAGAGGCTCATCCTACTCCTAACTCCTGTCCCTATATTGGAGACATAGGCGTTTAACAGGATTGGCCCCAGTACTCAACTCTAGGGCACCCCACTGACGACCTTCCTAAGGGAGGAGACAAACCCTCTAACCACCATCCTCTGTGTTCTATCTGTAAGCCAGTTTTCCACCCATCTAAGCAACTGTCTTCCCACCTCCATCCCCCCCAACTTTGTCAACCCGAAGTGGGGTACCGAATCAACGCCTTACTAAAATCCAGATACAAGACGTCCACTGGTCTCTGTCTGTCCAGGGCCCCTGTTACCCAGTCGTAGAAATCTCTGAGGTTGGTCTGGCACGATCTCCCCGGGACAAAACCATACTGTTTGTCATCCATGTGCCCCAGCCTACCCAGTTGGCTCCCGAGCATCCCTTTGAAGAAGCCCTCCATTAGTTTGCCTACCACTGACGTTAAGCTGACAGGCCTGTAATTTCACATCTCCTCCCTAGACCCCCCCTTTGTGGATGGGCACTACATGAGCCACCCTCCAATCCTGGGGCACCCTTCCTGTCTGGAGAGAAGTGTTGAACAGCACAGCTAGTGGAGCTGCTAGTTCGTTCGCCAGTTCCTTCAGTACTCTTGGATGCAGCCCATCCGGTCCTGGTGCTTTGTCAGTTCTCAGCGCCCGTAGGGCCTCCCTCACGCTGCCCTCTGTGATTTCCCCCTTCCTAGTCCTCTCCTCAGTAAAGTCCGTGTCCTCTTCTGGGCCTGGCCCACTTGGTACCCCAGCCTCTATTGATCCCCTCGTCTCCCTTTGCCCTATCCTCTCAGCTGCCCCCCCCCTTTTCTGGTTGAATGAAGCCCATGTCTCCCTCCCTAAAAACCGAGGCAAAATGCTTGTTCAGTACCTCTGCCTGCTCTCCTGCCTCCTGAGTCCATCCTTCCCCAGTCCTAATCCTGGAGATCTGTGCTCTCCCCTTCCTCTTTTCCCTGTGTATCTATAAAAACCCTTTTCCCCCCTGCGTATATCCTTAGCCAGGTTGTGCCCCATCATCGCCTTCGCTCCCCTCACCACCCTTGTGACCCTTCTAGCTGACAACTCATACTCCCCTTTCTCCTTTTCCCCCGGAGCGCTTAAAACGTGTGTAAGCAGCTTTCTTATCTCTTTCCGCCTCTTACACCTCCCTGGTCCACCAGCAAGCTTGCTGGCCCTGCCATTTTTATGCCTTACCCTTGCACACAATCTAGTAGCCTCCTATACCCCTTTTTTAATGGCCTTTCACAAGCTACCCACATCTGTGTCTGGCCTGATCTGGCTCAGGCTCCCCTTCAGTATCCTGCTCATGAAGTCTGCCCCCCTGAAATCCATTACCACTGTGTTTGAGCGGTTGTTCTCTCCTCCCCAGCACAGCATAAACCAGACCGTGTCATGGTCTCCTCCTGCCAGCTGGCTACACACCTCCAGATCCCTTATCTGGTCGCTGTCTGCAAGGACAGCTTCCAGTATCCTCCCCCCTCAGTAGGTTCCCCCACCTGTTGGACCAGAAAGGCATCTTGAAACAAATCCATCAGCCTCTTCTCCCTGGCCACCGCTGATGTCATGGTGTCCCAGTCTGCCCCCAGCATATTTAGGTCCCCCATGACCCCCACCCCAGGGGTCACGATAAGAGCGTGCTCTGTTCTCTGAGCACATTTTGCTTTGTAGGAGCACGTTTAAAATCCTGATTTTTAGACTGTGTGTGCTCCTGTTGTACAGTAGGAGCACAGAGATGGGAAAAAGCCATTAACACTGTACTGACCGCGTGGAGACTTTTTATTTTAAACCGGAGCTGTGGGTCGGAGAAAAAAAAAAAAAAAAGGTTGTTATTTGAAAGTGGGAGTTTGTCAAAACTACCAGCTGTGTTGTCCAATAATCTATGTACTGTGGGGGCAGGCAATCACTTGTTGTCTAGGGAGCATTGAATGATTGGTTGTCCAGCTTTAGGCTGCAGAGGAGGCATGAGCCAACTGCAGAGCAGATACGAGGGAGTTGGACTGAGATGCAGCCGAGGCGAGTCAGAGTCGAACATCAAGCGGCAGAGATGAAATTTCTTTTTTTTGTTTTTCTCCTTGGGAGGAGTGAGGCCGACTTGTCTAAGGAGCAAAGAATGAGAGCCAATACACTCTCTTCAAGGTGAGTTTTTTTTTTTTTTTTTTGCCATGATGCCCACAGCACTTGGTTTGTTTGGTGTTTGCAGAGCGAGCCACCCTGACAGCGTCAGATAAATTGTGCGGATTGGTGTGTGTCCCATCCCTTTGGTGGTTACCTCCTGTTCCCTTGAGTTTTCTGCACACCAATTTACTGTTGCTAACTTGTGAGTGAGAGAGATGGAGACTGCTGATGGCAGGTACTGTCTTAGTAGTGATTGAAGCTAGTTCATGGTGATTCTGGCAGTCTTAAGTGTTCCCACTCAGGAGCCCACGATACCGTTTTGAAGGTTTAGGTATTGTGATTTATATGGAGTTGTATTTAAAGTGGCAAAATCATCAAAATGCCATAAGCCTTCAAGATCAGTACCGTGAAGGATTATCACCACAGAAATTTAATTCCAGCCTAGTCATTTCCCGCCTCGTACGTTCAGTGAAAGCGTTAGCTGTCTGCTGTTCTCAGTCGAGGTACTAGGGAGGACAAAAAGATAGGAGATTACTGATATCTGACAGCACAGCCGAGTGTGCAGTTTCTAAGCTGATTAAGTGCTTTACTGGTATATGGAGTTAAATAGAAATTCTGGTGGTGTTATAAACAAAGGTTCCTTCTCGAGTCTTGCCACCCTACTTGCGTGCATGCTGAGGAGAGAGGTTCTGCTGTAGCAGCTGCCTGCGTGTTCTCCACCATGTGGTGTGGGAGAAGTGACTGGTGTGTGTAGTTTCAAACAACATGAAGTCTTGCTGTATTCTGACATATTGCAGTGATCCCCAACCTTTAAACTGCCCCGGAGAACAAAGAGTTAACTTCTTTGCAGAGCATAAAATGCTGAGCTCGAGCTCGGTTGGTGTCTCTGTCTGGAGTGTTTCAAACTCAAACCGTCAAATTCTTTACTCTGCCTCACAGAGCGGTCGCTCCGGAGATTTCTCCTTCAACTCGGTTTGAAAGTCGGTTAAAGTTTCATTTTTCTTAGATTTTTTAAACCGAAAAAGTTATCAGCATAGTCGGTTCAGTCTCTGTCTGTGGTGCCGTGAGTACTAGATTGGAATTGTTCTGTTTTTCTGTGTGGAACTTGTAAAAGTGTGGCTCGGTTTGGCTGAACCGGCCATCTGATAGTGAAATCTTGTGTTTTTACTTAGTGTGTGGTTACCGGTCCTTATCGGTTCTGGAAAAAATGTGTTTTAGTACGTTTTTTTCCAATACCCGTGACACGGTTAGGAACTGATAAGGGAGTCTTGCCTGGCGGTTACCATAAAAAGGGTAAGTTGGTTAGGTTGGCTATGTCTGAGAAACCCAAGAAAAATACCAGGCCCACTGGGTTTCAACACTTCAGTGAGTGTGGGGAGGTCTTTGCAAAGGCCAATCCCCACACCACCTGTGTTTATGGTCTGGGGTTTGACCACTTTGATTCAGACTGCCAAATATGTAAAAATCTTACCAAATCTACCCTTGAGAAGAGATTAGGTAGACTGAGGAAAAGGAGGCCGAGAAGTCTGCTGACCCGGATAGCCAGCCGGTTCGGTTCCGACTGAACAGAAGGTGCCCTCTGACCAGGCGATACTTCTTGGGCAAAGAGCCAATTCCGAGGGATCGGTTCCGACAAAAAGAAAACGCAAAGACGAATCGTCCGGTTCGGATCCAGCGGTTCATGTTCCGACCGCCAAAGAGATAGCCAGAGTGATTCAGATTGTGGAATTGCTCCGCCTGGTTCCTGACGATCCAGCACCTTCTGGCAGGGTTTCGGTTTGGTTGGTTTGCCCTGTTCAAGATTATACCCTCGAAGATTTTTATGAACTGGAGTTTGAAGAGGAAGGGGGAAATTTGAGGATGATGATGGTGAAAGTGAGGGTCTGGATATGCCTGTGGAACCGGACATCTCCCAAGACAGGCCTTCAGGTGTTTCCCCTCCTAGGCTTTGTGCGTCCCCTTATCACTTTATGTTCTACTGAAAGGTGGGTGAAGTCCTCCAGCTTCCTATGGAGGAGGCTGTGGAAGATCAAGAGGAGCCTGATTATGTAGAAATTATGGACGTCCCAGAGTCCAGGAGACTATCTATTCCCTCCACAAATCCTTTGGGAAACGGACACAAAAAATCCTAAAGTCTTCTAACACTATACCTCCTGTGATAGAAGACTAGACAAGAGGTATACACTTTCAGGCTCAGACACAGAGTTCTTATACCAGCAATGCAGCCATGTTGGGATAGTGCAGGCTGCCGTCTGTGACAAGGCAAATATTCCCTTGGCTTCACACCCCCCGAGACAAGGACTCCAGGAAGATTGATGCCATGGCAAAGAAACAGTACATGGCATCTTCCTTGGGACTCAGGCAGGTGAATTACATGGCCTATACAGCCAGGTACCAGAAGTCCAGGTGGGACACTGTACTGGCACTGGCTAAACAGGCCTCCCCCCCCCCAGCTAGCCAGGGTGCTGGAGGCGGTGGCTGCAGATGGGATTGAGGCATCTAAAGTTCAGTTTCATGCTGCTGTGGACTCTAATGATGTGTCATCAAGAGTCATGTCTACATCTGTGGCTCTTCGGAGGATGGCTTGGCTCAGATTTATTAGCCTCTCGCAGGACACCCAGGCTAAGGCCATGGATTTTCCTGTAGTGGGTAATTCTCTGTTTGGGGAGCAGACAGAGAATTACATGAAGAAAATGGATGAGCACAGGACCACTTACAGGAGTGCTCAGGCCAAGGAGGGGCAGGCAACTCCTCAAAGGCAGCAAAAGGCCTTTTTAACAAGCACAGGCCTCTTCTTCCTTTTGTCAGAGGGAGAGGCAGAAGGGGGATGAGCAGGGCTTCATCCACTCCTCAGCCTAAAGCCCCTGCCAAGCAGACACCCTAATGGGCATGCCCGGGTCGACTCTCCTATTCCAGTAGGGGGAAGGCTGGCTTACTTTGTCCAGGACTGGATGTCTATTACATCAGACAGTGGATCCTGGAAGTAGTAAGCCAGGGACTGGTTCTCGGCTTCAGAAAATTTCCAAAGATGAGAGCCAGATCTTTTCCACCTGCAAATCTCTCTCGAAACCCTTGCCCTAGAGGCAGAGGTTTCTTCTCTTCTAGCCTTAAGAGCCAGAGAGAGAGTACTTACCATACACTGGGGCAAAGGACTGTACTCCAGGTACTTCCTGACCCCAAAAAAGACGGGAGTGGCGACCCATCCTAGACCTAAGATATCTAAACAAACATATTTTAAAACCAAAGTTCAAGATGGTAACTCTGGGAATAATCCTTCCCTCAAGGCCAGGGGACTGGCTAGCCTCCCAGGACCTCAAAGATGCCTACTTTCACATTCCCATCAGGTGCTCCCACAGAAAGTACCTCAGGTTCGAGTTGCCCTCAGGCCACTATCAGTTCAGAGCAGTGCCCTTTGGCCTAACCTCAGCCCCAAGGGTTTTCACAAAGTGCCTGGCGGTAGTAGTTGCCTTTCTAAGAAGGCAAAAGATTTCCATTTTTCCATATCTGGACGATTGGCCAATAGTGGGTCAGTCTCCAGACCACGTCAAGTCTCACCTGCAAGTGACCCAGCAAGTGCTCACTTCTTTAGGATTTCTTCTCAACCTTCCCAAGTCAGTTCTCGAATCAGTCCAGCTTCTTACCTTTATAGGAGTAGAACTGGACACACTCGGAGCAACAGCCTTTCTTCCTCTAGAAAGGGCAAGGGTTCTTATGGAACTAGCCTCTTCCTTCAGCCTTCGGGTATCTTGACCAGCAAGGCATTTCCTCCAGCTCTTGGGCTACATGGTAGCTTTAACAGCAGTAGTCAAAGGGGCAAGATTCCAGATGAGGGATATTCAGTTGCACCTGAGAGCTTTTTGGTCTCAGAGGAAGGATTCTGTTACCAAACTGATCCCACTGACTCTGACCTTGATCCAAGCCCTTCAATGGTGGCAGGATCAGGACAATTTAAGACAAGGTGTTCCTTTTGCTACTCAGCCGTGTTCAGTGGTCCTTACCACGGACGCGTCTCTTCTGGGCTGGGGAGCCCATCTGGGGCCCCTCACTGCCCAGGGGCTGTGGTCCCCCAAGAATTCCTTCTCCATATCAGTCTCCTAGAGCTCAGGGAAGTTTTTCTGGTCCTAAAAGCTTTTTCTCAGTCAGTACAGAACAAGGTGGTTCAGGTCAGAACGGACAGCACCACCTCCATGTGGTACATTAACAAGCAGGGAGGCACTTGGTCCATGGCCTTGTGCACAGAAGCCATGAAGTTGTGGTGCCTGGCTTATTCCCTGCAAACCTCTCTGGTAGCAGTTCACCTTCCAGGGAAGGACAATGTGCTAGCAAATGCACTGAGCAGGATCTCTCAGGGCCATCACGAATGGTCCCTGGACCCTCAGATGTTAAAAGTGATTTTTTTCAAGGTGGGGCACTCCAGAGAGAGATCTCTTTGCAGCCCCAGACAATCACTAACTCCCTCTCTTTTGTTGCAGACCTCCAGTCTTGGGCTCAGTCCCCCTGGACGCCCTGATTCTGAATTGGGAAGGGAAGTTACTGTATGCCTTCCCACTCCTGTTCAAAGTTTTAGTCAAAATAAGGTCTCAACCTTGCAAAGGGATTCTGGTTGCTCCAGATTGGGCCAGATAGCCCTGGTACCCCCTGTTACTGACCCTAGCAGTCCATCTTCCCCTGTCTCTTCCCATGAATTACAACCTGTTAACATCTTCTCAGGGGAGGATTTGGTACCCCAATCTTCAGTCTCTCAATCTCAAGGCATGGCTCTTGAAGAGTTAGAGTTTGCAGATCTGCATCTTTCCCAAGGGGTTCTGGATATCCTCAAGGCTTCTCGAAAGCCCTCCACCAGAAAGACTTATAACTCGAAATGGAAGAGATTCAGCATTTGGTGTCCTAAGAAGCATATTTATTTATTTATTTTATTTTTTATTTTTATATTGCAATCAGTTTACAACCTTTGAGCCAGGGGCTCATTTCCAAAGGTATTTCTCCAGATACTGCTGGATTGCCTACGGTTCTGGATTATATGGTCCATCGTAATGGCCTAGGCCTCAGACCAGCTACTCTCAATGTACACTTGTCAGCTGTTTCTGCATTTTTGTCTGTGGGGAAGTCTTCCTCTCTCTTCTCATCCTGTGTTCTGTAAATTTTTTAAAGGATTGCTTCACACTGATCCTCCTTTTAGAGACCCTGCCCCTGCCTGGGATTTGAATGTTCGAATTGCTCAACTTATGCAACCCCCCTTTTGAGCCTAGGTCTTCAGCAGAGCTTAAGTACTTGACTTGGAAAACTGTGTTATTGGTAGCAATTACCTTTGCCAGGCGTATCAGTGAAGTGCAAGCCCTGTCAGTGGATCCTGATTTTATCTCATTTCACAGGGATAAAGTGGTCCTTAGAACCAATAGAAGGTTCTTGCCCAAAGTGTTTTCAGACTTCCGTTTAAACCAGTCTATGTCTCCTCTTGTTTTCTTCACTGATCATTCTTCCTCAGAAGAGAGGAGGCTACACAGTTTAGATGTCAGAAGAGCTCTTAGTTACTACATAGAGTGTACCGAGGGTCACAGGTTTGACTCCCTCCAGTTGTTCCTCACTTATGGAGAAGTGGGAAAGGGCAAACCTGCCACCAAGAGATCTGTTGCCAGGTAGATTGTGTCTTGTATACAATTCTGCTGTGAAAAACTGGGAAAAACCTCACCCTCAGGCCTGAGGGCTCATTCCGCAAGAGGTACAGCTGCTTCCCTGGCTGCTGCCAGGGATATCCCTCTCTTAGAAGTTTGTCAAGCAGCCACCTGGAAAACAGTCCATACCTTTACCAAGCATTACTCTCTGGATATCCAGGCTAGGAGTGATGCTCTGTTTGGCACATTAGTACTTCAGAGCCTATTCCCAAAGTAGATTCTGTCCCTCCTCCATGGCGGTACTGCTTGGTAGTCTGCAATATGTCAGAATACAGCAAGACTTCATGTTGTTTGAAGAAAAAATTACTCACCTTAGTAATTATGGAGTCTTGCTGTATTCTGACCTGCCTCCCCTCTCAGAAACTGTTTTTGGGAAGTGGGTGGGCAGGTGCAGTGTTGCACCCCAGGGGTGCTTTTTGTTTACACCCTCCTCCTTTTTGTTTGGGTGTTGATTTATTACTGTTATTTGTATTAGATTGGTTTTTGGTTTTTGGGTTTCCTGACTTGAGTCTTCCTTGGGAATCCAAAACTTTTTTTCTGTCAGTTGGCTAGTAGGAATTTTACAGTTTCCACATACAATTTTTAGTTAGTTGGTCTGGTAAGAATCTGACGGTTAGAGTTTGAAACACTCCAGAGACTCCAATCGAGCTCGAGGTCAGCGTTCTATGCTCTGCATAGAAAGTTAACTCTTTGTTCTCTGGGGCAGTTTAAAGGTTGGTGATTACTGCAATATGTCAGAATACAGCAAGACTCCATTAGAAGAAACACAACTACTAAGGTGAGTAATTTTTTCTTAGTTTTGCTGTTTGGAGGATTAGACCTGTGGAGAAAAAGAAATAATCATGTAAGCTTTGTAATTTAAGTAAGTTGTTTGCCCCATCTTGTGAATCATGTAGCGAGTTGGTCCTGACCCTCGTGCTGTGGTGGCGGGTCAGTTAATGTGTAGCTGTGCTCTCTGTTTTCGTTGTTCCCTCACCATGCTGTTCAGATAATGCAGCAGCAGTTCCTAATCAAATTGCTCAAAAAGATAATGTTAGATGTCATGTTCTTGCAACTCCACCTTTTTTTTTTTTTTTAATTAGGCATACTTCCTACTGTTGTTCAGTGCTGTGGTGGGTGGGGTGGGGATGCTGGATCCGAGGAATGGGATGCTTGGTTGAGGTTGAGGATCCATCCGATCATGGCCAGGACCGGGGGCAGCATGGTGAACACGACAGTCATGGCCACTGACTCTTGAACCTGCAGCAGCCGTGGTGGGAAGGGGGGGGGGGGGGCAGGATTTCATTATGGAGTTTGAGGTTGCAGTTGTATATCTAGAATGTAGATCGTGGTCGGTCTCTGAGAGTGAAGTCAGCAAATGCCTTGTTGTCTGTGCACAATGCTTGGTCTGCATGACTCTGACTGGCATGCCATTTGTGGCTCTGTGCAGGAGAACCCATAAAGAAGTACAGGTTGAAATTAAGAATGTTGTTTGAGTTTGTCCCTAGCCAGTATTAGTGAGATCAGAGATCTGGAAGAGTGAATGTTGACTATAGTTAGTACTGAGTCCATGCCGACTGCACGTTCATGACAGTCAGAAAGAACACATTGGTTTGAGAGGAATGTGAACACCATTCCACTCAGTTATGACCTGGGTACTGTACTATTATCTTGTTGGATTTTATTTTTTTTGGTTTTTAATTAGGCATGCTGCCTACTGCTATTCAGTGCTGTGGTGGTGGGGGCGGAGCTCTGGGGGAAGGAGGCTGAAAGGAATGGCATGCTTGGTTGAGGAACCATCTGCTCAGCCAAGGTCTGGGGCAGCTTGGTGAATGTGGCGATTATGGTCACTGAGTCTTAAGCCTGCAGGAGCTGTGGGAAATCAGTATGTAGGAGCACGGATCCGATCGGCAGGAGCACAGATTTTGGGTCTTGATTTTGCCAAAGTGTGCTCCTCAGTTTCCAAGGAGCACACTGTGCCAAAACCTTAACGCCATCCCTGCACCACCCTACCTTTTCCTCGGTCACAGTGCCCTTTGATGTTCTCAACCAATTTTCCCTTCAGTTCCTCATCCGTTGCGGGTGGTCTGTATACCACCTCTACTTTTAATATTTTTCCTCCCCCCCGATTGTAGGGTTACCCAGATCGCTTCCACTCCTCCCGCCTCCTCCACTCCTCTCACCAATATTCCATCCTTGACTATCAGTGCTACGCCCCCGCTCTACCCACTTCTCTGTCCCTCCTGAATATTTTGTAGCCCTCCAAATTTAGGTCCCAGTCATTCTTCTGGATGGCCCCATGTTTTCAATAATCAGCTGCCGTCCGCTGATCCCTGGCACAAGCATAGCTGTGGCAATTTTGTTGCCCATATACCCTGGTGCTGACCAGGACCGTCCTCCACCCCACCCCGCACAACTGACTCAGCCCTGCGCACTCCCTATTTGACCTCTCCTGCACAGCTCTTGCATTGTGTCCATCGGCGTCCCCTGCCCTTATTTGCCGCTGTAGACCAGGGACCTCGGTCAGTCCTCCTGTCTCCAGTCCTGCACTAGTCCCTCCCCCCTTTACAAGTTGAAATCTCACTTCTCGTTAATGAATTTGGTTAGTTTCAGCTTTAAGATCTCCTTCCTCTCTAGGTTAAGATGTAGCCTATCCCTAGCATATAACCCCTTCTCATCCCATGTGTCCCCCCAATCCCCCACCAGTTCAAACCCATCCTCCCTGCACCACTCCTTGAGCCATTGGTTCACACCTCTTAGTTTGTGCTTGGTCTCCCCGGATGCCCTAGGCACCGGCAGGATTTCCGAGAAAGAAATTGAATTCCCAGTAGAATGGCAGACCCTGGCTAGCTCCCGGAACCTCGCCTGGATTTCCAGATCGCTGTTCCCTTCCAAATCGTTTGTGCCCAGGTGTACTAGGAAATCAGGGGATCCCCTGCATTCCAAAGCTAAGGAATATAGCTGGAATTTGGTCTTGTGAATGGATAGTCCCGGAATGCAATTAGCCCTTACCTGGCTGCTTGTGCCCTTCCCTATTCTCTCCCACTGTATATCCTTGTCATGGAGTCCCCCAGCAGGATCACCTTTATCCGCCCCCCTTTACTGGCCCTTTTCACTCCTTCTAGGCTTTTTCTTCTATGATCGGCCCCCAGCTTACTCCTCGCACCCCCATTAGTCCGGGTTCACTAGTCTGTGCGTGACCTACCATGCTCTTCCTTCTGCATCACGGTTCCCAGTTTACTCTTCTCCCCCACCTCCTGGCCAACTGAGCCCCCCGACTCCTTTTAGGCCGGACTCACAGACCCTCCGCCCCTTCAACTGCTTTCCTCCCTGCCTCCACCCCCACAGACCTTGTCTCCCCTCCTTCTGCCATAATTCTCCCTCCTCCTTGTCCCCTTCCCACTCTTGGCAGATATCCCTCCCCGACTCTGGCCCACTGAAGTGCCCTCTACCACGCCTCTCTCCTTGGCTGCCCCCCACAGCCTGAGTGCCTGCTTAGCCCCAGTTCCTCCCCTCCTCCCCCGCCTCCAGCTTACTGGTCTCTCTCTCACTGCCTGCCTTCTCCCCTTCAGTGTCCATACCCCTACTACTCCCACCCCGCTCTCCTGGCAGTCTAACCAAATGCTCTCTGCCTGCCTGCTCCCCTCCCCAACTTCCTCCTTTCCTGGGTTGAGCATGTTGTATCTGTTGCTAAGAGTGATCGTGCCCCAGAATGTTGTCACCTGCCCCCACCCTCTTTATCCCCCCGCGGCCCTCCTGTGGGGTGTTTTCCGATTCGTTGCTTGTAATACGCCCTACCCCTCTGGAGTCACCATAGGGCCTGTGCCTACCTGCACCCTGGGGTATGCTGTAGTGGTCTCTCCACCCTCCATGACCGTTTCTCCTCCCATCCCCCCATGGCTTCCAGTTCTCTTTTGATACCCTCTACCTCTCCCCTCCTGCCAACTGGGAACACACTGGGCACCCTCAGTTCTTCCATGGCCAATTTAGGTTTATTGCTGCCCTGTACACCCAATCACCCTGCCGAAGATGCCCGCTCTGGCCAGCCCCGAATCCACCCACATTTTGGTGTGAGCAGGCCTAACCACTTGCAGCCCTGTAGTTCTTGCCCACCTCACGTGATCAACTATTCAATCAGCAGATATCACCATTAACAGCTTTCAAAAGCCCACAGCACTATATAAATCAGTAGTTATCACAGCTCGCATATAAACAGTACTAAAAACAGCACTGTATATTCAGCAGTTAAAACAGTTCACAACAGCACTCTATCATCAGCAGTTATCACAGTTCACATCTATCAAATCCCATAGCCGTATGTGTGATTAGCATGTGCTCAATGGTGTCCAAGCATACCCAGCATATCATTCTGCCTGCCCCCCAAAGTTCAGCAGCAGTAAACAGTACAGCCCAGAATCAGGTCCCATACATCATGCCTCTCAGCTGCATATAGTCATCTATTCCTTTAATATCCTCAGTCCTCACCCACTCAGCTTGCTCCTCCCAGCTCCAGTCAGCAGCAGCAATCCAGGACTCCCACAGCAGTCCAGTCTTCCCACTCACAGCCTTACCCCCTCCAGGGCTCCACCCCCATTGATTATTTAAGAGAGGTCAAGACCAGGGTGGGTGGTGTGAGACAAACAACTCTGCAGTGGCTCCTCCCCAGCAACTGGGCTAATGGCCTTTATAGCCAAGTACATGAGACATTACTGTTGTGTACAAGGGTTATTAATCAAGAATGACCAAAATTGGATTAGCATGAGGAAGAAAGCATTAGTGCTACTGATGTCATCATGTGTTGTTAGCCATTTTCTAGACAGTTTCCTGGCATCTGACAGAGTTTGTTACGGGAGAGAGAATACGTATATAATAGGAGCATAGTTTTTATGTATCGTGCTAGCGAATCCTGTGCAGATTTAGTGAAAGTCTCCAAGTACAGGGTAGCCAGTAACTGGAATATAGAGCTGAACAGGAAAATCCAGATTTGAATCTCGGCATAGCCGTTCGTTATTGTGGTCTTACACAGGACTAGAAATATTTTTTGTGGATGGCTGTGTCAAGGAACAGGTACAATATTAATTTTGACTGTCCTACAGGATTTGTATCTGTCTTGTGAATTTTTGTCTGCTAACTGTACATTTCTGTTTCTGAATACGAGCTAATAAAAATTAGTGTGCCCCCGGCTAGTACATTGCCCTGAAGAGGTCTTACTAACTGATAGTGCCTATTGTAAGGTCCACTGAAAAGGGCTACTGCATATTACCCACTGGGTGGTACATATTCCTGAACAGGACTTAACAACTGTATCCCCCAGTTCACTGCCCTGATAAGGGCTTTTAATTTACTTCACCCTCCTGCCCAATAGTAGCCACAAACCAACCAGATTCCTCTGTTTCTGTGTATAGACTGAACACTATAAGACTCCCCCGTACTTAGTAACCCTGACAAGGGCTTGTAACCAGCCTCCCCGCCTTCTGTCTGTGGAGCCCCTCCTGACTTGATAGGGTTTAAAGTAGTTGTCTCAGCCCTTTATATTCCTCTCCTATCTCTAAATACCAAGTGTCCTCCTCTTGTTACCTTGATTGTCTTTCCTGAACATGGTTATCTAGCCCGTATAATGGCTTTCAATTGGCTTTACCCTGGCCCTTCTTAGTTAGCAGGCAGCCCTAAATGGGGATTTTATTTGCATCCCCAAAACTGTGCTGCCTGTTAGCAAGAGTTAGCCTTGGCCTGCTACTGCAAGTACAGCACACAGAGAAGTGAGGTATGTAGTGCAGAAAGCTAGAAGGAAGACAGGCAAATGCACACACATTGTGACAAGGAATGCATGAGCAGTATAGTCCTCCTGTGGCACTGTTTTCATTTCTGCTGCTTGACAGAACTGCTGACTGCACAGAAGAGCCTATCATGGGAGGCTACATTGAATGGACATCTCTCACTGTGTGACACCATGATGTTGGGATGTCCATAGCCCAACCATACAGGTGACAGCATCTCCTGAATCTTAGTGTCTGGTGTCTGTCTGGCTGGCAGTATAGCGTAGTGGTTACAGTAATGAGCTTGATATGGCCAGCAGACTTGGGTTTGATTCCCAGAACCTCCACTTGCATTTTGTGCGATTCTGAGGAAATCACTTAACCTCCCTAGTGCTTCCGGGTCACCCCTGAAAACAGGCACTTGTGCCAGTTACCAGAGAATTAAAAAAAAGTTTCTGCTATTGCATTTTCATTTGGTGCCTGTTCCAGGGACAGACAAAGAAATGAAATTAGCTGTCCCTGGGGAAAGCTGGGTGTCTGGCATAGGCAGACAGGTGGTTATTTCGACCCCTGGTCTTACACTAATCAATTAACCTCCCTATGTGTGCGTCATTCCTGCTGGAGGCCCTGCATTCCATAGCTCCTGTCCGTGTTCGCCCACTCCGTCTCCGTCTTCATTCCCAGTGGTTTGATGGGGCTTTGAGGGAGTTGAGGAGAGTGGGGCGAAGGTTGGAATGATGTTGGTGGAAATCCAGCCTGGAGGAGGACATACTTAGGTTGATCGCCCATTGTTCGGACTATCAATCGGAAATCTCCCATAAGAAGGCAGAGTTCCTGTCCAGGGAGATTACTGCAGCAAGAAATGTACTGCTCAGCTCTTTCGGACTGTGGACAGACTGTGCAGTCCAACCTGGCTATGGGGCTGGAGAGCCTTTTCACAAATTAAGTGTGATGAGTTTGCACGATTTTTGCAGATGAGGTAAGATCCATCAGGTCGGATATCTGCTTAACTCATTCAAATGAGTATGGCAGAGGTCGATGCGAGGGCACAGACACCTGGTCTGTCTGGACAGATTTTGACTGGCCAGCGATCATGGATGTCATGAAGATTGTTCTGGGCTTGCGACCGACTTACTGTAGTTTGGATCCTGGTCCAACTCTTCTCCTTGTGGGTTGTGTAGATGTCATCGGACTGATCCTTGCGGATATATTCTAGTGTTCATTGGATCAGGGGGTGTTTCCTGATCCGCTGAAGGAGGCGGTAGTGACTCCCCTGTTAAAAAAAAAATCGTCCAGCGATCCCGACTGTCTTGCGAACTAGAGGGGTCAATAGTCACGCCCACTGACTCCTTCAGATATCTTGGAGTGACCCTTGATTCTGTACTTGATTTCTCTGCACATATAACCGAGGTATGCAGCTCTGTTAATGCTAAGTTAGGTGCCGCTTACCGAGTGCGTCACGCCCTTACCCCTACCGCCAGAATCTCTGTGGCATGTGGAGTACTGCTTCCTAGGCTCCTATACGCTCTTCCCCACTCTCTCGCATGCCAACGCAGGTATTCTTCATAAGTGGGACACATCTTATAATAACATCTGCAGATTCACCCTCTCTGTCCCTCGCCGTACTCACCACTGTCTCCTATACTCCACTCTGCATTGGCTGTCCCCCAAATCGCAGCGCTCTTTATGTCTGGGGTGTTTTATTGACTCCATGAATAGGGCCCCCCGCCCTGACAGTATTGCGGCTATGCTCACCCCCATGACCCGTTCCCGAACTTTGAGGTCCTCTAATTTGCCCCTGCTCTCCGTCCGTCTCTGCTCTACTAAAATGGGGCAGCTCGCTTTCGTCCATTTCGCCCCTAAATTCTGGAACTCCCTGCCTGCCAACTTACGGAGCTCCACATCTCACTCAGCCTTCAAATCTGCACTTTTCTCCCACCTTCATGCATTTGATTCCTGTGTCTGTACCTAATTCCTCCCTGAACCCCTGTCCTGCTCATCTTTACCCTTGCTATACCCAGGTTTCTCTCTGCTTTACTGTTACTGTTTCCTGTCTTTAACATCGTTGTTGCAAAATGACACCCTTCCTGAGGGTCATCTCTGTTAAGACCTTGTTTAAATTGCTACTCTTTGATTTCCTGTACTGTTGTATTCACTCTGTATTTTGCAATCCTGTAATTGAATACTGAGTGTACCTGTATTGTGATGTGTTCACTGTTTGAAAACTGTACTCTCCTGGGTCGTGCTTGAAAATAGGCAGGATTTTTGCCTAATACACGTACCCGGTTACCAAAAGCCAATAAATAAAGCTTTGGTCCAGGATTCCAGTGCTTCCTGGGGCTCATGTGCTATATTGCAAATTTGTAATAGAAGAGGAGAAAGTTCTCCCAGAAACTTCTGGTAATATTCGCCAATGAACCCATCAGGTCCTGGGGATTTATTATGTTTTAAGTTTTTAACAACTTCTTTCAGTTCCTCATGGGAGAAGGGGCGGTCTAGTAATTGTCCCTGGGAGTTCAAGAGTTTGGGCAAATTCAGCCTGTCAAAGAAATGTTGAATTTTACCTTCTTGGGTGGGGTTGGCCTCCGAGGTGTAGAAATTTTTACAAAACCACTGAAAGCATTGGGCTGTGCAGTGTGGTTTGGTCTCAAGTCGTTGGAGATTGGGTATTTTTAATTAACGGGATAAATCTATCGGCCATCTGTTTCTGGAGTCTGAAAGCCAGTAGCTGGCCGGCTCTGTTTCCTCCTTCGAAAATCCTGCTCTTGCTGGTCAGAGCTAAACCGGAAGGTAAGCTGTCCGGGGGAGGGAGCCCACGTTTTGGGCTGCTTTCCTTTAATAATATGGAGCACCCTGTCTGCAATCCTCCCAGACAAAGCCACCATTCTACCCTTGAGATCCGTGTGTGTACTTAACTTTGTAAAACTGAGACCTCTCCTTAAGAGGATAGCGACCCCCCCTTTTTTTGCTTTAGGGTGTGACGATGCAATCTCCTTGCCCACCCACATACGCCTCAACTTTATATACTCGAGGGGAGATAGGTGCGTCTCCTGCAGTAAGCCTATATCACATCTTGACTTGGCTAAATCTTTCAGATTGGCATACTTCTTAGCAGGGATATTAAGACACTTAACATTTAAGAATTGAATACTGAGCAACCCCATTTGTCAGCGTATAGGTTCTAATCCTGCCCGTCTTGCATCCACAACTCCCAGTGGTCTTCCCCCCTGTTCAGCAGCTTGTGCCACATAAAGACTGCATGTCCTGCTACAATGTGGACCAGCAGATGAATTAACCTAAGGTGCTCTTGCTGCATGACCCCCCCCGTCCAAATAATAGCTTTCCGTGCTATTCCCCCCCTTCCCCCTCCAACAGCAAGCAAAAACTATTTACAGAGTAACTAACCCAGTACCTCTCCTTCCCAACTACAATCTCCACAGATGTCATTAACAGAAGGAAGCTCCTTCTGACCTGGAGTACGAGCTACGAAAGCTCCTCACTTCCCTGAACCCTTAACTCGAGGCTTCGAGAATGCGTCTCCAGGAATGTGCATACCAGCTAGCTAGACACTCCCCTCACTTCCTTATAAGACCCGTGGCAGCTCAGTGAGGGAGAACTAGAACTAATACTTTAACCCCTGGTAACTGGTAACATGTATAACTGGTGGAAATGTAGACCCTGGACCGTGCCAGGCCTCCAGGCCCCCCCCCCCTTTTTACCAATTGCAAACATCTGGCCTTCTCAGCCGTTAGACTGTAAAGTGAAAACTAACATCTACAACTTTGTCTGAATTTAGGAATGCCCAATATCTTGGTTTCCTGGCTAAGTGCCAGACGCCCCCTCCAATAAGTAAGCCTAGCCAAAGGAATTCCAGCCAAGGGGCCAATTGGGCATCAGTAATAATGGAATAAAAAGAAAGAAAATAAGCCCCAACCAGTCCCCATTGTCCCAATAATCAAGCTTCCTTGAGCTATCAGGCTGAATTCAAAAGTCAATCAAGAGCTCAGAAAAACATTGAAGCAGGAGTGTAGGTTTAATTCAGATCTGTAACAACAAAACGCAGGCATCCCCGAAGCGAGTACAGTCTCAATGTCCTTTTCCCACCCAGCTTTGTATGAGCTGGGCAGTTCTGTTGAATAAACACCATGACTAACTTCCATTTTAATAAGGCAATGCAAAAGGCAGTCAAAGAAACTCTGTCAGGTAGCTACTTGCCTGTGCAGCAGGGATTTGCTGATGTGGGTAAGGTCCTTGCAAAGCTGATCATCTGGCTCTGCGTTCCCTCTGTTCTTGTTCTTTGGTCCCTTTTTAACCGCCATGTCCCGTTGCAAATGAAGAAGGGTTTGCGCCGCAATTTCAAGCTGACAGTCCGGAACTTCTGTGCCGATTTTTGCCAACTGTTTGCTTGCCTGGGTTAGTCTCATATATAACTTGCTCCCGACTTCCCTATGGATCAGGATTTTCGCAGGATAATGTAGTTGGGCTTTAATTTGCCTTTCCCTGAGCAGTTTAATCACAGCCAGCACTTTCTTCCGGCACTGCAACGTGGTGGGTGGGAAGTCTTGGTCCATGAACATTCTCTTCCCATTCGGGTTCAAATCTTTTTTGGCCCACGCTTTCCTCAGTACTGTCTCCTTGACGAGGTATCTGTTAAACTTCACTAATATCGACCTGGGGGGGAAGGGCATCGCTTTTGGGATGTGGGCCTACTGCACGGTGCACCCTCTCCAGCTCCAGTTGCTCGATATCTGGAGTATTTAATTCAAGCCTTAACCAGGATCAAACAAATTCAAGGGTGTCATCCAACTTGCTTCCCTCTAGGAAGCCAAATATATGGTTAGTCTTCCTCCTACCCCTCGATTCAGCATCCTCAGTTCGAATTGTGAGCTCCCACTCCCATTTTGCTAAGTACAGTACCACGCGGCTAAGTTTTTGCGAGTCATCCCTGAGCTTATCAAGGTTAGATTCAAGATCAGAGGTCCTCTGCTCAAGATGTTTAAGGTCAGATTTAACGTCTTTTACATTTGTGTCAATTCTTTGAAGCATCTTCAAGATATTAGCTGTAGCCCTGCCGTCCAGGGAACCCTGGTGCGAAGGCATATCTTCTTCCTCTCCACCCGAGCCCGCCGCTGACTCAGAGGCCCGCGAGAGGGACGCATTGGGGCTTCGATCCGTCCGAAATTGCCACCGCCCAGTATTTTTCGCCACTGATCGTTCCTGGATTTTAGCCATTTGACTCATTATACACTGGATTGATGTTTCAGTGGGTAGTAAGAAGTCGCGGATTGCCAGATGTTGAGGGATTTTACATCGAGGTCACAGTGCTCCGATTCAGGCTGCCATCTCTGGTGACATCACCGGAAGTTCTTGAGTCACTCTTAAGTTTTGCTTCTTAGTTGGGCTTTCCCACGCAATAGAGTCCAAAGAAATCGTGCTTTTACATGCAGCAGTGGGGGTATTCTGAAAAATAATTTGGTTTGTTCTTCTGCTTCTCCTATTATTGAAACAACATGAAGTCTTGGCTGTATTCAGACCTAATGCAGTTAGCCCCAGCACTTGAACTGCCCCAGAGAGGAAAGAGTTAACACTATGCAAAAGCATAGACCGTTGAGCTCGAGCTCGGTTTCCAAACCTCTGTCTGTGGTGCTTCCCAGTGTAACCGTCAGATTCTTTACTCCGCCTAACAGTGAAGTCGCTCCGGAGATTTCTTCTGCTCGGTTCGGTAAAAGAAAAATAAAAGCATTTGGTTTTATCGCAATTGTTTATTATTTTCAGATTTCTGGCCTCTGTCTTCGGTACAGGTAGTATGTAGATAGGTAGTGACTGTGTGTTTATTTTGCTAAAGAGTGGAAATTGTCTTTCTTCGGTTTCTTTCCGGTCGGTCTGGTTCGGAACTGACTTTGTTGAATTTTTTCTCATTTTCTGGGATTAGTGTGGTGTTCCGGTACCAATCGGTTTCAAAAGAACCGGACTTTTGCTGGTTCTTTTAAAAAGCCCGTGACACGGTTTTTAACCGATCGGTTGCTCATTACCTGGCTTGAAAGCTGCTATAGGGTAATTGTTAGGTTGGCCATGTCTGAGAAACCCAAGAAGAAAAGCGGTCCCACTAGGTTTCAACACTGTACTGAGTGTGGGGAGGCCTTTGCTAAGACCGACCCCAACCTCATCTGTGTTTATTGTCTGGGGTTTGACCACCTCAAGTCAGACTACCAAATTTGTAAGAACTTTCCTAAAACCACTCTAGATAAGACTGAGTAAGTTGAAGGAAAGGGAGGCCAAGAAGTCCGTAGATCCGGATGGCCAGCCCGGTTCTGTTGTGGCTGAACCTGAGGAGGTGCCTACTGACCTAGGCGATACCTCCTTGGGTGAGAGGCTGATTCCCCTAGGGTCAATCTGGCTACAAGGAAAAAGAGCAAGTCTGCGGTTCAGATCCTGTATCCTCTCTCCAACCGTGGACGAAATGGCCAAAGTGATTAGTATTGTCCAGTCGCTTAGACTGGTTCTGTCTGAACCGACACCGCCGGTTCGGTGGTCAGATCTGTCTCCTCCGGATTATGACCCAGATGTTTATTATGAGGAGTGGGAGGGAGACGAAGACTATCCCGGTGATGACAATGATGATGACGATAAAGGGGGTCTGGATGTGCCCATTGAGTCGGACATCTCCCCAGACAGGTCCTCTGGTGTCTCTCCGAGTCCCCTTCATACTTTTTGTTCTACAAAAAGGTGGCACATACCCTGCAGCTTCCCTTGGTTGAAGCAGCAGAGGAGGAGAAAGAGCCTGATTTTGTGGAGATGATGGACATCCCAGAGTCCAAAAAGCTGTCTATCCCTCTTCATAAATCTTTGGGGAAACAGACATACAACACTTTACAAACCCCTCATTCAGTATCTCTTGTGGACAAGAGAATGGACAGGAGGTATTCTATATCAGGCTCAGCTGCGGAGTTTCTTAATAGTCATTGCAGCCATGTTGGGGTAGTGCAGGCTGCAGCCTTTGACAGGGCTAACATTCCTTTGGCCTCACACTCCTGGGATAAGGACTCCAGGAAAGTGGATGCCATGGCCAAAAAACAGTAGTTGGCATTCTCTTTGCGACTCAGGCAGGCTACTTATATGGCCTACACAGCCAGGTACCTGAAATCCAGATGGGACAAAGTTCTCGAACTGGCTAAACAGGCCTTTCCGCAGCTAGCCAAGGAGCTGGAGGAGGTGGCTGCTGATGGAATTGAGACATCCAAAATGCAATTTCATGCTGCTGTGAACTCCAATGAAGTGGCATCTAGAGTCGTGGCTACATCTGTGTCTCTCAGGAGACA
This sequence comes from Neoceratodus forsteri, assembly GCA_016271365.2. NCBI lineage: Eukaryota > Metazoa > Chordata > Ceratodontiformes > Ceratodontidae > Neoceratodus > Neoceratodus forsteri. Next base: position 1,732,085,182 of record CM057456.1, read on the forward strand.
TGCTTGGCTCAGATGTACTAGCCTTTTGCAGGATACCCAGACTAAGGTTATGGATTTTCCTGTAGTAGGTAATACTCTGTTTGGGGAACAGACAGAGGCTTACGTGAAGAAAATGGATGAATACAGGACCACGTACAGGAGTGCACAGGCCAAGGAAAGGCAAGCCACTCCGCACAAGCAGCAGTCTAGGGGCAGGCCCTTTCAAAGGCCTTTTTACAAAGCCCAGGCCTCCTCTCCCTTCCCACAGAGGGGGTTCTTCAGAGGGAGGGGTAGGAGGGGGATGAGCAGGGCTGCTCCCTCCTCCTCTCAGTCCAAGGCTCCTGCCAAGCAGACACCCTGATGTCAGCCCGGGTCGACTCCCCATTTCCAGTCGGAGGCAGGCTGGCTTATTACTTTCAGGCCTGGAAGTCTATGACCTCAGACAAGTGGGTCTTAGAAGTAGTAAGCCAGGGACTGGCCCTCAGCTTCAAAAAATTTCCAGAAAAGAGGGCCAAGTCTTTTCCACCTGCATCAATCTCAGAAACCGTTCCCTAGAGGCAGAGGTTTCCCCTCTCCTAGCTCTCAGAGCTATAGAGAAGGTTCCTTCTCAGCACAAGGGAAAAGGACTGTGCTCCAGGTACTTCCTTACTGCAAAGAACATGGGGGAGTGGCGACCCATCCTAGACCTAAGGTATTTGAACAAACACATTGTAAAGCCAAAATTCAAAATGGTAACTCTGGGAATAATCCTTCCCTCGCTAAGGCCAGGGGATTGGCTAGCATCTCTGGACCTCAAGGATGCCTACTTCCATATTCCTATCAGGTGCTCCCACAGAAAATACCTCAGGTTCGAGTTGCCTTTAGGCCATTACCAATTCAGAGCCATGCCATTCGGTCTAACATCAGCTCTAAGGGTGTTCACAAAGTGCCTTGCAGTAGTGGTGGCTTACCTCAGAAGACAGGGTATCACCATTTTTCTGTATCTAGATGACTGGCTGTTAGTGGGTCAGTCTCCTTTACAGGTCAAGTCAGCTGTTCAAACTACCCAGGACCTACTCGGCTCCTTGGGCTTTCTTCTCAGTCTTCCAAAGTCTGTGCTCGAACCAGTTCAACTTCTCACCTTTATAGGCTTAGAGTTGTACACTGTACAAGCAAAAGCCTTGTTTCCCCTAGCAAGGGTAAAGGCCCTAGTGGATCACACTTCCTCCTTTCGACCTCAGGTCTCCCGCCCAGCAAGACAGTTCCTCCAGCTCCTGGGCTACGTGGCAGCTTCCATGGTAGTGGTGCAGGGAGCAAGGTTCCAGATGAGGGACATTCAGTTTCATCTGAGGTCTTTTTGGTCTCAGAAGAGGATTCACTTACCGAACTGATTCCAGTGACTCAGACACTGGTCCAAGCTCTCCAGTGGTGGCTGGACCAGGACAACCTCAGACAAGGGGTTTCATTTCTCCCTCAAGTCCCATCAGTAGTTTTAACTACGGATGCTTCTCTCCTAGGGTGGGGACCCCACCTGGGAGCCCTGAAAGCTCAAGGGCTCTGGTCTCCACAGGAGTCTCTCCTTCATATCAATCTCCTGGAATTCAGGGCAGTTTTCTTAGCCCTGCAGAGCTTCTCGGATTCAGTCAAGGGCAAGGTGGTCCAAGTCAGAACGGACACCACCACCACAATGTGGTACATCAACAAGCAGGGAGGCACTCTGTCCTTGGCCTTATGCACAGAGGCTATGAAGCTGTGGTCTCTGGCCTATTCTCATCAGACTTCTCTGGTAGCAGTTCACCTTCCAGGGAAGGACAACTTTCTAGCAGATGCTCTGAGCAGAGTTTCTCAGGGTCACCACGAATGGTCCCTGGATCCTCACATACTGGAGATCATCTTTGCCAGGTGGGGCACTCCAGAGATGGATCTCTTTGCAGCACTGGACAATCATCAACTTCCACTGTTTTGTTGCAGACCTCCAGTCCTGGGGACGGTCCCCCAGGATGCTCTCCTTTTGGACTGGAAGGGCAGGTTTCTCTGTGCCTTCCCTCCCTTCCCTCTGCTGTTCAGAGTTCTGCTCAAGATCAGGACTCATCCCTGCACAGTGATGCTGGTGGCTCCAGACTGGGCCAGACAGCCTTTGTATCCTCTACTACTGTCCTTGTCAGAGTCACGTCCGTGTCTCTGCCCAGGACATACAATCTCCTGTCCTCCTCCCAGGGGCAGATCTGGTACCCCAGTCTCTCCATCTCAAGGCCTGGCTCTTGAAGAGATAGAATATGCAGTACTACATCTTTCTCGGAGAGTTCTGGATATTCTGAAGGTCTCTAGGAAACCTTCCACTAGAAAAACTTACAACTCCAAATGGAAAAGGTTCAGTATTTGGTGCTCTCAGAAAGGTATCCTGCCCAATTCTGCAGACATTTCCACAACCTTAGACTATCTAGTTCATCTCAGTGATTTAGGCCTTAGGCCTGCCACTCTGAAGGTTCATCTGGCAGCTGCCTCTGCATTCCTCTCAGCAGGGAAGGGCTCTTCCCTGGCTTCTCTTCCTGTTTTCCAAAAGTTTTTCAAAGGTCTGGTTCACATTAACCCTCCCTTTAGGGAGCCCACTCCGCCTTGGGATCTTAATGTCTGCATAGCTCCGCTAATGCAGCCGTCTTTTGAACCTCTGGCTTTGGCCGAATTGAAGTACTTGACTTGGAAAACTGTGTTCCTTGTAGCTATTATTTCTGCCAGGCGGATTAGTGAGCTACAGGCCCTGTCAGTGGAACCTGACTTCATCTCCTTCCATAGGGACAAAGTAGTCCTCAGAACCAATAGGAGGTTCTTGCCCAAAGTGGTTTCAGATTTTCATCTGAACCAGTCTATATTCTCCCTGTGTTTTTTCACTGACCATTCTTCAGGTGAAAGAAGGTTACGCAGTCTGGACGTAAAGAGGGCCCTTAGCTACTACAATGAGCATACTAAGGCACATAGAAATGACTGTTTTCAATTGTTTCTAACTTATGGTAAAGTGGGAAAGGGTAAGCCTGCCACTAAGAACTATTGCCAGGTGGATTGTTTCTTGTATAGAATTTTGTTATGACAAATTGGGTAGGACGCCCCTTTCAGGCCTGAGGGCTCATTCGACCAGGGGTACAGCTGCTTCTCTAGCCACAGCCAGAGATGTACCTTTGTTAGAGATCTGTAAAGCAGCCATCTGGAAAACAGTACATACTTTCACCAAGCTTTACTCCCTGGACATCCAGGCTAGGAGTGATGCTAGGTTTGGTACAGCAGTACTGCAGACCCTCTTCCCAAAGTAGGTTCTGCATTCCCTTCTCCATAGGGAACTGCTTGGTAGCCTGCATTATGTCTGAATACAGCAAGACTTCATGTTGTTTGAAGAAAAAAATTACTCACGGTAGTAATGTTGTTTCTTCTAATGGAGTCTTGCTGTATTCAAACCTCCCCCCCCCGCCTCTCCTCTCAGAACCTGGTTTTGGGAAGTGGGTGGGCAGGTACAGTGTTGCACGTCGGGGGTGTACCTTATACCCTCCCTCTTGGGTGGGGTAGATGTTGTTGTTATTATTTTTCTGGTATTTTACTAAATATTGTCACTACCTTTCCTTCTTGGGTTCTCGACTAGAGTCTTTTGGGGCCCAAGAAGATATATTTTGCCCTTTGGCTATTTGAACAATTTCCATACTTTAGTTACTAGTTAGTTAACTTGTAAGAATCTGACGGTTACACTGGGAAGTACCAAAGACAGAGGTTTGAAAACAGAGCTCGAGCTCAACGTTCTATGCTTTTGCATAGAGTTAACTCTTTCCTCTCCGGGGCAGTTCAAGTGCTGGGGCTAGCTGCATTAGGTCTGAATACAGCAAGACTCCATTAGAAGAAACAACATTACTATGGTAATTTTTTCTTCTGGTTGCTGAACCAGTTTTTGGTAACTGTTTTCACTTTGTGGCTTAAGAACTGTAAGATCTCCCCCACCTCAGAGGTTGCAGATTTTTTTTTCTCTAAGTCATACTTTAAAGACGTATAATGTTTTTTTTTCAATACTGTAGAACTTGAAATTTTCACTGTCAAATAATTTTCACTATTTTCGCAGAAGTACCAATCTGCGTGAAAATAAATTTGCACTAAGTAGCACATTTAGTATTTTTTTCATCATATTGGATGTGGTGATTGTGACATAGCACTAAAACAAATTTACGCAATTATGGTTGCATTTGTGTTTGCTCCAAATTTACTTTGCGTGAAAATAACTAGTTCTACAGTATAAAGTCCACAAAAAATTGTATTTTTAAGCACAGCTTTTTATTTTCTTAATGACCACAAATAATATATATATATATTTATATATGTATTTTTTTTTTTTTTTTTAAGAAAAAAGGCAGGCCAGGGGAGAGAGAGAGAGTTGAAAGAAACCATATTTAAAGCTCACAGATAAAATTAACTTAAGAATACGTGCTGTACGCTGTATCCAGTCAAGAAGACTTGGCAGACTCTCATAGTGACCCTCTCCCAGTTTAAACAATGTCCAGTATGTTTCAGAAAGCTAAGCAACAGCATGCAGGTAGTAAAATTGCTACACCCCTTTCCCCTCTTACACTAAGCTTCTAAATTCCCTTGGCCTAAATTGAAATTAATGAAAGCCCTGTTTACGCGGCCTCTTTCACTCCCGCTGCAGTATGTGTCAGTGCTGACCTGACCTCTTGAGTAGATGAGTTTGTGAGTTTACATGGCACATCTCTGTGCCAGTGCAAGTTGAGCTGGAAAGGGGCTGTGCATCTGGAGGTGGGCAACTGTTTGACGATGTTAGCAGTGACATGGGGATGATGCATGGAATGCTGATGTTACTTCTCTCTCATTGCCAGTAAAAGTTATCTGGGAGCTTAATTTGGTGGCGCATTTAGTCATCTACAGAAATACTGTTCTCTTCCCCAGCTATGCATGGCTGAGAGGAAGATGTATGAGGGGAGCAGTTGCAGTTATGGTATTGCTGGCCACCAGTCCGAGGTGCGTGTGTGTTTGATCTCATTTTTCCAGCCTGCAACATATCTGTTTTCTCTGTGGCATTGTTTGTTCCTGTTTACATTAGGCATTGTTGGGAAGGAATAAATTTCAGCAATGCTAGTGGTGCTGCCAGTTCACATGGCAGCTTACAATGCTCGCATCACTGTACGTTCCAGAATCAACTGAGGTATTGGGAGCAGATTAAGAAACAGCTTAACATAATTGGGTAAGTGGCCACACTACATTTGTAGCACAGCACCGAGTGCTCAGGTTGCCCCAGTGCAAATGTGGCATTGTAAACCACCCTGAAGAGAGACGAGGAGCACAGGCAGCTTTCCAGTCAGTAACTAGACTTTTTTCCCCTCAAAAAGTATAGCTATACCAGGCAAAACTGACCCTCTCATAATCGGCCCAGAGTGCCTAATTCCCCCATCAACAGTAAAAACATTTTTAAAGGTTTTAACAAGCAATGCAGTTGCTGTTATAAGACATGTCTATGTCTTTCACTTTCCAGCTTCACTCTGACTGACTTGGGGCGACTGTGCTAAGACATGCACATATGGACCTGCCTTACTACATGACTTTATTCCTGCAGCACATCTGGTATGAAGTGTTTGGCTCTTTATGCCCCATCCCCTTGTACCTCAGCCAAATGCCCTCTGGAGTCTGATGTGAGAAACTCGGGGATGGGAGCCCAAATGGCAGATCCTCATCAACAGGCTGACAGGTGATTCTATTCTTGAATATGATGAGAAATGCAAATGATGCACTCACATGGTGCCGAACTCTAAATTACAAATTCCTGCAACAGTGAGGCATGGGAACTGCATGTGCATGTAGGTGTGACTGTCTAACTTATTACCACTGTAGCATGGTGCAATTAAAGCAAGTTGTGGACCTCCAACTTGCATATTTTTTAGTCCCTGCCGTCCCCAAATTTGCATCCTATTATAGAATATCGGATCTAACGGTGCAAACCATGCCCATCAACCTGTCTGCTCCAGAACTTGTAGTTTTAAACCTTAAACAATGATTTCCTTTAACCCCTCTGCAAAATCAGCTCCCCATGGTACACTTCATATGTATCTCACTACAGGGGAAACACTTGAATCAGTTTATTCTTTCAAATACTTGGGTATCTTGCTAGATCCCGCTCTCTCTTTGGAGTTGCATGCAACACAGACTACAAAAAAAAACTCAACCAGAAACTCTGCTTGCTCTACTGCCTTTGCTCCCTCCTTTCTCATGCCTCCTGTCAGAAGATTGCCACCTCCTCCCTCATCCTCTTACTTTCTGTGGCGCCCCTCTACTACTATCCACCAAGACCACCATACTCTTCTGCTTAAGAATGCTTTACTACATGGTGGGACGATTCGCTCTTGAAGTCAACTTCGGCCGCCACTACTACAATGTTTTAGTCATTAGGCTGGGCTGACTATGACCAAAGATTGCAGTTTTCCTTCCTTTGCTTTATCTACAAACTTACCTTCCTCTTCTCTCAACCCTGTCTAAGTGCTTTATTGAAACATAAACTCTCTCCACATCTACTCAGGTCCTCCTCGGCCCCTCTGCTGAATACTCCTTATCCCCTCCTGATGATCGGCAAGCATTCATTTGCCTATTCTGCACCTTCCACTTTGAATACACTCTCCTTTCTTGCTTTGTTCAAGCATTCCCTCTCAGACTACCTACTGCAGCCTAAGCCCTGGACCTGTCCTGCCTAATCGTTGTAACACACAGCCTAATTGTGGGACTCTGCTTTTGTAGTCTGTTCTCTGCAATTGCTTACTACCTCCGAATACTGATGTTAACAACCACCATTCGTGGTCCATAGTTTTTATGCATACGAACAAGCCAGCAGAAGAAGGCCATTTGGTGTATCAAGTCTACTCGTATTGCAGGGTCCACAGCTTGAGCTGTTGTCCCTGCCCATCCTCCCTACCCTTGATTGTTTCCCCCCTATGCCTTTCCCAGCCTCTCTTAAAGCTGCTCACTGTCTTCAACAAGATGACCTCTCCCGGCAGCGCATTCCAAGTGTCCATCACCTTTTTTGTGAAGAAGTGCTTCCTGACATTCCTCCTAAACCTCCCACCCTCCAGCTTAAGACTGTGCCCCCTTGTGATATGGTTGCCACTCAGCTTAAAGAGACTTTCCTTTTCAACATTATTTATTCCTTTCAAGTACTTGAATGTCCCAATCATGTCCCCCCCCTCTCTCTCTCCTGTCTTCCAGGGAGTACATGTTCAGTGCCCTCAACCTCTCCTCGCATGCCTTGCCCTGCTGACTGCATGTTCAGATGTTGGTTTGCCTTCTGCTGTACAACCGAGATTCTGCTTTGATCCATTCTGTATGAAATATTTATTTTGCACTGGACACCGTGGTCTCGATGCACTAATGTAAATATGCTGTACACATGTTTCTCATCTACCTTGTACTAAAATGTGTATCTGCTGTATATATTTCTTTTCCACTTACTTTGTGTAGATGTCGGCACATGTCCTTATTCTTGTACCCTTGACCCAGGTCGCTCCTGAAAAAGGGGCTGCATTGTCTCAATGGGCTTACCCGGTTACCAAAATTTGATAAATAAATTAAACATCCAGAACAAATGGCCATAATGGGTAGCACCTTGCGAATTTAAAGAAAATCAAGATAAGAGACTAGTGGGCAAGAAATACTTGGTGCAAATTAAGATGATTTTTTTTTCTGAAGTTAATTTCAGTGTTTTACATTTCTATATAAAGAAATGGCTCCAAAGTAATGGTGAGTGTCAAGTTAAAAGTCTGTGCACAGTGTGTTCTGCTAGGAGGTATGTGCAGCACATACAAGATGATGTGCAAACTGCTCTCTCGCATGCACGTTCCAGGTTTTTACCACATGCAAATATTGACCTTAAAAGTGTTCAGTTTTCTGTATGGATTAAAAGCTTAACTTTTTCACAGGTTGCCTTCACCTTTAATGTTAAGTTATTTGATTGCCACAGAAAACCTTGGTAAATGTATGATTTTTGTTTGGTCTGCTGATGCTTCCATTTTTATACAATATACCTTTTGTTTATTTTTATTGAGTTTCAAATATGTAGTTGCATGTTAAACTGATCTTGGCTTCAAGTACAGGATTTTAAAAAACATTTTATAAACAGGATATTTGTTACTCATTTTCCTTTGCTATTGCTCAGGGGAGGTTGTATAACAGGTAATAAATGCATACGCATCATTGCTTGATACTAAAATAAAATCCAGCTTGACCCTTGCAGCAGTGACCATAGCCTGTATGTCGAGTAGATGTCCAGAAAGTTTAGTTTGTGCCTCCTGCACAATAAACATCACATGTGTGATGTTAAGAGACCATGAAAATGGTAAATCTCTAAAAGATAAACCTAAACATTTGAATAGGGGTAACTCTATTGAGCAAGCAACCTCATCCCCTCATCGCAGTAACACAGTAGCTGAACATTATTGCAGTATTGAGAGAGCATGTAACAGTTATAAATACTTCATTCTTTAACTGTGGTACCTGAGTGTCCTTTCTAAGAGATCCCAACATTTAACTGGAAGACTGGAAGAGCTTGGGCTGTACACACTAGAAGAGAGGAGTGACAGGGGAGACATGATAGGGGCTTCAAGTATGTAAAAAGAATAACTGAGAGCGGAACCAAGGAGCTGTTCAGGCTAAAGCAGGGAACAACCAGGGGGCTTGAGTGGAAGCTGGAGGAAATTACAGGGGATTGTGGGAAACATTGTTTCACTGAGAGGCGGTGGAGCCTTGGAATGCGCTGCCCAGGAGGCTGGTGGAGGAGAGCACAGTGGAGGGCTTCAAGAAGGGGTAGGACAGGTATAAGGGGAAACTGAAGCCAAAGAAGACTCTCTCGGGGGCTGGGGGTGTGGAAAGGCGAGCACTCAGGCCTGTTCTGCTGGCTTTTAGTATGTTAGTATGTTAACTGAAGTGCACGTATTCTAAAATGGAAGAAACATCTGACTTTGTGTAATTTATTTGCCAGGTTTAATATAATATCCCGCTTTGTGTCAGAAGAGCCAGGCTAGTGCACACAGATATCACGCTGTGCTCTGCCATGAGGCTGTGGCCATCTTGTCCTGCTCAGATTTTCTCACATGCTAAGACAAGTTTGATTGCCCCTAGAAAACCTTGGTAAATGTATGATTTTTGTTTGGTCTACTATTGCTTCCATTCCCACGGCGAGCATGGTGGCAGCTGAAGGGCGGCCGCAGCTGAGTGTTGGGCGCATCCGCAGCTGGAGGGATCAGGTGCAGTTGGCAGCTAGTTGAGGGCAGCTGTAGCTGCACAGGAGTTGGGGTCATATCTGTGGCGGAGTCTTCAGCAGCGGCTGATTCCACCCAGGATTTTGGCGGCGTAGCCACGTTGGTTCAGGCACCGCTGGAGCCAGGAGTTGGGGTGGCCATAGCAGCATTGGTGGGGCTCCCGTCAGACCGTTATCGGCAACAAAGCACCAAGCGCTGAAATTTGAAGTGCGACTGGGATATAAAAGCCTGAGCCCAGCCAAGATAAACCAAGAACTGTAGGTGCAACCACAATTTGGACGCATCTCTGGCAGGAAGCATCGGTGGCCATTGTTGCAGCTGAGAAGAGATGGCTGTAGCGCAGCTGGTGTTGAAGACGCATCTGCGTGGAGGATTGGCAGCAGTTGCCGCAACTAGCGGGAGAGCGGCCGTGGCTGCCGGAGATGGGGCTGCATCCGCATAAAGGAAACTGCTAAGCCTACTTATTAATTGCAGCAGTAGTTAGGGGTGTTTAAGGGTGATTTAAAGGGACAAACGTATTTAAGGCAGACACTGTTTTGGAGGTACACTGTTATTAAGGGCAAACAGATCAAATACTTAGGATCATTTTAGAAGTGTTTAAGTGGAATAAATGTGTTTAATGTTACTAACGGAAAGAGGTTGATGGATAGTAGGTGAGATGACTGTGTAAGGTAAAACTAAGGGGGCTCCAGCATGGAATTTGGGAGCACAGGTGCAGGGAAGAAAAGAGCAGCAATGTGGCAGGGTAATGAAGGTGGAAGTTGGGGGTGGATAGGGCTGCAGTTGGCGGCAGGGGACGGGGGTCTGGTACAGGGGGCAGGAGTACCGCAGATGAACCAGAGTAGAAATAATGAGTTGCAAAGGTTGCCGGGCGGCCATCTGGATGGGCACATTGTGGAGTCTGGGGTCTGTCCCATTTGTCACAGACTGAGGGGTCTGGAGGCAGAGGTACAGTGGCTAGGAAGAGAGTTAATGAGGATTGGGGGAAGGCGTGAGAGCAATGGTACAGAATGGCCACCTCCTTGGGGGACCAGGGCTACAGAGCCAGTGGAAACAGAGGATAGGGAAAGGGGTGAAAAACTTTAAAAGTAGGAAGGGGGAACTTTGGGATAGAGGGGAGAAGCAAACAGTAGAAGCTCAGGGTCCGGAAATAGGTTCGCGGTACTGGCTTCAGTGGTGGATGATGAGGGAAGGGCTCTCTGGCAGGTAGCAGGAGGAAAAGGGTGGGGGGAAGTGCAGGGGCAACAGTCCGCAGTGGAGGGATAGAGGTGTGGGGAAAGGGATATGGGTATAGGAGAGGCAAGGGGACAGGGAAGAGGAGGCAGAAGGGAATCAGTGAGGAAGGGAAGAAGGAAACCATCGAGGAAAGGAAGGAAGTTGATGAGGCTGGGAGGGTATTGGGGGTTGGGGGAACAGGGGAAGGGGCAGGACAAGGGGAGGGGCAGAGAGCATAGCAGTAGGGTCAGATCGGCAGGCAGGGGCATAGCGGAGGGGACAGCTCAAGCTGCAAATGTGCAGGACAGGGTGGATTTTCAAGTAGTGGTGAGGAAGGTAGGATGATGCAGAGGCACAGTGGTGGGGGGGCGGGGTGTTAGTGCTAGAAGACTCAATCCTAAAAGGGGGTCAGAAGGGGAGGTAAAGGGGAGTGGCATAGTCGAATATCGGTGGAATCAGTACCTGGATTGACAGCAAGTAAGGTGGGATAGTCTATTCTGAAGTGTGTTAGGAGAGGAAGGGGGACCTGCATGTGGTGGTGCACTTGGGTACAAATGACTTGGGCAGTATGGTCGAATTGGTAAGGGAGCAGTCTGTGAAACTGGGGAAGTTGTGTGAGGAGGTAGGGAGTTTGGTGACCTTCTCAGAAGTGCTCCCAGTACCCGGGGCAAGCATGGTGAGGAAAGAAAGGGTAGTGGAGTTCAACACTTGGCTGGGAGAGTGGTGTTGAACCAAAGGATATGGGCTAGTGGGGGGCTGGGGAACACCTGGGACAACAGTGACCTGTATGCAGAGGACTGATTACATTAGAGTAAGGTGGCACAGGGAGTTTTGAAGCAAAGGGTGGGAGAGTACATAGCATCTAAGGTGGATTTAAACTAGGTGTGGGGGGAGGTGAGTGTGCAGGAGGTATGCAGGGCCGGTGGAGAGGGGGAACTCACCCCCCAAGCTAACAGGAATAGTACCAGGGTAGGGCCACGGTGGGGGGGGCCTGGATAGGAAGGTACACGTTAAAGGAGGGAAGAGAACAGGATGGAGGGTCGTCTCCCTAAATACAAGGAGCCTGGGGAACAAAGCAGCTGAGTTACCGGCTCTCTTGGCTGTCAGGATGGTGGACATTGCAGCCATCATGGAGACTTGGGCCACCCAGTACCAGAACTGGGATCTGATGATCCCAGGGTATAGGACATACAGAAAAGACAGAGGCAAGAGGAAAGGAGGTGGGGGTGGCAATTTACATTAAGGAGGGGATAAGGTGTGCAGTGGAAGAGGAGAGGACAGAGGCATTATGGATGCACACTGTGATCGTGGCGGACTTCAGTCTACCAGGAGTAGACTGGAGCACCCCAGCCACCTTGAGTGCAAGGGAGCAGGTGCTCCTGGAAGCATTCCAGGACAGCTTCCTGGTGCAGATGGTTAGTGAACCGACTTGGTTGGAAAAAAATCTGGACCTAGTGCTAACTAGCGGGGAGGTTGTGAGGGTGCTGGGGGTGGAGTACCCACTGACTGGGATTGACCATCACTTGGTGTGGTTCACACTCAACATGGGCAATGGTGCTGTAGGAACAGGTACCAGGGTGGTTGACTTCAGGCGTGCTGACTTTGATAGGATGGGGGAATTACTGGGGAAACACCTGGAGGGAATTAGGCCAAACATGGACGCAAGCCAGAAGTGGGAAATTATCAAACCTGGATTAATGGAGGCTACTGGGTCGTGTACTAAGACACAGAGCAAGAAATGAAGGGCTAAGAAGCCAAGCTGGTTGAATCGGGAGGTTTTGAAAGGGCAGGAGTAGAAATTAAGTGTTTCAGCTATTAGTCAGCAGGGCTGCTGACTGGGAAAATGCACTAGCCCAATAGACTTTTCCATTGGCACAACTGGTGTACATATTGAATTGCCTTCTCCAGTGCAAGCCTGCAGGACTAGTTAAAGGAAAGTCTTACTAGCCTGATACAAAATCTGCCAGCATTTGGCTAGTGGACTGGTGCCAGTTTCGACCTCTGAAAGGGGTAAGAGCACAAAAAGCAGCTTTTGGGAGGTGCAAGAAATCTGGAAGGGGGGAGGACAGGGAATTGTATGTGAGGAAGTCCAAAGAGGAAACCAGATTTGTCAGGGTGGCCAAGGCTTCCAGGGAGCTGAGGCTGGCACAGGGCATCAAGGACGTGAAAAGGGACTTCTTCAAGTACACAAAGGAGAAGGAGCTATAAGGACCAGATAGTGAGGAGTAAAAGGGCCAGAGGTTGGGTGGGTGGAGAAGGGGGCAGAACAGGCAGAAGCACTAAACGAGTACTTTTGTTCTGTGTTCACGAAGGAGAAAGGTGGGCAGATACCTCAGGGGACAGGGAAGGTGGGCAAGGGGAGGAGGGGGTGACAGATATGGCAGTCACGGAGGGCAGGGTGATGGAGGTCTGAAGGCACTAATGGTGGATAAGCCACCAGGACCGGATGGCATTCACTCCATGGTGCTAAAAGAGCTGGTGGAGGTCTTGACGGGGCTGCTGGCAGACCTGTTCAATACCTCCCTGGACATAGGATGCATGTCACAAGATTGGAAGATGGCTCACTTGGTGCCACTCCACAAAAGTGTCCCAAAGGATGAACCAGGCAGTTACAGACCAGTAAGCCTCACATCCATTTAGGAAAACTTATGAAAACAATCCTGAAAGAGAGGCTGGTGACCTTTTTGGGGGTCAGTGGGCTCTCCAGGACGGTCAGCAGCATGAGCTTGTCTCGAAAAGATCCTGCCAGACCAACCTAGTTGAGTACTATGACTGCGTAATGAAGGAACTGGATAAGGGCCATGCAGTGGAGGCCCTGTATATGGACTTCAACAAAGCCTTAGATTCAGTGCCTCATGGCTGGCTGTGGGGCAGTTGGAATATGTGGAGGCGGGGACGAAGATGGTAAACTGGATCCGTGAACTGGCTGAAGGGGAGGCAGCAATGGGGGGGGGTGGTGGTGGTGGTGGTGGTGGACTGTCATCTGCAAGTGCGGTGACGAGCGGGGTGCCACAGGGCTTGGTGCTGGGCCTAGTGCTGTTTGGAATATTCATAGCAGATATCTCAAATGGCATTAGGAGCAAGATGTCTGTTCGCTGATGATACCAAGATGGGGCAGTGGTGGATGACAGAGGGGTGGCAGGGGCTGTAGGAGGACCTGACAAAACTGAAAGAGTGGTTGGATAAGTGGCAGTTGGTCTTCAGTGCTAAGAAATGCAAGGTTCTGCACTTCAGAGCAAGGAGCCCGGGGAGGAGCTACCAGTTGGGAGTGGTTCAGTTAGGTGTCACCGAAGAGAAGGATCTAGAGGTGGTTATAGCAGGTATCATGAACATCTCGGCTCACTGCAGGAAGGCTGCAGCTAAAGCCAACAGGATGCTGGGATGTATTGCGAGAGGAATCTCATCCAGAAATAGGGAGGTGATCCTACCGCTGCACAGGTCACTGGTCTGGCCACACTTGGAGTACTGCATGCAGTAGAAGAAGAGGGATATCAGATTATTGCAGGGGGTGCAGTGTAGGGCAACAAAGATGATCCAGGGTTTGGAGGGCAAAACCTACGAGGACAGGCTGAGTGAGTTGAACATGTACACCCTGGAGGAGAGGAGGGACTGGGGGGAAATAATAGAGACCTTCAAATACTTGAAAGGGATTAACAAAACAGATGCAGAAGGGGTATTTAAGTTGAGGAAGGGGAAGGACACGAGAAGGCATGGTCTCGGATTGGAGGGTGGAAGATATCTGAAAGAGTTGAGACATTTTTTCATGGAGAGGGTGGTGGCGAAATGGAACACTACCTGAGGAGGTGGTATTCTGTAAGACACTGGAAAGTTTTAAAAGGGGATGGGACAGGGTGCGGGGGGGTGAAGGTGAGGAGGGCAGCTGTAATGTATGGGTGCTAGCTGCGCATTTGAGCAGAATTGATAGACCATGAAGCCTGTTTCTGCTGGCAGATTCATGTGTTTGTATGTTCAACAAATGGCCCAGCAGAGTAAAAACCAAATAAATTCTTTATTAAGTCAGAATTTAAGCACTGATTTTCTAACATCCACACTTTGTTGCTGTCTGCCATATTAAACTCTTACCACAGCAAGTCAACATGAATGACTCAAGCATGGTGTGTTTGAATAAATGTAAATGATTTAATCAAACAGTCATTCCTCAAACATAGCGGCATTTTATTTTATTTATTTATTTGTACATCAGTTTGCAAACCTTTGAGCCATGGGCTCATTTACAAAGGTACCTTGTCACAAAAAATGACAAACATAGTGCAACAGTATGTTGCAACAATGAGATATACAACAAATTGGTTCCACTGGGTCTTTCCTGGAAAAGTCCATCTTTATCACCTCAAGCCTTTTGCTTGCCTTGGAGCGGTTGGGCTACATATATAGTCCTGGGCTGTTCAGTGTATTTGAGCACTGGTGTGGTGCAGTTCATTAAGTTTTTCAGGATCTTGCCCTCCAGACTGATGAGACACAGGCATCCCTGCAGTAAATTCTTGGTAAAGGTAACAGAACAGCTCTTTTGGCCCCCTCTGTAATGTGGAGAAGCTGCACATGTCCCATCCTTGCTCCGTTTTCTGAATGTTAGAGACAGAGCCTCAGGAGCTTATTGTTAGCTGTGAGACCTGTGACTGCTGTGGCCAAGTAGTTTGATTGATCTGTAGCTTTTTTTTTTTTTTGATTCCTCCCATCATTTTGTCCTCCGGTGCAGATGCGTAAGTAGGTTCACTGCCGCTCCTGGCCTTATGGCTCTGGCTGCTCCGTACTTCTGTATCAGCTTCCCTAGATTGGTGGAGCTCACTATTTTCATGTCTGATCTCTCACCTTTTAATGATATGAGGCTTATCTTCTGGTAGTCACCTGTATTAAGTTGTTTCCTCTACACCCTCCCGTTTTGTTAAGCACTTTGGGTTCTACAGACTGTTATACACTTTCTGAAATGCTGGTTAGTTTTCTCTGCTTGTGATAAAGGAACCTGGGAGTTTTTGGAACGGTGTGTGTAAAAATTGTTCGGTTAGTGTAATGAGACTAACAGAGTACCACTTGTCAATCTTCAAGTAGAATAATGGTAGTTTACTCACCTGGTAAAGGTGATTGTGGGGTTATACATCTCTAGAGGTACTCCACAGTCCCTACATCATGGGTTGCGTTCACTTGACAGGTTGTTGATACACGTGACTTCAAAAGAAGTCTGACCCCTTTCCACTAGGTGCCTGCCCATTCTGGATCAGTTCAGTGTCTTCCAAAGTTGTACCTAAGAAACTAAATACTTCCTGGCTTGTTAACATATCGGCATACATATACGTCAGTATATAGACCCTGTAGGCATTGGGTAGATTTAAAGGCAAAACGGTCTTTTATTTCCTGTTGATAAACTCTAAAATTTCTCTAGCCTGTTCTGCATGCTGGGTATATTTATGCAGTTACCTGAATGTGCTAATCTACTTGGTGGGGTTTGGAGTGCCTCAGAGATGTATACCCCCATAATCACCTTAATTAGGTGTGTAAACTACCATTGTGGGGGATAATCTCTGAGGCACTGACTCCACAGTCCTTAAATCATGGGTTTTGTTCCAAAAAGTAGTACCCTGAACCAAGGGTGGGGTAGAGCAGTCATGTTCTGGTGAACTGGATTTGGCTGCTAGGGAGGACTGAGCAGCCAAAATTGGCCTTAGTCTCGAGACACATCGATCCTGTAGTGTCTTGTGAAGGTGTGTAGGAATGACTGTGTGGCGGCTGCACATATTTCATCTCTTGTGGCCATAAGATGAGTAATTTTTTCTTCTTTTCCATCCTCTGTGGCTGGTGTAGGAGATTCTATGGAGATGCTAGCCTTGGTCTGCCCTTCTGCCGGACTTTATGATGGCATTCCTCTACTGATTGGCACCAACGCGCACATGTTTGGGCTCCTAGCCCAGCTATGTGAAGAAAGGCAGAAGAAAAAGACAGGAAGAGCTCTGTGATTTCACGCCCTGATCCAGAAGACCTATGAGAAACACATGCACCCCGAGGAGAGTGACAAAGATGAGTCTGTTGGGATGGTTTGGAAAAAGGATCCTGCTACTATCACATTACTTCCAAATGCAGAATGCAGTATTCAAACACCATGAAGTCTTGCTATATTAGGACTTCTGCAGTTAGGCTTAGCCTCTGAACTGCCCCGGAGAGGAAATAGTTAACTCCAGTGAAACCTGGAGTTCCACAGCGCGAGGGCGCTGTTCAAAGCTCTGTCTGGCCAGTTTCAAATGAAACTGCCAGATTCTTTACTCCGCTTCACTGAACAGTCGCTCCGGAGATCAGCTCCTTCAGCTTGGTTCATTTAAGCGGTTCAGCGAGTTTCTTGGTTCATTTGAACCGGCAAAAGTGTTTATTTTACAGCGTTTGGTCAAAAGCTCTATCTGGTAAACCGTAGTACAAATATTGAAGTCTGTGTGAAATTCATTATCGGTTCAGTTTTGAACGATCGGTTTTGCTTTGAATAACATTTTAAATCATTAAATGGGCTTTTAGAAGTGCGGTTCCCGGTTCTTATCGGTTCTAAAAACTTGGATTAAATCTTGGTTTTCAAATACCCGTGACACGGTTAGGAACTGATAAGGGTGTCTTGCCTGGTACGGCGTTTAAAGAGCAAGTTTTGGTTAGGCTGGCATTATGTCTGAGAAACCCAAAGAAAACCGGGCCACTGGGTTTCAACACTGTGATGTCTGTGGGAAGCCTTTGCCAGGCTGACCCACACACCACTGTCTATTGTCTGGGGCTGACCACCTCCTGTCAGACTGCCAGGTGTGTAAAATTTCCCTGCAGCCACCCTGGAAAGAGATTGGGCGGCTCAGGGAGCGAGAGGTCAAAGTCCGCTGACCCGGATGGCCAGCCCGGTCCAGCACCCACTGGACCAGAGAGTGCCCTCTGACCAGGGCGAGACTGGCAAGAAAGGCTGGTTCAGAGGAACCAGTCCCAGTAAAAAGACAAAGAAATCAGCATGTCTGGAGTCCAAAATTGTCTCTCCAACTGCTGCAGAGATAGCAAAAGCCATACAGATTGTTCAGTCTTTGTCTCAGGGACTTGTCGACCCCTACAATTGGGAAAAGGGTGGCTCGTTCAGGTCCAGTGGTTCAGGATTATGATGTTGAGGATTTTTATGAACCACAGGAGGGGGAGGAGGAATTTGATCAGTGTATTTGTGACTGGGAAGGTCTGGACATGCCCATTGAACCGGACATTTCTCCAGACAGACCTTTAGAATCTCCCCCTTTGCTGTCTGAGTCCCCTTCTCATTTGATGTTTTATAAAAAGGTGGCAGAAACCCTCCAGCTTCCCTTAGAGGAGGCTGTGGATGAGCTAGCGGAGCCTGATTATGTAGAAATGATGGATATTCCAGAGTCTAGAAGGTTGTCTATTCCTTTGCATAAGTCATTTAGGAAGCAAACAACAAAGATTTTAAAAAATCCTCATTCTCTTCCTCCTGTAGATAAAAAAATGGACAGAAGGTATACTTTATCAGGCCCTGATACAGACTTCCTCACTGAGCAGTGTAGTCATGTAGGTGTTGTTCAAGCTGCAGCCTGTGACAAGGCTAATATTCCCCTGGCCTCACATCCTCCTGATAAGGATTCCAGGAAGATTGCTGCCATGGTGAAAAAACAATATATGGCAGCTTCGTTTGGACTCAAGCAGGCTAATTATATGGCTTATGTGGCTAGATATTAGAAATCTAGATGGGACACTATATTGCAGTTAAAAGCAGGCCCAGGGCCAGCTGGCTAGTGAGTTGGAACAAGTGGCTGCTGATGGCATTGAAGCCTCTAAAAGTTCAATTTCCGCTGCTGCTGATGTTAATGATGTTTCCTCTAGGGTCATGGCCACTTCTGTAGCTCTCCGTGAGTTGGCATGGCTCAGATGCACTAATCTGTCCCAAGATACTCAGTCAAAGGCTATGGATTTTCTTGTAGTAGGAATTCTCTGTTTGGGGATCAAACAGAAAATTACATCAAAAGATGGATGAATACAGAACTACCTACAAAAGTGCCCAAGCTAAGGAGGCATGCCACTCCACAAGGCATGCCCCAGGGTTAGGGGCAGGCCTTTCCACAGGCCTTTTATCAAGTTCAGGCCTCTTCAGCCTTTGCACAGGGGTTTTCAAAGGCAGAGGTAGGCAGGGCACAGGCAGACCGTCTCCCCTCCTCAGCCAGCTGCTGCCAAGCAGGCACCTGATGGGGTGCCCAGGGCAGTTCTCCTGTACTGGTGGGGGCAGGTTGGTTTATTTCAGCCAGAACTGGTTGTCCCTAACTCCGGACAAATGGGTTCTGGAGGTGGTAAGCCAAGGTCTGGTTCTCAGCTTCAAACAGTTCCCAAAGATGAGAGCCAGACATTTTCCACCTGCAAATCCTTCAGAAGCCCTTGCTTTGGAAGCAGAGGTTTCTTCTCTTCTAGGCTGCAAAGCAGTGGAAAGGGTTCTCCCTTGCCATCAGGGCAAGGGGCTGTACTCAAGATACTTCCTTACCCCAAAGAAGACAGGAGAATGGCGGCCCATCCTAGATTTAAGGATCCTGAACAAGCATCTTTTGAAACCAAAGTTCAAAATGTTAACTCTGGCAATGATTTTGCCTTCCCTAAGGCCAGGGGACTGGCTAGCTTCCCTGGACCTCAAGGACGCCTATTTTCATATCTTGATCAGGCCTTCTCGCCGAAAGTACCTCAGGTTCGAACTGCCCTCTGGCCACTACCAGTTCAGAGCAATGCCCTTCGACCTCACCTCTGCTCCAAGGGTTTTCACAAATGTCTAGCTGTGGTAGTGGCTCATTTAAGAAGGCAAGGGGTTGCTGTGTTTCCCTACCTGGACGACTGGCTCATGGTGGGTCAGTCTCCAGATCAGGTAAAATCCCACTTGCAAGTCACCCAGCAGCTTCTCACTTCTCTGGGATTCCTGTTGGATTTTCCAAAGTCAGTTCTGGAACCAGTTCAGGTACTAACTTTCATAGGTGCAGAATTGAACACAAAGTCAGCCAGGGCATTTCTTCCCTTGGAAAGAGTGGACAGACTCATTGCCCTGGCATCCTCCTTTGCCTTGCTGGTCGAGAGACCCGCAGGGTACTTTCTGCAACTCCTAGGGCACATGGCTGCTTCCACAGCTGTCGTGCAGGGAGCAAGATTTCAGATGAGAGACATTCAGTTCCACTTGAGGTCCTACTGGTCTCAAAGGAAGGACCCCCTTACCAGATTGGTCCCAGTGACCAAAACCCTGATCCTGGCCCTTCAGTGGTGGCAGGATCAAAGCAATTTAACTCAGGGGGTCCCCTTCTTACCCGTTCTTCATTCCCTCACCCTCACCACGGATGCCTCCCTGTTAGGGTGGGGGCTCAAGGCGACCTTTCCACTCAGGGTGTGGTCCCCTCAGGAATCTCTGCTCCACATCAATCTTTTGGAACTCAGAGCTGTCCTCTAGCCCTCCAGGCTTTTCAGCTACTGTCCAGAACAAGGTAGTTCAAGTCAGGACAGACAACACCACAACAGTGTGGTACATCAACAAGCAAGGGGGCACTCGGTCTTCAGCCTTGTGCACCGAAGCAATGAAGTTGTGGTCTCTGGCTTAGTCCCTGAACACCTCCCTGATAGCGGTTCACCTTCCAGGGAAGGACAATGTCCTGGCGGATGCCCTCAGCAGGATTTCCCAGGGTCATCACGAATGGACTCTGGATCCCCAGGTTCTGGGGTCGGTCTTTGCCAGATGGGGCACCCCTCAGATAGATCTCTTCACAGCCCCAGACAACCACCAACTTCCTCTATTTTGTTGCAGGCCTCCAGTGTTGGGCTCAGTCCCCCTGGACGCCTTTCTGTTGGATTGGGAAGGGAAATTCCTGTATGCCTTTCCCCCCTTTCCTCTCCTCTTCAGGGTACTAGTAAAAATCAGAACTCAGCCCTGCAAAGTGATTCTGATTGCTCCAGACTGGGCCAGACAGCCCTGGTACCCTCTTCTCCTGTCCCTGACATTCCACCCTCCCCTGAGCTTGCCTAGGATCCACGACCTGCTGACCTGTGCACAGGGGAGAGTGTGGTACCCGGACCTCAATTCCCTCCACCTCAAGGCTTGGTTCTTGAGGAGCTAGAATTGCTGATTTACACCTTTCTCAAGGTGTCTTGGACATTTAAAGGCTTCTAGGAAGCCTTCCACTAGGGCCACTTACAATTCTAAGTGGAAGAGGTTTTCCTTCTGGTGTTCTGGGAAACAAATTGTACCAGAATCTGCTGACTTGGCCATTTTGTTGGACTGTTTGGTCCATCTAAATTCCCTAGGCCTCAAACCAGCTACCTTGAAGGTTCATCTGGCAGCTGTTTCTGCTTTAGTGTCTGCAGGGAAACCTGTTTCCCTCTCTTCTCACCCTGTGTTTTCCAAGTTTTTTAAGGGGTTACTTCACACTTACCCTCCCTTTCGGGACCCAGCTCCTGCCTGGGACCTGAATGTTTGCATTGCTCAGCTAATGCAACCCCTTTGAGCCTCTGTCTTGACAGATCTCAAGTTTTAACTTGGAAGATTGTTTTCTAGTGGCTGTCACTTCTGCTAGGCGTATAGAAGTGAATTACAAAGCCTTGTCAGTGGAAAAAGATTTTATTTCTTTTCACAGAGATAAGGTAGTCCTCAGGACTAACGGAAAGTTTTTACCTAAAGTGGTTTCAGATTTTCATCTAAACCAATCCATCTCTCTTCCAGTATTTTTCACTGAGCATTCATCCTCAGGGGAGAGGAGATTGCACAGTCTGGACGTCAAAAGAGCCCTAAGCTACTATTTGGAATGCACCAAGGGTCATAGGTTCGAATCCCTCCAACTCTTCCTTACCTATGGAGAAGTTCGCAAAGGGAGACCTGCCACTAAGAGGACAATTGCAAGGTGGATTGTCTCTTGTATCCAGTTCTGTTACCAAAAACTAGGTAGAGAACCTCCCTCAGGACTGAGGGCTCACTCCACCAGGGGTACAGCTGCATCTCTAGCGGCTGCTAGAGATATTCCCATTTTGGAAATTTGCCAAGCTGCTACCTGGAAAGCAGTCCACACCTTTACCAAGCATTATTCCCTGGATGTCCAGGCCAGGAGAGATGCTCGGTTTGGCACAGCTGTGCTTCAGAGCCTATTCCCTAAGTAGGTTCTGGCCCTCCTCCATGGAGGTACTGCTGTGTAATCTGCAGAAGTCCTAATATAGCATGACTTCATGGTGTTTGAAGAAAAAATTACTCACCTTAGTAATTGCTTTTCTTCTCATGGAGTCTTGCTATATTAGGACAACCCTCCCTCCTACCCCTCTCAGAACTCCTACTTGGGTACGGGGTTGGCAAATTGTTGCAAGCACTGTGTCATGCCATTTTAGTTCTCCCTAGTCCCCCCCCCCGTTTTCATTTGGGTTAGGGAACTAGGTAATTCTGTTTTTGTTAAGTAGTATATGGCCCTCTCCTTGGACTTGAGTCTTTGGGGAGAGGGGGTCTATTAGTGCTTGTCATGGGTGATACTAATAATAATATGTGATATTGTTATTATTCTGTGATTGTTGTTGTGTTTTTGTTGTTCTACTACTGGTAGGTAGCCAATGGCTAGTGTAGAGCTTTTCCGCACAGACTTGCTATGTTAGTTTAGCTTCGTAAAGAACCTGGCAGTTTCATTTGAAACTGGCCAGACAGAGCTTTGAACAGCGCCCTCGCGCTGTGGAACTCCAGGTTTCACTGGAGTTAACTATTTCCTCTCCGGGGCAGTTCAGAGGCTGAGCCTAACTGTAGAAGTCCTAATATAGCAAGACTCCATGAGAAGAAAAGCAATTGCTAAGGTGAGTAATTTTTTCTTAGTGGTGAAGTGCGGCTGCAAAAAGATGTGACCAACAAGATTGTGATGCTGGATGCCCCAGATGAGGGAAAATTACCTGAAGGACTGCTGATTAAACCCAGTGTGCTTCCAGCTCAGGCTCATGCTTACGTCCAACGAGTGGTGGTACGAATACAGAATGTTACAGACCGAGAAATGACGGTACACAGAGGATGTACCATGGCTAAAGTCTATTGTGCTGACACTGCTGTGCTCCCATCCCAGTGCAAAACTGACAAAGGATGTGAGGTATCACCTGACATTTGATTTTGGAGATTCACCTATCCCAAACAGCTGGAGAACCAGGATCAGTAAAAAGCTGGCTCGGAGAACCAAGATATTCTCCCTTAAGGAATGGGATGTTGGGTGTGTCACGGGTGCTAAACACCACAATCGTCTGCATGACGAGAGACCCTTCAGAGAGAGGTCTAGATGTCTAGCTTCTGTCGACATCGATGTCAGATGTCACCTTCAAGAGATGTTAGCGGCTGGTGTCGTACAAGAGTCACGCAACCCATACGCCTCTCCAGTTGTTGTGGTGTGGAAAAAGAATGGCTCTATCCGCATGTGTGTTGATTACAGGACCCTTAAAAAAAAAAAAAACTGTACCTGATCAGTATACAGTGCCATGCATACAGGATGCCCTGGACTGTCTAAATGGGAGTAAGTGGTTCTTCGTCCTTGACCTTCGAAGCGGATACTGTCAAATCCTAGTGTCTCCTGAGGACTGGGGAAAAAACTGCATTCATTTGTCCCTTTGGCTTCTATGAGTTCCTTCGCATGCCCCAAGGCATATCAGGTGCACCAGCAACATTTCAGTGACTAATGGAGTGTGCAGTGGAAAATATGAATCTCTTGGAATGTCTTGTTTACCTTGATGATGTCATAGTCTTTGGAAAAACTCACCTAGTTGCAGTACTTGCACCATTGTGTCCCATGTCTTCCTTTCTATTCAGCAGCATTCTAGCTGGCTGTGCTTCCAGTTGGCCTCACCCAGAGAAGTATGTCCGGAACAGGCAGTAGTAGGTATCAAGAGTGCGGGATCAATGGCTTACGGAAAACAGCCCCTGTGTAAGGAGGAGAAAATTCAAAATAAAAAAATAACTATTTTATACACATCTAAGGCAGCCCCAGTAATAGCTGTACAAAAACAGTTCACCACCGATTCTAAACAAGTTAGAAGTATTGGGTGCTTGCCTCTCATGGTTGTAATCTGAGAACAGCAGGGCACAAGGCCGCAGTAGGAGCTGTACACCACTACCAGTAAATGCAAACCACAAGGGTTTATGGTCCTATAATTTATTTATTATAAATGTGACAATCCTTGCTTCAGAACTCATAGTACAACTTCTGTAAAAGGAACATTGGTTCCAGTGAGCCTGCCTGGTGAACAGTGATTAAATAAAATAGTGAAATCAGGCCGACCTGTTGGTGCTGAGTGTTGAGGCACTGGACGTCACACTTCACACTACACCGGTGACCCGGGTTTGGGAGCAAGCCCGGGAAGTTGGGGATCGGCAGGGGAAGGAGAGGATTGAGCATCCGAAGGACAGCTCTCCTCTCCTGGGTAGGAGAGGGATCCATGCTCTGTGCCTGACTGGCCCATAGCGGAAGCCAGGGGCACGGCAGGCACAGAGTTGACGGGGATGGGGAGTGGCGACACCGGCAGCAATACCTTGGCATAGGGGTGTGGCACTCCTCCTTGAAAACGTGAAAATGCCCTGCGGGCCTTGGGAATATGTGAGCACCCAGGCGTGCCCCGATATGCTCGCCTGCCTAATTACCCCCAATCTAGCGCCACTTACAGTATCAAGGGTGTCTGCAGCCCACCAGCCCCACTCGGGGGCATAGTTACATGGGAACCAGGTGGTAAGTATTGGGCAGGGCGAGTGAGGCAGGGGCTGACTCCTTGGTAGCTCCCAAAGGGTCGGTGTCCGCAAGACGTAGGAGGGCTAAATAGAGATTTCAAGAAAAAAAAAATAGTGAAATCACTCAGGTGAACACTGAAGTATATGAAGTAAAAAAAAAAAAAAAAAAGTAGCAGCATATCGAGCACCATCTCACATCAATTGCACATTTCTCGAGTTTTATATCATACACTTGTACTGAAATTTGATAAAGCTCTCCAGTAAGGTTAGGAGTCATAATCAAATTAGTCTAACCTTGGAATATGCTTCATTTAGAATAACTGATTTTAGCACACATCTTGTCAGCATATCATGCTGCATGGTGGAACTTGGTGTCATGGTATGTAGTTCAGTTTGATACAAGACTTGTTTTGTGGCAGCCTTCTGTTTGGCCTTGAAATGACATCCACATTTACTGCTTTGTATTGAAATAGCTGTTGTTGATAAGATCTCCATGGAAATCACAGAAACACTGTATAATGTACAAAAAAAATAAAAAGAAAGAATTTAAATTACATCCTGAAAGGGACATTTGTTGAATGGAAGAAGAGCTCCTTCTCTTATGCACAGGTTCAGATTTTGAATCCAAAAGTGGTTGGCTGTTTTCAGAAAAAAAGGGATTGATGCTTGTGTCTGTTTTCAAGATTTTGTTATGGTTGCAACAAAGTTATGTGTGATAAATGAATGTCACTGGTGCATGCACGGAAACATTCATATGGGGGGAGGGGGGATAGCACAGTATGTGCTATTTGTGGAAGCCTTCTTCTTTTCTGCTTACCCTAAGGTGGGACCGTCCTGTGCAAAACACCGTACTGCTTGACTTCTCGGGTTTTCCAATGGATAGCATGGATCCAGGGTCTTTAGTGCTGGCCTATAATAGGGCAGTTGTGGGGGCCCTGGATGTCAGTGCTCCTTTCCGTGTTCGCCCTGTACTCTTCACCTTGGGTCCCCGTGGTTTATCACGGAGATCCTTGGGTTGAAGAGACAGGGCTGAAGATGGAGGCAGCTGGTGGAAGACTCACCTGGAAGTTGACAGGCTTAGACTGCTAGATCATTACAAAATCTACCAGTTAGCAATCTCCCATAAGAAGGCAGAGTTCCTGTCCAGGGAGATTGCTACAGCAAAGAATAGACCGGCCCAGCTCTTCCGGACTGTGGACAGACTGTGCAATCCAGTCTGTCTTCATGCCGGTCGAGCATTATCACAGTTACAGTGTGAGGAGTTCGCGACGTTCTTTGCTGATAAGGTGTCTGCTATCAGAGATGAGATCAGCCAGGGCCTTCCATTAGGTCTTGCAGTGACCAATCGAGGGACACAAATACCCATTTGACTTGGTCACGTTCAGTCAACACGTAGTCATGGACATAGTGAGAATCGTCCAGACTTTGCGTCCAACTTTCTGTGGTTTGGATCCGGGCCCTACACACCTACTTGTGGGGTGTGTAGAGGTTATCGGCTCGATCCTTACTGGGATAGTAGTGGCATCATTGGAGAGAGGGATCTTTCCTGATCCTTTGAAGGAGGCAATAGTACGTCCCCTCCTGAAAAAGCCCTCCCTTGATCCCGACTGCCCAGGAAACTACAGACCAATCTCGAATCTTCCCTTTTTGGGGAAGATTATTGAGAAGGTGGTCGCTTTGCAGCTGGAAGATTATTTAAACATCCACAATATCTATGACTCTCTCCAGTCTGGCTTCAGGAAGCGGCACAGTACTGAGACGGCTCTTGTTCGGTACTGAATGATCTCCTGATGGCAAGAGATCGGAGAACTCATTCTATCTTGGTTCTCCTTGATCTTCAGCTGCATTTGACACTGTGGATCATGGGGTGCTGCTTGAACACCTGTGGTCTCTCTGTGGACTAAGGGGGGTGGTCCACAGTTGGTTTAAATCTTTTCTGCAGGGTAGGACTGAGAGAGTAGTGTCGGGGATTTACTCCTCGACCTCTCGCTGCCTACACTGTGGAGTGCCACAGGGTTCAGTGTTGTCCCCCATGTTATTTGCGGTGTATATGCTTCCATTAGGGGACATTATAAGACACTTTAGTTTGAGTTTTTATTGCTATGCCGATGATTCTCAACTCTATATGTCTTTTGTGCCCGAGCAGGAGCCTGAGTCAAGTACATTGTTTAACAACTGCCTCCTGGAGATACAGAACTGGATGAGTACCAATTGGCTGAGGTTGAACCCGGGGAAAACAGAGGTATTGGTGGTGGAACTGGGGGTAAGGATATCAAGTCCATGGGCTGGAAAACTCTCAGGTTTATTTCTGGGAGGAACCCCACTCATAGCATTTGGTCAGGTGCGTAACCTTGGTGTTATATTTGACGAGGGCTTGACCCTGAGGGCACAGGTGTCAGCCGTGGTCAAATCATCCTTTTTCATCTAAGGAATATACCGTGGTGAAACACTTGATTCCATCAGAGGATCTGCCTACCCTGGTCACGCCTTTGTACCAATCGTCTTGATTATTGCAGCGCCTTTATCTAGGGCTGCGGGAGTGGATATCTGCCGCTTACAGCTGGTGCAAAGCGTGGCAGCTAGGTTGTTGACTGGAAGCCGAGGTCCAACCATATAACACCTGTGCGAATTGCACTGGCTGCCTGTACAGTGGCGGATCACTTTCAAGGTCATGTTGATGACCTATAAAGCCCCTACGGTTTGGGACCTCGCTACCTGAAAGAACTCCTGACTTCTTACTGTCCCTCCTGCTCCCTCCGATCCTCTGGTGAGGATTGCTGGAAATTCCCAGGGTAACCTTAAAACATCTGGTGGAAGAACATTTGCCTTTATGGCCCCTACCCTGTGGAATTCTCTACCTTGCCAGATACGCAATTGCCTGACTGTGGAGAGCTTTAAAAAAACTTTAAAGACCTTCCTTTTTAACCAATCATTTTTTTAGTGATTTAAATTATATTGGATTGTGTCTTGAATTTAATGTTGTTTATAGTTGTGGTTTTAATTTTGTATGAATGATATTGCAAAGGCGCCCTGAGCTTTAGAAGGGCGCCTTATAGAAATAAATATTTACTTACTTACTTACTATGTACTATTTTTGCATTGGATACAAAGCGGTACATAGAAAGTAATCAGTGCTGGACTGGATTCCCCTTTTTCTTCAGTCCCAGGTTTATGTGCCTGAGGAGAGTTGTTTTATTCCGTCAGCTTTGCATGCCTGAGCTCATGCAATTCACTGTTCTTTTTATGTTGGGCGCCTGTGCAGTGAAAGCAGAAGTGTCTACTGACAAACGAGACTTGAGTTGCTGTAACTGCCTGACAGAGTGGGGTTAGAGTGAAATTACATGGGGTCTCTTATCCAGCTGAACATAGTGGTTGACTGCAAGGGGCCTTGGCTTGTTTGCATGATTGCTGTTAGCAGCGTTTCATCTCATTGGATAAGCAGCGAGAGTGTGCTTGTGTGTGCAATTAGTTCATCAACCGATGAAATGAAAAACTGAAAGAAAGTGTTACATTTTTTTTTTTTTTTTTTTTTTTTACAAAAGATAAAGATCCTAGTAGTTATGTCAGGAGCCAATGCAGTTTGTAGTACAGGCAGGACAGACGAGGTTGGAGTGGGCAGCACGTAGCGGCTGGAATCCAAAACTGTTGAGCTAAATATATCCAGGTGAGTAAAATAACAGAAATACAGTGCACACCGCTGTATAGCTATGTATAATTATTAGGGCTCAGATGGGGGGAAGGGGGAGGTACCCTGAACTGAAATACGAGGGTTGGGCAACTCGAGGAGGGACCCGAGTAGCACCAACAAACATGAGAATTTGACAAGAAAATTAAAGCAAAACCAAAAAGGGCATTCTAAAAACATGAATTAGAATTCAGGAGTGTCATGAACCCTCTCCTGAGGGTCAGGTCCACAGAGCTCACAGTACCCACCCCTAAGTGCAATCTGTGACCTGGAGGGGGGGAACAGGGATGCTCACCGAGGTCACGTGGATCAGGATACAATACCAGTCTCTAGTCTTGTAGCCAAATATGAACCCTGCTTTGTTGTTGCACAAAGGGGAAGATCCAGATGTCACATTGTCTTTGGGATAGCAGTGTGATCCTGATTTTGTCTTTGCCTATGGGCACCAACAACCGGATTCGAAATCCCTACAGACTCTTCTTTGAGACTTTGATATTCCTCCTATCTTTATCCAGATATCCCTTACAGACCCTTGCCCGATTGGTTGCTTATGGAGGCACCCCTCAGCAATAACAGTTTGTCACAGACTATTAACTGCCCCACTATTCACACACAAATAAAAATCTCACTCGGGCAGGGTTTCTTCAGAAAAACAAAGGTTTTTACTAAAATACTTAAATAATCATACAGTTACAACTAAAAGATGTACTAATTTGGTCACAGAATAACATAAATAAAAGTGGAAAATATACATGAAAAACACACTAAAACTGTTATCTAAAGTCTGCCTTAAGTCCGTAGTGACTTGAAGTGCAAAGAAAGTAAATGAAAGACTAAATGAAACATTCAGTTTCCTTCGTACTGGCAGTCTTGCTTCTTGTATTGTCAGGAGAATAGTGTCCCTTGTAGATGCTCAGCAAAATAATGAGAGAATTTGCTCTGTGTCAGCTCCTTAAATAGTTGGAGGAAGCCTGAAGAAAAAGAACTGTCTAATCCCAAAGGGGCCTTCTCTTTTAGGCCAGTAGATGTTACTCTTACGTTTTCCAACAACACAATTTTCTAGCTACCTTGTGATGTCATACTTACCCGACAGTTATGACACCTGTAAGAGAATTCACACAGGTCTGCCAGAAAGGGTGATCTTACTTCGAGAGGGCTCTTGCAGTAGGTAATTACATATAGGACTGAAGCCGGTAAGCGTCAGGACCCCACGGAAATTTCTAGCTAACTCCAGTCTCTGGCGGGGGAACTGCCCCGTCAGGTGACGGTGTCTGACGACATCGGTGTAAAGGGGCAGTCCCCCACGCCTGCCTCCCAGTTCTTTCCCCTGTTAGCTTTTGAAAGTGCCTCGTGGTTAAGTTCACTGCTTCGTCAGTCAATTGTCAGTATTGTTACTGCTCTTTTTTCGATTTACTTTAATTTTTCTTGTCAGAATCTCTTCAGCATCTGCCGTGTATGTCGTCCCCTACTCCATCCGAGCAGAAGAATAAGTGCGATTCTTGCAGCGCCCATCTCCCGCACAAGGATGGACACTTCCAGTGCCTCTTCTGTTTAGGCCCGGATCACCCCGTGGAGAAATGCCAGCACTGCCAGCAGTTTAACACCGCCACCCACAAACGGACGCAACAGTCCCTGGAGGCCCACATTTTGAAAAATATGTCCTTCATGGAGAAGCAGCTTCGGCAGGCCTCTCTTTCTCCTGAGGGTCACCGCAAAAAGGAGAAGCACCAGGACTCCTCTTCCACAATCACCGCAACTCCGTCCGGAGTAGCCTTGCTGAAGGTAATGTCCGCTCTTCGACGGCAATCTCAGAGGCTTCCAAGGTGGCAGCGTCCCTCCCATTGAGCTCTCGCTCGGGCCCATTGGGAACCTCCGGGTCAAAGGAGGCAGCCGCTCCCGGGAAGACTGCCACCGTGTGGCCTTCTGGGTCGAGTGGCTCTGGCAAGCCGGACGTTGGTGCTCCTGATGCCCACTTGGACAAGGCCGCTAAGATGCCCGACCCTTCGGGGCAGTGCACGGCCTCCAAAACGCCCACCAAGGCTGCTCCTCCCTCGCGGCCTTAGTCTGGCATGGTTCCGATAAGTCTGATGCCAGGTCCTCTGATGCCCGCCTGGACCCTGCCAGTAAGGCAGACGTCAGCTCCCCAAATGGACGCACGGTGTTAGAGCCGACGCCGGACCCGATTGATCAGTCCGTCATCCGTGGCTCACTGCAACGCTTGCCATTGCTCACCGAGGCTCTGACATCTCCCCTGTTGGACCCCGGGGATTTTAGTCCTCCTTCCCCAGGCGACACCGAGGATGCAGGTACAGGCTTCCCGCCGTCTAGCTGCAGATACTTGCCGTACAGATACCCCCAATATCCGTATCCCCCTCCTCCTCCACCACCGCCCCCTCAGCTGCCATTGGACCTGAAGGAGACTGTGGCTTCCTGGTGGGCTGAAGCAACTCAGCTTGTCTCCGCCTGACAAGGAATCTCTCCTCCTGGACCAGTATGGGAAGAAGGTGTACGCTTCTTCCACTCTGGGAATAAGGGCCCTGAATTATGGTGCACATATGGGGGATTACCGTGAGGTGGAAGCCAAGTTGGACTCCCTTCGTGAGTCTCAGACTAAGCAAGAAGCAGCAGATCTAGTCCGTTCTGCTCGTTCGGCCAGTTGGCACATGCTCCGTGCCACGTACGATGCAGTGGACGCTGCTGGTCGGAGCTTGGCTTTCGCTGTAGGTCTGCGGCATCATGCCTGGCTCCGGGTGTCAGGTTTGATCTCGGAGGTGCAGTTTGCTATCCAGGACGCGCCCTTCAGGGGTTCGGTGCTGTTCAGTGGGGATGTCAAGGACATAATCACCGATCTGTAAGAGAAGGACACTGCACTAAAGTCTCTGGACTATATGTACAGGCCCCCTCAGGGTTAGCGTTGCCCTTTTCGCAGATGTTCTCGGCCCAAAGTGAAACCTCAGGGCAAGCGGGCCAACAAATGTCGGGCCCCTCCAGCTGCCAAGCCCCCCAAAAAATGGCGGGAACTTCAGCCCCGGCACTACCCCACACCTCCCTGACTCCTTTTCTCTCCTGCAGCCTCTGGACCCTCCAGAGGAACCAGTAGGAGGGAGGTTCTCCTTCCATCTGCTGGGTTGGTTGAGGATCACTTCAGATGCCTGGGTGCTCCAACTAATAGCAGCAGGACACTCAATCGAGTTTCTTCGGAAACCACGAAGAAAACAGCCACCCTGGTCGTCTTACTCCCTGGAACATCATCTTCTGGTTCAGGAAGAAATATCCTCCCTTCTGCTGAAGGCAGCGATAGAACCTGTTGCAACCCACCTTTGGGGGACAGGTCATTATTCCCATTTCTTCCTGGTTCCGAAGAAATTGGGAGACGTGAGGCCCATCCTGGACCTTAGCTCCCTGAACTTGTTCGTGGAGCACAAACGGTTCAGAATGCTCTCCTTGCAGAGCCTTCTGCCCTTACTCCGGCTGGGACAGTGGCTGTGCACACTGGACATGCAGGATGCCTACCTGCATATTCCTATCTGCTCTTCCCACCGCAAATACCTCCAGTTTTCGTTTCAGGGGGACCACTACCAGCTCAAGACCCTCCCATTTGGTCTTTCCTAGGTGCCCCGAGTGTTCACCAAATGCCTTTCTCTGATAGCGGCTCACCTGCGTACCCAGGGAGTGCAGGTTTTCCCGTACCTGGACGACTGACTCCTGGTAGCTCTGTCCAAGGAGGAGCTCCTGTGCTCCCTTTCCCTTACCCTGCAGGTCTTTGCCAGCCTGGGTATTACCATCAACCAAGCCAAGTCCCATTTAATCCCATCCCAGAGGCTCCAGTTCATCAGGGCGATCCTGGACACGACCTCCAGCATCGCATTCCTGCTGCTGGAAAGGGTAGACACCCTCCAAGCTCATGCAAGCCTGCTGTCCAGTTGCAGGCGGGTCAGTGCCATGTAAGTCCTTTGCCTCCTCTGGCTCATGGCGGCTACTATTCAGACAGTCCCTCGTGCTCAGCTCCACATGAGAATCTCTCAGTGGATGCTTCGGTCTTAGTGGGATCAGTTGGTGGATGACCTAGACCAATAAGTCTTGGTCTCCAACCCTGTGGTTCGGGACTTGCCATGGTGGATGGTTCAGGACAACCTTTGCCAGTAAGTTCCCTTCTGCTGCAGTCCTCTCCCCCGAACATTGACAACAGACACCTCGGGTTGGAGAGCCCATCTGGGGTCTCACAGGACTCAAGGCTCCCAGTGCAGGCTCAAGCAGACTCTTCATATAAACATGCTCGAGCTCAGGGCCGTGCTGTATGCTCTACAAGCTCTGCATCTGTATGTGCTTCCCGGTCTTCTGGCTGTCCAGACGGGAAATATGTGAGTAGTCTGGTACATCAACAAACAGGGAGGAACTCGTTCCTACCCTCTTTGCAGGGAGGCAATGTGAGTTTGGGATTGGGCAGTGCAACACAACCTTCACCTCAGCGCAGTTCATGTTCCACGGGTCTAAAACACGCTGGCAGACCACCTCAGTCAGTCGTCTGCTCAGGCTCACGAGTGGGAACTGGATCGGCGGTGGTAGACGATGTCTTCCTGCGCTGGGGGACACCTCAGGTAGACCTGTTTGCATCTCCTCTCAACGCAAAACTTCCCGCCTTTTACTCGCTCGCTCCAGGGTGACATATTGTTTGGAGAGACGCTCTGTCTCTAGATTGGAAGGACAGATTTGTGTATGCCTTCCCCCCAGTCCCCTTAATTCTGAGGGTCCTACACAAACTCAGCTCAGAAGGAGCTTGCATGATCCTAATTGCTCCTTTCTGGCCCAGGCAAGTTTGGTTCTCTCTTCTGCAACAGTATTCAGAGGAACCTTCTTTTCCTCTTCCTCTGTCGCAACTTTTGCTGACCTAGGATCAGGGAACCCTGGTTCATCCAGGTCTCATATCCCTTCAGTTGCATGCGTGGCTCCCGCAGATGTAGCTCAAGCCCGATTCGGGGTTTCCCCGCTCGTGGCTGAGATTCTGGTAAAGGCCAGAAAGCCTTCCACTAGATCTACCTATGCCATGAAATGGAAACGGTTCTCTATTTGGGCCACTTCCAAAGAGTTCAAGCCATTCTCGTGCCCTGTCGGCAGAATTCTGGACTATATGTGTCATCTCTTTGGTCTAGGTCTCAGCCATTCCTTTCTGAAAGTTCACATGGTGGCCATTTCCGCTTATCATGTTCCTTTTGGGGACAGAACTTTTGCACAGTTGAAAGTCTCTAAGACTTGTCTTAGAGGGGTTCTCCACTTGAGACCCCCTATTCGCGTTCCTTCTTTTCCTTGGGATCTGAATTTCATTCTGGAGAAGCTTACCCTGCCTCCTTTTGGGCCGGCAGCCTCAGCAGGCCTGACGTTCCTGTCCTGGAAGACTCTCTTCCTAGTGGCCATTACTTCAGCTCGAAGGATTTCCGAGCTTTAGGCCTTGATGTACAAAATCCCGTATTTGATTTTTCACAGGGAACGGGTCGCTCTGCGTACCAGTCCTAAGTTTCTCCCTAAGGTGGTAGCAGAATCTACGCTGAATCATTGAACTTCCTGCTTTCTTTACGCAACACTCCAATCAAGGGGAGTACCTCTTACATACGTTGGATGTTCACCAAATTCTGAGATGCTACACCACCAGGAGGAAGGATCTCAGAAAGTCTGATCAGCTGTTTATCTCTCTTGCTCACAAAAGAGAAGGCAATGCCGTTTCCAAGCAATGCTTATCTAAATGGTTCGATCATTGTATCACTTTCTGTTACGACAAGTATTACAAGACCCTGCCAGGTCAAGTCAGAGGCCACTCCACCATGGGTGTCGCTGCCTCTGCGGCTTGTTTTAAGAATGCGTCTGCAGCTGATATTTGCGCAACGGCAACTTGGACTTCTGTCCATACCTTTACGAAATACTACAGTTTGGACATTGCCTTTCACCGTAGAGCAGGCTTCGGCTGGCTGTTCTACAAGGTCTACTTTCTTGAGACCCTTACAGCTGGAGGATCTATGGATGGGTAGTTTTCCTCCTCCCTTGTGCTTCTCCTTGTTTCAGACTGCTTGGGACTCAGTCTTGTATGTAATTACCTATTGTAAGAGCCCTCTCGAAGTAAGATAGTACAGTTACGTAAGAGCTTACCGTAACAGTAGATCTTCGAGAGAGCTCTTCTGATAAATAATACCTTCCTCCTCCATCCCCTTAGCCTTTTTCAGCTCCTTTTCCATGGGAAAGATCCGCGTCTCTCTTGTGTTGCCTTTTTTGGCCTTTGGCGGGAAGGAACTGGAAGGTGAGCGTGGGAGGCCGCCCCTTTATACCGACATCGTCTGATGCCGGTCACCTGATGTGGGGGTAGTCCCTGCCAGAGACTGCTAGCTAGAAATTTTTCCATGGGGTCCTGATGCCTGCGGCTTCAGTCCCTATGTAATTACCTACTGCAATAGCCTCTCTCAAAGATCTACTATTGCGGTAAGGTTCTTGCATAACTGTACTATCTTGCCTGAGAGGGCTCTTGCGCAGAGTAATACCTATAAACCTGCACCAGCAGGCGTCAGGACCCCACCGGCAAATACTAGCTAGCCGTCGCTAGCAGTGGACCGCTTCCACGTCAGGTGACCGACGTCATAAGACGTTAGTATAAAGGAGCAGTCCCCCATGCCTCCCAGTTCTTTCCGCCCGTTAGCTCATGTCAGCACCTCGCAGAAAAGTTCAGCTCTCGTCTGCCTCAGTCATCGGTAGCTTTTACGAGTTATTTTAGTTTTATAGAATTTTTGTCAGGTATTCGTCGGTGTATGTCGTCCCCTGCACCCTCCGAGCACAAGAACAAGTGCAGCTCGTGCAGCGCCCAACTCCCGCACAAGGACGGCCATTCCCAGTGTCTCTTCTGCCTAGGCCCAGATCATCAGGTGGAGAAGTGCCAACACTGCCTTAAATTCAAGGCGGCCACCCGCTGATGGCGGCAGCAGTCCCTGGAGGCCCATATTTTAAAGAAAATATCCTCCATGGAAAAGGACTTAAAAAGCTCTGGCAGGCGTCCACTTCCGCTGAAGGCCATCACAAAAAAAGACAAGGAGAAGCACGGGACAAGGCTTCTCATCCACATATCTCCCGAGTCACTGTGCTCAGGTAATGTCCCCGGGAGCGATCCGTGATGGCCGCTGGAGGTTTCCAGGGTGGCGGCCGCCCGCCCGTCTGGCTTGCGCTCGGGCCCTTCGGGCACCTCTGGTCTATTGGAGGCCTCCACTCCTGGTAAAGCCACCACCGTGCAGCCTACTGGTTTGAGCGGCTCTGGTAATCCGGACGTCGGCTCCGACACCCGCACGGATGGGTCTGCCCAGGCCGATTCTCCACTACCTATAGGGGGCAGGCTGTCTTACTTTGTCCGGGACTAGAAGTCTTTAACATCAGACAAGTGGGTCCTGGTAGTAGTAAGCCAGGGACTGGTTCTCTGCTTCAAAAAATTTCCCAAGATGAGAACCAGATCCTTTCCACCTGCAAATCCTTCAGAGGCCCTTGCTCTAGAGGCAGAGGTTTCTTCCCTCTTGGCTCTCAGAGCCACAGAAAGGGTTCCTACCCTACACAGGGGCAATGAATTGTACTCCAGGTACTTCCTCACCCCCAAAGACAGGAGAATGGCGGCCCATCCCAGATCTGAGATACCTAAACAAGCACCTTTTAAAGCCAAAATTCAAAATGGCGACTCTGGGAATAATTCTGCCCTCTCTAAGGCCAGGGGACTGGCTAGCCTCCCTGGACCACAAGGATGCCTATTTTCACATTCCCATGATGTGCTCCCACAGAAAGTACCTCAGATTCGAGTTGCCCTGAGGCCACTATCAATTCAGAGCAATGCCCTTTGGTCTAACATCAGCCCCAAGGGTGTTCACAAAGTGCCTGGCAGTAGTGGTTGCTTTCCTAAGGAGAAAAAAGATCTCCATCTTTCCATACTTGGACGACTGGCTCATAGTGGGTCAGTCTCCAGACCAAGTCAAGTCACATCTTCAGATAACTCAGCAACTGCTCACTTCCTTAGGGTTCCTCCTAAACCTTCCAAAGTCAGTTCTAGAGCCAGTGTAGCTCCTCCCTTTATGGGGAGGAGCTGGATAATAAGGCAAGGCCTTCCTTCCCTGGACAGGGCAAGGACACTAATAGAACTGGCCTCTTCTTTCACCCTTCACGTGTCTCGACCAGCAAGGCACTTCTTGCAGCTCCTGGGCCACATGGCAGCCTCTACAGCAGTGGTCCAAGGGGCAAGATTTCAGATGAGGGACATTCAGTTCCACTTGAGAACCTTCTGGTCCCAGAGAAAGGATTCTCTGACCAAACTAGTCCCAGTGACTCAAACCCTGATCCAGGCTTTACAATGGTGGCAGAATCAGAACAATTTAAGGCAAGGAGTTCCTTTTGTCACTCAGGCTTATTCTCTAATCCTCACCACAGACTCCTCCCTCTTGGGGCTGGGGAGCCCACTTGGGGGATCTTACCACCAAGGGCTGTGGTCACCTCAAGAATCTCTGCTTCATATCAATCTCTTGGAACTCAGAGCAGTGTTTCTGGCACTACAAGCTTTTTCCAGGTCTGTTCAGAACAAAGTAGTCCAGATCAGAACAGACAATACCACCACAATGTGGTACATCAACAAGCAAGTGGGCACTCGGTCTACGGCCTTGTGCACAGAAGCAATGAAGTTGTGGTCTCTGGCCTATTCCCTGCAAACTTCTCTCACAGCAGTTCACCTCCCAAGGAAGGACAATGTCCTGGCAGATGGTCTCAGCAGGATATCTCAGGGCCACCACGAATGGTCCCTAGATCCCCTAGTTTTGAAAGTGATTTTCTCCAGATGGGGCACTCCTCAGATAGATCTTTTTGCAGCCCCAGACAATCACCAGCTTCCTCTTTTGCTGCAGACCCCATATTGGGCTCAGTCCCCCTGGATGCTCTGGTACTCAATTGGGAAGGGACGTTCCTGTATGCTTTTCCCCCCTTCTCTCTCCTGTTCAAGGTACTAGTCAAGATCAGGTCTCAACCCTGCAAAGTGATTCTGATCGCTCCAGACTAGGCCAGACAGCCCTGGTACCCAGTGTTGCTGTCCTTAGCAATCCACCTTCCCCTGTCTCTTCCCAAGAATTACAACCTGTTGACATCCTCTCAGGGGAGGGTTTGGTATCCGAATCTCAAATCTCTCAATCTCAAGGCTTGGCTCTTGAAGAGTTAGAGTTTGCTGATCTGCACCTCTCTCAAGGTGTCCTGGATATTCTAAAGGCTTCTCGGAAGCCTTCCACCAGAAAGACTTACAACTCCAAATAGAAAAGGTTCATTATTTGGTGCTCTGGTAAGCATATTTCTCCAGAATCTGCTGGGTTGCCTACAGTCCTGGACTATATGGTTCATCTCAATGGCTTGGGACCCAGACCGGCTACACTCAAAGTACATTTGGCAGCTGTTTCTGCTTTTTTGTCAGTAGGCAAGCCATCTTCTCTTTCAGACCATACTGTATTTTGCAAATTCTTCAAGGGACTATTGCACACCAATCCTCCCTTCAGGGACCCTGCTCCTGCTTGGGACCTTAATGTTTGCATTGCTCAGCTTATGCAACCCCCTTTTTAGCCTCTGTCCTCTGCAGAGCTTAAGTACTTTGACTTGGAAAACTGTGTTTTTGGTAGCCATTACCTCTGCCAGGCGCATCAGTGAATTGCAAGCCCTGTCAGTGGAGCCTGATTTAATCTCTTTCTATAGAGATAAACTGGTCCTAAGAACTAACAGGAAGTTCTTGCCTAAGGTGGTTTCAGATTTCCACCTTAATCAGTC
Organism: Neoceratodus forsteri; assembly: GCA_016271365.2. NCBI lineage: Eukaryota > Metazoa > Chordata > Ceratodontiformes > Ceratodontidae > Neoceratodus > Neoceratodus forsteri. Next base: position 1,732,122,845 of record CM057456.1, read on the forward strand.
TGTGTCTCTTCCTGTTTTCTTCACCGACCATTCCTCCTCTGGAGAGAGGGAGGCTGCACAGCTTGGTTGTTAAAAGGGCCCTCAGCTACTACATAGAGTGCACCAAGGGTCACAGGTTTGACTCCCTCCAGTTGTTCCTCACTTATGGAGAGGTCGGTAAGGGAAAACCTGCCGCTAAAAGACCTATTGCCAGGTGGATTGTCTCTTGTATACAATTCTGCTATGAAAAATTGGGTAGAATCCCAACCTCAGGCCTGAGGGCTCACTCTACTAGAGGTACAGCTGCTTCCCTGGCTGCTGCCAGGGGATATTCCTATCTTAGAGATTTGTCAAGCAGCCACCTGGAAAACAGTCCATACTTTCACTAAGCATTACTCTCTGGATATCCAGGCTAGGAGTTATGCTCGGTTTGGCACAGCAGTACTTCAGAGCCTATTCCCAAAGTAGGTTCTGTCCCTCCTCCATGGAGGTACTGCTTGGTAGTCTGCAATAGTCAAAATACATCAAGACTTCATGTTGTTTGAAGAAAAAATTACTCACCTTAGTAATGTTGTTTCTTCTAATGGAGTCTTGATGTATTCTGATCTCCCCCCCCCCGCCTCCTCTCTCAGAACCTGTTTTTTGGGATGTGGGTGAACAGAAGCAGTGTTGGCACCTAGAGGTGCCCCTCTTTCACCTCCTTCATTTTTTGGGGTGTGTAGTTTTGTTTTTGGGTTTCCTGACTTGAGTCTTTGCTTTGAAACCGAAAAACCCTTTTTTTTTAATCCAATTTAGTTGCCAATTGGCTAGTGTGAGTTTACAGTTTCCACACACAACTCCCAGTGAGTATAGCTCGTAAAGATCTGACAGTTGGGATTCAAACAACAGCAGACAGAGGCTTCAACCGAGCGCGAGCTCAGCGTTCCATGCCTTGCATGGAAAGTTAACTGTTTGTTCTCCGGGGCAGTTCAAAGGTTGGAGATCATTGCAATAGTCAGAATACATCAAGACTCCATTAGAAGAAACAACATTACTAAGGTGAGTAATTTTTTCTTCCTGCCTGTCACGTGGCAAGAGGAGGTGCCTCCCAGTAGTAATGAAGGCTGCAGACCAGCAGTCGGAGAAAGAAAATTTACAGGTATTTAAATTTTGTTTTCTATGGAAAAAGAACATGGTTCTTCTCGCGTAACCAGCGTAACTTCAGAGGAGGCAGATCCGGTGGCAGTGGTGGCACCAGAGACTCCGGGAACAGCAACAAAAAGTCACAATGAAGCTATCTGGGCCCATCCTTGAATTGGGGGGGAGGGGGTAGACTTTAATTTTTTCTCGAGGAATGGATCCAATCCACGTTGGACAGATGGATCCTAGACATCATCAGCAAGGGTTACCTAATAGAATTCGAATCCAAGCCCCCACTACCTCATGTGGTGCTCTCCCCTGTCTCTGGCAATCCATCCAAAAGACAGGCTATGTTACAGGTCATTACAGACCTTCAAGCAGGGGCTATCGAGCAAGTTCCCCCCACAGAGATCAGTCGAGTCTACTCCCTATTCTTCACTGTGCCAAAATGCACAGGGGGATTCAGGGCAGTTCTAGATCTCAAATTCCTGAATCATTTTGAACGCAGCAGAACCTTCAAGATGGAAACCGTGTCATCAATCATCAGGGAGTTGCAACAAGGGGATTTTCTGGCATCCATTGAGTTGCAAGATGCCTATCTGCATATTCCCATCTAGGAACTACACAGGCATTATCTTGGGTTCAAGGTGGGGGAATAGCGCTTCCAATTCAAAACGCTGCCATTCAGGCTTTCTTCATCCCCAAGGACATTTTCCAAGGTGCTAGTAGTGGTCATAGCTCACCGTCAGAACCGAGGGATACAACTTTTCCCTTACGTGGACGATATTCTCATCAAGGCCCCACAGCTCAACCAAGCAGTAGAAGCAGTGGCAGAGCCTGTCGATATATGGATTTGTCATCAACTAGAGAAAAAGTTCCCTAACTCCAAGCCAGACCTTGAACCACCTGGGGCAGACTTGACGACACAAGCCAACAAGGTCTTTCCCCCAAAAATGAAAATCAGGGACCTGCTAAAGCTCATGAAGAAGTTTCATGCAGCTCCTCAGCTGCCAGCTCACTCCTTCGTGCAGCTAATTGGGACTGTAGTATCGCTGGCGGATTCAGTCCCTTGGGCCCTAATCCACAAATGGCCCATTTGAACACACTTGCTCAGGCTGTGGTCCCAGTCCAGACACAGCCAGCATCAACTGATCCCAGTTTCTCAGTAGATAAAAACTTACCTCCAGTTGTGGATTCAGAGGTTAGATGTCATGAGGGGTCGCAAGTTGGGCCATCCACACCAAATCTAAATTACGACCGATGCCAGCCTCAGGGACTGAGGGGCTCAATTGCATCAGCTGTCGGCTCAGGGCAAGTGGTCGCTGTTAGAAACAAGGTACAGCATATATGTCCTCAAGATGAGAGCAGTACACCTAGCCCTGATACCCTACTAACAGGAACTTCTCAATCAGGACATACTGATTCTAACAGACATGCAAACAGTGATGGCATACATCAACCATCAGGGTGGAACAAGAAGCTCCAAAATGCTGCGGGAGTCTCCTCTTCTTTTTCAGTGGGCCGTGCACCACCTGGCAAGCATAAGGGCAGTGTACATTCCAGGACAGGAAAATGCCACAGCAGACTCAGTCGCCAAGATGTTCTACCAGAGGAATGGGAGCTGAAGGACAGTGCCTTCCACATCCTAACAAAACAGTGGCGCAATCCTTAGATAGATCTTTTCGCCTGCCGGCAAAACTCCAAGGTAAAGCAGTTCTGCTCCCTGGCCAAGGACAAACTAGTGGTGGCTCAGGACACCTCTTCCCTAGACTGGGGTCGGTTTGGTCTCCTGCATGCCTTTCCTCCCAATACTACTTCTATCCAGAGTCCTACACAAAGTGGGTCTGGTCCAGGCAGAAATTATTGTAGTCTGTCCCCGATGGCCTCGTTGCCCATGGTTCCTGCTTCTCATTCATCTTTCAAGGCGACCACCTCTAACCTTCCGGATCAGCTTGGACCTTCTCTGTCAGGGTCCAGTACTGCACCCCCGTCTAAACAACCTCTCTGTCTCATCCGGGAGATTGAGCGGGAAACTTTCAAAGAGCTGGGCTACGCAGCTCCTGTTATTGAAATGATGGTGACCTCACGTCACTTCTCTTCTTCGAAAGTGTATTACAGAATTTGGAGGAAATTCTTGTTCTGGTTGCAATCCAAACACATACAGAGCCAACCAATATCATTGCCTGTAGTACTGGAGTTTCTTCAGGATGGATTTGGCAAAGGACTGCAACCAGCCACCTTACGGGTTCAGGTTTCTGCACTGGGTGGCGATCTTCCCTTGTCAATCTTCACCATTCATTACTTCCTGGGTGTTAGCCGGAGGCGCGCACCCGTCACAGGCTTTTTTTTTTTTAAACTTTGGCTAACGGCACCGCCCTCGAGAGTGACGTCATGCGCAAGAGGCGGCCGTTAGTAGCGACCGACTCCTCCTCCAACTCAGTTCTGTTTCTCCCGCCGTCGAGGCAGCACCTGCTCGCGTGTGTAGCGTCCAGTAAACTGCGTAGTAGTGTTCTGACTCCTGTTTTTTCTCTTCGCACTCGACGCCGATCCGGTAAGACTGTTCCTTTTCTATCTAACAGCGCCGGGTGTGTTTCATACTGTGTTTTAGCCTTAATAGTTTCGCGTTATGTCCGGTTCGGGAGCTAAGCGCTTTTCTAAGACGGGCCGCGCCCCTATGCGTCGGTGCTCCTGTGGCCGGCATTTCTCCGTCTCGGACCCGGCAGCGTTTGCCTTTGTTGCCTGGGACCCAACCATGACGATATGGATTAGATGCGGCGCCTGTTTCTCCATGGACCGTCGGCGTCCGCAAAATCCGCGGCGTTTAGCTTCGGCAAGGCCCGCCGACCTTCAGAGGGCGACATCACTCTCGGGATTCCCGGGCAAGGTCGGTTAGGCCCTTCCCGGGTCCCCTCCCGGGCCTGTACGGATCCGAGGAGGAGGGGTCTCCTCGTCTAATCTTGCCCGAGGAGGCTCCTTCACGGTGTTGGGGGCGGTAGTAGTCACCTCAGGGCAGCAGCGCCAACAAGTCCGAGTCACCTCTTGAGTGCAGGCTCCCCGTGTCGAGGCCTTTGGCTTTTGGGCCTACCGGGTGGACCCTCGCGCCGCCTCTCGGCGCTGTTTGGATCCGGCACCATTTGGTGCGGTGGTGTCTGGACGCCCGTTTTAGATCAGCGCCGTTCGTGGCGCGGTGATCGGCGGCGCCATTAAGCGAAACGCTTTGAATCGGCGCGTTGCGCGCGCGTGATCAGCGATGCCGTTAGCGGTGTCGCTTTGGGTCTCGGCACGTTGGCGGTGCCGATGGACATGGCGGCACCGTCGGCAATGCCGCCTCTCTTGCGGCGCCCGGTGGCGCCGTGAACCTCTCTCCTTCCTCCAGGCAGTGCGGGCCTGCGGAGCCGTTGTGGAGTATGGAGTTAGGCCTGGCTGCTACCGGCGTGAGAGCGGCAGCATTCCTTGGTACTGGGCCGTTCGCGGCCCGTGGCCTCGAGGACCCCTGGGGTGGCCAGCATTGAGTCCTGCTGGTCTGGTCCTCCTCGGAGGCGATGACTGGGAGAGTGGACCCATCCTGGCACCCCCACTCTTGAGGTCCTGGGTCCCCAGTGGCTGAGGGTACCAGGTGGCGCGGCGAGCCCTCGTCTGTCCCCCACCATGTCGTCTCTGAGGTTCCCGGCTGGGGGTGGCCGGGGCACGAGGGGCAGGCATGGGGGTGACGGGAGGAAGCTCCCTCTCTGGAGCCGGTGACAGCTACCCCCCGGTGCTGTTGCCCCCCCCCTCTGGGGACAAGGGGATGCTGCTGTCGGGAGGGCCCTCGAGTCGAGGGTTGAGGGCGAGGGTCTGCTGCTCGGGTCTTCTTTGGCCACCCAGAGGTGGCCAGGAGCAGCAGTGCAGAGCCTGGCTCCTTCCTCCAGGGTACAAGGGTGTCCTCCGGTGTTGTGCGGACTGCCCTTCTGGATCCATACAGTCAGCGTTGTCACAGGGAGGTTCTCCCCCAGGGCTCTTCAGGCTCCGCTTCCCCAGAGTTCCGTTCTGCGGCCTGGTCTGATATCCAGGATCCCCCTACTGGGGCTCCTTTCCCCGGTTCAAGCGCCCTAGCGAAGAAGTTGCCTCCTCGGGAGGTGCCCCTCTCCCATCTCTCTTACCTTCCACCACCCCGGCTCCCAGAGCCATGTCGGTCCCTCCGGGTCCGTTATCCTGGGAGCAGTTCAAGGTTCTCTGGCGGCCTTCCCCTCATATATTGGGCCATATGCATGGCGGGTCTTTGACTCTCCCCACCCATGAGAATCCTCTGGACATTCCAGCTCCCCATCATCCTCGTCTCCCTCCTCTGAGGAAGAACCTACTCATCTGTCCTCGATGCTGTTTCACTGAATATCAGCGTTCCTCTCGAGGATGGTGATGAGGATCTTGGTTCTATGTTCGGAGACAATACCCGAGCGGAGGGCTGCGTGAATTCCTTGGTGAATTCAGTGCCCAACATTGGTGGTACCTTCCTGGCCTATCCCCTTGGGGCGTCTATCCGGTCTGGCAGTCCCTGCGCTTCTTCTCAGCCCGCCGACTGTCAGCGTGGGTATTGACCCCCTCTGAGTCTCTAGGTTCCCTTCCCAACCCGCCTCTGGTTTGGTTTACCTAGATACTCCTTCTAGGCGCCGCTGCCTGGCACGACCGCCCACGGATCGGACTCTCGAGTTCGACCGTTGAGGTGATGTTCTCTTCTTCTGTGCGAGTGCCTGTATTGCATCACATCAGGCTCACCACGCTACACCGGCATTTGTGAGTACGATGATGTCCCAGCTGCTGGCATCAATGCCTGACATGGAGCAAACCAGACAAGCCATTGCCCTCTCAGCGGTGAGGCCTGGAGCTGGCAAGACACCAAGCAAGGGCATCTTACGCCAATGAGGTGGCTCCAGGCTTGCGGGGACAGCGATCTCACCATCAGGGCGGCATAGCCCCGTCTTTCCAGGTTGTCACCCTGGCCGTGTAGGGTGATTCGCCTCCGCCTTCCGGGGGACCGTCTTTTCTCCTCTAGAGCTAGGAGACTTTTACAGGGGCTCCCTCTGTCTCCTCGTCCTCAGGAGGCACCTCCTAGCTCTTCTCCCACTTAGGCTTTCTGAATAAGCCAGGGTCTTCTCCTTCTGTTTCTCACCAGCAGAAGGCTGGGGGTCTTGTTCCGCAGGGTATGGCCTCTTCCCTTCCGGAAGAGGCAAGCTACTCACCCAGGAGTAATGAATGGTGAAGATTGACAAGGGAAGATATTAAAATTACGTGCCTACGTAATTCTTGATCTTCTCTTGTATCTTCACCATTCATTACTACCTCGCCCTACCATCCCTCAGTGGCCTCTTCTTGTGGCTTCTCCACCTCCCGTCTCCTTCCTCTCTCTGCAAAAAAAAAAACAAAAAACTTTAAAACATAGGAAGAATTGCTCAGTTTTCCAAAAAAAAAAATCTATTCTTTGGGGGGTTCTTATTTCTCCAGAAAAAATTATTTACTCTTAAGATTACTGGGCCATCTGGTGGTTTGCATTGGCGATCAAACTGCACAACTATCTCTTGCCATTTCTCGGGAGAATACCTCTGGGGTTATAGCCTGGCTCAGGCTATTCAGTTTGATCCTGCAATCCCGTGCTCCAACAGCCCTGAATCAAAAACCCCTCCCCTCTATTCTTGCCTTGCAGAGCAGAGGCAGAGCGCGTCTGTTCTTTTCTTTTCTAAAAAAAAAAAAAAAAAAAGAAAAGGGAAAAATGCTGAGGGAACTCTCTTCGACTGCTATAGGCATCCTTGGTATTGGGGTCATGCTCCTAGCCTGCAAATTATTATCTGTAAAAAAAAAAAAAAAAAAAGGAAAACAAACAAGAGGGGAGATGAGAGGGCAGGCAACCCTTCTCGTGAGATTGTATAATTGGTTTTTCCTTTCAAGTGTCCTCCTGGACAGTTTTACAGAAGAGCAGTGCTGACCATATCCAATCCCTCCCAGCCTAAGCCTCTGGCCTGCCTTAGCGAGTCCGACTGAGTCCCACTTCAATGCTTGAAATGCCTGAAAGGCTTACATTTTCCATTTCTAAACCCCTGAGCAGCGCTCTCTTGCTGCCTGGGGTTTATTCTTCCCTCCTCGGGTGTCCTCTGATTCAAGGCCTTTCGCGGCCAGGAGCCCGAAGTGGGTATCAACAACAATGGCATGTTGAAGATAAGGACTATGCCCTCCTGAGTCTGTCTAGCGGGTTTGGTGAACCTTCTCTTCAGCTCTATCTCCGGGATTCTTGCTTCCCTGTTAGTCGAGCCTTCAGCCATAAGCTAACTATGCTCGTTGGGCATTCTGGTCCCTTCAACATCCCATCTCTCTCTTCTCTTCTTCTTCTTCTTCTTTCTCATTTACTTCCTTTTCTCTCCTCCTAGAGTCGCCCAGGTAAGGAGGCCCTGCAGTCCCTAGGTTAGGGATACTCTTATCTCCTCTGTCCTTCCTCCATCGGCTTATTCCTTTTTCAGTTCATTCTTCCTTGCTTTGCTATCCCTTGGCTATCTTGCCTCGCTATTTCTATTCTCTGCTTTTGCTTTTGCATCTCCGGCTCACAGAACTGAGTTGGAGGAGGAGTCGGTCGCTACTAACGGCTGCCCCTCGCGCATGACCCATGACGTCACTCTCGAGGGCGGTGCTAGCCAAAGTTTAAAAAAAAAAAAGTTCTCCTATGACGGGTGCGCCCGCTAATACCCAGTAAGTAATGAATGGTGAAGATACAAGAGAAGATCAAGAATTACAGTAGGTACGTAATTTTCATTTCTTGTTAGTGGATTCAGGAGAGTCATTGGGTTCACATCCCCATGTCAAGAGGTACTAAGGGCAGCAATATTAAAGCGCCCTCCAGTCAAGCCAACTGTACCACCTTGGAGGCTTAATCTGGTTCTCTAAGCTTTGACTAAGGCTCCTTTTGAGCCCGTCAAGGAGACCACCCTCATGCATCTTACAGTGAAGGTCGCTTTTCTCATAGCTTTTACTTCAGCCAGGAGAATCGGTGAGCTAGGAGCCTTATCCACCAACAAGATTTATACTGTGTGTCATCAGGACTCTAGTGCTCCGAACCAGATCCATTTTTTTTTTTGCCAAAAGTTATGTCTCCATTCCATCGCAGCCAGGAGTTGATTCTGCCTTTCTTCTGCCCACACCCAAAAAAATGAAAACCAAAGGGAATTTCATACACTGGATCCAAGAAGAGCGGTGAAAATGTATCTTAAAAGAATGGATTGTATTTGGAAAACTTCCAGTTTGTTCATTCTAACTACAAGTCAAAATATGGGTAAAAAAACTTCGAAGGACTCAATAGCCTCCTAGATCTGTTCTGTCATCACTACTGCTTATGATCAAGTTGGAGTAACCTCGCCTGGCCCAGTGAGGGCCCATTCTACCCAGGCTATGGCCACTTCATGGGCGGACTTCAGAGAAGCATCTCTAGCAGACCTATGTGGGGTGGCCACTTGGTCATCCATTCACACATTCTCAAAATTCTGCAAACTGGATATGATGGCCTCGGCGGAGGTGTCCTTTGGCCGCTGAGTTCTTCAGGCGGTGGTGGACCCTTAAGGGCACTTACATTCTTCCCACCCGTGATATTTGTGGATGTCCTGCTTTTGTATATCCAGTTTGTATGGAAGACTGGAGACCAGCTTAGGAGAGAGAAAAGAAAATTTAAATACCTGTAAATTTTTTTTTTTCAGACGGCTGGTCTCCAGGCTTCTGCTTCCTTCCCAGAATGTATAAAGTTGGCCAATTGGCCATGAATGGCTTAATTTTCTTGTTTTTTTGTTTCCAAGTTCATATAGTATTGCCACATTTGGACTGCTTTCAGAAGAACTGGTGGAAACAGGAAATGGAGGTCTGGATATCCCCAGCTGCAGAGCTTAATTCCTGCCTGCATATCTGCATCAGGAGGGTACAGCCCATTAGTATGGAAGCCCGAAGACCAGCTGTCTGAGAAAGAAAATGTACAGGTATTTACATTTTTATTTTTTGCTGGAATTTCTTCCCAAAGGTTAGTGCCCGCCTGGCCTGATGGAACCTGTGTGTGTGTGTGTGAGTGAGGATCCTCAGGGCACAAAACAGAATTGTAAGGCCTGCATCTTTACTAGCTTTTGAAGGCAGCAATAATAGTCTAGAGCTGTGGTTTCTGTTGTGGTTTGTATGACAACTAGTAGACCCAGTGTGGGACTGATGAGTAATTGAGCAACTTTTTTTTTTTTTTTATGATGTTCATTTAGTTGCCAGTTTCTGTTGTAGTTAAAACATGACATTGGGGTCACTGTGGTTCAGAAGAGGTAGTTCATAAAGAGGAACTAAAAGGCTTTAGTCAGATACAGTAAGTTTGAAAGTCACAAAAACATACTTCAGAGTTGATGGCTATAAAAAGAACCTGTGTTAATATTTGTATGAGAAAATAAATCTGGGAAAGCTCCCTTACCTCCATGGGAGCTCCTCTGGGGTACTTGTTTAATTTTCATTACTGCCCCTGAGAAGGAAGGGATAAATATAGAATTACTTGAGGGGTTAGCCATGAAATCCACTTCCTTATTAGTGGCTTTGCCCCATGCCCATTTTGTGACATCGGTGTAGGTAAAAGCATGGGGGCACGTCCCAGTCACATTTGTGGGGAGTGACTTGCAAACCTGTTTTCTGGCAGTTTAACTGGATATTTGGTGAAATCAAAGCCCAGATTAAACTAACAAGAGTTAGTTGGACCCAGGCTCTGATTTCACCAAATGTCTAAAACATCCAGAAAAGAGGTTTGTAAATCATACTCCAGGGTTTTAAATAAGCTGAAAAAACTGGTTAGCAGTTTGACGCGTGAAGGTACTAATCAGTTATGAAAATGCATAGCACTTGGCACAGACTAACTGGCAAAATTAAAAAAAATTATATAGTTTTATTACTGTGCACTGTATCATAGACTCGCTCAAAAAATGGTTAGCAGTTTAGTGCTAAGTGCTAAGCATTTCTGAAAATGGTTAGCATTACTAGAAGAGGACAGGATCAGATCTGTTCCAGTACAGTAGCTGCTGCTTGTTGTTTTTACAGGGTTTCTTGTGGATTTTACTTGGTAGAAGGTTATTTCTTTTCTTTCTTACTACTTCTAAGGGGCTAGCAGGGTATTGTTTTTGGGGCTGTTGGAAGTTTGAAAACTGGTTTGGTGGCTGTAAGTGGGCTCATTTGTTGGATGTTTCACCGTGTAGCAGGCTGCACTGGTGGAGGCCTATTTCTTCTGATTTAAAACCTATTTGGTGGGATTTGCTTGGGGCTCTATCTTTGGTTGCAGGGCTTGGAGGGGCAGACACAGGGCTGATACACTCTCTCAAGAGTTGGGTGTAGGCCCTAATCCCACCCTCCCCAGAGCTCTGCTTATTTATAGGGGAACACCTGCCCTGCAATTGGAGGAAAAGGCTTCAGGCATAGCTCATGTAGTTCTAGCCACTGGGGGTTGGATTTAAAGGCTGGGAGAGAGGAGCTTAGGGAGTTGTTCGCTTCCTTTATAAGTTTACTTGTTGTACTGCACCTAGTAACAGGGTTACCGGTTTACTGTGGGACTGTATCTAGGATTAGTGAGTGACCTGATTAGTCAGTTGGGTTATATATTGGACTAGTGGGGAACCTGGTGGCTCACCCAAGGAAACCTACTTGGAGGAGGATGGGGACCACACGTCATTATGGCCGGCATCTTTGGGAGGGTGGTGGGGTGCACAGGGTGTGGGGCAGCCATGATACTGGACTGGGCTTGGAAGTTCGGTGGTTGCCCAGTGTGCTACCAGCTGGCACAGCTTAGGGAGGAGGTTGCGGGGATTAGGAGACAGCTGGGGGAAGGGGGGTATGGTTGGGGAAGAGGGCAGGATCTCTCACAGGGTTGCACCAAGCACTAAGAGTGGGGGCATATGGAAAGGAGTGTAGGAGAATACTCTGGGGTCACATAGGGACCCTGGCAGAGGGGGCCAAAAGGAGGACACTATCAAAGAAGCAGACAGGTAACGGGACCCTCACAAAGGGGGTCCAGAGGGACAACATTCTCAGGTAAGTAGGCAGATGGCTGGGGCTGGACAGAAGGAAGCAAGGTGGGGAGGTGGATTGGACCTTACGCTCAGTAACCGCTTCAGTTCTTCTTCTGCTTGAGGATGAGAGGAGGTGATGTAGCCATGACAGGGGTGGTTAGAGATGGAAAGGGAGTCGGGGGACAGGAGGCAGGGGCCAGATAGCAGGAGGAACAAGGGGAACCTGGAATGCAGGAAAATGGGGAGCAGTGGATCAGAGCAGGAGGGGCAGGAGCAAGAGGGAGGAAAGCACAAGAAGAAGGACCAGTTAGGAGGAAAGGGCAAGGACAAGGACCAGAAGTACAAGGAGGATATAGTAAAGGGAGCTGAGGGTTTAGACCAGGGGAGCACGACAAGCAAGGAGGGTCTGAACGGAGATTGGAAGGAAGGGTGGACGAGCCAGGCTAGTTTAGCAGATGGGGGAGAAGGACCAGTCGCGAGCAGTGAGAGGGGAGTTAGCGAGGTACAGAAGGATACTCGGGAGGAGGAGGCATAGGATCGGAGGGAGGGGTGGCCAGGGTAAATAGGAGGGGGACATGTGGCACCCAGATAGGGAGGAACAAGGAACCGGCTGGGTGGAGGAAATGGTAGAAAGGATGAGGGACATGGAAGGGAGGGAAATGGAGGGAAAGGAGCGGTCAGAGTGCTCCTATTGGGGGGATTCTGTGATCAGGGGTATCAAATGGGATAGGGAGGGGGAAGCCTGGCCAGTTAGAACAAAATGTTTCCCTGGACTAATGGTGCACAGGGCCAAGCACGAGGTATATCAGCTGGCAAAGGATTGTGGGGTTTCCCTGGACATGCTGGTCCACCTGGGTACAAATGACAAAGAGGGAAATAGCGAGCTAGAGATACAGGCAAGGTTCAGGGAGCTTGCCACGGTCTGTCATGACATAGGATGCACAGTTTCCTTCTCAGAAATCTTGCCGATGCCAAGAGCTAGTGGGGAACACAAAAGGAAGATTAGGGAGATAAACCAATGGCTCAGGGAGTGGTGTGAGGCCAGAGGGTATGGGCTGATGGGGGATTGGGGGAGACCTGGGAGGATAAGGAGCTGTATGCTAGAGATAGGCTCCGTGGGGAATCCTTAAGTTGAAAATAGAGGAGTTCATTGGTGAAAAGTGGGGTTTAAACTTGTGAAGGGGGGGATGGGAGAAAAGGCTGTCTAGTGGGGTCCGATAAAGGAGGGACTCTGTCTCCACCCCCCTGAAGAGCTGGAGGTATGTGGGAAAAGGCTGACTGGTAAAGTGCAAACTAGGGGAAAACAGAATCCCCATGGGAACACGAGCAGGGGAAATGGAAGTATAGGGAAAGGGTGGAAGGTAGGCCTGCTAAATGCCAGGAGCTTGGGCAATAAAGTGCCTGAGCTCCAGGCGATGCTAACTGAGGGAGAGGTGGATGTGGCAGTGGTCACTGAGACCTGGGCCACCGCAGGACACGACTGGGACCTGAACCTGGAGGGTCACACTATGTTCAGGAAGGACGGGGGGAGGGAAGGGGAGGAGGGGTAGCAATCATAGTCAAAAACTGCATTGGCATAGGGGGAATAGAGGAGGCAGAGGGAACCGTGGAGGCGATTTGGGTCACCTTGATAACCAGGGAGTGGGCAAGAGAGTAAAAATAAGAGTGGTGTATAGACCCCTTGTGCTGGCGGAGGAGCTGGAGGAGAGTCTGGCGGCAGATGTTGGGAGACAATGCAGCTTGGGCAGGGGAAGGGTGGCAGGAAGTACAAGGAATCACAGAAGGAACAGGACAGAGAACTGTATCAGTTAAAGCAAAAGGAAGCTGGGAAGGCAGTCAGAACAGCAAAGGCCCAAACCGAGGAAAAGATAGCCAACTCAGTTAAGAAGGGGGATAAAACCTTTTATAGGTACATCATGGAGCGAAGGAAGACCAAGGGAGGGATAGTAGGCTTAATAAAGGGAGGGAGGGTGGGCAGAGGGTGACTGAAAAGGCAGAGATACTAAACAAATATTTTTGCTCAGTATTTACAAAGGAAGAGGGAGGTACCTAAAACAAACAGTAGAAACACTCTGGATACAGAAGTTGATACCAGACCATTTACAGAAGAAAGGGTTCTGAAAGAACTCTTAAAACTGAAGGTGGACAAAGCAATGGGCCTGATGGGATTCATCCCAGAATTCTAAAAGAACTAAGGGTAGAACTAGTGACACCACTGACTACCCTGTTTAACAAATCATGGGAGGATGGGGTGGTACCGAGGGCTGGAGGAGGGCAGATGTGATTCCCTTCACAAAAGTGGGAGCAAGGCAGAAGCAGGAAACTACAGACCTGTTAGTTTAACCTCAGTGGTAGGAAAATGATGGAATCACTTCTGAAGGAAAGAATTGTCGAGTATCTAGAGGCCAGAGGGGCACAGGACCCAAGGCAGCGTGGATTCACAGTGGGAAGGTCATGCCAGACAAATCTGATAGATTTCTTTGACTGGGTGACCAAAGTAGTTGATCAGGGAGGGGCTGTGGACATGGCCTACCTAGACTTTAGCAAGGCATTTGACACAGTCCCACACAAAAGATTAATATACAAGTTAGCCAGCCTTGGTAAAGAATTGGCTGGAGAATAGGTCACAGAGAGTAATAGTAAATGGAGTCCACTCTGAAAAAAGGGGGGTTAGTAGTGGGGTACCGCGAGGTTCAGTATTAGGACGGTCCTCTTCAATGTCTTTATAAGTGACATTGCAGAGGACTGGAAGAAAAGTATGTCTCTTTGCAGATGACACAAAGATCTGCAACAGAGTTGATGCACAAGGTGGAGTGGAAAGGATGAGAAGGACATGGCAAGTTAGAGGAATGGTCAAATGTATGGCAGCTAGATTCAGTGCTAAAAAGTGCAAGGTAATGCACCTGAGAAACAAAACCAGGGGAAGAGTACACAATGGGGGTGAGCTACTAACAACAATAAAATGGGCAGGACCTGGGGAGTCATATCAGATGACCTAAAGGTGGGCAAGCAATGTGAGAGGGCAGCAGAGGAGGGCTGTGGGGATACTGGGATGCATAGGAAGAGGCATCACCAGTAGAAAACAGGAAGTTATTATCCCTCTGTACAGACAGCTAGTGAGACCCCATCTGAGTACTGCGTGCAGTTCTGGAACCCAATCTCCATAAAGACATAGACAGGATGGAAGCTGTCCAGAGGAGGGCAACTAAAATGGTGCAGGTCTGCACGGAAGACATATGAAGAGAGACTTAAGGAGCTTAATATGTATAGCCTTGAGGAAAGGAGGGAGAGGAGACATGATAGAAACTTTCAAGTACCTCAAGGGAATCAACAAAGTCCTAGAAGGTAGCATCTTTCAAAAAGAGGTGTGCAAGAACAAGTGGCACAATTTGAAGATAGAAGGGGGGCGGCTCAGAGGTAATTTAAAGAAGTATTTTTTCACAGAGAGGTTTTGGATGTATGGAACGGCCTTCCAGAGGAGGTTGTGGAGTCAAAAACAGTGGTGGAATTCAACCATGCATGGGACAGTCATAAGGCAGTTCTAGGGGGTTGGGGTAGGAAGAAGTAGGCTGCTGGTTAACTAGGACCTGCAGCTTATCCATCAGGTAGGGAAATGGGCAGACTGGGTGGGCCAAGCGGTCCTTATCTGCCGTCAAATTCTATGTTTCTATGTTTAGTGGTGGTGTTAGGGGACTTAAACATGGCAAGAACAGAGTGGGAGACTGACATCCTCGGTGGCCAGGGAACAGAGGTTGTTGGATGACTTTCAGGACGCGTTCCTAACTCAGCTGGTGGGGGAACCGACTAGGGAGGTGCGGGTACTGGATGTGGTCCTGGCAGACAGTGACCAGATTGGGGGCCTGGAGGTAAGGGATCCATTGGCAGAGAGCGACCACCACGGTCTGGTTCTGCCTGGACCTAGGAGGGGTAGAACACTGCACAAAGACGGAGTTAACTGACTTCAAGGGGTGGATTTAAGGAAATGGGAAGGATCCCAAGGAGCATTTGGATGTGATTGGGTCAGACATGGATGCTGACAGTAGGTGGGAAATCATCAAGAGAGGGGTGCAGGATGCTACCAGCACCTGTGCAAGAATAAGACGAAAATGCGGTAGGGCCTGAAAACCCTGCTGGTGGAGCAGGGAGGTCCAGGAGGTGGTGCGGGGAAAGAAGGCAGTCTTATAGGCAATTCAAGTGCTCAAGGAGTGAAAGGGATCGAGGGGAGTACAAGCTGATGGCTAGAAGGGCCACTAGGGTGGTGAGGGTGGCTAAGGCAAGGAAAGAGCAGAACCTGGCAAGGGAAATTTGGAGAGGGAACAAGGGGTTCTTTAGATACACTGGGGAAAAACGAAGGGTGAAGGGGCAGATTAGCAGGATTAAAACGGGAGAGATGGGCACAAGACCCGGGGGAGCAGGCTGAGGTACTAAATGAGTACTTCACCTCAGTTTCACCAAGGAAAATGTGGGGGCTGCATCATACATGGGAGGAGACGGTGATATTGAGGAGGGGAACCTTACTGATCGGCGAGTCTGAGGAGAGGGGAGGCATCACTGGTAGGAGGGAGGGCTAAGCAGGGGAAGAGGTAGCGGAGGTGGAAATCACAGCAGAGAGAGTGAGGGAAGCCCTCAGCTCCCTTAAGACGGAGAAAGCACCGGGGCCGGATAAATTACATCCCAGAGTGCTGAAGGAACTTACGGATGTACTGGGGAAACCCCTGGCGGAGCTTTTCACCATCTTTATGAGGACAGGGTGGGTGCCCCAGGACTGGAAGGTGGCGCATATAGTGCCTATCCACAAGGGGTGGATCAAGGGAGGTGGCAGGGAACTACAGGCCTGTCAGCCTGACATTGGTGGTGGGCAAGGTGATGGAGGCATTGTCAAGGAGAGGCGGGGGGGGGGGTACCTGGAAAAGTCAGGGTGCCTGGACGATAGACAGCATAGATTCGTCCTGGGGAAATCATGTCAGACAAACCTTGTGGAGTTCTATGACTGGGCGACGAGTGTCTTGGACCTGGGTAGACCAGTGGACGTCCTCTTTCTAGACTACAGCAAGGCATTTTACTCTGTTCTTCACGAGGGCCTGTTGGATAAACTGGGAGAAATGGGGGTGGGGAACCAGATGATCAGATGGATAGGCAGTTGGCTCCAGGATCGGACCCAGATGGTCATAGTTGGCGGGATAGTCTTATCCCCAAGGATGGTCATTAGTGGGGTCCCACAGGGATCAGTCCTTGGGCCCCTCCTGTTCAACGCCTACGTCTGTGACATAAGGACCGGTATCAGGAGTGAGATGAGTCTCTTTGCGGATGACTCAAAACTGGGAGCGGTGGTGGATGGGGAGGAGGGGACGGTGGCCCTACAGGGGGACCTGGAGGCTCTAGAAAGTGGAAGCTGAGGTTCAATGCAGGGAAATGCAAGGTACTGCACCTGGGGGCCAGAAACTCTGGCCAAATGTACACCCTTGGGGGGGGGGGAGGATGCTACAAGTCTCTGGTTGAGAGGGACCTGGGGGTGGTGGTGGATGTCAAGATGAACAACTCTGAGACTTGTAGGAGGGCAGCGGCCAAGGCCAACAGGATGCTGGGATGCATCGCTAGGGGGATCACCTCCAGAAGGAGGGAAGTGATACTGCCTCTGTATAACTGCTTGGTGAGGTCGCACCTAGAGTACTGCGTGCAAGTTTTGGAGGCCACACTTAAAGAGGGACATCAGATTCCTGGAGAGGGTCCAGAGGAGGCAACCAAAGTGATTTGGGGCTTGGGGACAGGACCTAGGGTCAAAGCTAAATATACATTGGAAGAGAGAAGGGACCGGGGGGACATGATAGAGGTCTTCAGGTATAGAAGGGGGTAAATAGGGGAGGAGAGCCGAGTGCTTCAAGGGAGGAGGAGGGGCAACAGAGGGCATGGGTGGAAGCTGGAGGGGGAAGGGAGGAGGTGCTACTTCAGTGAGAGGGTGGTGGAGCCATTGAATGCGCTGCCCAGGGGGCTGGTGGAGGCAGAGACGGTGAAGGGGTTCAAGAGGGGGTGGGACAGGTACAGGGGAAGGGTTCTGGAAGCAAAATCCAGTGCAGCGAGAATATCCGGAACTGGGAAGGGAGAAGCCAGAGAAGGCGAGGGGGGCAGCAAGGTCAGCTCCCTGGGTGTGGGCTGACCAAATGAGCAGACACGAAAGACCATTGGATCTATTGTGCTGCCATTTGAGTATGTTAGTATTACCCCGTTTTGCTTAGCGTTTTGCTATGCTCTACCAGGTATTTAAAACCCTGCACTCCATAGACTTGAATGGAGTGCGCCTGCCCTGCGCTCTCCCTATACAGATGTCACAGTTCATTGAAGTCGGGGGGCAGAGACAGCAGTAAGGAAGTGGAAGGGATTGCCTCAGTGTCAAATTATGATCCCTTCCCTTCCTTGGGAGGCAAAATAGAAAATTATGGGAGAGACTCATAGGAGGTTCCATGGAGGTAAGGGAGTTACCTCTTATTTGTTAGCAGCGTGGAGAAAGGTACTGTATAAAACTGCGATGTTAGTAGTGTTACTGTCTTAGATAGTTTATAACATTGACTGTTATGAAATTTAAAGACAGCTGTAGTTAGACCAAAATCAGTCCTTCCAAAATATATCGCACCAGCAGAATTATGTATTTAAAGAACTATTGACCTCTTTATGGAAAACCTTTGTATTTGGACACAACTTCAGTGTTTCTGTGGGGGGGTGTGTGTGTGTGTATGTATGTGTAGATTATAGAGTTCAGACCTCACTTCTTTGTTAAACCCCAAATTTTGCGCTTTAATAACTTTGCAACTGTTCGACTGAACCTGTGCCGTCTGGTACGATAGGACTCCGGATCTGGTAGGTTTCGTTCTGGTCGGATATACAGGTGCAGAGCTACGTAATGTCAAAAAATTTGACAGTTACCACTTTTTTGGCAATTTGTCACGACGGTTCTCTGAAACCGCTTGGCTGTTTGTTCTGAAACTTTTCGGGGTATATGGGGTCTGGGTTGCAGATGTGCCTTTTGAAGGTTTGGTGAAAAAATATTAATCAGTTCAAAAGTTATTAAAATTTAAAGTTTCCCATTATTTTCTATGGGAAAAATTAATGTCCCGTGTGAAAGTATCATTTTCTTTCGCAAATGGGTTCTGTTCTTTCAGGCTTCTGCCATGTTGTTTTCAGCTAGCGACATGGAAAAAAACATAAAATTCAAAAATTACTGCCCTTTGGTAAACACCAACACTTGTATTTCTCTCTCCTAATGCTGGTCTCTGGACTCCTCACTACTGGGAGGTTCTTCCTGGAACCACGTAACAGGCAGGATGCAGACTGACTTCTGCAGGGAGACTACATCCTCCAGCCACCAGTTTACTTCCTGCCTGTCAAGAGGTAGGATCTTTCCAGGGGTTCTGTTACCGGCGTGACAGAGTTGAAGACTTCAAACTGTGAGTTACCTCTATTTTTATGAAAGGATCTAGGCAATCTGCGTATTGCTGTGCAGGGGACCCCAGTCTCAGCCCTGCATGCTGTACAGACTGGAGCCCCTCCCCAGCCTTCCTGTGCTTGAGTGACTTCTGGGCCGCATTCTCTTCCCCTTGAACAAGCCAAGGGGACTGGGGGCAATCCGGAAGCTAGGAGGTAGTCTAAGTTGGTCCCTAGTCGCTGCCATAGTGCTCCTGCCTCTAGAGCTCCTCGGATCAAACGGAGCTTTTGTCTTCTCGTTGTCGTGCCAAAGCTGCGCTTCTGTCTGCTCATCGACGGCCCCTTCAGTTCAGGCTATTGATGATGCTCCTCGTTGACAAGCTGCCTGCGCCTTTGCACTTGTCGGCTACCAGAGAAGGTTATGGACATCTCACCTCATCGACGGCTGCTGCAGTTTAGGCTGTCCATACTCCTCCTCATCGATGACCTGCCTGGAACCATTGGGCTCATCGATGGTCACCTGAAATTCAACGGAGCGATCACGCTTCAGCCTCAGAAAGCTAGCCCAATGGAATTTTACTAGCGGCTAGCATTTAAAGGGGGCAAGTCAACGTACAGCGCGCTGACTAGCATTCTTGGCCTCTGCTCATCGACGGATTCCTAAAGGCACTAAGCAGAGCCAGTGGCTGAGGGGATTGGATACTAGCCCCTAAATTTTCCTGGCCCCAAGCTATTTTTTCTCTGTCCCTCTCAAGGAGACTGTGCAAAAGACTCTCGGGGGACTATCTTTCATCAGGGCCTGGCAAGATTCCTAGCCCACAAGCATGTCATCGGCTAAATCGGACAAGCCCTCTAGGGCCAGAAAGTGCCACAAATGTCGATTTTCCCCCATGTTGGCAACCTTTGTAGGATCACTCTGCGTAAAATGTGACAGCGCAATGTCGGCCAGCTTGGAAGAAGTTGAGGAGTTATCCACTGACGAATCTCAGGACCTGTAAAGCCAGTCCATGGGTCAGGGGCAGTCCTGCCTCAGAGGGGCACTGTCATTGAGCCAGAGATCTTGTGCCAGACCTAATTGAAAAGCTAAACAGGGCTTTTGCCCTCCACCCATCTTATTTTGATATCCTGCCGCAGTCACCAGAGCACAGGACTCATGGGAAGGCCACCTGCAAGCACACCACCTCCCCATCCTCTGACGAGGAGGGTCTCCACTCCTCACGACAGGACAGGAGGAGGAAGATGCCCAGATCGAGGAGAAGATCCAGAGATACCCCCCAGGAGATGTGCGAATGTGACAGATCTCCCTCAGGGTCCAGTTATTCATCTCCAGAAGAGGGGGAAAATCCGAAATTCAGATTCAAACTCAAACTCCTCACCAGCCAGAAACTTTGACTTGGACGACCTAGATTTTTTCATCAAACAGGTGGTGAATGAGATTCACCTGTATCCATCTTCTCCAGAACCCAAGCACCCTAAGCCAGTTTTGAGACTCGCTTCAGCTTCAAAACCAGCGACATTTCCCATACCTCTGGCCATAGAGGACCTATTAAAAAAAGAATGGCAGGGGCCAGAGCATTCCTACTCCGTTCCCTGTCGCCTCACCAAGCTACTGAAATTCGATGATAAGCCCACGGAGAGATGGCTAGACTGCCCCAGAAGTGACCGATTGATCCCCAACCTTACCAGAAAAACAGTTATTCCCACAGAGGGTGGAGCCTCCCTGAGAGATCCAGTGGATAGGAAAGTGGACACTTCCCTAAAGAAGGCTTTCCAGTCCACAGCAACCTCTCTCAAAGCAGCTACGGACAGCCTCTTCTCAGCTCGAGCTGCCCTTTTCTGGGCCACTGATCTGGCATTCCAGCTTGCTGACGAGCCCGAAAAGAAAAAATCCACCCCGCAGCATCTTCAACTAATGGGACTAGCTTCTGCCTATCCAGTGAACGTACTGGAGGAGGCAGTCAGATGTACAGCAAGTGCTGTGTTTTACCAGACTTCAGCTCACCACAACTTATGGCTGCGAGCATGGCAGGCAGACGCCTCCTCAAAGTTGCACCTGGTGAATGCCCCTTACGAAGGAGACCTCCTTTTCGGATCAGCTCTAAAGGAGGAAGTCAAAGAGTCAGGGGAAACGGCAAAAGTCAGAGTGCCACAATCCCGGGTCAGGTACAGGGCCAGGACATTTGGGTCCAGGCAGAATTTTCGAGCACAAAATTATTCCAGAAGACAGAATAAAACATTTTTAGATAGACAAACTTGGTTTTCCTCTCGCAACCAAAGCAGCTTCCGGAGTGGAAGGGGTGGCTCCTGAGACACCAAAAAAATCACAGTGAGGGTTCACGGACCCATCTTCGTGTAGGAGGCAGGCTTTCCAACTTTTTTCGAGGAATGGGTTCACACCACCATGGACAATTGGGTGCTAGACATGGTACGAGAGGGTTATTTCATCGAGTTCGAGTCCAGACTCCTCCTGCTCCGTGTAATGCCCTCACCCTTCTCAAACAATCCGCTGAAAAGAGCAGCGACACTGCAAGCGATCACAGATCTTATACAGGCAAAAGCGATCAAACAAGTTTGCTTTTCAGAAAGGAACAGGGAGTGTACTCTCTATTCTTCATAGTCCCAAAACGCTCAGGAGGTTTCCGGCCTGTGTTAGACCTCAAATTTCTAAACAGATTTGTTCACCACAGGACATTCAAGATGGAAACCCTTTCCTCTATCATCCAAGAAATCCATCAGGGGGATTTTTTTAGCCTCAGTAGATTTACAGGATGCTTATCTGCATGTCCCCATCCGAAGAGCACACAGACAGTTCCTCAGATCCAAAGTGGAGGAACACCACTTCCAATTCACGACACTCCCCTTTGACCTGGCCACAGCTCCCAGGGTCTTCTCCGAAGTCCTTGTGATAGTGATTGCTCGACTCAGACTACAAGGGATCCAGCTCTTCCCATACCTGGACGACATTCTAATCAAAGCCCCAAAATACGATCAAGCAGTCCGGGTAGTGACGGAGGTCATTTGGTGCGCCTCCTCTCTAGGGTTTGTATTCAACCAGAAGAAGAGCTCCTTACGACCGTCTCAGACCCTGAATCATCTAGGGGTGGATTTCAGCACAATCCAGGAATGAGGTTTTTCCCACGGAGTCAAAGTTCAGGGAACTGAGGGCCCTCATCAGCAAATTTCATTCAGCCCAATTCCTGCCGTCTCACTTCTTCATGCAACTTATAGGGATATGGTCTCCTTGGCAGACTCATTTCCCTGTGCACTAGTTCACATGCATCCTCTCCAGTCCAGTCTCCTCCATCAGTGGTCCCAGTCAAGGGAAAAGATGGGCCAGCAGATACAGATCTCCCACCAGATAAAAACTTCTCTTCGCTGGTGGACGCAGCGTTGCAGCATCATGAGGGGTCTTAGTCTAGGGCACCCTCACCAGATGAGTCACCACAGATGCCAGTCTCCAAGGTTGGGGAGCATACGTGGGTCAACTCTTGGCAGACAGCAAATGGTCACTGGTGGAGTCACGCTACAGCATCAATGTGCTGGAAACGTGGGCAGTCCGCCTGGCACTTCAGCAAATCAAGGCGCAGTTTTCCAGCCGGGATGTTCTTATTCTCACAGACATTCGAACAACAATGGCCTATATTAATCGACAGAGAGGCACCATGAAGTCTCGAATGTTGCAGGAAACTCTACAACTGTTTTCAGTGGGCGGAAAGCAACCTGGAAAGCCTGAGAGCCGTATTCATCCCAGGCCAGAAGAGTGTCACAGCAGATTGGTTAAGTCGAAAGGACATTCTGCCGGGCAAATGGGAACTCAAGGGCAGCACCTTCCACCTACTCACTGCTCAGTGGGGCCGCCCGCAGGAAGATATTTTCGCCTGCCGCAAAAAAAAAGTTCCGCAGTTCTTTACGCTTGTCAAGGACAAGATAGCCATGGCACAGGACGCTTTCTCCCTAAACTGGGGATGGTTCGAGTTCTTGTATGCTTTTCTTCCAGTTCGAATGTTATCAAGGTCCTACACAAGATTGCCCAGGATCAAGCGGAGATTATTCTAGTCTGTCCACGCTGGCCCTGCCAGCCATGGTTGCCTCGATTAGTCCAAATGTCGCTACAACCTCCTCTGATATTTCAAGCAAGCCCAGACCTGCTTCATCAACGACTGGTATTGCCCCCAAGTCTACGCAGTCTATCCCTCTCGGTGTGGAGATTGAGTGGTAAACTCTCAAGGAGTTAGGCTGCACTCCGCCTGTGATCGAAATGATGATCCACTCTAGACGTCCCTCGTCCTCCAAGGTCTATTACAGAGTCCGGAGGAAATTCCTTTTCTGGTTACAATCCATCTCCCTACCAGATGACACAGTATCTCTTCCCATTATCCTACAATTCCTACAGGAGGGTTTAGACAAGGGTCTCCAACTGGCTACATTAAGAGTCCAGGTATTAGCCTTGGGGCCCTCCTGTTGGCGGACTCGGAGGAGTCATTAGAAGCTCTCTCTCTCCCGTTAGATGATTCCTGAGAGCAGCAACATTGAAACATCCTCCAATAAAGCCCATCGTTCCACCTGGAAGACTCCGCCTGCTCCTTAAAGCTCTCACCAAGGCTTCTTTTGAGCCCCTGAAGGAAGCATCCCTACTTCACCTCACTATGAAGGTATTTTTTCTTACAGCAATCACCTCAGTCCGACGCATCAGTGAGATAGGAGCCCTGCCATCCAAAGAACCTTACTAACATAATAACATACTAAAATGCCAGCAGAATGGGCCCAACGATCTTTCCTGTCTGCTCGTTTGGTCAGCCCCCACCCTGGGAGCTGAACTTGCTGCCCCCCTCATCCTCTCTGGCTTCTCCCTTCCCAGTCCCAGATATTCTCGCTGCACAGGACTTTGCTTCCAGAACCCCTTCCCTGTACCTGTCCCACCTCTTCTTGAACCCCTCCACCGTCTCTGCCTCCACCAGCCCCCTGGGCAGCGCATTCCATGGCTCCACCACCCTCTCAGTGAAGTGGTACCTCCTCCTTTCTCCCCGAATCTCCCCCACCCAGCTTCCACCTATGCCCTCTAGTTGTCCCCTCCTCCTTCCTTCGAAGCACCCTGACTGCTCCTCCCCTATTTACCCCCTTCATGTACCTGAAGACCTCTATCATGTCCCCCCCCGGTCCCTTCGCTCTTCCAGTGTGTACATATTCAGCTTTTCGAGCCTCTCCCCATAGGTGCTGTCCCCCAAGCCCCAGATCATTTTGGTTGCCCTCCTCTGGGCCCTCTCCAGGAGTTCGATGTCCTTCAAGTGTGGCCTCCAAAACTGCACGCAGTACTCTAGGTGCGGCCTCACCAAGCAGATATACAGAGGGAGTATCACTTCCCTCCTTCTGGAGGTGATCCTCGTAGTGATGCATCCCAGCATCCTGTTGGCCTTGGCCGCTGCCCTCCTACAAGTCTCCGAGTTGTTCATCTTGACATCCACCACCACCCCCAGGTCCCTTTCAGCCATTGAGACTTGTAGCATTCCACCCTTGGCCCGGGTTTCTGGCTCCCAGGTGCAGTACCTTGCATTTCCCTGCATTGAACCTCAGCTCCCACTTTCTAGACCACCTTTCCGGAGCCCCCAGGTCCCCCTGTAGGGCCACCCTCCCCTTCTCCCCATCCACCACCGCTCCCAGTTTTGAGTCCTCTGCAAAGAGACTCATCTCACTCCTGATACCCTCCCTTATGTCAGAGATGTAGGCGTTGAATAGGAGGGGCCCAGGGACCGATCCCTGAGGGACTCCACTAATGACCCTCCTTGGGGATGAGACTATCCGCCAACCATCTGGTCCTGGAGCCAATTTTCTATCCATCTGATCTCCCCCATTTCTCCCAGCTTATCCAACAGGCCCCGTGAGGAATAGAGTCAAATGCCTTGCTGAAGTCAAGAAAGAGGACGTCCACTGCTCTACCCAGGTCCAAGGTACTTGTCACCTAGTCATAGAACTCCACAGGGTTTGTCTGGCACGATTTCCCCGGGACAAATCCATGCTGCCCATCGTCCTGACACCCCGACTTTTCCAGTTCTCCCTAGCCTCTCCTTGGCAATGCCCTCCATCACCTTGCCCACCACAGATGTCAGTCTGATGGGCCTGTAGTTCCCTGCCACCTCCCTTGATCCCCCCCCTTGTGAATAGGTACTATATGCGCCACCTTCCAGTCTTGGGGCACCCACCCTGTCCTCAGAGAAATGTGGAAAAGCTCTGCCAGTGGTTTTGCCAGGACATCCGCCAGTTCCTTTAGCACTCTGGGATGTAATTTATCATGCCCTGGTGCTTTCTCTATCTTAAGGGACCTGAGGGCTTCCCTCACTCTCTCTGCCTTGATTTCCACCTCTGTTACCTCGTCCCCCTGCTTTGCCTCCCCCCCCCGCCAGTGATGGCCCCCCTCTCCCCAGACCACCGATCAGTAAGGGTCTCACCTCCTCAGTTTCACCGTCTCCTCCCACGTATGATGCAGCCCCCATTTTCCTTGGTGAAAATTGAGCAAGTACTCAGTACCTCAGTCTGCTCCCCCGGGGTCTTGTGCCCATCCCTCCCCTGTTTTAATCTTGCTAATCTGCCCCTTCACCCTTCGTTTTTCCCCAGTGTATCTAGAAAACCCCTTGTTCCCTCTCCTAATTTCCCTGGCCAGGTTCTGTTTTTTCCTTGCCTTAGCCGCCCTCACCACCTTAGTGGCCCTTCTAGCCATCAGCTTGTACTCCCCTCGATCCCTTTCACTCCTTGAGCACTTGAAATGCCTATAAGCCTCCTCCTTTCGCCTCACCACCTTCTGAACCTCCCTGGTCCACCAGCAGGGTTTACGGGCCCTACCACATTTTCGTCTTACTCTTGTACAGGTGCTGGTAGCATCCTGCACCCCCTCCTGATGATCTCCCACCTGCTGTCAGCGTCCATGTCTGGCCCAATCCCATCCAAATTATTCTTATGGATCCTTCCCATTTCCATGAAATCCACCTCCCTGAAGTCAGTTGCCTCTGTCCAGCCTTCTACCCCTCCTAGGTCCAGGCAGAACCAGACCGTGGCATGGTCGCTCCCCACCAACAGGTCCCTTACCTCCAGGCCCCAAATGTGGTCACTGTCTGCCAGGACCACATCCAGTATTCGCACCTCCCTGGTTGGTTCCCCCACCTGCTAAGTTAGGAACGCGTCCTGAAAGACATCCAACAACCTCTGTTCTCTGGCCACAGAAGATGCCATAGTCTCCCAGTCTGTTCCTGGCATGTTTAAGTCCCCCAAGACCACCACCCTTCCCCTTCCCAAACTGCAGTGTCTCCCAGCATCTGCCACCAGACTCTCCTCCAGCTCCTCCGCCAGCATGGGCTGTCTATACACCACTCCTATTTTTACTCTCTTGCCCCACCCCCACCTTGTTATCAAGGTGACCCAAATCGCCTCCTCCACTCCTATGCCAATGCAGTTTTTGACTATTATTGCCTTCCCTCCCCCCTGTCCTTCCTGAACATGATGCAGCTCTCCAGGTTCAGGTCCCAGTCATGCCCTGTTCTGGCCCAGGTCTCAGTGACCGCTGCCACATCCATCTCTTCCTCAGTTAGCATCGCCTGGAGCTCAGGCATTTTATTGCCCAAGCTCCTGGCATTTAGCAGGACTACCTTCCACCTTTTCCGTATACTTCCATTTCCCCTGCTCATGTTCCCATTGGGATTCTGTCTTTCCCTGGTCAGCACCTTACCAGTCAGCCTTTTCTCGCATTCCTTCAACTCCCTAGAGGGGTGGAGACAGATTCCCTCCTTTATCCCGGACCCCCCCTCGACAGCCTTTTCTCCCATCCCTCCCCCCTTCACAAGTTTAAACCATACACAGTGTTTCATCAGGACTCCGTGGTCCTGCAGACAGATCACTCCTTTTTGCCTAAGGTGATGTCTCCTTTTCACTGTAACCAAGTCCTGAGCCTTCCCTCCTTCTGTCCTCACTCCGAGAATGAGAAAGAGTGAGAATTTACATGCTTGATCCAAGGAGAGCACTCAAGATTTACATCAAGAGATCTGATTCAGTCTGCAAGACTTCAAGTCTGTTCATCCTTAGTTCGGGGCAAAACTTCAAAAGACTGTATTACAAGATGGATCCGTTCCACCATTTCCATGGCTTACCAGAGGTGGGAATAGACCTGCCGGGCCCAGTGAGGGCACACTCAACTTGAGCAATGGCTACATCCTGGGCGGATTTCAGAGAAGCCTCTCTGGTGGATTTATGTAGAGCGGCTACTTGGTCATCCATCCATACCTTTGCAAAGTTCTACAAGTTGGATGTGTCCGCCTCCGCAGAGGTGTCCTTTGGTCATAGCATCCTCCAGGCAGTAGTGAACCCATAATAGACTATGAACATTCTTCCCACCCATGGAGCACAGGGATGTACTGCTTTAGTATATTCCAGTAGTGATGAGCCCGGAGGCCAGCTTTAGGGGAGAGAAATAGAAATTTAAATACCTGTAAATTTTCATTCTCTAAGTGCTGGTCTCCGGGTTCCTTCCCACAATGTTGAAAATGTCAGACATAGTCAAGTAACTCTCGTGTTTTTTTTTGTTCACAAGTTATGTACTACCGCAGGTAACAACTGCTTTACGAAGAACTGGTGGCTGGAGGAAGTGGATGGGAGGATGTGATCTCCTTGCAGAAGTCAGTTTGCATCCTGCCTTTTACATGGTTCCAGGAAGGACCTCCCAGTAGTGATGAGCCTGGAGGCCAGCAGTCCGAGAAAGAAAATTTATAGGTATTTAAATTTCTGTTTACCTAATCGGGGTCTAGGGAACAGGATTCTGTGGTTAGTTTTTTCCATAGACTCTGGAAATGTTTATTTTGTTCGGCACATTTGTAGTGCCGCAATTTGCTGCACTACTTTTGCGAAAGTACTGTAAATTTCAGCAGTATTTTCAGTGAAACACTATGGTATTGCTGCAATTTGCAGTACTTATGCAAAGGTAGTGCCACTATTTGCGGCACTACTTTTAAACAATTTTTTTTTGTCACTTCACTACACAGAAATGGTTGGACCTATGGGCTGAAATTTTTAAGGTACAAAGGCCTTGCCCCACAAATGTGCCTTTTGCTGATGAAATTTACACTGGGTTCATACTTATAACATTCAAAAGTTCAGTAATTTCCCATAGGATAACATTGAAATAGTTGGGGTATCTTTTGGCAGCCATATCTCGAAATCGTTTTGAGATACGGATTTTCTGCAAAACGCAGCTTAGTACACCTTAGGGTGTAGTAAGCAGTTATGCATGTTTCCAGGCCTTGATTACAGCTGCGGTGAACATTTCTATCAATGGGGCTAAAGTACCTGTGATACTGTGCTGTTATGGACTGAGTAATCCACCAGGGAGATAAGGGGTTAATTATAATGTCTCTACACTTACAGATAGATGGGAGCAATATGGATACCATTATGGAATGATGGGAGCGCAGGGCCCAGAGCCCCGTGCGCTCCCACAGGGAGCTGAGGGTTACTTACAGTGTGTCTATACTTATGGATACATGAGCCTGTGCTCCAACATATGGATACAATTATGGAGTGATGGGAGCGCAGGGCCCTCACAGGGAGATGAGGGTTAATTACAATGTCTCTACACTTCTGGATAGATAGAAGCGCAGGGCTGCCTGGGCCCTGCTCCCACATGAAAAACAGGGACAAGTCCAGTATGTATGCATGCATGGGAGTGCCGGCCCTGTGCTCCCACAACACACTGTGGACTGATGGGAGCGTAGGGCCCAGAAGGCCCTATACTTGCACAACCAAATAAGGGCAAGATTACACTCTCTCAAAAAGTAAGGAAATTAATTGCGAAAAACTTATTTAATGCATCAGTTAGGGTTCTTTTTACATGGAAATAAGGGACAATTACAGTATGCATGGAGGGCTCTGTGGTCCCACAACTGGGTGCGGGTTACATTATATGTCTGTTGCAGTTGGAGGGGCACACATCTCAAATTGTTCAGTGTGTCGGGGTACACCTTCTGTTGAGTGCCCCCCCCCCCCTTAAATATTACTTGTTCTGCAGTTAGTGTTACGGTTTGGGTTTTGGTGTGGGTTAGGTTATATGTCTGTTGCAAACTAAGGGGCACATATCTGATATTGCTAAGGGTGCGAGGTGCACTTTCTGTTATGTACCCCTTCCATATTGCGTAATAGTTATATCTCTGTTCGGTGCTAAGGGGGGGCTCATATCTTACATTGTTCAGGGTGACTGTGTACATCTTCTGTCGTGTGTGCCCTCTTTAAATATTACTTGTTCTGCAGTTAGTGTTACGGTTTGGGTTTTGGTGCGGGTTAGGTTATATGTCTGTTGCAGTTAATGGGGGCACATGTGACATTGCTCAGGGTGCTGAGGTACACTTTCTGTTATGTGTGCCCACTTAAATATTGTGGGTTAGGTTATATCTGTGTTGGAGTTAAAGGGGGGAACATATCTCATATTGTTCAAGGTGCTGAGGTACACTTTCTGTCATTTGTGCCCTCCCATTACATACTACTTGTTCTGGAGTTAGGCTTCCAGATAGTTGTTTGTGCTATTGTTAGGAAGACGTTTGTCATTTTGGGTAATAATACAACTAAGAAGTGATACATGCAGGGCTCTCCCACATGAAAATGAGGACACAGCTACCATCTTTCAAGAATTATTTTTATTTTATTTTATTTAGTTTTTGTTTACTGGGTAGGTGTGCTAGCCATAACAATGACTATTTTCAGGCACAACCCAGGAGAATACAAAACAAACTTATTGAAAACAACAGTAACAGTACATTCTAGAAATAGTCAAAGTGATGGGTACATACAAGCAGGTAGTAAACATAGGTAATGCAGTATCACAGGTGAGTGTAAGCAGCACAGACAGTTTCAAGAAAAATTAGGGCAATATGCTAACGTTATGAGTAACATAAATTACAAAAAAGTGTAGTGTCACTTTAGGAGGCAGTGGCTAGGTAGATAAGAGTAGAAGGAAAGGAGAAAGTGATTGTTCGATGACCAGAGCAGGTCTGAGAGGAGGGAGAAAGTAAGGGAAGTAGGTAGTAGCAAGTTGCAGTGGAGGAAAAAGCTAGAGGGGTGTGTGAAGAGAAAGTTATTAGGAAGTGCAAAACTGCAGGGTGACAGAGTAACCCTGTCGGATTGAGAGAAAGTGCTGAGGCAGGAATGTGGTCAAGATTAAACGGGAGGCGAGGGGAGTCGGAAAGAACCTTGTGTCTGTGGACGCTTGAAACAGGAGCAAGTACAGGAAGATATGAGCTGGTGGCGCAGTGCTTTCTTAAAGCTGGAGTGTGAGGAGGCTTGACGAACGGATGGAGGGAGGGAGTTCCAGTACTGAGGGGGCCTGACAGGCAAAAGCACTGGAGCCCATTGTGGTAGCATATCTAGGGATACAGACAGGTGCATTGTCAGCAGAGCGAAGATCATAGCAGGAGGCCTGACTTTGGAAGAGTACTGCTAGGGGTTTAGGTATCTGTATCCTAGTTATATTGTCAATGAGGGAGCCGAAAGAGTAAAGCCTTGTTGCTAGGGGAGGAAGCCAGCCAAGGTTAGAGTAGAGGAGGCAGTGGTGTTTCAGCCGATGAGAGGAGGATGCATATCGACATATATTATTATAGGTGACATCCCATTTGTGAAGACTTGAGTTGCTTGCAGAAATGTGAGTAGCTGCCCATAGCTAAGAGATGGCAGTAGTATCACAGGCTACATAAGCCTGGCAGAGGGGGTCAGGGCATAGCTGGTTCGATAGGCAGCTCCAAGTTTCGAGTTCACAGATTTGCAAGTCCTCTGAATGTGGAGTTCATAGTTTAGTAATGGATCCAGTGTAACCCCCAGGTACTTAAAAGAGTTAACAACTTCAACTGAGGTGTCACTGATCGTGGAGACTTTAAACTTGTGCTGGGAGTGTTTAAATTCAAAACTGGATCCGAAGAGCATAGCTTGTGTCTTTGTTTCGTTTAGAACAAGTTTGTGTCTAACCAGCCACTGCTGGAGTATTTGGAAATCGTGGGAGAGCTTCAAGTTTATGTCCTCAATGCATTTAGTGCTAGAGTACAACACTAAGTCGTCTGCATATGATAGGGAGCTAGTGTTCATAAGGTTTGAGGTGATACTGTTTATAAAGATAGAAAAAAGCAAAGGGCCAAGTATGGACCCCTGGGGTACTCCAGTGTTAGTCGTGGCCTTGTCAGAGAGGGTGGAGTTGTACTTCACAAATTGTGTACGGTCAGTTAGGTAGTTTTTGAACCAGTTCATAACGTTAGGTGAGAAACTTAATGATTGCAGTGTGTTAATGAGGATAGGGTGGTCAACTAGGTCAAAGGCCTTGGTCATATCAATGATGATAGCCCATGTGAGAGAAGCAGAGTCCGTGGCCATCAGGGCATCGGATGTGAATTTGAGTAGAGCAGTGGTGGTACTGTGGCCCTTACGGCAGGGTTTAATAGGTCATTTTTCTGGAGGAACTCAACAGTTTGGTTAGCAGCAAGCTTTTCAAGGATTTTCCCGAGAATAGACAAGATAGCAATTGGCCTGTAATTTGAGGGGTCATTTGGGTCGCCTTTCTTAAGAACGGGGGTAATCCTTGCCATCTTCCAAATTTCAGGAGCATGTCCCTGGCATAAGGAGAGGGTAAAGATTTTGGCTAGGGGAGCAGCTATGAACAGCGCAGCTAGTTTAAGGAGCCTGGGCTCAAGATTGTCAGAACCGGCAGCTGTATGTTCAGAGATATTATTCAGCAATTTCAGTACATCTAGTCTGGAGACAGATTTAAAGAAAAAGTTTGGGCCAGAGGCATTTGCTGGATATGCTAAGGTCAGGTTGGAGGGGAAGTAGGAGGTATATTTCGTTAGGTCAGAGAAATTGTCATTGAAAAAGTTTGCAATAGTGTGTACATTGTTGCAGTGGGCTCCATTTAGTACCATTTCATTAGGGGTGCAGGATATGTTTGAGCCAAAGAAGAACTTAATGTGGGACCAGAATTTCCTGGAGTCACCATAGGAGCTTATTAAGAGGTCTTTGCAGTAGGAGCTTTTGGCCTGTTTGATCTCCTTTTTGCAGACGTTACACATAGTCCTGTAGGTGGTAAGGTCAGTGGCTAGGCCAGTGCGTTTAAAACAGAGCCAGCTTTTATCTCTTAGGCGAAGTTTACTGAGCAGATCAGATTTTAGCCATCGGGTTTGTCTGTTTTTTACCAGACACGTTACTATGTGGCAGTGCTTGTCCTGCAGCACTTGGACGTGGGTCAGAAAGAGACCAAGAGCAGATTGTGTATCACTTGACTCATAGAGAGAGGACCAATCAATGCTGGCAATGTCCTGTACGAACACCTGAGAGTTAAAGTGGGCATAGTTGCGAAAGGAGATGTACCTGGGCAGAGCAGGTTCTGACCTCCTTTTACCCCAGGCACAGAAAGTGGGGGAGTGGTCAGTGATGGTGTCAGCTAGTACACCTGAGTTGACTATTTTTTCCCGGGTGGTTAGTCATTATCCAGTCCAGTAATGTACTAGAGTTGGAGTGGGGGACGGGCCTTGTAGGTTCAGAGATCAGTTGGTGCAGGTTTGAACTTTGTAGTTTGGTTAGGGACAGGGCTTGGGAGTTTCCTAGCCAGTTTATGTTTAGGTCTCCGAGTATGAGAACTTCATTTCTTCCGGATAAGAGTGAGGTTTGAGCCCAGTAGTTCATCCAGACCTCTTTGACCACTCTTAGCGGGGTTGTAGACGCAAACAATATGAAGTAGTTTGGTCCCGAGTTTGAGACTGACATGAAGGGCTTCACAGTGCAGAAGGGGAGGCGAGTTAATAGCAGAGAGCTGAAGGTGACTTTTAAAGTAATTAGCTGTGCCGCCACCCCTCTTGGTTGCAGGTCGGTCCTGTCTTAAGAGATTGTAGGATGGGAGGGAGCAAGCAGTGTCGGGGGTGGAGGGTTTGAGCCAGGTTTCAGTTAGGCAAATTATGTCAGGCTTGTAGAGGAAGGTCCAAGCTTCTAGTTCCGAGAGGTTGTGCACAAGGCTCCTGAAGTTAAGGTGATCAAATTTTAGACCTTTTATGTTGCTAATTGGGGTAGGTGTAGGGTTTACTGGCCCCGGGTTTAGCTGTACGTCGCCAGAGAGCAGAATGGCCATAAAGAGCAAATACCAGAGTCTGAGGCGCAGGAAAGGGTATAGGGTCCGAAAACGAAGGTGGTAATTTTTGAAGACCTGACAGACAGTGTTGGACCATGCCTTGCATGGTAGAAAGGGAGTGGAGTCACAGCGTATGTTGGGTACCACTAAGAGGTTAGAGAAATAGAAATCATGGGAAGGGAGGGGAGGGATTACTGGAGTAACTGGAGGTATATTTAATAGCAGCAGGTGGAGTAATGGGATAGAGGAGACAAAAAAAAAAACATCACCAGGCACTGAGTCATTTAGTCGACAGGAATGACGAGGTGGTATGCCTGAAGAAACTGTAATACTCCTGTGAGATGAGGCAGAGACTGTGGGAGTTGGAGATGGGACCGAGGCGAATAGATATTATTTGTCAGTACCAAGAAAAAATGGATGGGAAATTTGAGGAAAAGACAGACGACCAGGGAGAAAAACTTGCAGGGAGGGCAGAGCTACTAATTCAGCAACATCCAGCTTTGCCAGCATGTTAGAAGAGATGTGGGGAGGGGAAACGGAGCCAATGAAAGAGAGCTAAGGGAGGAGGGTGGGGCTGGGAGACTATTTAAAGGAGGCCTGGGAGGGGGGCGGGGGAGGGACAAAAGAGAGACTGAAATTAGCGGCGGGAGAGCAAGTAAAAACAATGGTGCTGTAGGTAGGAAAGGCGCTCCAATCAGGAGAAGTCAGAGGCACAGGCTGGACCAATCAGGCTGCAGTAGCACAGAGCTGCACCAATCAGGAGACGGCCGTCTCTCCGCGGCTCGAGCAAGCAAGCAGCGACTGTACCTTAATTCGGGATCTGGCTTTGGGTTCCAGGAGGGAGGGTGGAAGAGAGTGCGTTCACGCGGGCGGCGACCGTGGGTAGCCGTAAGAGGGGCCACCGAGTTCCAGAGGCGCTGCTTGGGCGCGGAGTCCTGGGGGAGCAAAGAAAGGGGAGGTTATAGTATCAGCAGGAGGAGGTTAGAGGCAGTCAGCAGGGGGGTAGGGGCAATCAAGTGTTTAAAACAAAAAGGTAACCAAGGTGAGAATAGAGGTAGGATTGGATTAGTGTGAGACAAAAGATGAGGTCAGAGTAGTTTAGAGAGACTGAGTGGGGGAGGGGGGATTCGTAAGAGGCCAGTTAGTAAAGTTTCAGAATCACCTTACAATGGGAAGCGTATTAGCTTAGCCAGCAAGAATACAAGGGAAGGGTAGACAGATAAGGAAAAATAAAGCGCAGTAGCAGAAAAATAAGAACAGGCAACAAAGCTGAAGTGTACACTAGTCAGTCTTATTTAATGAGGGAGAGCAGTAAGCTGTAAGGCTAGTAGGCTATCTACGGTTCAGTATCAAATCATGCTTTCACATCAGTGCAGGTACAAGCAAGCAAATAGTTAGGTATCTAACATGCATCAAAGCTCTGCAGTTACATTTCATAAAAAAGATACTGAAATTAGTTATTGATGCTTCGGAGAGCAGGGCCCTATGCTTCCACAACCAATTTAGTGTAAGATTAGACTTTCTCAAAAAGTAAGGAAATTCATTGCAAAAAACTTTAATGTATCAGTTAGGGCTCATATACAGCGACAAAAGTGAGGCAGTGTGGTGTTAGGGTTCCCAACCCTATCACCCCCCCAACCAACCCTACCACCCCATCCTCCACACACCAGCAGGTGTCTGGGTGTGTCTTCGACCCTAACACTCACCCCATTCTCCTATGCTGTACCATCTCGGCTTCCTTACATATGGAATAGGGTGAGTGTTAGGGCCTGTTGTGTGGAGGTGGGTTGGTAAGAGTTGGTTGGGGGAGGTGGGTTGTAGGGGAACCCCTAACACCACATTTCCATACTTATGTCTGTTTAGTATGAACCCAAACTGATGCATTAACAAAGTTTTTTGCAATGAAAAAAACACACACATATATTAAATATGTATTCCTTGCAAAAAAACTCCATTAATGTATCAGGGTTGTTTCTACACCGACAAAAGTGTGGAAATTCAACGTTAGGGTTAACACCTGTACCACCACCCCATCACCCTCCACAAACCAACAGGCATCAGGGTGTGCGCTGGAATTGTCGGCCTAACTCTCACCCCATTCCATGTGTAAAGAAGCTATGGTGGTGCAGTATAGGAGAATGGGGTGAGAGGCACGAGCACCCCAACGCGCACCCCGATCCCTGTTGGTGTGTGGAGGGTGGTGGGATGGTGGTGGGTTGGTAGGGGTGTTAACCCTAACGTTGAATTTCCACACTTTTGTCAGTGTGCAAACAACCCTAACTGATGCATTAACAGAGTTTTTTGCAAAGAATTTCCTTTCTTTTTGAAAAAGTGTAATATAAATAGTAAATGGTATGTGTTTGAGCCCCGTGTTCCCCCAAGCTACACATTTATGCATAAAGATATGTGTCTGTGGGACACTTACACATAAGCATGGAGCCCAATGGCAGCATATAAACAGCAAACAACATGGGTGCCAGAATGGAGCCCTGCGGCACCCCACAAGACAGGGAGATGGCGTCAGAGGAATAAATTCCAGTGACAGCCCTCTGCCTCCGACCTATAAGGAAAGATTCGAAACCAATGCAGAACTGTACCAGACAGTCCACAATAAAGCCGCATGCGCTCCAAAAGCCCACCATGGTCCACAGTATCAGATGCTGCAGAGAGATCAAGAAGGACTAGGACAGTACGAGCCTTTCGATCTCTCGCAATCAGATCATCATTTAAAACCCGGACAAGGGCGGTCTCAGTGCTATGTCTTTTCCTAAATCCCGATTGAAGAGTATCATAGACATTGTGATTTATAAGATGGTCATCCAGTTGTAGTGCAACCACCTTTTCAATAACCTTACCCACAAAGGGCAGGTTAGAGACAGGTCTGTAGTTAGCTAAGCAGTCTGGATTTAATGAAGGCTTTTTAAGGAGTGGTCGAATGACTGCCTCCTTTAGGGGATCAGGGAGGACCCCCTGCTCCAAAGATTTCCAGACAATTTCGGCAAGGATCAGACAGATAGTGTCTACGCAACATAATAATAGTGACGTAGGGCCCGGATCCAGACTACAGCTGGTTGGTCGTATAGTCTGGATAGTCCTCACAATATCCATGAACTCCGGCTTACCAAAGTCAGACAAGGTAACACAGGTGTTTGTTTCCTCTAGTAGGTGACTCTGAGTATTAGTACACACCAGCGATGTAAGCTTACAGGGCATGTGAAGGTCTGATTTGTCAGTTGAGTGGTGAGGTGATGTATCTTTTCAAGATAGCTTCTGGATGGTGCTGTTTCGGCATCGACGGCTGAAGGTGCAGCAGGAGGGACGTCATCTGGATCAACATTAGTAGGGTTGGTCAGCAAGTCTTTACCCAGTGTCAAAGCCCAGTCAAGATGTTCTGGCGAGTAGCTGCAAACTGCTTTCACAATGTCAAAGACGTCACAGTGGCACAAAAAGTAGAATCCTTTCTTGGCACAACAGTTAGTGTGAAGAGCCACCCAAGCTTGGAGAACGGGATGCTGAACCAGCATAGAAGGAAGTTCAGTTAGTTCACGGAAAATGTCATTTTCAAGATGTCCAATAGAGTGTATATTTGCCAGCTTGTTGAAGACTGATGTAGCCGGATCAAAACATGGTAAGACAGTGAAAGTGACGAACATGTTGTCCCTAATGGAGCAAGATTTGGTTAGGTAACAGGGTGCTCTGTTAGGAAACCTGGAAACATAACCAATATTATGCACTGTAGACATTGAAATGTTAAGAGTATTCTTTAAACACACAGAAATGCAACCTGTGTTTGCGCATTGTGGGCAATACCATTTACCCAGTCTGAGATCATGATTAACGTGGAATTTTGCCTGATTCCAAGTCCCTGAACAGACTGTTAACAGTAGAAATAACATAAGACTGAGCCATAAACAGAACATAGAATTTCACACCCAATATATTGCTTGTCCACCTTGTGGTTATTCTCAAAAAATAAGATCATTAAGTTTCTGTCTCATGTCATTGAACCCTTAAGCAATCTCCTTCATATTATGAATTGTATAGTGCTTTTCCTCGATGAGAGAATTAACACCTTGCAAGATAAGGGGCATAACATCATTACCAAGTGTTTGCTGGAACTTAAGTGTCTGTGCTTTAATAGAGGCGATATCTGCTCTATTCCAAATAGATATTCCTGAACCAAAAAGGCCAGTAACAGTGCGGTTACTCCAGTGATACCAGAGAGAGAACTGGCTGAACCAGCGACGTCTGAGGCTGTGTCCCGCTTGGTGCGTTTTGGTCTGGGTTTAGCATATTTACGGGTGGGTCTAAAAACACCAGTATGGTTGGTGCTGTGAGGTCTACCAATAGGATCATTTGTGGGTGTTTGGTAAACAGCTACAAGATCAGTAAGCATCATACTGTGAAATTTAGAAATATTAGTATGTTGACATAAACAAAATTCAGCCATATTCCAGTGTGGTAAATTGAAAATAACTGGGACATGCATAAATTGCACATTGTTTATCAGAGCTCCTGGGAGTGATGTTGTGGTCAAACCAGTAGGAGGGCCATCCTCCAGACGAGGACAGGCAAGCAGTTCTTCCTGACTGGGTGGGATTATAGAGAGGTAGAGAGAAGAAGCAGCATAGTTTTGAAGACAGAAGTCAGTGGCCTCCTGTGAAGGGAGTCTGTCACAAAAGGCAGGATCTATGAGTGCAGTAAGATTATACTGACCAGTGTGTCGTGGAAAAGCCTGTCTAATAGAGGGAGTACCATTTTGAAATATATCAGTGTTATTCCAGCCATGGAATGTACTTTTGGCCAGGTGAGCTACAGGGGTTGTGTAGTCCATTGCATCAGTTTGCCATTGAATGGAAAGTGAAGATTTATCCGGGGCAACAATTACAGCATCCAGAAAGGCGTCTTTGCCTTGAGTAACCTTAATGTTTTTGTTTGGAATGTTGATTTGAACACGTGGGGAGTTGAATGTTCCATTTGACCAAGCAAGTGATCCAGCCGATCCTTGTGAGTCTGTGGGGGTTTGAGTGGGGGTGCTGTAATGGTTAGAGGCAGGAGTCTCACCAGTAGGAGAAGGTGCAGTATAGCCATCTTACTGATATCTGAAAGAAATAGAAAAGGATTAGTTAGCTGCAAGTACTATTCCGCCCTATGGTGTTATGAAAAGTGCGTTTTTCGTCACCTTTATATAGTTTGGGTCGGTTAGCATGGAACCATATGTCAGCAGTCTTTTTCTGCTGCTGTACTCTGACCTGATACACAGCAGGGCTGAGCTTGTTAACAATGGGATAGGGACCTTCCCATTTATTAGCAAATGAGTGTGTGGGTTGTCTGTAATGGAGAAGCATTACTAGGTCTCCAACTTGCCAGTTGACTTCTTTGACATGCTTGTCAAAATTAGCTTTAGCTTGTTGAGCCTTGCCCATCTGCTTAGCAGCGAACAGGTGTGTCATCGTGATGTCATCGAGAAGCTTTCCCACACACTTGTCTAGAGATACTCTATCTGCAGTAGGGGTATGGAGATCAGTCAACAGGTGCTCAGGTAGTCTCATAGCTCTACCAGTCATAACCTCATAGGGTGTGCACTGGGTAGTAGCTGCAGGGGTGCCCCTAATTGCCATTAGTAACAGTGGCAAATCTCAGTCTTTGGGATTGTCATCAATGAACTTGCATAACATCTGTTTTATGCATCTGTTAGCTCTTTCTACCTGACCTGATGATTGAGGATGGTAAGGAATATGGAATTTCTGATCAACTCCCAAGAAGTTGGAGTGTCTTGCATCAGTTCCACTGTAAAGCTGGTTCCCTGATCTGAGTCTACCTTTAAAGGTAGGCCCCACCTGAAGAACAGTTGATCCACTAGGATCTTGGCAGTTGTCTTTGCCGTGTTGTTCTTAGTGGGAAATGCCTTTTCCCACTTGGAGAACAAATCTGTGACTTGTTGTTTTTACTGGCGTTGGTAGGAGGGCCAGTGAAATCGTTCTAGGGACATGGATATGTTGTTCATCCACACTTATTGGCAGGTTCCTTGCCGCTTTAAATCTTGCCGGAAGGTCTTCAAGCTGGCTCTTCCCACCCACCCGGGTGGTAAAACTCTCGGCTCCGCCCCATGACACCAGATCTTCCTTACCGCTTGGAAGCTCAGGTTCCCTCCTTAACGCTCTGCGTATAAGACTGGTTCTAATTCTTGAATCTTTGAAATCAAAGTTTTTTGCTAAAAGACTTGGTCTTTCTCTCCCTGCGGCTGCGATGGACAATCGACTCGGTTTCGGAGATGCCCTTGCGGGCAAAAGATGTCTAGGAGCGGATCCGCACTCACGTGCGTCTACTGCTAGGCCTTGAGCACGACCCAGGACTGCGACCTGTGCTCTTCTTTTGCACTCGTCCTCGAGAACCGTGCTGCCCGTTTACAGCTGGGCGTCGAGAAAAGATTTCTCGGTTAAATCTAAAGAGGCCGGTTGGCGGTGTCCGTGATGGGCTCGGCAGATCAGCTCGAGCAGATCGCATCGCCCTCGAAGAGAGGAAGCGGCTGTGAGCCGCTTCTACCTCGCCCGGCATTTTGTCCCGCTCTCTCGGTGCCTGCGTATTCGCTTCTTTTAAGGAGCTTTGTCTGACCCTCTCGGCGAAGGTGAGGTCCAACTTCTTCTGGACCTTTTCTCGGTCCAAAGAGAGACAAAGTAAGTCTCACCGTCGGCGCTCTTGGGGCGGGAAAGATCCCTCCCTAGTTGTTGACAGTTGACTTGATCCGACCGCTCGGCCTGCCACTGGCTTCACGGTGTCCCGTCAGGCCAGTTGACCGAGACTCCTGTCGAGCGTGGTCGAGATTTTCTCGACCCGTTGAGCGGGTTGTCGGCTGGAGAAGCCGAGAATCCCTCTCCCGGTTCCCCGGTGGAGTTGAGGGATCGATGGCTTCGTCTGTGCCTCTGGTTCCGGGCCTTCGGTGGAATCGTCCGAACCAAGGGGAGTGCGATTCCGACACCTCCCGCACTCCTCGGCCCTAGCCGAGGTTCTCGATCTCTGTCTCGGGCGTCTTGCGGTCCAGCCGATCCGCCCGTCATAAGCCGGTCTCGGCACCAGCGACAAGCGGCGCCGCCGCTCTTCCTCTTTCCTCCTCCTCGGGACGAGGAAGCCGGCGCAGGTTCGTCGGGAGTATGAGAACTCATGTGGCAACAACTCCCTTCTGACGGGAATAAGCCAGGCCCAGTCTTCTTCCCGGCCATTAAATAGCTGTCACCGGAGCGGCCGAAACAACCCCTCATTGTAGCCGAGGAGCCTGTTTCCAGGCTGGTTGTTCGGCCAAATCCAGCTGCCCCACCGATTCTGGTGGAACCTCCGCCTCCACAGCTGTTAGTTGGGGCTCCGACCAAAAATTCTCGGTCGGCTCAGGGACTGCCCCATAGGCTGTCTATCACCCTCACTCCCGATAGACCTCGGCAGGTGGAGGGTGGCTCAGGCCCGAGGCAGCTCTTTGAGGACTCTTCCGAGTCCGAGGATGATTCCTCCCTTTCCTCCAAGCGAATGGACTTGGAGTCCTCAGGAGACAGTCAGTGAACGATAGCCCTCGTCCTTCCTAAGATTGCTTGGCTCATCTCGAGTCCACTGGGATGAAGCTCAACCCGTTCTAAGCGAGCCAGGTATCCTCACGGAGATTCTGGACCGAGGATTCCCCCGTGGAGGCCTTTCTGGTGGCCGAGGCCATAGTGAGTCCAGCCTTGGAGCTTTGGCAGCATGCTTCCTGCCCTGCGCCTTGACCAGGATGGCGGGGAGTATCGGTCCCTACGGTTCCCTGTCCGGTTTTGAACACCCGTCTGCTGGGGGTTGGTTACTGACAGCGTTTTCCGGCCTTGATGATACCAGGAATAATGGACAAACCTCCCGACAAAGGAATCAAGAAATTGGATTATGCGGGCGAAAAGTCTATGCTCGTCCTCTCTCAGCCTTAGGTCAGGCCAGTTAGAGGCTGTCCTCATGGCACATTTTTCTCATGCCCTGTTGGGCTCCCTGGATGAGTCGTCCTCATCTCCCAGCGGATCTGCAGACTACGGTCAGGCAGGTGCGGGACCAGGGCAGTGGCCAAACAGCAGCTCCAGACTGCTTTAGACATTGGGGACTCATGTGCCAGGTCTGTGGCGGCTGCAGTGGCCATGTGTCGTTGGGCTTGGCTGAGGATATCCACCAAGGGGCTGAGGATATCCACCTTTACCTTGGATACCCAGCACAAGTTGGCGGATGTTCCCTTTTTGGGGACTGACCTCTTCGGCCCTGGGGTGGAAGGTCACCTGCAGAGGATCGAGAAGTCCAATGCTACCCTGGACTCGATCTCTTCCGCTCAGAAGGACAAAGGCCGCAAGCTACAGCCTAAGCCCTTTCGTCCTTCTGCGCCTGCGGCGCGCCCGGCCCAGCAACGTCAGGGCCAGCAGGCTCGGGCTTGGCATCCCAAACCCAAGCCATCGGCTTCCTCCAACAGGAAGCAGGGAGGTAAAGGCTCAGGAGGCCCTCGGCTGGTCCTCCTCAAGCCTGCCCAGTGGCGGGCTGAGGGTGTCCGCCACCATCCCCGTCACCTCACCCCT
The DNA here is from genome assembly GCA_016271365.2 of Neoceratodus forsteri. Classification (NCBI taxonomy): domain Eukaryota; kingdom Metazoa; phylum Chordata; order Ceratodontiformes; family Ceratodontidae; genus Neoceratodus; species Neoceratodus forsteri. The sequence goes on from CM057456.1 coordinate 1,732,164,082, forward strand.
AGTTCCCCGTGAGGGAGGCAGCTCGACACTTCCTTTCCGCATGGTCCGCTATTACCACGGACAGGTGGGTACTGAAGGTGGTGGGAAAAGGCCTGCCTCTAGAATTGAGCAGGCCCCGCCTTCAGAGCTGTCGCGCTGCAGGGGCCTCGAGGGTCTGCAGCCTCACTGTCGGCTCATCGAGGCCGACATCAACTCCTCCTCAAGGAGAGTGATCAGAGAATTAGCGGACCCCCTCAAGCTCCCGGGGTTTGTGTCCAGGTACTTCCTGGTTTCCGAAGCGGATTGGGGGCTGGCGCTCCATTCTCGACTACAAACCTGAAACAAGTTCCTAAGGTCTCGTACCTTCAGGATGGTCACTCTAGGCGCAGATAATGCCATCTCTGGAACCACGGCATGTGGTTTTGCTCTCTGGACCTGCAGGCGGCGTTCTTTCCGTCCCTATCTGTCCGTCACCAGATTCGCCGGCTTTTCGGCGAAGGGATCCCTCTTCCAGTTCCGAGCCGTACCCCCGGCTTGTCTCCAGCTCCCAGGAGTCTTCACCAAATGCATTGCAGTGGTGACAGCTTTCCCTCTTGACACCAGGTCAGTGTACCCCTTACCTGGGCGATTGGCTGATAGCAGCCCCTCAGACAGGAGGTGGAGGCGGTTCAGAATCTGTAGCCCTCAGGTATGCTCTCAAATCGGGCCAGCCTTGATTCTGTTTATGGGCAGAGCTTCGACTCTTCGAGCCAACCGACACGGCTCGGCGGACAGGGCAGAGGATTTCTTACACTCCTTTGCCCAATCTTTTCTGGTTGGGCAATGATTACCCTACCCAAGACTTCCCTGCGTCTCCTGGAGTCTCATGGCGACCTGCTCCAGCGTGGTCCGTTGGGCTTGCGCTGGCGCATCAGCCCCCTTCAATGAGACTACAGCCAGCCAGTGGTCTAGCCTTTCGCGATCATTGGACCAGCTAGTGGTGGTGACCAGGAGATGTGGAAACGCTCTCGATGGTGGACCGTTCATCTCATCTGCAGGAGAAATTATCCCGTTTGTCCGCCCGAGCGATGGTCTGCTCTATTGACCCGATGCCTCTCTGATGGGTTGAGAGTGCCCATCTCGGGGAACACCAGGAGCGACCTCTGGTCCCCATGAAGTCCTGATGCCACATCAGCCTGCTGGAGCTCAGGCAGTCCCGCCTAGCTCTCACCGCCCTTTGCTCCGTTTCGCCGAGGTCAGTGGTCTGTTTTAACCATCTGGCTCTTTCTACCTGACCTGATGATTGAGGATGGTAAGGAATATCGTTTCTGATCAACTCCAGAGTTGAGTGTCTTGCATCAGTTCCACTGTAAGCTGGTTCCTGATCTGGTCTACCTTTAAAGGTAGGCCCACCTGAAGAACAGTTGATCCTGGATCTTGGCAGTTGTCTTTGCCGTGTTGTTCTTAGTGGAATGCCTTTTCCACAGAGAACAAATCTGTGACTTGTTTTTACTGGCGTTGGTAGGAGGCCAGTGAAATCGGTCAAGGACATGGATATGTTCTACATCCACACTTATTAGCAGGTTCCTTGCCGCTTTAAATCTTGCGGGTCTTCAAGCTGGCTCTTCCCACCCGCGGTGTTAAAACTCTCGGCTCCGCCCCATGACACCAGATCTTCCTTACGCTTAGGCTCGGGTTCCTCATAGCGCTCTCGTATAAGACTAGTTCTAATTCTTGAATCTTTGAAATCAAAAGTTTTGCTAAAAGACTTGGTCTTCTCTCCCTCGCGGCTGCGATGGACAATCGACTCGGTTCGGATGCCCTTGAACAAAAGATGTCAGGGCGGATCCGCACTCCACGCGTCTACCTTAGGCCTTGAGCGACCCGCGGGCTTCTGCGCCTGCACTTTTTGACCTCGTCCTCGAAGACCGTGCCCACGTTTACAGCTAGAGCGTCCGAGAAAGATTTCTCGGTTAAATCAAAGAGGCCAGTTGGCGGTGTCCGGCGTGGGCTCGGCAGATCAGCTCGAGCAGATCGCCCTCGAGGAGGCGGCGGGCCGCTTCTTTCGGCAAGCATTTGTCCGCTCTCTCTGATTGCCTCGTGTTGGCTTCTTTTAAGGAGCTTTGTGTCCCTGGCGAAGGTGAGGTCAACTATTCTGGACCTTTTCTCGGTCCAAAAAGAACAAAGTAAGTCTCACCGTCGGCGCTCTTGGAACTGAAAGTCCCTCCCTAGTTGTTGAGTTGACTTGATCGACGTAGAAAGACCACTGGCTTCACGGTGTCCCGTCAGGCCGTTGACCGAGACTCTGTCGGCGTGGTGGTTTTCTCGACCCGTTAGGCAGGTTGTCGGCTAAGCTGAATCCCCTCTCGGTTCCCCGGTGGGGTAGGGATCCGTTAGCTCGTCTGTACTCGGGTTCCGGGCCCCGGTGGAATCGTCCGAACCAAGTGCGATTCCGACACCTCCCGCACCGTCCTCGGCTAGCGAGGTTCCCGTCTCTGTCGCCGGGCGTCCCAGCGGTCAGCCCGATCCCGCCCGTCATGGCGGTCGGCACCCGGCAAGCAGCCCGTAGCTCTTCCTCTTCCTCCTCCTCGGGGCCAGGCTTGACGCAAGTTGCGTCGGGAGGTATGAGGAACTCATGTGGCAGCAGCTCCTTCTGACCGGAATAAGCCACCCAGTCTTCTTCCCGGCCAGTAAATAGCTGTCACCGGCCCGGCGAAACAACCCCTCATTGTAACAGAGGAGCCTGTTTCAGGCTGGTTGTTGACCAAATCCAGCTGCCCCACGATTCTGGTGGAACCTCCGCCTCCACAGCTGTTGGTGGGGCTCCGACCAAAATCTCGGTCGGCTCAGGGACTGCCCATAGGCTGTCTATCACCCCTCCTCCCGGTAGACCCGCCACCGGCCGGGTGGAGAATTGGCTCAGACCAAGGCAGCTCTTTGAGGACTCTTCGAGTCGAGATGATTCCTCCTTTCCTCCAAGCGAAATGGACTTGGAGTCCTCAGAAGGACAGTCAGTGGGACGATAGCCCCCGTCCTTCCTAGGATTGCTCGGCTCATCTACGAGTCCACCAGGATGAAGCTCAACCCGTTTCTAAGCGGACCGGTATCCCTCACGGAGATTCTGGACCGAGGATTCCCCCTACGAGGCCTTTCGGTGGCGAGGCCATAGTGGGTCAACCCTGGAGCTTTGGCGGCGCCTGCTTCCTGCCCTCGCCTTCGGCCAGGATGGCGGGAAGTATCACGGTCCCCAGGTTCCCTGTCGGTTTTCGGAACACCCGTCTGCTGAGGGTTGGTTACTGACAGCGTTTTCCGGCAGCGCCGAAGATGCCGGGATGTGGACAAACCTCCCGACAAAGGAATCAAGAATTGGATTATGCGGCAGAAAAGTCTATCTGCGACCTCTCTCAGCCTTACGTCAGGCCAGTTCGGCTGTCCTCATGGAACATTTTTTCTCATGCCTGTTGGGCTCCTAGATAGTCGTCCCTCATCTCACAGCGGATCTGCAGACTACGGTCAGGCAGGTGGGACCGAGGGCAGTGGCCAAACAGCAGCTCCAGACTACTTTAGACATTGGGGACTCATGTGCCGGGTCTACTGTATGCTGCAGTGGCCATGTGTCGTTGAGCTGATTGAGGATATCCACCAGGGCTGAGGATACCACCTTTACCTTGACACCCAGCACAAGTTGGCGTTGATGTTCCTTTTGGGACTGACCTCTTGACCCTGGGGTGGAAGGTCACCTGCAGAGGATCGAGAGAGTCAATGCTACCCTGGACTCGATCTCTCTTCGCTCAGAAGACAAAGGCATAGCTACAGCCTAAGCCCTTCGTCCTTCTGCGCCTCTTGACCTTGACCCAGCAACGTCAGGGCCAGCAGGCTCGGGCTTAATCCCAAGCCAAGCCATCGGCTTCCTCCAACAGGAAGCAGGAGGTAAGGCTCGGAGGTCCTCGGCTGGTCCTCCTCCAAGCCTGCCAGTGGCCAGGCTGGGGGTGTACACCATCACCATCCACCTCACCCCTGGTCCCCGTGAGGCAGGCTCCGACACTTCTTTCCGCCTGGTCCGCTATTACCACGGACAGAGTGGGTACTGAAGGTGGTGGGAAGAAGCCCTGCCTCTGGGGAATTCGGCAGGCCCGCCCTTCGAGCTGTCGCACCGGGGGCCTCGGGGTCCGCAGCCTCACTGTCGGCTCATCGGGCCGACGCCATCTCTCTCCTCCTCCAAAAGGAGGTGATCAGGAGGTAAGCGGACCCCTCAGACCCGGGTTCCAGTCCAGGTACTCCTGGTTCCGAACGGATTGGGGCTGGCCGCTCCATTCTCGACTCCACACGACCTGAACAAGTTCCTAAGGTCCGTACCTTCAGGATGGTCACTCTGGCGCAGATAATACCATCTCTGAACACGGCATGTGGTTTTGCTCTGGACCTGCAGGGTACGCCGCTCTTTCATCGCCCTATCTGTCCGTCACATGGAGATTCCCTTAGCTTCGGAAAGAGCGATCCCTCTTCGAGGATTCCAGAGTGCAGGCCTGGACATTCTTCAGCTCCCAGGGTCTTCACCAAATGCATTGCAGTGGTGACAGCTTTCCTGCGGCACCGAGGGGTCCGAGTGTACCCTTACCTGGACGATTGGCTGATAGCAGCCCCCTCCAGACAGGAGGTGGAGCGGTTCAGAGATCTGGCCCTCCAGGTATGCTCTCAAGTCGGCCTTCTTGATTCTGTTTATCGGGGCAGAGCTCGACTCTCTTCGAGCCAGAGCACGGCTCCCAGCGGACAGGGCCGAGGTTCTTACCTCCTTTGCCCAATCTTTTCTGGTTGGGCAATCGTGCCCTGCCCAAGACTTCCTGCGTCTCCTGGGTCTCATGGCGGCCTGCACCAGCGTGGTCCGTTGGGCACGCTGGCGCATGCGCCCCCTTCAGTGGGGACTGGCCAGCCAGTGGTCACAGCGCTGCGATCCATTGGACCAGCTGATGGTGGTGCCCAGGAGATGTGGAGCGGCTCTCCGATGGTGGACCGTTCCATCTCATCTGCAGGAGGGTATCCCGTTTATCCGCCCGAGCGATGGTCTCTCTATTGACCGATGCCCTCTGATGGGTTGGGGTGCCCATCTGGGAACACCGAGCTGACGCCTCTGGTCCCAGCGGGAGTCCTGATGCCACATCAACCTGCTGGAGCTCTCGGCGGTCCGCTAGCTCTCCACCGCCTTTGCTCCGTTCTTGAGGTCAAGTGGTCCAAGTCCAGGCGGACAATACCATGACCATGTACTACCTAAACAGCCAGGGCGGGGCGCTTCATGCTTCTATGCAAGGAAGCTCTCCGCGTTTGTCACTCATGCGCAGCCTGGAGGCGGATCTCCCAGCCATTCATGTGGCAGGGCCTCCAACACCCTGGCCGATGCCCTGAGCCGGATAGAGGGCTGCATCTCACGAGTGGTCTCCTGCCGGAGGTAGTAGAAGATCTGTTCTCCCACTGGGGACACCCTCAGGTGGAACTGTTTGCCTCAGGAAGGCAGCGAAGCTGAGGCTATTTCATGCCCGCCCTCCTCAGCAGGGCTCGCTGCAGGGATGCCTTCTCGAGGCTGGGACCCGAAGCCTCTTTCGCCTTTCCCATTTCCCTTGATTCACAAGGTGCTTCTCAAGGCAAGGAGGGACAAAGGCGCAGGTGATCTGATAGCCCCAGACTGGCCCTCGCAGTTCCAGTACCAGATCTCCTCAGCCTCAGCTCCAGGCTCCTGAGGCAGCTTCCAGCTCGCCGGACCTGCTCTCCAGTCAATCAGGGGAAGGTGTTCAATCCGGACCTTCAATCCCTGCACCTGACGGCCTGGTTCCTGAGCGGCTAGAGTTCCAGGCCTGGGGTCTTTCCGACGAGGTCCTCAATGTTGTTGAGGCGTCCTGTAAGGAGTCGACCAGGAAATGCTATGCCTTCAAATGGAAGAGATTTTCCATTTGGTGTCACGGCAAGGGCTTGGACCCTTCCTCCTGTTCTTTGGCAAGCATTCTGGACTATTTATGGTCCCTTTCTAGTCAAGGGCTTAGGTCGACGACCCTAAAGGTGCACCTGGCAGCCATCTCTGCTTACTGGGCGCCGGCCGGGGAGCAGTTGGTGGCGCAGGAGAAGGTGGTCTGGTGCTTTTTCAAAGGCCTTGATCACATTTCCCCTCCGGTGCGAGAACCTCCACCTCTGTGGGATTTACTGCTGGTACTGGCAAAGCTCATGGGCAAGCCATTCGAACCAATGCACAGGTGTGATCTCTCACCTGTCGTGGAAGACCGCCTTCTTGGTGGCTATCCGTCAGCCAGAAGGATGGGAGAACCTAGCGCTCTGCATTGAGTCTCCCTTACCTGTCTTCCACAGGGACAAGGTTGTCCTGCGCCCCCACCCGAAATTCCTTCCGAAGGTGGTGTCGGAGTTTCACCTTAACCAGGTGTTGACTCTGCCGGTGTTCTACCCCAATCACACCTCGGAGGCCGAATATAGGCTCCATACTCTGGACCCTAGAAGGGCGCTCGCTTATTATAAGGAGCGCACGGCTGAAATTCGGGGAGAGGTTTGCCAGCTGTTTGTCACCTACGCTGAAGCCGCACCTGGCAGACCTGCAGCCAAGCGGATGATAGGCAGGTGGGTCACCTCCTGCATAGATCTCTGCTATAAGTTGGCGGGCATGGAGCCTCCCAGAGGGATAAGAGCTCATTCTACCCGTCATACTTCTGCATCGGTGGCTGCTTACAGGGACGTCCCTATCCAGGAAATCTGCAGGGCTGCTACCTGGAAGTCAGCACACACCTTTATTACCCATTACCACATCAACCTTGAGTCACGCCGGGATGCTGGTTTTGGGGCCTCGGTTCTCCAGTCTTTATTCCCTAAGTAGGGGGTGTGCGCCTTGCCTCCCTCCTCCCGGAGAACTGCTAGGAGTCTGCCAGACAGTGTGGATGAACAACATATCCATGTCCCTAGAAATACAGGTTACTCACCTGTAACAGGAGTTCTAGGAATGGTATATGTTATTCATCCTACGACTACTGACCTGACCCGGCCAGACTACCTGGCTTCCAGCGGGCCAGATCTGGCGTCATGGGGGGCGGGCAGAGGTTTACCACCGGGTGGGTGGGAGGAGCCAGCTTGAAGACCTTCCAGCAAAGTTTAAAGTGGCAAGGAACCTGACAATAAGTGTGGATGAACAACATATACCATTCCTAGAACTCCTGTTACAGGTGAGTAACCTGTATATCTGTATCGCACTGCATGGTCTGGACTGCCTTTGGGGCAGCAACTTGGCATTTTTCTTCACTGAAATGGGATTGTTCTGAGCACACACTATGCAGTTGTCCACATAGTGTTCCACATCTTTGGCCATGCCAGGCCACCAGACGACTGTCTTGAGCCCCTGGAGAGTGTTTTCTGTCCCCTGGTGTCCACCAGTGGGAGTGTCATGAATCATATGAATAAATTTGGTTTGCAGTGATTGTGGTGCCACCCACAGTTTGTCACCTGTATCCTGTTTTTGATACCAGATGAGTTTCTGATCACTGGACAGATGTAAATTGTCTGAGTGTCTTTTGTAGGGACTGCCAACAGGCAGGGGTTGTTTAGTTCCTTTGTTTAGGAAATTGAACACATCTCTGATCTCTGCGTCTGCTTTCTGTGCAGCGGAAAGATCTAATGGGGGTTCTGGTGCTGGTTGCTTGGCGGCAGCAATTATTGATGTCACAATTGCTGCTATGCACTGTGGGTGGGTCATTTCCCATGTCTCCCACCCTCGAGCACCTGCTTTTGCAAGCGAGTCTGCTCATTCATTGAATTTATGGTAAGAGTTGGATTTGCAGTGAGCCTTTACCTTTTGTACATACAGCTTATGTGTGAACATTTGTGTCAAGGTGTGTATATACACAAATAGTTCCCTATATTTGACAGGGGTACCATCAGATGAGGTAAAGTTGTTGTTCTTTTGCCAGAATGTAAAGAACTCCATTAGGGATGAGCATACCCTTTGGAGTCTGCAAAGATGATGGCGTCTCTGTCACCATGGAGCATGACCTCTAAATGCACAGGCCACAGCAGCCAGTTTGGCGTACTGTGAAGAGATAACAGTGCATTTTCTAGTTATACACCTGAAATCACCCTCATAATCCAATATGAGCACTCCAAGGTCTGCTACCTGTTTTCCATCCACACATGATGCAGAGCCATCTGTGAAGGTGCAGAACATTGTTTTGTCTTCCAGGACCTTGGGTGTGGCTGGCAGGAAGGGTCCTGGGTCGGGTAGGCCAGGTGGCTGGAGAGCACAGGCATGGGGCTTACCTGTGTAGAGTAAGCCATGGGCCAGGATTGATGTCGTTTTGGCAGGCAGTACTTGGATGTTTCTGTCCTGCAAAAGCAAAGACCAATGGGTGAGTCAGATGTTGGAGACTGATCCATCTTTTACTTTGTCTGAAAGCAAAAAGTTAGTTGGAATGTTAGGTATGCAGAATAATAGCATATCCAGTAATGTAGAGGAAGAGTTTGACAGTTCAGAAGGTTGCCAAGAGTGTCCTTTCGCAGAGACTGTATTTTCTCTTTACTGGGGATAACATCTGTGATGCATTGGCAATGGGCCTGTAGTCTCCATTGTACTTTTCTGCCAGCACTGCAGATATGGCCACATCAGAGGTGGCAGTTTCCAAGTGGAAAGGTAAACTTGGGTTTGGGTTGATCAGTGCTGGGGCTGAGGCCAAGGCCTATTTTGGGCTGGGCTAGAGCTTTAGTGTGTGTGGGGCCCCATGTCCATGGGACATCCTTTTTCAGAAGTTCATACAGAGGAGCAGCCTTCAAGGCAAAGTTAGGAATAAAATCCTTGGAGTAGTTTACCATTCTCAAAAAGCTTCTAAGTGTCACAACGCTAATGGGAAGTGGCAGGTCTTGTAAACCCTGGGTCTTTTTGACAGGTGGGCTTCTTCCTTGGTCAGTGATGCGTAGGCCAAGGAAGATGACCTCCTTCCCACACAATTGTGCTTTAGAGGGGTTGCACTTGAGGCCTGCTGTCCTGAGGAGAGCCAGTAGTTCATCCAGAAGGGTCAGATATTCTTCTTTGGTGGTGGTTGCTAAGAGCAAGTCATCCACATACTGCAGGAGACACTGGGGAGTGGAAAACCCTTGCAGAGCATCCATCATGTGGAGATGGAAGAGGGAAGGACTGTTGTGAAAGCCCTGGGGCAGACAGATCCAGGTGCATTGGCGCCCATTGAATGTGAAGGCAAATTTGTATTGACTTTCTTGTGCTAATGGGAGTGACCAAAACCCATCAGAGATGTCAAGAGCAGAGAACCACTTTTTATCAGGTGTCAGCAACCTGAGCACATCAGGAGCTGATGCCACAGCTGGGGGTAACCTGGTTGAGCTTTCTGTAATCAGTTGTAAGTCTCCAGGCTCCATTTGGCTTTTTCACGGGCCAAATGGGCGAGTTGACCGTAGAGACATAAGCACTAATCACTCCTTGTTGTAGCAGTGATTGGATGGTCTCCCTCAATGAGGGTAAGGCTTCAGCAGGAAATGGGTATTGCTTCTGCCTCACAGGATTAGGTCCTGGGATTTCAATGGTGGTGTGCCTCCTACCACAATCATGCTTGTTGGTAGTAAACTCATCAATATGTTCCTGTAGCAATGGTTGTAGTTAAGGAAACAAGTCATGACTTTCTAACAGAGCCATGACGTCATACTCCATGTTGTGATGTTATGGGAGATGGCTGCCACTGCATGGGAGTCTGGTGTAGTGACAGCATGACATTGTCCTTTGATGTGTAGCAGTAATTAGCTAGGTCCACCACACAGCCATGCTGTGCAAGAAAATCGATTCTCAGTATGCTGGGATGATGACGTAATACCATGAGGTCAATGATAAAATTAGTCTTAAGGTGGTCTACCTGCACAGGGAGAGACACACAGATCGATAAGTTTGTAGTTGGGTACCATCTACCCCTTATGCACTGGTCTTCCAGCCGGTAGACGTAGCTGGGTTCTCATCATAGAGAACAGACATAGCTACTCCTATATCCAGAAGCCTGTCCAGTTGGCGGTCCCCGACCGTGGCCCTTACACAGGGCTGCCTGTTTGTGTCAACAAGCAAGTCACTCACAGTCCGGACTGGGGCCTGTAATTGTCAGTCAGTGCTGCTCCCCGCTTCTTCCTCATCCTCCTGTCCCTGTGGCCTGAGGCCTTTGTAGGACCATTGGGCTTCCTCGCAGCACTTCACAGGACACGTATACTGTACCTGTGACGTCAGGGCCGAGATCTCAAACAGTTCAATTGGCGGTTCCCGAATTACAACATCAGCCTGTCCAGTGCCCGGTGCCACAAAAGGGTTTTTTTCTTGGCTGCTTGATTGTTCGGTAGCTGAAGACCAAAAAGGGTTGGTGCTATTACTAGCCGGTGCCAGGGCTGACACGGAATGTGTGGATGCCGCATCTTTTGCAGCACGGGCCTCCTGCAGCTGTTAATGGAGGGTCTGGTTTTTGTCCTTTAGTTCCTGATAGCTAGGCCTGTTACGGTACTTGCCATCGGAATTTTGAGTATTTCCTGTTTCTGTTGTAGTTGTTATTGTTGCGGTTATTCTTGTAGTTCTGGTCCCCCTTGTGTGACTGTCAGTCGTCAGAAGGGGCTTCCTGTTAGTCGTTGTTGCCTTCCACTATATAGTGGGTTGGGGCAGTGACTTGGGCCGGGGTGGTCTGGGCCATTGGACTTTGGATGACAGCGGTCTTTTTTTACTGGAAGTTAGGTTACAGAGGTAGACCTGGAAGGCACACTCCGTCTTGGTGAGGATGTCGGCAAAGGTGTCGGTCTGCGGGTAGACGTAGAGTTCAGCCTTCTCCCGGAGAGCCGGAGTCATGTTTCGGATGTGCGAATCCTTGTACTCAATTTGATCTTTGCTGGCGTTCTCGCCCGCTAGGCCCTTTGCCGGCCTCGTAGGTGATCCACAATGGTTGCTGGTAAGCCGCTGGGCTTTCCTTCACATTTTGTTTGACCTTATATGCCAAACAGGCTCCAACGATACCTGGGGAGTTGGCAGCAAGAAGTGCCTGTGCAATATTGTTGTAGTTCAGCGTCTCGCAATTGCAAACAGCCTCAGGGAGTTTGGCCCAGAGGGTAGGCTCGATGGTTTGTCTCAGGACTTGGACCTGGTACTCGGGTTGGAGAGAAAGCTTCTCGCAGAGGGAGTGCACCTTCTCCAAATGACAGCTGAGGTTGTCAGTTGGGTCCATCTGTCCAATGTCTTGGGCAGTTTACTGAACAGAATGAGTGACCTGTAGGGGATTGGAAGTGGGCCAGCGGGGAGTGCTGTTTAGTTCCCCATGACCCAAAGCACCACGAAGGGCAACATCCACTGCCGCATCAATGACTGCTTTGAATGCATTTTCCTGGGTTACACCATTTTCGTACATGCGTCCGATCTGCTCCTGCATGGAGGAGCTTCCCACAGGGCTTGATAGTGTAGTCAAAACGTACTGTATAATGCCTTGCACTTCCACACCGTCTTCCCGGGAAAGGGGAGCCAGTGTAGGTGGGCTTCTACTTGGAGGTGGTCGGCCTCCCATATCCTGGGGGCCGCCATGTTTGTTTAGACGTGGCAACATAGAAGGCGTGCCAACGTGACATGGAGGTGGGCTATAATGGTCGCCATCTTGGGAGTGGCTGGTAAAGGCTACTGCCCTGTGGTATGGGGTCTTGGATGTGACGAGGCGTCCTATGTCCTTGTAATCAGAGTCGTTATCACGTGATAAGGTAATGTCAATGTGTGTGTACTGAAAACCATTCATGGCTTTTACATGGCCAGCGAGGATATCTCGTTGATGGTGCATTTACGCCATTTTGTCTTTACATTTCTTGTGACAAACTTTAGTAGTGCCCTGCTCAATACCCTTCTCAACCTCATGCTGCAATACTCTGTACGCAGCGTCCAATTCGGCGTTTTCCCTAAGCTTTGTCTAGCTCATGCATCCTCACATTCTCTTCTTTCAATTCAACATTATCCTCTCTCAAACTTTCTTCGTATCACTCAAAATGTCCTTTAAATAAGATAGCTGTTTCTTATCACATTTTAACCTTTCATTGTCATCCCTTAACATATATAATTCACACTCAGAATCTTGAGCAGTGCAGTGCAACAGTCTGTTGTTATGACCATGGAGTGACTGTCTCCCCTGTGCGAGTTTCTGTTCCCTTTTCAGTAACTACGATGCCTGCAAACCCATCTCTTTTTTTAGAGTAGCATTTTGCAGCTCAAGGGAGTCACATCGTGCTAGTAAACTTTTGATGGCTGTATGTAAAGCTGCAACCAAGAGACCTTTGGTGTGATATTTCTCAGCTTTTTACCTCGACTATGGATATTGATCAGAGATCGTAAGCAGAGGGTCTTCTGACGACTTCACATCCAGTGCAAAATCAGTCCAACCTCCATGGGAGGTAAGGTAGTTTGAGATGTAGAGTCTCAGTTCTGTGCACGGTTCAGGCATAACAAACAAAGCTGTCAAAAGATTGGAATAAAATCCTTAGTGCCATCACTCAACAGCTTTCCGGTCCCCCATGGGAAATGGTGGTGCCAAGGCAGTACACTGCTACTAGACAAGTGGTGTTCAGCACATAAAGTGATTTATTTCTGGTATATAAAGCAGGCTTACAACCAAATCACAGTGATAAACACCAGGGAGAACACCTCCGGTCTTTCTTACCTGTAGGCAGCAATAAGTTTCTTCTTCTCAGTGAAAAAGGTGCAGTGCAAAGGGTCATATACCCCTGATAATAACCATAGCAACTACCAGAAGGATATATAAAAGTCTCATCACTGGATAGCAGCAGATAACCTGACTTCTTTCTAGCTTGGGAAAGCATGCTGAGCTAGGAGAAAGGCAAGGTAACTAAGCAAAGGACCTGTATTCGTGAAGGCCACTTGTGGTTTACATACATAATTGCTGTTCTGTACTAGATCTGAAGATGGCAGTATTGTCTAACTAAAGGAAACTAATACAGTGGTATAAACAGTAGAACTCAGATCCTGACACTTATGCTTATTTATTTATTTAGTTTTTGTTGACCGGTTAAGTGCACTAGACAAATCCTGCCTATTTTCAGGCATGACCCGGGGGAGGGGGCTACAGATGAATGCCAGCTGACCTTGAATCGGATTAAGCTGTTGGTAGTATTTTTAGTGAATGAGGGAAATTTGGCCAGGACACCGGGAAATTCCCCTACTCTTTTCGATAAGTGCTATGGGATCTTTAACATCCACCAGAAGTACCACCAGTCCAGGCAGATGGGACCTTGGTTTAATGTCTCATCCGAAAGACGGCACCTCAGAAGTGCAGCACCCCTTTCATGCTGCACTACAGAGTCAGTACTGGGATATTAACCCAAGTGCCAGATGTGGGAACTGAACCCACAGCCCTCTGATCTCCCAGCCTCAGAGGCGAGTGTGCTACCTACTGAGCCACTGACACAGACAATACGCTACGTGTCTGTGCCCTAGATATTACTGTCTGCGAGGTAGGGGGCCAATCAGGGGTGCTGGTCCATGGATAACACAGGACATCAACCACCTGGCTCTTGTCCCCTGTCCTAGTGACCCAAACGAAGAAGTCAATTAGGTTAGTTTGCCTGGACCTCCCTGACACAAACTCATGCTGCCTCACATCCTAGAGCCCATTTTCCTCCAGAAATCTGATCAATGTCTCTTTCAGGATGGTCTCTATCAGATTACATACTACTGTGGTCCGGCTGACTGGCCAGTAGTTCCCTTGTTCGTCCTTCGGCCCACTTTTATGGAGGAGCACCGCATGCACTGTTCTCCTGTCCTGGGGCATTTTCCGGACTCCAGAGAGATGCTAAACAGGTCAGCCATGGACCCGCCAGAACCTCTCCCAGTTCTCTTGGGATCTTTGGGTGCATGCCATCTGACCCTGCTGATTTGTCCACCCTTAGGGCCGTTTGACCCCTGAATAATCTGACAGGTTGAATTGTGCCGTATGTGACTCCCAACCCCCCTTGCTCCTTTGTAGTACTTGTCTATTCTCTCTAGTAAAGACTGAAAAGAAGTACTTGTTCAAGCACTTCTGCTTTTTCTTCACTGCCTTCTGCCCAAACATTCTTTTTTATACCCTGACAGTTTCATCCTTTTGTGTTTCTCTTCTCCGTTGTATACCGGAAAAAAGCCTTCTCACCCTCTTTTACCCCCCTCTGCTAGCTGTACTTCTCACGTAGCCTTTGCCTCTCTTAATGTCTTGCTTGCCTCCCTTGATTTATCGGCGTAGTCCACCCTAGTGCCCTGCTTCTGAGTACGCTTGTAATTTTTGAAGTCTGCCCTTTTGTCCCCTACTGCTTTCGTCACCTCCTAGCTGAACTAGATGGTGGTGTTTTTTTTTTTGTTTGTTTGGCCTTAGCTTTCTTACTTTAGATTTTGGCATACTCACTAGTGGCCTCCATCAATGCCTTCTTTGTTATGGCCCATTACTTTTCCACACCCATCCCCACTCTGATTCCAACAAGGTGTCCTACTAAAGTTCTCCAAAAGTCCAAGACCCTCGTCTCGGTCCTGACCTTTCCTGTGCCCATGTAGAACCACACTGTGTGGTGGTCATTTCCTGCAAGTGGTGCATCTGCTTTCGTATCCTGAACAAATGCACAGTTGGACAGGACCTGATCCAGGATGGCCCTCTGCCTAGTGGGCTCCATGACACCTCAAGTCAGGAAAGCACTCTGGAATGCATCCAGCAGTACTTGTTCCATAATGCAGGAGGTAGCATGGATTTTCCAGTAGATAGAAATCCCCCACTATTACTGTTTCTCCCATGCTGGACATAGCCATGATTTGGGACCCCAGTACCCTGTCTACTTCCTCATTCTGGGAAGTGGTCTGCAGATCACCCTCATCCTTAATTTCCTCCCTTTACTGGCTTGTACCTGTACACACAAAGCTTCAGTTTTACCTTTGACTCTTCCTCTCTGGTGCAGCTTATCTTTGCCTTCTCATACTGCACTGCTCTCGGTTCCTGTCCCCCTATCCTTTCTGTCCATTTTATACCCAGGAACTGCTAGGTCTCAGTCATGGTCTTGTGCGGCCCAGGTCTCTGTGATGGTTGCTATGGTCCACCTGTCCTTCAGCCAACAGTGACTGCAATTCTGCTATTTTATTCCCCAGACTTCTGGCATTTTAGAGACACCACCCTCCACCAAGACTCTGGATCCCCCTTATTCCTGACCTATCCCCTTCCACCCCCCTCTTCCTTGGTCCCACCCTTGATCCCTCCATCTCTCTCTCTTCTTCTCGCTGTCCTGATTAGGGGAGGGAGGCCTGTAAGCTGCCTCTGCCAGGTGACTAACCCTCACCTGTAATCACTTTCTCCCACCCCTTCCTCCTATGTACCTGGAAGTCCCTACCACCACCTCCAACCCTCCTCCTCGCTGCCCATTTCCTTATCACCACTTTTCCGCCTCCTCCCCCAGGTCCAGTGGAAGGAATCTGTTCTGCACTGATGATCCTGGAGATGCTCCCACATGACCCCCCCCCCCAAACAAAATCTGGCATACCTTTCCCCCTTTACTGTTATGCACTCCCCTTCCCTGGGCCTTCTCTCCTACTGGGATGGGGTTCCTGGGGGACAGGCCTATCTTGCATTCCCTCTCCTCCCCGCTTAGTCCCACCTTGGCTTCATTCCCACCTTCTTCACCCTTACTTGCTTCCAAGCCCTGTGGCCCCTTGGCCCCTCTCATTGTTACCCTACGAATCTCCACCCCCCATCAGTGCACCTATCTTCTGCTTCAGCTGCCATAACTCATCTCTCTCTCTCTCTCAGCTGCCTAATATTTTGACAAACCAGGCATCCTCCCACCTCCCAGCAACACCACTGTCCCACACCCCGTGCACCCAACTACTCTACCTGCTCCACTGCCTGCTCTCCCTTCTTGTATTAACATTTTAGCCCTTGTCTGTTATTGTACTTAACTATCACTCTTACCTTATGAAGATTGTACTAGCGGTGAGCTTCTAATTTATTCTCCTGCCTAAATGCATAGTTGGCCCTAGGTATACATTGAAAGCCCTTTTAACTAATTTCCTGCCTGCTAACCTCCTGAATTCTGACCTTAGATGGGGAGTATCTGAGACCCACTAACAACACTGTTATCAGCTTCTGGTTCAGGGATAGTTGCCCCACTATGGAGTACTACTATCACTATGCTAGATGCAGGTTTACCCCGGAAAGGGACTAGCTGCAGCCCCTAGTCACTAGAGCTACCTACCTGCCTACAGAGTGCCTAGACTGTTAGTTGTAGACCTGCCCTAGATAGGGACTAGCTGCAGCCCCTAACAGCTGCCTCCTCTTGATACTGACCCTAGATAGGTGATGTTCCTAGTGAACCTGTACTTAGTTCTGCCTTTCCCCACTTGCCTTACCTGCCGTCCTTTGAACAATGTGGCCCTCGGTCCTCCTAGAAGATGTCCAACCAATGTCCCCAGGTGGAACACTCCTGCTTTGTGGCACTCATGCTTCAGGGTCACTCACACGAGGGGTCACTAGGGATTGTGGGTAATTTAAAGTGACTGCAGGTGCCCTGTTGGCAACCTGCAGCCATGTGACACAGCACCCCTCCAATGGAGCCTGTACCAGTACGGTCTTGGTTGTCCCTCAGCCCCTTCCACTTAAGGCTTTCTCCCTCATTGCCACGTCCCCACACAGTCATCCCAGCATTTTTGTTTGTGTGTGTTTATCAAGTTCCCCAAATCATTAAATCATTTACATTTCATAGCCCCCACACTTAACTGGCTGAGCTGCCTGTCCTAGCTCATTTCAGCCGCTACTCCGTTCTGCTGCTGCAAAAGCGAGTGGATTCGGGACCACACTTCTTCTAAATGAAAAGACTACAGGTGACCTATTTGCATCCTATAGCCACATGACACATCACCCGCTCCAGTGGCACCTATATCGACACAGTCTCAGCCCTGCCACTTAAGGCTTCCTCCCTCCTCCCCATGTCCCCACACACTGTCACAGTCAGCCCAGCATTTCTTTCTTTCTGTTTTATAATAGAGTTCCCAAAATCAGTTAACATTTGCAATCCCCATAATTATCTGGTTGATCCGCCTGTCTCGGCTTCTCCTGACTGCTCTTTCGTTCTCCTGCTGCAGAAGTGAGTGGAATTGGGTCACACTTCTTTTTTTTTTAATGTAAAGACTACAAGCACCCTATTGGGGTACTACAGCCATGCGGCACAGCGCGCCCTCCAGTGGTGCCTGTATTAGCACAGTCTTGGCCCTCCTACGGCCCCCACACTTAAGGCTGCCTCCCTTCTCCCCATGTCCCCACACACAATCAGCCCAACATTTTATTTTTAATCGAGTTCCTAAGTCAGTTAAAATTCACAGCCCCCACAATTATCTGGTTGATAGGCCTGTCATAGCTCCTCCTGACCACTTCTGCATTCCCCACTGTAAAGGTGAGATCTGTAAAAACCATAATATTTTAACTAGTAATAGCTGAAACACGTTTGTTATTAAAGTAAGTGCTGAAGTGGACATCTACTTTTTAACTCTTAGTGGTTTCCATTACAGTGGTAACTGAAACAAAAATGTTAACGTAATCCTTGGCTTTAAAAATCAGTGGTGGTTTGAACCATGTTTCCTGTCCGAGCCTGTACCTGGAAAATGGTACATGATGTTAATGTTTTCTTTTTTTTTTTAATTCAGTGTGTTACAATACCTTTTACTAGTTACTTTTAATAATGTAATATGGGAAAGTGAAAGATGTTAGTAACGTGGTTTGGTACTTTAGTGGTATGTTACAGAATTTAAAATCTAAACAGTTCAAATTAATGGTACACTTCATTAGTATGACAGCAACAACTCTAACAGTCAGTGGTTCCGTTACGTGTGCTACAGCTTTTTGGTAGTTCTGCTGTCACATGCATGGGGACTGAGATTTCCCCATACAGAGGTAATCTTTAGTCCCATTTTGTAATTGTGAAAGTGGTCATCTCAGTGACTGAGAAAACCATTATTCTGTTCTTTCTAACCTTTAAAGAATTGAGGAAAACTTGGCTGTATGATGTCTTAAGATATTCATGGGACTCGTTTCTCCAGTCCTGATTCAGTTATTTTCATCTAGTGATAGGACAGTTATAGATAACTTATTCATGCAATGTATTAAGATATTGAGACCTACAATTCAGGGCGTGAGGGGTTGCATGATTCTCACTATGTTTAGCCCCTTCCCTGCAAATTCTGGACTTCCCAAGCAGGACAATCCTGCACATACTAAATGCTCTTATAATGCAGTGGCAAAGTGCCATAGGGCGCCTTCTGTGGCACATTGCCGTTCCCTTTTTTTTTTTTTTTTGTGTGTGTGTCCTCCCTGGTGGTCCAGTGTGTGCGCCTATGTTCAGCTCCCTGATGGTCTAGTGTGTGTGCCTCTCTTGTCCCTTCACTGCTGTGGCAAGACTTGTGCATGTGAAGGGACTGGAGAGAGACGTCGCAGCATTGGGAGTGGGAATCACCATTTCATGAGTAGTGCAGGTTGAGGGAAGAGCTGACGAGGAGTTGGTGGAGGGGAAAACGACGAGAAACGCTTCTTAGAATGACTGCTGTCTACAACGGTGGCACTGAGAGGGTCAGAAAGAATAGATTAACACCCCCCCCCAAAGAAAAAGACGCGGTGGCAGGAAAAGGAGGGCCTGTCGTGGCTGAGGCCCATGGCATTCAAGAAGACTGTCGATTGGCAGCCATTGGTGAAAACTACAGGAAAAAAACAAAAGAAAAACAAACGTGATGCAGCAGACACATACATAATGTCAAAGTGACATGGCAGTCACTGAAAAGCAGCTGAATTAATGAAAACACAAAATACTGAGCTAAAATGTCTGGTGAGTGACAAATAAAAGGGGCATTTGGCCCAAACAGAACTTCTATTACAAAAATATTAATGGGAGGCTAGGCATAACGAATGAAATCTAGGTGCATGGGGGAGAGAAAAAATTATTTTTTGGGTTGGACTTGGAGAGAAAGCGGTAACGCCAACGGTGCAGTAAAAAATTGCCCAGCTTGTCAGTCTTAACATCTGTGGTAGGCAAAGTAATAGAGGGCATTATCAAGGAGAAGCTTGGGAGGCAGCTGGAAAGGTTAGGGCACCTGGATGATGAACAGTATGGTTTAATTCCGGGGAGATCGTGTCAGACCAACCTCAAAGATTTTTATGATTGGGGACGGGGGCCCTGGACCGACGTAGGCTGGTGGACGTCCTATACCTAGATTTCAGTAAGGTGTTTGATTTGGTACTCCGCAGTGGGCTGCTAACAAAGCTGGGGGGGGATAGGGATGGCAGGGCAGTTGCTCAGATGGGTAGAAAATTGGCTAATGGGGCGAATACAGAGGGTAGTGGTTGGTGGGATAGTCTTCTCCCCCAGGAAGGTCATCGGGGGGTCCTCCAAGGTTTGGAATTGGGGTCACTCCTGTTGAATGTCTATGTTTCAGATATGGGGAGGGGGGTTAGAGTAGGATGAGTCTCTTTGCGGATGACTCAAAACTGGGAGCACTGGTGGATGGGGACGAAGCGAGAGAGAAAGAGAGTGTCCAGAGGGACCTGGATACCCTGGAGAGGTGGTCAAAGAGGTGGGGATTGAGGTTTAATGCAGGGAAGTGTAGGGTGCTGCATCTGGGGGTCGGAAACCTGGGCCATGTATACACCCGTGTGGGGGGGGGGGTCACACTGCAAGCCACATAGAGTGAGAGGGTGGTGGTAGACATCAGAATGAATAACACTGAAAATTGCAGAAGAACTGCGGCAAAAGCAAACAGGATACTGGTCTGCATAGCCAGGGGGATTACATCCAAGAGGAGAGAGGGGATCCTCCCTCTGTATAATTCCTTGGTCAGATCATATCTCGGAGTACTGTGTGCAGTTCTGGAGACCTCGCCTCAAGAAGGACATAGCACTGCTGGAGAGGGTCCAGAGGAAGGCAGCCAGGATGATTCAGGGCATGGAGGAAAGGCCCTATGAAGAAAGGCTGGAAGAGCTTGGACTGTACTCGCTGGAGGAGAGGAGAGGAGAGACAAGGGAGACATGATGGGGGTCTTCAGATATGTAAAAGGAATAAACAAGGGCGTGGCCAAAGAGATGTTCAGACTAAAGAAGGGAGGAACAACCAGGTACATGAGTGGAAGCTAGAGGGGGGAATTACTGGGAGGAACGCAGAAGACATTACTTCACTGAGAGGGTGGTGGAGTCATGGAATGCACTTCCCGGGAGTCTGGTGAAGGAGGGCACAGTGGAGGGCTTCAAGAAGGGGTTGGGACCAGGTACAAGGGAAAATTGAAGCTGAAGATGACCCTCGCTGGGGGGGTGGAAAAGTGAGCACCCATTAGGAGGCTGGCTACCGAGTAGACATGACAGACCATCAGGCGTATTCTGCTGGCTTTTAGTACGTTGGTATGTTGTCATTGTCATTTAGAAGCTGATGAAGTGTGTACAAAAAGGAAGCTACCAAGGTAAATTTAAAAAAATAAAAAAAGGCTTGGTGCCTGAAGGAGAGAACTGAGCCAACTCCAAAAGAGTTTGCTGCCAGAAAAACAGTTTTTTAAGGGAAAGTAAGGGTTGGGAAGGTCCATTACTTGGATGTATCCCAAGAATAGATGGCTTTATTATAAAAGAAGAAAAACAACAAAAAAAAAAAAGATATAAATTTTGCAAGAACTGTGTGGGGAAACAGCTGAAAGGAGTGGGAAAGTCTATAACTTGGGCGAGTCCCAAGAAAAGCTGGATTTATTATAAAAGAATAAAAGCCGGTCCAGTGGTGTGGAGGGCTGAGGCATCTTGCCATGCCTCCTGCCACGCTGGTGACCCGTGTTCGCTGTGCAAGTGGATGGCCGGGGGTTGGCTGGGGTGGGAGAGGTTTGAGCGTCCGGAGGACAGCTCTCCTGTCCCGGGGAGGAAGGGACATGGAGGCCGGCGCATCTCTGACACCTAGCGGTGGCTGGGTGTTGGAGCACCTGGGTCCCGTACGTAGGGATGGGGACTGAGTCGTCGGCTAGTGTGCTGTGGGCAGAAGCATGCACAGCTAGGCCATTGCTGGCGCCATCATTGCTCTGCCTTTGGGGGGGGGACCAGGAGGAGAAACAGTCCTGGGTGCGGCTGGATGAATCCCGACCCCCGCAGGTGCCGCCCATGCAAATAGCAGGCACCTACCGAACCGGATCTGTGTCAGCAGGTTGAGGGATCCCCGCCGCCCTGCTACGGGGGTGAGGAAGCCATGGAGTATGACAGGAGTTGCAGTGCAAGCAGGGAGACTGGGCTGGGGTGGGAGGGTCGGCGAGATGGAGGGCCATTCAGGACGGAGGACAAAAGAGAGTAAAAAATAAAAGCATAAAAGAAGCAGGAAAAAACAGTAACTTTTGCAAGAAAGAAGAGTGTGTGGGGGAAACAACTGGGAGGGATGGTCTATCTCCTGGGTGCGATTGTGTCCCAAGAAAAGCTGGATTTGTTATAAAAGAAACAGAAAAATTTCAAAAGAACTTGCAAGAAAGAAGACAACTGTTGGGGAAACAACTGGGTGAGAAGATCAGTTACCTGGGTCTGTCCCAAGAAAAGCTAGATTTTTTTTAATTAAAAAAAAAAAAAAATACTAGAAAGAAGACACCTGTGTGATGAAATAAAGTGAGTGGGAAAGACCGTTACCTGGGTGTGTCCCAGCTGGATTTTTTATTTAAAAAAAAAACCAAAAACTTTTGTGCCACAAGAGAACTGTGGGGAATACAACTGGATGAGAAGGTCCGTAACCTGGTGCTGTGTCCCATGAACTTAGATTAAAAAATACACGTGACACGGCACAGCATGCATCATTATTGACCTGACTGAAAAGAAGGCAACCAAATGTGCAAGAGGCCCCCGAGGAATCTAGTACCAGAAAGAAGGCATAGCAGACGTAAAAAATAAGCCTGCACCAGAACTTGAGCCATAAGATTAATAATTGATGAGCCGGGTACAACAGAGACTGCACCAACCTGCAGCTCCTCAAAAAAGACTAGATACATTCCAACAAACGTGGTTAAACATGCATAGCTGGTTGTTTGACAAAGACGGTGGCCGGATGAGCTGTTCCATCTTTCAAGTCTTAAGCATACGTTCCTTTTAAAAGCACTTGCTACAAAACATTGATCATTATAAGGCATCCCGGTAGCACTGCTCATACTAAACATACTAACATACTAAAATGCCAGCAGAATAGGCCTAACGGTCTTTCGTGTCTGCTCGTTTAGTCAGCCCCCACCCTGGGTGCTGACCTTGCTGTCCCCCTCGCCTTCTCTGGCTTCTCCCTTCCCAGTTCCGGATATTCTTGCTGCATTGGATTTTGCTTCCAGAACCCTTCCCCTGTACCTGTCCCACCCCTCTTGAACCCCTCCACTGTCTCTGCCTCCACCAGCCCCTAGGCAGTGCATTCCATGGCTCCACCACCCTCTCAGTGAAGTAGCACCTCCTCCTTTCTCCCTGAATCTTCCCCTCCAGCTTCCACCCATGCCCTCTAGTGGCCCTTCCTCCGTCCTTGAAGCACCCGACTATTTCCTCCCTATTTACCCTCTTCGCCTACTGAACCTCTATCATGTCCTCGGTCCCTTCTCTCTTCCAGTGTGTACATATTTAGCTCTTGAGCCTCTCCTCATAGGTCCTGTCCCCAAGCCCCAAATCATTTTGGTTGCCCTCCTCGGACCCTCTCCAGGAGGTTAATGTCCCTCTTTAAGTGTGGCCTCCAAAACTGCATGCAGTACTCAAGGTGCGGCCTCACCAAGCAGTTATACAGAGGAGTATCACTTCCTCCTTCTGAGGTGATCCCCTAGCGATGCATCCCAGCATCCTGTTGGCCTTGGCTGCTGCCCTCTACAAGTCTCAGAGTTGTTCATCTTGACATCCACCACCAACCCCAGGTCCCTCTCAGCCATCGAGACTTGTAGCATTTCCCCCAGGGTGTACACTTGGCCTGGGTTTCTGGCCCCAGGTGGAGTACCTTGCATTTCCCTGCATTGAACCTCAGCTTCCACTTTCTAGACCATCTTTCCAGAGCCTCCAGGTCCCCTGTAAGACCAACCTCCTCCCCCCATCCACCACACCCCCCAGTTCGAGTCATCTGCAAAGAGACTCATCTCCTCTGATTCCTGTCCTTATGTCAGATCGTGGCGTTGAACAGAAGGGCCCAAGGACTGATCCTGTGGAACCCCACTAATGACCCTCCTTGGGGATGAGACTATCCCACCAACTACGACCCTCTGGGTCCGGTCCTGGAGCCAATTGCCTATCCATCTGATCATCTGGTTCCTCACCCCCATTTCTCCCAGCTTATCCAACAGGCCCACGTGAGGAACAGAGTGCCTTGCTGAAGTCCAGAAAGAGGACATCCACTGGTCTACCCAGGTCCAAGGCACTTGTCACCCAGTCATAGAACTCCACCAGGTTTGTCTGACATGATTTCCCCGGGATGAATCCATGCTGTCTATCGTCCAGGCACCCTGACTTATCCAGGTCCCCCCCAGCCTCTCCTTGACAATGCCCTCCATCACCTTGACCACCACCGATGGCAGGCTGACAGGCCTGTAGTTCCCTGCCACCTCTCTTGATCCCCACTTGTGGATAGGCTCTATATGCGCCACCTTCCAGTCTTGGGGCACCCACCCTGTCCTCAGAGAGATGGTGAAAAGCTCCGCCAGGGGTTTCGCCAGGACATCTGCAAGTTCCTTCAGCACTCTTGGATGTAATTTATCCGGCCCCGGTGCTTTCTCAAATCTTAAGGAGCTGAGGGCTTCCCTCCTCTCTGCTGTGATTTCCACTTCGGTACCTCTTCTCCCTTAGCCCTCCCCCACTTGCCAGTGATGCCTCCCCTCTCCCCAGACCTGCCCGGTCGGTGAGGGTCTCCCCCCTTAGTATCTCTGTCTCCTCCCATGTGATACAGCACCCCCATTTTCCCTGGTGAAAACTGAGGTGAAGTACTCACTTAGTACCTCAGCCTGCTCCCCTGGGTCTTGTGCCCATCTCTCCCCTGATTTAATCCTGCTAATCTGCCCCTTCACCCTTCGTTTTTCCCCAGTGTATCTAAAGAACCCCTTGTTCCCTCTCCTAATTTCCCTGGCCAGGTTCTGCTTCTTCCTTGCCTTAGCCGCCCTCAGCACCCTAGTGGCCCTTCTAGCCATCAGCTCGTACTCCCCTCGATCCCTTTCACTCCTTGAGCACTTGAATTGCTTATAGGCTGCTTTCTTTCCCCGCACCACCTCCTGGACCTCCCTGGTCCACCAACAGGTTTTGGGCCCTACCGCATTTTAGTCTTACTCTTGCACAGGTGCTGGTAGCATCCTGCACCCCTCTCCTGATGATTTCCCACCTATTATCAGCGTCCATGTCTGACCCAATCCCATCCAAATGCTCCTTAGGATCCTTCCCATTTCCTTAAATCCGCCCCACAAGTCGGTTACTTCCGTCTTTGTGCAGCCTTCTACCCTCCTGGGTCCAGGCAGAACCAGACCGTGGCATAGGTACTCCCGCCAATGGTCCCTTACCTCCAGGCCCCAATCTGGTCACTGTCTGCCAGGATCACATCCAGTACCCGTGCCTCCCTGGTCGGTTCCCTCACCTGCTGAGTTAGGAACGCGTCTTGAAAGACATCCAACAACCTCTGTTCCCTGGTCACAGAGGATGTCATAGTCTCCCAGTCTGTTCCTGGCATGTTTAAGTCCCCCAACACCACCACCGTTCCTCTGCCCAGTCTGCAGTGTCTCCTAACATCTGCCACCAGATTGTCCTCCAGCTCCTCCGCCAGGGCAGGGGGTCTATACACCACTCCTATTTTTACTCTCTTGCCCCCCACCTTGTTATCAAGGTGACCCAAATCGCCTCCACGGTTCCCTCCGCCTCCTCTACTCCCCCTATGCCAATGCGGTTTTTGACTATCATTGCTACCCCTCCTCCCCTTCCCTCCCCCCTGTCCTTTCTGAACATAGTGTAACCCGCCAGGTTCAGGTCCCAGTCATGTCTTGCAGTGGCCCAAGTCTCAGTGACCGCTGCCACATCCACTGCTCCCTCAGTTAGCATAGCCTGGAGCTCAGGCATTTTATTGCCCAAGCTCCTGGCATTTAGCAGGACTACCTTCCACCCTTTCCCTATAGTTCCATTTCCCCTGCTCGTGTTCCCATGGGGATTCTGTTTTCCCTGGTCTGCACTTTGCCAGTCGGCTTATTCCTGCAATCCTCCTGGTCCCAGGAGGTGGAGACAGAGTCCCTCCTTTATCGCACCCCTTGACAGCCTTTTCTCCCATCCCACCCCTTCACAAGTTTAAACCCCACTTTTCACCAATGAACCCCTCTATTTTCAACAAGGATTCCCTCCCTCCAAATTGAGAAGTAGTCTATCTCTAGCATACAGCTCCTTATCCTCCCAGGTCTCCCCAATCCCCATCAGCCCTTGCCCTCTGGCCTCCACCCTCCCTGAGCCACTGGTTTATCTCCTAATTTTCCTTTTGTGTTCCCCACTAGCCCTTGGCACTGGCAGATTTCTGAGAAGAAACTGCATCCTATGTCATGACAGACCCTGGCGAGCTCCCTGAATCTTGCCTGTATCTCTGCTGCTATTTCCCTCAATGTCATTTGTACCCAGGTGGACCAGTATGTCTAGGGAACCCCCACAATCCTTTGCCAGCTGATATACATGCGTGCTTAGCCCTGTGCACCGTTAGTCAGGGAAGCATCTTGTTCTAACTGGCCAGGCTTCTCCTCCCTATCCATTTGATACCCTGATCATAGAATCCCCAGCAGGACACTCTGACCCTCCTTTTCCTCCATTCCTCCTTCCATGTCCCTCATCCTTTCTACAGGCCCCTCCACCCCGCTGGCTCCTTTTCCTCCCCTATCTGGGTGCCACATGCCACCCTCCTTATTTACCATGGCCACCCCTCCTCAATCCTATGCCTCTCCTCCTCCTGAGTATCCTTCTGTACCTTGTAATTCCCCCTCACTGCTGCAACTGGTCCTTCTCCCCATCTGCTAAACTAGCCTGGCTCATCCTCCTTCCTTCCTGTCTCCATTTAGTTCCTCCTTGCTTCGTCATGCTCCCCTGGCCTAAACCCTCAGCTCCCTTTACTGATCTCCTTGTACTTCTGGTCCTTCTTTACCTTTCCTCCCAACTGGTCCTTCTCATGCGCTTTCCTCCCTCTTCCCCTGCCCTCCTGCTCTGATTCTCTGCTCCCCATTCTCCTGCATTCCAGGTCCCCCCCATTCTTTCTATATCTGGCCCCTGCCTCCTGCCTCCCATCCCTTTCCGTCTCTAACCACCCCTGTCGTGACTACATCACCCCCTCATCCTTGAGCAGAAGAAGAGGAATTGAGCGGTTACTGAGTGTGAGGTCTGATCCACCTCCCTGCTGCTTCCTTCTGTCCAGCCCCAGCCATCTGCCACACTTCCCTGAGAATGTTGTCCCTCCGTTCCCCTTTGAGGGTCCCCAGTTACCTGCCTGCTTACTTGGTAGTGTCCTTTGGACCCCTCTGCCAGGGGTCCTATGTGACCCTGAGTATTCTCCTGCACTCCTTTCTCTATGCCCCCACCCCAGTGCTTGGTGCAACCCTGTGGGAGAATTCCCAGCCCCTTCCCCAACCATACCACCCCCTTCCCCAGCTTTCTCCTAATCCCGCAACCTCCTCCCTAAGCTGTGCTAACTGTAGCACACTGGGCATCACCAACCAAGCCCAGTCCAGTGTCATCATGCTGCTCCACACCCTGTGCACCCCACCACCCTCCCAAAGATGCTGGCCCTAATGATGTGTGGTTCCATCCCCTTCCAAATAGGTTTCCTTGGGTGAGCCACCAGGTTCCCCCCAGTCCAAGATACCCCTTCTGCCTAATCAGGTCAGCCACTAATCTTAGAGACAGTCCCACTGTACACCAGTAACCCTGTTACTAGGTGCAGTACAACACATTAAACTTATAAGGGAAATGAACAACTCCCTAAGCTCCTCTCTCCCAGCCCTTTAAATCCAACCCCAGTGGCTAGAACTACATGAGCTGCACCTGCAGCCTTTCCCTCCAATTGCAGGGCAGGTGTTCCCCTATAAATTCTCAGACTTCTGGGAGGAGGGTGGGGAGGAGAATCCTGGGCAGACACCTGACTCGAGAGAGAGAGAGAGAGAGAGTGTATCAGCCATGTGTCTCCCTTCGAGCCCAGCAGCCAAAGAACCAGGCCCAAGCAAATCCCACCAAATAGGTTTTAAATCAGAAAAATAGGCCTCTACCAGCGCAGCCTGTTACACAGTGAAACATCCACAAAATGAGCCCCACTTACAGCCACCAAATCAGTTTACAAACATCCAGCAGCCCCCAAAACAATACCCTGCTAGCCCCTTAGAAGTAAGAAAGAAAAGAACTAACCTACCAAGTAAAATCCACAAGAACCCTGTGAAAACAACAGCAGCAGCTACTGTCCTGGAACACAACTGATCCTGTCCCCTTCCAGTTCTTTCTTTAAAAAAAAAAAAAAAGGCTATCGAAACAAACAGGCAGTGGTAAAGGCAGTAGAGAAGGCTAATGCACAGAGTGATAAGCAGCTTAAAGGGCTTTTGAGAACCACATATTTTGTTACTGTAAATGAACTGCCTGGCACAGTGTTTGTTGACTATGTTCAGTTTCTTAAGGAAATGGTCTGTCCATTCATTAAAGACTTCAAAGCTGAAGGTGCAGCCTATGGCACATACTGTACATGAATGTGACTGAACTACTGTATGTGAAATGCATGAGGCCATTGCATAGACCATGGAGGAGAAGCTGGACGTTGGTGAGAAGAATAGCCCAGTGGTAAGCTTGTTACTGGATGAGTCTACAGACATTAGCAGTAACAAGAGGCTGATAGTTTACATATGATATTTAGACAACAGTACCCCATATACTCAATTTTATTGCAACGAGATGTTATTGTCGGAAAGGCTGACACTATTTATGGGGTGCATTGTTAGCTTCTCGGTGACAAGGGCATTATAGGTAAAAAAGTTGCTACTGTCTATACAGATGGAACATCAGTTACGACTGGTTGTTGTCAAGGTATAGTACAAAAACTACGCACTGATTATAACCCTGAACTGATTGCAGTTCAGTCAGTAAGTGCTGAAGTGGATACCTGTTTTTTAACGCTGTTAGTGGTTTCTGTTAACAATGGTAGCAGAAGCAAAGATGTTGTTAGCGTAATCTTGGGCTTTCAGAATAAGTGGTGGTTTGAATCATGTTTCCTGTCCGAGCCTGTACCTGGAAAACCGTATATGATATTGAGGTTTTGTTTTCTATTCAGTGTGCTACAATACCTTGTACTAGTTACTTCTAAGAATGTAATATGGGAAAGTGAAAGATGTCAGTAACATGGTTTAGTGCATTACCTAGATGTTGAAAGGTTTTAAGATCTAAACAGTTCAAGTTAATAATGCACTTCATTAGTATGACTGAGCAACAACTCTAACTACCAGTAGTTCTGTTGTGTGTGCTGCAGCTTATTCTGTAGTCCTGCTGCTGTTCTGGCATGCAAGGGCGCTGAGATTTCCCCATACATTGGTCTATGTCTGTGAGAGATGAAGCTGAATCTCCTGAACAAGGGGTCTAGCCAATAACAGCAACAAAAAAAACTGCAGCTGGTATCAGGATTATAGATCGAGGAAGTGGTGCTCCCGTCCAGTTTTAGCACACCATTCCTTTGCACATGAAACATTATATAAAAAGTGTCTCACGCCTAGCTGCCCTGGAAATGGGCACGTTCTGGTAAGTTTAAATAAACAAACTGCACACGACCCCCCCCTTTCCAATATTATTGATGAAGCTCAAACAACAACATATTATTAGAACAATGTATTAATACTGCCACTGAGACCACTCTTTGTCCTGGGCCTTCGAGGAAGGGCGCCATACTCTTATCAGTTGTAACAGTGGCCTCAATTAGGAACTGCTCACCTTTAGTTCACGGTTCTCATACCCTAAGAATGCATGTGAGACCACTCATAACCAAGTGGTCTTGGTAGTGGTATTCAAATACAGAATTTAGTTGCACTACATTTTATGAAACTCTTTTTTTTTTTTGGTTTATCCCCCTCACAGTCATCCCACATCCGTCCGCCGTCCTCGTGCACCCCGGCTCCAATTGAGGCCCTCAACCCCCAGCGATACCCCCACATCTTACCCCCCATAGCGGGGAGGCGACGAGGTCCCTTTAGTCACCACCATGAGACTGATCCAGTGCACTGGGGGCGACACTCTCGGAGCCAGGAGATGCATCCCGGGACAGCCATCAAGCCGTGTGACCATGCTTTTTCCTTGTTCTTTTTTCTCCCTAGCAGCTGGGGTGTGCAGTGACACCTGCGGAGAGGAGTGTGCATCCGCACGCTCTCCCTCCAAGCGTCTGCCCCAACTCTTCCCCCTTCTGCAGTGCAGCGCCCTGTACCCCAGCCTCTGTTAGGGAGCAGGAGAGCGCTGACCGCTGAGGACCCCCATCTCCGGAGGAGGAGGGAAGTACATTGGACACTCAGTCCTTCTACTCCCCTGCTGACAAGTGGCCTGTGCTCGTTCTCGAACATGGGTTGCTGGCGTAGCATGAGGTAAGGCATCCAACGCCTCAGCCCTCATCGCCACTGGGCCGGCTGTTTTATGAAACTCTTGATTTCAAGATTGATCTGGAGTATTTCTCCTTGTAGTTCATTTATAGTCAAGACATATTTGGAAGTTGAAGTCATGATGCCGCACTTGTGACAGCAGTCATTTCCCAAGCAGCAGACTATGATGTTACCAGCAGGGAATCAATGAGCTCCAGATAGGCTGTGCTCAGAAATGCTTCTGCAGGATTAGTTTACCAGTCCATCTGATCCCGTGATCAGTTTTTGAGCCAAACTGATCTGGAATTATTTTTTTTCTGTAAAATATTTGACTTTAGGAGCTATTCTTTTTTTGGTTCACCTACTTTAGGGTGAAAACAAAGAGACTGCTGGCAATTCGAGTGCAAACAAGTAAACACAGGAAAAGAGAGCACCTGTCAATAGTGCTGCGTGTGTATCACCCAAGCCGCCGTAATGTGGGGGGCTCTGCACTCCCCCCATCGTGGGAGTCTGCACCCCCCTCCCAAATATATATATAATCACCTCCTCCTGCCCTCGTATGGGCAAGGAGAAGGGTAATGTTGAGGGAGGCAGCAGGAGTGGGAGGGAGACAAAGTGCCCTTGGCACCATGCGCTCACTGCACCGTGACCAAAACTCCCATGCACTGCAGTTGGCCATGCCCTATCGCCGCCCACATCACGGAGCCCTCTTTGCTGCACCCTATTGATGGGATACCTTCTTTTTTTGCATTACACTCCTAGTAGTGTAGATTTACTAATCTTAACACCATATCACTGTGGATTACCACTCTGCTGAAATTTGAGGGATATGGAAGCTTTGAAGTGATCTGACTTGCAGGAATTCAGAGACAGATTTCCTTGCTCACAGCCGTGTTTCTAAACAATTAATTATTTTAGCTGCTGTTCTGAAAACTTGAGGTTGACACTTCTCTGACACAGACTGGTCAGTGATCACAGATCTGTTTAATTGATAAACTTATCCTAGAGCAGTTCATCATTGCTGGAAACCTGATCCTGGATCAGTTTGGCTGGTAAACTGTTCTTGGAGCATAATATAGAAACACAGAAGTTGTCGGCAGAGAAAAGACCCCTTTGGCCTATCCAGTCTGCCCATTTTCCCTGCCTGCTGTGCCACTACAGCCTTTGTACAATCTTCTGCCGTCCCCATCCACTGTGTTCCTTCCAAGGTCCCCTTGTATCTGTCCCATGCATGCTTGAATCCTGCGAGTATTTTGGCAGCTACCACCTCCGCTGGGAGGCTGTTTTAGGTTTTCACCACCCTCTCTGTGAAGAAATATTTCCTCACATCCCCTATGAGGCCCCCTCAAGCTTCATAGCATGACCCCTTGTCCTCGAGCCTGTCTTTCTGTGGAAAATGCTACCTTCCTGTACCTTATTAAGACCTGTTATATATTTGAATGTTTCTAGCATATTCCCTCTTTCCTCCAGTGAGTACATATCCAGTTCTCCACGTAGGGCTTTTGAAGCAGTCCCTGCACCAGTTTGGTTACCTGCCTCTGTACTGCCTCCACTCTCTTTGTCATTCTGGAGGTGAGGCCTCCAATACTGGACACAGTACTCGAGGTGTGGTCTTTTTAATTTTTTTAACTTTATTTCTGACTTCCTACCCGAGGGAACTCTCTCCGACGATGCCAGCTCCAAGGTCTCTTCCTCCCGCTGTGAGACTCGCACAACTCCACACCCTGACCCGGCAGCACCCTCAAATCTAACCCCCAACGGGGAAGGACCACCCTGTCCTCAAGTGTAGAGTGCCAGGCTGGAGTGGGAGAACTAAGAGCGGTGAACCGCCAGCATGGGGAGTGTGGACCCTTGACGGCAGCGCCATCGCTTATCCCCCGGGAGGAGGATTTTTCCACCTTTTTCCATCCCTGGAGTTCAGACATGCAGTGGTGGCTAGGTATGATGTGCCGCCTGTGGAACACCGCCCCTCTAGCATATGCTGCCACCACGAACTGGCACTTTCCCGGCCACCACCATGTGCCGCTACAGCATGGTTGGACCCTAGAACCCTCTCCAGGGAAGAGAGGCTGTCCTCTGGATGCACGATATCTTCCCTCCCCTGCAGACACTTGGCTTCCCAGGCTCGTTCCCGAATCCGGGTCACTGGCATGGCGTGAGGTGTGGCGTCCAGTGCCTCAACCCTCAGTGCCATGGGGCCGGCCTCGAGGTGTGGTCTTAACAGTGACCTGTACTGGGGCAACACTAACTCCTTCCTCCTACTGGTGATACCCCTCCCTGTGCACCCCAGCATTCTACTAGTCTTTCCCACTGCCTTTTCATGCTGTTTGACTACCTTCAGGTCATCAGAAGTGATTACCCCCAGGTCCTTTTTCTGTTTGGTGATTGCCAGTACCTCCCCTGCCAGTTGGTACATAGCCCCCTGGTTTCTGTGCCCCCGGTGCATGATTTTGCACTTTTTAGCATTGAAACCCAATTGCCAAACACTTGACCATTCTTCTAACTTCCGTAAATCATTCCTCATCCCCCCATCCCCTGTGTGTGCGCCCTGTTGCAGATTTTTGTGTCATCTACGAACAGGCAGACCCTTTCTGTGTAGCCCTTCTGCAGTGTCACTGATAAAGACATTGAAGAGGACCAGGCCTAGTACTGACCCCTAAGGCATCCCACTTGTCACTCTGCCTTGTCCCGAGTGGACTCCATTTACCACCACCCTCTTGACTCCTGCCACTCAACCAACTTCTTACCCAGTTTACTACTTTCTGTCCCACTCGTAGACAGGCCAGCTTGTTTTCCAGTCTTCTCTGTGGAACAATGTTGAAGGCCTTCCTGAAATCCAGATATGTCACTACCGGTCCACCCTGATCCACTTCCGTTGTCACCCACTTGAAGAACTTGATCAGGTTTGTATGGCAAGACCTCCCCACTGTAAAACCATGTTGCCTTTAGTAGTAGTAGTAAAAATTTTATTCTGAATACATCAGAAAGGGATACCCCAGTTTAGCCAAAGCTTATTTTCAATGTGGTCCCATTGTACAAAAAGTAGCAATTCCACAATAAAATTTACAAAACATATAATAAGGACATAAGCACATACAGTGCAAATACAGCAGAAACATACATTTAACAGTAAATAACAAACATAGCTCAGAGGTATTCTACTATCTTTTCCTTCAGTAGGCATTCCATAATCTTGCCTACTACCGAAGTCAGACTGACTGGTCTGCAATTTCCTGCCTCCTCCCTATTCCCGCTTTTGTGAAGTGGGACCACATCAGCTAGTCTCCAGTCTCTTGGAACCACCCCTGTATCCAGCGATAAGTTGAACAAAACTGCCTGTGGTGCCACCAGCACCTCAGAGTTCCTTCAGTATCCTAGGATGAACCCCATCTGGTCCCATTGCCTTGTCAACTTTTGATTTTGCTAGTACTCTGAGGACTCCTCCTCTGTGAAAGGACTACTAGTGTTCACCTCCCTACCAGTTCTGCACCTGTTCATTATCTTTGTCCCGTCACCTACCCTTTCTATTGTAAATACTGAATAAAAGTATCTGTTCAATATGTCCACCTTCCTTTGGTTCCCTTCCTCACAGACTCCCCCCTTAGCCCTTTATCCTTGTTATCCCACGTTAATCTTGCTCTTCTCCCAGATATATCCAAAGAGGGTTTTATTTCCTTTTTTTTACTGACTGGGAAGTATTCTCCTCTGTTTGTACCTTTGATCTCCTCACTGCATTCCCTGCTTCCATTTGATTCTCCTGGTAAATTAACCTATCCTCCTCTTTCAAGCAACATGAAGTCTTGCTGTATTCTGACCATTGCAGTTAGCCCCAGCCTTCAAACTGCCCCAGAGAACATAGGGTTAACTTTTCTATGCATGGCATAGAATGTTCATCTCGAGCTTGGTTGAAGCCTCTGCCTGTTGTTATTCGAACTGCAACCGTCAGATTCTTTACTCCACCTCACTGAACAGTTGCTCCGGAGATTTCTCCTGCTGCTCGGTTCAAAGTCGGTTGAAGTGTCGGTTTTTGGTTGTTTTTTCTACCGAAATTGTTGTTTCCGCATAGTCTGTTCAAGTCTCTGTCTGTGATACCATGAGTACTAGATAGGTTTTGTTCTGTTATCTGTGTGGAACTTGTAAAAGTGTGGATTGGTTTGGCTCTGTACTGGCACTGGCTAAACAGGCTTCCCCCCAGCTTGCCAAGGAGCTGGAGGAGGTGGCTGCAGATGGGATTGAGACATTGAAAGTTCAGTTCTAGGGACATGGATATGTTGTTCATCCACACTGGCTGGCAGGTTCCTTGCCGCTTTAAATCTAGCCGGAAGGTCTTCAAGCTGGCTCCTCCCACCAACCCGGGTGGTAAAACTCGCACCTCCGCCCCATGATGCCAGATCTTTCTTACCGCTTGGAAGCTCAGGTTCCCTCCTTAGCGCTCTGCGTTTTAGACTGGCTCCTAACTCTTCGGTTCGTCCGAAACTAGTTTTGAAGTTTTCTAAACTTCGGTCTTCATCATCCCTCGCGGCTGTGATGGACAAATCGATCCCCGGCTTTCAAAGGTGCCCTTGCGGGCAGAAGATGTCCAGGATGGATCCGCACCCACGTGCGTCTACTGCCTAGGCCTAGACCACGACCCGCAGGCCTGTGAGTTGTGCCGCTCTTTTTCGGCCACAGTCCTGGAGGATTGCGCTGTCCGATTGAAGCGCGGGTGCCCGGAGAAGCGTTACCCGTTGGTAAAATCCAAAGAGGCTCGTTGTATGGTGTCTGCGGCGGCTGGCTCGGCTGAGCAGCTTGAGCATATGATCGCCCTCGAGGAGGAGGCGGCCCAGGCGCATCTTCCTACTCCTCGGCTGCGACGTTATCCGCTCTCTCTGAGTTCCTCGTGCTCAGCCCGTTCAAGGAGCTTTGTCAGTCCCTTTCCACGAAGGAAGAGGGGCCATCGGAACATTCTTCTCGGCCCAAGAATAAGGAGTCAAAGTGTAAGTCCCACCATCGGCGTTCGTGGGAGCGGGAGAGGTCTCCTTCCCCGGACAGCCGACCATCGACTTCGGTCGAAGTTGCGGCTCAGGCTGCTGGTTTCATGGTGTCCCCTTCAGGCCAGCCTGCCGAGACTCGCGTCGATGCAGTCGCGATATTTCTCGACCCGTTGGACGGGTTCTCGACTGGTGAAGCCAACAACCCATCTTTAGCCGGTTCCCCGGTGGACGCGAGATCTGCCAGCGCCTTGGGCGGCAGTCCTCGGCTAAAGCTCCTGAGCCGAGGAAGGCGTGTGTCCCCGCCCTTCCCAGGCCGCCCTTGAGAGTCACCCGAGGTCTTGGTCTCGATTTCATCTCGGTCAAGCTGTTCCTGCCGACATTGGCGGTCTCGGTCTCGGTACCGAAGTAAGCGGCGACACCGTCCCTCCTCGTCCTCCTTCTCGGATGAGGAGAGGCTTCGACGTAAATTGCATCGGCATTACGAGGAGCTTATGTGGTAGCAGTTACTGTTGTCTGGGAGTAAGTCGACTCCAACTCATCCCCCGACCATCAAGTGGCTGTCGCCCGAACAGCTGAAGCAACCGCTCGCCGCAGTCGAGATGCCAATTTCTGGGCCAGTTGTTCGGCCGAAACTAGCTGCTCCACCGATTTGTGGTGGAACCTCCGCCTCCACAACTGAAGTCTGGGGCACTGACCAAGGATTCTCGGTCGGGTCACGGCTTGCCCCACAGGTTGTCGGTCACCCTCACTCACGACCATCCCCAGCAGGTGGAGGGTGACTCAGGCCCGAGGCAGCTCTTCGCAGACTCTTCGGAGTCCGATGACGACTCCTCCCTGTTCTCCAGGCAGGTCGACCTGGAGTCCTCCGGGGGCCAGTCATTGGACGATAGCCCATCGTCCTTCTTGGGTCTGCTTTGACTCATCTTGGAGTCCGCCGGGATGCAGCTCGAGCCCATGTCCAAGCGGGCCAAGTATCCCCTGACGGAGATACTGGACCGAGGGGATTCACCCACGGAGGCCTTCCCTGTGGCTGAGGCTATTGTCGGCCCAGCCTTGGAGCTTTGGCAGCGGCCTGCTTCCTGTTCTGCGCCCTCGGCCAGGATGGCCAGGAAGTATGTGGTCCCTACCCGGCTCTTTGCCCGGTTTCTCGGAGCACCCCTCTGCCAAGGGGTTAGTCACCGATAGCGTCTTCCGGCATTCCGGAAACGCTCGGGACGTGGATATGCCCCCCGGCAAAGAGTCCAAAAAGCTGGACTTTGCCAGGCGCAAGGTGTACGCTGCATCCTCCCTCGGCCTCCGACAGGCCAGCTCGGCCATGCTGATGGCACACTTCTCCTACGCCCTCATGGGGCTCCCTGGATGAGGTTGTCCCTCATCTCCCGGTCGATCTGCAGACCACGGTCCGTCAGGTGCGGGACCAGGGTAGGGCAGTGGCGAAGCAGCAGCTTCAGACTACTCTGGACATAGGTGACTCCTGTGCCAGGTCAGTAGCGCCTGCGGTGGCCATGCGCCGAAGGGCGTGGCTGAGAATATCCACCTTCACGGCGGATACCCAGCACAAGTTGGCGGACGTCCCCTTCTTGGGGACTGACCTCTTCGGCCCTGGAGTGGAGTGACACCTTCAGCGGATCGAAAAGTCCAGTGCCACTCTGGACTCAGTCACCTCCGCCCAGAGGGACAAAGGCCGCCATCAACAATAGCATAAGTCCTTTCGTCCTTCGGCCCCTGCAGCACGACCGGCCCAACAGCACCAGCAACAGGGCCAGCAGACTCGCGCTTGGCATCCCGAACCCAAGCCGGCGGCTTCCTCCAACAGGAGGCAAGGAGGTAAAGGCCCAGGAGGTCCCTCGGCCGGTTCCTCCTCCAAGCCTGCCCAGTGACGGGTTGAGGGGTGTCGCCCCCAACCTCGTCACCCTTCCCTGGGTTCTCCCCATGGGGGGGACGGCTCCGCCTCTTCCTTTCCGCCTGGTCCGCTATCACTACGGACCGTTGGGTGTTGGAGGTGGTAGGAAAGGGCCTGCCTCTGGAATTCAAGCAGACCCCTTTCTTTTGAGCCGTCACCCCCCGGGGGGCCACGGGGTCGGAAGCCTCGCTGTCGGCCTGCCAAGCCGATATTGCCCTGCTCCTCGAGAAAGAGGTAATGAGGAAGGTGGCGGATCCTCCTCTAGACCCGGGGTTTGTGTCCAGGTATTTCCTGGTTCCAAAATGGACGGGGGGTTCGTGCCCCATCCTCGACCTGCATGACCTGAACAGGTTCTTCAGGTCTCGGACCTTCAGGATGGTCACTCTGGCTCAGATAATCCCATCCTTGGAACGAGGTGTGTGGTTCTGTTCCCTGGACCTCCAGGGTACGTTCTTTCATGTCCCAATCCGTCCGTCTCATCAAAGATTCCTCCACTTCAGAGCGGAGGGATCCCTTTACGAGTTCCGGGCCATGCCCTTCGGCCTCTCTCTAGCTCCCAGGGTCTTCACCAAATGCATCGCAGTGGTGACAGCATTCCTGCGGCGCCGAAGGGTACGGGTGTACCCCTACCTGGACGACTGGCAGATTGCAGCCCCCTTCAGGGTGGAGGTGGAGCGGTCCAGAGATCTGGCCCTCCAGGTTTGCTCTCAGATTGGCCTCCTCATCAACGAGGCCAGGTAGGAACTTGTGCCGAAGCAGGTGATAGTCTTCATCGGGGCAGAGCTCGACTCTCTTCGAGCCAGAGCTTGGCTCCTGGCGGACAGGGCCGAGGTTCTTTCCTCCTTTGCCCAATCATTTCTGGTTGGGCAATCGCGTCCTGCCCGGGACTTCCTGTGCCTCCTGGGCCTTATGGCAGCCTGCACCAGCGTGGTCCGTTGGGCCTGTTGATACATGCGTCCCCTTCAATGGGGACTGGCCAGCCAGTGGTCTCAACGCTGTGATCCGTTGGACCAGCCCGTGACAGTGACCCAGGAGATGTGGGACGTTCTCCAATGGTGGACCGTTCCGGCACATCTGCAGGAGGGCATCCCGTTCGTCCGCCCTGAGCCGATGGTCTCTCTATCGACCGATGCATCTCTGATGGGTTGGGGTGCCCATCTCGGGGAGCACCGAGCGCACGGCCTCTGGTCTCCTCGGGAGTCCCGATGCCATATCAACTTGCTGGAGCTCCAAGCGGTCCGCCTAGCTCTCACCGCCTTCGCTCCGTTTCTACGGGGTCAAGTGGTCCAGACGGACAATACCACGACCATGTACTACCTTAACCGCCAGGGGCGGGACGCGCTCCATGCTGTTATGCAAGGAAGCTTTCCGCATATGGTCCCTTGTGCGCAGCCTGGAGGCCGATCTCCTAGCCATTCACGTGGCAGGAGCCTCCAACACCCTGGCTGATTACCTAAGCCAGATAGGGGCTGCTTCTCACGAGTGGTCTCTCCTGCCGGAGGTAGTACAAGATCTCTTCTCCCATTGGGGCACACCTCAGGTGGACCTGTTGGCCTCTAGGGAGAATGCGAAGCTGAGCCTGTTGCATGCCCGCCCCCTTCAGCAGGGCTCGCTGCCTTCTCGAGGCCGTGGACCCCGGGCCTCTTCTATGCCTTTCCCCCATTTCCCTTGATCCACAAGGTGCTTCTCAAGGCGAGGATGGAGAAGGCGCAGGTGATTCCGGTAGCCCAGACTGGCCCCGCCAGTTCTGGTATCCAGATCTCCTCAGTCTCAGCTCCAGGCTCCCGAGGCGGCTTCCAGCCCGCCCGGACTTGATCTCAGTCAATCGGGGGAGGTATTCCATCCGGACCTTCAGTCCCTGCACCTGACGGCCTGGTTCCAGAGCGGCTAGAGTTCCAGGCCTTGGGTCTTTCCGACGAGGTCCTCAACGTCGTTGAGGCATCTCATAAGGAGTAGACGAGGAAATGCTATGCCTTCAAATGGAAGAGATTCTCCATTTGGTGTCAGGGGAAGGGCTTGGACCCTTCCGCCTGTCCCTTGGCAAGCATTCTGGACTACCTGTGGTCCCTTTCTCAGCAAGGGCTTCGGTCGACGACCCTTAAGGTGCACCTGGCAGCCATCTCTGCTTCCCGGGCGCGGGCTGGGAAGCAGTCGGTGGTGCAAGAGAAGGTGGTCGGGTGCTTTTTCAAAGGCCTTGATCACATTTCCCCTCCAGTGCGAGAACCTCCACCTCCGTGGGATCTACTGCTGGTATTGGCCAAGCTCATGGTCAAGCCATTCGAACCAATGCACAGGTGCGATATCTCTCACCTGTCATGGAAGACCGCCTTCTTGGTGGCTATCACATCAGCCAGAAGGATGGGAGAGCTCCAGGCGCTTTCCATAGAGTCTGCTTATCTGGTCTTCCACAGGGACAAGGTTGTCCTGTGCTCCCACCCGAAATTTCTTCCGAAGATGGTGTCGGAGTTTCACCTTAACCAGGTGTTGACTCTGCTGGTGTTCTATCCCAATCACACCTCGGAGGCCAAATATAGGCTCCATACTTTGGACCCTAGAAGAGCGCTCACTTATTATAAGGAGCGGACGGCTGAAGTTCGGGGAGTTGTTCACCAGCTGTTTGTCACCTACGCTGAAGCCGCACCTGGCAGACCTGCAGCCAAGTGGACGATAAGCAGGTGGGTCACCTCCTGCACAGATCTCTGCTATAGATTGGCGGGCATGGAGCCTCCCAGGGGGATAAGAGCTCATTTTACCCACCATACCGCTGCATCGGTGGCCGCTTCCTGGGATGTCCATATCCAGGATATCTGCAGGGCTACTACCTGGAAGTCGGCACATACATTCATTACCCACTGTCAACCACATCAACCTTGAGTCACGCTGGGATGCTGGTTTTGGGGCCTCGGTTCTCCAGTCTTTATTCCCTAAGAAGGGGGTGTGCGCCTTGCCTCCATCCTCCCAGAGAACTGCTAGGAGTCTGCCAGACAGTGTGGATGAACAACATATCCATGTTCCTAGAAATACAGGTTACTCACCTGTAACAGGAGTTCTAGGAATGGTATATGTTGTTCATCCACATGACCCACCTGACCTCCCCGACCTCAACGTTCAACCTGGCTTGCAGTGGGCTAGATCTGGTGTCATGGGGCGGAGTGGAGAGTTTTACCACCCGGGTGGGTGGGAGGAGCCAGCTTGAAGACCTTCCGGCAAGATTTAAAGTGGCAAGGAACCTGCCAGACAGTGTGGATGAACAACAGATACCATTCCTAGAACTCCTGTTACAGGTAAGTAACCTGTATTTTCATGCTGCTGTAGACTCCAGTGATGTATCATCAAGAGTCTTGGCTACATGCTTGGCTCAGATGTACTAGCTTCTCACAGGATACCCAGGCTAAGGCCATGGATTTTCCTGTAGTGGGTATTTCTCTGTTTGGGGAGCAGACAGAGAATTACATGAAGTAAATGGATGACTACAGGACCACTTACAGGAGTGCTCAGGCCAAGGAAAGGCAAGCAACTCCTCAAAGGCAGCAGTCCAGGGGCAGGGTAAGGCCTTTCCAAAGGCCTTTTAACCAAGCACAGGCCTCCTCTTCCTTTTCACAGAGGGGGTTCTTTAGAGGGAGAGGCAGAAGGGGGATGAGCAGGCCTGCATCCACCCCTCAGTCTGAAGCCTCTGTCAAGCAGACACCCTGATGGATCTGCCTGGGTCGATTCTCCTATTCCAGTAGGGGGAAGGCTGGCTTACTTTGTCCAGGACTGGATGTCTGTTACATTAGACAAGTGGGTCCTGGAAGTAGTAAGCCAGGGACTGGTTCTCTGCTTAAAAAAAATTTTCCAAGATGAGAGCCAGATCTTTTCCACCTGCAAACCTCTCAGAAACCCTGGCCATAGAGGCAGAGGTTTCTTCTCTTCTAGCTCTAAGAGCTATAGAGAGAGTGCCTACCTTACACAGGGGCAAAGGATTGTACTCCAGGTACTTCCTAACCCCCAAATAGACAGGAGAGTGGTGACCCATCTTGGACCTAAGATACCCGAACAAACATCTTTTAAAGCCAAAGTTCAAGAAGGTAACTCTGGGAATTATTCTTCCTTCTCTAAGGCCAGGGGACTGGCTAGCCTCCCTGGACCTCAAAGATGCCTACTTTCACATTCCCATCAGGTGCTCCCACAGAAGGTACCTCAGGTTCGAGTTGCCCTCAGGCCACTGTCAATTTAGAGCAATGTCCTTTGGCCTAACATCAGCCCCAAGGGTATTCACAAAGTGCCTTGCTGTAGTTGTTGCCTTCCTAAGAAGACAAAGGACTTCCATTTTTCCATATTTGGACGACTGGCTCATAGTGGACCAGTTCCCAGACCAAGTCAAGTCACACCTGCAAGTGACCCAGCAAGTGCTCACTTCTTTAGGATTTCTTTTCAACCTACCAAAGTCAGTTCTCGAACCAGTGCAGCTCCTTACCTTCATAGGGGCAGAGCTGCATACGGTAAAAGCAAGAGCCTTCCTTCCCCTGGACAGGGCAAGGGCTTTCATAGAGCTGGCCCCTTCATTCAGCCTTCAAGTGTCTCTACCAGCAAGGCACTTCCTTCAGCTATTGGGCCACATGGCAACTTCTATAGCAGTGGTCCAAGGCGCAAGATTCCAAATGAGGGACATTCAGTTCCACTTAAGAGCTTTTTTGGTCCCAAAGAAAGGATTCCCTTACCAAACTAATTCCAGTGACTCGAACTCTGATCTAAGCCCTGCAATCGTGGCAGGATCAGGACAATTTGAGGCAAGGGGTTCCATTTGTCACTCAGTCTCATTCAGTGGTCATCACCACAGATGCTTCCCTGTTGGCTGGGGAGCCCATTTGGGGGAACTTACCACCCAGGGACTGTGATCGCCTCAGGAATCTCTTCTACACATCGATCTCTTGGAACTCAGAGCAGTGTTTCTGGTACTGCAAGCTTTTTCCAAGTCAGTACAGAACAAGGTGGTTCAGGTCAGAACAGACAACACCACCACCATGTGGTACATCAACCAGCAAGGAGGCACTCGGTCTATGGCCTTGTGCACAGAAGCAATGAAGTTGTGGTCCCTGGCCTGTTCTCTGCAGACCTCTCTGATAACAGTTCACCTTCCAGGGAAGGACAATGTTCTAGCAGATGCACTGAGCAGAATATCCCAGGGCCATCACAAATGGGCCCTAGATCCTCTGGTGTTGAAGGTGATTTTCTCAAGATGGGGCACACCAGAGATAGATCTTTTTGCAGCCCCAGACAATCACCAACTTCCTCTTTTTTGTTGCAGACCTCTAGTCTTGGGCTCAGTCCCCTGGATGCCCTGATTCTGAACAGGGAAGGGAAA
The DNA here is from genome assembly GCA_016271365.2 of Neoceratodus forsteri. NCBI lineage: Eukaryota > Metazoa > Chordata > Ceratodontiformes > Ceratodontidae > Neoceratodus > Neoceratodus forsteri. The sequence goes on from CM057456.1 coordinate 1,732,205,859, forward strand.
TTTCTGTATCTCCCCCAAGTTCAAAGTGTTAGTCAAGATAAGGTCACAACCATGCAAAGTGATTCTGATTGCTCCAGACTGGGCCAGGCAGCCATGATATCCCTTGTTGATGTCCCTAGCAGTCCATCTTCCCCTGTCTCTTCCCAGAAATTACAACCTGTTAACATCTTGTCGGGGGAGGATTTGGTACCCCAGTCTTCAGTCTCTCATTCCCAAGGCTTGGCTCTTGAAGAATTAGAGTTTGCAGGGGTTCTGGAAATCCTTAAGGTTTCTCGAAAGCCCTCCACCAGAAAGACTTACAACTCCAGATGGAAAAAGAATATTTCTCCAGACTCTGCTGAATTGCCTACGGTTCTGGATTATATGGTCCATCTCAATGACCTAGGTCTCAGACCAGCTACTCTCAAGGTACACTTGGCAGATGTTTCTGCTTTCTTGTCTATGGGCAGGTCTTCCTCACTGTCATTCCATCCTGTATTCTGTAAGTTTTTCAAGGGATTGCTTCACACCAGTCCTTCCTTTAGGGATCCTGCTCCTGCTTGGCATCTTAATGTTTGCATTGCTCAGCTTATGCAATCCCCTTTTGAGCCTTTGTCCTTAGCAGAGCTTAAGTACTTGACTTGGAAAACTGTGTTTTTGGTAGCCATTACTTCTGCTGGACGTATCAGTGAATTGCAAGCCCTGTTAGTGGAACCTGATTTCATCTCTTTTCACAGAGATAAAGTGGTCTTTAGAACTAACAGAAAGTTCTTGCCTAAAGTAGTTTCAGATTTCCACCTGAATCAGTCTATATCTCTGCCTGTTTTCTTCACTGATCATTCTTCCTCGGGAGAGAGGAGGCTACACAGTTTAGATGTTAAAAGAGCCATTAGCTACTACATAGGGTGTACCAAGGGTCACAGGTTTGACTCCCTCCAGTTGTTCCTCACTTATGGAGAAGTTGGGAGGGGCAAACCTGCCACCAAGAGATCTGTTGCCAGGTGGATTGTTTCTTGTATACAATTCTGCTATGAAAAAAATGGGTAAAACTCCACCCTCAGGCCTGAGGGCTCATTCCACAAGAGGTACAGCTGCTTTCCTGCTGCTGCCAGGGATATCCGTCTTTTAGAAATTTGTCAAGCAACCACTTGGAGAACAGTCCATACTTTTACCAAGCATTACTCTCTGGATATCCAGGCAAGGAGTGATGCTCAGTTTGGCACAGCAGTACTTCAGAGCCTATTCCCAAAGTAGGTTCTGTCCCTCCTCCATGGAGGTACTGCGTGGTAGTCTGCAATTGTCAGAATGTAGGAAGGCTTCATGTTGTTTGATGAAAAAATTACCCACCTTAGTAATTATGTTTCATCTAGTGGAGTCTTGCTGTATTCTGACCTCCCCTCTCAGAACCTAGATTTTTGGGATGTGGGTGGGCAGGCGCAGTGTTGGCACCCTAGAGGTGCCCCTTTTTTTTTACACTCTCTGTTTTGTTTGGGTGGAATGTTATTTCATTTGATTGTTTTTGGTTTTTGGGTTTCTTGACTTGAGTCTTCCTTTGAGGACCCACAACATTATTTTTGTGCCAGTTGGCTAGTTAAAAGTTTTAGTTTCCACACAGAACACCTAGTGAGTGTTGCTCATAAAGATCTGACGGTTACATAGAAACATAGAATTTGACGGCAGATAAGGACCGCTTGGCCCACCCAGTCTGCCCATTTCCCTACCTACTGGATAAGCTGCAGATCCTACTTAACCAGCAGCCTACTTCTTCCTACCCCCACCCCCTAGAATGGCCTTATGACTGTCCCATGCACGCTGGAATTCCACCACTGATTTTGGCGGTTGCAGTTCGAATAACAACAGGCAGAGGCTTCAACTGAGCTCGAGATGAACATTCTGTGCCATGCATAGAAAAGTTAACCCTATGTTCTCCAGGGCAGTTTGAAGGCTGTGGCTAACTTCAGTGGTCAGAATACAGCAAGACTCCACTAGGAGAAACATAATTACTTGGTGAGTAATTTTTTTCTTCTGTCTTTTTGTATTTTTTAAATGCTAGTTTTTTCGCTCTTACTGTTATTGATAACTCTCTAGAGAACCATAGTGGTATTCCTTTCCTCCTGCCCTTGCAGACCTGCCTGACACAGAGACTCATAGCTCTTTCGATGCCCTCTTTAATTTTTGCCCACTGGTTCTCGACTTCACCTAGCATCCCTATCCCTGCCAGTTGTTATGGGCACAATCTATGTGCATTGGATTATAACTCGAGTTCCTAAAGAAGCCTCATCTCAGAAGTGAACTGTAAGGCACAGAGATAAGTTTTAATGCAGATGTTCATCAGTAGAGAAGAGTGGCCTAAAATTCATGTTTTTGGTCATGTATAACTGAGATGCTAATGCGACAACATCTGTGATTGTTTTGAGAGTGATCAAAGCCTCTCATTTAACTTCAGCCTCCTTAGTATTCAAGTGATTGACTTGTTGTTCTACACTTTTGTACACTAGACAGGTGAATGAGCTCTGAGTACTATCAGTAGAGTCTCCATATTTGTTTTTCTACAAAGATAAGGTTGGTCTGTGTACCTGTATGAAATTCCTGTCTGTGGTAGTTTACGAGTTTCACTGTATCAGGCACTCCTTTTACTAATTTTCTTCCCAAAACCTCACACTTTGGAGGCCGAGCGAACATCCCAGATGTATGGTGTTTGTCAGGCCCAGCTGATCTATTGGGAATGTATGACGGAATTCCATAGTGAAGCTTGATAGCTATACTTACCATACAGTGAAGCTGCTATAGGCAGATCGGCAGCCAGCCAGACAGTTGGCTGATGGAGCGCCTCCTGCATAACTGTATGTTGCAGGTTGCCTGAGGAGGAGGAGAAGCTGCTGGTGCGGTTGCATGCTCACTCCAGAAGACATATTGCTGCCTCTGTTGCTGCTGCCAGGTACATCCCCATTTCTGAGAGATGCAGGACCGCTACTTGGTCGAGTGTGCACATATTGTTACAGCACTGACCTGTTCAAGCACCTTGATGTTGCGTTTGAGGCCCCAGTCCTCCAGTGTCTTTTTGCATCTAATACCATATGGTTAGTGTTCCAGTGACAATTTCTCCACTACTGGAAGTATAGTTACAAGTAAGTAACCAGACGCCAATTGTTATGTCATGGCTAGGTTGGAAACCAGGTCATAATATGTTCTTTATGTCTGCTGTTCATAAAGCCTGGGCAAAAGGCAACTGAGGTGTCAGGGTTTTAAATAGCTGGTATAGCATAGCAAAATGGGGTAATGCTAACCATTTTCAGAAATGCTTAGCAGTAGACTGCTAACCATTTTTTGACTGAGTCCATGACATAGTACACAACATTAATAAAACTATGTACTTTTTTAAAATTTTGCTAATCTGTATGTACCAAGTGCTATGCATTTTCACCACTGATTAGCACTTTCACGCGTCAAACTGCTAATCAGTTTTTTTCAACTTATTTAAAACCCTGGGTGTTAGTGAGAACAGCAGGCATATATACCTAGGTGGAGTACTGGGCTGTCAGTCATTTAGATGGATGTGCCTCTGTGGTTCCCTTCAGTCAGGAGGATTACACAAACTGTAATTACTGAAGTCGGATAGAAGGATATGGAAGAATCAAGGAAACCAGATTACCAACTATTAAATTCTACAGTGTAATACATCTTATGGACTGCAGACAGCCATGGCTAAGTTAAATGTTTGATTGTCATACACTTAAGCAAAACTGACACCAACTGTAATTGCAGTTTTGCTTTGCTAATGTCAGTAGTATTAACTAAAAAAAAAAAAATTAAACTACATTCTTACTGGCTCAGTTGTAGTTTGGGAGACCCTGGTTCATAGACTAGGCCGACACATGTTCTAAATGACACCCTTGTGACCATTTTAGAAGCAGAAAATAGTGTGCATCGTGGTTGCGTTGAAGTAGATTTCTGTGTTGCTTCATGTTGTCAACCAACATTTGGCTGTTGGCGCCAATTTTGACTTTTGCTATCAGAATTGATAACTGTGATTTTGGCTAGGGCCATATTGGAAAGAAGGCAAATGTCTAGTGAGCCCCCAGGGTAAATGAAGAACTGACAAGACTCCCAACCCTGCATCAACTGAGTTTTGAATTTAGCAAGTGCTTAATGTAAAAGAGGTGAGATGTGCAGCTTTATTTTTGTTGGGTATTGTAGACTGTATCATACTAGTGTTTTCAGTGACGTCTCGTTATGCAGGTCTATGTAAGACCCAATTAGTGTGTTTTTCTTTTACTAGAAACCTTAGGGAAACATTATTAGTCCACTAAAGGGTGCCCCTCTGGTCAGGTCAAGGTCAGCTAAATGGGTTAAGTTCACTGTTTTTTCATGTGGACGGGGGGGGGGAGTAATATGTTTATGTAGGGCTTGCAAGGCTGTCGTGGTAGGGATGGCTAAGGCTTTTTCAGTTACTAAAATCCATAAAAAGTATATTGTAATTATGGCAGGGTGGGGTGTCTACATATTATTTGGAGTGCTTTGCTGTGGTTTTCTGGTAAATATCTTGATGCATGTTTCCTGTTTAATTTGTCATTAGAAGGGACAATAGGATTATAGGATATCATGTATTTTTAGAAGTATATATCTATATATTATTAGCCTTACCAAATAACTGGCATTCTCTTTAACTTCCTTGCTTTGTTTAAGAGCCTTCTGATACATTATAATTTAACTTAGGTGAATAACTTGGAAAAATAACCTGACCAAAACAAATTCAGGAAGACTGCTACAGATTAACATTTACAGGCATCCGAGCTTCTGAGAGGATTTTTGGTTTTTTTGTTTAAAGAGGACAGGAAATCATTTCTAACTGGCAGCTGTTTATAAAGTGCTTATTCTCAGAAATGATATGCATTCACCTATATTATCCATTTTTTAACTAAATAAAAAGTGATATACAAAGCTGTATTTTGCATTGTCTTTTTTTATGGGCAGCATTCTGTTACAGTTCTCTTAATGGGACCAATAATTTGGAGTTTTAACTATGTCATGGTTTGTGCACAGAACTCTAAACAGGGTTCTGATAGATTAGCAACTCATAATTAGCATTCTGTACACAAATTGTGACATAGAAACACTTCACAGAAGTGACTCCATGAAGTGAACTGTAATAGTGTTGCTCATAAAAACACAACAATGCAAACTACAGTTTTACCTACCACTTTTTATTCAGGTGCAGTTAAATATGTATACTTAAGAGAATATAGAGACATAGACTTTGACGGCAGATAAGGACCGCTTGGCCCACCTAGTCTGCCCATTTCCCTACTTAACTGGATAAGCTACAGATCCTAGTTAACCAACAGCCTATTTCTTCCTACCCCCCACAAGAATTGCCTTATGTCTGTCTCATGCATTCTTGAATTCTCCCACAGTTTTAGACCCCACAACCTCCTCAGGAAGGTTGTTCCATGCGTTTACCATCCTCACTGTGAAAAAATACTTCCTCACATTGCCCCTGAGCTGTCCCCCCTCTATCTTCAAATTGTGTCCCCTTGTTCTTGCACATCTCTTTTTCTGAAAGATGCTGCCCTCTTGGACTTTGTTGATTCCACTGAGGTACTGAAACATTTCTATCATGCCCCCCCTTTTCACTTCTTTCCTCAAGGGTATAGCTATTAAGCTGCTTTAGTCTCTCCTTATATGGCTTCTTTTGCAGACCCTGCTCTATTTGATTTGCCCTCCTCTGGACTGCCTTCATCCTGTCTATGTCCTTGCGGATATGGGGTCTCCAGGACTGGACGCAGGACTCCAGATGGGGTCTCACCAACTGTCTGTACAGAGGGGTAACAACTTCCTGTTTTCTGCTGGTGATACCTCTCCCTATACATCCCAGTATCCCCCCAGTCCTCCCTACTGCCTTCTCACATTGCTTGCTAATCTTAAGGTCATCTGATATGATTACCCCCAGTTCCCTTTCCATTTTTGTTGTTACTACCCCCCCAGCCCCCACTGTGTAATCTTCGTCTGGGTTTTTGTTTCCCAGGTGCATTATTTTGCACTTTGCATTGAATCCAAGCTGCCATACTTCTGACCATTCCTCCAACCTTGCCAAGTCCCTTCTCATCCTTTCCACGCCTCGTTGTGTATCAGCCCTGTTGCAGATCTTTGTGTCATCTGCAAAGAGGCATACTTTTTCTTCCAGTCCCTCTGCAGTGTCACTTATAAAGACAATAAAAAGGACTGGACCCAGTACTGAACCCTGCGGTACCCCACTAGTAACCCCTCTTTCTTCAGAGAGGACTACATTTACAATTACCTTCTGTGTCCTGTTGTCCAGCCAATGTTTTACCCAGGCTACCACCCTGGGACCCACTCCCAGGCTGGATTTATTTATTTTTTTTTTTTATTTATTGAATTTTCAGATTACAACCTTTGAGCTACAAGCTCATTTACAAAGGTTCCATGTCAGGAAAAATGGCAGACATACAGTAGTCGTCACAGAAAAGCAAATAATAAAACTTTCAACAATGGCAACATTTGATTATTAATCTTTTGTGTTGGACTGAGTCAGATGCCTTGCTAAAGTCTTGGTAGGCCATGTCCACAGCCCTTCCCTGGTCTACTACTTTGGTCACCCAGTCAAAGAAATAAATTAGATTCATCTGACATGACCTTCCCGCTGTGAACCCATGCTGCCTTGGGTTCTGTTGCCCCACTGGCCTCTAGGTACTCAACAATTCTTTCCTTCAGAAGTGATTCCATCACTTTCTCTACCACTGAGGTCAAACTGACAGGTCTGTAGTTTCCTGACCCTGTCTTGGTCCCACTTTTGTGAAGGGGAATCACATCTGCTTTCCTCCAGTCCTCAGGTACCACACCATCCTCCCATGATTTGTTAAAAAGGGTAGTCAGTGGTGTCACTAGTTCTCCCCCTTAATTCTTTTAGAATTCTGGGGTGAATTCCATCAGGCCCCATTGCTTTTCCACCTTAAGTTTTAGGAGTTATTTCAGAACCCTTTCTTCTGTGAAAGGACTGGGATCGCCCCCCCCCTTCAAATCCAGAGTGCTTCTGTTAATTGGATTAGGCACCTCCCCCTCTTCCTGTTTTGTGTATACTGAGCAGAAATATTTGTTCAGTATCCCTGCTTTTTCACTGTCCCTCTCTGCCCACCCACCGTCCATTCTGTTATGCCTCACTATCCCTCCCTTTGTCTTTCTACGCTCCCTGATGTACCTATAAAAGGTTTTATCCCCCTTCTTAACCGAGTTGATTATCTTTTCCTCAATTTGGGCCTTTGCTATTCTGGCTTCCCTCCCCCACTTCCTTCTGCCTTAATTGGTACAGTTCTCTGTCCTGCTCCTTTTGTGTTTCCTTATACTTCCTTAATGATATCTTTTTCTCCCTAACCTTTCCCGCCACCTCTTTTGAGAACCATAGTGGCTTTTTCTTTGGTTTTAATTTGTTTATTTGCCTCACACAAAGGCTTTTGTTGCCTCTGTGATGGCAGTTTTGATGTTTCCCCATTGTTGCTGCACCCTTTCTTCTAGCCTGTTTGCTAGTGCTTTTCTAAGGTATTCTCCCATCTTGCCAAAGTCAGCCTTCCTGAAGTCCAGTACCCTCACTTTTGTATGACTTGACTCCGTAGCTGAGTTTATCGTGAACCACACTGTTTGGTGGCCACTGTTCCCAGGTGGCTACCTACCCACTTCTTGATCTGAGATCCTGTCACTGTCCCCATTTGAGAATACGAGGTCTAAGATTGCTCCCTCACGAGTGGTTCCAAAACTTGCTGTCTGAGGTATGCCACCTGTATGGAATAGAGAATGACCCTGCTCTTGGATGTGGCTACAGCAAAAGGTGCTCCAGTTAATATGTGGCATATTCAGGTCCCTCATCAACAGTATACTCCTTTTCTCTGCCATCATAAGGATGCCTTCTATCATATCCTTGTCTGTTCACTCCCTCTGACATGGGGGTCTGTATACAACCCCTGTGTGGATTGTGGTGCCTTTTCCAGTCTCTAAGGTGACCCTCTGTGCCTCCTCTCCTCCCCTCCCTGTTTACTCTTTTGTTTGAATGCATATTGTTTCTGAGAATAAAAACTTTATAAACAGCTGCCAATTAGCACAAATTTCCTGTCCCCTTTAAAAGTGTTGGACCTTCTTTTCAAACGTTCCACTAAAGATTTTAGGAACCCCGTTCAGTAAACAACAATAAAAAGAAAATTATATGAAACCTAATTGAAACTGTTGTCACTGTACCTCTTTATTGACACTGTATACTAATTCTTACTTCTGTTTTTGTCTGTACTTTGTTATTTTTGCAGATATGTTAACCCAGCTTGTTGTAACCATGTACCACCCTTATTCTTCGCTTATCTAGGCCTTGGCTGTTCTGAAAAAGGTCCTTCGTACCAGTGTACTTAACCTGGTCAAAAAAACTGAATAAGAAATAGCTGTATGCAAATGATGGATAAAAAAGTATAATTAAAAAATTAGAAGTAAAATGGATGTCCATCTTGAGACCCTGTGCTATTTCGACCATAGGTTTCGAGCAGAGCTCCGGAATCTTGGGAACTGACATCAGTTGCGGACCTTTCAGAACATTTGGATGCAGTGGGTGCACTATGTCATGAATAGCTGTCCAGAGTTTGCCCTATAATGATTGCTGTGCCAGATGGGAATGGGTGGGAATAGGAAGTCTGGGTGGCCACAGCACCTGCCTACTGTGAGAGATTCCAGTTAGCATTCGAGAGGAGAACTTTGTTTTTCTCTTTTTTTACCTAGTAGTTATCAGTTATTTTGGTATTCTTTTCACTGTTTTCAGGTAGAATTTATTTAGATTTAGTTTTCATGGGGTAAGTAGTCGGTGTTCTCTTTAGTTCGTTAGTCGAGGGGAAACTGACATTCTTCCTTTCAGTTTTTTACTTAGTTATTAGTTTAAATTGTACAGACTCTGGTATAGTTGGTTGTTTTGATTTAAAACTTTAACCAGGGTAACTCCTGGTTTTCTTTTTCGGTTAGTGTAACAAAAAAGCGTGTTCCCCTACCTAGATGACTGGCTGATAGTAGGCCATTCATATCAGCAAGTAACAGAGGCATTGACACTCACACAAGATACCCTTACGCTCACTGGGGTTCTTTTTAATATAAATCAAAGCCAGTATTCAAGTAACATAGTGTATGGTAGAATGTTGTTATGGATAGAAATCCATAACTGGAATGGAGTTGTTATACTGCAGTAGCTACGTCATCACAGCTGTTATGCTGCACTAGCTATGTCACTACTGCAGCATAACAACTTGGAATGCTGCCACACAGTTGCTTTCCTCAATCCAGTTAAGCTGGAAGTTGCTGTTTTTTTTTTTAAACTTGAACTTGCAGAAACATCTGCAGCACACTGTCAATTAAAAAAAGAAAACGTTAACATTTCTATTCTCTATTGTCTTCTCCAGCTGGTTTTGTGTGATTTTTCTATGCTGTGACTGCCCATACACTATATAATAAGATTGTGCATGAGCAGTCATACACAGACAAGGAAATTCTTGTATCTTGAGGTTCCCTTGGTAACAGAGTACCTCTCGAGCTGTGCTCTGGATGTCATCTGTTACCAAGGAAACCTCTCGATACAAGAATATCTTTGTTATGTATGACTGCTCATACACAATCCACTATATTGTCTGTAGCCAGGGCTCCAGGAGCAGCAGTGCTACCGAGGGAGTGACCGTAATGAGGGATTTGTTCAGCACACACAACAAACTGCGAGTATTGCTCAAGATGGGCAAAATGTGTCAAATCGGGATGGTGTGATGAACCAGATTAAGAATTTGTACGGGGTAAGTGCTGGACTTGAATTTACCTGCTTGTCCCAGGCACTTCAAAGAATAGGAACAAGGACAACCCTGGGGAGCCAGGTTCTTTTTCTTCAAACTGGAATCTTTTCTCCAGCCCCTAAAAGAAGCACCTTTAAAAATGAAGCAAGGGGAAGGGTCCCAGCAAGCTGACAATACCATTCCGAGTCATATGAAGAAGTCCTCTCTTCAGTCTTCTTTTGAACCTTCTGACAAGACCCTTCCAACTTGTATGGAGAAGTCACATCTTCCGTCTCTTCTTTTTTTTTGCACCTAAGGTGTGAAATATTATGGGGAGAGATTTTTCTCCATGGAAGATATGGACAATTTTGCTAGGAAGGTGATTTCTTAAGGTGACACGAAGGCTGAGTTTCTCTGGGGCATAGAAAAAGTCCCAGTTCTGTCTCCTAAGCTAATCTCTGGGGTCTGGGCTTACTTACTCATGGGCTGTATGTACTCCCTGGTGCAGATGGGAAGGCAGGAATTTGATCTCTGCAACAGGGGACATCCAGCCCTCCACTTCCTGTTTCCCTCAGTTCACTTCCTGCCTTCATACTGGCAGGTACTCTGCAAGCAGAGCTCTGTCACCACGTATCAGAGCTGAAGACAGCAGCAGACTATAAGTCAGACTATTTCATTATTATTCTGAATTTCTGAGAAGTTGCAGCTCTGTTACAGCGCTCCTGTGTGGGTTCCAGTCTCAGATTTGCAAGCTGCACAAACTGGCCCCACTTCCCCACAACATTTTTTCCCATGATTTTGGGCTGAGAAGAGCGGTGGAACACATTCTCTGGAATCCTTCTTCTGCTGCCTTTTTCGGTGAGTGGGGGAAGAAAAACCGCACCAGAGTGCTTCAAAAGGAGCTATCTCATTGCTGACAGCAGCTCCGTGGGTGTTCTGCTGCTCGTCGATGGTGGGCCTGCAGTGCTAGCACATCTGCTAGTCAGTGTTCACTGCTTTGTCATCAGCGAGTGCTGCAGGGCAAAAGGAGCACTAATCTGGACCACCGTGTCCACCTCAGCGTTGTGCAGGCTGTCCCTCCACCCCACCCCACAGCAACTTGAGGGACAACATATAAAGATAGGGGACTAAGTGGAATTTATAGAATTTAATAAAATCCCAGAAGATAAAGAATTTAACAAAAATTACTGATTTACAGCAAAGGAAAAAGGGGAGCAGGTCAGTAATGTGCCCTTAATGGGCCAGCATCAGCAATTCATCACAGCTTCAACAGCATAAAATTGGGAAACCTTGGGGGGGAGGGGGGTTACGCTGAGTAAAAGGAGAGTGGGGCCATTTGGTGTCATGTCCTCGGACAAACCTTCCAGGGGCAGAAAATGCCAGTACCGCAAGTCTCTGCTACTAATCGCCTTCGCTGGGTCACTTTGCCTAATATGTGAGAAGGCAGCGTCCGCGAATGGGAAAGACTTTACGGAGGCAGCCCTTTCCTCTGCTCAGATTGATAGCCAAGAGAGGGCTGAGTGAGCAGCAACCACCAGGCCTGAAAGCGGCAGGTGGCCACAGACCTCATAGATAAATAGGGCCTTTGCTCTGGACCCTGTAGGCTTCGACTGGCCAGGGTCACCAGATGTGAGACCTCACAAGAAGGCAAAAGGAAAAAGGACCCCGTCCCCGTCCTCATCTGAAGAGGGGCAGTTGTCCTCACATCATTATGATAAAAAGAAAAAATCATGATACAGTAACAGATCTTCGAAGGAGGATAAGCATTCCTCGCGCCACAGGGGAAAGAAAATATCTCGTTCTCAAAGTAGATCTGGGGGTACTCATAAGGGAAAGCGTCACAGGGAATGTTCCCTGGACTCCTCAGACTCCAGTTCATCTCTCAATGAGGGAGAGCTAGTGGGCTCATCATCGGACTCTGATGACTCCCCATCCAGAAACTTTGACCTGGAGGACCTAGATTGTTTCATAAAAAAGGTCATATCCAAGATGCACCTAGGATCTTCCCAGGTGGCTCCCTCCCAGCCGAAACAGGCATTTTGCCTGGCGTCTGTCTCCAAACTGGCCAGTGCCTTCCCTGTCCCTCCTGCCATAGAGGACTTGCTAAAGGAGGAATGGCAAGGTCCAGAACGCTCATATCCAGTGCCCCGGCGGATCTCTAAGCTTCTGAAATTTGACAAGAAGCAATCCGAAAAGTGATTAGACTAGCCCAGAATCGACTCTCTGATTTCAAACCTAACCAAGAAGACGGTCATCCCAGGCGAAGGAGGGACATTGCTCAGGGACCTGGTAGACAGGAAAGTGGATGCTTCGCTGATGCAGGCCTTCTAAGCATCGGCAACGTCTCTCAAGGAGGCAGCCGCAAATCTTTTTTCGGCCAGAGCCACCCTGTCATGGGCCTCTGATTTAGCCTTTCAGTTTGCTGAGGACCCAAAGGAGACATCACCTAGTAGTCATCAGCTGCAGTTAATGGGATTAGCTTTGGCTTATGCAGCAGATTTGTCTGAGGAGGCAGTCAGGTGCCATGTTCTATCAAACCTCGGCTCGCCATGACCTCTGGCTTCGGGCCTGGCAAGCAGACGCCTCTTCGAAGAGCCATTTGGTGAACGCACCCTGTGAAAGTAATCTCCTGTTTGGTTCAGCCCTGAAGGAGGTGGTGAAGTAATCCAGGGAAATGGCTAAGGTGCACATGCCCCAGTCTAGGGGCAGGGGAAAATCATGGTCCTCAGGCACCAGATGCAATTTTCGTGACCGAGATTACAACAAGGGTAAAAACTCTTAATTTCTGGGAAGGGGAAGAACATGGTTCTCCTCACGTAACCAGCATAACTTCAGAGGGGGTGGAGCTGGTGGTGGTGGTGGTGGCACCAGAGACACCGGGAACAGCAACAAGAAGTCAAAATGAAGCCATCTGGGCCCATCCTAGAGTAGGCGTCAGACTTTCAAATTTTCTCGAGGAATGGGTCCAGACCATGTTGGACAGATGAGTCGTAGACATCATCAGCAAGGGTTACCTGATAGAATTAGAATCCAAGCCCCTGCTGCCTCATGTGGTGCCCTCCCCTATCTCAGGCAGCCCATCCAAAAGAGAGATGTTATAGGCCGTTAGACCTTTTGCAAGCAGGGGCTGTCGAGCAAGTTCCTCCCACAGAGATCAGTCAGGAGGGGTCTACTCCCTATTCTTCATTGTGCCAAAATGCACAGGGGGGTTCAGGCCAGTCCTAAACCTCAAATTCCTGTATCCTTTTTTTCTTTTTTTTAAATTTTAAGTTTATTGATAGTTTGCAGGTACCTTAATACATTAGTCAGGTGAATTGACAAAAACTGTAGTTGCCACGTGAATGTGTTGCTAAGTAGTACACTAGGTTTTAAACTTATTTTGCCAAGGTGTTAAAAATTCCATGAGGTTTCATTCGGTCTTCAGGATAGTATGTTAAAAGAAGGAGGATTTATTTTTCTAAGTCAATTTTTGATAGGAAATACCCTGCCCACTCCTATCCCTCTGCTCCCTTCCAAATCTTCCACCTAGTCCATCTTTGGTTGTAGAGCTCGGCCCATTGATTTATTTTAAAGGTGAGTTCCTCTAGCTTAAATGTGCTCTGGACCACTAATATCCAGTCTTGCTTCTTAGGGGATATGGGATTGAGCCAAAATCTGGTAATGGCCTTATGGGCTGCAGTTATGAGAATCGCCCAAAGGTACATAGAGTCAGGCTCCTCATGCCCACTGGTGGAACTCCCAGTACTGTTTCCGTCCACCCAAGCGGAAGGTCTAGGGAAAGGATCTCTCCCAGAGCTTTAGTGACCTCTGACCAGTATGTCTGGAGTTTCGGGCATGCCCCAAAAATAAGGAGATAGTCTGCCACCTCTTCCCCACAAGCCCTCCAACACTGAGCTGGGTTTTCCGGATTCCTTTTATTTAGTGTTTTGGGGGTGAGAAAGAATCGGACCCTGACCTTCCAGGCAAATTCTTGCCAAAGAGGGGGCCGGGTCGTCCTCTTACTGTATCATTTTTTTCACAGCAGACCCTTTGAGATGGAAACCTTGTCATCAATCATCAGGGAGTTTCAACAAGGAGATTTTCTAGCGTCCATCGATCTGCAAGATGCCTATTTGCATATTCCTATTCAGGAACTACACAGGCAGTATGTCTGGTTCAAGGTGAGGGAGCAGCACTTCAAATTCAAAACTCTGCCATTCGAGCTTTCTTCAGCCCCAAAGCCCCAAGGCCATTCTCAGAGGTACTAGTAGCGGCCATAGCTCACCTTCAGAACCGAGGGATACAACTTTTCCTTTACTTGGATGATATTCTCATCAAAGCCCCTGCAGCTAGTAGTCTGGTGCCTCTCATCAACTGGAGATAGAGTTCCCTAACTCTGAGCCAGACCTCGAACCACCTGAGGGCAGACTTCATGACACAAGCCAACAAGGTCTTTCCCCCAGAAAGGAAATTCAGGGACCTGCTGAAGCTCATCAAGAAGTTTCACACAGCTCCTCAGCTGCCTGCTCAATCTTTCATTAAACTAATTGGGACTCTGATATCACTGGCGGATTCAGTCCCTTGGGATCTAGTCCACATGCGGCCCATCAAGCCCATTTGCTATGGTCCCAGTTCATACACAGCCTGCTCCAGCTCATCCTGATTTCTCAGCATATAAAAACCTCCCTCCAGTGGTAGACTCAGAGGACAAACGTCATGAGGGGTCGCAAGTTGGGCCATCCACACCAAATTCGAATTTTGACCGATGCAAGTCTCAGAAGCTGGGGGGCTCATTTACATCAGCTGTCAGCACAAGGCAAGTGGTTGCTGGTAGAAACAAGCTACAGTATAAATGTCCTCGAGATGAGAGCAGTAAGCCTTGCCCTAATACACTTTGAACAGCAAGTCCTCAATCAGAACGTGCTGATTCTAACAGGCAGTTGGACAACAATGGCTTATATCAACCATCAGGGAGGCACAAGAACTCAAAAATGCTATGGGGAGTCCCTTCTTTTTCAGTGAGCTGTGCTCCACCTGGCATGCATAAGAGCGGTGTATATTCCAGAACAGGAAAATGTCACAGCAGTCTGGCTCAGTCGCAAGGATGTTCGACCAGAGGAATGGGAACTGAAGGATAGTGCCTTCCACATCATAACAAAGCAGTGGGGCAATCCTCAGATAGATCTTTTCGCCTGTTGGAGAAACTCCAGGGTAAAGCAATTCTGCTCCCTGGCTCAGAACGCCTGTTCCCTAGACTGGGGACAGTTCGGTCTCCTGTATGCCTTTCCTCCAATACCGCTTCTGTCTAGAGTTCTTCACAAAGTGGCTCTGGACAGGGCAGAAATGATTCTAGTCTGTCACTGATAGCCTCGCTGTCCATGGTTCCCACCTCTCATTCATCTGTCAAAGCGACCACCTATAACCTTCCAGATGAGCCCGGACCTTTCCATTAGGGTCTGGTTCGGCATCCAATTTGAACAACCTGTTCCTCTTGGCTTGGAGATTGAGTGGAAAACTTTCAAAGAGCTAAGCTACACAGTTCCTGTTATTGAAATGATGGTGAACTCCTGCTGCCCCCTTCCTCTAAAGTGTATTATATAATCTGGAGGAAATTCTTTTTCTGGCTTCAATCCAAATGTATACAGGACCGTGCAATATCATTACCTGTGCTTTTGCAGTTTCTTCAAGAGGGGCTTGACAAAGGACTGCAATCAGCCACCTTACGAGTTCAGGTTTCGAGGGATGCTGTTGTTGGTGGATTCAGGGAATCATTGGGCCCACATTCCCATGTCAGAAGGTTTCTAAGGGCAGCAACATTAAAATGCCCTCCAGTTAAGCCAACAGTACCACCTTGGAGACTTAATCTATTTCTTAAGGCTTTGACCAAAGCTCCTTTTGAGCCTCTTAAGGAGACATCCCTCATGCATCTTACAATGAAGGTTGCTTTTCTCATAGCTATTACTTCAACCAGGAGAATCAGCGAACTGGGAGCATTGTCCACCAAAGAGCCATACACTGTTTTTCATCAGGACTCTGTGGTGCTCCAAACAGATCCAGGTTTTTTGCCAAAAGTTATGTCTCCCTTCCATGGCAACCAAGAGTTAATTCTACTTTCCTTCTGCTAACACCCCAGAAGTGAAAAGGAAAGGGAATTTCACATGCTAGTCCCAAGAAGAGCGATGAAAATGTGTATTAAGAGAATGGAGGCTAGTCTCAAAACTACAAGCTTGTTCCTTTTAACTGCAGGTCAAAATATGGGTAAAAAAGCTTCAAAAGACACTCTAGCCAGATTGATTTGATCTGTCATCACCATGGCTTATGATCAGGCTGGAGTAACTTTACCTGGCCCAGTGAGAGCCCATTCCACCAGAGCTGTGGCCTCTGTCTGTGAGCGTCAGAGAAGCATCTCCAGCAGACCTATGCAGGGAGGCCACATGGTTATCCATTGACACGTTTACAAAATTTTACAGAATATATGTGATATCCTCGACGGAGGCACCTTTTGGCTGCCGAGTGCTTAGAAACTTGAAGTTGACGGCAGATAAGGACCGCAAGGCCCATCCAGTCTGCCCATTTCTTTTTCTACCTTATGAATGTGCCATCAGCCTTTGCTCTGTCAATGGCCTATCTAATCCTGCTCATCTGTATTGTTCCCTTATGCCTATCCCATGCCTGTATGAAGCCCTGCACTGTATTCTTATCCACCACTTCCTGAGGTAGGCCGTTCCATGCATCCACCACCCTCTCTGTGAAAAAGAACTTCCTCACAGTACCCTTTAATCGGCTTCCCTCTAATCTCATGCTGTATTCTGTTGTCCTGCTTCATGCGGTGGTAGACCCCTAAAGACCGTTGACATTATTCCCACCCGGGACATCTGGATGTACTGCTTTTGTATATCCCATGAGTAAGGAAGCCCAGAGACCAGCTTAGGAGAGAGAAATCGAAATTTAAATACCTGTAAATTTTCTTTCTCTGATGGCTGGTCTCCGAGGCTTCAGCTTCCTTCCCAGAATGTACATAGTTGGCTGGCCACCTGGCCATGTATGCCTTGATTTTCTTGTTTTTTTGTTTCCAAGTTTATGTAGTATTGTCACATTTGGACTGCGTTTGGAGGAATTGATGGAAACGGGAAGTGGAGGGCTGGATATCCCCTGCTGCAGAGATCAAATTCTTGCCTTCCCATCTGCATCAGGAGGTACAGCCCATGAGTAAGGAAGCCTGGAGACCAGCCATCAGAGAAAGAAAATTTACAGGTATTTTAATTTTGATTTCTCTCTCTTCCTGCCACCTGGGAGGTGGCTATAGACCAGGAATGGAAGTCTGCTGAAATTTATAGGCTGAACGCAGTGTTTTGATAAGCTGTATTCTGTCATAGTTGACTCTGAAAAGGCTGTGCAGTCCCCAAGGTGGATACACTTTTTTTTCCTTCAGATACCACTCTCTATGCTGAGGGTACTTTTACGTTTTAAGGACCCAGTTGATAAATGCTTAGAGGACATCCCTAAGAACTGTGAAATTCTTACGCTGCTAGGACAGATGGCCATCTTAGGTGCATTGATGACTTGAGCGTCTTTGAGCTGGTTCAGGGAAGCCTTATGTTTGCATTGCAGGAGAAAGGGAAGAAACAATTGTTGCATCAAGACATTGAAAAGAGGACCACTGTGGTGGCTATGGCAGCAGATTTCTCGCTGACACCTGCAACAGTGCCATTACGATGGGAGCTAAGGAATCGTGGTTGATGTGGTTTCCTGAAAATCCTTATAGCTAAAGCAGTGGTGGGCAGAGCAACAATCGAATGCTGTCTTCCTTCAGACACAATTTGATGGCAGACAATTGGTAAGAGTGTAGCCAGTAATTGAATCTGCAGAGATCCAGCAGATCAGAACACTAGGGCCAAGGACTAATAAATTGTGATACAACACGTTTCAGCTGTTTCACAACAAGAATGTGGCTTTCAAACAACATGAAGTCTTGCTGTATTCTGACTAATTGCAGTGATCTCCAACCTTTGAACTGCCCTGGAGAGGAAAGAGTTAACTTTCCATGCAAGGCATGGAACACTGAGCTCGAGCTCGGTTGAGCCTCTGTCTACTGTGGTTTGAACCCCAACCACCAGATTCTTTACTCCGCCTCACTGAACAGTCGCTCTGGAGATTTCTCCTTCGCTCGATTCAAAAAAGTCGGTTAAAGTGTCGTTTTTTTCTCTTGGTTTCAACCAAATTTCTACAATCTAACCTGTCAGTTAAGTCTCTGTCTGTGGTACCGTGAGTACCAGATAGATGTCTTATTAGTTTTCTGTGTGGAACTTGTAAACATCGGATCAGTTCGGTTTGAACCGATCAGGTTTGTGAAAAATTTTTCTGATTTATTAGTGTGTGGTAACCGGTCCATATCGGTTCTAAAAACGCTAATTACGTTTTTCCAGGGCCCGAATAAGGTCAGGAACCGATAGGGGTGTCTTGCCTGGCTTGATTGCTGCCAAGAAAGGGTAAGTTTGGTTAGACTGGCCATGTCTGAGAAACCAAAGGAAAAAACAGGCCCACTGGGTTTCAACACTGTAGTGTGCGTGGGGAAGCCTTTGCTAAGGCTGATCCCCACACCACCTGTGTTTATTGTCTGGGGTTTGACCACCTCGATTCAGACTGCCAGATTTGCAAAAGTTTTCCCAAAGCTACCCTGGATAAGAGAGTAGGTAGACTGAGGGAAAGGGAGGCCGAGAAGTCCGCTGACCCGGATGGCCAGCCCGGTTCGGTTCCGACCGAACCAGAAGGAGTGCCCTCTGACCAGGGCGAGACTTCTTCGGGCAAAAGGAGAACTGACTCTGAGGAGTCGGTTTCGGTTAAAAGAAAATGAAGGGATAAGTCAACCGGTTCAGATCCACAGGTTCTTTCTCCGACTGCTGATGAAATAGCCAAAGCGATAAGGATTGTTCAGTCGCTAACTTCGGTTCCGACTGAACAAGCACCATCAGTTAGCGGCTCGGTTCGGTCGGTTCCGGATTATAATTCAGAAGAATTTTATGAACCAGAGGAGGAGGAGGGGAGAGTATGAAGATAGTGATGATGATTATGAAAGTCTGGATGTGCCCATTGACCCGGACATCTCCCCAGACAGACCTTCAGGTGTTTCTCCTCCTAGGCTTTCTGAGTCCCCTTCCCACTTTATGTTTTATAAAAAAGTGGCTGAAACCCTCCAGCTTCCTATGGAAGAAGCAGTGGAGGATCAAGAGGAGCCTGATTACGTTGAGATGATGGACATCCCAGAGTCCAGGAGATTGTCTATTCCCCTCCATAAGTCTTTTGGGAAACAGACATTTAAAATTCTAAAAACTCCTAATTCCATACCTCCTGTGGACAGAAGAATGGACAAGAGGTGTACTCTTTCAGGCTCAGATACGGAGTTCCTTTCCCAGCAATGCAGCCATGTTGGGGTAGTGCAGGCTGCTGCCTGTGATAAGGCAAATATACCCTTGGCTTCACACCCCCCAGATAAGGACTCCAGGAGGATTGATGCCATGGCAAATAAACGGTACATGGCAGCATCTTTGGGACTCGGGCAGGCTAATTATATGGCCTACACAGCTAGATACCAAAAATCCAGGTGGGACACTGTGCTGGCTGTAGCTAAACAGGTCTCTGACCAGCTTGCCAAGGAGCTGGAGCGGGTGGCTGCAGATGGGATTGAGGTATCCAAGTTGCAATTTCATGCTGCTGTGGACTCCAGTGATGTTTCATGTAGAGTCCTGGCTACATCTGTGGCCCCTTGAAGGATGGCTTGGCTCAGATGTACTAGCCTGTCACAGGATACCCAGACTAAGGCCATGGATTTTCCTGTCATTGGTAATTCTCTGTTTGGGGAGCAGACAGAGAACTACGTGAAGAAAATGGATGAGTACAGGACCACCTACAGGAGTGCTCAGGCCAAAGAAAGGCAAGCCACTCCCCAGAGGCAGCATTCCAGGGGCAGGGGCAGGCCTTTTCATAGGCCTTTTTACCAAGCCCAGGCCTCCTCTTCTGCCTTTGCTCAGAGGGGGTTCTTTAGAGGGAGAGGCAGACTGGGTATGAGCAGGCCTGCTCCCACTCCTCAGCCTAAAGCCCCTGCCAAGCAGACACCCTAATGGGTCTGCCTGGGCCGATTCTCCACTACCTGTAGGGGGCAGGCTGGCTTACTTTGTCCATTACTGGAAGTCTTTAACATCAGACAAGTGGGTCCTGGAACTAGTAAGCCAGGGACTGGTTCCTAGCTTCAGAAAATTCCCCAGGATGAGAACTAGATCCTTTCCACCTGCAAATCCTTCAGAGGCCCTTGCCCTAGAGGCAGAGGTCTCTTCCCTCTTGGCTCTCAGAGCCATAGAAAGGGTTCCACCCTTACACAGGGGAAAATGATTGTACTCCAGGTACTTCCTAACCCCCAAAAAGACAGGAGAATGGCGGCCCATCCTGGATCTAAGATATTTAAACAAGCACCTTTTAAAGCCAAAATTCAAAATAGTGACTCTGGGAATAATTCTGCCCTCTCTAAGGCTAGGGGACTGGCTAGTGTCCCTGGACCTCAAGGATGCCTGTTTTCACATTCCCATCAGGTGCTCCCACAGAAAGTACCTCAGGTTCAAGTTGCCCTCAGGCCACTATCAATTCAGAGCAATGCCCTTTGGCCTAACATCAGCCCTAAGGGTGTTCACAAAATGCCTGGCAGTAGTGGTTGATTTCCTAAGGAGAAAAAATATCTCCATCTTTCCATACCTGGACGACTGGCTCATAGTGTGTCAGTCTCCAGACCAAGTCAAGTCACATCTCCAGATAACTCAGCAATTGCTCACTTCCTTAGGGTTCCTCCTAAATCTCTCAAAGTCAATTCTGGAGCCAGTACAGCTCCTCACCTTTATAGGGGCAGAACTGGATACAATAAGGGCAAGAGCCTTCCTTCCCCTGGACAGGGCCAAGGACCCTTATGAAACTGGCCTGTTCTTGCACCCTTCAGGTGTCTCGACCAGCAAGGCATTTTCTGCAGCTCCTGGGCCACATGGCAGTCTCTACGGCAGTGGTCCAGGGAGCAAGGTTTCACATGAGGGACATTCAGTTCCACTCAAGAGCCTTCTGGTCCCAGAGAAAGGATTCTCTGACCAAACTAGTCCCAGTGACTCGAACCCTGATCCAGGCTTTGTAGTGGTGGCAGGATCAGGACAATCTAAGGCAAGGAGTTCCTTTTGTCACTTAATCTTATTCTCTAATCCTTACCACAGATGCCTCCCTCTTGGGTTGGGGAGCCGACTTGGGGGATCTGACCACCCAAGGGCTGTGGTCACCTCAAGAATCTCTGCTTCACATCAGTCTCTTGGAACTCAGAGCAGTGTTTCTGGCACTGCAAGTTTTTTCCAAGTCTGGTCAGAACAAAATAGTCCAGATCAGAACAGACAATATCACCACAATGTGGTACATCAACAAGCAAGGGGGCACTCTGTCTACGGCCTTGTGCACGGAAGCAATGAAGTTGTGGTCTCTGGCCTATTCCCTGAAAACCTCTCTGATAGCAGTTCACCTCCCAGGGAAGGACAATGTCCTGGCAGATGCTCTCAGCAGGCTATCTCAGGGCCATCACGAATGGTCCCTAGATCCCCTAGTTTTGAAGGTGATTTTCTGCAGATGGGGCACTCCACAGATAGATCTTTTTGCAGCCCCAGACAATTACCAACTCCCTCTTTTTTGCTGCAGACCTTCAGTATTGGGTTCATTCCCCCTGGATGCTCTAGTTCTCGATTAGGAAGGGATGTTTTTGTATGTTTCCCCCCTTCCCTCTCCTGTTCAAGGTACTAGACAAAATCAGGTCTCAACCTTGCAAAGTGATTCTGATTGCTCCAGACTGGGCCAGACAGCCCTGGTACCCACTGTTGCTGTCCTTAGCAGTCCACCTTCCCTAGGAATTACAACCTGTTGACATCCTCTCAGGGAGGTTTGGTACCCGAATCTCAAATCTCTCAATCTCAAGGCCTGGCTCTTGAAGAGTTAGAGTTTGCTGATCTGTATCTCTCTCAAGGTGTTCTGGATATTCTAAAGGCTTCTCGAAAGCCTTCCACCAGAAAGACTTACAATTCCAAATGGAAAAGGTTCACTATTTGGTGCTCTGGTAAGCATATTTCTCCAGAGTCTGCTGGGTTTCCTGCAGTTCTGGACTATATGGTTCATCTCAATAGCTTGGGGCTCAGACCAGCTACTCTCAAAGTACATTTAGCAGCTGTTTCTGCTTTTTTTTGTCAGTAGGCAAGCCCTCTTCTCTTTCAGCTCATCTTGTATTTTGTAAATTCTTCAAGGGATTGCTGCACACCAATCCTCCATTCAGGGATCGTGCTTCTGCTTGGGACCTAAATGTTTGCATTGCTCAGCTTATGCAACTCCCTTTTGAGCCTTTGTCCTCAGCAGCGCTTAAGTACTTGACTTGGAAAACTGTGTTCTTGGTAGCCATTACTTCTGCCAGACGCATCAGTGAGTTACAGGCCCTGTCAGTGGAGCCTGATTTTATCTCTCTTCATAGAGATAAGGTGGTCCTAAGAACTAATAGGAAGTTTTTTGCCCAAGGTGGTCTCAGATTTCCACCTTAACCAGTTTGTCTCTTCCTGTTTTCTTCACTGACCATTCCTTCTCTGGAGAGAGGAGGCTGCACAGCCTGGACGTTGAAAAGGGCCCTTAGCTACTACATAGAGCGCACCAAAGGTCACAGGTTTGACTCTCTCCAATTGTTCCTCAATTATGGTGAGGTTGGTAAGGGAAAACCTGCCACTAAAAGATGTATTGCCAGGTGGATTGTCTCTTGTATACAATTCTGCTATGAAAAATTGGCTAGGACTCCATCCTCAGGCCTGAGGGCTCACTCTACTAGAGGTACAGCTGCTTCCCTGGCTGCTGCCAGGGATATTCCTATCTTAGAGATATGTCAAGCAGCCACCTGGAAAACAGTCCATACTTTTACCAAGCATTACTCTCTGGATATCCAGGCTAGGAGTGATGCTCGGTTTGGCACAGCAGTACTTCAGAGCCTGTTCCCAAAGTAGTTTCTGTCCCTCCTCCATGGAGGTACTGCTTGGTAGTCTGCAATTAGTCAGAATACAGCAAGACTTCATGTTGTTTGAAGAAAAAATTACTCACCTTAGTAATGTTGTTTCTTCTAATGGAGTCTGCTGTCTGTTTCTCTTCCTCCTCCTCTCAGAACCTGGTTTTGGGATGTGGGTAGGCAGGAGCAGTGTTGGCACCCTAGAGGTGCCTCCTTTTCTCACCCTCTTTACTTTTTGGGTGTGTGTTGTGTTTTGTTTTTTGGGTTTCCTGACTTGAGTCTTTGCTTTGAAACCAAAAAACCCTTTTTATTGAATTTAGTTGGCAGTTGGCTAGTGTGAGTTTACAGTTTCCACACAGGACGCCCAGTGAGTATAGCTCGTAAAGATCTGGCGATTGGGGTTCAAACAACAGCAAACAGAGGCTCAACCGAGCTCGAGCTCAGCGTTTCATGCCTTGCATGGAAAGTTAACTCTTTCCTCTCCGAGGTAGTTCAAAGGTTGGAGATGACTGCAATTAGTCAGAATACAGCAAGACTCCATTAGAAGAAACAACATTACTAAAATGAGTAATTTTTTCTTAGAGGACCTAGGTCATCAAACTGTAGAAACATGAATCGTTTAGTTCATCTCTGTTTGACTTAACATTATAAAAATAAACAGAATATACAGAACAGAGCAAAACCACACAAACGTGGCTTGTACAGTGTGACAGTGAATACACATACTTTTGCATACAACTGTTATACTTGAATTAAAATATATCATGTTTAATCACTTACAGATTCATAAGTGCTGCATGTTGAATACAAAATTTCAGTTTCCTACAAATATCAATAAATGTGACGAAGCTGAAAGACCGTAAGTGATAGGACACGACAGGGTGTGCATTATTGGATTTTAATACGTGTCTCAGGATGTAGTAAGGCTCGAGGGCGGAGGCCGAGTGCTCTTATGCCCATGGGAAGTGCATTAAAATTCTATGGTGCATACCCTAGAGGGGCTTATTACACTTCTAAAATGGCTTTAAGCAGGATATTAAATAAGCTGAAAAAATTGATTAGCACTTTTATGTGTGAAAGTGCTAATCAGCTGTAAAAATGCATAGCACTTATCACAGAATGGTTAGCAAAATTTAAAAATATAATTAATTGTATAAATTTTGTCCATTGTGCCATAGACTCACTGAAAAAATGGTTAGCAGTGTACTGCTATGCATTTTTGGAAATGGTTAGCATTACCCCCTGTTTTGCGTAGTGTTTTCGTATGCTATCTCAGCTGTTTAAAACCTTGCTTGAAGTAGTTTATCTTGGGAGGAAAGTGAGGTTTGGCACTTGACACTGCGTCTATAGAGAATTAATGCACGGTCATCTGATGTGCTTCAGCCTGTCATGTATGTTGATTTTCCAGTGCCATTTTATAAATATTTATAAA
Source organism: Neoceratodus forsteri (assembly GCA_016271365.2). NCBI lineage: Eukaryota > Metazoa > Chordata > Ceratodontiformes > Ceratodontidae > Neoceratodus > Neoceratodus forsteri. The sequence goes on from CM057456.1 coordinate 1,732,230,088, forward strand.
GTATGCAGTCATGTAGTCAGGTTGCACACCACAAAAGGTTCCGGCCTGGCTACCTACATTCCTTAATACATGGAGATACTTGAATTCCTGAAATCTATATACCCCTTTGGGATGGTGCAAAGAATATACTTGGCTTAAAATACAAAATTTCATGTTGTAGCCAAATCCAAATAAGACAGTCTAGATTGAAAACAAAATGAAAATGGGCATTAGAAATTAATAAAAAAAAGATGGGCCTGTAATTTTATGACATCCTTATCAGTCACAGATTTCTCTGTCTTTACCAGCAGCTCATGCTTTAGATATTGCAAATATCTGTATCTGTATTTATTTATGCAATATGTGTGGACATAAATGGAGTAAGATATATCCCTTTATCTGGGTAAATATGTGCATAAAATATAGAATAAAACATGAAAAAAAGTGGCTTATTGAGATTTTATGCACCTCCGATGTGTGTGATGTCTGATAAACCCCGAGGGCAAAGTCAGAGGGGTTTATATGGGCATCACACACCGAGGGGGTGCATAAAATTCCCAGAGAACCACTCTTCTCCATGTTTTATTTTTTTTATATTTACTGGGTTTTGGTTTAACTTGTCTTTTTTGTCATTTTACGAGGGTAACTGTTACTACAGACAAGCTTGTCTAGCACTGAGTGACCAATTGTTTAGTGCTTGTGAACGTCCAGTGCGAGGACAGCTTGTTCAGCGTTTTTTCTAGTGACACTGCGGTACTCTTCTGCCCATGGTTTACAGAGCTCCATAAACCACATATGTTGTTTATGGAGTTCCGTAAACCACATATGTGGTTTATGGAGCTGTTGAGCACTCGCTGGCAGTGGTTTATAACCACCACCCAGTAAATATTGTAGAATCTTGCATTTATGTACACAGTTACTAAATCACCATCCATTTATGTACACCATCCTTGCATCCACTCCCTACCAGAACTACATTCACACATTTTCACTTTCCGTTTCTCACACACACACACACCCACACACACACACGCGTACACACTGGCTCACTCATTCACTCTCTCACACTGTCACTCAATCACTTACACACACACGGTCTCTAGCATCCTCTACAGTAGTTGCCCCGTCCTAAAGTAATGAAACCAGTTCACAAATCACTGTTCTCCACCCCATTATGCTTTTAATGCTAGGGCAACTCCCATCAACCCTAATCCTGTGTATGTCTACTGTTGTCAGTGACACTGCAGCCCACCTTACCTGGTGTTCCTTCCTGGCTTATCTCCCGTGGGCGAGGCCTCCGGAGCCTTCCCCCTTATCCCTTTGGATGCCACGTTTGGTGTCCAGGTAGGCAGCCCCTGGTCAGCTATGCGGTGGTGGTGACGCAAGGTGGGCGGCATCAAGCTCGTCTGGTGAGGGTTTTCCCCAGGAATTGTAGGAGGCGTGGCGTGCAGATTGCACTGCGGTGTGAACACGCCATGCATCCAGCACGCCTAGTCCACTAGCTGTAGCTGGGTCGCCGATGGCAGGATGTCCTGTGGTCACCCCGGAGCCCTGAACTGCAGACACTACCCCCTGCCCCCCCCGGGAGGTGGAGAGTGTGCAAGGGCAGCTCAGTCCATGCTGGCCCTCTCGCAAATCCGATCCTTTCGTGGGTTACCAGCGTTGCAAGCAGAAACTCTACCATGCCGGCCTCAGATCACTCTTTTGTATATTAAACCTCTCCCCAGCGTCAGTCTCCGTTACCCATTCCATCTCTTCTCTGCGATCATCTGCACTTACCTCACTGCTTATATTCCTTTGTACTTCGCCCATCTCTGCTTATCTTCTGACCCCTGCTTCTCACTGTACACTTGCTCAACTGGCCAGTGCCCCTTTTGAAAAATCCTCATGTCTCTCCCTTTATTTCTGCTCCATATATTAGACCTGAAACTGCAACCTCATCCACCCAGCTAACACCATCCCAGTTCAGAATCCTTCTTTGTTTTAATTAAAAACACAGCCACCCCCTCCAGCGGCTGTGATGACCATCCACCTCTCTCGGCCTGCCAGCACTCACAGAATACTGACTCTGCTCCCCCCAGTGGCACTTCCAGAACAACTGACTGCCGCTCCGTTCTCCCCAATTCTGTCCTCCAGCATTCACAGAATACTCTTTCCCTTCCCCCCAATGGCACTTGCCCCCCCACATAGTTGGTAAAGACACTGAATCTGCCTTTCCAAACGTTTCCCCCATCTCTAACTGTACCTACACAGGTCTTTTTTTTTGTCCAGTTCTTTATAATGGCTGTACTTTTCACCCTGAGCTGCTTTCTCCCAAGAAAAGTGGCACAGCGAACTAACCCCAGCTTCATTTCTTTTCCTGTCTCCATGACAGGCATGGGGAACAAAGTTAGTAACTGCCACTCCCTCTGCTGCCCTCTAACAAAACTGCACTGCAACAGCTGGTTCAGCTGCACCTGTGCTCTGCTCACCCCACCAACACCAACAAAACCATGGGAGAAACAATACAAACAAAACAATTGTTTTAACTTTTTATTATTATAAAAACACAACTGTGGCACTAATCAAGCACATGTCTACTGAAAATCCAAGCACAGGATATCTTCGCTAAATGGCGCCACTAAATTTTTTTTTTTTTTTGTTTTACAGATAATTCACAGAACATCCTCCAAACCAGTAAAAACACATGTCAGGGTATCAGCAGCATCAGGACTTTAAAGCATCCCTAGAACCACTTAGGAACCCTCACGGTTAAGCGGAGGTAGCAGTGGCAAATCACCAGTCTGAATGTACTATCCTAAATGGTGCTTGCTGCATAAATGAAATATGTAGAGGGGACCTTGTGGGGTAAATGATTTATCTACACTTGTGCTGTTTGACCTTGGACACCTCACTCGTGGCTTATGCCACTTGTGAGGTTACTGGAGGTTCAAACAGCACTTGTCTAGATAAATAATTTATCCCATGGGTCCCCTCTGCATATCCCTTATATATAGCATCTATAAATTCTGTGTTACCCATTAAGTTCTTTCTTTAAATCAAAACTTTTTTTGTGTTTTTTCAACATCAGTTAGAAAACATGCAAAGTTACGAAATAGAAGAGAATCACAGCAGTGGAATAAAATGTCTAATTGTTGCACATGGCTCAGTTTTGAGTTTGCCATATAGCTTCCTAATCATTTCTTTCTTTAGATATCGTACCTGGGACAGTGCAAAACTGTGTATGTTATTCAAACAACATGAAGTCTTGCTGTATTCTGACTACTGCAGTTAGCTCCAGCCTTTAAACTGCCCCGGAGAACAAAGGGCTAACTTTCTATGCAGAACATAGAATGCTGAGCTCGAGCTTGGTTGAGGTCTCTGTCTGGAGCCCTTTGAAATCCAACGTCAGATTCTTTACTCCGCCTCACTGAACAGTTGCTCCAGAGATTTCTTCTTCAGCTTGGTTCGAAAGTCTGTTAAAGTCTCGGTTAAGTTCTCTGTTTTTACCAACTTTATTTCTGCATAGTCGGTTCATTCTCTGTCTCTGGTACAGTGAGTACTAGATAGGTTTTGTTCTGATTTCTGTGTGGAAATTGTAAAGTGTTAGATCGGTTTGGCTGAACCGATCATTTGTATTGGATCCTTGTGTTTTACTTAGAGTGTGGTTACCGGTTCTTATCGGTTCTAAAAAAAAGAACGTGTTTTGAACAGTTTTTCCAACACCTGTGACACGGTTAGGAACCGATAAGGGAGTCTTGCCTGGCGGTTGCCATAAAAAGTGTAAGTTTGGTTAGGTTGGGCATATGTGAGAAACTCAAGAAAAAAAATGGGCCCACTGGGTTTCAACACTGCAGTGAGTGTTGGGAGGTCTTTGCTAAGGCCGACCCCCACACCACGTGTGTTTATTGTCTGGGGTTTGAACACCTCGATACAGACTGACAAATTTGTAAAAATTTTCCTAAATCTACCCTTGAAAAGAGATTACTGAGGGAAAAGGAGGCTGAGAAGTCTGCTGACCCGGACGGCCAACCCGGTTTGGTTTCAACTGAACCAGAAGAAGTGCCCTCTGTCCAGGGCAGTACTTCTTCAGGCAAGAGGAGAGCCGATCCTGAGGGGTCGGTTCTTGCAAAAAGGAAACGCAAAGAAAAATCATCCAGTTCGGATCCAGAGGTTCATGTTCTGACCGCCGAGGAAATATCCAGAGCGATTCAAATTGTGGAATCGCTTTGCCCGGTTCCAACCAGTCCGACACCTTTTCGCAGGGGTTCGGTTCGGACGGTTCCCCCGGTGCAAGATTATACCCGTGAAGATTTTTATGAACCGGAGTTTGAGGAGGAAGGGGAGTTTGAAGATGATGGAGAAAGTCTGGATGTGCCTGTGGAACCAGACATCTCCCCAGACCGACCTTCTGGTGTATTCCCTCCTAGGCTTTCTGAGTCCCCTTCCCATTTTCTGTTTCACAGGAAAGTGGTTGAAACCCTTCAGCTTCCTATGGAGGAGGCAATGGAGGATCAGGAGGAGCCTGATTATGTGGAAATGATGAACATCCCAGAGTCCAGGAGACTGTCTATTCCCCTTCACAAATCCTTTGGGAAACTGACACAAAATATCCCGAAGTGTCCCAGTTCTGTACCCCTTGTTGACAGAAGGATGGACAAGAGGTACACACTGTCAGGCTCAGATAAGAGCTTTTATATCAGCAATGCAGCCATGTTGGGATAGTGCAGGCTGCTGCCTGTGATAAGGCAAATATTCCCTTGGCTTCACACCCCCCAGACAAAGACTCCAGGAAGATTGATGCCATGGCAAAAAAATAGTACATGGCATCTTCCGTGGGACTCAGGCAAGCGAATTATATGGCCTTTACAGCCAGGTACCAGAAGTCCAGATGGGACACTGTACTAGCACTGGCTAAACAGGCCTCCCCCAGCTAGCTAAGGAGCTGGAGGAGGTGGCTGCATATGGGATTGAGGCATCAAAAGTACAGTTTCATGTTGCTGTGGACTCCAGTGATGTGTCATCAAGAGTCATGGCTACATCTGTGGCTCTTCGGAGAATGACTTGGCTCAGATGTACTAGCCTCTCACAGGACACCCAGACTAAGGCCATGGATTTTCCTGTAGTGGGTAATTCTCTGTTTGGGGAGCAGACAGAGGATTACATGAAGAAGATGGACGAGTACAGGACCACTTATAGGAGTGCTCAGGCCAAGGAGAGGCAAGCAGCTCCTCAAAGGCAGCAATCTAAGGGCAGGCGCAGGCCTTTTCATAAGCCTTTTTACCAAGTACAGGCCTCTTCTCCCTTTTCACAGAGGGGGTTCTTCAGAGGGAGAGGCAGAAGGGGGATGAGCAGGGCTGCATCCACTCCTCAGCCTAAGGCCTCCGCCAAGCAGACACCCTGATGGGTCTGCCCAGGTTGACTCTCCTATTCCAGTAGGGGGCAGGCTGGCTTACTTTGTTCAGGACTGGATGTCTGTTACCTCAGACAAGTGGGTCCTGGAAGTAGTAAGCCAGGAACTGGTTCTCAGCTTCAAAACATTTCCGAAGATGTGAACCAGATTTTTTCCACCTGCAGGTCTGTCAGAAACCCTTGCCCTAGAGGCAGTGGTTTCATCTCTTCTGGTCTTAGGAGCCATAGAGAGAGTTCCTACCCTACACAGGGGCAAAGGTCTGTACTCCAGGTACTTCCTGACCCCAAGAAAGACAGGGGACTGGTGACCCATCCTAGACCTAAGATACCTGAACAAACATCATTTAAATCCAAAGTTCAAGATGGTAACTCTGGGAATAAATCGTCCCCCTCTAAGGCCAGGGGACTGACTAGCCTCCCTGGACCTAAAGGATGCCTATTTTCACATTCCCATCAGATGCTCCCGCAGAAAGTACCTCGGGTTCGAGTTGCCGTCGGGCCACTATCAGTTCAAAGCAATGCCCTTTGGTCTAACAGTAGCCCCAAGGGTTTTCGCAAAGTGCCTGGCAGTAGTCGTTGCCTTTCTAAGAAGGCAAACGATTTCCATTTTTCCATATCTTGACGACTGGCTCATAGTAGGCCGGTCCCCAGACCAAGTCAAGTCAGATCTGCAAGTGACCCAGCAAGTGCTCACTTCTCTTGGATTTCTTCTTGACCTTCCCAAGTCAGTTCTCGAGCCAGTGCAGCTCCTTACCTTTATAGGGGCAGAGCTGGATACTGTTAAAGCAAGAGCCTTTCTTCCCTTGGAAAGGGCAAGAGTTCTTATAAAGCTGGCATCTTCATTCAGCCTTCAGGTGTCTCAACCAGCAAGGCATTTCCTCCAGCTCTTGGGCCACATTGCAGCTTCTACAGCAGTGGTCCAAGGGGCAAGATTTCCAGATGAGGGACATTCAGTTCCATCTGAGGGCCTTTTGGTCCGAAAGGAAGGATTCCCATACCAAACTGATCCAAGTAACTCCTAGAACATAGAAACATAGAAGTTGACTGCAGATAACGACCTCAAGGCCCATCTAGTCTGCCCATTTCTTTTTCTACCTTATAAATGTGCCATCGGCCTTTGCTCTGTCAGTGGCCTATCTATTCATAGTCATTTGTATTGCTCCCTTATGCCTATCCCATGCCTGTTTGAAGCCCTGCACTGTATTCATAGCCACCACTTCTTGTGGTAAGCCATTCCATGCATCCACCACCCTTTCTGTGAAAAGAATTTCCTCCCATTCCCCTTAATCGGCCTCCCTCTAATCTCATGCTGTGTTCTCTTGTCCTGCTATTTTTCTTATATTTAAACATGTTAGACTCGTTCACCTTGTTAATGCCCTTAAGGTGTTTGAATGCCTCGATCATATCACCTCTCTCCCTCCTTTGCTCAAGGGTATACATATTGAGCTCTGGTAATCTGTCCTCATATGTCTTCTGATGCAGTCCCTGCACCATTTTGGTTGCCCTTCTCTGGACTGCCTCAACTTGGTTAATGTCCTTGTGAAGGTGTGGCCTCCAATACTGCATGAGTACTCCAGATGGGACCTAACCAGTGTCTTGTAAAGAGAGATTATTACCTCCTCTTACGACTTGTGATACCTACTAATATACCCTAACACCCCTAGCCTTACCTACTGCTTTAGAGGTCTGCTTGATGATTTCAGGTCATCAGTGATGATGATGCCCAAGTCTCTTTTCTTCCTTTGTGACTGCTAGCAACTCCCTCCCAGCCTATAGGTGGCTTCAGGGTTTCTCTTCCTATGTGCATGATTTTGCACTTCTTTGCATTAAATCCCAGTTGCCACTCTTCTGACCATTTTGCTAGTTTATCCAGATCTCTTCTCATTCTGCCCACCCCATCTGGATCATCTACTCTGTTGCAGATCTTGGTGTCATCTGCAACAGACAAGCCTTACCCTCTAGTCCATCTGCAAGGTCACTAATGAAGATGTTGAAGAGGACTGGCCCCAGGACTGATCCCTGAGGTACCCCACTTGTGACTTGCATCTCTTCTGACTGTATACCATTTACCACCACTCTCTGTTTTCTGCCAGTCAACCAGTTTGCCACCCAGTTGACCAACTTCTGACCCACCCAGAGCCTACCCAGCTTATTTATCAGTCTTCTATGTGGAACAGTGTCAAAAGCTTTGCTGAAGTCAAGGTAGGCGACATCAACTGCTCCCCCTTGGTCCACCACTCTGGTTACCCAGTCAAAGAAATCTATGAGATTAGTTTTTAGTTTGACAGGACCTTCCTTTTGTAAACCCATGCTGTCTTGGATCCTGTGCCCCTATGGATTCCAGGTGTTGCACTATCCTTTCCTTAAGGAGTGCCTCCATAATCTTGCCCACTACTGAGGTAAGACTGACTGGTCTGTAGTTCCCCGCCTCCTCCCTGCTACCACTCTTGTGGAGCGAGATCACATGAGCCCTTCTCCAGTCTTCTGGGACCTCTCCTGTGCTCAGAGACTCACTAAACAGTTCTGCTAATGGCTCTGCTAGTTCCACCTTTAGCTCCTTAAGTACCCTGGGATGTATGCCATCAGGTCCTATTGCCTTATCCACCCTGAGCTTAGCAAGCTCTTGTAGGACCCTTTCTTTTGTGAAGGGAGTAGTGCTCACCTCCCTCCCCCCTGTGTCCATGAAGTGAGCTGTGGGCCTGCCCTACCTTCTCTTCAGTAAATACTGAGCAAAAGTATCTATTTAGGATAGATGCCTTTACAGGGTCCTCCTCCTCACATGCTCCCTTTTCTCCATTAAGCTTAGCAATACCCCCTCTGGACTTTGTCTTTTCACTAATGTTTCTATAGAAAGTCTTGTCACCTTCTTTTACTGTTCGTGCTAGTGTTTCCTCAGTTTGGGACTTTGCCTGCCTTACTGCCTTCCCTGCTTCACTTAGGGCAGTTTGGTACTCGGACTCTGATCCAAGCCTTTCAGTGGTGGCAGGATCAGGACAGTTTAAGGCAAGGGGTCCCATTTGTCACTCAGCCTCATTCAGTGGTCCTTACCATGGATGCTTCCCTCCTAGGCTGGGGAGCCCATCTGGGGGCCCTCACTGCTCTGGGACTGTGGTCCCCGCAGGAATACCTCCTCCATATCAATCTCCTAGAACTCAGGGCAGTTTTTCTGGCCCTGCAAGCTTTCTCTCAGTCAGTGCAGAGCAAGGTGGTTCAAGTCAGAACAGACACCACCACCACCACCATGTGGTACATAAACAAGCAGGGAGGCATGCATCGTATGGCCTTGTGCACAGAAGCCATGAAGTTGTGGTCCCTGGCTTATTCCCTGCAAACCTCTGATAGCAGTCCACCTTCCAGGGAAGGACAATGTGCTAGCAGATGCACTGAGCAGGATCTCACAGGGCCATCATGAATGGTCCCTGGACCTCTGGTCTTGAAGGTGATTTTTTCAAGGTGGGGCACTCCAGAGATAGACCTCTTTGCAGCCCCAGACAATCACCAACTTCCTCTGTTTTGTTGCAGACCCCCAGTCTTGGGCTCAGTCCCTCTGGATGCTCTGATTCTGAACTGGGAAGGGAAATTTCTGTATGCCTTCCCTCCCTTCCTCTACTGTTCAAAGTTTTAGTCAAGATAAGGTCACAACCTTGCAGAGTGATTCTGATTGCTCTGAATTGGGCCAGACAGCCTTGGTACCTCCTATTGCTGTCCCTAGCAGTCCATCTTCCCCTGTCTCTTCCCAGGAATTACAACCTGTTAACCTCCTCTCAGGGGAGGATTTGGTACCCCAAATCTTCAGTCTTTCAATCTCAAGGCATGGCTCTTGAAGAGTTAGAGTATGCAGATTTGCATCTGTCTCAGGGGGTTCTAGATATCCTCAAGGCCTCTCGAAAGGGCGCCACTAGAAAGACCTACAGTATAACTCCAAATGGAAGAGATGAAGAGAGTCAGCATTTGGTGTTCCAAGCAGCATATTTCCCCAGACACTACTGAATTGCCTACAGTTCTGGATTATATGGTCCATCTTAATGGCCTAGGCCTCAGACCAGCTACTCTCAAGGTACACTTGTCAGCTGTCTCTGCTTTTCTGTCAGTGGGGAAGTCTTCCATACTATCATCTCATCCTGTGTTTTGTAAATTCTTCAAGGGATTGTTTCATACCAATCTTCCATTTAGAGACCCTGCCCCTGCCTGGGATTTAAATATTTGCATTGCTCAATTGATGCAACTTCCCTTTGAGCCTATGTCCTCAGTAGAGCTTAAGTACTTGACTTGGAAAACTGTGTTTTTAGTAGCTATTACCTCTGCCAGACATATCAGTGAACTGCAAGCCCTGTCAGTGGAACCTGATTTTATCTCCTTTCATAGGGATAAAGTGGCCCTTAGAACCAACAGCAGGTTCTTGTCCAAAGTGGTTTCAGATTTCCACATTACTCTCTGGATATCCAGGCTAGGAGTGATGCTCGGTTCGGCACAGCAGTACTTCAGAGCCTATAGGTTCTGTCCCTCGTCCATGGAGGTGTTGCTTGGTAGTCTGCAGTAGTCAGAATACAGCAAGACTTCATGTTGTTTGAAGAAAAAATTACTCACTTAGTAATTATGTTTCTTCTAATGGAGTCTTGCTGTATACTGACCTCCCTCTCTCCTTGCCTCCCCTCTCAGAACCTGTTTTTGGGAAGTGGGTGGGCAGGTGCAGTGTTGCATCTCAGGGTTGCTCCTTTTACACCCTCTTCTTTTTGTTTGGGTGTTTTTTTTTTTATTATTATCCTTGTTTGGATTGGTTTGGGGTTTTGGGTTTCCAGATTTGAGTCTTCCTTTGGGAATCCAAAACTTTTTAATTTCCACATAGGATAGTTAGTGAGTTTTTGCTCGTAAGAATCTGACGGTTGGATTTCAAAGGGCTCCAGACAGAGACCTCGACCGAGCTCGATCTCAGCATTCTATGCTCTGCATAGAAAGTTAACCCTTTGTTCTCTGGGGCAGTTTAAAGGCTGGGGCTAACTGCAATAGTCAAAATACAGCAAGACTCCATTAGAAGAAAAATAATTACTAAGGTGAGTAATTTTTTCTTCTCTTCTCTTCCAAGGCTACAGCCGCATAGGTTGTAGGCTGTGTGTTTATCTTTATTGAACTTGTCTTTTAATATATTTTATGTATTTTGCAGAAAGCAAAATTTAATATGTGCTTTCATAAGTTGCAGGCGTATTAACAGTTTCAGATATAATTCTTTTAACATGGCTCAACTTACAAGAAACCAACCATCTCTTAAAATGTATAATTGCACATTGTCGTCTCATCTCTTAGATATTTCAGATGGGCAAGACCACTCTCTCAGCCTATGTACAGTTTTCTTTATAGACCAGATAGGGTAGTCACTCTGTAGGTAATATGCATCACTTGTCACCGGCTCTAGACTGTTGTGTCCCAGTTCAGCTCTCTCAGCTACTGCTGGGGTGCTTGGTGAAACATCCCAAATTGTTCCCTAGAAAGTTGTTAATGGTTGCTTCAAATTCCCCATGGGGGCTCCAGCCCAAATCTCCACTTAGTAATAGTGCTATACTTCCCACGTTTGTATCTGAGACCATTATTGCCAACTCCTGACTGCCTGGAGTGCTTTTTGAAGTCCAAGTTTTCTGTTGCTTAATGTTCATACAAAATGGATGCAAGGCAAAGTTGAGTGAATTAAAACACTACCATACATGTTATTAAATAGATTTAAGTGCATTGGGGTTGGATACACCATCAGTGGTTTTCCCCATATGGTTCTTCCAGCTAGGTTTATCAGTATATCAACCTAAATAGGTATGTGAATTTACCAAGTCAGCTTCTTTCCCTGAGATGTGCTAAACAATCTTATTTTCTTTCTCCCAAAAGACACAGTTTTAGATTTGGAGATATATTGTAATTATTTGTAGATTATTATTGTCATAAAATGTCTTTAAAAGCTTTCTTTTACTGTTCCTGCAGGTCTCCTAATCAGTGCTTGTTAACTTCTTATTGAATCCTCCAAAAGGAATGTTTTGAGGATTTTGAAATACTAAGATAAAAGCAGTTTTTCAGCACTGACCCTGTAAAGAGAGATTATTGCACTTATATTGTTAGCAGAAAAGGTGTCAGGCAATGTAGTAAAAAGACACGCCAGCAAATTAATGACCCCAAACACATGAAGCAAAGAACAAAGCTGACCTGCACATTATTTATGCTAATGCAGTCCCTGGCTAATAGATACAGTGGTGGCTGAGGATTGTTCAGCCACAAACACTCAGGATCTTTCTGAAGGTGTGCCGGTCTTTCCCTGTCCAAGGACAGGCAGAAGACTGAAAGACTGTGCTGGGGACTTGACCACCATCAACTCTGGCAGATAGGTCCAAGAGATCATTTCTCCATGGTTTTCTCTTACAATTTGAATGTGGTCCCTAGGACAGATTCCTTACCATTTAGTTGTCGAACAGACAGACCACTGCTCAAGAGACACAGCATCACATTATTAGCAAATGAGTGATTCAGCTAGTGCCAGAAAAAAGAAATTAGCTTGGGAGTTTATTCCACCTATTTTGTTGTATGCAGGAAATTTTGTGGTTGTGGTATGGGTAGCTATAGTACAGTTTTGAACCTCAAAAACCTGAACGAGTATGTCAGAAAGCAAAGGTTCAAAATGGAACCCCAGGTGCCAGACCTCTAAGAAATATTCTTTGGAGTCTATGTATTGGCTTGCGGAGAGCAGTCAGGAGCAGGACATGACAGGTGGAGAAAGGACACCTCTTGAGGTTTGGGGATTGGTCTAGGGACCACTGAGGTATCATTGTTAGCTCTGAGTTACTGGGTTAACTGCAGAGGTACTGTAGAACATGGAGGTGTTCACTGGGATTTCTAAAATACTGTGCTTTGATGTAACTTCTGTTGGAGGACCGAGCTGCTGAGCAGTGCTGCTTCTTGGTAGGGTTTATGTGTCACCCACACACCCTGGCCCTGACCTCTATTAAATGGTCTTGGTGGGATGTGCAGCTTCAGGGAGCAGTACTAAGACAACTGGTGAGCAGCAGGGGGCTTCTAATTACTGTCACTGCGAGGTGAAAGGTCTGTGGTGTTTGAAGGAAACAGTGCAAGGGGTTGTTAAAGATACGCTCGATAGATCGCTCTACTGGTACTGGGGGGGATTTGTACTGACACTGGGGCAGGCAAATGAAGGGTGTTAGGGTAGGACACACAAGGGGCTGGAGGAGTTCAGGGGCAGCGGGTTGCTAGAGGGGCCATTGGGGGGAGAATAGTGGGTTGCAGGGGCTGTGGAGCAGCAGTATGGATGAATGTGTTATGGAAGGTAGGAGAGTGTCTGATCTGCTGCAGACTGAGGAGTCTTGAGAAACAAGTAAAGTAGCTTGGTAGGGAGTTGGGGAGGCTTGGGGAAGGGTGAAGGCAGCTGGGGAGGATACCACGTGGAGTGGGAAACAGTATGGGGGGTTGAGGCGGGAGTATTACAGATAGGTGGCCTGGCACTGGTGGAGGGGCAGAGGAAGGAGCCCACAGCCAGCACGGTGGAGGGGACAGGTAGTAGGCTTGTGGTGCTGGCGACCTTGGGGGGGGGTGAAGGATTTCAGGAGGGGGGGTAAGGGGAAGTGTGTGTGTGGGGGGGGTTCACGCATGGGACAGTAGCCAGGCAGTAGATTGTGGTGAGAGAGATGTAACTGAAAGGATGGATAAAGAGAGCGGGGTTAAAAGGGAGGGACTTAGCTGAGGGGGAGGCAGCGACAAGGGTGGAAGGAAGGGTTGAGGAGGAGGAGTGGAGATAAGACTGGGGTGAGGGGGAAGAGATCCAGATCCAGTGGAGGTAAGGGCAGGGAGATGGCTGGGGCAGAGTCTAGTAGTAGATACCATGATAAAGGGGGGAGGTAGGGGTTTTTGTGTTGGGGGATTCCATACTTAAAGGGATAAGATGGGGTGGCAAGGGGGAAACAGCATAGTCGAATCTGGGTGGAGTCCATACCTGGCTTAACTTCAGGCATGGCGGGGTAGGAGGAAACTGCATCTCATGGTGCACAAGGGTAAGAACGACCTGGCGGGGGGACGATTCAAGTAGTGAAGGAGAGGTTCAAGGAGTGGGGCAGGCTGTGTGAGGAGATGGAATCAGTGGCTTTCTCAGAGGTGCCCTGCGCTAGCATGGCGAGGAAAGTGAGGATTGGGAGCGCAACACCTGGCTGAGGGATTGGTGTCGATCCAGGGGACACGGGTTGGTGGGGGGCTGGGACAGAACCTGGGACGACAATGAACTTTATGCAGGGGACAGGCAACATTTGAGTGGAGTGAAGAAGGGGGTATTAAAGCAGAGGGTAGGGGAATACATAGCTATGAAGGTGGATTTAAACTGGGTGGGGGGGGGAGTGGACTGATGGTAGTCAGGAACCCAGAGATGGGAGCCAAACGAGCCTACTCCCCAGGCTAGTAGGGAGGACCTAGGAGCAGTGGTACAGGAGGGGTGAGGAGAGGGGTATTTCAGGAAGGGAAGGGGCAAGGACAGGCTGGAGGGTGCTCTCTCTGACTGTGAGAAGCCTTGGTAACAAATCAGAATTACAGGCTGTCTTGGCATTAGGGAGGGTGGACATTGCGACTTTACGGAAACGTGGGCCACCCAGTATCAGGAATGGGATTTGATGATCCCAGGGTATAGATTATTCAGGAAGGATAGGGCTAGGGGAAAAGGGGGAGTGGCAATATATGTATGGGAGGGGTTAAGGTGCATTAGAGAGGAGGGGGAGGAAGGCAGAACAGAGGCCCTATGGATGGTTTCAAGATTCAAAAGGTAGGACAGTGAGGTTGGGGGTGGTGTACAGGTGGCCAGCCCAAGGGACTGATCTGGATAGAGAGTTGGCTGATCAAATCAGGAGGGTCTGCAGGAAAAGGAACACTGTGGTGGTGGAGGACTTCAACCTACCGGGGGTGGAGTGGAGCATCCCAGCCACCACGAGTGCAAAGGAACGGGTCATCTTGGAGGCATTTCAGGACAGCTTCCTGGTACAGTTGGTCCGTGAGCCAACCAGATTGGACAGGACCCTGGATCTGGTTCTGTCAAACGGGCAGGCTATAAGGGATATGGAGATGGAGGACCCTCTGGGAGTGACCATCATACGCTCAACATGGGCAGGGAAATGGGGTACAGGGACCAGGGTGATTGATTTTAAGGAGGTGGACTTTAAAACGAAGAGGGAAATCTTTGGCAGGCATATGACAGGAATTCAATCACACATGGATGCTAGCAAAAAATGGCAGATTATTAGGGAAGGGCTGGTGGAGGTGACTGGGACATGTTCAAGAACAAGGAGTAAGAAGGGAAGGGCAAAAAACCCAGCTGTCTTACACAGGAGATCATGGAAGGGGTGAGGGCCAAAAGAAGAGCATTTCGGAGACTCAAGAAATGGGGCCGGGGGGGATAACAGCGAGATGATGTATATGAAGAAGTCCAGGGAGGTTACCAGGCTGGTCAGAGCAGCCAAGGCTTCCAGAGAACTGAGATTGGTGCAGGGCATTAAAAATGGAGAGAAGGACTACTTCAGATACATCGGTGAAAAACAAGAATAAAATCTTGAGGATTTGAAAGGATGGGTGCTGGGTGGAGAAGGGGATGGACCAGACAGAGACACTCAACGATGACTTCTGCTCCATGTTCACGAAAGAAAGAGGAGGCAGACACCTCCTGGGAGAGGAGGAGTGGGCAGGGGAAGGGGGTGACTGATACAGGGTTTACAGAGGATAGGGTGCCAGAGGGATTAATGGCTTTGGGGGGGGATAAGGTACCGGGTCTAGATGGTATTCACCCGCGGATACTCAAGGATCTAGCAGAGATTCTGGCAGGACCACTGGCTGACCTGTTCAGTACCTCCTTGGACACAGGATGTGTACCACAGGACTGGAGGATGGCCCATGTGGTGCTCATACACAAAGGTGATCCTAAGGATGAACCAGGCAACTACAGACCAGTGAGCCTCACATCAGTTGTGGAAAAACTCATGGAGACGATCCCAAAGGAGAGGTTCGTGACCTTCTTGGAGAATCATGGCCTCCAGGACAGTCAGCAGCACAGATTTGTCTCTGGTAGATCATGCCAGACAAACCTGATTGAGTACTACGACTGGGTCACAAGGGAACTGGACAAAGGCCATGTGGTGGATGTCCTGTATTTGGATTTCAGCAAGGCCTTTGATTCTGTGCTGCATGGGAGATGGGGGAGATAGGGGGATGGGGGGAAGCTGGAGTATTTAGGGGTAGGAACAAAGATGATTAATTGGATCACTAACTGGCTAAGGGGAAGGTAGTAAAGGGTATTGATGGGTGGGGAACTCTCATCTCCAAGGGAGGTGCCGAGCGGGGTGCCACAGGAATCTGTATTGGGATTGGTGGTGTTCGGGATATTCATAGCTAATATCTCCTATGGGTGCGGTGTAGTATTGGTCTCTTCACAGATGACAAAGATTGGAGCAGTGGTAAATGACATCAAAGGGTGGAGGGGGCTGCAGGAGGACCTGACCAAACTACAGGAGTGGTCTGAGGCATGGCA
This sequence comes from Neoceratodus forsteri, assembly GCA_016271365.2. Lineage (NCBI taxonomy): Eukaryota > Metazoa > Chordata > Ceratodontiformes > Ceratodontidae > Neoceratodus > Neoceratodus forsteri. The sequence goes on from CM057456.1 coordinate 1,732,246,001, forward strand.
GTTGGGGTTTAACGCCAAAAAGTGCAAGATACTGCACTTCAGGGCTGACAACCATGAGGAGGAGGTACTAGCTTTGGGGGCAGCTGGAATGCACAGAGGAAGAAAAGGATCTCTGGGTGCTGATAACGGGGAATATGAACAACTCTGCGCAGTGCAGGAAGGCAGCAGCAAAAACCAACAGGATGCTGGGGTGCATGGCGAGGGAAATCTCCTCCAGAAACAGGGAGGTGATCCTGCCCCTATACAGGTTGCTGGTCAGGCTGCACCTGGAATACTGCGTGCAGTACTGGCGCCCATTCCTGAAGAAGGACATCAGATTGTTGGAGGGTGTACAGTGGAGGGCAACAAAGATGATCCAGGGATTAGAGGGACATGCCTATGAGGAGAGGCTGTGCGAGCTGAACATGTACTCCCTGGAGGTGAGGAGGGATTGGGGGACATGATTGAAACCTTTAAATACTTAAAGGGGATTAACAAGACTAGGACAGAAGGGATTTTCCAGATTAGAAGGGCGAGGGTCACGAGGGGGCAGCAGCTGAGGGTGGGGTTGGGGGAGATTTAGGAGGGAAGTCAAGAGACATTGTTTCACAGAGAAGGTGGTGGATAAGTGGAATACTCTGCCTGAACAGGTAGTAGCCTGTAGCACGGTAGACATTTTTAAGGAGGATGGGACAGGGTGTGGGAGGGGTAATTATGAAAGGGGAGGGGTGGGTGGGGCAGCTGCAGAGCTGAGGGGCTAGCTGCACAGTAACGAGCAGACTCGATAGACTGTGAGGCCTGTTTCTGCTGGCGTTTTCGTGTGTTCGTGTGCTTGCTGGATCTCGGAGATGCCTTCCTGCATATCCCAATTCTACCATAACACTTCAGATTCCTGAGATTTGTGTTAGAGTACATGTATTTTCAGTACATGTTAGGCACATTTGGCTTAACGTTTGTGCCAAGTATGCTCACCAAGGTGCTTATCATCCTGGGGAAGCACCAGGGTATCCCAGCGAGAATGCCGACCTCCCCCACAGTGACGGCACATTACGGACACAGGTATTGTGCAGCCTCTTCTATCGCTGTTTCTTTGGTGGGCTGCAACCCCCCCCACACACCCCACATGCACACCACCAACCACACCAGATTCTAGGATTCCAACTCCAGGTTGAGTTGGTCCGTGAAGGGCGGAAAACTGGGGAGGCGAAACACAGAAAAGGACCATTACTGTGAATGTTGCCATAATGGTCTTTTCTGTGTTTAAGCTAACTAGAATCTCCGACCACAAGAGGTGCTACGTCATCCTGGTGGCTCGCCTCCAATAGTTGAGAGTTCACCTGTACCTGTAGTCAGACGATATCCCCATTATTGTGTCAGCGGAGAAGGAGAGCACAGTTGGCAGTGTCACATACATTTTCAATCCTTCTTACAGTTGGCTGGGTATTCAATATCCGTAAGAGTGCTTTACCCACCATAGTCCAGTCAGTGTCCCCAATCAAGTCTCAACCCCAAGACACCTGTAGCCACTGGCTTTCTTTGCACACTACTGCCGTGAAAATCTTATCTACTTCCTCATTGCTATGTAGTGTTTCCACTTTATTTTTTACCACTAGCCAGCAACCACACTGAATGTGAGTGTGTGCGTGTGCGTGTATGTGTGTGTGTGTGCTGTGACTGGGTTGAATAAGGCTCTGCCCCATTTGTTATGCAGAAAGAGTATCTTAGTGAGTTCAGTGAGGGGAGTAGCTAACTTGGCAAACCTGGGAACAAATCTCCAATAATAACCAGCCAGCCCTAAAAATGATCTGACATGTTGCTTGGTTTTGGGGACAGGGCTGTTGGCTACAGCTTCTATCTTGGAAACCTCTGGCTTGACATCTCCATTTCCCAAAACATATCCCAAATATCTGGTTTCCTGCATGTCCAATGCATGCTTGGTAGGATTAATAGTCAAACCTGCCTTTTTGATCGATTGGATAACTGCTCGTAGGTGTTCAGATGACTTTTCCAGTCTGGACTGTACACCACGACATCATCCAGCTACGCAGCACAATAACCAGTGTGAGGTGATAAAATTACATCCATGTACCGCTGGAATGTAGTGGGTGTGCCGTGTAAACCAAACGGCATGGTGGTGTACTGATAGAATCCTGTAGGCAGGGCCCCAGATAAGGTGAGTACCGGTCTATTTTACTAGCTTCATCTTAGGAAATACTCATCAAAAAATTTTTTAATGAGTACTAGTATTCACCCTGTCACAGAGTGACCCCTGTCTCTTGTTTAAACCCCAATTCCATGGTCAAGAAAGGTATACTGAAGGCTGAGATGTATGCCCTACGAATGTCAGATGATTACAGAAAGGGCATAGGTGCTTGTAATATCTGCAGTATGGCTATCATGCCAGATTTATTTGCTGGCTGTAATTCCTTACTGGGAAATGAAGTGGCACTTGGGCACTGAAGTAATGTCCATTAGGGAGGTGCCTAAAAAACCCTTACTGTCGCAGCAGTTCTTTTCTTTGTACTGTTCTTTCAAACAACATGAAGTCTTGCTGTATTCTGACTAATGCGGTTAGCCCCAGCCTTTAAACTGTCCCGGAGAACAAAGGGTTAAAATTTCTATGCACAGCATAGAATGCTGAACTCAAGCTCGGTTGATGTCTCTGTCTGTTTCCCTTTGAAATCTAACTGTCAGATACTTTACTCCGCCTCACTAAACAGTCGCTCCGGAGATTTCTCCTGCAGCTCGGTTCGAAAGTCGGTTGAAGTGTCGGTTTACTGTCGGTTTTCAACCAAAATTTATTTCCGCATAGTTGGTTCAGTTTCTGTCTGTGGTACCGTGAGTACTAGATAGGTTTTGTACTGTTTTTCTGTGTGAAACTTGTTAAAGTGTGGATCAGTTCGGCTGAACCGATCATTTGTCGATCTTGTAAGTTTCTTTAGTGTGTGGTTACCGGTCCTTATCGGTTCTAAAAAAAAACCAAAAAAAACAAACATGTTTGGTACGTTTTTTCCCCAAGACCCATGACTCGGTTAGGAACCGATAAAGGAGTCTTGCCTGGCAGATTACCAAAAAGATGAGATTGATTAGGTTGGCCATGTCTGAGAACCCAAGAAAAACGGGCCCACTGGGTTTCACCACTGCAGTGAGTGTGGGGAGGTCTTTGCTAAGGCCGATCCCCACACCACCTGTGTTTATTGTCTGGGGTTTGAACACCTCGATTCAGACTGCCAAATTTGTAAAAACTTTCCCAAATCTACCCTTGAAAAGAGATTAGATAGACTGAGGGAAAAGGAGGCTGAGAAGTCCGCTGACCCGGATGGCCAGCCCTGTTCAGTTCCGACCGAACCAGAAGGCGTGCCCTCTGGCCGAGCAATACTGCCGGCAAAGGAGAGCCCGATCCCGAGGTTCGGTTTGAAAAGAAAACAGAGAAATTGTGCGGTTCAGATCCAGAAGTCCATGTTCCGACCGCCGAGGAAATAGCCAGAGCGATTCGGATTGTAGAATCGCTTTGCCTGGTTCTGACCGATCTGGCGCCTTTTGGCAGGGGCTCGGTTCAGTCGGTTGTCTCCCCCGTTCACAATTATACCCCTGAAGAATTTTATGAACCAGAGTTTGAAGATGGTGAAAGTCTGGATGTGCCTGTGGAACCGGACATCTCCCCAGACAGATCTTCAGGTGTATCCCCTCCTAGGCTTTCTGAGTTCCCTTCCCACTTTATGTTCTAGAGAAAGGTGGCTGAGACCCTCCGGCTTCCTATGGAGGAGGCAATGGAGTATCAAGAGGAGCCTGATTTTGTGGAAATGATGGACATGCCAGAGTCCAGGAGACGGTCTGTTCCCCTCCACAAATATTTTGGGAAACAGACACAAAAAATCCTGAAGTCTCCTAATTCTATACCTCCTGTTGATAGAAGAATGGACAAGAGGTATACACTTTCAGGCTCAGATATGGAGTTTTTATATCGGCAATGCAGCCATGTTGGGGTTGTGCAGGCTGCTGCCTGTGATAAGGCAAACATTCCCTTGGCTTCACACCCCCCAGACAAAGACTCCAGGAAGACTGATGCCATGGCAAAAAAAAAGTACATGGCATCTTCCTTGGGACTCAGGCAGGCGAATTATGTGGCCTATACAGCCAGGTACCAGAAGTCCAGGTGGGACACTGTACTGGCACTGGCTAAACAGGCAGGGCCCCCCCCCCCTCAGCTAGCCAGGGAGCTGGAGGAGGTGGCTGCAGAGGGGATTGAGGCATCAAAAGTTCAGTTTCATGCTGCTGTGGACTCCAGTGATGTGTCATCAAGAGTCATGGCTACATCTGTGGCTCTTCGGAGAATGGCTTGGCTCAGATGTGCTCAGCCTTCCAGAGTATAACGGTGGCCAAGGCCATGATTTTCCTCTAGTGGGTAATTCTCTGTTTGGGGGAGCAGACAGAGAATTACATGAAGAAAATGGATGAGTACAGGACCACTTACAGGAGTGCTCATGCCAAAGAGAGGCGGGCAACTCCTCAAAGGCAGCAGTCTAGGGGCAGGCCTTTTCATAGGCCTTTTTACCAAGCACTGGCCTCTTCTCCCTTTTCACAGAGGGGGTTCTTAAGAGGGAGAGGCAGAAGGGGGATATGTAGGGCTGCATCCACTCCTCAGCCTAAGGCCCCTGCCAAGCAGACACCCTGATGGGCCTACCCGGGTCGACTCTCCTATTCCAGTAGGGGGCAGACTGACTTACTTTGTCCAAGACTGGATGTCTGTTATATCAGACAAGTTAGTCCTGGAAGTAGTAAGCCAGGGACTGATTCTCAGCTTCAAAAAGTTTCTGAAGATGAGAGCCAGATCTTTTCCACTTGCAGGTCTCTCAGAAACCCTTGCACTAGAGGCAGAGGTTTCACCTCTGCTGGCTTTAAGAGCCATAGAGAGAGAGTACTTACCCTACACTGGGGCAAAGGTCTGTACTCCAGGTACTTCCTTACCCCAAAAAAGACAGGGGAGTGGTGGCCCATTCTAGACCCAAGATACCTAAACAAACATCTTTTAAAACCAAAGTTCAAGAAGGTAACTCTGGGAATAATCCTTCCCTTTCTAAGGCCAGGGGACTGGCTAGCCTCCCAGGACCTCAGAGATGCCTATTTTCACATTGCCATCAGGTACTCCCACAGAAAGTACCTCAGGTTCGAGTTGCCGTCAGGCCACTGTCAGTTCAGAGCAATGCCCTTTGGCCTAACTTCAGCCCCAAGGGTCTTCACAAAGTGCCTGGCAGTAGTAGTTGCCTTTCTAAGGAGGCAAAAGATTTCCATTTTTCCATATCTGGATGACTGGCTAATAGTAGGCCAGTCTCCAGACCAAGTCAAGTCAGATCTGCAAGTGACCCAGCAAGTGCTCACTTCTCTAGGGTTTCTTCTCAACCTTCCCAAGTCAGTTCTCGAGCCAATCCAGCTTCTTACCTTTATTGGGGCAGAGCTGGATACGGTCAAAGCAAGAGCCTTTCTTCCCCTGGAAAGGGCAAGAGTTCTTATAGAACTAGCCTCTTCCTTCAGCCTTCGGGTATCTTGACTAGCAAGGCATTTCCTCCAGCTCTTGGGCCACATGGCAGCTTCTACGGCAGTGGTCCAAGGGGCAAGGTTCCAAATGAGGGACATTCAGTTCCATCTGAGGGCTTTCTGGTCTTAGAGGAAGGATTCCCTTACCAAACTGATCCCAGTGACTCTGACCTTGATCCAAGCCCTTAAGTGGTGGCAGGATCAGGACAATTTAAGGCAAGGGGTCCCATTTGCTTCTCAGTCTCATTCAGTGGATGCTTCCCTTCTGTGCTGGGGAGCTCATCTGGGGGCCCTCATTGCCCAGGGATGGTGGTCACCTCAGGAATCCCTTCTCCATATCAGTCTCCTAGAACTCAGGGCAGTTTTTCTGGCCCTGCAAGCTTTCTCTCGGTCAGTACAGAACACGGTGGTTCAGGTCAGAACAGACACCACCACCGCCATGTGGTACATCAACAAGCAGGGAGGCACTTGGTCTACGCCTTGTGCACGGAAGCTATGAAGTTGTGGTCCCTGGCTTATTCCCTGCAGACCTCTCTGATAGCAGTTCACCTTCCAGGGAAGGACAATGTGCTAGCAGATGCACTGAGCAGGATGTCACAGAGCCATCACGAATAGTCCCTGGACCCTCTGGTATTGAAGGTGATTTTTTTTCAAGGTGAGGCACTCCAGAGATAGACCTCTTTGCAGCCCCAGACAATCACCAACTTCCTTTCTTTTGTTGCAGACCCCAAGTCTTGGCCTCAGTCCCCCTGGATGCTCTGATTCTGAACTGGGAAGGGAAATTTCTGTATGCCTTTTGCCCTTTCCTCTTCTGTTCAAAGTTTTAGTCAAGATAAGGTCACAACCTTGGAAAGTGATTCTGATTGCTCCAGACTGGGCCAGACAGCCCTGGTACCCCCTGTTGCTGTCCATCTTCCCCTCTCTCTTCCCATGAATTACAACCTGTTAACCTCCTCTCAGGGGAGGATTTGGTACTCCAATTTTCAGTCTCTCAATCTCAAGGCATGGCTCTTGAAGAGTTAGAGTTTGCATATTTGCGTCTGACTCAGGGGGTTCTGGATATTCTCAAAGCTTCTCAAAAGCCCTCCACAAGAAAGACTTGTAACTCCAAATGGAAGAGATTCAGCATTTGCTGTTCCAAGAAGCATATTTCTCCAGATACTGCTGAATTGCCTACAGTTCTGGATTATATGGTCCATCTTAATGGCCTGGGCCTCAGACCAGCTACTCTCAAGGTACACTTGTCAGCTGTTTCTGCTTTTCTGTCAGTGGGGAAGTCTTCCTCACTATCATCTCATCATGTATTGTGTAAATTTTTTTGAAAGGATTGCTTCATATCAGTCCTCCCTTTAGAGACCCTGCCCCTGCCTGGGATTTAAATGTTTGCATTGCTCAACTTATGCAACCTTCTTTTGAGCCAATGTCCCCAGCAGAGCTTAAGTACTTGACTTGGAAAACTGTGTGTTTGGTAGCCATTACCTCTGCCAGATGTATCCGTGAATTGCAAGCCCTGTCAGTGGAACCTGATTTTATCTCCTTTCACAGGGATAAAGTGGTCCTTACAACCAATAGAAAGTTCTTGCCCAAAGTGGTTTCAGATTTCCACTTGAATCAGTCTGTCTCTTCCTGTTTTCTTCACTGATCAATCTTCCTCAGGAGAGAGGAGGCTATACAGTTTAGATGTTAGAAGAGCCCTTAGCTACTACATAGAGCATACCAAGGGTGACAGGTTTGTGTCCCTCCAGTTATTCCTCACTTACGGAGAAGTGGGAAAGGGCAAACCTGCCACCAAGAGAACTGTTGCTAGGTGGATTGTGTCTTGTATACAATTCTGCTATGAGAAACTGGGAAAGATTCCACCTCCAGGCCTGAGGGCTCACTCTACAAGAGGTACAGCTGCTTCCCTGGCTGCTGCCAGGGGTATTCCTCTCTTAGAAATTTGTCAAGCAGCCACCTGGAAAACAGTCCATACCTTTACCAAGCATTACTCTCTGGATGTTCGGTTTGGCACAGCAGTACTTGAGAGCCTTTTCCCAAAGTAGATTCTGTCCCTCCTCCATGTAGGTACTGCTTGGTAGTCTACATTAGACAGAATACAGCAACACTTCATGTTGTTTGAATTAAAAATTACTCACCTTAGTAATTATGTTTATTCTATTAGAGTCTTGCTGTATTCTGACCTTCTCCCGCCTCCCCTCTCAGAACCTGTTTTTTGGGAAGTGGGTGGGCAGGCGCAGTGTTGTACCTCAGGGGTGTTCCTTTACACCCTTTGCTTTTTTGTTTGGGTGTTTATTTTGTTGTTATTCTTATTTGAATTGGTTTTGTGTTTTGTGTTTCGTGCTTGAGTCTTCCTTTGGGAATCCAAAACTTTTTGTTGCTAGTTGGCTAGTAAAAATGTTACAATTTCCACATGGGATAGCTAATGAGTTTTTGCTCGTAAGAATCTGACGGTTAGATTTCAAAGGGAAACCGAGACATCAATCGAGTCAGCATTCTATGCTCTGCATAGAAAGTTTAACCCTTTGTTCTCCGGAGCAGTTTAAAGGCTGGGGCTAACTGCATTAGTCAGAATACAGCAAGACTCCAATAGAAGAAACATAATTACTAAGGTGAGTAATTCTTTCTTCTCCTACACTCTAGTCTGACACCCCCCCATTCTATACCCCAATCATTTTCTTATTTTCTCTTTTTAGTATGGGGACGTCAATGTATAGTGACCCCGAGTCATAGTAGCAGGTTAGCCGAAAAATATATGTTATAATAAATATCTGTCGCACAGGTAGCACTAGATGTTTAAAACACAAATGCTCCTTTGTTGTATAAACATTTCTGCTACTCCGCTTTTAAAAATAGAGAAAAAGCCCCACAAAGAGGGAGAGAGGGAGGTGGTGTTGAAATGGGATCATGTTTGCTCCTTAAAATCTCTCTCTCGCTGTTCTGTGGGCTGGGCAGAGCAGGCGGCTGTCAGGATGCTGAAGAACTGGGTCAGCCACGCAAGATGGAAGAAAGTAAATAAATTAATTATTGATAGGAGCAGGAGAGGGGTCCGTTTGTGCTTCAGAGCCTGGGTGGGCTCTGTGGCACTTAGATACACTACCTGTTGCAATAAGAAAAAGGGTGACAGACAGGCATCTTGCGGAGCGGGGGCTGAATCCTGTTTCGATTAAGGATTCCCACCCGGAGCTCCGGTGACAGGAAACGAGCGGCAGGTTGTCATTAGATAAAGACAGCTGCCCTCTTCTAAAACAAAAAAAAGAAAATAGCCACATTAGAAGAGAGAAGAGAGCTGGTGCTAAAAGTAAAATAGGAGCATGCATGCTTGTAGCTGTCTCTCTGGTGCCCCTGAGTGTGCAGAACAGTCCCGCTGCAAATGCGGCTTAGCACTGGATCCATTGCTGCAGAATGCAGCTGCTTTTTAAAAGTCCTGTTCCCCAAGTTGCAAGGTGTGACTCAGGAATGAAAGCATGATCAGAGCAGGATGCGCCATCTTCTATAGAAGCGCTCCAGACTGCCTCACAGGGCAGCACAAATTTAAAAAGTATTTATGGACTAGAGGGACACTAAGGGCATGAGGCAATAAGCCTCGTAGTGTCCCATAAATACAGAAAGTAGTATAAAGGTGCTTTTGGCAGTCCAGAGATGTTATAATCTAGGTCTGCTTTAAAAAAAATAAGGGCCAGAAATGGGCCCAAATGAAATATACTCTGACAGCTACAATTTCAGCTGGAGGCTGCCTGGCATTTTGCTGAGATTGGCAAGGGCTCGGATAAATACTGCAGGAGCTCCTACACAAAAACAAAGTGTACAGATAAAGGAGGGCTAAAGATTTAGAAGCTCTTTTGGATGTTTCTTGAAAACAATAGAAGAAAATGCAGGAAAATAACACAGCAGTGGGATTCAGGTCTCATGAGCGGGCAGGAGAAGGGAGATAAGGAGTGTACCCTTAATCTACCTTTCCCAACTCAGAGATGCCTGAGGAACAAAAATATACAGAATAAAAATGTTTGTACCTGTTACTGTGGAGCTGCAGACAAGGGAGGGACTACTATAAGGATGGTAGCCCACAATTAGAATGTTTTTATTCAAAATGGTGGCTGATGAGGTCAGCAAAGTAGGAGTGGCCTCACCCTTTAATGAGCTCTCATGATAAAAAGATGTTTAAGGGTGCTAAGGATATGTTGAATATAAAAGTCAGTCATTCTTGCTGTACTGTGAATGTTTTCTGATATCCAGGATGTTTAGTGAAGGTCATTATCAGGGGATGAAAAATCCCCAAGTTCGAGGTCCGGGACCCACCTGAGCAGTTGCAGGACTTGATGCTTTAGCTCTTTTTAAGTCTGATGGACTTGTCTTGCTTTGCTGCGTTATCACGCATGCGCACCTCTGGAAACCTCGTATGGCAATCTGTCCTCCTCCCCCGCCTGCCCTGAAGTGTGTGTGCATAGTAAATTTTTTTTTTTTTAAATAACTTAGAATTCCACGCCTCATCATCCGTGAACTGGGGGTTAGAGTAGCGTCTTCCACAACAGCTTAGTCGCTAGTAACCGGTGTGCGTTTTGGGGCAGGTAGAAGATGTAATGCCTTACCCAGCATGCACTATCAGGAACGCGAACTGTGCCTGGTGATCGAAAGCGCCTGAGTCCCCACCCAACATGGAGACTTGGACTGAGGACTGGACCCACAGCAACGGACCCATGGCCGCTGCAGACAGAGTCATGCGGTGAAGTACATGTGTATATGAGGGGGAACAGGTCTCATTTCATTCTAGCACTAGCACTAAGGAGAGATGGACGTTGCTTTATAGTAGCGATTTTAATAACTGCATGTACGGTGAAAAACTCTGAATTTGGTTTTAGCAGCAGACAGGGTTCCGCTACTAAACGGGAGTCCATGTAAAAAGGGGGGAGAGAAGTCTTGCTGTGCCTCAGTGCTGTTCAACTATTTTATGCTGTGACCTGTAACTGAATGTCTGTTCAAGAAAAAAGAAAATTTATTTGGCCATGGAGTAGACTGTGTGTGCCTGATGACAGCATGGAAGCTGCATAAAATGGTGTGTGTCTTGACTGCAGAGAACTCATGAAAGGGCAGAGAATTTTAGTATTAAAAAAATGATGCGGTCACAGAGAGAGAGATGCTGCATGTCTGACTAGTCACTGGCAGCAAGAGATTTAAGCTGCATAGTAACAGGAACTCTTAAATGGGTAGAGAACTTTGCTAAAAAAAAAAAAAAAAAGGTCACGGAGAAGGACTCTGACAGTCTGCCCTATCTGGCAGCAGGGTAAAATAAATATGGACTCCCTTGACAGAACTTTGATTTAAAAAAAAATTATATATATATATTACATACACGTATATATTATATAGCATGAGAGATGGACCCTGTGTGTCTGACTAGTCAGTGGTAGCAGGAGAGTTAAGCTGCACAATATAAGGGACCATCTAGCCTTGAAAGGTAGAGAACTTTAATAGGAGAGGGACACTGATGTCTCCGACTTGTAACTGGCAGTAGGGTTAAGCTCTGATATAAAAAATATATTTTTCACAGAGAGGGACCCAGTCCTGTATGACTAGTCATTGGCAGCAGGATTAAGCTGCATAAAGGGACTCCGAAAGGATGTGAACTTTGATATATATAGTATTAAAAAATATATATATATGGTCACAGAGAGGGAACAAACTGGAAGTATGGTTAAGCTGAATAAGGAGACATTCTTGAAAAGGGAGAGAATGTTTATTAAAAAAAAAATATATATGTATGTGTGTGTGTGTGATATATATATATATATATATATATATATATATATATATTTAGTCACAGAGAGGGAAAAACAGTGCGACTTACGAATGGCTGCCACGGAGTTATGGAATAAAAAGAACACAAGTCCTGGACTTACAGTCGTGGCCAAAAATATTGGCGCCCTTGCAGTTTTTTCTAATAATGCACCATTCCTTCCAGAAAATTGTTGAAGTAAAAAAATATTTTGGTATCCACATATGTATTTCTTTGGTTTGCAGTGGAATAAAACACAAAAAGCAGAAAAATTTACTAAGCCTTAACTTATTCCACACAGAAATCCTTAAATGGCCCGGACAAAATTATTGGCACCTTTTAGAAGTAGTTAGAAATAATTAGATTTCAAGCAGGTGATTCTCCTTCACTTTGGAATTTAACTCACCTGTGGTGAGTTGCAGGTGCCTGCAATATAAAAATCACTCATTCAACTAGTTTGAAGAGAGAAAAGGACTCATTCTCCTGTTTTTGTGTCACTGTGTACGAGTGAGCATGGAGAAAAGAAAAGACAGCCAGAGAATTGTCTGAGGAGGTCAGACAGAAGATTGTAGTCAAGCATGGACAATCTCAAGGCTACGAATCAATCTCCAGAGACCTTGATGTTCCTGTTTCCACCCGTCGTAATGTTTTCAGGATGTTTAAGGCCCTGTCATAGCCAACCTCCTGGGCGGGCCGCAAGAGAAAACTTGATAGAAGATTGCAGGCAGGATTGTTTGAATGGTGGAGAAAGCACCTCGATCAACTGCCAAACAGATTCAAGCTGACCTTCAGACACAAGATACGACAGTTTGAACTCGCACCATCCGTCGCTAACTCAATGAAAGGGGGTTATATGGTAGGAGGCCCAGGAGGACCCCACTGCTGAGAGACAGAGATAAGAAAGCCCGACTGGGGTTTGCCAAAACACACCTGAACAAGCCAAAATCCTTATGGGAGAATGTCCTGTGGACAGATGAGACCAAGTTAGTGCTTTTTGGTAAAGTACATCATCTCTGTGTTTACAGAAAACAAAATGAAGCCTTCAAAGAAAAGAACACCTTCCTTACAGTCAAACATGGAGGAGGTTCAGTGATGTTTTGGGGTTGTTGTGCTGCCTCTGGCACTGGGTGCCTTGAACGTGTGCATGGCATCATGAAATCTGGATATTACCAGGCCATTTTGGAGCGCAATGTTGAACCCAGTGTCAGAAAGCTGGGTCTCCATCGAAGGTCATGGGTCTTCCATCAGGACAATGACCCCAAACACACTTCAAAAAGCACCGAAGAATGGTTCAAGACAAGACGCTGGACTGTTCTGAAGTGTCCAGCAATGAGTCCAGATCTAAATTCCATTGAAAACCTGTGGAGAGATCTGAAAACAGCAGCTGGGAAAAGGCACCCTTCAAATCTGGGAGAACTGGAGCAGTTTGCACAAGAAGAGTGGGCCAAACTGCCAGTAGAGAGGTGCAGGAAGCTCATCCATGGCTGTAGGAAGCAGTTGATTGCAGTTATTTTGACCAAAGGTTGTGCTACCAAATATTAAGTCTAGGGTGTCAATAATTTTGTCAATGCCATTTCTTTTCATTTTCTGATTTAAAAGGATATGTTAAATTCTGAACAAAAACAAATGTTCTGTAATATTAACAGAGAAATAAAGAATTGTGGAGACCAAATACTGCACCGTTGTTAATTTCAGCTTATGTTTAGAGGAAATTGTGAGTTATTTGAAAAAGTGCAAGGGCGCCAATATTTTTGGCCACGACTGTACATCCTCAGAAAAATTTTTCAGCCCCTGATTATTAGGGAAAAAGGTTTAATTGTCCAGTCACGTGACATCTGATACCACTTAGAAGAAGGTATAAAAGCTTCCACTAGGGACAGAAATTTTAGATAGGGTGTCAGTGAGGAACTGACTCTCAGAGGTGTAAGACCTGGTGTGAGAGTGGGCTTACACTACCACTTTGAGCAGGTTGAGCAAAACCTGGCGATCCTGCTGCTCCAGCACTGATTTTGTTTATTTCTTCATTGAAAAAAAAAATAACCTTTTGTAAATATTTTATTTCTCATCTTTTATGCGAACAATAAAATGATGAATGCCACCCTGGTATTTTTTATCCACCAAATTGTCTGCCTGTGTCAAATGTTTTGAAAATCTCACACCCTACGACACACCCAGCGTTTGTAAATGCTGCACACTTCACAAAATAGTGTTTCATAACATAACTGGTGATTCAAAAGGAGCATTTTTCCAGACTTATAACACTGGTACACATCCCAGTTTTGTTTTACTCACTATATTTTAAACAGGAGAGTAAATTACTCCTGCCTGCCAACATTACGTGGAGCATTATCAGATTGTCGTTTGTCAGTGGCTCAGTAGGTAGCACACTCGCCTCTGAGGCCGGGAGATCAGAGGGCTGTGGGTTCAGTTCCTACATCTGACACTTGGGTTTAATATCCCAGTACTGACACTGTAGTGTAGCATGAGGAGGGTGCTGCACTTCTGAGGTGCCGTCTTTTGGATGAGAAGTTAAACTGAAGTCCCATCTGCCTGGATTGGTGGTAGTTCAGGTGGATGCTAAAGATCCTATGGCACCTATTGAAAAAGACTAGGGGAATTTTTTTTCTTTTTAATTAGAAGTCAGACAATACATCATAAAGAAAAATACATACAGCAATCCAGAAATAAAAAAGGAAAAAAAGAAACAGACAGTTCATTTATACAAACATCATTATGTCTAAAAGACAGAATCCAGCTCTACCATGATCCGTTATTGTTAGAAAAATTAAAAATAAATAAAACACAAAAAGAAATCAAGGAATTCATACAATGTGTTTCCAAAAACTGAGAAATACTTGACTATGTAGAAAATGATGCTCCAAAATCTTTTAACTAGATCTTGTTCAATTTGTTGTAGTACAACTATATTAGGAAGTATAGTATGTTGTAAAGAAAACTGACATCTGACTTGCTATAAATAATATTTAATACAGGCAAATACGAAAGTAAGTGTACTTGAATGGTACCTCCCTGAAAAACCAGAGTAGTCCCCTAAAATTAGACTCTGATATGAGACGTGGCATGCAATGCCCCCTTGCCACCGCAAGGCCAAATCTGACCAAAATGTGACAGTATGAGGACAAAAAAGCAAAAAAAATGTTTCTGAGTTTCTACCTGACCAATACATTCATGCCGAATGCATAGTCTATCAGCAGTAGGTTTATACTTCAGGTTACCCCGGACTCCCAATTTACCATGACAGCAGAGCCATTGAATATCCCACATGTGAGATGGCACCCTATTATCCATCAAAAGGTGTAATGCCTGAGGCATCTTAGTAGGGGCACAGAAAGGGAATTCTACATGAACAAAAAAAAAAAACATTACCCATAATTTCAGCATAACATTTTTTCTGGGAAACCTCATGTGATTGTGCTTTTCCCATTTCCATTCCCGAGTTTCCTGCGACTGTGTCTGCATAAGATGGCGAGCACATTTAGTATTGTTTGGTATACCCCCGGCCAGAAAACGGTAAAATAAAAGCTGGGTCCATGCAGACCATGGATGGTCCTCAGGCAGGTTTTTGCCTGAAATGAAGATATCATAAAAAGAGATAAAAAGACTAAAGGATTAATCATTCCTAGTCCTCCTTGAGAGACCTTTAAATATGTAAAAGCCCGTTTAATGGGATTTAACCTGCTGCCCACACCATCTGGAAGAAACAGCTATACAGCCTAGTCTCCAGGGAGATCGGGACTGGAAAACAGAGCAGATATGTAAAAATACTGGTAATAAGAATTTCTTTATTACTAGCACCCTTTTTTTTTTTTTTTTTAAAACCAAGCTTTCCATTGCTGTACCTTGTATTCTCCAATAACTAGGTACCTTTCCCAGTTCAAAAGTGCCAGGTCCCCACCCCCAAAATGGAGACCTAAACTTTTGAGGGAATCAGTAACCGATATGCCTCCTATATTATGAACTGTTGGGGTCCTGCCTACTGCCATACATCCACATTTATCATAATTTAGCATAGTGCCATTTAATTCCGAGAAATGTTCAATTACCCATAGTGCCTCCAACCCCGATTGTACATCTGCCACCAATAAACATGTATCATCCGCATAGGCCGAGGATGTTTGGGCCGTCATAGTTAAAGATGGAGTCAAACCCTGAATAAATGTATTATTTTCAATTTCTCTTAAAAGAGGATCTAACACAAAGGAGTATAACAGTGGGCTAATCGGACATCCCTGTCTAGCCCCCTGTGTTAATTCAATCTCTTTTCCCAAAAGATTATTTATTAAGGGACAGGAATGCGCCTGAAAGTATAAAGTGCCAATATAATTAAGAAAGGGTCTAGGGATACCATACTTTTCTAAAACTTGAAACAGAAAAGAGTGAGAAACTTTATCAAAGGCTTTCGATTGGTCTAAAGCTAAAATAAAATCTGATAATTTGTCTTGAGCTCCAAATTCACAGACGTCGCTGATCAATTTTAAATTTTGCTGAAAAGAGCGATGGGGAATAGAACAAGTTTGTGCCAGGTGGAGTACCCCTTGTGCTACAATTTGTAGCCTCTTACAGAGAAGAGAAGATAGAATCTTGTAATCCGTGTTTACTAGGCTGATCTGTCTCCCAATTACCCAAATCCGTAACATCCCCTTTTTTTATGTATAAAAGTTAGAATTGCTAGATTAAATTTTGTATCTACTAAACTAAACTGTAAAATATCATTATAAACCTCAGCTAAAATTACACTCATGTCATCTTTAAAGGTTTTATAGCGTTTGTTTGTAAGCCTGTCTGCCCCTGGTGAAACCCCTGTTCGAAGTGTATTGATGACTGCTAGGACTTCTGAGGGGGAAATAGGTTCCTGCAGAGTATCGGCTTCCGACTGTGATATTTGGGGAACTGGGAAATGCAGATCATCGTCCCATAAAACTGTCGGAGTAAACCTAGTTCTAAAAACAGAGGATAACTGTTGTTCTACAATCTCTAATATCTCTACTACCGATGTCTTTATCTGTCCTTTTGAATTTTTGAGCCCAGTCACAAGTTTTCTATCCAGTTTTTGTTTACATGCGATATATGGATCTTTAAAAGGTTGTTGTTGTGTACCAAATTTTAGCTCCGCATACATGGACACTGCCCTCTCATATTGGTACTGTTTCATTTTTTTTTTTGTATAACCCCTAATTGTGTTTGTACTTCCAGGGTCATCACCCGAGGACTGGATAGTAATTTATGATACTGATTCCTATAGTCTAAATATTGTAAATAGTCAGATGTACCTTTTCTTCTACCATAGGAAATAAAAAAATCTTTAATGGCCAGTTTGGTATCCATCCACCAGGAAACCCAATCATCATAAAAATCTGCAACAGATTTTCTAGAAGTAAGACAAGAACAGAGTTGAGATAGAAAAGGAACATCATCCAGTAGCCGTGAATTTAGTTTCCATCATCTACTAATAGCAGGGAAATTTGTAGGAATCTGATGAAGTTCCAAAATACAGTAGAGAAAATTGTGATCTGAAAAATCACAGTGTTGTACAGAACAACCTTGGGGTATTAAATGTTTGTAAATAAAAAAAATAGTCTATCCTAGTTTGGAAGGAAGCCCTTCTGTAAGTAAAACCATCTGACTCATGGAGCCCCCATAGGCATCCCTCATATTTGCCACTGCCACTGTTTGAGAGAGTATATGGGAGTCGCAGTAAGTTTTCTGCTGTACATTATTCTTCGTACGGATATCAAGGCTACAATTCATGTCACCTCCCCAAACCACATGCTTGGAAGTGAAGAGATAAGGTTTGATCTGTTGAAATCAATCAGTCCTCGCAGTTTTCACTTGAGGTGCATAGGTATTAATTAGTCTGAGGGAAAAACCTTAGAAAAAACAATCAATAAGCAAAGCTCTACCTGGCAAAATGTCTAACAGCCGTGTTACTTGCACTGAGGAGTGAGAAAAAATAATTCCTACTCCATCTGCTGTATCTGGACCAAAAGACCAAAAAGAAGGCCCCCCTCCTCCAGGTTTTTTTTGACTTGAGCCTCCTCAGCCAAGGAGGATAAGTGTGTTTCCTGCACAAAGATGATATCTGCCTATAAATCCTGGTACTGCTGAAAACAAATTAAACGTCTCTTGTAGTTTTTTATACTACAGCAGTTCATAGATATCATCTTTAAGCAGGCCATAGAAATTTAAATGCTGAAATTCAAGGCTTATCTTGTTTTCGTTTTTTCCCTTTCTTCTTTTTCAATTCTAGAAGATCCTTTCCACCATCATCTTCTACCTCGATCTCTGAGCCAGCATCTGGTTTGGCTGTATCTGGACCTGAATCCCCATCCATTTCTGCTAATACGTGGAAGAAATTTTGAGTAGGGCAATCCCCTATCACCCCTTTATGGCGAGTACTTGCCCGAGTAATCCTTCTGGGGGTTTGAAAGTCAGAATCCTGAGAAGCCACAACCAGTAGGCCTTCGGGGGAGGGGGGGTCGTGAGGCTGTAAGGATGGATCCCCCACTAGGAGGAGGATCCTTAGAGAAAACTGGTGCCTGGTCCTGATTAGAGGGTCCTGGTTGCCCAGTTTCCTCCGATGAAGGTTGCGGATGACCGGAGGACAGATCCTGGGCTATATCCCCTCCAGGCTGGCCTGTAGAATCTGTGCCTGTGTGTGAGGGAGCAACAGTCTGAGGCCTGTACCTACCCTGGGCCTGGTTTATTAAATCCTCCTTATTTGGTCCTCCCTGCCTATTCTGGCCTGCCCACGGGCATTGGTGATAGGCGTGACCTGCTTCATCACATAAGTTACATTTAAAAACATTCCGACAGACGTCACTGTCATAATCTAATTCCCCACAAAGTATGCATTTAACTTTATCACATGCACTACTTAGATGACGTTTACTACCACAACGATAGCAGGCTTTAGGTTGACCAGGATAGAAACAAACCCCCGTGTCTTTCCCCAAAAAGAAGCTATTAAGAACATGCATAACCTCATTATTTGTAATATGTAATTTAACTTTTAAACGCCAAGCCCCAGTCCAGATCCCTTCTGTATCCATTATGGGTTTGGGGGGGCCCAAAACTGTACATTTATTTTCCAACCAGTATTGGATATCCCCCACATTCACCCCCTCATTCCTAAACATGACATTACTCATTTTGAATAAGGGTTTAGTAATTGGTATTGCCCAAAATGGTAGCCATAAAGGCAAGGATTTACAAGACTCGTATTTTTGCCATAATCTATCTAAACCTGAAAATGTTTTTAAACTAACGTCAAACGTATCTTCCCCTCGAATGTTAATCAAGGCATATATATCAGCAGCCAGAAAATGCATTGAGTCCATTAATAACTTTCTGGCAACGTATACCCTGTCCGGGTGTTCAGGTGGCCCTCCTCGATACCTGAGTTGAACTGCATTTCTTCTAGGAGCCTGCTCTAACTTGTTGTTTTTAAACAAGTCCGAGAAACGTGGGCCCCTTCTTGAATTTTGACCCCTAGGTGACTGTAGAGGAGATTGCTGTCTCCGACCCTCCGGTGGGGGGGCAGTCTCTGTAGCACTCTCTGAAACTACTGTGTCGGTGTTGGTAAGAAAAGACAGAGTCTGACCTGAAGTAGAAGTATCGCCTTGATTCTGTAAGCAGGGTTGCGAAGCCCCTGGTCCAACAGGTGAAAAAGTAAGCCAGTTTGGGTCCGGGACCCACCGTCCATCCGGCTGTCATAACCAACCTGCCTGAAACAAGGCAGACTCCTTGGACCATTCTGTATCCTTATCTTCGGCCGACCGCCTGTCGCTAGAGCCCCTCGCAACCTCCGACCACGCTGACACTTCCGCATTCCCCATGTCAGCTGTGGTGATGACGGCTTGCACGTCAGCCGACTTGTCCTGCTCCATCACTGCTGACGCTGTATTGCCCATAACCTCAGACATCCTTCAAGCCAAATCCTCCATAATGCCAGCCATCTCCACCTCCGGTTCCATGTACACGGGCTCAGACGTGAATGTTGAGGAACACTGCCTTCCGACAGCAGACTCAGTCGCCTGCAGACCTCCAGAAACCTCCGGTTCTGAAAAATCTGTACTAGGCATAGCCTGATTCTCAGATAAGACCAAAGCCTCCTGCAGAGCTTCAGCCTGCATGTCCTGCTCCTGCTCACTCCATACACTGTCGGCCATTACAGCAGTATGACAAATGCCCTCTGCTGCCCCCAACAGAGTAGGGGAATTTCCCAGGTGTCCTGGCCAAATTTCTCCCATTCACTAAAAAAATACCACCAACAGCTTAATCTGGTTCACTTTCAGTTGCTTACCATCTGTATCCCCCTTCCCCCCGGTCGCCCCTGAAAAAAGGACTTCTAGGCTAAATGGGCTTACTGGGTCAACAAAGTTCAATAAATAAAATAAATAAATTGTTGGCATCTGATCAATTCTTACCTAGAAAAAAAAACAAAAAAACATTGTTTTTCAAAATGTACTCCTCACTCCGCTCCATGCAGACATTTGTACGCATCTGAATTTTGTTTTGCTCCCCAGTCTTTCAGAAGGAGGAGTAGAGTACTCATCCCAAAAAATCTTACCTGGAGCACTTGCCTGTAGGAGGGTCAAATGCAGTTTTGTGTCTGGATTCTTTAGCTAGGGGGATTTGCCAGTAACCTTGGTGAGATCGATGGTACTGATATACTTGGCACTTCCCAGTCTGTCCACCAAATCATCTATTCTGGGAACAGCATAGCTGTCAAATTCTGACACTTGATTAAGTTTCCTAAAATCAAGGCAGATTCTTACACCCCCTTCTTTTTTGTTAACAGTTGCCACTGGTGATGACCAAGCACTACTCTACTCTTCTATGATACCCAAGTCTTACATTTTTGGTTTTTCCTTTACCACGTCTGCTCTTAACCGCTCTGGTAATCTGTGTGTCTTTTGTCTAATAGGGCGAGTATTCCTTGTCACTATTACATGCTCAACCTCTCTTGCTCAGCCTGGTACTGTGGTAAAAGTACTGTTAAATGTCTGTAGCAAGTTACAGATTTCTGCGGTTTGTTTGTATGTTAAGGAAACATTCACCTTTACAGCATCAGCAGTAACAGTTTGTTCCAGTCTATCATAAGCTACATCAATATCTTCTTTATGAGTTTCTGGTAAAACTAGCAAAACAGCTTTTGGTGTTTTTTCAATCCATTTCTTGAGAAGGTTAGCATGGCGTATATCTTAGTAGGATTTTTCCTATCAGGGGTCTCAGTCTCATATTTAACTGTGTCAGTACGTCTAAGCACTTTATATGACCCTTGCCACTTTATTAACAGTTTATTTTCTGTAGTGGGTAACAATAGCAAGACCTTTTCGCATGGCTCAAAATCTTTTTCTTTTACTCCAGGGTCATAATACACGTTCTGCTGGTTTAGGGCCTCTTCCTTATTACTACGGGTGATTTCAACATATTTTGCCAGATTCTTGCTCAGGGCACACATATAAGATGGTAATAGATTGTTTCTGATGGGGGTTATCATCCCATGCTTCTTTTATTACATCTAGTGGCCCTCTAGGTTGTCTACCATACAGCATTTCAAATGGTGAAAAAACCTGTTGATGCCTGTGGCGCTTCGCTGTAAGCAAAAAGCAGGTAAGGTAAGTATTGGTCCCAGTCTTTCCCTTCCCCTTTTACAAACATTTTTAACTTGCGTTTTAGGGTTTGATTAAAATGCTCAACAAGACCGTCTGTCTGAGGGTGATAAGGGGAGGTTCTTCTGGTAGTGATACCTTGTAGTCTGTGTAGCTCCTTCAGTAATGCAGCACCAAAATTACTACCCTTATCAGTAATAATATCTTTAGATATGCCCACCCTGCTGATAATTTTGGCAAGCTCTGCTGACACTTTTGGGGCTGTGACAGTATGCATTGGAACTGCCTCTGGGCAGCGAGTAGCATAGTCACATACTACCAAAATGAATCTATTACTCTCTTTAATTTTGTCTAAAGGGCCAACCACATCCATTGCTATTCTCTCAAACTGCACGTCTATCAAAGGTAAGGGCACCTTGTCTTTTTTAGTCACTGAGGCTACTTTCTGACGCACTGCACAAGAACTGCAGTAGGTAGCTACATCTTCATGAATTCCAGGGCAGTAAAATCTGTACGGCAATGTGGCAAGGGTGCGATCCCTCCCCGAGTGACCAGCCATGGGACTATCATGTGCTATCTGTAACAACTCGGATGTATACTTTTGTGGCATAACCAGTTGTTTTATCTGTTTCTGTATCTGAGGTTTAACCCAAACTCTGTACAGTAAGTAACCCATTACATTTTTTAAACATAGGTTTGCCCTGTGTTGGTTTCACCCCCAGCTGCTTAAAATAACCCTGAAGAGTAACATTGTTAGCTTGTTCTGAAAAAAAAAAATCACAATCAGTGATCAGTTTAGTTTCAGTGTTTTCATATGTTAACCCCTTATGTCCATCAGTATTTTGTTGCCGTTGTTTTGTCAGGCGTCATCTTTCTTTCCTGGACTTCCGTATCGAGCTATGCTCAAACCAGTCCGAATCAGAATTGGCGATAGGAATAGAGTCCCCACTATCTTAAAGATTTGCTTTTATTTATTTATTTCTGATCTCTCGGATTACCCATTTGAGCTCAGAGCTCTTTACACAGGTTCCACGTTAGTAAATTTAGAACAAGTAGGTGATTATACCGAGGATTGAGACAAACAAGGCAATAGAATTAGAATGAGAACATTTAGATACATTTGGTCTTTAAACAAAGGAATGCAACAAATACAGCGAAAACTAAAACTGGAATAAGTAAACACAGTCAGATACATACAGGAACAGACTAAATAACTGTGCCCAACAGGGAACCTGTTAGTTGTCAGCAACACAAGGAGATTAGCGCATAGAAGTGCTGGTGAGGTGGGGTGAGGGGGAGGTTGAGCCCCAAGTGCAGGGTGACCAGGAGAGAGAGAGAGAGATCTGTTTGGCAGAAGGGCAGATGGTAGGAGATGCCTTTGCTAGGTGCTAGCGATCGCAGACACATTGAGATTCCTGTATTAAATGGTTCTTTAAGTTCTTTTTGAAGGTTCACAGAGTGGGCAGGCTAATGAATGTTCTCTTGGAGGGATCTGAACCACGATGGCGCCTGATAGGCATTTTGTCCTTGAGATATCCAACATTTTGGAGTCAGGAAGGACTGCAGTTATGAATTTCGGGTGGGCTTGGGATTAGTGCTGGGAACTAGGAGTTGTTGGACCCCAGTTGGAAGCTGACCAAGGCAGATCTTTTTGGCCAGGAGGCAAGATTGATATTTTAAGCGACCAAAGAGCGTTAGCCAGTCAGCCTTTGCGTAGAGATCGCAGGTGTGGGTTAGTCGGTATGCCCCTAAGGTGAGCCTGCAGTAATTGTTAAGGGCAGTTTTTATATGTCGGAGGGCAGTATCTGTGGCAGAGCCATATATCGGCAGTCTTGAGTCCATTAGGGAACCCACTGAACTGTGGACCGCTGTGCTGAGGACTTCAGGGATCAGGCTCTGCCTATGGCATTAAAGTAGCCCTAAGCGTTTGTTGATTGCTTTAGCTGTGATGTCTATGTGGAGGGCGTCGGAGAGTGAGCTGTCAAGAGTGATTCCGAGATATTTGAAGTGATGAATGCGTGCAAGAGGAACACCACCCCTATCACATATTGATAGCGGGTAGTTTTTGTGTTTGTTCTTAAGGCTGGTGAACAACATGTTTTATTTTGTAGTTCATTATCAATTTATGATTTTTGAACCACGACTCAACGCTGGTGCAGTCATGTTGTAGCTGTTGCTCTAGAGCAGTGGGTCAGAGCCATTAGAAAAGATAACCGCATCATCCGCGTAGAGGAGGATACGGCACTGACTGGCTAGGGGAAGGTAATTCAGAAATAGGCTAAAATGAAGGGGGCCCAGTATTGACCCCCTGTGGAACGCCTGAGCACACGGGCTTGGTGTCAGAGAGAAAGGTATCTATCTGGACTTGCTGTGAATGGCAGTGTAGATAGCTGCGAAACCATGCAGCCTCCTCAGGGGCAAGGCCTATGGCAGTGAGTTGGTCAATTAAGAGGGCATGGTTGACCGTGTCAAAGGCCTTTGTTAGGTCAATATAGATGGCCCCGACGAGCTGGCCAAGATCGAGGGATTTGTGGATGAAGCCTGTTTATTCCAGTAGGGCTGTAGTGGTGCTATGCCCAGCCCTAAAGCCATGTTGCTCTGCGCATAGGAGCATGTGCTTGTCCAGATAGTCAACAAGTTGGTTGGCAACGATTCATTCAAGGGCCCTCGAAAGTAGTGGTAGTATAGAAATGGGTCTGTAGTTCCCTGGGAGGGCACAGTCCCCACTTTTGTACACAGGGGTGACTACTGCAGCTTTCCATTTTTGGGGGAATACTGCGAGATGGAGTGAGAGGTTAAGGATATGGGTGAGGGGGGCAGGATTTCTTCGAGTGAGAGTGAGATTAGTTTCCTGTCGAGGTTATCCACGCTGAATCTCCCCTTTCCAAGCACTTAGTGTAGATATTTCCTGGTTTCTCCGAAGGTAATAGTCTTGAAGCGAAAGGGGGAATGCAATGGGGATTGCGTGGGTGCAGCAGGGATGGTGTGGGAGAAGAAGTTGGTGGGGAGAACATGCTGCAAGTCGGTGAAGGCATTGTTAAAGGTGTTTGCCTGAGCTCTTGTCACCACAGCTGTTGAAACATTGGCATCAGGGTATGAAATTTGTGAAAAAAAGTACATACCCACATTGGGCATGTGATAAGAAAATGTACATGCCAAAGAGACTATTTACATGCCATCCCTTAGTTTACGTTATTTTACATGTCATCTTCACTGGACCAAGCACTTTCGTTTTCATCACATTCACTGGTGCTGGCAGAAGCAGCGTGCCGTGACACTGTTCTGGAGCCATAAGCTTTGGTAGTGGGCCTTCATTTGCCATTTGTCCACCATAGTGATATGGCCCTTTTCCGGTTATATTCACTGAGTTGTGGCGGTGCATTGAGAGATATAGACATGAGGTCGTGAAGGGTGTCTGGACGTAATCCAATCCTCCAATCATTTTTTATTCTTCCCATTAGAGAGAGGCCTCGTTCTGCAGTAGCAGTGTGAACAGGAATCAGGAGAATGATTTTGACAACAGCCTGCACATTTCGAAATTGTTGATCCTGTGTATCTGCAAGAATCACTTTCTGCCACAATTTGAGAGACTTAAAATGTTTAACAGACAGCAAGTGGAGTACATGCTTTTTTAAGTCTAGCCACTCCAGCAGTACCAAAGTTGCATCAACTCCACTTGACTGTTGGACCACTTTGTAGTGATCAACAATTGTTTGCATTGCTTGATCTCCATATTTTTCAGGTGCCTCTGTGGATGTTGACTGGGACAGGAAATTTAAAATTCTTGCAGCTAGTAGCACTTCATTGGTCGTGAAAGACTGAAAGCAGTATGCTATGTGTTGTGATGTTTTTTTTAAGAATTTTTTTAATCTCTGAAATTGTGGCTTGCACAGTGTCTGACGAAGAACCGGATCTGTGTCTGCTAGATTCACTAGTTGTCAGCATTGTTGTAGTGAGTTAGATTCTCATTTACAGACGTAAGTATTATGCAGTGCAGAGCTTCGTCATTCGAGAGACCATTACGTTTCTGAATTGTGCTTTCTACTCTGCTGTGAACTTTTTCAACAGTGGCATCCTGTTGCTGAAAGCATAGACTAACAGCTGATAAATAACCAAAAAACACTTTCAGAAAGTTCATATACAGGACACATTTTAAAGTCTTAAGCACTTTAAGTATTCCCAGTGTTTTTTGGCCATGTTCTTGCTTATTTGTCAGTGAGGCATGCTCAAGGTGAGGCACTAGTGCAGCCCAGTTCCTTTCAAGGGCAGAAATGGCCCATTCTCTGTGTGCAAGCCACCTAGTGCCACCAGTGTTAACTGGTTTGACCACATTAATATTTAAAAGTGATCCTGTTTCCTGTAGGCCTTTTCCAACTTTTTGGTGACCTGTGGTAAAATGAGTAAATGTTCAGCAGAAGTTGCTCTACCGACTTGTAAAAGCAACAGTCTTTGAAAGAATCCTTTACAGCAAGCTCTAAACGATGTGCACAGCAGTGTATGTCAATGAGGTGTGGGCAGCAGTCCTGTTTTATTAGAGTAAGGACACCTGAAGTGGATCCTAACATGACAGCAGCACCATCAGAAACTGCACTGATCAGCTTTTGTTTCCAACCACCATCCTTTAGACCACCATCACTCTCTAATGCATCAGTGATGACATTTACAATGCTTTCAGCATCAGGAACACCAACTGGTTTCAATGTAAGAAACCTTGTAACTGGCAGGCCATTGTCAAAAACACGCACGTAAATGCCCTCCTCCTCCTCTGTCACACTTATCTGTGCATAAAGCTAAAGAAAAGTAATCATTATCTTCTAAAAGACGAGCAGTAGTATTTTGAATATCCTGAGCAATGTAGTGAATAGACACGACATTGCATGTCACTACTGTAACTTTGACCCATAACATCATCTCCGTGATTGTCCTAGAAACATAATATGCAGTACAGAACAGTTTAGTAATTTGGTCCATTTATTTTTGGTCCATTAATTGTATGGACTTCTCTGTTGGTCTTTCTCCAACTTTTGCTTTGTTTGCTATGTATGCCCTCTCGGCATTTTTGTGTGCTACCGACACTTCATGTGCTGAGATAGTGTGTAGTCTATAAGTACTGCATCCAGTTCTAAAATTATTTTTGCTTTGGCTTTAATCATAATTCTGACACCATGTACAGAACATGACACATTTACCTGTGTCATACGTAAGCCACTGCCTGCCCCTTTTCCATGATTCCTGAAATTTTCTAACTTTTTGGGCCTTAACTGGGTTTTCTCTACAAGCAGTAGCACTTGAGGAAACGTCAGTGGTCACAGCAGTTTGACTGTCTGGGCAAGGAGGTGGTGGCGTTACAGTAGCTGAAGTGCTTATGGTGGTACTGCTAGTGCTTACTGCTGGGGAATCTTAAGCTCCCCACTGACTCATCAATATGCTTTCTGTTAAATCCAGATTTAAAAAGACTCATAGTGTCTGACTGGCTGCTTGTGACTATGGCACCAGTCAGTTGTGTAGAGTAGACTGGTGGCACTATGTGGCTTGCACACTTCACAGACTAACAGTATGTAACTGTCCAGGCTAGGAGAATGTTTTTTAATGTGTTGATGTTGTTGAACACTTCAACTTGTCTGTACATTTGTTAATAATAAACACTACGACAAGAAAAAAATACCTGTGTGTGGTGTTGTGTGATATCTCTTTACTTTGACAATAATAAATGCAACAAGAAAAAGTGTGTATTGTCAGATTTATTAACTGTGCAGGTGATGGTAGGTTTTTTTTGCTTATAGATAGACAGTTGCCCAGCCCTTTATGGCTTCAAACAGATTTAATTGTCCCCTTTTAGAATTTAGGTGGTCCAGTTCCTTCCAAGTAGCTTTTAAAACTTTTATTTTTAGATAAGGTGTGGAATGTGATGTGACGTTCACAGTAACTACCTTACAACAACGCTTTTAACTTAAATGAGCTTAGTTTCCGCTGTACTTTTAACAACATATAATAACTCTGATCAGATCCCTGTTGTGTTGGACCCTGTAATTAGACAGGCAGAGTACCGGACAGTAGAGTTAGAGTGGTCCGAACAGAGTAGCTCATAGACGGTCTTTGTAAAATGCAGATCCCTACCTGTTGTCTGTGTATTTTTTAGTTAGAAGTTAAGGGATGTCCACTCCTAGTTGCTCAACTTGTAAAAAAACAACTGCTCCTTGTTGTATTTAGATTTTAGTTGTAGTCCACACAGTAGCTAAAGAACTTTAATAGATTTTATTATAACTGGTCCCTAGATTTACATTTAGTTAGTCCTCCAGACTCCACAGTCACTCACTTAGGATCCCTGTATTTGTTAGTAAACACAGTAGCTTGTAAAAAGCTTTAATGTATAGTTTTTATAACTGATCCCTGGATTTACATTTAGTTTAGTCCACACTCAGCAAGTAGCTTGTATAAAAAAAAAAAAACAAAAAAAAAAACTTTAATATACTTTTTATAACTGATCCCTGGTCAGATTTACATTTAGTTTACTCCACACTCAGAAAGTAGCTTGTAAAGAAAGCTTTAATATATTTTTTTTATAACTGATCCCTGGATTTACATTTAGTTTAATCCATACTCGGCAAGTAGCTTGTATAAAAAAAAAAAAAAAGCTTTAATATATTTTATTTTTTTATAACAAACTGATCCTGGCTGTTTCCGCATTTAGTCTCGATTTTAGTTAGTCCACACACACACGCACAGTAGCTAGGTAGTAGAAAATATGTCAACAGTAGATTTATTAAGTTATAATTGATCCATTATCCATGGATCCAGAATATACATTTAAGTTAGTGCAGAGAAGCTTGTAAATGAATGCAGCTTTCTTTATAGACTGGGTGAGCCGAGTGAGTAGCATTGAGCTCCTTTATTTCAAAGAGACTGCAGGCAGTACTAGTCTGTCTGTTACAAATCCAAAGGCCAGCCCAGTACAGATTACTTTTTAATTACTTTGCTGGTTATAGTGCATTTAGACTAGTCTGAGTTTTTAAGTTTAGTCTCTGCAGTGCTTTACCACAAGCCTGCATTCAGTGTCCCTTCCCCGCTGATATTACAGACTGCTGCTGCCACGTTTTTTTATCAGCTCGCCTAGAAAAATAACAGAAATAGCAGAGCAGTTGAGCTCTTATTTTCTGTTTACTGCCTGGTTTGCTTTCTTTCACAATAAACTTTTCTCCTGCTGAATTGTCTCTCACTATATGACATTCCTCTCCTCTGTACTTCTTTCTTCCATTCCCTTCTTTCTGCAGTTTAATCCCCCGCACATTTCCTTTCTGCTCTGCCGATTTCCTTCAGTCCTGACTGGAGAGAGAGACCCACATAGTCTCACACACACAGACACACTCCTCTCCTCCCCCGCTGCTTCGATTTACTTATAATCCCCAGACACCCTCCTTTGCAGTCCCGTTTTTCTGGGGGAGTGGTTAAAGAGAAATTTAGCTCTTAAAAGAGCTTTTGGTTATTTATTTTGCTGATCGCGATCAATGTTCAGGCTGGCAGGCAGCTGCTCAGACGCAGACTGTCTCGCAATGCAAGCTAAGGAATAGCGTGCTATGCTGGGTCCTCGCGTCACGCTATCTGGAGGGGCCGGGCAAATACTCCATATAAGGGCACCTATTGGTGCATATGCTGCTGTAGCCCACCTCCAACAGTGACTGAGGGACACATGAAGACTTGACTGGCTGATTTGTGTGCCTGTCAGTTGTAATGGGGCACATCAACCTGCTCTGAGCACACTCCTCCAACTTCTTTCCTCCGTTGTGTTGCAGACAAGCAGTCAGCTGACATCCAGACGAGCAGACCCGTCATCAGCTCTAGAGATATCAGCTCTGCGTCTGCACTACTCTGGCGGCTCCCCTGCCCCCAAGGAAAGTGAGAGGACTGGGGGGAAAAAAAACGGCAAGATGGCAAGGTCTGGGGAGAGAGAAAAAAAAATGGAACTCTGATGAAATATCTTAGGTGCCCAAAGGGGCAGGCACTAAGCAGCTGTAGGTGTCCTGAAGCAAAAGTGCCTACCCTGGGGCACCAAAAGTGTAGGAATTTCGCACCCTGATTGGCATTTACTCCCTCTTTGATTAACTCAGTAAATCCTGGAAAGTAATTTCCAGTAATCACAGGTACAGGTAACTTTGGTACTACTCCAACTTTCATTTGGTGTGACACCCCATTAATAGTCTGAGTCACTTGGCTGGTGGGAGAGTATCGAGTGTCCCTGTGGATGCATGTGACATTAGTACCTGGTCCTTTTGGACATTGTTTTCCCAGCACTTCACTATGCACTAGGGTCTGTCTGCTTCCTGAATCTACAAATCTCTTCACAGTCTTATCTCCCACCTTCACATCTGTTAAGGACTTGCCCCAATTTACTAAGGACAAATCTGCTCCAGTGTCACTCTTCTTACTACGGCAATTTCTTGCAATGTGACCTGGCTTATTACAGTTATAGCAAATGCAGTCTTTAGGTGCAGATTTGTTACCCCCACCAGAGTTCTTATCAGACTTGGAGTTTCAATGGGAAAAAGAGTGTCTTACTGGTGATTGGCTGTTACCTTGCTGTGGTGGTGTCTGTCTAGCCATTTGGCAGTCCTCAGCCAAAGAAACAACCTTTTCCCTATTTTTTGGTCGGTGTTCTTTTACCCAAAGCTGTACGTCTGTGTGTAGGATGTTGATGAACTGCTCCATTACAACTGTTTTGATGATCTGTGGCAGTGTTTTGCCTCTGGTTGGAGCCATTTCATAAGGAGTTCTCTGAGTCCGGTGAAGACTTCTCGAGGATTGTCGACTGAGTTGTACTTCAGAGACCGAAATCTCTGCCTGTAGATCTTTCCTGAGATGTCATATCTTTTAAGGACCTCTCTTTTCACCATGTCATAGTTTTCTGACTGTGCAGTGTCCATATTGCTGTAGGCAAGTTGGGTTTTCCCTGTCAGTTAGGGTACCAGTCTGATTACTTACTGCTGCTTTGGCCACTGGCAGGTTGTGGCAACCCTTTCTAAGTTGTCAAGCATGCTTCAATATCATCTGAAGGATGCAGCTGTAGAAGTTTAATGTATTTTAAGTTGTTTGTATCCTGTTGCTGTGCTGTACCAGTGCCAGATCCTCCAGCTTTGATGACTTGCAAGGCATCCGTCCATCGCTGCTCCAGTCACTGCATCTCTTTTCTCTGCTGCTCCTGTCGCTGCATCTTTTCTTTTCTGAGTTTCTCCGTCTATCACTGTGTCTCTGCCTTCACTTGCAGTTCTGTCTTTTCTCCCCCCTTACATATCTGCAGTTATAAAACATATATGAGAATCTCTGTGTAAAACTTTATTTGATACTGGGATCCCTTTGTTTAAAACTGTATATCATTAAACTGTTAAAATTATTGCAAAGCTATTTGGAACTCAAGGGTTTAACCTGAGATGCAGTTTTTAAGCCTTTTGCAGAGCTGTAAACAGGAGGTCAGTTCTGGGTCACTGTGTACTGTTTTGCTGCACCTGCAAGGAGCGAGACTGACAAGAACATTCCTTAAACTTACAAGACCATTCTGTGAGAAGCAGGCTCTCTCAAGGAGGCAAAGACTTGTTATAAAAAGAAAAGCAATGCTTTTGCTAGAGAGACGAGAACAGTGAGCGACTGAGAGACTGAAACTTGGAATTAAGAGATACCGTCAGAAGGAGGACTTAGTTTTCTCTGTACTGCCTTTGTAAATAGTTATACTAAATAATCTATTTTTTTATTTTGCTGTTTTTGAGAAAAATAAAATGGTATTTTCGAATTTTGAAACTGCTCCTGGTTTTCCTGTGCTTCCTGACCTGTGCCTTGAGTACATGTGCGTGCATGTGGAGCTCTCCTGGGCTCTCTGACCTCCATCTGTACTCTTGTCTGTGGCTCCAAGCATTTGGAAAGGGCTGTGGTTGGCACTGCACTTCACATAGGTGTGTAAATGGAAAGGGTTCAAGAGGTTTACTTTTAAACTGACTTTCCCAGTTTGATTTATTGAAAGCAGTGTTAAACTGTATGCTAGATTTTCCAATTTATATTTGGGTTGCTCATGTTTCCAAAGGAAATAATGGGAGCAGATATTCAAAGCCCCACCTTGCTTACAAGTCTGTCTTTGATACCAATGCCATTATTTTTTTATTTATTTAGCTTTTGTTGACCGGGTAAGTGAACTAGACAAATCCTGCCTATTTTCAGACATGACCCGGGGGAGGGGGATACAGATGAATGCCAACTGACCTTGAACCAGATTAAGCTGTTGGTGGTATTTTTAATGAATGAGGGAAATTTGGCCAGGACACCGGGGAAATTCCCCTACTCTTTTCGATAAGTGCCATGGGATCTTTAACATCCACCTGAACTACCACCAATCCAGGCAGATGGGACCTCGGTTTAACGTCTCATCCGAAAGACGGCTGTTCTCCTAAAAATAAAGCACCAGTTATTACACATGCAGTCCCATATGCAATAGAAGTTACATTTTCTACACACCTTTCATGTATAAAATATCCTAAACTGCTTATAAACCAAGTCAGGGGTCGAAAATGACCACCAGTCTGCTTGTCCCAGATAGTCCATTTTCATCAGGGATAACTATTTATATCTCTCTGTTTGTCCCTGGGACATATACTAAGTGAAAATGCATTAGCGGGCTCTAGGACCCAAGGGATACTACCACCTGTAAGGTTGGACTAATGAATGTTTCATTATCATGGGGTCACATGTTGCAGGATGTGTGTTCAACCCATTGTCCCATGACGGAATCTGTTGGGCAGTCCATGGTTTTGTCAAGCAACAGATATGAAAACAGAGCAGCAGTAGGAGTGGCAGTAGACTGCACATGTATTCCATGTCATTGTGCATGTGTAGTTGATTGCCGGATGGTCTTTTTGTTGTTGCTTTTGTGTGCTGTACTTAAAGTAGCAGTACAAGATGTGCACCAGTTTACAGGCAGCAGAGTTCGGGGGGCGCAGCTTGAAAGCCCTTTTTTAGGGCTCTCTACTAGCTGAGAAAGGACTGGATAAAGCAAATGAAATGCAATTTTAAGGGCTAGAAAATCATGTTTAAAAGCCCATAGCAAGGTAAGCAGCCAAGGCAGAAAAAAGGGGGAGACTTAGTATTTACAGGAACTAAGTAATACAGGAACATAAGGGCTGAGGCAGCCAGTTAAAAAAACAAAAAAAAAAAAACACTGCCAAGGCAGGATGGGCTTGAGAGAGAGAGAAGGCAAGGTTTGTTAAAAGCCCTTAGTAGGGTTTCAGAGTTCAGTTTGTTTTTTATTTCACGCAAAATCATTTACGCAAGTGCCTATTTTCAAAGGCTTCATCCAGAGTGAGGTGTACAGACATTAATGTATACATATACGAGGATTATGTATAAAACTGTGTACAGTATCAGGTTAAGTTAAAAGATACATAGGAAGTCAAGTACAATTTACAGAAGAATACATTGTCAGAAGTACAGAAGATCTCAGAAGCATTGACATTTACCAGAATAACTGAAGTAGTAAGTGTAGCCATCAGTTGAGTTTTAAAGGAGGCAATAGAGTCACACCCTCTTAATGTGTCTGTAGTATAATTCCAAGATTTGGCAGATCTAAAGAAGAAATAGTAAGGAAGCCCGGAGACAAGCCGTCTGAGAAAGAAAATGTAAGGTATTTAAGGTGTCAGTGGCTCAGTAGGTATCACACTCGCCTCTGAGGCTGTGAGATCAGAGGGCTATGGGTTCAGTTCCCACATCTGGCACTTAGGTTAATATCCCATTACTGACTCTGTAGTGTAGCATGAGGGGGGGCTGCACTTCTGTGGTGCCGTCTTTCGGATGAGACATGGTCCCATCTGCCTGGATTGGTGGTAGATCAGGTGGATGCCAAATATCCCATGGCACTTACTGAAAAAGAGTAGAGGAATTTCCCCAGTGTCCTGACCAGATTTCTCCCATTCACTAAAAATACCACCAACAGCTTAATCTGGTTCAGTTTCAGTTGCTTACCATCTGTATCTCCCCCCTGGTCGCCCCTGAAAAAGGGACTTTTAGGCCCAGTGGGCTTACCGGCTCAACAAAATTCAATAAATAAAAATAAATAAACTTTGATTTTACTGTGCTTACAGTGCAGTCAGAGGGTACTTGTGGGAGGAGGGAGAGGCAACAGTACAGCACTATCTTATCTTTTCCAGTGTCCCTCGATACAATGAACAGGGAGCTATAACGAATGCAGGTTGTGGCTCCCTTTGTTTGTTATAGCAAGGGACTACCGAATGTTTGTGGTTTCTGCTGTCTTTGTCCAAGAGGACTGGTGCTGTCATCTGTGAAGTGTGGCATGCTACTGATCTCTGTTTCGAGACAGTTTTTCAGCTTCTGGGCAGGAGTTGCTAGAGCCTTAGCTCTGCCAGTTGTGAATCTTGCACTTTTAGCTGGGGAATTCATTTTCTGGCACTTGGATGGATGCCAGTTCTTTTCACGGGAGACGAAATTGTAGATTCAAGCTGCCCTCATCCTGATGACATCACCGGAAGTCAGAAATCAATGGTGAAGATTGAGACTTGGAAGTTACGAATGTACTTACTATAAATGTTGATCTTCCACAATATGTGTCTGACACCGTAAAACAGGCCAGTCAGTGCAATGCAGCGTACAGCAAGGCCAACAAAATGTTGGGGCATATAGGGAGAGGATTCGACAGGAGGCACCGGGAGGTAACTACCACTGTACAGATCCCTGGTGAGGCCCCACCTGGAATACTGTACCCAGTTTTGGAGCCCACATCTTAAGAAGGACAGGGACAGGCTAGAGACCATACAACGAAGGGCGACCACAATGATACAGGGGCTGCTGTATGAAGGGCGTCTTGAGGCATTGAACTTGTACTTACTGGAGACAAGGAGGGGAAAGACGGGACATGATAGAAACCTTCAAGCTCATGAGGGGAAGTAATGTAGTTCCCTACCCTGAACTGTTCGGCAAGGCTTCCAGCTCAAATATGAGTGGGCATGAATGGAAGCTGAGGGGTAGAAAATTCAAGAGGGAACTTAGGAAACACTATTTCTTAGAAAGGATAGTGGAGGCATGAAACCGATTGCCTGCGGATGTGGAGGGAGCCAAGACCATGAGAGCTTTCGAATGGGATTGGGATAAAGAGTATGCTTGAATTAAATCCGTGGGTACTAGTATGGGCTAGGTCCTGGGAACTCATGGGCAGACTTGATGGCTCTTTGGGCTCCTTCTGCCATCACCTTTTCTGTGTTTCTAATATTTTCACCAGTGATTACCACACCTTCTCACCATTTCCCACTCTAGCAGAGCCAGGGCTCCTGGACAGCTCACCCTGACAGTGCTGGCCAACACCATCTAGTGGCATGGTACGTTCCTTAGTTTTACTCCCTGTGGAATAGATGTTAAAGCAAAACCAAACAAACTCAAAACTGGGGTGAGGTGAGGGTTCCTCCTCAGGGCAATCGTGCCAACCAAGAAAAAAAAAAATGTGAGAGAAGGCAGATACCTTCCCCCTTTTCCTTTCTTTTTCTCCTTCTCCCTGCCACGGGTATATACCCATCATGGGATATATCCCTGTTAGCTGCTTAATGCACTCTGTGCTTCTTGGCACTATCCCATGTAACTCTACTTGACACTTGCACAATCTGTGGAAGAGTGCCGTGCGCAGGCTTGGAACAGGTACACAAGCTCTTAAACTAGGTGCAGCCCTGTTGTAGCAGGAGAAGCAGGTACTTTTCTCTGTTTTTTTTCTTCCGACTATGCTAGACTATCCTGTTGGTTGGTATGCTCTTCTTTTTATCTTATGCCAGCTGCGCTGTTAACCCACTACCCTAAAAGTTGGCTGGTGTGATGAATACATCTTGACTCCTTTGAGCTGTTCAACCTGTCGGATCCACATCAGTGTTCCTATTCAGACGCAAATATGCATGAATCGCATAAAAAATAAGAAATTCACACTCATTTATGCGTGAAGGGGGGTTCACTGCATGCATCGGACACTGTATTCCTGTTTGTGCGGGCATACTACTCCCTTAATTGCGATCTTGCGCTTGTGTGTTTTTTATTTTTGGTTTCCTCCTCTTTACTTTCTGTGGCCTGTACTGATTAGTTTGTTGAACAGTTCCTGTCCCACTACAGCAAGTCAAACTGGCAGTTTTGGACTGGAGGCTGGATCAGAGAGTGATGTGGCTGGCGGGATTTACATGCAGAGCTGCCTGCTGTGCTTGAGTTGGCTCAGAAGGACAGAGCCCTCTGCACCAGCCGGAAGAAGGAGCAGTTTAGAGATCCAGCTGAGACCCGCCTAACTAACACGGATGGATCCAGGGATGACTGACAGGTATGGAGCCCTAAATGGTTACAGACCTTTATCCTGCCCTGCCATTAGCCCAGCTGGCATAATGGATCCTCCTCAGCTGCTGAGCTCACTAAAAGTGAGCTCTGATAACAGTCTGGATTTGTTTTTAAGCACAAGGGTGCCTATGTTATTTTCCGGTTTCCCACCACGATGTGGTTGCAGTCAGGACTGGGATGTGAAATGAAGGAATCTGCAGCACAAACTGGAGAGGCGGGTGGCATCAAGAAGTTATGGTTTGAAATTGTGGCACCAAGTAGCGGACGGGGGGGGGGGGGTTATACTGGAGTTGCTGCCACAAGTACTGGAGTGGTCACAGCAAAAGCACACTTTGACCAGAATAGAACAGACTTTGCAGTTGCTAGTATAAAGTAGTCAAGTGTGAATCCTTTTAAGTTAAGCGGCATAGCTTATATGATGCAACAAGATATATAAACTGGAGCCCTCCGTTCAGGGAAGGACTGTTTAAAAATAAAAAGATACTGCTTATGTTATTCGTACCCCTTTAAAACTGTACATACCTCCTGAAAATGTATGAGAGGGTACAATGTACTCTCAAAACTCATTTTGTAGCCCTGAACATTTTTTATAGGGGTACTCTGCACCCTTTGTTGTTATGTGAACACTGTTCCGTATGCACCTGAGATTCCTTTTATCCTGGGACATAGTTTGACTAGCTGTTCAGTCAATTGTCCATCAGGTAGCAGGGTTTTTTTTTTTCTTAGTAATCACATGTGATTCATTCCTATTTTGATACATTGTAATATTTCTGTTGCAAGGGGGTCCCAATTCTGGGCATCCTCTCTTGCTTTTTTACCAGAGCCACATGCTTCAGGGCTGCTGCCTTTATGATCACTATCCATCTCCTGCATTTCCTTTATCCTTTCCTTATCTTGTAGGCTATAAAAACTATTAGCTCTCTCATATTTCCCACTTTGTTTCTCTCTTGGCGAGCAGAACTGAGGTTAGTGAGGGAGCTGGCAGCGGTTATTGGTTGGCATGTGGCACCATATGAGGTGTGTGCAGGTGCCATGCCTAGTAGTTGTGGCTGGCCCCCTGGCAGAAGCTTTGCTCTTGCAGGGTCTTACTGCCTTCTGCCCAGACCCATAAGTGGTAGTCAGTGGTGAAGATAACCTGGAAGATCAAAAGTTAAGTACGTTGTAAAAGTAAGCTAGCTTACTTGGGGCATGTTTTCTGGTTTTGCCCCAGTTTTACTCCTTTCTAGTGTACGCTACAGCACGCTTGGGAAAACTGTTTGGGGGAAAACATAGAGTTGACAGCAGAAATAGTGGTCCTCTCGATTTATCCCCCCTCACATGCCCCGATGGGACCCCACTTTGCTCCCAGTATACGTACTTGCTGCCAGAAAGGCGATAACTCGTAGATGGATGACGCCCCTGATTCCCTTAATAGGGGACTGGCGACATATAATTCAGGAGATTTATACATTGGAACATTTAATTGCAAAACAACAAAATAAATTGCCCCCCTTTGAAATAAAATGTCGTAGACTGGTGTTGCATATATCTTCCCAGGATCCAGAATTTGTTCCGTGAGGGGGGAGGGATGGTGGGAGAGGGGCCTTTTAGTGGGTGAGGTTTTAGGGGCTTAGTCGGCTGCCTGCCTTGAGTAGATAAGGGTCAGTCCGAATCATATTTAAAACTGTCTAGCTTCTAATGTTGTGCGCCAAGTATTCTTTTTTTTCAATTCTTTTTCCCTCCGGTCACGGTTCTAGGAGCCTCTCTCAGGCATCCAGCCTTGTCCTACCCTGCCTGTAGTCTACTCGACTGAACCGTTCTCTTCTTCGCCTCGGAGCTGGCACCAGCAGCTTAACCCCTCCGGAGTGGGACCGTCCCTCCTACCTTGGGCGCTCTTAACTTTTGTAGACTCCAGATGCTGACGTGGGCCCTGGGCGGAGGATCTATGAAGGACGAGTTAGACCCAGTCATGGGCATGGGGATTGGTGCCATCACCTACCCCTAGAACTGGGGTTTTCCTGTGTTCTGTTCTGCCGGCCCCCTTTCCTTGCGTGTGCACTCCTGACGCAGTGGCGCACGGCTACCCTACCAGTGTCCGGCATACTATTATGTGCTGCTCTGCGCTACTGCAGCGCGCTCCCCCAGTCTCCACCAGGGGCCGCCGGAGCGCCGAGCTCCCTGATGCCCTCCCCTGGGACAGGAGAACAGCCCTGCAGGTGCTCAATCCAGTCCCTCCCCTGCCGACCGCTGGCACCCGAGCTCGCTCCCGAACTTGGGTCACTGGCGTGGTGCGAGGTGTGGAGTCCACCGCCTCAACCCTCAGCGCCACCGGGCTGGCCTTGCGCCAAGCATTCTGAAATAGTTAAATGCCATGTAGTTATAGCTATGCTTATAGCAATGCAGCTTTTGAAATGATATGATGGTATTTGTTACATTCTGTAATCTGTCTCTTTTAATAAACAGAAGTTATAAAAAAAAAAACCAAAAAACGCAGAGCTGGTGGTCATCCTCCCCTCCCTTACTCCTCCACCTGCATTTCACATGTGGTCACCTAGGTTGCAGTCTGAGAGTGGAGCTAAGCAGCCTCCCTCCCTAGAGAAGGAGAGCATCCTCTGGGAGCCGCTGTCCTCTCCCACAGCCTGCTCTATGTCTCGGACATGTTCCTGAACCTGTGCACCAGCAGGGTAGGCCATACTCTCTTGAAACATGTGCTTAATGCAGTTTGAACTGTTTGCCTACATAGCTGATATTATAAAACTGACACCTTCTATTGGAGAAATGTCACAATAAGATTAGAAATTTACAATGTTGCTGTTCCTCTTAGTCTGGAGTAAGATTATGCTTAATTCTGTGACACAATTTCAGTGTATTTAAGGGTGGAGTTCTGCCAGGGAAATTTTAGGACTAAAGAATTATGGGACACAGTGAGATCCCAGGTTGAATCCGGCAGTCTTTTCTTTCTTTGTGCTAAAGGGGTAGCACACATACTGTGCTGTGCGTACATGGTGTCTGCGCTGATGCAGAGTAACACATTGTCAGATCTCCAGCAGCTTTGTGCTAGGCTTAATTAACTGCAGCAAATTTTAGACTCTGCCATGGGGAAAATTCCTGGAATTCAGACAGGCAGATATAAAACTTATTTAGGAAGTTATAAGATTCCTTTGACGAGTCCCAACTAGGGTTTGAAATCTAATTCTTGATCCAGCTGTTCATGCTTTCTTTGGTACAGTGATGGAAGTTTTAACATGGTACTGTTATTTTGTTGCCACTAAATGGTTGGCTAATGTAATTCAGTTGTGTAGTTCTATGGACGTAAAATGGCACAGTCAGATTTTTTTTCAAAAGCGTAAGGGTTAATTACATTTTTCTTCCCAGTGTTTGAGAGCATATAAATTAAACACTACATAACTTGAAGATAAAAATGATGGTTACAGTTTGTAAACCCTTAAGTGGTGAATATGTTTGGAACATATTTAGATTCTGGACATATATAAGGGATATGTGGGAGTGCCTGTTGGATAACGAAGTTATTTGTACAGTAGCCTGTGACTTCGAGTAACCTCACGAGTGGCGAAGGCATGAGGGAGGTTCACTGGAGATCACAGGCTACTGTACAAGTCACTTGTGAGGTTACTCGAAGTCGCAGGCTGCTGTAGAAATAACTTTGTTATTCAACAGGCGCCCCCTGCATATTGGATTTATGCAACAGACCCTACTTAAACTCTGGAACTACCTAAGACAATCCTCCCCTTTTTTCCTATATATTTATTAGCCTACCTCCCTCTAATGCTCTGTTGTTATTTACAAATATTTGTTTTCTCTGCCTGCCTGCACTTTAATAAAATGTGTACAAATCTGCCTGCACTTTATGAAATGTTTAGAAAGTATGCTGTATGGCTACTCTATCCTGATCATGCCGCTAAAAATTGTCTCAAGACTTGCCTAATTACTTTAATTCTATGTATAGTATCCTGCTTTGATATTACTATGCTGTATGTCTAAAATCGTTCCTCTCTCTGACTCTATGTATAAATTAGCAATAATCCTGCTATTGTTTTGATACTCTTTTCATCCTACTGTGTTGCACTAAAACATATGTTTTACTTATTGTAAGTGGGTACTGGTCCTTCCTGTTCCCTCTCCACTCCCGCTTGCTCCCCTACCCTCTGAGCCCTGCCGGGTTTCGGTTCCATAGCCCTGGGTCTTTTTTGTGCCTTTTCCCGCTAAAGCCGTAATTTTCCGTAAGCGCCCTCAGGCTGGCTGCTTCCCCGCTTTCAGTTCCCATAACTCGGGTCTTTTTGCGCCACTTCCGCTCATGCCGCACTTTGCGTAAAGCACCCACACCCCACCCGTTTTTCCACTGGGTCCTTGTTTTGCTAACTGAGTGCTGAACCGCTTTCCCTGCTCTTCTGCCTATCTATGGCCATCCTACCTCTACGGTAGTACTTGTCCTTCCTCTCCTGCCTGTTGTTCACCCCTTTTATTACTCTATCTCTCATATCTCTCATACCTACTATAGTCCTAATCCTCTGTTTCATCCTCTCGCCTTTTCACTTAAACTGTACTCCTCTCCCTACCTACCGACCATCCCGTCTTGCTCTGCCTTCTTGGTTCCACAAGCCCGGCTGCTGATCTCTACCGGCACCGCTAAGCCGCCTCACCGTAATTTTTCCTGCTCATTTTCTGCCAAGCCTTCACCTCATCAGTGTCTCACACCTCCCTGCCTGCTTAATCTCCCCTCACTCCCCTTCCCTCTCCTTTCCTTCCCCTCCCGTCTAAATATGTGCTCCTCCAGTACCCTCTGCTCTCTGCCCTTTGCAATTGTATGACTGTACTTGTACCAATGTACCTTTGCCTGTATTGTGTATACCTAAACTGTCCTATCTTGTACTGTAACTGTGTATCCCGGTTCGTGCCTGAAAATAGTCACCCGGTTAACAAAAACTAAATAAATAAAATTAAAAAAACAGACAGGGTCTTTGTCAGAGACTTTTTCTTAAGATATGTTTATGTTTTCAGCATTCAGTACAGTTTGTGGGTTTATTTAGTCATAGAGTGCTACTGCACCTTTGGTTGTTAGGGAGCTTCCTAAGGACTTGATGCGCGATGTCAGAGCTGATTGGTGCAGTATGAAGGTTTTTAAAAATTTGCAGGAAAATGGCGGCAGCATTTAGTGAATGTGGCGATGTTGTGGACACGTTCAGTGTTAGTATCGCAAAGAAGCTGGTGAAGAAGATAGGGAACCGGTTTACTGTTTGTTTAAAGAGGCTTTTTTTTTTTTTTTTTAAACACATCAGGCTCACTTTGTGTGATGGGGAATGGCAGTGCTTGATAAATGGGAGCGGAAAGAACAGCTCATTTTGTGGTCACTTTTTGTTATGGGGAGTAGCAGTGTATGTAAAACAGGAGGAGAAAGAGCTTGTCAGAGAGAAGCTGGAACACGAAAAGTGAGATAATGCGGTTTACTGGGGAGAAAATGTTTGTAATATTTGTTTGGATCTCAGGAGAAAAAAGAATCGGCAGTCCGAGTGACTGAGATAACGTGAGGTATTGAATGGGCAGGTGAGAACAGGATAGGTAGATTGCTGCAGTTCCATGAAAAATAAAACACTGCCTTTTTTAATGTATTTTCTGTTGCGTTTCTTGTCCTTTGGGTCTCATAGAATAAGGACAGAACTAGGAACTGATGTGAGAGGAGAGAACAAGGAGATTGCTGTGTGAAAGTGAAGTAATTTCAGCGGGGGTGGGGCAGTGACGTAGTCACTGTGTGGATAATTGGGGGATGATGTAATCACTCCCATAGTGATTACATCATCCTCCATTAATAATCCACACAGTGACTCGCGTGATGTCACATCGATAGTACAACTTTTCAGCTTTTACCTGCCACCTGGTTGGCTCAGACAGTGTGACATCTAGAAAAGCAGTGTAAACATGGCGATGGGATTTAGCGGTAGCCTAGCAGCGGACCCGCTGAAGTGAGCGGGTGCGGAAACACTGATTTTATTGTAAGTTGGGACTTGAATAGCCACACACATCTGTGGTTATTTTTTTCCCTAAATTTAAAAATAAATGGTGCGGCCACAGACGCGAAGTCAGAGTGAGCACGAGCGGCACCACAGTGAGCAAGAGCAGCACGAAAGTGAGCAGGAGTGGGAGCTGTCACAGATAACCAGGTAAATGATGTGAAAGCAGTAAAAACACACAACAACCCCCATATACTGTACAAAACATGGTATGGGAGACCATCCACGACAAAGGCTGTATTTCCATCCCGGGAGTAGATGACGTCTCAGAGACCTCTCGAGCTTCGCTGTCAAGAGCTCTATGATGTCATCAACCCCTCGATGGAAACAGCCTTGTTGTGGATGGTCTCCCATCCACTATTCTATATGTGGTTGTCTGGTAGATGACCTCCCAATTTAGCCACACCTGTTCTTAATATACCACCAGGAGTAGAAATCAAGAAAATAATCTGGTGTGGTAGATGGAATACCATAAACCAAATTTGTTATCCCGTCTCAAAGTTCAGTATTCTGCCTATCCAAATGAGCAGTGTTATACATTAAACTGCAGAGTGGAGGCATGGAGGAGTGGTACATGCCAGTTGGGATACCAGCATGATGAACATGGTATTCCACCTTGAAAAATGGTATGCAGAACAGGGCACAACAGGATTAATTTCTAGCTCTGATCACTGATGCAGGTTTGTCATTATACTTTTTGTGGTTTTCTAATTGGTTACCATCATGTCTCACATGCAGTTGTTGGCTAAAAAGCAGTTGTAGCTTACCCATACAGCCAAGAGAAGTGAGTCCTCATGGGTGGCTAGCAAGAGGCATGGGAGCAGGCAACAGACAGCAACAAAGAACCCCCTAGTTCATTTGGTAAGGGGCCCACAGCCATGGACTTCTCTCTGGTGAACCTACTTAAAGGAAATCAGTCATAAACTGAGGCTCTCCATGACCTAAAGCCTTAC
Organism: Neoceratodus forsteri; assembly: GCA_016271365.2. Lineage (NCBI taxonomy): Eukaryota > Metazoa > Chordata > Ceratodontiformes > Ceratodontidae > Neoceratodus > Neoceratodus forsteri. The sequence continues at coordinate 1,732,288,224 of CM057456.1, forward strand.
CCTCGATTAGGTCTTTTGCAAGAAAAAAACATTTTTTAAGTATTTGTGCAGCGCCGCAATGCTCTTCTCAATATAAATGTGCTACAGTAGCTGCTCCTGGTGGCGGCTTAACAAAGGTGCTCTTGCTGGCTTGGGTGACCACATGCTGCCGAATGCCCCAGGACGTGTCTGCAAGAGGGAGGTGGGAAGTGGGTGGAGCCCCAGAAAAATGGAAAATGGCTGCCTGCAGCACTGAATGATGTCCTTGGATAGACTTCCTTATGCCGCCTGGCCGCACAGCGCACCGATCCTGTCCCTCCCTGCCCAAAGAACCTGGGCAGTTGTTTGTTCTGGGGTGTGCTTGATGGGTCAGTAACTTTGTGAGCCCTGTTGGGCGATATACAGCAGTGGGTTGTCTGGTGGGTACAGGAGGCTGATATGAGAGCCCAAAAGAGTGAGGCTGTCGAAAGCCGCGGGAAGAAGCAAAATAAAGCAACACACAAAGTTGAGTTTACAGTGTAAATTGGAAAAATTTGTTATGGAATGTAAAAATCTAAAACTGTGGACCAAGTCAAGGTTGCTTGCAGTTTATCAAGTAATAACCCAAATTGCTATATAGATGGTATTAAACTTCAAAAAAGTGAAAACTTGTGACTGGTTGGGCATTTACTTCAGTTGTAATCTCAAATAGATAGTCATTCACTTTGTACACAGAATAAACTAAAACAAAATATGGGACCCACTTCAAAGTTTATTATAGATATGGTGCAAATGTATTAAATACTGTTAGTTCACCGAAAGCGAAAATATTATGTGGATGTAAAATTTTAGGTAGTGGCCCTGTGAACGTCCTGGATAAAGTAATATGAATGGTGAATAAAAATATTTTACAGACGTCTAAATCAGAAACAAATTGTTTCCCATGAGCAGAATCGGACCAAATGGTCATGGAAAAACTTGCAGAAGAGGGAACACTGTTATACTGGCTATGATAATAGCATAATCCCACTAGCCCTTTAATTTCTGTTTGCTTTATTGACCAAAGTTGCCAAATCTGACTCTTCCCTCACTGTATGCACATCCGCTGCCCCCCACTCGAGCAGGTCACCTCTTTCAAATATCTCGGTGTCACTCTTGACCCTTCACTTACCTTGAAGGATCACAGAACTCTGACTGCAAGAAAGATAAATCAGAAACTAGGGGTGGCATACTGCGTAATTCACCTGCTCTCACCTGATGCTCACCTCGCCACTGCGCAAGGCAGCCTTCTCCCTCTCCTTGACTACTGCTCCCCCATCTTTTCCCTCATGTCCTCGACCTAACACTCCCACCTAAACACGACTTATAATGCTATCTGTCGCTTTGTTCTCAAAGCCACCTCACTAACCCACCACTGCACACTCTGCCAGTCCCTAGGATGGCTTCCCCTCCAGCAACACCTTGATTATGCCACAGGCTGCCTGGTGGATAGTGTTCTTAGAAGTAGCAAGCTATCCCCCTATGCTCCCCTGCTGATAAATAGAGCAACCACTAGACCTCTAAGGGCTTCCTCTGTTCAAACCCTTGACGTCACCTGGGTATCAACTGTGATGGGCAGTAAGGCTTTTTCCGTATCTACCCCTTCCCTCTGGAACAGTCTTCCCGCAAACATTCGTACATCTTCATCCCATGCATCTTTTAAATCCAACCTGAAGGCATGGCTACTGAAGGAATCCACCAGCAAATGCTTACTGGTTTGCACTGGAAATTGTAAGCCGCCATGAACTACTATAACTTTTTGCCACCCCCCCTTTTTTGTTTCTCTTTTCCCTATGCATCCCCCCTCTCTCCTTGAGCTCAACCCACATGTGACTCGCTTGCTGTCTCGCACATCCAACCAGATAGGCTTTCTGAAATCCTGGCCTGCTTTGGCCATTTGCCAGGACAGGCGTGTTTACCTAGACTAGATGTCAGCAGTCTGCTGCATTTGAGATGTACCTTATTAACTTTGTGTAAATGCTAATATACTTTTCTTCTGTACTGCTGCCTGTATTACTCTGTTATATCCTCTTGCACAACATGTAAATAATATTCAGTTTTTTATTAAGTGCTTGTGTCATCTGCACACCAAAATGTAAATGTCTGTATACCTGATTGTAAATATGTCTACTGCTTGTGTTACTCCATCGCCACCTTGTGGCCTGGGTCGTGACTGAAAATGGTCCACTGGATCAGTGCACTTACCTGGTTACTAAAAACATAAATAAATAAAAGAGATTACTTTAGTAGGAAATTATACGTGCCTTGGGTAAAACATATAGAATCCCTGACTCGGCAACTAGGTTTTGGAAATATTTTGATTTTCTAACGATCGAACCCTATCTTATATTGTTCCAAAAACTAAAGAAATGGTAGCTGATTAAGCATTTTAGTAACATCTGGCTCTAGTTTAAGAGCAAAAGCCATGTAGTTGGATGTTCCAAAATAAAAGTAAACATAGATTAGAACCTTACTTAAAGTACACAACACACAGAACTCAAAATAGAGATATTTGTACACTACATTCAGATTCAAATGATATAAAACTTATTTTCTTAGCCAGGTGCCTTAAGCTTCTGGATAAATACAAACATACGAAATTTGCCAGCAGATAAAGGCCTAGAGGTCTATCAAGTCTGCTCGAATGTGCAGCTAGCACCCCTTATTCTGCAGCTGCCCCTCCCTTCCACCCTTCCCCTTCATTAACCTTCCCCCTTGTCCTGTCCCATCCTCGTTTGAAGCAGTCCACTGTTCTACTGCATACCACTTCAGCAGGTAACGCATTCCACCCAGCCACCACCCTCTCTGTAAAAGTGTCTCCTCATCTCCCTCCTGAACCTTCCTCGCTCCAGTCTCATATCATGGTCCCTAGTGGCCTCCCTCCCTTACTTTGAACAGCCCCTCTGTACCCGTCTTGTTTATTCCTTTCATGTATTTAAAGATTTCAATCATGTCACCTGTCTCTCCTCTCCTCCAGTGAGTACGTGTTCAACTCCTTCAACTTCGTCTCGTATGATAAGTCCCCCAGCCCCTTGATCATCTTTGTCGCTCTGCGCTGCACCCCCCTCCAGTAACTTAATGTCCCTCTTCAGATATGGACGCCAGTACTGCACGCAGTACTCCAGGTGTGGTCTAACTAATGACCTGTACAGTGGCAGGATCACCTCCTCCCTCCTTGAGGATATATCCCTTGCAATACAACCCAGCATTTTGTTGGCCTTTGCAGCTGCCTTCCTACATTGTGCCGAGTTGTTCATTGACCCTGTAATGAGCACACCCAGATCCTTCTCCTCCTGTGTCTGGGCTAGCTGCACTCCCCCTAGCTGGTAACTCCTCCTTGGGTTCTTCATCCCAAAATGCAGCACCTTGCACTTTTGGCATTAAAGCCCAGTTGCCAGGTGTCTGACCAGGTTTCAAGCTTTGCCAGATCATCCTGCAACCTGCCATCCCCCTAGGTCATCCACCACCACGCCTACCTTGTATCATCAGCAAACAGACTGATCTTGCTCTTGATGTCCCATGATATGTCTGCAATGAATATCCCAAACAACACTGGTCCCAACACTGAGCCCTGTGGAACACCGCTCGTCACTGCCCTTGGGTGTGAGAGCTCCCCACCCACCACCACCCTCTGTTGCCTTCCCTGCAGCCAGTTCCCTACCCATCTCACCAGCTTTGTACCTGCCCCTGTGCCTACTAACTTCCTTCCCAGCATTCCTTGTGGCACTGAGTCGAATGCCTTACTGAAGTCCAGATACAGGACATCCACTGCATGGCCCCAGTCCAGTTGCCTAGTTACCCAGTCATAGAACTCGACCAGGTTGGTTTGGCAGGATCTGCCACGTATGAAGCCATGCTGTCTGCTGTCATGTAGTCCTTTGGCCTCTAGGAGGGCCACCAGCCTCTCCTTCAGGATAGCTTTAAATTGTGCCCCCTTGTTCTTACACACCTCTTTTTCTGAAAGATGCTACTGGACTTTGTTGATTCCCTTGAGGTACTTAAAAGTTTCTATCATGTCCCCCCTGTCCCTCCTTTCATCCAGGGTATACATATTACGCTCTCTCAGTCTCTCTTCATAGGGTTTCTGATGTAGACCCTGCACCATTTTAGTTGCCCTTCTCTGGAATGCTTCCATCCTGTCTGTGTCCTTGCGTAGATGAGGTCTCCAAAACTGCACGCAGTACTCCAGATGGGGTCTCACCAACTGTCTGTATAGAGGGATAACCACTTCCCTTTTTCTACTTGTGATGCCCCTCCCTATGCATCCCAGTATCCCCCTGGCTCTCCTTACTGACTTCTCACGTTGCTTACCCACCTTTAGGTCATCTGATATGACTACACCCAGATCCCTTTCCATTATTGTTGTCCTTAGTACCTCCCCTGCTATTGTGTACTCTTCCCCTGGATTTTTATTTCCCAGGTGCATTACTTTGCACTTCTTTGCATTGAATCTAAGTTGCTATATGTCTGACCATTCCTCCAACCTTTCCAAGTCCCTTCTCATCCTTTCTACCCCCCCTTGTGTATCAACTCTATTACAGATCTTTGTGTCATCTGCAAAGAGGCATACCTTTCCTTCCAGACCCTCTGCAACGTCACCTATAAAGACGTTAAAGAGGACTGGACCCAGTACTGAGCCCTGAGGTACTCCACTAGTAACCCCCCTTTCTTCAGAATGTGTTCCATTCACTATTACCTTCTGTGTCCTGTTGTGCAGCCAGTTTGCTACCCAGGCTACCACCCTGGGACCCACTCCCAGGCTGGCTAACTTGATTATTAACCTCTTGTGCGAGACTGTGTCAAATGCCTTGCTAAAGTCTAGGTAGGCCATATCCACAGCCCCTCCCTGGTCTATTACTTTGGTCACCCAGTCAAAGAAATTGATTAGATTCGCCTACTAACTTACTTCCCAGCCTTCCATGCGGCACCGAGTCGAATGCCTCACTGAAGTCCAGATACAGGACATCCACTGCATGGCCCCTGTCCAGTTGCCTAGTTACCCAGTCATAGAACTCCACCAGGTTGGTTTGGCAGGATCTGCTCCGTATGAAGCCATGCTGTCTGCTGTCCTTTGGTCCTTTGGCCTCTAGGAGGGCCACCACTCTGCAGGTGTGGTTGTAGTAGTATAGACCCAGCGGACAGTGAAGCTCCCACAGTTTTACCCAGCCACCCAGTGAACAATGTCCAGTATTTCCTGTGGCTGTGGCTCGCATCTGTCCCCTGCTTGTAACAGACACTCCTTGTGCTTTGTTGTGTACCTTGCTGTTCTGTCAGGGACTGCAGTCTCTGTCCTGGACAAGTTCTGTCAGCTGTCGCACAGTGAGGGACAGAGAGCAAGCGGAGATAGCGCCTCCGCTGTCAGGTGTTTCATTTTATTTATTTATTTATTTATTTATTTATTGGAAACAATCAGAATTACAACCCTTTGAGTCACAGACTCTTTTGCAAAGGCTCCACGTCGGTTACAAGGGTGGAGGGTAGACAAATACAGTAGAGAACATACTTGGAACAGGCAGAATATACATAACAAAATCAAAGGAGCAGTCCAGGCAAAACTTAATGACTGTTGAGGAAGTTAGGCAGCAATCTTGGGATACCCAGGCGGGGATTCTTGGTGAGATACGTGGGGCCTTGTGTGGCCCTGAGTCGAGAGTGGGGGGGGGAGGGCAGTTAACTGGGTGAGCAGAGTTAGCCAAGCCACATATGGCTCTCTCAAGGAGGTGAGCTTTGAGGCCTGTTTTAAATTGAGAGATGCTGTGGGTCTGTGAGAGTGAGTGTGGTAATGCATTGAGCCAGAGAGGGGCTCTGCATCGGAAGGATCTTTGCCCTAGGGAAGTTCTACATTGAGGTACAAGGAAGGGGAGCTTACTGTGAGTCTTGTATTGCACCTGTGAGGTGCAGAACTGATTAGGGAAAAGTCCGACGGGGCTAGGTGAAGGTGTATTTTTTTTGCAAGGATGCAGGTGTGGAACTGTAATCGATGTTGGAAGTTTAACCAACCAGATAACGCATAGAGATCACAGGTGTGGGTTAGCCTATCACAACCAGTGACTAGGCGGCAGGCTTTGTTCAGGACAATGTTTATCCTGTTCAGGGAGGTGGGTTCAGCAGAGCCGTATATAGTGATCCCGTATGTGTGCAAGTATGTTGCCTGCAGCTCTGTTTCGCATCTGTCCCCTCCTTGCAACACACAGTCCAGGACACGGTGCTAAGAGAATGAGAACTCTCTGACAGAGACACAGCAGTGGAGAGTGAGAGAGCATGGACACAGTGAGAGCCAGCTGAAACTCCTTGCTGCTGCCCCCCCCGGCTGTACATCACATACATGGAAGAAGGCCCCGCCCCCTACCGTTCAGCTCACCATGACAGGAGGAGATTGAGATAACACGGGGAGAGTGGGACAGGTAGGTCAGCAGAGTTGACTCTCATCAGGTGGGTTTCTGTACCGTGTCCCTGTCGCTGCGAGTTCTCCTGTGTGCAGTTCGTCATGGCAGTGGAGACAGAGCGAGTGTTCCTCTTCCCCTGCCGCCATGCTGTTTCAGAGAGAGAGAGAGATTATTTGTGGTGCTGGCAGTGAATTACACAGAGTGAATGAGAGACAGAAAGACAGCAGGAGCTGAGAGGTGGCTGCAAAGTGGGGGGAGAGAGGAGAAATGCAGCATATGGTGGGAGAAGTTGTTGCAGTGTGCTGTCCGGCGAGAGAGGGGGGAAGAAATAGAGACTCAGTGGCAGCTGCTGCAGTGCCTTCTCTCTCTTTCTCTGCAGCATACAAAACAGTGAGCAGCAGGCTCCCCGACACAGCGTCTCCCACCCCCTCAGGTCAACGGTTGCCTCAGTATGTGGAGAGAGAGAGAGAGGGCGAAGGACGAGGTGCAGTAAGATAGGGAAAGGCAGGAGAGTGGAAACTCTCTCTTGTTGCCGTCCGTTAATGTTCAGAAGCATATAGTGGCACACTGGTATGTTTTGCATATTGCACTACAGATCTGTGATGCTGTGCCAATAAATGTTGCTGTTGGCTGGCCCGGTGGTACTGAGGGTTGAGACGCTGGACACCACACCTCACGACCCTGGTTTCGGAATGAGCCCAGGGTGTTGGGGGTCGACAGAGGAGGGGATGGTTTGAACGTCAGGAGGACAGCTCCCTCCCGGGGTGGTTCTTCGCCTGTGAGTCTCTTGTGGCCTCTGGTGGTTCTGGGGGCTCACAACACTTGGGACGCCAGTAGATTGGCTCAGAGGCATGCCTCTGGGCATGCTCGGGAGCGTGCACGTAGTACACTGGAGTGCCTTTCATTTCCCAGCCATTAGGGGTGAAAACACCACAGAAAAAAACCCTACTGCTGGGTGAGGCGATGGTGACCATCAGGTGCCCCGGCCACATGCCGAATGTCTGGTGCAACTCCCAACTCTTCCCTGGGGACTCACGGGCCTCTCCTTGGGTGTTCGGGGGAGCCTAGAGTCCCAATCCCAATGAAGTGAGTGGAGAAGCAGTTCAGGTGGGCGGTGGAGCCAAGGAGCAGAGTATGGGAACCCGAGAGATGCCCCGGTCAGATAGGAGCATAAAGAAAGTAAAAAATAAATAAGTAAATATTACTAAGCATACAGGCACAGTGTGGTGTGTGTGTATATCACCAGCATTAAAACATTGGGACAACTTTGTGTGGGGGAAGGATACTTTCTAAAATCAATAGTTTTTCATAATTTTGTATGACGATCCTGTTCTTTTGTCACAGTATCATAACTCCATGTTATAAGTGCCATTACCCACTTCAGGGTGTGCGGTTATTTGGTATTAGTCAACACTCCAGGTGCTGTGAGGACACTCAGCCTGCGGCCATGTGCCTCACAACACACCTGGGGTGTTGATTAATCCCTAGTAACCACGCACCCTGTCGTGGGTTATTGCTTACATATTATAATATTTAAAGACTTTTTGTCTGATACAGAGATGTCATGGTATCACAGTTTTACAGTATACCGCAGTATTGGAAGTCAAGGTATCAATACCGTGGTCATGGTAGTTCACGGTATACTGCAGTAAGGGACAATTGTCACTTCACACCAACTCTTCATGATACTAGAATTTTAGGAGTTTTCTCTTTTCATACAAAAATTACTGCTGTGGTCACCATAGTGTAACGGTGACCACAGTATTACATAAGACGGCTATCATACTGTCAGAATTTCATACTGTGACATTTCTAGGCAGAACATATGGATATCCTAATAAATTGTTGAAAAGAATAATGAATGTCAGTTTATTTTATTTATTTATTAAGCGTTTCACCAGGAAAGAACATACTGAGAACAACTAGTTTGTTTCCAGATGTGTCCAGGGGGAAAGGGAGTGAGATAAGCTTAAGAACCTTCAGTAAAATATATACAATTGCATAGACTGTAAATACAGAGAATATAGTGAGTACAGTGGAGGAATACAATATGTAGACTGCAGCAGAAATAGGTAGTTATATACAGTAAGTGCAGTAAACAATGGCAGTAGTTGGGTCCCTGGGGAACAAGGGGAGGGACAGCGTATGCTTAAGGACAATGGCAGGAGGGAGAGGTGTGTGAATGGAGAAGAGAGATTAGTGAGGGTTTTGATGAGACTGAGTGAATGTTTAAGGGAAGAGAATTCCAGAGTTTAGGAAAGCGGAAAGAGAAAGCTGATTGACCAGCAAGAGTTTTACGGGAATGGAATATGAGGGAACAAAACCCTGTGTTTTGGAGGGAGTAGGAAGAGGAGGTGGATGGAGAGAGTAGAGAGTCGAGATAGGGTGGTATGGAGGATAGCCAGAGCATGGAAGTGAAGGAGGCACAGTGGGACAAACTGCGATCCTCCGGGGAAAGGGAGGGAAAGAGCAGAGTAGAGTGTACGGTGACGGGTGTGGGTAGGGCAGTTAAGGGCAAAGTAGCAGAAGGAGTGCAAAAGGAGATCCAGTCTGGCAAGGGTGGATTTAGGGGCAGCACCATAGGCAATGACACATAGTCAAAGATGGGGAGAATCATCTTGTTAAGGATGTCTCAGCATGCAGGGAGGGGGATGCTGCTCTTATGCCTGTAGAGGGCACCAAGTTTAGGGTGGAGATTATTATGAATGGCATCTATGTGCTGAGAGAACTGGAGGTGACTATCAAGCCAGACGCCTAGGTATTTGAATGCAGGTGCGTCGTCAGTTGATATGCCATCTAGGGTGTGGAAGGAAAGGAGGAAGGGGAATTTAAAAAGCCTTGGTCTAGTGCCAAAACACACAGAGGCCGTCTTTTTGGCGATAAGAGATAATTGATTTGACTGAAACCATTTCTGGACTGAGTTGAAATCAGGTTGGAGCTTGGACACTAGTTCAGCTGGCGAGGAACCAGAGACAAATCTGACTCTGTTGTCTGCGTACATGTGTATGGACGCAGATGTGCAGGCAGACAGAAGGTGATTTGGAAATATGGAGTATAGAAGAGGACTAAGTACGGAGCCTTGGGGGACACCGGTGGTAATGGGAAGGGGATGGGATATGGCTCCTCCTAGCCTCACAGATTGGGATTGATCTGTGAGGTAGGAGCTGAATCAATGGGTGGCAGAGACAGAAAGACCAGTTGAACTTACTTGGTTCTCTCTCCTAAGCTGGTCTCCGGGCTTCCATACACATGGGCTGTACCTCCTGATGCAGATAGGAAGGCAGTAACTAAACTCTGCAGCTGGGTCTATCCAGCCCTTCACTGTTTTTTTCCATCAGTTTACTGCCTGCCTTCCAATCAGCAGGTACTCTGCAAGAAGAGCTCTGTCACCACAAGGCAGGGCTGAAGACTGCAGACTATAAGTCAAAAAATTTAATTCTCAGTTGGATTTCTGAGGAAATGAGGCTTTGATACAGTGCTCCTGTGTGGGTTCTAGTCTTAGCCTTGCAAGCTGCACAGACCGACCCCATGTCACCATGGAGAGTTTTCCCTGCGATTTTGGGCTCAACTCAGGTCCTATTCTTGATTTTCTCTTCTTGTGCTGTTTTTCGGCAATCGTGGCAATAGAAACAGCACCTGAGTGCTTAAAGAGGATCCATCTCCTCGCTGACGGCAGCTCTGTGTTTCTTCCGTTGATGGCTGGCATTCTGAATTCCTCAGCTGCTCGTCGACGATGGGCCTGCAGTGCTATTACAGCTGCTTGTTGATGTTTAGTTCTCTCGTCGATGAGCACTGCAATTCAAGTAGAGCGCTATTCAGGACCAGCGGAGCTTTCCTAAGTGTTGTGCAGGCCAGCCCACCCCCAGCAACATAAGGGGCAGGATAGAATTTAATGAGTACAATATAATTTAATGAATACAGCAAAAGGGAGCAGCTCAGTGTGTTGCCCTTAAAGGGGCCAGCATCAGCAATGCGTCGAAGCTTCAACAGCCTCCCCAGCATAGCATCAGGAGACCGGGAGGGGTTGGTGGTAACGCTGAATAAAAGGGGAGTAGGGCCATTTTGTGCCATGGCCTCAGACAAGCCATCCAGGGGCAGAAAATGCCAGTGCTGAAAGTCCCCGCTACTAATCACTTTTGCTGGTTCACTTTGCCTAAAATGTGAGAAGGCAGCGTCTGCCAATGGGGAGGACATAGCACAGGTATCCCTTTTCCTGGCTCAGTCTGATAGCCGACAGTCAGATCTGAGCAAGTAGCAGCCACCGGGTCTGAGAGAGCAGCGGCCACCAGGGAGACCCAGCAGTCCGCAGCCCCCTGTCTAGCCCCAGACATCATAGACAAGCTAAATAGGGCCTTTGCACTGGACCATGCATGCTTCGACTGGCAACCTCCGGGATCACCAGATGTGAGGCCTCACAAGAAGGCAAAAAGAAAGAGGACCCCATCTTCCTCTGAAGTGGGCAGTTGTTCTCACATCACTTCGATAAAAAGAAAAAATCCTGATACAGGAACAGATCCTTGGACAAGGAGGATCAGCATTCCTCATGCCACAAGAGAAAGAGGTCTTGTTCTCGGAGTAGATCTAGGGGCACCCATAAGGGGAAGCATCGCAGGGAGCATTCACCAGACTCCTCAGACTCCAGTTCCTCTTCTCCCGAAGAGGGGGAGCTAGTGGGCTCACCCTTGGACTCTGACTACTCCTCGTACAGAAACTTTGACGTGGAGGACCTAGACTTTTTCATAAAAAAGGTCATAGCTGACATTCACCTCTGATCTTCCCCAGCAGCTCCAACACAGTCGAAACAGACATTTCACCTGGCATCTGCCGCCAAACCGGACACAGTTTTCCCTGTTTATAGAACATAAAAACATAGAAGTTGACGGCAGATAAGGACCGCAAGGCCCATCCAGTCTGCCCATTTTTTCTACCTTATGAATGTGCCATAGGCCTTTACTCTGTCAATGGCCTATCTATTATACTCATCTGTATTGCTCCCTTATGCCTATCCCATGCCTGTTTGAAGCCCTGCTCTGTATTCATATCCACCACTTCCTGAGGTAGGCCGTTCCATGCACCCACCACCCATTCTGTGAAAAAGAACTTCCTCACATTACCTCTTAATTGGACTCCCTCTAATCTCATGCTGTGGCCTCTTGTCCTGCTATTTTTCTTATATTTTATTTCTTATTATGTATTTATTATGGTCTCGGATTAACACCTTTGAGAACAAGCTCATTACATAGGTTCCACGTCAGAGATTTAACTAACAGTGATTAAGCTACAGGATATATATATATATATATACACACAGTGGAAGTGACATTGAAAGCAGTAGATAAATGGGAATACAGAAGTATATAGCAGTTATTAGTAAAACGACTCTGGCAAGTAGTGGAGACTGGCTAATGGGGGGACTAAGATAGGCAGGGTGAAGAAAATAGGAGATGCAGTGGGAGAAATAGGAAATGGAGGGGGAGGGTAGTCACAGGCAAGAGAGATTAGGAAGGGGGAGCGGAAATCAGTGTTTGCAGGAGGAAAGGGATAGAGTGAGAGATAATGAGGTATAGGGGGAGCTGTATTGGAAAAAACAAAAACATCCGCCGAGAAGGCATCGTCTAAGAGAATTGGGGATGTGAAATGGTGGGGTGGGGAAAGATGGGGCAAGTGGGAAGGGGTGAGAAATGTGGGCTGGGTGCAGAAGGGCTCAGTTCAGATGAGAAACACGAGGTGCAGGGTACAGGGCCTTAAGGCACTGTAGTGCAGCATGAGGGAGGTGCTGCACTCCTGAGGTGCCATCTTTCGGATGAGACGTTAAACCGAAGTCCCATCTGCCTGTTCTGGCGGTAGTTCAGGTGGATGTCAAAGATCCCATGGCACTTCTCGAAAAGAGCAGGGGAATTTCTCCGGTGCAATGGCCAAACTTCCTCCATTCACGAAAAATATCCCCAACAGCTTAATCAGGTTCAAAGTCAGTTGGCATTTATCTGTATCCTCCTCCTCCGGGTCGTGCCTGAAAATAGACAGGATTTGTCTAGTGCACTTACCTGGTCAACAAAAACTAAATAAAAAAAAAAAAAAAAGCATGTTAGACTCTTACCTTTCTAATGCCCTTAAGATGTTTGAATGTTTCGATCATATCACCTGTCTTCTCTCTCTCCCTCCTTTGCTGTTGGGTATATGTATTGAGCTCTGTTAATCTTTCCTCATATGTTTTCTGATGCACTCCCTGCACCATTTTGGTTGCCTTTCTCTGGACTGCCTCCATTTCGTTAATGTCCTTGTGCAGGTCCGGCCTCCAGTACTGCATGCAGTACTCAAAATGGGACCTAACCAGTGTCTTATTAAGAGGGATTATTAACCTCCCTCTTACGACTTGTGATACCCCTGCTAATACACCCCAACATCCCTCTAGCCTTACCTACTGCTTTAGTGGTCTGCTTGGATTTCAGGTAATCTGATGATGATGATGCCCAAGTCTCTTTCTTCCCTTGTGATTGCCAGCAACTCCCCTCCCAACCTATAGGTAGCTTCAGGGTTTCTCCTCCCCATGTGCATGATCTTGCACTTCTTTGCGTTAAATCCCAGTTGCCACTCTTCTGACCATTTTGCCAGTTTATTCAGATCTCTTCTCATTCTGCCCACCCCGTCTGGATCATCTACTCTGATGCAGATCTTGCTGTCATCTGCAAACAGACAAACCTTACCGTCCAGTCTATCTGCAGTGTCACTGATGAAGATATTGAAGAGGACTGGCCCCAGGATTGATCCTTGAGATACCCTACTTGTTACTTATATCTCTTCTGACTGTATATCGTCTGCCACCACTCTCTTGTTTCCTGCCCGCCAACCAGTTTGCCACCCAGCTGACCAACCTGTGACCCACCCTGAGCCTACCCAGCTTATTAATCAGTCTTCTGTTTGGAACAATATTGAAAACTTTGCTGAAGTCAAGGTAGGCGACATCAACTGCACCCCTTGGTCCTCCACTCTGGTTACCCAGTCAAAGAAATCTATGAGATTAGTTTGACAGGACCTTCCTGTTGTAAATCTGTGCAGTCTTGGATCCTATGCTCCTGTGGATTCCAGGTACTGCACTGTCATCTCCTTAAGGAGTGGCTCCATAATCTTGCCCACTACTGAGGTAAGGCTGACTGGTCTGTAGTTCCTTGCCTCCTCCCTGCTGCCACTCTTGTGGAGCGGGATCACATGAACCCTTCTCCAGTCTTCTGGGACCTCACCTGTGCTCAGAGACTCACTAAACAGTTCTAGTAATGGCTCTGCTAGTTCCACCCTTGGCTCCTTTAGTACCCTGGGATGTATGCCATCAGGTCCTATTGCTTTTTCCACCCTGAGCTTAGCGAGCACTTGTGGGACCCTTTCTTTTGTGAAGGGACTTGTGCACACTTCCCCCCACCCTTGTGTCCATTCCTCCAGCCATACAGGACTTGCTAAAGGAGGAATGGCAAGGTCCAGGACGCACTGTCCAGTGCCCCGACGGATCTCTAAGCTCCTCAAGTTTGACAAGAAACAGTCTGAAAAGTGGCTAGACTGCCCCAGAATTGACCCTCTGATTTCAAGCCTAATGAAGAAAATGGTCATCCCAGCTGAGGGAGGGGCATTGCTCAGGGACCCAGTGGACAAGGAAGAAGATGCCTCACTCAAGAAGGCCTTCCATGCACCAGCAATGTGTCTCAAGTCGGCAACTGCCAATATTTTTTCAGCCAGAGTCGCTGTGTCCTGGGCCCCGGAGTTGGCCTTTCTATTCACTGAGGACCCAGAGAGGAACCAAGACTATTATTCATCAGCTGCAGTTAATGAGTTTGGCTTCTGCTTATGCAGCAGACATGTCAGAGGGAGGTGGTCAGGTGCGCCGCTCGGACCATATTTCATCAAACCTCAGCTCGCCTCAACCTCTGGCTTGGGGCTTGGCAAGCAGATGCCTCTTCAAAGAGCCATTTGGTAAATGCAGTCTATGAAGGTAATGTCCTGTTTTGGTCAGACCTGATGGAGGTGGTGAAGGAATCCGGGGAGATGGCTAAGGTGCACATGCCCCAGTCACGAGGCGGGGGCAAATCATTGTCCCCAGGCCCCAGACACAATTTTTGTGAGCGAGGTTACAACAAGGGTCAAAACTTTAATTTCTCTGGAAAAAGAACATGGTTTTCCCCGTGTAACCAACGTAACTTCCGAGGAGGCAGATCTGGTGGCGGTGGTGGTACCAGAGGCACCGGGAACAGCAACAAGAGGCCACAATGAAGCTATCTGGGCCCATCCTCGAGTAGGGAGCCAGCCTCCCAATTTATTTGGAGGCGTGAGTCCAGATTACATTGGACAGATGGGTCCTAGGCATCATCAAGAAGATTCCCCAATTATTTAACCAGGTGAGAGACACTAAGCTAAAAGCTTGTTTACAGGTGCAACCTGGGAGCACAAGGAAGTTAAATGACTTGCTCAGGGTCACACAGTATGCAAGTGGGGGCTGTGGGATTCAAACCCAGGTCTCTAGATTTGTAGCTCAGAGCCTTAAACCACTGCGCCATACTGCCTCCTCATCAAGAAGGGTTACCTAATAGAATTCAAATCTAAGCCCCCACTACCACATGTGGTGCCCTTCCCTATCTGGGGCAACCTGTCCAAAAGAGAGGCAGTTTTACAGGCCATTACAGACCTTCAAGCATGGACTGTCGAGCAGGTCCCTCCCCCCCCAAACACACAGAGATCAGTTGGGGGGGGTCTACTCCCTATTCATCATCGTGCCAAAATGCACAGGGGGATTCAGGTTAGTCCTAGACCTCAAATTACTGAATCGTTTTGTCTGCAGCAGACCCTTAAAGATGGAAACCTTGTCATCAATCATGAGGAAGTTGCAACAAGGGGGTTTTCTGGCATCCGTCGATCTGCAAGATGCCTATTTGCATATTCCTGTCCAAGGACTACACAGGCAATATGTCAGATTCAAGATGGGGAGCGGCACTTCCAATTCAAAACACTGCCATTCGGGCTTTCTTCAGCCCCAAGGACATTCTCCAAGGTGCTAGTAGCAGTCATAGCTTACCTACGGAACTGAGGGATACAACTTTTCCTTTATTTGGACGTTCTAGGAACATGGATATATTGTTCATCCACACTCTCTGGCAGGTATCCTTACCGCTTTAATTCTTGCTGGAAGGTCTTCAAGCTGGCTTCTCCCACCCACCCGGGTGGTAAAACTCGGCTCCACTCCATGGCGCCAGATCTTCCTTACCACTTGAAGCTCAGGTTCCCTCCTTAGCGCTCCGTGCTCGAGACTGATCCTATTCTTCGTTCACCGAAATTGATTTTTGAAGTTTTCAAAACCGGTCTTCCTCACCGCGGCTGCGATGGACAAATCTGTTCCTGGCTTTTGGAGGTGCCCTTGCAGGCAGAAAATGTCCAGGACAGATCTGCACTCCACGTGCGTCTACTGCTTAGGCCTAGATCACGACCCGCAGGCTTGCGAGTTGTGCCGTTCTTTCTCGGCCAATGTTCTGGCGATCGCGCTGCCCGTTTGAAGCTCGGGCGCCCCGAGAAACGTTTTCCGCCGGTAAAATCCAAAGAGGCTTGTTGGGCGGTGTCTGCGGCGGCTGGCTCGGCTGAGCAGCTCGAGCAGATGATCGCCCTCGAGGAGGAAGCGGCCCAGGCCGCATCTTCTTCCTTCTCGGCCGCGGCATTTATCCCGCTCTCTCCGAGTTCCTGATATACAGCTTCGTTCAAGGAGATTTGCCAGTCCATTTCCACGAAGGGAGAGGGGCCTTCGGGACATTCTTCTCGGCCCAAGAAAAGGGAATCGAAAGGTAAGTCCCATCGTCGGTGTTCATGGGAGCGGGAGAGGTCCCCTTCCCCGGGCAGCTGACCGTCGACTTCGGTTGAGGTTGCGGCTGGGCGCTGGCTTCATGGTGCCCCCGTCAGGCCAGCCTGCCAAGACTCCCGTCGACGAAGTCGAGATTTTTCTCGATCCGTTAGACGGGCTGTCGACTGGAGAAGCCGACAACCCTACTTCACCGGTTTCCCCGGTGGAAACCGAGGATCTGCCTGCTCCTTCGGGACCGCAGTCCCCGGTTAAAGTTCCCGAGCTGAGGGAAGAACGGGTATCCCCGCCTTCCCAGACCCACCCTCAGTCCCTCCGGGGGTCTCGGTCTCAGACCTCTTCTCGGTCCAGCCGTTCCCGCCAACATTGGCGGTCTCTGTCTCGTTACCGAAGTAAACGGCGACGCCGTTCTTCCTCGTCCTCCTCCTTGGGTGAGGAGAGGCTACAGCGCAAGTTGCGCCGGCGCTACGAGGCTCTGATGTGACAGCAGTTGCTGTTATCCGGGCCTAAGCCGACCCCGGCCATCAAGTGGCTGTCGCCGGAACAGCCGAAGCAACCACTCGTTCCAGTCGAGTTGCCCACCCCAGGGCCGGTTGCTAAGCCGAAACCAGCTGGTCCACCGATTGTGGTGGAACCTCCACCTCCACAGCCTAAGTCAGGGGCATCGACCGAGAGTTCTCGGTCGCGTCATGGCCTGCCCCACAGGTTGTCGGTCACCCTCACTCCCGACCGTCCTCGGCAGGTGGAGGGTGGCTCAGGGCCGAGGCAGCTCTTCGCAGACTCTTCGGAATCTGACGACGATTCCTCCCTGTTCTCCAGGCAGTGCGATCTGGAGTCCTCTGAGGGCCAGTCAGTGGGCGATAGCCCATCGTCCTTCTTGGGTCTGCTTCGACTCATCTCGGAGTCCACCGGGATGCAGCTCGAGCCTGTGTCCAAACGGGCCAAGTATCCCCTGACGGAGATTCTGGACCGAGGGGATTCTCCTACGGAGGCCTTTCCGGTGGCTGAGGCCATTGTCGGCCCAGCCTTGGAGCTTTGGCAGTGGCCTGCTTCCTGTCCTGTGCCTTCGGCCAGCATGGCCAGGAAGTATGCAGTCCCTACCGGCTCTTTGCCCAGTTTCTCAGAACACCCCTTTGCTGAGGGGTTAGTCATCGACAGCGTTTTCCGGCATTCCAGTAACGCTCGGGATGTGGACAAGCCCCCCGACAAGGAGTCCAAAAAGCTGGACTTTGCCGGGCGCAAGGTGTACGCTGCATCCTCCCTCGGCCTCCGACAGGCCAGCTCGGCCGTGCTGATGGCACACTTCTCCCATGCTCTCATGGGCTCCCTGGATGAGGTTGTTCCTCATCTCCCGCCTGACCTGCAGACCATGGTCCACCAGGTGCGGGACCAGGGTAGGGCGGTGGCGAAGCAGTAGCTCCAGACTGCTCTGGACATAGGTGATTCCTGTGCTAGGTCAGTAGTGGCCACAGTGCCCATGCGACTCAGGGCGTGGCTGAGGATATCCACCTTCACGGCGGATACCCAGCACAAGTTGGCGGACGTCCCTTTCTTGGGGACTGACCTCTTCGGCCCTGGAGTGGAGGGACACCTCCAGCGGATCGAAAAGTCCAATGCCACTCTGGACTCGGTCACCTCCGCCCAGAGGGACAAAGGCCGCCGTCAGCAGCAGAAGTCCTTTCGTCCTTCGGTCCCTGCTCCTCGACCGGCCCAGCAGCACCAGCACCAGCACCAGCAACAGGACCAGCAGGCTCGCGCTTGGCGTCCCAAACCCAAGCCGACGGCTTCCTCCAACAGGAAGCAAGGAGGTAAAGGCCCGGGAGGTCCCTCAGCCAGTTCTTCCTCCAAGCCTGCCCAGTGACGGATTGAGGGGTGCCGCCTCCAACCTCGTCACTCCCCCCTGGGTTCCCCCCTTGGGGGGACGGCTCCGCCACTTCCTTTCCGCCTGGTCCGCTATCACCATGGACCGCTGGGTGTTGGAGGTGGTAGGAAAAGGCCTGCCTCTGGAGTTCGAGTAGGTTCCGCCTTTTCGAGCCGTCGCCCTTCGGGGGGCCACGGGGTCCGCAGCCTTGCTGTTGGCCTGCTGGGCCGATATTGCCCTGCTCCTCGAAAAAGAGGTAATCAGGAAGGTGGCGGATCCTCCTTCAGACCCGGGGTTTGTGTCCAGGTACTTCCTGGTCCCAAAACGGACGGGGGGCTGGCGCCCCATTCTCGACTTGCATGACCTGAACAAGTTCCTAAGGTCTCGGACCTTCAGGATGGTCTCTCTGGCTCAGATAATCCCATCCTTGGAACGAGGCGTGTGGTTCTGCTCCCTGGACCTCCAGGACACGTTCTTTCATGTCCCAATCCGTCCGTCCCATCAGAGATTCCTCCGCTTCAGAGTGGAGGGATCCCTTTACGAGTTCCGAGCCATGCCCTTCGGCCTCTCTCTAGCTCCCAGGGTCTTCACCAAATGCATGGCGGTGGTGACAGCATTCCTGCGGCGCCGAGGGGTCCGGGTGTACCCTTACCTGGATGATTGGCTGATAGCAGCCCCCTCCAGACAGGAGGTGGAGCGGTCCAGAGATCTGGCCCTCCAGGTTTGCTCTCAGGTTGGCCTCCTCATCAACAAGGCCAAGTCAGAACTTGTGCCAAAGCAGGTGATTCTGTTCATCGGGGCAGAGCTCGACTCTCTGCGAGCCAGAGCACAGCTCCCGGCGGACAGGGCCGAGGTTCTTTCCTCCTTTGCCCAATCATTTCTGGTTGGGCAATTGCGCCCTGCCCAGGACTTCCTGCGGCTCCTGGGCCTCATGGCGGCCTGTACCAGTGTGGTCCGTTGGGCCCGTTGGTACATGCGTCCCCTTCAATGGGGACTGGCCAGCCAATGATCACAACGCCGTGATCCGTTGGTCCAGCCCGTGACAGTGACCCAGGAGATGTGGATCGTTCCAGCTCATCTGCAGGAGGGTATTCCGTTTGTCCGCCTCGAGCCGACGGTCTCTCTCTTGACCGACGCGTCTCTGATGGGTTGGGGTGCCCATCTGGGGGAACACCGAGCGCACGGCCTCTGGTCCCCTTGGGAGTCTCGATGCCACATCAACCTGCTGGAGCTCCGAGCTGTCCGTCTAGTTCTCACCGCCTTTGCTCCGTTTCTACGGGGTCAAGTGGTTCAGGTCCAGACGGACAACACCACGACCATGTACTATCTGAACCACCAGGGCGGGACGCGCTCCTTGCTGTTATGCAAGGAAGCTCTCCGCATTTGGTCCCTAGTATGCAGCCTGGAGGCGGATCTCCTAGCCATTCACGTGGCAGGAGCCTCCAACACCCTGGCCGATGCCCTAAGCCGGATAGGGGCTGCGTCTCACGAGTGGTCTCTCCTGCTGGAGGTAGTACAAGATCTCTTCTCCCACTGGGGCACACCTCAGGTGGACCTGTTTGCCTCAAGGGAGAATGCGAAGCTGAGTCTGCTCCATGCCCGCCCCCCTCAGCAGGGCTCGCTGCAGGGGGATACCTTCTCGAGGCCGTGGACCCCGGGCCTCTTCTATGCCTTTCCCACATTTCCCTTGATCCACAAGGTGCTTCTCAAGGCGAGGAGGGACAAGGCGCAGGTGATTCTGGTAGCCCCAGACTGGCCCCGCCAGTTCTGGTATCCAGATCTCCTCAGCCTCAGCTCCAGGCTCCGGGCGGCTTCCAGCCCGCCCGGACCTGATCTCAGTCAATCAGGGGAAGGTATTCCATCTGGACCTTCAATCCCTGCACCTGACGGCCTGGTTCCTGAGCAGCTAGAGTTCCAGGCCTTGGGTCTTTCCGACGAGGTCCTCAACGTCGTTGAGGCGTCCCATAAGGAGTCGACCAGAAAATGCTATGCCTTCAAATGGAAGAGGTTTTCCATTTGATGTCAGGCGAAGGGCTTGGACCCTTCCGACTGCCCCTTGGCAAGCATTCTGGACTACCTGTGGTCCCTTTCTCAGCAAGGGCTTCGGTCGACGACCCTTAAGGTGCACTTGGCAGCAATCTCTGCTTACCGGGCGCGGGCTGGCAAGCAGTTGGTGGCACAGGAGAAGGTGGTCGGGCGCTTTTCCAAAGGCCTTGACCACATTTCCCCTCCGGTGCGAGAACCTCAACCTCCTTGGGATCTACTGCTGGTATTGGCCAAGCTCATGGGCAAGCCATTTGAACCAATGCACAGGTGTGATCTCTCACACCTGTCGTGGAAGACCGCCTTCTTGGTGGCTATCACGTCAGCCAGAAGGATGGCAGAGCTCCAAGCGCTTTCCATCGAGCCTTCCTACCTGGTCTTCCACGGGGACAAGGTTGTCCTGCGCCCCCACCCGAAGTTCCTCCCGAAGGTGGTGTCAGAGTTTCACCTTAACCAGGTGTTGACTGCCAGTGTTCTACCCCAATCACATCTCGGAGGCCTAGTATAGGCTCCATACTTTGGACCCTAGACGAGCGCTCGCTTATTATAAGGAGCGGACTGCTGAAGTTCGGGGAGAGGTTCGCCAGCTGTTTGTCACCTACGCTGAAGCCGCACCTGGCAGACCTGCAGCAAAGCGGATGATAGTCAGGTGGATCACCTCCTGCATAGAGCTCTGCTACAGGTTGGCGGGCATGGAGCCTCCCAGAGGGATAAGAGCTCATTCTATCCGCCATACCGCTGCATCGGTAGCTGCTTCCAGGGACGTCCCTATCCAGGATATCTGCAGGGCTGCTACCTGGAAGTCGGCACATACCTTCATTACCCACTACTACATCGACCTCGAGTCACACTGGGATGCTGGTTTTGGGGCCTCAGTTCTCCAATCTCTCTTTCCCAAGTAAGTATTGGGTGTGCGCCTTGCCCCTCCTCCCGGAGAACTGCTTGGAGTCTGCCAGAGAGTGTGGATGAACAACATATCCATGTCCCTAGAAATACAGGTTACTCACCTGTAACAGGAGTTCTAGGAATGGTATATGTTGTTCATCCACTACCTACCTCACCTCCCCGGCTTTGACACACAACCTGAGCTTCCAGCGGGCCAGATCTGGTGTCATGGGTCGGAGCCAAGAGTTTTACCACCCGGGTGGGTGAGAGGAACCAGCTTGAAGACCTCCCGGCAAGAATTAAAGCGGCAAGGATACCTGCCAGAGAGTGTGGATGAACAACATATATCATTCCTAGAACTCCTGTTACAGGTGAGTAACCTGTATATATTGTTATCAAGGCTCCGCAGCCCGACCAAGCGGTACAAGCAGTGACGGAGGTAATGGATTTTTGATCAACTGGAGAAAAGGTTCCCTAACTCCGATCCAGACCTTGTACCACCTGGGGGCAGACTTCATGACATAAGCCAACAAGGTATATCCCCCCCACCTCCCCGAAACAAAATTCAGAGACCTGCTGAAGCTCATCAAAAAGTCGCAGACAGCTCCTTAGCTGCCTGTTCAATCATTCATGCAGCTAATTGGGACTCTAGTATCACTGGCGGATTCAGTCCCTTGGGCTCTAGTCCACATGCGGCCCATTCAAGCACATTTGCTCAGACTGTGGTCCCAATCCAGACATAGCCAGCACCAACTAATCTCAGTTTCTCAAAAATTAAAAACTTCTGTCCAGTGGTGGACTTAGAGGACAAATGTCATGAGCGGTCACAAGTTGGGCCATCACACCAAATCCGAATCACGACCAATGCGAGCCTCAGCGGCTGGGGCGGGGGCTCACCTGCATCAGATGTCAGCTCAGGGCAAGTGGTCACTGTTAGAAACATGGTACAGCATAAACATCCTTGAGATGAGATCAGTACGCCTTGCACTGATACACTTCGAACAGCAAGTCCTCAATCAGGATGTACTGATTCTAAAAATGTGACGATGGCATGCATCAACCATCAGGGTGGCACAAGAAGCTCAAAAATGCTACGGAAGTCCGTTCTTCTCTTCCAGTGGGCCGAGCACCACCTGGCAAGCATAAGAGCAATGTATAGTCCTGGACAGGAAAATGTCACAGCAGACTGGCTCAGTTGCAAGGATGTTCTACCATGGGAATGGGAGCTGAAGGATAGTGCCTTCCACATCCTAACACGAAAGTAGGGCAATCCTCAGATAGATCTTTTCACCAGCAGGCGAAACTCCAAAGTAAAGCAGTTCTGCTCCCTGGCCAAGGACGAACTGGCGGTGGCTCAGGATGCATTTTGTCAAGACTAGGGTCAGTTTGATCTCTTGTATGCCTTTCCTCCAATACCGCTTCTAACCAGAGTCCTCCACGAAGTGTCTGTGGACCAGGCAGAACAGATTCTAGTCTGTCCCCGATAGCCTCATCGCCCATGGTTCCCACTTCTCATTCATCTTTCAAGGTGACCACCTCTGACCTTCCAGATCAGCCCAGACCTTCTTCATCAGGGTCCAGTTCTGCATTCCAATCTGAACAACCTGTCTCTCTTGGCCTGAAGATTGAGCAGGAAACTTTCAAAGAACTAAGCTACACAGCTCCTGTTATTGAAATGATGGTGAACTCATGTCGTCCCTCTTCCTCTAAAGTGTATTACAGACTCTGGAGAAAATTCTTGTTCTGGCTTCAATCCAAACACATACAGAACCACTGAATATCATTGCCTGTACTACTGCAGTTTCTTCAAGATGGGTTTGATAGCCGGCCTGGTGATGCTGAGGGTTGAGGTGCTGGGCGCCACACCTCATGCTATGCCGGCGACCCGAGTTCGGGTGCCGGGGCTCGGCATTGCGAGGGAGAGGATCAGTGCTCATTGGGCTGCTCTTCCTCCGGGGGGCAGGGAGTCCTGAGGCCAGCGGCCCTGGTGGAGACCGAGTGCTGCAGTATGCTGGGCAGCATGCAGGTAACATGGCCTGACGGTTGGGGGTGTGCCCAGGTGGGGAGGGGAAACATGAGCACCAGAACAAGGAAAAACCCGGTTGGCAGGGGTAGGCGATGGTATCTGCCCGCAGCCAGGTCCGGCCTGCCTGACCTTCCAGGTTTCTACACCCGGGTTCTCACCCACACCAGAGACTGACTTAAGAAGAGCGCCCAAGGGAGGGGTGGCCCTACCCTGGAAGGGTTATGCTGGGGGTGCCGAGTGTGTTGTCAAGGAGGAGGAGGAGGAGAGAGAAGGTACAGGCAAGGAGGACTTCAGGCTGGGCAGAAACTGGCAGGATGCCTGAGAGAGGCCCCTGCGGACCGTGACCGGTGGGGAAAAAATAAGTGTTTAAAAAAAAAAAAAAAAAAAGTTTCACAAAGGACTGCAACCAGCCACTTTACAAGTTCAGGCTTCTGTGCTGGGGGTGCTCTTGTTGGTGGATTTAGGGGAGTTGTTGGGTTGACATCCCCATGTCAGAAGTTTCTGCAGGGGTCTTCCGGTGACGTCACCAACTGGTATGGTGCCTTAATCAGCGAGCTCGCCAACCTCCAACAAGAAAATCCGAGCAAATCGACCCTCCTAGAATGGCTTCCCCAGTCAAACAGAAACGGAACAAACCGGGAAAACAGCTGGCTACTCCCATGCAAAAATTACGGGAGATGATTCACGCAGACATCGAGGAGATGCAGGAGACGGGAGACGGGGCCTCGGGCCCGCTCGAGGCCTCACTTCAGAGCGATCCACCGCAAGACGATATTGTCCAAATAAAACAAACCACCCAAACGGTAGCGAAGATTGACAGCACGCTTGCAGAGCTAAGATCTGACCTTAACCGAATTGATCATAAGACGGAGCAACTCGAGCTTGATTAACGCAAACGATGGAACAATCGGATAGGCAAGACCGCCTGGTAATGTACCTCTTAGCCAGGGAACGAGATCAACCGGAGACTGGATGACCTGGAGGGAGAGGCAGGAGACAAAACATTCGTATATATGGAATACCTGAGGGCCTGGAAGATAAGGAACGGACAATATTACCTTTATCCAGGCTCTTCTACGGTTCATTAAAGCTACCACCAGAATTGGATCTGGAAATAGATCGGGCCCACCGCTCTCTAGTACCCCGACCCAGAAACCCGGAAGTGAGACCTCGTTCTTTTATTGTTAAATTGTCATCTTATGCCAGAAAAGAGGACATTCTGAAATGGGCTTGGCAACAAAAGACTGTTAAGTATCTAAATCATACCATAATATACGACAATGACCACACATCTGCAGTCCAGGAGGCGCGAAAAACGCTTTGGCCCATAATTAAGCAGCTCCGTCTGAAGGGAATTAAAGCTCAGATCTTCCACCCTGCCAGAATTAAAGTGATTACACAACAAGGTAACCGAATTTTCAAAGATCTCCTAGAGGCCTCGACCTACCTTGAGGGACTGGTATAAATGTTCCAATCACATGCAAGGAAAATGGAGAAAGATCTGATTGCCTCAGCGTGGTCATAGCACAGAAGGGTACCACTAGGACGGGCTCTGCACAATGCAACGCCAAGACTACGTTGAGAGCTGACATTGCCCAGATGATCAGTAAATACGGGGACTCCTCGTCGGTGGACAAAACTGCTCAGTATTTGCACTCCCCTAACCGCCAACCGGAAGAGGACTCCTGTGCTTAAGAAAAGGAATCTTCTAATTAGTGCTGCACTTGTGATGAAAGCTATCGCTGGAGGGACTACCTGCCCTATAACTCTCTCGGACTTATCTACCCCCCTGAACTGATATGGATTGTGTACCTTCCCGGAGCAACTCTGAACTGTAGCCAGGTTTGGAGGAGAAGAGTGGAGCTCTCGGGACATGGGGTCGAGGGATTGGGAGGTGAATTGCTGGGGGGGGGTTTGGCTTACGTTCTACCCATGAAGCCGGCGGTGTTTGTCCCTCCTGCTCCCCTCCGCCATGGGGACTTATACTTACTCATCGGCCTCCCGGTGCGGGGTCTTCGGATCTCTTGGGGGGGGGGGTGAAGCGGATTGCATCCCCATGTTCCCAGACGTCCAGACCTCGAGCTTTAACAAGCTAATGCTGGATATACCAATTGGGCAATCTTAAAGAGACAAAAGAAGAGGGGTTGGGGGGAGGAGAAGCGGAAAGGGGGGGTGGGAGGAGGGAGGGGGAGGTCTAGGTGAAGCACCCTGGGAGTTGCTGGGTCATGAACTAGTACTGCGGGTGGCTTGGCCTCTCTCCCTGGTGGCTCGCTTAGTGGTCCTCTGGATCACTGCCTGAATAAATGGGGATGGGTGGTATCTAACATGGGCGGAGCTGCGTGGAGCCTGGGGCTGGTTTCGTGGGCTCGGGGCCTCCTTGTGGACCTTCGGACCCCCGCCCTATGCCCCCCGGCTGGACCTGAGAGTTCTTGGAGCGGTTTGGCTCCCTGTGGACTGGTGACTGGGGTGTACTGGGGAGATGGGAGTCTGCCCTGCCTCTTTGAGGTGGCGGGTCTCTTGGCTGGCCTACTGCATCTGGATTGGTCCTCAGCACTGAATAACAACAGCAGACTGCAAACGATTAAATATATGAATCGTTGAACAAATGGTAGACTTAAAGTCAGTCAAGAATGTTGAAAAAGGGAGGAAATGGCACCTGTAATGGTTTTTGCTTTGCCCTTATGTTTAACGATTTAAATAAGATCTATTGAATTTTAGGTTTGAAGCTTAGCTTGCAGGACCAAAAAAAAAAAGGGGGCTTGAAAGATTTCCGAATGGAGACAGGTCCAAAAACGCAAAGCTTAGGTCGGGGATATAAATAAGGGAGGAGACCAGAGGGTAAATGATGAGGGGATGATTGAACTCAGTTGTCAGAATGCGAAGTAATGATCTCACGGCTGGCCCCATAAGGTTCTGATACGTGGGTAAGAACTAGACGACCCGATCCCTAGCTAAGCTGATGGACGAGGTCCCTGGTAAAAGAAGGTGTTCTTTCGTACCCCGCGAAATTCTTCGCAGACATAAAGTCACCTAAACCCAGTTACAGCCGAGGTGGGAGACTAGTGAAGAGGCCTAGTTGAGGAAGTTTTTTCTAGGCCGGAGCAGACCCAGAGCTCAGATATCTCGTGCTCATGCTGACTAGGGTAATCCGTACCCTCAGGAGGTAATACCTAACCTGGAAGTAGGACTGCACCGAAGGGGGAGGGGGGATGGAGGTGGGGAGTGAGGCTTTGAGAGACTCTCGCTTCGCAAAATGAGGGCGATTAAATAGTTTTTGCCCGGACCCCCCCCCCCCGGTCTGTTTGGCCGGGGGGGAGAGAGAAGGGGTACACTTAGGGACTGGAGGATTGGGCTTTCAACATGAGGGTACTCCAGAAAGGTGACTGGCGAGAGGACTGCCACGATAAAGACCATATCAGGTGGAAAGAGGGGAATCTCATTGCACTACCGAGCTCCCCAACAGGTCCTGTACGGACGCCAAATCCTCTACTGAGATTTAATGCTCAGAAACACCTTGGAAGTCAAACGCATATGGAAGAGAGTTGGTGGCTCAGGAATATTACAGCCACAAATGTTGGTATAATTAGTTTGCTTGTGGCTAAATATTGGGATTAGGCCAAAGCGAAAAGTTAAATGTTTGTACTACAGTATGTTAAAGTTAAAGTTTTCATGTTTTGAGTTTACTGGGTTAAGAATAGAGCAAGGTACATATAAATTTAGAAAGTCTATTAGCAGCATTGCAGTGGCATGCACGGCAGTAGGTAAGCCTCAAAGAAATAGAAAAGATGGATAATCAATGTACAAAAGTAGTCTCCTTCAACTTGAACGGCTGCACAAGCCCGATTAAGAGGAAGAAACTTCAAAGATATTTGGGTGCCCTGAGGTGTGAGGTGGCCTTCCTTCAAGAGACGCACCTTACGCCTCAAGAGGCAATGAAGCTGAAGTGCCCAGCTTTCTCTCAGGTGTTTCACTCCTCTTTGGTGAGGGGGAGGAAAAGGGGGGTGGTGATACTCCTCTCGCCGGGGTTCCCCTTCCATGTAAGGGATGTGTTTCAAGATCCAGCAGCGAGATTCATAATAGTAATAGGGACACTACAAGATCAGGTAGTCACTCTGGTTAATGTTTATGTCCCCCCGTGCTCCCCGATTTCAGTATACTCCGCTCTTCTGCATCAGGTGGCAGAGAAAGCGAGGGTATAGTGGTTATGGGTGGAGATTGGAACATAATCCTTAACAGAAATCTGGACACCACATCCCAGATTCCCAGACCTGAAATAAGTAAAGCGAAGGCCTTTATGATGCTCGTCCGGCAGTTTGGGCTGATAGATGTTTGGAGGGAAAAATACCCGCTAGCTAGGGAGTTCACATGTTGCTCACTGAGATTCCGTATATACTCAAGACTAGATATGTTTTTTGCCTTTGTGAGAGACCTTCCTCTCTTTAACTCGATGTGGGTGGAAACATCGACCTTATCGGACCATTCTCCACTGGTAATGGAAATAAACCTTGGCCTCACTAGGAAAAAGACTCTTTGGAGACTGAACACTTCTCTACTTCAGAATAAAGAAACAGTTGAGGAGCTTAAGCAGTTCCTCAAACAATCGATAGAGGAAAATAGGACACCAGGGATATCTCCACAGGTACTGTGGGATTCCTTGAAAGCGATGGCACGGGGTAAACTAATTCAAATAGCCACTCGGGAAAAAAGGCAGAGGATGCAAAAGCAGCTAGAGTTAAACTCAGAAATTCAGGAGTTGGAGAGGCAACAGAAAATTAAATGGGATCAGGGCAGAGCAGAAAGGAGTAAGGAATGCAGACAACAACTCCAAAAAATACAAAACACTGAAATTGAGAAAGCCTTGTTTTACCTTAAACAAAAATATTATGAAGGAGGTCCGAGAGGAACAAAGCTACTTGCATTTAAACTTAGGCAAAATATAGCCAGAGCAACGGTTACCAAAATAAAACTGAAAGACTGCAATAAAGAAATAACCCAAGCCTCTCAAATAATGACAGCCTTTAGGGCCTATTACACTAAACTATATTCGACACAAGAGAAGACCTCCCCCTTAGAGAAAAAGAGCTTTCTGGAGTCGATTCCTCTCCCTTCCCTCTTCCCACATGAGTCTAGAGCACTTGTCAGTTCTATAACTGCTGCTGAGTTAAAACATACAATAAAAAACCTGAAAACAGCTAAATGTCCGGGTCCTGATGGATTCGGAGCAGAATTCTATAAAACTTTTGAGGGTGAAATATCCCCTGTTTTGACAGAGGTTCTTGGGAAGGTGTGGACGGGTGAGGAGCCGATCCCTACCTCCTGGCAGTACGCCACAATCTCTGTGGTCCATAAGGAAGGCAAAGATCTGACATGTTGCGAATCGTATCGCCCCATCTCTTTGTTAAATACGGACTATAAAATATTCACAGCAATAATTGCCACTCGGTTGAACAGAATACTACCTAAACTAATACATTTAGACCAAACAGGATTCGTCCTGGGCCGACAGGCCCCAGACAGTATTAGAGCGGTGATAAACTTAATAGATGTTGTCCAGAGATCAAGAACCCCGACATGCCTCTTGAGTTTAGACGCAGAAAAAGCCTTTGATAAAGTATCTTGGAGCTTTTTGTTTGCTGTCCTGGAGCACAGAGGCTTCCCTGACACTTTCATTAAGGTAATCCGAGCGATCTATTATAGGCCCCAGGCCTACGTTAGAGTGAATGGAGGAATCTCGGATAGATTTGATTTAGGAAGAGGCACTCGTCAGGGATGCCCGCTTTCACCACTCCTATTCGCTCTCTATATTGAGCCATTGGCTGAGATGGTGAGAAGGACGGAGGAGGTGGTGGGGGTGCAGACAGAGGGACATCAGAAGAAAATTTCCCTCTATGCGGATGATGCCCTCCTCAGTCTTACACACCCTAACCAATCCATAAAAAAAGTCTGGTCAATACTCCAGGAATTCGGAGATCATGCGGGTTACACACTAAATAAAAATAAGACGGAAGTTCTTACCTTTAATTTTAACCCTAACCCTGAGATTTCATCCCTCTTCCCGGTTAACTGGAAAGCCAAGAAGATGAAATATCTGGGAATCTATGTCACAAAACACTTCTCGCAGCTGTTTCAGGAGAATTACTCACCATTGATATCTTTCCTTCAAAGGATTTCGAGCGATGGTCTCTGTTAAATTTCCCAATGTACTCTAAAATACAAGCGCTGCGTATGAATGTACTCCCGAAATTTCTTTACTTATTCCAAAGTATACCCTTTTACATACGAAGGGGGACCTTTCAAGGTTGGAATAAAATAACTAGATTCATATGGAACTCCAAAAAACCTAGGATTAATTTAAAGATACTCCAGACGCATCGGACTAGGGGAGGGCAGTCCCTTCCGGACTTAGAAGACTACTTTCTGGCAGCCCAATTAAAAAATGCTATGATCTGGCTTAATCCCGGTGCCTGTACGATGTGGAAACTCATCGAAAAGGGAGGGGAGGAGGGAGAGCACTCGAGATCCTTAGACCATGCTCTCTCGGTGCATAAACCAAATGGAGACTCCCCTACACAACTAGCGTCGGTTAGGGATACAATTAGAGCACTACACAGACTAAGGCAGAAATTTGACCTTAGAAATTCACTATGGCCTCTGAGAAGACTGTCTTCGGATCCAGACTTTACCCCGGGGCAGCTAGATAAAAGGTTCCAGACCTGGGATGCCAAGGGACTTAGGTTTCTTTCCCAGTACTGTCAGGGCGGATCTGTATTACATTTCGCATCCCTTAAAAACAGCTATAACTTACAAAACTCAGACCACTTCAGGTATTTACAATCCAGAAACTATGTAACTAACTTAATGAAAAAAGATGTTAATCCAGACAGGGCTAGGCACCTGATAGGAGTCATACAGAAAGGAATGACAGCCACAACTCAGAAAGGGATGATTTCTCAGCTCTATCAAGCCCTATCCAACTTAAAGACGGATGCGTTATTAGCTATCAAGAACAAGTGGATAAAAGATACTTCACAGAGGTTGGAAGAGGCGGATTGGGAGAAAATTTTCTTCCTCTCCAGCCGGCACAACTCAGTCCCCATATTGGCAAGAATTCGCATGGCGGGTTAAGGTGAGATATTTTCTCACACCCCAAACCATAGGCAAAAGAACTCCTGAGCTACCGGTTGGGTGCTGGAGGGGCTGCACGCAGTTGAGGGTAGACCATAAGCATATTTTCTGGACTTGTGAGGTAATACAGAATTTCTGGGTAGAAATTCGAAGAGAAATAACTGAGATTTTCTCGGTACAAAGTAAATTAGACTGGCCTGAGCTGATCCTCGGTCGACCACCGGAAGAGGTCCGAGGTCCAGACGCACAGTATTTGTGGTCTATTCTGACTACAGTGGCACACAAGGCCATCACGAGGAGGTGGCTGTCTCCTTCCCCCCCTACCATGGAGGAGTGGATATCGATAGTGAACACAATAGCGGATCTGGAGGAACTTACATATAAAATAAATAACAGAACCCCAACACTTATGAGGAGGTGGACTAGATGGGAGTTATGGCGAACAGCCAATCGAGAAATGAAAGGCTAATTGCATAGTACACCAGAATCAGGACAAAACAAAGCAAAAAATACCTGAGAGGGGACTTAAGTCATCACTAGGGGGACCTGGGCCAGACCCTGTAACTTAACTGGAGCGGAGAAGAATGAAATAGAGGTTTAGCTTAAAGATTGAAGGAGACTACTAGGAAAATAGAAGTTGCCTGAACATGGCTCTAGTCCCTTTTGTATAAGACAATTAATTTATGTAAGTCCTGGGAAGTCATGTACTAAAGGTGTACTGCATCACTAGATTTAACTGTATAAGGGGGCTCTAACAAATGGGCTGAATGCATTGTGCTTACGGTAATGCTAATTAACTTAAAAGATCTATTGTACCTGAGTATTATCAATAAACTTGAATTTAAAAAAAAAAAAAAGAAGTTTCTGCGGGCAGCAACATTCAAACGCCCTCCAGTCAAGCCAATGGTACCACCTTGGAGGCTTAATCTGGTTCTCAAAACTTTGACCAAGGCTCCTTTTGAGCCTCTCAAGGAGACATCCATCATGCGTCTCACAGTGAAGGTCCCCTTTCTCATAGCTGTTTCTTCAGCCAGGAGAATCAATGAGCTAGAAGCCTTGTTCACCAAAGAGCCATGTACTGTTTTTCATCAGGGCTCTGTGGTGCTCCGAACAGATCCAGGTTTTTTGCCAAAAGTTATGTCTCCCATACATTGCAACCAGGAGTTGATTCTGCCTTCCTTCTGCCCACACCCAAAAAATGAAAAGGAAAAGGGAATTTCATACATTGGATCCAAGAAGAGCGGTGAAAGCATATATTAAGAGTGGATTCTATTCAAAAAAACTTCCAGTTTGTTCATTGTAATTACAGGTCAAAATATGGGTAAAAAATCTTTGAAAGACTGTATAGCCAGGTGGATCTGTTCTGTCATCACCACTGCTTATGATCAGGCTGGAGTAACTTTGCCTGGCCCAGTAAGAGCCTGTTCCGCCAGAGCTATGGCCACTTTGTGGGCGGACTTCAGAGAAGCTTCTCCAGCAAACCTATGTAGGGCAGCCACATGGCCATCCATTCACATGTTTACAAAATTTTGCAAACTGGATGTGACGGCCTCGTCGGACGCGTCCTTTGGCCTCCAAGTTCTTCTAGCAGTGGTGGACCTTTAAGGGCACTTAACATTCTTCCCACCTGGGATATCTGGGGATGTACTGCCTTTGTATATCCCATTTGTGTGGAAACCCGGAGACCAGCTTAGGAGAGAGAGAGATACTGAAATTTAAATACCTGTTAATTTTCTTTCCTGATGACTGGTCTCCGAGCTTCTGCTTCTCTCCCAGAATGTACAAAGTTGGCCATTTAGCCATGTATGCCTTAATTTTCTTGTTTTTGTTTCCAAGTTCATGTAGTATTGCCACACTTTTGAACTGCTTTGGGAAGAACTGATGGAAACAGGAAGTGGAGGGCTGGATATCCCCAGCTGCAGAGTTTAGTTCCTGCCTTCCTGTCTGTATCAAGAGGTACAGCCCATGTTTATGGAAGCCCGGAGACCGGCTGTTAGAGAAAGAAAATTTACAGATATTAACATTTTGATTTTGTGGAGCAGGAGTGAATGAGAGATGGTGTTGAATGCTTTTGCTAGATCGATGAAATTGGTGGCAGTATGAAGACCATGGTCCATAGTTGTATGGATACAGTCTATTAGTTGGAGGAGGGAAGAGGAGGTGGAGTGGAATTTTCAAAAGCCAGACTGAAAAGGGGTGAAAAAGGATGAGGAGTCAAGAAAAGGAGAGAGTTGGCGTAGAACTGTGTGATCTTATCTGTGTCAGTCTTCACCATTCATCACTGTTGGGGTATATGCCGAGGTCAGGATCTCATGGAACTTTTTTTTTTGGCAGGCAGGTAGGCAGATACACCATCGGCGCTACCGAGGCAGACGATCGCATGGCGCCGCAGGTTGACCTTAGGCTGTGTCGACTCCGCCCGCCTGCCAAATCTTTGTCTCCCGTCGTAGAGGTCACCTCGTGGGACGCTGAAAGAAGATTGAGGCCTGCTTCACAGTTTTCTCCGTTAAGATTTTCTCGATGCTGAAGTCCGTGTTCCTCCTGCCGGTTCTGTGTTGCCATACTCGACGTCGCCCGGTAAGATCTTTCCATTATTATATTTTTCTGCGACGTCGAATCTGTGTTTGGTGTTTTTGCCCCCCCCCCCCGGTAGGTCATGTCTCGGTCGGAGGGCAAGAAATCTTCTAAGACGGGTCGGCCCCCCATGCAACGGTGCCCATGCGGCCGAAAGTTTTCTGTCAACGACCAGTGTCTTGGCCCGCTTCACGACATGGATTCGTGCGATGCCTGTTTCTCCACGGACCGCTGGGTCATCGAGCTATGTGCGTGGAAAGTGGGGCGAGCACCGCCAACTCTCGGGGGTTGGGTGCGCACTCGTCGGGCCAAGCCACACTCTCTTGGCCTTTCCTCCGGGTCCCCTCCCGGTTCTCTACGGACCGAGGAGGAGGGAGCCTGCAACTTGTAGCCTAGCCATTGCTGAGGCTTCTTCCGCGGCGCTGGAGGCCTGTCCCGCCCTTCCTGGGGGCAGGCGGAGGCGCCGCAATGGCAGTCGCTCTTCGGGGTGAAGGCAACCGCCGTGTCGAACCCGCGTGTCGCAAGGCCTGGGTTGGTGCCGCCCCTCGACTCCGGGCCGGTGCCACTGTGGGTCCTGGAGAGTTGTCGTCGGGCGCTGACTTGTTGCGTGGCACCGCCGGCCTCTGTCGGAGCCGTTCCCACTGATAGCGGCACCGTGGGAGATGCTATGGCGCCGTCTTTTTCCATGTCTCGCCTGGGCACCGTCCTCGGCACCGAGGTTAAGCATGGTGCTGTGTCCTCGAGGCTCGGCGCCATGGGGCCTTCAGATTCCTCTGTTGGCGCTGCCCGTGCCCTCGGTGCCATCCTTGGAGCTGCCCCTGCCCTCGGCACCACCGGCCGCGCCATTTCTGCCCTCTGCGCCACTCCCGATGCCGTGGGACTGGATGGCGCCATGACTGGTCCCGGCTCTGGATCTCTTGTTCGGGCTGGGGCCTTGCCTCCTGCGGATTCCGCTCGCAGGGCTGTGGGAGGTGCTGGCACCGGCTCAGACACAGCTTTGGTCTCTGGGCCTGTTGGCAAGGATGGCACTGCCTGCCCTCCCACGGTTTAGCACAGGGCCTCAAACTCGAGCTCTGAGTCAGACGTGCAGTCTGACCCTTTGGGGTTGGCTGTTGAGGTGGGTAGCCCAGTAGTCTCCTCGACAAGCCGGAGTCAGCCCCCTTCTGAGGTGGGGTCGGTGGCTTGCTGATATTGAGTCTCTTATCTGTGTCATTCTGTCCAAACATGTACTGCTTGCTTCTGCAGTGGTGTTTAAACTGAAAAAAATGAAAACTGCTCATAAGCTGGTGACTTCATTGGCAATCCTGTCTCTCTGAACTGACTGAACAGTTCAACAGTTGGTGGCTCGCACACCCCGTTTCACTGTTTGACAAATATACAGATATACAGTCAAGTGTTGAAGAATGTACTGCTGCTTGATTTAATTTCAACTGTTGCCCTATGTCCTTCCCTTCCCCTCTACTCTCATCCGCTCACCCAACAGCACATCAGTCAACTCCCTGACTGCAGTCTCAGTAACTCTTGACAGGCTTACTTTTAATATATCCTACCCTGAGAATGTACTGCTGCTTGATTGAATTAAATGTACACAGTATTGGCATAAAGTGATGTGATGTTGTTTGCAATGCAGTGTTGTTTATCTTGGGGACAACTGTCTGGTGTCGGAAGCTACTAACCCCATTCTTAATAGCTGGTTTCGCTGCATCACAGTTTGCTATAGTGGGAGAGCACCGTAACAAATGGGGAAAAGAAATACAGGACTAAGGTGAATTTCAAGGCTGAATTGTGTTTAGATATTACATTTTGTAAAAGTGCTGCTGAAGGCATTGACTGCTCTTTAAAATGTCTCTAAAGATGCATTTTTTAAGAAAGCTTTTAACTAAGCAGAATATATTTTTTTTTTTTTTGCAACTTTCCAAACCACACACACACATATACATTGTAAAGCCTTTGTGCCAGTGCCAGGTATCAGTGTCAGTGGCTCAGTAGGTAGCACACTCGCCTCTGAGGCCGGGAGATCAGAGGGCTGTGGGTTCAGTTCCTACATCTGGCACTTGGGTTAATATCCCAGTACTGACACTGTAGTGCGGTAGAGAGGGTGCTGCACTTCTGAGGTGCTGTCTTCGGATGAGACGTTAAACCGAGGTCCCATCTGCTGACTGGTGGTAGTCCAGGTGGATGTTAAAGATCCCATGGCACTTATCGAAAAGAGTAGGGGAATTTCCCCGGTGTCCTGGCCAAATTTCCCTCATTCACTAAAAATACCACCAACAGCTTAATCTGGTTCAAGGTCAGTTGGCATTCATCTGTATCCCCCTCCCCCGGATCGTACCTGAAAATAGACAGGATTTGTCTAGTGCACTTACCCGGTCAACAAAAACTAAATAAATAAAATAAATAAATAAGGTATTCTCCTCATTCCGAACCCAGTGCAAGACAGGCTGACAAAGCTTTGCCAGAAGAGATGTAAGCAGTAAGACACAACGGGACGTGCATTGTGCTGAGATAACTGCATGCCCAAGGGCATATTGAATGGCCGAGAAGAATCAGGGGAGCAACAACAGGAGTAGGGGAAGAATAGGCATCAAATCATGGTAGGCTATGGTAAGGAATGCCTGCAGCCTAGGAAATAAAATCCCAGATCTGGAGGCCTTACTAGTAGAGGAGGATCGAGACATAGCAGCAATAACAGAGGCTTGGTTCACCCCAAATCATGGATGGAACATTAATGTACCAAGTCACACTTTGTTTGGGGGGGTGTTAAAAAAAAAAAAAAAAGGGGAGGGTGGCCCTGTATGTCAGGGAAGGTATAAAGGCCATGGAGGTGCAGGGTAGACAGGTGGAGGCTGAGGCACTGTGGGTCACCTTCGAGTCTGGCGACGACACTGCAGTATGCACGGGAGTGATTTACAGGCCTCCAACACAGGGGGAGGGAGGAAGCAGATAGGGAGCTACTCGATGAAATACATGAGATGACGGCGAAAGGGGAGGTTCTGCTGGTGGGTGATTTCAATATACCAGATGTAGATTGGACTACCCCAACAGCTACTTCAACCAGGATCCAGGACACCTTAGAGTCCGTACAGGGGGCAGGCCTCAGCCAGCTGGTGCCTGATCCCGCCAGAGACAGGGCAATACTGGACTTGGTACTGACTGATTGGGACAGAATCGTAGAAGTCAGGGTGGAGGGTCATCTAGGATCTAGTGACCACCCAATAGTGTGGTTTAACATGGGGACAGGGACACAGTCAAGTCACACAAAGGCAAAGGTCTTAGATTTCAGAAGGGCAGACTTTGATAAGTTTGGGGGAATGCATCAGTGAGGCCCTGGTGGGGGGGGGGGAGTTGAGCAGTGGGAACTCCTGAAAGGTATCTTAGGTTGGCAAACAAAGGCAAGAGAAGGAAGAAACCACTATGGTTCTCGAAAGAGGTGGCAGACAAAATAAGAGCCAGAAAGGGCAGGCTTGAGGATATATAAAGAGACTCGAAGGGAGAGGAGGACAGGGAGGTGTACTTAGAACATCTGAGGGAAACTGGGAAGGCGGTAAGGAGAGCAAAGGCTCAGATTGAGGAAAGATTATCGCAGACGGTGAAGAAAGGGGACAAGACATGCTATAGATAGGTACATCAGCTAGAAAAGGAAAGCCAGTGGGGAATATAAGGCTCATAGAGGATGAAGGGGAGTGTAAGTCAGGCTTGGAAAAGGCAGAAATACTGAATAAATGCTTCTGTTCAGTATTCACTGAAGAGGAGGGCCATGAGCCACAGTTGGGCAGCAGGTACTTGGGGGGGTGAACACTAGTCCATTCACAGAGGAGAATGTCCTGGAGGACCTCACGAGACTGAAGGCGTACAAAGCAATGGGGCCTGATAGCATACACCCAAGGATATTAAGGGAGCTGAAGAAAGAGCTAGTAGTGCCTCTGGCAGCCATGTTCATGGAGACTCTAAACACAGGAGTAGTTCCAGAGGACTGAAGGAGGGCACATGTGGTTGCTCTACACAAAAGTGGGAGCAGGGAAGAACCAGGGAACTATAAGCCAGTCAACCTTGCCTCAGTAGTGGGGAAGATCATGGAGGCACTACTGAAACAAAGAATAGTGGCACACTTGGAATCCAAGGGAGCTCAGGATCCAAGGCAGCAGGGAGATCGTGTCCAACAAATCTGATAGAGTTTTTTGACTGGGTGACGAGGGAAGATAAATTGGGGGAGTGGTGGACATTGCCTACCTCAGTTTCAGCAAGGCCTTCAACACCATCTCACATAAAAGGCTGATTAGCAGGATGGGTAGTCTGGGCATGGACCACAAGGTAGTAAACTGGGTAAGGAACTGGTTATTGGACAGGAGGCAGAGGGTGGTGGAAAATGGGATCCAATCCAGGGAGAGGGGGGTGACCAGAGGGGTACCTCAGGGATCAGTCCTCGAGCCGGTCCTGTTTAATGTCTTCATTAGTGACATAGCGGAATGGCTAGAGGGAAAGGTCTGCCTGTTTGCAGATAACACCAAGATCTGCAACAGGGCGGATACTCCAGAGGGAGTGGAAAAAATGAGAAGGAACCTGGGAAAGCTTGAAAAAGAGTCCGAGGTGTGGCAGCTGTGGTTCAGCTCAAAGAAGCATAAAATAATTCACCTGGGAAGAGGGAGCCCTGGAGAGAGCTACAGAATGGGAGGGGAGTTACTGACTATAACCAAAGAGGAAAGCGATCTGGGGGTTATCATTTCAGATGACCTGAATATGTCTAAGCAGAGTACAAAGGCAGTAGGGAGGGCCAGTGGCATGCTGGAGTGCATAGGCAGAGGTATCAGTAGTAGAAGGAGAAAGGTGGTGATGCCCTTGTACAAAACACTAGTGAGGCATCACTTGGAGTACTGTGTGCAGTTTTGGAGACCACATCTACATAAGGACATTGACAGAGTGGAGGCTGTTCAGAGAAGGGCTACAAAGATGGTACAGGGCTTGTACCAAAAACATATGAGGAGAGGCTAAGGGACCGCAGTATGTACTCGCTGGAGGAAAGGAGGGATTCAGATACTTTAAAGGCATAAACAAGGTGCAGGAGGTGACATTTTCCCATATAGTAGGAGTACAAGAGTGAAGAGACATGAAACTGGAAGGTGGCAGGTTAAGAGGAAATGTGAGGATGTTTTTCTTTATGGAGAGGGTGGTGGATGCATGAAATAGTCTTCCGCATGAGGTGATGGGGGCGAGCACAGTGGAGTGATTTAAACATGCATGGGATAGACATAAGGGAACCCTAATAGTGGGGAAGGAGTAGAGAAAGTCATTGACCTAGTAGGGTCATTGACAGCAAAACAAGGGGAGGACTAATGGGCAGACTAGAAGGGCCTGGCAGTCCTTATCTGCCAACAAGATGTATGTTTCTATGTTCTATGAGTGCCTTCAGCCCCTGGAAGTGCGGTTATCTCAGTACAGTGCACACCCCTGGAGTATCTTATTGTGCTTATAAAACAAGCTTAATCATTTAAATGTGTTTTGGAATATAAAACATTATATTAAAATATGTAAAAGCTAAAAATAGTACTTGCATGTGCGATAAAGTAGATCTTACTTCGAGAGGGCTCATGCAGTAGGTAGTTACATATAGGACTGAAGCTGGCAGGCATGGGGACCCCACGTAAAAATTTCTAGCTAGCAGTCTCTGGCAGGGGACCGCCCCCACTTCAGGTAACGGTATAAAGGGGCGGTCCCCCACTCCCGCCTTCCAGTTCTTTCCCGCCGTTTGCTGTCGACAGCACCTCACGGGTAAGTTCCACTGCTCGTCAGTCCGTCGCCGGTAGTTATACCGTAGTTTTTTTTATTTTTTCTAAGATATGCGTCAGGATTCTTTTACCTGCCATGTATGTTGTCCCCTACCACGTCCAAGCACAAAAAACAAGTGCGACCGTCGGCATCTTAACTCCGCACAAGGGCGGCATTCTCGGTGTCTTATCTGCCTAGGCCCCCGACCACATCGTAGATTCCTGTCAGCACTGCCGGAAGTTCGGCGTGGCTACCCGCAGAAGAAGGCATCAGTCCCTGGAGGCCCACATCCTAAAGAAGAAGAGGTCCTCCATGGAAAAGGAGCTGAAAAAGCTCTGACAGGCTTCCAATTCCCCCGAGGGCCTTAAGAAGAAGAAGAAGAAGAA
The DNA here is from genome assembly GCA_016271365.2 of Neoceratodus forsteri. Taxonomy (NCBI): domain Eukaryota; kingdom Metazoa; phylum Chordata; order Ceratodontiformes; family Ceratodontidae; genus Neoceratodus; species Neoceratodus forsteri. The sequence goes on from CM057456.1 coordinate 1,732,327,096, forward strand.
GAAAGAGAAGCACCGGGACCAGGACTCCTCATCCGCGGCTGCGGTGACTTTGGCTGGGGTTGCTGCCCTTCAGGTAATGCCCTCTCCGGGGGACCGTTCCCCAACGGCCGTCTTGATGGTGTCTGAAATGGCGTTGATTCCCCCGGCTGGTTCGCACTCAGGCCAGTCGGGAGCCTCCGGGACAAAGGAGGCATCTGCTTCTAGTAAGGCTGACCCTGCACGGCCTTCTGGTTTGAGCCTCTCCTGTAAGTCTGGCGTCAGCTCCTCTGACGTCCGCCTGGAGCTGGCCGCTAAGCCGCTCGACCCTTCGGGGCAGTGCACAGCCATCAAGCCACCCATCAAGGTCGCCTCCCCTGCGTGGCCTTCTTCAGGCGCTGGGTCCGATTAGTCGGACATCGGCTCCTCAGACGCCCGCCTGGATCCCGCCGGTTAGGCGTCTGCCAGCCCGTCTGGCGGTCGCTAGGTGACAGAGCCTATGCTGGATCCCTTGGATTTATCCGGTGCCGCAGGCTCCCGCAGCCTTTTTTTTTTTTTTTTTATTTAGTTGTTTAACCAGGTATAGCACACTAAGCCGAAAGCTTTTTTACAGGAGCGACCTGGGAGCACAAGGAGGTAAGTGACTTGCTCAGGGTCACACAGTATGCAAGTGGAAGCTGTGGGATTCAAACCCAGGTCTGGTCTGCTGGATGTCACCAGATTTGCAGCTCAGAGCCTGTAGACCACTCAGCGCTATACTGCCTTCGCGCTGCCGTCTGGGGGCCCTCGTCCTCCCAGCTGGACCGGAGTATCCTCCTGCCCTCCCTGGACCCCGCTGGGGACTCGCCGGGCGCCTCCGTCAGGCCTTCCACCCATAGGTCCGGATGGCCTGGCGTGGACCCTTGGATGCCGGCCCCGTCGCTGGCCAACGTCCCCTTACCGGACGTAACCCCGATGCTGGACCCGACGCCCACTGGGCCACCTGTCCCTGGCCCGCCTGCAGGGCCTCTTCCAGGACCTTCTACCTTGGTAGAACCCCCTGGTGCCGGATCTTACGCCGTCTTATCCGACACTGTCTTATCCGGATCTGCAGTATCCGGCACTGCAGTACTCGATGCCGTAGTACCCGGTGCCTCAGTACCAGACGCTGTGCTTCCTGCTGTCAGGCTACAGATACTAACATACTAAAATGCCAGCAGAATAGGCCTAATGGTCTTTCGAGTCTGCTCGATTGGTCCCACCCTGAGTGCTGACCTTGTTGCCCCCCTAGCCTTCTCTGGCTTCTCCCTTCCGAGTTCCAGATATTCTTGCTGCATTGGATTGCTTCCAGAACCCTTCCCCTGCACCTGTCTCACCCCCTCTTGAACCCCTCCAGCGTCTCTGCCTCCACCAGCCCCCAGGCAGTGCATTCCGCATACTTGCCCTCCAGATACCCCCAGTATCCGTATCCCCCTCCTCCACCACCCCCTCAGCCGCTGGTGGATCTGAGGGAGACTCTGGCTTCTTGGTGGGCTGAGGTCAAGGCTCAGCTCACCGGGAGGTTGAGAGCTGCCTCCCGACGACGGACCCAGTTCCAGACCGGTCGCCGGAGGTGAGAGACACCAACCCCAGAGATACCGCTACTGGGTCTAAGTCTGAGGGTGGCACCGTGCCTCCTAGGGGCTATGTTCTTCCCCCGAGTGGGGAGGGGTCTTCATCTCCTTCTTCTTCGGACTCATCGGAAGACTCAGATGACAGCTCCAGACCGGACGAACCTTGCACTCCTGACAAGCCCAGGCCCAGGACTCCTCCGAAGTTCCCTCCGGAGGATCCCTCGTTTTCGGAGTTGCTAAGCAAAATCCAGGCTCTTCATCAGTGGAAATCTCTGGAGCCGGATCCACGGAGGCAGAAGCTAGCTGCCCATTTGGATTTGCCCGAGGTTGCTCCCACGTTAGTTCCACCCTGAATCGAGCCTCACGCCGACCTCGTTTCCGCTATCTGGAAACAACCGTTGGCTTTAGCCCCCCTTCCTCGGAAGGCAGACAGGCTGTATTTGGCTCCCGAGGGGGTTGACTTTTTCACGTCACACCCCAAGGCTGATTCGGTCGTGATCAGCACCGTCCACGGCCGTTTGGCTAACCTGAAACACCTGAGCTCGTGCCCACCTGATAAGGAATCCTGCCTTCTGGACCAGTATGGCAAGAAGGTCTGTTCTTTTTCCACTCTGGGCATTAGAGCCTTAAACTATGTGGCTGACATGGGGAATTACCAGAAGGCTATCCTTAGCGAGGTGGAAGCCAAGTTGGACTCCTTTCCTCAGTCACAGACTAAACAGGGAGTGGCACATCTGGTCCGCTCCGCACGTTCGGCCAGTAGGCACATGCTGCGCGGCACTTACGATGCGATTGGGCGCTTGGAGCCCGGCTCGGCGTTCGCCGTGAGCCCTGCGCACATGCCGCACTGGCATCAGGTTTAGCCTCGGAAGTACACCTCCATCCAGGATGTCCCTTCCGAGGTTTGGTGTTGTCCGTGGTGATGTCAATGACATCATTACGGATCATGAGAGAAGGGCACTGCCTCAAGGAGGTTGACTCCATGTACAGAGGCCCTCAAGCGCAGCGCCGTTCCTTCGCCGTCGGCGCGATGGCCTCAGGCGAAAGCACAAGGAAAGCGGGCTAATAAACGCCGGGCCCCTCCGGCTGCAGGACCCCCCCACCCAAACGAGCTGCGTGACCTCCAGCCACGGCGCTGCCTCACACCTCCTGACTCCCCTCCTCCCCCACAGCCTCTGGTCGATCCAGAGGAACCGTAAACGGGAGATTCTCCCTACATCTGCTGGGTTGGGAGAGGATCACTTCCGACTCTTGGGTCCTCCAGCTCATAGCAGAGGGCCACACCATAGAGTTTCTTCAGAAATCCTCGCCCCACACATCGTCTTACTCCCCAGAACTCCTTCTCAGGGTTCAGGAAGAAATCTCCTCCCTTCTGTTGAAGGAGGCAATAGAACCCGTCCCTCCCCCTCTTCGAGGGATGGGTTTCTTCTCCCATTTCTTCCTGGTCCCCAAGAAGACAGGAGACGTGAGGCCCATTCTAGACCTCAGCTCCCTGAATCAGTTTGTGGAGTACAAAAGGTTCAGGATGCTCTCCCTGCAGAGTCTCCTGCTCCTCCTTTGGCTGGGACAGTGGCTGTGTGCTCTGGATATGCAGGACGCGTACCTGCATATCCTTATCTGCCCTTCCCACTGCAAATACCAACAGTTTGCTTTCCAGGAGGACCACTACCAGTTCAAGGCCCTCCCATTTGGTCTTTCCTCAGCCCCCCCAAGTAGTCACCAAATGCCTGTCTGTGGTGGCGGCCCACTTGCGTACTCGGGGAGCTAAAGTTTTCCAGTACCTGCACGATTGGCTCCTGGCGGCCCTGTCCAGGGAGGAACTCCTGCTGTCCCTTTGTCTTACCAGGCAGGTTTTTACCAGCCTGGGTATTACCATCAACCAGGCAAAATCCCATTTGTTCCCATCGCAAAGCCTCCAGTTTATCGGGGCGATTCTGGACACGACCACTGGTATGGTCTTTCTGCCCCAAGACAGGGTGGCCACCCTTCAGGCTCAGGCAAGCAACTTGTCCACCCACAGGTGGGTTACTGCCAGGTTGGTCCTTCACCTTCTGGGGCTCATGGTGGCTGCAGTTCCGACAATTCCGCGAGCATGACTCTTCGTTCTCAGTGGGATCAATTGGTTGACGACCAGGACCAAGAGGTGCTAGTCTCGACCCGATGCTTCGGGATTTGCACTTGTGGTTGGTTCAGGAGAACCTTTGTCGGGGAATTCCCTTCTGTCTTCCTCCTCCCTCCTAAACGCTGACAACGGAGGCCTCGGGCGAAGGTTGGGAGCCCATTTGGGATCCCAGCGGACCCAGGGCTCTTGGTCCAGACTCTGGCAGATGCTTCACATCGACGTGGTTGAGCTCAGAGTGGTGTTGTATGCTCTTCAAGCACTGCACCCTTTTCTGCTTCCCGGTCATCTGGCCGTCCAGACTGACAACACGAGTGTAGTCTGGTACCTCAACAAACGGGGGTAGGGGGGTGTTCCTACCCTCTTTGTCGGGAAGCGATGCGGGTCTGAGAATGTGCGACCCTCCACAACCTTCACCTCATGGCAGTCCACGTCCCGGGGCTAGAGAATTCGTAGGCAGATCACTTGAGCCGATCCTCGGCACAACCTCACAAGTGGGAATTGGATCAGGAAATAGCAGATGACATCTTCCTACGTTGGGCAACCCGTCAGGTCTACCTGTTCGCTTCCCCTCTAAACGCAAAACTACCCACCTTTTGCTCGCTCGTTCCAGGGTGCGGGTGACTGGAGAGACGCTGTGTCTCTAGACTGGCAGGGCAGATTAGTCTATGCTTTTCCTCCAATTCCATTGATTTCAAGGATCCTGCATAAGCTCAGCTCAGAGGGGGCCTGTATGATTCTCATCGCTCCCTTCTGGCCCAGGCAAGTTTGGTTCTCTCTTCTACAACAGTACTCTGAGGAACCTCCGATTCCTCTTCCACTTTCATGACTACTGTTGACCCAGGATCCGGGATTCCTGGTCCATCCCGGCCTCAGGTCCCTTCAGCTGCATGCTTGGCTCCTATAGATGTAGCACAAGCCCACTTTGGGGTTTCACTACAAGTGGCAGAGATCTTGGTGGAAGCTAGGAAGCTGTCCACTTGTTCCACTTATGCCATGAAATGGAAACGGTTCTCCATTTGGGCTTCGTCCAAAGATCTGGAGCCTTTCTCCTGTCCTGTCGGGCAACTGCTAGACTACATGGGTTATCTCTTTGACCTGAGTCTCAGTCATTCCTCTTTGAAAGTTCACATGCTGGCTCTGGCCGCTTATCATATTCCCTTTGGGGACAGAACTTTCGCTCAGCTGGAGGTCGCGAAGACCTTCCTATGAGGGGTTCTCTGAGACCCCCCCATTCGGGTTCCTGCTCCCCCTTGGGATTTGAATTTCATTCTCGAGAAGCTTATGCTGCCTCCCTTTGAGCCAGCAGCCTCAGCAGACCTGAAGTTCCTTTTGTGGAAGACTCTCTTCCTAGTGGCCATTACTTCCGCTTGAAGAATTTCCGAGCTTCAGGCCTTGATGTGCAAAATTCCATATTTGATTTTCCATAAGGAACGTGTGGCTCTGCGCACCAATCCTAAGTTTCTCCCTAAGGTGGCAACGGAATGTACGTTGAACTAGTCCATTGAACTGCCTGTGTTTTTCACACAGCACTCCAATCACGGGGAGTATCTTTTACATACTCTGGTCGTTCATCGGATTCTGAGATACTACACCAACAGGATGAAGGATCTCAGTAAGATTGACCAACTATTTGTTTCTTTTGCCAACAAAAGAGAGGGCAGCACTGTTTCCAAACAGTGTTTGTCCAAATGGTTGGCTCATTGCGTCACTTTCTGCTACGGCAAGTATCGCAAGACCTTGCAAGGTCAGGTCAGGGGTCACTCCACCAGTGGCGTCGCGGCCTCTGCTGCTTGTTTCAAGAATGTGTCAGCGGCTGACATTTGTGCAGCCGCAGCTTGGACTTCTGTTCATACCTTTACGAAACACTACAGTTTGGACATTGCCTCTCACCGTAGAGCCCCTTCGGGTTGGCTGTTCTGCAAGGGCTTCTTTCTTGAGCCTCTTCAGCCAGAGGATCTCTGTATGAGTAGTTTCCTCCTCCGTGTGCTTCTCTTTGTTCCATACTGCTTGGGACTCAGTCCTGTATGTATTACCTGCAAGAGCCCTCTCGAGTAAGATGGTATTACAGTTACGTAGAACTTACGTGAACAGTAGATCTTGAGAGAGGCTCTTACTGATAATGTCTCTCCGTCCTCCATCCCCTTAGTTTTTCAGCTCCTTTTCAGGAAGGAAATATCTGCTTCTCTCTCTATCTCCCTTTTCGCCTTTGTTGGGAAAGAACTGGAAGACGGGTGTGGGGGACCACCCCTTTATACCGACGTCGCCTGACGCCAGTCACCTGACGTGGGGGTGGTCCCCTGCCAGAGACTGCTAGCTAGAAATTTTTCCATGGGGTTCTGGTGCCTGTCAACTTCAGTCCTATATGTAATTACCTACTGCAAGAACCTCTCTCGAAGATCTACTGTTATGGTAAGTTCTTATGTAGCTTTACTTTCTTCCACCTACTGGAACTAAATGGAATTTTGTCTTTGCTTTAAGACGTTTGTCCCAATGTTCCATTCATATTTGTAGTTTTTAAAAAGTGTAGTTGTATGTAGAAAAAAACAGAAACTAAAGGGTTATTAAGAATATAATTATTTTTAATTTAATTAATTTTATGTAACATTTTTTTTTTTATACTTCCTTTATTTTCTTAATGTTTTCATTTACTTCCATAGTATTCTGTTACATTAATTCAAGATCTTCAATTTCATACATACACTTATTTCAAGGTTCCAACAACCTAATATACATTTCTTTGTTGTTCTTTTCCAGTTTATACAAATAAAAAAATACAAAAAATATAACACACTTACACACCAATAATGAATTCTAGCTAATACCAGGGGTGTTTGAATTAAGGACAGCCATTAGGCGCAAGACAGATTAATTTAGTTGATTATAGCCTCGTTTAAATATATTTAATATTAGGGAATTGCATTTGTTTATTCCTTTTCCTACTTTCGGGCAAGGGGGGCCCCTAAGGGGGGGGGGTGTCCACATGGCAAGCTTACTTTCTATCGCTGGGTCTTTTCTGTTTGTATTACCAACTGTTCTCTTATTTACTTACTGAATCTGTTTTTGGGCTGAATTCCCATCTGGTCCATCTTGTAATATAGAGTTGTATTTTATTTTTTAGAGCATATGACATTTGCTCATTGTGTTGAATGTCCTGAACTATAGCTTTCCATTCTCCCACAGCAGGAGCTGTTTTCTGGAGCCATTTCTTTGTAATTGCTTTGTATGCTGCCCCCAGAAGAATAGTCCAAAGATATATAATGTGTCTATCCCTCATTCCTTCCGGGGGTATACCCAGCAGCTGGTTGATCCCAGTCACTTGGTAGTGCTCACCTAAAATGTTTACTATATGGGCAGAGGTAGTGGACCAAAATGTCCTCATTTTGGGCAATCAATAAATATGTGTTTATATCGGCCCTATTTTCCTCACATTCCGACAGCAGCTTTCTGATATTCCCGGAATTCTCAAGCTAACACTGTGGGTACTAGAAAAATCTCACTTAACCTTCCATATAAATTCCTCCACATGGGGGAAGAGGTAGCTATCCAAGTATTTTTCCGTATTTTAGGCAAGTCCCTGAAACTTATTGCTTTGTTTAAATTCTCTTCCCAGTTCGCCTTGACTGGGTCCATAGAATGTTTATACATTGAAATTAAGAATTTGTATATTATTGAGATGGCCTTCCCTCCCGATGTTGAAGACCAAATCTTCAAAAACGGGGAGTTATCTTCATAGAGTTGAGAGTCCCTCTCCCTGACTCTTAAGTTGTGTTACCACGTAGTCCCTCATTTGATAAAAGAACAGTCTGTCCCTTTCAGTCCAAGCAAATTTCTCTTGGGCCTCCTGAAAGGTCATAGGTACTAACATACTAACATGCCAGCAGAATAGGCCTAATGGTCTTTCGTGTCTGCTCGTTTGGTCAGCCCCCACCCTGGGTGCTGACCTTGCTGTCCCCTCGCCTTCTCTGGCTTCTCCCTTCCCAGTTCGGATATTCTTGCTGCATTGGATTTTGCTTCCTGAACCTTCCCTGTACCTGTCCCACCCTCTTGAGCCCCTCCACTGTCTCTGCCTCCACCAGCCCCTAGGTAGTGCATTCCATGGCTCTACCACCCTCTCAGTGAAGTAGCACCTCCTCCTTTCTCCCCTGAATCTTCCTCCAGCTTCCACCCATGCCCTCTAGTGGCCCCTTCCTCCTTCCTTCGAAGCACCCTCACTGTTCCTCCCCTATTTACCCTCTTCATGTACCTGAAGACCTCTATCATGTCCCCCCGGTCCCTTCTCTCCTCCAAAGTGTACATATTTAGCTCTTCGAGCCTCTCCTCATAGGTCCTGTCCCCCAAACCCAGGTACATTCCCTTTCATTATTTGCCAAGGGGCTACTATTCCTTTCTTTATTTGGGATTTATACCATGACCTCACCACAGAGGAATCAAACCTTTCCTTTGTTATAAACCATTGGTACTTCCAAAAGTGGATTAGTATCAGTTTGTTCTTTGTTCCCCTCCTCCAGCCTTCCAGTATAGTGGAGGTAGCTTTTGATGTAGTTAGCATTGTTCGCTGTAGCAAGGGGGGGGGGGGAGAACTGCTGGAAGAAGGTGGAGATTCTCCCCTATTTTAGTCCATTTGCTTCCAGGCTGCGTGATAATTATCTGCACCCAACAGTAGAGCTAAACGCATTTGTGAGGCGGCCCAATAGTCAGCCAGGGAAGGGAATGATAGTCCTCCCATTGCTTTAGGGAGCGTGAGTTTCTTGAAATTTAAGCGGGTTTTTATGATTCCATTGAAAGGCCATAAAAAATTTCTGCCAGGATAGTATTTCTTTCAGATTAGTAATAGAGGGAACACATTGAAATAGATAAAGGAGTTGGGGTACTGCATTCATCTTTATGGACGTAATGCGGGTATAAAAGGATGTTGGGAGAAGATCTCATCTTCTCATATCATTCTTTATTGTTTCTATTAGAGGGTGTAGTTTTGTTTATATAATTGGGATAGATCTTTGGGATCCGTGATTCTAAGTACTTCAAAGAGGAGCCATCCCATTTGAGCTGAAACTTATTTGAGCGTAAGCAACGGTTCATAGCTTACCCCCAGGGCCTCTGTCTTATTGATGTTTAAAGTGTAACCGGAGAGATTCGAAAAATCTTGGTTTTCTGCATAACTGCAGGTAGTGAATTTTCGGATTAGTTAAATATAGAAGTAAGTCATCCATAAACAGCGCCCAGTTTATGTTCAACTCCTGTGAACATACCACCACTAATATCGGGGATTGCCTAATATATTGCGCTAGCGGTTCTATATAATAGGCTAACAAAAGGGGATTGGGGCATCCCTGTCTGGTTCCCCTGTAAAGGGAGAACTGTCAGAGAGGTCGGCTGCTCACCCGAATATAACCCAGGGTCTTTATAAAATTTTAGCAAGGTTTCTATAAATTGGTTTGGGAATCCAAACGGGCACAACCTCCCTATAAATCTCCATGACACCATGTTGAACGCTTTTGCCTAGTCCCAGTAGAAGAGTTGGTTTATTTTGAGATTGAGAATGTTCCAATAGGTATAAGTACATCTTACATTGTCCTGGGCCTGACGTCCTGGGATAAACCCATATTGGTCCATATGGCTCTTATTCGGGGAAAATTGAATGAGCCGCCAGGCCAGTATAGATGTGAAGATTTTATAATCCGTGTTCAGTATGGATATAGGTCTATAGGACGAACAACAGGAGAGGTCCTTACCGGTTCGGGATAACTGAAACTATAGCCTCATTCCATGAAGGGGGGACATTCCCCTCCTTTGTTACGACATGAGCATATACTCTGTTGAGAATAGGGGTTAAAATTTTAGAGAATGATTTATAGAATTCCCCGGGGAGTCCATCGGACCCCGGACATTTTCCGGTTTTTAGGATACCTATTGCCGTATCAATTTCTCTCAGTGTTATAGGTGTAATCAGTTAGGATCTTTGTTGCTCCGAAAGAGTGGGGAGGTTTAATGAATTTAAAAAATTTTTAATTTCCTGTGTTGATGAGGAGTCTTTTGATTTATAAAGTGTTGTGTAATAGTTAAGAAATGCCTCTGCTATTCCTTTTATTGTATTATGCATTTTACCTGTTTGTGGGTGTCTGATTTTTGTTATGTTTGATTTTGCTTTTGTACTGTCAACCTACGTACTATTAATCTGAGGACCATGGCCCCATCATAATAGTTATGTCTTAAATACGTTAATTTTTGTTCTATAGAGTAGTCCAGTATTTTATTAAGTTCACTTTTAAGTTGAGCAAGTTCCTTACTTCTAGTCTTGGTCTTTTAGTAAGCTGCAATTCCTCCAGCTCTTTTATTTTACTCTCTAGGCTACTTGTCGTGTTTCCTAAGTTTTTTGTTTGACGATATACTTATTAGCTTACCCCTTATGATTGCTTTTATGGTATCCCATAGGATCGTTATTGACATATCTTTATGTCATTTAGCTCTATAGCCTGGGATATAGTATCTTCTATACTTTCAGGACTTGGTTATCCCTTAACAGGGAGAGATTTAGTCGCCAAAAGTTGTCTTCCTTTAGCCTGGGTGCTAAATTGACAAAAATCGGGGCATGATCGGATAGTACAAAACTCCTTCAAATCTTTATAATATCCCGCTTGTTCCTTTGGGGCTATAAGATAGTCTAGACACAGTCACATCATGGGCCTGGGAGTAATATTATGTCTAGGGGAAGAGCCATGGAAATGCTTACAGATATCTTGATAACCTATTTCTTGCAGCAACTTCTCACTTGACTTGTGATCCTCTTTCTGGCTTTGTGGGTGGTATAAGCTTCCGCTATGTTCAAATTCAGGTCGCCCACTATCATTTGCCCCTTAGCCCATTCCATTAGTTTAGAAAAAAATGATCTATATACCTCATATTCCGAGGCCGGAGGGGTATATATGGATGCAAAGGTTACTAAACGTCCGTCTAGTTGACCTTTAACCATGGCATATCTCCCTTCCTTATCTATTACTTTATCCTTCATGTCAAACTGTGTCCCTGTCTAATCAGTATTGCTGTTCCCCTTCTCCTCCCCCCTTTGTATGAGGAGGCCACTACGTGAGAGAAGCCCAACCTTTCATTTTCTATGTTCTAACTGAGATAGATGTGTTTCCTGTAATAAAACAATGCTTGCCCTGGCCCTCTTTATACTCTGGAGAATTTTACTTCTTTTTATGGGGCTGGTAATACCATGCACATTATAGGTGCAGATCGTATAGGGTGTTACATTACTCATGGGTATATTTTAACTTTCCATGTACTACCCTATACCCCGGTTGATCTCCAGCACGCAGTGGCCTTCTCCCATTCCCCCCCCATTCCCTCGCCTGTATGCCCAAGTTTACCTTTGTCTGCTTCATTTACCCTGGTAAAACATAACATTTCAGATCAGCCAACATGGCTTAAAACTATTACTAACAACTTATTAAACTTTTAACTAAAACTTCCAAGGTAGGGGCTATTACCCAAATTAGCCCTTCTGTTCTATCTCCTTACGAGAAGAACGAGGAGGATTACTAGTGCTTCCAGCATTGGAAGACCTCCTACTGAGCACCTGTTGTTATTGTGCTCTAGTTTATTAAGTGGGACTATATATTGCCCACTGTAGGAAAAGAGGCAAGTGTAGGGATTTCTGAGTCTCTATCTACACAAGATCCCTCCATGCTCTTACTCAGTCCACCGATCCGTGGTTTGTCACAACCACCTTCATTACATCTATAGAGAGCTACCAGGCAATTATGCACCATGCATCATGTTATTGCCTTATACGTTATTGTAGCCAACATGCTGCTATAGTATCTTTTAAAACTCTCTCCCCCTTTAAGTAACATTGTTTTTTAATAGTACTGTGGGGTTTTATGTAGTGAGAGGTAGAGTGGCAGGGCTGTAGTGCTGTTTTCTAGTCTGTGTCTGACTGCTGCTGTAGTGCTACTTTTGTGGTGAGAGTTTGCCTGTGCTGCCCTTCCCCCTTTCACTTCACGTGAAGACAATCACAAGACAGGAGCTTTTAAATGTAATTATTAGCTGTTACAAGCTTGAGTACTTTGATTTTTCATGTAATCATCTACTGGCATCCCAAAACCTCTTCCTGCCCCGTCCCTCTTGCTTGCTCTCCTTTCATTTCAGGGAAAAGACTGAGCAGTTAGCAGAACGGAGCCTATTTTCTCTTTCGTTACTGTTATTTAGATAAAGTGTGCATGAGAGCCACGGTAAAAGTGAACAGTAGGTTGGGGGAAGAAATGTATTTGCTTTCATCCACATCAGAACGTGGTTGAGAGAGCTGATCACTGCTTGGTACAGCGAGAGAGACTTGTGTAAGTGGAGTCACTCGGTGTGTGGCAGATAGAGGAAGCAGATGAGCTGTCCCTGGGAGCTGACAACAGAGAAAAGCAGAGGTGAACTAACAAAAGTACATGAAGGAGTATGTATGTGTGTGTGGCTGGACAGAGGGGGGCATGTACATCGGACGTTCACAGGGGTGTGTGTTACATCAGACATTCACTCAGCTTTTACCAAGAAAAAAAAAAAAAGGCTTCCGAAAGCTTTTAAACAGAACATTCAGTGGCCATTAGCAAGTGATTTATTATGAGGCTAATTATCAGCATGACCGGTCAGCTGACTAGTTTCAGCCAATGATGTTTATGGGATTTTTATGCCCATTTTATAACACCTTTTAAACTGGTGTGTACACCTGATACAGTATAAGCTGTGAAATTAATTTATTTTAAATTTGATAACCGGGAAAGGCATACTAAGCCATGGCTCATTTCCAAGTGTGACCCGGGGAGGTGGAGCAGACAGAGAAAAGCAAACTGCTGAGTATTGGGACTTCTCAGTGTAGTGCAGTTGTTATCTCTGCCAAGTACCAAGTCAGCTCTAAGGAAAGAGGGTATTAATTACACTCGGTAGAATACTGAAGAGGCAGTTTGCAGTAAGAGCAGTACATACTATCCATAAAAGCAGGTTTTAATATTTAATGTTAGTGTTTTGAAATTTTGTTTAGTATTGTATCATGTGGAGCACACTGATTTTTGGGGGAAGGGCGCTATAGCAAATAAAAAATGCCTTGCCCAAAGGTAAACATTGGCGTTTACCATGCTTACAAACCTGTTTTGAGTCCTGAGCCTGGGGATCTAATTTATTGGGCCTGTGAGCAATGTCTGTTACTGAATAAGAGTGCCATCTTGTGCTGGTATGGGCTCTGTCAGCATAAAACAGCATGAGGTACTTATCTTATTCGCGAGGGATCTTGGACTGAGACTTTCTACTCTGACCATGGATGCCTGTCTGCCTGAGAAAATGTGCATATGTGCTCTTAGGCTTTCCTGTTTCAGTAAACTGAACTGGAACAGACCTCTCTTTCAGGCCTTGTAAACATAACTGTAAATCTCTTTCCTAGGGTGACTTATAATGTGGTTTATATTTTAAAATAAGAAATGCACTTCTGCTCTCCTGCACTGCTGAAGGGGAGTGTTCTACATTCAGCTGCTGCACGAGATAACAGCTATATGCAGGATAAGAGTTCCTGCAGTTCTTGTATTGACTAGAATTACATATGCGATTTGTACAGTTGAACAGTAGGTGGAAGAGTCAGTGCTGCACTGCCTCCTGTATTACGGAGGGTGGGTGACTCCCACATGCCATTCACCAGGTCCCTTAGAACATCTCACCAACCATTACTAAGTACACCTAAAAAGCGTTTAGCAGTTGGAAACAGATGTTTCTCTTGTGCAGCTGCACATAAATGGAACAGTCTTCTAGTAGGACTTCTATCCTGCACATCCCTCTTGCATTTAAAAAAACAGTACAAGAACCTGTTCCTTGCCACTGTCACGTGTAACTGTGTATAACCCCTTGCCTAGCAGGCAGGGGTTGGTTAATCTTATGTCATGCTGTCAAGGTTTCAAGGTTTCTCTGAACCCTGTGTAACCAACGAGTCTGAAATTGTTTGTGCCCTAAAGTGCATGATATTTTTCCATCTTGTATGTACTTACTGCATCAAATTGTTGGATATTTCTACTTGTTAATGTTACTACTGTTTGTACCACTGTTGGTACTATGTTTAATGTCTGTCTACTGTGTTTAATGTCTCATCATTTGTGGAATGCTTAGATTCCCCAGGTCACCACTGAAAAAGGGACTTTCTTGTCTCAGTGGGCCTACCCGGTCATCAAAATTCAAATAAATAAATAAATGCCTGCCCTCCGGTGGTCCAGAAGAAAGGAGTTGTGCGGACTGGAATATAAAGCTCCTGACTGAGAAGAATGTATACTCTGCACACTGACTGAGGATGTGGTATCCACCATTCCGTCCTGTGCTGGCAATTGTCAGAGTGTTGCGGGTGGTCCTGATCCCTGACCACCGACTTACAGGAAAAGTCCTCTGGTTTGCATTGTGCCCCAGTGGGTTAGACATGGGACATCGAGGATGAAACATAGGTGGAAACAGTGGTGGCCCACAGGCAGATGGCTCCTCTGTGCTCTCCTCGCTCAGCTGCAGCACTTGGAATCTCTGTCTCATCACAGAAAATGGGTGTGGTCATGCTAAGTGCTACAGTGTGGGTCAACCACTAAGAGCAATGAGCTCAACGTTTACACAAGTAAACACAGTGTGAGTGCATTCACAAACATGCAGATGCCACCGGCAAAGGTAGACAGAATTAATTCTTAGTGGAACAGTCCCTAGTGGCCCCCCAAATACTCGTAGGGCATTAAAGGGACACTATCACCCTTCTTAGGCCTCAAAGTGTCCCTAGTTTAAAATGCACATTTTATGATTGTTCATATTCTATAGTGACTGTTTATGCAGCTGGTAGTTTGATTCAGATATCTTTTTTCTTTTAAAAAGTGAAAAACTGACTGTCCACCATACTGGCGTTATCACACCAAAACATGTTTGTTTACATTTCTTGGCCAGCTCCCACTGTATCTTTCCTGGGCTTAGGAACACCCCAAACACACTCTAGCCACTCACTATGGAGTGGGAGTACATGAGACTATTATATCATAAGTGACTGTACTGTTAGATGGTGTTTTTATGTTCAGGAAGTGTGCACTAAGAGTAGTTCAGTGATTTGAAGCAAAACAAAGCTGGGCATAGCTATACATCACCATGTATTTCAGATCTGATAAGCAAGGGGGTAGATAAAACAACCAGCAACATCAATGAATTTTAGAGATAGTAAGCAATCAGAAAATGTGGGTTTTTTCTTAAAGATAATATGATGCAAAAATGTTGACAGTGTCCCTTTAAGCCAGTACTTTCACCTGGTTCCACTCTTTCAACTGTTAAAGTTCTATAATTTGTAATTTCACTAATGTGTTTAGATGTACAAATATTGACTGACATGAGGGACATATTTGGAAAGTATCGACCCCCCCCGGATGAACTGTTGATGGACAATAGTTATATATATATACCCAAAGCTGAAGGCTGTGTGCAGTATGACAATTGGAAGTCAGTAGTTCATCCCAAGGGGTCATAATTTTCCCACTGTACCCAAATTAACTCCTTTCAGTAACTGTTTAGTAAATGTAAGAACTTCTAGTGCACCCATACCCATCCACAAATGCTACTGGTTAGTGAAAAAAATCAGTTACCTGATGGTAGTCATCTCCCCCCCACCACTACCACTCAGTTCCTCTGATAATCTGTCAATATCTTGCCATTTCATATAGGATATTTCAAACAACATGAAGTCTTGCTGTATTCTGACAATAGCAGTGAGTCCCAACATGAAATTGTACCTTGGATGCCTCAATACCATCAGCAGCCACCTGCTCCAGCTCCTTGGCAAGCTGGCCAGGGACCTGTTTTGCTAAAGCCATGACAGTGTCCCATCTGGATTTCTGATATCTAGCAACATAAGCCATATAATTAGCCTGTCTGAGTCCCAAGGATGCTGCCATGTACTGTTTCTTTGCCATGGCATCAGTCCTCCTGGAGTCCTTGTCTGGGGGGTGTGATGCCAAGGGAATATTTGCCTTGTCACAGGCTGCAGCCTGCACTACCCCAACATGACTGCATTGTTGTGTAAGGAACTCCGTATCAGAGCCAGATGATGCATACCTCTTATCCACAGGAGGTATAGTGTTAGGAGTCTTTAAAATTTTAAATGTCTGTTTCCCAAAAGATTTATGCAAGGGAATAGACAGCCTCCTAGACTCTGGGATATCCATCATTTCCACAAAGTCAGGCTCCTCTTGGTCATCCACAGCTTCTTCCATAGGAAGCTGGAGGGTTTCCGCCACTTTTTTATAAAACATGAAATGAGAAGGGGACTCAGAAAGCCTAGGAGGGGACACTCCTGAAGGTCTGTCTGGGGAGATATCCGGGTCAATGGACACATCCAGACTTTCAAATCCACATTCACTTTCCTCATACTCCTCTTCCCCCTCCTCCGGTTCATAATACTCCTCTAAATCATAATCTTGAACCGGTGGAACCGACTGAACCGAGCGCCTCCCTGATGGTGCCGGTTCGGTCGGAACCGGGGAAAGCGACTGGACAATTTTGATCGCTTTGGCTATTTCTTCAGTGGTTGGAAAGGAAAGTTTTGGCTCCACACCAGCTGATTTTCTAGTCCTCTTTGCTGGAACCGACTCCTCAGAGCCTGATCTCCTTTTGCCCGAAGAAGTCTCGCCCTGGTCAGAGGGCGCTCCTTCTGGTTTGGTTTGAACCGAACCAGGCTGGCCATCTGGTTCAGTGGACTTTTTGGCCTCCCTTTCCCTGAGCCTACCAACTCTCTTTTCTAGGGTAGCTGCAGGAAAATTTTTACAAATCTGAAGTCTGCATTGAGGTGGTCAAACCCCAGACAATAAACACAGGTGGTGTGGGGGTCAGCCTTGGCAAAGACTTCCCCACACACACTACAGTGTTGAAACCCAGTGGGCCCGGTTTTTCTTTTGGGTTTCTCAGACATAGTGCCAGTCCTAACCAAACTTACCCTTTTAATGGCAATCCACCAGGCAAGACCCTTATATCGGTTCCTGACCGTGTCACGGATCATGGAAAAAACCATAATAAAATCTGGTTTTTTTTTAGAACTAATAAGAACCGGTAACCGCACTCTAAAAGTACAATTTAGGATTTTTAAACAACTTGATCGGTTCAAACCGAACCGTTAAATCGTTTACAAGTTCCACACAGAATAAGATTAAATATAAAACCTATCTAGTACTCACGAATACCACAGACAGAGACTGAACCGACAGGTTGCAGTTTAAATTCGGTCGAAAACCGAGAAAAACGGTACTTTAACCGACAAATTGAACCGAGCAGAAGGAGAAATCTCCGGAGCGACTGTTCAGTGAGGCGGAGTAAAGAATCTGACGGTTTGAGTTTAAACAGCAACAGGCAGAGTTTCAACCGAGCTCGAGCTCAGCGTTCCATGCCTGGCATGGAAAGTTAACTCTTTCATCTCCGGGGCAGTTCGAAGGTTGGGACTGACTGCTGCTGTCAGAATACAGCAAGACTCCATTAGAAGAAACAACATTACTAAGGTGAGTAATTTTTTCTTATTCCACTTGTAATTGCACCATAAGAAGATAAGATTAAGAGAAGACTTCTGTGCGGAAAAGTACAGTACAGCCTACAGTAACAGCTAGTTATATCCTAACGCACAGAAGAGGGATGGCTGGAAAATATTGTGCCTAGTAGTCTGGTGGTCCACTCTCTCCCAGTCATGGAAATAACCCACCGGCTCTACCCCTCACACCTTGAGATGCTGGCTAGTAACGAAAGTGAGCAGAGGGTAAATACTGGCTGCCATCTCGTGGTGAGGAGCGTAGGGGGTTATTACAGCGATCAGAATGGAGTGGCCACTAGACTACGAGGAAAAAATAAATAAATGTGAAAACTAGGAGCACTTTGTATCAGCTTCGTGTTTTGTTAAAGGAATAATGCATGACTGGCTGGGTGTTAGGCTGGGATAACATCCCGCCTCAGGTAGTTGGTCCCAAGGCCGCAGGCCGAGGGTGTCCCAACTCCTGAGATGGGATGTTATCCCAGCATAACACCCATCCTGGAGTGCATTATTCCTATTATACAATGGCTTGTGATATTTTGAAAAAAAATAGTCAATACGCATCATTTTTTTTTTCCAATGATTTAGTAGTATGGAGGAATATTTATACAAAAGTAAGTTCCTTTTGTGTTTCTCCAGCAGGTGGCATGCTTGCTGTGTGTAGGTCTCTGTTCTTCTCTGTCTCTCCCCCCCCCCACACTACCACCACCATGCTATCAGTGTCTCCTATTGTTGTTCCGTCTCACTTTTTGTTTTTCTTGACCTTTCTCCCTTATCTTCTGGTAAGTTACAGTGCTATGTTTCTCAGAAAAAGAAAAGAACAAAACTAGATTGTTTTTCTTCGGGTCTGCCACCAAGCTGAGAGCGTAGTTCTGTTGACCCGCGCACATACTGACATTGCAGTCACTGATGGGGTTTTAATATTATTTATATTTTATATTCTCCTGGTACAGTCTGTTTCTTTTCTGATGTGTACCGGGAGAAAGCTAAGGAGAACGGTGAAAATTGTTTGGCGGCACCAGTGAACCGAGGGAGGTTGGATAGCAGAGGATGTGTGGGTGCGCCCGTTACTTTCAGAAGCCACTCAGTGCGGCTTTTTGTTTAAACGGGGAGAAAAAAATGCTTGCCGCAGTTTAAAGAGGGTGAACTTTTTATTGCAGTGAGTGAAGTGAGGCACGCTGCCTTTTTGAAAAGTCCGCTGCTGACTGTGGGTCAGATTATGAAAGCGACTGGCTACGTAGAATGGGCAGAGATTTTTTTAAAGTCATTCAGTTGTTTGTGTGCTGGGACTAGAGCCGGAATGTTATGCTGGGATAACATTCTGGGTCCAGTCCCTGTCTGACCAATTAGGGAGCAGCATTCTTTCTTGTCATTGTACAATCTGTTTTTAAACTGAAGATGCTGTGATGCGTCAGTTTAGTACGCAGTAGTTTTTGTTTTCTTTTTTCTAACTATTCCCAAATACTAGGACTATTACCTTTTGCCAAGGTTAGGCAGGACAATAATGGTAGCTATTTCTGGTCACAAGACAAGCTTTTGGCCAATCACAGGCCAGGATTTTTTGTCCAGTGTTAAATAATTTATTTTGTCAAGATTTGGTCAGTGGCATCTGCTTTTTCACAAGTCTAGTATGTATTTTATTTATTTTGTACTCTGGGTGCTGCCTGTAATATGAACTGCTGAGTTAGAGATTTTTCCAGTTTCCATCCAGACATTCACAGTTGACATCAGCAGAACTCAGTCACACAACCCCCCCCCCCATTTAAATATCAAGACTTTATTTTTTTTGTTATTGAAGACATTTTCCCTAATACAGAATATTGTCCCTTAGACTTCATTTGTTCACATTGCTTATTCCTGTCATTAAATCATCCTGTCTGCATATGACATCATAGCATATTGCCACGAAAATTACTCTTATGTCACAAGCAGAAGATTATGATGATAAAGCAAGAAGAGCATATGGAAATGGCAGCAGATACAGGCCATACAGTCTATCGAGTGTGCAGCACCCAGTCTATTAAACTGCAGCTCCTCCCACCCCTTGCCTGCCATTCCGATTTGTTGCCTCCTTCTGCCATTGCCCCCTCCCCATCTTCCCCTCAGTTTTGACCTTCCCTTTGATACTGTCCCATCCCCTCTTAAAGCTGTCCACTGATTGCACTATCACCTCCTCCTCTGGCAGCACATTCCACTTTGCCACCACCCTTTCTGTGAGGTAATGCCTCCCCATTTCCCTCCTGAATCTTCCACCCTCCAATTTCAAATTGTGTCCACTGGTGTCCTTCTCCTCTTAATCTAAACATGCCCTCAGTATTAACCCTGTTCATGCCCTTTCAGTATTTGAAGGTCTCTGTCATTATTCCGTCTCTCCTTCTATAATCCAGTGAATAGCCCTCAGTCTCTCCTCATATGGTTTGTCCCCTAGTCCAAGGATTATCTTTGTCGCCCTGCATTGGACCCCCTCCAGTAGTTTGATGTCCCTTTTCAAATATGGGCATCAGAACTGCATGCAGTACTCCAAGTGTGGTCTCACCAAGAACCTATACAAGGGCAGAATAACTTCCTCTCTCCTAGAGGTGACTGTCCTGGCAATGCATCCCAGCATCTTATTTGCCTTTGCCGCTGCCCTCCTACACTGTAGCGAGTGACTCATGTCCCCTGTTACTAGTACCCCCAGATCCTTCTCTTTCACTGAAATGGATAACTGCACTCCCCCAATCAGTAGCAAATCCCAGGGTATCTGGCACCCAAGTGTTAGACTTTGCACTTCTTAGAGTTGAACCGCAGCTGCCATGTGTCTGACTAGTGCTCAAGTCTTGTCAAATCCTTTTGGAGTACTTGGCCCCCTACCACACTGTCCACCTCTGCACAGATCTTTGTGTCATCTGTGAAGAGGCTGATCATACCCGTAATCCCATCTGATATGTTGGCATTGAAGATGTTACATAGTACTGGTCCTAGCACCGATTAGTTGTGGGACCCCGTTGGTAACAGCTCTGGGAGCCGAGAGCTTTCTCCCAATGACTACCCTCTGCTGCCTGTCCTGTAACCAACTCCTAACCCACCCAACCAGTTTCTCCTCTGCTCCTAGGCTTCTCAGCTTGCTGGTCAACCTTCCATGTGGTATTGGGTTGAAGGCCTTTCTGAAGTCCAGGTACAGGAATAACTGCAGTCTGAGGGGCAAAGAGATGTTTTTTAAGCAAATATCTTCTGTGATAAAGAATTACATTTTTGGGGGATTGGAGATCTGAGTCCTGCCGATGACAACCCTTATTGGCTTACAGGAAACTGAAAGCCACTGTAAATTTGGAAAACGGCTGCCCATTGGCATCATGTTTTCATGCCAGTGATCTAGGTTTGGGAGTGGACTTGTGTAACACTGGGTTGTAGAACACCTCTGCCGGTGGCAGCATTTCCCAACTGGGAGGCCATGGCACTGCAGCAATGCCTGTGGTGGGCCCGGAGCTTGAATCCATCAGGGTTACCTGCAGTGTCCGAGGCTGCAAAGAAAGTGATAGGAGGGTGATGGTAGTGAGTGGGAGGGGTGGGAGGGGGTGGAATGAACTTGGCAACAGCAGGATAATGGCATTCCATGGAGACCCCGCACTGCCGAACATCCCCCCCCCCCCCGACTACCCTAGGTTAAGGACCCTGGGAGGAGCAGAAGAGTTCCCTGATGTGGGGGGACAACATCATTAAGACTGGGTAAATCATGGAAAAGGAAGATGTTGGTGTGCCTGTCCAAATAGGGCAAACCAGCTGTAGGACAAAAATTTAACGGGTCCACTCATTCTGGTTTCTAGGGATTACAATCGATGAGTCTCTTTCCTTTGTTGAACATATAAGTAATATCACTATGGCCGTGAGCAGGAAACTGGGGGCACTATATAGACTATGCTTCTGCCTCAGTCCTGAAGCCAGACTCCAGGTGGTCAATGGCACAGTCCTGCCGATCTTGGATTATGGAAACATGGTGTGTGGTGCATGGTTCAGCCATGGACACCAACCTTCAGAGTCCACTTGATCCTCAACAAAGCCTGTAGATTCGTCCGGGATGCTAATAGCCTCGTACATACTTGTGAGCTCTACATAAGGACAAAGTGACTCCCCCTCCAGGATACAGTCCAGCTCCAGACCTGCCTACTAGGGAGGAATGGCCTTCCAGGACAGGCATTATTCAGACCTGCCCCAGGTGAACATGTCATAAGAAGTGTCACCAGACATGCCTTAGCTGTACCCTTCAGGGGAACAGCTCTGGGAAGGCGTGCTTTCGTGGTAAGGGCACCCACCTGGCTAAATTAGGTCCCTAATACTATCACCAGCCTACAATGCCTAGGGCACTTCAAATCCGAACTGCAGAACTCCATCTCTTCACCAATCTACTGCCTGTGTCAAATTTAACCCCACCTGAATACCAGCATACCACTTAACTCCCTCTTCTTGCTTCGACCGGGAGCACCTTTGTCCTCCCTACACCCCCCACCCCTTCGTCCACTCCCCAACTCCTCCCACCACCTGCCCCTCGTCTGTCCAGTACACCCCACACTACCTCTTGCCTGGGTCCCACTCTCCCTCCCCGCCACACACACACCCTGCTGCTCCTGCCCAAGCTGAACTCCACTCCTTCCTTTCCACCCAACTGCACTTGCCCAAACCTCAGCTTGGGTCTCTGCACTTAACTTTTCAGTTTGTCGCTCATTGTGCCCCACTACTGGAAAATTGACAAAGCCTCCAGTAGCTTTGTTTATATTTTGACATGTAAAATTTGTAACTTGTATCTGCTGCCCTTTCCTACTTGTAAACTCTGTTAGTTCATGTTACTACTTTGTCAAAACTATCTGCTGCAATTCTGCTGTTGCAACAAAATGCATCTTTTTAAACTGTTGACGAGGATCCTTTGTAAACGAGCACTTAGCTCAAAAGTTGTAATTCTGATTTCTCGATAAATAAATAATAAAATAAAAATCTCTGAGAGAAAAAACTAAACTTGGAATCAAAGTATTTAAAAAAAATCAAAAAGAAAAACATTGGCTATCACAAGTAAAAAAAAAAAAAAAAAATTGTTAAAAATGTGCTTATGTAAACCTCTTGCCCTCTTGTTTTTTAACAGTTGTTTAATTGAATACAGATTTCATGGTACTGCTGTAAAACTAAACAAGTATTTGACGCTGTCCATGTAGATGCACATGGATTTGCTGTGTTGAATGTTAGGCGCGGTCTGATTTGTCCGCTCAGTGGTTTAAAGCAGCAGAGTTCATCAGATTAAGACTGGATGTCCGAGAAGCAGCATGCCCTGCTCTTCCACTTGATTGCTTTAGTTCATTTTTCCATGGACAGCACATGCATGTGTCACTGTTCTGTTAATCTTTCAGATCAGTGTTAATTAGTTTGCTAGTGGAATGTATAGCAGTTCATAGTTTCCTGAGGTGATGATTGGGTGGGGAGAAATGTCTCCTGCCTGAATCTCATCAGCTGCATTGGCTCGGGCATTGCTGAGTTCCGCTCTGACAAAAGCTGGATGAGACGGAGCACAGAGACGCAGACTGCGCTATAGGCCAACATGGCCCAGTTCAGGGTTTTCGATTGCATGCTCAACCACAACTGGAAGTTAATCTGTAACCTGTATTGCGTCTGGAACAGTCAGGTTTGTTGCTGCATCATTATTATTGTCTGCTTTTGCAAGAAATATTCCCAGGTGACCTGGGATTTCTGAAATATTACTGCCAAAAAGCATCACTGTTGTAGTGCGTAAATCTTGAAGCATAGGGACTAATATTTTATTAGAGAGTCCTTTTGCATCATGCTTGCAGATGGGATGCAGTTTGTTTACTGCTGAAAGATTCTGGCTTTTAACCCTACCAAGACTGGGGACTTGCATAGTTAACAAAAAAAAAAAAAAACAGTTATCTGTTAATTGTATTGTTCAGAAGGATGTCATTAGTTTTATTTGGAAAATAAGGGACCTGTTTTAAAAACTAATAGTTGTTAGTAATATACAGTATGTAGAATTGTTCATTTAGTTCTATCTGTTTCAAGTTGGACTAATCAAATGTTGATCCATGTAGACTACTTTCCTTATGAAAATGGTCACTTTTGGTTTCCATTTAGTATGTTAAATTATTTAAAGTATATTTTCAGCATTGAACTGTACGCATTAAATGTACATAAATCCATAATAGAAGTGCTTGATTATAGATGCTGTTAACCTTTGGTGTATGTGATATATTAAAGCATAAATGCCTGTAACAGGAGAGAGATGACATTATGAAATTTTACCAACTGGGAACCCACAAAATAACAGTGGGTTCATAGTGGTGCACCCAGTCTATAACCAATAGATCAAAGATGGAACAGTGAACAGTAGCAAGGCCCCCCCTCCAAAAAAAAACAAGGTTTAGCTTCTTTTTTGGTCAGTTAGGTTTTGATCTAGTTTCTCGTTTGACCCATCTTTTTTTTACACGAATGGATCTAATTTGACCCATCTTTTAAAACCCTCAACTCCCTCACTGTTTGAATGATACTGTATGCGTACTTGGATCTTTTTATTCAGGAGGGTGATCAGTCAGAATGTAGTCAAATTAATATTGAACTTGCTATATTTACCTTGCATTACACTCCTGATGGTGTCCAGTTTTTTTTTTTAGATCTTTAAATGTAACATACTTAAATACTAAAAGCCAGCAGAATAGGCCAAATGGTCTGTCTTGTCTGCTTGAAAGCCAGCAACCTAGTGGCTGCTCGCCTCACAACCCCCCCAGCCCCCAAGAGGGTCTTCTTTAGTTTGTTTCCCCTTGTACTTGTCCCACCCATTCTTGAATCCCTCCACTGTGCCCTCCTCCACCAGCCTCCCAGGCAGCGCATTCCATATATCTCCATAGAGCCGTCATTTTGTATTTACATTGATTTATTTCGCCAGGAAAAGGCTTCATTGAGTAAGCTCGTTTGCAAGGAGGTCCTGGGTAGGACAGCATAGATAAATCAGAACAGTGGTATTTATTTATTTAAGCGTTTTACCAGGAAGGCATGCTGAGCAGACTACTGCTGGATTCCAGATGCATCCTAGGGGAAGGGGGAGCATAGATAGCAGTTGAAGACAGTATAAAGCAAGTGATATTACATAGTAGGGAGATCACTAACATTAGGTCATTTGTTAGACAATAGTGGGTCGAGAAAATCAGTAGGTAGCCGCAGTTAATACAGCATGATGTAATAAATACATAGTGTAGGCCTCTAACAAACAGCTAGTGTGCTGGCTGGAATTAGTGGTAGCTTTCAGAAGTAGTCAGCCGCCTCTTCTTGCATCTGAAGTATTTTTTGTTTTTCTCTTTTGCTGATTAGAAGATTTTCTACCTGACAGTACTGGGTGTGATGAGTGGAAGAGTACTCTACCCGAGGGCTGACTTAGCCAGTTCTATTCCTCCCTATATGTCACCAGCATTGTGACCTCAGTGACTGTGACATCACTAGTAACCAAGGAGTGTCAGCCTTCTGCTGCTTGATTGGTAACGTGTGACACGTTACCAGTCGGGCACAGGGGCTTGTGATGCAACAGTGAGTGAGGTCACATGCTAGTGATATAGTGGGAGGAGTAGAACTAGACCCATCTGCTTCCAGTGAAAGTGCTGCTTTTAACATCACTCCCAATATTGTTGGGTAGAAAGCCACCTAATGAGCACATAGAATCTTCTGAAATAAAAAGTAATAAGGGAGTACTTTTAAAAAAAATTACAATTTTGCCTACTATTTCTTGGTGCTACTAGGTCTTCAAGTATATGATTATACATTTTTTTTTATTTTGTTTTAGTCTTTGGTAACCCCACTAGGTACAAGTGCCTGTTTTCAGGGGTGACCTGGGAGCACTGGGCGGTTAAGTAACTTTGCTCAGAGTCGCACAATATGCAAGTGGAGATTGTGAAAATCAAACTCGGGTCTGGTCTACTGGATGTACCAAGCTCATTCACACCTCGTTCCTCTAACCTCTAGGCTATACTGCCAGCCCATAAGACCCATAATTGTTGAGCAGTAGCATGCTAAATGTAGTGCAGTAGCATACAGAAAAACAGTCATAGAAACAGTAAAATACAGTAGAAGTAAAAGAATAGTAAAATATTTGTAGTAAGTAATGCACGAGTTCAGTGGCTATCCGGCATTCTAAGTCTGAGCAACACCGTATGAGCAGCGATCAACGTGAAGGGACAAGATTGAGTTAAATGCCATTCATCCACTGGAGAAGGTCTTGATGCATAGTTTTCCAATGAGGGCTTTAAAGGTACTGAGACGGACCAGGGAGTTAAGTTTCAAGGGGGAATGCAGCGTGTTCCATGCTGCGGGGATAACACAGTTGATTGCTGATTTCCCAAACTGGATGGCATATCTTGGGGTGTCCAGGAGAATATAGTTTTTTTTTTTGTTTGTTTTGGTCCGCCCCCATGTCCCTAGTGGAGCTCAGGCCCTGCCCCGCATGCCGACCTACCATGCCGAGGCTTATGCCCACCTCCTTCAATGGTAGTGAACCCTGGCTAACCCCCCCCCCGGGTGGGGCCACAGGAACGGACCCCCCCATGTGGACACTGGTGGCAGCAGGAGTGGCGGCGAAGTGGGGCGTCACAACCGGGGGACTGGGGAGTTTTGTAGCTATGATCCCCTGGGATGTGAGGCATGCATTGATGCCAGCGTCTGTCCCACCTCCCACGCAAGCAGGTGTCGTCGATTCCCCCGACTTGCTCCACAGGTTGTCAACTATTAAAACCCCGAGGAAGGCCAGCCTCGGCTGTCTATCCTTCTCTGCCTGGCCGGGCCCTCCGAGTCCCGGGTCCATTCCTGAACCTGGGACGTCTGCGTCGCAAGCGGTCATATTACTACTGCGCGAGTGGGCTGGCAGTTTTTTTTTTTTTTTTTAAGGGAGTAGCTGCTTTGGGACATGCAGAGCAGCTCACTGATGTAGCCTGGGAGTTCATTTAGTAGTACCTTGTATACCCAAGTGTACTGGTTTCTTGATCTCATAGTAGCCAGAGAGGACCAGCCAACCTATGTGTACAATACACAGTGATGAGCCCAGGACACTGATTCTCTTAAGACCCTAAGTTCCCTATGGTAGAACACATTCAGTCTAAATAGGCAAGCGGCAGAGCATCAACTGTAAATTATATCTGCATAGTCCAGAATAGGTAGAAATGTAACCTGGGCCAAGCATTTCTGGGCATCAGGTGGAAAACAGCATTTGTTCCTATAACAGAAGCAAAGCTGGCCCGCAGTTCTTTGCATAGAATCTCAGTATAGGCAGAGAAAGACCATCTATTATCGAACCAAACACCTAGGTATTGCATCAGTCTGCTACCTCAAAGGTATGACGCAGTAGCGTGGTGACAGCTGGGGCTGAGGTACTGTGAGATGAAGTATTGTTTGAAGCAAGGAGCATAACCTTGGTCTTACTGACATTTAAGAGCCATTCAGAGTGAAAAAGATTGACCTTTCGTTTGTTGAAGGATCACTTTTGCATCCTTTTTAAAATTGCCCCTCAGAACTCCAGAAGTATCTGTAGCACGCCCCCCTCCCTTTGATTTGCATGTTGAATTAACAAACATTTTCTGATAGCAGGCTTTAGGGAGAGAAAGGTTCATATTTTGGCTCTGTGGAGCCGAGAACCTGATCCCTTCCACTTCCCTATTTGGAGCACTCCCCTGCATGCAGTGCCACTTTTTTGTGATGTAATAGTCAGGAGAGCGCAAGGGTGCGCTCCCTTGACTTCAGTAGGCCTTCTTTTTTTTGAATATTTTAATGGCCCGATATGAACTAATCAAGGCCGTCACTCAACCAAGAAGGCTCTTCATAGTTGAGCGGTGGCCTTGGTTAGTTCATATAGGGCCATTAAAATATCAAAATAAGCCTTTAAAAAAAGAAGCCCATTTGACTGGCAGGATGCAGCGGGTGGGGTCCAGCATATTTTTCTCGGTGCCTCTCCCCCTGTCATGTGGGGTCCTGCAGGGCTTCATTTTGTCCCTCATGCTGTTCGCTGTGTATATGCTTCTGCTAGTGGACGTTGTAAGGCGGTATAGGCTGAGTTTTCACTGTTATGCAGATGCTACTCTGTTATGCATGTCTTTTGTGCCCAAGCAGCAGGAGACTGTCTCAGTATTTAACTGTTACCTAGCTGAAGTCCAAGACTGGATGAGGACCAACTGGTTGAGGTTGAATCCGGACAAAACTGAAGTGCTGGTGGTGGAATCTGGTTGCCTGGGGGTGAAGGTGCAATCTGGTAGAATCTCAGGCCTGTGGCTAGGGGACTTGCAGTTGCTCACCTCTGATCGAGTAATGAATTTTGGTGGTGTTTTAGACTGTGGCCTGACACTTATATCGCAGGTTTTGGCCATGATTCAGAGTGCTTTTTATCATCTGAGAAACATTACCTGGAGTAAACACCTGATACCCCTGGGTGATCTATGATCACTGGTCCATGCCTTTGTGATGTCATGGCTCGACTACTGTAAATCCCTTTACCTGCTGCTGTTAAGGGTTGATCTTCGCTGCCTGCAGCTAGTTCAGAATGTGGCAGTCAGGTTGTTGACTGGCCTGTCTAGGTTGTGTCATATTACACTTGTGCTGCGCTCTCTGCACTGGCTGCCGGTCAGGTGGCAGTTCTCCTTCAAGGTCAGTTTGCTGACCTATAAGGCCCTGCATGGCCAGGGGCCTGGCTACCTGCAAGACCACCTATGACCCTACTGCCCCTCCCGCCTCCTTCACTCGGCAGACAGACTCTTAGAGGATCCTAGGGTCTTCCTTAAAACATCAGGTGCCCGGGCTTTTTTCTTTGTTGCCCTAACCCAATGGAACTCTCTCCCTCATCGTATGCGAGAGATCACCACATTGGAAGTATTTGAAATGGGAGCTAAAACCTTTTTTATTCAGACAAGCATTCTCTCTTAACTAGTTAGTTTTATTATTAGATGTGTGTTAAGTATTTATTGTCATGTTGGATTTTAAATGTTTTTATAATGTTTTGTACAGCGCCTTGAGTCGAAATGAAAAAGTGCACTTTATCAAATATATGAATGAATGAACTGAAGGCATGACCCTGCGCCCTTCCATCTATTACATCACAAAACGTGGTAGCACAGGGGTGGTGGTCCGAATAGAAATGTGTAATGGATCTGGCTCTTGGCTCCATGTAGCCAAAATATGTTACCTTCCCTCCCTAAAGCCTTGTATCAAAACATTTTTTGTTAATTCTGCGTGCAAGTCGGGGTGTATGTGTGCGCGTGCTCTTGAAGGTCAGAGCAGGCAGCATAGATATCAGGCCTCATAATACATAGAGCAGCATTGTCTGTGTAAAAATGCAAACCGGCATCAGTAATGCTTGCCACCAGGTCATTGATGTACAGCATAAAAAGTAATGGGCCAAGGAAGGACCATTGAGGGATGCCTCAAAGGAGAGTTGTACAGGCAGAATAATAAATGACCTGCTTTGACTTGTTACAACCGCCCAGTTAAGTAGTTAGAAAACCAGTGTGGGGGATTTGAGCCTGTTCACACATTGAGTAGCTTTTGAATTAGGATGTTATCATTAACAGTATCAAATGCCTTACTTAGGTCAAGGAAAATAGCTTCTGTAACTTTTTTTTCAGTGGCCTCTGACCAGTCATTATGACTTCAAGCAGGGCAGAGAAATATTGAATTCAAACAACTAGAAGTCTTGATGTATTCTGACAAGTGCAGTTAGCCCCAGCCTTTAAACTGCCCTGGAGAACAAAGGGTTAACCTTTCTATGCAGAGCATAGAATGCTGAGCTCGAGCTCGGTTGATGTCTCTGTCAGTTTCCCTTTGAATGCTAACCTTCAGATTCTTTACTCCGCCTCACTGAACAGTTGCTCTGGAGATTTCTTCTGCAGCTTGGTTCGAAAGTCTAAGTTTTGTTTTTCCGTTGATTTCTAACGGAAAAAAGTTTCCCGTATAAGTTGGTTCAGTCTCTGTCTGTGGTACTGTGAGTACTAGATAGGTTTTGTACTGTGTTTCTGTGTGGAACTTGTAAAAAAGTGTGGATCAGTTCGGCCGAACCGATCATTTGTTTAATTCTTGTGTAAAATTTTAGTGTGTGGTTACTGGTTCTTATCGGTTCTGAAAAAAAAACATGTTTTGAAACGTTTTTTCCCAAGACCCATGACACGGTTAGGAACCGATAAGGGAGTCTTGCCTGGCGGTTGCTGAAAAAAGGGTAAGTTTGGTTAAGTTGGCCATGTCTGAGAAACCCAAGAAAAAAACCGGGCCCACTGGGTTTCAACACTGCAGTGAGTGTGGGGAGGTCTTTGCTAAGGCCGATCCCCACACCATCTGTGTTTATTGTCTGGGGTTTGACCACCTTGACTCAGACTGCCAAATTTGCAAGAATTTTCCCAGATATACCCTGGAAAAGAGATTAGGTAGACTGAGGGATAAGGAGGCTAAGAAGTCCGCTGGCCCGGATGGCCAGCCCGGTTCGGTTCCAACCAAACCAGGAGGAGTACCCTCTGACCTGGGCGATACTTCTTTGGGCAAAAGGAGAGCCGATCCCGAGGGGTCAGTTCTGACAAAAAGAAAGTGCAAAGAAAAATCATCCAGTTCGGATCCAGAAGTCCATGTTCCAACCGCCAAAGAAATAGCCAGAGCGATTCGGATTGTGGAATCGCTTCGCCCGTTTCCGACCGATCCAGCACCTTTTGGAAGGGGCTCAGTTCGGTCGGTTCCCCCGGTTCACGATTATACTTTGGAAGAATTTTATGAACCGGAGTTTGAGGAGGAAGGGGAGTTTGATGATGATGGTGATGGTGAGAGTCTAGATGTGCCTGTGGAACCGAACATCTCCCCAGACAGACCTTCAGGTGTATCCCCTCCTAGGCTTTCTGAGTCCCCTTCCCACTTTATGTTCTACAGAAAGGTGGCTGAGACCCTCCCAACTTCATATGGAAGAGGCAATGGAGGATCAGGAGGGGCCTGATTATGTAGAAATGATGGGCATCCTAGAGTCCAGGAGACTGTCTATTCCCCTCCACAAATCTTTTGGAAAACAGACACAAAAAATTCTGAAGTCTCCCAGTTCTGTACCTCCTGTGGACAGAAGAATGGACAAGAGGTGTACACTCTCAGGCTCAGAAATTGAGTTTTTATATCAGCAATGCAGCCATGTTGGGGTTGTGCAGGCTGCTGCCTGTGATAAGGCAAGCATTCCCTTGGCTTCACACCTCCCCCAAGACAAAGGCTCTAGGAAGGTTGATGCCGTGGCAAAAAAGCTGTACGTGGCATCTTCCCTGATACTCAGACGGGCAATTTATATGGCCTATACAGCCAGGTACTAGAAGTCCAGGTGGGACACTTTACTGGCACTGGCTAAACAGGCCTCCGCCCAGCTAGCCAAGGAGTTGGAGGCGGTGGCTGCAGATGGGATTGAGGCATCTAAAGTTCAGTTTCATGCTGCTGTAGACTCTAATGATGTGTCATCAAGAGTCATGGCTACATCTGTGGCTCTTCGGAGAATGGCTTGGCTCAGATGTACTAGCCTCTCACAAGATACCCAGGCTAAAGCCATGGATTTTTCTGTAGTGGGTAATTCTCTGTTTGGGGAGCAGACAGAGAATTACATGAAGAAAATGGATGAGTACAGGCCTACATACAGGAGTGCTCAGGCCAAGGAGAGGCAGGCAACTCCTCAAAGGCAGCAGTCTAGGAGCAGGGGCAGGCCTTTTCAAAGGCCTTTTTACCAAGCACAGGCCTCTTCTTCCTTTTCACAGAGGGGGGTTCTTCAGAGGGAGAGGCAGAAGGGGGATGAGCAGGGCTGCATCCACTCCTCAGCCTAAAGCCCCTGCCAAGCAGACACCCTGATGGGCCTGCCCGGGTTGACTCTGCTATTCCAGAAGGGGGCAGGCTGGCTTACTTTGTCCAGGGCTGGATGTCTGTTACATCAGACAAGTGGGTCCTGGAAGTGGTAAGCCAGGGACTGGTTGTCAGCTTCAAGAAATTTCCAAAGATGAGAGCCAGATCTTTTCCACTTGCAAATCTCTCAGAAACCCTTGCCCTAGAGGCAGAGGTTTCTTCTCTTCTGGCCTTAAGAGCCATAGAGAGAGTACCTACCCTATACTGGGGCAAAGGGCTGTACTCCAGGTACTTCCTGACCCCCAAAAAAACAGGGGAGTGGTGACCCATCCTAGACCCAAGATATCTAAACAAACATATTTTAAAACCAAAGTTCAAGAAGGTAACTCTGGGAATAATCCTTCCCTCTCTAAGGCCAGGAGACTGGTTAGCCTCCCTGGACCTCAAAGATGCCTACTTTCACATTCCCATCAGGTGCTCTCACAGAAAGTACATCAGGTTCGAGTTGCCATCAGGCCACTATCAGTTCAGAGCAATGCCCTTTGGCCTAACCTCAGCCCCAAGGGTTTTTACAAAGTGCCTGGCAGTAGTAGTTGCCTTTCTAAGAAGGCAAACAATTTCCATTTTTCCATATCTGGACGATTGGCTAATAGTGGGCCAGTCTCCAGACCAAGTCAAGTCTCACCTGCAAGTGACCCAGCAAGTGCTTACTTCTCTAGGATTTCTTCTCAACCTTCCCAAGTCAGTTCTCGAACCAGTCCAGCTTCTTACCTTTATAGGAGCAGAACTGGACGCATGGAACTAGCCTCTTCCTTCAGCCTTCCGGTATCTCGACCAGCAAGGCATTTCCTCCAGCTCTTGGGCCACATGGCAGCTTCAACAGCAGTGGTCCAAGGGGCAAGATTCCAGATGAGGGATACTCCATTCCATCTGAGAGCTTTTTGATCTCAAAGGAAAGATTCCCCTTACCAAACTGATCTCAGTGACTCTGACCTTGATCCAAGCCCTCCAATGGTGGCAAGATCAGGACAATTTAAGACAAGGTGTTCCTTTTGCCATTCCGCCTTGCTCAGTGGTCCTTACCATGGACACTTCTCTTCTGGGCTGGGGAGACCATCTGGGGGCCCTCACTGCCCAGGGACTGTGATCCCCCAAGAATCCCTTCTCCATATCAATCTCCTAGAGCTCAGGGCCGTTTTTCTGGCCCTGAAAGCTTTCTCTCTCAATCAGTACAGAACAAGGTGGTTCAGGTCAGAACAGACACCACCACCATGTGGTATATCAACAAGCATGGAGGCACTTGGTCCACGGCCTTGAGCACGGAAGCCATGAAATTGTGGTCCCTGTCTTATTCCCTGCAGATCTCTCTGGTAGCAGTTCACCTTCCAGGGAAGGACAGTGTGCTAGCAGATGCACTGAACAGGATCTCTCACGGCCATCACGAATGGTCCCTGGACCCTCAGGTGTTGAAAGTGATTTTTTCAAGGTGGGACATTCCAGAGATAGATCTCTTTGCAGCCCCAGACAATCACCAACTCCCTCTCTTTTGTTGCAGACTTCCAGTCTTGGGCTCAGTCCCCCTGGATGCCCAGATTCTGAATTGGGAAGAGAAGATCTTCCTGGACATAAGTCTCCACCACTCATTCACACTAGTGGGGATTAGCGCCGGAGGCACTAGGACCCATCGAGAGCAAACTTTTTGCTGGAGGGTCGTCGCGAGAGACGGCGCCGCAAGCATCGGCTCAAGCGGCAATGACTATCTCGACGACGACCCTCCAGCCGCCTCAGTTCCTTTTTTCCCGCCGTCGAGTGCGCTTCAGTGACGACGTCGCTCGCCTGTTGGGAGTCAAACTTCAAACTAGCGCATAGTTTTCAGTTTATTTTTTTGTAACATTATCACGATAGTAGTATCGCTTAATTTATTCTATTTTCGTTAAATTTTAAATTTAACTTACTTGAAGAAGTCTCGGCCTACTGGACGGAGTCGACCATGAGCAGGTCAGGTGACGGTAGGGAGACTTCGTATGAAAGCTGTTCAGTCAGCCGGGCTGGGTCCGGTCAGCCTCCTTCTCCTCAGCGGGGTTCCGACAACGGTCAGTCCGATGCCCGGGGGGATGGGCGGTCCCCCCGTCGGCATAAAAATAAACGGTCGCATTCTCGGCACCGTTCGGCCTCGAGCTCTTCTTCGGCCCACAGGTCAAAAAAGAGAAGGCATCACTCGAGGTCGCCCTCTGGTATGTCTGCGTGTCGACGGTCGGTTATCGTTGCTAGTTGCCATTCTCCTTCTTCGGAGTCGCCAACTGCCGGTGATCATCGTCGTCGACATCGGAGCCCCTCCCCGCCTATAGGTAGGGCTCCAGATGAGCAGTTTCATCAGTGGGCCGCTCTTATGGAGCGATGGGCTCGGAGGTTGGTTCTCCTGCCTGGCTCGGTTGCCACGGGGCCCCCGGGCTCCTCCGGCGATCGGGTAGGGTGGTTGGACCTTCCTAGTCGCGCGGCGCCTTCTTCGGTGCCGGTGACTCCGTGCTTAGGTGTTCCCCCCCCTCACATGGCTGCAGCGCAGGGGGCCACACCGATGCCCTTATCTCCTGGTTTTTCCTTCTCTAGCTTTCCAGGTTCCTGGGTCGTTTCTGGCGCCTTCCGCTGGGTCTTTCGGCATCGCAGCGCAGTTTCGGTGCCGCGCTGGGCCCTCGGCGCCGTCGTGGTGCCGCGTGATCTTGCGGGCGCCGTTGGAATCTCGGCGCCCGTCCAGCAGTGCCCGCTTGTTGGAGGCGCCACTTGGTCGAGGGCGGTGCCGCTTGCGGTGCTCGTGCCTCTTGGCGCCGTGCCCCTCTGCGGTGCCGTTTCAACCCGTTTTGCCTTCCTCGGCTGGGGCCCTCGGGGACTCTCCTTGTTTCTCTGCTATTTCCTCCTCTCCTAATTTTCACTCCTTTCCTGTCCAAACAGTCCTTCCTGGACCATCAGGGATGATGTTGAGCCTGACCCAGACCTGTTGGGTGATGAAGTGGAGAAACAGGATCTTTCTTTGCTACAGAGCCTGTAGTGGGGACCTGTCCTTTAAGTCTCTGTTGAAGAACCTGAGATCCTCTTTCTCTCAGACTACAGACATCGATCCTGGGAAGATATTAGACTCCAATACCTTCATGCCTCGGAGATCCCTACGGATTTGACTCCTCCGATCCAGCCTTCACTCGAGCGCTGTCTCAAATGGTATGGAATAATCCTGCTCTTATTCCCTCAGTGGCTAAATCCATTGATAAAGTATTCAGCTCCCAAGGATGCGTCCCATTTTGGCATCCCAAACCTTGCGGATCCTATTGTAGTCCTGGCAGAGAATGATAAGGTCGTTCTTCCTCAAACTACTACAGCTACACCTATTAACAAAGAGTCGTAAAGATTGATACATTAGGTAAGAGAGTCTTTGCTGCCTCCACTCTAAGTATGCGTATTGCCAGTTATCAAGGCTATTTTTCTCAGTATGAGTATATCCTGTGGCACTCTTTGAAAAGAATGGTTGAAGCTCTTCCGGTTCGGACTCAAGTCAGAGCTTCTTCTCACACGTTACTAAAGTATTGGTCCAATAACCAACAGGTCAAAGCCATTATGGACGCTTTCGACATAGCTTCTCGCTCAGCAGCCGCGGGTATTTATACTCGGCGCCATTCCTGGCTGCACATGCCTGGCTTCCTGAATGATGCTCAAGGCGAAATGCTGTCCTTTGGCTCCCTTTCTTTTGACCCTCAGGTGGAACAAGCCTTAGAGGCCACTCAGAAGACTAATTCGGCCATTAAGTTGGCCAGACCTCCGCTTCTTTCCCTCGGGGGCATGGCAGACGAGCGTCAGTTTCATAGTAAGTCAGTCCTTTTCGAGGGCAGAGGCAGAGGAAGCTTCCATAAAAACCAACCTGCCCAACCTCAAAAGAAAGCGCGGCAAGCGCAGAGACCAAAGCCCCAAGCGCCCACTATGAATTGCTGGCCCAAGTTCCATCCACATTGCCGGTGGAGACTTTCTCCACGTGGGAAGTGCGTCTGATGCTTCTACAACCAGTGAAGTCCATAACCGGACAAATGGGTCCTTCGGATAATTCGGGAGGAGTTATTCTCTCTCAATTTTTGGAAACCCCGAATTGTCCTCCGAGCGACAACCCAGGTTAGCCGGCCTCTCAGTCAGACCTCCTGCGCCGCCGAGGATCCAGGAACCTTCTAAGCAACGGAACAATAGAACTAGTGCCCCGCATCCTACGAAGCACAGGGGTTTTCTCCGGCTTCGCCTGGTTTCAAAGAAATCTGGGGGAATCGCCCCATTCTAGACCTCAGAAGAAGTTAAACAGAATTTCTCCCAGGGAGAAATTCAAAATAATTCCTAAGTACCCTGTACCCCTGCTGCATCAACACGACTGGCTGGCCTCCCTGGATATGCAGCAACACCTGCATATCATCCATCTGACCCACCACAAGTTCCTCAGTTTGTGGCTCTGGGTCGGCATTATCAGTTCAGAGTCCTGCCTTTTTGGGCTATCCTCGGCGCCTTGAGAGTTTTTACAAAGTGTTGTGCAGATCTTCCCTTGTCAGTCATACCATTCATTGCTTCCTGGAATTGTAAGCCCGGGGTAGGCACCCGTCCGCAGAGCTTTTTTTTTTTTTTTTAAAAGTTGCCTAACGGCCCCGCCCTCGAGAAGCGTCATGCGGCGGCGGCCATTAATAGCGACCGACTCCTCCTCCAACTCAGTTCTGTTTCTCCGCCGTTGGTAACCTTTTACCTATTTCGGGCGTCCATTCTCCACTGCGTCAGCGACTCCTCTTTCCACCTCGGCGTCGGTAAGACGTTCTTTTTTCTTTCTAAAGCGGCGCGGTGTGTTTTCCTCTATTTTTCTTGTTGATTTGGCGTTATGTCGGGTCGGAGCTAAGCGTGTTTGAGCAGCGCCCCTGTCGTCGGTGTTACTGTGGCGGCATTTCTCCGTCTCGGACCGGCACGCGTTTATCGCCCGTTGCCTGGGACCACCATGACGCGTTCGATCTGCGGCGCCTGTTCCTCCATGGACCGCGTGTGTCCCTCGAGAATCAACGCGTTCAAGCTCGGCAAAGCCCGCCCGACGCCGAAGGGCAGCGTCGCTCAAAGGTTCTCAGGTGGGTCTCTGTTCCAGGTCCCCTCGGGCCTATCTGATCCTGAGGGTCTCCTGCGTCTTTTCTTCCTGCCGAGGAGGGCCTTCTGCGGTGTCGGGGGCGTAGTAGTCCCTCCGGGGCAGCAGCCGACACCGCCTCGGCAATCCTCGGAGGTGCAGGCTCCCCACGTGGCGAGGCCCTCTTCTTTAGGCCCTGCCTCGGGTAGACCCTCAGCCACCTTCGGCGCGTTTACGGGATCCTGGCGCCGTTCGCGGTGCGGTGTCGAGGCCAGTGCCGTTTCCGGCGCCATTTGAGTCCGGCGCCGTTAGCGGCGCCGGTGATCAAATGACGCCGTTTTGGACTCCGCGCGTTAGCGCCGGAATCAGCCACGCCGTTAGTGGTGCGCTTTGGGCATGGCGCCCGTCGCGGCGTCGATGGACAGGCGGCGCGTCGGTGGTGCCGCCTCCGCCTTCCGACAGCGCCCGTGGAGCTGGTCCTTCCGCCGGTACCCGGCCACCCCCGGCTGTTGAAAGTGTGGAGCTGACCTGGCGGCTACGGTGAGGCCCGGCGGCGCCCTCCCGCCTTGCTGGGCGGGGCGTTCGCGGCCCGTAACCTCGAGGACCCCTGGGGTAGCCAGCAGTGAGGTCCTGCTGGTCGTCCTCCACGGGAGGCGATGATTCGACGTGGACCCATCTGGCACCCCACTCTTGATCGGGTCAAGGTGGCTAAGTGCCAGGCGGCGCAGCGGGCCCCTCCTCTGTCCCCCTTTGGAAATGCCTCCTGGGGGTTTCCCGGCTGGGGTGGCGGAGAACCCTGAGACGGGCCAGAGGTCGCGGGGGAGGCTCCCTCTCTGGGGCGGTGACAGCTACCCTCAGGAGTGCATCCTCTCTCTAAGGACAGGGGACGCCAGGGTCAAGGAGGAGGCCCTCCCTCAAGTCCGAGGGGCAGGGCGTAAATACTCGGTTCCTTGGCCACCCCAGGGGGGCCAGGGCCGGAGTGCAGAGCCCGCACTCCTCCCAAAGGGTTCCAGGGTGTCCGCCCGGCGGCGCGACTGACTGCCGGATCCATGGTCAGGCGTCGTCACAGGAGTTCTCCCCAGGGCTCTCAGGCTCACTTCCCCAGAGTTCCGTTCTGCGGCTAGTCTGATATCCACGGGATCCCCTTTCCCGGGGCTCCTTTCCCCGGATTCAGGAAGGGCCCTGCAGAGGCAATTGCCTCAGCGGAGGTGCCCCTCTCCATCTCTCTGCCTTCTGCCCACTCCCAGGCCATGCCGGCCCCAGGTCCTTTCCCAGAGCAGTTCAGGTTCTGCGCCCCTCTACGCAGGTACATGCATGAGCCCGGAATTCTCTCCACCGCCAGATCTCTGGGCATTCATTCCCCATCATCCTCGTCCCTCCTCGGGGAGGACCTACTCATCTGTCCTCCGATGCTGATTTCACAGGATATCAGCGTTTCTCTTGAGGATGGTGAGGATCTCAGTTTCCCTCACGTTGAAAGACGCAATGCGAGCAGTGAGATTCATGGTGATTGGTGCCAGCATCTGGTGGTACCTTCCTGGCCTATCCTCCGGGGCGCCCATCCGCCGCGGCGTCCCCGCCGCTTCTTCCCATCCCACGGAGGCGGGGTAAGTGCCCCTCTGAGTCTCTAGGTTCCTTCGCACGTCTCAGGTTTGGTATACCTGGATACTCCTTCTGGGCGCCGTTACGCTGGCCCGCGACGACCACGGTTGGACTCTCCAGTTAGACTAAGAGCGAAGAGTATTCTCTCTGCTGTCGTGCGAGTGCATGGCTGCATCACATAGGCTCACCACGCCGCCACAACAGCAGCGGTGAGACGATGTCCCAGCTGCGCATCTATGCACAATCGGACAAACCAGACAAGCCGTTACCCTCTCCGCGGTAGGCCTGGGCTGGCAGACACCAGCAAAGGGCATCTTATGGCGTAATGGGGTGGCTTCAGGCTTGTGGGGACAGCGATCTGCATCCAGGCGGCATGGCCCGTTTTCAGGTTGTCACCCTGACCCGGTGGTGATTGCTCGCCTTCGGGGACCGTCTTTCTCTTCAGGCTAGGGAGACTTTCAGGGGCTCCTCAGTCTCCCTCGTCCTCGGGAGGCACCTCTAGCTCTTCTCCTCTTAGGCTTTCTGAACAAACAGAGTCTTCTCCTTCTGTTCTCACGCAGCGAAGGCACAGTGTGTTCCTCAGGTATAGCTCTTCCCTCGGGGAGGCCGGTACTCACCCAGGTAATGAATGGTGAAGATGGACAAGGAAGTAGGAAATTCGCACCTACCTAACTCCAGTCTTCTCTTATCTTCACACCATTAAACCACATCCCCTCAGTGGCCTCTTCCTGGCTTCCCTCACCTCCCGTCTCCTTCCTCTCTGCATTTACTATAAAATACAAGGAAAATTCCTTTAATTTTCAAAAAAATCTTTCTTGAGGGTTCTAAAATAGAAAATGCCCTCTAAGATTCATGGGCCATTTAGCGGATTGCATTGGCGATCAGACCACAACTATCCTGTATTCTTATGGCAAGATACCTCTAGGGTTTTGGCTGGCTCAGGCTATTCAGTTTGATCCATACAATCCCGTGTTCAGATAAATTGCCTGATATCTGATTCCCCTCTATTCTTACCTTGCAGAGCAGAGGAGAATCGTCTGTTCCTCTCTTAAAAAAAAAAAAAAAAAAAAAAAGTGCTGAGGAACTCTCTCCACTACTATAGGCATCTTGGTATCACAGGTCATGCATCTACTCTAAAAAAAAAAAAAAAAAAAAAAAAATTTTATCTGAAAAAAAAAAAAAAAAAGGAAATCAAACAGAAAAGCAAATGAGAAGGTAGGCTATCCTCTCAGCTTGTTTTGCTAGTGGTTTCTCCCTATGTCCCTCCCTGACAATTTTTACAGTAGACCTCTGCTGACCATATCCAATCTTAGCAAGCTCTGCTTCCTGGCCGGCCTTAGCCAGTCAGTCCTAGAGTCCCATTTCTATCTCTGAAAACGCCTGAAAGGCTTACATTTCTATTTCTAAACCCCTGAGCAGCGCCTCGCATACCTGAGGGGTTTTATTCTTCCCTCCCGAAGCTGTCCTCCACATAAGGCCCTCCAGGACCAGGAGCCAGGTGAGTGTATCAAGAGACAATGGCATGTTGAAGATGAGGACTATACCCTCCTAGGTCTGTCCCTAAGCGGGTTAGGTGAACCTTCTCTTCAAAACTCTATCTCCGAGTTCTTGCTTCCCCTTTAGTGAGCCTTCAGCTACAAATAACTATGCAATTTGGGCCTTCTGGTCCCTTCAACATCCCATCTCTCTCTTCTCTTTCTTCTTCTTCTATTTTCTCATTTCCTTACTCATCTCTCTCCTACAAATAAGCCCAGGTAAGAGGCCACTCCCTAGGCTGGAGATGTTCTTATCTCCTCTATCCTTCACTCCATCGGCTTATTCCTTTTTCAGTTCAATTCTTCCTTGCTTTGCTATCCTAAGCTATCTTGCCTCGCTATCTATGTTTTCTGCTTTCCTTTTTGCCCCTCCGCCCACAGAACTGAGCTGGCGGAGGAGTTGTCGCTAACGGGCCGCCCGCATGACGCCGCCTCGAGGCGGGGCCGTTAGGCAACTTTAAAAAAAAAGCTCCCGTGGACAGGTGCGCACCTCAAGCCACCCAGGAAGTAATGAATGGTGAAGATACAAGAGAAGATCAAGAATTACGGTAGGTACGTAATTTTCCTTTCTCGCAGCACATCTCAGGAAGATAGGACTCCGAGTGTTTCCCTACCTGGACGATTGGCTTCTAGCAAGCCCTTCCAGCCAAGGGACTTTGGAAGCCGTGCAAACGACTTCTCGTCTTCTTACGTCAATGGGAATTCTGCTGAATTTGAAAAAATCACAACTGCAGCCCTCCCAGAGTCCTTTTCATAGGGGCGCCTCCTAGACACCTCTTCATAAAGGCTTTCCTTCCAGAGGACAGAAGACTCGAAATCCACCGGATGGCCGTTACATCGGGGAGAACCAATGGTTACAGCTCTCGATGCAACGATGTTGGGTCTCATGCGTCCTCGGTGTTCACTGTACCCCTGGCCGGTTGCACATGAGAACCACCCAATGGATGCTCTCCACTCAGTGGTCTCCGACCTCTCACCCCCAGTCTTATCCCATCGGCGGACGGAGCCCCTTCAAGGTCTCTACTTTGGTGGACTCCAAGAGAGCAATCTCCTGAAAGGGTCTCTTTGCTCCCCGGATCATCAGATCTCACATCACCACAGACGCATCGCTAATGGGATGGGGAGTTCATGTCGCTCCCTTCACACTCAAGGTGTATGGACTCAGTTAAACTCATCTCCACAAAATGTCCTGGAGATGAGAGCGGTCCTCACAGCGATCCGAGCTCTGAAGGGATATCCTTTGTCACAAGAACATTCTCCTTCAAATGGACAACAAAGCTGTGATGTATTACATCAACAAGCAAGGGTGCTCATTCTTACCCCTTTGCAGGGAAGCAGTGAGGGGTGTGGGAGTGGTGCTTGGCAGCAGTCTCTGATTCAAGCGGTTTATCTGCCAGGTATACAAAACGATCTAGTGTGATCACCCTAGTAGAACGGGAGGCAGACCCCACGAGTGGTTCTCGATCCAGCCGTAGCTCGGTCACTATTGAAGAGTGGGGGACTCCAGACCTGGACCTTTTGCATCCCCACTCAACGAAAACTGCCTCTCTTCTGCTCCAGAAATCCAGGGCCTCGATTCTTCTTGTCAGGATGTTCAGGCTGCGTGGACAAAACGCTTTCACGCCTCTTTCCACCGCTTCCTCTAATCCAGAGAGTTCTCCTCACGTTCAGTCTCAGGGGACCAAATGATTCTCATTGCTCCTCCTGGCCTCGGCAACTATGGTTCCCTCTGCTCAACAGTATGGTGGCAGCCTCTCCGAGACCACTTCCTTGCAAATTAATCTTTTGACTCAGGGTTCGTTGGTCCATCCCATCCTGAAATCACTTCACCTTCATGCTTGGCTCCTGAAGAGGTAGAAGTGAATCAAGTTCAACGCCTCGTGAGAGTCTCGGACATCCTTCTGGCTGCGCTGGAAGCCAGCCACCACTTGAAAACGACGTCCAAATGGAACGCTTTCTCTCTGGTGTGCAAAGTCTCTTGAATCCCTTTTCCTGTCCTCCTGACAAGGTTCTGGAGTATCTTTTGGACCTATCAAACTCAGGTCTCCAGTACTCCACAGTTAAAGTTCACCTTAGTGCCATCTCAGCTTCCCATGAGCGGTTTCTTCCTTGACTCTGGCTCAGCTTCCTATAGTGAAGAGATTTCTTAAGAGATTCTTCATACCAGACCCCGTTAAGCGTCCCAGTTGCAGCCTGGGACATTAACCTGATGCTGGACATGCTCACTCGGAAGCCTTTGAGCCTAGCTACCTGTGAGCTAAAATTTCTTACCTGGAAGACTGCCTTCCTGGTGGCCATTACCTCAGCCCGCAGGGTCTCGGAGATTCATGCCTTGGTGATGGACCCTCCGTATACTGTATTCCATAAAGACAAGGTAGTTCTCCGTACTCATCCTAAATTTCTTCCCAAGGTTGTGTCAGAATTCCATCTAAACCAACCTCTGGTACTTCCCTCTTACTTCGCTAATTTCCAAAATGAAGGGGAACGATCTCTTCATTCCTTGGATGTTAAGAGACCTTTGCGGTTCTATTTAGATAGAACCAAGAATTTTCGCAAGACTCAGCAACTGTTTGTTTCTTTCAGCGACACCCGGCTGGGTCAACCTGTAGCTATCAGATGCATCTCATCATGGTTAGTGGCATGCATCACATTGCTACTCCATGGCTCAAGTTAAATTGGAGGGTAGAGTATACGCTCACTCTACTAAGTCGATTCAACGGCATCTTTGGCGGAGATTGCCGTGTACCAATGCGGATATCTGCACAGCGCGCCACCTGGAACTCAGTGCATACATTGTTAAGCATTATGCACTGGATGTTCATGCCAGGCGACATTCCGCATTCGGCAGAACTATCCTTAATGGGCTTCTATCTTGAACACGTGAGCTCTGGCTCTCCTGCACCCGCACGGGGATTATCAGCTTGGTACTCTCCCTCTAGTGTGAGAATGAGTGGTGGAGACTTATGTCCAGGAAGATATGAAAATTACGTACCTACTGTAATTCTTGATCTTCTTGAGCGAGTCTCCACCACTCCCTACTCTCCCTCCATCTCCGAGCTCACCGCTGTGTCTTCACTCCCTCAAATCTTTAGGCGTGAGGATTTCTTTTGCTGACCCTTCTTACACGGGTCATACGGACTATCTTATGTCCGTTTTTTAAGGTTGGATTTACTCTTTACGTTAGTTGCGCTGCACCTCCTTGGTAAAAAAGGTACTGAGTCGGTTGGAGGGTCGTCGTCGAGATAGTCATTGCCGCCGAGCGCTGCGCGCTGCCACGTCTCTACCTCAA
Source organism: Neoceratodus forsteri (assembly GCA_016271365.2). Taxonomy (NCBI): domain Eukaryota; kingdom Metazoa; phylum Chordata; order Ceratodontiformes; family Ceratodontidae; genus Neoceratodus; species Neoceratodus forsteri. Next base: position 1,732,369,722 of record CM057456.1, read on the forward strand.
GAAGATCAAGAATTACGGTAGGTACGTAATTTTCATTTTCTGTATGCCTTCCCTCCTTCCCACTCCTGTTCAAAGTTTTAGTCAGAATAAGGTCTCAACCTTGCAAAGTGATTCTGATTGCTCCAGATTGGGCCAGACAGCCCCAGGTACCCCCTGTTGCTCCCTAGCAGTCCTTTTCCCCCCCTGTCTCTTCCCAGGAATTACAGCCTGTTAACATCCTCTCAGGGGAGGATTTGGTACCCCAATATTCAGTCTCTCAATCTCAAGGCATGGCTCTTGAAGAGTTAGAGTTTGTAGATCTGCATCTTTCCAAGGGTTCTGGATATTCTCAAAGCTTCTCGAAGCCCTCCACGGAGCGACTTATAACTCCAAATGGAGGAGATTCAGCATTTGGTGTTCTAAGAAGCATATTTCTCAGATACTGCTGAATTGCCTACTGTTCTGGATTATATGGTCCATCTTAATAGAAACATAGAATTTGACGGCAGATAAGGACGCTTGGGCCACCTAGTCTGCCCATTTCAAACAACATGAAGTCTTGCTGTATTCTGACAATAGCAGTGAGTCCCAACCTTGAACTGCCCGGAGATGAAAGAGTTAACTTTCCATGCCAGGCATGGGCGCTGAGCTCGAGCTCAGTTGAGACTCTGTTGCTGTTTGAACTCAAACCATCAGATTCTTTATCTCCTCCTCACTGAACAGTCGCCTCCAGAGATTTCTCCTTTGCTCAGTTCAGTTTGTCGGTTAAAGTACCGCTTTCTTGGTTTTCGACTGAATTTAAACCGCAACCTGTCAGTTCAGTCTCTGTCTGTGGTATTACGTGAGTACTAGATAGGTTTATATTGTTTTCTATTCTGTGTGGAACTTGTAAACAGTTCATCGGTTCGGTTTGAACCAACAAGTAGTTAAAAATCTTCATTTCTACTTTTAGAGTGTGGTTACCAGTTCTTATGGGTTCTAAAAAAATGAATTTACTGCCGGTTTTTCCACAACCCATAACACGGTCAGGAACCGATAAGAGGGTCTTGCCTGGCGGATTGCCATTAAAAGGGTTAGTTTTGTTAGGACTGGAACTATGTCTGAGAAACCCAAAAGAAAACCGGGCCCACTGGGTTTCAACACTGTAGTGTGTGTGTGTGGGGAAGTCTTTGCTAAGACTGACCCCCACACCACCTGTGTTTATTGTCTGGGGTTTGACCACTTCAATTCAGACTGCCAGATTTGTAAAAATTTTCCTGCAGCTACCCTAGAAAAGAGAGTTGGTAGGCTCAGGGAAAGGGAGGCCAAAAGTTTGCTCACCGGATGGCCAGCCGGCTCGGTTCAAACCGAACCAAGAAGGAGTGCCCTCTGACAAAGGGAAACTTCTTGAGCAAAGGAGAACGATTCCAGGAGTCGGTTCTGGTTAAAACAACAAGAAGGGAAAATCAGCCGGTGTGGATCCAAAAGTTTCTTCTCCAACTGCTGATGAGATAGCCAGCGATAAAAATTGTGCACGTCGCCGTTCTCTTCTTGCTCGCAGGTGCATGTATTGCATCACATCAGGCTCACCACGCTGCCTACAACCGGCATCTGTGGTCGATGATGTCCCAGCTGCTGGCATCTATGCCTGACACGGAGCAAACCAGACAAGCCGTTGCCCTCTCCGCGGTAGGCCTGGAGCTGGCAAGACACCAAGCAAGGGCATCTTATGACGCCAATGAGGTGGCTTCCAGGCTTGCGGGGACAGCGATCTGCATCAGGCGGACGGCATGGCTTCGTCTTTCCAGGTTGTCACCCCTGGCCCGGCGTAGGGTGATTCGCTCCGCCTTCCGGGGACCCGTCTTTTCTTCCAGAGCTAGGAGACTTTACAGGGCTCCTCCGCCTCCTCGCCCTCGGGAGGCACCTCCTAGCTCTTCTCCTCTTAGGCTTTCTGAATAAGCCAGGGTCTTCCTTCTGTTTCTCACCAGCAGAAGGCTGGGGTCTTGTTCCCTCAGGGTTGGCCTCTTCCCTCCAGGGAAGAGGAGCTTGTACTCACTCAGGAAGTAATGAATGGTGAAGATTGACAAGGAAGATAGGAAAATTACGTACCTACCGTAATTCTTGATCTTCTCTTGTATCTTCACCATTCATTACTTACACCCGCCCACCATCCCCTCAGTGGCCTCTTCCTGTGGCTTCTCCACCTCCCGCCTCCTTCCTCTCTCTGCATTTATAAAATATAGGAAAATTCCTTAATTTTTCCAAAAAAAAAAATCTTCTTGGGGGGGTTCTAAATCCAGAAAATTACTTACTCTAAGATTCATGGGCCATCTCGTGGATTGCATTGGCGATCAGACTGCACAACTATCTCTTGCTATTCTTATGGCAAGATACCTCTGGGGTTTTTTGGCCTGGCTCAGGCTATTCAGTTTTGATCCTGCAATCCCGTGTTCAGATAGTTGCCCTGAAATCTGATTCCCCCCTCTATTCTTGCCTTGCAGAGCAGAGGAACGAGTACGTCTGTTCCTTTCTCTTAAAAAAAAAAAAAAAGTGCTGAGGGAACTCTCTCCGACTGCTATAGGCATCTTGGTATCTGGGTCATGCATCTACTTAAAAAAAAAAAAAAAAAAATTTTATCTGAAAAAAATGGAGAAATCAAACAAGAAGGCAAATGAGAAGGTAGGCTATCCTTCTCGCTGTTTTGCTAGTGGTTTCTCCCTTAAGTGTCCTCCTGACAATTTTACAGTAGACCTCTGCTGACCATATCCAATCTTAGCCAGCTCTAAGCCTTTGGCCGGCCTTAGCCAGTCAGTCTGAGTCCCATTTCTATCTTGAAACGCCTGAAAGGCTTACATTTTCATTTCTAAACCCCTGAGCAGCGCCCTCATGCTGCGGGGTTTTATTCTTCCTCCTCGGCTGTCCTCCACTTAGGGCCTTCCGCGCCAGGAGCCGAGGTGGGTGTCAAGAACAATGGCATGTTGAAGATGAGGACTATGCCCTCCTGAGTCTGTCTAGCGGGTTCGGTGAACCTTCTTCAGCTCTATCTCCGGGATTCTTGCTTCCCTTTAGTCGAGCCTCAGCTATAAGCTAACTATGCTCGTGGGCATTCTGGTCCCTTCAACATCCCATCTCTCTTCTCTTCTTCTTCTTCTATTTTCTCATTTCCTTACTCATCTCTCCTCCTAGAGTCGCCCAGGTAAGGAGGCCCTGCACTCTAGGCTAGGATGTTCTTATCTCCTCTGTCCTTCCTCCATCGGCTTATTCCTTTTCAGTTCATTCTTCCTTGCTTTTGCTATCCCTCGCTATCTTGCCTCGCCATCTATATTTTCTGCTTTCACTTTGCCTCCGGCTCACAGAACTGAGTTGAGGAGGAGTTGTCGCTAGTAACCTGCCGCCGCGCATGACGCCGCTCGAGGGCGGGGCCGTTAGGCAACTTTAAAAAAAAAAAAAAAGCTTCGTGACGGCATGGCATCCGCTTACACCCAGGAAGTAACAATGGAAGATACAAGAGAAGATCAAGAATTACGGTACGCACGTTTCCTTTCTCTCGCAGCACATCTCAGGAAGATAGGACTCCAGTGTTTCCTTACCTGGACGATTGGCTTCTAGCAAGCCCTTCCAGCCAAGGGACTTTGGAAGTCAGGCAAACGACTTCTCGCCTTCTCTTACGCCAATGGGAATTCTGCTGAATTTGAAAAATCACAACTGCAGCCCTCCCAGAGGCTCCTTTTCATAGGGACGCTTCTAGACACCTCTTCCGCGAAGGCTTTCCTTCCAGAGGACAGAAGACTCGACATCCTTCGGATGGCCCGTTACATCGGGGAGAACCAATCGGTTACAGCTCTCTCGATGCAACGCATGTTGGGTCTCATGGCGTCCTCGGTGTTCACTGTACCTCTGGCCCGGTTGCACATGAGAACCACCCAATGGATGCTCTCCACTCAGTGGTCTCCGACCTCTCACCCCCAGTCTTATCCCATCAAGGTGACGGAGCCCCTTCGAAGGTCTCTCACCTGGTGGTCTCAAGAGAGCAATCTCCTGGAAGGGTTCCCCTTTGCTCCTCGGATCATCAGATCTCCATCACCACAGCGATCGCTAATGGGATGGGAGCTCACTGTCGTCCCTCCACACTCAAGGTGTATGGACTCAGTTCAAACTCATCTCCACATAAATGTCCTGAGATGAGAGCGGTCCTCACGCGATCCGAGCTCTGAAGGATATCCTTTGTCACAAGAACATTCTCCTTCAAATGGACAACAAAGCTGTGATGTATTACATCAACAAGCAAGGCGGTGCTCATTCTTATCCCTTTGCAGGGAAGCAATGAGGGTGTGGGAGTGGTGCTTGGAGCACAAGTCTCTGATTCAGGCGGTTTATCTGCCAGGTATACAAAACGATCTAGCAGATCACCTCAGCAGAACGGAGGCAGACCCTCACGAGTGGTCTCTCGATCCAGCCGTAGCTCGGTCACTATTCGAAGAGTGGGGGACTCCAGACCTGGACCTTTTTGCATCCCCACTCAACGCAAAACTGCCTCTCTTCTGCTCCAGAAATCCAGGGCCTGGCATTTTCTGTCAGGATGCGTTCAGGCTGCGTGGACAAAACGCTTTCACGCCTCTTCCACCGCTTCCTCTAATCCAGAGAGTTCTCCTCAGTTCGAGTCTCAGGGGACCAAATGATTCTCATTGCTCCCTCCTGGCCTCGGCAACTATGGTTTCTCTGCTCAACAGTATGTTGGCAGCCTCTCCGAGACCACTTCCTTGCAAATCAATCTTTTGACTCAGGGTTCGTTGGTCCATCCTATCCTGAAATCACTTCACCTTCATGCTTGGCTCCTGAAGAGGTAGAAGTGAATCGTTCAACGCCTCTGAGAGTCTCAGACATCCTTCTGGCTGCTCGGAAGCCAGCCACCCGAAAACGACGCTCCAAATGGAAACGCTTTCTCTGGTGTGCAAAGTCCTCTTGAATCCCTTTTCCTGTCCTCCTGACAAGGTTCTGGAGTATCTTTTGGACCTATCAAACTCAGGTCTCCAGTACTCCACAGTTAAAGTTCACCTTAGTGCCATCTCAGCGTTCCATGAGCCGGTTTCTTCCTTGACTCTGGCTCAGCTTCCTATGGTGAAGAGATTTCTTAAGGGGATTCTTCATACCAGACCCCCTGTTAAGCGTCCAGTTGCAGCCTGGGACATTAACCTGGTGCTGGACATGCTCACTCGGAAGCCTTTCGAGCCCCTAGCTACCTGTGAGCTAAAATTTCTTACCTGGAAGACTGCCTTCCTGGTGGCCATTACCTCAGCCCGCAGGGTCTCGGAGATTCATGCCTTGGTGATGGACCCTCCGTATACTGTATTCCATAAAGACAAGGTAGTTCTCCGTACTCATCCTAAATTTCTTCCCAAGGTTGTGTCAGAATTCCATCTAAACCAACCTCTGGTACTTCCTCTTACTTCGCTAATTTCCAAAATGAAGGGAACGATCTTCATTCCTTGGATGTTAAGAGAGCTTTCGTGTTCTATTTAGATAGAACCAAGAATTTTCGCAAGACTCAGCAACTGTTTGTTTCTTTCAGCGACACCCGCTGGGTCAACCTGTCGCTATCAGATGCATCTCATCATGGTTAGTGGCATGCCTTGACATTGCTACTCCATGGCTCAGTTAAATTGGAGGGTAGAGTGTACGCTCACTCTACTAGGGCGGTCGCGGCATCTTTAGCGGAGATTCGCAATGTTCCAATTGCGGATATCTGCAACGCCGCCACCTGGAGCTCAGTGCATACTTCGTTAAGCATTATGCACTGGATGTTCATGCCAGGCGACATTCCGCATTCGGCAGAACTATCCTTAATGGGCTTCTATCTTAGACGCGTGAGCTCTGGCTCTCCTGCCGCCCTTTTGGGGGATTATCAGCTTGGTACTCTTCCACTAGTGTGAATGAGTGGTGGAGACTTATGTCCAGGAAGATATGAAAATTACGTACCTACCGTAATTCTTGATCTTCTTGGACGAGTCTCCACCACTCATTCACACGCCCACCCTCCATCTCCCGAGCTCACCGCTGTGTTCGTCTTCACTCCCTCAAATCTTTAGGCCGTGAGGATTTCTTTGCTGACCCTTCTTACACGGGTCATACGGACTATCTTATGTCCGTTTTTTAAGGTTGGATTTACTCTTTACGTTAGTTGCGCTGCACCTCCTTGGTAAAAAAGGTACTGAGGCGGTTGGAGGGTCGTCGTCGAGATAGTCATTGCCGCTCGAGCCGCTGCTCGCGGCGCCGTGCCTCGTCCAAGAAGATCAAGAATTACGGTAGGTACGTAATTTTCATTTTCTGTATGCCTTCCCTTCCTTCCCACTCCTGTTCAAAGTTTTAGTCAGAATAAGGTCTCAACCTTGCAAAGTGATTCTGATTGCTCCAGATTGGGCCAGACAGCCCTGGTACCCCCTGTTGCTGTCCCTAGCAGTCCTTCTTCCCCCCCTGTCTCTTCCCAGGAATTACAGCCTGTTAACATCCTCTCAGGGGAGGATTTGGTACCCCAATATTCAGTCTCTCAATCTCAAGGCATGGCTCTTGAAGAGTTAGAGTTTGTAGATCTGCATCTTTCCCAAGGGGTTCTGGATATTCTCAAAGCTTCTCGAAAGCCCTCCACCGGAACGACTTATAACTCCAAATGGAGGAGATTCAGCATTTGGTGTTCTAAGAAGCATATTTCTCCAGATACTGCTGAATTGCCTACTGTTCTGGATTATATGGTCCATCTTAATAGAAACATAGAATTTGACGGCAGATAAGGACCGCTTGGGCCACCTAGTCTGCCCATTTCAAACAACATGAAGTCTTGCTGTATTCTGACAATAGCAGTGAGTCCCAACCTTCGAACTGCCCCGGAGATGAAAGAGTTAACTTTCCATGCCAGGCATGGAACGCTGAGCTCGAGCTCAGTTGAGACTCTGTTGCTGTTTGAACTCAAACCATCAGATTCTTTACTCCGCCTCACTGAACAGTCGCTCCAGAGATTTCTCCTTTGCTCGGTTCAGTTTGTCGGTTAAAGTACCGCTTTTCTCGGTTTTCGACTGAATTTAAACCGCAACCTGTCAGTTCAGTCTCTGTCTGTGGTATTCGTGAGTACTAGATAGGTTTATATTGTTTTCTATTCTGTGTGGAACTTGTAAACAGTTCATCGGTTCGGTTTGAACCAACAAGTGGTTAAAAAATCTTCATTTCTACTTTTAGAGTGTGGTTACCAGTTCTTATCGGTTCTAAAAAAAAATGAATTTACTACGGTTTTTTCCACAACCCATAACACGGTCAGGAACCGATAAGAGGGTCTTGCCTGGCGGATTGCCATTAAAAGGGTTAGTTTTGTTAGGACTGGAACTATGTCTGAGAAACCCAAAAGAAAACCGGGCCCACTGGGTTTCAACACTGTAGTGTGTGTGTGTGGGGGGAAGTCTTTGCTAAGACTGACCCCCACACCACCTGTGTTTATTGTCTGGGGTTTGACCACTTCAATTCAGACTGCCAGATTTGTAAAAATTTTCCTGCAGCTACCCTAGAAAAGAGAGTTGGTAGGCTCAGGGAAAGGGAGGCCAAAAAGTTTGCTCACCCGGATGGCCAGCCCGGCTCGGTTCAAACCGAACCAGAAGGAGTGCCCTCTGACCAGAGCGAAACTTCTTCGGGCAAAAGGAGAACCGATTCCGAGGAGTCGGTTCTGGTTAAAACAACAAGAAGGGAAAAATCAGCCGGTGTGGATCCAAAAGTTTCTTCTCCAACTGCTGATGAGATAGCCAAAGCGATAAAAATTGTGCAGTCGCTTTCCCCCGTTCTGACCGAACCGGCCCCATCAGGGAGGTGCTCAGTTCGGCCGGTTCCACTGGTTCCGGATTATGATTTAGAAGAATATTATGAACCGGAGGAGGAGGAAGAGGAGTATGAGGAAAGTGAATGTGGTTTTGAAAGTCTGGTTGTGCCCATTGACCCGGACATCTCCCCAGACAGACCTTCAGGGGTGTCTTTTTTGAGTCCCCCTCCCATTTCATGTTTTACAAGAGAGTGGCCGAAACCCTTCAGCTTCCTATGGACGAAGCTGTGGATGACCAGGAGGAGCCTGACTATGTGGAAGTGATGGATATCCCAGAGTCCAGGAGGCTGTCTATTCCCTTACACAAGTCTTTTGGGAAACAGACAAATTCTATACCTCCTGTGGGTAAAAGAATGGACAAGAGGTATATTTTGTCAGGCTCAGATACGGAGTTCCTTACCCAGCAATGCAGCCATGTTGGGGTAGTGCAGGCTGCAGCCTGTGATAAGGCTAATATACCCTTGGCTTCACACCCCCCAGATAAGGACTCCAGGAGGATTGATGCCATGGCAAAGAAACAATACATGGCAGCATCCTTGGGACTCAGGCAGGCCAATTATATGGCATATACAGCTAGATATCAGAAATCTAGATGGGACACTTTCATGGCTTTAGCTAAACAGGTCCCTGGCAAGCTTGCCAAGGAGCTGGAGCAGGTGGCTGCTGATGGTATCGAGGCATCCAAGGTGCAGTTCCATGCTGCGGTGGACTCCAATGATGTTTCATCTAGAGTCATGACTACATCTGTGGCACTTCGTAGGATGGCTTGGCTCAGATGTACTAGCCTGTCGCAGGATACCGAGACTAAGGCCATCGATTTTCCTGTTGTGGGTAATTCTCTGTTTGGGGAGCCAACAGAGAACTACATGAAGAAAATAGATGAATACCGGATCACCTATAGGAGTGCTCAGGCCAAGGAAAGGCAAGCCACTCCTCAGAGGCAGCATCCCAGGGGCAGGGGCATGCCTTTTCATAGGCCTTTCTACCAAGCCCAGGCCTCTTCTTCTGCCTATGCTCAGAGGGGGTTCTTTAGAGGGAGAGGCAGAAGGGGTACAAGCAGGCCTGCTACCACCCCTCAGCCTAAACCCCCTGCCAAACAGGCACCCTGATGGGTTTGCCAGGGTCGATTCTCCACCACCTGTAGGTGGCAGGCTGGCTTACTTTGTCCAGGACTGGAAGTCTTTAACATCAGACAAATGGGTCCTGGAAGTAGTATGCCAGGGACTGGTTCTCAGCTTCAAAAAATTTCCAAAGATGAGAACCAGATCCTTTCCACCTGCAAATCCCTCTGAGACACTTACCCTAGAGGCAGAGGTCTCTTCCCTCCTGGCTCTCAGAGCTGTGGAAAGGGTTCCACCCCTACACCAAGGGAAAGGGTTGTACACCAGGTACTTCCTCACCCCCAAAAAGACAAGAGAATGGCGGCCCATCCTGGATCTCAGAGATTTAAACAAGCACCTTTTAAAGCCAAAGTTCAAAATGGTGACTCTGGGAATAATTCTGCCCTCTCTAAGGCCAGGGGACTGGCTAGTCTCCCTGGACCTCAAGGATACCTACTTCCATATTCTTATCAGAAGCTCCCATCGAAAGTACCTCAGGTTCGAGCTGCCCTCAGGCCAAAGGATTGCCATCTTCCCATACCTGGACGACTGGCTCATAGTAGGCCAGTCCCCAGCCCAAGTCAAGTTACACCTACAGATAACTCAGCAACTGCTCACCTCTCTCTCTAGGTTTCCTTCTGAATCTTTCAAAGTCAGTTCTAGAGCCTGTTCAGCTCCTCACCTTCATAGGCGCAGAGCTAGATACAGTAAAGGCCAGAGCCTTCCTTCCCCTGGACAGGGCAAGGACCCTTATCACACTGGCCTCTTCATTTACCCAACAGGTGTCTCGACCAGCGAGGCATTTCCTGCAGCTCCTGGGGCATGGCTGCTTCTACAGCAGTGGTGCAAGGAGCAAGATTTCAGATGAGGGACATTCAGTTCCACTTGAGAGCCTTTTGGTCTCAGAAAAAGGGATTCTCTGACCAAACTGATACCAGTGACTCGAACCCTGATCCAGGCCTTGCAGTGGTGGCAGGATCAGAACAATCTTAGACAGGGAGTTCCTTTTGTCACTCAGTCTCACTCTTTAATCCTTACTACAGATGCCTCCCTCTTGGGGTGGGGGGCCCACTTGGGAGACCTGCCCACCCAAGGGTTGTGGTTCCCTCAGGAATCTCTGCTTCACATCAATCTGTTGGAACTCAGAGCAGTGTTTCTAGCACTTCAAGCTTTTTCCAAGTCTGTTCAGAACAAAGTTATTCAGATCAGGACAGACAATACCACCACAATGTAGTATATCAACAAGCAAGGGGGCACTCGGTCTATGGCCTTGTGCACAGAAGCAGTGAAGTTGTGGTCTCTGGCCTATTCCCTGAACACCTCCCTCACAGCAGTACACCTCCCAGGCAAGGACAATGTCCTGGCAGATGCTCTCAGCAGGATATCTCAGGGCCATCACAGTGGTCACTGGATCCCCTGGTTTTGGAGGTGATCTTCTCCAGATGGGGCACCCCACAAATAGATCTTTTTGCAGCCCCAGACAATCACCAACTTCCCCTGTTTTGTTGCAGGCCCCCAGTGTTGGGCTCAATCCCCCTGGATGCCTTGGTTCTCAATTGGGAAGGGAAGTTCCTGTATGCTTCCCCCACCTTCCCTCTCCTGTTCAAAGTGCTAGTCAAAATCAGGTCTCAACCTTGCAAAGTGATTCTGATTGTTCTAGACTAGGCCAGACAGCCCTGGTACCCTCTCCTGTTGTCCTTAGCAGTCCACCTTCCCTTGTCTCTTCCCAGGAATTACAACCTGTTAACCTGTGCTCGGGGGAGGGTTTGGTGCCTGAATCTCAAGGCCTGGCTCTTGAAGAGTTAGAGTTTGCTGTTTTACACCTCTCTCAAGGTGTTGTGGATATTCTAAAAGCTGCTAGGAAGCCTTCCACCAGAATTACTTATAATTCCAAATGGAAAAGATTCTCCATATGGTGCTCTGGGAAGCATATTTCCCCAGAGTCTGCTGACCTGCCCACAGTCCTTGACTATATGGTCCATCTGAATAGCTTGGGACTCAGACCAGCTACACTAAGGATGCACCTGGCAGCTGTCTCTGCTTTTATTTCAGCAGGTAAGCCCTCTTCTCTTTCAGCTCACCCTGTATTCTCCAAGTTTTTCAAGGGATTGCTTCATACCAATCCACCATTCAGGGACCCTGCCCCTGCTTGGGACCTTAACGTTTGCATTGCTCAGCTTATGCAACCCCCTTTTGAGCCTTTGTCCTCAGCAGAGCTTAAGTACTTGACTTGGAAAACTGTGTTCTTGGTGGCCATCACCTCTGCCAGGCGCATAAGTGAGTTACAAGCCCCAGTGGAGCCTGATTTTATCTCTTTCCATAGAGATAAGATGGTCCTCAGGGCTAACAGGAAGTTTTTACCTAAGGTGGTTTCAGACTTCCACCTTAACCAATCTATGTCTCTTCCTGTGTACTTCACTGACCATTCCTCCTCTGGTGAGAGGAGGTTGCACAGTTTGGATGTGAAAAGAGCCCTTAGCTTCTACATAGAACGTACCAAGGGTCACAGGTTTGACTCCCTCCAACTGTTCCTCACTTATGGTGAGGTAGGTAAAGGAAAACCTGCCACTAAAAGATCCATTGCCAGGTGGATTGTCTCTTGCATTCAATTTTGTTATGAAAAACTAGGTAGGATTCCACCCTCAGGCCTGAGGGCTCACTCTACCAGAGGTACAGCTGCTTCCCTGGCTGCTGCCAGGGATATTCCTATCTTAGAGATATGTCAAGCAGCTACCTGGAAAACTGTTCACACTTTTACCAAGCATTACTCTCTGGATATCCAGGCTAGGAGTGATGCTCGGTTTGGCACAGCTGTGCTTCTGAGCCTATTTCCTAAGTAGGTTCTGTCCCTCCTCCATGGAGGTACTGCTTGGTAGTCTGCTATTGTCAGAATACAGCAAGACTTCATGTTGTTTGAAGCAAAATTTACTCACCTTAGTAATGTTGTTTCTTCTAATGGAGTCTTGCTGTATTCTGACCTCCCCCCCTGCCTTCCCCTCTCAGAACCTTTGTTTTTGGGATGTGGGTGGGCAGTAGCAGTGTTGGCACTCAGGAGGTGCCCCACCTTTTTTATCACCCTCTTTTCTTTGGGTGAGTGGGTGTTGTGTTTATTTCATTTTTTGGGTTTCCTGACTTGAGTCTTTGTTTTGGGACCAAACAATTTGTTGTTATAATTAGTAGCCAGTTGGCTAGTGTAGGTTTACAGCTTCCACACAGGACCTCAGTGAGTTTAGCTCGTAAAGATCTGACGGTTTGAGTTCAAACAGCAACAGACACTCAACCAAGCTCGAGCTCAGCGTTCCATGCCTGGCATGGAAAGTTAACTCTTTCATCTCCGGGGCAGTTCGAAGGTTGGGACTCACTGCTATTGTCAGAATACAGCAAGACTCCATTAGAAGAAACAACATTACTAAGGTGAGTCATTTTTTCTTTCCTACCTAACAGATAAGCTGCAGATCCTAATTAACCAACAGCTTACTTCCTCGTACCCCCCACTAGGACTGCCTTATGTCTGTCCCATGCATTCTTGAATTCCCCCACTGTTCTTGACTCCACGACCTCCTCAGGGAGGCTGTTCCATGCATCCACAACCCTCTCTGTGAAAAAAATTCTTCCTCACATTACCTCTGAGCTGTCCCCCTTCTAGCTTCAAATTGTGCCCCCTTGTTCTTGCACATCTCTTTTTCTGAAAGATGCCACCTTCTTGGACTTTGTTGATTCCTTGAGGTACTTGAAAGTTTCTATCATGTCCTCTCTCTCCTCCTTTCCTCAAGGGTATACATATTAAGCTCTTTTAGTCTTTCTTCATATGGTCTGGGCCTCAGACCAGCTACTCTTAAGGTACACTTGTCAGCTGTTTCTGCGTTTCTGTCTGTGGGGAAGTCTTCCTCACTATCTTCTCACCCTGTGTTCTGTAAATTTTTTAAAGGATTGCTTCACACCAATCCTCCTTTTAGAGAGACTGCCCCTGCCTGGGATTTGAATGTTTACATTGCTCAACTTATGCAACCCCCTTTTGAGCCTATGTCCTCAGCAGAGCTTAAGTACTTGACTTGGAAAACTGTGTTCTTGGTAGTCATTACCTCCGCCAGGCGTATCAGTGAGTTGCAAGCCCTGTCCGTGGAACCTGATTTTATCTCCTTTCACAGGGATAAAGTGGTCCCTAGAACCAATAGAAGGTTCTTGCCCAAAGTGGTTTCAGATTTCTATTTAAACCAGTCCCTCTCTTCTAGTTTTCTTCACTAATCATTCTTCCTCAGGAGAGAGGAGGCTACACAGTTTAGGTGTTAAAAGAGCCCTTAGTTACTACATAGAGCGTACCAAGGGTCACAGGTTTGACTCCCTCCAGTTGTTCCTCACTTGTGGAGAAGTAGGAAAGGGCAAACCTGCCACCAAGAAATCTTTTGCCAGGTGGATCGTGTTTTGTATACAATTCTGCTATGAAAATCTGGGAAAAAACTCCACCCTCAGGCCTGTGGGCTCATTCCACAAGAGGTACAGCTGCTGCCAGGGATATCCCTTTCTTAGACATTTGTCAAGTAGCCACCTGGAAAACAGTCCATACCTTTACCAAGCATTACTTCTCTGGATATCCAAGCTAGGAGTGATGCTCGGTTTGGCACAGCAGTACTTCAGAGCCTATTCCCAAAGTAGGTTCTGTCCCTCCTCTATGGAGGTACTGCTTGGTAGTCTGCACTTGTCAGAATACAGCAAGACTTCAAGTTGTTTAAAGAAAAAATACTCACCTTAGTAATTATGTTTCTTCTATTGGAGTCTTGCTGTATTCTGACCTCCCTCCCTGCCTCCCCTCTCAGAACCTTGTTTTGGGAAGTGGGTGGGCAGGTGCAGTGTTGCACCTCAGGGGTGCTCTTTTTACACTCTCTTATGTGTGGGTGTTTATTTTGTTATATTCCTATTTGGTTTGCATTTTGAGTTTTGGATTTCCTGACTTGAGTCTTCTTTTGGTAGTCCAAAACTTTTTGTTGTCAGTTGGCTATTAAAAATTTTGTTTTACAATTTCCACATGGAATACTGTTTGAGTGTTGCTCGTAAGAATCTGACGGTTAGCTTTCAAAGGGAAACTGACAGAGACATCAACCGAGCTCGAGCTCAGCATTCTATGCTCTGCAGAGAAAGGTTAACCCTTCGTTCTCCGGGGCAGTTTAAAGGCTGGGGCTAACTGCACTTGTCAGAATACAGCAAGACTGCAATAGAAGAAACATAATTACTAAGGTGAGTAATTTTTTCTTGCGGTCTGAAACCAGATTGAAGATGCGTTATGATATTTGAGTGTTCCAGAAAAACTCTCAGTTCGGTGTAGTCTAATCTTTCCAGGAGATTAGCCAAAATAGGGAGGATGGAACTAAGTCTGTAGTTAAGGTTACTAGCATCCCTAGATTTGAAGAGGAATATTTTATATAAGTGTTTTCCAGAGTAGTGGGGTGTCACTACTGGGGAGTATAAGATTAAAAATATGAGTAATGGGATCAGTAAGTTGTTTAAACCTGGTTCTAAAAGGATAAAAAAGGGTCTAATCCATCTGCACTGGCACTTTGTAGTCCTAATAGGGAGTTGGTTCACCTCCCCAGAAGTGATGGGCTGGAAGGTAAACAAGTTTGTCAAATAGCTATGCGATTCACCAGCTTCTAGAGTGAGATGGGTAAGTTATGGCAGGAGACTTATTGAAGAAGATACCAGCTGATGCAAAATGGGAGTCTGTTTCTTCCCAAATGACTTGCTAATGAGATATCAGTTTACCATCTACTAGGATTTTGTGCTGTAAGGAGGGGTGCCTTCCATTGATTTGACAGTTTTCCAGAATTTGAATGGGTAGCTTTTGGCTTTGCCCAGGGAATTTAAACAGACACTGTCCACCCTTTTTGCATCATAGTATTTCTAGTGGAAAACCTACATTTTATGATTGCTTACCTTCTCTAAAATTCATTGGTACCCTGTGAATATAGCCCTTCAAGAACAGTGTAGGAAGAACCATGCTATGTGAAGCGCAAATTCAATTACAGCGACAGGGTATAAGAGCGGTAAAGCAAGTACCGCTATCCCTGTTGCTGATGTCCACAGTCAGGAAGGAGTCGAGAAGCCTGTTCTACTGTGCCTGGCGGAGCCGCTCGCATGGTGGAGTGCCTAAGGCACCAGGACACAGTAGTGATGGAAACCTGGGACTGTGGTTCGGTTTTGCCCCAGGTCTCCTGGTGTTGCGGTTTTTTTTTTTCTTTCTCTAATTAAAAAACAATTTTCCCCCTCCAGAGTTTCTTCTCGTCCCCAAAGTCCACCCCTCCAGGTTGATTATTTAAAGTTCAGTGTGTGTGGGGAGGAATCGCATAGCCCCCCAACATTAAAGAAAATTCCCATTTTTTTCAGTGGGGTGTGTGCCTTTCTTGTGTTGCTGCTGTTGTGCCCGATGTTAGGTCGGTGCATGACATTTTGTCTGCAGCATTGTTTGCTGCGCTGTTTTTGGTTATGGCGACATGATCCTGTGTCAATTCATTGATGTTACTTTATTTGGTTTCTTTCTTAGTAGAACTAACATGCATGCTGATGGTATATTTATACCCAATCTTGTTTTGTTTCAAATCTTTGATTTACTCTTCTTGCATACTTCGTCAACATTAGTAATACCCCAAAACAGTGCAGCCATTCATGATGCAACATTCTCCTCTCCTTCCGCTACATCATAAGTGGCTAGACTGTGTTGGGGTATTCCCAAGTCAGGAAAGATGCGATGGGTATTGATCAAGAAATGTAAACAAACGTTTTTGTGTGGTAACACCAGTATGGTGGGCACTCTGTTTTTCACTTTCTAAAAGAAAAATGGAACAGAGTTATATTACCAGCTACTTCAGCAATCTCTACAGAATTTGACCAATCATTAAATGTGTTTTTTAAATGAAATACACTTTGAGGCCTAAGGGTGTTGACAGTATCCCTTTAAGTGGTAATTTGCCTTGGCCCTAATGAGTTTCTTGTCTGGCTGAAAATGGCCCAATCTGTATCAGATTTCTTGTGCCTGGCTGTAGCCCAGAGCATTTCCCTTTTTTCTTAAAGCCTGTTTTTGTGGTGAGCCATGGACAGGATATCTTTTTGACTCTGCGTTTGACCAAGGGTGTGTGATTTTTCAAGACCAGCTGCAAACTGTTGAAGATAGCTAATGCCTTGTGGATTTTAGGGGCGAGATAGAATTGTTGCCAATTTACACTGGCCAAATCAGTTTGGTAACATACAGCACAGAATTTGGTAAAACAATTCAGTAACTTACAGCACAAAATTGGGTAAAACATCTTTTTTCAGAATTAATTTGGGCTGGGGCACCTGAATTTTTGACCTTCTGAACAGATGATCACGTTATGGTCACTGATATTGTTGTGAAGAACAGCCGAATGGGTAAATTTGTGAGGCCTGTTTGTTAGGATTATGCTCATTAAGGAGACATTCACAGGGTTAATTGGTACATTGGACTGCAAGCTGTCAGAATCAGGACCTCACAGTAAACTTTCACAGTGATGGACCACTCATGTGAATGTTCCTGTTTGCACGCTGGCAGCACACAATGTTGCCTATATCCTTTATTAAGCACTACAGTCTGGATCTGATCACCCTGTAGGAGTGCTGGATTTGGCCTTGCAGTCTTACAAGTCCTGCTATCCTGATGGGTCTGTCCACTGATTACCAGCCCCCCCCCCCAGTTGATGTTGAGACTGCTTGGTAGTCATCCAGTGTATTATGGCTCTATGGAGATATCCTTGAAGATGTTTGTTACTTACCAGTAATAGCAGATCTTCAAGAGGATCTTCAGGAGAGCCATACCTTTTTACTCATGCTCTGTCCCCCTAGTATGGCTGACCTTTGCTTGTTGTTGTTTATAACAGTGCCTGTACTAGCTCTGCGGTGAGAAGCATTTTTTTTTGCTCCCCTGGTCTCTCTGGGCATGATTGGTGAGGCAGCCCTGATCGTGCTGTTAGTGTATGTCTCAGAACTCTGTTCACTAATGGTGGGGCAGAAAACTGAAGTTTCCTCTCCTGTTGTAGTTGTTGGGGTCTACCAACATTATATATTTGATGTGCTCAATCGTCGTGCACGTAGGTGCATGATGTGGATGGCCTCGTTATTGCAAACGTTTCCCTCAAGGTCCTGAAGCCAGTGACTACTGTCCTACATAGATAGTGTTGGCAGATAAGGGCCTGTGGCCCACCTAGTCTGCCCATTTGAGCTTGTAAGATCACTAAGTTTTTCTATACGTCTGTTGCCCCTTACCTCGACCTCCAGGATTCCCTTATGTCTGTCCCATACATTCTTAAATCTCGTGATTGTTTCAGCCCCCACCACTTTCTCAGGCAGGGTGTTCCACTTGTTCACTACCCTTTCTGTGAAGAAATTCTTCCTCACATTTCCTCTAAATCGCCCTCCCTCCAACTTCATCCCATGCCCTCTAGTCTTGGAACATCTTTTTCGCTGGAAACTAGTGTTTCTAGGGATGTGGATATGATAGTCTGTCCACACTTTCTGGCAGTGTTCTTTCCCTTTGAGATGTGCTGGAAACTTTTCAAGCTGGCTTCTCCCACCCACTCTGGTGGTAACTCCCTGGGCTGCACCCCATGACGCCAGATCTTCCTTTCCGCTGGAAGAAGCATGTTCCCTCCTTACTGCTCCTGCGTTGAGTAGCCTCTAGTGTTTAAATTCTTACTTCCAAAGCAACTCTCACGAGTTTCATCTTCAGCTCAATCTTTGATTGAGTCTGCGATGGATGATAAGTCCACTCCTGGGTTCTGCCAGTGCCCTTGCGGTCAGAAGAGGTCTGGGACCTACCTGCACGTCACATGCATCTGCTGCCTGGGGCACGACCACGATCACCAGACCTGCGAGTTTTGCTGCTCATTTTATTCTACTGTCCTGGAGTACTGTCTCGCCTGCCTGAAACTGGGCCGCTACGCACAACAGAACCCGCCAGTGAAATCCAAGATGCCCGTTTAGTGGTCTACATGGGTGCAGAGCAGCTTGCGACCTTCGAAGAGGAGGTGGCCCAAGCCACGGCCCATTCCTCCTTGGCTTCTGCTTTCGTGCCGCTTTAGCGGGGCTCGATTTTTACGAGATCCTTCAAGGAACTGTGGCAGTCCCTGCTGACATTCAGTCAGGGACCCACTGGCAAGTCTAAATCTAAAAAAGAGTCTTAAGAAAGAAGACACTCGTCGTTCGTGGGGTCGGGAGTGCTCTCGGTTGAAGGCCTCTGATTCCCGAGCTTCTCTGGATTTGACTTTGGTCGAATCCTTGGCCTTGGCCACTGGCTCCGTGGTAGCCCTGTCGGACCTGTTGGCCAAGATGCTGGTCGAAGTCCCAGTTTAGATTCTTCTCGAGGTGACCGACCAGATGTTGACCGAAGAGGCCGTATAATTCCATGTCTAAGACCCCAGTCCTGACGCAGACCATTGGAGGGACGGATTAGTCTGCTGATCCGCCGTCTCTGGTCTCTGACCCTGATCAAGAGGAGCTTCGGCAGTCACCGACTGCGCCTGTGGGAAACAGATCCTCGCCAAGGATGGCCGAGCGGCCTACTTGTTTTGCCTAGGCCCAGACTACGACTCCCAGTCCTGCTCCCACTGCCAGGCCTTCAGTAGCCAGACTCTGATCCGTCAACACAAGTCCCTCCAGGCCTTTCTCGCATAGCAGCAGTTGGCAGCCATGCAAAGGAGCTCGTCCTTGGAAAAGGAATCTTCCCACCGTCCTCACAAGAGTTCCAAGAAACATCGCTCATCAAAGTCCAAGGAGAAGCACAGGGAGAAGGAAAGAGAAAGGTCAAAGCCCCGGCCACCTAAGGCGGTTCGGGCATGAAAGAAAAAGACACCAGGGTCCTCCAGTGCTGCGCTTCAGCCAATTAAGATTCGGCCTCCAACACTGACTTCAGGCCGGTCGTCAGATCCAGGTAAGGTTTATCCTGCCCCCAACGGTTGGTCTCTGTATGTGGTACCGACTCCCGGGAGAAGGCTAAGTCCTCAGGCCAGATGGCAGGGACGTCCTCTTCTCTCCTGCCTAAACAGGCGTCTGAATCGGCGGAGAAACACCCTATTCTGCTGCCGGACAGGCGCCACTCTGAAAAACCTTCCAAGTCCACGTCGGACCCTTATTGACATCGGTCTGCGGATGGCGCCCCTAAGCTCTGTCAAATGCCGTGTCCCCACCCTGATTGGACGTCAGGGTGGATGACAGTGGTGCAAGAGGACCTGATGCCGGCTTATGGAGTTCTTATTGGACCTGACGACTGTCCCGCTACCCCGTTGTCACCTCCAGTTCGTCCACCGATGCCGGACATGACTGATGTCGGTACTAGCGCAAGAGCCCCCGGCCTGTTGTTTAAACCGGCTACGTGTTCCCTGAAACTGAACCCGAGCCATGTGAAGAACCTTTTCTCCCACTGGTGAGAGATTATCAAGCCTGACATCCTCCCACTGAGACCTCTACCGGTTATGCTGGTGGGACCAGATCTGGCTCTGAACCTGGATGAGGGTACCCCCTCAACCCCACTCGGACAAGGATCGGGAAAAGCAGCCTACACCCCTGCCCCGAGAGGCCACACAAGAGGGTAGCCAAAAGAAAGGACCACAGATCCAGGTAGAGGAGCCCCAGTTTTTCCAGCTCTTCGGGCAGGCATCGCCACAAACACAGGAGGTGCAGATCCCCATCAGGCTTCTCCTCCTCAGATTCATATCATGTGTCGGACTCCTCCATCTCCTCCTTCTAGGAGCCACCTTCTGGGGAGGCTGAGGATATGCCCAAGAGACCTCCACACGACCTGTCTTTCATGGAGGTCATGCGGTACACTCAGGCTAACATGGGCTGGGACACGGAGGATCTGGGCTCTGAGCGTATGAGACTTGCCAGATGACCTCAGTCAGAACAATCCTAAGCTGGTAGTCATTCCCCCCATGGTCAACACCTTTGAGTATGTTATGTAGGCCACCTGGAGACGCCCTCACTCTTCCACGGCCATCCCTAAGAAGGCAGACCATTTATATGGGGCACCCAAGTAGCAACCCTTTTTAGCTGTGCACCCCGCTGTGGATTCGGTGGTCATCTCAGCAGCTCACGACCAAACATCTGAGCATCCAGCCTCCGGACATAGAGTCTAAACAACTGGATTCTATGGGCAGAAAGGTGTACTCGTCTGCCACCTGCAGCATCAGGAGCTTAAATTTCCTGACCCATATGGTCCAATTCCAGAATGCCCTTTGGGAACAAGGAATGGACATCTTGCAGGGTGTACGGGGGGGGCAGAATTCGCCAAGGTGTTACAGACTGGGTCAGACGTAGGCACACGTGTGCTATGATCTGCCTGTGACTCTGTGGACACGGCTGCAAGGGCAGCTGCCATGGGTGTTTGTTTATGGTGCCATTTCTGGCTCTGTGTGTCTGGGTTTGCTCATGATGTCCAGTCTTAACATCCTAGATGCATGCTTCAAAGGCTCCGTCCTCTTCGGTGAGGATATGGAGAAGATTATCAACAAATTACAGGACTCCAGTAAGGCTGTCCTCACCATGCAGTCCATTTACCACCCAAAACAGAGACAATTTCAGAGGTCTCGTTTTCGTGGCTGACGGGGTCAACAGTCTTAGCAACCCTGTTTCCAGCAGCCTGTAGCTCAATGAGGAGTCTTCAAGCAGAGAGGTGGCCCCAGGGGTTCCTTGGGCTCTACCTCTCGCCAGACTAAACCCGCCCACACCACCTTCCCTTCCCCTCCAACAGCATGACTCTCAGAGCAGCCCATCTGTCCATGATGTCTTGTCGGGAGAGGAGGTAGGAGGTCTCTTTTCTCTTTATGCAGAGGCCTGTAGAAAGGTGACCTCCGACCAGTGGGTTCTCGAACTCAAAGAGCCATGGGCACTCTGTAGAGTTTGTAGATTTTCCACCGAACCAGCCCCCATCCCCATCTCATCACTCCGTGGGACATGGAGTCCTCATTTATCAGGAGATACAGGCCCTGCTTTCCAAAAAGGCTATAGAACACATTCCCCCAAGCGAGAGGAGAACAGGGTTCTAGTCTCACTTCTTTCTGGTCCCGAAGAAGTCAGGAGACTTGAGGCCCATCCTCGACCTCAGCGACCCTAATCGGTTGTTCGAGTACAAATGCTTCAGGATGGTTACTATTCAGAACCTGCTCCCCTCGGTCCATCAGGGAGACTGGTTAGCATCTCTGGATATGCAGGATGCCTACCTCCACATCCTGATAGCCAAACGTTCAGGAAATACCTCCGCTTCACTTTCCAGGGCAGGCATTTTCAGTTCAGGGCATTTCTGCCTCTCATCAGCTCTGAGGGTGTTCACAAAGTGCCAGCGGTGGTGACCGCAGTGCTTCAAAGAAGGGGACACTGTGTTCCCATACATGGATGATTGCCTCTTCTTGGCCCAATTCAGGGAATGCCTTCAGAGTGCCATTCAGGATACTTGCACTCTCTTTCAGAGCCTGGGGATCACCATCAACTCAGCAAAGTCATCCCTGATCCCCTCACAGCTCCTGCCGTTCATAGGGGCCTTCCTAGACTTGGTCAAGGGAAGCATCTTTGTGCCGCAGGACAGGGCAGAACGCATTCGGGCTCTAGCCAGGCAGATCTGTTCCGCCTCTACCGTGCCAGCCAGACTTCTGCTCTGGTTGTTGGGTCACATGGCAGCGTCCATCATCACAGTCCCTTTCGCGAGACTTTGGATGAGGACAATCCAGTGGGACCAGAGATGGGATGACCTGAACCTGCCAGTCTCTGTCACAGAGCCAGTTTGCTCAGAACTACTCTGCTGGATGACGTCTCCTGCCCTGTGGGAAGGGACTCCCTTTCAGAGGGAAGTTCCCGACCAGGTCCTTACCATGGATACTTCAAATTTGGGATGGGGTGCGCACCTAGGCGTAACAAGACCCAGGGATCCTGGTCCTAGACCAAGGAGTCCCTTCATATCAACGTCCTAGAGGTGAGAGCTGTTCTCTACTCTCTGTGAGCCTTTGACACGGTGCTCAAGCCAGGACACCACCTCGTCTTAATGGACATTATGTTGGTGTTTTTTTTACCTCAACAAGCAGGGAGGCACACACTCGTATCCCCTGTGCAGGGAAGCTATGGAAGTGTGGGACTGGGCCATAGCCAGTCAGATAACTATCTCAGCGGTCCATGTCTCTGGTGTTGAAAACACACAAGCAAATGCTGTCAGCAGAACAAGGTCGAGGGTGCACGAATGGTTGGTTCTGCAATCAGTGGCAACGACCTATTCGCCAGGTGGGGGAATACCAGAATTGGACCTTTTCGTTTCTGCCACCAAAGCAAAACTTCCCAGATTTTGCTCTCTAGATTCCGAGCCTGGTGCTTTCTGGTAAGATGCTTTGTCCCTCTCCTGGAAGGGAAGGTTCCTTTACGCCTTTTCCACTCCTTCAGAGAGTTCTCCTCAAGGCGCAGATGGGACAACGATGGTCCTGATGGCCCCACTGTGGCCCCGTCAGATTTGGTTTCCACTATTGCAGCAATTGGCTGTGGAACTGCCAGTCTCACTTCCACTGAGCACTCACTCACTCTTTCAGGACAACAGGACCTTGGTTCATCCGAACTTGGGATTCCTGCATCTTCACGCATGGCTCCTGAAGACCTAGTCAAGCTTCGCTTTGGAGTTTCGGACAAGGTTGATGAAGTCCTGGCAGAGGCTAGAAAACCCTCCACAAGAGCTACATATGCCATGAAGTAGAAGAGGCTCTGTCTTTGGGATACTGCGCACCATCTGGATCCCCTGGCCTGTCCAGTTAACTTTGTTAGAATAGCTGTTATCCCTGTTGGGGACAGGGTTGAGTTACTCCTCCATAAAGGTACACCTGGCCGCCCTTTCTGCCTATCACACTCCTGTTCAGGGCAGAACGGTGGCTCAATTGGAGGTGATCTGCACCTTTCTCAGAGGTATACTACACATAAAGCCCCTATTCGGGATCCTGTTCCCCCTTGGGATCTTCTGTTTGTTTTGGAGAAGCTGACCTGTTTGAACCCACCGTGGATTGCGAGCTACATTTCCTTTCCTGGAAAATGTTTTTAGTTGCTGTTACTTCTGCTGGAAGAATTTCTGAGCTCCAAGCCCTGATGTGTAAGGAGCAGGGCTCGAAATAACCGGCTGTTCTCCTGTCCCGGACAGCCATTTTTCACACGGGACAGCCGTTTCCATCAGTTTGCCTGTCCCTTGGACAGGCAGTTCAGACTTAACACTGTCTGGCGCTAGGACACAGTGGGAAGACGTCCGCCCGCATTTCTATTGCCGCTGTGGCTGTGTGCTGGTTTGGTCAGGTGACTGCTCCTAGCGGATGTCACCTGACCTTCAGTAGTCTGATGTGGCAGCAAGTGGGAGCGGGAACAGGCGTGCAGTGCAGCAGCAGCAGTGAGTGAACTAGCGCTACTGTGCATGCCCATTGTCACTGAGCATGCGCGGTTGCTGTGCCCAAACTCGCTCGCTGCATTTCCTAGCTAGCACTTGACTGGTGAGGAGATTGTGAGGTCGTGAGGAGAGCTGGAGCAAATTCTTAACAGCCCTTTTCAGGGCTATCACATTTTGGGGCTGATTTTGTGTGACAAACTCCTGCTTCAACATTTTGTCAAATTGCAATATAAACAAGTTACAACACTAAGGGTCTGCTGCTGTGTGGGAGTTGGAGGGGAAGGGAGATAAACGTTGTGGAGGACAGAGGAGGGGGATATTTTTACAATTTGTGTGGATGGTACTTGGAGGAGGAGAGGGGAGAAAAACGAGGGGGGATTCTTTAGTTTGAACTGAAGCCACTGCCAGTCTCAGAATGAAAAAAAAAATACTTCTGCCTTGAGGGGTCTGTGCAGCTGAGCTCTGTGCTGTGTTGCAGTACATCACTCAGTCATCAAATAATCCACTGTATTTCTGTGCACTGCAGTCTGCAAAAAAAGTATAAGGGGAGGGAGGAAAATATTGGGGGGGGGGGGGGAGACAACCAGAAGCAAACAATTTAAAAAATACTAAGAGTAAAACTAGGGGTATTGTGGTGAGGTGAGAACTAAACGCTTGCCTAGAGTCTGTGTGTTGACTGAACTTCTGGTGGTGTGGGTAGTTGTCTGAGTTCAGGGGAGGGGAGAGGGAGTGAAAAAAAGAAAGCAGTCAGGCACTGTACACCTGAATAAAACTCTCTCAAAGCCAAAAGAGACCTTGTGATCTGCAAGTCTCATCTCTGACTCTGAATAAAAAAAATATATCTTGAGTGTGCGGAGAGGTGAAGGCAAGGCTGTATTAAAGCTTATAGTTCACTCAGCCTGTGTAAAGCCCTCCAGAGCTTGAACCTTGAAGATAGATACTGACGGACTGACTGTACTAACTTAAACTAGCCCCTGTCAGCCTGCTGTTGTGCTCTACCACTGGACTAACTGAATAAAAGTAAAATTGAGTGACTGTGACAAGAAGGCACTGTCAAAGGGAGAGGAGGGGGGTTGAATTGAGTCACGTGACCCAGATTAAAATATTAAACCAAACCAAAAAGTAACAACAATATCATAGCAGGCTGCTTGTGCGTGGGGAAAAAAAAAAGGATTGCAGGTGGGGGGACCGGTTAAAAAAAAATACCGAGTGAGTGTGAGTGATCAAGGCACTGTCAAAGGGAGAGGAGGGGATTAAATTACAAAACAGGTTGACAGCAGGATACCCCTCAGGTTTTAGTTGTGAAATCTGAGCGGGAGGAAAATATAAATATTAAACTCCTTTGTCCGGGGTTTTACAGGGAGGGAAAGAAAACTAAACAGACTGTTCACGTCTTCTGATATCTCTGATCATCACTTCACTGTAGTGTCCACTGTCTTCCAGAGTGCTTACTGTACTTTAAATTTGTACTGGCTAAGTAAACCAAAAGGGGAAAAAAATGTCTTTGTTAAAGTTTGGCTTTAAAAAAATTACATGAAAGCCTTCAGTTTCAAGCCAAGAGGGAGGAGAAAGCCCGGGTTCTTCTATGTGTACTGCTTCTCCATTACTGATAGACTCAGTAGCACCAACTACTCACCCCACCATTGTGGCCACAGATGTGACAACTTGTAGTGCCACTGCCAGTGCTGATATGCCAGCAACTCTGACTACTGTTGAAAGTGGAACAAAAAGAAAAAGGGGGTTCCAGGAGACCTGGAAGAAAAATATGGAGTGGTTACTATATGAGCCTGATGTGGGCATGACCTGCTCATACTGCAAAAAATACTTAAGGGAGACAAACACTTTCATGAGTGGCTGTAAGAGCATGAGACTTGAAAATGTACGAGCTCATGAACTCTCCAAACCTCATAAATTAGCCAGTGAAAAAAAATATTGTGTCTAACACTGAACCTTCCAACTTAGCAATAGAACGAGGAATAATACAAATGGAAAAAAATGAGGCGAGACAAGTAGAATATTTGTTTAGAACAACTCTTTATTTGATTAATTCAGAACGCCCATTCACAGATTTCCCTGGCATCTTAGAATTACAACATGTAAATGGTACAAATGTCGGAGTCAGTTATAGAAGTGACAGACAGCAACGTTCACACATTTTATTTCAGAATCAATAAGGATAAAAGATGCAAAACTGGTTAATAGTAACACTTTTATCTCTGTCTTATGTAACTCGAGCACTGATGCCTCAGTAATAGAAGAGGAGGCAGTCTATATTAGGACAGTGGAAAATTTCCGTCCAGTTAACACATTTGTTTCCCTTCAGCCAGTCTCTATTCCAAATGGTGAAAGCATTTATAACTCAGTAGGTGATGCCTTAGAATTCACCTTGGACTGTAAAGACTGGAAAGAAAAAATTGTTGCCTTTGGATCTGATGGGGCACCTGTCATGTTGGATAAAGTGACTGGGGTGTTTGGCAGGATTTTGAAAGACGTACCTCATTTGTTAGGGATTCAGTGCAGTGCCCACAAGTTGGAGCTAGCTATAAAGCAATCAGCAACATCTATTCCATGCATGAAAACAACAGATGAAGTCTTAATGGGTATCTATAAAATATACCATAAGTCTCCCAAAACTGGGCGGTCTCAAAGAGTTAGCCAGTAATATGAGGTACACCATTCACAAACCAGTTAATGTGTCCAGGGACCGATGGGTTGCACACAGAGAAAAGGCTCTGTCTGTTATTCTGTCCAGCTACAAGGCCTTAGTTGTACATTTACAGCACATTGCTTCCACACCAGGGCAAACAAAAGATCAGGCAAGTGGGTTGTTCAAAACAATAAGTACTGTGAGATTTGTCCTCTTTTCTCAGTTTCTGGCTGAATACCTTTCTGTCATGATGGCCTTCAGTCTAACTCTACAGAGACAGCTCAACTGTAGAAACAATAGTCAGTAAGGTTGAAAGCGCAGTTCTCTGGCTAGAGAACTACCCTGTGCAGGATAAACTTGACAAAGTCTGAAGAATTGCTCTTGCTCCCTGACTCTGACACAGCTGACAGTGACACTAGCACAAGTCGACTGACAGGCTCAGCCAGTACTCGGGTTCAGTACCGTGGATCTGATATCTTCCTTAACTTAGAAAGGGGATATTCTATAGATAGAACCAAACAGGCAGTGTTGCGTGATGTTACAAGCCTTCTTTCGTCAACAATTGAAAGTATTAACTCACGATTTTCCAATTTTAAAACGGACAAAGTCCTACGGTCATTCAGTATATTTAACCCATTACAGTTACCAGATAGTGACCACCAGCTAGCCCTTTATGGCAATGAGGAAGTCAGAACCCTCACAGAGCACTACAGTGACCTACTGAAGAAACACAATCATAATGTAAACTTGATTGAAGCGCAATGGTTAGAGCTTAAACCACTTATGAAAAAATCACTGAATGAGCTGTCTCCGAAATTTCACTATTTGGATTTCTGGCAAAAAATTCTCCATAATGATGCACATGAACAGCGATTCCCTGATATTCTGGTCTTAGTCACAATAGCTCTACAGTCAACCCAAACTGCAGTAGTTGAGAGAGGATTCAGCTTGATGGGCAGAGTGAAGTCTGACTGGCGGTCCTGTCTGTCTCCTGTGACTACATCTGAACTAATGCGTGTCAAGCTGTCAGATGCTAGCGTTGCTACATTTGACCTGCAGGGTGCCATAACACTATGGTTCAAATCTGGAAAACAAAAGAGAAGACCTCATGTGAGACCATATGGCTGCAGACTAGATTCAAGTTCTGATTCAGAAATAGACTAGACTGTCAGTGTTTTACCTTAAAAAATACCCCCCCCCCCAAAAAAAAAGCAACAGCTTTCTCTGTTTCCACTTTACAGTCCATTTTATGTTTTAAGTTTAAAATTCACCTCACAAAAATGTGGACAGGTAAAACTTTGTCCGGACAGGCAACATTTACATTCCACCTGTCCCTCGGACAGGCATCTCAAAAAAATTATTTCTAGCCCTGGTAAGGAGCCTTATTTAGTGTTCCAGAAAGGCAGGGTAGCTTTGCGTACCAATTCTAAGTTTCTTACAAATGTTGTTCAAAAATTACATTGAACCAAGATGTCCAACTACCCGTCTGCTACCCTAACCACTCCACTTGGGGAGAGGTTCTTCTCCGTACCCTGGATGTTCATCGCACGTTGTGATATTATTTATCCAGAACCAGGCAGATCAGAAAATCTGACAAGTTGTTTGAATCCTTTGCTTCTCGGTGTTTGGGTTGCCCTGTATCATAGTAGACACTCTCCAGGTGGCTGGTGCATTGCATCACTCTCTGTTACTAGAAGAATGAGAAACCCCTGTTGGGTCCGGTAAGGGGTCATTCCACGAGAAGTGTTGCTGTCTCTTTCGCAGCCCTCAAAAGGTCTCTGCTTCGGATATTTGTACAGCAGCCACATGGCACACGATCCACACCTTCATCAGACACTACAGTCTGGACATTGCCTCAGGATGCAGAGCCGGCTTCGGTCTGGCAGTCCTGCATGGTCTAATCTTTTAAGGGCTCTCTTCCTTCCCCTTTTCCTCTCCTACCACCCAAGGAGTTATCTTCAGCTTATACTGCTTGGGAATCAGTCCTATATGTGTTACCTGCTGCAAGAGCTACCTCTCGAAGTAAGAAAGTACAGTAACATAAGAACTTACCATAACAGTAGATCTTCGAGAGAAGCTGTTGCAGCAGGTATACTTCCCACCTTCCTTCCCCCTTGAGGTCTCCCGCTGCATGTGGCTAGCGCCATACTGCCTGTCTGCTGGACGAGAAATTTGCCTTTCGTTTTCTTGGATGGTTTTCAGGTGATTCAACTGCCAGTGTCTTTGGCGGTGCAAGAACTGAGGCACGCTGGGGACCGCCCGCCTCTTCCATACCACGTGGGATGTTGGGGCGGGCAGAGCGTTTTTTGGGGGCGGTCCCGCTGGGGTACTGCTGGAAAGAAGTTTGCCGTGGGGTCCTGTCGCTGGCTGGCTACAGTCCTACATATGTTACCTGCTGCAAGATATACTGTTACGGTAAGTTCTTACGTAACTGTACTGTACAGGTGATTAACCTGTTTTTGGTGTGGTGGTCATTCATGCAAAAGCAGACCCTCTCCCCTCAGGGGCTGCCTCTCGCATCCCCCGCTGCCCTCCCCAGGACCCCCAGCCCCAGAATCCAGATCGGGCTGATCCGAGCGAACCCCACATGTCGGGGTCCTCGGAGCTCAACCTGATGTCGGTTCATGATTTAGAAGGGTCGATCGCTGGCCTCCGGCATTGGTTCCAGATAGTGATACTACTGAGGATGACATTCATTTTTTGGGGTCTTCCTCCTCTCCTGGTGAGTCTTCGGAGGGGATGACCTGGCTAAGGAGGTGCCAGAATCCCTCCATGATGATCCATCCTTCATGGATGCCATCTGCCACATCCAGTCCATTATGGGTTGAGAGACCAAGGGGCAGGACCCGGAGAGTCGCCGTATGGCCATCTGTCTCTGACAGCGGGATGCCCTCCTTATGAGGGTACCCCCTTTGATTGACTCCTATGAGTATGTCACTAGGGTGGCCTGGAATCGCCCTTCTACCACCCCTTCTTTGCCTAAAAAGGCAGATTGCCTTTACCATGCCATGGCTGGCAAGCCCTTCCTGGGGAGCCACAATAAGGTGGATTCAGTGGTAATTAATGTGGTGTATTATTTTTTATTTTAGTCTTTGGTAACCGGGTAAGGCTTACTAGGCACAAGTGCCTGCTTTCAGGGGCGACTTGGGAGCACTGGGCAGTTAAGTGACTTGCTCAGAGTCACACAGTATGCAAGTGGAGTTTATGAGAATCAAACTCGGGTCTAATCTGCTGGATGTACCAAGCTCCTTAACACCTCATTCCTCTAAACTCTAGGCTATACTGCCAGCCTGTGTGACCAGTGTATGACCATACTAAGAAGCCCAAGCACCTCAGTACCCTTCCCCTGGACCGGGAGTCCAGGCAGCTGGATCACCTCGGCAGACGTGTTTTTGCCTCCACCACTCTGGCTATCCGGGCCATAAATTATTTGGGCCACATGGTCCAGTACCAAACATTTCTTCGAGACCAAGCCAGGGACCTGGTACAGACTCTACCAGAGGATCCCACTAAGATGCAGCTTGCCCAGTTTTTGAAGTCTGGCTTGGACGTTGGCAATCATGTCCTTCGGGCAGCTTATGATGCTGTAGATGCCTATGAGCATGGGGGCTTTGCCTCAGATGTGCAGGCCAGCATTTTGGATACCCCCTTCCATGGACTGGTCCTTTTTGGGGTGGATGTCCTGGACATAATTTCTATCCTGCAGAAGTCTGAGCAGGCCCTCAAGTTAGTCCATTTGCTCCATCACACCCAACCTAGAGCAAGCCAATGTCAGTACTTTCGCAGGTCCTCCCACAAGCAGTCTCTGAACCAGCCTGCCAAGGATCAGCACAAGCATAAAGCTCCAGCGGTCCTTACTGCCACCGCCACCAGGGCCCCCGTTCCCCCCTTGTCTGTGCTTGCCCCTGCCTCCTGACTTCTTAACCCCACCGGCTGAGGATCCAAGGGAGATGTTCAGGGGTTGGTTCACCCTCCACTAGAGGGGTGGCAGGGGGTGACCACAGACAGTTGGGTGCTTTCTCTCTCCTAAGATGGTCTCCGGGCTTCCCTACTCATGGGCGGTACCTCCTGATATTGATAGGAAGGCAGGAATCAGACCTCTGCAGCAGAAGACATCCAGCCCTCCACTTCCTGTCTCCCTCAGTTTACTTCCTGCCTTCAGTCTGGCAGGTACCCTGCAAGCAGAGCTCTGTCCACATGGCAGAGCTGAAGACAGTAGACTGTAAGTTGATAAGTTTCATTTATCTTTGGATTCAGAGGAATAATAGCTATGTTTCAGCGCGCTTCTGTATGGGTTCCAGTCTTAGCCTTGCAAGCTGCACAGACTGGCCCCATTTCACTGCTGTGTTTTTTCCCGTGATTTTGGACTGGGCCATCTACACCAACTCTGCAGTGCATTAGGACAGGAATCCAGGAGCATGAACCTCTCCTAGTACTGTATTCGGCGATTGGGGGCTCAAAAACAGCACCGAAGTGCTTAACCAGGACGCGTCCTCTCACTGAGGGCAGCCCCGAGTGTTTCCTGTTGATGGCTGGTGCTTCGGTCTCCTCAGCCACTCATCGATGGTGGCCTGCTCCGCTAATACAGCTGCTCGTCTGTTCACTGTTTCTCTCGTCAATGAGTGCAGCAGTGCAGGAGGAGTGCTATTTGGACGTCTCACCTGAGGGCAGACCTTGCGACCAGGAGGCAGTAAAAACAACAACACCGAGGTGCTTATTCACAATGTTCTCTTGCCTTGACAACGGCAGTCCCTGGGTGTTTTCTGTCGACATTGGCCATTCTGATCTCTTCAGCTGCTCGTTGGATGATGGGCCTGCCCTGCTCACACAGCCGCTTGTCGACAAGCACTGCAATGCATTAAGAGCACTACTTGGAATCAGTGGCTCAACGTTGGGCAGGCTCCCCCCCCTTGAGAACAACATCAAGGGACAACATGGATTTCAGTCATTAAAAGTCAAATGTTTACTGCAAACCAAAGAAAAGGGATCTCAGTATTTTGCCCTTAAAAGGCCAGCAGTGATTCAGGCAACTTCAACAGCATAGCCAGGAAACCTTCAGGGAGAGGGGGTACACTGTAAAAAAAAAAAAAAAAAAAAAAGAGTAGTAGGACTATTTGGAGCATGGCCTCAGACAAACCTTCCAGGGGTGCACAGGGGGATTCATCCCCACTTCTAATTGCTTTCGCTGGGTCTAATTTGTGAGAAGGCAGCATCTACGAATGTCAAGGACTCAAAGGAGGCAGCCCCTTCCTCGACTCGGACCGATAGCCAGCAGCATCCACCAGATAAAAGAGAGCAGTGGCCACGAGGAGACCTAGCAGTCCACAGGCCCATCTCTGGTCCCAGATCTCATTGAGGGGTAAAATAGGGCCTCTGCTCTGGACCCTGCATACTTCACATGCACCTCAGGTCACCATATAGGAGACCTCACAAGAAGGCATGAGAAGGAGGACCCCATCCTCATCTGAAGAGGAGCAGTTGTCCTCACATCACTATGGTGTCAAAGTAGATCTAGGGGCACTAATGAGGGAGAGTGTCGCAGGGAGCGTTCCCTGGGCTCCTTAGACTCCAGTTCGTCTCCCCCAGAGAGGGAGGGAGCTAGGAGGCTCATCATCAGACTCAAACGACTCATTGTCCAGAATTTCTGACCTGGAGGGCCTAGTCTTTTTCATAACCCAGGTCATAGTCGAGATTTACCTCAGATCTTCCCCGGGGCTCTCACCCAGCCGAAACAGGCTTTCGCCTGGCAGCTGCCACAAAATCGGCCACAGCCTCCCTCTTCTTTCAGACATAGAGGACTTGTGATAAGAAAAACATCAAGGTCCAGAATGCACCTATCCAGTGGCCCGGCAGATCTCTAAGCTTCTCAAGTTTGTCAGGAAGCAATCTGAAAAGTGGTTAGACTGCCCCACAGTTGATTCACCTGAGCAAGAAGATGGTCATTTGTGCCAAAGGAGGGGCGTCTCTCAGGGACCCAAGGGATAGGAAAGTGGATGCCTTCCAAGCTTCCACTATGTCTCAAGGCGGCATTCGCCAATCTTTTTTCAGCCAGAACCGCTCTGTCCGGGGCCCCGGATTTGGCCTTTTCAATTCACTGTGGACCCAGAGAAGAACATTCCTATTTTTCATCAGCTGCAGTTAATGGATTTGGCTTAGTATTATACAGTAGACATATAGGAGGAGGCGGTTAGGTGCGCTGCTCGGACCATGCTTTATCAAACCTTGGCTTGCTGCAACCTCCGGCTTTGGGCCTGGCAAGCAGTGGCCTCTGCGAAGAGCCAGTTGGTTAACGCACCCTGTAAAGGTATTCTCCTGTTGGTTCAGCCCTGAAGGAGGCAGTGAAGGAATCCTTGGAGATGGCAAAGGTGCACATGCCACTATCAAGAGGCACTGGCTAATCTTGGTCCTCAGGCACCAGACGCATTTTCCATTACCAAGGTTACAATGAGGGTCAAAACACTAGCTACTTATGGAAAGAACATGCTATCTGGGCCCATCCTCGAGTAGGGGCAGACATTTAAAAATGTGTTTGAGGAAGGGGTCCAAACCAAGTTGGTCAGAAGGGTCCTAGACATTATCAGCAAGAGTTACCTAATACAAGCCCCTACTACCTCATGTGATGCCCTCCCCTATCTGTGGCAGGCCATCTAAAAGACGGATGATGATACCAGCCATGACAGACCTTTGGCAAGCAGAGGCTAATTTTCCCCACAGAGATCAGTTGGGGAGGTGTCCCCCTATTCTCCATCATGCCAAATTGCACAGGGGGATTCAGGCCAGTCCTGGACCTCAAATTCCTGAATAGTTTTGTCCGAAGCAGACCCTTTAAGGTGGAAACCTTGTCATCAATCATCAGGGAGTTGCAAAAAGGGGATTTTTCAGCATCCTTTGACCTGCAAGATGCCTATTCGCATATTCCCATTCAGGAACTACACAGGCACTATCTCCTGTTCAAAGTGGGGGAGCAGTACTTCCAGTTTCAAACTCTGCCATTCGGGTTTTCCTCAGACCCATGAAAATTATTAAAGGTGCTAGTAGCAGTCATAGTCCACATAGATACCCCACAGCCCAACCAAGTAGTACAAGTAGTGGCGGAGGTAGTCTGGTGCCATTCGGCATACGTATTCTCATCAACTGGAGAAAGAGTTCCCTAACTCGGTGGCAGACATCATAACACAAGCCAGCAAGGTCTTTTCCCAAGAAACTAAATTTTTCGGGATCTGCTAAAGCTCATCAAGGAGTTTCACATGGCCCCTCAGCTGCCTGCTTATTTTTTCATGCAGCTGAATGGGACAAGAGTAATCCCTCCCTCCAGCGAGGGTCTGAGAGGACAGAGGTCATGAAGGGTCGCAAGTTGGGCCATCCGCACCCAATCCAAATCACGACCAGTGCAAACCTCAGGAGCTGGGGGGCTCACCTGCATCAGCTGTCAGCACAAGGCAGGTGGTCGCTGTTAGAAACAAGGTACAGCATAAACGTTCTCGAGATGAGAGCAGTATGCCTTGCCCTGAGGCCTCTGAACAGCAATTCCTCAATTAGGATGGACTGATTCCGGGTCTGGTATGACTTCCTGTCTGTTGATTGCCCGATAATGTACATCCCGCCTGCAAGTTCCCGCAAACTAATTTCCCGGTCGGTAGCATTTGCCGACAGAATCTCTTCTCGACCAACACCAGGGGCAGCACCTAACTGTACTGGTCGTAACAATAATAATTTTGACCACAATCTAAAATGGGCAAGCTGAGAACGTGCACCAAAAATTAAAACACAAAAGGCAGTATACATAACACTGCCCAAATCTTCCAAAATAAAATATAATAAAATATCTCCGCTAATCCGCTCTGCCAGAACACCGGCCAGTAAGTTTTCACTGCAGTCATCGAAATATTGGCACATTAACCTCTGAATTGATACAGGGAATAGAGTGTTTCTATACCTTTATGTAACTAGAAACTTACAAGATACTATTAGATTTTATTTTTGTGTGAGTATCCAGTATGTCCTGTTTAAAACCAAAGTGCCTATGATGTCCAGTTTTATTTAAACAGGAGTCATTAGCCGTTTCTAGCACGAATATCAGATCAGCCTTAATGCAGCTGCCCCTCGTGGGGCGCCCCCAAGAATACTGACTCCTTACGGGCTTCTCCACTGAATAGGACTCTGAGCTTCCAGGAGCAATGTGCAGGGTAGAAAAAGATTGTCCTGAAAAAACAGCAGCACAGGAAAGACCGGAAAAGTGCCGAAGTAGGAAAAACCCTTCCAGGTTTATATAATACGAAACGAAGAAATAACTGCAGTTTACACAGGCAACGGTGGCATACCTGTTATAAACTTGGGGTAAGCTTTTCGGCACTCCTGCTTCTTCTCTTCTTCCTCAAGGGAATAGAGTACAGCTGCCTCCGTCTCCATCCCCTTTCAACAGGAGAGTACTCCAGTATTTTATAGAATCATAGGCAATATTGGGAACAATATTCTATAGGATAAGCTTGCTGCTTAAGTCACACTGAAAGGGGATGTTGCAAAAATAAAATTGAAACGTGTGTCAGTCTTTACTGAGTATTAAAAGCAGTAATTGTATGTCATTGGTATACCAGTGACCTTTACAGCGATTTGTTGAGGGACAGTGAGGCACTGATTGTAATCTATTAATGTTGCATTCCCCAACCCTACCCTGATTTGCTTGCCTCACACTCTGCAGCTAAGGCTGAGGTGGTAATTTGTGAAGTGATTCCTTCTCAGCGAGGACAGGATAAAATTGCAACCGGAGGCTACCTATATGTAAAAGAAAGATGTCATGAGGACTTACATTACTGGTGCTGCCAGAGTAGAAAAAGCTTGAATTGTGATGGACGTGCATCGACAGTCCTTGTTGGGGGGCAGCATCACCTCAGGAAACGCAGAGAGCATAACCACTCACCTGAGGCAAGCGATGCACCTGTCGCTGTTGCTTTGGCAGCGTTGAAAGCGAGTGCTATGACACTTACTGCAACTCCCGCCCAGTTAATCCAAACACAAGTTGCACATCTCTCCGCGGAGTTGAAGCAAAGCCTGCCGAATAAGCAAGCTCTTCAACAAATTGAGTCAGACGGCATAACGCACCACCAGAGCCCCAAACTTTAGATGCCATTGACATACCACATAGCTTAAGAACAGTAAATGGATCTACTTATTTAGCGAAGGAGTGATCTGTTGGTGAGGATAAACTTCTAATATTCACCACTAAAACAAATCTAGAACATTTATCAGTGGCTCCGTTCTGGATTATGGATGGCACATTTAAAACTCTGCCTCCATTATTCGGGCAGCTGTATTCGATACACGGCCCTGTGGGTACTGCATTCAATTCAGGAATGTCCCTCTACTGTACTGCCTAATGTCCAGCAAATCACAGGGATGCTATCTAAGGCTCTTTCAGGACTTAAATGATTTGGCAGATTATGATAACTTGCATTTGGACCCCAAAATCATTGTAACTGATTTTGAACAGGCGGCTATAAATGCCTGTAAAATTGAATACCCAAATGCACAGAGCAAAGGTTATCTGTTTCACCTTGGCCAAATTGTGTGGAGAAAAATACAAAGTGTAGGGCTAGCAACACAATATGGTCAGGATATGGATTTCAGCTTAAAACTTAGGCACATAGTTGCACTCTCATTCTTGCAACCTGATGAAATTGAGCAAGCTTTTGCAGAGCTCAAGGAGGAGATGCCACAGTCCTGTGCTCCAATTATGGAGTGGTTAGAGGAGAACTACCTGTTAGGGCGAGTAAGGAGACGAATGAGAAATAATACAGTGGTTCGAAGCCCACCACTGTTTCCCCCAGAATTCTGGTCCGTGAATGCGCAAATGGAGCTTGGATACCCATGCACTCAGAACAGCGTTGAGGCTTGGCACAGGAGATTGGGGACGCTCGTTAGCTCCTCACATGTGGGCATCTTTAGATTTGTCTCTGAACTACACAAGGAGCAATGCCTCACCAAAACATTGATTGAGAAAATTAATCGTGGCCTCCTTAAATCTCCACTAAAGAAACGCTACGCTAAGAGAGAAGAGAAGATGAGGAACATCACTACAGACAGAGCTGCTCGTTCAGCAGTGCAGTATTTACGCGGAATAGCTCACAAGCTGCGATTGTGAAAATGCATTGAGACTATGAGATTTTAAAATGTTTTTATTATTAACATGAACGGATTAAAGTTGAACAAGCAAGAACAGGTAAGAAAAATCAAATGTACTTGTTTTAAAATAGTGTGTTCTGTCATCTGCATCGCATGTTTTAAAGAAGTGTGTTGACACATCAGCATCGTATGTTTTAAATACGTGTGGTCATTCATATGCATCATTATGGTGTTATTTTTAAGGTTCTGATTGTTGCTGGTGCCCCTGAGTAGTATTTGTTTCTTCCGTAGTGGGTTCTCTGGAATTTCGGCATTAATGCCTTTGTCTATTTTTCTGACGCATCTGGGTTTAATACTAGTCCTTTTTCTTTTATTACTTTCAGTCTCAGTGCAACTCCCGCCCAGTTAATCAGGTGTTTGCCTATCTGTATCTGGCTGGTCAGGCTGAACACTGTTTAGTTCTGTAGTGGCTGATGTCGTATGTGTTAAGTATGTGTGATGACACTGCAATGTCTGTAAATGGTGCTGTGGGATATAATTTTTCGGTAAATGAACACGGTCGGGAAATTGAATTCGGGAAGATCATTGTCAGCAAGTTGACGTTTGGGCAGTAGTACGGATCCCCTGATTCCACTTAACAATCTGACAACATTGGCATACATGAACTATCAGGGAGGCACAAGAAGCTCAAAAATGCTAAGGGAGTCCCTTCTTCTCTTCAGTGGGCTGAGCACCACTGAGCAATGTATATTCCTGGACAGGAAAGTGTCACAGCAGACTGGCTCAGTCGCAAGGTTGTTCTACCAGGGGAATGGGAGCTGAAGAACAGTGCCATCCACATCCTAACCAAACAGTAGGGCAATCCTCAGACAGATCTTTTCGCCTGCGGGCTGAATTCCAAGGTAAAGCAATTCTGCTCCCTGGCCAGGGATGAACCAATGGTGGCTCAGGACGCCTTTTGCCCAAACTGGGATCAGTTCGATCTCCTTCATGTCTTCCTCCAATACCACTTCTATCAAGAGTCCTCCACCAATTGGCTCTGGACAGGGCAGTCATGATTCTAGTCTGTTCCTTATGGCCCTTCTGCCCATGGTTCCTGATTATCATTCATCTGTCGAGGCGACCACTTCTAATCTTCAAGTGCAGCCTGGACCTCCTCCATCAAGGTCCGGTTCTGCATCCCAGTTTGAACAACTTGTCTCTGTAGTCTTGGAGATTGAGCAGGAAAACTTGCAAGGAGCTAGGCTACACAGCTTCTGTTGTTATTGAAATGATGGGGAACTCATGTCTCTCTTCTTCTACTAAAGTGTATTATAGAATTTGAAGGAAATTATGGTTCTGGCTTCATACCAAACACATACAGATCTATTCAATATAATCGCCTGTACTACTGCAGTCCCCTTTAAGATGGGTGGACAAAGGACTGCAGCCAGCCACCTTACAAGTTCAGGTTTCCATGCTGGGGGCACTCTTGGTGATTGATTCAGGGGAATTGCTGGGCCCTCATACCCATGTCTGGAGGTTTCTAAAGACAGCAACAGTAAAATACCCTCCAGTCAAGCCAACAGTACCCCCCTCGGAGTCTTAATCTGGTTCTCGAGGCTGTGACCAAGGCTCCTTCAGAGCCTGTCAAAGAGACATCCCTCATGCATCTCAAAATGAAGGTCATCTTTTTCTCGTAGCTATTACGTCAGCCAGGAGAATCAGCGAACTACAAGCATTGTTCACCCAGGAGCCGTACACTGTCTTTTGTCAGGCTCTGCAGTACTCCGAACAGATCCAGGTTGTTTACCAAAAGTTATGTCTCCCTTCCATTACAGCCAAGGGCTCTTTCTTGCTCCTTTCTGCCCACTCCCCAAAAGCAATAAGAAAAGGGAATTTCATCCACTAGACCCAAGAAGAGTGATGAAAATGTATATTTAGAGAATGGAAGCAATTCACAAAACTTCAAGTTGGTTAATTTGTACTACGGGCAAAAATTATGGGTAATAAAGGTTCAAGAGGCTCTATAGCCAGACAGATTCTGTCCACTATCTCCATGACTTATGATCAGACTGTAATAACTTTGCCTGGCCCAGTGAGAGCCCATTCCACCAGGGCTATTGCCCCTTCGTGGGCGTGCTTCAGAGAAGCATCTCCAGCAGACTTATGCATAGCAGCCACTTAGTTATCCAGTCACACATTTACAAAATTTTATAAGCTGGATATGATGTCCTTGGCAGAGACATTCTTTGTCCGCCGAGTGCTTCAGGCGGTGGGGGACCATTAAGGGCACTTGACATTCTTCCCGGCCGGGACATCTGGCGATGTACTGCTTTTGTATCTCTCATGAGTAAGGAAGCCTGGAGTCCAGCTTAAGAGAGAGAAATCTAAATCTAAATACCTGTATATTTTTTTTTCTGGCGACTGGTCTCCGGGCTTCGGATTTCCTCCCAGAATGTGGATAGTTGGCTGGCCTCACGGCCATGTATGCCTTAAAATTCTTGTTTTTTGTTTCCAAGTTCTTGTAGTATTGCCACATTTCGACTGCTTTAGGAAGAACTGAGGGAGACAGGAAGTGGAGGGCTGGATGTCTCCTGCTGCAGGGATCTTACTCCTGCCTTCATATCAGCATCAGGAGGTACAGCCCATGAGTAAGGAAGCCTGGAGACCAGCTATCGGGGAAAGAAAGTTTACAGGTATTTAAATTTCGATTTAGATCATAGAACATGGTTACACTCTGGAGTTCCTTGACTGGCCACCAGAAAAACATTCTGTTCACCCCACACCCCAACTCACACACACACCCTTCTCTGGTTCGGGAGGATATTCAGAAGGCTGTTCTTCAAAAAAAAAAAAAAGTCATAGAGCACATCCTTCAGGCTCTATGGGGAAGGGGGTTTTACTCCCACTTCTTCCTTGTCCCCAAAAGACCAGGGATCTCCGGCTCATCCTGGATCTGCACCATCTGAATCTACATGGAGTACAAATGCTTCAGGATGGTCACCCTCTAGAGGCAGCTACTCCTTTTGCACCAGGGGAACTGGCTCTGCTCTCTGGACGTGCAGGGTGCTTACCTGCACATTCAAGTTTTTCCTGCCCATCGTTGCTTCCTCTGCTTCCACCTTCAGGGGCCCATTTCAATCCTGGGCCCCACTTTTGGCCCCTAGTATTTTACAAATGCCTGGCAGTGGTGGCAGCCACTTTGTGGAGGCAGGGCTTCTGTGTGTTCCCCTACCTGGACGACTGGCTGCTAACAGCTCCCTCCAGGGACCGCTTAGTTCTGACCCTGGAATACACCTTCCATGTCTTCCAGGCCCTGGGGATCACTGCAGATCTGCTGAAGTCCTGCCTCTCAACTTGGCAGTGCCTTCAACACATAGGGGTGGTCCTGGACACCAGCTAGGGCAGGGCTTTTTTGCCCAAGGACAGGGCAGAACGACTGAAGGAACAGGCCCTTCTGGTTTCTTCCAGCTGGCAGCTCCCTGTCAGGGTTTTCCTGTGTGTTCTTGGCCACATGGCAGCAGCAGTTGCCACGGTTTCCATGGCCTGCCTGCATATGCAGGTTCCTCAGTGGAACTTGAGGGTCCAGTGGGACCAATGCACACACGACCTGGACCAGTTGGTCCTGGTATCCAACCCGGTCTGGAGGATTCTCTTGTGTTGGCTGGATTCGACCAGCCTCTGGCAGGGGGCTTTTCAGCTTTTGACCCCCCTCTGCAGATTATCACAACAGAGTTATCTGGCCTGGGATGGGGTGCTCATCTGGATGGATGTAGAGTAGGGTCTTCCTGTCAACATCCTGGAGGTTCTTTAGGCTATACAGACCTTTCAGACTCATCTCCTCCCTGGTCAGCTGCTGTTGTAGATGGACAACATGTGTGTGGTGTACTACATCAACAAATTGGGGGTGGGGGGACATTCTTACCCACTGTGGCGGGAGGTGATGAGAGGCTGGTATTGGGCCATCGAACACAGTCTGGAGCTCTCGGCCGTTCATGTTCCAGGCATTCAAAACGTCTTGGCGGACAGTCTCAGCCGCTCCAGGTTGTGAACTCATGAGTGGGAGCTTCTGACCTCAGTGGTCGAAGATCTCTTTGACAGGTAGGGCTGTCCAGAGTTGGAGCTCTTTGTGTCCCCAAACAACACAAAACTGACACTTTTTTGCTCACTCAGTCCTGGGCCTGGAGTTTTCTGGCGAGATGCATTGTCCCTCTCCTGGAAAGGGAGATTTCTGTATGCCTTTCCTCCCTTCCTGCTCCTGCAGAGGGTTCTGCTCAAGCTCCATTTGGAAGGGGCGGAGATGATCCTCCTAGCTCCCTTATGGCCACACTAGATTTGGTTCCCCTTGCTGCAGCAGCTGGTAGTAGAACCTTTGGTGCCCTTGCCGCTGTGCACCGGCTTGCTCTCCCAGGATAGGACACCATGGTCCATGTGGACCTGAAGGCTCTGCATCTGCATGCATGTCTCCTGCGGACCTAGCTGGTGCCCGCTTTGGGGTATCCCCTAAGGTCACATATGTTCTGGTGGCTGCCAGGAAACCTTCCACTAGGGCCACTTATGCTGTGAAATGGAAGTGCTTCTTCATTTGGGCCACTGCTTGCCATTTGGATCCTTTTCACCTGCTTGGTGAATCAGGTGTTGGAGTGCCTCCTTTCCCTTTTGG
Organism: Neoceratodus forsteri; assembly: GCA_016271365.2. NCBI lineage: Eukaryota > Metazoa > Chordata > Ceratodontiformes > Ceratodontidae > Neoceratodus > Neoceratodus forsteri. The sequence goes on from CM057456.1 coordinate 1,732,410,444, forward strand.
ATTTAGGCCTGGGGTACTCCTCCCTTAAGGTGCACCATTTCTCCATCTCTGCGTACCATGCACCTATTGAGGGTAAAGCTGTCGCCCAGCTTGAGGTATACTGCACATTTCTGTGAGCATTTTGCATCTGAAACCTCCCATTTGGGACCCATTCCTTCCATGGGACCTCAACTTTATGTTGGAGAAACTAGGATCACGGATATAGAAGACCATATCTCCGGTAATCAAGTTCCAGCTAAAATACTGATTGGTAATTCAAAATCTCTGATGAACAGACTATCCTCGACTCTCTCAACAACCACTTTACCACTGCAGGGCTTGTCTTCAATTCCTCTCCCGTCAATACGCTCCGCTCGCAACTTGGAGAGGAGACTCAAAAAAACAAATCATACCATCAGCCCAACATTCTCCCTACAGGCCACATCGCTGAAAGAAGTCTAAGATCTCCTGCTACAGTTAGACACTAGGAAAAACACCAGAGCTGACCACATAGGCCCTTGCTTCTTAAGGGTTGGCTACTGGGTACTCGCAGTTCCAATTACGCATCTGTTTAATTTATCCCTGTCCCAAGGTGTCCTTCCACCCATTTGGAAAACTGCACATGTTCCTCTGTTTAAGTCAGGTGACCCCAGTGACCTTAATAATTATAGGTCGATCTCCTTACTGCCAATCCTGTCAAAGATGCTGGAGAAAATTGTAAGCACTCTGCTATGAAACTGCCTTGAAGCAGCTAAACTACTCAACCCGTTACACTCAAGTTTTAGAGCACAGTATAGCAACAATTTCAGCCTTAGCAAAGGTGACTACCGACTGGCAACATGAACTGGATAACAAAAACTATGTCTGTGCAGTATTTTTGGACCTTTTTTTTTTTTGGAACTCTGTTTTGTACTCCATACTCACGGGGAACTCTCTCAGGCATCCACCTACCTCATTGCTCTACCTCCGTGCCTGAAACTCACCAGCCCGGTGATCCCCTTGATTCTCAGCCCCCTGAGGTACGGCCGCCCTTTCCTCCCAGGGCGCTTTATCCACAATTTGGCAGGCCAGGCTGGACTTGGCTCAGGGGTAGATAGAGTCCAGCAGGTGGAGTGTGGCGGTGAGTGGTGGTGCCATCACCTATCCCCGTGGATGGGGATTTTTTCAACTTTTTGCTGCCCTTGGGGAGGCGACGTGCAATGACGTCTGCGCACGGCTGCCCTGCTGACATCTGCTGCACTCCCGCTCCTTTACGACTCGAGCTGGTGATCCTGTAATACCCCCAATCTCCATTGGGGGTCACTAGGATACCGAGCTGCCCCTGGGACCCTCCCCAGGGAGAGGAGAGCAGTCCTCCAGATGCTCGATCCTCTCCCTCCCCTGCCAATCTCCGGCTCCCTGAGCTTGTTTCCGAAACCGGGTTGCCAGTGTGGCACAAGGTGTGGTGTCCAGTGCCTCAACCCTCAGCACCACCGGGCTAGCAGTATTTTTGGACTTAAGTAAGACATTTGACACTGTAGACCACAGTCTGCTCCTTTCGTCTCTCCGGAACATTGGATTGGATTCTCTATCCATAAGATGGTTTTCTAACTATCTTTCTGTCCGACTCCAGCAAGTTAAGGCAGAAGAGGAAGTTTCTCCTCTACAACTCCTTCTGAGGGGTGTGCCGCAAGGCTCTATTTTGGGTCCCTTACTTTTTGCCATTTATATGAACAACATCGATGCTACAATGAAAGGAGCACAAATACACTTATTTGGTGACAACACAGTACTCTATTCTAGTAGCCCTACTCACGTCGCTGCTTGTAAAGCTCTTCAGTGTGAATTCAGTCTGCTTCAGCTTCAGCTGCTGAACCAGAAGCTACTTCTAAATGGCAAAAAAAAAAAAAGCAATGTTTCTCTCGCCCTTTCCTCTTGCCCCAAATCCTGTTATAGCTGGGATGCTCCCACAAATCACCACTATCCTTGGGGAGGAGATGGAATATGTATCAACGTTCAAATATCTGGGGGTCTGGTTAGACGATAGACTCTGCTTCACTGTCCATATAAAAGAGTTGACGAAGAAGCTTAGGCAGACACTTGTTCTTTTCTTTAGGATCAGTAATCTTCTCACAAGAGACGTTAAGCTGAGACTTGTCCAGACTACCTTTCAAACAACATGAAGTCTTGCTATATTATGACAATTGCAGTATGACCGCAGGTTAGAACTGCTCCGGAGGTGAAATAGTTAACTTCCATGCAAGGCATGGAATCTTGAGCGCGAGCTCGGTTAAGGAAGCTCTGTCTGCTTGCTTTCAAACCAAAACCGTCAGATTCTTTACTCCGCCTCACTGAACAGTCGCTCCGGAGATTTCTCCTTTTGCTCGGTTCATTTTCGCGGTTTAAAACAGTTTAAAAATAGTAAATTTAACAGCAACCGTTCGGTTCAAGCTCTGTCTGTGGTAACGTAAGTAATAGATAGGTTTTATATTCAATTTCTGTGTGGAACTTGTAAAACATTTATCGGTTCGGTTTGAACCGATTAGGTTGCATTTTTCAATTGCTAGTCCTTTTTTAGAGTGCGGTTCCCAGTTCCTATCGGTTCTAAGAAAAAAAACTCATTTCATTAGTTTTTTCCACGGCCCGTGACACGGTTGGGAACCGATAGGAGAGTCTTGCTTGGCGGATTGCCATAAACGGGCAAGTTTTTGGTTAGGCTGGCATAATGTCTGAGAAACCCAAAAGAAAAACCGGGCCCACTGGGTTTCAGCACTGCGATGGCTGTGGGGAAGCCTTTGCCAAGGCTGACCCTCACACCACCTGTGTTTATTGCCTGGGGTTTGACCACCTCGATTCAGACTGCCAGATTTGCAAGAATTTCCCTGCTGCCACCGTTGAAAAGAGAGTTGGTAGGCTCAGGGAAAGAGAGGCCAAAAAGTCTGCTGACCTGGATGGCCGGCCCGGTTCGGTGCCAGCCGAACCTGAGGGAGTGCCCTCTGACCAGGGCCAGACTTCCTCGGGCAAACGAAGAGCTGACTCCGAGGAGCCAGTTCCTGCAAAAAGGACTAGAAAGTCTGCTGCTGTGGAAAAAGTCCTCTCCCCAACAGCTGAAGAGATAGCCAAAGCAATCCAAATTGTCCAGTCTCTTTCCTCGGTTCCTGAACCGTCCCCATCTGGGAGACATTCGGCTCACCAAGTCCCATCGGTTCAGGATTATGATTTTGAGGAATTTTATGAACCATGGGCGGGGGAAGGAGAGTATGAAGAGAGTAATTTTGGTCTGGAGGATCTGGACGCTCCTATTGAGCCAGATACCTCTCCAGACAGACCTTTAGGGGTTCCCCAGGCTTTCTGAGTCCCCTGCTCATTTCATCTTTTACAAGAAGGTTGCTGAAACTCTTCAGCTTCCTGTTGAGGAAGCTGTGGATGATCAGGAAGAGCCTGATTATGTGGAAATGTTGGATATTCCAGAATCTAAGAGACTGTCTATTCCCCTTCATAAATCTTTCAGGAAACAGACAGTAAAAGTTTTAAAAACTCCTCATTCTATACCTCCTGTGGATAAAAGGATGGACAGGAGGTATACTTTATCAGGTTCTGACATAGAATTTCTCACACAGCAATGCAGTCATGTAGGTATAGTACAGGCTGCAGCCTGTGACAGGGCAAACATCCCCCTAGTTTCACATCCTCCTGAAAAGGACTCCAGGAAGATTGATGCTATGGCAAAGAAACAGTACATGGCAGCATCCTTGGGGCTCAGACAAGCAAATTACATGGCTTATGCTGCCAGATACCAGAAATCCAGATGGGATACTGTGCTGGCTCTAGTCAAACAACTCCCTGACAAGTTTGCCAGGGATTTGGAACAGGTAGCTTTAGATGGTATCGAGGCATCAAAAATGCAATTTCATGCTGCGGTGGACTCTAATGATGTATCTTCTAGAGTTATGGCTACTTCTGTGGCTCTTCGCAGAATGGCCTGGCTCAGGTGCACCACATTGTCACAGGATACCCAGTCAAAAGCCATTGATTTTCCTGTGATTGGCAATTCTTTGTTTGGGGAGCAAACAGAGAATTATATGAAGAAAATGGATGAATACAGGACCACCTATCCGGAGTACACAGGCCAAGGAAAGGCAGGCCACTCCTCAGAAGCAGCCTCCAGGGCAGAGGCAGGCCTTTTCATAGGCCTTTTATCCAGTCTCAAGCCTCCTCTTCCTCCTATACCCAGAGGGGATTCTTTAGAGGAAGGGGCAGGAGGGGTTCAAGCAGGCCTGCTTCCACTCCTCAGCCCAAAGCCCCTGCCGAGCAGGCACCCTGATGGGGTAGCCAGGGCCGCTTCTCCTCTACCGGTAGGGGGCAGGCTGGCTTACTTTGTCCAGGACTGGAAGTCTCGCACATCAGACAAGTGGGTCCTGGAAGTAGTAAGCCAGGGACTGGTCCTCAGCTTCAAGAAATTTCCGAAGCTGAGGACCAGATCTTTTCCTCCTGCATCTCCATCGGAGGCACTTGCCTTAGAATCAGAGGTCTCCACCCTCCTCGCTCTCAGAGCCGTGGAAAGGGTTCCACCCCTACACCAGGGCAAAGGGTTGTACTCCAGGTACTTCCTTACCCCCAAAAAGACAGGAGAATGGCGGCCCATCCTGGATCTCAGATACCTAAACAAGCACCTTTTAAAACCAAAGTTCAAAATGGTGACTGGCAATCATTTTACCTTCCCTAAGGCCAGGGGACTGGCTAGCATCCCTGGACCTCAAGGATGCCTACTTCCATATTCTCATCAGAAGCTCCCACCGAAAGTACCTCAGGTTCCAGCTGCCCTTAGGCCATTACCAGTTCAGGGCAATGCCCTTCGGACTCACTTCGGCTCCAAGGGTGTTTACCAAGTGCCTGGCAGTAGCAGTGGCTTGCCTAAGAAGGCAAAAGATTTCCATCTTTCCTTATTTGGACGATTGGCTCATAGTAGGACAATCCCCAGATCAGGTCAACCTACATCTTCGGATAACCCAGCAACTGCTTATGTCACTAGGTTTCCTTCTGAATCTCTCAAAGTCAGTACTGGAGCCTGTCCAGCTCCTAACCTTCATAGGCGCAGAGCTGAACACCCAGGAAGCCAGGGCCTTCCTCCCTCTAGACAGGGCAAGCGCCCTTGTCTCCCTGGCCTCTTCATTCACCCTGCAGGTCTCTCGACCAGCAAGGCATTTTCTGCAGCTCCTAGGGCACATGGCTGCTTCCACAGCAGTAGTGCAAGGAGCAAGGTTTCAAATGAGAGACATTCAGTTCCATCTGAGGGCCTTTTGGTCACAAAGAAAGGATCCTCTTACCAAACTGGTCCCAGTTACTCGAACCCTGATCCAAGCCCTTCAGTGGTGGCAGGATCAGAGCAATCTGAGACAAGGAGTTCCCTTTGTCACTCAGCCTCACTCATTAATCCTTACTACAGATGCATCCCTCTTGGGGTGGGGGGCCCACATGGGCGACCTCACTACCCAGGGACTGTGGTCCCCACAAGAATCTCTGCTCCACATCAACCTGTTGGAGCTCAGAGCAGTTTTTCTAGCACTTCAAGCTTTCTCAGAATCTGTTCAGAACAAGACTGTGCAGGTCAGAACAGACAACACCACTACAATGTGGTACATCAACAAGCAGGGGGGCACTCGGTCTACGGCCTTGTGCACCGAAGCCATGAAGTTGTGGTCTCTGGCGTACTCCCTGAACACCTCCCTTTCAGCAGTTCACCTCCCAGGCAAAGACAATGCCCTGGCAGATGCTCTCAGCAGGATCTCTCAGGGCCATCACGAGAGGTCCCTGGATCCCCTGGTTCTGGGAGTGGTATTTGCCAAATGGGGCACCCCGCAAATAGATCTCTTTGCAGCTCCAGACAATCATCAACTTCCTCTCTTTTGCTGCAGGCCCCCAGTCTTGGGCTCAGTCCTCTGGCGCCTTAGCCCTCAGCTGGGAAGGGAAGTTCCTCTATGCCTTCCCTCCTTTCCCTCTCCTGTTCAAAGTGCTAGTCAAAATCAGAGCCCAGTCCTGCAGGGTCATTCTGATTGCCCCGGATTGGGCAAGGCAACCCTGGTATCCTTTCCTCCTGTCCTTAGCAGTCCATCCTCCCCTATGCCTTCCCAAGAATCACAATCTGTTAACATGTGCCCAAGGAAGAGTTTGGTACCCGAATCTCAAGTCTCTTAATCTCAAGGTCTGGTTCTTGAAGAGCTAGAGTTTGCTGGCCTACACCTCTCTCAAGGTGTAATGGATATACTCAGGACTTCTAGGAAGCCTTCTACCAGGGCTACTTATAACTCCAAATGGAAAAGATTTTCCATATGGTGCTCGGAAAAGAATATTCCTCCAGACACTGCTGAATTACCCACAGTCCTAGATTATATGGTCCATCTAAACACTTTAGGGCTGAGACCAGCTACCCTGAAGGTACATTTGGCAGCTGTCTCTGCTTTTTTCAGCAGGTAAACCTCTCCTCTTTCATCTCACCCTGTGTTTACCAGGTTTTTAAGGGTTTGCTTCACACTAACCCTCCATTCAGGGACCCTGCTCCTGCCTGGGACCTCAATGTTTGCATTGCTCAGCTCATGCAACCTCCTTTGAGCCCTTATCTTCAGCTGAGCTTAAGTTCCTGACTTGGAAAACTGTGTTTTTGGTAGCTATCACCTCTGCCAGACGCATAAGTGAATTACAAGCATTGTCAGTGGAGCCAGACTTTATCTCCTTTCACAGAGATAAGGTAGTCCTTCGGACTAATAGAAAGTTCCTGCCCAAGGTGGTTTCGGATTTCCACCTTAATCAATCTATTTCTCTCCCAGTTTACTTCACTGACCATTCCTCCTCTGGTGAGAGAAGGCTGCACAGCTTAGATGTAAAGAGGGCCCTTAGCTACTACATAGAGCGTACCAAGGGTCACAGGTTTGACTCCCTCCAACTGTTCCTCACTTATGGTGAGGTTGGGAAGGGGAAACCTGCCACTAAAAGATCCATTGCCAGGTGGATTGTCTCTTGTGTCCAGTTCTGTTATGAAAAGCTGGGTAAGGTTCCTCCCTCAGGTCTGAGGGCTCACTCTACCAGAGGTACAGCTGCTTCTCTGGCTGCTGCCAGAGACATCCCCATTCTAGAGATATGTCAAGCAACTACCTGGAAAACGGTTCACACTTTTACCAAGCATTATTCCTTGGACATTCAAGCTAGGAGTGATGCTCGGTTTGGCACAGCTGTCCTTCAGAGCCTATTCCCTAAGTAGGTTCTGTCCCTCCTCCATGGGGGTACTGCTGTGTAGTCTGCAATTGTCATAATATAGCAAGACTTCATGTTGTTTGAAGAAAAATTACTCACTTTAGTAATGTTGTTTCTTCTAATGGAGTCTTGCCATATTATGACCTCCTTCCCTGCCCCTCTCAGAACCTCGTTTTTGCACTGTGGGTGGGCATCACAGGGTTGGCACTCTGTTTTTCTTGCCACTTTGTTGTTTTGTCTCACCCTCCCTAGGGTGAGTGTGTTTTTATTTCATTATTGGGTCTCTTGACTTGAGTCTTTTTTCGAGACCAACAAGTGTGTTTGTTAGGGTAGTAGCCAGTTGGCTAGTGTAGGTTTACAGCTTCCACACAGAACATTAGTGAGTTTTAGCTCGTAAAGATCTGACGGTTTTGGTTTGAACGCAAGCAGGCAGAGCTTCCTTAACCGAGCTCGCGCTCAAGATTCCATGCCTTGCATGGAAGTTAACTATTTCACCTCCGGAGCAGTTCTAACCTGCGGTCATACTGCAATTGTCATAATATAGCAAGACTCCATTAGAAGAAACAACATTACTAAGGTGAGTAATTTTTTCTTCTGGCATTACTAGATTAAACAGACTTTTTATATAGCTAGAGTCCGGCCGGTGCGTTAGCCAAACTTGATATACTTTACCATTGTGCTTTGAGGTTCGTAACAGGACTTTCTTATGCCACACATCATTGTTGCTTGTACACTGCAGTGAAATGGTCATCCCTTAGTTATAGACGACATAGAAATGCAGCAATTTGGACCTATAAATCTATTATACAAAAATTGCCCCATTATATCTTTGTTTGCCTTCCGTTATGCACACTTGGCAGGTGTGTCCTGAGCAGTGCTTCCTACATTTCCTTGTCTGTGTACAAGGCCAAATCATGGTTCGGCGGGGTGTCTGTAAGCTATGTGCTGTCTGAAATGTGGAACAACCTGCAAAAAACACTGACACTAACTTACCCTATCAGTCTAGTTGCTTACAAATCACTGTACCTGCGCCACAATAAGGAGACTTGTACCTGGTTCCCTTGACTTTAAATCTTTTAAATTGCCCTTTGCGCTCAGAATCTCACTGGACTAAACCAAATCACCTTGACGTCTGGGGCGTCCCCTAAATCATTACCATATATGCACTACCACCTCCATTCTTCCGCCACCACTGACTTCACTGATGTTGCTGGTCTGTCTGGTATTACTACTCCTTCTGTAGCCTTTCCTTCTAAGTTCTCCTTAGACTAGATCTGTAGTACCGACCCTTATCACTGGTGCATAATATATACTGTATAACTAAGAAATGTGCCTGCACCAACTGTTGCACCCCATGACTATATCTACATATTTATTATTGTATTATACCCTATTGTTTACTCATTGTAAATATGTCACCGATTTATATTGTCCCACTGTTTACTTATTGTTCATCCTTGTAAAAGAAATTTTGTTGCATTTTTTGCTTGTACTGATAATACTGACAACCCAGGTACACCTAAAAAATGAGCAGTGCTCAAGGTGGTTTGCCCGATTAGATAAAGAATTTGATTGAAACTTCCTTTACATCCCTTTGAACGTGTCATGAGCTGTGCTTTCTGTCGTGGAAAGAGCTCTTTTTAGTTGCTTTTACTTCTGCTCGAACAATTTCCGAGCTCCAGGCTCTCGTGTAAGGAGCCGCCTTTGGTTTTTCACAAAGACAGGGTATCTTTACATACTAATCTTAAGTTTTTACCTGAGGTGGTGTCGGAGTTTACTTTGAATCAATCCATCTGCCTTCCAGTTTATTTTCCTGAGTATTCCAATCAGGGGGAGGCCTTGCTTCATACTTTGGATGTACATAGGATGTTACGGTACTACACGAACAGCACAAATCCTTTCAGAAAATCTGAACAGTTGTTTGTTTTGTTCATCCGTAAGAGAGAACTCCTGTTTCTAGGGACATGGATATGTTGTTCATCCACACTTATTGGCAGGTATCCTTGCCGCTTTAAATCTTGCCGGAAGGTCTTCAAGCTTGCTCCTCCCACCCACCCGGGTGGTATAACTCTCGGCTCCGGCCCATGACGCCAGATCTTCCTTACCGCTTGGAAGCTCAGGTTCCCTCCTTAACGCTCTGCGTTTGAGACTTGTTCCTATTTCTCCGTTTGCGGATTTAAAAATAAATTTTGCGAAAAAGACTTCAGTCTTCTATCCCTCGCGGCTGCGATGGACAAATCGACTCCCGGATTTCGGAGATGCCCATGCGGGCAGAAGATGTCTCGGACGGATCCACACTCCACGTGTGTCTACTGCTTAGGCCTTGAGCACGACCCGCAGGCTTGCGACCTGTGCTCATCTTTCTCGGCCTACGTCCTCGAGACCGTGCTGCCCGATTGCAACTGGGCTGGCCCCGAGAAGCGCTTCTCCGGTGAAGTCCAAGGAGGCCCGGGTTACGGTGTCGCTGGCGGCGGGCTCGGGCGGATCAGCTTGAGCGGATGGTCGCCTCGAAGAGGAGGCGCGCCGGCCGATCTTCCTCGCGCGCATTTATCCCGCCTCTCTGGGTTCTTCCCACCGGCTTCTTTAAGGAGCTTTGTCTGTCCCTCTCCACTAAGGAGAAGGGTCTGCGTCTGCTGGACCTTATTCTCGGTCCAAAAGAGGACAGGGGTAAGTCCCTCCGTCGGCGGCTCTTGGGGAGGCGGAAGGTCCCTCTCCCAGGCGTCGACCGTCGGCTTTCAGTCGACCGCTGCCGGCCACTGGCCTCACGGTGTCCCTGTCAGGTCAGTTGACCGAGACTCCACCGATGAAGTCGAGATTTTTCGACCCATTGGACGGGCTGTCGCCTTTAGCAGCCGAGATTCCCTCTCCCGGTTCCCGGAGGAGTTGAGGATCGTGGGCTCATCTGTGCCTCCGGTTCCGAGCCCTCGGATGGACCATCCGAGCGAAGGGAGTGCCGGTTCCGGCCGACACCTCCCGCACCGACCTCGGAAATTCGGGACTCGGTCTCGGACCTCTTTGTCCGCCGATCCCACCGCATAGGCGGTCTCGGTCTCGGCACCGCTTGATAGCGGCGTCGCCATCATCCTCGTCCCTCCTCCTCGGATGAGGGGAGCCCGGCGTAAATTACGTCGGACGTACGAGGACCTTATGTTGCAACAGCTCCTCCTGACCGGGAGTAAGCCGACCCCGTCGCCTTCCCCGGCCATTAAGTGGCTGTCACTGGAGCGGCCGACACAACCCCTCGACTTATCCGAGGAGCCTATACCCAGGCCGGTTGTTCGGCCAAAACCAGCTGCTCCACCGATTCCGGTGGAACCTCCGCCCACAGCCACCAATGGGGCTCCGACCAAGGATTCTCGGTCGGCTAAGGGTCTACCCCATCCGGCTGTCAGTTACCCTCACTCCCGACCGACCTCGGCAGGTGAAGGGTGGCTCAGGCCAGAGGCAGCTCTTGAGGACTCTTCCGAGTCCGAAGATGATTCCACCCTTTTCTCCAGCGACTGGACTTGGAGTCTTCAGGAGGTCAGTCAATGGACGATAGCCCGTCGTCCTTCCTAGGACTGCTTCGGCTCATCTCGGAGTCCACCAGGATGGAGCTCGAACCCGTTTCCAAACGGGCCAGGTATCCCCTCACGGAGATTCTGGACCGAGGGGATTCTCCGACGGAGGCCTTTCCGGTGGCCGAGGCCATAGTGGGTCCGGCACTGGAGCTTTGGCAGCGCCCTGCTTCCTGCCCTGCGCCTTCGGCCAGGATGGCCAGGAAGTATGCGGTCCCTACCGGTTCCTTGTCCGGTTTTTCGGAACACCCCTCTGCTGAGGGGTTGGTTACCGACAGCGTTTTCCGGCGCGCCGGCAACGCCAGGGATGTGGACAAACCTCCTGACAAGGAGTCCAAGAAATTGGACTATGTCGGGCGAAAAGTCTACGCTGCGTCCTCTCTCGGCCTTCGTCAGGCCAGTTCGGCCGTCCTCATGGCACATTTTTCTCATGCCCTGTTGGGCTCCCTGGATGAGGTCATCCCTCATCTTCCCCGCGATCTGCAGACTACGGTTAAGCAGGTGCGGGACCAGAGCAGGCAGTGGCCAAACAGCAGCTCCAGACTGCTTTGGATATAGGGGACTCATGTGCCAGATCGGTGGCGGCGCAGTGGCTATCTGCCTGCGGGCTTGGCTGAGGATATCCACCTACTCGGATACCCAGCACAAGTTGGCGGATGTTCCTTTTTGGGACTGACCTCTTCGGCCCTGGGGTGGAAGGTCACCTGCAGAGGATCGAGAAGTCCAATGCTACCTTGGACTCGGTCTCTTCCGCTCAGAAGGACAAAGGCAGCAAACCACAGCCTAAGCCCTTTCGTCCTTCTCTGCCCCGGCGCGCCCGGCCCAGCAACGTCAGGGCCAGCAGGCTCGGCCTTGGCATCCCAAACCCAAGCCGCGGCTTCCTCTAACAGGAGGCAGGAGGAAAGGCCCAGGAGGTCCCTCGGCGGTCCCTCCTCCAAGCCTGCCCAGTGGCGGGCTGAGGGTGTCGCCCCCATTCCGTCATCTTACCCTGGGTCCCCGTGGAGAGGCGGCTCCGGCACTTCCGTTCCGCCTGGTCCGCTGTTACCACGGACAGGTGGGTCTTGGAGGTGGTGGGAAGAGGTCTGCCTCTGGAATTCGAGCAGGCACCACCCTTCAGAGCCGTCGCCCCTCGGGGGGCTTCGGGATCCCCAGCCTCACTGGCGGCTCGTCGAGCCGACGCCGCTCTCCTCCTCCAGAAGGAGGTGATAGAGAGGTGGTGGACCCTCCTTCAGACCCAGGGTTTGTGTCCAGGTACTTCCTGGTTCAAGGCGGACGGGGCTGGCGCCCATTCTCGACCTACGCCTAAACAAGTTCCTAAGGTCTCGAACCTTCAGGATGGTCACTCTGGCTCAGATAATACCATCCTTGGAGCAGGCGTGTGGTTCTGCTCTCTAGACTTGCAGGGCGCGTTTTCCGTCCCTATCCGTCCGTCTCACCAGAGATTCCTTCGCTTCCAGCGGAAGGATCCTCTTCGAGTTCCAAGCCATGCCTTCGGCTTGTCTCCAGCTCCCAGGGTCTTCACCAAATGCATGGCAGTGGTGACAGCATTCCCTGCGGGCGCGAGGGGTCCGGTGTACCCTTACCTGGACGACTGGCTGATAGCAGCTCCCTCCAGGAAGGAGGCGGAGTGGTCCAGAGATCTGGCCCTCCAGGTCTGCTCTCAACTGGGCCTCCTTATCAACGAGGCCAAGTCGGAGCGCGAGCCGAAGCAGGTGATTCTATTCATCGGGCGCAGCTCGACTCTCTTCGAGCCAGAGCCGCTCCCGAGCGGACAGGGCGAGGTTCTTCCTCCTTTGCCCAATCATTTCTGGTTGGGCAATGCATCTACCGGGACTTCTGCGCCTCCTGGGTCTCATGGCGGCTGCACCAGCGTGGTCCGTTGGGCCCGCTGGAACATGCGTCCCTTCAGTGGGGACTGGCCAGCCAGTGGTCACAATGCTGCGATCCTTTGGACCAGCTTGTTCCGGTGACACAGGGGATGTGGAGCGCTCTCCAGTGGTGGACGTTCCAGATCATTTGCAGGAGGGCATCCGTTCGTCGCCCGAGCCGACGGTCTCTCTATCGACCGATGCCTCTCTGATGGGTTGGGGTGCCCATCTGGGGAACACGGGCTCATGGCCTCTGGTCCCCGGGAGTCCGATGCCACATCAACCTGCTGAGCTCCGAGCGTCCGCCTAGCTCTCACCGCCTTTGCTCCGCTCCTCCGGGTCAAGTGGTCCAGTCCAGACGGACAATACCACGACCATGTACTATCTAAACGCCAGGGGGGGGACGCTCCATGCTTCTATGCAAGGAAGCTCTCCGCATTTGGTCACTCGTCGGCGCAGCCTGGAGGCGGATCTCCTAGCCATTCACGTGGCAGGAGCCTCCAACACCCTGGCCGATGCCCTGAGGCGGATAGGGGCTGCATCCCACGAGTGGTCTCTCTGCCGGAGTAGTACAGCATCTGTTCTCCCATTGGGGCACACCTCAGGTGGACCTGTTTGCCTCAGGAGAACGAAGCTGAGTCTGTTCCATGCCCGCCCCCCTCAGCAGGGCTCGCTGCAGGGGGATGCCTTCTCGAGGCAGTGGACCCCGGGCCTCTTTTACGCCTTTCCCCCATTTCCCTTGATCCACAAGGTGCTTCTCAAGGCGAGGAGGGACAAGGCGCAGGTGATTCTGATAGCCCCAGACTGGCCTCGCCAGTTCTGGTACCCAGATCTCCTCAGTCTCAGCTCCAGGACTCCGTGGCAGCTTCCAGCTCGCCCGGACCTGCTCTCAGTCAATCAGGGGAAGGTGTTCCATCCGGACCTTCAATCCTGCACCTGGCGGCCTGGTTCCTGGTGCTAGAGTTCCAGGCCTTGGGTCTTTCCGGAGGTCCTCAATGTAGTTGAGGCGTCCGTGAGAGTCAACCAGAAAATGCTATGCCTTCAAATGGAAAAGGTTTTCCATTTGGTGTCAGAACAAGGCTTGGACCCTTCCTCCTGTTCCTTGGCAAGCATCTTGGACTATTTATGGTCCCTTTCTAGTCAAGGGCTTAGGTCGATGACCCTAAGGGTGCACCTGGCAGCCATCTCTACTTACCGGGCGCGGGCCGGGAAGCAGTCGGTGGCGCAGGAGAAGGTGGTCTGGCGCTTTTTCAAAGGCCTTGATCACATTTCCCCTCCAGTGCGGGAACCCCCACCTCCGTGGGATCTACTGCTGGTACTGGCAAAGCTCATGGGCAAGCCATTCGAACCTATGCACAGGTGTGCTCTCTCTCACCTGTCGTGGAAGACCGCCTTCTTGGTGGCTATCACGTCCAGCCAGAAGGATGGGAGAGCTCCAGGCGCTTCCATCGAGGTCTCCTTACCTGGTCTTCCACAGGGACAAGGTTGTCCTGTGCCCCCACGAAATTCCTTCGAAGGTGGTGTCGGAGTTTCACCTTAACCAGGTGTTGACTCTGCGGTGTTCTACCCCAATCACACCTCGGAGGCGAATATAGGCTCCATACTGGACCCTAGAACGGCGCCGCTTATTATAAGAGCGCACGGGTTGAAATTGGAGCGTTCGCCAGCTGTTTGTCACCTACGCTGAAGCCGCATCTGGCAGACCTGCAGCCAAGCGGACGATAAGCAGGTGGGTAACCTCCTGCATAGATCTCTGCTATAAGTTGGCGGGCATGGAGCCTCCCAGAGGATAAGAGCTCATTCTACCCGCCATACTGCTGCAATGGTGGCTGCTTCCAGGAACGCCCTATCCAGGAAATCTGCAGGGCTGCTACCTGAAGTCAGCAAACACCTTCATTACCCATTACCACATCGACCTTGAGTCACGCGGGATGCTGGTTTTGGGGCCTCGGTTCTCCAGTCTCTCTTTCCCAAGTAAGTATTGGGGTGTGTCTTGCCTCCCTCCCTCCGGAGAACTGCTAGAGTCTGCCAATAAGTGTGGATGAACAACATATCCATGTCCTAGAAATACAGGTTACTCACCTGTAACAGGAGTTCTAGGAATGGTATATGTTGTTCATCTGACTCCTGACCTCCCGGCTTGACGCACAACCTGAGCTTCCAGCGGGCCAGATCTGGCGCCATGGGCGGAGCGAGAGTTATACCACCCGGTGGGTGGGAGGAGCAAGCTTGAAGACCTTCCGGCAAGATTTAAAGCGGCAAGGATACCTGCCAATAAGTGTGGATGAACAACATATACCATTCCTAGAACTCCTGTTACAGGTGAGTAACCTGTATTTCCACACAGTGTTTGTCTAAGTGGTTAGCAAATTGCATTGTTTATTGCTGCCGTAAGTACAATAACTACTTCCGGGGGTGGTCAAAGGCCATTCCACCAGGTGTATGGCTGCCTCCACTGCTTGCTTTAGGAATGTGTCTGCTGCACACATCTGTGCAGCTGCCTCCTGGTGTTCTGTACACTCTTTTACCAAGCATTACAGTGTGGAAATCGCCTCTTGGCACAGGGCCAGTTTCTGCATAGCAGTACTTCAGGGCCTTCTATCCTGAGCTCTTGGCTGCTGATCTGTCCTCCTCCAGGTGGTGTTATCCTGGTGATGCCCAGTACTGCTTGGGACTCAGTCCTACTGGTGTGGCCTACTGCACACGCCCTCCTCGAAGTAAGGTAGTACAGTTATGTGAGAACTTACGTAACAGTAGATGTTAGAGAGAAGCTCTTCCTCCCTCCTTTTTCCTGCTGTTCTTTTTCTCTCGTACTACTTCTGCCTTTCCTTTGTATCATGGGAAACGTTATTGGTCCTCATTCAGCTGCCTGTATGGGGTCTCTGGCAGGAGAACTGAGGTAGGTTTGGGGGGGGACCGCTCACCTATATAGGCCAGGTGGATGTCAGCGATGGGCGGTCCCCCATGATAGACTGCTAGCTAGACGTTTTCCATGTGGTCCTAGCATCTGGCGGCTTATTCCTAACTATGTGGCCTGTTACAGGAGCTTCTCTCGGAGATCTACAATTAGGTACGCTCTTGTGTAACTGTACTTTCTTCATGCCATTGTCCACACGTGCTTGGTGGCACCATCTGCACTAAGCCCTTTGGCAGCTATCATGGTACAGAATGAGGGGGAAAAGCATTGTGCGTCACTCTGCATTAGAAGAATAAGCCTGGTTGTAAAGAAATGCTAGGGAGACTGAAGCCTAGTGTGGCATTTCTTTATCACTTGGGGGCCCCCCCGAGACCTTGTTCTTTCTAAATTCCACAGCAGCTGCCAGGATCATAAAGCTGGAAGTCTGTGAGGCTGCAACCTGGTCTTCGACCCACATATCAACATCCAATTAATGTAAATTTTTTTTTATGTTACTTTTTCTCCCCTTGTCACCAGATAGCCCCCATCTCCTTCACCCTGACGTCCACTGGGACTTACCTGCCAGCCATTCTTCCCCTAGGGTTTGCCCCCCCTTCACCTGGCAGGGCCAATGGGATTCCCTAACCCCCGTCAGAGAAGGATCCAGTTCCTGGCTGGTGAGCCCAGCTGGTCGACTGTGTGTCCTGTGGGTGTCTGACACCATCCTACCACCAGTGACATTTTCTCCTCCTGTGGCTTCCCGAAAGAAGTGGCGTATAGTGACGCCAGGACGTGTGCCGCATGCTCCTGCACACTCTGTCGGCATCTGCCACACCCCCCCCTTGCCCTCTGTGTAGTCCTGGATGCCTGTATCTCCCCCCTCCCCAAAATTCTGCTCTGGGTCAGGTGAGCGCTTGGTGTTGCCAGCTCTCCCCCTCAGGAGGGGGAGAGCAGTCTGTTGGATGCCTGATCCTCCTTCCCCTAGTCAACCTTTCAACGTCCTGACATCATTTCCAAACCCGGGTTGTCAGTTTCGCTGGTGATCATGCTACCATTGCGCTAGTAGGCCGGCAATCCCATTTTCGTATTGATGTGCACTCCAGAAGGGGTGCTAGGTTTGGGACAGTTGTTCTATAGAGCCAGCTCCCTTAGTAATCCAAGATACCACCTCCTTGCAGTATTACTAGGATTCTGCTTAAAGTGGTAAGCAGATGAAAACATTGATGTTTCTGGAAGAAAACGTTACCTGTCTTGTAAAGATGGTTCTCCCAATCAGTATTTTCATCTGTTTACCACTAGAATGTCATGCTGATGAATGCCCGTAGCCTAAGAAATAAGGTTCCAGACCTGTAAGCCTTCTTGGCAGATGCAGACCTTGACATAGCAGTAATAACAGAGATGTGGTACTCTGCTAATCATGGCTGGTAAGTCAGTGTATCAGGCTATGCACTGTTGAGGAGGGACAGGGAGGGTGAAAAGGGTGGGGGAGTGGCCCTATACATCACAGGTAGTATAAAGGCTACAGAAGTTCAGGGAAGACGGGAGAGGCTGAGGTAATGTAGGTCACCCTGGAACCAGGGAATGGAACAGCAGTACGCACAGGGTTGATCTACAGATCTCAGACACAGAGAGAGGAAGTAGACAGGGAACTAGTGGAGAACAAACACGACATGGCAGCTAAAGGCGAAATCCTGCTACTGGAGGATTTCAATGTGCTGGATTTGGATTGGGCCACCCAGGTGGCTGCTTCAGCCAGAAGCACAGCCATCCTAGAGTCCCTGCAAGGGGTAGGACTCAGGCAGCTGGTGCGCGAGCCAACCAGCGACAAGTAGATTCTTGACCTGGTATGGACCAGTGGGAACAGAGTCGAAGAAATACAGGTGGTAGGGCAGCTGGGGTCCAGTCAATGACCACCACATGGTGTGATTCAGCATGGAGACACGGACTCAGTTAAGCCACACAAGGGCAAGAGCAAAAGTATTAGATTTCAGGAGGGCGTATTTCACTGAAATGGGTAGATGTATACAAGCAGTCATGGGGAAGGGAGGGGTAATAGAGGGGTTGGCAGAACAATGGGAGAAACTGAGAGGAACCATAGTGGAGATAACAAACCAATGTGTTACGATAGTGGCCAAAGAGAAAAGAAGGAAACCACTATGGTTCTCTAAAGAGGTGGGAGTCAAAGTCAGGGCTAAAAGGCTGAGTTTCAGGAAATATAAGAGGCACCAAAGGGAGGAGTATGTGGAGGTGTACCTTGAATGTCTAAGGGAAGCAGGGAAGGCTGTTGGGAGGCAAAGGTGCAGACAGAAGAGGGTTTAGTACGGTCTGTAAACAAAGAGGATAAAGCATTTTATAGGTACATCAGTGAAAGAAGAAAAATGAGGGGGTGATTGTGAGGATCAAAGGGGAAGAGATAGAGTGTAAGGAGGAGGATCTGGATAAGGCCGAAATACTGAACAAATACTTCTGCTCAGTATTCATTAAGAAAGGGGAGGGTCAAGGACCACAGTTGGTTTGTAAAGGCAGTGGTGGGGGGGGGGAGAAGAGAAGTGGACACCAGTCCATTCATGGAGGAGATTTCTGGAAGAACACACAAAACTGAAAGTGGGTAAGGCAATGGGGCCAGACGGCATCTTCCCGAGGATATTAAGGGAGCTGCGAAGGGAACTAGTAGCACCTCCGGCGGCCCTGTTCAGAGCCACTCAACACGGGTGTGGTTCCAGAGGACTGGAGGAGGGCACATGTAGTCCCACTGCACAAAAGCGGCAGAAGGGAGGAGGCGGGGAACTACATGCCAGCTAGCCTCACCTCAGTGGTGGGAAAGATCATGGAGAGACAGCTGAAAGAAAGGATAGCGGAACATCTGGAATCCAGCAGTGTTCAGGATCTGAGGCAACACAGATTCACAGCAGGAAGGTTATGTCAAACGAATCTAATAGATTTTTTTGATTAGGTGACTAGGGAAGTAAATTGGGGAGGGGCGGTAGATGTCGCCTACCTAGATTTCAACAAAGCCTTTGACACCGTCCCACATAGAAAGCTGATTAACAAGATGGGTAGTTTGGGCATGGGAAACAAAGTGAACTGGGCTTGGAATTGGTTAACAGACAGGTGACAGAGGGTAGTGGTAAATGGGGTAGGATCTCGGGAGAGGGGGATGACCAGCGGGGTACCACAGGGATCAGAACTAAGACCAGTCCTGTTCAATGTCTTCATTAGTGACATTGCAGAGGGTCTGGAAGGAAAGGTCTGCCTGTTTGCAGATAACACCAAGATCTGCAACATGGTGGATACTCCAGAAGGGGTGCAGAAAATGAAGAGGAACCTGGAGAAGCTTGAAAGATGGTCGGAGATGGGGCAACTAAGGTTCAATGCAAAGAAGTGCAAAATAATGCACTCAGTAGAGGGAACCTTAGGGAGAGCTACAGGTTGGAGGGGTGCTGACTGTCACCAAAGAGGAACGGGACCTTGGGGTTATCATCTCTGATGACCTTAAGGGATCAAAGCAGTGCACAAAGGTGGCAGGGATGGCCAGTGGGATGCTGGGTGCATAGGCAGGGGTATCACTAGCTGGAGGCGGGAGGTGGTGATGCCATTATATAAAACATTGTCAAGGCCTCACTTGGAGTACTGCGTGCAGTTCTGGAGGCCACACCTGCGCAAGGACATAGAGAAGGTGGTGACTATCCAGAGAAGGGCAACAAAACATATGAGGATAGACTAAGGGACCTCTGTGTGTATTCACGGGGGGGAGGCATGATTGAAACTTTCAAGTACCTCAAGGGCATAAACAAGGTGCAGGTACATGTGAGGGACCTTTTCCAATGTAGAAAAAGTACTAGAACAAGGGGGCACAATATGAAATTTGAAGGGGGTAGATTAAAAGGTAATGTGAGGAAGTTTTTTTTTTTTAACACAGAAAGGGTAGTCGGTGCTTGGAATAGTCTGCTACAGGAGGTAGTGGGGGCAAGCACTGTGGAGAGTTTTAAGCATGCCTGAGACAGGCAGAAGGGAAGCTTGAAAGGGGAGGGAGTGATGAAAATCCATTGATCACATAGGGTCACTGGCCACATAGAACGGATAGGGCCTACGTGCAGACTGGATTGGCCTCATGGTCCTTATCTGCTGACAGTTTTTATGTTTCTGTGTTACCCTTTTTGCATCCCCTCCTAGGATAGGTATTGGTCCTCTAGACATAGATACATAGACAGTGTCGGCAGATAAGGGCCTATGGCCCACCCAGTCTGCCCATTTGAGCTTGTAAGTTCAGTTTGTTTTCCTAGAAGTCTATTGCACCTTACCCCTGACCTCCAGAATTCCTTTATGTCTATCCCATGCATTCTTAAATCCGTGATTGTTTCAGCCCCACCACTTCCTCTGGCAGGGTGTTCCACTTGTCCACCACCCGTGCTCTGTGAAGAAATTCTTCTCATGTTTCCTCTGAATCATCCTCCTCCAACTTCATCCCATGCCCTATAGTCCTGGAACATCTTTTTGCTTAAAAATAGTGTTTTCCTGCACCCTGTTCCTCCCTGTAAGATACTTGTATGTCTCTATCATATCCCCTCTCTCCCTCCTCTCCTCCAGGGAGTACATGTTCAGTTCCTTCAACCTGTCTTCATAGGACATGTGATGCAATCCATGCACCATCTTTGTTGCCCTCCTCTGAACCTTCTCTACCCTGTCTATGTCCTTACGTAGGTATGGTCTCCAGAACTGTACACTGTACTCCAGGTGGGGCCTCACTAGTGTCTTGTATAGCGGAATTATGACCTCCTTTTCCTGCTGGTGATGCCCTGCCTATACATCCCAGCATCCTATTTGCTTTACCTGCTGCCTTGTCACACTGTTTCCCTATCTTGAGGTCATCAGAGATGATAACCCCAAGATCCCTTTCCTGCTTGGTGCATGCTATATCCTCACCCCCCAACTGATATAGTGTGCCAGGGTTTTTGTGCCCCATATGCATTATCTTGCACTTCTTTGCATTGAATTTCAACTGCCAAACCCCTGACCATTCTTCAAGTTTCTGCAGGTCGCTTCTCATTCTGTCTACACCCTCTGGTGTGTCTACTCTGTTACAGAGCTTTGTGTCATCAACGAACAGTGAAATTCTGCCTTCTAGGTCCTGCGCCATGTCACTGATGAAGATGTTGAATAGGACCGGTCCCAGCACTGATCCCTGTGGTACCCCACTGGTCACTCGTCCCCTCTGTGGAGTGACAGCCATTTACCACCACCCTCTGTGTCCTGCCATCCAGCCAGTTACCTACCCACCACACTACTGTCCTTCCCACACCCATATTCCCCAGTTTGTGTAATAGTCTTCTATGTGGCACAGTGTCAAAGGCCTTGCTGAAGTCCAGATAGGCCATGTCCACTGCCCTCCCCATGTAATTTTTACTATAGCTAAGGGTTTTTGTTTTCTGTATGAAATCCTTTGTTCGGAATGTTTGATTTGAAAATCTATTATCGTTATTAAAAAATATTTGTTTTAATAGTTTATTTCAGGCCTTTTGGTGTTTGCTGCTAAATGATCTGGCAGTTGAGACTTTGTCATGCAGTGAGTGGTTGCATTAGTTTAAACTAGTTTATATGATCTGGAAAAGAGAACACATGCAAGCTATTTTTTTAAGTTGGTAATCAGATGAAAATATTGATTAGAAGAACCGTAGTCCTAACCCCAGGAAAACTTACTGTATTCCGACATATGCAGTATGGTCCCACCATAGCACTGCCCAGAGACAAAATGGTTAATAGAACCTATGCTAATGATGGAATGCTAGGCTCATGCTTGGTTTTCAAACCACTGTCCCTGGTAAACATTCTACAACTATCTGATTCTTTACTCCGCTTGCCTAGTACAGATGCCTTGGAAAGTTCTTTTTCATCTTTCTTGAAGATTTTCTTTTCTCGCTTTTTTTTTATTTTTTTTTTTATTAAAAAAGAGAGGTTGTGACCACAATGCATTACAGATAATTACTTTGTTAGTTTGTCTTTTTCTACTTTTTCTGTCCACATTTTGATAAAAACATACATTCAAATAAACCCCTTGCATTTCCCCTTGACGCCCATTGGGGGGGACTCCAGATCTTATTTCGGGGCTTCCTCTCCCCTACAGCCTTCTATCTCATTTACCTCCCATCTTCAAGGTATAAAATCAGGGACTCTGCTGGAAATGTAAAATACCCATGGTCTCCATAATAGCTCAGCCTGTGGGGCTTTGTGGTGTAGTTTCGACGTAATAGTCTCCAAATGATAGATGCTGGATATTATCTTGTTCCAGTCTCCTATGGTCGGAACTATCTCTGTCATCCAGTGTCTTGTTATGGTCTTTTTGGCAGCCGCTATGTAAATGGGTAACAAAGTTTTATGCCAGGCTGGGGTATGTGGGGGAAATATTGCTAGGACAACCATTTCAGCAGTCAATTCGATCTCTTCTCCCAAACATTCCGACACTGCCTGTTCAAGATTACACCAATATGACATTAACAGGAGGCATGTCCAAAAAATATGGGCAAGGCCAGCTACCTGGCATCTACAAGACCTCCAGCATCTGCCATAGGAGGAAGGGAGATATTTAATTAGAATGGCTGGGGATCGGAAAAAACGTACTCTGCATTTCCAGGCAAATTCCCTCCAAATACATGAATGAGTTATCTTACAAGCCATAGGAGAAGCTCAAAGCCAATCCTGTTCGGAGATTTCCGTCTCCAAATCTCTACCCCCAGCTTCTTATGATAGAAAGCGATGAGTCACCGAAACCCTGGCGTAGGATCTGGTAAATGTGGCCCACCAGATGTTCCCACAGCTGACCAGTTATAGCATCTTCTAGGCGTTTCCAAACAATTGGAACTGGATTGGGCAATTGTGGTGTTATATCCCTTTGTCTTTGAAGATCATTTTTAACCTGGGTATAGCTAAAGATATCCCCTTCAGGTAAACCATAATCACTCTGTAATGTTTCAAACTGGACAGTGCCCTTATCCATTATAAATTGTCTAAAGAATTGAAGTCCCACCTTCCTCCATCTAATAAAGGTGTGATCTAATGTTGCTGGGATGAAAGAACCATCCTTTGAGATCAGATCTTTAAAGCATTTATATTTCTTTAGATGGTACCATTGTGTTAAAACTTGAGCTGTGAAGGGTGTAAAGTCCCTCAGCTGTGGGGCTTTGTTTACTGAAGCCATGGTTATTTTCAGAATGTTATATAAATCATTAATGGCAAACTCCAAATCCTTCCAAGGAGCCTCGAAAGACTGGGAACGTCACAGTATTAGGATCCTGATAAAAGATGCCAAGGCATACAGCTTTAAATTGGGAAGGTTTGCACCTCCCTCTGTCAGTGGAAGCTGCCGCAAGGACATCCTTACCCGAGGCTTCTGGCCAGCCAGATAAAATTGGAAATGATTCTGTCCCATGACTTGAAGTAAAAATCAGCAGGGAAAGTTGGAATGTTCTGGAACAGATAAAACAGTTTTGGTAAGATGATCATTCTAATGGACTGTATCCTCTGAAAAAAGCTCAAGGGTAAAGTGGTTAACTCTGATTTATTTGTATCGACCATGGTTCATAATTTATCAACTCCACATTTTCTAAAGTTTTGGGGATTATTATACCCAAGTACTTAATTTGTGTTTTATACCATTTTAAGGGGTATTTGTTCTTTAATAATTGGGTTGGGGAAAAGTTTAAAGCCAGCAAATCTGTTTAGGTTATATTTAAAACAAATCCAGAAATCTCAGAGAAACGTGTCAGGGAATCCCACAGGGCCGAGAAGGAAGTCTTTGGAGAGAGGGCTGAAACCAAAATATCGTCTGCAAATAAAGCCACCTTATATTCCCTCTGACCCATTGGGACCCCCTCCACACCTACATTTCTCCGAATTAGCTCTGCTAGAGGTTCAACATAAATTGCAAATAGTAAGAGGGGCATCCCTGTCTAGTTCCCCTTTGTATAGGTATTGGTTGGGGTAATGAGCCATTAATTCAAATATAGGCATTAGGAGATGAGTATATATTCTTGAGGCATGTTGAAAAAGAATCTGGAAATGCAAATTTGGACAGGGTAGCCCATAAGAAATCCCATCCCACCTTGTCAAATGCTTTGTCTGCATCAAGGCTCATTATTATAGAGCGAATCTTTCCGGCCTGAAGATGTTCCATATTATGAAATAATCTATGGAGATTATCTGAAGTACTTCTTGATTTCACAAAACCCGCCTGATCTTTGTGTATTAAATCCAGTAGGATGGGTTCCAGTCTTTTGGCCCAAATGGCCATAAATAATTTATAATCTACGTTTAAGATAGAGATTGGCTGATAAGATTTGGGAAGAGTGGGGTCCCTTTCCGGTTGAAGTAAAGGAGTTAAAATAGCATAATTCCAAGGAGGAGGAGGGATCTCTCCCTCTAAGACTGTCTTACAGGCTGGAAGAAAGCTATGTAATAGTTGGGGGGATAAATGTTTTGTACCATTCTGGACTAAATTCATCCAGGCCTGGACTTTTCTGAGATTTAATTCTTTTTACTTGGAAAAAGTATCTCCTCCGGTCTAATCGGTCTTTGTAGTTGAGAAATCTGGGTTTCCGAAAGTTTAGGTAAAATGATTTGGTCTAAAATCTCCTGAACTCTATATTTGTGTTCTGAGGTGAGGAGGGGGGCTGTATATAAAGATTTATAAAATTGTTTAAAAGTCTGTTTGATTTGGTTCTCTTTATATGTAGTAGAGCCAGTAGATTGGGATTTTATTTTCAAAATAGTAGAGGCTCTTTTATTGGCCCTCAGCTTCCTTGCCCCTTTTGGCCCACCTTCATAATTGTATTGTCGTAGATATGCCAGTTGTTGGAAGGTTTTATAATCCATAGTATTTTGTATCTCCTGTTTTAAGCCTCTTAGCCGTCTCTGGAGATTAACATGTCCTTCTCTATATAAAAACTGATAGGAGGACAGGAGATCTTGTAAGAATTTTAACCTGGCATTTTATTTTTTTTAATTTCCGGGAGGTGTATTCCAGAATCTCCCCCCTCAGTATGGCCTTCAGTGTATCCCACTGAATAGTACTGGAGACATCCGGGGTCAGATTTTCCTGGATAGTCTGGGGGATACGTTTCCTCATGGCATCAAGGAACTCCTGATCTTTGAAAAGAGAAGTGTTAAATCTCCCAAGTTTTAAATTTTCGCTGTTTCCCTAAGTCAATTTTTAGAATCAGGGGTTTGTGGTCAGATAGTATTATTGTTTCAATTATCATGTCCTGAACTAATGTAAGGTGTTCCCCCATAACAAAAAAGTAATCCAGCCTAGAATATGTTTTGTGTCGTGTCAAAAAAAAAAAGTATATCCTGGAACTGTTGGGAAAGTCCTCCTCCAAACGTCTTTGAATCCTAAGTATGCTAAATTTTTTTTTAAATATTTTCCTGTATTGGGTAATCTATTGGGGTTTGGGTTGGATGAATCTATTTAGGGATCTAATGACAGATTAAAATTTCCTCCCATGATCAAAATTCCTTTATCTTTGCATCACCTTTTGAAGGATTGATCGAACAACCGGAAGTGGAGTCTATGGAGATAAATAAGCATTAACTAAAGTTACAGTCTGTGAGTAAATTCTTCTGGTTAGAATCACAAATCTACCCTGTGGATCCAAAAAGGAATCTAGAACTTCAAATGGGGTAGAGGCCGGTATCAAAATAACTGATCCCCTCTTATGTTTTTTTTGATGAGAGGAGGCAAACACCTGATATCTGCCCCCCAACCCCACCCCAAGTGTAACTTACAGTGTTCTGACAGGGAGAGGTGAGACTCCTGTAGAAAAAATAAATCTGCTTACGCAGATATTGCATAATTTTATATCTTTTAACAGGGGAATGCAGTCCATTCACATTTAATGACAGAATATTCACTGGGGTGTTAGTCATTTGTATCTAGGGGATTATCACTATTATGAAGGCAGGGCATTGTCCAGTTTCCAGAGAAAATTGTATGTATTTGATTATATTTGAAGTATTCTTTGCTCCGTACTCTGGTGGCCCTAAACAGCCAGGCTCAGCATCTCCAGAGATAAAGGAAACTTCTTTATCTACTGTCCCTCCAGAAACCACATGTCCAACCTTTTTTGAGGACAGTAGTATCAAATCTAGATTTGTCACCTTCTCTCTTCAATTTTAACTTCATCAAGAACAAATAACCCATTAATCTAAATAGCTGTTGAAAAACTTTTTGTTCTCTTACCAAGGAAGCTATATACATTTGGTCTTCCAGTCGTGTGGGGGGAAAAAACATTTCCCACTTTGTCCCAGACCCACAAAACCTGTGGTCTGGGAGACAGAAGCAACACTTCTCTAAACAGAGTATAGACCTGTCTGAGAGGGACCCCAAGAACAGACACGAGAATTACCATATCTGTTCCTGTAGTGGTTGGATAATAAGCATCGAAATCTCAATTAGATCAGAATAGAATGTTTAGTACAAAGCATAAACATTCGGACCCCGAAGCACCTTCTTCTAAATCTAATTAATCTGTACCCCCCCTTATCATATATTTAATACCTAATTCCACCACTCCCCATTATATAGAGAATCATTCAGCCTAAGTCCAGATTTTGGTACATATTTCACAGC
Organism: Neoceratodus forsteri; assembly: GCA_016271365.2. Taxonomy (NCBI): domain Eukaryota; kingdom Metazoa; phylum Chordata; order Ceratodontiformes; family Ceratodontidae; genus Neoceratodus; species Neoceratodus forsteri. The sequence goes on from CM057456.1 coordinate 1,732,436,592, forward strand.
ATTATCCCTTCAATAGAAAATAATAAATAATTACTGAGTCGATGGCATGTAGAATCGAGATCGAAGTTCCCCGCCACTTTCCCTGACCATCAAAAGAGGAAGAACCATTCTCGGAACCCACCCCCCTTTCAGACTATTAACATTAGATTTTCCATCCCTGAATCAAACATTCTCTCAGTTCCCTCCCATCTCCCAAACAGTAACCTTCCATGACTTCATCCCCCCTTCCCCATATCAGTAGAGTCTAGTCACATCCATGTACTTTCCCGTTAAGGTTTATCTTGTCCTCCAATAATAAGAATAGAGTCAAGTCTAGAGCTTAAAGCTGAAGTTTGAGTCATATATTTCCATCTTTTGAGTTAGTCCGTAGGAAATCATCCATGCCGGTCAAAGGAACAAAACAAAAAAAAGAAGGGGGGAGAGGAAGAGAGCCAGCCACCTTCCGAAATGAGGGAGGCCAGGGGAGAGAGAAAAAGGCAGTCTCCATGTCCTGCTATCCATTTCGCCCAGTATAGAGGGACATTTATTGTGCAGGGTTCCTCTAGAAGGAGATGCCCTTCCTCAACCCTGTATGTCCCCAACAGATCCAGAACTCAGGGGCTGCCCTTCGAGATGGAGGAGGTGGGGGGAGAGAAAGGCAGTCTCCATGTCCTGTTAACTATCTTGCTCTACACAGAGGGGCATTTATTGTGCAGGGTTCCTCTATAGGAGATGCCCTCCCTCAACCCCACAAACCTTGAAATGACCCAAATACCAGCGGCTCCCTCAACCCCCCTTGTCTCCCCCATCTCGGTTTAGCTGCTCTCTTCAAAGCCTCCAGGCTTTCTTATTAATCACTACTGGGGGGAACGTGTAGCAAGGGTAGCCCATCCACTCTGTTACTTTCAAGCCAAGTTATATTTGGTTGGTTGGGGGGGGGGGGAGAAAACGGATCTACCCCGCTGTCTAGGGAATGGAGAGAGGGGGGGAAAAGCATCCATAAGGAAATTGCCAGGAGATCGTAGTCCTCTTCCCCATTGAAGAGTGAAGGCAAAACGTGACCTCAGTTTTAGCAAATAAACTCCTTTCATTCAAACCCTCAAAGCTTTGGGTCTAGGCCACGGTAGTCTCTCTTCCCTGGCTGCCTCCCCCTTCCCTCAATAAACCTGTACAGTTATTTCTGTTTAAGGCTGCAGAGTAGGATTCCTTAGGAGCTGAATTTTGTTCAGTATTGTCTGCAGTCTCTGGTCACCAATCTCCGCTCTGCACACTCCTCTAATCCCTGGCCTAGTTAAGGTGTTCTGGTCTCTCATCGCAATCTTAGGTATTTCTTTCACACATCTAGGATTCCCCTCTGTAAAAGATCTGATCTGGCCTCCGATGCTGACTGGTAAGTTATGGGACCTCCTGGAAACTGAACTACCATTTTTGCAGGATATGGAGTACGAAATTTGAAGTTCTTTGCTCTGAGGGATGGAAATAGCAATGTGTACTTCCTTCTCATACGTTGTGTAGCTGGGGCATAGTCGTTATCGAACAGAATTTGCTGTTCTCTCCATTGAACTCTCTATTTTCGCCAGGCCTTAGTTAAAAGCTGGTCTTTTTGGTAAAAGTTAACGAACCTCATCACAAACGATCTAGGGCAAGCGTCCGCCTTAGAAGGGCGGTGGCCTAACGCTCTGTGCGCCCTCTCTATATCTGGCTGGTATTCCGGATCCAAATATAAAGTTTGTTGCAGTAGCATATCGGCAAAGGCAAACGGATTGTTGCCCTCCTCTCCCTCTGGTAATCCGTATACACGTATGTTTTTCCGTCTGCCTCTGTTCTCCATATCCTCCAGCCTAATCGATGTGTATAATTGTTCGTCTTCCAATGCATATACTGCTTTCCCCATGATCGATATTTTATTTGAGTTAGATGTAGTCTGGGTTTCCATCTCTGCGGTTCTAGATTGCAGCTGTGTCAATTCCATTCGCATATCTCAAAGGGCCTCTCTCATCTCTGTTCGAAATTCATTAATTGCTGCCAGGATAGTTTCAGAGTTAGGAAGATCGGGAATCTGTTTTTCCTTTTCTTTATCTCTTTTCTACCCCTTTTTGAGTCTGATTGTGGGAGAGCGGACTGGTTAGAGTCAGAGCTTTGTATTTCATTTTCGTCTTCATCTTGTAAGTCTCTTAAGCTGTTGGAAACGGTTGCGATCCAGGCGGGCCATTTCTCTACGTTACCCCATCTTAATAGCTGATTTATTTCTTTGTTTGAGCTTAAATCTGTCTTCGTCCCCTTTCAAGTTTGTTATTGTTTGTAAATACTTGAAAATCAATGCTGTAAGGGGGAGATTCTACTGAAAAGGCGAACACGGGGTGAGAGCTGAAGTCTATTGCGTCCTCACGGCGCCATTTCCCAACCGGAAGTCCCTTTTCTCGTTTTTTTGAAGTAAAATTTTTATTTCTGTTCGTTTTTAATACACTGAGTTTTCAGGTAGATTAGTCTAGAGTTAGTGTTATTTTGGTAAGTTTTTTTGGTCTCTTCTCGGTTTGTTTAACCGGGAGGGAACCAAAGTTTTAGTTACATTTTTAAAGGTAAATTTCTGTGTTTTGTTCTTTTCCTGGGCCGGTTACTTCATTTGGTTTATTTTAGAGGACAACTGGGGTAACTCTTGGTTATCTCAGCAGTTGCTGTACCAACTGCAAAGTTTAAAAAAAAAAAAAAGAAAGCTTTAAGGCCTATTTATCTGTGTGGGTTTCTGATTTCAGAGACTAATTTCTTGGGATTTTTAACTGTTTTGTCACTACCCAAGAAAATAACTGGCCTAGTGGGTTTTTCAGCATTGCACAGAGTGTGGGGTGCAAAGCAGATCCTCACTTAATTTGTGTTTTTTGCCTAGGGTTTAACCAATAGAAGGCAGATTGTGAACTCTGTAAAACTTTTCCTCATTTGACGCTTGCTAGGTGATTGAACTGACTGAGAGAAAAAATGTCCGATAAGGCTGCTGACCCAGCTGCGGACAAACCTCCCTCCTCTCATAAGGAGGAACCGATTGAGCAACCCTCTGACTCTGGTGATGGTTCCTCGATTTACAAAAGAACCGCAGACACTGCTGCTGAACTGGCAAGTTCTGCTAAGAAGAAGAGGAAGGAAAAACACTTGGTTCAGGAACTACAACCTACAAAACCGTTGGTTCCAACCACATATGAAATAGCAAATGCTGTAAAAATTATACAGGCACTGGAAACTGGTACCGCGGTTCCGGTTCAGTGGTTTGCAGACCTCGGTTCCTGGTTCACTTGAATGGTTTGCTGAGGTATGCAACCTGATGTATCCCCTGACCCTCAACATCCTGACTCCCCTGAGAAGGGAGCTGAGGATTTTTCCTCTCACTTTGCCTAGATGATGCAAGTGGCACAGACCTTGGACCTCTACACCCAGGAATCCATAGAGGAGGAAGAGGAGCCAGTCTATATGGAAATGATGGATGTACCAGTAACAAAAAGACTGGTGGTTCCCATCCACAAGTCCCTAAAGAGAAAGGCTTCTATAATTTTACAAACCCCCACTTCCATTCCCTAGTGGACAAGAGAATGTACAGAAGTATTGGGTGGCTAAGTCTGGAGCAGAATTCCTTTTTGGGGTGGTGCAAGGTGCAGCTTGTGATAAGGCAGGGATTCCCCTGGCATCACACCCACTGGATAAAGACTCCAGAAAAATGAATTCTATGGCCAAGAAATCCTATTTAGGTGCCTCTTTGGCCATTAGACAAGCCACTTACTTGGCCTCTGTCTCCAAGTATCAAAAAAGTCTCCGGAATACAGTTTGAGATTGCTAAAGGATGCCCTCGGCCCATGGCATCAGATAGGTGCAGAAAGGGGCATGGAGGCCTCTAAATGCCAGTTCAGAGTGGCAGAGGACGCCAGTTATATTGCAGGCAGGTAAATGGCAACCTCATTGTCTCTGAGGAGATTTGCCTGGCTGAGGGTAACTAATTTGTCCCCGACACCCAGACAAAGGCACTGAGCTTTTTTTGTGAGCCCACATCCCTTTTTGGTGAACAAACAGGCTTGCATGAAAAGATGGATGAGTACAAGGTGGCTTATGAGAGTGCTGCTGCAAAGCAGAAAGCAGCAACACCCCAGCAGTACCAGGAAAGAGGGAGCAGGAGTGGAGCCCATTACAGACCCTTCTTCTAGGCCCAGGCATTGCCTGCCTATCAAACTCAGAGAGGGTACTTCAGAGGCAGAGGCAGATGGGGCAGCAGCTGTACTGGCCCCAGCACCCAGCCAAGTGCACAGACTGAGCAGACCCTCTGAAGGGTCTGCCAGGGCCACCTCTCCACTTCCAGTAGGGGGCAGGCTGGCCCACTACCTCCAGGCTTGGGAATCCATCACTACAGACAGATGGGTCTTGGAGGTAGGGGGCCAGGGGCTTGCCCTCAGTTTCAAGAACCTGCCCAAACTGAGGGAAAGGTTGTTCAGACCTGCCAGTCTATCAGAAGCTAATTGAAGAGAAAGCAGTAGAGCCTGCTCCCTTAGCCCACAGTGGAAGGGGTCTCTACTCAAGATACTTCCTCGCTCTGAGAAAGAAAAAAAAAAAACAGGGGAGAGGTGACCCATATTGGATCTCAGACATTTAAACAGGCATTTAAGAAAGTCAAAGTCAAAATGGTCACTCTGGCTGCCATCATCCCTACACTCAGAACAGGGGATTGGCTAGCATCTCTGGACTTAAGACTTACTTCCACATCCCTATCAGGCAATCACACAGAAAGTACCACAGGTTCAGATTGCCGTAGGCCACTACCAGTTCAGAGCCATGCCCATCAGCCTTACCTTTGCTCCAAGGGTGTTTACCAAGTGCCTAGTAGTGGTGGTAGCACACCTAAGGGGACAAGGAGTTACAGTTCTCCCATACCTGGATGACTGGTTGGTGTTAGGCCAGTCTTCTCAGCAGGTAAGAGATGCACTGATCACCATCCAGGATACCCTGTGTACGCTGGGCTTCCTTGTAAATCAGAAAAAGTAAGTGCTAACACCAGTTTAGTGCCTGGAGTTCATAAGGGCGGAACTGGATGCTCTGAGAGGAAGGGTCTCCCCCCCCGCCACAGGGAAGGGTAGACAGCTTGGTGCAGTTGGCAGGCTCATTCCAGCTGCATACTCCCAGACCAGTGAGGCATTTTCTACAGCTGTTAGGGCACATGGCTGCAGCAGCAGTGTCAGGGTCAAGATTCCAGATGAGACATTCAGTTTCACCTTAGGTCTCACTGGTCTCAGAAAAGAGATTCCCTGTCAAAGATGGTTCCAGTCACAGGAACCCTGCTGCATTCTCTGCAATGGTGGCAGGAAAAAGACAACCTCAGGGAAGGTGTGCCTTTCCTCCAGCTGCTGCCAGCAGCAGTCTTAACAACAGATGCCTCCCTCCTAGGGTGGGGTGCACACCTGGGGGAACACACTGCACATGGTACCTGGCTCCAACAGGAGTGCCTGCTTCACATAATCCTGCTGGAGCTCAGGGCAGTTTATCTGAGCATTCAGTCCTTCACTCCAGTGCTTCAAGATAAGGTGGTTCAGGTCAGGACAGACAATACAACCACAATGAATGTACTGCATAGACAAGCAAGGGGGCACAAAGCCATCCCCACTGTGCGAGAGGCCATGAAAGTGTGGTGTCTAGCTTATTTCCTGGGAATCTCCCTCTCAGCAGTCCACCTCCCAGGGAAGGACAGTGTCCTGGCAGATGCTCTCAGCAGGATCAACCAAAACCACCACAAGTAGTCACTAAACAGGCAGGTCTTGCAAGTGGTGTTCAGAAGGTGAGGCACCCCAGAGGTGGACCTCTTTGCAACCCCAGACAATCACCAGCTATCACAATCCTGTTGCATGCCTTCTGCAGTGAGCACAGTCCCTCGGGATAAGCTGCTGTTAGATTGGACAGGGACGTTCCTGTATGCCGTTCCTCCATTTCCCCTGTTGCTCAAAGTAATGAACAAGCTCAGGGTTCAGCCAGTGACAGTGATCCTCAGTGCTCCAGATGGGGCCAGACAGCCATGGTATTCTCTGCTGCTGACCCTGTCAATTTCCAGGCCAGTCTTCCTACCCAGGAGGCATAACCTGTTGACCTCCTCGTAGGGCAGGGTCCTTTACCCCAGTCTCCGGTCTCTCAGGCTCAGGCTCTTGTGGATTTAAAATATGCTGACTTGCACCTTTCTGAAGGGGTGCTAGAGGTTCTTAGGGTTTCTGAAAAACCCTCTACCAGAAAGACTTACACCTCTAAATGGAAGAGATCTCTATTTGGTCCCTGAAGAAAGAGGTAGACTGCTGCCAAGCTGGCTTGTCAGTCCTAGCGTATATGACACACCTTCATTCTCTCGGTTGTAGGCCTTCCACCCTCAAAGTACGCTTAGCAGCTGTCTCTGCTTACCTCTCAGCTGGTGAGGGGTCATCTCTGGCAGCTAATCAAATGTTTAGGAGGTTCTTCAGGGTTCTCATGTGTTTGCATCCCCCTCACAGGGAATCCACCCCAGCATGGGACCTCGGTATATGCATTGGCCAGCTAATGCAACCACCATTTGAGCCCATGTCTTCAGCGGATCTTAAGTATGTGACATGGAAAACAGTGTTCCTGGTAGCCATCACCTCAGCTATGAGGATCAGTGAGCTCCAGGCCTTGTCCACTAAGCCAGTCTACAGATCAGTCCCCAGGGACAGGGTAGTCGTCAATACTAACAGAAAATGTCTGCCCAAGGTGGTGTCTGAATTCCACCTGAATCAGTCCATTACTTTGCCAGTCTTTTTTCACTAACCACTCTAGTTCAGGGGAACGTAGACTGCACAGCCTAGGTGTCAAGAGAGCTATAAGCTACTACTACTTGGATGACAAAAAGAGCCACAGGCAGGATAGCACTCTGCTTTCCCTGACCTATAGAGAAGTGGAAAAGGGCAAGCCCGCCTCAAAGAGGTCTGTTGCCCGCTGGATTGTTGCTTGTATCCATTTCTGCTACAGCAATGTAGGTAAAGAACCCCTGCAGGGCTCAATCTACAAGGGGTACAGCTGCCTCGATAGCAGCTGCAAGAGATATTCCTTGGTTGGAAATTTGTACAGCAGCTACCTGGAAAACTGTCCACACCTTTACCAAACACTACAACCTAGATACCCAGGCCTGAAGTGATGCCAGGTTTGGCACAGCAGTACTGCAGAGCCGGTTTCCTAAATAAGTTCTCTACCCTCCTCCAAAGATACTGCAAGATTTCCTGGGGTTAGAAGAAAAAATTACTTACCATACTAATCTTGCCTCTTCCAAGGGAATCTTACTGTATTCTCAGCTCCCACCCTTCCTCCCCTGCTAGAACCTTTAAGCACTGCAGCACAGCTGTCCATGCTGTTGTAAAGCCATGTGTTTTTATTTTTGGGCTTAGTGACTTAAGTCTTAGTGTGTGTGTGTGTTTTTTTTTTGTAGGCTTTATTCTGTCTGGGCCTTCAGGCATCCTCTCAGAGGTACCCTCTCAGCTGCTGCTTCTCCCGCCTGGAACCCTCAGCGTACTCTGTAGGTCCCAGCCCTCCTGGATCACACTGGGAGGACCCTACCCCAAAAAGGCATCTCTTTCTGAAATTAGAGGGACCTACCACATTGTCTGGTCAGCGTGTTGGAGTACTGGGTGTGCTGGGCCGGCATGGGATGTGGGTGCGCTTCTGGGGTCTCCGTCATCTCCCGGTGCTACAGAGTGTTTTTCTGATGTTTCCTCCCCTATGGAATGCGGACGTGCAATGGCATCCATGGTGAGGAGCACCGACACCTGTCATCACTATGCTCCCCCCCCATCTGCTTTGTGCCGCATGTTCCACGCTGCCACTGCCAGGAACCACTCTGGTGTGGCGCAACCCCAAATCCTCCCTGGGAAGGGAGAGCAATCCTCTGGATGCTCAGTCCCTTCTCTCCCCTGCTGAACCCCATCGGCCTGAGTTGTCCCCCACTGGATGCTGATAGTTGGGACATCATGGAGTCCATGCGAGTCATGCTTTTACACGCTATCAGTTCGAATTCAGTGTCATGCAAGAAGCTCTGACAGCACTGCTTTCTGCAGTTACCCAGGTGGCGGTATAACTGCAGACTTTGCTACCCTCTGTTCTGGTGGAGGAGAGCACCCTCTGATCAGTCCTCACCGCCCCCTACCCCCGCAGCACCCCGACCAGCCACTGATTTTCCTGGCTCCAATCTGAACTTGTATTGAGAGGTATTCCACCACTGTGCCAGTACGCCAGCTGTTGCTCTCGGTTTTTACCTAGATATGATGTGAGCAATCAGACAGTCTAAGCAGCTATTGGTTTAATTTATGCTGTAGAATTTGGAGTCGTCTGTTTTCAAAGACTGTCTCTCTCGGTGGCTTTTCTCTTGTATCAGTTTCCATTTGTCAGCTTTATTTTAGTTTAAAATGAGTCTGAATACTTAAAATATATTGAAAAAGCAGGTGTCTAACTGCATCACAAAGGCGGACATTGCTTGTTTATAATATTGGCCACTTCATTGGAAGATACTTTATTCTGAAAAAGAATCACTTTTGTTTTTCTAGTTTGTGTTGCCTCTGTGCTACATCATGGGAGAAGCTACCAATGAGTGATGGCTGGGGTTATTCTACTGCTTGGAGGAAAGAAATTGTTATGGCAAGAACGTTTCCTTTTTCTTTTGGGTATAGTCAAACTATAAACACTTACCTTACACACCTGAACATGTAATCAGCAGTAGTAGTAGCCGAGAGTCCTGTGTGTGTGTGTGTCTCCATCTGTCTGTGTGAGTTTTTTTTTTTTTTAATTATGCTTAATTACTGTTGTTTTTCTTCTTGCAGCTTGGCAGACCCCTCAACCAGGCTACTGCCCAGCTCTGTCACCTGCCATGAACCCCAGAAAATCCCCCAGTTACCTGCCCATGGAAAGAGAGCATCCCATGGTAGGGTTGGTGGTGGTGGTGGGAATTATCCCCCCCCCCCCAACAAGTGGAGCTGAATTTATAGATAATAGGGGAGTTCTGTGCTGGGCGGGTGGTGCAGGACCTAAACATGCCGGCGTCCTTATGTTGCCTGCTGGAAGAGTTTTCACCCCATTATTATCTCCAGCCCTGAGATGCTGCTGCCATGAACACATGGACACCCTCTCACTGTGATTCCTGTTTGGCTTTCTCCTGGGTCTGACCTGGGCTCGCTTGCAAACACATGTTGTAGATGTCCTGAGTAGAAAAACTAGCATTGAGCCAACTGGCCAGCACCCTGTGTAGGTGTTATTTGTGCCCGTTGCCACACTGAATGAAAAACAACAGGGGAGGATTCTCAGGAAGCCAGAACACACAGTGAATGAATTCCACCCCTGGAAGGAGCCTAAGAGCTGTGAGGTAACTAATATAGATCAAGAGAGTGCTTCTGAACAATGAGAGCACGCCTTTCCCCTGCACATGATTCATTCTTATTCTGTGAAGTGTGTGTTACGCGCAGATGCCTTAGGACCAGGCTTATTCGAGGGAGTTAAAAAAAAAAATATGATGTGAATGAACAGCGCCGATAAATAATGAGTCTAATTATTCATGAGCCTAGCGAGGCTCCTGATTGGCTACTAGATCAGTCATTTAATGTCTTGGAAATGATCAGTGCAGCTGCCAAGTGACGTTGTGCAGCACGCCTGGCTCGTGACACTCTGCTTAAAACCTTAATTAAGTTACAAGTAAAACAGGGAGGAAAGAAAATTGTTATTGTGATGAGACTTACAATTTCAGTAACAACCATTAAGCTGGTCATTTGCTTGGATTAATGACCGACCGGGGGAAAGGTGGCCTGAAGCTGTGTCTGTGGCCACCCAACCCCCCAATCGGTCATTAATCCCTCGAAAATGGCTGGCTTCTCAGTTGTTACTGCTTAATGAATATTGCTGCAGTTGTAAGAGTGGTCTAACTTGCATTCTTTGCTTTCTTTTGAAATCAGAACCTCTTACTTTTGGTTTGCGGTTCTCGTAACATGCACATTCTGTGATGTCTGAGAATGATGTACATTTGCAACACCTGGCAAGATCTTCAAATGTGGATTTTTCAGAGGGCTAGTTGCACACTCAGAATTACTATTATACGTGACTCTGAGATTTACCTAGTACTTCATCTCATCTTTAAGTCATTGTGGTGATGTTTTAAATGGTGGGCAAGGGAGGTGGGAGTGTGACAGATGAAGGCAGTATAGCGTAGTGGTTAAGAGTAGTGAGCTGCAAATCTGGAGAACTGGGTTTGAATCCCACAGCCATCACTTGCATACTGTGTGACCATGAGCAAGCCACTTAACTTCTCTGTGCTCCCAAGACACACCTGGAAACGAGCCTTGGCTTAGTGTATCTTTCCTGTCTAAAGATTGTAAAATAAAAAATAAAAATGAATGAGCTGTTTGAGGTAGTGTACGTGGCACTAAAATGGTGCAGCAAATAAACAATTGAATGTATTTGGATTGTATTGTGCTTTACACAAGGAGAATAAGCAGACTTAATTGAAATTAAGCTACTTCATGATACTGAACTAGAAAATCAGAAAGCAACTAGAGATTCCTTGTGAGGAGATCAGTGTCAGACTAGCAGTTAATCTGCCGTTCAGATGTGATGCATACTCGCTCTTGAAACAGATTGCTAAGGCATCTGAGGACTTTGTAGGCTGGGATCTGGGTATGTTGTTTAGAGTTGATAACCTGCTGCTGTGTCAGTGCAACTATAGGGTGTTATTTGGATATGATAAGTGAATGGATGAAATAGAAAAAGGCTTACTGACTGCTACGCTTAAACAGTCTCACAATTATTATACTGTTTATACTGGTATGACTCCTCCCTCCTCTTTCCCTATTGGTACCATATCCATCCATTTACCCCAGCAGACAATGCTCCAAATAAGATTTTAGTGAGTGAGTAATATACTCACCATTTTTAAAGAGAGGTGAGCAAAACCAAATTTAGTTGTGTACAGATTTTGAGATCCATTGACTTAAAGAGTAATTCTTTTGCTAATGAATTTGTGCTGTAAAAATAATCAGATTACAAAAATTCCCAAAACTGGGCCAGTCCTCTCACCTGCAGGTTAGGCCCTTGAATCCCTGCTTCATGTCTGGAGGGTTGGTCTTCTCTTTGTCTGGCCCCAGACACACACACACACACACACACCTGCTGCTTGCCAGTGATAGCATAGAGGTATACATTTCACCTGGAATGGAAACCAGCCGATAAAGACATGAAGCGCAGACTTTTAAATTCCTGGTGCTGCCACTTTGTCGTTTGTCCAACACTCTGACTGCATTATTGTCACCATGCAGACCTCCGACTTGTCCAAGGAAGTCTTAAGACAGCTGTCCTGACCATTTATTTATTTAAAAACTGGTAACTGTGATAGACTCACTGAGTGAAGGCTCATTTCCAGGTGCAACCCAGGTGAGTGGGAACAAACAAGCAAATACAACAGAAAAGATACATACCATACAGATAAGTATGAACAGATGTAGTGCAACATGGCAAAAGTGCAGTGTGTCAAATGAGGGTGTCTGGAACACAACACGCTCAATATCCTGAAACTGCGTGTGCTGGGCTGTACTGCAGTGTTAGTTTGTATGGACGACTATCAGGATGTTGCTGCATCTACTCCTTCTCCTGCGTGCTGTAGCACTCCCTCTCTCCATCATCCAGCAAAATGCAGAATCATCCAAGAGTGGGCCAGTCAGTGGATGGATGGAACTGTGTTGCTGAAGGGGGAAAATAAGAATAAGGACCACACAGTAATAAGCACCAGACAAGAGTCTGGATAGAAAACACAGCATTACACATACTGTAAGTATTTAGATCGTGAACCAGATTTAAAAAAAAAAAGGTGCATAAATGCCCTTACCAAAAGCATACATAGGGCCTGTAAGCACCTTATTGGAGCACTACGGTCAGGCTTATAAGGGGTTAAACCCTTACCTATCTAGAGGATCTTGGAGGATACCATACTCAGACTGACAGGATCTATGCTCCTGTATAGGCTACCATTCCTTCTTTTACCACTATTTGTTCTGTCTCTGTAGTCAACTCACAGATCACACCTCAGTGCTTCATGTGCTGCTTCGTAGGCCATATCCTGCGGTGCAGTGTCACCCTTTCCTCTCCCTTCCCAAGTACTTACAGGCCTCCAGTGACACCCCTACCTCCCTCCCTCCCTTTTCCAGTCCCTTTTCGGGTACTGCCGGGCATCCATTGGTCCCCCTTCCTCTCCCCATCCTTTTTTGAAGTACTCTCATCCACTGTACTGTTGCTTCCTGATGTCCAGTGGCACCTGCTAACCTGGTTCTGTGACAGCAGCCAGCACAAAAGTCCACTCACCTCCTTGGATGACTGCCAACTATGCCGATATTCCATCCGTTATACATCTGGCTGTATCTGGACTTGAGCAAAGCCTTCGACAGTGTTTCATACAAAAGATTATCAAGAAACTGGGGGACCTTGGAGTGGGGGGGGGCACACATCAATAAAGTAGGTGTGCAACAGGCTGAGATGGAGGACAAAGATTGCAGTAAATAACAGGGAATCCACTTGTATGAGGAAAGTCACTAGTGGGGGTCTCACGGATTGGTGCTTAGTTCAGTACTTTGTAATATCTTCTTCAGTGATATCTGAGCTGACATCAAAAGAAGAATTAAGGCGCTAAGCTGTGTGGTAGGGTTGATAGTGAGGAAGGGATCTAAGTCACGAGGGAATACCTGGAGAGGCTTGAGAGGTGGTCATGGACCTGGCAGCTTGACTTCAGGGCCAAAATTGCAAGGCCTTGCACTTGGCAGCAACAATACAGGGATTGAATACAGATTTGGGGAGGGTCAGTCATGGTGACCAAGGAGGAAAGGGATCTGGGGGTGGTGATTTCAGAACATCTGCACTGTGCAGTTCAGCCATGGGGAAGGCAAAACAAATACTAGGGTGCATAGGTAGGGGGGTTCAGCAGTAGGAGGAAAGGGGTCCTCTTCCCTCTGTACAGTACTCTGATGAGGATACACCTGAAATATGTTGTACAAGTTTCAAATCCTCATTTAAAGGACATGAATAGGTTGGAAATGTGGGGTGGGGATGGGGGCTCCAAGATGATCCCAGATGATACAGGGCCAACAGACGAAGAAGATACATGAATAGACTGAAAAGGCTCAACATGTACTCACTGAAAACCAGGAGGGAGAAGGGGAAGATGATTGAAACTTTTTTTTGTTAGTCTTCGTTAATTGGGTGCATGACCTAGTTGCAGGGGTGACATGGAAGCACTGGGGAGGTTGTGACCTGCCCAGTGTCACACAGTATGCAGGTGGGGGTTGTGAGAAGCAAACCCAGGTCTGCTGGACATACCAAACTCGTTACTCTAACCTCTAGGCAAAACTGCCAGCCCTTAAATACATGAAAGGCATTAATAAGGTGGACTGAAATGAACTGTTCAAGATCAGTAGCAGAAAGGCCAGTGATGGGAAGGAACAGCAGCAAAGTCGTGGAGGGTAAATTCAGGAAGGATGCTAGGAAGTACTGTTTTATGTAAAGGCTGGTGGAAGGGTAGAACAAGTTTCCAGAGATGCTGGTCAGTACATAAATAGTGGTGAGTTTTAGGTTTTATGTGATGACGGTGACTCCTAATGAACGCTGACCACAAAGGGCGAGATAAGAACTGCCCGACAGACGAAGGGCGATGGACAGTAGAGCGACCATCGCAAGTAGCGATGGTCACTTATTGCATCTCAAAAAAGAAGGGATATGTGTTTTTTATGCGGGGGATATGCCCCCGCACTTCCCAAAATAAAGATAATCAACTCCTATGAAGTGTGGACTTAGGGAAAAACTAAGACTTTAAAAACAAAATATTTCCTTACCAGCCACTAGACCTCAACCTGGGTCGCTCGCTTCAGAGGCAGTAGTGTATACTGCCACGCTACACGGCCAGCTCGGCAGTGCTAGCCCAACCATCATGCTATATCCTGCCCTAGCGAGTATAGCTCCCTGCTACACTCACTCTGCAAGATATAGCAACTTCTTTCACCACTCAGTCTACTTCCAAATGCTATTATTGAGTCGCTCATATAGGGTGTTACCGAGTTTTAAGAGAGGCTGGTATTGACATAATAGGCCATCGTGGGGAGGGGGGGGGTGTATGTGGAAGGACATGAACCTCTAGAGGGCATGTACCGTGACACAGGGCAGGCTAGATAGGCTGCTGTGCCTTCTTCTGCCAGCACATTTCTGTGTTTCAGTATAGTAGTTGCAAGATATCACTTACAAACAGGCTGACGTAGAACTTGACAGCAGAATCCGAAAACATAGGGCTGTGGTCTAAACCCTTACCTTTCATACACTCTGCTTCATTTTGTGAGTAAAATACGTGTAATAACGTTTTGTCATATCTTTAAAAAAAAAAAAAAAAAAGGTAAACAAATCAGCTACTCTTTCAAAATGCTGTGCTTTGGTAGCACACTCTGCACACATGCACATGAAAGGATTTTGCCCATATACACAATCTAATGGTATAGAACCCTATTGAACAGGTCCCTATACATTTCCCATTATCGCTGTGGAGCACTTGCACTCCAGTGACATCACAGAAGGTTGTTGTGGCCATTTTAGATTGTTATCAGAGTGCAACATTTTGAAAGAGTGCCCAGTTTGTTTTTTTAAACATGAAGGAATACTGTTAAACCTATTTTATGCACAGAACAAAGCTTGGCATATGAAATGCAAGAGTTCAGACTATAACTCTATGTTCTCAGATTTTACAGTTTTTATTTTCCCATGAAGTTACTGGAGGGAATGCAGCGCAGGGCGATAGAGATGATCAAGGGGCTAGGGGACTAATCATACGAGAGGAGGCTGAGGGAATTGAACATGTACTCACTGGAGGAGAGGAGGGACAGGGGGGACATGATTGAAATCTTTAAGTACTTGAAAGGAATAAACAAGACCGGTACAGAGGTGATGTTCAAAGTAAGGGAGGGGAGGGACACCAGGGGCTATGATATGAGACTGGAGGGAGGAAGGTGCAGGAGGGAGATGAGGAGACACATTTTTTACAGATTGGGTAGTAGCTGGGTGGAATGCATTACCTGCAGAAGTGGTATGCAGTAGAACAGTGGACTGCTTCAGAAGGGGGTGGAACAGGACAAGGGGGAGGGTCAATGAAGGGGAAGGGTAGAAGGGAGGGGCAGCTGCAGAATAAGGGGTGCTAGCTGCACATTCGAGCAGGATTGATAGACCTCTAGGCCTTTATCTGCTGGCAAATTTCGTATGTTCGTATTTGGAAACGAGTGGATGTCCGCTCAGTATGCTTATCTGGTAAATCTCGTTAATAAATAAATATGTGATTTCACATGATTTTAAATGCAACCTGGGGTTACAAAGCATAAAGTGCTAGCAATACATTAGGCAATGTTGACGAGAAACAGATGCAGAGTAGTACATACATCAGGTACAACAGTCACAAAAAGGGTGAGACTAAAGGTCCAGAGATGTTACAGGCAGGACTTACGCATACATATTAGTTACAAGTTTAATGCCGAGTGTGTAATAACAATGGGGTCTGTGTCCATAGTCATGTCTTACGGAGACCATGGAGAAAGAGGACAAAAGAGGCAGGGGCATTAAGAGTAATGCAGTTGTTTGCCTAGGACCCCCGTTAAGTCACATTTAGGCGCTTCAGTTTAGTAGATCTGTCCTGCAGGTTACAGTTACAGGTGTCTGAGAAGTGGGCATGAAGAAGAGTGGTCAAGGACCTAGGGGTGGGTGGTGGTGGACTGCCTGATTACTGCTGGGAGGTTATTCCAGAGTGTGAGCAGCCTGTATTTGGAGGCTGATTGGCCCTTAGAGGTGCGCATGAAAGGGATTTGTAATAGTTTCGAGTCAGAACCCCACAAAGAGTAAGTCGGGGAGGATTGGGTTGATAGAGCGTAACTGAGATAGGAGGGGAGGAAGTTGGACCAATGCTTAGCTACGAGATTAGCGCCGTGGAGCTGTCGCCTGGAGTGCAGCGAGGGGAGACCTAGGGCGGCATATAGGTGACAGTGGTGGGGGGCATTCTAGGATAAAGCGACAGAAGGAGTGGAAAAGGGGGTCCAGGTTGGCTAGGGTTGATGGAGAGGCTGCGCCATAGACAACGCCATAGTCATAGCCATAGTTGAAGATTGGGAGTATCATTTTGTAAACTACCTCTCTTGATCGGGGTGGCTAGACACCCTTTGTTGCGGTAAAGGGCTCCAAGTTTCGGGTGCAGTTTTTTCTGGATGGAGTCTATGTGGACAGAGAAGTCCAAGTGACGATCCAGCCATACCCCCAGGTACCTAAAGGAGGTGCAGGATTCCAGGGTGGTTCCGTCAAGCGGTTGAAAGGTAGGTAGAGCCGCTAGCCTGGAGATTCTGGGCTGTGTGCCGAAAGTTATGGAAACAGTTTTCTTTGCATTGAGGACGAGTTGGTTGGAGCTAAGCCAGGTTTGGACAGCGTTAAAATCCTGTTGAAGGGTAGAGTTTAGAAACTCTTTTGAAGGGCCGGAGGCGTACAGGATGGTGTCGTCTGCGTACATTTGAATTGCTGAGTTTGGGCAGGATAGTGGGAGGTCATTTAGGAATATAGAAAAGAGAAGGGGACCCAGGATGGAGCCCTGGGGGACTCCCATGTTGACTGGGAGCGAGGGGGATATTTGGGTGGCAATTTTGACTGATTGCTTCCTCCCAGAGAGGAAGTCTTGGAACCATCCGGAGGCTAGATCGGATAGGCCAGCATCTTGCAGTTTTGCTATGAGCTTAGTGTGGGAAACGGTATCGAAAGCTTTGGCCAGGTTAATGAATATGGCCGATGTGATGTGCCCTTTATCCATGCCTGAGGCGATATCGTTGGTAAGTCTGAGGAGCGCAGTTATGGTGGAGTGTGATTTCTGAAAGCCCGACTGAAAGGGGGTGAAAAAGGAGGAGGTATCAAGGAATTGTGTGAGTTGTGCAAGATGTATTTTTTCTTGCAGCTTGGCCAGGGTGGGGAGGAGTGAGATAGAGCGGTAGTTCCCGGGCTCGGCTGGGTTGCCCCCCTTTGGCAATGGTATAACTATAGCCTCCTTCCAGAATGTAGGAATTTGTGCAGAGAAGAAGGAGCGGTTTAGGAGATCAGCAAGGGGAGCTGCAATGGCAGGGGTAGATAGGTACAGGAGTTTAGCATCCATGCCGATTGGGTATTTACTCTTATTGGGGTCTAGGAAATTTAGGGTGACTAGCACTTCAGGCGGGGAGACTGGTTTGAAGGAGAAATAGGTGGATGGGGGGGATGCAGGCGACGCGTGTGGGGTACTGGCTGTGGTGAGAGGCTTGCTGTATTTGGCAGTAGCGATTTAGCGCAGTTGGTAAAAAAGTGATTAAAAGTTGAGGCAACTGCACTTGGTTCGGATATGCTTCTACTGTGGATGGTAAGGGTTGGGGTAGATGGCTGTATGGGGGGGTGAGCAGGGTTTTAATTGACTTCCAGAAGTGGAAGGGTGGTTGAGATTGGATGAGAGGGCTGCGCGGAAGAAATTCTTTTTAGCCTGTCTTATGGTATTGGTGCAATTGTTGCGGAGGGTACGATACTGTTGCCAGGAAACCGTGGAGCCTGTTTTCCTATGTATTTTCCATGCCTGGTCCCTGGCACAGCATCTGGAGATAATGTCTGCTGAGACCCTGGGGAGATAGGTTTCCCTTACCCTTTTGTTTTTCAAAGGGGCGTGACAGTCCCACTCCACAAGAAATTGCTGTCTGAGCATATCAAAAGCTTGATCTATGGTGGGTGCCAGCAGAGGCGAGATCAGTTAGCAGGGTGGGGAGGCAGAGGGCCTTGTACGACCGCGAGCTGATTGACCTGGGTGGGAGGCTATTAGTGGGTCTGTGCACCTTTCGGATTACATAGATGGGGTGGTGGTCGCTCATTGAATCTGGTAGTAAGCCAGCTTTAGAGACCCTGTGTGGATGAGTTGTAAGAGCCCAATCCAGGAGAGAGTGGTTTTGGGATTTGGTGTTGAGACGGGTGGGTTCCTCAATCTGTTGTGAGAGGTTTAGGGCTTTAACCCTGCTGCTGAGTTTTGAGCAGCCTTTATCTAGCCAGTTGTAGTTAAAATCGCCGAGGATGTAGAGCTCTCCATTAGCGGCCAGGTTTTTAAAGTTGGTCAGGAGGTCTGTGATGGTATTAGCTGGGGTTGCGGGGGTACAGTATATCCCTGCCACGTACAAGGGGGTGATATGCGGCAGGACGAATTTGATCATCCTGGAGTCGATAAGTGGGGAGGGGCATGGGAACTGGACGGGGGTGTATTGTAGCGTGTTGGATATAAACATGGCAATGCCCCCACCTTTCTTTTTGCCTGTTCTGTCATGTCGTAAGATTGTGTAGCCGGGCATGGATACTTCTGAGTCTTTGTGCTGTGGTTTTAGCCAAGTTTCGGACACAACACAGATGTCAGGTTTGAGTGTATGTGTAGTGACTTGCAGCTCCGGGACTTTATTCAATAAGCTGCGGATGTTGAGATGGATTAGGTTGAGACCCTTTGGCAGTTTTAGATGGGCAGGGTTGGTTTCAACATCACCTGCCAGTAGGAGCATTAGGGCAAGGTAATGAAGGGTGGTAGCCCATCTATTTTTTGATCTATATTTGGGATTGGAGCTCCACGGGGAAGTGGATGGGGTAGCCTTAGCTAGTTTGCTTAGGGCATCTAGCCCCGAGGCGAAGGATGGCAGGGAGATGGAGGGGCATATGACCCATCCAGGATGTGTATATGCTCAGAGCACATGGGGGGTATAAGCGGGGCAGGGGGGTCGAGACGAAACTGAAATTTAGGAGGAGCGAGTCATTATGGGGCTGGGTGGTTGGTGGGAGCGATGCAAGCGGAGCGGCCATGGTTAAGAAGGCCAAGGTAAGCAGGAGCATGATGATATATATATTTTTTTTTTATCACAGTAGCTGGCTGAGGAAAATGATAGCGGCCACTACTGGTGAGATCTGATAATCTGCAGATGTGAAAGTGGGCTGATAGGTTTTAGAGAGTCACCTGGAGTCACCTGGCCGCACAGCTTCCTATAAACTGGAGTGCCGACCAAGGGTGGTGGTGGGGGCGGTGGGGAGCTGGCATGCAGCGCCGGCGGGGCCAGACCTCTGCAGCATAGCTCCAGGAGACTCAGTGCAGGGCCACAGCTTTCTCTGTCCACAGAAATGGCCCCAGGTAGGACAAAAGGCCTCTTATTACCTGGCGAGTTAGTCGCAGAAATTCGAGTGGGGGGGTTCCTTCTCTTTACGGCTTTCAGGGAGGGTTTCTTTGCCTGTCTCAACCTCCTCTGGATGTTGGCTGGGGAGGTCGGCAGTCCCCTACCCTCAAGGACCCTCTCTCCTACCTGCTGTGAGGAAAAATGGACAGGTATGAGATTTTATACAGAGCAGGTGTGTAACTTGATATCAGGCACAACTGGAGTTAAAACAGTGAGCAGTAGCGCAGTCCGCCTAGAGCTGGTACTGGAATTCGGTTCCTGGTTACTTATGCCCCCACAAATTGGAATTAATTTTATTGAGTTTATTGTGAGTTTCCTTGCTCTTAGTCAAAGTTTTTTCCTTAGTTTAAAGCCCCGGCTGAAAAATTGAGTTACAATTCTTCATTTTTGTGTGCGTCTCCCAGCCCTTGTAATTTATTTAAAATACCCGAGATTAAGGCTGAGAGCAAGCGGGATGGGGAGCCCGAAGGAAGATTCCCGTTTAGTAACTAACCCGGGACTGGCGTAACTTTATGAAAGGCTCAGGCCCTTGGTAGAGGGTCTCCTTTGTAAGTCTGAGCCTGCGCCACTGCGAGGTAGCTTGGAGGAGGTGGGCGAGTGCTGCAGGTAAAATGGCTGCCACTGCAGGCTCCTACGAGGCCCTGGTGCTTGCAGCTGGAGCGGAGCAGGGAGAAGCGAAGCCAGATTACTAATACAAACAAAAGCAGCAAGAGAGTGCACTTAAAGTATCTCTAAGGTGTATAAGAATTGTGGGTGAGGTTAATATTAGAAACAGTTTCTTTTTTTTTTTTTTTTTTTTTTTTATATAAATGCAGATATAAGTAACATAGAGCAGGTTTAAAGCCGGTTAGCCTATGAGATATGATAACAAGCGTGGACTCGTCACGGCATAAAAGCCAGTCAGCTAATAAGGTAAACAGCTTAAAACGTTTAAAATACAGGAATATGCATCTGTATTACAATCAAACTCTCATATAACAGCGTAACAGCCAGCCTACTTCTTAAGGTAGCCTCTAGGATCGTTTAAAATGCAGGATTATCCTTCTGGGTTACAAGCAAACACTCAGACACAGCGTGGAAGCCGGCCTGCTTCTTAAGGAGTCTGGTCAATTAGATACTTAAAGCCAGTGTTCGAGGCGAAAAAGCAGCATGAAAAAAAACAGTCTCCACATGTTTGCCGACCAGACCAGACCTCTGCAGCACAGCTCCAGGAGACTTAGTGCAGGGCCGCAGCTTTCTCTGTCCACAGAAATGGCCCCAGGTAGGACAAAAGGCCTCTTATTACCTGGTGAGTTAAACCATGGAAAATACTTTTTTTAGGATGCATTTGTTTACTACTTTTTAGTTACAACAAGAGGGAAAAAAAGGGTAAGCTTTGAAACCTGAAATTTTCAGGCCAAGAATATAGTGATCTTCCAAGAATTGACCTTCTCTGTAGTGTCCTACTAATAGGTCTGTGTGTTGTCGAGGCACAGGTCAGGAAGCATAGGAAAACCAGGAACAGTTCTAAAATTCGTAAATAGTGTTTTGTTATTAAACAAACTTGATTATTATCAATACCAGTAAAATAAAATTAAAGTATTGTTCAGTATAAGTATTTACAAAGGCAGTATGAACAGATAAAACAAAGTCCTTCTTCGTCTGCGGGTATCTCTAATTCCAAGTTTCAGTCTTTCTCCAGCAAAAGATGACTACTCTTTTCATAATGTCTTTGCCTGGTAATTCTAACCCCATATATTCTTCTCATATTCCTAACTCTCTGCATTTAGCCTGCTCAATAGAACTGCCCAAAGAATGGAACTATATGCTAATGATGGAATCATTGGCATGTAAAATATTCAAACTGCTGCCCTCATCTGCTGTACATTCTATCATCATCTCCGCCTCACAAGTCTCGATGCCCAGGAGATCCCTCAGGTCATTGCTGGTTGATTGTGAAGTATGATTTCTTGAATTATACATAATTTTCTTTCTGCTGCCTCATTCATTGTTTAATTTTATTGTAATGTCTAATTTGTCTTAGTTTAGTTAGAGTTAGCATTTATTTCTCGGTTCCCCATGGTTCAGTATAACCATTGAGGAACCGAGTAGTTATTTATTAGTTGAGGACTTTTTCCACTTTAAATTCTCTATTTTTGTTTTAAAAAATATTACTGTGTTAAGTTTTATGTGTTTTGTTTAAACTGCTAACCCGGTTTCTTTATAACCGCTAACCCGGTTACTGTGAACCGTTGTATCGGTTCCAAGAACTGCTGACCCGGTTCCGAATTTTGTGAATTTATCGGTTCTTTTGCAGCCTAATCGGTTCCTGAACTAACCACAAAAAAAAAAAAAAATCTTTGCGGTTAAGGTTTTTCCCCTGGAAATGGAGCACTCTGAAAAACCTAAGAAAAAGACTAGTCCCCCAGGTTTTAAAAACTGTGTGAAGTGTGGGAAAGTGTTTGCCAAGGCAGACAACCATGACAGTTGTGTGTTTTGCCTGGGAACTGATCATTTGAATTCTGACTGTGAAATCTGTAAATCTTTCCCACAGAAAACTGTGGAAAAAAGGATGGAGAGGTTGAACAAAAAGTTAGGAGGTGTTTCAGTCTCTAACCAGCCAACACCTTCCAAATCAGTGGTGGAACTGCAGTTTCTTTTACCAGCCCCTGATAAGGGTGAACCAACCTCTTTAAAGAGACTGAGTGGGCCAGCTGACTCTCTGATCCACTCCAGAAAGACAAAGACCACCAAGCACGTCGAACCCCAGGCAAAACCTACAGGGTATTCTTCTGTGCCTCACAGTCTGCCTACTGCTGAGGAAATTGCCAGGGCTATCAAAGTCATTGAGGCAATTCAGGGATTTATACCTTCTCCAATCCATCCTCCTCCAAGGGTTCAGGAGATTACTCTGTGATCAGACCCCCAGTCTCAAGAGATGGATACTGGGGAGTATGATTTACCAGAGCAAGATGAAGGTGAGCCCATTGAACTGGAAATCTCACCTGAGCAGGAATTTGGCTCTCCTCCTAGGCCTGAGGATTTTTCCCCTCACTCTTCCTTTGTGAGAAAAATAGTAGATGCCCTTGAGGTGGCTACCACCAAGGTCATATACGAGGAGGAGGCAGAATATATGGAAATGATGGGGTTAACACCCACTAAAAAGATTTTTTTTCCTGTCAATAAATTCTTCAAGAAGGATTTATTCACAGTCCTGCAGAACCCTAACTCTATCAAGCCTTTGGACAAGAAGGCTGACAAGTACCAACTATACAGGAAAGGGACTGACTTCTTCTGTTCTCACCCTGATCATCAGGGTATAATCCAGCAGGCAGCCTGTGAGAAGGCGAGGGTTCCTTTATCCTCTCACCCACCTGAGAAGGATTCAAGGAAAATGGACGGTATGTCAAAGAAAGGGTATTTAGCTGCCTCTCTGGGGGTCAGACAAGCTAATTACCAGGCCTACGCTGCATAGTATCAGAAGACACTGTGGCAGCCTGTTTTGGCCATGTCAGAGAAGGTTCTCCCTCCTATCTTTGATGACCTAGCAGAAACAGCCAGATTTGGACTGGAAGCATCCAAATACCAGTTCCAGATGGCAGCAGATGCCAGTGATAACGCTGCTAGGATTGTGGCTCTGACTGTAGCCCTGAGAAGGTTTGCTTGGCTAAGGGATACAAATCTAACACAGGATACTCAGGCTAAGGCCATGGATTTCCCTGTTCAGGATCATTCTCTCTTTGGCAAACAGACTGAAGAGTATATGAAAAAGGTGGATGAATACAAAAGTACCTATAAGAGTATTTCATCCAAGGACAGGCCTTCTACTTCTTATAGGCCTTATGGAAGGAGAGGTAGAGGAAGGTCCTATGGCAGGCCCTTCTGTCAGCCTCAAACTGTTTCACAGCTGCAGCCATACCCACAGCAGACTTGGTATTATAGGGCCAGAGGCAGAAGGGATTCCCAATCCGCCCAGGCTCAGGCACCACCTAAACAAAATCCTTGACTCCTTTGCCAAGGTTGCCTCCCCTATACCGGTAGGGGGCAGACTGGCTCACTTCTTTCAGGCCTGGCAGGCCATAACCACAGACAAGTGGGTACTGGAAGTAGTGAGCCAGGGACTCTTCCTGAGCTTCAAGTCATTCCCTCCTCTGAAGTCAAGGCTATTCAAACCAGCCTCCCTTCTTGAAGAACAGCTTCTGGAAAAGGAGGTTCAAACCCTGCTCAGCATAAAAGCAGTGGAGCAGGTACTAACCCTTCAGAGGGGCAGAGGGTTTTATTCCCGGTATTTCCTTACCAAGAAGAAAAAGGGGGAGTGGCAGCCTATTCTGGACCTAAGGCATCTGAACAAATACCTGGCAAAGCCAAAATTCAGGATGGTGACCCTACCTTTAATTATACCTGTCATTCAGCAGGGAGATTGGCTGGCATCTCTAGACTTAAAAGATGCATATTTCCATATCCCCATAAGGGAGTCTCACAGAAAATATCTCAAGTTCAGACTCCTTTCAGGTCATTACCAGTTCTCAGCCCTGCCCTTTGGTCTAACCTCAGCACCAAGGGTCTTCAGAAAATGCCTGGCAGTGGTAGTGGCATTCCTACGAAAACTAGGAATTACAGTTTTTCCCTATCTCGACGGCTGGCTGATAGTGGGAAAGTCATTTCAGTCATTTCTGGAAATAACAAAAGATTTTTTGCAGTCTCTGGGCTTCCTGCTAAACCAGGAAAAGTCCATCCTCACACCAGTTCAATTCCTGCATTTCATAGGAGCAGAACTGAATACCTTAAAGGGAAGAGCTTTTCTTCCAGAGGACAGAGTTCAGTCCATACTAAAACTGATTGCTTCATTCGAATTGGGAAAGCCATGTCCCGCAAGAAGATGCTGGCAAATACTGGGACATATGGCTGCAGCAACGGGAGTGGTCTTGGGAGCAAGACTTCGAATGATAAACATACAGTTTCATCTACAGATGCACTGGTTCCAAAGAAAAGACCATATGTCAAAATTGATCCCTGTAACAAGGTCAGTGATCCGGTCCCTGCAGTGGTGGACATATATCCACAATCTAAGGACGGGAGTTCCCTTTCAAAGGGAAAATCCCTCAGTCATCCTTCCAACAGATGCTTCTCTGTTAGGATGGAGTGCTCATATAGGAGAGCACACTACCCATGGCACTTGGTCAAGCATGGAGTCTCTCCTGCACATAAATCTGCTGGAGATCAGAGCAGTGTTTCTGGCTCTCAAAAGTTTTTCCCAGTTAATACAGGGCAAGGTGGTGCAGGTCAAAATAGACAACACCACTACAGTGTTTTACATAAACAAGCAAGAGGGAACAAGGTTGGCCCCCTGTGCACAGAGGCCATGAAAATTTGGGAACTTGTTTACTCTCTAAAAGTTTCCTTGCAAGCCATTCATGTACCAGGCAAAGACAATACACTGGCAGATGCTTTAAGCAGGATCAACCAGGCACATCACGAATGGTGTCTGAACAGACAGGTACTGGACTCAGTGTTCAGACGATGGGGCACTCCAGAGATAGATCTCTTTGCCTCTCATGAGAATCACATGTTACCCCTATTTTGTTGCAGGCCACCAGTCAGAGGCACAATTCCCCTGGATGCTCTGGTCTTGGACTGGTCAGGAAAGCATCTATATGCCTTTCCTCCCTTCTGTTTCATCTTCAGAGTGCTACTCACACTCAGGTCACAGCCTGCGTCCATGATTCTGATAGCATCAGACTTGGACAGACAGCCATGGTATCGCCTCCTGCTGTCAATGTCAGTGTCTACACCAATCCTCATACCCAGGAGGCACAACCTACTAATTTCCCACCAAGGGAAGATCCTGTATCCAAACCTCATGTCTCTCAGACTCAAGGCCTGGCTCTTGAAGACTTAGAGTTTGCAAATTTGCAGCTTTCCCAGGCTGTTCTGGATATCCTAAAAGGATATAGAAAACCTTCTACTAAGAAAACCTATAATGCAAAATGGAAAATGTTTTCTGTCTGGTGTGATGCTAAACATGTTTCTCCTTTTCAGTCAGAGATTCCACTATTATTGGAATATCTTATTGAACTGCACTCTCAAGGCCTCAAACATACATCCCTGAAGATGCACTTGGCATCAATTTCAGCTTTTATCTCAGAAGGGAAAACTGTTTCCCTAACATCTAACCCTATTTTCAAAAAATGATTTAAAGGATTAGCCCACTTACATCCTCCTATTATTGAACTAGTCCCAGTATGGGACCTGAATATTTGCATTGCTCAGCTCATGAAACCTCTATTTGAGCCAGTGTCATCAGCACATTTGCAATATGTCACATGGAAAACTGTGTTTTTGGTAGCAGTCACTTCTGCTAGAAGAATAAGTGAGTTGCAAGCATTGTGTGTGGAAAAGGATTATTTATCTTTTCATAATGATGAAGTAGTACTTTGTACTAACAGAAGGTTTCTCCTTAAGGTGGTTTCTGATTTCCACTTGAATCAGCCCATGACACTGCCAGTCTTCTTCACAGAACATGCCAGTTCAGGAGAGCGCAGGCTTCACAGTCTGGATATTAAAAGAGCATTGAGTTATTATCTAATTCACACCAGAGATCACAGAGCTGATAAACATCAACTTTTTCTCACTTATGGAGATGTGGAAAAGGGCACTCCTGCCTCTAAGAGATCAGTCTCTCGCTGGATAGTTCAGTGTATTCAGTTTTGTTATACAAAATCTGGAAAACAGGCCCCAGCAGGCCTCAGGGACCACTGTACTAGGGGCACAGCTGCTTCTATAGCAGCTTCTAGAGATATCCCCTTGCTGGAGATCTGTAAAGCAGCTACCTGGAGGTTAGTACACACTTTTACCAAACATTATAGTTTGGACTTGCAGTCCAGAACTGATGCCAGGGTTTGGCACAGCAGTCCTACACAGCCTCTTTTCTAAGTAAGTTCTCTGCCCACCTCCAAATGTACTGCTTTGAAGTCTGCAGAGAGTTAGGACTATGAGAAGAATACATGGGGTTAGAAGAAAAAAAATTACCTTAGTAATCTTGTTTCTTCCAGTGTATTTTTCCATATTCGTAACTCTCCCTCCCTACCTCCCCTTCTAGAACCAGCACCCCTGAATGGTCTTCTTACTTAACAGTCCCAAATACAGGCACACTTACTTTAATCCTGTGGGGTTGTTTCTTCATACTTAGCTTTCTTTTTCCCAGGTGATGCTGAGTGTTTCAGGTAGGCCTGATGCCACAATCATTAGTATCAGTGGTAGGGTTAGTTATAGAACAGAGTTGTCTACATCAAGCAGTTTTTTGAGCTTGAGTCACTTAGTAAGGTTGCCTTGTGGGCTTCCTAGAAATCTGAGACGTTGGTAGAATGTACAGCAGATGAGGGCAGCAGTTTGAATGTTTCACGTGCCAGTGATTCCATCATTAGCATATAGTTCCATTCTCCGGGCAGTTCTACTGAGCAGGCTAACTGCAGAGAGTTATGAATATGGAAGAATACATTGGAAGAAACAAGATTACTAAGGTGAGTAATTTTTTCATACCTTCTGCAGCCTCAGCTCGTTAACAGACATCCTGTTTCTCATAAAATGTATCAAAACATTATCAGTTTCCTTGCAGGTGCAACCAAATAGAACATGGTGTCCCAGAACTGACCTCCTGTTGACAGCTCTGCAAAAGTTTGTGCTGCATCTCAGGGTTAACCCCTTGAGTTCCAAATAGCTTTTTGCAGTCATTTCAACAGTACAACTGTATACATTTTCAAACCAAGGGATCCCCGTTTTGACTTGGTTCCCCACAGAGCGGTCTCTTCATATCAAAATTCCCGAAATGAGAGCCGTTCTGTACGCCAGATGGGCGTTTCAAGACAAGTCTCCCAGGGTTATCTCTTGGTGCAGTCAGACAACACTCTGGTTGTCTTCTGCATCAACAAGCAAGGAGGCACTCAGTCATATCCCCTTTGCAGAGAGGCCATGAGAGTTTGGGACTGGGCAGTGGAACACCTTCTGGATCTCACAGCTGTGCATGTACCTGGAAGCTAGAAAGTTCTCACCGACAGTCTTAAGTCAGTCTCGTTCTCGGAGTCACGAATGGGAGTTGCTCCACGAAGTCATAGGCGACCTCTTCGGTCAGGGCCGACCAGAGTTGGACCTATTTGCGTCCCCATGCAATGGCAAACTGCCAAATTTTTGCTCGTTAGGTCCAGGGCCTGGTGTTTTCTGGTAAGACGCATTGTCCCTCTCTTGGACAGGGAGGTTTCTGTATGCCTTCCCTTCCTGCTCTCTCATTCAGAGAGTTCTGCTCAAATTGCAGACAGTGGAGGCCAGAATGATTCTGGTGGCTCCTCTTTGGCCTCTCTGGCCACGGAGCCTCCTGTGCAGTTGCCCCTGTCCACTCACTTGCTCTCTCAAGAACAGGGGACACTAATCCATCCTTTTTCAAATTTACCAACTTTATTGATTTTAATAAAAGACGAACAGTAAGGAACAAGTGATGTAACATGTAGTGTTCACTGTCAAGGTTAACAAGAATACACTAGTCCATCTTGCTCTGCGGTCTCTTCACTAGCACGCCTGGCTCCTGCAGTCTTGGCAGAGGAGAGATTAGGATAGGCAAGTAGAGTGACAGAGGTTTTGGTGGCAGCGAGGAAACCCTCCACCAGGGCAACTTATGCCATGAAGTGGAAGCGTTTCTGTCTTTGGGCAACAGCATGTGCCCTAGATCCCCTGGATTGTTTGGTCAAGCATGTGCTAGACTACCTCCTCCACCTCTTGGACCTGGGCTTAAGCTATTCGTCCATCAAGGTGCAGCTGTGTGCTTTATCAGCATATCATGTACCATATGGGGAGAAGACTCTGGCACTGCTTAATGTGTGCAAGTCCTTTCTGCGAAGTGTTCTGCATATCAGACCCCCCAGGAGGGACTCTGTCCCTCCCTGTGATCTATTTTTTGTTCTTGAGAAGCTCACCCTGCCTCCCTTCAAACCAGCTGTGACTTGCAAGCTGTGCTTTCTTTCATGAAAAGCGGTATTTTTAGTTGCTTTTACTTCCACTCGAAGGGTTTCCAAGTTTCAGGCCCTTATGTATAAGGAGCCTTATCTTGTGCTTCATAAGGACCAGGTGGCCCTGTGTATGAATCCCAAATTTTTGGCGAATGTGGTGTCTGAATTGATGCTGATTCAGGACATCCAACTGCCAGTTTATTTTCCAGAGTTCTCAAATAAAGGAAAAGCTTTGTTGCATACTCTGGATGTTAATAGAGCTTTGCGTTATTATCTTCACAGAACCAGTTTATTAAGGAAGACAGATCAGTTGTTCATCTCCTTTGCTCACAGAAAGACAGGGGCTTAATTAGGCATTACAGCTTGGACATTGCCTCTAGGAGGAGAACAGGATTCGGACTAGCCGTCCTTCAGGGCCTACTCTCTTGAGGCTTTTCAGCTGTCTGTTCTTCTCCCCCTCCCATCAGACCTGTGCCTATTTTTGGGTACTGCTTGGGACTCAGCCCTAATGGTAATACCTGCTACAAGAGCTCCACCTCGAAGTCAGATAGTGCAGTTAGGCAATAACTTACCGTTTACAGTAGATCTTTGAGAGGAACTCTTGCAGGAGGTGGCTTTCCCAGCCACCATCCCCCGGGAACTTCTTTGTTACCCTTCTTAGGGTAGGGGAGATCCTGCTCAGTTCTTCATTTACTTCAGACGGGTCTCCGGCGGGAGAACCAAGAAGTCACCGGGGGACCGCCCCCTTTACACCACGTCTGACGGTTTGTGGTAGCTGACGTCGGGGGCAGTTCACCACCTCAGACTGCTAACTGCAAGATTTTTCCACAAGGTCCTAACGCCTGGCAACATTAGTCCTAATAGTAATACCTGCTGCAAGAGCTCCTCTTAAACGTCTACTGTTACAGTAAGTTCTTACGTAACTGTACTTTACAGTTTGTTCCAGTCTGTCCTAAGCTATTTCAGTATCTTCTTTATCAGTTTCTGGTAAAACTAACAAAGCAGCCTTTGGTATTTTTTCAACCCATTTCTTAAGGAGGTTAGCATGGTATAGCTTGGTAGGAGTTTCCCCTATCAGGGTTCTCAATTTCATAGTTAACTGTGCCAGTATGTTTAAGCACTTCATAAGGCCCTTGCCACTTCATTAACAGTTTATTTTCTTTAGTGGGTAACAGCAGCAAGACCTTTTCACCTGGCTTAAAAATGTTTTCTTTTATCCCATGGCCATAATACACCTTCTGCAGGTTTGGGGCCTCTTCCTGATTGCTATGGGCAATTTTTTTTTTTAATTTTATTGAAATTTCAGAATTTACAATCCTTTGAGTCGAAGACTCCTTTGCAAAGGCTCCACGTCAATACAAAACAGAAACATTACTTAAAGACAAATTGTACATAGCTCACTAAGCAAAACATTACATTAAGACAAATTGTACATGGTTACACCGTACAATATAATTTACATTGCTTTGTTAGTATCTCTAGGGTTGTTAAAGGACCCGGGGTCATTGAGGCGAAGTGGGACTGGTTAGCGATTCAGAGGCCTGCACCAAGCCAGTAGTTTGTGTTTTAGGTACCGTTAGTTATGTTGGCCTTGGATTGGAGTTATGGGAAACGCTAGCTTTCTATCACCTACAGAGTTAGAGAGGACTGGTGGTAACAGCCACATGTCTCCGAG
The DNA here is from genome assembly GCA_016271365.2 of Neoceratodus forsteri. Classification (NCBI taxonomy): domain Eukaryota; kingdom Metazoa; phylum Chordata; order Ceratodontiformes; family Ceratodontidae; genus Neoceratodus; species Neoceratodus forsteri. The sequence continues at coordinate 1,732,466,477 of CM057456.1, forward strand.
TCAAGGAGAAATCTCTTGATACCATTTTTAAATAGGCCAAGGCTAGGGGCCAGGGAGATGGAGGAAGGTTATTTAGCCAGAGGGGAGCACGATAACGGAGGGACCTTTGCCCTAGGGTGGTCCTACAGTGGGGAACTAGGAGTGGGGTGTTAGCCAGGTGCCTAGGGGTGCTCCTGTGAGTGGTTGGTTGGATGAGAGGGTGAAGACCCATGGGTGCAAGATTCATTGGGATCTTTTTTGCTTGGAGGCAAGTGTGGTACTTTAGTCTCCCTTCAAAGGTCAGCCAGTCTGCTCACTTATAGAGCTCACATGTATGGGTTACTCTATCACTGCTTGTGACCAGTCGGCAGGCTTTGTTGAGAGCTAGATTGATGCCGTTAAGGACTGTGTTGTCAGCCGTGCCATAAATTATTATCCATAATCGACTACAGATAGGACTGAGCAGGTTACAGCCATCCTTAGTGCCTGTGGAGGCAGTGTTTGTGTCTGTATAGAATCCCAAGCCGGGTGTTTGCAGAGGTGCTTAATGTGTATGTGGTAGGTGAGGGATGTATCAAGTGTGATGCCTAGATATTTAAAGTTAGGGACCTGTTCAATATGGATGCCCTGAGAATTTGAGATAGATAGCAGGGCATTACTGTTGGGGTTTTGGCGGTGAGCAAAGATCATAGATTTAGTCTTGTTGTAGTTTAGTAATAATTGATGACCGGTGAACCAGGATTCTAGTTCTCTAAAGCAGCCTTGCAGGGTATTTTGAAGAGAGTTTGGATTGGAATGTTTCCAGTATACTACGGCATTGTCTGCATAGAGCAATAGCTTACCACTGCAGGCCTGTGGGAGGGAGTTTAGAAAGAGAGTGAATAGTAGAGGACCTAAAATTGACCCTTGGGGGACGCCTGCAAGAACTGGTTGCTTGGTGGAGAGGATAGTGTTGATTTTGACTTGTTGTCTCCGGTCAGTGAGATAGTTTTTGAACCAGGAGATTGCTTCGGGGGGGAGATGGAGGGAGAGGAGAGAGTGGATAAGTAGTGCGTGACTGACGGTGTCAAACGCTGTGGTCAGATCAACAAAGATTGCTCCTGCTACTTACTTCCTGTTCCAGCGCCTCATGTATGTAAGAAGTAAATTCGAGGAGGGCAGTGGTAGTGCTGTGTCCTGCTTTGAACCCGTGCTATTCGTGACACAGCAGATTGTGTTTGTCCAGGTATTCGGTGAGCTGGTTTGACACAATTCTTTTGCGCGCTTTGGGGGAGGATTGTGATGGGCCTATAGTTACCAGGGTCAGTTGGATCACCCTTTTTTAGGATTGGTGTGATAATTCCCCTTTTCAGAGTATAGGAAATTGACCAAGACACAGGGAGCAGTTTAATCTTTTGGTGAGGTGAGGCAGGGTCTCGTCATGGGTTAGTCTGAGAATTTTAAGGTCTAGGGAGTCGATACTGAACTGCGAGTTGCGCAAGGCTTTGGATAGGTAGTGTTTAGCCTCGGTGCAGGAGATGATTCCTAGCCGGAAGGGAAGGAGTGTAATAGTAGGGGAGGTGATAGAGGGGCCATTGGGGATAGGGTCAAAGAAGTTTTGCAGTAGGATGTGGCTAAGATTGGAGAAGGAATTGTTCAGGACATTAGCTATGGTGGTAGGATCCTGGGAGAGGGCTCCATGGTCAAGAATTTGCGATGGGGTAGGGGAAATGGTTTTCCCACAGAGTTCCTTGACATTGTTCCAGAAGTTATTCCCAGAGCCCCATGAGGAGGTGAGTGCTATATAGTAGGTAGACTTAGCTAGCCGAATAGCTCAGGTGCACTTGTTTCTTGCCTCTCTATAGAGTTGCCTGTCATGGGGAAGTTGGGAGTTCAGTGCCCTGTGCCAGCAGTTATCTCTGTGGCGCATCTGTTCAATGAGGGTCTGCGAGATCCACAAAGTTTCTCTGTTTTTTACAACCTGTTTTGTGAAAGGGGCAAATATGTTGCAGGCAATGTTAAAAATTTTAATGAAGGAGGTGAGGGCAGCGTCAACGGACTTGGCAGTGTGTATAGGTGCCCAGTCACAGAAGGAGAGATGGAATTTGAGGTGAGAGAGGGTACCTTTCTTGAGGTGCTTCTGGATGGAAATTTTAGGATGGCTGGGAGTGATTTTATTTGACCAGCAGCAGGAGATGGGTGAGTGGTCACTTGGCACATCAGGGAGCACCTTAACTTTGGAGAGGTGGTTGGGAAGATTCGTAAAGATGAGGTCAATAAGGGTGGAAGTCCGTGACATGGGATCTTGCCTGGTGGGAGACTGGACAGCCTGTGCATGGTCATGGGCATGGACTGAATCTTTGAGCGCGGCGGATGCAGGGGATAACAAATTCATGTTAAAGTCACCCATAATAATCAGTTTGCTCCTGGGGGAGGGGGGTGATGCTGGCCAAGATAGAGTCAAAGGCTTGTTTCTGGTTTGAGGGGGGGATGTAGACTGCCATAATGTACAGCGGTTTACCTGGAGTGCCTAGCGTGGCTTTGATTGTAATGCCTTGGACCCCATGAGCCGGCGAGGGCAGGGGGACAGAAAGGGGCTGTAGATAGGTTCTGGCATATATGGCACATCCACCTCTTCTCTTGCCTGTCCTGTCTGCTCTGAAGGTGGAGTAGTCACTGAGGGAGACAGAGGCATCTGGGATATTTTTGGAGAGCCAGGTTTCAGATAAGGCCAGGATGTCAGGGGAGTGTTGGGCAATCCATCCCTGCAGCTGCGTGAACTTCCTAGGTAGGCTACAGATGTTAAGGGAGGCCAGTAGTAGGCCACCCTACCCGCGCCCCTGGGGAACACTAATCGATGTTGGTCCAGGATTAGGGAGTATGTTACCTGATATCAGAAGGAGGAGGAGGAGGAGGAGAGCATGCCGGAGAGCAGCTTTCCGGATCAATTTAGAGGCAGAGGTACGGAAGCATGGATTAGTGGGAAATTTGGTGAGCCCGACTGGTATGAGGATGGTGCGGACTAGTTGGGCTAATAGGACTTGAGATGGGGAAAGATGGGGGCTGTTTAGTGGGTGTTTGCCTGTGGGGGGTGGAGCTCGCGTCGCTAAGGACCTGCTTATGGTGCAGCTTACGCTAGAGGTAAAATTGGTGCTGAGTAGAACAAGGGAGATAGGAGTTAGGTGATATGACGGGGTTGTATTTGAGGGAGTGAGTGGTGAGGCAGATGTAAGGGTCCCTGGAGAGGGATTTTGCCACAGGGAGAGTGGAGTGGGAATGAGAAAAAAGTGTTAGAATTATGATGGTATGGGTTAGGGTCCAAAAGATGCAAGTCATGCTGCCAGTGTAGGGAGTTTATAAGTGTAAAAGTAATGAGAGGGAGCCCTCTAGTGTTTAACAAGTATAGGCTGCAGATGCAAAGCGGGCTGATTGGTTTCAGACAATCATATAAACATAGAAACATAGAAGTTGACGGCAGATAAGGACCGCAAGGCCCATCCAGTCTGCCCATTTGTTTTTCTACCTTATAAATGTGCCATCGGCCTTTGCTCTGTCAGTGGCCTATCTATTCATAGTCATTTGTATTGCTCCCTTATGCCTATCCCAAGCCTGTTTGAAGCCCTGCACTGTATTCATAGCCACCACTTTTTGTGGTAAGCCATTCCATGCATCCACCACCCTTTCTGTGAAAAAGAATTTCCTCCCATTCCCCCTTAATCGGCCCCCCTCTAATCTCATGCTGTGTCCTCTTGTCCTGCTATTTTTCTTATATTTAAACATGTTAGACTCTTTCACCTTGTTAATGCCCTTAAGGTGTTTGAGTGCCTCGATCATATCACCTCTCTCCCTCCTTTGCTCAAGGGTATACATATTGAGCTCTGTTAATCTGTCCTCATATGTCTTCTGATGCAGTCCCTGCACCATTTTGGTTGCCCTTCTCTGGACTGCCTCAATTTGGTTAATGTCCTTGTGAAGGTGTGGCCTCCAATACTGCACGCAGTACTCCAGATGGGGCCTAACCAGTGTCTTGTAAGAAGAGATTATTACCTCCCTCTTACGACTTGTGATACCCTACTAATACACCCTAACACCCCCTAGCCTTACCTACTGCTTTAGAGGTCTGCTTGGATGATTTCAGGTCATCAGTGATGATGATGCCCAAGTCTCTTTCTTCCTTTGTGACTGCTAGCAACTCCTCCCAGCCTATAGGTGGCTTCAGGTTTCTCTTTCCTATGTGCATGATTTTGCACTTCTTTGCATTAAATCCCAGTTGCCACTCTTCTAACCATTTTGCTAGTTTATCCAGATCTCTTCTCATTCTGCCCACCCCATCTGGATCATCTACTCTATGCATGAATCTTGGTGTCATCTGCAAACAGACAAGCCTTACCCTCTAGTCCATCTGCAAGGTCACTAATGAAGATGTTGAAGAGGACTGGCCCCAGGACTGATCCCTGAGGTACCCCACTTGTGACTTGCATCTCTTCGGACTGTATACAATTTACAACCACTCTCTGTTTTCTGCCCGTCAACCAGTTTGCCACCCAGTTGACCAACTTCTGACCCACCCCGAGCCTACCCAGCTTATTTATCAATCTTCTATGTGGAACAGTGTCAAAAGCTTTGCTGAAGTCAAGGTAGGCGACATCAACTGCTCCCCTTTGGTCCACCACTCTGGTTACCCAGTCAAAGAAATCTATGAGATTAGTTTGACAGGACCTTCCTTTTGTAAACCCATGCTGTCTTGGATCCTGTGCCCCTATGGATTCCAGGTGTTGCACTATCCTTTCCTTAAGAGTGCCTCCATAATCTTGCACACTACTGAGGTAAGACTGACTGGTCTGAGTTTCCTGCCTCCTCCTGCTACCACTCTTGTGGGCGGGATCACATGAGCCTTCTCCAGTCTTCTGGGACCTCTCCTGTGCTCAGAGACTCACTAAACAGTTCTGCTAATGGCTCTGCTAGTTCCACCTTTAGCTCTTTAAGTACCCTGGGATGTATGTCATCAGGTCCCATTGCCTTATCCACCCTGAGCTTATGCAGCTCTTGTAGGACCCTTTCTTTTGTGAAGGAGTAGTGCTCACCTCCCTCCCCCTGTGTCCATGATGCTGGGCTGTGGGCGCTGCCCTACCTTCTCTTCAGTAAATACTGAGCAAAAGTATCTATTTAGGATAGATGCCTTTACAGGGTCCTCCTCCTCACATGCTCCCTTTTCTCCATTAAGCTTAGCAATACCCCCTCTGGACTTTCTCCTTTCACTAATGTATCTATAGAAAGTCTTGTCACCTTCTTTTATCATGCTAGTGTTTCCTCAGTTTGGGACTTTGCCTGCCTTACTGCCTTCCCTGCTTCCCTTAGTTAAGTTTGGTATGCCTCCCTATCTTCATCCCGCTGTGTTCCCTTATATTTCCTGAAGGCCAGCCTTTTGGCTCTGACCTTTTCTGCTGCTGTATTTGAGAACCAAAGTGGTTTCCTTCTTCTTTTGCACTTCCTTTTCTGTCTAACACAATGGGATGTTGCTTCAAGTATTGCATCCTTAATGCTTGCCCACTTTGCCTGTACCCCTCACCTGTGTTTCTTTTGCCAGGGCTAGCTTAACTCTGTTGGCCATCTTATCAAAGTCAGCTCCTTTGAAGTCCCATATTTTGCCTTGGAATGGGATGATTTAGATGCAGTAGCCAATTGAACCATACCATGTGATGGTCACTGGCCCCAGGTGACCTTCTACCTGGAGAACTGTGATCCCTTCCTTGTTAGTACTAGATCTAGGATAGCCCTGTCTCTTGTGGGTTGCTGTACCAGTTGTTTGAGGCCGTCCCCTGCAGGGAATCCACTATGTGTCTAGTTCTGGCAGATGTTCCTGCTGGTATTGACCAATCTGTATCCGGCATGTTGAAGTCTCCCATTATCAGAACCTCCCCTTTAGCTGTCATGTTTTGTATATCTTCTAACAGTAATGTGTCTATGTCCTCCCCTGGTCTGGGGGCCTGTCGACAACCCCAGTTCTTATGGCTGTCCCATTTCCTGTTTCCAGGGTGACCCACAGTTCTTCTGGCTCCTTATGTGTATTCTGAATTTCTGTAGCTTTGATATTTTCATTGACATACAGGGCCACTCCTCCCCCGCTTTTTGCACCTCGGTCTCTTCTGAACAATACATAGCCAGGTACTGAAGTCTCCCAAGTGTGGTTACTGGTAAACCACATCTCACTAATTGCTACTATGTCCAGTTTAGCCTCTGACATTATTGCCTGCAGGTCTGGGATCTTATTTCCCAGGCTGTGAGCATTTGTGTACATGATTTTCCATTGGCCAGATTTTGGTGTGTTAGTTGTTGGGTGAGGTTTGGCATTACCCCTGTGCGTCGTATGGGGAGACAAACCTTTTTTCTTACCTGGTGATGCAAATGAACTGCAAACATGCTGAATCCCTGTTTGACCACTAGCTGAGGGGAGGGTGTTCTTCCCATTCGACGTATGGGGTGCTGCACCCCTCTCCCCATTTGCTAGTTTAAATATTCTGCAAAGACGTCAAACTTCTGCCCCAATGCACTGACTCCCTCCTTAGTCAGATGCAGTCCATCAAATTTAAAGAACTTTCGCTCCCAGAACTGTTGTCAGTTCCCTACAAATCTGTGTCCTTTTTCCTGGCACCAGCCCTTGAGCCACGTGTTTAGCTCCCCTATCTCCCCTTCTCTGACCTTCCATCCATCTGCTCCCCTCTCCCAGACTGGCAGGATCTCAGAGAAGGAGATGCCAGACGAAATAGATGATGGTTTGTCACCCAGCCTGGTCAGGTGTTCCTTGGTCTCCACAACTGACCGGCTGGCGAGATCATTAGTCCCTATGTGTACTAGGACATCAATGTTTTCTCCTGCTTTGTGAACATTTTAGCAATGCGGTCAGTGTCTCTCCATGCTGATGTACCTGGGAGACATCTGACCATTACCCCTGGCTGGAGATGGGTGTCAACTCCCCGAATCATGTAATCGTCACTATAAAGCCTTATGTCGACCAAGGGTGGTGGCGGGGATCAATTTTGCCAGCTTCTATCTCAGGGCACACATATAAGATGTAATCAATGTTTTTTTTCTGAGTGGGTTTATCTTCCCATGTTTCTTTTACTACATCTAGTGGCCCTCTAGGTTGCTACCATACAACATTTCAAATGGTGAAAACCTGTTGATGCCTGTGGCACTTCTCTATAAGCAAAAAGCTGGTAAGGTAAATATTGGTCCCAAGCTCTCCCTTCCCCTTTTACAAACCTTTTTAACATGCATTTTAAGGTTTGATTAAAATGTGCAACAAGACCATCTGTCTGAGGGTGATAAGGGGAGGTTCTTATAGCACTGATACCTAGCAGTCGGTACAGCTCCTTCAACAATGCAGCACCAAAATTATTACCCTGATCAGCAATAATCTATTTAGGTATGCCCACCCTGCTGAAAATGTTGGCAAGCTCTGCTGTCACTTTTGGTGCTGTGACAGTATGCATAGGAACCGCCTCTGGGTATTGAGTAGCATAGTCACATACTATCAAAATTAATTGATTACCCTTTTTACTTTTGTCTAAGGGGTCAACCACATCCATTGCAATTCTCTCAAAAGGTACATCTATCAAGAGTATGGGTGCCGGGGACATCTTGTCTTTTTTTAGTCACTGGGGCTACTTTCTGACACTCAGCACAGGAACTGCAGTAGGTAGCAACATCTTCATGAATTCCAGGCCAGAAAAATCTATACAGCAATCTGGCAAGGGTGTGATCCCTCCCCGGGTGACCAGCCATAGGACTATTTTGTGCTATCTGTGACAACTGAGATGTATACTTTTGTGGTATAACCAATTGTTCTATCTGTTCCTGGGTCTGAGGTTTAACCCAGACTCTGTACAGTAACCCATTACATTTTTTAAACACTGGTCCACCTTGTTTTGGTTTCACCCCCAGCTGCTTAAAATAACTCTGGAGAGAAACACCGTTGGCTTGCTCTGTTGCAAAATCACAATCAGTTATCAGTTTACATAGAAACATAGAAGTTGATGGCAGATAAAGGACCGCAAGGCCCATCCAGTCTGCCCATTTCTTTTCTACCTTATGAATGTGCCATAGGCCTTTGTTCTGTCAATGGCCTATCTATTCATACTCATCTGTATTGCTCCCTTATGCCTATCCGATGCCTGTTTGAAGCCCTGCTCTGTATTCATATCCGCCACTTCCTGAGGTAGGCCCGTTCCATGCATCCACCACCCTTTCTGTGAAAAAGAACTTCCTCACATTACCCCTTAATTGACCTCCCTCTAATCTCATGCTGTGTCCCCTTGTCCTGCTATTTTTCTTATATTGAAACATGTTAGACTCTTTCACCTTGTTAATGCCCTTAAGGTGTTTGAATGTTTCAATCACATCACCTCTGTCCCTCCTTTGCTCTAGGGTATACATATTGAGCTCCATTAATCTGTCCTCATATGTTTTCTGATGCAGTCCCTGCACCATTTTGGTTGCCCTTCTCTGGACTGCCTCAGTTTGGTTAATGTCCTTGTAAGGTGTGGCCTCCAGTACTGCACGCAGTACTCCAGATGGGGCCTAACCAGTGTCTTGTAAAGAGGGATTATAACTTCCCTCTTCTGACTTGTGATACCCCTACTAATACACCCCAACATCCCTCTTGCCTTACCTACTACTTTAGAGGTCTGCTTGGATGATTTCAGGTCATCGGTGATGATGACGCCCAAGTCTCTTTCTTCCCTTGTGACTGCCAGCAACTCCCCTCCCAGCCAATAGGTGGCCTCAGGGTTTCTCTTCCCTGTGTGCATGATCTTGCACTTTTGTGTTATACCCCAATTGCCACTCTTCCGACCATTTTGCTAGTTTTTCCAGATCTCTTCTCATTCTATCCACCCCATCTGGATCATCTGCTCTGTTGCAGATTTTGGTGTCATCTGCAAACAGACGAACCTTACCCTCCAGTCCATCTGCAATGTCACTGATGAAGATATTGAAGAGGACTGGCCCCAGGACTGATCCCTGAGGTACCCCACTTGTGACTTGCATCTCTTCTGACTGTATACCGTTTACCACCACTCTCTGCTTTCTGCTCTGTTTAATTTCAGCATTTTCATATATTAACCCCTTATGTCCATCAGTCTTTTGTTGGTAGTTTCTTCAGGCATCTTCTTTCTTTCCTGGACTTCCGGATCTTGCAGCTGTACTCAAACAAGTCCAAATCTAAATCAGCGAAAGGAAAAGAGTCACCACCATCTGAGATCTTTTTTAGTACTCTGGCCCTTGCCATGCTGCTGTGCCAGAAAACTTCTTATTGATGGATTTGATCAGCTCCTTTGCCGAGCCAGGATCTGTGTTAGTCTCCATAGGCTCATCATCAGCTTTGGGATTTTCAAAGTACCTGTGTCTTTTTTTCCTCCTCTTCCCTCTCCCTCCCTTTTTCATGTTCCCTTTCTCTTTCTTTCTTGCCCGATCTCAGTCACATTCACAGTCTTTCTCCTTTTCATGGTGCTTCTCTCAGCCGTTCTCCCTTGGCACCTTCAATGCAGCTGGCACATGATCTCCAGTGTCATCAAAGATATTCTGGTCTGCCGTGAGAGTAAAGTGAGGATGAAGATCCAGCTGTCCATGGGAGGAAAAAGAAAAGTTTCTACGGAAAGCTTCGTCAGCAGGAGATTGATAATAAGGATAAGAAGCAGCTGGGCAACTTCTTCGGAGTGCCCAACAGTTATGCTGAGTGTTACCCTGCAACAATGGACGTAGACCGTGATGAAGAAGTGGATTACAGTAAAATGTATCGGGGTAATAAGAATGGACCGCACTGTGGCAGCCCTTTCAAAAGTTGTCAGGTCTGCTTCAGTATCATCCAAGGGACACAACTTTGTAAGTTTAATGTCTTTCAGGTTGTTTGTCTCTTGTTGCTTTGCTGGACCTGTGCCAGATCCTCCAGCTTTGATAGCTTGCAGGGCATCCAGCAATCACTGCTCCTGTTGCTGCACCTCTTCTCTGCTTCTTGAGCTGCTGCATCTCTTCTTTTCTCTGCGCCTCTAAACGTTAAATCTCTTTTTGTCGCTCTGCTTCTCTGTCTCTTTTTGTTGTACTGCCCACCATTTGAAAAAGGCAGTCAGGCTTCCAGGTTCTGTCACTGCCTGTTCTTCTTTTTCCATCACTGGTGCTGGCTGTACAGTCTCAGATTGGGCTTCTGTCTCTGTTAGTTTGGCTGCTATTCTTCTGGTAATCACTCCTGGGCTTGCTGTTGCAGGATCCGTACCTTCTGTGCTTCCCTGGTACCAGGTCTAGTACCCATGCACAAAATGCCGAGCATGCACAGCTTAAATCCTACTCTGACACCATCTGTCATGAGGCACATGTCAGGAAGCATAAGAACATGAGAAGCAGTTATAAAATTCACAAGTAGCGTTTTATTATGATCAATAACAGTAAAATACAAATTAAAAATTAAGTCTACACAAATCGTACGCCAGTCTGGCAGAGCAAGGTTCCTCTATGAATGCACCCTCAGTGGAGACCAAGAAGAATGCTGAGGACATCCACAGGGGTGGCAAGGGACACCACAGCTTTTTTTTTTTTTTTTTTTTATTATTTTCTTTTTATTTAGTTAATTAACCAGGTGAGACGTACTAAGCTGAAAGCTTTTTTTACAGGTGCAACCTGGGAGCACAGGGAAGTTAAGTGACTTGCTCAGGGTCACACAGTATGCAAGTGGAAGCTGTGGGATTCAAACCCACGTGTGGTCTGCTGGATGTCACCAGATTTGCAGCTCAGAGCCTTAAACCGCTGCACTATACTGCCTCCTGACCACAAAAGGGTGCCAAGGACACCACAGGGAAGGAAACAGCTTCTGATAGGGGACCCAATTGTTAGGGAGGTAGAACTGGGGAAGGGAGAGAGAGGGGGCAAGGTGCCTGCCTGGTGCCATGGCTTGAGGGACAAGCAGTTTAACTCAGGATTGCAGAAGCAGCATCACAGGAGAGGGAACTAGATATCATTGTCCACCTTGGGACAAATGACCTAGCTAGACATGGAATCAGTGCAGTACAGGATTAATTTGTGGAGTTGGGGAGGGGCCTCAGACAGATAGCAAGCACGGTTACCTTCTCAAGGTGCTGCCAGTCCATGGCAGGGGTGAGGCTAGGGTACTGCACACCATGCAGTTTAATGAATGGTTACAAAACTGGTGCAGAGCACAGGGCTTTGGCTTCATTGGGGACAGGGGGTACACCTGGAGAGATGAAGGTCTATACTGGCATGATGGTCTGCATCTGTTCGCGAAAGGAACCAGGCTCCTAAATGATAGGTTTAAATGCTTCCTTGGCAAGCTTTTAAACTAGCCAAGGGGGGAGGTGCTGATAAGAGGCAGTAAATTTCAAGCCTCCCACCACAAAACATGGCAGGTAGTAGGGTAAGCACTGAGGTACAGAGCTCAACAGAGGGCAGAACAGAGGTAAATGGAAAAATAGACAAGGGCAATAACAGCAGGGATTGGTGGGCAATGAGTACCAATGTCCATAATCTGGGAAACAAGCTTCCTGAGCTAGTAGCCCTGATGAAAGATGAACAGTTGGATATTGTGGCAGTCACGGAAACATGGTACATGGAGAACCATGACTGGGATGTCAACATACCGGAGTACACAGTCTACAGAAGGGACAGGGAGGGTAAAAGAGGACGTCTAGTAGCTCTGTACATAAGGGAAGGGATCAAAGCTACAGAACTAAAAAGTAAAAGGGGAGGACAAGAGGCACTCTAGGTCACCTTGAAGACAGGGAATGGCATCACAGTCCGCACAGGGGTTGTATACAGACCCCCGTCTCAAGGGGAGGAAATGGACAAGAAAATGATAGAGGACATTCTCAAAATGGCTGAAATAGGGGATATACTGTTGATGGGGGACCTGAATGTGCCAGATGTTAACTGGATGACATGTACTGCAGCCACATCCAAGAGCAGGGTCATTCTCGATGCCCTGCAGGGGGCAGGTCTTAGACAGCTGGTGTTGGAACCCACTCGAGAGGGAGCAATACTAGACCTGGTACTCTCAAATGGAGAGAGGATCACAAATTTAGATGTCAGTAGACATTTGGGAACAAGCGACCACTGCACAGTGTGCTTCACGATAAGCACAACCATGGAGATGAGCCATACAAAAACAAGGATACTGGACTTTAGAAGGGCTGACTTTCGCACAATGGGTGAATGAATACTTGAGGAATGCACTAGCAAATGGCCAAAAAAGAAGGGGTAAAAGAACAATGGAGAAAAATCAAAACTGCCATCATAGAGGCAACAAGCCTTTGTGTGAAACAAATAAAGAAAACGAAGCGGAGTGAAAAACCACTATGGTTCTCAAAAAAGGTGGCAGGGAAGGTTAAGGAGAAAAAGGCTGCATTCAGAAAGTATAAGGCATCACAGAAGGAGCACGACAGGGAACTGTAGCAATTAAAGCAGAAAGAAGTGGGGAAGGCAGTCAGAATACCAAAGGCCCAAACCGAGGAAAAAATAGCCAACTCAGTTAAGAAGTGGGATAAAACCTTTTATAGGTACATTAGGGACAATAGAAAGGTTAAGGGAGGAATAGTGAAGATCAGTAAAGGAGAGGGGAGGTGGGCAGAGGGAGACCGTGAAAAGGCAGAGATACTGAATGAATACTTTTGCTCAGTATTCACAAAAGAAGATGAGGAGGAGTTACCTAAACCAAACAATAGAAGCACTCTGGGTAGAGGGGTTGACACCAGTCCATTTACAGAAGAAAGAGTCCTGAAAGAACTCCTAAAACACAAGGTGGACAAAGCAATGGGGCCTGACAGGATTCCCCCCAGAATCCTAAAAGAACTAAGGGAGGACCTAGTGACACCACTGACCACACTTTTTAACAAATCATGGAAGGATCGGGTGGTACCTGAGGACTGGAGGAGGACAGATGTGATTCCCCTTCACAAAAGTGGGAGCAAGGCAGAAGCAGGAAACTACAGACCTGTAAGTTGGACCTCAATGGTAGGGAAAATGATGGAATCACTTCTGAAAGAAAGAATTGTTGAGTACCTAGAGGCCAGCGGGCACAGGACCCAAAGCAGCATGGATTTACAGCCAGATTGATTACTTTGACTGGGTGACCAAAGTAATAGACCAGGGAGGGCCTGTGGATATGGCCTACCTAGACTTTCGCAAGGCATTTGACACAGTCTCGCACAAAAGATTAATAATCAAGTTAGCCAGCCTGGGAGTGGGTTCCAGGGTGGTAGCCTGGGTAGCAAACTGGCTGCACAACAGGACACAGAAGGTAATAGTGAATGGAACACATTCTGAAGAAAGGGGGGTTACTAGTGGAGTACCTCAGGGCTCAGTACTGGGTCCAGCCCTCTTTAACATCTTTATAGGTGACATTGCAGAGTGTCTGGAGGGAAAGGTATGCCTCTTTGCAAATGACACAAATATCTGTAACAGAGTTGATACACAAGGGGGGGATAGAAAGGATGAGAAGGGACTTGGCAAGGTTGGAGGAATGGTCAGACATATGGCAACTTAGATTCAATGCAAAGAAGTGCAAAGTAATGCACCTGGGAAACAAAAACCTGGGTGAAGAGTACACAGTAGCAGGGGAGGTACTAACAACAACAATGTAAAGGGACTTGGGGTAGTCATATCAGATGACCTAAAGGTGGGTAAGCAATGTGAGAAGTCAGTAAGGAGAGCCAGGGGGATACTGTGATGCATAGGAAGGGGCACCACAAGTAGAAAAGGGGGAGTGGTTATCCCTCTGTACAGACAGTTGGTGAGACTCCATCTGGAATACTGTGTGCAGTTTGATACCCCATCTACGCAAGGACATCGACAGGATGGAAGCAGTCCAGAGGAGGGCAACTAAAATGGTGCAGGGTCTGCATCAGAAACCATAGGAAGAGAGACTGAGAGAGCTTAATATGTATACCCTTGATGAAAGGAGGGACGGGGGGACATGATAGAAACTTTCAAGTACCTAAAGGGAATCAACAAAGTGCAGGAGGGTAGCATCTTACAGAAAAAGAGGTGTCTAAGAACAAGGGGGCACAATTTAAAGATAGAGGGGGGACGGCTCAGGGGTAATGTGAGTAATTTTTTTTTCACGGAGAGAATGGTGGATGCATTGAACCACCTTCCTGGGGAGGTTGTTTGGTTTAAAACAGTGGGGGAATTCAAACATGCATGGGACAGACATAAGGCAATTGTATTGGGGCGTTGCAGGAAGTAGACTGGTGGTTAACTAGAATCTGCAGCTTATCCAATAGGTAGGGAAATGGGCAGACTGGGTGGGCCAAGTGGTCCTTATCTGCCGTCAAAGTCTATGTTTCTATGTTAAGTATAACTATTTATAAAGGCAATACAAACAGAGAAAACAATGTCCTTCATCTAAGGGTATCTCAAATTCCAAGTTTCAGTCTCTCTCCAGGAAAAGATTGCTGTTCTTTTTTATGATAAGTCTTTGCCTGGTAATTAACTTCTGCAACCTCAGCTCATTAGCAGACATCCTGTTTCTCATAAAATGCATTAGAACTTTGTCATTTTCCTTGCAAGTGCAATAAAACAGAACGTGGTGTTCCAGAACAGAGCTTCTGTTGACAGCTCTACAAAAGTTTGTGCTGCATCTTAAGGTTAACCCCTTGAGTTTCAAATAGCTTTTTACTATTGTTTCAAAAGAGCAGCTGTATACATTTTCAAACAGAGGGATCCCAGTTCACTTAAAGATTCACATATAGTTTATAACCACGGATATACAAAGGAGAAGAAAAGACAAACAGCAAGTGAAGGCAGAGAGCTAACGAGAGGCGGAGGATCACGAGACCAGTGTGATCTGTTCCTAGGTCTAATGAGAACATTTGGTTGCGCAACCACACAGAAGAGGAGACAACAGAACAGATCCTTCGTTTAACTCTTGCTGCATAACAAATGGAACCAGGCCTTCTTCAACCCTGTCACACTCTGCCAGAAGCACTTAGATCCTGTGGGAGCCAGAACACTTCTGGAGGGCTGGTGGTTTGAGTAGGCCCTGCACGGATGTTGCCTCACATGCCCATTAGTACTACCCAAGATATATCTAACCATGGACAATCTCAAGCTGCCATACATCCATTGCCATGGGGGTTGGGTATGTGCTTCTCTAATACCTCAACGCATGGGAAAGAACTCATCACAGAGAATTGCACGCTAAAGATGATAAGAGAGGGTATCACTCAGCAGCTCCAGTTTGTTCTAAAAATGCAGCAATAGAGACATTTCAAACTGCTGCTTCTTGAGCAGTTAAACCTTTTGAAATCGGAAGATCTTCCCTGTGTCAGTCTTCACCATTCATCACTGATGGGGTGGTTGGCGAGGCAGAGCACTTAGCAGCACTTTTTTTTTTTGTTAAATGAGGAGGTTGCCCGTGCGCCATGAGGCCGACGCACTGCGTGGTGCTCGCCGGTTGGCCAGAAATGGCCGTTGGCTCCTCCCCCACCTCAGTTCTGCATCTCCCACCGTCGAGAGAGCACCTTCCCTGTAGCTGAAGTGAATTAGTGATGTGCCACTGCGGCCTAGTCCATCGGAGTCATTTTTTGACACCTCGGAGTTGCTCCTCGGAGCTGTTTCCCAATGCTGCCATGGTTCTGCCGTCCACTCAGCGCTGTTACTGAAGATAAAAGATCCTTCCTTTTTTTAATGGCATCGAGTCTTTTTCTGTTTTAAAGTTTTAGTTATTGTTGCATCATGCCAGGTTCAGGGGACAAGAAACGTTCTTCGAAAATGGGACGGCCTCCTTTGCATTGGTGTCCCTGCGGCCGGCAGATATCCGTTACGGATTGGCATGATGTCTGCCTTTCCTGCCTTGGACCCCAGCACAACATGGACTACTGTGACACCTGCTTCTAAATGGACCGCCACATTCTTGAGCACTGCACGTTGAAGGTCAGCAGGGTTCTGATGACTTTCAGGGGGCATCATCAGTCTCGGTCCAAGCGTAGAACCCTTCGCCTTTCCTCCGGGTCCCCTTCCGGGCTTACACGGTCTGGTGAGCAGGAGGCCTTCTCTTTTTTCAGCCTTGCCATGGAGGAAGTCTCCACTGCGGTGCCAGAGGATCGGTCAGGCTTCATCAGGGGCTGGGCCGGGAGCACTACCCTCTGTTACCTTGGAGGTGCAGGCTCCCCTGTTTGGGGGCCCACGGCTGCTGGGCCTGGTGTGGGGTGTTCCTTGGCGCCACCCCAGATCCAGGAGCCGTTCGCAGCTCTGCTGATCGGGGCACTGCTGCGAGGGGTGCTGGGCTGACCCACTGCACCGTTCATGGCTCAGTTGATGGGAGAACCCCTGGGGTCGCTGGTCTGGAGCTCCTCTGGATCACTTCCTCTCTGGGAGCCGGATGATCAGGAGGCTGACCCATACTGGCAACCTGACTCCCTGGAGTTAACGGGGGTCTCTGGGGCCTAGTACCCTTGCACCCCCCCCCACCGGCTCCAGTGACTGCGGTCAGCACTGACCCCCTGGCCAGTGGCGGCGCTGGGGTGGTGGTGGTGCGGGTCAACAGTCCCATTGCTACAGGTGGTCCAGGCTTTGGGGGAAGGGCTGGGTGCTATCCCCTCTCTTAAGGCCAGGACTGGATCCCTCTTCTCTGCGACTCTCCTCAGGGAGCCTGCAGAGTTGCGGGGTCCTTCGGCACAGGGTCCAAGGAAGTGGTCCTCCTCTGAGTCGGCAGGGTTGAGAGGGCGGGGCAAGGGGCTGCGGCACTCCTCTGTAGCCTTCCAGGGCTCAGGGAGGAGCTATAGTGCTGAACCCAAGTTCTCTCCATTGTCTCTTTTGAGGGAGTCCTCAATTGGTGGGGCTGGGGACCCGCCCTTCTGGATCCATGCGGTCCCAGGCCCCTCATAGGGAAGCTTCCCCTTCATGGCTCAGTCCAGACTATTTTTGTTTACTCCACAGGATGGTGACGGAGCAGACTTACGGATTCCCTGTTCTTCCAGGATCGCCTGATAGGTCTCCTAGCCCTGATGGAGGCGCGTCACGTACGGTGGCCAGTTCCTCTGTGTCTCTGCGTCCAGCCCCTCTTCTCCCAGGCCATGTTGGTCCTTCGGGACCATTGACCTGGGAACAGTTCAGATCCCAGGCTGCGGACTTTCCCCAGTATTAGTGCTATGGACGAACAGGTCTTTCGACCAGTTCCCCCTCTGCAGTCGGAATCTGACTCTACAGGGTCCTCTGCCTCCTTGTCTCCCTCCCCTGAGGAAGAGGAGCCCTCTGTCCACCTGTCCTCTGACACTGATCAAGCCCAGTATCAGCGCTTCCTGGCGAGGCTGGTTAAGGACCTGCATATTTCCTAGTTGGCATGTCACAATACAGAGCCTATGACGCAAGCTTTGTTGGGTGAGTTCGGGGCACACCATTTAGTGGTCCGTCTTGGCTGATCCCCTTCCAGGAGGTATTGTACAGCAGCTGGCAGTTCCATCTGCCACAGTTCCAGCCCCCGTGGACTGCCAGCTTTGGTGCTGCGCACCCCAGAGGTCTCCAGGCACGGTGGATTGATGTGACTGGACACCCCTACCAGGCATAGACATCCGGTCCACGACCGACCCCTGGATCCTGACTCTGTGGACTTCGATCATCTGGGGCGGAAAGTGTTTTCCTCTGCGTGGATGATGCTGTGTATCGCTTCACATCAGGCACACCATGCTGCCTATAGTAGGCATCTGTGGGCGATGCTGGGCCAGGCATTGGCATTGTTGCCCGATTTGAAGGCTACCCGGAAAGCCGTAGCCCTCTCTGCTGCAGGTCTGGAACTGGCAAGGCACCAGTCAAGGGCATCTTGCGACACCAGTGAAGTTGCTTCATGACTTGCAGGGACAGCGATCTTCATTAGACGGGCGTTGTGGTTTCGCCTTTTACGGTTGTCACCCTTGGCCTGGCGTAGGGTGATGGCCTCCACTTTCCAGGGGACCAGTCTTTTCTCCTGCAGGGCAAGACTGGAACTGCAGGGGTACATTCCTTCCCCCAGGGAACGGGGGACCCTGTCTCGCCCTGACCAGTCCCAAGTCTAACTGGCCGGTGGAGGGTCTCTTCACCCCCTTGTATTTTCCCAATGGTGGGGCTGAGGGATGCTTTTTTCTCAGGGAAATAATGGGCTCCCTTCCGGGGGGGGGTGGGCTTGGTACTCACTTACTCACCAATGATGAATGGTGAAGATTGACACAGGGAAAAATATGAAAATGATGCACCTACCGTAATCCTTAATCTTCCTGTGTATCTTCACCATTCATCACTGAATCCCACCCACTTTCCCCTCACAAGGCCTCAGTGCCTGGGTGATGCCCCCTTGCTGCTCGCCCTCTTCCTCAGGGATCTGGTTGGGTCCCTCTTTTTCTTGGAGCCAGTCCTTATCCTAGGAGGTGACTGGAAACAATTTTGGGAGGAGGGCGAGTAGGGCTATCCAACTAGCCCAGTGGGGGACTTCTGGTGGGCCCCTTCCCCTTGTCCTGGGTATGATTTCTGGGGTTGGCCCATGCCAGCTCTTCAGGTCCCCCAGGATGAGGGAGCCGGGGCTGATGGGGACTCCCATCCGCTCCCTTCTTATATTATTTCTCTTCCTCCCTGTCTCCTTCCCCTCTGGGAGGCAGACATTAATGGGTGGGATCCTTGGGCCCCTCCTAAAACCCTGCGGGTTCTCCCCATTCCGGTCTTCCATAGGAGGAGGAGTGGGAAATCCTCACCGAGGGGTGGTTTCCACCCTCTGGTTTAGAGGGAGGAGGGAGGGACCTTCCCCATGCTTCCTATCCCTAAGGGGATTTCAGTAAACCGAGATTCAGCCTTGGTAACAGCTACCTGTGGTGGGCTGTTTGCCTCCCTAGAGGCATTTCTGGTCTCAAGATCCGAGACACCTAATGTGTGGACGTTGGTCCCTCTCTCCCCCCCCCCCCCTTTTCTTTTTCTCTCTCTCTCTCTTCTCTTTCCCTTCCTGTACATACTTGGCCATCCATGGACTGGGGGCCTTTCCGCACATACCCTTTCAGATCTTCCTCCTCCTCTGTCCTCTGGTTGGCCTTTTTCCTTTTCAGTTTATATCCTTTCCTTTTACTGTCCGTCGGGCTCTCTTGCTCCACCCTCATTTTCCTCTATCCTCTTATTTCCTCTGTTTCTCCGGCGTGCAGAACTGAGGTGGAGGAGGAGCCAATGGTTGTTTCTGGCCCACCCTCGAGCGCCACGTAGTGTGTCGGCCTCCCGGGTGGCGCCAGTAGTGCCGGCTTCTCCCTCTATAAAAAAAAAAAAAAAAAATGCCCCCACAAGTGCTCATGTCCGGCCAGTCACCCACTAGTGATGAATGGTGAAGATACACAGGAAGATTAAGAATTACAGTAGGTACGTAATTTTCATTTCATAATCTACTTAAACTGAAAGCAGTGGGGGAAGTACCTTTTTCCCAAACATCCATAAGTTTTTCCCCCAAGGTACTTTCTGTCCCCCCCAACTGCATAGAAACATAGGAGTTAGCAGCAGACAAGGACTGCAAGGCCCATCCTTTCTGCCCATTTTTTTTTTTACCTTATGAATGTGTCGTAGGCCTTTACTCTGTCAATGGTCTATCTATTCATACTCATCTCTATTGCTACCTTCCTATCCCATGCCTTTTTGAAGCCCTGCACTCTATTCATATCCACTACTTCCTGAGGTAGGCCGTTCCATGCATCCACCACCCTTTCTGTGAAAAAGTACTTCCGTCACTTTACCCCTTAATCGGCCTCCCTCTAATCTCATGCTGTGTCCTCTTGTCCTACTATTTTTCTGATATTACAACATGTTAGACTCTTTCACCTTGTTAATGCCCTTAAGATGTTTGAATGTTTCGATTATATCTGCTAAGTCAGTGTCAGTGCCTTAGCGGGTAACACACTCGCCTCTGAGGCCAGGAGATCAGTAGGCTGTGGGTTCTGTCCCCACACCAGGCACTTGGGTTACTATCCCAATACTGACAATACGATGCTGCACTCCTGAGGTGCTGTCTTTCGGGTGATACGTTAAACCGAAGTCCCATCTGCCTGTTCTGGTGGTAGTTCAGGTGGATGTTAATGATCCCATGGCACTTTTTGTAAAAGATGGGGAATTTCCTCAGTGCCCTGGTCAACTTTCTCCCCATTCACTAAAATGCCACTAACTGCTTAATCTGGTTGAAGGTCAGTTGGCATTCATCTGCATCCCCCCCCCCCCCAAGGTCGTGGCTGATAATAGGCAGAATTTGTCTAGTGCACTTGTCCTGTCAACAAAAATAAAAATAAATAAAATATCACCTCTCTTCAACCTCCTTTGCTCTAGGGTACACATATTGAGCTCCGTTAATCTGTCCTCATATGTTTTCTGATGCAGTCCCTGCACCATTTTCGTTGCCCTTCTGTGGACTGCCTCCATTTTGTCAATGTCCTTGTGCAGGTGCGGTCTCCAGTACTGCACGCAGTACTCCAGATGGGGCCTAACCAGTGTCTTGTAAAGAGGGATTATTATCTCCCTCTTACGACTTGTGATATCCCGACTAATATACCCTAGCATCCCTCTAGCCTTACCTACTGCTTTAGTGGTCTGCTTGGATGATTTCAGGTCATCTGTGATGATGATGATGCCCAGGTCTCTTTCTTCCCTTATGATTGCCAGCAACTCCCCTCCCAACCTATAGGTGGCTTCAGGGTTTCTCTTCCCTGTGTGCAAGATCTTGAACTTCTGTGCATTAAACCCTAGTTGCTACTCTTCCAACCATTTTGACAGTTTATGTAGATCTCTTCTCATTCTGCCCACCCCATCTGGATCATCTACTCTACTCTACTGCAGATCTTGGTGTCATCTGCAAACAGTCAAACCTTACCCTCCAGTCCATCTGCAATGTCACTGATGAAGTTATTGAAGAGGGACTGGCCCCAGGACTGATCCCTGAGGTACCCCACTTGTGACTTGCATCTCTTCCGACTGTATACCATTTACCACCACTCTGTGTTTTCTGTCCGCCAACCAGTTTGCCACCCAGTTGACCAACCTCTGACCCACCCCAAACCTACCCAGCTTATTAATCAGTCTTCTGTGTGAAACAGTATCGAAAGCTTTGCTGAAGTCAAGGTAGGCAACATCAACTGCACCCCCCTTGGTCCACCACTCTGGTTACCCAGTCAAAGAAATCTATGAGATTTGTTTGGCAGGACCTTCCTGTTGTAAACCCATGCTGTCTTGGATCCTATGCTCCTATGGATTCCAGGTGTTGCACTATCCTTTCCTTAAGGATTGCCTCCATAATCTTGCCCACTACTGAGGTAAGACTGACTGGTCTGTAGTTCCCTGCCTCCTCCCTGCTACCACTCTTGTGGAGCGGGATCACATGAGCCCTTCTCCAGTCTTCTGGGACCTTTCCTGTGCTCAGAGACTCACTGAACAGTTCTGCTAATGGCTCTGCTAGTTCGATCCTTAGCTCCTTTAGTACCCTGGGATGTATGCTGTCTGGTCCTATTGCCTTGTCCACCCTGAGCTTAGCAAGCTCTTGTAGGAGCCTTTCTTTTGTGAAGGGACTTGTATACACTTCCCTCCCCCCTGTGTCCATGGTGCTGAGCTGTGGGCCCTGTCCTGCCTTCTCCTCAGTAAATGCTTGGCAGAAGTATCTATTTAGGATAGATGCTTTTGCTTGGTCCTCCTCCACACACTCCTCCATATCCCCTTTGATCTTAGCAGTACCCCCTCTGGACTTTCTGCTTTCACTAATGTATCTATAGAGAGTCTTGTCCCCTTCTTTTACTGTTCTTGCTAGTGTTTCCTCAGTTTGGGCCTTTGCCTGCCTTACTGCCTTTCCTGCTTCCCTTAGGGAAATTTGGTATGCCTCCCTATCTTTGTCCTGCTGCGTTTCCTTATATTTCCTGAAGGCCAACCTTTTGGCTCTGATCTTTTCTGCTACTGTTTTTGAGAACCAAAGTGGTTTTCTCCTTCTGCAAAAAAACAAAACAAAAAAAAACTTGAGAATAGAGGCCAGTTTTGGACCTAAGATGTCTAAACATGCATATCAAAAAGGAAGGGTTCAAAATTATGTCAGACGTCACTATAAGCAGTAATCTCTGCTGTAGAGACAGGGACTTGGTTAGACTGGATCTGAAAATACTTGCTTTCATATCCAGATAAGGGTGTGTCACGGAACGTACTGTATCTGAGGTTCAGAGTGGGCGACATTATATTAAAATGCTGACAAACATTAATTTGCCTCTTCGTGACACCAGTCTGAGACTTGATTGGGGGGTGTCAAATCAGATTTTTTATTTATTTTTATTTATTCATTACTAGGATTGCAATTACCTTTGAACCAAGGGTTCGTTTACAAAGGTTCCATGTCATGAAGGATAACGGTAAGATAAAGTAGAGAGTACAATGTGGCATGAGGTGATACAGAAGTGTAAACTAGAAACAGGAGGTAAAACTTAACAATAGTTAAGCAGTGCATAATGCAAGAGATACAGGTAAGACAATTGGCAAAAGCAGCAATATAACAAATGATGTTAGATGTAACAAATTGGTAAGGCAGCATAGTTAAGCAGTAAGCTACGAGGGGGTGTGGTTTATTGGGGGATTTACCATGGCTGGAGTGGTTTGCCCATGAGGCGTAGGCTGAGTGGGTAAATCCTCGTCAGCCATGGTAAATTCCCCAATAACCCACATCCTCCGAGTGGCTTATTGCGATTATACCAAGGTTAATTTATTTTACTATAATAAAATGCAACTTTTAAAGAGTTTGCTGTGTTTTTATTTTTATTGTATTTATTCTTGTGCTGCAGATGACCATTTGCTCATGAGCCAGTGAGTATCAGAGGATTTATACTAGTGGTAAACTGCCAGTCTGACCATTTCATTGGCTGTTCACTTATGTCCATGGTATACTAAACAATAAGCAACAGCAAAAACAGGAATATTCAGGTAACTTGCAGTCTGAATATATTACATTGTCAACATAAGAGCAAATCCAAGGATCACATGTCATGAGTTCGGGGGGGAGGGATTAACAAGAATGGTAGGACATTCACTTAATTATTAGAGTGCAAACAGCAAGACATCAGATTAGGATTGTACTCCAGAAGAGTGAGCCAAACCAAAACAAGGGCAGTCCTGGCGTGAATGTCAACAAGGAGGGAATCCTGGAGAGCAAAAGCAGGAGGGGTGGGCAGTAAAAAGAGGGGACACAGGAAAGTGGCAGAGGGTGGTAATCACAATGGGATTACCACCTATTTGGTGAGACACTTGAAAATTGTGCCAACTGACACTAGAAGTCTATTGGACTTTCAGGGAAAAGACACACTGATGGAGAGGGAGATGGGTAGTGACAAAACAGGGGAAATGGCCATTGGGGGCAGAATGACAGAAGGACCTGCCTCCACCCACGTCCTCTGGGCACCAAAAGAGCGATTACTCATTGTTGTGGCTCGGTGATCCTGTACTCTGCCATGGAGTATGCTGAAAGAAAGGCAGATGGAAATGGGTTAGCTGGTGAGCAAGGAGTCTTTGCTAAAAGACGTGTTGCAGCAACTAGAAAAAGACCCTTGGCAGGAGTCCTGCTTGACACCATCAAAAGCAGAGCACAGTGGCTCACCTGATGGCTTGGTGGTAGTGCCATCGCCTGCAAGAGTGGTGACCAGGGTTTGGGAGCATAACTTAGTCTTTGGAGCTCAAGTGGCAGCACGGTGGGGGTACGTCTTAGAGACAGGGGCTCCCTTTGGGCTGATGCATGCACACATGGTATGCCACTACACATGGGAGCGTCAAGGAAAGCAAGCAGGGGGGAAACACTACACTGGGACGATGGCACACCCACCCGCCGCAGGCCTCTCACCACCTACTGAGCAAGGGTCTACATCTGGATGTGAACATGGGGTAGTATGGCCCTCCTCTCCCCTCCCCAGCCCAACCATGGGTGGGGGGGGGCATTTGTTGGGGATATCCAGAGCCAGTAGCTCCTGAGGGCAATGACTGATGGGGGTAGTAGGCAGCCAAAGGTAGCTGGTGACAATCAACAGATGGAGAACCAGAAAAAAAAAAAAACAAAAAAAAAAAACAGATGAGCACAGTGGTACTAAACAAAGTCAATAAAAAAAAAAATGTCTCTAGTCAGCTGTTCCCCACACCCATGTCCTCCCACTTCTAACAACAGGTCACTCAAGTCCTGTTCCAAGTTACCCTGACATCTGGTGGATCTCTCTTCCACTCTCCAACCTGTGGTGTAGTATAAAATCCAGGTCCTGCAGCAAGGAGGTGACTGCAGTGCTAGGCGTAAGTTAGTGTTGGAGAATTGATTAGTGGCCTTTGCTAATCAAAATAAGAAATGATTAACAACTGGCCAAAGTTGATTAGCAGTTTCAAAAAATGGGTAGTTTTATTTTAAATGTTATAATAACTACTTATCATTGTATATAGTGATAAAATACACATTGTACACATAGTTTCAGACATGGTCTGTTTATTTTTAGCCATTTTTGACATAAACAGCAGTTTACTGAGGAGATGCAGCACAGCACAATATTATTTGAAAGCCTCAGAGTGTGACAAAAAATTTGACTGTGACGACAACAACAAAAGAAAAATCCCAGCAACCAAAAGGTTGGGGTTGATATCTTATTGGGCTGTCTAGTTTGCTACTCTTCTCTACCATGCATGTAGCCTGTAATTGTAGCCTGTGTTTTTTTTTTTTTTTTTTTTTGGGGGGGGGGACTAGGGTTTATCATCCTGAGCTGCCATATCACCAGGACGTCTTGGCGTTTGACTAAAAAATATATCTGCAGCCCTTTGTGGGTTGAATTCAGCTGGAGGGGGGGCCCTGCTTTTTAATGTGAATCAATGTTTCTGCAGTGTCCTCTGCCATATGTGCTCTTCAGTCAGTTTTAACCTTGTTCATAGCTGAAAAAAACCTTTCTACTATTGCATTAGACACAGTAAATACTCTCAACACATTCACAAGCTTCGAAAGATTAGGATAAGAATTTTGGGAAGTCACATGCCAGCTTTGACCAGATAGATTCATGAAATGTGTTTGCACAAAATTCTTGAACTGTTCTTGCCATTCTGCAAGCAGCAGAGCGCTGTCGCAGACTGCAGAAGTGTTGAAAAATGGTCAGCTACTACAGTAATGTCATTGTCACATAGCACCAGCTCCTTTGGGTCTGCTGGCCAAAGGTTGGTATCTAGCAGTTTTGCATGGTTATAGATACTACTTTCATCAGTCAAAGAGAACCTTTCTTCGCAACACTTCTCTATGTTTGTAATATATTTCTTACATTGCTGTTTACATTTTTTAACAGCTTGGCCACTGATGTATTAATTTCACACCCTTGTAAATGACTTCAGGACATGCTCCTGAAAGAACATCAGACCCATTTTTTTAAGAGAATTTCAAGTTCACTGCCACCTATGGGACCACTGTGCTTTGCATGTTCAAGAGTGTTTCACTATAGCCTTGTTTATACTGCCGACTTTGCAGCGCATCAACCCATGCGGACGGGTTGACGCGCTGCAAAGTCTGCAGTGTAAACACTGCCAAGAGCACCTTAAGTGCTCCTTGGATAATTTTTTTGATCCGACTCAAATGTGGGATCAGTAGCGGAGCTAGCAATATTATTAAATGGCAGGTGAACACTCTGCTGTGCTCGCTTGCTATAAGGGCTTTATTTTCAGCCCATGGTGTACCTCAGCCCTCCCCGAGTGACTTGAAGTGTTATGTAGGGCAGGTGTGTAAACCTGACAGCAACAGGCGAATCAGGAAGGGAGCGGCGCTCATTCCACAGCGCTGTCGCTGTTTAAACACAGCTAAAAGTTTAATATAGCAAAGTAGCTCTGGCATTTCAACTACTACTTTTTGAAGTGCTGGTGAGAATCTGGCAGGTGGCTGAAGCAACTGTTCAGAATAGAAAAGGTGTGCCACTATTTGGAATTTACTCATAAGTTGCAACACTTCCTTGGCTTTGGCTCTGTCATGAGTTGGGTCTGTGACCATAGATTCTAAATGGGCACAAATTTTGTGGTATGATTTGGTAACAGCTCGGGTGGCAAGAAGTTTCTGCTGCACCCGTTTACTTTACCATGAGGCTTCTTGGGCTTTTCAGCTGACATCTGCATTGCCTGGGCAAGGGACCGTAACTCTCCAAGTCGCTTAGGACTTTTCTGATAGTGATAAAACAATTGGATCAGAAAGTTTGAAGCTTCATTGCAATAGGTGTTACTCAAAGCCTCTTTTATGGGCAATTCAAATCTGTATGAGAAACAGTGAACGGCAACTATCCAGTCAGCGTCTTCTCTTAAAAGCGCAGCAAGACCCCATCTTACACCTATGTTGATATCTGCCCCATGAGCGCCAAACCCCACTATTTTTTTTTTTTATACTAAGGCCACTCTCTGCAAGAATATCTTAAGAGGAGATTTTTCAGTCCCTCACTTGTGTCATCTAATA
Source organism: Neoceratodus forsteri (assembly GCA_016271365.2). Lineage (NCBI taxonomy): Eukaryota > Metazoa > Chordata > Ceratodontiformes > Ceratodontidae > Neoceratodus > Neoceratodus forsteri. The sequence continues at coordinate 1,732,492,890 of CM057456.1, forward strand.
CAGCTTTCGTTCGTGGAAATCTAGTTTCCACTTGACCAGTGTTGGGATTTACATAAATAAAGTAAACCCATTCCTTTTCAGTTACGCCACTGTCAGTACAACCGTCCATAAGCACTGACAGTTGCCAGCAGGGTTTCTTCTAGGTTCTTGCCAATACATATTTTGAGATCTTCCTGGACATAGTCTTCACCACTCATTCACACTAATGGGACTACGCCAGAGGTGCTAGGACTGAGCAGGTGCCCAAAATCTTCACCGAGGCAGTGCCGCTTGGAAGTGGCGCCGTGAGACCGGCTCCCGCTGTATAGGCTACCTCGGTGTCAAACCTTCAACTGCCTCAGTTCCATTTTCTCCCCTGCCATCGAGTGCGCTTAAGTGACGTCCCTTGCCCGCCAGGAGTCAAATCTTCACGTCTCTACGACAGCAGCTTTAGTCGTTCAGTTTTGATTTGTAGAATTTATTATTTTAGTTAAAAAAAAAAAAAATAAAAAATTTCATCAAAAAAAATGCAGAAGTCCTCTTCAGTCCACCTTCGACGGAGTCTACCATGAATGGGGCCGGTGATGGTAGGGAGACTTCGCATGAAAGCTATGTTTCCAGGTGGGTCTGACTGCGGGCACTCTGGTGCTTGGGAGGAAGGGCGGTTATGAAACTCGGGGTTCACAAATGATGGTCAGCAATTAGTCAGAATTTACCATTTGATGGTGCTTATCTGTTTGGCCTATAGATTGAGCAGGCACTCGAGGCCACACAGAAAACTAGGACGGCTGTTAAAACGGGCAGACTGGCTCCTACTGCCTCTCAACAGTGTGGGAACCGCCATCAGTTTCATAACAGTCAGTCCTTTCATGACAAAGGCAGAGGGGGCTTCAATAAAAACCAAGCCCCTCAGCCACAAAAGAAAATGCAGCAGTAGGCACAGGGCCCAAAAGCAACTAGTGCCACTCTTTGAAATTCCGGCCCGGGTTCCTCCTCAGCTGTCCGAGGGGGGGGACTCTTCTTCGGCAGCAGGGAAGCGTCTGATTCAGTTTTACAGTCAGTGAAAGTTAGTCACTTCAGACAAATGGGTTCACAGGATAATTCTTGAGGGTTACTCACTGAATTTTTCAGATACCACTCTAGACCATCTGCCTAAACGATAGCCCAGACTGTCTTTCACTCAGCGAGACCTCCTTGCTTCCGAGATTCAAGCCCTTCTGAAGAACAGGGCAGTAGACATAGTTCTGCACGATCAGCAGAACACAGGTTTCTGTTCCCACTAATTTCTGGTTCCAAAGAAAACAGGTGGCATGTGCTCTTTTTTAGACATAAGGAAGTTAAACAAGTTTCTCTTCAGGGAAAAATTCAAGATGATATCATTCAGTATGCTTCTGCCTCTGAGTCATCAAAACAATTGGATGGCGTCCCTGGACATGTAGGATGCCTACCAACACGTTCCCGTGCACCCAAGTCACCAAAAGTATCTTCGATTTGTGGCCCAGAGCCAGCACTATCAATTCAGAGTACTGCCCTTTGGGTTGTCCTCGATGCTGCGAGTTTTTATGAAGTGCTTTGAAGTTCTCGCAGCGCACCTAAGGAAACTTGAAATTCAAGTCTTCCTGTATCTGAATGACTGGCTCCTAGCAAACTCCTCCAGACAAGGGACACAGGAGACTGTGACCACAGCTTCCAGGTTCCTCACATCTATGGGAGTTCTGTTGAATCTGGAAAAATCGCAGCAACAGCCCTCCCTGCAACTCCTCTTTATGGGAGCCCTCCTGGATACCTCCAGTGCAAGGGCCTTCCTCTCGGAGGACAGGAGGAATGATATCCTCCAGATGGCTCGCTTCATCAAAGAGAACGACTCAGTCCGAGCTTTCTCGATGCAGCAGATGCTGGGTCTCATGGCGTTATCAGTGTTCATGGTGCCCTTGGCTCATCTTCACATGAGGACCACTCAGTGGATGCTCAGTACTCAGTAGTCCCCGACCACACATCCCCAGTCCTTTCACATCAGGGTGACTTAACATTTAAAACAATCGCTCACCTGGTGGACTCAAGAGGACAACCTTGTGAAAGGCTTTCCCTTTGCCCCACTGGAGACACAGATCACCATCACCACAGATGCAGCTCTACTTTGATGGGGAGCTCACTGTCAAGATCTCCACACACAAGGTCTGTGGAGTCAGGGCAGGTCTCAACTCCACATAAATGTCCAGGAAATGAGAGCTGTCCTATACGCAGTCCAAGTCCTGAAGTACATCCTCTCTCACAAAATAATTCTCCTTCAGACAGACAACAAAGTGGTGCTGTACTACATCAACAAGCAGGGCGGGCACAGGCTTATCCCCTGTACAGGGAAGTGATGAAAGTGTGGGAATGGTGCCTGGAGCACAAAGCCCTGATCCAGGAAGTCTACCTGCCTGGAGTCCAGAATGATCTAGTGGATCGCCTCAGCAGAACAGAGGTGAATCCTCACCAGTGGTGTCTCGGCGTAAACATTGTGCACTCACTCTTCTAAGAGTGGGGCACTCCGAACCTGTACCTTTTTGCATCCCAACTCAATGCAAAACTGCCTCTGTTCTACTCCAGAAATCCAGAACCTGGCGTTTTCTGTCAGGATGCATTCAGACTGCGGTGGACAAGACGCTTTCTGTATGCATTTCCTCCTCTTCCCTTAGTTCAGAGGGTGCTGCTCAGTCTGGAGGCACGGGGGGGACAGAATGATCCTCATCACCCCATTTTGGCCTCATGTTTTCTGATTTTTAATGCCGCTGTTGTATTTATTGTATTTACTATTTTAATTCCTTGTGTTGTTTATTTATTGATGTGTTTTAACCGAAGTTGTACAGGTGCCTTGGTTTTAGAAAGGTGCCTTTTTATAAATAAAAAGTGATTGATTGATTGATAAAATTTGGTTCCCATTGATCAACAGATTATCGGAAATTCCACTGAGACAACTTCCACTTCAAATGGACCTTCTGACCCAGGGTCTAGTGGTCCATCACAACCTGAGATCTTTCCATCTCCAGGCATGGATCCTGAGGAGATGGAACTGGATAGATTTGATGTCTCTCATGGAGTCTCAGACATTCTCCTAGCAGCTCACAAGCCAGCTACTAGGAAAACTTACACGGCAAAGTGGAAGCATTTCTCCGTCTGGTGTGCAAAGTCCTCCCTGGATCCCTTTTCTTGCCCACCAGAGTCCTGGGGTATCTACTAGACCTGTCAAATACAGGGCTACAGTACTCAACCGTAAAGGTCCATCTCTGCGCGATCTCGGCTTATCATGAGCCTATACACTCGCGGTCTCTGGCTCAGTTAACCTTAGTTAAGAGGTTCCTTAAAGGTATACTCCGTATTAGGCCACCAGTCAGGAGACTGGTAGCCGCTTGGGATATTAACCTTGTGCTCGACATGCTCACCTGTAAACCTTTTGAGCCTCTAGCAACATGTGAGCTGAAGATCTTACTTTGAGATGGCTCTTGCAGTAGGTATTCACATATAGGACTGACCCGCCAGGTGTTGGGACCTCACGGAGAAATTTCTAGTTAGCAGTCTCTGGCGGGGGACTGCCTCATGTCAGTTGGCTGACGTCATGTGACGTCAGTATAAAGGGGAGGTCCCCCATGCCCGCCTTCCAGTTCTTTCCTGCTTTGGCTTGTGAAAGTTCCTTGCGGTAGAGTTCAACGCTAGTCAGTCGATCATCGGTTTAGTTTTCGGACTTTTTGACCTAGTTGTTTTTCTCTTTTTCGACTGTTTGTTTGATTTGCTATGTATGTCGTCTGCGATGCCCTCCGAATTGTATGGCTCTCAACTGCCACACAAGGACAGCCATTCCTTCTGCCTCTTCTGTCTGGGCCCAGACCACCCCATGGAGAAGTGCCAACACTGCCAATAATTTAACTCCGCTACCAGGAAAAGAAGGCAGCAGTCCCTGGAAGCCCATGTTCTGAAGAAAAAGATGGCATCCATGGAGAAGGAGCTAAAGAAGTTGAGGCATGCGTCCACTTACCTCGAAGGTCATAAGAAGAAACGGGATAAGGAGAAGCATCAGGAGTGGGAATTGGCTTCCACGGCTACCGTAGCTCCGGCTGCAGTCACGGCATTGAAGGTAATGTCCCCTCCGGGGGACCACTCTATGATGACCATCTTGAAGGTTCCAAGAGTGCTCGCCCTCCCGCGCCTGACTTGCTCAGGCCCTTGAGAACCTCTCCGGGAAAAGGAGGCCTCCGCCTCCCAGGAAGGCTTGCTTCCACCACGCGGTCCTGGGTTTGAGCCGTCCGCTTGTTGACTGGTGCCAACGCGGCCCCTCCCTGGACAAGCACTGCTAAGACGCCTGCTCCTCAAGGAGGGCGCGACAGTCCAACTTTCGGCCGACAAGGCCATCTCCAGAGCGGCCTTCCGCAGACAAGGGATCTGATAAGTCGGACGTAGACTCCTCTGACACCCACCCAGATCTGGCCGATAAGCCGGACATCTGCTCTACCGATGCCTGCCCGGCCAAGGAGCCTGCGCCTGACCCCCTAGATCAATCCAGTGCTCCAGGTTCCCTGCAGCGCGTTGCATTGTCCTCTGGGGTCCCTGTGTCTCCTCTCACCCCATGGTATTCTAATCCTCTCTCCCCGGTTGTCAGCTGGACCGACGCCCACGGGGCCAGCTTTTCCTTTGCTTGGCCTGCCAACTGGGCCTCTGCCTGGTCCCTCTGTTCCTCCAGAGCCCCTGGCTCCCGGGTATCTTGACACCTCAATACCCGACTCCGCAGTACCTGATGCCATATTATCTGACGCCACAGTTCCCAGCGCCTCAATACCCGATGCCGGGCTTCCTGCCATCGGGTTATGGATACTCTTTCTACAGATATCCTCAGTATCCGTATCCCCCTCCACCACCCATGCCCCAGCCTCCGGCGGATTTGAAGGAGACTCTGGCCTCCTGGTGGGCTGAGGCCAAGGCTCAACTCACCAGGGAGGTAGAGAGTTGTCTACCGACGCCAGACCCTTTGCAGGATCCCCGATGTCGGAGACAGGAGACTTCCTCCCCCTTACCTGACACCAGAGGAGAGCCATCTGGCGCAAGGGGTGGGGAGGACACGCGCCACAGGGAACTCCCCAAAGGGGCCATCCCTCCTCTGCATAGGGAGGAGTCTTCCTCATCTTTGTTGGAGACGTCCGACTCGGACTCAGAGGGACGCTCTGATCTGGATGACGAACCACGTACTCCAGACCACCCCAGGCCAAGGACTCCTTCAAAGTCTTCTCTGGAGGATCCCTCTTTTCTGGAGTTACTGAGGAAAATCCAGGAAGTCTATCAGTGGCAGTCACTGGAGCCAGATCCGCAGCGTAAAAAGCTCGCTGCCCACTTGGATCTGCCCGAGACTGCTCCTACATTGATTCCACCCTGGATAGAGCCTCATGCAGACTTTGTTCCCACTATTTGGAAACAACCTTGTGCATTAGCCCCCTTCCGAGGAAGGCAGACCGGCTATATCAGGTGCCTGAGGGAGTAGATTTCTTGAACCTACACCTCAATGCGGATTCGGTCATCACTAGCGCTGCTCACGGCTGCTCTGCAAATCCAAAACACCTCAGCTTATCCCTGCCTGATAAGGAATCCCAGCTTCTGGACCAATGAGGGAAGAAGATCTGTTCCTCTTCTACCCTGGGTATTAAGGCCCTGAATTATGTGGCACATATGGGGGATTACCAGAAGACCATCCTTAGTCAGGTGGAATCCAAATTAGACTCCCTTCCTGAGTCCCAGACTAAGCAGGAAGTGGTGGATCTTGTCCGTTCTGCTCGTTCGGCCAGTCGGCACATACTCGTGCCACTTACAATGCAGTGGACACAGCTGGACAGAGCTTGGCTTTTGCTGTAGGCCTTCGGTGTCATGCCTGGCTCCGTGAATCAGGTTTGGTCCCTGAAGTGCAATGTGCTATCCAGGATACTTCCTTCAGGGGTTCTGTGCTGTTCGAGGATGATGTCAAGGACATCATTACCGACCTGCAGGACAAGGTCACTGCACTTAAGTCTGTCGACTCTATGTACAGACCCCCTCAGGGGCAGCGACGTCCCTTTCGTAGATGGAACCGACAAAAAACAAAACACAGGGCAACGGGGTCAACAAGCGCCGGCCTCCAGTAACCAAGACTCCCCCTACCAAAAAAGCCGTGGGAGCCTCGGCTGCTGCGCTGCCTCAGACCTCCTGACTCTTCGCCTCTCCCACTGCCGCTGGAAGTTCCAGAGGAACCGGTAGGGGGAGATTCTCCTTCCATCTGCCGGGCTGGGAGACGATGACGTTAGATGCTTGTTGGGTGCTCCAGTTGATCTCAGCAGGACACTCAGTATAGTTTCTACAGAAACCACCCCGAAGAACACCCCCCATTCGTCTTACTCCCCGCAACATCTTCCTCTGGTCCTAGAGAAAATCAACTCCTTTCTCTCAAAGGCGGCGATAGAACCAGTCCCCAACCACCTTTGGGGGACGGGTTACTATTCCCATTTTTTCCTCATTCCAAAGAAGATGGGAGACGTGAGGCCTATTTTAGACCCCAGTTCCCTGAACATGTTCGAAGAGTACAAACGCTTCAGAATGCTCTCTTTGCAGAGTCTTCTGCTGCTTCTTCGGCAGGGACAGTGGCTGTGCACTTTGGACATGCAGGATGCCAACCTGCATATCCCCATGTGCCCTTCCCACCACAAATTACTCTGTTTTTGCTTTCAATGGGACCACTACCGATTCAAGGCCCTCCCATTTGGTCATTCCTCAGCCCCCCGAGTATTTACCAAATGCCTGTCTGTGGTAGCGGCCCACCTGCGTACCCAGGGAGTTCAGATATTCCTGTACCTGGACGATTGGCTCCTGGCGGCCCCATCTAGGGAGGAACTCCTGTACTCTCTGTCCCTTACCCTGCAGGTTTTGACCAACCTGGGTATCACCATCAACCAGGCAAAGTCCCATTTGGTCCCTTGCCAATGCCTCCATTTTATGGTGGCGATTCTGGACACGATCATCAGCAAAGCCTTTTTGCATCCGGACAGGGTGGACACCCTTCAGACTCAAGCCCGTCTCCTGTCCAGTCGCAGAAGGGTCGGAGCCAGGTCAGTCCTTTGCCTCCTCGGGCTAATGGCGGCTGCCATTCCGACAGTCCCATGCACTCGGCTCCATGTGAGGATCTCTCAGTGGACGCTTCGGTGTCAATGGGACCAAACCTTGGCAATAGAAACATAGACTTTGACAGCAGATAAGGACCGCTTGGCCCACCTAGTCTGCCGATTTCCCTACCTAGAGGATAAGCTGCAGATCCTATTTAGCCAACAGCCTATTTCTTCCTACCCCCCCACAAAAATTGCCTTGTGTCTGTCCCATGCATTCTTGAATTCTCCCACAGTTTTAGACCCCACAACCGCCTCAGTAAGGCTGTTCCATGCATCCACCACCCTCTCTGTGAAAAAATACTTCCTCACATTGCCCCTGAGCCGTCCCTTCTCTATCTTCAAATTATGTCCCCTTGTTCTTGCACATCTCTCTTTCTGCAAGATGCTATCCTCTTGGACTTTGTTGATTCCACTGAGGTACTTAAACGTTTCTGTCATGTCCCCCCCCCCAAGGTTATACATATTAAGTTCCTTTAGCCTCTACTCGTATGGCTTCTCTTGCAGACCCTGCACCATTTTAGTTGCCCTCCTCTGAACTGCATCCATCCTGTCTATGTCCTTGCGGAGATGGGGTCTCCAGAATTGGGCGCAGTACTCCAGATGGGGTCTCACCAACTGTCTGTAAAGGGGGATAGCAACTTCCTGTTTTCTGCTGGTGATGCCTCTCCCTATACATCCCAGTATCCCCCCAGCCCTCCCTACCAGCTTCTCACATTGCTTGCCAACCTTAAGGTCATCTGCTATAATTACCCCCAGGTCATTTTCCATTTTTGTTGTTGTTACTACCTCCCCCCCCCATTGTGTAATCTTCCCCTGGGTTTTTGTTTCTTAGGTGCATTACTTTGCACATCTTTGCATTGAATCCAAGCTGGCACACTTCTGACTATTCCTCCAACCTTGCCAAGTCCCTTCTCATCCTTTCCACACCTCCTTGTGTATCAACTCTGTTGCAGATCTTTGTGTCATCTGCAAAGAGGCATACTTTTCCTTCCAGTCCCTCTGCAGTGTTACTTATAAAGACATTAAAAAGGACTGGACCCAGTACTGAACCCCACGGTACCACACTAGTAACCCCTCTTTTTTCAGAGTGGACTCCATTTACAGTTACCTTCTGTGTCCTGTTGTTCAGCCAGTGTTTTACCCAGTGGGACCCACTCCAAGGCCGGTTAATTTGACTACTAATCTTTTGTGTGGGACTGTGTCAAATGCCTTGCTAAAGTCTAGGTAGGCCATGTCCGCAGCCCCTCCCTGGTCTACTACTTTGGTCACCCAGTCAAAAAAATCAATTAGATTCATCTGACATGACCTTCCTGCTGTGAACCCATGCTACTGCCCCACTGGCCTGTAGGTACTCAACAGTTCTTTCCTTCAGAAGTGATTCCATCACTTTCCCTACCACAGAGGTCAAACTGACAGGTCTGTAGTTTCCTGCCTCTGTCTTGCTCCCACTTTTGTGAAGGGAAATTGCATCAGCCTTCTTCCAGTCCTCAGGTACCATACCATCCTTCCATGATTTGTTATAAAGGGTAGTCAGTGGTGTCACTAGTTCTTTGCTTAATTCTTTTAGAATTCTGGGGTGAATTCCATCTGGCCCCATTGCTTTGTCCACCTTCAGTTTTAGGAGTTCTTTCAGAACCCTTTCTTCTGTGAAAGGACTGGGATTGACCCCCCTCTCCAGAGTGCTTCTGTTAATTGGATTAGGCACCTCCACCACTTCCTCTCTTTTGAATACTGAACAGAAGTATTCATTCAATATCCCTGCTTTAGAAAGATTCTGCTAATAGCTTGGCAGAAGACACCAGGAGAAAGGACTGCTGTGTGACTGGACTTCTCTGCTGGGACTAAAGAAGAATAACTTTTGTACTTGGACCTTTAATTTAGGGTAAAAAAAAAACTAACAAACAAAACAAAAAAAAAAGTGTGTGTCTGAGTTAACTGAACTGAATGGTTATCTGAACAGTTATCTAGGCGTAAATCTCAGGTGACTGAAAGGACTTAATAGCTGTGAGGTTTAAATTACTTGTAGAAAGATCTAGGTAAGTAGGGGGAGTGGCTTAGCTAGAAGGAAGCTACATTTAAAGACTGCCTTAGAAAGATTCTGCTAATAGCTTGGCAGAAGACACCAGGAGAAAGGACTGCTGTGTGTCTGAACTTCTCTACTGGGACTATATTGCCCTCCTTCCCTCCTCTCCACCCAAAGTTAGTTCTATTTTTATAGGCACAGGATTTGACTGACAACAGGAACTTCCTGTTTGGGAGCAGGAAGTGAGTGATCACAGAACCACCAAAGACCCACCATCCTAGAAGGGCAAGAGTAGCTCTCCGGCCCCCTCTAGCTGCTGGAGGTCTGCCTTGGAGCAAGTAAGGGGTCTACTGAGAAATATAGGATATTCTTGTCTCAGAACAGGACAATCAGGTGCTTAAAGGGCACACAGGCAGAAAGTAAGGAGAAAGAGGAAAAAAAAAAAACAGAGGAAAGAGTAAGGATTGCAAACAGTTAAGGGGCCAGAAATAAGACGTGATTGGAGTGGTGCAGTGCAGTGGCTGTGGAGCAGCAGTCTTTCGGGAGACGTTCTGGAGGATGCGGTTTTGTCCCATCTGCAGGCACCTCTCTGGGCTGGGGGAGGAGGTTGTTCATCTCCAGGCTGAGTTGGCCAGGATTTGTGGGACCTCCTCTTCCATCCAGTGACCACCAGTGCCACTGCCGTTGCCTCAGAGGCTGCCAAGAAAGAGGATCGGTTGGACCACAGTGGGCTCAGGGAGGGTGAGGGTGGTGGAACAGAGGTGCATTCCTCCAGTTGTACTTCTCCATAATTCATATGCCATTCTGGCAAAGTGTAGTTCCTCTATAGAGGCACCCGCAGTGGACACCAAGGAGGATGCTGGGAACCTCCACAAAGGAGACCCACCGGAGGGTGGCAGGGGAAGGAAACAACTCCTGGTGGGGAACTCCATTGTTAGGAAGGTAGAACTGGGGAGGAAGGAGAGAGGGAGGTAAGGTGCCTGCCTGGCACCATGGCTTGGAGGACAGGGAGCAAATCCTCAGGATTGCTAGACAGCTGCACAGGAGGAGATGGATGTCAGTCCACCTAGGGACAAATGATCTAGCTAAGAAAGGGATTAGAGAATTGCAGGAAGAGTTTGTGGAATTGGGGAGGGACCTTAGTCAAGTAGCACGCACGGTAACCTTCTCGGAGGTGCTGCCCATCTATGGCATAGGAGAGGCTAAGGTGTTCCGCACCATGGGATTAAATCAGTGGTTGAAAAACTTGTGTGGAGTTCAGGGATTTGGCTTCATTGGGGACTGGGGGTCCACCTGGAGTGATGCAAGCCTATACTGGCATGATGGGCTGCATCTGTCCGGGAGGGGAACCAGGATCCTAAGTGATAGGTTTAAATACTTCATTGGCAAGCATTTAAACTAGCCAAGGGGGGAGGCACTGGAAAGGAGCAGGGAAATCCTAGCAGGGACATAGACAGGATAGAGGCAGTCCAGAGGATGGCAGCTAAAATGGTGCAGGGTCTGCAAAAGAGAAGCCGTATGAGGAGAGACTAAAGGAGCTTAGTATGTATACCCTTGAGGAAAGAAGGGAGAGGGGGGACATGATAGAAACTTTAAGTACCTCAGTGGAATCAACAAAGTCCAAGAGGGTAGCATCTTTTAGAAAAAGAGATGTGCAAGAACAAGGGGACATAATTTAAAGATAGAAGGAGGGCGTGTTCAGGGGCAATGTGAGGAAGTATTATTTCACAGAGAGGGTAGTGGATGCATGGAACAGCCTTCCTGAGGAGGTGGGGTCTAAAACTGTGGAGAATTCAAGAATGCATGGGACAGATATAAGGCAATTCTTGTTGGGGGTAGAAAGAAATAGGCTGTTGGTTAACTAGGATCTACGGCCTATCCTGTAGGTAGGGAAATGGGCAGACTAGATGGGCCAAGCGGTCCTTATCTGCTGTCAAAGTCTATGTTTCTAAGTATTCATTCAGTATCCCTGCTTTTTCACTGTCACTCTCTGCCCACCCACCATCCATTCTATTCAATCTCAGTATAATCCTCCCTTTGTCTTTCTACGCTCCCTGACATACCTATAAAAGACTTTATCCCCTTTCTTAACTGAGTTGGTTATCTTTTCCTCAGTTTGTGCCTTTGCTATTCTGACTACACTCCCTGCTTCCTTCTGCCTTAACTGGTACAGTTCTCTGTCCTGCTCCTTCTGTGTTTCGTTATATTTCCTAAATGCTATCTTTTTCTCCCTAACCTTCACTGCCACTTCTTTTGAGAACCATAGTGGCTTTTTCTTTCTTTTGTTTATTTGCTTCACACAAAGGCTTTTGTTGCCTCTGCGATGGCAGTTTTGATGTTTCCCCATTGTTGCTCCACCCCTCCTTCTTGCCTGTTTGCTAGTGCTTTTCTAAGGCACACTCCCATCTTGCCAAAGTCAGCCCTCCTGAAGTCCAGAACGCTCACTTTTGTATAGCTCGACTCTGTCGCTGAATTTATTGTGAACCACACTGTTTGGTGGTCACTTGTTTCCAAATGGCTACCCACTTCTAGATCTGAGATCCTCTCACTGTCCCCATTTGAGAGTACGAGGTCTAAGATTGCTCCCTCATGAGTAGGTTCCAAAACTAGCTGACTGAGGAATGCCACCTGAAGGGCATCAAGAAAGGCCCTGCTTTTGGATGTGGCTACAGCAAAGGTGCTCCAGTTAACATCTGGCATATTAAGGTCCCCCATCAACAGTATCTCCCCTTTCTGTGCCATCCTAAGTATGCTTTCTATCATATCCTTGTCCATTCCCTCCCTGACATGGGGGTCTGTATACAACCTCTGTGCAGATTGTGGTGCCATTTCCAGTCTCTAAGGTGACCCACAGTGCCTTCTCTCCTCCTGTTTACTGTTTTGTTCAGTTGCTTTTATCCCTTCCCTTACATAGAGAGCTACCCCCCGCCTTCCCTGTCTCTCCTGTAGGTTCTGAACCTGGTATGTTAACATCCCAGTCATGGTTCTCTGTGTACCATGTTTCTGTGACTGGTACGATATCCAGGCATCCTTCTTCTATCAAGGCCACCAGTTCAGGGAGCTTGTTGCCCATACTACGGGCGTTGGTACTCATTACCCTCCATTTCTTGAAGGCCTTACCCCTTTTTGCCCCATCCCTGTCCTTATTGTGTTTGGCACTTTCTCTATTTACCCCTGCGCTTCTCCCTATTGACATCTCTATGTTGGTGTCTACCTCACTTATTACCCTAATTTTTTTTGGGGGGGGGGGCTAGGATTTCCCTGCTCCTTTCCAGTGCCTCCTCCCTTGGCTAGTTTAAATGCTTGCCAGTGAGGTATTTAAACCTATCACCTAGGATCCTGATTCCCCTCCTGGACAGATGCAGACCATCACACCAGTATAGGCCTGCATTCATCCAGGTGGACCCCCAGACCCCGGTGAAGCCAAATCCCTGAGCTCTGCCCAGTTTTTCAACCACTGATTGAATCCCATGGTGTGGAGCACCCTAGCCTCATCTGTGCCATAGACGGGCAGCACCTCCGAGAAGGTTACCGTGTGTGCTATTTGTCTAAGGCCCCTCCCCATCTCCACAAATGCTTCTTGCACTGCTCTGATCCCTTTCCTAGCCAGGTCATTTGTCCCTAGGTGGACAATGACATCCAGCTCCCTCCCCTGTGCAGCTGCTCCTGTGATCCTGAGGATTCACTCGCTGTCCCTCCAAGCCATGGCACCAGGCAGGCACCTTACCTCCCTCTCCCCTTCCTCCCCCCAGTTCTACCTTCACAACAATGGAGTCCCCCACCAGGAGTTGTTTCCTTCCCCTTTGAGGTCCCATGCCACCCTCCTGTGGGTCTTCTTTGTGGAGGTTCCCAGCATCCTCCATAGAGGAACCACACTTTTCCAGAACGGCATAGGAATTGTGGAGAGGTACAACTGGAGGGATGCGCCTCTGTTCCACCACCCTCACCCTCCCTGAGCCCACTGGTCCAATCGCTCTTCTTTCTTGGCAACCTCTGAGGCAACGGCAGTGACTCTGGTGGTCCCTGGGTGGGAGAGGAGGTCCCACAAATCCTGGTCAACTCAGCCTGGAGATGAGCAACCTCCTTCCTCAGCCCAGAGAGGTGCCTGTTGATGGGACAACACTGCATCCTCCAGAATGTCTTCCGGAAGACTGCTGCTTCACAGCCACTGCACTGCACCACTCCCATCATGTCTTTTTTCTGGCTCCCTAACTGTTGTTCGGAATACTTAACTCTTTCCTCTGTTTGTTTATTTTATTTTTTTTTTTTTCTTCCCCTATTTACTTACTGCCTCTCTGCCTTTTTAGCTCCTGATCTTCCTGTTTTAAGACAAGAAGCTGCTATATTTCTCAGTAATCTCTCTACTTGCTCAGAGTTAGACCTCCAGCAGCTTGGGGGCGGAGAGCTACTCTTGCCCTTCTAGGATGGTGAGTCTTTGGTGGCTCTGTGATCACTTACTTCCTGCTCCCTAACAGGAAGTTCCTGTTGTCAGTTAAAAGCTGTGCCTATAAAAGTAGAACTGGTTTAGGGTAGAGGGGAAGGAAGGAGGACAATATAGTCCCAGTATAGAAGTTTTAGTTATACCAGTAGCCCCTTCCTCTTGCTGTTCTGTCTGTTCTCTTACAGAAGCTATCTAGGGCAGTGCTTAAGTCTGGTTTGAACCTGGCTCCTTCTAGCTAAGCCACCCCACTTATTTGCAAATATTTCTACACTTAGTTAATTTCACAGATAACAGTTCCCTTCTGACACCTGTGACAAGCACCTAGATAAGTACACAGATAACAGTTTACTTCAATTATCTCTGACAAACACAGTAACTTTATTTTTTTTTTTTTTTAAACCCTAAATTGAAGGTCCCAGTACAAGATTTTTAGTTCTTAGTCCCAGTAGAAAACTTTTAGGTATACTAGTAGCTCCTTCCTCCTGGTGTTCGATCTAGATCAAGAGGTACTAGTTTCCGATCCCATGATCAGGGACTTATAATGGTGGATTGTGCAAGAAAACCTATGCCGGGAGTTCACTTCAACATCTAACCCCTGAGACGCTGACGACAGATGCGTCAGGCGAAGGCTGGGTAGCCTATCTGGGGTCTCTCAGGACTTGGGGCAGCTGGTCCCGGTTCAGACAGTATCTGCACATAAATGTGCTTGAACTGAGAGCAGTCCTTCATGCTCTGTGCTCCTTCATCCTTCCTGGTGATTTTCTCATACAAACAGACGTCCATAGTCTGGTATCTCAATTAATGGGGAGGAATGCATTCCTACCCTCTGTGCCGGGAAACAATGAGGGTATGGATCTGGGCAACCCAGCTCCACCTTCACTTGACTGCAATTCATGTTCCAGGAGTGAAAAACACGCTGGCAGATCAACTCAGTAGGTCCTCAGCCAGGGCCCATGAATGGGAACTGGATCAAGAGGTCATAGATGACATCTTTCTACATTGGGGAACGCCTCGGATAGACCTCTTCGCGTCTCCCCAAAACGCAAAACGTCCCACTTTCTGCTCGCTCACTCCAGGGCGAGACATTTTTTTGCGGGACGCGCTGTCTGACGCTTGGAGGGACAGATTCGTCTGTGCCTTCCATCCTATTCCCTTAATTCCGAGGGTCCTGAACAAACTCAGATCAGAGGGGGCACAAATGATTCTTATTGCTCCCTTCTGGCACAGGCAAGTTTGGTTCTCTCTTTTGCAACAGTTTTCAGAGGAACCTCCACTTCCTCTTTCTCTGTCCTAACAGTTATTAATCCAGGATCAGGGGACCAATGTTCATCTAGGTCTCCAATCCCTTCATTTGCATGCGTGGCTCCTGCAGATGAAGCAAAAGCCCGCCTTGGAGTTTCTCAGCTCATAGTGGAGTTCTTGGAAGAGGCCAGAAAGCCTTCTACCAGGTCCACCTACGCCATGAAGTAAAAATGGTTTGGGATTTGGGCCACATCAAAGGACTTAGAACCTTTCTCTTGCCCAGCCAGTAGAGTCCTGGACTACATGCGCCATCTCTTCGATCTGGTTCTCAGCCATTCCTCAGTAAAGGTCCACAAGCAGCGATTTCAGCCTACCATATTCCCTTCGGGAACAGGACTTTTGCCCAATTGGAAGTCTTCAAGACCTTCCTCAGAGGGGTTCTCAATTTGAGACCCCCCATGCACATTCCTGCCTCCCCTTGGGACTTGAATTTCATGCTGGAGAAGCTTACCCTGCCTCCCTTTGAGCCGGCAGCTGCAGCAGATTTAAAGTTCCTTTGTTGGAAGACACTCTTCCTCATGGCCATTACTTCTGCTCTACGCATTTCCGAGCTTCAGGCCCTAATGTGCAAAATCCCTTACTTTATTTTCCACAAGGAACTTGTGACTCTGTGCACCAACCCTAAGTTTCTCCCTAAAGTGGTGGCTGAATCCATGCTGAATCAGTCTACTGAGCTTCCCGCTTTCTTTACACAACACTCCAATCAAGAAGAGTACCTCTTGCATACTTTAGATGTTCACAGAATACTGAGATACACCACTAGAACCAAGGATCTCAGGAAAACCCATCAGCTTTTTGTCTCTTTTGCTGACAAAAGAGAAGGCAATGCTGTTTCTAGGCAATGCCTATCAAAATGGTTGGCTCATTGTATCAGTTTCTGTTACGTCAAGTACAACAAGAGCCTTCCGGGTCAAGTCAGAGGTCACGCCACCAGAGGAGTAGCTGCCTCTGTGGCCTGTTTCAAGAATGTGTCAGCAGCCAACATCTGTGCGGCTGCAACTTGGACTTCTGTCCATACCTTTACAAAACACTACAGTTTGGACATTGCCTCTCGCTGTAGAGCAGTCTTTGGGCTGGCTGTGTTTCAAGGTCTTCTTTCGTAAGACCCGTTCAGCTGGAGGTTCCATGCTATGGATAGTTTTGTTTTTCTCCTCCCAAGTGCTTTTCCTTGTTCCAGACTGCTTGGGACTCAGTCCTGTGTGTGAATACTTACTGCAAGAGCCCTCTCTAATTAAGATAGTACAGTTACATAAGAACTTACTGTAAGAGTAGATCTTCGAGAGAGGCTCTTGCAGTAGGTATTGCCTTCCCGGCCTCCATCCCCCTAAGCTTCTTTGGCTTCATTTCCATGGTGGGGGAATATCCTCTTCTCTCTGATCTTGCTTCTTTTGGCCCTTGACGGGAATGAACTGAAAGGCGGGCGTTGGGGACTGCCTCTTTATACTGACGTTGCATGACGTTGATCACCTGATGTGGGCGAGGTCCCCCGACTCCCCCACCAGAGACTGCTAGCTAGAAATTTTTCCTTGGGGTCCTGACGCCTGGCGGGTCAGTCCTGCCTTTCTCGAAGATCTAGTGTTACGGTAAGTCCTTATGTAACTGTACTTTCCTGACCGAAAAGCCGTCTTCCTCGTAGCCATTACCTCCACTCGCAGTGTGTTTGAAATACCTGCCCTGGTCACAGACACTCCTTATACAGTATTTCACAAAGATACGGTGGTTCTCAGAACTCACCCTACCTGTCTTGCCAAAGTGGTCTCGGAATTCCATCTGAACCAGCCCTTGGTTCTACCAACTTACTTCGTGAACTTCCAGAATGAGGGAGAGGGTACCCTACATTCTCTGGATGTTAAAAGAGTTTTGCGATTCTATATAGACAGAACTAGAGAGATGCGCAGGTCAAAGCAACTTTGTCTCATTCTGCATGGCCCAGCTGGGTCAACCTGTTGCCATCAGATGTATTTTGGTGTGGCTGGTGGCATGTCTTCGCCACTGCTATTCCTTGGCTCAGGTTGAGCTGGAAGGCAGTGTATACGCTCATTCTACCAGAGCAGTCGTAGCATCTCTGGCAGAAATACAGAACATGCCCTTTGCAGACATCTGCAATGCAGCTACTTGGAGCTCCGTGCACACTTTTGTGAAGCACTATGCTTTAGATGTCCATGCCAGAGAGCATCAATTCTTTGGCAGGGCAGTCCTTAATGGACTCCTGTCCTAAGTGAGCTCCTTTCTCCTGCTGCCCTTCTTGGGGGATTTTTTTAATTTTTTTTATTTCGATCTAGGATTACAATACCTTTGAGCCGAGGCTCTTTTACAAAGGTTCCACGTCCGCGTGTGCAACAGTCATCATTTTTTAGTTACAAACATAACGTCACTGACTTACAGACATGTAATAACCAGTACAAAGACTTGAACTATGAGCAAGACAAGGGGAGGAGGGGGTCGATGGGGGGAGAAGTGAGGGTAGGAGATCGAGGGGGGTAGGAGGTGCAGGGGGTAAGGGGGAGTATGGGAGGTGGGTGAGGGCAGGGGCAGGAGTGGTGATAGGGGGGGAGGTGGGCGAGGGTGGGAGACAGTGCAGCCAGGGGGCCTTGTCGAGGGAATATGCCAGGTAAGGTGTTAGGGGTGCAAAGACTGATTGTAAGTGCCGGATGCTGGGGCATGTACAGCTGGAATGGTGGAAATGTTAAGATGGGCAATCGCAGGATACAAGCAGTGAGAGGCGCAGCTTGGACTTGAAAAGGCCGAGTGTTGGAGTGGTCACTATGTGGCTGCCAAGAGAGTTGAGCCAGTTGGATGCCTGATAGGCAAATGATCTTTGTCCTTGGGTCGTGCAACATCATGGGATATGTAGTAGATGGGAATTGGATCTCCTTGTAGTGACATTCCTATGTCTAGGCTTAAGGAGGACACAGACACCAGGTGGGGCAAGTCTCATTATGATTTTTCTTGGCCGTGATGCAGGTTTGGTATTTTATGCATTTGTCTAGTTGAATTCATCCAGATTGGGAATAAAGGTCACAAGTGTGGGTATGGCGATGTGAGCCAGTGATGAAACGACAGGTCTTATTCGGGGAGGTCGCGATACGTTTGAGGGCAGTGGTAGTTGCAGACTCATATGATAAGACCATAGTCTATGATGCTGACAATGGAGCTTTGGACGGCCACTGACAGTGCTTCTGGGGTTAGGTGTTTCCTGTGCCGGAATAATATGCATAACCTCGCATTGGAAGACTTTGCCACATTGCTAATATGGACAGCGTATGAGAGGTGGGGATCAAGGGTGATGCCAAGGTACTTGAACGATTGTGTTTGCTCTAGGATGGCTCCTTGTTCTGTTGCAATGGAGAGGTGGAGTTGTTTGTTTTTAGACTTGTTTTTTTTCTGATTGAGAAGCAGTTTATGATTTAGGAACCAGGATTCGATGGAGGAGAAGGCCCGCTGAAGTTTATTTTGTAATTGGTTTGGATCAGGGTCTGAGGTTAGGATCACAGCATCGTCGGCGTAGAGAATTATTTGTTCTGGGCAGCTATCCGGTAGTGAGTTTAAGAATAGGCTGAAGAGGAAGGGTCCCAGAATGGAGCCCTGGGGGACTCCCGAGTGAACCGGTCTAGGGTCCGAGAGTGTATCAGCGATTCTTACTGTTTGGGACCGTTCTTCAGGGTAGCTCTTAAACCAGCCAGTGGTGTCGGTTGACAGCCCAGTGTTCTGAAGCTGGACAAGTAGGAGGCGGTGATTGACGGTGTCGAAGGCTTTAGTTAAGTCAATGTAGATTGAGCCTAGTAGTTCACTGGAATCAAGTGCGTTGTGGATTGCGCCGGTGAATTCAAGTAGGGCTGTGGAGGTGCTGTGACCTTTGCGGAACCTGTGTTGTTGCTTGCACAGGATGTTGTACGTATCCAGGTATTCTGTGAGCTGGTCCGAGACGATGCGTTCTAGTGCCTTGGAGAGTGGGGGTAGTAGGGAGATAGGTCTGTATTTATCGTGGGCAGTTTTGTCACCACTTTTATGGACTGGGGTGACAGTGGCAGATTCCCATCTGTCCGGGAACTGGCTAAGGCTGAGGGAGATGTTGAAAATTCTGGTCAGAGGACTAAGCACTTCATCAAGAGTGAGAGACAGGATTTTGAGATCGAGGGAGTCATTACTGAATCTTGATTTACCAAGGGCTATGGTAACGTATTTGCGTACTTGGTGAGCCTTGACTGCTTTGAAGTAGAAGCAGGGTGAGCTGGTGGGAGTAGTGTTCATTCCAGACAGGGGGTCTACACCATCTTTGAAGTAGTCCTGAGGTAGGACAGCGCTGAGGTCGGTAAAGGCTTTGTTAAAGGTATCCGCAATGGTTTTTGGGTTGAGGGTTGTGGTTCTGTTGATGTTGAGTGTTGATGGGGGGTTTGGGTGGATTCCCAGTGAGTTCCTTTATGTTCTTCCAGAATTCCCGACCATTGCCCCAGGAGTTTGTGAGGGCATGCTTATAGTAGGCGGACTTCATTTGCCGGATGGTTTTGGTGCAGTCATTGCGGGCACGTTTGTAGTTTTGGATGTCGCTTTGCTTTCCAGAGTTTCTGGCCAGCTCCCATAGGTGGTCTCTTGTTTTTAGCATCCTGAGGTCACCTGTGAGCCAAGGGTTACTCAGTGATTTGACTTTGCGTTTCTTAATAGGAGCATACATGTCACAGGCCACAGTGAAGATGTTTATGAAGTGGTCAAGGGCAGTGTTTACGTCGGTTGCATTGAAGATAGGGGACCAGTCTTGGTGGAGGAGGTGGGATTTGAGTCGAGGAAAGTGACCACTGGGTAGAACCCTGCTGGTGATTGTTTTTGGTGGTTGTTTGATGAATTTATTTGACCAGGTGCAGCTAACAGGGGAGTGATCGCTGAGAGAGTCAGGGAGGACATTAGTGTTAGATATTCGCGATGGGTGACTGGTAAGGATCCAGTCCAAGAGTGTGCTGGTGCCGGTCCTGTAATGTTTCCTGGTTGGTGAGTCAGCCATTTGTGTGAGGTTCGACGCAGCAACAGTATCCCTGTGTGCACCAGCATCAGTCGCAGGCCAGTTGATGTTGAAGTCGCCTAGGAGGATGGATTCAGTGTCTGGTGGGAGCGACTTTACAAAGTCAAGCACAGCTGTTAGACCAGTTCCCTGTTCTTTGGGAGGGATGTAGATGGTGGCAACAGTGAAGGTTTTGTTTTGGGCACTGAGGAGGATTCTCACTGGCAAAATCTGAGCAGTTGTGGGTTGGATTGAGGTAATGATGTGGTGCCCTTGTATGGAGTCTTTTAGGTAGAGAGCGCAGCCCCCGCCTCTTTTGGAGAGGCGATCCAGCTTAAAGACGACGTAGCCAGGAAGGCTGATTGCATGGTCTGGTACTGATGGCGTGAGCCAGGTTTCGACAACTGCCAGGATGTCAGGGCAGTGTTGTCTGGTGAAGGCCTGTAGGTCATCCATTTTAGGAAGGAGGCTGCAGATGTTGATTGATATGAATGAGAGGGCACCCGAAGGCTTGCTCAGATTAGTGGCTTTAGAGCAGAATGGGCCAGGGTTTGGGTGCACGTTGCCTGACAGCATTAGGAGAAGGAGGAGGACTAGCCTCAAGGAGCTGCGGCGTATTTCTTTAAGGGAATGTTTTCGCCTGCTGGCATCTCGGGAAGTTGCCGAGCATCGATGATGGTGGGTGAGGGTAAGCATAGACAGGGGGGACCAGAGTGGAGGGCTAGGACCAGTGTGGGTGTAGGACACATTCATGGTGGTGGGATGGACCATGGGCAAGAGGCAGTGACCAGTGTGCAGCGTACCTATGTGGAGGAAGGATGTAGGAATGTGGAAGCTGTGGGGGAGGGAGGGAGGGAAGCAGGCTTTTGGGGAGTGCAGTAGGGGAGGAAGACAGGCAAGAAGAAATAGAATAGGGTGTAGAGAACGGTGGAGGCGCATGATTAAAGTACGATTCGGGGTTCAGAGAAATCTTACTCGGTTCGAGAGGATCTCAAGGGTGGTAAGGAAGGAAGGTATATAGCAAGTAAAGAAACTGTGTCTTTCAGAGGGTAGACTTTTTTTTTTTTCCCTTTCCAAATGAAAGAACAAGAATCCCTCTAGTGGCAGGTCTGTATAACCTGCTAATGAAAAACTAGCCACAAAAAAAAAAATAATTAGTGTGAACGAGTGGAGACTTTATGTCTAGGAAAATATGAAAATCACAAAATCAAGAAAAAAAGACAGAAAAACTTAAGACGGAAAATCAAAATCCCGCTGCAGTACATTATAAATAAGGAAAATAATGGTAACTCACTACCACGAGTGTGAAGTTTCTTGACTGTCATTCGATCAGTTAATTCAGGGACAGCTGTTACTCTCATTGCAGCAGCAGTGGAAATTCGGTGTTCAGTCAATAAGGAGCGTTTTAAGCATCGGCAATTCAATTATCCAGAAAAAACACACCAATAAAAGTTCCATGTTTAATTTAAAGTTTAAAATACCGGATACTGTACGTCGTACCTCACACAGATTAAATACTGAGGTTATGTGTGATACCTCTAAGGAAATCCAATGTTGTTCTCTGTTCTTTGACTGTCATTACATTCTGTAATTTTTCTTCCTTTTTGCAGTACATTTTTTTTTTTTTTGCAGGAGACCTAGGCAGATCTCACAATATCTTCTCGCAAGTTGTCTCAGTGACCACAGCCTCTTTTTGCAGCTTTTTCAATAAATGGGTATGTCCCGACATGAGCAGACCCGATCAAAGCCCCGAGTTGGCTGTGCCAAGCCTCAGCTTTATTGTGAGTCTTTGAAATTCCCAGTTCAGCCTGATCTTGTGCTGACCAAAATTCAGGTGGGAACATGGGAGGGTTTCTGATTGGTGCCCGATTTCTCATTTCTTTTCTAACTGTCCCGAAAACATAATGTTCCTCAAGCCAAGATACCAGAAGGGCAGCATTTTGTGGCATTATGGTTTTAACTTCTTGGAAAACACCTATAATTTCTGCTGCAGGGAGAAAAGCGAGTGCAGCCAGGTGTCGCAGTAGAAGGCCAAATTCCAGGCCACTCCTATACTGTTGTGCTAACCTGCATGACTACATCCTCCTTCACACAGTCTGTCCTAGGTGGAAAAAACAGCCTTTATTTATTGTTGAAGGAAACTCTATTTTGCATGCATTAATGACTGCATGCTCAAAGTCAGTGATGATATACTTAGGGGCTAGTATTAGGTCTGCCTCGTCTGCAAGGTCTTGGAATAAGCGCTGGTAACTGCATTGTGACTTATCAGTCATAACCACAAACATCAATGGCACAGTCCTGCATGTGCGTGAATTGAGTATAGCTGCCTGAAGATTGAGGGAACAGTCCTAAAAGTCCCGTCCATTATCCAATATTTAGCCCTGGATAAGCACTCAATATTTGCAGCTGTGCTGAACAGTAAGAAGCGCTCGTCACCGACAGTGGAGTCGCGTAGCAATCACGGCTGACCATTCACTACCTGCAAATCCTCGGACACATGAAGCTCTTCCAGTGATCGGGGCTCAGGTGGTCTATGCGCTGTTCTTGCCCGCTTTATCACCTGTAGCAATGCCTGTTTTCGTGGCATGCTTTGGCTAAGTTCAGGGGCAACTGAGGAAAGTGCATCTTGCACTAGCTGAGCTGGATTATCGTGCGTTTCTACAGCTGTCTGTTTGAGAGCTGACATTGCTTCGGACTTTAGTGCATCTGCTGCATCTGGTGAATGGTTGTGTTCTTTCTCATTCACCAGCAGATGCTGACCACCATGAAGGGCAGTAATCGCACGACCGTGACAGTTTAGGTACTTAAGACTCTGACAGCATCAGTAATGCCTCTCGCCACAAATCTTTTCACTCACCAGCAAGTACCCTCCCACACACAGCTTATTCCGTCCCTTCTGAGATGGGACAAGTCGGCACACTGGATACTCTCCTTCGGGCGCAAAGATTGTTGCTGTAAGCCAGGTTTGGTAGCCAGGAGACCCGAGTAGCCCGGATCACAGTTTCGCATCTGTGCTGTTTCATTAGCTCATCAGCGCACCAGGTAATCATCACACCTGTTTGCTCTTGACTTTTCAATACTTTTCAATACAGTACTGCCTTACATTGAGTTTTCAACAGCATTAGTGTATTGTTAACTGTTTTCGGCAGCATAACTGTATTTTGTCAGTCGGGATTACAAATTAGTCCGTAACAGAGCAGTTCGGGATCTTTTGTGCTCTATTTTAAGAGGCGGCATTTTATCGGGCGGGATTTAGTACCCAATCTCTTAATCTTCTTGGACGGAGTCTCCACCAGTCATTCACACATCCACCCTCCATCCCCCAAGCTCACTTATCTGTTTTTGATCTTCACTTCCTTGATGGCTGGGCTGTGAAGACTCTGTTGTGTTGACTCTTCTTATGCAGGTCATTCGGACTATCTTACGTCTGACATAGGTTAGTTTCACTAGGTTAGTTTATGCTGCACCTCCTAAGTAAAAAAGGCACTGAGGCAGTTAGAGGGTCAATGCCGAGGTAGCCTACATGGTGCGAGCCAGTCTTGAGGCGCCTCTTCTGCGCAGTGCTACTTCGGTGCCGGCGCTCCTGAAGATTTTTGCTTCCCGCTCGGCCCTAGCACCTCTGGTGTAGTCCCATTAGTGTGCATGAGTGGTGGAGACTCCATCCAAGAAGATCAAGAATTACTGTAGGTACGTAATTTTCATTTCTTTCCCACTAACAGCGTTAATGTATTTATTGCCCAAATGCACTCCATGGCGATATATTGTTCTGCTCTCACTTAAGACTTTTTAATAGGGATGTCCTCTTTGGCGATCATATACAGGATCTTCATCAGCCTGTCTAGAATCCTTCTATCCTGTTCTCTGCATTACTGAAAGCTCTTCCTGCAAATAAATTAAAATTGTTTTAGCTCTGGGTCCAAACCCCTACCACCACCCCCTTCACAATTTTAAACTTAACCAATTGTGGTGTGGCAATATATATCAGGTGGTGACCTTGTTTTACCAAATTTCAAGATGTTAATAGCTTTATTAGTTTTCTTGTGCTGCTCTGCCTGAAGATGTTTCTGGATGGTATTCAGCTTTTATCTGGGGGCCTGTTATCCCTGCAGTTAGTGCCTCACTGAAGTTCCTCAACCCACGTAGCTCATCTCTGTACTCACAGCACAATTTGCAACTAACACACACTGCAAAGTCTCCCTCACTGCTTACCTGTAACCAGTTCTTTTCTGGATCATATTTTTGGCTCCATCCTTCAGCAGTTGCTAGTTTTACTCCAGCCATGGCAGATGGACTGCAGTTATTAAAAAGTCTGAAAGCCGGCCTGGTGGTGCAGAGGGTTGAGGCACGGGCACCTTACCTCAAACCACACCGGCGATCCGGGTTCGGGAACGGCTCGGGTCGCTGGGGGTTGGCAGGGGACGGGAGAGGAGCGAGCGTCCTAAGGACTGCTCTCCTCCCCGGGGGTGGGTTAGGGCCATGCCTTGCTCTGTAGCGGCCCCCGGTGGAGACCGGGGGCACTACAAGAAGCAGCGCAGGGGAAAAAACAGAAAAGTGTAAAATGGCGTCCGAGTGACCAGATGACAGCCGCCTGGATCCCCTGCCTCCATGGAACCCCCGAAGAGCCAGGGGAATCCTGATCCCTGCAGCATCAGGGCTGAAAAGCAAGAATGCCTGAAGGCAATTTCCCTCTGCAAGAAGGGGACCCGTCCGACGAAGGTTTACGTCAGGCTACCCTGGTCGGCTACGATCTGGGACCAGGGAGAAGCTGGCGTCGGTGTGGGTTCGGAATGGAGTAAGCGGGGGTAGTTCTTGGCAAAAGGCCCAAAGGAGTGGCCGGTCGGACGCAGGGGGCAATAAAAACAGATAATTCAAAAAAAAAAAGTTTGAAGTTAGGGCAAACAAGGTGTCAGGGTGTGCACTTAACACAGTTCAGTGGCTGTAATGAGAATGCCGTTCCTGCCACATTATAAGTGGAATGGCAGTTTAGGTGTTATCCCTCAGAATTAACTGTGCAGCAGTACATGTAAGTCAGATCTCAATAAATGCGAGTCTGTCTTGCCCCAGTCTCTCCATAGCCTTCTGGCAATGCAGGCTTTTTCACATAAAGTAAAGGGAACAGCAAGCGTAGATGCTTGACAGCAGAAAGAGGAGCGGACAGACTCAGGGTTTGCTGAATTCTCCGAACATGGACTACTGCAGCAGATTTGTGCCCCCCCCCCCAAAAAAAAGGCTGGCACTAGACATGTTGGTTAAGTCCCCAACCCTCCCATCCTTGGCTGGTTGGGCTTCCCTCCCGTGATGTGGTATTGTACAGGGCAGAGGTCATGGTTTTCACCACGCTGCATAGCAGGGCACATTACTTAATTTTCACACTGACTGGCACAGTGATGTCCTCACTGTAGAATTTTTTCCACTGCAAAAGCAGGGCACAATACTTGGGAGACTACGCCGCTGAAAACTGCATGTCAGCTTGCTTGCTGCCACGTCTCAGTCACTCTCGTCTCTGCTCCATTCGTTTCAGGCTCTCAGCTTCCTCGACTCATCTCCACTTCCGACTCCTGGGCTCTCTGCTGTATCGGTCTGCATGGGTCGCCGTCGCTGTTGGATTGGTCTCTCCTCCTCACTTCCTCTGCTCTGCTAAAAAAAGAAAACAAACAAAAAGACCAGCAAATTACTGCTACCGGATCCAAAACACAATGAGCAAATAAAAAGCCCTAACCACTCCCCCAAAAAAAAAAAAAAAAAAAACCCATAAAAACTTTGTACACACCACACTGGAACTCCGGCCTGTTCACTGACCAGCACCTGCCACCAGCATTGCTGATGCAGCAGAGGACCGACTCACGATTCTCCCATGCTGAGAGCGGGTGGGAGGGAGGAACTGGGATATCATTCTCACCACTAACAGATGGCTGAGTGCACAGGGGGTGGGGAATAGGGGAGGACAAAAGAAAAAAGCTAGTTGGAGTGGAAATGTATTATTTTTTTAAAGATGCAGTGCCCCAAAAGCCATTTTTAAAGGAACTGCTATCAGTTTTGAATGATTAACAATGAGTGCTAATCTTGCTGGCAATCAAGTCACATTTCCCAATTCTTGGGTTGTAATTTGCTATGCGAACTCACTGAATTTATCCCTTGCAGTGGAAGGCAGAATCTGAAAAGAGGGTTCAAGAGCATATGATTTGGGGTTACCATGTATGAGTGGTGCCAAGGGAGCTGTTGATGGATATGGAAGGGGGGTGTGCAGGTAAAAGTGTGGATGCGGTGGGTGGAGGCACAAGGGAGCTGTCAGGCTACAGTGGGCAGTGTGGTTGGTACTGAAGGAGAGGCGGAGATAACATTTGGAAGGAAAATTATGGAGTGCAGAGAACGGGGAGCTGAATGGCAAAGTTGGGGGCAGGGGAGTTGATTTTCTGGAGGGGCAGATAACAGAGAGGTGGCAGGGGATATATGAGGCGGCAAATGTTACATGGTATAAAAGTGAGGAAGGGGAGGTGGCAGTGGTAGGAGCAAGCCCGAATAATGTATGTGTTTGTATATCCCTTTTTGGGTCAATGCAGCAGCAGCTATTTTGACTCTTAAAACAGCTTGTTAAAATGAAAACACGGAGGTTGTCGCTGCAAAGAGCCTGGAGGATGTCAGGGTGACAAACATTTCCAATGAATCCATCTGGTTAAGATTAGAAAGGGGGAGGGGCAAAGTAGTCACCCAGGGGTGTACCACAGGACTGCAAAGAGCATAGCTAGGCAAAATCTTAAGAGCAGCCAAGCTGGATGCAGTGGTGATGTGATTTGTTTAATTAAAATTCCTCAAGTAGTATCCACTTCCATTCATTTTTGAGAAACTGTTGTCAGTTAGTAATCTGTGGTATTTCTGCTGTAAATTGAAAAACTACTGAAATAATGTTTTAGACCCATTGACATTGGGAATGCATGACAGATGTCATGTCTATACCTGCAGTGGCAGCGACATAAGCATCCAGATTTTCAGATAATTTCACAAACTGTGAAAATATGCACACTGTAACTTAAAACTTACTTAACCAAATCGTGCCACATTTAGGAGGTTTTAAGTACCTTCCAAAAGGATTGTATGCAGATTTTAGGTAACTAGCTTCAGAGGTGGCTGAGCTATAAGCAGGGAAATATTTTCATAACATTTTCAGAGAACTAAAATGCAATACTTTGAGCCCCTTTAAGTTAAAAAAAAATTACTAAACTGAATGGCATGATATGTGGTAGATTCATTTGATCTGTTAACAGCAGGTAGGTATGTCCCTTTTTAAATCTTTAGATAAAAGGTCGGCTGAATTAGAACCCTGTAAGTAAATAGAATGAAAAAAAAACAATCTGTAAACTTCTTTGAAACAATTTTAACCAGTCTATATGTATAATTTGTAACTTATAAAAGGCTGTTCGGTTTTTGACTTTTTAGAAAATATATCCAGTTGACAACAAAGTTGATGAGCACTGTTAGCTCTGGAATGTTTCAGTCATACGTTCCTAGTGGTTTAGGAATGTTCTGTCTTGTGATTGGTTTGAACCCGTTACAGTTTTGACTATATTTTCAGAATCAGTTTCTCAATTGTCACCAAACCTGGTAGACATTAAGGCCCGGATATTCAGAAGGGTTGCGCATGGCGAGTGCATTGGCGCCATGCGTGAATCTGCATAGATGCGCCCTCGGGCGCGAGAGTTCAAATGGGGATTGTGCCTGGCACAAACCTGGCGCGCTGGAGCATATCAGTAATGTAGGCGGTGCAGGTGGGGGACGTGCCCATGCATACTCTGCATATCCCGATATTCAACCCGGGATGTGCTGAGTCCATGCATGCGCAACCCCTACTTGCACTGCACACTACTGAGCCAAAAAAAAAAAAAAAAAAAACAACCAACAGCTGACCACCCACAGGTGAGCTGCCATATTGCAAGACGCAACACGGCAGAGCCACCTGTGGGTGGCCACCTGAGCTCCGGCTGCACCTTCGTAGCGGTGCCCCCCACATGCCCGATTGCGGGGATCTGTGTAAAAATTATAAGTCCAATATCCCTGGTGGTCCAGTGGACCACTTGCAGCCCGATCACGGGCTTCAGTATGGAATAATACGCCCAATATCCCTGGTGGTCCAGTGGACCGTTCGCAGCCCGATCGCGGGCCGAAGTAAAAGATAAAACACCTCCTATATCCCTGGTGGTCCAGTGGACCGCCGCAGCCTGATTATGGGCTAAAGTATAAAACAATACACGTTCTGTATCCCTGGTGGCCCAGTGGACCACTCGCATCCCGATCGCAGGCTGAAGTATAAGATAAAACACATCCTATATCCCGGGTGGTCCAGTGGACCTCTCGCAGCCCGATCATGGTCTTCAGTGTAAAAATATATGTCCAATATCTCTGGTGGTCCAGTGGACCGATTGCAGCCTAATCGCGAGCATATGTGATAATAAGGAGAGCTCCACAGTACCCACCCGCCCACTGAGCTACACTGCCCTGCCCCCCCCCCGGTCAGCAGCGGGTGGCAGTACCCACGCCGCTGACTGACAGTGTGACGGTGGGGTTGCATTGGTTCACAGCGAGCCAACGGGCGCAGCTCTGTCAGAGCCACACAGTCCAGATATGACTGGATCCATTCACTTATCAGGACTGTGTAGAGCAGTCGGGCTGCACGCCCATTGGCTCACGCTGGGACCATCGGGCGCACAGCCCCACCGTATACTGGCAGGTGGGTGGGTGTCAAGCCGACCGCCGCTGACCGGGGCGCAGGAGCGGTACCGGAGCTCTCCTTATTATCACATATGCCTGCGATTGGCTGCAATTGGTCCACTGACCACCAGGGATATTGGACATATATTTTTACACTGAAGCGCATCGACTGGTTGCAAGCAGTCCACTGACCACCAGGATATTGCAAGATATATTGAATCTACGATGCTCGCGATCGGCAGAGAGGGGCTTATTGCCACGCTTGTGCAGGGGGCGCCAGTCCCCTCACGGTTGCTGCCTGGCAGGGCGCCAGGTGCAAGTCGCTAGATCGGCGCACCTGCATGCAATGGGAAGATAATTGCATGCAACAGCCCCATTTGGCGCTTTGCATACACTGTGGCCTATTTGCATGTGCACTTTTGAATATCGTGGTTGTTGCGCATCCCCCTGCTTCACTGTGGCCACTGCGCCATGCACACTGCTGGTGGCCAGGGTGCGATATTCAATGATGCTGTGCCATGGCGCAGCTCTGTTGTATATCGCTCAGTCAACGCCTCTGCGCGAGCCAAGTTGGCGCTGCTAGAGCCATGCCCACAGCCTGGTGCAGTCTGAATATCCGGCCTCTAAGTATTTTAATAAAGAATCCTATTTATTGAAGGGCTAACACAACCACTAACATTACAGTTGTCAAAAATCTTCAACTTTTTGAATACACACCTTCAGGCACCCTCAACCACTCCACCCACACACACAAGCTGGGTTGTATTCCAGGGCACATAATGATCATTTCAGTGGTTTAAAAGTTTTTGAAGGTTTAAAACATTAAATTATTTTTCAGACTTTCAAACAACATGAAGTCTTGCTGTGTTCTGACTATATGCAGTTAGCCCCAGCACTTGACTTGCTCTGGAATGGAAAGGGTTAACTCTGTTCCAGAGCATAGAACGTTGAGCTCGAGCTCAGTTTTCAGAGCTCTGCCTCTGGAACATCTAAATCAACCATCAGATTCTTTACTCCGCCTAACTGTGAAGACATTCTAGAGAATTTCTCCTCGCTGGTTCGGTATAGTTCCTCGATCGGTTTATTATAGCCGTTTCTTTATTTTTCGGTCTCAAATCTCTGTCTACGGTACAGGTAGTATAGTTTTGGTAGATAGTGATAGAAATTGTTTTTCTTCGGTTTCTTTTCAGTCGGTCTGGTTGGGAACCGAAATAATTGCTTATATCTACTCTGTTTCTTCAGTTTTAGTGTAGTCTGGTACTTTTTTGATCTCAAAAAACCTTCGACGTATTCCAGTTTTTTAAACAGACCTTGAAAAAGCTGGTGACTGAAAAGTTTTTGTATTACATGGCATAACAGCTGTTAAGAGTAATTTTGGTTGGTAAGGCAATGTCAGAGAAACCCAAGAGTATGGGGAGGCTTTTGCTAAAGTTGATCCCCACCTCACTTGTGTTTATTTTCTGGGGTTTGACCACCTCAAAACAGGCTGCCAAATTTGTGCAAATTTCCATAAGGCCACTATAGAAAAACGATTAGCTCGGCTTAGGGAAAGAGAGGCCGAGAAGTCCACTGATCCAGATGGCCAGCCCGGTTCGGTCCTGAGGAGGCGCCTGGTGACATGGGTGATACCTCCTCGGGTAAAAAGAAATTGGATTCTGAAGGATTGGTTCCTTCAAAAAGAAAAAAAGAAATCAACCGGTTTGGATCCTGCCTCTCAGATTCCAACTGCAGAAGAGATTGCTAGAGCTATTAATATAGTTCAGTCGCTCTGTCCGGTTCTGACCCAACCGACACCGCCTGGCAGGCGATCGGTTCGGTCGGTTTCAGCACATTCAGATTATGAACTGGAGGAGTATTATGAGTTGGATTGGGATGGGGATCCCGAGGGAGATGATGAAGATGATTTTGGAGGCCTAGATGAGCAAGTAGAGCCTGACATCTCCCCAGACAGGCCTTTCAATGTTTCCCCTCCCAGACTTTGAGTCCCCTTCACACTTTTTATTTTATAAAAAGGTGGCAGAAACCCTCCGGCTACCAGCAGTGGAAGCTGTTGAGGAGGCAGAAGAACCTGACTTTGTGGAGATGATGGATGTCCCAGTGTCTAAGAGATTGTCTATTCCCCTGCATAAATCTTTGGGGAAACAAACTCAATTTTTTTTTACAGATGCCATCTTCCATACCTCCTGTGGATAAGAGAATGGACAAGAGGTATACTTTGTGAGTTCCTGGAACAGATTTTCTTTATTCTCATTGCAGCCATGTTTTGGGTACTGCGTGCTGCAGCCTGTGACAAGGCTTAACATCCCTTTGGTTTCACACACCCCAGATAAAGATTCCAGGAAGGTAGATGCCATGACAAGGAAACAGTACTTGGCATCTTCCTTGGGACTCAGACAGGCTTCTTATATGTCTTGTGTTACTAGGTACCAGAAATCCAGGTGGGATATGGTTCTGGAGCTAGCTAAGAATGCCCCTCCCCAGCTGGCCAAGGAGCTAGAGCAGGTGGCTGCAGATGGTATAGAGGCATCCAAAGTACAGTTCCATGCTGCTGTGTACTCCAGTGATGTGGCATCAAGAGTCATGGCTTCATCTGTCTCCTTACGGAGGTTTGCTTGGCTCAGATATACTAGCGTTCACAGGATACCCAGGCTAAGGCCATGGATTTTCCTGTCACTGACAGTTCTCTGTTTGGGGAGCAGACAGAGACATGCGTGAAAAAGATGAATGAATACAGGACTACCTAGAGGAGTGCAGTGGCCAAGGAAAGGCAAGCCACTCCAGAAAAGCAGCAGTCTAGGGCTGGCAGGAGCAGGCCTTTTTACCAAGCCCGGGCTTCCTCTTCTTTCCAGCAGAGGGGGTTCTTCAGAGGGAGAGGCAGAAGGGGGGTGAGCAGGGCTGCATCCTCTTCTCAGTCTAGGGCTTCTGCCAAACAGACATTCTGATGTGTCAGACTGGGTCGCCTCCTCAGTTCCAGTAGGGGGCAGGCTGGCTTACTTCTTCCAGGCCTGGAAGTCTACCACTTAAGACAAACTGGTCCTGGAAGTAGTAAGCCAGGGACTTACTCTCAGCGTCAAAAGATTCCCCAGCATGAGAGCTAGGTCCTTCTACGCCTGTAACACCTCTGGAAACAATTGCTTTAGAGGCAGAGGTTTCTTCCCTGCTGTCTCTAAAAGCTGTGGAGAAGGTTCCTCTACAGCACGGAGGAAAAGGTCTGTATTCACAATATTTCCTTGCCCTCAAAAACAGGGGAGTGGCGACCCATTCTAGAACTGATGTATCTGAACAAACATATCACAAAGCCCAAATTCAATATGGTGACTCTGGGAATAATACTTCCCTCTCTAAGGCCAGGAGACTGGTTAGCTTCTCTGGACCTCAAGGATGCCTGTTTGAACATTCTTATCAGATGCTTCCACAGAAAGTACCTCAGGTTCGAGTTGCCCTCAGGTTATTACCAGTTCAGAGCAATGCCTTTCAATCTAACATCTGCTCCAAGGGTATTCACAAAATGTTCAGCAGTAGTAGTAGCCTTCCTCAGAAGGCAGGGAATCTCAGTGTTTCCTTACCTAGACAATTGGCTCATTGTAGGCCAGTCCTCAGACCAAGTCAGGTTAGCTCTAGAGGTCACCCAGAGGCTTCTGGGTTCTCTAGGATTCCTTCTCAATTTACCAAAGTCAGTTCTAGAACCAGGGCAACTCCTTACTTTTATAGGAGTGGAGCTGGATACTATTCAGGCAAAAGCCTTTCTCCCTTGCTCAAGGGTAAAGGCCCTTACAGATCTGGCTTCTTCTTTTCGACTACTAGTGTCTCGTCCAGTCAGACATTTTCTTCAGCTTCTAGGTCACATGGCAGCCTCCACTGCGGTGGTTCAGGGAGCCAGGTTTCAGATGAGGGACATTCAGTTCCACTTAAGGTTCTTTTGGTCTTGGAGAAAGAATTCTCTCACAAAGTTGATTCCAGTGACTCAGACACTTGTCCAGGCTCTCCACTGGTGGTCTCAGACAGGGTGTTCCATTTCTTAGTCAAACACTCTCAGTGGTCCTTACCACAGATGCTTCCCTTTTGGGGTGTGGAGCCCACCTGGGGGAGCTCACTCCGCAGGGTACTTGGTCACAGCAGGAGTCTTTCCTTCACGTCACTCTTCTGGAGCTCAGAGCTGTGTATCTGGCCCTTCAGGCTTTTTCATAGTCAGTCAACAAAGGGAAGGGGGTGCAGATCAGGACAGACACCACCACCACTATGTGGTTCACGAACAAGCAGGGGGGCACTCAGTCTATGGCCTTGTGCACAGAAGTCATGAAGGTATGGTCACTGGCTTACTCTCTTCAGGCTTCTCTAAAAGCAATACATCTTCCAGGGAAGGACAATGTGCTGCAGATGCCTTAAGCAGGATATCCCAGGGTCACCATGAGTGGTCCCTTAACTACCATGTTCTTCAGGTAATTTTCAAGAGATGGGACACTCCAGAGATAGACCTCTTTGCAGCCCCAGACAATCATCAACTTCCACTGTTCTGCTGCAGAGCCCCAGTCCTGGGGACTGTTCCTCTAGATGCTTTTTTGTTAGATTGGACAAACAGTTTTCTTTATGCCTTCCCTCCTTTTCCTCTGATATTCAGAGTACTGATCAAGATTAGGTGCCAACCCTGCACAGTGATCCTGGTGGCTACGGATTGGGCCAGACAACCGTGGTATCCTCGGTTGCTGTCTCTAGCAGTCTCAATACCCTTTTCCTACCCAGGAGGCACAACCTCCTGACCTCTTGTCAGGGGAGGATTTGGTACCCCAATCTCCAGTCTCTCAGACTCCAGGCTTGGCTCTTGAAGAATTAGAGTATGCAGGTCTGCACCTCTCTCAAGGGGTAATGGATATCCTTAAGGTTTCTAGGAAACCTTCCACCAGAAAAACTTACAGTTCTAAATGGAAAATGTTCAGTATTTGGTGTTTTCAGAGAGACATACAGCCAGATTCTGCGGGCATCTCCACAGCCTTGGATTATCTGGTTCATCTTAATGGTTTAGGCCTTAGGCCTGCTACCCTTAAAGTTCATCTGGCAGTTGTCTCTGCCTTTCTTTCTGCGGGGAAGGGGTCTTCCCTTGCATCTCATCCTGTTTTCAGTAAGTTTTTCAAAGGTCTGTTTCATATCCACCCTTCCTTCAGGGAGCCTACTCCTGCTTGGGACTTGAATATCTGTATTGCACAGCTTATGCAGCCCCCCTTCAACCCCTTGTCCTCAGCTGAGCTTAAGTACTTGACTAGGACGACTGTGTTCCTGGTAGCTATCACTTCTGCCAGGAGAATAAGTGAATGGCAGCTCCTGTCAGTAGAACCTGACTTCATTTCCTTCCATAGGGATAAAGTGGTCCTTCGGACAAATAGAAAATTTCTTCCTAAAGTGATTTCGGATTTTCATCTGAACCAATCCATGTCTCTGCCTGTGTTTTTCACTGACCATTCTTCTTCTTCTGGGGAGAGAAGATTGCAGTGTCTGGATGTGAAAAGGGCACTTAGCTATTATATAGAGCATACTGAGGCCCATAGGAATGATTGTCTTCAATTATTTCTCACTTATGGAGAAGTGGGAAAAGGTAGACCTGCTACTAAAAGAACTATTGCCAGGTGGATTGTCTCCTGTATTCAGTTCTTCTATTCAAAGATAGGGAAAGAGCCTCCCTCAGGCCTAGGCCTGAGGGCTCACTCGACCAGGGGTACAGCTGCCTCCCTGGCAGCTGGTAGGGATATTCCTTTGGTGGAAATTTGTAAAGCAGCCACCTGGAAAGCGGTGCACACATTTACCAAGCATTATACCCTGGACACTCAGACCAGAAGTGATGCTAGGTTTGGCACAGCAGTACTGCAGAGCTTGTTCCCAAAGTGAGGTTCTGTGATTCCCTCCTCCAGGTCGAAACTGCTTGGTAGTCTGCATATAGTGAGAATACAGCAAGACTTAATGTTGTTTGAAGAAAAAATTACTTACAATAGTAATGTGGTTTCTTCTAATGGAGTCTTGCTGTATTCTGACCTCCCTCCTTCCCTCCCTCTAACAACCTAGTTTTTGGGATGTGGGTGGGCAGGTATAGTGTTGCACCCCAGAGGTATGCCTTTTATACCCTGCCTGGCTAGGTTGGTATTTTTCTGATTATTGTTACTATTAGTAGTAGTATTATCACTATCTACTTAAGGTTCTTCTTGAGTTCTCGACTTGAGTCTTATGGACCCATGTATTTGTTGCCTACGGCTTAAATTTTATACAATTTCTATAGCTATTAGTAAGTCTAGTGCTCGTAAGAATCTGATGATTGCTTGAGATGTACCAGAGACAGAGGTTTGAAAACCGAGCTCGAGCTCAACATTCTATGCTCTAGCATGGAGTTAACCCTTTCCTCTCCAGAGCAGTTCAAGCACTGGGGCTAACTGCATATAGTCAGAATACAGCAAGACTCCATTAGAAGAAACAACATTACTAAGGTAAGTCATTTTTTTTTCCTTTTGCTCACCAACGGCACTTAAATGGCTGCGAATTCAAACCTAAACATTTCAGGTTAGTTGCAGCTTGACCCAATGGGTTTGAGAATTTTGTACTTTTTAAAATAGTAAGACATTACAAGTTATTTAAAGGTGAGTCAGTACTCAGATTTGATAGGGAAACTGCAGTTTGAAGTTTAAAAAAAGTAAAAAGTTGAAACTAAAATGAACAAAAAAAAAATGTTCTTGCACACATGGATCAAGAAAGGAGATTATGCCAAACTCAGTAGTGTAACAGGCAAAACTCGCATTTGCAAAATGTACATGTGGGCAAGTAATGGTTTTAGTGCTGTGGTGGATTGATGTCTTCTGCCATACAAAGACTGTTGCAAGGTAGATTTGTTACGAACTGTGCAGTTCCTAGAAAATTAACTGTCAGGTGATGTTTTGATCAGTGAAGTTTTTATATTTGGTCACTTTCTTAAACCCCATTTTATAATGGATATTAGTTGCTGTTGTTGTTATTGTTGTCATCAGCCAAGATAACCCTTATCTGTGTCATTTTTTACTCCCACTCCTGTTGTATAAATATAATTTGAGTGTTTGTTACTGAATTTCAGATTGTTTCTAGTTACATTCTTGAGCTGTTACTGTAAGTAATGGTTTGAAAACAGACTGAAACGTATTATGTTTTACAACTAGACAATTGCTGTTTATCTCATTGTAAGAAATTATTGTTAAATACATCAACAGTTTTACCAAATATGTATTTTATGATTACTTTTGGAAAACAGCAGAAATTGTAAACAATACTGAATTTTTTTATATCATTTTTTAGGCGAAATGCAACGATGGAAGAGAACCAAGTGAAGCTGTATCTCCAGTGGAGGAAGAAGCTTTCTCCTGGCCTGGTCCGAAGACACTTGTACTCCGAAGGACTTCACAGGGTTTTGGTTTCACGCTGAGACACTTCATCGTCTATCCGCCAGAGTCTGCTGTTCAGTCTTCTCTTAAGGCAAGTTACGTAGCTTAGAAACATGATACAGGATAGAAAACCAAGAACTGTGCTTTAGTGCATTTATGTTTATAAATTACATAAAGGAAAGTGTAAAGAGAATTTTTAACTAAATAAGCAATAACCCACAATACGGCATGCGTTTCTAGAGAATTAATACACATCCCGGGTGAATTGGAAGGCAAGAGGCCAAGGGCTGAGTGACTTTCAGCGCATCCGCGAAGTGCATTAGTTGTCAAGAAACTCATGACCTGGAGTGGGTCATTGTGCATATAAAATAGCATTTTTTTTTGTTTGGTAATGGACAAAGTTTTTATTTTTCTTAGGCTGTTGCTAGGTAGAATACGAGTTTGGTAACAAAGCCGTGCTTTTGAATGATCACAGGAACTGCCCTGTTGTGGATTATTGTGTTTAAAAAGTGGAAAGAAAATATTTTTATGAGGAAAAAACTTTAAATTTCATTTTAGTAGGTGAATTAGGGCAGGTTAGTTATGAACTGTGTGGTTTCTAGGTGAGCAGTCAATGGTCAGGTGCTGTGTTTTAAGCAATGAAATTCGATTTGGTCAGTTTTTCATACCCCATTTTATAAAATGTAGTATAGACCTCCTTGTATTCCGCATTTAACATTTCTCCAAACACCATATTTGGTGTCATTATTTTGCTGAATTTCAGTCTAAAGTGCAGTTGTGTCCTCTGGCTAGGCAACATCATTTATTCATGTTGTTCATTCACCCTGATGAATTTCTAAAAGCTAACTGTTTCAGAAACGAAGGGGGCAGGTCTTGGGTACAGGAAGTAGAGGATTGTAGTTGACTGGCACAAACCAAAGTGGACAGGGTGCTCACTGGTGTCCCTCAGTGATTAGTGATGGGGTCGCTTCTGTTTTATGTGTTTATTGGAGAATTGGTAACCGGGAAAGGCACACTGAGCTGAGGCTCGTTTCCAGGTGTGTGACTCAGGGGAGAGGGAAAGGGGAGTACAGAATCACAAAATCGTGTCAAGTCATAAAATGCGGCTACGATGACAAAATACAAAGAGCAATAACAGAATATAGAACAGTCAAGTGAACAAAACAATGACGAGTGGAGGGATCATAAAATAAGCTTCTAGAGGCATTACTATGGTACACTATCCGCACTCTGGCAGTTCCACTGTAAGGGAATAATTTTCTGGAAAGTTTATCAAGCTAAGCTCCTCCCACCACCCGGTTGGATATAACCTTCGACTCTGCCCAGTGACGTCAGATCTTTCCGCTGGAAGAACAGGTCACCTCCTTCACGCGCTGTTTAGGACTTACTGTGCGCCACTGGCAAACTGTTTATTTTTTTTTCATTTTGTTTTTATTGTGAGATGTAATAAGTACAGCTTCAGAGTATCAGTTGGGTCACAGATACAACAGTGTCATTTGGTGTTACATTGTCCTAACATTTGATGATATAAATAAGAAGGGTTCTCAATCACAATTTCTTTAGCTAGAAGCAAGACACCTTCACAATATTTCTTTATGGAGGTTTAACTTGTACAGATAAATTCCCCCAGTATACCCCACCCTACTTCTTGTCCTTAACAAAATTTGACTGAAGCACCCTCCGTATCTATGGGACACAAAATCATCACTGACTTGGGCCATATAACACACCCACTTTTGCCATCTAGTGTTAAAGACTGGCATTTTGTCAGAGAAACCTGCCAACTAGCATTCTAACTGATAAATAGATTGCACTATTGATCTCCAGTCCTTCACTATGGGTATCACAGGTTTCATCCAGCTCCTTGTCACCACCTTCTTTGCAGCCAGCAAAAGCACTAGCATGTTTTATGCCATAGAGGGAATGTGGAGGCATACTAACCATTTCATCTGTGATTTCTACATTATCTCCCAGGCAGTCTGTTACTTCAGTCTGAAGTAGGCACCAAAATGGAGTTAGAAGGGGGCAGGACCAAAAAATATGTGAGACATTAGCCAGCTGACAATAGCAACCCCGTCAGCATTGCCCATGTAGGCTGGTAAATATTTGGTTAAAATCGCCAGGGCGCTAAAATATCTATTCCTGCATTTCCATGCAAATTCACGCCGGGAGTTGGGTTTATGATTTTTACCACTGAAAGCTCAGACTCATAACATACCTGTGGAGAGATCTGAGATTCCAAATCATAATTTCAGCTATCCATAATCGAAGATGTGTCGTCGCCAAGGATATCCCTGAATATTGTATATAACTGACCTATTAGATGGGTTCCCAGGTGTCCGTCACTATGATGAAATACCAGTTCAAAGAGAGAGGGCTTCTAAATTGGGAGTTTATGTTCTGGTTGTTTTTTTGGATATACCCTTTAACCTGAATATATCAGTAATCTCTCAAGGATAACCCATAGGTCTGTTGTATGATTTAAAACTGGACAACCCCATCCCTATTTACAAATTGGTAAATAAACTGTAATCCCAGCCTGTGCCATTGTTTAAATGTAGTATCAGTTCGGTTTGGCACAAAGTTCTCATCAGTACTTAGTAAACGCATATAGTAGAAAATGTGTTCAAATTTTGGGTGTCCGAAGTTTGAGCCCCATTTTTGGGACTCTGGAAGTTATGTCCATAACATTTCTGAGAGGGGGAGTGTTCCCGTCTGTAGAAAACAATATGCAGGCTGTGTCATACAAGTCATTGACAGCAAATAGGGAATACCCTTGACCTTGTGCTGGCAAATGGGGACTTTGTGAGAGAACTTACAGTGGAGGAACCACTGTCAGGGAGTGACCACCACTCAGTATGGCTCACATTGGATATGGGTAAGGAAGGAGTGGAATCTGGCACAATAGTGCTGGACTTCAGGAGGGCCGACTTTGGGAGGATGGGGGAAGTGGTAAAGGTACCTGGCCAGAATTCAATCTAGTATGGACACTAACCAGAGGTGGGAGCTCATAAGCTGGGGATAGTGGAGGCAACCAAACCTGCTGCAAAGCCCAGAGCAAGAAAGCTAGGCTAAGAAACCGATCTGGTTGAGCAAGGAGGTCATGGAAAAGGTAAGGAGGAAAAGAGCTGCCTTTAGGAAGTACAAGAAAACAGGGAGGGGGGGGACAGGGAGGAGTACTTGACAGAATCGAAGAAGGTGACAAGGGCAGTAAGGGGAGCCAAAGCATCTATGGAACTCAGGCTGGCACAAGGCATTAAGAAGGGGGAGAAGGACTTCTTTAAGTACATCAGGGAGAAAAGGAGCTGTAAGGATTAGGAAGGAGGGGGGTTGGGTGGAAGCAGGGTGCGATAAGGGAAGCACTAAATGAGTACTTCTGCTCAGTATTTACTAAAGAGAAGAGGGGGGTGACACCCAAGGTGGGAGAAATGGCAGAAGCAGGGTGGGAAGTGGTGACAGATGGGGAAATCATGGAGAGCAGAGTTTGAGAGGGTTTGAAGGCACTGAGGGTGGACAAGGCGCCAGGCCCAGATGGCATCCACCCCAGGGTACTGAAGGAGCTGGCAGAGGTCCTTGCAGGACCTTTGGCAGACCTATTTAATGCCTCACTACATTCTGGGTGTGTACCTCAGGACTGGAGGATGGCTCATGTGGTGCCCCTCCACAAGAGTGGCCCCAAGGATGAACCGAGAAACTACAGACCAGTGAGCCTCACATCCATCGTGGGTAATCTAATGGAGACTATCCTGAAGGAGAGGCTGGTGGCCCTCCTAGAGGCCAAAGGACTATAGGACAGCAGACAGCATGGCTTCATACGTGGCAGATCCTGCCAAACCAACCTGGTAGAGTTCTATGACTGGGTAACTAGGCAACTGGACTGGGGCCATGCAGTGGATGTCCTGTATCTGGACTTCAGTAAGGCATTCACCCAGTGCCACATGGAAGGCTGGGAAGGAAGTTAGTAGGCACAGGGTGGCAAAGCTGGTGAGATGGGTAGGAAACTGGCTGCAGGGAAGGCAACAGAGGGTGGTGGTGGGTGGGGAGCTCTCACACCCAAGGGCAGTGACGAGCGGTGATCCACAGGGCTCGGTGTTGGGACCAGTGTTGTTTGGGATATTCATTGCAGACATATCATGGGACATCAAGAGCAAGATCAGTCTGTTTGCTGATGATACCAAGGTAGGCGCAGTGGTGAATGACCTAGGGGGATGGCAGGGGTTGCAGGATGATCTGGCAAAGCTTGAAACCTGGTCAGACACCTGGCAACTAGGCTTTAATGCCAAAAAGTGCAAGGTGCTGCATTTTGGGATGACGAACCCAAGGAAGAGTTACCAGCTAGGGGGAGTGCAGCTAGCCCAGACACAGGAGGAGAAGGATCTGGGTGTGCTCATTACAGGGTCAATGAACAACTCGGCACAATGTAGGAAGGCAGCTGCAAAGGCCAACAAAATGCTGGGTTGTATTGCAAGGGGTATGTCCTCGAGGAGGGAAGAGGTGATTCTGCCACTGCATTGGTCATTAGTTAGACCACACCTGGAGTACTGCGTGTAGTACTGGCGTCCATATCTGAAGAGGGACATTAACTTACTGGAGGGGGGTGCAGCGCAGAGCGACAAAGATGATCAAGGGGCTGGGGGACTTATCATACGAGAGGAGGTTGAAGGAGTTGAACATGTACTCACTGGAGGAGAGGAGACAGGGTGACATGATTGAAACCTTTAAATACATGAAAGGAATAAACAAGACAGGTACAGAGGGGCTGTTCAAAGTAAGGGAAGGGAGGGCCACCAGGGTCCATGATATGAGACTGGAGCGAGGAAGGTTCAGGAGGGAGATGAGGAGACACTTTTTTACAGAGAGGGTGGTGGCTGGGTGGAATGCGTTACCTGCTGAAGTGGTATGCAGTAGAACAGTGGACTGCTTCAAACGAGGATGGGACATGACAAGGGGGAGGGTTAATGAAGGGGAAGGGTGGAAGGGAGGGACAGCTGCAGAATAAGGGGTGCTAGCTGCGCATTCGAGCAGATTTGATAGACCTCTAGGCCTTTATCTGCTGGCAAATTTCGTATGTTCGTAAATTCAGTTTCCTTCCAGGGTGACCTATAAGATTCTGACAACCACTGAAGGGCTATCTTAATAAATGTCACCATGGCATACCATTCTAGATTTGGTAAATTTGTCCCTCCTCTTGCTAAGGGTAACTGGAGGATGGACATATGGATTCTCAGCCGCTGGCCACCACATACAAATTGGATAACATTGTAGTCCAAGATTTAAAATAGAATTGTGCCGGGAAGTACGGAATGGAATGAAATAAGGTAATCGAGGAAGGACGTTCATTCGTAAGGTTTCTATTTTTTGAAATAATATTAACCTTAAATTGCCCCATCTCTTTAGATCTAGCTGTGTGACTTGTGTAATGGGCTCATAATTAAATAGCTCTAAATTATTTAAACCTCTAGGAATATGAATCCCCAGATACTTAATAGATAACCTATTCCATTGTGATGGAAGGGTCTTTTAGTGTCTGCGATGGGGCAGTGTTATAAGCTAGTATTTCTGTTTTTATCTTATTTAGTTTAAATCCCGCTACACTGTCATATTGATCAGGGATGGACAGTATGGCTGGGATAGACTCCTCGGAGGAACATATTGTAAGCAGAACGTCATCCGCAAATAACCCCACTTTATATTCTATCTGCCACAGTGGTATTCTCTTGACCGTTGGTTCTTTATGAATCTCTATCGCCAGAGGCTCAATATAGAGGGCGAAAAGCAAAGGGGAAAGTGGACAGCCCTGTCTTATCCCCAGCTGAAGATCTATTGGTGGGTTTACAACACCATTGACTCTCACCCTGCAGCCATTTCATAAATGCATCTGGGAAATATAAAGTTGACAGGGTGTCACACAAAAAACTCCAGGACGCCCTGTCGAAAGCCTTCTCTGCGTCCAGGCTAAGGAAGACAGCGAATATTTGTCTAGACTGAAAGTATTCTGCCTACAGTAACGTTCGCAGGACGTTATCCATAGTATTTCGTCTTTTTAATAAAACCAGACTGGTCAGGATGGATGAGAGACTGTAAAGTTTTTTCAAGTCTGTTGGCCCAAATTGCCAAATAAATTTTATAGTCTGTGTTGAGGATTGAAATTGGGCAATATGAAGACGGATTAGTGCCATCCCTCTTTGGTTTCAGAACTGGAGCGATGACAGCATATGTCCATGACGGCGAGAGGTCACCACCCTCTGCCACCTCTCTAAAAGTAGAAAGCAGTGTGAGCAGTAATAAATTTGAGAATTTTTTGTACCAGTCCGAACCAAACCCGTCTGGTCTGGGGCATTTATTAATCTTTGTTGCTTGTATATGGGAAAGAATTTCATCTGTTTTTATTGACCGCTCTAGTTCCTTATGTTGTGTGTCATTTAACCGTGGAAGATTTAATTTTGATAAAAATTCTCTCCCTGCGACTGGGGAAGACCCCAAGCCAAAGAGTTTGATAATAGGCGAAAATATTTTGGCTTTCTTCTTCTTGATACATTAACACATTAGAGTCAGATTGTTTTATTTTCAATATTGTGGAGTTTTTTTCCCGCATCTGAAGCCTATGTGCCAATGCACGTGAACCCCGAACGCCCCCTTCATAATTGGTCAAATTTAGATATTGTAGTGTTTGTTGGGCTTTCCAGTCCATCAGTTTCTGGAGTGCATTTCGAGTTTCTCTAA
This sequence comes from Neoceratodus forsteri, assembly GCA_016271365.2. Classification (NCBI taxonomy): domain Eukaryota; kingdom Metazoa; phylum Chordata; order Ceratodontiformes; family Ceratodontidae; genus Neoceratodus; species Neoceratodus forsteri. Next base: position 1,732,535,599 of record CM057456.1, read on the forward strand.
TTTTTTGACAATTTCTTATCTCTCTCCCTATAGAGCAGTTGGTATTGTTGAAGAGTATTCTCCAGTTTCTGATTTTCCCCATTCTGCCTGGCGGCATTTTTTTGCTGCATAAGCTATAATTTCTCCTCTGAGTACTACTTTAGTAGTGTCCCATATGATACTTGTCACTGTTTCCTCTCCGGTATTCTCTCTCACTATTTGGGGAATGCATTGTTGTATCATTGTTTCAGATTGTTGGTCTTTTAAAAGCAGGGGGTTCAAACGCCATAAAGATCGTTTTTGTTGTTTACCTATATCTAGTTTAGGAATCAAAGGGTGGTGGTCTGAAAGAATATGTGGACCAACTGTTATATCCCTAACTTTAGAGTAGTGTTCACATGTTATAAAGACATAATCTAATTTAGAATAACTATGATGATGTGGCGAAAAATATGTATAACCCTGCTGGGATGGGAACATCGACCGCCAAACTTTTATAAGTCCCATCTGCTCAAAGGAGGTTTTCAAAAACCGGAGGCATTAGATGTTCTATAGGTACCAGGGTTACTGGTGGTTCTTTCTCGAGACCATGTCATATTGTAGTCACCCATCATAATGAGCAGTCCTTCCAACATCTCCAGGACCTTGGCCAAAACGGGGCGGACCACCCGGATCGTAGATTGGGGCAGAAGGTAGACACTGACCAGTGTCACTGCTGTAGAATATAATATAATCCCTGTAGTATCACATACCTTCCCTGAGGGTCAGTGTAACTTTTTTGGACATCAAATGGCGTAGTCTAGGGGACTAGAATAGCTGCACCTCATCTACGCCCACTTGGATGAGAAGAGGCATAGACTCTGTATCGCTGTCCCCAGTGCAATTTCATATGTTCAGATTGAGAGATGTGTCTCTTATAGAAAATAAAGACCGGCTTTCTGGTTGTTTTTAGGTATTGCATAACCCTTGACCTTTTGATTGGGCTATGAAGCCCATTGACATTTTGAGACAGTGTCTTTATAGGTTTCTCTGATGTCAGCATAGTGACTCGAAGACAGGACCAATCCAACCAGAACAACATATCACTGAATATCCTTCTGTTTTATCTTCTGCCACCGACAGACCCCGTGGAGACCCCCCCCTTGCCATCCCATAGGATCTGCTGCAGTCGGACAGGAAACAGAAGGTGGGTACCCCCTTCCCCCGCAAGTCCACTGTCAGCAGCATTTCCTTACTTTCTTTCAGTATATTTTATAAAGTTGTACCTGTGACCTTTAGCATGTCTCTTTTTTTTTTCAACATTGTAAACCTAATGCAAAAGAGAATAGAATGTATAACTTTGAATGAAAAGCTGTCCCTTACCCCCACCATCCCTCCTCACCCTAGAAACAACTAGAGGGTTATTACCTAGAAAAAATCTAAACTAGAAATTATATACAATGCAACTTCCATGGATAAGGCAGGAAAAGGCATCTGCCTTGGTAGTCTCGAGAAAGAAACTCCAAAGGATATCTCAACGGGGCAGTGGGTATGTGCCACTCTGTTAGTGGTTTTAACCCTCTCTGAGGCGAAAATAGCCTCTAGTGTGGTCATCACCATAAAAATATAACCACCGCACAGTGGTGACATCATGATCATGCTAAAGCAAACTCTGGGCCCCTCCAACCACTTTACTAGTCTTGAAGTTTTACATTACTGCCTCATCTTTAAATTAAGGGTAGGATCTGTCTCTCTCCTTCTCCCTCGGTATCTCCGATGACTTTCAGCTTCCTCTTCCCACATTTTAACCCCTCCCCCCAAGTTCCCACAATGCGTGGGGGAGGCATCAAAGTAAATCTCCCTTTCTCACACACCCAACCAGATCTGAATGACAGCTACCTATATAATAAGAGGGCAACATAACCCCCCCCCCCCGGATCTCATAGTAAATGTTGGGAGGGGAAGGTGCCCCAGTCCATCAGTCAGAATGACTAGACTGTGAGCTCTCTGTTTGTCTGGAGATCCCCAGATGCCCATATCCATGGGTCAGCTCTAGGGGCACACCTGGGCCACCATCCAGATTCACATGGCTGTTTTGTAGGATTTACCTTGCTTGTGGCCCTGACAGTATCTCTCCCCCCTTCAAACCTTCTGAACATCACAAAAGGAATTAATGAATGGGGAGAGATAAATATATGTCTCTTGGTTTTAACAGTTGTTATAGTCTTCAGCCAACATTTAACATGAAAACTAGGCATCTATTTGTTTCTTCAAGCATATCAGTTATTTTCAAATAGCCCCCCCCCTCACTTCATTTACTGTCCCTCGTGAGAGGAGTTAAATAAGTATTAATTTCAACAAAGCCTGTAATACTCTGAATAGTCATCGTTCTTCCCCAGACCGAATTTGATTACCAACTGTAAGTACAAGCAGTATGACCCAAAATGCAACCCTCAGTTAGCTCCATATTCTGCAAGGTAATGTCTTCAGACCTTCCTCAGAACCTTTTCAGATTGTGCAAGAAGAATTAAAGCATGAAGGACATAGCCCCTGAAGGTCCGATTAGCAGTACAAGCCGGGATATATGCTACTTCCAGCAAGAACAACGGGAGTGGGAGCCAGCATCAGGCCACACCCGGCAGAACGCAGGGCCGACCCTTCCATTCCCTAGCCAGCTGGCCTGAATTAAGAAATCCAGCCATCGACTGACCATTTGGAATAATAATAAAGATTAATACATATTTAGTTACTGTTTGGTCGCCCAGATTATCCCGCCAGGGGACCAGTCAACACCCCTGCCCGACAGTCACCCAGCATCCCACCACGAACCTGTGAAGTTTTGATGTATAGTTCAGGGTGCTAAGCAGTCAGAATAGTGGCTTCCTTCATCTTTGTTGTCGGGGAGATGAGTCCTGACCCAAGGCAGTGTTTTGAAATTGCTGGAGCTGCTGAAGGATCTCTGCAAGCGGGAGGGAACAGTCCGAGCACTGATGGGTGTTCATGGTCTGAGTTTGGCTATTTGGGCTTCCTCCTCGCTCTACATAAATTCCTCTTGCTTGTAGGTCTGCATTAGCCTCTGTGGCTGTATTGTACGAGACTGGATCATTTGGGAATTGAACTATCAATTTGGTGGGATAAGGAGGGCGAAACCTCAGACCCCTTGCCCGCAGTTGTGGAAAGACTGAGATGTACTCACTTCATAGACTCTGGGTAGCTAGTGCATAGTCGTTGTCAAAGAATAAGCGGCAAGTAGAATGCATGATTGTATACTGTTGTTAGGCCTTTTGGCGTAAACTGTCCTTAGCAGTGTAGTTAAATTAAAAAAGCAACAGGAAAGGTTGCACATGGAAGCAGGTGCAGGGATAAAAACATGTAATATCGAAGGAAATCAAGATCTTGCTAAACTAAAATAAAGGATTGTTCACCACATGAGGGTGCTTCATTTTATTTAGAAAGATAATAGAGCTCGATAGCGTTTCGAACTATGTTCCTTTATCAAACATAGTTCAAACGCATCAGGGCCTTGCACGTGGCACCTTTAAAATAAAATGAAGCAATTTTACATATGTGGTGAGCAGCCCTTTAATTTTGGTTTGGCAGAGTGCGGGAATTTTTTTCCTTCGTTAGTAGCATAGGTTTTTTTTTTTTTTTTTATTTAGTAATTTGGAAAGACCTTTCAGCCAGAGGCTCTCTTACAAAGGTTCCACGTCATAATAGCAATAAACAATAGTAGTGACACATACAATATAGTACAGAAGGAGTATGCCACTAAGCATGGCACTTAATATTATAAAAAACAGTTGACACATTTCACATTGACCAAGCAGTATATGGTGAAGAAAGATAAGGAGGCAAAGGATATGAGAGGTGCAGGGCAGTGCACCCCTCCCCCCCCCAATGATACCCCAAAACCCGAGCTCAGCAAATGGGAGGAGCAGCCCAGGAAAAGGGGGGGAGGTTAGAGGAGTGCAGCCTTAATCAGGCTTTTGTCTGGTGAGCGGGGGGTTAAGGGGCAGGAGGAGGCTAGGACAGGGGAGTCGTGGGGGGGAGAGGATGGGGCGGGGGTTATGGAGGAGAGCAGGGGTTTGGGAACAGGCTCGAAGGCGGGGCTAAGGAGGAGACGAGGACAGTGGAGGCCGAGGGAGGAGAGGAGGGGAATAGATGGGGGTGGTAGTGGAGGGGAGTGGGAGCAGGAACTGTAAGATGAGTAGGAGCTGGGAGAGATCTTGTATTAGTGCGAATGAGGGGCTCACTGAGTCTAGAGAGGTGGCAGTGTTAGGCGTTCAGGGAACAGGCACATGTATTGCAGTGAGTGGTGCTTGGCTCAGAGTGAAAGAGAGAGCTTTTCAATTATGCATGATCTGTTACCTCATTTAGCCAGAGGGAGCTCTACAGGAAAAGGCACATTGACCAGAGTCAAATCGCCGGAGCGGTACAATAAGAGACCTGGTTCATGTCATATCCTGAGCCTGATTTGGCGAAGATGGCAGATATGCACGAGGGAGCCTTGTCCAGTAGTGCTTTCTTTCCAAGGAGGCAAGTCTGGAATTTGATCCTGTCCCCTAGGGACTGCCAGTTTGTCTCCTCATATAGAGAGCAGATGTGGGTGAGGCGATCAGCGTCCAGGTTGATTCTGCAGGCCTTGTTTCGGGCGATGTGCAACCTTTTTAGCACAGTGTCAGTGGCTGCCCCACAGGCTACGAGGCCGTAGTCAACGGTTGATAGAATGGAGCTAGTGGTGGCGAGGCAGAGTGCGGCAGGGGTTAGGTATTTCCTATGCCTGTACAGCAGCCCCAATTTTGTGTTAACAGCCTTGACCACTGTGTCAACATGCTGAGCGAAGGATGTGGCATCGTCGGGGGTGACCCTCAGGTATTCAGAGGAGTGCACCTGCTTCAGGGGTGCTTGGGCCTTGTTGGAGATGGTGGTGGCTGTTTTCTTGAGCTGGGTGCTAGCTAGGATCATGGTCTTCGCCTTTTTATAATTGAGCAGAAGCCTACGTTCACAGAACCAGTCCTCTAGTTTGTTGAATAAGTGTTGAAGTGCAATTTGAAGAGGCTCGATTTGAGGATCACCTAGGCCCCTAGAATTCTGAGGCCGCAGAATTTTGCGCAGAACTTGCAACTTACCGCAGAACTTCTGCAGTGCCGTAGAATTCACTGTTCTTGGTGATTCTTTATTAATATTTCCATTTATCCATAGAACCTGGTTCCCTTCCCCTCTTTTTATATCCCAAATCCCTCTATGCTCAGAATGTGATGTTATTAATGCTATAACATCATATATTAGCTAATGAAACGGCTGTATTCTGCAACAGAAATGAATCGTTACTCATCTACCATAGCTCCCACTGCCAGAGGCGGTGGCACCGCACATCAGGCACAGTGATATTTTCTCAGCCTGCACTACAGCCTAATACAATTTTTAGTCTTAACGTTATTACGCTAGGGCCAACTTAAACAAATATTTGACAACAGTATAGACCTGTTAAGTCCATACCTTACTTTCTACAAACTTATTTTTGCCATTAAAGTATAGAGATGTTATCTGAAATGAATAACTGGTCAAATTAATTAATCGGTAATTTTTAAGAAAAATAGTCATTATGCCCAGAAAAGTGGAATATAATAATGTGAAGACCTGTTGAAAGAATAGACCTGTTAAATAAATAATTGTGCTGTACACATTTTTGCCAGGGTTATTGATTATATATTGTCACTGATTGACAGAATCAGCTAAAAGTTATGGAGAAATGTTGTGTGCAGGGCTAGCTGTTGGGCCAGAGGGTAGCATGTTGTGTTCCTGTGCTGGCAGCTCAGGTTCCAAGATGAGCTCTGGGAGCTGGCTGGGCAGCACAAGGATTAGGGGAACACATCACTGCTGTGAACCTGGGAAGGTATGACACAGTATTCTGTCACATGGGGGACACATTGTGATGGGCTGGAGAGCTTTATCTGACAATGGGTTCACATGCATGTCATGGCCTGATGGTGTTACAAAGTGTGTCAGGGGAAGCAGGTTGGCATGAAAAATGAGTTTCGCAATATGTCCTTTATTCTGTTTATTCCATTTCCAAAGGGACCTGTATAAATGAGAATACAATTTCATGGAAATTTTATATATATATATATATATATATATATACATATACACACACATATACACTGACACATACTATCTCTCTCTCACGCTCTATACTTTAATGGCAAAAATAAGTTTGTAGAAAGTAAGGCTAGACGTACCTCAATGACTGAACACCACACAAGAACCCATACGAAAAGAGTCCACTTCTACCTGATAAATGCCCTCAAGAAAATGTTTCTAATTCTCCTTTTCTGTTCAGACAATGTCGAACTAAATCCAGGTCCCCCAACTCAAATCACTTCTCCGTCGGAGTTTGCAGCTGCTCCTGGGATGAACCTGATGATGGTCAATATTCTAAGCCTGCTCAAAAAAACTTGATCATCTTCAAGTTTGGGCAGCCCACACTGACCCAGATCTGATTATAATTACCGAGTCATGGCTAAAAATGACCAACACTGATCCGCAAATTACTGTACCGGGCTGATAGGGATTCAGGGGGTTAAGGCCAAATCAAACTTTGATGTTAGCATTTCCTGTAAAACTAAGCTCAAGGAATACTAGATTCTCGCTTAAACTTCACCTTCCATCCTCAGAGTGCATCACAATCATTGGTGGCTATAGACCCCCGTCAGCAGGCACAGAAATTCTTAACGTGTTGAAATCCATAACTTTGGCTGCTAACACGGAAACAATAATCTTAGGGGACTTCAATATGGATTGGCTCACTGCTAAATCCCACTCCCTAAAAGTCATCTGTGATGAGCTGGGTCTTACACAGAAAGTAACTGAACCCACAAGAATCAATGCTTCTAACTCTGCCAACAGCTCGCTCTTAGATGTCATCTTAACTTCACATCCCCATAAAATCTCACATTCTGTTGTTTTCCATAACAATATGAGCGACCACAGTATCGTTGTTTGTACAAGATTCCAATCTAAAACCCACCAGCACGTTAAATTCAGAATCAAACGCTCGTTCCGTAAATTCAACTCATTTAACTTCCTAACCGATCTAGCTACGATCAGGTGGCAAGACCTATATCTTGCCAAATCTGCTGATGCCGCCATCTCTGTCCTAAATGACAACCTCACCACCCTAATTAACAAGCATGCTCCTCTTCTTAAAATGAGGGTGTGAAAAATCTCGCATCCGTGGTTCACCCAAGAGCTCAAATCTACACTTACCAATAGAGACAAGCTATGGGCTAGGGCCAGGCACACACAGGACCCGGCAGACTGGCAGGCATTTAGAACTGCCAGAAATGCCTGTGTTAAAAGTGTATGTGCTACTAAAGCAAACTTCTACATCTCCACTCTGGAGCAGGCCAAAGGGAACTCCCAAAAAATATGGAAGACACTGAGATCCACTGAAGGCCATCCTGCTGCTTCCTCCCTTCCCACCAAGATTCTGGCCAAGGATGGGATGGTTGAAAATAAACTGCGAATCCTCGAAGAATTTAACCTTCACTTTGCCACTGCCGGGTTGGCATTTGACTCCTCCCCATACGCTAGCCGAGTGAATAACAACACTAGCCCAGATACTACACATGCTACTCCACCTCATCCCTTCCAGTTGTGCCTGTTTAGCTACAAAGAAGTCGAAGACATAATTCTTAGTCTTGACACCAAGAAAAGTGCAGGGGGCGATGGCCTTGAATCATTTTTCTTGCGGTTAGGCTATGCCCACCTCACAGGCCCTATCCTTCACATATTCAACCTCTCTATTACCACAGCCACTGTTCCATCCTGCTGGAAATCTGCCCATATTCTTCCTCTCTTCAAATCAGGAGATCCTTGTGATTTAAACAACTACCATCCTATCTCTATCTCGCCCGTTCTCTCCAGAGTGCTGGAAAAACTTATACAACCAACTAAAAAATCACCTTGAAGCGCACTCACTCCTAAACCCAGCCCAATCTGGCTTCATGTCGAGGCACAGTAACATCTCAGCCTTGGCTAAAGTCTCTAATGACTGGATCCATGCTATGGACACCAAGAAGGTTACTGGTGCAGTCTTTCTAGACTTCAGTAAGGCCTTCGACACTGTAGACCGTCACCTCCTAATCACCTGTCTTGCCTACATAGGTGCCACTCCACTTACCTTACAGTGGTTTAACAGTTATCTCACAGGAAGGATACAAAAAGTCAAAGCTGATGGCCTACGATCTCCCCCCCTTCCAACTGCCAGAGCAGTCCCTCAAGGCTCCATCCTAGGACCAATCCTTTTTTCACTGTACATGAACAACCTTGACTCCCACATAAAGAACTCTAGCATACATTTCTTTGCGGATGATACGGTTTTGTACCCATCAGGCTCGTCCTTAACTGAAGTCAGGGAAGCACTCCAAGCTGACTTTATCCAGTTAGAAAGCAACCTTATCAATGCCAAGCTTCTCTTAAATGCCAAAAAACAAGACAATGATTTTCTCGAGACTTGCCTTGTCTGGTGCCCTACCCACCCCACCTAAAAACTTCATAGTTACCTCCCTAGGTGAACCCTTGGAAGTCGTACCTAAATTGAAATATCTAGGTATGTGGATAGACAACAAGCTTTCCTTCAGCGACCACATCGAGGATCTATCAAAGAGGCTTAAAGCATGCTTGGGTTTCTTCTTTAGAAATAGGACCCTCTTTTCTCTCGCGACCCGAAAAAGACTTGTCGAAGCAACATTCCTTCTCTTGCTTGACTACGGAGACATTATCGTTATCTCCTCCCCAACCTTGAGCCTGTCTAAACTGGACGTACTCTATCACCATGCTCTTCACTTCATTACTAACCTCTGCGTACAGGACCCACCACTGTGATCTATGTGCAGCAGTTGGGTGGACCTCTCTTGCCACTGGATGCCTCCTGCATGCTGGCATTTAGACCCTCAAATTACTACTCCACAAACTGCCTGTCTATTTAACGTGTCTCGTACACATCTCGCATAGCGCCTACTTCCTAAGGAAATCCGACCTTATCCTATTAGATGTTTCCAGGACACGTACCACAGCTGGCCAAAGAGCTGTCTCATACGCCCTCCCAAACATTTGGAACCAACTACAAGCCATGCTGAAGCTAATCAGCATCGTATCAATTAACTCCTACAAAACACTAGCTGTCTCTAAATTAAAAGACATATGTAGGTGCTACTAGGCCCCCAACACCAAGTCAACTTCCTAGGTACCAACTGGCCCTCTACTTATTATGCTGAAATGTGTTGCATAATTTAGGGCAAGGTTAAAGCTGGAATGTACTGCTTATATAGCATAAGGACTTCTATTGTGTATGCCCAGTCACTTGAGGTTGGATAGTGGCACCCTGCCTGGGACTTCCCGCAGCTGCTGGGATACATGGCAGCCTGCACCAGCATGGTCCGATGGACCTGCTGGCGGATGCGCCCCCTACAGTGGGTGCTGGCACTACAGTGGTCTCAGCGCCTTGGTCTTCTGGACCAGTCAGTCGTGGTGACACAGCCAGTGTGGGATGCCATCTAGTGGTGGCTATTGCAAGAACACCTGCAGGAAGGAGTTCCATTCATCCACCCAGAGCTAACAGTCTTTCTGATGACTGATGTGTCTCTGGTGGATTGGGGAGTCTGGAAGTCTGGCAGTTGAGTTTCAGCAGTGTCCTTTGCTGGCCCTGCCTCTGCCTCAGAGCCTGCCCAGTGACAGGTTGGGAGATGCCCCCTTCCTGTCCATTCTGTCTCTCCTGGATCCTCTCATGGGGGGCTGGCTCTGCCACTTTCTTTCTGCCTGGTCCAGTGTTACAATGGACAGGTGGGTGCTAGAAGTGGTCGGTCAGGGCTTGCCTCTGGAGTTTGAGGCTCTACCACCCAGCCAAGCCTGCGCCCCTTGGGCGGATGTGGTGTCCATAGATATGTTGTCCGCCCGTTAGGAAGACATCACACAGCCCCTCCAGAAGGAGGAGGTGGTTCATGTCCCAGACCTCCCAGCTGATCCAGGGTTTGTTTCTAGATATTTTCTGGTACCCATACGGATTGGGGGGGGGCTGCCACTTTGCCTGGACCTGCTGTCTGGTCCTCCACCTGGACCGTCAGTCCCTGCACCTGACAGCCTGGCTCCTGAGCGGCTAGAGTTCCAGGCACTGGGTCTCTCCAATGAGATCCTTCAAGAGGTGAAGGCCTCTTAGAAGGAGTCAACTGGTCGATGCTATGCCTTCAAATTTAAGAGATTCTCCATTTGATACCTGGGCAAGTATCTAGACCCCTTGTCCTTTTCCGTGGCTAGTATCCTTGACTACCTGTTGTCCCTCTCTCAGTTGGGCTTTCGATCGATGACCCTCAAAGTGCACCTGGTGGCCATCTCTGCATACTGGGCATGGGCTGGTATGCCGGGGGTGGCGCAGGAGAAGGTGGCCGGGTGCTTCTTTAAGGACCATGACCACATTCCCCTCTGTGCATGAACCACCAACAGCTTGGGACTTGTTGCTGGTGTTGGCAGTGCAATGCTCATGGGCAAGCCATTCGAAGTGATGCACAGTTATGAGATGTCTTGCCTGTCATGGAAGGCTGCCTTCTTGGTGGCTGTTACATCCACCAGAAGGATTAGTGAACTCCAGGTGCTGTCTGAGTCTCCTTGCCTGGTCTTCCACAGGGCAGGACTGTCCTTTGCCCCAACTTGAAGTTCCTTCTGAAGGTTGTCTCAGAGTTTCAGATTAACCAGGTGCTCAGTTTCCTAGTGTACTTCATCAATCACACCTCGGAGGCTGAGCATAGGCTCCATAATCTGGGCCTTAGGTGAGCACTTGCCTGTTATAAGTAGCACATGGCTGGAGTTCAGGGAGCGGTTCGCCGGCTCTTTGTCACCTACTCTGAAGCTGTACCTGGAAGGCCAGTAGCTAAGTGGACGATTATCAGGTGGCTTGTATCCTGCATTGATCTCTGCTATAGGTTGGCTGGTAGGGAGCTGCCAGCAGGGCTTAGGGCTCATTCCAACAGACATACCACTGTCTTGGTAGCTGCTTCTAGGGATGTCCCTATCCAGGAGATCTGCAGGGCAGCTACGTGGAAGTTGGCACACAACTTCATCTCCCACTATCACATCGACCTTAAGTCATGCCAGGATGCTGGTTTTGGGTCCTCGGTTCTTCATTCTTCCCTAGATTGGGGGGGTGGGGGCGTATGCCTTGCCCCCTCCTCCTGGAGAACTGCGAACAGTCTGACAGAAGTGTGGATAGTACACCCTATCCATGCCCCTATAAAAATGAGATCTTTCTTCAAGAGGGCTCTTGCAGTAGGTACTCGCATATAGGACTAAGCCACCAGGTGCTAGGACCACATGGAAAACTTTTAGTTGGCAGTGTCTGGTGGACGACTGCCCCCGACGTCCACATGACTGGCGTTAACGTCACACTATATAGAGAGCGGTTCCCGTGCCCGCCCTCCAGTTCTTTCTTGCCATTGACTTGCGCATGTCTGCTGACCTCACGGAAGATCGTTGCTGTTGTTAATGCCATCTTTGGCTGAGTATCACTTAAACTTAGCATTTAAATTACTGTTTTCTTATAGATTTCTTGTTATAAAGTGTTATATTGTCGATCGTGCATGTCGTCTCCGATGCTTTGAGAATTGCATAAGAACAAATGCGACTCCTGTGGAACTCTGCTCTCTCATAAGAATGGCCATTCCCTCTGTCTTCTTTGCCTGGGCCCAGGCCATAAGGTCAAGGGGTGTGAGCATTGCTAGAAATGAAATCCAGCCACACGTAAACGCCGTCAGCAGTCCCTGGAAGCTCATCTTTTGAAACAAAAGATGGCTAATATGAAAAAGGAGCTGAAGAAACTCGGGCACTCTTCTTCCTCTCCGGAGGATCGTCACAAGGAGGAGGACAAGGAGAGACATAGGGACTGGGAAGGGTCCCCATGAAACCCACTGCCACCGGCCGGAGCCGCAGCCCTGAAGGTAACTTCCCCTTTGGAGGAACCATCTTTGACTGTGTTGGTGGCTACCTAGTGGCTGTCAGTGCCCCCATCTGGCTTGGGCCCATCGGGAGCCTCTGTGGATCAGGAGGCACCCATCTCCTCTAAGGCCTCAGAGATTCAGAGGCCTAGTGGTATGAGTGGGACTGGTAAGTTGAGTTCCGGCTCCTCCGGATCTCGCACGGCTATGGCTGCTAAGTTGCCCGCCGGCTTCTCAGATGGTCGTACAGCCTCAGATCCTCTGCCAGGCCCTGATAACTGGCCTGACGATGGGGTGATGCTGAATATGCAGCTGACAACAGAGATTTCTCCGACCTCTCCTTTACCGCCGATTGAAACGGTACCTCCAGGTCCCCCTGCAGGGGAACCAGAGGGCGGAGATCACCTGCCATTGAGGGCCTTGTCACTCCCTACACCGGAGCCTCAAACGCTTGAGACGCTGTCGGACCAGACGAAGGTCCCTTCGACCTGTTGGTTCCTCAAGGACCACCGTCTGGCCTGACGCCTGGACAGTCAGTATCCTCAGGGTTTCCTACTCTAATTGCGGATGCCCCGTCGGGACCCTCTGCACTCCTGTTGGGGCATTTTCTGGACCCTTCAATCCCCCCATCAGGACCGATGCCGGGCCCCTCATCCCCTCCATTGGGTCCTACACCAGGACTGACTGGCAACCCTTTTGGGCTCCCGACACCGGGTTATCTGATGCCACACTACCTGATGCTGGGATTTCAGACACCGGGTTATCCTCTGTCGGGATTTAATTACCCTTACTACGGGTACCTGAGCTATGAATTTCATAAACCACTGCCCCCCCACAACCACAAGCGGATTTGCAAGCAGTCCTTAAATCTTGGTAGATGGAAGCCAAGTTGCAGTTCACATCAGAACTCGAGAAACACCAGCTGCCGACAACTCCTGTGCCGGCTCTAGACCTTCTTTCAAACATGAAGTCTTGCTGTATTCTGACATATGCAGTTAGGTCCTGCCTTTCAACTGCCCTGGAGAACAAAGAGTTAAACTTTCCATGGCCAGCATGGAATGTTCACGAGCTCGGTTGAAGCCCCTGTCTGCTGCTGTTTAAACGCAACCGTCAGATTCTTTACTCCGACTCACTGAACAGTCGCTCCGGAAATTTCTCCTGCTGCTCTGTTCAAAAAGTCGGTTGAAGTGTCGGTTTTTCGGTCGGTTTCTACCAAATTGCTGTTACCGCTTAGTCGGTTCAAGTTTCTGACTGGTACATGGAGTACTAGATAGGTTTTTGTTTTGTTTCTGTGTGAACTTGAATTGTGGGATCGGTTCGCTGAACCGATCAGTTTGAGGTAAAAAAGTTTGTGCTTGATTTAGAGTGTGGTAACGGTCCGTATCAGTTCTTAAAAAAACAGATTTTATTACGTTTTTTCCCAAGACCCGTGACACGGTCAGGAACCGATAGGGGAGTCTTGCCTGGAGGATTGCCGAAAAAAGGGTAAGTTTTGGATAGGATTGGCCATGTCTGAGAAACCCAAGAAAAAAACTGGGCCTACTGGGTTTCAACACTGCAGTGTGTGTGGGGAAGTCTTTGCCAAGGCTGATCCCCACACCACCTGTGTTTATTGTCTGGGGTTTGACCACCTCTATTCAGACTGCCAAATTTGCAAAAAATTTTCCCAAATCTACACTGGAAAAGAGATTAGGCAGACTGAGGGAAAGGGAGGCCGAGAAGTCTGCTGATCCGGATGGCCAGCCCGGTTTGGTTCCAACCGAACAAAAAGGAGTGCCCTCTGACCAGGGTGATACTTCTTTGGGCAAAAGGAGAGCCGATTCTGAGGAGTTGGTTCGGTGAAAAGAAAGAGAAAAAGATCGTCGTCTGGTTTCAGACCCAGAAATTCATACTCCGACCGCCCGATGAGATAGCCACAGGCGATAAGGATAGTGCAGTTACTTAGTTCGGTTCCGACCGAACCGGCACCATCTGGCAGGGGCTCGGTTGGTCAGTTCCCCGGTTCTGGATTATACTTTGGAAGAATTTTATGAACTGGAGGAGGGAGAGTATGAGGATGATTATGGTGATTATGAAAGTCTGGATGTGCCTATTGATCCGGACATCTCCCCAGACACACCTTCAGGTGTTTCTCCTCCTAGGTTTTCTGAGTCCCCTTCTCACTATATCTTTTACAAAAAAGTGGCTGAGACCCTCCAGCTTCCTGGGAGGAAGCAGTAGAGGATCAGGAGGAGCCTGATTATGTTGAGATGATGGACATCCCAGAGTCCAGGAGACTGTCTATTCCCCTCCACGAATCCTTTGGGAAACAGACACATAAAATCCTTAAGTCTCCTAATTCTATACCTCCTGTGGACAGACGAATGGACAAGAGGTACACTCTCTCAGGCTCAGTCACGGTGTTCCTTTTCCAGCAATGCAGCCATGTTGGGGTAGTGCAGGCTGCTGCCTGTGATAAGGCAGATATTCCCTTGGCATCACACCCCACAGACAAGGACTCCAGGAAGATTGATGCCATGGCAAAGAAACAATACATGGCAGCATCTCTGCGACTCAGGCAGGCTAACTATATGGCCTATACAGCTAGATACCAGAAGTCCAGGTGGGACACTGTGCTGGCTCTGGCTAAACAGGCCCCTGACCAGCTTGCCAAGGAGCTGGAGCAGGTGGCTGCAGATGGGACTGAGACATCTAAAGTACAGTTTCATGCTGCTGTGGACTCCAGTGGTGTTTCATCAAGAGTCATGGCTTCATCTGTGGCTCTTCGGAGGATGGCTTGGCTCAGATGTACTAGCCTCTCACAGAATACCCAGGCTAAGGCCATGGATTTTCCTGTAATTGGTAATTCTCTGTTTGGGGAGCAGACAGAGAACTACATGAAAAAGGTGGATGAATACAGGACCAATTACAGGAGTACTCAGGCCAAAGAAAGGCAAGCAACTTCTCAAAGGCAGCAGTCTAGGGGCAGGGGCAGGCCTTTCCAAAGGCCTTTTTACGAAGCCCAGGCCTCCTCTTCTTTTTCACAGAGGGGGTTCTTCAGAGGGAGAGGCAGAAGGGAATGAGCAGGCCTGCATCCACCCCTCAGCCTAAAGCCCCTGTCAAGCAGACACCCTGATGGGTCTGCCCGGGCCGATTCTCCAATACCAGAAGGGGGCAGGCTGGCTTACTTTGTCCAGGACTGGAAGTCTGTTACATCAGACAAGTGGGTCCTGGAGGTAGTAAGCCTGGGACTGGTTCACAGCTTCAAAAAGTTTCCCAAGATGAGAACCAGATCCTTTCCACCTGCAAATCTCTCTGAGACCCTTGCCCTAGAGGCATTAGTTTCTTCTCTCCTAGCTCTCAGAGCTATAGAGAGGGTTCCCACCCTACACAAGGGCAAAGGATTGTACTCCAGGTACTTCCTAACCCCCAAAAAGACAGGAGAATGGCGGCCCATCCTGGACCCAAGATATCTGAACAAACACCTTTTAAAGCCAGAGTTCAAAATGGTGACTCTGGGAATTATCCTTCCCTCTTTAAGGCCTGGGGACTGGCTAGCCTCCCTGGACCTCAGAGATGCCTACTTTCACATTCCCATCAGGTGCTCCCACTGAAAGTACCTCAGGTTCGAGTTGCCCTCAGGCCACTATCAATTCAGAGCAATGCCCTTTAGCCTAACATGAGCCCCAAGGGTTTTTACAAAGTGCCTGGCAGTAGATCTTATCTGTGTCAATCTTCACCATTCATCACAGATGGGTACTGGCGGAGGTCAGGACCCAGCGAAACTTTTTTTTTTTAAAAAAGAGGATAAACACAACCGGCCGCCAACCTCGGCGCTGCCCTCGAGGCCGATGTACTACGTGGCGCTCGAGGATTAGCCGTTAGGCTGTGTCGACTCCACCTGCCTACCAGTTCTTCGTCTCCCGCCGTCGAGGTCACCTCGTGGGAAGCCAGCTGAAGAGATTTTCAAACTTTTAGGCCTTAGCCTTTTGTCGTCGACAGTCTGTCGGTTCCTGCTAGTTCTAGTCTGCCCTACTCGACGTCGCTGGTAAGATCTTTCCATTTATTTTACAGTATAAGCGACGTCGAGTCTGTTTTTGGTGTTTTTTTCCGTAGGTCATGTCACGGTCGGAGGGCCAGAAGTCATCTAAGGCGGTGCGGCCCCATGCGTCGGTGGTGCCCGGGCGGCCGTTGGTACTCTGTTACCGACCAGCATGACCGTGTCTCGTCGTCTTGGCCGCTTCACGACATGGATTCGTGCGACGCCTGCTTCTCCATGGACCGCCGCATCCTCGAACAGCGTGTGTTTAAAGTAGGGCGAACTCCGCCGACTTTCGGGGGTAGGATTCGCACTCGTCGGGCCAAGCCGCGCTCTCTCGGTCTTTCCTCCAGGTCCCCTCCTGGTTCTATACGGACCGAGGAGGAGGGAGCCTCGGCCTCTTGTAACCTAGCCTTGGCCGAGGCTCCTTTCGTGGCGCAGGAGGCCCATCCCGCTTCCTCCTGGGAGCGGGTGGGAGGTGCCGCTATGGCAGTCACCTTCGGTGAAGGCTCCCAGTGTCGCTCCAGCAGTCCGGAAGGCCTGGATCGACGCCGTCGCTTCGGTGCGTCGGGCCTTCGGTGCCGTTCGTGGGTGCCGTGGGCCCTGTCGGGCGCCGGCAGTGGCGTGACTGTCATCTCTTGGCGCCGTGGGCCTTGCCGCTTCATGGTGCAGACCCTGCTCGCAGCGCCCGTGACTCTGGAATCGGCGTTACCTTCGCCATGTCTCACCTCGGCGCCGTCCTCAGCGCCGTGGGGCCTTCGGAGTTCTCTGTCAGTGCCGTCCTCAGCACCGTTGGTGCTCTCGGTGCCGCTCACGGCGCCGAGGGGTCTGGCGGTGCCTTGTTCGGCGCCGAGTCTGCCCTCGGAGTCGTCGGCGCCGCTTTGGTCCTCGGTGCGCTCGCGGCGCCGATGGGCCTGGCGGCTTCGTCGGTGCTGAGGCTGTTGCTGGGGCTTCTGTCAGCGCCGTCTCTGTTCCTGGTACCGCCCCTGGTGCCGGTGGACTTGACGGTGCCGCAGCTGGCCCTAGTTCAGGACCTTTGGCCCGTCCTGCCCTGCCGCCTTCTGCCAGCGCCGCTTGCGGGACTGTGGAGGGTGCAGATGCCGCCTTGGCCACTGCTTTGACTTCTGGGCCCTTTGGTAAGGTCGCCTTCCCTCGCCCTCCTACCGTTTGGCTTAGGACCTCAGACTCTACCTCTTTGGAGTCGGGCTCGGGAGTCGAACGGGCAGTCACACCCTTCAGGGTTGTCTGCAGAGGAGGACGAGCCGGTGGTCTCCACGACGGGTCTCAGTCAGCCCCCTACTGAGGTGCGTCTGGTTCCCCCCGAGGTTAGGGTCAGTGGTACTGACCAGCAGGCTGTGGTACGTGCCACCATTGCCATGCAACCTGGCCTTGGGGGGTTCCTTGACCCCTCGGCGGTGGTACCCCCTCCGGTGGTGTGTCTCGATCGCCTAACTTTGGGGCCTATCGGGAAGCCCACGGGAGGGGAGGGTGCTGCTCCCTGGGTCTCCTGTTCAGGGGCAGCCCAGAGTTGCCAGCTTCCTAGGCTGGCCCTTTCGAGGACTAGGACTCTCTCGGATTCCGAGGGGTCGAGGGGTGTGGGGTCGGCGCGTTGGCCTTTCTCTGGGACCCACCCGGGCCCTGGATGAAGCCGAAGTGTGGACTTCTGCCCTTCCCCTTCTGGTTCCTTGAGGGGGTCCCATTCTTTGGAGGCAGGGGACCGTCCTTCTGGATCTATATGGCCCCAGTCGCCTCACTTGGGGGGATTCTTCTGGGCACAGCCTAGACAGTACCAACGTGGTTGTACAGCTGTCGGCTGCGGAGTCTTCCAGGACACCCTCCGCTGGGGTCCATGGTCCGCTCCCTAGCCCTGGCAGAGGTCAGCCGACTTCCTCTCTGCCTGCCCCCTTCCCTCTGCCGCCTTCTCCAGCGTTCCCGGGTATTCTTGGTCCTAGCGGTCCTCTCACCTGGGAACAGTTCAGAGCGGTGGCTGCTCGGTTCCCTGCCTATGTTAGGGCCATGGACAGCCAGGTTTTTCAACCTCCCCGAGCAGCCACTCTCAGAACGCATGGTGACCTCCAGCTCCTCATCCCCCTCTTCAGGGGGAGAGGAACCGTCTGTCCATATCTCTCCTGCCGCTGATCTCTCCGAGTATCAGCGTTTCCTTTGAGGATGCTGGAGGACCTTCACCTCTCTCCCGTGTCCGTGAGCAATCCTGAGCATGCAGCGCACGCCTTTCTAGGCGATTTTGGTGCGGCCACCCTTGTGGTGCCGCCCTGGCCTGCTCCCTTTCGGGAGGCGTCCATGCGTTTCTGGCAGAGGCCCTTCTCCGGAGTTCCTGCCCCTAGGGACCTCAGCCAGAGGTATTGCGCTCCCCCAGAGTCTCCAGGTTCTATGCCTCATCCACAGTCCGGATTGACGCAGCTGGACACTCCTGACGGGCTTCGTGCCGTCCACCGTGACCGGCCCCCAGATCAGGACTCTTCGGATTTTGATTTCTGGGGGAGGAGGACTTTCTACTCGGCACGGTTGCTTCTCTCCATCTCAGCTCATCAAGCCCACTATGTAGCCTACAACAGGTTCTTGTGGTCAGCGCTGGGTCAGATCCTAGCTGCTTTGTCTGACTCTGAGCAAACCAGGCAAGCCATCGCACTCTCTGCATGTGGCCTGGAGCTAGCAAGGCACCAAGCAAGGGCATCTTACGACGCCAGTGAGGTAGCTACCAGGGTAGTAGGGACAGCGATCTGCACCAGGAGATCGGCGTGGCTTCGCCTTTCCCGGTTGTCACCCTTGGCCCGGCGAGGGTGATTTGCTCTGCTCACCAGGGAACTCTATCTCTTTCCCCTGGGAGAGAGCACGACGCTTGTCGGCAAATTCCTTCTTCTCGGGGACCCTGCCTCGCCTCCCCATCTCGGGCCTCCTCAGGCCCAAAAGGTTCCCCCTGGTATGTCACCCACTGAGGGCTAAGGGACACTGTCCCTAGGGTTCACTCAATCAACTCTCTCGGGGCTTGGTATCACCTCATTCAGGATGAATGTGAAGACTGACACAGATAAGATATAGAAATTACGCACTCACCGTAATTATGATCTTCTGTGTATCTTCACCATTCATCACAATCCCGCCATCCCCCTGGGGCTCCAGTCTCTGATCCTCCTCCTCTGTGCCTACCCCTCTTTTGAGTGGGGTAAAGTTGGGACACACAGGGGTAGTTTTCTTCCTAAAGGGTACAGTTCCAGTGGCACTTCTACTACTTTATCTTCACTCCTCACGGGTGAGAACTGGTGGTTGCCCTCCTTCTGTTATCCATCTGATTTGAAAAAGGAAACCCTTTTTTTTTTTTTTCCAACATATCACAGAGAGGTGCTGAGTCCCGTACCCTGTCCTTCTCCAGAATAGCCGACTTCTGCTTTTGGGGTATTGCCAGTTATTCTGTGCCTTGAATTCTGGCAATGAGCTTACTACTCCTTGCAGTTCCTATAGTCTGGTGGCCGGACAGGGGTCCTGGATCCTTGTTACCTCTCCTCTCTCCTAAATTTTCTCCCTCCTTCTTCCGCTCCAGAGAGGGGTCCCCTACCCAATCCCCTTTAGTCTCATCTCTTATATGCTGTCCTCTCAGTCGTTATTTCTCCTTTTGGTTGTTTCTTCTTCCTTTCCTTTCTGCCCTTGGACTCTCTTGTCCCACCCTCCATCCCTTCCTCTTACCTGCCGTGACTCAGAAGTGTTGAGCAGGTGGAGTCGACATAGCCTAGCGGCTGCTAATCTTGAGCGCCATGTAGAGCGTCGGCTGAG
This sequence comes from Neoceratodus forsteri, assembly GCA_016271365.2. Lineage (NCBI taxonomy): Eukaryota > Metazoa > Chordata > Ceratodontiformes > Ceratodontidae > Neoceratodus > Neoceratodus forsteri. The sequence continues at coordinate 1,732,555,351 of CM057456.1, forward strand.
GCGGCGTAAGGCACCGTCGGCTCTGCCTATCCTTTTTAAAAAAGGCTCCTGCGGGGTTCTGACCTCCGGCCAGTACCCATCTGTGATGAATGGTAACGATACACAGAAAGATCATAATTACGGTAGGTACGTAATTTCTATTTGTTGCCTTCCTAAGAAGGCAACAGATCTCCATCTTCCCATACTTGGTCGACTGGCTCATAGTATGTCAATCTCCAGACCAAGTCAAGTCACATCTGCAAGTGACCCAGCAAGTGCTCACTTCCTTAGGATTCCTTCTCAAACTCCCAAAGCCAGTTCTCGAACCAGTACAGCTTCTCACCTTCATAGGTGCAGAACTGAATACAGTAAAGGCAAGAGCCTTCCTTCCCCTGGAAAAGGCAAGGACCCTTATGGCCTCTTCATTCACTCTTCAGGTGTCTCGACCAGCAAGGCATTTCCTTCAGCTACTGGGCCACATGGCAGCTTCCATAGCAGTGGTCCAAGGTTCAAGATTCCAGATGAGGGACATTCAGTTCCACTTAAGAGCCTTCTGGTCCCAAAGAAAGGATTCCGTTACTGAACTAGTCCCAGTGACTCGCACCCTAATCCAAGCCTTGCAGTGGCGGCAGGATCAGGACAGTTTGAGACAAGGGTTTCCATTTGTCACTGTCTCATTCAGTGATACTCACCACAGATGCTTCCCTGCTGGGCTGGGGAGCCCATTTGGGGGATCTTACCACCCAAGGACTGTGGTCACCTCAGGAATCTCTGCTTCACATCAATCTCTTGGAACTTGGAGCAGTGTTTCTGGCACTGCAAGCTTTTTCCAAATCTGTACAGAACAAGTTGGTTCAGGTCAGAACAGGCAACACCACCACCATGTGGTACATCAACAAGCAAGGAGGCACTCGGTCTACGGCCTTGTGCACAGAAGCAAAGAAGTTGTGGTCCCTGGCCTATTCCCTACAGACCTCTGTGTTAGCAGTTCACCTCCCAGGGAAGGACAATGTCGTAGCAGATGCACTGAGCAGAATATACCAGGGCCATCATGAATGGGCCCTAGATCCTCTAGTTTTGAAAGTGATTTTCTTGAGATGGGGCACACCAGAGATAGATCTTTTTGCAGCCCCAGACAGTCACCAACTTCCTCTCTTTTGTTGCAGAGCCCCAGTCTTGGGCTCTGTCCCCCTTGATGCTCTGATTCTGAACTGGGAAGGGAAATTTCTGTATGCTTCCCCCCCTTTCCTCTCCTGTTCAAAGTGTTAGTCAAGATAAGGTCACAACCATGCAAAGTGATTCTGATTGCTCCAGACTGGGCCAGACAGCCCTGGTACCCCCTGTTGCTGTCCCTAGCAGTCCACCTTCCCTTGTCTCTTCCCAGGAATTACAACCTGTTGACATCCTCTCGGAGGATTTGGTACCCAAATCTTCAGTCTCTCTCAATCTCAAGGCATGGCTCTTAAAGAGTTAGAGTTGCAGATCTGCATCTTTCCCAAGTGTTTCTGGATATCCTAAGGCTTCTCGGAAGCCTTCCACCAGAAAGACTTGCAACTCCAAATGGAAAAGATTCAGCATTTGGTGTTCTAAGAAGAATATTTCTCCAGAGACTGCTGAATTGCCTACAGTTCTGGACTATATGGTCCATCTTAATGGCCTAAGCCTCAGACCAGCTACCCTTAAGGTACACTTGGCAGCTGTTTCTGCATTCTTGTCAGTAGGCAAGCCTTCCTCTCTATCTTCCATCCTGTATTTTGTAAAGTTTTTCAAGGGATTGTTTCACCAATCCCCCTTTAGGATCCTGCTCCTGCTTGGGACCTTAATGTTTGCATTGCTCAGCTTATGCAACCCCCTTGAGCCTTTGTCCTCAGCAGAGCTCAAGTACTTGACTTGGAAAACTGTGTTTTTGGTAGCCATTACTTCTGTCAGGCATATCAGTGAATTGCAAGCCTTGTCAGTGGAATCTGATTTCATCTCTTTCCATAGAGATAAAGTGGTCCTTAGAACTAACAGAAAGTTCTTACCTAAAGTGGTTTCAGATTTCCACCTCAACCAGTCTTTATCTCTCCCTGTTTTCTTCACTAACCATTCCTCCTCCTCTGGAGAGAGGAGGCTACACAGCTTGGATGTTAAAAGATCCCTTAGCTACTACATAGAGCGTACCAAGGGTCACTGGTTTGAGCCCCTCCAGTTGTTCCTCACATATGGAGAGGTTGGTAAAGGCAAACCTGCCACTAAGAGATCTATTGCCAGGTGGATTGTTTCTTGTATACAATTCTGCTATAAAAAACTGGGTAGAACTCCACCCTTAGGCCTGAGGGCTCATTCCACTAGAGGTACAGCTGCTTCCCTGGCTGCTGCCAGGGATATTCCTCTCTTAGAAATTTGTCAGCAGCCACCTGGAAAACAGTCCATACTTTCACCAAGCATTACTCTCTGGATATCCAGGCTAGGAGTGATGCTCGGTTTTGCACGGCAGTACTTCAGAGCCTGTTTCCAAAGGAGGTTCTGTCCCTCCTCCATGGAGGTACTGCTTGGTAGTCTGCATATGTCAGAATACAGCAAGACTTCATGTTGTTTGAAGAAAAAATTACTCACCTTAGTAATGTTGTTTCTTCTAATGGAGTCTTGCTGTATTCTGACCTCCCCCCCCCACCTCCCCTCTCAGAACCTAGATTTTGGGATGTGGGTGGGCAGGAGCAGTGTTGGCACCCTAGGGGTGTCCTTTTTCCACCCTCTTTTGGTTTGGGTGAGGGGGGTTGTGTTTTTGAATGTGTTTTGTGTTTGGGTTTCCTGACTTGAGTCTTCCTTTTGAAACCAAAAACCTTTTTTTTTAATAGCTATATTTGCCAGTTGGCTAGTAAGAGTTTTACAGTTTCCATACAGAACTTCTAGTGAGTATTGCTCGTAAAGATCTGACTGTTGCAGTTTAAACAGCAGCAGACAGGGGCTTCAGCAGAGCTTGTGGTGAACATTCCATGCTGGCCATGGAAAGTTTAACTCTTTGTTCTCCAGGGCAGTTGAAAGACAGGGCCTAACTGCATATGTCAGAACACAGCAAGACTCCATTAGAAGAAGCAACATTACTAAGGTGAGTAATTTCTTCTTCTGTGTCGCCACCTCTGCCCGTTGGGCCCTCAGATCCTGACATTGGATAGAAGGACAGAGTCATTGCCGCCTAATCTGCGGCCTCTGGACATTTCTCGGCCATCTGACTTCTCAAGGCCGATGGATATTTCGCCTCCTATGATCACCTCACCTGACAAAGGTGAATCGTCGAACTCTGACAGTGATTAAGTTCTCTCTGGCTCTGACTTTGAGTCCCCTATGCTGGAAGACCATGGACCGAAAGAGTCTCCTAAATCCCGCACCTGAGGACCCTTCCTTTTTGGAGCTCCTGAAAAAGATCCCAGTGGCATATGACTGGCATATGGTCACCCAGGATCTGCAGAGACAGAGATTGGCTGCACACCTGGATTTGGCAGATACCTCACCAACCCTCATTCCGCCTTGGATACAGCCACAAGAGGATTTGGTCACAACAATTTGGAAACAACCTTCCTCCCTGGTTCCAGTGGCCAGGAAGGCAGACAGGCTTTACCAGATCCCAGAGGGCAAGGACCACCTTAGCCTCCATCCGAAGGCTGATTCGGTGGTCATCAGCGCGGCCCACGATAGGTCCGTGAAACCAGAACACCTTAGTGCGTCTCCTCCCAAGAAAGATTCTATGGTTCTCGAGCAATATGGGAAAAAGATCTATTTTCTTCCACCCTGAGAATTAGGGCATTAAATTGTCAGTACAAAATCACACATGCCCACACAATGCAAAGCATCATGGGCTACATATGCAGATCACCACAGAATGTTATGCTGGTTCAACTTTAAGCCGAAATGCATGGTGCCGAAAGGCCTCTCGCATAGTTTGCAAAGGGTGCTAACAGATGACATAGACACGTGTTTCGTCCTACCAGGACTCATCAGTATGTCTTGTCTGTTTGACACCCCAGTGGAATGAACCAGCTACCCTAAGGCAGTCTGTCTGGGTTATATTGTGGTGAACCCATTAAAATAAACTGTTTAAAAGACAAAGAACCTCTGTGCACAAACACTGAGGCAAGGGTTACCCCAAAGGGCATTTGGCTGGGAAGCCAAGTTTCAAGAAAATACAAAATCATACATGCCCACACAATGCAAAGCATCATGGGCTGCATATGCAGATCACCACAGAATGTTATGCTGGTTCAACTTTAAGCAGAATTGCATGGTGCCGAAAGGCCTCTCACACAGTTTGCAAAGGGTGCTAACAGATGACATTAAATTATGTTGCCCACATGGGGAATTACCAAAAATCAGTCTTGGGACAGCTGGAGTCCGAAGGAGACTCTCTACAAGACTCAACCCTGAAAGGAGAAATGGCAGAGCTAGTCAAGTCTGCTAGATCTGAGTGCAGACATATGTTAAGAGATACCTATAATGCGGTAGATGCTGCTGGTAGAGGCTCAGCATCCACTATTAGCCTCAGACGTCACGCATGGCTTAGGATTTCAGGATTGGCACCTGAGGTCCAAACAGCCGTCCAAGATGCCTCTTTTAGGGATTCAGTTCTGTTTGAGGGAGATGTCAAGGACATCATTACTGACTTACAGGATAAGGGCGAAGCTGACCTTACCACTGTTTGAACCAGCTTCTTCTTGTGACTTACGCTTCCTTTCCTGGAAGACCTCATTTTCAGTCGCTGTCACTTCGGCCAGAAGGGTTTCCGAATTACAGGCCTTCGTATGTAAAGAACCTTATTTGATTTTTCATAAGGACCGAGTAATCCTTCGGACTAACCCTTCTTTTTTGCCCAAAGTTGTTTCAGAAACCTCTTTGAACCAGAACGTGGAACTACCGGTATACTATCCACAGTACTCCAACAGGGGGGAAACACCTGCTGTACACGCTTGGTGTGCACCGGCTCCTGAGGTACTACACAAACAGGACTAAAAGGTTAGGAAATCTAACCAGCTGTTCGTAGCCTTTGCCCCTCAGTGCTAGGGCAAGGCTATTTCCAAGCAGACCATCTCCCGATGGCTCATTAACTACATCCATTTTTCATACACGAAATATGGGAAGTCCCTTCGGGGGCAGTCAAAGGCTACTCCACCCAGAAGGCATGTACCTCTACTGCCTTTTTTCTGGAATGTGTCCACGGCAGAGATCTGTGCTGTGGCCACCTGGTTGTCTGTTCACACCTTCACTAAGCATTACAGTCTGGACATTGCCTCTCGGCGCAGAACTGGCTTTGGTCTTGCGGTCCTGCAAGGCCTCCTGTCGTGACTACTCTTGGCGACTTCTCCACCTCCTGGATGCACCTATGCCTTATTTTTCTTTGGGACTGCTTGGTATTCAGTCCTATATGTGAAGACCTGCTGCAGGAACCCTCTCGAAGTAAGATATAGCAGTTACGTAAGAACCTACCGTAACAGTAGATCTTTGAGAGAGGTTCCTGCAGTAGGTCTAGTTTCCCTTCCTCCTTCCCCTGGTTTTTGGATGCTTTACTTTTCATCCTATGTAGTCCGGCTGGACTAGAGTGGAAGCAGGGTCTTTGGAGTTCACTCCGGTTTTCCCCTTACCTATCTTTAGGTCTCCGTTGGAAAAGAACTGGAGAGTGGGCGCGGGACCATCCCTTTTATAGTCTGGCTGACATCACAATGCCCCGACTGGGGTCCCGTTGGTGATTGCTATCTATAGGTTTGCCATGTGGACCTGACGCCAGGGGGCGCAGTCCTATATGTGAAAACCTACTGCAGGAACCTCTCTCGAAGATCTACTGTTACGGTAAGTTCTTACTTAACTGCTATTTGCAGCTGAGTAACTTGTTCACACTTGTGTGCCCTGTTCTTGACTTTAGTAATCTGAACAAGTACATGGAGTGAGGAAAATTCAGAATATCTGTGGGATCCTTGCCACCTCACCTGAACCATCAGGATTGACTAGCATTACTGGATATGCAGGATGCATACCAGCACATACTGGTGCACCCTGGTCACCACAGGTACCTCTGGTTCTGTATAGAAGGGCAACACTACCAGTTCAGAGACCTACCATTTTTGCCTTCGTTGGTGCCACGAGTTTTTACAAAGTGCTTTGCTGTGCACCTCAGAAAGCTAGGACTCCAAGTCTTCCCGTATCTGGTCAGTAGGCTAATTTTAAAAGTGACCTTTGCCTCTCAGTTCCTAGTGTCCATGGTAGTGCTACTAAAACCTTCAAAGTCTCAGCTGTAGCCTTCCCAGGAACTTATGAAATTTTTCGAGGATATCTCCTGCAGCAGGTCACAACTTAGGAACTGTAGCCGTCAGGCAACAGGACCACACGGAAACATTTTTGCTAGCAGTCTAACTGGGGTCGCCCATGACGATGTCATCATGTTGACGTCATCCCTATGTAGCCGTGAGTGGCCTCACGCCCTCCTCAGTTCTTTTCCCACCGTCGACCATTGTACTTCGGACTCCATGCAGCACCGTTGCTTCAGTCAACCTGCATTTTCCAGAATATTCTTTTTTTTATTTCTTCACCATCATGAAGCCTTCCACCAGGCTGACCTGTTCCATGAAATGGAAGCACTTTGCCGTGTGGGTGACTTCCCATAGTCTGGATCTCTTCACCTGTCTGGTGAACCAGATTCTAGAGTACTTGCTGTCCTTGTCAGATGCTGGCCTGAAGTATTCTTCGCCCAAGGTGCACTTGTATGCTGTATCAGCCTTCCATGTGCCCACTGAGGGTCATACGGTAGCCCAGTTGGATGTGGTTCATATGTTTCTGAGAGGCATCCTGCCCTTTTTGGGGGGTTAGAGTCTTGTTTCAACATGTTTTGTGGGAATTGCAGTCGCCATCGCCTTCTTTCCGAAACAAAGATTTCATCCTGACCTGTGTCTGGGCGCGACCAGGAAAAAGACAAGAGAAGAAGACAAAAGTGCCAAAGTAGAGTGAGAGATTTGAAAATTATAAATTCCTTGAAATTAGTATGTTGAGAAAAGGGGCCCAAAGTGCCTCAAATTTATTTTATTTATTTAGTTTTTGTTGACCGGATAAGTGCACTAGACAAATTGATAGCATCCACGCTTTGGTAATGGTTCTGTATCATAATGGCGACCGCTGTTGGGGTGACTGTGCACAACCGAAAATCAATTTTGGTGCTGTACCCCCTGGCGCACAGCAAAAGGGCGCTGGGGACTTAGGTTTTCCTTGTTTTATGAAGCAACTTCCAGCTAAACGATTCTCAACTCCAGGGGTGTATGGGGGTGTGTGTATGTATATATATAGTATGTGCAACCCCCAAAAGAAAAATAATTTGGTCCGGCACAACAAAATGTACTGCACCCACACCTGAGCCCAGCACCCTTGGAATCCCAGCCCCGCCACCCTCCAGTACGCCACGGGCCAGCTTGGCAGCCTACTACTACGACACCATGTCTCACAACCTCTCCCTCCTGCTCTGCCCTCGGTCAACGTGCCAGGCTCCCCCACCACACACACGCATGGCTGTAGCATTCTGTTGCTATATGCCGAACCTCACCCTCCCTGGTAGGTAGCCCCGATGACATGCACCGCGATTGAGTTTCCATTTTTGTATGCGCCCAATCGCAGTTTCCTGTGTCACAGGATACCTTTGATAATGTGTCCTCTCAGATTTGGTACACTCCATCACTAAATTCAAAAATACTTCATAATTAGGAGATTTTAAATCTTTCCAGTATTTTTTTTTTAAACTTTATTTATAGAAGAGCCATCGGGTTGAGGAGGGCTCTACATAGTCAAATAATAACATCTCATTCAGTTACAATATAGTACATTTACACATAGCTTGGGTACATCATAGTCCATCTAAAGAAAATACATTTTTATACAGTGAAACTAATCATCTGTAACCATTATGTTGTCATCAGTACCTTCTATTCCTGGAATTCCCCCAATTTTACATGAGAATACTAATGCATCCCATCATTTTATTATAAACCCCTGACCAGTCCAACTCCAGAGGAACTCTTTTCTACATACCGAAATCAAAGCCTTCAGTACATGTGGTTACCTAAAAGAGTGGAAACCATTCTTTCCCCAAGGCCTTCTCCAAAGGGGACCAAATCTTATCATATTTGTCTAATCATTCCAGAACTTTATATTGAATATGTTCTAACTTCATGTTGCTTAGGAGGGCATTTACCCACTGAGCGATGGTAGGCATGTCCTGGGCCATCCAGTTTTGAGCTAAAATCTGCTTACCCACTACTACTGCCAGTCTTCTCAAAGGATGTGAAGCCACTGACCGACCCCCTCCGTTTCTTGGTACTCCGAGTAGAATATCCACAGGGTCTAATTGAATCTCACTTTCCAAAACCTTATTTAAGATTTGATTTATCTCATTCCAGTATGTTCCCACTTTTGGACACGCCCAAACCATGTGATAAAACGTACATCTCTGAGCATTGCATTTAGGACATTGGTCTGAAATTTGAGGATTAATCTTGTGTGCCAGAGCAGGGGTATGATAGATTCTATGCACAATGTTATAGTTAATTATTCGCAATCTGTTATTTACCGAAACAGCCTTACTACTCCGCAGGGCCAAATTCCAGTCCCCTCCTGTTAACCTATTTACACCCAGGTCCTTTTGCAGCTTATCTGGCTGTGCTCCCAATAAAGCTTTGTATAGTACGGACAGTGGCCTCACACCCACATGTTTTTTACAGTGTTGAAAAATCTCCTCCAAAGATGTTCTGCTTAAGGAAGGTTCTCCCCCCTTTATCCCAGTTAATTTAAGCATCCTGGACCTTATTGCCACGTAAGTAAGGTAGTGTGAGGGATGAATGTTGAATATCTGTCTCAACTCAGAAAAGCTAGAAAAGGTCCCACCGCTGAATAAGTGAGACCTTTCCCCTCCCACTGCCTCAGGGCTTATTTGATCGAGGGGGGAGCCCCTCCATCTCTCCACAAACTAAACAAAATGGACCACTCTGGTGACATACCCCCCTTGTCCCCCATCAACAGTGAAGCCCTTCCCCAGGCTTTAAGCATACGTTTGGTGAATGGATTCTTAGGTTTCTCACCATCTCCTTCCCTCATTCGTGATGGGAGGAGACATAAGACGTAGAGGGAACACACCCTAGATTGTGACTCCATAGTGACCCAAGCTCTCGCTCTTCCTCCTATTTCCTGGCAATCCATAATATATGTTAGTTGGGCCGCTAAAGCATATAGCTTCAAATTGGGGAGTGTCAGGCCCCCTCTATTAAGTGGCTGCCACAACACCTCCTTCCTGATCCTAGGTCTCCGGTTGTCCGGGTTGGCCCAAATTAGAGAAGTAATAGATCCCTCAAGGGACTTAAGGCAGCCCACTGGAGGCATAATAGGAAGGGTCTGGAAAAGGTAAAGGCACTGAGGTAGAATTTGCATTTTTACTAAGTTTAATCTTCCCATCAAAGACAAGGGGAGCGACTTCTATCTACTACATTGTTGTTTAATTTTCGTTGCTAATGGGCTGTAATTTATATGCCCCACATCCCCTATTCTACGTGGTAGCAGTATTCTCAGATATTTAATTACTGTTCTGGGGTAATGTCTATGCCACTTATATGTATGGATTCTCCACCATCCGCCAGAGGGAACCTCTCACTCTTGTTCCAGTTGATATTATGCCCTGAGATGGGACCATATTCCCTGAAAAGGGAGGTCAAGGCAGGCATTGCTCTCACTGGATCAGCCAGGAATAGAAGCACATCATCCGCAAAAAGAGAGATAACGTGCTTCTCTCCATTCACCCTATAACCTTCTATTTCCCGATGATGTCAAATGGCTGATGCCAGGACCTCAATGGTCAACACATATATCAATGGCGAAAGGGGGCACCCCTGTCTCGTCCCTCTGTTGAGCCGAAACGGGGGTGATAAGGTATTATTTGTAAGAATTTGGGCCCACGGGGATTGATTTAACCACTCTACCCACTGCCTAAAGACCGGGTGCAGACCAAACTTTCTCAACACTGCAAACATAAACGGCCACTCGACCCTGTTGAAGGCCTTTTCTGCATCCAGTGCGAGGAGGCCTCCATAAGCTTTCCTTCCTCTGGACCCTTGCCAGATAATATTCATTACCCGTCTTAGATTATGCCTTGCTTGCCTCCCCTTGACAAAGCCCCCCTGATCATGATGGATAACCTGTGGTAGGACCCCCTCCAACCTCCTTGCCAGTATTTTCGCTATAATCTTATAGTCAGCATTTAGTAAAGAGATTGGACGATAAGAGCCACATTTTTTGGGGTCCTTGTCTGGTTTGGGTAAAATTGTTGTAATAGCTAACTGTTGAGATGGTGTCAGTCCCCCTTCCCCCAGTACCTTCTCACCATATACTGGAAAAGCTGGCCCTAGTCTACCCAAAACTTTTTGCAGAATTCTATGGGCAGGCCATCAGGCCCCGGAGCTCTCCCCGACCTAAATGCCCAGACTGCCTCCTTAATCCCCTGCACATTGAGTTCTTATCCCAGCATCTCATTTATCTGAGCAGGTATCTCAGGAAGGGGGTATATTTTCTAGGAAACTATCCAAGTTTGTTCCTTGCAGGAATTCAGATGTATTTAGCTTTTCATAGAAGGATTTAAAAATAATATTTATCTCTCGGGCAGAGGAAGTATATTCCCCATTCTCATTTTCTATTGTTCTTTCTGCTCTTTGTTTTTTAATTAGCCAGGCCATCCATCTCCCCTACTTGTCCCCCTCAAAATACTGTCCCGCTTTTGACATTAAGATATCCCTTTCTATATGCTTACAACACAGTTGGTTGTATTCCCCCTTCATACTCTTCGATTTCACCAGGTCCCCAGGTGACTGACTACCCATAATCTGCCTTTCTAACCTCAGTATATTAGCTTCTAGTTCATTCTCCCTTCGTTTTTCTTTTTTGCCTTTAAAGGTTGCATATGAGATAGTCTCCCCCCTCACAAAAGCTTTCAGAGCCTCCCATGTAGTTCTTGCCGAGGTATCTTCCACTTTATTATTTTCAGGGAACTCCTGTAGTTGCTTGGACATCTGTTGCACGTATTGGGAATCTTAACAGTAATGTAGGATCCATTCTCCATTGTCGCACCCCTCCTCCTCCTCTGTCTCTTTCTCCATCTCTAAATATAGTGGAGCATGATCTGATACTATAATAGGGCCATATTCTATCTTCCTTATCCTCCCCAAAAAAGCAGGAGAAGCCAGAAAATAGTCTAGTCTTGTATAGACCTTATGAGCACAGGAGTAAAAAGAGAATTCCTCTGTATCTGGGTGTTTAAATCCCCACAATTCCTGCAAGGCCCTTACCTCCGCCAGTCTCCGGAGGGCCCCCACACTTCTGGGGGAACGCCTGAATCTGGGTTTAGAATGGTCAAGAAGGGGATCCCAATAGGTATTGAAATCGCCCCCTACAATCATTTTATCTGGGAACACTGCTAGCATAATAGCTAGATGTTTAAAAAATTCTGGACAATCAAATGTAGGCCCATACAAGGATCCCAGGACTAGCAATTCCTCCTCCACCGTAGCCTTCACTATAACATACCTTCCCTGGCTGTCTCTTTGGGTTGTATGAATTTGTACCCTGATCCACGGTCTGAACCACACACATGTTCCTTTGACCTTGGACGTGAAATGAGATGCTACCGTCGTACCCCCCCATTATTTTTCTACTCGCTTGATCTCTTCACATGTTAAATGTAAGTCTTGTAACATCACAACATCTGCATTCTTTTTCTTAATATATGCCCATACACGTTTTTGTTTCACTGTAGTTTTTAAGCCATTTACATTCCAGGATAACATTTTTAAACTAGCCATTTGGTGGCATCAGATATATTCCTAGATCTAGGATCTCCCAAGCACATTGCACTACAACTACCCCGAGCCCCCTCGCATCACCTGACTCTTGTCCTTTTTTAATTTTTCTCCCAATTAACAGACCACCCCCTCCCCCACCCCATCATGTCTGTAACATTTCAGAAAGAACCCCCAGAAAAAAGACCCAGAAAAGAGGAAAGAAGAAAAGGAAAGGAAAAGAGAAAGGTAAAGACCTGCACAATGGCACTTATTTAATCTAATGGAAAACTAAGCCCCTTGTGTCAAGAATCTAGCAAGGTGGTATCCGACTTTTATTCACCACCTAGCTTCCCCCTTCCCCCCCAAATATACCTCTAATTAAAACCCCCTTTACTATCGTGGAATAGCCTGCTGGCCAAACTGTCATTATCTTCTCCATAAAGCCAGGTGTGGCGGTGCGAGCGGACCCCACCCAGGACCCCCCCCCCCCCGAAATGCCAAACATAAAATGTAATTTTCTACAACCCAACTGTCCAGATAAAGTGGATAAGTATAAAGCTGGGCTAATCGAGAACACTTAGAGGTCCATCCACCCCCCCAGGGAACCTCCGGAAATGAGGAGCTCAACAGGAGTGGGCAGGCCCCCACTCATAATTTAGCATACAGGCTTTTTATTGCTCATACATCCTTTCATTCTCCAAGTGTTCCCTCCCCCTTTTAATCCCTGGGTCATGCGAAAATAACCCCCTGGCTCAATAGGAGGGGATGACCAGCATAAAACTGGCCTCCTGCGCTGGCCCGCGCCCAACCCACCTGGAACAAATAAAAAAAACCAAAAAAAAACTGAATCCCCCTCCCCCCAGGATATATGTTGTGCCATACATTCAGGGAAATCATTTCACTAGTTAAAATCAGGCACTCAATTCCTACCCTCATCCTCCCCCTGCAGACAAAAACGAAGCAAGAAAATATGTCTACATCTCCCTATTAATTTGATTAAACTTGTCCTTGATTCTGCATTCTGTTGTAGATAAAACAAGAATAAAACAGCCTCTGGAACCCAAGTATAACAACCAAAGCAAAATTCAGTAGCTGCAGGTGGAGCATTGTATAGCCACTCTATGCCCCAGGGCTGGTGCCAGGGGAGGTGGGGAAGGCTGCCTGCTCCAGCCATTATAGGCTTCATAAGTGTTACGGAACAGACCGAGCAAACGCTCCTCTTCCCTCCCCCCCAACACCCCCCTGTACCCTCATCCCACCTTAATGCTGCCCTGCCAATACGTGGGTCTACCCACTGCGCAACTAATGTGCAGAAAAAAGCAGGACAGTTTTCCAGCTCCCTGTTGATCACTTTCTGCTGATCAGACCGCTTATGTAACGTAGTGCTTTACAAATAAATAAACTTAAGATTGGTCCCAGCATATAACATAGTCATTAGGCATCAGTTAGATCTCTGTAGTGTCACTCTGGAATCACCTCCAAAGAGAAAGAAAACAAACAGTCCTGCCCAGAGCTAGAGCAAGGGGGGAAAACTGGGAAGGCCGCCCGCTCCAGCATTAGTAGGCCTCCTAGGAGTTTCGGAGCAGACAGAGAAAAACTCCACTCCCCCTCCCCCCCCACTCCACTCCCTCTGTCCGCATCCTATGTAATGCTGGTCGACAAGGATAACATTACTTAATGATTTAGCCCAAGTCCAAAGTAAAGTTCACTCATCTGCATTTTCTTGCTGCTTCGATTCGTGTTCGATATACTGCATTGCCGCGTCCGGGTTTGTAAACACCTTCGGTGTAGTGCCTTTTCTCCTTATGATCAGTCGAGCAGGATAGACAAGTGCAAAAGGCCACTCCAGTTGACGTAACCTCCTCTTCACAGGCATAAATGCATTCCGATCTGTTTGTACTGACCCTGAAAAGTCTTGGAATATACTAACAGTTTGAGAGCCTTCTCTAATGGCACCCGCCTTTCGTGCTGCATTCAGTACCATCATTCTGTCCTGATATCTCAAAAATTTTACAATAATGTGGCAAGGCCTTTCATTTGGGGGTGGTCGACGACCAGGAGTTCTATGTGCCCGCTGTATCTCCAAGGAGCATTCTGCTGGCAGGTCTAGCTTTGCTCTTAACCATGTCTGGCAAAAAGTTACACAGTCTCTGCCTTCCACTCCTTCAGTCATGCCTACTATTCTTACATTTGTTCGCCTCTCGCTATGTTCACGGTCGTCCAATATTGTTTTTAGCTTCTCTATTTCAGACATTGCTGCTTGCAGTTGGGGACTCCACTGATTATAACAGTCTTCCTGCGTAGTAACCATTTCTTCCACCTTCGTTAATCGAGCTGAATCTTGTTCCACTGTCTCCCCCAAATTGTTTACTGTTGTTTGCAGGAGGGCCAGCTGAGCAGATACATTTTCGAACCCCCATTCATTTTACTTGTCAGGTCGTATTTTAAATCGTTACATAACTTTTCCAGTACCAAGAACTGAGGGCTATACACGTTGTCTTCCACAGTCCCTGCTGAAGTTGTTGCAGCCCCATTGCCAGCATTTTCTCCTCGTGGTGGCAGAGCCTCCAGGCCCAGATCTTTAAGTCCATTGTTGGCGCTTTTAAATGGAAGTTGCCCCTGTGTTTTCGACATCTTCGGTGGCGTAACTGTTCTCCCTTCAAAATTCCACTTTTTTTTCCCCAATGCGTCCCGGGGTAGCGGGGGAAAGAGAGATTCCTGACGGTTTAGGCTCAGAGCTCCAGAACTAAGCAGCCATTCTGGATGCCGGCTTGGCCATGCCCCCAGATCTTTCCAGTATTAAAGGATTTTTTGTTTGTTGCATTGATCAAAAGTAATTTAAGTAGCTCATGAAGTGCTGGGGACTGTTTAGCCCATCAAATAAAGGAGAAAAGACAATTCCAGGGCCAAATGGAAAATGTAACCCCATAATTTGTTGTATTAAGTTGAAAATTGTTCACTAAAAATGTTTCAGTACTGGTCATGTCATAAAGATGTGCATCAGTGTCCCCTCATTACTTTTACAACGTTGACATTTATCTGAAATATTTAAATGTATTCATTTTTGGGTGTATAATGCACTCTTTGAAAAACATTAAATCGATTGCTTCAGTTTATTATTTTGAGAGATTGATGCATGAGAAGAGATAATACTTTTCCATTGTGATTCTGATATAGAGATGGCTAAATCCTTTTCCCAAGCTCTTTTAAGGGGATTTACAGTGCCTTCAGAAAGTATTCACCACCACCCCCCCCCCCTTGGATTTTGTCACATTTTGGTGTGTTACTACCAGAATTTGTAATGCATTGAAATGATTTTTTCCCCCTTGATTCACACAGCATACTCAACAATTTAAAGGGGCCAAAATATTTATATTGTGTAACAAAAATTTATGAAACATTAAAAACTGAAATATCTTGTTTACTTAAGTATTCACCCCCCTGAGTCAATACTTTGTAGAAGCGCCTTTGGCAGCAATTACAGCTTTGAGTCTTCTTGGGTATGTCTGTATCAGCTTTGCACATCTTGATTTGGGGATTTTGGCCCATTCTTCCTTGCAGATTTGCTTAAGCTCTGTCAAGTTGGATGGGGAGCATCGGTGAACCGCAAGCTTTAAAGTTCTTTCACAGATTCTTAATGGGATTCAAGTCTGGGCTTTGGCTGGGCCACTCGAGGACATTCACCTTTTTGTTCTGAAGCCACTGCAGTGTTGCTTTGGCTGTATGCTTGGGGTCGTTGTCCTGTTGGAACGTAAATCTTCGCCCCAGTCCAAGGTCTGTTGCAGACTGATGCAGGTTCTCCTCAAGGATGTGCCTGTATTTGGCTCCATTCATTGTTCCCATTATCCTGACAAGTGCCTCAGTCCCTGCCGCTGAAAAGCATCCCCATAACATGATGCTGCTCGCACCATGCTTCACGGTAGGGATGGTGTTACATGGGTGCTGAGCTGTGTTCGGTTTGCACCAGGCATAGCGCTTTGCATTCAGGCCAAAGAGTTCAGATTTTGTTTCATCAGACCAGAGAATCTTTTGCCGCATGGTCTCAGAGTCTGCCATGTGCCTTCAAACAACATGAAGTCTTGCTATATTCTGACATATGCAGTGAGTCCCAACCTTCGAACTGCTCTGGAGGTGAAAGAGTTAACTTTCCATGCCAGGCATGGAACGCTGAGCTCGAGCTCGGTTGAGACTCTGTCTGTTGTTCTTCAAACTCAAACCGTCAGATTCTTTACTCCGCCTCACTGAACAGTCGCTCCGGAGATTTCTCCTTCCTTTCGGTTCATTTGTCGGTTAAAGTATTGTTTTCTCGGTTCAGGCAATTCAAACCATAACCTGTCGGTTCAGTCTCTGTCTGTGGTATTTGTGAGTACTAGATAGGTTTTACATTAATTCTGTTCTGTGTGGAACTTGTAAACTGTTTATCGGTTCGGTTTGAACCGATCAAGTTGTTTAAAAAATCTTAATCTGCGATTTAGAGTGTGGTTACCGGTTCTTATTGGTTCTAAAAAAAACGGATTTTATTAAGTTTTTTCCACGACCGAGTCACGGTTGGGAACCGATAAGAGGGTCTTACTGAGGATTGCCATAAGCGGGTAAGTTTGGATAGGACTGGCACTATGTCTGAGAAACCCAAAGAAAACCGGGCCCACTGGGTTTCAACACTGCAGTGTGTGTGGGAAGTCTTTGCCAAGGCTGACCCCCACACCACCTGTGTTTACTGTCTGGGGTTTGACCACCTCAATGCAGACTGCCAGATTTGTAAGAATTTTCCTGCAGCTACCCTGGAGAAAAGAGTTGGTAGGCTCAGGGAAAGGGAGGCCAAAAAGTCCGCTGAACCGGATGGCCAGCCCGGTTCGGTTCCAGCCGAACCAGAGGGAGTCCCCTCTGACCAGGGCGAGACTTCTTCAGGCAAAAGGAGATCCGACTCTGAGGAGTCGGTTCCAGCAAAAAGGATTAGAAAATCAGCTGGTATGGAACCAAAACTTTCCTCTCCAACCGCTGAAGAAATAGCCAAAGCGATCAAAATTGTCCAGTCGCTTTCCCCGGTTCCGACCGAACCGGCACCGTCAGGTAGGTGCCCGGTTCGGCCGGTTCCACCGGTTCAAGAGTATGATTTAGAGGAATATTATGAACCGTAGGAGGGGGAAGAGGAGTATGAGGAGAGTGAATGTGGATTTGAAAGTCTGGATGTGCCCATTGACCCGGACATCTCCCCAGACGGACCTTCAGGAGTGTCTCCTCCTAGGCTTTCTGAGTCCCCTTCTCATTTTATGTTTTATAAATAAGTGGCTGAAACCCTCCAGTTCCCTATGGAGGAAGCTGTGGATGATCAAGAGGAGCCTGACTATGTGGAAATGATGGATATCCCATAGTCTAGGAGACTTGTCTATTCCCTTGCATAAATCTTTTGGGAAACGCATTTAAAATTCTAAAAACTACTCACACTATACCTCCTGTGAATAAGAGAATGGACAAGAGGTACACATTGTCAGGCTCTGATACAGAGTTCCTTACACAACAATGCAACCATGTTGGGGTAGTGCAGGCTGCAGCCTGTGACAAGGCAAATATTCCCTTGGCTTCACACCCCCCAGACAAGGACTTCAGGAGGATTGATGCCATGGCAAAGAAACAGTACATGGCAGCAGTCTTGGGACTCAGACAGGCAAATTATATGTCTTATGTTGCTAGATATCAGAAATCCAGATGGGACACTGTCATGGCTCTAGCAAAACAGGTCCCTGGCCAGCTTGCCAAGGAGCTGGAGCAGGTGGCTGCTGATGGTATTGAGGCATCCAAGGTGCAATTCCATGCTGCAATGGACTCAAATGATGTGTCATCAAGAGTCATGGCTACAACTGTGGCACTTCGCAGAATGGCTTGGCTCAGATGTACTAGCCTGTCACAGGATACCCAGACTAAGGCCATGGATTTTCCTGTTGTGGGGAATTCCCTGTTTGGGGAGCAGACAGAGAATTACATGAAGAAAATGGATGAGTATAGGACCACCTGTAGGAGTGCACAGGCCAAGGAAAGGCAGCTTCCCAGGGGCAGGGGCAGGCCTTTTCATAGGCCTTTTTACCAAGCCCAGGCCTCCTCTTCTGCTTACGCCCAGAGGGGGTTCTTTAGAGGGAGAGGCAGACGGGGTACAAGCAGGCCTGCTTCCACCCCTCAGCCCAAAGCCCCTGCCAAGCAGGCACCCTGATGGGGTTGCCAGGATCGATTCTCAGCTACCTGTAGGGGGCAGGCTGGCTTACTTTGTCCAGGACTGGGAGTCTCTTACATCAGATAAATGGGTCCTGGAGGTAGTAAGCCAGGGACTGGTTCTCAGCTTCAAGAAGTTTCGAAAGATGAGAACCAGATCCTTTCCACCTGCAAATCCATCAGAGGCACTTGCCTTAGAGGCAGAGGTCTCTTCCCTCCTTGCTCTCAGAGCTGTGGAAAGGGTTCCACCCCTACACCAGGGCAAAGGATTGCATTCCAGGTACTTCCTTACCCCCAAAAAGACAGGAGAATGGTGGTCCATCCTGGATCTCAGATACTTAAACAAGCACCTTTTAAAACCAAAATTCAGAATGGTGACTCTGGGAATTATTCTACCCTCTCTAAGGCCAGGGGACTGGCTAGTGTCCCTGGACCTCAAGGATGCCTACTTCCATATTCTCATCAGAAGCTCCCACAAAGTATCTCAGGTTGAGCTGCCCTCAGGCCATTACCAGTTCAGAGCAATGCCCTTTGGCCTCACCTCTGCTCAAGGGTATTCACAAAATGCCTGGCAGTAGCAGTTGCTTCTCTAAGAAGGCAAAAATTGCCATCTTCCTTACCTGGACGACTGGCTCATAGTAGGCCAGTCCCCAGACCAAGTCAAGTTACACCTACAGATAACTCAGCAACTGCTCACTCTCTAGGTTTCCTTCTGAATCTTTCAAAGTCAGTTCTAGAGCCTGTCCAGCTTCTCACCTTCATAGGCGCAGAGCTGAACACGAGAAAGCCAGAGCCTTCCTTCCTTTGGACAGGGCAAGGACCCTGGTCTCTCTGGCCTCCTTATTCACCCTGCAGGTGTCTTGACCAGCAAGGCATTTTCTACAGCTCCTGGGGCACATGGCTGCTTCTACAGCAGTAGGGCAGGGAGCAAGATTTCAGATGAGGGACATTCTGTTCCATTTGAGAGCCTTTTGGTCTCAAAGGAAAGACCCTCTAACCAAATTGATTCCAGTGACTCGAAACCTGATCCAGGCCCTACAGTGGTGGCAGGATCAGAGCAATCTGAGACAGGGGGTTCCTTTTGCAGTCTCACTCCTTAATCCTTACTACAGATGCATCCCTCTTGGGGTGGGAGCTCACATAGGCGACCTCACCACCTAGGGTTGTGGTCCCCTCAGGAATCTCTGCTCCACATCAATCTGTTGGAACTCAGAGCAGTTTTTCTAGCACTTCAAGCTTTTTCCAAATCTGTTCAGAGCAAAGTTGTACAGGTCAGAACAGACAACACCACCACAATGTGGTACATCAACAAGCAAGGAGGCACTTGGTCTACGGCCTTGTGCACCGAAGCAATGAAGTTATGGTCACTAGCTTACTCCCTGAACACCTCCCTTACTACAGTTCACCTCCCAGGCAAGGACAATGTCCTGGCAGATGCTCTCAGCAGGATTTCCCAGGGCCATCACGAATGGTCACTGGACCCCCTGGTCTTGGAGGTGATATTTGCCAGATGGGGCACCCCGCAGATAGATTTTTTGCAGCCCCAATCACCTTTTTTTTTTTTTTTTTTCCCCTTTTTTTTGCTGCAGGCCCCCAGTGTTGGGCTCAGTCCCTCTGGATGCCTTAGTTCTCAGTTGGGAAGGAAGTTTCTCTATGCTTTCCCCCTTCCCTCTCCTGTTCAAAGTGCTAGTCAAAATCAGATCTCAACCCTGCAAGATGATCCTGATTGCTCCAGATTGGGCCAGACAACCCTGGTATCCACTTCTACTGTCCTTAGCAGTCCATCTTCCCAGGAATCACAACCTGTTAACCTGTGCTCAGGGGAGAGTTTGGTACCCGAACCTCAAATCTCTCAATCTCAAGGCCTGGCTCTTGAAGAGTTAGAGTTTGCTGATTTACACCTCTCCTAAGGTGTAATGGATATCCTGAAGGCTTCTAGAAAACCTTCCACCAGGGCTACTTATAATTTCAAATGGAAGAGGTTTTCCATATGGTGCTCTGGAAAGCATATTTCCCCAGAATCTGCTGATTTACCCACAGTCCTGGATTATATGGTCCACTTAAATATCTTGGGGCTGAGGCCAGCTATCTTAAAAGTGCATCTGGCAGCTGTGTCTGCTTTTATTTCAGCAGGTAAGCCCTCTTCTCTTTCTGCTCACCCTGTATTCTCCAAGTTTTTCAAGGGATTGCTTCACACCAACCCTCCATTCAGGGACCCTGCCCCCACCTGGGATCTTAATGTTTGCATTGCTCAGTTTATGCAACCCCCCTTTGAGCCTTTGTCTTCAGCAGAGCTTAAGTACTTGACTTGGAAGACTGTGTTTTTGGTAGTCATCACTTCTGCCAGACGCATAAGTGAATTACAAGCTTTGTCAGTGAAGCCTGATTTTATCTCCTTTCATAGAGATAAGGTGGTCCTCAGGACTAACAGGAAGTTCTTGCCTAAGGTGGTTTCAGATTTCCACCTTAATCGATCTATATCTCTTCCAGTGTACTTCACTGACCATTCCTCCTCTGGCGAGAGGAGGCTGCACAGCTTAGATTTGAAGAGAGCCCTTAGTTACTACATAGAGCGTACCAAGGGTCACAGGTTGACTCCTCCAACTGTTCCTCACTTATGGTGAGGCTGGTAAAGGAAACCTGCCACTAAAAGATCCATTGCCAGGTGGATTGTCTCTTGTATCCAATTTTGCTATGAAAAACTGGGTAAGGTTCCTCCCTCAGGCCTGAGGGCTCACTCTACCAGAGGTACAGCTGCTTCTTGGCTGCTGCCAGGGACATTCCTATTCTAGAGATATGTCAAGCAGCTACCTGGAAAACAGTTCACACTTTTACCAAGCATTACTCCCTGGACATCCAGGCTAGGAGTGATGCTCTGTTTGGCACAGCTGTGCTTCAGAGCCTATTTCCTAAGTAGGTTCTGTCCCTCCTCCATGGAGGTACTGCTTTGTAGTCTGCATATGTCAGAATATAGCAAGACTTCATGTTGTTTGAAGAAAAAATTACTCACCTTAGTGATGTTGTTTCTTCTAATGGAGTCTTGCTATATTCTGACCTCCCCTGCCTGCCCCTCTCAGAACCTCTGTTTTTGGGATGTGGGTGGGCAGTGCAGTGTTGGCATTTAGTAGGTGCCCACCTTGTTGTTTTTCACCCCTCCTTTCTTGGGGTGACTTGGTGTTGTGTTTTTCATTTTTTGGGTCTCCTGACTTGAGTCTTTGTTTTGGGACCAAAAAATGTGTTCTTATGTTTAGTAGGCAGTTGGCTAGTGTAGGTTTACAGCTTCCACACAGGACCTTAGTGAGTTTAGCTCATAAAGATCTGACGGTTTGAGTTTGAAGAACAACAGACAGAGTCTCAACCGAGCTCGAACTCAGCATTCCATGCCTGGCATGGAAAGTTAACTCTTTCACCTCTGGAGCAGTTCGAAGGTTGGGACTCACTGCATATGTCAGTATATAGCAAGACTCCAATAGAAGAAACAGCATTACTAAGGTGAGTAATTTTTTCTTCTTGCAAACTCCAGGCATGCTATTATGTGGTCTTTTCTCAGGAGTGGCTTCTGTCTAGCCACTCTCCCATAGAGGCTACATTTGTGAAGTGCTACAGAGATTGTTGTCCTCTGGACAGGTTCTCCCATCTCAGCCATGGAACTCTGTAGTTCTGTCAGGGTGGTCATTGGGTTCTTGGTCACTTCCCTGACAAAGGTCCTTCTTGTCCGGTTGCTCAGTTTGGGAGGACGGCCTGCTCTAGGAAGAGTCTGGGTGGTTCCGTAATCTTTTCATTTCCTAATGGTGGACTTGACTGTGCTTCTGGGAACTTTCAACACCCTAGAAATGTTTTTATACCCCTCTCCAGATCTGTGCCTCCTCACAGTTCTATCACAGAGTTCTACGGACAGCTCCTTGGTCTTCATGGTAGAGTTTCTGCTCTGGCATGCACTGTCAACAGTAGGACCTTATATAGACAGGTGTATTTCCTCTGAAATCATGTCAGCCATTTGAACTGACCACAGGTGGACTCCATTCAAGTTTTAGAGTGATCTCACGAGGAAATTGGATGTACCTGAGCTCAATTTGGAGTGTCATAGCAAAGGGGATGAAAACTTATCAGATCAAGACATTTCAGGTTTTTATTTTAAATTACATGTACAAAAACTTCCAGAAGTTTCATTCCACTTAGACATTATAGAGTAATTTGTGTAGATACGTGACAAAAAAATCCCATATAAATGTATTTTGAGTTTGCAACATCCCAAAATGTGACAAAATCCAAAGGTGGGGCAAATACTTTCTGAAGGCACTGTAAATCTGCGCCTGTGCCTTCCAGCAAAAATAAATATCCTGCACTTAAAGCCTCCCATCTGTAACCCAGTCCTAGCCTGGTACTTGAATTTTGTTTTGGAGAAACTTAATTTGTCTCCTTTTGAGCCTGCTGCGACTTGCGAGTTACACTGTCATGGAAAGCGTTATTTTTAGTTGCTGTTTCCTCTGTTCATAAGATTTCCGAGCTTTAGGTGCTGATGTGTGAGCAGCCCTATTTTATTTTCCACAAAGACAGGGTGTCTTTGTGTACTAACCCTAAGTTTTTGCCCAAGGTGGTGTCTGAGTTTACTCTGAATAAAGCCATTCATCTGCCTGTTTATTTTCCAGAGCATGCCAGTCCAGGGGAAGCAATACTTTGGATGCACATAGAATACTCTGCTATCCTGTTCATCGCACAAAGGTCTGAAGGAAGTCCTTGCAACTGTTTGTTTCTTTTGCCACGGTAATGAGGGCGTGCCAGTTTCAAAACCATGTTTGTCCAAATCGCTGGCCAGCTATATTATCTGTTACAGGAAGGTACGGTAAGGAACTTCCTGGTACTGTCAAGAGCCACTCTGCCTGAGGTATGCCCACTTCTGTTGCCTGTTTCAGAGGAGTCTCGGTAGCAGAGATCTATGCTGCTGCCACTTAAAAGTACTGTCCTCATTTTCACTAGACACTATAGTCTGGACATCGCCTCTAGGAGGGAGGTTTTGGCCTAGCAGTGTAACAGGGCCTGCTCTTGTAGGCCGTTGCTTTCCAGCCACCCGGACTGTTTTCTCCTCTGCAGTGCTGCATGGGACTTGCTTCTGAGTTATGACAAGCTTCAAAAGAAATCCTCGAAGAAGATAGAACAGTTACATACGAACTTACTGTAATAGTAGATCTTCAAGAGAATCTCTTGCATCAGGTCATGCCATCCCAACCCCTTTCCCTTGCTTCTGAGGTCCCCCTTTCCTGTTCTCTCCTTTTTTAGTATAATGAGCCTTCTGCCTTACACTCTCCTTCTGGCAGGTCTCTCTAGCTCTTCCTTGGTTCCCTCAGGAGCGTGTCCTTGGTGGATGGTCTCCGGTGGGGAACTGAGGAGGGTGTGGAGCCGCGCACGGCTATATAGGGGAGGACGTTGGCATAATGTTGCCGTGGGCACCCCCAGTTAGACTACTAGCAGAAATGTTTCTGTGTGGTCCTGGTGCCTGATGGCTATAGTTCCTAAGGTGTGACCTACTGTAAGAGATTCTCTCTTAAGATCTTCTGTTGTGGTAAGTTATGTAACTGTTCTTTTCTAAGAGATGTTCTGGACACGACCAAGCTTGGGCCTTCCTCTCAGACTGCAGACTATGGCCAGTCTTGCAGATGGCATGCTGTGCTAGCGCTTTCTAAGCAATTCATTCTGGGCCTAATAGCCGCCTGAGTGTTCACTGAGCCTCTTGCAAGGCTACACATGAGGACAGTCATTGGATGCTCAGTACCCAGTGGTCACAGGCACTGCACCCTCAAAACTATCCCATTCAGGTGACTAAACCCCTGGTGAAGTCCCTGATGTTGTAGTCAGTTGAGGACAACCTCCTCCAGGGCTTCCCCTTCTGCCCACCAGAGCCAGAGGTGACCCTTACCTTGGATTCCTTCCTGGTGGTGTGGGAAGCCCACTGCCGGAGTCTCCAGACACAAGGTGTCTGTGACATGTCGGAAACACATCTCCACATCAGTGTGCTGGAGATGCATGCAGTTCTTTATGGTCTGAAAGCCGTAGTGGAGTTGGTCAGACAAAATACATCTCTTTTCCAGATGGACAAGAAGTGTGTTTTATGCTATATCAACAAGCAAGGAGGCGCACACTCTTACCCTCTCTGCAGGAAGGCAGTGAGTGTGTGGGAATGGTGCCTGGAGCAGTGAATCTTTGCCAGGGGGCCAGAACACTCTGGCAGGTGAATGAAATTGAACAGAGGCAGATCCTCATGAGTGGTCACTAGCAAGTACCAGATGCTGTGAATCCTCTTATTCGATGAGTGTAGCACCTCAAATGTGGACCCTTGCATCCCCAGACTACCTTAATTCTGCTCCAGAAACCCAGGACATGGCATTACAGATGCTTCAGACTGCCATGGCAAAATCTGTTTCTGTATGTGTTCCCCCCCAGTCACTGTCATCCAGAGAGTGTTGTTCAAATTGGAGGTGCCTGAGGGCAAGATGATCCTAGTGGCCCCCTGCTGGCCTGGGCAGATATGGTTTCCTCTGTTGAACAGACTTTCATTTGACAAACCGATAGTTCTGCTACTCCGGATGGATTTATTGACCCAGGGTATGCTAGTTCATCCCAGCTTGCACTTCCTTCACCTTCAGACCTGTTTCCTAAAGAGATAGAAGTGAACAGGATCAAGGTATCTCAGTGGGTCTCTAAAATACTTCTGGCTGCACTTGAACTTTCCACCAGGAAGGCATTCACAGACAAGTGGAAAATATTTTCCATCTGGTGCTCCAAGCACACTGTGGACCCTTTCTTGTGTCCACTTGTGTAGGTTTTGGAGTACTTACTGGACTTTTTTATGCTGGCCTGCAGTACTCCACAGTTAAAATCTACCTACAGTATGTGCTATATCAGCATACCACAAACCTGTAGGTACCCTCGCTTCGGTACAGCTGCTACGGTTTAAGAGGTTCCTTAGAGGTATTCTGTACACAAAGCTTCTGATCAGGTAGCCATGGCTCCCTGGGATAATCAACCTTATGCTGGATATGCTTACTTGCAAGCCCTTTGAGCCTACTGCGACTTGTGACTGGAAGTTTTTAACTTAGAAAGCAGTATTTGTAGGGGTGTGGATATGATGCACTGTCCACACTTGGGCAGTCTTCCTTTCCCTTTAAATCTTGTTGGAACGTCTTCAAGATAAGCTCCTCCCACCCACTGGGGTGGTATCCTCCTTGGCTCCACCCTTTGACATCAGATCTTCCTTTCCACTGGAAGCATCAGGTCTCCTTTTTCACAGGCCTACATGCGGTGTAAGCCCACTTTCGTATGTCTTCACGCCATCTTCTCGCCTTCGGTCTTCCATACATTAGTTCCAAATGGAGTGTGACTAGCAGTGTCACAATAATAACATTTCCACAATACAATAACCGTAATAAAAATTATCATGATAACCGTTATATCGTGATATAACATAAGAAGTAATTTTTGTACAAAGCATGGAAGGGACAGTTTTCCCTGAAAATATCTAACCAGTTGGTTGAAAGGTCTTAATACCATGCTGTACCGTGAATCATGGTTATTGCAGTATCTGAAATTGCCCATGATATCAGTACTGTGCTTCTGATACTGCAATATACCGTAAAGCCGATATACCAGGACATCCCTAAGCGTGACGACCAGAAGTCTGGTCCTGGGTTCAAGTGGTGTGCTGCTTGTAACCAGAAGATGTCGCACGCTGACCCACACGCCTCATGAATGTTTTGCCTTGGAGCTCAGCACAGTTCACAGGCTTGCGGGCAGTTCCATCCCCTGCAGCTGTCCATGTTGGAGGACCATTACGCCCACCTCCTGTTGGACCGCTCAGATGAACGGGACCCACCAGTTCAATCTAAGGGTGTCTTCAGGGCCGTTTCAGTGGCAGGGGGCTCAGCAGTACTGCTGGCAGCACCGGAAGAGGCAGCAGCCCAGGCTGGGATGGGCACTGCTTCAGTCTCTGCGCTGCTCCCTGTGGTCTTGGGTGCTTCATTCACCAGAGCGTTCCAGGACTTGTAGCAGTCCCTTCCAACCCTCAGGGAGGGCCTTCCCCAGGATCCAAATTGTCCAGCTCCTCGAAAACTAAGAGGACCTGTTGCAGGTCATGGGATTGGGAACGGACCCGCTCCTCCCACCCGCGTGATTCTGCAAATGGCTCGACAGCTTTCGAGCTGTCTGCTTCAGCCAATCCCACTGAAGTTCTAGTCTAGGCTGCTGGTCCCTCTGTGTGCCCATCGGGCTTGCCAGATGAGATGCAGGCTAACCAGCCGGGCAAGATTTTTCTTGACCTGGTCAACCCGCTCTCGGACAATGGCGAGGATGACTTGTTTTCGAGGATTGCGATCCTCTCCTTCCTCTCTCAGGAAGGGCAGGATAAGCCAGCCGATCCGGCTGTTTCCCTTCAGGAGAGTATCCCCTCAGGGGTTCCACGGGCCCTGGTCCATGTTGATCACAGGGTTCCCGCCCCTGTGTCTCCTATCCAGCAGCCTGATCGTTGTCGGTCAAGGTCCCAGTTGAGGTCTAGATTCCGTTCCAGGTCGAAATCTCTGGACTTTCTGCATTCCTGCTCTTTGCCATCAACAAAGAAGTGCTGCTGACGCCGCTCTTCAGATGAGAACAGGCTTCGCCACAAATTGCGGCATTGTCATGAGAAGTTGGTGTGGCAGCAGTGGATCCTCAGCTATGGTCGTGCTATGCCTCAGCCACCAGCACGCCTCTGGTCATCTTTTTTGCTGCCTATTCTGGTTCCCCTGGTCGAGCTGATGCCAGCGGCTCCTCCCATTCAGGTTTGAGCCCTTGCCTCCGCAGCCCTTGCACGGGGCCCCATCCAAGGCTGCCCAACCTGCATCCAATCTCTCTGGTCAGTTGTCTGTTAAGATCATGCAATTGGATGAGCCCTGAGTGGTTCATGGGGAGCCCAGGTCGAGGGCAGTGTTTGAAGGGTCCTCAGACTCTGAGGAGTCCTTCATGCATTCTGTTCGTCCACCAAGCAGCTCACTACTGGGCTCAGGCTGTCTCCTTTGGAGCCTTGCTCTGCCTCATCTCCAAATCCATGGAGATTCCATTGGAGCCGGTCCAGAAGCGGGCCAAGTACCCCCTGGCAGAAATCTTTGACAAGGATGACTCTCGAGGGGTTGCCTTCCTTGTGGCGGATGCCATGCTTGGTCCCACTTTAGAGCTTTGGCAGTGTCCAGCCTCTTGTCTGTCACCTTCAGCCCATATGGTCTGCAAGTATGCGGTGCCCACCGAATCCATTTGCGGCTTCACTGACCGTCCTTCAGGCAAAGGATTGGTGGCGGGCTCTGTATTTTGGTAGATGACCAATGTCTGGAACGTCGGCAAACCTCCCGACAAGGAATCCAAGAAGATGGAGCACGTGACAAAGAAGACTTTTGCCGCCTCGTACCTTGGTCTTCAACAGGCGAGCTCCGCCGTCATGATGGCCAACTTCACCCTTGCCCTCATGGGTGTACTGAGCCAGGTTCTTCCCTGCCTCCCTGCGGATCATTAGTTGGCGGTTAACATGGTCCAGGACCAGGGACGTTCAGTTGCTAAGCAACAGCTACAGTCAGTCTTGGAAATTGGTGACTCCTGCGCCTGGTTCATGGCCGCTGCGGTCACCATGTGGCGTTGGGCTTGATTATAGATCTCCACCGTTATGGCGGATACACAGCATAAGCTGGTGGATGTCCTCTTCTTGGGTACCGATCTGTATGGTCTGGGGGTGGATGGTCACCTCACTAGGATCGATCAATCCAGTGGCACCTTGGTTTCCGTTATGTTGTCTCAGAAGGACCCTAAGAGCCAGAAGCAGAAAAGAAGCCCTTTCAGTTTTGGCTCTACCTTGCGCCACATCCCGAGCTACCACAGCCCCAATCAGGGCAGTCCCAGATCTGGCATCTTGAGCCTAGGTCTGCCGAATCTGGCTCCAAAAAGTCCAGAGGCTGGGGAGGTAGCGCTCCTCCAGCGGCCAGCACCGAGGCTTCTGCCAAGCCTGCCCGGTGACAGGTCAGGGGTGTCACTGTTCTGCCCATCCTGCGTCAGCTTTGGGTTCCCGTGAGGAGTCTGTTTCTCCATTTCTAGCATGCCTGGTCCATCATCACATTGGAAAAATGGGTGCACGACATGGTGGGTCACGGTCTGCATCTAGTCTTCGAGGCTCTCCTGCCCTACCGAGCCCATGCCCCACGGGAGGCCATGGTGTCCCCAGACATGCTGTCTGTCCTTCAGGTGGACATCACTTAGCTGCTATAAAAACGTGCTGTAGCCCATGTCCCAGACTCCATGGCCGGTTAGGGCTTCATATCCAGATACTTTCTGGTTCCCAAACAGATGGGTGGCTGGCACCCCATATTGGATCTTAACGAGCTCAGTCAGCTCCTGAGGAAGCACAAGATCTTACTTTGAGAGGGCTCTTGCAGTAGGTAATTACATATAGAACTGACGTCGGCAGGCGGCAGGACCCCATGAAAAAATTTCTAGCTTGCAGTCTCTGGCGAGGGACTGCCCCATGTCAGGTGATTGGCATCAGGAGATGTTGGTATAAAGGGGTGGTCCCTCACGCCTGCCTTCCAGTTCTTTCCCGCCGTTAGCTTATGCCAACGCCTCGCGGAAATGTTCCCTCCTCGTCAGGCTCCTTCATCGGTAGTTTTACAGAGTGTTTTCGATTTTTTTTTTTTTTCTCAGCCATCATCAGGTACCCGTTGGTGTATGTTGTCCCCCACCCACCGAACACCAAAACAAAGTCGACCTAGTGCGGCTGCTCGCCTGAGGATAATGGCACCCTATTGCCTTTTTGCCTAGGCCCGACCATCCGGTGGAGAAGTGCCAGCACTGCCTCAGCTTTAACGTGGCCACCTGGAGAAGGCGGCGCAGTCCCTGGTGCCGGTTCCCGTACGTTCACGACAGCACACTCCCTTCCTACCTCCGGACACCAGGGCTCAACCCACTGGGTCCAGAGAGGGGCAGGACATGCTTTCCCGAGGGATTCCCAAGGGGGTCCATTCCTCCCCCTCGTCGGGAGAGGGAGTCTATCTCTTCCTCATCATCTTCTTCCTCGGACACCTCAGATCCTTCCGACGGTTGTTCCGAGCAGGACGATGAGCCACGCTCTCTGTCCAAGCCCTGGCCAAGGACTCCCTCCGAAGTTCCCTCCGGAGGATCCTTCCTTCACGGAGTTGCTACGGAAGATCCAGGAAGTACATAAGTGGCAATCCTTGGAGCCAGACCCCCCAGTGTAAAAAAACTCACTGAGCATCTGAATCTGCCCGTGACAGCTCCCACTTTGGTGCCACCCTGGATCGAGCCTCATGCCGACCTTATTACCACCATATGGAAACAACCGTTGGCCTTAGTCCCACTTCCCAGGAAGTCGAACAGACTATACCAGGCTCCAGAGGGTGTTGATTTTTTAGACTCCCACCCTCGTGCTGACTCGGTTGTGATTAGTGCCGCTCATGGCCCGGTCAGCTCAACCCAAACATCTTAGCTTATCTCCACCTGACAAGGAATCCCACCTTCTGGACCAGTATGGCAGGAAGATTTTTGCTTCTTCCACTCTGGGTATTAGGGCCCTGAACTATGTCGGCCACATGGGGGAATTACCAGAAGGCGATTCTTAGTGAGGTGGAATCGAAATTGGACTCCCTTCTGGACTCTCAGGTCAAGCAGGAAGTGGCTGACCTTGTCCGCTCTGCATGTTCAGCCAGTCGGCACATTCTTCGTGTGACCTATGATGCAGTGGACACTGCTGGGAGGAGCTCAGCTTTCGCCGTAGATTTACGGCATCACGCTTAGCTCCGAGTGTGGGTTGGTCCAAGTGCAGTCCGCTATCCAAGGCGCCCTTCCGGGGTTCGGTGCTGTTCGGGGTGATGTCAAGGACATCATCACCGACCTGCGAGAAGAGGGACGGCACTAAAGTCTGTTGACTCTATGTACCATCCCCATCATTCGCAAGCACTGTCCCTTCGCAGACGGAATCTGCCCAAGCGAGACCACAGGAAAGAGGGCCACTAAGCGTCGGGGCCCCAGCTGCCAAGCCCCCACCCACCCAAAAAGCAGCGAGAGCTTCAGCTGCCCCACACCACCTGACTCCTTCCTCTCCCACTACCTCTGGGCTTCCCGGAGGAACGGTAGGAGGGAGGTTTTCCCTCCACCTTCCGGGCTGGGAGAGGATAACATTGGATTCATAGGTGTTCCAGCTAATCGCAGAAGGACACTCAATAGAGTTTCTGCAGAATCCACTTTGTCACCCTCCCCCAAGGTCGTCGTACTCTCGGGAACATCATCTTCTGGTCCAGAAGAAATTTCAGCACTTTTGCTGAAAGAGTCGATAGAACCTGTCCCTCTTTCTCTGCAAGGAACGGGTTACTATTCCCACTTCTTCCTGGTCCTGAAGAAGACAGGAGATGTAAGACCTATTCTAGATCTCAGTTCCCTAAACCTTTTTGTGGAGTACAAGAGGTTCAGGATGCTCTCACTGCAGAGCCTTCTGCCCTCCTCCGCTCGGGCCAGTGGCTGTATGCTTTGGATATGCAGGACACTTACCTGCACATAGCTATTCGCCCATCTCACCGCAAATATCTTCATTTTGCTTTCCAGGGGGACCACTACCAGTTCAAGGCACTTCCATTTGGCCTCTCCTCGGCCCCTAGTTTTTACCAAATGCCTTGCGTTGGTGGTGGCCTACCTGCGTACCCGAGGGGTACAGGTTTTCCCGTACCTGGACGATTGGCTCCTGGCAGCCTCATCCAGGGAGGAACTCCTGCACTGCCTCTCCCTCACCCAGCAGGTCTTTGCCTGTTTGGGTATTACCATCAACCATTCCAAGCCTCACTTGATCCCATCCCAGAGGCTTCAGTTTATTGAGGCGATCCTGGACACGACCCTAGGTAGGGCCTTTCTGCCTCTGGACAGGGCAGCCACACTCCAGACTCAGATAAACCTGTTGTCCAGCCGCAGACTGGTCAGTGCAGGGTCAGTTCTTCACCTCCTTGGGCTTATGGTGGCTGCTATCCCGACAGTCCCTCGCGCTCGGCTCCACATGAGGGTCTCTCAGTGGACGCTTCGCTCTCAATGGGATTAGTTGGTAGATGACTTGGACCACTTGGTCCTAGTCTTCTCTCCCATGATTCGAGACTTACAGTGGTGGATGATTCGAGAGAACCTTCTTCGAGGAGTTTCATTCTTCCTTCCTTCCTCCTCCCTCCCAAACTCTGACCACAGATGCCTCGGGCGAAGGTTGGGGAGCCCATCTCGGTCCACATCGGACCCAGGGCTCTTGGTCCAAGCTCGAGCAATCATCAATGTGCTCGAGCTTCGGGCAGTGCCCTACGCTCTCCAGGCCTCCACCTGCATCATCTTCCAGGCCACCTAGCCGTCCAGACTAACAATATGTGTGTGGTATGGTGCATCAACAAACAGGGCGGGACGCGGTCCTACCTTCTCTGTAGGGAAGCGATGAGAGTTTGGGATTGGGCAGCACAGCACAACCTTCATCTCACAGCAATTCATGTTCCGGGGGTTGAGAACTCCTTAGCAGACAAACTGAGTCGCTCGTCTGCTCAAACTCACGAGTGGGAACTGGATCAGGGGGTCCTAGACGATATCTTCCTACGTTGAGGAACATCTCAAGTGGACCTGTTCGCTTCACTTCTAAACGCAAAGCTTTCCGACTTCTGCTCGCTCGTTCAAGAGCGAGGCATTTTCTGGAGAGATGCTCTGTCTCTAGATTGGAGGGACAGATTTGTCTGTGCCGTCCTCCGATTCCTCTGATCCCGTGTGTCTTGCAGAAACTAGGTTCAGAAGGAGCATGAATGATTCGGATCACTTCTTTCTGGCCCAGGCAGGTTTGGTTCTCTCTACTGCAACAATACTCAGAGGAGCCTCCTCTTCCTCTTCCGCTGTCTTGGCTTCTGTTGACCCAAGATCAGGGGACTCTGATTCATCCAGGTCTCGAGTCCTTTCAACTGCATGCGTGGCTCCTGCAGACATAGCTCAAGCCCGCTTTGGGGTTTCTCCCCAGGTGGCTGAGATCTTGGTGGCGGCTAAGAAGCCCTCCCCTAGGTCTACTTATGCCATGAAGTGGAAACAGTTCTCAATCTGCGCTGCTTCAAAAGGCTTCGAGCCTTTCTCTTGCTCAGTTGGGCGACTGCTGGAGTACCTGCGTCACCTCTTCGACCTGGGTCTTAGTCACTCGTCTCTGAAGATACACATGGCGGCCATTTCGGCCTGCCGTATTCCCTTCGCAGATGGAACATTTGCTCAACTGGAAGTCTCTCAGACTTTCCTCAGAGGGGTTCTTCACTTGAGACCTCCTGACCAAGTTCCCGCCCCTCCTTGGGATTTGAACTTCGTCCTTGAGAAACTTACTTTGCCTCCTTTTGAACCAGCGGCCTCAGCAGACATGAAGTTCCTTTCATGGAAGACGCTCTTCCTAGTGGCCATTACCTCTGCTCGGAGGATTTCCGAGCTCCAGGCCCTGATGTGTAAAATCCTGTACTTGATTTTTCACAAGGAACGCGTGGCTGTGCGCATCAATCCTAAGTTTCTCCCCAGGGTGGTAGCGGAATCTACTTTGATCCAGTCCATTGAATTACCTGCCTTCTTTACGCAGTACTCCATTCAGGGGGAGTATCTACTTCACACTATGGACGTTCACCGAATTCTGAGATACTACACTAACGGAACAAAGGATCTCAGAAAAACTTATCAACTTTTTGTCTCTTTTGCCCTCAAAAGAGAAGGCAGTGCTGTTTCCAAGCAGTGCCTGTCTAAATGGTTGGATCATTGCATCACCTTCTATTATGACAAGTACAGCAAGACCCTTCCGGGTCAAATAAGAGGTCACTGCACTAGAGGGGTTGCTGCCTCTGCGACATGTTTCAAGAATGTGTCAGCGACAGGCATTTGTGCTGCCGCCACTCGGACTTTTGTTCCTATATTTACAAAACATTACAGTTTGGATATTGCCTCTTGCCGTAGAGCAGGCTTCGGGCTCGCTGTTCTGCAAGGCCTTCTTTCTTAAGGCCTTCACAGCTAGAGGATATGCTTTGAGAAGCTTTCCTCCTCCTGTGTGCTTCTTCTTGTTCCAGACTGCTTGAGACTCGGTCCTATATGTAATTACCTACTGCAAGAGCCCTCTCGAAGTAAGATTGTACAGTTACATAAGAACTTACCGTAACAGTAGATCTTCGAGAGAGGCTCTTGCAGTAGGTAGTACCTTCCCACCCTACATCCCCCTAAGCTTTTTCAGCTCCTTTTCCAGTGAGGGAAATATCCACTTCTCTCTCGTCCGGTCTCTTGTGGCCTGTGGCGGGAAAGAACTGGAAGGCGGGCGTGAGGGACCGCCCCTTTATACCGATGTCTCCTGACGCTGGTCACCTGACGTAGGGGCGGTCCTTCATCAGACTGCTAGCTAGAAATTTTTCCGTGGGGTCCTGCCGCCTGCCGACGTCAGTCCTATATGTAATTTCCTACTGCAAGAGCCTCTCTCGAAGATCTACTGTTACGGTAAGTTCTTACATAACTGTACTTTCTGGATAGTCACTTTGAACCATATCATTGCATCCCTGCAACAGAGCATATGGTTCTGCTTTCTGGACCTTCAAAATGCCAGCTTCCACATCCTAGTCCATCTGTCCCACTGGCGGTTCCTTCAGTTCCGTGCAGACGGGGTGTTTTATAAGTTCCAAGTGATGCCATTCATCCTCTTCTCTGCCCCCAGCATCTTCACTGAGTGCATCGTAGTGGTGACAGCATTCCTGAGGCACTGAGGAATCTGGGTATACTTCTATCTGGATGATGGGCTGATTGCTGGTTCCTCTTTGGGGGGGAAGTGGAGAGGTCCAGGGAACCGGCCGTCCAGACTTGTTCGGCCTTAGGCCTTCTATACAACCTGGCCAAGTTGGAACTTTATTCCACACAGGTTATCCACTTCATCGGGGCAGAGCTCTACTCCCTGCGGGCCAAGACCTGACTCCCAGCAAACCAGACGGTGGATCCTTACTTCCTTTGCCTGGTCATTTCAGGTTGGGCACTTGCGCCCTGCCTGGGATTTCCTGCAGCTACCTGGGTACATGATATCCTGCACCAGTGTGGTCCAGTGGGCCACTGGTGGATTTGTTCCCTGCAGTAGGAGCTGGCCCACCAGTGAACTCAGCACCTCAGTTACTTGGACCAGCCGGTCACACTGATGCAGCCAGTGTGGGATGCCATCCAGTGGTGGCTCGTCCTGGAACACCTGCAGGTGGGAGTTCCGTTCGTCTTCCCAGAGCTGACAGTCACTGTGACAACCAACACATTTCTGGTGAGATGGGGAGCACACCTGAGGGACCACAAGGCCCACAGGCTGTAGATCCCCAGGGAGTCCCGGTACCACATCAGCCTGCTGGAGCTTCATGCTGTGCATCTTACTTTGGTGGCCTTCGCTCTATCTGTTGGGGTCAGGTTGTGCAGCTCCAGATGGACAATGCCACGAGCATGTACCACCTCAGTAGGCAAGGTGGAACGCATTCCCTCTGGTTGTGTTGGGAAGCCCTTTGCACCTGGACCCTCATAAGCAATCTGGATGCCGATCTTCTGGTGATCCACATGGCCGGTGCCTGCAGCCACCTAGCGGATGCCCTCAGTTGGGTGGGTAAGTTGTGTCATGAGTGGTCTCTCCACTAGGAGGTGCTGAATCACTTGTTCTCCCAGTGGGGCACTACCTTGGTCAACCTGTTCGCTTCCTGAGAGAATGCAAAGCTGAGGCTGTTCTGTGCCCACCCCCTACAGTGTGGAACACTGATGGGGGATCAGACCACAGAATTCAGGCACTCAAGTGTGAAAGAAATGAGAACTCGCTCTTCAATTCAGAATATAGTAAGCATTTATTTATCACTGAAGTCCAAAGTACCTTCATACACATTAAAGGTGGGCTGCTGAATAACCACTAGACACCACAGCGCTTCGACATCAAGTAGTCAGGGGTGAAGTCTAATTGGCAAGTCGACCATTTTAATACCCCAACTCACAATACAAAACAGCTGTTAACAATCGAAATAACTCTGTGAGCTATGGCTCAGTCAGCAAAAAAGCGTCGGGTGGCTGTGTGATGGCACACAGATGAAGTGCAAATGTACTTGATATATGAAGTTAATTTCAAAAATGCAATTCTGGTGCCATACATACAAAGAATCGTGAAATCACAAAGTACAAACACGTGAACATGAGAAAAGCACTAAGTAGCTAACTCCAAATATTAACTCCAACTCTTTTTTTTTCCCCCTGTAAATACTAAATGTTTAAAAGGGGAGTGTAGGGATACAGCCATCCATTTGATCCTTTGAAACAAAATTATTTGCCAACTTCAAATGAACATTATGTATGGAGACCTGCCTATGCTGAACGTGGCAACAAATTAACAGTTTAAAAGAGAGAGAAAATAATAAAGCTGGAAATCAGGGGGGCCCGCTGGCGCAGAGGCAGGGTGTCCGTCTACAACGCTGACAACCCGAGTTCGGAAACAGAGTCGGGGAGAAGGATTGAGCATCCAATAAACTGCTCTCTGGTGTCCGAGACACCACGGACCTCTGACAGAGGCTGGGGGATCCATTTGTGCTGGCGCCGTCACCTGAGGGGGCAGGCGCGGGTTGCCATTTCACATCCCAGCCTGCAGGTACTGCTGCTGTACTTGCAAAAATTCCAGCCCCCAGCATGATGCTGCTCTGTTCTGCTGCCGCCCCGCTACCAACAGTGTCTGCTGGGGGGTCTCTCCGTGTATTTCACGAGAGGTGTAAGCCAGGCACACTTTGGGCTGGGAGGGGCAACTCAGGGCGGTAAGCCTGGGTATGGGCAAAGAGGCATGCAGGTGGGGCTGAGCTCCGGGGGTTGACTACAAAAACGTAAACCTACAAAAAAAAAAAATGAAAGCTATGTCTCTGATATAAGGACTGGGGTTTGGAGTAGGATGAGCCTCTTTGCGGATGACTCAAAACTGGGAGCACTGGCTGTTGGGGAGGAAGTGAGGGTGGCAGTCCAGAGGGATCTGGATACCTTGGAGTGTTGGTCAAGGAGGTGGGGGCTGAGGTTTAGTCCGGGGAAGTGTAGGGTGTTGCATCTGGGAGTCAGAAACCCAGGTCATGTATACTCTCTGGGAGGTGTCTCACTGCAAGCCACATCGACTGAAAGGGACCTGGGGGTGGTGGTAGACACCAGAATGAACAACACTGAAAACTGCAGAAGATTGGCGGGAAAGGCGAACAGGATATTGGGCTGCATAGCCCGGGGAATAACTTCCAGGAGGAGTGAGGTGATCCTACCTCTTTATAATGCCTCGGTCAGGCTGCATCTTGAGTATTGTGTGCAGTTCTGGAGATCTCGCCTTAGGAAGGACATAGCACTGTTGGAGAGGGTCCAGAGGAGGGCAACCAGGATGATCCGGGGCATGAGTGATAGGACCTCTGAGGAAAGACTGGAAGCCCTTGGGCTGTACTCGCTGGAGGAGAGACCGGGGGACATGATTGAGGTATTCATATATATGAAAGGGATTAACAGGGGTGGAGCCAAAGAAATGTTCAGGCTAAAGAAAGGGGGCACAACCAGGGAGCATGAATGGAAGTTGGAGAGGGGAACCTACAGGGGAGAACATAGAAGGCATTACTTCACTGAAAAGGTGGTGGAGCCATTGAATGCGTTGCCTGGGAGTCTGGTTGAGCAAGGCACTGTGGAGGACTTCAAGAGGGGGTGGGACAGATGCATGAGTGTACTGAAGCCAAGGTTGACCCTCTTGGTGGGAGGGGGGGTAGGAGCAAGTGCCCAATAGGGGCTGGCTACCAAGCAGACACGAAAGACCGTTAGGCCTATTCTGGTGGCTTTTAGTATGTTAGAAGTCGGCATTGTTGGTGGAATTGCAATCTCACCATATGTCAATCTCAGAAGGTTCCGAAGAGGCTACTATGGGGGATCAGCATCATCATCATATTTTGATTTCTAAAAAGTGCCCTTCCAAGGCTCAGGATGCTCTTATAATCAAAATACATAAAAATTCACAATTTGCATAAAACTTTCCCATCATGCAAATTAAAATATACAGAAGTTCCTTATGTAACAAGCAGGCCTAATATAGACCCCTCATGAACCAGAAAAGGCTTGATTAAATTAAGTATGTTTTAAGGGATGCTTTAAAACCTAATAATACCAAATATGATCTGAAAGTAGAGAGAGATTAGTAATTGGTTTTAGACTTAAATTGACCAGTAACTAGAAACTAGTCCTGCTTATTAATATCATACATGGATGTATCCCGCTCACAGCTTTGGGTTTACAGAAAAGGGTTTTAGATCCCATTCACTGTTCAGACCTCTGGGATGTAATGGACCTATGGAGAAAATCCAGAAGCTTTCTTTCTGTAACAAGTCTTCAGTCTGTCATCCCCATACAGATTCCTCCCAACTTGTTCCAATGCCATAAATTTAGTATCATTTGGGTTACAATTGTGGTTTTCCAAATGGTACCTGCCCAGTAGGGTTGTCAGTCTGTCCATAGTGAATATCAGAAATGTGCTTCTGGATTCTTTGTGTTAGAGGCCTGACTGTGTGTCCAGTATACAATAGTTGACAGGGGCACCAGATAGCATAAACCATAAATTCATTATTACAATTCATGAATGTTCTGAGTTCAACATCCCTATCATAACTAGCCAGGTGGAATTTGGTCCCCTAAGCACAGTAGTCACAAATGATCTTACTTCGAGTAGGAGCTCTTGCAGCAGGCTTTTACAGTAAGGACTATGCCACAGGCACTGGGACCCTACGGTGAAAACTTCTGCAAGCAGTACAAGGACCTGCCAGCCTGCCCTTGACGTCGGTCAGGGTACAAGAGGGGTGGACCCAGCTCCACCTCAGTTCTTTTCCTGGCGTACCCTTGCATTAAAGCTTGCTTCTGTCTGCAACTCTCAAGCGAGAACAAAGAGATCTTCTAGCAATTTACCATTTTTAAAGCCAGTTTTTGTTCGTTTCACCGACACCGGCGTCAGTATTGCTGCTGTCGTTTAATGCGGTTTTCCTGCCTTTCAGTTGTGTTTTGTGTTCGGTGTTTGCCACCTTTAGTACTGACATCAGCCCTCTTCCCCACCCACCCGGCTGGGTTCAATGTCTTCGGGCTTGGTGTCCCTGAGCACCTAAACAAAGTCGACTGTGGGCGAATTCCATAGAGCGAGCACCGGTGGTGCGTCGTCTGCTTGCAGCCGACCACGACACCGCTAACTGTGCTGACTGCCAGGCCTTTACCAGCCGGACCTGCATCCGCCACCTGAAAGCCCTTAAGGCCTACCTTCTAGAGCAGAAAATGGATCTGCACTCGGAGGGGAAGAAAAAGGAGAAGAAGCGGCACAGTAAGGAGCGTAGTCGGTCATGACACCGGTCCTGGTCTCGGTCCAGATTGCGTTCGCGGCCTTCTCCAAAAAAGGCCCGTCCTTCGGGGTCTGGAGAATCGCTGAGGTCTTTCCAGGCTAAGGCCGGCCCGTCGGAGAGAAGCCGGCCAAGCGAAGGTGACTCCGCGAGCGTCATCGCAAGTCCCTGGAGGTACCTGCTTGCCCTACTACTACAAGGCACCGACGCCGCCTGCTAAAGGCGCGCCTGGAGGTGGGTTAAGGGACTGACACCTCTGGCGCCACCCTGTCGCCGGTCCCTACACCGATGCCGGTCGAAGGGGCTAAGGACCCGGGGTCAGTCATGAAAATACCGTCGCCCAAGTCCTCCTCCCCCCTGGCCCTCAGGAGAGCTCTCCTTCGCGTCCCACCACTCTGGAGGTTTCTTTTCCGCAGCGTGAGGCTGAGATCTCCTCCAAGGATGAGCTCAAGTAGCTTTTCTCTTTTGGTGTGGGCAGGTTCACAAGTTACCCCGCTGCCGCCCAGACACCGGTGTCGGATCCGCGGGAGAACCACACAGCCGGAGGGTGAGGCTTCTCCATTGAGGTCACCGGAGCGCCGTCCTTCCCCCTTCCAGGGCTCGTTCCTGCTCTAGATCCGAGGACCACCGACGTCGGTCTCTGTCTCGTTCCAGGAGCCCTTCTCGTGCTAAGCGGGACCGCTCCCGACGTCGGGCTCATGACCGACGTCAGTCATTGCTCCGTCGCCGGTCCAGGGACCAGAGTCGGTCTTTGGACCGTCGTCGGTCCCCTAGTCACCGATGCCAGCGCAGGCATGGTCATGGGGTAGAATCAGACTATTCCAAATCGGATAGTCGATCCTCCTCCTCTTCTTCGCTCTGTCTCAAGCGCTCCCCTGAAGAGAAGGACCTGCCTCGCTCGCCTCCAGATGATCCCACCTTTATGGACGTCATGAGGCACATCCAGGCTTCCAACGAGTGGGACATGGAAGACTTGGATCCGGAACGCCGGAGATTGGCTAAATACCTGAGGCAGAAGGAGCCGAAGCCCCTGGTTATTCCTCCTTTGGTGGATACTTTCCAGGATCTTACTAGATCCACCTGGATGCATCCGGCCTCTATCCCGGCAGTTCCGAAAAAGACGGATAGGCTCTATAAGGCTCCGAGGGCGGAACCCTTCCTGGCAGAACACCCTCAGGCCGATTCATCAGTGATTATGGCTGCCCATGATAAATCTCGGCAGCTGAGGTACCTCAGCTCCCAGCCTCCTGACCTGGAGTCTCGTTACCTAGATCAGGTGGGCAAAAAAGTTTACGCTGCCTCCACCTGTTCCATTCGCTCCCTGAATTTCCTCACGCACATGGTGCAGTACCAGAATGCGTTATGGAAACGGGGACTTGAGCTGACACAGGCCATGCCAGACTCTGACAAGAAGACTGAGCTCCTGGCCCTTTTGCAGTCGGGCTCAGACGTAAGCTCTCATGTGCTGAGAGCCTCGTATGACACTGCGGACACGGCAGCCAGGGTGGCCACCTCTGGAGTATGCCTTCGGCGCCATGCCTGGTTGAGAGTCTCGGGCTTTCACCAGGATCTGCAGTCTGGTATCCTGGATTTGCCCTTCCAGGGTACCGTCTTGTTTGGGCAGGAGACGGAGGCTTTGATCTCCCGTCTCCAGGAATCTGGTAAGTCAATCTGGTCGGTCCGCCAGATGTACCATGGCAACCAGCGACGTCCCCACTGCCGATGGCCTTTTCGTAAGTCCTCAGGCAACCAGGCTTCAGCCCGCGGAAACCAGCAAGGGCAGAGAGGTGGCTTCCGCAGAAGATCTGGAAACCAGCAGTCTGGTGGACCTTCCGCCCGTGGGCCCAAGTCCTCCCAGGTCTCTCTCCCAACTCCCGATTCTGCCCAATGACTCCCTTCCGCACCCCCCTTCTGACAGAAGCTCAAGGGGAGCCGGTTGGGAGCCGCTTCTCCCTTCATCTTGAAGGGTGGAAATCTATTACCACGGATCAATGGGTCTTGGACGTTATACGGAGAGGACACACCTTGGAGTTCACAGAGTTTCCTCCACACACTCCACCAAAGCTCTCCCGTTATCCTCCTTCTCACATCCCATTATTAGAAGGAGAAATTCAGGCCCTCCTGCACAAGAGAGCTTATAGAGAGAGAGGCCAGGGATTCTACTCCCACTTCTTTCTGGTCCCAAAAAAGACTGGGGACCTTCGTCCCATTCTGGACCTCAGTCCACTAAATCTCTTTATAGGGTACAAAAAGTTCAGGATGGTGACTCTTCAGGGTCTCCTCCCACTGCTGCACCAAGGGGACTGGCTCTGTTCTCTCGACATGCAGGAT
Source organism: Neoceratodus forsteri (assembly GCA_016271365.2). Classification (NCBI taxonomy): domain Eukaryota; kingdom Metazoa; phylum Chordata; order Ceratodontiformes; family Ceratodontidae; genus Neoceratodus; species Neoceratodus forsteri. The sequence goes on from CM057456.1 coordinate 1,732,596,101, forward strand.
GCATACATGCATATAGGGGTCTTTCTTCCTCACAGGAAGTTCTTGAGGTTCCACTTCCAAGGGGAGCATTTTCAATTTTAGGTGCTCCCGTTCGGCCTCTCTTCCGCTCCGCGACTCTTCACCAAATGCCTCGCAGTGGTGGCTGCGGGTCTGAGGCGGATGGGACATTATGTGTTTCCTTACCTCGACGATTGGCTTCTTACGGCCCCGTCAAGAGACAGCCTCTTACGCTCTCTCGGAAACACTTATACTCTATTCCAAGAGCTGGGGATCACCCTGAATTTAAGAAAGTCATCCCCAGAGCCCAGCCAAAAGCTTGCCTTCATAGGAGTGATCCTGAATTCTGTCCAGGGCAGGGCCTTTCTCCCACAGGACAGGGGGATTCACTTGCGAACATTGGCGGAACGTATCTCTATAGCACTTCAGGTTCCAGCCCGGAACTTCCTCAGCCTATTGGGGCATATGGCGGTGGCCATTCCAGTCACGCCCTTGGCCCGCCTCCACATGAGAGTCCCACAATGGATGCACAGGGTGCAGTGGGACCAATGCTATGACAACCTGGACGCTTTAGTCAGGATCTCGGAGCCAGTCAGGAGAACATTGCTTTGGTGGTTAGACCCCAGCAATCTGGAGAAAGGGGTCAGTTTTCGTCTGGAGCCTCCAGGTCAGTCTCTGACAGATGCATCGGACCTGGGCTGGGGGCGCACCTAGGTGTTCATCAAATGCAAGGGGTTTGGTCACCCGAGGAACGGTCCCTCCACATCAATGTGCTGGAAATGCGAGTGGTCCTCTATGCTCTTCAGGCGTTTCGGGAGGATCTGGTACCGTGCTGTCTTCTAATTCAGATGGACAACATGGCGGTTGTCTTTTACGTCAACAAGCAAGGAGGCACTCATTCCTATCCTCTTTGCAGGGAGGCAATGAGAGTCTGGTACTGGGCACTGGAATGGGGCATTCTTCTGTCCGCCATGCACGTTTCAGGCGTCCTAAACGATCTGGCCAACAAACTCAGCAGGTCGCAGGCCAGAGCACACGAGTGGGAGTTGCTACAATCCTTAGCAGACCAGCTCCTCGACAGGTGGGGTCTTCCCGAGCTGGACCTCTTTGCGTCACCACACAACGACAAACTGCCAATGTTTTGCTCGCGAGAGCGCACGCCTGGAGTTTTTTGGCCAGGCGCGTTATCCCTTTGCTGGGCAGGGAGGTTTCTTTATGCCTTTCCGCCCTTCCCTCTCATTCAGAGGGTTCTGCTCAAATTGCAGGCCGAAGGGGCCCTGATGATCCTTGTGGCCCCCAATTGGCCTCGACAGATTTGGTTCCCACTCCTGCAGCGTCTGTCCCAGAAACCTCCAATCCCGCTGTCCATATGCTCGCAATTACTGTCCCAGGACCAGGGGTCTCTAGTCCATCTGGATCTCAGGTCCCTGCACCTTCATGCTTGGCTCCTTCAGACGTAGCTAGAAACCGATACAGGGTTTCCCCGGAAGTGGCGGAGGTCTTAGCGTCCTCAAGAAAGCCCTCTACTCGCTCCACTTACGCCATGAAGTGGAAGCGTTTATGTCTTTGGGCCTTGCCGCAACATTTGGATCCCGTCACCTGCTCTGTGAATTCCACTTTGCAGTATCTTCTCTCCTTGTACGAGAAAGGCCTAAGTTATTCCTCTATCAAGGTGCACACGTGGGCGATTTACGCCTATCCTACTCTCGTGGGAGAGAGAGCATTGGCGCAGCTAGATGTAGCCCGCGCCTTCCTTAGGGGAATGCTACACATGAGACCTCCCATTAGGGACCTTCTCCCACCCTGGGACCTCCTTTTTGTGTTGGAGAAACTCACCCTCCCTCCTTTTGAACCCGCAGCGAGTTGTGAGCTGCGTTACCTTTCTTGAAAAGTTTGTTTTCAAACAACATGAAGTCTTGCTATATTATGACATATGCAGTGAGTCCCAACCTTCAAACTGCTCCGGAGGTGAAAGAGTTAATGTTCCATGCCAGGCATGGAACGCTGAGCTCGAGCTCGGTTGAAACTCTGTTGTTCTTCAAACTCAAACCGTCAGATTCTTTACTCCGCCTCACTGAAAAGTCGCTCCGGAGATTTCTCCTTCTGCTCGGTTCAATTTGTCAGTTAAAGTATTATTTTTCTCGGTTTTCAACTGAATTTAAACCGCAACCGATTGGTTCAGACTCTGTCTGTGGTATTGTGAGTACTAGATAGGTTTTACATTTGTTTCTATTCTGTGTGGAACTTGTAAACGGTTTATCGGTTCGGTTTGAACCGATCAAGTTGCTTAAAATATCTTAATCTATCTTTTAGTGTGTGGTTACCGGTTCTTATCGGTTCTAAAAACAGTTTTATTACGGTTTTCCACGACCCGTGACACAGTTGGGAACGATAAGAGGGTCTTACCTGGCGGATTGCCATAAACGGGTAAGTTTGGTTAGGCTGGCACTATGTCTGAAAAGCCCAAAAGAAAAACCGGGCCCACTGGGTTTCAACACTGCAGTGTGTGTGGGGAAGTCTTTGCCAAGGCTGATCCCCACACCACCTGTGTTTATTGTCTGGGGTTTGACCACCTCGATGCAGACTGCCAGATTTGTAAAAGTTTTCCTGCAGCTACCCTGGAAAAGAGAGTTGGTAGGCTCAGGGAAAGGGAGGCCAAAAAGTCCGCTGAACCGGATGGCCAGCCCGGTTTGGTTCCAGCTGAACCAGAGGGAGTGCCCTCTGACCAGGGCGAGACTTCCTCGGGCAAAAGGAGATCCGACTCGGAGGAGCCGGGTCCAGCAAAAAGGACTAGAAAATCAGCTGGTGTGGAGCCAAAACTTTCCTCTCCAACCACTGAAGAGATAGCCAAAGCGATAAAAATTGTCCAGTCGCTTTCCCCGGTTCCGACCGAACTGGCACCATCGGGTAAGCGCCCGGTTCGGCCGGTTCCACTGGTTCAAGAGTATGAGTTAGAGGAGTATTATGAACCGGAGGAGGGGGAAGAGGAGTATGAGGAGAGTGAATTGTGGATTTGAAAGTCTGGATGTGCCCATTGACCCGGACATCTCCCCAGACAGACCTTCAGGAGTGTCTCCTCCTAGGCTTTCTGAGTCCCCTTCTCATTTTATGTTTTATAAAAAAGTGGCTGAAACCCTCCAGCTCCCTATGCAGGAAGCTGTGGATGATCAAGAGGAGCCTGACTGTGGAAATGATGGATATCCCAGAGTCTAGGAGACTGTCTATTCCCTTGCATAAATCTTTTGGGAAACAGACTTTTAAAAATTTTAAAAGCTCCTCACACTATACCTCCTGTGGATAAGAGAATGGACAAGAGGTACACATTGTCAGGCTCTGATACGGAGTTCCTCACTCAACAATGCAGCCATGTTGGGGTAGTGCAGGCTGCAGCCTGTGATAAGGCTAATATTCCCTTGGCTTCACATCCCCCGGATAAGGATTCCAGGAGGACTGATGCCATGGCAAAGAAACAATACATGGCAGCATCCTTGGGACTCAGACAGGCAAATTATATGGCTTATGTTGCCAGATACCAGAAATCCAGATGGGTTACTGTTATGGCTCTAGCAAAGCAGGTCCCTGGCCAGCTTGCCAAGGAGCTGGAGCAGGTGGCTGCTGATGGTACTGAGGCATCCAAGGTGCAATTCCATGCTGCAGTGGACTCTAATGATGTGTCATCAAGAGTCATGGCTGCATCTGTAGCACTTCACAGAATGGCTTGGCTCAGATGTACTAGCCTGTCACAGGATACCCAGACTAAGGCCATGGATTTTCCTGTTGTGGGTAATTCTCTGTTTGGGGAGCAGACAGAGAATTACATGAAGAAAATGGATGAGCATAGGACCACCTATAGGAGTGCACAAGCCAAAGAACGGCAGGCCACTCCTCAAAGGCAGCTTCCCAGGGGCAGGGGCAGGCCTTTTCATAGGCCTTTTTACCAAGCCCAGGCCTCCTCTTCTGCCTATGCCCAGAGGGGGTTCTTTAGAGGGAGAGGCAGGCGGAGTACAAGCAGGCCTGCTTCCACCTCAGTCAAAACCCTGCAAGCAGGCACCTGATGGGGTTGCCAGGGCCGATTCTTAGCTACCTGTAGGGGGCAGGCTGGCTTACTTTGTCCAGGACTGGAAGTCTCTGACATCAGACAAGTGGGTCCTGGAAGTAGTAAGCCAGGGACTGGTTCTCAGCTTCAAAAAATTTCCGAAGATGAGAGCCAGATCCTTTCCACCTGCAAATCCTTCAGAGGCTCTTGCCTTAGAGGCAGAGGTCTCTTCCCTCCTAGCTCTCAGAGCTGTGGAAAGGGTTCCACCCCTACACCAGGGCAAAGGCTTGTACTCCAGGTACTTTCTTACCCCAAAAAAGACAGGAGAATGGTGGCCCATCCTGGATCTCAGTTACTTAAACAAGCACCTTTTAAAACCAAAATTCAAAATGGTGACTCTGGGAATTATTCTACCCTCTCTAAGGCCAGGGGACTGGCTAGTGTCCCTGGACCTCAAGGATGCCTATTTCCATATTCTCATCAGAAGCTCCCATCGAAAGTACCTCAGGTTCGAGCTGGCTTCAGGCCATTACCAGTTCAGAGCAATGCCCTTTGGCCTCACCTCTGCTCCAAGGGTATTCACAAAATGCCTGGCAGTAGCAGTTGCCCACCTAAGAAGGCAAAAGATTGCCATCTTCTCTTACCTTGACGACTGGCTCATAGTAGGGCAGTCTCCAGACCAAGTCAAGTTACATCTACAGATAACTCAGCAACTGCTCACTTCTCTAGGTTTCCTTCTGAATCTTCCAAAGTCAGTCCTAGAGCCTGTCCAGCTCCTCACCTTCATAGGCGCGGAAATGAACACAGAGGCAGCCAGAGCCTTCCTTCCTTTGGACAGGGCAAGGACCCTGGTCTCTCTGGCCTCCTCATTCACCCTGCAGTTCTCTCGACCAGCAAGGCATTTTCTGCAGCTCCTGGGGCACATGGCTACTTCTACAGCAGTAGTGCAAGGAGCAAGATTTCAGATGAGGGACATCCAGTTCCATTTGAGAGCCTTTTGGTCTCAAAGAAAGGACCCTCTAACCAAGTTGATCCCCAGTAACTTGAACCCTGATCCAAGCCCTACAGTGGTGGCAGGATCAGAGCAAACTGAGACAAGAGGTTCCCTTTGTCACCCAGTCTCACTCCTTAATCCTTACTACAGATGCATCCCTCTTGGGGTGGGGAGCTCACATGGGCGACCTCACTACCCAGGGATTGTGGTCCCCTCAGGAATCTCTGCTCCACATCAACCTGTTGGAGCTCAGAGCAGTTTTTCTAGCACTTCAAGCTTTTTCCAAATCTGTTCAGAACAAAGTTGTACAGGTCAGAACAGACAACACCACCACAATGTGGTACATCAACAAGCAAGGAGGCACTCGGTCTATGGCCTTGTGCACCGCGAAGCAATGAAGTTGTGGTCTCTGGCTTACTCCCTGAACACCTCCCTTACTGCAGTTCACCTCCCAGGCAAGGACAATGTCCTGGCAGATGCTCTCAGCAGGATTTCCCAGGGCCATCACGAATGGTCACTGGATCCCTGGTCCTGGAGGTAATATTTGCCAGATGGGGCACCCCGCAGATAGATCTTTTTGCAGCCCCAGACAATCACCAACTCTCCTTGCTGCAGGCCCCAGTGTTGGGCTCATTCCTCTGGATGCCTTAGTTTTCAATTGGGAAGGAAGTTTCACTATGCTTTTGCCCCTTCCTCTCCTGTTCAAAGTGTTAGTCAAAATCAGATCTCAATCCTGCAAAGTGATTCTGATTGCTCCAGATTGGCCAGACAACCCTGGTATCCACTCCTACTGTCCTTAGCAGTCCATCTTCCCTGTGTCTTCCAGGAATCACCATCTGTTAACCTGTGCTCGGGAAGGGTTTGGTACGAACCTCAAATCTCTCAATCTCAAGGCCTGGCTCTTGAAGAGCTGGAGTTTACGGATCTACACCTCTCCCAAGGTGTAATGGATATATTGAAGGCTTCTAGGAAGCCTTCCACCAAGGCTACTTACAATTCCAAATGGAAGAGGTTTTCCATATGTTGCTCTGGGAAGCATATTTCCCCAGAATCTGCTGATTTACCCACAGTCCTGGATTATATGGTCCATTTAAACACTTTGGGGCTGAGACCAGCTACCCTAAAGGTGCATTTGGCAGCTGTGTCTGCTTTTATTTCAACAGGTAAACCCTCTTCTGTTTCAGCTCATCCTGTATTCTCTAAGTTTTTTAAGGGATTGCTTCACACCAACCCTCCATTCAGGGACCCTGCCCCTGCCTGGGATCTTAATGTTTGCATTGCTCAGCTTGTGCAACCTCCCTTTGAGCCCTTGTCTTCAGTAGAGCTTAAGTATTTGACTTGGAAGACTGTGTTTCTGGTAGCCATCACTTCTGCCAGACGCATAAGTGAATTACAAGCTTTGTCAGTGGAGCCTGATTTTATCTCCTTTCATAGAGATAAGGTGGTCCTCAGGACTAACAGGAAGTTCTTGCCTAAGGTGGTTTCAGATTTCCACCTTAATCAATCCATATCTCTTCCAGTGTACTTCACTGACCATTCCTCCTCTGGCGAGAGGCTGCACAACAGATGTGAAGAGGCCCTTAAGTTACTACATTGGCGTGCAAAGGGTCACAGGTTTGACTCCTCCAACTGTTCCTCACTTATGGTGAGGTTGGTAAGGAAACCTGCCACTAAAGATCCATTGCCAGGTGGATTGTCTCTTGTGTCCATTTCTGTTATGAAAAGCTGGGTGAGTTCCTCCCTCAGGCCTGAGGGCTCACTCTACCAGAGGCACAGCTCCTTCCCTGGCTGCTGCCAGGGACATCCCCATTCTAGAGATTTGTCAAGCAGCTACCTGGAAAACAGTTCACACTTTTACCAAGCATTACTCCTTGGACATCCAGGCTAGGAGTGATGCTCGGTTTGGCACAACTGTGCTTCAGAGCCTATTTCCTAAGTAGGTTCTGTCCCTCCTCCATGGAGGTACTGCTGTGTAGTTTGCATATGTCATAATATAGCAAGACTTCATGTTGTTTGAAGAAAAAATTACCTTAGTAATGTTGTTTCTTCTAATGGAGTCTTGCTATATTATGACATCCCCCCCGCCTGCCCCTCTCAGAACCTTTGTTTTTGGGATGTGGGTGGGCAGTGTAGTGTTGGCACTTAGTAGATGCCCACCTTATTATTTTCACCCCTCCTTTTTTGGGGTGACTGGGTGTTGTGTTTTTCATTTTTTGGGTCTCCTGACTTGAGTCTTTGTTTTGGGACCAAAAAATGTGTTCTTATTTTAGTAGACAGTTGGCTAGTGTAGGTTTACAGCTTCCACACAGGAGCTCAGTGAGTTTAGCTCGAAAAGATCTGACGGTTTGAGTTTGAAGAACAACAGACAGAGTTTCAACCGAGCTCGAGCTCAGCGTTCCATGCCTGGCATGGAAAGTTAACTCTTTCACCTCTGGAGCAGTTCGAAGGTTGGGACTCACTGCATATGTCATAATATAGCAAGACTCCATTAGAAGAAACAACATTACTAAGGTGAGTAATTTTTTCTTTCTGGCTGTGGTGACGTAAAAAGAGTGCTCATTCCGGAATACCAGTATCATGATTGATACTGGTGTGAAGTGATTCTTCATCTGTGCTGAGCCAGATGAAACCCGGACGCTAAATGAAGTCCATGAATTTCTCAAGGACGTCCATGGTGTCTTTTAGATGTGAGGCCACATACTGTACACAATCTTTTAGGGAAAAAAAATCTAATTTACATATATGGTCAATAATGGAACCAATTTCAGACACAGTTGAACGTTCAGGAGGTTTCTCAAAGGTTTTGTGAATTTTAGGAAGAGAACAGTTTGCAGGAACCATTGGTGAATCAGTCCAGAGAAATTTGAATACATAATCTGAAATAAAACCATTCTTTCTTGAAAATATCCTTGGGGTTCTGTTTTAACTTTCTATAGTTATTTTGGTTGTTAAGTAGTTAATTAACACAATCCACAGTCTGATTCATTTAACACCATGATGTTCCCACCCTTGCCAGCTGGTTTGAAGACCACATCTTGCATATTAACTAGTTCTTGTAAGGCTGCTGCGTCATTTTTATGTTTGCTTGCACGCATGTGCAAGAAACATAGTGCCATCATACGAGTTTTCTTGAGGTGTGTCAGCCTCTTCCAGTTCAGTCAGTGTGTTTGCAGGCGCGGTCGCAGTTCGCCAATCACTGCTCCAGCTGTCTATGACAGCTGAAAATGCATTGGCATACAGTTGAAAGGTAGAGCTCCGCTTCAGTGAGCAGAGCAGAGCCCCCCCAACACGCATGCAACGCATATTGCCTCGCTGACGTGCCCCCCAACGCACATACAGTATAGCCACGGGTGCCCAAGCTCCCTGCTGGCTCCAGCCCCCCAAAAAAACAGTGTTACAGCTGTCACGCCTGGGAGCCCACCTCAGCGTGGCACTAGCTCAGTATGGCTGACGGGGTGCCCAATCCCGTCTGCTCCAACCCCAAAACATCCTTTCCAGCTGCCACGCTGGAGCCCACCCAACATGGCAAATGTCCTCGTCGTCTTAATTAAAAAAAAAAAAACCTGTAAATAAAAGGTCAGTCGCAGTCTCCCTGCCCCACAGCCCACCCAGCCACTGCGCACCTGCCTCACCACACCCCCACCCCATACTTACCTTTGGAGTCCGCGCGACGATCTTCGTGGGCCGAACATGACTGCACTTTCAAAGCCGGATCACGAACTGAGGAAATGCCGGTAAGCTGTATAATGTAATAGATTGGGTTTTTTCAACTTTGGTGTATATCTCTGGCATTTTTTGGAATTTTTGCACCAAATTTTCAACGTGGGGTTTTTGGGACCCCTTCTCATGATTGCTGTCACTGTCATGGCGTTATTTGGGCCCTAAGGGTGATTTCGCAGTCATTGCGCAAAATCACACTTCGGGACTGATTAACAAAACGACACTGCCAGTGTTCATAAGGTGGGCTCTCTAGGCAAGCCTATTTTGAAAATTTGGTGGAAAAATTCAAAATGACTGTTCTGGCGTGAGTTGTGTGCAGTTCTCACGCGCGCCGTAAGTTCGCAAATTTTCAATATTTTCACTCCAGATTTTAACATTGCCATTTTACCACACCTTCTTATGAGTAGTACAGCTGTCATTTTTCACATCTCACCAAAACGTGTTTCTGCTCATGTAGGCACAGTGGCGCGATCTGTGTCACGAAATCAATGTCTGGGACAAATTAAGAAAATGACACTGTTCATGAGCAGAGGTCATAAAATGGCTATGTTGAAAATATGGTGAAAAATTCCTAAAATTACTGTTTTACGAGTGTGCGTTTGCCGTTTTCTCGCAGACGCTCGTAAGTTCGCGAATTTTCCAATATTTTCACCCAGATTTTCAACATTACCATTTTACCACACCTCTTATGAGCAGTATAGCTGTCATTTTCACATCCGCCTAAATGTGTTTCCGCCCATGTAGTACACAATGCGCAGTCAGTGCAAAATTAATGTAATGGACGATTAAGAAAATCACAGTGACACTGTTTATGAGCAGAGGTCTTAAAATGGCTATATTGAAATTTGGTGAAAAATTCCTAAAATGACTGTTTTCACGAGCATGCGTTGCAGAGTTCCTCTGCATTTCGTAAGTTTGCAATTTTTCAATATTTTCACTCCAGATTTTCAACATTGCCATTTTACCACACCTCCTTATGAGCAGTACAGCTGTCATTTTTCACATCTTGCCCACAGCGTGTTTCCGCCAGTGTAGCATACAATGGCGCAGTCGGTGTGCGAAATTAATGTACAGGACATATGGTGAAAATCACAGTGACACTGTTTATGAGCAGAGGTCTTAAAATGGCTATGTCGAAAATTTGGTGAAAAAATTCCTAAAAATGACTTTTACGAGCATGCGTTGCAGAGTTCCTACGCATGCTCGTAAGTTCGCAAATTTTCAATATTTTCACTCCAGATTTTCAACATTGCCATTTTACCACACCTCCTTATGAGCAATGCAGCTGTCATTTTCACATCTAGCCCTAGCGTGTTTCCGCCCATGTAGCGCACAATGGCGCGATCGATCTGTGCGAAATCAATGTATGGGACACATTAAGAAAATCCGCAGTGACACTGGTCATGAGCAGAGGTGTTAAAATGGCTATGTTGAAAATTTGGTGAAAAAATTCCCAAAATGACTGTTTTGGGGCGCATGTTGCGCAGTTCCTCGCATGCTGGCAAGTTTGCGATTTGTAATATTGCACCTAGATTTTCAACAGTGCCATTTTACCGCCTCCATATGAGCAGTGCAGCTACCATTTTACATCGCCCAAATTTGTTTCTGCACATGTGGCGCACATTGGTACAGTCGGTGTGCAAAAACAATGTTTTGGGACAGATTAAGAAAATCACAGATGACACTGGTCATGAGCAGAGGTCTTAAAATGGCTATGTTGAAATTTGGTGACAAAACTCCATAAAATGACTGTGTTACGAGTGAGTATTCACGCGTTTCCCGCACCCTCGTAAGTTCATGAATTTGTAATATTTTCAGTCCAGATTTTCACCAGTGACATTTTTCCACACTCCTTATGAACAGTATGGCTGTCATTTTCCACAACATGGCGAAATGTGTTTCACACTTTCAGCAGAAATACATAGTCGCTGTGGGAAATCATTGTTCGGGACAGATAAAGAAAATCACACTGACACTGTTCATGATCAGAGGTCCCAAAATGCCTGTGTTAACAATCTGCTGTAAAAAAAATCCCCAAACTAGTTACATTATGGGTGTGCGTTGCACAGTTTCTATGCACGTTCGTGACTTCAACAGTTTTTTTAAGATTTTCACACCAGATTTTCAACATTACCATTTCTAGGGACATGGATATGTTGTTCATCCACACTCATTGGCAGGTATCCTTGCCGCTTTAAATCTTGCCGGAAGGTCTTCAAGCTTGCTCCTCCCACCCACCCGGGTGGTATAACTCTCGGCTCCGCCCCATGACGCCAGATCTTCCTTACCGCTTGGAAGCTCAGGTTCCCTTCTTAACGCTCTGCGTTTGAGACTGGTTCCTATTTCTCCGTTTGGGATTTAAAAAATAAAATTTTGCAAAAAGACTTCAGTCTTCTATCCCTCGCGGCTGCGATGGACCAAATCGACTCCCAGTTTCGAGTTGCCCATCGCGGGCAGAAAGATGTCTCGGACGGATCCACCTCACGTGTGTCTACTGTAGGCCTTGAGCACGACCCGCGGAGCTTGCGACCTGTGCTCATCTTTCTCGCCTCGTCCTCGAAGACCGTGCTGCCCGATTACAACTGGGCGTCCCGAGCGTTTCCCTCGGTGAAGTCAAGGAGGCCCGGTTGGCGGTGTCAGCGGCGGGCTCGGCGGATCAGCTCGGCGGATGGTGCCGCCCTCGAAGAGGGCGGCGGGCACGTATCTTCCTCGGCCCGGCGGCATTGTCCCATCTCTCTGGGCTCTTCTTACGGCTTCTTTTAGGAGCTTTGTCTGTCCCTCTCACTAAGGAGGAAGGGCCTACGTTAGCGGACCTTATTCTCGGTCCAAAAAGAGGACAAGGGAAGTCTCGTCGGCGCTCTTGGGAGGCGGGAAAGGTCCTCTCCCGGACCGTCGGCATCTCGACCGCTCGGCTTCGGCCACTGGCCTCACGGTGTCCCGTCAGGTCAGTTGACGAGACTCCACCACCGATGAAGTCGATTTTTCTCGACCCGTTGACGGGCTGTCGCCTTTAGCAGCAGTCCCCTCTCCCGGTTCCCCGGGAGGAGTTGAAGATCCCGTGGGCTCGCCTGTGCCTCGGTTCCGGAGCCCTCGGATGCACCATCCGAGCGAAGGAGTGCGGTTCGGCCGACCACCTCCGCACCGACCTCGGAAATTCCGGGACTCTCGGTCTCGGTCTCGGACCTCTTGGTGCTGATCCCACCGTCATAGGCGTCGGTCTCGACACCATGACAGTGGCGTCGCCGCTCGTCCTCGATCCTCCTCCTCGGATGAGGGAGGCTTGGTGCGGCCAAGTCGTGATGCGAGGACCTTATGTTGCAACAGCTCCTCCTGGCGGGAATAAGCCGGCCCCGTGGCCTTCCCGACCATTAAGTCGCTGTCACGGACGGCCGACTCACCCTCACGACTTATCCGAGAGCCTATACCCAGGCGGTTGTTAAGTAAAACCAGTTGCTCCACGATTCGGTGGAACCTCCGCCTCCACAGCCACCGATTGGGGCTCCGACCAAGGATTCTCGATCGGCTAAGGGTCTACCCCATCGGCTGTCAGTTACCCTCACTCCGATCGACCTCGGCGGGTGAAGGTGGCTCGAGGCCAGAGGCAGCTCTTCGAGGACTCTTCCGAGTCCGAGACGATTCCTCCTTTTTCTCCAAGCGACTGGACTTGGAGTCTTCAGGAGGTCAGTCAATGGACGATAGCCCGTCGTCCTTCCTAGGACTACTGGCTCATCTCGGGTCCACGGGATGGGCTCGAACCCGTTCCAAGCAGGCCAGGTATCCCCTCACGGAGATTCTGGACCGAGGGTTCTCCGACTGAGGCCTTTCGGTGGCGAGGCCATAGTGGGTCGGCACTGGAGCTTTGGCAGCGCCCTGCTTCCTGCCCTGCGCCTTGGGCCAGGATGGCAGGAAGTGTCACCGGTCCTGGTTCCTTGTCGGTTTGGAACACCCTCTGCGGGGGTTGGTTACCGACAGCGTTTTCGGCCGTCGCCGCGCCAGGGATGTGGACAAACCTCCTGACAAGGAGTCCAAGAAATTGGACTATGTCGGGCGAAAAGTCTACGCTGCGTCCTCTCTCGGCCTTCGTCAGGCCAGTTCGGCCGTCCTCATGGCACATTTTTCTCATGCCCTGTTGGGCTCCCTGGATGAGGTCATCCCTCATCTTCCCGCCGATCTGCAGACTACGGTTAAGCAGGTGCGGGACCAGGGCAGAGCAGTGGCAAACAGCAGCTCCAGACTGCTTTGGATTTAGGGACTCATGTGCCAGATCGGTGGCGGCCGCAGTGGCTATGCGTCGGCTGGCTTGGCTGAGGATATCCACCTTTACTTCGGATACCCAGCACAAGTTGGCGGATGTCCCCTTTTTGGGGACTGACCTCTTCGGCCCTGGGGTGGAAGGTCACCTGCAGAGGATCGAGAAGTCCAATGCTACCTTGGACTCGGTCTCTTCCGCTCAGAAGGACAAAGGCCGTAAACCACAGCCTAAGCCCTTTGGTCCTTCTGTGCCCCAGCGCCCGACCCAACAACGTCAGGGCCAGCAGGCTCGACCTTGGCATCCAAACCCAAGCCGCCCGGCTTCCTCTAACAGGAGGCAGGGAGGAAAAGGCCCAGGAGGTCCCTCGGCGGTCCTCCTCCAAGCCTGCCCAGTGACGGGCTGAGGGTGTCGCCCCATTCCGTCACCTTATCCCTGGGTCCCCTGAGAGGACGGCTCCGGCACTTCCGTTCCGCCTGGTCGCTGTTTCCACGGACAGGTGGGTCTTGAAGGTGGTGGGAAGAGGCCTACCTCTGGAATTGAGCAGGCACCACCCTTCAGGTACGTCGCCCCTCGGGGCCGGAATCCCAGCCTCACTGGCCAGCTCGTCGAGCCGACATCGCTCTCCTCCTCCAGAAGGAGGTGATAAGAGAGGTGGACCTCCTTCAGACCCAGGGTTTGTGTCCAGGTACTCCCTGGTTCCAGGCGGACGGGGCTGGCGCCCCATTCTCAAACCTACGACCTAAACAAGTTCCTAAGGTCTCGAACCTTCAGGATGGTCACTCTGGCTCAGACAATACCATCCTTGGAGCCTTGACGTGTGGTTCTGTCTCCTGGACTTGCAGGACGGCGTTTTTCACGTCCTATCCGTCCGTCTCACCAGAGATTCCTTCGCTCGGCGGAAGGATCCCTCTTCGAGTTCAAGCCATGCCCTTGACTTGTCTCCAGCTCCCAGGGTCTTCACCAAATGCATGGCAGTGGTGACAGCATTCCCTCTTGGCCGCGAGGGTCAGGTGTGCACTTACCTGGGCGACTGGCTGATAGCAGCTCCCTCCAGGAAGGAGGCAGAGTGGTCCAGAAATCTGGCCCTCCAGGTCTGCTCTCAACTGGGCCTCCTTATCATCGAGGCCAAGTCGGAACTCGAGCCGAAGCAGGTGATTCTATTCATCGGGCGCAGCTCGACTCTCTTGAGCCAGGCGCTGCTCCGCGGACAGGGCCGAGGTTCTTTCCTCCTTTGCCCAATCATTTCTGGTTGGGCAATTGCAGCTACCTGGGACTTCCTGCGCCTCCTGGGTCTCATGGCGGCCTGCACCAGCGTGGTCCGTTGGGCCGACTGGAACATGCTCCCCTTCAGTGGGGACTGGCCAGCCAGTGGTCCTGGCAGCTGCGATCCTTTGGACCAGCTTGTCGCGTGACTACAGGGATGTGGAGCTCTCCAGTGGTGGACCGTTCCAGATCATTTGCAGGAGGGCATCCCGTTCGTCCGCCCGAGCCGACGGTCTCTCTATCGACCGATGCCTCTCTGATGGGTTGGGGTGCCCATCTGGGGAACACCGGGCTCATGGCCTCTGGTCCCCAGGGAGTCCCGATGCCACATCAACCTGCTGGAGCTCCGGCGGTCCGCCCAGCTCTCACCGCCTTTGCTCCGTTCCTCCGGGTCAAGTGGTCCGAGTCCAGACGGACAATACCACGACCATGTACTATCTAAACCGCCAGGCGGGGACGCTCCATGCTTCTATGCAAGGAAGCTCTCCGCATTTGGTCACTCGTGCGCAGCCTGGAGGCGGATCTCCTAGCCATTCACGTGGCAGGAGCCTCCAACACCCTGGCCCGATGCCCTGAGCGGATAGGGGCTGCATCCCACGAGTGGTCTCTCCTGCCGGAGGTAGTACAGCATCTGTTCTCCCATTGGGGCACACCTCAGGTGGACCTGTTTGCCTCCAGGGAGAACGCGAAGCTGAGCCTGTTCCATGCCCGCCCCCCTCAGCAGGGCTCGCTGCAGGGGGATGCCTTCTCGAGGCAGTGGACCCCGGGCCTCTTCTACGCCTTTCCCCCATTTCCCTTGATCCACAAGGTGCTTCTCAAGGCGAGGAGGGACAAGGCGCAGGTGATTCTGATAGCCCCAGACTGGCCTCGCCAGTTCTGGTACCCAGATCTCCTCAGTCTCAGCTCCAGGACTCCGCGGCAGCTTCCAGCTCGCCCGGACCTGCTCTCAGTCAATCAGGGAAGGTGTTCCATCCGGACCTTCAATCCCTGCACCTGACGGCCTGGTTCCTGGCGGCTAGAGTTCCAGGCCTTGGGTCTTTCCGACGAGGTCCTCAATGTAGTTGAGGCGTCCCGTGAGAGTCGACCAGAAAATGCTATGCCTTCAAATGGAAAAGGTTTTCCATTTGGTGTCAGAGCAAGGGCTTGGACCCTTCCTCCTGTTCCTTGGCAAGCATCTTGGACTATTTATGGTCCTTTCTAGTCAAGGGCTTAGGTCGGCGACCCTAAGGGTGCACCTGGCAGCCATCTCTGCTTACGAGGCGCGGGCGGGAAGCAGTCGAGTAGCGCAGGAGGAAGGTGGTCTGGCGCTTTCAAGGCCTTGATCACATTTCCTCCAGTGCGGAACCCCACCTCCGTGGGATCTACTGCTGGTACTGGCAAAGCTCATGGGCAAGCCATTCGAACCTATGCACAGGTGTGCTCTCTCTCACCTGTCGTGGAAGACCGCCTTCTTGGTGGCTATCACGTCAGCCAGAAGGATGGGAGAGCTCCAGGCGCTTCCATCGAGTCTCCTTCCTGGTTTCCACAGGGACAAGGTTGTCTCGCTTCACCGAAATTCCTTCCGAAGGTGGTGTCGGAGTTTCACCTTAACCAGGTGTTGACTCTGCGGTGTTCTACCCCAATCACACCTCGGAGGCGAATATGAGCTCCATACTCTGGACCCTAGAAGGGGCGCTCGCTTATTATAAGGGCGCCGCGGCTGAAATCGGGAGAGGTTCGCCAGCTGTTTGTCACCTCACGCTGAAGCCGCATCTGGCAGACCTGCAGCCAAGCGGACGATAAGCAGGTGGGTAACCTCCTGCATAGATCTCTGCTATAAGTTGGCGGGCATGGAGCCTCCCAGAGGGATAAGAGCTCATTCTACCCGCCATACTGCTGCAGCAGTGGCTGCTTCCAGAGCGTCCCCTATCCAGGAAATCTGCAGGGCTGCTACCTGGAAGTCAGCAAACACCTTTATTACCCATTACCACATCGACCTTGAGTCACGCGGGATGCTGGTTTGGGGCCTCGGTTCTCCAGTCTCTCTTCCCAAGTAAGTATTGGGGTGTGCGTCTTGCCTCCCTCCTCCCGGAGAACTGCTAGGAGTCTGCCAATGAGTGTGGATGAACAACATATCCATGTCCTAGAAATACAGGTTACTCACCTGTAACAGGAGTTCTAGGAATGGTATATATGTTGTTCATCCTACATTCCTAAACCTCCCGGCTCGGCACAACCTGAGCTTCCAGCGGCCAGATCTGGCGTCATGGGGCGGAGCCGAAAGTTATACCACCGGTGGGTGGGAGGAGCAAGCTTGAAGACCTTCCGGCAAGATTTAAAGCGGCAAGGATACCTGCCAATGAGTGTGGATGAACAACATATACCATTCCTAGAACTCCTGTTACAGGTGAATAACCTGTATTTTTTACACCTCCCCATGAACAGTACCGCTGTCATTTTTCATATCCTGTTCGGAATGTGTTTTTGCACCTGTGGTGCCAAATGCCGTACTCACTGTGCAAAAGCAGTTTTCGGCTAACAAACTGATATTGCCACTGTTCATGAGGTGGGGGGGTCACAAAAAAACCATGTTGAAAATTTGGAGTGAAAATACCAACGAATGCCTAAGGCGCTAGGGTTTCCGACCATAATACCCCACCCTGTAGAGAATGACAGGAATCAGGGGTGTGACTTGGGATTCTTGCCTGTAATGCTCATACCATTCCACCCCCACCCACACCCTGCAGCCAGTGAGAGGCATCAAGCAGTGCCTCGAACTCTTCGGGCCCAGACGTTACCCCATTCTCCTATACCGCACCATCTCACCATATTTCCTGATGGAATGGGGTGCGCATAAGGGCCAAAGACCCCAAGGCACACTGTGACACTTGTCAGTGTCTGCAGGGTAGGGTGTGGTGAAATGGCGTGGTCGTTATGCCTAACGACCCAAAGGTCAACCCCAATGCCTGTCACTCTCTGCAGGGTGGTGGTGGGGTTGGCTTCATTTCAATACTTCGCTGCCATTCCTATTATGCAGCTCTGTAACTTCTACACTACCAGTGCCAATGCCAGCAAGCAAACATTCGGCATTGACAAATGCTTGTTCATGATGTTGTGACATCTGAAATATGTGTTATTGTTTACCAGTGTTTGTGTTATTGTTTATGCATCCCTCTTTTGCCCTTCCACTAACAATGCCTTTATCAAAACTTCTGAGAATGTTTTTTCTTAAGGAAACTTCAGAATTGCTAAAAAGCCGGCCCGGTGGCACTGAGGTTTGAGGCGCTGGACACCACACCTCGCGCTACGTCCGGTGACCAGGGTTCGGGAGCGGACCCGGTCGCTGAGGAGGAAGGATGGGCGTCCCAACGGATGCTCTCTCCCTCGTGGTGGGATGCCAGACGCGCTTGGGCGCCTGGCGTCCTGAAGAGGGTCGCGGTGATGCACCGCACCTGATAGATGACGTGCGGTCTGGCCTGTCGGAGCCGGGAAGGGGACGCGTTATGCCTGAGAGGAGCGTAGGCCAGCATCGCAGACTCTCTGCGCCCGGCGCCTCAGAGGTGGGGTTGGGGGAAACAAGACAACTTGGAGGAAAAATGCCCTCCGTACCGCCTAGATGAAGTCCTCGGGCGGCCTTGCCACCCCCGACCAGGGGCAGACCCCAATGCTGCAGCTGCCGCGAGAGGGGGAAAAAGGGAAAAGAGGATCTCTCCTATGGCCGCCAGCGAGTAATCCGAGCCATCAAAAGGCGCCCCAATGGCAGTGTAGCACTCGGGGCAGACCAATCTGGTCTGCAGAGGTGGGGGCCGTCACTCCTTGTAGGACGGAAGGAGTGGTGATTGGAAGGGACAGTAAGGAGTGGATAAAAAATAAGTAGAAAAAAAAAGTTGCTAAACAATAACACATCTTTCAGATGTCACAACATCACAAAAAATGAAGCAATAACCTTATGAGTCCTGAGCTCCAGCCTCTGTGATCTAGGGGGTATTCTCTGAGCTTGGTACTCTGACCCATTAGTGGGAATCTATAGAGAGGATTGCTTTTTGGAAACGAAAGTTGCACACTTCCCGTAACTTGATCTTCAAACAACATGAAGTCTTGCTATATTATGACAGTAGCAGTTTGTCCCACCACTAGAACTGCTCCGGAGGTGAAATGGTTAATACCATTCCAGAATGGAACTTTGAGCACGAGCTCTAAGAAGCAGCTCTGTCTGTGATATTTCAAAACTGAACTGTCAGATTCTTTACTCCGCCTCAGTGAACAGTCGCTCCGGAGATTTCTCCTTCTCTCGGTTCATTTCTCGGTTCAAACAGTGTTTTCTCGGTCCGATTCAACCGAGAATAGCTTTATTTAACCATAAAACCGTTCGGTTCAAGCTCTGTCTGTGGTAATCGTAAGTAATTTAAAGGTTTTGTCTGTGTGGAACTTGTAAGTTTATCGGTTGGTTTTGAACCCGATCAGCGGAGATTTAAACTCATTAACTTTAAAGTTTAGCATTTTAGAGTGCGGTTCCCAGTTCTTATCGGTTCATAAAAAAACGGATTTTATTACGTTTTTTTCAAATACCCGTGACACGGTTAGGAACCGATATGGGTGTCTTGCCTGGCACTGCCGTTTAAAGGGCAAGTTTTTCTGGTTAGGCTGGCATTATGTCTGAGAAACCCAAAAGAAAAACCGGGCCCACTGGGTTTCAACACTGTGATGTCTGTGGGGAAGTCTTTGTCAAGGCTGACCCCACACCCATGTGTCTATTGTCTGGGGTTTGACCACCTCCAGTCAGACTGCCAGATATGTAAGAATTTCCTGCAGCCACCCTGGAAAGAGGTTGGGCAGGCTCAGGAGCAGAGGCCAAAATGTCCGCTGACCCGGATGGCCAGCCCGGTTTGGTGCCAACTGAATGGAGGGAGGCCCTCTGACCAGGGCAAGATTCCTCCGGGCAAAGAAAAGCTGGTTCTGAGGAACCAGTTCCAGTGAAGAAACAAGAAAGTCAGCAGGTTTGGGTCCAAACCCTTCTCCAACTGCTGCAGAGATGGCAAAAACCATACAAATAGTCTAGTCACTGTCTCAGGTTCGTCAGAACCGCCACTATATGCAAAGGTCGATTCGTCCAGAATATGATGTTGAGAGTTTATGAACCAGAGGAGGGAGGATGATTATGAACAGTATGAATGTGGCTGGGAAGGTCTGGGTGCCCATTGAACGGACATTTCCCCAGACAGACCTTTAGAATCTCCCCATGCTATCTGAGTCCCATCTCATTTATGTTTTACAAAAGTTGCTGAAACCCTCCAGCTTCCTTGGAAGAAGCTGTGGATGAGCAAGAAGCCTGATTTTGTAGAAATGATGGATATTCCAGAGTCTAGGAGATTGTCTATTCCTTTGCATAAGTCTTTTAGGAAGCAAACAATAAAAATTTTAAAACTCCTAATTCTGTGCCTCCTGTAGATAAAAAGATGGACAGGAGGTACACATTGTCAGGTCCTGATACCGAATTCCTTTCTCAGCAATGCAGTCATGTTGGCGTAATTCAGGCTGCAGCCTGTGATAAAGCTAATATTCCCCTGGCTTCACATCCTCCTGACAAGGATTCCAGGAAGATTGATGCCATGGCGAAAAATCAGTATATGGCAGCCTCTCTGGGACTCAGGCAAGCAAATTGTATGGCTTATGTAGCTAGGTATCAGAAATCTAGATGGGATACTGTTATGGAATTAGCCAAGCAAGCCCATGGCCAGCTGGCTATGAACTAGAACAGGTGGCTGCTGATGGCATTGGGGCTTCTAGGTACAGTTTCACACTGCTGTGGATGTTAATGATGTGCCTCTAGGGTCATGGCCCACATCTGTAGCAGCTTTTAAATGAGTTGGCCTGGCTCAGGTGTGTACTAGCCTGTCTGGGATACCCAAACTAAGGCTATGGATTTTCCTGTGGTGGGAAATTCTCTGTTTGGGGAGCAGACAGAGAATTACATGAAAAGATGGATGAATATGGGACTACTTGCAGTGCCCAAGCTAAGGAGCTGCAAGCAACTCCCAGAGGCATATACCCCCAGGGGTAGGGGTGAGCCTTTTCAGAGCCTTTTTATCGAACTCGGGCCTCCTCTGCCTATGCTCAGGGGCTTCTTCAGAAACGAAGCGGAGCGAGGGGTGGGCTCGCCTGCTCCCACCCCTCAGCCTAAAGCACCTGCTAAGCAGGCACCCTGATGGGGTGCCCAGGGCCGGTCTCCTTTACTGGTAGGGGCAGGTTGGCTTACTTCAGTCAGAACTGGGCTTCTTTAACCTCAGACAAGTGGGTTCTGGAAGTAGTGAGCCAGGGTCTGGTTCTCAGCTTCAAAAGTTTCCCAAGTTGAGAGCCAGATTTTTTCTACCTCAAGTGCTTCAGAGACCCTTGCTCTGGAAGCAGAGGTCTCAACCCTGTTGGCTCTCAGAGCAGTAGAAAGGGTTCCTCCCCTGCACCAGGGCAGGGGTCTGTATTCCAGATACTTCCTTACCCCCAAAAAGACAGGAGAATGGCGGCCAATATTAGACCTCAGATATCTGAACAAGCATCTTTTGAAACCAAAGTTCAAAATGGTAACTCTGGCAATGATTTTACCCTCCTTAAGGCCAGGGGACTAGCTAGCCTCCCTGGACCTCAAGGATGCCTATTTTCACGTCCTAATCAGAAGCTCCCATCGAAAGTACCTCAGATTCGAACTACCCTCAGGTCATTACCAGTTCAGAGCAATGCCCTTGACCTTACCTCTGCCCCAAGGGTATTCACAAGTGTCTGGCAGTAGCAGTGGCTCACTTAAGGAGGCAAAGGATTGCTGTTTTTCCCTATCTAGACGATTGGCTCATTGTAGGCAGTCCCCAGAACAGGTAAAATCTCACCTGCAAGTCACCCAGCAGCTTCTCACCTCCTGGGCTTTCTGCTAAATCTACCAAAGTTGGTTCTGGAACCAGTCCAGCTACTCACCTTTATAGGGGCAGAATTGGACACAAAGCTAGCCAGAGCTTTTCTTCCCTTGGAAAGGGTGAGGAATTTAGTGGCTCTGGCCTCCTCCTTCACTCTGCAGGTCTCTCGGCCAGCAAGACACTTTTGCAGCTCCTGGGGCACATGGCTGCATCCACAGCTGTTGTGCAGGGAGCAAGATTTCAGATGAGAGACATTCAGTTTCACTTGAGAACCTATTGGTCTCAGAGAGACCCCTTTCCAAGTTGGTCCCAGTGACTCGAACCTTGATCCAGGCCCTCCAGTGGTGGCAGGATCAGAGCAATTAAGATTGGGGTCCCCTTCATTCCCCTGCTCACAATTTGACTCTCACTACAGATGCTTCCCTTCTGGGCTGGGAGCCCACATGGCGACCTTTCCACTCAGGGTGTGGTCCCCTAGGAATCTCTGCTCCACATCAATTTGCTGGAACTCAGAGCTGTCTTTTAGCTCTTCAAGCATTTTCTGCATCTGTCCACAACAAGGTGATACAAGTCAGAACAGACAACACCACAACATAATGGTACAGCAACAAATGGGGAACTCGGTCTTGACCTTGTGCACCAAGGCAATAAAGTTGTGGTCTCTGGCCTATTCCTGAACACTTCCCCATAGTAGTTCACCTTCCAGGAAGGACAGTGTCCTACGTGGTGCTCTCAGCAGGATTTCCCAAGGCCATCACGAATGGTCCCTAGATCCTCAAGTGCTGGGGATAGTCTTTTGCCAGATGGGGCACTCCTCAGATAGATCTTTTGCAGCCCCAGACAATCACCAACTTCCTCTGTTCTGTTGCAGGCCTCAGTGTTGGGCTCAGTCCCCTGGATGCCCTTCTCCTGGATTGGGAGGAAGTTTATGCTTCCCCCTTCCTCTCCTATTCAAAGTATTAGTCAAAATCAGATCCCAGCCTTGCAGGGTGATTCTGATTGCCCCGGATTGGGCCAGGCAGCCCTGGTACCCACTCCTTCTGTCACTGACAATCCATCTTCCCCTTTGTCTCTCCAGGAATCACAACCTATTAACTTGTGCCCAGGGAAGGGTTTGGTATCCGGACCTCAAATCCCTCAACCTCAAGGCCTGGCTCTTGAGGAGTTAGAGTTTGCTGATTTACACCTCTCTCAGGGTGTTCTTGAAATCCTAAAGGCTTCCAGAAAGCCTTCCACTAAGACTACTTATAGTTCTAAATGGAAAAGGTTTTCCATTTGGTGTGCTGGAAAAATATTTCCCCAGAATCTGCTGATTTGCCCATTGTATTAGATTACATGGTCCATCTTAATTCCTTGGGTCTCAGACCAGCTACCCTGAGAGTTCATTTGGCAGCTGTCTCTGCTTTTGTTTCAGCAGGAAAGTCATCCCTCTTCCACTCACCCTGTGTTTTCCAAGTTTTTTAAGGGATTACTCCATACTAATCCATCCTTTCGGGAACCGGCCCCTGCCTGGGACCTTAATGTTTGCATTGCCCAGTTAATGCAACCCCCTTTTGAACCTCTGTTTTCTGCAGAGCTTAAGTATCTAACTTGGAAAACTGTTTTTATGGTGGCTATCACTTCTGCTAGACGCTTAAGTGAGTTGCAAGCCTTGTCAGTAGAAACTGACTTTATCTCTTTCCACAGGGATAAGGTAGTCCTGAGGACTAATAGGAAATTTTTACCTAAGGTGGTTTCAGATTTCCATCTCATCCAATCTATCTCCCTTCCAGTATTTTTCACTGATCACTCCTCTTCTGGTGAGAGAGGAGGTTGCACAACCTGGATGTTAAGAGGGCTCTTAGTTATTATATAGAAGCGTGCCAAAGGCCACAGGTTGAATCCTCCAACTTTTCCTCACCTATGGTGAAGTTGGGAAAAACAAACCTGCCACTAAGAGATCAGTTGCCAGGTGGATTGTCTCTTGTATCCAATTTTGTTATCAGAAGCTGGGCAGAGATCCCCCCTCGGCTTGAGGGCTCATTCTACCAGGGGTACAGCCGTCTCTAGCTGCTGCCAGAGACATTCCTATATAGAGATATGCCAGGCTGCTACTTGGAAAGCGGTACACTTTTACCAAGCATTACTCCTGGATGTCCAGGCCAGGAGAGATGCTCGGTTTGGCACAGCTGTTCTTCAGAGCCTATTTCCTAAGTAGGTTCTGTCCCTCCTCCATGGAGGTACTGCTGTGTAGTCTGCTACTGTCATAATATAGCAAGACTTCATGTTGTTTGAAGAAAAAATTACTCACCTTAGTAATGTTGTTTCTTCTAATGGAGTCTTGCTATAATCTTCACCACTCTGCCCTCTCAGAACCTCTACTTGGCTTACGTGGGCGGGCACTTTTAGTGTGGGCACTATTTTTATGCCCTTTAGTTTTCTCCCGGTTTTGGGGGTGTGTTTATTATCCTGTTGTTTTATTCTCTTGTTGTTAGAATTGTATTAGTAGTTCTGGTCCCTGACTTGAGTCTTGGGTGTTGGGACCAGCAGTGATTGTTAATATTAGGTAGCCATTTGGCTAGTGTAGGTTACAGCTTCCACACAGACCTTAGTGAGTTTTGCTCGTAAAGATCTGACAGTTCAGTTTTGAAATATCACAGACAGAGCTGCTTCTTAGAGCTTGTGCTCAGAGTTCCATTCTGGAATGGTACTAACCATTTCACCTCCGGAGCAGTTCTAGTGGTGGGACAAACTGCTACTGTCATAATATAGCAAGACTCCATTAGAAGAAACAACATTACTAAGGTGAGTAATTTTTTCTTCCTGAATATCTTCTCCATAGAGTACCATGGCCGCCCACCATCCCATGGACTTACTCCAATATTGTTGTGTTGGTTTTCACACCTTTATAATTGGTTTGGGCTGTGAAGACACTGTGTTACTAGGCTTGGTGGCCCTTCTTTTATGGCAGTCACGGCTGTTTTATGCCCTGAGGCTAAGTGCATAGGTTACTTGTTCGGTTCATTCTGCCTACCTCCATTGGTAAATAAAAAAGATACTGAGGTGGTTCGGGGCTGGTACCACTGTATAGCAGTGGGTGTATGCGGCCTACTTGCGCTAGCAGCCCTCCAGAAAGGGTCTGGCTTCTGCAGGGTCCTAGCAAGTCTGGTACAGACCCCATTAATTGTAATCTATGGAGATGATATTCAGGAAGATCAACAGTTACAGTAAGGGCACAACTTTCATTTGTACACATTTGGTGTAGCACTTTGTAGGATCCAGTAGACCGCCTGGCCCCCCTGGATTTCCTCCCCTCTTGGAGAGACACTTACCTGAATACCCACTATCTTAATTTGGTGATTCAGAGTTGGAATAGACCTGGCAATCTGTTTCAAAATGCAATTTGGTGAGTGCCAGCTTAAACACTGAAAGACTAATATTAACCTTGCTGACATAATTGGGTATTTAAAATAGATGTACAGCCTATAGCTGTAAGTGTAGCATTCCCTTTTCTTGACTTTCAAGCTAAACAAGTTTCAGTATTAATTTTTAACAGCTGTGTTTTTATATGATGTGTGCATTCCTTTGTAATGACTTAAGACATTATGGACTGTGACCAGTTTAGCAAAGAAATAAACAGTAAACGCATCTGTTAAATACAGTTGGGATTGTTAGTACCATGGCAGCATAACCACGTAAAAGTCCGCTTATACGTATAATACTTAATTGTGTTTTAAAATAATCTATATGTGTTGGCATTGCATTCATGTGCAGTGTATATTAAGTAAAATAATTGGAATTGTATTTCTTGCCAATGTCACTTTATTTTTTCAGTCTGATGGGTAGAAACTGGATGAATACAGACTTTTGCTGTTACTCAATTCCCTTATGATGATCTGGTTTAAGATTATTCAAAGCAAACTGAAGTATGAACTATAATGTGCTGTCTGAACAAAGCATATAACAGACCTTACTGGTGCACTTGTTTTTCAGTCATTTTTCTGAAATTGTTCATAGTTGAGGTTGCAGCGTACAGCAATATGCAGGCAGTGATGCTTGGCTAATCTTATTTCCTAAAACATTTGTGCTGATGCAGCCTAAATGGTAATAGTGTTGTTGTGTTCTGGCATTTCATTGATAATAGGATGGGCATGCGACCTGGATCAGTCTGGCCACTTTTTTTCTCAATCACCACTGCTTTTCATACCAGTGCTCTTGTTTTATTTTTGTTGAATATTTCTGTTTAGTTCCTGAGGATTAATAATGTATTGTTTTAGTTAATTGTTTCCTTTTGTTGCTGTATTTTAATGGTTGTTGGAAAAGAAGCCATTAAGATAATCGTTTTCTGCTGTTTCTTAGTTCCTTCAATAGAGTTGCACATTTTGAAAGGTATATTATTAGTAATTTTGAAACTCAAAATGCAGACACAGGGCTTGCATTTGCACTAGTAAAGTGGGGGTCAGGTTGACCCTCTGCTTCAAATGTGGGGGGTCAGACCATAGAATCATGGGGTCAGAAATTTGCTGTAGTGATTTTGTAAAACATTATCCGATACTTTTTCTAACGAAATCCATGAAAATCGTTCAATATACAGGGTCAATGCTGAAGCACTGATTTTATTTTTGTGCTTCAAATTCCTCAAAATTCCCATTTGGGGACTTCAGTAGGGGGTTAACACAAGCCCTGCAGTCATGACAAATTTCTTGTAAAGTATGTGTTATGCAGTAATTACAGCGGTGTGTTTTCAATTTCTTGGTTCTAGGATGAAGAGAATCGAAACAAAGGAGGTGAGTTGCAAAAGCTTGTTTTGTATTTGGTTTTAACCCAATGCTGAGTACATTTGAACATCAAATATTAAATTATTACAGTGGCAAGAGCAAGGCTACTCCAGTTTGTGGTGCATTGTTTTAAAACAGTGATAAAATGATATCGCCTTAGATGAACCCAGAGAAAAGAAGGATATTGCATCCTTGTGTAATCATGTCAGTTATCCATCGTGGGAGCCAATATCAACAATTAATGGTTTAACACACTTTTTTCTATTTGCATTGTGGATGCTATTCCAAGTGCCATTCTCCCCAGTATCCAATGGTACAAAACCCAGTAGTGAATCAGATCCCTGTTCCTGGGCTTTGGTCTGGGTGTCCTTCTGACAAAGTATTTGACTGTTGCATGTCCCAGTGCAATCTCGACCCATACAAAAAGGCTTTCCTGATGCATTTACTCTTTCTCTAGTCCTGGCTCCTGCAACAAGCAAAACAAAATTTATACTGGTCAATTTACCTTGGCCAATCACAGCTGCTGCTGGCAGGGGAAAAATAAGTCAGGCTGTTAAAATCTTCTTTCTTTTTTTTTTTTTTTTGGGACACTGATCCTTGATTGGATTTCCTATGCTGGTCCTGTATCCTGCTGACATGCTGGTGAGAGAAATGAGGAGCTGAGCCATTGGGGTACTTTTTTTTTTTTTTTAATGCCTTTATCTCCTGTCATTGGTGCAGCACTCCTCTGCTTAGTTTCCACCCTTCTCTGCTTAGTTCTCACCCAGTCTTGTCTTTCCTTTCCATTCCATTCCAGTCCAGCTCTTGCAGCTGGGATAGGCTGTGTCAGGGATGTGGACAGTGGTCCCTCTAGTCTGACTGATGCGTGGGAGGTGGAGGGGCTAGTCAGCTCAGCAGGGACTGAGGGACACCAGCGTTGGGCAGTGTGCTTCCTTTGTAGTTTTCTCTTTCCTACTTGCCAGTATGATTGCAGTGCCACCTGTTGTTGCGGGGTTGGGGGGGGGGTTGTATTGCAGTGCAGTTTTCAACCCTGCCTCCCTGGAGGAGAGTGACTTGTAGGTCCTTGATCTTCTTCCCTGCCGATGGTCACTGGTGTGCAGGGTCACCGGTGTGGTGAGCAGGAGCCCCACCTGGTACCCTTTCTTATGTAGTCCTTTGTCAGATTCCCTTCTTCTGTCCAGGACTCTGCCAGTGAAGGGAGATGAATTCTGACTATTTGGCTCCTTTTATTTTGGGGGGGATGCTTCCCCTTGGCTTTCTGGACCCACTTACTTAACTGCCCCCCCCCAAAAAAAAAGCTGGCATCTAGAAACCTAACCAGATGGAAGGACATTTCTCATCACCTGTTTTACTGCCCCCTACCTTGTACAGTGACTATAACTACCTTCCTCTCATCTCTCCGGGAGCCTCTGCCGGGTAGCAGGGTTCCCCACTGTCTGAAAATACAGGGCGGTGGCAGTGGTGATCGGGTCAAAATGTGCGTTATTTTTGTGGACCTCCTATATGCACTGTACATGTGCATGAACATAAGCTGATTTTAAGTACAATATAGCGTGCTGGTATCAAAACAGGGGTAGTAGTGCAGTAAAGGATGTCAATAAAAGACAATTTTGGAGGATTTTGTAAAACAATCAGTAATTGATAGAAGTATAGGGTGGTGGTAAAAAATATAGAGCGGTGGTTAAAAAAAAAAAAAAATAGGGTGGTGGCCCACCGCACGAAAACAGTGAATGGGGAACACTGGGTAGGTGATAATTATGGGAGAAAGTGTTAAAAAAAGGCTTGCAGTCCTACAGATAGATAAAGTCACAGGGCTGGGTGGGTTGCACCTGAGGGTTCTCAGGGAACTGACACAAACTAGCTGAACCCTCAGCAGGGCTGTTTAGTAGCTCACTACAGTCAGTATGTTTCTGAAAGGTTGGCGGGTAGTGGACGTAGTTCTACTCTGCAAGGTAGGAGCAATGGGGAAACTACTGGCCCATCGGTCTTAACACCACTGAGGGTATACTAATGGAGAGACTAGTCAAAGAGGACCTAGTGGCTACCTAGTGAAATGGACTCCAAGGTAGTAAGCAGGGCAAGTTCGTGCAAGGAAGGTCTCGTCAGATGTGTCTGTTCACAGATGAGGCTAAGATCTGTGGTAGTGTAGACTGTGAAGGAGGAGTAAGGGAGTTGTAGAGGGACCTGCAAAGATTAGAGGTGTTGTCCAAGGTTTGGCAGTTGAAATTCAATGCCAAGAAGTGTAGGGTGATGCAGATACGGAAAAGAACCCCAGGATGGACTGTTGGATGGGAGTGGTTAGGTTGGACACTACATCTAAGAGAAAGGAACCAGAGAGTCATCATAAGTGACTCCCTAAAACAAACTAACCTATGCAGCTTGACTTACAGCAAGTCAACCAGAATGTTAGGGTGTTCTGTGAGGGAGTACGACAGCAGGTGGTAAAAGGTTGTACTGCCTCTCTGTAGCTCGCTGGTGAGGCCACATCTAGAATACCATGTCTAAATAGTCCAAGAATCAGTCTTCCCATAGATTCCTGCTTATGGGTCTGGGATGGAGACACTAAGACCCCGCAGGAGCACAGCTTTTGGCTAAGTGGCTGGCTACTGGGCACGGCACCTGCATCCCCCATGTGATGCCGCTCACTTGCTGGCTTTCTCACCAACCTCGGATCTTACTTCGAAGGTATCTCTTATAGCAGGCCATCACTATTAGGACTTAGCCATCAGGCACTAGGACCACACAGAAACCTTTCTAGCTAGCAGTCTACCAGAGGGGGCTGTCCACCTCCGACGTCAGCGGCCAACATCAGCCTATCCTATATAAGGTGGGTGGCCCCATGCTCTTCTCAGTTCTTTCCCGCCATCGACCAAACACTTCGGACCACAGATTCGCCCTTTTCCTGCGTCTACTGCACATTTTTTCTTGTTAATTTAAACATCAAAATTTTTGGTGTTTCTCCTTCACGTTTATGTCTTCACAACCTTCTTCTTCCGACCGCTCCACTAAGTGTGCTTGTGGCAAACAGATCCAGGACAAAGACGGCTATTCTGCTTGCCTCATCTACCTAGGCCCAAACCATGACATTGAGGCCTGCGAGGTCTGCCAGAAGTTTACCCTGGCCACCAGGAGACTCCACCAGAGGACCATGGAAAGCCATCTCCTCCAGCAGATCACCCAGCGGGGATTGGGAGCTGCCGGCCCAGAGTTCATCCGCATCCCCGGCCCAATCCTCTGGCTCCTCTTCGTCCAGGTCCAAGGAAAGGTCTTTGGAAGGCCACAAACAGTGGGACCAGGATCGACTGCCCGCCTCCGCTCACAATCTCCGCATAAGGCTTCTAAAATAACTGCGTCAGGTTCTTCCTTCCTTGGGGAGGTGGGGGTCAACCTCTTCAGCCCCACGTGCCTTTACCCCTTCAGGGTGGCCATGCCGCCTGCTCGGATCTCTGTGATCGTCGGCGGCTCCTCGGGGCAGGGTCTGTCTTATCCTGCCCCTCAGCCCCTGCTCTTTTAGCCCTTGCTTTCCGTGGGCTCTTCAGCAGGTGGCTTGCCTGGAGCTCCTCCAGCCGGCACAGGTGCTGCTGGAGCCAGTTCTCATCCTGCCACCTGGTCACTTGCGCCTCCGACAATGGTCTCAAACTCTGGGACCTCTGTCAGCTCTGCCCTTCCTTTGTGGGGCAGATGCTGCTGGGCACTTGCAACTCTCAGAGCCCGGTTCTCCTCAGCCTTCACCAATGGGCCCCCTTCCCAGCGCCAGCCTCTCCTAATCCAGCACCTGTGGATCCCACCCCGATGTCACCAAGACTGTCAGTTGAGCCAGCGTTTATTCTCCTGCAGCCCATGGGCCCTTAGTCAGTTCCACCCCCCGGCCTGCCACTACCAGGGGAACCAGCACCTGTACCCGATGCCAGCCTATCCCTACCAAGCGCTTAGGGGAGTGACACTGGCTTACCTTATTATCCTGCACCTCTAGGTCCCCAGACGCCTTTACAGCTATCCTGTATCTGGGGGTCCCTCGCCCAGTGCCTGGCAGTTACCATGGCCTGATCTCAAGCGCTATGGACCTTCATGCAGTCCAGGTACCTACCCTGGTGCGCCGCCCCAGCCGCACCCCTGGGGCCTTCTAGGGGCTCTGCCCTGACCCGCCCAGGACCAAATGCTCCTCCTACTTCTAGGAGCCCTACTGACACAGATACCCCTGGTCGATCGCCAACCAGGTGACAGTGGGGATGAGGATTCTGCCAGTGATGACTGTGTCTGTTCGGAGTCTTCCTCCTTTGAGGGGATCTCCCTGGGGGATGAAGGGGAGCCCAGTAGTGTCCTCAAATCACCTTCTGATGACCCCACCTTTATGGATATCATGAGGCATAGCTAAGCAATGATGGGGTGGGAGACTGAGGGAACAGGACCCGGAGCATCACTGCCTGGCGATTTACCTTCGTTAGTGCAATGCTTCTCCTTTGGTAGTCCCCTCATTCATTGACTCGTACAAGGACAGTATGAAGGCTGCATGGTTCCACCCCCATACTGTCCCTACGGTCTCTAAGAAAGCTCACAGGCTCTACCATGCTCCTGCTTGCAAATCATTATTTGATGAGCACCCCAAAGCTGACTCTGTGGTTATTAATGCAGCCCACGACTGCACCATGTGGATGAAACACCTCAGTGCCCTCCCTCTACATAGAGAATCGAGGCAGCTGGACCAGGTGGGCAAGTGAATCTTTGCCTCAGCCACCCTCACCATTTTAGCCCTTAACTACTTGGCCCACATGGTGCAATACCAAAACCTGTCATGGGACTAGGCTAGAGGAGGTGGTCATGGCGCTGCTGGATGACCCCTCCGAACAGCGAACTCTTCAGGATCTGAAGACTAGGTCAGACAGCACCCATGACCTCCGGGTGGCTTGTGGTGCCGTGGATGCTTCAGGCTGGGCAGCTGCTGTGGGTATTAGCATGAGGTGCCATATCTGGCTTAGAGTCATGGACTTTGCCCCTGATGTTCAGTGCAGCATTTTGTGCGCTCCATGTCAAGATCCCAAGCTGTTTTTGGTGGGGGTGGGGGTTGGGGTGGCGACATGTTTAGGACATATTTCTGAGCTCAAAACCTTCTGGAAGGGCATAAAGTTGGTCCACTCCATGTATCATGTGCAGTCGAGGTTGGGTCACAGGGCCCCTTTTTGTCACTTTTCCCATAGACAGGCCTGACCCCCTCCCAGGGCAAACACAGAGAAGGTGCTGCCTTCCCTACACCCGGCCCTGGCCCCTTCCCAGGCCACCAGAGGTGCATCTGCAGCCCAGCCAGGGGCTGTCCCCACCTCCTAAGTCCTTGCCGGACAAATCCCCCCCCCTTCTGTAGGGGTTCAGTAGGTGGTGGTTGGGGGTTGCTTCTGGTGGAGGGATGTCACTACAGACAACTGGGTCCTACAGCTCACAGAGCACGGCCACACTCTAGAGTTTCTGGAGTGGCCCCCAGAAAATTCGCCAGGCCCGTCCACATATCATCCAAGCCACATTCCCCGTATACGGGTTGAAATTCAAGTCCTGTTGCAAAAGAAGGTCATAGAGCCTGTTCCCAAATTCCAACGGTGGGGGGATACTGTTCACACTTCTTCCTAGTTCCCAAGAAGACAAGGAATCTCCATCCCATCCTGCACCTGAGCAACCTCAACTTGTACACAGAGTACAAAAATATCTGGATTCTAATCCTTCATGGTCTGTGCCGCACTTCACTAGGGGACTGGCTCTGCTCTTTGGATGTGTCAGATGCTTATGTGCACATCAAAGTTTTTGCATCCCACAGGTGCTTCCTTCGCTTTCGGTTTATGGGAGAGCACTACCAGATCTCACTTCGAGAGACAGCGACAGAGCACTCTTGCAGCAGGCAGTAACCATCAGGACTATGCTGCCAGGCAATACGACCCCACAGAAAAATTCTAGCTAGCAGTCTGTGGCGGGGGACTACCCCTGACTGGCCCCACCCTGACGTCACCTGTGGTATAAAGGGGCGGTCCCTTGGAACAACCTCAGTTTTTTCCCCCGCTGTCGACCTGTGCATTTCGGCTCCATGGATGCCTCCTGCTTCCAGTCGACTGCCATTTTTTTGTGGTTTGCACAGTTATCTTTTTTTCTTCTAAATTACATCACCTAGTAGTGTATGTCTTCCTGTCAACTTCATCGACAGAGCAGCGGAAATCTAAGTGCACATGCGGCAAGCAGATACCAGCAAAAGACAGCTGTTCGGCCTGTTTTCTGTGCCTGGGCCCCGATCACAAGCCCAGACGACTACCCGCATTGCCTTAGCTTTAGTCATCGCACCCGCATCCGCCACCTGAAGACCTTGAGAGCTTGTCTTCTGGAACAAGAAGTGGCCACCATGCAGAAGACCCACTTGGGACACAGCTCGTCTGTTTCCTTGGCCAGAGGGACCTCCCTCAGAGAGAAGAAATCTAGTGGGAAGTGTCATTGAGGCACAGGTCAGAAGCATAGGAAATCCAGGAGCAGTTGTACAATTCGCAACAAGTTTTATTATTAACAGTAAAATTAAAAAATTTTAATTGTTTAGTATAACTGTTTACAAAGGCAGTATAAACAGACACAGTCCATCTGGGTTTCTTATCAATTTCAAATCTCAGTCTCTCAGTCTCTGTGCCTCTCTTGCAAGAAATTGCAGCTCTGTTTTTATAAGTCTTTGCAACCCCGCTCTTTAAGAAAACAGCATGCTTCTCACACAGTGTTCTTGTAAGTTTCAACAAGTGCAGCAAAAAGAACATTGTGACCTAGAACTGACCTCTTGCTTACATCTTCTGCAAAAGGCTTAAAAATTGCATCTCAGGTTAACCCGTTGGGTTCCAAATAGCTTTGCAATCATTTCAGCAGTATAACTATATACAGTTTTAAACACAGGGATCCCAATATCAATTACAGTTCCACAAAAAGATTCTCATATATTTCTATACCTGCAGATATGTAAGAGGGAAGAAAAGACAGAAAAACGAGTGAGGGTAGAGATCGTGAGAGGCAGTGAATTGCAAGACTGTTGGGGCGATCAAGTCCTAGGTCTCACAAGAAAATTTGGTTGCACAACCAGTCATAGAAGAGACAGAAAAAGAATAGAACAGATCCTTGCATTTAAACTCTTTCTCCATAACAACTGGGACAGGACCGTATTCAACCCTGTCATAGGAAGCACCATCACCAAGACAAGGACAGGTCTAGGTCAGAATCCCGTTCCAGGTCCCTGCATAAATCTTCCAAGAGTACCACCTCTGGCATGAGGTCGGACTCCACCCTTCCGGTTTCCCTTGTTCTTCCTGGGTTACTGTCGATGAACCCTCTCGCCTCTACCCAGACATCAGGCGGGGGTCTTCCTGGCAAGGGCCTTCCAAGGACTCCATCCCCCTGACTATCCAGCCCCACAAACAGTTGCATGGGTCTAAGTCAGGTGGGTAGACCCACACTCGGTCAGGCGGTGGGTCTGAGTCCGTCGCCTGCAAGGTTGTAGTCTGTGGGTCATCTGACAAGACGACCGGGCCCGACGACACCAAGAAGTGTCACGAGCGCCAGAAGAGGCCTCGCTCACCATCTCAAGCCGGCGTCGACCAGGGCAGTGGACCAGCGTCGGGCCACTTCAGCCACAGGCTCTTAACTGCACAGAGCCAGAGCAGACCGTTGCCTGACCCGCAGGGCTCTAAGAAGTCTCTGTCCTCTGAGCAGATGACGAAGAACCTGATGCCAGGCTCTATGGAATCCAAGGACGTAGTGCCACGTACTCTGTCCCTTCCCCCTCGGGCGCCAGAAGCCAGTGCACCCGATGCCGGAGGATGAGACACCAACAGGCCTGACGACCGATGCAGTGGCACTGTCTGGTCTGATGGCAGGGGGTACTAAGCTTACTGGTCCGACGCCAGGGCCTAGGAACATTCCTACTCCTGTGCCAGACCCCCCTGCAGACCCCCATGGTACCTGTCGCAGAGGTGGGAGCTCTGTTTACGAGTTGGTGGAACACCATAAAAGGGGATCTGCTACCCAAACCACTGGAGCCGACCCAGATACTGGCTCCACCTAAGCAGCCCTCCCCACCTCCATGTAAATCTCCTTTGCCAACCCAGACACCAGCCCGCTCTTCTTCCCCCCCTTCCCCAGTCACGACTTGTGGGAACTCTTTTAGGGAACCTTATCCTTGTGCCTGCCGTGCCTAAGAAACATAATTACTAAGGTGAGTAATTTTTTCTTCTACGCCTTCTGGGTTACATGACGGCATGCACCTCAGTGGTCCGTTGGGACAGGTGGCACATGCTCCCCCTTCAATGGGAGCTGGCCGCCCAGTGAACTCAGCGCCACGGTCATTTCGACCAGCTGATCACTGTAACCCAGAAGATGTGGGATGCTCTCC
The DNA here is from genome assembly GCA_016271365.2 of Neoceratodus forsteri. NCBI lineage: Eukaryota > Metazoa > Chordata > Ceratodontiformes > Ceratodontidae > Neoceratodus > Neoceratodus forsteri. The sequence goes on from CM057456.1 coordinate 1,732,630,390, forward strand.
AGTGGTGGACCGCCCCAGAACGGTTGCAGGAGGGGATCCCATTTGTCCACCCCGAGCCGACGGTTGTTCTCATGACCGATGCCTCTCTCATGGGCTGGGGAGCCCACATGGGGAACAGGGCTCACGGGTTCTGGACCTCTGAGGAGTCCTGATGCCACATCAACCTGTTGTAGCTCAGAGCAGTCAGACTGGCACTGTCAGCATTCGCTCCTTAGCTCCGGGGTCAAGTGGTTCAAGTCCAGACGGACAATACCGCGATCATGTACTACTTCAACAAAGAGGGCAGCACGCACTCCCATCTGCTGTGCAAGGAGGCGCTCTGCATCTGGACCCTCATCAGCCAGTTGGAGGTGGATCTCCTAGTCATCCATGTGGCAGGAGTCTCGAACCAGCTGGTGGATGCTGTCAGCCACATAGACCAGACATCCCACGAGTGGTCACTCCATCCAGAGGTAGCTTACAGTCTGTTCTTCCATTAGGGCAAACCGTTGGTGGACTTGTTTGCCTCTAGGGAGAACGCCAAGCTGAATCTGTATCTTGCCCGCCCCCGTCAGCAGGGCTCACTGCAGGGGGATGCCTTTTCGAGGCTGTTGACCCCAGGCCTCTTCTACGCCTTCCCTCTGTTTCCCTTGATCCACAGGGTGTTACTCAAGGTGAGGAGGGACAAGGCGAAGGTGATTCTGGAAGCCCCAGATTGGCTGTGCCAGTTCTGGTACCCAGATCTCCTCAGCCTCAGCTGCAGGCCCCCGGGCGGCTTTGTACATGCCCGGACCTGATATCACTGAACCAGGAGAAGGTATCCCATCCGGACCTTCAATCCCTGCACCTCACAGCCTGATACCTGAGCGGCTAGAGTTCCAGGCTCTGGGTCTTTCTGAGGATGTCTACACTGTGGTGGAAGCATCTCTTAAGGAGTCGACCAGGAAATGTTATGCCTTCAGATGGAAAAGGTTTTCCATTTGGTGTCAGGGTAAGGGTCTGGACTGCTTATCCTGCTCTGTGGCTAACATTTTAGACTACCTTTGGTCTCTCTCCAAAGGGGGTCTACGGTTCTCGACCCTTAAGGTGCACCTGGCAGCCATTTCTGCTTACCGGGTGTGGGCCAGTCAGCCGACATTAGCACAGGCGACAGTGGTCGGGCGCTTCTTCAAAGGCCTGGATCACATATCCCCTCCGGTGCGTGAACCTCTACCTCCGTGGGATCTCTTGCTGGTTTTGGCAAGGCTCGTGGGCAAGCCATTCGAACCCATGCACAAGTGTGAACTCTCACACTTGTCGTGGAAGACGGCCTTCCTGGTGGCTATCATGTCAGCCAGAAGGACAGGGGAGCTCGAGGCGCCTTCGGTGGACTCTCCTTATCTGGTCTTTCACAGGGACAGAGTTGTTCTGTGCCCCACCCGAAATTCCTTCCGAAGGTGGTCTCAGAGTTTCACCTTAATCAGGTGTTGACTCTGCCGGTATACTATCTGACTATACCTCGGATGCCGAGTACAGGGTCCATACTCTGGACCCGAGATGTGCTCTCTCCTATTATTAGGAAAGAACTGCGGAAATTCGTGGAAAGGTTCACCAGCTGTTTCTCACCTACGTTGAAGCCGCTTCAGGCCACACTGGACAGTAGAAAGGGAACCTCCCCCATCCAGGGAGCACTAGCGCCACCACCACTACCTCAGAGGTTGCGAAGAAAGCACAGCAGTTGGACCACAGTGGGCTCAGGGAGGGTGAGGAGGGTGGAACAGAGGCACACCCAGTCAATTGTTCCACTCCACAATCCATACACCCTTCTGGGGGAGCATAGCTCCCCTATGGGTGTACCATGAAAGACTGATGATAACTGTCACAAGGGAGGCCCACAGAAAGGAGGCAGAGGACACCAAAGGGAAAGGAAGCAGCTCCTGGTGGGGGACTCAATATTAGAGGTATAGAACTGGGGAGATGAGAAAATGAGGTAAGGTGCCTGCCTGGTGCCATGGCTTGAGGGACAGAAGCGCATCCTCAGGATCACGAGAACAGCTGCAAGGGATTCGAGCTGGACGTAATTGTCCACCTAGGGACAAATGACTTGGCTCATCATGAGATTAGAGCAGTGCAGGAGGACATTGCAGAGTTGGGGAGGGACCTAAGACAGTACACACAGTATCCTTCTCAGAGGTGCTGCCTGTCAAAAGCATGGGGATGCGAGGTAATGGCATCATGCAGTTTAATGAATGGTTGAAAAAATGAGCGGAGCACAGGGATTTGGCTTCATTGGGGACTGGGGTTCCACCTGGAGGACACCAGCCTATACTGGCAGGATGGTCTGCATCTGTCCAGGAAGGAACAAGTCTTTGAGCAGTCGGTTTAAATGCTTTATTGGCAAGCTTTTAAACTAGTCAAGGGAGAGCACTGACAAGCAGCAGGAAAATCCCAGCCTCTCCCTACAAAACAGGGTACTAAATGAGAAAAAGACAGAGGTAGAACGGTCAGTGGGGATGCTGCACTGGAAGGTAAAGCCATCAAAAATGGAGAGCAATGAGTACTAATGCCCGTAGTCTGGGTAACAAGCTTCCTGAATTAGTGGCCTTGATGGAGGAAGAACATCTGGATAAGTGGCAGTCACAGAAACATGGTACACACAAACCATGACTGGGACATAAACATACCAGGATACACTGTGTACAGGAGGGACAGGGAGGTAAAAGAGGAGGAGGAGTAGTTCTTTACATAAGGGAAGGAATAAAAGCAACAGAACAAAAGGTACACAGGGAGGAGAAGAAGCACTGTGGGTAAATTTGGAGACAGGCAATGGCACCACAATACGCACAGGGGTTGTATACAGACCCCCTTCTCAGGGGGAGGAAATGGACAGGAAATGATAGAAAGTATACTTAGAATGGCAGAAAAAGGGGAGATATTGCTGATGGGTGATCTGAATATGCCAGATGTCAACTGGAGTGCAGTTGCAGCTGCCACTTCGAAGAGTGGGGTTATTCTAGATGCCCTACAGGGGGCATGCCTTAGACAACTAGTACTGGAGCCCACTCGAGAGGGAGCAATATTAGACTTGATTCTCTCAAATGGAGATGGTGAGAGGATTACAGATGTAGAAGTGGGTAGCCATCTGGGAACTAGCGACCATCGAACAGTATGGTTCACAATAAACACAGCAATAGAGTCAAGCCATACAAAGACTAAAGTACTGGACTTTAGGAGGGCTGACTTTGCCAAAATGGGTGAGTGCCTAAGGAACGCACTAGCAAATGGGCAGGAAGGAGGGTGGAAGAACAATGGGAATAATAAAACTGCCATCACAGAGGTAACGAGCCTTTGTGTGAAGCAAATAAACAAAACAAGGCGATGTAAGAAACCACTATGGTTCTCAAAGGAAGTGGCAGTGAAGGTTCAAGAGAAAAGAAAGCATTCAGGAAGTACAAGGAATCGCAGAAGGAGCAGGACAGAGAACTGTATCAGTTAAAGCAAAAGGAGGCTGGGAAGGCAGTCAGAACAGCAAAGGCCCAAACCGAGAAAAGATAGCCAATCAGTTAAGAAGGGGATAAAACCTTTTATGGGTACATCAGGGAGTGAAGGAAGACCAAGGAGGGATAGTGAGGCTTAATAAAGGGGAGGGAGGGTGGGCAGAGGAGACTGTGAAAAGGCAGAGATACTAAACAAATATTTTGCTCAGTATTTACAAAGGAAGAGGGAGGTACATAAAACAAACAGTAGTAACACTCTGGATACAGAAGTTGATACGCCTATTTACAGAACAAAGGGTTCTGAAAGAACTCTTAAAACTGAAGGTGGACAAAGCAATGGGGCCTGATGAGTTCATCCCAGAATCTAAAAGAACTAAGGGTAGAACTAGTGACACCACTGACTACCCTTTTTAACAAATCATGGGAGGATGGGGTGGTACCCGAGGACTGGAGGAGGGCAGATGTGATTCCCTTTCACAAAAGTGGGAGCAAGGCAGAAGCAGGAAACTATAGACCTGTTAGTTTAACCTCAGTGATAGGGAAAATGATGGAATCACTTCTAAAGGAAAGAATTGTCGAGTATCTAGAGGCCAGAGGGGCACAGGACCCTAGGCAGCATGGATTCACAGCGGGAAGGTCATGCCAGACGAATCTGATAGATTTCTTTGACTGGGTGACCAAAGTAGTAGATCAGGGAGGGGCTGTGGACATGGCCTACCTAGACTTTAGCAAGGCATTTGACACAGTCCCACACAAAAGATTAATATACAAGTTAGCCAGCCTGGGAGTGGGTCCCAAGATGACAGCCTGGGTAAAGAACTGGCTGGAGAATAGGACACAGAGAGTAATAGTAAATGGAGTCCACTCAGAAGAAAGGAGGGTTACTAGTGGGCAATTCAGGTTCAGTATTAGATCGGTCCTCTTCAATGTCTTTATAAGCTCATTGCAGAAGGACTGAAGGAAAAGTATGTCTCTTTGCAGATGACACTAAGATCTGCAACAGAGTTGATGCACAGGGTGGGGTGGAAAGGATGAGAAGGGATTTGGCAAGGTTAGAGGAATGGTCAAATGTATGGCAGCTTAGATTCAATGCTAAGAAGTGCAGGTAATGCACCTGGAAACAAAACCAGGGAAGAGTACACAATGGGGGTGAGATACTAACAGCAACAAAAATGGAAAGGGACCTGGGGGTAGTCATATCAGATGACCTAAAGGCGGGCAAGCAATGTGAGAGGGCAGCAAGGAGGGCTGGGGGATACTGGGATGCATAGGAGAGGCATCACCAGTAGAAAACAGGAAGTTATTATCCCTCTGTACAGACAGCTGGTGAGACCCCATCTGAGTACTGTGTGCAGTTCTGGAGACCCAATCTCCAAAGACATAGACAGGATGGAAGCTGTCCAGAGGAGGGCAACTAAAATGGTGCAGGGTCTGCACCGGAAGACATATGAAGAGAGACTTAAGGAGCTTAATATGTATAGCCTCGAGGAAAGAAGGGAGAGGGGGGACATGATAGAAACGTTCAAGTACCTCAAGGGAATCAACAAAGTCCAAGAGGGTAGCATCTTTCAAAAAAAGAGGTGTGCAAGAACAAGAGGGCACAATTTGAAGATAGAGGAGGGGCGGCTCAGAGGTAATTTAAGGAAGTATTTTTTTACAGAGAGGTTGTGGCTGCATGGAGCGAGCCTTCCGGAGGAGTTGTGGAGTCAAAATCAGTGGTGGAATTCAAGCATGCATGGGATAGTCATAAGGCAGTTCTGGGGGGTGAGGGTAGGAAGAAGTAGGCTGCTGGTTAACTAGGATCTGCAGCTTATCCAGTAGGTAGGGAAATGGGCAGACTGGGTGGGCCAAGCGGTCCTTATCTGCCGTCAAATTCTATGTTTCTATGTTTCTGGCAGACCTGCAGCCAAACGGACCATTGCAGGATGGATCACATCTTGCATAGGTCTGTGCTATGAGTTGGCGGGCAAGGAGCCTCCCAGAGGGTTAAGAGCTTATTCTACCCGCCATACTGCTGCATCGGTGGCTGCTTCCAGGGACATCCCTATCCAGGAAATCTATCAGGCTGCTACATGGAAGTCAGCAAACACCTTTATTTCCCACTATCACATCGACCTTGAGTCACGCTGGGATGCTGGTTTTGGGGCCTCGGTTCTCCAATCTCTGTTTCCTAAGTAGGGGGTGTGCGCCTTTCCTCCCTTCTCCCAGAGAACTGCTAGGAGTCTGCCAAAGAGTGTGGATGAACAACACGCTCCTAGAAAAAGTTTACTCACCTGTAACAGTAGTTCTAGGAATGGTATATGTTGTTCATCCACACGCACCCACCCGACCTCCCCGGCTTTAAGGCACACAACCTTGCTTCCAGCGGGCTAAGATCTGGCGTCATGGGGCGGAGCCGAGAGTTATACCACCTGGGTGGGTGGGAGGAGCCAGCTTGAAGACTTCCGGCAAGATTTAAAGGGAAAGGGACATGCCAAAGAGTGTGGATGAACAACATATACCACTCCTAGAACTACTGTTACAGGTGAGTATCCTGTTCTTTTGGAGTTCCCACCTAAGACAGACAGACAGGCAGGAGGTGTTCATACGTAGAGTTGCCAGAATGATTTGGAGCCAACAGGGCAGATTTCTGTGAATATTTGCTTAAGGCTCTGAACATGTACTGCCCAGTAACCAGAAGGGAGAGAGGTGATATGATAGAATCCTTCAAGTTAAAGGAAAGAGCAAGGTGGACTGTGAGGAAATATTTAGCAGGAATGGCAAATCAAAAACACGTGGACATGAGTGGAGGCTGGTGGGGGTGAGGTGGGTTGGCAGAGTCTGGAGTGACATAAGAAAGTTTTATTTTACAGAGAGTGGTTGAGCAGTGTAACAGCCTACTGACATAGGTGGTGGATGCAAGAAACATTAATGGCTTCAGACACAGCTGGGACTGAATATAAGGCTCACTAGTTACTCAGAGTGATATCAGTAGGGCAGGGGCAAGGGCAAAAATCACAATAAAACTGTAGGCCCCAGGATAGGACGGAGTATATTAGGGCAGACTGGATGAACCAATGGTCTTTTCCTGACAACATACTGTATGCTCATATCCATCTCCTGTGTCAGTTGCTGCTTCATTAAAAATAACACTACACCACTATTACAGCGGTTTTGCACTTTTTTATTTTGCAGTTCCTTGTCTTGTGCACAACAGCCTGACTTCCTAGAAATACCCTTCATAGCTGGCCAGCCTCCATCTCTGGGATGTGGATTCCCTCACCTGGCCATTTGCGCAAATCCTTAATTACTGCTGGTCCCTGTCTCAATGAGGGCTATGAGCTATGTCCCTGAAAGTGCTCCTTGCCACTGTTTTGGCACATTGGGTGCAGGCTGGTATGCCAGTGGTGGCCCAGGATAAAGTGGTCAGGTGCCTTTTCAGAGGCCTTGATTGCCTGTCTCCTTCGGTGGAAAAGCCGCCTCCACTGTGGGACGTACTGCTGGTGCTGTAACAGCTGATGGGTAAACCATTTGAACCTATGGATAAATGTGAGATGTCACATTTGTCATGGAGAATTGTTTTTGGTCGCTATCACTTCATTCAGACAGGTGAGTGAGCTTCTGGCGCTTTCTGTAGTCTCTCCATATCTGGTTTTCTACAAGGAAGGAGAAGGTTGTCCTTTATTTCCACATGAAGTTCTTGCTAGAGTAGAGTCCGAGTTCCTCCTTAAATAAGGTGCTTATTCTACCTACCTTTTTTCTGAAGCAGTAGGCTTCTGAGACTGAACATGTGCTCCATTCTTTGAACTTGAGCCATGTGCTGCCATGCTAACGGGCAGGGCTCCAGATAAGGTGAGTAGCGGCCTATTTTATTTGCCTCATTGTAGGAAATACTCTTCAGAACATTTCTTTTTTTTTTTTAAATACGAACATACGATAGCACCAGCAGAAAAAGGCCAATTGGTCTATCAAGTCTGCCTAACTGTGCAGCTCGCAGTTTACTTCTCCTGCAGCTGACCCCCATCCCTTCCATCATCCCTCCCCGAACTATCCCCCTTTCTTCTTATCTGTACTTAACCTCCCTTGACTCTATCCCATCCCCTTTTAAAACTGCCACTGTTTTCAATGTGATCAGCTCCTCCAGCAGTGCGTTCCAGCCAGCGACCACCCTCTCTGTGAAGTAGTGCCTCCTCATCTCCTTCCAGAATGTACCCCTTCCAACTTTAGACTGTGACCCTCATGACCCTTCCTCCCTTTAATTGGAACATTCCTCTCACTTTGACCCTGTTTATGCATTTTAAGTATTTAAAGGTCTCTGTCATGTCCCCCCCTCTCCCTTCTGTCCTTCAGGGAATACATGTTGAGCTCCCTCAATCTCTTCTCATAGGGTTTATTCCCTAGACCTAGGAATACTTTGTCACCCTACGCTGCACCCTCTTCAGTAATCTTACATACTTTTTTAGGTAAGGGCACCAGTACTGCACACAGTACTCCCAAGTGCGGCCTCACCAGTGATCTGTACAAAGGCAGGATAACCTCCTCTCTTCTTGAGGCAATACCCCTGGCAGTGCACCCTGGCATTTGATTGGCCCTTGATGTCGCCCTCTGGCACTGTGCTGATACCCTCATGTCCCCTGTGACTAGTATCTCTAGTTCCTTCTCTTCCTCTGAAAATGATACCTGCACTCCCCCACCCCGTCAATAGCTGGTCCTGGAGGTTTCTGACTGAGATGCATGACATTGCATTTCTAGCATTAAACCCCAACTTCCACACACCTGACCAAAGCTCGAGTTTTGTTAGAGCCTCACTGAGTTCTTGCCTTCCTTCCTCACTGCCCACTGTTGAACTTATCTTTGTGTCATCGGCAAACAGGCTGATCTTACTCTTGATCCCTTCTGCAATGTCCCCGATGAAGATGTTGAATAAAACGGGGCTTAGCAGTACAAATATTCACCCAGGATTTGTAAATGCTGTACTCTCCATAGAATAGTGCTTCATAACATACCTAGTGATTCCAGAAGAAGCAGCGTTTTTTTAATTTTTTTTTCAGATTTGCAACACTCGTACGAAGCTTCCCAATTTTTGGTTTACTCAGTATTGTAAAACTGGTGAGTAAATTACTCCCACCGAACAACATTAGCTGGAGCATTGTTGGCACCTGATCAATTCATAGCTAGAAAAAAAAACAGTATTGTTTTAAAAAATGTACTCCTCACTCCACTCTGTCCAGACATTTGTACACATCTGAATTTGGGTTTACTCACCTGACTTTCAAAATGAGGAGTATGGTACTCACTCCAAAAAAATCTTATCTGGAGCCCTGGTAACAGGAGTGTATGGCAGGAGTTTGCAGTGAAGCTCGCTAGCTGTTCCTCACATATGCTGAAGCTGCTCCAGGCAGACGAGCAGCTAAGTAGTAGACAACTGGCTGATGGATAACCTCCTGCAACAATCGATGTTACAGGTTGGCTTGGTAGGAGCTGCTCAAGGGATTTAAGGGTTACTCACTGCTGCCTCTGTTGCTGATGCCAAGTACACCCTGATCAAGGAGATCTGCAGGGCTGCTGCCCACTTCTGTGTGCACATGTTCATATCCCACTACAGCATTGACCTGCTTAGTCGTCACTACGCTGTATTTCTGACCTCCATATTCCAGTCTCTTTTTCTCCTTATTGGATGTGTGCCTTGCCACCTCCTCCCTGGGGACTGCTAGCAATCTGCCCAAGTCTGAATAGTGAACTGAATCTAGATTGTTAGCAATAGAAGTTACTTCCCTGTTACAGTAGTTCCTACTACTAGTATTCAGTTCACATCCAAATAACCCACCTGACCTCCCTTGGCAAGACTTGCCGAGACTCGTATTCCAGTATGCAGATATGATGACAGTTGAGGCAGAGCCAGTGGATGACACTGGATGTTGAGAAGAGCTAGCTTGAATTTGTGTGGGTGACTGTACATGCGCAGGTGAAGCTGCTGCCCAGGTGGGGGATATGAACTGATCAGTTGTAAAAGAACTGTGGTTACAAATGAGTAACATTTATGTTTGAAATGATTTGTTAAATGATGGACTATCTACGTTCCATACAGCTGAAATATTTGGCATTTTATTTTATGTATGCTTCTGCGGTACAGGCCCTATTATGCTGGTGTGACAAACCCCCCAGCCCCATCACTCGGCATCTCAGGGACTTAGTTAGACCTCCATAACTCCCCCAGTGGTGTGGTCAGCATGTCCCCTCTTACCCGCCGAAGAAGGGATCCAGTTAGTGGAGGGGGAGGGCACTGTAGTTGGTGCAGGGCTTGCAAGGGAGGGACCTCTGATCATTGCACTGTTTGGGGACTTTCCCACCTGATTTTGTCCCTAGGTATGCCAGCTTTGGTGTAGTATACAAGCTCACACACAAGTATGGAAAGCGTCACCACCAGCATCCCTCACTCCCAGTAAGTCTCTTCTAGTGCACTGCTGCCTGTGGTTACCCAGGCGGCAGTATTGCACAGGAGCATGACTATACACACACACACACACGGCCCCAGTGATGCAAGCACACTCTGGAACCATGGGAAGCCGGTGTGGAGTCCGGTGTCTTAACCTTCCGCACAACTAGTCTGGCTATATTTGGATTGTCACTTAAATTTTTTCAGTGCTACAAGGCCAGTGGAGAAATGGTGACGTAATCTTAAAAATGCTTCATTCTTGATGTTGTCTTGTTTTGTTTTTTTTAATTCCCCCTTCTGCGTTCAGTGCCATCACCCACCATCCCTGCATCCTTGGAACCATGAATCCCTCCAGCCCATGTTCATATCGAGAGTTGGAGCCCAGTCAGTGGAACACGGGCTGTCTAAGCTTTGTCTAGATGATACACAACTGAAACGTGGAATACTGTTGTAAATGGAAACAAAGGAATCAAGCAGGATATATGTGCTGTGCTGAGGCATCACAAAATGTTGCAGATTTGTAACTGCTCAACAGAAACTGGAAAAACAGCGACCCTTTGAATGCATTTTAGATTTTAGCAAGGCCAGCACAATGTCAGTTCACACAGTTAGGTATTCATCAGCTGTTTTTCTACGGACAGTGAAAAAACATGTACTGGAGAAATGGAAAAGCACTGTTTGATATGCTTCGGTGTGGTATTGAAAGAACAAAAAAAAAAATACTGGTGAACAAGGAATGACCATGCGCACACCAGTACATGCCCACCCCCCCAATAAGCCATTTCCAAAATAACACAACCAAAGATTATTAAAGAAGAGGAATCTGCCAGCTGTATGGTGCTGCCTGTCATGCTGGTGACCCGAACCCGTCATGGTGGGCCGAGTAGTGTTTATAAGAATGTTCTACTAGGGTAGGTAGTAGCAGTGCAGTACTACCCCAGGGATACCTGAGAAGGCAGTCTGGTGATATCACCATTGGCAATGATGATAACTAGGGCCCCCACCAGTTGTCATAACATACGCGCTCTTGAGGACATGGGTGGGGGGAGGTTATGGGGCTACAGGGAACAGCTGGTCTAACACAGTGGATGACTGCCTGTCTTTGCCACTGTGCAACTTGACCTCCTAATGAGCTGATTTTACCCACAGATAGTGCCACTGCTAATCAGGAGTTTCCTCCTGATGCCAGCGGGGACGTAGGCAAGGCAGTGGAGAAAGTGCATTGTCCTCGAGGCTCAGGGCTATTTGCATCAGATTGAAGCAAATAAATACAGCATTTTCACAAATTCATATAACTGATTTAAGTTATAATATAAAACAGTAATTAAAAAAAAGTTTCAGGTTAAAACTCTTTGGGAATACCAAGGAAAATAAAGTTTTAAAGAGGTGTTATAGGGCCTCCGTTTATCAGCTGAATGGATACGCCCAGGTAGTGAGTTCCAGAGTAATGGAGCTGCCACTCCAAATGCTCTGTTCACAGAATGTTTTAAGACGATGGAAGGGATGACGAACAGGCCTACATTGAAGGAGTGAAAGTGACAAGTTAGATGGTAAGTGACCAGTAGATCTTTCAGGTAATCTGTTTCCAGAACGTGTAAGTCCTTGAATTGTATCAAGCTGATCTTGAAAGTAACATGCCATTACAAAGGCAGCTAATGCAGAGCATGCAGAACCAGTGCTTAATGCCTGCATTTGGGACATTAACCTAGCTGTAGTAACAGCCATGATGAATGCACCGACCATGCTTCCTGAATCCTTTGAATGTAGGCATTGAACAACAGGGACTATTAATGTCCCAGATGCAAGCATTAAGCCATGGAAACTACTACTGTAGAGCAAAACCGGGCCAAAAATGAACTCGCACTAAATGAACTTGAGATGGAAGTTAAGGATAAGATAAACAGGACTCTGATAAGAGATTTCACTTTAGAGATAGGAAACACAGTAGGCCATACTTCTCCCTGACAAAGCCTTTGAAACAGGGTGAAATGTTGGGTGCTATAGGATGTGACTAAAGCTTGATGAAAAAACTTGAGTAAAATAGGAAAGAACTTTTGTTGGACAGACATTTAGGAGGTGAGGGGGATCATGTATCACCCTGGTGAGCGCATTCTCTGTTCTGTTACAGGGCCTAAATCCCAATTGGAGAGGCTCGTAGAGGTCATATTGTTCAAGGCTAGCCTCAGGCTGTACCACCAGCACCTTCTAGATCATTTTCAACTTTTGTCCTTTAATTTTCGACAGCTGCTGCTCATCACAGTACCAAGGTGAGCTGCGACTTGATGTCAGGGGCCAGACATAAGGTGCTAGTGAGGATTAAGTTGTGTGTGAGAACAGTATTATAGAGTGCTACGGCTTTCTCAGCTCCATGAGCACAAACTAACAAACTGTGTGTAGGAAGGTACTGGATCATCTTCAGATGATGGATGGGTGAGTGTTTATGAGTTAAACCGAGGACTCTGCTGAGGAGTGACACTGCATGATGATATGGCCATGAGACTGGATTAACCCTAACTGCACTATTGCAAGACCTGATCAGAAGGTAGGCCCAAAGAGTGACCATGTTGATGTGTACCAGAAACAGCTGCCTTTGTTAGGCCCATTGAAATCTTCAGCTGGTGGACGCTTGCCGATTGCTGCACTGCACACTATTCTTCACACAGCATCGGGGACCCAGCTGGCACCAACATGATCTATGGCAGCACCATGGCTGTCCCTGTCGCATAAGGGACAGAGATAACACCACAAGAGGGACAGGTGTCAGCAGCACCCCCCACAACACCAGCCTAGAGACTGGCACCATACACTGCTGCATAGCTAAGTCAGCAACACCAGCCCGGCCTACCCCTAAGGGTAGGGTCCGGCACCAGAAACGGTGCCGTATGACTTATACACTGCACCGTACAACCTCCCCCTGAAGAAGAGGCTGGTTAAGCTTCGAAGCGCTGGAGTTATGCATCTGGTTCATAGCAATGCCACTAACTATTAGTGTTTGGTGATGCCAGCATGGCGTAATAAACAGTGGACAGTAGTGTCACTGGGTCTGAGAGTATGTTCTTCCTTATTTAATTTGCTTGTTAATTCCAAAGAAGGCACCATGATTTACCGTGATTGCTGCTGTCAGTTCCCAGGCACCTCATATGCTGCATCCACTGCTCCATAAGAGCTGCCCAGTGACTGAACCGCCCACTGAGATCCTCCCTAGCAGTCGATGGGAATCTCCAGGATGCAGATCGTGACCTCGCAGACGTAGGTGTCCCTGGTGTCAGTGATGGTTGGGACCCCAAGCCCATAGAAGTCTGATGTCTCGCAGCAGATCTGACAGAGGGCAACCGCGACTGGTGCATTTCCCCTTCTTACAAGAACAGGAGGCTGAGGTTGAACTGTGCAGAGACACTGACACCAAATATATGTGGGATCTGTACTGTTTCTTTTTGCTTTCCTGGGAGGACAACCTTTTCTCCTGGGTATTGGACTGCCCATCGTCAGCGCACCTGCCTAGAGAGGGGTGTTGACTGGACAAAGCCACACTGACACAGCGACCTGTCTCTTCAGGCTCATTGCCATCTTCCCATATTTATTGACCGTCAGCACGAGATAGGGCTGAGAGAAACTGAAATTTGTGGTAATAATTCAAAACTGACACAAAAATATCAAACTCTGAATTTAAACACTAAACTGAAGAACTTAGTGCAGTCTTTGTGTAGATGCTGAAGTTCTGGCTCCCACACATTACTGCGCACTTGACTGCGGGGCTGCTGGGGCTGGTGCCGCTGTTTGCCAGAGGGTGCTTGCAACACCATGCATCATTGCAGGTGTGGTGCCTGCCGTCTCACGGACCCCCAGAAAAAGTTCTGTCTCTCGCAGGGTCCTAGCACCTCCTGCTCAGACCCACTATTGGGAATCAATGGTGAAGATATTCTGGAAGATCAATAATTACAGTAATGTTGATAAAGTTCACTGTCGGCAATCTGGCAGTCCCACTGCAACACTAATATCAGTAGGGATGTCTTTAAGCTAAGCTCCTCCCACCACCCAGGCAGTATGTCCTCAAGCTCCGTCCTGTCACCTCAGATCTTTCTATGTGCCTGAAGGGATAGGTCTCCTCCTTCGCAGCGCTTGAGGTTTCCCATGACATGTTGGCGACAAGCTTCTTTGAAATCGTGTTTGAATCTTTGAATTGTTTAATTGCAATCACTCACACCTTCTTCCTGGCTGTACCTCATCGACAGACGATCAGCTTTGGAAAATGGAGGAACCAAAGCCATCTCGCAGCTTCAGATTCAAACAACATGAAGTCTAGCTGTATTCTGACTATTACAGTTAGGTCCTGCCTTTCAACTGCCCCGGAGAACAAAGAGTTAAACTTTCCATGGCCAGCATGGAATGTTCACCACGAGCTCAGTTGAAGCCCCTCTCTGCTGTTGTTTAAAGTCCAACCGTCAGATTCTTTACTCCGCCTCACTGAACAGTCGCCCTGGAGATTTCTCCTTTGCACGGTTCAAAAAAGTCGGTTAAAGTGTCGTTTTTCGATTCGTTTCTGCCAAATTGCTGCTACCGAATCTGTCAGTTTAAGTCTCTGTCTGTGGTACCGTGAGTACTAGATGGGTTTTCTATTTAGTTTCTATGTGGAACTTGTAAATTGTGGATCGGTTCGGCTGAACCGATCAGTTCAGGTAAAAAAAAAAAAAGTTAGTGAATTTATTTAAGAGTGTGGTAACCGGTCTGTATTGGTCCAAAAAAAATGGATTTTTATTACGTTTTTTTTCCAAGACCCGTAACACAGTCAGGAACCGATAGGGGAGTCTTGCCTGGCGGATTGCCGAAAAAAGGGTAAGTTTTGGATAGGATTGGCCATGTCTGAGAAACCCAAGAAAAAAACTGGGCCCACTGGGTTTCAACACTGCAGTGTGTGTGGGGAAGTCTTTGCTAAGGCTGATCCCCACACCACCTGTGTTTATTGTCTGAGGTTTGACCACCTCGATTCAGACTGCCAAATTTGTAAGAATTTTCCCAAAGCTACCCTGGATAAGAGATTAGGTAGACTGAGGGAAAGGGAGGCCGAGAAGTCCGCTGACCCGGATGGCCAGCCCGGTTCGGTTCCGACCGAACCAGAAGGAGTGCCCTCTGACCAGGGCGATACTTTGGGCAAAAGGAGAGCCGATTCTGAGGAGTCGGTTCTGGTTAAAAGAAAAGATAAATCGTCCGGTTCGGATCCAGAAATTCATATTCTCGAGACATGGATATGTTGTTCATCCACACTGTCTGGCAGGTTCCTTGCCGCTTTAAATCTTGCCAGAAGGTCTTCAGGCTGGCTTCTCCCACCCAGGTGGTGAGGCTCTCGGCTCCGCCCCATGACGCCAGATCTTCCTTACCGCTTGGAAGCTCAGGTTCCCTCCTTAACGCTCTGCGTGATAGACTGGATCCTAATTCTTCGGTTCGTCCGAAACTCGTTTTCAAATTTTCAAGACTTCGGTCTTCCTTTTCCCTCGCGGCTGCGATGGACAAATCAACTCCCGGTTTTCGGCGGTGCCCGTGTGGGCAGAAGATGTCCAGGATGGATCCGCACTCCGTCGTCTACTGCCTCGGCCTAGAACCACGACCCGCAGGCCTCACGAGTCTTGCTGTTCGTTTTTGGCCAATGTCTTGGAGGACCAGCTGCCCGTTGAAGCTTCGGGCACCTGAACGCTACCCGGTTAAGTCAAAGAGGCCCATTGGCGGTTACCGTATGCTGGCTCGGCTGAGCAGCTTGAGCAGATGATCACCCTCGAGGAGGAGGTGGCCCAGGCTGCATCTTCCTCCTCGGTCGCGGCATTTATCCCGCTCGCCTTGGGTACCTTGTATTCTGCTTCGTTCAAGGAGCTTTGCCATTCCTTTTCCACAAAGGGAGAGGGGCCATCGGGACATTCCTCTCGGTCCAAGAAGAAGGATCCCAAGGGTAAGTCCCATCGTCGGCGTTCGTGGGAGCGGGAGAGGTCCTCTTCCCCGGACAGCCGACCGTCAACTTCCGTCGAGGTTGCGGCTAAGGCTGCTGGCTTCACGGCGTCCCCGTCAGGTTAGCCGGCCGAGACAGCCATCGACGCGGTCAAGATTTTTCTCGACCCGTCGGACGGTTTGTCGATTGGTGAGGCCGACAACCCGTCTTCGCCGGTTCCCCCGGTGGAAACCAAGGATTTACCTGTGCCATCGGTGCAGCAGTCCCCGGTTAAGACGTCCGAGCCGAGGGAGGAGCGGGTGTCCCCTGCTCCCTCCCAGGCCCGCCCTCGGACACACTGAGGTCTCGGTCTCGGACCTCTTCTCGGTCCAGCCGATCCCGCCCGACATCGGCGGTCGCGCACCGAGTAGCCGGGCGACGCTGCTCCTCGCCTTCCTCCCTCGGATGAGGAGAGGCTTCGGCGAAAATTGCGTCGATGCTACGAGGAGCTGATGTGGCAGCAGTTACTTTTGTCTGGGGCTAGTTCGACTCCGACGCCATTCCCGGCCATCAAGTGGCTGTCACCCGATCGGCCGAAGCACCCTCTCGCTGCAGTCGAGATGCCCATGTCTGGGCCAGTTGTTCAGCCTAAACTTGCTGCCCCACCGATTGTGGTGGAACCTCCGCCTCCACAACCGAAATCGGGGACACCGACCAAGGACTCTCAGTCAGCTCAAGGCCTGCCCCTTAGGTTGTCGGTCACCCTCACTCCTGACCGTCCCTGGCAGGTGGAGGGTGGCTGAGGCCCTAGGCAGCTCTTCGCGGACTCTTCAGAGTCCGACGACTCCTCCCTGTTCTCCAGGCAGGTTGACCTGGAGTCTTCCGGGGGCCAGTCACTGGACGAAAGCCCATCGTCCTTTATGGGTCTGCTTCGGCTCATCTCGGAATCCACCGAGATGCAGCTCGAGCCTGTGTCCAAACGGGCCAAGTATCTCCTGACGGAGATACTGGACCTAGGGGATTCACTCACGGAGGCTTTTCCTGTGGCTGAGGCCATTGTCGGCCCAGCCTTGGAGCTTTGGCAGCGGCCTGCTTCCTGTCCTGCGCCCTCGGCCAGGATGGCCAGGAAGTATGCGGTCCCTACCAGCTCTCTGCCCGGGTTTTCGGAGCACCCCTCTGCTGAGGGGTTGGTCACCGACAACATTTTCCGGCATTCCGGGAACACCAGGGACGTGGACAAGCTCTCCGACAAGGAGTCCAAAAAGCTGGACTACGCCAGGTGCAAGGTGTACGCTGTGTCCTCCCTTGGCCTCCGCCAGGCCAGCTCGGCCGTGCTGATGGCACACTTCTCCCAGGCCCTCATGGGCTCCCTGGATGAGGTGATCCCTCATCTCCCAGCCGACCTCCAGACCACGGTCCAGCAGGTCCGGGACCAGGGTAGGGCAGTGGCGAAGCAGCAGCTCCAGACAGCTCTGGACATAGGGGACTCCTGTGCCAGATCAGTGGCAGCCGCAGTGGCCATGCACCGCAGGTCGTGGCTGAGGATATCCACCTTTACGGCGGATACCCAGCACAAGTTGGCGGATGTCCCCTTCTTGGGGACCGACCTCTTTGGCCCTGGAGTGGAAGGTCACCTCCAGCAGATCGAAAAGTCCAATGCCACCCTGGACTCTGTCACCTCCGCCCAGAAGGACAAAGGCTGCCATCAGAAGCAGCACAAGTCCTTTCGTCCTTCTGCGCCTGCGGCACGTCCGGCCCAATAGCACCAGCATCAGGGCCAGCAGACTCATGCTTGGCATCCCAAACCCAAGCCCGCGGCATCCTCCAACAGGAAGCAGGGAGGTAAAGGCCCAGGAGGTCCCTCGGCCGGTCCCTCCTCCAAGCCTGCCCAGTGACGGGTTGAGGGGGTGTCGCCCCCAGCCCCGTCACTCCCCCGGTGCCCCCATGGGGGACAGCTCCGCCACTTCCTTTCCGCCTGGTCTGCTATCACCACGGACCTCTGGGTGTTGGAGGTGGTAGGAAAGGGCCTGCCTCTGGAGTTTGAGCAGACCCCACCCTTTCGAGCCGTCACCCTCGGGGGCCACGGGGTTCCCAGCCTTGCTGTCGGCCCGCCGAGCCGATATTGCCCTGCTCCTCGAAAAAGAGGTGATCAGGAAGATGGCGGATCCTCCTCCAGACCCGGGGTTTGTGTCCAGGTATTTCCTGGTCCCAAAACGGACGGGGGGCTGGCACCCCATTCTTGACCTGCATGACCTGAACAGGTTCCTAAGGTCTCGGACCTTCAGGATGGTCACTCTGGCTCAGATAATCGCATCCTTGGAACAAGGCGTGTGGTTCTGTTCCCTGGACCTCCAGGATGCGTTCTTTCATGTCCCAATCCGTCCGTCTCATCAGAGATTCCTCCGCTTCAGAGTGGAGGGATCCCTTTACGAGTTCCGGGCCATGCCCTTCGGCCTCTCCCTAGCTCCCAGGATCTTCACCAAATGCATGGCAGTGGTGACAGCATTCCTGCCGCGCCGAAGGGTCCAGGTGTACCCCTGCCTGCACGACTGGCTGATTGCAGCCCCCTCCAGAGCGGAGGTGGAGCAGTCCAGAGATCTGGCCCTCCAGGTTTGCTCTCAGATTGGCCTCCTCATCAACGAGGCCAAGTCGGAACTCGTGCCAAAGCAGGTGATACTTTTCATCGGGGCAGAGCTCGACTCTCTTCGAGCCAGAGCACGGCTCGGCCGGACAGGGCCGAGGTTCTTTCCTCCTTTGCCCAGTCATTTCTGGTTGGGCAATCGCGCCCCTGCCGGGACTCCTCCGCCTCCTGGGCCTCATGGCGGCCTGCACCAGCGTGGTCCGTTGGGCCCGCTGGTACATCGTCCTTCAGTGGGGACTGGCTGGCCAGTGGTCCCGGCGGCTTGATCCATTGGATCAGCTAGTGACAGTGACCCAGGGGATGTGGAGCGCTCTCCAGTGGTGGACCGTTCTGGCACATCTGCAGGAGGGCATCTCGTTTGTCTGCCCCGAGCCGACGGTCTCTCTATCGACCAGTGCCTCTGATGGGTTGGGGTGCCCATCTGGGGGAGCACAGAGCGCACAGCCTCTGGTCCCCTCGGGAGTCCCGATGCCACATCAACCTGTTGGAACTTCGAGTGGTTGGTCTAGCCCTCACCGCCTTCGCTCCATTTCTACGGGGTCAAGTGGTTCAGGTCCAGACGGGCAATACCACGACCATGTACTATCTAAACTGCCAGGGTGGGATGCGCTCCATACCTCTGTGCAGGGAAGCTCTCCGCATTTGGTCACTCGTGCGCAGCCTGGAGGCGGATCTCCTTGCTATTCACGTGGCAGGAGCCTCCAACACCCTGGCCGATGCCCTAAGCCGGATAGGGCTGCGTCTCACAGAGTGGTCTCCGCCGGAGGTAGTACAAGATCTCTTCTCCCACTGGGACACGGCTCAGGCGGACCTGTTTGCCTCAGGAGAATGCGGCTGAGACTGTTTCATGCCCGCTCCCTAAGCAGGGCTCGCTGCAGGGGGATGCCTTCTCGAGGCCGTGGATCCCGGGCCTCTTCTATGCCTCTCCCCCATTTCCCTTGATCCACAAGGTGCTTCTCAAGGCGAGGAGGGACAAGGCGCAGGTGATTCTGGTAGCCCTAGACTGGTCCCGTCAGTTCTGGTATCCAGATCTCCTCAGTCTCAGCTCAAGGCTCCGAGGACGGCTTCCAGCCCGCCCGAACCTGATCTCAGTCAATCAGGGGAAGATATTCCATCCGGACCTTCAATCCCTGCACCTGACGGCCTGGTTCCTGAGCGACTAGAGTTCCAGGCCTTGGGTCTTTCCGACGAGGTCCTCAACATCGTTGAGGCATCTCATAAGGAGTCGACCAGAAGATGCTACGCCTTCAAATGGAAGAGATTCTCCATTTGGTGTCGGGCAAGGGCCTGGACCCTTCCTCCTGTTCCTTGGCAAGCATTCTGGACTACCTGTAGTCCCTTTCTCAGCAAGGGCTTCGGTCGACGACCCTTAAGGTGCACCTGGCAGCTATCTCTGCTTACCGGGCGTGGGCCGGTAAGCAGTCAGTGGTGCAGGAGAAGGTGGTCGAGTGCTTTTTCAAAGGTCTTGATCACATATCCCCTCCGGTGTGAGAACCTCCACCTCCGTGGGATCTACTGCTGGTATTGGCTAAGCTCATGGGCAGGCCATTCGAACCAGTGCACAGGTGCGATATCTCCCACCTGTCGTGGAAGACCGCCTTCTTGGTGGCTATCATGTCAGCCAGAAGGATGGGAGAGCTCCAGGCGCTTTCCATCGGGTCTCCTTATCTGGTCTTCCAGAGGGACATGGTTGTCCTGCGCCCCCACCCGAAATTCCTTCCGAAGGTGGTGTTGGAGTTTCATCTTAACCAGATGTTGACTCTGCCGGTGTTCTACCCCAATCATACCTCGGAGCCCGAATATAGGCTCCATACTTTGGACCGTGGGCTCGCTTACTATAAGGAGCGGATGGCTGAAGTTCGGGAGAGGTTCACCAGCTGTTTTTGTCACCTAAACTGAAGCCGCACCTGGCAGACCTGCAGTCAAGCGGACAATAGGCAGGTGGGTCACCTCCTGCATAGATCTCTATATAGGTTGGCGGGCATGGAGCCTCCCAGAGGGATAAAGAGCTCATTCTACCCGCCATACCGCTGCATCGGTAGCTGCTTCAGGGGCGTGCCTATCCAGGAAATCTGCAGGGCTGCTACCTGGATGTCAGCATACCTTCATCACCCACTACCACATCGACCTTGGAGTCACACCAGGATGCTGGTTTTGGGGCCTCGATTCTCAGTCTTTATTCCCTAAGTGCGGGGTGTGCCTTGCTCCCTTCTCCGGAGAACTGCTAGGAGTCTGCCAGACAGTGTGGATGAACAACATATCCATGTCCCTAGAAATACAGGTTACTCACCTGTAACAGGAGTTCTAGGAATGGTATATGTTGTTCATCCACACGACCCACCCGACCTCCCCGGCTTCGACTCAAAACCTGGCTTCCAGTGGGCTAGATCTGGCGTCATGGGGCGGAGCCGAGAGTTTTACCACCCGGGTGGGTGGGAGGAGCCAGTTTGAAGACCTTCCGGCAAGATTTAAAGCGGCAAGGAACCTGCCAGACAGTTGTGGATGAACAACATATACCATTCCTAGAACTCCTGTTACAGGTGAATAACCTGTATTTCCAACTGCTGATGAGATAGCCAAGGCGATAAGAATAGTGCAATCGCTTACTTTGGTTACGGCCGAACCAGCACCATCTGGCAGGGGTTCGGTTCAGTCGGTTCCCCCGGTTCCGGATTACACTTTAGAAGAATTTTATGAACCGGATGAGGGAGAGTATGAGGATGATGATGGTGATTATGAAAGTCTGGATGTGCCTATTGACCCGGACATCTCCCCAGACAGACCTTCAGGTGTTTCTCCTCCTAGGCTTTCTGAGTCCCCTTCCCACTTTGTTTTACAAAAAAGTGGCTGAAACCCTCCAGCTTCCTATGGAACAAGCAGTAGAGGATCAGGAGGAGACTGATTTTGTTGAAATGATGGACATCCCAGAGTCCAGGAGACTGTCTATTCCCCTCCATAAATCTTTTGGGAAACAGACAAATAAAATTCTTAAGACTCTAACTCCATGCCTCCTGTGGACAGACGAATGGACAAGAGGTACGCTCTTTCAGGCTCAGACACGGAGTTCCTTTCTCAGCAATGCAGCCATGTTGGGGTAGTGCAGGCTGCTGCCTGTGATAAGGCAAATATCCCCTTGGCATCACACCCCCCAGACAAGGACTCCAGGAGGATTGATGCCATGGCAAAGAAACAGTACATGGCAGCATCTTTGGGACTCAGGCAGGCTAACTATATGGCCTACACAGCTAGATACCAGAAGTCCAGATGGGACACTGCTGGCTCTGGCTAAACAGGCCCCTGACTAGCTTGCCAAGGAGCTGGAGCAGGTGGCTGCAGTTGGGATTGAGGCATCCAAGGTGCAGTTTCATTCTGCTGTGGACTCCAGTGATGTTTCATCAAGAGTCATGGCTACATCTGTGGCTCTTCGGAGGATGGCTTGGCTCAGATGTGCTAGCCTATCACAGGATACCCAGGCTAAGGCCATGGATTTCCCTGTTATTGGTAATTCTCTGTTTGGGGAGCAGACAGAGAACTACATGACAAAGATGGACAAGTACGGGACCACCTACAGGAGTGCTCAGGCCAAAGAAAGGCAAGCCACTCCTCAAAGCCTGCAGTCCAGGGGCGGGCCTTTCCAAAGGCCTTTTTACCAGGCCCAGGCCTCCTCCTCTTATGCTCAGAGGGGGTTCTTCAGAGGGAGAGGCAGATGGGGAATGAGCAGGCCTGCATCCACCCCTCAGCCTAAAGCCCCTGCCAAGCAGACATTCTGATGGGTCTGCCCGGGCCGATTCTCCAATACCTCTATGGGACAGGCTGGCTTACTTTGTCCAGGACTGGAAGTCTCTGACATCAGACAAGTGGGTTCTGGAAGCAGTAAGCCAGGGACTGGTTCTCAGCTTCAAAAAATTTCCCAAGATGAGAACCAGATCCTTTCCACCTGCAAATCCATCAGAGACCCTTGCCTTAGAGGCAGAGGTTTCTTCCCTCCTGGCTCTCAGAGCCATAGAGAGGGTTCCTATCCTACACGAGGACAAAGGATTGTACTCCAGGTACTTCCTAACCCCCAAAAAGACAGGAGAATGGCGGCCCATCCTGGACCTAAGATATCTGAACAAACACCTTTTAAAACCAAAGTTCAAAATGGTGACTCTGGGAATAATCCTTCCCTCTCTAAGGCCAGGGGACTGGCTAGCCTCCCTGGACCTCAGAGATGCCTATTTTCACATTCCCATCAGGTGCTCCCACAGAAAGTACCTCAGGTTTGAGTTTCCCTCAGGCCACTTTCAATCCAGAGCAATGTCCTTTGGCCTAACATCAGCCCCAAGGGTTTTCACAAAGTGCCTGGCAGTAGTGGTTGCTTTCCTAAGGAGAAAAAATATCTCCTTCTTTCCATATTTGGATGACTGGCTCATAGTGGGTCAGTCTCCAGACCAAGTCAAGTCACATTTGCAAATAACTCAGCAAGTGCTGACTTCCCTTAGGATTCCTCCTCAACCTTCCAAAGTCAGTTCTCGAGCTAGTACAGCTCCTCACCTTCATAGGGGCGGAGCTGGATACAGTAAGGGCAAGATCCTTCCTTCCCCTGGACAGGGCAGGGACCCTGATGGAACTGGCCTCTTCATTCACCCTACAGGTGTCTCGACCAGCAAGGCATTTCCTTCAGCTTCTGGGCCACATGGCAGCCTCAACAGCAGTGGTCCAGGGAACAAGATTCCAAATGAGGGACATTCAGTTCCACTTAAGAGCCTTCTGGTCCCAAAGAAAGGATTCCCTTACCAAACTAGTCCCAGTGACTCGAACCCTGATCCAGGCTTTGCAGTGGTGGCAGGATCAGGACAATTTGAGACAAGGAGTTCCTTTTGTCACTCAGTCTCATTCAGTGATACTCACCACAGATGCCTCCCTGCTGGGCTGGGGAAGCCCACCTGGGAGATCTTACCAGCCAAGGGCTGTGGTCACCTCAAGAATCTCTGCTTCACATCAGTCTCTTGGAACTCAGGGCAGTGTTTCTGGCATTGCAAGCCTTTTCCAAATCTGTACAGAACAAGGTGGTCCAGATCAGAACAGACACCACCACCACCACCATGTGGTACATCAACAAGCAAGGAGGCACTCGGTCTACGGCATTGTGCACAGAAGCAATAAACTTGTGGTCCCTGGCCTATTCCCTGCAGACCCCTCTGATAGCAGTTCCCCTCCCAGGGAAGGACAATGTCCTAGCAGATGCTCTCAGCAGAATATCCCAGGGCCATCACGAATGGACCCTAGATCCCCTAGTTTTGAAAGTGATTTTCTCGAGATGGGGCACTCCACAGATAGATCTTTTTGCAGCCCCAGACAATCACCAACTTCCTCTCTTTTGTTTCACACCCCCAGTCTTGGGCTCAGTCCTCCTGGATGCTCATCCTGAATTGAGAAGGGAAATTTCTGTATGCTTTTCCCTTCCCTCTCCTGTTCAAGGTGTTAATGAAGATAAGGTCACAACCATGCAAAGTGATCCTGAATTTTCCAGACTGGGCCAGACAGCCCTGGTACCCCCTGTTGCTGTCCTTAACAGTCCACCTTCCCCTGTCTCTTCCCAGGAATCACAACCTATTGACATCCTCTCGGGAGGATTTGGTACCCGAACCTCAGGTCACCCAATCTCAAGGCATGGCTCTTGAAGAGTTAGTTTGCTGATCTGCATCTTTCCCAAGGGGTTCTGGATATCCGTAAGGCTTCTCGAAAGCCTTCCAGTAGAAAGACTTACAATTCCAAATGGAAAAGGTTCACTATTTGGTGTTCTAATAAGAATATTTCTCCAGAATCTGCTGGGTTGCCTACGGTTCTGGACTATATGGTCCATCTCAATGGCCTAGGCCTTAGGCCAGCTACACTTAAAGTGCTTTTGGCAGCTGTTTCTGCCTTCCTGTCAGTAGGCAAGCCTCTCCTCTGTCAGCCCATCCTGTGTTTTGTAAGTTCTTCAAGGGATTACTGCACCAGTCCCCTTTTTAAGGACCCTGCTCCTGCTTGGGACCTTAATGTTTGCATTGCTCAGCTTATGCAACCACCCTTTGAGCCTTTGTCCTCTGCAGAGCTTAAGTACTTGACTTGGAAAACTGTGTTTTTGGTAGCCATTACCTCTGCCAGGCGTATCAGTGAATTCCAAGCCCTGTCAGTGGAACCTGATTTCATCTCTTTCCATAGAGATAAAGTGGTCCTAAGAACTAACTGGAAGTTTTTACCTAAGGTGGTTTCACATTTCCACCTTAACCAGTCTGTGTCTGTCCCTGTTTTCTTCACTGACCATTCCTTCTCTGGAGAGAGGAGGCTGCACAGCTTGGATGTTAAAAGGGCCCTCAGCTACTACATAGAACGCACCAAGGGTCACAGGTTTGAGTCCCTCCAATTGTTCCTCACATATGGAGAGGTTGGTAAGGGCAAACCTGCCACTAATAGATCTATTGCCAGGTGGATTGTTTCTTGTATACAATTCTGCTATGAAAAACTGGGTAGAACTCCACCCTCAGGCCTGAGGGCTCACTCTACTAGAGGTACAGCTGCTTCCCTGGCTGCTGCCAGGGATATTCCTATCTTAGAAATTTGTCAAGCAGCCACCTGGAAAACAGTCCATACATTCACCAAGCATTACTCTCTGGATATCCAGGCTAGGATTGATGCTCGGTTTGGCACAGCAGTACTTCAGAGCCTTTTTCCAAAGTAGGTTCTGTCCCTCCTCCATGGAGGTACTGCTTGGTAGTCTGCAGATTGTCAGAATACAGCAAGACTTCATGTTGTTTGAAGAAAAAATTACTCACCTTAGTAATGTTATTTCTTCTAATGGAGTCTTGCTGTATTCTGACCTCCCCCCGCCTTCCCTCTCAGAACCTGTTTTTTGGGATGTGGGTGGGCAGGAGCAGTTTTGGCACCCTAGGGGTGTCCCTTTTTCACCCTCCTTTATTTTGGGTGAGTGATGTGTTTTGGGTTGTGTTTTGTTTTTTGGTTTTTTTGACTTGTCTTTGCTTTGAAACCAAAAAACCCCTTTTATATAAATTTAGTTGCCAGTTGACTAGTGTGAGTTTTACAGTTTCCACACAGAACTTCTATTGAGTATTGCTCGTAAAGATCTGACGGTTGGTGTTTAAACAACAGCAGACAGGGGCTTCAACCGAGCTCGTGGTGAACATTCCATGCTGGCCATGGAAAGTTTAACTCTTTGTTCTCTGGGGCAGTTGAAAGGCAGGACCTAACTGCAATAGTCAGAATACAGCAAGACTCCATTAGAAGAAACAGCATTACTAAGGTGAATAATTTTTTCTTCTTATCCACACTTCTTGGCATGTCCTTATCTTGCCAGTAGGTCTAAAAGCTGGCTCCTCCCACCCACCCGGGTTGTATTTCAGGTTCCCTCCTTATCGCTCCCGCCTTGAGTAGGCCCTAGCTCTTAAATCTTAGGATTATTTACCTAAGCTAAAACGCCTTAAGTTTCTCCTCATTGTTTCATGATCGTGACCACGATGGAGGACACGTCTTTGCCCAGGTTCTGCCAGTGCCCCTGTGGGCAGAAGATGTCTTGCACCGACCCGCATGCCACGTGCTTCTGCTGCCTGGACCACGATCATGATATCCAGGCCTGCGACTTTTTTCGCTCATTCCAGCTGAACGTGTTGGATGATTGCCTCTCTCACATGCTTACAACTCTGACAACCAGAAAAACTGAACTTACTGGTCAAATCTAAAGAGGCCTGTTGGCGGTCTCCGTGGCTGCAGGTTCTGCTGAGCAACTTGAACAAATGACTGCTTTCAAGGAGGAGGAGGCTCGGGCTGCCAATCAGTCCTCTTCAGCATCGGTCTTAGTGGCATTCATACTGGGCTCTACCTTTACAGTCTCCTTCAAGGAGTTGTGCCAGTCTCTCCCTACTAAGGAGGGAGGGCCCGACGGCTTTGCACAGCTCCCATTCCCATAAAAAAACAATCCAAGGAGTTGTGAGATAAGTCTCGTCGACAGCGTTCTTTGGATCAAGAGAGACCTCGGTCTCAGGAATCTCCTGTTTTGGCTAAGATGTGGGATTACGACCCGGTCGAAATTATCATCATCTCCATCAACCGGTTGTCACTGGATGAGGCCGACAATTCTGTGTTCAGGACTCCGGTCCTGACTGGACCTACCGATGTGGAAACCCAGCTTGCTAGGAACCTCCTCACGGTCCCCGACCCTGACCTAGAGGAGCCGCGGGTTTCCCCACGGTCACTGACCCAGGCCTGGAGGAGCCGCAGGTTTGCCCAGTTCCTTCTGAGCACCCCCATTGGTCCCCTCAATGGTCGAGGTCTCAGTCAGTCGAGGAGAACTCACAGATGCTAATCTTCCCTTGTCAGTCTTCACCATTCATTACTGTTGGGTGTCACGCACCGCCCACGGGCGTTTTAGAGGAGTTCATGGGCCGATGGCACCACCCCTGGAGTGATGCACTGATGGGTGTGAGGGGGCGTTAGGCGCCGAGACTCCTCCTCCATCCCAGTTCTGTTTCTCCTGTCATCGAGGTTGCACCTGCTACGCGGAGCCGAAATAGATACTGCGTCATAGGCCTCTGTACTCAGTCCTTCATCCCGTTTCCCGTGCTCGACGTTGTCGATCGGTAAGACCGTTCTTATTCTATTTTAATCCGACAACGCTGAGATTTTTCTGTGTTTTTTCCTTAATTGTTTAGCATCATGTCTGGTTCGGGGGCAGAACGTAAATCTAAGGCGGCCCGTGCCCCTGTGGCCGACAGTTTTCCATCACGGACCATCATGATGTTTGTCTCCGGTGCCTGGGACCCTACCATGATATGGATCATTGTGATGCCCACTTCTCCATGGATTGCCATGTTTTGGAAGTCCACGCGTTTCGAATCAGATGAGTTCCACCGACTTTTGGAGGACGACGTCGCCTAAGGGCTTCCCAGGTCAGATCGCTCAACCTTTCCTCTGGGTCCACTCCCGGGTCTATACGGCCAAGCGAGGAGGAAGCCGCCTCCACTTCCAGCATTGCCGAGGAGGAGGTTTCTTCTTCGTGCAGGAGTACGTGGTGTGATCCCTCCCAACACAGCACTGTACTGCAGTCACCTCAGTGGAGGTGCAGGCTCCCCAGTGTCGCAGAGTAAACAGGAAGCTCACGGCACTGGTGACTCAGGCGAATGCCGTCAGTGGTGCCGTCCTGGGTCTCTAATACCCGTTTGTGGGGGCTCGGGTGGTGCCGCCAGCGGTGTCGTTCTGGGTCGTGGTGCCGGGGACTCGGTGCTGCACTGGGCCTCATCACCGTTCGCGGCGCCGGGGACTTGGGTGTCGTCATTGGCAGGGCCGCGCTTGGCCCTGGCGCCGTTTGCGTGCACTGTGGACTTGGGTGGTGCCGTCGGCGGTGTCGCGCTGGACCTCTGTGCCGCTCGTGGTGTCGGGACTCGGACGGCCAATGCCAAGGCTATGCCCGGAACCTGGCGGCACCAGGGGTGCGGATGACTCTGCAGACCTGGTTGTTGTCTCGGCCTACGGTGGTACCAGGCCTGGTGCCATCTCGGGGCTGGTTCCTGCGGCCGTTGAGATGGAGTCTTCCCTTCTGGACCCCTACTCGGAGGGAGACGATTCAGGTGAGGGCCCATACCAGCAGCTAGAGTCTTCTGGCTCTGAACGTCCTGTAGGCCGCAGGGCTAAACGGTCCAGTGTTCCTCTGCCGGACTCCCCGGAGTTGGTTAGCCCGGATCATTCCATGGTTAGAGGTTTTCTGGAGTCTTCTGTGGTGGACCCCTTCTGATGTTCTGCAGAGGATACCCTCTTGCAGGTCCCAAGCAGCTGCCGTTCCTGGTGCTGCTCGGGTCCTTCAGCAGAGGGAGGAGGTCTCTGCCTCAGCGAGTGCCCTTCGGGGTCTTGCTCAGCAGGGACCTCCGCCACTGGTTACGAGGAAGAGGGCTGCTTCACAGTCTGAAGGATTGAGGAGTAGGGGTCAGGAGCAGTGACGAGCCCCCACTGCCCTGCGGGGTGTGGGGAGGAGTTGTAGTACTGATCCTTGCCTTTCTTTTAAGGTCTCTAAAGCGCCTTCTGGTGGCGGTTCTGTGGGTTGCCCTTCTGGACTCATGCAATCCCAGGCGTGTCACGGGGTGATTCCCCTTCAGGGCTCTTTCCGGAGTTCTCTTACCCTTTCTACTACGCAACCCAGCATGATCTCAGGGTCCCCAGTCTTGAAGGCGTCGCTGCCTGGATCTCAGAGCGCTGGCAGAGGTCAGGCACGTGGTATTAGGTGCCCTTCGCCCATCCCTCTGCAACCACCTCCCTCTCTCCCAGGCCATGTGGGGCCTACCGGGCCATTATCTTGGGAGACATTGAGCTACTGCTGCGGCCTTCCCGTCCTATGTCAGGGCCATGGACGAACAGGTCTTCCGCCTGTCCTGCCGGCCGCAGGAGTCTTCTGGGCATTTGAGCTCCACTTCCTCCTCAACTGAGGAATAGTAACCTTCTGTACACCTTTCTTATAACGCTGATTTCACTGACTATCAGCGTTTCCTTTCGAGGATGGCATCAGAGCTTCGTATTTCCTACATCCTTAGGGACAGTACCGAGCGGCAGACGCATGCTTTCCTTACTGAATTCAGCGGCCACCATTTGGTGGTGTCTTCCTGGCCGATTGCCTTCCAAGAAGCGTCTATCCGCACCTGGCAGTCTCCAGTAACTCCTTCCCTATCCCCGGGAGACTGCAGTAGACGGTATTGTGCCCCCCAGCAGTCTCTAGGTTCTCTGCCTCACCCTCCTTCGGGTTTGACATCCCTGGATACTCCTTCCAGGCCTCGATGCCTGGTGCACGACAGGCCTCCGGATTCAGATTCTGCTGAATTCGACTGGTGTGGACGAAGAGTCTTCTCTTCTGGTCGTGCATTGTTATGCATTTCTTCTCATCAAGCTCACCACGCTGCTTACAACAGGCATCTGTGGTCAATGCTGGCTCAGGTCTTAGCCCTACTTCCTGACTCAGAGCAGTCTAGACAAGCCATTGCCCTCTCTGCACAGGGTCTGGAGCTTGCAAGGCACCAAGCTAGGGCATCTTACGATGCCAACGAGGTGGTGTCCAGACGAGTGGGGACCGTGATCTGCATTAGGCAGTTGGCATGGCTTTGTCTCTCCTGACTGTAACCCATGGCATGGCGTAGGGTGACTGGCTCTGCCTTCTGGGGGCCTGCCTTTTTTCCCGCAGGGCGAGGAGGCGTCTTGTGGGGTAACCCCCCTCCCACAGCCCCTCGTGGGTGCCTCCTCCTCCTCACCCACCTTAGACTTCCTAGTCTATTGGTTAGGGTCTTCCCCTCACTACTTTTCACCAGTAGGAGGTTGAGGGATCTGTTCCCTCAGGGTTTACTCATACCCCCCTCTTGGGGGGCTTGGTACTCACCAACAGTAATGAATGGGAAGATTGACAAGGAAGATATGAAAATTACGTATCTACCGTAATTCTTTATCTTCTCTTGTATCTTCACCGTTCATTACTGAATCCCGCCCACTGTCCCCTCAAGGGCCTCCTTCTTCGGCATCTCCCCCTCCCTGCTCATTCCTCCCCCTTTTCCCTTGGCTGTTAAGCCAAAATAAAAAATCTTGCTTTCTAACCCCAGTAGTGCTCAGAATATTCATAACTTTGTGCAGTCAGCCTGGTGGGTTGGACAGCCCGGAGAGATGGAACACATGCAAATGATGGAATTCTTTGCACGTGAGCATCTTTCAAATACTGCCTCTACCAACTGTAGTGTTCTAAGCCCTTCAGATTTTTCTCTCCGCCTGAAAGTCTGATCGCTCGGAGTCTCTGTCACCCTCTTTCGCGTGAAGAAATAGAAAAAATCACCAAAACCGTAAGTATAGTTCGTTTCTTTTACTGCCTCTACTAATTGTTTGTTAGTTTATATCTAATTTATTAATTAAATAGTTGTTTTTCTCAGTTCCTCACGGTTCGGCATAACCGTGAGGGATCTGAGTTAGTTTAATTTTTTTTCGGTTCTCTGACTAAAGAACCTATTCATTATCGCTAATTTTTAGTCCTTAAAAACTTTAGTTGTAACCCACTTTTTTATCCGTTACAGAACCGCTGAACCGGTTCACATTTCGTTCTCCTCTCTCGGTTCCCTATCAGTTCCGGAACTGACCAAAAAAAAAAAAACCCTTTTTAAGCTGTTTAAATAACCGCAGCAGCATTTAGCGGTTGGGGTTTTTCAATTTGTCTTTCACCATGACTGAGAAACCTAAGAAGAGAACCGGGGAGCCCGGTTTTAAAAACTGTTTAAAGTGTGGAGATGTGTTTGCCAAGGCAGACAAGCACACTTTATATGTAGCTTGTCTGGGTTTTGAACATTTGGACCAGGAATGTGAGATATGTAAAACATTCCCAGAAAAAAATGTTGAAAAGCGTCTTGAAAGGCTTAATAAAAAGTTTCCTAGGGGTCCCTCAGGCTCTGACCAGCTGACATCCCAGTCTGGTGTGGTTGAATTGACAAGTGCTTCTACCCCTGCCCCTGATACGGGCAAAAAGAGGGAAAGAACTGGCTGACTCTCCGGTTCCCTTAAAGAAATTAAAGAAGTTCAAGCATGCAGAACCCTGTCCTGCTAAACCAGGGACTTCTGCGCAGCAGCCTGTAATGCCTTCAGCTCAGGAGATAGCTCAGGCGTTTAAAATTATTCAGGC
This sequence comes from Neoceratodus forsteri, assembly GCA_016271365.2. Taxonomy (NCBI): domain Eukaryota; kingdom Metazoa; phylum Chordata; order Ceratodontiformes; family Ceratodontidae; genus Neoceratodus; species Neoceratodus forsteri. The sequence goes on from CM057456.1 coordinate 1,732,661,482, forward strand.
TCTGCAGGGCATCATCTCTCAGCCTCCTGCCCCTTCCCAGGGTCCCCAGGTTGCTGCTACTGTATTGCCCCTGCTCCGGAGCAACACTATTTCGAAGTGGATGAGGAGCCTTATGAGGAGGACGAACCTGTCCCCCCCCCAGAGGTGTCCCCTGAGCAGGAATTTGGCTCGCCTCCCAGTGTCTGAGGATTTTTCCTCCCATTTTTCTTTTGTAAGGAAAATGGCAGATGCTCTGGATATTGCCACAACAGAACAAGTGGAAGATGAGGAGGAGATTGAGTACCTTAATATGATGGGTTTAACACCCACAAAGGCCCTCCTCCTCCCAGTATATACATTTTTCAAGAAGGATGCTATGAAGCTCGGGCAGACCCCAAATTCTATTCCTCCATTTGAGAAGCGAATAGATAAAAAATACCAGCTGGACAGGGAGGGAGCTGACTTCCTCTTCTCCCATCCTGATCATCAAGGGGTAATACAGCAGGCTACCTGTGATAAAGCTAAGTCCCTCTGTCCTCACACCCACCGGACAAGGAATCCAGAAAATTGGACAGTATGGCCAAAAAGGGCTATTTGTCAGCCTCATTGGCCATGAGACAGGCCACTTTTCAAGCTTATGCTGCCCAGTATCAGAAATCCCTGTGGCAGTCGATACTGGCAATGTCCATGAAGGCCACCTCACCTTTGTCACATGACCTGGCTGAAACTGCCAGGTTTGGGCTAGAGGCGGCCAAGTACCAATTCCAAATGGCTGCTGATCTAAATGACACTGCAGCCAGATGGATGGCTAATACAGTGGCTCAGAGGAGGTTTGCTTGGCTTAGGGCTACAAACCTCACCTAGAGGATACCCAGTCATATCCCTCATTTCCCATTAGAGGGAAATGCGCTCTTTGGGGAGTCCACAGTGGCCTATATGAAAAAGGTGGATGAATATAAGGCTACTTACAGAAGTAACTCTGCTGGAGACAGAGCTTCTTCATCCACCAGGCCCTATGGAAGGGGGGGCTAGGGGTCGTTCTTTCTTGTCAAGACCCTTTTTCCAGTCGGTAGCCATGCCCCAATACCAGCAGTACCCCCCACAGAGCTACTCAAGGGCCAGGGGTAGAAGGGGCTGTAGGTGAGGGGCTCAGGCACAATATCAACCCCAGCCTAAACAGAACCCCTGAGATGGAGGCTGCCTTCTCCCTACCTGTTGGAGGCAGACTGTCCCATTTCCTCCCCCTCTGGTCAACCATCACCACAGACAAGTGGGTGTTGGAGGTAGTGGGCAAAGGTCTATCTCTGGACTTCAAATTTCTTCCTCGAAAAAAACCCAGGGTTTCCACCTCCCCACCCCTAGCACAAATTTCGTTGCTAGAGGCAGAGGTTCAGAAGTTGCTTCAGCTGTTGTGGCAAAGTAGAACTAGTCCCTGCAACCCTGAGAGGAATTTTACTCCAGATACTTCCTAACAACAAAGAAAAATTGGGGAGTAGAGGCCAATTTTGGATCTCAGAGCTTTAAACAAGCACCTGAAAAAGCCAAAGTTCAAGATGGTAACTTTGGCTCGGATTCTGCCAACAATCCAAAAAGGGGACTGGCTGGCATGTCTGGACTTACAGGACGCTTATTTCCATATCCCCATAAAAGAATCTTTCAGGAAATTTCTCAGATTCAAACTCCCATCAGGTCATTATCAGTTTGCAACCCTACCCTTCGGCCTTTCCTCGGCACCAAGGGTGTTTACAAAATGCCTAGCAGCTGTGGTGGCATTTCTTCGAAGACAGGGAGTGACTGTTTTCCCATACCTGGACGACTGGCTGGTGGTGGGCAAATCACCAGAACAAGTCACAACCTCTCTAAAGCTCACACAGGATCTTTCGGAGTCCTTGGGTTTCATAGTAAACCAGAAAAAAATATGTATTCACCCCTACACAGACTTTACAGTTCATAGGGGCAGAGATCTGTACTCTACAGGCCAGGGCCTTTTTACCACTAGACGGGGTGCAAAGCCTTCAGGCCATAGCAAACTATTTCAAGTTACACGGTCAGAAAACATCCAGGCAATTCCTGCAGCTCTTGTGTCATATGGCTGCATCCACGGGCACAGTGCAGGGTTCCAGGTTTCACATGAGAGACATCCAGTTTCACCTCAGGAATCATTATTAGAGTCAGAAAAAAGATCCCTTTTCAAAACTTATTCCAGTGACAAGGCCTCTGTTACAAGCCCTCTTGTGGTGGAAAAAGGAATCCAACCTAAAGCAGGGAGTCCCCTTCCAGAAAGAGGATCCTTCACTAGTCCTCACAACAGATGCATCCCTTCTGGGTTGGAGTGCCTATCTGGGGGAGCACACAACTCAGGGTACCTGGTCAGAGGCAGAGTCCCTCCAGCATATAAATTTGCTGGAAGTCAGAGCAGTGCGGCTGGCACTAACAGTTTTCTCTACACTGGTAATGGGCAGGGTGGTACAGGTCAGAACAGACAATACCACCACTATGTATTACATAAACAAGCAGGTGGCACCAGATCAGGTCCCCATGCACAGAAGCCATGAAAATTTGGACTCTGGCATATTCTCTAAAGGTGTCCTGCAAGCCATCCATTTGCCAGGAAAGGACAATATCTTGGCAGACACACTGAGTCGGATCAATCAGTCCCATCACGAATGGACACTGAACAAGCAGGTGGTGCGGGTAATTTTCAGCAGGTGGGGTGTTCCAGAGATAGACTTGTTCGCATCCCACCAGAACCCCAGTTGCCTCAGTATTGTTGCAAGCCACCAGCCCAGGGCACAATCCCTCTGGACGCCCTGGTACTGGATTGGTCAGGCAAGTTTCTCTATGCCTTTTCCCCCCTTTCCTCTGGTCTTCAGGGTACTGCTGAAGCTCAGATCCCTCTCAGCTTCTCTGATCTTGATAGCTCCAGACTGGCCCAGGCAGCCATGGTACTTTCTTCTGCTCTCCATGTCAGTGAGCAAGCCAATAAGCTTGCCTCTCAGACACAATCTTCTGACCTCCAATCAGGGAACTTTGCTGTTCCCAAATCTCAAGTCCCTCTACCTCAAGGCATGGCTCTTGAGGAGTTAGAATATGCAGACTTAAACCTTTCTGAAGCTGTATTAAACATCTTGAAAGGTTATAGGAAGCCTGCCACTAAGAAAACTTATTCTACTAAGTGGAAAAGATTCTCTTTCTGGTGCTCTGGTAGAAACTTTGCCCCAAATGATGCAGGGGTCTCAGTGGTATTGGATTATCTGACTCACTTACATTCACAAGGTCTACAACCCAGCTCTTTAAGACTTCACCTTGCAGCAGTATCTGCGTACCTTTCTGCTAGGACAAAGGTGTCAGTAGCATCAGATCCCATTTTCAAAAGATTTTTTAAAGGCCTGATGCATTTGCACCCTCCTCACAGGGCACCAGTGCCCACTTGGGATCTTAATATATGTATAGCCGGATTGATGCAGGCTTCTTTTGAGCCCATGGCTACAGCCCATTTAAAGTATGTTACCTGGAAAACAGTTTTCCTAGTAGCAATTACCTCAGCAAGAAGAATCAGTGAGCTTCAGGCTCTCTGTGTTGAGCAGGACTACATTTCCTTCCACAGGGATAAGGTAGTCCTCGGAACAAACAGACAGTTCCTTCCCAAGGTTGTTTCAGATTTCCATCTGAACCAATCAATCACATTGCCTGTCTTCTTCACAGACCATACAAGCTCTGGTGAAAGAAGGCTCCACCGTCTGGATGTGAAAAGAGCTCTCAGCTACTACATGACAGCTACTAATGGCCATAGGCAAGACAAGAAACAACTTTTCATTACATATGGGAATGTCGGAATGGGCAGACCAGCCTCAAAAAGATCAATTTCTCGGTGGATTGTGCAGTGTATTCAATTCTGCTACATTAAAGCAGGTAGGGGTCCCCAGCCGGGCTGAGGGCTCACTCAACAAGAGGAACAGCTGCCACTTTTGCAGCTGCTAGGGAGGTGCCATTATTGGACATTTGTAAAGCAGCTACTTGGAAATCAGTGCACACCTTTACAAAGCATTATAACTTGGATGTTTTGTCCAGAAGTGATGCCAGGTTTGGCACAGCAGTCCTGCAAAGTCTGTTTCCAAAATAGAGTTCTGTGCCCACCTCCAGGGGGTACTGCTTGGTAGTCTGCACAAAGTTATGAATATTCAAACAACATGAAGTCTTTCTATATTATGACAATTGCAGTTTGTCCCACCATTAGAACTGCTCCGGAGGTGAAAGAGTTAACTCCCATTCTAAGAATGGAACTTAGAGCACGAGCTCGGTTAGAGAAGCTCTGTCTGGGTTATTTCAAACCCAAACTGTCAGATTCTTTACTCCGCCTTACTGAACAGTCGCCCGAGATTTCTCCTACTGCTCGGTTCATTTCGGTTTAAATAGTGTTTTCTGGTTCAAATCAACCGAGAATATTATTATTTTAACCGCAAAACCGATCGGTTCAAGCTCTGTCTGTGGTATCGTAGTAATTTCAGTTTAATTTCTGTGTGGACTTGTAATGTTATCGGTTCGGTTTTGAACCGATCAGCTTGCTTTAAAACTTGAAGTTACAAAAATTAGAGGTTTTAGAGTGCGGTTCCTGTTCTTATCGGTTCTAAAAAATCAGAATTCATTACGGTTTTTCCAGACCGTGACACGGTTAGGAACCGATATGGTGTCTTGCCTGGCACTGCCGCGTAAAGGGCAAGTTTTTGGTTAGGTTGGCATTATGTCTGAGAAACCCAAAAGAAAACCGGCCCACTGTGTTTCAACACTGTGATGCTTGTGGGGAAGTCTTTGCCAAGGCTGACCCACACACCACATGTGTATATTGTCTGGGGTTTGACCACCTCAATTCAGACTGCCAGATTTATAAAAATTTCCTGCAGCCACCCTGGATAAGAGAGTTGGTAGGCTCAGGGAACGAGAGGCCAAAAATTCCGCTGACCCGGATGGCCAGCCCGGTTCGGTTGGGAGTGCCCTCTGACCAGGGCGAGACTTCCTCGGGCAAACCCAAAGCTGGCTCGGATGAGCCAGTTCCAGTAAAGAAAACAAGAAAATCAGCAGGTGTGGAGCCCAAAATTCCTTCTCCAACTGCTGCAGAGATTGCAAGAGCTATTCAGATTATCCAGTCACTTTCTCCGGTTCTGTCCGAACCGCCACTGTCTGGTAAAAGGTCGGTTCGGTCGGTTCCACCGGTTCAGGAATATGATGTTGAGGAATTTTATGAACCAGAGGAGGGGGAGGATGATTATGAACAGTATGAATGTGACTTGGAGGGTCTGGGTGTGCCCATTGAACCGGACATCTCCCCAGGCAGACCTTTAGAATCTCCCCCTATGCTTTCTGAGTCCCCCTCTCACTTTGTTTTACAAAAAAGTTGCTGAAACCCTCCAGCTCCCATTGGAGGAAGCTGTGGATGAGCAAGAGGAACCTGATTTTGTAGAAATGATGGATGTACCAGAGTCTAGGAGATTATCTATTCCTTTGCATAAATCATTTAGGAAACAAACAATAAAAATTTTAAAAACTCCTAATTCTGTGCCTCCTGTGGAGAAAAAGATGGACAGGAGGTACACACTGTCAGGTCCTGACACAGAATTCCTTTCACAGCAATGCAGTCATGTTGGAGTGGTTCAGGCTGCAGCCTGTGAAAAAGCTAATATTCCCCTGGCTTCACAGCCTCCTGACAAGGATTTCAGGAAGATTGATGCCATGGCTAAAAAACAATACATGGCAACGTCCTTGGGACTCAGGCAAGCAAATTACATGGCTTATGTAGCAAGGTATCAAAAATCTAGATGGGACACTGTCATGGCTTTGGCCAAACAGGCTTCTGGCCAGCTTGCTAATGAGCTGGAACAGGTGGCTGCTGATGGCATTGAGGCATCCAAGGTGCAGTTTCATGCTACTGTGGATTTCAATGATGTATCCTCTAGAGTCATGGCTACGCCTGTAGTTTTCGTGAGGTTGGCCTGGCTCAGGTGTATTAGCTTGTCACAGGATACCCAGACTAAGGCTATGGATTTTCCGGTAGGGAAATTCTCTGTTTGGGGAGCAGACAGAGAATTGTATGAAGAAAATGGATGAATATAGGACTACCTATAAGAGTGCTCAAGCTAAGGAGCTGCAAGCCACCTCAGAGGCAGACCCCTGGGGTAGGGGTAGGCCTTTCACAGGCCTTTACTAAACCCAGGCCCTCTGCTTATGCTCAGAGGGGCTTCTTCAGAGGCAGAGGCAGACGGGTGTGGCAGGCCTGCTCCCACCTCTCAGCCTAAAGCACCTGCCAAACAGACACCCTGATGGGGTGCCCAGGCCGATTCTCCTTACCCGTAGGGGGCAGGTTGGCTTACTCATTCAGAACTGGGTGTCTCTAACTTCAGACAAGTGGGTCCTGGAAGTAGTAAGCCAGGGTCTGGTTCTCAGCTGCAAAAAGTTCCCAAAGATGAGAATCAGATCTTTCCCACCTGCAAACTCTTCAGAGACCTTTACTCTAGAAACAGAAGTCTCAACCCTCCTGGCTCTCAGAGCTGTAGGAAGGGTTTCTCCCCTACACCAGGGCAAGGGTCTGTACTCCAGATATTTCCTTACCCCAAAAAAGACAGGAGAATGGCTGCCCATTTTAGACCTCAGATATCTGAACAAACACCTTTTGAAACCAAAGTTCAGAATGGTAACTCTGGCAATGATTTTATCCTCTCTAAGGCCAGGGGACTGGCTAGCCTCCCTGGACCTCAAGGATGCCTATTTTCACGTCCTAATCAGAAGCTCCCACCGAAAGTACCTCAGATTCGAACTGCCCTCAGGTCACTACCATTTCAGAGTAATGCCCTTCGGCCTCACCTCTGCCCCAAGGGTATTCACAAAATGTCTGGCAGTAGCAGTTGCTCATTTAAGGAGGCAAATGATTGTTGTCTTTCCCTATCTGGACGACTGGCTCATTGTAGGCCAGTCCCCAGAACAGGTAAAATCTCACCTGCAAGTTACCCAGCAGCTGCTCACCTCCCTGGGCTTCTTGCTAAATCTTCCAAAGTCAGTTCTGGAACCAGTTCAGGTGCTCACCTTCATAGGTGCAGAATTGGACACAAGCAGGCCAGAGCCTTCCCCCTTAGAGAGGGTAAGGAACTTGTGGCTCTGGCCTCCTTCACTCTGCAGGTCTCGACCAGCAAGACACTTTTGCAGCCCCTGGGGCACATGGCTGCGTCCATAGCCGTAGTGCAAGGAGCAAGATTTCAGATGAGGGACATTCAGTTTCACTTGAGAGCCTTGGTCTCAGAAAAGAGACCCCTTTCCAAGTTGGTCCCAGTGACCAACCCTGATCCAGGCCCTCCAGTGGTGGCAGGATCAGAGCAATTTAAGACTGGGGTCCCTTCATTCCTCTGTCTCACTCCTTGACCCTCACTACAGATGCTTCCTCCTGGGGTGGAGCCCACATGGGCGACCTCTCCACTCAGGGAGTGTGGTCCCCAGGAATCTCTGTTCCACATCAATTTGCTGGAACTCAGAGCTGTCTTTTAGCACTTCAGTGGTTTTCTGCGCTCGTTCAGAACAAAGTGGTACAAGTCAGAACAGACAACACCACAACAATGTGGTACATCAACCACGGGGGCACTCGGGTCTTCGGCCTTGTGCACCGAGGCAATGAAGTTGTGGTCTCTGGCCTATTCCCTGAACACTTCCTCATAGCAGTTCATCTTCCAGGAAAGGACAATGTCCTAGCAGATGCTCTCAGCAGGATTTCCCAGGGCCATCGAATGGTCTCTGGATCCTCAAGTACTGGGATAGTTTTGCCAGATGGGGCACCCCTCAGATAGATCTTTTGCAGCCCCAGACAATCACCAACTTCCACTTTTCTGTTGCAGGCCCCCAGTGTTCGGCTCAGTCCCCTGGATGCCTTTCTCTAGATTGGGAAGGAAGTTTTTGTGCCTTCCCTTCCCTCCTATTCAAGGTGCTAGTCAAATCAGATCCCAGCCTTGCAGGGTGATTCTGATTGCCCCAGATTGGGGCCAGGCAGCCCTGGTACCCACTCCTTCTGTCCCTAACAGTCCATCTTCCCTGTGTCCCCAGGAATCACAACCTGTTAACCTGTGCCCAGGGAGAGTTTATATCCGAACCTCAAATTCCTCAACCTCAAGGCCTGGCTCTTGAGGAGTTAGAATTTGCTGACCTACACCTTTCTCAGGGTGTTCTTGAAATCCTAAAGGCTTCTAGGAAGCCTTCCACTAGGGCTACTTATAATTCTAAGTGGAAAAGGTTTTCCATTTGGTGTGCTGGGAAACATATTTCCCCGGAATCTGCTGATTTGCCCATTGTTTTGGACTGTATGGTCCATCTTAATTCTTTGGGCCTGAGACCAGCTACCCTGAAAGTACATTTGGCAGCTGTCTCTGCTTTTGTTTCAGCAGGAAAGCCCTCCTCCTTCCGCCCACCCTGTATTTTCCAAGTTTTTAGGGATTACTCATACTAATCCACCTTTTTAGGGATCCGCCCCTGCCTGGACCTTAATGTTTGCATTGCCCAGTTAATGCAACCCCCCTTTGAACCTCTGTCTTCTGCAGAGCTTAAGTACTTAACTTGGAAAACTGTTTTCCTAGTGGCTATCACTTCTGCCAGGCGCATAAGTGAGTTGCAAGCCTTGTCGGTAGAAACTGACTTTATTTCTTTCCACAGGGATAAGGTAGTCCTCAGGACTAACAGGAAGTTTTTGCCTAAGGTGGTTTCAGATTTCCATCTTAACCAATCTATCTCCCTTCCAGTGTTTTTCACTGAACATTCTTCCTCTGGTGAGAGGAGATTGCAAAGTTTAGATATTAAGAGGGCCCTAAGTTACTATATAGAACGTACCAAGGGTCACAGGTTCGAATCCCTCCAACTTTTTCTCACGGTGAGGTCGGAAGAGGGAGACCTGCCACTAAGAGATGAATTGCCAGGTGGATTGTCTCTTGTATCCAATTTTGTTATCAGAAACTGGGGAGAGGTTCCCCCCCCTGGCCTGAGGGCTCATTCTACCAGAAGTACAGCCGCGTCTCTAGCTGCTGCCAGAGACATCCCTATCTTAGAGATATGTCAAGCTGCTACCTGGAAAACAGTACACACTTTCACCAAGCATTACTCCCTGGATGTCCAGGCCAGGAGAGATGCTCGGTTTGGCACAGCTGTGCTTCAGAGCCTTTTCCCCAAGTAGGTTCTGTCCCTCCTCCATGGAGGTACTGCTGTGTAGTCTGCAATTGTCATAATATAGCAAGACTTCATGTTGTTTGAAGAAAAAATTACTCACCTTAGTAATGTTGTTTCTTCTAATGGAGTCTTGCTATATTATGACCTCCCCCCAAGCCTGCCCCTCTCAGAACTTCTACTTGGGTATAGGGTGGGCAGCCTAGTGTGGGCACTAGTTATGCCCATTATTTGTTTTCCACCCCTTCTTGGGGTTTTTTGGGGTGTGGTGTTTTTATTTTATATTATATTATTACTTGGTCCCCTGACTTGAGTCTTTGTGTTGGGACCAGCAATAGGTGTTAATATTTAGGTAGCCAGTTGGCTAGTGTAGGTTACAGCTTCACACAGACCTTAGTGAGTTTTTGCTCGTAAAGATCTGACAGTTTGGGTTTGAAATAACCCAGACAGAGCTTCTCTAACCGAGCTTATGCTCTAAGTTCCATTCTTAGAATGGGAGTTAACTCTTTCACCTCCGGAGCAGTTCTAATGGTGGGACAAACTGCAATTGTCATAATATAGCAAGACTCCATTAGAAGAAACAACATTACTAAGGTGAGTAATTTTTTCTTCTGAGCATTACTGGGGTTAGAAGAAAAAATTACTTACCATAGTAATCTTCTTTCTTCCCAGTGATGCTCAGATATTCATAACTCCCTCCCATTCTCCCCTTCCAGAACTTCAGCCTCTGCATTCCGCATGCTAGTGCCACATAGCCATACCCTTCTGGGTACACTTATCTGTGCTAAATAGGTTTTAACAGAGTTGTCTCTTTTAATAGTTTTTCTCACTGTCTGGTGAACACCATTATTACAGATATAGTCCCTCCCTTGAAGGTTTTTTGAAGTAAATTGTTTTATTAGGCTAATCCTAAAAAATGTTTTAAATGATTAGTTGTCAATTTTTTTCATATTGCCTGACTTCCAGGCTTCTTACAAATCTGAAGGGCTTAGAACACTACAGTTGGTAGAGGCAGTATTTGAAAGATGCTGACGTGCAAAGAATTCCATTATTTGCATGTGTTCCATCTCTCCGGGCAGTCCAACCCACCAGGCTGACTGCACAAAGTTATGAATATCTGAGCATCACTGGGAAGAAAGAAGATTACTATGGTAAGTAATTTTTTCTTTCTTCCGTTCTTCTGAACGGTTCCTCCCCTCTGGGAATAGGAGGAACGAACTGTAATTTTCTGTCCTGAGGGAACTCTTTCTGACTACCATAATAGGCATCTCTTGGCTCTCCTTAGCTATGTTTTTCAATTCACAGTTTAAGAGACGGTCCTTGAATGGCTCGACCTCTGTTTCCCAGACCCCTTCTGGCAGATTCTAATTCTTTAAGTCAGCCTCTACTGGTTTGGTGCTGTCCGGCACTTCAATTACCTTAAGTGGTATTCTAGGGACATGGATATGTTGTTCAATCCACACTTATTGGCAGGTTCCTTGCCGCTTTAAATCTTGCTGGAAGGTCTTCAATCTGGCTCCTCCTACCCACCCGGGTGGTAAAACTCTCGGCTCCGCCCCATGACGCCAGATCTTCCTTACCGCTTGGAAGCTCAGGTTCCCTCCTTAGCGCTCTGCGTTTTAGCCTGGATCCTAACTCTGTGGTTCGTCCGAAATTGGTTTTGAAGTTTTCTAAACTTCGGTCTTCATCTTCCCTCGCGGTTGCGATGGACAAATCTATTCCCGGCTTTCGGAGGTGCCCTTGCTGGCAGAAAATGTCCAGGACGGATCCGCACTCCATGTGCTTCTACTGCCTTGGCCTAGATCACGACCCGCAGGCCTGCGAGTTGTGCCGCTCTTTCTCGGCCAATGTCCTGGATGATCGCGCTGCCCAATTGGAGCTCGGGCGCCCCGATAAGCATTTCCCGCCAGTAAAATCAAAAGAGGCTCGTTGGGCGGTGTCCGCGGCGGCTGGCTCGGCTGAGCAGCTCGAGCAGATGATCGCCCCCGAGGAGGTGGCCCAGGCCGCATCTTCCTCCTCCTTGGCCGCGGCATTTATCCCGCTCTCTTTGAGTTCCTCGTATACGGCTTCGTTCAAGGAGCTTTGTCAGTCCCTTTCCACGAAGGGAGAGGGGCCATCCGGACATTCTTCTTGGCCCAAGAAGAAGGAGTCGAAGGGTAAGTCCCACCGTCGGCGTTCGTGGGAGCGGGAGAGGTCCCCTTCCCCGGACAGCCGACCGTTGACTTTGGTTGAAGTTGCAGCTGAGGCCGCTGGCTTCATGGTGTCCCCGTCAGGCCAGCCTGCCGAGACTCCCATCGATGCAGTCGAGATTTTTCTCGATCCGTTAGATGGGCTGTCGACTGGTGAAGCCGACAACCCACCTTCACCGGTTCCCCCGGTGGAGACCTAGGATCTGCCTGCGCCTTCGGGGCCGCAGTCCCCGGTTAAAGTGCCTAGAGCTGAGGGAAGAGCGGGTGTCCTCCGCCTTCCCAGACCCACCCTCGGTCCCCGCGGTCCTTCTCGTCCGGACTTCATCTCGGTCAAGCCGTCCCGCCAACATCGGCGATCTCGACATCAAGTAAGCTGCGACACCGCTCCTCCTCGCCCCTTCCTCGGATGAGGGAGCCTTCGCATAAATTACGTCAGCGCTACGAGGAGCTTATGTGGCAGCAGTTGCTGTTGTCCGGGTCTAAGCCAACTCCGGTCCAGACCCCGGCCATCAAGTGGCTGTTGCCCGAACGACCGAGGCAACCACTCACCCCAGTCGAGTTGCCTGTTCCAGGGCCAGTTGCTCGGCCAAAACCTGCTGCTCCACTGATTGTGGTGGAACCTCCGCCTCCACAACCGAAGTCTGGGGCACCGACCAAGGATTCTCGGTCGGGTCACGGCCTGCCCCACAGGTTGTCTGTCACCCTCACTCCCGACCGTCCTCGGGAGGTAGAGGGTGGCTCAGGGCCGAGGCAGCTCTTCGCAGACTCTTCGGAATCCGACAACCACTCCTCCCTGTTCTCCAGGCAGGTCGACCTGGAGTCCTCCAGGGGCCAGTCAATGGACGATAGCCCATCGTCTTTCTTGGGTCTGCTTCGACTCATCTCGGAGTCCACCGGGATGCAGCTCGAGCCCGTGTCCAAACGGGCCAAGTATCCCCTAACGGAGATACTGGACCGAGGGGATACCACCACGGAGGCCTTTCCGGTGGCTGAGGCCATTGTTAGCCCAGCCTTGGAGCTTTGGCAGTGGCCTGCTTCCTGTCCCGCGCTCTCGTCCAGGATGGCCAGGAAGTGTGCGTTCCCTACCGGCTCTTTGCCCAGTTTCTCAGAACACTCCTTTGCTGAGGGGTTAGTCATCGACAGCGTTTTCCGGCATTCCAGTAACGCTCGGGATGTGGACAAGCCCCCCGACAAGGAGTCCAAAAAGCTGGACTTTGCCGGGCGCAAGGTGTACGCTGCATCCTCCCTCGGCCTCCGACAGGCCAGCTCGGCCGTGCTGTTGGCACACTTCTCCCACACCCTCTTGGGCTCCCTGGATGAGGTTATCCCTCATCTCCTGACCGACCTGCAGACCACGGTTCGCCAGGTGTGGGACCAGGGTAGGGCAGAGGCGAAGCAGCAGCTTCAGACTGCTCTGGACATAGGTGATTCCTGTGCCAGGTCAGAGAAGCGCAGTGTGGCCATGCGTTGTGGCAGGGCTGTGAGGATATCCACCTTCATGGTGGATACCCAGCACAAGTTGGCGGACGTCCCTCTTGGGGACTGACCTCTTCGCCCTGGAGTGGAGGGACACCTCCAGCGGATCGAAAAGTCCAATGCCACCTTGACTCGGGTCACCTCCGCCCAGAGGGACAAAGCTGCTAGCAACAGCAGAAGTACTTTTGTCCTTTGGCCCCTGCATCTCGACCGGTCCAACAGCACCAGCAATAGGGCTAGGCAGGTCGCGCTTGGCATCCCAAACCTAGCTTGGCGGCTTCCAGCAACAGGAAAGCAAGGAGGTAAAGGCCCAGGAGGTCCTCGGCAGGTTCTTCCTCCAAGCCTGCCCAGTGACGGGTTGAGGGTGCGCCCAGCCTCGTCACTCCCCCCTGGGTTCCCCTGTGAGGGGACGGCTCCGCCACTTCCTTTCCGCCTGGTCCGCTATCACCACGGACCGCTGGGTGTTGGAGGTGGTAGGAAAAGGCCTGTCTCTGGAGTTCGAGCAGGCTCCACCCTTTCAAGTCGTTGCCTCTCGGGGGGGCCACGGGGTCCGCAGCCTCGCTGTCGGCCCGCTGAGCCAATATCGCCCTGCTCCTCGAAAAAGAGGTAATCAGGAAGGTGGCGGATCCTCCTCCAGACCCGGGGTTTGTGTCCAGGTATTTCCTTGTCCCAAAACGGACGGGGGGCTGGCGCCCCATTCTCGACCTGCATGACCTGAACAGGTTCCTAAGGTCTCGGACCTTCAGGATGGTCACTCTGGGTCGGATAATCCCATCCTTGGAACGAGGCGTGTGGTTCTGTTCCCTGGACCTCCAGGACGCGTTCTTTCACCTCCCAATCCGTCTGTCTCATCAGAGATTCCTCCGCTTCAGAGTGGAGGGATCCCTTTACGATAGGGGCTGCGTCTCATGAGTGGTCTCTCCTGCTGGAGGTAGTACAAGATCTCTTCTCACACTGGGGCACGCCTCAGGTGGACCTGTTTGCCTCCAGGGAGAATACGAGGCTGAGACTGTTCCATGCCCGCCCCCCTCAGCAGGGCTCGCTGAGGGGGATGCCTTCTCGAGGCCATGGACCCCGGGCCTCTTCTGCGCCTTTCCCCCATTTCCCTTGATCCACAAGGTGCTTCTCAAGGCGAGGAGGGACAAGGCGCAGGTGATTCTGGTAGCCCCAGATTGGCCCCGCCAGTTCTGGTATCCAGATCTCCTCAGTCTCAGCTCCAGGCTCCCGAGGCTTCTTCCAGCCCGCCTGGACCTGATCTGAGTCAACCAGGGGAAGGTATTCCATCCGGACCTTCAATCCCTGCACCTGATGGCCTGGTTCCTGAGCGGCTAGAGTTCCAGGCCTTGGGTCTTTCTGACGAGGTCCTCAACGTTGTTGAGGTGTCCCGTAAGGAGTCGACCAGGAAATGCTATGCCTTCAAATGGAAGAGATTCTCCATTTGGTGTCAGGGGAAGGGCTTGGACCCTTCCGCCTGTCCTTTGGCAAACATTCTGGACTAACTGTGGTCCCTTTCTCAGCAAGGGCTTCAGTTGGCGACCCTTAAGGTGCACCTGGAGCCATCTCTCTGCTTGCGAATGGCGGCCGGGAAGCGGTCTGTGGCGCAGGAGAAGGTGGTTGGCGATTTTTCCAAAAGCCTTGACCACATTTCCCCTCAGTGCGAGAACCTCCACCTCCGTGGGATCTACTGCTGGTATTGGCCAAGCTCATGGGCAAGCCATTCGAACCGATGCACAGGTGCGGTATTTCCCACCTGTCATGGAAGACCGCCTTCTTGGTGGCTATCACGTCAGCCAGAAGGATGGGAGAGTTCCAGGCACTTTCCATCGAGTCTCCTTATCTGGTCTTCCAGAGGGACAAGGTTGTCCTGCGCCCCTACCCGAAATTCCTTCCGAAGGTGGTGTCAGAGTTTCACCTTAACCAGGTGTTGACTTTGCCGGTGTTCTACCCCAGTCACACCTCGGAGGCCGAATATAGGCTCCATCTTTTGACCTAGACGAGCCGCTATTATAAGGAGCGGACGGCTTAAGTTCGGGGAGAAGTTCACCAGCTGTTTGTCACCTATGCTGAAGCCGCTCCTGGCAGACCTGCAGCCAAGCAGACGATAAGCAGGTTGGTCACCTACTTTATAGAGCTCTGCTATAGGTTTGCAGGCATGGAGCCTCCTAGAGGGATGAGCTCATTCTATCCGCCATACCACTGCTTCGGTAGCTGCTTCCAGGGATGTCCCTATCCAGGATATCTGCAGGGCTGCTACCTGGAAGTCGGCACATACCTATATTACCCACTACCACATCGACCTTGAGTCATGCCTGGATGCTGGTTTTGGGGCCTCGGTTCTCCAATCTCTATTTCCCAAATAAGTATCGGGGGTGTGCGCCTTGCCTCCCTCCTCCCGGAGAACTGCTAGGAGTCTGCCAATAAGTGTGGATTGAACAACATATCCATGTCCTAGAATACAGGTTATTACCTGTAACAGGAGTTCTAGGAATGGCTATGTTGTTCATCTCACACGACCCACCTGGCCTCCCTGGCTTCGACGCACAACCTGACTTCCAGCGGGCTAGATCTGGCGTCATGGGGCGGAGCAGAGAGTTTTACCACCCAGGTGGGTATGAGGAGCCAGCTTGAAGACCTTCCGGCAAGATTTAAAGCGGCAAGGAACCTGCCAATAAGTGTGGATGAACAACATATACCATTCCTAGAACTCCTGTTACAGGTGAGTAATCTGTATTTCTCTGCCTTGCCTCTAGGGAGTCCGATTGAGTTCCCACTCTAATTCATAAAGGGGTACCCTCTGTGGGGTCCCCCCCTCCCCAACACCACTTTCACATGCTACTGTTATCACTTAGCAAGGTGCTCGTGGACTTCTTTCCCCTTCTAGTTGGCAGCTCTTTTTTGGAACAAAATTTCCGCCTTGGTAGGTTGTGAGCTCCGAGCTGGAGTCTACAAGGTTAGGGACGGCAGGAGATGTAGAGAATCTGCCTTTAGTGTCCAAGCTGTGTGAGAGGTTCGGTTGAGCCTGCCCAATTTTTCTAAGAGGGATCCTTGCTCCCTTGTGTTTGGTTCCGAGCTTATAACCTTAGACCAATCTCTCAATGGCAGAATTCTCCCCTCTTGGCATCCCCTTTTTCTCTCTTCTTCTTTCTCCTTCTTATCTGTTCCTCTCTTAGAACCGCCCCAGAAGTGAGGCCCTGCGGTCCCTTAGGGTAGGCATTTTTCTCTCTCTTTTTTCTGTCCTCTACCGGCTTATTCCTTCTTCAGTTTATATCCTTCTTTTCTATCCCTGGCTCTCTTGCCTCACTCTTTTCTTATCCTTATTTAGCCTCTCTGGCTAACAGAACTGTGATGGGGAGGAGTCTGACGATGCCGAGCAGCGCCCTCGCACTCCACGCAGTCGTCCACTATAAGTGGCGCCGTACTGACGCCGACTCTGAAGAAAAAGAAAAAAAAGGCTCCTGTGTCGGGTGCGTGCCTCCAGCTGACACCCAACAGTAATGAACGGTGAAGATACAAGAGAAGATTAGGAATTACGGTAGATAAGTAATTTTCATTTTTGGGCATTCTAAGAAGTGGTGCTGCTGCTATTAATCCATGTTCTCCTCGGATAAGGAGAGGCTTTGGCACAAGTTGCGTCGACACTACAAGGATCACATGTGGCAACAGTTGGTGTTGGCTGGACTGAAGTCGAGCCAGGCTTCCACACCGTCCATCACATGACTGTCGCTCTGTAGGTCAACGCAGACTGCTCCAGAACTGGCCAACACCGTCCCTCTGCCCATGGAGCCAGTGAAGGCCCTCCAGGCTCTGCCGAAACTGGCCTCTCCGCCAATTGTGGTGGAGCCACCACCTAAACAGCCTCTCTCCGGGGCTCCTGTTAAGGAATCTCTGCCCGCTAAGGTCCTCCCACATAGCCTGTTGGTCACCTTTACTCCTGACTGTCCACGACGGGTCGAAAGTGACTCAGGTGATCGGCTGATCTGTCCGGACTCCTGCTTGCACTCTCGTCAGTTTGATGTGGCTTTGATTGGGAGTCTCTCGACGGAGGAAGGTCCCATATCCTTCATGGGCATTCTCCGTCTCATCTCCGAATCCACGGGGATGAAACTGGAGCCTGTCTAGAAACTAGCTCAGTATCCCTTAACAGATATTCTGACTAAAGGGGATTGTCCAACATAGGCCTTCCCAGTAGCCGAAGCCATCACTGGCTTGGCTGTGGAGCTTTGGCAGCTTCCTGCCCTGTGCCATTAGGGATGGCCTGCAAGTATGCGGTTCACAGAGCACCCCCTGGCTGAGGGATTGGTGACTGAATATGTGTTTTGGCGCTCGGGGAAATTCAGGAGACACTAATAGACCTCCGGAGAAAGAGTCCAAAAAACTGGACCATTCTGCCCGAAAAGTCTGTGCTGCCTCTTCGCTTGGTGTCTGTCAGGCTAGCTCAGCTGTCATCATGGCACACTTCTTTCATGGCCTCCTGGGCTCTCTAGATGAGCTGCTTCCTCATCTTCCCACGGACCTTCAGACTATGGTCAAGCAGGTTCGGGATCAGGGTCGGGCTGTCGCAAAACAGCAACTGCAGACAGCTCTGGACATTAGGGTTGCCTGTGCCCATTTGGTGGCTGCCATGGTCACCATGTGCCACAGGGCCTGGCTGAGGGTCTCGACCTTAATGTGGACACTCAGCACAAACTGGCAGATGTTCCCTTCCTGTGCACCAGTTTGTTCGGTCCAGGGGTTGACGGTCACTCCAGTGCATTGAGAAGTCCAGTGCTACCTTGAACTCCGTTGCCTCTGCCCAGAAGGAATCTCAGGGTTATAAGAAGGGGAAGCCCTTTTGGCCTTCTGCCACTGTGGCCAAGTAGCCCCAGTGCCAGTCAGGGCAGCAGCAAGCTCAATCTTAGCGCCCTTGGCCCAAGTCGGGGCTTCGGCGGTTCGTAAGCATGGAGGGAAGGGTCCTGGCTGTCCCATGGCCGGATCCTCCTCCTCCAAACCTGCTTAGTGATGGGATGGGGTGACCACCCCCATAGCCGTCACGCCTACTCTGGGTCCTCCCACGTAAGGCCGGCTCCTCCACTTCCTTTCTTGCTAGTCCACTGTCACAGTGGACTAGTGGGTTTTGGAAGTGGTCAGCCAGGGTCTGCCTCTGGAATTCAAGCAGTACCCACCAAGCCGAGCCCGCTCCCTGTGGTAGGAGAAGGTATCCATTAACACTCGATCGGCTCTCTGAGACATCACCCAACTCCTCCGCAAGGAGGTAGTGGTCAGAGTCTTGGATCCCACTGTCAACCCTGGGTTTGTTTCCAGGTACTTCCTGGACCCAAAATGGATTGGGGTCTGGCTCCCCATTCTATGTCTGCATGACCTGAACAAGTTTCTTAGGTCCCGCACCTTCAGGATTGTAACTCTGTCTTAGATCATACCATCTCTCGAGCAGAACATGAGGTTTTGCTTTCTGGATCAGCAGGACAAATTTATTCACGTCCCGATCTGTCTGTCACACTGAAGTTTCCTCCGCTTCTGAGCAGAGGGAATCCTCTACTAGTTCCAGCCATGCCGTCAGTTTGTTATCAGCCCCAGGGTCTTCACCAAATGCATTGCAGTGGTGGTGGACGATCTTCGGCATTCAGGGGTCAGGGTGTACCCCTGTCTGGACGATTGGCTCTTAGCGGGTCACTCCAGACAGGAGATGGAGAGGTCCAGGGATCTGACCCTCCAGACCTGCATCGACCTTGGCCTCCTGGTCACCATGGCCAAGTTGCAGCTTGTGCCTTTGCAGGTGATTTGCTTCACCCGGGCAGAGCTCGACTTTTGCCATGCCAGAACCAGGCTCCCGACGGACAAGGTGGAGATTCTCTCCTGCTTTACTCGATCATTTCTGGTTGGGCACTTGCACCCTGTGCGGGACTTCCTGCGATTTCTGGGTTGCATGGCAGCCTGCACCTTCGTGGTCCAGTTGGCCCGGTGGCATATGCACCCCCTTCAATGGGAGCTGGCCAGCCAGTGGACTTAGCGACTAGGTAATTTCGACCAGCTGGTCACTGTGACCCAGAAGATGTGGGACGCTGTCCAGTGATGAACCATTTCGGAGCATCTGCAGTAAGGGATCCCATTTGTCCATCCCGGCATTCATCTTGACAACCGATGCCTCTCTCATGGGCTAGGGTGCCCATATGGGAGACTCCAGAGTCCACGTTCTCTGGACCCCAATGGAATCCCGATGCCACATCAGCCTGCTGGGGCTCCAAGTAGTTCAGCTGGCGCTGACTGCATTAGCTCTGTTCCTTCAGGATCATGTGGTTCTGGTCCAGACGGACAATACCACGACCATGTACTATCTCAACAAACAGGGCGATATGCACTCCTGGCCTCTATGCAGGGAAGCTCTTTTAAAACAATGGAGTAAATAACAGTTCTGTGTTACTGAACAGAAGAAAATTGTAGTAACTTTAGTAATCGGAGGAAGCACAAATGGATGATCATTATGTAAACAGTAATACATGTAAAATGTGTATCTGGTTGATATAATACCTGTCCAAGTGTAAAGGAAAAGAGAAATGAATAAAAAAATTTAAGTATAAAAAAAAAAAAAATGCAGGGAAGCGCTCTGCATCTGAACCCTTGTGAGCTGACTGGAGGTGGATCTCTTAGCCATTCATGTGGCAGGAGCCTCAAATCAGTTGCCGGCTGCCCTCAGCCATGTGGGCGAGGCGTCCCATGAGTGAACTCTTTATCCATAGGTAGTCTACAGCCTGTTCTCCCACTGGAGCACCCCTCAGGTGGACCTGTTCGCCTCCAGGAAGAACACAAAGCTGAGGCTGTTTTGTTCCCGCACCCCTTAGCAGGGCTCATTGCAGGGGGATGCCTCCTCGAGACCTTGTACCCCAGGCCTCTTTTATGCCATCCCTCCACTTCCCTTGATCCACAAGGTGCTCCTCAAGGTGAGGAGGGACAAGACACAGGTGATCCTGGTGGCCAGACTGGTCCCGCCAGTTTTGTTACCCCGATCTCCTCAGCCTCAGCATCAGGCTCTCTCGGCGTCTTCCAGCACGCCTGGACCTGCTCTCAGTCAATCAGGGGAAAGTCCTCCACCTGGACCTTCAATCACCCGACAGCCTGGTTCCTGAGTGGTTAGAGTTCCAGGCTTTGTGTCTCTCTGAAAAATGTACTCACTGTAGTTGAGTCATCTAGGAAGGAATCGACCAGGAAGTGCTATGCCTTCAAGTGGAAGAGATTATCCATTTAGTGTCAGGGCAAGGGTCTGGATCCGTTGTCCTGTCCAGTGGCTAGCATTCTCGACTACCTTTGGTCTCTCCAGATGGGGTCTGTGGTCTGCGACCCTTAAGGTGCATCTGGCAGCCATCTCTGCTTACCAGGTGTGGGACAGTTGGCAGACGGTGGCACAGGAGAAGGTGGTCTGGCGTTTCTTCAAAGGCCTCGACCATATTTCCCCTCTGGTATGTGAACCACCACCATTGTGGGATCTACTGCTGTGTATTGGCAAAGCTTATGGGCAAGTCATTTGAACCAGTGCACAGGAATGAGATGTCACATTTGTTATGGAAGACTACCGTCCTGGTGGCTATCATGTCAGCTAGAAGGATTGGGGAACTCCAGGCACTCTCTGTTGAAGCTCCCTATTTGTTCTTCCACAGGGACAAGATTGTCCTGTGCCCCACCCCGGAGTTCCTTCCAAAGGTTGTGTCAGAGTTTCACCCGAATCAGGTGATGACTCTGCCGGTGTATTACCCCTTTCGCACCTTGGAGTCCGAGTACAGGCTCCATACGTTGGACTCTAGATGAGTGCTCTCTTATTATAAAGAGCGCACGACTGGAGTTTGGGGAGAGGTTCAGCAGCTGTTTGTCACCTACACTGAAGCTGCGCCTGGCAGACCTGCAGCCAAGCGGACGATTGGCAGATGGATTACATTATGCATCGATCTCTGCTATAGGTTGGCGGGTGGGGAGCGTCCCATAGGGCTAAAGGCTCATTCCAACCGCCATACTGCTGCGTCGGTGGCTGCTTCTAGTGCTGTCCCTATCCAGGATATCTGCAGGGCTGTTACCTGGAAGACAGCAAACGCCTTCATTTCCCAATTCATCATTGACTTAGAGTCACGGCAGGATGCTGGTTTTGGGACCTCATTTCTCCAGTCTCTGTTCCCTAAGTAGGGGTGTGCACCTTGCATCCCTCTTCTCCAGAGAACTGCTAGGAGTCTGCCAAGAAGTGTGGATACGAACAACATATCCACATCCCTAGAAACACAGGTGACTCACCTGTAACAGTACTTCTAAGAGTGGTATATGTTGTTCATCCACACTGGCTCACCTGATCTCCCCAGCTTCGACACACAACCTCTGCTTCCAGCGGGGCAAGATCTGTCATCAGGGGGCGGAGCCAAGGGTTATAGTATCCGTTTGGGTTGGAGGAGCCAGCTTTTAGACCTTCTAGCAAGATTCTTCAAGGGAAAGGACATGCCAAGAAGTGTGGATGAACAGCATACACCACTCCTAGAACTACTGCTCTTATCTGTGTCAGTCTTCACCATTCATCACTGTTGGGTACTCTGCCAGAGGTCAGGACCCCGCGGGAGCTTCTTCTTTTTTTTTTAAGGTAGGTGGAGCCAACGCACCATCGGCGCCGCCCTCGAGGCCAACACACTGCGTGCCGCTCGTGGGTTGGCCGTTAGGCTGCGTTGACTTCGTCTCCCACTGTAGAGGTCACCTCGTGTGACGCTGTGAAGAAAATCCTAGGCCTGCTCCGCAGTTTCTCGCAATCCATTCCTTCGGTGCTGAAGTTCTTTGGTTCCTCCTGCCGGTTCTGTTTTTGCCATACTCGACGTCGCCCGGTAAGATCTTTCCATTTTTTTATATTTCTGCGACGTCGAGTCTATTTTTGGTGGTTTTTTTTCTCCATAGCTCATGTCTCGGTCGGAGGGCAAGAAATCTTCTAGGACTGGTTGGCCTCCCCATGGTACAGTGCCCATGCGGCCGAAAATATTCCGTCACCGACCAGCACGACAGTTGTCTTTCATGTCTTGGTCCACTTCACGATATGGATTCGTCTGATGCCTGTTTCTCCATGGACCACTGGGTCATCGAACAACGTGCGTGAAAAGTGGGGTGAGCTTCGCTGACTTCCGGGGGTCGGGCATGCACTCGTTGGGCCCAGCCATGCTCTCTCGGCCTTTCCTCTGTGTCCCTTCCTGGTTCTACATGGACCGAAGAGGAGGGAGCCTTGGCTACTAGTAGCCTAGCTGTTGCCGAGGCTCCATCTGTGGCGCAGGAGTCCCATCCTGCTCCTTTCGGGGGCCGGGAGGCGCCACCACGGCAGTCGCTCCTTCAGGGGTGAAGGCTCCCCTGGTGTCGGACCCACGGTTCGCAAGGCCTGGGTCAGTGCAGGGTCGGCGCTGTTGCGAGCCTCGGTTCGTTCGGTGCCACCGGGCCTGACAGAGCCGCTGCCGGCACCGACTTGTCGCATGGGCGCCATGGCTTTGTCGAACCATCCGCGGCACTGATACTGCTAGCAGCACCGTGGGAGCTGCTACGGCACCGTCTTTGCCTATGTCTCGTCTCAGCGCCATCCGCGGTGCCGAGGTTGAGCACTGTGCCATGTTCTCGGGGCTCGGCACCATGGGACCGTTGGATTCTGCCGTCAGCGCAGTCTTCGGTGCCGCCTCTGCACCATTCGTGGAGCCTGGGTGGCGCCATCATTGGGGCCGTCGTCCGCGCTGCCTCTGCCCTTGGCGCTGTTTGTGGTGCTGTGGGGCTGGGCGGTGCCATCTTTGACGCCGATGGTGCCATCGGGGCCGTGTCCTTGGCGCCACTTGCGGCGCCATGGGGCCAGATGGTGCCGTGGCTGGTCCCGACACTGGAGCTCCTGTTCGGGCTGAAGCCGTGCCCCCTGTGGATTCTGGTCGCGGTGCTGTAGGGGGCACTGGCACCGGCCCGGGCATGGCTTTGGTCTCTGATACTCCCCTTGGCAAAGATGGCAGTGGGCGCCCTCCTACGATGTGGCACAGGGCCTCGGCCTCTACCTCCTTGGAGGTGGAGTCGTGCTCTGAGTCAAATGGACAGTCGTTGACTCTTTGGGGTTGGCTGTTGGAGTTGGCAGCCCAGTAGTTTCCTCGACAAGCTGGAGTCAGCCCCCCTTCTGAGGTGGAGTTGGTGGCTACCAAGACTGGGGTCAGGGGTGTTGACCAGTTGGGCAGTGGTGCAGGCCACCATTGCTCTGCAGCCCGGTCTTGGTGGGTTCACTGACCCCTCAGCAGTGGTACCCCCACCTGTGGTGTGCCTAGATCGCCCAACTTTTATTCCGATCAGAGCACCTTCAGGAGGGGAGGGTGCTGTGCCCTGGATAGCTCCTTCAGGTGCTGCCCAGAGCTGTCAGCTACCTTGGCTGGCCCTCTTGAGGAGGAGGGCTCTTTCGGACTCCAAGGGGTCGAGGGGCGTGGGGTCAGCATGGTGGCCTTTTTTGGGGGTCCATCTGGGCTCTGGGAGAAGCCGTAGTGCGGATCTCCGCTCTACCTCCTCGGTCTCTTTGAGAGAGAGCCCTATTCTTTTGAGGTAGGGGACCATCCTTCTGGACCTATACGGCCCTGGTCGCCTCACAGGGGGGATTCTTCCAGGCGCGGCCAAGGCAGTACCGAAATGGTTGTTCAGCTGTCAGCTGTGGGGTCTTCCGGGGCACCTTCTTCCATGGGTGCTCCCAGTCCGCTCCTTAGCCCAGGCGGAGGTCAGCTGACATCTCTTCTCGGCTCTGTCCCCATTTCTCTGCCACATTCTCCTGCGCTCCCAGGCATCCTTGGTCCTAGCGGGCCTCTCTCCTGGGAGCAGTTCAGAGCGGTGGCTGCTCAGTTTCCAGCTTACATTAGGGTGATGGACAGTCAGGTTTTTCAACCTCCCCCCGAGCAACCGCCCCCTGAACAGCCGGTGCCCTCCAGCTCCTCATCCCCCTCTTCTGGGGGAGAGGAACCTTCTGTCCACATCTCTCCAGCTGCTGATCTCGCTGAGTATCAGCGCTTCCTCATTAGGATGTTGCAGGACTTGCACCTCACACCTGCCACTGTTAGCAATCCTGAGCACTTGGCGCACACCTTTCTAGGCGATTTTGGCGAGGCCACCCTTGTGGTGCTGCCCTGGCCTGCTCCCTTTCGGGAGGCATCGTTCCGTTCCTGGCAGAGGCCCTTCTCTGGAGTTCCTTCCCCTAGGGATCTCAGCCAGAGGTATTGTGCACCCCTGGAGTCTCCTGGTTCCATGTCTCATCTGCAGTCCGGATTGACGCAGTTGGATACTCCTGATGGGCTTCACGCCCTTAACTGTGACCGGCTCCCAGATCAAGACTCCTTGGATTTTGACTTCTGGGGTAGGAGTACTTTCTACTCAGCATGGTTACTGCTTTCCATTTCTGCAAATCAGGCCCACTATGCAGTGTATGACAGGTTCTTGTGGTCCAGACTAGGTCACCTCCTAGCCTCATTGCCTGATACGGAGCAAACCAGACAAGCCATTGCACTCTCTGCACGTGGTCTGAAGCTAGCAAGGCACCAAGTTAGGGCATCCTATGATGCCATTGAGGTAGCTACTAGGGTCGTAGGGACAGCGATCTGCACTAGGCGGACGGCATGGCTGCGTCTTTCCCGGTTGTCACCCTTGTTCCGGCGTAGGGTGATTAACTCCGCTCACCGGAGAACCTATCTCTTTTCCCATAGAGCGAGACGGCGCTTGTCAGGGCAACTTCAAACAACATGAAGTCTTGCTATATTATGACAATTGCAGTTTGTCCCACCATTAGAACTGCTCCGGAGGTGAAAGAGTTAACTCCATTCCATGAATGGAACTTAGAGCACAAGCTCTAAAGAGAAGCTCTGTCTGTGTAGTTTCAAACCTAAACTGTCAGATTCTTTACTCCGCCTCACTGAACAGTCGCTCCGGAGATTTCTCCTAGTGCTCGGTTCATTTCTCGGTTTAAACAGTGTTTTCTCGGTTGATTCAACCGAGAATAGTTTTATTTTAACCATAAAACCGATCGATTCAAGCTCTGTCTGTGGTATCGTAAGTAATTTTATTTTAATTCTGTGTGGAACTTGTAAGTTTTATCGGTTCGGTTTGAACCGATCAGCTTGGGTTAAAACTTAAAGTTTTTAAACTTGAGATTTTAGAGTGCGGTTCCCGGTTCTTATCGGTTCTAAAAAAAACGGATTTCATTACGGTTTTTTCCAATACCTGTGACACGGTTAGGAACCGATAAGGGTGTCTTGCCTGGCACTGCCGTTTAAAGGGCAAGTTTTTCCGGTTAGGCTGGCATTACATCTGAGAAACCCAAAAGAAAAACCGGGCCCACTGGGTTTCAACACTGTGATGTCTGTGGGGAAGTCTTTGCCAAGGCTGACCCACACACCACATGTGTTTATTGTCTGGGGTTTGACCACCTCCAGTCAGACTGCCAGATTTGTAAGAATTTCCCTGCAGCCACCCTGGAAAAGAGATTGGGAAGGCTCAGGGAACGAGAGGCCAAAAAGTCTGCTGACCCGGATGGCCAGCCCGGTTCGGTGCCAACCGAACCGGAGGGAGTGCCCTCTGACCAGGGCGAGACTTCCTCGGGCAAACGAAAAGCTGGCTCGGATGAACCAGTTCCAGTAAAGAGAACAAGAAAGTCAGCAGGTTTGGAGCCCAGAATTCTTACTCCAGCTGCTGCAGAGATAGCAAGAGCTATTCAGATTGTCCAGTCACTTTCTCCGATTCCGTCTGAACCGCCACTATCTGGTAAAAGGTTGGTCCGGTCGGTTCCATCGGTTCAGGAATATGATGTTGAGGAGTTTTATGAACCAGAGGAGGGGGAGGATGATTATGAACAGTATGAATGTGACTTGGAGGGTCTGGGTGTGCCCATTGAACCGGACATCTCCCCAGACAGACCTTTAGAATCTCCCCTTATGCTTTCTGAGTCCCCCTCTCATTTTATGTTTTACAAAAAAGTTGCTGAAACCCTCCAACTTCCTTTGGAGGAAGCTGTGGATGAGCAAGAGGAACCTGATTTTGTAGAAATGATGGATATACCAGAGTCTAGGAGATTGTCTATTCCTTTGCATAAGTCATTTAGGAAACAAACAATAAAAATCTTAAAAACTCCTAATTCTGTGCCTCCTGTAGATAAAAAGATGGACAGGAGGTACACACTGTCAGGTCCTGATACAGAATTCCTTTCTCAGCAATGCAGTCATGTTGGGGTAATTTTCCCTAATATTCCCCTGGCTTCACATCCTCCTGACAAGGATTCCAGGAAGATTGATACCATGGCAAAAAAACAGTACATGGCAGCGTCCTTGGGACTCAGGCAAGCAAATTATATGGCTTATGTAGCAAGGTATCAGAAATCTAGATGGGATACTGTTATGAGTTTAGCCAAACAAGCCCCTGGCCAGCTTGCTAGTGAGCTGGAGCAGGTGGCTGCCGATGGCATTGAGGCTTCTAAGGTGCAGTTTCATGCTGCTGTGGATTTTAATGATGTTTCCTCTAGAGTCATGGCCACATCTGTAGCTTTTCGTAGGTTGGCCTGGCTCAGGTGTACTAGCTTGTCACAGGATACCCAGACTAAGGCTATGGATTTTCCTGTGGTGGGAAATTCTCTGTTTGGGGAGCAGACAGAGAATTATATGAAGAAGATGGATGAATATAGAACTACCTATAAAAGTGCCCAAGCCAAGGAGCAGCAAGCCACTCCTCAGAGGCAGACCCCCAGGGGTAGGTAGGCCTTTCCACAGGCCTTTTGCAAACCCAGGCCCTCTGCTTATGCTCAGAGGGGTTCTTCAGAGGCAGAGGCAGACGGGCGTGCAGGCCTGCCCCCACCCCTCAGCCTAAAGCACCTGCCAAGCAGGCACCCTGATGGGGTGCCCAGGCCGTTCTCCTTTACCAGTAGGGGCAGGTTGGCTTACTTCAGTCAGAACTGGGTGTCTTTAACTCTCAGACAAGTGGATTCTGGAAGTAGTAAGCCAGGGTCTGGTTCTCAGCTTCAAAAGTTCCCAAAGATGAGAATCGGGTCTTTCCACCTGCAAGCTCTTTAGAGACCTTTACTCTAGAAGCAGAGGTCTCAACCCTGTTAGCTCAGGCGGTAGAAAGGGTCCTCCTCACACCAGGGCAAGGGTCTGTACCCATACTTCCTTACCCCAAAAGACAGGAGAATGGCGCCATTTTAGACCTCAGATATCTGAACAAGCATCTTTTTGAACCCAAAGTTCAGAATGGTAACTCTGGCAATGATTTTACCCTCCTAAGGCCAGGGGACTGGCTAGCTTCCCTGGACCTCAAGGATGCCTATTTTCACGCCCCAATCAGAAGCTCCCACGAAGTACCTCAGATTCAAACTGCCCTCAGGTCACTACCAGTTCAGAGCAATGCCCTTGCCTCTCTGCCCCAAGGGTATTCACAAATGTCTGGCAGTAGCAGTGACTCACCTAAGGAGGCAAAGGATTGCTGTTTTTCCTTATCTGGACGACTGGCTCATTGTAGGCCAGTCCCCAGAACAGGTAAAATCTCACCTGCAAGTCACCCAGCAGCCTCTCTCCTCCCTGGGCTTCATGCTAAATCTACCAAAGTCGGTTCTGGAACCAGTTCAGGTACTCACCTTCATAGGTGCAGAATTGGACACAAATCTGGCCAGAGCTTTTCTTCCCTTAGAAAGGGTAACGAACTTGGTGGCTCTGGCCTCCTCCTTCACTCTGCAGGTCTCTCGACCAGCAAGGCACTTTTTGCAGCTCCTGGGGCACATGGCTGCGTCCACAGCTGTAGTGCAGGGAGCAAGATTTCAGATGAGAGACATACAGTTTCACTTGAGAGCCTAGTGGTCTCAGAGAAGAGACCCCCTTTCCAAGTTGGTCCCAGTGACCCGAACCTTGATCCAGGCCCTCCAGTGGTGGCAGGATCAGAGCAATTTAAGACTGGGGGTCCCCTTCATTCCCCTTTCTCACACTTTGACCCTCACTACGGATGCTTCCTCCTGGGTGGGGAGCCCACATGGGCGACCTCTCCACTCAGGGAGTGTGGTCCCCCCAGGAATCTCTGCTCCACATCAATTTGCTGGAACTCAGAGCTGTCTTTTTAGCACTTCAAGCATTTTCTGCTTCTGTCCAGAACAAAGTGGTACAAGTCAGAACAGACAGTACCACAACAATGTGGTACATCAACAAGCAGGGGGGCACTCGGTCTTCGGCCTTGTGCACCGAGGCAATGAAGTTGTGGTCTCTGGCCTATTCAATGAACACTTCACTCATAGCAGTTCACCTTCCCGGAAAGGACAATGTCCTAGCAGAAGCTCTCAGCAGGATTTCTCAGGGCCATCACGAATGGTCTCTGGATCCTCAAGTACTGGGGATAGTCTTTGCCAGATGGGGCACCCCTCAGATAGATCTTTTTGCAGCCCCAGACAATCACCAACTTCCACTGTTCTGTTGCAGGTCCCCAGTGTTGGGCTCAGTCCCCCTGGACGCCCTTCTCCTGGATTGGGAAGGGAAGTTTCTTTATGCTTCCCCTTCCCTCTCCTATTCAAGGTGTTAGTAAAAATCAGATCCCAGCCTTGCAGGGTGATTCTGATTGCCCCAGATTGGGCCAGGCAGCCCTGGTACCCACTCCTTCTGTCCCTGACAGTCCATCTCCCCCTGTGTCTCACCAGGAATCACAACCTATTAACCTGTGCCCAGAGGAGAGTTTGGTATCCGAACCTCAAATCCCTCAACCTCGAGCCTGGCTCTTGAGGAATTCTGCTGACCTACACCTCTCTCAGGGTGTTAAAAATCCTAAAACTAGGAAGCCTTCCACACTAGGGCTACTTATAATTCTAAGTGGAAAAGGTTCTCCATTTGGTGTTCTAAACATATTTCCCAGAATCTGCTGATTTGCCCATTGTGTTAGATTACATGGTCCATCTTAATTCTTTGGGCCTGAGACCAGCTACCCTGAGAGTTCATTTAGCAGCTGTCTCTGCTTTTGTTTCAGCAGGAAAGCCATCCTCTCTTTCCGCTCACCTGTATTTTCCAAGTTTTTAAGGGATTACTTCATACTAATCCACCTTTTGGGATCCGGCCCCTGCCTGGGTGCTTAATGTTTGCATTGCCCAGTTAATGCAACCTCCTTTTGAACCTCTGTTTTCTGCAGAGCTTAAGTATCTAACTTGGAAAACTGTTTTCCTAGTGGCTATCACTTCTGCTAGACGATAAGTGAGTTGCAAGCCTTGTCAGTAGAAACTGACTTTATTTCTTTCCACAGGATAAGGTAGTCCTCAGGACTAACAGAAAGTTTTTGCCTAAGGTGGTTTCAGATTTCCATCTTAACCAATCT
This sequence comes from Neoceratodus forsteri, assembly GCA_016271365.2. Taxonomy (NCBI): domain Eukaryota; kingdom Metazoa; phylum Chordata; order Ceratodontiformes; family Ceratodontidae; genus Neoceratodus; species Neoceratodus forsteri. Next base: position 1,732,690,638 of record CM057456.1, read on the forward strand.
ATCTCCTTCCAGTGTTTTTCACTGAACATTCCTCTTCTGGTGAGAGGAGATTGCACAATTTAGACGTTAAGAGGGCCCTTAGTTACTATATAGAACGTACCAAGGGTCACAGGTTCGAATCCCTCCAACTTTTTCTCACTTATGGTGAGGTTGGGAAAGGGAAACCTGCCACTAAGAGATGAATTGCCAGGTGGATGTCTCTTGTATCCAATTTTGTTATCAGAAACTGGGCAGAGATCCCCCCTCTGGCTTGAGGGCTCATTCTACCAGAGGTACAGCCGCGTCTCTAGCTGCTGCCAGAGACATCCCTATATTGGAGATATGTCAAGCTGCTACTTGGAAAATGGTACACACTTTCACCAAGCATTACTCCCTGGATGTCCAGTCTAGGAGAGATGCTCGGTTTGGCACAGCTGTGCTTCAGAGCCTATTCCCTAAGTAGGTTCTGCTGTGTAGTCTGCAATTGTCATAATATAGCAAGACTTCATGTTGTTTGAAGAAAAAATTACTCACCTTAGTAATGTTGTTTCTTCTAATGGAGTCTTGCTATATTATGACCCCCCCCAGCCTGCCCCTCTCAGAACTTCTACTTGGGTATGGGGTGGGCAGCCTAGTGTGGGCACTATTTTATGTCCTTTTTATGTGTTTTCACCCCTCTTGGGGTTTGGGGTGTGGTGTTTTTCATTTTTCCTTATATTTCTCTCATATTGTTAAATTATACTATTAGTTCTGGTCCCCTGACTTGAGTCTTTTGTTTTGGGACCAGCAATGAGTGTTAATATTTAGGTAGCCAGTTGGCTAGTGTAGGTTACAGCTTCCACACAGACCTTGGTGAGTTTTTGTCGTAAAGATCTGACAGTTTAGGTTTGAAACTACACAGACAGAGCTTCTCTTTAGAGCTCGTGCTCTAAGTTCCATTCATGGAATGGAGTTAACTCTTTCACCTCCGGAGCAGTTCTAATGGTGGGACAAACTGCAATTGTCATAATATAGCAAGACTCCATTAGAAGAAACAACATTACTAAGGTGAGTAATTTTTTCTTCTTTCCCCCTCTGGGGAGACCCCGTCTCACTCTTCCCACTCTCAGGCCTCTCCAGGCCCTGAAGGTTCTCCCTCTTAGTGTGTCACCCACTGAGAGCTAAGGGACTTTGTCCCTTAGGGTGTAAAAGAAAACCCCCTTCGGGGGTCTTGGCACTCACTCAGCAGTGATGAATGGTGAAGATTGACACAGATAAGATACGAAAATTACGTACCTACCGTAATTATGATCTTTCTGTGTATCTTCACCATTCATCACGATCCCACCCTCCTTCCCCCTTGGGGCTCAGTCTCTGGGTCCCCTCCTCTCTGTGCCCATCCTTCCCCTCTCCTCTCTTTTCAGGAGTGGGATAAAACAGGGGCACACAGGGGGATAATGTTTTGGGGAGAGTGGACAGCAGGGGGGCCCTCCTCCAGTGCTTTGGCTCCACCCCTGTGGGGTGGGAGTTGACAGTTGCCCTCCATTCTCTCCTCCTCCCCGTTTTCCGTCCAACTTATTTCTTCTCGTTTATTACAAAAAAAAAAATTCCCTTTTTTTTTTTTCACTAATAATCTTTCCTTGAGAGGGTGTTAATTCTCTGTACCCTGTCCTTCTTCCAGAATAGCTTACTCTGCTTATCTGGAGTGTTTGCCAGCCATTCTGTGCCTTGAATTCTGGCAGAAAGCCCTTAGCTACTCCTTGCAGTTCCTATGTAATCTGGAGACGGACGGGAGTCTGGGATGTTTAACTCCCCCCTCCTCCTAAATTCGTCACCCACCCTACCTCCCTCTTCCTTTTCCAGAGATTGGGGCCCCTCCCAATCCCTTTAGTTTCGAACATGATCTCTTTTTCTGTCTTCTCAGTCATTATTTCTCCTTTTGGTTTATGTATCTTTTACTTTTTCTGTCCCTTGGTCTTCCTTGTTCCACCCTCCACTCCCTTCCTCTTACCCCTCCGGCGACTCAGAACTGGCAGGCAGGCGGAATCGACGCAGCCTAACGGCCAACCCGCGAGCGCCACGCAGTGCGTCGGTCTCGAGGGTGGCACCGATGGTGCGTTGCCTCCACCTACCTTAAAAAAAAAAAAAAAAGCTCCCGCGGGGTCCTGACCTCCGGCCGAATACCCAGCAGTGATGAGTGGTGAAGATACACAGAAAGATCATAATTGCGGTAGGTATGTCATTTTTATTTATAGGTGATGAACCTGTGTTTACAGGTCTCTGGGTTTGCCAGGATGTCCAGAACTCTATCATGGATGCCCCTTCCAAGGCTCCGTCCTCTTAGGGGGAGATGTCAAAGACATTCTGACTGAATTACAAGAGAATGGCAAAGCTTTACGTTCAGTGCAATCTCTGTACCGGCCTAATACTAAGCCTAAGCGTTGCTTTCATCCCCAGCGGAGGTGCCAAAACAGGCAGCAGCCTGCCAGACGTCAGACCAAACATCGGGCTCCTTCCTCAGCCTCCATCCCTCCAGCTAAGGCTCAGAGAGCTTCCGGGGTGGCACACCCCAACCCTCCCACTGACTCCTGACTCGCGGATTCCCCCCCTTCCTCCAGTGGGTCTGGAGGAGCCGGTAGGGGTCAGAATCGCCAGCCAGCTAGCAGGGTGGAAGGCGATTACAACAGTCTTGTGGATCCTTCAGCTCATAGCTCAAGATTACACCATAGAATTTCTAGAGCGACCTCCAGAAAACCATCCAGGCCACTCTCATTTACTCAAAAGGTCACATTCCACTTATCCGAGAGGAAATTGAGGCTCTGCTGAGCAAATCTGCCATAGAACCCGTTCCTCTGGGCCAGATCGGAAGAGAATATTACTCCCACTTCTTCCTGCTCCTCAAAAAAGACAGGAGATCTTCGGCCAATATTAGACTTCAGCACGCTCAATCTGTATGTAGAGTACAAAAGATTTCGCATGTTGACTCTCCCAGGTCTGTTGCCACTGTTTCACGCGGGACAGTGACTCTGTGAGCTGGACATGCAGGATGCCTACCTGCATATCCCAGTCTTCCCTGCCCACTGTCGCTTCCTCAGGTTTTCCTTCCGTTGGGAGCACTTCCAGGTCAAAACTCTCCCCTTCGGCCTGTCGTCTGCACCCAGGGTTTTTACCAAGTGCCTAGCGATATTGGCAGTGGATTTGCTTTGTCAGGGCCATTATGTGTTCCTATACCTCGATGACTGGTTTCTGTCAGTCCTGTTGAGGGACAGCTTGTTTGCCTCTCTATCTGCTACCCTGGACCTGTTCCGTCAGTTGGGTATTACGGTGAACTACCCCAAGTCTCACCATATTCCTTCTCAATGCCTCCATTTTATAGCGACTGTGCTGGATTCAACCCAGGGTCAGGCTTTCCTCCCCTTTGGACTGTTCGAAAATGCTGCAGTAGCAGGCCAGGCATGTGGCCTCCAGTCACTGAGTAATGTCCAAGGCCATTTAACATCTCCTGGTCCTTATGGCAGCGGCTGTCAATTTGGCCTCCTGATCAATGAGGCCAAGTCGGAGCTCATATAATCTCAGGTGATATGCTTCATCGGGGCAGAGCATGGCTTCAGCAGACAGGGCGGAGGTTCTGTCCTCTTTTGCCCAATCATTTTTGGTTGGGCACTTGCACCCTGCCTGGGACTTTCTGTGCCTTCTGGGTTACATGGCAGCCTGCACCACCGTGGTCCATTGGGCCCGGTGGCGTTATGCGTCCATTCAGTGAGAGCTGGCCACCCAGTGGACTCAGTGCCTAGGTCATTTCAACCAGCTGATCACTGTGACCCAGAAGATGTGGGACACTCTTCAGTGATGGACCGTCCTAGACCACCTGCAGGAAGGGATCCTGTTTGTCCTCCCCGTGCTGACGGTCATCCTCACGTCCAGTGCCTCTCTCACTGGCTGGGGAGCCCACATGGGGAACAACAGGGCCCATGGGTTCTGGACCCCTGAGGAATCCCAATACCATATCAACCTGTTGGAGCTCAGAGTGGTCAGGCTGGTCTTGTCAGCATTCGCTCAGCAGCTTTGGGGTCAAGTGGTTCAAGTCCAGACGGACAATACCACGACTATGTACTACTTCAACAAGCAGGGCGGCACACACTCACGGCTGCTGTGCAGGGAAGCTCTGTGCATCTGGACACTCATGAGCCTACTGGAGGCGGATCTTCTAGCCATCCATGTGACGGGAGCATCAAGTCAACTGGCGGATGCTCTCAGCCGCGTAGGCGAGACATCCCATGAGTGGTCTGTCCAACCAGAGGTAGGTCACAGCCTGTTCTTCCACGTGGGCAGACCGATGGTGTACCTGTTTGCCTCCAGGAAAAACACCAAGCTGAGGCTGTTTCATGCCCGCCCCCTCAACGGGGATCACTGCAGGGGGATGCCTTCTCGAGGCCGTGGACCCCAGGCCTCTTCTGCGCCTTCCCTCCATTTCCCTTGATCCACGGGGTGCTCCTCAAGGTGAGGAGGGACAAGGTGCATGTGATCCTAGTAGCCCCAGATTGTCCCCGCCAGTTCTGGTATCCAGATCTCCTCAGCCTCAGCAACAGGCTCCCGAGGTGTTTTCCAGCACATCCGGACCTCACATCTGTCAGTCAGGGGAAGGTATTCCATTCGGACCTTCAATCCCCGCACCTGACAGCCTGGTACCTGAGCAGCTAGAGTTCCAGGCTTTGGGTCTCTCTGAGGATGTACTGACAGTAGTGGAAGCATCCAGAAAGTGATATGCCTTCAACTGGAAAAAAAATTCCATTTGGTGTTGGGGCAAGGGCCTGGACCCTCTGTCCTGTAGCTAGCATTTTAGGCTACCTTTGGTCTCTGTCCAAGTTGGCTCTTTGGTCTTTGACCTTTAAGGTACACCTGGCAGCCATCTCTGCTTACTGGACGCAGGCCGGTCAGCAGAAGGTGGCACAGGAGAAGCTGGTCTGGCACTTTTTCAAGGTCCCAGATCACATATCCCCTCCGGTGCGTGAACCTCCTCCTCTGTGGGATTTACTGCTTGTCTTTGCTATACCATGAGCAAGCCGTATGAACCAGTGCACATTTCTGAGGTATCACACATGTGGTTACGGCCTTCCTGGTGGCTGTCATGTCAGCCAGAAGGACTAGAGAGCTCCAGGCGCTTTTGGTGGAGTCTCCTTATCTCGTCTTCCACAGGGACAAAGTTGTCCTGCGCCCCCCACCTGAAATTCCTCCTGTAGGTGGTGTCAGAGTTTCACCTTAATCAGGTATTGACTCTGCCTGTGTTCTACCCGAACTACGCCTCGGATGCAGAGTATAGGCTCCATACCTTGGACTTGAGACAAGCTCTCTCCTATTACAAGGAGAGAACGGCGGATATTCATGGAGAGGTTCGCCAGCTGTTTGTCACCTACGCTGAAGCCGGACCTGGCAGACCTGCAGCAAAGTGGACTGTTGGCAGATGGATTACATGATGCATTGATCTCTACTATAGGTTGGTGGGTAGGGGAGCCTCCCGTAGGGCTAAGGGCTCATTCCACCCGCCGTACTGCTGCTTTGGTGGCTGCTTCCAGGGACATCTGTATCCAGGAAATCTGCAGGGCTGCTATCTGGAAGACAGCAAACACCTTTGTCACCCATTACCACGTTGACCTTGAGTCACACCGGGCTGCTGGTTTGGGGGCCTCAGTTCTCCATTCTCTTTTCCCTAAGTATGGGGTGTGCGCCTTGCCTCTCTCCTCCCTGAGAATTACTTGCAGTCTACCAAGAAGTGTGGATGAACAACATATCCGCATCCTTAGAAGAACAGGCTACTCAACTGTAACAGTAGTTCTAGGAGTGGTATTTGTTGTTCATCCACACTGACCCACCCGACCTCCCCGGCTGCGAAACACTAACCTGGCTTCCAGCGGGCTAAGATCTCGCGTCATGGGGCGGAACTGAGGGTTATACTACCTGGGTGGGAGGAACCAGCTTGATGACCTTTTGGTGAGAATTAAAGGGGAAAGAGACATGCCAAGAAGTGTGGACGGGCAACATATACCACTTCAAGAACTACTGTTACAGGTGAGTAACCTGTTTTTTTCACTGATCACTCCTGCGTTATTGATACGGAGGTGGCGTTGTCTTGAGAGCCAGGGGAGGTACATGCTGTATTGAACAAAAGGAGTTGTCACAGTAAGAAGTCTACCTGTTCTAAAAATTAGATGAATAATAATGAAATCTGCTGTTATATTGGTTGCTACTGTCATGTGGGTAGGAGAGGGAATACAGTGTAAAACAAGGCTTTAGCTCCACACATTTCCCGTTCACTAGAACTCAACTGAAGTGCTGTGAAGGCACTAGACAATAGCTGGTTAGATGCTGCTTCCAGGGGAAGCTTAATGAAACATCTGCAGTAACAGAGAATGGGTTTGTCAGCAAACTAAGCATTTTATTGTTAGTTATTGCTTTATTTTTTGCAGTATTGATGCATGTGCAACTCAAGAACTCCCCAAAAGAGGGCATTCACACTCCATATAAAGTAACTTTCATATGAGTGTGTTTAGTATTGACTGTGGCTGCTGTTTTTAATAAGGATTTGTTTTTCTTATATGATTAACTGCAGCCTTTGAACGTTCATTTTCTAAAGTAATTGCTTTTTCTGTAGTTCATTTCTAGTACTTGTGAAAGGTGCCAAACTAAATGCGCTAGAAATAGAAGTTCTCCATCTGTGTGACTGGCAGATGTATGCTTCCCCACATTGCTCTCCATCGTGCCTCAGTCCTGTCTCTTTAAGGCACCAAATGTTTACTGACCTGATTGTCCCTTACTTTTCCCACTTACTCTCTGTGCTTCTGCCTGGTCATCTTGCTGCCTTCACTCCTAATCTTACCACCCTTTTTAATGCTAGATCCTTCAGCACCCCCCTTCCCCTTTTCACATCTGTACAGCTTTCTAAGTTTCTTTTTAGACTTCCTTGTTTATTTATGATTTAACCCCATTATTTTTTTTTCTTTACCTATTTATTTTAATCTTTCAACACTTGACACCGTAGGGTAACAATAGATGTGGTAGAACCATCTGTTCCGGCAGGCAGTATAGCCTAGAGGTTAGAGGAATGAGGTGTGAATGAGCTTGGTACATCCAGCAGACCAGACCTGAGTTTGATTCTCACAACCTCCACTTGCATACTGTGTGACTGAGCAAGTCACTTAACCGCCCAGTGCTCCCAGGTCGCCCCTGAAAATAGGCACTGCTGCCTAGTGGACCTCAGCCGGTTACCAAAGACTAAAATGATAATTAAAAAAAAAAGCATAATACTGTAACAAAGATCCCTTTGCTCAGGTGGAAGTTACTGAAAACTTTTGAGGTTCATTTTTTCTCTTCCCTCCCATCCCTCCACATTAGTGTGCTTGTCCATATTGTTCCTTGCATACACAAACTTATAGTGTACGGTAGAATCCTGTTGAGCATGGAAATCCATGCTCCCAACAGCGTTGTTATGCTGCACTTGCTACGTCATCGTAGCTAGTGCAGCATAACACCTAGAAGATTGGTCCGGATGCATGGAAGCTGGGTGTGCATGCGCGACCGACGATGAGCCAAGAACGGCCGCGGCTGTCAAACAGGCCAGAAGAAGCGAAAACTGCACACAAACATGGATAAAAGTAAGTGCAGTCTTTGTATGAGCAGCCATACACTATAAAAGACTGTGTATGATCAGTCATACACAAGGGTATTTTTCAACTCTCGAGGTTTCCATGGTAACGAGACCTCCTGAGCTGCGTTCTCATGGTCTCCAGTTGCCATGGAAACCTATCGAGTGAAAAATACCCTTGTTATGTATGAGCGATAATACACAATCCTCTATATAGTGTATGGTGGAATGCTGTTATGTATGGAATTCCATGCCTGGAGTATGCTTGTTCTACTGCATTAGTAACATCATTGTGTTGTTCTGCTGCAGTAGTGATGTCATTACTACAGCAGAACAGCTTGAAATGCTACCATATAGTTGTTTTCCTCTATCCAGTTAAGCTTGAAGTTGTGTTTTTAAACCTGAACTTGCATAAAAATCTGCAGCACACTGTCGGTTAAAAAAAAGAAATGTTAAGATTTCTGTTCTGCCTTGTCTTCACTAGCCGGTTTTGTGTGATTTCCTATGCAGTGACTGCCCATATACTATAAAAGATTGTGTATGAGCAGTGATACACAAACAAGGATATTCAAACAACATGAAGTCTTGCTGTATTCTGACAATCTGCAGTTAGCCCCAGCCGTTAAACTGCCCCGGAGAGTATAGGATTAATTTTCTATGCAGTGCATAGAACTTGGAGCTCGAGCTCGGTTGAGGTCTCTGTCTGCAGCATTTTGAAACCCAACCGCCAGATTCTTTACTCCGCCTCACTGAACAGTCACTCCGGAGATTTCTTCTTCTGCTCGGTTCAAAGTCGGTTAAAGTTGTTGGTTTTATTCCGAATTTAATTCTGCATTGTTGGTTCAATCTCTGTCTGCGGTACCATGAGTACTTAGATAGTTTCTCTGATTATTGTGGAAATTGTAAACTTGAATTTTGATCGGTTCAGCTGAACCGATCCCTTATATTGATTTTTTTGTGTACTTTCTTAGGTTACCAGTCTTTATCGGTTTTAAAAAAATGTGTTTTCAGCGTTTTTTTCCAATACCCGTAACACGGTTAGAAATCGATAAGGGAGTCTTGCCTGGCAGTTGCCGTAAAAAGGGTAAGTTTGGTTAGGTTGGCTATGTCTGAGACACCCAAGAAAAAAAACGGGCCCACTGGGTTTCAACACTGCAGTGAGTGTGGGGAGGTCTTTGCTAAGGCTGATCCCTACACCACCTGTGTTTATTGTCTTGGGTTTGACCACCTCAATACAGACTGCCAAATTTGTAAAAACCTTTCTAAGTCTACCCTGGAAAAAAGATTAGGTAGACTTAGGGAAAAGGAAGCCGAGAAGTCCGCTGACCCAGATGGCCAGCCTGGTTCGGTTCAGACCGAACCGGAAGGAGTGCCCTCTGACCAGGGCGATACTTATTCGGGCAAGAGGAGAGCCGATCCTGAGGGATCGGTTCCTACAAAAAGAAAACACAAAGAGAAATCGACCAGTTCGGATCCAGAGGTACATATTCTGACCGCCGAGGAAATAGCCAGAGCGATTCAGATTGTTGAATCGATTCGCCCGATTCCAGCTGATCTGGCGCCTTTTGGCAGGGGTTCGGTTCACTCGGTTCCCCCGGTTCAAGATTATACCCCTGAAGAATTTTATGAACCGGAGTTTGTGGAAGAGGGGGATTTTGAGGATGATGGTGAAAGTCTGGATGTGCCTGTGGAACCAGACATCTCCCCAGACAGACCTTCTGGTGTTTCCCTTCCTAGGCTTTCTGAGTACCCTCCCCACTATCTGTTTTACAGAAAAGTGGCTGAAACCCTCCAGCTTCCTATGGAGGAGGCTGTGGAGGATCAGGAGGAGCCTCATTTTGTTGAAATGATGGACATCCCAGAGCCCAGGAGACTGTCGATTCCCCTTCATAAGTCTTTTGGGAAGGAGGCACAAAAAAATCCTAAAGTCTCCTAATTCTATACCTCCTGTTGACAGAAGGATGGATAAGAGGTACACCTTATCAGGCTCGGATGTGGAGGTTTTTATACCAGCAATGCAGCTGTGTTGGGGTAGTGCAGGCTGCAGCCTGTGACAAGGCAAATATTCCCTTGGCTTCACACCCCCAGACAAAGACTCCAGGAAGATGGATGCCATGGCTAAGTAACAGTACATGGCATCCTCCTTGGGACTCAGGCAGGCTAACTATATGGCCTATACAGCCAGGTACCAGAAGTCCAGGTGGGACACTGTACTGGCACTGGCTAAACAGGCCTCCCCCCCCCCAGCTGGCCAAGGAGCTGGAGGAGGCAGCTGCTGATGGGATTGAGGCATCAAAGGTACAATTTCATGCTGCTGTGGACTCCATTGATCTGTCATCAAGAATCATGGCTACATCTGTGGCTGTTCAGAGAATGGCTTGGCTCAGATGTACTAGCCTCTCACAGGACACCCAGGCTAAGGTCATGGATTTTCCTGTAGTGGGTAGTTCTCTGTTTGGGGAGCAGACAGAGAGTTACATGAAGAAAATGGATGAGTACAGGACCACTTATAGAAGTGCTCAGGCCAAGGAGAGGCAGGCAACTCCTCAAAGGCAGCAATCTAGGGGCAGGCCTTTTCATAGGCCTTTCTACCAAGCATAGGCCTCTTCTCCCTTTTCACAGAGGGAGTTCTTTAGAGGGAGAGGCAGAAGGGGGATGAGCAGGGCTGCATCCACTCCTCAGCCTAAGGCCCCTGCCAAGCAGACACCCTGATGGGTCTGCCTGGGTCGACTCTCCTACCCCTGTAGAGGCGGCATTTCTGTCCAGGAATGGATGTCTGTTACTTCAGACAAGTGAGTCCTGGAAGTAGTAAGCCAGGGACTGATTCTCAGCTTCAAAAAATTTCCGAAGATGAGAGCCAGATCTTTTTCACCTGCAAGTCTCTCCGAAACCCTTGCCCTAGAGGCAGAGGTTTAATCTCTTCTGGGCTCAAGAGCCGTAGAGAGAGTTCCTATCCTACACCGGGGCAAAGGTCTGTACTCCAGGTACTTCCTTACCCCAAAAAAGACAGGGGAGTGGCGACCCATCCTAGATCTAAGATACCTGAACAAACATCTTTTAAAAGCAAGGTTCAAGATGGTGACTCTTGGAATAATTCTTCCCTTTCTAAGGCCAGGGGACTGGCTAGCCTTCCTGGACCTCAAAGATGCCTACTTTGACATCCTTATCAGTTGCTTCCACAGAAAGTACCTCCGGTTCATGTTGCCCTCAGGCCATTATCAGTTCAAAGCAATGCCCCTTGGTCTAACATCAGCTCCAAGGGTTTTCACAAAGTGCCTGGCAGTTTTTAAGAAGGCAAAAGATTTCCATTTTTCCATATCTGGACGACTAGCTCCTAGTGGGTCAGTCTCCAGACCAAATCAAGTCAGACCTGCAAGAGACCCAGCAAGTGGTCACTTCCCTAGGATTTCTTCTCAACCTCCCCAAGTCAGTTCTCAGACCAGTGCAGCTTCTTACCTTTATGGGGCAGAGCTAGATACTGTCAAAGCAAGAGCCTTTCTTCCCCTGGAAAGGGCAAGAGTTCTTATAGAACTGGCTTCCTCCTTCAGCCTTCAGGTGTCCCGACCAGCAAGGCATTTCCTTCAACTCTTGGGCCACATGGCAACTTCTGCAGCAGTGGTCTAAGGGGCAAGATTCCAGATGAGGGACATTCAGTTCCATTTGAGGGCCTTTTGGTCCTAAAGGAAGAATCCTCTTACCAAACTGATTCCAGTGACTTGGACAGTGATCCAAGCTCTTCAATGGTGGCAGGATCAGGACAGTTTAAGGCAAGGGGTCCCATTTGTTACTCAGTCTCATTCAGTGGTTCTTACCACGGATGCTTCCCTTTTGGGGTGGGGAGCCCATCTGGGGGCTCTCACAGCCCAGGGACTGTGGTCCCCTCAGGAATCCCTTCTTCATATCAATCTCCTAGAACTCAGGGCAGTTTTTCGGGCCCTGCAAGCTTTCTCTCAGTCAGTGCAGAATAAGGTGGTTCAGGTCAGAACAGACAACACCACCACCATGTGGTACATCAGTAAGCAGGGAGGCACTCGGTCCATGGCCTTTTGCATGGAAGCCATGAAATTCTGGTCCCTGGCTTATTCTCTGAAGACCTCTCTGATAGCAGTCCACCTTCCAGGGAAGGACAGTGTGCTAGCAGATGCACTGAGCAGGATCTTCCAGAGCCATCACGAATGGACCCTGGACCCTCTGGTATTAAAAGTGATTTTCTCAAGGTGGGGCACTCCAGAGATAGACCTCTTTGCAGCCCCAGACAATCGCCAACTTCCTTTGTTTTGTTGCAGACCCCTGGTCTTGGGCTCAGTCCCTCTGGATGCTCTGATGTTGAACTAGGAAGGGAAGGGAAATTTCTCTATGCCTTCCCCCCTTTCCTCTGCTGTTCAAGGGTCTGGTCAAAGTGAGGTCACAACCCTGCAAAGTGATTCTAATTGCTCCAGATTGGGCCAGGCAGCCCTGGTATCCCCTTTACTGTCCCTGGCATGTCAAGGGATCATTTTTCTTCATGGTTGAAAGTTGCCTCCACTAGTATTTCTACATCAGCTTCATACATTGCTTAAGTTTTTCCTTCTCTTCATTCATCTCACTTTCCAGGGCAGTTGTCAGAAGGCTGGTGGATTGCTCCTGCACAAGTCCTTGCCTTTTAGAAAATATGCTTGAAGAGCTCTGTAACATGAATATGAAGCTGGACAGCTAACATGGTTTAGATTTAGTTTTCTTTTGTAATAGCTCACCAGTCTTTATGCTCGCTGAACTAGAAACCCAATCTAGCATGTAAAAAGTGACAGCATCACAACTAAAACTTGTCATTATGGACTGGCATTTTTAGTGTGATCCAGATTTAGTTATTTAGTTCTTCTTTTCACAGCATTTTCCCCGAGATGCTACTTTGCTAATTTTAAGCAGCTTCACTCTATAAATCCTAATATCTTTTTATGTCCATTAGTATGAGTGTCATCTGCTAACATACATAAACACTCTTGATTAAGAGAAAGGGCTCATTGAAAAACTGTCTAAGCTAGATTTCAGTTTAATTTAAAATGCATCTGGCAAGAGACTGCCCACCAGAATTAATACTCTGGAATGTGGCCAAGGAAGTCCATACCTCACTCACACAGTGATATGCCGTGCACGTGTGGAAGGAACTCCGCAAGGTGCTGGGTAAGATATGGGATGCAACACTACGATTATGGCGCCTCTGGCACCATCCTTAGCTTTGTAAAGGTGGTGGTGGTTGGGGGGGACTCTGGTTGCTTGGGCTAACTGTGAAAAAGGGGGGTTGTTGCATACTGTGGATCTTTTTTCTCCCCAACAGCTCTCTGCCTTTGAACCTGTTGTTAGCAGGCTTCCCTTCCGTTAACACACCACTGGAAATATCTTGAATGCCCCACTTTTTGAGCTCCATTGTGATTGCCAGCCAGGGGACTTTGGGATAACATCATGAATCTTGCCAGGGAAGGCAAGGTGAAGGGATTCCCTCCTAAATATCGGTGACTGTTAAATGTTTACATGCCTTCTACTGACCAGCTCCATAAGAGAATTGAGAAGCTCTTAGGCCACCCTCTCACCGACACGGTGACAGTGTTGCTGGGCTAACGCTTGAGGTCTCCGTAGGGTTACGAGTGGCAGGCTCATGCACCTTAAAATACTTCACTTGTGGTATCATACTCCTGTTTTTTAATACAGGTTGACTCTGGCTCCGCATCATGACTGCTGGTGCTGTGGCCTGCACGATGGCACTCTATCCCACATCTTGTGTTATCGTCCTAGGTTTCACTCCTGGTGGTCTCAAATTTTAATCTTGATGGAGCGTACTTTGGTGCTCACCATCTCGCAGAATACTTCATTAATAGTTCAAGGGAATGCTGTTCGCTTGGAGGCACAGCACCCATCTCAGTGTGTTTGATTTATGGCTGCTATCACATGAAAGCCTGGAGACTCTTGCTCTACAGGTGGAAGACACAAGAGGTTCCTGCTGTTAGTGAATGGGTAGGTAATATGTTTAAACTTGTGGGATATGAATGATTATTGTACTTGGCTGCCAGTAAGAAGCACTGGTTTGAGGAAGTTTGGGGCTTCCTCCTCTCCCCCTATTAGTTTCATTGAGGGGGAATGACCAACAGATAACTTTTGTATGTACCAGCTGTTCTTGGATGGGCTGTTTGATCCAGGGATGTACTGTTTCTCATGAGCTTCCCTTCCTCTTAGGGAATTTTTAGTCCTCTCTAGACATAGGCCCTCTTCATTTGGTAGATTCGTTAGTGTGTTTCATTTAAACACCAGCATTTCCCTTTATCAGTTTTTCTGTTTTTGTTATTCATTGTTGATCACGGTTTGTAATTCATAGTTAATTGTAAAAGATAGTATTTTTTATTTTTGGGTTGTTTTTTTACTAAGGTTCTTGTATTGCTGTAATGTTTTATCTTGTTGCGGGCATTGGTGTTATTGAGGGTGTTTTACAAAGGCACTTTGTTCACATTCTCTGCTGTTTTTTTAGTGGCATGTGTACTTACTTTTTTTGGAATAGTTGATCATCTTTGGGGGTATCTCAGTCATCAGTTCACACCATAGGATATGCACCGTTGGTGAATCAGGATCCACATGGAAGATTTTCAGCAGTACAACTGGGGCCACCCACGCCGGCAACGTCATCAACCCTATAAAGGCGTGAGCAGATTTGCTCCCTCCTCAGTTCTTTCTCCATGTTGACTCAATCGCATGGATCTCTGTGCTGGCTCCGACATAGACTCTTGCCATTTTTTCGCCTACGACTTTTTTTCTGCAATATTTCAGAATCTCTTTTATGAAAGAGATTAATTTATTTTGTTTATGTTGAGAGTTAATCCTTCGACTACTCTCTTCCATTGCTGTGGAAAGGAGATTGCTTCCACAGATGGACACTCTCTCTGCATCTGCTGTCTTGAGCCTGAACACGAAGTATCTGACTGTGAACTGTTCCAGAAGTTTAATTAAAGAATCCTCGGGAGATGCAAAAAGGCACTTAAAAATGTTTTGCTGGATCAACAGGTAGTCAGTTCCGGGCAGGGGTCCTATGTGGTCCCAGCCTCTGTTGCTGGCAGGGTCATTGAGCTCCCAGGGCCCAAGGGAAGTCCTCATGGAAAGTAATAAAACAGACCAAGATCACGACTGCTTCCTTGGCAGTCCTCCCACCCCACCCCACCCACCTGCTGGTTACTTCTCCTTCGTCCGGGAAATCATCATCAGTTGTGGCTGTACTAATGCACAAAGTTGATGTCCAGATTTCTGTGCCCTCCAGACCCATACCAACAGTGCACCCGCCCAATCCCAGGGTGGCCGGTCGTTGACCTCTGGGTCATCTGCTCCTCCTTTGTCGACCAATGGGCTTGTCGTCAACTGCTCTCCCTTCGAGGCCTGACCCCTCTCCTTCCAATAGGGCTACAGGCTCCTTGGATCCTCAGGGTTCTTCCGGCAGGTCTTCACTGCCTACATAGTCAATCCCTGTCTGTTGACGCAGTCTTAGACAGTCATCAACCTAATTGAAATTTTGACTAAATTCACTTTGGAGATTGTCCAGGAGCTGGTCACATACAAGCCCACATCACCGGCGCCGTCGACGGTGACTTCATCATAGACCCTTATTCATCGGCCGCGGAAGGCTCCGTGCAGGCCGTTGGCGGCACATCCAGTGTCAGACCTGGATTTGGAAGAGGTCGACATCGAGGAGGAGGAGTACCATGTAGACCTCATTCTTCCTGATGATGATGAGGAAGAGATCCTGGTCTCTGGCAGTTCAGTTTCCTCTATCAGTGAGGATTCTGTTAAGCATACTCCTAGTCTCCTTCTGAGGACCCCACATTTTTCAGTGTGATGAAGCAGTTGTTCTAACCCCAGGGGATTCTTCAGTATGATTAACTTTAGCAGTCAGCCCTCTTAGGTGCCTGCAGATGGCTGAGGACCTCCTCAGGGACCTCTGTGACATGGCTGACAGTATTGCCAGGGCTGCTGGTACGAGCATATGCCTGCATAGGCACTCCTGTTTGAGGGTCTCTGGTTTTGCTGCTGATGTTCAGCAGAAGGTGCTTAATGCTCCTTTCAATGGCACTAAGCTTTTGGTCCTGATGTCCAGGGTATTATCAATGATCTGCATGCCTCTGGCAGGACTGTCAAGTCTGTCCAATCTCTCTACCATACTCAACTGAGGGGTAGGCAGCGCTCTCCTTTTCGCAAGGCAGCCAGTAGACCCGGTGCAGCCTCTCACCCCCAAAGGAAACGCAGAGCCTCTGCTGCCTTGCCTGCCCCCTCCAATGCTGGAGGTAGGACCAAGCATCTCAGAAGTGAGGGACCTGCCCCCGAGGTTCCATCTCTGCTTTACTCCTTGTCTGTTTTGGTTCTCTGGTTTTGGTTTGGTTCTTTGGTTTTGGTTCTCTTTTGGTTCCTGACTAAGAAGTGGTGCTCGGAGGTTGGTTCTCGCTCCATTGAAATCAATAGAGAACCATAACTTCGGATGCCTGGATTCTGCAGATCATAGAAAGGGGTCACACCCTGGAGCTCATCAAACAATCTCCAGAGACCTCTCCCCTGCCCTCCAGTTACGCCCTGGCTCACTTGTCTGTTCACCGGGAGGAGGTACAGTCCCTTCTGCACAAGCAGGCCATCGAGCCAGTATCCAGGCTCCAGAGAAACAAGGGGTTTTACTGCAGGTTTTTCTTGGTCCCCAAAAAGACTATAGATTTGAAGCCCGTCCTGAATATAAAGGACCTCAATCTGTATGTCCAGTACAAAAAGCTAAGGATGGTAACTGCCAGGCCTGATGTCTCTGCTCAAGACAGGTGATTTGCTATGTTCGCTGGACATACAGGATGCTTCCCTTCACATATCGGTCTTTCTTCCTCGCAGGAAGTTTCTCCAGTTTGCTTTCCAGGGCGAGTATTATCAATTTAAAGTGCTGCCTTTTGGCTTGTACTCTGCACCACAGGTCTTTACCAAGTGCTTAGCAGCAGTAGCAGCAGCTCACAGAAGGGAGGTACTGTAGTTTTCCCTTATCTGAATGATTGGCTCCTAGAGGCCCCATCCAGGGAACTGCCCCTGCTGAGTCTGGAGAGAACCCTCCAGCTATTCCTCTCCCTGGGCAGTACTATCAGTCTGCCCAAGTCAGTTCTAGTGCCATTCCCAAAGGCTGCACTATAATAGGGGTGGTTCTAGACTCTGCGCAGGAGAAGGCCTTTCTGCCCCAGAACAGGGCAAGGTGTCTTCAAACAATATGAAGTCTTGCTATATTATGGCAATTGCCGTTTGTCCCACCATTAGAACTGCTCCGGAGGTGAAAGAGTTAACTCCCATTCTAAGAATGGAACTTGGAGCGCGAGCTCGGTTAGAGAAGCTTTGTCTGGGTTATTTCAAACTTAAACTGCCAGATTCTTTACTCCGCCTCACTGAACAGTCGCTCCGGAGATTTCTCCTACTGCTCACTTCATTTCTCAGTTTAAACAGTGTTTTCTCGGTTCAAATCAACCGAGAATGTTATTATTTTAACCGCAAAAACGATCGGTTCAAGCTCTGTCTGTGGTATCGTAAGTAATTACAGTTTATTTTCTGTGTGGAACTTGTAAATGTTATCGGTTCGGTTTTGAACCGATCAGCTTGTTTTAAAACTTGAAACTGAATATAGGACTACCTATAAGAGTGCTCAGGCTAAGGAGCGGCAAGTCACTCCTCAGAGGCAGACCCCCAGGGGTAGAGGTAGGCCTTTTCACAGGCCTTTTTACCAAACCCAGGCCTCCTCTGCTTATGCTCAGAGGGGGTTCTTCAGAGGGAGAAGCAGACAGGGTGTGGGCAGGCCTGCTCCCACCCCTCAGCCTAAAGCTCCTGCCAAACAGACACCTTGATGGGGTGCCCAGGGCCGATTCTCCTTTACCTGTAGGGGGCAGGTTGGCTTACTTGGTTCAGAACTGGGTGTCTCTAACTTCAGACAAGTGGGTCCTGGAAGTAGTAAGCCAGGGTCTGGTTCTCGGCTTCAAAAAGTTCCCAAAGATGAGAATCGGATCTTTCCCACCTGCAAACTCTTCAGAGACCTTTACTTTAGAAACAGAAGTCTCAACCCTCCTGGCTCTCAGAGCTGTAGAAAGGGTTTCTCCCCTACACCAGGGCAAGGGTATGTACTCCATATATTTCCTTACCCCAAAAAAGACAGGAGAATGGCGGCCCATTTTAGACCTGAGATATCTGAACAAACACCTTTTGAAACCAAAGTTCAGAATGGTAACTCTGGCAATGATTTTACCTTCTCTAAGGCCAGGGACTGGCTAGCCTCCCTGGACCTCAAGGATGCCTATTTTCACGTCCCTAATCAGAAGCTCCCATCGAAAGTACCTCAGATTCAAACTGCCCTCAGGTCACTACCAGTTCAGAGCAATGCCCTCGCCTCACCTCTGCCCCAAGGGTATTCACAAAATGTCTGGCAGTAGCAGTTGCTCATTTAAGAAGGCAAAGGATTGCTGTCTTTCCTTATCTGGACGACTGGCTCATTGTAGGCCAGTCCCCAGAACAGGTAAAATCTCACTGCAAGTTACCCAGCAGCTGCTCACCTCCCTGGGCTTTTGCTCAATTCCAAAGTCAATTCTGGAACCAGTTCAGGTGCTCACCTTCATAGGTGCAGAATTGGACAAAGCAGGCCAGAGCCTTCCCACCCTTAGAGTGTAAGGAACTTGGTGGCTCTGGCCTCCTCCTTCACTCTGCAGGTCTCTCGACCAGCAAGACACTTTTTGCAGCTCCTGGGGCACATGGCTGCGTCCACAGCTTTTTGGTCTCAGAGAAGAGACCCCCTTTCCAAGTTGGTCCCAGTGACCCGAACCCTGATCCAGGCCCTCCAGTGGTGGCAGGATCAGAGCAATTTAAGACTGGGGGTCCTCTTCATTCCTCTGTCTCACTCCTTGACCCTCACTACGGATGCTTCCCTCCTGGGGTGGGAGCCCACATGGGCGACCTCTCCACTCAGGGAGTGTGGTCCCCAGGAATCTCTGCTCCACATCAATTTGCTGGAACTCAGAGCTGTCTTTTAGCACTTCATGCTTTCATGCCTGTTCAGAACAAAGTGGTACAAGTCAGAACAGACAACACTACAACAATGTGGTACATCAACAGCAGGGGGCACTCTGGTCTTCGCCTTGTGCACCGAGGCAGTGAAGTTGTGGTCTCTGGCCTATTCCCTGAACACTTCCCTCATAGCAGTTCACCTTCCAGGAAAGGACAATGTCCTAGCAGATGCTCTCAGCAGGATTTCCAGGGCCATCACGAATGGTCTCTGGATCCTCAAGTACTGGGATAGTTTTTGCCAGATGGGGCACCCTCAGATAGATCTTTTTGCAGCCCCAGACAATCACCAACTTCCACTGTTCTGTTGCAGGCCCCCAGTGTTGGGCTCAGTCCCCCTGGATGCCTTTCTCCTGGATTGGGAAGGGAAGTTTCTTTATGCCTTTCCCCTTCCTCTCCTATTCAAGGTGCTAGTCAAAATCAGATCCCAGCCTTGCAGGGTGATTCTGATTGCCCCGGATTGGGCCAGGCAGCCCTGGTACCCACTCCTTCTGTCCCTAGCAGTCCATCTTCCCCTGTGTCTCCCCAGGAATCACAACTTGTTAACCTGTGCCCAGGGGAGAGTTTGGTATCCGAACCTCAAATCCCTCAACCTCAAGCCCTGGCTCTTGAGGAGTTAGAATTTGCTGACCTACACCTTTCTCAGGGTGTTCTTGAAATCCTAAAGGCTTCTAGGAAGCCTTCCACTAGGGCTACTTATAATTCTGAGTGGAAAGGTTTTCCATTTGGTGTTCTGGAAACATATTTCCCGGAATCTGCTGATTTGCCCATTGTTTTGGACTATGGTCCATCTTAATTCTTTGGGCCTGAGACCAGCTACCTGAAAGTACATTTGGCAGCTGTCTCTGCTTTTGTTTCAGCAGGAAAGCCCTCCTCTTTCCGCCCACCCTGTATTTTCCAAGTTTTTTAAAGGATTACTCATACTAATCCACCTTTAGGATCTGGCCCTGCCTGGGACCTTAAAGTTTGCATTGCCCAGTTAATGCAACCCCTTTGAACCGCCTGGCCTTCTGCAGAGCTTAAGTACTTAACTTGAAAACTGTTTTCAGTGGCTATCACTTCTGCCAGGAGCATAAGTGAGTTGCAAGCCTTGTCAGTAGAAACTGACTTTATTTCTTTCCACAGGGATAAGGTAGTCCTCAGGACTAACAGGAAGTTTTTGCCTAAGGTGGTTTCAGATTTCCATCGTAATCAATCTATCTCCCTTCCAGTGTTTTTCACTGAACATTCCTCCTCTGGCGAGAGGAGATTGCACAGTTTAGATGTTAAGAGGGCCCTTAGTTACTATATAGAACGTACCAAGGGTCACAGGTTCGAATCCCTCCAACTTTTTCTCACTTATGGTGAGGTCGGAAAAGGGAGACCTGCCACTAAGAGATGAATTGCCAGGTGGATTGTCTCTTGTATCCAATTTTGTTATCAGAAACTGGGGAAAGTTCCCCCCTCTGGCCTGAGGGCTCATTCTACCAGAGGTACAGCCGCATCTCTAGCTGCTGCCAGAGACATCCCTATCTTAGAGATATGTCAAGCAGCTACCTGGAAAACGGTACACACTTTCACCAAGCATTACTCCTAGGATGTCCAGGCCAGGAGAGATGCTCGGTTTGGCACAGCTGTGCTTCAGAGCCTATTCCCAAGTAGGTTCTGTCCCTCCTCCATGGAGGTACTGCTGTGTAGTTTGCATCACAATAGCAGACTATTCTATGTTGTTTGAAGAAAAATTACTCACCTTAGTAATGTTGTTTCTTCTAATGGAGTCTTGCTATTATGACCTCCCCAGCCTGCCCCCCTCTCAGAACTTCTACTTGGGTATGGGGTGGCAGCCTAATGTGGGCGCTAGTTATGCCTATTATATGTTTTCCACCCCTTCTTGGGGTTTTGGGGTGGTGTTTTATTTTATCTCATATTATTGCTTATATTATATTATTACTTCTGGTCCCCTGACTTGAGTCTTTGTGTTGGGACCAGGAATATGTGTTAATAGTCAGGTAGCCAGTTGGTTAGTGTAGGTTACAGCTTCCACAGAGACCTTAGTGAGTTTTGCTCGAAAAGATCTGACAGTTTAAGTTTGAAATAACCCAGACAGAGCTTCTCTAACTGAGCTCGCGCTCCAAGTTCCATTCTTAGAATGGGAGTTAACTCTTTCACCTCCGGAGCAGTTCTAATGGTGGGACAAACTGCAATTGTCATAATATAGCAAGACTCCATTAGAAGAAACAACATTACTAAGGTGAGTAATTTTTTCTTATAGTCCAACCTCAGGAGGTCGCTCAAAGGCACTATATTCTTGCCAGGGTGTACCTGAGAATGTTTGGTCTGATGGTGGCTACCATTCCCACCGTTCATATGCACATCCTCCAGTGGACCCTCAAAGTACAGTGGGACCAGTGCACAGACGAGTTAGATCACCTAGTCCTGGTGTCTTCCCCAGCCCGCAAGGTGCTGCAGTGGAGGATGGCTCCTTGAATCTGCTGTAAGATGTTTCATTCCAGATCTCCTCTCCACTGCAGATCCTCACAATGGATGCTTCCCTCTAGGCTGGGGAGCGCACCTGGACCCTTTCCCAATGCAGGGTTCTTGGTCCCAGATAGAAACCTCCCTGCATATCAATGTCCTGGAGATGCGGGCAGTGTTGTACACCATGCAGGCATTTCAGGAGCACACTAAGGACTATTAAGGAGCAGGGAGGCTAACGATGCCCATAGGTGCTCCTATGAAATTAATAAATGTAGTATTGCAGTGAACCCCTAGTTGTTCGATAACGATCAAGTCGTTTTTTAAATTCAGTTTTTGATTTACTAATTATTAATTCAAGCGGTACATTTTTCCACGGATTAACCACTCTTAGGGTAAAGAAATATTTCCTGTTTTTGTGGTTAAATTGTTGACATACAAGTTGGTAGAGGGTGCCGTCTAGTATTGTGGGTTGTATCTAGCTAACACCTTGCTCTGGGTTAGCTGCTGGTGCTGACAGTCTGTGTAATGTACTACATCAACATGCCGGGGGGGGACGGACTCATTCTTACTCCCAATGCAGGGAGGCCATGAAAGTGTGTTATTGAGCGTTAGATCATGGTCTGACACTCTCGGCGGTCCACGTTCCAGGCGTGCCGAACACTCTGGCAGACAGCATCAGCTGGACTCAGTCCAGCATGCATGAGTGGGAGCCCCTTTCGTCCATCACAGAAGAGTTCGACAGATGGGGTCGTGCATAGTTGAACCTTTTTGCGTTCCCCTCTCAGTGCAAAACTGCCCAATTTTTGCTCACTCGATCCACGGCCTGGAGTTTTCTGGTGGGAGACATTGTCCCTCTCGTGGAGCAGGAGGTTTCGTTATTGCATTTCCTCTGTTCCCTTTAATTCAGAGCGTCCTCATTAAATTGCAGATGGAGGGGGGCCAACATGATTAGGGTAGCTCCATTCTGGCCCCGCTAGATATGGTTTCCCCTGCTTCAGAAGCTGGCGGAGGAACCTCTGGTTCCAGTCCCCCTTTGCAGAAACCTGTTTACCCAGGCTCAGGGGACCCTGGTCCATCCCATCCTCGGGTCCCTCCATCTGCATGCTTGGCTCCTGAGGACATAGCCATTGCCAGGTTTGGGTTCTCCAACAGAGTAGCGGACAACCTAGTGGCTGCTTGGAAGCCTTTCACTTGAGCCATATATGCCATATAGTGGAAGAGGTTTGCCATCTGGGCTGCCAAACATAATATGATCCCTTTCGCATGAACCAGATCCTGGACTACCTGTTCTCTATGTCTGACTCGGGTCTTCAGTAGTCCTCCCTCAAGTTGCACCTTTCAGTCATTTCGACCTTCCATGAGCCCATGGGTGTGACTGCACGAAGGATCAGCTGGATGTTTCCCATACCCTTTTAAGTGGCATCCTGCATCTGAAACTCCCGGTCCGTTCTTCTGTCTCAGCTTGGTATTTAAATTTTGTTTGGGAGAAATTGACCATGTCTCCCTTTGAGCCAGCCCCAACTTGTGAGCTACGCTTTTTTTCTTGGAAAGCGTTAGTTGCCATTACTTCTGCTCGAAGAATTTTAGAGCTTCAGGCCCTCTGATGTGTGGAGCCTTATTTGATTTTTCACAAAGATAGGGTGTCTTTCAGCAAAAATCCTAAGTTTCTCCCTAAGGTGGTGTCTAACTCAATCTGTCCGCCTTCCTGATTATTTTCCTGAATGTTCCAATCTGGGGAAGCACTTCTCCATATGTTAGACGTGCGCCGAACTTTGAAGTACTGCCTGCTTCGCACCAAGGAATGTAGAAAGTCAAAGCAGTTGTTTGTTTCGTTCACCCCAGGTAGAGAGGATGCTTCAGTTTCTAAGCAGTGTTTATCCAAATGGTTGGCAAATTGCATCATGTTCTGCTACAACAAGTATAGCAAAGAATTGCCTGGAGCGGTTAAAGCTCATTCCACAGGAGGCATGGCTACCTCTGTGGCTTGTTTCCAGTGGGTCTCAGCCACTGACGTCTGTGCTGCTGCCACCTGGAGTACCGTCCGTACATTCATCAAGCACTACAGTGTTTTTCTTTTTTTTTGTTTGTTTGTTTGTTTTTAACTCTATGCACCTGCCACAGCTGACTTTCTCAGGTGTGGATGCTTGGCTGGAGCTCTGCTGCCCTCCTGAAGTTCTCCAATGTGATCTCTGGTCTGTGCCTGATCTCCATCCCAATCCATCCACTTGATCTCCCGGCTCTGAGCCCCCCGTGGTGGGGCCGCCAACTCCTCCAGCACTCTATCTAGAGTCTAGAATTCTATATCTAGAATCCAGTGGAGCAACCGGACAGGAGGAGGCAGACTGTAAGCACACGCCGGCAGAGCCCAGCTACTGATCCTACCATCGCCTACTGCCGTGGTAGGGGATTTTCTTTGTTGGTGCCCCTTAGGGTCTTGATGTGCAGTGGCCCCTGCATGGCAATTCCTTTACACCTCATGCCGCTGGAGCCTGCCATCAACCGTCCTCTTGACTACGTCCCGTCTAGCGCTGCCACTGGTTTCCACCAGAGACTGGTACTGCATCGAGAGCTACCTGCAACCCACCCTAGGAGAGGAGAGCAGTTCTCTGGACGCTCGATCCTCCCCCCCTCTCCTGCTGACCCCCGACAACACGAGTTCGTTCTTGAACCTAGGTCGCCACGTGGCGCGAGGTATGGCGTCCAGCGCCTCAACCCTCAGCTGTACCAGGCTGGCTAGCACTACAGTCTTGACATTGCCTCAAGAGCCCGTGCAGGTTTTGACAGGGTTGTTCTGCAGGGCCCTCCTGTCTTAAGTTTATGGTTGGCCTTCCTCCCAGACCGTTTGCATCTGTCACTGCTTGGGACTTGTTCCTATGGTGTGACCTAATGATTGATACAACCCCGAAGAATATAGAACAGTTATGTAAGAAATTACCATAACAGTAGATCTTGCTTTGAGATAGAGCTCTTGTAGCAGGTAACAGATAGAACTATGGTGCCAGGCACTTAGGACTCCATGGAAAACTTCTAACTAGCAGTCCAAGGCAAGGGACCGCTCCTGACGTTGGCTCTGTCCCCAACGACAGCCACTTTATAAAGGGGCGGTTCCCCGGCTCTACTTCAGTTCTTTGTCCGTCCTCAACCTAGCATCTTGGCTCCACGGACGCCTCCTGCTCCTGTTGACCGCCATTTTTTTCAGTGCTCAATGCAGTTCAACTCTTGAGTTTTCGATCTCTTCTTTGTATGTCTACCAAGCCTTCTACTCCACGGCGGAAGGCCGTGTGTACATGTGGCAAACAAATTCCAAGAAAAGACAGCCATTCGGCTTGTCTGTTGTACTTGGGGCCTAAGCACAAGATTGATGACTGCCCGCATTGCCAGAGCTTCAGTCAGCACACTTGCATCCGTCACCTGAAGACCCTGAAGGCTTACTTCTTGGAACAACAAGTGGCCACTATGCAGAAGTCACATTCTGGACACGGCTCCTCCTCATCCTATGCTCGTGACGCTTCCCTCAAGGAGAAAAAGCACTCTGGGAAGCACCACAAGAAGGATAGGGAAAAATCCAGGTCAGACTCGTGGTCCCTCTCCTCGCACAAAGGTAAGGCCTTCTCCTCTGCCCCTCGGTTGTTAGCCATTCCTGGGCTTCAACTCCAAGATCTCCTGCCGCTTCCCAGGCGTCACGTGGGAGCTTGGGGCATGGGCCTTCTCAGGCCCCATCTTCTGTTTCTCTGGCCATCAGTTGTTAGGGTCTAAGGCTCAGGACCTGGCCACTACTTCTTCCACGGCTGGAGTCCATTCGGGCTCTCCAGCCATCAAGGCCTCATCAGCTAAGCCTGACAACCGTGGCAAGCGTCCGGGTGTCGACTCCACAAACACAGCGCCTGTGACGCCTGACCTGTCATCTCCAGTGAAGCTGGACAGACGACAGATCCCTACGACGTCTGCCACCACAGCTGTGGTGCCAGACAAGACTTCAGACTTCACTGGTTGCTGTCTGCACCCCAAGGGCCCTTGCCAGAGGATCTGATGGCACCTGACCTGACGTCGGCACCTTCAGACATCCTGACGACAGGTCCAGATGACCAGACTCTGGCCCATGCCCTGACACCAGGGCCTAGAAGAAACCAGGCGCCAGCGGATGGAACCAACAACGGTTGGTCACCGGATCCTCCTCCGATGCCAGACCAGCTGTCGACCCCTTCGGGGCCAAGTGGGGCTGAGCCA
Organism: Neoceratodus forsteri; assembly: GCA_016271365.2. Taxonomy (NCBI): domain Eukaryota; kingdom Metazoa; phylum Chordata; order Ceratodontiformes; family Ceratodontidae; genus Neoceratodus; species Neoceratodus forsteri. The sequence goes on from CM057456.1 coordinate 1,732,715,989, forward strand.
GAGCCGCCATCAGGCTCGATGATCACCCTGGCTGAGGGAGGGGCATTGTTCACCAGCTGGTGGAACACCATCAAGGGGGACCTCCTTCACAAGCCGGAGCCGAAGGAGGCACCAGGGGCTGTCCCCACACCGCGGCTGGCACCTCCCCCCAGATCGCCGTTGCCACCCCATGACACCGGCCATACCAACTCCAGGTGGCTCGGACCACAGTCCCGACGAATGTCTGGGCCTTGGATGTCATTCCCCTTCATGCTCTTTATCACGTAGGGGCAGCAGGTCCAGAGAATGTATCTCCCATGGCCAGAGTAGGTTAAGGGGGCGCCACTCCTGGTATCACAGCAGGTCTTCTGACCGTTAGTCAGAGCTCTCCAGGAGCTACAGTAATTTCTTCTCAACCTACTCTTCTTTGGAGTAAGACCTCCCCCTGCCTTCGCCGGATCCCAAGAGGGACTCACCCAGGTCACCACTTGACAATCCCACCTTCTTAGAGGTGATGAGGCACATAATAATTTCTCATTCAGTGGGAAATGGAGGACTTAGACCCTGAGAGGCAACATTTGCCCAGATTCCTGGGGGCCTCCGATCCCAAGCCTCTGGTCATTCCTCCTCTGGTGGAACCTTTTCAGGATGTCAAGAAGCTGGTGCTGAAACTCCCAGCTACGACATCGGCAGTGCCCAAGAAGGCGGACTGCCTTTACCAGCCTCCCAGAAATTAGTCTCATTTTGATGAGCAACCTAAGGTGGATTCCATAGTGCTCACTGCGGCACATGGCAGATCGCAACAACCTAGATGTACCAGTTCCCAGCCACGTGACAGAGTCTAAGAAAATAGACCGGTTGGGGCACAGAGTGTATGCCTTATCCACCTGCACCATTAGGTCCTTAAACTTTCTGGCTTATATGGTCATGTACCAGAAGTGCCTGTGGCAAAAGGCTATGGACCTTGCTAAAGACCCAGCCAGACTCGCAAAACAAGACAGGGCTCTTGACAGTGATGCTGTCTGGTTTGGATGTGAGCAAGCTCGTTCTTTATAGCTGTTATGATGCTGTGGATTCTGTGGCCCAGCTGGCCGCCTCAGGTGTGTGCCTAAGGCGGAACTCCTGACTAAGGGTGTCCAGCTTTTGGCAGGACCTCCAGGACACCATTATGGAACTGCCCCATTCTTTTTTTTTTTTTGACAACTCTTTCTTGCCCTATCCAACAGGGCATCTCTCGGGATTCCTCCTGAGGCCTACAGCTCCTGACCACCTGCCTGAACTGCGACCCTCCAACAACTGTGTCAGAATCGGTACTCTCGTCTCCCGGCCCCCATGAAGAGACCCAGAGTCCCCAGAGGGTAGAGTCGAAGGGCGTATTGGTGGGCCTTGGCCTCAGAGTTCACTGATCACTTCACCCGTGGCGGGGTATTTTACCCTTACTTGTTATGCCCTTGATCCCCCTTCCCTCAAGAGCTTGGACGTGCAATGGCATCCAGGGCACCTGCCGTAGCTCTTGTACCCCACTACATGTTACCCAGGCATGTGGAGTACCTCCGGTCACTGCTGCAGTGCCGGGCAAGCCTGGATCCCACCCCAGAGAGAGGAGAGCTGTCCTCCGGATGCTCGATCCTCTCTCTCTCCCCTGCCAACCCCCGGCCGCCCAGGTTTGTTCCCGAACCCGGGTCGCCAGCATGGTGTGTGGTATGGCGTCCAGCGCCTCGACCCTCAGCGCCACCCGGCCAGCCAGGGCCTCATTCTTTTTGGGGAAGACACCAGTAAGATTATTCAAGGCCTCCAAGATTCAGGCAAGATGGTGTCAGAGGTTCACAAGATGTACAATTCTAGGGACATGGATATGTTGTTCATCCACACTTATTGGCAGGTTCCTTGCCGCTTTAAATCTTGCCGGAAGGTCTTCAAGCTGGCTCCTCCCACCCACCCGGGTGGTAAAACTCTCGGCTCCGCCCCATGACGCTAGATCTTCCTTACCGCTTGGAAGCTCAAGTTCCCTCCTTAACGCGTTGCGCTTAAGACTGGTTCCTAATTCTTCGGAAAGTTCAAAATTGAAAAGTTTTTGCAAAAAGACTTCGGTCTTCTTCTCCTCGCGGCTGCGATGGACCGTCGACTCCCAAGTTCGGAGGTGCCCTTGCGGGCAGAAGATGTCTAGGACGGATCCGCACCTAATGCGGCGCTCAATGCCTGGGCCTTGAGCACCAGGCCCGCGACTTGTGCTCTTCCTTTCGCCCACGCCCTGAAGACCGCAAGGCCCGATTACAACTGGGCGCCCGAGAAAGAATTCCACCAGTGAAATCTAAAGAGGCCCGATTGGCGGTGTCGGTGGCGGGCTCGGTGGATCAGCTTGAGCAGATGATCGCCCTCGAAGAGGAGGCGGCGCGGGCCGCTTCTACCTCGGCTGCGGCATTTGTCCCGCTCTCTCTCGGTGCCTCTTACTCGGCTTCTTTTAAGGAGCTTTGTCTGACCCTCTCGACCAAAGGTGAGGGTCCAACTTCTTCGGGACTTTCTTCCAGGTCCAAAAAGAGCAAAAGTAAGTCTCTCCGTTGACGCTCTTGGGAGCGGGAAAGATCCCGCTCCCCTTGTCGACAGTCGACTTCGGTCGACAACCTCAGCTTCGGCCACTGGCTTCACGGTGTCCCCGTCAGGCCAGTTGGCCGAGACTCCCGTCGACGCGGTCGAGATTTTTCTCGACCCGTTGGACGGGTTGTCGGCTGGAGAAGCTGAGAATCCCCTCTCCCCGGTTCCCCCGGTGGGAGTTGAGGATCCCGTCGGCTCGTCTGTGCCTCCGGTTCCGGAGCCTTCGATGGGATCGTCCAAGCCGAGGGGAGTGCCGATTTCCAACACTTCTCCTCACCTTCCTCGGCCTAGTCGAGACTCTCGGTCTCGGTCTCGGACATCCTCGCGGTCCAACCGATCCCGCCGTCATAGGCGGTCTCGGTCTCGGCACCGCGGCAAGCGGCGCCGCCGCTCTTCCTCTTCCTCGGACGAGGGGAGGCTTTGGCGCAAGTTGCGTCGGAGGTACGAGGAACTTATGTGGCAACAGCTCCTTTTGACCGGGAATAAGCCGACCCAGTCGTCTTCCCCGGCCATTAAGTGGCTGTCACCGGAGCAGCCGAAACAACCCCTCGTTGTAGTCGAGGAGCCTGTTCTCAGGCCGGTTGTTCGCCAATTCCAGCTGCCCCACCGATTCTGGTGGAACCCCACATCCATTAGTTGGGGCTCCGACCAAAATTCTCGGTCGGCTTTGGTTTGCCCCATAGGCTGTCGGTCACCCTCACTCCCAGTAAACCTCGCAGGTGGAGGGTGGCTCAGGGCCGAGGCAGCTTTGAGGACTCTTCTGAGTCCGATGGTGGTTCCTCCCTCTTCTCCAAGCGATAGACTTGGAGTCCTCGGAGGACAGTCAATGGACGATAGCCCTTCGTCCTTCTTAGGGTTGCTTGACTCATCTCAGAGTCCACCGGGATGAAGCTCGAACCCGTTTCTAAATGGGCCAGGTATCCCCTCACGGAGATTCTGGACTGAGGGGATTCTCCTACGGAGGCCTTTCCGGTGGCCGAAGCCATAGTGGGTCCGGCCTTGGAACTTTTGGCAGCGTCCTGCTTCCTGCCCTGCGCCTTCGGCCAGGTTGGCCAGGAAGTATGCGGTCCCTACCGGTTCCCTGTCCGTTTTTTCGGAACACCCCTCAGCCGAGGGGTTGGTTACCGACAGCTTTTCCGCGTGCCGAGAACGCCAGGATGTGGACAACCTCCCGACAAGGAATCCAAGAAATTGGATTATGCCGGGCGAAAAGTCTGTGCTAGTCCCTCCTCGGCCTCGTCAGGCCAGTTCGGCCGCCCTTATGGCACATTTTTCTCACGCCCTGTTGGGCTCCTGGATGAGGTTGTCCTCATCTTCCCAAGAGATCTGCAGACTACCGTCAGGCAGGTGCGGGACCAGGGCAGGGCAGTGGCTAAACAGCAGCTCAGACTGCGTTAGACATTGGGGACTCGTGCCAGGTCTGTGGGCGGCCGCAGTGGCCATGCGTCGTCGGGCTTTGGCTGAGGATATCCACCTTTACTCGGATACCCAGCACAAGTTGGCGGATGTTCCCTTTTTGGGGACTGACCTCTTCGGCCCTGAGTGGAAGGTCACCTGCAGAGGATCGAGAAGTCCAATGCTACCTTGGACTCGGTCTCTTCCGCTCAGAAGGACAAAGGCCGCAAGCCACAGCCTAAGCCCTTCGTTTTCTGCGCCCGCGCGCCCGCCCAGCAACGCTAGGGGCCAGCAGGCTCAACCTTGGTATCCCAAGCCTAGTCGCGGCTTCCTCCAACAGGAAGCAGAGAGTAAAGGCCCAGGAGGTTCCTCGCGGTCCCTCCTCCAAGCCTGCCCAGTGACGGGCTGAGGGGTGTCGCCCCTCATCCTCACTCACCTGGTTCCCCTGGGGACGGCTCAGACACTTCCTTTCCACCTGGTCCACTGTTACCACGGACAGGTGGGTACTGGAGGTGGTGGGAAAAGGCCTACCTCTGGAATTCGAGCAGGCCCCGCCCTTCAGAGCCGTCGCACCTCGGGGGGCCTCGGGGTCCGCAGCCTCACTGGCGGCTCGCCGAGCTGACATCGCTCTCCTCCTCCAAAAGGAGGTGAACACGGAGGTGGAGGACCCCCCTTCAGACCCGGGGTTCGTGTCCAGGTATTTCCTGGTTCCGAAACGGACGGGGGGCTGGCGCCCCATTCTCGACCTACACGACCTGAACAAGTTCCTAAGGTCTCGAACCTTCAGAATGGTCACTCTGGCGCAGATAATACCATCTCTGGAACACGGCGTGGTTCTGCTCTCTGACCTACAGGATGCTTTTTCACGTCCCTATCCGTCCGTCACATCGGAGATTCCTTCGCTGAGCGGAGGGATCCTCTTGAGTTCCGAGCCATGCCCTTCGGCTTATCTCCAGCTCCCAGGGTCTTCACCAAATGCATGTCAGTGTGACAGCATTCCTGCGGCGCCGAGGGGTCCGGGTGTACCCTTACCTGGACGATTGGCTGATAGCAGCCTCCTCCAGACGGGAGATGGAGCGGTCCAGAGATCTGGCCCTCCAGGTTTGCTCTCGAGTTGGCCTTCTCATCAACAAGGCCAAGTCGGAACTCGAGCCAAAGCAGGTGATCCTGTTCATCGGGGCAGAGCTCGACTCTCTTCGAGCCAGAGCACGACTCCCGGCGGACAGGGCCGAGGTTCTGACCTCCTTTGCCCAATCATTTCTGCTTGGGCAATCGCGCCTTGCCTGGGACTTCCTGCGCCTTCTGGGTCTCATGGCGGCCTGTACCAGCGTGGTCCGTTGGGCCCGCTGGCACATGCGCCCCCTTCAGTGGGGACTGGCCAGCCAGTGGTCACAACACTGCGATCCTTTGGACCAGCTAGTGATAGTGACCCAGGAGATGTGGAACGCTCTCCAGTGGTGGACCGTTCCATTCCATTTGCAGGAGGGCATCCCGTTTGTCCGCCTCGTGGTCGACTCCTCTTGACCGATGCCTTTCTGATGGGTTGGGGTGCCCATCTGGGGAACACCGGTGCACGGCCTCTGGTCCCCACGGGAGTCCTGATGCCACATCAACCTGCTGGAGCTCCGAGCGGTCCGCCTAGCTCTCACTGCCTTTGCTCCGTTTCTCCGGGGTCAAGTGGTCCGAGTCCAGACGGACAATACCACGACCATGTACTACCTGAACCGCCAGGGCGGGACGCGCTCCATGCTTCTATGCAAGGAAGCTCTCCGAATTTGGTCACTCGTGCGCAGCCTGGAGGCGGAGCCTCCAACACCCTGGCCGATGCCCTGAGCCGGATAGGGGCTGCATCTCACGAATGGTCTCTCCTGCCGGAGGTAGTACAAGATCTGTTCTCCCACTGGGGCACACCTCTGGTGGACCTGTTTGCCTCCAGGGAGAACGCGTAGCTGAGGCTGTTTCATGCCCGCCCTCAGCAGGGCTCACTGCAGGGGATGCCTTCTCGAGGCTGTGGACCCAGGGCCTCTTCTATGCCTTTCCCCCATTTCCCTTGATTCACAAGGTGCTTCTCAAAGCAAGGAGGGACAAGGCACAGGTGATCCTGATAGCCCCAGTCTGGCCCCGCCAGTTCTGGTACCCAGATCTCCTCAGCCTCAGCTCCAGGCTCCCGAGGCAGCTTCCAGCGCGCCCGGACCTGCTTTCAGTCAATCAGGGGAAGGTGTTCCATCCGGACCTTCAATCCCTGCACCTGGTTCCTGAGCGGCTAGAGTTCCAGGCCTTGGGTCTTTCCGACGAGGTCCTCAATGTTGTTGAGCGTCCCTGTAGAGTCGACCAGAAAAACTCGCTTTCAAATGGAAGAGATTCTCCATTTGGTGTCAGGGCAAGGGCTTGGACCCTTCCTCCTGTTCTGTGGCAAGCATTTTGGACTATTTATGGTCCCTTTCTAGTCAAGGGCTTGGTCGGCCGACCCTAAGGTGCACCTGGCAGCCATCTCTGCTTGCAGGCGGGCAGGAAGCAGTTGGTGGTGCAGGAAAAGGTGGTCGGGCGCTTTTCAAAGGCCTTGATCACATTTCCCCTCTGGTGCGAGAACCTCCACCTCCGTGGATTTACTGCTGGTACTGGCAAAGCTCATGGGCGTTTATCTGAACCAATGCACAGGTGTGATCTCTCACCTGTCGTGGAAGACCGCCTCTTGGTGGCTATCACGCCAGCCAGAAGGATGGGAGAGCTCCAGGTGCTTTGCATCGAGTCTCCTTACCTGGTCTTCCACAGGGACAAGGTTGTCCTGCGCCCCCACCCGAAATTCCTTCCGAAGGTGGTGTCGGAGTTTCACCTTAACCAGGTGCTGACTTTGCCAGTGTTCTACCCCAATCACACCTCGGAGGCCGAATATAGGCTTCATACTCTGGACCCTAGAAGGGCGCTCGCTTATTATAAGGAGCGCATGGCTGAAATTTGGGGAGAGGTTCGCCAGCTGTTTGTCACCTACGCTGAAGCCGCATCTGGCAGACCTGCAGCCAAGCGGACGATAGGCAGGTGGGTCACCTCCTGCATAGATCTCTGCTATAAGTTGGCGGGCATGGAGCCTCCCAGAGGGATAAGAGCTCATTCTACCCTGTCATACTGCTGCATCAGTGGCTGCTTCCAGGGACGTCCCTATCCTGAAATCTGCAGGGCTGCTACCTGGAAGTTAGCACACCTTTATTACCCATTACCACATCGACCTTGAGTCACGCCGGATGCTGGTTTTGGGGCCTCGGTTCTCCAGTCCTTATTTCCCAAGTAAGTATTGGGGTGTGCGCTTGCCTCCTCCTCCCGGAGAACTGCTAGAGTCTGCCAATAAGTGTGGATGAACAACATATCCATGTCCTAGAAATACAGGTTACTCACCTGTAACAGGAGTTCTAGGAATGGTATATGTTGTTCATCCTACGATACCGACCTCCTGGCTCGGCGCTGCAACCTGAGCTTCCAGCGGGCCAGATCTGGCGTCATGGGGCGGAGCCGAGAGTTTTACCACCGGGGTGGGTGGGAGGAGCAAGCTTGAAGATCTTCCGGCAAGATTTAAAGCGGCAAGGAACCTGCCAATAAGTGTGGATGAACAACATATACCATTCCTAGAACTCCTGTTACAGGTGAGTAACCTGTATTTCAGAACCCTACCCTCCTAGGCCTAGGTCCTTTCGCAGGCAGCAAGGGCAGCAATCAAAGAAACATCTGCGTAGGGGAGGGTTTAAAAGGAAGGCATCCCCTCAAGCAACAGGCTCCCAGGGCAGCGCACTGCCAAGCAGCCCAGAGACCCCCTCCTTACCCCTTCCGTCTCAGCCTGACTCCTTGCCACCCCCCCAGCAGAGCTGTCAGGAGAGGCGGGGAGGGGGGTCTCCCTTTACCTCACAGGATGGTCCAGTATCACCACAGACCAATGAGTACTGCAGCTCATAGAAAAGGGTTATGCTCTGGAGTTTTCGACGTTGCTGCTGGACAACCCACCGGTCCTGTCAACTTGCTCCCCCTCCCACGCAGGTCTCATCTGGGTGGAGAGCCAGGCCCTCCTCTCCAAGTGAGCCATCCAAGTAGTGTCAGAACCCCAAAGGGGCAAGGGGTACTACTACTGCTTCTCCCTGGTTTCAAAGAAGACAGGGGACCATCGTCCCATCCTAGACCTCAGTCAGCTGAACCTCTTTATGGAGTATAAAAGGTTCTGGATGGTGACACTTTAGGGGCTTCTTCCCTTGCTACACCATAGAGACTGGTTCTGCTCCCTGGACATGTAGGATGCTTACATGCACATAAAAATCTTGTCATCTCACAGGAGATCTCTCAGGTTCACGTTCGAAGGCCAGCACTACCAGTTCAGGGCCCTGCTTTTCGACCTATCTTCGGCACCTTGTGTGTTCAGCAAGTGCCTAGCAGTGGTGACAGCAGCTCTCAGGAGACAGGGGCATTACATCTACCCCTACCTAGACAACTGGTTACTGTCAGCCGCATTCAGGGAACAACTCTGCCGCACACTGAGGCGCACCTTCTACATGTTTCCGAACCTCGGGATCACATTGAATCTCACGAAGTCCACACCATTGCATCCCAGAGGCTCCAGTTTATAGGAGCCATCTTGGACACGGTTCAGGGAAAAGTCTTTCTCCTGCCAGACGGGGCAGACCGATTTCAGGCACTGTCATGGAGGTTAATCTCTACAAACCAGGTTCCAGCCTGGGTGGTCCTACAGCTCCTGGGGCACATGGCTATAGTGACTGTACCCCTTGCTGTTCTCCACATGAGGACCCTCCAGTGGAATCTCAGAGTGCAGTGGGTTCAGCACAGCGATGATCTCGACCAGGGAGTAAGGGTCTCAAAGGCTGTGCTCCAAACCCTATCACTGTGGCTGCAAACCTCCAGGTTAACGATGGGGGGTTCCATTCAGCAAACCCTTTCCTCAGCATACTGTCACCACAGATGTGTCTGGCCTGGGATGCGGTGCCCACTTCAGGAATCACCAGACCTAGGGGGTCATGGACTCGGGCAGAATGTTCTCTCCACATAAATGTACTGGAGATGAGAGCAGTGCTTTATGCCTTACAGAGCGAACTCCTTCCAGGACCCACTTTAAACCAAGTGGACAACATGTCAGTGGTGTTCTACATCAACCCGGGGGGACAACACATTCTTACTCTTTTTGTAGAGAGGCCATGAGGGTCTGGTACTGGGCGATAGACCACAAACTGGATCTTCTGGCAGTACATGTTCCAGGCCTTCAAAATGCGCTCATGGAAAGCCTCAGTCGCTTGCAATCCCAAGCTCACGAATGGAGGTTGCTGCAGGACGTAGTAGACGATCTTTTTGACTAATGGGGCACTCCAGAGTTGGACCTCTTTGTGTCTCACTCAAAACCAAACTGCCAAGTTTTTGCTCGCTAGAGCCAGGGCATGTTTTTTTTTTGGTGAGACACGTTGTCCCTCTCCTGGACCGGGAAGTTCCTCTGTGCCTTCCCTCCCTTTCCCCTTCTGCAACGAGTTCTGCTTAAGTTACAGCCGAAACCAGCAACCTTGATTCTGGTAGCACTGTTCTGGCTCAGACAGATCTGGTTCCCGCATCTGCAGCAGCTGGTGGTGGAACCACTGGTTCCTCTTCCTCTATCCTCTTGCTTGCTATCCCAGAAGCAAGGCTCTCTACTACACCCCAACCTCAAGTCTCTGCATCTCCATGCATGGCTTTTGCAGACTTAGTCAGGAGCAGGTTCAGGGTGTCCATGGGAGTTGCAGAAGTCTTAGTGGCAACGAGGAAAGTGTCTACTAGGGTCACTTACGACATGAAGTGGAAGCGGTTTAGCCTGTGGGCTGCTGCCTGTGACCTGGACCCATTCCTATGTGAGGTAAATTGAGTTCTGGAGTACCTATTACCTCTGTCGGACTCGGGCCTTAGCTGTTCCTCCATAAAGGTACACCTTTTGGCTATGTCAGCCTATCTTGTACTGGTGGATGGCAGGAACTTGGCCCAGCTTGACCTATCGCGTACCTTCTTGTGAGGTGTCCTGCATATTAAGCCTCCCATATGGGATCCTGTCCCTCCATGGGATTTGTTGTTCATGTTAGAAAAATTGACATTGCCCCCCTCCCCTTTGACCAACCACAAGTTGCAAGCTTCACTTTCTCTTTTGGAAAGCGTTATTTATAGTTGCTGTCACTTCAGCCTGGAGGATCTCCGAGCTGTAGGTTCTCATGTGTAAAGAGCCATACTTGGCTTTTCACAGGGATAGGGTGTTCCTTCATACAAATCCTAAGTTTCTCCCAAAGGTAGTGTCTGAGATGACGCTCAATCAAGACACCAACCTACCGGTTTATTACCACCAGTGAGAGCTCCAGAATGCTCCAAGGACAAGGGTGACAACAACTGCAAGATGGAAAGGAGTCAGAGTATCCTCAGTTGCCTTATCCTGGCTGAGTCAGTTGTGCTGCTGCATCTTGGCTGGTCTGAGCTGTGCACTTCTAACTGTCTCACAACTGCCCTTTCCTGGCTGATGTCCCTCCTGGATGTGTCTGGCCTGTCTCTTCTGGATAGGTTTGTACTGCCCCATACTCTTTCCTTAAACACTTACTTTATTTTCATGTTAATGTTGCAGTTCCTTTCCAGTAAAAAAAAAAAGACAAACATTTCCTTTACATTAAAAGTTTAATACTTATTGTTAAAAACTGCAATAAAACTTGTTTTTGGGGGAAAAAAAACTTACATTTCTGGTAATTACTGTGTTGGGCTAGTGAAAATCCTGTCTGGCCGGTGGGTTTTTCCAGTTATTAGCCCTGCTAGTGGCTGAAAAAGTTAGTTTCAACCCCTTCTTTCCAGGGATGGTGTTAAGGATTTAGCGTAATGTGCTCATCCAAAATAGAGGTGCACAGAAACTTTAAATTGTACCCTGAAGAATGTGCTCCTTTAGACCTTGGCTGTGCTCCTTTCGTCTTTAAAATTTAAAATTTACCAGTTCATTAACAGTTTCTTGCTTGTAATAAAGGTTCTGATTAATTGATTTATGTGCAATAATAATCTTGTTGCCTGTTTCCTAGGTATTATTGAGATCTAAGTACATGACAGTGTGACATCTTAGTGTGTGTTACTGATGCCATCAGGTGTTGAAAATGCACTCACCCAATCACCTTTACACATCGAATCTCCAAGCACTGTGTCCACCCGCAGACCGGCACACACACGCCATTGATTTCTTCACCCACCTCTGGCTCATAGTCCACTCCCACCAGTCCAGACCACACCACTTGGGCTTCCATATCAGTCTAATATTTCCCTCTCTATAACTGTGGGATGATTTTTCCTGAATTGCTTTGTTTTTCCATGTAACCAGTTCAAGTCTCAGTCTAGAACAATTTCCTGTAGACTGCGACTGTACATTAGCTTGTAAAATACAGGGATTCATTTAGATCTTGGAGCCCTGCACCATTTCATCCCATGTGCTGACTGACTGCATTCAGCAGAGACTCCGGCTAGGCTCCCAGATCTACAAGTATTCTTGCAATTTTAAGGTAATTTGAGAAGTAGTCAAGAGGAAGAGTGTGGCACTGAGGGTTGAGGTGCTGGACACCACACTTCGTGCCACGCCGGCGACCCGGGTTCGGCAGCGAGTCCAGGTCACCGGGGGCTGGCAGGGGAGAGGCAGGATCGAGTGTCCAAAGGACAGCTCTCCTGCCCTGGAATGGGGGTTTTGATCCTGGGCTCTGGGGACTCCTGGCAGAGGCTAGGGGCACAGCAAGGCCGAGATCCAGAACTATTGGGGATTGGCTGTGGCAGTGACTCTGTAGGCACGCACAGAAGCATTTGTAACCGCGCTGGGATGCATTGCACATCCGAGGCCAAGGATGGACCAAGCAGAAAAAAACTTCCACTGGGGATAGGCGAAGGTGCCTCCCCCGATCCACACTCCCAACGCTGGACGGTCCCTCTCTGTTCCAGTCCCTCCCCCGGCTCAGAGCTCAATACTGTAGATAGAGCACCCCGGGGTGGATTGGGCAGCCGGTTTTCGGAGGGTTCAGACCCAGGGATGTGCCGGGCTGGGGGTGCGGGGTAAGGGAGAAGTCTCAGCGGGAGGTAGAGATCGCGGTGGAGGTCGCTGGAGGGAGTTCCCCAGCGGAGGAGAATAAAGAAGGTTTGAAAAAAGGAAAAAGATGGTATCCATAGACTTGTGCAGTGTACACAGAGGTAAAATGAGCAATTCAACTTCCAGCTCCCAGACTAGTCTTTCAGTTTCTCTATAATGGCATCCGTGGAGAAGGAGCTGAAGAAGCTTAGGCAGGCGTCTACCTCCCGAGAAGGCTATAAAAAAAAGCGCAAGAAGGAGAGGCACCAGGACCAGGATTCCTCATCCACAGCAGCCGCGACTTTGGCTGGAGTCGCGGCCCTACAGGTATCTTCCCCTCCAGGGGATTGCTCCTCAACTGCCATCTTGGTGGCTACCAGTAAGACGTCGCCCCTCCCGTCATGCTCGCGCCCCCTCAGGAACCTCCGATGAAGGAGGCTACCACTCGCCAAGGCAGCTCTTCCACGTGGCCTTTCTCTCTCCGGCGGTCCGGTAAGTCAGACGCCGTTACCACCGATGCCCGCACAGACAGGGCTGATAAGCCGCTCACCTCCTCTGGTGATCTGTCAGCCCACCACCCTTCCAGCAAGGCTGCCCCTCCTTCACGGCCTTCCACAGATAGGAGTCTGATAAGTTGGACGCCGGCTCGTCCAACGTCCGCCTAGCCGCTGCAGATACAGTGCCTTCAGAAAACCTCCGTTGGATTTTAGAAACATAGAAACATAGAAGTTGACGGCAGATAAGGACCGCAAGGCCCATCCAGTCTGCCCATTTCTTTTTCTACCTTATAAATGTGCCATCGGCTTTTGCTCTGTCAGTGGCCTATTTATTCATAGTCATTTGTATTGCCCCCTTATGCCTATCCCATGCCTGTTTGAAGCCCTGCACTGTATTCATAGCCACCACTTCTTGTGGTAAGCCATTCCATGCATCCACCACCCTTTCTGTGAAAAAGAATTTCCTCACATTCCCCCTTAATCGGCCTCCCTCTAATCTCATGCTGTGTCCTCTTGTCCCGCTATTTTTCTTATATTTAAACATGTTAGACTCTTTCACCTTGTCCATGCCCCCAAGGTGTTCGAATGCCTCGACCACACCACCTCCCTCCCTCCCCCGCTCAAGGGCACACACACAGAGGGAGAGAGGCGACACGATCGAGGCACCCAAACACCCCAAGGGCATAAACAAGGCGAAAGAGTCTACATAGAAACATAGAATTTGACGGCAGATAAGGACCGCTTGGCCCACCCAGTCTGCCCATTTCCCTACCTGATGGATAAGCTGCAGGTCCTAGTTAACCAGCAGCCTACTTCCTACCCCCACCCCCTAGAATTGCCTTATGACTGTCCCATGCATGCGCGAATTCCACCACTGTTTTTGACTCCACAACCTCCTCTGGAAGGCCGTTCCATACATCCACAACCCTCTCTGTGAAAAATACTTCCTTAAATTACCTCTGAGCCGCCCCCTTCTATCTTCAAATTGTGCCCCTTGTTCTGCACACACCTTTTTGAAAGATGCTACCCTCTTGGACGTTGTTGATTCCTTGAGGTACTTGAAAGTTTCTATCTCTCCCCTCTCCCTCCTTTCCTCGAGGCTATACATATTAAGCTCCTTAAGTCTCTCTTCATATGTCTTCGGTGCAGACCCTGCACCATTTGATTGCCCTCCTCTGGACAGCTTCCATCCTGTCTATGTCTTGCTGAGATTGGGTCTCCAGAACTGCAGTACTCAGATGGGGTCTCACTAGCTGTCTGTACAGGAAATAATAACTTCCTGTTTTCTACTGGTGATGCCTCTTCCTATGCATCCAAGTATCCCCCAGCCCTCCTTGCTGCCCTCTCACATTGCTTTCCCACCTTTAGGTTATCTGATATGACTACCCCAGGTCCCTTTCCATTTTGTTGTTGTTAGTATCTCACCCCATTGTGTACTCTTCCCTGGGTTTTGTTTCCCAGGTGCATTACCTGCTCTTCTTAGCATTGAATCTGAGCTGCCATACATTTGACCATTCCTCTAACCTTGCCAAGTCCTTCTCATCCTTTCCACTCCACCTTGTGCATCAACTCTGTTGCAGATCTTTGTGTTATCTGCAAGAGACATACTTCTCCTTCAGTCCCTCTGCAATGTAAACTATAAAGACATTGAGAGGACCGATCTAATACTGAACCTGCGGTGCCCCACTACTAACCCCACTTTTTTCAGAGTGGACTCCATGTACTATTACTCTCTGTGTCCTATTCTCCAGCCAATTCTTTACCCAGGCTGTCATCTTGGGACCCACTCCCAGGCTGGCTAACTTGTATATTAATCTTTTGTGTGGGACTGTGTCAAATGCCTTGCTAAAGTCTAGGTAGGCCATGTCCACAGCCCCTCCCTGATCAACTACTTTGGTCACCCAGTCAAAGAAATCTATCAGATTTGTCTGGCATGACCTTCCGCTGTGAATCCATGCTGCTTGGGTCCTGTGCCCCTCTGGCCTCTAGATACTCAACAATTCTTTCCTTCAGAAGTGATTCCATCATTTTCCCTACCACTGAGGTTAAACTAACAGGTCTGTAGTTTCCTGCTTCTGCCTTGCTCCCACTTTTGTGAAGGGTTACATCTGCCCTCCTCCAGTCCTCGGTACCACCTCATCCTCCCATGATTTGTTAAAGAGGGTAGTCAGTGGTGTCACTAGTTCTACCCTTAGTTCTTTTAGAATTCTGGGATGAATCCCATCAGGCCCCATTGCTTTGTCCACCTTCAGTTTAAGTTCTTTCAGAATCCTTTCTTCTGTAAATGGGCTGGTATCAACTTCTGTATCCAAGTGTTTCTACTGTTTGTTTTAGGTACCTCCCCTCTTCCTTTGTAAATACTGAGCAAAAGTATTTGTTTAGTATCTCTGCCTTTTCACCGTCACCCTCTGCCCACCCTCCCTCCCTTTACTAAGCCTCACTATCCCTCCTTGGTCTTATCAGCCCCTGATGTACCCTATAAAGGTTTTATCCCCTTCTTAACTGAGTTGGCTATCTTTTCCTCGGTTTGGGCCTTTGCTGTTCTGACTGCCTTCCCAGCTTCCTTTTGCTTTAACTGATACAGTTCTCTGTCCTGCTCCTTCTGTGATTCCTTGTACTTCCTGAATGCTTTCTTTTTCTCTTGAACCTTCACTGCCACTTCCTTTGAGAACCATAGTGGTTTCTTACCTCATTTCGTTTTGTTTATTTGCTTTACTTTGTTTATTTTGTCACATTTTGTGATGTTGCAAACTCAAATTAAAATACATTTATATGGGATTTTTTGTCACATATCTACACAAATTACTCTATAATGTCAAAGTGGAATGAAAACTTCTGGAATTTTTTGTACATGTAATTTAAAATAAAAACCTGAAATATCTTGATTTGATAAGTATTCACCCCCTTTGCTATGACACTCCAAATTGAGCTCAGGTGCATCCAATTTCCTTGTGAGATCACTCTAAAATTTGAATGGAGTCCACCTGTGGTCAGTTCAAATGGCTGACATAATTTCATAGGAAATACACCTGTCTATATAAGGTCCCACTGTTGACAGTGCATGTGTCAGAACAGAAACTCTACCATGAAGACCAAGGGCTGTCCATAGAACTCCATTGATAGAATGTGAGGAGGCATAGATCTGGGGAGGGGTATAAAAACCTTTCTAGGGTGTTGAAAGTTCCCAGGAGCACAGTCAAGTCCGTCATTATGAAATGGAAAGATTACGGAACCACCCAGACTCTTCCTAGAGCAGGCCGTCCTCCCAAACTGA
Organism: Neoceratodus forsteri; assembly: GCA_016271365.2. Classification (NCBI taxonomy): domain Eukaryota; kingdom Metazoa; phylum Chordata; order Ceratodontiformes; family Ceratodontidae; genus Neoceratodus; species Neoceratodus forsteri. The sequence continues at coordinate 1,732,731,803 of CM057456.1, forward strand.
GCAACTGGGCAAGAAGGACCTTGGTTAGGGAAGTGACCAGAACCCAATGACCACCCTGGCAGAATTACAGAATTCTATGGCTGAGATGGAGAACCTGTCAGAGACAACGATCTCTGCAGCACTTCACAGATGTAGCCTCTATGGGAGGTGGCTGAGCGGAAGCCACTTCTGAGAAAAGGCCTCATAGCATACCTGGAGTTTGCAAGAAGGCATGTGGCAGACTTTGAGACCATGTGGCAAAAGATTCTCTGGTCTGATGAAACAAAAATTGAACTCTGTGGCCTGAATGCAAAGCGCTATGCCAGGCGCAAACCGAACACAGCTCATCACCCGTGTAACACCATCCCTACCATGAAGCATGGTGGTGGCAGCCTCATGTTATGGGGATGCTTTTCAGCAGCAGGGACTGGGGCACTTGTCAGGACAGAGGGAACAATGAATGGAGCCAAATACAGGCACATCCTTGAGGAGAACCTGCATCAGTCTGCAGTAGACCTTGGACTGGGGCGAAGATTTACATTCCAGCAGGACAACAACCCCAAGCATACAGCCAAAGCAACACTGGAGTGGCTTCAGAACAAGAAGGTGAATGTCCTTGAGTGGCCCAGCCAAAGCCCAGACTTGAATCCATTGAGAATCTGAGGAAAGACTTAAAGATTGCGGTTCACCGACGCTCCCCATTCAACTTGACAGAGCTTGAGCAAATCTGCAAGGAAGAATGGGCTAAAATCCCCAAATCCAGATGTGCAAAGCTGATACAGACATAACCAAGACGACTCAAAGCTGTACTTGCTGCCTAGGGCGCTTCTACAAAGTATTGACTCAGGGGGGTGAATACTTAAGTAAACAAGATATTTCAGTTTTTAATGTTTCATACATTTTTGTTACACAATACAGATATTTTTTCCCCTTTCAATTGTTGAGTATGCTGTGTGAATAAAGGGGGAAACAAATAATTTCAATGCATTAAAAATTCTGGTAATAACACAACAAAATGTGACAAAATCCAGGGGGTGAATACTTTCTGAAGGCACTGTAAGACAGCTGTTGGCCCCTCTGACGACCGCTCAGCAGACTTGCCTGCGTTGGACCCAGTCGTCACGTCTGACATCCCAGGCTCTCCGTAATGGATCCTCCCATTGCCCTCTGAGGTCACCGCGTCCCCTCGAGATTTTAACCCTCCTTCCCTGGCTGAGACCGAGGACCTAGGGGTGCCGCCGTCAGGGGTCCTCCCTCAGACACTGGACCCGATGCCACCCTCCGACATTCCTTTGCCCAATGGAGGATCTGCCCCTCCATCAGGACTGTTTGGCGGTCTCCCTACGCCGTGCCCGACCCCCTCTGGACCGAATATCCCATTGTCCAGTCCGCCAGTAGGGCCTTCACCAGGACATTCTGCTTCATCAGAGCCCCTGGTGCCAAGGTACCCGACACCGCAGTACCCGGCTCTGCAGTATCCTCTGCCGCGGTACTCAGCGCCACATTAGCGGCACGAGTTACCCAGTGCCTCAGCCTGACACGGGTTTCCCGCCGTCGGGTTATAGATACTTTCTTTACAGGTACCCTCACTACCCGTATCCGAGGCGTCCTCCTCCACCGCCTCCGCAGCCTGCTGGCGGACTTGAAGGAGACCTTGGCCTCCTGGTGGGATGAGGCCAAGGCTCAGATCACCAGGGTAGTTGAGAGTCCTCTTCCGATGTCAGTCCCTACGCCGTACCCCCTACGTTGGAGATGGGAGACCCCCTCCCCTTTACCCGATGCCAGAGGAGATCCTTCTGGCTCCCATTGTGGGGAGGACACGCTCCCCCGGGGACTCCCCAGAGGGGTCCTTCTTCCCCCCTCCCAGGGAGGAGTCTTCTTCATCTTCCTCAGAACCATCTGATTTAGATATTGGGTCAGATCACTCTGATCATGGAGACGAGCCTCATACTCCAGAACACCCAAAGCTGAGGGATCATCCAAAGTCCCCTCCGGAGTATCCGTCTTTTCTGGAGCTTTTGAGAAAAATCCAGGAGTCAAGTCAGTGGCAGTCAGTGGAGCCAGAACCACAGCGTAAGAAGCTCGCTGCTCACCTGGAACTGCCTGAGACTGCTCCCACAGTGATTCCACTCTGGATAGAACCTCACGCTGATCTTGTTTCCACTATTTGGAAACAACCATCCACGCTAGCCCCGTTCCGATTAAGGCAGATAGGGTATATCAGGCTCCAGAGGGTAAAGACTTTCTCACTCTTTTTTTTTTGTTAGTTGTTTAACCAGCACTAGCACACTAAGGTGAAAGCTTTTTTACAGGTGCTACCTGGGAGCATAGGAAAATTAAGTGACTTGCTCAGGGTCACACAGTCTGCAAGTGAAAGCTGTGGGACTCAAACTCAGGTCTGGTCTGGTGGCTGTCACCAGATTTGCAGCTCAGAACCTTAAACCACTGCGCTAAACTGCCACTTTGTCACTCTTCACCCCAAGGTGGACTTGGTTGTAATCAGTGCTGCCCAAGGCCGATCCGACAACCCAAAACACCTAAGCTTGTCCCCTCCTGATAAAGAATCACGACTTCTGGATCTGTACAGGAAGATGATTTACTCCTCTTTGACCCTAGACATCAGGACCCTCAACTACATCGGCCACATGGGGGATTTCTAGAAGTCCATTCTCAGCCAGGTGGAATCCAAACTGGACCCCTTTCCTGATTCCCAAACTAAGCAGGAACTGGGAGACCTGGTCCGTTCCACTAGTTCGGCCAGTAGGCACATGCTTCGTGCCACCTACGATGCGGTGGACACAGCTGGCAGGAGTTGGTCTTTCACCATAGGCTTACGGCATCATGCCTGGCTCCATGTGTCAGGATTGGTCCTTGAAGTACAGTCCGCTATCCAGGATGCTCTCTTCAGGGGTTCGGTGCTGTTCGGGGGTGATGTCAAGGACATTATAAGCGAACTGCAGGAGAAGGACACTGCACTCAAGTCACTCCAGACTTTGTATAGGCCCCCTCAGGGGCAGCAATATCCTTTTCATTGCCAAAACCGACAAAAACAAAAGCCCAATAAAAGGACTAGATATGCAGGATGCTTCCCTGCATATTCCCATGTGCCCTTCCCACCACGGATATCTCCGTTTTTTTTTTTTTTCAGGGGGACCACTACCAGTTCAGCGCCCTCCCATTTGGTCTTCCTCAGCCCTGATGTTCCAAATGCCTATCAGTGGTAACGGCCCACCTGCATACTCAGGGTGTGCAGGTCTTTCCATACCTGGACGATTGGCTCCTGGCAGCCCCTTCCAAGGAAGAACTTCTGCACTTCCTTTCCCTTACCCTGCAGGTTTTTACCAGCCTGGGTATTACCATCAACCAGGCCAAAGTCCACTTGGTCCCTTGCCAACGCCTTCAGTTTATAGGGGCATTAGTGGACACGACCCTAGGCAAAGCCTTTTTGCCTCCAGACAGGGTCGAGACCCTTCAGAATCAGGCTCGTCTCCTGTCCAGTCACAGACGGGTCGGAAGCAGGCGAGTCCTCCGCCTCCTCGGGCTTATGGCAGCTGCCATTTCGAAAGTTCCATTCGCTTGGTTCCATATGAGGGTCTCTCAGTGGACACTTTGGTCACAATGGGACCAAATCATGGACGATCTAGACTGAGGTGCTAGTGTCAGATCCCATGAGTAGGGACTTGCTCTGGTGGATGGTTCAGGAGAACTTGTGTCTGGGAGTTCCGTTGTGCATAACTCCTCCTTCCCAGATGTTGACAACAGATGCGTCAAGGGAGGGCTGGGGTGCCCACCTAGGGTCTCAAAGGACGCAGGGCAGCTGGTCCCTTTTAGAGCAAAAATTGCACATAAATGTGCTCGAACTGAGAGCAGTCCTATATGCCCTACAGCCTCTTCCTCTCTTCATTCTTCCCAGTCATCTTCTGATCCAATCAGACAACATCTGTGTAGCCTGGTACCTCTACAAACAGGGAGGAACACGTTCCTATCCCCTGTGCCGGGAGGCAATGAGAGTCTGGTACTGGGCAGCTCAGCACAACCTTCACCTGACCGCAGTTCACATTCTGGGAGTGGAAAACACCCTGGCAGACGTGCTCAGTCAATCCTCAGCCAGGGCTCATGAATAGGAGTTAGACCAGCAAGTCTTAAACAACATTTTTCGGCATTGGGGGACACATCAGGTAGATCTCTTCGCCACCCCCCAAAATGCAAAATTTCCCGACTTTTGCTTGTTCGCTCCAAGGTGAGATTTTTTTCTGGAGGGACTCTCTTTGTCTGAGTTGGAGGGACAGATACGTTTATGCCTTCCCTCCCATTCCCTAGATTCCGAGGGTCTTGAACAAACTCGGAACAGAACAAGCTCAAATGATCCTCGTTGCTCCTTTCTGGCCCAGGCAAATGTGGTTCTCTCTTCTGCAACAGTTTTCCGAGGAACCTCCTCTTCCCCTGTTGCAGCACTTGTTGACCTTGGATCAGGGGACCCTAGTTCACCCAGGGATCAAATCCCTTCATCTTAATGCGTGGATTCTTCAGACGTAGCCAAGGCCCGCTTCGAAGCCTCTCCTTTAGTAGCGGACATTTTGGTGGAGGCGAGAAAGCCTTCCACCAGGTCCACCTACGCTATGAAGTGGAAACAGTTTTCCATCTGGGCGAGTTCTAAAGATTTGGAGCCCTTCTCATGCGCCAGCTAACAAAGTCCTGGATTACATGTGTCACCTCTGTGACCTGGGTCTCAGCCGTTCCTCTTTAAAATCCGTATGGCAGCTATTTCAGCCTACCACTTTCCCTTTGGAGACAGGACCTTTGCTCATTTGGAAGTCTCTAAGACTCTTCTTAAAGGGGTTCTCCACCTGAGATCCCCCATCCGCAATCCTGCCCCGTCCCCCCCATGGCACTTGAATTTCATCCTGGAAAAGCTCACACTGCCTCCCTTCGAACTGGCAGCAGATGCAGACTTAAAGTTCCTTTCGTGGAAGACTCTCTGGTGGCCATCACGTCGGCCTCGGCTTGATGCATTTCCGAGCTCCAAGCCTTGATGTGCAAAATCCCGTAGTTGATTTTCCACAAGGAATGTGTGGTCTTGCGGACCAACCCTAAGTTTCTTCCTAAGATGGTGGCTGAATCCATGCTGAATCAATCTATTGAGTTACCGGCTTTCTTTATGCAACACTCCAATCATGGGGAGTACCTCTTACATACTCTGGATATTCACAGAATCCTGAGATACTACACTGACCGGACTAAGGATCTCAGGAAAACTGATCAGCTTTTAGTTTCTTTTGTTCACAAATGGGAAGGCAATGCTGTATCCAAGCAATGCCTATCCAAGTGGTTGGCCAATTGTATCACTTTCTATTACGACAAGTACAACAAGACCCTTCCGGGTCGAGTCCGAGGTCACTCCACTAGAGGAGTAGCTGCCTCTGCTGCTTATTTCAAGAATGTGTCAGCGGCAGACATCTGCGCAGCCGCAACTTGGACTTCTGTCCATACTTTCACGAAACACTACAGTTTGGACATTGCCTCTTGCCGTAGAGCAGACTTCGGGTTGGCTGTTCTGCAGTGTCTCCTTTCAAGAGACCTGCTCAACCCTGAGGTTTTATGTTGTGGATGACAATCCTCCTCCCAGGTTTCTTTTTGTTCCAGACTGCTTGGGACTCAGTCCTAGTTGTGAATGCCTACTGCAAGAGCCCTCTTGAACTAAGATAGCACAGTTATGTAAGAACTTACCATAACAGTAGATCTTCGAGAGAGGCTCTTGCAGTAGGTATAATCTACCCGCCCTCAATCCCTCTAGGTTCTCTTCTCCTTTCCTTGGGGCATATACTCTTCTCTCTCACCTTCCTCTTATGCCTTTGGTGAGAAAGAACTGGAAGGCGGGTATGGGGGACCGCCCCTTTATACAGATGACATCTGATGCCGGTCACCTGACGTGGGGGCGGTCCTCCACCAGAGACTGCTAGCTAGAGATTTTTCCGTGGTGTCCTGATGCCTGGTGGCTTAGTCCTGTTTGTGAATACCTACTGCAAGAGCCTATCTCGAAGATCTACTGTTACGGTAAGTTCTTATGTAACTACTTTCTAGGGGCGTGGATATGGTTCACTATCCACACTATGGCAGTTCCACTGAACAGTCTGATTTGCCAGTTGCCTTTAAACTAAACTCCTCCCACCACCCAGGAGGTATATCTCCCGACTCCTCCTCGTGATGTCATATCTTTTTTCTGCTTGAAGAACGGGTCACTTCCTTCCGTAAGCTTCCACTTGAGTTTAGTGTGCCACAGGCAAACTTTGTCTTCGAAATTGTTAGACTTTCAATTATTTCTTTGGTTCCTTTGATGCCCCTCTCTAGATCTTTGATGGAACAATGGAAGCTGGGGTTAAGATTCTGCGTTTGGTGCTGGCAGAAGTTGTCAGCCACTGACCCACATGACACTTGCATGTATTGCCTGGTGGGCAGTAAAATGTGGCCGAATGTGGTCTATGTCTCAATGTGCTTCTTGAATCCCTCGAGGACAGGAAGCTCCATCTGTCGCAGGGTCGGCCTTCAGAAAAGGTCTCGGCCAGTCGAGGCATCACGCCTTACCTCCTACCACACTGGCTACCCGTGTTTGTGAGTGGGCATGGGTCACTGGGTGGGTGTGTGTGTGTTTTTCTTGGTTGCCCTGCTGCATGGCTGCCTCCAGATGGAGGTCTGAAGGTAGCACAGGTCAGGAATGCCAAGAGAAGGGAGGGTGCTGTAGGACTCCGTAGTTTGTGCATGCATCCACAATCACACATTGAGGTGTCGCGCCCAGCAATGGCAAGGTAGGGAGAAAATGGAGGAGAAACCCTCCTGGGCGGCAGGATGATCTAGTAACCCTCCGCAGGCTTTGCACTGTGAGTGGGCACAACCACGGTTCTCGGCCAAGAACAAGGTACAGGTAAGCCCTGCAGGAGCTGGGTGACAGGGCTAAGTCAGTCAGGAATAAGGCCTCCAAGGAGAAGTAGGAGATATAAATACAATATGAAAAAAAAGGTCTCGGCCGTAGCTGGACCGCCCACCAGCTTGCGGCTCTTGATGTGGAAGCAGTGGCTGCCAAAGTGGGCACCTCTTTCATCTTACTGCTGTTCCTGTCTGGGGCCTGCATCAGAGGATCATTCACTGGAGGCTTCCAGGACATGTGTTTGGTCCTCCAGATGCTGGGGGAGAACCTTGCCCACCATGGTGCCCAGCACAAGTGCTGCTGGCACCATTTGAGGGACTGGGAGAAATTGCCATCCTCCTAGTCCCTCGACTCGGCTAACTGCTTGGTCGAGGGGCAAATCATATGTGCTACAGTTCCCCAGTTGAGCCAGTCAACTTCGACTCCAGTTCAGCAGGCCGCAGAAATTTTCCTCGAGCCTGTCCAGTTGTTGGATAAGGTCTAGGAATCAGTCTCTCAGACCCTGGTGATCCCGGTCCTCACTCAAGACGACATTGTTCAGTTGGTGTCTCCATCCATTCCTCAGCAGGAGCAGCGTCCACTGATGGTCAAGCCTTCCACACCTATGCTGCTTAACATGGGCAGGCATGTGGTATACTACAGCCATCTGGAAGGCTTTCTTCTCCATTGATGTCCAGTCGATGGTCGAGGTTGTAGTTGAGATCTTGGTTGAAGCATTCCAGCTGTTGATCCTGCTCAACTGGGAGGCATCACCGTCAGCACTTCTTGAACTCCTCGTCCTCTGGTGATGATAGGCACCATTGTAGGTTGTGCCGGTGCTTCGAAGAGCTCCTCTGTCAACCACGGACCATCAACAGGCTGGGTAGGACTCTACCCCTAGACCTCTGGTTACCTGGCAGAAACCAGTGGTGCCCTCGCAGGTCCGCGCTATGCAGGTGTTCCCCACAACTGCTTCTCCACCTGTCGCCACCACCACAGCTGAAAGTGGGCTCTCCGACTAAGGATGGCCGGTCAGCCATCAGCTTGCGAGGCTGGTTGTTGGTGCAGATCACCCTGGAAGAGGAGGATACCTGGTTGATTCCATGGTGAGAAATTATCGAGGGCAGTTTTTGAGGAGTCCTTGTGCGACTCAGACCACGAGTCCTTGGTCTTCTGTTGGACTCCCCTCCTTGATTGAAGATTGGTCGAGGAGCTGTCCACTAAGCATGGCCCGATGTTCTTCGGTGCGTTTTTCCACCAAATATCAAGCGTCCATATCAGTCCCACCTGAGCTGGTCCAAAAAATGGTTAAGTACCCTTTTATGGACATTTTAGATAGGGACAAATCCTCGAGGTTTCCATTTTTGGACCGACCATGGAGCTTTGGCAGCATCCAGCATCCTGCACGGCATCCTCTGCCCCTGTGGTCCGCAAGTATGCAGTCTGTACTGGGTTCTTGGGCCACCCCTCTGCAGAGGGTTTAGTCACGGATTTAGTGTTTCGCAAATCCGGACACTAGCGGGACATAGGCAAGCCTCTGGCAAGGAATCTCGAAAGATTGACCACACGCTAAAAAGGAGTACGCTGCGGCATCCTTGCTATGCCATGATGATTGCCAGTTTTTGGTCTCTCCCTGATGGGAGTTTTTGATTTCATCCTCTTTCACCTCCTGGCTGATCAGCAGCTGGCGATGACAAGGCATCAGATACTGAGGTCAATTGCTGGCTAAACACCAACTCCATACCGCCTTTGACATGGGTGATTCATGTGCCTGTGCCATGGTAGCTGCTGTACCCATGTGTCTCAGGGTCTGGGTGCATCTGTCCACATTCACAGCAGACACACAGCACAAGTTGGTCGATGTCCTCTTCTTGGGCACCAATCTGTTTGGCCCTGTGTTGGAAAGACATCTCACCCATGTTGTCGTTGCAAAGGGCACGAAAAAGAAACATAAGAAACTGTCTTTCCAGTATCGATCCTTTTAGCTACAGCCTCCTTGGTAGCAGCCCCAGTAGGGGCAGTATCAGGCCTGGTGCCCCAAGTCCAGGTCCAGGAGCCCAAGAAAGGAGGGGGCAGGGGTGGTGGTGCCCCTCCACCTACAGCCGCCGGTGCCTCCTTAAAAGTTGCCCAGTGATGGGTTGGGGGTTTCATCCCTCCACCTGTCCCTGTCTGCACTCCCCCTAAGAAGTTGGCTATATCACTTTTTGCCATGTTGGTCAGCTATCACAACAAACATAGCAACATAGACTTTGATGACAAATAAGGACCACTTGGCGCATCCAGTCTATCCATTCCTCTTTACTTACACTATTACTGCAAACCATTCTCAATCTACAGCTCTTTCTTCCGCTCCTCCTTCCTTTCCTCTGATTCCCATGCATTTTTGAACCCCAACACTATTTTTGCCCTACTACCTCCGTTGGAAGGTCTTTCTTTGAAGAAGTACTTCCTCACACCTCTCCTGAATCTGCCCCCCCTCCAGCCTCATATTATGTCTCATTGTTCTTAAGCACCTTTTCTACTGAAAAAATACTTCCCCTCCTGTACCTTATTTACCCCTTTGTTGGGGCGTTGGACGTAGTGTGAAGAGGGTTGTCTCTGTACTGTGAAGCTTCTCCCTTTACTTCCTCTACATGCCTCTGGAGTCCAGGGTGTTGCAGGACATGCTGTCCATCCTTCAGGAGGACATTGCTCTGCTCCTTGCCAGAGGGGCAGTAGCTTGTGTCCTGGATGGCCCTGGCCAATCAGGGTTCAAACAACATGAAGTCTTGCTGTATTCAGATGTAATGCAGGTAGCCCCAGCACTTGAACTGCTCCAGAGAGGAAAGAGTTAACTCTATGCAGAAGCATAGAATGTTGAGCTCGAGCTCGGTTTTCAAACCTCTGTCTGTGGTACTTCCCAGTGTAACCGTCAGACTCTTTACTCCACCTAACAATGAAGTTGCTTCAGAGATTTTTCTCTGCTCGGTTCGGTAAAAGTAAAGCGTTTGGTATAAACCGCATTTTTTTTGTTTTTTTTTGGGATTTCCAGCCTCTGTCTACAGTACAGATAGTGTGTAGATAGGTAGTGACTGTGTTTTATTTTGGTGGAAAAGTGGAAATTGTTCTTTTCTTTGTCTTTCCGGTTGGTCCGGTTTGTAGCCGACCTTGTTAATTTAAATTTTATTTTTTTCTGGGATTAGTGGTGTTCAGGTACCGATCGATTTCAAAAGAACCGGTCATTTTGCTGGTTCTTTTAAAAAACCCATGACACGGTTTGTAACCGATCGGTTGTTATATTACCTGGCTTGAAAGCTGCAATAGGGTAATTTGTTAGGTTGGCCATGTCTGAGAAACCCAAGAAGAAAACCGGTCCCACTGGGTTTCAACACTGTACTGAGTGTGGGGAGGCCTTTGGTAAGGCTGACCCCCACCTCATCTGTGTTTATTGTCTGGAGTTTGACAACCTCAAATCAGACTGCCAAATCTGTAAAAACTTTCCTAAATCCATTCTAGATAAAAGACTGTGTAGGCCGAAGGAAAGGGAGGCCGAGAAGTCTGTAGATCCGGATGGCCAGCCCAGTTCGGTTGCGGCCGAACCTGAGGAGGTGCCTGCTGACCTAGGTGATACCTCCTCGGTGCAAAAGGAGAGCTGACCCCGATGGATCGGTTCCGTCAAAGAAGAAGCACAAGTCTACCGGTTTGGATCCTGTATCTCACACTCCGACTGAGGCCGAAATAGCCAAAGCGATTAATATTGTTCAATCGCTTAGACCGGTTCTGTCCGAACCAGTACTGCCGGTTAGGCGGTCGGTTCAGTCGGATCCGTCTCCTTCTGATTATGATCCAGGCGCTTATTATGAGGAGTGGGAAGGAGATGAAGACTATCCCGGCGATGACGATGACCAGGGGGGTCTGGATGTGCCCATTGAATCGGACATCTCCCCAGACAGACCCTCAGGTGTCTTTCCTCCCAGGCTCTCTGAGTCCCCTTTATACTTTTGTTCTACAAAAAGGTGGCAGAAACCTTGCAGTTTCCCTTGGTTGAAGCTGCAGAGGAGGATGAAGAGCCTGATTTTGTGGAAATGATGGACATCCCAGAGTCCAAAAGGCTGTCTGTCCCGCTTCATAAATCCTTGGGGAAAGAGACACAGCATTTTTACAAACTCCTAATTCAGTACCTCCTGTGGATAAGAGAATGGTCAGGAGGTATTTATCAGGCTCAGCTGCGGAGTTCCTTTATAGTCTTTGCAGCCATGTTGGGGTAGTGCAGGCTGCAGCCTGTGACAGGGCTAACATTCCTTTGGCTTCACACCCCCCGGATAAGGACTCCAGGAAAGTGGCTGCCATGGCCAAAAAACAGTATTTGGCATCCTCCTTGGGACTCAGGCAGGCTACCTATATGGCCTACACAGCCAGGTACCAGAAATCCAGATGGGATACAGTTCTGGAACTGGCTAAACAGGCCTCTCCCCAGCTAGCCAGGGAGCTGGAGGTGGTGGCTGCTGATGGAATCGAGGCATCCAAAATGCAATTTCATTCTGCTGTGGCATCTAGAGTCATGGCTACATCTGTGTCTCTCAGAAGACATGCTTGGCTTAGATGTACTAGCCTTTCACAGGATACCCAGCCTAAGGCCATGGATTTTCCTGTAGTAGGTAACTCTCTGTTTGGGGAGCAGACAGAGGCTTACATGAAGAAAGTGGATGAATACAGGACCACATACAGGAGTGCACAGGCTCAGGCCAAGGAAAGGCAGGCCACTCCGCACAAGCAGCAGTCTAGGGGCAGGCCCTTTCAAAGTCCTTTTTACCAAGCCCAGGCCTCCTTTCCCTTCCCACAGAGGGGTTCTTCAAAGAGAGGGGCAGGAGGGGGATGAGCAGGGCTGCTCCCTTCTCCTCCTCTCAGTCTAAGGCTTCTGCCAGGCAGACACCCTGATGTGTCAGCCCGGGTCGACTCCCCATTTCCAGTAGGAGGCAGGCTGGCTTACTACTTCCAGGCCTGGAAGTCTGTGACCTCAGACAAGTGGGTCCTGGAAGTAGAAAGCCAGGGACTGGCCCTCAGCTTCAAAAAAGTTCCAAAAAAGAGGGCCAAGTCTTTTCTACCTGCATCAATCTCAGAAACCCTTGCCCTAGAGGCAGAGGTTTCCTCTCTTCTAGCTCTCAGAGCTATAGAGAAGGTTCCTACTCAGCACTAGGGAAAAAGACTGTACTCCAGGTACTTCCTTACCCCAAAGAAAACGGGGGAGTGGCGACCCATCCTAGACCTCAGGTATTAGAACAAACACATTTCAAAGCCCAAATTCAAAATGGTAACTCTGGGAATAACCCTTCCCTCTCTAAGGCCAGGGGACTGGCTAGCATCTCTGGACCTCAAGGATGCCTACTTCCATATTCCTATCAGGTGCTCCCACAGAAAATACCTCAGGTTCGAGTTGCCTTCAGGCCATTACCAATTCAGAGCCATGCCATTCGGCCTAACATCAGCTCCAAGGGTGTTCACAAAGTGCCTTGCAGTAGTGGTGGTGGCTTACCTCAGAAGACAGGGTATCACCATCTTCCCGTGTCTGGACAACTGGCTCTTAGTAGGTCAGTCACCTTTACAGGTCAAGTCAGCTCTTCAAACTACCCAGGACCTACTCAGCACCCTGGTGTTTCTTCTCAATCTTCTAAAGTCTGTCCTCGAACCAGTTCAACTTCTCACCTTTATAGGCATAGAGTTGGACACCGTACAAGCAAAAGCCTTCCTTCCCTTGGCAAGGGTGAAGGCCCTAGTGGATCTCACTTCCTCCTTTCGACCTCAGGTCTCCTGCCCAGCAAGACAGTTCCTCCAGCTCCTGGGCCACATGGCAGCTTCCACGGCAGTGGTGCAAGGAGCAAGGTTCCAGATGAGGGACATTCAGTTTCATCTAAGGTATTTTGGGTCTGAAAAGAAGGATACACTTTCCAAAGTGATTCCAGTGACTCAGACTCTGGTCCAAGCTCTCCAGTGGTGGCTGGACCAGGACAACCTCAGACAAGGGGTTCCATTTTTCCCTCAAGTCCCAACAGTAGTTCTAATTATGGATGCTTCTCTCCTTGGGTGGGGAGCCCACCTGGGAGCCCTGAAAGCTCAAGGGGTCTGGTCTCCACAGGAGTCTCTCCTTCATATCAATCTCCTGGAACTCAGGGCAGTTTTCCTAGCCCTGCAGAGCTTCTCGGATTCAGTCAAGGGCAAGGTGGTCCAAGTCAGAACGGACACCACCACCACAATGTGGTACATCAACAAGCAGGAAGGCACTCCGTCCTCAGCCTTGTGCACAGAAGCCATGAAGCTGTGGTCTCTGGCCTATTCTCTTCAGACTGCTCTGGTAGCGGTTCACCTTCCGGGGAAGAACAACATACTAGCAGATGCTCTGAGCAGAAGTTTACAGGGTGACCACGAATGGTCCCTGGATCCTCACATCCTGAAGGTCGTCATCTCCAGGTGGGGCACTCCAGAGACAGAACTCTTTGTAGCACCGGACAATCATCAGCTTCCTCTATTTTGTTTGCAGACCTCCAGTCCTGGGGACGGTTCCTCAGGATGCTCTCTTTTTGGACTGGAAGGCAGGTTTCTCTATGCCTTCCCTCCGCTGTTCAGAGTTCTGATCAAGATCAGGACTCAACCCTGTACAGTGATACTGGTGGCTCCAGGTTGGGCCAGACAGTCTTGGTATCCTCCACTGCTGTCCTTGTCAGTGTCACGTCCCCTGTCTCTGCCCAGGACATGCAATCTCCTGTCCTCCTCCCAGAGGTGGATCTGGTACCCCAATCTCCAGTCTGTCAATCTCAAAGCCTGGCTCTTGAAGAGTTAGAATGTGCAGCACTACATCTTTCTCTGGGAGTTCTGGATATTCTGAAGGTCTCCAGGAATCCTTCCACTAGAAAAACTTAGAAATCCAAATGGAAAAGGTTCAGTATTTGGTGCTGTCAGGAAGGCATCCTGCCTGATTCTGCAGACATTTCCACAGCTTTAGACTATCTATTTCATCTGAATGGTCTAGGCCTTAGGCCTGCCACTCTGAAGGTTCATCTAGCAGCTATCTCTGCATTCCTCTCAGCAGGGAAGGGCTGTTCCCTGGCATCTCATCCTGTTTTCAGAAAATTTTTCAAAGGTCTGGTTCACATTAACCCTCCCTTTAGGGAGCCCACTCCACCTTGGGATCTTAATGTCTGCATAGATCAGCTAATGCAGCCACCCTTTGAACCTCTGGCTTTCGGCCGAATTGTAGTACTTGGCCTGGAAAACTGTGATCTTACTTCGAGAGGGCTCTTGCAGTAGGTAATTACATATAGGACTGACGTCGGTAGGTGGCAGGACCCCACAGAAAAAATTCTAGCTGGCAGTCTCTGGCGAGGGACTGTCCCCACGTCAGGTGACTGGCACCAGGAGACGTCGGTATAAAGGGGCCGTCCCTCACACCTGCCTTCCAGTTCTTTCCTGCCGTTAGCTTATGCCAGCGTCTCACGGAAAAGTTCCCTGCTCATCAGGCTCCTTTGTCGGTATTTTAACCGAGTATTTTTGATTTTTTTCTTATCCTTAGTCAGGTATCCATCAGTGTATGTCGTCCCCTACACCCTCAGAGCACAAAAACAAGTGCGACTCGTGCGGCGCCCAGCTCCCGCACAAAGACGGCCATTCCCTGTGCCTTTCTTGCCTAGGCCCCGACCATCCAGTGGTGAAGTGCCAGCACTGCCTCAGCTTTAACCCGGCCACCCGGAGAAGGCAGCAGCAGTCCCTGGAAGCCCACATTTTGAAAAAGAAAATGAGCTCCATGGAGAAAGAACTGAAAAAGCTTCGGTAGGCGTCGACTTCCCCTGAAGGCCATTGCAAGAAAAGGGATAAAGAAAGGCACCGAGACAAGGGCTCCTCTCCCACCGTGTCTTCCTCGGGTCGCCGTGAAACAAGTGCGCCCCAGGACTGCTCCATGACAGCTGCCTTGAGGCTTCTGAGGCAGCGTCTGCCTACCCGTCTGGCTTGCGCTCGGGCTCTTCGAGCGCCTCCGGGCTTGTGGAGGCCTCCGCTCCCAGTAAAGCTGTGGTTTCGCGGCCTACTGGTGCGCGCGACTCCAATAAGCTGGACTTTGGCTCCTCCGATGCCCGTACGGAGAAGGTCGGTAAATCGTCCGACCCTTCAGGGTGGCGCGTGGCCCCCATTCCGCCTGACCAGGCTGCCCCTCCATCACGGCCTGCCTCTGGCGAAGAGTACGTTAAGTCGGACGCCGGCCCCTCCGGCACCTGCCCAGATCCCGCTGCTAAGCCGTACGTCAGTCCGTCCGCATAGCGGATGGCTGACTCAGAACCCCCGTCCGCCGTTCACAGCTCCCTGCAGCCTTCACGCCAGGGACCTGAATCTCCTCAGCCCGACCCTGAGATTTCTCCCTCCACCATTCCCGAGCGACGCTGAGGTTCCTGTTCCACCTCCGTTAGACTGTCCACCTTCTGGTCCACCTGATCTGACGTCCGTTCCCCGGACACCAGCTCTTCGGCCGCCGGCTCCGATGCCGGTATTGCAGACACCGGTCGACATCCCACCCCCCGATGTCGCCCCCAACGCCAGGCCCTCCACCCCAGGCGTTCTGCTCCCAGAACGCCCATAGGGGCCCCTCGGCTGGGGCGTCTGCTCCGGCAACTCCTCCATCCCGGTACCAGACTCCGTCGTATCCAAAGCCGCCATACCCGGGACTGCAGTATCCAGTGCCTCAGTACCTGGCGCTGACATATCCGGCGCCGCAGTACCCGGCTCCTTAATACCCGACGCCGGGCTTCCCGCCATCTGGTTATGGATACGCGCCTTTTGGGTATAGTCCATACCCATATCCCCCTCCTCCTCCACCGGCCCCTCAGCCGCTGGTGGACTTGCAGGAGACTCTGGCCTCCTGGTGGGCTGAGGCCAAGGCTCAGCTCACCAGAGAGGTGGAGAGTCGTCTTCCGATGCCGGTGCCAGTTTCCGTACGTCCACGATGACATACTCCCTACCCACATCCGGACACCAGGGCTAGACCCTCTGGGTGCAGAGAGGGGCAGGACATGCTTCCCCGAGGGATTCCCAAGGGATCCGTTCCTCCCCCTCATCGGGAGAGGGAGTCTACCTCTTCCTCATCTTCTTCTTCCTCGGACACCTCGGTTCCTTCCGACGGTTCTTCCGAGCAAGACGACGAGCCACGCTGTCCGTCCAAGCCCCGGCCAAGGACTCCTCTGAAGTCTCCTCCGGAGGATCCTTCCTTCACGGAGTTGCTACGGAAGATCCAGGAAGTACATAAGTGACAATCCTTGGAGCCAGATCTTCAGCGTAAAAAACTCACTGAGCATCTGGATCTGCCTGTGACAGCTCCCACTTTGATGCCACCCTGGATCGAGCCTCATGCCAACCTTATTACCACTATATGGAAACAATCATCAGCTTTAGCCCCACTTCCCAGGAAGTCGAACAGGCTATACCAGGCTCCCGAGGATGTTGACGTTTGAGACTCCCACCCTCGAGCTGACTCGGTTGTGATTAGCGCCGCTCATGGACGGTCAGCTCAACCCAAACATCTTAGCTCGTCTCCACCTGACAAGGAATCCCGCCTTCTGGACCAGTTTTGCTTCTTCCACTCTGGGTATTAGGGCCCTGAACTACGTTGGCCACATGGAGGATTACCAGAAGGCGATTCTTAGTGAGGTGGTATCTAAATTAGACTCCCTTCCAGACTCTCAGGTAAAGAGGAAGTGGCTGACCTTGTCCACTCTGCACATTCGGCCAGTTGGTACATTCTTTGTGCGACCTACAATGCAGTTGACACTGCTGGTAGGAGCTCAGCTTTCGCCGTAGGTCTACGGCGTCACGCTTTGCTCCGAGTGTCACGGTTGGTCCCGGAAGTGCAGTCCGCCATTCAGGAAGTGCCTTTCCGGTGTTGGGTGCTGTTCAGGGGTGATGTCAAGGACATCATCACTGATCTGCAGGAGAAGGGGACGGCACTAAAGTCTGTGGACTCTATGTATCACCCCCATCAATCGCAGCACCGACCCTTTCGCAGACGGAATCAGCCCAAAGCAAGACCACAGGGAAAGAGGGCCACTAAATGTCTGGCCCCCCCAAAAAAAAGGCAGTGGGAGCTTCAGCTGCGGCGCTGCCCCACACCACCTGACTCCTTCCCTCTCCCACTACCTCTGGGCTTCCTGGAGGAACCGGTAGGAGGGAGGTTTTCCCTCCACCTTCTGGGCTGGGAGAGGGTAACATCAGATTCATGGGTGCTCCAGCTAATCGCAGAAGGACACTCAATAGAGTTTCTGCAGAAACCACCTCGTCACCCTCCCCCAAGGTCGTCGTACTCTCTGGGACATCATCTTCTGGTCCAGAAGAAATTTCAGCACTTTTGCTGAAAGAGGCGATAGAATCTGTCCCCCTTTCTCTGCAAGGAATGGGTTACTATTCCCACTTCTTCCTGATCCCAAAGAAGACAGGAGATGTAAGACCTATTCTAGATCTCAGTTCCCTGAACATTTTTGTGGAGTACAAGAGGTTCAGGATGCTCTCACTGCAGAGCCTTCTGCCCCTCCTCCGCTCGGGCCAGTGGCTGTGCGCTCTAGATATGCAGGCCACTTACCTGCACATATCTTTCCGCCCATCTCACCGCAAATATGTCCGTTTTGCTTTCCAGGGGGACCACTACCAGTTCAAGGCACTTCCATTTGGCCTGTCTCGGCCCTCAGTATTTACCAAATGCCTTGCGTTGGCGGCCAACCTGCGTACCAGGGGTGCAGGTTTTCTCACTTGACGATTGGCTCCTGGCGGCCTCGTCCAGGGAGGAACTCCTGCACTGCCTCTCCCTCACCTAGCAGGTCTTTGCTTGTTTGGGTATTACCATCAACCATTCCAAGTCTCTTCTGATCCCATCCCAGAGGCTTCAGTTTATTGGGGCGATCCTGGACAGGACCCTAGGCAGGGCCTTCCTGCCACCGGACAGGGTGGCCACACTCCAGACTCAGATAAGCCTGTTGTCCAGCTGCAGGCGGGTCAGTGCAAGGGCAGTTCTTCGCCTCCTCGGGCTTAGGGCAGCTGCTATCCTGACAGTCCCTCACGCTCGGCTCCACATGAGGGTCTCTCAGTGGACACTACGCTCTCAATGGGATCAGTTGGTAGACGACTTGGACCAATTGGTTCTAGTCTCCTCTCCCATGATTCGAGACTTGCAGTGGTGGATGTTTCGAGAGAACCTTCTTCGGGGAGTTCCACTCTTCCTTCCTCCTCCCTCCCAGACTCTGACCACAGACGCCTCGGGCGAAGGTTGGGGAGCCCATTTCGGTCCACTTTGGACCCAGGGCTCTTGGGCCAAGCTCGAACAATCCTTGCACATCAGTGTGCTCAAGTGTTGGGCGGTGCTCAACCCTCTCCAGGCTCTCCACCTGCATCTTCTTCCAGGCCACCTAACCGTCCAGACAGACAGTATGTGTGTGGTATACCGTATGTTGGTACATCAACAAACAGGGCGGGACTTGGTCCTACCCTCTTTGCAGGGAAGCGATGAGAGTCTGGGATTGGGCAGCACAACACAACCTTCACCTCACGGCAATTCATGTTCCGGGGGTCGAGAACTCCTTAGCAGACAAACCGAGTCGCTCATCTGCTCAAACTCACGAGTGGGAACTGGATCGGGGGTCCTAGACGATATCTTCCTACGTTGGGGAACACCTCAGGCTGACCTGTTCTCTTCACCGGTAAATGCAAAGCTTCCCGACTGCTGGCTCGTTCAAAAGAAAGCTTTTCTGGAGAGATGCTCTGTCTCTAGATTGGAAGGACAGATTTGTCTAGCCCCTCCCCCCCAATTCCTCTGATCCGCATGTCTTGCAGAAACTCTGCTCAGAAGGGGCACGAATGATTCTGATCGCTCCCTTCTGGCCCAGGCAAGTTTGGTTCTCTCTTAGCAACAATACTCAGAGGAACCTCCTCTTCCTCTTCTGCTGTCACAAATTTTATTGACCCAGTATCAGGGGACCCTGGTACATCCAGGTCTCAAGTCCCTTCAACTGCATGCGTGGCTCCTGCAGACATAGCTCAAGCTCGCTTTGGGGTTTCTCCCCAGGTGGCTGAGATCTTGGTGGAGGCTAGGAAACCCTCCACTAGGTCTACTTATGCCATGAAGTGGAAACGGTTCTTAATCTGGGACGCTTCAAAAGGCTTCAAACCTTTCTCCTGCTCAGTTGGACGACTGCTGGAGTACCTGCACCATCTCTTCAACCTGGGTCTTAGTCACTCGTCTCTGAAGGTACACATGGCAGCCATTTCGGTCTACCTCGTTCCCTTCGCAGATAGGACTTTTGCTCAACTGGAAGTCTCTAAGACTTTCCTCCGAGGAGTTCTTCACTTGAGACCCCCTATCCAAGTTCCCGCCCCTCCTTGGGATTTGAACTTCCTTCTTGAAAAACTTACTTTGCCTTCTTTTGAACCAGCAGCCTCAGCAGACATTAAGGTCCTTTCGTGGAAGATACTCTTCCTAGTGGCCATTACCTTCGCATGGAGGATTTCTGAGCTCCAGGCCCTGATGTGTAAAATCCCATACTTGATTTTTCACAAGGAATGTGTGGTTCTGCGTACCAGTCCTGAGTTTCTCCCCAAGGTGATAGCGAAATCTACACTGAACCAGGCCATAGAGTTACCCGCTTTCTTTACTCAGTACTCCAATCAAGGGGAGTATCTACTTCATACTATGGATGTCCACTGGATTCTGAGATACTGCACTAACAGAACAAAGGATCTCGGAAAGACCGACCAGCTGTTTGTCTCTTTTGCACCCAAAAGAGAAGACAATGCTGTTTCCAAGCAATGCCTGTCTAAATGGTTGGCTCATTGCATCACTTTCTGTTACGACAAGTACAAGACGACTCTTCCGGGTCAAGTAAGAGGACACTCCACAAGAGGAGTCGCTGCCTCAGTGCCATGTTTCAAGAACGTGTCAGCAGCAGACATCTGTGCTGCCGCCACTTGGACTTCTGTCCACACATTCACTAAACACTACAGTTTGTATATTGCCTCTCACCGTAGAGCAGGCTTCGGCCTTGCTGTTCTGCAACGCCTCCTTTCTTAAGGCCTTCACAGCTAGAGGATCTACTTGAGTAGCTTTCCTCCTCCCGTGTGCTTCTTCTTATTCCAGACTGCTTGGGACTCAGTCCTATATGTAATTATCTACTGCAAGAGCCCCTCAGTAAGATAGCCAGTTACATAAGAACTTACCGTAACAGTAGATCTTTGAGAGAGGCTCTTGCAGGTACACCTTCCCACCCTCCATCCCCTCAGCTTTTTTCAGCTTCTTTTCCAGTGAGGGAAATATCCACTTCTCTCCTCGTCCGCCCCTTGTGGCCTGTGGCGGAAAGAACTGGAAGGCAGGCATGAGGACGCGCCTTTATACCGACGCCTCCTGATGCGGTCACTTGACGTGGGCGGTCCTCACCAGAGACTGCTAGCTAAAAAATTTTCCGTGGGGTCCAGCCGCCTGCCGACCTCAGTCCTATATGTAATTACCTACTGCAAGAACCTCTCTCGAAGATCTACTGTTACGGTAAGTTCTTACGTAACTGTACTTTCCTGGTAGCTATTACTTCTGTCAGGCAGTTTAGTGAGTTACAGGCTCTGTCAGTTGAACCTGACTTCATCTCCTTCCATAGGGACAGAGTGGTCCTAAGAACCAGTAGGAGGTTCTTGCCCCAAGTGGTGTCGGATTTTCATCTGAAACCGTCTATATCTCTCCCTGTGTTTTTCACTGACCATTCTTCTTCAGGTGAAAGAAGGTTAGACACTCTGGATGTTAAGAGGGCCCTTAGCTACTACATTGACCATACTTCGGCACATAGAAATGACTGTCTTCAATTGTTTCTCACTTATGGTGAAGTGGGAAAAGGTAAGCCTGCCACTAAAAGGAACTATTGCCAGGTGGATTGTTTCTTGTATACAATTTTGTTATGACAAGTTGGGTAGAACGCCCCCTTCAAGCCTGAGGACTCACTCGCTAGGGTACAGCTGCTTCTCTAGCTGCCAGATAGTACCTGTAAGAGACCTGTAAAGCAGCCACCTGGAAAACAGTTCATACTTTCACCAAGCATTACTCCTGGACATCCAGGCTAGGAGTGATGCTAGGTTTGGTACAACAGTACTGCAGAGCCTCTTCCCAAAGTAGGTTCTGCGTTCCCTTCTCCATAGGGAACTGCTTGGTAGTCTATTATGTCTGAATACAGCAAGACTTCATGTTGTTTGAAGAAAATATTACACACCATAGTAATGTTGTTTCTTCTAATGGAGTCTTGCTGTATTCAGACCCCCAACCTCCTCTCTCAGAACCTAGTTTTGGGAAGTGGGCTGGCAGGTACAGTGTTGCACCTTAGGGTGTATGTTGTACCCTGCCTCTTGGGTGGGATAGATGTTGTTATTATAATTTTTCTGGTGTTTTACTTAAATATTGTCACTACCTTTTCTTCTTGGGTTCTCTACTTGAGTCTTTTGGGGCCCAAAAAGAAATATTTTGCCCCTTGGCTATATTTTGAACAATTTCCATACTTTAGTATATTAGTTAGTCAGCTTGTAAGAATCTGACGGTTACACTGGGAAGTACCACAGACAGAGGTTTGAAAACTGAGCTCGAGCTCAACGTTCTATGCTTCTGCATAGAGTTAATTCTTTCCTCTCCGGTGCAGTTCAAGTGCTGGGGCTAACTGCATTATATCTGAATACAGCAAGACTCCATTAGAAGAAACAACATTACTGTGGTGAGTAATTTTTTCTTACATGTGCAGGTACTTCCTGGTCCCAAAATGGACGGGACTGGCACGTTGTATTGGATCTGCAGAATCTGAACCAATTCATGCAGAAATGCAGAGTCTCACTTCGAGATAGAGCTCTTGTAGCAGGTAATGTCATTAGGATTATGCTGCCAGGCACTAGGACCCCACGGAAAATTCCTAGCTAGCAGTCTAAGGTGGGGGACCTGCCCCCGACATCACTCATGGTATAAAGTTGGAAGTTCCCTGGCACCACTTCATTTCTTTTCCCGCCGTTGACTCATGCATATTGGCTCCACAGATGCCTCCTGCTTCCAGTTGACCACCATTTTTGCGCTTTGCGCAGTTAAAATTTTTTCTTCTGATTTACGAGTTCGTCATGTACGTCTACACAGCCATCTTCCTATTTAGAGTGGCTGAAATCAAAGTGTGCATGCGGCAAGCAGATCCCGGCGAAAGAGGGCCATTCGGCCTGACTAATCTGCCTAGGCCCCGACCACAGGCCAGACGACTGCCCGCACTGCCAAGGCTTCAACCGGTGAACCAGAATCCACCACTCAACACTCTGAAAGTGTACCTCCTTGAACAACAAGTGGCCGCCATGCAGAATACTTGGTTGGGGCACAGCTCATCTTCTTCCTCAGCG
Organism: Neoceratodus forsteri; assembly: GCA_016271365.2. NCBI lineage: Eukaryota > Metazoa > Chordata > Ceratodontiformes > Ceratodontidae > Neoceratodus > Neoceratodus forsteri. The sequence continues at coordinate 1,732,754,079 of CM057456.1, forward strand.
AAGATCTCCTCCCCCAGAGAGAGAAGAAACCTAGCAGGAAACACCATCATTGGGACAGGGAGGGGTCCAGGTCAGAGTCCCATCCTAGGTCTCCCCACAAGACTTCTAAGTCTTCGCCATCCGGTGTGAGGTCCGACTCAACCCCCTGGTCTCATTGACTCTTCCGTGGTCACAGTTCAGGAAGCCCCCCCCCCCGCCTCTTCTCAGGCGCATGGCGGGGAGTCTTCCGGGCTCAGGCTTTCTAAAGTCCCCATGTCCCTGGCCATCCAGCCCCACAAACAGATGCTAAGGTCTCAGTCAACAGGACAGGTGCACTCTGCGCCCGGCGACAGGTTCAAACCTGTCGTCTGCAAGAACACAGTTACAGGGTCGTCCTACAGGGTGACAGGGTCAGATAATTCAAGGAGACGCCAGGATAGTGAGCGCCAGAAAAAGCATCACTTGCCTTCCAGGCGGTTGTCGGCCGAAGCTTCGGACCGACATCGGGCCTCCTCGCTCTCTGACTCTTCTGTGGAACCGGGCCAAATGCCGCCACCTAAGCTGCCATCTGCTCCACAGGGCCCGGCTGAGAACCTGTCTCCAGACCAGACATCAAGGGACCCTGATGCTCAGCTTGGGGGATGACTGAGACCGGATGCCAGCCATTCCGCCTCCACCTCCTTCTCGTAGCTTGACGACCTGACATCCGAGCACCCAACACCAGAGGATACAGTTCCAGAAGGGCCTACGCCAGAGAAGAAACTTCTGTCAGACATGACACAAGGGACAAGGTGCCACAAGGGCCGATGCCAGGGGACCCTAACACCTCATATTTGACACCAGCACCCAAGCCAGATCCAGTAGTGCCTTTGGCAGAGGTTGGGGCCTTGTTTAATAGCTGGTGGAACACCGTCAAAGGGGATTTGTTACCTAGACCATCGGAACTGACCCCCAACCCTGCAGAGACTACCCGGTCCTGGCTCTGCCTATGCAGCCTTCCTACCCAACGCCTGCCGCATCCACCCCCTATGCCAGACCATCAGAGGATGAGGATCCTGGGTCACCAGTACATTGAAGGCATAAGCACCACCCCTCCAGATCCTCCTCCAGTGGTCAGCAATACACAACTTCAGAAGGTTCATCGTCGGGCTCCTCCTCTTATGACTCCTCAGAAGATCTGTCCCTGCTGTCACCCGACCATAAGAGGGATTCTCCGAGGTTACCCCCGGACGACCCTTTGCTCCTGGATATTATGGGCATATCCAGTTCCTAAACCAATGTGAGACGGAGGAGTTGGACCCTGAGAGGCGCCATTTAGCAAAGTTCCTAGGGGCCACTTGCCCAAAACCTTTGATCATACCACCCTTAGTGGAACCCTTCCAGGATGTTACAAACATTGCCTGGAAGCACCCCTCCATGACCTCGGCAGTCCATAAAAAGGCTGACCGGCTCTATAACAGTCCCAGGGGAGAACCACTCTTAAGTGAGCAGCCGAAGGTGGACTCCTTGAACCTCACGGCTGCCCACGGGAGGGCTCAAAAACCTAAGGATATGAGCTCCCAGCCACCAGATAAGGAGTCCAAGAAATTGGATCATATGGACTGTAAGATATTCTTTTCGGCCACCTGTACACTCATGTCCTTGAATTTTTTGGTACACATGGTGATGTATCAAAAGTCATTGTGGAACAAGGCCATGGACCTAGCCAAGAATCATTCGGACTCTGCTAACAAGTCATAATTACTGGCAGTCCTCCAATCCGGTGCTGATGTCTGTAAGTACGTCTTAAGGTGCTCATACGACTCAACAGACAATGCCGCCAGGGCTACGGCCACTGGCATATGTCTTAGGCGTCACTCCTGGCTCAGCGTTTCTGGCTTTTGCCAAGACCTTCAAGACGGCATACTGGACACCCCTTTTCAGGGCCCGGAGCCTCTGGCAGGAGGCCGAAAAGTTGATTACTGGCCTATAGGACTCAAGGAAGGCAGTCTCGGAAGTACACAAAATGTACAAATCCAAATCCGCCACATCCAGACGCTGCTCCTTTCGTAAACAACAGGGCCAGCAGGGAAGGAGAGAGCAACACAGGTTGTTTTTTTTAAAGAAAGGGTACCCCCACCGTCCGCAGGGGCTCGGGGACCTAAGAGTGCTAAGAATGCCAGAGCTCCCTTGCCCACTCCCAACAACCTCAGCATGACTTCCTGCCAGCCCCCCCTCCTCCGGCGGAGTTGCAGTGGAGGCAGTAGGCAGAAGATTCTCCCTCTACCTCAATGGCTGGTCCAGTATCACCGCAGATCAGTGGGTGCTCAAGATAATAGAGAGGGGTTATGCCCTGGAGTTCACCCAGATCCCTCCAGACTATCCACCTGTGCTCACTCATTGCTCCTCATCCCACACAGGTCTTATCAGGGTAGAAATCCAAACCCTCCTAGTCAAGAGAGCAATCCAAGGCAGTGCCACTGTCTCAGAGATGAAAGGGCTGTTACTCCCGCTTCTTCCTCATTCCAAAAAAGACTGGAGACCTTCATCCCATCCTGAACCTCAGTCAACTGAACACTTTCATCGAATACAAAAGTTCAGTGATGGTGACACTACCCGAATTGCTACCTATGCTTCACCACGGGGATTGGCTCTGCTTCCTGGACATGCAGATCGCATATATGCATGTAAAGATCCTGCCATCTCACAGGAAGTACCTTCGCTTTACCTTCCAGGGAGAGCACTACTAGTTCAGAGTGCTACCATTTGGGACTTTCTTCGGCATTCAGGGTGTTCACCAAGTGCCTAGCAGTGGTGGCAGGAGCTCTCAGGAGGCAGGGGCATTATATCTACCCCACCTCGACGACTGGCTGCTAACAGCTCCAAGAGGTCAGCTGTGTAGCTCTCTGACAGACACCTTTCACCTGGTCCAGGATCTGGGGGTTACCCTAAACTTCCCCAAGTCATCTCCCCAGCCTACCCAGAGGTTGCAATACATGGGGGCCGTCTTGGACACTGTCCAAGTGAGGGCCTTCCTTCTCTCAGACAGGGCAGATCAACTAAGGGTGCTGGCTCTGAGAATTGCCTCCACAAATCAAGTTCCAGCCAGGATGGTACTGCAGCTGCTAGGCCATACGGCAGCCACCATAGTCACTGTTCCCTTAGCTCTTCTGTACACGAGGGTTCTTCAGTGGAACCACAGGGTTCAATGGGAGCAGTGCTTGGACGACCTCGAACAGCCAGTCCGAGTCTCCCAACGCAGTATGTTAGAGACTGTAGTTGGTGGCTCACCCCTTCCCAGTTAGAATCCGGGGCTCCCTTCCAAAGCCCTAGTCCTCAGCAGATCCTGACAACGGATGCCTCGGGACTGGGATGGGGGGTACATTTCCAAGTCCACCAGACAAGAGCGACTTGGACCCCTGTGGAACGAGATCTCCATATAAACGTGGTGGAGATGAGAGTCGTTCTTTACGCCTTACAGGCATTCCAGACGATTCTCCTGCCAGGGCCCCTACTGATCCAGTTAGACAACATGCCAGTGGTCTTCTGCATCATCAGGCAAGGGGGCACACACTCGTATCCCCTCTGCAGGGAGGTCATGAGGGTATGGTACTGGGAAATGGAGCACAACTAGGAACTCACAGCAGTTCACATTCCAGGTGTTCAACACACCCTAGCCGACAGCCTCAGCCTCTCTTGGTCTCAGGCTCACGAATGGGAGCTACTACAAAACATAGTAGACAACCTTTTCGAAAGGTAGGCCTTCCAAAACTGGACCTCTTTGCATCCCCACACAATGCCAAACTGCCCAATTTCTGCTCGCTAGATCCAGGACCTGGTGTTTTCCTGCAAGACACGTTGTCCCTCTCTTGGACAGGGAGGTTCCTGTATGCCTTCCCTTCCTTCCCACTGATTCGGAGAGTGCAACTCAAACTGCAAGCAGAACAGTGGCCATGATCCTCATTGCGCCATTCTGGCCTCAACAGATCTGGTTCCTGCTGCTTCAACAGCTTGCATCTGAAACTCCAATTCAAATAACATGAAGTCTTGCTATATTATGACATATGCAGTTTGTCGCAGCCTTAGAACTGCTCCGGAGGTGAAAGAGTTACCTTTCCATGCCAGGCATGGAATCTTGAGCGCGAGCTCGGTTGAAAACTCTGTCTGTTGTTCTTCAAACCCAAACTGTCAGATTCTTTACTTCGCCTCACTGAACAGTCGCTCCGGAGATTTCTCCTTCTGCTCGGTTCATTTTGTCGGTTGAAAAGTATAATTTCTCGGTTTTTAAACCGCATTTGTCTTATTTTAACCGCAACCGGTCGGTTCAAGCTCTGTCTGTGGTATCGTAAGTAATAGATAGGTTTTATATTTTTTCTGTGTGGAACTTGCAAACGTTATTATCGGTTCGGTTTGAACCGATCAGGTTGTTGTTAAACTTAATTAAATTGCATTTAGAGTGTGGTTCCCGGTTCTTATCGGTTCTAAAAAAAACGGATTTCATTACGGTTTTTTCCACGACCCGTGACACGGTTAGGAACCGATAAGGGTGTCTTGCTTGGCAATTTGCTGAAAAAGGGCAAGTTTTTGGTTAGGCTGGCATTATGTCTGAGAAACCCAAAAGAAAAACCGGGCCCACTGGGTTTCAGCACTGTAGTGTCTGTGGGGAAGCCTTTGCCAAGGCTGACCCACACACCACATGTGTTTATTGTCTGGGGTTTGACCACCTCAATGCAGACCGCCAGATTTGTAAGAATTTCCTGCAGCTACCCTGGATAAGAGAGTTGGTAGGCCTCAGGAACTAGAGGCTAAAAAGTCCATTGACCCGATAGTACCGCCCGGTTCGGTGCCAACCGAACTGAGGGAGTGCCCTCTGACCAGGGCGAGACTTCGTCAAAAGAAGAGCTGACGTGAGGAGCCAGTTCCAGCAAAGAGGACTAGAAAATCAGCAGGTGTGGAGCCAAAATTTCCTTCTCCAACCGCTGCAGAGATAGCCAAAGCGATCCAAATTGTCCAGTCGCTTTCCCCAGTTCCGACCGAACCTGCACCATCAGGGAAGTGGTCGGTTCCACCGGTTCAAGAATATGATATAGAGGAATTTTATGAACCGGAGAAGGATTATGAAGAGAGTGAATGTGATTTTGAAAGTCTGGATGTGCCCATTGAACCGAACATCTCCCCAGACAGACCTTCAGGAGTGTCTCCCCCTAGGCTTTCTGAGTCCCCTTCTCATTTTGTGTTTTATAAAAAAGTTGCTGAAACCCTCCAGCTCCCTATGGAAGAAGCTGTGGATGAACAGGAGGAGCCTGACTATGTGGAAATGATGGATATCCCAGAGTCCAGGAGATTGTCTATTCCTTTACATAAATCTTTTAGGAAACAGACAATAAAAATTTTAAAAGCTCCTAACACTATACCTCCTGTGATAAAAAATGGACAAGAGGTACACATTGTCAGGCTCTGATACGGAGTTCCTTTCACAACAATGCAGCCTTGTTAGTAGTGCAGGCTGCAGCCTGTGATAAGGCAAATATTCCCTTGGTTTCACCCCTGACAAGGACTCAGGAGGATTGATGCATGGCAAAGAAACAATACATGGCAGCATCCTTGGGGCTCAGACAGGCAAATTATATGGCCTATGTTGCAAAATACCAGAAATCCAGATGGGATACTGTTATGGCTTTAGCGAAACAGGTCCCTGGCCAGCTTGCCAAGGAGCTGGAGCAGGTGGCTGCTGATGGTATTGAGGCATCCAAGGTGCAGTTCCATGCTGCAGTGGACTCTAATGATGTATGTTCAAGAGTCATGGCTACATCTCTGGCTTTTCGCAGAATGGCTTGGCTCAGGTGTACTAGCCTGTCACAGGATACCCAGGCTAAGGCCATGGATTTTCCTGGGTAATTCTCTGTTTGGGGAGCAGACAGAGAATTACATGAAGAAAATGGATGAGTATAGGACCACTTATAGGAGTGCACAGGCCAAGGAGAGGCAGGCCACTCCTCAGAGGCAGTTTTCCAGTGGCAAGGGCAGGCCTTTTCACAGGCCTTTTACCAAGCCTAGGCCTCCTCTTCAGCTTATGCCCAGAGGGGTTCTTCAGAGGGAGAGGCAGACGGGCAATGAGCAGGCCTGCTCCCACCCCTCAGCCTAAAGCCCTGCCAAACAGGCACCTGATGGGATGCCCAGGCCGATTCTCCATCTTGTGGGCTGGCTTACTCGGCCCAGGACTGAGTCTTTAACATCAGACAAGTGGGTCCTGGAAGTAGTAGTCAGGACTGGTTCTCAGCTTCAAAAATTTCCAAAGATGAGAACTGATCCTTTCCACCTGCAAATCCATTAGAGGCTCTCGCTTTGGAAACAGAAGTCTCAACCCTCCTGGCTCTCAGAGCTGTAGAAAGGTTCCTCCCCTGCACCAGGGCAAAGGACTGTACTCAGGTACTTCCTTACCCCAAAAAGACAGGAGAATAGCGGCCCATCCTGGATCTCAGATACCTAAACAAGCACCTTTTAAACCAAAATTCAAATGGTGACCTGGGAATTATTTTACCTCCCTAATGCCAGGGACTGGCTAGTGCCCCTGGACCTCAAGGATGCTTACTTCCATGTTCTCATCAGAAGCTCCCACCGAAAGTACCTCTAGATCTGAACTGCCCTCAGGCTATTACCAGTTCAGAGCAATGCCTTCAGCCTCACCTCTGCCCCAAGGGTATTCACAAAATGCCTGGCAGTAGCAGTTGCTCACTTAAGAAGGCAAAAGATTGCCATCTTTCCTTACCTGGACGACTGGCTCATAGTGGGTCAGTCTCCAGACCAAGTCACATTACACCTTCAGGTTACCCAGCAGCTGCTTACATCTCTAGGTTTTCTTCTCAGTCTTCCAAAGTCAGTTCTAGAGCCTGTTCAGCTACTCACCTTCATAGGCTCAGAACTGGACACAAAGCAGGCCAGAGCTTTCCTTCCTCTAGAAAGAGTAAAGACCCTGGTGGCTCTGGCCTCCTCCTTCACTCTGCAGGTCTCGACCAGCAAGAGCATTTTCTACTGCTTCAGGGCACATGGCTGCTTCCACAGCTGTAGTGCAAGGAGCAAGATTTCAGATGAGGGACATTCAGTTCCATTTGAGAGTCTTCTGGTCTCAAAGGAGAGATCCTCTAACCAAATTGATCCTAGTAACTCGAACCCTGATCCAGGCCCTGCAGTGGTGGGAGGATCAGAGCAATCTGAGACAGGGGTTCCTTTCATCCTCAATCTCACTCCTTGACCCTTACTACAGATGCGTCCCTCTTTGGGATGGGGAGCTCACATGGGCGACCTCACCACCCAGGGATTGTGGTCCCCTCAGGAATCTCTGCTCCACATCAGTCTTTTGGAACTCAGAGCTGTTTTTCTAGCACTTCAGGTTTTTCTGCATCTGTTCAGAACAAAGTGGTACAGGTCAGAACAGACAACACCACTACAATGTGGTACATCAAGCAAGGGGCTCGGTCTTCGGCCTTGTGCACCGAGGCAATGAAGTTGTGGTCTCTGGCTTATTCCCTGAACACTTCCTCATGGCAGTTCACCTCCCAGGCAAGGACAATGTCCTGGCAGATGCTTCAGCAGGATTTCCCAGGCCATCACGAATGGTCACTGGATCCCCTAGTACTGGGGTTAGTATTTGCCAGATGGGGCACCCTCAGATAGATCTTTTTGCAGCCCCAGACAATCACCAACTTCTGCTTTTTGTTGCAGGCCCCAGTGTTGGGCTCAGTCCTCTGGATGCCTTCCTTCGACTGGGAAGGGAAGTTCCTCATGCTTTTCCCCTTCCCTCTTTTGTCAAGGTGTAGTCAAAATCAGATCTCAACCTTGCAAGATGATTCTGATTGCTCCAGACAGCCCTGGTATCCACCTTCTGTCCTTAGCAGTCCACCTTCCCTGTGTCTTCCCAGGAATCACAATCTGTTAACCTGTGCCCAGGGAGAGTTTGTATCCGAATCTCAAATTCCTCAACCTCAAGGCCTGGCTCTTGAAGAGTTAGAGTTTGCTTGACCCACACCTTTCTCAAGGTGTACTGATATATTGAAAGCTTCTAGGAAGCCTTCCACCAGGGCTACTTATAATTCTAAATGGAAAAGGTTTTCCATATGGTGCTCTGTAAGCATATTTCCCCGAATCTGCTGATTTGCCCACAGTCCTGGATTATATGGTCCATCTAAATACTTTGTGGGCTGGCCAGCTACCCTAAAGTGCATTTGGCAGCTGTCTCTGCTTATATTTCAGCAGGAAAGCCCTCTCTTTCTGCTCACCCTGTATTCTCAAGTTTTTCAAGGATTGTTTCACACCAACCCTCCATTCAGGACCCTGCTCCTGCCTGGGATCTTAATGTTTGCATTGCTCAGCTAATGCAACCCCCTTTGAGCCTTTGTCTTCAGCAGAGCTTAAGTCTTGACTTGGAAAACTGTGTTTCTAGGACATGGATATGTTGTTCATCCACACTCATTGGCAGTATCCTTGCCTTTAAATCTTGCCGGAAGGTCTTCAAGCTTGCTCCTCACCCACCCGGGTGGTATAACTCGGCTCCGCCCCATGGCCTTAGATCTTCCTTACCGCTTGGAGCTCAGGTTCCCTCCTTAACGCTCGCGTTTGTGACTGGTTCCTATTTCTCCGTTTTGATTTAAAAATAATAACTTTGCAAAAAAGACTTCAGTCTGCGATCCCTCATGACTGCGATGGATCATCGACTCGGTTCGGAGATGCCCATGCGGCAGAAGATGTCTCGACGGATCCACACTCCACGTGTGTTCATTGCTTAGCCTTGCGCCCACCCGTCCGCAGGGCTATGATCGTGCTCATCTTTCTCGCCTACGCCCCCGAAGACGTGCTGCCTGAGCAACTGGGTCGCCCGAGAAGCGCTTTCCTCCGTGTGAAGTCCATGAGGCTCTGTTGGCGGTGTCTCGCGGTGTGGTCGGGTTCATGGATCAGCTCGAGCGGATGGTCGCCTCGAGGAGGCGGCGCGGTCGAGTATTCTTCGTCGGCTGCATTTATCCCGCCTTCTGGGTTCTTCCTACACGGCTCTTTTTGTGAGCTTTGTCTGTCCTTCTCCACTAAAGGAGAAGGGCTCATGCTGCCTGGATCTTTTTCTCGGTCCAAAAGAAGGACAAGGCAGTCCCTCCGCCGACGCCTCTTGGGAGCGGAAGTCCTTTCCCTCGGTGCCGACCGGCCGGCTTCGGGTCGGCTCGCTGCTTCGGGCCACTGGCCCTCACGGTGTCCCCGCCAGGTCAGTTGACCGAGACTGACTGATGAAGCTCGAGATTTTTTCGACCCATTAGACGGGCTGTCGCTTTAGCAGCCGAGATTCTCTCCCGGTTCCTCCGGGAGGAGTTGAGGATCCGTACTTCCTGTGCCCGTTCCGGAGCCCTCGGATGGACCTTCCGAGCTATGGAGTGTCAGTTCGCCGACACTTCCTGCACCGGACTCCCCGAAATTCCGGGACTCTCGGTCTTGGTCTCGACCTCTTCATGTCCAGCCGCTCCCACCGCCATAGGCGTGTCTCGGTCTCTGCACTGCTGTAAGCGGCGTGCCGTCTCGCCGTCCCTCCCTGATGAGGGATTCATCGTGTAATGCCGACGGCACGAGGACCTTATGTTGCAACAGCTCCTCCTGGCCGGGAATAAGCCGACTCCGCCGCCTTTCCTCGCTAATATGGCTGGCCACCGAACGTCGACACAACCCTCGGCTTGCCCGAGGGAGTTTATACCCAGGCCGGTTTTTCGCCAAACCAGCTGCTCACCGACTGCGGTGGAACCTCCGCCCACAGCCACCACTGGGGTTCACCATGATTCTCGGTCGGCTAAGGGTTTACCCCATCGGCTGTCAGTTACCCTCACTCCCGACCGACCCTCGGCAGGTGAAGGGTGGCTCAGGCCAGAGGCAGTCGAGGACTCTTCCGAGTCCGGAAGATGATTCTCCTTCTCTCTCCAAGCCGACTGGACTCTGGAGTCTTCAGGAGGTCAGCTAATGGATCGATAGCCCGTCGTCTCCTAGGACTGCTTCGGCTCATCTCGAGTCTACCGGATGGAGCTCGAACCTGCTTCAAACGGGCCAGGTATCCTCACTGGAGATTCTGGACCGAGGGACTCCGACGGAGGCTTTTCCGTGGCCGAGGCTACAGGTGGGTCCAGCACTGGAACTTTGGCAGCGCCTGTTTCCTGCCCTGCGCCCGGCCAGGATGGCCAGGAAGGTGGTCCCTACCGGTTCCTTGTCCGGTTTTGAACACCCTCTGCTGAGGGGTTACCGACAGCTCCGCGCCGGCAACGCCCAGGGATGTGGACAAACCTCCTGACAAGGAGTCCAAGAAATTGGACTATGTCGGGCGAAAAGTCTACGCTAGCGTCTCTCTCGGCTTCGCCAGGCCAGTTCGGCCGCCCTCATGGCACATTTTTCTATGCCCTGTTGGCCCCTGGATGAGGTCATCCTCATCTTCCCGCCTGATCTGCAGACTACGGTTAAGCAGGTGCGGGACCAGGGCAGGCAGTCCAAACAGCAGCTCCAGACTGCTTTGGATGTAGGGGACTCATGTGCTAGATCGGTGGCGTCAGTAGTGGCTAAAAGGTCAAGTGGCTTGGCTGAGGATATCCAACTTTGGCTTCGGATACCCAGCACAAGTTGGCGGATGTTCCCTTTTTGGGACTGACCTCTCGGCCCTGGAGTGGAAGGTCACCTGCAGAGGATCGAGAAGTCCAATGCCACTTTGACTCGGTCTCTTCCTGCCAGAAGGACAAAGGCCAAAACCACAGCCTAAGCTCCTTCGTCTTCTGTGCCTCGGCGCGCCTGCCCAGCACCGCCAGGGCCAGCAGGCTCTGCCTTGGCATCCCAAACACTGCCGCTCGGCTCTAACAGGAGGCAGGAGGAAAGGGCCCAGGAGGTCCCTCGGCCGGTCCCTCCTCCAGCCTGCCCAGTGACGGCTGAGGGTGTCGCCCATCCCCGCCACTCTATCCCTGGGTCCCTGGGGACGGCCCGCACTTCCTGCCTGGTCCGCTGTTACCACGGACAGGTGGGTCTTGAGGTGGTGGGAAGAGGCCTGCCTGGAATTCGAGCAGGCACCACCCTTCAGAGCCGCCGCCTCGGGGGCTTCGGGATCCCAGCTCACTGGCGGCTCGTCGAGCCGACATCACTCTCCTCCTCCAGAAGGAGGTGGTAAGAGAGGTGGTGGACCCTCCTTCAGACCCAGGGTTTGTGTCCAGGTACTTCCTGGTTCCGAACGGACGGGGCTGGCGCCCATCTCTAATTCCACACTTACTCCAAAACAAGTTCCTAAGGTCTCGAACCTTCAGGATGGTCACTCTGGCTCAGATAATACCATCCTTGGAACGCGGGCGTGTGGTTCTGCTCTCTGGACTTGCAGGACGCTTTTTCACGTCCCTATCCGTCTGCTCCACCAGAGATTCCTTCGCCCGAGCTGAGGGATCTCTTCGAGTTCCAAGCCATGCCCTTCGGCTTGTCTCCAGCTCCCAGGGTCTTCACCAAATGCATGGCAGTGGTGACAGCATTCTCATGCGGCGCCAGGGTCCGGTGTACCCTTACCTGGACGACTGGCTGATAGCAGCTCCTCCAGGAAGGAGGCGGAGTGGTCCAAGATCTGGCCCTCCAGGTCTGTTCTCAACTGGGCCTCTTATCAACGAGGCCAAGTCGGAACTCGAGTCAAGCAGGTGATTTTATTCATCGGGGCGCAGCTCTCGACTCTTCGAGCCAGAGCGCGGCTCCAGGCGGACAGGGCCGAGGTTCTTCCTCCTTTGCCCGATCATTTCTGGTTGGGCACTGCGTCCCGCCCGGAACTTCCTGGCGCCTCCTGGTCTCATGGGCGCCTGTACCAGCGTGGTCCGCTGGGCCCGCTGGAACATGCGCCCTTCAGTGGGACTGGCCAGCCAGTGGTCACAACGCTGCATCCCTTGACCAGCTTGGCCGGTGAGCACAGGGGATGTGGAATGCTCTCCAGTGGTGGACCGTTCCAGATCATTTGCAGGAGGCATCCCGTTCGTCCGCCCGAGCCGGCCGGTCTCTCTGTCGACCGATGCCTCTCTGATGGGTTGGGGTGCCATCTGGGGAACCACCGGGCTCATGGCCTCCTGGTCCCCGGGAGTCCCGATGCCAAGACACTCTGCTGGAGCTCCCAGCGTCCGCCAGCTCTCACCGCCTGTCTGCTCCTCCGGGGTCAAGTGGGTCCGAGTCCAGACGGACAACACTACCACCATGTACTATCTAAACCGCCAGGGCGCGGGACGCTGGCCCATGCTTCTATGCAAGGAAGCCTCCGCATTTGGTCATCACTGCATGCAGCCTGAGGCGGATCTCCTAGCCATTCACGTGGCAGGAGCCTCCAACACCCTGGCCGGCGCCCTGAGCCGGATAGGGGCTGCATCCCACGAGTGGTCTCTCCTGCCGGAGGTAGACAGCATCTGTTCCTCCTTGGGGCACACCTCAGGTGGACCTGTTTGCCTCCATGGAGAACGCCGGGTTGAGTCTGTTCCATGCCCGCCCCTCAGCAGGGCTCGCTGCAGGGATGCCTTCTCGAGCAATGGACCCCGGGTCTCTTTCGCTTTCCCATTCCCTTGATCCACAAGGTGCTTCTCAAGGCGAGGGAGGACAAGGGCAGGTGATTCTGATAGCCCCAGACTGGCCTCGCCAGTTCTGGTACCAGATCTCCTCAGTCTCAGCTCCAGGACTCCAAGCAGCTTCCAGCTCGCCTGACCTGCTCTCAGTCAATCAGGGAAGGTGTTCCATCCGACCTTCAATCCTGCACCTGACGGCCTGGTTCCTGAGCTGCTAGAGTTCCAGGCTTTGGGTCTTTCCGACAGGTCCTCAATGTAGTTGAGGCGTCCCTGTAGAGTCGACCAGAAAATGCTATGCCTTCAAATGGAAAAGGTTTTCCATTTGGTGTCAGGGCAAGGGCTTGGACCCTTCCTCCTGTTCCTTGGCAAGCATCTTGGACTATTTATGGTCCTTTCTAGTCAAGGGCTTGATCGGCGACCCTAAGGGTGCACCCTGGCAGCCATCTCTGCTTACCGGCGGGCGGGGAAGCAGTCGGTGGCGCAGGAGAAGGTGGTCTGCGCCAAAGGCCTTGATCACATTTCCTCCAGTGCGGGAACCCCACCCCGTGATCTACTGCTGGTATTGGCAAAGCTCATGGGCAAGCCATTCAACCTATGCACAGGTGTGTTCTCTCACCTGTCGTGGAAGACCGCCTCTTGGTGGCTATCACGCCAGCCAGAAGGATGGGAGAGCTCCAGGCGCTTCCATCGAGTCTCCTACCTGGTCTTCCACAGGGACAAGGTTGTCCTAAGCCCCCCACCCGAAATTCCTTCCGGAAGGTGGTGTCGGAGTTTCACCTTAACCAGGTGTTGACTCTGCCGGTGTTCTACCCCAATCACACTCGAGGTTGAATATAGGCTCCATACTGATCCTAGAAGGGCGCTCTATTATAAGGAGCGCACGGCTGAAATTCGGGAGAGGTTCGCCAGCTGTTTGTCACCTACGCTGAAGCCGCATCTGGCAGACCTGCAGCCAAGCGGACGATAAGCAGGTGGGTAACCTCCTGCATAGATCTCTGCTATAAGTTAGCGGGCATGGAGCCTCCCAGAGGGATAAGGCTCATTCTACCCGCCATACTGCTGTAAGGTGGCTGCTTCCAGGGACATCCTATCCAGGAAATCTGCAGGGCTGCTACCTGAAGTCAGCAAACACCTTCATTACCCACTACCACATCGACCTCCTTGAGTCACGCCCGGGATGCTGGTTTTGGGGCCCTCGGTTCCTCCAGTCTCTTCCCAAGTAAGTATATGGGGGTGTGCGTCTTGCCTCCCTCCTCCCGGAGAACTGCTAGAGTCTGCCAATGAGTGTGGATGAACAACATATCCATGTCCCTAGAAATACAGGTTACTCACACCTGTAACAGGAGTTCTAGAATGGTATATGTTGTTCATCCCTACGACTCCACCCGACCTCCCGGCTTCGACGCACAACCTGAGCTTCCAGCGGGCCAGATCTGGCGTCATGGGGCGGAGCCGAGAGTTATACCACCCGGGTGGGTGGGAGGAGCAAGCTTGAAGACCTTCCGGCAAGATTTAAAGCGGCAAGGATACTGCCAATGAGTGTGGATGAACAACATATACCATTCCTAGAACTCCTGTTACAGGTGAGTAACCTGTATTTCTAGTAGTCATCACTTCTGCCAGGCGCATAAATGAATTACAAGCTTTGTCAGTGGAGGCTGATTTTATCTCCTTTCACAGAGATAAGGTGGTCCTCAGGACTAACAGGAAGTTCTTGCCTAAGGTGGTTTCAGACTTCCACCTTAATCAATCTATATCTCTTCCAGTGTACTTCACTGACCATTCCTCCTCTGGCGAGAGGAGGCTGCACAGTTTAGATTTAAAGAGAGCCCTTAGTTACTACATAGAGCGTACCAAGGGTCACAGGTTTGACTCCCTCCAACTGTTCCTCACTTATGGTGAGGTTGGTAAAGGGAAACCTGCCACTAAAAGATCCATTGCCAGGTGGATTGTCTCTTGTATCCAATTTTGTTATCAAAAACTGGGTAAGGTTCCCCTTCAGGCCTGAGGGCTCACTCTACCAGAGGTACAGCTGCGTCCCTAGCTGTGGCCAGGGACATCCCTATCTTAGAGATATGTCAAGCAGCTACTTGGAAAACAGTACACACTTTCACCAAGCCTTACTCCCTGGACATCCAGGCTAGGAGTGATGCTCGGTTTCGCACAGCTGTGCTTCAGAGCCTATTTCCTAAGTAGGTTCTGTCCCTCCTCCATGGAGGTACTGCTGTGTAGTTCAGAATAATATAATATAGCAAGATTTCATGTTGTTTGAAGAAAAAATACCACCTTAGTAATGTTGTTTCTTCTAATGGAGTCTTGCTATATTATGACCTCCTGCCTGCCCCTCTCAGAACCTCTGCTTTGGGATGTGGGTGGGTGCAGTGTTGGCACTTAGTGATGCCCACCTTGTGTTTTTCACCCCTCCTTTCTGGGGTGTTTGGGTATTGTATTTTATTTTTTGGATCCCCTGACTTGAGTCTTTGTTTTGGGACCAAAAAATGTGTTAATATTTTAGTAGCCAGTTGGCTAGTGTAGGTTTACAGCTTCCACACAGAATCTTAGTGAGTTTTGCTCATAAAGATCTGACGGTTTAGGTTTGAAGAACAACAGACAGAGTTTTCAACCGAGCTCACGCTCAAGGTTCCATGCCTGGCATGGAAAGTTAACTCTTTCACCTCCGGAGCAGTTCTAAGGCTGGGACAAACTGCATATGTCATAATATAGCAAGACTCCATTAGAAGAAACAACATTACTAAGGTAATTTTTTCTTCCCTTGCCCCTGTCTCCTCGTGTTTGTGAGCGGGCATGGGTCGCTGGGGGTGTGTGTTTGTTTGTCTTGGTTGCCCTGCCACATGAACAGGGAACCTTAGTGCAGCCCAATCTTCAGTCACTGCATCTGCATGCATGGCTCCTTCAGATTTAGTCAGACACAGATATGGGGTGTCTCCAAGGGTAGCGGAGGTCCTAGTGGCCGTGAGGAAACCTTCAGCTAGGGCCACATATGCTATGACATGGAAACGCTTCTGCCTATGGGCATCCTCCTGTTTCCTAGGTCCTTTTACCTGCTCAGTAAATTCAGTACTGGAGTACCTCCTTTCCCTATCTGACAAGGGTCTTAGCTACTCGTCCATAAATGTACACCTTTCTGCACTGTCATCTTATCTTGTGCCTATGGAGGGCAGGACCCTGGTGCAGTTGGACTTGTCCAAGACCTTTCTGTGCGGGATCATGCACATCAGACCTCTCAGGCAGGACTCCATTCCCCCTGGGACTTTTTGTTTATGTTGGATAAACTTACATTGCCTACCTTTGAGCCAGCCGCAAGTTGAGAGCTATGCTTCCTGTCATTGAAAATGTTATTTTTTGGTTGCAGTTACTTCTGCTCGGAGGATTTCCGAGCTTCAGGCTCTGGTGTGTAGAGAGCCTTATTTGAATTTTCACAGGGACAGGGTATCCCTGCGCACCAGTCCTGAGTTTCTCCCAAAGGTAGTGTCCGAGTTCACTCGTAATCAGGACATTCAACTTCCAGTTTACTACCCAGAGTACTCAAACAAAGGGTGGCCCTGTTGCGTACTCTGAATGTTCACAGAATTCTTAGTTTCTGCATAGATTGTACTCGATCTACCAGAAGGGCAGACCAGTTGTTTGTCTCCTTTGTCCAACAGATGTGTGGGGCACCTGTGACCAAATAGACTCTTTCCAGATGGTTTATTTATTTTATTTATTTAAATTGTAGTTCACTGGGTGAGCACATGAGTTAAAGGCCCCTTTTCACATGCGACCCGGGACTGTTACAGAAAAAAGGATGTTACACATATATCAGTGAACATATAAACAAACAGAATAATACAATAACATACAAAGAGTGCAAAATGCTGCAGTATAAAATAGTCTGAGAAACACTGGCATACTAAATTTCTAAGAAGATATCTGTTCAATTCTTTTTTAAAAGTATCATGACTTGTGCCATTGTGTAATACATCCGAAAGATCGTTCTAGGTTTTTGCAGCCTTAGCTGAAAAGACTTGGCCACCCATTATTGTTTTAGTCTTCAGAACCAAAAAATAGATGTTACATTTGACCTCATACCTTTGGTGGACACTTTAAAATAATGAAAACAAGGGAGAAAGATCTTTTTGCCGAAGGACATTATCAACCAGACAACTTAAACTGTATAAGCTGTTCTGATCAGGCAGAAGCCACTGTGTTACCTGATACAGAGACCAGTGATGAGTCTGGTATGATAATTTGTAAGCAAACTGACATGCTATGAAATGTAGGAGTCAAGGTAAGCCTGTTTTGTTAAATTTGTCAATAAAAATGTAATTTAAATGTGAGACCAGTATACTTTGAGCTGTTGCAATCCTGGCTTGAAATGTTAAGGAATGTTGAAGTTTAAAAAGAACCCCCAGTTTCTGATTTATCTGTCAAGTAATGATTCCAATATGATTTGAGTATGTTGGTTGTGGATCCAAGTAAACTCCCAAATTTTTAAATTGACTTGCTCTAGAGCTAAACCTAAATGATTAAGTATTTGCAGTTTATCATCTTTTATTAACCTTGGTTTGGAACCAAAAAGCATGCATTTTTTTCTTAGAACAATTTTATGCCAATTTAAGTTTGCTTAACCAGTTTTCGAAATCATAAAAATCTTTGTTTAAAAGAGTGATTAATTTCCACCAATTTAGAACTTTTGTACAATATTATGTCATCAGCATATAATATATGTGTTTGTATTTGTCAAATTGGGAGGGATTACATCAATAAATAAAGAGGAGCGGCCCAAGTATTGAGCCCTGTGGGACTCCTCTTTCAAGCTCCCTACTTACAGTAGGGTGCCTCCATAAGAGGCTTTTAAAGGTCTTCCTTGCAAATAACTACTGAACCAATCAAGGGGCAGATTTGTAAGCCCAAGGGTACTCACGCTCCCGAGCAGCAGGCATTGGCCCACCAAATCAAAAGCTTTGGACAGGTCCATGAACGTAGCACCAGTGAACATTCTACCATCCATAGCTCTACTGATGTGATTTGCAAACCTGGCCAAGGCTGTGATTGTACCATGGTAATTACTAAAGCCATACTGCTCAGGAGTCCTGAGACCCCTAGATTGTAAATATGAGTTAATTGATCATTAACCAATTTTTCAAAAAATGTTCCTAGTGGAGGAAGTGGAGATATGGGTCGATAGTTGCCCATGTCTTTAGAATCACCTCCTTTAAAAATAGGTGTAATAGTTGTGTGTTTCCATTGTTGGGGAAAACAAACAGTCTTCAAAGACAAATTAAATATCTTCATCAAAGGGAATTTAATATAAGGTGCAACTAATTTTAGAAACCTAGACTGAAGTTTATCTGTACCCAGACTTTTTGCAGGCAGTTACTTTAATAGTCGGAACTTGTTACTTCTCAGGTGATATGCTTCATTGGGGCAGAGCTCGACTTCTTGCCGAGCCAGAGCACAGCTCCCCCGGCGGACAGGGTGGAGGTTCTCTCCTCCTTTGCCCAATCATTTCTGGTTGGGCACTTGCGCCCTGCCCGGGACTTTTTGCGCCTTTTGGATTACATGACAGCCTGCACCACCGTGGTCCGTTGGGCCTGGTGGTGTTTGCGCCCCCTTCAGTGGGAGCTGGCTGCCCAGTGGACTCATCACCTAGGTCGTTTCGGCCAGCTGATCACTGTGACCCAGAAGATGTGGGACACTCTCCAGCGGTGGACTGTCCTAGACCTGTTGCAGGAAGGGATCCCGTTTGTCTGCCCAGAGCTGATGGCCATCCTCACGACCGATGCCTCTCTCACGGGCTGGGGAGCCCACATGGGGAACAACAGGGCCCACTGGTTCTCGCCCCCTAAATGAATCTCGATACCATATCAACCTGTTGGAGCTCAGAGCGGTCAGACTGACATTGTCAGCATTAGCTTGGCAGCTTTGAGGTCAAGTGGTTAAAGTCGAGATGGACAATGCCACAACTATGTACTACCTCAACAAGCAGGGCGGCACGTACTCTCGGCTGCTGTGCAAGGAAGCGCTTCACATCTGGACACTCGTGAGCTGACTGGAGGCGGATCTCCTAGCCATCCATGTGGCAGGAGCCTCAAATCAACTGGCGGATGCCCTCAGCCACATAGGCGAGACATCCCACGAGTGATCTCTCCATCCAGAGGTAGCTCACAGCCTTTTCTTCCACTGGGGCAAACTGATGGTGGACCTCTTTGCCTCCAGGGAAAACACAAAGCTGAGGATGTTTCACACTTGCCCCCCCCCCCAGCAGGGATCGCTGCAGGAGGATGCTTTCTCGAGGCCGTGGACCCCAGGCCTCTTTTACGCCTTCCCTCCATTTCCCTTGATCCACTGGGTGATTCTCAAGGTGAGGAGGGACAAGGCGCAGGTGATCCTGGTAGCCGCAGACTGGCCCCACCAGTTCTGGTATCCATATCTCCTCAGCCTCAGCAACAGGCTCCCGAGGCATCTTCCAGCACGTCCGGACCTGATATCAGTCAGTCAGGGGAAGGTATTCCATCCAGACCTTCAATCCCTGCACCTGACAGCGTAGTACTTGAGCGGCTAATGTTCCAGGCTTTGAATCTCTCTGAGGATGTACTCACAGTAGTGGAAGTATTCAGAAAGGAGTCTACCAGAAAGTGCTTTGCCTTCAAATGGAAAAGATTTTCCATTTGGTGTCAGGGCAAGGCCTGGACCCTCTGTCCTGTACTTTGGCTAGCATTTTAGACTACCTTTGGTCTCTTTCCAAAGGAGGTCTTCGACCCTTAAGGTGCACCGGGCAGCCATCTCTGCTTACCTGGCACGAGCCGGTCAGCCGACAGTGGTACAGGAGAAGGTGGTCTGGCACTTTTTCAGAGGCCTCTATCACATATCCCCTCCAGTGCGTGAATCTCCACCTCTGTGGGATTTACTGCTGGTTTTGGCAAAGTTCATGGGCAAGCTATTTGAACCATTATGCACAAGTGTGAGATGTCACATTTGTGGAAGATTGCCTTCCTGGTGGCTATCACATCTGCCAGAAGGACTGGTGAGCTTCAGGTGCTTTCGGTGGAGTCTCCTTATCTGGTCTTCCACATGGACGAGGTTGTCCTGCATCTCCACCCGAAATTCTTCCCGAAGGTGGTGTCATAGAGTTTCACCTTAATCAGGTGCTGACCCTGCCCGTGTTTTACCAGAACTACACCTTGGATGCAGAGTACAGGCCCCATACTCTGAACCTGAGACATGCCATCTCCTACTATAAGAAGAGGATGGCGGAAGTTTGAGGAGAGGTTCGCCAGCTGTTTATCACGTACGCTGAAGCCACACCTGGCAGGCCTGCAGCAAAGCGGATGATTGGCAGATGGAAAATATCATGCATTGATCTCTGCTATAGGTTGGCAGCAAGGAGACTTACAGAGGGAGAAGAGTTCATTCTACCCGCCTTACTGCTGCATTGGTGGTTTTCAGGTATATCCGTATCTAGGAAATCTGCAGGGCTGCTACCTGGAAGACAGCAAACACCTTCATCACCCATTACTACATCGACCATGTGTCACGCCGGGATGCTGGTTTTGGGGCCTCAGTTCTCCAGTCTCTGTTCCCTAAGTAGGGTGTGTGCACCTTGCCTCCCTCCTCTCGGACAACTGCTAGGAGTCTGCCAACAAGTGTGGATAAGAACAACATATCGACATCCCTAGAAAAAACAGGATCTTCCCTTGTCAGTCTTCACCATTCATTACTGTTGGGTGACCATCGGAGGTGCGCACCCCCCACGGGAGCTTTTTTTTTTTGAGGAGTCGGCGAAACGCGCGCCCCTGAGTGACGCCCATGAGAGCTGCGAGGTGGCCTTTAGCGCCGCAGACTCTCCTCCATCCCAGTTCTGTTTCTTCCTCCACGAGGCTGCACCTGCTGCGTGAGTTTTTGGTAGTTTTATCATGCCATAGCGCTTTCGAAATTTATTTCGATGCTTCTTCATCCTGGTATTTTCTCGATGTCGTCGACTGGTAAGACCTTTCCATTATTATTTTTTCTTTCAACGCCGCTGAGCCTTTTCTGTGTTTTTGCTTGATTATTTAGCATCATGTCTGGTTCGGGGGCAAAGAGTAAGTCTAAGGTGGACCATGCCCCTATGCGTCGGTGCCCTTGTGGCCGGCAGTTTCCCATCATGGACCATCATGATGTTTGTCTCCGGTGCCTGGGACCCTACCATGATATGGACCATTGCGACGCCTGCTTCTCCATGGATCGCCGTGTTTTAGAAGTCCACGCGTTGAGAGTCGGGCGAGCTCCGCCGACTTTCAGAGGACGATGTCGCCCTAGGGCTTTCCAGGCCAGATCTCTTGACCTGTCTTCTGGGTCCCCTCCCGGGTCTATATGGCCCGGAGAGGAGGAAACCTCCTCCACTTCCAGCCTTGCCACGGAGGAGGTTTCTTCTTCGGCGCCGGAGGAACGGCGTGATCCCACCTGGGGTCACGCTTGTTGGCGCTGTCCCGCAGTCACCTCGGAGGTGCAGGCTCCCCAGTGTCACGGCCCCTGCCACGGGCCCGCTGCTAGGGCCTCGCATCTGCTCTTTCCTCGCCGGAGTCTTCTGCTTCATGGCGGCGGGCGCATCAGTCAGCCGTGAGGCGGCGCCGATCTGGGCCTTGGCATTGTTTATGCACTGGGGTCTCTGAGTTGCGGCTCCATGGGTTTGGGTGGCGGAAGCGCTTGGGGTTTTGGCACCAGACGCTGTGCTGGGGACTCAGGCGGCGCTATTGGTGGTGCCATTTTGGGCCCGGCACCGCTCCTGGTGCCAGTGATCTCGGTGGTGCTGTTTGGCCTCGCGCGCTGTTCGATGTGTCGGGACTCGTGGCGGTGCCGGGACTGTGACGACCAGATCTTGGTGCTAGAAGGGAAAGGTACTAAGCGGTACTGCTCATGGTGTGGCCGGGGAACCGGACACCGCCAGGGATGGATGACCGGGCGGACGTGTTGCTCGTGGGCTCATATGGGTCCCAGGCCTGGTGCCACCGGGCAGGTTCCTGCTGCGGTTGGTTTGTGCAGTCTTCCTTGTCGACCTCTCCTTGAGGGACACGACTCAGGTGAGGACACAGACCAGCAGCTAGAGTCCTCTGGCTCTGAACTCCCAGGGCCGTGAGGGCTAGACGGTCCTGTATCCTCTCCTGACTCCCCGAGCTGGTTAGGCCTGGATGGCTCCACTGCTAGGGGTGGCCTGGAGTCATTCTTTGGACCCTTCGGGGTTCGAGAAGGATTCCCTCTTCTGGTAGGTCCCAGGCAGCCGCCGTTTCCAGTGCTGCTCGGGTCCTTCAGCAGAGGGAGGAGGACCCTGCTTCAGTAGGCGCCCTTCGGACCCTTGCTCAGCAGGGACTTTCACTGCTGGTTTCGAGGAAGAGGCGTGCTTCGGAGTCCAAAGGGTTGAGGGGTGGGGGTCGAGAGCAGCGACGAACCCCCACTGCCTTGCGGGGCGTGGGGAGGAGTCATAGCGCTGATTCTCACCTCTGAAGGTCTCAAAGCCTTCAAGTGGCGGTTCTGAGGTTGCCTCTGGACTCATGCAGTCCCAGGCGCCGCACCGGGAGATTCCCTTCAGGGTCTTTCTGAGTTGCCTCTTTCCTCTCTTCTGCGTAACCCGCATGATCACAGGGTCCCCAATTTTGGCGGCATCACTTCCTGGATCCCAGAGCTCTGGCAGAGGCCAGGCATGTGCTTTTAGGTGCCCTTCACCCATTACTCTGCAGCCACCCCCCCCTTCCCAGGCCATGTGGGGACCACTGGGCCATTAACTTGGGAGACATCCAGAGCTACTGCGGCGTCCTTCCAGTCCTGTGTTAGAGCCATGGACGAACAGGTTTTTCGCCTGTCCCCCCGCCGCAGGAGTCTTCTGGGCATTGGAGCTCCACTTCCTCATCGTCTTACTCAACTGAGGAAGAGGAACTTCCTTTTCACCTTTCTTCTGACGCTGACTTCACTGACTATCAGCGTTTCCTTTCGAGGATGGTCTCGGAGCTTCGTATTGCCTATGTTTGTAGAGACAATATCTAGCGGCAGACTCATGCTTTCCTCGGAGAATTCAGCGCCCACCATTTGGTGGTGCCTTCCTGGCTGATTCCCTTCCAGGAAGCGTCTATCCGCACCTGGCAGTCTCCAGCCACTCCTTCTCTAGCCCCAGGAGACTGCAGGAGACGGTATTGTGCCCCCCACGAGTCTCTAGGTTCTCTGCCTCACCCATTTTCAGGTTTGACGTCCCTAGATACTCCTTCTGGGCTTCGACGCCCAGTGCACGACAGGCCTCTGGACTCGGATTCTGCTGAGTTCGACTGGTGGGGACAAAGAGTTTTCTCTTCTGGTCGTGCATTGCTGTGCATTTCCTCTAATCAGGCTCACCATGCTGCTTACAACAGGCACTGTGGTCAATGCTAGCTCAGGTCTTAACTTTGCTACCTGACTCAGAGCAGTCTAGACAAGCCATTGCCCTCTCTGCACAGGGTCTGGAACTTGCAAGGCAGCAAGCGAGGGCATCCTGTGATGCGAACGAGGTGGCATCCAGGCTAGTAGGGACAGCGATCTGCATCAGGTGGACGGCATGGCTTCGGCTCTCCTGACTGTCACCCATGGCCCGGCGTAAGATGACTGACTCTGCCTTCCGGGGGGCCCGCTATTTTCCCAGAGGGTGAGGAGACGCCTTGGTGGCAACCCTTCCCACAGCCCTTTGGGGGCTTCCTCCTCCTCACCCACCTTAGACTCTGTCTATTGGTCAGGATCTCTCTCTACTTGTCACCAGTAGGAGGCTGAGGATCTGCCCTCAGAGGTTTTCTCCCTCCCTTTTCTAGGAGGGGCTTACCACCCAACAGTAATGAATGAAGATTGACAAGGAAGATATGAAAATTACATACCCACCGTATTCTTGATCTTCTCTTGTATATTCACCATTCATTACTGAATCCTTCCCACCATCCCCTCAAGGCCTCCTCCTTCGGCGCCTCCCTCCCTGCTCATCCCTCCCTTTTCCCTGGGCCATTAAGCCAGAAAAGAAAAAAGAACATTTTTATGCTCTTTCCCGATCCTGTGATCGATCTTTCCTCTGAGAGTAGGGAGGAACGAGCTTCATTTATCTGGTCCTGAGGGAACTCTTTCTGACTGCCCTCACGGGCATCTCTTGGTTCTCCCCAGCCATTTCCTTCAATTCACAGTTTAAAGAGGCGATCCCATATGTGGCTTGACTTCTCTTTTCAAGACCACTTCTGGCAGGTCTTAATCCTATTAAGTCAGCTCTACAGGTGTAGTGCTATCCGCACCCAGTTTCCTTTAAAGTGTGTTGTCTGCCTTATTCTAGGGAGTCCAGTTGAGTTCCTGCTCTCTATTTGGTATAGGTGCTTCATGGGCACCTCCACACTTTCACATGATACTGTGTTATCACTTAACAAGATGCTAGTGGGCTTCCTCCTCCTAGCTGGCAGCTCTCGATGGAACAGAGTTTTTCCTTCTTAATAATTAAAGAGCTCCCGGCTGGAGTCTGGGGAAAAACTGGGTAGGTGGGAGGTTAGGGAATCTGCCTTTGGTGTCCATTCTGAGCGAGAAGTTCAGTTGACCTTCTCCTTCAATACCAAAATAGGATCCTGGCTCCCTTGTTTGTGGTTCCGAGCTTATAACCCTTAGCTAATTGCCAACAGCAGTCCTCCCAGCCTCCCCTCCCTATTCTTCCTTTACTTTCTTCTTTCTCCTCCCTATCTGTTCCTTCCCTTAGAGCTCTCTAGAAGTGAGGCCCTTCGTCCTTATGGTAGGCAGCTCTTCTTTCCTTCTATCCCATCGCTTATTCCTTTTTCAGTTTTTATCCTTTCCTTTTTTCTGTCCCTCGGCCTTTGCCTCACCCTTCTTCTAACCCTTTTTCGCCTCCGCCAACAGAACTGGGATGGAGGAGGAATCTGCGGACCTAACGGCCGCCCGCCTCTATGCAGAGTGTCACTCCAGGGGCGGCGCCATCGCGACACTCTCAAAAACAAAAAACTCCTGTGGCGGTGCACGCCCGCTGTCAGCCAACAGTAATGAATGGTGAAGATACAAGAGAAGCTCAAGAATTACGGTAGGTACGTAATTTTCATTTACTCACCTGTAACAGTAGTTCAAACAACATGAAGTCTTGCTATATTATGACATATGCAGTGAGTCCCAACCTTCGAACTGCTCCGGAGGTGAAAGAGTTAACTTTCCATGCCAGGCATGGAACGCTAAGCTTGAGCTTGGTTGAAACTCTGTCTGTTGTTCTTCAAACTCAAACCGTCAGATTCTTTACTCCGCCTCACTGAACAGTCGCTCTGGAGATTTCTCCTTCTGCTCGGTTCATTTTGTCAGTTAAAGTATTGTTATTCTCGGTTTTCGACCGAATTTAAACCGCAACCGGTCGGTTCAGACTCTGTCTGTGGTATTGTGAGTACTAGATAGGTTTTACATTGATTTCTATTCTGTGTGGAACTTGTAACGGTTTATCGGGTTCGGTTTGAACCCGATCAGGTTGTTTAAAATATCTTAATCTGTGATTTAGAGGTGGAGTTATTGGTTCTTATCGGTTCTAAAAAACGGATTTTATTACGCTTTTTTCCACAACCCGTGACACGGTTGGGAACCGATAGCAGAGGTCTTACTGGCGGATTGCCATAAACGGTAAGTTTGGTTAGACTGGCACTGTGTCTGAGAAACCCAAAAGAAAACCGGGCCCACTGGGTTTCAGCACTGCAGTGTGTGGGGAAGTCTTTGCCAAGGCTGACCCCACACCACCTGTGTTTATTGTCTGGGGTTTGACCACCTCAATGCAGACTGCCAGATTTGTAAAATTTTCCTGCAGCTACCCTGGAAAAGAGAGTTGGTAGGCTCAGGGAAAGGAGGCTAAAAAGTCCGCTGAACCGATGCGACAGCCCGCCCGGGTTCCAACCGAACCAGAGGGAGTGCCCTCTGACCAGGGCGAGACTTCCTCGGCAAAGGAGATCCGACTCTGGAGGAGTCTGTTCCAGCAAAAGGACTAGGAAATCAGCTGGTGTGGAGTCAAAACTTCTCTCCAACCGCTGAAGAAATAGCCAAAGCGATTCAAATTGTCCAGTCGCTTTCCCGGTTCCCGACCGAACTGCACCACCAGGTAAGCTGCATTTAAGCCTGGCTGTCTCCACCGGTTCAAGAGTATGATTTAGAGGAATATTATGAACCGGAGGAGGGGGAAGAGGAGTATGAGGAGAGGAATGGGATTTGAAAGTCTGATGTGCCCATTGACCCGACATCTCCCCAGACAGACCTTCAGGAGTGTTCTCCTAGGCTTTCTGAGTCCTCTTCTCATTTTATGTTTTATAAAAGTGGTTGAACCCTCCAGCTCCCTATGGAGGAAGCTGTGGATGATCAAGAGGAGCCTTACTATGTGGAAATGATGGATATCCCAGAGTTCAGGAGACTGTCTGTTCCTTTGCATAAATCTTTGGGAAACAGACAGTTAAAATTCTAAAACTCTCACACTATACCGCTTTGTGGATAAGAGAATGGACAAGAGGTACATTGTCAGGCTCTGATACGGAGTTCTCATACAACAATGCAGCCATGTTAGGTAGTGCAGGCTGCAGCCTGTGAGAAGGCAAATATTCCCTTGGCTTCACACCCCCTGACAAGGACTCCAGGAGGATTGATGCATGGCAAAGAAACCAGACGTGGCAGCATCCTTGGGACTCAGACAGGCAAATTATATGGCTTATGTTGCTAGATATCAGAAATCCAGATGGGATACTGTTATGGCTCTAGCAAAACAGGTCCCTGGCCAGCTTGCCAAGGAGTTGGAGCAGGTGGCTGCTGATGGTATTGAGGCATCCAAGGTGCAATTCCATGCTGCAGTGGACTCTAATGATGTGTCATCAAGAGTCGTGGACATCTGTGGCACTTCGCAGAATGGCTTGGCTCAGATGTACTAGCCTGTCACAGGATACCCAGACTAAGGCCATGGATTTTCCTGTTGTGGGTAATTCTCTGTTTGGGAGCAGACAGAGAATTACATGAAGAAATGGATGAGTTTAGGACCACCTATAGGAGTGCACAGGCCAAGGAAAGGCAGGCCACCTCAAAGGTAGCTCCAGGGCAGGGGCAGGCCTCTTCATAGGCCTTTTACCAAGCCCAGGCCTCCTCTTCTGCTTATGCCCAGAGGGGTTCTTTAGAGAGAGGCAGACGGGCACAGGCAGGCCTGCTTCCACCCCTCAGCCCAGAGCCCCTGCCAAGCAGGCACCCTGATGGGGCTGCCAGGCCGATTCTCAGCTACCTGTAGGGGCAGGCTTGCTTACTTTGTCCAGGACTGGAAGTCTCTGACATCAGACAAGTGGGTCCTAGAGTAGTGTCAGGGACTGGTTCTCAGCTTCAAAAATTTCCAAAGATGAGAACCAGATCCTTTCCACCTGCAATCCACTAGAGTCACTTGCCTAGAGGCAGAGGTCTGTTCCTCCTGGCTCTCAGAGCTGTGAAAGGGTTCCACCCCTACACCAGGGCAAAGGGTTATACTCCAGGTACTTCCTTACCCAAAAGACAGGAGAATGGCGGCCCATCCTGGATCTCAGATATTAAACAAACACCTTTAAAACCAAAATTCAAATGGTGACTGGGAATTATTCTACTATCTCTAAGGCCAAGGGACTGGCTAGCCCCTGGACCTCAAGGATGCCTACTTCCATATTCTCATCAGAAGCTCCCACCCAAAGTACTCAGGTTCGAGCTGCCTCAGGCCATTAACAGTTCAGAGCAATGCTCTTTGGCCTCACCTCTGCTCCAAGGGTATTCACAAAATGCCTGGCAGTAGCAGTTGCTGCCCTAAGAAGGCAAAAATTGCCGCCTTCCCTTACCTGACGACTGGCTCATAGTGGGTCAGTCCTCAGACCCGTCAAGTTAACAATCCACAGATAACTCAGCAACTACTTCACCTCTCTAGGTTTCCTTCTGAATCTTCAAAGTCAGTTCTAGAGCCATCCAGCTCCTCACATTCATAGGCGCAGAACTGAACACAGAGGAAGCCTTCCTCCTTGGACAGGGCAAGGACCCTGGTCTCTGGCCTCCTCATTCACCCTGCAGGTGTCTCGACCAGCAAGGCACTTTCTACAGCTTCTGGGGCACATGGCTGCTTCTACAGCAGTAGTGCAGGGAGCAAGATTTCAGATGAGGGACATCCAGTTCCATTTGAGAGCCTTTTGGTCTCAAAGGAAATACCCTCTAACTAAATTGATCCCAGTAACTCGAACCCTGATCCAGGCCCTACAGTGGTGGCAGGATCAGAGCAATCTGAGACAAGGGGTTCCTTTTGTCATACAGTCTCACTCCTTAATCCTTACTACAGATGCATCCCTCTTGGGGTTGGGAGCTCACATGGGCGACCTCACTACCCAGGGATTGTGGTCCCCTCAGGACTCTCTGCTCTACATCAATCTGTTGGAACTCAGAGCAGTTTTTCTAGCACTTCAAGTTTTTTCCAGGTCTGTTCAGAACAAAGTTGTACAGGTCAGAACAGACAACACCACCACAATGTGGTACATCACAAGCAAGGAGGCACTCGTCCTCGGCCTTGTGCACCCAAGCAATGAAGTTAGTGGTCTCTGGCTTACTCCCTGAACACCTCCCTCACGGCAGTTCACCTCCCAGGCAAGGACAATGTCCTGGCAGATGCTCTCAGCAGGATTTCACAGGGCCATCACGAATGGTCACTGGACCCCCTGGTCTTGGAGGTGATATTTGCCAGTTGGGGCACCCCGCAGATAGATCTTTTTGCAGCCCCAGACAATCACCAACTTCCCCTTTTTTGCTGCAGGCCCCCAGTGTTGGGCTCAGTCCCTCTGGATGCCTTAGTTCTCAATTGGGAGGTAAGTTTCTCTATGCTTTTCCCCCCTTCCCCTCTCCTTTTCAGAGTGCTAGTCAAAATCAGATCTCAACCCTGCAAGATGATCCTGATTGCTCCAGATTGGGCCAGACAACCCTGGTATCCACTCCTTCTGTCCTTAGCAGTCCATCTTCCCCTGTGTCTTCCCATGAATCACAACCTGTTAACCTGTGCTCAGGGAGGGTTTGAGTGCCGAACCTCAAATCTCTCAATCTCGAGGCCTGGCTCTTGAAGAGTTAAAGTTTGCCGATCTCACCTCTCCCAGGTGTAATGGATATACTGAGGCTTCTAGGAAGCCTTCCACCAGGGCTACCTATAATTCCAAGTGGAAGAGGTTTTCCATATGGTGCTCTGGGAAGCATATTTCCCCAGAATCTGCTGATTTACCCACAGTCTTGGATTATATGGTCCATTTAAATACCTTGGGGCTGAGACCAGCTACCCTAAAATTGTATTTGGCAGCTGTGTCTGCTTTTATTTCAGCAGGTAAACCCTCTTCTCTTTCAGCTCATCCTGTATTCTCCAAGTTTTTCAAGGGATTGCTTCACACCAACCCTCCATTCAGGGACCCTGCCCCTGCCTGGGATCTTAATGTTTGCATTGCTCAGCTTATGCAACCCCTTTGAGCCTTTGTCTTCAGCAGAGCTTTAGTACTTGACTTGAAGACTGTGTTTCTGGTAGCCATCACTTGCCAGTCGTGATAAGTGAATTACAAGCTTTGTCAGTGGAGCCTGATTTATCTCCTTTCATAGAGATAAGGTGGTCCTCAGGACTAACAGGGAAGTTCTTGCTAAGGTGGTTTCAGATTTCCACCTTAATCAATCTATATCTCTTCCAGTGTACTTCACTGACCATTTCCTCCTCTGGCGAGGAGGCTGCACAGCTTAGATGTGAAGAAAGCCTTAGCTACTACATAGGCGCACTAAGGGTCACAGGTTTGACTCTCCAACTGTTCCTCACTTATGGTGAGGTTGGTAAAGGGAAACCTGCCACTAAAAGATCCATTGCCAGGTGGATTGTCTCTTGTATCCAATTCTGTTATGAAAAACTGGGTATGGTTCCTCCCTCAGGCCTGAGGGCTCACTCTACCAGAGGTACAGCTGTTTCCCTGGCTGCTGCCATTGACATCCCTATTCTAGAGATATGTCAAGCAGCTACCTGGAAAACAGTTCACACTTTTACCAAGCATTACTCCCTGCACATCCAGGCTAGGAGTGATGCTCGGTTTGGCACAGCTGTGCTTCAGAGCCTAATTCCTAAGTAGGTTCTGTCCCTTCTCCATGGAGGTACTGCTGTATAGTCTGCATATGTCATAATATAGCAAGACGTCATGTTGTTTGAAGAAAAAATTACTCACCTTAGTAATGTCGTTTCTTCTAATGGAGTCTTGCTATATTCTGACCTCCCCCCCGCCTGCCCCTCTCAAAACTTCTGTTTTTGGGATGTGGGTGGGCAGTGCAGTGTTGGCACTTAGTAGATGCCCACCTTGTTGTTTTCACCCCTCCTTTTTTGGGGTGACTGGGTGTTGTGTTTTTCATTTTTTGGGTCTCCTGACTTGAGTCTTTGTTTTGGGACCAAAAAATGTGTTCTTATGTTTAGTAGCCAGTTGGCTGGTGTAGGTTTACAGCTTCCACACAGGATCTCAGTGAGTTTAGCTCGTAAATATCTGACGGTTTGAGTTTGAAGAACAACAGACAGAGTTTCAACCGAGCTCGAGCTCAGCGTTCCATGCTTGGCATGGAAAGTTAACTCTTTCACCTCCGGAGCAGTTCAAAGGTTGGGACTCACTGCATATGTCATAATATAGCAAGACTCCATTAGAAGAAACAACATTACTAAGGTGAGTAATCTTTTCTTATAAGAGTGGTATATGTTTTTTCATCCACACTGACCCACCCGACCTCCCTGGCTGCGACGCACAACCTGACTTCCAGCAGGCTAAGATCTGGCATCATAGGGTGGAGCCGAGGGTTATACCACCCAGGTGGGTGGGAGGAGCCAGCTTGAAGACCTTCCGGCAAGATTTAAAGGGGAAAGGGACATGCCAACAAGTGTGGATGAACAACATATACCACTCCTAGAACTACTGTTACAGGTGAGTAACCTTTTTTTTTTTTCCCCAAACAGGCAGTCCTTTCGAGGAAGAGGACGAGGAGCCCCTAACAGGAACCAGCTTCCTCAACCACAAAAGAAAACGCCACACAAGGCACAGGACCTAAAAGCGCCCAGTGCCACTCTGAAAATCTGGCCCCGGTCTCACCTCAACTGCCCAAGGTGGACATTTCTGGGGCAGTGGGAAGTAGTCTGACTCAGTTTTAGAACCAGTGGAAGTCCATCACCATGGACAAATGGGTCCTCAGACTTGTTTGAGAGGGTTACTCTCTCAATTTCGCAGAGATACCGCCAGATCTTCCAACCAAGCGACAGCACAGTGTGCCTGCCACTCAGTCAGACCTCCTCACTTCCGAGATACAGGGCCTTCTCAGAAACAGGGCAGTAGAAGTTGTTCCCTGGGCAGAAAGGAACACTGGTTTCTACTCCCATTAATTTCTGGTTCCAGAGAAGATGGGCGACATGCACCCAGTTCTCGACCTCAGAAAGTTAAACAAGTTCTTATTCAGGGAGAAGTTCAAGATGATATCCCTAGGAACACTACCACCACTCCTTCATCAGTACGACTGGCTGGCATCCATGAATATGCAAGATGCATCCCAGCACATTCCAGTGCACTCAAGTCGCCCCAAGTACCTCTGTTTCGTGGCCTAGGGTCATCATTACTAATTCAGAGTCTCGATGGGCCGAGTGTCTCCTTCCATCTTTACAAATACTGAGTAATACTAAGAGTCCTGCCCTTTGGGCTCTCCTCTGGTCTTTGAGTCTTTACGAAGTGTTTCGCCTTTCTCGCTGCACACCTTTGGAAGCTTGGTGTTCTAGTTTTTCCCGTACTTGGATGATTGGTTTTTGGCAAGCCTGTCAAGGCAGGAGGCACAGGAGGCAGTCTCCACGTCATCTCAGTCCCTCCCCTCCATGTGGGTTCTGCTAAACTCGGAGAAGTTGCAGTTTCAAGCCTCTCAGCAGCTCCTCTTCATAGGGGCCCTCCTCGACACTTCTAAGGTGAGGGTGTTTCTGAAGGATATCCTTTATCTCAAAGTAATCCTTGTTCAGATTGACAACAAGGTGGTGATGTATTAGATCAACAAACAGGGGAACCCACTCCTACCCCTTGTGCAGAGAAGCCATGAGGGTAGAAGAACTGTGCCTCGAACACAGTGCCCTGATTCAGGCAGTCTGTCTGCCAGGAATTCAGAACAATCTGGCACATCACTTCAGCAGAACAGAGGCGGATCCTCACAAGTGGTTGTGTGCACCAGAAGTCATGCAATCGCTCTTCGATGAGTGGGGCAGTTTGGACATGGACATTTTTGCATCCCCACTCGATGCAAAATTGCCTCTGTTCTGCTCCAGAAATACAGAATCTGGTGTTTTTTGTCAGGATGCATTCAGACTGCGATGGACAAGACTCTTTCTGTATGCATTTCCCCCACACCCCCTAGTTCAGAGGGTGCTGTTCAAACTAGAGGCGCATGGGGGAAAATAATTCTTAATTGTACCATACTGGCCTCGACAGATCTGATTTCCATTAATCAACAAATTGTCAGAGGGCCCTCTGAGGCAACTGCCTGTACGAGTGGACCTCCTGACACAGGGATCCCTGGTTCATCCCAGTATGGACTCCCTTCATCTCTATGCTTGGCTCCTGAGGAGATAGAAGTAGGCAGGTTCACAGTTTCTCAGAGAATCTCACAGATTTCTTCTGGCAGCACGTTAGCCCTCAACCCAGAAGACTTACACTGCTAAATGGAAGTGTTTTTATTTATTTAATTTTTTTATTTTATTTATTCGTTCTAGGATTACAAGTTACCTTTGAGCCCAGGGCTCGTTTACAAAGGTTCCACGACAAACATTGGTTTCACATAATAGGTTACAGTAACACATGTTGCATGAGAGAGACAGGGTGAAGATCGGAAGGGGGGGTAGGAGGATAAGAGGGGCAGTAACAGGAGGTCATGGAGGAGCAGGAGGAGAGGAAGGTAGGTAGGGGAATTTGGAAGGAGGGGCAAGGGGTGGGTGAGAGGCAGCGGTGGCATTGTCAGTTGCAGAAGTGCATGGAGGCCTACTTGGTGCTAGTATGGCGAGCGTAGTCCGGGTAGAGAAGAGCAGTGATGTAGAATAGTTATCCATGGTAGTCGAGGTGCTGGAAGCGACAAGCGTGTTCACGGAGCCTGGATTTGAGGGGCACCTAGACCAGTGGTAGTGATAGTATCATAGGCAAGACCCTGTAGGCGAAAGATCGTTGGCCAAGGCGTCAGCGGGCATGGCATGCCACGCTTTGATCCCCCAAGATTCTAGTTGGTTTTGTTTGCAGAAGTGAACAGACTCGAGGGGCAATCTCAACTGGATTTTCTTTGCAGCCACACAGGTTTGGTACTGGGTTCTATTTTCAATTTGCAATCAGTTTGCTTGTGAGTAGAGGTCACAGGTGTGTGTGTGTGTGACGCTTAGCCCCAGTGATGAGTCGACAGGCCTTGTTTAGGGTGGTGGTTATCCTTCTGAGTATCGAGGTAGTGGCAGTGCCATAGTTGACAAGGCCATTAATCTGGGAGATGATGGAGCTTTGAACAGCGGCAGCGAGGGCCTCTTTTGTCAGGTGCCGCTGTAAGTGGTAGAGTAGACCCAGTCTGGCGTTCACTGATTTTGCAACATTGGTTATGTGGGTTTCGTAGGACAGGTGAGGGTCTAAGGTGATTCCTAGATATTTGAAGGCGTCAACCTGCTCCAGGGAGGTGCCTAGGCAGGTGTATAAGGAGAGTTGGAGATGATTTATGCCGGTTTTGGTGGCTGGTGAAAATCATGGTCTTGGTTTTTTTTGTGGTTAAGGATCAACTTATGTTCTTTGAACCAGTTTTCGACTGAGGTGAAACCATGTTGAAGGGTTTGTTGCAGGTGGCTTGGGTCATGATGGGAGGCAAGAATCACAGCATCATCTGCATAGAGTATAATTTGCTGAGGACTGGAGTCAGGGAGAGAGTTGAGGAACAGGCTGAAAAGCAGTGGGCCCAGGATGGAGCCATGGGGGACACCAGAGTGTACCTCTTTAGTGTCTGAGAGCACATCTGCTATTTTTACACATTTGGTCCTGTTGTCAAGATAGCTATTGAACCATGCCACAGATTCCATAGAGAGGCCAGTGTTCAGTAGCTGACGAAGCAGGCAGCGATGGTGGACAGTGTCAAAAGGCTTTGACAGGTCTATGAATATAGCTCCAGTTAGGACACCATGGTCAAGGGAGTTGTGTATGGCTCCCGTGAACTCAAGAAGGGCCGTGGCAGTGCTGTGTCCTTTTCTAAAACCATGTTGCTGCTGGAAAAGGATGTTGTGTTTGCCCAGATGGTCGGTGAACTGGTCTGCTACTGTCCGTTCCAGAGCCTTAGAGAGGGGTGGAAGGGTAGAGATAGGGCTGTAATTCCCATGGGTGGTCCAGTCACCACTTTTATGGATTGATGTGACTGTTGCTGACTTCCATTTATCTGGTAACTGGCTGAGTGAGAGGGAGAGATTAAAGATCCTGGTGAGAGGCCCCAGTACTTCCTCAAGAGTGAGAGACAGAAGTTTGAGGTCCAGTGTGTCAGCACTTGCTCTGGTGTTGCTGATGGCTTTGGAGATTTATTTCCTGACAGTATTTTTGTTTATTGCTCCGAAGTAGAAAGGGTGTAGTCTGATGGGTGGGAAGAGGAGTGTCACTGTCGTTGAAAAAGTCGGGGAAGGATGCTGCTGAGGTCAGTGAAGGCATCATTGAAAGTGTTGGCTATGACTTTTAGGTCCAGTGTAGTTTCTCGCTATGGTGTGCCAAGATCCCTCTTGATACAATCCGATGCCCTCCAGATAACGTGTTTGCATATCTGTCCGACCTTTCAGATGCAGGACTGCAGTATTCGACGGTCAAGGTACACCTCTGTGCGATTTCTGCCTATCGCGAGCCAGTCCAGAATATGTCTCTGACTCAGCTGCCTTTGTTCAAGAGATTTCTTAAAGGCATTCTGCACACATAGTCTCTGATTAGGAAGCCGGTTGCCGCCTGGGATATCAATCTCGTGCTGTATATGCTCACTCACAAACCCTTTGAGCCTCTAGCCACATGCGAGTTGAAGTTTTTTGACCTGGAAGACAGACTTTCTGGTGGCCATCACTTTTGCTCGCAGGGTCTCTGAGATACATGCCCATGTCACAGACCCGCCGTACACCATCTTTCACAAAGACAAGGTGGTTCTCCGTACTCACCCCAAGTTCCAATCCAAGATGGTTTCAGAGTTCCACCTCAACCAGCCCTTGGTTCTGTCTACTTACTTCTCTAACTTCAAGAATGAAGGGGAACATACCCTTCATTCCCTGTATGTTAAGAAAGCCTTACGATCCTACATAGATAGGACTGGGAACATCTGTCAAGCAGAATAATTCTTTGTGTCTTTCAATATGGCACGGTTGGGTCAGCCGGTATCCATCAGATGCATTTCTGCTTGGATAGTGGCATGCCTTCACCATTGCTATTCTATGGCGCAGGTCAAGTTAGAAGGCCAGGTACGTACCCACTCAACAGGAGCGGTTGCTGCATCCCTTGTGGAGATATGCTCAGTTCTCCTTACTGAGATTTGCAAATTGGCTACTTGGAGATCAGTGCACACCTTTGTGAAACACTGTGCTCTCGATGTCCATGCCAGACAGCATGCTTTCTTTAACAGGACAGTCCTTAATGGTATGCTGCCCTACCTTTTGTATTAGGAAATCTTGCCCTCTCCTTACTCCCCCAAAATACATCCAGTACCGTTCCCTCAAATCCCTCAACGTGAGTCAACTACTTTATGACCTGGCCCTTGCGAACTGGTCCCCAGTCTTTTCTTCCATCACTGTTGACACTGCCGTTGCTCAAATTACTTCCATCTTCCTAATAATCTGGGATTCCAGTGCCCCTCTAAAAATCTTACATGTAAAATGCAGGCACTATGCCTGGATCTCCCCTGATGTTTTAGCCATGTGTAGGGTTTGAGATCTTGCTTGGCGCCATTTTAAAACTATAGGAATTCAGGTCTCCCTACAAGCATTTCGAACACTCCGCAACAGCTGCACAACCAACATCTGCCACGCCAAATCCAACTTCAAGTCTCGTCTCCGCCCCTTAAGTAGCACCACCTCTTCCTTTTGGCAGGACCTCAGCTCGCTCCCGAACCCCCTCACATACTGAATCCCCCTCTCCCTCCATCCATGAGGCTGGTAAATTAATCTCTGGTCCGTATCTTGTTGCTGAGGTCCTGAATAAATTCTTCATGTCCTGTGCTGTTTCCCCCTGAGCCCCCTACTTCTCCATCCTGCTCCCTTCACTCCCCCTCACAATCCCCAAGGTTTCAGCTATCACCTATTTAACAGCCTGAAGTTCTAAGAGCTCTTGTGTCATTCAACCCCTCTAAGTCAGACCGCAATGTCCTCCAGCCTAGGCTCCTCAAAATCTCAGCCTCCTCCATTATCCTCCCATTAACCTTCATTTTGAATCTCTCACTGTCCTCAGCGACTGTCCCTATAGCTTGGAAATCTGCTACTGTTCTCCCTCTCTTCAAATGTGCCGACCCTGCTATCCCCGGTATTTACCGCCCCATCTCCCTTCTCCCCTTCCTCGCCAAAGTTTGAGTCCCTAATTCTCTCTAGACTCAGTGCCTTCCTCCCTGCCTCTAACACTCTCTCCCCGTTTCAATCCGGCTTCAGAAAATTCCACTCTACCACCTCCTCCCTTCTACGCTTCACTGATGCTGTACATACTGCTGTGGATCTTGGCCAGATCACCTCTGCCCTCCTCATCGATCTGGCCAAGGCCTTTGATTCTGTCTCCCACTTTCTCCTTAATAAACTAAGCCTTGCTGGCCTAACCCCTGCCTCAGTGGCCTGGTTTAGCTCTTGCCTTACTGGCTGCTCCCAGGCAGTCTCTATTAACAATATCCTATCCCACTCCCTCCCTGTACATGCGGGTGTGCCCCAAGATTCTACCCTTGGTCCTGTTCTCTTTTCCCTGTTTATCAATGATCTCCCCTCGGTATGCACCCATGCTAATATACACATGTACGCAGATGACATTGTCCTTTTTCTGTCCAGCCCTTCAGTCCAGCCTGTCCAATCCCCCCTCCAAAGTGATCTCTTAATGGTCACAGCCTGCTTTAGTGCCAATTGTCTAAAGGTTAATATTAAAAAAAACTGTTGCTAAGACCTTCAGCTCTAAACAAAAACTCATTAGGCTCCTGACCCCTCCATTTTTCTTCTCTGCAACTTCCACCCTCCTTGACAGTGTCCCCACCTACAAGTAACTTGGAGTCTGTCTCCATCCCTCCCTCGACTTCTCCTCCCACTTTAGTGCCCTACACTCAAAACTGCGCCCTAAACTAGGACTGCTATACCACCACAAGGCCAGCCTCTCCCTCCTGGTTCGTTGTGATCTCTTAGTCAAGTGGATCCTCCCAGCCTTTGACTACACTGACATAGTCTATAGCGCTACCCCTGCCACCTCCCTGGCCAAACTCTATGTCCTGTTTCATGCCTTCTGCAGGTTCGCCTCTAACTGCCCCTCTTTAACCCGTCACTGCGACTTCTACACTGCTCTTTCTCTCCAGTCCCTCACACAGAGATTTTCCTCACACTGCTCCACCTTCATAGTCAAATTCTGGTTTGGGATCCTCCCACCCTACCTTGCCTCTCTCATAAACCCAGCTATGATATCACACTACTACTTGCGGTCTACTTGCACCCGTACTTTCCCCTCTGATGTGTGCGCACCTCAGCTGGCAAACTTTCCTTCTCCTATTGACTTCCCTCCTTTTGGAACAGTGTTCCCCTCCAGATGCGTCTCTCTCCCATCTTCTGTGCCCTAAAGCGCCGCCTCAAGCCAATCCCCACTACTTCTTGTGTCTGCTGTCTTTCCTAGTACCCTCTCTGCTCCGTTCTCTCTCCTGCCCTCCTGATGCATCTCATTGTACATATTCATTGTATTTATAGCCTTGTAAATACTGCTTTGTATATAGTTGCATATTGCCTTGTACATAATTGCTTTACAGTTTTTGTTACTCCTCTATTGTAAATAGTATCCCTTGCAGTTCGCTTGTATAATCTCTGCATGTCATGTCATTTTAATTCTATTATTTCAATGAAATACAAAAATCACACATATTCCCATAATGCAACGCATCATGGGGTATATATGCAAATTACCACAGCATATTGTGCTAGTTCAACATTAAGCAGAAATACATGCTGCCAAAAGGCCTCTCACACAGTCTACAAAGGGTGCCAACAGAAGTCACAGACACGTGTTTTGTCCTACCAGTACTCATCGGTGTGCCTCATCTGTATGACTCCCCAGTGGAATGAACCAGCTATCCTAAGGTGGTCTATCTGGATTGGGTTGTGGTGAGCCCAATAAAAAACATAAAACAAGCTAAGAGACAAAGAACCTTAGTGTGCAAGCACTCAGGCAAGGGTTACCCCAAAGGGCATTGGCCAGGAAGCAAAGTTTCAAAGAAATACAAAATCACATATACTCCTATGATGCAAAGGATCATGGTCTGTATATGCAAATCAATGCTGTATTTGTCTCTCTGTACCCCACTCCCCTGGGTCGCACCTGGAAACGAGCTTCTGCTCAAGGTGCCTTTCCCGGTCATCAACTTTTAAATAAATAAAAAACAGTTTTGTACTGAGTGAGCTCTGTCTCCTGCCGCCCTGCTCGAGGGATTGATTTAGCTTGGTATTGTAACCCAGAAGTATGAGTAAATGGTGAAAACTTTAAGTCCAGGAAGATATGAAAATTGCGTATGTACCGTAGTTCTTGATCTTCTTGGACAAGTCTTAACCGTTTATTCATATGCCTACCTACCATGCCCCGGGCCCACTCATTCTGTTCCTGGTCTTCACTCCCTCATTGGTTGGGCTGTGAAAACATTGTTTTAACTGACCCTTCTTATATGGGTCAAAAAGGGCTATCTTATGCCCTTGTTAGGTTAGGTGTTTCCTAGTTTATTACGCAGCCCCTTCTCAGTAAAAAAAAAAGGTACTGAGACATTTGGCAGGTTGACGTCGAGGTAGCCTACACAGGCGCGAGCTAATCTCATGGTACCTCGCATGCGCAGCCTTCTGCAGCTATGAAGTAGGCCTGGCGGACTGGCTGCAGAGCGGACAGTTTGCAGGTGGATGACATCTGCGTCATCCTCTACTTTTGGTTGACTGATGGGGCTTAGAGCTCATTCCACCAGACAAACCACTGCCTCGGTTGTTTCCGGGTAACTCACTATCCAGGAAATCTGCAAAACTATCATCTGAAAGTCAGCATACACCTTCATTTCCCACTGCCGCATTGATCTTGAGTCATTCTGGGATGCGTGTTTTGGAACCTCTGTTCTCTAAGTATGGGTGCGAGCCTTGCCCCCTCCTCCTGGAGAACTGCTTGGTGCCTGCCAAAGTGTCGATAGTGAACTATATCCATGCCCCTAGAAGAATAGGTTACTCACCTGTAACTGTAGTTCTAGGAGTTGGTATATGGTGCACTTCCACACAACCCACCTGGCCTCCCTGGCAGGTGGCACATGGATCCCTGTTTCCAGTATGCAAGATCTGATGTCACAGGGTGGCGATATGAGATATACTGCCTGGGTGGTGGGAGGAGCGTAGCTTGAAGATGTTCGGCAAATCAGACTGTTCCAGTGGAACTGCCAGAGTGTGGATGTCAACCATACATCACTCCTAGAACTACGGTTACAGATGATTAACCTATTTTTTGTTTTTCACTCTTAACCAAATGAGTCCCCACACCTCCAATAACCCCTCATAGGAACACAGATTAGTAAAACTGGAGAGCTGATTACAAAGACGGATAACTCAGTTGAGGTTACATTTTAAAACTGTTGAGCACTAAGTAGCCAGATAAAATTAACAGCAGTGAGAAAATTCCCCAAACAAGGTACAAGCTGGTTAATGGATCCAGTTGTTTGCCTTATAAACATATAAATTCCAGATAGCCATAATCTGATAGAACTAATTGATCTTTTTTGAGGATATCTCGC
The DNA here is from genome assembly GCA_016271365.2 of Neoceratodus forsteri. NCBI lineage: Eukaryota > Metazoa > Chordata > Ceratodontiformes > Ceratodontidae > Neoceratodus > Neoceratodus forsteri. The sequence goes on from CM057456.1 coordinate 1,732,793,624, forward strand.
TCCAGTAAGCCATAATATGGAAATGTAAGTAGTCTGCATCAGGACCACCCAGAAATTTTGCTAGCTGGTTGCGCCCTTGTCAGTGTGCATTGTCGCCACTGTCAGCTGTTCTTTGATCAATCGATCTTACTTCGAGTGGGAGCTCTTGCAGCAGGCTATTAAAATTGGGACTAACGCCGCAGGCATTAGGGACACACTGAAAACTTCTCAGCCAGCAGGGACCTCCCCACATCAAGCAGGTATGGGGCCCACCCACCCCAGTTTTTTTCCGCCACTCCACCCACACACGCTGGAAAGTTATTGGCTCACCAGCAGAAAACTCTGTTTTTTCTCCTTTTTTCTTAAATTATTCAACGTTTTTTCTCCAGTACCAATGTATGTCATCCCCGTCCTTGGTCTCTTCATCGGAATCCCATTGTAATAAGTGTAGCTGCGGCTGTCAGATTCCAGCTAAGGACGGCCACACCAAGTGTATATTCTGCCTGGGGCCTAACCACGACACTGCAGCCTGATTCACCTGCCAGGGCATTACAAGTAGGACCAGGATCCGCCGCCTAAAGGCTCTCAAGGCATACCTGCTTGAACAGAAGATGGACCTACACACCTCCGGGGTGATGGCCAAACATTCTACCAGGGAGAAGTCCAAGCTGTCCCGCGACAAGGACCGTAGTCGGTCCCGCCACTGGTCCGGGTCCCGGCTGTCCCCCAAGAAAGCCCGCTCTTCTCCGGGCTCAGGTGAGCACTCTAAATCCTCTAAGAAGGTACAGGCTAAAGCTGGTCCATCAGGGGAGAAACCAGCTAAACCCAAGGTGACTCCGCTAAGAGTCACCACTAAGACCTCGGAGGCACAAGCCACGGCCCTGCCTGCTAAGGCCATGGTGTCGCCCGATAAGGGCACGCCCCTGGAGTCCAAGGACACTCCAGCACCCTCCCCCCCGGATTAAGCTGTTGCCAGTCCTGGTACCGACGCTGGTAGAAGGGGCGAAGGATCTTGACACTGCCGGCGAAGGAACAGCATCTCTGCCCCCAAGTCTTCCTCCCCTCGGGGCTCTCCAGGTGGCTCCCCTTCAAGGCCGGATACTTCTGAGGTCCCTTTTCCGGGGACAGCAGCCTTGGTGTTCACAAAGGATGAGCTATAGGATCTCTCTTCCTTTTGGTGGGGCCAGGTCCAGAAGCAGACACCCCCGAAGCCGGCCCTGTCACTGGTATTGGACCCATCGGGTAAACCCCAGCCGGAGGGTGTCCCTTCACCAAAGAAAACTCCCAAGAGGCCGCCGCCTTACACCTACTCTCCAAGGCCTGTTGCCGATCTCGGTCCGCAGACCGATGCCAGTGCTCACCACAGTCAGGTAGCCGACGCTGGGTCAGGTCTCTCACCAGGAGCCGGGCCCGCTCCCGACGTCGGTCCTTGGACTGAAGTCGGTCACTGCTCCATCGTCGGTTGGTGAGCCACCGACATTCAAGTGGGGCTAGTCATAGGGACAGGTCCGGCTGCTCGTCACCTAGTAGTTGGTCGCCCTCTTCCATCTCGGGAATCAGGGGTTCCCCAGGAGAAAAGGACCAGCACTGCTTGCCTCCTGATGATCCAACCTTTATGGACGTCATGAGGCATATACAGGCCTCTATTGAATGGGACACAGAGGACCTGGATCCAGAATGTCGTTGACTTGCAAAGTACCTGAGGCAAATGGAGCCCAAACCTCTTGTGGGTGCCCCCTTTGGTGGACACCTTCCAGGATCTCATCTGGAAATGTCCAGCATCGGTCCCAGTGGTTCCGAAAAAGTCGGATAGGCTGCACAGAGCCCCAAGGGATGAACCTTTCCTGGCTGACCACCCTCAGGTGGACTCTTCTGTGATTACGGCTGCCCATAAGTCAAAGCAGCCAAAGCACCTTAGCTCACAGCCTCTCGACCCAGAGTCTCACTATTTGGACGAGGTGGGCAAGGTCTATTCTGCCTCCACCTGCTCCATTGGGTCCCTTAATTTCCTGACGCACATGGTGCAGTACCAGAATGCGCTCTGGAAGCTGGGACAAGAGCTAGTGAATGCCTTACCAGACTCCAAAAAGAAGACTGAGATTCTGGATGTCCTTAAGTTGGGCTCGGACATAGGCATGCATGTTTTACATACCTCGTTTGATACTGCAGATAAGGCGGCCAGAGCATCAGCGCCACGCTTGGTTGAAGGTCTCAGGCTTTCACTAACATCTGCAGTCTGGGATCTGGGACTTACTGTTCCAGAGTTCCGTTTTGTTTGGGCAGGAGACAGTTGCTCATCTCTTGTCTCGAGGAGTCGGGGAAATCCATCTGGTCTGCCCATCAGATGTACAGAGGAGACCAAGGAATCAGCCATTTCATAAGCCTTCAGGTGCCCAAGCCCATGGCAACCAACAGGGCCAGAGAGGTGGCTTTCGATGGAGAACCGGCAACCAGCAGCCTGGGGCCCCCAAGTCCTCCCAGGCCTCTCTGTCCACTCCCGGCTCCGTCCAATGACTCTCTCCCAACCTCCCCTCCTCTGGCGGAGGTTTCAGGGGAGGCAGTAAGGGGTCGCTGCTCCCTTCATCTGAAGGGACGGAGCTCTATTACTGAGGACCAGTGGGTCCTCAATATCATAAGGAGGAGACATACGCTAGAGTTCACAGAGATTCCTCCAGACACCCCATCAATGTCCTCGAGATATCTTCCTTCTCACATTCCGCTCATAGAAAGAGAGATCCGGGCCCTCTTGCGGATAGGGACAATAGAGACAGTCCCTCTGCAGCAATGGGGGAAAGGGTATTACTCCCACTTCTTCCTGGTTCCAAAAATAGACTCGAGACCTTTGTCCCTTTCTGGACCTCAGCTCTCTCTAAACAATTATATAGAGTACAGAAGGTTCCGGATGGTGACGCTTCCTGGAATGCTTCCTCTACTGCATCAGGGAGATTGGCTCTGTTCCCTAGACATGCAGGATGCGTACATGCATATCGGGGTCTTTCCCCCTCACAGGAAGTACCTGAGGTTACTTTTCCAGGGGGAGCATTATCAGTTCCAGGTTCTCCCTTTTGGCCTCTCCTCCGCTCCTCAAGTCTTCACAGAATGCTTGGCAGTAGTGGCTGCGGCTCTAAGGCGCCAGGGACATTATGTCTTCCCTTACCTGGACGATTAGCTGCTTGCAGCCCCATCCAGGTCCCGCATTCTTCAAGCTCTCTGAGACACCTATATTCTATTCCAAGATCTGGGGATCACCATGAACCTTCCAAAGTCTTCCCCAGAGCCAAGCAAAGGCTCATCTTCATAGGAGCGGTCCTGGATTCGGTCCAGGGCATGGCTTTTCTACCCCCAGAGAGGGGCGATCACTTGCGGGAGATTGCCGGATCAGTTCTAATAACCCCTCAGGTCCTGGCCAGGACCTTCCTCAGACTTCTGGGGCACAGGGCGGCAGCCATTACCGCCACTCTCTGGCCTGCCTCCACATGAGAATCCCATAATGGATGCTCAGGGTGCAGTGGAATCAGTGCTAAGATGAGCTAGACCACATGGTCAGAGTCACTCAGCCAGTAAAGAGGACACTTCTTTGGTGGTTGGACCTGATTAATTTGGAAAAAGGGGTTCCTTTCCGCCTGGAGCCCCCGAATCAGACTCTTACAACGGATGCCTCGGATTTGGGTTAGGGGCGCAGCTGGGGGCCCGACAAACGCAGGGTACCTGGACCCCCATGTAGCGTGAACTCCACAGCAGTGTCTTGGAGATGCGAGTGGTCCTCAATGCGCTACATGCCTTCGAAGAGGACCTCGTGCTAGGCTCTCTTCTTGTTCAGATGGACAACATGGCAGTCGTCTTCTATATCAATAAGCAAGGGGGCACTCACTCTTACCCCCTGTGCAGGGAGGCGATGAGAGTCTGATGCTGGGCACTGGAGCGGCACATCTCTCTGTCTGCAGTGCACGTCCCAGGCATCCTAAATTACTTGGCCAACAGCCTAAGCAGGTCTCAGTCCAAGGTGCACAAGTGGGAGCTACTACAATCAGTAGCGGTACCAGCTCTTCAACACATGGGGTCGTCCAGAGCTGGACCTCTTTGTGTCACAATGCAATTGCAAACTGCCAGTTTTCTGCTCGCGAGAGCATGCGCCTGGTGTTTTCTGGCCAGACGCATTGTCTCTTTGTTGGGAAGGGAGGTTTCTTTACGTCTTCCCTCCCTTTCCTCTTGTCCAGAGAGTTCTCTTGAAGCTATGGACTGAAGGGGCTCGGATGATTCTAATTGCCCCTCTATGGCCTGGGCAGATTTGGTTCCCACTACTTCAGCGGTTGTCCATGGAACCTCCAATCCTGGTGCCAATATGCTCACAGTTGCTGTCCCAGGATCAGGGCTCGCTGGTCCATCCCAATCTCCAGTCTTTGCACCTTCTTGCTTGGCTCCTTCGGACATAGCAAAGTCCAGGTATGGGGTATCCCAAGAGGTGGCAGATGTACTCGTTTCAATGAGGAAGCCCTCTACTCACTCCACTTATGCTGTGAAGTGGAAGCATTTCTGCTTGTGGGCATCATCTCACAGTCTGGATCCCCTTACCTGTCCAGTGAACTCAGCATTGCAGTATCTCCTCTCCTGATACCAACAAGGCTTGAGCCACTGCTCCATAAAGCTGCACTTGTGGGCCATTTCTGCTTATCACACCCTGTTGGGAGACAGAACTTTAGCCCAATTGGATGTGGCCCGCACCTTTTTATGGGGGATTTTACACATGAGACCTCCCATTTGGGATCCTGTCCCACCCTGGGACCTCCTATTTGTGTTGGAGAAGCTTACTCTTCCTCCGTTTGAACCTGCAGCTGATTGTGAGTTGCGTTACCTTTCCTTGAAGATTTGTTTTTTTAGTTGCCGTCACTTCTGCTCGAAGAGTTTCCGAGATCCAGGCTCTAATGTGTAAAGAGTTGTATTTAATTTTTTATAGGGAAAGGATTTCCCTCAGAACGAATCCTAAGTCCCTTCCTAAAATGGTCTCAGACTTGACCCTCAACCAGTCGGTTGACCTTCCAGTTTATTTCTCTTCTCCCTCTAATAGAGGAGAAGCTCTCTTTCACACTCTGGACGCCCACAGGGCACTGAGGTGTATTACCTTAAGCGCATGGCTACTCGACGTAAATTGGAGCAACTCTTTGTAGCATTTGCACCACAACACTTGGGTAAACCGGTGTCCAAGCAGACTATCTCCAAGTGGCTTGTCCTCTGCATTACATTTTGCTAAGAGAAGCACAATAAACCCCTTCCGGACCGGTTCGGGGTCACTCCACCAGAGGAGTTTCTGCTTCTTTTGCCGCTCTGCGGAATGTCTCCATTAGGGACATGTGTGGCCGATACTTGGAACTTGGTGTACACTTTCGTGAAGCACTGTAGCATGGACATTGCATCCAGATGCCATGCTGGCTTCAGCCTGGCAGTCCTTCAGGGACTCTTGTCTTAACTTGCTGTTTCCAGCTTATCATCTTTCACCTCCCAGGATTCGGCATCTCCTTGGCGAGGGACTGCTTGGGATTCAGTCCTAATTGTAATAGCCTGCTGCAAGAGCTCCCACTCGAAGTAAGATAGTACAGTTATGTAAGAACTTAGCGTAACAGTAGATCTTCAAGAGGAACTCTTGCAGCAGGCATTGCTTTCCCGCCCTCCATCCTCCGAATGAGGTGTGCAGATTGTCATCTTCAGGCTTTGCCTCCTTCTCATGTCAGGGCCCGTTTGCCAGTCTTGGCGGGGGAACTGGGGTGGAGCGGGGTCCGCCCCCTTTTATACTATGGCCGATGTCGGGGGTCCCTGCTGGCTGAGAAGTTTTCCGGTGGGTCCTAATGCCTGCGGCGTTAGTCCTAATTGTAATAGCCTGCTGCAAGAGCTCCTCTCGAAGATCTACTGTTATGGTAAGTTCTTACATAACTGTACTTTACTGAAGAACACAGTTGAAATTTTCAAGTATCTTTAACACTACTGCTGCTTCTTCGTCGTGGCATCTCCCCAGTCTGGTAAGGAATAAATACTGCTGCTTGCTTTTGTTTAATTTAAATATAGCAATTGCTTATGCCACTGATGAGAGACAAGAAACCTTTGTTCTACTGCTGTCATTGTGGTAAAGTTAAGATGACACTCTCACTGTGTGCATCTGCTGCCTAGTCATCTCTCATGATGTGATGACCTGCAGCATTTGCCTGTGTTTTAACCAGCCTACATGGAGATGTTGTAAAAAAAAAAAAAAGCCTTAGATATGTATTTAAAATTTCACTCTGTAAACATGCCATGCTGCGTTATATTATCTCTCTCAAGAAATGCAGGTCCGAATATTGAATCTTTGAGGCAGACATCCTGTTTGGTTCCCAGTTTGAATCCTATTTCACTAAGATGAATGAGGCTAAAAAAATTGCGAAGTCATTTACCTACATAGAGACGCCAAAGAAGCTTCCCCAGGACTTTGCAAGGGGCTCCTCTAGTGTGGAGGTCTGATGACCTCTACATATTCTGTACTAGTTGTGAATCTGGAGATCTTAGACATCTCAGATACCTGCTACCTGTGTTTTTTTCTGAAGCCTTTTGCTTCAGACACTGAGTGGATGCTCCACGTGCTTGAAGCTTACCAGCTGTTTGTCAGATACTCTGATGCTGCCTAAGGCAGACCAGTGGCCATAGAGACCATTGGCAGATAGATCATAAGCTGCATTGTGGCAAGGCATAAATTAGTGTTGGACAGTTAATTAGCGGCCTTTGCTAATCAAAATGAAAAATGATTAGCAATCAGCCAGTTTTGATGAGTAGTTTTCTAAAATGGGTATTTTTACTTTAAACCACATAATTATTACTTATTATTTTATATATTGATAAATAGAGACTGAATTTACCATTTTGACCAAATTGTCAGCATAGTCTTCCTATTACCCCACCTCATGTACCCGGTGAAGAAAGTTTTCCAGTCCCTGGCAAAGGGTAATTCTGCACACCTGCTACGCCATTCTGTGCCACATGTGCAAAAACGCACTTTGGGCAGGATTTGAAAAATGACAGCTGTAACATACATGTGGTGGGGTAATAAGAAGGCTATGTTGAAAATCTGGGGCCAAAATATTCAAAAATTCCAAAGTTATGAGGGTGCATAGCAAAATTGCAATGAATGGTCATAACTTTGCATTTTTTTCACATTTTGACCCCAAATTTGCAACATAGCCTTCTTATGACACCACCTCATGAACAATATGACTGCCATTACATGACTTCAGAATTCTGATAGTCCCTAGACATTCCACTACTATAGGCCTTCTCATACCGCTTCCCAAAACTGTGGAACTCGCTACTGAAACTAATCACTCGTCCTCCTCATTAACTGCAGCACTTCATAATAACTGCCTATTGTCATCGAGGCACAGGTCAGGAAGCAAAGGAAAAACCAGGAGCAGTTGTAGAATTCGCAAAAAGTGTTTATTAGTACTAGCAGTAACATAAAAAAATAAAATTGCTCAGAATAAATATTTACAAAGGCAGAATAAACAGAGAAGATCCATCTGAGTTTTCCTTCAGTCTTTGTGTCTCCCAAAACATTGCAGCTCTCTTATAAGTCTTTGCAACCCCTTTCCTTTACAAGCATCCTGTTTTTTTCCTGAAATGTTCTTGTATGTTTTGGGCACGTGCAGCAAGAACACAATGTCCCAGAACTGAGTCTCCTTCTCCACAGCTTCTGAAAAAGGGCTTGAAAACTGCTCTGATTAATTCCTTGAGTTCCCAATAGCTTTTTGCAATCATCTCAAGCTATAATTATGTACATTTCAACAGTAACACTATATCATTTCTAAACAAATGGATCCTGATATCAGTTACATTTCCGCATAATGATTTGCATATATTTTTATACCAGCAGATGTGCAAGGTAGGAAAAGACAGAAACAGCAAGTGAGGGTAGAGAGATAGCAAGAGGCAAAGAATTGCGAGACTGTCGGGGTGATCAAATCCTAGGTCTCACGATAAAATTTGGTTGCGCAACCAGACAGACAAGAAAGGAAAGCACAGAACAGATCACCTGCATTCAGACTCTCCATAAAAGCTGAGACGGGGTCTTATTCAACCCTGTCACATACACCCCACTTAAGAGGGAACCTGTTTTATCAAACAGGTTTCCAAAACTTTCTATTAATCCTCTAACATTAGCTTCTAACTTTCAGAAATTAAGCACATGTGCAGTATCATTTTTTCTACAACAGTACAGCAAACAGTAAAGTTTAAACTCATACATTTGTTTTTCAGCCTTCAGAACCCTCAATTCCTGATCCATATCTTGACAGAAATCAGCAGTGCTATTCTCTTTACCAGATGTGTGTATCACCTTGAATTTAAATGGCTGTAGTGCCATGTACCACCTTATGATTCTGGAATTGTTATCCTTAATTTAGTTAAGCCAACAGAGAGGATTTTGATCTGTTATAAGTACAAAGTCAGTTCCTAGCAAATAAAACTTAAGGGACTCCATGGCCCACTTTGCTGCTAAACATTCCTTTTCAGTGGTGGAGTACATTTTCTCTCTGTCATGCAACTTCCTACTTAGGTACAGAATAGGATGTTCAAACAACATGAAGTCTTGCTGTATTCTGACAATTGCAGTGATTCCCAACCTGTGAACTGCCCCGGAGAACTAAGGGTTAACTTTCCATGCAGGGCATGGAATGCTGAGCTGGAGGTCAGTTGAAGTCTCTGTCAGGAGTGTTTTGAACTCAAACCATCAGATTCTTTACTCTGTCTCACTGAACGGTCACTCTGGAGATTTCTCCTTCAGCTTGGTTCAAAGTCAAAGTTTTCAGTTTTTCGTCAGTTTAAACCGAAAAAAAGTATCCGCATAGTCGGTTCCGTCTCAGTCTGTGATGCCGTGAGTACTAGATAGGAATTGTTCTATTTTTCGGTGTGGAACTTGTAAAAGTGCGGTCGGTTCGGCTGAACCGACCATTTGATTGTGAATTTTGCTATATTTAGTGTGTGGTTACTGGTTCTAATCAGTTCTAAAAGAAACGTGTTTTAACCATTTTTTTCCAATACCCGTGACACGATTAGGAACCGATAAGGGAGACTTGCCTGGCGGTTGCCGAAAAAAGGGTAAGTTTGGTTAGGTTGGTCATGTCTGAGAAACCTAAGGAAAAAACTGGGCCCACTGGGTTTCAACACTGCACTGAGTGTGGGGAGGTCTTTGCCAAGGCCGATCCCCACACCGCCTGTGTTTATTGTCTGGGGTTTGACCACCTTGATTCAGACTGCCAAATATATAAAAATGTTCCCAAATCTACCCTTGAGAAGAGATTAGGTAGACTGAGGGAAAAGGAGGCCGAGAAGTCCGCTGACCCGGATGACCAGCCCAGCCCGGTTTGATTTAGACTGAAGTGCCCTCTGACCAGGGCGATACTTCTTCGGGCAAAAGGAGAGCCGATTCTGAGGGATCGGTTCCGACAAAAAGAAAGCTTAAAGATAAATCGACCTGTTCGAATCCAGAGGTTCATGTTCCGACCGCCGAAGAGATAGCCAGGGCGATTCAGACTGTGGAGTCGCTCCGTCCGGCTCCGACCGATCCGGCTCCTTCTGGCAGGGGTTCGATTTGGTTGGTTTCTCCGGTTCAAGAGTATACGCTTGAAGATTTTTATGAACCAGAGTTTAAAGAGGAAGGGGAATTTGAGGATTATGATGTAAGTGAAGGTCTGGATGTGCCTGTGGAACCGGACATCTCCCCAGACAGACCATCAGGTGTTCCCCTCCTAGGCTTTCTGAGACCCCTTCCCACTTTGTTTTACAGAAAAGTGTCTGAAACCCTCCAGCTTCCTATGGAGGAGGCTGTGGAAGATCAAAAAGAGCCTGATTATATAGAGATGATGGATATCCCAGAGTCCAGGACTGTCTATTCCCCTCCATAAATCTTTTGGGAAACGGACATAAACAATCTTAGTCTCCTAACACTATACCTCCTGTGGATAGAAGAATTTACAAGAGGTATACATTTTCAGGTTCAGACACGGAGTTCTTATATCAGCAATGCAGCCATGTTGGGGCAGTGCAGGCTGCTGCCTGTGACAAGGCAAATATTCCCTTGGCTTCACACACACCCCAGACAAGGACTCCAGGAAGATTGATGCCATGGCAAAGAAGCAGTACATGGCATCTTGTTTGGGACTCAGGCAGGCTAATTACGTGGCCTATACAGCCAGGTACCAGAAGTCCAGGTGGGACACTGTACTGGCACTGGCTAAACAGGCCTCCCCCAGCTAGCCAAGGAGCTGGAGGTGGTGGCTGCAGATGGGATTGAGGCATCTAAGGTTCAGTTTCATGCTGCTGTGGACTCTAATGATGTTTTATCAAGAGTCATGGCTACATCTGTGGCTCTTCGGAGGATGGCTTGGCTCAGATGTGCTACCCTCTCGCAGGACACCCAGGCTAAGATTATGGATTTTCCTGTACTGGGTAATTCTCTGTGTGTGGAGCAGACAGAGAATTACGTGAAGAAAATGTACGAGTACAGGACAACTTACAGGAGTGCTCAGGCCAAGGAAAGGCAGGCAGCTCCTCAAAGGCAGCAGTCTAGGGGCAGGGGAAGGCCTTTTCAAAGGCCTTTTTACCAAGCACAGGCCTCTTCTTCCTTTACGCAGAGGTTTTTTTTCAGAGGGAGAGGCAGAAGGGGGATGAGCAGGCCTGCATCCACCCCTCAGCCAAGCAGACACCCTGATGGGTCTGCCTCGGGTCGACTCTCCTATTCCAGTAGGGGGCAGGCTGGCTTACTTTGTTCAGGACTGGATGTCTCTTACATCAGATAAGTGGGTCCTGGAAGTAGTAAGCCAGGGATTGGTTCTCAGCTTCTAAAAATTTCCAAAGATGAGAGCCAGATCTTTTCCACCTGCAAATTTTTCGGAAACCCTTGCCCTAGAGGCAGAGGTTTCTTCTCTCTTAGCTTTAAGAGGTATAGAGAGAGTACCTACCCTACACTGGGGCAAAGGACTGTACTCCAGGTACTTCCTGACCCCCAAAAAGACAGGGGAGTGGCGATCCATCCTGGACCTAAGATGTCTGAACAAACATATTTTAAAACTACAGTTCAAGGTGATAACTCTGGGAATAATCCTTCCCTGTCTAAGGCCAGGTGACTGGCTAGCCTCTCTGGACCTCAGAGATGCCTACTTTCACATTCCCATCAGGTGCTCCCACAGAAAGTACCTCAGGTTCGAGTTGCCCTCAGGCCACTACTCAGTTCAGAGCAATGTCCTTTGGCCTAACCTCAGCCCCAAAGGTTTTCACAAAGTGCCTGGCAGTAGTAGTTGCCTTTCTAAGAAGGCAAAAGATTTCCATATTTCCTTATCTGGACGATTGGCTATTAGTGGGTCAGTCTCCAGACCAAGTCAAGTCTCACCTGCAAGTGATCCAGCAAGTGCTCAGTTCCCTATGATTTCATCTCACCCTTCCCAAGTCAGTTCTCGAACCAGTCCAGCTCCTTACCTTTATAAGGGCAGAGCAAGACCCTTTCTTCCTCTAGAAAGGGCAAGGGCTCTTGTGGAACTAGCTTCTTCCTTCAGCGTTCAGGTAACTTGACCAGCAAGGCATTTCCTCCAGCTCTTGGGCCACATGGCAGCTTCAACAGCAGTGGTCCAAGGGGCATGATTCCAGATGAGGGATATATTCAGTTCCACCTGAGAGCTTTTTGGTCTCAGAGAAAGGACTCCCTTACCAAACTGATTCCAGTGACTCTGACCTTGATCAAGGCCCTCCAGTGGTGGCAAGATCGAGACAATTTAAGGCAATGTGGTCCTTTTGTTGCTCAGCGGTCCTTACCATAGATGCTTGTCTTCTGGACTGAGGAGCCCACTTGGGGTCCCTTACTGCCCAGGGTCTGTGGTCCCCCAAAGAATCCCTTCTCCACATCAATCTTCTAGTGCTCAGGACAGTTTTTCTAGCTCTAAAAGTGTTCTCACAGTCAGTTCAGAACAAGGTGGTTCAAGTCAGAACAGACAACACTACCACCATGTGGTATATCAACAAGCAGAGAGGCACTCGGTCCACGGCCTTGTGCACAGAAGCCATGAAGTTGTGGTCCCTGGCGTATTCCCTTTTGGTTGCGCAACCAGACAGACAAGAGACAGGAAAGAATAGAATAGATCTCTGCATTCAGACTCTCCATAACAACTGGGACAGGGCTCTGTTCAGCCCTGGCATACACCTCTGTTAATTAGTCCTGTGCCTAAACTCCTTTTGAGCTTTCCCAACTCCTAGCCATTATTAAGCTCATAAGTCACTGAAGTCACATCAGTGGTGGGCAAGATGATGGAGAGTAGTATCAAGTAGAGGCGGGGGGGTACTGGAGAAGTTGGGATACCTGGACAATAGACAGCATGTCTCTGTCCTGGGAAAATCACGTCAGATAAACCTTGTGGAGTTCTAGGATTGGGTGGCGAGTGCCCTGGACCAGAGCAGCTGGTGGATATCCTCTTTCTTGTCTTCAGCAAGGCATTTGACTCAGTTCCTCACGGGGGCCTGTTGGATAAGCTGGGGGAAATCGTGGTGGGGAAACAGATGATTAGATGGTAGGATATTGGCTCTTGGAGCGCACTGACAGAGTCGTGGTTGGGGGGGTTAGTCTGATCTCCATGGAGTGGTCATCATTGGGGTCCCCTAGGGATCGGTCCTTGGCCCCTCCTGTTTAATGTCTATGTCTCTGACATAAGGAAGGGTATAGAGTAAAATGAGTCTCTTTGCTGATGACTCGAGGTTGGGAGCAGTGGTGTATGGAGAGGGGGGAGGGTTACCCTGCAGGAGGACCTAAATGCTCTGGAGAGGTGACCAAGGAAATGGAGTCTGAGACAGTGACAGCGCTAACATGCACCAAAAGGGCAAAAGTTGCATCCTTTCCAAAATCGACCCCTCTTTCCTTTGCTAGTGGGTCCAAATTGATGCACATACTCTATAACAATATCTAAAGGAAGGGAACGTGAACTGTTTAAAATCTCCCATGGATTATGTTTTGACCCAGTAGGTTCCTCTTTAGACCCACATTTCTTACACCAGTGGGTCCAATTCGACCCATGTTTTAAATCCCCCAGTGCTGTCACTGGTCTGAGATTCATTGCAGGGAAAAGCAGGGCTTTGCACTTTGGCACCAGAAACCTGGGCCAAGTATATACCCGGGTTGGGGGGGATGCTTCAAGTTTCGATGGCTGAGAGGTACCTGGGGGTGGTGGTGGATGTCAAAATGAACAACTCTGAGACTTGTAGGAGGGCAGCAGACAAAGCCAATAGGATGCTGGGATGCATTGCTAGGGGGATTACCTCCAGAAGGAGGGAAGTGATAATCCCTCTGTACAACTGCTTGGTTAGGCCGCACCTTGAGTACCGTGTGCAGTTTTAGAGGCCACACTTAGAAAGGGACATTGCACTCCTGGAAAGGATCCAGAGGAGGGCAACCAAAATAATCTGGGGCTTGGGGGAAAGGAACTATGGGGAGAGGCTTGAGCTCAGCATGTACTCGTTGGAGGAGAGGGGGGGACGGGGGGACATGATGGAGGTCTTCAAGTACATAAAGAGGCTAAATGGGAGGCTTAGTCTGGGTGCTCTAAAGGAAAAGGGGGGCAACTAGAGGGCATAGGTGGAAGCTATAGGGGGAAGACTTGGGGGGGGGAGAGGAGGTGCTACTTCACTGAGAGGGTGGTGGAACCATGGAATGCGCTGCCCAGGGAACTAGTGGAGGCAGAGACTGTGGAGGGGTGCAGGAGGGGTTGGGCAGATACAGGGGTAGAATTGTGCTGGCAAAGTCCAGTACAGGGGGAATATCTCAGACTGGGAATGGAGAAGCTCGAGGGGGTTGGCAGCAAGGTCAGCTCCCATGTTGAGGGCTGACCAAACTAGCAGACACGAATGACCGTTAGGCCTACTCTGCTGGCATTTTAGTGTGTTACTATGAAGTTACATTGGATACTGTTACCACACTTAAAAGAGATGTATAACGATTTCTGTGAATTGTATTTCTAGTACTGTTATTTCCTGCTAGATGAGCTGACCTCTGTGTATTTTGTCAATTGTATGTTCATACAAATTTACTTTCTTTAAGTTCTGTAGCTACTTTTTCAAAAATGTTAAGTACCTTGTATTCATCATTGCTGTAAGATGCTTTCCATTGTATGTTTGTGTTTTGTAAATTGTATCTCTCCCATCACTCTTTCCCCAGAATGCATCGTGAGACGAGCAACTTGTTGTTCAGTGTGCTTTTCCTGGTGAAACATTTAAATAAATTAATTTTCACTTTTAACAGAGTAAAACCATGTACTTTAAAAAAGTAAAACACGGGCAACTCTGCTCATAGTTCCAACTTGTTTTTAAGGTGGACATCATAGACTTCAAACAACATAAGTCTTGCTGTATTCTGACAGTATGCAGTTGGCCCTTCCTGTTCAGCTGTTCCAGAGAGGAAAGAGTTAACGCTATGCAGAAGCATAGAATGCTGAGCTCGAGCTCGGTTTTCAAACCTCTGTCCCTGGTGCATTCTCTGTATCCGTCAGATTCTTTACTCCGCCTAACTGTGAAGACGCTCTGGAGATTTCTACTTTGCTGCTTCGGTTCGGTAGTGGTTTTCCATCCAGTTTTCAACCGTAAATGCTATTATTTTCTTCTGTCTTCAAACCGCTGTCTACAGTACAGGTAGTGTAGGTTAGATAGATAGGTTTGGGCTAAGTGTCGGTTCCTGGTTGGTCCGGTGAAGAACCAATTGTTGTTATATTTTTTCTGTCTATTTCTCTAGGGTTTGGGTACCGGCGACCTTCGACTACTTAAAAAAATATTTTTTTCTGTGTTTTACCTCAGCTCATGACACAGTTGGTAACTGTAGGTTTTGTTTTACTCAGCCTGACCGCCACTGTGGATAACTGGCAATACAAGTGCTATGTCTGAGAAACCCAAAAAAAAAGGATTAGACCCACTGGGTTTCAGCACTGCACAGAGTGTGGGATGCTTTTGTTAAGGCAGATCCCCACATAATTTGTGTTGATTGATTGTCTGGTGTTTAACCACCTAGAAACAGACTGCCAAATTTGTACAAACATTTCCTAAAGCCACGCTGGATAAGCATTTAGCAAGGCTGAAGGAAAGAAAGGCTGAAAAATCCACTAACTAGGATGGCCAGCCTGGTTCGGGTCCAACCGAACCAGACGAGATGCCTTCTGACCAGTGCGATACCTTCTCAGGCAAGAGGAAGGCCAAAACTGACTCTCCGGTTCTGACGAAAAAGAAAAGAAAGTCTTCCGGTTCATATCCAAAGCCTCCAACCCCAACCATGGATGAAATAACGAGAGCAATTCCAATAGTTCAGTCGCTGCAAACCGACCAGACTGACGTACCCCACCCGTCTGTCGGTTAAGTCTGTTCAACTTCATGCGGATTACGATCGGGAGGCTTATCATGAGCTGGAATGGAAGGATGAAGAAGAGGAGGAGGAAGGCCTTGGTGAGCCAGTGGAGCCTGACACCTCCGCTGATAGGCCTGACTCTGTTTCACCTCTTAGACTTGGTGAGTCCCCCTCCCACTTTGCTTTCTGTAAGAAAGTGGCTGACACTGTGCAGCTGCATACTATTGAAGCATCTGAAGAGGAAGAGGAACCTGATTTTTTTAGAGATGATGGATGTCCCAGAGTCTAAAAGGTTGTCTATTCCCTTACACAAATCCATGAGGAAACAGACAAATAAAATCTTGCAGTTACCTACATCCATACCTCCTGTGGATAGGAAAGTGGATAGGAGGTATATGCTATCAGGTCCAGGTACGGAGTTCCTCTACAGTCACTGCAGCCATGTCGGGGTTGTGCAGGCTACAGCCTGTGATAAGGCTAACATTCCCCTTGGCTTCACACCCCCTGGATAAGGACTCCAGGAAGGTGGATGCCATAGCAAAGAAGCAGTACCTGGTATCCTCCTTGTGACTGTTGACAGGCTTCAACATATGTGACTAGGTACCAGAAGTCCAGATGGGAGTCTATCTTAGACTTAGCCAAAGGTGCCTCCCCTCCCCTTGGCTTGCCAAAGATCTGGAGCAGGTGGCTGCTGATGGAACTGAGGCATCCAAGGTGCAATTTCATGCTGCTGTAGACTCTAACAATGTTTCATCTAGGGTCATGGCTATATCTGTCTCCATGTGGAGGTTTGCTTGGCTCAGATGTACCAGTCTCTCCCAGGATACTCAGGCCAAGGCCATGGATTTTTCTGTTGCCCAAAACTCTGTTTGGGGAGCAGACAGAGATGTACCTGAAAAAGATGGATAAATACAAGACCACCTACAGGAGTGCAGTTGCAAAAGAAAGGGCTGCTACTCCTCAGAAGCAGCAGTCTAGGGCTGGCAGGGGTAAGCCTTTTCAGAGGCCTTTTTACCAAGCACAGGCCGCCTCTACTTTTCCGCAGAGGGGTTTCTGCAGAGGGAGAGGCAGAGAGGGATGAGCAGGGCTGCACCTACCTCGTAGCCTAGAACCCCTGCCAGACACATACCCTGATGTCAGTCTGGGTCGCCTCCCCTATTCCAGTAGGGGGCAGGCGGGCTCACTTCTTCCGGGCCTGGAAGTCTGTTACTACAGACAAATGGATCCTGGAGGTGGTGAGCCAAGAGCTTGCTCTGAATTTCAAAAAATTCCCCAAGTCCAGAGCAAAGTCCTTCAAGCCTGCCACTCAGCTGGAAACAGCTGCCTTAGAGGAAGAAGTTTCTTCCTTGCTGCTACTTAAAGCAGTGGAACGGGTCCCCATCTCATTCAGGGGAAAAGGCTTGTACTCAAGGTACTTCCTCAACCCAAAGAAGACAGGGGAGTGGTGACCCAGCCTAGACCTCCGATATGTAAACAGACATCTTACAAACTCAAGTTCAAGATTGTGACTCTGTGCACTATTCTTTCCTCTCTAAGGCCTGGAGACTGGCTAGTGTCCCTGGACCTCAAGGATGCCTAGTTCGATATACCAGTCAGATGCTACCACAGAAGGTACCTAAAGTTTGAGTTGCCCTCAGGCATCACTTCTGCCCCCAGAGCTTTCACCAAGTGTCTAGCAGTGGTGGTAGCATTTCTCAGCAGGGGATAGAAGTATTTCCCTATCTGGATGACTGGCTCATAGTAGGGCAGTCCCCAGAGCAGATCAGGACAGCTGTGGCAGCAACCCAGCAACTCTTGGGCTGTCTAGGCTTCCTGCTCAACTTGCCCAAATCAGTACTGGAACCAGTCCAAGTACTCACCTTCATAGGGGCAGAATTGGACACTGTTCAGGCAAAGGCATTCTTACCAGTGCAAAGGGTAAAGGCCCTAACCAGTCTGTCCGGCTCTTTCAGAGTTCTGGTATCCCAGCCAGCCAGGCATTTTCTTCAGCTCTTGGGCCACATGGGAGCATCCACTGCAGAGGTCCCAGGGGCCAGGTTTCAGATGCAAGATATACAGTTTCATCTCGGGTCCTTCTAATCCCAGAGGAGGGATCCCCTGTCCAAGCTGATTGCAGTCACTTGGACATTTATCCAGGCTCTCCAGTGGTGGTTAGAATAGGACAACCTCGGACAAGGAGTCCCCTTCCTCCAGCAGTCTCCCTCAGTGATTCTCACTACAGATGGCTCTCTGCTGGGGTGGGGAGCCCACCTAGGAAACCTCACTGCTCAATCTTGGAACTCAGAGCTGTACTCGTGGCCCTTCAGGCATTCTCAAAAGAAATTCAAGGGTAAGTGGTGCAGATCAGGAGAGACACCACCACCACCATGTATTACAGAAACAAGCAAGGAGGGACAAGGTCCACAGCTCTGTGTACAGAAGTCATGAAGGTTTGGAGTCTGGCCTATTCTCTTCAGGTCTCCCTAGTTGCAGTGCATCTCCCAGGCAAGGACAGTGTCCTAGCAGATGCCCTCAGCAGGTCTTTCAGAGCCACCACGAGTGGTCCCTGAACAAGCAGATACTTCAGGTTATCTTCAGGAAATGGGGCACCCCAGAGATGACCTCTTTGGGCCCAGGACAATCACCAGCGCCCTCAGTTTTGCTGCCGACCCCGTATATTGGGGTCTGTTCTCCTGGATGCTCTGGTTCTGGATTGGGGGAACAGGTTTCTTTATGCCTTCACCCCTTTTCCCCTCCTGTTCGGAGTACTGATAAAAATCAGCACTCAACCCTGCACAGTAATTCTGATTGCTCTTGACTGGGCCAGACAACCCTGGTACCCATTGTTGATGTCCCTGTCAGTGGCACTTCCGATTTGCAGCCCCAGGAGGCACAGTCTTCTAGCCTCCTCCCAAGGGAGGATTTGGTATCCCATCCTCAGCCCCCTCAGGCTCAGGGCCTGGCTGTTGAGGAGCTAGAATATGCAGGCTTGCATTTTGCTTAGGGAGTGCTGGACATCTTGACGGTTTCTAGAAAACCAGCCA
This sequence comes from Neoceratodus forsteri, assembly GCA_016271365.2. Classification (NCBI taxonomy): domain Eukaryota; kingdom Metazoa; phylum Chordata; order Ceratodontiformes; family Ceratodontidae; genus Neoceratodus; species Neoceratodus forsteri. The sequence goes on from CM057456.1 coordinate 1,732,812,005, forward strand.
CCAGAAAAACTTATAATTCCAAATGTAAGAGATTTTCCATTTGGTGTTCACAGAAAAGTCTAGACCCAAATTCAGCTGGTTTACCTGAGACTTTGGACTATTTAGTCCATGTACACTCTCTGGGCCTCCACTCCAGCCTGCTACTGGGTTCATCTGGCAGCTGTGTCTGCTTTCCTCTCTGCAGGTAAACCTGTCTCCCTGGCATCTCAGCCAGTTTTAAAAAAAATCTTCTAGGGATTGTTGCATTTACACCCCCTCACAGGGAGCACACTCCTACGTGGGATCTGAATGTCTGTATCACACAGCTCATGCAGTCCCCCCTTTGAGCCCTTGTCTTCAGCCAAGCTTAAGTATTTGACTTTGAAGACTGTTTTCCTTGTAGCTGACACATCTGCCAGGAGGATTAATGAGCTTCAAGGACAAATAGAAAATTTCTTCTCAAGGTAGTCTCAGATTTTCATTTTAACCAAGCAGTGACACTTCCAGTGTTCTTTACTAATCATTCTTCCTCGGGTGAAAGAAGGTTGCATAGTCTGGATGTCAGGATGGCCATTAGTTATTATCTGGATCAGACTAAAGCCCATCAAAATAAGTGTTCTCAGCTGTTCCTTACCTGTGTGGAGGTGGGCAAAGGAAAACCTGTCACCAAGAGGACCATTGCTAGGTGGATTGTCTCTTGTATTAAGTTCTGTTATGGTAAAATGGGCAGAGAGCCCCCGTCAGGCCTGATGCCTCACTCAGTTAGAAGTACAGCTGCTTCTGTGGCAGCAACTAGGGACATTCCCCTTTTGAAAATCTGTAAAGCAGTCATCTGGAAGACTGTTAACACATTTACTAAACATTAATGCCTGGATATTCAAGCCAGAAGTGATGCCAGGTTTGGCACAGCAGTACTGCAGAGCTTGTTCCCTAAATAGGTTCTGTACTCCCTCCAGTGGATACTGCTTGGTAGTCAGCATATTGTCAGAATACAGCAAGAGTTCATGTTGTTTGAAGAAAAAGTTACTTACCCTAGTAATCTTGTTTCTTCTAATGGAGTCTTGCTGTATTCTGACCTGCCTCCCCTCATAGAACCCCAGAGCTTTATTTAAGGGATGGTATATGCCAGTGCTGTACCTCAGAGTGTTGTGCTGTTATCATTATTATTATCATTATGATGGGGTGTTTTTCTGGGATTTTCGACTTGTCTTTTTGCCCAGGTGGTTGGCATTGGCTTTTGCCTTTTTGGAATTTTACTTAGTAAAAGTTAGTCATATCATTTAGTGCTCGTAGGAATCTGACGGTTACAGAGAATGTACCAGGGACAGGGGTTGAAAACTGAGCTCGAGCTCAACGTTCTATGCTTCTGCATAGAGTTAATTATTTCCTCTCCAGAGCAGTTGAACTGGAAGGGCTAACTGCATATTGTCAGAATGCAGCAAGACTCCACTACGAGAAACAAGATTTATATGGTAATTTGTTCTTCTCAAGCTTTGCACTTGAGGTCCATATGCCATTTCAACCTCTTGATGTCATGTAAACACAGCCTCATTGTGTATGGTTGCCCATTAAATATTTTATGTTGTGAATGATTTATTGTTGCAGCTTTTTGTTATGACTGTTATTTTATATGTAGTCTGCCTCTCTTGTAGTGCCCCAAGATGTGACTAGGGCTCGTTTATCTTCTTTTTTTTTTTTTATTGATTTAAAATATTGATAACCGGGAAAGGCACACTGAGCTGGGCTCCTTTCCAGGTGTGACCTGGGGACAGGGGAACAAATACAGACAAAGGGAAATACATACAATTAAAGTTAAAATACAGTTACTGAGCAGCAGAAGAGGCATGGGTAGTTACAGGCATATAATATATTGCAATATATATACAATCAAGTTAATACAACTGACAATATATCAGATATATAGACAGTACAAGGAAGGCTGCAACTCAATTCCCGTAAGTGTTATGTGGAGGAGTCTGATGGGGAGAGGGACATAACGAGGCAGGAGGAGTCTGATGGGGAGGGGGACATAGCAAAACAGGAGCAACGGGGGAGGAAGGTGGCATAAGTACTGTTTGTGGGAGGGGTAGGAGGGAGAGTTACGGAGTGGTGTGGGTGGAAGATGGTTCCAAAGTGAGGGGAGACTGTAGGAGAAGGTTAATTTGGCCAGCTGATGTGTGGGGGCTGGGGAGGGAGAAGGAGCGAGTGTCCCTGGTGCGTAGATTGTAGGAGGAGGGGGCCGTGTAGGGTACAGGATATCGGAGAGATGGATGGGGAAACGGACCAAACCAAAATTTGGTTATGAGGGTTAGCAAATGGATTGAGCATCGTGGGATAGAGGTGTGATGCTGAGGGAGGAGTAAAGGTTGCAGTGGTGAGTTTGAGGGAGGGAGTTAGAAGCAATGTGACAGAATAAATTCAGCAGGGGATCTTTCCAGGATAGCAAGGTAGCAGGGTCTGTGCCATAAACAACATTGGCATAGTCGAAAATAGGAATTATCATCTTTCTCACTAGTTAACATCAGACAGGGAGTTGGGAGGAAGTCTTTGTTGCAGTAGAGTGTACCGAGTTTGGGGTGGAGCTTGGTGGTGTTGGCATCTATATGGACTAAACAAATCCAGGTGGGAGTCCAACCAAACCCCTAGATATTTATATGCTGGGACATAATCGAGTTGGTTACTGTCCAGGATGGTGAAAGCCGGGGGGGAGGATGTTCTTTCCAATTTTGGGGCAGAGCCAAAGGCCATGGAAACAGTGTTTGAGGTGTTGACTTTCAATTGGTTTGCGAGGAGTGTTTAGGTCCTGTTGGAGAGGGGTGCAGACATTCAAGGAGGTGGGCCCGGAGGGAAACAGGATGGTGTCATCCGCATACATATGTATGCTGGAGCTGGAACACAGGGAGTGGAGGTAGTTTACGAACACCGAAAAGAGAATGGGGCGCAGAATGGATCCTTAAAGTACGCCTGCTAGTATGGGAAGGAGGATGGAGGAGGTGTTTCCCACCCTCACTGATTGCAGCCTATTACTGAGGTATGATTTGTACCAGCGAACAGTGTGGGGGGGCCAGGCCAGCTGCCCCAAGCTTGGTGAGGAGGAGGGGGTGGGAGACAGTGAAAACCCTTTACCAGGTCCACGAAAGTAGAAGCAATCAAGTGGCCCTGGACCATAGCTGAGTGTATATGGTCAGTGACTCATAATAGGAATGAGTCTGTCGAATTATGTCTCCGGAAGCGGGACTGAAATTGGGAGGGGAAGCTGGTGCAGGTTAGGAAGCTAGACATCTGAAGTGGATTAGGGATTCTTGCAGTTTGGCGAGGGCAGGGAGGAGGGAGATAGGCTGATGGTTTCCTGGTGTGGAGGGATTACCACCTTCGTATAGGGGAATCACACTAGCAAGTTTTTAAGCCTGGGACATGGTGCCAGGGGAAAAGGAAAGATTTAGGAGATAGGCTAGAGGAACAGCAGTTGAAGTGGCTGATAGGCAAAGGAGTTTTGGGCTGAATAGCATCTGGGCTAGATTTGTTGGTATTTAGAGTCTAAAGAGCATGGAGGAATTCCTTTGGGGAAACGGAAGGGAAAAGGAAAACATCCTGTGAGGGGTCGGGGGGGGGGTGAAGGGGAAGGGTGCAGATGGTAAAAAAAACTAATTGAGGATTTCAGCAACACCGAGTGGGTCAGAGATGGATAGGCCATTTTGCTTTAGGACCGGTAAGGCCGACTGTGCAGGTGGGTCAATAAGAGAGTGAATTACTCTCCAGAAGGAGGTGGGAGGTGTGGGGTTTGTTTGCATGTGCTATTTAAAGTAGTTGGACTTAGCTTGAGGGATTGCCTTGGTGCAGGCATTTTGGAGGGATTTGTAGAGTTGCTGAGCGTGTGGGGTCAGCATGGATGTTTAGTGAGACCAGGCTTTGTCACTGGCTTTACAATGGTCGCTGACCGATGCTGAGATCCAGGGATGATGATGTTGCCTGACCCTGGTTTTAAGTATGGGGGCATGATAGCTCAGGTAAGAGTGAGTATGGTTAAGAATCAGGCCAAGGATGAGCCACCATCAGGTGCGGAATAGACCGGAGTCCAGTCTTCGTGACTCGTGTCACTTAGGAGGGCATCTGTTTCAGTCGAGCATAGTGGGAAGATGTCTGTGTATTCTAACCCCAGGAATTCTTCAGTATGATTGTTGCAGTTAGCCTCCTGTGTTGAACTGCCCCGGTGAGAAATGGAACATATGCAAATGGTGGAACATCCATTGGCTCGTGAGACTATTCAAACTGCTGCGTTCTATAACGCTCAGATTCAGTTCTCCGCCTGCCTAAACAAGACACCTAGGAGATCGCTTCTTAGCTTGACTGCCTTTGGTTTATTTTCCGCAGAAAAGTAAACTGTTTTATTTCTAACTTTATTGCTGCCCTTATTTTATAGTTTTTCTTAGTTAGCGCTAGTTCAAACCCCAGGAAATCTTACTGTATTCTGACAAATGCAGTATGGTTTCACCATAGGACTGCCCCGGAGCCGAAATGGTTAATAGAACTTATGCTAGTGATGGAATGTTAGGCTCGAGCTCGGTTTTCAAATCACTGTCCTTGGTTGCACCTCCTGCAACCGTCAGATTCTTTACTCTGCTTGCCTCAGTAAGACGTCTCCGGAGAGCTCTCCTTCACTTCATCTGAAGAAGTTTATTTCTCGGTTCAAATTTAAGTCTTTGTTATTTTATTTGATTTTTGAAGCACTCTCCTTGGTTCACAGGTAGATTGTTATTTTCAAACTGGTAAGTTTTCTCGGTCCCTTTCTGGTTCTCTCTAACCAGGAGGGAACCGAGCCTTTATTTGGTTTGTATTTGTTTAATTTAAGCACTTTTACTGTCTGGTAAGGCGGTTTAGTTAAATTTAGTTCTTGCCTTTTTTTTTTTGTAACCGAGGTCATTCTTGGTTTATTTTGGTTCTAACCAACCGATAAATGGCACAGTCTAAGAAATGAACGGGCCCCACAGGTTTCGAGCATTGTTCAGAGTGTGGGGAACGGTTCACTAAAGCAGATCCTCATTTAGTTTGTGTTATTTGTTTGGAGTTTTACCACCTCAAGGAGGATTGTGAGATTTGTAAAAATTTCCCTCAGTCGATGCTTGATAGGCAACTTAAATGACTGCAGGAGAAAATGTCTGAGAAAACTGCTGAACCGGTAGCAGACACTCATAAGGAACCGGGGGACTAGCCCTCTGACAAGGGTGACTCCTCCACTACAAGAAAAAGACTTGCCGAACTGGCTGCTGACCTGGCTCATTCTGGCAAAAGAATGAAGGAGAAAAAAAAAAAAAACACTTCAGTGGTTGAACCGCAACCGAAGCCATCGGTTCCAACCGCTGAGGAGATAGCGAACACGACTCACATTATTCAGTCCCTACAAACCAACCCAGTTCCGGTTGAGAACAGACTGTGGTTGATTTCTGCAGGTCCTGCTTTAGTTCCCAGTTCAAGGGAACTTGAACGGGATGTTGGAACGGGATTATTTTGGTGGCGATGATGACCGGGATGACTGTGGGGAGCCTATTGAACTTGATATTTCCCTGGATCGTCACAGACCTGATTCCCCTGATAAGGGAACAGAGGATTATACATCCCATTTTCAGTGTATTAGGCAGGTAGTTCTGTCCTTGGACCTCCCCACTCAGGAATCTACTGATGAGGAGGAGGAGCAAGATTACAAAGAAATGCTGATGTGCCAACTTCAAAATGAGTCCTGTTGCCTATCCACAAGTCCTTAGAGAAACCGGTATTGAAAGTACTGCATACACGCACTTCCATTCCACCCCTGGAAAGAAAGGTGGATAAGAAGTACTGGGTAGCTGAGGGTGGGGCAGAATTTTTGTTTGGCCACCCTAGCCATGAAGGAGTGGTACAGGCTGCAGCCTGTGATAAGGCCGGCATTCCTTTATCCTCACATTCTCCTGACAAAGACTCCAGAAGGACGGATTCCATCTCCAAAAAGCAGTATCTTGGGTCTTCTCTTGCAGTAAGAAGGGCTTCTTATATGGCCTGTGTTGCACGGTATCAAAGAACTTTGTGGAACACTGTTTCTAGGGACATGGATATGTTGTTCATCCACACTGTCTGGCAGGTTCCTTGCTGCTTTAAATCTTGCCGGAAGGTCTTCAAGCTGGCTCCTCCCACCCACCCGGGTGGTAAAACACTCGGCTCCACCCCATGACGCCAGATCTTCCTTACCACTTGGAAGCTCAGGTTCCCTCCTTAACGCTCTGCATGTAGACTGGATCCTAATTCTTCGGTTCGCCCAAAACTTATTTTAAAATTTTCAAGACTTCGGTCAACTTTCTCCCTCATGGTTGCGATGGACAAATCGACTCCTGGATTTGCGGTGTCCTTGTGGGCGGAGATGTCCAAGAGCATACACTCCTACATCGTCTACTGCCTCGGCCTAGAACATGACCTGCAGGCCTGCGAGAGTTATGGCGCTTGTTTTGGCCAATGTCCTGGAAGACCAGCTGCCCGGTTACAGTTTGGGCACCCGGAAGCACACCACTGGGGTGAAGTCAGAGGAGGCCAATTGGGTGGTTACCGTGACAGCTGACTCGGTTGAGCAACTCGAGTAGATGATCGCCTCGAGGAGGAGGCGGCACAGGCCGCTTTATCCTCTTCTTCGGTCGCAACATTTATCCCGCTCTCTCTGGGTGCCTCATATTCAGCTTCATTCAAGGAGCTTTGCCAATCCCTTTCCACGAAGGGAGAGGGGCCATCGGGACATTCCTCTCGGTCCAGAAAGAAGGACTCAAAAGGTAAGTCCCATCGTTGGCGTTCATGGGAGCGGGAGAGGTCCCCTTCCCCGGACAGTCGACACTCGGCTTTGGTCGAGGTTGCGGCTAAGGCCTCTGGCTTTACGGCGTCCCCATCAGGTCAGCTGGCCGAGACACCCATCGATGCGGTCAATATTTTTCTTGACCCGTCGGATGTGCTGTCGACTGGTGAAGCCGACAACCCTTCTTCACCGGTTCCCCCAGTGGAGACCGAGGACTTGCCTGCGCCTCCGGTGCCACAGTCCCTGGTTAAGGCTTCTGAGCTGAGGGAAGAGCGGGTGTCCCCTTCCCAGACCCCTCCTCGGAAACGCCGAGGATCTCTGTCTCGGACATCGTCTTGGTCCAGCTGATCCCGCTGACATCGGTGGTCTAGGTCTCAGCACCGAAGTAAGCGGCGCCGCCGCTTGTCCTCGTCTTCCTCCTTGGAAGAGGAGAGGCTTTGGTGCAAGTTGCGTCGACACTACGAGGACCTGATGTGGCAGTAGTTACTTCAGTCCGGGAACAAGCCAACGCCATTGCCTTCCCCGGTCATCAAGTGGCTGTCACCCAAGCGGCCGAAACAACCCCTTGCTGTAGTCGAGGTGCCCAAGCCTGGACCAGTTGTTCGGCCGAAACCAGCTGCCCCGCCAATTGTGGTGGAACCTCCGTCTCCACAACTGAAATCGGGGCACTGACCAAGGACTCTCGGTCGGGTCAGGGCCTGCCCCACTAGTTGTCGGTCACCCTCACTCCTGACCGTCCTTGGCAGGTGGAGGGTGGCTCAGGCCCCAGGCAGCTCTTTGTGGATTCCTCGGAGTCAGATGACGACTCCTCCCTGTTCTCCAGGCCTATTGACCTGGAGTCCTCCGGGGGCCAGTCGATGGACGAAAGCCCATCGTCCTTCATGGGTTTGCTTCGGCTCATCTCGGAGTCCACCAGGATGCAACTCAAGCCCATATCCAAGTGGGCCAAGTATCCCTGATGGAGATACTGGACCGAGGGGATTCACCCACGGAGGCCTTTCGGTGGCTGAAGCCATTGTTGGCCCAGCCTTGAAGCTGTGGCAGCGGCCTGCTTCCTGTCCTGTGCCTTCGGCCAGGATGGCCAGGAAGTATGTGGTCCCTACCAGCTCTTTGCCCGTTTTTTCGGAACACCCATCTGCCAAGGGGTTGGTCACTGACAGCGTTTTCCGGCGTTCCGGGAACGCTAGGGATGTGGACAAGCCCCCCCGACAAGGAGTCCAAAAAGCTGGACTATGCCGGGCACAGGGTGTACGCTGCGTCCTCCCTTGGCCGGCTCGGCCGTGCTGATGGCACACTTCTCCCACACCCTCATGGGCTCCCTGGATGAGATGATCCCTCATCTCCCGGCTGACCTGCAGACCATGGTCCGGCAGGTACGGGACCAGGGTAGGGCGGTGGCTAAACAGCAGCTCCAAACGGCTCTGGACATTGGAGACTCCTGTGCTAGATCAGTTGCGGCCCCGGTGGCCATGCGCTGCAGAGCATGGCTGAGGATATCCACCTTCACGGTGGGTACCCAGCACAAACTGTCGGATGTCCCCTTACTGGGGACAGACCTCTTCGGCCCTGGAGTGGAAGGTCACCTCCAGTGGATCGAAAGTCCAATGCCACTCTGGACTTGGTCACATCCGCCCAGAAGGACAAAGGCTGCTGACAGCAGTCGAACAGGTCCTTTCGTCCTTCTGTGCCTGCGGCATGTCCGGCCCAACAGCACCAGCACCAGGGCCAGCAGGCTCGTGCTTGGCATCCCAAACCCAAGCCCGTGGCTTCCTCCAACAGGAAGCAGGGAGGTAAAGGCCCAGGAAGTCCCTTGGCCGGTCCCTCCTCTAAGCCTGCCCAGTGACGGGTTGAGGGGTGTTGCCCCAGGCTCGTCACTCCCCCCAGGTTCCCCCCGTGGGGGACGGCTCCGCCACTTCCTTTCCACTTGGGTCCATTATCACCATGGACCGTTGGGTGTTGGAGGTGGTAGGAAAGGGCCTGCCCCTGGAGTTCGAGAGGCCCCGCCTTCTGAGCTGTCGCCCCTCATAGGGGCTACGGGGTCCTCAGCCTCTTTGTCAGCTCGCCGAGCCGATATCGCCCTGCTCCTCGAAAAAAAGGTGATCAGGAAGGTGGCGGATCCTCCTCCAGACCTGGGATTTGTGTCCAGGTACTTCCTGGTCCCAAAACGGACGGTGGGGGGGCTGGTGACCCATTCTCGACCAGCACGACCTGAACAGGTTCCTAAGGTCTCGGACCTTCAGGATGGTCACTCTGGCTCAGATAATCCCATCCTTGGAACGAGGTGTGTGGTTCTGTTCTCTGGACCTTCAGGATGCGTTCTTTCATGTCCCAATCCGTCCGTCCCACCAGAGATTCCTCCGCTTCAGGGCAGAGGATCCTCTCTGCAGTTCCGGGCCATGCCCTCGGCCTTCCTTAGCTCCTGGGCCTTCACCAAATGCATGGCAGTGGTGACAGCATTCCTGCGGTGCCGGAGGGTCCGGTGTACCTACCTGGACGACTGGCTGATTGCAGCCCCCTCCAGAGCAGAGGTGGAGCGGTCCAGAGATCTGGCCCTCCAGGTTTGCTCTCAGGTTGGCCTTCTCATCAACGAGGCCAAGTCGGAACTCGTGCCAAAGCAGGTGATACAATTTATTGGGGCAGAGCTTGACTCTATACGAGCCAGAGCACGGCTCCTGGCAGACAGGGCCGAGGTTCTTTCCTCCTTTGCCCAATCATTTCAGGTTGGGCAATCGTGCCCTGCCCGGGACTTCCTGTGCCTCCTGGGTCTCATGGCGGCCTGTACCAGCGTGGCTACTGACGGTGACCCAGGGGATGTGGAACGCTCTCCGGTGGTGGACCGTTCCAGTTCATCTGCAGGAGGGCATCCCGTTTGTCCGCCCCGAGCCGACGGTCTCTCTATCGACCGATGCCCTTCTGATGGGTTGGGGTGCCCATCTGGGGGAACACCGGGCGCACGGCCTCTGGTCCCCACGGGAGTCCTGATGCCACATCAACCTGCTGGAGCTCCGAGCGATCCGCCTAGCTCTCACCGCCTTTGCTCCGTTTCTCCGGGGTCAAGTGGTCCGAGTCCAGACGGACAATACCACGACCATGTACTATCTAAACCGCCAGGGCGGGACGCACTCCATGCTTCTATGCAAGGAAGCTCTCCGCATTGGGTCACTCATGTGCAGCTTGGAGGCGGATCTCCTAGCCATTCATGTGGCAGGAGCCTCCAACACACTGGCTGATGCCCTGAGCCGCATAGGGGCTGCATCCCACGAGTGGTCTCTCCTGCCGGAGGTAGTACAAGATCTGTTCTCCCATTGGGGCACACCTCAGGTGGACCTGTTTGCCTCCAGGGAGAACGCGAAGCTGAGGCTGTTCCATGCCCGGCCCCCTCAGCAGGGCTCGCTGCAGGGGGATGCCTTCGAGGCTGTGGACCCCGGCCTCTTCCGCCTTCCCCATTTCCCTTGATACACAAGGTGCTTCTCAAAGCAAGGAGGGACAAAGCGAGGTGATTCCTGATAGCCCCAGACTGGCCCTGCCGGTTCTGGTATCCAGATCTCCTCAGCCTCAGCTCCAGGCTCCCGAGGCGGCTTCCAGCCCACCCGGACCTGATTTCAGTCAATCAGGGAAAGGTGTTCCTTCCGGACCTTCAATCTCTGCACCTGATGGCCTGGTTCCTGAGCGGCTAGAGTTCCAGGCCTTGGGTCTTTCCGACGAGGTCCTCAGTGTAGTTGAGGCGTCCCGTAAGGAGTCGACCAGAAAATGCTATGCCTTCAAATGGAAGAGATTCTCCATTTGGTGTTGGGGCAAGGGCCTGGACCCTTCCTCCTGTTCCTTGGCAAGCATTCTGGACTACCTGTGGTCCCTTTCTCAGCAAGGGCTTCGGTCAGCGACCCTAAGGGTGCACCTGGCAGCCATCTCTGCTTACCGGGCACGGGCCGGGAAGCAGTCGGTGGCGCAGGAAAAGGTGGTCTGGCGCTTTTTCAAAGGCCTTGATCACATTTCCCCTCCGGTGCGAGAACCTCCACCTCCGTGGGATCTACTGCTGGTATTGGCTAAGCTCATGGGCAAGCCATTCGAACCGATGCACAGGTGTGACATCTCTCACCTGTCGTGGATGACCGCCTTCTTGGTGGCTGTCACGTCAGCCAGAAGGATGGGAGAGCTCCAGGCGCTTTCCATCGAGTCTCCTTATCTGGTCTTCCACAGGGACAAGGTTGTCCTGCCCCCCACCCGAAATTCCTTCCGAAGGTGATGTCGGAGTTTCACCTTAATCAGGTGTTGACTCTGCCGGTGTTCTACCCCAATCACACCTCGGAGGCCGAATATAGGCTCCATACTTTGGACCCTAGAAGAGCGCTCGCTTACTACAAGGACCGGACTGCTGAAGTTCGGGGAGAGGTTCGCCAGCTGTTTGTCACCTACACTGAAGCTGCACCTGGTAGACATGCAGCTAAGTGGATCATAAGCAGGTGGGTCACCTCCTGCGTACATCTCTGCTATAGGTTGGCGGGCATGGAGCCTACCAGAAGGATAAGAGCTCATTCTACCCGCCATACCGCTGCATCGGTGGCTGCTTCCAGGGACGTCCCTATCCAAGAAATCTGCAGGGCTGCTACCTGGAAGTCTGCACACACCTTCATCACCCACTACCACATTGACCTTGAGTCACGCCGGGATGCTGGTTTTGGGGCCTCGGTTCTCCAGTCTTTATTTCCCAAGTAGGGGGTGTGCGCCTTGCCTCCCTCCTCCCAGAGAACTGCTAGGAGTCTGCCAGACAGTGTGGATGAACAACATATCCATGTCCCTAGAAATACAGGTTACTCACTGTAACAGGAGTTCTAGGAATGGTATATGTTGCTCATCCTACATCGACTCTCCCGACCCGGCGCACAACCTGGCTTCCCGGCTGCTAGATCTGGCATGGGGCTGGAGCAGAGAGTTTTACCACCCGGTGGGTGGGAGGAGCCAGCTTGAAGACCTTCCGGTAAGATTTAAAGCGGCAAGGATACCTGCCAGACAGTGTGGATGAACAACATATACCATTCCTAGAACTCCTGTTACAGGTGAGTAACCTGTATTTGTGACCCATACTGGATCTTGGGTGTCTGAACAAGCATTGTCTGAAACCAAAATTCAAAATGGTCACTCTGGCTACAATTCTGTTCAGTTTAAAGCAAGGGGAGTGGTTTGCACCCCTAGATCTCAAGTATGCTTACTTCCACATTCCAATAAGGCAGTCACACAGAAAAGTTCTCATGTTCACACTGCCCTCAGGTCATTACCAGTTCAAGGCAATGCCTTTTGGTCTCACTTCTGCTCCAAGGGTGTTCACAAAATGCTTGGCTGTGGTTGTGGCACACCTGAGGAGAATAGGAGTGGCAGTATTTCCTTACCTAGACGATTGGTTACTGGTAGGGAAAAGTCCTCACCAGACCAAACAGTCCCTGGCACTTGCACAGGATCTCCTGCATTCCCTGGGGTTCTTAATAAATCAGAAAAAGTCAGTGCTGGTCTCAGAGTTTATAGGGGCTCAACTGGATTCAGTGAAAGGAAAAGCTTTCCTTCCACAGGAAAGCAAGCAACTTGGTACTGTTGGCAAGCTCCTTCTGACCCGGCAGTCTCAAGCCAGCCCGGCACTTTACATAGATACATAGACAGTGTCGGCAGATAAGGGCCTATGGCCCACCCAGTCTGCCCATTTGAGCTTGTAGGTTCAGTTTATGTTTTCCAAGAAGTCTGTTGCCCCTTACCCCTGACCTCCAGAATTTCTTTATGTCTATCCCATGCATTCTTAAATCTCGTGATTGTTTCAGCCCCCACCACTTCCTCTGGCAGGGTGTTCCACTTGTCCACCACCCGTTCTGTGAAGAAATTCTTCCATATTCCATATGGCAGCATCAACAGCTACTGTGCTAGGAGCAAGGTTTCAAGTGAGAGACATTCAGTGCTACTGTGCTAGGAGCAAGGTCAAGTGAGAGACATTCAGTATCATTTGAAACAGTACTGGCTCCAAAAGAAGGATTCCCTGTCAAAGCTGATTCTAGTGACCCAAACACCTGTAACAGGCTCTGCAGTGGTGGCTAGAAGAAGAGAACCTCAGGAAAGGAGTTCCCTTCCTGCAGGTACAACCCTCCAGTGTACTTTCCACGGATGCTTCCCTCCTAGGTTGGGGAGCACACTTAGAGGAGCATACAATCCACGGTTCGTGGTCCAAGCAAGAGTCCCTGCTTCACATCAATCTGCTGGAACTCAGGGTAGTCTTGTTAGCACTGCAGGCATTTGCCGGCATGCTTCAAGGGCAGGTGGTACAGGTCCAGATGGACAACACTACCACAGTGTGCTATATCAACAAACAGGGAGGCACAAGGTCCACTCCTCTGTGCACAGAGGCTATGTCAGTATGGACTCTGGCCTACTCACTAAATATCTAGTTGTCAGCTGTTCATTTGCCAGGCAAGGACAATGTTCTGGCAGATGCACTAAGCAGAATACATCAGGGCCACCATGAATGGTCCCTGAACAGTCCGGTATTGCAAGTAGTTTCCAAAAGGTGGGGGATTCCAGAGATAGATCTTTGTCTCACCAGAAAACCACCAGCTACCAAGGTATTGTTGCAGACCACCGGTGGCAGGGTCAGTGCCACTGGATGCCCTAGTCCTGGATTGGTTGAGGAAGTTTCTGTATGCCTTTCCTCCATTCCCATTACTACTAAGGGTTCTGATCAAGCTCAGATCCCAGCCTGCCACAATGTTCGTAATTGCTTCAGATTGGGCCAGGCAACCTTGATACTCCATGGTACTGGACGTTTCAATAGCCAAATCGGTAGGCCTTCCCACGAGGCGCAACCTACTGACCTCATCCCAGGGCAGGATCCTGTACCCGAACCTTCGGTCTCTCAGTCTCAAGGCCTGGCTCTTGAGGACCTAGAGTATGCCAATTTACACCTCTCAGAGAGTGTTATGCAGGTCCTCAGGGTTTCTAGAAAACTTTCTACCAGAAAGATTTATTCTTCCAAGTGGAAAAGATTTTCTGTCTGGTGCAAAAATAGAAAGCTGAACCACAGTTAGGCAGGACTGCTTGTGGTTCTGTACTACCTTACTCATCTGCATTCTCTAGGCTTATTGCCTTCTACACTGAAGGTGCACTTGGCCGTAGTCTCAGTTTACCTATTAGCAGGTAAGTCATCATCCCTGGCCTCTAATCCAGTGTTTAGGTGATTCTTCAAGGGATTGATGCATTTACACCCACCCCACAGACCTCCCACTCCAGTAATGGGGGATCGTGATTGGTCCACCCGCTTGCCTGCTTCACTCTGATTGGAGCGCCTTTTCTATAGACTTTTACAGTGTTCCCTGCTAAATCTGGACTTCTGAGCTCTTGTTCTGACTTGAAATTTGTACAAAATTGTGATAGTGCATCTATAGCTGGTTAAAGTATAGCTGGTTAAAGGAGGCAGTATAGTGCAGTGGTCTAAGGCTCTGAGCTGCAAATCTGGTGACATCCAGCAGACCAGACCTGGGTTTGAATCCTACAGCTTCCACTTGCACACTGTATGACCCTGAGCAAGTCACTTAACTTCCTTGTGCTCCCAGGTCGCACCTGGAAACAAGCTCCGGCTTAGTGTGCCTTTCCTGGTTAAACAATTTCCCCTTCCCTTCCCTTCCTAAAGTAAGACTGCAAGATAGTACTGTGCTCTGCCTAGCTTAGACAGCTACCAAATTGTAAATCTAGGCAGCATATGGATAGTGAGATAAGCTGTTCTCTCCCCTCCTGCTATCCTATAGTATAAGCTACTGCTCTTTCCTCTGAACCTGACTGATTGCATTCTACTGTGTTAAACTCTCGCTCTGCCCACTGTTGCTTTTTTTTTTTTTCCTTTTTCTTTTCTCATCTTTTCCCCAGGACCCAGTGTTGACCTGCTGAACCCCCCCCCCCCAAAAAAAACTAATTTGTAATTTGCTGTGTTTTTGGTGGTTGCCTCGCTCTTCTTGAGACAGTACACCCTCCCCCGCCCAGCCTCCTCTGCTAACATTCAGCCATTTACTTTGTCCTGCCTGCCCAGCCCTTGTAATCGTTTCCTTTGTCTCCGCTTTCACACCCTCTCCCTGCTGACGAACTGCCGCCTGCTTCCCTGCCTCTGAAACATTGTCTGCGTTATAAATAAATGATCCAGCTCTCTTTCTGTCCTTAGGATTGCGCCCGCAGGTGCGCCGGCGAAAAAGTGGCCAGCAACAGCCGCTCCTACGGCTGCCGCCTTCAGCGACCCACTGCAGCAGTCCTTTACCGGCCGAAGGGCATCAGGATGCGGCTCGCAGATCAGGTACTAACCGCTGAAATCCCTCGCAGAGAGCCAGCTAGCCTGGGCGTCCTTGACTGGTGCGGCGCTGTCCTTGGGGGATTGTGATTGGTCTTCCCGCTTGCCTGCTTCGCTGTGATTGGAGCGCCTTTTCTATAGACTTTACAGTGTTCCCTGCTAAATCTGGACTTCTGAGCTCTTGTTCTGACTTGAAATTTCTCCCCCTCCCCCACCCCCCGGCCTCCTTTAAATACATTTATGCTCCGCCTTCCTGATTTCTTTACTGCTTCATTGGCCCAGTATTGTATGCTGCCAACCTATGATTGGTAGCTGAGCATGGCCAATAAGCCTGCCCTGTGCGAATATCTTCTGAGCCCTAGCCACTAACTGATCTGCTCCTGTTCTCCTTGTTCCCCTTTCTGCTGTGTATCTCACATAGGTCTTAAGTGAGTACCTAGGTGGGTCAACTACTCGCCTGGAAAAATCACTGCACTAATACCAATTGTATGATCACCCATCCTGGTACTATGGCTTTCTTTACTGTGCTGTTATTATTTCTATTGTACAGAGTACCCAACGCTACAGTACAACCCCAAGTAACTCAATGCATATCAGTTCTCCAATACACTTTATCAATACATTATGTTATCACGGGCTGCTGTGTGGCCACTACTTCATCCCCCTCCCCCCTTTTAGCCTATTCTCTCGACACCACCTCCCCATTACTGCTGCCTCACCTATGTCTATTCGGCACTCACATTGATCACAATAAACTGTCATTACAGTGGTGCTACCTCCTATGCAGTATGTTATGGGCAACCTCGCAGAAATAAAAAAAGCAGTCTCCATCCTTATAAGCTCCTTAAAGAAGATTATACTACTGCTTCTTCTCTGCTCAGGAAATGTGGCGCTAAACCCTGGTCTCCTCCTCCCCCCCCCCCCCAATGACCTACCTCGCCTATTGATTTTGCTGAAGCCACAGGTCTCAAAATGATGATGGTCAATATTCTAAGCCTGCGTAAAAAACTCGCACAACTGCAAGCCTGGGCCGCACATATCAACCCTGACATCATCATAATTACTGAGCCATGGTTAAAAAAGACAAATACTGACCAACAAATCTCACTACTGGGCTACAAACTATTTAGGGCGGATAGAGATTCTAGAGGCGGGGGTGTGGTCATTTATACCAAATCTAAGTACTCAGTCACCAATATTAGTTGCAAATCTTTATCCATGGAATTTGAGATTGTCTCTCTGAACCTTCATCTCCCCTCCTCAGAATGTATCACTATTATAGGTGGCTATAGACCTCCGTCTGGTGGTGGCAAAGTTCTTAATCTTCTGAAAACCATGTTCGCAGATGCAAAGGCTAAAACAATATTTCATGGCGATCTAAATATGGATTGGCTAACACGTAAATCACACTGCCTCAAATCCCTTTGCGACGAGCTAGGTCTTGGGCAATTAGTCAATGAGCCTACTAGGAATAACGCTCTAAATACTGCCAACAGCTCCATCCTAGATGTGGTACTAACCACCCACCCACATAAAATATCTCATACAGCAGTGTTTCACAATGATATGTGTGATCATGGGATTGTTGCTTGTATAAGATCTCAAATTAAGGCCCGACCACAGCCCATTTTTATAACAAAACGGTCCTTTCGCAAGTTCAGTGCAGTAAACTTCCTTTCTGACCTGGGCATGATCTGTTGGCAAGACCTCTACCTAGCCAAAGATGTCAACGAGGCAGCTTACACCCTTAATGACAATCTTACTAAAATAATAAATAAGCATGCCCCATTCATCAAAGTAAGGGTACGGAACAACTCTAACCCTTGGTTCACCTCTGATCTTAAGGCAGCCCTCATAGTCCGAGATAAGCTCTGGGCAAAAGCTCGACAATCCAAAGAACCTTCGGATTGGCAGGCTTTTAGAACAGCCAGGAATACTTGCGTGAAAAGCATACGTTCTGCTAAAGCTATTACATCTCTACCCTTGAACAAGCTAAAGGTAACCCTCATAAAATATGGAAGACAATCAAATCTATAGAAGGGCAGCCCACGGCCCCTTCCATCCCATCAAAGATTGTAGCAAGTGGCAAGATTATGGAAAACAAGTCCCTAATCCTTGAGGAACTTAACTCCCACTTTGCCACAGCTGGATTAGCTTTTGACTCGTCACCCCATGCTGGTTCTGCGGTTAGCGAGCATACCCCCTTCCCCTATATCTAGCCCTGCACCTAGCCCTTTTCAACTGCGCGAGATAACTTATAAAGAAGTAGAAGATTCTCTCCTTAATTTAGACACCAAAAAAAGCGCAGAGGACTATGGCTTGGAACCCTTTTTCCTAAGGTTAGGATATGCCCATATTGCTGCCCCTATTCTCCACATCTTCAATCTTTCCATTATATCTGCTACTGTGCGGTCTTGCTGGAAATCAGCACGTATCCTCCCTCTGTTTAAATCTGGTGACCCATGCGATGGAAATAATTATAGGCATATCTCCATATTGCCTGTTCTTTCTAAAGTTCTTGAAAAACTGATCTACATTCAGTTAAAATCTTACTTTGAAACCTTCTCTGTCATCAATCCCGCCCAGTCTGGCTTCTGGGCAAATCATAGCACAATCTCTGTGCTAGCAAAAGGAACCAATGACTGGATCTCTGCTATAGATGCAAAGAACGTAACTGGAGCAGTCTTCTTGGATCTAAGCAAAGCTTTTGATACTGTTGACCACAAACTATTAGTCAATTGCCTTGCAAAGCTGGGTGCCTCATACCGTACTACCCAGTGGTTCACGAGTTACTTAACTGGGAGATTCCAAAAAAGTAAAAGCAGAAGGCTGTTTATCTGCTGCCGTGCCAGTTGTTAGAGGCGTCCCCCAAGGATTCATCTTAGGCCCTATCTTGTTCTCATTATACATTAATGATCTTGATTCCAACATATCTACGTCCAATCTGCACTTTTTTGCAGATGATACTGTGCTGTATACTTCTGGCTCATCGCTATCTGAAGTTAAGGGTGTGCTTCAAGCGGACTTTGCACAACTAGAGTATAATTTAATAAAGGCAAAGCTCCTGCTAAATGCCAAGAAGACCAAAGTGATGATATTCTCCCCGTAGTGCTGCCACATGTACCCCCAATACCCTGCCCCAAGATTTTATTGTTACCACACTAAATGAGCCTCTGGAAGTTGTCTCCAAATTTAAATATCTGGGTATCTGGATTGACAACAAACTCTCTTTCAATGTCCATGTCGATGACCTCTCTAGAAGGCTAAAAGCCAGGCTAGGTTTCTTCTTTAGAAATAGGCCCCTCTTCCCCCTTGAAACTCGAAATAATCTCGATCAGGCCACTTTTCTCCCTCTTCTACAAACTATGGCGATGTAATCTCCTCTACCACTCTGCAAATCTAAGTAAATTGGACATCCTTTATCACCGTGCGTTACGGTTCATTACCAACTCCCCTTACTGTTCACATCATTGTGACTTATATGCAGCTGTTGGTTGGACATCCCTCACTACTAGACGCCTGCTCCATGCTGGGTTATGGGCTCTCAGACTGCTCCTGCAGAAACTTCCGAGCTGTCTCTCATCTCTCATTAGTATTTCACATAGTGTATACTCACTAAGAAAATCTGACTTTATTATGCTCAATATACCAAGGACGTGGACCTCCTTTGGTAAACGTGCTATTGCACATGCCCTTCCCTCTATTTGGAACCAATTACAAACCATACTGAAACTATCTAGCATAGTTTCAATTAACTCCTATAAATTGCTAAGCTCAGCTAAAATAAAAGATACCTGTAACTGTCATTAAGCCTCTTCTTTCCCTATGTGTGCCATGTGCATCCATTGGTAAGACATAATTGCTTTGTTCATATTAACTACTTATTGCCTGCACTTTCATTTATAACAAGATACTATTCCACATGCCTGGCACCTGACTTACATCTGCTACCTTGCTGTAGCAACCTAATTACTGCTACCCTTTTCCCTTCTACTCCTTGCCTTATCTATGTATACACCTCATTGATCACACTATCAAACCATTCCTACCTTCTTTATCTGTCTTTTCAGCTGTCTGTCCCATCTTCCAAAGTGTATATATTGCAAACACCAGTTCCATGTTTCAATTATCAGTATGCTATCTATAAGTTGCTTCACTGTGTTATATTAGCTGATTACCACCTGTGGTCATCCTATGTGGCGACCATGTATGTATATCATGTCTGAATTATGTGAGCTTGTATTTATGTATATATTGTCTATTAACTATTTATGTATGTATGTTGTGTAAGTCTACATGTCACAGGACCTCCTTGTGAATGAGCTTGCTCAATGGAGTTTTCCTGAAATAAACTTGAACTTGAACTAATGGATCTCAATATTTGCATAGCACAGCTTATGCAACCATCTTTCGAACCTATGGCAACAGCTGATCTTAAGTATGTGACTTGGAAGACTGTGTTTTTGGTTGCCATTACTTCTGCCAGAAGGATCAGTGGACTCCAGGCTTTGTCCATGGAGCCTGATTATGTGGCGTTCCATAGGGATAAGGTGGTCCTTAGGACTAATAATAAGTTCTTTCCAAAGGTGGTTTCAGATTTTCACATTAAGTAGTCCATCACACTTCCAGTCTTCTTTACTGACCATTCTACTTCAGGAGAACGTAGGCTGCATAGCTTGTATGTTAAGAGGGCTATCAGCTACTACTTGGAGCATACAGAAAAGTCATAGAGGGGATAAGACCCAACTTTTTCTGACTTATGGTGAAGTTGGGAAAGGCAGACCTGCCACAAAAAGGTCCATAGCAAGATGGATTGTGGCATGTGTTCAGTTCTGTTATAGCAAGGTGGATAAACAGTCCCCTCAAGGGCTCAGGGCCCCCTCTACCAGGAGGACAGCTGCATCTATATCTATAGCAGCTTCAAGAAATATCCCTCAGCTGGAAATATGTAAAGCAGCTACCTGGAAAACAGTCCATACATTCACTAAGCACTATTGTCTGGACACACAAGTCAGGAGTGATGCCAGGTTTGGCACAGCAGTTTTGCAGAGCCTGTTTCCTAAATAGGTCCTCTGCCCGCCTCCAAAGGCACTGCTTGGGTAGTCTGCATTTGTCAGAATACAGTAAGATTTCTTGGGGTTTGAAGAAAACGTTTCTTACCATAGTAATGTTGTTTCTTCTAAGAGAATCTTGCTGTATTCTGAGCTCCCACCTTTCCTCCCCTGCTAGGACCTTCAGAATCCTGCACACTGCTGGTTGTTATGTTGGAAACCTGTGGGTACCTAATAGTTTGTTGGGCATCTGCTGACTTGAGTCTTAGTGATGCCCTTGTTATTTGGGGGTATTTGTTCTTACCCTGTCAGGGGTAGTTAGCTATAGTTAAGTAAGCTTAGAGTTTTTAGCTTCTGCATGTTTCGTAAGAATCTGACGACTGCAGGAGCTGTAACCAGGGACAGTGATTTGAAAAAAAGAGCTTGAGCCTAACATTCCATCATTAGCATAGGTTCTGTTAACCATTTTGGCTCCGGGGCAGTCCTATGGTGAGACCATACTGCATTTGTCAGAATACAGTAAGATTTCTTTAGAAGAAACAAGATTACTATTGTAAGTAATGTTTTTTTAGTTGTTTTTTTTTTTACTCCGATTGAGGTTCCTTAGCAGTTTCTGGTGACCGTCGATGAACTGGTGGACTCATTTCTATTTCTTTTGAAATTTGGTGTATTTTACTTAATTTCGGTACCCGTCCCATTCCGAAGGTTGGTTTTCCAAAATTTTCTGTTAGACTGTGGTTTATTCCTCATTGGGAACCGACCATTTGTACTGTGGTGGGTCTGACTGGAAACCGACTTTTATTTACTTTATTATTAAAATTCCGTTTCTGGAACCGACTTAAGTTCACGACTTTTTGAACAAATCAGTGTGGGTGATTGTCAGAAAGGCCGAAAAAGAGAACAGGGCCTACTGGTTTCAAAAACTGTCTGAAGTGTGGAGAGGTGTTTGCCAAGATTAACAAACACAATTTGTGCTTATTTTGCTTGGGTGCATCAGACTTCCAGGCAGACTGTGACATCTGTAAAACTTTCACTACTAAAACCATTGACAAGAGAGGCGAACAGTTTAAGAAAAGGATGTCTACTCCCACAGCTTTATCTGAACCGTCCACTGAAGAACAGAGTCCTTCCTCCTCAAAAAAGCACAAAGCTAAGGAATCGGAACTGACTTCTTTGGAGAAGAGTGAGTCCTTGAAACCAAAATGTTCTGGGGAACTGACCATAGAGTCACACCGCACCCCCTGCTGAAAAAGCAAAGGAGCTCCTGGTAGACAAAGCGGCCATGCCATCAGCCGAAGCAATGGCACAGGCTCTTAAAGTATTGTAAGCCTTGCAGACTGCTACTGCACAAGGCTTAGCCCTGGTTCCAGGACAGCCAGTACCAGCAGAACCCTCGGTTCCGGTATCGGTTCTGATAGCGATTCCATTATTGGTTCCGCCTTTGGGTACATGCTCCCAGGAACCCTCCTGTGAGGAATAGGAGGAGGACATGGGTGAACCGATGGAACCGGAGGTTTCTCCAGATCAAGAGTTAGATTCTTCCCTCAGGTTACTGGCTGATTACTCCTTCCATTACACCCCACCGCCCCCCCGGATATGTAGTTTTATGGTATTTTTCTGTTTTCTCCCCATAACGTAGCCCTCTACCTCAGGCGTGCGCTGCGTGAAGGTGTGTCACTCCACATCTGA
Organism: Neoceratodus forsteri; assembly: GCA_016271365.2. Classification (NCBI taxonomy): domain Eukaryota; kingdom Metazoa; phylum Chordata; order Ceratodontiformes; family Ceratodontidae; genus Neoceratodus; species Neoceratodus forsteri. The sequence continues at coordinate 1,732,833,837 of CM057456.1, forward strand.
GGTGCCCACCACTTCCATGCCTACACTGACCTCTGGGCCTCCACCGGTGGCAATGGGGAAACCCCAGAGGAGAGCTGCCTTCTGGCTGCTCAGTCCTGCTCCGCACCCCCACTCCCCTTGCCGGGCCTCCCGATGACCCAAGTCCGCCTCAAACCCAGGTCGCCTGTGTGGCGCGAGGGAAGGCGTCTAGTGCCTCAGCCCTCAGCGCCACTTGGCTGGCCCTCCCATTATACCTTTGTGAAACAGATGGTGGAAGGCCTTGACCTCTCTACCCACAAAACTGTGGATGATGATGAGGAGGAGGAGGCAGCATTTTTGGACATGATGGGGTTAACACCTACCAAATCCAGCTGGCCCAGTGGTGCTGAGGGTTGAGGTGCTGGATGCCACTTTGCACCACGCTGGCGACCCGGTTTTGGAAGAGTGAGCTGGGGTATGATTGAGCATCCCCAGGACTGCTCTCTCCGGGGAATCCACCTGCCGGTGCACTGGTGACCTCTAGCGTAGACTGGAGGCACTATAGTGCTTGGCCGCAAGTTGCTGGGACTGGAGTTCTGGTGGACGTCAGTCGGAGGTGTGCAGGAGCGGGCACCAGCCGGACTGGACGTCATTGCACGTCCGAGCTCCAGGGGACGTAGAAGAACAGAGAAAACAACGGCGCCTTGGATAGGCAACAGCACTGCGTCTCCCATGCCCACCGCCGGGCCAACCCTGACTGACCTTCCAGGTCCTCCACGGCCGGTCCTGCCCTGCAGCTGGAGTCTGTCTGTAAGAGCGCCCAAGAGGAGTAGGGCAACCCACCCTGGGAGGGTTAGACCAGGGTACCGCCATGGGAGGAGGTGCAGCTCGAGGGAGGCCTTTGGCGGGCAGGACATGGACTCAGATGCCTGAGAGAGGTTCAAGGTGCCACGACCGGAGGGAGATAGTCAGGGGAAAAAAAATACCTACCAAATGATTGCTGCTTCCCATAAATGAATCTCTGAGGAAGCAGGTGTAAAAATCATGGAAACTCCAAATTCTTCCCATAGATAAAAAGGCCGGTAAGTATCAGCTGGATCAAACAGGGACAGAGTTTCTTTTCTCCCATCCTGACCATGAAGGGGTGGTCCAAGCTGCAGCTTATGACAGGGCTAGGGTCCCACTGTCATCTCATTCACCAGAGAAAGACTCCAGGGAGATGGACAGCATGGCAAAGAAAGGGTATTTGACTGCCTCACTGGTCATTAGGCAGGCCAATTACATGACCTATGCTGCCCAATACTAGAAAACACTTTGGAATTCAGTGCTGGCAGTGGCTGATAAAGCCCCTCAAGGCCTGGCTGCTGACATTGCAGAAACAGCCAGATGCGGACTGGAGGCCACAATGTACCAGTTTTGTATGGCAGTGGGTGCCAGCGATACTGCTGCCAAGTGAATGGCACTGACAGTGGCACTGAGAAGGTTTGCCCGTCTTAGATCCATAAACCTTTCTCAAGATACTCATACCAAAGCCATGGATTTTCCATGTGACAACAGTTCTTTGTTTGGTGATAAAACGTAGGCTTACATGAAAAAGATAGATGAGTACAAAACGACCTACAAGAGTAATGCTGTGAAGGAGAAACTCTTAACCTCATATAGACCACAAGGAATGGGAGGTAGGGGTAGGTCAGCGTACAGCAGACCATTTTTCCATGCTCAGGCTACCCTGTCTATCAACAGCAGAGGATACTTCAGGGGCAGGGGCAGATGGGGCTTTAGGCGTGGAGATCAGGCCCCCCATGCTAAAGCCAAACCCAAACAGAACCCCTGGCATGCTTGCCAGGGTCGCCTCCCCTCTGCCAGTAGGGGGCAGGCTGGCTTACTACTTCCAGGCTTGAAAAAACATTACCACAAACAAGTGGTTCCTGGAAGTAGGGAGTCAGGGCTTGGGCCCCCCCCCCCCCGCTTCAAATACTTCCCCAAACTAAGGTCAAGACTTTTCAGACCAGTTTCCCCAACAGAGAGGGCACTTTTGGAAGCAGAAGTGTCCATCCTTTTGCAGGCGAAGGCAGTGGAACCTGTGCCTCTCCTTCAGAGGGGGGAAGGATTCTACTCCAGGTACTTCCTAATCTTAAAGAAAAATGGGGAATGGTGACCCATTTTAGATCTCAGAGCTCTGAACAAGCACTTACCATCTTGAACCTTGGCTTTGCTAACCTTGGCAGTGATCCTTCCCACTGTTCATCAAGGAGACTGACTGGCATAATTGGATCTGAACGATACCTACTTCCATATTCCCATCAGGGAATCCCACAGAAGGTACCTCAGGTTCAGGTTATCTTCAGGTCACTACCAGTACGCAGCCCTGCCATTTGACCTAACCTCCTCCCTAAGGGCATTCACAAAGTGGCTGGCAGTGGTGGTGGTGGCATACCTGAGAAGACTGCATCACAGTGTTCCCCTACCTGGATGACTGGTTAGTCATAGGTCACTCTCCACAACAGGTAAAAGATGCTCTCTTGTTCAGCCAGGACCCCTAGAGTCTCTAGGTTTCCTGATCAATGCTCAAAAGTCAGTACCTCAGCTTGTTCAGGTACTAAACTTCATAGGAGCAGAGCTGAATACTCTTGAGAGGGAGTGCTTTCCTTCCCCAGGACAGGGTAGACAGCATTCTGCAGATTGCAGGATCTTTCTGTTTCAAGACACCAAGGCTGCAAGGCGCTTCCTGCAGTTACTGGGCCACATGGCTACAGCCACGGGAACTGTGCTAGGCTCCAGATTCCAGATGAGGGACATTCAATTTCACCTCAGGGTACATTGGTGCCAAAGAAGGGATTCACTCTCAACGCTGGTGCCAGTAACAAGGACCTTTCTACAGACTCTGCAGTGGTGGTAAGATGGCGACAACCTTAGAGAAGGTGTCCCATTGCAGAAGGAGTCGCCTACGTTGGTCCTTACAACGGATGCTTCCCTCCTAGGGTGGGGGGCACATCTGAAGGAGCATACAGTGCACGGCACTTGGTCTCCTGCAGCGTTACTCCTGCACATCAACTTGTTGGAACTCTGTGCAGTGTTTCTGGCCATGCATTCTTTTAGGTAAGGGACAAGATGGTATAAGTCAGAGCAGACAACACCACCACCTCAATGTGTACTGCATCAACAAGCAAGGAGGGACAAGGTCCAACTTGCTGTGTACAGAAGCAATGAAAGTGTGGAGTCTAGCTTACTCCCTGCAGGTGTCCTTGCTAGCTATTCATCTGCCAAGCAAGGACAACACCCTGGCAGATGCACTCAGCAGAATCAACCAGAACCACCACGAGTGGTCTCCAAACAAACAGTTGCTGGAGGTGGTATTTCTGAAGTGGGGCACCCCAGAGATAGATCTCTTTGCCTCACACGAAAACTGCCAGTTACCCCAGTTCTGCTGCAGGCCACCAGCAAAGGGTAGAGTGCCGGTAGATGCCTTGGTGCTGGATTGGTCAGGGAGGACCCGGTATGCGTTTCCTCCATTTCCCTTGCTACTCAGGATCCTGATCAAGCTCAGCTACAGTGATTCTGATTGCTGTAGATTGGGCCAGGCAACCACGGTACTCCCTTCTACTCTCCCTGTCAGTGGCCCAACCTATACACCTTCCTCAGATGCACAACTTCCTAACCTCCTCAAAAGAGAGGATCCTATACCCGAACCTCAGGTCCCACAAACTCAGAGCATGGCTCTTGAGGACCTAGAGTATGCTGATTTACACCTCTCTGAGTGTGTCCTCAACCTTCCACAAGGAAAACGTATGCTTCCAAATGGAAGAGGTTTTCCACATGATGTAACAGTGTAGTACCTTCTCATGCGGAGTTATCTGTCTTGCTAGACTATCTCACCCACCTGCATTCTTTGGGCTTACAGACCACTAACCTTAAGGTCCACCTGGCATCAGTCTCAGCCTGTATTTCGGCTAGTAAGGGTGCCTTTATGGACTCTAACCCTATTTTCAAAATGTTTTCAAGGGGTTGGCCCATTTGTACCCCCCAGCAGGGAACCGGTGCCATCATGGGACCTCCAATATCTTTATTGCCAAGCTCATGGAACCCCCATTCGAGCTCATGGCTAGATAACATTTCAAATTTGTGACTTGGAAAACTGTCTTCCTAGTGGCCATTACTTCATCCAGGAGGATTATTGAGCTGTAACCCCTGTGCATAGAGTTAAACTGTATCTCCTTCCACAGGGATAAAGTGGTCCTCAGGACTAAGAAATTCCTTCTGAAAGTGGTCTCTGACTTCCACTTGAACCAGTCGGTCACCTTTGCCAGTCTTTTTCACCAACCACTCTAGTTCAGGTGCACACAGGCTTCACAGTCTGGATATCAAGAGAGCTCTCGGTTACTATCTTGACCACACCAAGCCCCACAGGCAGGACAGGCAACAGCTGTTCCTGACCTGTGGGGAAGTGGGAAGGGGAAAACCAGCTTCTTAAAGGACTAGTTCATGCTGGATAGTGGCATGTATCCAGTTCTGCTACGGTAAAGCTGGTAAGGAGCCCTCAGTGGGCTTGAGGGCCCACTCCGCAAGGGGCACAGCTACTGCAGTAGCAGCAGCCAGAGACATTCCCCTGTTGGAAATGTGTAAAGCAGCTACATGGAGAACAGTACACGCTTTTACAAAACACTACTGTTTGGACACTCATTCCAGAAGTGATGCCAGGTTTGGCACAGCATGCTGCAGAGCCTGTTAACCCAAATAGGTTCTGTACCCTCTTCTAAAGGTCCTGCTTTGTAGTCTGCAGTAGTTAATCATATTGAAGAATTCCTAGGGTTGGAAGAAAGAATTACTCACCGTAGTAATCTTGTTTCTTCCAAGGGATTGCGTAATATGATTAACTCTCCCACCTTACCTCCCCTTTCAGAACCAGTTGGCCTCTGCATAACATCTGGATTGGTGTGTTAATGAACTCTCTTTTTGGAAACCAGTTAGTGTTGTTCCCTCTCTTTGGTCCTATCTGACTCTGATATATGGGACAGGTTATAGGGGAGTTGATATTTATTTATTATTAGTAGAATAGTTTAGTTAGGGGGTCTTACCCCTCAGGCTGTCATGAATCTGAGCATTATAGAATACAGCAGTTGGTAAGGGCAGCAGTTTGAATGGTGGCATGAGTCAGTGGATGTTCCATCATTTGCATATGTTCCATTTCTCTCTGGGGCAGTTCATCACAGGAGGCCGACTGCAATAGTTAATCATACTGAAGAATACCTTGGAAGAAACAAGATTACGGCGAGTAATTTTTTCTCTTAGGGCAGATTGAGGGAGGTGGGTCTTCCTGATTCAGTAAGTGATGCAGTGCTCACTTAGGGCATCTGACAGTACACTAGCAGCAGTGATTCTGTGAGGGTGGGAGATAAGAATCCAGTCTATAAGTGAGTGGTTTGGGGAGTCGGGGTTGTAGCGGGTGGCCTCTAAGATCAGTTGGGTTAGGTTAAGGGCTTCTATTTTGGTGAGGGAGGACTTGAAGGGGGAGAGCCAGTCCAAGTTGAAGTCGCTTGTTAGAATGAGCTCACTGGAAGTGGTCGGGGTAATAAAGTTGATAAACATGAGACTAGTGAGTCAGGGACAAGTCGGGGGGGTGGCGTAGATCAGATCAAGATAGATGGGGAAAGTGGAAGGGATAAGAGGGTGTGGATTAGTTTATGGGAGGCAGGGCAGGATTCACATGCAGAGACAGAGCAGGATAGTGACTGCCGAACATAGAGTGCAACCTCTCCTCCCTGCTTTCCATGATCTTGGCAAAAGATCAAGTAATCAGGGATAGTTAGGGAGGAGTCGGGGGGGGGGGTCTTTGTGGAGAACCATGTTTCAGTGACGCATAGAAGTACGTCTGGAGAGTGTTGGGCTGTCCAGCATTATGGAAAATATATAGACCTTTAGGGAGGTTTGCTCGTTGTGTAGTCACAGGGGGACCAGAGTTTGATTCTATATCCTGGGAGAGGAGCAATACGAAGAGTAGGAAAGAGAAGGTGGCGGGATACTTATTCCCCCGGGGCTTAATTGTGAATTAGGGAGATGAGTGAAAGCACCAGAGGAATATTTTATTTCTAGATATTTGGGGAGGAGGGGTAGGGCACTGGCGTGGATAAGTGGATTTGGGGCATAGAGTAGGGGACAAGAGGAGGGTGTGTGAGTGAGGTGGGAGAAAAGGGGATTGAGCCAAGGGGCTGGTGAAGGGGAGGGAGATAGGTACATGGACATGGTCTACTTAGACTTTAGTAAGGCATTTGACATAGTCCCACACAAAAGATTAATAAAGAAATTAGCCGGCCTCTGAGTGGGTCTCAGGATGGTAGCCTGGGTAAAAAAATTGGCTAGACAACAGGACACAGAGGGTAATAGTAAACTGAGTTCACTCCGAAGAAAGGGGAGTTACTAGCGGGGTACCGCAGGATTCAGTATTGGGTCTGGTCCTTTTTAATGTCTTTATAGGTGACATTGCAGAGTGACTGGAGGGAAGAGTATGTGTCTTTGCAGATGAGACAGAGATCTGCAACAGGGTTGATACACAATGGGGGTGGAAAGGATGAGAAGGGACTTGACAAGGTTGGAGGAGTGGTCAGATGTTTGGCAGCTTAGATTCAGTGCAAAGAAGTACAGAGTAATGCACCTGGGAAACAAAAACCCAGGGGAATAGTACACAGGGGGGGTGGAAGTATTAACAACAAAAATGGAAAGGGACCTGGGGTCAGTCATATCTGATGACCTAAAGATAAGCAAGCAATGTGAGAAGGCAGTAAGGAGGGATACTGGGATGTCTAGGGAGAGGCATCATCAGTAGAAAACAAGAAGTTGTCATCCCTCTGTACAGAAAGTTGGTGAGACCCCATCTGGAGTACTGCGTGCAGTTCTGGAGACCCCATCTCCACAAGAACATAGACAAGATGGAGGCAGTCCAGAGGAGGGCAGCTAAAATTGTGCAGGGCCTGCAGCAGAAGCCATACGAAGAGAGGCTAAAGGAGCTTAATATGTATACCCTTGAGGAAAGGGGCGACATGATAGAAACTTTCAAGTACCTCAAGGGAATCAACAAAGTCCAAGAGAGTAGCATCTTTTGGAAAAAAAGATGTGCAAGAACAATGAGGCACAATTTGAAGATTGTTTTTTTTTGGGGGGGGGGCTTGGGCAGAGTGGGAAAATATGTTTTCACAGAGAGGGTGATGGATGCATGGAACGGCCTTCCTGAGGAGGTCATGGGTTCAAAAACAGTCAGGGAATTCAAGAATGCATGGGACAGACATAAGGCAGTTCTAGTGGGGGGGGAGGTAGGAAGCAGTAGGTTGTTGGTTAACTAGCATCTGCAGCTTATCCAATAGGTAGGGAAATGGGCAGACTAGGTGGGCCAAGTGGTCTTTATCTACTGTCAAAGTCTATGTGTCTCTTCTGAGAGTGTGGGGAAGGAGGGGTATGGACGTGAGGAAGTAGGAGGAGGAAACCTGCCATTTTATCTGAGTGCTAGAGGAGAGATTCTAGGAAATCTTAGGACGATTGGGTATATGGCTTGTAGGTGGGGTAGAAGGAGAGAAGCTAGGTATACGCCAAGTAGCTCCCGAGATGGGGGATATCAGTGGATTAGCTACCTACAAGGTCAGTTCCTGCTTTGAGTATCCAAGTGGAGAGAGGGGGCAGGTGGGAGGGGGTGAACCATATACTTTACACAGTGGGGGGGGCTCTGAGCTGATTGGTTCACACATGGTTCAGAAGCAGCAACACCTTGGGTGGGCACAAGGTGGAGTGGACAGGAGGCTGGGTGGGAGGGAAGTACTATGCGGCGCCACATAGCATCGCTGCAACACTCACTTGTGCTCTTACAGTGAGGTGAAGTACATTGTGCGGCTGGTGCTGAGATTGCAGAAGATAAGAGTGACCCTTCTGTTGTCCTCTGGGGGTCAGAATGGGGGATTTCAGCTTGTGCTGAGATTGGGGAGGGTAAGAGAGCAACCCTCGTGACCCTTCTGCAGTTCTCTGGAGGTTGGAATGGGGGAATTCTGCTGGAAAAGAAAGAAGTGTAATGCTGATGTAATAGGCAGTACAAGAGAGTAATATGAGCTGCTATGGGAGGACAGACCACCAGATATGGTAATGAACAGGTATGCTGTGTAAGACTAGTAGGAAAGCATGCTCCAACTAAACTATGTTAACGTATGGTATGCTGGGTTGCATAGGCAGGGGTATCACTAGCAGGAGGTGGTGGTGCCATTGTATGAAACATTGGTAAGGCCTCAGCTGGAGTACTGCATACAGTTCTGGAGACAACATTTGCGCAAGGACATAAATAAGGTGGAGACTATCCAGAGAAGGACAACAAAGGTGGTGCAGGGCTTACACCACAAAACATATGAGGAGAGACTAAGGAACCTCAAAATGTACTCACTGGAGGAGAGGAGACAGTGGGGGGACATGATTGAAACTTTCAGGTACCTCAAGGGCATAAACAAGGTGCAGGTGGGGGAGCTTTTCCAATATAGAAAAAATACTAGAACAAGGGGGCACAATATGAAATTGGAAGGGGGGTAGATTAAGAGGTAATGTGAGGAAGTTTTTCTATGCAGAAAGGGTAGTTGACATATGGAATAGTCTGCCACAGGAAGTAGCGAGGGCAAGCACGGTGGAGGGGTTTAAGCATGCTTGGGACAGGCACAAGGGAAGCCTGAGAGGAGAGGGAGCGATGACAAGCCTTTGATCGCTTGGGGTCAGTGACCACATTCAATGTATAGGTACTGGCAGACTGGATGGGCCTAGCCTTATTTGCCGACAATTTCTGTGTTTCTAACGTAGAGCACTCTGAAACTATGTTAACATTTAAAGCTCGCAGAATTGCATATAGTTCAGAGCATCAGTTAGCGACAGAGCAGAAAACAGTGTAACCAATAGTAGTGCAGTCCATGAGCAGTGCTCAAAAAATCAATCAGTTGCTGTTGGCTAACTTGTCAAGTTGAGAGTCCAGAGGGGGTTAAATGGCACCGGACACCAAACAACCTCTTATGCTGTTACAGTGAGGTGAAGTACCTTGTGCGGCTGGTGTTGAGATCGAGGAGGGTAAGAGAACAACACTCACGACCCTTCTGCTGTCCTCCATAGGTCGGAATGGGGAATTTCAGCTTGTGCGACTGGTGCTGAAATCAGGGAAGGGGTACCCCTTACGACCCTTCTGCTGTCCTCCAGAAGTCGGAATGGGGTATTTCAGCTTTTGTGGCTGGTGCTGAGATCGGGGAGGAGAGAGACCCTCCTGCCGTCTTTTGGAGGTTGGAATGGGGGATTTTAGTTTATGCGGCTGGTGCTGAGATCAGGGAGGATAAGAGAGCGACCCTTGCATTCCTTCTGCTGTCCTTCTGAGGTCAGAATGGGGGATTTCAGTTTGTGCGGCTGGTGCTGAGATTGCGGAGGCTTAGAGAGCAACCCTCGTGACCCTTCTGTTCTCTGGAGATCAGAATGGGGGATTTGAGCTTGTGCGGCTGGTGCCAAGATTGGGGAGGGTAAGAGAGCAACCCTCGTGACCCATCTGCTGTTCTCCGGAGGTTGGAGATCTACTTTCCCTGTGAACAAATATCAGTTTTGCAGTGAATTGCATAAAAAATATGGGCTCAAATTTTTTTTTTGTTGATTTATTTCTTCTGCTCCTTCCCTCAACTGGCTCCCTTTCCACCGGCCTCCTCAGCCCCATCAACCCAGCATCCACTGGACTCACCTCTTGTATCTTCCTAGCGAGGTGCCAGCTTGAGGGGTGTGGCACCTGTGAGGGGCCGGCATCATCTAGCCGATTGAGTGATTTTACTTTGCTCTTTCTCCCATTTTCTCCCGAGCGTGGCGCGGAGGCATGCAGTGACGCCAGTGGCTGAGCTGTGCACACTTTTGCATGCGGCACGCCGGGCGTCTGCCCCATATCCACCCCCTATGTCTTGGGTCCATTGTGCCAGCCACTGCTAGGGGACAGGCAAGCGGCAGACTTCATCCCCGGGAGAGGAGAGAGTCTCCTCTGATGCTCGATCTTTCTCTCCCTCGGCGGCCCACTCTCGTGTGAACACAGGTCGCCGGTGTGGCAGAAGGTAAGGCAAGGATGCCTCAGCTCTCCATGCCACTGCGCCAGCTCAGGTTTTGATCTTACTTCGAGAGGGCTCTTGCAGTAGGTAATTACATTTAGGACTGAAGCTGGCAGGCGTCAGGACCCCATAGAAAAATTTCTTGCTAGCAGTCTCTGGTGGGGGACCACCTCCACGTCAGGTGACCGGCGTCAGGTGGTGTCGGTATAAAGGGCGGTTCCCCCACACCTGCCTTCCAGTTCTCTCCCGCTGTTTGCTTTCAACAGCACCTCACGGTTAAGTTCCACTGCTCGTCAGTCCGTTGCCGGTAGTTATACCGTTGTTTTTTTTGATTTTTCTAAGATATTCGTCAGCATTCTTTTACCTGCCATGTATGTCGTCCCCTACCACGTCCGAGCACAAGAACAAGTGCAACTCGTGTGGCGCCCAACTCTCACACAAGGACGGCCATTCTCGGTGTCTTATCTGCCTAGGCCCTGACCACCCCGTGGATTCCTGTCAGCACTGCCTGAAGTTCAGCGTGGCTACCCGCAGAAGAAGGCAGCAGTCCCTGGAGGCCCACATCCTAAAGAAGATGATATCCTCCATGGAAAAGGAGCTGAAAAAGCTCCGACAGGCTTCCACCTCCCCGAGGGCCTTAAGAAGAAGGAGAAGCACCGGGACCGGGACTCCTCATCCGTGGCTGCGGAGACTTCGGCTGGGGTCGGTACCCTTCAGGTAATGTCTCCTCCGGGGACCATTCCCCGATGGCCGTCTTGGTGGTGTCTGAGACGGCGTCAGGTCCCCCTGGCTGGTTTGCGATCAGGCCAGTCTGGAGCCTCCGGAACAAAGGAGGCATCCGCTCCCAGTAAGATGCCTCTGCCCAGCTTTCTGGTTTGAGCCTCTTTGGTATGTCGGGTGTCGGCTTGTCTGCCTGGAGCTGGCCGCTAAGCCGCTCGACCCTTCGGGGCAGCGCACGGCCGTCAAGCTGCCCATCAAGGTCACCTCCCCTGCGCGGCCTTCTTCGGGCACTGGGTCTGATCAGTCGGACGTCGGCTCCTCCGACGCGCGCCCGGATCCCGCCGGCCCGAACGATGGTCGCTCGGTGACGGACCCTATGCCGGATCCCTTGGATTTATCTGGCACTGCTGGCTCCCCGCAGCCTTCTTCGCTGCCGTCCAAGGCCCCTGCGTCTCCCCAGCTGGACCCGTAAGATCCCTCTGGCCCTCCCCCAGACGCCGCTGGGGACTCTTCGGCGCCTCCATCAGGCCTCCCTCCCATAGGTCCGGATGGCCTGACGTCAGACCCTCAGACGCCGGCCCTGTCGGCCCCTTACTGGACGTCATCCCGATGCCGGACCAGATGCCTGCCGGGCCACCTGTTCCTAGCCCATCTGCAGGGCCTCTTCCAGGACCTTCTACCCTGGTAGAGCCCCTGGTACCAGATCTTACGCCGTCTTAACCAACGCCGTCTTATCCAGCTCCACAGTATCCGGCACTGCAGTACCAGACGCCAAAGTACCCGGTGCCTCAGTACCCGATGCTGGGCTTCCCGCCATCGGGCTATGGATACTCGCCCTGTGGATATCCCCAGTATCCGTATTCCCCCCTCTCCATCCTCCACCGCCCCCTCAGCCGCCGGTGGATCTGGAGACGACTCTGGCTTCTTGGTGGGCTGAGGCCAATGCTCAGCTCACCAGGGAGGTGGAGAGCCACCTCCCGACGACTGACCCAGTCCTGGATACCCATCGCGGACGAGAGACCCTCCCCCAACCCCAGAGACGCTGCTACGGGGTCTAAGGTGGGGGGGGGCGGCACCTTGGCCCCTAGGGGCCATGTTCCTCCCCTGAGTGGGGAGGGGTCTTCGTCTCCTTCTTCTTCTGACTCATTGGAGGACTCCGATGACAGCTCCAATCCAGATGAGCCTCACACTCCTGACAAGCCCAGGCACAGGACTCCTCCGAAGTCCCCTCCGGAGGATCCCTCGTTTATGGAGTTGCTAAGAAAAATCCAGGCTCTTCATCAGTGGAAATCTCTGGAGCCGGATCTACAGAGGCAGAAGCTAGCTGCCCATTTGGATTTGCCCAAGGTTGCTCCCAGGTTAGGTCCACCCTGGATCGAGCCTCACACCGACCTCATTTCCACTATCTGGAAACAACCTGTCGGCTTTAGCCCCCGAAAGGCAGATAGGCTGTAAGGAGGTTCCGAGGGGTTGACTTTCTCACATCACACCTATGGCAGATTTGGTCATGATCAACGTCCCCCACGGCTGATCAGCTAACCTGAAACACCTGAGCTCGTCACCACCTGATAAGGAATCCCGCCTTCTGGACCAGTATGGCAAGAAGGTCTATTCTTCCTCCACTCTGGGCATGAGAGCCTTGAACTATGTGGCTCACATGGGGGATTACCAGAAGGCTATCCTTAGTGAGGTGGAAGCCAAGTTGGACTCCCTTCCTCAGTCATAGACTAAACAGGAAGTGGCAGACCTGAGCCGCTCTGCACATTCGGCCAGTAGGCACATGGTGCATGCTACTTATGATGTGGTGGACACTTCTGGACAAAGCTCGGCATTCACCGTGAGCCTATGATGACATACCTGGCTTCGGGTGTCAGGTTTAGCCTCGGAAGTACAATCCGCCATCCAGTACGCCTCCTTCCGAGGTTCGGTGTTGTTCGGTGGTGATGTCAAGGACATCATTACCGGACTGCGAGAAGGGCATTGCTCTCAAGGAGGTTGACTCCATGTACAGAGCCCCTCAAGCGCCTTCCGTTCGCTTCGCCAAGTCGCGCCAGGCCTGAACCACAAAGGAAAGTGTGCCAACAAATGCCGGGCCCCTCCAGCTGCGAGACCCCCCCCCACCCAAACGGGCTGCGGGACCTCCAGCTGTGGCGCTGCCTCACACCTCCTGACTCCCTTCCTCTCCCATAGTCTCTGGTCGATCCAGAGGAACCGGTAGGAGGGAGATTCTCCTTACATCTGTCGGGTTGGGAGAGGATCACTTCCAACTCTTGGGGTCCTCCAGCTCATAGCAGAGGACCACAACATCGAGTTTCTTCAGAAACCTCCCAGAACCCCCCCAAGGTCGTCTTACTCCCCAGAACATCTTCTCAGGGTTCAGGAAGAACTCTCCTCCCTTCTGATGAAGGAGGCTACAGAACCCGTCCCTCCCCCTCTTCGGGAGACTGGCTTCTACTCCCATTTCTTCCTGGTCCCCAAGAAGACAGGAGACGTGAGGCCCATTCTAGACCTCAGCTCCCTGAATCGGTTCATGGAGTACAAAAGTTTCAGGATGCTTTTGCTGCAGAGTCTCCTGCCCTTCCTTCGGCCGGGACAGTGGCTGTATGCTCTGGACATGCAGGACGTGTACCTGCATATCCTTATCCGCCCTTCCCACAGCAAATAGCTCCCGTTTGCTTTCCAGGAGGACCACTACCAGTTCAAGGTCCTCCCATTTGGTATTTCCTCGGCCCCCCGAGTATTCACCAAATGCCTGTCTGTGGTGGCGGCCCACCTGCGTACTCAGGGAGTCCAAGTTTTCTCGTACCTGGACGATTGGCTCCTGGTGGCCCCGTCCAGGGAGGAACTCCTGCATTCCCTTTGTCTTACCAGGCAGGTTTTTACCAGCCTGGGTATTACCATCAACCAGGCAAATTCCCATTTGATCCCATCGCCATGCCTCCAGTTTATTGGGACTATTGTGGACACGACCACTGGTATGGCCTTTCTGTCCCCGGACAGGGTGGCCACTCTCCAGGCTCAGGCAATCTACTTGTCCTCCCACAGGCAGGTTCCTGCCAGGTCGGTTCTTCGCCTTCTGGGGCTTATGGCGGCTGCAATCCTGACAATTCCACGTGCGCAGCTCCACATGAGACTCTCTCAGTGGCCTCTTTGGTCTCAGTGGGATCAGTTGGTGGATGACCTGGACCAAGAGGTGCTAGTCTCGACCCCGATGCTTCGAATTTGCACTGGTGGTTGGTTCAGGAGAACCTTATCGAGGAGTTCCTTCTGTCTTCCTCTTCCCCCACAAACGCTGACAGTGGACGCCAGCGGGTTGGCGAGCCCATTTGGTATCCCAGCAGACCCAGGGCTCTTGGTCCACTCTCGAGCAGACGCTTCACATCAATGGGCTCAAGCTCAGAGCGGTGTTGTACACTCTTCAAGCACTGCACCCTTTTCTGCTTCCCGGTCATCTGGCCATCCAGACTGACATGAGTGTAGTCTGCTACCTCAACAAACGGGGGGTGGGGGGGCCTGTTCCTACCCTCTTTGTCGGGAAGTGATGCGGGTCTGGGAATGTGCGAACCTCCACAACCTTCACCTCACAGCAGTCCACGTCTCGGGGGTAGAGAATTCATTGGCAGATCACTTGAACCGATCCTCATCACAACCTCACGAGTGGGAATTGGATTAGGAAATAGCAGACGACATCTTCCTACGTTGGGGAACCCCTCAGGTCGACCTGTTTGCATTCCCTCTAAATGCAAAACTGCCCACCTTTTGCTCCCTCATTCCAGGGTGCGGGAGACTCTGGAGAGACACTCTGTCTCTCGACTGGAAGGGCAGATTCGTCTATGCTTTTCCCACAGTTCTGTTGATTCCAAAGATCCTGCACAAGCTCAGCTCAAAGGGGGACCCATATGATTCTCATTTCTCCCTTCTGGCGCAGGCAAGTTTGGTTCCCTCTTCTGCAACAGTACTTACAGGAACCTCTGATTCCTCTTCCACTTTCACGACTACTGTTGACCCAGGATCGGGGATCCCTGGTCCATCCCGGTCTCTGGTCCCTTCAGCTGCATGCTTGGCTCCTACAGACGTAGCACAAGCCTGCTTTGGGGTTTCCCCACAAGTGGCAGAGATTTTGGTGAAAGCCAGGAAGCCGTCCACTCATTCCATGAAATGGAAATGGTTTTCCATTTGGGCTTTGTCTAAAGACCTGGAGCCTTTCTCCTGTCCTTTCGGGCGACTACTTGATTACATGGGTTATCTCTTCGACCTGGGTCTCAGTCATTCCTCTTTGAAAGTTCACATGGCGGCTCTTGCCGCTTATCATATTCCCTTTGGGGACAAAACCTTTGCTCAGCTGGAGGTCACGAAGACCTTCCTTCGAGGGGTTCTCCATCTGAGACCCCCCATTCGGGTTTCTGCCCCCCCCCCATGGGATGTGAATTTCATTCTCGAGAAGGTTACGCTACTTCCCTTTGAGCCGGCAGCCTCAGCAGACCTTAAGTTCCTTTCGTGGAACACTCTCTTCCTAGTGGCCATTACTTCCGCTCGAAGAATTTCCGAGCTTCAGGCCTTGATGTGCAAAATTCCATATTTGATTTTCCATAAGGAACGTGTGGCTCTGCGCACCAATCCTAAGTTTCTCCCTAAGGTGGTAGCGGAACGTACATTGAACCAGTCCATCGAACTGCCTACGTTTTTCACACAGCACTCCAATCACAGGGAGTATCTTTTATATACTCTGGACGTTCATCGGAGTCTGAGATACTACACCAACAGGACAAAGGATCTCAGAAAGACTGACCAACTATTTGTTTCTTTTGCCAGCAAAAGAGAGGGCAACGGTGTTTCCAAACAATGTTTGTCCAAATGGTTGGCTCATTGCATCACTTCTGCTGCCATTGGTATCACAAGACCTTGCCAGGTCGGTCAGGGTCACCCACCAGGTGTCATGCCTGCTGCTTGTTTCAAGAATGTGTCAGAAGCTGACATTTACACAGCCGCAACTTGGACTTCTGTCCATACCTTTACAAAACACTACAGTTTGGACATTGTCTCCCGCCGTAGAGCCGGCTTTGGGTTGGCTCTTCTGCAAGGGCTTCTTTCTTGAGCCCTTTTCAGCCAGAGAATCTCTATATGAACAGTTTCTTCCTCCCATGTGCTTCTCTTTGTTCCAAACTACTTGGGACTCAGTCCTGTATGTAATTACCTACTGCAAGAGCCCTCTCGAAGTAAGATAGTACAGTTACATAACAACTTACCGTAACAGTAGATCTTCCAGAGAGGCTCTTGCAGTAGGTAATACCCTCCCACCCTCCATCCCCCTTAGTTTTTTCAGCTTCTTTTCCAGGAAGGGAGATATCTGCTTCCCTCTCGTCTCGCCCTTTTGGCCTTTGGCGGGAAAGAACTGGAAGGCGGTCACCTGACGTGGGGGTGGTCCCCTGCCAGAGACTGCTAGCTAGACATTTTTCTGTAGGGTCCTGACGCCTGCCGGCTTCAGTCCTATATGTAATTCCATACTGCAAGAGCCCCTCTCTCGAAGATCTACTGTTATGGTAAGTTCTTACGTAACTGTACTTTTTTACTGCAGAGTATGTAATGTTTGCTTTTATGTAGATTTTCTCTCTTACCAGACTGTTGTAAACACAGCAAAACGTGTTTCTTTCTTTAGGGAGGCAGAGGTCTAGATTGGAGCCAATGGATACCATTTTTGTGAAACAGGTCAAAGAAGGAGGACCTGCTTATGAAGCTGGCCTATGTACAGGTATTTTGAATTTAATAAAGTTGTTTGGCAAGGTTTTCTGTTATGTCACTGTATGTTTAATTTTCTTGGGGTTACTGAACACTGCAAAATACATAATGCAACTGTTGAAGCAGGTTTCGTAACTGGATTCGCTAACAAAACACATCATTAACCACACTTTTCAGTTTTTTGCCCCACATTGTAAACAATTCTGTGCAAAATATTGTAAATTTATGCATCAGTAGTTTTCTTCAAATTTGGGTTTTTATCGAAAAAGATAACGACAGTAACAAGCAACAAAGACTTGCCACGGAATGTAAATACAGAAATGGTGCTCTTAAATAGCTTATCATTTTAGTGTTTCACTGCATACAATTGCATACTAGTATACACAGCCTTAAAGAGCTCATGGAGCCAAAACAGGCAGACAGGAAATAATACAAATTTTAAGAAGTAGTCAGTTGTAACTTATTATTTCTGAAATATTTTCTGTTTCTTTTCTTCACCATTAAAAAGTCTCCTATGTGATAGTATTGTGCTAGGTGTGTGGAACAGCTCTCAGCCTTGCAGCTGACTTATCTATCTCTCTTCCTTCCAGTACATCATAAGCATTGTGATCTCACTGACAGTAACATCACAGGTGACTAATCTGGCAACAACTGAGTGGCTGCTCCTAAGCAGTAGTGATGTCACAGTCTGTGAGATCACAGTGCTGATGACGTAGTTGATGGAACAGAATTAGAAATATCATCTGCCACACAGAGTGCTGTTTCACACAGCACACCTACTAATATCAGGTACAAAATCTTCTGATTGACCAAAGGAAAAACAAAAAGTACTTCAGATATAAAAG
This sequence comes from Neoceratodus forsteri, assembly GCA_016271365.2. Taxonomy (NCBI): domain Eukaryota; kingdom Metazoa; phylum Chordata; order Ceratodontiformes; family Ceratodontidae; genus Neoceratodus; species Neoceratodus forsteri. Next base: position 1,732,851,175 of record CM057456.1, read on the forward strand.
GTTGACTGCTTTTAAAAAACAAAATTAGTTTTAGGCAGTGCATGAGCTCTTTAAGTGGATGTCTGGTCTACATGAATCAGGAAACATTATTATAGATGGAGGGGGCGCTCCTGACCAATTGGTGCGCTCCTTTCCCCTGCGCATGAGGCACTCTTATTCTATGAAGAGCATCTCACATGGAGATGCCCTGGAAACGGGCACGTTCTGGGAAATTGTTTTTTCGAAATATATTATCTATCGCTCTCGATCAATAATATATTGATATGTCCTCCGGAGCCACTCATTGCTAAAAACGAGTGGTTTCATTTGCCTTCAGCTTGAGCCAGAACAGCTCAGCTTCGCTTCGCTTTTCTCGCTCAGCTGAAAGCGTGTGAAACCACTCTTTTTTAGCAACGAGTGGCTCTGGGGACATATTAACACATAAGAAATGTCATACTAACCATCCTTAAAGGGACACTGTCAACCCCTTAGGCCTCAAAGTGTCCCTAGTTTAAAAAACGCATTTTATGATTGTTCACATTCTGTAGAGACTGTTGATGTAGCTGGTAGCTTGATTCAGATCCCTCTTTTCTTTTAAAAGTGAAAAAGGGACTGCCCACCATACTGGTATTACCACACCAAAACGTGTTTGTTTACATTTCTTGACCAGTTTCTCACTGCATCTTTTCTGGACTCAGGAACTCCCCCAACACAGTCTAGCCACTGATTATGCAGTGGGAGTAGAGGAGACTATTGTATCATGAGTGACTGCACTGTTTGAGGTTGTTTCTAATGTTCAGGAAGTTTGCACCAAGAGTGGTTCAGTGATATGATTCAAAACAAAGCTGGCCATAGCTATGCATTACCATGCATTTTGGTTCTAATAAGCAAGAAGGCTGATAGAACAACCAGCAGCAGCAATTCATTTTAGAGGAAGTAAGAAATCATAAAATGTGGGTTTTAACCTAAAAATAATACGATGCAAAAGAGGTTGACTGTGTCCATTTAATCAACTGTGTATTCAACGACTTACAGAATAAAATCGGGCTTTTTTGACATTATATGTGTCGCCCATCTGCGCCATTGATTTCAGATGCTGGGTAGAAATTATGTAAATTAACTGTTAGTCGTTACATCTGGTATATATTACACATCAGATTGAGCCAGGTATCAAATGATGGTACTGACTGAGACAGCCAAAGCTTGGTGATTATTTTTCTAGCTATGACAGTAGCTACAGTTGGTAGTTTTTGTGTAGCAGAGGACCTGTAACCTTCTGGCATATCTAAGAGAAGAAAAAGAGAAGTAGCAAGTTTCAAGCTTGGGTTCCATGCGTCGCTTGGCTTGCTGCAGGGCTTGTATATAGGGTGTCAACACTGGACATGACCACAGTATGAGAGCAAGAGTGGCTACCGACAGCCCACACTCTGCATTATTAGTTTTTATTATTTACAGCATAATTATACATTTTTGTGTTTCTCAACTTTCAGTGGGGACTTCATACATGTGAATTTATACACATGGGTAGTAAGTTCCCCCTGTGCAGTAGTGGTACAGCCCAAAGGCTGTCAGTCACGCATAGAACTTTAGGGGCATGAGGATTCGGAAAGCAGCAGTTACTGTCTTCGTTGTACCACTGAGGGGTAGACTGCATAGACAGTGCACTGAAGAAAAATTGCAATTGTTTTACTATTTTGTCTGTTTTTGAGTAAGAATGAGCAATTTAGAGGCAGGTTGTGGGCTTACAATTAATCAGCACAATTTTTATGTACGGTAGTTAGATTATTATTTTCACTTGATGCAAAAATTACATTTACTTATAGAAGGCAGTAGATGCATAATTAATGTGGAAACGCATCAAAACTAACAGGTAGCCATACAGTCAGGTGAGGTAGGAATTGGGGGCACATCATAATGTCTATAGAAAGTTGCTTAGATACTGCCAGCCTCTTCAGTGGCTGTGGCTGTGAGTTAAAGGGAGAACACATAGGTATTAAAACAGTCAGCTAGAACTGCTATTTTTTTTTTGTATCATTTGTTTATTAGTTTTAACATAGTCAGCAACGACATTACACAATGACATACAGACATACAAACAAATGCATCTCACAATTCATTGTCATTACATTCTGAGGTTCTTCATCATTATTTTCCCTTTCTCATTGGATTCCATTTATTCAAAGTTATTTTTACTGACCCCTTTAACTATTATATCCTCTCATTAGAAACATAAACTTTGACGGCAGATAAGGACCGCTAGGCCCATCTAGTCTGCCCATTTCCCTACCTACAGGATAGGCCACAGATCCAAGTTAACCAACAGCCTATTTCTTCCTACCCCCCACAAGAATTGCCTTATGTCTGTTCCATGCATTCTTGAATTCTCCCACAGTTTTAGACCCCACAACCTCCTCAGGAAGGCTGTTCCATGCATCCATTACCCTCTCTGTGAAATAATACTTCCTCACATTGCCCCTGAACCGCCTCCTCCTTCTATCTTTTAAATTGTGTCCCCTTGTTCTTGCAAGTTCTTTTTCTGAAAAATGCTACCCTCTTGGACTTTATTGATTCCACTGAGGTACTTAAAAGTTTCTGTCATGTCCCCCTCTCCTTCTTTCCTCAAGGGTATACATATTAAGCTCCTTTAGTCTCTCCTCATACGGCTTCTCTTGCAGACCCTGCACCATTTTAGTTGCCCTCCTCTGACTGCCTCTATCCTGTCTATGTCCTTTATGGAGATGGGGTCTCCAGAACTGGACACAGTACTCAGATGGGGTCTCACCAACTGTCTGTACAGAGGATAACAACTTCCTGTTTTCTGCTGCTGATGCCTCTCCCTATACATCCCAGTATACCCCAGCCCTCCCTACTGCCTTCTCACATTGCTTGCTAACTTTAAGGTCATCTGATATGATTACCCCCAGGTCCCTTTCCTTTTTTTGTTGTTACTACCTCCCACCATTGTGTATTCTTCCCCTGGGTTCTTGTTTCCCATGTGCATTGTTTTGCACTTTTCATGCTTGAATCTAGCTGCCATACTTCTGACCATTCCTCCAACCTTGCCAAGTCCCTTTTCATCCTTTCCACGCCTCCTTGTGTATCAACCCTGTTGCAGATTTTTGTGTTATCTGCAAAGGCATACTTTTCCTTCCAGTCCCTCTGCAATGTCACTGATGAAGACATTAAAAAGGACTGGACCCAATACTGAACCCTGCGGTACCCCACTAGTAACCCCCTTCTTCAGAATGGACTCCATTTACAATTACCTTCTGTGTCCTGTTGTCCAGCCAATGTTTTACCCAGGCTACCACCCTGGGTCCCACTCCCAGGCTGGTTAATTTGACTATTAATCTTTTGTGTGGGACTGTGTCAAATGCCTATGAAAGTCTAGGTAGGCCATGTCCACAGCCCTCCCTGGTCTACTACTTTGGTCACCCAGTCAAAGAAATCTATTAGATTCGCCTGACATGACCTTCCGCTGTGAACCCATGCTGCCTTGGGTCCTGTGCGCCACTGGCCTCTAGGTACTCAACTATTCTTTCCTTCAGAAGTGACTCCATCACTTTCCCTACCACAGAGGTCAGACTGACAGGTCTGTAGTTTCCTGCCTCTGTCTTGGTCCCACTTTTGTGAAGGGGAATCACATCCGCCTTCCTCCAGTCCTCGGTACCACACCATCCTCCCATGATTTATTAAAAGAGTAGCCAGTGGTTTCACTAGTTCCTCCCTTAATTCTTTAGAATTCTGGGGTGAATTCCATCAGGACCCATTGCTTTGTCCACCTTCAGTTTTAGGAGTTCTTGCAGAACCCTTTCTTCTGTGAAAGGACTGGGATCGATCTCTATCAAGAGTGCTTCTATTAATTGATTAGGCACTTCTCCTCTTTGTGAATACTGAGCAGAAATATTCGCTCAGTATTTCTGCTTTTCACTGTCCCTCTGCCCACCCACTGTTCATTCTATTCAGCCTCACTATCCCTCCCTTTGTCTTTCTACGCCGCTGATATACCTATAAAAGGTTTTATCCCCTTCTTAACTGAGTTGGCTATCTTTCCTCAGTTTTGGCCTTTGCTATTCTGACTTCCTCCCTGCTTCCTTCTGCCTTAACTGGTACAGCTCTCTGTCCTGCTCCTTCTGTGTTTCCTTATACTCCGAATGCTATTTTTTCTTCCTGACTTTCACAGCCACCTCTTTTGAGAACCATAGTGGCTTTTTCTTTCGCTTTGATTTGTTCATTTGCTTCACACAAAGGCTTGTTGCCTCTGTGATGGCAGTTTGATAATTCCCCATTGTTGCTCCACACCTCCTTCTAACCTGTTTGCTAGTGCTTTTCTGAGGCACTCTCCCTTTTGCCAAAGTCAGCCCTCCTAAAGTCCAGTACCCTCACTTTGTATGGCTTGACTCTGTAGCTGAGTTTAACGTGAACCACACTGTTTGATGGTCACTTGTCCCCAGATGGCAGCCCACTTCTAGATCTGAGATCCTCCTCACTGCCCCCGTTTGAGAGTACGAGGTCTAAGATTGCTCCCTCACGAGTGGGTTCCGAAACTAGCTGTCTAATGCCTGCCACCTGTAGGGCATCAAGAATGGCCCTGCTCTTGGATGTGGCTGCAGCAAATGTACTCTAGTTAACATCTGGCATATTCAGGTCTCCCATAAACAGTATCTCCCCTTTCAAACAACATGAAGTCTTGCTATATTATAGACATTAGCAGTTTGTTCCAGCTCTAGAACTGCCCCGGAGTGAAATGGTTAAAACCATTCCAAAATAGAATTTTGGCACGAGAGCAGCTTTATCTGTGTCATTTCAGACTTGAACTGTCAGATTCTTTACTCCGCCTCAGTGAACAGTCGCTCTGGAGATTTCTCCTTCTGCTCGGTTCATTTCTCTGTTTAAGAAGTGTTTTCTGGGTTGATTTAACTGAGAATAGTTTTATTTTAACCGCAAAACCGCTCGGTTCAAGCTCTCATCTGTGGTAACCGTAAGTAAATGAAGGTTTTGTCTGTGGGAACTTGTAAGTTATCGGTTCGGTTTGAACCGATCAGTGGGTTTAAACTCATTTAAAACTAAAAGTTACTATTTTAGAGTGCGGTTCCGGTTCTTATTGGTTCTAAAAAACGGATTTATTACGTTTTTCCAATACCTGTGACACGGTTAGAACCGATAAGGGTGTCTTGCCTGGCACTGCCGTTAAAGGGCAAGTTTTTGGTTAGGCTGGCATTATGTCTGAGAAACCCAAAAGAAAACCGGGCCACTGGGTTTCAACACTGTGATGTTTGTGGGGAAGTCTTGCCAAGGCTGACCCACACACCACATGTGTTTATTGTCTGGGTTTGACCACCTCCAGTCAGACTGCCAGGTATGTAAGAATTTCCCTGCAGCCACCCTGGAAAAAGATTGGGCAGGCTCAGGGAACGAGAGGCAAAAGTCCGCTGACCCGATGGCCAGCCCGGTTCGGTGCCAACCCACCAGAGGGAGTGCCTCTGACCAGGGCCAGACTTCTCGGCAAAGAAAAGCTGGTTCTGAGGAACCAATTCCAGTAAAGAAAACAAGAAAATCAGCAGGTCTGGAGTCCAAAATTCTTCTCCAACTGCTGCAGAGATAGCAAAAGCCATACAAATTGTCCAGTTCACTGTCTCAGGGTCCGTCCAACCACCACTATCTGGTAAAAGGTCGGTTCTGCCTGGTCCCAGTGGTTCAGGATTATGATATTGAGGAATTTTATGAACCAGAGGAGGGGGAGGAGGATTATGAACAGTATGAATGTGGCTGGAAGGTCTGGTGTGCCCATTGAACCGACATCTCCCCAGACAGACCTTTAGAATCTCCCTCATGCTGTCTGAGTCCCCATCTCATTTTATGTTTTATAAAAAGTTGCTGAAACCCTCCAGCTTCCTTTAGAAGAGGCTGTGGATGAGCAAGAGGAGCCTGATTTTGTAGAAATGATGGATATTCCAGAGTCTAGGAGATTGTCTATTCCTTTACATGTCTTTTAGGAAACAAACAATTAAAATTTTAAAAGCTCCTAATTCTGTGCCTCCTGTAGATAAAAAGATGGACAGAAGGTATACATTGTCAGGCCCTGCTACAGAATTCCTGTCTCAGCAATGCAGTCATGTTGGGGTAGTTCAAGCTGCTGCCTGTGATAAAGCTAATATTCCCTTGGCTTCACATCCTCCTGACAAGGATTCCAGGAAGATTGATGCCATGGCAAACAAACAGTATATGGCAGCCCTCTGGGACTCAGGCAAGCAAATTATATGGCTTATGTAGCTAGGTATCAGAAATCTAGATGGGATACTGTTATGCAATTGGCCAAGTGGCCCATGGCCAGCTTGCTAGTGAACTAGAACAGGTGGCTGCTGATGGCATTGAAGCCTCTAAGGTTCAGTTTCATGCTGCTGTGGATGTTAATGATGTTTCCTCTAGGGTCATGGCCACATCTGTAGCTTTAGTGGGTTGGCTCAGGTGTACTAGTTTGTCACAGGGATACCCAGACTAAGGCTATGGATTTTCCTGTGGTGGAAATTCTCTGTTTGGAGAGCAGACAGAGAATTACATGAAGAAGATGGATGAATATAGGACTCTTACAAGAGTGCCCAGGCTATGAGCGGCAAGCCACTCCTCAAAGGCATGCCCCAGGTGTAGGGGTAGCCTTTCACAGGCCTTCTACCAGACTCAGGCCTCCTCTGCCTATGCTCAGAGGGGCTTCTTCAGAGGCAGGGCAGACGAGGGGTGGCAGACCTGCTCCCACCCCAGCCTAAAGCTCCTGCAACAGGCACCCTGATGGGGTGCCCAGGGCATTCTCCTGTACCAGTGGGGGCAGGCTGGCTTACTCTAGTCAGAATTGGGCTTCTTTAACCTCAGACAAGTGGGTTCTGGAAGTAGTAAGCCAGGTCTGGTTCTCAGCTTCAAAAAGTTTCCCAAGTTGAGAAGCAGACTTTTCTACCTGCAATTGCTTCAGAGACCCTCGCCTGGAAACAGAGGTCTCATCCCTGTTAGCTCTCAGAGCAGTAGAGGGTTCCTCTCCTGCATCAGGGCAGGGGTCTGTATTCCAGATACTTCTTACCCCAAAAAGACAGGAGAATGGCGCCCATTTTAGATCTCAGATATCTGAACAAGCATCTTCTGAAACCAAAGTTCAAAATGGTAACTCTGGCAATGATTTTATTTTCCCTAAGGCCAGGGACTGGCTAGCCTCCTGGACCTCAAGGATGCCTATTTCCATGTCCTTATCAGAAGATCCCATCAAGTACCTCAGATTCGAACTGCCCTCAGGTCATTACCAGTTCAGAGCAATGCCCTTCGGCCTCACCTCTGCTCCAAGGGTATTCACAAAGTGTCTAGCAGTGGCAGGGCCCACTTAAGGAGGCAGAGGATTGCTGTTTTTCCCTATCTAGACAACTGGCTCATTGTAGGCCAGTCCCAGAACAGGTAAAATCTCACCTGCAGGTCACCCAGCAGCTTTCACCTCCCTGGGTTTTCTGCTAAACCTACCAAAGTCGGTTCTGGAACCAGTCCAGGTACTCACCTTTATAGGAGCAGAATTGGACACAAAGCTAGCCAGAGCCTTCGCCCCAGAAAGGGTAAGGAATTTAGTGGCTCTGGCTCTTCCTTCACTCTGCAGGTCTCACCAGCAAGACACTTTCTGCAGCTCCTGGGGCACATGGCTGCATCCACAGCTGTTGTGCAGGGAGCCAGATTTCAGATGAGAGACATTCAGTTTCACTTGAGAACCTTTTGGTCTCAGAGAAGAGACCCTTTCCAAGTTGGTCCCAGTGACTCAACCTTGATCCTAGCTTCCAGTGGTGGCAGGATCAGAGCATCTTAAGAGCGGGGTCCCTTCATTTCCTTCTCACAACTCTGACTCTCACTACAGATGCTTCCTTCTGGGTTGGGAGCCCACATGGGCGACCTTTCCACTCAGGGAGTTTGGTCCCTCCAAGTATCTCTGCTCCACATCAATTTGCTGGAACTCAGAGCTGTCTTCTTAGCTCTTCAAGCTTTTTCTGCATCTGTCCACGACAAGGTGCTACAAGTCAGAACAGACAACACCACAACAATGTGGTACATCAACAAACGGGGGCACTCTGTCTTCGGCCTTGTGCACCGAGGCAATGAAGTTGTGGTCTCTGGCCTATTCCCTGAACACTTCCTCATAGCAGTTCATCTTCCAGGAAGGACAATGTCCAGCGGATGCCCTCAGTAGGATTTCCCAGGCCATCACGAATGGTCCCTGGATCCTCAAGTGCTGGGGATAGTTTTGCCAGGTGGGCATCCCTCAGATAGATCTTTTGCAGCCCCAGACAATCACAAACTTCCTCTGTTCTGTTGCAGGCCTCCAGTGCTGGGCTCAGTTCCCTGGATGCCCTTCTTCTGGATTGGGTGGGGAAGTTCTCTATGCTCCCTTTCCTCTCTCTCCTATTCAAAGTACTAGTCAAAATCAGATCTCAGCCTTGCAGGGTGATTCTGATTGCCCCGGATTGGCCAGGCAGCCCTGGTACCCACTCCTTCTGTCTCTGACAGTCCATCTTCCCTGTGCCTCCCAGGAATCACAATCTGTTGACTTGTGCCCAGGGAAGGGTTTGGTATCCGGACCTCAATCCCCCAACCTCAAGGCCTGGCTCTTGAGGAGTTCGAGTTTGCTGATTTACACCTCTCTCAGGGTGTTCTTGAGATCCCAAAGGCTTCCAGAAAGCCTTCCACTAGGCTACTTTATAGTTCTAAATGGAAAAGGTTTTCCATTTGTGTGCTGGGAAAAATATTTCCAGAATCTGCTGAATTGCCCATTTTGTTAGATTACATGGTACATCTTAATTCCTTGGGTCTCAGACCAGCTACCCTGAGAGTTCATTTGGCAGCTGTGTCTGCTTTTGTGTCAGCAGGAAAGTCATCCCCTCTTTCCTCTCTTCCTGGGTTTTCCAAGTTTTTTAAGGGATTACTCCATACTAATCCTCCCTTTCGGGAACCGGCCCCTGCTTGGGACCTTAATGTTTGCATTGCCCTGTTAATGCAACCCCCTTTTGAACCTCTGTCTTCTGCAGAGCTTAAGTACCTAACTTGGAAAACTGTTTTCTAGTGGCTATCACTTCTGCCAGACGATAAGTGAATTGGTAAGCCTTGTCAGTGGAGACTGACTTTATTTCTTTCCACAGGATTAAGGTAGTCCTTAGGACTAATAGGAAGTTTTTGCCTAAGGTGGTTTCAGATTTCCATCTTAATCAATCTATCTCCCTTCCAGTATTTTTCACTGATAACTCCTCTTCGGGTGAGAGAAGGTTGCATAGCCTGGATGTTAAGAGAGCTCTTAGTTATTATATAGAGTGTACCAAAGGTCACAGGTTCGAATCCCTCCAACTTTTCCTTACCTATGGTGAAGTTGGGAAAGGCAACCTGCCACTAAGGGATCAATAGCCAGGTGGATTGTCTCTTGTATCCAATTTTGTTATCAGAAAGTGGGCAGAGGCCCCGCCCCGGGTTTGAGGGCTCATTCTACCAGGGGTACAGCTGCCTCTAGCTGCTGCCAGAGATGTCCTTTATTAGAGATTTGCCAGGCTGCTACTTGGAAAACGACACACCTTTACTAAGCATTACTCCCTGGATGTCCAGGCCAGGAGAGATGCTCATGGCACAGCTGTTCTTCAGAGCCTATTCCCTAAGTAGGTTCTGCCCCTCCTCCATGGAGGTACTGCTGTGTATTCTGCTAATGTCTATAATATAGCAAGACTTCATGTTGTTTGAAGAAAAAATTACTCACCTTAGTAATGTTGTTTCTTCTAATGGAGTCTTGCTATATTATAGACCTCCCCCCCAACCTGCCCCTCTCAGAACCTCTACTTGGTGGGGTGCGGGCAACTTAGTGTGGGCACTACTTATGTCCTGTTAGCATTTTGTCCCCTTTGGGACTTTGGGGGTGTGTATGTGTACGTGTGTGTGTTTTATTATACTTATGTTCCATTTTCATGTTATTAGAATGGTGTTAGTATTTCTGGTCCCCTGACTTGAGTCTTGGGTGTTGGGACCATCAATGGTTGTTATTATTTAGGTAGCCATTTGGCTAGTGTAGGTTACAGCTTCCACACAGACCTTAGTGAGTTTGGCTCAGAAAGATCTGACAGTTCAAGTTTGAAATGACACAGATAGAGCTGCTGTCGTGCCAAAATTCTATTTTGGAATGGTTTTAACCATTTCACTCCGGGGCAGTTGTAGAGCTGGAACAAACTGCTAATGTCTATAATATAGCAAGACTCCATTAGAAGAAACAACATTACTAAGGTGAGTAATTTTTTCTTCTCTGCCATTCTAAGAATGCCTTCTATCATATCCTTGTCCATTCCTTCCCCCTGACATGTTGGTCTGTACACAACCCCTGTGCGGATTGTGGTGCCCTTTCCAGTCTCCAAGGTGACCCACAGTGCCTCCTCTCCTCCCTGTTTACTCTTTTGTTCAGTTGCTTTTATCCCTTCCTTTACATAGAGAGCTACTCCTCCCTTCTCCCCTGCCTGTCTCTCCTGTAGGTTATGTACCCTGGTATGTTAACATCCGAGTCATGGTTCTCTGTGTACCATGTTTCTGTGACTGCTACGATATCCAGGCATCCTCTTCCATTAAGCATCAGCTCAGGGAGCTTGTTGCCCAGACTGCGGGCATTGGTACTCATTACCTCCATTTCCTGATGGCCTTACTCCCTTTGCCCCATCCGTGTCCTTCTTGCCTTTGTCACTTTCTCCATTTACCCTGCCCTCCTCCCTATCGACACCTCTATGTTGGTGTTTGCCGGACTTACTACCGTGATTATTTTGGGGGGGCTAGGTTTTCCTGCTCCTTTCCAGTGCCTCCCCCTTGGATAATTTAAAAGCTTGCCAATGAAGCTTTTAAACCTATCACCTAGGATCCTGGTTCCCCTCCCGGACAACTGCAGCCCATCATGCCAGTATAGGCTTGCATCACTCCAGGTGGACCCCCAGTCCCCAATGAAGCCAAATCCCTGAGCTCTACACCAGTTTTTCAACCACTGATTGAATCCCATGGTGCGGAACACCCTAGCCTCTCCTATGCCATAGATGGGTAGCACCTCCGAGAAGGTTACCATGCATGCTACATGACTAAGGCCCCTTCCCAATTCCACAAACTCTTCCTGCACTTCTCTAATCCCTTTCTTAGCCAGGTCATTTGTCCCTAGGTGGACAGTGACATCCAGCTCCCTCCCATGTGCAGCTGCTCTGGCAATCCTGAGGATTCGCTTCCTGTCCCTGCAAGCCATGGCGCCAGGCAGGCACCTTACCTCCCTCTCCTTCCTGCCCCAGTTCTACCTTCCTAACAATGGAGTCCCCCACCAGGAGTTGTTTCCTTCCCCTGCAGGGTCCCCTGCCACCCTCCTGTGGGTCTCCTTTGTGGAGGTTCCCAGCATCCTCCTTGGTCTCCACTTTGGGTGCCTCCATAGTGGAACCACACTTTGCCAGAATGGCATAGGAATTGTGGAGAGGTACAATGGGAGGGATGCGCCTCTGTTCCACCACCCTGGCCTCCCTGAGCCCACTGTGGTCCAACCGCTCCTCTTTCTTGGCAACCTCTGTGGCAACGGCAGTGGCACTGGTGGTCCCTGGATGGAAGAGGAGGTCCCACAAATCCTGGCCAACTCAGCCTGGAGATGAGCAACCTCCTCCTCAGCCCAGAGAGGTGCCTGCAGATGGGACAACACCACATCCTCCAGAACATCTCCCGAAGACTGCTGCTCCATAGCCACTGCACTGCACCACTCCAATCATGTCTTATTTCTGGCCCCTTAACTGTTTGCAATCCTTACTCTTTCCTCTGTTTTTTCTCTCTCTCCTTACTTTCTGCCTGTGTGCCCTTTAAGCTCCTGATTGTCCTGTTCTGAGACAAGAATATCCTATATTTCGCAGTAGACCACTTACTTGCTCAGAGGCAGACCTCCAGCAGCTAGAGAGGGCCGGAGAGCTACTCTTGCCCTTCTAGGATGGTGGGTCCTTGGTGGTTCTGTGATCACTCACTTCCTGCCCCTAAACAGGAAGTTCCTGTTGTCAGTCAAATTCTGTGCCTATAAAAATAGAACATGCTTTGGGGGAGGGAAGGACGGCAGTATAGTCTCAGCAGAGAAGTTCAGTCACACAGCAGTCCTTTCTCCTGGTGTCTTCTGCCAAGCTATTAGCAGAAACTTTCTAAGGCAGTCTTTAAATGTAGCTTCCTTCTAGCTAAGCCACTCCCCCTACTTACCAGATCTTTCTACAAGTAATTTAAACCTCGCAGCAGTTAAGTCCTTTCAGTCACCTGAGATTTACACCTAGATAACTCTTCAGACACTCATTCAGTTCAGTTAACCCAAACACACACTTTTTTTTTGTATGTTAGTTTTTTTACCCTAAATTAAAGGTCAAATACTAAAGTTCTTCTACTTTAGTCCCAGCAGAGAAGTTCAGTCACACAGCAGTCCTTTCTCCTGGTGTCTTCTGCCAAGCTATTAGCAGAAACTTTCTAAGGCAGTCTTTAAATGTAGCTTCCTTCTAGCTAGCACTCCTCTTACTTACCAGATCTTTCTACAAGTAATTTAAACCTCACAGCAGTTAAGTCCTTTCAGTCACCTGAGATTTACACCTAGATAACTCTTCAGACACCCATTCAGTTCAGTTAACCCAAACACACACTTTTTTTTTTGTATGTTAGTTTTTTTACCCTAAATTAAAAGTCAAATACAAAAGTTCTTCTACTTTAGTCCCAGCAGAGAAGTTCAGTCACACAGCAGTCCTTTCTCCTGGTGTCTTCTGCCAAGCTATAGTAGAGCAATAAGGCATGGGGAAGCCCAAAACGTCCTCTATATCCAGTTCTACTCCATGCCACAGTGTAAAATGATCATCTCTTCATTACTTAATGTTGTCAAGAAGGAGGCCCATTCCCTATAAAATGCATCCTGCCTATCCCTATGTGCCAGTGACAGCTTTTCTAAAGCCAGATTCTGTAGCACCAGTTGGCGCCATTGCAAGGTGGTAGGGACTACGTGACTAACCCAGGTGTTCTGGATACAATGTCTGACCATCATCAACATTATTCTAATCCACCGTGGCAGTGGTTCCCAATCTTCTGCCTCTCCTAGGGACATACCAAATAATCCCAGTATAGGATCCACTTGACTGGAGAACCCTGCCACCTGTGTTATTTCTTTACAGATTCTATTCCAAAAGGCACTCAAAACCCTGCAATACCAGAAGGAATGAATATTACTTACTAGGTATTACTTACTTGGTATGAAAGAACAGAAGAAGGCCAGAGCCCATCGATACTGTTCCCCACACTTTGTGGGACATTATTTATCTATTATCTCTCAATCAAACATCTAATTTGTTTTTAAAGACTGTGGCAGTAGTTGCCTGTACCAATTCTTTTGGCAAGGTGTTCCATACAATGGATGCTCTTATTGGAAAAAAGTTTCCCCTTTTGCTGGTTTTATAAGTTTTTACTTCAAGCTGTTTATTATGCAGTCTCAGAACATCTCCCCTTTTGGAGAGTGTTAGACCACATTTTTCCATTAGATCTGGTGAATTTATTAAATTAAAAACCATAAGCATATCACCTCTTAATCTTCTAGTTTGAAGAGAGAAGAGACCAGTAGCTTTTAATCTGTTCTTTTTTTTTTATATATTCAAGTTTCTTGCATATTTGGCACTTATACATGTCCATTACAACTCATTTCTCTACGTTACACGGTGCAAGAGGATAGTACATAGTACATGGTCAAGATTTCTCATTCACATCCCCCCCCCCTTTTATTTTATCCGCGCTGCTTACAATTCAATCACATTTCCATTTATACAGTTTGACATAATTCATCGCCTCAACTGAGGCTTGACCAGATCAAACATGGCTTTTTATTCAACTATTTCCTCCACCTCCCTTTTTCTCTTTTCCCCTTTTCCTCACTCTAGTCCTTTTCTTTATTCTCCATTTCCATAAACCATGGGGTCCATCTTTCCACCAAGCCTGCCTCATATTTATTCTATATGTCACCTCTTCCATGTCCTTGATTTCGTCTACTATTGATTCCCAATCTTGGTTCGCTGGAGGGGTAGCGGTGAACCACTTTCTGGTCACGCCTTTATGGGCTGCCCCCAGCAATATATTCCATAAATAGATTTGACTTGCTCCTCTTATTTCTTCCGGTAATACCCCTAAGATCAGGTTTTTTGGGCCTAAATATGATTGTATATGAAGAATCTTTCTTATCCTCATTTCTACCTCCTTCCAATATTGTGTAAGGACCCGACATGACCAGAACATATGGAGATAGTTTGCTTTATCAACACCACAGCCCCTCCAGCAAGACCCTGTGCAAGTTTGTCCCATTTGCTTTGTGTTTCTGGAGTATAAAATACCTTACTCGGACTCATGGCCCATTCTCTCCAGTAGGGAGAGGACGTGGTGCGGAGGGCCCCTGTCAGCGCTGTTGTCCATGCCCTTTCCTCCAATTGTTCCCCCATCTCTTTCTCCCATCTGTTCTTAATGTGTGTAGTTTGATCTTCACCTCGATCCCTCAGAGCTCCATATATGGCCGAAATAAGGCCCTTTACTCTTGTAAGATTCAGTATGTCTACTATGGTGTCCCTTAACTTCGTTGTTTGGACTAAGTTTGTATAGTTCTTTTGTAAGGTGTGTATATACGATCTTATTTGGAGATACCTGAAGTAGTCTGATTTTCTTAGTGTAAATTCCTCTTTAATCTGTGCAAATTCAATAACCATATCTCCCTTAAGAAACTGACTTAGAGAGCACAGTCCGAATTTTCCCCAATTCCTAAAGGTGAGGTCCTGTCTAGCTGGGAGGAAGTCCGATCCCAGGCGAACCACCTCAGCGGTTGGGTCTCCCTCAAGCTTATGTTTATTCCAAAGCCTCTGAGGGAGCACAATGTATTTCTAACTGCTGTTAATGCAGTATCTTCTCTCTCTTTGTAATTTAGTTCCCATTACTCTAGCTTCCAAAGGTACACCATCTGTTAAAGCTATCTCTATTGTTTTACATCTCGCCTTACATGAGCTAACTGACCAGAGCAGGGCCCACTTCAATTGTGCTGCCAAAAATAGTCCTCCAGGTTAGGCACATTCACCTCCTTATTTTTTTATTTGACCGAATGACTCCCTTTTAACCTAGGTCGCTTTTGTTCCAAATAAACCTTGTTAGCATCCTATGCCAGATCTGGAATTGGTTCTATGTATTTTAATGGGGAGACATTGAAACATGTAGAGGTATCTTGGGAGTATATTCATAGATACTGACTGTATCCTTGGTATAATGGTAGGTTAAGTGATTCCCACCTTTTGATGTCCTGTTTAATCTGACCCGTTGTCTGTTCTAGGTTATTTGCATACAACAGCCTTAAATTTTTGGGAATTTGTATGCCCAGGTATTTAATCTTTTCCTTGTTCCATTGTGTCTTCTAGGGATTGGAGCACCTCCTCTGTGGGGTAATAAATTTTAACACCTCTGTCTTGTTCTTATTAAGTGTATACCCTGAGTACTGATGAAATTTATCTATGAGTTCCCAAATTTTTGGGATAGAGTCATGGGGATTAGATATGTACAGGAGCACGTCGTCTGTGTATAGAGATATTTTATGTTCTTCCCCTTCTATGTCTATCCCTGTAATCTCCTTCGATTCCCTTATTGCTTGGGCTAGTGGCTCTATATAAAGATCAAATAGGAGGGGGGATAGGGGGCAGCCCTGCCTCGTACCACGCCCCAACGCGAATCTCTGTGAAATCCCTCCATTAACTTTGGACGAGGGCCTGTGGAGAAGCGATAGAGTTTTGATTGCTTTCTATAAATACCGTGGAATCCCATTCTCTCAGAGCCAGGAAAAGGAAATTCCAATCCACCTTATCAAACGCCTCTCCGCATCGAGACCCATGAGGCAGGCTGGTATTTTCCTTTGTTTATTATGTCAATAATGTTTATGGTTCCCTCACTCCCTCAGGGGCCTGCCTACCCTCCACAAAGCCCGTTTGGTCCAGATGAATAATATCTTGTAGAAAGGATTGTAGACGCGATGCTATGATCGCTGTGAAAATTTTATAATCTACATTAAGTAAGGATATCGGTCTGTACGACCCACATTCCCTCGGATCCTTCCCCTCCTTCGGTATTACCGATATGGAGGTGTAATTCCAGGAGGGCGGGACATTAGCCCCTTCCAGCCATATTTGATTATACACTGTATGTAGTAAGGAGCTCAAATCCGCCCGAAACATTTTGTAGAATTCCCCTCCAAAGCCACCCGGACATTTTTTTACTTTTAACCTTCCTATGGTGTCCGTTATTTCCCTTTGTGTGATTGGTTGTTCCAATAATTTCCTATGTGCCTCGGTGAGCTCAGGTAGGTGCAGGTTCTCTAAGAACCGCACTGCCTCCTCGGGTCTTGTGTCTTGCTGGGGATGATAGAGGTTCTTATAGTATGCGACAAAGCTCTCTGTTATTTGTTCCCACCTATGCCTAATTACCCCCATACCCGGTTGTCTTATTCCAGTAATATTTGCCCTAGCCGATTGTTGTCTCAGGCGATAAGCCAGTAGGCGAAAGTGGCTCTTGGCCCCTCATAATAGGTTTGTTTTATGCAATTAAAGCCCTTTCCGTTCTAGGAGTTGCAGCCGATGTAGTCTTTGTGTAAGAACCCTATCTCTCCCTCTCTCCACCTGAATTTACCTTTTGCCGCCTCCAATTCTTGGAGTTCTTTTGATTTGCATATCTTTGCTTTTCCCTTTCCTCTTTTTATAGGTAGCTATTGAAATTAGTTTTCCTCGCATCATTGTCTTTATCGTATCCCATAGGATTTGAGGAGCAATCTCTGGGATTCAATTAACTGAATAGTACCTTATTATTTCTTTTTACTTCTTCTAATCTTTTTCGTCCCTGAGTAAGCTTATGTTTAACCTCCAGTGTGTAGGTTTTTTGGGGAGTTGGAGATCTAGTTTAGCGAACAGTGGTTTGTGGTCTGCTATAGTTTCCGTGCCCACCCATAGAGAGTCGAAAACTGAAATGTCCTTGCCATACGTAAAAAACATATCTATTCTCGAGAAGATGCCATATCTGGGAGAGTAGTATGTGTAATCTCTGGCCTTATGATACTTCTCTCTCCAAACATCCACCATGCCCATGTCTCTCATGAGCCTCTTCAGAGACCTAGAGATCTTTTGATTTGGGGTCGGTATGTTCGAGGTAATATCTAGGGCCCTATCCAGCACCATGCTCCAATCCCCAGCAATTAAGATCCCTTTGCCTTTTCCGCAATTAATTTAAATAAGTCTGCCAAAAAGGAGTCTGTGTCTCGTGGGACATACACATTTAGTAAGGATATTTGAAGTTCCTGAACACGTCCCACTACCAAAATGTATCTAGCTCCCTCATCTCCTATTACTTCCTCTACCTCAAATGGGAGCTTGTTCGATAGTAGAATGGCCATCCTTTTCCTACCCTTGGGCATAGATGCATGGTAGACGCTGGAAGTCTTTGCTCCTAAGTTTGAGAGCTTCCTCAGGAGAAAGATGTGTTTCCTGAATAAAATGTATTTCACATGCCTGTCTCTTTAAAAACTGCTGCAGGCGCTTCCTTTTTATTGGGTTTTTAATCCCATTTACATTCAGTGAAAGTGTTTTGGTCTTTATTTTATCCATGATCGAGTTTTCCAAATTGTTTTAGTGGTCTGAGTTTTAGAGTGATCACAAGAAGCATCCCTCCCCCCCCCACTCCTTCCCCTTCTCATAGGGTCCCCCCTCACCTTGAACTTGTTTCTCTCATTCACACTGTGCCTCAGTTCGATGTATCTTTTGTGCCATGCCTGTAGTCTATAAGTCACAACGGAACTATCACCTCTTCGGTAACCTTTTTAGTAAAACTATAACAGATTTCCCTGTACTTGCCCCTTTAAGTGGTGTTTTTAACCATTTAACCGCATAAACAATTCCAAACACTAAATTTCTAACTACAAAACCTATCAATTCTATCCAAGGTCTAAAAAGCTGACACATTGCATCCCTATGCACAAAAGTTTCTTTACTTTTCACGGCGTTACTTTTTAGAATTCTAACTTCAATCTTTGTAAAATTCGGTTTCCTAGGTCAGTCCACCCTTCCTATGCGGACTGGAGTGTCACCCTTGTGGCACTGTGCCCCGGATAGTGTTCTAGGCTAATTCCTAACAGGACTTTTATTCTGGGGTCTAAGCCCCCTGCCCTGTGTTACACTCAACATCAGCAGGATCAGGCAGCAAATAAGATTTCCTGCTTCCATCTTCACACTACCTTCTTTTATTTTTCCCCCCAGCTTCACTGCCTTCTACCCCCCCTGCCCTTTTCCTTCTTTTTCCATAGTATGGGCAATCCCCGGCCCATTCAAGGAGTCGTAACCCATAGAGACCCCCTCTCTCGGCCAGTCACATGGTTCTCCCGTCTTTGCAACCCTCCCTATTTACATCAGTGGCCAGGAGGTCCCCATGTATTCTTCCATCCCCAAAGTCTCCATCCACTGTGCGTGCTAGGCGTATTCCTTTCATTAATGCTCCTGTTGAGTGCCAGATCCCAACTGATCACATCTCTCCAAATCGAGCCTTCCCTACCCCCCACCTCCCCCTGTCCCCCACCCACATAAAAAAAACAAAACAAAAAAACACCCCTTCCTCCCACCTTTCCAGTATTATCCCCCCATAAACGTTACCCACCCTGCGCCCAGTCCACCCCCATCCCTCTCACTTCCCCGCCCTCAAGACCTTCCAGATCCCTCGCCTCCAGATCTCTTCCGACGAAGTCTCCTCCAGACTCCCCTATTAAAATACTCTGGTATCCTATGTACTCATCCTCAGTCTTCCTTCTCACCCTTCCATCCCTCTAACTTGACAGGCTCTGTTAATTTAGACATTCCTGGTCTTTTCCCATCCCAGGCTTATTTTCCTTTACCCTGCAGATTAACCATTGCCTTCTATAGTCCTTCAGGTGGTGTGTAGCCGCTACCTTACGAAACGTCTCTCTATGAAAGTGTCCACAGTTCGTGTGCAAATGTCCTCTGCTGCATCTTCTTTTGGGATGATAGTGTTTAGCTGTACCTCGAGACATAGGGCCTAATCAGGGCGCTACATCCCTCCTGAGACTCGTGGTCTCAACTCCCCCACTCGTCCAATCCTTTCCGCCACTGACCACGCCGACTCCTTAACTCCTCCTCTAGTCTCTCTCTTTCAAGCCCTGGAACTGAGATACCGGATTCTTCCAAAAAGGGCTTGGTTGCCAGTAGGTTTTCAAAAATCTTTAATTCCGGTGCCCGATTCCACTTTTAGCTTCGCCGGAAATAACATCTGTGCTTTCACATTTCGGGCCCTCAGCTGTTTCACCACCGACCACATGTTCCGCCTTGCTTCTTGTACCCCCATCGAGTAATCATTGTCCAGAATTATTCTATGCTTCCCATATGTCACCTTATTTTTCCCCAGGCTCTTTTTAAAATTTCCTCCTTAGCGGTGTAGTTTGTCATCCGGACGATAAAAGAGCAGGGTCTGGAGTTTGGATTCGCCGGTCTTGGGGCTAGGGAGCGGTGTGCCCTGTCCATAGAGACGTCTACCTCTGGCGGGAGATTTAAAAGCTCAGACAGGAGCTTTTGCATGAAGGTGATCGTGTTTGGCTCCCTTTCTGCTCCTTCTGGGATACCATACACCCTGAGGTTTTGTCGCCTGCTGCGCCCTTCAAGATCGTCTAGTTTTGCTTGCAGTTCCCTTTCTCGAGCCGTCACGTATAGTACCAATCTATCATGTCGGTCTGTCTGTTCCATCATCTTCGTGAGGCCCAGCTCCAGCTTGTCCGCTCTGTGGTCTATCCTGCTGATGTCCGCTTTCATTTCTGTAAGGGTGAGGTCTATCTTTTGTTTTGGCCGTTTGAAGGATCGATGTAACTAATTGGGGGTAATCGACCTCTGTCTGCCGTCTGCCATGTCTCGCCCTCCTCCATAGGCCCCGCAGTCTTCCGTGCCGTTCGCCTTGTAGCAGCATTTGCAGCTCTTTGCCGTGTTGTTGTTTTTGCTGTCCCACTCTTGATCTGGTGCTTTTGCTGGGGATTGCATGGTTTGGTACCGGGGATGCCGTTCGATTTGATCTGCAGCTGAGGGGATCCCAGAAATTAAGCTGCCATTCCTCTTGCTGACGTCACCGGAACCCCTTTTAATCTGTTCTGATAATCCAAGTTGGTTAATCTTAGAATAATTCTAGTTACTCTCCTTTGAACCTGTTCAAGAATTGCTATGTCTTTTTTTTGGTTTAGATTCCAGAAAGGGGAGCCATAGTCTAGATGTGGTCTAATGTATGTCCTATACAATAAAATAAAGCATTGTTCAGTGCGATTAACAAAAGTGTGTTTTATTTGCCTCAAAAGTCTGTTGGTCATGCAAGCAGTTCTAACACAGTGATCATTTGATGTAAGTTTATTAACATTTATGCAACAGGTGTCTGACTAAATCTGCACTGATAAATCCATTTATCTGTGCTACTATGTGGATACATTTATTTATCCACACAGTAACTACATCAGTAGCTCATTTATCTACACAGTTCTCTTCAGAATTCATTTAGAATGTTCGGCCTCAGAAGCAGTACTAACCATATTTAAATGTGAATAACTTAAAAACGAAAAACGATAACATGGTACTGTGAGCACGAAAATTGTTCAGCACAAAATTATCTACAAAACGAATAATGTTTCATTTATATAAACCCTGTATATTGTATATGATTAGCAAGAAAACAGAAGAAAATGTAATTTTTTGTTCACTTTTTTGACAAACAAATGTGAATAACTTTAAAACAAAAAAAGATGGCATGGTACTGTGAGCACAAAATGTTCAGCTCAAAAATATCTACAAAATGAGTGGTGTTTCATTTATAGATACCATTTTGTTTTTTATAATTGGCAAAACAGCATAAAATTCAATTTTATTTTCCTTTTTGACAAATTATTTACACCTACAAAATCAAAATGTTCACACAACATCTAAACCTGTTGCATAAATGGAATAGTAGGATCAGTGTGTGATAATATATTATTTTGTACAGTTTCCAGTGACTCAGAACTCCTCACCATGCCTTCGGCACTCGTGAGGTTACTTGAGGTCACTGGAAACTGTACAAGATAAATGCATTATCACACACTGAACCACTGCATATCCCTTATATATCCCTAAATCTTTTTCACAATTTGATGAGTGAAGTGGTAGTCCGTTTATATGATATATCGTTTTTGGATTATTTACACCGAAATGCACTACTAAACGTTTGTCTTGATTAAACTGCATATGATTTTCATTTGCCCAAAGTGTTAATTTTTCCAAATCCTTTTTTAATGCAGAAGTATTTTCTTGATTATTAACCTTGTCCCCAATTTAGTATCGCCTGCAAATTTAACCATGAAGTTATTTGGCCCTGTTTGTAAATCACTGATAAAGAGGTTAAACAATGTTGGTCCCAAGACCGAACCCTGTGGTACACCACTTGTCACACTACCCAAATCAGACAATATATCATTAATTTGGATTCTGAGAACGATTTGTCAACCAGTTTAAAGTCCAGTTGACAATATCGGGTGACAAACCTAGATTGTGCATTTTAGTAATGAGTTTTTCATGTGAGACTTTATCGAAAGCTCTACTAAAGTCCAAAAGAATTACATCAGTAGGGATACCCACATCTAGTAGAGTACTTACATTATTGTAAAAAGATATCAGATTGGTGGTGCAGTGATACTTGGGAGTAAACCCATGCTGATTTGAATTATAAATTCCTAATTTTTTGCAATCTTGCGCTATTCGAGACTTCATTACTCATTCCATTAATTTACCAGCCACTGAGGTCAGGCTAATTGGACAATAAATTTGCACAGACTCTCTATTGCCTTTTTTAAATATGGGAGTAACTATTGCTGAACGCCAATCATTTGGTACAGTGCTTTCTTGTAAGGATTTATTGAAAATAATTGACAAAGGTATAGAAATATTTATAGAGGTTTCAGTCAGAAACCATGGATGAATACCGTCTGGGCCTGTACTAGTATTTTTTTTTTTTTTTTTAGTTTTTTGATCGCCTGTATGTTGTCAGTTGGATAGAACCTATGATAATCTACGTGGTGAACTTTAAATGTACTAATAGGTGATTTTTGAGAGCAGACAGAACAAATGTACTTATTAAAGAGATTCGAGGTTTCTATATCAGATAGAGAAGAGCCATTGGTTATAATGGGACCAGTGGTCCTTGATACACCTTTTTTACTATTTATATAGGAGAAAAGAGATTTGTGACAGTCTTCTGTGTGAGCTAGTTTAAATTTTAGTTTATTTTTTGCCAATTTAATAGAATTTAAGTTTTTCACAGATAGTCTGTATTTATGTAATAGTTTTAAATGGAACAGAACTATTCTTAAGTTTCCTAAAAAGTTTAATTTTTATTTTAATCTGATTTTCAATTGTCTTATTGAACCAAGGGGGAATTTTTCCTTTATTATTAAATTTCCTCTTAGATGGAATAAAGGTATTTTCCAAATAATGTACAATGTTTTTAAAAAAGTCCCAAGCTTGTTGTGTTGTACAATTAAGAAGATTAGATTCCCAGTTTGTTTTGTAAGTATTCATTGATTTTAGAAAAATTTGCTTTGTTATAATGTTTTGTACAGTATAACTTCCTTTGTATAGTTTTAAACTGTTGAATTTCAAAAAGAATAGATGAACGATCACTGGTCCCAAGTGGATCCCAAATTTGTAAATTGCTAATTTGTTGCTCTATGTTAGTAAATAATAGATCCAAAATATTAGGACCTCGAGTGGGTTCAGTAACAAGTTGTAATCCAGTACTAACTACCACGTCTATTAGTCCTTTCTCAGCATTGGACTGTCCTGAGAATGAGTCCCAGTTAATATGAGGGAGGTTAAAGTCGACAAATATTACAGTATCTTGTGATTCTGAAAAATGTGTAATTTCTTTAAACTTATCAGTTGTGTAATCTGAATTTGCAGATGGAGGTTGATAGATGTACCAATAGTTATATAGGACTGCTCCCTCAATAAGATTTTAACCCATATACTTCCCAGATATATGTCCCTCTATCCTCTCCACACCTGCCACATAAAGGGGAAACAGAAGGACATGCCCTATGCATCACCGTCGGTGGGTAATATGCTCTGTGCAGGAACTTATAATAGGCCTCCTTAAACTTGTTACAAATTGAAATACCCATGTGACCTACCAACATTTGACGGCAACTATCCTCTGGAATTTGGGTGCCCAGGTCCTTTTCCCCACTGCTGTTTAACTCTCTGCGTATAATCTGGAAAGATTTCTCTCCCCGCCTTTACTACCTTATCAGTGAACCCCCTTTGGGTCAGTTTGTGTCCTCTGTATCATCTCCACTGGGCCCCACCCATGTGATTCCCCCCCCCCCCAACCTTTGATAGGAATGCCTGAAGTTGCAAATAACGTAAAGTTTGCCATCCTTGTAGGCCCAACATCTTCCAGTGTGCACAACTTGTCTTTACTAACCAGATTACCCACACATTTAACTCCACTGCTTTCCCAATCCTTGAACCCTCTATCCTCTAATTCCGGTTTTAAAAAAAAAAAGGATTTCTCTCTATCGGTAATAATAACGTTTCCCCTTTATTAATCCCTCTGGACTTCCTAAGGAGGTTCATGCCTCCAATACTGATTTAACTAATGGGTTACAACCCCCTCGAGCAGTATAGACTTGTGCGCCTTTTGTATGTAAGTAGGCAGATAAACGTCCCGGGCATCCCCATTGCTCCAACATGACCCAACCTGCCACCACCGAGCGGTATACCCAGTCAGCAATATAATGCTGTTGGATGGCTAAATAATAGTTTAAGTTGGGAAAATTTAAACCTCCCCTAGTTGTCTCTGTCGTAAGTCTCTATAACAGGATTCTCGGATTTTGCCCCTGCCATATGAATTGAGTAGCTAATTTCTCTATCTTAGCAATGTCTCCTCTAACAAGGTGCATAGGGATCATTTGCATAGGGTACAGAATCCTTGGTAGGACATTCGTCTTCAACAGATTAATTTGACCCAGTCAGGCTATGGGCAACTGCATCCATCTCCTCAAATCCGCTTCTGTCACCTTAATAAGTGGTGTATAATTCAATCCGTATAAGGACCCAAGTGTCCTACCTACTTTAATGCCCAGATAGGTAATACATAACTCCTGGCCCCATATTCCCCATTGCATATCCATATCCTCCGACTTGGGGAACCAAAACATTTCGGATTTATTTAAATTAATTTTATACCCAGAGAATGCGGCAAATTTCTCTATTTATTCCAATAATAGTGGCATAGACCTCTGAGGGTCTCATGAATAAAAGCATATCATCTGCATATAGGTGACCTTATGCATGACCTTCCTCCCTGTAATACCCTGGATCCCCTGACACTGCCTTATTGCTGCAGCTAAGGGCTCCAATGCTAGAGTAAACAGCAGCGGTGACAGTGGGCACCCCTGCTGCGTAGCCCTCTCTAAATCAAGTGGTGCAGTGGGTGTCCCATTAACCAAGACTTGTGCTCTAGGGGCTTGGTACATAACTTTAATCCACCCAACGTATAACCCACCCAGACCAAACTGGGTCAGCACCTCAAAAAGGTACTCCCACTCCACCCTATCAAAAGCTTTTTGTGCATCCATAGATATGACATATGTTTTCTCTATCTCTTGCCCTGCCCTCCAAACCACGTTAAGCAATCTACGCATATTGTGATAGGATAGCCTCCCCTTTATAAACCTGGTCTGGTCTGGGTGTATCAATACAGGCAGATAGTCCTTGGGCCTCATCGCCAAGATCTTGGCCAGGATTTTGAGATCGCAATTTAGTAGCGAGATCGGTCTGTATGAGACACATTCTGATGGCTTCTTAACCGGCTTAGGTATCAGGCATATCATGGCATCATGCCAAGTGTCTGGTATCTGCAGATGTTCTTCCCCAATCCTCTTGGAATACCTCACATAACGTGTCCGCTAACTGACCCCCCAGTGCACTGTAAAATTCCAATGGGAATCCGTCTGGTCCGCCCGCCTTACCTTTTTGCAGTTTGCCAGTAACTTTTATGACTTCTTCCTTTGTTACTGGTTGGTTTAAATGGACTCTCTGGCTCACTGTTAGCCTGGGTAGCCCTATCTTGTCTAAAAATTCCTGCATCCGCTGCCCCCTGCCCTTACATTCTGCTTTATACAGTTGGGCACAGAAAGTCTGAAAGCAGTCCCGCACTTCCCCTGCCTCCCTATGCACCTTACCCTCTCTGTCCTTGATCCCTACTATCCTAGTGGGGCATTTACCCCTCCTCATGAGTCTAACCATAAGTGAGCCCGGCCTATTAGACCACTCAAACATCTGGCGTTTAACATAGAACCATGATTTCCTGGCTTCTCCCCGCACCAGGGAATTCAGTGCTTCCCTTGTAGATGTTAGCAGTCGACCTACCACGTCTCCCTCTTCCTGAGCCGCCCGTCTTTCCAAATCTTTAAGCTGCCTCTCTAATTTCTGTCTCTTTTCTTGTTTCTCTTTTTTAACTGTGGCCATATAAGCTATTCAGACAACATGAAGTCTTGCTGTATTCTGACTATTGCAGTGATATCCAACCTTTGAACTGCCCCAGAGAGGAAAGAGTTAACTTTCCACGCAAGGCATGGAACGCTGAGCTCGAGCTCGGTTGAGACTCTGTCTGTTGTTTGAACCCAAACTGATAGATTCTTTATCTACTCATTGAACAGTCGCCTCGAGATTACCTTCGCCGGTTCGACGAATGGTTAAAGTGTCAAGGTTTCTCGGTTTCAACCGAAGTTTCTTCCATGTAAACTATCAGTTCAGTCTCTGTCTGTGGTACCGTGAGTACTAGATAGGTTTATTATTGTTAGTTTCTGTGAGGAACTTGAAAACATTGGATCGGTTCGGTTTGAACCGATCAGGTTTGTAAAAAAAGTTTGTTCTGCTTTTTAGAGTGTGGTAACCGGTCCTTATTGGTTCTAAAAAAACCGATTTCATTATGTTTTTTTCCACAACCTGTAACACGGTCAGGAACCGATATGGGTGTCTTACCTCGCGGATTGCCGAAAAAAGGGTAAGTTTGGTTAGACTGGCATGTCTGAGAAACCCAAGAAAAAAACGGGCTCACTGGTTTTAACACTGTAATGTGTGTGTGGGAAGCTTTGATAAGGCTGACCCCCACACCACCTGTGTTTATTGTCTGGGGTTTGACCACCTCGATTCAGACTGCTAGATTTGCAAAAGTTTCCCTATAGCTACTCTGGAAAAGAGAGTAGGTAGGCTGAGGGAAAGGGAGGCCAAAAAGTCCACTGACCCAGATGGTCAGCCCGGTTCGGTTCCAGCCGAACCAGAAGGAGTGCCCTCTGACCAGGGTGAAACTTCTTCGGGCCAAAGGAGAACTGACTCTGAGGAGTCGGTTCTGGTTAAAAGAAAAAGAAGGGATAAGTCTGCCGGTTCGGATCCACAAGTTCTTTCTCCGACCGCTGATGAAATAGCCAAAGCGATAAGGATTGTGCAGTCGCTAACTATGGAATCCGGATCGAACCGCACCATCGTTAGAGCTCCGGTTGGTCGGTTCACCCGTTCGGATTATAATTTAGAGGATTTTATGAACTGGAGGAGGAGGAGGAGAGTATGAGGATAGTGATGGTGATTATGAAAGTCTGGATGTGCCCATTGACCCGGACATCTCCTCAGACAGACCTTCAGGTGTTTCTCCTCCTAGGCTTTCTGAGTCCCCTTCCCACTTTTTGTTTTACAAAAAAGTGGCTGAAACTCTCCAGCTTCCTATGGAGGAAGGAGTAGAGGATCAGGAGGAGCCTGATTATGTTGAGATGATGGACATCCCAGAGTCCAGGAGACTGTCTGTTCCCCTCCATAAGTCTTTTGTGAAACAGACATTTAAAATTTTAAAGACTCCTAACTCTATACCTCCTGTGGACAGAAGAATGGACAAGAGGTATACTCTTTCAGGCTTAGATAAGGAGTTCCTTTCCCAGCAATGCAGCCATGTTGAGGTAGTGCAGGCTGCTGCCTGTGATAAGGCAAATATACCCTTGGCTTCACACACCCCAGATAAGAACTCCAGGAGGATTGATGCCATGGCAAAGAAACAGTACATGGCAGCATCTTTGGGACTCAGGCAGGCTAATTATATGGCCTACACAGCTAGATACCAGAAGTCTAGATGGGACACTGTGATGGCCCTAGCTAAACAGGTCCCTGGCCAGCTTGCCAAGGAGCTGGAGCAGGTGGCTGCAGATGGTATTGAGGCATCCAAGGTGCAATTTTATGCTGCAGTGGACTCCAGTGATGTTTCATCTAGAGTCATGGCTACATCTGTGGCCCTTCGGAGGATGGCTTGGCTCAGATGTACTAGACTGTCGCAGGATACCCAGACTAAGGCCATGGATTTTCCTGTTATAGGTAATTCTCTGTTTGGGGAGCAAACAGAGAACTACATGAAGAAAATGGATGAGTACAGGACCACCTGTAGGAGTGCTCAGGCCAAAGAAAGGCAAGCCACTCCCCAGATGCAGCATTCCAGGGGCAGGGGCAGTCCTTTTCATAGGCCTTTCTACCAAGCCCAGGCCTCCTCTTCTGCCTTTGCCCAGAGGGGGTTCTTCAGAGGGAGAGGCAGACAGGGTAAAAGCAGGCCTGCTACCACCCCTCAGCCTAAAGCCCCTGCCAAACAGGCACCCTGATGGGTTTGCCTGGGCCGATTCTCCACTACGTGTAAGGGGCAGGCTGGCTTACTTTGTCCAGGACTGGATGTCTTTAACATCAGACAGATGGGTCCTGGAAGTACTAAGCCAGGGACTGGTTCTCAGCTTCATACAGTTTCCCAAGATGAGGACCAGATCCTTTCCACCTGCAAATCTTTGAGAGGCCTTGCCCTAGAGGCAGAGGTCTCTTCCCTCTTGGCTCTCAGAGCCATAGAAAGGGTTCCACCCCTACACAAGGGGAAAAGGATTGTACTCCAGGTGCTTCCTAACCCCCAAAAAGACAGGAGGCCCATCCTGGATCTCAGATATTTAAACAAGCACCTTTTAAAGCCAAAGTTCAAAATGGTGACTCTGGGAATAATTCTACCCTCTCTAAGGCCAGGGGACTGGCTAGTCTCCCTGGACCTCAAAGATGCCAATTTCCATATTCTTATCAGATGCTCCCACAGAAAGTACCTCAGGTTCGAGTTGCCCTCAGGCCACTATCAATTCAGAGCAATGCCCTTTGGCCTAACATCAGCTCCAAGGGTGTTCACAAAATGGCTGGTAGTAGTGGTTGCTTTCCTAAGGAGAAAAAAAAGATCTCCATCTTTCCATACCTGGATGACTGGCTCATAGTGGGTCAGTCTCCAGACCAAGTCAGGTCACACCCGCTGATAACTCAGCAACTGCTCACTTCTCTAGGATTCCTCCTGAATCTTTCAAAGTCAGTTCTAGAGCCAGTGCAACTCCTTACCTTCATAGGGGCGGAGCTGGATACAATAAGGGCAAGAGCCTTCCTTCCCCCTGGACAGGGCAAGGACCCTTGTGACACTGGCCTCTTCTTTCAACCTTTAGGTGTCTCGACTAGCAAGGCACTTTCTGCAGCTTCTGGGCAACATGGCAGCCTCTACAGCAGTGGTCCAAGGAGCAAGATTTCAGATGAGGGACATTCAGTTCTACTTAAGAGCCTTCTGGTCTCAGAGAAAGGATTCTCTGACCAAGCTAATCCCAGTGACTCGAACCCTGAGCCAGGCTTTGCAGTGGTGGCAGGATCAGGACAACCTAAGACAAGGAGTTCCCTTTGTCACTCAATCTCATTCTCTAATCCTTACCACAAATGCCTCCCTCTTGGGCTGGGGAGCCCACTTGGGGGATCTGACCACCCAAGGGTTGTGGTCACCTCAAGAATCTCTGCTTCATATTAGTCTCTTAGAACTCAGAGCAGTGTTTCTAGCACTTCAAGTTTTTTCCAAGTCTGTTCAGAACAAAGTAGTTCAGATCAGGACAGACAGTACCACCACAGTGTGGTACATCAACAAGCAAGGGGGCACTCGGTCTACGGCCTTGTGCACGGAAGCAATGCAGTTGTGGTCTCTGGCCTATTCCCTGAACACCTCTCTGATAGCAGTGCACCTCCCAGGGAAGGACAATGTCCTGGCAGATGCTCTCAGCAGGATATCTCAGGGCCATCACGAATGGTCCCTAGATCCCCTAGTTCTGAAGGTGATCTTCTCCAAATGGGGCACTCCACAGATAGATCTTTTTGCAGCCCCAGACAATCACCAACTTCCTCTTTTTTGCTGCAGACCCCTAGTGTTGGGCTCAGTCCACCTGGATGCTCTAGTTCTCAATTGGGAAGAGAAATTCCTACATGCTTCCCCCCCTTCCCTCTCCTGTTCAAGGTACTAGTCAAAATCAGGTCTCAACCCTGCAAAGTGATTCTGATTGCTCCAGACTGGGCCAGACAGCCCTGGTACCCTCTCTTGCTGTCCTTAGCAGTCCACCTTCCCCTGTCTCTTCCCAGGAATTACAACCTGTTGACATGTTCTCAGGGGAGGGTTTGGTATCCGAATCTCAAATCTCAAGGCCTGGCTCTTGAAGAGTTAGAGTTTGCTGATTTGCACCTCTCTCAAGGTGTTCTGGATATTCTAAAGGCATCTTGAAAGCCTTCCACCAGAAAGACATTCAACTCCAAATGGAAAAGGTTTACTATTTGGTGCTCTGGGAAGCATATTTCTCCAGAGTCTGCTGGGTTCCCTATAGTCCTGGACTATATGGTTCCTCTCAATAGCTTGGGACTCAGACCAGCTACACTTAGAGTGCATCTGGCAGGTGTGTCTGCCTTCTTGTCAGTAGGTAAGTCCTCTTCCCTTTCAGCTCATCCTGTGTTTTGTAAATTCTTCAAAGGATTGCTGCATACCAATCCTCCCTTCAGGGACCCTGCCGCTGCTTGGGACCTTAATGTTTGCATTGCTCAGCTTATGCAACCCCCTTTTGAGCCTTTATCTTCAGCAGAGCTTAAGTACTTGACTTGGAAAACTGTGTTTTTGGTAGCCATTACTTCTGCCAGACGCATAAGTGAGTTACAGGCCCTGTCAGTGGAGCCTGATTTTATCTCCTTCCATAGAGATAAGGTGGTCCTCAGGACTAATAGGAAGTTTTTGCCTAAGGTGGTTTCAGATTTCCACCTTAATCAGTCTGTCTCTTCCTGTTTTCTTCACTGACCATTCCTCCTCTTGGGAGAGGAGGTTACACAGCCTGGATGTGAAAAGGGCCCTTAGCTACTACATAGAGCGCACCAAGGGTCACAGGTTTGACTCCCTCCAATTGTTCCTCACTTATGGTGAGGTTGGTAAGGGAAAACCTGCCACTAAGAGATCTGTTGCCAGGTGGATTGTCTCTTGGATACAATTCTGCTATGAAAAATTAGGCAGAATCCCATCCTCAGGCCTGAGGGCTCACTCTACTAGAGGTACAGCTGCTTCCCTGGCTGCTTCCAGGGATATTTCTATCTTAGAGATTTGTCAAGCAGCCACCTGGAAAACAATACATACTTTCACCAAGCATTACTCTCTGGATATCCAGGCTAGGAGTGATGCTCGGTTTGGCACAGCAGTGCTTCAGAGCCTGTTCCCAAAGTAGGTTCTGTCCCTCCTCCATGGAGGTATTGCTTGGTAGTCTGCAATAGTCAGATTACAGCAAGACTTCATGTTGTTTGAAGAAAAAATTACTCACCTTAGTAATGTTGTTTCTTCTAATGGAGTCTTGCTGTATTCTGACCCCCCGCCTCCCCTCTCAGAACCTGGGTTTTGGGATGTGGGTGGGCAGGAACAGTGTTGGCACGCTAGAGGTGCCCCCTTTTTCTCACCCTCTTATTTTTGGGTGTGTGTTGTGTTTTGTTTTTTGGGTTTCCTGACTTGAGTCTTTGCCTTGGAACCAAAAAAACCTTTTATAAAATTTAAGTTGCCAGTTGGCTAATGTGAGTTTACAGTTTCCACACAGGACGCCCAGTGAGTATAGCTCGTAAAGATCTGGCGGTTTGGGTTCAAACAACAACAGACAGAGTCTCAACCAAGCTCGAGCTCAGTGTTCCATGCCTTGCATGGAAAGTTAACTCTTTCCTCTCCGGGGCAGTTCAAAGGTTGGTTATCACTACAATAGTCAGAATACAGCAAGACTCCATTAGAAGAAACAACATTACTCAGGTGAGTAATTTTTTCTTATTGAACCTCGCAGGTAGGCCTTCCCAGCATCCCAAAAAACAGACATGGGCACCTCTGACCCCTGATTAGTTTCTTTATAGAATTACCACTGCTGCGACAGGTATTCCCTAAATTCCTTATTAGGAAGCATATATGTAGGGAATTTCCATTGCAGGGGTGCATCTCTTATGCTTCGCATCCTAATCTTCTCTATCACTATAGCGTGATCAGAGATGTGAATCGGACCATGTGAAACATCTATTAGCCTGTCGTTCCATTCTCGCGGGACCAGGATATAATCGATTCTTGTCCATGTCCTGTGAGGATTCGAAAAAAATGTATATTCCCTGACCCCTGGGTTTACCGACAGTAACTGTCTACTAGTTCAAGGTCTAATTCACCCAGCCAACATTGATTTACTGCTCTGACCCCCACCAAAAGTGATCCATGATCGGGTCCAACACACTGTTTAGGTCTCCCCTAGTACAGGTGGGAACTGTTCCCTGACTAACATATCCAAGAGTTCAGGGAAGAATATCGGTTCATATGTAACAGGTGCATAGACATTACCAAACGTGACTTGTTCCCCATACAGCTGCCCCACCACAAAATCATATCTGCCTTCTCTGTGGTCTTTCACAACTTTTTTAACTTCAAATGGTAAACTCTTAGGCGCAAGATAATCCTCCATAACACTTTCCCAAACAGATTGGCGCTGCTGCAATATTTCGAGGTCAGTCTTTTCCACTCTAAGTTTAATCGGCTGTTAGCACGGAGCAGCTTAGTGGCACGTCTGTCTTGCTAGCTGCTCATCAGCGCCCCCCAGAACTGCTGTTTAACCAGATAACAGACAGCCTTGCAGGGAACATTGGCCTGAAACAAGAGCTCCCTCCTCAGCCCAGCATTCAGAACAGAAAAAAACATAATTCTAGGGACATGGATATGTTGTTCATCCACACTGTCTGGCAGGTTCCTTGCCGCTTTAAATCTTCCCGGAAGGTCTTCAAGCTGGCTCTTCCCACCCACCCGGGTAGTAAAACTCTCAGCTCTGCCCCATGATGCCAGATCATCCTTACCGCTTGGAAGCTCAGGTTCCCTCCTTAACGCTCTGCGTGTAGACTGGATCCTAATTCTTTGGTTCACCCGAAACTTATTTTAAAATTTTCAAGACTTTGGTCAACTTTCTCCCTCGTGGCTGCGATGGAGAAATCGACTCCTGGAGTTTGGCGGTGCCCTTGTGGGCAGAAAATGTCCAGGACGGACCCGCACTCCACGTGTGTCTACTGCCTCGGCTTGGACATGACCCGCAGGCCTCGCGAGTTATGCCGCTCGCTGCCAACGCTCCTGAAGACTGGCGCTGCCTCGGTTACAGCTTGGTGCCCCTAGAGGTGCTACCCGCCGTGAAGTCGAAGGAGGCCCATTTGGCGGTTACCGTGGTGGCTGGCTCGGCTGAGCAACTCGAGCAGATGATCACCCTCGAGGAGGAGGCGGCACAGGCCGCATCATCCTCTTCCTCGGTCGCGGCATTTATCCCGCTCTTTCTGGGTACCTCATATTCAGCTTCTTTCAAGGAGCTTTGCCAATCCATTTCCACGAAGGGAGAGGGGCCATCGGGACATTCCTCTGGGTCCAGAAAGAAGGACTCAAAAGGTAAGTCCCATCATTAGCGGTCGTGGGAGCGGGAGAGGTCCCCTTCCCCGGACAGTCGACACTCTACTTCGGTCAAGGTTACGGCTAAGGCCGCTGGCTTCACGGTGTCCCCGTCAGGTCAGCCGGCCGAGACACCCGTTGACGCGGTCGAGATTTTTCTCGACCCGTCGGACGGGCTGTCGACAGGTGAAGCCTACAACCCTTCTTCAACCCTTCACCAGTTCCCCCAGTGGAGACCGAGGACTTGCCTGTGCCTCCGGTGCCACAGTCCCCGGTTAGGGCTTCTGAGCCGAGGGAAGAGCGGGTGTCTCCCGGCCCTTCCTAGACCCATCCTCGGAAATGCCGAGGATCTCTGTGTCTGACATCATCTCAGTCGAGCGGATCCCGCCGACATCGGCGGTCTAGGTCTCGGCACCGAAGTAAGTGGCAACGCCGCACGTCCTCATCTTCCTCCTCAGAAGAGGAGAGGCTTCGGCGCAAGTTGCATCTATGCTACGAGGACCTGATGTGGCAGCAGTTACTTCTGTCCAGGAACAAGCTGATGCCGTCGCCTTCCCCGGTCATCAAGTAGCTGTCACCCGAGCAGCCGAAACAACCCCTCGCTGTAGTCGAGGTGCCCAAGCCTGGGCCAGTTGTTCGGCCGAAACCAGCTGCCCCACCGATTGTGATGGAACCTCCGCCTCCACAACCGAAATCGGGGGCACCGACCGAGCACTCTCGGTCGGGTCAGGGCCTGCCCCACAGGTTATCGGTCACCCTCACTCCCGACCATCCTCGGCAGGTGGAGGGTGGCTCAGGCCCCAGGCAGCTCTTCGCGGACTCCTCGGATTCCGACGATGACTCCTCCCTGTTCTCCAGGCCCATTGACCTGGAGTCCTCCGGGGGCCAGTCGATGGACGAAAGCCCATCGTCCTTCATGGGTTTGCTTTGGCTCATCTCGGAGTCCACCGGGATGCAGCTCGAGCCCGTATACAAGTGGTCCAAGTATCTCCTGACAGAGATACTGGACCGAGGGGATTCACCCACGGAGGCCTTTCCGTGCCTGAAGCCATTGTTGGCCCAGCCTTGGAGCTCTGGCAGCGGCCTGCTTCCTGTCCTGCACCTTCGTCCAGGATGGCCAGGAAGTATGCGGTCCCTACCGTTTTTTTGCGCGGTTTTTCGGAACGCCCCTCTGCTGAGGGGTTGGTCACCGACAGCGTTTTCCAGCATTCCAGTAACGGTAGGGATGTGACCAAGCCCCCCGACAAGGAGTCCAAAAAGCTGGACTATGCTGGGCGCAAGGTGTACGCTGCATCCTCCCTTGGCCTCCGCCAGGCCAGCTCGGCTGTGCTGATGGCACACTTCTCCCACGCCCTCATGGGCTCCCTGGATGAGGTGATCCCTCATCTGCCAGCTGACCTGCAGACCACGGTCCGGCAGGTACGGGACCAGGGTAGGGCGGTGGCTAAACAGCAGCTTCAAACAGTTCTGGACATTGGAGACTCCTGTGCCAGATCGGTTGCAGCCGCGGTGGCCATGCGCCGCAGAGCATGGCTGAGGATATCCACCTTTACGTCGGATACCCAGCACAAACTGGCGGATGTCCCCTTCCTGGGGACAGACCTCTTCGGCCCTGGAGTGGAAGGTCACGTCCAGCGGATTGAAAAGACCAATGCCACTCTGGACTTGGTCATCTCCGCCCACAAGGACAAAGGCCGCCGACAGCAGCAGCACAAGTCCTTTCGTCCTTCTGTGCCTTCGGCACGTCCGGCCCAACAGCACCAGCATCAGGGCCAGCAGGCTCGCGCTTGGCATCCCAAACCCAAGCCTGTGGCTTCCTCCAACAGGAAGCAGGGAGGTAAAGGCCCAGGAGGTGCCTTGGCCGGTCCCTCCTCTAAGCCTGCCCAGTGATGGGTTGAGGGGTATCTCTGTACTCGGCACCGTTGTCTTCGACGGTGCCAAGGATGTGTATGGCGCCGCCTAGTTTCCAGAGGTTTTCAACTCCTGATTCTTTTTCCTTCTCTTCTTCCTCCTAGTTTTCATTCTGTTCCTGTCTATACAGTCCTCCCTGGACTGTCAGGAGATGATGTTGAGCTGGATCTGGATCTTTGGCCGGTGATGATGTTGATGCCGATTCTGCCCTGGGGGCAGGGATCAATCCTCCTGCAGAGCCTGTTGTTGAACACCTTTCCTTTAAGTCTCTGCTCAAGAATTTAAATTCTACTCTTTCTCTCCAGACCTCGGAAATCGATCTTGGGAAACTTCTGCGTCTCCAATATCTACATGTTTCAGAAATCCCTATGGATTTAACCCCTCCAGTACAGCTGTCTTTCAAGACTCTTTCCCAGATGGTGCAGAAGAACCGTCTCTTTATTCCTTCTGTGGCCAAGTTCATAAATGGGAAATATGTCCCTCCCAAGAATCACCCCATCTTGGCCTCACAGGCCTTTGCAGATGCTATAGTGGTCCTGACAAAGAATGATAACGTTGTCCTCCCTCAAGGATCTACAGCCCATCCTATAAACTTAAGAATCTCAGAAGATAGACACCTTGGGTAAGAGAGTTTTTGTTGCCTCAACCCTGGGCATGCGCATTGCCAGCTACCAGGGCTATTTTTCTCAATATAAGTATGTTCTTTGGCATTCACTCAGAGCAACAGTAGAAGCTCTGCCCAAGTCGGAGGTTAACTCAGAGCTACTACAGACCATAACTAGAGGTATAGAGTCCAATAATCAACAAATTAAAACTGCAATGGACACTTTTGATACTGCTTCCCAGGCAGCAGCGGCTGGCATTTGCGACCGTCGCCATTCCTGGCTGTGTACTTCGGGCTTTACGAATGACGCCCAACAGAAAGTCATGGCCTTACCTTTCCACGGTATGTATCTGTTTGGGCCTCAGGTAGAACAAGCACTAGAGCCCACACAGAAGACTATGTCTGCTATTAAGACAACTAGACCTCCGCCTGCTCCCTCTCGAGGGGGTAGGAACAGGTGTCAGTTTCATAAACGTCAGTCCTTTCGTGGAAAAGGTAGAGGAGGCTTTAACAGAAACCAAACCCCTCAGCCACAAATGAAAATTCAGCAGAAAGCACAAGGCCCAAAAGTGCCCAGTGCCACCTTCTGAGTTTCTGACCCAGGTCCCACCTCAGCTGCCCGAGGTGTACTCTTCCTCGACAGTGGGAGGATGTCTGACTCCGTTCTACGAACAGTGGAAATCTATTACATCAGCAAATGGGTCCTCAGGATAATCCGCGAGGGGTACTCTCTCAATTTGTCTGAAACCCCTGCGGATCATCCTTCCAAGCGACAGCCCAGGCTGTCTGCAGCACAGTCGGACCTTCTTGCTTCTGAGGTACAAGGCCTTCTGAACAACTGGGCAGTAGAAGTAGTTCCGCTGGATCAATGAAACACAGGTTTCTACTCCCATTAGTTTCTGGTTCCAAAGAAAACTGACGGCATGTGCCCTATTCTGGATCTCAGAAAGTTTAACAAATTCCTGCACAAGGAAAAGTTCAAGATGATATCACTCGGTAACCTGCTACTTTTGATTCATCAACATGATTGGCTAGCCTCCCAGGACATGCAGGTGCCTACCAGCACATTCTCATACACCCAAATCACCACAAATACCTAGGGTTTGTGGCGTTGGGTCAACACTATCAATTCAGAGTTCTGCCGTTTGGGCTATCCTCGGCGTCTCGAGTTTTTACAAAGTGCTGTGCAGTTGTTGTGGCACATCTAAGGAAAATCTGAATCCAAGTGTTCCCATATCTGGATGACTGGCTTCTAGTAAGCCGCTCCAGGCAAGAGACTCTGGAGGCCGTGGCCACGGCCTCAGACTTCCTCGCGTTCATGGGAATCCTGCTGAAGCTCAAAAAGTCACAGTTGCAGCCCTACCAGAAGCTCCTTTTCATAGACACTCTTCTGGACACTTCCTGTGTGAAAGCTTTTCTTCCGGAGGACAGAAGGAGCGATATCTTACAGAGGGCCTGCTTCATCAGAGAACACAGCTCAGTGCGCGCTCTCTCGATGCAACGGATGCTGGGTCTCTTGGCATCCTCGGTTTTCACTGTACCTTTAGCACGTCTCCACATGAGAACCTGTCATTGGATGCTCAGTACTCAACGGTCCCCAACCACTCACCCTCAGACCTTTCTCATCAAGGTGACGGAACCTCTGAAGAGGTCACTTACTTGGTGGTCTTAGGAGGACAACCTTCTGGAAGGATATCCCTTCGCCCCTCTGGATCATCAGATCTCCATTACCACGGATGCGTCCCTGATGGGTTGGGGAGGTCACTGCCGAGATCTCCACACCCAGGGTACGTGGACTCAGGACGAGTCTCAACTTCACATAAACTTCCTGGAAATGAGAGCCATCCTCTATGCAGTCCGAGCTTTGAAGGACATACTGTGTCACAAGAACATTCTCCTTCAAACGGACAACAAGGCAGTGATGTATTACATCAACAAACAGGGTGGTGCACACTCTTACCCATTATGCAGGGAAGCAATGAGATGTGGGAATGGTGCCTGGAGCACAAGGCTCTGATTCAGGCGGTTTACCTGTCAGGTGTACAAAATGAGCTGGCAGACTGTCTCAGGACAGAGACAGATCCTCGCAAGTGGTCTCTCGACTTAACCATCGTTCAGTCATTCTTCAAAGAGTGGGGAACTCTGGAACTGGACCTTTTTGCGTCCCCACTCAATGCAAAACTACCTCTCTTTTGCTCCAGAAATCCAGGACCTGGCGTTTTTTGTCAGGGTGCATTCAAGCTGCAGTGGACAAAACGCTTTCTATACACATTTCCTCCACTTCCCCTAATTCTGAGGGTACTGCTCAAACTGGAGGCCCACGGGGCAGAATGATTCTCATTGCCCCATTCTGGCCTCGTCAGATCTGGTTTCCCCTAAACAACAGACTGTCTGAAACCTCTCCGAAACCGCTTCCTGGTCAGATGAACCTTCTGACCCAGGGCCCTGTAGTCCATCCCAACCTGAGGTCTCTTCACCTCCACGCTTGGTTCCTGAGGAGATAGAGGTGAATAGGTTCAATGTTTCTCGTAGGATTTCAGATATTCTTTTGGCTGCACGCAAGCCAGCCACCAGAAAAACCTACACAGCTAAATGAAAGCGTTTCTCTATCTGGTGTGAAAAATCCTCTTGGAATCCTTTTTCCTGCCCACTGAATAAAGTCTTGGAGTATCTCTTAGACCTCTCAAACACAAGTCTGCAATACTCCACAGTCAAAGTTCATCTTTGTGCAATTTCGGCATATCATGAGCCAGTACTCTCTATGTCGCTGGCTCAGTTGCCTGTACTTAAGAGATTTCTTAAGGGGATTCTGCATACCAGACCTCCTATTAGACATCTAGTTGCAGCCTGGGACATTAACCTTGTGCTAGACATGCTCACTTGTAAACCTTTCGAACCTCTAGCTACTTGCGAATTGAAATTCCTTACTTGGAAGACGTCCTTCCTGGTGGTCATTACTTGTGCTCATAGGGTAACTGAAACACATGCCTTGGTCACAGACCCCCCCCCCCGTATACTGTATTTCACAAGGACAAAGTTGTTCTTAGGAATGATCCTAAGTTCCTGTCTAAGGTTGTCACGGAATTCCATTTGAACCAACCTTTAGCCCTTCCTACCTACTTTGCAAACTTCCGGAATGAAGGCGAGTATACTCTTCATTCCCTAGAAGTAAAAAGAGCCTTGAGGTTCTATTTGGATAGAATGAAGGAAATTTGCAAGGCTCAACAACTATTTGTTTCCTTCAGCACGAGCTGGCTCGGTCAACCTGTTGCTATCAGGTGCATTTCAGTGTGGCCGGTGGCATGCCTTCGCCATTGCTATTCTGTGGCACAGGTCAAGCTGTAAGGCAGAGTGTATGCTCACTCTGCCAGAGCAGTCGCGGCATCTCTGGCAGAAATTCGTAATGTCCCCATTGCAGACCTTTGCAGTGCTGCTACCTTGAGCTCCGTGCATACTTTTGTTAAGCACTATGCCTTGGATGTCCATGCCAGATGACATCAGTCATTTGGCAGGACAGTTCTTAACGGACTTCTGTCCTAAAAATTGAGCTCCTCTCTCTCCTGCCACCCGGCTCGGGGGCATTATTTAGCTCGGTTCTCTCCCGTTAGTGGGAATGAGTGGTGGAGACTTCATCCAAGAAGATGAAGAATTACGGTAGGTACATAAATTCCATTTCTTTTTATGCTGTAAAAAGCTGAGATCCTCTTTGAGAATATCTCCTCCAGTAGTTCACACCTTTGAAGCTATATCCGTCTGGCACTAGGACCACACGGAAACTTATGCTAGCCAGGGGCTGCCCACAGCGACATCCTACATCTGCATCTATGTAAATATGGACGACCTCATCACTCCTCAGTTCTTTTCCTGCCATTCATCCTTATTGGACCTGCTGAATGAAACATAATTAACTCGCCACTGCCGTTTATGCTTCTGCCTTTACTTTAACAGTTTATTTCGTCATTTCTACATGTTGCAGAGTCAAAAGACTCTCTATTTTTGTACTGTAAGTACAGAAAATTTACAAAGAATATACATGCGGTCTATGTGTGTCTTGTGCCTGTCTCCCAGCATGAGTACTTGTGATATTTGCCAGAGCTTCAACCAGGCTACAAAGTGATGCCACAAGAAAGCTTTAGAAAAGTTACTTCTCCTTAAAATTTTGAAAGCCATGGCGAAGGAACAGGACCCAAAATATATGTCTCGGTTGGCCGAGAAATGGCCACCAAAGTCAAAGGACCAGGAGAGGGAATAGTCATCGCCATGGTTCTCCTGGTCGTCGGCCACAAGCATAAACATGGAGAAAAAGAGAGATCTGCTTTGCCGGCGAGGTTCCAGTCACTGCTGAGACAAGGTACATCTGTTGCGTCATTGCCTGCTCTTGACAGCACTGACAACAGCCTCCCCGATCACCGATGAGACACTAAGGTTGGAGTTTGACTTAGGCACTGCTTGTACCTACCATGGATGGTTGGACGCCATCATTGTTGGGTCATGGTCCATTGACAGAAGTAGTTCAGACCTCAAGGCGCTGTCAACTCTCTGTGCTGGCATTGTTCTTAGAAATGACTACATGTATTCTGCCTGGACTACCACTACTAACAGTTATTCAGCCAACAGGGCCTCCTGCTCTGCAGCACTTGTTGATGGTCTTTACTAGTATGCCACAGATTCCTTCCTCTCAGCCATCGTTGGTGCATTCTGCAGCCTGTGTCATCGATAGAAACGTTGATGACAATGTTGAATGTAATCCTCTTGACCTCATGGTTTTAGAAGGATTTAGAGGAGGAATATGAGTGAGAACAGTGTGTTGCCCCATGATCTAGTTCTACCCACTCATCCTGCAGTGAGGACTCAGTAGTGAGGTCTCCTCCTGAGGATG
This sequence comes from Neoceratodus forsteri, assembly GCA_016271365.2. Lineage (NCBI taxonomy): Eukaryota > Metazoa > Chordata > Ceratodontiformes > Ceratodontidae > Neoceratodus > Neoceratodus forsteri. The sequence continues at coordinate 1,732,891,458 of CM057456.1, forward strand.
CTACTTTTCAAGCCATAATGGTACAGATGCAAACTGTATGGTCTTTACTGATTTTGTGCTCCTTGCTGCCACAGCTCCAACCTCAGGAGGGAGCCCCCAGCCCTGTCCCCTGGCATCCACCAGCCAGTGCAGACGATTACCCCCAGGGCTTACTCCCCTTCCCCGACGGGGCTGGCGGGGTTTCCCAACCCCCGCTGGAGACTGGATCCAGCGTGGCCAGTGCAGTGGCTAGCCGGTAGTGGGGTCTGCGAGGTGCCCTCCTTCATACGCCGCAGCATCTTGCTTTCACCTCCAGTTTTCTCCCCAGAGATGAGGCATGCAGTGACGCCTGCGGAGGGAGCACGCACGCATCCGCACATGCTCCTCCAGGCGTCTGCCCCATCTCTGCCCTTCTGTGCATCTGGCACTTTCCCTCCCCGCTTCCACTAGGGGCCAGTCGCATGCCGACCACTGTCGACTCCCCTTTCCTGGAAGGAGGCAGTGCTTCAGACACTCGATCCTTCTCCTCCCTGTAGACTCACCAGCATTCCCGAACATGGGTCACTGGTGTAGTGTGAGGTAAGGCGTACAGCACCGCAGCACCACCGGGCTGACCCAGCTGGTACAGTCTTTGCTGCAGAAAAGGAGGATTCCACAGAAGGAAATTTGATGGAATTTTTGGAGGTCCCTTGCACAACCTCCATTATAATTCTACCAGTATATCCTGCATTAGAGGATGCTACCTTTGCTATATAGTACAGACTAAACTCACTGCCTGCAAAGCAGTATCCTGCTCCATCTGCTAAGCCTTATTATGCTAACCATCTAGGGGGGAAAAACTGGCTCTGTAGTCATCAAGGCTGGTTATGATAGATCTAGAGCAGCTAAACACATGAATACTTTACCTCCTGATAAAGAATCTAGGAGGCTGGATGTTATGGGCAAGCATACATATACCTCTGCTTCACTGGGCCTTTGGATTGCAGACTTCCAGGCCCATATGGTGAAATGTCAAAACAGTAAATAGAACTGTGGAAAGCTGCAAGAACTGCAGCCCAGGCTTTGCCGAGAATGAGTTACTTAAAACCTTAACTTCTGGTGCTGAGGTTGGCTAACATTTGGTATGCTCAGCCTATGATTTATTTATTTATTTATTGAAAATGTTTCACCAGGAAAGGCGCACTGAACAAAAAGATGCTCGTCTCACGGTGCGACCTGGGGGGAGGGGTTACAGAGGAGGCAGGTATACTTACAGTAGTTGAGTTTAGCAGTAGTGCAATACAGACGATGTACATGATTTGGAGATATTACATATGAACTTGCTTCTGCCAGGGCTGCTGCTTCTGGCATTTGTATGAAGAGTTTTCCTTGGCTCAGAGTTACTGGCTTTGCTAGTGATGTGCATTAAGCAGATCTTCGGGGGTATCTCAGTCATCAAGTAACACCTTAGGAACCTTTGCTGTCAGTATAGAGGAATCCACACAGAAAATTTGTAGCAGTACAATTGGGGCCGCCCACACCGTCAACGTCTGTTTACATCACCAACCTTTCATAGGAATGGGTGGCCCCTCTCCCTCCTCAGCTCTTTCCCACCGTCGACTCACTTGCATGGGTCTCTGCGGAAGATCCGTTGCAGTATTCACGTCTTTTTTCAACCTACAGCTTTTTTCTCTTACCATGTAAAAAAAATATTTTTTTCAGCGATTTTTTTTCTTTTTGTTAATGTTGAGAGTTAATCCTTCTACTTCTCTCTTCTGTTGCTGCAGAAAGAAGATTGGCTCTACAGATGAACATTACAGCAGTGTCAGTGCCTCAGTAGGTAGCACACTCGTCTCTGAGGCCGGGAGATCAGAGGGCTGTGGGTTCAGTTCCCACATCTGGCACTTGGGTTAATATCCCAGTACTGACACTGTAGTGCAGCATGAGAGGGGTGCTGCACTTCTGAGGTGCCGTCTTCGGATGAGGCGTTAAACCGAGGTCCCATCTGCCTGGATTGGTGGTAGTTCAGGTGGATGTTAAAGATCCCATAGCACTTATCGAAAGAGTAGGGGAATTTCCCCGGTGTCCTGGCCAAATTTCCCTCATTCACTAAAAATACCACCAACAGCTTAATCTGGTTCAAGGTCAGTTGGCATTCATCTATATCCCCCTTCCCTGGGTCGTGCCTGAAAATAGACAGGATTTGTCTAGTGCACTTACCCGGTCAACAAAAACTAAATAAATAAAATAAAATCTGTCTGCTGTCTTCGGCCTGACCACGAAGTTTCTGACTGTGAGCTCTGCCAGAAGTTTAATCAAACAACCCTTCAGCAATGCAAAAAGGCTCTTTAAAAAATTCCTGATGGATCAGCAGATAGCCAGCTGTGGGCATGGGTCCTCGGGACCTGACCCCCAGTCGCCATCCGGTTCTTTGAGCACCAAGGCCGAAACAAGTCCTCGGGCAAAAGTCCTAAGAAAGACGAAGATCGTGACCGCTTCCCCCAGCGTTTTTCCTCGCTCCCTGTCGGCCTCGCCTTCTTCTGGGGAATCTTAGTCAGCTGTAGCCGCTCCAACAAAGAATGCTGCTGTCCAGGTCTCTGTGCCCACCAGACCCATACTGACAGCACCTCTGCCCAATTCTCAGGGCTCCCAGCTGTCGACCTCCTGGTCGTCGGCCCCTCCGTCATCGACAGCAGGTTCGCTGTCGACGGCTCTCCTGGCGAGACCTGCTCCCTCTCGGGCTACAGGCTCATCAGGTTCTCAGGACACAGCTGGCAGGCCGTCGACTCCTGTGCCGTCAACCCCCGACCTGAACAGGAGGTTCTGATCAAGTTCATCAATGTGGTTGTACAGCAACTCCAGACGAGAGGCCGCTGACATGGGTGTTCCCCTGAGGATCGGCGGTGCGGCTGTAATCCTAGCACCGCCATCCACTTCCAAATCCCTGCTGCGGCTTCAATCCAGGAGCAACTGCCCACCTGCACCTTTCAGAAGACTGGCTGTAAAACAGGAGGCTTCTGACATGGGTGTTCCCCTGAGGACCAGCGATGCGGCTGTAATCCTAGTGCTGCCACCTGCTTCCACACTCCAAGTCCCTAGTGCGGCTTCAATCCAGGAGACGCTGCCCGCCTGTGCCTTCCAGAGGGCCGCCCCGTGGGCGGAGACTTCTGACAGGCATTCCCCGAGATCGCGGTGTGTCGCAGCTGTAATCCTTGTGCTGCCTCCCACTTCCATGCTCCAGATCCCCAGTGCGGCTTAAGTCCAGGAACCGCTGCCTGCCTGTACCTTCCAGAAGACTGGCCGTAAGGTACGCCAGTCCAGAGCAGCCCCAGACTGTTTGATTTTTGGCACCTTTCTTCTGCTCCATTTGTGTTGGCTAAGCTACTTTAAGCTTAGCCCTTATTGACTATGGCGAGCTTTGCTTTTGGCAGTGATTACAGCTCAGTTTTGATTTTGTTACTCTGTTCTCTCTTACCTATTATTGCTGAAACTGTTTTTTCACTTGTACCTAAACTGTACTGTGATTGTTTAACTTGCTGAAAGCGCTGTAATTACCTTTCCTTTCACCCGAGCTCACGGCCCTAATCCTTCACCCACTGCTGCTTACTCTCTCTGTCTCTTGTTTGCACTGTAGCCTCCACCCCCCCCCCGAATAGGTGTCTTTATCGCTACTTAATTTTTCTGCTTGAGAAGCACTTCGCTCCTCCTGTATCCCTACCCCCGCTGACTCTGCCTTTGTCTCTGCTCCAGCCCCCTTCTGCAGACTTCTTGCTTGCTCTCCCCCCGGTGATCCACAGGCTTGGAGCTGCAAACTAGCACATGCCCACCAATTTAATCCTTTGTCCTGTCCCCTGTTTAACTAACCTCCTTCTTCCTCTCACTTTCTTCTCCAGACAGGAGGCTTCTGATACAGGCGCTCCCCTGAGGACCGGCAGTGTGACATGGCTATAATCTTAGTGCCACTGCCCGCTTCCACGTTCGAAATCCCCAGTGTGGCTTCAGTCCATGAGCCGCTGCCCGCCTGCACCTTCCAGAAGACTTGTTCCTGCTGGCGCTGTGCGTTGGTTCCCCACCCACCGTTTCTGAACAATTTCTTTTGTAGCAGCCTGTGATCACCTGACCCTTGGAAATTAAGTGTTGACTTTCCCTACAGCAAGTCATAACAACTTGCCACTGGAAGGTACTGTTGTATTTGATGTAGGGCTGCGGCCTCCAGCCCTCCACTGCGGCTGATCTTCATAGTCCTAGTCAGTTACAATCCTGGAATGGAACTTCACTACTTGCTCCCTCGTTGTCTTCTCATCCTCTCAGCCTTCACGTATGCAGGCCTCGTAGGTACCTGCTTCCCCTCGAAGCCACAGTACCCGACTCTCAGCAATGCCTACGGCACTTATGTCACCATAACATCTGTCCACATAGCAGCTCGTACCAGTTCGTCCTTCCATGCCCAACTGCCAGTAATCCCCATTCCATGGGAGTCGAGATCCTTTGCGACGACTGCATCTTTGTGTTGTTTGCTTACACCCTCCCTTAAATAACAGAAAAAGCTGGGGGTCCGCACTGAGGAGGAAGAAAGCAGCCATGTACAGGCAGTTAAGACTTTACCTGCTCAGAATCATCCTAATGCTACTATTAATATCAGGTAACATTCCTCTTCATCTGGGACCCTGCCCTTGAAGAATGCCTGCAGCAGAAAACCGACTTGGAATGCTCAGACTTGCTTCACTCAGCATCTATAGCCTTCTCCCCAAACTTGATGCCTTGCAAGCCTTCATCATACAGCACAACCATGATGTCTTCACTATTACTGAAACCTGACTAACACCAAAAGTTCCAGACACAGCCATTACCCTGACTGGCTATTCTATGTACAGACTGGATAGGGTTTCCAAAAGAGGGAGTGGCTGTGCAATCTACTGCAAAGATATTCTCAAGGGCTTCACTTTACATGGTCCCTCTGCGGGGACCAACACCCAAATACTTGCCATCAAAATTCTCCTTGGGGCACACAATAAAGCACTAACAGTGGCATCAGTATACATTCCTCCCAAGGAGCAAGCTGTGGGGTTCAACAGTGTCATAGACTTCATCCAGAGCCAGCCACCACGCTCAGAGACACTTCCGATGGGTTGATACACAAGGAGGCGTGGAAAGGATGAGAAGGGACTTGGCAAGGTCGGAGGAATGGTCGGAAGTATGACAGCTAGGATTCATTGCAAAGAAGTGCAAAATAATGCACCTGGGAAACAAAAACCCGGGGGGAGGTAGTAACAACAACAAAAAAGGAAAAGGACCTGGGGGTAATCATATCAGATGACCTTAAGGTTAACAAGCAATGTGAGAAGGCAGTAGGGAGGGCTGGGGGTATACTGGGATGCATAGGGAGAGGCATCACCAGCAGAAAACAGGAATTTGTTATCCCTTTGTACAGACAGTTGGTGAAACCCCATCTGGAGTACTGCGTCCAGTTCTGGAGACCCCATCTCCGCAAGGACATAGACATTATAGAGGCAGTTCAGAGGAGGACAACTAAAATGGTGCAGGGTCTGCAAGAGAAGCCATGTGAGGAGAGACTAAAGGAGCTTTATATGTATACCCTTGAGGAAAGGAGGGAGAGGTAGGACATGATGGAAACTTTTAAGTACCTCAGTGGAATCAACAAAGTCCAAGAGGGTAGCATCTTTCAGAAAAAGAGACGTGCAAGAACAAGGGGACACAATTTAAAAATAGAGGGGGGACGGTTCAGGAGCAATGTGAGGAAGTATTTTTTTCACAGAGAGGGTAGTGGATGCATGGAACAGCCTTCCTGAGGAGGTTGTAGGGTCTAAAACTGTGGGAGAATTCAAGAATGCATGGGACAGACATAAGGCAATTCTTGGTGGGGGGGGTAGGAAGAAATAGGCTGTTGGTTAACAAGGATCTGCAGGTTATCCTGTAGGTAGGGAAATGGGCAGACTAGGTGGGCCAAGCGGTCCTTATCTGCCGTCAAAGTCTATATTTCTATGTTTCTGTGATGGGTGGTTTCAATATTAATTGGTTTGACCCTGAAAATGGTCACTTTAAGGATGCCATCTCTGCAGTTAATCTTACACAGATGGTTGACTCTCCAAGCAGGACTGTCTATAGAACTGGGACCAGCACCCTGCTGGACTGGGTTTTAACTAGCCATCCAGACTGCATTACTAACACTAACACTCTTGCCGATTCACTCAGTGATCATTCCCCCATCATGTGCAACCAGACTAATAAATTCTGCAAACTACCACCCAGATCAATCACCAGTAGGGTTCTTACCCGCGGTCACCTGGAGCACCTGAAATCACTTCTCCGAGTGCATGACTGGTCTCCTATAAACACAACTAAAGATGTAGGCACGGTAGTTGAACACTTCATTAACTCCTTCAGTGCTGCTTGTGACATCCACGTACCTCTAAAGAAAAGGAAAATAAAAGGCCTTTGTACCCCATGGCTCTCTGGTGAACTGCCGGCTCACATGAAACTCAGAGACCACCTTTGGCATTGTGCACGTGCCATCGGAAGACAGTCTGATGTCCAAAACTATTAAAGGGCTCAGAATGCGTGCACAATATCTATTCGCTTCGAGAAAAATAGCTACTATAAGGAGATGCTTACCAACTCCTGGGGTAAAGGCAAAGTGTTCTGGGACAACATTAAGGAAGTTTCTGGGAAAAACCTAAAACTTGCACCTACCATACTAGACATTGATGGAACAACTACCCTGGACCCCATAACCATCACCAGTACTTTCAAAGATGCTTTCACAGATCTCAGCAGCGTCCTCCCCCGGGACTTCTTTAATTCCAAAGCATCCCCATACAACTCCGAGCCTGCTCATCCACCTCCTGGTCACCTCAACTGCCTCCTGGTCACCCGCCTTTCTATTTCAAGGAGGTCTCCCCTTGGGAGGGGCCCAAAAAAATACATTCTCACTGCAACTGGTAAATTTAGGTGTAGCGGAGACGCTCTCGATCTCAAGTTGCTGGCCCTCACACTAGAGGAAGTAAGAACTCCCATAACCAGGATCTTTAATCTCTCACTGAGACTCACACAGTTACCTCAAAAATGAAAATCTGCCACCATTACCCTGATACACGAAAGTGGTGATAAGACCCAACACGTGAATTACAGGCCCATCTATATTCTCCCCCCTTTCTCCAAGGCACTAGTAGGTATTGTCGCCGACCAGTTGGCAGAGTATCTAGAGAAATACAACATTCAGTGTGCCCAGCAGCATGGTTTTCAGAAAGGGCACAGCACAACCTCTGCCTTCATGGAATTTACCGGGTTTATCCACAATTCTCTGGACCAAGGACACCTTATGGGAGCTGTCTTCATTGATTTAACAAAGTGTTCGACACAGTGCATCATCCACTGCTCCTCGACCAACTGGCCAACGTGAGCCTTTCTAAGGACACTGCTGCATGGTTTAAAAGTTACCTGGGAAATCGCATACAGCGAGTGAAAATCTCAGATCCCCTATCTGACTCGAAGCCAGTCCACTCTGGTGTTCGACAAGGATCCATCTTCCTGTCCTATTCCGCCTCTTCTCCTCCCAATTCTTTGTTGCTCCAGTCACGGCCCGCAAAGTCTCTCTCAGGCATCCTGCCTGTTCCTGTCTGCCTGAGGTCCCCTCGACCCGGAGCCTCCTCTCCTCCCTCACTGCCAGCACCCCCAGCTTAACCCCTCTGGGGCGGGGCCATCCCTCCTGTTGGGCGCTCTTACAGTTTAGACTCTGGCTGCAGGTGGGGGCCCAGGTGGAGGAACTGTAAGGCCAAGCGAGGTGGATCCAGTGGTGGGCATGGGCATCAGGTGCCATTGCCTACCCTGCGGAGTCAGGCTTTTCCTTGTTCTGGTGTTCTTCTCTATCCCCCACTACGTGGTGCACTCTGACGCTTGGCGCATAGCAACCCTGCCTGCGTCAGCCACGCTGATGTACAGCCGATGCACTGCAGTGCCCCTGATCTCCACCGGGAGCTGCTGATGTGCCGGACATCCCCCAACCCTCCCCTGAGTGAGGAGAGCAGCCCAGCGGGTGCTCGATCCTCATCCCGCCCCTACCGACCCCCGGCACCCGAGCTTGCTCCTGAACTCTGGTCGCAGGTGTGGTGTCCAGCGCCTCAACCCTCAGCGCCACCGGGCCAGCTTATTCAGCCTCTTCTTGAACAATCTCCCAAACACCAACCATGAATCAATGCTACTCTGTGCTGATGATGTGGTGATCTGTACCAGCAACAAGGACCCCAACCTCCTAGAAAAGCAACTAAAGCTTGGCTTTACCTGTATTGAGAAGTGGTTCAGGGACCATAAGTTGATACTCAACTGTAAAAAAACAAAAGTAATGCTTTTTAGCAGCTCCCATAATAAATACAAACAGCACCTGTTGATTGTCAGTAACTGTCAAGGAACTGAACTGGAACAAGTACCTCGCTTCAAATACCTTGGGGTAACTATCGACTGCACTTTATACTACGGACTGCACATTGACAACATTGTCAAAGCAACGAATACACATATTGGTCTTCTTTATAGACGTAAGAACTGCTTAACCCCAGAAGCCTTACGTTTGGCAGTTCGAAGTTCTGTGATTTTTGTCATAGACTATGGCCTCCCCATTTATGGCTCTGCTACAAACACGGCCCTTTGACGAATCTCTACTGCAGTCAGTATAGCCTGTAGACTCATATTTGGTGCACCGAGACTTACCCACACATGCAAACTCTATGCCCAAACCTGTTGGTTGCCACTAAATGGGAGAATTCAATTTCAGTCATGCCTCCTGGCAAAGAAAATAACCCTTGGTCTGTTACCAGTAGGGATTCAGGAACTGGTTTATTTATTTATTTATTTAAGTGTTTAACCAGGCAGGCATACTGAGCAGAGAACCACTCGTTTCCAGATGCGACCTGGGGGAAATTAGGGTACAGGGTAACATAGGATGATATTTACATATAGTACAGGCTATACATATAGTACAGAATATACAACAAAGAGAGCAGAACATCTTTAACATTGAAGATCCTAGCAGTGCAGCAGTATATTATATCATAGGCTAGCGGGTGGCGGGAACCACAGGATGACATTTACATGCAGTACAGGATATACAATTATTGAGTGCAAACAGATTAGTAGAGCTGCCAGGGGGAGTTGCAGCAGCATAGGGTACCACTGGATGACATTTACATGCCATTCAGGATATACATTTATTGAAGGCAGACAGATTAGTGGGGATGCTAGAGGGAGCAGCAGCAGTATTGAGGCAGGAGCCGCAAGACTGATGTGAATTGACAGGAAGCTGAGTAGCGGGCATCCAGCACAACCAGGACATGAGGGCTTTGGGCTTACGGTTGCTAGGAGCAGGTGCACGTGGAGGCGAAGTGTGCGCGGAAGAGTGGGTTGAGATGGCTGATGTCTGCAGGCCAGTCATTCCATAGTTTGGGCATGCGATATTTGAAAGCTGATTGGCCTTTGGATATGTGCATGAATGGGACTTGGAGAAGCCTGGAGTCTGTGCTTCTGAGGGAGTAGGCAGGGGGAGGCAGAGCCGATATGGAGGAACCGAGATAAGGGGGAAGGGACTGGGACCAGAATTTGGTAATGACTGTGGTGCAGTGGATCTGTCTGCGGGTCAGGAGTGAGGGCAGGGCTAGGGAGCTGTATAGGTTGCAGTGGTGGGTCATTGGTGGGCAATTCAGGATGAAGCGACAGAAGGAGTGGGATAGTGTGTCCAGGCTGGCCAGGGTGGATGGGGGTGCAGCGCCATAGACAGCGTCGCCGTAGTCAAGTAGTGGAAGAATCCGGACTGGTGTGGGCATGCATCCTTTGTTGCGATATAGAGCGCCAAGTTTGGGGTGGAGTTTCTTGTGTAAAGATTCGATGTGTGTGGAGAAATCTAGGTATTGGCCAAGCCAGACTCCCAGGTTTCTGAATGAGGTGCAGGAATCCAGAGGGGACCCGTTTAGGGTAAGGAATGAGGGGCCAGTGGCTAGGCGGGAAAGTCATGTTTGCGAACTGAAGGTTAGTGAGATTTTTTTTTGCATTTAGAAATAGCTGGTTGGACTGGAACCAGTGCTGTACTGCATTGAAGTCCTGCTGTAGCACACTGGACACTACTCCAGTGGATGGGCCTGAGGCGTACAGTTTGGTGTCGTCTGCGTACATATGGATAGATGAGTGTATACAAGCCAACGGGAGGTCATTCAGGAATATTGAGAAAAGTAGTGGGCCCAGGACTGAGCCTTGGGGGAACCCCATAGTGACTGGGAGGCGGGGTAGAGATGTGGGGGCCGATTTTCACCGATTGGTGTCTACCTACCAGATAAGCATAGGGTGGGAGATGGTATCGGAGGCCTTGGCCAGGTCTATGAAAATGGCTGCGGTGATATGCCCTTTGTCCATTCCTGAGAAGATGTCATCGGTGATCCTTAATAGGGAGGTGATGGTAAAGTGTGATTTACGGAAATCAGACTGATAGGGGGTGAAGGAGGAGGATGTGTCTAGGTATTGGGAGAGTTGGGCAAGAGCAAGGTGTTCTTGAATTTTGGCCAGAATTGGGAGTAGGGAGATGGGGCGGTAATTTCCTGGCGTGGAGGGGTCACTGCACTTAGGGAGGGGGATAATCACCTGCTTCCATGCGGCTGGAATTTTGGCCAGAGAAAAGGAGAGGTTGAGGAGGTCGGCTAATGGTGCGGCTGTGACAGGGGCAGATAAGTGTAGCAATTTGGCGTCCAGGCCAGAGGGGCATTTGCCTTTGTTGGGGTTGAGAGCACTCGGAGCTTGGAGCACTTAGGCCGGGGTGACTGGAAGAAAAGAGAAACTGGTAGTCTGGGAGGAGTTCTGAGATTTCGGTGAGGTACTAGGGGTGTGGGGGTGGGGGACCAGATAGGAGAGGAGCTGCGCAGCTGATGAAGAAGGTACTGAAGGTAGAGGCCACTTCTCCAGGGTCAGTGATGGTCGTGCCTAGGATGGATAGGGTTGGGGTTGGTGGTTGGACAGGTGGCGAGAGGAGGGATTTGATAGTTTTCCAAAAGTTTGTAGGGTGGTTAAGGTTTGAGTTCAGAGCTGACGTGAAGTAGTTCTTTTTGGCCTGGCGTATAAATTTGGTGCAGGAGTTGCGGAGGGTACGGTAGCTTTGTAGGGATTCTTTATTTATTTACTCTCTTTATCCTCCTGTGGCGGGTCGACTTATGCGTCTGCCGAGCCTACCGAACTCAGGGTCCTTGGGGGCTTGTAGCACCATCGCAGCGCCCGGAGGATCCCTCAGCTCAGTCAGGCTTCATCCTCGTCGGCCCCACATTTCCTCCATTTTTCTCCGTTGGCTACCCCGGAACCCTCGGAAGTAGTGACGCATGTGTGTGGAGACACACATGCACACCACAGCTCCGGACCGGGCCCCTTTCTCCCTCCCCTGTGACCTACTGTCAGGGCCCCTCTCTTGTGGTGCCACTCTCCAGCCTCCACCAGAGGGCGACCAAGCACTGAGAGAACAATCTCCCTCCTCACAAAGGCAGAGTGCTGTCAGCTGGCAGCTTTTCTCATCCTCTCCCTCCCCTGATCTCCGACGACCCAGGCTCGTTCCCGAACCCGGGTCGCTGGCGTGGCACGGAGTGTGGCGTCCAGCGCCTCAACTCTCCACGCCACCGGGTTGGCTTGTAGGGATTCTCGGGAGCATGTTAACTTTTGTTTTTCCATGCCAGATCCCTGGTGTGACATCGGCTAATGATATCGGTGGAGACCCAGGGAAGGTGGGAGCCCCTTACTCTTGTACTTCTTAGAGGGGCATGGTAATCCCATACTGCGAGAAATCTGGCCTTGAAGGTTTCGCAAGCGTAGTCAGTGGAAGCCCTTCCACTAATCCACATCACACTCATGGCTCAGAACTCCAGCTACTAAAGGTGCCACCTGGCTGAACTTCCCACGGTCAAAGATTCTTTGCTTATTGAGTCCCACTTTGGGTCAGCACCCTCCAAAGTGACATCTCCTCTGAACCCAAGATAGCCTCCTTCAAACAAAACTTTGGCAACACCTCTCGCCTGAAAGGAACTGCAGCTGCTTTCACTAAGCCATCCCCTAGCACTTGCAGTATCTGCTTCTCCTGCAGCTTTCGCCATCCCCCCCCCTTACTTCCCCCACCACAGCTCGCTTACCATTCCCATCTCCCCTCGTCCCCCTCCCCTACTTCCACTTCTTCTCCATCTCCTCCCTTTTCTACCCCTTCCCTCCCTCCCTTCCTATTTGCATACCTTTGCCCTCCCCTTATGACAAGGCCACACTGCTGCAGCCCTCTATTTGTAAGTTCTGGCCTTGCCCCAAGATGTTTACTGTAGGTTTTGTGATATATACTTAGTGCTTGATTATGTACTATATTCATGTGCTTATTTGACCTGTTTTATAATGAACTGTACCCATGTTGTTATCCTGTTTGTTTTTTCGCCATTTACTCTCATACCCCCTATACCAGTGTAACCTGTTTGACTTAATGATGTGGAACTTTTGTAAATGAGCTCTTAGCTCAAAGGTATTTGTAATCCAAGAACATAATAAATGCATAATAAAAAACTGGGCACCTGAAACAGGCCCCTTAGCCCGTCGGCCGGCAGCTCAGCCACGGCTACACTGCCTGGAAGCTCCCAGTGGGCCGTCGACGACACATCGAACACCCGACCCAGAGATTGAAGAGGTCGACGTCGAGGAGGAGTATCATCCAGTCCTCATTCTTCCTGATGATGTGGAGGATGAAGAGGAGGAGGTCTTACTCTCGGACAGGTACACAGCCTCCTCTGTCAGTGAGGAATCTGTCAAACAGACTCCCAGGCCTCCCCTTGAGGACCCCACATTTTTTAATGTGATGAAACAACTGTCCTTAGCCATGGGCTCCCACACTGAGGAACAGGAACTGGTGGATTTCCAGGAGATTCCAGAATTTCACCCAAAGATCATTCCTCCAATGCTTCCAGCATAGACTAATGCATCAGCGGAAGCCTGGCATAGATTGACATGGTGCCAGCTGTGCTATGCAGGGTGGACAAACATTATCATGCCCCCCCCACAGGTCTTCTCTGTTATGCTGCCCAGTCCGAGACTGAATCAGTGGTTACTGTGGCAGCTCAAGACAGATCTAATGTACCTAAGCACCTTTGTACCCTTCCCCAGACAGAGTCTTGTAGAACTGACCTATGTGGAAAAAGTGTTTATGCCTCCTCCTCACTAGGCCTGAGGATTGCAAACTATCTGTCACACATGGTTAAATATCAATATGCCAGTTGGAAAAAGGGCAAGGCTGCAGCCCAGGCCCTTCCAGAGGGCACCCAAAAGCAGGAGCTACCTCAGTGCCTCCAGGCAACTGAGGATGTTAGCAAACCTCTCCTCAGGGCATTATATGACATGGCTGACACTGTTGCCAGGGCAGCTGCCATGGGCATATGCCTCTGCACGCACTCTTGGCTCAGAGTATCTGGGTTTACAGCTGATGTGCAGAAGAAAGTGCTTAATGTACCCTTCAGTCGCACCAAGCTGTTTGGCCCTGATGTTCAGGACCTCATAAATGATCTGCAAGCCTCCAGCAAGGCTCTCAAATCGGTCCTTTTTCTCTATCATACCCAACCAAATGGTAGAGGAAGGCCTCCTTTTCGTAAACAGAACAGTAGGCCTGGAACAGCTCCCCATCACCAGGGAAAGCGCAGTGCCTAGCCTCCCTTGCCCGCCCCTTCAATGTTGGAACTGCGGCCTAGCGTCCCAGAAGTGAGGGACCAGCCTTTGGCAGCTGGCTTCACCTTTGCTTGACCCCTTGCCGGACCCACCTCCTTTGGTCCCAGACCAGGAGGTGGCGATTGGTGGTCGGTTTTCCCTCTGTCTGAACCAGTGGAGAACCATAACTTTAGATGCATGGATTCTGCAGATCATAGAAAAGGGGAACACCTAGGAGCTCATCGAGCAACCTCTGGACACCCCACCTCCAACCTCCAGTTATTCCGTGGCTCACTTGTTTGTTCTCCGAGAGGAAGTACAGTCTCTTCTGCACAAGCAGGCCATTGAGCTAGTGCCCAAGCGCCAGAGAAACAAGGGATTTTATTCCAGGTTTTTCCTGGTCCCCAGAAAGACTGGAAATCTGAGGCCCATTCTAGATGGAAAGGACCTCAGTCTATTTGTCCAGTACAAAAAACTCCGGATGGTAACTTTGCCAGGCCTAATGCCCTTCGTCAGGATGGAGGACTGACTCGTTTGCTGGACATGCAGGCTGCTTACCTGCACATCTCGATCTTTCCTCCTCACAGGAAGTTTCTCTGTTTTGCCTTTCAGGGTGAACATTATCAGTTCAAAGTGCTGCCCTTTGGCTTGTACTCTGTGCCGCCAGTCTTTACCAAGTGTTTAGCAGCGGTCGTAGCAGCCCTCAGAAGAGGGGGTCTGTATGTCTTCCCTTATCTGGACGATTTGTTCCTAAAGGCCCCGTCTAGGGAACAGCTTTTGCTGACTCTGGAGCGAACTCTACAGCCCTTCCACTCTCTGGGCATTACTGTCGGCCTGCCCGGGTAGGTTCTAATACTGTCACAGAAGCTGCAGTATATAGGGGCGGTTCTGGACTTGGCACAGGGGAAGGTTTTCCTACCCCAAAACAGGGCAGAGTGCCTCATAGCCCAAGCTCAGGAAGTTTCCCAGAGCTGGTACATTCCTGCCAGGGTATATATTAGATTGCTGGTCCTGATGGCAGCTGTCGTACCCATCATTCTGCTGGCCACGCTCCATATGCGTACCCTTCAGTGGATCCTCCAGGTGCAGTGGGACCAGCGCATGGTTGAGTTGGACCAGTCAGTCCTGGTCTCTTCCCCAGTATGCAAGGTACTGCTGTGATGAATGGACCCCTTGAATCTGCTTCAAGGTAGTAGTAGTAGTAAACATTTTCATTTTTATACAGGATTTACAAACTTTAGGTCGAAAAGACCTATTTTCAAAGTTGTCCTGTGTGAAAGTAAACAATTTACAATAAGTTATCAGACAATAACATAACTATACATATAAAGTGCTCACTCAGATAACACACAAATACAGTACTTTCATCGTACAAAACTATCAATTTCAATGGACAAACGTCTCACAATCATTTAAAAACCTCATTTAAAAACAAGTACATTCAGTAAAAAATGCATCATTTAAACCTCTTTTGAACTGGGATACATTTGTTACTCTTCTTAAATGAGGGGGGATTTTATTCCAAATTGTTGCCACCTGTGCCTTAAATGTCATAGTTCCACGGTTCTCCACTGGTTCCGTATGTTGTATTCATTTTTGGAAATCTGTGACCTCTGTACTTTACAACTCTTAAAACATGAGAATAGCTCTTACAATCAGGGGACAAATCCAAATTTCCATTTATTATCCCATTTTTTATTTTATAAATGAATACGGAATATTGTTTTTTTAACCATACTAGTAAACTATCCCAGTTTAAGTCTTTGTACAATGTACAATGATGGGTGTTGAAACTGCAATTTAAAACAAATCTTGCCAGTCGGTTGTATGATATGACTAATTTAAGTTTTTTTTTACCCACAAACTCGTACACCATACTTCCATATTCCAGTACAGGCATTATTAATTGGTTTGCAATTAACCTCCGGGTTTGTTGACTTAATATCCCTGATGACCTGCGCAGTGCTCCTATTTTATTATTAACTTTTTTTATTGTATTATTTATATATGCTGAAAAAGATAAGGTATAGTCAATCTCTGCACCTAAGTGTTTATATTGATTTATAACTACCAGTTCAAACAACATGAAGTCTTGCTGTATTCTGACAATTGTAGTGATTCCCAACCTTTGAACTGCCCCGAAGAACTAAGGGTTAACTTTCCATGCAGGGCATGGAACGCTGAGCTCGAGCTAGGTTGAAGTCTCTGTCTGGAGTGTTTTGAACTCAAACCGTCAGATTCTTTACTCTGTCTCTGTCTGTGGTGCCTTGAGTACTAGATAGGAATTGTTCTATTTTTGTTCTCCAGTGGTAGACTGTTTCAGCTCATCTGCAGGAGGGCATCCCGTTTGTCCGCCCCGAGCTGATGGTCTCTCTATCGACCGATGCCTCTCTGATGGGTTGGGGTGCCCATCTGGGGGAGCACAGAGCGCACGGCCTCTGGTCCCGATGCCACATCAACCTGCTGGAGCTTCGAGCGGTTCATCTAGCCCTCACCACCTTCGCTCCGTTTGTACGGGGTCAAGTGGTCCAGGTCCAGACGGACAATACCACGACCATGTACTACCTAAACCACCAGGGCGGGATGCGCTCCATGCCTCTGTTCAGGGAAGCTCTCCGCATTTGGTCCCTCATGCGCAGCCTGGAGGTGGATCTCCTTGCCATCCATGTGGCAGGAGCCTCCAACATTCTGGCCGATGCCCTAAGCTGGATAGGAACTGCATCCCACGAGTAATCTCTCCTGCTGGAGGTAGTACAAGATCTGTTCTCCCACTGGGGCATGCCTCAGGTGGACCTGTTTGCCTCTAGGGAGAATGCGAAGCTGAGGCTGTTTCATGCCCCCCCCCCCAGCAGGGCTTGCTGCAGAGGGATGCCTTCTCGAGGCCGTGGACCCCGGGACTCTTCTACGCCTTTCCCCCATTTCCATTGATCCACAAGGTGCTTCTCAGGGCGAGGAGGGACAAGGCGCAGGTGATTCTGGTAGCCCCAGACTGGCCACACCAGTTCTGGTATCCAGATCTCCTCAGCCTAAACTCCAGACTCCCGAGGCTGCTTCCAGCCCGTCCGGACCTGATCTGAGTCAGTCAGGGGAAGGTATTCCATCCGGACCTTCAATCCCTGCACCTGACGGCCTGGTTCCTGAACGGCTAGTGTTCCAGGCCTTGGGTCTTTCCGACGAGGTCCTCAACGTTATTGAGGCTTCCCATAAGGAGTCGACCAGAATATTCTACGCCTTTAAATGGAAGAGATTCTCCATTTGGTGTCAGGGCAAGGGCCTAGACCCTTCCTCCTGTTCCTTGGCAAGCGTTCTGGAGTATCTGTGGTCCCTTTCTCAGCTAGGGCTTCAGTCGACAACCCTTAAGGTGCACTGGCAGCCATCTCTGCTTACCGGGTGCAGGCCGGGAAGCAGTCAGTGGCGCAGGAGAATATGGCCGGGCGCTTTTTCAAAAGCCTTGATCACATATCCCCTTCAGTGCGAGAACCTCCACCTCCGTGGGATCTACTGCTGGTATTGGCTAAGCTCATGGGCAAGCCATTCGAACCGATGCACAGGTGTGGCATCTCTCACCTGTCGTGGAAGACCGCCTTCTTGGTGGCTATCATGTCAGTCAGAACGATGAGAGAACTCCAGGTGCTTTCCATCGATTCTCCTTATCTGGTCTTCCACAGGGACAAGGTTGTCCTGCGCCCCCACCCGAAATTCCTTCCGAAGGTGGTGTCAGAGTTTCACCTTAATCAGGTCTTGACTCTGCCGGTGTTCTACCCCAGTCACACCTTGGAGGCCGAATATAGGCTCCATACTCTGGACCCTAGAAGAGCACTCGCTTATTATAAGGAGCGGACGGCTGAAGTTCGGGGAGAGGTTCGCCAGCTGTTTGTCACCTATGCTGAAGCCATACCTGGCAGACCTGCCAAGCGGACGATAGGCAGGTGGGTCACCTCCTGCATAGATCTCTGCTATAGGTTGGCGGGCATGAAGCATCCCAGAGGGATAAGAGCTCATTCTACCCGCCATACCGCTACATCGGTGGCTGCTTCCAGGGACATCCCTATCCAGGAAATCTGCAGGGCTGCTACCTGGAAGTCAGCACACACCTTCATTATCCATTACCACATCGACCTTGAGTCACGCCGGCATGCTGATTTTGGGGCCTCAGTTCTCCAGTCGTTATTCCCTAAGTAGGGGGTGTGCGCCTTGCCTCCCTCCTCCAGGAGAACTGCTAGGAGTCTGCCAGACAGTGTGGATGAACAACATATTCATGTCCCTAGAAATACAGGTTACTCACCTGTAACAGGAGTTCTAGGAATGGTATATGTTGTTCATCCACCTAACTCACAAACCTCCCGGCCTGACGCTTAACCTGAGCTTCCATTGGGCTAGATCTGGCATCATGGGGGCGGGCGAGTTTTACCAACCGGGTGGGTGGGAGGAGCCAGCTTGAAGACCTTCCAGCAAGATTTAAAGTGGCAAGGAACCTGCCAGACAGTGTGGATGAACAACATATACCATTCCTAGAACTCCTGTTACAGGTCTGTAACCTGTATTTTCATGCTGCTGTGGACTCTAATGATGTTTCATCAAGAGTCATGGCTACATCTGTGGCTCTTCGGAGGATGGCTTGGCTCAGATGTACTAGCCTCTTGCAGGACACCCAGGCTAAGGCTATGGATTTTCCTGTAGTGGGTAATTCTCTGTTGGGGGAGCAGACAGAGAATTACATGAAGAAAATGGATGAGTACAGGACAACTTACAGGAGTGCTCAGGCCAAGGAAAGGCAGGCAACTCCTCAAAGGCAGCAGTCTGGGGACAGGGGCAGGCCTTTTCAAAGGCCTTTTTACCAGGCACAGGCCTCTTCTTCCTTTTTGCACAGGGGGTTCTTCAGAGGGAGAGGCAGAAGGGGGGATGAGCAGGCCTGCATCCACCCCTCAGCCTAAAGCCCCTGCCAAGCAGACACCCTGATGGGTCTGCCCGGGTCGACTCTCCTATTCCAGTAGGGGGCAGGCTGGCTTAGTTTGTCCAGGACTGGATGTCTGTTACATTAGACAAGTGGGTCCTGGAAGTAGTAAGCCAGGGACTGGTTCTCAGCTTCAAAAAATTTCCAAAGATGAGAGCCAGATCTTTTCCACCTGCAAATCTTTCGGAAACCCTTGCCCTAGAGGCAGAGGTTTCTTCTCTCCTAGCTTTAAGAGCTATAGATAGAGTACCTATCCTACACTGGGGCAAAGGACTGTACTCCAGGTACTTCCTGACCCCCAAAAAGACCGGGGAGTGGTGACCCATCCTGGACCTAAGATATCTGAACAAACATCTTTTAAAACCAAAGTTCAAGATGATAACTCTGGAATAATCCTTCCCTCTCTAAGGCCAGGGGACTGGCTAGCCTCCCTGGACCTCAGGGATGCCTACTTTCACATTCCCATCATGTGCTCCCACAGAAAGTACCTCAGGTTCGAGTTGCCCTCAGGCCACTATCAGTTCAGAGCAATGCTCTTTGGCCTAACCTCAGCCCCAAGGGTTTTCACAAAGTGCTTGGCAGTAGTAGTTGCATTTCTAAGAAGGCAAAAGATTTCCAAATTTCCTTATCTGGACGATTGGCTATTAGTGGATCAGTCTCCAGACCAAGTCAAGTCTCACCTGCAAGTGAGCCAGCAAGTGCTTGCTTCCCTAAGATTTCTTCTCAGCTTTCTCAAGTCAGTTCTCGAACCAGTCCAGCTCTTTAACTTTATAGGGGCAGAACTGGACACACTCAGAGCCAGAGCCTTTCTTCCTCTAGAAAGGGCAAGAGCTCTTATGGAACTAGCTTCAGCGTTCAGGTATCTTGACCAGCAAGGCATTTCCTCCAGCTCTTGGGCCACATGGCAGCTTCAACAGCAGTGGTCCAAGGGGCAAGATTCCAGATGTGGGACATTCAGTTCCACCTGAGAGCTCTTTGGTCTTAGAGAAAGGACTCCCTTACCAAACTGATTCCAGTGACTCTGACCTTGATCCAGGCCCTTCAGTGGTGGCAGGATCAGGACAATTTAAGGCAAGATGTTCCTTTTGCTGGTCAGCCTTGTTCAGTGGTCCTTACCACGGATGCTTCTCTTCTGGGCTGGGGAGCCCACCTGGGGTCCCTTACTGCCCAGGGCCTGTGGTCCTCCCAAGAATCCCTTCTCCACATCAATCTTCTAGAGCTCAGGGCAGTTTTTCTAGCACTAAAAGTGTTCTCACAGTCAGTTCAGAACAAGGTGGTTCAAGTCAGAACAGACAACACTATTACCTTGTGGTACATCAACAAGCAGGGAGGCACTCTGTCCACGGCCTTGTACACAGAAGGCATGAAGTTGTGGTTCCAGGCTTATTCCCTGCAAGCCTCTCTTGTAGCAGTTCACCCTCCAGGCAAGGACAATGTACTAGCAAATGCACTGAGCAGGATTTCTCAGGGCCATCACGAATGGTCCCTGGACCCTCATGTTTTGAAAGTGATTTTTTCATGGTGGGGCACTCCAGAGATAGATCTCTTTGCAGCCCGAGACAATCACCAACTCCCTCTCTTTTGTTGCAGACCTCCAGTCTTGGGCTCAGTCCCCCTGGACACCCTGATTCTGAATTGGGAAGGGAAGTTTCTGTATGCCTTTCCCCCCTTCCCGCTCCTGTTCAAAGTTTTAGTCAAAATAAGGTCTCAACCTTGCAAAGTGATTCTGGTTGCTCCAGATTGGGCCAGCCAGCCCTGGTACCCCCTGTTGCTGTCCATGGCAGTCCATCTTCCCCTGTCTCTTCCCAGGAATTACAACCTGTTAACATCCTCTCAGCGGAGGATTTGGTACCCGAATCTCCAATCTCTCAATCTCAAGGCATGGCTTTTGAAGAGTTAGAGTTTGCAGATCTGCATCTTTCCCAAGGGGTTCTGGACATCCTCAAGGCTTCTGGAAGCCCTCCACCAAAGACTTACAACTCCAAATGGAAAAGATTCAGCATTTGGTGTTCTAAGAAGAGTATTTCTCAGACACTGCTGAATTGCCTATGGTTCTGGATTATATGGTCCATCTTAATGGCCTAGGCCTCAGACCAGCTACTCTCAAGGTACACTTGTCAGCTGTTTCTGCATTTTTGTCTGTGGGGAAGCCTTCCTCACTATCTTCCCATCCTGTGTTCTGTAAATTTTTTAAAGGATTGTTTCACACCAATCCCCCTTTTAGAGACCCTGCCCCAGCTTGGGATTTGAATGTTTGCATTGCTCAGTTTATGCAACCCCACTTTGAGCCTATGTCTTCAGCAGAGCTTAAGTACTTGACTTGGAAAACTGTGTTCTTGGTAGCCATTACTTCTGCCAGGCGTATCAGTGAATTGCAAGCCCTGTCAGTGGAACCTGATTTTATCTTCTTTCATAGGGATAAAGTGGTCCTTAGAACCAATAGAAGGTTCTTGCCCAAAGTGGTTTCAGACTTCCATTTAAACCAGTCTATGTTTCTCCCTGTTTTCTTCACTGATCATTCTTCCTCAGGAGAGAGGAGGCTACACAGTTTAGATGTCAAAAGAGCTCTTAGTTACTACATAGAGTGTACCAAGGGTCACTGTTTGACTCCCTCCAGTTGTTCCTCACTTATGGAGAAGTGGGAAAGGGCAAACCTGCCACCAAAAGATCTATTGCCAGGTGGATTGTGTCTTGTATACAATTCTGCTATGAAAAACTGGGAAAAACTCCACCCTCAGGCCTGAGGGCTCATTCCACAAGAGGTACAGCTGCTTCCCTGGCTGTGGCCAGGGATATCCCTCTCCTGAGAATCTGTCAAGCAACCACTTGGAAAACAGTCCATACCTTTACCAGGCATTACTCTCTGGATATCCAGGCTAGGAGTGATGCTCGGTTTGACACAGCAGTACTTCAGAGCCTATTCCCAAAGTAGGTTCTGTCCCTCCTCCTTGGAGGTACTGCTTGTAGTCTGCAATTGTCAGAATACAGCAAGACTTCATGTTGTTTGAAGAAAAAATTACTCACCTTAGTAATTATATTTATTCTAATGGAGTCTTGCTGTATTCTGACCTCCCTCTCTGCCTCCCCTCTCAGAACCTGTTTTTGGGAAGTGGGTGGGCAGGTGCAGTGTTGCACCCCGGGGGTGTATTTGCTTGTACCCTCCTCCCTTTTTGCTTGGGTGCTTATTTATTATTGTTATTTTTGAGTGCATTGGGTTTAGTTTTTGGGTTTCCTGACTTGTCTTCCTTGGGAATCTAAAACTTTTCAGCCAGTTGACTAGTAGAATTTTTACAATTTCCACATAGAATTTTTAGTTTAGTTGGGCTCATAAAAATCTGACGGTTGGAGTTCAAAACACTCCAGACAGAGGCTTCAACCGAGCTCGAGCTCAGCGTTCCGTGCCCTGCGTGGAAAGTTAACCCTTAGTTCTCCGGGGCAGTTCAAAGGTTGGGAACCACTGCAATTGTCATTATACAGCAAGACTCCTTTAGAAGAAATATAATTACTAAGGTGAGTAATTTTTTCTTCTAGGTTATCGAAACCGCATGATTTATTTATAATTACCGGGTAGCGCTTTTTCCCATAGGGAAACCCGGTTATAATTTGCCGTTATAACCAGCCACGCGCCAGGTTTCCCTTGGAACAGCCATCCCTCAGTCGCTGTTCTCCGACGTTCACGTTCCGTGACGGAATCCCATGGCGCAGCACACTTCCTGGTCCCTCATATTCGGGAAACAAACTTTTTTTATAAAAAAAAAATTAAAAACTATTTTCCTCAAGTAAACCACTTAAAAACGGAAACAAATAAGTATTTTCCCGTCAGCCTGACACCACAGCCAAGTCCATGTCACAGACTGCCCCTGCGAAGCCCGGAAGGACCCTGCAACCGCCGCTCGGTGGTAAGTTTATATTAAAACTAAAATTCAAGTTTCTACAGTTTTTTTTAAATAAACTATATTCTTCATTTTTTCTCCAACAAGTGCAGCCGTATAATTAGGAAGACTGCAGACCGCGCAAAATCAAGACTGGGCCGCAGCTTCCTGAACACTAATCTGTTAGCTTATTTAATTTTTTATAATTGCTGGTGACGCCTCCTGCAATTATAAAATAAAATAATAATTAGTGTGCATAAAACGATTTTACACACACCCTCGTTGTGGGATGCTTTTATAAACCCGAGGATGTAGCATCCCACAACTCAGATAGTGTAAAATCTCGCTAATACACCACCCCATATATTATTCTCTGTTTAGTTTTATGGTCTCTTTCCTAACTTCTGCAATTTTTAATTTTCTAAAATAAAAAAGGGGACAATTTTCATTGTTAATTTATTAACTGGATCGGTTTGTACTGATAAACCAGCTGGAATGGCAATATCCGGCAGTGTTAAAAAATAATGTTTTAGCAACTGAGCTGATACTTTTGAGTCAAGGAGCTCTCCCCTGTCATTATACATTTTATATGAGGCTTAGCTCTCAAGGGGTTATTTAGTTCTTTAATTAATTTCCAATATTGTTTTGGATCATGGGTAGTCTCAATTTTAGTATTATAAAATCTTTCTTGCCAATCTAATTAATCTCTGACATTCATTCCGCTTTGTTTGAAAATGTACCCAGTCTTCCTCTCTTCTTCTTTTATTTGCTTTTTTCCAGGTTCTATCCTTGATACTAATTTTCTTTTTCAAGAATTCATTTATCCAAGGGAGGTGCTTTTTTTTGTTTTAATTTTTTTAAATGGTTCATGCCTGTTACAAGCCTCCAAGAGTGTTTTAGAAAATTCTTCAACCCCCCAAATTTACATCTGGAATTAGATTTAATCTATCCCATTTTATATGATGTAAATCAAAAACAAAATTATTTAAATGATCATTTTTAAAATGTCTTTTTAGGGTAATCTTTTCTCCCTCGCTTATTTGATTTATGTCTGTTATAACACAGTATACTGGATTATGATCACCCAAATTGGGAGGTAAATTTTGACATTTTTCAACAGAAAACCCCTTAGAAAGAAATATCAAGTCCAACATACTCCCCTGACTATTAACCCCACTCTTCCTAGTACTTTGAGTTATTATTTGGTTAACATTTAGTATCTCTAAACTTTTTTCTAGTTTCAATCCCCTGGTTTACCCCAGGCAGCGTTAAAGTCACCAATCGGTATTAAATCTTTACCATCTGACAAGGATGCTAGTTTTGATGCCAATACCTCAAACTTAACAGTATTTACCTTAGGAGGAGAATATATTATACTAATTAAAAGCTGCAACCTTTCAAATTTAACACACAGGCATTCAATCCCTTCTAAGATTATTTGAAAAGCTACTTCCCCCAGTCCCAGTTTCTCTGTAGTGTATAAAAAAACCCCTCTTTCCCCTATCTAATCTAAAAGTATTGTAACCATCCATAGATATTTCAGTATTCTGTATGGCTTGAGACAACCATGATTCAGTTAAACCCATCACATCTGGTTCATAAATTTTTGCCCATATTCAAAATTTGTGCTTTTTTTTTTTTTCACAATACTCCTTGCATTTTCCAGTGTATTTAGACCTTGCTTGTTATTTTTTTCTTTGGGGCCGGGATTCATCTCCACATCACCTGCAAGCAACACAGACATACTAAAAATACATGTTTTAGAAAGCTTAAATTGTGGTTCTCCAAATAAAAAATTGAGTTTTGAGTTGATTAAATAACCTCCATTGCTTGGAGAACTTATTTCTTCTGGTCATTTAAATAGGCATTGGACCGGAACAAGTAGACATAAGCCATAATGCAGTAATGGCAGTTTTTTCCTGCTGCTTTACTGGGAATGGGGCAGTCTCACGGTCCCAAAGATCAATCTTCTTCAATTGATTGGCATATACTACAAGCAAAACACAGTAAATTAAGTATTTCTGCATGACTACTAGTTTAGTAGGCAAGTTTCAGATATTGTTACTTAATAAACTTTAAAATTTTTTTATTTAGTTGTTTAACCAGGTATAGCACACTAAGCTGAAAGCTTTTTTACAGGAGCGACCTGGGAGCACAAGGAGGTTAAGTGACTTGCTCAGGGTCACACAGTATGTAAGTGGAAGCTGTGGGATTCAAACCCAGGTCTGGTCTGCTGGATGTCACCAAATTTGCAGCTCAGAGTCTTAGACCACTGCGCTATACTGCCTCCTTAAAAATGTTAACAGAATCTTAAGATACTAAGTTTCTACCAACATATCCTAATTTCTATGTATTAATACCACAAAACAAAGTGGGTACAGCATTTCATTTAAAGTTAAAACCTTTTTGATGCAGAGTGGCGCTCGCGCGCTGTAGCAGCGAGTGACTTTTTTAGATATCTGCCCCTCCTCCTCTGCAGACGCAGACTCCCGGTCCACGCCCCTCTCACTGGCTGCTGGTTCTGCAGTGTTTGACCATGATGACAAAGTGGATTTCACACATGCAGGGGGGAGCTTTGGCACTACAGTCCAGCATATAACAAATTGAAGCAGCAAACGCACAAGGCAGTCTGAAGCAGGCAGGGTGTAGGTAGTTGGAAAAGTGCCGTGCTCACTCGTAGCAGCGAGTGGCTTTAGTAGTTATCTGCCCCTCCTCCTTTGCAGATGCAGATTCCCGGTCCACACCCCTCTCACAAGCTGCCGGTTCCGCGGTGTTTCACTGTGAAGACAAAGTGGACTTCACACATGCAGGGGGGGAGCTTTGGCACAACAGTCCAGCATATAACAAATTGAAGCAGCAAACGCACAAGACAGTCTGAAGCAGGCAAGGTGTAGGTAGTTGGAAAATGGTGTCCCATTCCAGATCTTTTCCCCACATCAGATCCTAACCCCAGATGCATCAGGTCTTGACTGGGGAGCATGCCTGGGTCCCTTCCAAATCCAGGGCTTTTGGTCCCAGTTGGAAGCCTCCCTGCATATCAGTGTCCTGGAGATGAGAATGGTGCTCTATGCCATACGGGCTTTTCAGAAACACCTTGCTCCAGGTCAGCTGCTGGTGCATTCGGACAATCTAAGTGTAGTGTACTACATCAACAAGCGGGGGGACTCACTCATAGCCCCTTTGCAGGGATGCCATGAGAGTGTGGTACTAGGCGGTAGATCATAATCTGACATACACTGCGGTCCAAGTGCCAGGCGTCCTAAACACCCTGGCAGACAGTCTCAGCAGGACTCAGTTCAGCATGCACAAATGGGAGCTTCTTTCATCCATTGCAGAATACTTGTTTGACAGATGTGGTTGTCCAGAATTGGACCTTTTTGTGTCCCCACTGAACACAAAACTGCCCAATTTCTGTTAGATCCAGGGCCTAGAGTTTTATGGCGAGATGCGTTGTCCCTCTCTTGGAGCAAGAGGTTTCTTTATGCCTTCCTTCTGATCCAGAGGGTGCTAGTCAAGTTGCAGATGGAGAGGGCCTGCATAATTCTAGTGGCTCCATTCTGGCCTCACCAGATATGGTTCCCTCTTCTTCAGCAGGTGGTGGAGGAGCCTCTGGTCCCTCTTCCTCTTTGCGGGAATCTGCTTACCCAGGATCAGGGGACCCTAGTCCATCCCAACCTCAGGTCCCTCCATGTGCATGCCTGGCTCCTGAGAACATAGCCATTGTCCGGTGCAGGGTCTGTAATAGGGTGGTGGACATCCTTGTGGCCGCCCAGAAGCCTTCCAGTCGAGCTACATAGGCCATGAAGTGGAAGCAGTTGCCATCTGGGCTGCCAAACATGGCTTAGACCCTTTCACCTGTTTGGTGAATCATGTCCTGGACTACCTGATTTCGCTGTCAGTCTGAGGCCTCCAGTATTCTTCCCTCAAAGTCCACCTTTTGGCTATTTCTGCATTTCATGAGCCAGTGGGTGACTGCACGATTGCTCAACTGGATGTCTCCTGTACCTTTCTTAGGTGCATCCTACACCTGAAACTTCAAATCCGTTCCCCTGTCCCAGCTGGGGACTTGAATTTTATTTTGGAAAAATTGACCCTGTCTCCTTTTGAGCCATTGTGACTTGCGAGTTGCGCTTTCTCTCTTGGAAAGCGCTGTTTTTAGTTGCAATTACTTCTGCTTGAAGAATTGCAGAGTTTCAGGCCCTCTGGTGCTAGGAGCCTTATTTGAGTTTTTCACAAAGATAGGGTGTCTTTACGCACAAATCCTAAGTTTCTGCCTTAGGTGGTTTCAGAGTTCACACTCAATCAGGCTATCCATCTTCCTGTTTTACTTTTCTGAGCATGCTAATCCAGGGGAAGCACTGCTCCATATGTTAGGATGTGCACAGCACTTTGAAGTACTACCTGCTTAGGACAAAAGAGTCCAGAAAGTCAAAGCAATTGTTTGTTTCCTTTGCCCCGGGTAGAGAGGGCACTTCAGTTTCTAAGCAATGTTTATCCATATGGTTGGCAAATTGCATTGTGTTCTGCTACATAAAGTACAGCAAAGAATTGCCTGGTGCTGTGAAAGCTCATTCCATTAGAGGAATGGCTGCTTCAGTGGCTTGTTTCTGAGGGATCTCTGCCACTGACATTTGTGCTGCTGCCACGTGGAGTACAGTCCATGCTTTTCGCCAAGCACTACAGTCTGGACATTGCCTCAAGAGCCCGTGCAGGATTTGGCAGGGCTGTGTTACGGGGACTGCTGTCTTAAGTTTATGGAGAGCCCTCCTCCCAGGCTGTCTAGCTGTTTGATACTTGTTCCTATGGTGTTACCTGATGACTGAGATACCCCCGAAGAAGATAGAACAGTTATGTAAGAACTTACCTTAACAGTAGATCTTCGAGAGGATCTCAGTCATCAGGTATGCATTGCCTCCCACCATCCACCTTCTTGGGGCTCCTGTCTAGGAACTGAGTATCTGGTGTATCCAGCTTTTCGTTTTGGTCTGGGCACCTTTTTTCTGTCCACTGCCCCCCAGGGCAACAGCCAAGCTCCCTTAGTCTCCGGTGGGGAAAGAACTGAGGAGGGAGTGGGGCTGCCCACACCTGTATGGGGCTGGTGATGTCGACGGCATGGGCGGTCCCAATTGTATTGCTAAAAATCTTCCACTTGTATTCCCCTTCACTGACGGTGAAGGTTCCTGTGGTGTTACCTGATAACTGAGATCCCTTCAAAGATTTACTGTTATGGTAAGTTCTTAGGTAACTGTTCTTTTCTAAACAGTGCTTGCCCAAATGGCTAGCACATTTTATTACGTTCTGTTACAGGAAATACATTAAGGAACTTCCTGAAGTAGTTCGTGATCATTCCACCAGAGGCATGGCCACTTTTGTAGGTTGCTCTCGGAATGTCTCAGTTGTAGAGATCTGGGCAGCTGCCACATGAAGTAGTGTCCACACCTTCACTAAACACTACAGTCTGGACATTGTCTCCCATATTCAAATTGGGTTTGACCTAGAAAAGTTTTTAATGCAGTACATTGAAGAGATAGTTGGATTTGTGGAAGTTCGAAAAGTCGCTATAAATCTCCCTCCCTGAGTTTCTTTCATATAACAGCAGTTGCTGTTGACCTGTTTCTCAGTGTACATAAAAAAATGGCTATTTTGTGGGCAGGGATAGAGCAAGGAACTCTGGAGTTGGGCTGAGTTGATTGTACCAATAAATGGTAAAAATGTTTTTTTTACTGAGGCACAAAATTATCTTTCTACGTTTCCAAGACCCTGGAGCAGGCAACACTTTGGGATGACATGTCAGCTGTTCTTAAAATTCTTAGAAATAATGCTCACATTACTTAAGGCCATCTATTCCATTGATTTTACTTTGGAGAAGCAATCACATTCATTGAGAACTTCATTTCAAATTTGTTAATTTCATTTCTAGGACCATGGATATGTTTTTTTTTTTTAATTCTTTTTCCCTCTGGTCACCGCTCGTGGGAACTCTCTCAGGCAATCTTATCCTTATGCCTGCCCTGTCTGAGGATCACTGCAGCCTATGCTCTCTCTCTCTCTCTCCACCCACCCCTCCCCCTTCCCACCTTCAGCCAGCACCCCCGGTTTGACCTGCCTGGGGAAGGTAGCCTGACTCCTTCCTTGGTCGTCTTTTCAAGGCAGACTCTGGTGTGCAGGTGGGGTGCGGGTGGAGGAGTGATGAGGCTGGCCGAGACGAACCCGGTGCTGGGCATGGAGATAGGTGCCGTCGCCTATCCCAGTGAGCTGGGTTTTTCCTTGTTCTGTCCGTCCCCTTCCACCCCCTGGCAGCTTGGCCTGCGGCAGCCCTGCCAGTGTCCGGGAGTGCATGCCACCCGTGCTTCTGCGGTGCCCCGATCTCCACCAGGGGCTGTTGGAGCGCCCGGCCGCTAATACCCTCCTCCTGGGATCGGAGAGCAGCCCTTGAGGGCGCTCGTGCCAATCCCTCCCTTGCCGACCCCCGTCGCCCGAGCTCGCTCCCGAACTCGGGTCGCTGGCTTAGTGCAGTGTGGCGTCCAGTGCCTCAACCCTCAGCACCACCAGGCCAGCTAGATTGTAGATATGGTCTGTCCACACTGTTTGGCATATCCCTTCCCTTTAAGATTCTTGCCGGAAGGTCTAAAAGCTGGCTCCTCCCACCCACCCAGTGGTATATGCCTCTGCTCTGCCCCTTGACGCCAGATCTTCCTTTCCACAGGAAGATTCCGGTTTTCTCCTTATCACTCCCGCGTTGAGTAGGCCCTGCCGGACAAATCTTCGGATTTACCCATAATTAAACTTGCTCCAAGTTTCTCCACATTGCTTCATGATCATAACTGTGATGGAGTCCTCGCCTGGGTTCCGCCGCTGCCCTTGTGGGCAGATGATGTCCCGCACCGACCCTCATTCGTCTACAGACTGGGCCATGCCCATGACACCCAGGCCTGCGACTTCTGTCGTGCATTCCAACCCATTGCTTTGGACGATCGTCTCGCACGTCTTCAGCTTGGCAGACCAGAGAAACGGAACCTACCAGACAAATCAAAAGAAGCCCATTGGTCAGTCTCCGGAACTGCGGGGTCCACTGAGCAACTAGAGCAGATGAAGGTCTTCGAGGAGGAGGTGGCTCGGGCCGCTGATTGGTCCTCGTCCATGTCGGTCTTCATCCCGCTCAATTTGGGCTCCACCTTTTCAGGCTCCTTCAAGGTGATGTGCCAGTCTCTCCCTACCAAAGAGGAAGGCACTTTGGGCGCGCACGTCTCCCACTCCCATTAAAGGGATAAGGAGTGGAAGGAAGGAAGGTTCGGCTTGTCAATGATGTTCCTGGAATTGTGAGAAATCTCGGTCCTGGGAATCTGCTGTTTTGATGTCTGTCGAGATTGCGGCCTCAGTCGCTGACTTCACGGTACCCCTGTCAGGCCAGCCAGCTAAGATGCGGGATGACGTCCCGGTTGAGATTGTTCTTGACCCCGTCAACCCATTGTCGCCAGATGAGGCCGATAATTCCTTATTCAAACAACATGAAGTCTTGCTGTATTCTGACATATGCAGTTAGGTCCTGCCTTTCAACTGCCCCGGAGAACAAAGAGTTAAACTTTCCATGGCCAGCATGGAATGTTCACCACAAGCTCAGTTGAAGCCCCTGTCTGCTGCTGTTTAAACTGCAACCGTCAGATTCTTTACTCCGCCTCACTAAACAGTCGCTCTGGAGATTTCTCCTGCTGCTCGGTTCAAAAAGTCAGTTGAAGTGTCGGTTTTCTGTCGGTTTCTACCGAATTGCTGTTACCGCTTAGTTGGTTCAAGTCTCTGTCTGTGGTACCGTGAGTATTAGATAGGTTTTTTGTTTTGTTTCTGTGTGGAACCTTTAAACTGTGGATCGGTTTGGCTGAACCGATCAGCTTGAGGTAAAAAAGCTTGTGCTTACTTTAGAGTGTGGTAACCGGTCAGTATCGGTTCTAAAAAAAAAACGGGTTTAATTACGTTTTCCAAGACCAAATGACGGTCAGGAACCGATAGGGGAGTCTTGCCTGGCGGATTGCCGAAAAAAGGGTACGTTTTGGATAGGATTGGCCATGTCTGAGAAACCCAAGAAAAAAAATGGGCCCACTGGGTTTCAACACTGCAGTGTGTTTGGGGAAGTCTTTGCCAAGGCTGATCCCCACACCACCTGTGTTTATTGTCTGGGGTTTGACCACCTCGATTCAGACTGCCAAATTTGCAAGAATTTTCCCAAATCTGCCCTGGAAAAGAGATTAGGTAGACTGAGGGAAAGGGAGGCCAAGAAGTCCGCTGACCCGGATGGCCAGCCCGGTTCGGTTCCGAACAAACCAGAAGGAGTGCCCTCTGACCAGGGCGATACTTCTTTGGGCAAAAGGAGAGCCGATTCCGAGGAGTCTGTTCCAGTGAAAGAAAAAGAGAAAAGATAAATCGTCCAGTTCAAACCCAGAAATTCATACTCTGACTGCCGATGAGACAGCCAAGGTGATGAGGATTGTGCAATCGCTTAGTTCGGTTCCGACCGAACCGGCACTATCTGGCAGGGGCTCGGTTCGGTCGGTTCCCCCGGTTCCAGATTATACTTTGGAAGAATTTTATGAACCAGAGGAGGGAGAGTATGAGGATGATGATGGTGATTATGAAAGTCTGGATGTGCCTATTGACCCGAACATATCCCCAGACAGACCTTCAGGTGTTTCTCCTCCTAGGCTTTCTGAGTCCCCTTCACACTATATGTTTTACAAAAAAGTGGCTGAGACCCTCCAGCTTCCTGTGGAGGAAGCAGTAGAGGATCAGGAAGAGCCTGATTATGTTGAGATGATGGACACCCCAAAGTCCAGGAGACTGTCTATTCCCCTCCACGAATCCTTTGGGAAACAGACACATAAAATTCTTAAGTCTCCTAATTCTATACCTTCTGTGGATAGACGAATGGACAAGAGGTACTCTCTCTCAGGCTCAGACATGGAGTTCCTTTTCCAGCAGTGCAGCCATGTTGGGGTCGTGCAGACTGCTGCCTATGATAAGGTAAATATTCCCTTGGCATCACACCCCCCAGACAAGGACTCCAGGAAGATTGATGCCATGGCAAAGAAACAATACATAGCAGCATCTTTGGGACTCAAGCAGGCTAACTATGTGGCCTATACAGCCAGATACCAGAAGTCCAGGTGGGACACTGTGCTGGCTCTGGCTAAACAGGCCCCTGACCAGCTTGCCAAGGAGCTGGAGCAGGTGGCTGCAGATGGGATTGAGGCATCAAAAGTACAGTTTCAAGCTGCTGTGGACTCCAGTGATGTTTCATCAAGAGTCATGGCTTCATCTGTGGCTCTTCGGAGGATGTCTTGGCTCAGATGTACTAGCCTCTCACAGGATACCCAGGCTAAGGCCATGGATTTTCCTGTAATTGGTAATTGTCTGTTTGGGGAGCAGACAGAGAACTACATGAAAAAGATGGATGAGTAAAGGACCACTTACAGGAGTGCTCAAGCCAAAGAAAGGCAAGCAACTTCTCAAAAGCAGCAGTCCAGGGGCAGGGGCAGGCCTTTCCAAATGCCTTTTTACCAAGCTCAGGCCTTCTCTTCTTCCTTTTCACAGAGGGGGTTCTTTAGAGGGAGAGGCAGAAGGGGGATGAGCAGGCCTGCATCCACCCCTCAGCCTAAAGCCCCTGCCAAGCAGACACCCTGATGGGTCTGCCCAGGCCGATTCTCCCATACCAGTAGGGGGCGGCTGGCTTACTTTGTCCAAGACTGGAAGTCTCTTACATCAGACAAGTGGGTCCTGGAAGTAGTAAGCCAGGGACTGGTTCTCAGGTTAAAAAAATTCCCCAAGATGAGAACCAGATCCTTTCCACCTGCAAATCTCTCCAAGACCCTTGCCCTAGAGGCAGAGGTTTCTTCTCTCCTAGCTCTCAGAGCTATAGAGAGGGTTCCCACCCTACACAGGGGCAAAGGGTTGTACTCCAGGTACTTTCTAACCCCCAAAAAGACAGGAGAATGGCGGCCCATCCGGGACCCAAAGTTCAAAATGGTAACTCTGGGAATTATCCTTCCCTCTCTAAGGCCAGGGGACTGGCTAGCCTCCCTGGACCTCAAAGATGCCTACTTTCACATTCCCATCAGGTGCTCTCACAGAAAGTACCTCAGGTTCGAGTTGCCCTCCGGCCACTATCAGTTCAGAGCAGTGCCCTTTGGCCTAACATCAGGCCCAAAGTGCCTGGCAGTAGTAGTTGCTTTCTTAAGAAGGAAAAAGATCTCCATCTTCCCATACCTGGACGACTGGCTCATAGTAGGTCAGTCTCCAGACCAAGTCAAGTCACATCTGCAAGTGACCCAGCAAATGCTCACTTCCTTAGGATTCCTTCTCAACCTTCCAAAGTCAGTTCTCGAACCAGTACAGCTCCTCACCTTCATAGGTGCAGAACTGGATACAGTAAAGGCAAGAGCCTTCCTTCCCCTGGAAAGGGCAAGGAACCTCATGGAACTGGCCTCTTCATTCACCCTTCAGGTGTCTCGACCAGCAAGGCATTTACTTCAGCTTCTGGGCCACTTGGCAGCTTCCACAGCAGTGGTCCAAGGGGCAAGATTCCAGATGAGGGACATTCAGTTCCACTTAAGAGCCTTCTGTTCCCAAAGAAAGGATTCCCTTACCAAGCTAATCCCAGTGCCTTGCAACGGTGGCATGATCAGGACAATTTGAGACAAGGAGTTCCATTTGTCACTCAGTCTCATTCAGTGATACTCAACACAGATGCTTCCCCGCTGGGCTGGGGAGCCCATTTGGGGGATCCTTTTTTTTAAATTCAAAGTTCATTGATTTTACACAACCAGCTATAGGCATGCCAGTCACATGTATACATAATACACCATGGTTAACAAAATTATCCTATACTATACATAGTTCAACTAACTAAACCCCCACCCACCCAACCCCTCTAACCCTCCCACTCCCTTCCCCCCCACCCTTCTGGAGTGTGCAAGTTTATTATAGGTATGAGGAAAGGCATCTATTGTCTTGGGGTACTGTGCGTCGATTACTCAACACGCCCTTACTGCAGATAAACCGCATATAGTTTCCCCCACTTCCTATCAAAACCTGCCATGTTATTCCGAAAACCAGCTATTAACTGTTCAGACCTAAAAAAACTAGACATATCCCTTAACCAATCATTATATGATATTACTACCTGGTCTCTCCAATGTTTCAGGACTAATTTTTTGACAGTAATAGCTATTAGAGCCATATGATATTTTCGCTCTTTAACTTTAATCTCATCATAGCATCCTAGTAGACAGACTTCCACTGTAAACAGGTCCTCCAACCCTAAACAGGGGTCCAGTTTGGCTCTAATTTCCTGCCAAAGTGGAGCTATTTTTTCACAGTACCAAAATATATGTACCATATTCCCTTCTTTTTTAGCACACCTTGTGCAAGTATTATCTGAAATCCCTACCCAGTCTGGCCAATCTCAGGGGGGTATAATACATGTTATTCAGTATATGATATTGCGTAAGTCTGAATCTATCCTGGGAGAGGTAAATATAAAGATCTTTCCAGATCTTAACCCAATCCAAAGTCACCCTAGGGAGCAAGGATTCCCAAATTGATGACCAAGATAGTGAGTCGGTACAAATAGAGGTCAAGAGGAAGGCATATACTGCAGAGACAGCATGCGGTTTTATGGAGCATTCGCTAACTTGAGTCAACAAAGGTCTGACTAAGGAAGACCGAGCATTAGCCCCGAACAGGGTGAATATGATATGTCTTATTTGGTATACCTTAAAAATCGTCGACCTCGGGATATCATACTTGCTGAGGATTTCGGGTGAAGAGAGAAGGTTATCCTGGGCAAATAGGTCTTCCACACATGCATACCTTAACTGTAAGACCATTGGGGTAAAAGATTCACCCCTCCGATTTTAATGTTGGGGTTTGATATGATTGGCTGCCCTGTATCAACTTTAAGAGATATCTTCATGTATGAACAGTATTGAGAAAATACCCTCAAGGAGGTACTGACCACCGAGTCCCGTAAACGCTTTGGCAATGAATGCTTTGTTAGATAATAGACCGAAAGAGGGTTGATGTTGTTAGTTTTTAAAAGGTCTCTCTCAATCTGAAGCCAAGTCAGAATGTACTCTGTGTCACCCTGAGAGATCCACCTTCCCAATTTGGTTAAATGGCTTGCCCAAT
Organism: Neoceratodus forsteri; assembly: GCA_016271365.2. Lineage (NCBI taxonomy): Eukaryota > Metazoa > Chordata > Ceratodontiformes > Ceratodontidae > Neoceratodus > Neoceratodus forsteri. The sequence goes on from CM057456.1 coordinate 1,732,926,123, forward strand.
AATATAAAAGTAAATTTGGGAGACGAAGTCCACCCAGGGGTCTAGGGGCGCTAAGCTTACGAAAGGCACTACGGGGATGTTTACCCAGCCAAATAAATTTAGAAATCATAGAATGCAATCGCTTAAAAAAGGAGATCGGAAGCCATAACTTCAGTAGATTCAAAGGGTAAAACAAATGTGGAAGAATGTTCATCTTAATTATACTTATCTGGGCCCGTAGTGAAAGGGATAAACTCTGCCATCTCACAAGGTCCTGCTGGATATTTCTAACCAGGTCATCGAGGTTGAGCTTCTGAACCATAATAGAATCCCTGGCTAAATAAATACCTAGATATTTAAGGGTCTGTGAGGACCATTTAATGCCCAAGTGACTAACTTAAGATTTCAAAGTATAGCTGTTCAGAGGGAAAATCTCAGTTTTAGAGATGTTTAGTTTGTAATTGGAAAGCATACCGTATTGTTTAACAACCTCTAAAACTTGCTCTAACGAAGAAGCCGGATGAGTTAAATGAAGGAGAATATCGTCCGCATAGACCGAGAGCTTAAGAACTTGAGTATGAGCAATGATACCCGTAACTTGAGTGGACTGTTTAATATGCCGGAGTAATGGCTCCAAATACAGATTAAACAGGAAAGGTGAAAGGGGACAACCTTGTCTGGTACCAGTATATAATAGGAATCTCCTGGAAAACACTCCATTACAATAAATCTTAGCAGATGGAGAGGCGTAAAGAGACTGTATCATTGCAATAAATTAGGGGGGGACCCAGTCTCCACAAGGTTGACCATAAAAATTCCCAGCATACTCTATCGAAAGCCTTTTCAGCATCTAACGAAACTAACGCCAATGGGAACTGGGAAGATTGGGCCACCTGAAAAGTGTGCGTAAGTGTCCTAAGATGATCTGCTGGGGAGCGTCCTGCCACAAACCCTACTTGCTCTGGGCTTAATAATTGGGCCCAATATGCTTTTATCCAGAGTGAAAGCAGTTTTGCTAAGATTTTAATGTCACAATTTAAAAGAGAAATTGGTCTATAGTTAGCTGGGTCCAGGTGGGATTTATCTGGCTTGAGTAAGAGAATAATCGTGGCATCCATAAGAGACAGATCTAACATGTCTGCTGTAAACATATAACTGTATAAATTAAGCAAGGGGGAGCTACTTCCTTAGAGAAAATTTTATAAAAATTTGAAGGGAAGCCATCAGGCCCTGGTGCCTTGTCGGGAGTGAGACTATTAATAGCCATCTCTACTTCAGTAATGGAGATTGGCGAAGTTAGGGAAGCTTGATAAGAATCCTCCAACACTGGGAGATTTAGAGAATCTAAGTAGTTACCAATATCTTGTGGATTTAAACCAGTAAGACACTTCCCATATAGTGACTTATAGAATTCTCAAAGACCTCAACTATGTCACTCGGCTCTGTTTTGATAGAGCCATGAGCGGACCGTATAGACGGGACTAAACGGGAGCTTTCTAACTGTCGTAAACGTAAGGCAAGCACCCGACCAGCCTTTTCCCCCTGATAAATATATTTAGCTTTAGTTTTAACAAGGGCATATTCTGCCTTCCCTCTTAATAGCTCTGCGTATTCATTATGCAGACCTAACAACTCTTCCATGGCACCCCTGGAAGTACTGGGAAACAAGAATTTTCTTTCTCTTTAATCTGGGTTAACAAAGCCAAGGCCTTAGAATCTCGTATCTTCTTCCTCCTGGAGGCAGTCTTAATAAAGTCTCCCCGAAGGTAGCACTTCAAAGAGAACCAAAGAAGGTCATATCTCTGAACTGACTCTCTATTGTGTTCTATAAATTCGGCAATGAGTTCTTTGATACGAGAGATCAAAGACTCATCCCTTAGCAACTGAGTATTCAGTCTCCAAATTGTTTTCCTTCAAGTATGGGGGTCCACCGAGAGGGCCAACCATGCCACCGCATGGTCTGATATCACTCTGGGTTCTATACCGGCCTGGTATAGGCCCGGCATAAAAGAGCCACTAATTAGGAAATAGTCTAATCTGGACCAGGTCTGGTGGATGTTTGAATAAAATGTATATGACTGTTGCATGGGATTTAGGAGGCACCACGGATCGCCCAACCCTAGCATGGTCATAAAATCCTTCAGGGCATTCTGTGAGGACGAAAGTGGCTTCAGTGGTCTATAGGTCCTGTCCAGGTCCTGGGTTGGAGTAATGTTCCAACCCCCCCCCCAAAATCACAGGGGCAGGCAGGTAGGAGCATAGCCATCTTGTTGGCCAGGTCCATCAGGAAACTTGGATCCCCTCCCACCGGTCCATATACTGAACCCAAGACCACCATCATATTATTTAAAATACCTTTGATTAACACACATCTCCCACCAGGGTCTATGAACGTTGTGTCTTCCTTAAATGCAACGTTCCTTCTAAATAAGATAGCCACCCCACGGCTTGAAGATGAACACCCTGCTGCGAAAACCTGAGACACTCCCTGCCTACGTAGGGATAGTGACTCCAAGTTGGTCAAGTGCGTTTCTTGGAGCAGAATGATATCTGCATTTAAAAGAACGCAGTGTTTAAGTATTTGCAGTCTCTTCAAGACGTCCCTTACTCCTCTAACATTCCAAGTGATTACTTTTATTGGAAAACTAGCCATTATTAAATCCAGGTGCCAGTACCAATCTTAAATAATTCGGAGTATCCCAAACCAAAACCCTAAGGCACACTCCAGCCCTCCCCCCCTCCCAGCCATCTCCAAACAATATATGATGCATAAAGACCTGTCCCAACACAGGACCGAAGCCTATTAAGTAACCAATGTACTCTTCCACCCTCACCCCCCAGTCCCCTCTGTAACCCTAATCAGTAATTCTAAACACAGCTCCCTAAACGAAAATCCCCTACCTATCATCCTGTTTATTCCTAAACCAGTAAATCTAATGTTCCTCGGGAAATGTCGCAAAATTGCCCCAACCGGTAGTACCCTCAAAACCCAACCCCTCTCCCCTCCATAAACCCCTATGACTATTTACAATAGGCCACTCAATCCAAATTGGAATAGCTGGCTGCCAAAATGACTCTTGCATGAATAGCCAAACCCCGATGGCATTGTCTGTATCTAGTAAATATGTAAAGGCCCAGTGACAGGTTATTGCCCCACGCAGAACTCCAAAAGTTACCACTGCAGTCGGCTCTGAGGGATCTTTAAGTAAAATAAAACACAAGTAGCAATTAACCCAGATGCCATCCCCCCCCCAAACTAGTACGTCTAGCAGCATTCCTAGACCGCACGGCCTAAAGCCGTCCGCACCCTCGCCCCCCGGCCCGCTGGATAACACAGACACTGTAATGATGAGGATTTGACCTGAAGCATGAAGCCCGCACTTCAAATCAAAACCTCAAAAAAAAGGGAGAAAAAAAAAAGGACCAAACATTATCCCCTTACAGTGCCTCGTGTTCGCAGCCCCTGCGATTATGCAGCATCTTAACCCCCGATACTCCATCTAAACATAACTAAAACTCAACAGCTGTCACAAGTCCGGAGCGAAGTGTTAATTAAAGGCAGCCCAAGCCTGACTATCGACCAGGGATCAGTGTCATACAGTGGGGGGTACTTTACGCTAATATGAGCAGCCTATAAACCCCTAGTGTTCCTCTCCTGGCTCCAGTTCAGCAAAACTTTGTGAGATCATCATAAAACGACGAGTAGTGTAAGAAAACAGACCTGAACCAGCAAATACTCCTGCCCACGGGTTAACTGAGGGAGCCTAAATATTGTCCCCCTAGGGAACAGTCCCTATTAGTAAAGGTTCCTTTGTAAATCCCAGTGACCAGAAAACCTTTCACCCTCCACTCTTTCCCATCCCTCCCCACAAGCATCGAACCCCCAGAAATCCCACCAAGCATATCCAAGACAGCCATAAACAAGCAGAGAAAACAGGTAATCAACTTGAAATATAAACTTTAGGTAACTTTTCAAACTGTTAAAGTCTTTATAAACAGTTCATCCATCCTTGAACAAACTGGGTAGCTTCACTGAAAGACCCGAAGATGCTTGCTCAGGCGTTTCATACGTAAACCAGGACCCCTGAACTGAGACTCGGAGCTTGGCTGGATATTCCATGCGGATAGGAATACCCGCAGCAATAAGCTTTTTGACTGTGGCATGGTAAGCGGCCCGTTTCATATGAGTCTTCTGAGTCTCCCGCAGCAGATCTTGGGTTATTCTTAGAGCGGCATTCTCCCACTTAGTGCTTTGCAGCTTTCTTGCTTTATCAATAACGTGTTGTTTTTCCACGAAACTCAAAAACCTCACTATAATTGGTCTTGGTGGGGCATTTGGCGGAGGTTGTGGCCTGAGGGAGCGATGTGCCCTTTCGATCTGGTAGTTAGCATCTATCGGGGAAGGACCCACAACTTTTAGTAGAAACTTCTGCAGGAAGGCCACTGTATTAGGCCGTTCCTCCGATTCAGGCAGACCGAGAATCACTATATTTTTCCGCCTACTCCTGCCCTCCAAATCTTCACTCTTCAATTGTAGTCGTTGTATTTGTTGGTGCAGTTGCACTAATTCGGGTTCTGCTTTCTCCTTCCACTGAAGCCATTCGGGCCTCGGTATCCCCAATCTTTCTTGCAAGGCCCATGAAATCACTACGGAGGGACTTCAGCTCCGAGGAAATGTCAGACAGGGTCTCTCTGAATGTAAGCATCTCCTGTAAGAAGCGATCCTCTGTTAACGGAGTAGTAGATGAAGCCGGGGGCACCACTTTCCCAGCAATAGCCCCTTGAGCCCGCTGCTTTTTCGGTAATTTCTCTGGCGTAGTTGGTGGAGTGTGCCTGGGCAAAGCCTGCTTCATATCGGATTCCATCTCGTTAATACAGGCAAAGGCGAGGCTAATTGCCTCAATAACTTAACCCTGCCCCTCCAGACAAATCAGAAACAGCTGCTAATCGTTATTGCAGAAGGCTGTTTTCACTAGGATTAAACAATAGAGAGGCGAGGTGCTGGAGCTCCGCTTCAGTGCTGCTGCCAGGAACCCTGCATCATGTGATCTCCCATTTGGGGGATCTTACCACCCAAGGACTGTGGTCACCTCAGGAATCCCTGCTTCACATCAGTCTCTTGGAACTAAAAGCAGTGTTTCTGGCACTGCAAGCTTTTTCCAAATCTGTACAGAACAAGGTGGTTCAGGTCAGAACAGACACCACCACCACCATGTGGTACATCAACAAGCAAGGAGGCACTCGGTCTACGGCCTTGTGCACAGAAGCAATGAAGTTGTGGTCCCTGGTCTGTTCCCTGAAAACCTCTCTGATAGCAGTTCACCTCCCAGGGAAGGACAATATCCTAGCAGATGCACTGAGCAGAATATCCCATGGCCATCACAAATGGGCCCTGGATCCTCTAGTTTTGAAAGTGATTTTCTCGAGATGGGGCACACCAAAGATAGATCGTTTTGCAGCCCCAGACAATTGACCCCCAGTCTTGGGCTCAGTCCCCCTGGATGCTCTGATTCTGAACTGGGAAGGGAAATTTCTGTATGCTTTTCCCCTCTTCCCTCTCCTGTTCAAAGTGTTAGTCAAGATAAGGTCACAACCATGCAAAGTGATTCTGATTGCTCCAGACTGGGCCAGGCAGCCATGGTATCCCTTGTTGCTGTCCCTAGCAGTCCACCTTCCCCTGTCTCTTCCCAGGAGTTACAGCCTGTTGACATCCTCTCGGGAGGATTTGGTACCCGAATCTTCAGTCTCTCAATCTCAAGGCATGGCTCTTGAAGAGTTACAGTTTGCAGATCTGCATCTTTCCCAGGGGGTTCTGGATATCCTTAAGGCTTCTTGAAAGCCTTCCACCAGGAAGACTTACAACTCCAAATGGAAGAGATTCAGCATTTGGTGTTCTAAGAAGAATATTTCTTCAGACTCTGCTGAATTGCCTATGGTTCTGGACTATATGGTCAATCTTAATAGACTAGGCCTTAGACCAGCTACCCTTAAAGTACACTTGGCAGCTGTTTCTGCTTTCTTGTCAGTAGGCAAGCCTTCCTGTATTTTGTTAGTTTTTCAAGGGATTGCTTCACACCAATCCCCCCTTTAGGGATCCTGCTCCTGCTTGGGACCTTAATGTTTGCATTGCTCAGCTTATGCAACCTCCCTTTGAGCCTTTGTCCTCAGCACAGCTTAAGTACTTGACTTGGAAAACTGTGTTTTTGGTAGCCATTACTTCTGCCAGGCGTATCAGTGAATTGCAAGCCCTGTCAGGGGAATCTGATTTCATCGCTTTCCATAGAGATAAAGTGGTCCTTAGAACTAACAGAAAGTTCTTACCTAAAGTGGTTTCAGAGTTCCACCTCAACCAGTCTATATCTCGCCCTGTTTTCTTCACTGACCACTCCTCCTCGGGAGAGAGGAGGCTACACAGCTTGGATGTTAAAAGAGCCCTTAGCTACTACAGTACATAGAGCGTACCAAGGGTCACAGGTTTGAATCCCTCCAGTTGTTCCTTACGTATGGAGAAGTTGGTAAGGGCAAACCTGCCACTAAGAGATCTATTGCCAGGTGGATTGTTTCTTGTATACAATTCTGCTATGAAAAACTGGGTAGAACTCCACCCTCAGGCCTGAGGGCTCATTCCACTAGAGGTACAGCTACTTCCCTGGCTGCTGCCAGGCATATTCCTCTCTTAGAAATTTGTCAAGCAGCCACCTGGAAAACAGTCCATACTTTCACCAAGCATTACTCTCTGGATATCCAGGCTAGGAGTGATGCTCGGTTTGGCACAGCAATACTTCAGAGCTTGTTTCCAACGTAGGTTCTGTCCCTCCTCCATGGAGGTACTGCTTGGTAGTCTGCATATGTCAGAATACAGCAAGACTTCATGTTGTTTGAAGAAAAAATTGCTCACCCTAGTAATGTTGTTTCTTCTAATGAAGTCTTGCTGTATTCTGACCTCCCCCTGCCTCCCCTCTCACAATCTAGATTTTGGGATGTGGGTGGGCAGGAGCAGTGTTGGCACCCTAGGGGTGTCCTTTTTTCACCCTCTTTTGGTTTGGGTGAGAGGTTGTGTTTTGGATTTGTTTTGTTTGTGGGTTTCCTGACTTGAGTCTTCCTTTTGAAACCAAAAAACCTTTTATATAGATATATTTGCCAGTTGGCTAGTAAAAATTTTACAGTTTCCACACAGAACATCTAGTGAGTCTTTGCTCGTAAAGATCTGACGGTTGCAGTTTAAACAACAGCAGACAGGGGCTTCAGCCGAGCTTGTGGTGAACATTCCATGCTGGCCATGGAAAGTTTAACTGTTTGTTCTCCGGGGCAGTTGAAAGGCAGGACCTAACTGCATATGTCAGAACACAGCAAGACTCCATTAGAAGAAACAATATTACTAAGGTGAGTACGTTTTTCTTCAGGACCCCGGTCCTGACCGAACCCACTGAAGAGGAAATCCAGCCTGCTGGGAACCTCTTTTTGGTTCCTGTCCCCGACGTAGGGGAGCTGCGGTTCTCCTTGGCTCCTTCCAAGCACCCCATTTGATCCTCCAGACGGTCTAGGTCTAGGTTAAGGTTTCGGACTCCTTTGACCGATAGGCCGAAGAAATTGCATAAGCGATCTAAAAAGTGGTGCTGCCGCCATTCATCCTTGTCCTCCTCGGAAGAGGAGAGACTTTGACACAAACTGTGCCAATGCTATGGGGACTTGATGTGGCAGCAGTGACTTATGTCTAGTCCGAAATTGACCCCGGCTTCCCCACCAGCCATCACTTGGCTGTTGCCCTCTAGGCTGATGCCAACCTCTTAGGAGCCAGTCAGCACCACCCCTCTGCCGACAGAGCCGGTGAAGACCCTCCCGGATCATCCAAAACTGGCCTTTCCACTGATTGTGGTGGATCCACCACCTAAGCAGCCTCCCTCCGGGGCTCCTGCCAAGGAGTCTCGGCCCGTCAAGGGCCTCCTGCACAGGTTGTCTGTCACTCGCACTCCCGACTGTCCCCGGCGGGTCCAAGATGACATGGGTGGTTGGCCGATCTATCCGGAGTCCGAGGACTCTGATTTGCCTTTTCTTCCCCTGGACGAAAAATCCATCTGGAGTCTCTCATCGGAGGAAGGTCCCATGTCCTTCATGGGCATCCTCCGTCACGTTTACGGGGATGCCGATGGAACCCATTCAGAAACGGGCTGAATATCCCCTCACTGATATTCTCAAAAGAGGGGATTCTCTGGCGGAGGCCTTCCCTGTGGCCGAAGCCATTGTTGGCCTGGCCTTGGAGCTGTGACAGCACCCAGGCTCCTGCCCTGCGCCCTCAGCCCTGATGTCCTGCAAATACACGGTTCCCATCAGCTCCCTTTCGGGATTCATGGAACACCCCTTGGCCAAGGGGCTGGTGACTGTGTCTGTGTTCCGGCGCTCGGGTATTTTGTAAGACACTGATAGACCTCCGGATAAAGAGTCCAGAAAGCTGGACCATTCTGCCAGAAAGGTCTATGCTGCATCATCACTTGGCCTTTGTCAGGCGAGCTTGGCCGTCATCATGGCGCATTTTTCTCATGCCCTCCTGGGTTCTTTGGATGAGGTTCTTCCTCATCTCCCCACAGACCTTCAGACCATGGTCAAGCAAGTCCACGACTAGGGTCGGGTGGTTGCCATACAGCAACTCCAGATGGCTGTGGATGTCAGGGATTCTTGTGCCTGCTTGGTGGCAACCGCGGCCGCCATGCACCGCAGGGCCTGGCTGAGGGTCTCGACCTTTACCGCGGACACTCAACACAAGCTGATGGATGTTCCCTTCCTGGGCATCGATTTATTTGGTCCAGGAGTGGATGGTCACCTCCAGCGTATAGAGAAGTCCAGTGCCACCTTGGACTCAGTTACTTCTGTCCAGAAGGAATCCCAGGGTTCCAAAAAGCAGAAGAGAAAGCCTTTTTGGCCTGCGGCCAAGCAGACGCCACTTTGTCGGGGCAGCAGCAGGCTCAACCTCGGCGCCCTCCACGGCCTGTAAACCCAAAGGAAAGGGTCCTGGTGGTCCCCAAACCGGGTCCTCCTCTTCCAAGTCTGCACAGTGATGGGATGAGGGTTGGCAGCCCCATGCCCACTCTGGGTCCTCCCGTGGGGGGCCAGCGCTGCCACTTCCTGTCTGCTTGTACTGCTGTTACAATGGACAAGTGGGTCCTTGAAGTGGTCTGCCAGCGACTACCTCTGGAATTCGAGTAGTACCCACCAAGCCGAACCCGTGCCCCACGGGAGGAAATGGTTTACATGAACACTCAGTCGGCTTTTTCAGACAACATCGCCCAACTTCTCTGCAAGGAGGTAGTGGTCAGGGTCGCGGATCCCCCTGTGAACCCAGGGTTCGTTTCCAGGTACTTCCTGGTACCTAAACAAAGGGGGGGTCTGGTGCCCCATTCTACATCTGCATGATATAAACCAATTTCTCAGATGTTGCACCGTCAGGATGGCAACTCTGTGTCAGATCATACCTTCTCTTGAGTGGAACATGTGGTTTTGCTCGCTGGATCTGCAGGACGTGTTCTTTAACGTCCCGATCCATGTGTCTCACTGAAGATTCCTCCGCCTCAGAGCAGAGGGGCTCTTTTGAGTTCAAGCCATGCCATTGTTCATTCCCTGGTCTTCATCAAATGCATTGCAGTGGTGGCAGCCCATCTTGCCGGGGGTCAATACCCTGTGTCGATGTTTGGCTAATAGTGGGTCCCTCCAAACTGGAGGTGGAGAGGTCCAAAGATCTGGCCCTCCAGACCTGCATTGAATTTAGTCTCCTCATCAACGAGACCAAGTCTGATCATGTACCTTCGCAGGTGATCTGTTTTATCGGGGCAGAGTTCGACTCTTGCCGAGCCAGAGCCAGGCTGCCGGCGGACAGGATAGAGGTTCTCTCCTTCTTTGCACATTCGTTTCTGGTTGGGCACTTGCACCCTGCCTGGGACTTCCTGCACCCTCTGGATTACATGGCGACCTGCACCTCCGTGGTCCGTTGGGCCCTGTGGCATGTGCGCCCCCTTCAGTGGGAGCTGGCCGGTCAGAGGACTCAGCATCACAGTCATTTCCACCAGCTGGTCACGGTGACCCAGAAGATATGGGATGCTCTCCAGTGGTGAACCATCCTAGAACATATGCAGGAGGGGATCCCGTTTGTTCGCCCCGAGCCGACGGCCGTTCTTACGACTGACTCCTCTCATGGGCTGGAGTGCCCACATGGGGAATCGGAGTCCACGGGCTCTGGACCCCCAAGGAATCCTGATGTCATATCAACCTGCTGGAGCTCTGAGTAGTTCGGCTGGTGCTGACTGCACTCGCTCCGTTGCTTCGGGGTCAAGTGGTGCAGGTCCAGACAAACAATACCACGACCATGTACTATCTCAGCAGACAGGGTGGCACGCATTCCCGGCCTCTGTGCAGGGAAGCACTCTGCATGTGAACCCTCGTGAGCCGACTGGAGGCAGATGTCCTAGCCATCCATGTGGCAGGAGCCTCAAATTAACTGGCGAACGCCTTCAGCCGTGTGGGCGAGTTGTCCCAAGAGTGGTCTCTCCATCTGGTGGTAGTACACAGTCTGTTCTCCCAGTGGGGCACCCCTCAAGTGGACCTGTTTGCCTCCAAGGAGAACACCATGCTGAGGCTGTTTCACGCCCGCCCCTCAGCAGGGCTTGCTGCAGGGGGATGCCTTCTCAAGGCTGTGGACCCCAGGCCTCTTCTATGCCTTCCCTCCGCTACCCTTGATCCACAGAGTGCTCCTCAAGTTCGGGGGGGACAAGGCACAGGTGATGCTCGTGGCACCAGGTTGGCCCCTCCAGTTTTGGTATCCCGATCTCCTCAGCCTCAGCAACAGGCTCCGTAGGCATCTTCAAAAAACATGAAGTCTTGCTATATTCTGACACATGCAGTGAGTCCCAACCTTCGAACTGCTCCGGAGGTGAAAGAGTTAACTTTCCATGCCAGGCATGGAACGCTGAGCTCGAGCGCGGTTGAAACTCTGTCTGTTGTTCTTCAAACTCAAACCATCAGATTCTTTACTCTGCCTCACTGAACAGTCGCTCCGGAGATTTCTCCTTCTGCTCGGTTCATTTTGTCGGTTAAAGTATTATTTTTCTCGGTTTTCGACCGAATTTAAACCGCAACCGGTCGGTTCAGACTCTGTCTGTGGTATTTATGCGTACTAGATAGGTTTTACATTAATTCTCTTCTGTGTGGAACTTGTAAACGGTTTATCGGTTCGGTTTGAACCGATCAGGTTGTTTAAAATATCTTAATCTGTGATTTAGAGTGTGGCTACCGGTTCTTATCGGTTCTAAAAAGCGATTTTATTACGGTTTTTCCACTACGCCAGTGACACGGTTGGGAACCGATAAGAGGGTCTCTACTCATGGATTGCCATAAACGGTAAGTTTGGTTAGACTGGCACTATGTCTGAGAAACCCAAAAGAAAACCGGGCCCACTGGATTTCAACACTGCAGTGTGTGTGGGAAGTCTTTGCCAAGGCTGACCCCACACCACCTGTGTTTATTGTCTGGGTTTGACCACCTCAATGCAGACTGCCAGATTTGTAAAATTTTCCTGCAGCTACCCTGGAAAGAGAGTTGGTAGGCTCAGGAAAGGGAAGAAAAAAAGTCCAGCTGAACGGATGGCCAGCCGGTTAGTTCCAACCGAACCAGAGGGAGTGCCCTCTGACCAGGCGAGACTTCTTCGGCAAGGAGATCCGACTCTGAGGAGTCGGTTCCAGCTAAAAAGTACTAGGAAATCAGCTGGTGTGGAGCCAAAACTTTCCTCTCCAGCTGAAGAAATAGCCAGCGATTAAAATTGTCCAGTCGCTTTCCCCAGTTCTGACCGACAGCACCATCAGGTAGCGCTGGTTCCACCGATTCAAGAGTATGATTTAGAGGAATTTTGTGAACCGGAGGAGGGGGAAGAGGAGTATGAGGAGAGTGAATGTGGATTTGAAAGTCTGGATGTGCCCATTGACCCGGACATCTCCCCAGACAGACCTTCAGGCGTGCCTCCTCCTAGGCTTTCTGAGTCCCCTTCTCATTTTATGTTTTATAAAAAAGTGGCTGAAACCCTCCAGCTCCCTATGGAGGAAGCTGTGAATGATCAAGAGGAGCCTGTCTGTGGAAATGATGTATATCCCAGAGTCTAGGAGACTGTCTATTCCCTTGCATAAATCTTTTGGGGAAACAGACATTTAAAATTTTAAAAACTCCTCACACTATACCTCCTGTGGATAAGAGAATGGACAAGAGGTACACATTGTCAGGCTCTGATACGGAGTTCCTTACACAACAATGCAGCCATGTTGAGGTAGTGCAGGCTGCAGCCTGTGATAAGGCAAATATTCCCTTGGCTTACACCCCGGACTAGGACTCCAGGAAGATTGATGCCATGGCAAAGAAACAGTACATGGCAGCATCCTTGGGACTCAGACAGGCAAATTATATGGCTTATGTTGCTAGATATCAGAAATCCAGATGGGATACTGTTATGGCTCTAGCAAACAGGTCCCTGGCCAGCTTGCCAAGGAGCTGGAGCAGGTGGCTGCTGATGGTATTGAGGCATCCAAGGTGCAATTCCATGCTGCAGTGGACTCAAATGATGTGTCATCAAGAGTCATGGCTACATCTGTGGCACTGCAGAATGGCTTGGCTCAGATGTACTAGCCTGTCACAGGATACCCAGACTAAGGCCATGGATTTTCCTGTTGTGGGTAATTCCCTGTTTGGGGAGCAGACAGAGAATTACATGAAGAAAACGGATGAGTATAGGACCACCTATAGGAGTGCACAGGCCAAGGAAAGGCAGGCCACTCCTCAAAGGCAGCTTCCCAGGGGCAGGGAGAGGCCTTTTCATAGGCCTTTTTACCAAGCCCAGGCCTCCTCTTCTGCTTATGCCCAGAGTGGGTTCTGTAGAGGTAGAGGCAGATGGGGTACAAGCAGGCCTGCTTCCACCCCTCAGCCCAAAGCCCCTGTCAAGCAGGCACCTGATGGGGTTGCCAGGGCCGATTCTCAGCTACCTGTAGGGGACAGGCTGGCTTACTTTGTCCAGGACTGGGAGTCTCTGACATTAGACAAGTGGGTCCTAGAGTAGTAAGCCAGGGACTGGTTCTCAGCTTCAAAAAGTTTCCAAAGATGAGACCCAGATCCTTTCCACCTGCAAATCCACCAGAGGCACTTGCCCTAGAGGCAGAGGTCTGTTCCCTCCTGGCTCTCAGAGCTGTGGAAAGGGTTCCACCCCTACACCAGGGCAAAGGGTTGTACTCCAGGTACTTCCTTACCCCAAAAATGACAGGAGAATGGCGGCCCATCCTGGATCCCAGATACTTAAACAAGCACCTTTTAAAACTAAAATTCAAAATGGTGACTCTGGGAATTATTCTACCCTCTCTAAGGCCAGGGGACTGGCTAGTGTCCCTGGACCTCAAGGATGCCTACTTCCATATTCTCATCAGAAGCTCCCATCGAAAGTACCTCAGGTTTGAGCTGCCCTCAGGCCATTACCAGTTCAGAGCAATGCCCTTTGGCCTCACCTCTGTTCCAAGGGTATTCACAAAATGCCTGGCAGTAGCAGTTGCTTCCCTAAGAAGGCAAAACATTGCCATCTTCCCTTACCTGGACGACTGGCTCATAGTAGGCCAGTCCCCAGACCAAGTCAGGTTACTCCTACAGATAACTCAGCAACTGTTCACCTCTCTAGGTTTCCTTCTGAATCTTTCAAAGTCAGTTCTAGAGCCTGTCCGGCTCCTCACCTTCATAGGCGCAGAGCTGAACACAGAGAAAGCCAGAGCCTTCCTTCCTTTGGACAGGGCAAGGACCCTGGTCTCTCTGGCCTCCTCATTCACCCTGCAGGTGTCTCGACCAGCAAGGCATTTTCTACAGCTCCTGGGGCACATGGCTGCTTCTACAGCAGTAGTGCAGGGAGCAAGATTTCAGATGAGGGACATTCAGTTCCATTTGAGAGCCTTTTGGTCTCAAAGGAAAGACCCTCTAACCAAATTGATCCCAGTGACTCGAACCCTGATCCAGGCCCTACAGTGGTGGCAGGATCAGAGCAATCTGAGACAAGGGGTTCCTTTTTGTCACTCAGTCTCACTCCTTAATCCTTACTACAGATGCATCCCTCTTGGGGTGGGGAGCTCACATGGGCGACCTCACTACCCAGGGGTTGTGGTCCCCTCAGGAATCTCTGCTCCACATCAATCTGTTGGAACTCAGAGCAGTTTTTCTAGCACTTCAAGCTTTTTCCAAATCTGTTCAGAACAAAGTTGTACAGGTCAGAACAGACAACACCACCACAATGTGGTACATCAACAAGCAAGGGGGCACTCGGTCTACGGCCTTGTGCACCGGAGCAATGAAGTTGTGGTCTCTGGCTTACTCCCTGAACACCTCCCTTATGGCAGTTCACCCCCCAGGCAAGGACAATGTCCTGGCAGATGCTCTCAGCAGGATTTCCCAGGTCCATCATGAATGATCACTGGACCCCCTGGTCTTGGAGGTGATATTTTCCAGATGGGGCACCCCGCAGATAGATCTTTTTGCAGCCCCAGACAATCACCAACTTCCCCTTTTTTGCTGCAGGCCCCCAGTGTTGGGCTCAGTCCCTCTGGATGCCTTAGGTCTCAATTGGGAAGGGAAGTTTCTCTATGCTTTTCCCCCCTTCCCTCTCCTGTTCAGAGTGCTAGTCAAAATCAGATCTCAACCTTGCAAGATGATCCTGATTGCTCCAGATTGGGCCAGACAGCCCTGGTATCCACTCCTAATGTCCTTAGCAGTCCATCGTCCCCTGTGTCTTCCCAGGAATCACAACCTGTTAACCTGTGCTCTGGGGAGGGTTTGGTACCCGAACCTCAAATCTCTCAATCTCAAGGCCTGGCTCTTGAAGAGTTAGAGTTTGCTGATTTACACCTCTCCCAAGGTGTAATGGATATCCTGAAGGCTTCTAGAAAACCTTCCACCAGGGCTACTTGCAATTCGAAATGGAAGAGGTTTTCCATATGGTGCTCTGGAAAGCATATTTCCCCAGAATCTGCTGTTTTATCCACAGTCCTGGATTATATGGTCCACTTAAATACCTTGGGGCTGAGACCAGCTACCCTAAAAGTGCATCTGGCAGCTGTGTCTGCTTTTATTTCAGCAGGTAAGCCCTCTTCTCTTTCAGCTCACCCTGTATTCTTCAAGTTTTTCAAGGGATTGCTTCACACCAACCCTCCTTTCAGGGACCCTGCCCCCGCCTGGGATCTTAATGTTTGCATTGCTCAGCTTATGCAACCCCCCTTTGAGCCTTTGTCTTCAGCAGAGCTTAAGTACTTGACTTGGAAGACTGTGTTTCTGGTAACCATCACTTCTGCCAGACACATAAGTGAATTACAAGCTTTGTCAGTGGAGCCTGATTTTATCTCCTTTCATAGAGATAAGGCGGTCCTCAGGACTAACAGGAAGTTCTTGCCTAAGGTGGTTTCAGATTTCCACCTTAATCATTCTATATCTCTTCCAGTGTACTTCACTGACTATTCCTCCTCTGGCGAGAGGAGGCTGCACAACAGATGTGAAGAGGCCCTTAGTTACTACATAGGCGTACCAAGGGTCACAGGTTTGACTCCCTCCAACTGTTCCTCACTTATGGTGAGGGTTGGTGAGAAACCTGCCACTAAAGATCCATTGCTAGGTCGATTTTCTCTTGTATCCAGTTTTGCTATGAAAAACTGGGTAAGGTTCCCCCTCAGGCCTGAGGGCTCACTCTACCAGAGGTCAGCTGCTTCCCTGGCTGCTGCCAGGGACATCCCTGTTCTAGAGATATGTAAGCAGCTACCTGGAAAACAGTTCACACTTTTACCAAGCATTACTCCTGGACATCCAGGCTAGGAGTGATGCTCGGTTTAACACAACTTGTGCTTCAGAGCCTATTTCCAAGTAGGTTCTGTCCCTCCTCCATGGAGGTACTGCTTTGTAGTCTGCATATGTCAGAATATAGCAAGACTTCATGTTGTTTGAAAGAAAAATTACTCCCTTAGTAATGTTGTTTCTTCTAATGGAGTCTTGCTATATTCTGACCCTCCCCTGCCCCTCTCAGAACCTCTGTTTTTGGGATGTGGGTGGGCAGTGCAGTGTTGGCACTTAGTAGGTGCCCACCTTGTTGTTTTTCACCCCTCCTTTCTTGGGGTGGCTTGGTGTTGTGTTTTTCATTTTTTCGGTCTCCTGACTTGAGTCTTTGTTTTGGGACCAAAAAATGTGTTCTTATGTTTAGTAGCCAGTTGGCTAGTGTAGGTTTACAGCTTCCGCACAGGACCTCAGTGAGTTTAGCTCGTAAAGATCTGACGGTTCGAGTTTGAAGAACAACAGACTGAGTTTCAACCGAGCTCGAGCTAAGCGTTCCATGCCTGGCATGGAAAGTTAACTCTTTCACCTCCAGAGCAGTTCGAAGGTTGGGACTCACTGCATACAGTATGTCAGAATATAGCAAGACTCCAATAGAAGAAACAACATTACTAAGGTGAGTAATTTTTTCTTCCAGCACACTCAGACCTGATCACAGTCTATTGGAGAGGGTCCTCCAGCCAGGCCTTCAATCCCTGCACCTGACAGCCTGGTTCCTGATCGGCTACACTTCCAGGCTTTGGGTCTTTCTGACAGTGTATTCAGTGTAGTTGAGGCATCTGGAAAGGAGTCGAGCAGGAAGTGCTATACCTTCAAATGGAAGAAATTCTTCATTTGGTGTCAGGGCAAGGACCTGGACCCTTCATCTTGTTCGGTGGCTAGCGTCCTCAACTATCTTTGGCCTGTCTCCAAAGGGAATCTCCAGTCTACGACCCTTAAGGTGCACCTAGCAGCCATCTCTGCTTACCAGGCACAGGCCGGTCAGCAGACAGTGGCACAGGAGAAGGTGGTATGGCATTTTTTTTTAAAGGCCTCAAACATATTTCCTCTTCGGTGTGTGAACCACCACTGATGTGGGATCTACTTCTGGTACTGGCAAAGCTCATGGGCAAGCCATCTGAACCGATGCACAGGTGTGAGATGTCACATCTGTCGTGGAAGACCACCTTCTTGGTGGCTATCACGTCAGCCAGAAGGACTGGGGAGCTACAGGCGCTCTCTGTCGAGTCTCCCTGTCTGGTCTTCCACAAGGACAAGGTTGTCCTGCGTACCAACCCGAAGTTCCTTCCGAAGGTTGTGTTGGAGTGTCACCTGAACCAGGTGATAACTCTGCCAGTGTACTACCTCAATTACACCTCGGAGGCCCAGTACAGGCTCCATACTCTGGACCTGAGATGAGTGCTTTCTTATTACAATGAGCGTGGGACTGAAGTCTGGGTAGAGGTTTGCCAGCTGTTTGTCACCCACACCAAAGTCGCACCTGGCAGACTTGCAGTCAAGCAGACTATTGGCAGATGGATTACATCTTGCATTGATCTCTGCTATAGGTTGGTGGGCAAGGAGCCTCCCGTAAGGATACGAGCTCATTCCACCCGCCATACTGCTGTGTCAGTGGCTGCTTCTAGGGATGTCCCTATCCAGGATATCTTCAGGGCTGCTACCTGGAAGTTAGCAAACACCTTAATTTCCCAATTCCACATTGACATTGAGTCATGCCGGGATGCTGGTTTTGAGGCCTCAGATCTCCAATCTTTGTTCCCTAAGTAGGGGGTGTGCATCTTGCCTCTTGCTTCCCAGAGAACTGCTAGGAGTCTGCCAAACAGTGTTGAGAGAATAACTTATCCATGATCCTAGAAAAACAGGTTACTCACCTGTAACAGTAGATCTTCCACAGAGTGGTCTCTTACAGTAGGTAATACTTTTGGATATCCAACAGAGGTCGCTGTGGTGCATGGCAGCTCTTCTAGCAGTTTTTCATGAGGGACCGCCCACACATGACATCAGCTTTCTGTTTCCTTTATAAATGTGACTGGTCCTTGGTATCTTCAGTTCATGTTCCCACCATCTTCAGCTCGCGCAGCAGCTAGTGCAACTTCTGTGTAGCAGTCATCGATGAGAAATTTGGAACCAAGACAAATGTCTACAGATTCTTCAAAGAAACCAGCTTTATTTCATTCCTGCCGTTGTGGTAGGAAGATATACCACTTTGACAGTCACACACTTTGTGTAAGGTGTCTGGGACCCACACACGACACCAATTCCTATAGTTTATGTCAGGAATTTTAATCGGGCAACTTGTCGGTGACTGTTGCTTGAAATTAAACTCCTTTTGATGGAGCAAAAAATATATTTCTTGGAGAACCAGGGGGCTTGTATCAAGGGCTCCCCCTCTGCTGATTCTCATTCCAGGCAGAAAATGGAGAAGGAGAAACCCTCCTCGCACTCCCTGCCTCGTCGCCCGTCGACAGCAACTGTTTCTGGTGTCTCTCCGTCGACGGGGCGTCCTTTAAACACTTCTTCCTCAACGGGAGCTCATATCCTTTAGTTGGCTGTGCTTTCCAGTGCTTTGAATGCAGTTCAAATAGTAACTTCTCCGTCGACGGAGACTTATACCCTCTCGTCGCCGACGCTTTCCAGTGCTTTACATGCAGCTAAATATACTGCAGCTCCATTGACTGAGGCTCCTCTCCCGTTTACGGCATCTGACAATTTAAGTGAAAATAACTAATTTTCCCCTGCGAGCCTCTCGACGAGACCCCGCATTCCTCAGAAAACCTGTGGCTTATGCGTTATTGACTGCCCCTCTGCCTACAAATGTGGCTTCTTATAGGGGTGAGGCGGACTGAGATCAGGACCCTGGTCTTTACCACCCAGAGGTGAAACCTGCTCATGCTACACGTCCCATTCCCTCTATCACCCCTCTTGTTTCCCAGCATGCCCCCATTCTCACCTCATCTCCTTCCCAGGAAAGGGACCTCACCATCGTAGTCTGACAGGTCTTGCATGCCATGCAGCATTCTCAGCCTTCTGAAGAGCTGAATGGTCCTACCCGATCTCCGCCCCCTTCTCGGCCTAAAAGATTTCATAGTGACAGGGATACCATGCCACCCTGGTCTCCTCCTCCATTTATAGAGGACTGTTTGTCAGATGACTAAGATTTGCCGCCTCATTTCGCCAGTGATCTTGAGGATGAAGAGTTTCAAGATTTGGATTTTCCTAATCCTGAATCCCTCTGTTCTGAAACCTCTTCCCTGGATGAGGATCTGCCTCTCCCTTCGGCAGCCTCACCCCCAGATGGCCGGACCTTTAGTGAGATGATGGCTCAAATCCAAAAGGTCATGGGATTCTCCACTACTGAACATGACAAACAATGTAAGGATATGGCAGAATATCTAGAATTACCTGAGGAGTCTGTTTTAGTGGTTCCCCAGCTAATACCAAGTTTCCAGAATACCATGCTGGCCGCTTGGCTTCAGCCTCAAGTTATTACAGCTGTTCCCCACAAAGTGGACCATTTATATCAGGCTCCTCTGGACCACGCCTTTCTGTCTACCATTCCAGAGGCAGATTCTGTCGACATTACTGCCGCTTATGACCGTACCGAAACTCCAAGCACATGAGCTCCTTACCCCCAGTAAGGAATCCTTAAGAATTGACTATCTGGGGAAAAAGGTCTTTTCCTCAGGTTCTATGAATATCAGAATCCTGAATTATATGGGTCATATGAGTAAATATCAGCATACCCTTGGTTCCTCTGCCATTGAGCTTATCAATAAACCCCTTCCTCACAAGACAGGGATAAATTATTGGCTACAGTGACAACTGGTAACTCTTTCTCCCATCACCTTCTCAAGTCAGGATATGATGCCGTAGACACTTCAGCCACTAGTATCACTATGCATCACCATACCTGGCTTTGTGTTTCAGGCTTTGCAGTTGATATACAAGATTAAGTAGCTAAAGTCCCCTTTAACGGGTCCAAGCTGTACAGGCCAGGTACTCAAACCTTACTAGATGACTTACAGGCATCAGGCAGAACCCTCTGAACGATTCGTGGCATGTATCATACTCCAGCTAGAACCTACTGTACTCAACACTCCTCTTATATTCCAAAAGAGGTGGAAGATACAGAGGTAATAATAAAGGTGGCTTCAGAGGTTGGACTCAATCCAACAGAGGCAACACCTCTATCGCCTGGGGTCCTTGCTCCCGCCCTACAGGTGGAGCTGTGCAGCCCGCCTCTCAGTGACCAGCTAGGGCTTTCCCCCTGTTTCCTCGACTAGGCCTCACAGGCTGTAGGGGGTCATTTTGCCATCCATCTGGAAGCATGGCAAACCATCACTTCCGACAGTTGGGTACTTCAGATTATACAGAAGGGTCATACTCTGAAGTTTCTCTCTGTCCCATGCCCTTGTCCTCCACAGAAGATTCATTATCCTCCAGATCATATACCCATCCTACAGGAGGAATTAACGGCCCTTTTGACTAAACAGGCCATTGTATCGGTGCCCCTTTTGGAACATCAAACAGGACTTTACTCACTTCTTCTGGTGCCTAAACGAATGGGAGACCTCAGTCCAGTACTGGATCTCAGACAACTGAATCTTTACATTCAGTACAAACATTTCCACATGATCACTCTACCTGCCATCATGCCGATCCTGAAACAGGGTGATTGGCTGTGTACCTTAGACATGAAGGATGCTTACCTTCATATTCCCATCCACCCTGCCCATCACAAATTTTTGTGCTTCCACCTACTAGGTCAAGATTACCAGTTTCGAACACTTCCTTTTGGCCTCTCATTAGCCCCCAGGGTGTTCACTAACTGCCTAGCGGTGGTAGCAGCAGCCTTACAGAGAGAAGGGCACTTCATCTTTCCATATCTAAACGAATGGCTAATGAAAGCAGACTCCAAACTTGCTCTGCTTTCCTGTATAGATGCTACCTTAAAACTGTCTGCAGATCTGGGAATCACTGCCAATTGGCCAACGTCCAGTTCACATCTGACACAGTCTCTTCAATACATTGGAGCTGTTCTAGATACAGTTACTGCCAGGGCTTACTTCTTGCCTGCCTGGCAGGACACACTTATAGCTCTGGCATTGCATATACAGACTCAGAAAATAGTCACAGCCAGACAAATGCTGCGTCTCCTGGGTCACATGTCCACTGCCATCCCTACAGTGGCATTCGCCCGTCTCCACGTGAGAACTGTCCAGTGGACCCTCCACAATCAATGGTCCCAAGAAACAGGACAGTTTGAAGACAAAATCAGGGGTCACTCCCTCTCTGAAGTCTGCCCTGACATGGTGGACAATCAGAATCAGTTTAATCAAGGAATGCCTTTCCGACTCCTCCCTCCCACGTAAACGTTGACACACAGGTGCTTCCCTACAGGGCTGGGGAGCGCACTTCGGTCCTTATCGGACCCAAGGCCAATGACCCGCTTCTTCCCATCTGTCTCATATCAGTCTCTTAGAGATGAGAGCGTCTGTCTAACCCTCCAGGCATTCCGGCCCTACGTTGAGCCAGGATCGTTACTGATCCAGTCAGACAACACTGCAGTAGTTTTCTACCTCAACAAGCAAGGGGGCACAAAGTCTTGCACCCTGTGCAGAGAAACCCTTGCAGTTTGGCAAGAAGCCATATGGTAACAATTGACGCTAACAGCTGTCCACCTACTGGGACATTGCAACCAGTTAGCCAGCCGGCTGAGTCGCCAGTCCACAGCTCATGAGTGGGCACTTCACGAGCAAGTGCTCCAAGAAATCTTCAACTTATGGGGCACTCCACAGATGAATCTGTTCACCTCCTGAGAGAATTACCGTCTTCCCACGTATTTTTCCATTATCCTGAACAGAAAGGGACGATGTATGGATGTCCTGTCCCAACCCTGGACAGGTCTCTTCTTATATGCTCCCGGCCCGTCCCTCTCCTGCAACGGACTCTACTGAAACTACAGTTGGAGCCAGTCACAATGATTCTCATAGCCCCACTGTGGCCTCACCAGACGTGGTTTCCCCTACTTCTACACGTGTCAGTACAGGACCCCTTCCCATTGCCGATCAGACCAGACCTCTTGACTCAGTGTCACGGGTCTCTCCTACACCCCAGCCTGAAGGCTGTACACTTTCATACTTGGCTCCTGAGGACACTTTCATAACTCTATTACAAGTATCCTCTCCTGTTGCCAGTATTCTCTTGGCCTCCCGTAAGCCAGCAACAAGAGCAACATACAATTCCCAGTGGAAACACTTTTCCATATGGTCAGCCTCTCTGTATTCGGACCTTTATTTTTGTCCATTGATGAAAGTTCTGGACTTCCTGGCCTCACTGTCTGAGTCCGGTTTAAGTTATTCTTCCATCAAAGTCCACTTGGCCGACATCTCAGCTTTCTATGAACCTCTGGATGGCAGGTTACTGTACCAACATCATCTAGCCAAGATGTTTTTGAAAGGAGTGTTTCATATTAAACCTCCTATTAGAAGACCCACTCTTCGGTGGAATCTCAATTTTATGATAGAAAAATTGACCCTTGAGCCTTTTGAGCCAGCTGCCACTTGTGAACTCGGTTTTCTTTCATGAAAAACCCTATTTCTGGTGGCTATCACTTCTGCTCGACCGTATCTCCGAGCTCCATACTCTCGTATGTAGGGAATCTTACTTGATTTTCCACAAAAAAAAGGGTGATTCTCCGTAGCAACCCTTCTTTCCTTCCTAAAGTAGTCTCCGAACATACTTTAAATCAGTCCTTGGAGCTTCCGGTCTACTATCCTGACTATTCCAATCAAGGTGAACATCTACTACATAGTTTAGATGTCCATCGTATACTACACTACTATACTAATCGGACTCAATCGATTAGAAAGATGTCGCAACTGTTCGTCTCTGTTGCCCCAGGTCACGAGGGCCTCCTGGTTACGGCACATACTCTTTCATCCTGGTTGGCACATTGTATTTCATTTTGATAGAAAAAACCTGGACTTGTCCAAGGCCACTCCTCTAGAGCTATGGCCACCGCTGCAGCTTGTTTTAAAGGAGCTGCCGTTTCAGATATCTGCAGTGCAGCTACTTGGTCCACGAGCCATACATTCACAAGGCACTACAATCTGGATATTGCCTCACAACGTTGGACAGCCTTCAGCCAACAAGGTCTCCTATTATAACTGTCCTCCCACATGGGCATTGCTGCTTGGGATTCATTCCCACATGGGCATTACTGTTTGGGATTCATCCCAAAAGTATTATCTACTGCAAGAGATTACTCCATGGAAGATGGTACAGTTACGTAAAAACTTACCATAATCAGGGCCCCTACGTTTCTGGGGCACAGTGGGACCAAATTCTGCGGCAAGACTACCATTTGCCGCAGAACTTCTGCGGCCTTGGTTTGTAATTTCTGCGAAGTTCTAGTGCACTAACAAACTACCACATCACAGTGATAGCTTGTCATCCTGACTTCACTTTCATGGCAGTTTTATAGCAGTCAGGATGATGGAAAGCACAATAATACTTTCAAAAATAACAGAATTGTAAAATAATTTTATGCCTAAAAAAACAAAACAAATGTCTCTCCCTTAAGGTCCTAGCCTGTTAAATAAATGACATGTGCAGAGGGGATCTTATATGATAAATAAGGTATTTCTATATGCATGCTATCTATCCCACTAATGAGGTTTCCACTGTCTCTCACTTATATATTTGTATGTGCTTTCTACACCACTCATGAGGTTCCCACTGTGTATCACTTATATATTTACATGCAGTCTGTAACATACATACAAATGTGTGTGTGTGTGGTGAGAGAGACAGAGATACTGTGTGTGTGTATTTTTATTTATTTTTTTTAATTTACATGAACTTACATCCTCATTCATACAGGTCCCATTAGAAATGGAATGGAGGAGTTATTGCAAAACTCATGTTTGATGTCAACCTGCTTTCCCTGACACACTGTGTAACACCATCAGGCCGTGACATGCATGTGAACCGATTGTGAAATAGAGCTCTCCAGACCAGCACAATGTGTCCACCATGTGACAGAACACTGCACCATACCTTCCCAGGCTCTGAGCAGTGATGTGTTCCACCAATCCTTGTGCTGCCCAGCCAGCTCCCAGAGCTAATCTCTGAACCTGAGTTGCCGGCACGGAAACACAGCATGCTACCCTCTAGCCCAACAGGTGTCCCTGCACACAACATTTCTCCATAACTTTTAGGTGATTCTATCAACCAATGACAATCTGTAATCAATAAACCTGGCAAAAATGCGTACAGTGCAATTATTTAACAGGTCTATTCTTTCAACAGGTCTGCACATTATTATATTCCACTTTTCTGGGCATAATTACTTTATTTTTCTTAAAAATGACAGTTACATTCATTTTACCAGTTATTCATTTCAGATGGCATCTCTATACCTTAAAGGCACAAATAGGTTTGTACAAAGTGAGGAATGGACTTAACAGGTCTGTGCTGTTGACAAGGTTTTGTTTAAGTTGGCCCTAGTGCAATAGTGTAAGACTGCAAATTGGATTAGGCTGTAGTACAGGTTGAGCAAATATCACCACGCATGATGTGCTGTGCCACCGTCTCTGGCAGTGGGAGCTGTGGTAGATAAGTGACTGTTCATTTCTGTTGCAGATCGCAGCCATTTCATTAGTTAATGTATGATGTTATAGCAATGATAACACATTCTGAGCACATAGGGGGTTTAGGATATAAAAAGGGGGGAAGGGAACCAGATTCTTTGGAAAAACAGAAATATTAATAAAAAATCAACAAGAAGAGTGAATTCTGCGGCACCGCAGGAGTTCTGTGGTAGAGTGCAAGATCTTCCCTTGTCAATCTTCACCATTCATTACTTCCTGGGTGTAAGCCGGAGGCGCGCACCCGCCATGGGAGCTTTTTTTTTTTTTTTAAAGTCTAGCTAATGGCACCGCCCTCGAGAGTGACGTCATGCGCGAGGGGCGGCCGTTAGTAGCGACCGACTCCTCCTCCAACTCAGTTCTGTTTCTCCCGCCGTCGAGGCAGCACCTGTTCGCGGTAGCTCAGTTAAAAGTGCGTAGTCGGCCAACTCCCTTTTCTACACTCGACGCCTACGGTAAGACTGTTCCTTTTTTCTTTGTACGGCGCCGGGTGTATTTCCGACTGTGTTTAACCTTGTTTATTTCGCGTTATGTCCGGTTCTGGGCGAAGCGTTCTTCTAAGATGGGCGTGCCCCTATCGTCGAGTGCTCCGCGGCCGGCATTTCTCCGTCTCGGACGGCATGCCAGCGTGCCGCCGTTACTTGGGACCCGCTAACCATGACATGGATTCATCGGCCTGTTTCTCCATGGACCGCCGTGTCCTAGAAGTCCAGCAGCGTTCAAGCTCGGCCAAGACCCGCCCGATCTGCCGAGGGACGGCGCCGCTCAGGGGCGCCACAGGTAGGTCTCTTGGCCCCATCCCAGGCCCCTCCCGGGCCTATCACGGTCCGAGGAGGAGGGTCTCTCGTCTCTCTTGCCGAGGCCCTTCAGCGGTGTCGGGGAGCGTCGTGGTCCCTTCCCGGGATAGCGACGCCCGACACCGCCTCGGCAGTCACCTCTTGAGTGCAGGCTCCCCCCAGTGTCGAGGCCCTCGTCTGTTGGGCCTGGCTCGGGTGGACCCTGACGCCGCCTCGGCGCGTTCCGGATCGGCGCCATTGCGGTGCTGGTGATCGATGTGGCGCCATCTCCAGCAACTGTTTCGGATCCAGCGCCCGGTGATGAGGACGGCGCCGTTCGCGGTGCTGTTTTAGCCTCGGCACCGTTCGCGGTGCCGATGGACTCAAGCGGCGCCCGCCGGCGAACCGCGCCGCCTCGGCGCGCTGGCGGCTGCGTCCTTTCCCCTCCCGGGCGGTGCCGGGCCTGCGACCGCTGGGGTGAGGGTTAGGCCTTCCTGCTGCCGGCGTGGGGGGGGCGAGCGGCGTCGCGCTTGGTACCGGGGCCGTTCGCGGCCCCGTGGCCTCGGGGACCCCTGGGGTGGCCAGCATCGAGGTCCTGCTGGTCTCGTCCTCCTCGGAGGACGATGACTCTGATGTGGACCCATCCTGGCACCCCCATTCTTCGGAATCTGGGTCCTCGGTGGCTAGGGGTACCAGGCGGCGCAGCGGGCCCCTCCCTCTGTCCCCCTTGCCGTCGTCTCCTGAGGGTTCCTCGGCTGGGGTGGCCGAGGCCCGGGGGCAGGCGGAGGGAGGCTCCTCTCTGAGGCCTGGTGACAGCTACCCCCAGGGTGCTGTTGCCTCCTCTAGGGACAGAGGACGTTGCAGTCGGGAGGAGGGCCCTCTCGAATCAGGGGTTGAGGGCAGGTGGCCTGCTGCCCGGTCTTCCTTGGTCACCTCGGGGGGTGGCCAGAAGCCGTAGTGCAGAGCCCCACCCCTCCACCCAGGGTTCTAGGGTGTCCTCTGATGGCGTGTGTTCGGACTGCCCTTCTGGATCCATGCAGTCCCGGCGTCGTCACAGGGGAGTTTCTCCCCCAGGGCTCTTCCAGGCTCCACTTCCCCAGGGTTCCGTTCTGCGGCCTGGTTTGATATCCGGGATCCCTCCTACTAGGGCTCCCTTCCCCGGATTCCAGAGCCCTCGCAGAGAGCAGTTGCCTCCTCGGAGGTGCCCCTCTCCCATCTCTCTGCCTTCACCACCCCCGCTCCCGGGCCATGTCGGTCCTACGGGTCCGTTATCCTGGGAGCAGTTCAGGGGTTCTGCGGCGGCCTTCCCCTCATATGTTAGACACATGCATGAGCGGGTCTTTCGACTCTCCCCACCGCCGCAGGAATCCTCTGGACATTCCAGTTCCCCATCATCCTCGTCTCCCTCCTCTGAGGGAGAGGAACCCCCTGCTCATCTGTCCTCCGATGCTGATTTCACAGAATATCGCGTTCCTCTCGAGGATGGTGAGGGATCTCCGGATTTCTACATTCGAGAGACAATACCGAGACGGGAGGCGCGTGAATTCCTTGGTGAATTCAGTGCCCAGCATCTGGTGGTACCTTCCTGGCCTATCCCTTCCAGAAGGCGCTCATCCGATCCTGGCAGTTCCTGCCGCTTCTTCTCCAGCCGCGCGGACTGCCAGCGTGGGGTATTGTGCCCCTCTGAGTCTCTAGGTTTTCTTCCCAACCCGTCCTCAGGTTTGGTATACCTGGATACTCCTTCTGGGTGCTGTTGCCTGGCGATGACCGCCCACGGATTCGGACTCTCCAGTTCGGACGGTGGGGGCAAAAGGTTCTTCTTCTTCTCGCGGCGGTAGTGCTTGTATTGCATCACATCAGGCTCACCACGCTGCCTACAACCGGCATCTGTGGTCGATGATGTCCCAGCTGCTGGCATCTATGCCTGACACGGAGCAAACCAGACAAGCCGTTGCCCTCCCAGCTGTAGGCCTGGAGCTGGCAAGACACCAAGCAGGCGTCTTATGGCGCCAGTGAGGTAGCTTCCAGGCTTGCGGGGACAGCGATCTGCATCAGGCGGACGGCATGGCCTCGTCTTTCCAGGTTGTCACCCTGGCCCAGCGTGGGGTGATGCGCTCCGCCTCCGGGGACCCGTCTTTTTCATCCAGAGCTAGGAGACTTTACAGGGCTCCATCCGTCTCCTCGCCTCGGGAGGCACCTCCTAGCTCTTCTCCCACTTAGGCTTTCTGAATAAGCCAGGGTCTTCTCCTCCTGTTTCTCACCAACAGAAGGCTGGGGGTCTTGTTCCCTCAGGGTATGGCCTCTTCCCCCTCCAGGGGAAGAGGAGCTTGGTACTCACCCAGGAAGTAATGAATGGTGAAGATTGACAAGGGAAGATAGGAAAATTACGTACCTACCGTAATTCTTGATCTTCTCTTGTATCTTCACCATTCATTACTTACACCCGGCCACCATCCCCTCAGTGGCCTCTTCCTGTGGCTTCTCCACCTCCCGTCTCCTTCCTCTCTCTGCATATAAAAAAAAAAAAAAAAATCTTTCTTTTGGGGGTTCTAATTTTCAGAAAAATTACCTACTCTAAGATTCATGGGCCATCTAGTGGATTGCATTGGCGATCAAACTGCACAACTATCTCTTGCCATTCTTCTGGCAAGATACCTCTGGGGTTTTTGGCCTGGCTCAGGCTATTCAGATTTGATCCTGCAATTCCGTTTTCCAGATAGTTGCCCTGAAATCAAAATCCCCCATTCTTGCCTTGCAGAACAGAAGAGCGGCACGTCTAATCCTTTTCTTTTTGCAAAAAAAAAATTAAATAAATATTAAATGCTGAGGAACTCTCTTCGACTGTTATAGGCATCTTGGTATCGGGGTCATGCATCTGGTCTAAAAACATTTTACCTAAAAAAAGGAAAAATGAACAGGAAGGTAATGAGAAGGTAGGCTATCCTTCTGCTGAGTTGCAGAGGTTTTTCCTTTTTAAATGTCCTCCTGGACAATTTTTGCAGAAGAGCAGTGCTGACCATATCCGATCCCAGCCTGCCTAAGCCTTGGCCTGCCTTGGCCAGTCAGTCTGAGTCCCATTTCTATCTTAAGACGCCTGAAAGGCTTACATTTTCCATTTCTAAACCCCTGAGCAGCGCTCTCATGCTGCCTGGGTTTTATTCTCCCTCCTCGGGTTCCCTCCAGTTTAAGGCCTTCCGCAGCCAGGGCCGAGTGGGTATCAGAACAATGGCATGTTGAAAGATGAGGACTATGCCCTCCTGGGTCTGTCTAGCGGGTTCGGTGAACCTCTCTTCAGCTCTATCTCCGGGGATTCTTGCTTCCCCTTTAGTCGAGCCTTCAGCTGTAAGCTAACTATGCTCGTTGGGCATTCTGGTCCTTTCAGCATCCCATCTGTCTCTTCTCTTTCTTCTTCTTCTTCTATTTTCTCATTTCCTTTCTTATCTCTCCTCCCAGAGTCGCCCAGGTAATGAGGCCCTGCAGTCCCTAGGCTAGGGATACTCTTATCTCCTCTGTCCTTCCTCCATCGGCTTATTTCTTTTTCAGTTCATTCTTCCTTGCTTTGCTATCCCTTGGCTATCTTGTCTCGCTATCTATATTCTCTGCTTTCTCTTTTGCCTCTCCGGCTCACAGAACTGAGTTGGAGGAGGAGTCGGTCGCTACTAACGGCCACCCCTCGCGCATGACGCATGACGTCACTCTCGAGGGCGGTGCCGTTAGCTAGACTTTTAAAAAAAAAAAGCCTGCATGGTGCGCCAGCCCGCTTACACCCAGGAAGTAATGAATGGTGAAGATACAAGAGAAGATCAAGAATTACGGTAGGTACGTAATTTTCCTTTCTGTGCAAAATTCTGCGGCCGCAGAATTCTAGGGGCCTTGACTATAATAGTAGCTCTTTGAGTAGTGTCTCTTGCAGTAGATTTGTTCTCACCCTCTATCCTCCTCCTTCTCCTTCTCTAAGAGAGTAAGTTCTGGTCCAACGACTAGGGTTGGGACTCCTTTGGTGCCGTGGCTTCCCCTCGGTCCTCGCTTTGCAAGCTGAATCTGGCGGGGGAGCGGAGTATATCAGGGGCTGCCCACACTTATATGGGAAACAGGAAGCTGATGTCATGTGTGGGCGGTCCCTAGTGAAAAACAGCTAGAAGAGCTGCTGTCCACCACAGCGACCTCTGCTGGATACCCAAAAGTATTACCTACTGCAAGAGACATGCCTCAAAGATCTACTGTTAAGGTAAATTTTTACGTAAATGTACTATCTAGGACTGGTATATGTTGTTCATCCACACGAACCAACCCAACCTCCCCGGCTTCGATGCACAACGATCTGCTTCTATTGGGCAAGATCTGGCATCAAGGGGCGGAGCTGAGGCTATACCACCCGGATGGGTGGGAGGAACCAGCTTTTAGACTTTCTGGTAAGAATCTTAAAGGGAAAGGCCATGCCAGACAGTGTGGATGAACATATACCACTTCTAGAACTCCTGTTACAGGTGAGTAACCTGTTTTTATATCTTATGGGAGAGAGTAAACTACCCCTTAAAATTTAAAAAGTGATTATGGTGGAAGTGTTGGGTTGTAATCTTCATAGCTGATTATTAAGATACAAAATAGAACTAAACTCACAGTCTTAAAATTGATGTACTTGTATATGGGAAGTTTTTATTCACATTATTTACTTTATTGCATGTCTGGTTTAACTGAGTCATCTGCCCATCACTGCACTTTTAATCTGTTACACAGGTTGTGGGAATTCTGCTTAAGACGTAGTCACAGTACATTGCAGCTTTAATGAAAACAGGATATGAAGTAACCCTGTGCCTTTGTAAGCATTTTCTTTTGTCAGGTGTGTGAAAAAGTATAAAGAAGTAATACATAGCTAGGCATTTGTTTTGATTGTTTCGCAATCCTTAATTTCGTATTTCAATTTGTGAGAAGGAGGCTGTGTGCTGCTAGACTCGAAACATAAAAAAAAAAGTTTAAAAGTGAAACAGTCACTTACTGTGCTGCTTTTGGCTGTTTTGACCAAAAATGTGGAAGTGGCTCCTCATTTATCATTGAAGTGTCTGTATTTCAGTGTCTAAAACAAATAGCACTGTACTGTGTTTTGTGACCTCCCATCACACTTGAGCAGGCAGGCTCAGAGAGCTTTATTAAATTTGCTTATAAAACAGTTTTGTAAAAATTTGACAGACTTCAACTATGTTAAGACAATAACTGAATTCTGTAGCTAAATCTCCATCTTTCCTGCTACCTTAGAACTTTCAGCACCATGCAGCCAGAGCCATATTTCACGCTTTCACATGGAAAGAAAAACATTCAGCACTAGCCCTCTCAAAAGGTACAACGCTTGAATTTCACCAAAGACAAAACAAGAAAAGTGGGCACACATGTGCATAGAAAAGTAATTCATTTAGAATATGAGTGCATATTTAAAAAGTGCACAAACAGACAATATTTACAAGTTCACACAGTGGGGAATGCTGCTCCTCCAAGAACTCCAGGGAGCCTTCCTGAACAGCTCTGCAGCACAAGGAGGTTCAGTTGCTAACAGGCCACAGTCAATTGGAGTCTGCAATCAGAGGGCAGGGGTGGGACTAAGAGGGCTTTAAGCCATTTGTACTCCACTTACTTTCTTGTTCAGTCCTTCCACACCTGCTGCTGGGCTCTGTTTGCCAGTTGGTCTCCGTCCGTGGCACCAACCAGCCATCCTGCACAGAGGGCAACCCCAGGAGGTGCTAACACTCACCTGAGGTCACAGCCAGTTGGAGCCCGCAATCCACAAGCGGGGCAGAACTAAGGAATCTAAGCCCCCTGCTGAGTCCTCAGTGTAAGGTATGCATCGATTTCAACTTGACTCTGTCTGCAGGGGATGCTGCCCCCGAATGTGCCCCTTACTGGATACTGTACTGGATTTCAGAGATGACTGAAGGCTTGTATCCTATAATTCCTGTTTCTGTCATGAACTTGTCCAAATTTATTTAACACCTACAGGGACTCAGTTTGTACCACACATTCTAGTAAGCTGTTTCATGTCTTAACCACCTGCTGTGTTAAGAAATTCCATCTGACTGTTGTCGTATACTTGACACTTTCCAACTAATGTTTGTGTCCTCGGACTATGTCCCGAGTCTTTGATTTCCTTGTTCAGTGAAGCTGGAAGACCTTGTCCTGCATGATTTGAAACACTAATAACATATCTCCTGTTAGCCTCCCACTTTTTAACATACACATACCCATACCCAACCCAATCTTTGTTTATATGTCAGGTTGTCATAACTTTGATGAACTTGGTTGCCCTTCTCTGAATTTTTTCAGTGGTTCTTATCTTCCCCTTTTTATGTTTGCTTGCGCACATGCACAAGAAACATTATGTGGCAGCTTAGGAGAGAAGCGGATTGTGGAGGTGTGGCACTGTGGCAGTCAGTGGAAGCACTGCATTTGGGGGCTTGTCACTGGTGGACCAATGCAGACCTAGTGTCCTGATGACACTGGTTCTTCAGAAGTGCCACCAAGTTGAAATGTTTTCATCACTGCAGTCAGGGGCCACCTCATCATTGCAGAGTCATCCATTTCGCTGCAATGAGGGAGTGACCCGTCACTGCAGAGCGGTACCTTGCCGTCCTAATGCCCCTGACCCAGTACATTTGCCGATGGGGGATCCTACTCCCCGTCTGCATACTGTAACCCCCTCCCCCATTTGTTGTGTGCCGAGGTGCCCAATCCCCTCGGCATCGGCCACCCCACAACAGTCTTTCTTTTGATGGGAGGCCCAATCCTCATCGGCTTCAGTCCCCCTTCCCAGTTCACTTGCTGATGGGGAGCCCACTCCCATCGCATAATGTCCTCCCTCCCAATTTGTTGTGTGTCGACAGAGGTGCACAGCCCCCAAAAAAAACAAACACTGGGTGGCACGCTGGGAGCCCATTCCCGCATGCTAAATGTCCAGCGATGTTTTTCTTTTTATTTATTTAAAACCTGTAAACAGAAAAACGGTCCCTCGTTGAGTTCGGTGGGCCCTCACCCAACTCCACGCCTACCCTCTGCGCACCCCGCCTCCCCACACCCCCACTCCCATACTTACCTCCGGAGCTCAGCATGACAGTCTTTGATGGACCAGGAACATGTCTGCACTCTTCAAAGCTGACCCCGAACTGAAGAAATGCCGGTAAGCTGTATAACGGCATAAATAGGGGTTTTTCAACTTCGGTGCCTATCTCGGGCATTTTGGGGAATTTTGGCACCAAATTTTCAACATGGGATTATTGGGACCCCTCCTCATGAATTCAGTCACTGTCATGGCATCATTTGGTCCCGGAAGGTGATTTTGCGGTCATTGCGCAGTATCACCTTTTGGGACCGATTAATGAAACGACAGTGCCACTGTTCATCACGGTGGGCTCAAAAAGCTCTATGTTGCAATTCTGGTGAAAATTCTAAAATTATGCTGTTTTACGAGTGCTATGCAGTTTCCACGCACTCGCAACTCAACGAATTTGTAATATTTTTACTCCAGATTTTAAACATCGACATTTTTCCACACCTCCTTATGAACAGTACAGCTGTCATTTTACTCATCCTGGCCAAATGTGTTTTCTCACTTCTGGCGCAAAATAGCGCAGTCGCATTGGAAAATCAGTTTTCGGGATAGACTGAGAAAATGGCAGTGACACTGTTCATGAGCAGAGGTCCTAAAATGCCTATGTTTAAAATTTGGTGACTAGAGTCCATCAAATGACTGTGTTACAAGTGCGTTGCGCAGTTTCCACGCACCCTTGTAACTTCGCAAAATTGTAATATTTTCACGCCAGATTTTCAACACTGGCATTTTTTCACACCTTCTTATGAACAGTACAGCTGTCATTTTTCACATCCTGGCCGAAATGTGTTTTTGCACTTCAAACAATATGAAGTCTTGCTGTATTCAGACATAATGCAGTTAGCCCCAGCACTTGAACTGCCCCGGAGAGGAAAGAGTTAACTCTGTGCAGAAGCATAGAATGTTGAGCTCGAGCTCGGTTTTCAAACCTCTGTCTGTGGTACTTCCCAGTGTAACCGTCAGATTCTTTACTCCACCTAACAATGAAGTCACTCCGGAGATTTCCTCTGCTCGGTTCGGTTCGGTAAAAGAAAAAGCGTTCGGTTTAAACCACATATTTTTTGTTATTTTCAAATTTCTAGCCTCTGTCTACGGTACAGGCAGTATGTAGATAGGTAGTGACTGTGTTTTATTTTGGTAAAAAAAAGTGGAAATTGTCTTTTCTTCGGTTTCTTCCTGGTCGGTCCGGTTTGGAACCGACTTTGTTTAATTTAATTTACATTTTTCTGGGATTAGTGTGGTGTTCCGGTACCAATCGGTTTCAAAAGAACCGGACTTTTTGCTGGTTCTTTTAAAAAGCCCATGACGCGGTTTGTAACCGATCGGTTGTTTTATTACCTGGCTTGAAAGCTGCAATAGGGTAATTTGTTAGGTTGGCCATGTCTGAGAAACCCAAGAAGGAAACCGGTCCCACTGGGTTTCAACACTGTACTGAGTGTGGGGAGGCCTTTATTAAGGCCGACCCCACCTCATCTGTGTTTATTGTCTGTGGTTTGACCATCTCAAATCAGATTGCCAAATCTGTAAAAACTTCCTAAATCCACTTTAGATAAAAGACTGAGTAGGCTGAAGGCAAGGGAGGCCAAGAAGTCAGTAGATCCAGAAGGCCAGCCTGGTTCAGTTGAGGCTGAACCTGAGGAGGTGCCTACTGACCTAGGCGATACCTCCTCAGGCAAAAGGAGAGCTGATCCTGAGGGGTCGGTTCCGACAAAGACAAAGCGCAAGTCGGCTGGTTCGGATCCTATATCCCACTTTCCAACCGCGGACGAAATAGCCAAAGCGATTAGTATTGTCCAGTTGCTTAGACAGGTTCCGTCTGAACCGATATTGGCGGTCGGTTCGGTCGGATCTGCCTCCTCCAGATTATGACCCAGATGCTTATTATGAGGAGTGGGAGGGAGACGAAGACTATCCCGGTGATGATGGTGATGATGATGATGATGATGATGAAGTGGGTCTGGATGTGCCCATTGGACCAAACATCTCCCCAGACAGGCCCTCAGGTCTCTCTCCTCCCAGGCTCTCTGAGTCCCCTTCACACTTGTTGTTCTACAAAAAGGTGGCACAAACCCTGCAGCTTCTCTTGGTTTAAGCTGCAGAGGGGGATGAGGAGCCTGATTTTGTGGAAATGATGGACATCCCAGAGTCCAAAAAGCTGTCTATCCCTCTTCATAAATCCCTGGGGAAACAGACACACAGAATTTTACAAACCCCTAATTCAGTACCTCCTGTGGATAAGAGAATGGACAGGAGACATTCGTTATCAGGCTCAGCTGAGGAGTTCCTTTATAGTCATTGCAGCCATGTTGGAGTAGTGCAGGCTGCAGCCTGTGACAGGGCTAACATTCCTTTAGCTTCACACCCCCTGGATAAGGATTCCAGGAAAGTGGATGCCATGGCCAAAAAACAGTATTTGGCATCCTCTTTGGGACTCGGGCAGGCTACTTATATGGCCTACACAGCCAGATGCCAGAAATCCAGATGGAATACGATTCAGGAACTGGCTAAGGAGGCCTCTCCCCAGCTAGCCAAGGAACTGGAGGTGGTGGCTGCTGATGGAATTGAGACATCCAAAATGCAATTTCATGCTGCTGTGGACTCCAGTGATGTGGCACCTAGAGTCACGGCTACATCTGTGTCTCTCAGAAGACATGCTTGGCTCAGATGTACTAGCCTTTCACAGGATACCCAGACTAAGGCCATGAATTTTCCTGTGGTAGGTAACTCTCGGGGGAGCAGACAGAGGCTTACATGAAGAAAATGAATGAATACAGGACCATGTACAGGAGTGCACAGGCCAAGGAAAGGCAGGCCACTCTGCACAAGCAACACTCTAGGGGCAGGGGCAAGCCCTTTCAAAGGCCTTTTTACCAAGTCCAGGCCTCCTATCCCTTCCCTCCCTTCCACAGAGGGGGTTCTTCAGAGGGAGGGGTAGGAGGGGGATGAGCAGAGCTGCTTCCTCCTCCTCCTCTCAGTCTAAAGCTCCTGCCAAGCAGACATCCTGATGTGTCAGCTCGGGTCGACTCCCATTTCCAGTAGGGGCAGGCTGGCTTACTACTTCAGGCCTGGAAGTCTGTGACCTCAGACAAGTGGGTCTTGGATAGTAAGCTGAGGACTGCCCTCCGCTTCAAAAAATTTCCAAAAAGAAGAGCCAAGTCTTTTCCACCTGTATCAGTCTTAGAAACCCTTGCCCTAGAGGCAGACATTTCCTCTCTTCTAGCTCTCAGAGCTATAGAGAAAGTTCCTACTCGGCACAAGGGAAAAGGACTGTATTCCAGGTACTTCCTTACCAGAAAGAAAACAGGGGAGTGGCGACCCATCCTAGAACTAAGGTATCTGAACAAACACATTTCAAAGCACAAATTCAAAATGGTAACTCTGGGAATAACCCTTCCCTCTCTAAGGCCAGGGGATTGGCTAGCATCTCTGGACCTCAAGGATGCCTACTTCCATATTCCTGTCAGGTGCTCCCACAGAAAATACCTCAGGTTCGAGTTGCCTTCAGGCCATTATCAATTCAGAGCCATGCCATTCGGCCTTACATCAGCTCCCTTTGGCTATATTTTGAACAATTTCCATACTTTAGTATATTAGTTAGTCATCTCGTAAGGATCTGACGGTTACACTGGGAAGTGCCACAGACAGAGGTTTGAAAACCGAGCTCGAGCTCAACGTTCTATGCTTCTACATAGAGTTAACTCTTCCCTCTCCAGGGCAGTTCAAGTGCTGGGGCTAACTGCATTATGTCTGAATACATCAAGATTCCATTAAAAGAAACAACATTACTATGGTGAGTAATTTTTTCTTCTGGCGCAGAATAGCACGGTTGCTATGGGAAATCAGTGTTTGGGACAGATTAAGATCGAGCGAGTGAGAGAGGGGGAGTGAACGAGCTCAACTGAGCTCTGACAGGACTGCTGCGGATTTCTTTGTGGGCAGAAAAAGGTGCCAACCCAGGCAGGAGCCAAAGCAAGCAGCCTGCAGCCGGAGAAACGGAATGAGTGAGTGAAAGAAGAGTAGGCGAAGCGAAGCTCAATGGAGCTCTGTCTGGACTGCTACGGATTTCTTTGTGGGTAGAAAAAGGCGCCAAAGCAGGTAGGAGTCCAGTACAAAAGGGCAGCCTGCTGCGCTGGGAGAATCAGAACGAGCGAGTGAGAGGGGGGGTGAGCGAGCTCAATGGAGCTCTGTTGGGACTGTTGCGGATTTCTTTGTGGGCAGAAAAAGTCATCAATGCAGGCAGGAGCCCAGTACATAAGGGCAGCCTGCATGGCCGGGAGAAATGGAAGGAGTGAGTGAGAGAGGGGGAATTAAGTGAGCTCAACGGAACTCTGTCAGGACAGCTGTGAACTTCTTTGTGGGCAGAAAAAGGCGCCAACGCAGGCAGGAGCCCAGTAGAAAAGGGCAGCCTGCAGCGCGGGAGAAACTGAATGAGCAAGTGAGAGCAGGGGAGTGAGCAAGTTAAATGGAACTCTGCCGGGACTGCTGCGGATTTCTTTTATGGCAGAAGAAGGCGCCAACGCAGGCAGGAGCCCAGTACCAAAGGGCAGCCTGCAGCGCCGGGAGAAACTGGACGAGAGAGTGACAGCGGGGGAGTGAGCAAGCTCAACGGAGCTCTGCCGGGACTTTAGAGTTGCCCACCCTCACACCCAGGGTCCTCTGTGGTCCTGTATTACAGCAGGGTCTCTGGGGTGGAGACAAAGCAATGATTGGATGCTTTGAGGAGTGCTGTAATAATACAGATTTAGTTGTTCTGTTTATTTCTCTAACTGAGCTAAGTACTGAGCTATACTGATCTGACTTCGAGTAACAGCTCTTGCAGCAGGTTACACCATTAGGACTGAAGCCGGCAGGTGTCAGGACCCCATGGAAATTTTCTAGTTAGCAGTATTCAGCGGGGACCGCCTCCGACGTCGGTCCCGCCCCCAACGTCGGGCGTAGTACATAAGGAGGCGGTCCCCCCATAATCCCCAGTTCTTTTCCCGCCATCGACTCACCAGCATCAGCCTCTCGGTCTCCTTTCTAGCATACGACAACTACTGAAGTACCGAATAATTTTGAACCTTTTTTGCTCTGCTCAACTGATGTCCTCTCCAACTCCATCTCTAGAGGGTCACCTTTCGAAGTGTGCCTGCGGCAAACAGATCCCCTTTAAGGATCCCCATTCATCATGCATGTGTTGCCTAGGCCCGGACCACGACACCAAGTCCTGCACCTTTTGCCAGGGTTTTAACAGCTGCACCAGGATCTGCCATCAGAAGGCACTTCAGGCATTTCTTCTGGAAGAAAAGCTTAAAAGTATGGACCAGGAACCTTCCTCCTGGGGAGAATCTTCATCTAAATCCCACAAACACCGGGACAAGCACTGGGAGATGGTGAGGTCTAGGTCCCCTACTCGGGCCTCGGACTCCTGCAGCTCCGGCTCAAGATCGGACTGCTCTCCCTCCAGGGCTCGGTTGCAACCTTCCCCGGTCAAGGTCAGGTCTTCCAGCGGTTCTTCATCGCTCCAGCCTCTCAAGACTTCGAGGCCCTCGGCTTCATCAACAACCTCCAAGGCCTCTTCAAAGTTGGGTGAGCGCCACAAGTCTTCGTCCTCCCGTCGCTGGGACACCGACTCCAGGTCGGTCTCCCAACCACCCAGAGGTCCTGATCTGGAGCCTAGGAAAACTAAGGACCTGACGTCCCTCAAACGGACGTCGGACCCGACGTTGGCCCACCACCCGATGTCGGCCAAGCACTCTAAATAGGCTTGGCGCTCACAGGAGCCGATGACACCAGCTAGACACCCGTGGCTGGCCAGGCGTTCTCCAGGTCCAAAGACGTCGGCTACCCCGGAGCGGAAGACCGCACCCCTGTTGCTGGCAGACGCCGGTCGTAGGGATTCTACAGAGGAGGACAGCCCTCAGCCCGAAGACCAGGCTGGCGACACTGAGGATGCTGGAATCCCACAGGAACCCTCCCAGGAGCGGGAGACCCCCGGGGACCCGGCGCCAGGCTCGTCGTTGGGTATGAACCTTGCAGAGGTAAAGGAGCTCTTTACCGTTTGATGGGACACCATCAAGAAAGATGTGGTCCCCACCCATCCTCCTCCTTCTCCTACTACTCCTCCTACTCCTTCACCGCCTACGCCCCCTCCTCCACCTAAGGGGCCAGTAGGATGACCTCCATCCCCCAAGGAGCAAACTCCACCTATTAGGGGCAGATCTACCGACAGGAGAAGGCCTCCCTCCAGATCCCCCTCAGGGTCACCCAGCCCCAAACGACCCAGACGATGCCAGTACACTCCGTCGGGAGAGGATTCAAGATTGGATACTTCAGAGTACTCCAGATCACTCTTTCACTCAGCATCCCCTCTCCTGACCCACACGACCTCCCCAGGTCTGCACCGGATGATTCCTCTTTCGCCGAGATCATGAGGCACATCCAGGACAACGTGGGGTGGGATGCTGAGGAGCTTGACCCCGAATGACAACGCCTTGCCGGCTACCTTCGCAAAAGACCCAAAGCCTGTGAGTGCCACCCTTGGTTGACACCTCAGATGTCACCAAGGCTGCGTGGAAACGTCTGCGACTCCACTCCTCCGGGTGCCAAGAAGGCTGACTGCCTGTACAAGGCCCCTAGAGGACCAGTATTTGCCAACCAACCTCTGGCAGATTCCCTGGTCATCACTGCTTCACATGACCGGTCTCAGAGACCCCAGCATATGAGCACTCAGCCACCAGTCCAGGAATCCAAGCAATTGGATGCCCTGGGGAGGCGCACGTATGCGGCTGCTACTTGTGCCATCAGGTCACTGAACTTCCTTGCCCATATGGTTCAGTTCAAGAATGCCCTGTGGGAACAGGGTCAGGACCTGGTTGAAAAGCTTCCCGATGGCGACCAGAAAGCGGAGCTCCTAAACCTCCTCCGCACCGGGTCAGATGTGGGGACCCAAGTGCTTAGAGCTGCATACGACTCTGCGGACTCTTCGGCCAGAGCTGCAGCCTCAGGCGTTTGTCTCCGGAGACGCTTTTGGCTCTGTGTCTCCGGCTTTACCCCAGACGTACAGAAAAACATTCTAGACGTCCCATATAACGGTGAGGTGCTGTTTGGTGAAGCCTCCGAGAAGGTTATCACCAAGCTTCAAGACACAGGGAAGGCAGTCCGATCTGTACAGGCCATGTACAGATCTAGGCCTAGTTCCTTTCGCAGGAACCTGAGCCATTTTCGTGGCTGGCTACAAAGGCAGCAGCAACGTTCCGGCCAGCAGCAGAGGGGCACTTTCTCGCGCAAGGCCCAGGCCAAATCATCCCCAGGCAGAGGCCAACGCTACTCAAAGTTGGCCCAGCCCACAGGGACAAACGCTGCCACAGCATGACTCCTTCCTGGCCCCCGCCCCTCCTCAGGATCAACAGGCAAAGAAAGTCGGGGGTCGCATCACACGCCACTTTTCAGGGTGGGAATCGATCACCACTGACAAGTGGGTTCTACAGTTGGTCAAAAATGGCCATTACATAGAGTTCATAGACAACCCACCTACAAGACCTCCCCTGCTTTCCCGTTATTTGGGTCAGCATGCCCTGCTCACACAGCAGGAAGTGCTCGCACTTCTGGAAAAAGAAGCTATAGAGCACGTACCAGGGAACCAGAGAGGAGTAGGGTACTATTCTCACTTCTTCCTGGTTCCAAAGAAAACAGGGGACCTCCGTCCAATACTAGACCTCAGCGATCTCAATTTTTCGGTCGCTTACAAGCGCTTCTGCATGGTGACCCTCCCGGGCCTGATTCCCATGCAGGACGCCTATCTGCATATTCCTATCGCTCAGGCGCACAGGAGGTTCCTGCGCTTCGAGTTTCAGGGCCGCCATTATCAGTTCCAAGCTCTTCCCTTCAGGCTGTCATCGGCACCTCGGGTTTTCACGAAGTGCTTGGCG
Organism: Neoceratodus forsteri; assembly: GCA_016271365.2. NCBI lineage: Eukaryota > Metazoa > Chordata > Ceratodontiformes > Ceratodontidae > Neoceratodus > Neoceratodus forsteri. Next base: position 1,732,966,402 of record CM057456.1, read on the forward strand.
GTCGTAGCTGCGTCTGTGAGGAGACAGGGCCACTACATGTTCCCCTACCTGGACGACTGGCTTCTCATGGCGCCCTCACGGGAGGCCTTGATGTCTGCCATTCACTGCACTCAGTCTCTGTTCGAGACCTTGGGCATTCTCATCAATTACAAGAAGTCGCACCTGGTTCCATCCCAGACGTTGTAATTCATCGGAGCAGTTCTGGACACCGTCCAAGGGAAAGCTTTCCTTCCCACGGACAGAGCGGAACACATCAGATCCCTCATCAGGGAATTGTCGGCGAAGAAGACCGTCCCAGCCAGACTGGTCCTTTACTTGCTCGGACACATGACTGCTGCCATTGCAACAGTCCTGCTAGCCCGTCTCCATATGCGGGTAACCCAGTGGATGCTACGGGTACAATGGGACCAAAGGCAAGACTATCTGCAGCATCCAATCCAAATCACGAGACCGTAATTGAGATTGGCAATGGTGGCTACATTCAGGAATCTCTTGGCGGAGTCCCTTCACAGCGCCTGTCCTCGACTGTGACACTCTCCACAGACGCCTCAGGGCTCGGGTGGGAGCACACCTCGATGGTGTTCAGTCTCAGGGCCTGTGGACAGCCCAGGAGTCTCATCTCCACATAAATATACTGGAAATGAGGGCAGTTCTTTACGCCCTGCAGGCCTTCCAGTCGGAGATTCCACCGGTACACTTTGTTACAAACAGACAATTCCGCGGTGATGTATTACCTCAACAAACAAGGAGGCACCCACTCCTACCGGCTTTGCAGGGAGGCCACGAGAGTGTGGGATTGGGTCTTGCAACACGGCGCAAACCTTATTGCAGTTCATGTTCTGGGAGCGGACAACATCATCACAGACAGTCTGAGCCGCACTCAGGCCAGAGTCCACGAATGAGAACTACTCCAGGAGGTGGCAGAAGATCTGATTCGCAGATGGGTACTCCAGAGATAGACCGCTGCGCGTCCCCATACAACGCAAAACTGCACAATTTTTGCTCGCTAGATCCAGGGCCTGGTGTTTTCTGGCGAGACACGTTGTCCCTCTCCTGGGCGGGCAGATTCCTTTATGCCTTTACTCTTTTCCCGTTGATCCAGAGAGTTCTTTTGAAACTCCGCAAGGGGCAAGCGACGCTCATTCTGATCGCACCCTTCTGGCCCAGACAGATATGGTTCACTCTCTTGCATCAGCTATCCCGGGAACCTCCAGTGTCTTTGCCAATCAGCTCCCATTTACTGTCTCAGGAGGCGGGTTCCTTAGTCCATCCGGATCTACGTTCCCTGAACCTGCATGCTTGGCTCCTAGAGCCATATCCATGATGCAATACGGGGTCTCGCAAGAAGTGGCAGATGTGCTTACTGCCACTAGGAAACCGGCTACCCATGCGACCTACGCCATGAAGTGGCGCAGGTTCTGCTTATGGGCTCAAGCGCGCGGTTTTTCGCCTTTGGAATGTTCAGAGAAGCTGGTACTGGACTACCTGCTATCCCTTTTCCACTCCAGTCTGGCTTACTCCTCGATTAAAGTGCACCTTTGTGCCATTTCAGCCTACCATGCCCCTGTAGGCCAACGCACTGTAGCCGAGCTGGACACGACACGTGCCTTTTTGAGGGGCGTCCTCCACCTTAGGCCCCCGATTAAGGATCCAATCTCTCCATGGGATTTACCCTTCGTCCTGGAGCAGCTCACGCTGCCACCCTTTGAACCAGCTGTGGATTGCGAGCTACGTTTTCTCTCTTGGAAAACGTTTTTAGTTGCAGTTACTTCTGCCAGAAGGATTTCTGAAATGCACGCACTTATGTGCAAAGAGCCTTATTTGGTTTTCCACCAGGACAGGGTACCCCTAAGGACTAATCCTAAGTTTCTTCCTAAGGTGGTCTCAGCTCTCACCCTTAATCAGGACATTGATCTACCAGTGTATTTTCCGAAATACTCTAATCGAGGAGAAGCCCTTCTGTACACCCTTGATGTGCATAGGTGCGTCAGATACTACCTGATCAGAACCAAACAACACCGAAAGTCGGACTAACTTTTCGTCTCCTTTGCCCATAGGATGAAGGGAGCTCCTGTCTCGAAACAGTCGCTGTCTAGGTGGCTTATCCAGTGCATTACGTTCTGTTACCAGAAGCGCAACAAACCCTTACCAGGCGCGGTTAAGGGTCATTCCACCAGAGGGGTGGCTACCTCTTTTGCAGCTTTAAAGAACGTATCCACCTCAGCTATTTGCGCTGCAGCTACTTGGAGCTCCGTACACTTTATCGGGCATTACAGTCTGGACATTGCATCGAGGCGAAGAGCAGGGTTCGGTCTAGCAGTCCTTCAAGGACTTCTGTCCTAGGCTCGAGGTATCTTGAGGATTTCTACCCTTCCTCCCCACGATGGTATATGATTGCCATTATTGCTTGGGAATCAGTCCTAATGGTGTAACCTGCTGCAAGAGCTGTTTCTCGAACTAAGATAGTACAGTTACATAAGAATTTACCGTAACAGTAGATCTTTGAGAACAGCTCTTGCAGCAGATACTTTCCCTCCCACCATCCCCGCTGGAGGTAGGTCGAAGTCAAGCATCTGTCTCCTAGGATAGGACATTTACTGATGTCTTGTTTTGCCACCTGATGGTGGATCCTCTGTCTCCCCTTCTGATGTCATCCAGTGGCCGGGAGTCTCCGGCGGGAGAACTGAGGATTATGGGGGGACCGCCTCCTTATGTACTACACCCAACGCCGGGCGGACCGACGCCGGAGGCGGTCCCCGCTGAATACTGCTAGCTAGAAATTTCGGTAGTACTATACGCCCGCCGGCTTCAGTCCTAATGGTGTAACCCGCTGCAAGAGCTGTTCTCGAAGATCTACTGTTATGGTAAGTTCTTATGTAACTGTACTTTATGATTGCTGTAATGATACATATTTAGTTCTGTTTATTTCTCTAACTAAGCTGAGTAAAACTTGGAGTGCAATAGGATTTCTAACTGGGCTAAGTGAAACTAAATGAGAGCTGAGAACAAAAAGTGTGGTAGCTGAGGGGTGAAAAACAGACAAAGAGGCTTTAGGATTACTACAGTAATACAGTATCTAATGGATGAGATTTGAGAGTGAATTACCCCGGTTGGCAAGGGGCCAGTAGGGGGACTAGTGGGGGGCAGGAATTTGAGTAAACAGGGGCCTAACAAATTGTAGTAGGGTACCGAACCTGGGAGTAAGAGCCCGTAACATAAGATGGGGGCCAAAATTGGGCAGGTGCCACATGTCAGTAGGGTGAGAATCTTTGGAAGGGTAGTGGGGTGTACAGGGTGTGGGTCTACCATGATCCTGGACTGGCTTGGAGGATTGGGGGGGGTGTATGTTCTGTAGATGACTGGCTAGTTTGAGGGAGGAACTGTGGAGGTTAGGAAGGAGTATAAGTGGCAGGGCAGATGAGTATTGTAGGCACCGTGGCTGGGGGAATTGGGGATGGCAAGGGGGGTAGAGGAAGAACAACTAGAGACTGAAACCGACCCAGTATCAGAGGCACTTGCAGAAGAGAGAGAGAGAACTGAGGGGAGCCTGGGGGCCCTGTTGGGGGAGGAAGAGACCATGAGGAGTACTAGGGAGAGAGCAGATAGCTGCGGGAAGGGAGGGACCAGGGGTGACATGGAGAGGAACAAGTAGGAGGGGCGGAACAGATAGGAGGAAGAGATGTAGGAAGGGTATCGACCAGGAATAGATTCGAGCCTTTGCTATGGGAACGAGAAGGGGTGCAGGAACATACTGAAGGGTAGGAGGACAAGTAGGGCATGAGAGGGATGGCAACAGCTAGGGGAAGAGATAGCGAGGACAGAAGGAGGCAGTATAGCACAGTGGTTTAAGGCTCTGAGCTGTAAATCTGGAGACCCAAGTTTGAATCCCACAGCCCCCACTTGCATACTGTGTGACCCTGAGCAAGTCACTTAACTTCCGTGTGCTCCCAGGTCACACCTGTAAACAAGCTCCTAGCTTAGTGTGTCTCTCCTCATTAAACAATTGGAAAAAAACATAAAAAAAAATTTGGAAAGGGTAGAAGGGGGCTAGTAAGGAAAGAAAGGTGGTGACTGGAGGAGAGAAGACTATGGAAATGGGAAGGGCATCACTATCGGGGTAGAAGGGATTGGGGGCTCTAAATCAACAATAGTGGGGATAGGAGAGGGGTTCGAAATCAGCAGGGAGGAGGGGAAGTTGACATGTGAAGCCCAGTAGAAAGTAGTCAGACTGGGAAGGGGTTCAAGGGGGATGGAAGGAATAAGACAGAAAAGGGGTGAGGCGGAAGTAGGGGGTACAGATACAGAAGTCACAGAGGGTGTAGCTGGCAGGGGTAAGGGGCAGGGTAGATTGAATACTGGGGTAGTGGAAGGGGCTTTAGAAGGGAAGGAGGCTAAGGATGGGGGGGTACTCATCCTAGGGGATTCAATATTGAAAGGGGTGAGATGGGGCAGAAGGGGGGAAGGCACAGCCATATTTAGGTTGAAGCTATCCCCAGGTTGACTGAGGAGGGTAGGCACCGCTGCCCAAGTGTGCAGCGCAGGGGAGGAAGAAACCCCATTTACTGTTGCATGTGGGTACAGACAACTTGGCAGGGGAGACTGTGGAAGTAGAGAGGGGGATGTTCGAGTAGTTGGGCAGGCAGTGTGGGGGGGAGTCAGTGGCATTCTCAGAGGTACTCCTGGTATCATGTGCAAGCATGGGGAGGAAGGGTAGGGTTGAGGAGTTCAGGGAGGGGCTGAGGGATTGGTGCCACACCAAAAATTATGGGTTAGTTACTGACTGGGCTAGGGTCTGGGGAAATAGTGACTTGTACTCAGGGGACAGGGTACGCTTGAGCAGGAAGGGGAGGGGAGTATTAAAGGCAGGATTAGATGGGTATATCTCTACTAAGGTGGATTTAAACTAGTGGGGGGTGGCGGGGTGACCAAAAGACTGAGGTTAGTAGAAAGGTCTGGACAGGGGAGCCTACTGAGCTCACCCCCCTAGATACAGGTAAAGACAGAGGCATAGTAACCCTGGGAGGGGGTGGGCAGAGTGGACTGAGTGTAATATAGAAGGTACCACCACCCGGTAAGAATAAGGAGGAGAAAGGGTGTGGACTACTGGGAGGAGGGACACAGGCCAAGGAGGAGAAGAGTGAGGAGAAGGAGGGGTACGGGTGGAACATGGTCTCTCTGAACGCAAGAAGCCTGGGGAACAAAATTGCAGAGCTTCAGGCACTCCTTTCAGAGGGAAAAGTGGACATTGCTGCAGTGACAGAGACTTGGGCCATAGAGTACCATGATTGGGGCTTGGCAATCCCGGAATACAGGATATACAGCGGGGACCGGGGCGTTGGAAGGGGGGAGGTTGCACTCTATGTGAGGGAAGGGATTAAATGCGTAAGGGATGAGGGAGAAGAGGAGAGGACAGAGGCGCTTTGGGTGCAGCTCCTGGACTCCAAGGGCAGAAAACTGAGGCTGGGAGTGGTGTACAGACCACCAGCCCAATCCGGGGAAGTGGATGGGGAGTTGGCAGAGCAGATAAGGAGGGTGTGTAGAAGGGGGATTGTGGTGATAGTGGGGGATTTTAACCTACCAAGGGTTGACTGGAGCACCGCGGCCACTAGCAGTACCAGGGAGCAGGTGCTCCTTGATGCATTCCAGGATGGCCTTCTGACGCACTTGGTAAGTGGGCCTACAAGGCTTGGTAGCACTCTGCACCTAGTACTGGCAAATGGGGAGGTGGTGAAGGAGGTAAGGGTGAAGGATCCACTAGCAGGTAGCGACCACCAAACAGTGTGACTTGCTGTCACGCTGGGCAGGGAGACAGGAGGCACGAGTACTAAGGTGGTGGACTTTATTAGGGTGGACTTTGGGGGGATGGGAGCAATACTGCAAGGGAGACTGCAGGATATAAGGCCTGGGATGGATGCAGAACAAAAGTGGGGAGTCATAAAGACTGGACTAACAGTGGCCACAGTACCCTGTACCAGGGCCAGGAGTGAGAAGAGCAGAAGCAAGAAACCATGCTGGCTGAACAAGGAAGTGCTGCAAGGGGTGAGGGTAAAGATGGCTGCATACTGGGAGTACAGGAGAACAGGGAAGAGAGAGGATAAGGAGGCTTTTGTGAGTTGGTCAATGAAGGTTGCCAGGAGGGTAAAAAAGCTAAGGCCTCCAGGCAGTTAAGTTCTGCACAGTGCATAAGGGGAGAGGAAAACAAACTTTTTAGGTATGTCTGAGAAAAGGGAAGTGCAAGGAACATATTGTGAGGATAAAGCGGGAAGGGATTGGGTGGAAAAGGGGGAGGAGCAAGTGGAAATTCTAAATGAGTACTTCTGCTCCATTTTCACTAAGGAGAGGGATGGCCCACTACCAGAATGAACTGGGGGGTGGGAAAAGGGGGGGAGGAGGTGACGGACAAAGTGATCACAGGATGTAGGGTGCTAGAGGGGCTGAGGGCGGCAAGGGTGGACAAGGCACCAGATCCCGATGCCATCCACCCCAGGGTGCTGAAGGAGATGGTGGAGCTGTTGGATGAGCCACTGGCAGATCTGTTCAACACCTCCCTGGAAACTGGGTGTGTACCCCAGGATGGGAGGGTGGCCCATGTGGTGCCCATACACAAGAGTGGGCCTAGGGAGGAGCCAGGAAATTATCGGCCGGCAAGTCTTATGTTCATAGTGGGTAAGCTTATGGAGGAGATACTGAAGGAGAGGCTGGTGGCATTCCTAGACAGTAATGGCCTCCAGGATGGGTGGCAACACGGGTTCGTTTCAGGGAGGTCTTGTCAAACCAACCTAATAGAGTATTGTGACTGGGTAAAAAGGGAGTTGGACAGGGGCCATGCGGTACATGTCCTTTACTTGGACTTCAGTAAGGCCTTTGATACAGTGTCTCATGGGAGAGTGGGGGGGAGCTGACGGCAGTGGGGGTGGGGAAAAGCTGACTAAATGGATAGAGAACTGGTTACGGGGGTTGGGGTGGTGGTGGGGGGGGGGGAGCTCTTGGCATCCACAGCAGTGACAAGCGGGGTACCGCAGGGGTCAGTGCTGGGCCAGGTGCTATTTGGGCTCTTTATCTTCGATATAGCACACCGAGTGGGGAACAGGGTCAGTCTGTTCACACATTCTACCAAATTGGGGGCGATGGTGGACGAAGATGATGGATGGGAAAAACTGCAGGGGGACCTAACCAAACTAGAGACATGGTAGGTGGAGTGGCAGCTAGGATTCAATGCAAAGAAGTGTAAGGTGATGCACTTCAGGGCTAAGAACCAGAAGAAGGACTGTTGGTTGGGGATCAGAGAGGAGGAGGAGAAGGACCTAGGGGTGTTGGTAACTGGGAGCATGAACAACTCAGCCCACCGCACTAGAGCAGCAGCGAAAGGCTAACAGGATGCTGGGGTACATCGCAAGGGGGTTCTTATCCAGTCACAGGGATGTGATCCTACCTCTCTACAGATCATTGGGCAGACCACACGTAGAGTACTATGTGCAATACTGGAGGCCGTATCTGACGGGAGAGATAGTTACTGGAGGCGGTGCAAAGCAGGGCAACAAAAAAGGTAAAGGGGATGGAAGGAAAGGAATATGAAGTTAGGCTGAAGGAGCTGAACATGTATACACTGGAGGAGAGCCGGGATGGGGGGATATGCTTGAAGCATTTAAATACCTGAGGGGGTAAATAAACCTAGCACCGAGGGGGTGTTTAAACTGAGGAGTTGAAGAGAGACGAGGGGGCACGTACTAAGGTTGGAAGGGGGATGTTTCAAGAGGGAAATGAGACACTGCTTCTCTGAGAGGGTGGTGTCTACTTAGAATGCGCTGCCAGAGCGGGTGATAACATGTAGGACAGTCAGTAGCTTTAAGGAGGAGTGGGATAAAGCAAGAGGAAGCGTCGGGGTGGGCAGGAGCTAGGACAAGTGAGGAGGAACTGAGGGGGAGGAGGCTGGGGCAGCGGCAGTCTAGGGTGCTAGCTGCACACTCAGGCAGAATTACATAGACCGATTGTGTTCTGCTGGCAGATTCGTATGTTCATATATTTGTATGAATGTCCGTATGTAAAATCACAGTGACTGTTCATGAGCAGAGGTCCTGAAATGCCTATGTTGAAAATTTGGTGACAAATGTCCATAAAAAGACTGTGTTACAAGCGTGCATGATCCAGATTCCACGCACCCTCGTAACTTCACATATTTGTAGTATTTTCACTCCAGATTTTCAACATTGGCATTTTTTCAGACCTCCTTATGAACAGTACAGCTGTCATTTTTCACATCCTGCCTGAAATATGCATTTACACATCTGGCGCAGAATACCGCGGTTGCTGTGGGAAATCGATGTTCAGGACAGATTAAGAAAATCTTAGTAACAGCGTTCATGAGCAGAGGTCACAAAATGCCTATGTTGAAAATTTGTCAAAATAATTCCACTAAATGACTGTTACGCACATGCGTTGTGCAGTTTCCACGTACGCTCAGAAGTTTGAGCATTTTCAATACTTTCACAATAGATTTTCAACATTGCCATCTCTTCACTCCTCCCTATGAATGGTACAGCTGTCATTCTTTACATCCTGTCCGATCTGTGTTTTCGTGCATTTGGCGCAGAGTGGCACGGTCATTGTGGAAACTCAAGTTTCGGGACACATTAACAAAATCACAGTACCACTGTTCATGAGAAGAGGTCCCAAATGCTTTCATGAGGTGGGGGCCACAAAATGGCCATGCTGAAAATACCAACACATGCCAGGGGTATTACGGTTTCTAACCATAACGTCCCACCCTGTAGAGACTGACAGGCATCAGGGGTGTGATTGCTGACTGTAATGCTCATGCCATTCCAGCCCCTCCCCCCACTGACAGGCATCGAGCTGTGCCTTGGACTCTTCGGCCCCGCAGTTCACCTCATTCTATATTGCGCCCATTTCAGCTATCTCCTTATGGAGTGGGGTGACTGTAAAGTCAAACACCCCAAGGCCTCACCTCAGCACTTGTCAGTGTCTGCAGGATCGGGTGGGGTGAAATGGCATGAACGTTATAGGCGACAACCCAAACGCATGCCCCAATGGGCCTGTCCATCTCTGCAGGGCGGAGGTGGGGTTGGTGTGAAGTTCAGTACTTCACTGCCATTCCTACTCTGCATCTGTCTAACTCCTGCATTTCCAGTGCTAATACCAGCAAGCAAACATTAGGCATTGACAAATGCTTGTATATGAAGATTTCCAAAAGGACGAACAATAACCTAAGTGTGGGCTAACAAAAGATTTGTATGGGGGATAATAATACTAGATGATTTGTTAGTGAATTCTTTCTTTATAGTATATACCCTGTGTGCTTTCCCTATGACTTTTATGTTTTTGGTTTCAAGATTTAAATTTTTGTGAACCATATCCCCAGGTCTCTTTCTTTTGATACTGTGTTTAGTGTAGTCCCATTTAATCTATATTGCTGCTTCGGGTTGTTTTTACCAGTGTGCATTATCACACATTTCCCCATCTTAAAGGGCATGCCATTCTTGGTGGATTATATCTTCAGTGTTTTAAGATCCCTTTGTAGTTGAAGTCTTCCTTACAGTGTTTGTACCGCTGCCTCTTCAACTTTGTGTAATCAGCAAAGACATTAGCCTACCCTTTAACTAGTCATATTGGCTAAAAAGGTGGTGAATAATAAAGTAATACCAGACTCTGAACCAATCCCTGAGGGACCCCACTGGCCACCTCGCCCCTTTCTGACAGTATACCATTTATTCACAACCTTTGTTGTCTTTGGTGCAGCCAGTTATTGATCCATGTTGTAATTGGCTTATTTATTATTTATTTATATATTGAATTTTGATGACCGGGTAGGCCCACTGAGCCCGTGGAGGTCCCTTTTTCAGGGGCGACCCGGGTGCAACAACAACATACAGGTAACAGTTCAGTACAGTCTGGAGAGAGGAATAGTATTTTAAAAATAGGAGTACATATCTTTGCAGGCGCCAAAGAATGGAAAACATGTAGGCTGTATGGACATGAAGGTAACAAATAATGAGCACGTTAAACTTTAAGCATCCTTACTAGTAGATTAGATACCAGGTCCACAGGAAATATTGAGCAGCGTCTGTAGACCTAGGGTTGGCTGATAAGTACGCAGGGTTGGAAGGGGGATAAGTTAGGGACCTAAGTGCACCCCTTCAAAGAGAAGAGGACCAAATGTCCTGCCTAGATGGCTGTTGTGCTTATATTGTTTCTTAATCAAACAGTTTGCTGTGTGGAACCTTGTCAAAAGCCTTTTTGATAGTCTAAAAATATAATGTCGGTTGGTTTACTGTCATCCAGGTGTTTTCTCATTGTTCTGTAAAATGTTACCAGATTTGTCTGACAAGGTAATTTCTTTTCCTAGGCCCACACTGATTTTGCTGAAATAGGGTGGTACTTGGTATTTTTTTCATAGTCTGTATACAGTTACTGCCTCCATTAATTTTCCAATAATGGATGTTAGGCTGATGGGCCTTTAATTTTGGGGTTTAGATTTGTCACCCTTTTTATAAATTCAGAGTACTGTTGCCATCTTCCAGTCTTGGGGGACCTCTTCTGTGTCCAACGAGTTTTCATACAGTTTTTTTGGGGATGGGATTACAGTTAAAACAGCTTATAGCAGACGCATTTGTGTTCTGCCACTCTGCCCGCACTACAGAGCAGCCGAAATAAATAACAAAAGCACATTTCGTTTTCAGTCAAATACAACAACGATTACCATTACAGTACAGTGTTTTACTTTATTTAAGCTCGTAGGCTGGTACACTAAAATTTAAACACATGAGATACCCTTTACTGTATCAAACAAATCATGAAAGTCAACACACAATTCAAGAAAACTGAACTAAAGTTATAGAAAGTTTCAGAAAGCTAATTAGTGTCATAGTTATCTGTTTTTGAGTCAGCTCGCTCTCCTTCCTCTCCTCTTCGAAAAAGTTGGTGATTCTACGTTGAACTGTGCTTTTTGTGCAATATGGCTTCCACATTTTCTCTGTTGCAGAAATTATATCCCAATTAGGCACGATAGTTTGACTCTGCTCAACAGCTCAATGCAGGGTTAGCAATGCCGCATGGACATCCTGTGGTGTTACAAGGATCTCCTCCGTGTCTCCTTTGTCTCCCTGCTCCTCTGGTTCCTCTGCCTCTTGTTCAGGTCGCATAGATGCCACAACAGACTTCACGTCGTCAAGTGTTTGTTCCTGATCATCATCTGCATCACCCAGATGACATAGCTGACTAAACTCCTCATGGGTAAGTCCCGGGGAGAGGTCAGTTATGGGTTCCTCTTCCTCTTCCACCTTAAGTTGTTCTGAGATTTCTTTCCAGAACCCTGCCTTCCGAAAAAATTTTGCATTGTTATTTGTGTCACAAGGTCCCATGACTGCTTTAGTAGTCTCACTGAGTCGAGTAGGGAAATGTATTTAACACACTCGGTGGCAGTAAGGTCAGTGCTCGAATCTATGGCATCAAGAACCCTTTGCCTCATGCACTTGACGTACTGTTGCTTCAGGGAGCAAATGATGCCTTGATCTAAAGGCTGGATAATGCATGTAGTGTCAGGGGGCAGAAAAACAAGTTTAATGTTGCAGAGGCCACTGACCAAAGGGTGGCCACTGAAATTGTCCAGAATGAGGACAGTTTTTCTTCCTCTGAGCTGCCTATCCCATTACCATACCCATTCTGTAAAGATGTCCCTTGTCATCCACGCTGTGCGGTTCGAGCGATAGATGACAGGAAGGTTATGGACACCTTGGAAACAGCGTGGCATGGCAGATTTGTCAATGACCATGAGCTCACGCTTGTCACTCCCATCCATATTACAGCATGCCTGGAGGGTATAAAGTCTGTGTGACCTAAAGCAGAGGCAAGCTGCTCTGCTTTTATAGTCAGCAATGGGCCGGTTATCATGGCATCTCTCCCTCTGGCAAGCTCGAACCACCGTAGGAGTGCCTCTTCAACCTCCCCGTCTTTTCTCTCTCGTTTTCTCTTCCTGTTTGGATTGGCATTGGAATGCCATTCAGAGAGGATTTGTTCCTTCTGGCGCAGCAAGTCAGCAGTGCTCGATTTGGGCATCGACAGGTGCTGTGCCAAATTGCACTGACTCATCTGTGGCAGCGTTTCAGTTTTGTTTAAAAGGTCTACCTTCTGTGAAAACAAAAGAGCCCTACGTTTTCTCCCTCCAGTAGCCATCGTTCAACAAAGATCTCTGCACAGTAGTAACAAAGCAGTAACTAAGCAAGATGAATGAACGAACTGCATCGAGCTTAAATGCAATTGTGTGTGTGCTGCAGTCAATTAACTGGTAATTAACGTTACAGTCTAGTTCTGAAATATGTAATTAAGGATCTGTGGTCATCAATGAGCATTGGCAGAACACAAACAATGCTGAAACAGTGGGCAAAATAGACAGGGCGCTACGATCGCAATATTAATATTTTGTAGCATAGGCTCAAATGCAAATGGTTTTAGACATTTGCTCTCTAAAACTGGCTGCCCGATTAGTCAGTGGCTGAAATAAGTGGTGTAAACTGTACCAATTTCTTGCCAAGTTCCTTTAGTAGTTGTGGGTGGAGGTTATCGGGCCTGGGGATTTCACTTTTTAATTTTTGGAGTCCCTTGATATCCTTCTTGTCAGTATAATCATCCCATTTTCCCTTCCTTCAAACATAGAAACATAGAATTTGACGGCAGATAAGGACCGCTTGGCCCACCTAGTCTGCCCATTTTCCTACCTAACAGATAAGCTGCAGATCCTAGTTAACCAACGGCTTACTTCCTCCTACCCCCCACTAGGACTGCCTTATGCCTGTCCCATGCATTCTTGAAGTCCCCAACATGAAGTCTTGCTGTATTCTGACAATTGCAGTGATTCCCAACCTTTGAACTACCCTGGAGAACAAGGAGTTAACTTTCTATGCAGGGTATAGAATGCTGAGCTGGAGCTTGGTTGAAGTCTCTTTCTGGAGTGTTTTGAGCTTAAACTGTCAGATTCTTTACTCTGCCTCACTGAATGGTCGCCCCGGAGAGTTCTCCTTCAGCTCGGTTCGAAAGTCGGTTAAAGTTTTCAGTTTTCTTGGGTTTTAAACTGAAAAAAGTATCCGCATAGTCGGTTCAGTCTCTGTCTGTGGTGCCGTGAGTACTAGATAGGAATTGTTCTGTTTTTCTGTGTGGAACTTGTAAAAGTGCGGCTCGGTTCGGCTGAACCAGCCATTTGGTAGTGAATTTGTGTGCTTACTTAGTGTGTGGTTACCGGTTCTAAAAAAAAAAAAAAAAAATTGTGTTTTGAACTGTTTTTTTCCAATACCCGTAACTACGGTTAGGAACCGATAAGGGAGTCTTGCCTGGCGGTTGCCGAAAAAAGGGTAAGTTTGGTTAGGTTGGCCATGTCTGAGAAACCCAAGAAAAAAAACGGGCCCACTGGGTTTCAACACTGCAGTGAGCGTGGGGAGGTCTTTGCTAAGGCCGATCCCCACACCACCTGTGTTTGTCTGGGGTTTGACCACCTTGATTCAGACTGACAAATATGTAAAAATTTTCCCAAATCTACCCTTGAGAAGAGATTAGGTAGACTGAGGGAAAAGGAGGCCGAGAAGTCCGTGGACCCATTTGGCCAGCCCGGTTTGGTTTCGACCGAACCAGGAGGAGTGCCCTCTGACCAGGGCGATACTTCTTCGGGCAAAAGGAGAGCCGATTCCGAGGGATCGGTTCCAACAAAAAGAAAACGCTAAGATAAATCAACCGGTTCGGATCCAGAGGTTCATGTTCCAACCGACGAAGAGATAGCCAGAGCGATTCAGATTATGGAATCGCTCCGTCTGGTTCCAACCGATCCGGCCCCTTCAGGCAGGGGTTTGGTTCGGTTGGTTCCCCCAGTTCAAGATTATACCCTTGAAAATTTTTATGAACCGGAATTTGAAGAGGAAGGGGAATTTGAGGATGATGATGTAAGTGAGGGTTTGGATGTGCCTGTGCAACCGGACATCTCCCTAGACAGACCTTCAGATGTTTCCCCTCCTAGGCTTTCTGAGTCCCCTTCTCACTTTATGTTTTACAGAAAGGTGGCTGAAACTCTCCAGCTTCCTATGGAAGAGGCGGTGGAAGATCAAGAGGAGCCTGATTATGTAGAGATGATGGACATCCCAGAGTCCAGGAGACTGTCTATTCCCCTCCATAAAACTTTTGGGAAACGGACACAAAAAATCTTAGTCTTCTAACACTATACCTCCTGTAGATAGAAGAATGGACAAGAGGTATACACTTTCAGGCTCAGATACGGAGTTCTTATATCAGCAATGCAGCCATGTTGGGGTAGTGCAGGCTGCTGCCTGTGACAAGGCAAATATTCCCTTGACTTCACACCCCCCTGACAAGGACTCCGGGAAGATTGATGCCATGGCAAGAAGCAGTACATGGCATCCTCTTTGGGACTCAGGCAGGCGAATTACATGGCCTATACAGCCAGGTACCAGAAGTCCAGGTGGGACACTGTACTGGCACTGGCTAAACAGGCCTCCCCCCAGCTAGCCAAGGAGCTGGAGGCGGTGGCTGCAGATGGGAGTGACGGCGTCTAAAGTTCAGTTTAATGCTGCTGTGGACTCTAATGATGTGTCATCAAGAGTCATGGCTACATCTGTGGCTCTTCGGAGGATGGCTTGGCTCAGATGTATTAGCCTCTCGCAGGACAACCAGGATAAAGCCATGGATTTTCCTGTAGTGGGTAATTCTGTGTTCAAACAACATGAAGTCTTGCTATATTATGACATATGCAGTGAGTCCCAACCTTCGAACTGCTCTGGAGGTGAAAGAGTTAACTTTCCATGCCAGGCATGGAACGCTGAGCTCGAGCTCGGTTGAAACTCTGTCTGTTGTTCTTCAAACTCAAACCGTCAGATTCTTTACTCCGCCTCACTGAACAGTTGTTCGGAGATTTCTCCTTCTGCTCGGTTCATTTTGTCGGTTAAAGTATTGTTTTCTCTGTTTCGACCGAAATAAACCGCACCGGTCGGTTCAGGCTCTGTCTGTGGTATTTGTGAGTACTAGATAGGTTTTACATTGATTTCTATTCTGTGTGGAACTTGTAGAACGGTTATCGTTGGTTTGAACCGATCAGGTTGTTTAAAATATATTTATCTGTCATTTAGAGTGTGGTTACCGGTTCTTATCGGTTCTAAAAAACGGATTTTTATTACATTTTTTCCACGACCCGTGACACGGTTGGGAACCGATAAGAGGGTCTTACCTGGCGGATTGCCATAAATGGGTAAGTTTGGTTAGGACTGGCACTATGTCTGAGAAACCCAAAAGAAAAACCGGGCCCACTGGGTTTCAACACTGCAGTGTGTGTGGGGAAGTCTTTGCCAAGGCTGGCCCCCACACCACCTGTGTTTATTGTCTGGGGTTTGACCACCTCAATGCAGACTGCCAGATTTGTAAAAATTTTCCTGCAGCTACCCTGGAAAAGAGAGTTGGTAGGCTCAGGAGAGGAGGCCAAAAGTCTGCTGAACTGGATGGCCAGCCTGGTTCGGTTTCAACCAACCGAGGGAGTGCCCTCTGACCAGGCGAGACTTCCTCAGCAAGGAGATCCGACTCCGAGGAGTCGGTTCCAGCAAAAAGGACTAGGATATTAGCTGGTGTGGAGCCAAAACTTTCCTCTCCAACCGCTGAAGAAATAGCCAAAGCGATTAAAATTGTCCAGTCGCTTTCCCCGGTTCCGACCGAACCAGCACCTTCAGGTATGCGCCCGGTTCGGCTGGTTCCACCGGTTCAAGAATATGATGTAGAGGAATATTATGAACCGGAGGAGGGGGAAGAGGAGTATGAGGAGAGTGAATGTGGATTTGAAAGTCTGGATGTGCCCATTGACCTGGACATCTCCCCAGACAGACCTTCAGGAGTGTCTCCTCCTAGGATTTCTGAGTCCCCTTTTCATTTTATGTTTTATAAGAAAGTGGCTGAAACCTTGCAGCTCCCTATGGAGGAAGCTGTGGATGATCAAGAGGAGCCTTACTATGTGGAAATGATGGATATCCCAGAGTCAAGGAGGCTGTCTATTCCTTTGCATAAATCTTTTGGGAAACAGACAGTAAAAATTCTAAAAACTCCTCACGCTATACCTCCTGTGGATAAGAGAATGGACAAGAGGTACACATTGTCAGGCTCTGATACGGAGTTCCTTACACAACAATGCAGCCATGGGTTAGTAGTGCAGGCTGCAGCCTGTGACAAGGCAAATATTCCCTTGGTTTCACACCCCTGACAAGGACGCCTAGGAGGATTGATGCCATGGCAAAGAAACAGTACATGGCAGCATCCTTGGGACTCAGAACAGGCAAATTATATGGCTTATGTTGCTAGATATCAGAAATCCAGATGGGATACTGTTATGGTTCTAGCAAAACAGGTCCCTGGCCAGCTTGCCAAGGAGCTGGAGCAGGTGGCTGCTGATGGTATTGAGGCATCCAAGGTGCAATTCCATGCTGCAGTGGACTCTAATGATGTGTCATCAAGAGTCATGGCTACATCTGTGGCACTTCAGAGAATGGTTTGGCTCAGATGTACTAGCCTGTCACAGGATACCCAGACTAAGGCCATGGATTTTCCTGTTGTGGGTAATTCTCTGTTTGGGAGCAGACAGAGAATTACATGAAGAAAATGGATGAGTATAGGACCACCTATAGGAGTGCACAGGCCAAGGAAAGGCAGGCCACTCCTCAAAGGCAGCTTTCCAGGGGCAGGGGCAGGCCTTTTCATAGGCCTTTTTACCAAGCCCAGGCCTCCTCTTCTGCTTATGCCCAGAGGGTGTTCTTTAGAGGGAGAGGCAGATGGGTACAAGCAGGCCTGCTTCCACCCCTCAGCCCAAAGCCCCTGCCAAGCAGGCACCCTGATGGGGTTGCCAGGGCCGATTCTCAGCTACCTGTAGGGGTCAGGCTGGCTTACTTTGTCCAGGACTGGAAGTCTCTGACATCAGACAAGTGGGTCCTGGAAGTAGTAAGCCAGGGACTGGTTCTCAGCTTCAAAAATTTCCAAAGATGAGAACCAGATCCTTTCCACCTGCAAATCCACTAGAGGCACTTGCCCTAGAGGCAGAGGTCTGTTCCCTCCTGGCTCTCAGAGCTGTGGAAAGGGTTCCACCCCACACCAGGGCAAAGGGTTGTACCCAGGTGCTTCCTCACCCCAAAAAGACAGGAGAATGGCGCCATCCTGGATCTCAGATATTTAAACAAGCACCTTTTAAAACCAAAATTTAAAATGGTGACTCTGGGAATTATTCTACCCTCTCTAAGGCCAGGGGACTGGCTAGCGTCCCTGGACCTCAAGGATGCCTACTTCCATATTCTCATCAGAAGCTCCCATCGAAAGTACCTCAGGTTCGAGCTGCCCTCAGGCCATTACCAGTTCAGAGCAATGCCCTTTGGCCTCACCTCTGCTCCAAGGGTATTCACAAAATGCCTGGCAGTAGCAGTTGCTTCCCTAAGAAGGCAAAAAATTGCCATCTTCCCTTACCTGGACGACTGGCTCATAGTAGGCCAGTCTCCAGATCAAGTCAGGTTACATCTACAGATAACTCAGCAACTGCTCACCTCTCTAGGTTTCCTTCTGAATCTTTCAAAGTCAGTTCTAGAGCCTGTCCAACTCCTCACCTTCATAGGCGCAGAGTTGAACACAGAGAAAGCTAGAGCCTTCCTGCCTTTGGACAGGGCAAGGACCCTGGTCTCTCTGGCCTCCTCATTCACCCTGCAGGTGTCTCGACCAGCAAGGCATTTTCTACAGCTCTTGGGGCACATGGCTGCTTCTACAGCAGTAGTGCAGGGAGCAAGATTTCAGATGAGGGACATCCAGTTCCATTTGAGAGCCTTTTGGTCTCAAAGGAAAGACCCTCTAACCAAATTGATCCCAGTAACTCGAACCCTGATCCAGGCCCTACAGTGGTGGCGGGATCAAAGCAATCTGAGACAAGGGGTTCCCTTTTCACCAGTCTCACCCCTTAATCCTTACTACAGATGCATCCCTCTTGGGGTGGGAGCTCACATGGGCGACCTCACTACCGGGATTATGGTCCCTCAGGAATCTCTGCCCACATCAATCTGTTGGAACTCAGAGCAGTTTTTCTAGCACTTCAAGTTTTTCCAAATCTGTTCAGAACAAAGTTGTACAGGTCAGAACAGACAACACCACCACAATGTGGTACATCATCAAGCAAGGGGCACTTGGTCTCGGCCCTGTGCATCAAGCAATGAAGTTGTGGTCTCTGGCTTACTACCTGAACACCTCCCTTACGGCAGTTCACCTCCCAGGCAAGGACAATGTCCTGGCAGATGCTCTCAGCAGGATTTCCCAGGGCCATCACAAAAGGGTCACTGAACCCCATGGTCCTGGAGATGATATTTGCCAGATGGGGCACCCCACAGATAGATCTTTTTGCAGCCCCAGACAATCACCAACTTCCCCTTTTTTGCTGCAGGCCCCCAGTGTTGGGCTCAGTCCCTCTGAATACCTTAGTTCTCAGTTGGAGAAGTTTCTCTATGCTTTCCCCTTCCCTCTCCTGTTCAAAGTGTTAGTCAAAATCAGATCTCAATCCTGCAAGATGATCCTGATTGCTCCAGATTGGGCCAGACAACCCTGGTATCCACTCCTACTGTCCTTAGCAGTCCATCTTCCCTCTGTCTCCCAGGAATCACAACCTGTTAACCTGTGCTCAGGGGAGGGTTTGGCACCAACCTCAAATCTCCCAATCTCAAGGCCTGGTTCTTGAAGAGTTAGAGTTTGTTGATCTACACCCTCCCAAGGTGTAATGGATATACTAAAGGCTTCTAGGAAGTCTTCCACCAGGGCTACCTATAATTCCAAATGGAAGAGGTTTTCCATATGGTGCTCTGGGAAGCATATTTCCCAGAATCTGCTGATTTACCCACAGTCCTGGATTATATGGTCCATTTAAATACCTTGGGGCTGAGACCAGCTACCCTAAAAGTACATTTGGCAGCTATGTCTGCTTTATTTCAGCAGGTAAACCTCTTTCTTTCAGCTCATCCTGTATTCTCCAAGTTTTCTAAGGGATTGCTTCACACTAACCTCCATTCAGGGACCCTGCCCCTGCCTGGGATCTTAATGTTTGCATTGCTCAGCTTATGCCACCTTTTGAGCCTTTGTCTTCAGCAGAGCTAGTACTTGACTTGGAAGACTGTGTTCTGGTAGCCATCACCTCTGCCAGACGATAAGTGAATTACAAGCTTTGTCAGTGGAGCCTGATTTTATCTCTTTCATAGAGATAAGGTAGTCCTCAGGACTAACAGGAAGTTCTTGCCTAAGGTGGTTTCAGATTTCCACCTTAATCAATCGATGTCTCTTCCAGTGTACTTCACTGACCATTCCTCCTCTGGTGAGAGGAGGCTGCACAGCTTGGATGTGAAGAGAGCCCTTAGCTACTACATAGACCATACCAAGGGTCACAGGTTTGACTCCCTCCAACGGTTCCTCACTTATGGTGAGGTTGGCAAAGGGAAACCTGCCACTAAAAGATCCATTGCCAGGTCGATTGTCTCTTGTATCCAATTTTGTTATGAAAAACTGGGTAAGGTTCCTCCCTCAGGCTTGAGGGCTCACTCTACCAGAGGTACAGCTGCTTCCCTGGCTGCTGCCAGGGACATCCCTATTCTAGAGATATGTCAAGCAGCTACCTGGAAAACAGTTCACACTTTTACCAAGCATTACTCCCTGGACATCCAGGCTAGGAGTGATGCTCGGTTTGGCACAGCTGTGCTGCACAGCCTTTTTCCTAAGTAGGTTCTGTCCCTCCTCCATGGAGGTACTGATGTGTAGTCTGCATATGTCATAATATAGCAAGACTTCATGTTGTTTGAAGAAAAAATTACTCACCTTAGTAATGTTTCTTCTAATGGAGTCTTGCTATATTCTGACCTCCCCCCCGCCTGCCCCTCTCAAAACCTTTGTTTTTGGGATGTGGGTGGGCAGTGCAGTGTTGGCACTTAGTAGATGCCCACCTTGTTGTTTCACCCCTCCTTTTTTGGTGTGACTTGGTGTTGTGTTTTTCATTTTTTGGTTCTCCTGACTTGAGTCTTTGTTTTGGGACCAAAAAATGTGTTCTTATGTTTAGTAGCCAGTTGGCTAGTGTAGGTTTACTGGCTCACACAAGACCTTAATGAGTTTCAAGGAAAGATCTGATGGTTTGAGTTTGAAGAACAACAGACAGAGTTTCAACCGAGCTCGAGCTCAGCTGCCCATGCCTGGCATGGAAAGTTAACTCTTTCACCTCGAGCAGTTCGAAGGTTGGGACTCACTGCATATGTCATAATATAGCAAGACCCCATTAGAAGAAACAACATTACTAAGGTGAGTAATTTTTTCTTTGGGGAGCAGATAGAGAATTACCTGAAGAAAATGGATGAGTACAGGACCACTTACAGGAGTGCTCAGGCCAAGGAAAGGCAGGCAACTTTTCAAAGGCAGCAGTCTAGGGGCAGGGGCAAGCTTTTTCAAAGGCCTTTTTACCAAGCGTAGGCCTCTTCTTCCTTTTCTCAGAGGGGGTTCTTCAGAGGGAGAGGCAGAAGGAGGATGAACAGGGCTGCATCCACTCCTCAGCCTAAAGCCCCTGCCAAGCAGACACCCTGATGGGCCTGCCCGGGTCGACTCTCCTATTCCAGTAGGGGGGAAGCTGGCTTACTTTATCCAGGACTGGATGTCTGTTGCATCAGACAAGTGGGTCCTGAAGTAGTAAGCCAGGGACTGGTTCTCAGCTTCAAAAAATTTCCCAAGATGAGAGCCAGATCTTTTCCACCTGCAAATCTCTTAGAAACCCTTGCCATTGAGGCAGAGGTTTCTTCTCTCCTAGCTTTAAAAGCTATAGAGAGAGTACCTACCCTACACTGGGGCAAAGGACTGTACTCCAGGTACTTCCTGACCCCCAAAAAGACGGGAGTGGTTACCCATCCTAGACCCAAGATATCTAAACAAATATCTTTTAAAACCAAAGTTCAAGATGATAACTCTGAGAATAATCCTTCCCTCTCTAAGGCCAGTGGACTGGCTAGCCTCCCTGGACCTCAAAGATGCATACTTTCACATTCACATCAGGTGCTCCCACAGAAAGTACCTCAGGTTCAAGTTGCCTCGAGCCACTGTCAATTCAGAGCTGTGCCCTTTGGCCTAACCTCAGCCCCAAGGGTTTTCACAAAGTTCCTGGCAGTAGTAGTTGCTTTTCTAAGAAGGTAAAAGATTTTCCATTTTTCCTTATCTGGACGATTGGCTAATAGTGGGTCAGTCTCCAGACCAAGTCAGGTCTCACCTACAAGTGACCCAGCAAGTGCTCACTTCTCTAGGATTTCTTCTCAACCTTTCCAAGTCAGTTCTCTAACCAGTCCAGCTTCCTACCTTTATAGGGGTAGAACTGGACACACTCTGAGCAAGAGCCTTTCTTCCTCTAGAAAGGGCAAGGGTTCTTATGGAACTAGCTTCTTCCTTCAGCCTTTAGGTATCTTGACCAGCAAGGCATTTCCTCCAGCTGTTGGGCCACATGGCAGCTTCAACAGCAGTCGTCCAAGGGGCAAGATTCCAGATGAGGGATATTCAGTTCCACCTGAGAGCTTTTTGGTCTCAGAAGAAGGATTCCTTTACCAAATTGATCCCAGTGACTCTGACCTTGATCCAAGCCCTGCAGTGGTGGCAGGATCAGGACAATTTAAGACAAGGTGTTCCTTTTGTTGCTCAGCCTTGTTCAGTGGTCCTTGCCATGGATGCTTCTCTCCTGGGCTGGGGAGCCCACCTGAGGTCCCTTACTGCCCAGGGGCTGTGGTCCCCCCAAGAATCCCTTCTCTACATCAATCTTCTAGAGCTCAGGGCAGTTTTTCTGGCTCTAAAAGCATTCTCACAGTCAGTACAGAACAAGGTGGTTCAAGTCAGAACAGACACCACTACCACCATGTGGTACATCAACAAGCAGGGAGGCACTTGGTCCATGGCCTTGTGCACGGAAGCCATGAAGTTGTGGTCCCTGGCTTATTCCCTGCAAACCTCTCTTGTAGCAGTTCACCTTCCAGGCAAAGACAGTGTGCTAGCAGATGCACTGAGCAGGATTTCTCAGGGCCATCACAAATGGTCCTTGTACCCTCAGGTGTTGAAAGTGATTTTTTTAAGGAGGATCACTCCAGAGATAGATCTCTTTGCAGCCCCAGACAATTACCAACTTCCTCTCTTTTGTTGCATACCTCCAGTCCTGGGCTCAGTCCCTCTGGATGCCCTGACCATGAATTGGGAGGGGAAGTTTCTGTATGCCTTTCCCCCCTTCCTACTCCTGTTCAAAGTTTTGGTTAAAATAATGTCTCAACCATGCAAGGTGATTCTGATTGCTTTAGATTGGGCCAGACAGCCCTGGTACCCTCTGTTGCTGTCCCTAGCAGTCCATCTTCCCCTGTCTCTTCCCAGGAATTACAACCTTTTAACATCCTCTCAGGGAAGGATTTGGTACCCCAATCTTCAGTCTCTCAATCTCAAAGCATGGCTCTTGGAAGAGTTGGAGTTTGCAGATCTGCATCTTTCGCAAGGGGTTCTGGATATCCTCAAGGCTTCTCGGAAGCCCTCCACCAGAAAGACTTACAACTCCAAATGGAAAAGATTCAGCATTTGGTGTTCTAAGAAACATATTTCAGTGCTGAATTGCCTATGGTTCTGGATTATACGGTCCATCTTAATGGCTTATGCCTCAGACCAGCTACTCCCAAGGTTCAGTTGTCAGCTGTTTCTGCGTTTTTTTCTGTGGGGAAGCCTTCCTCACTATCTTCCATCCTATGTTCTGTAAATTCTTTAAAGGATTGCTTCACACCAATCCTCCTTTTAGAGACCCTGCCCCTGCCCGGGATTTGAATGTTTGCATTGCTGAACTTATGCAACCCCCTTTTGAGCCTATGTCTTCAGCAGAGCTTAAGTACTTGACTTGGAAAACTGTGTTCCTGGTAGCCATCACCTCTGCCAGGCGTATCAGTGAATTGCAAGCCCTGTCAGTGGAACCTGATTTTACCTCATTTCACAGGGATAAAGTGGTCCTTAGAACCAATAGAAGGTTCTTGCCCAAAGTGGTTTCAGACTTCCATTTAAACCAGTCTATGTCTCTTCCTGTTTTCTTAACTGATCATTCTTCCTCAAGAGAGAGGAGGCTACACAGGTTAGATGTCAAAAGAGCCCTTAGTTACTACATGGAGCGTACCAATGGTCACGGGTTTGATTCCCTCCAGTTGTTCCTCACTTATGGAGAAGTGGGAAAGGGCAAACCTGCCACCAAAAGATCTGTTGCCAGGTGGATTGTGTCTTGTATACAATTCTGCTATGAAAAACTGGGAAAAACTCCACCCTCAGGGCTGAGGGCTCATTCAGAGGTACAGCTGCTTCCCTGGCTGCTGCCAGGTATATTCCTCTCTTAGAAATTTGTCAAGCAGCCACCTGGAAAACAGTCCATTGCTCTCTGGATATCCAGGCTAGGAGTGATGCTCGGTTTGGCACAGCAGTACTTCAGAGCCTATTCCCAAAGTAGGTTCTGTCCCTCCTCCTTGGAGGTACTGCTTGGTAGTCTGCAGTTGTCGGAATACAGCAAGACTTCTTGTTGTTTGAAGAAAAAATTACTCACCTTAGTAATTATATTTCTTCTAATGGAATCTTGCTGTATTCTGACCTCCCTTCCTGCCTCCCCTCTCAGAACCTGTTTTTGCGAAGTGGGTGGGCAGGTGCAATGTTGCACCCAATGGGTGTTTTTTGCTTGTACCCTCCTCCTCCTTTTTGTTTGGGTGCTTATTTATTACTGTTATTTTTAGTACATTGGGTTTTGTTTTTGGGTTTCCTGACTTGAGTCTTTCTTGGGAATCCAAATTTTTTTTCAGCCAGTTGGCTAGTAAGAATTTTTACAATTTCCACATGGAATTTTTAGTTAGTTGGGCTCGTAAGAATCTGACGGTTTAAGTTCAAAACACTCCAGACAGTGACTACAGGGACTTCAACCGAGCTCGAGCTCGGCATTCTATGCCCTGCTTAGAAAGTTGGCTCTTTGTTCTCCGGGGTAGTTCAAAGGTTGGGAATCACTGCAGTTGTCGGAATACAGCAAGACTCCTGTAGAAGAAATATAATTCTAGGAGCGTGGATATGTTGTTCATCCACACTGTCTGGCATTGGCCCTTTCCCCTTTAAATCTTACCGGAAGTCTTCCAGCTGGCTTCTCCCACCCACCCAGGTGGTAAATACCTCGGCTCCGCCCCATGACGCCAGATCTTCCTTTCCGCTGGAAGATTCAGGTTCCCTCGTGCTTTCTGCAGTGTTGAGGCCCTGGATTCGTTTCGACGGTTTTCACCGCATCTTCTCGTTCTAAAACTCGTTAGAGTTTACGGCTCTGATTCGGACATGGATGACAAGTCATCCCCCGGGTTTCGCCGGTGTCCTTGCAGACAGAAAATGTCGCACACGATCCCCACCTCATGGGTTACTGCCTGGGTTCGAGTCACGATACCGCGATGTACTCCATTTGCGCTTCCTTCCAACCAGCGTCCTGGAAGATCGTCAGGCGCGCCTAGCTGGGTAGACTGGAGCCCGCAACCCACCGGTAAAATCAAGGAGGCCAGGTGGGCGGTTTCGCGGCTGCGGGATCGCCGAGCAGCTCGCCGACATGGCGGCTTTCGAGGAAGAAGCTGCTCAAGCCTCGCTAACCGAGGTTCTTCGTGCCACCAACCTGGGCTCTTCCTTTCAGGATCCTTTCTGGATTTGTGCCAGTCCTCCCTACCATGGGTGAGGCGCCTCGGCTCGCCTCTTCCCGTCCAAGAAAAAGGATCCTAAATCTTCTTCGATCAGGAAGACGCTCCTGGGATCAGAGCGGTCCAAGTTCACACTTCGGCCTAAATTGCCTCCCTCGGCCGCTGTGTTTTCAGACCTCCCGTCTGTACCGGGCGTAGAAGCCGAGGAGTCGGCTGATCCGGCCGAGATTATCCTCGACCCGATTGAGCCGTTATCACTGACTTTGTCGATGATTCCTTGGAGAGAACACCAATTCTTCCTTCCCGACAGGAGACCTGCCTCATGGCCTCCCGATCGAGGAAAGAACGAACCTCGATTTTCACGGGCCAGTCTCCCGATCGACAAAGCCGACGCCGTCGTTCTCGATCAGGGAGTAAGTCCTCTTCGGTCGATTGACCTAAAAAAGGACACAAGCACTCCCGCAAGAGGCGCCGCCACCGTTCCTCTTCCTCCTCGGACGAGGAGAGGCTTCGACGAAAAATTCGTCGACACTACGAGGATCTCTTGTGGCAGCAATTCCTGCTAGCAGGTCAGAAGCCGGCCCCCTCGGGGATCCCGGCTATTTCCTGGCCTCAGACTCTTCGGCCGCCTCAGACACCGATTGCTCTGGTGCCGGTCTCTTCGAGGGCTCGGTAGCTCTTCCGCAGACCGGTTTCAGGTTCCCAACCTATTTTGGTGGAACCTCCACCTGTTCCCTCGGAGGATTCCTCCAAAGAGGCTCGGCAGTCTTCGGTCTCCCCACAGACTGTCAATTACGGTTACCCTGATCGCCCTAGGGCGATCGAAGGGGACTTAGGTGGGCAGCCTTATATCGGACCCTCCGATTCCGATAACACTGGCCTTCACTCTTCGATGAGCTTTGGCGCAGGCTTGGAAGAAGGCCTTCCTTCCAGGGCATCCTCCGCTCATTTCTTAATCGACGGGATGGCCCTACAGCCTATCCAGAAAAGGCGGAATATCCCTCACGGATATCCTTAAGAGGGGATACCCCTACGGAGGCTTTCTCCAGTCGAGCTATTATGGTCCGGGCCTTGGAACCTGGCAGCGCCCAGCCTCCTGCCCAGCTCCATCCGCCCGCATGGCACGCAAGTACGCGGTGCCCACAGGGTCTTTGGCAGGGTTTACTGAGCACCTCTCGGCGGAAAGCCTTGTGACTGCCTCAGTATTCAGGCGGACGGGCAGCTCAGCCGATACTGACCGCCCTCCAGACAAAGAGTCCAAACTCATGGACCACTCGGCCCGAAAGGTCTATGCTGCATCATCTTTGGGCCTTCGTCAGGCAAGCTCAGTGGTGATTATGGCACACTTCTCTCACACCCTCTTGGGTCGCTGGACGGTTCTTCCCACCTCCCAGCTGACATGCAGACCACGGTCAAGCAGGTCAGATCAGGGCAGAGCTGTTGCTAAACAACAACTCCAGACTGCTCTGGACGGGTGACCTGTGCCTGCTCACTAGCTGCAGCGGTATCCACCGCCGCAGGGCTTGGCTGAGGTTATCCGCCTTTCCGTGGATACTCAGCACAAGCTGGCTGATGTGCCTTCCTGGCAATCGACTTCTTGGGCCAGGAGTGGCAGGTCACCTGCAGCGATCGAGTAATCTAATGCTACCTTAGATGCTACATCTGGCGGGTTCTTCATAAGGAACCAGCAGAAGCACAGGAAGAAGCTCTTTTCACAGTCTTCCCCTGCGGTCAGACAACCACACTCCAGGGGGTCAACAACAGCAGCAGGCTCAGGCTTGGCCCTAAGCCCAAGCAAGGTCCCCAGCAGCCACGCAAAGGAGGCTGAGGCGCTGGTCCAGGTGCCTCCTCCTAAGCCTGCCCAGTGATGGGCCCGGGTGTCCACCCCTGCCTGCCACTTCAGCTCTGGGTCCTCCCATGGGGGCGGCTCCGCACTTCAAGGCTCCGCCTGGTCCGGCATCACCACAGACAGATGGGTCCTAGAAGTGTCAGGCAGGGTCTGCTCCAGAATTCGAGTAGTACCCGCCCAGCCGAGCCCATGCCCCACTGTAGAAGAGCGGATCTCAGTCACCCAGTCTGTCCTCCGAGACGACATTGCGCTTCTCCTCCTCAAAGAGGTGGTGGCCGAGGACGGATCCTCCTTCAGACCCAGGCTTTGTCTCCAGGTATTTCCTGGTGCTAAACGGACGGGCTTGGCGCCCATTCTAGATCTGCATGACCTGAATCGGTATCTCAGGTCTCGCACCTTTCGGATGGTGACTCTAAATCAGATCATACCATCCCTGGAGCGAAACATGTGGTTCTGCACACTGGATCTTCAGGACGCTTTTTTCCACGTCCCTATCCGTCCGTCTCATCAGCAGTTCCTCCGCTTCAGGGTCAAAGGGACCCTGTACGAGTTCAGAGCCATGCCATTCGGCCTGTCATCGGGCCCAAGGGTTTTCACCAAATGCATTGCAGTGGTGGCAGCCCATCTTCGGCGTCAGGGGGTTCGTATTTACCCCTACCTGGACGATTGGCTCCTGGCGGGATCCTCCCTTCAGGAGGTGGAGAGGTCCGGGGACCTGACCTCGAACCTGCTCACACTTGGGCCTTCTGATCAACGAGGCCAAATCGGTTACTCGTACCTTCCCAGGTGATGGGCTTCATCGGGCAGAGCTCGACTCTTGTCAAGCCAGAGCTCGGCTCGTCGGACAGGCGGAGGTTCTCCTCCTTTGCCCAATCATTTTGGTTGGGCACTCACCCCCCTGCCGGGTCTTCCTGTGCCTCCTGGGCTACATGGCGGCGTGCACGTCGGTGGTCCGCTGGGCCAGACTGCACATGCGCCCCCTCCAGTGGGAGCTCGCCGCCCAGTGGTCTCAGCGTCAGGGTCTTTTCGACCAGCTGGTCATGGTCACCCAGAGGATGTGGGACGCTCTCCAATGGTGGACCATCTCGAGTCATCTGCAGGAAGGGATCCCGTTCGTCCGCCCTGAACAGACGGTCATCCTTACGACCGATGCCTCTCTCATGGGCTGGGGAGCCCACATGGGGGACCACAGAGCTCATGGGCTCTGGAACCCAGAGGAGTCTCGATGCCACATCAACCTGTTGGAGCTCAGGGCAGTCAGACTGGCTCTGTCAGCTTTCGCTCCTCAGCTCCGGGGTCAAGTGGTTCAAGTCCAGACGGACAATACCACGACCATGTACTACCTCAACAAACGGCGGCACGCACTCCCGTCTGCTATGCAAGGAGGCGCTCCGGATCTGGAACCTCTCAGCCGACTGGAGGCAGATCTCCTAGCCATCCACGGCAGGAGTCGTGGAACCAATCAGCGGATGCTCTCAGCCGCTTAGGCCAGACATCCCACGAGTGGTCTCCATCCAGAGGTAGCTACTACCTGTTCTTCGCTGGAGCAAACTGTTGGTGGACCTGTTTGCCTCAGGAGAACACCAAGCTGAGGCTGTTCCATGCCCGCCTCAGCAGGGCTCGTGCAGGATGCCTTCGAGGCCGTGGGACCCTCAGGGTTTACGCCTTTTCTCCATTTCCCTTGATCCACAAGGTGTTACTCAAGGTGAGGAAGGACAAGGCGAAGGTGATCCTGGTAGCCCCAGATTGGCCACGCCAGTTCTGGTATCCAGATCTCCTCAGCCTCAGCTGCAGGACCCCGGAGCGGCTCAGTACATGCCCGGACCTGATTTTTCTGAACCAGGGGAAGGTCCTTCATCCGACCTTCAATCCTGCACCTCACAGCCTGGTTCCTGAGCTGCTAGGAGTTCCAGGCTTTGGGTCTTCTGAGGATGTCTACACCGTGGTGGAGGCATCTCGAAAAGAATCGACCAGGAAATGTTATGCCTTTAAATGGAAGAGATTTTCCATTTGGTGTCAGGGTAAAGGTCTGACCCTTATCCTGCTCGGTGGCTAACATTCTGGACTACCTTTAGTCTCTCCTCCAAAGGGGGTCTTGATCATCGACCCTAAGGGTGCTCACTTGCAGCCATCTCGCCTACCGGGCGCGGGCCGGTCAGCCGACGTTGGCTCAGGAGACGGTGATCGGGCGCTTTTTCAAAGGCCTGGATCACATATCCCCTCCGGTGCGTGAACCTCCACCTCCGTGGGATCTTTTGCTGGTTTTGGCAAAGCTCATGGGCAAGCCATTCGAACCCATGCACAAGTCTGCACTTTCGCACTTGTCGTGGAAGACGGCCTTCTTGGTGGCTATCACGTCAGCCAGAAGGACGGGGGAGCTCCAGGCGCTTTCAGTGGACTCCCCCTATCTGGTCTTTCACAGGGACAAAGTTGTCCTGCGCCCCCACCCGAAATTCCTTCCGAAGGTGGTGTCAGAGTTTCACCTTAACCAGGTGTTGATCCTGCCAGTATATTACCTTAATTACACCTCGGACGCCGAGTATAGCTCCATACTCTGGACCTCAGACGTGCTCTCTCCTATTATAAGGAGAGGACGGCGGAAATTCGGGGAGAGGTTCGCCAGCTGTTCGTCACCTACGCTGAAGCCGCTTCTGGCAGACCTGCAGCCAAGCGGACTATTGCGAGATGGATCACATCATGCATAGGTCTGTGCTATGAATTGGCAGGTAAGGAGCCCCCAAAGGGCTAAGGGCTCATTCTCATCCGATACTGCTGCTTCGTGGCTGCTTCCAGGGACATCCCTATCCAGGAAATCTGTCGGGCCGCTACCTGGAAGTCAGCAAGCACCTTTATTACCCATTACCACATTGACCTAGAGTCACGCCGGGATGCTGGTTTTGGGGCCTCGGTTCTCCAATCTCTGTTCCTAAGTAGTGGATGTGCGCTGCCTCCTCCCGGAGAACTGCTTGGAGTCTGCCAGACAGTGTGGATGAACAACATATCCACGCTCCTAGAAGAACAGGTTACTCACCTGTAACAGTAGTTCTAGGAGTGGTATATGTTATTCATCCACACGCACCCACCCAACCTCCCCGGCTTTAGGCGCACAACCTGGCTTCCAGCGGGCTAGATCTGGCGTCATGGGGCGGAGCCGAGGTATTTACCACCCGGGTGGGTGGGAGGAGCCAGCTTGAAGACTTCCGGCAAGATTTAAAGGGGAAAGGGACAATGCCAGACAGTGTGGATGAACAACATATACCACTCCTAGAACTACTGTTACAGGTGAGTAACCTGTTCTTACTAAGGTGAGTAATTTTTTCTTTCCCACCGTTAGCTTGTGAAAGCGCCTCGCGGTTAAGTTCACTGCTTTGTCAGTCTGTTGGTTTTATTACCCCCTTTTTTGCTTGATTTATCGCTAAAAACCTTAATATCTGCCATGTATATCATCCCGTACTCCATCCGATTTGCATAAGAACAAGTGCGATTCGTGCGGCGCCAGCTCCCGCATAAGGACGGACACTCCCTGTGCCTCTTCTATCTAGGCCCGGATCACCTCGTGGAGAAGTGCCAGCACTGCCAACAGTTTAACGCCGCCACCCGCAAACGGAGGCAGCAGTCATTGGAGGCCCATATCTTGAAGAAGATGATATCCTCCATGGAAAAGGAGGTGAAGAGCTTCGGCAAGCCTCAACTTCCCCTAAAGGTCACCGTAAGGAGGAGAAGAAGCACTAGGACCAGGACTCTACTTCCATGGCCAACGCGACTCTGGGCCGAGTCGCATGTTGAAGAGTAACATGTGTCGTCCCCCCCCAGAGATCGTTCCTACGATGGCCGCCTTGGAGGTTTCCAAGGTGGCGGTGTCCGCCGAGCATGTGCTCGGGCCCATCAGGAGCCTCTGGGATAAAGGAGGCAGCCGCTCCTGCCAAGACTGCCACCATGCGGCCTTCCGAGTTGAGTGGGTCCGGTAAGCCGGACGTCTGTGCCACCGACGCCTGCATGGACAAGGCCGCTAAGACGCCCGACCCTCTGGGGCAGCGCACGGCCTTGAAAATGCCCGCCAAGACCGCTCCTCCATCGCAGCCTTCGTCGGGCACCAGTTCCGAAAAAGTCGGACGCTGGCTCCTTAGATACCCTCCTGGACCCCACCTCTCCCAGGGCCTTCTGCTCCGTCAGAGCCCCTGGTTCCTGGGTATCTGACCCCATCTTATCCGACGCCGTCCTACCCAACACCGCAGTATCCTGTGCTGCAGTACCCAACGCCAACCTACTCAATGCCGCAGTACCCGGTGTCTCAGTGCCTGACATGAGGCTTCCCGCCGTCTGGCTACGGATGCTCGCATTATGGATATCCTCAATATCCATATCCACCTCCTCCTCCACCGTCCCCCACCAGAAGCCGTTGGATCTAAAGGAGGCTCTGGCTTCCTGGTGGGCTGAGGCCAAGGCCCAGCTTACTGGGGAGATGGAGAGCCATCTGCCGATGCCGGACGCGGTTCCGGATGCCCGTCGCCAGAGGCGAGAGACTTCTTCTCCCTTACCCGACACTAGTGGTGAGCCCTCTGGGGCCGGCGTACGATACGCTTCCCCGAGGGTTGCTCAAGGGGTCCGTTCCTCCCCTGCGCTGGGAGGGATCTTCCTCTTCCTCTTTGGAGACCTCAGAATCAGATTTAGATGGGTGCTCTGATCCTGACGAGCCATGTACTCCAGACCGACCCAGGCCAAGGACTCCTCCAAAGGATCCTTCTTTTCTGGAGCTGCTGAGAAAGATCCAGGAGGTTCACCAGTGGCAATCTCTGGAGCCAGATCCACAGCGGAAGAAACTCGCTGCCCATTTAGATCTGCCCGAAACTGCCCTGACATTGATTCCACCCTGGATCTAGCCTCACGCAGACCTCATTTCCACTATTTGGAAAGAGCTGTCGGTGTTGGCTCCCCTTCCGAGGACGGCGGATAGGTTGTACCAGGCTCATGGCAGGTCGGCGAACTCAAATCATCTCAGCTCGTCTCCACCGGACAAGGAATCCCGCCTTCTGGACCAGTATGGGAAGAAGGTGTACGCTTCTTCCACTCTGGGGATAAGGGCCCTGAATTATGTCGCACATATGGGGGACTACCAGAAGGCTATCCTGAGTGAGGTGGAAACCAAGTTGGACTCCCTTCCTGAGTCTCAGACAAAGTAGGAGGTGGCTGATCTAGTCCGATCTGCTCGTTTGGCCAGCCGGCACATGCTCCGTGCCATGTACGACTCAGTGGATGTTGATGGTCGGAACTCTGCTTTTGCTGTAGGTCTTCGGCGTTATGCCTGGCTCCAGGTGTCAGGTTTGGTCCCTGAAGTGCAGTCTGCTATTCATGATGCGCCCTTCAGGGGTTCTGTGCTGTTCAGTGGGGATGTCATGGACATTATCACCGACCTGCAAGAGAAGGACACTGCACTTAAGTCTGTTGACTTTATGTTCAGGCCCCCTCAGTGACAGCACCGCCCTTTTCGCAGATGTTCTCAGCCCAAAGTGAAACCTCAGGGCAAGCGGGCCAACAAACGTTGGGCCCCTCCAGCTACCAAGTCTCCAAAAAAAAAAAATGTGCCGGGAGCTTCAGCTGTGGCATTGCCCTACAGCCTCTCATCGTACCAGGTGAACGTGTAGGAGCGAGGTTCTCCTTCCATCTACCGGGTTGGCAGTGGATAACTACAGATGCTTGGGTGCTTCAGCTGATAGCAGCAGGACACTCAATCTAGTTTCTACAGAAACCACTCAGAACACCCCCCCCCGGTCGTCCTACTTTCCGGAACATTTTCCTCTGGTTCTGGAAGAGATATCCCCCCTCCTTCTGAAGGCTGTGATAGAGGCTGTCCTGACCCACCTTCAGGGGACAGGCTACTACTCCCATTTCTTCCTGGTTCCAAAGAAATCGGGAGACGTGAGGCCTGTTTTAGACCTCAGCTGCCAGAAAATGTTTGTGGAGTACAAGCTGTTCAGAATGCTCTACCTGTAGTGCCTTCTGCCCTTACTTCGGCAGGGACAGTGGCTGTGTGCACTGGACATGCAGGATGCCTACCTGCATATCCCTATACACGCTTCCCACCGCAAATTCCTTCGGTTTTTGTTCCTGAGGTATGACTACCAGTTCATGGCCCTCCCATTTGGTCCTTCCTCGGTGCCCTGAGTGTTCACCAAATGCCTCTACGTGTTAGCGGCCCACCTACATACAAAGGGAGTGCAGGGTTTCCCGTACCTGGACGATTGGCTCCTGGCAGTCCCATCCAGGGAGGATCTCCTGCGCTCTCTTTCATTTACCTTGCAGGTTTTTACCAGCCTGGGTATCACCATCAACCAGGCCAAGTCCCATCTGGTCCCTTCTCAGAGGCTCCAGTCCATCAGGGGGATCCTAGACATGACCACTGGAGTGGACTTTCTTTCACCGGACAGGGTGGAAACCCTCCAGGCTCATGCAAGCGTGCTGCCCGGTCGCAGGTGGGTCAGCGCCAGGTCAGTCCTTCGCCTCCTCGGGCTCATGACCGCTGCTATTCTGACAGTCCCTCGCACTGTGCTCTATATGAGGATCTCTCAGTGGATGCTTCGGTCTCAGTGGGACCAGATGTTGGACAACCTAGACCAAGAAGCCCTGGTTTCCAACCCCATGATTCGGGACTTGCAGTGGTGGATGGTGCAAGAGAACCTTTGCTGGGGAGTTCCCTTCTGCCTCAAACGCCCTTCTCAGACTTTGACAACAGATGCCCCGGGAGAGGGTTGGGGAGCCCATCTAGGCTCTCGCAGGACGCAGGGCTCCTGGTCCAGGCTCGAGCAGACTCTTCATGTAAACGTGCTCGAGCTCAGGGCCGTTCTTTATGCTGTCCAAGCTCTGAATTTGTATGTCCTTCCCGGTCATCTGGCTGTCCAGACGGACAACATGTGTGTAGTCTGGTACATCAATAAGCAAGGAGGAATGCGTTCCTACCCTCTATGCAGGGAGGCAGTGAGATTTTGGGATTGGGCTGTACAACACAACCTTCACCTGACTGCGGTTCATGTTCCAGGGGCCAAACATATGCTGGCAGACCACCTCGGTCAGTCATCAGCAAAGGCTCACGAATGTGTACTGGATCGAGGACAGTAGACAATCTCTTCCTGTGCTGGGGAACACCTCAGGTAGACCTGTTCGCGTCTCCTCACAATGCAAAACTTCCTGCCTTCTGCTGGCTCGCTCCAGGGTGAGGCATTTTTTGGAGGGACACTCTGTCTCTAGACTGGAAGTACAGATTCGTCTATCCCTCCCCCTCCCCCCCGATTCCCTTGATTCCTAGGGTCTTACACAAACTCGGCTCAGAAGGTGCTTGCTTGATCGTATTCCCGCCTTTCTGGCCCAGGCAAGTTTGGTTCTCTCTTTTGCAACAGTTTTCAGAGGAACCTCCACTTCCTCTTCTTCTGTCACAACTTTTGTTGACCCAGGATCAGGGGACCCTGATTCAACCAGGTCTCTAGTCCCTACAGTTGCTTGCTGGGCTCCTGCAGACGTAGCTCAAGCCCGATTCGGGGTCTCTCCACTTGTGGCTGAGATTTTGGTAGAGGCCAGAAAGCCTTCCACTAGGTCTACCTACGCCATGAAATGGAAACTGCTCTCGATTTGGGCCTCTTCCAAGAATTTCGAGCCATTCTCGTGCCGTGTCGGGAGAATTCTGGAGGAATATATACGTCATCTCTTTGACCTGGGTCTCAGCCATTCCTCTTTGAAGGTTCACATGGCAGCTATTTCCGTTTACCATATTCCTTTTGGGGACAGAACCTTTGCACAGCTGGAAGTCTCTAAGACTTTTCTTAGAGGGATCCTCCATTTGAAACCCCCTATTTGCATTCCTGCCCCTCCTTGGGATCTAAATGTTATTCTTGAGAAGCTTACCCTGCCTCCTTTTAAACCGGCAACCTCAGCAGACCTTGGACGTTCCTATTCTGGAAGACTATCTTCCTAGTGGCCATTACTTCAGCTCGATGTATTTCCGACCTTCAGGCCTTGATGTGCAAAATCCCATGTTTGATTTTTCACAAGGAACATGTGGCTCTGTGTACCAACCCGAAGTTTCTCCTTAAGGTGGTAGCAGAATCTATGCTGAATCAATCCATTGAGCTACCTGCTTTCTTTACGCAACACTCCAATCAAGGGGAACACCTCTTGCCTACTTTGGCTGTTCACCGAATTCTGAGATACTACACCACCAGGTCGAAGGATCTCAGAAAGACTGATCAACTGTTCATCTCTTTTGCTCATAAAACAGAAGGCAATGCTGTTTCTAAGCAATGCCTATCTAAATGGTTGGCCCATTGTGTCACTTTCTTATATTTTGGATGTTCATAGAATACTGAGCTACTACACCACTCGGACTAGGGATCTCAGGAAATCCGATCAGCTTTTTGTCTCTCTTGCTCACAAAAGAGGAGGCAAAGCTGTTACCAAGCAATGCCTATCTAAATGGCTGGCTCATTGTATCACTTTCTGTTATGACAAGTATCACAAGACCCTGCCGGGTCAAGTCAGAGACCACTCCACCAGGGGTGTCGCTGCCTCTGTGGCTTGTTTCAAGAATGTATCAGCGGCTGACATTTGTGCAGCCGCCACGTGGACTTCTGTCCATACTTTTACAAAACACTACAGTTTGGACATTGCCTCTTGCCGTAGAGCAGGCTTTGGGCTGGCTGTTCAAAAGTCTCCTTTCTTGAGACCCTTACAGCCGGAGGTTCTATGGTTGTGTAGTTTTCCTCCTCCCATGTGCTTCTTCTTGTTCCAGACTGCTTGGGACTCAGTCCTATATGTAATTACCTGCAAGAGCCCTCTCGAAGTAAGATAGTACAGTTACGTGAAATTTACTATAACAGTAGATCTTCGAGAGGTGCTCTTGCAGTAGGTAATGCCTTCCCGGCCTCCATCCTCCATAGCTTTTTCAGCTCCTTTTCCAGGAGGGGAAATATCTGCTTCTCTCCCGTCTTGCCTTTTTTGGGCCTTGGGCGGGTGTGGGAGATTGCCCCTTTATGCTGACGTAGTCTGACGTCGGTCACCTGACGTGGGGGCGGTCCCTCGCCAGAGACTGCTAGCTAGGAATTTTTCCGTAGGGTCCTGACGCTCACCGGCTTCAGTCCTATATATAATTACCTACTGCAAGAGCCTCTCTCGAAGATCTGCTGTTACGGTAAGTTCTTACGTAACTGTACATTCCAGATGCTAACAGTCCAGAGCCTTCTGCCACTCCTTTTGGAGAATCATTGGTTGTGCACTCTGGACATGCAGAATGCTTACTTCCACATCCCGATCTTCCCCAGCCACCGCTGATTCCTGCAGTTCCTTTTCCAAAGGGAACACTTCCAGTTTCGGGCCCTCCCCTTTGGTCTATCCTCAGCACCTTGGGTTTTTACCAAGTGCCTGGCGGTGGTGGCGGCCTTTTTGCACCACCAGAGTATTGAGGTTTTCCCTTACCTGGATGATTGGCTGATCTCAGCCCCTTCCGGGGACTCCTTACTGGAGGCTCTTGTCTTTTACTCTGGACCTTTTTAGGAAACTGAGAATTACTGTCTGTATTCCCAAGTCATCCATGACCCCGTCTCAGAGACTACAATTCATTGGAGTGGTTTTGGATACAATCCAATGCAGGGTCTTTCTTTCTCCAGACAGGACGGAGACCCTGGTCCATCGGACTCCTTTGGTAGCATCATCCAGGACCATTCCAGCGTTGGAGGTACTTTGCCTTTTTGGCCTGATGGCAGCCTCCATCACTACTGTTCCCCTGGCAAGGCTCCACATTAGAATCACTCAGTGGTCCTTGCGGGTGCAGTGGGACCAACTCCTGGACGACCTAGACCATCCGGTCCTGATGTCCTCAGCAGTTCAGAAAGAATTGCTGTGGTGGAAGGACCCCTGCAACCTCTCCTTGGGTCTTCCTTTCAGGAGTCCAGCTCCTTCTGCATCCCTAACTACAGGTGCATCCAGGATTGGATGGGGAGCACATCTAGGGGAGCACCAAGCTCAAGGACTGTGGTCCAGCTTGGAAGCATCATTACACATCAATGTTCTGAAGATGAGGGCGGTCTTGTATACCTTACAGGCTTTCCAGACCTTGCTTCCCAAGGGATCACTGCTGGTCCAAACAGGCAACATGTCGGTAGTTTGGTACCTCAACAAACAAGGAGGAACTCGCTCGTACCCCCCTTGCAGGGAGGTGATGCGAGTGTGGAACTGGGCGGTCCAGCACAATCTGACCCTAGTGGCCGTGCATGTTCCAGGCATCTAAAATGTCCTGGCGGACAGTTTCAGCAGGTCTCTGACCCTAAATCACAAATGGGAATTAAATCAGGAAGTGGCAGAGTCTCTCTTGCTAAGGTGGGGGCATCCGGAAATCGACCTTGTCGCCTCCCAATACAATGCAAAACTTCTCAGTCTTTGCTCACTCGTTCCAGGACATGGTGCTTCCTGGCATAACGCGCTGTCTCTCCTGGACAGGGAAATTTCTGTGCGCCTTCCCTCCATTTCCTATTCTCCAGAGGGTCCTTCTCAAACTCCAGGCAGAGAAGACGAGAATGATCCTCATCGCCCCTCTCTGGCTGAGACAAATTTGGTTCCCGCTGCTACAGCAACTAGCGAGAGAACCACCAGTTCCACTTCCAGTGACGCACGACCTGTTGACCCAGGATCGAGGTCGCCTTGTCCATCCGGGGCTCAGGACACTGCATCTTCATGCGTGTCTTCTGCAGACAGCAATTTCTCGCTTTGTGGTTTCCTCTCAAGTAGCTCAGGTTACTTTAGAGGCTCAAACCCTCTACTCGTTCCACTTATGCATCTGGGCGACTTCCAAGAATTGAAGCCCCTTTTCTTGTTCTGCCCCACAAGTCATGGATTACCTCCTTCATCTGTCCGACTAAGGTTTGTCATATTCCTCCTTGAAGGTTCACCTTTCGGCAATTTCGACGTACCACGAGCTGGTGGATGGTATACCCGTGGCTCAGCTGGAGGTCTCAAAAACCTTTCTGTAAGGGATCCTCCATCTGAAACTCCCCCATCCGCAGCTCAACCCCACCTTGGGATTTGAACTTCGTGTTGGAGAAATTCACTCTTCCCCCCCATTTGAACCAGTGATGACATGCGATTTAAACTTCCTTACCTGGAAGACGTTATTTTTAGTTGGCATTACGTCAGCTTGAAGGATTTCAGAGCTTCATGCTCCGGTTTGTAAAGAGCCTTCTCTTATTTTCCACAAGGACTGGGTGGTCCTTAGGACAAATCCTAAGTTTTTACCCAAGGTGGTGTCAGAAGTCACACTGAACCAATCAGTAGAGCTTCCAATTTACTTTCTGTCTCCACGAACAGAGGTGAGGCACTGCTGCACACCATGGACGTCCATCGGATCCTTTGGTACTACACACACTGAACAAAGGATACCCGTAGCTGCGATCAACTTTTTGTTTCCTTTGCTTCCAGGTCGAAGGGCAGAGCGGTTTTGAAAGCAGTGCCTTTCCAACTGGTTAGGCAACTGTATTCGGTATTGTTACCAAAAGTATGACAAACCTCTGCGGGGTCCCATCAGAGGTCATTCTACTAGGTGTCACCAGAATAGTCTCCCACGGTTCCTTTTAAATGAAATCTGTGAGAAGCCTGAAGGGTTGTTGGGGAGAAGGTGGGTTTCAGCGTGTCTGCTAATGGTGACGGGCGAGTAAGATATCCGAAGAGAAACGCTTATGAGCAGAAGTTTCTGTAAAAAGAATGGAGCATTTTCCTATGTCTTTTGGTGTCTCAGAGGTAGGAATTATCCCATCTATATATAATATTATGAACTGATTGATATTTGCAAGTTTGTATTTTCTTTTGGAACTAAAAGGAACACCTTTGTTTCGGTCTACAGACAACAGTGAAAAAGCTAATAACCTGTGGTTTATAAAGTTCCTCTGACAACTCATAAAGTAAATTTAACGTTAATTTATAGCATTTTTAAATATAAGATGCTCCATATTTATTTAAGTTGTTTAACCAGGAGTAGCACACTAAGCTGAAAGCTTTTTTACAGGAGCGACCTGGGAGCACAGGGAAGTTAAGTGACTTGCTCAGGGTCACACAGTATGCAAGTGGAAGCTGTGGGATTCAAACCCAGGTCTGGTCTGCTGGATGTCACCAGATTTGCAGCTCAGAGCCTTAAACCACTGTGCTATACTGCCACCCTGAGGCCTCCCTGCCTTCATGAGTATTTTTAATCCTAAATACGGATTCTTCCTTTTAAAGCTAAAAAGAGACATTGGCTTGAAGCACATGAGGGAGTATCCCTGCCCCCATAGCAGATGCATTTTAGGTCTAAAAACTCGTATTTTGAAGGATGTTATAGATATAAAGTTCACAGATCAGTTCCACCTGTGCATATTTGTTTATGAATTGAAATACCTGTTGTTGCTATTTTGAGCACCATTTGCCCGAATAGAGGATGAATATTAAATATGTATATATTTTTTGGTTATACAGAAAAGCTCCAGTGTCTGATGAAGGAACAAATGTTCTGAAATGTAACATAAAATATTCAATTAAGGAGCAAAAGTAAACAGAAGTTATCATGGAAAATAAAAACAAGATTATTTACATTGGACTGGAGGTCGAGGAGCTGTTTTTCTTTTGACTTTGTCATTCTACTAGGGGCATGGCTGCTTCCACTGCTTTTTTTGTGGAATGTCTCTGGGGCTGCTATCTGTGCCACAGCCACTCGGAGTTCTGTCCACGCCTTTACTAAACACTACAGTCTCGACATTGCTTCTAGGCGGAGGGCAGGCTTCGCCCTAGCCGTCTTGCAAGGCCTTCTGTCCTAGACTGGGTCCATCCTTGTTCCCAGTTTTGTTGGAGTTATTTTCTCCTCCTCCCTTGTTTCTTTCGGTCTCTCTTTGGAGGGACTGCTTGGGACTCAGTCCTATATGTAATGACCTACTGAAGGAACCCTCTCGAAGTAAGATAGTACAGTTACGTAGGAACTTACCGTAGCAGTAGATCTTCGCGAGAGGTTCCTTCAGCTGGTCATATTTTTTGCCTCCCTCCTTCCCCTCATTTTATTTCTTACACAAGGACTACAAATCCTGTTTACTCCTGCTGTCAGGCCTCTTCCTGGTTCCGGTGGGAGAACTGGAAGGTGGGCGTGGGGACCGCCCCCTATATACGACCACGCTGACGTCGGTCACGTGATGTCAGGTGGGCAGTCCCCCGTCAGGGATTGCTAGAAAAGTCTGCCGTGCAGCCCGACACCAGGAGGCGCCAGTTCTATATGTAATGACCTACTGAAGGAACCTCTCTCGGAGATCTACTGTTACAGTAAGTTCTTACGTAACTGTACTTTATACAGTTTGACTTTTGGTATGTATTATTGCTCTAACTGTAAGATCTGTTGGTCCATATGGCTTCAGTGTTATCGTCCACGTCCGAGTTGATTACCTGTTATCCAGATTATCTTCTTGTTGCTTTGTACTTCCCCTTGTTATGTTATTGTTTCGCCAAAAAGTTTTGTATGGTTTATTTTAATAAAAAAATTGCACCATCAGCCGGCCCAGTGGCACTGAGGGTTGAGGCACTGGACGCCACACCTCGCGCTGCACTGGTGACCTGGGTTCGGGAACGGACTCGGGTCGGCGTGGGTCGGCAGGGGGAGGGAGGGAGGATTGAGCATCTCAACGGATGCTTTCCTCCCTCTGGGGAGGGTTACCAGGGGTGCCTTGTGTACCCACATCTCGAGAGACCTGGTGGAAGCACGGGCTCTCCAGGATTCTGGTGGCTCCATTTACTGGAGTCAGGAAGGGGACGCTGTCAGGTGCTTGGGAAAAGGCGTGCGTCAGCACGTCTCCTCTCTGGACGTACATCCTCATGCCGGCATCCTGGGGGTTGGGAACCACAGAAAAGCGGGGGAAAAAAGCCTCAGTGAGCCTAGATGACAGCCGCTCCAAACAGCCATCCAGGTCCAGAACCCACGGGCAGATCTCCGCTGTGCAGGTGCTCCACGAATAGGAGGAGGAAATAAGGAGTAACCAGGCACTCTAGGGGACAGACTCAGTGGTAGCAGGACCTCAGAGGGATAAATGGGGCAAGGTGTCCCAAAGTAAAAAAAAAAAAAAAATTGCACCATCCTGTGATCTCTAGTACCCAGTTCCTCCCTTATCCTAATAGACCATTTTGTTTGGTTCACTGGTAAGGACCACATTCAGTGTAAAATTTTGCCCAGTTTGCTCTCTTACTTTGGTCATAGTCCGTAAAAGCTTTGAGGAATTTATGCTTGTATTCCTTTGTGCTTTACTGCACTCCCAGTTTATCCTTGTTGAATTGAGATCACCCATTAGGATGATTGCCCCTTTATTTACTGCCTGTTGTGTCTCTTAGATGAGTGCTTTATCCATTTCTAAATGGATGTTTGGTGGTCTGTAACAAATACATATTATGACCTTGCTGCCGTCATGGCAATTAAT
Source organism: Neoceratodus forsteri (assembly GCA_016271365.2). Lineage (NCBI taxonomy): Eukaryota > Metazoa > Chordata > Ceratodontiformes > Ceratodontidae > Neoceratodus > Neoceratodus forsteri. The sequence continues at coordinate 1,733,007,450 of CM057456.1, forward strand.
TGTGACCCATTTGCTTTCTAAGGTTGTTTTGTTGATTTTCCTGTAGAGATACTTCAGTTGATTCTAGCTTATTTCTCACTTATATTGCTACACACGCACACACACACTCAGACACCCACACCCCCGGTGGTTCTGTCGCGCCTATATAATGTGTAGACCTTTGTATATGGGTGTCATATGTTAGATCATTCCACCAGGTTTCACATATCCCCACCACAAATATGCTTTCTTCATTCATGTTATATTCAAGTTTGTAGTGTTTTCCCCGTAGTGAGGCCTCTAGCATTAAAAAGTAAACAGTTTATTTGCAGTTTTTTTTGTTTTTTAACCCCGGACCCCAAAAAAATATTCTGTTTTCCTTCCCATGGTCAGGACAGGCTGGGCTCCCATTCAGCCGTGCCCCACTGATCCCCAAATCCAGCACTTCCCTGGGTCTAATCGGAGGCCAAGTACCCCCATGGACTCACCTCCCCCCAAAGCACAATCCAGTTCCAGTCCAGGATATTGGTGATGCGGTGGGTGAGAGCCAGCAGGCAGGCTTCATGAACGCCTGCTTTGCCACTTTTCCACCATTTTTAGCCTGTTGCCCACAGTGGTGTGGAGGCATGTGCACACTGTGGAGTCTCGCAGCACCTTCCTGCTACTGCCCTCCTCAACCTGTACTGCCAGTAGGCCTCCACCTGGTGGCAGTCATTAGGCAGAGTGTGCAGTTCCCCTCTCTGGGAGATGAGAGCAGCCCCTTACAGGTGCTCAATCCTCTCCCTCCCTGGCTGACCCCGGTCCAGCAACCTGTGCTCAATCCTGAACACGGGTTGCTGGCGTGGCAAGAGGTAAAGCGCTAAAGCGCCTCAGCCCTCTGTGCGACTGGGCCATCTTTTCTGGTTTTCACAATGTTCTCTGCCTGTTATATCTTTGTGTTAGTTGTTTTAGCCTCTTCCTGAGCCGCGCAGGTGTTCAGATTAAAAGTATACTTGCTGCTTGGGCCAGTTTATCTTGTAGGACTGTATTGCCTTTCTTACTTAAATGAAGGCCACCCCTGCTATTATATAGCTCCCATTTACCTTTAAATGTGTCCCAGTTTCTAATGAAAGTAATATCTTACTTTGAGGGTGTCTCTTGCAGCAGGACACAGCAATGGAACTACAGCCACCATGCACTAGGACCACAGGGTAACTTTTCCAGCTAGCAGTCTACCAGGGGGGCGCCCACTCTGACATCATATGCTGACATCACCCTATCCTGTAAGAGTGGGCGGCCCCCGCACCCTTATTTCTTTTTCCGCCATAGACCATAGCACGTTGGACTTCACGGAGATCCGCCAACTTCAGTTGACTGCAGTTTCGTTTTTCGTTGAAACTGCCCTCAAAATTTTATTTTGCTTCTCTCCTTGGTGTGCATCACTTTAGTGATAAAGTGATTTTTCCCACTCCGTTTATGCAGACTTCTGTCTCAGGGAATCTTTTTAAGAAGTGTACCTATTGGAAGAAGATCCCTGGAAAGGATGACCACGTGGCCTGTGTCTACTGCCTCGGCCTGGAACACCCAAGCTTGCGTTATCTGCTGCAGTTTTAACTAGGCTACCAGGCAGCGTCGAGAGTAGACCTTGGAAACTTTCTTGATGCAGCAGATGGTCACCCAGATGAAAAAGGAGTTCCAAGCCAGTAGTTTCTCTGCTTTCCCCAAGACCTCCTCAGGCTCATAGCCCTCGAAGGCCCGAGGCAAGTCGGCAGGGTAGCATAAACATCTGAGGCCCAGTCCTCCACTGCTCTGTCGCGGTTGTTGCTCGGTGCATCGACTGTGAAGGTCCCATCCTCTTCATCGGGGCGGCCTCCTCTTCCTCGCACACCTTTTCTTTTTTAAGGCTACTGTTGACAGCTCCACCTACCAATATTGGCCAGTAATGGGCGCTGGCCCCCTTCATTACCTCAGTTCTGCTTTTTTCGCCGAGTACAGCTGATCTCTGTGGGACAGCGCTATGAAGCTTCCAGAAATTATTTCTGCTCATTCGCTGATTAGATTACTCGATGCCGTTTAGTTCCACTGCCGTTACTGGCAGCGTGTTGTATTGCTCAACTTGGGCATCGAGTCTTTTTTCTGTCGTTTTTGTTACTTTTGTGCACAGCTAATCATGGGTTCAGGGCAAAGACATTCTAAGGTGGGACTTCCCCAGTGCATCGGTGTCCCTGCAGTAGTTATTTCTCCATAATGGACCTGCATGACTGGTGCTTCGCTTGCCTGGGACCAAACAATGACATGGCTTGATGCGACGCCTGCTTCTTCATGGACTTATGTACGTTGGTCACCTGGGCGGCGAGGTTGATCCGTGACCCCCAACCTGTGGTTCGTGTCATACAATGGCCGCCAAGGTAAAGACACTGGGCTTTACCCCTGGGCCGTTCCCTGCTGCTATATATGCCCCAGGGGAGATGGACAACCCAGATGGTGAGGTCTCGGCTAAACGCGGGGTCTACATTGATGCTTCCTTTGGGGGGTACGGCCTCGGCTCCTGGCACCAATTATGTGAGTGAGGTGGCACCACTGTTGCAGCTGAGTCCCCTCATGACACTGTCCTTGGTGCCAGGACAGGTAGAGTGTCTGGTGTTGCACCTCTGGAGATCACCATGGTCTCCTCCTCTGATTTGGAGGATGACCAGGACGACCCAGATTGCCAACCAAGTTCCCTGAAGCAACAGATGCTCCCCAGATGCAGCAAAAGATCATCTTCTTTGGGTTTAGTTCCTAGGGTAAACACTGTGTGCTACACTGCCCTTCCCTCTGATGGTCTCCGGCGCATGGTTAACACTGTCCCTGAGGACAGCGCCGCATTTGAGGTTGGTACTGCGGTTGACATCTATGTCGGTGCCACTTCTGGTGAAGGTGCTGTGACTGATGTCGGTGCAGGTTTGGGGAGCGATGCTGCCTCTAGAGCTGTTCCATTGGGGATTCTGTCTCTGGTGCCACGTCAGCTCTCAGTGCCGTGTCAGCTATCGGTGCCGACACAGGGTCCGAGGGGGAGTTTGAGGCCAACTTCCCCCTTCCCTTAGAGCGGTTGCCAAATTGAGACCTCTCTCTCTCTCTCTCTCTCTCTCTCTCTCTCTCTCTCTCTCTCGGCAGGTCTCAGTCCTCTGAGTCGGGGGAGGTGGGGGCCCGGTCTGTGTCCTGTTATGTTGCGGTGGCCTTGGCCACCCCAAGGTGGAGTCGGTGGTGCTGGACCTGGCTGTCCTTCCCCATCTAGGGGTCCGAGTCCTGCTGTGAGTGGGGACAGGGGACGCTCGTATGGGCCTGTACGGCTCCGGTCTCCTCACCAGGGGTGTTCTCCCCTAAGGCTTTAGTCTGCTGGCTCGGGGAGCTTTGAGCAGCAGGCATTGATTGGGCAGCGCAGCCCCCTCACTAGGAAGGAGTCCCCTACTTGTGCCCACAGCTCTGGCAGAGGGGCTTTGGTCTCACGGGACCATTCTTCCCACCCTCCTTCCTCTCTACCTCACCCTCCTCTTCTCCCAGGTCTCTCCAGCCCCTTGGTGCTCCTCACTTAGTAGCAGTATTGGACTACAGTGAGTACTTTCCCTCTTTATTTTAGGACCATTGATGAGATGATGTTTGCATCCCCTGCTTCGGCCTTGTTGCATCCTGTGCAGAGTCTTTCCACATCGTTGACTTCCTCCGAGGATTCCACCTCTTATTCTTTTGGTGTTGACTTCACGGAGTATCAGCGGTTCCTGACAACAATGCTGGAGGAACTCAGTCTTTCCCCTTCATCCCAACGCAATCCTGCATGTGCGACACTGGCATTCCTTGGGGAATACAGCCAAGAATTAGTGGTGATTCCTCCATGGCCTCGATCCCTTCATGGAGGAGTTGCACAGCACCTGACAACTTCCTGCTTCCTCCTCTTCAGCACCTCAGGACCGCCAGCGCAGGTATTGTGCTTCCAGCAGGTCTCCAGGATCTGTGCCCCACCCTGGATCAGGCTTGGAGTGGCTGGATACTCCTCCTGGGTGTCCGTGCCTGTCAAGAGACTGCCCTCCATAGACATACTCTGCGGATCTCGATTGCTGGAGTAGAAGAGTTGTTCTCTTCGGCGCACCTCTTACTCTCTGTCGCTGCAGATCAGGCACACATGGTGGCCTATGAGAGGCGCCTGCGGGCTACGCTGGGTCAGAGTCTGGCAGCCATGCCTGATAGCGAGGCAGCTTTTCCCAGCATGTTAAGCTGTCTATCCTGAATGCCCCCTTTAGTGGCTACACATTATTTGGCACAGATTTACAGGGCATGCTGTCTTAACTGCAAGCCTCTGCCCGCACCCTGTAGTTGGTCCACTCCATGTACCACACCAACCAGCCTAAAAGTGGTTGAGTGCCTTTTTGTCAGCCTACCCATAGACCCAAGCCCTCTAATAAGCCTCAGGGTAAGCGCTGGGCTGCACCTGCCCACCCCCTCCTCCACCACTGGAAAGAAATGCAGAGCAACTTGGGCTGCCCCTACCAGTTCAGCCTGACTCCTTACCCGAGACCCCCTTCCCAAAATGCAGGAGGCAGTTGTAGGGGGTTGCTTTTCCCTGCACTTGGACACATGGAGGGAAATCACCAGAGATGCTTGGGCACTGCAGCTCATAGAAACCATCCACACTCTGGAACTTCTGGAGTGACCTCCAGAAAAGCCTCCAGTTCTGTCCTCTTATCCTCCAGCTCACATTCCAGTGCTCTGGGAGGTAGTCCACTCTTCGCTGCACAAAAGAGCCATAGAACCCCTCCCAGAGTCTCAACAGGGCATAGGGTTCTACTCCCATTTCTTCTTTGTCCCCAAATGCACAAGGGACCTCAGGCTCATTCTAGACCTTCAAGAGCTAAATTTGCTCATTCAGTACAGAAAGTTCCGGATGGTGATACTTCAGGGTCTGCTGCTCCTTCTGTACCAGGGAGACTGTATTTGCTCCCTCGACATAAAGATACCTACCTGCACATCCTGGTACATGTCTCCCACAGGCAGTACCTAAGATTTCATTTTCAGGGAGCACACTTTCTGTTCTGGGCCCTCGGGTGTTTACCAAATGGATGACAGAGTCTTTCCCTACCAGGACGAATGGCTTCCCAAAGCCCATTCCATTGACAGCGTGTTCCAAACCCTGGAACACACCATCCGCTTGTTCCAGGACCTGGGGATCACAGTCAACCTCCACAAGTCAATTCTGACCTCCTGTCACATCACCTTCAGTGTATATAGGGGCAGTCCTGGATATGACTCAGGGTATGGCCTTCTTGCCCCAGGACAGGGCAGATCGCCTTATAGCTCATGCCTGCTTGCTGTACAGTAGCTGCTGTGTCTCGGCCAGAACCTTTATTAGACTCTTGGGCCTGATGGCTCCAGCTATAGCCACAGTGCCTCCAGCCAGATTACACTTGATTCCCCAATGGACACTGAGCATCCAGTGGGACCTTTGACACAGTTGAATAGGACCCTTTCCCAGTTGTTATGGAGAGTTTGAATGCAGGGATCTGTTCTGTTCTTTCCTTTCCTGGCCCTTGTCTGTCTGGTTGCATAACCACATTTTCCTGTGAGACCTAGGACTTGGTCACTCCGACAGTTTCGCAGTTCTTTGCCTCTTGCTGTCTCTCAACATTCTTCTGCAGTTCTGTCTGTTTTCCCCCTTGCATATCTGCTCGTATAAAAATATATGTGAATCATTATGTGGAAATTTAACTGATATTGGGATCTCTTTGTTTAGAAATGATATAGTGTTACTGATGAAATGTATATAATTATAGTTTGCAATTATTGAAAAAATCTGTTGGGAACTCAAGGGGTTAACCTGTTTGCAAACTCTCTGATAAGCTGTGGAGAAGGGGCCTCAGTTCTGGGACGTTGTGTCCTTGTTGCATCTGCATGAAATTGACAAGAACATTTTAGAAAAAAAACATGGTGCTTGTTAAGAAGGGGGGTTGCAAAGACATAAAAACAGAGCTGCAATTTCTTTCAAGGGATATAGAGATTGAAGAAAAACTCAGATGGATCTTCTCTGTTTATTCTACCTTTGTAAGTAGTTATTCTGAACTGCTCCTGGTTTTTCCTATGCTTCCTGACCTGTGTCTCTACAACAGATGGTGTCAGCCTAAGTGGGAGTATGCAGTGCATACTCTAAGCCAGGAGTTTTGTGCGTGGGTACTGGACTTAGTACCAGGGAAGCATAGAGAAAGGTATGGATTCTGCAGCAGCAAGCCCAGGAGCGGTTACCTGGAGAATGGCAGCCAAACTAGCAGACACAGAAGTCCAAGATGAGATTACATGCTGGGCCATTGGAGATCTTAGTGCTCAGCTCCAGGCAGTATAGGCAGAGATTGCACGCCTCAAATTTCATATTCAAGAGGAACTATATTATAAGAACCACCCGCCATTTCCCCAACATCCTACAGAAGCACCTCGACTGCAGAGGGTAGTTTGTCCGGGAGGTTGGCAGGTGGTTAGGAGGGGCAAATCGGGTGCACCATCACTCGGTGCTCTCCAATATATTACTTCCACAAACCATATAAAAACTACAAATAGGTATCTGCCTCTATCTCTGAAATCAAACAAAGGGGCAGAGGACACTGCAGCACAGGAGCTAGCATAACAAAACTTGCCCAAAAGAGGAACCAAAACAAAAAAAAAGCAAAAAGGAAATCCAAAAAACTTCTGATCATAGGAGACTCCATGATTCGGGGAGTTGATACTTATCTCCAGCCAGGGATAATGATCAGATGTCTCCCAGGTACATCAGCGTGGAGAGACACTGACCACATTGCTAAAATGGTTCAGGAAGCATGGGAAAACATTGACATCCTGATACACATAGGGACTAATGATCTTGCCAGCCGGTCAGTTGTGGAGACCAGGGAACACTTGACCAGGCTGGGTGACAAACTATTACCCATTTTGTCCGGCATCTCCTCCTTTGAGATCCTGCCAGTCTGGGAGAGGGGGGCAGACGGATGGAAGGTCAGAGAAGGGGAGATAGGAGAGCTAAACATGTGGCTCAAGGGCTGGTGCCAGGAAAAAAAAAGGACACAGATTTGTAAGGAACTGGCAACAGTTTGGGAGTGAAAGTTCTTTAAATTTGATGGACTACATCTGACCAAGGAGGGAGTCAGTGCATTGGGGCAGAAGTTTGACATCTTTGCAGAATATTTAAAGCAGCAAATGGTGAGAGGGGTGCAGCACCCCATACATTGAATGGGAAGAACACCCCTCCCCCCTCAGCTAGTGGTCAAACAGGAGTTCAACATGTTTGCAGTTCATTTGCATCATCAGGTAAGGAAAAAGGTCCTTCCTCCCATACGATGCACAGGGGAAACACCAGACCTCACCCAACAACTAACACACTGAAATCTGGGCTATGGAAAATCATGTACACAGATGGTCGCAGTTTGGGAAACAAGATCCCAGACCTGCAGGCAATAATGACAGAGGCTAAACTGGCCATAGTAGCAATTAGCGAGACGTGGTTTACCAGTAACTACACTTGGGAGACTTAAGTACCTGGCTACGTACTGTTCAGAAAAGACCGAGGTGCAAAAAGGGGGTGGTGGAGTGGTCCAGGGGGTGGAGTGGTCCTGTATGTCAATGAAAATATCAAAGCTACAGAAATTCAGAATACACATAAGGAGCCAGAAGAACTGTGGGTCACCCTGGAAATGGGACAGCCATACGAACTGGGGTTGTCTACATGCCCCCAGACCAGGGGGAGGACACAGACACATTACTGTTAGAAGATATACAAAACATGATAGCTAAAGGGAAGATTCTGATAATGGGAGACTTCAACATACCAGATACAGACTGGTCAATACCAGCAGGAACATCTGCCAGAACTAAAAACATGGTGGATTCCCTGCAGGGGGAGGGTCTCAAACAACTGATACAACAACCCACAAGAGACAGGGCTATCCTAGATCTAGTACTGACTAACAGGGAAAGGATCACAGATCTCCAGGTAGAAGGTCACCTGGGAGCCAGTGACCATCACATGGTATGGCTCAGTTTGGCCACTACAACTAAATCATCCCATTCCAAGGCAAAAAAAAAGGGACTTCAGAGGAGCTGACTCTGATAAGATGGCCAACAGAGTTAAGCTAGCCCTAGTAAGAAGAAATACAGGCTAGGGAGTACAGGCAAAGTGGGTGAGCATTAAGGATGCAATAATCGAAGCAGCATCCCATTGTGTTAGAGAGAAAAGCAAGTGCAAAAGAAGAAGGAAACCACTTTGGTTCTCAAAAACAGTTGCAGAAAAGGTCAGAGCCAAAAGGCTTGCCTTCAGGAAATATAAGGGAACGCAGCAGGATGAAGATAGGGAGGCACCAGGGATCGACAAATTTCAAATATATGTGGTAGTCCAGGACAAGTGGCCCATCCAAAAATGGTAGTCCCACTGTCACAAGTGGTAGTCCGATGGTTGGATTGCCATATTTCAAGGAAAACATATAAAAAATTAGGTAGCAGCAAAGTAAATGGCTGTGTGTCATTCTATTATTAATGCTGCATAGATATAAGCTATAGAAAACAGTAAAAACAAATATGTAAATATCTTTAAATGTTTCTTAATACAGATTGTGTGATTTGAAGTCTGAGTCAAGTCACATGGTGCCCCAGAGACTCCATTCACTGCATTCAGTCCCACATAAGCCAGAATGAAGCAGAAAATAATTAGGGCAAACATAATCAGAACTGCTCAGATTCAGAATTGTCACCAACATCAAGTGTACTAGTGGTGCTAGGACAGGATGATGATGGAGCAGCAGCAACAGTGCTAACAGTATGAGATACAGAAGCATCAGATTCAGTTGAACCAGCAGTAGTAGCATGCCCATAAACATGTCAAGTGCCTGGACCAGACAGCAGCCAGTGGTTTATTGCTGGATCTGGATTGAAGTCACATAGTTCGGGACCCTCTACTGCTATTTGAAGAAGTGACTGTATGTGTCATCTGCCAGACGTGTCCTTTTTTTGTCTTTATCAGGTTTTGAATGGAGAACACTCGTTCGCACTTTGCAGTTGACACACTCATTGTCAGTAATATTTCCACTAACTCTAGCATATGAGCAATCTGGGGCGGTTTTTCTTTCAGCAATCTTGTATACACCTGCAGATAGGGTTTGTCAACTGCAGATTTCAGCAGAGCCTTAAATGCAGCATATTCTGATCTAATAGTTTCCTGCTGCTCTTCTGTAAAAAAAAATTAAAGTATGCTGCTAAATTAGCCACTTCATTGGTCCCAAACTCCGCAAGTTGTTCTCTTGGTAGATCAAATTGCTTGAAATCCAGGCAGCTGAACCATTTCAGAGGCACCTCCGAGAAATTTTGAAATCTTACATCGATGTAAGATATTGCTGCATCTACTAAAGTATGCAGTTGTGTATCTGTCCTGAAATTTATTTCAGGACAGTTGCCTCTAAATGTGAAGGGAACAGTCTTCTCAACTCCCTTCTTTGGAATTACAAAGTCCATGCATCTGTCCTGAGGTTTGTAATTAGCTAGGAAAGCTGTCATGTATTTCCCTGGCTTTGATTTCAGTTCCATCAGCCGGAGGAGGCAGGTCTCGATGAGGTGTAGTACTTATAGAGTTATTAAGTCTTCTCTTTGAAACTGCAGTGACAGATTTTTAAGAATGGGCAAAAAATCTTGCAGGACATAAAGAGATTTGACAAAGTGCACAGACTGTATCAGCACCTTTGCTTTTGAACCATCAGCACCAGCTGCAGTTTGTTGCAAGTGCTGAGCAACCATAGGTAGGTTCACCTGAACTGCATTTACTGAACGAGATCTGCTGGCAAGCCATCTCACCTGTTTAATTGCACTAAAGTGTGCCAGATCACTATCTATCACTTGTGCAATTTCTCGAAGCTCCCTCGTCTTTTTGGGACTATAGTGGTAGAATTTAAAGATGCTCTTTAGAGTATTTTCAAGGTTTGATATGAAAGGGTTTGTTTTCATCATATCAAGAACTGCCAGCTCCAGCTTGTGGGCAACACAGTGCATGGCAATGATGTGAGGACAGTGCTCCTGTAACTTTGCGATGGTTCCACCCCTTTCACCCAGCATTACACTTGCCCCATCAAAATTGGCAGAAATCAGAAGTGGCCCCGGATTGCTCACATTCAATAGGTCAGTGATAGGAAGATGTAAAGAATCTAATGCAGTACTTATTGCATTAAAGACACCTTCAGCATTTGAGGATTCCAAAGGTACGGCCTGGATCAGATATGTGCATATATCTTTTGTGTTAGGATTTACAAAACGGAGGAAGATATTTTCCCATTCAGTTATAGCCGCATCAGTGCTGCCGCCAGCAAGAACTGTAACATTTTTGCATTTTTAATAGTCTGCATCTGTGTGTTGCATAGAACAGCAGATGTAGCTCTGCAAAAGTCCTGGCCCGCTTATCATTGGTGTAATTTGTACCACACTTAATTCCATTTTTCTCTTGCAAATCATTACCCAATCCATATCGGAAAGGGGCGCAGATTTTTGCAATGGAGTACGCCAGTTAAACAGGCGCCTCATCTTCACCTTTGTGGCCTCTTCCAGCTGTGCAAAGGCTTGATAGAGTGGTGACTCACTGATATCACAATGAACTGCACGCTGGCCACTTTCCAGAATATGTTGGTTCTGGCATAGCACATGTGGACTGGACTTTTCGTGTGCACGTATTGACTCAATTCTAAAATTGGTAGAGCCTGTGGCAAACACATTTGGTTTTTTTGAAAAGGCTGGTGTTGCAATAGTGGGATACTTTTCGCACACTTTGCAATACATCAATCCCTTTTTTTCTTTGTATCTCAACCATTTATAAGTTGTCAGCCAATGAGGCTGAAACAGCCTGGCCCTTTTTTCTTGGTCATATTTCTTGTCTTTACTTCGCTTCTCTTGCAAGTCATCATCAACAGGTACAAAACTGCGTTTCTTTGGAAGTGACACAGGGCTCCAGCTAAGGCCTCACTAGGCAGCTCACTGCTTAAATCAAATGACCGATGATCACCTGTTCTATCTAGTGCCACAGATGCAGACTCCTTATTACTTTCATCTCGAAGGTAGTAGTTGGTGTATTTATATTAGAACTTGAGGATGCTGTTGGTGCTGCTGAGTCAGCTGACCAGAGGATAATAGACTTTGCTGTTTACTATGCTTAGTACTAGTCGTCCTGCATTTTGAATGCCTCAATGTCTGGCTTTCTGCTTACACAGTGCTTACTTATTGTTTTGTGATGCTAATAAAATTTATTCTGTTAAAGTGTGGTGCGTGTGTTTTTTTCCACTGGTGTTTGTTAGATTAGAATGGGGATGGGGGGATGGTGGAGCTGGCAGCCAGCAGCAGACAGTCACTTATATATTTCTTAACCTTTACAGGTTAAGGCTGCATAAACTACAGAATCAAGGCAGTCAGGCAGTGGACGTCAAGAATGGGAAGAAATAGCAACAGCAATACTAAGGGGAGGAATGGAATGATGTTATTGTTGTTGCTTGCTTTGATGCTTACTTTTTGTTTATATTTTTTACCTTTTCTCACACTGTTACACACTTGCCAAGCAACCACATAGACAACACACACAGTGTCCGTCCCAGTCCCAGTGACTGTCCCTGCGCTCGTCCAACACACAGCACAGACAGACAACACTATTATTTTTATGTCCTCCCTCCTCCGTCCTGTCTCAGTCAGTTAGTTCTGTTTTTTCATTCACTTCACTGTCCCTTTACTTTTCTCAGGGCAACACAGAGCCCAGCAAGCAAACCCTTCCTCCTTTAGACAGACTTTACTGCCCTCCCGAGTCCCTACCTAGTGCCCTTGCCCTTTACTTGTTTCTGTTCTGGCAGGCTGGTGGAATCGGGATGCAACACAAATAACACACACACAAACAAAGCACAACCCAGTCCCCTTAGCTCTCTGTGCAAAAACACTTGCTCTCTCCCAGTCTCCTCTCTTTCTCCTTAAGTTTTAAATGGAAGGGAAGGGATGGTCTCTCATTTGGTTCAGGTCGTTCAATCAGCCTCCTTTTTGGATATTTTTAATGTCTACTTCACTAGCAGACTCAGTCTATCTATGTCCAGCCTGTTTCTGGCCAACTAAGTTTTTTATCGCCACTTCTTCTGGTGCTAAATTCCTGTCCAACCAAAACTCTTGTTAGTTGTTGGAATCAGCTAATAGTATGCTGCAGCACCTCGTCCTCTAAGCTCAGCTGCTGTACTGCAAACTAAGTGCATGCAATTATTGCAAACACAGTTTTTTTCCTCTTTTCTTAGGGCAAGGAAGTGAAGCAAAACAGTCAAGCCCTGCTCTGTTTGGTCTCTCTTGACTGACTTCTCCTAGGATGTTTTAATTGCTCACTCTCTGCTGAGTTACTTGCTACTCTAGTCTCTGGCAACACAAAGCCCCTTTTTCTCACTTCTACAGATCTGCTCTGGTGGTAATAATTCACCTATATGATGTTAATCCTCTCCCCCTTACTGCAGCAGTTAGTTTTTTCTCCTTCTGGCTATTACAAATTACAAGTCTGTCTCTCTCTCTCTCTCATCACCACCTGGCCTTGTTAGTAGTGAGTAGATCATCACCCTTAGAAAGGAAAGAGCCAGGAAATCTTCTGATTTATTAATCCCACGCCTCACAAGCAGCAACACCAGCTCGACTTGTGGTCGCTGGTCTTGCTTTCCTTCCACCCTTCCCTTCCCTTCCCCCAGCTGACAAACTCCCATCCATTCAGTCCCAGTCCTAAAACTCCCTCCGATGATTGATCCTGCTTTTTGCAACAGTCGCCAGTCGGGCACAACAGCAACGGGAAACAGAGTCCCGAGTCCAACTCCTCGCCACAAAACAAATTAAACTCAACAACTCAGTAGCTACTAGCTAAGCACAACACGCCACGTCCTTTCTCCCAAATGAGCTGAGAAAAGTGAATGAGCACTGAGCGATGCGTGAGTGAGTGGGGCGCGACTCCGATACCGGCGCCAAGTCATTGACCAATGAATGCAATCGGTGTTCTTGTTCTTACCACAGCTGCAGCCCATAAGCCCAGATCTGTCAATGCCTGAATGGATGGCACACCTGCCAGTCTGATGAGTGGATGAGTGGCTCCTCCTCTGTCCCCGCCCCCCGTAGCTGCGGCTCGCTCCCGACACACAGCGCTTGCTCCTGGGGCACTGAAGATCATGTGGCTGACAGGCTGAGCTCCCTGTGTCGATCACATGACGGCTGGATGAGTGGTGCCGTTACCAGCAAGCTCCCTAGTGGAGGAACATGGCAGTGCAGCAAAAAAAATGTTTGTAAAGCACTACTTGTCCGCAGACAAGTACTCCTGTGCCATCTGCTTGTCCGTGACTGTGATCTGGTAGCCTGGGACGTCGGGCTATAGTATTTGTTGAACCCTGGGAAGCAGGGAAGGCAGTAAGGCAGGCAAAGGCCCAAACTGAGGAAACACTAGCACAAATAGTAAAAGAAGGTGACAAAACTTTCTATAGCTACATTAGTGAAAGGAGAAAGTCCAGAGGGGGTATTGCTAAGATCAAAGGAGATATGGGGGCATGTGAGGAGGAGGACCATGTAAAAGCATCTATCCTAAATAGATACTTTTGCTCAATATTTACTGAAGAGAAGGTAGGGCAGGGCCCACAGCTCAAGCACCATGGACACGGGGAGGGAGGTGAGCACTAGTCCCTTCACAAAAGAAAGGGTCCTACAAGAGCTCGATACGCTCAGGGTGGACAAGGCAATGGGACCTGATGGCATACATCCCAGGGTACTAAAGGAGCTAAGGGTGGAACTAGCAGAGCCATTATCAGAACTGTTTAGTGAGTCTCTGAGCATAGGAGAGGTCCCAGAAGACTGGAGAAGGGCTCATGTGATTCTGCTCCACAAGAGTGGTAGCAGGAAGGAGGCTGGGAACTAAAGAGCAGTCAGTCTTACCTCAGTAGTGGGCAAGATTATGGAGGCACTCCTTAAGGAAAGGATAGTGCAACACCTGGAATCCATAGGAGCACAGGATCCAAGACAGCATGGGTTTACAAAAGGAAGGTCCTGTCAAACTAATCTCATAGATTTCTTTGACTGGGTAACCAGAGTGGTGGACCAAAGGGGAGCAGTTGACGTTGCCTACCTTGACTTCAGCAAAGCTTTCGATACTGTTCCACACAGAAGATTGATTAATAAGCTGGGTAGGTTCGGGGTGGGTCAGAAGTTGATCAGCTGGGTGGCAAAGTGGTTGACAGGCAGAAAACAGAGAGAGGTGGTAAACGGTCTACAGTCAGAAGAGATGCAAGTCACAAGTGGGGTACCTCAGGGATCAGTCCTGGGGCCAGTCCTCTTCAGTATCTTCATCAATGACATTGGCAGATGGACTGGAGGGTAAGGTTTGTCTGTTTGCAGATGACACCAAGATCTGCAACAGAGTAGATGATCCAGATGGGGTGGACAGAATGAGAAGAGATGTGGATAAACTAGCAAAATGGTTGGAAGAGTGGCAGCTGGAGTTTAATGCAAAGAAGTGCAAGATCATGCACATAGGGAAGAGAAACCCTGAAGCCACCTATAGGCTGGGAGGGGAGTTGCTGGTAGTCACAAGAGAGAGAGAGACTTGGGCATCATCATCACCTATGACCTGAAATCATCCAAGCAGACCACTAAAGCGGTAGGTAAGGCTAGGGGATGTTGGGGTGTATTAGTAGGGGTATCACAGGTTGGAAGAGGGAGGTAATAATCCCTCTTTACATGACACTGGTTAGGCCCCATCTGGAGTACTGCGTGCAGTACTGGAGGCCACACCTTCACAAGGACATTAACCAAATTGAGGCAGTCCAGAGAAGGGCAACCAAAATGGTGCAGGGACTGCATCAGAAAACATATGAGGACAGATTAATGGAGCTCAATGTGTATACCCTAGAGCAAAGGAGGGAGAGAGGTAATATGATCGAAACATTCAAACACCTTAACGGCATTAACAAGGTGAAAGAGTCTAACATGTTTCAATATAAGAAAAATAGTAGGACAAGAGGACACAGCATGAGATTAGAGGGAGGTCGATTAAGGGGTAATGTGAGGAAGTTCTTTTTCACAGAAAGGGTGGTGGATGCATAGAACCGCCTGCCTCAAAGTGGTGGATATGAATACAGTGCATTGTTTCAAACAGGTATGGGATAGGCATAAGGGAGCAATACAGATGAGTATGAATAGATAGGCCATTGACAGAGCAAAGGCCGATGGCACATTTATAAGGTAGAAAAAGAAATGGGCAGACTGGATGGGCCTTGCGGTCCTTATCTGCCATCAGCTTGTATGTTTCTGTTGCACAGCCAGCACCAGTTTTGGAAAAAGAACAGGCAGTGACAGAACCGGAAGCCTGACTGCCTTTTTCAAATGGTGGGCTATACAACAAAAAGAGACAGAGAAACAGAGACAAGATGCAGCGACAGGAGCAGCAGATGAAAGAAGAGATACAGCAACAGGAGCAGTGATGGCTGGATGCCATGCAAGCTATCAAAGACAGGATTTGGCACAGATCCAGATGAGCAACAAAACACAAGCAATTTAAAAGCATTAAACTTACAAAGTTTTGTCCCTCAGATGATGTTGAGGCATAATTGACAACTTTTGAAAGAGTTGCCACAGCCTGCCAATGGCCACAATAGCAATGAACAATCAGACTGGTATCCTGCCTGGCAGGGAAAGCCCAACTTGCCTACAGCAATATGGACACTACACAGTCAGAAAACTATGACCTGGTGAAAAGCGAAATCCTGAAAAGGTACGACATCTCAGGAGAGACCTACAGGCAGAGATTTCGATCTCTGAATTACAACTCAGTTGACGATCCTCGAGAAGCCTTCACCCAACTCTGAGAACTCCTAATAAAATGGCTCCAACCAGAGGGCAAAACAGTCCCACAGATCATTGGCACATTTGCAGTGGAGCAATTCATCAACATCCCGCCTACACCTGTGCAGCTTTGGGTAAAGGAACACAGACCAGAAAGTGGGGAAAAGGCTGTTTCTTTGACCGAAGGCTACCAAATGGCCAGACAGGTGCCACAGCAGCGAGGTAACAGTCAAGCACCAGTAAGACACCCTTTTTCCCATTTAAACCTCAAGTCTGATAAGAACTCTGGTGGGGGTAACAAATCTGTGCCCAAAGACGTTATTTGCTACAGCTATAATAAGCCAGGTCATATTGCAAGAAATTGCTGTAAAAGAGTGATACTGGAGCAGATTTGTCCTTAGCAAATTGGGGCAAGTACTTAACAGACACGAAGGTGGGAGATAAGACTGTAAAAGGACTCATTGATTCGGGAATCCGACAGACGCTAGTGCATGTTGAAGTGCTGGGAAACTACTGTGTAAAAGGACCAGGTACTGGTGTCATCTGCATCCACGGGGACACTCGATGCTATCCCACCACCCAAGTGACTCTGACCATTAAGGGTGTGTCGCACCAAATGAAAGTGGGGGTAGTACCCAAGTTATCTGTACCCGTGATTATTGGAAATGACTATCCAGGATTTACTGAGTAAATCTCAGAGGAATTGAACCCTGCCGTTTCAACAGCAGTGGTAACAAGAGCTCAGGCAAAGAAAATCTCAAACGGTGGGGACACTTTTCCTTTCAATGACTTTGATTCAAACTTGTTTGAGAACCGCTCCAAGATCCAGAAATCCAGGAAAGAAAGATGATGCCTGAAGAAACTGTGGCAACAAATGACTGATGGACATAAGGGTTTAACATATGAAAATGCTGAAACTAAACTGATAACTGATCATGATTTTGTTTCAGTGCAAGCTAACAATGTTTCTCTCCAGAATTATTTTAAGCAGCTGGGGGTGAAACCAAAACAGGGTGAACTAATGTTTAAAAATGTAATGGGTTACTGTACAGAGTTTGGGTTAAACCTCAGACACAGGACCAGATAGAATAATTGGTTATACCACAGAAGTATAGAACAGAGTTGTTAACACTCAGATAGCACATGATAGTCCTATGGCTGGTCACTCAGGGAGGGTTCCCACCCTTGCAAGATTGCTTTATAGATTTTACTGGCCTGGAATTCATGAAGATGTTGCTACCTATTGTAATTCCTGTGCTGAGTGTCAGAAAGTAGCCCCGGTCACTAGAAAAAACAAGGTACCCCTACCCTTGATAGATGTGCCTTTTGAGAGAATTGCAATGGATGTGGTTGGTCCTTTAGACAAAAGTAAAAAGTGTAACAGATTTATCCTGGTAGTATGCGACTATGCTACTCGATACCCAGAAGCAGTTCCAGTGCGTACTGTCACAGCTTCAAAAGTGGCAACAGAGCTTGCAAAAATTTTTAGCAGTGGTCATACATAAAGAAATTATTACTGATCAAGGTAGTAATTTTGGTGCTGCATTACTTAAAGAGCTGTACAGACTACTAGTTGTCACTACCATAAGAACGTCCCCCTATCACCCTCAGACAGAGGGTCTTGTTGAGCGTTTTAACCAAACCCTAAAACTCATGTTAAAAAGGTTTGTAAAAGGGGAAGGGAAAGATTGGGACCAATACTTGCCTTACCTACTTTTTGCTTACAGAGAAGCGCCACAGGCATCAACAGGATTTTCACCATTTGAAATTCTGTATTGTAGGCAGCCAAGAGGGCACTAGATGTGATGAAAGAAACGTGGGAAGATAACCCCACTCAGAAACAATCTACAACGTCTTATATGTGCGCCCTAAGAAAGAAGCTGGCAAAATATGTTGAAATTGCCCACAGTAATCAGAAACAGGCCCAAAACCAGCAGAAGGAATATTATGACCATGGGGTAAAAGAAAAAGTTTTTCAGCAAGGTGAAAAGATTTTGCTACTGTTACCCACAACAGAAAATAAACTGTTAATGAAGTGGCAAGGGCCTTATAGCATGCTTAGATGTACTGGCACTGTTAACTATGAGATTGAGACCCCTGACAAGAAAAGTCCTATTAAGATATACCATGTTAACCTCAAGAAATGGATTGAAAAAATGCCAAAAGCTGCTTTACTAGTTTTACCAGAAACTGATAAAGAAGATATTGATGTAGCTTATGATTGACAGGAACAAACTGTAACTGCTGATGCTGTAAAGGTGAATGTTTTCTTAACCCCTGAACAAACTGCAGACATTCGTAACTTGCTAAACACATTTAACAGTACTTTTACCACAGTACCAGGCCGAGCAAAAGGGGTCGAGCACATAATAGTGCCAAGGAATGTGCGCCCTATTAGGCAAAAGATATACAGGTTACCAGAGCAGTTAAGAGCTGACGTGGTTAAGAACATGCAAAAAATGAAAGATTTGGATATCATAGAAGAGTCGAGGAGTGCTTGATCATCTCCAGTGGTAATTGTAAACAAAAAAGAAGGGAGTGTTAGAATCTGCCTTGATTTTAGGAAACTTAATCAAGTGTCAGAATTTGACAGTTATCCTGTGGACAGACTGGGGAGTGCAAAGTATGTCAGTACCCTCGATCTGAGCAGTGGTTATTGGCAAATCCCTGTAGCTAAAGAATACAGAGACAAAACTGCATTTGCCACTCCTGTTGGATTCTATCAGTTCGCCACCATGCCATGTGGTTTACATGATGCGCCAGCTATATTCCAGCGGTACATGGATGTAATTTTATCACCTCACACTGGTTATTGTGCTGCGTACCTGATTGATGTCGTGTTGTACAGTCCAGACTGGAAAAGCCACGTGGAACACCTACGAGCAGTTATCCAAGCTATGAAATAGGCAGGTCTGACTATTAATCCTACCAGATGTGCATTGGGCATGAAGGAAACCAGATGTTTGGGCTGTGTGTTGGGAAATGGAGAAGTTAAGCCAGAAATAACTAAAATAGAAGCTGTAGCTAACAACCTTGTCCCAAAAAGAAAGAAATATGTCACGTCATTTTTAGGGCTGGCTGATTATTATCGGAGATTTGTTCCCAACTTTTTCTGAGTTCGCTACTTCCCTCACTGAACTCACGAAAAAACCCTACCCAAATAATGTGAAATGGACCCCAGAGTGTGATGAAACTTTTCAAGCCATTAAGGCTGCACTATGTTCTGCCCGTTTTAAAAAGCTCAGATTTTGAGAAACCATTTTTGTTTCAAATAGATGCATCAGACGCAGGCCTGGGTGTAGTTCTGAGTCAGAATATAGATGGGACAGAACATCCTATTCTGTACTTAAGTAGGAAGTTGCGTGACAGAGAGAAAAGGTGCTCCACCATTGAAAAGGAATGTTTTGCAGCAAAGTGGGCCATGGAGTCCCTTAAGTTTTATTTGCTAGGAACTGACTTTGTACTTATAACAGATCACAGTCCTCTCTGTTGGCTTAACCAAATGTAAGATAAAAATTCCAGAATCACATGATGGTACCTGGCACTACAGCCATTTAAATTCAAGGCAGTACACAAATCTGGTAAAGAAAATAGCAATGATGATTTTCTGTCAAGATATGGATCAGAAATCGAGGGTTCTGAAGTTTGAAAAACAAATGTATGAGTTTGAACTTTACTGTTTGCTGTACTGTTATAGAAAAAAAGGATACTGCACACATGCTTAATTTCTGAAAGTTGGAAGCTAACATTATTAGAGAATTAATAGAAAGTTTTGGAAACCTGTTTAATAAAACAGGTTCCCTCTAAAGGAGGGGGGTGTATATGACAGGGTTGAATAGGACCCTGTCCCAGTTGTTATGGAGAGTTTGAATGCAGGGATCTGTTCTGTTCTTTCCTTTCCTGTCTGTTGTCTGTTTGTTTGCGCAGCCAAACTTTTCTGTGGGACCTAGGACTTGATCTCCCCAACAGTCTCACAATTCTTTGCCTCTTAGTGTCTCTCAACCTTCCCTTGCTGTTCTGCTTTTTTTTCCCCCCTTGCATATCTGCGGGCATAAAAATATATGTGAATCATTATGTGGAAATGTGACTGCTATTGGGATCCCTTTGTTTAGAAATGATATAGTGTTACTGTTGAAATGTATATAATTATAATTTGAAATGATTGCAAAAAGCTGTTTTGGAACTCAAGGGGTTAACCTGTTTGCAAACTCTCTGAGAAGCTATGAAGAAGAGGGCCTCAGTTGTGGGACATTGTGTTCTTGTTGCACCTGCATGAAATTGACAAGAACAGTTTAGAAAAAAAAATAGGATGCTTATTATGAAGGGGAGTTGCAAAGACTTATAAAAATAGCTGCAATTTCTTGCAAGGGACACAGAGATTGAAGGAAAACTCAGATGGATGTTTTCTATGTATTCTGTTTTTGTAAATAGTTATTCTGAACAATATTTTTTCTGTTATTGCTAGTACTAATAAACACTTTTTGTGAATTCTACAACTGCTTCTGGTTTGTACCTGTGCTTCCTGACCTGTACCTCAACGACAGGACTAATGTCTCAGTGACTTCTAGCAGCAAGTCCTGGTTCTGTTATCCATTGAAAAAAGTTCTACTTTGGTGGATGGAACTCAGCAACCTGTTAAGAGGGGTCCCTTTCCTCATTCCTGCCCTTCTGCAAATTCTCATAACAGATACTTCAGGGTTGGAATGGAGGGCTCATCTAGGGCTCCATGAAACACAATGGACATGGTCCAAGCTGAAATCCTCTCTCTACAGCGGTGTCCTGGAGATGCAAGCCATTCTTTATTCCTTGCAGGCCTTCCAGACTCTGCTATCCGTGGGTCTTCCACTAGTGCAGCCGGACAACATCAATGTCGTCCACTACATCAACAAGGAGGGGCCACTCACTCATACCCTCTCTGCCTGGAAGAGATGAGAGTCTGATATTGGGCTCAAGATCACTGTCTAGAACTGTCAGCTGTCCATGTTCTGGGCGTCCAAAACATCCTGGCAGACAGCTTAGTTGGTCGCTGTCAAAAATGCATGAGTGGGTGCTCTTGACCTCAGCAGCAGAAGACCTGTTCGATAGGTGGGGTTGTCCAGAGGTGCACCTTTTTGCGTCCCCACTCAACGCAAAACTGCCGCTTTTTTTTTTTTTTGCTTCCTCGATTCAGGGCCTAGTGTTTTCTGGCAAGACACATCCCTGTCTTGGAAAGGAAGGTTCTAGGGACATGGATATGTTGTTCATCCACACTTATTGGCAGGTTCCTTGCCGCTTTAAATCTTGCCGGAAGGTCTTCAAGCTGGCTCCTCCCACCCACCCGGGTGGTAAAACTCTCGGCTCCGCCCCATAGCGCAGATTTTCCTTACGCTTGGAGCTCAGGTTCCCTCCTTAGCAGCGTTGCGCTTAAGACTGGTTCCTAATTCTTGAAAAGTTGAAATTGAAAAGTTTTGCAAAAGACTTGGTCTTCTTCTCCTCGCGGCTGCGATGGACACATCGACTCCCGGATTTCGGAGGTGCCCTTGCGGGCAGAAGATGTCTAGGACGGATCCGCACTCCACGTGCATCTACTGCCTGGGCCTTGAGCACGACCCGCAAGCCTGCGACTTGTGCTCTTCCTTTTCGGCCTAGGTCCTTGAAGACCGTGCTGCCCGATTACAACTGGGGCGCCCCGAGAAAAGAATTCCACCAGTGAAATCTAAAGAGGCCCAATTGGCGGTGTCCGTGGCGGCGGGCTCGGCGGATCAGCTTGAGCAGATGATCGCCCTCGAAGAGGAGGCGGCGCGGGCCGCTTCTACCTCGGCTGCGGCATTTGTCCCGCTCTTTCTCGGTGCCTCTTACTCGGCTTCTTTTAAGGAGCTTTGTCTGACCCTCTCGACCAAAGGTGAGGGTCCAACTTCCTCGGGACCTTCTTCCAGGTCCAAAAAGAGCAAAAGTAAGTCTCTCGTCGGCTCTTGGGGCCGGGAAAGATCCCTCCTGTCGACAGTCGGCTTTGTAGTGGAGCCCTCAGCTCGGCCACTGGCTTCCGCGGTGTTCGCGTCAGGCCAGTTGGCGAGACTCCTCGACTCGGTTGAGATTTTTCTCGACCCGTTGGAATGAGTTGTCGGCTGGAGAAGCTGAGAATCCCTCTCCCGGTTCCCCGGTGGGGAGTTGAGGATCCCGTCGGCTCGTCTGTGCCTCCGGTTCCGGAGCCTTGATGGGATCGTCCGGGCCGAGGGTGCGATTTCCGACACTTCTCCTCGCCTTCTCGGCCTGGTCGAGACTCTCAGGTCTCAGTCTCGGACATCTCATGATCCAGCGATTCCACGCCCGTCATAGGCGGTCTGGGCATCAGGCGCCGCGCTCTTTCTCTTCCTCGGAGCGAGGGAGGCTTGGCACAAGTTGCGTCGGAGGTACGAGGAACTTATGTGGCAACAGCTCCTTTTGACCGGGAATAAGCCGACCCAGTCGTCTTCCCCGGCCATTAAGTGGCTGTCACCGGAGCAGCCGAAATAACCCCTCGTTGTAGTCGAGGAGCCTGTTCTCAGGCCGGTTGTTCGGCCAATTCCAGCTGCCCCACCGATTCTGGTGGAACCTCCGCCCCACAGCCATTAGTTGGGGCTCCAACCAAAAATTCTCGGTCGGCTTTGGGTTTGCCCCATAGGCTGTCTGTCACCCTCACTCCCGATAAACCTCGGCAGGTGGAGGGTGGCTCAGGGCGAGGCAGCTCTTTGAGGACTCTTCTGAGTCAGTGATGTTCCTCCCTCTTCTCCAAGCGCATAGACTTGGAGTCTCGGGAGGACAGTCAATGGGCGATAGCCCTTCAATCCTTCTTAGGGTTGCTTGACTCATCTCGAGTCCACGGGATGAAGCTCGAACCCGTTTCTAAGCGGCCAGGTATCCCCTCACGGAGATTCTGGACCGAGGATTCTCCCTCGAGGCCTTTCCGGTGGCGAAGCCATAGTGGAGTCCGGCCTTGGAACTTTGGCAGCGTCCTGCTTCCTGCCCTGCACCTTGACCAGGTTGGCCAGGAAGTATCCGGTCCCTCGGTTCCCTGTCCGGTTTTGAACACCCCTCGGCCGAGGGTTGGTTACCGACAGCGTTTCCGGCGTCGGGAAGCGCCAGGATGTGGACAAACCTCCCGACAAGGAATCCAAGAAATTGGATTATGCCGGGCGAAAAGTCTATGCTGCGTCCTCTCTCGGCCTTCGTCAGGCCAGTTCGGCCGTCCTCATGGCACATTTTTCTCACACCCTGTTGGGCTCCCTGGATGAGGTTGTCCCTCATCTTCCATGAATCTGCAGACTACCATCAGGCAAGTGCGGGACCAGGGCAGGGCAGTGGCTAAACAGCAGCTCCAGACTGCGTTAGACATCAGGGACTCATGTGCCAGGTCTGTGGCGCGGTAGTGCATCTGCGTCGTCGGGCTTGGCTGAGGATATCCACCTTTACTTCAGATACCCAGTACAAGTTGGCGGATGTTCCCTTTTTGGGGACTGACCTCTTCGGCCCTGGGGTGGAAGGTCACTTGCAGAGGATCGAGAAGTCCAATGCTACCTTGGACTCGGTCTCTTCTGCTCAGAAGGACAAAGGCCGCAAGCCACAGCCTAAGCCCTTTCATCCTTCTGCGCCCGCGGCGCGCCCGGCCCAGCAACGTCAGGGCCAGCAGGCTCGACCTTGGTATCCCAAGCCCAAGCCATCGGCTTCCTCCAACAGGAAGCAGGGAGGTAAAGGCCCAGGAGGTTCCTCGGCCGGTCCCTCCTCCAAGCCTGCCCAGTGACGGGCTGAGGGGTGTCGCCCCCATCCCTGTCACCTCACCCCTGGTTCCCCCCGTGGGGGGACGGCTCAGACACTTCCTTTCCGCCTGGTCCACTGTTACCACGGACAGGTGGGTACTGGAGGTGGTGGGAAAAGGCCTACCTCTGGAATTCAGGCAGGCCCCGCCCTTCAGAGCCGTCGCACCTCGGGGGCCTCAAGGTCGCAGCCTCACTGGCGGCTCGCCCGAGCCAACATCGCTCTCCTCCTCCAAAGGAGGTGATCCGCAGGTGGAGGACCCCCCTTCAGACCGGGTTCGTGTCCAGGTATTTCCTGGTTCCGAAGCAGACGGGGGGCTGGCGCCCCATTCTCGACCTACACCCTGAACAAGTTCCTAAGATCTCGAACCTTCAGAATGGTCACTCTGGCGCAGATAATACCATCTCTGGAACACGGCGTGTGGTTCTGCTCTCTGGACCTACAGGACGCGTTCTTTCACATCCCTATCCATCCATCACATCAGAGATTCCTCCGCTTTCGAGCGGAGGATCCCTCTTCAGTTCGAGCCATGCCCTTGGCTTATCTCCAGCTCCAGGGTCTTCACCAAATGCATGGCAGTGGTGACAGCATTCCTCGTGCGCCGAGGGTCGGGTGTACCCTTACCTGGACGATTGGCTGATAGCAGCCTCCTCAGGCAGGAGGTGGAGGCGGTCCAGAGATCTGGCTCTCCAGGTTTGTCTCGAGTTGGCCTTCTCATCAACGAGGCCAAGTCGGAGCAGCGAGCCAAAGCAGGTGATCCTGTTCATCGGGGCAGAGCTCGACTCTCTTTGAGCCAGAGCACAACTCGGCGGACAGGGCCGAGGTTCTTACCTCCTTTGCCCAATCATTTCTGGTTGGGCAATGTGCCCTACCGGGACTTCCGCCTTCTGGGTCTCATGGCGGCCTGTACCAGCGTGGTCCGTTGGGCCCGCTGGCACATGCGCCCCCTTCAGTGGGGACTGGCCAGCCAGTGGTCACAACGCTGCGATCCTTTGGACCAGCTAGTGATAGTGACCCAGGAGATGTGGAACGCTCTCCAGTGGTGGACCGTTCCATTCCATTTGCAGGAGGGCATCCCGTTTGTCCGCCCCGAGCCGACGGTCTCTCTATCGACCGATGCCTCTCTGATGGGTTGGGGTGCCCATCTGGGGGAACACCGAGTGCACGGCCTCTGGTCCCCGCGGGAGTCCCGATGCCACATCAACCTGCTGGAGCTCCGAGCGGTCCGCCTAGCTCTCACCGCCTTTGCTCCGTTTCTCTGGGGTCAAGTGGTCCGAGTCCAGACGGACAATACCACGACCATGTACTACCTGAACCGCCAGGGCGGGACGCGCTCAATGCTTCTATGCAAGGAAGCTCTCCGCATTTGGTCACTCGTGCCAGCGTGGAGGCGGATCTCCTAGCCATTCATGTGGCAGGAGCCTCCAACACCCTGGCCGATGCCCTGAGCCGGATAGGGGCTGCATCTCACGAATGGTCTCTCCTGCCGGAGGTAGTACAAGATCTGTTCTCCCACTGGGGCACACCTCAGGTGGACCTGTTTGCCTTCAGGAAGAATGCGAAGCTGAGGCTGTTTCATGCTCGCCCCCTCAGCAGGGCTTGCTGCAGGGGGATGCCTTCTCGAGGCTGTGGACCCCGGGCCTCTTCTGCGCCTTTCCCCCATTTCCCTTGATTCACAAGGTGCTTCTCAAAGCAAGGAGGGACATGGCGCAGGTGATCCTGATAGCCCCAGACTGGCCCCCGGTCTGGTACCAGATCTCCTCAGCCTCAGCTCCAGGCTCCCGAGGCAGCTTCCAGCTCGCCCAGACCTGCTTTCAGTCAATCAGGGAAGGTGTTCCATCCGGACCTTCAATCCCTGCACCTGACTGCCTGGTTCCTGAGCGGCTTGAGTTCCAGGCCTTGGGTCTTTCGCCAAGGTCCTCAATGTTGTTCAGGCGTCCGTAAGGAGTCGACCAGAAAATACGCCTTCAAATGGAAGAGATTCTCCATTTGGTGTCAGAACAAGAGGCTTGGACCCTTCCTCCTGTTCTGTGGCAAGCATTTTGGACTATTTATGGTCCCTTTCTAGTCAAGACTTAGGTCGGCTGACCCTAAAGGTGCACCTGGCAGCCATCTCTGCTTACTGGGCGTGGGCGGGAAGCAGTCGGTGGCGCAGGAAAGATAGTCAGGCAGCTTTTCAAGGCCTTGATCACATTCCCCTCCGGTGCGAGAACCTCCACCTCCGTGGGATTTACTGCTGGTACTGGCAAAGCTCATGGGCAAGCCATTCGAACCAATGCACAGGTGTGATCTCTCTCACCTGTCGTGGAAGACCGCCTTCTTGGTGGCTATCACGTCAGCCAGAAGGATGGGAGAGCTCCAGGCGCTTTGCATCGAGTCTCCTTACCTGGTCTTCCACAGGGACAAGGTTGTCCTGCGCCCCCACCCAAAATTCCTTCCGTAGGTGGTGTCAGTTTCACCTTAACCAGGTGCTGACTCTGCGGTGTTCTACCAATCACACCTTGGAGGCTGAATATGGGCTCCATACTCTGGACCCTAGAGGGTGCTCGCTTATAAGGAGCGCACGGGCTGAAATTGGGAGAGGTTCGCCAGCTGTTTGTCACCTACTAGCCGCACCTGGCAGACCTGCAGCCAAGCGGACAATAGGCAGGTGGGTCACCTCCTGCATAGATCGCTGCTATAAGCTGGCGGGCATGGAGCCTCCTAGAGGATAAGGCTCATTCTACCGTCATACTGCTGCATCGGTGGCTGCTTCCAGGGGCGTCCCTATCCAGGAAATCTGCAGGGCTGCTACCTGGAAGTCAGCACACACCTTTATTACCCATTACCACATCAACCTTGAGTCACGCCGGGATGCTGGTTTTGGGGCCTCAGTTCTCCAGTCCTTATTTCCCAAGTAAGTATTGGGGGTGTGCGCCTTGCCTCCCTCCTCCCGGAGAACTGCTAGGAGTCTGCCAATAAGTGTGGATGAACAACATATCCATGTCCCTAGAAATACAGGTTACTCACCTGTAACAGGAGTTCCATAAATGGTATATGTTGTTCATCCACATGACCCACCCGACCTCCCCGGCTTCGACGCACAACCTGAGCTTCCAGCTGGCCAGATCTGGCGTCATGGGGTGGAGCCGAGAGTTTTACCACCCGGGTGGGTGGGAGGAGCCAGCTTGAAGACCTTCCAGCAAGATTTAAAGCGGCAAGGAACCTGCCAATAAGTGTGGATGAACAACATATACCATTCCTAGAACTCCTGTTACAGGTGAGTAACCTGTATTTTCTGTATGATTTCCTCCCTTTCCACTGCTTCAGAGGGTTCTGATCAAGCTTCAGATGGAAGGGGCCACAATCCTCATAGTCCCCTTCTGGCTGCATCAGATCTGGTTTCCTTTACTGTAACAGCTGATATTGGAACTTCCAGTACCTCTACCTCTGTGCACCAACTTGCTCTCCTAGAACCAGGGCACTCCGGTCCATCTGGATCTCAGATCCCTGCATCTTTACGCCTGGCTCCTGAGGTCATAGCCATGGCTCGGTTTGGGGTGTCACCTATGGTTGCTGATGTCCTGGTGGCAGCTAGGAAGCCTTCCACTAGGGCCAGTTATTCTGTGAAGTGGAAACCTTTTGTGCTGTGGGCTGCTTCATGTCAGCTGGATCCCTGCACTTGTCCAGTGAATCGGATTCTGTAGTACTTACTGTCCCTTTCAGACTCCGATCTGAAGTACTCCTCTCTTAAGGTAAACATGTCTGCCATCTCTGCCTTCTTTGTTCCTATTGATGGCTGTACGGTGGCAGAACTGGAGGTGTCTTGTACATTTCTGAAACGCATTCCTCACCTGAAGCCTCCTTTTTGCAATCTAGTCCCACCTTGGGATTTGAATTTTGTGTTGGAAAAACCTATTTTAGCTCCTTTTGAGCTGGCCATGACATGCGAGCTACGCTTTCTGTCATGGAAAGTGTTTTTAGTTGCTATTACTTCTGCTCAAAGAATTTCAGAGCTACAGGTGCTCATCTGCGAGCAGCCTTATTTTATTTTCCACAAAGACAGGACATCTTTGCATTCTTAACCCTAAGTTTCTCTCTAAGGTGATGTCAGAGTTTACCTTAAATCAATCCATTCACCTTCATGTTTATTATCTAGAGCATGCCTATCCTGATGTAGCATTGGTGCACACTTCAGATGTGCATAGAATTCTGTGTTACTATATAGACAATATGAAGGACTGCAGAAAGTCCTATCAGTTGTTTGTTTGTTTCATCCCTGGGAAAGCGGGCATTCTTCTTTCGTAATAGTGCTTGGCCAAATGTTTGGCCAACTGTATTACTTTCTGCTACAGGAAATATGAAAAGGATCTTCCAGGCACTGTTTGTGGCCATTCCACCAGAGGCATAGCCACCTCTGTTGCCTGTTTCAGGAATGTGGCAGCTGCAGAGATCTGTGCTGCTGCCACTTGGAGTACTATCCACACCTTTACCAAGCACTACAGTCTGGACGTTGCCTCTAGGCATATGGCCAACTTTGACCTAGCAGTCCGCCAGGGTCTACGTTCTCAGGCTCTAGGTTTTCTCCCCCAGACTGTGCTGTCTGATAAGGGAACTGCATGAGACTCATTCCATAGGTGTGGCCTGCTGCAAGAGATACCCTCGAAGTAAGATAGTACAGTTACATAAGAACTTACTGTAACAATAGATATTCAAGAGGATCTCTTGCAGCAGGTCATGCTGTCCCTCCCTCATCCCTCCCTCCTTCCCCCTGGGTCTGGGAGGGCCTTCAGTGTCTGTTCCTCTTTTTTTTATCATCTTTTCTTTTGTTGGCACCTTCAGTTCCTTCGCAGTTCCCTTATCCGGGGCTAGATGGCTTATGGTCTCCGTTGGGAGAACTAAGGAGGGCACGGGGCCAACTCTTATAAGATAGGACAACGTTAGCATATGACATTGGAGTGGGCGGCCCGCTGGTAAACTGCTTGCTAGAAAAGTTTCCATGTGGTCCTAGTGCCTGGCGGCTCTAGTTGCATAGGTATGGCTTGCTGCAAGAGATCTTCTTGAAGATCTATTGTTGGTAAAAATTTTTAATTTTATACAGGCAGATGGTAAAACACACCGTTAGGACTCGAAGGGCCTGTTTTCAAGGTAGTCCTGTTTAAATTTATCTAATTAGTTACATACAATAGTAAACAGTATTAAAAATGATTAGAACTCCAACACTGTACCCAGCAAATAATGCTGTACATAGTTAACACTTGTACTACAAGTACACATAAAATAAAAAGCATTCACTAAAGCGTGTATTATAAAATTCTTATTACACTCAAGTTTATCTATCAGACAAATTTGATAACATTCTTCCCAATTATTTATCTAATTTCTCCAAGTAGTCATTATTCATATAAACACTGTATTTTGGATCCTTCTTTAAGGTGTTTTTTGAAAATGCTTAGGATTTTTTATCGAGTCTTTGTCACGTGGATTCAATGTATCTCAGTATTTTCTTTTTTTGTACTTACATTTTATTAGTATTTCTGTAACTGAGCATTACATAGATTTCGATACAGGCAGGCTTCACAAAAATTGTAAACTTGCACAACACAAGCAGAACATTGTAACAGTAACAAAAATATATCACTTTACCCCTGTGTTGTGTTACATCACTTGGGAGTGTACTGATTTATCCAACATTTGATCGCCTTAAATTAAGATGGAAAATAATCCTTATTATCTTTAATATTCTATATAATTGTTTTCCTATACCGGCCAGTGCAGCCATGAGATGGGGCTATGAAAAAGGGTAAACTATATCTTTCACCTTATCTAACAGGTTAAGTGTCCCCATCCACCTGCATCTTTTGTTGGAAATTATAAAACTTAATTTTCTCCCCACAGCTCAAAACACTATGGTGATCAACTGTGTTTTATTAAACAAATTCCTTAGAACATATATTTTCCATTTTGTTGCCCCCCAAAATCTGTAAGCTTTGAAGTAATTCACTTCACCACCTTATCGCAACAAATTGAGCCATTATAAATCTGCATGCAGCTAACCATAAACTTTGCCACAAAACTGTTACAGCATTTACGATGCACCATAAGATTTTATATATTTAACCACTATTAAGGCAGGCGAAGAAAGGGCACGATTCTGAGACGGTTATTCCCGGAGAACAGAAGGGTTTAAATTAACAAAAGTAGTAGCATGTGACATTTTTTTCTACACAAACCCGTAAAGTTCACCATTTAAATTAGTAGATAGTGTCCAAGTAAACAGTCTCTAAGCCATCGATCTTCACCTGCTCCCGTAAGATTTATAGGCTCAATTTATATTGTTAATCATCCGCCTCGTCCTCTGAATCTGATTTCTCACCTCTGGTAGAAAACTGGCTTTCCATTTTTTACCAACAGCTTAGCATCATCGGTAGGGTCTGAAAATTGATAAACCTGGTCTACATAAAGTATTCGAAGGCTTGCTGGCATCAGTAGAACATGATGCACTCCCAAAGCATGCAGACGAGATCTGATGCCATCGAATTCTTTCTGTCTTATTTAGATCGCGTAGCTTAAATCAGGGAAAATATGCACTCATGTGTCCTGCCAATGGAGTGGGCTGAGTTGTTTTGCACTATTTAGGATCAAGTGTCTCTCCTCAGACGATCTAAGCTCCACCAGGATAGTCTGAGGTATGGTTCCTCCTGTGGCATTTCTAGGCCTCCCTCCACATGGTGAGATATGGTATTTTTTTTTAATCAACGTTCCCCTCAAGATTTAATATTTGAGACAACATTTCTTTCATAAAAACCTTGGGGTGCTGGCCCGGTGGCGCCGAGGGTTGAGGTGCTGGACGCCACACCTCAAACTGCGCCGGTGACCTAGGTTCAAGGCGGACTCTGGTTGCTGGGGTTGGCGGGCGAAAGAAGGATTGGCGTCCCAGTGGATGCTCTCCTTGTGGGGGTGGGATACGGGGTGCTACAGGCACCACGCTCCTGAAGCCGATGGAAGCACGGACTTTCAGGGCATTGGCAGCTCTTGCTTCACGGAGTTGGGAGGGGGATGCTGTTAGGCGGCTTGACTGGCAGGCGTGCATCAGCCGTCACCTAGGTGTGGGCGTATGTCGCCGTTATAGCGTCCTAGGGGTTGGGAGAAAAATCGGGTAAAAATACATATAAATACCCTGGCCCTATGAGCACGATGAAACTGGGGATGGGGATGCCTTGGGGGGGATTGCCCTGGTGGATGGAGTAGGAGGAGGTACGAGGCCTCCTGAAATCCGTGGGAACCGGGCAAGTGGGGGGAAAAAAACCTTGGGGTTTTCTCTTTCTGTGGTTTCCGGTAGACCTTAAAAGTCTGATATTGGCTGATTTGGCGGCATGTTCTAAATTTTCGAGCCGCCGTCGGAATAGAGCGTTTTCTTTTGTGAGACTTGTAGATACCACCAGGGCCTTCTCTGCTGTTTTCGATGCTCCCTTAGTGACTTTGGTTAAATTTGCCACTTTTGTACTAAGCGATTTTAGCTCTGAGCAAAAGTCCTCCATTTTTTTGGCCAGGCTTTGAATCACCGGAGCAGTGCAGCATTATAAGGTTGGGCCTCTGAGTGCTCCTCACCACCAAGATGCTGGTCTTTGCTTCCACCCACCACTGAGTCTTTAGAGCAGGGTCTGCCTTGCTTTGTTGCCTCGCAGAATATCTCTGATTGTGAGTATACCTTTAGAAAGATTTTTATATGTGTAGAATCCGGAGACGATGCTTGTTTGGCTGACAGAAAGCTAAATGCGATATAACTGTTTTGAAGGGGTTTCTTTCCAAAATTAAGCAATCAAAGTACGGAGCTTCATCGAGAGGTTGTTCTCAGCTCGGCTGCTGGCCATGCCCCCACCGTATCGCAGTATTTTCTGAATAAATGTGAAAAAGTTATATCTCCAGATCTATTGACTATTCTAGGAAATGTAAAGTTGTTTGTTTTGCTTTTACATAGCCTATACTTATGTTCTTCTATTTGTAATTTTTCCATTAAATATTTAGGACTATTAGGATAAAACTTTTTGTATATTTGGCTTGTCCACTTTATTTTCCTTTCGCTCTCCAAGTCCCTCCACCCCAATAATTTATACATGGTACAGTGATGTGTATGGAAGTCTCTTCTTGGCACAAATCTCGCTAACCTGTTATATAATTTAACTTTTTTTAATGTTTTAGTATTTGATAGCCCATAGATGTGATCCCATAATCCAAAATTGGAATGAGTAATTGGTTAACAATCATTGCCCTCATTTTATGGTCCAGACAGAACCCAGTGTGCTTAAAGACCCCTAGTGTGGAGTCAATTCTCCTGACCATTTCTTTTATGTGATATTCAAATTTTAGCCCATTTTCAATCCATATGCCCAGATATTTATATTCATTTACCTGATCTAATCTACCTTTTTTAATGTTTTTTATACAAATTTCTCTGTAATTTTTGTTAGCAGATGGTCCAAAAAACAATATTTTTGATTTTTTACTATTTAAAACTAATTTTGAATTTGTGAACAATTCACATAGAGCATAAAAATCATGCTGGAGATTGTTTTTCACCTCTTTTAGGTCTAAGCCACTAGCAATAAGAACTGTGTCATCTGCATTGTCTAATATTTGATTTTTTTTAATAAATTCTGAAAGTTGGTTCACATAAATCAAAAATAGGGTTGGTTGCAAGACTGAGACTTGGGGAAGCTCCCCTTTGGTTGCTTGCTTTATCTGAGATTGTATTACGTAGCTGAACCTGTTGCAGTCTAATGCTTAAGTAGGAGCTGAACCATTTACATGCATCTTCTAGTACCCCTAAGTCCAGTAGCCTCTTTCCCATCATCTCGTGATCCACTCTATTGAATGCTTTAGATAAGTCCATGAATACCGCACCCCCCTTCCCTTTTGTTGTTCAAAGGTGTTGCAGTTAAATCAGCTAGGTCGGTGAGTGTGGTGTCCATAAAATACTATCTACTGAGGCCAGATTGGTAATTTGATAATAAATTATAGTGCTCCAGGTAATCTCTTAACTGTTCTTGGACCATTCCTTCTAGTACTTTGGAGATAGTGGGTAACAGGGCAACTGGGCGGCAATTTGCTGAATCGGTGTCTACACCTCCTTTATAAATCGGGACAATTCTGGCTAGTTTCCAACTATCTGACAACTTACATTCCATCAGACTCTAGTTGAATTTGCTGGTGAGGATTGGGGCAATTATATCAAGTGAATGTTTTAAAAACCTGCACTCAATTCTGTCTGGACCACAAGCTTTGTTGATCTTTAATCTCCTAATATGTTTTTTCACCTCATTACATTTTACTACCCTAAATCTAAATTTTGGCCTATCTATTTGTGCTTCTGTCCCTAAAGATATATTTTTTTATTTCATGTACTTTTTTTTGAATATCTGCATCAGGAAGTGTGACAAAGTAAGTATTAAGTAGGTCAGCTGATTTCTTTATGGGTTGCAACACTCCATTTTTTGCAATTTGTATCACTGGTCTGTTGCTAGCCGGGGACTCAAAGGACCTTATCAGAGACCAGTATTGACGTGAATCAGCTGTCTCATTTATTTTATTTATGTAATATTTCGTTTTGTGTTTCTTAAGTTTTGTTTTAATCTATTCCTTGCCTTTTTATAGCTTTCCCATTCTTCTGATTGTAAAGATTTGTTAGCTATTTTCCATAATCTGTTCTTTATACTAATGTCTTTTTTAAGTTTTTCTGAAATCCATGAAGCCTGCTCCTTTGTTTGAATCTTTTTCGTATACGGTGCTGCGGAGTCGCATGCTTCTGTAAATATTTCAGCAAATTGTTGACCAACATCATCTAGGCAAGGAATTTAAAAAATTCTGCTCCAGTTTACTTTATCCAGCTGGGCCAATAAACAATATTTAGTACAGTTTTTGAAGGATCTACTTTTATTCATATTGATTACTGGTTTTGATTTATAAATCCTGTTTTCTTTCATCTCAAATCTGCCAGTCAGTGTGCAGTGATATCCTAATATTGGTTGTTCCACTTTTACTTCAATGGGTAGAATCTTTGAGGAAACAAATATTAAATGTAGATTGTTACCCTCACTTATTGTGCTTTTCCTCGTGGGGGTTATCACTATTTGGGTCAAGTCCAATGGCTGTAAACGCTTCTCTAGGGCTTTTCTCCTCGAGGTAGACCTCATGCAGCGTTAAAGTCTCCTACAAGTAACATATAGCTATTCATTGTTTTATGTAAAAGACACTGGGAAAGAATTTCAAAGGAACTAATATTGGCCCTGGACGGTGACTAAACAATGCCCAGGACCAATTTCAGTCCCTGAATCGACACAAGCAAGCATTCTATTTTATCCATTTTCCCTGAATATGTAACTACAATCTGTCCCAGTTCCCCTTTTTATATATAACAAGACCCCTCCTCCCCGTTGTCTCTCTCTATCCATTCTAAGTTCATAAAATCCCTCTCTCTCTATTTCAGAATCTTCATCTGTAAACTCTGTTGCAATCCAAGTTTTCAGGGTATCCACTTTATTCTTCACACTTCTTGCATTGTCACACAACACTTTTTTTTTTAAACATCTGTTTATTGGGTAGCTTATACATATAGTGCACATGCAAGAAAAGGAACACATACCTGTTACAACATGTAGCCATCCATGCTTGTGACTATTAACATAGGTTGGTATGGTATCCCATATCTATACAGATGCTCCTTTTTTCTTTTTTTTTTTTTGAAATTATAGTTCTTTTTTATTTTATATAAAGGTAATGTACCTGAGAGAACAGTACAGAGATTACACATTATGACCAATGACATAAAGTGTATAGCAGCTACAGAGTGACAATATGCGGCATTTTACAGAAATCCCTGAATCTGGAAAAGCAATGAGAAATACCCCCTACCCCCCTCACCCAAATCCCAGGCCCCATCCCCCACCCCCAGGATGTGCCTTCTATAAAGGAAAAGAAAGAAAAAAGAAAAGAAAGGAGAAGAAAAGGAAGAAAGGGAGCTGATTCTGATACATATGAAATATATAAAGGTATATCGGCTGCTAAGGTAGCTAGAGGTGTACCCAACAGGACCTTAATTCAAATAAAGAACATACAGTTTGCCCCATTTCTGCTCAAACGAAACCAGACAATTCGGAGAACTTGCTATTAACTTTTCAGTCCGAAAACAGAGAGAAAGTTCACTGATCCATTCTGCATACGAGATAACCAGTTGGTCCATCCAGTGTCTAAGGACCAATCTTTTGACAACCATCGAGATTAAGGCCATGTGGAATCTGTGCTCCATCACTTGTTTATTGGAAAGCTTCCCTAGGATACAAACTTCTGTAGTGAATAAATCATCTAGGCCCAAAAGAGGGTCTAAGTTAGATTGGATAGACTGCCATAAGGGAGCCACCTTCTCACAATACCAGAAAATGTGCACCAGGTTCCCTTCCACTGTGCCACACCTTATGCATAGGGTCGAAGATAGTCTGTTTAATTTAACCAGTTTAACTTGGGTAAAATACATGTTGTTTAATATATGGTATTGAGTGAGTCTATGTCTGTCTTGAGAGAGATACCGATATGTATCTACCCAAATTTGTTCCCAATCTAGAAGGGTATCTGGCAGAAGAGAAGACCAGCATTTGGAACCAGTCAGGTAGTCCGAATTTAGTGTCCAAAAGGAAGAATAAAGCTTAGAAATACTATGGGCCTTAGTTGCTTGTTCCTGTATCTGGTTTAGGAAGGGTTTAATTTGAGACGGTGTAGGATTGGCGTCGAGCTGAAAACCACTAGGTGTTGTAACTGGAAAACTTTAAAAATGTGCTTCTGAGGAATATTATACTTGGTCAGAACCTCCCCAGAAGATAAGAGAGTTATTCAGGAATAAATCATCGACACAGCAATCTCTCAGCTGGGGAAGCCAGTCTAGAGAAAGTGGGAGACCCCCGATCCTAATGTTTAAATTTAGGGTAAGAGGTTGGGAAGTGTCTTTCCTGGGAGAGAGATTGAAAAAGTGCCAGCATTGATTCAACACCTTGATAGAAGTGCCAGTGACGCTCCCCTGTAAAAGTGGAGGCAAAGTGGATAGGTTATAATAGAGGAGTCTGGATGGGGGAAGGCCAAACTCGGTTAGTCTTTTTCTCAAGTTGTACCCAAATTGGTAGAAACTCGTCTACCCTCTGGTCGTACCACCTCCCAATTTTTGCCATGTGGCTTGCCCAGTAATAGAGCATAAAGTTGGGAAGACGGAGCCCTCCATTTGCTTTGGGTAAATTAAGTTTTAAGAAGGCTTTCCTGGGCTGTATACCCTGCCAGATAAACTTGGAAATGGACCTGTGGAAGTGATGAAAATAGGACATTGGAAGGAAAATGTTCATTAGGCTAAGTGGGTAGAAAACCCGAGGCAACACATTCATCTTAACAATATTAATACGACCCCACAGCGATAAAGGGAGGGCAGACCATCTCTGAAGGTCTTGTTGAATTTTAATCAATAGATTGTCTAGGTTAAGCTTCCTGAAAAGGTCAGGGTCTTTAGTAAGGAAGATGCCTAAATATTTGAGAGAGGAGGGGGCCCATTTCATACCAAACTGGGAAAAGTTGACCTGAAGCGTGTTGACGTTCAGTGGAAATATGATTTGATTTAGCTAGATTCAACTTGTAATTAGCCACCTTGCCAAACTGGGCTATAATGTGTAATATGTGTGTTAGGGACACTTCGGGGTTAGTCAAGTGTAAGAGAATATCATCAGCATAGGCCGAGAGAACCAGAGACTGTTGTTGCATGAAACATCCCATGACCAGTGGAGAGTTTTTGATTCTGAGAAAGAGAGGCTCCAGATAGAGGTTAAACAATAAAGGTGACGGGGCAGCCCTGCCGGGTGCCTGTAAATAGCGAAAATCGAGAAGAAAAAACCCTGTTACAATAAATTCTGGCAGTAGGGGATTGGTAGACTGATTTAATCCATTGAATAAAGACCTCTGGGAAGCCCATTCTCTTTAGTATAATCCAGAGAAATTCCCAATGGACTCTATCAAAGGCTTTCTCCGCATCTAATGATATCAGAGCCATAGGGATTTGAGAGTCCTGAGCGGCTTGAAAAATATGTGAGAGAGTACGCAGATGGTCTATAGAGGACCTGCCCTGCACAAAACCTACTTGTTCGGGACTCAACATGTTAAGCCAGACCCTTTTGATTCTAAGGGATAGGATTTCCATTAGGATTTTTAATGTAATTAATTAAGAAGTGAAAATTATTTTGGGTAACTAGCAGGGTGGTCGAGGATTTGTCTGGTTTCAGTATCAGAACAATAGTGGCTTCCAGCAAGGAAGGGTCCAGAGTGGTAGTGTTAAACATGTATTCAAATAATTTCATGAGGAGAGGGGCCAGTTCCTTCCCAAAGTTTTATAAAATTGGAGGAAGCCATCAGATCCCGAGCTTTGTCGGAGCAAATTCATGATCACCTCCTCCACTTCCATTACCGTGATAGGAGTAGTCAGAGCTTCTCTAGGTGAGTTTGGAGGGTAGGGAGGAGAGCCCTCCAGAAACTGGTCCACAAGGGAATGAGAGAGGTGGAAGGTACCACTGCCGTAAAGTTCCTTATAAAATGACTCAAAAATTCATGAAATATCCCTAGGAGAAGTTTTAAGGGAACCATCGGAACATAATAATGAAGGAAATCCATCTCAATCCCTCAATTTCCCTCAACCGTAAAGCTAGCATTTTACCCGATTTCTCCCCTTGTTCGAGATAGAGGGCCTTTGTTTTCAGGAGAGCATACTCTGCCTTGTCTCTTATCCAATCTGAGTACTCGTTTCTGAGTTTTATTAGGGTTTCTAGATCAGCTTGGGAAGAGGAGGAGGATAACTTATTCTAGGGACATGGATATGTTGTTCATCCACACTTATTGGCCGGTATCCTTGCCGCTTTAAATCTTGCTGGAAGGTCTTCAAGCTGGCTCCTCCCACCCACCCGGGTGGTAAAACTCTCGGCTCCGCCCCATGACACCAGATCTTCCTTACCGCTTGGAAGCTCAGGTTCCCTCCTTAACGCTCTGCATATAAGACTGGTTCCTAATTCTTCGGTTTTGCGAATTTAGAAGTTTTTCAACTTTAGACTTCGGTTTTCTATCCCTCATGGCTGCGATGGACAAATCGACTCCCGGTTTTCGGAGATGCCCTTGCGGGCAGAAGATGTCTCGAGCGGATCCGCCTCCACGTCGTCTACTGCTTGGGCCTTGAAGCACGACCCGCGGGCCTGCGACCTGTGCTCTCCTTCACCGACCTCGTTCTCGAGGCCGTGCTGCCCGTTTCAGCGTGGGCATCCCGAGCGTTTTCCTCGGTGAAGTCAAAGAGGCCGGTTGGCGGTTTCCGGCGGCGGGCTCGGCGGATCAGCTTAAGCAGATGATCGCCCTCGAAGAGGAGGGCCGCTCCTTCCTCGGCCGCGGCTTTTATTCCGCTCTCCCTGGGTTCCTCTTATTCGGCCTCCTTCAAGGAGCTCTGTCTACCTCTCTCCACCAAGGGAGAGGGCCAAACGTCTGCTGGACCTTCTCGGTCCAAAAAGAAAGACAAGGGTAAGTCCCTCCGTCGGCGCTCTTGGGGCCGGGAAAGGTCCCTCTCCCGGTAGTCGGCCGCCGACTGGTCGATCCTTGACAGGCCACTGGTCTCCCGGTATCCCTGTCAGATCAGTTGGCCGAGACTCCCGTCGGCCTTGGTCGAGATATTTCTCGACCTGTTGGACGGGTTGTCGACTAGTGAAGCGAAAATCCTCTCATCCCCGGTTCCCCTGGTGGGAGTTGAGGATCCTGTGGGCTTGCCAGTGCCTCTGGTTCCGGAGCCCTCGGGTGAACCTTCCGAGCCGAGGGGAGAGCCGGTCCCACCCGTCCCTCCTCCGAACCCCCCTCGGGAACACCGAGGTTCGCGGTCTCGGACTTCTTCGCGGTCCAGCCGATCCCGCCGTCATAGGCGGTCTCGGTCTCGGCACCAAGGCAAGCGGCGCCGCCGCTCGTTCTCATCCTCGGACGAGGAGAGGCTCCGACGTAAGTTACGTCGGCGGTACGAGGACCTCATGTGGCAACAGCTTCTTCTGACCAGGAACAAGCCGACTCCGTCGCCTTCCCCAGCCATTAAGTGGCTGTCATCGGACCGGCCGAAGCAACCCCTCGACCTTCCCGAGGCGCCTGTTCCCAGGCCGGCTGCTCGGCCAAAACCAGCTGCTCCGCCAATTCCGGTGGAACCCCCGCCTCCACAGCTGTTATTTGGGGCTCCGACCAAGAATTCTCGGTCGGCTCAGGGTCTGCCCCATAGGCTGTCTGTCACCCTCACTCCCGATCGGCCTCGGCAGGTGGAGGGTGGCTCAGGCCCGAGGCAGCTCTTTGCAGACTCTTCGGAGTCCGACAACGATTCCTCCCTTTTCTCCAAGCGAGTGGACTTGGAGTCCTCTGGGTCAGTCGATGGGCGAGGCCCTTAGTCCTTTCTGGACTTACTTAGGCTCATCTCGGGTCCACCGGGATGCAGCTCAAGCGGTATCTAAGCGGGCCAGTATCCCCTCATGGAGATATTGGACCGAGGGGAATCCCCTACGGAGGCCTTCCCGGTAGCCAAGGCCATTGTGGGTCTGGCCTTGGAGCTCTGGCAGCATCCTGCTTCCTGCCCTGCACCTTCGGCCAGGATGGCCAGGAAGTATGCGGTCCCTACTGGTTCCCTGTCCGGTTTTTTGGAACACCCCTCAGCCAAGGGGTTAGTTACCGACAGCGTTTTCCGGCGTGCCGGAAATGCTAGGGACGTGGACAAACCTCCCGACAAGGAGTCCAAGAAATTGGACTATGCTGGGCGAAAAGTCTACACTGCGTCCTCCCTCGGCCTTTGTCAGGCCGGCTCGGCCGTGCTGATGGCACACTTCTCTTATGCCCTGTTGGGCTCCCTGGATGAGGTAGTCCCTCATTTCCCGGCCGACCTGCAGACCATGGTTAAGCAGGTGCGGGACCAGGGCAGGGCAGTGGCCAAGCAGCAACTTCCAGACTGCTTTGGACATCGGTGACTCATGCGCCAGGTCAGTTGCGGCCGCAGTGGCCATGCGCCGTCGGGCATGGCTGAGGATATCCACCTTCACAGCGGATACCCAGCACAAGTTGGCGGATGTCCCCTTCCTGGGGACCCGACCTCTTGACCCTGGGTGGAAGGTCACCTCCAGAGGATCGAGAAGTCAGTGCTACCCTGGACTCGGTCTCTTCCGCACAAAGGGACAAGGCCGCGGAGCCACAGGCTAAACCCTTTCGTCCTGCGCCCAGCAGCGTCATGCCCAGCAACATCAGGGCCAGCAGGCTCAGGCTTGGCACCCCAAACCCAAGCCCACGCTTCCTCCTCCAGGAAACAAGGAGATAAAGGTCCGGGAGGTCCCTCGGCTGGTTCCTCCTCCAAAACCTGCCCAGTAGCGGGTTGAAGGCATCATCCAACCTACGTCGCCTTACACAAGTTTCCCCTGTAGAGGCCAGCTCCGTCCTTCCTTTCCGCCTGGTCCGTTATTACCACGGACAGATGGGTAATGGAGGTGGTGGGAAAAGGCCTGCCTCTGGAGTTGAGCAGGCCCCGCCCTTCAGAGCCGTCGCACCTCGGGGGGCCTCGGGGTCCGCAGCCTCACTGTCGGCTCGCCGAGCCGACGTCGCTCTCCTCCTCCAGAAGGAGGTGATCAGGGAGGTGGCGGACCCTCCCTCAGACCCGGGGTTTGTGTCCAGGTACTTCCTGGTCCCAAAACGGACGGGGGGATGGCGCCCCATTCTCGACCTGCACGACCTAAACAAGTTCCTAAGGTCTCGAACCTTCAGGATGGTTACTCTGGCTCAGATAATACCATCCTTGGAACGCGGCGTGTGGTTCTGCTCTCTGGACCTGCAGGATGCGTTCTTTCACGTCCCTATCCATCCGTCGCATCAGAGGTTCCTTCGCTTTCGAGTGGAGGGATCCCTTTTCGAGTTCCGAGCCATGCCCTTGACTTGTCTCAAGCTCCCAGGGTCTTCACCAAATGCATAGCAGTGGTGACAGCATTCCTGCGGCACCGAGGGGTTCGGGTGTACCCTTACCTGGACGATTGGCTGATAGCCCCCTCCAAGCAGGAGGTGGAGCGGTCCAGGGATCTGGCCCTCCAGGTTTGCTCTCAAGTCAGCCTCCTCATCAACGAGGCCAAGTCGGAACTCGTGCCAAAGCAGGTGATACAGTTCATCGGGGCAGAGCTCGACTCTCTACGAGCCAGAGCACAGCTCCCGGCGAACAGGGCCGAGGTTCTTTCCTCCTTTGCCCGATCATTTCTGGTTGGGCAATTGCACGTGCCGGGACTTCCTCGCCTTCTGGGTCTCATGGCTGCCTGTACCAGCGTGGTCCGTTGGGCCGCTGGAACATGCGCCCCTTCAGTGGGGCCTGGCCAGCCAGTGGTCTCAGCGCTGCGATCCTTTGGACCAGCTGTGGCGGTGACCAGGGGATGTGGGAGCTCTCCAGTGGTGGATCGTTCCAGCGCACCTGCAGGAGGCATCCCATTTGTCCGCCCGAGCCGGCCGGTCTCTCTCTCGACGATGCCTCTCTGATGGGTTGGGTGCCCATCTTGGGGAACACTGAGCGCCACGGCCTCTGGTCCCCAGCAGGGAGTCCCGATGCCATATCAACCTGCTGGAGCTCAGGCGGTCCGCCTAGCTCTCACCGCCTTCGCTCCGTTTCTATGGGGTCAAGTGGTTCGGGTCCAGACGGACAATACCACGACCATGTACTATCTAAACCGCCAGAGGCGGGACGCGCCTCCATGCTTCTATGCAAGGAAGCTCTCCGCATCTGGTCACTCTCGGCAGAAGCCTGGAGGCGGATCTCCTAGCCATTCATGTGGCAGGAGCCTCCAGCACCCTGGCCGATGCCCTAAGCCAGATGGGGCTGTGTCCCACAGTGGTCTCTCCTGCCGGAGGTAGTACAAGATCTGTTCTCCCATTGGGCACCCCTCAGGTGGACCTGTTTGCCTCAGGAGAGCGAAGCTGAGGCTGTTCCATGCCGCCCCCTCAGCAGGGCTCGCTGCAGGGGGATGCCTTCTCGAGGCCGTGGACCCCGGGCCTCTTCTACGCCTTTCCCCCATTTCCCTTGATCCACAAGGTGCTTCTCAAGGCGAGGAGGGACAAGGCGCAGGTGATTCTGGTAGCCCCAGACTGGCCCCACCAATGCTGGTATCCAGATCTCCTCAGCCTCAGCTCCAGGCTCCCGAGGCAGCTTCCAGCTCGCCCGGACCTGCTTTCAGTCAATCGGGGAAGGTGTTCAATCCGGACCTTCAATCCCTGCACCTGACGGCCTGGTTCCTGAGCGGCTAGAGTTCCAGGCCTTGGGTCTGTCTGACGAGGTCCTCAATGTAGTTGAGGCGTCCCGTAAGGAATCGACCAGGAAATGCTACGCCTTCAAATGGAAGAGATTTTCCATTTGGTGTCAGGGCAAGGGCCTGGACCCTTCCTCCTGTTCCTTGGCGAGCATATTGGACTACCTGTGGTCCTTTCTCAGCAAGGGCTTAGGTCGTGACCCTAAGGTGCACCTGGCAGCCATCTCTGCTTACGGCGCGGGCAGGAAGCAGTCGTGGTGACGAGGAAAAAGGTGGTCGGGCGCTTTTTCAAAGGCCTTGATCACATTTCCCCTCCGGTGCGAGAACCTCCACCTCCGTGGGATCTACTGCTGGTACTGGCAAAGCTCATGGGCAAGCCATTCGAACCAATGCACAGGTGTGATCTCTCTCACCTGTCGTGGAAGACCGCCTTCTTGGTGGCTATCACGTCAGCCAGAAGGATGGGAGAGCTCCAGGCGCTTTGCATCGAGTCTCCTTACCTGGTCTTCCACAGGGACAAGGTTGTCCTGTGCCCCACCGAAATTCCTTCCGAAGGTGGTGTCGGAGTTTCACCTTAACCAGGTGTTGACTCTGCCGGTGTTCTACCCCAATCACACCTCGGAGGCCGAATATAGGCTCCATACTCTGGACCCTAGAAGGGCACTCGCCTACTATAAGGAGCGCATGGCTGGAATTCGGGGAGAGGTTCGCCAGCTGTTTGTCACCTACGCTGAAGCCGCACCTGGCAGACCTGCAGCCAAGCGGACGATAAGCAGGTGGGTCACCTCCTGCATAGATCTGCTATAAGTTGGCGGGCATGGAGCCTCCCAGAGGATAAGAGCTCATTCTACCCGCCATACTGCTGCATGCAGTGGCTGCTTCCAGGGACATCCCTATCCAGGAAATCTGCAGGGCTGCTACCTGGAAGTCAGCACACACCTTCATTACCCACTACCACATCGACCTTGAGTCATGCCAGGATGCTGGTTTGGGGCCTCAGTTCTCCAGTCTTTATTTCCCAAGTAAGTATCAGGTGTGTGCCTTGCCTCCCTCCTCCCGGAGAACTGCTAGGAGTCTGCCAATAAGTGTGGATGAACAACATATCCAG
The DNA here is from genome assembly GCA_016271365.2 of Neoceratodus forsteri. Classification (NCBI taxonomy): domain Eukaryota; kingdom Metazoa; phylum Chordata; order Ceratodontiformes; family Ceratodontidae; genus Neoceratodus; species Neoceratodus forsteri. Next base: position 1,733,050,479 of record CM057456.1, read on the forward strand.
TCGTAGAAATACAGGTTACTCACCTGTAACAGGAGTTCTAGGAATGGTATATGTTATTCATCCCTACCCTCCGACCTCCCGACCCCGGCGCACAACCCTGGGCTTCCAGCGGGCCAGATCTGGCGTCATGGGGCGGAGCCGAGAGTTTTACCACCCGGGTGGGTGGGAGGAGCCAGCTTGAAGACCTTCCGGCAAGATTTAAAGTGGCAAGGATACCTGCCAATAAGTGTGGATGAACAACATATACCATTCCTAGAACTCCTGTTACAGGTGAGTAACCTGTATTTCTCTGCCAACCTAATTTGGTTCGACAATAACATGATCTTGTCCTCCCTTTGTTTTTTCCTCCTAGATGCGAGTTTAATAAGTTTGCCCCTAATGAAGCATTTAAGGGAGCACCAAAGCAGATCCTCCCTCTCGATTGAACCTGTATTGGTCTCAACAAATGAAGTGATTTGGGATCCGATATGGGAGACTATGCCCTTGTCTTTTAAAAGCTGGGTGTTTAGTTTCCAGGCGGTATCTCTTTGCACCTGTGGGTTTGAGGAGACTAAAATCCAAGCCACCGAGTGGTCTGACACCACTATGGGCTCAATACCAGACTGGAGTACTCCCGACAGAAGGTTATTGCTAACTAGTATTAGGTCAGTTCTGGACCAGGTCTTGTGTACTTGGGAGTAATAAGAAAAGAGTTGTGTTTTTTTCTTTTAAACATTAACACATATACATTCTGAAACACAACTGTAGAACCTGTATCAACCTAACTAACCTACTGGTGGCTGGTTTTTGATCATACTCTATAGCACTATCACATGGTGACCTTTGACTGGTCAGTGTTATGCAGGGTGTCCCTCATTTTCGCTAACTTATCCCTATGCATTCACACTCTTGCAAAAAGTTACAGAATATTATTACGTCTCAATAAGGTGGCCTTACCTGGGGGAAAGGAACTCATGAACCCCCCCCCCATATACTTTCAAAGAGCTCTCCTTTTTCTTTAAGCTCGTATGTCACACTCTCCAGTGGCAGAGTGTTCAATACTAGCTCTACCTACATGTTTACCGGTGGCTGCACTCCGGCCACACAGGTATTTTGTATACATTTCCTGGCCAGTGTCAATAGAACCAGTGCAATCCTAGGATATGGGTCCCACTCCTCATCCCCCTTTTATTCCGTCCCAAGGAGCATCGCTATTGGTGTGTCTGCAATAAGAATCCCCACTCTCTGCTCTATCAGCTGTGTAATTGCTTTCCAGTAACACTGGACTACAGGACACTCCCAAATTCCATCATTACAGCTGCTACACATGAGTGATACCCTGGGCACAAACTTGTGCACCAATATCGGTGGGAGGTATAATCTGTGGATGAACTTATACTGGGCCTCCTTGTACTCCTACAACACACTGAAACCTTACCATGTGTGAATTTTGGGCCCCAGGTTTAATTCAGTGTCACTGGCTATTGCCAGTATCAGAAGCAAGTTTAAATCTTTCCTTTTAAATTTTAAGAGTTTTCTCCCATTGGAGTTGATTTAAGGTTTGCAGACATGTCTCACCACATTTATTTCTACATTTAATATACGTTAAAGTTCCCTAGATTTTACTACATCATTCCATATCCAGTTCTGTATTGCAAGAGCACGCACATTTTCAATTGATCTTGTCCCTTCTATATTACAGCAGAACACAGCTAATTCTATGCCTAACAGCAGAATAAATAATTTAATTTTAAATCTGTCCCTTAATATACTAATTATAACTTATAATAGGAATTACAATTAAATTACAGACTTTAAAATGACAACCTGATTTGCTTAAGATGTTTTCAGACTGGGATGAATAGGCCAAGAGGAACTGCTGCATGCAATATAGCATTAGTTTAATATTGTACCTCTTACTTGTTTTAAACTCGACCGTCTGAGTCACTTAACTGATTCCCGGAGTGAAAATATTTCTCTTTCCATAGTAACTAAACCCAAACAAAGTCATTTCTTACATAACTGCACTTTCTTTCTCCTTCGCCTATTTTCTTAACCAGGTGTTTACCTTCAGAATCCTTTAGTGTCTTTTATACAAAGCCGCTGGGGACTGGTAATATCTCTGAAACTACTAACTTTGTGACTTTCTGTAGCGCTCCACATTGTCAGTGGGTAGGTATTACAACTAAGTGTTCTGCATCCCTACTGGTAGAAATGGCACAGCCCAAAGGCTGAATCAACCTAAAATATTGGCCACATGAGCATTCTGGACTGCAGCAACTCTCCAGTCTTTGCTGTGCCATCGAAGGGGAAAATCTAACAACCTTCTAGACTGTGGAGCTTCAATTCTGCACAACAGGTTGGTGCTACCTGGTGACAGGGAGTACCCCTAAATTAAAATCATGCCTGTTAAGCTGCGACTTTCAAATTGGCTAACCTTTTCACCCCATTTCCACTGCCTGTGCTTAGACTGGGGAACCATGTCTGCCACATAATTCAGGGGTGTGTTTCTTCAAAAAGGTCTTTGATTTCATTTAAAAAACAAAAACAAAAGAGGGACCTCAGGTAAGTACCTGTTTTCTCTTTTGGGGTGTTTAGTGTAGGTCATTCCTGGTGGTTCCCCTCCATCTTTAAGCATCGATACCCCCCTCCCCAGTTTTTAAGATCTCTTGTTTTTTGTCTGGTAGGTGCTTGTGTGTTCTTGTGAGGGAACATTTCCCCTTTAATCTGGCTCATTTGTTTGTTGAGTGGCATTTCCCCCTTAATTTTCTTCAGCAGCTTTAAAGAAAAAAAAAAGAGAAATGGAGCTGCTGGAGCGAGAGCTATTAATGTTTGGATGGGAGCAGATTCTTTCGGCAGGTTTCTGCAGTTTTTTTCCACCCTTCACATGGTGTGACGGTTTTCTTGGCTCCATTGAGCCGCACCGCTTCCTGCCATTTTCCCGCTCTGCTTATGTCTGTTGGGCACACACCCTTGTTTTTCATCAAGAGGTTCCTTAGCCTCAGCATGCCATTTGCATGCCTGTGTTGGTATGTGTGCGCCCCCTCTGGCATGCTGACGTCACCCACGGCGTTGTCATCACGTACATGCTCATGTGAGAGTGCACTTTCTCAGTGCTAGAAATGGCAGCTGTATTTTTACAAGTTTGTTCTTTATTGGCTGCTCTTGTTTTCTTTTCTTTTTTTTATTGTTTTGTTTTTTTCGCTCCTGGCAGCCAGCTTGGCTGAGGGGCATACTCTCTTTTGACTTTTGCTGTCTTCCCCACAATCAGAGGTGGGGATCTCAGCGGTAGTCCTCCAGATTTACATTTGGGGGTGGGGAGAGAAACTTTCAGCTTTTTAGTCTGGGCACTTGCAGGGTTAATTCACTTTGGCACCATGACTTATCAGAGACCTTGTTACTTTTACAAGACATGAGACCTGCAAGAGGGTAATGCAACCCTGTCCTCTGGGTTCCTGTTGCCCCCAATGTGTTACTCAAGCTAATATGTCTCTTACGGTTCCCCCAGTCGGACCTGTGAGCTGGGGGGGATGTACCAGTTGGCAGTGGCAAAGCAGAATTGTGTAAATATTTCGTATTGCTCTTAGGAGAGTTTTTGGGCCCCGATATTCCACAGGTCATCCCTTCAGATATACTCAACCCAAAACTGGGCCCCTCAGGCTGGGGGGGGCACATATGCATGTCCAGGTGTGCCGCAGCAGGACAGGGCTGCTTTTACAGATCTGCAGGCAGTCCCCAACCCTGACCATACAGAGGGTCTGGATGAGGATATCGAGGATCTTGGGGAAAATCCTGAACCAAAGAACTTCTTGATTATAATGAGGATGAACCTTCTGAGGACGAGGAGGAAGGAGAGTGGAAGGAGCAAAAAAGGAGGATTCCTATCCACTCTTTGATATCAAACCCTTGTCCTGATAACAGAGGCATGTAGAACATTACAGGAGGTGCAATCCATAGAGGCATTTGATGTCAGCCCTATCCTGTCCATGTCCTCCTCCACTCCAAAGTGTTTTCCAGACTTTATTAACTGTGACCAGATTACTGAACAAGAATGGACAGGTGTGGACCAAAGTAAATGTCTGCCAAAACCTAAACTGTGGTGCTTCCATTTTTTGGAAGAAAATACCCACAGGTGGGAATCCCCTCCTCTCACGGATAAGGCTTGTTCATAATTCAGTCAGACACACCACTGTTCCTGTTGAGAGATCCTTGGCCTTAGCGGATTCGCACGACAAGCGAGTGGTTGCTTTGTACAGGAGAGCCTTCATCTCCAATGGCGCAAACCTTCACACCCCCTGTGCCTCTTTTATTGTTGCCAGAGTCTTAAACTTGTTGGTTACAACACTGGGCAGCTTCATTCCCCGAGATTCGGAGGAGGTGAGCATTTTGCAGTTGGTATCCATAGCCTTCACCTTCTTCGGGGATGCCACGGTGGAGAATTTATGCATGTCAGCTCGTTCTGCCTATCACATTGTCTGCTGAGCGACCTGCTATGTGAAGCCTGTGGCTTTGGCATTGGGTAGCAGGTCAGGCTTTGAATACCAAGCCATTTAATTTAGCCTTCGAGGGATACTTGTTTGGTTCTGACCTGGATGATATTTTGAAGGATATCCAGAATAGAAAGAGCCACCTTCCAGTGTCAAAACAACAGCAAAAGGTAGCTTAACATTTAAAGGTCAAGGAGATGGCTGACAGAGGCAGTATCAAGGGGGTTTTCAGCCCTTTCGAAACTTGGGGAACTAGAAGATTAAAGGAGCATATTCTGGTTTCAAGAGCAGTAGTAGCAGAGGAGCTCATAGCCGAAGACATAATGGAGGACCAGGACACAAAGCGAGCACCTGTCAATGAGGGTACGCTGGCCCATCTCTGCCCTCCTTCCCTTGGTGGAGGACTGCACAGTTTTTACACAACATAGGCCCAGATAACATCAGATACTTGGGTTTTGGAAATTCTGGCTTTAGGTTATGCTGTAGAATTTTCAACAAATCCCTCAAAAGGGTGCTTCTACCTTCACCGGTTCCAAAGGACCCCTTGAAGAGACTAGCTGTGTCACAGACCCTGGAACACCTTTCTCACATCAGGCGATTGTTCTGGTGCCTCCTGGCAGCAGGGCCAGGGATTCTACTAGATCTATTTTGTGGTTCCCAAGAAGTTTGGGGGGTCAGACCTATTCTGGATCTGAAACACCTAAACAAGTTTGTTTGCCACATGACCTTCACAATGTAGTTCCTGCATTCAATCATCCGAGCTGTCCAGCTGGGGAATTATATAGCTTCCATAGATCTGAGAGATGCTATCTTCACATCCCCATCCGACAGTCTCATCAGAGGTTCCTCTGGGCCATGGTCCTGGGACAGCACTTTCAGTACAGGTGCTCCCATTTGGGCTGGCAACAGCCTCCAGGTTTTTCTCAAAGGTGCTCATAGTCCTGTTGGTTCAACTCTGTCAGGAGGGACATCATGTCTGTGACTACCTGGACAATCTGCTCAGTTGAATGCTGTCTACGCCATTGGCAAGGAAGTCCGTGACCAGGACTCTGGGGGTGTTGGGAGTCCCACAGCTGAGTGATGAATTGGGAGAAGAGCTCTCTTGTGCCATCACAGATCCCGGAACACCTAGGAGCAGTGTTCAAGACGAACGAGGGAAAGGTCTTCCTCTCACCGGCCAGGAAGGAGACCCTGTTGAGAGAGGTTCAGTGGCTGAGGAGCCAGTTGTCTGCTTCTGGTCACCGCATTCTACGAATTCTGGGTCTCCTGACAGCACCGATAGAGCTAGTTCCATGGGCTCGCCTTCACATGCGGTCCCTTCAGATCGAGTTGCAGTGAGTCTGGGATCCAGCCTCTGAGGAATATCAAGCTAGGATCCCTATCTCACCAGAACTACAGCAGTCCCTGAGTTGGTGGGTGGGTTTGGAGAATCTGAGCAAAGGGTCTCCCTTGGGATCCCCCTCCCGTACCACATCCCCATTCAAGGGACTTGAGCAGTGCTTATACATAAATGTTCTGGAGATGAGGGCTGTGCACTTCACTCTCCTTCACTTTCAAAGTCAGGTACGGTCAAAAACTGTGAAAATAAGGTCAGACAATGCTGTCACGGTGGCATATCTAAACAAGAGGACACAAAGAGCAAACAGATGCTGAAAAGAAGCCACCAATATCCTGCTGTGGGCAGAGGAGAATCTTCTCTGTCTCTCTCTGTCAGTGGTTCACCTAGCGGGGAAGTTGAACATTCAGGCTAATTGGCTAAGCTGCAGAAATGTCCATCCAGGGGAGTGGATGTTGAACCCAGATGTATTTGACCTCCTTTGTCAAAGGTTCAATCATCCTCAGATTGACCTGTCTGCCTCCAGCCACAGTGCTCAAGTCCAGTGGGCCGCTACCAGTGTGCACGGGCAGAGACAGTGGACACCCTGTCACAAGGGTGGAATTTCGTCAGAGTATATACCTTCCCTCCTCTGCCACTCAAGACAAAGCTTTCTTTTAATAGCTCCAGAGTGGCCCAGAAGACTATGGTTCTCGGACTTAGTGAACCTAGCTCAATGCACATTGTTTTGTCTTCCAGTGCAGGGGGGACCTTCCTTCATAGGGCCCCATTCTGCATCCAGATCTGGGAGCGATGCAGCTCGCAGCCTGGCTTCTGAAAGGAGGAGAGTCCTAAAACAGGGTTTCTCTAAGAAGGTGGTGGGCACCCTTATGGCTGCCAGGAAGATGTCCACGTCAGCAGCTTATGTGCACATAAAGATCGTTTTCCGTCTTGGGCCAAGAAAGAAAAGTATTCGGCCTTCTAAAGCCACGGTCCTGACTATTTTTGATTTCCTGCACAAAGGAGTGGAAAATGTTTTGGCTATTAGCACCCGAGAGGTCAGGTGTCAGCCCTTGGAGCCTTCTTGTGACTTTCCGGAAGGTTATTTGTTTTCTGTGGGCTGTCAGTAGGAGTCAACCTCTGTTCCGATCACCTGTTCCCCCATTGGATCTGAACCTGGTTCTGAATGCTCTTTGTAAGGAGTCTTTAAATCTGCTTCATCAGTACCAGTGATTGTGCTGTCTTACAAGATGCGTTTCTTAGTTGCTGTGTGCTCAGCCAGGAGGATTGACGAGCTGCAGACTTTGTCCCACAAAGAACCATACCTTGTCATGCATAAGAACAAGGTTGCGCTCAGCACAGTCCCGTCTTTCATTCCAAATGTTCCCCACGGCCATCCATGTGAACCATGAAATCTGTCTTCCTTCTATCTGTCCCTAACCTACTCCGCTAAAGGAGGAGTTGCACAAGTTACATTTGCGATGGGCTGTTAGAGCATACCATAGACAGGACTGCTGACTTCCGGAAATTGGATAGGTTGTTTATTCTTTCCAGAGCAGCCAAGCAGGGACAAAAAGCCTCCAAGACCACTCTAGCTAGGTGGGTCAGGGCCTGCATTACCAAGGCTTGTGTCGCAGAAAAGAAGAGGCCTCCTGCTCTCATCAAGGCTCACTCCACCAGGTCTGTGGCCTCCTCCTGGGTGGAGAGAGGTGAGGCGTCTGTTTTAGAGTTGTGTAAGGCAGCTACGTGGTCCTCCGTCCACACATTCACCAAGCACTATAGATTGAATGTTCAAAGCTCTGCTGTTGCGGTCTTTGGTCGCAGAGTTTTGCAGGTGCCAGTTAAGAAATAAATTCCTTTCCTGTTCGTGGTTGACGTATGGGACAGTATTCTCCTTCACCTGTTTTTTTTCTGGATGCTGCTTCTTAGAACCCAGTTGGAATGACTACCCGTTGACAATGTGGAGTGCTACAGAATGAAGAAATGTCTTCATACTTGCCCTAATTTCCTTTTCTCTTATCTCCTACATTGTCACTGGGGCTCACCTGGTAGCCTTGCTCCTGCTATTGTCCAGTATGCCAGCACAGGGATATCCATTCTGTTATAAACTCTGATTGCAAGCCTGTCTGGGCATCTCTCTATAGATTACCTGATGTGCTTGTGTTTATATAGATATGCAAAAAAACATAGAAACATAGAAACATAGAAGTTGACGGCAGATAAGGACCGCAAGGCCCATCCAGTCTGCCCATTTCTTTTTCTACCTTATAAATGTGCCATCGGCCTTTGCTCTGTCAGTGACCTATCTATTCATAGTCATTTGTATTGCTCCCTTATGCCTATCCCATGCCTGTTTGAAGCCCTGCACTGTATTCATAGCCACCACTTCTTGTGGTAAGCCATTCCATGCATCTACCACCTTTCTGTGAAAAAGAATTTCCTCACATTCCCCTTAATCGCTTCCTCTAATCTCATGCTGTGTCCTCTTGTCCTGCTATTTTCTTATATTTAAACATGTTAGACTCTTTCACCTTGTTTATGCCCTTAAGGTGTTTAAATGTCTCGATCATATCACCTCTCTCCTCCTTTGCTCAAGGGTATACATATTGAGCTCCGTTAATCTGTCCTCATATGTCTTCTGATGCAGTCCCTGCACCATTTTGGTTGCCCTTCTCTGGACTGCCTCAATTTGGTTAATGTCCTTGTGAAGGTGTGGCCTCCAATACTGCACGCGGTACTCCAGATGGGGCTAACCAATGTCTTGTACAGAGGGTTATTACACTCCTCTTACGACTTGTGATACTCCCTACTAATACACCCTAACACCCCCTAGCCTTACCTACTGCTTTAGAGGTCTGCTTGATGATTTTAGGTCATCAGTGATGATGATGCCCAAGTCTCTTTCTTCCTTTGTGACTGCTAGCAACTCCCTCCCAGCCTATAAGTGGCTTCCAGGGTTTCTCTTCCCTATGTGCATGATTTTGCACTTCTTGCATTAAATCCCAGTTGCCACTCTTCTGACCATTCTGCTAGTTTATCCAGATCTCTTCTCATTCTGCCCACACCATCTGGATCATCTACTCTGTTGCAGATCTTGGTGTCATCTGCAAAGAGACAAGCCTTACCCTCTAGTCCATCTGCGAGGTCACTAATGAAGATGTTGAATAAGGACTGGCCCCAGGACTGATCCCTGAAAAATTCTGTATTAGTTCCATATTAGAATGTAGGTCGCTAGCACACAGATTTAACTGGTTCAAATTTGATGTTAACCAAGGGTGCCTCCTTTGTTGCAGGCGAATGCTTACACTGCATGCAGTCCTTTTACTTTTAATAAGTCTGTTTCAATTCATTCAGTTCTGCAGGACCTTCCGGGATATAGACATTTGTGAGATGAGCCTTGATCACTCACTTTTCGTCCTCTGACGAGGTAGGCCACCGTTTACTGCATTTTATTCTGGCTTAAGTCCTATCTGTGTAGACAGCTGACTTGTGTGTTTTTCGTGTCAAGTCTACCGGTATGATATTTATTTCCATATTTAGAGGCACTGCATGGACGATAGTGACTGGAGAGTTGATGCTGTCCGGAATGTTTATGTGCCCAACATTCTAGGCTGATTCAGCCATTGGGCTGTGCCATTTCCCCTAGTAGGAGTGCACAATACCCAGATGTCATCACTACCCATTGACAATGTAACAGCTAACAGAAAAGGAAACTACGATAAATATGAAGAAATTTCATCATTCCCCTCAGTAGTTTTCCTCAGTGCTTTCAGATTCATTCTAATTTCTGACACTGTTTGCCGGTATTATTTGCCCTGATATGCAGTATAATGCTTGATTCATCCCTGCTTGTCTTCATAGCTGACCCATCATATTGTTCAGGTCCTTTATTTTAGGGCCTGAGAATAAACTTACTGATCTTCTTTGAGGATATCTCTTGCATCAGGCCACATCTACGGAACTATAGACACCGGGCACGTGGACCACACGGAAACTTTTTTGCTGCTGTAGCAGTCTTCTATGGGCCACCCAAGATGACATCTTATGTCAGTGTCCTTACCATATAAACATGGCCAGCCCCGTGTCCTCCTCAGTGCTTTTCCCGCCGTCGACCATTGAACATTGGACTCCACAGAGACACCGCCGCCTCAGTCTACCGCCAGATCTTTGAGTTTTCAAAATGTATTCTTTTTTTCTCACCTTAGTTTATCACTTTATTTTTTAAAGTGATGCTCGTCATCATGTATGATGAATGACTCTGTGAGACTCTTCAGATATTGCAAGTGCAATGAGAAGTTCTACAACCACGACCGCAATGTCTTGGCAGGGCCCATGACATTAAGGCCTGTGAGATCTGCTGCAGCTTCAACTAGATTACCCGGTGGCACCATCGGAAAGCCCTGCAGTCCTTCCTCCTTGCACAGAAGGTAGCCAGAATGGAAAGGGAGTTCCAGATGAGAAGCTCCTCTGCTTTGCCGGCACCATCTATGTGCTCCCATTCTTCCAAAGCCCGGGACAAGTCTTCTGGGAAACAGAAGCACCAGGAGTGGGAGAGGAGCAAGGAAAACTCCCTTTCCGGCACACTTTCATTTGCCATTATGGGCGCCTGCCGCTGTAGCGTCATCATCCGCTTCGGCATCAACACCTCCTGCCGGCCACACCCTCACTGTCACAGGGTCAGCTCTGGCAGTGAGTTATGCTGGACTGTCCATGGCTTGTGACTGCTTTTTGACTCTTGCCTCCCCACCCATATTTTCACTTACTAGGTCCTCGTGACAGGCTGAGCAGCAGTATCAGCCCTGTCCCGTTGCACCACAGGTGTCCTGCGTCTCTGGCTCTCTCTCCTAGACCGGGCAGGCTACAGGTGCTTTTTTCCTCCAATTTTCTCCCTGAGGCATGAAGCATGTGCAGTGTAGCGAAGGCACACTCCTCCTCTGAAGAAGTGCTCCAAACACGTTGTATGCCCATATTTCCCCTAGTTATGGAACTCATCCGCGCTACCACCTGGCTTCCGCTGGCAGTCGAATGGTGAGTTCGGAGACCCCCGAGGGAAGAGTGCTGTCCTATGAATGCTCAATCGTCCCTTTCCGGCGAAGCCCCTGAGTGATCAGAGTCCATTCCCAAACCTGGATTGCCGATGTGGGAGCAGGGAGGCAGGGATGCCTCAGCCCGCAAAGCCACTGGACTGGCTGACATCGGGCTTTTTGATGCCCCTACCAATGCTGCAACCCCTGCCACTTAGACTCCTGCTTTCTCAGGGGCTGCTGGCAGCAGACTCAGCCGGACTTACTTTGGTCAGCGACGGCCAGTCGACTTTGGGGTTCATGCCTCCTGATCAATGCCCTAGGCTGTTCCATTGATGACGGATACCCAGCAGCCTCCTTCAGCGCTGACCACTGTTGATGTCCTGACCATGTTCTCCTCCTTTATGGAAATCATTCAGCGCCTTGCTACTCCTCTGGGCTCAGTGATGCTGTGGCCTTCCAGACCAGCCCCTGCATCAACAACTTACACGTCAATGAGCCCTGCTCCTTTTATGGCATTGACATCCTTTTTGTCTTCTCTGTACTGCTCAGAGCCTGTCGATGAGGCTTAGGAGTACAGTCCTGGCCTCATCTCACAAGATGAGGAGAAGGATGGGGAAGCCCATCTAGTTCTACTCCATTGTCTCTTCAGGAGGTGAGGACTCCACCTGATATACCCCAAGGTCCCCCCTCCTGATTATCCCTCCTTCATCTCAGTAATGAAACCGCTCCAAACCGCTATGGGGTTTGATGCTGAGTAGCAAGTCTTCACCAGGAAGAACCTGGTTGAATTTGTGGAACTACCAGATTCTCCTCCTCTGATAATTCCTCTTCTACTGGCCGCATTGGAGGATGCCAATATGGCTGCATGGTACAGGCCAAGTATATGATCACTGCCATGCCTAGAAAACAGACAAACTGTACCAGGCCTCCTCAAGGAAGCCTTTCTTCACAGGGCAACCACAAGCTGATTCAATGGTGATAAATGCAGGTCATGGTAGGTCCAAGTGACCTCAACACCTCATTTCTTGTCCTCCTGACAAGGAGTTGAGAAAATTGGATCTTGTGGGCAAAAAGGACCTTCACCTCTGCCACACTGGGCCTCAGAATAGCCAGTTAGCAGGCCCATATGGTAAAATTCCAGAACTCCCTCTGGAAAATGGACAACCCAGCAGCCCAGGCACTTCTGGAATGTCCCTGGAAGCAGAAGATGTCCAAGGCCCTCCAGATTGGGGCTGATGTAGGTAAGCACCTTTTGAGGTCTACCTGTGATATTTTGAATACCTCAACCAGGGCAGCCGTGGCTGGCATCTGCCTAAGAAGGCATTCTTGGCTTTGGGTGTCTGTATTCACTAGTGGTGTCCAGCAATCCATTTTAAATGCCTTCTTCAGAGGTTACAAACTCTTCGGAGACGATGTGCAGGACATTTTATCTGACCTGTAGGCCTAGGGGAAGAACTCTGTGGTTTGTCCACTCCCTTTACCACACCCAACCAAAAAGTGACCAGAGAGTGCCCTTTTGTCATGCCACCCATAGACCTAAGGCAGGAGCCTGACAACAGGGCCAGCACAGAGCGGGTGCTGCTTTGCTGGCCCCTACCTCTACCACAGGAAATGCCCCTAGAGGTGGAGGTGTGTCCCCGGCCACCAGGCCTACTTCCGCATGACTCCTTACTAAACCCCTACCCTCCAGTACTCCAGGAGGGAGCGGTAGGGGGTCACTTCTCCCTCCACCTGAACAGGTGGAGGGAGGTCACCACAGATGCTTGGATCCTGCAGCTCATAAGGCAAGGTCACACTCCAGAACTTCTGGAATGGCCTCCAGTCCTGCCTCTAGTTCATTCAAGCTATCCTCCAGACCACAAACCAGTGTTACTGGAAGAAGTTTGCACACTGCTGCAGAAGAGGACTATAGAGCAAGTTCCCAGGGATCAGAGGAAGAGAAGGTTGTATTCCCACTTCTTTCTAGTCCCCAAGGCCACAGGGAGTTTGAGCCCCATCCTGGATCTGAGAAATCTGAACTTCTGTATCCAGTACAAGAAGTTCAGGATGGTAACCCTGCAAGGCCTGCTGCCTCTACTACATCAGGGTGACTGGACATGCTCCCTAGACATGCAGGACACATACCTGCTCATAAAGGTTTGCACTCCCCACAGGAAGTTCCTCAGGTTTCTGTTTCAGTGGGAGCACTACCAGTTCAGGGTATTGCCTTTTGGCTTGTCATCTGCACTATGGGTCTTTATCAAATGCTTATTGGTGATGGTAGCAGCCCTCAGGAGGGAGGGAGGGAGGGACTGTATGTCTTCCTCTATGTGGACGAGCGGTTGCTCAAAGGTCAGTCCAAGGAGCAACTGGCTTATATCCTAGCACGTATCAGACAACTGTTCACCGCTCTAAGGATCACGGTCAGTCTGCCCAAGTCAGTCTTGACTTCTTTCCAGCGCTTTCACTACATCGGCGCTGTACTGATATATGCCCAAGGAGCAGCCTTTCTGCCCCAGGACAGGGCGGAATGTCTCAGTATGCAGGCCCAGCTACTTAACAGCAACAAGTACGTCACAGCCAGGGCATTCCTGCATGTACTGGGCCTGATGGCAGGGTTCTGTGTGATAACAGGGAAAGCCTAAAGGCAGTCACAGTTATCAAGAAGTCTAGAGTGCCGGAAATATTTTTGGCGCCGGCACAGCGGTTGGATTTCTGCTTGTGATGCCAGCGGCCCAGTTTAGGGAGCAGACCCGGGGAGTTGGAGGGCCGGCCGGGGGTGAAGGATTGAGTGCTCTCAAGGCTACTCTCCTTCTCCAGGGGAGGGTTGGGGAGACTGCCCGGTGCATGAGGAGTCCTGGTGGAGGCCAGAAGGAATCGCAAGCGCCGACATCGAGAAGTTACTATGGGTGGGGCGGACGCAGGTTATCATTGCACATCCCTGCCCCTAGGGTTCCAACAAGGAAAAAACCTTGTGGCCACCATGCATGACACCAGCCCTTTGCCCTAATTAGCCTCCAGGCCGGCTCCTGATTCTAGTCCCATGTTTGCGGCACTGAGCTCAGGTTCCACAACCCCGCCCAAGAGGGAAAGCCAGGGGTGTCGGGAGTCGCGGCCAGTATGGAGGTGGGGGTCCATGACCGGGCTGAGAACTCTGGCCGCGGGCAGCATAAAGAAGGAATTAAAAAAATAAATAAATAAATTTCGGCACTCTGACACCCCGGCACACAGGAAAACAGTGCCGGGACTTCATTTTTAATGTTTTCTGTGTGGGGGGGGGCTTTGCCCCCTGTACCCCCCTATTAAAGGATTCTCCGGGGAGGGGGGGTGTCGGGGTGAAAACATTAAAAAATAAAAGGTTCTGGACGGTTGTGCACCCGGTACCACACTTGCTGCAGCCGTGTACAAACCCATGACGCAGCTTGGCAGCCCACCGCAGCGCCACCCCCTACATCTCCTCCGTCCCCTCCCAGCCCACGCTTGGTGTGCTCCCCCCTCCCATGCGTACATATAGTGACATCCTGACGCTATTTTCGCCGACCTCCTCATCTGGCTGTCCCTACCCTCCCATCGCCATGAGGGATTTGCTGGGGAGCAGGGCGCAGTTACCGACGGCCCCCTTCCCCATGCGCCCTCCTCACAGGATACCTGATGGCAGCAGCCATTGTCACGGTCTCCCCGGCCAGGCTGCACATGCAGATCCCCAGTGGACATTAAGAATCCAGTGGGACCAGCGCACCAGTGATCTTGAACAGAGGGTTCTAGTCTCTTCGCCAATAAAGAAAGTGCTTCAGTGGTGAATGGAACCCAGCAATTTGCTCAGAGAGGTTCCCTTCCTGATTCCTTCCCCTCTTCAGATCCTCACCATGGATGTTTCGGGGATGGGCCGGGGAGCGCATCTGGGACCTCACCAGACCCAAGGTACATGGACCGCAGTGGAGAGTTCCCTTCACCTAAGTGTCCTAGAGATGAGGGCTGTTCTGTATGGCCTGCAGGTCTTCAAAAAGTACCTGTCCCCGGGGCCTCTGCTGGTGCATACAGACAGTATCAGTGTAGTGCACTACATAAACAAAGGGGATCTCTCTCATACCCCTTGTGCAGGGTAGTGATGAGGGTTTGGTACTGGGCTTTAGACCATGGTCTACAACTGTCGGCAGTCCATGTTCCAAGTGCCCAGTGTGACAGGGTTGAATAAGGCCCTGCCCCATTTGTTATGCAGCAAGAGTTTAAATGCAAGGATCTTCCTGGACATAAAGTCTCCACCACTCATTCACACTAATGGGACTACGCTGGAGACACTAGGACTGAGTGGGAGCCAAATATCTTCAGGAGGGCCAGCACCGAGGTAGGGCCGCTAGAAGCAGCACCGCAAGACCAGCTTGTGCCTTATGCAGGTTGCCTTGGCGTCGACCCTCCGACCGTCTCGGTTCCTATTTTCCCTCCGTCAAGTACACTTCAGTGACGACGATGCTCGTCCACTGGGAGTCAAATCGTCATCTATATGACAGCAGCTTTAGTCGTTTAGTTTTGATTTGTAGTATTAGTATACAGTATTTGTTTATTATTTTAGTAAAAAAAAAATGTTTTATTCGAAAGAATTCAGAAGTCCTCTTCAGCTGGCGGTCGACTGGATCGACCATGAATGGGGCCATTGATAGTAGGGAGACTCTGCACGAAAGCTTTGTTTTCAGCCAGGCTGGATCCAGTCTGCCGCCCTCTATGGAGGGGAGTCTGACTACGGGCAATCCGGTGCTTGGTGGAAAAGGGCGGTCCTCCTGAAAGCACAAAGAAATGGGCCTGTTCTCGATCCTAGTCGAGAACCCGGCACCGCTCGGCCTTGAGTTCTTCTTGGTCCCACCAGTCGAAGAAGAAACAGTACAACTCGAGGTCACCCTCTGGTGTGTCTGCATGACGGGCATCAGGAACGGGGGGACAGAAGTCTGACTCCGTTGGGGTCACCTACTGCCTCTGTTCCTAGTGACCAACAAACTCGACTCTGTAGTCCCTCCCTGCCCCCGGGGGGTCTTCCGGTGAGCAGTTTCATCATTAGGCCTCTCTTATGGAGCAGTGGGTTCGGCAGCTGTCCCAGCTTTCCAAGCCTGTGGATTTGGTCACGGGGCCTTCAGGCCTAGGGAACTTGAACCCGCGGGCAGAACAGTTGGATCTGCCCAGTCACACAGCACCTTCTTCGGTGCCATCGACACCGTGCCCTTGTGCCTTTCTCCGTTACATGGCTGTGGCACAGGGGCCAGTACTGGTACCATTTTCTCCTACTCACATTTTCAGATCTTCATCCTTGGGTGCTCCGAGAGTTGAGTTGGGGTCTCCATCTGGTGCGGTGCTGCCTTCGACTCTGGTCTTGGTGGCACTGCTCTCAGTGCCACCGCAGAATCCTGGATTCTTGACTCCGATTCGAGTAGCACTTCCTCCTACTCTCTCTTCTCCCTTTCCTTTTTATACTGTCCCTCCTGGGCTAGTAGGAGATGGCATTGAACCTGATCCTGATCTGCAATTAGGAGACTACTTTGATGAGGATTCATCTCTCGAGTGGGAAATAAGTCCTCTACTTCAGCGGAGCGTCTAGTCAAGGACCTGTCTTTTAAGTCTCTACTGAAGAACACGAATTCCACGCTGTCTGTCCAGACTTTGGAGGTGGATCCAGGGAAGTTGTTGCGCCTTTAGTATCTGCATGTCCCAGAGATCCTTGTGGAATTGACTCCTCCAGTACAACCCTCTTCGAGACTCCTTCACAAATGGTGTGGTATAGTCCGGTGCTTATTCCTTCCGTGGCTAAGTGCAAAGACAGGAATTATACTCCCCCTAAGGATCGACCAATCTTGGCCTCTCAGGCCTTCGCTGACGCCTTAGTGGTCCTGGCTGAAAATGACATGGCCGTCCTCCCTCAGGAGTCTGCGGCTCATCCAGTGAACAAAGAATCTTGTAAGAGTGACACATTGGGGAAGTGAGTCTTCACAGCTGCTACCCTAGGTATGCGTATTGCTAGCTACCAGGGCTACGTCACTCAATACGAGTATACCCTGTGGCATTCACTAGAAGCTTCTGTGGAGGGTCTCCCGGAGTTGGATGTTTCCTCAGAGCTCCTCCAAACTATCACTAGAGGTATTGAGTCCAGTAACAGCAACCTAAGGCTGCTATGGACGCCTTTGACACTGCTTCTAGAGCAGCAGCCGCTGGGATAGGTACCCATCTCTGCTCGGGGTTCACAAATGATGCCCAGCAACAAGGCATGAACTTACCATTTAATGGCACTTATCTTTTTGGCCCACAAGTGGAACAGGCACTTGAGGCCACTCAGAAAACTAGAACAGCTATCAAGACTGCTAGACCGGCTCCTACTGCCCTCAACGGGGCAGGAACCGCCGACAGTTTCATAACTGTCAGTCCTTTTGTGGCAAAGGCAGAGGGGGCTTCAACAAAAATCAGGCCCCTCAGCCAAAAAAGAAAACACAGCAGAAGGCACAGGGCCCGAAAGCGCTTAATTTCACCCTCTGAAAATCCGGCCCAAGTCCCTCTTCAGCTGCCTGAGTGGGACTCTTCCTCGGCAGTAGGGGGGCATCTGACTCGGTTTTACAATCAGTGGAAGTCAGTCACTTCAGACAAATGGATTCTCAGGATAATTTGCGAGGGTTATTCACTGAATTTTTCAGCTAGCCCTCCGGATCATCCACTCAAATGACAGCCCTCACTGTCAGTAACTCAGTCAGACCTCCTTGCTTCCGAAATTCAAGGTCTTCTGAACAACAGGGCAGTAGACAGTTCCACAGGAGCAGCGGAACACAGGTTTCTACTCCCACTACTTCCTGGTTCCAAAGAAAACAGGCGGCATGCGCCCAATTCTAGATCTAAGGAAGTTGAACAGGTATCTTTTCAAGGAAAAATTCAAAATGATATCACTCTGTACACTTTTACTGCTGATTCATCAAAACGATTGGCTGGCCTCCCTGGACATGCAGGACACCTATCAACACATTCCAGTACACCCAAGCCAACACAGGTATCTTCGATATGTGGCCCTGGGTCAGCACTACCAATTCAGAGTACTGCCCTTTGGGCATTCCTCGGTGCCACGAGTCTTTACGAAGTGCTTCGCAGTCCTCACAGTGCACCTAAGTAAACTTAGAATTCAAGTCTTCCCATATCTGGATGACTGGCTCCTAGCAAGCACCTCCAGACAAGTTACACAGGAAGCGGTTTCCATAGCTTCCAGGTACCTCACATCCATGGGAGTCCTGTTGAATCTGGAAAAATCGTAGCTACAGCCCTCCCAGCAACTCCTCTTTATAGGAGCCCTCCTGGATACCTCCAATGCCAGGGCCTTCCTTCTGGAGGACAGGAGGAACGATACCCTCCAAATGGCTCGCTTCATCAAAGAGAGCAACTCAGTCCAAGCTCTATCGATACAGTGGATGCTGGGTCTCATGGCATCTTCAGTATTCATGGTCCTCTTGGCTCGTCTTCACTTGAGGACCACTCAGTGGATGCTCAGTACTCAGTGGTCTCCGGCCACACTCCCCCAGTCCTTTCACATCTGGGTAATGGAACCAGTCAAGAGGTCAGTTACCTGGTGGACTCTAGGACAACCTTCTGAAAGGCTTTCCCTTTGCTCCACTGGAGACTCAGATCACCATCACCACAGATGCTTCTTTACTCGGATGGGGAGATCACTGTCAAGATCTCCACACCCAAGGTCTATGGAGTCAGGACGACTCTCAACTCCACATAAATGTCCTGGAAATGAGAGCTGTCCTGTACACTGTCCAAACCCTGAAGGACATTCTCTGTGGCAAAATAATTCTCCTTCAGACGGACAACAAAGCGGTGATGGACTACATCAACAAATGGGGCGGAGCGCACTCATCCCCTATGCAGAGAAGCATTGAGAGTGTGGGAATGGTGCCTAGAGCACGAAACACTGATCTAGGCAGTTTACCTACCAGGAGTTCAGAACGATCTAACAGATTGCCTTAGCAGAATGGAGGAGGATCCTCACGAATTGTCTGTCGATGTAAACGTCATGCAGTCGCTCTTCAAAGAGTTGGGCACACCGGGCCTGAACCTTTTTGCATCCCCGCTCAATGCAAAACTGCCTCTATTCTGCTCCAGAAATCCAGAATCTGGTGGTTTCTGTTGGGATGCATTCAGACTGCAGTGGACAAGATGCTTTCTGTATGCATTTCCCCCTCTTCCCTTAATTCAGAGGGTGCTGCTCAAGCTGGAGGCACAAGGGAGCAGAATGATCCTTATCACCCCATTTTGGCCTTGTCAGATTTGGTTTCCATTGCTCAACAGATTACTGGAAATTCCACCGAGACAACTACCACTTTGTACGGACCTTCTGACCCAGGGCCCAGTGGTCCACCCAAACCTGAGATCCCGTCATCTCCACGCATGGCTCCTGAGGAGATAGAGGTGGGTAGATTTGATGTCTCGTGTAGAGTCTCAGACATTCTCCTAGCAGCGTGTAAGCCAGCTACTAGGAAAACATACATGGCAAAGTGAAAACAATTCTCCATTTGGTGTGCAAGGTCCTCTCTGGATCCCTTTTCTTGTCCACCAAGCAAAGTCTTGGAGTATCTTCTAGACCTGTCTAATACAGGACTAAAGTACACAACTGTGAAGGTCGATCTCTGTGCAATCTCAGCTTATCAGGAGACTATACCCACTTTGTCTATAGCTCAGTTACCCTTGATTAAGAGATTCCTTAAAGATATACTCCACACCAGGCCACCAGTCAGGAGACTGGTAGGTGCCTGGGATATTAACCTTGTGCTAGACGTGCTCACCCTTGAACATTTCGAGTGTCTAGTAACATGTGAGCTGAAGTTCCTGACCTGGAAGAGCACCTTCCTCGTAGCATTATCTCCACTCGCAGCATGTCAGAAATACATGCCTTGGTCACAGACCCTTCTTACACAGTATTTCACAAAGATAAGGTGGCTCTCAGAACCCATCCTAAATATCTCCCCAAAGTGGTCTCGGAATTCCATGTGAACCAGCCTTTGGTGTTTCAGACTTACTTTGCAAACTTCCAGAACGAAGGAGAATGTACCCTGCTTTCTCTGGATGTTAAGAGGGCCTTGCGGTTCTACTTAGAACTAAGCTCCTCAAATCAAAGCAACTCTTTGTGTCATTGAGCATGGCCCAGTTGGGTCAGCCTGTTGCCATTATATATATTTCGACGTGGCTAGTGGCATGTCTTCGCCTCTGCTATTCCATGGTGCAGGTTAAGTTGGAAGGCAGGGTATACGCCCATTCTACCAGAGTGGCTGCGGCATCTTTGGCGAAATACGAAATGTGCCCATTGCAGACATCTGCAGTGCAGCTACTTGGAGCTTCTTGCACATGTTTGTGAAGCACTGTGCTTTGGATGTCAATGCCAGACAACATCAATCCTTTGGCTGGACAGTCCTTAAGGGACTCTTGTCTTAAGTGAGCTCCTCTCTCCTGCCGCCCCTCTCAGAGGATTATTTAGCTCAGTACTCTCCCATTACTGTGAATGAGTGGTGGAGACTTTATGTCCAGGAAGATATGGAAATTACTTGCCTACCGTAATTCTTGATCTTCTTGGACGAAGTCTCCACCAGTCATTCACACACCCACCTGCTATCTCCCGAGCTCACTTGTCTGTTGGTTGATCTTCACTCCCTCGATGGCTGGGCTGTGAAGACTCT
Organism: Neoceratodus forsteri; assembly: GCA_016271365.2. Taxonomy (NCBI): domain Eukaryota; kingdom Metazoa; phylum Chordata; order Ceratodontiformes; family Ceratodontidae; genus Neoceratodus; species Neoceratodus forsteri. The sequence continues at coordinate 1,733,070,958 of CM057456.1, forward strand.
GTTGAGTTGACCCTTCTTATACGGGTCATTCGGTCTGTCTTATGTCCGGCATAGCTTAGTTTCTCTAGGTTAGTTTACTGCGCACCTCCTCGGTAAAAAAAGGCATTGAGGCAGTTGGAGAGTCAGTGCCGAGGTAGCCTATACAGCGTGAGCTGGTCTTGCGGCACCGCTTCTTCACAGCCCTACCTTGGTGCCAGCCCTCCTGAATACTTTTGGCTCCCGCTTGGTCCATGCACCTGCGATGTAGTCTCATTAGTGTGAATGAGTGGTGGAGACTTCGTCCAAGAATATCAAGAATTACGGTAGATACGTAAATTCCATATCTGTTCTATCCTCTCGTTTTCTGTGTCGTCGCGCAACCAAATTTTCTTGTGGAACCTAGGAACTGATCACTCGGACAGTTTCACAATTCTCCATCTCTCACTGTCTCTCTGCCTTCACTTGCTGTTCTGTCTTTTCTTCCCCCTTACATATCTGCAGTTATAAAATATATATGAATCTTTTTGTGATACTGGGATCCCTTTGTTTAAAACTGTATATAGTTATAATGTTGAAATGATTGCAAAGCTATTTGGAACTCAAGGGGTTAACCTGAGATGCAGTTTTTAAGCCTTTTGCAGAGCTGTAAACGAGGTTTGTTCGGGGTCACCTTGTACTCTTTTGCTACACCTGCATGAAATGAAACTTAAAAGGACGTTCTGTAAACTTAGAATAACATTCTGTGAAAAGTAGGCTCTCTTAACGAGTTCCCAGACAAAGACTTTTAAAAAGAGCAGCAATGCTTTTGCTAGAGAGACAAGGAGAATGAGAACCTGAAACTTACAATTAAGAGTTACCCTCAGAAGAAGACCTTAGTTTTCTGTGTTTGTGCGTAGTTATGCTGAATAATTTTAATTTTTAATTTTGCTTTTATTGAGAAAAACAAAGCACTATTTGCAAATTTTGAAACTGCTCCTGGTTTTCTTATGCTTCCTGACCTGTGCATCGACGACACACAAAAACATCTTGGCAGACAGACTAAGCAGGTCGCAGTCCAGATTGCACGAGTAGGAGCTGCTGACCTCAGTAGTGGAAAATCTGTTCAACAGGTGGGGTCCTCCAGAGTTGGACCTTTTTGCGTCCCCACTCAATGGAAAGCTGCTGCTGTTCTGCTTTCTCCACAGACTGGAGTTTTCTGGCGAGACGCGTTGTCCATCTCCTGGAAAGGGAGGTTCCTCTATGCCTTTCCTTCTTTCCCTCTAATTCAGAGGCTGCTGATCTAGCTTCATATGGAAGGAGTGACTCTGACACTTGTTGCTTCCTTCTGGTCTCTTCAGATATTGTACCCCCTTACTGCTCAGTTCGTGGTGGAACCTCTGGTACCCCTGCCCCTGTGCAAAGGCGTGCTATCACAGGAGCAGGGCACCCTGGCCCATCCAGACCTCAAGTCCCTCCATCTTCGTGTCTTGCTCTGTAAGACATAACCATGGCTAGATTTAGGGTATCCCAAAAGGTGGTTGCTAGGAAGCCCCCCACCAGGGCCACTTACTCCATGAAGTGGAAGCGCTTTGCTCTGTATGCTGCTTCCCATCGCTTGGAGCCTTCACATGTCTAGTGAATCAGATTCTGGAGTACGTGCTGTCCCTCTCAGACACTGGACTGCAATACTCTTCCATTAATGTGCACCTGGCTGTTATTTCAGCATTCCATGTGCCCACTGATGGCTGTATGGTTGCACAAGTGGAGGTGTCCCATACGTTTTTGAGATACATTCTTCTTTTTGAAACCTCCCAGCCTCAGTCCATTCCCACTGTGGGACTGAAGTTTTGTGCTAGAGGAACTTACTTTGGTTCCTTTCAAGCCAACCACAAGTTGTGATCTACACTTTCTGTCGTGGAAAGTGTTATTTGTAGTTGCTATTAGTTGTGCTCGAAATATTTACGAGCTTCAGGCTCTGATGTCTGAGCCTCCTTATTTGGTTTTCTATAAAGACAAGGGTGTGTTTGCATACCTTGCCTGAGATCTTGCCAAAGGTGGTGTCTGAGTTTACCCTGCATCAGACCATCCACCTTCCTGTTTATTTTCCTGATCATTCCAGTCCAGGGGAAGCATTGCTCATACCTTAGATGTTAATGGAATACTCTGATATTATGTTTATCATACGAGGGACTGCAGGAAGTCCTTGCAGCATTTTGTTTCCTTCGCCCCGGGAAAGAGGGCGTAACAGTTTCTAAAAAAAAAAATGGTTGGCCAACTGAATTACTTTTTGTGTTATAGGAAGTATGGTAAGAAACTTTCTGGGGTTATTTGTGGCCATTCAGCCAGAGGCATGTCCACTTCTGTTGCCTGTTTCAGGAATGTCTCAGCTGCAGACATCTGTGCTGTTGCAGCTTGGAGTATTGCCCACTGTTGTGGGTTGAACAAATCAGGTCACACAGGAATCAGCAAATTTGGTACAACATACCTAAACGGTATGATTTTTATTAAACAAACAAACAAAAAAATTAAATACAAAAAAAAAATAACAGCTTACAGCCGCGAACTTAGATAATAAACGAACAAAATACAACTTGAAAACAGCACAGCTTCCCTGCCAAGGGTCTAGCAGTGGAACATAATCTTGTGCAGTATAACAGAGAGCAGGAGGTCCTCACATGAACTCTCCCTAACAGCATCTAACCTGAGGATCTAGGCTGGCTTCTTTTAAAGAGTGGAGCTCCACCTAATTATTAAGCTATTTACAGGAAATCTTATTTCTTTGTACAATCAATTACATAGAATACACATAAATGAAAGGCATAACAAATAATCCATTATTATGACATCAACATAAACACCCTAATGCTCTATCAGATGATATTGCACATTTCTTGCAGAGTGGGCTGCATTATAGACAACTCCTCCCCTTTTGTAAAGGTAACCTAGGAGCTGCAGCATATAAAAGAAGGGAGAAAGGTGCTGCTGACTTTCTATAGGAGACAGCACCTTGCAGGGACACCAGCACTGATTGGAGACATCATAATCCTGGGAGTTGTGTAGGTAGACCACATTTTAGTTCTCCTCTATTATCCTGTATTTTAGTTAATTTGCTATCTGTTTATCCTTTTCAAGAACAGGATATTCCAATCTGTACCTATACATATCCTAAAGAAAACAACATTTAAACTAAACTGGCCTTGGTAATTTCTTAAGTTTGACTGTCAATCCTAGCTTGCTTTTTACATCATGAAAGAACCTTGGCCTACCAAGTCTGTTTATAGACCTTTAGTTACTTTCATTCTTTAAGTCTGCACAGCTCATTTAGATAATTTCTGCACATTTAAGGGCAGTACAGGGAAAAAGTGGTTATATTTAACTGGACCATGACGTAGAAGAGCAGAAATAGGAAGGGGATGAAAAATAGTTTAAATTGTGATACACAGCACCAGATGGCCAGTCTGACTGCAGCATATTCTGACTGTTTTACACAGAAAAGGGGGATAGAAAGAGATGGGAAGACTTAAAATGAAGGAGTAAAGTGCTGTTGCGCAACAGTCTTTGGAACAGATGTAGGAGAGAAGAAGAAAACGTCAGGTTCAGCTAAGCACTATTTACGTTGGTGGGGGGGGGGTTCAACTACCACACCCACCCTTTCATGACACCACTACAGTCTGGACATTGCCTCGAGGAGAAGGACAGGCTTCGGCATGGCTGTGCTTCAAGGCCTTTTTTCTTACACTGTAGTCTTCAGCCACCCAGACTGTCTCTCTGTCAGTACTGCTTGCAACTCATTCCATAGATGAGGCCTATTGAAAGATATATCCTCGAAGGTAGTACTGTTACATGAGAACTTACCATAACAGTAAATATTGGAGAGAATCTCTTTCATCCAGCCATTCCGTACCACCCTCTGCCCCCCTTGGCCTTGGGGCTTCTCGATCCTTGTCTCTCTCTCTTCAGGATGGGTCTGCCTTCTGTTTCACCTTACCTAGTGTGAGAATCTCTAGCTCTCCCCTGATTCTCCAAGGGGATGTCCTCTGTGTATGGTCTTTAGTTGTGAAACTGAGGAATGTGCGGGGCCATCCACATTTCTATGGTAAGGACGTCGACATATGATGTCATGTGTGGCCCCTAGAAGACTGCTAGCAAAAAAGTTCCTATGTGGTCGTAGTGCTTGGTAACTATATTTCCATAAGTATGGCCTGATAAAAGAGGTGATCTTAAAAACCTTTGGTCCCCTGTCAACCGCTAGTGATTGCCCTACTGGTCCCTGTTCCGCAGGTGCTCCTCATACCTGCCTCTCTACCCATTACAGTGGAATCATCACCCCAACAGTCACTATTCGGCACTCTGACCAAGGAGGTGAGCCGTGTGGTTCCCAGCTTGCCAGGCCGGTTGTTGGTAAAGATTACACGGGGTGAGGTGATGATTTCCAGGAGATCTATGGCAAGCGTTGGCAGGGGGCCATCCTAGAGAAGTCATCAGATGACTCGAATCAAGGGTCAGTGGCCTCCTCTGGGGCTCTGCTGTTTGACTGTGATTTGGTTGAGGAGCCTTCCACCGACCATGGGTCGATATTCTTCAATACACTGGTCTGGCTTATCACAGATTCCATGTTTATCCCGCTGGAGCCAGTCCAGAAGAGGGTCAGGTACTGTCTTTTGGGCATTTTGGATGGGGGATGAATCCTGGGGGGCTGCCTTATCAGTAGCCGAGGCCATTCTGGCACAGACCATTGAGATCTGACAGTATCCAACATTCTTCCCAGCACCCTGGACCTGCATGATCCATAATTACGTGGTCCCTACGGGTTCCTTTTCTGGGTTTCTGCCCACCCTTTGGCCGAAGGTCTGGTCAGAGATTCGTTACCCCATAAGTGTGTACACCAGGGAAATGTGGACAAGCCTCTGGACAAGGAGTCCCATTAGACTGACCACACTGCAAACAAAGGTGTATACTGCAGCTACCCTGGGTCTCTTGTCAGGTTAACTGTGCCATTATGATGGCTAATTATGGACAGTCCGTGCTGGAAGTGTTGGTGACGATGCTGGGCCTAACACAGGTGGTTACTCCTCGACCCATGTAGTGGGTCATTCATTGGATCTGATCTTTCTTTCAGGTATGGAGATTGCTGATTTGGGGGTGGAACCAGTCAGCTGGTCTGACCATCACACCATAAGGTTCAGCTTTAGGGCTCCCCTTAATAGATCTGCCCCTAAGGAGATGGTTCAGTACCGCCCTTTAAGGGGCATTAACCCTAGTGACCTGCTGGCGGTACTGGACCTATCGGGCTTGTCTGGTGAATGCATGAGTCCAGATGATCTCGTACTAGCCTATAATAAGGCTGTGGGAGATGCTCTGGACAAGATTGCTCCTGTTTGTGTTCGGCCTCTCACCCTTCGTCCAAGGAACCCTTGGTTTGATGGCTCCTTGAAGGAGTTAAGGCGAGTTGGTCGAAGGATGGAGAGAACCTGGCGGAAGTCTGGCCATGATGCTGACAGGCTTAGGTTGATGGCACATTATGATGGCTATCAATCAGAAATCACCCGTAAGAAGGCAGAATTCCTGTCCAGGGAGATTTCTGCCGCTCAGAATCGACCGGCTCAGCTCTTCCGGACTGTTGACAGATTGTGCAATCCAATCTGTCTCCAGCCCAGAGAAGCTTTTTCTCAGCTGAGATGCGAGGAGTTCAATCGATTTTTTTGCAGATAAGGTTGCCAGCATCAGGTCTGGCATCGGTCCGATCCCTCCTATGAGGGATTGCAGTGGTCGACAGGAAGTGGCATGCACTCGGTCTGTCTGCAGATTTCCGCCGGCTGGAGTTCACTGACATTGTGAAGATCGTCCAAACATTGCGCCCAACCAGTTGTAGTTTGGTTCTGGGTTCTACACGCCTTTTAGTGGGATGTGTAGATGTTATCTGCCCGATCCTTGCTAACATTGTCTGGACGTCTTTGGAGAGGGGGGTCTTTCCTGAGCCCCTCAAGGAAGTGGTCATTCGACCACTCCTTAAAAAACCCTCCTTGGATCCAGATTGTCTAGTCAACTACCGGCCTATCTCTAACCTGCCATTTGTTGGTGAGGTTATTGAAAAGGTGGTTGCATTGCAATTGGATGATCATCTTACAACTCATAATGTCTATGATACTCTCCAGTCTGGTTTTAGGAAGAAGCATAGCACGGAGACTGCCCTTATCTGGGTATTGAATGACCTCCTAATGGCTAGAGATCGAAAGCCACATACCATTCTGGTCCTTCTTGATCTCTCTGCTGCATTTGACACTGTAGACCATGGTGTGCTGTTGGAGCGCCTGCCGCTCTTTTGTGGGCTTTCTGGTACAGTGCTTAAATGGTTCCATTCTTACCTTACAGGCAGGTCTCGGAGAGTTGCCACTGAAATGTATTCCTCTGGTGCTCACCTCCTGCCTTGTGGGGTACCGCAGGGTTCCATTCTAGCCCCCATGTTGTTTGCAGTGTATATGCTGCCATTGGAAGATATCATCAGGTGATACAGTCTGGGTTTTCACTGCTATGCAGATGTCCTTTCTGCCCGGACAGGATGATGCGCTCTCCGTGCTAAATAATTGCCTTACTGAGATCAGATTTTGGATGAGTTCCAGCTGGCTGAGACTGAATCCAGATAAGATTGAAGTGCTGGTAGTGGACCCAGGTTGTGCGGGGGTGGGTTTGGGGGCTGGCCAACCATCAGGCTTATTACTTGGTGGTATGTTGCTCACTACCTCGGATCAGGTGCGTAACCTGGGCATTATTTTTGATGATGATCTAACCCTAAAATCTCAGGTGTCAGCTGTCGTCAAATCCTCTTTTTACCATCTGAGGCATATCACCCGGGTGAGAGACCTGGTTCCTCCAGGTGATCTTCCAACGCTGGTCCATGCCTTTGTCACTACCCATCTTGATTACTGCAATTCCCTCTACCTAGGGCTACCAGGGGTTGATATCCGCTGCCTGCAGCTGGTGCAGAATGCGGCGGCCAGGCTTTTGACTGGGGCTTCTAGAACCAGTCATATTACGCCTGTGCTCCGCGAGCTGCACTGGCTGCCTGTTTGGTGGCGGATCACCTTTAAGGTTGGCTTGCTAACCTTTAAAGTCCTACATGATCAGGGACCCGGTTACCTGCAAGATCTCCTGGTACCCTACTGCCCCCCCTATGTCCTCTCCATTCCACCAACGAGGGATTGCTGGAGATTCCCAGGGTACGATTGAAGGCATCTGGATCTCGTGCCTTCGCTTTTTCAGCACCAACCCTGTGGAATTCTCTACCTCGTTGGTTGAGAGAATGCTGAACTGTGGATAGATTTAAAATTGAGGTAAAAATTTATTTATTTAGTTTAGCTTTTCCTAGTTACAGATGATCTGTTTTAAATGTGTTCCTTTATGTATTTGGTTTTATGTACAGTGCCTTGGTTTTGAAAGGCGCTATAAAAATAAAGTTGATTTGATTTGATGTAGTCCTCCCCCACCTCCATCTAGAGCAGTGGGTGGCAGTGGAACTCATCAGAGAGTATGGTCAGCTACTGGCTAAACACGAGCTCTTGACAGTCTTGGACATGGGTGACTCATGAGCCCTTGCGGTATGGGTGGCTGTCGTCATGCGTTGCAGGGCTTGGCTGCATTTGTCCACCTTCACAGCAGCCACTGACCTCCTTAGCCTCAAGGTGGAAAGACATCTCACTAGGATTGAGAGGTCTAGTGCCATTCTAGACTCTCTGACTTCATCACAGAAGGACCTGAAGAAGAAGTTGAAGAAACATGCTTTCCAGTTCAGGTCCTTTTGGTCACAGCTCCCTTGGCAGCAGCTCCAGCAGAGGCAGTTTCAGGGCTGGCGCCCCAAGCAGAAATCTGGGGTCATGGGGCCTGAAGGGTGGGGGCAGGGGTATTGGTGCCCCTCCGGCGGCAGCCACTGGTCACCCCGAAGAAGCTGCCCAGTGACAGGTTTGGGGGTGTCATTCCTCCATTTGTCCCATACCTTACTGCTCTCCTCATCAGAGGCGGACTAAATGTCTTCTTGCCATGTTGGTCTGCTGTCACAGTGGACAAGGGGGTGTTGGATGTGGTGGGTAGAGGACTGTCTCTAGACTCTCGCCCTCATTGCCTTCATATGCCTCGAGAGTCGGGTGCTGCATGACATGCTGTCTTCCCCCAAGGAGGACATTGCTCAGCTCCTTGTGAAAGGAGCAATAGCCCATGTCCTGGGCAGCCTTGTCAGTCAGGGTTACATGTCCAGGTACTTTCTTGTCCCAAAATGGATGAGGGGCTGGCGCCTCGTACTGGATCTACACAGTCTCGTCCAGTATGTGTGGAAATGCAAGTTTTGGATTGTCACTCTGAGGTAGATTATGCCATCCTTGAACAAATCATGTGGTTTTGCTCCCTGAACCTCCAGGATGCGTTCTACCACATTCCTGTCCACAGGTCCCACCACAGGTACCTCCATTTCCAAGTGAAACGGGTCCTGTACCAGTTCCAGGTCATGCCATTCGCTCTCTCCTCTGCATCAAATGCATGGCAGTAGTGGCAGCCCAGCTGTGGTGCCCAGGGGTCAGGGTGTACCCCTGCTTGGATGACTGGCTTGTAGCCGGTCCATCCAGAGAGGTTGTGACGAGATCCACAGCACTAAGCCTTCAAGCCTGCCAAGACTTGGGCCTGTTGGTCAACCTGGACAAGTCTGAACTGGTACTGAAGCAGGTGATCAAGTTCATTGGGGCAGAACTAGACTCGCTGCGGCCCAAGGCTCGCCTCCCAGTGGACCATGCATAGGATCTTACGTACTTTGTCTGATCATTTCAGGTTGGGCTCTTGCGCCCTTCCCGGGATTTTCTATTGATGCATCACTTTCAGTGGGAGCTGGGCTGTTAGTGGTGTCCCAGTGCCTGGGTTACTTGGACCAGCCGGTCACAGTGACTCAGCCGATGTGGGACACCATCCAGTGATGGCTGGTTCCGGAACACCAGGAGGAAGGAATCACATTTGTGTGCCCAGAGCCAGCCATCACACTGACGAAAGACGCGTCACTGGTAAGATGGGGAGTACACCTGAGACCCCATGGCCCACGGGCTTTGGTTATCCAGGGAGTCCTGTCACCCCATAATCCTTCTGGAGCTCTGTGCAGTGTGATTGGCTTTGACAGAATTTTCTCCTCTAATCAGGGGTCAGGTCATTCAAGTCCAGACAGGCATGAACAAACAGGGTGGCACACACTCCCTTCTTGTGTGTCGGGAGGCACTGCACACCTGGACCCTCATGCACAGCCTGGGCAATGATCTTCTGGTGATTCATATCGCAGTGGAGAACAGTCAGCTGTCAGACGCTATCAGCTGGGTAGGAGAGACGTTGCACGAGTGTTCTCTGAATAAGGAGGTGGTGAACCACCAGTTTTGCCTATGTGGCTTACCCTCGGTGGAACTGTTTTGCCTCTTGGGAAACCGCCAGACTGAGGCTGTTTTATACCTGCCCACCACCCTCACAGTCCAGGACACTGATGGTGGATGCCATCATTAGGCTCTGGACCCCGGGCCTCATGCATCCCTTTCTTCTCTATTCTTTGATCCACAGATTATTGGTCAAGGTAAGGAAGGACAAGGCATGGATGATCCTGATAGCTCCGTACTGGCTAAGGCAGTTCTGGTACCCAGATCTTCTCAGCCTCGGCAAGCCTCCGAGGTGGTTGCTGTTTGCACCTGGGCCCTCTATCCCTTCACCTCATGGCCTAGAGTTCCAGGCCTTGGGTCTTTCCAAGGATGTCCTCCATGTCTTGGAAACCTCCAAAAGGGAGTCAACTCGTAGGTGCTGTGCCTTTAAATGGGAGAGATATGCTGTTTGGTTCCCTTGCCTGCCCAGTGGCTAGCATCTTGGACTACCTCTGGCCCCCTTCCCAGCTGCGAGTGCGAGCAGTGACCCTTCAGGTGCACCTCGCAGCCATCTGTGCATACCTGGCATGGGCTGGTATGTTGACTGCCCCAGAGAAGGTGATCAGGCTAACTTTCAAGGGCCTTAACCACTTGTCCCTTCTGGTCCATGAACTACCACCACCACCATGGGAGTTACTGCTGGTCCTGGCTATGCTCATGGGCAAGCCTTTTAAGCTGATGCATAGGTTTCAGTTGTCACTTCTGTCATGGAAGACAGCCTTCCTGGCAGCAATTTTCATCTGCCAGGATTGGGAAGCTCCATGCACTCTCACTGGACTCTCCTTATCTGGTTATCTACAGAGACAAAGTCGTCCTTTGCCCCAGCCCGAAGTTCCACCTGAAGGTGGTATCGGAGTTTCACCTTAACCAGGTGATCAACTTACTGGTATACTTTACCAAACCTTCTTCAGATGCTGACTGCAGGCTCCATAACCTGGACCTGCAGAGAGTGCTTTCATAAAATTGAGTGTACGGCTGGAGTTCAGGGACAAGTGCACCAGCTGTTTGTCACCTGTGCTGAAGGCACACATGGCAGACCGGCCAAAAAGTGGACAATGGCAAGGTGGATCATATCTTGCATCAACGTCTGCTATAGGTTAGCTAGACTTGGGATTTTGGGTCACTGCACCAGACATACTGCTGCCTCGGTGGCTGCTTCCAGGTTTATACCCATACAGGAGATATGTACAACTGTTGCATGGAGATCAGCACACTCCTGTTTCCCCACTACCACATCGACCTTAATTCATGCCGGGATGCGTGCTTTGGGACCTCTGTTCTCCAATCTCAGTCTGTCAAGTAATGGTACGTGCTTTACCCCCTCCTTCCAGAGAACTGCTGGATAAGCGAACCATATCCATGCCCCTAGAATAGATTACTCACCTGTAACCGTAGATCTTTGGTGGTATCGCAGTCATCAGGTTATACTGTAGGAACCTTTGTCGTCAGAGAAGGGGAAACCACACAGAAGATTTTCAGCAGTACAACTGCTGCTGCCCACGCCGTCATCACCAACCCTATGTAGGTGGCCCTGCTCCCTCCTCAGTTCTTTCCCACCGTCGACTCACTTGCATGGGTCTCAGAGGAAGCTTTGTCACAGTTTTCGTGCCTTTTTTTTGAGCCTACGGCTGTTTTTCATTTACTTTGTTGAAATCTCTTTTTCAAGAGTTTTTTTTTTTTTGTTTTGTTTTTGTCGAGAGTTAATCATTTCTCCTCTCTGGTGCTGCCACTGTGGAAAGAAGATTGCTTCTACAGACGAACATTCGGTTTGTGTCTACTGTCTTGGGCCTGACCATGAAGTCTCCGACTGTGAGCTCTGACAGACATTTTAGCAAACCACCCTTCAGTGATGTAAAAAAAGGCTCTCATGAAGTTTCTGATGGAACAACAGGTAGCCAGCCACGGGCAGGGGTCTTCTGGGGCCCTGGCCTCCCAGTTGCCGACCGGATCTTTGAGGTCCAAGACAAGTCGTCAAAGGGGGGGGTCACAAAAAAAGACCGAGATCGCGCACACTCCCCCCGGCGTCGATCACACTTCCTGTCAGCCTCTCCTTCTTCTGGGGGATCTTTGTTGGCTGCAGACACTACGCCGAACAGAACTGCTATCCAGGTCTCTGTGCCTACCAGACCCATACCAACAGCACCTTCACCCAATTCACAGGGCATCCAGTCATTGACAACTGGTTCGTCGTCTCCGACTGTCCCGTCGAGGTCTGCCCCTTCACCAACCAGGGCTACAGGCTTGTTGGGCTTTCAGGACATGGTAGGCAGGTTGTCAACACCTGTACTTGGCCTAACCCCCCAATCGACGTCCATTATTGACCTGAACGAAGTAGTGGTCAAGTTCACCAATATACTTGTTCAGCAGCTAGGTGCCTTGAATAGGCCCACTTCACTGACGCCATTGACGGTGGCTTCGTCGTCAGCGCTTGTTGTTCGAGCTTGAGAGTCTCCACATGGGCCGCCGCTGGTGCACCCAATGCCAGACCGAGAGAAGAGGTCGACGTCAAAGAGGAGTATCACCCTGACCTCATTTCTTCCTGATGATACAGAGGAAGAAGATGAAGAGATCCTTTTTTCTGACAAGTCTGTTGCCTCCTCTGTCAGTGAGGACTCTGTGAAGCATACTCCCAGGTGCCCCCGAGGACCTTACATTTTTTAATGTGATGAAGCAGCTGTCCACCACCATGGAGACAGTCCAGAGAAGGGCAACTAAAATGGTGCAGGGACTGCATCAGAAAACATATGAGGACAGATTAACGGAGCTCAATATGTATAACTTGGAGCAAAGGAGGGAGAGGGGTGATATGATCGAAACATTCAAACATCTTAAGAGCATTAACAAGGTGAAAGAGTCTAACATGTTTCAGTGTAAGAAAAATTGCAGGATAAGAGGTCACAGCATGAGATTAGAGGGTGGCTGATTAAGGGGTAATGTGAGGAAGTTCTTTTTTACAGAAAGGGTGGTGGATGCATGGAACGGCCTACCTCAGAAAGTGGTGGATATAAATACAGTGCAGGGCTTTAAATAGGCATGGAATAGCATAAGGGAGCAATATAGATGAGTATGAATTGGTAGGCCATTGACAGAGTACAGGTCTATGGCACATTCATAAGGTAGAAAAAATGTGCAGACTGGATGAGCCTTGCGGTCCTTATCTGCCGTCAACTTCTGTGTTTCTATGGGTTTCCACACTGAGGACGAGGATGTCACCAGGAAAGACCTGGTGGGCTTCCTGGAGATCCCAGAATCTCCCCTAATGATCATTCCTCCAGTGCTCCCAGCATTGAAGAATGCTACCACAGCAGTCTGGCACAAACCAGGCATGCTGCCAGCTATGCCGTGCAGGGCGGACAAGCTTTATCACACCCCTCAGGGTGTTCCTTATTTTACTGCCCAGGCCAAAACTGATTCAGTGCTCATCAAAGCAGCTCATGACAGATATAAGATGCCTAAACACCTTAGATCTTACTTCGAGAGGGCTCTTGCAGTAGGTAATTACAAATAGGACTGAAGCCGGCAGGTGTCAGGACCCCACGGAAAAATTTCTAGCTAGCAGTCTCTGGTGGGGGACTGCCCCCACATCAGGTGACCGATGTCAGGCGACGTCAAGTATAATGGGGCGGTCCTCCATGCCCGCCTTCCAGTTCTTTCCCGCCGTTAACTCGTGCAGCGCCTCACGGTTAAGTTCACTGCTTCGCAGTCAGTCGTCGGTGTTTTGCCATCTATTTTCAACTTTTTTCTTCAAATTTCGTCAGCCTTTACCTCAGCTGCCGTGTATGTCGTCCCCGACTCCCTCCGAGAACTACAAAACAGAGTGAGATTCTTACTGCGGTGGCTCCCGCTTTGGGACAGACATTCCAGTGCGCACTTTCTGGGCCCCGATCATCCCATCAGAGTGCCGGCTCTGCCAGCAGTTTAACGCCCACCCAAAAGCGGAGGCAGCAGTCCTGGAGGCCCACATTCTGAAACCTAAATGACCTCCATGGAAAAGGAGCTGAAAAAATTTAGGCGGGCTTCTACTTCTCCGGAGGGCCACCACAAGAAGGACTGGGACTCTTCTTCAGCGGTCGCTGCGACCTCAGCTGGGGTCACGGTGCTGCAGGTAACGCCCCCCCGGGAGGCTCTTCCATGGTGGCTATCTTGGAGGCTTCCAAGGCGGCGTCAACCCTCCCATCGGGCTTGGACCCCTCGGGAGCCTCCATGTCTAAGGAGGCAGCCACTCCCAGTAAGGCTGCCGCCATGCGGCCTTCTGGTCCAGGTGGCCCTGGTAAGTCGGACGTTGGCTTCTCCGACGCCCGCCCGGGTAAGGCCGTTAAGATGCCCAACCCTCTGGGGCAGCGCATGGCTTCTAAAGCACCCGCCAAGGCCGCCCCTCCTGCGCGGCCTTCATTGAGTGCTGGGTCCGATAAGTCAGACGTTGGCTCCTCCGATGTCCGCCCTGGATCCCGCCGGTAAGCCGGACGTCGGCTCTTCCGGGGATGGTAACCCTTCCTCCCTGGGTGAGACGGAGGAGGTGGGCACGCTGCCGTCGGGTCTCCCTCCTGCTGGGCTGGATAACCCGACTTCGGACTTTCGGATGCCGGGGCCAACGCCAGCCTATCCGATGCCCGGCAACATCCCCTTGCTGGACGCTGCCCCTACGCCAGTCCTCCCGTTCCCGTTCCGCCCGCTGGGCCGGTTTTGGGACCCTCTACTTCTGCAGAGCCCCCAATACCTGGGTATTCGACCCCGTCGTATCCAACGCCGCCCTACCGAGGCCCGCTGTATCGGGCACCCCAGTACCCTACGCCGGGATTCCCGCCGTCAGGATATGGATACATGCCATACGGATACCCTCAGTATCCCTATCCTCCACCGCCCCCTCAGCCGCCGGTGGATTTGAAGGAGACTCTCGCTTCATGGTGGGCTGAGGCCAAGGCCCAGCTCACCAGAGAGGTAGAGAGCCATCTTCTGACGCTGGGCCCGGTTCCAGACCCCCTTCATCGGAGACAAGAGACCCTCTTCCCCCCTCTGGATACCAGAGGCGATCCCTCCGGTTCCAGGGCAGGATACGCTTCCCCGAGGGCTTCCCAAGGGGTCTGTTCCTCCCCCGCGACAGGAGGAGGAGTCTTCTTCTTCTTTCTCATCCTCCTCAGAGATCTCGGATGATTCCGACGGTTGTTCCGATCCAGACGACGAGCCTCGTACTCCAGACAAGCCCAGGCCAAGAACTCCTCCGGAGGATCCTTCTTTTATGGAATTGCCTTGTAAAATCCAGGCAGTTCATCAGTACCATTCCTTGGAGCTGGATCCACAGCATAAGAAACTCGCTATGCACCTGGATCTGCCAGAGACCGCTCCTACCTTGGTGCTACCCTGGATTGAGCCTCATGCTGACCTTGCCTCCACTATTTGGAAGCAACCATCTGCATTAGCCCCTCTTCCTAGGAAGTTTGACAGGCTTTATCAGGCTCCGGAGGGTGTTGACTCTTTAAATTCACACCCTCGAGCTGATTTGGTCATGATTAGCGCTGCTCATGGCCAGACGGCTAACCCTAAGCACTTGAGCTCATCACCACCCAACAATGAATCTCGCCTTTTGGATCAGTACGGGAAGAAGGTCTATGCTGCTTCCACTCTGGGAATAAGGGCCCTGAATTATGTTGCTCACATGGGGAATTACCAGAAGGCGATCCTTAGCGAGGTGGAAACTAAATTGGACTCCCTTCCTGAGTCTCAGACGAAGCAGGAACTGGCTGATCTAGTCCGGTCTATGCGTTCGGCCAGTCAGCACGTGCTTCATGCCACGTATGATGCAGTGGACGCTGCTGGTCAGAGCTCGGCTTTTGCTGTGGGTTTGCGACGTCATGCCTGGCTCCGGGTGTCAGGTTTGGTCCCAGAGGTGCAGTCTGCTATCCAGGATGCGCCCTTCAGGAGTTCAGTGCTGTTTGGTGACAGTGTAAAGGACATCATCACTGATCTGCAGGAGAAGGGTACTGCACTTAAGTCTGTCGACTCCTTGTACAGACCCCCTCAGGCTCAGCATCGTCCCAAGGCGAAACCTCATTGAAAGCGGGCCAGCAGATGTTGGGCCCTCCAGCTATAAGCCCCCTCCCCCAGAAAAGCAGCGGGAGCTTCAGCCGCATTGCTGCCTCACACCTCCTGACTCCTTTCCTCTTCCACAGCCTCTGGGCTTTCCAGAGGAACTGGTGGGAGGGAGATTCTCTTTCCGTCTACCGGGTTGGGAGAGGATAACTTCAGACACTTGGTTGCTCCAGCTGATTGCAGAAGGACACTCAATAGAGTTTCTTCAGAAACCTCCTCGAAATCCCCCAATCCACCCAAGGTCGTCTTATTCCCCAGAACACCTTCTTCTGGTCCTGGAAGAAATACTCCCTTCTTCTGAAGGAGGCGATAGAGCCCATCCCACCCCATCTTTGGGGGACAAGTTACTACTCCCATTTCTTCCTGGTCCCAAAGAAGTCAGGAGATGTGAGGCTGATTCTCGACCTCAGCTCCCTGAACTTGTTAGTGAAGTACAAAAGGTTCAGAATGCTCTCTCTGCAGAGCCTTCTGCCCCTTCTTCAGCTGGGACAGTGGCTGTGTACTCTGGAGATGCAGGATGCTTACCTGCATATCCCTATTCGCCCTTCCCACCACAAATACTTGCGTTTTTCATTACAGGGGGACCACTACCAGTTCAAGGCCCTCCCATTTTGTCTTTCCTCAGCGCCCCGAGTGTTCACCAAATGCCTTTCGGTGGTAGTGGCCTACCTGCATACCCAGGCGGTTCAGATTTTCCTATACCTGGACGATTGGCTCCTAGCAGCCTCGTCCAGGGAGGAGCTCCTGCGCTTCCTTTCCCTTACCCTGCAGGTTTTCACCAGCCTGGGTATTACCATCAACAAGGTTAAGTCCCACCTGATCCCGTCCCAGAGGTTCCAGTTTATCGAGGCGATCCTGGACACGACCTCCAACATGGCATTCCTGCCACTGGACAGGGCAGCCACATTCCAGGCTCAGGTCAGCCTGTTGTCCAGCCGCAGGTGGGTTAGCGCCAGGTCGGTCCTTCGCCTCCTCGGGCTCATGGCGGCTGCTATTCTGACAGTCCCTCGCGCTCAACTCCACATTACAGTCTCTCAGTGGATGCTTCGATCTCAGTGGGATCAGTTGATGGACGACCTAGATCAACTAGTTCTGGTCTCCACTTCCATGGCTTGGGATTTGCAATGGTGGATGGTTCAGGAGAACCTTTGCCGGGGAGTTCCCTTCTGCCTTGCTCCCCACTCCCAGACGCTGACTACAGACGCCTCGGGCGAGAGTTGGGGAGCCCATCTGGGATCTCACAGGACCCAGGGCTCCTGGTCCAGGCTGAAGAAATCACTCCACATCAGTGTGCTCAAGCTTTGGGCCATGCTGTATGCCCTTCAGGCTCTGCATCCATATCTTCTTCCTGGGCATGTGGCTGTCTAGATGGACAACATGTGTGTGGTCTGGTACATTAACAAACAGGGAGGAACTCGTTCCTACCCTCTCTGCAGGGAGGCGATGTGAATTTGGGATTGGGCAGTGCAGCACAACATTCACCTCACAGCAATTCACGTCCTGGGGGTCGAGAACACATTGGCAGACCACCTCAATTGGTCGTCTGCTCACGCTCATGAGTGGGAACTGGATCGGGGGTAGCAGACGATATCTTCCTATGTTGGCGAACACCACAGGTAGACCTGTTCACGTCTCCTCACAACGCAAAACTTTCCGACTTCTGCTTGCTCGCTCCAGGGCACAGAATTTTTTGGAGAGACACTGTCTCTAGACTGGAAGGGCAGATTCGTCTATGCCTTCCCCCCTGATCCCCTTGATTCTGATAGTCTTACAGAAACTCAGCTGAGAAGGAGCTCACATGATCCTGATCGCACCTTTCTGGCCCAGGCAAGTTTGGTTCTCTCTTCTGCAACAGTATTCAGAAAAACCTCTGCTTTCTCTTCCTCTATTGCATCTTTTGCTGACCCAGGATCAGGGGACCCTGGTCCATCCAGGCCTCAAGTTCCTTCAGTTGCACACGTGGCTGCTTCAGACGTAGCCCAAGCCCGATTCTGGGTTTCCCCGCTGGTGGCTGAGATTCTGGTGGAGGCCAGAAAGCCCTCCACTAGATCTACATATGCCATGAAATGGAAATGGTTCTCTATTTGGGCTGCTTCCAAACATTTTGAGCCATTCTTTTGCTCTGTTGGGAGGCTTTTGGATTACTTACGACACCTCTTTGATCTAGGTCTCAGTCATTCCTCTCTGAAGGTTCACATGGCAGCCATTTCGGCTTACCATGTTCGTTTTGGGGACAGGACTTTTACGCAGCTGGAAGTCTCTAAGACTTTTCTTAGAGGGATTCTCCACTTGAGACCCCCAATTCGGGTTCCTGCCCCTCCTTGGGATTTTAATTTTATCCTTGAGAAGCTTACTCTGCCTCCTTTCGAGCTGGCAGCCTCAGCAAACCTTAAGTTCCATTCATGGAAGACTCTCTTCCTTGTGGCCATTACTTCTGCTTGAAGGATTTCTGAGCTCCAGGCCCTCGTGCAAAATCCTATATTTGATTTTTCACAAGGAATGTGTAGCTCTGCATACCAACCCTAAATTTCTCCCCAAGGTGGTAGCGGAATCTGCGCTGAATCAATCCATGGAGCACTCCAGTCAAGGGGAGTACCTCTTGCCCACTTTGGATATTCACTGAATCCTGAGATACTACACCACCAGGATGAAGAATCTCAAAAAGGCTGATCAACTGTTGTCTCTTTTGCTCGTAAAAGAGAAGGCAATGCTGTTTCTAAGCAATGCCTATCTAAGTGGTTGGCCCATTGTGTCACTTTCTGTTACAAGTACAACAAGACACTGCTGGGTCAAGTCAGAGGCCACTCCACCAGAGGGGTCACTGCCTCTGCTGCTTGTTTCAAGAATGTGTCAGCAGCAGACATCTGTGCAGCCGCAACTTGTACTTCTGTCCATACCTTTATGAAACATTACAGTTTGGACATTGCCCCTCACCGTAGAGTGGGCTTCGGGTTGGCTGTTCTGCAAGGTCTTCTTCCCTAACACCTTCACAGCCAGAGGGTCTACTTTTGGGTAGTTTCCTCCTCCCATTTGCTGCTTCTTGTTCCAGACTGCTTGGGACTCAGTCCTGTTTGTAATTGCCTACTGCAAGGGCCCTCTCAAAGTAAAGTAGTACAGTTGTGTAAGAACTTACCATAACAGTAGATCTTCGAGAGAGGCTCTTGCAGTAAATTGTCTTCCACCCTCCATCCCCCTAAGCTTTTTCAGCTCCTTTTCCAGGGAAGGAAACATCCGCTTCTGTCTCGTCTCGCCTTTTGGCCTTTGGCGGAAAGAACTAGAAGGTGGTGGGGACCGCCTTTATACTGACGCTGCCAGACGCCGGTCATCCACGGAAGGTCCCCTGCCAGAGACTGCTAGCTAGAAATTTTTCCATGCGGTCCTGACGCCTGCCGGCTTCAGTCCTATTTGTAATTACCTACTGCAAGAGCCTCTGTTAAAGATCTACTGTTACGGTAAGTTCTTAATTAACTGTACTTTCCTTTCCCCCAGACAAGAAGTCTTGTAGGATTGATTTCTGGGGAAAAAGGGTTTATGCCTCTTCCACCTTAGGCCTCAGGATTGCAAATTATCTATCACACGTGATCAGATATCAGAATACCAACTGGAAGAAGTGCAAGGCAACGTCTCGGGCCCTTCTAATGGTACACAAAAGCAGGAATTGCTTCGGTGTTTCCAGGCCGCTGAGGATGTTAGTTAACACCTCCTCAGAGCTCTATATAACATGGCTGATAATATTGTCGGAGCAGCTGCCACTGGCATATGCCTACGTAGGCACTCCTGGTTCCGGGTTTCTGGATTTGCAGCGGACGTGCAGCATAAAGTGCTTTAATGCCCCTTTCAGTTGCACTAAACTGTTTGACCCTGATGTCCAGTCTGCAGGCCTCGGGCACAGCCAGTATGAGAGGGGTGCTGCACTTCTGAGGTGCCGTCTTTTGGATGAGACGTTAAACCGAGGTCCCATCTGCCTGGATTGGTGGTAGTTCAGGTGGATGTTAAAGATCCCATTGCACTTATCGAAAAGAGTAGGGGAATTTCCCCGGTGTCCTGGCCAAATTTCCTTCATTCACTAAAAATACCACCAACAGCCTAATCTGGTTCAAGGTCAGTTGGCATTCATCTGTATCCCCCTTCCCCGGGTCGTGCCTGAAAATAGGCAGGATTTGTCTAGTGCACTTACCCGGTCAACAAAAACTAAAATAAATAAAATCAAATCGGTCCATTCCTTCTACCATACCCAGCCATGGGGCAGAGGGCAGCCTACTTTTTATAAACAGAACAGTCTGCCTAAATCAACTCCCCATACCCAGAGACAATGTAGAGCCCAGGCTCCCTTGCCTGCCCCTCCAGTGCTAGAGCGGCAGCCAAGCGCCTCAGAAGTGAGGGACCAGCCTCTGTGTCTGGCTCCACCTCTGCTTGACTCCTTGCCAGACCCCCGGGTTCAGACCCAGGAATCGGAGGTCGGTTCTCCCTCCATCTGAATCAGCGGAGGACCATCACTTCAGATGCATGAATACTGCATGTCATACAAAAAGGTCACACCTTGGAGTTCTTACAGCAGCCTCCAAACTCCCCTCCTCCACACTCCAGTTACCCCCTGACTCACTCATCTGTTCTCTTGGAGGAAATACACACTCTTCTATGCAAGAAAGCCATAGAACCAGAGCCCAGGCGCTGAAGAAACCAAGGGTTTAATTCCAGATTTTTCCTGGTCCCCAAAAGGACTGGAGATCTGATGCCCACCTTAGAGCTAACGGACCTGAATCTGTTTGTCCAATACAGAACGTTCCAGATGGTAACTTTGCCAGGCCTAATGTCCTTTCTCAAGACCGGGGACTGACTCTGTTCACTGGACATGCAGGATGCCTACCTAATCATCTCGGTCTTTCTTCTGCACAGGAAGTTTCTTCGTTTTTGCCTTTTAGGGTGAGCATTGTCAGTTCAAAGTGCTGCCCTTTGGCTCATCCTCTGGGCAGGGAGTCTTTACCAAGTGCTTGGCAGCGGTCACAGCAGCTCTCAGAAGAGAGGGACTGTATGTCTTCCCATACCTGGATGTTTGGCTTCTCAAGGCCCCATCCAGGGAACAGTCTTTGCTGACTCTGGAGCGCACTCTCTAGCTCTTCCACTCCCTGGGCATTACAGTCAACCTGCCCAAGTCGATTCTGGTACGTCCCAAAGGCTGCAATGTATAGGGGTTGTTCTGGTCTCTGCACAGGGGAAGACTTTTCTACCCCAGAACAGGGTGGAGTACCTCATAGCCCAAGCTCAGGAGGTTGCTCAAAGTCGGTACATTCCTGCCAGGGTGTACCTGAAACTGTTAGGCCTAATGGCAGTGGACATTCCAACTGTTCCGCTCTCCAGGCCTTCATATGTGTACCTTTCAGTGGACCCTCAGGGTACAATAGGGCCAGCATACGGACGAGTTGGACCAACCAGTCCTGGTCTCTTCTCCAGTATGCAAGGTACTGCAGTGGTGGATGGACTCCTTGAATCTTTTTCAAGGTGTCCGCTTCCAGATTTCTTCCCCACATCAGATCTTAACCACAGATGCTTCGGGTCTGGGGAGCACACCTGGGCCCCTTACAAACCCCAAACCCAGGGCAGTCACCCTGCATATCAGTGTCCTGGAGATGACAGCGATGCTGTATGCCATGCAAGCCTTTCAAGAGCATCTCACTTTATTACATCAACAAGCAGGGTGGGACTCACTCATACCCCCTGTGCAGGGAGGCCATGAGAGTGTGGTACTCGGCACTGGAGCACAGTCTGACACACTCTGCAGTCCACGAATCCACGTGCCAGGCATTCTAAATACCCTGGTGGACAGTCTCGGCAGGACTCAGTCCAGCATGCACGAATGGGAGCTCCTCTCATCCATCGCGGAAGATCTGTTCGACAGATGGGGTCGTCCAGAGTTGGACCTTTTTGTGTCCCCACTCTACGCAAAACTGCCCAATTTCTGCTCACTAGATCCAGGGCCTGGAGTTTCTTGGCAAGACGCGTGGTTCCTCTCTTGGAGCGGGGGTTTCTGTCCCCATTCCCTTCGTTTCCTCTCATTCAGATGGTGCTGATCAAGCTGCAGATGGAAGTTGCCAGCTTGATTCTGGTAGCTCCATTCTAGCTTCACCAGATATGTTTTCCTCTGCTTCAATAGCTGGCAGAGGAGCTTCCGGTCCCTTTCCCTCTTTGCAGGAATCTGCTGACCCAGGATCAAGGGACCCTGGTCCATCCGAACCTCAGGTCCCTTCATCTGCATGCCTGGCTCCTGAGAACATTGTTATCGTTAGGTCGGGGTCTGTAACAGGGTAGCAGATGTCCTAGTGGCTGCCTGGAAGCTGTCCCACTCGCATCACATATCCCATGAAGAGGAAGCAGTTGTCATCTGGGCTGCCAGACATGCCCTGGACCCTTTCACCTGTTTGGAGAATCATATCCTGGACTACCTGATCTCTTTGTCCTACTCAGGCCTCCAGTACTTCTCACTCAAGGTCCACTTTTCGGCTATTTCTACCTTTCATAAAGCTGTGGGTGACCACATGATTGCTCAGCTGGATATTTCCTGTAGTTTTTTTTTTTTAGACGCATCATGCAACTGAAACCACCAATCCATTCCCCTGTCCCGGTTTGGGACTTGAATTTTATTTTGGAGAAGTTGACCCTGTCTCCCTTTCAGACAGTCTCGACTTGTGATTTGCACTTCCTTTCTTGGAAAGCACTATTTTTAGTTGCAATTACTTTTGCTCGAAGAATTTCAGAGCTTCTAATCTCAGGAATATCACAGTATGATTAAATTAATGCAATCAGCCTTCAGTGTTGAACTGCCCGGAGAGATGGAATTTATGCTAATTATGAAACTCTCATTGGCTCATTCCAATTTTGAACTGCTGCCCTTATTAACTGATGCACGAGTGCTCAGATTTTTTACTCTGCCTGCCAGTTAAGGCGCCTCTGAGAGCTTTACTTCAGCTTCCTTCTTGAATAGTTATTTTGGCGACAATAATGCTTAATTTACTTAATAGTTAAATTGCTGCCCTCAGAGTTCAGTTTTTTAATCAGTTTGATGTTTTTTTTATTGTGTTTTGTGGTTCCGTGGTTCCTGAGAGGTTTTTAACTCAGAGTTTAGTTTAATTCTTTATTTTATGACTCTTCCATTTGGGTTCCATTTTTGGGAGTTTATTTTATTTAAATTTATTGTGTTTGCGGTTCCCGTTTCTCTCAGGGAACCGAGTAGCGTCCAGTTCCTTTTTGTCTGTGGGAACCGATCGCTTACTTTTTATTTGTATTTTATCGGTTACTAGGAAACGATTTCTCGTTTATAGCTATTATTATTAGGACTTACTCAATGTCAGGGGTCCCTAGTGTAAAATCTAAAAAATGGATGGGACCCACAGGTTTTAAGTATTGTGAAAGTTGTGACCAGATAATAGCCAAGGCAGACAGGCATTCCCTGTGTTTTTTTGGTTAGGTACAAGTCATATTTTCTCTAACTGTGAAATCTATAAAACATTTTGCCCTAAAACTCTAAAACAGAAAAAAACAAACAAAAAAAAAAAAAGGGCCAAAAATTAGAGGAGATGGACACTGCTTACACTCGTACAGAGGATGCCACTTCCACCTCTGCACCAAAAAAAAGATAAAGATAGGCCAAAAGACTATGGAGCCTAAACCCACAGACAAAACAGAATCTAGTAAAGTAAAAAGGCCTGTGGATCTGGCTACTGAACCTGTTCCATCAAAGAAAAAATATAAAGAATAGCATGTTGCTGCACCTCTGGCCGAGAAGGCTAAGGAGCTCCCCGCAGACAGATGTAGCATGCCCTCAGCAGAAGACATTGTCAAAGCTTAAGAAATTTTACAGGCACTGCAGGCTGTAGTCTCTGTTCCAGCACCGGTTTCTGCCCAGATCCCAGGGGCCCAGGAACCGCAGTGCCTGTATGAAAACCCAGAGGAGGAGAAAGAAGGGGAACCCATAGATCCAGAGGTATTCCCTGAGCAGGACTTTGGTTCCCCACCCAGGGGCCCAGAGGATTATACATCCCACTATTAATTTGTAAAAAATATGTTGGAAACCCTCAATCTGCCCATCTAGGAGAATGAGGAAGACTGGGAGGAAGCTGACTTCCAAGAAATGATGGACCTTGCACCCAGAAAGCGCTTTATGCTTCCCATGCACTCCAAGACTCTTAAAAAAAAAAAAAAAAAGGCAGTACTGCACATCATGAAAACCCCCACTTCAGTGCCAGGAGTGGACAAAAAAGTGGACAAGAAATATCAACTAGACAGATCTACTGCTGCATTTCTTTTTAACCGCCCAAATCATGAAGGGATGGGTCAAGCAGCAGCCCATGATGAGGCAAAAATTTCCTTGGCCTCTCACCCACCTAACAAAGATTCCAGAAAGATGGATGGGAAGGGGAAAAAAGGGGTATGTGGCTGCCTCTCTTGTGGTGAGACAGGCCAGTTATATGGCTAATGCAGTGCAGTACCAGAAGGCCTTGTGGAACACCATGCTGACTTTAGCTGACAAAGTGCCAGGTGAAGTGGCAGTGGACCTCCAGAAACTGCAAGGACAGCATTGGATGCCACAAAATACCAGTTCCACATGGCTGTTAATGCAAGTGACGCTGCAGCCAGACCTATGGTCCTTTCTGTCTCCCTCAGGAGGTTTGCCTGGCTTAGAGCTACTAACCTAACCCAGGATAACCAAACAAAGGCAGTGGATTTTCCCTGTGGGGGGGGGATTCCCTCTTTGGGGATAAAACGGAAGCCTGTATGAAAAAGGTGGAAGAGTACAAGGCCACATATAAGAGTAACTCCAAGGATAGGCCAGCATCCTTGTACAGGTCCCAGTACGGGGGGGGGGCATCTATTCTCGGCCCTTCCTCCAGGCGCAAGCCATGCAAGACTATCAGCAGCCCAGGGGGTACTTTAGGAGTAGGGCAGGAGACCCATGAGAAGGCCTGCCCAGACATCTCAGGTACAGGCCCAGCCCAAACAGACTCCCTTATGGGCTGGTAGCGGTCGCCTCCCCACTGCCAGTAGGCGGCACTTTGGCTCACTACCTCCAGGCTTGGCATACCGTCACCACAGACAAGTGGGTCTTGGAGGTAGTGAGCCAAGGACTGTCCCTAAGTTTCAAATCACTACCCAGGCTAAGAGCCAGAAACTTTGCCCCGGTCACATCTGCAGATGGGATACTCCTGGAAGCAGAGGTGAAAAATCTCTTGGCAATCAAAACAGTAGAAACTGTCCTCCTGTCTCCGAGGGGAAAGGGGTTCTACTCAAGATACTTTCTCACTCTAAAGAAAAATGGGGACTGGCGACTCATTCTAGACCTGAGACTTCTAAACAAACACACCCTGAAACCAAAGTTCAAAATGGTGACTCTGGCCATGATCATCCCCACACTGCAAAAAAAAGGGGATTGGCTAGCATACCTAGACTTAAAGGATACATTCTTCCACATTCCCATTAGCCCAAGCCACAGAAAATACCTGCGTTCAGACTACCCTCAGGCCATTACCAGTTTGCAGCAGTGCCATTCGGTTTAACCTCAGCACCAAGGGCATTCACAAAGTGCCTGGTAGTGGTAGTGGCACACTTAAGACAGGGAGTGACAGTGTTTCCTTACCTAGAAGACTGGCTAGTCATAGGTTGGTCTCTGCAGCACACCAAAGTGTCCCTGGCACTGACCAGGAACACGTTAGAGTCTCTGGGATTCCTCATAAACGAGCAAAAGTCTCTGTAAGAACCTGTTCAGGTTCTGGATTTCATTGGAGCAGAACTGGACACCAGTCTGGACAGAGCATTTCTTCCTCAGGACAGGGTGAACAGTATTCTGCAGGTAGCATGATCATTCCAGTTAACAGTCCCAGACCAGACATGGAGTTCTTGTGCCTACTGGGCCACGTGGCAGCAGCAACAGTAGTTGTCCCAGGATCCAGATTTCAGATGAGGGACGTACAGTTCCATCTAAGAGCCCACTGGTCTCAGAAAAAGGACTCACTAGCTGGTTCCTGTCACAGACACACTCCTACAGACTCTGCAGTGGTGGCTGGACAGGGACAACCTCAGAGAGGGAGTTCCCTTCTTAAAAGAACATCCCTCAGTAGTGCTCACAATGGATGCCTCACTGCTAGCCTGTGGGGCTCACATGCTGGACTTAACAGCCAGTGGAATGTGGTCCCCCAAGCATCTCTTCTACACACCAGTCTGCTAGAGCTGAGGGCAGTATACCTAGCTCTGCTGGCTTTTGCTCCTCGCTTACAAAACAAGGTGGTTCAGATCAGAACACACAATACCACCACCATGTACTACATCAGCAAACAAGGAGGAACCAGATCCACCCCATTACGCACAGATGCAATGAAGCTATGGAACCTGGCCTACTCAATGCAGGTGTCACGATCAGCTATCCTCCTTCCAGGGAAGGACAATATCCTGGCAGATTCCCTCAGCAGGATAAACCAGGATCATCATGAATGGGCACTCAATCCACAAGTGCCACAGGCAGTATTCAGAAGATTGGACACACCAGAAATATACCTCTTTGCCTCCACAGACAATCACTAGCTGCCACAATTCTGTTGCAGGCCTCCAAGCAAGGGCACAGTCATTCTGAATGCACTGGCACTAGACTGGATGGGAAGATTCCTGTATGCCTTTCCTCCTTTCCCCATGTTGCTCAGGACCCTGGTGAAGCTCAGGTCACAGCCAGCAACCATGATCTTAGTAGCACCAGACTGGACCAGGCAGCCTTGGTATTCACTTCTGTTGACCCTGTCGGTATCTCCGTCGATACACTTGCCTCAGAGACTCAACCTCCTAACAGCATCTCAGGGAAGGATACTGTATCCCAATCTCAGGTCACTTTGGCTCAGGGCATGGCTCTTGAGCACCTAGAGTTTTCTAGTCTGAACCTTTCAGAAGTCGTCCTGAGAGTGCTCAGGCGGTCAAGGAAGCCATCCACTAAGAAAACTTACTTTTCAAAGTGGAAAAGGTTTTCCATTTGGTGTTCAGGCAAGGACATTGTCCCCTCAAAGACTGGACTTCCTGTCCTTTTGGACTACCAGACACACCTGCATACTTTGGGCCTTCGGCCTTCAACTCTAAAGGCGCACCTGTCTGCAGTCTCAGCATATGTGTAAGCTGGCAAGGAGAGGACCATGGCCTCTCACCCTGTTTTTCAGAAATACTTCAAAGGCCTCAACCACCTTCACCCTCCCTTTAGGGAGCAATTTTCAGCCTGGAACCTTAACATTTGTATTGCCAAGCATATGGAGCCACCATTTGAGCCTATGGCAACTACAGACATGAAGTACGTCACTTAGAAAACTGTTTTCCTGGTTGCCATTACTTTAGCCAGAAGAATAAGTGAATTACAAGCACTGTGCACAGATTTGGACTATTATCTCATTCCACAGAACCAACGGGAAATGTCTTCCTAAAGTGGTCTCAGACTTCCATCTGCCTGTTTTCTTCACTGACAATTCCAGCTCACCTGAGCAGAAGCTACATTACCTAGATGTCAAAAGGGCCCTCATCCATTACATTGACAAAACCAAGGCTCACAGGCCAGAACATACCCAGCTGTTCAAACAATATGAAGTCTTGCTGTATTCTGACTATTGCAGTTAGCCCCAGCCTTTAAACTGTCCCGGAGAACAAAGGGTTAACTTTCTATGCAGAGCATAGAATGCTGAG
This sequence comes from Neoceratodus forsteri, assembly GCA_016271365.2. Lineage (NCBI taxonomy): Eukaryota > Metazoa > Chordata > Ceratodontiformes > Ceratodontidae > Neoceratodus > Neoceratodus forsteri. The sequence goes on from CM057456.1 coordinate 1,733,098,134, forward strand.
CTCGAGCTCGGTTGAGGTCTCTGTCTGGAGTCCTTTGAAATCTAACTGTCAGATTCTTTACTCCGCCTCACTGAACAGTTGCTCTGGAGATTTCTCCTTCAGCTCGGTTCGAAAGTTGGTTAAAGTCTTGGTTAAGTTGTCAGTTTTTACTGAATTTATTTCCGCATAGTCTGTTCAGTCTCTGTCTGTGGTACCGTGAGTACTAGATAGGTTTTGTTCTGTTTTCTGTGTGGAAATTGTACAGTGGTGTTAGATCGGTTCGGCTGAACTGATCATTTGCATTGAATCCTTGTGTTTTACTTTACAGTGTAGTTACCGGTCCTTATCGGTTCTAAAAAAAAAAAAACGTGTTTTGAATGTTTTTTTTTCCCCCAACACCCATGACACGGTTAGGAACCGATAAGGGACTCTTGCCAGGTGGTTGCCATAAAAAGGGTAAGTTTGGTTATGTTGGCCATGTCTGAGAAACCCAAGAAAATAACCAGGCCCACTGGGTTTCAACACTGCAGTGAGTGTGGGGAGGTCTTTGCTAAGGCCGACCCCCACACCACCTGTGTTTATTGTCTGGGGTTTGAACACCTCGATTCAGACTGCCAAATTTGTAAAAAAATTTCCTAAATCTACCCTTGAAAAGAGACTAGGTAGACTGAGGGGAAAAGGAGGCTGAGAAGTCCTCTGACCCGGATGGCCAGCCCGGTTCGGTTCCGACCGAACCAGATGGAGTGCCCTCTGACCAGGGCGATACTTCTTCGGGCAAGAGCAGAGCCGATCCTGAGGGGTTGGTTCCTACAAAAAGGAAACGCAAAGAAAAATCGACCGGTTCGGATCCAGACGTTCATGTTCTGAGCACCGATGAAATAGCCAGAGCGATTCAAATTGTGGAATCGCTTCGCCCGGTTCCGACCATTCCGGCACCTTTTCGCAGAGGTTCGGTTTGGTCGGTTCCCCTGGTTCAAGATTATACCCCTGAAGATTTTTATGAACCGGAGTTTGAGGAGGAGGGGGAGTTTGAAGATGATGGTGAAAGTCTGGATGTGCCTGCGTAACCGGACATCTCCCCAGACAGACCTTCTGGTGTATCCCCTCCTAGGCTTTCTGAGTCCCCTTCCCATTTGCTGTTTTACTGAAAAAGTGGCTGAAACACTCCAGCTTCCTATGGAGGAGGCAATGGAGGATCAGGAGGGGCCTGATTATGTGGAAATGATGGACATCCCAGAGTCCAGGGGACTGTCTGTTCACCTTCACAAATCCTTTGGGAAACGGACACAAAAAAATCCTGAAGTCTCCCAGTTCTGTACCCTCTGTTGACAGAAGGATGGACAAGAGGTACACACTATCAGGCTCAGATACAGAGTTTTTATACCAGCAATGCAGCCATGTTAGGGTAGTGCAGGCTGCTGCCTGTGACAAGGCAAACATTCCCTTGGCTTCACACCCTCCCCAGACAAAGACTCCAGGAAGATTGATGCCATAGCAAAGAAACAGTACATGGCATCTTCCTTGGGACTCAGGCAGGCGAATTATATGGCCTATACAGCCAGGTACCAGAAGTCCAGGTGGGACACTGTACTGGCACTGGCTAAACAGGCCTCCCACCAGCAAGCCAAGGAGCTGGAGGAGGTGGCTGCAGATGGGATTGAGGCATCAAAAGTACAGTTTCATGCTGCTGTGGACTCCAGTGATGTGTCATCAAGAGTCATGGCTACATCTGTGACTCTTCGGAGAATGGCTTGGTTCAGATGTACTAGCCTCTCACAGGACACCCAGGCTAAGGCCATGGATTTTCCTGTAGTGGGTAATTCTCTGTTTGGGGAGCAGACAGAGAATTACATGAAGAAAATGGATGAGTATAGGACCACTTACAGGAGTGCTCAGGCCAAGGAGAGGCAGGAAACTCCTCAAAGGCAGCAGTCTAGGGGCAGGAGTGGGCCTTTTCATAGACTTTTTTACCAAACGCAGGCCTGTTCTCCCTTTTCACAGAGGGGGTTCTTCAGAGGGAGAGGCAGAAGGTGGATGAGCAGGGCTGCATCCACTCCTCAGCCTAAGGCCCCTGCCAAGCAGACACCCTGATGGGTCTGCCCAGGTTGACTCTCCTATTCCAGTAGGGGGCAGGCTGGCTTACTTTGTCCAGGACTGGATGTCTATTACCTCAGACAAGTGGGTCTTGGAGGTAGTAAGCCGGGGGCTGGTTCTCAGCTTCAAAATATTTCGGAAGATGAGAGCCAGATTTTTTCCACCTGCAGGTCTCTCAGAAACCCTTGCCCTAGAGGCAGAGATTTAATCTCTTCTGGCCTTAGGAGCCATAGAGAGTTCCTTCCCTACACAGGGGCAGAGGTCTGTACTCCAGGTACTTCCTTCCCCCAAAAAAGACAGGGGAGTAGCGACCCATCCTAGACCTAAGATATCTGACCAAACATCAAAGTTCAAGATGGTAACTCTGGGAATAATTCTTCTTTCTCTAAGGCCAGGGGACTGGCTAGCCTCCCTGGACCTAAAGGATGCCTATTTTCACATCCCCATCAGGTGCTCACACAGAAAGTAACTTAGGTTCGAGTTGCCCCCAGGCCACTATCAGTTCAAAGCAATGCCTTTTGATCTAACATCAGCCCCAAGGGTTTTCACAAAGTGCGTGGCAGTAGTCATTGCCTTTCTAAGAAGGCAAAAGATTTCCATTTTTCCATATCTGGACGACTGGCTCATAGTGGGCCAGTCCCCAGACCAAGTCAAGTCAGACCTGCTAGTGACCCAGCCAAGTGCTCACTTCTCTAGGATTTCTTCTCAACCTTCCCAAGTCAGTTCTCGAGCCAGTGCAGCTCTTTACCTTTATAGAGTCAGAACTGGATACCGTCAAAGCAAGAGCCTTTCTTCCCCTGGAAAGGGCAAGAGTTCTTATAGAACTGGCTTCTTCCTTCAGCCATCAGGTGTCTCGACCAGCAAAGCATTTCCCCCAGCTCTTGGGCCACATGGCAGCTTCTACAGCAGTGGTCCAAGGGGCAAGATTCCAGACGAGGGACATTCAGTTCCATTTGAGGGCCTTTTGGTCCCATAAGAAGGATTCCCTTACCAAACTGATCCCAGTGACTCGGACCCTGATCCAAGCCCTTCAGTGGTGGCAGGATCAGGGCGATTTAAGGCAAGGGGTCCCATTTGCCACGCAGACTCATTCAGTGGTCCTTACCACGGATGCTTCCCTCCTGGGCTGGGGAGCCCATCTGGGGGCCCTCACTGTTTCAATCTCCTAGAACTCAGGGCAGTTTTTCTGGCCCTGCAAGCTTTTTCTCAGTCAGTGCAGAACAAGGTGGTTCAAGTCAGAACAGACACCACCACCGTGTGGTACATCAACAAGCAGGGAGGCACGCGGTCTACAGCCTTGTGCACAGAAGCCATGACGTTGTGGTCCCTGGCTTATTCCCTGCAAACCTCTCTGATAGCAGTCCACCTTCCAGGAAAGGACAATGTGCTAGCAGATGTACTGAGCAGGATCTCACAGGGCCATCACCAATGGTCCCTGGACCCTCTGGTCTTGAAGGTGATTTTTTCAAGGTGGGGCACTCCAGAGATGGATCTCTTTGCAGCCCCAGACAATCACCAACTTCCTCTCTTTTGTTGCGGACCCCCAGTCTTGGGCTCAGTCCCTCTGGATTCTCTGATTCTGAACTGGGAAGGGACATTTCTGTATGCTTTCCCTCCCTTTCCACTCCTGTTCAAAGTTTTAGTCAAGATAAGGTCACAGCCTTGCAAAGTGATTCTCATTGCTCCAGATTGGGCCAGACAGGCTTGGTACCCTCTGTTGCTGTCCCTAGCAGTCCATCTTCCCCTGTCTCGTCCCAGGAATTACAACCTGTTAACCTCCTCTTAGGAGAGGATTTGGTACCCTAACCTTCAGTCTCTCAATCTCAAGGCATGGCTCTTGAAGAGTTAGAGTATGCAGATTTACATCTGTCTCAAGGGGTTCTGGATATCCTCAAAGCCTCTCGAAAGCCTGCCACTAGAAAGACCTATAACTCCAAATGGAAGAGGTTCAGCATTTGGTGTTCCAAGCAGCATATTTCCCCAGACACTGCTGAATTACCTACAGTTCTGGATTATATGGTCCATCTTAATGGCCTAGGCCTCAGACCAGCTACTCTCAAGGTACACTTGTCAGCTGTCTCTGCCTTTCTGTCAGCGGGGAAGTCTTCCTCACTATCATCTCATCCTGTGTTCTGTAAATTTTTCAAGGGATTGCTTCATAACAATCCCCATTTAGAGACCCTGCCCCTGCTTGGGATTTAAATGTTTGCATTGCTCAATTGATGCAACCTCCCTTTGAGCCTGTGTCCTCAGTAGAACTTAAGTACTTGACTTGGAAAACTGTGTTCTTAGTAGCCATTACCTCTGCCAGACGTATCAGTGAACTGCAAGCCCTGTCAGTGGAACCTGATTTTATCTCCTTTCATAGGGATGAAATGGTCCTTAGAACCAATAGAAGGTTCTTGCCTAAAGTGTTTTCAGATTTCCATCTGAATCAGTCTGTCTCTTCCTGATCATTCCTCTTCAGGAGAGAGGAGGCTACACAGTTTAGATGTTAAAAGGGCCCTTAGCTACTATATAGAGCGTACCAAGGGTCACAGGTTTGATTCCCTCCAGTTGTTCCTCACTTATCAAGAAGTGGGAAAGGGCAAACCTGCCACTAAGAGAACGATTGCCAGGTGGATTGTGTCTTGTATACAATTCTGCTATGAGAAACTTGGAAAGATTCCACCCTCAGGCCTGAGGGCTCACTCCACCAGAGGTGCAGCTGCTTCCCTGGCTGCTGCCAGGGATATTCCTCTCTTAGAAATTTGTCAAGCAGCCACCTGGAAAACAGTCCATACTGTTACCAAGCATTACTCTCTGGATATCCAGGCTAGGAGTGATGCTCGATTCGGCACAGCAGTACTTCAGGGCCTATTCCCAAAGTAGGTTTTGTCCCTCCTCCGTAGGGGTACTGCTTGGTAGTCTGCAATAGTCAGAATACAGCAAGACTTCATGTTTTTTGATGAAAAAATTACTCACCTTAGTAATTATGATTCTTCTAATGGAGTCTTGCTGTATTCTGACCTCCCTCCCTCCCCGCCTCCCCTCTCAGAACCTGTTTTTGGGAAGTGGGTGGGCTGGTGCAGTGTTGCACCTCAGGGGTGCTCCTTTTACACCCTCTTCTTTTTGTTTGGGCGTTTGTTTTATTATTATTATTTGGATTGGTTTTTGGTTTTGGGTTTCCTGACTTGAGTCTTCCTTTGGGAATCCAAAACTTTTTGTTGCCAGTTGGTTAGTAACAATTTTACAGTTTCCACATAGATTAGTTAGTGAGTTTTTGCTCGTAAGAATCTGACGGTTGGATTTCAAAGGACTCCAAACAGTGACCTCAACCGAACTCGAACTCAGCATTCTATGCTCTGCATAGAAAGTTAACCCTTTGTTCTCTGGGGCAGTTTAAAGGCTGGGGCTAACTGCAATAGTCAGAATACAGCAAGACTCCATTAGAAGAAACATAATTACTAAGGTGAGTAATTTTTTCTTCCTCACCTATGGGGAAGTCGGTAAGGGAAGACCAGCTACAAAACAAGCCATTGCATGCTGGATAGTGGCATGCATTAATTTCTGCTACAGTAAAGTTGTCAAGCAAGCACCCTTGGGCCTCAGGGCACACTTCACCAGGGGCACAGCTGCAAGGGTATCCCACTATTGGAAATCTGAAAAGCAGCTACATGGAAAACAGCACATACTTTCACCAGACTTTACAGCCTGGACATGCAGTCAAGAAGTGATGCCAGATTTGGTACAGCAGTGCTGCAGAACCCGTTTTCGAGATAGATTCTCGGCCCAACCTCCAAAGGTACTGGTTGGAAGTCTCCATTAGTTTAATCATACTGTGTGATTCCTAGGGTTAGAAGAAAAAAAATTACTCACCGTAGTAATCTTGTTTCTTCCAGGGAATCACACAGTATGATTAAAGCTCTCACTCTGCCTCCCCTACCTGAACCTAAAAGATGAAAAAGAGAGAAGGACTTGGTTCTGCATCTCTGCTTTGGTTTTTGTATTGTTTATGATTACATATTTTAGCTTTTTAACCAGTTGATTCACACTGTGGTCCCTTTGGGGGATTTTTGGGGGTTTTGGGGAGATGTGATTAAGGGGGACTTAATCATCATAGTTAGCTAGCTAGAGGGTCTTTACCATGTTAGGCTGCGTAATGAATCTGAGCACTCAGAGTGCAACAGTTACTATGGGCAGCAGTTCAGAATTGGCACGAGCCAATGAGAGTTTCGTAATTAGCATGAATTCCATTTCTTCGGGCAGTTCAGCACTGAAGGCTGACTGCATTAATTTAATCACACTCTATGATTCTCTGGAAGAAACAAGATTTCTACGGTGAGTAATTTTTTCTTCAGGTCCTCTGGTTCGAAGAGCCTTATGTGATTTTTCACAAAGACAGGGTGTCTTTGCGCACAAATCCTAAGTTTCTTCCTAAAGTGGTTTCTGAGTTCACACTAAATCAGTCTGTCCACCTTCCTGTTTATTTTCAGAGTGTGCCAATCCAGGGGAAGCATTCCTCCATACGTTAGATGTGCGCAGAACTTTGAAGTACTGTCTGCTTCAGACTAAAGAGTCCAGGAAGTTGAAGCAGTTGTTTGTTTCCTTCGCCCCAGGTAGAGAGGGCGCTTCAGTTTCTAAGCAGTGTTTATCCAAATGATTGGTAAATTGCATTGTGTTCTGCTACAACAAAAACAGCAAAGAATTGCCTGGTCTGTCAAAGCTCATTCCACCAGAGGCATGGCTACCTTGGTGGCTTGTTTCAAAGGGGTCCACCTGGAGTACAGTCCACACTTTCGCCAAGCATTACAATCTAGACATTGCCTTTAGAGCCCATGCACGATTTAGTAGGGCTGTATTACAAGGACTCCTGTCTAAAGTTTGTGGAGATCCAGCCTCCCAGACTGTCTGTCTGCATTTGTCTTTGCTTGGTACTCGTTCCTACCGTGTAACCTGATGACTGAGATACCCCAGAAGAAGATAGAACAGTTATGTAAGAACTTACCGTAACAGTATGTAACCCCCCTGCAAATGGGGGTTCCCAAAAGACTTCCAGGAGCTTGCTTGAATGCTCCAAGCCTGAATGGTGTTTGGCATTTAAGCCATTTATCAGTGAGTGTTTTTAGAGCCTCTGGTACTGTCTCTTTAAGAGCTGTCTGCTTGCAGACATAATTAGTTTGTATGGGGGGACTGTGTGTTTCTTTGATTGAGTACCACTCAAGCTGCTGCTAATTCACTTCATTTTGCAGTCACTAGGAGTGCAAAGGAACCTATCTGAAAGATGTAACTGTTTGCCAGAAATTATTTAGAGTAATAATGAAAGTACAGTTTGTCTAACCTGCTTTCTTTGCAGTCAGAACTGTGTCTGCTAGTTCCCCATTCTAGTTTTGAACTGCTGAACTGGACCAATCAGTGTGGGGTAAGCTAGCTCTAAAATGGTGCCTTGACGAATCAGAACTTGGACTCATAATCTGAGCCAGCCACAAGAGGATTGTATGGGCAGTGACTCTGGGAGATGTAGTTTAGACTTCAGTGCCTTTTTGGACCAACAGCAGCAGTCTATTGTGAGTGACAGCCAATCCAGTCAAGAACTGGGAGGAACTCAAAGGAAGTGCCGGTTTTGTCGGTTGGAGTTTCAGTTGAGCTTTGGCAGTGAAGAAGGAAGGAGACCTGTGCTTTTCAGTGTGCAGTTTTAGTCAAAAACGTGTGTAAGGCCCAGAGTTCTGGTCTGCAGCTTGTGTAACAGCTTGTTAGGACTGAATCCGTCCTGTGAAAAGAATCAAAGGATCTCTGAAGAGTAGAAACCAGGCTCACCCTGTAGAAGACTGGAAGAATTGCTGAAAATTGCACTCGGTCTGTCAGGAACTGAATCTGCTGTGTGTTCTCCGGGTATTGTGCAGTAATTGCGATCGGATACAGATGCAGCCTGCCTGGTATAGTGCTTTCTTTTATATGGATGTGTGAAGAGGTTTGTGTACCTCAAGTGAGCTCTGCTGACATTGAAGGACCCTATCTTATTTGGAGGTCGTGAGTACTAATTCAGAGGTCGCTCCTTGTTGATTGCCACATTAAATCCAAATGGAATTACTGTACTGCTGACTGTTTAATTCTCCTTTTCTCTGTGAAAGGGCCCCTACCAGCTGCCACGGTTTGGACTAGCCACTAGGGCTTGGGTACCCAGGGACAGTAACTGATAGGGATAGGCCTGTGCACAGAGCCATAGATAGATTATTAGAGTGATAAGCTAATTAACCTGATTTCCCCTGTCCTTGTTATATCCCCTAAATAAATCAGAGCTGCTTGTTTCAGCAAAGTTATACTGCCTGAGGTATTTGTCTATGTTAAAGTACTGTACTGTGATTGTTGCACTGTATCTCATTTCACAGGAGGTCCCAGTACGGAACCAGACCTGGGGGTAAGTGTATACTGTGAAGGTAATTCTGATATATTGTGTGGGCCACTAATGGGAAGAAAGGGGGTTGCAGTGTCCCAGAGGGCTGTGACCAAGTTAGTTTAACTATTGCAAACCCCGACCTCTGGGTGGAGGCACCCGCCATTGGATCCAGGCCCCTCAACCTGTTAGTGGCAAATCAGGCAGGGGTAGTAGCCCCTGGGATAGCGCCATCTAGGGGTTACAAGTAGATCTTTGAAGGGGATCTCAGTCATCAGGTATGATTTCAGTCCCACCATCACCCTTCTTGATGATCCTGTCTAGGAACTGGCTATTCGGTGTATCCAGTCTTTTTGCATTAGGTCTTGGTCCCTCTTTCTCTCCTTGGTTCCCCAGGGTGAGAGCCTTCCGTTCCTGCTCCCTTCGTCTCTGGGAGGAAAGAACTGAGGAGGGAGTGGGGCTGTGGGGTTGGTGATGTCAACGGCATGGGCGGCCCCGGTTGTACTGCTGAAAATCTTTCTTGTGGATTCCCCTTCGCTGACAGCGAAGGTTCCTACTGTATAACCTGATGACTGAGATCCCCTCAAAGATCTACAGTTAAGGTAAGTTCTTATATAACTGTTCTTTCTAGGAGTGGTATTTGGTTCACAGCTACAAAACCCATCCAGCCTTCTCTGGTAAATGGCATCTGATCCTGCTGCCAGCGTGAGAGATCTGACATTGCGGGGCGGAATTGGGGGATGTAAATGCCGGGGAGGGGGGTTGTTAGCTTAAAGGGACACTGTCAACCATTTTTGCATTATATGATTTCTAGTTAAAAACCCACATTTTATGATTGCTTACCTTCTCTAAAATTCTTTGGTTACTGGCTGTTTTACCTGCTTCCTTTTCTTAGTAGAACAAAAATGCATGGCAATGGTGTAATTATACCCTACTTTGTTTTATTTCAAGTCTTTGAACTACTCCTATTGCATACTTTGTGAACATTATGAACACTCCCAAACAGTTCAGACACTTATGATGCAATAGTCTCCTCTCCTCCCACTGCATCATGAGTGGCTAGACTGTGTGGGGATGTCCGAAAGTTCAGCAAAGATGCGGTGTGAGTTGATCAAGGAATGTAAACAAACATGTTTTTATGTGGTAACACCAGTATGATGTGCAGTCTGTTTTTCAGTTTTTTTTGAAAAGAAAGAAGGAATAAAATCAACCAACCAGCTACATCAGCAGTCTGTACAGAATGTCAGTGTTGTCGAAGCACAGGTCAGGAAGCATAGGAAGACCAGGCACAGTTGTAAAATATACAAGTAGCGTTTTATTATCAATAACCGTAAAATAAAAATAAAACAAGTCGAGTCTGACTATTTCAGAAAGCAACAAACCAGTCACTTGGGCAGTCCAAAGAGATTCTGGAAGGATGTAAAGGTCATAAAGTCAGTCAAAAAGAAAAAAAAAATTCACCTTACTTTTACAAATTGTTGTGAACCAGTAACTAGAAACATAGAAATACGTAAGCAATAATACCCGACAGGGTGGGCTGTATTGTGCTGTACCGAACCGCCCAGGAGCGTAATGAGGCTCGACGCCGCATTGTCATTACACGTCCCAGCCTCCAGAAAAATGGGAAAAATCACCCCGATTGCTCTCAGTGACACTGCTCCCGGCTCCTGGTCTCGATAGCTCTCCGCCGCACCATCCGCTGACTGAGTTACGGCTCCACGGACACCACTGCAGGCCCTGAACCCCACCATGGGGGGAAGCCAAGGAGACAATGTCTGGTTCGACGACACCTTTCCCCGTCGAAGATGAACAGGTAAGTGGTACCATGGCCCCGCCCTGGGGGGTAAGCCAGGGAGTATTGGTAGGTGGCAGGCGGTTACTGTGGAGTGAGGTGGGAGCACGGAGTGGGGGTGGAAGGGTGACCACTAGGGAGCAAAAAGCATACTAAATAAATAAAAAAAAAAGCTTCTGACTGCTTCAAGGAATTTTTTAGAGACTTGTAAGAATATATGAGGAACTAGTGTCACTCCTAAGAGTACCTCTGTTGGGAAAGCCCTACTCAGTTTCCACCTGCAGGAAGCTCTCTGTCAAGGCAGAATGAACTCTGCTTAGACAATTGAAGTGAATAAATCTGTGGGTGGCAATTACCTTTCTCCTTAACTCACTCAGCCCCATAGCGCATATGTGCGTCATCAGGAAAATTCCTCTAGTCCCCATAGCGCATGTATGTGTCAGGTATTCACTTCATCTCGTCCCCAGAGCGCATATGTGCGTTATGCACTTTTTGGATCAACCAATCGGGGATAAGGTTATTGGAAAGTGCTGGTCGGTAGGAAACATTCCTACCTACCAGAATACTGACTTTAAGATAGGGGTCACCATTGAGTTAAATAAAGTAAATTACTTTTTTTTAGGTTTTAATTTGGGTTGAAAAGTGAAGACAATGGTATTTTTTCTCCATTACTAGAAACGTGTAATCCCTGATTTGAAATCTCTTTTCACTGTGAAAAATTTGTATGCTGGTGTCTGGGAGCTAGGAGGTGTACTTTTTTGTTTTAATTTTTTGGGGATAAAAAAGTATAAAAATGTGATTTTCCTTCGTTTCAGGTACTGTAAAAAAAAAAAAAAAAAAAAAAAAATTGTAAATGCTAGAAGCTTGTGTGACCCATCATTTGAAAGGAATCTTTAATGTGGACAATTATGCTGGTGTCTGGGGTCTAGGAGATGTACTTTTTATGATGTAGGATTTTATTTGGGAACAAAATGTTAAAAAAAATAAAATAAAATAATGCACTTTTATTATCATTTCAGGAACTGTAAAAAAATATCATCAAATGCCACCAACATGAGTGACCCATCATTTTAAAGCTCTTGTTATTGTGAACATTTTCCGTGCAGGTGTCTAGGGGCTAGGAGGCATACTTTTTCAGTTATCATGGTTTGTGTGTCATGTGGGCAGTTGTGCAGAGCATTTTTCCGAATTCAGTTGGTTTACTGGTGTTATGTGTTGGCACATGCCTTAGTGTATGGTCTATTTTATTATGTAAAACAGCTCAGAAATACTCTAAACTGTGGCAGTGTAATGCATAGATGTAGGTGTGATGGAAAACCATCATACAGCAGACATTTGCCACTTCTAAGGTGTTTTTTTTTTTTTAAAGAAAAACATTTTAATTTTCATGGTTATATGCTCTGTGAAAAAAAAAAACTGTTACTGCTACTAACATGTGACCCCTCATTTTAAAGATTTTTTTATGTGAGCAAACTTTGTGGTGTAAGTTTTAATGATAGTAGTTATACTTTCTAAGTTATTTATACGCTAAGTCGGAGTGTTACCATTTTATTTCCGAACATTCTAACTGCTCAGGAAAACAGCCATTTTTACACAGGAATACAGCACTCACTCAAGATTCCATTCAAGAGCTGAGCGAGTTAAGCATGTTTGCCAGGTGATAATGAAGACACCTATGTCACTGTATAGCCTGTCCTTTACTTCTGGTTGAGTATCTAGGGTCTAGAAAAAAGCCATTGTGGTCTTAGTCCATAAGGGGGCTGTAGTACAGAGATAGGGAACACCAGCTCAGTATCCCTGCTGTCTCTGTTCTGGTTAATATGCAGAAGTGTCTGTTACAACGGAGTTCCCATATAAATAAGTACCATCTCCTTACACCATGCCGACAAAGTTTTAGAAACAATCATGGGTCAGCAAACACCTTAGTCACCTTGACCAATGAAATACACCAGGGTTTGGAAAGTGGAATACTTACTGGATGCTCCTTTCCTAGATCTTAGAAAAGATTCTGACTTTGTTGACCACTAACTGATTAACAAACTGAAAGAGACTGGCTTTGGTATCAGCTCCTTAAAGGTTAGAAGTAAGCAGTAAGAGCCCCACATCCAAGAGTCCCAACTTGCACTTTGTGTGCAAAACCATTTCACTTTTCTGCTTACTGTTTCCTGCAGTGTAGTAGATATAGCAGACTGATTCTGAGGACTTCCAAACTGAAAATTCTTTAACTACAAATCCCAGATTCTCCTGCATCTGTCGTGAGCACAGGGCTGCAGCAGTGGGAGATATAGCCTGCAGTGCATGTTAGTTTTTGTAAACTCTGACCTTTCGTTTGCTTGTCCCACTGTCCTGTCTAGGCGAAGTACAGTCCCAGATAACTACCCTGGGAGAACAGCGGGGCTGGCAAACATCTGATATGAGCTTGTAAAATCTCTTAACATGCACTGCAGGCTGTTGACTTTTCCCAATGCTGCAGCCGTGCTCTGATGTCAGTTGCAGAGGATTCTGACATTTGTAGTTATAAAAAATGTCAGCTTGCAAGTCAGCAGAATCAATCAAACCCCACATGAATGTATTACAGTTGGATGTGCACTTTAATTGATAGAGGCAATACCTGTATAGAATAACATTTAGTATGAAATATATTTGATATTTGTATGTTTTTGTATTATGTGTCCTTTAGATAAACTTAAACAGGACCATCTTGAAAATGGGTCTCTGACTTAATAATGTGAAAAAGATCTTTCCTGTATAAAAATAAACATTTTACTACTGCTACTACTAATCTCATACAGTCTGCTATACCACGGTAAACAGTTTAAAAAAAAAAATGTTTTTGCACACAAAGTACAAACTGGGTCCAGCCCTATACTTGGATATGGAGCTCTTTGTGCGGTTTCCTTTTGAAATTAATACGTGATTACCTCAGCAACAGGTTATAGACTGTCAAATTTCAGGGCACATATTCCTCACCCAGGGACATCAACTGTGGAGTCCTGCAAGGTTCAGTCCTGGGACCTGTACTTTTTTTTGTAAATGCCAACCATTTTGAATGTACTCACTCTAAGGCTCTCCTGTACATGGGTGATGCGATTTTCTACACATCGAAGAGTGTTGGGAAATAAACAACAACTTGTGCACTGAGTTTCCAGGCAGTTCAACACTTGCTTCAAACTCTAATAGGCTTTCGCTCAACAGAATTAAAACAGTATTGTTTGGCATGTAACCCAGGGTGTAAGCAGGCACAAAAATCATTCCCAGTCTGACTACCTGCAATAAAACTACACCGGAACGGGTAGGAAGTTGTAAATACCTGTCTCTGCTCCCCACTGGAAGTAGGAGATGTGTGTCTGGCAGGGCCAGGGCCTGCCACAAGCGTCAAGCCCTTGGGCTTGAAATCAGAGTTGTAAATGCTAAGGACACAGGGGGAAGGGGCTGGGCCTGAGTTGGGGGATAGGAGCTATGCCAGTGAGGAGTATACACAATAAGTAAAAAAAAATAAAGTGACGCACAATTGAAAGAAAATTATACCGATGCAAGTTGTATCAGTGGGATCAAAGTACATTACTCAATGGAGGAAAGGGGCCTAGGGGTTAAAATATCAGTTTCAGAGCCTCTTCTCAGTACAGTGCAGCTAACAGGATGGCAGAATATATCAGGCGTGGTTTCACAAGTCACAGCAGAGGTGGCATTACCTCTGTACAGGTCATTGGTTAGACCACACTAGAAGTACTTTGGTGCAGTTTAGGAATCCTTATCTGAAGAAAGATATGGAGCAATTCGAGACTGTTTAGAGGAAAGCTACGGAAATCCAGGCAGCAGCAAGGCAAGAGCTATCAGGAAAGATTTGCACAGTTTTATTATATACTTACTGGAAGAATGGAGGGAAAAGGAAGGGCTGAATTAAGACTGAAAAGATTCCTGGGTGTTTTCAAGCTAAATACCCCCCCCCCCCCCAATGTGGAAGTCGAATGATGAGCATTGGTGGAGGACTCCAGACCTACACAAGTACCATAGTCGTACATCCTGGTATTAGTATACGTTACGATATACTACTGCTACTTATGAAAAATGAAAAAATATCCCGAGGAGTATCAGCTGAAAAGAGACAGTCCTTTTCCAGGGCCTTCAGTTACTGCCATCGACCAGTCAATGTGTATTATATGTCAAAAAAAAAAAAGAATGTCTCCAGTGTCCTGCAAAGTCCAAGAGAAATTACTCTGGTGCAGGTTACAGAAAAATAGAAGACGATCTGCAGGGCTTTGCTGCGGTTCATAGGGTGTCCGCAACTTTTGAACTTAGCCTACTTAGATGAAAGTGGTGGAACTGAAGAAATTCTACTCAAGCATAATACCTTGTGGCATAAGTCATGCAGAGATACATGTAACAAAACCAAATTAAGTTGAGCGGTGAAAAGAAAGTAATTTGATGCTGACCAAGAGAAGGAGTCAACAGGAATCCCGAAACGCACTCGCTCAGCTTTCAATATCCAACAAAAAGCTCTAGCTCAAGAAGCATGCTTTTCTGTGACCAAATTGTCCTCAGTGGATGATCTAACATAAGTATGCACTTTTGATTTAGACTCACGCTTTTGTTCAGTGGCTCTTCAGTTGGAAGATACCAAGCTTCTTGCCAAGTTAAGTCTTGGAGACCAAATAGCCACTGAAGCAATATATCACAAGAAATGCCTTGCTGCACTCTATAATCGTGCAAGGGATAAGGCCAAGAAAGAGCCGTTCCAACTGGACAGTGAAGCGATGACTCGCAGTATTGTTTTTGCTCAACTGATTTCTTACATAGAAGTTGCTCAATTAGACAAATCAAATACATCCATCTTCAGACTTAGACTTGGCAAACACCTATTGCATAAGGCTTGAACAAGTGGATGTGAAAGAAACACAAAGACTCCACATAACCAAACTGAAGAACAAACTTTTGACCCATATCCCAGGTCTTTGAGCACACACCAAAGGAAGAGAAATGTTCCTGGCATTTGACAATGACTTAGGACAGGTACTTTTGGATGCTTTTCAGAAGGATAGTGATTGCGATGCAATGTAAATGCATGTGTAGTGCAGATGGTTTGAAGGGAACTCATTGAAGAGAACACACCTTTCAGTGGGACATTCCCCCGATTGGCAAGAAAAGTCAGTCTCACTGTCAATTCTGTCACTAGTTAATATGAATCTTGAAGAACCAAACATCAGAAATCAATCAGCCAAACCAACAAATCAAGCAGTGTTGTTTATAGCTCAGCTGCTGAAGTTTAGCAGTGTAAAGCACAAATGACAAGGAACGAGTTCTGCAAAGCATACCAGAAGACAGTCACAAAAACAGCTCCACTGCACAATGAGGGTGCTTGGAAAAACCGTTGACAGTCTAAAATGCAAATTCCAGCAGTCCTCAGCGTAGTTCAGAATATCAGCATTCTTTATTTACTATGAAAGTTTAAAACATACTGAGGGTATTAGCCAGCAAACGGTCTGTTGCAAATGAGAACCCCATACCAGAAACCTAGAAATACCATTGCTATTATACATAGGAGCAATGCTGTATGCTAAAACCAGAAAGAGAGAGCTGGTAGATAGGCTTTATGAACTTGGCATTTCTGTATCATATGACAGAGTGTTATGTCTGTCAGCAGACCTTGCAAATGCTGTCTTGAATGTTACAAAGGAAACCAGGTTGTTTGTTCTCCTCAGCTTCATGGTGGTATATTCACAACAGCTGCAGTGGACATCAGCCACAATTGCAACAGGTTCTTTTCATGGAACTGGAGTCTCACTCATATAGCATCCTACCTTTACAGGAGAGGGCATTGACATGGGCAAAGTGATGTTAAAGAAGTCATCTTCTACAAAGTGTGTGAATTCACTGCCTTCAGCATATACAAATGTGCCTCCAATGTCTTTTATCAACTGTGCTCATTCACATGTCCCAGCTGTGCAAAACAAGATGCATTGTGATCCTAAGACTGTGAAGGATGGTATTGAAGAAGAAAAGGAATGGCTTCAGAAAGTAAGAAAAACACTAGAGCACAAAGAAGGGAGAGATGCAACAGATCAGAAAGGAGCAGAAGAAACCTGTAATCAAGAAGACGATACTGTTGGAAGGCAAGTAAAGGGGGATGAACAGGAACCAAGACAGAACAGACTGACAATATCCTGGTTTGCATACCATACAGAAAGTCAGAAAAGAGAAATCAAGCCAAAGTGTGCAAGCTCTCTTTTGCTTCTTTACCCAGACTCTGCTCACTCAGTGGCTATGACCCGTCATGTAATGACTGTTGTACAGAAAGCTGTGCAATATCTCAACCCAGGGCAAACCCCTCTTCAAACAACATGAAGTCTTGCTGTATTCTGACTATTGCAGTCAGGTCCCGCCTTTCAACTGCCCCGGAGAACAAAAGGTTAACTTTTCTATGCCTTGCATAGAATGTTCATCACGAGCTCGGTTGAAGCCCCTGTCTGTTGTTGTTCAAACTGCAACCGTCGGATTCTTTACTACGCCTCACTGAACAGTCGCTCCGGAGATTTCTCCTGCTGCTTGGTTCAGAAGTCGGTTGAAGTGTTGATTTTTGGTCGGTTTCTACCAAATTGTTTCCACATAGTCAGTTCAAGTCTCTGTCTGTGGTACCGTGAGTACTAGATAGGTTTTTGTTCTGTTTTCTGTGTGGAACTTGTAAACTGTGGATCGGTTTGGCTGAACCGATCAATTTGAGGTGAAAACTTGTGCTTTACTTTAGAGTGTGGTTACCGGTCCGTATCGGTTCTAAAAAAAAACAGATTTTAATTACGTTTTTTTTCCAAGAGCCGTGACACGGTCAGGAACCAATGAGAGGCTTGCCTGGCGGATTGCCGGAAAAAAGGATACGTTTTTGGTTAGGCTGGCCATGTCTGAGAAACCCAAGAAAAAAAAAATGGGCCCACTGGGTTTCAACACTGCAGCGTGTGTGTGGGGAGGTCTTTGCTAAGGCAGATCCCCACACCACCTGTGTTTATTGTCTAGGGTTTGACCACCTCGATTCAGACTGCCAAATTTGCAAGAATTTCCCCAGATCTATCCTGGAAAAGAGATTAGGTAGACTGAGGGAAAGGGAGGCTGAAAAGTCCGTTGACCCGGATGGCCAGCCCGGTTTGGTTCCAACCGAACCGGAAGGAGTGCCCTCTGACCGGGGTGATACTTCTTCGGGCAAAAGGAGAGCCGATTCCGAGGAGTCTGTTCTGACAAAAAGAAAAGACAAATTGACCGGTTCGGACCCAGAATCTCATACTCCGACCGCCGATGAGACAGCCAAGGCGATTAGGATTGTGCAGTCGCTTAGTTCGGTTCCGACCGAACCGGCACCATCTGGCAGGGCTCGGTTCGGTCGGTTGCCCCGGTTCCAAATTATACTTTGGAGGAATTTTATGAACTGGAGTTTGAGGAGGAGGGAGAGTATAAGGATGATTATGGTGATGGTGAAAGTCTGGATGTGCCTATTGACCCGGACATCTCCCCAGACAGACCTTCAGGTGTTTCTCCTCCTAGGCTTTCTGAGTCCCTTCACACTACATGTTCTACAGAAAGGTGGCTGATACCCTCCAGCTTCCTGTGGAGGAAGCAGTAGAGGATCAGGAAGAGCCTGATTATGTTGAGATGATGGACATCCCAGAGTCCAGGAGACTGTCTATTCCCCTCCACAAATCCTTTGGGAAACAGACACAAAAAATTCTTAAGTCTCCTAATTCTATACCTCCTGTGGACAGACGAACGGACATGAGGTACACTCTCTCAGGCTCAGACACGGAGTTCCTTTTTCAGCAATGCAGCCATGTTGGAGTTGTACAGGCTGCTGCCTGTGATAAGGCAAACATTCCCTTGGCATCACACACCCCAGACAAGGACTCTGGGAAGATTGATGCCATGGCAAAGAAACAATACATGACCCATCTTTGGGACTCAGGCAGGTTAACTATATGGCCTATACAGCCAGGTACCAGAAGTCCAGGTGGGACACTGTACTGGCGCTGGCTAAACAGGCTCCCGCCCAGCTTGCTAAGGACCTGGAGCAGGTGGCTGCAGATGGGATTGAGGCATCGAAAGTACAGTTTCATGCTGCTGTGGACTCCAGTGATGTATCATCAAAAGTCATGGCTAGATCTGTGGCTCTTCGGAGAATGGCTTGGCTCAGATATACTAGCCTATCATGGGATACCCAGGCTAAGGCCATGGATTTTTCTGTAACTGGTAATTCTCTGTTTGTTCTTACTTTTGTATGGCTTGACTCTGTGGCTGTGTTTATTGTGAACCACACTGTCTAGTGGTTGCTTGTTCCCAGATGGCTACCCACTTCTAAATCTGAGATCCTCTCATCATCCCCGTTTGAGAGTACCAGGTGCAAGACTGCTCCCTCCCGAGTGGGTTCCAACACTAGCTGCCTGAGGCATGCTCCCTGTAGGGCATCGAGAATGACTCCGGCATTGGATGTGGCTGCAGCAAATGTGTTCCAGTTAACATCTGGCATGTGTAGGTCCCCCATCAACAATATCTCCCCTTTATCTGCCATTCTAAGGATGCCTTCAATCATTTCCTTGTCCATGTCCTCCACCTGAGATGGGGGTCTGTATATAACCCCTGTGCGAACTGTGGTGCCATTTTCTGTCTCCAAGGTGACCCCACAGTGCCTCCTCTCCTCCCTGTTTTCCCTTTAGTTCCATTGCTTTGATCCCTTCCCTTATGTAGAGAGCCACTCCTCCTCCTCTTTTACCCTCCCTGTCCCTCCTGTAGATTGTGTACCCTGGTATGTTGACATCCCAGTCATGGTTCTATGTGTACCAGGTTTCTGTGACTGCCACGATATCCAGGCATCCCTCTTCCATCAAGGCTGCTAGTTTAGGAATCTTATTTCCCAGACTAAGGGCATTGGTACTCATCGCCCTCCATTTTTTGATGGCCTTCCCACTTTTAGCCCCATCCCTGTACTTTACTACCTTATTCTCCATTTACCCCTGCCCTGCCCCCGTTGACCTCTCTGCCTTGGTGTTAACCTCGCTAACTACCCTGTTTTCTAGGGGGAGGCTGGGAATTCCCTGATCTTTTTCAGTGCCTCCCACCTTGGCTAGTTTAAAAGCTTGCCAATGAAGCATTTAAACCTATCACCTAGGATCCTTGTTCCCCCTCCCGGGCAGATGCAGACCATTGTGCCAGTATAGGCCTGTGTCCCTCCATTTGGACCCCCAGTCCTCAATGAAGCCAAAACCCTGTGCCCCGCAACAGTTTTTCAACCATTCATTGAATCCCAGGGTGCGGAGTACCCTAGCCTCACCCATGCCATAGGACAGGCAGCACCTCCGAGAAGGTTACCATGAGTGCTACTTGTCTGAGGCCCTGCCCCAACTCCACAAACTCCTCCTGCACTGCTCTGATCCCATTCCCAGCTAGGTCATTTGTCCCTAGGTGGACAGTGACCTCCAGCTCCCTCTCCCCTATGGGAGGACATCACTCAGCTCCTTGAGAAAGGCGCTGTAGCCTGTGTCCCGGACATCATGATTGGTCAGGGGGTTTGTGTCCAAGTACTTTCTGGTCTGCAAACAGATGCAGGGTTGGTGCCCCATAGTAGATCTACATAGTTTGAACCAGTTCCTGAGGAGGCACAAGTTCCGGATGGTGATGCTGAGTCAGATAATTCCATCCCTGGAGCAGGGCATGTGGTTCTACCCTCTGGACCTCCAGGACGACTTCTTTCATATCTAAGTCTCTCCCATTGGCGGTACCTTCAGTCCACGCAGATGGTGTTCTGTATGAGTTCCAGGTCATGCCATTTGGCCTCTCCTCATTCCCCAGAGTCTTCACCAAGTGCGTTGCAGTGGTGTCAGCATTCCTGAGGCACCGCAGGCTCTGGCTGTATCTGTACCTGGACAACTGGCTGATTGCCGGTCCATCCCGGGAGGCAGTGGAGCAGTTCAGGAATCTGGCCCTTCAGACTTGCTCGGCCGTGGGTCTTCTCATCAACATGGCCAAGTCAGAACTCAGCCCCTCGCAGGTCACCCACTTCATTGGGGCAGAACTCTACTGTCTCTGGGCCAAGGCCGAATGCCCAGCAGACCTTACCTCCTTTGCCTGATCATGTCTGGTTGGGCACTTGCGCCCTGCCAGGGACTTCTGCAGTTGCTGGGGTACATGGTGTCCTGCACCAGCGTGGTCCAGTGGGCCTGCTGGCAGATGTGCCCCCACAGTGGGAAATGGTCCTCCAGTGGTCTCATCACCTTGGTCACCTGGACCAGTCGGTCTTGGTGACACAGCCGATATGGGATGCTGTCCAGTGATGGCTTGTCCCAGACCACCTGCAAGAAGGAGTCCTGTTCATTCGTCCAGAACTGATGGTCATTCTGATGACTGATGTGTCTCTGGTGGGTTGGGGATCTCACTTGGGGGACCACATGTCAAGGCCCACAGGCTCTGGACCCCCAAGGAGTCCCAGTGCCAACTCAGTCTGCTGGAGCTTCATGCAGTGTATCTGGCTCTGATGGAATTTGCTCCATCGGTTTACAGTCAGGTCGTGCAGGTCCAAATGGACAATACCACAACCATGTACTACCTCAACAGGCAGGGCGGAACCCATTCCCTCTGGTTATGTTGGGAAGCCCTCTCCACATGGACCATTGTGCACAGCTTGGATGGTGATGTAGTGATTTCATGTGGCCAGAGCCTCCAGCCAGCTGGCGGATGCTCTCAGCAGCATGGGCAAGCCATCTCATGAGTAGTTCCTTCATCAGGAGGTGGAGAACCACCCATTTTCACAGTGGGACACTCCCCTGGTTGACCTCAGAATGCAAAGCTGAGGCGGTTCTCGGCACCCCTCTCCTCAGTGCAGGATGCTTTTGTGAGGCCCTGGACCCCAGGCCTCTTTTATGCCATCTCTCTCTTTCTCCTAATGCACAGGGTGCTGGTCAAGGTGCGAATGATCCTGGTACCCCAGACTAGCCACGCCAGATCGCCTCAGAAGCAGGCCTCTGTGGCGCTTGCTTCTATCCCTGGATCTGCTCCTCTGTCACAAGGGGAAGGTTTTACACCTGGCCCTTCAGTCTCTGCACCTGACAGCTTGATTTCTGAATAGCTAGAGTTGCAGGTTGTGGATCTCCAAAGAGGTTTTCCAGGTTGTGGAAGCCTACTGGAAGGGGCTGACCCGCCAGTGCTATGCTTTCAAATGGAAACACTTCTCCATTTGGTGTCAGGGCAGATAGCTAGACCCGTTGCATAGCATTTTGGGCTACCTACAGTCCCTTGTCCTGTGAGTCCTGAGGTTGACGACCGCCAAGGTGCACCTGGCAGCCATTTCTGCATACAGGATTGGTATGCCAGTGGTGGCACAGGAAAAGGTGGTCGGTGCTTCTTTAAAGGCCTTAACCACCTGTCCCTGCCTGTGCGTGAACCACCACCACCACTGTGGGACTTGTTGCTGGTCTTCGCAGTGCTCATGGGGAAGCCATTTGATGCAGTGCACATGTGTGACATCTCTCACCTGTCGTGGAAGTCTGCCATCTTGGTGGCTATCACCTCTGCCAGAAGGATCAGTGAGCATCAGAGTACTTTCGGTGGAGTCTCCATACTTGGTCTTCCACAGATACAAGGTTGTCCTCCACCTCAATCCGAAGTTCCTCCTGAAGGTTGTTTTGGAGTTTCACCTTAACCAGGTGATCAATCTCTTGTTGTACTTCACCAGTCCAACCTTGGAAGATTATAACAGACTCCATACATTGGACATGAGGAGAGTGCTCGCTTATTACACGGAGTGCACGGCTAGAGTTCGGGGAGAGGTTTGCAATGTCTTTGTCACCTACGCTGAAGCCGCATCTGGCAGACAGGCAGCTAAGTGGATCGTTGGCAGGTGTAGTGTCTCCTGCATCGACCTCTGCTATAAGTTGTCTGGTAGTGAGTCTCCTGTAGGACTGAGGGCTCATTCCACCACACATAATTCTGCCTCAGTGGCTGCGTCCAGGGACGTCCCTATCCAGGAGATCTGCAGGGCTGCTACCTGGAAGTCGGCACACACCTTCATTTCCCATAACCACATCGATCTTGAGTCACGCCTGCTTGCTGGTTTTGGGACCTCAGTTCTGCAGTCCCTTTTTTCTAAATAGAGTTGTGCATCTTGCCTCCTCCTCCCGGAGAACTTCTAGGAGTCTGCCTAAGTGTGGATAGTGCACCATATCCATGCCCCTAGAGATGAGGGTTACTCACCTTTAACTTTAGTTCTAGGAGTGGTAAATGGTGCACATCCACACAACCAACCCATCCTTCCTTGGTAAGTGGCACTTGGATCCCTGGAGCCGTGGAGGATGTAATCCGGGTGGGAAGAGGTTCACTTGAAGACATTTTGATTGGAATTAAAGGGGAAGGAAGACTTCCTAAATGTGGATGTGCACCATATACCACTGCTAGAACTATGATTGCAGGTGAGTAACCCTCATTTACTCACTTGTAGCCGTGGTTCTTGGAGTAGTATGTAGTTCACATCCACACCTGCCAACTGTCCTCCCCTGACAAGTGGCACACAGATTCCTGCTTTTAGCATGCAAGACCTGACATCACAGGGCAGATCTGGAGGATATACCACCTAGGTGGTTGGAGGAGCTTAGCTTGAAAATGCTCTGATGTATCAGGACTTCCAGTCAAACTGCCATTGTGTGGATCTGAACTGTATACTACTCTTAAAACTATGGGTACAGGTGAGTAACGTGTTTTTCTAGGGACATGGATATATTGTTCAATCCACACTGTCTGGCAGGTTTCTTGCCACTTTAAATCTTGCCGGAAGGTCTTCAGGCTGGCTCCTCCCACCCACCCGGATGGTAAAACCCTCGGCTCCACCCCATGACTCCAGATTTTCCTTACCGCTTGGAAGCTCAGGTTCCCTCCTTAGAGCTCTGCATTTTAGGCCTGGATCCACAGTCTTTGGAATTTCCGAAACTTATTTTAAAATTTACAAGACTTCGGTCTTCCGTCTTCCCTCGTGGCTGCGATGGACAAATCGACTCCCGGCTTCCGTCGGTGCCCGTGTAGGCAGAAGATGTCCCGGACCGATCCGCACTCCACGTGCGTCTACTGCCTGGGGCTTGGTCATGACTTGCAGGCTTGCGAAGTGTGCAAGTCCTTTTCGGCTACGGTCTTGGAGGACCGTGCTGCCAGACTTCTTCTTGGGCGACCTGAAAAATGGTATCCACCGGTTAAGTCTATGGAGGCCGTTGGGCAGTGTCTGCAGCGGCGGGCTCCGGCGTTGCAGTTAAGAGCAGATGATGTTCGCCTCCCGAGGAAGGAGGTGGCCAGGCCTTCTTCCTCCTCGACCGTGGCGTTATCCCGCTCTCCTTGGGCTCCTCTACACAGTTTTATTTAAGGAGCTTTGCCAGTCCCTCTTCACCAAGGGAGAAGGGTCATTGGGACATTCCAGTCGGTCCAAGAAGAAGGACTGTGAGGGTAAGTCCCACCGTCAACATTCGTGGGAGCGGGAGAGATCCCCTTCACCGCACTGTTGACTCTCTACTTTGGTCGAGGTTGCGGTGCCACCGTCAGGTCAGCTGGCCAAGACATCTGCCGACGCGGTTGGAATTTTTCTCGACCCGTTGGATGGTTTGTCTTGAGAAGCCGATATCCCTACTTCACCGGTTCCCCCGGTGGAAACAGAGGACTTGCCTATGCCTCCTGTGCCGGAGTCCCCGGTTAAGGTCCCTGTACCGAGAGAGGAGCGGGTTTACCCTGTCCCCTCTCTGACCCACCCTCGGAAACCCCAAAGGTCTCGGTCCTCTTCCAGGTCCAGCCGGTCCCGCCGACGTCAGCGGTCTCAGTCTCGGCACCTTGGAAAGCGGTGTCGCCGCTGATCCTTGTCGTCCCCTTTGGAGGATAGGCTCCGGCACAAGTTGCCTTGGTGCTACGAGGAGTTAATGTGGCAGGAGCTGTTATTGTCCGGGAATAAGCAGACTCCGTCGCCTTCTCCAGCCATTAAGTGGCTGTCACTGGAGCGGCCAAAACAACCCCTCGTAGTGGTTGAGGAGCTGACCCCGGCACTGGTTGTTCGGCCAAAGCCGGCTGCTCTGCCCATCGTGGTGGAACCTCCGCCTCCACAACCGAAGACTGGGGCCCGACCAAGGATTCTTGGTCGGGTCAGGGCTTGCCCCACAGGTTGTCGGTCACCCTCACTCCCGATTGTCCTCGGCAGGTGGAGGGTGGCTCAGGCACCTGGCAGCTGTTTGTAGACTTCTCGGAGTCTGACGACGACTCCTCCCTGTTCTCCAGGCCGCTTGACCTGGAGTAAGTTGGGGGCCAGTCGGTGGACAAGAGCTGATCCTCGTTTTTAGGTTTGCTTTGGCTCATCTCGCAGTCCACCGGGATGCAGCTCGAACCCGTTTCAAAATGGGCCAGGTATCCCCTCACGGAGATACTGGACCGAGGAAATTCCCCTGTGGAGGCCTTTCCTGTGGCCGAAGGCATTATTGGCCCGGCCCTGGAGTTGTGGCAGCGGCCTGCGCCTTCGGCCATAATGGCTTGAAAGTACGCAGTCCACACCGGCTCACTCTCTAGTTTCTCGGAGCACTCGGGTTAGTGACAGATAGCATTTTCCAGTGCTCCGGGAACACTCGGGATGTGGACAAACCACCAGATAAGGAATCCAAGAAGCTGGATTACGCAGGGCGGAAGATTTACGCTGCTTCCTTCTTAGGCCTTTGTCAGGCTAGCTCGGCCATTCTGATGGCACATTTCTCCCACGCCCTTATGGGTTCCCTGGATGAGGTGATTCCTCATCTCCCAGCTGACCTTCAGATGACAGTCAAGCAGGTCCGGGATCAGGGAAGGGCGGTGGCAAAACAGCAGCTCCAAACTTCGTTGGACATAGGTGATTCTTGTGCCCGATAAGTAGCGACCGCAGTGGCCGTGAGCCGCAGAGCTTGGCTGCGGATCTCCACCTTCACTGCAGACACCCAGCACAAGCTGGCAGACGTTCCCTTCCTGGGCACTGACTTGTTCAGGCCGGGAGTGGAAGGCCATCTCCAGAGGATCGAGAAGTCCAGTGCCATCTTGGACTCAGTCACGTCTGCCCAGAAGGACAAGTGCCGCCAGCGACAGCATAAGCCCTTTCGACCCGCCCCGCGGCACATCCAGCCTAGCAGCACCAGGGCCAGCAGGCATGCTCTTGGTGCCCTAAGTCCAAGTCTGCCCCTTCCTCCAGTAGGAAACCTGAAGGCAAGGGTTCAGGAGGTCCCTCTGTGGGCCCTTCCTCTAAGCCTGCCCAGTGACGGGTTGAGAGGTATCGCTCCCAACCTTGTCACTCCTCCTTGGGTTCCCGCTCTGCCACTTCTTTTCCGCCTGGTCCGCTGTCACCACGGATCGCTGGGTGCTAGAACTGGTAGGCAGGGGTCTGCCTCTAGAATTCGAGCGGTTCCGCCCATATCTAGCCGTCGCCCCACGGGGGGCAACGGGTTCTGCAGCGTCTCTGTCGGCTCGTTGAGCCAACATTGCTCTGCTCCTCCAGAAGGAGATGATCAGTGAGGTGGCGGACCCTCCTCCAGACCCAGGGTTTGTGTCCAGGTACTTCCTGGTCCCAAAGTGGATGGGGGGCTGGCGCCCCATTCTTGACCTGCATGACCTGAACAAGTTCTTAATGCTGCGCACCTTCAGGATGGTCACTCTGGCTCAGATCATTCCATCCTTGGAACTAGGCATGTGGTTTTGTTCTCTGGACCTTCAGGACACGTTCTTTCCGTCTCATCAGCAATTCCTCCACTTCCGAGCAGAGGGTTCTCTTTACGAGTTCCGGGCCATGCCCTTCGGCCTCTCTCCAGCTCCCAGGGTCTTCACCAAATGCATGGCCGTGGTGGCAGCATTCCTGCGGCGCCGAGGGGTCCTGGTGTTCCCTTACCTGGATGACTGGCTGATTGCAGCCCACTCCAGGCTGGAGGTGGAGCAGTCTAGGGATCTGGCCCTCCAGATCTGTTCTCAGATTGGCCTCCTCATCAGCGAGGCCAAGTCGGAACTTGTGCCATCGCAGGTGATTCAGTTCATCGGGGCAGAGCTCGACTCTCTTCAAGCCAGAGCCCGGCTCCCAGCTGACAAGGCCGAGGTCCTTTCCTCCTTTGCCAAATCATTTCTGGTTGGGCAGAGCGCCCTGCCCGGGACTTCCTACACCTTCTGGGCCTCATGGCGGCCTGCACCAGCGTGGTCCGTTGGGCCTGCTGGCATATGCATCCCCTGCAGTGGGGTCTGGCCCACCAATGGTAACAGCGCTCTGGTCCCCTGGACCAGCCAGTGACGGTGACCCAGGAGATGGGGGATGGCCTACAGTGGTGGCTTGTTCCAGCTCATCTGCAGGAGGGTATCCCGTTTGTTCGCCCCGAGCCGAAGGTCACTCTGACGACCGACGCCTCTCTGGGTTGGGGTGCCCATCTGGAGGAGCTCAGGGCCCATGGCCTTTGGTTCCCTCAGGAGTCTCAATGCCACATCAACCTGCTGGAGCTCCGAATGGTGCATGTAGCCCTCACTGCCTTTGCTCCATTTGTACGGGGTCAAGTGGTTCAGGTCCAGACGGACAACACCACGACCATGTACTACCTCAACTGACAGGGCGGGACGCACTCCTTGTCTCTGTGCAAGGAGGCTCTCCGCACTTGGTCCCTTGTGATCAGCCTGGAGGTGGATCTCCTAGCCATCCATGTGGCAGGAGCCTCCAACAGTCTGGCCAATGCCCTCAGCCAGATAGGTGCTGCATCTGACAAGTGGTCTCTCCTGCCGGAGGTAGTACAAGGTCTGTTCTCCCATTGGGGCACCTCTCAGGTGGACCTGTTCGCCTCCAGGGAGAATGCGAAGCTGAGGCTGTTTCATGCCCTCCCCCCTCAGCAGGGCTCGCTGCAGGGGATGCCTTCTCGAGGCTGTAGATCCTGGGCCTCTTCTACACCTTCCCTCCATTTCCCTTGATCCACAAGGTGCTTCTCAAGGCAAAGAGGGACAAGGCGCAGGTGATTCTGGTGGCCCCAGACTGGCCCCGCCAGTTCTGGTATCCAGATCTTCTCAGCCTCAGCTCCAGGCTCCCGAGACGGCTTCCAGCCCGCCCGGACCTAATCTCAGTCAACAAGGGAAAGGTTCTCTATCCGGACCTTCAATCCCTGCACCTGCCAGCCTGGTTCCTGAGTGGCTAGAATTCCCGGGCTTTGGGTCTTTCTGACTAGGTTCTCAACATTGTTGAGGCATCCCATAAGGAGTCAACCAGAAAATGCTACACCTTCAAATGGAAGAGATTCTCCATTTGGTGTCAGGACAAGGGTTTGGACCCTTCTTCCTGTTCCTTGGCTAGCATTCTGGACTACCTGTGGTCCCTTTCTCAGCTAGGGCTTCGGTCGATGACTCTTAAGGTGCACCTGGCAGCCATCTTTGCTTACCGGGAGCGGGCCGGCAAGCAGTCGGTGGTGCAGGAGAAGGTGGCCGAGCGCTTTTTCAAAGGCCTTGATCACATATCCCCTCTGGTGCGAGAACCTCCACCTCCGTGGGATCTTCTGTTGGTACTGGCTAAGCTCATGGGCAAGCCATTCGAACCAATGCACAGGTGTCGTATCTCCCACCTGTCATGGAAGACCGCCTTCTTGGTGGCTGTTACATCAGCCAGAAGGATGGGAGAGCTCCAGGCTCTTTCCATAGAGTCTTCTTATCTGGTCTTCCACAGGGACAAGGTTGTCCTGCGCCCCCACCCGAAATTCCTTCCGAAGGTGGTGTTGGAGTTTCACTTTAAGCAGGTGTTGACTCTGCCGGTGTTCTACCCCAATCACACCTCGGAAGCCGAATATAGGCTCCATACTTTGGACCCTAGAAGAGCACTCTCTTATTATATAGCGGATGGGTGAAGTTTGGGGAGAGGTTTGCCAGCTGTTTGTCACCTATGCTGAAGCTGCACCTGGCAGACCTGCAGCCAAGCGGACAGTAGACAGGTGGGTCACCTCCTGCATAGATCTCTGCTATAGGTTGGTGGGCATGGAGCCTTCCAAAGGGATAAGAGCTCATTCTCCCCACCATACCGCTGCTTCTAGGGATGTCCCTATCCAGGAAATCTGCAGGGTTGCTACCTGGAAGTGAGCACACACCTTTATTTCCCATTACCACATTGACCTTGAATCATTCCGGGATGCTGGTTTTGGGACCTCGGTCTCCATTCCTTATTCCCTAAGTAGGGGATGCGTGCCTTGCCTCCCTCCTCCTGGAGAACTGCTAGGAGTCTGCCAGACAGTGTTGGATTGAACAACATATCCACGTCCCTAGAAATACAGGTTACTCACCTGTAACAGGAGTTCTAGGAGTGGTATATGTTGTTCATCCACACGACCCACCGGACCTCCCTGGCTTCAACGCGCAACCTGGCTTCCAGCGGGCTAGATCTGGCATCATGGGGCGGAGCCGAGGGTTTTACCACCCGGGTGGGTGGGAGGAGCCAGCTTGAAGACCTTCCGGCAAAATTTAAAGCGGCAGGGAACCTGCCAGACAGTGTGGATGAACAACATATACCACTCCTAGAACTCCTGTTACAGGTGAGTAACCTGTATTTTTTTCCCCGACATACCTTGTCATAATCAGTATATTTATTTCCTCAGATATTTTAAAAACAAATTTTAAACTGTTTTTGTAATCAAAAGCTCAAGTCATTGAAGATGATTGTCACAGACTCTATTTAAAAATCTCTTCTGTTGAAGGTTTCTTTTGTTGGTAAATAGCACCACACCACACCAAGAAGTTTAATTTTTTCAAGTTTGGTTTTGCAAGGTAGAAAGAACTTTTAAAAACTTCAAAATCCCGTATTTCATGTCAGGCATTAAGGAAGATGAATATAACAATTGGTATAGTGATGTTTTTGCTAGAAATACATTATTGCTAAAATAATTATTTGATGACTAACTAATGCATCTGCTTTAAAGGTCTTCGCGTGAGACTTCATCTGTGTTCAAGGTTCTGTCAGTAACAGGCCATTGGCACTGACTAAGTGCTCTGGGTGACCTTTTTTTTGAGTCGTGAGCCTGCTCATCTGCCCTGACCCATTGGGGCCTGGAAAGCACTGTGTAGGCAGCACCTAGTAGCGCCTGGGGAAGGGAGAGACTGTGCTACTTGAGTGGCTCATGAAGGGACTGATGGGCGGCATTGGATGTTGCAGGTGACCATGCTAAATCCTGTCTGCCTATAAGTCCGGTTCGCACACAACTTGGCTTTAGTGATTTGGAGGTGGGTAGAACTTACAGTGAAAATAGGGCTTAATTAGCATACAGAACCACACGTCGTTCCAGCATCCTAACCGGAGTTTGTCTGTTCTTGTCACCAATCGAAAGTGCAGTGGACTTCTCATAAGCTCTGGAACCGGTTCTTGGTCACCCTTTGTGATAGGGGCTGTCGTCCCCGCAGAGTGCATTCCATCAGTAGTCATCTGTGAGGTTGCTGAGTAGAGGGTCACAGGTGGCAGAAGTTAGGAAGGAGGTGCAGTTGGACAATCATGTGAAGGGTGCGCTAGAAAAAAAAAGTGCCAACCTCTACTTACTGGCAGACATTTTCTGGAGTGGGGATTGCCTGCATCACTTTAATGACATAACCTAAAGTACTATATAGTTTACATTGTTATGTATTTTCCTTAGGTGACAGGATCATAAAAGTGAATGGAGAAAGTATAATTGGAAAGACTTATTCACAAGTTATAGCTCTGATTCAGAACAGGTAAGAAATGCATTGTAATCATTTTAACATGTTTTACTCTTACAGTATTTAAAAAGGAAACTTCAGTGAACCTGTAAGTCATTTTGTTCCTGAAGAAGCTGTTTTCAAATATCGTTTCTCATTCTTTTACTGTACCATCTACCATTAAAAACTGTGTGATGTAGAATATGATCCCTTTCAGCCACATAGTTCTCTATTAGAACACAGATGCATTATGATAATAATGTAAGAACTTAATGTTAGGGGAATGTCCATTTACAAGA
Organism: Neoceratodus forsteri; assembly: GCA_016271365.2. NCBI lineage: Eukaryota > Metazoa > Chordata > Ceratodontiformes > Ceratodontidae > Neoceratodus > Neoceratodus forsteri. The sequence continues at coordinate 1,733,128,342 of CM057456.1, forward strand.
GACGTGTTGTACTGCAGCCCAAGGAAATCTGTCTGAAATCAGCTATTGGCCAATCCTATAGCTTTTGTCGGGTCAGGACTATAACATATTCAGTCCCCCACCATTTATAGCACCAGACATTTTCTAATCCCCAACCCAGAAGTGGCATCACTGTGCCCATAACCACTGCTTCAGTCTCAGTGTACCAATCAGACTGATCTGGAATCAGTTTACTGCGAGGATACTTTAGTAAATAGTTCTTCTTTCTAGCACTAAACTCCCTTCAGTGTAGAATTACTATACAAACATGTCATGCTCATCTCTGAAACTGGAAGATTGAAATATCCTGGGTTCTTGCCCCACACAATATATGTGGGGTAATACCCGTAACTGATAACTGCAGTGCAGTACGAGGTGGGTACTGCACTGTGCAGGTGCTGTCCTTTAGATGAGATATTAAGCCAAGTTCCCTGCTGCCAGTCTCTGGTTACCATCCAGGTGGAAGTAAAAGATCCCATGGCACATATCAATGAAGGGTAGGGAAATTGTATTTAATATAGTCCAAAATAATACATGCAGTGATATTGTACACCATTTACAAAAACAAAAGTCCTCCTACAAATTTGCAAATAAAAAAGGAAAAAATGAAAAAACAAAGTAAAAAAATAAATTAACTGAAATTAATAGAACTGTCAATCTACTTTTCCTCATCTGGGGAAAAACGAAGACATATTTTTCCACCACCTACTAATATGCTTGAAAAACTCCTTCTGAAGACTGTATCTTCCTGATGGATCCTAAAATATTTAACAAGTGACACCCAGTAACCTGTTTCTGCTGTAAAACCAATTAGCATCTGATTTGCCAAATGTAAAATTTACAAACAGAAAAGCAAATATGTCATGTGCTTTTGGTATATTCCTTCAATCAGATCCATAAACTCCCCAAACTGCTGCTTCGTAAGCAAGTCTCCTAAATGCTGGTACACTCTAATTCATTGCCGCCAAATCCCCAAATTGTGTACTTAATGGATAGAACAAAAAGAGTTGTAATTGTGTTTCACGCAAGTTCACACAACAGTCCAGAGGACAAAACCTTTGTTCGATACTTTTATGTTTGATTGTTTTTAATGTTCTCTTCCCACAGTAGAGTAATCGTAATATGTCCCACATTCTTGGTGTAATTAATTTATCATTAAGCAAGTCTGGTGTGTCTGATATCCCAGTTCCCATTTTGTGACCTAAGAAGAGGTCTGCAGGAATGGCTGTGCTGAGAATAAATTGACATAGTTGCTTCCTAGTCATCAGACTGACGTTATTTGTCGCTGTTTCACTTTTCTTAATTTTCCCTATGGTCTCCTGAGCATATTTAGGTTCAAACATTTACCACATTTTTTAAGCTTTTTAACCTGCCCAGCTTCCCACTCTTGTCTAAGAGGATTAAGCTAGGATCTTCCAAGAATCCGTCTTCTCTATTTATTACCATGTATGGGTCTGTGCCAGAGGCACTAGGAGTCTGCAGGAGCCACAAACTTCAGTAGCTTACAGCTAGGGGGGCCGGCATTGGTGATGGTGCCACCCGTGAGGCTCACGTAAGATGTGATGCTCATGGACTGGCCATTAACTGACGCCGGCCCACTACACACCTCAGTTCTGATTTTCCAGCTGTTGAAACAGCACTATGGGAGCTGCACCTTCGAGAACCTTTACTGCATAACTCCTCTTGCTGCCGTCTTTTGCTTGGCACTGTCCCTTTTTTCTGCCGTTTTTCTGTGCTTTTTTTTCCCCCCTGTCCATCTCATGATGCCATGCCTCTTTTTTCATTGGCTTTATTGTTTTTCCTCTTCATTTTTGTCCGACTTCCAGGGAAGAGAAAAAGGATACGACCAAAGACGAGTTCCTGTGCATCAATGTCCCTGTGTGAGAACTGTGTCTGTCTGGGATTGGCATGACCGCTGATGTACCTACCTTGGAGCTGACTGTGACATGGACCACTGCAATGAAAATCACATTAGCAAGTCAAGGACTCGCTCCAGTTAAGACAGAGCACCTTGGAAACATTAGGACTCCTCATAAATGTACAAAAATCCCAAATAGTACCAGTGCAAATAACTGAGTTGGCCGGACAGTGTGAGAAGGCGGTTAGAAGGGCAAGTGGGAGTGCATAGGGAGAGGCGCCACTGTACAGATCATTGGTGAGACTTCATCTGGAGTACAGTGTCCAGTTCTGGAGGTAGTTTCTCAGGAAGGACATAGACAGAGTGGAGGCAGTCCAAAGAAGGGCAACAAAAATGGTGTAAGGGCTACACCAGAAGTCATAGGAAAGGCCGAAAAACCTCAATATTATTCGCTGGAGATGAGGAGAGAAGTGTGTGTGTGTGGGGGGGGGCATGATAGCAACGTTAAAATACCTTAAAGGGAAACCGTATGTTTCCTTATGAAATTGTTGTGAAGGTTACTATGAGGATCCAGTATGTAAGTTGCTGGGTTATATTTAGAAAATGTTTTCAGTAAGACAGAAGAATGCTTTTTAAATACAGATGTGGAGGCATCCATTTTGTGGAGAGTAAAGGTGTTGTGGTGATCGTACTGCCTCAGTAGTGTTAACAGTGTGAAGTGCAGCTGGTGAGAACAGTTCAGTTGTGCTGTCAGGGATTCTGTTATATTCTGAGTACCACCCAGGACTTTGTTTGGCAGAGTGCAAGAAAAGAATCCAGTGTTCCTCTTATTGATAGAACAGGATCGCTGTCTGTAGGAGCAGTTTGTTTTAACCTGCTTAACTGCATACTGTTAGAGCTGGTGAGGCAGTGACATCATCATAGCACCCTTCCTGTCCATAAAATAGATGCTTCCACATCACAATTTTAAATGTATTTCTAGGAGCATGGATATGTTGCTCATCCACACTCTTTGGCATGTCCCCTTCCACTTTAAATCTCACAGGAAGTCTTCAGATTGGCTCCTCCCACCCACCCGGGTGGTATATACCTTGGCTCCGCCCCATGATGCCAGATCTCCCTTTACGCTGGAAGATTCAGGTTGCCTCCCTCGTGCTTCGCATTTCGTGAGCCCTGGCTCAAACGGTTTACCGGTGCATTGTTCACGTTAGCGATCACAAGTTTGCTGCTTCGGTCATGGAAGACCAGTCTTCCCCTAGATTTCGTTGGTGCCCTTGCAGCCAGAAGATGTTGCGCACCGATTCCCACACTGTGTGTGTCTATTGCCTCCTCGTCGACCATGACACCTCGAAATGCAATCTGTTTCTTGCTTTTCATCCAGTGTCCTTGGCGAACGTCTCACATGCCTGAAGCTGGGGAGCCCGGAGAAGAGGAACCCTCCGGTGATATCCAAGGAGGCTCGATGGGCGGTTTCTGCGGCTGCGGGATCTGCTGAGCAGTTGGAATGCATGCAAGTGTTCTAGGAAGATGCGGCTCGTGCTGTGGATTCCTCTCGGAGCTTCTTCGTTCCGCTCAACCTGGGCTCCACCTTCTCAGGTTCCTTGCGAGAGTTGTGCCAGTCTCTTCCAACCAAGGGAGAGGCACCTGCGGGCTTGCTCTCCACTCGATCCCATAAGCGGCAGAAGGATCCAGGAGCATCTTTGTCTCGACGAAGACGTTCTTGGGAGTGGGAGAGATCTCGGTCCCAGGAGCATGCAGTCTCGACTTCGGTCAAGATCGCTGGCTTTCAGCTTTGCCGTCTGGTCATTTGACCAAATTATCTGTCGATGAGGTCGAAATCGTGATCGATCCTATTGATCCGATACCGCTGAATCCGGTTGACGATTCCCTTGATCGTACCACTAATCTGGTCTTTCCAGATGACGAGACCCAGCCTGCTGGGACTCCAGTTGAAGATGTAGTCCCTGATCCGGGGAAATCACTGGTCCCACCGGTGTCTCACGAGCGACCGATTCGGCCATCTTGATCAAGGTCTCGGTCCTCCTCGTCTGACAGGTCGAGGAAGAGCCATATGCACTCTAAAAAGAGGTGAGGCCGTCGGGCGTCCTCGTCCTCCTCGGATTAGGAGAAGCTCCAGCGGAAACTCTGGTGCTATGAAGACGTCATGTGGCAACAGCTCATTTATACCGGCACAGGCCAGATCTGGCTTCTACACCGGCCATTACCTGGCTTTCGCCTCCTAAGCCGAGGCCGAAGCCAACTCCTTTGGAGCCGATTAAATCGGTTCCTCAGCCCGCGGAGTCAGCAAAACCACCTGTTCGGCCCACAATGGTCTGTCCACTGCTTGTGGTGGAACCACTGCCCAGACAGCCTGTGGGAGGGTCTCCTTCTAAGGAAGACAGAGCAGACACCGGGCTTCCCCGGCGATTGTCTGTCACGGTCACCCCGGACTGCCCTCGGCGGGTCGAAAGTGACTTTGGTGGTAGGCCTTTTGCGTCCGGATTCCTCGGATTCGGACGTTACTGGCTTGCAGTCATATCCAGGTGATAATGAATCGACCGTTGGCCTGGAGACGGAGGAAGGTCCCTCATCTTTTCAAGGGATCCTTCTCCTTATCTCTGAATCTACAAGGATGCCCCTAGAGCCAATCCACATAAAGGCGGAGTACCCTCTTATGGACATCCTTAAGAGAGGGGATACCCCGACAGAGGCCTTTCCTGTGGCTGAGGCTGTTGTCGGCCCTGCCCTAGAACTTTGGCAGCGCCCTGCCTCTTGTCCAGCTCCGTCTGCCCACAAGGCCCGCATGTATGCAGTGCCCATGGGGTCCCTTGCAGGGTTCACAGAGCACCCTTTGGCCGAGAGCCTGGTGACCGCCTCTGTGTTCAGGCGTTCTGCCGACACTGATCGACCTCCTGATAAAGAGTCCAAGCTTTTGGACCATTCAGCCAGGATGGTGTATGCAGTTTCCTCCTTGGGCCTTCGTCAGGCAAGTTCGGCCATCATCATGGCACACTTCTCTACGCCCTTCTTGGGTCACTAGATGAAGTCCTCCCACATCTGCCTGTGGACATGCAGACCACGGTCAAGCAGGTCCAGAATCAGGGCCGAGCTGTTTCCAAACAGCAGCTTCAGATGGCCCTAGACATTGGGGATTCTTGTGCCCATACGATGACTGCTGCAGATGCCTCTCATGGCAGGGCTTGGCTGAGGCTCTCCTCCTTTCCGGCGGATGCCCAGCAGAAACTAGCTGACGTGCCCTTCCTCGATATCAACTTGTTCAGCCCGGGGTGGCCGGTCACCTTCAGTGCATTGAGCAGTCCAGTGCCACCTTGGACGCTACTTCTGCCAAGAGTTCTTTGGGCAAGAACCAGCAGAAGAAAAAGAAGCCTTTTCGTCATTCTTCCCCTTCGGTTCAGCAGTCCTCCTTTCAGGGTGGACAGCAGCACCAGCATCAGCAGCAGGCTCAAGCTTGGTGCCCTCAGCCCAAACCCGGACATCAACAGGCCTGAAAAAGAGGCCGAGGTTCAGGTCCAGGAGCTACCTCCTCCAAGCCTGTTCAATGACGGGGCGGGGGCTGTCAACCCCTCTCCCATCGCCTCAGTTCTGGGTCCTCCTGTGGGGGTCCATCTCCGCCACTTCCTTTTCTCCTGGTCCATTGTCATTTCGGACAGGTGGGTTCTCGGAAGTAGTTGGTCAGGGACTGCCTCTGGAATTCGAGCAGTACCCTCCAAGCCGAGCCCGTGCTTCTCGAGAGGAAAGAGTATCCGCTCAGACCCAGTCGCTCTCCGAGACTACATCGCTCAGGTCCTCCTCAAGAAGGCAGTAGCCCCAGTGACTGATCCTCCAGCAGACCCAAGCTTTGTCTCCAGGTACTTCCTGGTGCCCATGTGGACGGGGGCTGGCGCCCCATTCTAGATCTGCACAACCTGAATCAGTATCTCAGGTCACGCACCTTTTGGATGGTCACTCTGTCCCAGATCATACAATCCTTTGAGCGAAACATGTGGTTCTGTTCACTGGACCTGCAGGACGCGTTCTTTCACGTCTCAATCCATCCATCCCATCAGTGGTTCCTCCGCTTCAGGGTCGAAGGGACCCTGTACGAGTTCCGAGCCATGCCGTTCGGCCTGTCATCAGCCCCACAGGTCTTCACCAAATGCATTGCAGTGGTGGCGGCTCATCTCAGGCATCAGGGGTCAGAATTTATCCTTACCTCGGCAACTGGTTACTAGCAGGATTCACTCTACAGGAGGTGGAGAGGTCCAGGGACCTGGCCCTCCAAACCTGCTTCCAGCTCAGCCTCCTGATCAATGAGGCCAAGTCAGAACTCGTGCTTTCTCAGGTGATGGGTTTCATCGGGGCAGAGCTCGACTCTTGTCAAGCCAGAGCTTGGCTCCCTGTGGACAGGGCAGAGGTTCTTTCCTCCTTTTCCCAATCATTTCTGGTTGGGCAATAGCGCCCTGCCCAGGACTTTCTTCGCCTTCTGGGTTACATGGCGGTGTGCACCTCAGTGGTCCGTTGGACCTGGTTGCACATGCGCCCCCTCCAGTGGGAGCTGGCTGCCCAATGGACTTAGCGCCATGGTCATTTCAGCCAGCTGGTCACTGTAACTCAGAAGATATGGGACACTCTACAATGGTGGAATGCCCCAGACCGGTTGCAGGAAGGGATCCCGTTTGTCCGCTCCGAGCCAATGGTCGTCCTCATGAGCGATGCCTCTCTCATGGGCTGGGGAGCCCACATGGGGGAGGAAAGGGCCCACGGGCTCTGGACCCCTGAGGAGTCCTGATGCCACATCAACCTGTTGGAGCTCAGGGCAATCAGACTGTCACTGTCAGCTTTTGCTCCTCAGCTCCAGGGTCAAATGGTTCAAGTCCAGACGGACAATACCACTACCATGTACTACCTCAACAAACAGGGTGGCATGCACTCCTGTCTGCTGTGCAGGGAGGCGCTCCGCTCTGGACCCTCGTGAGCCGATTGGAGGCAGATCTCTTAGCCATCTGTGTGGCAGGAGCCTCAAACCTTCTGGCGGAGTCTCTCAACAGCTTAGGCTGGACATCCCACAAGTGGTCTCTCTATCCAGAGATAGCTTACAGCCTGTTCTCCCACTGGGGCAAACTGATGGTGGACCTTTTTGCCTCCAGGGAAAATACCAAGCTGAAGCTGTTTCATGCCCAGTGCTCTCAGCAGGGCTTGCTGCAGGGGGATGCCTTCTCGAGGCCATGGATCCCAGGCCTCCTATACGCCTTCCCTTCATTTCCCTTGATCCACAAGGTGCACCTCAGGGTGAGGAGGGACAATGCAAAGGTGATCCTGGTAGCCCCAGACGGGCCGTGCCAGTTCTGGTATCCAGATCTCCTCAGTCTCAGCTGCAGGCACCCGGAGCGGCTTCCAGCACACCCGGACCTGATATCACTCAATCGGGGAAGGTATTCGATCCGGACCTTCAGTCCCTGCACCTCACAGCCTGGTACCTGAGTGGCTAGAGTTCTAGGCTTTGGGTCTTTCTGAAGATGTCTACACTGTGGTGGAGGCATACAGAACAGAATCGACTAGGAAATGTTATGTCTTCAGATGGAAAAGGTTTTCCATTTGGTGTCCGGGCAAGGGCCTGGATGCTCTGTCCTGTCCAGTGGCTAACTTTCTCAACTACCTTTGGTCTCTCTCCAAAGGGGGTCTACGGTCATCGACCCTTAGGGTGCCCCTAGCAGCCATCTCTGCTTACCAGGCGTGGGCCGGTCAGCCAACGCTGGCACAGGAGACAGTGGTCGGGCATTTATTGAAAGGCCTGGATCACATATGCCCTCGAGTGCGGGGACCTTCACCTCCGTTGGATCTTCTGCTGGTACTGGCAAAGCTCATGGGCAAGCCATTCGAACCAATGCACAAGTGTGCCTTGTCACACTTGTGGAAAATGGCCTTCCTGGTGGCTATCACGTCTGCCAGAAGGACAGGGGAGCTCCAGGCACTTTCGGTGGACTCCCCTTATCTGGTCTTCCACAGGGACAAGGTTGTTCTACGCCCCACCCGAAATTCCTTCCGAAGGTGGTGTCAGTGTTTCACCTTAACCATGTGTTAACCCTGCCAGTATACTACCCTAATTACACCTCGAAGGCCGAGTACAGGCTCCATACTTTGGACCTGAAATGTGCTCTCTCCTATTACAAGGAGAGGACGGTGGAAATTCGGGGAGAGGTTCGCCAGCTGTTTGTCACCTGCGCTGAAGCCGCTTCTGGCAGACCTACAGCAAAACAGGGATCACAGAGGAGGAGAAGGACCTTGGGGTAATGATAACTTGGACCATGAACAACACTGCCCAGTGCAGGAGAGCAGCTACAAAAAGCGAACAAAATGCTGGGGTTGCATAGTGAGGGGGTTTTCATCCAGGTGAAGTGAGGTGATCTTGCCCCTCTACAGATCGCTGGTAAGGCCACACTTAGAGCATTGTGTGCAGTTTTGGAGGCATATCTTAAGCGTGATATCAGGCTGCTGGAGGGGGTGCACAGGAGGGCAACAAAGATGATATGTAGAATGGAGGGGAGAGACTGTGACAGCAGGCTGGGAGACCTCAATATGTACACCCTGGAGGATAGAAGGGACAGGGAGGACATGATAGAGACATTCAAGTATCTGAGGGGAATCAGTAAGGATGGGGCAGATGGGGTCTTTAAGTTAAGGAGGGGAGGATCACCAGGGGCGTGGGCTAAGAATGGAGGGGAGATTTAGGAAGGAAATGAGGAGACACTATTTCACAGAGAGGGTGGTAGCAAAATGGAACACCCTACCAGAATGGGTGGTATTATGTAAATCTGTGAACAGCTTCAAAAGGGCATGGGACAGGGAACAGGGGAGAGTGAGGGTGGGGGGTGGCAGTGGGATGACAAAAGGGAGGGGGGTTGGGGCAGCTGCAAACTATGGGTGTTGGCTGCACACTCCAGCAGACTTGGATAAACTGGGTGGTCTGTTTCTGCTGGCATATTCGTAAAACGGACTATTGCAGTATAGATCACATCGTGCATAGGTCTGTGCTACGAGTTGGCGGGCATGGAGCCTCCCAGAGGGATAAGAGCTCATTCTACACGCCATACTGCTGCTTCAGTGGCTGCTTCCAGGGACATCTCTATGTAAGAAATGTGTCAGGCTGCTGTCTGGAAGTCAGCAAACACCTTCTTCGTCACCCACTACCACATCGACCTTGAGTCACACCGGGTTGCTGGTTTTGGGGCCTCAGTTCACCAATCTCTGTTCCCTAAGTAGGGGGTGTGCGCTTTGCCTCCCTTCTCCCGGGGAACTGCTAGGAGTCTGCCAAAGAGTGTGGATAAACAGCATATCTTTGCTCCTAGCAAAACAGGTTACTCACCTGTAACAGTAGTTCTAGGAGTGGTATATGTTGTTGATCTACGCGGACCCACCCGACCTCCCCGGCTGTGGACGCACACAACCTGGCTTCCAGCGGGCTAAGATCTGGTGTCATGGGGCGGAGCCAAGGTATATACCACCCGGGTGGGTGGGAGGAGCCAGCTTGAAGACTTCTGGTGAAATTTAAAGCGGAAGGGGACATGCTAAAGAGTGTGGATGAACAACATATACCACTCCTAGAACTACTGTTACAGGTGAGTAACCTGTTTTTTTCTGTCTTACTGAAAACATTTTCTAAATATAACCCAGCAATTTACATACTGGATCCTCATAGTAACCTTCACAATAATTTTATAGGGAATCATACGGATTCCCTTAAAAGGGATAAATAAGGTGCAGGGGAGGTGGAGGAATTCAAAAATGTGTGGGACAGACATAAGGTAACCCTAGAGACGGAGGAAAGGGAAAGCAGCAGATCGTAGGTATAAAAAAAAAAAAAAAGGTAGGAAAACTGGGCAAACTAAATGGGCTAGGCAATCCTTTTCTGCCAACAAATTCTGTGCATCTATGGAGTTCATAGGTGCAGAACGGGATTCCCTCCAGGCAAGGCATTTCTGCCTCAAGAAAGAATGGAAAGTCTTCTGGACTTGGCAAGCTCTTTCATCTTGTACCAGACCAGGCCAGCAAGGCACTTTCTTCAGCTTCTGGGACATCTGGCCTCCGCTACAGCTGTTGTACCATGGGTCAGGTTTCAAATGAGAGATACTCAGTATCACTTAAGGATCCATCGGTGCCAGAAGTGACACCCTCTGTCAAGGCTAGTACCTGTGACAAAAACCCTGCTACAAGTCTTGGACTGGTGGAAAGAAAGAGGCAACCTCAGTGAGGGGTCCCCTTTCTGCAGCGGGCTCCAACAGGTGTCCTGACAATAGATGTTTCCCTTTTGGGTTGGGGTGCCCACCTAACAGTAAGTGGAGTGTGGTCTCCTCAGGAATCCAGTGAGCATACAGTATATACCTCCTGGAAGTAAGGGTTGTCTTTCTTTCCTTCTGTTCATTTGCTTCCCAAATAAAGGGCCAGTCGGCTCAAATCAGGACAGACAATACCACTACCATGTATTACAACAACAAACATGGAGGCACAAGGTCCTCAAAGCTGTGCACAGAAGCTATGAAGCTCTGGAACCTGGCTTACTCACTGGAAGCGCTGCTGTCAGCGATTCATCTTCCTGGAAAGGAGAATGTCCTGGCTGATTTCCTCATTAGGATAAGCCAGTGTCATCACGAATGTTCTCTGAACAAGCATGATAAAATGCACATTGTACACAAGTTTCTGAGACTGATACTGTTTCATTTAGCCATTTCCAGAGAAATTACAGCAATTGTACAGCAGAACATAAATTTTAAGAGGCGAGAGATGGAATGTCTGCCAAAGCAGACCGTGACATTCATGAAAGCGTGATTGTGAGTTGTGACAAATTAAACATAATATAAATGAACACCTGCCCCGGCATAAACACCAGGGTGTACCGTGATTGACCACAAAGTAACCAGCTAGGACTGGGTCGATAAGCATTAATCACCGGCAGAGGGGCTCTCCGGTGGATTAATGCCGGGTTGGGGGGTTGGTGCCCGAGGCCGACGGCGAATGCCTCCAACCACCCAGCGGGCATTAATCCCCGGTAGAGCCCGACGCTGGAGGTGATTAATGCGCTTGTAACATGGGCTCGACACAGGAATGTAGAGCTTGTGTTACAGGTGTCTCCCGATCAGAAAGGTAGACAGTACTCGAAAATGTACATGGAGACGCTACGATCGTAACATACCGTTTATTACACTTACAGTTATTTTCCTGTGGCTAACACAACTTGCTTCAGGACGGTTGCCCACTCAATGATTGGTGTGCTATTGGCATGAAACATTAGATCGAAATGTACATTTCTTTGCAATTACATTAACAGTTCGACTCACTGCCGACATCCGCTCGCTTCCTCTGGCAGGCTACGTGATTTGCATATCGTGCGTGCTGCAGGGGCATCGATTTCTGTACTGCTGTGGAGCGGCGCACAGATCATCAGAGCCAAGGTCTGTTTCCTTCTGTCGCTGCTCCTCTCCCTGATAACAGAATGTCACTCCTCGCTCACCGACATGCTTTGCTTGTAGACTTGAGACCTGCAGTATGTTTCACGAGTGTCTCTCTATTGTTCCACACACTCGCTGTCTCTGACTTAGCGCTGCACACTCTGGACACTCTAGATACTACACAAACGGGCTCTAATGGTGTGTCTCTCACTTAGCGCTGCACACTCTGGACACTGTAGGTACTACACAAGCGGGCTCTAATGGTGGATTAGCACTCTGGACACTTTAGGTACTACACAAGTGGGCTCTACTGGTGGATTAATCACTGCTACTTTTGCATCACGTGACACGTTTCCACTAATCGGTTCTCTTGTTTTGACTCCTTTTCTGCCCATGTTACAATCTATTTTGCTACTGTTCTTCACCAGGCACGTAGCCAGTAATTCTGGCCTGTTTTGGGAGGGAGGGACCTGAGGGGTGGTCCATCATCCTGAGCTGCTAAATCACCAGGATGTCTTGGTTTAGCACTAAAAAATATGTCTACAGCCCTGTCTGGGTTGAATTCAGCTGGAGGGGAGCCCTGCTTTTTAATGTGAATCAATGTTTCTACAGTATCTTCTGCCAGACTTGCTCTCCAGTCAGTTTTTACCTTGTCCGTACTTGAAAAACACCTTTCTACGATTGCATTGGACACAGGAAATACTCTCAACTCATTGACAGGCTTCAACAGATTTGGATAAGAATTTTTGAAATCACATGCCAGTTTTTGACCAGATAGCAAAGGCAGAAAGAGTGATGAAATTGTTTTGAGTAAACATCGTAAACTCTTGCCATTCTGCAAGTAGCAGAGTGCTGTCACAGTCAGGCTGCAAAAGTGCTGAAAAGTGGTCAGCTACTGCAGTAATGTCACTATTACCATACAGCTCCAGTTCCTTTCTGTCTGCTGGCCAAAGTCTGGTATCTAATACTTTTGCACGGTTTTAGATATTACTTTAATCACTCAAACCAAACCTTTGTTCACAGCAGTTCTCAATGTTTGTAATGTATTTCTTAGTTTGCTATTTAAAAGTTTTAACAACTTGGCCACCAAAATTTGTTAATTTCACACGCTTGTAAGTGACTTCACCACAGGCTCCTGAAAGAATATCAGACCCATTTTTTTAAGAGAATGTCTAGTTCGCTTCCACTTATGGGACCACTCTGTTTAGCATGGTCAGGAGTGTTTCTCAAAGTTTCAGAAGAGCTAAGTAGCTCTGGCACTTCAACTACTTCTTTCTGAAGTGCTAGTGAGAACCTAGCAAGTGACTCAAGCAACTGTTCAGAATACAAAAGGTGTGCCACCATGTGGAATTTAGTCATAATTTGCAACACTCCATTGGCTTTGGCATGGTCATGAGTTGGGTCTGCTGCCATAGATTCTAAATGGGCACAAATTACGGGGAATTATTTGGTAACAGCACGGGTGGCAAGAAGTTTATGCTGCACCCAACATGTGCCATGGGCTTTCTTGGGCTTTTCAACTGGCACATCCATGGCTTGGGCAAGGAACCGTAACTCTCTGATACTCTTAGGACTTTTCATTTTTTTTTTTTTTTAACCTTGCTCTTTTTGCCTCCTTACAGCCTCATCACCCCGCTCAATCAGAACCCCTACATGCCTCACTGACTCGGCGTCTCGCCACAGGAGTCTGCCCCTAGAGTGCTCACTCCCTCAGTAGCCTTAGGTAGTCCGGATATCCCCCTGGGTGGGACGAGGAGAGGCCCCTTCTTACCTTCAACCTGAACAACGGTGGAGCGGGTGTTGCACAGCGGAGTCTGCTCCTATCCTGGCGGTCGCTGATATGCTCGGCACTCGAAGGGTCATCACCTAGGAGTGACAGGCCACCATTTTCCATATTCTGTTTCCTGCAGCCATCTGCATTCTAGGTGAGCCAATTGGGAGGTATGCGTAGAGACACAGTTCCTCCCAGGGCTCCTGGCTGACGCTGCCCCATTCCCTTGCGTGAGTCTAGTCTGCACTGTCAACCCCAGGTTCACCCGAAAGGTGGCAGTAGACCAGCGAGTCGTGCATAGAACCCTCCCCAAAGAGGGAAAGCCACCATTGGGTGCTCAATCCCTCTCTCCCCTTGCCGATCCCCGTGGCTCAAGCCTGCTCCTCAACCTGGCCGCCAAGTGAGCAAGCAGTGTGGCCCAGCGCCCAGCCTCAGCGCCACCGGCTGGCCCCTCTTAGGACTTTTCTGATAGAGATAAAACAGTTGGGTCAGAAAGTTTGAAACATCATTGAAATAGGTATTATCCAAAGCGTCTTTTATGGCCAGTTCTAATCTGTGTAAAAAACAATGAACACCAACCAACCACTGTATGTCTTCCCTTAAAAGAGCAGCAAGACCCTGTCTTACAGCCATGTTGACAGATGCCCCATCAGCCCTAAACCCAACCATGTTTTTTTATATTAAGACCACGTCTGTAAAAATGTCTAAAAGGAGATTTTTCAATCCCTGACTTGTGCCATCTGATACAGCTTTCATTCCTGAAAAGTTAGTCTCCACGTGACCATTGATGGGATTTACATAAATTACATAAACCAGTTTCTTTTCAGGTGCACAACTGTCAGTACTACCGTCCATAAGCACTGAAAAATAATTAGCATTTTGGACAGTTGCCAGCAGATTTTCTTCTAGGTTCTTGCCAATACACATTGTGAGTTCTTTTCCACTAACAGCGTTAATGTGTGTATTGCCCAAATGAACTTCGTGGCGCTTCTCTTGTTCTGCTGTCACTTCAGACTTTTTAATAGGGATGTCCTCTTTGGCCAGCTTATACAGGATCTTCATTGGCCTGCCTAGAATAATTCTGTGCTGTTCCTCTGCATTACTGAAAGTTCTCCCTGCAAATAAATTACAATTGTTTTAGGTCTGGGTTCAAACTCCTGACCTCCCCCTTCACTATTTTAAACTTGCCAGTTGTGGTATGGCGATATATATCAGTGGTGACCTTGTTCTACTAAATTTCAAAAATTAACTGCTTTCTTGTGCTGCTCTGCCAAAAGATGTTTCTGGATGGTGTCAACTTTTAGCTGGGGATGGTAATCTCTGCAATTCATGCCTCACTGAAGTTCCTCAACCCCCCATAACTCATCTTTGTACTCACAGCACAGTTTGCAGCTAACACGCACTGCAAAGTCTTCCTCACTTCTTATCTGTAGCCAGTTTTTTTTTATCTGGATAATATTTTTGGCGCCATCCTTCTGCAGTTGCTAATTTTACTCCAGCCATGTTGCAGACTACAATTATTAAAATGTTTGAAGTTAGCAAAACAAGGGTGCTGTCTGGGTGTGAACTACCACATTTCAGTGGCTTAGTATTAAAGAATAATGGGCAGCTCAGCAGAGCTAATGAACGTAACGCACAGTTCTTTCTAGCATGGATCAAGCAACAGCAAGGCCACAGTATTTACTTAAATTTTCACATGGTGAGCTGCCAGTAAACTTAAGACATGGCACAGTCCACAGTAAAACAGTGCAATAAAGCAGGGCACAGTTCTCTTTTTTCCAGCATGGATCAGCAATTAATACAGCTGGGCACACACGCTGAATCTCTGCAAAAGCAGGGCACAACTGTATCAAGTTAAAAATCTCTGCAGACTAAGCAGGGCACAACACTTTTAAATGTCCTTTCCCGTAACTACTGGGCACAGTTTATTATACGGTATTTAGTAATATCTTTCCCATCTCTGCAAGCAGGGCACAACAGTTGTTAATATTTCCTTCCCAACTGGACATACTTGTTGTGGTTTTTAGTTATTGCCTTTTCCCCTCTGCAGTTTGCTGCAGCATATCCTTTTCCACACTGGTCTGCTTGTTTTTTCAGTTCTTGTCCCATCTCTGCAAAGCAGGGCACATTAAACTTTTAAAATAAAATGCATTTTCCAATCACTGCAATAACTACAGGGCACAACACTTATGTTTCACATCTCTACAAGGTAGGGCACAGAGATTTACTTTTAAATGCATTTCCCATCACCGCAAAAACTACTGCTTAGCAGGCACAACTGTGGTTTAGTTCTTGTCTTTTCTCATCTCTGCAAAACAGGGCACAATTACTTTTAAATGTCTTCTAGTCACTGCAAAAATTACAGGGCACGTCACTTATCGTTTCACATCTGCAAGGCAGGGCACAGATTTACTTTTAAATGTCTTTCCCAAGTCTGCAAAGCAGGGCACATAATGTCTCTCTTCCATGACTGCAAAAACTACTAGAGGGCACAGCTTGTTTGGGGTTGTCGTTCTCCCCTGCAAAGCAGGGTACATTACTGTCTTTTTCCCATCACTGCAAAAACTGCAGGGCACAACACTTGTTTGTGGTTTAGTATGTCTTTCCCATCTCATTGCAAGCAGGGCACATTACTTTTTAAATGTCTTTTCCCATCACTGCAAAAACTACTGCAGGGCACAATGACTTGTTTGTGGTTTAGTTAGGTCTTCCCCATCATCTCTAGCAGGGCACAGATTACTTTTAAATGACTTTCCCATCACTGCAAAAACTGCAGGGCACAACACTTAAATGTCTTTTCTCATCTGCATAGCTTGTTCAAAGGCTCAGATCCCCCAATCATCTGCAGTAGCCCCCCCCAGTTGTAGACCAGAATCCACAACGTGCCTGCCAGTGCCCAGCTGTCCTCCCAGAGTCATGCCACTGCCTTAGTCCATGCCCTCATGTAATTCACTTCTCCTTCAAGCTCCCTGACAATAAAATGAAAAGTTTATACTTTTTTGGCGATTTCCGATCGTGGTCTGCTGCTGCTCAGGTTACTCCGGCGCTGAATCTGCGTCACGCCGTGATGCCTATCTGGTCCCAGTTGGGTCCCCTCTCACATGGCCACCTCAGCTCCTCGCTGCCTTGCGGTATCTCTCATGCGGCCCACGACCCGGTGATACTTCTCCCTGCAAAACAAACAAACAAAAAAAAACATTAAATACTGGATGTCACAAGCCCTTTCAGCAGGTCAGCCCTGTATCCCCAAAGTGCCAACCTCCGAGCGCAGTCTTGTGAACAGAACAAGGTAACCCTCTTGTCTGTTTTGTGAGTTCAGATCAACCTTTGGTCTCAAGTCTTGAAGGGATTCAAACTGTAAACCTCTTGCTAGCGTACCCAATGCATAGGCTCAGATATTTCTGTCTTCGGGGGGGGGGCCAGATATGTTTGCCTACAGGTACCTAACCAGGTGTACAGAGATGAACCCTTAAAAACTTTAATAAAGACCTCAGATTTAAAACACTTCTCTTTACAGTTTGGTATCACCATTCAAGCTTATGCCTAGTGTCTGCTATAACCATATATACTTTTCTTGCAAATGAAAGAAAATCAAAGACAGACCAAGTATGCTCTTAAAAGAGTTTTACTAAAATAGATAATATGTAAAACTTGCAATACAGAACTATCATATCACAAGACAGATAAATCTTATAAAAGAACATGGTTTTAAACAGTGCAATTCCTACTACAGTAATTAGATTTGTCTCTCCAAATACCTGCTTAAAGTGCACACAGATGTTTCTTTGTCAGAGTCTAGATAGAAATGTGTCTGAATGAAAACAGAATAATCTTTAAAAGCTGGTTTTCCCCACCTATTTTGCATGAGGTCACCTAGCTCCTCCGTGTCAGAATATAAAAAAAAAATCTATATAAAAACAGGATGTCTTTTCCAAGTATTAAATTCTGCAACCTCCGCATGACTCGTGTTCTTCAAATGACATTTCTTTGATCTATTGATCAGTTCCCCTCTCACACAGACATCAGCATTTATGATTTTGCACTAGTTTACTAAACCTGGTTTCCTCCTTTTGAAACATCATAAAATGGATATGCTCAACTCAAGCTTCTGCCAGCCTGTAATTAACTCAGATAAAACAGAAGATCCTTGATCAAGACCTTCCACGTAACAGCTGATATCTAAAACCTGTATGTGTGTGATCTCACATGCTGTTTTCAGCATTTTTTCATGGCTTTCATCTTTCAGCTGAAACCTGGGGGGGTGGGGGGTGAGCGAGGTCAGTCCAAGAGCACCAGATTTCTCAGCATCTCTCATGACAGACCATCCATAACCCATTTTTATTTTACAAAAAATGATACAGTGATCAGAACCAGCTGTCCAAGCGTCACACCGGACACCACCAATGAAGAAAAAAATAAGTAAATGGGGGGAAAAAAAAAACTGGAACTTACCTTTTGCTCCAGTTGGAACTCCTGGGCCAGCTTGCTGGGGTGACGGGCTGCAAGAGGACGCTCTCATGTTTCTCCTGTGCATACATTGGGGGGGGGGGCAGGAGCAGCTGGCCAGTCAGAAAAGATAGGGCAGGTCGTGGCGGAGGAGGAGGGGGAAACATTTTTTAAAGAAACATGCCCCAAAAGGACATTTTAAAAGACCTAGGGCCAGTTGGCAATGGTTAGCAATGACTGCTAATCATTGCCACATTTGACTTGTGTTTCCCCGATTCTTGGGTCGCAAATTGCGATGTGAACCCGCTTATTTTATGTTTTCAACAGGTGTCTGCCACAATCTTTCTGAGATGGGGCACACCAGCAATAGATCTGTTAGCCTCTGAAGAAAATTGCCAGCTCTCTGTCTTTTGTTGCAGGTGTCCGGCAGTGAGCACAGTCCCCATGGATGCTCTGGTGCTGGACTGGTCGGGGAGGTTCCTGTATGCCTTCCCTCCATTTCCTCTACTCTTATGAGTTCTCTTGAAATTGAAGAGCCAAAGTTGGCCCAGTGGTGCTGAGGGTTGAGGTGCTGTATGCCTTACCTTGTGCTACGCCGGCGAGCCGGGTTCGGGAACAACCTCAGGTCGTCGGGTTACTGGCCTGGGGGGGGGAGAGAGGAGGGGGATTGAGCAAGCCTTCGGGCTGCTTTCCTCTCCCAGGGCTGGTGGGGGTGGGTTGTCACCCCTCCTGTAGTCCTGTCCCCACTGGGTGGAGGTCCGGTTGGGTAACGTGGGTGGGAAGGGTTGAGCTGGCTTCTGGTGTGCGTGCGCGCCTCCACTTGCACGTACGGCCATGTGCCGGGGGTTGGGGAGAAACCTACAAAAGCCTATAAAAAGCTACATTAAAAAAAAAAAGAAATTGAAGGGCCAGCATGCAACAGTGATACTAGTGGCCCCAGACTGGGCCAGATAGCCCTGGTATTCCCTGCTCCTGGCCTTCTCCACCGAACAGCCCATAAGCCTCCCTCTGAGACACAATCTACTAACCATGTCTCTGTGCAGAGTAACCTTTCTGAACCTTAAGTCACTGCGTCTCAAGGTTTGGCTCTTGAGGAGTTAGAATATTCTGATATTCAATTTTCAGAGGAGGTCGTCTAGGAGTCCTCAAGGGTTCAAGGAAGCCTGCTGCCAGAAAGATGTATGTTTCCAAATGGAAAATGTTTTCTCTGTGGTATGCTCCTAAGCAGCTCAACCCCCTGCAGGCAGATCTGCCCATACTTTTGGATTTGGTGCATTTACTGGCTTTAGGCCTCTGGCCTTCAACCCATAAGGTACACTCGGCAGTTATTTCTGCCTATGTGTCAGCAGGTAGTGAGAAAATGGTGGCTTCACACCCCATTTTCAAGAAATTCGTAAGGGTCTGCTTCATCTGTGTGCCAGTCCCTCCCTGGGATTTGAACCTGTTTATAGCCAAGCTTATGGAACTTTCATTTGAGCCTGTGGCTGCTGCAGACTTGAAGTTTGTCACCTGGAAGTCAAGTCTTCCTAGTGGCTATAACTTCTGCCAGAAGGGTATGCAATCTGCAAGCCCACTGCACTGACCCTAACCTACATCATATTCCACAGGGATATGACAGGTTAGATAGGGTTTTTACCCTCTTGGTAGCTCTTCCCTGTACCTGCACCAGTAAATTGATATTACCTTTATTATATGGAGCCCATAAGGGCATACTGTACTCGAGGTGGGGTCTGAGCAACGTACAGTACTATGGCATTAAAACCTTAGCCTCACTGCTCCTTATATGTTTAAGTATACAACTAAGTAGTTTGTTGCCCCTTTTCACCACCTCCCTTGTATGGTCAGTAAATGTCAGATTATTAAGATTCCAAGTTCCCTCTCTTTGTCGGTAACTTTTATCTCTTTTCCATTTAAAATGTATTTGCCTATTCTGTTTTTAAGACCAAAATGCATCTCCTTACATTTTTCTTCATTGAACCTTTGTTTTGTTTTTTGCCCAGTTTCTCCAGTTTACATAAATCACTCTGAAATTGTATTATAGCAAACTCATTATTAACAAAGGCAGCTAATTTTGTATGGTCTTCAAATTTGCAGATGCATGATGTTGGGGAGGTGTGCATTGAAGCTATAAAAAGATTAAAAAGAGTTGGTTCCAGCACCAATCCCTGAGGGACACCACTTGTCACATTTCCCCAATCTGAATTGTTGCCTCTGATATAGACTCGCTGCCTTCTGTAATTTAATCAAGAGTTAATTCACCTGATTAAATATATGTTGAAATTTAGTTCAGTTAGTCTCTGGACTAATGCCTTATAACATCCACTGGCAAACCATTGTCCAGTACTTTACTGATTGGTTCAAAAAACTAACAGGTTGGTTAAGCAACACCTATGTGGTATAAACATGTGTTCTAGGGACGTGGATATGTTGTTCAATCCACACTTACTGGCAGGTTCCTTGCCGCTTTAAACCTTGCCAGAAGGTCTTCAGGCTGGCTCCTCCCACCCACCCGGGTGGTAAAACTCTCGTCTCCACCCCATGACGCCAGATCTTCCTTACCGCTTGTAAGCTCAGGTTCCCTCCTTAGCGCTCTGTGTTTTAGGCCTGGATCCACACTTCAGTCTATCTGAAACTCATTCTTAAATTCAAAAGACTTATGTCTTTCTTTTCCCTCGCGGCTGCGATGGGCAAATCAACTCCCGGTTTTCGTTGGTGCCCCTGTGGGCAGAAGATGTCCCGGACCGATCCGCACTCCACGTGCGTTTATTGCCTTGACTCGGCCATGACTCACAGGCTTGTGAGTTATGCAACCCTTTGGCTTCGGGTCTTGGGGGGGACCATGCTGCCCGGACATGGTTGGGGTGACCCGAGAAACTATCTCCGGGTCAAGTTGAAGGAAGCCCGTTGGGCCGTGTCCACTGCTGCAGGCTCGGCTGAACAGCTAGAGCAGATGATTGCCCTCGAGGAGGAGGCGGCGGCCCAGGCCGCATCATCATCATCATCCTCGGTCGTGGCATTTATCCCGCTCTCCTTGGGCTCCTCCTACACAGCTTCTTTTAAGGAGCCTTGCCAGTCCCTCTCCACCAAGGGAGAAGGGCCATCGGGACATTTCTCTCGGTCCAAAAAGAAGCTCCAAAGGTAAGTCCCACCGTTGATGTTCGTGAGAGCGGGAGAGGTCCCCTTCCCCGAATAGCCGACACTCTACTTCGGTCGAGGTTGCGGCCTTCATGGTGTCCCCGTCAGGTCAGCCGGCTGAGACAGCTGTCGACGCAGTTGAGATTTTTCTCGACCCTTTGGACAGTTTGTGGACTGGAGAAGCTGACAACCCTTCTTCTCCAGTTCCCCCGGTGCAAACCGATGACTTGTCTGTGCCTCCTGTGCCGGAGTCCCCGGTTAAGGTCCCTGAACCGAGGGAGGAGCAGGTTTTCCCCCAACCCCTCTCTGACCCTCCCTCTGAATCCCCAAAGGTCTCAGTCTCGGACCTCTTCCAGGTCCACCCGCCCACGTCAGCGGTCTTGGTCTCGACACCATAGAAAGCAGCGGCGCCGCTTATCCTAGTCATCCTCTTCGGAGGATAGGCTCTGGCGCTATGAGGATCTAATGTAGCAGCAGCTCTTATTGTCCGGGAATAAGCCGACTCCGTCGCCTTCTTCGGTCATTAAGTGGCTGTCACTGGAGCGGCCGAAACAACCCCTCATAGTAGTCATGGAGCCGAAGCCGGCACCGATTGTTCGACTGAAACTGGCTGCGCCACCTATTGTGGTGGAACCTCTGCCTCCACAACCGAAGACTAGGGCCCCAACCAAGGATTCTCGGTTGGGTCAGGGCTTGCCCCATAGGTTGTTGATCACCCTCACTCCTGATCAACCTCGGCAGGTGGAGGGTGGCTCAGGCGCTCAGCAGCTGTTCGCAGACTCCTCGGAGTCTGACGACGACGACTCCTTGTTCTCCAGGCCGCTTAACTTGGAGTCCACTCAGGGTCAGTTGGTGGACGAGAGCCCATCCTCGTTCCTTGGAATGCTTCAACTCATCTCAGAGTCCCCTGGGATGAAGCTCGAACCCGTTTCAAAATGGGCCAAGTATCCCCTCACGGAGATACTGGACCGAGGGGATTCCCCTACGG
This sequence comes from Neoceratodus forsteri, assembly GCA_016271365.2. Lineage (NCBI taxonomy): Eukaryota > Metazoa > Chordata > Ceratodontiformes > Ceratodontidae > Neoceratodus > Neoceratodus forsteri. The sequence continues at coordinate 1,733,150,001 of CM057456.1, forward strand.
AGGCCTTCCCAGTGGCTGAAGCCATTGTTGGCCCGGCCCTGGAGCTATGGCAGCGGCCAGCTTCTTGTCCAGCACCTTTGGCCAGGATGGCTCAGAAGTATGTTGTCCCTACCGGTTCACTCTCCGGTTTCTCGGAGCACCCTACGGAGGGGTTAGTGACCGAACGCTCGGGATGTGGACAAGCCACCCGATAAGGAGTCCAAGAAATTGGACTACTCCGGGAGGAAAGTCTATGCTGCTTCCTCCCTAGGGCTTCATCAGGCTAGCTCGGCCGTCCTGATGGCACACTTTTCACACGCCCTTTTGGGCTCCCTGGATGAGGTGATCCCTCATCTCCCGGCTGACCTTCAAACAACTGTCAAGCAGATGCGGGATCAGGGAAGGGTGGGTGGCCAAACAGCAGCTCCAAACCTCCTTGGACATCGCTAACTCGTGTGCCCGGTCAGTGGCGGCCATAGTGGCCTTGAGCAAGGCCAGCAGAGCTTGGCTGCGTGATCTCACCTTTATGGTGGATACCCAGCACAAGCTGGCAGACGCTCTTCCTGGGCACCAACTTGTTTGGTCCCGGGATGGAGGGTCATCTGCAACGGATCGAGAAGTCCGTCACCTTGGGCTCGGTCACGTCTGCCCAGAAGGACAAAGGCCGCCAGCAGCAGTGTAAGCCCTTTTGTCCTTCAGCCCCTGCGGCACGTCCTGCCCAGCAACACCAGCATCAGGGCCAGCAGGTTCGTACTTGGCACCCCAAAGCCAAGCCTGCTGTTTCCTCCAACAGGAAGCCAGGAGAGAAGGGTCCAAGTGGCTCCTCGGCCGTCCCTTCCTCCAAGCCTGCCCAGTGACGGGTAGAGGGGTGTTGCCCCCAGCCTCGTCACTCTTCCCGCGGTTCCTCCCGTGGGAGGACGGCTCCGCCACTTCCTTTCCGCCTGGTCCAATATCACCACGGACCGCTGGGTGTTGGAAGTGGTATGCAGGGGTCTGCTTCTGGAATTCGAGCAGTCCCCAGGCTGTCGAGCCATCGCCCCATGAGGGGCTACAGGTTCCACAGCCTCTCTGTTGGCTCGTCAAGCTGACATTGCCCTGCTCCTCCAGAAGGAGGTGATCAAGGAGGTGGCGGATCCTTCCCCAGACCCAGGGTTTGTGTCCAGGTACTTCCTGCTCCCGAAACGGACAGGGTCTGGCACCCCATTCTAGACCTACATGACCTGAACAAGTTCCTAAGGTCTCGTACCTTCAGGATAGTCACTCTGGCTCAGATCATTCCATCCTTGGAACAAGGCATGTGGTTCTGTTCTCTGGACCTCCAGGATGCGTTCTTTCATGTCCCAGTCCGTCCGTCTCACCAGCGATTCCTCCACTTCAGGGCAGAGGGATACCTTTTCGAGTTCCAGGCCATGCCCTTTGGCCTCTCTTCAGCTCCCAGGGTCTTCACCAAATGCATGGCAGTGGTGACAGCATTCCTGCGGCGCTGAAGGGTCCAGGTGTACCGCTACCTGGATGACTGGCTGATTGCAGCCCCCTCCAAGTTGGAGGTGGAGTGGCCCAGGCATCTGGCCCTCCGGGTCTGCTCTCAGATTGGCCTCCTCATCAACGAGGTCAGGTCGGAACTAATGCCATCGCAGGTGATTCAGTTCATCGGGGCAGAGCTCGACTCTCTTCGAGCCAGAGCATGGCTCCTGGCAGACAGGGCCGAGGTCCTTTCCTTCTTTGCCCAATCATTTCTGGTTGGGCAACTGCACCCTGCCTGGGACTTCCTGGGCCTCATGGCGGCCTGCACCAGCATGGTCCATTGGGCCCGCTGGACATGGCGTCTCCTGCAGTGGGGCTGGCTCACCAATGGTCACAGTGCTCCGGTCCTCTGGACCAGCCAGTGACAGTGACCCAGGAGATATGGAACGGCCTCCAGTGGTGGTTCGTCCAGCTCATCTGCAGGAGGGTATCCCATTTGTCCGCCCAGAGCCGACGGTCACTCTTATGACTGACGCCTCTCTGATGGATTGGGGTGCCCATCCAGGGGAGCTCCGAGCGCACAGCCTCTGCTCCCCTCAGGAGTCTCGATGCCACATCAACCTGCTGGAGCTCCGAGCGGTCCAACTAGCCCTCGCCGCCTTCGCTCTATTTGTACGGGGTCAAGTGGTCCAGGTCCAGACGGACAACACCATGACCATGTACTACCTAAACCATCAGGGCGTGACGCACTCCTTGCCTCTGTGCAAGGAGGCTGTCCGCACTTGGTCTCTCGTGAGCAGACTGGAGGCGGATCTCCTAGCCATCCATGTGACAGGAGCCTCCAACACTCTGGCCGATGCCCTCCGCTGAATAGGTGCTGCATCTCACGAGTGGTCTCTAGTACAAGATCTGTTCTCCCACTGGGGCACTCCTCAGGTGGACCTGTTTGCCTCCAGGGAGAATGCGAAGCTGAGGCTGTTTCATGCCCACCCCCCGCCCAGCAGGGCTCGCTGCACGGGGATGCCTTCTCGAGGCCGTGGACCTTGGGCCTTTTCTACACCTTACATCCATTTCCCTTGATCCACAAGGTGCTTCTCAAGGCGAAGAGGGACAAGGTGCAATTGATTCTGGTAGCCCCAGACTGGCCCTGCCAGTTCTGGTATCCAGATCTCCTCAGCCTCAGCTCCAGGCTCCCGAGGCGGCATCCAGCCTGCCCGGACCTGATCTCAGTCAACAGGAGGAAGGTACTCCACCCGGAACTTCAATCCCTGCACTTGACGGCCTGGTTCCTGAGCGGCTAGAGTTCCAGGCCTTGGGTCTTTTCGATGAGGTCCTCAACGTTGTTGAGGCATCCCGTAAGGAGTTGACCAGAAAATGCTACACCTTCAAATGGAAGAGATTCTCCATTTGGTGTCAGGATAAGGGGTTGGACCCTTCCTTCTGTTCTTTGGATAGCATTCTGGACTACCTGTGGTCCCTTTCTCAGCTAGGGCTTAGGTCGACGACCCTTAAGGTGCACCTGGCAGCCATCTCTGCTTACCAGGCGTGGGCCGGGAAGCAGTCGGTAGCACAGGAGAAGGTGGTTGGGCGCTTTTTCAAAGGGCTTGATCACATATCTCCTCCGGTGCAAGAACCTCCACCTCCGTGGGATCTACTGCTGGCATTGGCTAAGCTCATGGGGAAGCCATTCGAACCGATGCACAAGTATGATATCTCCCACCTGTCGTGGAAGACCACCTTCTTGTTGGCTATCATGTCAGCCAGAAGGATGGGAGAGCTCCAGGCGCTTTCCATCGAGTCTCCTTATCCGGTCTTCCACAGGGACAAGGTTGTCCTGCGCCCCCACGCGAAATTCCTTCCGAAGGTGATGTCGGAGTTTCACCTTAACCAGGTGTTGACTCTGCCAGTGTTCTACCCCAGTCACACCTCAGAGGCCGAATATAGGCTCCATATTTTGGGCCCTAGGAGAGCGCTTTCTTATTATAAGGAGCGGATGGCTGAAGTTCGGGGAGAGGTTCGCCAGCTGTTTGTCACCTTCGCTGAAGCCACACCTGGCAGACCTGCAGCCAAGCGGACGATAGGCAGGTGGGTCACCTCCTGCATAGATCTCTGCTATAGGTTGGCGGGCATGGAGCCTCCCTAAGGGATAAGAGCTCATTCTACCCGCCATACCGCTGCTTCGGTGGCTGCTTCCAGGGATGTCCCTATCCAGGAAATCTGCAGGGCTGCTACCTGGAAGTCAGCACACACCTTCATTACTCACTACCACATCGACCTTGAGTCACGCCGGATGCTGGTTTTGGAACCTCTGTTCTCCAATCCTTATTTCCCAAGTAGGGGGTGTGCGCCTTGCCTCCCTCCTCCCGGAGAGCTGCTAGGAGTCTGCCAGTAAGTGTGGATGAACAACATATCCATGTCCCTAGAAATACAGGTTACTCAGCTGTGACAGGAGTTCAGGGTAGTATGTTGTTCATCCACTAACTCCTAAACCTCCCTGGCCCCGATGCGCAACTTGGCTTCCAGCGGGCTAGATCTGGCGTCATGGGGCGGAGCCGAGAGTTTACCACATGGGTGGGAGGAGCCAGCTTGAAGACTTTCTGGCAAGATTTAAAGCGGCAAGGAACCTGCCAGTAAGTGTGGATGAACAACATATACCACTCCTAGAACTCCTGTTACAGGTAAGTAACCTGTATTTGTGTTTTATCAGTTAATCCTTTGTTATGTAAATGTTTTTAAACTTCATCTTTTATATATTCCTCCATAAGTTTACTTAAAGTCGAAGCTAGACTGATCGATGTGTAATTTTTAAAATCTCGTTTTGATCCCTTTTTGTAAGTAGGTGTCTTATATGAGTCTCTCCATTCTGGTACAAGACGTCCCTCATCTAATGAGGCGGTAGAGTGATGAAATGGGTCCTATTATCAGACCCTGCTGATTTATTAATCTAGATTTTTTTCTAATTTAGTTCATACGTTTTCTTCAGTTACAACTGATTCAAGTTCCCTTGGATTACCTGCTGTGCTCATACTGCACTCATTTGTTTTTTGCTGGTATACACTAACAAGAGTCGTTAAAAATTTTGGCCATGTCTAATTCATTCCCTGTTTGTGTATCTCCCGAGTTGTAGGGGCCCTATTGTTTGTTGACCTTTCATTCAGACTGCTGATCTAATTTAAAAAATGCTTTTTTGTTATCATTAGTTGAATTGGCTAATTTGAATTCTTCATCCCTTTTAGCTACTTTTATCTTTTTGTTTAGTAAATCCTGGTCTTGTTTTTATATTTTGCCCAAGTTCTCTGTAGTTGGGTTTCTTCTATACTTTTTGTAAGCCTTTGCTTTCCTTCTAAGATCTTGTTTGATGTTACAGTTAAACCACATAGATATTCTTCCCTTACTGATGTATTTAATTTTTTCTGGTATGTATGTTTTGGTACAAAAATCAAGATGTGGTTTTATTTTGCTCCATTTGTGCTCTAATGGCAGTCCTTTTAAGTCCAATTTCCAGTTCCAGTTTGCTAAATACTTTTTCATTTCATCATGTTCTGCTTTATTGTAGCATTTAACCTTGGTGACTCCCTTATGTGAACGCCAGTTCTTAGTTCTGACACTCTGTAAATGTACATTTCCTTTTAGACCTAGCACAAAGTATGTCAGACTATGTTGGCCATCGGCACTAGTTTTGTTATGTTATAATGCTGTCTGTGTGATTGAGATATGATTAGAATTTTCGTAATGCTGCGATGCTGTATCTTAATAAAGTATAAAAACAAAATTTGGAAAAGAACTGTGACCTGGATATTCAGAAGCATAGCGCTGCACTATTAAAGGCACCCCCAGAGCACCACTCAGTGGATAGCGCAGTCGTGCTGAATACACTACTGTGCTCATGTAAATAAGGGAACTCTCTTGCATACGGGGCACAATGGTATATTTAAAGGATTTTGAAAGCAGTAAAGGCTGCCATGGCAGCTTGTTTACTCCCCCCCTTTTTTTTTACCAGTGTGTGCAGCGTGTATGGCTCTTACTGTTCCAGCAGAACTGATATACTAAACAATAACACTATCTACACCCCTGCTAGCCCACTTCCTGCCATATGATCATACTTTCCCTGGTAGTAGTAACAGCTTTTTTATTATGAAGAATTATTTATCTTTTATTTATTCAAAAGATCTACCAGGAAGGCATACTGAGCCGTAGAGCTCATTTCCAGAAGAGTCCTGGGGGAAGGGGATGTGGAGCTCAACAGTACAGAAAAATGCAGTAAATACACTTGGTTCACAATGAAATGGACAGTTTGCCTAGTTAATAGTACAGTAGCAGTGCAAATCACAAGTAGTGCATTAGGTGCAGTACAGAAACAGATATGCAATAAACACATTGGGTACAATGAAAAGGACATAATGTAGATTTGAACAATAGAAGATGCAGTGCAGTAGGTCCTTAACAGGGCATCTAATACAAGGACAGGAATGGGTATCTATAATCACAGTTGGTAAATAGAGAAATGGGCCAGCTTGCATGGTTGAGGCTGAGCTATAACAGTAGCTGTGCAAAATTACCCCAGTTCCCGCAAGATGGCATTGCTGGGTGACCTACATGCTAACTAAAGATGATGACTTTGATACATAAATTATCCCCGCTATAGGCGTTTGCTAAATTTCGGTAATATTTAGGCCTTGGCTGTGCTGACTTTCAGTATGAAATTTATGGATCTTTATATCTGAAATAGTGGCTTACCTATGTCATCCATCTCTTGCTAATATCTTACCACTTTGTGGTAATCTTAAATATGCTTGTTTATACCCTGTTTAAGACTAGAGCAATGATTTTGCTGTCTTTGCTTTAACAAAGATTTCACTAACAAAATAAAACAAAAAAATTGAAATCAACTATGCCCCCAAGCTGTGCTGAATGATGGGGCCCAGATTTAAAGATATACCTAGACTGCTGCTCAGTGGATAGCACAATTGTGCTGAATACTCCACTCTGCTCATACAAGGGAACACTCTTGCATACACGGTGCAGTGGTATATTTAGAGGATTTTGGAAATGGTAAAAGGCTGCCATGGCAGCACTATGCACAGCTTCTAAACCCTTATTGTGCAAAGTGATGCACGAATGTATGACCCCTCACCCCACCAGCCTCACCCTCTTGGCTTGATCCCCATTGGAATTATGAAATAAATGCCAATCCCTCCCCAATAGTTTAGTGTCAGCTCATCCTGCCACTGTCAGAAATATGAAGTAAATGCCAAACTGTTCCTGTCAGCCTAGTCTCCCCTCCCCCTCCTTCACCAGATCCTTATCGGAAATATGAAGTAAATGCCAAACCCTTCCTGGCAGCCTAGCAGTTCCTCTCCCTCACCGGATTCCCATCGGAAATATGAAGTTAATGCAGGACCCTCACTGTTTCTTCTGTATATACAGACTTGTTCCCTGTTATTTAGATGGTGGCCGGTCGAGATGGTAAAATAAGAGAAACAATGCTAGTTGTCATCAGTTGGTCTGCAGGTTGTCCTGAATGTACTGTTTGTTTTTTTTTTGGGGGGGACTACAGGGAATTGCTGAGGTGTATCCTAGGGTCGGGGCTTAGATTTTCAGGGTGGGTTGTTTATTTTTATGACATTTCCAACAAGGATGGGGTATGGTGGGGCCACTAGACTACCAAAGAGAGTTCAGTATTTGTTTCTTATTACCAGAGAGGAGTTTTTATTGGGGGGGGCACTGGACTGCTAGGGTTTGTTTTAATGATCAGGTAAGGGTTGGGAGTACTTGTCAGAAATAAAAGTACCACATGAGAGTAAGGAAAGGCAGGTGATCTGCAAACTCAGATAGTGAGAGCAACTGGGTAGAATTGAAAGATCTGTATTCATGTCTAAATTTAGTCGCACATTTACATTTCCTGCTGGGCTGTTAGTTCCTCCTTACTTCCTTCTCATTTATGTGATTTTGAGTTACACATATTCAAATTAGGTAGTAAACCTTAAACTTGGCGTACAATAATCAGTCTTTTACATGTTTGTAATACCTGGAGGAAAAGTTTGCTATTCCTGGCTGTATGACATACTTATGCAGCATTTGGTTAAGCATATTTGTCAGAACTTGACTTTTCCTTTTTCTGTAAATACCTTGCAAAACTACTATATGTATTGCCTCAACTTGGAAAATACCCATGGTATGTAGATGTTTGCTTTTTTGCCAAGAACTGAGCTTAGCATTTTCATGATAAAACGATTACTGTTTTTTTCTTTTTTTATGAAAGTGTTATTAAGTCTTGAATAACAGCATGTAACACTACATATACAAACAAACATTAAACAACATTTTTTAATTATATTTACGATTTTGGGATATTACATACAAATGAATCCTGTATAATGGGCAGTAGGAGTAGTTACAGATAAACCAACAGATGCACATGCCATCACACCCTGCATTTGGCACATCCTCTGGGCACAAAGCGCAATAAATTCTCAGTGTAGATAAAAAGCTATTGCCTACACAATCCTGTTTTATTTACCTCAGTGTCCTGTCACATCATGGTTTTAACAGCCTTAGAATGCCAGTTTATAATACTACAATAAAAAAGAAATAACCTGGACCATAGAAACTAGTCTTTCAGCATATATTCTACACTTAGACTGTTCAGCTACACATTATCATATAGCAAAAGTTTAACATTAACTCAGTAGGAAAATTGTATATAATAACATAATTTATATAACATGACTGTAAGCAGTACTTAACATAGCCACATAAATCATTGTTTGAACTAACATATAAGACCCCCACCCACCTACCTACCCCCCAGGAAAGTGTCACGAATTTATAATAAAAAAGAAAAACTGACCTGCAAATCCAGTGTCAGGGGTTGAAGTTCAAATCCAGTCTGTCAGCATTTTGGGAGCCGCTTCATAACATTTACTGTAGCGTAGCTCTAAGTCTTGCCATGCGCCCTTTAGCGAATATTCACCAGAGTTCTCAAATGTTGCATTTATATCTGACTCAAACATTCCCTTTATATTTAAATCCAGCTGTAGAACATGCTTACTCCAGTGCCAGTGGAACAGTGCATCATGCACCTGGACCCAATAATTGATTAATTCATTTAGACTTTGGTAACTGAGTGAAGCCCACTGGGGCAAAGCCCATTCACATGGGTGACCTGGACTTTATACGAACAATGCAGACATACAGATAGCGATAAGTGAATTATCAAAATGCAAAATAGAATGTTCCCCTTCCATACTATTGTATGCAAATGGCTAAATTAAAGGACATAAGAAATTATTTGTAACTGCCATTTCATCTTCCTTTCCATGTCAGTTATGTATTCTGATGTGCTTTGACTGATTTATGAAGATAAATCTATCTCTGGGATATCCTCAGACACACACAGAGTTCCACTCTTCTCACCAGCTACTGCTCTTTCTTTTCATGTTTCTAAGACATTCTGTGACATCAGTAACATTGTTCATGCTGTTCCTCTGAATGGCCTGGAATGGTGCTGTTGTCATCATGGAATGCTCAGGCAGTATGAAAACAGAGCGCAGCAACTGCTGAAAAGAGAGGATTTCAAGATAGTTAAAAAAGATCAAAAACATATCAGAATGTTTGGTAGATATTAGGAGGACAACTGGAGGGCATCAAGAGGTGTAAAAACGGTTTCCTATCACCTTTAAGAAAATAAGACTGAGTAATCTAAGAACAAAATTTAATCTACTATCTGCACCACTTTTGGGTACTCCAATGTGGGGGAGAGACCTATTTAATCCCAAACAAAAATGCTGCAGGCAACCTCTACACAATAGTGTGGTGTATCATGGAAAAGTTCCCATCCCTTAGCAAATGAAAGCTGTTGCAGTTCCCAGTTAAGCAACTGACCATTTTTTCCGTCATGGTAAAAACAAAATACATCCTTTAGCTACAAATCTGCTTAATACATGACTCACACATTACTCATAAATTAAGAAGTTCCCTTGCTCTTCTGCAATATCTCCTCCATACAGCCTCACCTACCCACCCACATCCACCAGACTCACTGCTGTCACAGTTTGTATTATTCTTCAACACAACAGTTATATGTGATGTGAAGAGAATGTGTGTTTATTCATCCCTGTTTACAGAGACTTGTTCTCTACCTTAAAGAGACGTACCAGCCTAGCCCTGTGCACCATATATATCAGTGCCTTACCTCTTGAAATGCTGCTGTTGTATATTTGGCCATAACATTTCAAATAGTTTAGAAGTAAGGGTGCTCATAAAATTTCCCCCACGAGGTAAATTTTAATTCCTGGTCTGTGATCCATCTCACTCTGCAAAATTATGGCGTGAACCAAGGAGAACACAGGGACGAGCTCTATTATCAATCAACCAATCAATCATCTTTATTTTACCAGGCGAAACACCTTTGAGCAAAACTCGTTTTCAGGGCGGACCTGGTGAAATACACAAATCATAATAGAATAAAAATACAAAATAATAGAGATACAGCATAATGCAGGATGACAATAATGTGATGCCAAACCCAATATATACAATATTCACAGGCATAGAGAATGTAGCAAGGTAATTAAATACATTATATATGCATGAATAATAAAAAGAGAACGGAGGAGGAGGAAGGATGAAGCAGAACGTAATAGAGAAGTTTGAGATCAGTCAAAGGAGAAAGGAGCTAGAGCCCGAGGGCATAAAGTTCACCTTCAGGGGAAACGATCACAGGACTCCTTAAAGGAGTGTGCATAAAGTGTTTTAAAGGCAGTCAAGTTTGATAGGGGTGGCCAGCTTTAGGTTTGTTTGAAGTTTATTCCAAAGCTGAGGATGTACATAGCTTATGGATGCTCTGCCAAAACGTGATTTAAGTTTAGGTACTGTTAGGGAGATGTGGGAGAGGCTTCTCAGTGAGTAATTACCTGTAGAGCACTGGGCAAGCAGTCAGAGATATAATGTGGAAGCTGTTTTGTGATTGGTCTGAAAGTCCACAGAGCAGCATTTCTTTATTTATTGAACATTTCGGGTTTACAACTTTTGAATCAGAGACTCATTTCCAAAGGCACCACTTCAGTAGACAAGTATACAACAGTTAGGTGAACATATACAGTTTGGGTGCATAATATTTTGCATTAGATAAGCATTGGAATAAGAGACAGTCGCAGTCAGAATACAGGCCTGACAGAGTCTTTGCCTTCTATAGTTAAGGGAATTCCAGCCTACTATAGAGTTGAGGGAGCAGTGATGAGTGGAATACGGCACTCTTGTGATAAACCTGATGGCTCTGTGATAGAGAATGTCAAGTGTGACCATAAAGGAAGTTCGTGTAGTCTAAGAGAGAAAGAAAGGTGGTTTGAACCAGCTTTTTTTGGGCTAACTGGGTTCCTAGATATTTTATCCTGAAAAAAGGCTGAAGCACTGCTGGAGTTTGGTAGAAAGAGCCTCAATATGATAAGAAAACGAAAGCTTACAGTCTAACCATACCCTCAAATATTTGAATTTGCCCACAAATTCCAAGGATTCACCAAGGAGTGTGGTAATTTGGGGTACTGTTACCATAGTGGAGGGATTTGTAGCATTGACAAAGGGTGAGAAAAGCATAGCCTTCATTTTTTTGGCGTTTAAGAGAAGCTTTTGGTTAAGTTGGTTTAATTGCAGATGATTGAAGTCAATTTGAAGGTCCATACAGGTGCGTTCAGGGGTAAGTCTGCCAATACAGAGAACAGTGTCATCCGCAAAGAGGTGGATGTTGGCTGATTGGATTTCCAGCGTCAACATTATTAATATATAAGGCGAAAAACAAGGGTCCCAGTGTGGATCTCTGGGGCACACCTCTCCGCAGCGACATCAGAGGGGAGAGCTTCCCCCAGCTTTGACCTGCTGTATTCTACCATTGAGGTAACTGGAAAACCATTTCAGTGCAGCTGTATCCAGGCTGATATTGTGGAGAGTATCCAGAAGTAAGTCATGATCCACGGTGTCGAATGCCTTGCATAGATCAAGGAACACGGTGCGCACATAATTCTTCGTATCAAGGTCCCTCTGCCAGTCATTCGTAAGCTTTGCAAGTGTGGACACCATGTTTTAGTGAGGTCGGAATCCTGATTGTACAGGATTAAGAAGTTTGGAAAAGTTGATAATTTCTAAGCTGAGAATTAACCAGTTTCTCTAGCAGTTTGAAAAGGATGGGGAGAAGGGAAATTGACCTATAGTTGTTTAGGTCGCTAGGATCACTTGATTTGAATAGCTGGATGACCTGAGCAGTCTTCCGTATTAGTGGAAGGTGCCCTGCTCAAAAGACTAATTAAAAAGATGTGTAATAGGTACAGCCAGGACATGGTAGCTGAACTTTAGGAAATAGGGATCAGTGAGATCCGCATCCGCACTTTTCCTAATGTCCAGCTGTTGAAGTAGGTCTTCCACCGATACAGGATGAAAGGAGAATTCTGCGTCTAGAGAGGGCATGTTCCTACCCGGACATCTTGAGTCCTGAGTGCAGAGTTGTGTGTGGATGTTATTGGCAGGGGATGTGTCAAATGCTAATCCTGTTGAAGAGAAGTGATTGTTAAGAAGGTTGAGGATTGTTGACTTATCAGTGGTAGAACCACCACCAGAGGAGATTTTAACAGGAAGGGAGTTTGAAGAAGCATGCCTTTTGATATCCTTTATGGTCTTCCAAAATTTAGCAGAGCTCTTGGAAGAGGACTCTAATTCAGTCTGGAAGTAGCTTGGCTTTTTCTACCCTGACTAGTTTTGTGCAAGTGTTTCTAGCCTTTCTGAAGGCTGCCAAATCAGCAGGAGATTTAGTTTTTTGAGCTAGTTGCCAAAGTTTGTCTCTGGCAAGCAAACCGGCCTTTTGACCTGGCGTAAACCAAGGGCACAATTTTTTTCTTGGTGCGGATTTTGACCATAGGAGTGTACTTGTTAATAGCCTCAAGTACATTTTTTTTGAAAAACTCGTAAGCCTCATTAACTGTTTTGGCCAGGTAAAAAGCCTACCAAAGCATGGAGTTCTGTAGATCAAAAAGAAATGCAAGAGCGTTGAAGTTGCGTTGACTTCTCTTGAAAATGTATCTGGAATTGGATGTAGACTTGATTATTGACCTGTCAGATGTAATAGGACAGTGGTCACTGAAATCAGTGAAAAATACACCAGAATGTGTGTTCAGATGAGGCTTGCTTACTAAGATAAGGTTAAGTAAGGAGCTCTTGTTCAGAGTTTGCTTATTGGGGCAGGTAGCTTCAGTAATCAGCTGTGTAAGCCTGAATGCATCACATAAGTCTTTGAGAGGTTTGGAACATTCAGAGAACCAGTTAAGGTTAAGATCTCCCATAATAATAACCTCTGCTGCCAGTGTACCCATGGTGCTACTCAAGTAATTTAATACCTGTAAGCCCGCTGAAGGGGGTCTGTAGCATCCCAATATAAAGAGAGATACCAAGGAAGAAAGCTGAAGCTTAAGAGTCAGACTTTCATACTCTTTGGGATATGAAGTGGAATCAACAATGGAGGCAGTAAATTTGTCTTGAATGTAAATAGCCACCCCTCCTCCTCTAGTCTGTGTGTCGGTTCTGAAAACCTTATAGGACTGGATTTTTATCTCGCTATCCAACGTAGAGGGTCTAAGCCAGGATTCAGTAACCATCAAAAACATCAGGCTTAGTGTGGCAAATCCAGGATTGTATGGAGTCAAATTTCTTTAAAATACTACAAGCATTTATGTGCATTAGACTTAAACCTTTAAGATGAGCCATTTCTCACATACGAAGAAGCCAGCAGAAGGCCATTTGGTCTGTCAAGTCTGCTTGTATTGCAGGGTCCATAGCTTGACCTAATGTCCCTGCCCTCCCTCCCCATTCCTCCCATCTTCCCTACCCATAACCCTTACCCTCCCCCTATGCCTATCCCAGCCTCTCTTAAATCTGCCCACTGTCTTCAATGAGAAGATCTCTTCTGACAGCACATTCCAAGTGTCCACCACCCTCTCTGTGAAGAAGTGCTTCCTGACCTCCTTACTAAACCGCCCACCCTCCAGCTTAAGACTGTGCCCCCTCGTATTATGGTTCCCACTTAGCTTAAAGAGACTCTCCTTATCAACCTTATTTATCCCTTTCAAGTACTTGATGGTCCCAATCATGTTCTCTCTCTCTGTCTCTCCTGTCTTCCAAGGAGTACATATCCAGTGCCCTGAACCTCTCCTCATATGCGTTACCCTGCTGACCATCTGTCATCTTTGTAGCCCTCCTCTGGACCTTCTCCAGCAGGTTAATGTCGTTTTTGAGGTGTGGGCACCAGTACTGAACTCCATACTCCAGATGACAGTGTAGAAATAGATACAGGTGTTCCTCGATTAAGCTCGATATTGCTTGAGCAGAGTAAGAGAAGTAGGAGAAGTTTTTTAAGTGCGCTTAACAACAGTCTAAAGGACCGAGTGTGTTCCCTTTTGCAGTGGTGCAAGGCCATCGGAGGCGGAAGGCTAAAACGAGTACCAACAGAGCACAGGGTTGCATAAAGGAGTACTCTGGCCTTAAAAGATAAGGGTGTGCTGAAGTGGCCGTGATATCAAGGTTGCGAAAGAAAACCAGGGACACAGCATATATGAGGTTTCAGTGCACCACGGGGACTGTGTAGTGAACCCCAGGGAAAAGGAGCCAGATAATATAGGGCAGGATTCATTCATATAAGATGAAGCATTAAGACCTGCCTGCATTGTAGTCTATGGGGGCAACTTTAACAACATATTTACATATTACAGTGACCGCTTGGTGATTAATCAAGGGCACTGTCGATTAAGTCGCCCAATGCCCTTGCTTAGTCACCAAATGGTCACTGTGATATATAAATATGTTGTTAAAGTTGCCCCCCATATACTATAATGGAACTTGTCCCCACGCTCTCCCTGGGTTCATATCATAACTTTGCTGATAGTGGGAGCGGATCTACAGACCAGAAAGTAAAAGTGACCCAGTGAGGGAAATTTTATGAGCGCTCTTACTTATAAATTATTGGAAATTTTGTGGCTAAGTATACATTAGTAGCATTTCAGGAGGTAAGGCACCAAAACAGGTAGTGCAAATTTAACTTGGTGAGTCTCTTTAAGTGTTTTTATGTTCTAAATTGATTGAAAAAATATTTTAATCAGTTGCCTTTTCCTTCCTTCAGTTCAAAAGATTCTGAGATGTTTGGGCCAGTGCAGCATCCTATGCTGCAGCTGCATGCATGGTGACGTGTCATTGCTAAACATTGATGTCGCTAGCCCCAAACATTCCGAGTTCCTAGTGCTTCCACTCCCAAGACCAATGAGTGTTGCTCTACAGTAGATCAATAGTTACAGTAACTTTCTTTCTTGGAAGACTGTTCATAGTGGTTATACCTTCAATCTGCAAGGTCTCTGAGTTACAGGCTATAGTGACTGACCCACAGTACTTTCTCTTTCAAATTTTGTTGTTTTGCTTCCATAGCACTTCGTTGTCACTGGGAAGTCATAAAAATGGGTAAGATGTACCCCTGTCAGGGACACAATAGCACAGTTTAAAGCTGTGACATAAGGACAGAATGTTGGTGGCACAAGAGTTTCCGCAGCCTCTAACTGATAAGTGTTTGTGCCAGTGTTGAAAGCGACTGCAGCACTTTTCAGGTAGCTCCTGAAAGTGACTAGAATCTTTACAATTTGTATTTTTCTGCCATGATGTAAATCTAGCAGGAAGACACTGTTTGTTTCTACAAGCAGTTTCATTTGATTCAAAAGCCTGCTTTGTTTCTGATAAACTGCTTTGTTAGTGAAGGTCTATAAATAAGCAATAACCTGTGACAGGGTGTGCGGTTATTGGGGATTAATCAGCACTACGGGTGTGTTTTGAGGCATGCGGCCACAAGCCATGTCAGTGGCTCAGCAGGTAGCGCACACACACACACACACACCTCTGAGGCTGGGAGATCAGAAGGTTGTGGGTTCTATCCCCACACCAGTCACTTGGGTTAAATCCCAATACTGACACTGTAGTGCAGCGTGAGGGGGCTGCTGCATTCCTGAGGTGCCGTCTTTCAGATGAGATGTTAAACTGAGGTCCCATCTGCCTGTTCTGGTGGTAGTTCAGGTGGATGTTTAAGATTCCATGGCACTTATCGAAAAGAGAAGGGGAATTTTTTTTATTTACAATTTCCAATAAACACAATGTTAATTCATATCAAATAATATATAGATCAAAATAAAGGACTAAATCCGACAGTATTACAACCATACTTATACATATTAGCACAACATTCTTAAAAAGGAAAAAAGTTTACCAAATAGTGTTACTTACACATAAGTAAACTGAAAAATAAAGGTCAACTTAAATATTCCCTCATATGATCTTATGTAAAATTTCATTTGTTATAACCTCAAAACTTTTATGAATTGATACTGGAAACTACCCTCCCCCACTCACCAAAGGAGTGCTAGACATTTAAAATCATATACAGGTATGAACAAAACCTGAAACCAAAAAGGACCTAATTATTACATACATCCTTCCTACCTTATTAATACATTAAATGTAGTATAGACTCATTAAATACATTCTGTATTTAGTAATTACCTCATTTTACTGTATTGACACCTGATCTGTATCTGTAATACTTAGATCCTTTTCTTACCATTTATATCCCTAAAAGAAATTGTCTCTTAGCCTGTATCTAACCAATTGATATTTTTCCATCTGTTTTTGTAATTGATCTTTGAGAACCAAGTTTTTTCCTTTTCCGTGTGAGCTATCAGACTATCATTCAGCATCTAAAAAAGCTGTTGTGGTGACATATACTGTCTCTGTAATGACCCTTTACAGTGAGCCTGCCAAATATGATATTTTATGAATCCTAAGATCACGTGAATTGTTCCCTCATCATATTTTTGCCAGGTTTGTGGAAGTATCCCTAATAACAGGATCTGTAGGTTTAAATCCAAAAAAGGGCTCTGTGACCAATGTTTAAGTAATATTGTCAAAAACTTCAGCATATGTGGACATGAGAAAAATAAGTGCTCTAATGTTTCCATTACCCGTATACAATTCTCTCCTCTAATCCCTTATGTTTGAGATTCCCTTTCACATTAAAGGAGATAGGAAATGATTGTTTCATAGTTAACTGCCCTTCCATTCTTCATTTCCATACCTGTTATGTATCCTGATATGTTTTGATGATTTTTTTTGAAAAATAATCTAGCTTTGGGGTGTCATCAAATCTACATAGAGTTCCACTCTCCTCACCAGCTACTGCACTTGATTTTCATATTTCTAAGACATTCTATGACATCAGAAACTCCCATTCCAGGCTGTTCATCTGAATAGCCTGGAATGGGTGTTCTAGGAGCGTGGATATGTTGTTCATCCACACTCTCTGGCATGTCCCTTTCCCCTTTAAATTCACCGTAAAGTCTTCAAGCTGACTCCTCCCACCCACCCGGGTGGTAAATACCTCGGCTCCGTCCCATGATGCCAGATCTTCCTTTCCGCTGGAAGATTCAGGTTCCCTCATGCTACTTCTGCAGTTTGTAGGCCCTGGATTCTCAATGATGGTTTTCACTGCAATCGCTTTCTTTAAAACTCATCAGAGTTTACTACTGTGATCTGAGCGCATCGGACATGGAGGACAAGTCGTTCCCCCCGGATTTTGCCGGTGTCCCTGTGGACAGAAACTGTCGCGCACCAATCCCCACCTCTCATGTGTCTACTGCTTGGGTGTCGTGCATGACACCACTTCTTGCACCATCTGTCTGGCATTCCATCCCAATGTCCTGGACAACCGTAGGGCGCTCCTAAAACTGGGGAGACCAGAGCTCCGCAGTCCACCGGTGAAATCGAAGGAGGCCAGGTGGGCAGTTTCTGCGGCCGCGGGATCCGCCGAGCAGCTCGACTAGGTGGCGGCTTTTGAAGAGGAAGCTGCTCAAGCTTTGGCCAGCCGAAGTTTTTTCGTGCCGCTTAACCTGGGTTCTACCTTCACTGGGTCCTTTCGGGAGCTGTGCCAGTCTCTTCCCACCAGGGGTGAGGCGCCCTCGGGCTCACACTCCTCCCGCCCTAGGAAAAGGGACAAGGACCCTAAATCATCATCTTCTTGAAGAAGACGTTCCTGGGACCGAGAGCGGTCTGATTCTCAGGACCTTGCGGTCTCGACCTCGGTCGAGTTCGTTTCCTCGGCCGCTAGCTTCTCTGACCTTCCATCAGGCCGAGGACACGGCTGAACTGGCAGAGATTTCTCTCGACCCAATCAAGCCGTTGTCGCCAACTCCTTGGAAAGGACACCCATCCTTTCCTTCCCCAATGAGGAGACCCAGCCCTCGGGTGTCCCGATCGAGGGAAAGGAGCCGGAACCTCGGTTCTCCCCGACTCCGGCTTCTCTTGATCGAACCAGCCGACCCCGTCTGTCTCAATCGAGGACCAGGACCCCTTTGGTCGGAAAACCGAAGAAAGGTCACAAGCACTCTAGGAAGAGGCGCCGCCACCAATCCTTATCCTCCTCGGACAAGAAGAGACTTCGACAGAAGCTCTGTCGACGTTATGAGGATCTCATGTGGCAACAGCTGATTCTGACCGGTCAGAAGCGGCACCACCGGCCATTACTTGGCCTCAGCCTCTTAGGCCGACACCGACCCCTCCGGAACCGAAGATCCTGGTTCCTCCACCCGTAGGGCCGGCACGCATTCCAGTTCAGCCTGTTTCGGTCTCCCCACCGATTTCGGTGGAACCACCGCCTAAGCAACCTCAAGGAGGGGCTCCCTCGAAAGAGGATAGGACAGACACTGGCCTCCCCCATCTGTCCATTATGGTGGTCCCCGATCGCCCTCGGCATATCAAGGGAGGCACGGCGGAAGACCTTTATATCCCGATTCTTTGGAGTCAGATGCCACTGGTCTGCACTCACATCCAGGGGATGATGAGTCGTCAGTGGCAGGCTTGGAGGAAGGTCCTTCCTCTTTTCAGTGCATCCTCCGCCTCATTTCAGAATCGACTGGAATGCCCTTGGAGCCTATCCAAAAGAAGGCGGAGTATCCCCTCACTGATAACCTCGAGGGGGGGGGGATACCCCGACGGAGGCCTTTCCAGTGGCCGAAGCCATTGTTGGCCCGGCCCTTGAGCTATGGCAATGCCCTGCCTCCTGCCCAGCTCAGTTTGCCTGCATGGCCTGCAAGTATACGGTACCCATGGGGTCACTGGTGGGCTTCACAGAGCATCCCTCGGCCGAGAGCCTTGTGACTGCTTCTGTGTTTCGATGCACGGGTAGCTCAGCTGACACTGACCGCCCTTCGGACAAGGAGTCCAAATATATGGACCACTCTGTCTGGAAGGTTTATGCGGCCTCATCCTTGGGCCTTCGTCAGGCCAGCTCGGCTGTGATCATGATACACTTCTCTCATGCCCTTTTGGGGTCACTAGATGAAGTCCTCCCTCATCTCTCAGCAGACATGCAGACCACGGTAAAGCAGGTCTGTGACCAGGACCGTGCTGTTGCCAAACAGCAGCTCCAGGCAGCCCTGGACATTGGAGATTCCTGTGCCCGCTCCTTAGCAGCCTCAGTGGCCACTCGCCGCAGGGCCTGGCTGAGGTTATCCTCCTTTCCAGTGGATACTCAGAACAAGTTAGCTGATGTGCCCTTCCTCGGCACTGACCTCTTTGGTCCAGGAGTGGCAGGTCACCTCCAGCGTATAGAGCAGTCCAATGCCACCTTGGATGCTACCTCTGCAAAGGGATCTTCGGGCAAGAATCTGCAAATGGATTGAAATTTGTCTAATGTTTGTTTTTAACCTATCAGAATTGGGATTTCATTAGTGACATCACTATGAATGGGTTATTTAACTGTCACAAGTGGTGAAAATATTTTATTACCTTTGATAAAGGATGAGTAGTCATCCGAAACGCGTCAGGTTGCTCTTTTATTTGCCTGTGTAATAAAATATAATATTTTCTATCGGAAAACTGGTGCCCTTTGTTATACTTGAGGAGTGAGTGCTCTGCTTGCTTTTTGTTACCATGGATTACATCATGCAAAGGTCTGTGCTATGAGTTGGTGGGTAAGGAGCCTCCCAGAGGGATAAGATCTCATTTTACCCACCATACTGCTGCATTGGTAGCTGCTTCCAAGGACATCCCTATCCAGGAAATCTGTCGGGCTGCTACGTGGAAGTCAGCAAACTCCTTTATTACCCACTACCACATCAACCTTGAGTCACGTCGGGATGCTGGTTTTGAGGCCTCAATTCTCCAATCTCTATTTCCCAAGTAGGGGGTGTGCGCCTTGCCTCCCTCCTCCCAGAGAACTGCTTGGAGTCTGCCAGAGAGTGAGGATGAACAACATTTCCACGCTCTTAGAAGAACAGGTTACTCACCTGTAACAGTAGTTTTAGGAGTGGTATATGTTGTTCATCCACATGCACCCACTCGACTTCCCCGGCTTTAGGTGCACCACCTTGCTTCCAGCGGGCTAAGATATGCCGTCATGGAGCGGGGCCAAGGTATTTCCCACCCGGGTGGGTTGGAGGAGCCAGCTTGAAGACTTTCCGGTGAATTTAAAGGGGAAAGGGACATGCCAGAGAGTGTGGATGAACAACATATACCACTCCTAGAACTACTGTTACAGGTGAGTAACCGTGTTCTTTCTGATGTCATAGAATGCTCAGGCAGCATGGAAATAAAGAGCAGCAACTGCTGAGGAGAGAGGGATTCAGGGTAGTTAGAAAGGCAATAAAATTAGATTATTTAATGTAATAAAAAAAGGCAAAACATTTCAGAATACTGGGTAGCTGAATAAAAGACCAATTTTAGGGCATCTAGAGGTGTAAAAACTGTTTCCTATCACCTTTAAAGCGGTGATGCACACCAAGCCATATAGCATCCCACATGTAATCTGGGGTCCTAGTTTGCAACAACATATCTTGTGTTTGACTTTCTGCGGTGGGTTTGTCTGAAACTCTAATTCGGAGAGTTCCAGTGAGAGTCACACTTTGAGGCAGTATAGCGCAGTGGTTTAAGGCTCTGAGCTGCAGATCTGGAGACCTGGGTTTGAATCCCACAGCCCCCACTTGCATACTGTTTGACCCTGAGCAAGTCACTTAACTTCCCTGTGCTCCCAGGTCGCACCTGTAAACAAACTTTTAGCTTAGTGTGCTACACCTGGTTAAACAATTGGGGAAACGAAAGAGAGGAAAAAACTACTTTGTATATGCTGGTAGAATTCTTTCCTCGATAGTATTTGGACTGTTGATTTTGTTATCCTCCATAATTTCAATTTCCCAAAAGAAAGTCTGTAAACATTTTGATAATGTTAACATTGATCTTTGTTTTGGTATTGGTTTCCCTAATTCCCAACTGTTTAACTAATCTCCTAGCTGATCTCTCACCCAGCCCTTCCAAAGCACTTTTTCCATGGAAACTGATTCTTGCAGAAAATGTTTTATGTTTGTGTAAAAAAAAAAAAAAAATATATATATATGCTGCAGAAAAATACAGTAGGGTTTAACATTCATAACCCCCCTTTTATATCTCTGTAGAGGATGTTTCTGTTAATGGGATTGAGCCTACTTCCTCACATGGCTGTAAAAAATATGCTATAAATGGTTGTCTCCAGTTGTTTAGGGAGAGAGAATATTTTACTAAAGTTGTAAAAATATTCCAACTAAAACGATTTTCACCATGTGTATCCTCTTTTATTTTTTTGTGCCATTATCCGCCTGTTCCAACCTTGAACTTTGTTCGGCTTCTGCAGTCAGTATTTCCCAATTATACTGACCCATGTTTCCTGAGCCAAAATAGAGCCCCAAAATTTCACAAGGGGTTGTGGTAATTTGTGTACTCATAATATGTGTATAGTGCATTCTACCATTTCCAATAGGTAAGCACTTTCTTTTTGCCAAATTTAATGTTGCTCATGTTCACTGAGTGAAGTCTAATGTCAACACTGCTAGAGCTCCACTGGAGGGTGCATCTGTCAAGAGAAAACAAACATCAGCATAAGCAGTGTTTTGTATTTCCACATCTTCACTTTTAAGGGACATCCCTCTAATGCCATCAAAATCATTAATTCTCACAAGTAGAGGTTCTAATGTTAATATATATGACATCGGGATAAGTGGGCATCCCTGCCTTACCCCTCTAGTAACCATTGTTGCCTGTCCCACCCATCCATTGACATGGGGGCTACCATAGCATGTCTGTAAGTTTTCAACCATCCAATAAAACTTTCAGGAAAACCAAATTTTGTCAAACAGTTCCACCTTGTCAAATATTTTTGCCTGATCTAAACTAAGTAACCCATAAGTTCTCGTGTCCTTTCTTTCCAGAATTTCCCTCAGAAGTATGAGTGCATCCGTTATACTTCTCCCTGGAACTGATCAAAACTGAGTGGGGTATATAATCTCTTCTAATATCCCTGTTATTCTATTCCCTATAAGTTTTGCTAATCTTTTATTATCGGTATTTAATAATGTGATAGGCCTTCAATTATTCAACTCTTCCCTGTCCCCAGCTTTATGGAGAAGTATCACTAGTCCCATACTCATACTCTCAGGCAGCAGTCCTTGCTCTAGACTGCTGTTTAACATCTGAATCAATTCCTTACTTAATTTTTGTAAAATTGAAGGATACATTTTATTTGAAAGAACATCCTTCCTAGGTGTTGAACCTCGTTTTAAATTCCTTATTTTACCGGATTGAGTTTGACCTCTGTGATCAGAGCCATTAGAGTAGTTAGATGTACAGGAATTATTTTTAGTGTATATTTGTTTAACCATTTATTGATAGTGGATTCTGTAACAGAAGGATCTGCCTTGAATGTACCTGCAATATGCTCTTGTAGCCCCCCCCCAAAAAAAAATCCCCTGTTGTGTTGTTATTCTGGTTCCGTCCTGTAGCACTATACTTTTTATTTCCTTCTTTCTCCGTTGTCTGGCACAACTATCAAAAGGGTTTGTATGCCCCTAAGTACCCTGTGTTCCAAATCTTTTTCCCATTCTAATGATTTCATTCTATCATATTGTGTTTGCAATAAGTCTTGTTTGGTGGTATTTAATAGCACTGGATCCACATATACCCCTCTATTAAATTGGGGCTGGTATTGTTGCAGTTGCACCCGTAATCGGTTATATTTATCCCTCTTGTGTTTTCCTAAAAGTCTTCCTATTATCTGAAAGTAGTTCTTTATTTCTTGCTTACTATCCTCCCACCAAGTTTGCATAGAATCATATAGGAAAAAAAACTGATTCCCTGCTTCTGAGATACTATTAAAACCTTCTAGAACCTTATCATCTCTAATAATGATAAGTTAAGTATCCAGTATCCTGGACCTTTCGTTAATTCTTGAAAATTAGACAAAGTTACCTCTATCATCTCATGATCTGATGTAGCAACTAGATTCACGGTTGGGTTCCTAAATTGTAATGCCAGGGTAATGAACCAATAGTCCATTCTGGACGCTCTTACTCCCTGAAAAAAGGTATTTGGTGATAGTCATGTGTCTGTACCAAATACGTCACATAAGCCTGCTTGATCCAAAAGAGCATTTAAGAAATTTGTATCACGATAAACCTTATTCTCAATATCTCCTTTCCCAGATCTCTTTCTAGTTATGATAACTACCCCCAAAACAATATGTTTTTACTTGTATATAGGTAAGGCCTTATTAATGTTAGCAATTCTATTCTCTCCACTTTACTCTGTGGTGCATAGATATTTATTAATCTGAAATTTATTTCCTGAATATTTACATCTAACAATAGAACTCAACCTCGGGCAATATCTACTAACTGGGTTATTGAAAAAAGGAATCGAAAAAACAAATTCCCACCCTACTACAATTAATGCTTCCTCCTCCCCTGCACCAATAAGTAGGTCCCCACACACAAGCATTTGAAGCAGAATTAAAATCATCCATATCATAAAGTCTAGCGTCTTAGAAAAAGACCAAATCATAATCCTGCTTTGCAAATATCTCAAAAGTAGCAAGTCGTTTTTTCTCTGATCTGATACTATTTGTATTGAGACTTGCTGTTCTAAGCTGATATCCTTGTTCTACTGGCCTTTTAGTGGTTTAGGTTAGAGCATTAGTCTTCCTGGTACTTTTCCTTAGCCTTACTCTTGGCCCCATCCATTTTTTCTTCTTTTTCCCAGCATAGGTGGGCTCCACTGCCATGTCAGTGTCGGAGCTTACATCTTTTTGGGAGGACTTGGAAGCTGTATCCAAGTCCCCTTCTTCTTCTTCAAAACCCTCTCCAAATACTTCATATCTGTTAGATGCAACTACCAGGTCAGTCAAATCTATTTCCTGGGCCTGGGCTGACTTAGAAGTGCGTTTTAAAGGAACCGTTTGGAACTGAGTGTGACCCTCTGGTTCAGGGGGTGGTGGTGGGGGGAAGGGGCATAATGCTGTCCTCATTATGCAAGGGATGTAACACCCCATTGTTGCCAGAAATGTCAACTTCTATGACATTCAGTTGCTCTTCTGGCTGAGGTTGTGTTACCATAGCCATAGTCTGTTGCTGAGGCCTCATGTCATATCTTCTGTCTCTTCTTCTTTTTGGCTTTGGCATTGCAGTCCCCTGGAGCCTGCTACTGCTTGCTGTTTTTGCTGCTTTAAATTAATAAAAATCATGGACCCCAGAGTCCGCATCTTCAGAATTATGTGTAGCCCAGGGACAATCCATAAAATTATGCCCCCCCCCCCATCACAAAGATTACATTTGGGTGCATTCTCACATTGAAACCCTGACTGTCCCATTTCTCCACAATGATTGCATTGTATCTTGTCACATTGTGTGAGCTTATATGTCTTATAGACCCACACCTGTAACACCATTTGGGCTGACCAGGATAGAATATAAAGCCCTTGTCTCTGCTGATACAAAAACAGTTTGGTAGATGTTTAACATCATTTTCGTCTTGCTGTAGTTTAACTTTAATCCGCCATCCACCGTTCCAAAAACCTTCATCATCCATTATTGGTTCTGGGTTCCCTTCCACATCACAATGTCTCTCTAACCAGTATAGAATGTTAGTTACGTTGACTCCTTCATTTCGAAATAAAACTGTAATCACACTCGGTGCCTGTTTGGTGAGTGGAATAATTTGAAAGGGAGTCCACGGGGGGTTCGTTTTTAGTACCACATATTTTGCCCCAAACCGGTCAAGAACCTCTGGGGACCTGAAGATAACATCAAAAGTACGCTGTCCTGGGACATGGATCAGGGCATATACTTCTGATGGTGAAAACCCCAGGGATTGTTTTATTAAAACCCTTCCCACATACTGTCTGTCTGGTATTTCCTCTAAACCAGTCCGATATCTGATGCGAATTGCATTTCTTCATTTTGCTAACTCCATGGGTTTTGTAAACAACCCTGCATAAGTTTTTTGCTGTTGCTGGGGAGGTATAGATTGAGCATGCACCTCAGACCCCTTTTCCCTACTATGTAAAGTCTGTTCATTTTCAGTATTTTCCCTTGCGATGCATCGTAAAAAATGTCTGGATGTGATGTATGCATGGTACCTGTAGTCCTGGGTTGAGAGTCCTGTGCTCTCTCCTCGGTTCTTCCTTCTGGATTCTGTGTCTCGTTTGGTCTCAAGATCTCTCCATTTCCTTGTGGGAGAGGAGTATAGTTCGGGTCGATGACCCAGCTACCATTTACATCTGGTGCCATGTAGTGCATGTCCTGGCATCCACTGCTCGCTTCGATTTGCCTATTGTTCCACATCTGTCGCTTGCTTACTCCTCTGATCTGTCTACTGTTGTTCTCCTTGGGTCTGACCCCAAACACAAATATTTTGGGTCTCGACTGGTCCATAGAAGGTGACTTACCTTCAAGACGTGTTCTCTTTTTCTCTTCTAATAACTGCTGCTTTGCCTCCATATATTCCTGTTCGAGCGGTGCCATTTATGACTTTAACAGCTGTGAGCGGAGCTCCATGTCAGCTTTGAGTCGTTCTTCCTCACTTGTTGAAAATTCCATAGATTCTGTTATAGGGCTGTAGTTAATCTTTTCCATCGCTGAAGCCTCAGTTGTGGTCTTCTGCACCCGTAGAGGCTTCAGATGTGCGACCGTCCAGCTCCAATCCCTGAGAATTCTCCTCCATGCTCCACACCTATGAGACAGCGCCCCCTACTACAGAGTAGGGGAATTTTCCCAGTGCCCTGGCTAGAGTTCCCCCCAATTCACAAAAAAAAAAAAAAATACCACCAACGGCTTAATCTGGTTCAAGATCAGTTGGCATTCACCTGTATCCCCCTCCCCCCGAGTCGTGCCTGAAATAGGCAAGAATTTGTCTAGTGCACTTACCCAGTCAACAAAAAACGAAAAAAAAAAAAATAATCCAAATAACTGCACACCCCGGAGTAGGTTATTGCGCTTATAACATGGGCTCTTCAACAACACCAATATAATTAAGAGAAACGCTTTAATGTTTAAAGTCATGACATGGAACTGCATCCTGCCGCCGGAGAAAACAGCCCTCAAGATATAATGCATACCACACTTATGTTATGAACACACAAATGGTAGAAATGTACTATTACCACATTTCTGTCTTTTGTGCTTCATAACATAACTGTGACTAACATTTTTGCTCTGTTGAATAGTCTCCCAGCATAGTCCCAATAACTGATACATGTCACTGCAGCATGCTCTTTCTCCCCGTGGTGCGCTCTTTCTCTCTGCTTTTCTCTACCACCCACGATCTGGCACTGATTCAGTCTGTCACTCATTATTAACATGTCAAACTGACATCAAGGAAGATGATACCTTGCTGCAATCACCATCGCTCATTCTGCTGTCAGCACCACGCCTCCTGCTGTCTCGCTCTGTCTCTCAGGGATAATGGGAGGACGTGCATGACAGCCACAGTGTGTGTCACTGTGTGTCTCGCTTTGTTCACTGTACAACTAAAAACACAGAGACAGGAGAAAGGACAGTGCAGTAATGCTCACCCGAATGTCTCGCTGTCTGTTTCTCTGTCACGTGCAGTCACGCTTTCAGGGGACTGGTGAGCTGCTCACCGTTGCTCACTCTCTCTGTGACACAGGTGCAGCGTTCGGGATGGGACAGGAGCAGAGTTCACTCCCTCTCACACCAGTACAGTTCTACAACTGCAGCATGGTTCAGTGACACAAAGAGAGAGACAGAGAGGGAAGAGAGACGGACACGACACTGCAGGACATTCAGTTCATGACCAGAGCACGGGGAGTGTTTTCCTTTCCCTCTCTCTCTCTCTTTCTTTTGTGGTCACACTGTCAAAGCACCGGTGAACTGCTCATGGACTCTCTCTCTCTCCAGAGGCACAATGTTTGAGATGGGATGGCAGCACAGTTCACTTCCTCTCACAACAGAAAACTTTGATTGCACTGTGGACTGGGATCCCAGAGTTCCGCTGGGCAGGTCAGTGGGTAAGTAGCAAGCAGCGGGGAGAACTGTGCACTCGGTTTGGGGACTTCCATGGATGTGCTGACAGTGGTGACTGCAGAATTGTGGTTGACAGAGATGAGGCAGTGCTGCAACTGACAATGCAACACTCTGAAGTGGGCTCCTAGAGATGAGTGGGCCAGGCGGGTGGCTCACCACACCTGCCTGCGGGAACACTGTGGGCTGGGTATCTGCAGTTCACTTGGCCGGGTGGGTTGAAAAGCACAACAGAGTCGGGTAGCTTTGTACAGTGGCTCTGGCGAGGTCCGCGGGGCAGGTGGGTGGGTAAGTACCCTCCAGCTGACTCTCTGTGGGGAACACTATGCCTCGCTTAGCGAGACATTTAAATGGCTGCTGCTCAGGAATGCACTCACTGAGGAATAACAGGTGCAGCTCTGCCCGCTGATCTGACAAGGATGCCTGAGCACCACAACCTGTGCGGTTAACAAAGATTAATGTATGGTCAGCTGATGGCTGTCTGCCAATCGACTGACTGCATTTCTTGTGCCCATGTTATAAGAGATGTTATTCTGTCTGCTTTGACTAAAATTAAGGGTGTAAGATGAGTACAAGAACCTTAGACACTCTGAATTGGTCTGCCTTTTTTCTTAGAACCATGTGATTTATAGAGGCATGCAAACGGGCTTCTGGGAGCAAAAGAATATGATGATCAATGATGGTGTACAATGTAACAATCAACTCGGAGAAATCCTTAAAAGTACACACTGCGAACAGAACAGTCCAAGTAACCGCCATGCGGCTGTCAAAAAATGGGCGGCTAACCCAAAGTACAAATAAAATCCAAAAAGTGAGAGCACAACCAAACCTCAAGCACTGGAAGGTAAAAAGTTGTTAGTGGAGACAGAAGATAATCCACAAATAGAGTATCCTTGTGTACAAATACTCTGTGATTTATTCAAAGACATGGTCTCCACAATGAAAAACAAGTGATTAGGTAATCAGTGCATACAAACTTCTGCAGGTAAGACAAACACCCCATAGCGCCTCGACTGTCCTCTGCCTGCTTACTACAGCCCAGGACCATGTCCATTCTCCCCTACAGTCTTCCCTCACTTCAGCCCACCCCTTTTTCCGTCTGAAAACTGTTACCAGAAAAGAAGTCTGCAAACTGCTCAACTCCCTACCCCTTGGGCATGTCTGGGGTTAGATGGGCTAGAGTTAAAATTGCTCAGGCTAGGGTGCCATGCGTTCACCATTCCTATTATACCTGTATCTTCAATCTCTCCCTTAACTCCGGTACAGTTCCATAACAATGGAAAGTTGCCTGCCTGTCTCCAAAAAGGGTGATCTCAAACATATTTCACAGTATCGACCGATTGCCCTTCTGCCTGTCCTCAGCAAGCTACTCAGAAGGGTTGTAGCCTCACCGCTAATGGACTACCTACAAACCCACTTCCACCTTACTATGTCAGCATGGTTTCCACAAAGAACACAGTACCACATCTGCTCTCATTAAGATTACTGATGACATTAAATCTTCTGGGGACAAAGGAGCTCTTAACTGGAGCCGTCTTCATTGATTTGTCCAAGGGGTTCGTCCTTCTTAAGCAAGCCTTTCTCTCCCATGAACTAACTTAATTTTTGGTTTCTCCCCCATGCCAACACCTGGTTTGCTAATTGCTTTGTTAGGCAACAGTTCATCAAATTTTGGGGTGCCTTTTCCAGCCAGTTACATATTCCCCCTGGCATCCCCAGGGATCTGTAAATCACTACTCTTCTCAATTTTCATAATCTCCACCTCCAGTTCTGTCATAATGTATTCTAATGATACTGCCTTATACCACAGTATCCAGAGCCCCCAACTCATCAGTGCCCAAATTACCAAGGACTTCACCCATATCCAGAACTGGCTTGTGGTCAACAGCTTAGTTCTCAGTGCCTCCAAAACTCAGCAGTGTTTGGTTCCAGGGCTCACAGATCTTCCTGCTCTCACCCCCTGGCCATCAGGTATATAGACAGCTGTCCTCTCTTTCTGATCGAATAATTTAAGTACTTGGGCATTATCCTTGACCCCGCCCTCGATTTCCGTTTACACATCTCAAACCTATGCAAATTCATTAATTCTACGGTCAGTCTGGCACTACAGTCGTCTCTGGCACTTCCTTACTCCAGAAGCACACATAGCTGTCACCCGAGGCATCCTCCTCCCTTGCCTACGGTATAGATCGCTTCTCATTATTATTGCACCCACTTCTTCCCTACATAAATAGGATGCCACCTACAGGTATGACAACATATGCCGTTTCTTTCACCCTTTCCTCTGCCTGCCTCGCACAACACTGTTCCCTCTTCTCTTCCTTAAGGTGGCTGTACCCTCTGCCTCCTGATCTTAGGTTGTTTCATTTACAAACTACTGTAGTCTTAACACCCAGCCACCCCAATTTCCCTAGTTCATGGTGCTCATCCTACATACACTCTCAGATCCTGGGACACTACCTCATTCTGGGGACATGGATATGTCGTTCATCCACACTGTCTGACAGGTTCCTTGCTGCTTTAAATCTTGCTGGAAGGTCTTCAAGCTGGCTCCTCCCACCCACCCGGGTGGTAAAACTCTCGGCTCCGTCCCATGACGCCAGATCTTCCTTACCGCTTGGAAGCTCAGTTTCCCTCCTTAACGCTCTGCATATAGACTGGATCCTAACTCTTCGGTTCACCCGAAAATAATTTTAAAATTCTCAAGACTTGGGTCAAATTCTTTCCTCGTGGCTGCGATGGACAAATCGACTTCCGGTTTTCGGCGGTGCCCATGTGGGCAGAAGATGTCCAGGATGGATCCGCACTCCACGTGTGTCTACTGCCTCGGCCTTGACCATGACCCGCAGGCCTGCGAGTTGTGTAATCTTTCTTGGCCAACGTCCTTGAAGACCACGCTGCCTGGTTACAACTTGGGCACCCCGAGAAACGTTATCCGCCAGTGAAGTCCAAGGAGCCCCGTTGGGCGGTGTCCGCGGCGGCTGGCTCGGCTGAGCAACTCGAGCAGATGATCGCCCTCGAGGAGGAGGAGGTGGCCCAGGCCGCATCCTCATCTTCCTCGGTTGCGGCATTTATTCCACTCTCTCTCGGATCCTCCTACACAGCTCCTTTTAAGGAGCTTTGCCAGTCCCTCTCCACGAAGGGAGAGGGGCCATCGGGACACTCTTCTTGGTCAAAAAAGAAGGACTCGAAGGGTAAGTCCCACCGTCGACGTTCGTGGGAGCGGGAGAGGTCCCCTTCCCCGGACAGTTGACACTCGACTTGATCGGGGGTTGCGGCTAAGGCTGCTGGCTTCACGGTGTCCCGTCAGGTCAACCGGCGAGACACCCATCAGGCGGGCTGTCGACTGGTGAAGCCGACAACCCTTCATCACCGGGTTCCCCTGGTGGAAACGAGGACTTGCCTGCGCCTCCTGTGCCGGGGTCCCGGTCAAGGTTCCTGAGCTGAGGGAGAAGCGAGTGTCCCCGCTCCCTCCCAGACCCACCCCGGAAACACTGAGGGTCTGGTCCGGACCTCGTCTTGGTCCAGCCGATCCCGCCCGATATCGTGATCTTGGTTCGGCTTCGAGAGGTAAGCGGCGCGGCTCGTCCTCGTCTTCCTCCTCAGAAGAGGAGAGGCTTTGGCACAAATTGCGTCAGTGCTACGAGGATTTAATGTGGCAGCAGCTCCTTTTGTCTGGGAACAAGCCGACACCATTGCCTTCCCCGGCCATTAAGTGGCTGTCACCCAAAAGGCCGAAACAACCCCTCACGGTGGTCAAGGTGCCCAAGCCTGGGCCGGTTGTTCGGCCGAAACCAGCTGCCCCACCGATTGTGGTGGAACCTCTGCCTCCACAACCGAAATCAGGGGCTCCGACCAAGGACTCTTGGTCAGGTCAGGGTCTGCCCCACCAGTTGTCGGTCACCCTCACTCCCAACCGTCCTCGGCAAGTGGAGGGTGGCTCAGGCCCCAGGCAGGTCTTCGCAGACTCCTCGGAGTCTGACGATGACTCCTCCCTGTTTTCCAGGCTCCTTGACCTAGAGTCCTCTGGGGGGCAGTCGATGGATGAGAGCCCATCATCGTTCATGGGTCTGCTTCGGCTCATCTCGGAGTCCACCAGGATGCAGCTCGAGCCCGTATCCAGGTGGGCCAAGTATCCCCTCAGGAGATACTGGACGAGGATTCTCCCATGGAGGCCTTTCGGTGGCTGAAGCCATTGTTGGCCCAGCCTTGGAGCTTTGGCAGCGGCCAGCTTCCTGTCCTGCACCTTCGGCCAGGATGGCCAGGAAGTATGCGGTCCCTACCGGCTCTTTGTCTGTTTTTTCGGAGCACCCCTCTGCGGAGGGGTTGGTCACCGATAGCGTTTTCCAGCGCTCTAGGAATGCTAGGGATGTGGATAAGCCCACCAACAAGGAGTCCAAAAAGCTGGACTATGCTGGGTGCAAGGTGTATGCTGCGTCCTCCCTTGGCCTCCAGCAGGCCAGTTCGGCCGTACTGATGGCGCACTTCTCCCACACCCTCATGGGCTCCCTGGATGAGGTGATCCCTCATCTCCCGGCCGACCTGCAGACTATGGTCAAGCAGGTGCGGGATCAGGGAAGGGCAGTGGCAAAACAGCAGCTCCAAACGGCTCTAGACATTGGAGACTCCTGTGCCCGATCAGTAGCGGCCACAGTGGCCATGCACCGCAGAGCGTGGCTGAGGATATCCACCTTTACGGCGGATACCCAGCACAAATTGGTGGACGTCCCTTTCTTGGGGACTGACCTGTTCAGCCCTGGAGTGGAAGGCCACCTCCAGAGGATTGAAAAAGTCCAACGCTACCCTAGACTTGGTCACCTCTGCTCAGAAGGACAAAGGCCGTCATCAGCGACATAAGTCCTTTCGACCTTCTGTCCCTGCGGCATGTCCAGCCCAGCAACACCAGCATCAGGGCCAGCAGGCTCGCGCTTGGCACCCCAAAGCCAAGCCTGCGGCTTCCTCCAGCAGGAAGCAGGGGAGGAGAAGGCCCAGGAGGTCCCTCTGCCGGTCCCTCCTCCAGGCCTGCCCAGTGACGGGTTGAGGGGTGTCGCCCCCAGCCTCATCGCTCCCCTCCCCCGGGTTCCCCCGTGGGGGGATGGCTCCGACACTTCCTTTCCTCCTGGTCCGCTATCACCACAGACCGCTGGGTGTTGGAGGTGGTAGGAAAGGGTCTGCCTCTGGAGTTCGAGCAGGCCCCGCCCTTCCGAGCCGTCGCCCCACTGGGGGCTACGGGGTCCGCAGCCTCCCTGTCGGCTCATTGAGCCGACATTGCCCTGCTCCTCGAAAAGGAGGTGATCAGGAAGGTGGCGGATCCTCCACCAAGCCTGGGGTTTGTGTCCAGGTATTTTCTGGTCCCGAAACGGACCGGGGGGGGGGGCTGGTGCCCCATTCTAGACCTGCACGACCTGAACAGGTTCCTAAGGTCTCGAACCTTCAGGATGGTCACTCTGGCTCAGATCATTCCATCCTTGGAACAAGGCGTGTGGTTCTGTTCTCTGGACCTCCAGGACGCGTTCTGTCACGTCCCAATCCGGCCGTCCCACCAGAGGTTCCTCCACTTCAGGGCAGAGGGATCCCTCTATGAATTCCAGGCCATGCCCTTCGGCCTTTCTCTCGCTCCCAGGGTCTTCAAATGCATGGTAGTGGTGACAGCATTCCTGCGGCGCCGAAGGGTCCGGGTGTACCCCTACCTGGACGACTGGCTGATTGCGGCCTCCTCCAGAATGGAGGTGGAGCGGTCCAGGGATCTGGCCCTCCAGGTTTGCTCTCAAGTTGGCCTCATCAACAAGGCCAAGTCGGAACTCGTGCCAAAGCAGGCGATACAATTCATCAGGGCAGAGCTCGACTCTCTGCGAGCCAGAGCACGGCCCCTGGCAGACAGGGCCGAGGTTCTTTCCTCCTTTGCCCAATCATTTCAGGTTGGGCAGTTGCGCCCTGCCCGGGACTTCCTGCGCCTCCTGGGCCTCATAGCGGCCTGCACCAGCGTGGTCCATTGGGCCCGTTGGCACATGCGTCCCCTGTAATGGGGACTGGCCAGCCAATGGTCACAGCGCTCTGATCCTTTGGAACAGCTAGTGATAGTGACTCAGGAGATGTGGAACGCTCTCCAGTGGTGGACCGTTCCAGCTCATCTACAGGAGGGCATCCCGTTTGTCTGCCCCGAGCCGACGGTCTCTCTATCGACCGATGCCTCTCTGATGGGTTGGGGTGCCCATCTGGGGGAGCACAGAGCTCACGGCCTCTGGTCCCCTCGGGAGTCCCGATGCCACATCAACCTGCTGGAGCTTCGAGCGGTTCATCTAGCCCTCACCGCCTTCGCTCCGTTTGTGCGGGGTCAAGTGCTCCAGGTCCAGACGGACAATACCACGACCGTGTACTACCTAAACCGCCAGGGTGGGACGCGCTCCATGCCCCTGTGCAGGGAAGCTCTCCACATTTGGTCCTTCGTGCGCAGCCTGGAGGCAGATCTCCTTGCCATCCATGTGGCAGGAGCCTCCAACATTCTGACCGATACCCTAAGCCGGATAGGGGCTGCATCCCACGAGTGGTCTCTCCTGCCGGAGGTAGTACAAGATCTGTTCTCCCACTGGGGCATGCCTCAGGTGGACCTGTTTGCCTCCAGGGAGAATGCGAAGCTGAAACTGTTTCATGCCCACCCCCCTCAGCAGGGCTCGCTGCAGGGGGATGCCTTCTCGAGGCCGTGGACCCCGGGCCTCTTCTATGCCTTTCCCCCATTTCCCTTGATCCACAAGGTGCTCCTCAAGGTGAGGAGAGACAAGGCGCAGGTGATTCTGGTAGCCCCAGACTGGCCCCCGCCAGTTCTGGTATCCAGATCTCCTCAGTCTCAGAGTCTCAGCTCCAGGCTCCCAAGGCGGCTTCCAGCCCGCCCGGACCTGATCTCAGTCAATCAGGGGAAGGTATTCCATCTGGACCTTCAATCCCTGCTCCTGACAGCCTGGTTCCTGAGCGGCTAGAGTTCCAGGCCTTGGGTCTTTCCAGCGAGGTCCTCAACGTTTTTGAGGTGTCCCGTAAGGAGTCGACCAGAAAATGCTATGCCTTTAAATGGAAGAGATTCTCCATTTAGTGTCAGGGCAAGGGCCTGGACCCTTCCTCCTGTTCCTTGGCAAGCATTCTGGATTGCCTGTGGTCCCTTTCTCAGCAAGGGCTTTGGTAGACACCCTTAAGGTGCACCTAGCAGCCATCTCTGGGCACGGGCCGGGAAGCAGTCGGTGGTGCAGGAGAAGGTGGCCAGGTGCTTTTTCAAAGGCCTTGATCACATATCCCCTCCGGTGCGAGAAGCCTCCACCTCCGTGGGATCTACTGCTGGTATTGGCTAAGCTCATGGGCAAGCCATTCGAACCGATGCACAGGTGTGACATCTCTCACCTGTCGTGGAAGACCGCTTTCTTAGTGGCTATCACGTCAGCCAGAAGGATGGGAGAGCTCCAGGCGCTTTCCATCGAGTCTTCTTATCTGGTCTTCCACAGGGACAAGGTTGTCCTACGCCCCCACGCGAAATTCCTTCCGAAGGTGGTGTCAGAGTTTCACCTTAACCAGGTGTTGACTCTGCCGGTGTTCTACCCCAATCACACCTCGGAGGCCGAATAAAGGCTCCATACTTTGGACCCTAGAAGAGCGGTCACTTATTACAAGAAACGGACGGCTGAAGTTCGGGGAGAGGTTCACCAGCTGTTTGTCACCTACGCTGAAGCCGCACCTGGCAGACCTGCAGCCAAGCGGACAATAGGCAGGTGGGTCACCTCCTGCATAGATCTCTGCTATAGGTTTTGGGGGCGTGGAGCCTCCCAGAGGGATAAGAACTCATTCTACCCGCCATACCGCTGCATCGGTGGCTGCTTCCAGGGACGTCCCTATCCAGGAAATCTGCAGGGCTGCTACCTGGAAGTCAGCACACACCTTCATTACCCACTACCACATCGACCTTGAGTCACGCCGGGATGCTGGTTTTGGGGCCTTGGTTCTCCGGTCTTTATTCCTTAAGTAGGGGGTGTGCGCCTTGCCTCCCTCCTCCCGGAGAACTGCTAGGAGTCTGCCAGACAGTGTGGATGAACAACATATCCATGTCCCTAGAAATACAGGTTACTCACCTGTAACAGGAGTTCTAGGAATGGTATATGTTGTTCATCTACAATCCCACCAACCTCCCGGCTTCGGCCCTTTGTACAAGCTGGCAGAGTAGATTTAGGCGTCATGGGGCGGAGCCGAGAGTTTTACCACCCGGGTGGGTGGGAGGAGCCAGCTTGAAGACCTTCCGGCAAGATTTAAAGTGGCAAGGAACCTGCCAGACAGTGTGGATGAACAACATATACCATTCCTAGGACTCCTGTTACAGGTGAGTAACCTGTATTTTGTCACCCCTAAATATTCAACCAGTATGGGTGACCAGACTTTTTCCTCATTTACATCCAGGCTTTGGAGCTCCCTCCCCTTCAATGTTTGCAGTTCTCCCATCCTGTCATCTTTCAGAACTGCTCTTAAGGTTCTCATATTATACATGACCTGCAACTGCTTCGAGCCTTCCATATACTTCCATGCTTATTATTCCACCCTACCAATGCCCTCCTCAAATTGTTTGTCCTTTACTTCCCTACTTGGTTGCATAATTTGTTGTGCCTCAAATTTGCCTGCATCCCAATATGTACCTGATCAACATATTTTGTATTCTGCGCTATTTGTAATTGTTTCACAATGTACCTCTCCTGACTTTGGAATTGTGAGCTCTTTAAATTTGTCTCTGTATTTGTTGGAAGAATTTTGTTCTGTATTCCCCTGGGTTGTACCTGACAATATGCATTCATTTGTCTGGTGTACCTACCTGGTGACCAAAAACCCAATAAATAAACAGACTGGTGCCTAAAGTATGTCTGGAGAATTTTTCCTTTTTTGACAGTTTCCTACCCTCTGTCGACCTGCAGCTTGCCATATTCCTTTAGTGTTCAGCTTTATAGAGTGCTTTTACTGTCATTTGTGCTTCTTGTGTGGGGATGATTGCTTTTCATTAATTTTTTTTTATTAACTTTTTGATGCGTTTCAGATTAAAGGGCTTCTGAGCCATTTGTAAGCCCACGCTCTGTTTTGTGCTCTTTTTAACGGTCTACGGCCATTATTGTCATTGTTCTATGCTGCTGCAAATGC
Source organism: Neoceratodus forsteri (assembly GCA_016271365.2). Classification (NCBI taxonomy): domain Eukaryota; kingdom Metazoa; phylum Chordata; order Ceratodontiformes; family Ceratodontidae; genus Neoceratodus; species Neoceratodus forsteri. Next base: position 1,733,186,006 of record CM057456.1, read on the forward strand.
GTGCATGCATGCATATATGCATCTGCGTTATAAATACCATTTATTCTGCCTCAGGTTGTTTTCGCAGTGTAAACTTAGTATTCTAGGTTCAGGGATATACAAATGTAGAAATTGATGGCAGATAAGGACCGCTTGGCCCAGCTAGTCTTCCCATTTTCCCTACCTACTGCAATACCACAGATCCTACTTGATCTCTGGCTTTTACCCTCTCTTTCCTATTGCTAGGGTTCCCTGTATGGTGTACTATTGAAGACTGGCCTACTTCTGGCACAGTTCCTTTCCCCTTTAAGAATCGCCAGAAGGTCTTCAAGCTGGCTCCTCCCACCCACCCAGCTGGTATCCTCTTCAGCATCACCCTGTGACATCAGGTCTTCCTTTCCACTGGAAGAGGCTTCCCTCCATAGTGCTCTACGTTTGTGTAGGCACTATCGTTCTTTCCTTTTGTTCTTCGAGTTTGCTTTGCAGTTTGATGATCGTAGCAAGATGGACTCTGCTGATTTCAAGTTGGTACCCGGTTTCAAACGTCTATGCGAACAAAAAAATGTCATGCACGGACCATCACGCCAAGTGCGTGTACTGCCTGGGCCAGGAAAATGACTCCCAGGCTTGAGGCCTGTGCTGCACCTTACACCCCTCCACTTTGGAAGACCTATACATGTGACTTTTGCTTGGTCGTTTGCACGAGCGGGGACCCTCCCATTCGGTCAAAGGAGACCCATCGGGCAGTCTCCGCAGCTGCAGGGTCTGATGAACAGTTAGTGGCTTTCGAAGAAGCTGCAGCTCAGACCGCAGTGGGCACTTAGTCAGTGTACATGTTGGTCCTGCTGGGCTTTGGTGCCTCCTTCACAGGGCATTCAGAGACTTATGCCAGTCCCTTCCTACCCTCAGGGAGGGCCCTTCCCCCGTGGGTCCAGATCTTTGAAGAAGGACTCCAAGGAGAAGCCAAAGAAGTCCTTCCGCAGGTCGTGGGATCGCGAGCGCTCTCTGGCCTCAGGTTCCTGTGCTACTGCTTCATCAACCTTCATCGATGAGCAGGCTTTGGCCAACCCATCTGTTCAGGCCAAAGGCCCCACAGTGTCTCTGTCGGGCCTGATGGCTGAGACACGAAGCAGCCAGCTTGTTGAGATTTTTCTCAACCTGGTCGACCTGTAGCTGCCGGACGAGGGGGGTTCTACCCTCACCAGGACTCTGGTCCTGCCTGTCCAGTCCCAGGACTTCCTGAGCCTGTCCCAGACCCTCGGGACCCTAAGTGTCCCTCATCCGTTCCTGTCTCCCCTCACCATCTGGTTCATTGAGGTTGAGGGTCCCGCAGCTTCAGGTTGAGCAGCTCCTTCTGGGGTTGCCAGTTTTGCTTTTGAAACTCGAGAATGCGGTGCCACCACTATTCCCTCTCTTTCTCCTCCACTGGGGAGTGCTGGCTCCACCGCAGCTTGTGGCGGCTCTGCGAGGAGCTTATGTGGCAGTAGCTCCTTTTGGGTGCATGGCCTGTACCGGCTTCTACACTGGTGCTCTCATAGCTGCCACCATTTTGGCTCGAAGCTGTTACAGCTCGGCCGCTCCCAGCCTTTCTGCCCATTCAGGTGGAACCCCCTCAGCCGAAGGAGGGTCCCCCTTCTAACAACGGCCGTACTACTACCTTTCTTCCTCGATGACTGTTGGTTACGGTCACTCTTGCTGACAAGCTCTGCAGAGTTAGCGGGGACTTGGGGCAGGGGGATTGGCCAGTCTTAGAATCCCCGGTATAGGAGGCCTCCTCTGTGCATTCCTGCCCTATTGACCTAGAGTCAGGGGAGGATTTGTTGACGGACAGTGGTCTTGCCTCCTTCTGGGGCCTTGCTCCGCCTTATTTTGGAGGCTTCCTGGGTCTAGTTCGAGCCTGTTCAGCAAAGTGCTAAGTATTCCCTCACTGAAATCTTTGACCAGGATGACTCCCCCTGGGGTCGTCTTTCTGGTGGCTGAAGCCATTCTTTGGCCTGCCTTGGAGCTCTGGCAGGCTATGCGCCACAGGGCTTGGCTGAGGATCTTGAACTTCATGGCAGATACCCAGCACAAATTGGTGGCTGTCCCCTTCCTGTGCACTGACTTGCTTGGGCCAGGTGTGGATGGTCATCGCACCAGAATTGAGAAGTCCAGTGCTACCTCGGACTCAGTCACCTCTGCCCAAAAGAACGTTAAGGGCTCTGAACCACAGAAGAAGTCATTTCAGCCCTGCTCTGGCCCCGTGGCCAAGCCGTCCCAGTCCACTGCTGGACAACAGCAGGCAAGGCATTCCAGACCTAAGTCTGTGGCTTTTGTCATCTGGAAGCCTGGTGGTCAAGGTCCAGCTGCATTCTCAGCTGCCACTGCATCAGCTTCAAAGCCTACCTAGTGACAGGCTGGGTGGTGCCCCCTTCCTGTCCATCCTGTCTCTCCGGGTCCTCCCATTGGGGTGCTGGCTCTGCCACTGTTTTTCCGTGTGGTCCAGTGTTACCATGGACAGGTGGATGCTAGAAGTGGTTGGCATGGGGCTTGCCTGTGGAATTCGAGGCTCTCCCACCAAGGCCGAACTCCTTGGGAGTATGTGGTGTCCACAAACATCTTGTTCACCCTTTGGGAGGACGTCACCCAGCTTCTCCAGAAGGAGGTAGTGGTTGGTGTCCTGGACCCACCAGCTAATTCAGGGTTTGTCTCCAGATACTTTCTGGTTCCAAAATGGACAGGGGGCATCTTGGACCTGCGCGACCTGAACAAGTTTCTGCGGTTGCAATCCTTCAGGATGATTGCTGTGAACCAGATCATTCCGTCCGTGGAGCGGGATGTGTGGTTCTGCTCCCTGGATCTCCGGGACACCTTCTTTCACATCCACATCCATCCATCCCACTGGTGTTTCCTCCGGTTCCATGCGGAGGGGGTCCTCTACAAGTTCCAAGCCATGCCCTTTGGCCTCTCCTTATCCCCCATTGTCTTCGCCAAATACATAGCAGTGGTTGCAGCCTTCCTGAGGAGTCCGGATGTACCCATACCTGGATGACTGGCTGATTGCAGGCCCCTCCAAAGCCAGGGTGGAGCATTCCAGGGACCTGGCCCTCCAGATATGCTTGCACTTTGGCCTACTGGTCAGTGAGACCAACTTGGAACTCGTATCTTCACAGATGATTCTCTTCATCGGGCAGAGTTTGACTCTTGCCTAGCCCAGCTCTCAGCGGACAGGGTAAAGGATTTTTCCTCTTTTGCCTAATTATTTCAGGTTGGGCAGTTGCGCCCTGCCAGGGAAAGGGTCACTTTCATGACCGACGCCTCCCTGATGGGCTGGGGTACCCACCTAGGGGGACACAGAGTCCACAGCTTCTGATTCCCCAAGGAGTCTTGATATCACATCAGCCTGCTGGAGCTTCAGCGTCTGGCTCTAACAGCCTTTTCTCCACATCTCCGGGGTCAGGTTGTCCAGGTACAGATGGACGACATGACAACTACGTACTGCCTCAACAGGCAGGGCGGAACACATTCCCGTCCTCTGCTTCTGTAAGCTCTCCGCATCTGGACCCTTGTGCTCAGCCTCATTTTCATTTCATTTTTCATTTTATTTTGTTAACCAGGTAGGAACACTGGAACTGGTCCAGGTTCGACCTGACACAAACATGTAACATCAAAAACACTTACAAATATATAACAAATTCTGACCAGTATGAAATAAATTAAACAAAGCAACTACAAGCCTCAAGTGATTGTAAATATTCCTTAAAGTGGAATTTAAAATGGTGCAGTGAGGAAGAGGAGCGCAGACCATTTGGTAATGTGTTCCAAAATGAAGGAGAAGCAGCCGAGAAAGAACGAGCTTCAGCTTTAGAATAATGTAAAGTGTCTTGAAATAGGACACCATTAAAATATATTGTAAATTACATGCAGAAGACCTTGTTTCAGTCAAATCCTTGAGTGGATAAGTAGTAGATGAAAAAATAGATTTAAAGACTTGACAACCAAAAAATATGTAATCTTTGAGTGAGGAGCCAGCAACCTAAATTAGAATACATACAGCAGTAATGAGTTTGATATGCACAATCTAAAATGAAATGACATGTATTGTAAGTGACCGACAATTTACTTATCTCTTTAGTTGATAACTTGAAAACTGGCTGCATAATCCATATGGGGTAATAAAGTACCAACAGCTATTGACCTATGAGTGTCCAATGTGAAATGTTTTTTAAATTTGAAAAGTAAGCCCAGCTTTACATTGACGGTTTTGCAAACTGCTTTAACCTGAGAAGAAAAATTAAGTCCTGGATCCAGAAGGACACCAAGGTACTTGAACTCCTTAACAAACTGTTGCTCCCTTATTATCATGTATAACAAGAATCGGGTCACTTTTCAAAAAATAAGCTGTTCCAAACAACATCATCTTTCTCTTTTTGACATTTAATATCAGTCTATTATCAATAAACCAGTCACAGGTACTTTGAAATTCAGACTTTAAAGACAAGGCAATTTGAAATGATGACTTAGCCTGAAAATAAATTACAAGATCTTCTGCATATAGCAAACAAGAACAAGACTTGAAAGTGGATGGTAATACTACGGTTCATACTACAGTTTGGAAGGAGCAAGGAGGCTTGTGCGGCCCTTAAGTGCTCCTATTGTCAGTTATAATAAGTAAGCTTAAAACCAGTAAGAATCAAGTTATCTAAACGTCTTTTAAATTTGCTTTTTGTTTTACTTATGACTACCTCCAGTGGGAGTCTATTCCATGGATTAACCACCCTAAGAGTATAGAAATTTTTCCGATGTACATAGTTAAACCTTCTACCTGAAACCTGGAGTGGGTGACCTCTGGTATTGTGAAGGTAATTTTTGAATTCAAAACCCAGTTCTGATAATAGAAAATTATCATGTATTATGTCATAGAATAATAAAAGGTCCCCTCTGAGGCGTCATGTCTCCAGGGACATGAAGTTCAATTATTCATTTCTCTGGTAATAGGACTGGTTATGTAAGCTGGAGATTTTCTTGGTGAACCTTCTTTGTACTCTCTCTAATAACAGGTTCTCAGATTTTTTTTGTGGGGGCACCAGAGTTGACAAGCATGTTCAAGATGGGGCCTAACATATGCCCAGGCAGCATAACCATAGGTGACCTATATCTTTATGTTTCTTTTTATAGACCAAATGACTCTATTGGTCTTGCTAACTGCCTCATTAATCTGCTTATTGTGCCCCCAGTTATTACTAATAAATGCCCCCAAATCCTTCTCATCAGTAGTGCATTCCATGGTAAAATCCACTAGTTAATACTCATTCAGTGGATTCTGAGCCCCTAGATGCATGACCTTGCATTTTTTGTTGTTTAACCTCATACCCCCGAAGTTTACCCAGTTGTATTTTTTTTATGTAAATCATTTTTAATTGTTTGTGACTGTGCTGAAGTAAGACAGGGGCCGCCAGTCTTTACATTGTCTGCATACTTTACTGAGGCTGAAATACCATTTTTTGTTAGGTCAGAAATAAAGGCCTGGAACAAGCAAGGGACCAAAACAGATCCCTGAGAGACCCCGCTAGTAACTCTACCTGTTCCTGACGGAGCCTGTGATAAGGACTCTGAGTTCTGTTATGTAACCAACTATCGATCCAATTTACTAGATGTTTATTAATATTAAACTAATGTAATTTAGTCAGTAGGGCCCAATGTGGCATAGTGTCAAACGCTTTACTAAAATTTATGTAAATAATGTCATGGGGCTCCTAGAGTCCAATTTTAAACTTACTTGTCCGTAAAAACAGAGTAAGTTGGTAAGGCACCCCCCTTCCCGTTTTAAATCCATGTTGTTCTGGGTCTATGTTGAGTACAGCTGGAGAAATTAAATCTTTGATTATGCTTTCAAGCAGTTTACAAACAGATGAAGACAAACTAATGGCCGAAAAAAATTTCCCAGCTGTTTTTGGGACCTTTTTTCTGTATAGGAACAACATATGCAGTGCGCTAGTCATCCGGAATGAAGCCAGTTAACAAGCATTCATGGAATAATAGTTTAAGTGGGTGAACTAGGCTATCCATGAGGAGGTACAACAGGTGCCCAGCTAAGTTATCGGGCCCGGGGCAGTATTTACCCTTCAAAGAGAGTAGTTTCTCATAAAGTATGTTTCAGAAATACTGATAGGGACGTCTGAGGTCGGTGTAGTATTTGATTGCCTGTGCTGGGCGTGGAATACTTCACAAAACCTAGTGTTAAAAATCTAGGTTTGTGTATCTGTCTATCATCCAGTAGCAAGGGACCTACATGACAGATGGGCTTTCTCAGGGAGTTGATATAGGCGTAGAAGTGTTTACTGTTTGATTTATTAGCAGTATTGGCCAGATTATATTCCCATCTAGATTTTGCTCTCTTAATATGCTGTTTATATTTCCTTTGAACCTTTATTTGTGATGCCCAGTTGGCAGATGTCTTAGATTTTAAGTAAATGCCATGTTTTTTTTGTTTTTTTTTTTAATTTTAGAAAACGTTTCAGGGGTCTGTCTAACCATTTTGGGGTATGTTTATTATTCTTGTTTTTTAATTTTGATGGGATAAATGTACCTCTTAGATGTATTAAGGTTTGTTTCACCATATCCCAACATGTAGACACAGGATTGTCAGAGAATAGGGTGTCCCAGTTGATTTTATTTAGTGCTGATTTTAACTCATAGAGGTTTGCCTTATCATATACTGTATGTACAGTCTGGTAGAGTTGATTCTAACACAGTACTTTCTCTCCATGGTAAATGTTATACAGTTGTGGTCACTACTACTGATTGGGGACTCAATACCAATGTTATTTATGAATAAATCGTCATTTTGAACTACTAAATCAAGAATTATTTCACCCCTAGTGGGTGTTGAGCTACACTGGTTTAATTTTAGTTGCTGGCATGTATATAGTAATTTATTCCCTTTCCCTGATGTTGATGTAGAGTTAGTCCAGCATATCTCTTCCAGTTGCAGTTCCCCCATGATAGTAACGTCGCCTAACTCACCGGCTAATTCCATCTCCAGTAAAATGGGCTCATAAATATCTGACGGAGAGTTTAAGGACCCATAACATGTCCCAGTGATGATACTCTCAGTCACTAAGTAGTAATTTTATCCATAATGATTCAGTAGTGGTATTGTGAGTTTTTATTTTGTTTGAAATATCTACTGAATTAAATTTGCTATTTATAAAAATAGCAACCCTGCCCCCTGTTCTGTTTGAATGGTTTAACCTATAGGTATGAAAGTCAGGAATCATATTTTCCCAAAGGTCTCTATCATCTCCCCATGTTTCAGTGACTGAGACAGTGTCTGTCTTTTCCTGGGCTACTTCATATTAAGTTCGTCTAACTTGTTAGAGATACTTATAACATTGAAGTATAAATATTTGAGTTAATTACTGACAGCTGTAGTTTTAAAAGTTTTAGTTATGTGAAGAGGAGCAGGAGGTACCTGCCTCTCCCCAGTGGTATTAGTTTAAATAAGTGTTAATGGTGGTAAGAATTTGTTTCCCCCAGCAGGCTGTTGTCACATTTGCTCAAATGCAGTCCATTCCCATGGAATAACTCCTGTCTATCAATAAACTCTTCCCAGTGAGTGATACATATGTGATTTTGCCTGAGGCGCCATTTCCTCATCCACTCGTTAATGATCCTGATTTTCTGATTAATGTGGGGGGGTTCTAGGAATGGGAAGTATTTCAGAAAAACATATGTTGCATCCCTTCTCCACCAGTTTGTTAGAGTGCACTACTGTGTCTTGTTTAATACGTAAGATGCTCAATATTGTTTGTTCCTACATGCAAAATAACTAAAGGATTAGTACCACTATCATATAATATGTTGTCCAATATAGGTGTGATGTCTGCAATGTTAGCACCGTGGAAGCTAGAACAAGTTCTTTGTGTTTTATCATGATTACAAACTACTTTATCCAGATGTTTCACTATCGAGTCACCCAGGACAAATATTTGCCTGGGGGTGGGGTAATGCATTAATAAATAACGAGAACAATAAGGGGCCCAGTATAGACCCCTGTGGAACTCCTGAATTCAGTGTTCTTACAGAGGATACTACATTCCCTAGGCTAACCACTTGAGATCTACCTTCTGGCCATTCATGTGGCCAGCATGTCCAGTCAACTGGCGGACATCCTCAGCCAAGTAGGCGAAGCGTCTCACGAGTGGTCCCTTCATCAGGAGGTTGTAGACAGATTGTTCTCCCAGTGGGGCACCCCTCAGGTGGATCTGTTTGCCTCCAAAGAGAACGTCAAGCTGAGGCTGTTTTGTGCCTGCCCCCTCAGCGGGGTACACTGCAAGGGGATGCCTTCGCGAGGCCCTGGACTCCCGGTCTCCATGTCTTCCCTCCTTTTCATCTGATCCACAAGGTGCTGATCAGAGCTCGGAGTGACAAGGCAAGGATGATCCTGGTGGCTCTGGACTGGCCATGCCAGTTCTGGTACCCCAATATCCTCAGCCTCAGCAGCAGACCTCTGTGGCATCTGACACTTTCCCCGGACCTGCTGTCATGCTCTTTGGTGAAGGTCCTTCACCCACACCTGCAGCTAGAGTTTCAGGCTCTGGGTCTCTTCACTGAGGTCCTCCATGTCGTTCAGACCTCTTGGAAGGAGTCCACTCATTGGTGCTATGCCTTTAAATGAAAGAGATTCTCCATTTGGTACCAAGGCAAGGAGCTTGACCCCCCAGTCCTGTCCCTTGGCTAGCACCTCGATTACTTGTGGTCCCTCTCAGTTGGGCCTTCGGTCAGTGACCCTCAAGGTGCACCTGGTAGCCATCTCTGCATACCGAGCATGGGCTGATATGCCAACGGTGGCTCAGGAGAAGGTGGTTAGGTGCTTCTTTAACAGCCTTGACCACATTTCCCCTTCAGTGCCTGAACCACCACCACCTTGGGACTTGTTGCTGATGTTAGCCAGGGGAGTATTTTAAAATACTGAAACTCAGAATCCCAACACCCAGGATCTGAGGAGCAGCAGATCGACAGAACTGTGTGCCCGACTGCTGGAATCTTGACAGGAATGGACTTGCCGACAAGAAGGGACTTCTGACAGTGGCGACGACAAGAAGGGAATCCCAATGAGATGACTACATACCGTGTGTCAGTCTGATGGGGATAAGTGTTCTGACTTTATCAACATTGTCTTCAAGGAGGTGTGTTTAGGGGGGTGCTTCATGCATGCTGCATTGTGCGATTTAAACAAATTCACACTATCCCTGAATCACATCAGACTCCAAGAATGGAACCCTCAAGATAGTGCGCAAGGCCCCCTGCGATAAATGAGGAAAACAGTGCTGATTGTGTGAGTGCTTCTGTCTGGGTTTTAGGTCGGATTGTCAACAGCGTTGGTATGCTGTCTGTTGGGATGAAGTGCTCGGTCTTTTGGGTTTCGGGATTGTGCATGTCAGTCTTTCATAATATATCCATTGGCAGTGCTCATAGGCAAGCCATTCGAACCAATGCACAGGTATAAGAAGTCATGCCTGTCATGGAAGGCAGCCTTCTTGGTGGCCATCACATCCGCCAGAAGGACCAGTGAGCTCCAGGTCCTCTCTGAGGACTCTCCTTACTTGGTCTCCCACAGGGACAAGGTTGTCCTTCACCCCAACCCAAAGCTCCTTTCGAAGGTTGTCTCGGAGTTTCACCTTAACCAGGTGATGAATCTTCCAGTGTACTTCACCAGTCACACCTCAGAGGCTGAGCACAGGCTGCATGCTCTGGACCTGAGGTGCCTGCTCGTCTGCTACAAGGAGAACACAGCTGGAGTTCGGGGAGAGGTTTGGCAGCTGTTTGTCACCTATGTTGAAGCCACATCTGGCAGACTGGCAGCAAAGCAGATGATTGGCACGTGGATAGTTTTCTACATCGATCTCTGCTATAGGGTGGCTGGTTGGGAGCCTCCCATAGGGCTTAGGGCTCATTCCACTGGACATACTGCTGCCTTGGTGGCTGCTTCCAGGTACGTCCCTATCCAGGAAATCTGCAGGGCTGCTACCTGGAAGTCAGCACACACCTTCATTTCGCATTATTACATCAACCTCGATTCACGCCGGGATGTTGGTTTTGTGGCCTTAGTTCTCCAATCTCTGTTCCCTAAATAGGGGGTGTGTGCCTTGGCCCCTCCTCCTGGAGAATCGCTAGGAATCTGCCAGAAGTGTGGCTAGTACACCATATCCATGCCCCTAGAAATACAAGTTACCCACTTGTTGCTGTAGATCATCGGGGGTGTCTCCTCATCAGATCACATTGTAAGAACTTCACCGTCTGTGAAGCAAGATCCACATGGAAGATTTTCCAGCAGTACCACTGTGGCCACCCATGCTGATGTCATCAGCCCTATAAAGGTGTGAGTTGCCTCACCTCCTCCTCAGTTCTTTCCTGCCGTTGACTCTGTTTGCATGGGTCTCTGTGGAAGCTGCAATGCAGTTTGTGCCTTTTTTTGCCTACAAATTTTATTCTATCCTAGCTTTCAGAATCTCTTCTAAACAAGAGATTTCTTTACCTTGCTTATGTTGGGAGTTACTCCCTCCACTTCTCTCTTCCGTCACTGCCACTGCAGAAGGAGGATAACCTCTTCAGATGACCACAACCTCTGTGTCTGCTGTCTTGGGCCTGACCACAGTGTCTGTGACTGTGAGCTCTGCCAGTAATTCAGTCAAACAACCCTTTGGAAATGCAGAAAGGCTTTGAAGAAATTTCTCCTGGAACAATAGGTAGCCAGTTCTGTACTGGGGTCCTCCCGGGGTCCCTCCTTCTTAGTCGCCAGTGGGTTCATTGAACTCCCAGGCCTTGAAGGCCCAAGACAAGTCCTCGGGGGGGGGGGGTGTCACAAAAAAGACAGCCAGTGTGAACACCCCACCCCCTGGTGGTGCTCCTTCTCCCTGACCGCTTCTTCATCCTCTGGGGGGTAGTCAGTCAACTGTGGCTGTACCAACGTTCCCTGCTGTCCAGGCCTCTGCTTTTCTCAGGTCCATACCGACAGCGCTGCCTCCCATTTCTCAGGGAGACTGGACGTCGACCCTCGGGTCCTCGTTACCTACTCCTCTGTTGCGACTTGATGCTTCCCCAGGCCCTCAGACGTCGGGCTCCTCAGGTTCTTAGGTCCCAATGGACAGTACATTGTGCCGTGTGCAGACGACCCCTCCACCGTCAACCCATCCTTCTCCTGCCATTGGCCTTAACTCAACTTTGACCCAGATCACTAGGGCCCTAGTGCGCCAGGTGGGCTCACACATTCCTGGGTCCCTGGCGCTGTCGACAGCCCTGGCATTGATGCCTCTTGTGCCTCCTTGGTCCGCGCCTCATAAAGCGCCATTGGTAGCTCACTCGTCTGACCTCAAGTTAGAGCAGGTCTACATTGAGGAGGAGTTCCATCCTGACCCGATTGTCCATGAGGAAGAGGCTAAGGATGAACTTCTTTCTCAGGTCCACTGCTTCTTCAGTCAGCGAGGACTCTGTTAAACACTCCCAGGTCCCCTCCTGAAGATCCTATCTTTTTTTAATGTGATGAAGCAGCTGTCCTCAGCTATGGACTTCCACACTGAGGAAGAAGATGCCACCAGGAGAGACCTGGTTAACTTCTTGGAGAGCCCAGAATCTCCCCCTAAGGTCATTCCTCCCATCCTTCCAGCCCTGAGGAATGACAGTACCGCAGCTAGGCATAGACCAGACATGGTTTCTGCCATGCCCCACAGGGCAGATAAACTCTGTTATGCCCCTCAAGGCCTGCCTTATTATGCTGCCCAACCTGAGACAATTCCATGGTCATTAAAGCAGCACATGACAGATCCAGGGTGCCCAAGCAGCTTAGCTTCCTCCCCCAACAGGGAATCCAGATGGATTGACCTTTGGAGCAAGAGGGTTTATGCCAACTCCACCTTGGGATTTCGGATTGCTAACTATCGCATGTGGTCAGATACCAAAACACCATCTGGAGGAAGGGCAAGGCAGCTGCCCAAGTCCTCCCAGAATGTTCCCAGAAACAAGAGATTCTCAAATCCTTGCAGACTGCTAAGGATATTATGAACATACGAAATTTGCCAGCAGATAAGGGCCTAGAGGTCTATCAAGTCTGCTCGAATGTGCAGTTAGCACCCCTTATTCTGCAGCTGCCCCTCCCTTCCACCCTTCCCCTTCATTAACCCTCCCCCTTGTCCTGTCCCATCCGCGTTTGAAGCAGTCCACTGTTCTACTGCATACCACTTCAGCCGTAGCTTGCATTCCACCCAGCCACCACCCTCTCTATAAAAATGTCTCCTCATCTCCTCCTGAACCTTCCTCGCTCCAGTCTCATATCATGGCCCCTGGTGTCCCTCCCTCCCTTACTTTGAACAGCCCCTCTGTACCGTTTTGTTTATTCCTTTCATGTATTTAAAGGTTTCAATCATGTCACCCCTGTCTCTCCTCTCCTCCAGTGAGTACATGTTCAACTCCTTCAACCTCCTCTCGTATGATAAGCCCCCCAGCCCCTTGATCATCTTTGTCGCTCTGCGCTGCACCCCCTCCAGTAAGTTAATGTCCCTCTTCAGATACGGATGCCAGTACTGCACGCAGTACTCCACGTGTGGTCTAACTAATTAACTATTAGTAAGTATCCCCTCACGGCCTTGCATGACATTTTTGACATTGGTGCTACAGCTGCTCCCACAGGCATTTGCCTTCATAGGCACTCCTGGCTGAGGGTCTTGGGGTTTGCAGCAGATGTCCAACAGAAGGTGCTGAATGGCCCCTTCATTAGCTCCAAGTTATTTGGGCCAGATGTCCAGGACATCATTAATGATTTAGAGAGCATTTGGCAGGGCTATCAAGTCTATCCATTCATTTTACCATACCCAGCTTAGGAGCAGACAATGCCCTTCCTCTTGCAAGGTGTCCCACAAGTCCGGAGCAGGCTGCCATCCCCAGGGCACAAGAAAAGCCTCCTCTGCCTTACCAACCCCCTCTTCCTCGGGCCCGGCCACAAGGCGACCTAAGGGCGACGGATCAGCCCCAGCAGCTGGATTCGCCTCTGCCTGACTCCTTGCCAGACTCCCCTCTTCCGGTCCCTGACCAAGAGATGGTGGTAGGAGGTTGGTTCTCCCTCCATCTCAGTGAAGAACCATCACTTGAGGTGACTGGGTTCTTCAAATTATAGAAAAGGGTTATGCTCTGCTACTTGTAGAGCTGCCCCAAGAGACTCCTCCAGTGTCCTCCACCTATCCCCGACCCATCTAACGGTTCTGTGGGAGAAAGCACAGTTCCTTCTGTGGAAAAAGGGACCATCGAGCCAGTGCCCAGGCTCCAGAAGAACAGGTAATTCTACGCCAGGTTCTTCTTGGTCTCCAAAAGAGCTGGAGATGAGTCTCATTCTAGATCTCCAGGACCTCAGTCTTTATATCCAATACAAGACATTCTGCATGGTCACTCTGCCACGTCTGTTGCCCCTACTCAAGCTGGGTGACTGGCTGTGCTCCCTGGATATGCAAGACACCTGCATGTCTCAGTGTGTCCACCATACAGGCACTTTCTCTGGTTTCTTTTTCAGGGTGAGCATTACCAATTCAGAGTATTGCTCTTTGATTATCCTCTGCGCAGCAGGTCTTCACAAAATGCTTAGCAGCTGTAGCTGCTGCCCTTCGGAGTGAAGGACCATACATTTTCTCCTACCTGGCTTCTCAAAGCTCCATCCAGAGATCAGCTTCTCTGGACCCTGGAGAGGACCCTCCAGCTGTTTCTTTCACTGGGCATCACTTTCAACTTGCCCAAGTCTGTATCGATTCTGTCCCAGAGGCTGCAGTACATAGGGGTGGTCTTGAACTCTGCACAGGGTAAGGCCTTCCTGTCCCAAATCAAAGCAGAGTGCCCCGTTGCCTAGGCTCAGGAGGTCACCCAGAGCCGTTGTGTTCCTGCGAGGGTGTGCTTGAGGCTATTCGGGCTTATGGCTGTGGCCACTGCCATGGTCCCCCTGGCCAGACTGCACATGGGGGTGCTCCAGTGAACACTCTGGGTGCAATGTGACTAACACATGAAAGACCTAGAGCAGCTAGTACTGGTCTCCTGCCCAGTCCGCAAGGTGCTCCAGTGGTGGATGGTCCTCCAGAACCTGTTAACAAGGCATCCCATTCCAGAACTCCTCACCCAAGCAGATCCTTGCTATGGAGACCTCTGATTTGGGCTGGGGTGTATACCTGGGTCCCTTTCAGATTCTGGGGACATGGTCCCAGATTGAGATGTCTCTGCATATCAGTGTCCTGGAGATGCGGGATATCCTGCATGTCATGCAGACCTTTCAGAACCATCTCCTTCCGGATCAACTATTGATTCACTCAGACAATTTCAGTGTAGTCTACTATATCAGTAAGCAAGGAGGCATGCATTCATATCCCCTGTGCAGGAAGGCCATGAGAGTCTGGTACTGGGCACTGCACCACAGTCTGGTTGTCTCAGCAGTCCATGTCCCAGGCATGCTGAACACCCTGGTGGAGAACCTCCACCGGACTCTGACCAGCATGCACGAATGGGATCTTCTCTCATCCTTCGCAGAAGATCTGTTCACCAGATGGGGTCACCCGGAGTTGGACCTTTTTTGCGTCCCCACTTACAACAGAACTGCCCAGTTTCTGCTCGCTGGATCCAGGGCCTGGAGTTTTCTGGCGAGTCGCGTCATCCCTCTCCTGGAGCAGGTTCCTTTATGTCTTCCCTCCATTTCCTCTGATTCAAGCTACAGATGGAGGGGGCCAGCCGGATCCTGGTTGCTCCCTTCTGGCCACGTCAGATGTAGTTTCTATTACTGCAGTAGTTAGCAGAGGAGCCTCTGGTTCTCCTGCCCCTTTGCAGGGATCTACTGATGCAGGCTTAGGGGACCCTGGTCCATCCCAATCTCAAGTCCCTTCGTCTGCATGCTTGGCTCCTGAGGATATAGCCATCACCCGTTTCAGAGTATCTCAGCAGGTGGTGTGTGTCCTTGTGGCAGCTCGAAAGCCCTCCACTAGAGCCACATGCCATGAAGTGGAAGAGGTTGGCCATCTGGGCTGCCAAACATTATATGGACCCTTTTACCTGTCCATAGGTGAGCAAGATTCTGGACTACCTGATTTCTCTGTCAGACTCGGACCTTCAGTGTTCCTCCCTTGAGGTGCATATTTCGGTTATTTCTGCCTTTCACGAGCCCGGTGACAGCTGTACCGCGGCTCAGTTAAAGATGTCCTGTACTTTTCTCAGGGGCATCCTGCATCTGAATCCTCCAGTCCATTCCCCTGTCTTGGCTTGGGATTTAAATTTTTGTTTTGGAGAAGTTGACCCTGTCTCATTTTGAACCAGCCGTGACTTATGAGCTATGCTTTCTTTCTTGGAAAACATTATTTTTGATTGCTGTTAGTTCTGCTGTAAGGATTTCCAAGCTTCAGGCTCTCTGGTGTGAAGAGCCTGATTTGATTTTTCACAAAGACAGGGTATCTTTGCGCACAAATCCTGAGTTTCTCCCTAAGGTGGAGTCTTGAGTTTACCCTGAACCAATCTATTCACGTACCAGTTTATTTTCTAGAGCCTGCCAATCCAGGGGAAGCACTGCTCCACACTTTAGATGTGCACATAATTCTGAAATAGTATCTGCTCCGAACTAAAGACTGCAGAAAAACAAAACAGCTTTTTGTTTCTTTTGCCCCAGGAAGAGACTGCGCTATGATTTCCAAACAATGTTTGTCTAAATGGTTGGCCCATTGTATTGTGTTCTGCGAAAAGCATGGCAAAGAGTTGCCAGGGGCGGTGAAAGCCCACTCCACAAGAGGCATGCCTACCTCTGTGCCCTGTTTCAAGGGGGTCTCAGCTGCTGACATTTGCGCTGCTGCCACCTGGCGTACCATCCATACTTTTACCAATCTCTACAGTCTGGACATTGCTTCTAGAGCCCAAACGGACTTAGGCCGGGCTGTTTTGCAAGGCCTCCTGTCCTAGGCTTTGGTTCGCCTTCTTCCCAGGCTATTTTGCTGCACCTGTAACTTCTTGGGACTCATTCCTACTGTATGACCTGATGACTTAGATGCCCATGAAGAAGATAGGACAGTTACATAAGAACTTACTGTAACAGTGGATCTTCGAGGGGATCACAATCAATCAAAATCTTTATTTATCCAGGCGAGCATCGTTGAGCAAGCTCATTTACAAGATGGACCTGTTTAGCTCCGGGTCAAATGGTACAGTGCGTACAGAGATATTTACAACACAGCCAAGTAAGTACTCAATGTCACATCAGTCATATTAGTTCAGAGTGCTTCTGTAATATTTAAGGAAGACATGAAACGAGGCTTAGTAGGAACTTTAGTAGGGAGACGTGATCGGCTGCTCATGTAGGGAGCTGATCCAATCACAGAATTTCAGAAGTAGTGTAATCACACAGTATCCCTAGATGTAACACTCTAAACAAAAGGATAAGGGTCTTAACAGTCAAGGAGAAAAGTAATTACAGCTCTTTTTTGGCAAATTTCAGCATGGAAATCAGATTTATGTTTGGTTTAGAACGGACACAAAAGCAGACTGCAGGAACCAGTCGGAAGCTAACGCCGAAGAGCACTCACGTTCCGATTGGATGGCTGCTAATGCCGTGCTTTGCTAATGGAGAGTCCAAGCTTAGGTTCTCAGGTGGCAGTAGAGGCAGCGATGACCGCCCAGTACCCAGGTTTCCCCTGCGTATGGGCAGGGAGCCCGTGGAGAGCATATCTTTGGCAGGGGATGGAAGATGGGGTCGGTTTTATGTACTGGGCCATGGACAATGGAACATCTGAACCAGCGGGAGGACCAAAACAGCAAGACAACAGAGTTGGGTATTCCTTGATCCCTAAAGACTGGCCCAACCACAGAAATTCAGAAAGGAGTGTAATCAAACAGAGTCCCAACTCTTGACACTCTAAACAGGAAAAAATAGAGGTCATAACTGTTAAGCAATAAGTAAGGACAGCTCTTTTTTGTACAAGTTTTAGACAGAAGATCAGACTTTAGCTTAGTATTGAGGGAGACACAGGAGCGGACTGCAGGAGCCAGACAGACGCCAGAGTTGGAAAGTGCTCGCGTTCTGATTGGGTATCAGCAGTGCCGCACCTCGCTAGTAAGGAGTCCGGTCTGGGTGTCTCAGGCGGTGGCTATGGAAGCGACAACTGCCCGTATCAGCATTTCTTCCACCTGAGGGGCAGGGAGCCCCTGAAGGGCTAGACTACGGTAGGGAAGAGAGTAAGGGGACAAAGGAAGGCGATAGTAAGAGTGGAATGCAGTGGAAAGGGAATACAAAGATGAAATAGGGCAGTTAAATGGTACAGGATAGGGGAATGAGAGCCACAGATTTAGCAATATGTAAAAGACAGCAGGGTGAGTAGGGTGTAGCGGCCGCGAAAGCCATGAAGAGATAATAACCCTACAGGGATTTCTAGGAGGGAAAAATATTTAAGGCATAAGACACTCACAGAGTTAAGGTCACCAAAGGTTACAAGCGATCATAAATTCAGCTACACACAGCGGGCAGCAGCCTGATGCTTCGGACTAAAATTAGGGGCTGGGGTAGCAATTGCATGGCTGACACACACATAACGAGCATATAGAGATTTAAAGGCATTCATACTGCGGAGGCAGCTTAATTTCAGTCATTTTTGTACTTTGTTCCACAATGTTGGCAACAGGAAACTTAATGGCCACTCTGCCATAGCGAGAGGAAGCCTTGGGGATACATAATGTGATGTAGGATGCGCTTCTTAGGGCATACGTCCCTGGCTCACTTAGTGGGAGACAGTCTATTATATATTGTGGAAGCTGCTTCAAGAAGACTCTCTAAGTCCAAAGGACTGCAGTTCTGTTATGCCTAAACATAAGAGGGGACCACCCTACGGCTTTGTTCAAGGAACAATGATTGGTAGAGATGGGGAGACCAGTAATAAACTGGATGGCCCTGTGGTAAAACGTATCCAACTTTGCAAGCAAGGCTTTGGGACATTGGCTATAAAGGAAATCTGCATAATCGATCAGCGAAAGAAAAGTAGTTTGGACAAGGCACACTTTTGCATCTCTAGTAAGAAACTGGTTGATTCTAAAGAATAGCCCCAGCCTCTGCCTTAACTTCTTTACAAGGTCCTCGAGACGTGCTCAGTGAATGATATATTATGGTCTAACCACACACCTAGGTATTTAAACTTTGAGACAAACTCCAGGTTCTCTCCAAGAATTGTGGTAATCTGAGGTAGTGCTCCAGAGCTGGCCAGATTCATCACATGGCTATATGGCGAGAACAACATTGGTTTTGTTTTCAGTCATCAGGTCTGTCTTCTCTCTCACCATCCCCCTGTTATGGGGCTCTCTTCTCAGAACTGACTAACTGGTGTATCCAGCCTTTTATTTTGGCCTGGGCATCCTCTCTTTCTCCTTGGTTCCCTATGGCACAAGTTTGCTCCATCTCTTCCTCTCTCTCCTTGGTTCCCCTTGGCATGAGTTTGCTCCCTTAGTCTCCAGGGGAAAGAACTGAGGAGGGAGCGGGGCTGCTCATGCCTTTATAGCGTTGGTGACTGCGGCAGGTTATGTCGGCATGGGCTGCCCTAGTGATACTGCTGGAAAATCTTCCATGTAGATCCTGCTTTACCAGCGATGAAGTTCCTATGGTGTGACTTGATGACTGAGATCCCCTCAAAGATCTACTGTTACAGTAAGTTCTTACATAGCTGTTCTTTCTAGGAGTGGTATTTGGTGTACATCCACACAACCCAGCCGACCTCCCCTGGCAAGTGGCACACTGGTGTTGCTTCCAGTGGGTAAGATCTGATGTCACGGGGTGGTGCCAAGGAGAATACCATCTGGGTGGGTGGGAGGAAACCGCTTGAAGACCTTCCATCGATTCTTAAAGGAGAAAGGAATTCTGCCAGAAGTGCAGGTGTACACAATATACCACTCCTAGAACTATAGTTACATGTGAGTAACTTGTGTGTTTTTGTTTTTTGCATTTTTGCAAAGTTATTTCTAGCATTAGTTTGCGATTGCAGCACGATTGCAGGTGAACCCTTGACTTTTTTTTACTGCACTCTTTCACAAGCAGTGCTTGCGCTGCACTTTTCTGCCATAGGAATTAGAGCTTGTGTATCAGTTGGTGTCATTTTTTTTGTACAGTCGTCTTCTGAGTCTCCTACACAACCAGACTTAGCTGTGAGTGTTTTTGTGGCGTAGAGGGAAATATTAAGATGTCACAATAAACAAATTCAGTTGAAACATATTATAAGAAATAGCAGGAGAGGATTCTTTTCATACAGGGCACCCAAACTCTGGAACACACTGCCAAAAGAGGTGAGCTGGCCTGGTGGCGCTGAGGGTTGAGGTGCTGGACACCACACCTCGTGTTACACTGGCGACCCTGGTTCGGGAATGAGCCCAGGACACTGGGGCTTGGCTGGGGGGGGAGCTGGATTGAGTCACCGATTGGCAGCTCTCCTCTCCTGTGGCAGGGCGGGCACTGCATCAACTAGTGGGCGGTGTCGGGAGGGGAGGGTGTCGTTAGTAGAGTGGCGGAAGCCATGCCTCACCACAGCTTACCGCTTGGATGTCGGTCCTGTTCGCCAGCACCCTCAGCAGTGGAGACGGGACAAACTGGCTACTTAATAGAAAAAAATTCCACCCCCACGGCTGTGTACAGTGATCCCCAATTGGAGAGAAGGAGCCCCGAATGGTGGTACACCGCCACCGAGCACTAGCCGGAGTGGGCTAAAAAGAGATAATATAAAAAATAAAAAAAACACTGCCAGAAGAGATGGTTAATGTGGACTCATTTGATATTTTCAAAAACAGGTTGGCCAGGTATCTACTTAATCTTAAGGACTAAAGTGGCCCCGCTTAGGTGGGAGACAGGCCTGATGGGCTAACGTCTTCTCCTGTCTACAAACCTAGTATACTATATGAGTGGCTGTCACGGGTAATGGATATGTTATTTGGCACCACTGTTTTTTGCAGAACCCTTCTTTCTTGAAATGCAAAGTATGGCCGAGGAGCATGAAGCAGTTACCCTTTGGTGCTTGTGCCCTTATTGTTCTAGCAGATCAAATGCAAAGAATTTTGCTCTCAGCATCCAGTCCGCTGGTGTCATGGGGGAAACGTACATTTATCTCATTATTTAACAGTAGCAAATTATATTAGCACTGTCCCCATCTTAATAAAAATTAAATATTTTTCATAACCCAGAACTGCAGGGTCTGCCTGTGAAGGCACCTGTACCTCAACCAGTTTCCTTCAGGCCCAGGGGGCTTAAGACAGGCAGGTGCAGATGTACCAGAGCATAAGGATGCTGTTCCAGATTTGCAGTCCAGTCCAGATTGTTTCAGGGCTTGGTTCCACTCTGCAGTCAGAAAGCATTGCCTGTTTTCTTAGTAATAAAACCCCTCTGACCCCAAGGGTTCTTCAAGTAGAATGTACGAGTTTATAATGAAGAAGGAAAATACTCAGCAGGCTCTGAGACTTCGGTACCTTTGTTTGAAGTAGCATGCAGTAATCTGCATTATTTATTTAATTCATGTAGAAGTTCCTCCTGCCACCCACTGACCACGAAACCAATCATATCAAGATTCGGAGACACACACAAGTAAGTGTGTGTGTTGTGTGTGTGTGTGTGTGTGTGTGTGTGTGTGTGTGTGTTCCACTTGCATTCTGTTTAAATGTTAAGAGAAAATAGAGTAGCCCTTGACAAAGGGGTATGTCTTCCAGAAATGGGCAACATAACTGTCTGTTTCAGGAAACTTTGCTGTAAGAGACCCCATCTGTTGCTCTTTCAGACAAGAATAGTAGATTTGACACCACCATCTGGCGCTCTTTCAAACAATATGAAGTCTTGCTGTATTCTGACATTATGCAGTTAGCCCCAGCACTTGTACTGCTCTGGAGATGAAACAGTTAACTCTATGTCAGAGCGTAGAACGTTGAGCTCGAGCTCGGTTCAAATCTCTGTCTGCTGCACTTTGAAGTGTAACCGTCAGATTCTTTATTCGGCCTAACTGAACAGTCGCTCCGGAGATCTCTCCTGCGCTATCAGATAGGTCTGGTTAAAAACATTGGTTTAAATTACTATTTTTACTTAAGTTCGATTCGGATCCCTGTCTGCGGTACAGTAAGTACTTTAGGAAGTGGACTAGTGTTTAATTTTGTGGAAATTGTTAAACTTGTATCTCAATCGGTTCGGCTGAACTGGTCGTCTGTATTTTGTCTTGTGTTTTTTCTTTTAGTCTGAATTTAGTGTGAGGTACTGGTCCTTATCGGTTCTTAAAAAAAAAAAAAGGGTTTTATTGTTTTTTTTGTTTGTTTGTTTGTTTTTTTTCCAACACCTGTGACACGGTTAGGAACCGATAAGGGGGTCTTGCTTTGCTGTTGACGAAAAAAAGGTAAGTTGTAGGATGGCTTCGTCTGAGAAACCCAAGAGAAAAACCGGGCCCACTGGGTTTCAACACTGCAGTGATTATGGGGAGGCCTTTGCTAAGGCTGATCCCCACGCCACCTGTGTTTATTGTCTGGGTTTTGACCACCTGGAGTCAGACTGCCAAATATGTAAAAATTTCCATAAAGCCACCATGGATAAAAGATTGGGCAGGCTTAGGGAAAAGGAGGCCGAGAAGTCTGCTGACCCAGATGGCCAGCCCGATTCGGTTCCGACTGAACCTGAGGGAATGCCCACTGACCTGGGCGAGACTCCTTCAGGCAAACGGAGGGCCGATCCTGAGGGGTCGGTTCTGGCAAAAAGAAAGAAAAAAGGAAATCGGTCGGTTCGGATCCAGAACTGCATTGTCCAGTCGCCGAGGAAATTGCCAGAGCGATTAGTATAGTTGAATCGCTCCATTCGGTTCCGGCTGATCCGACGTCTCCCATTAGGCGTTTGGTTAGGTTGGTTCCACCGGTTCAGGATTATTCCCCTGAAGACTGTTATGAACCAGATTTGGAGGGGGATGAAGATTATGATGGTTATGGTGTGGAAGGTCTGGATGAGCCCATAGAACCGGACATCTCCCTACACAGACCTTCTGGTGTTTCCCCTCCTAGGCTTTCTGAGTCCCCTTCCCACTTTATGTTCTACAAAAGAGTGGCAGAAACCCTACAGTTCCCTCTGGATGAAACTGTCGAGGAGCAAGAGGAGCCTGACTATGTGGAGATGATGGACATCTCAGAGTCCAAGAGATTGTCTATTCCCCTTCACAAATCCTTTGGGAAACAGACACAGAAGTTACTTAAGACTCCAAATTCTTTGCCTCCTCTAGACAGGCGAATGGACAAGAGGTATATGTTGTCAGGCCCAGGTACGGAGTACTTGTACCAGCAATGCAGCCATGTGGGGGTTGTGCAGGCTGCAGCCTGTGATAAGGCTAATATAGCCTTGGCTTCACACCGCCCAGATAAAGACTCCAGGAAGCTAAAAAAACAGTACATGACATCTTCCTTGGGACTCAGGCTGGCTAACTATATGGCCTACACAGCCAGATACCAGAAGTCCAGATGGGATACTGTTCTGGAACTGGCTAAACAGGCCCCCCCAGCTTGCCAAGGAGCTGGAGGAGGTGGCTGCTGATGGGATTGAGGCATCAAAAATCCAGTTTCATGTTGCTGTGGACTCCAGTGATGTGTCATCACGAGTCATGGCTACATCTGTGGCTCTTCGGAGACTGGCTTGGTTCAGATGTACTAGCCTATCACAGGACACCCAGGCTAAGCCCATGGATTTCCCTGTCATTGAGAATTCTCTGTTTAGGGAGTAGACAGAATTATATGAAAAAGATGGATGAGTATAGGACCACCTACAGGAGTGCACAGGCCAAGGAAAGGCAGGCAACTCCTCAAAAGCAGCACGCTAGGGACAGGGGCAGGCCTTTTCATAGGCCTTTCTACCAGGCACAGGCCTCCTCTCCTTTTTCTCAGAGGGGTTCTTCAGAGGGAGAGGCAGAAGGGGGATGAGCAGGGCTGCATCCTCCTCTCAGCCTAAGGCTCTTGCCAAGCAGACACCCTGATGTGTCAGCCCGGGTCAACTCCCCAATTCCGGTAGGAGGCAGGCTGGCTAACTGCTTCCAGGACTGGAAGTCTGTTACCTCAAACAAGTGGGTCCTGGAGGTAGTAAGCCAGTGACTGGCCCTCAGCTTCAGAAAATTCCTAGAGTTGAGGGTCAGGTCCTTTCCACCTACATACATCCCCGAAACCATTGTCTTAGAGGCAGAGGTTTCATCTTTGCTGGCTCTCAGGGCCATAGAGAAAGTTCCTACACTTCACAGGGGCAAAGGTCTGTACTCCAGATACTTCCTTCCCCCAAAAAAAACGGGAGTGGTGGCCCATCCTAGATTTAAGATACTTAAACAAGCACCTATTAAAGCCAAAATTCAAAATGGTGACTCTGGGAATAATTCTTCCCTCTGTAAGACCAGGGGACTGGCTAGCCTCCCTGGACCTAAAGGATGCCTACTTTCACATTCCCATCAGGTGCTCCCACAGAAAGTATCTCAGGTTTGAACTGCCTTCAGGCCATTATCAGTTCAAAGCAATGCTCTTCGGCCTAACATCAGCTCCAAGGGTGTTTACAAAATGCCTAGCAGTAGTAGTGGTCTTTCTAAGGAGGCAAAACATTTCCATATTCCCATACCTGGACGACTGGCTCATTGTGGGTCGTTATCCAGACCAAGTCAAGTCAAATTTGCAAGTGAACCAACAAGTGCTCACTTCTCTAGGATTCCTTCTCAGTCTTCCCAAATCAGTTCTCACGCCAGTACAACTCTTGACCTTCATAGGGATAGAGTTGGATACTGTCAAAGCAAGAGCCTTTCTCCCTCTGGCAAGGGTAAAGGCTATTATAGAGCTGGCTTCCTCTTTCCACCTTCTGGTGTCTCGACCAGCAAAGCATTTCTTTCAGCTCCTAGGCCACATGGCAGCTTCCACTGCAGTGGTCCAAGGGGCCAGATTTCAGATGAGGGACATCCAGTTCCATTTGAGGGCCTTTTGGTCTCAGAAAAAAGGTTCTCTAACCAAGCTTATTCCAGTGACTCAGACCCTGATCCAGGCTCTCCAATGGTGGTTGGATCAGGACAACCTCAGGCAAGGGGTTCCATCCATTACTCAGTCTCATTCTGTGGTTCTAACCACAGATGCTTCTCTCCTGGGGTGGGGAGCTCCCCTGGGAGCCCTCACAGCTCAGGGAGTGTGGCCCCCTCATGAGTCTCTTCTCCACATCAATCTTCTGGAGCTCAGGGCAGTGTAACTGGCTCTATAAGCCTTCTCGGAATCAGTACAGAACAAGGTGGTTCAGGTCAGGACAGACAACACCACCACCATGTGGTACATCAACAAGCAGGGAGGCACTCTGTCTACGGCCTTGTGCACAGAAGCCATGAAGTTGTGGTCCCTGACTTATTCTCTGCAGACCTCTCTGGTAGCAGTCCACCTTCCAGGAAAGGACAGTGTGCTAGCAGGTGCATTGAGCAGGATTTCCCAGGGCCATCACGAATGGTCCCTGAACCCTCTAGTGTTAAAAGTGATCTTTTCAAGGTGGGGCAGCCCAGAGACAGATCTCTTTGCAGCCCCAGACAATCACCAACTTCCCCTCTTTTGTTGCAGACCCCCAGTCTTGGGTTCCGTTCCCCTGGATGCTCTAATTCTGGATTGGGAGGGAAAATTTCTGTATGCCTTTCTTCCTTTTCCTCTATTGTTCAAAGTCCTGGTCAAGATAAGCTCACAATCTTGCAAAGTGATACTTATTGCTCCAGACTGGGCCAGACAGCCTTGGTGTCCCCTGTTGCTGTCCTTAGCAGTCCATCTTCCCCTATCTCTCCCCAGGAATCAAAACCTGTTAACTTCCTCTCAGGGGAGGATCTGGTACCCCAACCTTCGGTCTCTCAATCTCAAGGCACGGCTCTTGAAGAACTAGAATATGCAAATTTGTATCTGTCTCAAGGAGTTCTGGACATTCTCAAAGCCTCTCGAAAATCTACTACCAGAAAGACTTATAACTCCAAATGGAAAAGATTCAGCATTTGGTGTTCCAAGAAGCATATATCCCCAGATACTGCTGACTTGTCTACAGTTCTGGATTACATGGTTCATCTTAATGGGCTAGGCCTCAGACCAGCTGCCCTCAAAGTACACTTGTCAGCTGTTTCTGCTTTTCTGTCAGTGGGAAAGCCCTCCTCACTGGCATCTCACCCTGTTTTCTGTAACTTCTTCAAAGTATTGCTTCATACCAATACCCTCCTTTAGGGATCCTACTCCTGCTTGGGATCTTAATATTTGCATTGCTCAGCTTATGCAACCCCCTTTTGAGCCTTTGGCCTCAGCAGAACTTAAGTACTTGCCTTGGAAAGCTGTGTTCCTGGTAGCTATTACCTCTGCCAGGCGTATCACTGAATTACAAGCTCTGTCAGTGGAGCCTGATTTTATCTCATTCCATAGAGATAAGGTGGTCCTTAGAACTAACAGGAGGTTCTTACCCAAAGTGGTTTCAGATTTCATCTGAACCAGTCCATGTCTCTTCCTGTCTTCTACACTGATCATCATTCTTCAGGGGAGAGAACTTTGTAGAGCTTGGATGTTAAGAGGGCACTTAGCTACTACATTGAGTGCACTAAGGCACTTAGGTTTGACTGTCCTCTGTTGTTTCTCACTTATGATGAAGTGGGAAAGGGTAAACCTGCTACTAAGAGAACTATTGCCAGGTGGATTGTCTCTTAGATACAATTCTGTTATGACAAGCTAGGCAAAATACCCCCCTCAGGCCTGAGGGCTCATTCAGCTAGAGGTACAGCTGCTTCTCTGGCTGCTGCCAGAGATATACCATTATTAGAAATATGCAAAGTAGCCACCTGGAAAACAGTCCATACATTCACCAAGCATTACTCTCTGGATATCCAGGCTAGGAGTGATGCTAGGTTTGGTACAGCAGAACTGCAGAGCCTATTCCCAAAATAGGTTTGTCCCTCCTCCATGGAGGTACTGCTTGGCAGTCTGCATAATGTTAGAATACAGCAAGACTTCATGTTGTTTGAAGAAAAAATTACTCACATTAGTAATTGTGTTTTTTCTAATGGAGTCTTGCTGTATTGTGACCTCCCCCCTTGCCTCCCCTCTCAGAACCTGGTTTTTGGGAAGTGGGCTGGCAGGTGCAGTGTTGCACCTCAGAGGTGCACTTAGTACTCTCCCCTTTATAGAGAGGGGGAGTGGGTTATGTTGTATTGCTTTTTATAGTTATGTCTGTTCACTACCTAGTTTTTGTTTTGGAGTTCTCGACTTGAGTCTTTTGGGGAATCTAGAACATTTGGTTGCCTTTTTGGCTAGTAGTTTTACAATTTCCACCTAGCAGGTATAGTTAGGATTATCTCGTAAGAATCTTACGGTTACACTTGAAAGTGCAGCAGACAGAAGTTTGAACCGAGCTGGAGCTCAACGTTCTATGCTCTAGCATAGAGTTAACTCTTTCTTCTCCAGAGCAGTTCAAGTGCTGGGGCTAACAGCGTAATGTCAGAATACAGCAAGACTCCATTACAAGAAACACAGTTACTAAGGTGAGTCTTTTTCTTCTCTAAGGGTTGGATTCACTGCCCTCCATCCATCTATAAGGTCTAGGTCATACATCCCAACCTGCCAATTCTTTATGGCTCCCTTGACTCTATCGCTTTTTTCAGAATGGTCCAATTCCGAATCCATATGACAATTCAGGTCCCCTTCCAAGATCAGGCCATTAAATTGTTCACGGACCATGACGTCCATTAAATTTTATTGTAACATGGCACTGCATAGAAGTGTCAAATACAGCCACACCATTGGCTGAAAGGGGTCAGGTGACTGTAGCCGAGCGGTGATTAAGCCACAGGTAACGCCCGCTCGGCTAGTACCACCTATGGCCACCGCAGCAGCAGAGGGGACCAGCCTGCTAGGTCACCACGTCCTCACGCCAGCCGCGGCACTTGTGAGGCACAGTGAGGTCGTGACCGCCGAGCACATAGCGGACTGTCAGCAGTCCGCGATACAAGCTCACCACAGAAGCAGTCCAAGTGGCCACCGGAGCGATCGTAGTGGAAGCGAAGGTATGGTGCGGTGAAACATGGACCGCTGCTTAGCCACGTTTAGTCTCTGCGGCGTCAGAGGCATACCGCAATGGGTCGATGAGGAGTTCAGCCCCAGTCCTACAGATCAAGGCAGCAGCTGCACAGCAACTGTCTCTCCTGTCAGCGAGACACAGAAGGTGAAAGGTAGCAGCTCATGGGAGCTGTCCCCCTGGCTCGACGAACTGTTGTGCAAGTCCACAGCACCGTGGACCGTCGAGCCTGCAGCAGTGTTGCCAGTAGCGGAACTCGCCTCTCCAGAGGGCGCTGCATGGTGAGCCAGAGCTGTGGAGGAGACCTGCGGGCAGTACGGACCGCGTGTCACGACTCCACGAGACGGGAGGTCGCCGAGTGTGGCAGCCAGGGGTGTACAGCGCATCCTGTTTGAGCAGGAGATCTGTCCCAGGTATGGCAGAGGGGCAGCAGAGAGAAACAGAGAGCGGGGCACCTCCAGTGAGAGAGCAAACCTCGGAAGCCCTGCAGCCAGCAGTAATCCCAGCACAGCAAGCAGCAGCTCTGGGGGGGGGACTGCAGCACACAGGACACACGCCATTCGCTGATCAGTGAGGACCTGCTGGACAGCCTAGAGAGTAGAAGGGTGGAGGCAGACACCCACAAAAATACTGTGTGGGCCTCCAGCGTCTTCACAGACTGGCTCAGAGCCACAGGAAAGCAGGTGGACCTCAAAACAGTTTCCCTACCTCAGCTGGCAGCCATTCTACGCCAGTTCTATGCTTCAGTCCGGACGGAGCAGAGGGATCAATACAGCCTCAGCTCCTTTGTTGAACTCTGTGCCGGACTGCAGCGCTACCTAACCGGCCCCCAGATTAAAAGGGTTCTGAACATTATCACAGATGGGGAGTTCGTGGCTGCGAATAACGTGTTCGTTGCCGTCCTAAAGGACTACAGCCACAGGCATGCTGGCCAAGACAGCCACCCACCACCCCAGCGATCTGGCGAAGATCCGCACCTGCGAGAAGCTCAGCCCCAAGACCCCATATGGCCTGGTCCACAGGCTATGGTTTGAAATACAGCTGGGATTTGCTCGCAGGGGCAGAGAGAGCTGCGCCAGGACTCATTCACAGTCCAGGTGGATGAGGAGGGTAACGAGTTCCTCACCCTGGCCTTTAATGAGAAGACCAAGAACCACGGCCAGCTTGGGGACGCAACGCGCCAGACTCTGAGGGGAGTACTGTACAGCACCCCTGGCAGCAGAGACTGTGTTGTGGGAATGTGTCGCGAGTACATACAGCGCTGCCCACCCAGTGCCCCTGCCTTGTACTTGCACCCTCGCAGAGTGGACCAGCTGGGACCCAGGGAGCGAGACTGCTGGTACAGTAGACAACCGACAGGGAAGAACTACCTGGGTGCTTTCTTGCCCCAAATATCGGACAACGCCCACCTCTCCATCTGGTACACGAATCATAGCATCCGGAGCACAGCGGTGACCATGTTGTCCTAGGCTGGTCTGGTGAGCAGAGAAATCATGTCTGTAACCGGCCATCGCTGCAAGACCAGCCTGCGCAGCTACTGGTCCCCCTCAGCAACCGACCGGAAGAGGTGGTCGTCCGTGCTCTCCAGCACCCACAGACCACTGTCAGGCAGCCCCCCCCCCCGGAGCCCAGCAACCCATACACAGTCCAGCCTGAGCCTTCATCCTCTGCCACAGTGCATGACAGCACCGGAGAATCACAAAGCAGCGGGGACCTGCTCTTCTCACCCCCCGACCAGCAGCCGGCCAGCACCCTGCACCTCCCGGAGACCTACCAGCTGCGCCCCCGAGCAGACACCCTGAGGATGGGGCCAGCCGACCTCGCACAGGTGAAGCACAGAGCGCCGAGATCCACCCCGACAACGTACCATGGCTCACCCGCCAGCCATCTGCAGCCCAGTGCTTCCACTTCCAGAACGTGATGGTGAATGGCCTGGTGATGTTCTTGTGCCTCCCGCAGGACAGCTGGCCACAGTAGCTTACTGAACACGAAGACGTCGTTTGCAGAGCGCCGCATGGGCCTGGAGACCCGCCCACCAGCCAGAGATCTGCATAAGAGGCACCCGACTGCTGCATACGCCAGGAATCGTGCTGCACAGCCTCCCACCGCCTTGCACCGTTTTCGTCGCACCGATGTTACCGGGACTGTCCCTGCACCGCGATCGTTAACGGATGTTGGACTCACCCCGAGAACTGATTTTGTGCACTCCTCTCACTGTAAGTTTAATAAAGCCTTGCCGCTCTGCAAACTGTCTCCGTCTGCGTCTGTCCGTAGGGTCTCCAGTAGCAATGGACACACACCGGTAACATAGGCTCGTCGCCGCCGCAACGAGCCTGTGTTACAAGCGCATTAATCACCTCCAGCATTGGGCTCTGCTGGTGATTAATGCCCACTGAGTGGTTGGACCCCTCGGGCTTCACCCTCGGGCACCAACCCCACCCAGCGGGCATTAATCCACTGGCAAAGCCCTCCTCTGTCGGTGATCAATGCTCACATAAAAGCTAGAGTCATAGACCACTGGAGCATATACACTTGCAAAAGTTATCTTCTCCACATAGAGGTCCCCTTCCACAAATATATAGCATTCTTCCTCCGGGTCCGTGACCAACGTCCCACCTGAAAGAGTAGCTTTTTATGCAATAAAACTGCCACCCCATTTTTAAGCGAGTTATAAGATGCCGCATGTCATGTGCCCACCCAGCCCCTGGCCAATTTGACATGTTCAGTAGTTGTGTAGTGGGTTTCCTGGAGCACAGCTACCTGAGCCCCTTGTCTCTTGAAGGGGCAGTACGCATAATTGGGGAGGATACCCCTGAACATTCCAGGTTATAATGGTTAATTCTTGAGGTTTAGCCATGACAGCAGGCATAATGTTTCATTAATAAGGTCAGTACCCTTATTCAAATGGAATCTCACCCCCCTTCCTTCCACACCATATAAGTACCATCATATTTTACACCCTTGGACTCTAAAAAAGCAGAAACAATTGAACAGCAAACAAACGAATATAGAGAGTATACGACGACTCCTTATTTCATCAACATACTGCAGCATTATACGTTTAGAGTCCCTCCCCCACTCCCCAAAGCAAATTGTAGCGCCATTTGTCCCCCTTTAACTGCAACAAGAATTGCAACTCTGCAAAAATTTTACACAAAATACCCCAAATCACAGATCATCCCCACCCCATCCCTGCTCTCCACCATGTTAGAATCGTTAAAACATTAAGTTTTGCTAACACATTCCATCTTCTAAAGGCTGCACGGTCCCACCTTGAGAGATACCTATTCAGCCCCCTTCCCTCTCAAACATATAAAGAGAAAGGAGGAAAAAAGGGAGAGAAAAGGAATAACAAACAAAAAAGAAAATTCAGAGCCCAGTGGCCCTATCTGGCCTGTAGGCCGCCAGTGCCCTTCCTGTGCAGTCCATACCCCCAACAGGTTCCCCTCTTTCTCCAGAGTTTGAAGGTTCTAGTTTATTCCACCAACTACCTCTTGCCCCTGCCCGGCCCCAGTCTGGAGGAGTCCGCACCCCTCCCCCTCGAGAGGTGGGAGTGAGAAAACACGCCCCCAACTCATTTAGTCCCTTGGGGCTATACAGCTACTAGTTAATCTAATTCAACTGATGGAGCTAACCTTTGCTCGAGTGAGGGACGGAGCACCATGAACAAAACACCACGCACCCCCCCCCCGAGCCGGCTTACCTCGTGGTGGGAAACTCTTCGGCCCCTCTCTGAGCCACAGGATCTGCTTATCTGCCATGGCATATGTGGAAGGACCAAGCTCCTGATCCACTTACTCCCCCAGAAAAAACATCGAAGACTCCAGTCTCCGCCATTCAGTTCAGGTGGGAGAGCCATCCTGCGGTGACTCCATCGGGGCTTGAAATTAAATAAAAAGAACGTCCAGCAACACAGTCCCTGATGCCATATTCCACAAAACGCCATCACCGCAGCAGGACAGGCACCTTTCATGAAGTCTCCACATGCAGTGCAGGACTGCCCATTAGAAATATCTTCAAGACAAAGTAGAAATTTAAATCCCAAATTGAAAGACATTGGGACAGGCCCAACCACAGAAGCCAAAAAAAAGCACATAGGCCACAGACCTGGCGGCAGTTCCAGCAACAGTCCACCTTTCAGCCCAGTTTCTTCTTGAGTTCCTGGACAAAGCCTTCAGCTTCCCAGAATTAGTAGGTCGCTCCTTCATGCTTAATTTTAAGTGTGACCAGATATACCAAAAGGTAGTCCGCCTTCAGATCCATGAGCTGTGCCATCACCACATTGAAAACTGCGCTTCTTGAGGAGGCGTGCAGAGTAATCCTGAGAGAGAATTATAGCCTCTTCCCTTCAAACTGTCAATTATTAGTCACACGATAGGCCCCCCCGGATAGCTTCCCTATCTTGGTAACTGTGAAAGCGCGTGATAATTTGTCATGACAGCTGGTCCAGATTCGGTTTGGGTATCATGACTCTATTGGCGCTGTCAAGTTTGTAGTTCCTATTCTTAGGGACAGGCCCAACATCTCTGGTAGTTACCTGGCACAAAATTCGAGGATATTCGGACCATCTTTCCCCTCAGGGAGGCCTCGCAGACGGAGGTTCAGCCTCCTGTGGTAATTTTCTTGATAGTCGAATTGCTCCTTAAATTCTTCCAGCTCTTTCTGTAGTGCTGCTATCTGCTCAGGGACCAGGCCGGCAGAATCCTCCAGGTCTGAGACCCGCTGTTCCACTTCGCTTACTTGGGTCTCTTGCGAAACATGCAGGTCTACCAGCTCCTGGAGTTGTTTTTTATCAAATTTTGTCTCTAAAATTCAAGGTCGAGGC
Organism: Neoceratodus forsteri; assembly: GCA_016271365.2. Classification (NCBI taxonomy): domain Eukaryota; kingdom Metazoa; phylum Chordata; order Ceratodontiformes; family Ceratodontidae; genus Neoceratodus; species Neoceratodus forsteri. Next base: position 1,733,217,868 of record CM057456.1, read on the forward strand.
GAGGTTCCAGGGCAGCCAGGGCCTGTTGAGTTGCTTCTCTCCCTAACACACTTACCTCCGTCATAGAGAGGGAGATTGGGCCCGCATTGTCTACTTGGGCCGCAGTTGGTTCTTCCATTGACTTTTAGAAGCACTTTGGAGTTTTTTGCTGGATTCTGCATCAGTAATTCGTCCATTCTACAAGCAGAAGGTCTGGTGAGCTTTTGCAGCGAAGTTTGAGTCAATTCTAACTTTTAAACTATAAATTATTTATTGCGAGAGACGGAGCACGGTGTAGACAGTTTTTACTCATCCCTGCTCATTAGCGCCCCATCAGAAAGTTTTTTTTTTAAAGGTCATCTCCACCTTCACCCTTCCTTGAGTGAGCCAGTGCCAGTCTGGGATCTAAATATTTGTATTGCCAGGCTAATGGAATCCATTTTTGAGCCTATGACAAAGGCAGATCTGAAGTATGTAACTTGGGAGACTGTTTTCCTTGTAGCCATCATTTCAGCTAGGCGGATAAGTGAGCTCCAGGCCCTGTGTACAGACCTGAACTATTATTTCTTTCCACAGGGATAAGGTGGTACTCAGGACTAAGAGGAAATTCCTGCCTAAGTGGTCTCGGATTTTCATCTGAACCAGTCTATTACATTGCCAGTCTTTTTCACTGCCAACTCTAGCTCAGGAGCGTGGAGATTGCATAGCCTGGATGTCAAGAAGGCACTTAGCCTCTCTCTTGACAGGACCAAGGCCTACAGGCCAGAGGTTAACCAACTGTTCCTCACCTATGGGGAAGTGGGTAAAGGTAAGCCAGCATCTAGAAGAACCATTGCATGCTGGATAGTGGCCTGCATTCAGTTCTGTTACAGGAAAGTTGGCAAGCAGCTCCCCCCCGGGCCTCAGGGTGCATTCTACCCTGGGCACAGCTGCATCAGTAGCTGCAACATGGGGACATACCCCTACTGGAAATTTGCAAGGCAGCTACATGGAAGACTGGTCACACATTCACCAAGCACTGCTGCTTAGAGGTACAGTCCAGAAGTGATACCAGGTTTGGCACAACAGTTCTGCAGAGCCTTTTTCCTCAAATAGGTTCTCTGCCCTACCTCCAAAAGTACTGCTTGGTAGTCTGCATTAGTTAAGAATACTGAGTGATTCCTGGGGTTTAAAAGAAAAAATTACTCACCATAGTAATTGTCTTCCAGGTGATCACTCAGTATGCTTAAGCTCCCACCCTGCCTCCCTGCCAAAACCAGGAAAAAGGGATTCCTTATCTTGCATTCCTGCTGGTCACTATATGTCCTATTGTTTTATTATGGTTAGTGGTTGAAAGTTTTTTTTAAATCAGTTGTGTTTTAATTGTTGTCCCTTCTTACGGGGGGGGGCATTCTTTTAGGGGTCTCTTACAGAGGAATAGCGTTATGTAGTTTAGTTAGTTAGGTTTCGTAATGAATCTGAGCACTTCAGAGTGCAGCAGTTTGAAATCGGCTCAAGCCAATGAGAGTTCCATCATTTACATACATTTCATTCTCCTCCAAGGCAGTTCAACGCAGGAGGCTGACTACATTAGTTAAGCATACTGAGTGATCTCCTGGAGGAAACATAATTACTATGGTGAGTAATTTTTTCTTTTGGGTGTTCAATGCCATCCCAACAAAAATAAAAGGGAACCAGGATGGTGAGCCTGACCAAAAAAAAAAAGTTAAGGGAATTTTCAGTCCCCTTTCTTCTCCGTCCTCCTCCTTATTTGCCCTTGATTTCCAAGGTACGTTTCCTTCAGCTTGCCTGCTTGCCCTTTGCTCCTCAACCCTGTGGAATTGGGCAGTCTGTCTTGTTGCCTTGCAGCTCTGCCAGCACCTCCAACTATTTTTGGCTGCTTAGGCTTTAGCCTGGAGGGCAGGCTGTTAAGAGCACTCTTTCTCCTAGCTCTTCTATTTTCTGTGCTGGGGGAGTGGCAGGAGGCTCTCTCATTTCATTTCTTCACTTTTTCTGTTCTTGTACCATGGTACAAACCCTGTTTTTTCAATCCCTTTTGAATTTTCCTTTGGTCTTTTTCATCAAGCCAGAGCCCTTTACCAGGCCTGCTGTCCTTCTGCCCTCCTGTCAGGTGGCTTGTAGACTCTAGTCCCTTTACTCACCTCATTTTAGGAAATACTCTTCAGAAATTTTTTTTAATGAGTACCAATACTCTCCCAACATTTGTAAATGCTCCATAGAACAGTGCTTCATAACATAACTGGTGATTTAAAAGGAGCATTTTTTCCAGATTTACAGCACTCGTACGCATCCCAATTTTGTTTTACTCACTATATTTTAAAACTGGTGAGTAAATTAATCCTACCTGCCAACATTATCTGGAGCAATGGCACCTGATCAGTTCCTATCTAGAAAAAAACTACACTGATTTAAAAAAAAGTGCTCCTCACTCCACTCCATCCCAGACATTTATAAGCATCTGAATTTGGTTTTACTCACGTCACTTTAAAAATGAGGAGTAAAGTACTCTTCCCAAAAGATCTTGTGTGGAGCCCTGCCCTAGACCCAACTCTTAGTTTTCTCTTGTTGGTAGTCGGGTTTTATTCTTTTTTTTTATTTTATATCCTACTTCCTTTTCCTATCCCTTTGGGCTAGCTCTCTTAGTCCCTCTCGCATTCTTTTTTCTCCCACTTGTTTCTCTCCTTGCAAGCAGAACTGAGGAAGGTGAGGGGCCAGTGTTGATTACTGGGCAGCTCCACAGTGCCCCTATCATTGTGCCTGCCTCATGGCCGTGCCGGTACCAACCATAGGCAGACTTGGGGGAGGGGCTAAGGGTGCCATAGCTCCCCATCATGGAGCTCCTCTGTAAGTAACACACTGTGCATCATTCTTAATCGGTATGCACTAATACCTCCATGAAAGCTGCCTGAGCCCCATGGGTCTTATCTGTCCTCCAGTGTCCTGGTAGAGCAGTAAACAACCACCCCCACCTACAATACATAGTTGATCTCCCCTGCCCCCAATACCTCTCAACCTCCGGACTCTGAAATGAGGGACATCAACCCTTAAAATGAGGGACAAAGAGGGACACCACACCCTGAAATGAGGGATACCATGAGGGACATCAGAATTTCAACACTTTAATGATTTAACAAATTGTTTTAACAGCATAACAGAGCCTGAAACTCAATGTAATAGAGATGGGCTGGGCTCATAATCAAATTAGAGCTATCATGAGCTACAGAGATATTGGGGACCATGTTGTCTGTAACCCACTTAAGTTAACTGTCTATCCTGGAAGCAAGCCAAGGGGGCAGTAGCAGGCTGCAGCCAGTCACTAGTCAGTCAGATGATCGATGCTATCATGCCAGCCCAGAGCCAATTTAAGTTCCTTGACCTTAAATCCCAGTCATTCCCTCCCGAGTCCCAACAACTCGGGCAGGACAGGCTGACACCTGTCTGGTCTGTCTCCCTCTTTCAGGTTCTCACAGATCACAGTTCTCTTTTCTTCTTTTACCCTTACCCTCTTTGATGCAGAAAGAGCAGCACAGAGCAGGCTAAGACTAAGTGCAGCAGAACATTCTGTCCCCCCCACCCGGTGCTCTCAAATCACAGTTCATCACTCCTGGTCCTTTTACCCTTACCCTCTTTGATGCATGCAGAACAGCAGCAGCATGAATTTCTTACTAACTTTCATCCTGCGCCATGTGGTCCGGTCCCAGCACTGTGGCAGCAGCTGGTCTTGCTTTGGTGAGCCTGAGCATTCATACTCTACTTTTGCAGGCTTGATGCAGCTCCTTAACAGTACAGATCTCACCAGGTCGCCTGGTGCTCACTGCTTCTGATTTGTTGTTGCGTCCAGTAGTGGATGTGGCTAGCAACGGGTGCCTTCTTTAAATGTCTGGGCTGCCGAAACAAGAGTGAGCTGTAGTTCATTTACTCAAAAGATTAATGTTGGAGCAAGAGAGGAGTGAGTGTACTACTGAGGAGCAGACAGAGAGAGAGAGAGAGGAGCCCACAAGTGAAGAGCAGAGCCCGGGGTGTCAGGCGGCAGCAATCCAGTAATGCGGAGTCGGAGTGGCCTTGGTAAATCAGCACAAGGAGTTGGAGTGAGGTTCAGGTCATCTTCCGGTAGCTGAAGCAAACTGTAGCTGAGAGCTCTGCTCATTAGGAGTCATGGGGTCAGCGTGTGTGTGCTGTCTAGAGAGAAAGTTCCGCAGCCAGCTGACCGGAGACCGTACTCAGCTAGGGGCACATAGACTTCAGCCTGCTGAAAATGGATCAAGTTTAATTAGGTACTTCTTGGTTTAAAAAAAAAAAAGGCTTTCACAGTCACACGCTGTGGTGGGTGGAAGGTGGCTGCTGAGATATGACAGGACATTAGTGTTTCATCAGACTGGGTATGTAATAAATGTACTAGTGTTATTAATTTCTAGTATGGGGAGCTTAAATTCATGACATTAAAATTGCTTAAGGTCACTGCTGGTTTTGTTATATGTGGCGAATTGATTTTGGTGTGGATTTGTAGGAGAGGGAGTTGGAGGGTAGTGCCCTCCTGTAGCATGCTAAGAATGGTACAAAACTAATGCTGGGGCAGGTCTGGTCTCAGTAACAGCATGAAGCAGGAGATGCAGAAACTGGTACATGAGACCATTGAACTGAGGTAAAAACTTCAGCATGTACTGTACAGTATGTCTAATCTGTGAGATCTTTTCAGTCGTGGTTGTACAGTATGAATGAGCAGAGGGAATTAATAGACATAGGGATTTGAAGGTGTTCTGCTGTATATTATGGCATGTGCAGGAGTTTCTGCATGCTTCGAGAGCAAAAATTGGCAACAGAAGTCATAAGACCTTGTTTGGCACATTGACATGGGCAGTTACAAAACTGGAAAAAAAGTGATAGAATCAAATATTTAGTTTTAGTTATGTGTGTTGAATGAGGAGGGGTGTGCAAGTTGTGATGTACCCAAGAAAGTGCTGTTGCTAATATTGAAAAAAAGAAAAAGGCATTTTTATATTTGTTTTAAAACTGTTTTGCTGTCTGCTTACTGAATTCTTAGGCCCATCATAAAAACGAGATGCCTCATACCATGGGGTTATCCCAGTAAAGGAAATTTTAAAACAATAAAAAATATTTATTTAAAAATGTATTTTCTTTGGAATACATTGCTGTATAGAATAAAATCTGTTTTGCAAAAATAGTAAGTGGACTTAAAATTATATTTTCAGAAACTAGATAGCAAATTTACTTTGTTCCCATATTTCTGTAGTTTTTGCATTTATTTTTTTTACTGCGGTAAGGTTGGGGGATACGTTAATCTTACTGCAGGACAAACTGGGAGGGGTTGGCTTTATGGTAATGTCATAATGTGCTTAAGTGACATTTGTGAACTTGTTTATTTGGATTGTCACTTACTTTGTTTGTATCACCAAGTCTCTCTCAGCTTGTCTCATTTCTGTGTGTTTTGGACATCTGCTGCCCAGCTGCAGTCTATTGGTATTTTGTTTTATTTTTGGGGTGGGAGGGTATTTTGGGCAACATACCGTCATGTGGACTGTGGGGGACTCTGGAGATGGTGCTAGGGTGCAACTCACAAAGCTTGGAGAGGAAGGAAATGAGTAGAAATTGCATTAAAAATATCCTCCAAAATTCACCAGAATGCACCAAAATGAAAAATTATTTCTGGGGGCCTAGGCAGCCCACCGGCCTATGACTTTTATTTGTTATCTGACTTGAGCTCCCCCATCTATAGCACTCCTGGATCTGCCCCTGTCAGCGTCGCTCCCCAAGGTGTAGATGCAAAAGACTTTGCTCTCATGGGGTCCTAGTGCCTCTGACACAGATCCATAGGTGGTAATAAAATGGTAAATATATTCTGAAAGATCAAGAATTAGTGAGTTACGTAATTTTCATTTTTGTACACAAACAGTGACATACTCGGAACTCAAAATTACAGGTTCCATGGAGAGAGAGAGACGTACAAAATGTTCCCAACAAAACGATACAAAATACAATTTTTTTTTTCTGGATTGCTTAAGTATGGATCATTTGGGGGGCATGAATGTAGTTTCTGAACATAAGAACTTAACGAATAACTGTCAGAAAATAATTTCCTCTACGCTTAAAGTGGAATGTATGTGCTTACTTTGTTGTGCTGAGGTGAGATTATTGGGGAACATGGGTCAGTTTTTTTTCCCCTCAGGTTGCAAAATTCAAGGCTGGTGATTTAAGATTTGAATGTATGGTCTTTGTTAATGTACTTCGGCCATTAATAATTATTTTCTCCTGTGTTTCAGTGACTCAGTACTTGAACTTAGTGTAATGCCAAAAGATGAAGACATCCTTCAGCTGGTAAGTTGTTTGATTCTGTGTATGAAATGTCTTAAATAACTGCATATTGTACTTCATTCTGTTTCGTTGAACAGTAATATATCTGAATATTTAGTTTACATAGTATTTGGGAGTCATATACTATATTAAGTTAGCCGCTGCTTGCTAGAATTGGACGCCGGGGGCTCTGAATAAGGAAGACTAAAGTCGAGAATCCATATTCCTCTATGGCATAGCTTTTATGTAATTTCTTTAGATTCCTCCATGTTTGTATTTCTTTCCCCTCTCAATAACCTTTAAGCATATCTGCAGTGTTTTAAATGGGCAGACTGGATGGGCCTTGCAGTCCTTGTCTGCCGTCAATTTCTATGTTTTTATTGCACAGAGTACAGCTCTTGGTTGTTTAGATGAAACATCCCTCAAAGGAGTGTTAAATGGTGTAAAATGAGAGTAAACAGATCTCTGAAAGACTATCTCTAGCAGTGCAGAATAAGCCATCAGAAAGTGTGGATGTGCAAGTGAAATCCCAGACCTGATCTTAGGGAATATAAGAAGTATAATCCTTTAAAGTCAGTCATGTTGGATCCACTATTATGAACATCATGATTTCATTAACTGACTGAACACAGTGCAGTAGGGACCAGTGTAATATCAGAAATGTTATGTTGTTTATTTGAAAATGTTTTACGTGGTAAACCATGAAGAGAACAGCAGTCTGGTTTACAGATATGACTTGGAGGTAGGGAAAAGGAGGAATTTGGGGGGGGGGGGGGAGAAATACAGGATTAAATAACTAGGTTACAAAAAAAAAATAATAATTAAGGCAGCATATAACATTAGTTCTACCATAATGAATGCAGTTCACAACCCACACTTTGGCAGTTAGCTGGAGATAGCGGAGTCACCGGACGTCTTTAAGCTAAACTTCTACTACTGCTCGGGGTGACATCCTCCAGCACCACACCATCAACCTCAGATCTTCTTCTCTACTGGAAGGGACAGGTCCCCTTTACAGCTCTGTATGTTTAAGAGGGTTCTGAATTCTTTGGTGAATTTTGACTTTTCAAAATAGTTTTCAGTCGAGCATATCTCTTCTTCTAGTATATACTTTTTTTTTTTTTTTTTATGTTCCTCTGCGGCTGGGGGGGGGGTGTTACCTATGGTCCCCCCCAAGTCCAGCCTGACCTCTTAGCCCCTTACTCTTCCCCAAACCCCAAGCTCTTACCCCTTCCTCTGTCCTGCACAGCGATCCACCGCGGCGGGTACGTAACCACCACCGTGGGATTCAGGGGGGTCCCAATCAGAGGGAGCATCCAAGGCTGAATCCGGGTAGCGCCACGAGGCTGGCCATCAAGCAATGCGCTGAGGTGTTTTTTCCTCTTACCCCTACGCACGCAGCCGTGCAATGACGTCAACACGGAGCTACCGTAGACGTCAGATGCGTGCATCCCCCGATGTGCTCCTAGCAACGGTAATGCCTCTGGTCTCCACCGGAGGTCACTACTGCACCGGGATGCTCCTGGATCCCACCCCAGGGAGAGGAGAGCTTGATACTACTCCCTCCCTCCCTGCCGACCCCCAGCTCCCGGGCTCGTTCCTGAACCTGGGTTGTTGGCATGACACGAGGTGTGGCGTCCAGCGCCTCAACCCTCAGCGCCACCGGGCCGACTGTAGTATATACTTTTTGATGGTGTCACCGAGTTGGGGGTGGAAAAAAACAAAATCCAATTTTAAGAGCAGCATACGCTGCAGCTAGATGTTGGCCACAGATCCGCACAACACATGCCTGTACTGCGTGGGAGAAATTATGACTTGAGACAATGTACTACATGCCAGGCCATGCATGTGAGATCATTGAGGGAACACAAGGCTTGTTTGATGGCTGCCTTATCGGTGACTCAGCTTGTGGCTTTGATAGAGGAGGTGGTGGGCTGGTGGCAGTTGGGGTTGACTCGTCCTTTGTCTGTGCAGTGGTCCTGGTTGGGCCTACTGTTGGATGGCCTTTCACAGACCGGGTTCGTGAAATGTATTTGGCCCTGCAGACCTTTGGGAGAACGTGCCCTATGTATGCAAGCACAAGCAGTGCCATTGGCATTGATTTTGAGACCAACAACAATCTTGCTGTTCTTGCTTCTTCGAGTTGCCCTGTCTGGTCAACCTTGGTTGAACTTGCACTACTTGAGACTTACTTGGTGGTCCAATTTTTTTTTTATTTTAAATAAAAACTGGCCAGGAGACGCACACTAAGCCAAAGCTTGTTTCCAGGTGCATCCTGGGAGCACGGAAGTTAAGATCTTACTTCGAGAGGGCTCTTGCAGTAGGTAATTACATATAGGACTGACGTCGGCAGGTGGCAGGACCCCACAGAAAAATTTCTAGCTAGCAGTCCCTGGCGAGGGAGTGCCCCCACATCAGGTGACCGGCGTCAGGAGACATTGGTATAAAGGGGCGGTCCCTGATGCCCGCCTTCCAGTTCTTTCCCGCCGTTAGCTCGTGCAAAACCTCGCGGAAAAGTTTGTTGCTTCGTCAGCCAACCCTTCGTCGGTTTCTACTGAAGTAATTTGTTTTTTTTCCGATTAACGTCAGGTCATTGTCGGTGTATGTCGTCCTCTACACCCTCCGAGCACAAAAATAAGTGCAACTTATGCGGCGTCCAACTGCCGCACAAGGACGGCCATTTCCTGTGGCTGTTCTGCCTAGGCCCCGATCACACGGTCAAGAAGTGCCAGCACTGCCTCAGCTTCAACACGGCTACCCGGAAAAGGCGGCAGCAATCCCTGGAAGCCCATATTTTGAAGAAAAAGATGAGTTCAATGGAGAAGGAGCTCAAAAAACTGAGGCAGGCGTCTACTTCCCCAGAAGGCCTTCGGAAGAAGAAGGATAAGGAGAGGCACCAACCGGGACAAAGGCTCCTCTACCGCGTCTCCCTCAGGAGCCGCCGGGTCACAGGTAACGTCCCCTCGGGGCACCGCTCCTCGGCAGCCACCTCGGAGGTTTCGAGGCGTTGGCCCGCCCGTCTGGCGCAGGCTGCAGCCTACTGGCGTGGCGACTCTGGTAAGCCGGTGTCTGCTCCTTCGTCGCGGAGAAGACTGGTAAAGCGCACTACCCTTCAGAGGCGACGCAGCCTCTCTCCCATCAGACCAGGCGGCGCTTCTCCTCGGTCTCGTCCGTTGAAAACTCCCATAAAAGCGGCGCCGGCTCCTCTGGCCGCCCGGCTTCGCCCTAAAACGCGTCAGTTCGCCCGGCGCTGGCTGGCGACTGAACCAGCAGACGGACCTCCCTCGTCTGTCGTTCGGTTCTCCACAGCCCTTCGCTGCTGTCTGGGGACAAATTGCCCCAGCCTGACCCGAGGTTTTCCTCCTCCATCCCGGGCGGCGCTAGGGGCCTTCCTCCGACGGACCGTCCTCCTGTGGGTGCACGGCTCCGACTCCGGCCGACATCCAGCTTCGGATGTCCCACCACCACGGGCCCTCAACCCGGATCCACCCTTGAGGCCGCCGGCCGAGTCTTCTGCTTCAGCAGCTCCCCGTCTCCTGGGTACCCTCCGTCCTATCCGACACCGACGTAGCCGGGACCAAAACATCCGGCGCCGCAATACCCAACACCGGGCTTTCCGCAGGCGGGTTTTGGATACTCTCCATATGGGTACAACCTATATCCTTATCCCCCGCCTCCTCTTCCTCCACCGCCCCCACAGTCGCCGGTGGACTTGCAGGAGACTCTGGTCTCCTGGTGGGCTGAGGCCAAGGCTCAGCTCACCAGGGAGGTCGAGAGCCGCCTACCGACGATGGTGCCGTCTCAGGTTCCCGTACGTCCTAGGCAGCACACTCCCTCACCACCTCCGGACTCCAGGGCTCTTCCGTCTGGGTCCAGAGAGAGGCAGGACATGCTTCCCCGGGGGCTTCCCAAGGGGTCCGTTCCTCCCCCTGGTTGGGAAAGGGAGTCTTTTTCCTCTTCCTCCTCCTCTTCACCCTCGAACTCCTCGGATTCCTCCGATGGTTGCTCCGAAAGGGACGACGAGCCTCTCTCTCCGTCGAAGCCCAGGCCAAGGACTCCTCTGAAGTCTCCTCCAGAAGATCCTTCTTTTATGGAGTTGCTAAGGAAAATCCAGGAGGTTCATCAGTGGCACTCTTTGGAACCAGATCCTCAGCGTGTCAGACTCGCTGGGCATCTGGATCTGCCCGTGACAGCTCCTACCTTGGTGCCACCCTGGATAGAGCTTCATGCCGACCTCGTCACTACCATATGGAAACAGCCGTCGGCTGTAGCCCCACTTCCGAGGAAGTTGAACAGGCTATATCAGGCTCCTGAGGGCGCCGATTTCCTAGATACTCACCCTCATGCCAACTCGGTCATGATTTGCGCCGCTCACGGCCGGTCGGCCAACCCAAAACACCTCAGCTCATCACCACCTGACAAAGAATCCCGCCTTCTGGACCAGTATGGGAAGAAGATCTTTGCTTCCTCCACGCTGGGGATTAGGGCCCTGAATTATGTCGGCCATATGGGGGACTACCAGAAGGCCATTCTGACTCAGGTGGAAGCCAAATTGGACTCCTTGCCAGACTCCCAAGTCAAGCAGGAGTTGGATGATCTTGTCCGCTATGTACGTTCGGCCAGTCGACACATGCTTCGTGCGACCTATGATGCAGTGGACACTGCTGGACGGAGCTCAGCTTTCGCTGTAGGCCTACGTCGTCATGCTTGGCTCCGTGTGTCAGGGTTGGTCCCGGAAGTGCAATCCGCTATCCAGGAAGCGCCCTTTCGGGGGTCAGTGCTTTTCGGCGGTAATGTCAAGGACATCATCACCGATTTGCAGGAGAAGGGGATGGCACTGAATTCTGTCGACTCCATGTACCGCCCCCATCAGCAGCAGCGTGGAGTCGCTTTACGCCAGATGGAATCGGCCCAAAGGCGGGGAACCCCAGGAAGGCGGGCCACAAAGCGGGCCCCCCACCCAAAAGCAGCGGAATAGCTTGAAGGCAGCACTGCCCACATCACCTGACTCCTTCCCTCTCCCACAGCCTCTGGACTCCCCGGAGGAACCGATAGGAGGGAGGTTTTCCCTCCACCTTCTGGGCTGGGAGAGGATAACAGATTCTTGGGTGCTCCAGCTCAGAAGGACACTTGATAGAGTTTCTTCAGAAACCACCTCGCCACCCCTCTAAAGTAAACGCGTATTCAAGGAGACACCTTCTCTTGGTCAGGAGGAAATTTCAGCTCTTCTGCTGAAAGCAAGCAGTAGACCCATTCCTTCACCTGCAAGGGACGGGTTACTATTCCCATTTCTTCCTGGTCCCAAAGAAGACAGGAGATCTCAGACCAATTCTGGATCTCAGTTCCATGAATCTCTTTGTGGAATACAAAAGGTTCAGGATGCTCTCGTTGCAGAGTCTTCTGCCCTCCTCCAGCCGGGTCAATGGCTGTGTGCCCTGGATGTGCTGGATGCTTACCTGCACATTTCCATTCGCCCGTCTCACTGCAAATACCTTCGTTTTGCGTTCCAAGGGGACCACTACCAATTCAAGGCACTTTCGTTTGGCCTATCCTTGGCGCCCCTAGTATTTACAAAATGCCTGGCAGTGGTGGCGGCCCACCTGCGTACCGGGGGATGCAGGTTTTCCCGTACCTGGACAATTGGCTCCTGGCGGCCTCGTCCGGGGAGGAACTTCTGCGCTGCCTCACCCTTACCCAGCAGGTTTTTGCCTGCCTGGATATTACCTTCAGCCATTCCAAGTCTCACCTGATCCCATCCCAGAGACTACAGTTTATCGGGGTGATTCTAGACACGACCACGGGCAGGGTCTTCCTGCCACTGGACAGGGCTTCCACCCTCCACACTCTGATAAGTCTGCTGTCTGGCCGCAGGCGGTTCTGTACAAGGTCAGTCCTTCGCCTTCTTGGGCTCATGGCGGCTGCTATCCTGACAGTTCCTCGCGCTCGACTCCACATGAGAGTTTCTCAGTGGATGCTACGCTCCCAATGGGATCAGTTAGTGGACGACCTAGATCACCCAGTTCTGGTCTCCTCGCCGATTCTTTGAGACTTGCAATGGTGGATGGTTCGAGAGAACTTGTTTCAGGGAGTTCCTTTCTTTCGTCCTCCCCCCTCCCAGACTCTAACCACAGACGCCTCGGGCGAAGGTTGGGGAGCCCATCTAGGCCCTCATCGGACCCAGGGCTCCTGGCCAAGCTCGAACAAACTCTCCACATCAATGAGCTCGAGCTTCAGGCAGTGTTGTATGCTCTCCAAGCCCTTCGCCAATACATCCTTCCCGGCCACCTAGCTGTCCAGACGGACAACATGTGCGTGGTTTGGTACATCAACAAATGAGGGGGGACTCGGTCTTACCCTCTTTGCAGGGAAGCAATGAGGGTTTGGGATTGGGCAACACAACACAACCTTCACCTCACAACAATTCATGTTCTGGGAGTCGACAACACCCTGGCAGAGAAGCTAAGTCGCTCTTCTGCTCTGACTCACGAGTAGGAACTGGACCAAGAGGTTCTAGACAATATCTTCCAACTTTGGGGAACACTACAGGTCGACCTGTTCGCATCCCCTCTAACGCATAAGCTTCTAGTCTTCTGCTCGCTCGTGCTGAAACGAGCTTTTCTGGAGGCAGCTCTGTCTCTAGACTGGAAGGACAGATTCGTCTATGCCTTTCCCCAATTCCACTTATCCACTAGTCTTCGAAACTAACTTCAGAAGAACACGAATGATTCTTATTGCTCCTTTCTGGCCCAGGCAAGTTTGGTTCTCTCTTCAAACAACATGAAGTCTTGCTGTATTCTGACTATTGCAGTGATATCCAACCTTTGAACTGCCCCGGAGAGGAAAGAGTTAACTTTCCATGCAAGGCATGGAACGCTGAGCTCGAGCTCGGTTGAGACTCTGTCTGTTGCTGTTTGAACCCAAACCGCCAGATTCTTTACTCCGCCTCACTGAACAGTCGCTCTGGAGATCTCTCCTTTGCTTGGTTCAATTTAGTCGGTTAAAGTGTAGTTTTTTCCCTCGGTTTCAGCAATTTCTTCCATCTAACCTGTCGGTTCAGTCTCTGTCTGTGGTACCATAGTGCTAGATAGGTTTATTATTGTTAGCTTCTGTGTGGAACTGTATGCGTCGGATCGGTTAGGTTTGAACCGATCAGGTTTGTAAAAAGTTTGTTCTGCTGTTTAGGTGAGTAACCGGTCCTTATCGGTCTAAAAAAAAGCAGTTCATTCGTTTTTCCGACCCGTAACATAGTCAGGAACCGATAAGATTGTCTTGCCTGGTCGGATTGCTGAAAAAGGGTAAGTTTGGTTAGGACTGGCCAGGTCTGAGAAACCAAGAGAAAAACCCGGCCCACTGGGTTTCAACACTGTAGTGTGTGTGGAAGCCTTTGCTGAGGCCGACCCCCCACACCTGTTTATTGTCTGAGGTTTGGCCACCTCGATTCAGACTGCCAGATTTGCAAAAGTTTTCCCACAGCTACCCTGGAAAGAGAGTAGGTAGGCTGAGGAAAGGAGGCCAAAAAGTCCACTGACCCGGATGGCCAGCCGGTTCGGTTCAACCAAACCAGAAGGTGCCCTCTGACCAGAGCGAAACTTCTTGAGCAAAGGAGAACCGACTCTGAGGAGTCTGTTCCGGTTAAAATAAAAAGAAGGGTTAAGTCAGCCGGTTCAGATCCACAAGTTCTTTCTCCGACCGCTGATGAAATAGCCAAAGCGATAAGGATTGTTCAATCGCTAACTCGGTTCCGACCAGACCGGCACCATCGGTTAGGGGCTCGGTTCGGTCGGTTCCTCCGATTCCGGATTATAATTTAGAAGATTTTTATGAACCGGAGGAGGAGGAAGGAGAGTATGAGGATAGTGATGGTGATGGTGATTATGAAAGTCTGGATGTGCCCATTGACCGGACAGCTCCCAGACAGACCTTCAGGGTTTCTCCTCCTAGGCTTTCTGAGTCCCTTCCCACTTTATGTTTTACAAAAAGTGGCTGAAACTCTTCAGCTTCCTATGGAGAAACAGTAGAGGATCAGGAGGAGCCTGATTATGTTGAGATGATGGACATCCAGAGTCCAGGAGGCTGTCTATTCCTCCATAAGTCTTTTGGGAAACAGACATTTAAAATTTTAAAACTCCTAATTCTATACCTCCTGTGGACAGAAGAATGGACAAGAGGTATGCCCTTTCGAGCTCGGACAGGAGTTCCTTTCCCAGCAATGCAGCCATGTTGGGGTAGTGCAGGCTGCTGCCTGTGATAAGGCAAATATACCCTTGGCTTCACACCCCCCAGATAAGGACTCCAGGAGGATTGATGCCATGGCAAAGAAACAGTACATGGCAGCATCTTTGGGACTCAGACAGGCTAATTATATGGCCTACACAGCTAGATACCAGAAGTCTAGATGGGACTGTGATGGCTCTAGCTAAACAGGTCCCTGGCCAGCTTGCCAAGGAGCTGGAGCAGGTGGCTGCAGATGGTACTGAGGCATCCAAGGTGCAATTTCATGCTGCAGTGGACTCCAGTGATGTTTCGTCTAGAGTCATGGCTACATCTGTGGCCCTTTGTAGGATGGCTTGGCTCAGATGTACTAGCCTATCACAGGATACCCAGACTAAGGCCATGGATTTTCCTGTTGTTGGTAATTCTCTGTTTGGGGAGCAGACAGAGAACTACATGAAGAAAATGGATGAGTACAGGACCACCTATAGGAGTGCTCAGGCCAAGGAAAGGCAAGCCACTCCCCAGAGGCAGCATTCCAAGGGCAGGCCTTTTCATAGGCCTTTCTACCAAGCCAGGCCTCCTCTTCGGCTTTGCCCAGAGGGGTTCTTCAGAGGGAGAGGAGGCAGGGGTATAAGCAGGCCTGCTACCACCCCTCAGCCTAAAGCCCCTGCCAAACAGGCACCCTGATGGGTTTGCCTGGGCCGATTCTCCACTACCCGTAGGGGGCAGGCTGGCTTACTTTGTCCAGGACTGGATGTCTTTAACATCAGACAAATGGGTCCTGGTAGTAGTAAGCCAGGGACTGGTTCTCAGCTTCAAAAAATTTCCCAAGATGAGAATCAGATCCTTTCCACCTGCAAATCCTTCAGAGGCCCTTGCCCTAGAGGCAGAGGTCTCTTCCCTCTTGGCTCTGAGAGCCATAGAAAGGGTTCCACCCCTACACAGGGGAATAGGATTGTACTCCAGGTACTTCCTAACTCCCAAAAAGACAGGAGAATGGCTGACCATCCTGGATCTCAGATATTTAAACAAACCCCTTTTAAAGCCAAAGTTCAAAATGGTGACTCTGGGAATAATTCTACCCTCTCTAAGGCCAGGGGACTGGCTGGTCTCCCTGGACCTCAAGGATGCCTATTTCCACATTCTGTGGGAGCATCTGATGAGAAAGTACCTCAGGTTCGAGTTGCCCTCAGGCCACTATCAATTCAGAGCAATGCCCTTTGGCCTAACATCAGCTCCAAGGGTGTTCACAAAATGCCTGGCAGTAGTGGTTGCTTTCCTAAGGAGAAAAAGGATCTCCATCTTTCCATACCTGGACGACTGGCTCATAGTGGGTCAGTCTCCAGACCAAGTCAAGTCACACCTACAGATAACTCAGCAGCTGCTCACTTCTCTAGGATTCCTCCTGAATCTTTCAAGTCGGTTCTAGAGCCAGTGCAGCTCCTCACCTTCATAGGGGCGGAGCTGGATTCAATAAGGGCAAGAGCCTTCCTTCCCCTGGACAGGGCAAGGACCCTTGTTACACTGGCCTCTTCATTCACCCTCCAGGTGTCTCGACCAGCAAGGCATTTTCTGCAGCTCCTGGGCCACATGGCTGCCTCTACAGCAGTGGTCCGAGGAGCAAGATTTCAAATGAGGGACATTCAGTTCCACTTAAGAGCCTTCTGGTCCCAGAGAAAGGATTCTCTGACCAAGCTAATCCCAGTGACTCGAACCCTGATCCAGGTTTTGAAATGGTGGCAGGATCAGGACAACCTAAGGCAAGGAGTTCCCTTTGTCACTCATTCTCATTCTCTAATCCTTACCACAGATGCCTCCCTCTTGGGCTGGGGAGCCCACTTGGGGGATCTGACCACCCAAGGGTTGTGGTCACCTCAAGAATCTCTGCTTCATATCAGTCTCTTAGAACTCAGAGCAGTGTTTCTAGCACTTCAAGTTTTTTCCAAGTCTGTTCAGAACAAAGTAGTTCAGATCAGGACAGACAATACCACCACAGTGTGGTACATCAACAAGCAAGGGGGCACTCGGTCTACGGCCTTGTGCACAGAGGCAATGAAGTTGTGGTCTCTGGCCTATTCCCTGAATACCTCTCTGATAGCAGTGCACCTCCCAGGGAAGAACAATGTCCTGGCAGATGCTCTCAGCAGGATATCTCAGGGCCATCACGAATGGTCCCTAGATCCCCTGATTTTGAAGGTGATCTTCTCCAGATAGGTCACCCCACAGATAGATCTTTTTGTAGCCCCAGACAATCACCAACTTCCTCTTTTTTGCTGCAGACCCCCAGTGTTGGGTTCAGTCCCCATGGATGCTCTACTTCTCAATTGGGAAGGGAAGTTCCTGTATGCTTCCCCCCCCCTTCCCTCTCCTGTTCAAGGTACTAGTCAAAATCAGGTCTCAACCCTGCAAAGTGATTCTGATTGCTCCAGATTGGGCCAGACAGCCCTGGTACCCTCGCTTGCTGTCCTTAGCAGTCCACCTTCCCCTGTCTCTTCCCAGGAATTACAACCTGTTAACATGTTCTCTGGGGAGGGTTTGGTATCCGGATCTCAAATATCTCAATCTCAAGGCCTGGCTCTTGAAGAGTTAGTGTTTGCTGATTTACATCTCTCTTAAGGTGTTCTGGATATTCTAAAGGCTTCTCGAAAGCCTTCCACCAGAAAGACATACAACTCCAAATGGAAAAGGTTTACTATTTGGTGCTCGGGGAAGCATATTTCTCCAGAGTCTGCTGGGTTGCCTACAGTCCTTGACTATATGGTTCATCTCAATAACTTGGGACTCAGACCAGCCACACTTAGAGTGCATCTAGCAGCTGTCTTTGCCTTCTTGTCAGCAGGCAAGCACTCTTCCCTTTCAGCTCATCCTGTATTCTGTAAATTCTTCAAGGGATTGCTGCATACCAATCCTCCCTTCAGGGACCCTGCCCCTGCTTGGGACCTTAATGTTTGCATTGCTCAGCTTATGCAACCCCCTTTTGAGCCTTTGTCCTCAGCAGAGCTTGAGTACTTGACTTGGAAAACTGTGTTCTTGGTAGCCATTACTTCTGCCAGACGCATAAGTGAGTTACAGGCCCTGTCAGTGGAGCCTGATTTTATCTCTTTCCATAGAGATAAGGTGGTCCTCAGGACTAATAGGAAGTTTTGCCTAAGGTGGTTTCTGATTTCCACCTTAACCAGTCTATGTCTCTTCCTGTTTTCTTCACTGACCATTCCGCCTTTGGAGAGAGGAGGCTGCACATCCTGGATGTGAAAAGGGCCCTTAGCTACTACATAGAGTGCACCAAGGGTCACAGGTTTGACTCCCTCCAACTGTTCCTCACGTATGGTGAGGTTGGTAAGGGAAAACCTGCCACTAAGAGATCTATTGCCAGGTGGATTGTCTCTTGTATACAATTCTGCTATGAAAAATTAGGTAGGATCCCACCCTCAGGCCTGAGGACTCACTCTACTAGAGGTACAGCTGCTTCCCTGGCTGCTGCCAGGGATATTCCTATCTTAGAGATTTGTCAAGCAGCCACCTGGAAAACAGTACATACTTTCACCAAGCATTACTCTCCGGATATCCAGGCTAGGAGTGATGCTCAGTTTAACACAACAGTGCTTCAGAGCCTGTTCCGAAGTAGGTTCTGTCCCTCCTCCATGGAAATATTGCTTATGAGTCTGCAATAGTCAGAATACAGCAAGAGTTCATGTTGTTTGAAGAAAAAATTACTCACCTTAGTAATGTTGTTTCTTCTAATGGAGTCTTGCTGTATTCTGACCTCCCCCCCCGCCTCCCCTCTCAGAACCTGGGTTTTGGGATGTGGGTGGGCAGGAACAGTGTCGGCACCCTAGAGGTGCCCCCTTTTTTCTCACCCTCTTATTTTTGGGTGTGTGTGTGGTGTTTTATTTTTTGGGTTTCCTTACTTGAGTCTTTGCCTTGGAACCAAAAAACCTTTTTATTAAATTTAGTTGCCAGTTGGCTAGTGTAAGTTTACAGTTTCCACACAGGACGCCCAATGAGTTTAGTTTGTAAAGATCTGGCGGTTTGGATTCAAACAACAACAGACAGAGTCTCAACCGAGCTCAAACTCAGCGTTCCATGCCTTGCATGGAAATTTAACTCTTTCCTCTCCGGGGCCGTTCAAAGGTTGGATATCACTGCAATAGTCAGAATACAGCAAGACTCCATTAGAAGAAGCAACATTACTAAGGAGAGTAATTTTTCTCCTCTTCCTCTGTCTCGAGGTTTATTGACCCAGGATCAGGGGACCCTGGTCCATCCAGGCCTCAAATCTCTTCAGCTGCATGCATAGCTCCTGCAGACTTAGCTCAGTCCCGTTTTGGGGTGTCTCCCCAAGTGGCAGAGATTCTGGTGGAGGCTAGAAAACCCTCCACTAGATCCACTTAAGCCATGAAGTGGAAAAGATTCACTATCTGGGCCGCTTCCAAGAACGTAGAACCTTTCTCCTGTTCAGCGGAGCTTCTGCTGGAGTATCTACGTCATCTGTTTGACCTGGGTCTCAGTCATTCTTCTCTGAAGGTACACATGGCGGCCATCTTGGCCTATCATGTCCCCTTTGCAGACAAAACTTTTGCTCAATTGGAGGTCTCTAAGACCTTTCTTAGAGGGGTTCTCCATCTGAGACCCCCTATCCGTACTCCTGCTCCCCCTTGGGACTTGAACTTTGTCCTCGAGAAACTTACTCTGCCTCCCTTCGAACCAGCAGCTTCTGCGGACTTGAAGTTCCTTTCGTGGAAGAGACTCTTCCTGGTGGCCATTACCTCCGCTTGGAGAATTTCTGAGCTCCAGGCCCTGATGTGTAAAATTCCTTACTTGATTTTTCACATGGAACGTGTTGCTCTTCGCACGAACCCTAAGTTTCTCCCTAAGGTAGTAGCTGAGTCCAGTCCATAGAGTTACCTGCCTTTTTCACGCAGTACTCTAATCAAGGGGAGTATTTACTCCATGCTATGGATGTTCACTGGATTCTGAGATACTACACCAACAGGACGAAGGATCTCAGAAAGACTAATCAATTGTTCGTCTCTTTTGCTCATAAAAGGGAAGGCAATGCTGTTTCTAAGCAATGCCTATCTAAGTGGTCGGCTCATTGCATCACTTTCTGTTATGACAAATACATCAGGACCCTCCCAGGTCAGGTAAGAGGCCACTCCACCAGAGGAGTAGCTGCCTCAGCGGCTTGTTTCAAAACTGTGTCTGCGGCAGACATCTGCGCTGCTGCCACCTGGACTTCTGTTCATACCTTTACTAAACACTACAGTTTGGATAGTGCCTCTCTCCGTAGAGCAGGCTTTGGGCTGGCTGTCCTGCAAGGCCTCTTATCTTGAGGCCTGCACAGCCAGAACTGCTTCTTGGAGTAGTTTTCCTCCTCCTCCCGGTGCCTCTCTTTGTTCCAGACTGCTTTGGATTCAGTCCTGTATGTAATTACCTACTGAAAGAGCCCTCTCGAAGTAAGATAGTACAGTTATGTAAGAACTTACCATAACAGTAGATCTTTGAGAGAGGCTCTTGCAGTAGGTATTACCTTCCCGCCCTCAATGCTCAAGGCCCCCTTTTCTCTGCGGCACAGTAGACCTAACTTTGGTGTTATGGACTTTGAAGTTCTGTGGCACCAGCAGGCCTACTTCTGCGGCTGTGAGCAAAGTTCTGTGGCACATAAATAAGGTGACTTGAGCATGTATACAGTTCCAAAACTGATTTTCTTTTATTAATAAAATTAGATGGTACACGTCTGCCTTAAGTACACCATAAATTATTATTTTTATTATAATATGCAGGTCATCCCCACCTCTTCTTTCTTGTGATACCCCTTCCTATGCACCGCAGCATTGCACTAGCCCTTCTGACTGCCTTGTCACACTGCCTGGCCACCTTCAGATCATCCCATATGTTTACCCCAAGGTCTCTTTCCTGCTTGGTCTTTGTCAGTATTATACTAATGGTTCAAGGAATCCAAGCAATAATAAACAGGCTATACTATACAGCAGACAGTTGTTCTACTGCTCTACATTTACAACAGGGTATGGTTAAATAACAAAAAAAAAAAAAAACAATATGCTGATGGCAGTCATTTCTTACTTACGGAGATAAGTCGACCCCATTAGGAACAATTTAAGGGGTGAATAACCAGGAGCAAGAAAGTTTCCTGGCAGATATAAATTGAAATAGAATTTAAAAACGGCGTTAGCCATCTACAGAGTTCCTGTCTCACAGGGCTTCAGTCAACATCCACAGCATTCAAATGTTCCAAAACCATGTGTTAAACAAGAATAGTCAAACACACCACCAGTGGACCCTCTATAGTCAAAGTTTCAGGAGTTCTCAAACTTCAAGTTTAACAACTTAATAGATACAACGGTACACTGTTTTTGACAGGATAACTAAAAGAAAAAAAAAAGGATTTAAGACTTTTTGTAAAACTAGCAATGAAAATTCCCATTGAATGAATGGAAAACATTTAAAGATCATGTTTATGTGGGAGACAGCAGATGATGCTCAAGTTATGTAGATTTACACCACAAAAAGTCTGAAATTCATTGTTTTTTTTTTTCATTTAGTCAGTGCCATATATGTAAAATCATTTTTCAACTCTACTTTTAAATGTCAAATTGATATATGACCACTGTGTAAGTCTGCACACTTTGTCTATTTCTGTCAAGAAGTGAGACTCAAGGAACTCCAGTAGAGTGAGTGGCACAGCTGAATAAACCACTGCCCTTTGTGCCAGTGGTGCAGTGTGCAATCCCCACAGTTGGAAATTTTTTTTTTTTTTTTGGTCTTCTGTTTCTTATTTTTTTTAATTAACGTTCAGTACTCATAATAAATAACAATAAAAAAATCTTTAAGTCTGGAAACACGTTCCATAGCGAGCGGTTTAAGCGGCCGTGTGGACAGGCTGCACCATTTTCTCCTATGTGCTAGATGCTGCGGACATCTTTTTGCTTTTATCATCCGACCGCCCCTTGACTCGCGGCCCCTCTCCAGTGCGTCTTGCATCAGAATTGAGGGGCTGTGTAGATGCAGAACTTGAGTGTCTTTTTAGGTCGGAGCACTGCTGCAATGCTCAACTGAAGGAGCAAAGTTAGCTATGTAAACACAGCTTATGTTTCTAATTGAGGCAAAGTTCCCCTTCCCTAGAGGAAAAAAATGGCAGCAGGTTGTAAATGACAGCTTACAGTACACACTGCAAGCTCATTGGTTGACACGGTCTACCAATGGGCTTACAGTACACTGTCATTCACAGACAGCTCTGTCGGCGGCAGCCGTAGCGGTGTGATGGTGGGTCGAGCTGCCTGCTGACATTCAGGACATGCTGGGACAGGGGGAGCCGGGTGGAGTGGGGATGCCTGAGTGGGTGGGGGGGGGTTCACTGGACCACTAGGGATACGTTTGGATGCAGCATGGCAGTGTGATAGGGTCGGGGCAGGGAGGGGGGATTCAATAGCCTAATATGGCAGAGGGCTGATTATGTTACAATACAGGGCTACAGGCAGGGAGGGGGGCTACAAATACCTACAATGGCTGGGGACTGATTTTGGCACTATACAGGTGTTGGTGGGGTGGGGTGGCCTGGCCTGCCAAGGTAGGCAGGGTGCCATGCTGCTGTCTGCAGTACGGCAGCCTGCCTGTGGGTGGACACCCACTTAAATCTACTTGTTGTAGGCTTATCTTTTGGAGGCGCATCTCCAGACTTGCTCCGAGGATGCACCTCTGAGTTGGGATGTGAATGGGGCTGCGCATCATATGCATGGGCAAACCTTCTGCACAACCCCTCCAGGTGCACCGCATATCATTATGGGTTGTGTGCAGTGCATCTGCGATGCATCTGCGCATCAGTGATGCGCTGGTGCATCAATCCCCTTCCAGAATCGCGCCAGTCTGCAAGTCGGGGATGTGTCGGGTGCATCCCTTTTTTGAATCCTGCCCTATGTTTATCAGTTTGATAAACAAACATACAGTTATTGCACATTTAGCATTACATTTATATATAGCAATGAGGGCGCTACTCCTCTTAATATTTCCAATTTATCCATTAAATGTTAAAAGATACGTCCTTGGAGGGGATAACAGATAATATTGCATAATTATCCTTAATACATTCCTCTTGCTGTATAGGGAGTCTATGAGCTGCATTGTGTCTAAAGAAAGATAGTTCAAAGTTTATATTGTCCAGTGTCCATCCCACAATTTGGGAAGATTCCACCATGCTTTTTCAAAGTAATTACACTCAACAGCGCTAAAATAAAGAATGATTAGGACTCCGGTGCTATGAATTAAGGTCCCATACTTAACAGCCATGACAGCTACTCTTATTATTTAAATGGTGCACAAACATTTTTAAACAAAGTTTTCAGGCAGTGCTGCAGCAGAAACTGTGTAAAAGAAGCAAGGTGCAGAAGCACAAAGTTACAAACACGTACAGTAATCTCCTACAATACGACTAAGGAATCCCAGAGCTGTTTGATATGGGTCTTTACTTAGGGGGTACAAAGAAAAATCTGTAGTCCCAAGTCCCTATATGGTTACCAGAAATCTGAGTAAACATTGTAATTGGGTTCTGAATGCTTACCTTGGGGCACTAAAACACCCCCCCCCCCCCAATTACCATAACAGTATCGTGGTTCACGCTTGGAAGATGTTGCAATTCAGGATAGTTCTTTATCCAATGATAGGTCGTCTTTTTCAGTTGATCTTAATCAGGAAGGAGCATTCCTTTGGCACCACTTCAGAGCTTCCGCTGGTTCAGAAAAAAGACAGATTTTGGTCTGGTGCACAATCCTCAGGCAGGCTGGGAAGATCAGGCCATGCGGAACTCCTGCCTCTCTTAACATCACCCTCACTCCATTGAACCTTTTTCTCTTTTCTACCTGGTGGCATATGAAAGATCTGGGAAGAGCCGTATTTGCTGGCCGTCGGGGAGCAGGGAATTTTTCCGACTAGCCAAGGCTAATAGGTAGTCATGCAAGCCCACTCTGTCTGTCAGTATTACAGCTGTGCGTAGAGCCTCCGGATTATCTGGATGACCCTGAGGGGTGACCCGACATGCCTTCTGGATCTTCTGGACTGTTGAAGTCACCTCCTCTCCCAACTGCTGTGTAAGCCACTCTTGCAGGAACAAAACCAGACGATCACCTTCACATCCCTCGGCAAGCCCCAAAATCCGTAAGTTCTGGGCTCTCGCCTGATTCTCCAGTGTTTCTAATCAAGAACGGAGATGCGTATTTTCCTTCAGCAGAGAGGTGATGGCCCCCATGGTAGCATCGGCCTCCTTAGTGTCTTCCGCCGATGCAAAAATGACCAATTCCACTACAGTCTCTACAGTGGCTGCTCGGTTGGTAAGAGAGTCGAATTTGTTTGAAAGACGTGCCACTGAAGTGATCAGCCTGTTCAGTTTTGCACCTAGAGTCTGTAGGTTTACTTCTCTGGTTCCTACCTCGTGGTGAGGCACACAGTCCTGAGCCGCACCGGGAGGTGTCTTGGCTTTAGCTCCTTCTCTTGACGTTTCCTCCTAACAAGGATTAAGCATCGCGCGCAGCAAGAGTTCGGCACCAAAAATCTGTCTCTGTAGTCTAGCTGTTAGAGGGGTTTCTGCTAAAATCAGCTTATTAGAGTACAAACAGTAGAGCCTTATCATTCAGTGGCATATTGCTGGGGCTCCACAGCCTCCTCACCCCGCGTACACTTTATATTTATGCACTTCAGGTAGGGAAGGAGTATTTTCATGTATCACCACAAATGCTGAATGACACTGTTGTCTCCTCAAACCACCTCTGACACAGAGCAAGGTGTGATGTACTGTCCTTTCCTCATTGTACTTCTGACAAGGAAATTAATGCATAGTCCATCTATATTTTCTTAAAGAATTCTCCCTCCCCCTTTTAGGGGGCCGTGATGGATGAGCCTACCCTGGCCTTTTCTCCTGAAGTCTTGACCCCATCCAGGTAGTTGCCATGTCTAGAACCAGGTCCCTTTGGGGAAGATGACTGGGCCATAGCTCTCCTCCCAGGACCTTCACTTCTGGGTTCAGCACTGCTGCCTCCTTGCGCCATGGGTCAGCTCAGTGTGCGGCCTTCGATAATGCGTTCAGAACAGTTTTCAGCATCGACTTCTCTTTTGATAAAGCCCTCCCGTGGCACCCGTTCCCTTAGTACTATGATTTTTGGTTTTGCTGCTGTTTACGGCACCATGTACATGTACGATGCAGTGTATAATTCCAAGAGCTCTCTGTGCAGAGCGCTGCATAGATTCTTTATTTATTTATTGAA
This sequence comes from Neoceratodus forsteri, assembly GCA_016271365.2. Taxonomy (NCBI): domain Eukaryota; kingdom Metazoa; phylum Chordata; order Ceratodontiformes; family Ceratodontidae; genus Neoceratodus; species Neoceratodus forsteri. The sequence goes on from CM057456.1 coordinate 1,733,242,641, forward strand.
AATTGGTGACAGGTAAAGACCCCTTGAGCCAAGACTTGTTTCCAGGTGCGACCTGGTGGAAAGGGGATAGGGAGACAAAATATACAAGGCAGTAATGTGCAGCTATGCAACGAAAAAAAAATGCAGAGTGATAAGAGGCTGCAAAAATACAGGTACAATAATAAATACATACAGTAGGCCTTATGCAGGCTAGACAACAGAGCTGTGCAGAGGAGCTGGAAGGGAAGGTCTGCCTCTTCGCTGGTGACACCAAAATCTGCAATAGGGTGGGCACTAGGGGTGGGGGTAGAAAGGATGACCCAGAGACCTGAGAAAACTAGAGGAGTGGTCAAGGGATGGCAGCTAGATTTCAGTGCGAAAAAATGCTAAATAATACACTTAGGGCACAGAAACACAGAGGCGAAGTACAAAATGGGTGTAGTGGTATTGATGACTATCAAGCAAGAAAGAGACCAGGTGCTAATCATATCGGATGACCTAAATGTGGCCAGGCAGTGTGACAGGGCTGTCAGGGAGGGCTAGTGGGATGCTGGGGTGCATAGGGAGGGGCATCACCAGCAGAAAGAGGGCGGTGGTGTTGCCTCTGTATAGGTCACTGGCAAGATCCCAGCTAGAGTACTGTGTCCAGTTCTGGAGACCACATCTCCAGAATGACATAGAGTGGCAGGCGGCCCAGAGGAGGGCAGCTAAAATGGTGCAGGATCTGCATCAAAAGCCCTGTGAGGAGAGGCTAAAGGACCTCAGTATTACACCGTGGAACAGAGAAGGAAGAGGGGAGATATGATAGAGACCTTTAAATACCTCATGGTGGTAAATAAGGTACAGCAGTGGAATATTTTTCAGAAGAAAAGGTGCTTAAGAACAAGGGAACATATTGTGAAGCTGGATGGGATAGATTGAGGAGGGATGTGAGGAAGCGCTTCTTCATAGAAAGAGTGGTAGATGCCTGGAACAGCCTTCCAGTGGAGGTGTTGGGGATGAAACCAGTGGTGGGGTTCAATAATGCATGGGATAAGCACAAGGGAATCATAGTAGAATGGAAGGGGGGAGGGTGAAAGAGCAGTAGATCGAGCATGGTCTGTGGTAATAGTATAGTTAGGGAGAATTGAGCAAACTGAGTGGACCAAGTGGTCCTTACTGCCGTCACATTCTGTGTTTTCTGTGAATCATTTACACTCCTTGTGCAGTACCTTCATGGGTCAGACTGCTTTCTCTGTTTCCCCTCTCTCTGGAATAGCCTTTCTACCTACCCCGTCTCTCCCCTCTTACCCTACTCTTAAGCAGCTTAGCTTCTCAGGGATCATTTTGCCCCCTCCTGCTGCTGTTCCAAGTACCTCTGCTTAACTTTTGTATTTGGGCTGTTCTGCCACCAGTCTAAAAAATGATCAGTTGTTACCTCTTATTTGTTCCTATTTATTTGCATTATTGCTCATTTTGTATTACTTGACTATTTTGCAGTTACCTTTTGAAATGTATTCACTTCTGCCTGGTACCCCTGAAAAGAGCTTTGGCTCAGTGTACTTTTCCTGGTCACCAACTTGGAAGTAAATACATAAATTCACCTACTGTTATTTTCTTTCCGTTTGCCTCATCCCAACACACAAAATACTTAAAACTCAAAATTTAAATACAGTACTTTTTCAGACTTGCTTGTGCCTCCGCTGGAACAGATTGGGGCCTCCCCATTTGAGAACCCATCCTATCTCTGTTGTCCTTCATGTTTTCTCAGCGAACAGCAAATTACTCTTTTTAGTAAGGTTATTTCATCAGCTTGTACAGCTGCACTGGATGAATAATTGAAACTTCACAGTGGTATATAAGCGGAATCTAGTGTTGAAATTCTTTGACAGTCCAAAAAATGTCCTAACATACAAAAAGTATTCAAAGGGAAATAAAAACAAATTGCAGCTCATTATCTTTCTGTTGTATATTTTCAACAGAGCTTATGGATACAAAATTGGACCCCTTAAATCAAGGCCTGATCACTTTAGAAGCAAAATGTCCAGGCCTCTTGAAAATATTGTGCAATTAAACAAAGAGAAATGCTACAGACACCATTGTTTCTGTGCTGTTGACCACATGGTCCATATCCCGAAGTCTAACTGGCGATATTTTCTCTTCCGTTCTCTTGGTGGCCCATTTCCTAGCATCTGAGTGGTGGGGTGGAGGATTAGTAAACAGAAATACACGTGGCCATTGTAGATAATGTAGAGAACAGCCAGGAATATCAGGGAGTGAGGGATTTTATATTATCTTACCTGTATCATTCATCACTGGTGGGAACGGCGCTGGAGGCGCTAGGACCCCACACGAAGCTTTTTAGCTTAAAAAGCTTTTCTCCGCTGGCCCAGTGGCATAGAAGGTTGAGGTGCTGGCACCTTTCCTCGACCCACGCTGGCGACCTGGGTTCGGGAACAGACTCGGGTCACCAGAAGTCGGCAGGGGGAGGATAGGATTGAGCGTCCGATGTACTGCTCTCCTATCCTGGGGTGGGATTGGGGATGGCCTTGCTCAGTAGTGGCCCCCGGTGGAGACTGGAGGCACTCTATGAGTGGCGCAATGGAACTAGAAAACCGGAAACCGCTCCGAAGACTAGTCGGATGACGGCTGCCGGCTCCGGGCACCTCCGAAGACTCCCCTGAAGCCACGAAATGCCTCAGCAGCACTCAGGACTGAAAAATGAATAGTGTGCTGGTCTCCTCCGCCGGTGCCTTCCCCTCTTGGAGGAGGTAGACCCACCCGGTGAAAGGTTACACCGGGCTACCCTGTGGAAGGCTGCAGATCAGAGGTAGGTGGCTGAGGGGGAGATGGTAGGGGTAATGTCTGTTGGTCATGGTGGCCCAGAAGCGAGGCCGCTCCGGAGCACATAGGGGAGCATAAAAAGATTAAAAAAAAAAAAAGCCTTTCTCCTAGGAGCAGGGGCGATGTCTGGGATGGCACCGCCCTCGAAGCTGACGCATTGCGTGGCGCTCACAGGTTGGCCAGTAACCGTCGGCGCTCCCTCCACTACCTCAGTTCTGTTTTTCCCGCCTTCAGGGCGGCAGCTCGGACTCCGTGGGACACCAAGAAGTCTACACAGCACTCCTCAACTACTGTTTTCTGCTCATCTAGCGGAATACTTGACGCTGCTCCTGTTGACGCCGTGTTTGGCATCATTTTATTGTTTTCTTAATTAGTGTTTGTACAGTGTCGAGTCTCTTTTCTTTCTTTTTCCACAAAGGTATTGACCTTAGACTCGTCCCCTGGGTCTTCCACCGCTGCTGTACGCATGGGGGGGGAGCATATATTGCTGAGCCCAGATGCATGGTTGAGCAGTCAGGGGAATGATTGGCCTCCTGTGGGGGCCCGGCCGTGAAACCGCTCAAGGCCTAGTTCCCTTGGGGAACCGGCCAACCCTGGTGTTGAGGCCTCAGCTGCACGTGAGGCCTGCATTGGTATTCCCTTTGAGGGCTTTGGGGGGGTGCAGCCTCGGCGCCTGACACCGATTCCGGTGAGCGAGGCTGGCCTTCCGATGCCGCGGAGTCTCCTCTCGACACCGCTCTTGGTGCCAGGATAGGTAGAGTGGCTGGAGTTGCCTCTCTCAGGATCGCCTTGCTTTCCTCCTTGGATTCAGAGGATGATCAGGCTGATCTGGATTAGCAACCAAGCTCTCTGGAGCAACGGTCACTCCCAGGGATCCACTCGGTCATCATCTGAGTGTTCTAGGGACATGGATATGTTGTTCATCCACACTGTCTGGCAGGTTCCTTGCCGCTTCAAATCTTGCCGGAAGGTCTTCAAGTTGGCTCCTCCCACCACCGGGGTGGTAAAACTCTCAGCTCCGCCCCATGACGCCAGATCTTCCTTACCGCTTGGAAGCTCAGGTTCCCTCCTTAATGCTCTGCATATAGACTGGATCCTAATTCTTGGTTCACCCAGAAACAGTTCTAAAGTTCTCAAGACTTCGGTCAAATTACTCCCTCGCAGCTGCGATGGACAAATCGACTCCCGGATTTCGGCGGTGCCCATGTGGGCAGAAGATGTCCAGGATGGACCTGCACTCCACGTGCATCTGCTGCCTCGGCCTTGATCACGACCCGCAGGCCTGCGAGTTATGTTGATCGTTTTCAACCAACGTCCTGGAAGACCGCGTTGCCCTGTTACAGCTTGGTTTCTATTTTGCCACCCAATCGTGAAGTCCAAGGAGGCCTGTTGGGCGGTGTCCAGCAGCTGGCTCGACTGAGCAACTCTGGCAGATGATCGCCTCGAGGAGGAGGTGGCCCAGGCCGCGGCCTCATCTTCCTCGGTCACGCATTTATCCCGCCTCCTTGGGATCCTCCTACACAGCTTCTTTTAAGGAGCTTTGCCAGTCACTTTCCACGAAGGGAGAGGGCCATCGACACTCGATCAAAAAGAAGACTCAAAGGCGAGTGTCCCACCGCCGCTCGGGAGCGGGAGAGGTCCCCTTCTCCCGACAGTCGACACTCTCCTTCGGTCGAGGTTGCGGCTAAGGCCGCTGGCTTCACGGTGTCCCTGTCAGGTCAGCCGGCCGAGACACCCGTCGACGCGGTCGAGATTTTTCTCGACCTGTCGGACGGGTTGTCGACTGGTGAAGATGACAACCCTTCTTCTCCGGTTCCCCCGGTGGAAACCGAGGACTTGCCTGCACCTCCTGTGCCGGAGTCCCCGGTCAAGGCTCCCGAGCTGAGGGAAGAGCGGGTGTCCCCCGCTCCCTCCCAGACCCGCCCTCGGAAACAAAGAGGGTCTCGGTCTCGGACCTCGTCTCGGTCCAGCCGATCCCGCCGACATCAGCGGTCTCGACATTTCCATCTGATTTTCACTCCTTTCCTGTCCATACAACCCCTCCTGGACTGTCAGGAGATGACATTGAGCCTGACCCAGACCTTAGGCTGGGTGATGAAGTGGAAGAAACAGGATCTATTCCTGCTGCAGAGCCTGTGGTTGAGGACCTGTCTTTTAAGTCTCTGCTGAAAAACTTGATTTCCACCCTTTCTCTCCAAACTACAGACATCGATCCTGGAAATTGCTAAGACTCCAGTATCTCCATGTTCTGGAGATCCCTACGGATTTGACTCCTCCAGTACAGCCATCCTTTGAGACGCTGTCTCAAATGGTATGGAGTAATCCTGCTCTCATTCCTTCGGTGGCTAAATCCATAGATAGGAAATACTCAGCCCCCAAGGATCGACCCATTTTGGCGTCCCAAGCCTTTGCGGATCCTATTGTAGTTTTGGCAGAGAATGATAAGGTCGTCCTTCCTCAAACTACTACAGCTCGACCTATTAACAAAGAATCTCGTAAGATAGACACTTTAGGTAAGAGGGTCTTTGCTGCTTCCACCCTGGGTATGCGTATTGCCAGCTGCCCGGGCTATTTCTCTCAATATGAGTATATTCTTTGGCATTCGCTCAAACAGATGGTTGAAGCTCTACCGGAATTGGATACAAAGTCAGAGCTTCTTCAAACCATTACCAGGGAAATCGAATCCAACAACCAGCAGGTTAAAGTGGCTATGGATGCTTTCGATACTGCATCCAGAGCGGCAGCGGCCGACATTTGTACCCACCGTCATTTCTGGCTGCGCACTTCAGGTTTTACAAATGACGCACAGCAGCAGGTAATGGCGTTGCCTTTTGATGGTGTGTATCTCTTCGGCCCTCAAGTAGAACAGGCTCTAGAAGCTACACAAAAAACTAGGTCAGCCATTAAGTTGGCTCAACCTCCTCCTGTCCCCTCTCGAGGGGGTGTTAATAAACGCCAGTTCCATAACCGTCAGTCCTTTTGAGGCAAAGGCAGAGGAAGTTTTCATAAAAACCAAGCTCCCCAGCCTCAAAAGAAAATGCAACAGAAGGCGTAAGGACCCAAAGTGCCCAGCACCACCGTCTGAGTTGTTGGCCCAAGTCCCACCTCAGCTGCCCGAGGTGGACTCTTCCTCAGCGGTGGGAGGTCGTCTGATGCTCTTCTACAATCAGTGGAAGTCCATAACCTCAGACAAATGGGTCCTCCGTATAATCCACGTGGGATACTCACTCAATCTTATGGAGACCCCTCCGGATCGTCCCCCAAAACGACAGCCCAGGCTGTCAACACTTCAGTCAGACCTTCTCGCCTCCAAGATTCAGGGCCTTCTGAACAACAGGGCAGCAGAAGTAGTTCTGCTGCACCAACAGAACACAGGATTCTACTCCCATTACTTTCTGGTTCCAAAGAAACCGGGGGCATGCACCCCATTTTGGACCTCAGAAAACTAAACAAATTTCTGCCCAAGGAAAAATTCAAGATGATTTCACTAGGAACCTTGTTACCTTTGCTTCATCAGCACGACTGGCTAGCCTCCCTAGACATGCAGGATGCTTACCAGCACATCTCTATTCACCCAAGCATCACAGATTCCCTAAGGTTTGTGGCTCTGGGACAGCATTATCAGTTCAGAGTCCTGCCCGTTGGGCTATCCTCGGCCACAGTTTTACAAAGTGTTGTGCAGTTCTCGCAGCGCATCTCAGAAAGATCGGAATTCAAGTGTTCCCTTATCTGGACGACTGGCTTCTGGCAGGTCCTTCCAGGCAGGGAACTCTGCACACCATAGCCATGGCTTCAAGCTTTCTCATGTCCATGAGAGTCCTGCTAAACCTCAAAAAATTGCAGCTGCAGCCCTCCCAGAGACTCCTTTTTATTGGAACTCTTCTGGACACTTCCTGTGCGAAGGCTTTTCTTCCAGAGGACAGGAGGAGCGATATCCTTCAGATGGGCCGTCACATCGGGGAGAGCAACTCGGTTCCAACTCTCTCGATGCAACGGATGCTAGGTCTCGTGGCATCTTCGGTGTTCACTGTACCCCTAGCAAGCCTTCACATGAGAACTTCTCAGTGGATGCTTAGTACTCAGTGGTCCCCAACCACTCACCAGCAGTCCTTTCTCATCAAGGTGACAGAACCTCTAAAGAGGTCACTCACCTGGTGGTCGCAAGAGAGCAATCTCCTAGAAGGGTATCCCTTTGTTCCTCTGGATCATCAGATTTCCATCACCACAGAAGCGTCCCTGAGGGGGTGGGGAGCTCACTGTCAAGCTCTCCACGCGCTCGTGGACTGGGTCAGTCCCAGCTTCACATAAATGTCTTGAAATGAGAGCCATCCTTTATGCGGTCCGGGCGTTGAAGGACATTCTCTGTCACAAGAGCATTCTCCTTCAAACGGACAACAAAGTAGTGATGTATTACATCAACAAACAGGGCGGCGCTCACTCTTACTCCTTATGCAGAGAAGCGATGAGAGTGTGGGAATGTTGCTTGCAGCACAAGTCTCTTAATTCAAGTGGTCTACCTGCTAGGAGTACAGAACGAACTGGCAGACCGCCTCAGCAGAACAGAGACAGATCCTCACAAATGGTCTCTCGACTCAGCTGTAGTTCGTTCAATATTCGCAGAGTGGGGAACTCCAGACCTGGACCTTTTTGCATCCCCACTCAACATAAAACTGCCTGTCTTCTGCTCCAGAAATCCAGGGCCTGGCATTTTCTGTCAGGATGCATTCAGGCTGCAGTGGACAAAACGCTTTCTATACGCCTTTCTGTCTCTTCCTCTAATTCAGCGGGTACTTCTCAAGTTCGAATCCCAGGGGGACAAAATGATCCTCATTGCTCCCTTCTGGCCTTGACAAATGTGGTTTCCACTACTCAACAGTATGTCGGCAGCTCTGCCGAAACTTCTCCCACTTCAGACGAACCTCTTGACTCAAGGGCCGGTTGTTCATCCCAGCTTGAGGTTGCTTCACCTTCACGCTTGGCTCCTGAAGAGACAGAAGTGAATAGATTTAATGTCTCTCGCAGGGTTTCAGATATTCTTTTGACTGCGCTGAAGCCAGCCACTAGAAAAACTTACTCAGCCAAATGGAAGCATTTTTCGCTCTGGTGTGCAAAATCCTCTTTAAATCCCTTTTCCTGCCCACCAGATAAAATTTTGGAGTATCTCTTAGACCTCTCAAATTCAGGCCTGCAGTGCTCTACAGTCAAAGTTCACCTTTGTGCCATTTCAGCTTATCATGAGCCGGTACTTTCCTTGTCAGTAGCTCAGTTACCTGTGGTTAAGAGGTTTCTTAAGGGAATTCTGCATACCAGACCTCCTATAAGACGTCCAGTCGCAGCCTGGGACATTAATCTTGTGCTAGACATGCTCACTCGAAAGCCTTTCGAACCTCTGGCTACCTGTGAGATAAAATTTCTCACCTGGAAAACGGCCTTCCTGGTGGCCATTACCTCAGCCCGCAGGGTTTCTGACATACATGCCTTGGTCACAGACCCTCCATATACTGTGTTCCATAAAGACAAAGTAGTTCTTAGAACCCATCCTAAATTTCTTCCTAAGGTCGTTTCAGAGTTCCATCTAAACCAACCTTTAGTCCTTCCCTCTTACTTTGCAGACTTCCAAAATGAAGGAGAACGTTCTCTTCATTCCCTGGATGTTAAGAGAGCTTTACGTTTCTATCTAGATAGAACAAAGGACTTTCGTAAAGCTCAACAACTGTTTGTTTCTTTCAGCGAGACCCGGCTGGGTCAACCTGTCGCTATCAGGTGTATCTCAGCATGGCTAGTGGCATGCATTCGCCACTGTTATTCCATGACGCAGGTTAAGCTGGAGGGCAGAGTGTCATCCTCTAGGAATGATAGCGTGACATCTCTGGCAGAAATCAAGCGTTCCCATTGCAGATTTTTGCAGTGCTGCTACCTGGAGCTCAGTGCATACTTTCGTTAAACACTATGCCCTGGATGTCCATGCCAGATGACATCTGTCCTTTGGCAGAACCATCCTTAATGGGCTTCTGTCCTAAAACTGTGAGCTCTTGGTCTCTCCTGCCGCCCTCTCGGGGGATTATTAGCTTGGTACTCTCCCATTAGTGTGAATGAGTGGTGGAGAGTTATGTCCAGGAAGATATGGAAATTACTTACCTACCGTAATTCTTGATCTTCTTGGACGAGTCTCCACTACTCATTCACACGCCCACCCTCCATCCCCCGAGCTCACCTCTGTTGTTGGTCTTCACTCCCTCAAATCTTTAGGCTGTGAAGACTTCTTTGTTGACCCTTCTTATACGGGTCTTCCGGACTGTCTTATGTCCGGTTTTTGGTTAGGCTATCCTTCTAGGTTAAGTTAGGCTGCACCTCCTCGGAAAAAAAGGTACTGAGGTGGTTGGAAGGTCGACGCCAAGATATTCATTACCGCACGAGCTGAGGCTCGCGGTGCTGCTCCTCGCAGCGTTGTCTCAGGAGCTGACCTTCCAGTAAAAAAGTTTGCTACTGATGGGTCCTAGTGCCTCCGGTGCTGATCCCATTAGTGTGAATGAGTGGTGGAGACTCGTCCAAGAAGATCAAGAATTATGGTAGGTACGTAATTTCCATTTCCCTGGACTATCGTCTTGTCTCAGGCTCTTCAAAAAGAAGGGGGGGGGATGTTCCACCTTAACAAGAGTATGTAGACAGTGGAGTTTGTCTCCCTTGGTACACAGGGACTTCTGGAACATGGGGTCATGCAGTCTTATCCTCCTGGGGCTCGAACCTCTTTTTCTTATCTGGTCGGCTTATTCCTTTTTCAGTTTTTATCCTTTCCTTTTCAAACAACATGAAGTCTTGCTATATTATGACAGTAGCAGTTTGATCCAGCTCTAGAACTGCTCCGGAGGTGAAATGGTTAAAACCATTCCAAAATAGAATTTTGGCCACGAGCTCTAAGAAGCAGCTCTATCTGTGTTATTTCAAACCTGAACTGTCAGATTCTTTACTCCGACTAGTGAACAGTCGCTCGGAGATTTCTCCTACTGCTCGGTTCATTTCGGTTTAAAAGTGCTTTCTCGGTTGGATTCAACCGAGAATAGTTTATTTTAACTGCAAAACCGTTCGGTTCAAGCTCTATCTGTGGTAACCGTAAGTAAATTGAAGGTTTTGTCTGTGTGAACTTGTGGTTATCGGTTCGGTTTTGAACCGATCAGTTGGATTTAAAACTCATTTAAAACTAAAATTTACTATTTTAGAGTGCGGTTCCCGGTTCTTATCGGTTCTAAAAACGATTTATTACGTGTTTTTCCAATACCTGTGACACGGTTAGGAACCGATAAGGGTGTCTTGCCTGGCACTGCCGTTTAAAGGGCAAGTTTTCTGGTTAGGCTGGCATTATGTCTGAGAAACCCAAAAGAAAAATCGGGCCCACTGGGTTTCAACACTGTGATGTGTGTGGGGAAGTCTTTGCCAAGGCTGACCCACACACCACATGTGTTTATTGTCTGGGGTTTGACCACCTCCAGTCAGACTGCCAGATATGTAAGAATTTCCCTGCAGCCACCCTGGAAAAAAGATTGGGCAGGCTCAGGGAACGAGAGGCCAAAAAGTCCGCTGACCCGGATGGCCAGCCCGGTTCGGTGCCAACCGAACCGGAGGGAGTGCCCTCTGACCAGGGCGAGACTTCCTGGCCAAAGAAAAGCTGGTTCTGAGGAACCAATTCCAGTAAAGAAAACAAGAAAATCAGCAGGTCTGGAGTCCAAAACCTTCTCCAACTGCTGCAGATAGCAAAGCCATACAGATTGTCCAGTCACTGTCTCAGGGTCCGTCCGAACCGCCACTATCTGGCAAAAGGTCGGTTCGTCCGGTCCCAGTGGTTCAGGAATATGATATTGAGGAATTTTATGAACCAGAGGAGGGGGAGGATGATTGTGAACAGTATGAATGTGGCTGGGAAGGTCTAGGTGTGCCCATTGAACCGGACATCTCCCCAGATAGACCTTTAGAATCTCCCCCTATGCTGTCTGAGTCCCCATCTCATTTCATATTTTACAAAAAAGTTGCTGAAACCCTCCAGCTTCCCTTAGAAGAAGCTGTGGATGAGCAAGAGGAGCCTGATTTTGTAGAAATGATGGATATTCCAGAGTCTAGGAGATTGTCTATTCCTTTACATAAGTCTTTTAGGAAGCAAACAATAAAAATTTTAAAAAACTCCTAATTCTGTGCCTCCTGTAGATAAAAGATGGACAGAAGGTACACATTGTCAGGTCCTGATACAGAATTCCTTTCTCAGCAATGCAGTCATGTTGGGGTAGTTCAGGCTGCTGCCTGTGATAAAGCTAATATTCCCTTGGCTTCACATCCTCCTGACAAGGATTCCAGGAAGATTGATGCCATGGCAAAAAACAGTATATGGCAGCCCTCTGGGACTCAGGCAAGCAAATTATATGGCTTATGTAGCTAGGTATCAGAAATCTAGATGGGATACTGTTATGCATTAGCAAGCAGCCCATGGCCAGCTGGCTAGTGAACTAGAACAGGTGGCTGCTGATGGCATTGAGGCTTCTAAGGTTCAGTTTCATGCTGCTGTGGATGTTAATGATGTTTCCTCTAGGGTCATGGCCACATCTGTAGCTTTTAGTAGGTTGGCCTGGCTCAGGTGTACTAGTTTGTCACAGGATACCCAGACTAAGGCTATGGATTTTCCTGTGGTGGGAAATTCTCTGTTTGGGGAGCAGACAGAGAACTACATGAAAAAGATGGATGAATATAGGACTACTTACAAGAGTGCCCAGGCTAAGGAGCGGCAAGCCACTCCTCAAAGGCATACCCCCAGGGGTAGGGGTAGGCCTTTTCACAGGCCTTTTTACCAGACTCAGGCCTCCTCTGCCTGTGCTCAGAGGGGCTTCTTCAGAGGCAGAGGCAGACGAGGGGTGGGCAGACCTGCTCCCACCCCCCAGCCTAAAGCTCCTGCTAAACAGGCACCCTGATGGGGTGCCCAGGGCCGATTCTTCTGTACCGTGGGGGCAGGCTGGCTTACTTCAGTCAGAATTGGGCTTCTTTAACCTCAGACAAGTGGGTTCTGGAAGTAGTAGGCCAGGGTCTGGTTCTCAGCTTCAAAAGTTTCCCAAGTTGAGAAGCAGACCTTTTCTCTGCAAGTGCTTCAGAGACCCTTGCTCTGGAAGCAGAGGTCTCATCCCTGTTAGCTCTCAGAGCAGTAGGAAGGGTTCCTCCCCTGCACCAGGGCAGGGGTCTGTATTCCAGATACTTCCTTACCCCAAAAAGACAGGAGAATGGAGCCCAAATTAGTTCTCAGATATCTGAACAAGCATCTTTGAAACCAAAGTTCAAAATGGTAACTCTGGCAATGATTTTACCCTCCCTAAGGCCAGGGGACTGGCTAGCCTCCCTGGACCTCAAGGATGCCTATTTCCATGTCCTAATCAGAAGCTCCCATCGAAAGTACCTCAGATTCGAACTGCCCTCAGGTCATTACCAGTTCAGAGCAATGCCTTTCGGCCTTACCTCTGCCCCAAGGGTATTCACAAAGTGTCTAGCAGTGGTAGTGGCTCACTTAAGGAGGCAAAGGATTGCTATTTTTCCCTATCTAGACGACTGGCTCATTGTAGGCCAGTCCCCAGAACAGGTAAAATCTCACCTGCAGGTCACCCAGCAGCTTCTCACCTCCCTGGGCTTTCTGCTAAATCTACCAAAGTCAGTTCTGGAACCAGTCCAGGTACTCACCTTTATAGGGGCAGAATTGGACACAAAGCTAGCCAGAGCCTTTCTTCCCTTAGAAAGGGTAAGGAATTTAGTGGCTCTGGCCTCCTCCTTCACTCTGCAGGTCTCTACCAGCAAGACACTTTCTGCAGCTCCTGGGGCACATGGCTGCATCCACAGCTGTTGTGCAGGGAGCAAGATTTCAGATGAGAGACATTCAGTTTCATGAGAACCTATTGGTTTCAGAGAAGAGACCCCCTTTCCAAGTTGGTCCCAGTGACTCGGACCTTGATCCTAGCCCTCCAGTGGTGGCAGGATCAGAGCAATTTAAGATTGGGGTCCCTTCATTCCCCTACTCACGACTTGACTCTCACTACAGATGCTTCCTTCTGGGTTGGGGAGCCCACATGGGCGACCTTTCCACCAGGGAGTGTGGTCCCCCAGGAATCTCTGCTCCACATCAATTTGCTGGAACTCAGAGCTGTCTTTAGCTCTTCAAGCATTTTCTGCATCTGTCCACATGACAAGGTGATACAAGTCAGAACAGACAACACCACAACAATGTGGTACATCAACAAACAGGGGGCACTCGGTCTTCGGCCTTGTGCACCGAGGCAATGAAGTTGTGTCTCTGGCCTATTCCTGAACACTTCCCTCATAGCAGTTCATCTTCCAGGGAAGGACAATGTCCTAGCGGATGCTGTCAGCAGGTTTCCCAGGGCCATCACGAATGGTCCCTGGATCCTCAAGTGCTGGGGATAGTCTTGCCAGATGGGGCACCCCTCAGATAGATCTTTTGCAGCCCCAGACAATCACAAACTTCCTCTGTTCTGTTGCAGGCCTCCAGTGCTGGGCTCAGTTCCCCTGGATGCCCTTCTTCTGGATTGGGAGGGGAAGTTTCTCTATGCTTTTCCCCCCTTCCCTCTCCTATTCAAAGTACTAGTCGAAATCAGATCTCAGCATTGCAGGGTGATTCTGATTGCCCCGGATTGGGCCAGGCAGCCCTGGTACCCACTCCTTCTGTCACTGACAATCCATCTTCCCCTTTGCCTCCCCAGGAATCACAACCTGTTGACTTGTGCCCAGGGAAGGGTTTGGTATCCGGACCTCATATCCCTCAACCTCAAGGCCTGGCTCTTGAGGAGTTAGAGTTTGCTGATTTACACCTCTCTCAGGGTGTTCTTGAGATCCTAAAGGCTTCCAGAAAGCCTTCCACTAGGGCTACTTATAGTTCTAAATGGAAAAGGTTTTCCATTTGGTGTGCTGGGAAAAATATTTCCCCAGAATCTGCTGAATTGCCCATTGTGTTAGATTACATGGTACATCTTAATTCCTTGGGTCTCAGACCAGCTACCCTGAGAGTTCATTTGGCAGCTGTATCTGCTTTTGTGTCAGCAGGAAAGTCATCCCCTCTTTCCTCTCATCCTGTGTTTTCCAAGTTTAAGGGATTACTCCATACTAATCCTCCCTTTTGGGAACCGGCCCCTGCTTGGGACCTTAATGTTTGCATTGCCCAGTTAATGCAACCCCTATTGAACCTCTGTCTTCTGCAGAGCTTAAGTACCTAACTTGAAAACTGTTTTCTAGTGGCTATCACTTCTGCCAGACGCATAAGTGAGTTGCAAGCCTTGTCAGTGGAAACTGACTTTATTTCTTTCCACAGGATAAGGTAGTCCTTAGGACTAATAGGAAGTTTTGCCTAAGGTGGTTTCAGATTTCCATCTTAATCAATCTATCTCCCTTCCAGTATTTTCACTGATCACTCCTCTTCTGGTGAGAGGAGGTTGCACAACCTGGATGTTAGAGAGGCTCTTGGTTACTATAGAAGCGTGCCAAAGGTCTGAGTTCGAATCCCTCCAACTTTTCCTTACCTATGGTGAAGTTGGGAAAGGCAAACCTGCCTCTAAGAGATCAGTTGCCAGGTGGATTGTCTCTTGTATCCAATTTTGTTATCAGAAACTGGGCAGAGCCCCCGGTTTGAGGGCTCATTCTACCAGGGTACAGCTGCGCTCTAGCTGCTGCCAGAGACATCCCTATATTAGAGATTTGCCAGGCTGCTACTTGAAAACAGTACACACTTTTACCAAGCATTACTCCCTGGATGTCCAGGCCAGGAGAGATGCTCGGTTTTAGCACAGCTGTTCTTCGGAGCCTATTCCCTAAGTAGGTTCTGCCTCTCCTCCATGGAGGTACTGCTGTGTATTCTGCTACTGTTCATAATATAGCAAGACTTCATGTTGTTTGAAGAAAAATTACTCACCTTAGTAATGTTGTTTCTTCTAATGGAGTCTTGCTATATTATAAACCTCCCCCAACCTGCCCATCTCAGAACCTCTTCTTAGGGGGGTGGTGCAACTTGGTGTGGGCACCTTTTTATGCCCTGTTAGCAGTTTTGTCCCCTTTTGGGGCTTTGGGGGTGTGTGTGTGTGTGTTTTATTATACTTATGTTTTATTCTCTTATGATTAGAATTGTGTTAGTATTTCTGATCCCCTGACTTGAGTCTTGGGTGTTGGAACCAGCAATGGTTGTTATTATTTAGGTAGCCATTTGGCTAGTGTAGGTTACAGCTTCCACACAGACCTTAGTGAGTTTGGCTCGTAAAGATCTGACAGTTCAGGTTTGAAATAACACAGATAGAGCTGCTGCTTAGAGCTCGTGGCCAAAATTCTATTTTGGAATGGTTTTAACCATTTCACCTCCGGAGCAGTTCTAGAGCTGGATCAAACTGCTACTGTCATAATATAGCAAGACTCCATTAGAAGAAACAACATTACTAAGGTGAGTAATTTTTTCTTGCTCTCCATTGGGCTCTTTTGCCCCACACTCCACCCCTCTTTTTCTCTTGCTTCCTCTCTGGCGAGCAGAACTGAGGTAGTGGAAGGGAGAATGATGGTTACTGGCCAACTCTCGAGCACCACACAGTGCGTCGGCCTCAAGGGCGGTGCCATCCCTGATGTTGCGCCTCTTCCTAGGAGAAACGTTTTTAAGCTTAAAAGCTTCCTTTGGGGTCCTAGGTGTAGTACCCACTAGTGATGAATGGTAAAGATATACAGTAAGATCAAGAATTACGGTAGGTATGTAATTTTCATTTCTTGGGACGTGGATATGTTCTATCCACACTATTTGACATGGTCTTTTCCCTTTTAAGAAATGTCAGAAAGCCTTCCAAGCTGGCTTCTCCCACACACCTTATTAGTATATCCTTCAGCTCCACCCCATGATGCCAGATCTTCCTTTCCAGTGGAAGAAGCAGGTTCCCTCCTTCGCGCTCTTGTGTTGTAGGCCCTAGCGCTTTTGATCCATTTGGATTGTTTTAAAGAACTTTGCTACCATTTTGCTATTTGTCTTCAAGCCTCCCGACTGCGATGGACGACAAGCCCGCGCCCGGATTTCGCCGGTGCCAGTGCGGGCAGAAGATGTCGTGCACTGACCTCCATGCCACGTACGTTTACTGCCAGGCCACGAACATGATATCCAGGCCTGCTATATTTGTTGGACTTTTCATGTGACAGTCCACAATGATCACCTGCCCGCCTTAAGTTGGGCCGACCAGAGAAACGACATCCGCTGGTCAAATCTTAAGACACCTGTTGGGTGGTCTCTGTGGCTGCGGGGTCTGCCGAGCAGCTGCAGCAGCTTGGGGCCTTTGAGAAGGAGGCGGCTCAGGCCGCCGCTCAGTCCTCTTCGATTTCTGTCTTCGTGCTGCTCCAGTTAGGCTCCACTTTTTTGGCCTCCTTTAAGGAGCTCTGCCAGTCACTCCCGACTTAGGACCAGGGTCCTTCTGGATCTCACAGCTCTCTCGTGATTGAAAGAAGAAGGAGTTGAACAAAGAGAAGACTCATTGTTGACGTTCGTGGGACTGGGAAAATTCTCAGTCTCAAGACTCCCTGGTTCTGACCACAGTCGAAACCACGGCCTTGGCCGCTGGCTTCACGGAGACCCTGTTGGGCCAGTCGATCAAGAAGCCAGCTGATGATGCGGCCGAGAATTTTCTTGACCCAGTCGACTGGTTGTTGTCCGAAGAGGCTGATAACTCTCTTCAGGACTCCAGTCATGCCTTTGACCTTGAAGGGGCTGCTCAGTCCGCTGATCAGAACCCTCCAGTCACCAGCCCGGACCAGGAGGAGCCGTGGCATTCCCAGGCTCCCTCCAAGGTCACCCATCAGCATCCCCGTCGGCCAAGGTCGATGT
Source organism: Neoceratodus forsteri (assembly GCA_016271365.2). Taxonomy (NCBI): domain Eukaryota; kingdom Metazoa; phylum Chordata; order Ceratodontiformes; family Ceratodontidae; genus Neoceratodus; species Neoceratodus forsteri. The sequence goes on from CM057456.1 coordinate 1,733,259,316, forward strand.
CTCTGTCCTCCTCTAGTGGGTCGAGCGGCGCCACCGCTATTCCTTGTCTTCATCCTCGGGTGAGGAAAGGCTCTGGCGCAAGTTGCATCAGCGCTACGAAGACCTTATGTGTCAACAGTTGGTACTGGCCAGTATGAGGCCAACCCCAGTTTCTACACTGGCCATCACTTGGCTGTCGCCTGAGAGGCCGAGTTTGACTCCCCCCTCTGGGATCGGTCGAGACCGTCCCTCCCTGACGAATAATCAAGATTGTCTGGTTCGGCGAAGCTGGCCTCTCTGCCAGCTGTGGTGGAGCTGCCGCCTAAGGAGCCTTCGACCGTGTTTGGCTAAGGAGTCTTGGCTGGCCAAGGTGCTTCCCCATCGGCTGTTGGTCATTGCCATACCTGACCACCCATGGAGGGTTGAAGGTGCTGGGCATCCTCTGCCTCATCTCCAAGTCCATGGGGATGAAAATGGAGTCCGTCCAGAAGTGGGCTCGCTATCCCCTTACAGAGATTCTGGACAAGGGGGACTGTCTGATGGAGGCTTTCCCAGTGGCACAGGTCATTGTCGGCCCAGCCCTGGAGCTTTGACAGCACCCTGCGTCCTGCCCAGGTGGCCCACAAGTATGTCGCACCCATCGGTAGCCTCTCGGGTTTCACAGAGCGATCTTCAGCGTTGGGGCTGTTGGCCGACTTCATGTTTCGGTCCTGGGGCAATATTGAGGATGTCGACAAGTCACCAGACAGGGAGTACAAGAAATTGGACCATGCAGCTAAAAAAGTCTATGCTGCCTCCTCGCTTGGCCCCCGTCAGGTGAACTTGGCCATCTTGATGGCACACTTCTCCCACATCCTCTTGGGCTGTTTGGATGAGGTGATTGCTCACTTGCCTGCGGACCTCCAGACCATGGTCAGGCAGGTCCGAGATCAGGGCCAGGCTGTGACCAAGCAGCAACTGCAAACGTCTCTGGATCTGGGGGATTCCTGTGCCCGCTCGGTGGTGGCCGCAGTAGCCATGCACTGTAGGGCCTGGCTGCGAATCTGTACCTTCACGGCAGACACTCTGCACAAGCTGGCAGATGTTCCTTTCTTGGGCACCGTCCTGTTTGGGCCTGGTGTGGAGGGTTTCCTCCAGTGCATCGAGATGTCTAGTGCCACCTTGGACTCTAACATGTGACAAGAAGGATCCCATGGGCTCCAGGCAACTGAAGTGAAAGCTCTTTCGGTCCTCCACTCCTGCGGCAAAACCAGCCCAGCATCAGGCCGGCCAGCAGGCTCAGTCCTGTTGACCCAGACCCAAGTCAGTGGCCTCGGTGGTCTATAAGCCCGGAGAGAAGGGACCCGGTGGCTCCTCAGCTGGATCCTTCTCCTCCATGCCTGCTCGGTGATGAGATGGGGGTGCCACCCTCATACCCGTCACGCTTCCCCTGGGTCCTCTTGTGGGGGCCGGATCCATCACTTCGTTTCTGCCTGGTCTGCTGTCACCATGGACAGGTGGGTTTTAGAAGTGGTTGATCAGTGTCTGCCTCTGGAATTCAAGCAGTACCCTCCAAGCCGAGCCCACACCCCACGGGAGGACTTGATATCTGCAGACACTCGGTCGGCTCTTTGAGATGATATAGCCCAGCTCCTCCGCAAGGAGGTTGTGGTCAGAGTAGCAGATCCTCCAGAACACCAAGGGTTTGTCTCCAGGTACTTCATGGTGCCAAAGCCGATGGGAGGCTTGTGCCCTATTCTAGATCTGCACAACCTGAACAAGTTCCTCAGGTCGTACACCTTCAGAATGTTAACCCTGTCTCAGATCATACCATCTGCAAAGCAAGGCGTGGTTTTGCTCTCTGAATCGTCAGGACTCGTTTTTTCACAGCCCAATCCGTCCGTTCCGGCGAAGGTTCCTCTGCTTTCGAGCCAAGGGAGTGCTCTATAAGTTATGGGCTGTGCCTTTCGCCCTCTCTTCAGCCCCCATGGTCTTCACCAAATGAATTGCAATGGTGGCAGCTTACGTGAGGCCCCAAGGGTTCCGGGTGTACCCCTACCTGGATGACTGGCTGATTGCAGGTTCCTCCAGGCAGGAGGTGGAGCGTTCCAGGGACCTGGCCCTCCAGATCTGCACCTCCCTTTGTCTCCTGGTCAGTGAGGCCAAGTCGGAACTCGTGCCTTCGCATTTGATCAGCTTTATTGAGGCAGAGCCCGACTCTTGCTGAGCCAGAGCCTGGCGGACTGAGCAGAGGTTCTTTCCTCCTTTGCACGATCATTTTGGGTCGAGCAATTCCACCCTGCCTGGGACTTCCTGCACCTTCTGGGTTACATGGTGACCTGCACCAGCGTGGTCTGATGGACCCATTGGAATATGCGCTCCCTGTAGTGGGAGCTGGCCAGCCAGTGGTCTAAGTGCAAAGGTCACTTTGACCAGCTGGTCACAGTGACTCAGAAGATGTGGGACGCCCCTCCAGTGGTGGCTAGCCCCAGAGGACCTGCAGGAAGTGATCCCGTCTGTCTGCCCCGAGCCAGTGAACATCCTGACGACTGCCTTTCTCACATGCTGGGGTGCCCATCTGGGGAACACAGAGTCCATGGGCTCTGGACCCCCGAGGAGTCCTGATGGCATATCAACCTGCTGGAGCTCTGGGCAGTTCAGCTGGTGCTGGCTGCATTCACTCTGTATATTCGGGGTCAAGTGGTCCAAATTCAGTTGGACAACACCACAACCATGTACTGCCTCAACAAGCAGGGCAGGACGCATTCCCTGCCTCTATGCTAGGAAGCTCTCCGCATTTGGACCCTCGTGTGCAGTCTGGAGGCAGATCTCCTAGCCATCCATGTGGCAGGAGCCTCCAGTCAGCTAGCAGATGCCCTCAGCCAGGTAGCGAGGCATCTCACGAGTGGTCTCTCCATCCGGAGGTAGTTCACAGCCTGTTCTTCCAGTGGGGCACCCCTCAGGTGGACCTGTTTGCCTCCAAGGAGAACACGAAGCTGAAACTGTTCTGTGCCGGCCCTCCTTAGCGGGGCTCACTGCAGGTGATGCCTTCTTGAGGCTTTGCACCCCAGGCCTCTTCTATGCCTTGCATCCACTTCCCTTGATGCACAAGGTACTGCTCAAGGTCAGGAGGGACAAGGCATGGGTGATCCTGGTGGCTCCATACTGGCCACGCCAGTTTTGGTACCCCGATCTCCTCAGCAACAGGCTCCCGAGTCATTTTCAACTCCGCCTGGACCTGCTGTCCATTAGTCAGGGGAAGGTACTCCACCCAGATCTTCAGTCCCTGCACCTGACAGCCTGGTTCCTGAGCTGCTAGAGTTCCAGGCTTTGGGTCTCTCCGATGCTGTCCTCACCATGGTGGAGGCATCTAGAAAGGAATCGACCAAAAAATGCTATGCCTTCAAATGGAAGAGATTCTCCATTTGGTGTCAGGGCAAGGGGCTGGACCTCTGACCTGTCCGTTGGCCAGCATTTTGGACTACCTGTGGTCCCTCTCCAAAGGGGGGACTTCGGTCTATGACCCTTAAGGTACACCTGGCAGCTATCTCTGCTTGCCGGGCACGGGCTGGTCAGCAGTCGGTAGCATAGGAGAAGGTGGTTTGGCGCTTTTTCAGTGGCTTAGATCACATTTCCCCCTCCGGTGCGTGAACCACCACCACCATGGGACTTGTTGCTGGTTTTGGCAAAGCTGATTGGCAAGCCATTCGAACCAATGCACAGGTGTGAGATGTTTCACTTGTCATGGAAGACCGCCTTCTTGGTGGCTATCATGTCAGCCAGAAGGATCAGTGAGCTCCAGGTGCTTTCGGTGGAGTCTTCTTACCTGGTCTTCCACAGGGACAAGGTTGTCCTGTGTTTCAACCCGAAGTTCCTCCCGAAGGTTGTGTTGGAATTTCACCTGAATCAGGTGATGACTCTTCTGGTCCCAAATCACACCTCAGAGGCTGAACACAGGCTCCATGTTCCAGACATGAGGCAAGCGCTTGCTTATTACAAAGAGCGCACGGCTGGAGTTTGGGGAGAGATTCGCCAGCTGTTTGCCACCTACGCTGAAGCCGCACCTGGCAGTCCTGCAGCCAAGTGGACGATTGGGAAGTGGATCACTTCCTGCATTGATCTCTGCTATAGGTTGCTGGGTAGGGAGCCTCCTGGAGGGCTATGGGCTTATTCCATCTATCATACCGCTGCATTGGTGGTTGCTTCTACCGGCGTCCCTATCCAGGAAATATGCAAGGCATCTACCTGAAAGTCAGCACACACCTTCATTTCCCATTAGCACATTGGTCTTGAGTCACGCCGGGATGCTGGTTTTGGGGCAAGAGTTCTCCAATCTCTGTTCCCTAAATGTGGGGTGTGTGCCTTGCCTCCCTCCTCTTGGAGAACTGCTAGCAGTCTGGCAAATAGTGTGGATAGCACAACATATCCATGTCCCTAGAAACGTACGTTACTCACCTGTAACAGTAGATCTTCCACGTGGAAAATCTCTTGCAGCAGGTAATACACTTCGGTAATCACCAGAGGGCGCTGTGGTGCACAGCAGCTCTTTTCTAGCAGTCTTTTTTTCCAGGGGCCGCCCACACGTGACATCATCATCCTGCTTCCTATATAAGAGTGAGCGGTTCCTAGCATCCTCAGTTCATTTTCCTGCTGTCTTCAGCTCGCACGCAGCAGCTAGCTCTAGTAGCAGTCATTGATGAGAACTTGAACTAGGGAATGGATTTCTCTGTTTCCATTTTTTCATCGACTAATGTCAGAAGGAGCTTCAACCAAGTCACCGTTATTCTGCTCCTGTCATCGTGGTAGGAGGATCTTCCACTACGAGAATCACACCGTTTGTGTTCGGTGTCTGAGACCCACGTGAGACACCATTTCCTGCACGCTTTGCCGAGACCTCAACCAGGCAACTCGTCGAGATGACTGCAGGAGATACAAGCACATTTAATGGAGCAGAAAGTGTCTCTCTTAGAAATGCAAGTGCCCATCCCAAGGACCCTCTTTCTACAGCTTCACATAAGAAGCACAAACACGATAAGGACAAATCTTCCTCCTCAACGCTTGACGGGCTCTCATCGATGGCAACCATTCCTGGTCACACACTGACAATGATGCCTTCCCGAACTGCTTCTTCGTCAATGGGAGTTTACTCCCTCTCGTCTACGGTGCTTTTCAGTGCTCTTTCAGCAGTTTCAACAGAACCCTATGCTACTGCCATCAGTGCCCCGTCAACGTTGACTCATCTCCGGTCGACAACAGTGGTTCTTAAACATGCTATTGCTTCCCCATTTACTTCCTCGTCGACGATGAGCCAGGGGCTCCTGGGGACTGCCATGGATCTTCCTTTTTCAGCTGCCTCTCTTCCTTCCAAGTCTTTCACTCACAGGGGTCAGGCTGTTAGGGACCGGGACCCCGGGTTATACCACTTGGGGACGAGACCTGTTTTTACCTCACATCCGATCCCTTCCACATACCCCTGGTTTCCCAGGTACCCTCTACCCCTCCCCCTGCTGCCTCACCGGATATGTGTAGCCACAGTGGTACAACAGGTTCTGGAGGCGATGAGATATTCTCAACCTCCCACTGAAGGTGCTATTGGCAGACCTTTCCGGTCTCCCACCCATCCGCCTAAACATTTTTTGGGTGATAGGGCCACTTCTCCACCTCACTATGAGGAATACTGTTTTTTAGAGGACTTCGATTTCCTGGATGGCTATCCAGGTGATCTGGAGGATATTGATTTTCAGGACCTGGAGTCTCATGCTCTGTCCACCCTTTCCACTATTTCCTCCCTACATAAGGATGTCTCCCGCCATGCAGCAGCTTCTCCTCCGGACGACCCATCCTTTCATGAGATGATGGTCCAAATACAAAAAATCATGGGATTTTTAACCACGGAACATGATAAACAGAGAAAGGATATAGCAGATTACCTCAGATTTCTTGAGGACCTGGTAGTAGTAGTACCCCCACTTATACAAACCTACCAAAATGCAGTATTGGCTACTTGGAACCAACCTTCTGCTTTTCTGGCCATACCTAGGAAGACTGATCGCCTTTACCAGGCTCCCCTTGACCACCCCTTTTTCTCGTCTAACCCCGAAGCAGATTCAGTGGTTATTACTGCAGTTCATGATCACACAAAGCACCCGAAACACATGAGTTCCTTCTCTCCTGATAAGGAATCCTGCCATTTGGATTACCTTGGAAAGAAGGTGTTTCAGGCGGACACAATGAATCTCAAAATTTTAAACTGTATGGGACACATGGTTAAATACCAACATGTCTTCTGCTATAGAATCAGGCAATAAACTTCCTCCATCTCAGGAGAAAGACCAATTATTGGCTACGATTTCCACTGGTAACTCGTATCTGTCAGCATCTTCTTCATTCAGAATATGATGCAGTAGATACCTCAGCTCGCATGACTGCCACTGGTGTTACCCTCCAGCGTCACGCATGGCTCCATGTATCAGGTTTTACTCCGGGTATACAACACAGAGTAGTCAGTGCCCCGTTTAATGGCTCTAAATTCTTTGGCCCTGGCACCCGAACACTCTTGGATGATCTCCAAGCATCGGGCTGGACATTGTGTACTGTGCATAGCATGTACCACACCTCACAGCTCTCTTGCCAGTACTGTTCTCAGACTTTTCAATCGAAAAGATGTGGCAAACACCGAGGAACCTACAGAGGCAGTGCTGGGATGCTCCCAACCCCCGACCACCACTCCAACCTCCAAGAGCTCCCATTCTCACCCCCAAGGTGGGACCGGTCAGTCCTCCACCCATTGACCTTTTTGGGCATCTCCCTGGCTTCCTGGTCCACGCTTCGGAAGCCATGGGTGATCGCTTTGCCCTTCATTTGGAGGCCTGGCAAGTGATTACATCGGACAAGTGGGTACTTCAAATCATACAGTTCAGGCACACTCTAGAACACATGTCTGTGTCCCCGCCCCATCCTCCCCACTCTGTCCATTACCAACCCGAACATCTCCACATCCTCCCAGAGGAGCTTCAGGCTCTGTTAAACAAGGATGCCATCTCTCTTGTTCCCTCCTTGGAGTTCCATCAGGGATTTTACTCAACTTCTTCTTGGTGCCCAAACACATGGGAGATTTCAGACTTATGCTAGACCTCAGACAACCGAATTTACACATTCAGTACAAAAGATTCCAGATTGTCACCCTGACATCCATTATACTGTTGTTAAGATGAGGGGATTGGCTATGTGCATTAGACATGAAAGACGCATACCTTCATATCCCTATCCACCCCGCCCACCACCGGTACCTGCACTTTTACCTGCTAGGACAACATTACCAATTCCATGCACTTCCCTTCGGCCTCTTGTCTGCTCAGAGAGTCTTCACCAAGTCTCTGGCCATAGTGGCGGTGGCCCTGAGACGGGATGGACACTTCGTCTTCCCTTACTTAGATGACTGGCTCATAAAAGCGGACTCAGAAGCTTCTCTGCTTCTGTTCCTCCAAGCCACCCTTTCCCTCTTCAATCTCTAGGCATTACCATCAACTGACCCAAGTGCCATCCAGCTCCTACCCAGTCACTCCAGTACATAGGAGCAGTTTTAGATACTGCCTCCGCCAGGGCCTAGCTCCCTACTGACAGGCAAGAGAAACTTCTTTCTCTGGCTTCCCAGATACGAACCCAGCAGTTCATTACAGCCAGATGTCTCTTATGCCTCCTGGGTCACATGGCTGCCACCATTCCCACGATGGCCTTTGCCCTTCTTTGTATGAGACCGGTGCAGTGGACTCTTCAAAATCAGTGACATCAAAAGTCTGTGGACTTCGACGACCAAATCAAAGTCACCCCCACCCTCCATTCCGCCCTGAACTGGTGGACCCTTTGGGACAATCCGTCTCAAGGTGTCCCTTCCAATCCCCTCCTCCCCCCCAGCAGACATTGACAACGGATGCTTCCCTTGATGGCTGGGGGGGCACACCTGGGTCCCTACAGGGCACAGGGTGGGTGGCCTCAATTCTCTGACACCCCACATAAACCTATTGGAGATGAGAGCGGTTCGCCTTTCCTTTCAGGCCTTTCACCTCCACCTTTGTCCAGGACCTCTGCTGATCCAATCAGACAACATTTCCGTGGTATTCTACCTGAAAAAACAAGGAGGCACCAGGTGACACTCTCTCTGTGGGGAGGAGCTGATGTTTTGGCAGGAAGCCATACTCCAACACTTATCCTTGATAGATATCCATCTACCGGGATGCCAGAATACCCTGGCAAACATTTCTTAGTCACCAGTTCTCCACGCACGAGTGGACTCTTCATCACGAAGTTCTTCAGATGATCCTTCACTTGTGGGGGACCCTGCAACTAGATCTGTTTGCATCCCCCGACAGTCATTGTCTCCCCAAATACTATTCCATTATCCCAAACAGAAGGGGACAATCTACAGATGCCTTGTCCCAACCGTGGACAGGTCTCTTCTAATGTGCTCCCCGTCCCTCGTCCAACTCCTGCAACGAACTCTACTGAAACTACAACTCGAACCTGCCAAGATGATCCCCACCACCATCCTTGGTCGGCTCTCCTTTATATAGTTGTTGTGCTGTCATACCTCATAGCTCGAGAACCAATCAGCCCACTTTCCCACTAGTCCCTTATATTTCCCAACCACTAGTGGCCACTGTTGAGCATACTGTCATCTCCCTCCTCTACACCCAAGGGAAAAAAAAATGCAGTTCCTTACTGCAATTTTTACTATGCTTTGCATAGCCTCATCCTCCCCCCCCCCCAGTAAACCCTACCCTACCTGACCCCCTGTCACCTCACACCCCAACTCCCAAGCCCACACCCCACCTCCTCAGCTCCAGTGAATCACTTCCTCTACCGGGGACAGGATCTGGTCCCTGGGGCCTATCCTCCCACCCCTCTTTCACGCCCACAACACCGCTATTCCTTCAACTCTCTCAGCCCCTAAGGCAAAAGCGCCACTCCCACATATCGCCCCACCCAGGCGCGCAATTAAAGCTCATGCACCTATTAAGACACTCCTGGTTTTCCTACTGCTCATAGCAAGGGACGTTGAACAGAACCCTGGCCCACAGGCACCCACAGCTGCCCAACCAATGGCACCTCCCACACACCTCCCTAAAGGTCTCAGAATCGTGCATATTAATATCTGTAGCATCCTAAATAAAATAGCAGCCCTCCAAACATCTGTCCTCGCCCTTCGCCCAGACATTGTATTCATCACAGAGTCTTGGCTGAAGCCCCATCACCGGACGAGGAATTCTCAATACCCGCTTCTCACTAATCCGCCAAGACAGGCAGGAGGGAGAAGAAGGGTGTATGCACTGCATGTATGTTGCCTCAAACCTCCAGTATTCTGTAACTACCTCACTAATACCCTTAACAAACATTGACTCCTCCTGATCAAAATCTCTACCCCACTCTATCCCTGTTTACATATCTGGTCCATATTGCCCACCAAACACACCGCTAACCAGCATCCTCGAACACCTTGGTAACCTGAGGGGCCCTCACAGAGACGAGTGAACCCACATCCTTGGTGATTTCAATCTGAACTGGCTGGGAAGTGCAGCATCAAAACACGAGTCAAGTAAATAGCTGCTAAACTTGCACCAGCAAATAGGGGAACCCACCGCCTAAACCACAAATCAAATAATCACACACTACTGGACTGGGCACTCACTACCCACCCACATAGGATACTCAATGCAGGCCTCCTATCGGACTCTCTTAGCAACCACCATATGATCTATATAGTGCGTAAAATCTTCCATCCCCTGGCTCCCCTACCCCGTCTGCTGCACTGCAGGGCATACAAATCCCTTGATCTCCCTGCGCTCCTTTTCGCCCTCACCACCACTGACTGGTCTCCTATCCCTAGTGCCAGTACCATGGACGAGGCCCTGAGCTACTTCTCTTCAAACTTCCTTGCTATCTGGGACCTATATGCCCCGCTAAGGAGATCCAGAGTAAGAGGCTCACACTTGCCCTGGGTAACCTCTGAACTCATGGAACAACTCCGAGCCAGGGACCGAGCATGGAAATCTTTCAAGGCCACAGGTTCTCAACCAGCCAAAGAGCATTACCGGGCTCTTCGAAATGCCTGCACAAGACTCATCCGGCAGTCCAAATCAAACTACTTCAAAACGGCTTTTAATAAAAACCACACCCACCCTTCGCAATTCTGGAAATCCATAAAATCCCTCCTCACCCCTCCAACCAAACCTCCCACCCGCCCTCAACCTCGAGGCAAAATCATAAATGACCTTCTCTGTTGCCACGAATTTAATGCCCTTTTCTCCTACCTGCCTCCCTACTCTCCTCCCCACCCCACCCTCCACCTCTCGCTCTCCCCAAGGTCCCACCTGATCTCCCTAGCGCTCCCCGGCCTCCTCTCGCCCAGTCACCCCTGACCAGGTGTTGAAAATTCTTCACTCACTAAACGCATCCAAAAGAAAATGCCCATCGGGACTAGATTCTAAAATGCTACAGCTCTCCCCCGGCCATAGCCTGCCCCTAAGCTATGCTCTATAACCTGTCTTTTAGTTACTTCCGTCCCACAAAATAAACAGGCCACTATCTTCCCCTCCCCAAGGGAGGGACCTCCTCCCCATCGAACTACCGGCCTATATCTCTGCTCCCAATCCTAGCAAAATTCAAGAGCGCTTTGTCCTACAGCAGTTTCACACCTATCTGAATACAATCTCCTTTTCACCCCTTTTCAGGCGGGTTCAGAAAAAATCACTCCACCACCATCCCTCATCGCTCACCAACTCCATCCTCACAGGCGATTGACAAAGGAGACATAACGCAGCTATTTTTATTGACCTGGCAAAAGCTTTCAACACGGTCTCACACCCCCTACTACTATCCAAACTGGCCTGTCATCATCTGCACTCAGTTGGTTCCACTCATACCTAACAGTCCGATCACAAGCAGTCCGCATCGGTACGGCTCTATCCTCCACCCTCCCTGTCACCAGCGGCGTACTTGAAGGGTCTGTACTTGGCCTACTGCTCTTCTCAATTTTCCTAAATGATCTGACTACTGTCTGCAGAAAATCTGGCATCCATATGTACGTGGATGATACGGTGCTTTTCGCCTCTGGCCCATCTGGTGCCACCGTATCAGCTTGCCTTCAGAAGGATTCGACTCACCTCCAACACTGGTTTCCGAGAACCAACTATTCCTCAACTCAAAACTGTCTCCCTCACCTTGGCTCCCGAGCCAAACTATCCTGCTTACGCGTACCCACATTCTATACCTTGGATAGGTCTCCCGCCGAGGGCCTGCTCCACATGCTCGCTACCTCGGCGTCTGGCTGAATCAGCACCTGGACTTCTCAGCACATGTAGGCGCACTGCAAAAAACTACATCCATGCTGGGAGTCTCCATCGTAACAAACTTTTGCATCCCCCACCAACCAGGCAAGCAATGGTGCAAATGATCCTCCCAATTTTGACTATGACAGCGTCATTCGCTGCACTTCCCCCACATCTCAGCCAGGCTAAACCCCATTTTCAGCTCCTTCTGCCGGGTTCACTTGACCTCCTTCCAATACCCATCACCTCGACCTCTACCAGTCCTTGACCTCCATCACTCCAGAATGCGCGATTGCTGCACTGTGTTAGAATTACTGCTAAATTCTGGTCTCACACGCTGCCTTCCACCTATCAACATCTCAACACGCCCCCCCCCACCTACCTCGATCTGAGGAACACTGATGCCAGGCTCCTTCACATTCCCCACGGATCCACCCGATCAGGTCAGGTAGCTTTTAGTTTCAGACTGCCCAAATTATGGAACTCACTGGCAGCCGACATCAGACTCACTACAAGTACTCCCCAACGTAATGCCCTCCTCAAAGAGCATTTGCTACCAACTACATTCTTTCCCATCGCTAAATTCCTGCATGTCTCTTATCAGCTTCTGGCCCCATTTCTTAATTCAGTACCTTTTGCCGCTGACTCCTCCCTGCTGCTGTAGATATAGCTTGCCTACCCAAATAGTATGTAATCTAACCACCATGTAATTGTGAAATTTTCCATGCTATTTTAACACTGCTTGACATACTCCTCATCCTTTTTCTTTGCACCAACCATATGCATCTCAGCTACTGCATCCATCCTTCTGGACCACTTGTTGTTATCTGCTAATTACACATGTATGCTGAATTATGGGCCACTGTTGTTACTACTAATTTGCATATGTTACTGATTTTTTATTTTGTACTCACTCCTGTAACCCCTTACCCAAGGGGCGCATCTAGGACGAGGCGGCATTCTGCTCAGTATGTCTTCCTGGTAATCTCTTAAATAAATAAATAAATAAAATTAGCCCACTTGTGACCTCGGCAGGTGTGGTTTCCCCTACTTCAACAGCTCTCTGTAGCCAATCCCATTCCGTTGCCATTCGGACCAGATCTTTTGACTCAAGATCTAGGAACCCTTCTTCACTCCAATCTGAAGTCTCTACATCTTCACACCTGGCTCCTGAGGACACTTTCATAGCCAGTTTTCAAGTCTCCTCTCCGGTGTCCAATATTTTACTGGCTTCACGCAAACCATCTACCAGGGAAACATATAATGCCAAGTGGAAACGTCTTCCATATGAGCTGCTTCCAGGTCACTGGACCCTTGTTCCTGTCCACTGTCTAAGGTTTTAGACTACCTGGCCTCGCTTTCTGGGACATGTTTGACTACTCTTCAATAAAGTTCATTGTGCCTCTATCTCAGCCTTCCTTGGGCCCATGGAAGTGGGAATTACTGTATCTTTGTCCTCACCAAAATGTTCTAAGAGGCATGTTACATATCAAACCTCCATTAGACAACCCACCCTTCCGTGGGATCTGAATTTCCTTATGGAAAAACTAACCCTTGAGCCTTTCGAACCAGTGGCCTCCTGTTATCTCTGCTTCCTTTCTTGGAAGACAGTATTTTTGGTAGCTATCGCCTCTGCTTGACGTATTTCTGAGCTTCACGTCCTGATGTGTCAAGAACCTTACTTAATCTTTCACAAGGATAGAGCTGTTCTCCATAACAATCCCTCCTTTTGCCCAAGGTGGTATCTGAACACACCTTAAATCAGACCATGGAACTGCTGGTCTACTACCTGGAGCATTCTAATCCAGGAGAATATCTCCTACACACTTTAGATGTCCATTGTATCCTGAGATACTACATAGATCATACCAAATTTATCAGAAAAATCTCTCAGCTTTTCCTAACCTTCCTCTCACAGAGGGAAGGTTCCCCAGTTGCTAAACAAACCCTCTTCCAGTTGGTTAGCACATTGTATCACATTCTGTTATTCAAAGTATAACAAACCATTACCGGAAGGACCTGTCCAAGCCCATCCACCAGAGGCATGGCATACACTGCCACTGCTTCAAAGGGCTTCAATCACTGATATCCACCAATGCAGTCACATGGTCTGCAATACATACATACATTCTTGAAGCATTATAACTTAGATGTTAGCTACCAAGCCATAGAGAGCGATGGCGGTCTATCCCTAAGAGCCTTCTGTCATAACAAACTCCACCCTTCATGGGTTACTGCTTGGGATTCATCCTAAGCATGTACTGCTGCTGCAAGAGATTATCCCATGGAAGATAGTATAGACAGTACTTACTTCACTAACGAGCAGATCTTCTAGGGTATCTCTTAGCAGGCATGCTCTCTCCATCCCCTCTTGCTCTGAGAGCAAGTTCTGGATCCAGATGTATATGGGAAGGGATACCTATGGTACCTCGGATCCCCTCGGTCCTCGCTTAGTGAGCTGAATCCTGTGGAGAACTGAGGATACCAGGGACTTCCCACTCTTATATATGAAGCAGGATGATGATGTCGTGTGGGTGGCCCCTGGAGAAAGACTGCTAGAAAAGAGCTGCTGTACACCACAGCACCTTCTGGCGATTACCCAAATGTATTACCCACTGCAAGAGATACCCCTAGAAGATCTACTGTTACGGTAAGTACACAACTGTACTTTCTAAGAATGGTATATGTTCATGCACACGGACCCACCTGACATCCCCTGGCTCAGCACACCACCTCTGCTTCCAGTGGACAAGATCTGGCGTCATGTTGCGGAGCCAAGGGATATATGTTAAAGAAAAAGATAGCCTCCATGGAAAAAGGACTGAAGAAACTCCAGCAGACGTCAGCTTCCCCGGAAGGCCACCATAAGAAGAAAAGGGACAAGGAAAAACATAGGGAGCGGGATGCATTATCCACAGCCTCCACGACTTCAGCTGGAGTTGTGGCCTTACAGGTATCTTCCCCTCTGGGGGATCGCTCTCTGGCGGCTGCCTTGGTGATTACCAAGCGAGCTTCAGCCCCCCGTCACGCTTCGGCCTGCTAGGAGCCTCTGCGGCAAAGGAGGCCTCCACTCCCATTACGGCCAACCTCTATTACTGGGCCTACCAGTGTGAGTGGGTCCAATAAGTTGGGTTCTGTCTCTTTTGTTGCCTGCCCCGACAAGGCTACTAAACTGGTCGTTAGCTCGGCCGACGATCGTACAGCCTGCGACCACCATCAGAGTACTGACACCCACGCCCCTGACACCCGGTAGTCACCGCAACCAAAGTCTGTTTGGTTGCCATCAAAACTCCCGTCCCGCAGAGGCGCACCCTGCGGACTCTGCACTCCCTCTTTTCCCGGCTGGGGTTGAGGATACGGTGCTGCCATCGGGAGTGGGCCCCCCCTTTCGCCAGAGCCTCAGACGCCGGACTTGACATCGGTAAACCCATCGTCACCCTCTGGTATACCAGTGCCTGACGACAGAGCTGCTCTGCCGCCAGAGCCTGCAGGGTTAGTCTTTCCGGACCCTCTCGTGGGACCTCCCACTCTGGCCCTTATGCCTTCTGGACCAACGCCAGACTCATCCGGTCCTCTGGCCGGACCAACACAAGGTCCTTCAACTCCTTCGGAGCCCCTGGCACCAGGATACCCAATCCGCAATATCCAGCCTTAGTACCTGGCACGGACCTCCACCATCAGGTTATGGTACCCTTTCACACAGGTTAGCAGTTACCCGTCAAGTCCCAACCCTCCTCCTCCACAACCTCAAGTTGGCCTTAAGGAGGTTTTAGTTTCCTGGTGTGCTGAGGCTAAGTCCCAGCTCACTAAGGATGCAGAAAATCGTCAGTCGATGCCAGATCCAACGCCAGATCCCGTTCGTCGGTGACAAGTGACTCCTCCGCCTCTACCAGACTCCAGAGCAGAACCTTCTGGCTCTCATCCTAAGGAGGACATGTACCCTCAGGGTAACCCCAGAACAGTTGATACCCCCACCTAATAAGGAGGACTCTTCTTCTTCTTCTTCGGAGCCTTCAGATACTGGCTCGGACTCTGAACCCTCTGACCCAGGAGATGAGCCACCCACCAGAGACCCAAGGCCCAATGCTTCTCCCGAGTCCCCTCCGGAGGATCCTTCATTCCTGGAGATGCTGAAACGAATCCAGGTTGCTTATGAATGGCAATCAGTGGAGCCAGATC
Organism: Neoceratodus forsteri; assembly: GCA_016271365.2. Classification (NCBI taxonomy): domain Eukaryota; kingdom Metazoa; phylum Chordata; order Ceratodontiformes; family Ceratodontidae; genus Neoceratodus; species Neoceratodus forsteri. The sequence goes on from CM057456.1 coordinate 1,733,274,777, forward strand.
CACAACAGAAGAAACTGTCCTTTCACCTGGATCTTCCCGAAACTTCTCCTACACTGATTCCTCCCTAGATTGAGCCTCATGAGGATCTTGTTTCCACATTCTGAAAGCAACCTTCCTCATTAGCCCCTCTTCCTCGCAAGGCAGATAGGCTTTACCAGGCTCCCGAGGGCAAATACTTTCTTAGTCTTCACCCTAAGGCAGATTCGGTTGTCATTAGTGCTGCCCATGACAGAACTGCCAACCCTAAGCACCGCAGCTCGTCTCCCCCAGACAAAGAATCCAGACTTCTGGACTAGTATATCAAGAAGATGTATGCATCTTCTACCCTTGGTTTGAGAGCCCTTAATGATGTGGGACATATGGGGGACTACCAGAATTCTATTCTGAATCGGGTGGAATCAAAACTGGACTCTCTTCCAGATTCCCAGACAAAACAGGAACTGGGAGATCTGGTCCATTCTGCTCGTTCGGCCTGTAGGCATATGCTCCGTGCCACTTACAATGCAGTGGACACTGCAGGTCGAAGCTCAGTTTTCGCTGTAGGTTTACGTCATCATGCCTGGCTTCGTGTTTCAGGTTTGGCCCCTGCGGTACAGACGGCTATATACGATGCCCCTTTTCGGGGCTCAGTTTTGTTCAGAGGTGATGTGAAAGACATCATCACCGACTTACAAGAGAAGGGTTTGGCATTAAAGGCGATCCAGACCATGTATAAATCCTGTCAGGGCCAGAAGCGTCCCTTTCGGCGCCAAAACCACCAACAAAAACAGACACAGGCTAAGTGTCCCAATAAACACCGTCAGCGGTGAAAGCACCCCTAAGTAAGTCTCGTAAGACTCCTGGAGCCCCGGCTGCCGTTCTGCCCTTGGCCTTCTGACTCTCTGCCTCTACTTCTTCCTCTGGTACCTCCAGAGGAACCTGTAGGGGGAAGATTTTCCTCCCATCCACTGAGCTGGGAAAGAATAACTACTGATGCATGAGTTCTGCAGTTGGTGTCAATGGGACGCTCAATAGAGTTTTTCCCAGAAACCACCTCACAGACCACCTCCTCAGTCGCCATACTCTGCTCTTCACATACCACTGGTACTCGAGGAGATCAACTCCTTTCTCAGAAAGGCAGCGGTAGAACCTGTCCACTCCCCCTACCAGGGGATGGGTTACTATTCACACTTCTTCCTAGTACCAAAGAAAACAAGCGACCTGAGACCCATCCTGGATTTCAATTCTCTAAACCAGTTGGTGGAGTATAAAAGATTCCAAATGCTCTCTCTGCAGAGTCTTCTTCCCCTGCTGCGGTCGGGACTGTGGCTATGTGCCCTGGATATGCAGGATGCTTGCCTACATATTCCCGCATGCCCTTCCCACCACAAATACCTCCGTTTTTGTTTCCAGGGGGCACACTACCAATTCAGGGCCCTCCCATTTGGCCTTTCCTCAGCCCCCGAGTATTCGCCAAATGCCTGGCAGTAGTGTCAGCCTTCCTGCATACCCAAGGAGGTCAAGGTTTCCCTTACCTGGATGATTTGCTCCTAGCGGCCCCATCCAGGGAGGACCTCCAGTGATCCCTTTTTCTTACCCTGGAGGTCTTTTCCAGCCTGGGTATCATGGTCAACCAAGCCAAGTCCCACGTGGCTCCCCCTTGTCAACGGCTGCAGTTGATTGGGGCAGTGTTGGACACGACCTTAGGCAGGATCTTTCTGCTCCCGGACAGAATCGAGATGCTTCTAACCCAGGCTCGCCTTCTATCCTGTCTCAGACAGGTCAGGGCCCGGAAGGTCCTTCGACTTCTCGGACTCATGGCGGCAGCCATCTTAACTGTCCCTCTGGCACAACTCCATATGAGAGTCTTGCAGTGGACTCTCCGCTGTCAATGTGACCAATTCCAGGATGATCTGGATCATGAGGTCCTAGTGTCGGACCCGATAATCAAGGACTTGCAGTGGTGGACGGTTCAGGAGAACCTCAGTCTGGGGGTCCCTTTCAAACAACTTGAAGTCTTGCTTTATTCTGACAAGTGCAGTTAACCCCAGCCTTTAAACTGTCCCAGAGAACAAAGGGGTAATCTTTCTATGCAGAGCATAGAATGCTGAACTCGAGCTCGGTTGATGTCTCAGTCTGTTTCCCTTTGAAAGCTAACCGTCAGATATTTTCCTCGCCTTACTGAACAGTCGCTCTGGAGATTTCTCCTACAGCTCGGTTCAAAAGTCGGTTGAAGTGTCTGTTTCTAACCGAAAAAAGTTTCCCGCATAGTCAGTTCAGTCGCTGTCTGTGGTACCGTGAGTACTAGGTAGGTTTTGTACTGTGTTTTCTGTGTGGGACTTGTAAAAAGTGTGGATTGGTTCAGCTGAACCGATCATTTGCTATAATTCTTGTGTAAATTTAGTATGTGGTTACCGGTCCTAATTGGTTCTTAAAAAAAAAAAAAAAAAAAAAAAAGTGTTTTGAAATGTTTTTTTCCAAGACCCATGACACGGTTAGGAACCGATAAGGGAGTCTTGCCTGGCGGTTGCCAAAAAAAGTGTAAGTTTGGTTTGGTTGGCCATGTCTGAGAAACCCAAGAAAAAAAAATGGGCCCACTGGGTTTCAACACTGCAGTGAGTGGGGGAGGTCTTTGCTAAGGCCAGTCCCCATATCACCTGTGTTTATTGTCTGGGGTTTGAACACCTCGATTCAGACTGGCAAATTTACAAACATTTTCCCAAATCTACCCTTGAAAAGAGATTAGGTAGACTGAGGGAAAAGGAGGCTGAGAAGTCCGCTGACTGGGATGGCCAGCCCGGTTCGGTTCCGACCGAACCAGAAGGAGTGCCCTCTGACCAGGGTAATACTTCTTCGGGCAAAAGGAGAGTCGATCCCGAGGGTTCAGTTCCGACTAAAAGAAACCGCAAAGAAAAATCGTCTGGTTTGGATCCAGAAGTCCGTGTTCCAACCGCCAAAGAAATAGCCAGAGTGATTTGGATTGTGGAATCGCTTTGCCCGGTTCCGACTGATCCGGCACCTTTTAGCAGAGGCTCGGTTCGGTCGGTTCCCTCGGTTCACAACTATGCTCTAGAAGAATTTTATGAACCGGAGTTTGAGGAGGAAGGGGAGTTTGAAGATGATGATGGTGATGGTCTAGATGTGCCTGTGGAACCGGACATCTCCCCAGACAGACCTTCAGGTGTGTCCCCTTCCCACTTTGTTCTTCAGAAAGGTGGCTGAGACCCTCCAGCTTCCTAAGGCAGAGGCAATGGAGGCTCAGGAGGAGCCTGATTTTGTAGAAATGATGGACATCCCAGAGTCCAGGAGACTGTCTATTCCCCTCCACAAATCTTTTGGGAAACAGAGACAAAAAATTCTGAAGTCTCCCAATTCTATACCGCCTGTGGACAGAAGAATGGACAAGAGGTATACACTCTCAGGCTTAGAAACATAGTTTTTATATCAGCAATGCAGCCGTGTTGGGGTTGTGTAGGCTGCTGCTTGTGATAAGGCTTCACACCCCCCCAGACAAAGACTCTAGGAAGATTGATGCCATGGCAAAAAAGCTGTACATGACATCTTCCTTGGGACTCAGACAGGCAAATTATATGGCCTATATAGCTAGGTACCAGAAGTCCGGGTGGGACATCTGTACTGGCACTGGCAAAACAGGCCTCCCCCCAGCTAGCCAAGGAGCTGGAGGTGGTGGCTGCAGATGGGATTGAGGCATCTAAAGTTCAGTTTCATGCTGCTGTGGACTCTAATGATGTGTCGTCAAGAGTCATGGCTACATCTGTGGCTCTTGGGAGAATGGCTTGGCTCAGATGTACTAGCCTCTCACAGGACTCCCAGGCTAAGGATGTGGATTTTCCTGTAGTGGGTAATTCTCTGTTTGGGGAGCAGACAGAGAATTACATGAAGAAAATGGATCAGTACAGGACCACCTACAGGAGTACTCAGGCCAAGGAGAGGCAGGCAACTCCTCAAAGGCAGCAGTCTATGGACAGGTCTTTTCACCAAGCACAGGCCTCTTCTTCCTTTTCACAGAGGGGGTTCTTCAGAGGGAGAGGCAGAATGGGGATGAGCAGGGCTGCATCCACTCCTCAGCCTAAGGCCCCTGCCAAGCAGACACCCTGATGGGCCTGCCCAGGTCGACTCTCCTATTTCAGTAGGGGGCAGGCTGGCTTACTTTGTCCAGGACTGGATGTCTATTACATCAGACAAGTGGGTCCTGGAAGTAGTAAGCCAGGGACTGGTTCTCAGCTTCAGAAAATTTCCAAAGATGAGAGCCAGATCTTTTCCACCTGCAAATCTCTCGGAAACCCTTGCCCTAGAGGCAGCGGTTTCATCTCTTCTGGCCTTAAGAGCCATAGAGAGAGTACCTACCCTACACTGGGGCAAAGGGCTGTACTCCAGGTACTTCCTGACCACAAAAAAGACAGGGGAGTGACGACCCATCCTAGACCTAAGATACCTAAACAAACATCTTCTAAAACCAAAGTTCAAGATGGTAACTCTGGGAATAATCCTTCCCTCTCTAAGGCCAGGGGACTGGCTAGCCTCCCTGGACCTCAAAGATGCCTACTTTCACATTCCCATCAGGTGCTCCCACAGAAAGTACCTCAGGTTCGAGTTGCCCTCAGGCCAGTATCAGTTCAGAGCAATGCCCTTTGGTCTAACCTCAGCCCCAAGGGTTTTCACAAAGTGCCTGGCAGTAGTAGTTGCCTTTCTAAGAAGGCAAAAGATTTCCATTTTTCCATATCTGGACGATTGGCTAATAGTGGGCCAGTCTCCAGACCAAGTCAAGTCTCACCTGCAAGTGACCCAGCAAGTGCTCGCTTCTCTAGGATTTGTTCTCAACCTTCCCAAGTCAGTTCTCGAACCAGTCCAGCTTCTTACCTTTATAGGGGTAGAACTGGACACAGTCAGAGCAAGAGCCTTTCTTCCCCTGGAAAGGGCAAGGGTTCTTATAGAACTAGCCTCTTCCTTCCGCCTTTGGGTATCTCGACCAGCAAGGCATTTCCTCCAGCTCTTGGGCCACATGGCAGCTTCAACAGCAGTGGTCCAAGGGGCAAGATTCCAGATGAAGGATATTCAGTTACATCTGAGAGCATTTTGGTCTCAGAGGAAGGATTCCCTTACCAAGCTGATCCCAGTGACTCTGACCTTGATCCAAGCCCTTCAATGGTGGCAGGATCAGGACAATTTAAGACAAGGGGTCCCTTTTGCCACTCATCCTTATTCAGTGGTCCTTACCACGGATGCTTCTCTTCTGGGCTGGGGAGCCCATCTGGGGTCCCTCACTGCCCAGGGACTGTGGTCCCCCCAAGAATCCCTTCTCCATATCAATCTCCTAGAACTCAGGGCAGTTTTTGTGGCCCTAAAAGCTTTCTCTCAGTCAGTGCAGAACAAGGTGGTTCAAGTCAGAACGGACAACACCACCCCCATGTAGTACATCAACAAGCAGGGAGGCACTCTGTCCACGGCCTTGTGCACGGAAGCCATGAAATTGTGGTCCCTGGCTTATTCCCTGCAAACCTCTCTGGTAGCAGTTCACCTTCCAGGGAAGGACAATGTGCTAGCAAGATGCACTGAGCTAGGATCTCTCAGGGCCTTCACAGATGGTCCCTGGACCCTTAGGTGTTGAAAGCGATTTTTTCAAGGTGGGCACTCCAGAGATAGATCTTTTTGCAGCCCCAGACAATCACCAACTTCCTCTCTTTTGTTGCAGACCCCCAGTCTTGGGCTCAGTCCCCCTGGATGCTCTGATTCTGAATTGGGAAGGGAAATTTCTGTATGCCTTCCCTCCCTTCCCACTTCTGTTCAAAGTTTTAGTCAAAATAATGTCTCAATCTTGCAAAGTGATTCTGCTTGCTCCAGATTGGGCCAGACAGCCTTGGTACCCCCTGTTGTTGTCCCTAGCAGTCCATTTTCCCCTGTCTCTTCCCAGGAATTACAACCTGTTACCATCCTCTCAGGGGAGGATTTGGTACCCCAATCTTCAGTCTCAATCTCAAGGCATGGCTCTTGAAGAGTTAGAGTTTGCAGATCTGCATCTTTCCCAAGGGGTTCTGGATATTCTCAAAGCTTCTCGAAAGCCCTCCACCAGAAAGACTTGTAACTCTAAATGGTAGAGATTCAGCATTTGGTGTTCTAAGAAGCATATTTCCCCAGATACTGCCGAATTGCCTACGGTTCTGGATTATATGGTCCATCTTAATGGCCTAGGCCTCAGACCAGCTTCTCTCAAGGTACACTTGTCAGCTGTTTCTGACTGTGGGGAAGTCTTCATCACTATCTTCTCATCCTGTGTTCTGTAAATTTTTTAAAGGATTTCTTCACATCAGTCCTCCTTTCAGAGACCCTGCCCCTGCCTGGGATTTGAATGTTTGCATTGCTCAACTTATGCAACCTCCTTTTGAGCCTATGTCCTCAACAGAGCTTAAGTACTTGACTTGGAAAACTGTGTTCTTGGTAGCCATTACCTCTGCCAGGCGTACCAGTGAATTGCAAGCCTTGTCAGTGGAACCTGATTGTATCTCCTTTTACAGGGATAAAGTGGTCCTTAGAGCCAGTAGATGGTTCTTGCCCAAAGTGGTTTCAGACTTCCATTTAAACCAGTCTATGTCTCTTCCTGTTTTCTTCACTGATTATTCTTCCTCAGGAGAGAGGAGGCTACACAGTTTAGATGTTAAAAGAGCCCTTACTTACTACATAGAGCATACCAAGGGTCACAGGTTTGGCTCCCTCCAGTTGTTCCTCACTTATGGAGATGTGGGAAAAGGCAGACCTGCCACCAAGATAACTATTGCCAGGTGGATTGTGTCTTGTATACAATTCTGCTATGAAAAACTGGGAACAATTCCACCCTCAGGCCTGAGGGCTCACTCTACAAGAGGTACAGCTGCATCCCTGGCTGCTGCCAGGGATATCCCTCTCTTAGAAATTTGTCAAGCAGCCACCTGGAAAACAGTCCTTATCTTTACCAAGCATTACTCTTTGGATATCCAGGCTAGGAAAGATGCTCGGTTTGGCACAGCAGTACTTCAGAGCTTATTCCCAAAGTAGGCTCTGTCCCTCCTCCATAGAGGTACTGCTTGGTAGTCTGCACTTGTCAGAATACAGCAAGACTTCAAGTTGTTTGAAGAAAAAATTACTCACCTTAGTAATTATGTTTCTTCTATTGGAGTCTTGCTGTATTCTAACCTCCCTTCCAGCCTCCCCTCTCAGAACCTGGTTTTGGGAAGTGGGTGGGCAGGTGCAGTGTTGCACCTCAGGGGTGCTCCTTTTACACCCTCTTCTTTTGTTTGGGTGTTTATTTTATTATATTCCTGTTTGGTTTGGGTTTTGAGTTTTGGGTTTCCTGACTTGAGTCTTCTTTTGGTAATCCAAAACTTTTTGTTGCCAGTTGGCTATTAAAATTTTTTTACAATTTCCACATAGAATAGCCATTAGAGTGTTGCTCGTAAGAATCTGACGGTTAGCTTTCAAAAGGAAACAGACAGAGACATCAACCGAGCTCGAGCTCAGCATTCTATACTCTGCATAGAAAGATTAACCCTTTATTCTCCGGGGCAGTTTAAAGGCTGGGGCTAACTGCACTTGTCAGAATACAGCAAGACTCCAATAGAAGAAACATAATTACTAAGGTGAGTAATTTTTTCTTCTGCACCGATCATCCCACCCAGACTCTAACAATGGACGCATCAGGTGCAGGTTGAGGAGCCCACCTAGGGTCACACAAAACTCTGGGAACTGGGTCTCACTTTGAGAAGAGGTTACACATCAACGTTCTCGAGACGAGGGCTGATCTTATCTGTGTTGATCTTCACCATTCATCACTTTTGGGTTCGCGCTGGAGGTCACAACCCTGCAGGAGCTTTTTTTTTAATGGGCGGAGTTGACGCCCCGATGGCGCCGCCCTTGACGCTGAAGCACTGCATGGTGCTCGCAGGGTGGCCGTTAGGTGTCGTCGACCCCACCCTCCCGCCAGTTCTTCGTCTCCCGCTGTAGAGGTTGCACCTCGTGAGGAGCTGCTTTCAACAGGCCTGCTGCTGTATCGAGACTGTGTCGTAGACACCGAGTATACTTTCCTGCGTTTCCTGCCGGTACCGTTTTCACCTCTACTCGACGCCGCTGTGGTAAGACTGTTCCTTTCTTTATTTATCAATGATATCGAGTCTTTGTTTAAATAGTTTTTCTGTTGATCATGTCTCGGTCGGGGGGCAAGAAATAGTTGAAAACAGGGCGAGCCCCTATGCGTTGGTGCCTGTGCGGCTGCAAGTACTCCATTACTGACCAGCATGATTGTTACCTCGTGTGTCTTGGCACACTTCATGACATGGATTCATGCGACATCTGCTTCTCCATGGACCGTCGTGTCATTGAGCAATGTGTGTGGAAAGTTGGACGAGCTCCACCAAATTTCGGGGGACGGTGCGAACTCGGGCCAAGCCATAGTCTCTCTGCTTTTCCTCCGGGTCCCCTCCCAGTACTATACAGACCGTGGAGGAGGGGTCTTCTGCTTCTAGTAGCCTCACCATGGCACAAGCCCCTTCCACGGTGCAGGAGGCCCTGTCCGTTCCCCCCCGGGGACGGGAGGGATGCACCACTCTGGCAATTGCCCCTTCAGGGGTGAAGGCTCCCTCAGTGTTATTGCATTGGGCTGGGAAGCCTGGGTTGGCACTGTCCTCGATGTTGCCCATCAGTGCCATCTTGGGCATCGGCGCCTTTTGCGGCACCGTGGGCCTTGATGGCGCCGGTCCGCTGCTCAGCGCTGTCTCCATTGTCGACGCCATTCATGGCACCAATGGTGCTGATGGCACCATGGAAGGATCTACAGTGCTGTCTTCGACTGGTTCAAATGGTGCTGAGGCTGGGGACAGCGTCGTGTCTAGCTCTGGTGCCGCTTGTGGCACTGAGCAAGGATATGGCGCCGTGGGAGCTGTCTCTGCTCTGGGTGCCGTCCCTGACTTCGGCACCATTCGCTACGCCGCAGGCAGTACGACTCCGCTTCTCTACCGCCTCGGCACCGGGTGTCTTCTTCAGGCACCGCTCACAGTGCCGCTGGAGAGTTCGCGCCAGCTTTGGTGCAGATACCCGGACTGGTACCTCCTCCGGTCGGGACAGCAGCGCACATCCGCGTACAGTCTGGCACCAGACTTCGGTCTCTACCTCCTTGGAGACAGAGTCCGAGTCTGGTTCGGACTGGCTGTCCGACTCTTTGGAGTTGGCGGCCCATGTGGACACACTGGTAGTTTCCTTGGCTAACCGGAGCCAGCCTCCCTCTGAGAAGTGGGAGGTTGTCCCCGAGTGTAGGGTCAGGGGTACTTATCAGCAGGCAGTGGTGCAGTTCACTATTGCTCTGCAGCCTGGGCTCGGAGGGTTTTCTGCCCCCTCAGTTGGAGTACCCCCTTAGGTGGTGTGCCTGGATCGCCCGACTTCAGGGCCGATCGGAGCACCCATGGGAGGGGAAGGTGCTACTCCCTGGGTGGTCCCCTCTGGTACTGACCAGGGCTGTCTGCTGCCTAGGCTGGTGTTTGTGAGGAGGAGGGCTCTTTCGGATTCCGAGGGGTCAGGGTTCGATGCAGCGACCCTTTTCCGGGACTCACCCGGGCTCGGGAAGGAGTCATAATACGAATCCCCGCCCTTCTCTCTCTCAGTCTCCTCAAGAGGGCCCTGGTCTTTGGAGAGTAGGGACCGTCCTTTTGGAATTCCACAGTCCCGCTCACCTTACAGGGGGGAATTTTAAGGGCACAGCCTTTCAGCATTGTTGATCAGCTGTCGGCTCTTGGGTTTTCCGGAGCCCCTTCTTCTCTTGAGGCTCCTGGTGCACTCTCTCGCCCAGACAGAGGACGTTCGCCTTCTGCCGTTGGCTTTGCCCCCACTACTCTGTCACCATCTCCTGCACTCCCAGGCATTCTTGGTCCTAGGAGACCTCTCTCCTGGGAGCAATTCAGGGGTGTGTCTGCTCACTTCCCTTTGTATGTCAGGGCCATGGACAGACAGGTGTTCCACCATCACCCTGAGCAGCCAACTCCGGGATCTCCGAGGTCCTCCGCTTCCTCATCCCCCTCTTCAAGGCGAGACGAGCCCTCTGTCCACATTTCTCCTGCTGCTGATCTCGCAGAGTATCAGCGTTTCCTCGTGAGGATGATGGAGGACCTGCATACCACCCCACCCACTCAGCACAATCCGGAGCATTCGATGAGTGTCTTCCTAGGCGATTTCAGTGCGGACACCCTTGTGGTGCCCGCGTGGCCTGCTCCTTTCCAGGAGGCGTCATTGCGATTCTGGCAAAGACCCTTTTCTAGAGTTCCAGCCCCTAGGGATCTGAGCCAGAGGCATTGTGCGCCTCCCGGAGTCTCCAGGTTGTATGCCTCATCCTCAGTCAGGACTGACGCAGCTGGACACTCCCGATGGGCTTCTCGCCCCCCGAATCAAGATTCTGTGGATTTTAACTTCTGGGGAGGAGCACCTTCTACTCAGCACGGTTGCTTCTTTCAATTTCTGCACATCAGGCCCACTATGCTGCCTATGATAGGTTTCTGTGGTACAGGTTAGGTCAACTCCTAGCCTCTATGCCTGATTTGGAGGTAACCAGACAAGCCATTGCACACTCTGCACGTGGCCTGGAGCTAGCAAGGCTCCAAACGAGGGCATCTTACGACACCAGCGAGGTGGCTTCCAGGGTGGTAGGGACAGCGATCTGCATTGGGTGAATGGCATGGCTGCGTCTTTCCCAGTTGTCACCCTTAGCCGATGTAGGGTGATTTCCTCCACGTACCGGAGAACCCATCTTTTCTTCCGTAGAGTGAGGCGGCGTCTGTCGGGGCAGCCTCCTGCCCCTCTGGGGGGTCCCCGTCGCACTCTACCCACTCTCGGGCCTCATCAGACCCATTAAGGTTCTTCCTCCCAGTGTCTCACCCACTGAGAGCTAAGGGACTTAGTCCTTCATGGTCTAGGCCCCCCTTCAGGGGTGGGGCTCAGTACTCACCCAAAGGTGATAAATGATCAAGACTGACACAGATAAGATATGAAAACTACATACCTACCATAATTCCTGATCTTTCTGTGTATCTTCACCATTTGTCACCGTCCTGCCCTCCATCCATCTGCGGCCTCAGTCTTAGGTCCCCCTCCTCTGTGTGCCCCCTTTCCCCACTTGCTTTCCGCTGGTCAGGAGCGGGGTGACCTTGGGCACACAGGGAAATTTTGCCTTCTGACAGTGGGGGAGTGGGATCGAGGGAGAGGGCACTTCTCTCCTCAATGCCTCGGCTCCACCCCTTTTGAGGTGGGAGTTGGTGGTTGCCCTCTCTTCTTTTCTCTCTCTCTCTCTTTTCTCCTCCGTTCCGGTCCTTAGGGACATTCTTCAAATTAATTTAAGAATCTTTTGTTTTCTTACTTCCAAATAGGTGGTTTCAGGGGGAGGACAACCCTGCATCCTGTCTTTCTTCCAGAATAGCCGCTTCTGCTCATGTCAGGAGTTTATTGCCAGTGATTCTGTGCTTTGAATTCTGACAATTTTGCCTTCTGGCTACTCCTTCGCAGTTCCTCTACAGTCTGGAGACAGTCAAACGTTCAGGGTATGTCCTCCCCCTCCCCATTTCTAATTTTTCCCTCCCTCCCTCCTCTTTCTGCTTCCAGAGATTGGGGCCCTTTCCCAATCCCATTAGATTTCTAACTCTCCTTCTGTCCTCTCCGTCATTTATTTCTTCTTTTATTTATATATCTTTTCCTTTGTCTGTCCCTTGGACTTCCTTGTCCCTCCCTCCCAGCCCTTCGTGCTCTCGACTCAGAACTGGTGGGAGGGGTCGATGACAACTAACGGCCAACTCCTTGAGCGTCACGCAGTGCGTCGGCCTCGATGGCAGCACCGTCGGTGCATCGACTCCACCCATTCCCCCAAAAAAACAAACTCCAGCGGAGTCATGACCTCTGGCCAGAGCCCAATTGTGATGCATGGTGAAGATGCACAAAAACATCAGGAGTTACGGTAGGTGCGTAATCTTCATTTCTGTATGCCCTACAGGCTCTTCTACCTTTCGTCCTTCCCGGTCACCTTTTGATCCAATTAGACAACGTGTGTAGTCTGGTATCTCAACAAACAGTGAGAAACTCATTCCTATCCCCTATGCTGGGAAGCAATGAGAGTCTGGTATTGGGCATCCCAGAACAACATGCATCTGACGGTAGTCCACGTGCCAGGCATGCATAACACCCTGGCAGATACTCTGTCGCCCATCAGCCAATTCTCATGAGTGGAAACTCAAACAAGAGGTCATAAACAACATCTTCAAGCAGGGGGGACTCCTCAGGTGGACCTATTCGCCTCCCCCAACAATGGCAAGCTTCCCACCTTCTGCTCGTTTGCTCCAGGGCGAGACTTTTTTGGCAGGATGCGCCATCTCTCTGCTGGAATGGCAGATCCGTCTGCGCCTTCCACCCCATTCCTTTGATTCCGAGGGTACTGAACTGACTTCGGACAGAAGGGGCAACGATGATTCTCATCGTTCCCTTCTGGCCGAGGCAAGTTTGGTTCTCTTTTCTGCAGCAGTTTTCAGAGGAACCTCCTCTTCCTCTACCTCTGTCGCAGGAGTTACTGACCCAGGATCAGGGGACTCTTGTCTATCCAGGACTCAAATCGCTCCACCTTCATGCTTGGCTCCTGCAGACGTAGCCACAGCTCGCTTTGGCGTTTCGCCTCTAGTGGTAGACATTTTGGTGGAGGCCAGAAAGCCCTCCACCAGGTCTACCTGCGCCATGAAGTGGAAGCGATTTTGTGTTTGGGCAGGTTCCAAGGATCTGGAACCTTTTTCATGTTCTGCAGCCAAAATCCTGAATTACCTGAGGCACCTCTATGATCTGGGCCTTAGTTACTTCTCTTTAAAGGTTCATATGGCGGCCATTTCAGCCTGTCACATTCCCTTGGGGGACAAGATGGTTGCTCAATTGGAGGTTTCCAAGAGGTTCCTTAAAGGGGTTCTTCACTTAAGACCCCCCCGATCCGTAATCCTGCTCCACCCTGGGTCACACTGCCGTCCTTTGAACTGGCAGCGGAGACTGATTTAAAATTCCTTTCCTGGAAGACTCTTTTCCTTGTGGCCATGACCTCTGCTCGAAGGATTTCCAAGCTTCAAGCCCTGATGTGTAAGATCCCTTACCTGGTTTTCCACAGGAACCATGTGGCTATGCGTACGAACTCCAAGTTTCTTCCTAAGTTGGTGGCTGAATCCGCCCTTAACCAATCTGTAGAGCTCCTGGCATTCTTCCAGGTTCACTCGAATCATAGAGATCATCTTCTACATACTGTTGATGTTCATAAAATTCTGAGATACTACACTTAACAGGACCAATGATCTCAGAAAAACAGATCAACTCTTTGTTTCCTTTGCACCCTAGAGAGAAGGCAATGTTGTATCTAGGCAGGGCCTGTCTAAGTGGTTAACTAATTGCATCACTTTCTGTTATGACAAGTACAAGAAGACCCTCCTGGGTCAAGTCAGAGGTCACTCCACCAGAGGGGTAGCTGCCTCTGCTGCTTGTTTCAGGAATGTGTCAGCTGCTACTTGGACTGCCATCCATACCTTTACGAAGCATTACAGTTTCGACATTGCCTCTCGCCGCAGAGCAGGTTTCGGATTGGCTGTGTTGCATGGACTTCTTTCATGAATTCTTCTCCTACCTTTCTGTCTGTGGATGATTTTTCCTCCTCCCTTTTATTAGGCTTGCTCCAGACTGCTTGGGACTCAGTTCTATTTGTGAATACCTACTGCAAGAGCCCTCTCGAAGTAAGATTGAACAGTTACATAAGAACTTACTGTAACAGTAGATCTTCGAGAGAGGCTTTGTGAGTAATGCTCCCTCCCTCTGTCCCCTGAGTTTCTTCTCTTCTTATTAGGGGCATATTCTCTCTCCTTTTCTGAAGGCGGGAGTATCAGGGACCCCCTTTATATTGACGCCGGTTGACGCTGGTCAGCTGACGTGAGGCGGTCCAGAGACTGCTAGCTAGAGATTTTTCTGTGGGGTCCTAATGCCTGGCGGCTTAGTCCTAGTTGTGAACACCTACTGCAAGAGCCTCTCTCGAAAATCTACTGTTACGGCAAATTTTTATATAAGTGTTCTTTCTATTCTTGTTTGTGCCTCTTCAACATTTTGACCTCACTGACTGTGACATCACAACTAATCAGGAAGAGCCACTCATCTTCTGCCAGATTGTTCACTAATGATTTCCCAGTGAGAGATCACAATGCTAATTGAACATTGGGGGGGGGGTAGGTAGGACTCGACATTTATGGTCTGTGTGTCACACCTAATAATGTTATGTAGAAAATCTTCTAATTATCAGAATAAAAGAAAATTAAAATTAACTGGCTACTTCATACAAATCAATAAAATATTCTGTCAGTTGTTTTTATGCTCCTTGCTCTTTAAAGTCCTTGTGCCCCCAGGTAGTTATCTTGAAAGATAATAATGCACATTAAGTATAATAGTATCTTGGGTGTCCCTTACTGCCTATATCTCTTGTTGAGAAAATGTTTATTATAAGGGGCTAAGTGGTTAATTATCATACACTTAAGTTGGTGGATAACAGGAGGGATTTTGCAGCTGCTGGAAAAGGACTTCATTTGAGAGAGGCTGGGTCTCTTCCAGGAAGTATTGTTCCCATTTGGTGTTGCATACGTATTTTTCTGCATACCATAAATTTTTTTTGGGGGGGGGGGAGCTAACTAGTAATCATTAGTAAAGGACAAGCATTGAAATATGAAACTTACTTTTTTATTATTTACTAATGATATATTTCTAGGGATGTGGATATGGTTCACTTAGCCATTGAAAGGCGTTTCTTCCTTAAAGGAGTAGTACGTCAAAATTTGCAAAAGCATACATTGTGCAGAGTATTTTAATTTGTATGTATAGTCCTAGTGTGTCCTTCCCTCTGTCTGCTATTAGGATTTTTTTCTAAGTTAGCCTGCTAGTTTTACAGTAGTTTTATAGCCCCTGAGGATCTCCATCTCAGCAAGGTTTATTGCTCTTCTTGGACCCTATGCATGAACCAAATAGTTACCTATGCACCACGCAGCTGAGGCGCATTGGCAACCTTACGTTTGAATACAGGACCCCCACCAGCATTCACCAAGGGCACGCAAGACACTTGCACGGCCACTGTCTGAGCCCTTTGGGGAGCACTGCGCTGTGGGTGTGTTGGGGGTGTGCCTGCACTACACGGCATTCACTAAGCTGCATAGTGCCAGGCTCAGGGGGCGCCGGGTACGCCTGCTGAGACCAGACGTAGCCCGGTACGTGGCCCTGTGTTCATCGGGTGCAGTGGCAACACTAATTGAATCTCTGTGCTGCCCCAGCCCACTGTGCTGCAGGGCAGGGCTGGGGCAGCCTCTCTGGCAACTGCCCATAGGCATTTCAGCAGTGCTGCTATACATGACTCTGCTCCTCCCCCCATGCCCTTGGGAAGGGCACAAGGGATCCACTCAGGGACCCGGTATAGGCATCCAACTGGATGCCCTCCTGGGTCCGCGGCTCCACCCCCTACCAACTGTGCAACCTCGTGGCCATGGACGGCGCCTGCAGTGCATGCCACACACTCCTGCTCCTGTCCAGGACCGCGAAGGTAAGCAAGTGGGGTACGCGCCACAGACATGTATAACCTGCCCGTTAGTGCATAGGGCCCCTTGTTCCTACAGTGCCTCCTGTATCATGTGACAGTGATATATACGGGACCATGGATTTAGCAAGCACTGGTTTAGAGACAATTTACTACAGCAGAACTGTGATATTAAGTAACTTTCCTTATACAGTGAGCAGTAGCTGCTACATATACAGTTTAGCAAACACTTAAGGGCCAGTTAAGTGGGTTATTCTGCAAGAAAACAGCTGAAGTCTTTACTAATTCTCACATCGATGACCTGGGGCAATTTGTGTGCTTTTTATGGTGGTGTGTAATTTGATTAAATGAAAGTTAAAAGCAAAACATTTACTACTGCTGGCTAGACCCGACACATACATAGAAAGCAAAAATATTGAATGAGAATTATTTAGTGGAGGCCCAGAACATCAGGCTCCTATCTCTAGTACTTGTGCAATCAGTGGTCCTGGACGTATTACTGTTACATGGGATAGGATGCATTATAGGAAAAAGAAGAGCAATAAATGTTGCAGAGATGGAGCTCCCCAGGGGCCATAAAACTACCATATAACTAGCAGGCTAAGTTAGAAAAAAACTCCTAATAGCAAACAAAGGGAAGGACACACCAGGACTACACATAGAAATCAAAACACTGCACAGCATGTTTTGGCAAATTCTGACTGTACTTCTTCTTTAAGAGCTGATTCACTGGAATGTCTTTAAGCTAAGCTCTTCCCAACATCCAGGTGGTATATTCCTTGGCTCTGCCCCATGATGTCAGATCTTCCTTTCCGCTGAAAGAGTTCAGTCACCTTTCGTAGCTCTGCACTTTGTAGGGCCTGGTAAGTGCACCATTGACAAACTTAATGACTTTTCTAAACCATTTTGTATATTCCTCAGTCCTGTTCTCAAGCTCCAATTGTCAATGTGGAATATGAGGAAGCAAAGCATGTGTCTGGCTTCAAACGGTGTATCACATAAAGGCAGATGATGTTGGACAGACCCGCACATTTGCCTGCACTGCATGGTAATGACACAGTGACGTTGCTGGTTACAGCCTTTGCCAAATGATGCATCTGTCCTTGCTTGAGGACAGGAAGGGTCACCTTCTCGGCCGGCTGAACGATCGGTACCTGAAACTGGGGGCCAAGTGTGGTTGCAAGGCGGCCTCTGCTGCAGCAGGGTCCACGGCACAACTCAAATTGGTGGAAGAGTTGGTGGCTAAAGCCACAACAGGCACTTCATCAGCCTTGACACTGCTCCTGGCTGGGGCCAGCATTGGAGTGTCCTTCACCGGGAAATTCCATGATATGTGTTGGGTGCTCGAGACCTTTGGGGAGAGCCCTGCCCACCACAGTAAGAAGCACAAGAGTAAGAAACACCACCGTCAGTTGTGGGACCGGGAGAGATCACACTCCACCACTCCCCTGGCTACTCAGTGTGTGTTGAGTGCGTGGTTTGGCTGAGCCACTTTTGGCCAAAGAATGGGTCACTAGCTCCACGGTATCCCCGTTAGGCTTGCCAATCTCTACACCGGTCGCTCAGGTCATTGAGGTTCTTCTCGATCTTGTCGACCTGTTGTTGGAGGCAGGAGTAGAGTTAAGGGTGTGCAATGACCACAGTCAGTGATTACAGGAGAACATATCTTTGTGGAAATGTCAGCTTTCTAGGGACGTGGATATGTTGTTCAGTCCACACTTACTGGCAGGCTCCTTGCCACTTTAAATCTTGCCGGAAGGTCTTCAAGCTGGCTCCTCCCACCCACCCGGGTTGTAAAACTCTCGGCTCCGCCCCATGACGTCAGATCTTCCTTACCGCTTGGAAGCTCAGGTTCCCTCCTTAGTGCTTTGTGTTTTAGGACTGAATCCAAACTCTTCGGTCAAACCGAAACTCATTCTAAAGTTTAAAGGACTTCAGTCTTCTTTTTCCCTCGTGGCTGCGATGGAGAAATCGACTCCCGGATTTCGTCGGTGCCCCTGTGGGCAGATGATGTCCCGGACCGATCCGCACTCCACGTGCGTTTATTGCCTTGGACTCGGCCTTGGCTCAGAGGCTTGTGAGTTATGCAAATCCTTTTCAGCTTCGGTCTTGGAGGACCGCGCTGCCCGATTGCTGTTGGGGCGACCTGAGAAACATTATCCTCCGGTCAAGTCAAAGGAGGCCCATTGGGCGGTGTCTGTGGGGCCGGGCTCGGCAGAACCGCTGGAGCAGATGATCGCCCTTGAGGAGGAGGAGGCGGCCCAGGCCGCATCATCATCATCCTCGGTCGTGGCATTTATCCCGCCTCCTTGAGCTCTTCCTATAGCTTCTTTTAAGGAGCTTTGCCAGTCCCTCTCCACCAAGGGAGAAGGGCCATCGGGACATTCCTCTCGGTCCAAAAGAAGGACTCAAAGGTAAGTCCCACCATCGACGTTCGTGGAGTGGGAGAGGTCCCTTCCGGATAGTTGACACTTGACTTCGGTCGAGGTTATGCAAAGGCCGCTGAGTTTCACGGTGTCCCCTCATTATGTCAGCTGGCTGAGACAACCCGACTGCTAACAAGATTTTTCTTGACCTGGATGGTTTGTCGACTGGAGAAGCTACCAACCCTTCTTCACCAGTTCCCCCGGTGGAAACCGAGGACTTGCCTGTGCCTCCTCTGCCGGAGTCCCCAGTTAAGGTCCCTGAACCGAGGGAGGAGCGGGTTTCCCCCATCCCCTCTCTGACCCACCCTCGAAATCCTCGAAGGTCTCTGACCTCTTCCAGGTCCAGCCAATTAGGCCGACGTTGGCAGTGTCTGCACCGTGGAAAGCGGTGGTGCCACTCATCCTCATCATCCTCTTCAGACGATAGGCTCCGGCTCAAGTTGTGTTGGCGCTACGAGGATTTAATGTGGCAGCAGCTCTTATTGTCCGGGAATAAGCCGACCTCGTCGCCTTCTCCAGCCATTAAGTGGCTGTCACGGGAGGAGGCCGAAAAAAACCCTCATAGTAGTCGAGGAGCCAAAGCCGGCACCGGTTGTTCGGCTGAACCTCCACAGCTGAAGACTGGGGCCCCGACCAAGGATTCTCGGTCGGGTCAGGGTTTGCCCCATAGGTTGTCGGTCACCCTCACTCCTGATCAGTGGAGGGTGGCTCAGGTGCTCGGCAGCTATTTGCAGACTCCTTGGAGTCTGACGACGACAACTCCTTGTTCTCTAGGCCACTTGACTTGGAGTCCACTGGGGGTCAGTCGGTGGAGGAGAGCCCATCCTCGTTCCTTGGAATGCTTCGGCTCAACTCAGAGTCCACTGGGATGAAGCTCGAACTCGTTTCAAAATTGGCCAAGTATCCCCTCACGGAGATAGTGGACCGAGGGGAATCCCCTACGGAGGCCTTCCCGGTGGCCGAAGCCATTGTTGGCCCGGCCCTGGAGCTGTGGCAGCGGCTAGCTTCTTGTCCAGCACCTTCGGCCAGGATGTCTCGGAAGTATGCTGTCTCTACCGGTTCAGTCTCCAGTTTCTCGGAGCACTCCTCTACGGAGGGGTTAGTGACCGACAGCGTTTCCCAGTGTTCTTGGAACGCTCGGGATGTGGACAAGCCACCTGATAAGGAGTCCAAGAAATTGAACTACTCCAGGTGGAAAGTCTATGCTGCTTCCTCCCTAGGCCTTCGTCAGGCTAGCTCGGCTGTCCTGATGGCACACTTTTCACATGCCCTTTTGGGCTCCCTGGATAAGGTGATTCCTCATCTCCCGGCTGACCTTCAAACGACGGTCAAGCAGGTGCGGGATCAGGGAAGGACGGTGGCCAAACAGCAGCTCCAAACTTCCTTGGACATCGCTGACTTATGTGCCTGGTCAGTAGCGGCCGCAGTGGCCATGCGCCGCAGAGCTTGGCTGAGGATCTCCACCTTTACGGCGGATACCCAGCACAAGCTGGCAGACATTCCCTTCCTGGGTACCGACTTGTTCGATCCCGGGGTGAAGGGTCATCTTCAATGGATCGAGAAGTCCAACGCCACCTTGGACTCGGTCACGTCTGCCCCAGAAGGAGAAAGGCCGCCAGCAGCAGCGTAAGCCCTTTCGTCCTCCAGCCCCTGAGGCACGTCTGGCCCAGCAACACCAGCATCAGGGCCAGCAGGCTCGCACTTGGCACCCCAAAGCCAAGCCTGCTGCTTCCTCCAGCAGGAAGCTGGGAAGGAAAGGTCCAGGCGGCTCTTCGGCCAGCCCTTCCTCCAAGTCTGCCCAGTGACAGGCTGAGGGTGTCGCCCTCCCCAAACCTCATCACTCCTCCCGGTTCCCCATGGGGGACGGCCTTCCACTTCCTTTCTGCCTGGTCCATTTTCAGTACGGACTGCTGGTGTTGGAAGTGGTCGGCAGGGGTCTGCCTCTGAATTCGAGCAGTCCCCACCCTATCGAGCCGCCGCCCAATGGGGGCTATGGGTTCCGCATTCTTCTGTCGGCTCATCGAGCCGACATTGCCCTGCCTCCAGAAGGAGGTGATCAGGAGATGGCAGACTCCTCCAGACCCAGGGTTTGTGTCCAGGTACTTCTTGGTCCCAAAACGGATTGGGGTGGGGCTGCTCTATTCTCGACTCCACACGACCTGAACAAGTTCCTAAGGTCTCAGAGACCTTCAGGATGGTCACTCTGGCTCAGATCATTCCATTCTTGGACCGAGGCGTGTGGTTCTTTTCTCTGGACCTTCAGGATGCGTTCTTTCACGTCCCAATCCGTCCATCTCACCAGCGATTCCTCTGCTTCAGGGCAGAGGGATCCCTTTATGAGTTCCGGACCATGCCCTTCGGCCTCTCTCCAGCTCCCAGGGTCTTCACCAAATGCATGGCAATGGTGACAGCATTCCTGCGGCGCTGAAGGGTCCAGGTGTACCATTACCTGGACAACTGGCTGATTGCAGCCCCCTCCAAGCTGGAGGTGGAGCGGTCCAGGGATTTGGCCCTCCAGGTCTGCTCTCAGATTGGCCTCCTCATCAACGAGGCCAAATCAGAACTCGTGCCATCACAGATGATTCAGTTCATCTGGGCAGAGCTCAACTCTCTTCGAGCCAGAGCATGGTTCCCGGTGGACAGGGCCGAGGTCCTTTCCTCCTTTGCCCAGTCATTTCTGTTTGGGCAATTGTGCCCTTCCTGGGATTTTCTGCGCCTTCTGGGCCTCATGGTGGCCTGCACCAGCATGGTCCGTTGGGCCTGCTGGCATATGCGTCCCCTGCAATGGGGGCTGGCCCGCCAATGGTCATAGCGCTCCGGTCCTCTGGACCAGCCAGTGACAGTGACCCGGGAGATGTGGAATGGCCTCAAGTGGTGGCTTGTTCCAGCTCATCTGCAGGAGGGTATCCCGTTTGTCCGCCCCGAGCTGACGGTCACTCTGACGACCGACACCTCTCTGATGGGTTGTGGTGCCCACCTGGGGGAGCTCAGAGCTCACAGCTTCTGGTCCCCTCAGGAGTCTTGATGCCACATCAACCTGCTGGAGCTTCGAGCGGTCCGACTAACCCTCACCGCCTTCGCTTCGTTTGTACGGGGTCAAGTGGTCCAGGTCCAGATGGACAACACTATGACCATGTACTGCCTAAACCGTCAGTGCGGGACGCAATCCTTGCCTCTGTGCAAGGAGGCTCTCCACATTTGGTCTCTCGTGAGCAGCCTGGAGGTGACTCTCCTAGCCATCCATGTGGCAGGAGCCTCCAACACTGTGGCCGATGCCCTCAGCCGGATAGGTGCTGCATCTCACGAGTGGTCTGTCCTGCCGGAGGTAGTACAAGATCTGTTCTCCCACTGGGGCACGCTTCAGGTGGACCTGTTTGCCTCCAGGGAGAATGCGAAGCTGAGGCTGTGTCATGCCCGCCCCCCTCAGCAGAGCTCGCTGCAGGGGGATGCCTTCTCGAGGCCGTGGACCCCAGGCCTCTTCTACGCCTTTCCCCCATTTCCTTTGATCCACAAGGTGCTTCTCAAGGCGAGGAGGGACAAGGGACAAGGTACAGGTGATTCTGGTAACCCCATACTGGCCCCGCCAGTTCTGGTATCCAGATCTCCTCAGCCTCAGCTCCAGGCTCCCGAGGCGGCTTCCAGCCCGCCCGGACCTGATCTCAGTCAACCAGGGGAAGGTGTTCTATCCAAACCTTCAGTCCCTGCACCTGACGGCCTGGTTCCTGAGCGGCTAGAGTTCCAGGCCTTGGGTCTTTCCGATGAGGTCCTCAACGTTGTTGAGGCATCCCGTAAGGAGTCAACCAGGAAATGCTATGCCTTTAAATGGAAGAGATTCTCCATTTGGTGTCAGGACAAGGGGCTGGACCCTTCCCCGTGTTTCTCGGCAAGCATTCTGGACTACCTGTGGTCCCTTTCTCAGCAAGGGCTTCGGTCGATGACCCTTAAGGTGCACCTGGCAGCCATCTCTGCTTACCGGGCGTCGGCCGGAAAGCAGTCGGAGGTGCAGGAGAAGGTGGTCGGGTGCATTTTCAAAGGCCTTGATCACATATCCCCTCCGGTGCGAGAACCTCCACCTGCATGGGATCTACTGCTGGTATTGGCTAAGCTCATGGGCAAGCCATTCGAACCGATGCACAGGTGTGACATCTCTCACCTGTCGTGGAAGACCGCCTTCTTGGTGGCTGTCACGTCAGCCAGGAAGATGGGAGAGCTCCAGGCGCTTTCCATTGAGTCTCTCTTTCTGGTCTTCCACAGGGACAAGGTTGTCCTGCGCCCCACCCGAAATTCCTTCCGAAGGTGGTGTCGGAGTTTCACCTTAACCAGGTGTTGACTCTGCCGGTGTTCTACCCCAATCACACCTCGGAGGCCAAATATAGGCTCCATACTTTGGACCCTAGAAGAGCGCTCTCTTACTATAAGGAGGGGACGGCTGAAGTTCGGGGAGAGGTTCGCCAGCTGTTTGTCACCTACGCTGAAGCCGCACCTGGCAGACCTGCAGCCAAGCAGACGATAGGCAGGTGGGTCACCTCCTGCATAGATCTCTGCTACAGGTTGGTGGGCATGGAGCCCCCCAGAGGGATAAGAGCTCATTCTACCTGCCATACTGCTGCTTCGTTGGCTGCTTCCAGGGACATCCCTATCCATGAAATCTGCAGGGCTGCTGCCTCAAAGTCAGCACACACCTTCATTACCCGCTACCACATCGACCTTGAGTCACGCCGGGATGCTGGTTTTGGGACCTTGGTTCTCCAGTCTTTATTCCCTAAGTAGGGGGTGTGCGCCTTGCCTCCCTCCTCCCGAAGAACTGCTGGGAGTCTGCCAGACAGTGTGGATGAACAACATATCCATGTCCTTAGAAATACAGGTTACTCACCTGAAACAGGAGTTCTAGGAATGGTATATGTTGTTCATCCACATGACCCACCCGGCCTCCCCGGCTTCGACGCACAACCTGGCTTCCAGCGGGCTAGATCTGGCATCATGGGGCGGAGCCAAGAGTTTTACCACCCAGGTGGGTGGGAGGAGCCAGCTTGAAGACCTTCTGGCAAGATTTAAAGCGGCAAGGAACCATCCAGACAGTGTGGATGAACAACATATACCATTCCTAGAACTCCTGTTACAGGTGAGTAACTTGTATTTACTCACCTGTAACCATACGTCTAGGTGTGGTATGTGGCTCACACTCGCACCACCAACCCAGCCTCCGCAGGCAAGTGGCACATGGATCCCTGCTTCCAGCGTGCAAGATCTGACTTGACGGGGCGGAGCAAAGGGATATATCACCTGAGAGGCGCGAGAGGGGTACTTTGCTTAAAGACGTTCCAGTGAATCAGCTCAGCTGTTCAGGAAGAACTGCCATGATGTGAACCATATACCACTGCTAAAACTGTGGTTACAGGTGAGTAACTTTTGGGGGGAGGGGGGTGGATGCATGAGATTACATGGCTGTGATTTGTAGGTGGAGATGGGTAACCTAACTAATGGATGGTTTCAGGATTTTGCTGCCGCAGTTTGTGCCTATGAAGGATCCACATTGTTAGAAGTAACCTTTGCATTTTTCTCTGCAGACATTTTATTTTATATTGAAGAGAAATAAGTGAAAACAAGTTGAGAACATGGAATTAATTTTGAAAGTTGCAACATAGTGAGCTAAATATATTTCAGGAATAGCAGTTAAACTAGTTTTAGAAGCATGTATCATATGCAAATGTATTTCCTTTGGAAGAGCATTAAACCACTACCTCATCATTGCCAATCACCATGGAAATACAGTAGAATATGTTTGATGTACTGTAAGACTGAAGGAAAAAAAATCATGCTAGAAGGGACAGAATGGGAATTACTATCTGAAAGTCTCAGCTTCCAGCAAAGTCTAATGCTGTACTAATATTTAACCAGTAAGAGAAGACTAGGTGTGCGTTATGCTGGCACAACGCACACCCAGCAGTGTAGTGAGGCACGACGCCGCAGGAGGAGTGTCTTCGGCCCCTTCAAGTGCATTGTGCCAGGACAGTGCTCACTTGAAAGTGTCTTATTGTACTTATAAAATGGGTACTCTGAAAATTAAAGAAAAAGCCGACTTGTTTTTAATAAAAAACAAATATTTTCTTTTGTTGAAAGTAATTACTTAAAAGTAGTCCCTCCCCAGCTGTCAAACATCTGTCTTGCCACATATCCAGTAGATGGAATGTTTATCTTGTAATGCAGGAACTCGTACATCTCACTTTGAGGGTAGCTCTTGTAGCAGGCTACACCATAAGGACTGAAGCCAGCAGGCACCAGGACCCCACGGAAAACTTCTAGCTAGCAGTCTATAGCGGTGGACTGCTCCTGATGTCGGCCTGCCCCTGACGTCTGCCAGTGGTATGAAAGGGGTGGTCCCACAACCCCACCCCAGTTCTTTTCCTGCCATTGACTTGCGCACATCAGCTCCCATCAGCTCCATGGACGCCTTCTGCTTTAGCTGATTGCCATTTTTCGCTATTACCCGCGCTTTATTTTCACAAAAAATTCTAACTTCTTTAGTTTTTTCTCTGCATGTCTTCTTCTCCGACCTTGTCTGTGTGCTTGTGGCAAGCAGATTCCCTCGATGAATGGCCATGCTTCTTCCCTCTTCTGCCTAGGCCCCAACCTCAATACAGAGGCCTGCCAGCACTGCTTGAACTGTAAGAAGAAGACCAGAATCTGCCACCAGAAGATCATGAAAAGCTTCTTGCTTGAAAAGAAATTAGCAACGATGGAGAAGGAAATCCAGGGAAACAGTACTCCTCCTCCCCGATCTCAGGAGCCTTGACTTCTTTGGCTTCTCACAAGGAAAAGAAGTCTAATGGAAAGCACAAACACCGGGAGAAACGCAAGGACAAGCCCCGGTCAGCCTCTCATTCCCGATCCCCTCACCAGACAGTGACCGGCTCCGGTAATTCCTCGCACGGGAGAACGGACTCTGCTTCCACGACATCCCTCACTCCTGGGTTCCCAATGGTCAAACCACCCGCCCTCATCCAGACTTTAGGTGGTAGTTCTTCAGGGCTGGGGACTTTGTCCTCATCCTCTCAGCCCCTGATGCTCAGGCCCTTTCACCAGACAGCCTGTTGTCAGCCAGGTGGCTCAGCCGGGTCCTCCTTGATGGCAGGTCTTTGCCCGTCGTCCGCCCGTACTTGGTGTCCACTAAGTCAGTTCCAGGCTTCGGGGCCAGTGCCACCCAGTGACGCCAGGGCCATGCACTCGCCTTGCTCGGGAGCTAACTCTCCTCAGCAGGTTCCTCCTAAGACTGCCCCACTTGTTTCCCCTGTCCGGCCGACGCCAGCTACCAGCATCGACCCAGGCGACTCTTACGGGCTGCCTGAACTCCCCGATGTCACCGCTGACCAACGCCGCCCCTCAGCCAACTATGGGGGTCCAATACCCGTCTGTCAACACCTACCAGACCGGACGCCAGATGACCGGACGCTCATTGGGCCGCCGCCAGTCAACTCTAACCCTCAAGCCCCTACACTTGGGTTGCCGCCACTAAAGGGACAGGCGCCGGTGCCATCTGATGTCCCACCTCTGATGCTGGCTAATCCTTCTATGCCCCAGAACCCACTGCCGGACCTCACAGCTCTCTTCATGTCCTGGTTGAATGTGGTCAAGGGCGATCCGATGCCGAAGAGGCCTCCTACACCCCCTTCGAAGGACCCTCTTCCCTCGGGGGCTAAGCCTCAGGCTCCTCCTGGGCAAGCTACGCCAACTCCTAGGGAGCCTACCACGCAACCAGATAACACTAGAAGGGGTCGCTTTAAACATCACAGTCGAAAGCACCATCGCTCATCCTCCAGGTCCTTAGACAGGCGCAGCCGTAGGCACCACTGTTCGACCTCCCGATCTGCCTCTTCAGGGGAGTCGGACTGATGTTCCTCTTCCTCCTCCTTGGTGTCGTCTGTCTCGGGGGTATCTCGCCCTCCGTTGGACCCCACTGATGCCCCCATGTCTCCTTCCAATGACCCAACCTTCATGGAGGTCATGCGGCACAGCCAGTCCAACGTGGGCTGGGACACTGAAGACTTGGACCCTGAGAGGTGCCTTTTGGCCATTTTCCTCAGTCAAGGGATCCAAAACCTGTGGTGTTCCTCCTCGGGTGAATCCATCTAAGGATGTCACCAGATATGCTTGGAAACGTCCATCTACTGTTCCTGCTGTGTCCAAGAAGGCTGATCACCTCTGTAATGCTCACTGAGGTGAGCTTTTCTTTGGGGCGCAACTGATTGCAGACTGTATGGCTATTACGGCAGCCTATGATCTGTCTAAGAGGCCTCGGCATCTCAGCACTCAGCCTCCGGGCAAAGATTCTAAGCAGAAAAGTCTATGCCTCAGCCACCTGTGCCATTCGCTCCCTGAATTTCTTAGCCCACATGATCTAGTATCAGAATGCCCTATAGGAGAAGGCCATGGAGTTGGTTCAGGCTTTGCAGGCTAATCCTCAGAAAGCTGAATTGTTGCATATTTTGAAATTCGGGTCAGACGTAGGCACTCGTCCAGACGTAGGCACTCATCCTCTGTTCCTCCTATGACACGGCAGATTCGGCCGCTAGTGCAGCGGCCATCAGTGTCTGCCTTTGCCGTTACTCCAGGCTCTGCATCTTAGGTTTTACCCTGGACATCCAGGCGAGTATTATGGACTCCCCTTTTAAGGGTTCAATCCTCTTTGGCGAGGAATCAGAAAAGATTATAACTTGCCTTCAAGAATCCAGCAAAGCTGTCAGATCTGTCCATACCATGTACAGGTCTAACCAGAAGCAGAATGGCAACCAGCCGTTTTCTCAGTCTTCCAGGCAGCAGCCCCAAGGCCAGCAGACCAGAAGTACCTTCAAATGTAAGGCCACTTCTCAGACCTCAGGTGGTTCGGGTCCTATAGCCCCCAAAACCTACCAAGCCCCTTTGCCTGTCTCGGTTTCTTTGGCCTGACTCCTTACCCCACTCTCTGACCCCGGCAGAATCTCTGGGGGTGGCAGTGGGGGCGCTTCTTCCATGTCTAGAGGGATGGCACAGAATAACCACAGATCTGTGAGTTCTTCAGCTGATAGAGAAAGGGTATACTCTAGAGTTCATAGAAATGCCCCCGGACAACCCACCTGTAACTTCCCATTACCTTCTGTCCCACGTCGTCCTCATTCAGGATGAAATTCAAGCGCTGTTGTGGAAGTGTTCTGTAGAGGGAAGGACTTTTATTCCCACTTCTTCCTGGTTTCAAAGAAAACCAGCGACCTACGTCCTATCCTGGATCTCAGCCACCTGAGCAAGTTTATAGAATACAAACGTTTCAGGATGGTCACCCTTCCAGGCCTGCTCCCCCTCCTTCACCAGGGAGATCAGCTGTGCTCCCTAGATATGCAGGACGCTTATCTCCACATTCTAGTTTTTCAACCCCATAGGAGGTTCCTTCACTTCCACTTCCAAGACAACCACTACCAGTTCCATGCCCTGCCATTCAGCCTGTCTTCGGCTCCCCGAGTCTTTAAAAAGTGCCTAACAGTAGTAGCTGCGGCCCTCAGGAGGAAAGGCCACTATGTCTTCCCCTGCCTGGACGATTGACTTTTAGCAGCCCCCTTCCGGGATCAGCTGATCTGCACCATGGAAGACAACTTTACATTGTTTCAAGACCTGGGGATCACTCTTAGCCTCCCAAAGTCCTCCCCATGGCCCAGCCAAAGGCTTCAGTACATCGGGGCAGTTTTGGACACTGCCTAAGGAAAAGCAGTCTGCCTCCAAGCAGGGCAGAACGCCTTCAGGACCAGGCTTACGTGGTTTCCTCATCACACAAAATCCCAGCCAGAGTATTCCTAAGGCTGCTCGGGCATATGGTAGCAGCCATTGCGACTGTCCCTGTGGCATGCCTACACATGAGGGTTCCCCAATGGACCCTCTGAGTCCAATGGAACCAACACATGGATGACCTGGAGCAGCTTGGGACAGTCTCCACTCCGGTGCGCCAGACTCTGATATGGTGGTTAAACCCCTCCAATCTTTCCACAGGGGTCCCCTTTTGGTAGGCATCTTCTTGTCAGATTTTGACTACGGACATGTCCAGCCAGGGCTATCAGACCGAGGGAACTTTGTCTCCCCAGGAGCAACATCTCCATATCAGTGTCTTGGAGATGCAGGCCATACTGTATGCCCTACAGGCATTCCAGACAAATCTGCCCCCGGGCCCCCTCTTAAATTTAGACGGACAACATGTCTGTGGTCTTCTACATAAACAAGCAAAGGGGGTCTCACTCTTACCCCCTCTTCAGGGAGGCCATGAGTGTCTGGTACTGGGCCATTGAGCATCATCTGGAACTCACTGCCGTGCATGTCCCTGGCGTACAAACCACCTGGGCCAACAGTTTAAGCTGGTCTCAGTCCAAGGCACATGAATAGGAACATCTTACTTCGAGAGGGTTCCTTCAGTAGGTCATCACATATAGGACTGGCGTCTGGCTGCACGGCAGACTTTTCTAGCAATATCTGATGGGGGACCGCCTACCTGACGTCACGTGACTGATGTCAGCGTGACTGTATATAGTGGGCGGTCCCCATGCCCGCCTTCCAGTTCTTTCCCGTCGTCACCTTGTGTCAGTCGCATTGCAGACTTCCAGATAGCGATCGTCGTGAAAGTTATCACATCGGTTTATCCCTCGCTGCTTTTTTCTCTTAAATTCGACTTCTATCATTGATATCTTCTCCCAGGAAGAAGTGCTGGTCCTGTGGCACGCAGATACCGGATAAAGACAGTCACCTCAAGTGCGTCCTCTGTTTAGGCCCAGACTATCCAGTCTCCTCCTGCCCTGAGTGCCAGACCTTTAACCAGGCCACTAAAAAGAGGACACAGCAGGATTTGGAGGCCCATCTGCTAAAAGCACGCCTGGCTTCTTTCGAGAAGAAAATGGATCATCTTAGAGATTCGTCTGAAAAATCTTCTCCTTCAAAGAAACAT
This sequence comes from Neoceratodus forsteri, assembly GCA_016271365.2. Classification (NCBI taxonomy): domain Eukaryota; kingdom Metazoa; phylum Chordata; order Ceratodontiformes; family Ceratodontidae; genus Neoceratodus; species Neoceratodus forsteri. Next base: position 1,733,303,740 of record CM057456.1, read on the forward strand.
AAGGAGAAAACCAGGGAGCTGGACTGCTCCATGGATGATGCCAAGCCCTTGACGAGCAAGTCCCAGCTACCACCCAGAAAATCGGACAGTAAGTCAGGCAAAGTTTTGGCGGATCAGTCGTCCGTTGGCTCCTCCGATTACCGCACCGCTTTGGCTGATTAGTCGGCCCCTGGCTCCTCTGGGGACCGCGGGGCGGCCAGTAAGTCATCTACCCAGGCAGTGGGTACTCACTCAGCTCAGGTCGATAAGTCTGCCAGGGGCTCTTCCCTTGACCGCCTGACCCCACCTGCTAAGTCGGCCGTCCCTGACGACCGCTCGAGTTCGGTTCCACCGTCTGGGCCTAACGGTGCCACACCCGACGCCCGGCGGAACCAGAAGGAGAAAGCCCCTCTCCTTCCTCCTCCTTCACCCGTGCCCTCCAATTCACCGGCGGGTACATCCGGCGATGGCAGCGGAGAGCCCATCGACCCTGTCGATGCCTTGGGGTCTATTCTACACTCCCCTTCTGGGGTCAAGGAAAAGGAGGCTCCTCCTTGGCCTACAGGCCTTTCTGTGGAGGCCCTTCCTCTGCCTTCCGGCAGGCTTCCGGTGCTTCCTCCGATGCCGGTTATCCCGACGACAGTCCTGCAGCTGGGACTGGCTGACCGGCCTTTACCTTCGGCCCTGACGCCGGATCAGGTCCCGACACCAGGGCCCCTTCGTCTGGTTCCGATGCTGGCCCCTCCGACGCCAGATCCCCTTCCAGCGCCGGATCGGGTGGTGCCAGTTCCGACGTTGGTTCCCCTGACGCAGGCTGTCCCGACGCCGGACCCTTAACCTATTTACACTACAGCGGGTCCAATGTGGGGTTCCCCGACGCCTGATCTGATGATGGGGATTTACACCTGACCCCGAACTGTCCCGCATTACTCGTTGGGGTATTCTGGGGACCACTACCTGGGGGGTCTCACTGTGGACTGGAGTCATCTCAGGCAGTTCTACCCTGGATTTAGTGTATACTCCCATTACACGGTATTCCAGGGCTATTATCCACCTCCAGTTATCCCTCCTCCTCCCTCCCAGCCTCTGCCTCACGCCACCCCCACCCCCACCCCCGTTACCCCGGATTTCAAGACCTTAATACAGTTTGGTTGTAGGGGGCTAGGTCGGAGTTGGTTTCGGACCTGGAGACTAGGCTCCTACAACTGTGGTCTCATAGGTCCCCTTCCCCGAGCAGTTCGTCGATAGCCACTGTCCACATCTCGGGGAAGACTCGACAGGACGTTTCCCTTCCGGATACCAGACGTCGTCCTGTCGAGGAGGCAGACGATGATGATGATGATGATGACAGTTCAGATGGGAGGGAGGATTCCTCAGAGGAGGTCCCGGAGGACCCTGAGGACACAAGAGGCAAGGTCTTGCCAAAGTCTCCACCTGAAGACCCTGCCTTCTCTGACCTCTTGAGGGTCATGAAAGAGTATTTCGACTGGGAGTCTGAGGAACAGGATCCCATGAGACAGAGGCTCGCGGAACACCTAGACTTAGAGTCTCTGTCTCCCCATCCCCATTCCTCCATGGATGACTCCTCACCATGACCTCACAATTACCATCTGGCAGATGCCTCATTCTGTCCTGGCTGTCCCTAAGCGGGCAGACAGGCTCTATCGGGCACCGAAGGACACTCCTTTCTTAAAGGCTCATCCCATGGCTGACTCTGTGGTCATCTCGGCGGCTCATGATCACTCTGTAGCACCAAAGCACATGAGCACTACTCCTCCTGACAAAGAGTCGAGGCAGATGGACCAGTTCGGAAAAATGATATGTTACTCGGCCACTTGCGCCCTCCGATCCCTTAGTTATGTGGCCCACATGGTGTCCCATCAAAAAGCAACCCTGGCCAGGCTGGAAGCGCGAGTCCAGTCCATGGATCCCTCACCTTTAAAGGAGGACCTTGCCAAGGATTTCCGCCTCTCCAAGGTTTCCTGTAGGCACGCGCTTTACGTGCCACTTACGACTCCATCGACTCAGTGGCCCATATCTCGGCAACTGCCATTGCCCTCAGATGGCATTCCTGGCTTCGCTTTTCTGGCCTCGCCAATGAGGTCCAGTCGGCGAGTCAGGATGCCCCTTTCAGGGGCTCGGTCCTTTTTGGTAGGGACACCAAGGATATTGTCACAGACCTACAGGACAAGGGAGTTGTACTTAGGTCTGTCAGGTCAGTGTGCCGATCGGGCTCCCAACAACAGCAGCCCTTTCAGTAAAGGACCTGGAGGCAGAGAAAGATTGCTCAGCGCGCCACCAAGGGAAGCGAAAGGCCACCCCTCCTGCCTCCAAAAATCAGAGACGTTCAGGAGGCCCTCTCCCTGAACGTCCTGCCACTTCTTGACTCCCCGCCCCCACTGCCTCAGTCTTGCGACGAGGAGCAGGTGGGGGGGAGGTTCACCTGCCACGCGCAGGAGTGGAGGGCAGTCACCTCCAACGAATGGGTCCAGCAACTAGTGTCCGTTGAACACACCATAGAATTTCTGGAGATTCCTCCAGAAACTCTACCCACAAAGTGTTCTTATTCTTGGGACCAGACTCTTCTCATCCGTGATGAGGTAAATTCACTCTTGCTCAAAGAAGTATTCGAGCGTGTCCCCTTTGGGCAAAGGGGAAAGGGATTTTATTCTCATTTTTTACTTGTTCCAAAAAAGACTGGGGACTTCAGACCCATACTCTACCTAAGTCAGCTAAATCAGTTTGTCGAGTACAAAAAATTTAGAATGCCGACGCTTCGGAGCCTCCTCCCTATCCTCATGGAGAACCACTGGCTCTGTGCCCTGGATATGCAGGATGCTTACCTGCACATTCCTGTTTTCCCTAGCCACCGCCGATTCCTGCGTTTTTGTTTCCAAAGGGAACAATTCCAGTTCCGGGCACTCCCCTTTGGCCTGTCTTTGACACCACAGGTTTTTACCAAGTGCCTGGCGATGGTTGCAGCGTTCCTACGCTGCAGGGGTATTGCAGTCTCCCCTTACCTGGATGACTGGTTGATTTCAGCCCTGTCCAGGGATTCTTTGCTGGAGGCTCTGTCCTTTACCCTGGACCTTTTCAGGAGACTAGGGATCACAGTCAGTGTTCCCAAGTCATCCCTTATCCCTGCCCAGAGACTTCAGGTTATTGGGGCAGTCCTGGATATGGTCCAGTGCAGAGCTTTCCTTCCTCCAGACAGGATGGAGACCCTTATCAGTCAGGCCTCCAAAGTGGCTTCCCTCAGGACCATCCCTGCCCGGGAAGTCCTTCGCCTTCTGGGCGTGATGGCAGCCTCCATCACTACTGTTCCCCTAGCAAGGCTGCACATGAGGATTACTCCGTGGTTCTTACGGGTGCAGTGGGATCAGCTCCCGGACGACCTGGACCATCCGGTTCTAATCTCCTCAGCAGTTCAGAAAGACTTACAGTGGTGGAAGGATTCTCGCAATCTTTCTCTGGGGTTTCCCTTTTGGAACCCTACACCAGTAGCCACCCTCACCAAGGATGCCTTGAATATGGGGTGGGGAGCTCATCTTGGGGAACACCAAGCACAGGGACTATGGTCCGGCTTGGAGACTTCTCTCCACATCAGTGTTCTGGAGTTGAGGGCGGTCCTGTATGCACTACAGACCTTTCAGACCCTCCTTCCAAAGGGATCACTGCTAATCCAAATGGACAATATGTCGGTAGGTTGATATATCAACAAACAAGGAGGAACCCAGTCGTACCTCCTTTGCAGAGAGGCGACGTGGGTGTGGAACTGGGCAGTCCAGCACCATGTGGTCCTAGTGGCCATGCACGTCCCAGGCATTCTAAACATCCTGGCGGACAGTCTCAGCAGGTCTCAGACCCTAGCTTATGAGTGGGAACTACATCAGGAAGTGGCGGATTCCATCTTCCAAAATTAGAGGCGTCCGGAAATCGACTTCTTCGCCTCATACAGCGCAAAACTTCCCAGTTTTGCTCGCTATTCCAGAGCGAGGTGCTTTTTGGAGCGATGCTGTCTCTATCTTGGACAGGGAAATTTTGTACGCTTTCCTCTGTTTCCATTCTGCAAAGGTTCTCCCAAGTTCCAAGCGGAGAGGGCAAAGATGATCCTCATTGCTCCTCTCTGGCCGAAACAGATCTGGTTCCCGCTGCTACAGCAGCTTTCCCGGGAACCACCAGTTCCACTTCCAATGACTCCTGACCCAGGATTAAGGTGGACTGGTATACCCGGGGCTCAGGACCCTGCATCTCCATGCTTGGCAACTGCAGACATAGCGAAACCCCATTTCGGGGTTTCCTCCAGGGTTGCTCAAGTCCTCATTGAGGCCAGGAAACCTTCTACCCATTCCAATCACGCCATGAAGTGGAATTGGTTTTCCATTTGGGTGACTGCTAAGGGCGGGAACCCCTTCTCTTGCTCGGCCCCACAAGTCATGAAATACCTCCTTCACTTGTCAGACTCCGATCTGTCCTACTCTTCCTTAAAGGTCCATATCTCAGCTATCTCAGCATACCATGAGTTGGTGGATGGTAAACCCATGGCTCAGTTGGAAGTCTCCAAAACCTTTCTGAAAGGGATTCTCCGTCTGAAACCCCCCATCCGCAGCCCAACTCCTCCTTGGGACTTGGAACTTCGTACTGGAAAAGCTCACCCTTCCTCCTTTCGAGCCGGCTATGAGCTGTGAATTGCGCTTCCTTTCCTGGAAGGTGCTTTTTCTTGTGGCTCTCACGTCAGCCCGAAGGATTTCGGAGCTTCACGCTCTTGTCTGCAAGGAGCCATACTTGATTTTCCATAGGGACCGGGCGGTCCTCAGAACTCGTCCAAGATTTCTTCCCAAGGTGGTGTCAGAAGCCACGCTGAATCAGTTAGTAGAGCTTCCGGTGTATTATCCGTCCCCCTCTAACAGAGGTGAGGCACGCCTTCATAAGATGGATGTCCATCGGATTCTCCGGTGTTACACACATCGGACCAAAGAGTTTCGCTCTTGCGATCAGTTGTTTGTCTCCTTTGCCCTGAGATCGAAGGGCAAACCAGTTTCTAAGCAGGGTCTTTCCAAATGGTTAGGCAGCTGCATTTGATACTGTTACCAGAAGTACAATAAACCTCTGCCGGGTACCATCAGTGGTCATTCTACTAGGACATGGCTGCCTCTGCAGCCTTCCTATGGAACGTTTCCGTGCTGACATTTGTGCTGCTGCTACTTGGAGTTCTGTCCATACCTTTACCAAACATTACAGTCTGGACATTACTTCTAGGTGGAGGGCTGTCTTTGACCTAGCCGTCTTGCAGGGCCTTCTGTCCTAGACTGGGTCCTTTCTGGACTTCACTTCTTTCCGTTGGAGTTAGTTTTCCTCCTCCCTAGTTTCTCTCAGTCTCCCCTTGGAGGGACTGCTTGGGACTCTGTCCTGTATGTAATGACCTACTGAAGGAACCCTCTCGAAGCATGATACTACAGTTAAGTAGGAACTTACCGTAACAGTAGATCTTCGAGAGAGGTTCCTTCAGTAGGTCATATTTTTCCCTCCCTTCATTTTATGTTTTACAAGGACTCCAAATCCTGTCAAGCCTCTTCCTGGCCCGTGGGAGAATTGAGGCGGCGCGACTGCCCACTACATAGTCACGCTGACGCCAGTCACGTGACGCCGGGTGGTGGTCCTCATCAGGCATCGCCAGAAAAGTTCGTCGTCGGCCCGACACCAGGTGGCGCCAGTCCTATATGTGATGACCTACTGAAGGAAACTCTCTTGAAGATCTACTGTTACGGTAAGTTCCTATGTAATTGTACTTTTTTCAGTCTGTGGCCGAAGAACTGTTCGACAGGTGGGGCTGCCCCAGATTGGACCTCTTTGTGTCCCCACGTAACGCAAAACTGCCCAGTTTTTGCTTGCTAGATCCAGGGCCTGGTGTTTTCTGGCGAGATGCGTTATCCCCCTCTTGGACAGGGAGATTTCTGTATTCCTTCCCTCCCTTATTACTGCAGAGAGTCCTTCTCAGATTGCAGTCATAGGGAGCTGGGATGATCCTAGAGGCTCCTTACTGGCCACGTCAAATTTGGTTCCCTCTGCTTAAGCAGTTGGCAGTGGAACCCCCGATCTCCCACCCCTAAGCTCAGACTTGCTTTCCCAGGAGCAGGGTATACTGGTCCATCCAGACCTCAAGTCACTGCACTTGCAAACTTAGCAGTTGCCCGATTTGGGGTTTAGATATCTTGGTGGCCGCAAGGAAGCCTTCCACCAGGGCGACTTATGCAATGAAGTGGAAGCAGTTCTGCATCTGGACCTCCGCTTGCCACTTTGATCCCTTCATCTGTCCAGTGAATACTGTATTGGAGTACCTCCTTTACCTATCTGGCTCGGGGCTGAGCTACTCCTCCATTAAGGTGCATTTCAAACAACATGAAGTCTTGCTGTATTCTGACAATATACAGTTTGACGGACCGGTTCAGCTGCCCAGGAGAGTTAAGAGTTAAGCCCTATGCAAATACATAGAACGTTGAGCTCGAGCTTGGTTTTCAAACCACTGTCCTCGGTACATTCTGTGTAACTGACCAGATTCTTTACTCCGCTCATCTGTGAAACGCTTTGAAGACTGCTCCTCACCTTCTTTGGTTGAATTTCGACGGTTTTCAAACTACCGTTTATTTTCTTTTAGTTTTCAAATCTCTGTCCTTCGGTTACAGGTTAGACTAGTCTGGGATTACTTCATTTTCGGTAAGTTTTTGGTTTCTCGTGACCGGGAGGAAACCGAAAGTCTTTTTAATTTTTGAGATAATGTTTTATTTTAGTGTTTACTGCCTGTATTTGGGGGATCTGGTTCAAAGTTTTGGACTAAAAACTGAGATTTTTTTCATTTTGTAACACGGGCACTGAACTGTCTGCTGCCTAAAACTTTGTCTCTCTTTTTTACCCAGTCTAACTAAGCCACAATTATTTAATTTTTCCTTATCCATGTCTGATTAAGCCATTTTGGATAAAAGGTATTTAATTGGCTGTTCTTAACTGGGCCTAAGTAAGCCACTTGGTTAAGCCCTAAATTTTGTGAGGATTATGTCACTGAAACCCAAGAGAAAAAACGATCCCACTGGGTTTCAACGCTGCACTGAGTGCAGGGAGCAATTTGCTAAGGCTGATCTGCACTTAGTGTGTGTACTGCCTAGGGTTTGACCACCTGCAGGCAGACTGCGAAATTTGTAAAAATGTTCCTCAATCTACCCTCGACAGATGACTGGGTAAACTGAGGGATAGAATGGCAGAGAAATCTTCCGATTAGGTCTGGTCCTGTTCTAAACAGAAAACAGTCGAACTGGAGACTGAGCCCTCTGACCTGGGTGAAACCTCGGTGGGGTGGATGCCAGCAGATTCAGCCCCTGATAACGGGCCCTGCAAAAAATACTAGGAAAAGAAGTTCGGAACCACGTAAGCATGCGGTTGCAGCTCTAACCACTGAGGAAATCGCAAAAGCTATCCATATTGTTCAGTCGTTGCAGCCCGGTTGGGGTTAACCAGCTCAGCAACTAATGAGCCATACCTTGGTTCAGGCACCTTTCTGTTCGATTCCTTCAGGCTGTCTGGACCCAGAGGAGTTTTATGAGTCAGAGTATGAGGATTATGGAAAAGAGGATGAGCTGGGTGAACCGGTTAGGCGTGAGGTTTCCCCTGAACATCCTCAGTATGAGTCGCCCCCTCACCTTTCTAAGGATTCTACCTCCCACTTTACTTTCATGAGGCAGGTAGCAGAGACATTACAATTGTCTGTGCAGGAGACCAGAGAGGAGGAGGAGGAAGATGACTACAAGGAGATGATGGATCCTCCCGGTCTCTCAGGGCTTATGATCCCCATTCATAAGTCTCTCAAGAAGCAGACCTCAAGAATGCTTCAGACCCCAAGTTCTGTCCCACCAGTGGACAAGAAAATGGATAGGAAATATGTGTGGGCTGGCATCGGCACTGAATTCCTAAGTAGCCACTGTAGTCATGTGGGGGTAGTGCAAGCTGCAGCTTGTGAGAAAGCTTGCATCCCACTTGCTTCTCACCCTCCTGATAAGGATTCAATGAAGACTGTTTCCCTAGCATAGAAAGGATATCTGGCTGCCTCCCCCTGGGCATTAGGCAGGCAGCTTACATGGCCTACATGTCTAGGTACCAGAAGTCCCTCTGGGAATCAGTGGGACAGTTGGCTAACAATGCTCCTCCTGAACTGGCAGCAGATTTACAGGAGCTTGTCAGTAAGGGGATTCAGTCATCCAAATGTCAGTTTCACATGGCAGTGGATGCCAATGATGCAGCCTCCCATTCAGTGGCTTCGGCCATTTCCCTCAGTAGGTTTTCATGGTTGAGATGTACAAATCTCTCCCAAGACAGTCAGAACAATGCCATTGATTTTCCCCTGGCACAAAATTCCTTGTCTGGGGAACAAACAGAGGCATATATGAAGAAGATGAATGAGTACAGGGTATCCTACAAGAATGTGGCTGCCAAAGGAAAGGCTGCCACCCCTCAGAAGCAGCAGAGTAAGGGAGACAGAGATAGGTCTTACCCCAGGCCTTTCTATCAGGCTCAGGCCTTCCCTTCCTACCAATAGCCTAGGGGTTACTTTAGAGGCAGAAGTAGAAGAGGCACCTGCCATGCTGGTTCCACCTCTGTCCACTACACCCTCTAAACAGACACCCTGAGATGCCTGTCCGGGCCGCCTCCCCACTACCGGTAGGGGGCAGGCTAGTCTATTGCCTTCAGGCCTGGCAGTCCATCATCTCAGACAGGTGGTTCCTGGAGGTAATTGTTCAGGGTCTTGCTCTCAGTTTCAACCTGTTCCCCAAAACAGGATCAAGATCATTCAAGCCTGCCACCCTCTCAGAAACAACCCTGTTGGAGGCAGAGGTTTCCACCCTACTTCAAGTCAGGGCAGTGGAGCCTGTTCCTTCTCAGCACGAAGGAAAAGGGTTGTACTCAAGGTACTTCTTAACCCTGAAGAAAAACAGGGAGTGGTGGCCCATACTAGATCTGAGATACCTCAACAAACACCTAACAAAGCCAAAGTTCAAAATAGTCACTCTGGCTGTCATTTTACCTGCTCTCAGATAAGGGGATTGGCTAGCATCCCTAGATCTAATAGATGCTGATTTTCACATTCCCATCTCACAGAAAATACCTCAGATTCAGACTGCCTTCAGGTCATTACCAGTTCTAGGGACGTGGATATGTTGTTCAATCCACACTTACTGGCAGGTTCCTTGCCACTTTAAATCTTGCCGGAAGGTCTTCAAGCTGGCTCCTCCCACCCATCAGGGTGGTAAAACTCTCAGCTCCGCCCAATGACGCCAGATCTTCCTTACTGCTTGGAAGCTCAGGTTCCCTCCTTTGCACTCTGCGTTTTAGGCCTGGATCCAAACTCTTTGGTTTACCCAAAACTAATCTTTAAATTTACAAGACTTCGGTCTTTATCTTCCCTTGCGGCTGCGATGGACAAATTGACTTCCAGATTTCAACGTTGCCCCTGTGGGCAGAATATGTCCCGGACTGATCCGCACTCCACGTGCATGTACTGCCTTGGGCTTGAGCACGATTCGCAGGCCTGCGACTTCTGCAAGTCCTTTTCGGCCACGGTCTTAGAGGATCGCACTGCCAGATTGCAACTTGGGCGCCCCGAGAAACGTTATCCTCCAGTCAAGTCGAAGGAGGCCTGTTGGGCAGTGTCCACGGCGGTGGGCTTGGCTGAACAGCTCGAGCAAATGATTGCCCTCAAGGAGGAGGAAGTGGCTCAGGCCGCATCATCATCTTCGGTCGTGGCATTTATTCCGCTCTCTTTGGGCTCCTCCTACACGGCTTCATTCAAGGAGCTTTGTCAGTTCCTCTCCACCAAGGGAGAGGGGCCTTTGGGACATTCCTCTCGGTCCAAGAAGAAGGACTCCAAAGGTAAGTCCCACCATCTACATTCATGGAAGCGGGAGAGGTCCCCTTCTCTGGATAGTCGACTCTCAACTTCGGTCGAGGTTGCGGCTAAGGCCACTGGCTTCACGGTGTCCCTGTCAGGTCAGCCGGCCGAGACACCTGTCGACGCAGTCGAGATTTTTCTCGACCCATCGGACAGGCTGTCGACTGGAGAAGCAGACAACCCTTCTTCACCGGTTCCCTTGGTGGAAACTGAGGACTTGCCTGTGCCTCCTGTGCCGGAGTCCCCGGTTAAGGTCCCTGAACCGAGGGAGGAGCGAGTTTCCCGCCCCTCTCAGACCCACCTCAGAAACACCAGGTCCTCGTCTCGACCTCTTCCCGGTCCAGCCGATCCCACCCGACATCGGGCGGTCTCGGTCTTGGCACTGTGGAAAGCGGGCGACGCTGCCATCTCTCGCCTTCATCCTTCTTCGGAGGATAGGTCGCGCAGGATTGTGTCGGCGCCACGAGGATCTGATGTGGCAGCAGCTCCTTTTGACTGGGAATAAGCCGACTCGGTCGCCTTCCCCGGCCATTAGGTGGCTGTCACCAGAGCGGCCGAAACAACCCCTCGTTGTAATCGAGGAACCAGCATCGGTTGTTCAGCCGAAACAGTCTGCGCCACCCATTGTGGTGGAACCCCCGCCTCCACAACCTAAATTTGGGGCCTCGACCAAGGATTCTCGGTCAGGGCTTACCCCATTGGTTGTCGATCACCCTCACTCCCGATTGGCCTCGGCAGGTGGAGGGTGACTCAGGCCCTCGGCAGCTGTTTGCAGACTCCTCGGAGTCTCACAATTACTCTTCCCTGTTCTCCAGGCCCCTCAATCTGGAGTCCACTGGGAGTCAGTCAGTGGACGGGAGCCCATCCTTGTTCCTTGGAATGCTTCGGCTCATCTCAGAGTCCACTGGGATGAAGCACATACCCGTTTCAAAGCAGGCCAAGTATCCCCTCACGGAGATACTGGACCGAGGGGATTCCCCCACAGAGGCCTTCCCGGTGGCTGAAGCCATTGTTGGCCCGGTCCTGGAGCTATGGCAGCAGCCAGCTTCTTGTCCAGCACCTTCGACCAGGATGGCTTGAAAGTATGCCATTCCCACTGGTTCACTCTCCGGTTTCTCGGAGCACACCTCCGCAGGGGGGTTAGTGACTCAGCTCAGCCACCAAATCAGCAGTCCCCCCTGCTGCTCGCTCATACTGCCTGAACTGCCGAGCCTAAGCTTGACCAATCCCTAACCACAATCAACCGTGTGTTGTAATAGGAAGCTGGGTACCATTATATCATATCTATCTCTCCATCTCCTTGCCTAGCCCACTCGTAAGCAAAACTGTCACGTGCAACGTCAACTGATAAATCGAAAGAGCTAGAATCCTTCCTGGAACCCCTCCCCCTTTAAATCCCCTTCCTTATGCTAACTTCCCTTTCATTATGCAGTAGCTGACCAAGTCGTATATACTAGTATACTATTGTGGGCAACGCAAAAGTCTTACTTCATAGTACCAGCTGTATACCAGCTGAGCTCCCCATCATGGGGGGACCCCTCTGGATCCTACTCGCTCTGCTATTTTTGGAAAGCAGTGAAAAAAGCTATCTCTCTCTCACTAGCAGTCAGAGAGATGTGTCATCTTATCTTGATTACAATAGTGCCTCAACAATCACAAGGGACTGGCTTTGCATTTATGACCTACCAATGCTGTATCACAATCCATGGGGCAACCACCAAGGTGGGACTCAAGTGGACTTATTATCACATGGGACTTTGCTTCAGTACTGGGTCTATATCTCCCCTTTGTGCCTGTGTACCAGAATTCTAGTCAGTGCCTTGACAGGATCTTATGACTCCATATATGATTGGCATAAACTAAGAAAAAAGTTCAAAACAAATAAAAAGAGGGCAGTGAAAAGAATCCTTAATTTCTCTCTTGAAGCAATCGTAAAACTCTTAATATTCTTACTATTCTGTGCCGGAAATGTGGAACTTAATCCAGGTCCAACAGAGCGCATCACTGCTCCAACTGATATAGCCAAGATTAAAGGGCTAAGCTTCCTGCATATCAATGTATGCAGCCTGCTAAAAAAGCTAACGATGATTCAAGCCTGGGTTAACGAGACATCACCAGATATACTAGTCATGTCGGAGACGTGGTTCAGACCTGCCACGCAGACAGAGACATAAACTTACCCAATTATCAGGTCTTCAGAGCTGACCGCCCAACAAGGGGCGGGTGTAGCTATATATGTGAAGGACAACTTACCTGTAACCTGCCTTGACTCATCATCCATGGCGAAAGAACACGAATGCTCTCCTCAAAGTGGCCCTCCCATACCTCAACACTACAGCTAATTGGCTGCTATAGGCCCCTCAGCTGACCTCAAGCTACTATCTCATTTGAGCGATCTAATTATTAAGGAACAGAAGAAACTATCATATTAGGAGACCTAAACCTAAACTGGCTTTCTAAGGCAGCTGCACTCTAATATCATTCTCATGGTATATATGGGTTTACACAGCTTATTGATGAACCCACCAGAGTCAATAAAAACCAGAGCAATAGTACTTGTTAGATGTCATATTAGTGAGTAAACCTCACCTTTTCCATGCCGGAGTATTATTCAGTGACATCAGTGACCATTGCCTTATTGCAGGAATAAGATCAGCTTGAGCCATCTTCCCTGCTAAGTTTTTACCAAGGAGTTCTAAGAAAAATTCAACGTTGAGGCGTATCTGCAAGATTTAAATCTCTCAACACGCTGGCAAGAATACTACCTAGCAAACACAGTGGAAAAAGCATGATATTGAACGACATAATCACAGATGCACTTAATATCCATGCCCCAATTTCTATGGTACGCACAAAACAAATCCTGTCGATGGTTCACATCTGAGCTCAAACCGCCTTTCTTGACAGAGATAAATTATGGAAAAAGGCACGAAAACCAAGAATCCGACTGATTGGATGCTGTTTAAAGAGCTAGAAATAGCTGTACCAGGAAAGTGCGGATGCTAAGGCTGCATATTATATGTCCGAACTTAACTCCTCCTACCATAATCCTGCCAAATTCTGGAATACCATAAAGGACATAACAGGTCAAGATCTAGCACTACACTCCCAGTCAAAATTCACTATAATAACGGATCAGTTTCTGATAGACTGGAAATACTGGAATCGTTTAATAATCATTTTGAACTGCTGGCCTAGCATTCGACATTCTCTGGCTAGCCATCTACGCCTCAGCTAGGCATTAAGAGTCCTGATGTTCGGATAACTGAATCTACCTTCTCCTTCAAACCAGCCACCTTGAAACAAGTCGAAGACCTAATTTTCAACTGGACATCAAAAAGTGCAGGTGCAGACCCTTGATCCTTATTTTTAAAAATTGCCATGCAAGCACTAGCAGTTCAATAACACACCTATTTAATCTCTCATTAAAACAGGCTCTATTCCTCAATCTGGAAAACAGCTCAAGTCATCCCCCTACTGAAAGCAGGGGACCCCATGGACCTTAATAACTACAGACCAATTTCTATCCTACCGGTGTTATCCAAGCTGCTTGAAAAAATAGTGAGTACTCAACTGAGAGGATATCTTGAAGAGGCTAATCTGCTAAACCCCGCACAATCAGGATTTAGAGCCAAACATAGCACCATCTCAGCCCTGGCCAAAGTAACAAATGATTGGCAAAGTGAACTGGACAAAAATACTGTATGTGCTGTATTCCTAGACCTGAGTAAGGCTTTCACACTGCCAACCATGATCTACTCCTCTTCCTTGTACTCCATAGGTTCAGATTCATCTTCCCTTAGATGGTTTAATAGCTACCTCACGGAAGGACTCAGCAAGTGAAATCTGAAGGAGACCTATCTCCACTCTAAACCTCTGCAAAGAGAGTTCCCAAGGATCCATCCTAGGCCCAATCCTATTTGCCATCTACATCAGTAACATCACATTAATCTCACCAAAGCCACTGTACACCTGTTTGCAGATGACACCGGATTGTATCAGTAACCCTCACCTGTCTCAGCATGTGAAGAGCTACAAGCAGAATTCAATATACTTCAACATCGGTTATTGGAAAAAACCTTCTCCTAAATGCAAAAAACAAAGGCAATGTTTTCTCCCCAAAATCAAACCGCAACTCTTTCTAAGCAATCTCCCCAACTCTCCACTGTTATGGGTGAAAATCTTGAATTTGTTAAAAAATTCAAATATCTGGGGGTCTGGCTAGACTATAGACTCGACTATCTAACTCACCTGGAAGAGCTACTGAAAAAACTCCGGCAGAGGCTTGGTCTCTTTCACAGAATAAAGCATTTTCTAAATAGGGATTCTAAAAAGATGTTGGTCCAGGCCACATTTCTCTCAGTACTGGACTATGCAGACTTCCTATACGGTCGCTGCCCTAAGTCTTATATGTACAAACTGGACACACTTTACCATAGAGCACTGAGGTTCATTACAGATCTTCCCCTCAGCACTCATCACTGCTCACTCTATGCTGCAGTTGGATGGCCTTCACTCCATTTCAGAAGAAACAGGAATGCCATACTATGGACATATAGGGCATTATCTAAGAAGCTCCCAAACTTTATTTCAGACTGCTTCACACAAGTCACAGCAAGTAAATATGCCTTAAGAAGCCTCAACTTCATCATGCTTAAAGTGCCCAATTTCAATACTCGGTACGGGAGAACTACTATCAGCTACATACTATCTACTTTATGGAATATGACGCAGAAGACCCTGAAATTGAGCAGCTACATTACAGTTACATCCGTCAAACATCTGTATACAAGGCTTATCCAAGAAAAATGTAACTGTTTCCACTAGTACTAGTGTATTTTGATATTAGTGCTAATCTTATCCTTCCCCTCCTCAGACAGTCATTCCATGGAATGAATCCACCCTTATCAAGTGCCTCCACCCCTTAGATGTATTACACCCCACCCTTCATCCAGCTCCCAGCACTTCCTTAACTACATCATAGCCCTATACCCCTGTCATTCTACCCCCAGTACAGGCCCCAGCCCTTTCTCAGGCATCACTTATCCATCCACTTTATAACTATTATCATCTTCTACGTTCCCCGCCAACTTGCAATCCACTCCTGCTCCCCTTCCTCTTGTCTCCATTATCTATGTTAAATATTGAAGTATTGAACATTTTGCATAGGATGTATGTTAGACAATGTGATTTTTTGAATTTTGTATATAATAGATCATTTTGTATGTGTTGTATATCTGTTATATCTATGTAAGTTGAACCTAGACCTTACCAGGTCCATCTTGCAAATGAGCTGTGCTCAATGATGTTCACCTGGATAAATAAAGATTTGATTGATTGACTGATAGTGTTTTCCGGCACTCCGGAAATGCTCGGGATGTGGACAAGCCACCCGATAAAGAGTCCAAGAAACTGGACTACTCCGAGCAGAAAGTCTATGCTGCTTCCTCCCTAGGCCTTCGTCAGGCCAGCTCGGCCGTTCTGATGGCACACTTTTCACACGCCCTTTTGGGCTCCCTGGATGAGGGGATTCCTCATCTCCCGGCTGACCTCCATACAACGGTCATGTAGGTGCGGGATCAGGGAAGGGCGGTGGCCAAACAGCATCTCCAAACTTCCTTGGACATAGCTGACTCGTGTGCCTGGTCAGTAGTGGCCGCAGTGGCCATGCGCCGCAGAGCTTGGCTGCGGATCTCCACTTTTACAGCGGATACCCAGCACAAGCTGGCAGACGTTCCCTTCTTGGTACTGACTTGTTCGCCCCCGGGGTGGAGGGTCATCTGCAAAGGATCGAGAAGTCCAGTGCCACCTTGGACTTGGTCACTTCTGCCCAGAAAGACAAAGGCCGCCAGCAGCAGCATAAGCCCTTTCGACCTTCAGCCCCTGCGGCACGTCCAGCCCAGCAACACCAACATCAGGGCTAGCAGGCTCACACTTGGCATTCCAAAGCTAAGCCTGCAGCTTCCTCCAGCAGGAAGCCGGGAAGGAAAGGTCCAGGAGGCCCCTCAGCCGGCTGTTCCTCCGAGTCTGCCCAGTGACAGGTTGAGGGGTGTCGCCCCCAACCTCGTTACTCCTCCCCGAGTTCCCCCCCATGGGGGGATGGCTCTGCCACTTTCTTTTCGCCTGGTCCGATATCACCATGGACCGCTGGGTGCTGGAAGTGGTAGGAAAGGGTCTGCCTCTGGAATTCGAGCAGTCCCCACCCTATCGAGACATCGCCCCACGGGGGGCAGCGGGGTCTGCAGCCACTCTTGTCAGCTCGTCGAGCCGACATTGCCCTGCTCCTCCAGAAGGAGGTGATCAGGGAGGTGGCGGATCCTCCACCAGACCCAGGGTTTGTGTCCAGGTACTTCCTGGTCCCAAAGCGGACGGGGGGCTGGCACCCCATTCTAGACCTACATGACCTAAACAAGTTCCTAAGGTCTCGTACCTTCAAGATGGTCACTCTGGCTCAGATCATTCCATCCTTGGAATGAGGCATTTGGTTCTGCTCTCTGGACCTCCTGGACACATTCTTTCACATCCCAATCCATCCGTCTTACCAGCGATTCCTCCGCTTCAGGGCAGAGGGATCCCTTTACGAGTTCCGGGCCATGCCCTTAGGCCTCTCTTCAGCTCCCAGGGTCTTCACCAAATGCATGGCAGTGGTGACAGCATTCCCGTGGCGCCGAAGGGTCCGGGTGTACCCTTACCTGGACAACTGGCTGATTGCAGCCCCCTCCAGGCTGAAGGCGGAGCGGTCCAGGGATCTGGCCCTCCAGGTCTGCTCTCAGATTGACCTCCTCATCAACGAGGCCAAATTAGAACTCATGCCAATGCAGGTGATTCAGTTCATTGGGGCAGAGCTCGACTCTCTTCGAGCCATAGCACGGCTCCCGGAGGACAGGGCCGAGGTTCTTTCCTTCTTTGCCCAGTAATTTCTGGTTGGGCAATTGTGCCCTGCCCGGGGCGGCCTGCACCAGCGTGGTCCATTGGGCCCGCTGGCATATGCATCCCCTGCAATGGGGGCTGGCCCACCAGTGGTGACAGCTCTCCAGTCCTCTGGACCAGCCAGTGATAGTGACCCAGGAGATGGGGAATGCTCTCCAGTGGTGGATCGTCCCAGCCCATCTGCAGAAGGGTATCCCGTTTGTCCGCCCATAGCCGACGGTCACTCTAACGACCAACGCCTCTCTGATAGGTTGGGGTGCCCCTCTGGGACAGCTCAGAACGCACGGCCTCTGGTCCCCTCAGGAGTCTCGATGCCACATCAACCTGCTGGAGCTTTGAGCGGTCCAACTACCCCTCACCACCTTCGCTCCGTTTGTATGGGGTCAAGTGGTCCAGGTCCAGATGGACAACACCACGACGATGTACTACCTAAACCGTTACGGCAGGACGCACTCCTTGCCTCTATGCAAGGAGGCGCTCCGCACTTGGTCTCTCGTGAGCAGACTGGTGGCAGATCTCCTAGTCATCCATGTGGCAGGAGCCTCCAACACTCTGGCCGATACCCTAAGCCGGATAGGTGCTGCATCTCACGAGTGGTCTCTCCTGCCGGAGATAGTACACGATCTGTTCTCCAACTGGGGCACACCTCAGGTGGACCTGTTTGCCTCCAGGGAGAATGCGAAGCTGAGGCTGTTTCATGCCCGCCCCCCCTCAGTAGGGCTCGCTGCAGGGGGATGCCTTTCCTCCATTTCCCTTGATCCACAAGGTGGTTTTCAAGGCGAGGAGGGACAAGCCGCAGGTGATTCTGGTAACCCCAGAGTGGCCCCACTAGTTCTGGTATCCAGATCTCCTCAGCCTCAGCTCCAGGCTCCCGAGGCGGCTTCCAACCCACCCGGAACTGAGCTCAGTCAGTCAGGGGAAGGTACTTCACCCGGACCTTCAATCCCTGCACCTGATGGCCTGGTTCCTGAGCGGCTAGAGTTCCAGGCCTTGGGTCTTTCCGACGAGGTCCACAACATTGTTGAGGCATCCCGTAAGGAGTCGACCAGAAAATGCTATGCCTTCAAATGGAAGAGATTCTCCATTTGGTGTCAGGATAAGGGTTTGGACCCTTCCTCCTGTTCCTTGACCAGCATTCTGGACTGCCTATGGTCCCTTTCTCAGCTAGGGTTTCGGTCGACGACCCTTAAGGTGCACCTGGCAGCCATCTCTGCTTACCGGGCGGGGGCCGGAAAGCAGTCGGTGGCGCAGGAAAAGGTGGTCGGGCACTTTTTCAAAGGCCTTGATCAAATATGCCCTCCGGTGCGAGAACCTCCACCTCCATGGGATCTACTGCTGGTATTGGCTAAGCTCATGGGCAAGCCATTCGAACCAATGCACAGGTGTGACATCTCCCACCTGTCGTGGAAGACCGCCTTCTTGGTGGCTATCATGTCAGCCAGAAGGGTGGGAGAGCTCCAGGTGCTTTCCATTGAGTCTCCTTATCTGGTGTTCCACAGGGACAAGGTTGTCCTTTGCCCCCACCCCAAATTCCTTCCGAAGGTGGTGTCGGAGTTTCACCTTAACCAGGTGTTGACTCTGCCGGTGTCCTACCCCAGTCACACCTCGGAGGCTGAATATAGGCTGCATACTCTGTACCCTAGAAGAGCGCTCTCTTATTATAAGGTGCGGACGGCTGAAGTTCGGGGAGAGGTTCGCCAGCTGTTTGTCACCTACGCTGAAGCTGCACCTGGCAGACCTGCAGCCAAGTGGATGATAGGCAGGTGGGTCACCTCCTGCATTGATCTCTGCCATAGGTTGGCGGGCATGGAGCCTCCCAGAGGGATAAGAGCTCATTCTGTCTGCCAGACCGCTGCTTCGGTGGCTGCTTCCAGGGACGTCCCTATCCAGGAAATCTGCAGGACTGCTACCTAGAAGTCAGCACACACCTTCATTACCCACTACCACATCGACCTTGAATCATGCCGGGATGCTGTTTTTGGGATCTCTGTTCTCCAGTCCTTATTTCTCAAGTAGGGGGTGCGCGCCTTGCCTCCCTCCTCCCGGAGAACTGCTAGGAGTCTGCCAGTAAGTGTGGATTGAACAACATAGCCACATCCCTAGAAATACAGGTTACTCACCTGTAACAGGAGTTCTAGGAATGGTATGTTATTCATCCACACAACCCACCCGACCTCCCCGGCTTCGACGCGCAACCTGGCTTCCAGCGGGCTAGATCTGGCATCATGGGGTGGAGCCGAGAGTTTTACCACCCGGGTGGGTGGGAGGAGCCAGCTTGAAGACCTTCTGGCAAGATTTAAAGCGGCAAGGAACCTGCCACTAAGTGTGGATGAACAACATATACCATTCCTAGAACTCCTGTTACAGGTGAGTAACCTGTATTTCAGGGCCATGCCCTTTGGACTGACATCTGCTCCAAGGGCCTTCACAAAGTGCATGGCAATGGTCATGGCACATCTGAGAAGGCAAGGAGTTACTGTTTATCCTGACCTGGATGACTGGTTGGTAGTGGGTCACTCCCCTCAACAGGTAGAGGAAGCCTTGATCTTACTTCGAGAGGGCTCTTGCAGTAGGTAATTACATATAGGACTGACACTGGCAGGCGGCAGGACCCCACGGAAAAATTTCTAGTCTGCAGTCCCTGGCGGGGACCACCCCCACGTCAGGTGACTGGCGTCAGACGACGTCGGTATAAAGGCAAGTCCTGATTCCCCGCTTTCCAGTTCTCCTTCCCGCCGGCCAGCTCATGCAGCGCCTGCGAAGTTCGTGCTCAGCCCTGTTGCTTCGTCGTTTTTTATCCGAAAGTATCAGTATTTTGCATTTAATTCGTCAGGTGAACATCATTTTATGTCGTCCCCTTCAAAAAATAAGTGCAACTCGTGCGGCGCCCAACTGCCTCACAAAGACGGTCACTCCCTCTGCCTTTTTTGTTTAGGCCCCGACCACGCGGTCGACATGTGCCTGCATTGCCTGCATTTCAGCGCGGCCACCCGCAGACGACGCCAGCAGTCTTTGGAAGCCCATCTCCTTAAAAAGATGATGTCCTAATGGAGAAGGAGTTGAAAAGCTTAGGCAGGCGCTGACCTCCCAGAAGGACACAAGAAGCGGACAAAGAAAGGCACCGGGAGAAGGTTTCTCTTCCGCGATTCGCTGGAGCCCGGAAGGTAACGCCCTCCGGGATCGCCTAACGGCAGCCTCCAAGGTTTTGAGGAGGCGCCGCCCGCCCGGCCGGGTTCGCATCCGAGCCCACCGGTGCCTCCGGGCAAAGGAGGCTTCTGCCCTCAGTACTGCCGCAGGCTTGCGGCTACTGTGCGGGCGCCCCATAAGCTGGACGCCATCCGGACGTCCGCTGGGAGAAGGCCGCTAAGAGCCTGACCCTTTGGGGTGGCGCGGCAGTGTCCCCTTGACCGGGCCGCTCTCCTCGGCCCACCTCCGACGAGGCACCCCCTAAGTTGGACGTGGCTCCTCTGCCGTCTGCCGGGATTCGGCCCCTAAGTCGCACATCAGCTCCTCCGACGTGCGCCGGGCATCGGAGCCTATGACAGACTCTTCACCGTCTGTTGTCCCAGGTTCCCCGCAGCCTTCGCGGCTGTCCGGGGAGCCAGAGTCCCCCCTGGCTGACCCCGGGGACTTCTCTCCTCCGTCCCCAGGCAAGGCTCGGGATGCTTTTCCGCCGTTAGATCCTCCTCCTGCAGAACCGGATCTGACGCTGGCCCCGACACCGGCTCGGCCGACGCTGGCCCCGATACCAGCCCCGCCGACGCCGGTTCCGACGCTGGTGGGGGATATTCCTCTCCCATCGGGCTCTCCACCCCACGGGCCTATCACAGTTGATCCACCCGTGGAGTTCCCTACTGGGCTGTCTGCTTCGGCACCTGGGTATCCGCCGTCTTATCCAACGCCGGTTTACCCGGGTCCACAGTATCCTGCGCCGCAATACCCAGCTCCGGTATTCCCGCAGCTGGGTTACGGATACTCACCTCACGGATATCATCCGTACAACTATCCACCTCCTCCACTGCCCCCCAGGCCGGCGGTGGATCTCTAGGAGACTCTGGCCTCCTGGTGGGCTGAGGCCAAGGCTCAGCTCACCAAGGAAGTCGAGAGCCGTCTTACGGCGACAGTGCCACCCCCGGCCCCCGTACGCCCCAGATGGCACACTCCCTCTCCGCCTCCGGATTCCTGAGCCCTCCCCTCGGGATCCAGAGAGGGGCAGGACACGCGTCCAGGGATCCCCCCTAAGGAACCCGTTCCTCCCCCTAGACGAGTTAGGGAGTCTTATTCTGCTTCAAACTCTTCTTCTTCTTCTCCTCTCTCGGATTCCTCTGACGGATGTTCCAAGAAAGATGACGAGCCACGCTCTCCGTCCAACCCCCGGCCGAGGACTTCTCCGAAGTCTCCTCCGGAGGACCCTTCTTTCACGGAGTTGCTCAGGAGGATCCAGGAAGTTCACCAGTGGCGTTCCTTAGAGCCAGATCCTCAGCGGTTCAAACTCGCCGAACATCTGGACTTGCCCCTTACGGCCCCTACTGTAGTGCCACCCTGGATCGAGCCTCACGCCCACCTTGTTTCCACCATTTGGAAACAACCGTCAGCTTTTGCCCCACTTCCTCGGAAGTCCAACAGGCTATACCAGGCTCCGGAGGGTGTAGACTTTCTAGACTCTCACCCCCGGGCAGACTCGGTTGTGATTAGCGCCGCTCACGGCCGATCAGCACACCCGAAACATTTGAGCTCGTCTCCCCCGGATAAGGTATCTCGCCTTCTGGATCAGTATGAAAGGAAGATCTATGCTTCTTCCACACTGGGGATCAGGGACCTAAATGAAGTAGCACATATGGGGGATTACCAGAAGGCTGTCCTCACCCAGGCGGAATCTAAGATTGACTCCTTGCCTGACTCCCAAGTCAAGCAGGAGTTAGCTGACCTTGTCCGTTCTGCTCGTTCGGCCAGTCGTCACATTCTGAGGACGACCTACGATGCAGTGGACACTGCTGGATGGAGCTCTGCGTTCGCCATAAGTCTTCGGCGGCACGCATGGCTCCGTGTGTCAGGTCTGGTCCCGGAGGTGCAGTCAGCAATTCAAGACGCACCTTTCAGAGGTTCGGTGCTTGCAGTGATGTCAGGACATCATCACTGACTTCAGAGAGAAGGAGCCCTCAAATCTGTTGATTCTATGTACCGTCCCCATCCCCCGCAGCGCCGTCCCTTTCGTAGATGCAGCCGGCCTCAAGCGAAACCCCAGGGAAGGCGGGCCACTAAACGCCGGGCCCCCACAGCTGCCAGGCCCCCGCCGCCCAAAAAAGCAGCGTGTGCCCCAGCTGCGGCGCTGCCTCACACCACCTGACTCCTTCACTCTCCCACCGCCTCCGGACTCCCCGGAGGAACCAGTAGGAGGGAGATTCTCCCTCCACCTTCCGGGTTGGGAGAGGATAGTATCGGATTCATGGGTGCTTCAGATCATAGCAGAAGGGCACTCTGTAGAGTTTCTACAGAAACCTCCACGTCACCCCTCTGAACTCCTCTTACTCAAGGGACCATCTTCCTTTGGTCAAGGAAGAAATATCTGCTCTCCTCGCGAAGCTGGCCATAGAACCCGTCCCCGCCACCTTCACGGGACGGGTTGCTATTCCCATTTCTTCCTTGTACCAAAGAAGACTGGAGATCTCAGACCCATTCTCGATCTCAGCTACCTGAACTTCTACGTGAAATACAAGAAGTTCAGGATGCTGTCCCTTCAAACCCTCTTGCCCCTTCTCCAGCCGGGCCAATGGCTTTGTGCACTGGATATGCAGGATGCGTACCTTCGCATCCCCATTCGCCTCGCACCTAAAGTACCTCAGGTTTATGCTCCAGGGGCCATTACCAATTCCGGGTGCTCCCTTTGGTCTTTCCTGCTCCTTGAGATTTTACCAAATGCCTTGCGGTGGTAGCGGCCCACCTGCGTACTTTGGGAGTTCAGGTTTTTCACTACCTGGACGACTGGCTCCTGGCGGCCCCGTCCAGGGAGGAACTCCTGCATTTTCTCTCCCTCACCCAGCAGGTTTTCACTGGTCTGGGCATCACCATCAACCATTCCAAGTCTCATCTGGACCCTTCCCAGAGACTCCAGTTCATCGGGGCCATCCTCGATACGACAATGTGCAGGGCCTTCCTGCCTCCGGACAGGGGGGCCTCCCTCCAGTCCCAGATTTCCCTTCTTTCTGAACGCAGGAGGGTTCCGACGAGGTCGGTGCTCCATCTCCTCGGGCTTATGGCGGCTGCCATCCCGACGGTTCCACGTGCGCGCCTCCACATGAGGATCTCTCAGTGGACTCTCCGCTCTCAGTGGGATCAACTTAGACGACCTAGATCATCTGGTGCTGATCTCCTCCCGATGATGAGAGACTTGCAATGGTGGATGGTTCAGAGAACCTGTTCGGGGGTCCTTTCATCCTCCCCGCCCAGACTCTGACCACGGACGCATCAGGCGAAGGTTGGGGAACCCATCTGGGTCCTCACCGAACCCAGGGCTTATGGTCCACATTGGAGCTAGCTCTCCACATCAATGTGCTCGAGCTACGAGCAATGCTATATGCTCTCCAGGCCCTTCACCAATACATCCTTCCCGGTCACCTAGCTGTCCAAACAGACAACATGTGCGTGGTGTGGTACATCAACAAACAGGGAGGGACTCGGTCCTACCCACTGTGCAGGGAAGCGATGAGGGTTTGGGAATGGGCAACGTTTCACAACCTTCACCTCACGGCGATCCATGTTCCGGGAGTCGACAATGTCCTGGCAGACAAGCTAAGTCGTTCTCCGGCTCTGCAACACGAGTGGGAACTGGACCAAAAAGTTCTAAAAAGCATCTTCCAGATTTGGGGGACTCCACAGATAGACCTGTTCACCTCTTCCCAAAACGCAAAGCTTCCAACCTTTTGCTCGCTCGCTGCAGAGCGAGGCGCTTTCTGGAGCGATGCTCTATCTCTAAGCTGGAAGGACAGATTTGTCTATGCTTTTCCCCCAATTCTTCTGGTCCCTCGTGTGTTGCAGAAGCTGGCATTGGAAGGAGCGAGAATGATTCTGATCGCTCCTTTTTGGCCCAGGCAAATCTGGTTCTCTTTTCAACAATACTCAGAGGTTCCTCCTCTTCCTCTTCCTTTATCTCGAGGATTGCTGACCCTGGATCAGAGGACCCTGGTCCATCCGGGTCTCAAGTCGCTTCAACTTCATGCATGGCTCCTGCAGACCTAGCTCAATCCCGTTTTGGCGTCTCTCCTAAGGTGGCTGAG
This sequence comes from Neoceratodus forsteri, assembly GCA_016271365.2. Taxonomy (NCBI): domain Eukaryota; kingdom Metazoa; phylum Chordata; order Ceratodontiformes; family Ceratodontidae; genus Neoceratodus; species Neoceratodus forsteri. The sequence continues at coordinate 1,733,327,857 of CM057456.1, forward strand.
ATTCTGGTGGAGGCTAGAAAACCCTCCACTAGGTCCACCTACGCTATGAAATGGAAGAGATTTTCCATTTGGGCTGCCTCCAGGAACGTGGAGCCTTTCTCCTGTCCTGTGGCCGTTCTGCTTGATTATTTGCGTCATCTTTTCGACCTGGGTCTCAGTCACTCCTCTTTGAAGGTTCACATGGCGGCTATTTCAGCCTACCATGTTCCCTTCGCTGATAAAGCATTTGCCCAATTGGAGGTATCCAAGACCTTTCTCAGAGGGGTCCTTCATCTCAGGCCCCCTGTTCGGACTCCGGCTCCCCCTTGGGACTTGAACTTTGTCCTCGAGAAACTTACCCTTCCTCCTTTTGAGCCTGCGGCTTCCGCAGACTTGAAGTTCTTATCGTGGAAGACGCTCTTCTTGGTGGCCATTACTTCTGCTCGCAGAATTTCCGAGCTCCAAGCCCTTATGTAAAACCTTATCTGATTTTTCACAAAGAATCCAGTAGCTTTCACGAATCCTAAGTTTCTCCCGAAAGTGGTAGCGGAGTCTACCTTAAATCAGTCTATTGAGTTACCTGCCTTTTTCACGCAGTACTCCAACCAAGGCTCCATACCATGGATGTCCACAGGATTCTGAGATACTACACTGGTAGGATGAAGGATCTCAGAAAGACCGATGAGTTGTTCGTCTCTTTTGCTCACAAAAGAGAAGGCAATGCTGTCTCCAAGCAATGCCTATCAAAGTGGTTGGCTCATTGCATCACTTTCTATTATGACAAGTACAACAAGACCCTACCGGGTCAAGTCAGAGGTCACTCCACTCGTGGAGTAGCAGCCTCTGTGGCTTGTTTCAAGAATGTGTCTGCGGTAGACATCTGTGTTGCCGCCACTTGACTCCGTCCATACCTTACTAAACATTACAGTTTGGACATTGCCTCTCGCCGTAGAGCAGGCTTCGGGTTAGCTGTCTTGCAAGGCCTCCTATCTTGAGGTTTGCAAAGTTGTTTGCTACTTCTTGGAGTAGTTCCTCTTCCCGGTGCCTTTCATTTGTTCCAGACTGCTTGGGATTCTGTCCTATATGTAATTATCTACTGCAAGAGCCCTCTCGAAGTAAGATAGTACAGTTATGTAAGAACTTACCGTAACAGTAGATCTTCGAGAGAGGCTCTTGCAGTAGGTAATATCTTCTCGCCCTCCATCCCCCTAGGCTTTTTCAGCTCCTTTTCCATTGAGGGAAATATCTGCTTCTCTCTCGTCCGGGCCTGTGGCGGGAAAGAACTGGAAGGCGGGCGTCCGGGACTGCCCCCTTATACCGACGTCGTCTGACGCCGGTCACCTGACTTGGGGGCGGTCCCCGCCAGGGACTGCTAGCTAGAAATTTTTCCGTGGGGTCCAGCCGCCTGCCGACGTCAGTCCTATATGTAATTACCTACTGCAAGAGCCTCTCTCGAAGATCTACTGTTACGGTAAGTTCTTACATAACTGTACTATCCTCACACAAGATACCGTCTAATCCTTGGGGTTCCTGGTGAATCTCAAGAAATCAGTTCTGAAACCTGTCCTGATCCTAGATTTCATAGGAGCAGAACTGGACACGATTCAGGCAAAGGCTGTCCTGCTTCCAGGAAGGGCAGACACCCTGTTTCAGTTGGCAAGGTCCTTCTCTCTACAGGTTCCTCGCCCAGCTAGGTACTTCATACAGCTCCTGGGCCACATGACTGCTACCACAGCAGTAGTCCCAGAGGCCAGATTTCAGATGAGGGACATCTAATTCCACTCCAGGTCCTTCTGATCCCAGAAGAGGGATTCTCTCTCCAAACTAACTCCAGTAACTAGCACTTTACTGCAGGCACTACAGTGGTGGCAAGACAGGGACAACCTCAGGGCAGGAGTCCCCCTTTCTGCAACAAGCTCCTTCAGTAATGCTTACCACAGATGCCTCACTACATGGGTGGGGAGCTCACCTAGGGGAACACACTGCTTATGGAACATGGCTCCAGCAGGAGTCTCTCCTGCACATAAATATGCTGGAGCTCAGAAAATGGTTCCTAGCACTTCAGTCATTTGCCAAATGCTATAGGGCAAAGTGGTGCAGGTCAGACCAGACAACACCACCACCATATACTACATAAGTAAATGGGGAGAAACAAGGTCCTCTGTGCTGTGTGCGGAGGCCATGGAGATCTAGAGTCTGGCCTACTCCCCTAAACATCTGTCAGCAGTCCACCTGCCAGGGAAGGACAGTGTCCTGGCAGATGCTCTCAGCAGAATCAACCAGGGTCATCACGAATGGACTGTGAACAGACAAATCCTGTTGACCATCTTCAGAAGATGGGGCACTCCAGAGATAGATCTCTTTGCAGCCGCAGACTAACATCAGCTTCCCCAGTTCTGTTGCAGGCCCCCAGTACTGGGCTCAGTTCCTTTAGATGCATGGCTTCTGGACCGGTCGGGCAAATTTCTTTATGCCTTTCCTCCATTTCCTCTGATTCCCAGATTTCTAATCAAACTCAGTACTCAGCCAGTCACTATGATTCTGATTGCTCTGGATTGGCCAGACAGCCTTGGTATTCAACGCTGTTGTCACTGTCAATGGTCAAACCAATTTGCCTCCCCAGGAGGCATAACCTGCTGACATCCTCTCAAGAGAGGATTCTGTATCCCAGCCTCAAGTCCCTCTGGCTCAAGGCTTGGTTCTTGAAGACTTAAGAGTATTCAGGCCTGCATTTCTTGGAGGGAGTCCTGGACATCCTTAGGGTTTCTAAGAAGCCCTCCACCAGGAGGACTTACACTTCCAAATGAAAGAGATTCTCCATCTGGTGTTCCCAGAAGGACATGGCCCCCCAGGAGGCCGGCCTGGCAGTCCTGTTGGATTACTTGGTTCACCTTCAATCCCTGGGCCTTCAGAATGCCACCCTGAAGGTGCACCTGGCAGCTGCTTCTGCCTGTTTGTCAGCTGGGAAGGGCCATTCCCTAGCTACCCATCCTATTTTTAAGAAGTTCTTCAAGGGGTTGCGCCATCTTCTTTGAACCAATGTCCTCAGCAGAACTCAAATTCCTGACATGGAAGACTGTGTTTTTGGTGGCCATCACCTCTGCCAGAAGGATCAGTGAGCTTCAGGCCCTGCCAGTAGAACCCAAATACATTGCCCCTCACAGGGACAAGATTGTTCTGAGAACTAATAGGATGTTCCTCCCCAAAATAGTATCAGACTTCTATTTGAATCAGTCCATAATGTTGCCTGTCTTTTTCATTGGTTATTCCAATTCAGGTGAACGCAGGCTGCAAATCCAGTTTTGCTATGGCAAACTAGGTAAGGAGCCACCAGCGGGCCTGAGGGCTCACTCTACTAGGAGGACAGCCGCTTCCATAGCAGCTGCCAGAGATATCCCCCCTGCTTGACATCTGTAAAGCAGCTACCTGGAAAACTGTTCACACATTCACCAAGCACTACTACCTGGACAACCAGACCAGGAAAGATGCCAGGTTTGTCACAGCAGTATTTCAGAGCCTATTACCGAAGTAGGTGCTGTTCCCACCTCCATGGGGCACTGCTTGGTAGTCTGCATATTGTCAGAATACAGCAAGACTTCATGTTGTTTGAAGAAAAAATTGCTTGCCATTATACAATGGCAAAAAAGAATCCTGGCTTCTGATTGGTCAGTTGGCTATCACAGCAGGGATGTTATCCTGGCATAACATCCCTGCCAATGGTAGGATTGAGATTGATGATTGTTTGCATCTTCTCTTAAAAATATTTTTAATCACTAAAATAAATTCTTTAAAATTATTTTTTTCTGTATAAAACAATAAGCCATAGTATAATCGGAATGATGCCCTGCAGGGTGGATGTTGGGATAACATCCCTTCTCGGGTGTTGGACGAGTGTATTGATACACAACAGTGATTAATACACAGTAATTCAGTTTTGTTATAAAATGTGTGACACCATTGTTACTGCTGCACACAGCATTGGTGCGTAATGAGGAGCACATCCCATCTCTGATTTTCCCTTGTCAGTCTTCACCATTCATTAGTGTTGGGTGTAAGCCGGAAGCGTGCTACAGGAGTTTTTTTATTTTGTTTTGGAGGGAGGAGTCACTGCCAATGGCGCCACCCTTGACAGCAATGTACTGCATGGTGTGCGACAGGCGGACGTTAGCCGCCGCAGACTCCTCCATCCCAGTTCTGTTTCTCCCGCCATTGAGGCTGCACCTGGTGTGCGAGTGAGAGAAAGTGTTGCTGCGCCATTAGGCCTTTTATTCTTCGACGCCGTTTGTTTGACTCCTTCATCCCAGTTCTCCATCCGGACGCCGTTGAAGCCGGTAAGACCTTTTCAGTTTTATATTTCTACGGCGCCAGGATCTTTGCTGTTTTATAAATAATTTTGCATCATGTCCTATTCGGGGGCCAAGCATAAATCCAAGGCAGGCTCTGCCCCTATGCGTCCCATGCCCTTGTGGCCGGCAGTTTTCTGTCACGGATCGGCATGATGTTGTCTTCGGTGCCTGGAACCCAACCATGATATGGACCACTGCGATGCCTGTTTTTCCATGGACTGCTGTGTGTTGGAAATCTGCGTGTTTAAAATCGCCAGGGCTCCGCTGCCTTTTGGAGGACCTCACCCATCGGCCTCCCAGGCCAGATCTCTTCACCCTTCCTCCGGGTTCGCACAGCCCGGTGAGGAGGGAACCTCCTCCACTTCCCACCTTGCCGAGGAGGTTTCTTCTTTGGCGCCGGAGGAACGGTGCGATTCCTCACGGGGTCACATCGTTGGTGCCATCCTGGCAGTCCTCTCCTCGGAGGTGCAGGCTCCCCCAATGTCACAGCCTTTGGTTGTGGGGCCCAGCAATGGTGGACCCTCGATGCAGTTTCGGGTTTCGACGCCACCCATGGTGCCGGGGGGGTGCCGCATTTGGTTCCGACACGTCCATGGAGCCGGGGCGTTTTGAGTTCCGACGACGCCCATGGCACCAGGGACTTGGGCGCTGCCGCTTTGGGTTCAGGTGCCATCCGCGGAGCAGGGGACTTTGGTGGTGCCATTGCGGTTCCCGGCACCGTCCATGGGGCCGGTGACTCAAGCAGCGCTGTTGGCGTCGTCGTGGCCTATGTCAGTGCCGTTACTGGTGCCGTCGCAGGAAATTTTTCTGGGGTTGCCTCTCTGGAGGTCACTCTGCTCAACTCCTCTTTGGGGGAGGATGACTCAGAGATGGACCCGGACTGGCAGCCTGAGTCTTCGGATTCGGAACTCTCTGTAGGCCAGGGTGTCAGGCGTCCCAGTGTTCTCTCCCCGAGTCCCCGGAGTAGGTTTGCCATGGGGTCCCACGGCTAGGGGTGGCCTGGGACCTTCCAGGGGCGATCGTTCTGGGATTCGTGGGAGGGTGCCCTCTTCTGAGAAGGCCCAGGCAGCTGCCATCCCTGGTGCTGCTGAGGCTCCTCGGGAAGGGGCGGAGATCCCTACTTCTGTGGCCTCCCTCTGGAGGCCCGCGGAGCGGGGAGCTCCTGCACTTGTGTCAAGGAAGAGGGTCACTTCGGAGTCAGAGTGGTTGAGAGGTCAGGGTGAGGAGCCGCGGTGCATTCCTGCTGCCCTGCGGGGTGTGGGAAGGAGTCGTAGCGCTGAACCCCGCCTTTCTCTTGAGGTCTCCAGAGTGCCTTCTAGTGGCGGTACTGAGGGTTGCCCTTTTGGACACATGCAACCTCAGTCATGTCACAGGGGAGATTCCCCTTCTGGGCTCTTCCGGAGTTTGCCTTCTCAAGTTACCTCCTCGCAACCTGGTATGATCTCAGGGTCCCCAGTCTTGGTGGCTTCGCTTCCTGGATCTCAGAGGCCAGGCACATGCTCTTAGGTGCCCTTTGCCCATCCCTCTCCAGCCACCTCCCCCTCTCCCGGGCCATTTGGGTCCTACAGGGCCCTTAACTTGGGAGACTTTCAGAGCTACTGTGGCAGCCTTCCCTTCATACGTCAGGGCCATGGCTGAACAGGTATTCCGCCTGTCTCTCCAACCCTCCCCGCCGCAGGAGTCCTCTGAACATCGAGCTCTGCTTCCTCCTCATCTTCCTCTCCTGAGGAAGAGGAACCTTCTGTCCACCTATCCTCTGACACTGATTTCACTGAATATTAGTGGTTCCTTTCGAGGCTGGTTTCGGAGCTTCGTATCTCCTTCATCTGTAGGGACAATACCAAGCAGCAGACGCATGCATTCCTCAGTGAATTCAGCGCTCGACACCTCGTGGTGCCTTCCTAGCCAGTCCCCTTCCAAGAGGCATCTATCCACACCTGGCAGTCTCCAGCCGCCACTTCTCCAGCCCCATCAGACTGCAGGAGATGGTATTGTGCCCCCCATGAGTCTCTAGGTTCCCTACCTCACCCGCCCTCGGGCTTGATGTCCCTAGATACTCCTTCCGGGCATTGGCACCTGGCACACGATAGATCCCCGGATCCAGATTCTACTGAATTTGATCGGTGAAGACGAAGAGTCTTCTCTTCAGCTTGTGTGTTGATGTGTATAGGTTCACATCAGGCACACCACGCTGCCTACAGCAGGCATCTGTGGTCGATGCTAGCGCAGGTTCTGGCATTTTAAGCCTGATACGGTGCAGTCTAGACAAGCCATTGCCCTCTCTGCACGGGGTCTGGAGCTTGCAAGGCACCAAGCAAGGACGTCTTACGACGCTGAGGTGGCTTCCAGACTGGCAGGGACAGCAGTCTGCATAAAGTGGACTGCATGGCTTCATCTGTCCAGGCTGTCACCCATTGCCTGGCGTAGGGTGATTTCCTCTGCTTTCCGGGGGACCCCGCCTGTTTTTGCGCAGGGCGAGGAGGATTCTTCATGGGCATCCTCCGCCCCCCCGGCCTCGGGGGGACACCCCCTCGCCCTCAGCAACCTTAGACTGTCCCAGTCTATTGGTCAGGGTCTCCCCCTCTGTTTTCCACCAGGAGGAGGTGAAGGGATCTGCTCCCTCAGGGCTGAATTTCAGGCCCCCTCCAGGAGGGTCTTTGCACTCGCCCAACAGTAATGAATGGTGAAGACTGACAAGGGAAGATATGGAAATTACGTACCTACCGTAATTCTTGATCTTCTCTTATATCTTCACCATTCATTACTGAATCCCACCCACCTTCCCCTTGTGGGCCTCATTTCTTGAGCATCTCCCCCGCCCCCCCGGGGGGGACTAGATCCTCTGGTTCCTCGATCTTGTATGACCACTGACCACACAACAACAGGGCAGCAGTACTTTACGTACAGATCCTGACACTGTTGTGGGTGGTAGGGACAAGTGGATACAAAGGGGTGTTGTAGTGGTGGTTATGCAGGGAGGTGTCACCGCATTATGATGACAAAAACTACACCTGCACGGGATGAAGGAAATGTGACATCCAACAAACCATTGGAATTATGGTATTGGTGCTTTGGTCGGCGTATAGTACGAAGGATGCACAACTGCAATATTTGGAAGATAATGGTACCGGGGAAAAAGGTACAGACTTACTCATGTGTAAACTGTTCATCAGGTGGGCCATGTTCTTGTCTATATTGATAATATGCTGTCTGCAACACAGGAACCCAAAGACGTGTCCTAAAATCCAAAATGCTCGGTAATGCAGGCCTCAGGCAGGCCATGCTCCTCAAACTTATTCATCACTTGATCGATCTCATGACAACAGCGGCACTCTATTTCTGTGGGCATTTTAGCGTAGTTCCACGCATACACCCGCAATGGCAAAACAGAAGAAATGAATGTCACTATGATGTCAAATATAACAGTCGTGCTAGTACTGCAGCCTGAAGAATACTGAATTACCAATGGCACATTCTTGGTCAAGTTAAGAGGCAAGAGGTACCTCCCTTATGTGCAAGTTTGTCAACATGCAGGACAATGTCAGGCAAGCACTGGAAATACATTTTGGGTGCGTGGGTGGTTGTCAACGTGCAGTGGACCTGACAAAAAGTACAGGTCAGTTGGCTGGAAGAACAGATGTGTGAAAATGTTTCAGACTGTCATTTGTGGGGCACCTGTCCAAAAAGGGCAAGTCACACATACTGGTTTTCATACAGTTGACAACAACAAAGCTTGACACAAGGGGTGACTCATCACAGATTGCATCCAGTGATATTTACAATGGAACCCAGCATCAGTACCGACGTTACCGCACCACTGAACCATGGCATCAAGAGAGCACTTGCCACTGGTCAGAAGGTCAGTTGCAAGAAAGTAGGGGGTCCAGCACCCCCTTTTTGGTGAGTATAGTAGTAGAGGAAGGAACACAACAAGGGGCACCTAGTACAGCAGCCATGAGTGATACACTTGCATGACTCGGGTAGTTGGGGCACAGTAGGGGCACATGACATCGTGGTGTGGAAGTAAAGGACACAGGTTTGCATGACTTGACTAATGGCATGCCCCCCCCCAGTCATCTACTGGCAAAATTAAGTAGTATAAGTGCATTCAGGGTGGTGTTGCAGACCTCAGCCACTATCACCGATCACTCCTATATAGAGGTATACAACCGTCAGAAGGCCTCCACTGAACCACACAAACCCCAAAAGCAGCAGGACACCACATTGCTACCAGTGCCACACCCTGCACCTCACCAGACATAGCCCACAACTACCAGAACCATTCTGTGTCCATCGCATCTCATTGCCAGATGAGCTATGCGCCTGTCAATGACTGTGTACCATTTACAGTGCATAGTCATGCACACTCATTGACAGCTCACAGTGAGCTGTCATTCAGTGACCACAAATTGTATACAGTAGTCAATCACTGATAGCTCAGACAGCTGACAGACATGCTTGAGAGATGACAGTTGTGCCACTGACCTGCTTGGTGGATTGGGGGGGGAGGTGGTGGGACAATGCCTTATGAGGGATTGTGTATGGTACAGTGGCGAATACATATAGGGGTTGACCACCACACAACCATGAGCATACTTTGTAGACTTGAGGATAGGATGTGGTCTAGTAGAGCACAAGGGAGATAATTACAGGTGTTTAATAGCAGACATAGGTGTTCTTCTTTTCTGTATTTACAGTACTGGGTGCTTCAACAGCAGCAGTCACTCCTAACTGTCTCCACCACAATCCCACTGCCACCTCCGATGCCCCATACAGCCCACTTCAGCAGTATGGTATGTAGTCTCTTTCTTCACCCCTGACAGCAATGCAACTTGCGACAGTATAAGGGCATTGTCACGACTGGGACCATAAACTGGGGTTTTTCAGGAATACCACAGAAGGCAGCATGAGAAGACATAGTGAGTAGCATACTTCCCCACCACATAACACTCCAACCTGTGATCAGGACATATTTGCAGACTGTGTGCAAAGATACGTGGGGGCTGTCACAAACCCACTCAGCAAGTCAGCCCTCTGCTTCCAAAGTGCCAACCTCTGAGCGCAGTCTTGTGAACAGTTAACAGAAACAGGGTAACCCTCCTGTCTGTTTTGTGGGTTTGAATCAACCTTTGGTCTCAGTTCTGGAGGGATTCAAACTGTGAACCTCCTGCTAGCGTACCCAATGCACAGGCTCAGATAATTCTGTCTTCAGGGGGCCAGATATCTTTGCCTACGGGCACCTCACCAGGTGTACAAAATGAACCCTAAAAGACTCTAATAAAGACCTCAGATTACTCTTAACTTTTCCAGTTTGGTATCACCATTCAAGCTTATGCACAGTGTCTCCTTTAACAATATATACTTCAATTGTTAAAGAAAAGAAATTCAAAGACAGACCAAGTAGCCTCTAAAAATAGAGTTTTACTAAAAAGGGTAAAACATAAAATACAGAACCATGTATCACAAGAACCATACAATCTTTTAAAAGAACAAGGGTTTAATAGTGCAATTCCTAGTACAGTACTTAGATTTGTCTGTCTCTCTCTCTAAATACCTGCTTAACGTGCTCAAAGATGTTTTTGTCAGAGTGTAGAAAAGTGTCCTGAAGGAAAAAAGAATACTTTAAAAAAAAAAAAAAAAAAAGGTATTTGCCAAACCCTTTGTGTGAGGTCACCTAGCTCCTCCTCTGTTTATTAAAAATCATTCACCCATGAAGTGTTATCATTTTAGAAGGAAAGTTAATTAAGGTTACATCAGCAGAAACTCCTTTCCCCATGTGACTTCCCCAATCAAGTCTGTAAATTTCCTTTCATCTATGAGCAGTATCCCCTCTCACACAGACATCAAAGCATTTAGGATTTCACACTAGTGTGCCGAACCTAGTTTCCTCCTCGAAACATCATAAAATGGATACTGATTTCCCTCTTAGCAGTTAAAGCTATATTTAACTTAGAAAAACAGGAGATTCTTGACTAAGGCCTGTTCTAGTCTGCAGTTAGCTTCTGGCCTTCCAGGTAACACCTTGTATCTAAAACCTGTGTGTGTGTGTGTGAGAGAGATCTCACATGCTGTCTCAGCATCTCTCATGAGAGACAGTCCATAAAACATATTTATATTTCAAAAAAGTCATAGTGTACTCAGAACTGGCTGTCCACGTGTCACAGGAGCATCAGGGAACGGCAGCGATCCGTGTACAGTGCAATCACAACTGTAGGAAAATCACCTTGATCACAGTTGTGTGGGTGATGCTCCCAAGATCAAGCTGGTCAAAAAAAAAATAAATTCATTACAGCTGTGCTCCATGCCAAGCAGATATAGCAATGAGCTCATCCTCACAGTGATGGACATCAGACATTTCACCCTGAAAACAGGCTATGTCACTGGTCAAGACTCCGGAAAAAAGTGCTGGAGAGGAATACAATCAATAATATTGACAAACACTGCAGCTTAAAGTATCTATCCAGAACACTGAATGGCATGAACTGTCAAAACATACACATACACATTGTTTAGTGCTTTGTGCTAACATTATGCCTCACACTGTACCAACATGCACATCGGGAGGGTGGTGGTGTTCGTAGCCATCACTGTCCCACATCCCAACTGCTCCTGTCCATCATTCCAGCGGGATCGTGTTGTGTACCTGCCATTCAGTACAAAGCTCAGAAACCCCCCCCCCCAGCCAAAAAAACAAAACTAAAAAAACAGAAGCAGCACAAGTGTAGTCACAAGTGCACATATTATTTATTTGAAAGGTTTCACCAGGAAAGGCAACATGAGCCATAAAAAGCTTGTTTCCAGATGCATCCTGGGTGAAAGGGGTAACAAGAGGGAGAAGAGAAGATGACAATACATAAGATAAATACATAGAATACAAGGAGGGACATTACAGCATAATCCTTGATAACAGTAGAAATGGGACTAGGCAGTAGCAGTAGAGGAACACTAACGTAGATTACATAAGATACAACAATGTACAGTAATCAAATTAAAAGCGAGGGGATTGTGAGGCTCAAAGGGGGGAAGGGAGAGTGTAAGGAGGGGGATCTGGACAAGGCAGAAATACTGAACAAATACTTCTGCTCAGTATTCACTAAGGAGGGGGATGGTCAAGGACCACAGTTGAGTTGCAGAGGCAATGGGTGGGTGGGGGGGTGAACACCAGTCCATTCACAGTGGAGAGACAGTTCTGGAAGAACTCACAAAGCTGAAGGTGGATAAGGCCATGGGGCCAGACTGCATCCACCCGAGGATATTAAAGAGCTGCAAAGGGAACTAGCAGTGCCTCTGGTGGCCCTGTTCACAGAGTCACTCAACACGGGTGTCGTGCCAGAGGACTGGAGGAGGGCACATGTTGTCCCACTGCACAAAAGTGGCAGTAGGGAGGAGGCGGGGAACTACAGGCTAAGTCAGCCTCACCTTAGTGGTGGGAAAGATCATGGAGACACTGCTGAAAGGATAGTGGCACATATGGAATCCAGTGGTGCTCAGGATCTGAGGCAACACTGAGTCACAGCAGGAAGATCATGTCAAACTAATCTAATAGTTTTGTTTTGATTGGGTGACTAGGGAACTTAATCAGGGAGCGGCTGTAGACGTCACCTTCAGCACCGTCCCACATAAAAGGCTGATTAACAGGATGGGTAGTCTGGGCATGGGAGACAAAGTGGTGAACTAGGTTAGGAACTGGTTAACAGACAGGAGACATAGGGTGGTGGTAAATGGGATACAATCTGGGGAGAGGGGGGTGACCAGTGGGGTACCACAGGGATCAGTACTAGGACCAATCCTGTTCATTGTCTTCATTAGTGACATTGCAGAGGGGCTGGAAGGAAAGGTCTGCCTGTTTGCAGATGACACCAAGATCTGCAACAGGGTGGATACTCCAGAAGGGGTGCAGAAAATGAAGAGGAACCTGGAGAAGCTTGAAAGATGGTCGGAGATGTGGCAACTGAGATTCAGTGCAAAGAAGTGCAGAATAATTCACCTAGGTAGAGGGGACCCTGGGGAGAGCTACAGGTTGGGGGGGAGGAGCTGACTGTCACCAAAGAGGAAAGGGACCTAGGGGTTATCATCTTTGATGACCTTAAGGTATCAAAGCAGTGTACAAAGGCAGCAGGGAGGGCCAGTAGCATGCTGGGGTGCATAGGCAGGGGTATCACTAGCGGGAGGTGGTGATGCCATTGTGTAAAACACTGCTAAGGCCTTACCTGGAGTACTGCATGCAGTTCTGGAGACCACACCTGTGCAAGGACATAGATAAGGTAGAGACTATCCAGAGAAGGACAACAAAGATGGTGCAGGACTTACACCACAAAACATATGAGAAGAGACTAAGGGACCTCAATATGTACTCACTGGAGGAGAGGAGACAGCGGGGGGACATGAATGAAACTTTCAAGTACCTCAAGGGCATAAACAAGGTGCAGGCGGGAGACCCTTTCCAGTGTAGAACAAAGGGGCACAATATGAAATTGGAAGCGGTAGATTAAGAGGTAATGTGAGGAAGGTCTTCTACACAGAAAGGGTAGTCGACGCTTGGAATAGTCTGCCACAAGAGGTAGTCGGGGCAAGCACAGTGGAGGAGTTTAAGCATGCTTGGGGCAGGCATACGAGAAGCCTGAGAGGGGAGGGAGTGATGAAAAGTCAATGATCACATACAGCGTTAGGGCCTACGGGCAAACTGGATGGGCCTAGTGGTCCTTCAGACAACATGAAGTCTTGCTGTATCCTGACAATCTGCAGTTAGTCCCAGCCTTTAAACTGCCCCGGAGAGTATAGGGTTCATTTTCTATGCAGTGCATAGAACGTTGAGCTCGAGCTCGGTTGAGGTCTCTGTCTGCAGCACTTTGAAACCCAACAGCCAGATTCTTTACTCCACCTCACTGAACAGTTGCTCTGGAGATTTCTCCTTCAGCTCGGTTCAAAGTCTGTTAAAGTTGTTAGTTTTATTCCGCATTGTCGATTCAGGCTCTGTCTGCGGTACCGTGAGTACTTAGATAGTTTATCTGATTATTGTGGAAATTGTAAACTTCTGTTTCGATCAGTTCGGCTGAACCGATCCCTTAGATTGAATTCTTGTTTATTTTCTTAGTGTGTGGTTACCGGTCCTTATCGGTTTAAAAAAAAAAAAAAAAACGGTGTTTCAACGTTTTTTTCCAATACCTGTAACACGGTTAGAAACCGATAAGGGAGTCTTGCCTGGCAGTTGCTGAAAAAAGGGTAAGTTTGGTTAGGTTGGCCATGTCTGAGAAACCCAAGAAAAACCAGGCCCACTGGGTTTCAACACTGCAGTGAGTGTGGGGAGGTCTTTGCTAAGGCTGATTCCCCACACCACCTGTGTTTATTGTTTGGGGTTTGACCACCTCGATGCAGACTGCCAAATTTGTAAAAACTTTCCTAAGTCTACCCTAGAAAAAAGATCAGGTAGACTTAGGGAAAAGGAAGCCGAGAAGTCTGCTGACCCGGATGGCCAGCCCGGTTCGGTTCCGACTGAAACAGAAGGAGTGCCCTCTGACCAGGGCGATATTTCTTCGGGCAAGAGGGAGAGCCGATACTGAGGGATCGGTTCCTACAAAAAGAAAATGCGAAGAGAAATCGACCGGTTTGGATCCAGAGGTTCATGTTCCAACCGTGGAGGAAATAGCCAGAGCGATTCGGATTGTTGAATCGCTTCGACCATTTCCGACCGATCCAGCGCCTTTTGGCAGGGGTTCGATTCAGTCGGTTCCCCCCGGTTCAAGACTATACCCCTGAAGAATTTTATGAACCGGAGTTTGAGGAGGAGGAGGGGGATTTTGAAGATGATGGTGAAAGTATGAATGTGCCTGTGGAACCGGTCATCTCCCCAGACAGACCTTCTGGTGTTTTCCCTCCTAGGCTCTCTGAGTCCCCTTCCCACTATCTGTTTTACAGAAAAGTGGCTGAAACCCTCCAGTTTCCTAAGGAGGAGGCTATGGAGGATCAAGAGGAGCCTGATTTTGTTGGGAGACTGTCTATTCCCCTTCATATGTCCTTTGGGAAGCAGACATAAAAAATCCTAAAGTCTCCTAATTCTGTACCTCCTGTTGACAGGATGGACAAGAGGTATACTTTATCAGGCTCGGATACAGAGTTTTTCTACCAGCAATGCAGCCATGTTGGGGTAGTGCAGACTGCAGCCTGTGACAAGGCAAATATTCCCTTGGTTTCACACCCCCCAGACAAAGACTCCAGGAAGATGGATGCCATGGCAAAGAAACAGTACATGGCATCCTCCTTGGGACTCAGGCAGGCTAACTATACGGCCTATACAGCCATGTACCAGAAGTCCAGGTGGGACACTGTACTGGCACTGGCTAAACAGGCCTCCCCCCAGCTGGCCAAGGAGCTGGCTGCTGATGGGACTGAGGCATCAAAGGTACAATTTCATGCTGCTGTGGACTCCAGTGATGTGTCATCAAGAGTCATGGCTACATCTGTGGCTCTTCAGAGGATGGCTTGGCTCAGATGTACTAGCCTCTCACAGGGCACCCAGGCTAAGGCCATGGATTTCCCTGTGGTGGGTAATTCTCTGTTTGGGGAGCAGACGGAGAATTACATGAAGAAAATAGATGAGTACAGGACCACTTATAGGAGTGCTCAGGCCAAGGAGAAGTAAGCAACTCCTCAAAGGCAGCAGTCTAGGGGCAAGGGAAGGCCTTTTCATAGGCCTTTCTACCAAGCACAGGGCTCTTCTCCTTTTTCACAGAGGTGTTTCTTCAGAGGGAGAGGCAGAAGGGGGATGAGCAGGGCTACATCCACTCCTCAGCCTAAGTTCCCTGCCAGGCAGACACCCTGATGGTTCTGCCCAGGTCAACTCTCCTATCGCTGTAGGTGGCAGGCTGGCTTACTTCATCCAGGACTGGATGTCAGTTACTTCAGACAAGTGGGTCCTGGAAGTAGTAAGCCAGGGACTGGTTCTCCACTTCAAAAAATTTCCGAAGATGAGAGCCAGATCTTTTCCACCTGTAGGTCTATCCAAAACCCTTGCCCTAGATGCAGAGGTTTCATCTCTTCTGGCCTTAAGAGCCATAGAGAGAGTTCCTACAATACACCGGGGCAAAGGTATGTACTCTAGGTACTTCCTTACCCCAAAAAGGACAGGGGAGTGGTGACCCATCCTAGATCTAAGATACTTGAACAAACATCTTTTAAAACCAAGGTTCAAGATGATGACTCTGGGAATAATTCTTCCTTCTCTGAGGCCAGGGGACTGGTTAGCTTCCCCGGTTTTCAAAGATGCCTACTTTCACATCCCCATCAGGTGCTCCCAGAGAAAGTACCTCAGGTTCAAGTTGCCCTCAGGCCATTATCAGTTCAAAGCAATGCCCTTTGATCTAACATCAGCTCCAAGGGTTTTCACAAAGTGCCTGGCGGTAGTGGTTGCCTTTTTAAGAAGGCAAAAGATTTCCATTTTTCCATATCTGGATGACTGGCTCATAGTGGGTCAGTCTCCAGACCAAGTCAGGCCTGCAAGTGCTCACTTCCCTGGGATTTCTTCTCAACCTCCCCAAGTCAGTTCTCGAACCGGTGCAGCTTCTTACCTTTATAGGGGCAGACCTAGATACTGTCAAAGCAAGAACATTTCGTCCCCTTGAAAGGGCAAGAGTTCTTATGAAACTGGCTTCTTCCTTCAGGCTTCAGGTGTCTCGACCAGCAAGGCATTTCCTTCAGCTCTTGGGCCACATGGCAGCTTCTACAGTAGTGGTCCAAGGGAAAAGATTCCAGATGAGGGACATTCAGTTCCATCTGAGGGCCTTTTGGTCCCAAAGGAAGGATCGTCTCACCAAACTGATTCCAGTGACTTGGACACTGATGCAAGCTCTTCAGTGGTGGCAGGATCAGGACAGTTTAAGGCAAGGGGTCCCATTTGTTACTCAGTCTCATTCGGTGGTCCTTACCATGGATGCTTCCCTTTTGGGGTGGGGAGCCCATCTGGGGGCTCTCACAGCCCAGGGACTGTGGTTCCCTCTGGAATCCCTTCTTCATATCAATCTCCTAGAACTCAAGGCAGTTTTTCTGGCCCTGCAGGCTTTCTCTCAGTCAGTGCAGAACAAGGTGGTTCAGGTCAGAACAGACAACATTGCCACCATGTGGTACATCAGCAAGCAGGGATGCACTCGGTCCATAGCCTTGTGCATGGAAGCCATGAAATTGTGGTCCCTGGCTTATTCCCTGCAAACCTCTCTGATAGCAGTCCACCTTCCAGGGAAGGACAGTGTGCTAGCAGATGCACTGAGCAGGATCTCCCAGGGCTATCACGAATGGTCCCTGGACCCTCTGGTGTTAAAAGTGATTTTTTTCAAGGTGGAGCACTCCAGAGATAGATCTCTTTGCAGCCCCAGACAATCACCAACTTCCTCTGTTTTGTTGCAGACCCCCAGCCTTGGGCTCAGTCCCTCTCGATGCTCTGATGTTGAACTGGGAAGGGATATTTCTCTGTGCCTTCCCTCCCTTTCCTCTACTGTTCAAGGTTCTTGTCAAAGTGAGGTCACAACCCTGCAAAGTAATTCTGATTGCTCCAGATTGGGCCAGGCAACCCTGGTACCCCCTCTTACTGTCCCTAGCAGTCCATCTTCCCCTGTCTGTTCCCAGGAATTGCAGTCTGTTTAACCTCCTTTCGGGATGATTTGGTACCCCAATCTTCGGTCCCTCAATCTCAAGGCATGGCTCTTGAAGAGTCAGAGTATGCAGATTTGCATCTGTCCCAAGGGGTTCTGGATATTCTCAAAGCCTCTCGAAAGCCTGCCACCAGAAAGACTTATGACTCCAAATGGAAAAGATTCAGCATTTGGTGTTCCAAGAAGCAGATATCTGCAGACACTGACGAATTGCCTGCAGTTCTGGATTATATGGTCCATCTTAATGGTCTGGGCCTCAGACCAGCTACTCTCAAGGTACACTTGTCAACTGCTTCTGCTTTTCTGTCAGTGGGAAAGCCTTCCTTGCTGTCATCTCACCCTGTATTCTGTAAATTTTTCAAGGGATTGCTTCATACCAATCCTCCCTTTAGGGATCCTACCCCTGCCTGGGTCGTAAATGTTTGCATTGCTCAACTTATGCAACCCCCATTTGAACCTATGTCCTCAGCAGAGCTTAAGTACTTGACTTGGAAAACTGTGTTTTTGGTAGCCATCATCTCTGCCAGATGTATCACTGAATTGCAAGCCCTGTCACTGGAACCTGATTTTATCTCCTTCCATAGAGATACAGTGGTCCTTAGAACCAATAGGAGGTTCTTGCCCAAAGTGGTTTCAGACTTCCATTTGAATCAGTCCATGTCTCTCCCTGTTTTCTTCACTGGTCATTTTTCCTCAGGGGAGAGGAGGCTACACAGTTTAGATGTTAAAAGTGCCCTTAGCTAGTACATAGAGCGTACCAAGGGTCACAGGTTTGATTCCCTCCAGTTGTTCCTCACTTATGGGGAAATGCAAAAGGGCAGACCTGCCACCAAAAGAACTATTGCCAGGTGGATTGTTTCTTGTATACAATTCTGCTATGAGAAACTGGGAAAAATTCCACCCTCAGGCCTGAGGGCTCTTTCCACAAGAGGTATAGCTGCTTCCCTGGCTGCTGCCAGGGATATCCCTCTGTTAGAAATTTGTCAAGCAGCCACCTGGAAAACAGTCCATACCTTTACCAAGCATTACTCTCTGGATATCCAGGCTAGGAGTGATGCTCGGTTTGGCACAGCAGTACTTCAGAGCCTATTCTAACGTGAGGTTCTGGTCCCTCCATGGAGGTACTGCTTGGTAGTCTACAGATTGTCAGAATACAGCAAGACTTCATGTTGTTTGAAAAAAAAAAAAAAAATTACCTTAGTAATTTTGTTTCTTCTAATGGAGTCTTGCTGTATTCTGACCTCCCTCCCCTCTCAGAACCTGTTTTTGGGAAGTAGGTGGGCAGGTGCAGGTGCAGTGTTGCACCCCAGGGGTGGCTTTAGCACACCCTCCATTTAATCTAGGTGCTTTGTATTATAATCTTATTTTTTGGATAGGTTTTGGTTTTGGGTTTGCTGACTTGAGTCTTCCTTTGAGAATCCAAAACTTTCTATTGCCAGTTGGCTAGTTTTAAAAAATGTTACAATTTCCACATAGTTAGTCAGTGAGTGTTTGCTCGTAAGAATCTGGCGGTTGAGTTTCAGAGTGCTGCAGACAGAGACCTCAACTGAGCTCAAGCTCAACGTTCTATGCACTGCATAGAAAATTAACCCTATACTCTCTGGGGCAGTTTAAAGGCTGGGGCTAAGTGCAGATTGTCAGAATACAGCAAGACTCCATTAGAAGAAACACAATTACTAAGGTGAGTATTTTTTTCTTAAGGTCATACAGGCTTGCAAGGGCTGTCTGCCTCTCAGCAGAAGACCCCTGCAAAGCAGTGTGTCTCCTCTGCTCAGTCTTCCTATTATTTATGATGAAATGGAGGAAGGGGAACCTTTTGAACCTGACGTTTCCTTTGAACAGGAGTTTAGCTCTCTCCACAGAGCATCTGAGAATTATTCCTCACACCTCACATTTGTGAGGAATGATTGGGCTGACACCCACTAACAAGCTTCTCCTTCCTGTAAATAAATTCAAGAAAGATACTTTAAGGATTTTACAAACTGCAAGCTCTATTCCCCCTCTTGATAAGAGGCTGGATAAGAAATATCATCTGGTTAGAGAAGGAGCTGAATTTTTATTCTTCCAACCTGTCCACTAGGGAGTGGTACAAGTGACAGCCTGTGACAAGGCAAAGATATCCCTGGCATCCCATCCTGCTAACAAGAATTTCAGGAAAATTGACAACATTGCAGAAAAGGGATATTTGTCAGCTTCCTTGGCCATCAGGCAGGCACACTTTCAAGCCTATGCTGCTCAATAACAAAAGTTACTATGGCAATCTGTCCTTGCTATGGCAGTCAAGTCCCAGACTCCCCTGTCAGATGATCTAGCTGAAACAGCTACAATTGGATTGGGAGCAGCCAAATACCAGTTCAAATGGCAGCTGACCCTAATGACACTGCTGCCAGATGGATGGCAGATACAGTGGTTCAGAGGAGGTTTGCCTGGCTGCGAGTCACAAACCTTGCTTAGGATACCCAAACCAAGGCAATGGATTTCCCAGTCGAGGGCAAGTCCTTCTTTGGAGAAAAGATAAAGGCTTACATGAAAAAGGTGGATGACTAGAAAACCACCTACAATAGCAATTCTGCAAAACAAAAGGGCTTCCCCGTCCACTAAAACCTATGGAAGGCCAGCCCGGTGGCACTGAGGGTTGAGGCGCTGGATGCCACACTGGCGACCCGGGTTCGGGAACAGACTCTGGACACTGGGGGCTGTCAGGGGAGGGAGAGGATTGAGCGTCTGTATGGACTGCTTTCTCTTCCTGGGGTGGGCTAGGGTTGGCATCGCCTGCAGTGGCCCCCGCTTGGAGACCGAGCTCTGCAGCGAGTGACGCTTGGGGAAACATTGCAGTGCTGGAAACTCGCCTGGCGACTGACTGGATGACGGCTACCGGTCCTCTCATCGCTGCCGATGCCCTGAACGAGCCTCTCAGCGGCAGCATCACCCTGGGGCCCAGTATGTGCTGGCTTCCCTCTCTGGTGCCTTCCCCCTTGGAGGAGGGGGACCCGTCCGGTGAAGGGTTACGTCTGGGTTACCCCAGGGACGGCTGCGATATGCGGCTGGAGAGGACTCAAGATGGGACAGGCAGCAACGGAAGTCGGACCTAGGTAGGCCCGAAGGAGTGGTGGGGCGTAAGGCCCGAAGGGGAGATAAATAATACAAAGAAAAAACCTATGGAAGGGGAGGCAGAGGCAGATCATTTCACAGCAGGCCTTTATCAGGCTATGGCTGTGCTTCAGTATCAGCAGTACCCACAGCATGGGTACTTCAGGGACATGTGGCATAATGGGTTCCAGGCGTGGTTCCCAGGCCCAGCCTCAAACAAAGCAGACACCCTGACATGTCTCCCCAGGCTGCCTCTCCACTACCTGTGGGAGGCAGGCTGACACTTTTTCCAGTCTTGGCAAAAAGAAAAATCACCACAGACAAGTGGTCCTGTATGTGGTGAGTCAGGGATTCTCTGGGTTCAAATTCCTTCCAGCGTTAAAAACAAAAGTTTTCAAACCATCTTCAAATATAGAGAGAAAACTCCTGGAAAAAGAGGTTCAAAATCTGTTACTGCCAAAGGCAGTGGAGCCTGTCCTAGTACAGCAAAATGTAACTACAAAGAAAATGAGGCGTGACGGCCTGTCTTAGACTTCAGGGTACTAAACAGGCATCTGACAAAACCAAAGTTCAAAATGATGACTTTGGCATTGATTCTGCCAATGCTTCAAAAAGGGGGCTAGTTGGCATCACTGACCCTATTTCCACATCCTCATAAGGGAGTCTCACATAAAATACCTCAGGTTCAGACTCCTATCAGGTCACTACCAGTTTTCAGCCCTGCCTTTCAGTCACATTTTAGCTCCAAGGGTATTAACAAAGTGCTTGGCAGTGGTTGTGGCACACCTTCGAAGACAAGATGTCACAGTTTTCCCATACCTAGACAACTGGCTGGTGGTTGGAAAATCACCCCAGCAAGTGAGGGAGCATCTGCAAGTCACCCAGGGGCTTCTGGAGTCTCTAGGGTTCCTGATAAGTTTAAAAATAAGTCTGTCCTTCAGCCTGCTCAGGCACTACAGTTCATAGGAGCAGAGCTAAATACCCCACAGGGCAGGGCCTACCTGCCCCTAGGCAGGGCAAGAAGTATTCCACTGATAGCGGGCTTATTCAGCCTGAATAAACCAAAAACTGCAAGACAGTTTCTTCAGCTACTGGCCACATGGCAGCTGCCACTGGCCCAGTCCTGGAATCTTGGTTACAGATGAGGGACATTCAGTTTCACCACAGGGCACACTGGTGTCAGAGAATGGATCCTCTCTCAAAACTAATTCTAGTAACAAAAAAACATTGTTACAGGCCCTCCAATGGTGGAAAGAGGAAGCCAGTGTAAAGGAAGGGGTTCCTTTTCAGCAAGAGTCCCCATCAGTTTTTCTGACAACAGATGCATCTCTAATGGGGTGGGGTGCTCATCTGCAGGTTCAGATCACCCAAGGCACATGGTCAAGTGCAGGGTCATTCCTGCACATAAACCTGCTGGAGCTAAGAGCAGTGTTACTGGCACTAAAGGCTTTCACACAACTAGTACAAGGGAAACTGGTACAGGTGAGAACAGACAATACCACCATAATGTACTACATAAACAATTGGGGGAACAAGGTCAAGCCCTCCCTGCACTGAAGTCATGAAAATATGGAGTCTAGCATGCTCCATGGGGGTTACCCAGCAGGCTATTCATCTGCCAGGCAAGGAGAATACCTTGGCAGATACCCTGACTCAAATCAACCAGGCCCATCATGAATGGGCCTTGAACAGTCAGGTGGTGCAAGTAATCTTCAGGAGGTGGGGCACCCCAGAGGTAGACTTGTTCACATCCCTCCAGAACCACCACCTGCCACAGTACTATGGCAGACCACCAGATCCGGGAACAGTCCCCCTGGATGCTCTTGCTCTGAAGTGGTCAGGGAAGCACCTGTATGCTTTTCCTTCCTTCCCTCTGGTGTACTCAGCATTGCTCAAGCTCAGGTCTCAGCCAGCACCAGTGATCTTGATAGCACCAGACTGGGCCAGGCAGCCGTGGTACTCTGCTACTCTCGATGTCTGTGGCTGAACCAATACACCTTCCTCGGAGGCACAATCTACTAACCTCCATCCAGGGGAGGCTCCTGTACCCAAACCTCAAGTCACAAAGGCTCAAAGCATGGCTCTTGAGAACCTAGAACGTGCAGGCTTGCATCTTTCTGAAAGTGTCTTGGACATTTTAAGGGGTTACAGGGAGCCATCCACTAAGAAAACCTATGCTGCAGAATGGAAAAGGTTTTCTCATTGGTGTTCAACCAGAGTACTACCAGCACAGGCTGCTGTCCCTGCTGTGCTGGACTATCTTACCTATTCGTATTCACTGGGCTTGCAGTCCAGTACCTTAAAGGTCCACATGGCCGCGGCATCTGCTTACATTTCAGTTGGACAGAATGTTTCTCTGGTCTCAGACCCTATCTTCAAAAGGTTCCTTAAAGTCCTGACCCATTTGCACCCCGTCACAGGGAACAGGTGCCAGCATGGGACCTAAATCTGTGTATAGCTAAGCTCATGGGTCCCACTTGTTGAGCCTGTCTCTTCAGCTCATTTTAAATATGTTACATTGAACAGGACTACATTTCATTCCACAGAGACAGTGGTCCTGAGAAAAAACAGGGAGTTTCTTCCTAAAGTGGTTTGAGTTCCATTTGAATCAGACCATTATCTTACCTGTCGTTTTCACTGAACACTCTAGTTCTGGTGAAAGGTTATAGGCAGGACAGAAAACAGCTGTTCGGACCTATGAGGATCTGGAAAAGGGTAACCCAGCATCAAAAAGGTCCATTTCTCACTGGAGACTACAGCGTATCCAGTTTTGTTACGGCTGGAAAAGAGCCCTCAACAGGGTTGAGGGCCCATTCCACAAGGGGCACAGCTGCTACCATAGCAGCTGCCAGGAGATGTTTCCTTGGTGGACATCTGTAAAGCAGCTACCTGGAAAACAGTACACACCTTTACAAAGCATTACAGTCTGGATATTCTGTCCAGGGGTGATGTCAGGTTCGGCATAGCAGTTCTGCAAAGTCTGTTCCCAAAATAAGGTTCTGTGCCAACCTCCAAAGGTACTGCTTAGTAGTCTGCATAAAGTTAGGAATACCCAAGTATTACTGGGGTTAGAAGAAAAAATTAATATCATAGTAATCTTGTTTCTTCCCAGTGATACTCCGGTATTCATAACTTCCCACCCTGCCTCCCCTTCTGGAACCTTTAGCTTCTGCACTCCTGAATACTATGCTCTCGGTATAAATGCCACTTCTGGCACATATGTTGTGATTGTGTTTACTATTGTTGTCTCTCCAGTGATTCTGACATTCAGGGTTTTCTTCATTGATATGTTATGCCTCCAGTTGGAGGCCTTTTTGGGTGTTAAGGGAGTTCCTAAAATTATTATTATGATTAATATAGAGGATAATGTATGTTTTTTTGTTAATAACCACACTGTAAAAACTTTGAGAGGTTGCCATGACATCATTGTAAACCTTGAGAGCGCAGCTTGAGAGGTTTTCACATGTCACGGCAACCTCGAGAAGGGTTTTCAGCGCGGTTGTTAACCAAAGACCATACATTGTATTTTATAGTGTATGGGCTACCAAGATTGTGTAATCGTGGATTGAATTACTGTACAAAACATTGATTGTTGTGAGCATTCTGTTTTGTTAGAACATTGATTGTTGTGAGCATTCCGTTTTGTTATACCATTGATATGACATACGCAGGAAGGGTTAACAACAGAGTGACTTCATAACAATGGCATAACGTAGAGGATTGTGTATGAGCAGTCATACGTAACAAGGATATTCTTGTATTGAGTGGTTTCCTTGGTAACAGATGACCTCAAGAGCGCAGCTCGAGAGGTACTCTGTTACCAAGGGAACCTCGATACAAGAATTTCCTTGTTTGTGTATGACTGCTCATACACAGTCTTTTGTAGTGCATGGGCAGTCGCAGCATAGAAAATCAAACAAAACCAGCTGGAGAAGACAACAGAGAATAGAAATTTTAACATTTTCGTTTTTTTTTTTTTTTAACTGACACAGTGTGCTGCAGATGTTTCTGCAAGTTCAAGTTTAAAAAAAACGCAACTTTCAGCTTAACTAGATTGAGGAAAGCAACTATGTGGCAGCATTCCAAGTTGTTATGCTGCAGTAGTGACATAGCTGGTGCAGCATAACAGCTGTGATGACGTAGCTACTGCAGTATAACTCCTCCATTCTAGTTATGGATTTCTATCCATTACAACATTCTACCATACACTATAAGGTTGTAAGCCGCTTGATTCCAGTGAATAATAAGGGATTTCCATACATTATAACATATACTATACTGTACATAGCTATAAAGATCTCATGGTACACATATATTGCTAATTTGAGAGACAGAACATAGGGCTCCATAGGGACTGAATACTGGGAACGTCCTGACTTGCTAAGATTACATCATCGCATTGGGCGTTCCCAGCAGTCTTAGCCTCCGATTGGTGCGGTGCTCTGAAAATGTTTCCTGCTTTCGGCGTTACGAAAAAACACGCTGAAAAGGCATAAAATGTTGGATTTTAAAGTAACTGCTTCTATGATTCCGAACCTCCCATCTCCTCTGCTTCCACGTGAGGGTTTTAGAACTGTATACCCCATTAGATGTATGTTTAGATAGCCTTTAAAAGATAACTTTTCAGTGCAGATTTGAAACTCTCCATGATCAGGCACACCCTTATCCGACTTGAGAGTGAGAGAATTCCACACTTCCACAGTGGTAGGGGCCACAAATGCGAAATCCTGGTCCCAGAAGTCTTCAGATGCACCCTGGGAATATCTAGCAATCCCTTGTCAGCAGAGTGGAGGGGGTGGTAAGGGCACAGAGCCTTTTGCAGGTAACACGGTTACTGTCTGTGTAGGGCTTTATAGGTCAGCAAACCAACCTTGAAGGTGATCCGCCACTGGATAGGCAGCCAGTGCAGGCCGCGCAGCACAGGTGTAACATGGCTAAATCGAGGAAGCCCTGTCGGCAACCTGGCCGCAGCATTCTGCACCAGCTGCAAGCAGCTGATATTAACCCCCGGAAGCCCTAAGTACAGGGAGTTGTAGTAGTCAAGGTGGGAGGTCACAGTGGCGTGGACCAGTGTTGGAAGGTCATCAGGCGGAACCAGATATTCCTCAGATGGTAAAACGAGGTCTTGACGGCGGATGATACCTGAGATCTAAGCATCAGTCAAAAATAATGTCCAGATTTCACACCCGTTCAGAGGTGATCAGCTGGCTGCCACCAAGCCAAAGCCCAGAAGGCTGCCCAGCCAAAAGCCCCTCTACCCGATGACCTGGATCTACAACCAAAACCTCAGTCTTGTCCAGATTCAACTTTAATCAGTTGGCAGTTATCCAGTCTTGGATCTCAGGGAGGCAGTTATCAAAGACTGAGACAGCTCCATCATGCTCATGCACAAAGGACATGTATAGCTGAGTATCATCTGCATAGCAATGAAAACTCAGCCCATACTGCCTCACAATATCTCCCAACGGCAGCATATACACCGCGAACAGCATGGGTGAAAAAAATGGAGCCATGCGGTACCCCACGCAACAGGGAGAACATGTGAGAGGACTAAATCCCAGATACCACTCTCTGAAACCTGCCAGTGAGGAAAGAATGAAACCATCTGAGGACTGTACCAGACAGTCCACAGATCAGCCACAAGCACTCCATTAATATACCTTGGTCCACGGTGTCAAATGCTGCAGAGAGATCATGGAGGACCAAGATGGAACGGGTCTTCTGGTCTCTGTCTATCAGGAGGATCGTTGAGTACCCGAACTAGGGCTGTCTTGGTACTGTGCCTCTTCTGCAGTCCAGACAGGAGAGGGTCATAGATGTCGTGGATGGTAAGGTGATCCTCTAGCTGCAGCGCAACCACCTTCTCAATAACCTTGCCCACAAAGGGCAGGTTAGAGACAGGTCTGTAGTTGGCGAAGCAGTCTGGGTTGAGAGAAGATTTCTTAAGGAGAGGTGTGACCACCGCCTCCTTCAGGGTGTCCGGAAACGCACTTGTCTCCAACGAAAACCAGACTATCTCTGCTAGGACCAGGCCGTTGATGTCAACACACCCCACAAGGAGGCAGGTTGGGCCCGGGTCCAAACCACAGCAAGTCTGCCACATACTCTGGATAATCCTCACGACATCCGCAACCACCACCTGGTCAAATTTGGAGCAGACAAAACAAGGAGCTATAACCTCCCACTGATCACCACCACCACCACACCCATTGGAGTGAACTGTACCGATCTCAGACCTGATGTCAGCAACCTTATCTACAAAGAATTGAGCAAACTCGTGACACTTATCCTGTGACAACACTCTCGGAGACTGCAGACAGGCTGGGTTGCACAGTCTGTCAGCAGTTCGGAAGAGCTGGGCTGGTCAATTCTGAACAGCGGCGATCTCCCTGGGCAGGAACTCTGCCTTCTTACAGGAGAGCTGATTGATAGTCCTTATTTTATTTTTTTTTATTTTATTGAACATTTCGGAATTGCAACCTTTGAGTCAAGGACTCCTTTGCAAAGGCTCCACGTCATTCAGGACAGGACATAACAACAGAGTGATTAAGAATTCCACAAAAACCAGTTACATTACAATACGACAGAGATAAACATCATAGCATATGTTAATGCTGTTCGTCAGAATGGAAATCGTAGGGTTACACAGTAGAGGTCGGCGGTTAGAGGCTTCCAACAGGACAATACCGTGTTCAACAATACAGGATATGGTTAGCGCCAGGGCTCAAGTTAAAAGAAATCTCATGGTTGAGAAGATCGAGCGAGAGGTGGCCCCTGTGTTCAGCCAGTCCAGGGGATAGAGGGGAACATTTGCAGGTCACAGAGTTGAGGAGAAAAACTTGGTCCCTGATTTGAATTGACTTAGGGTGGGGTGAGTAGGATGGAAGACGGTATGTTGTTAAGCCAGAGGGAGCACGATACCGGAAGGATCTTTGTCCTAGCGAGGTCCTACAGATGGGGACTTTGAAGGTGGTCCTGCCAGCCGCCTCCGGTGTGCTCCTATTGGGGCCAGTTGGATTAGGGCGTGTAATTCGGCTGGTGTGAGTTTCATAAGGATCTTTTGGCTTGAGACAGGTGTGATATTTAAGCCTCCTTCAAAGGTAAGCCATCCACTTGAGAGTAGAGCAAGGGTATGTGTCTGTCTAGAGCTGCTAGTGACCAAGCGGCAGGCTTTATTGAGTGCTGTTCTGATGCTGTTAGCGTCGCTTGGTCAGCCGCCTTACAAATAGTTATACCATAGTCAATTATTGAAAGGACAGAGCTAGTAACCGCAAGCCTTAGGGCCTGTGGGGAGGCAATGTCTATGTCTGTAGAGGATGCCAAGACGGTATTGACAGAGGTGGAGAGAATCTTAATATGTTGATGGTATGTAAGGGATGTGTCAAGGGTGATGCCAAGATATTTAAAGCAGGAGACCTGTTCAATGTGGGTGCCCAGTATGTTTGTTAGAGAGCCTAGTGTATTGAGGGGGTTTTGAGATGGGCAAACATCATGGATTTTGTTTTATCATAGTTAAGTAAGAGCCGTGTTCAGTGAACCAGCCTCCAGCTCCCTAAAGCAGCCTTGAAGAGTATTTTGGAGGTGGGTGAGGTTGGTATGCTTCCAGTAAAGCACCGCATCATCGGCATAAAGCAGTAGCTTTCCACCACAGGCTTGAGGGAGTGAGTTTAGAAAGAGAGGAACAATAGGGGCTGGCATCGCATCCTTGAGGGACACCAGCAAGGACCGCTTGTGGGGGAGTGTTTTCTAATTTTACCTGTTGCGATCTGTCAGTCAGATAGTTTTAAACCAGGAGATAGTATCGGTGCAATATTGAGGGATGCAAGGGCATGTAGAAGTAGCTCATGATTGACAGTGTCAAATGCCTTAGTCAAATCAACGAGATTGCTCCAACTGCAGCCCCGATCGAAAGTGCTTCATGAATGTAGGACGTGAAATCTAGTAGTGCTGTGGTAGTACTGTGCCCTTTTCTGAAACCATGTTGCTCATGGCAGAGGAGTCCATATCTGTCAAGGTATTCTGTGAGTTGATCGGATACAATTCTTTCTAGTGCTTTTGAGAGGGAGGAGGATCAGAATGGGTCTATAGTTGCTAGGGTTTGTTGGATCACCTTTTTAGGATAGGTGTGATAATACCTCTTCCATAGAGTAGGGAGTTGGCCACAGCAAAAGAGAAGTTGAGGAGTTTGGTGAGATGCGGTAGTGTCTCAGTAGCGTAAGTCTAAGGATTTTAAGATCAAGGGAGTCACTACTAAAACGCACGCTTGCAGGGCTTTTGAGAGATAGCGTAGCCTCATTGCAGGAGATTGCGCGCAGCCTGAAAGGAGGGGTGTGTATGAGAACAAGGTGTGTTGGTAGCTAAAGGGAAATGGGTCAAAGAAATTTGGAGGAAGGACATCACTAAGGTCAGTGAAGGTGTTGTTCAGGTATCGCTATGGTGGTGGGGTCTTGTGAAAGGGTGCCTGAACTAGGAGCTGGGTAGGGTCAGGGTTAGTGTTTTCCACACAGTTCCTTAACATTGCTCCAGAAGGATTTCCCAGAGCTCCATGTGGTAGTGAAGGCTTGTTGATAGTATGTGGCCTTGGCTTGCCATATAGCCTTTGTACATTTATTTCGTGCTTCTCTGTAGAGCTGTCTATCATGTGGCAGCTGTGATGATAGTGCCCTGTGCCAGAGGTTATCCCTATGGTGCATCATATGAAGGAGGGACTGGGTAATCCAAGGTGTGTTCCAGGATTTTGATACCGACTTTGAGAAGGGGGCAAATAAGTCACAGGCCGCATTGAAAATGGTAATAAATGCCGTGAGCGCTGTGTCCAAGGATTGGGCAGTATGAACAGACTCCCAATTACAGGTGGAGAGGTACACCCTAAGGTGGGAGAGGGCACCTTTTTTGAGGTGCCTTTGGGTGGTGATTTTAGGTTTACTGGGAGTGGTTTTATTTGACCACCAACATGCGACCGGGAGTGGTCACTAAGTAGATCAGGAGCACGCTAACTTTGGTAAGGTGGTTAGGGTGGTTAGTAAAGATAAGGTCTATAAGAGAGGAGGATCCTGACCCGAGGGTCCAGCCTAGTGGGTGCTGCTACTACTTGGGTCAGGTCATATGCACATGTTGTATCTTTGAAAACAGCCGATTAAGAGGATAGCCAGTTCACATTAAAGTCACCCATTATAATTAGTTCACTTTAGGGGAAGATATGTGATTGCAGAAAGAATAGAATCAAATGCTGGTTTCTGGTTGGTTGGTGGAATGTAAACTGCCATAATGTAAAGGGGTTTAACAGGGGCACCAAGGGCTACTTTGATGGTAATGGCTTGGGCACCGTGGTCAGGCAAGGGAAGTGGGACTAATAGAGGCTTGAGGGATGTTTTAGCATATATGGCACAACCCCCACCCCTTTTGCCTACCCTATCAGTTCTGAAAATGGTATAGTCTCTGAGTGAGACTGTGTCATCTGGGACATTTTTAGAGAGCCAGGTTTCTGATAAGGTAAGAATATCCACTTGATGTTGAGCTAGCCATCCTTGCAGCAGGGTAAATTTTTTGGCAGGCTGCAGATATTGAGGAGGCCAGAAATAGGCCACTATGTGTGTCTTTTTATTGCCACTGACCCTGGTGGGCCTGGGTTTGGATGGACATTCCCGGATAAAAGTAGAAGGAGAAGGAGTGTTTGCCTGAGGCTAAATTCTCATTAGATTAGTTGCTTTACAAGAAGGACCTGTTAGATGGCTGTTTGGGGGCTAGTAGGTATGTGGAGGGTGGATACAAATTGGGCTAGGATAGCTAGGAAACTAGGCGGTATGGGGTAGAAAAAGGGGTGTGCAGGTGGGGGAGGCTACCGGGGCAATCCAGATGCCATTTGTGGTGCTGCTAAAGTTAGGTACACAGATTCTGCTGTTAAGGATTGGATAGGGGGGTTGTAGGTGATCTGACTCGGCTGCATTATCAGTGGGGTGCATAGTGGGGCACTTCGTAGGATCCCAGTTGGTTCTTAGCACCATAGGGGCATGGGCTATCGATCTAAGTCTATTGGCATCAAGGCCCGATTTCTGCCAGCATCCTTCGTCCCACTCTCCTCAATTCCCTCAAGGTCCCGTTGAACCAGGGGGACTGAGGGTGAAGGGTGAGAGGGCGAACACGGACAGGAGTTATGGAGTCCAGAGCCTCAGTCACAGCCCTATTATAAGTCTGTAACTGTTTCTCTGTATCCAAGCTTGCACTCTGAAAACCCGATAGGTCCAGCACTGCCATCAGGCCATCTGAGGTCAAACTCCTTAAAGGGTGGTACCAGCCCATCTCCGTAGGGGCAGGCCTATAGGGAGGAGCCTGGAAACTGAACATTATAAAGGTGTGGTCAGACCATCCGACTGGTTCCAAAACCAAGTCGGAGGTCTCCATACTCAATAGAAGGACCAGGTCCAACGAGTGACCGTGATTATGGGTCACAGAGGTAATCACTTGTGTGAAGCCCAACGAATTCATACGTTGGAGGAAGTCCTGTTCATATTGCGAGAGTTCGTCATCAACCCAGGCTTTGAAGTTCCCCAGAACCACCCATCTGGGGGACTCCCAACACCAAGTTAACGATGAAGTCCGTGACTTCCTGCAGGAATTACTTCTCGTCCCTGAGTGGACAGTAGATGAGAAGAATCCTGCAACCCACAGCTGCACTCATGATTCACTCGAAGGATCTGGTCTCCCCAGCTGGCACATCTACAAGGCTCAATTCCGATCCAAAACACAAGACTACACCCACACCCCTACGATCCAACCTCGGGCGGTGTATTACCGAGTACCCATCTGGAATAGCTGTCTCAAGAACTGGGCCAGCATTTTCATCCAGCCAGGTCTCGGTGATGCAAGCCAGGCCAGATAACCCAACAAGATCAGCAATCACTGCTGTCTTGTTTTAAATAGACCTGGCATTGCATAACACTGCCCGGGCAGGATGGGACACCGAGGCCGGCCGTGTCATCTGTCCACTTGCAGTGGAGCCCTTGGGTATTGAAACTAGACAGGGAGGACCCCTCTCCAGGACCCATTTCACCCAGGGCTTCTAGTCCTCACGACCCCAATCTATCCACCCAGCTCCACTCTTCCCTCCAGGGCCCCCAACGCCTCCTCCCCATCATCCCCAAAGCCCGACACTGACCACAGACCTCAGCTGCCAATGGTGGACAGTTGAAGGGACATCAGGTCTGCTTTCCCTCTCACCATCTCCCTTCTTGGGGCTCCTGTTTAGTTACTAAGTGTATGGTGTCTCCAGCCTTTCATTTAGGCCTCGGCACCTCTTCCTCCTCGTTCTCCCCATAGCACGAGCCTGGCTCACTTTGCCTCCGGGGAAAGAACTGAGGAGGGAGCAGGGCCGCTTACGCCTTTATAGGGTTGATGACTACATCGGCGTGGGCATTCTCAGTTGTACTGCTGAAAATCTTCCGTGTGGATTACTCTTTACCGACTGTGTAGTTCCTACAGTGTAACCTGAAGACACAGATCCCCTCAAAGATCAACTGTTATGGTAAGTTCTTACATAACTGTTCTGTTTCTGTATGCCTTCCCATTAATTCAGACGGTGTTAATCCAGCTTCAGATGGAATGGGCCACTATGATCCTTATTGCCCCCTTCTGACCTCGCCAGATCTGGTTTCTTCTACTGCAGCAGTTGAGAGTGGAAGCTCAAGTGCCTCTACCTCGTGCACAGGCTTGCTCTCCCAGGAACAGGGCACTCTGGTCCATCTGGACCTCAAGTCTTTGCATCTTCATGCTTGGCTGCTGAAGATGTAGCCACAGCTTGATTTGGGGTGTCCCCAAGGGTGGTTGATGATGATGTGGCTGCTAGGACACCATGCACCAGGGTTGCTTATTCCATGAAGTGGAAGCGCTTTGCCCTGTGGGCGACTGCCGACCAACTGGGCCCCTTTTACTTGTCTTGTGAATCATATTCTGGGGTACTTGATGTCCCTCTCAGATTCTGGTCTGAAGTACTCCTCCATTAAGGTGCACTTGTTCGTTATTTCATCTTTCCACACACCTGTTGATGGGCATACAGTGGCACAACTAGAGGTGTCCCATGCCTTCCTGAGGGATATTCTTCATCTGAAGCCCCCCATTCACAGTCCTGTCCCATCTTGGGACCTGAATTTTGTATTAGAAAATCGGCACCTTTTGAGCCAGCCGTGACTTGCGAGTTATGCTTTCTGTCATGGAAAGTGTTATTTTTATCTGTTATTACTTCTGCCTGAAGGATTTTGGAACTACAGGCTCTTGTGTGAGCAGCCTTGTTTGATTTTCCACAAAGACAGGGTGTCTTTATGTACGAATCCTAAGTTTCTTCCTAAGGTGGTGTTTGAGTTCACATCAAATCAAACTATTTACCTGCCTGTTTATTATCCAGAGTATGCCAATCCAGGGGAAACATTGCTCCATACTTTGGATGTCTGTAGAATACTCAGATATTATGTTCATCGCAAGAAGGACTGCAGGAAGTCTTCGCAGCTGTTAGTTTCTTTCACCCCTGGGAAAGTGTGTGTCCCTGTTTCTAAATGGTGCCTGTTGAAATGGTTGGCGAACTGTATTTTTTTTTTGTAGTAGGAAGTACGATAAGGAACTTCCTGGACCTGTTTGTGGCCAGTCCATTAGGGGCATGGCTACCTCTGCTGCTTGTTTCAGGAACGTGTCTACTGCTGAAATCTGTGCTGCTGCCACATAGAGTACTGTCCACACCATTACCAAGCGCTATAGTGTAGACATTGCCTCGAGATGTTGAGCCAGTTTCAGCCTAGTTGTGCTTCATGGCCTTATTTCTTAGGCTTGTGGTCTCCAACCACCCAGACTGGTTCTTCTGCTGTCAGAACAGCTTGGGACTGGTTCTGTAGGTATGGCATGCTGCAAGAGATACCGTCGATGAAGATAGTACAGTTGCGTAAGAACTTAGCGTTACAGTAGATCTTCGAGAGGATCTCTTGCTGCGGGCTATGCCATCCCTCCCTCCTCCCCCCTTGACCTGGGGGAGTTCTCTGTGTTTCTTTCATTCTCCTTGATTGTGAACCTTCTGTTGGCAGGAACCTGTGACTCCTCCTCGGTTCGCTAGCTGAGGATTTCAAACAACATGAAGTCTTGCTATATTATGACACATGCAGTTTGACCCAGCCTTCGAACTGCTCCGGAGGTGAAAGAGTTAACTTTCCATGCCAGGCATGGAATCTTGAGCGCGAGCTCGGTTGAGAACTCTGTCTGTTGTTCTTCAAACTCAAACTGTCAGATTCTTTACTCCGCCTCACTGAACAGTCGCTCCGGAGATTTCTCCTGCTGCTCGGTTCATTTTGTCGGTTAAAAAGTGTAATTTCTCGGTTTTAAACTGCATTTTGTCTATATTTTAACCGCAACCGGTCGGTTCAAGCTCTGTCTGTGGTATCGTAAGTAATAGATAGGTTTTACATTTTCTGTGTGGAACTTGCTAACGATACTATCGGTTCGGTTTGAACCGATCAGGTTGTTGTTAAACTTTATTAAATTGCATTTAGAGTGCGGTTCCCGGTTCTTATCGGTTCTAAAAACGGATTTCATTACGTTTTTTTCCACGACCCGTGACACGGTTGGGAACCAATAAGGGTGTCTTGTTTACGGATTGCCGTAAACGGGCAAGTTTTTGGTTAGGCTGGCACTATGTCTGAGAAACCCAAAAGAAAAACCGGCCTACTGGTTTCAGCACTGTAGTGTTGGGGAAGCCTGCCAAGGCTGACCCACACACCACATGTATTTATTGTCTGGGGTTTGACCACCTCAATGCAGACTGCCAGATTTGCAAGAATTTTCCTGCAGCTACCCTGGATAAGAGAGTTGGTAGGCTCAGGGAGCGAAGGCAAAAAGTCTGCTGACCCGATGGCCAGCCCGGTTCAGTGCCAACCGAACTGGGAGGGAGTGCCCTGACCAGGGCGAGACTCTCGGGTAACGGAGGGCTGACCTGGAGGAGTCAGTCCAGCAAAAAGGAATAGAAAATCAGCAGGTGTGGAGCCAAAATTTCCTTCTCCAACTGCTGCAGAGATAGCCAAAGCGATCAAAATTGTCCAGTCGCTTTCCCCAGTTCCGACCGAACCGGCACCATCAGGTAAGCAGTCGGTGCCACCAGTTCAAGAATATGATATAGAGGAATTTTATGAACCGGAGGAGGGGGAGGAAGATTATGAAGAGAGTGAATGTGATTTTGAAAGTCTGGATGTGCCCATTGAACCGGACATTTCCCCAGACAGACCTTCAGGAGTGTCTCCCCCTAGGCTTTCTGAGTCCCCTTCTCATTTTATGTTTTATAAGAAAGTGGCTGAAACCGTCCAGCTCCCTTTGGAAGAAGCTGTGGATGAACAGGAGGAGCCTGACTATGTAGAAATGATGGATATCCCAGAGTCTAGGAGATTGTCTATTCAAACAACATGAAGTCTTGCTATATTATAGACATTAGCAGTTTGTTCCAGCTCTAGAACTGCCCTGGAGTGAAATGGTTAAAACCATTCCAAAATAGAATTTTGGCACGACAGCAGCTCTATCTGTGTCATTTCAAACTTGAACTGTCAGATTCTTTACTCCGCCTCAGTGAACAGTCGCTCCGGAGATTTCTCCTTCTGCTCGGTTCATTTCTCGGTTTAAAAAGTGTTTTCTCGGTTGGATTTAACCGAGAATAGTTTTATTTTAACCGCAAAACTGTTCGGTTCAAGCTCTATCTGTGGTAACCGTAAGTAAATAAGTAAATGAAGGTTTTGTCTGTGTGGAACTTGTAAGTTATTGGTTCGGTTTTGAACCGATCAGTGGGTTTAAAACTCATTTAAAACTAAAAGTTACTATTTTAGAGTGCGGTTCCCGGTTCTTATCGGTTCTAAAAAAAATGGATTTATTACGTCTTTTTCCAATACCTGTGACACGGTTAGGAACTGATAAGGGTGTCTTTCCTGGCACTGCCGTTAAAAGGGCAAGTTTTTGGTTAGGCTGGCATTATGTCTGAGAAACCCAAAAGAAAAACGGGCCCACTGGTTTCAACACTGTGATGTTTGTGGGAAGTCTTTGCCAAGGCTGACCCACACACCATGTGTTTATTGTCTGGGGTTTGACCACCTCCAGTCAGACTGCCAGGTATGTAGAATTTCCCTGCAGCCACCCTGGAAAAAAGATTGGGCAGGCTCAGGGCGAGAGGCCAAAAGTCCGCTGACCGAGATGGCCCGGTTCGTGCCAACCGAACCAGAGGGAATGCCTCTGACCAGGGCCAGACTTCCTCGGCAAAGAAAAGCTGGTTCTGAGGAACCAATTCCAGTAAAGAAAACAAGAAAATCAGCAGGTCTGGAGTCCAAAATTCCTTCTCCAACTGCTGCAGAGATAGCAAAAGCCATACAAATTGTCCAGTCACTGTCTCAGGGTCCGAACCACCACTATCTGGTAAAAGGTCGGTTCGTCCGTCCCAGTGGTTCAGGATTATGATATTGAGGAATTTTATGAACCAGAGGAGGGGAAGAGGATTAGAACAGTATGAATGGCTGGAAGGTCTGGGTGTGCCCATTGAACCAGACATCTCCCCAGACAGACCTTTAGAATCTCCCCCTATGCTGTCTGAGTCCCCATCTCATTTTATGTTTTATAAAAGAGTTGCTGAAACCCTCCAGCTTCCTTTAGAAGAGGCTGTGGATGAGCAAGAGGAGCCTGAGTTTGTAGAAATGATGGATATTCCAGAGTCTAGGAGATTGTCTGTTCCTTTACATAAGTCTTTTAGGAAACAAACAATTAAAATTTTAAAAGCTCCTAATTCTGTGCCTCCTGTAGATAAAAGATGGACAGAAGGTATACATTGTCAGGCCCTGATACAGAATTCCTTTCTCAGCAATGCAGTCATGTTAGTAGTTCAGGCTGCTGCCTGTGATAAAGCTAATATTCCTTGGCTTCACATCCTCCTGACAAGGATTCCAGGAAGATTGATGCCATGGCAAAAACAGTATATGGCAGCCTCTCTGGGACTCAGGCAAGCAAATTATATGGCTTATGTAGCTAGGTATCAGAAATCTAGATGGGATACTGTTATGCAATTGGCCAAGCAGGCCCATGGCCAGCTGGCTAGTGAACTAGAACAGGTGGCTGCTGATGGCATTGAAGCCTCTAAGGTTCAGTTTCATGCTGCTGTGGATGTTAATGATGTTTCCTCTAGGGTCATGGCCACATCTGTAGCTTTGTAGGTTGGCCTGGCTCAGGTGTACTAGTTTGTCACAGGATACCCAGACTAAGGCTATGGATTTTCCTGTGGGAAATTCTCTGTTTGGAGAGCAGACAGAGAATTACATGAAGAAGATGGATGAATATAGGACTACTTACAAGAGTGCCCAGGCTAAGGAGCGGCAAGCCACTCCTCAAAGGCATGCCCCAGGGGTAGGGGTAGGCCTTTCACAGGCCTTTCTACCAGACTCAGGCCTCTGCCTATGCTCAGAGGGGCTCTTCAGAGGCAGGGCAGACGAGGGGTGGGTAGACCTGCTCCCACCCCCACAGCCTAAAGCTCCTATGAAACACGCACCCTGATGGGGTGCCCAGGGCCGATTCTCCTGTACCAGTGGGGGCAGGCTGGCTTACTTCAGTCAGAATTGGGCTTTAACCTCAGACAAGTGGGTTCTGGAAGTAGTAGCCAGGGTCTGGTTCTCAGCTTCAAAAGTTTTCCAAGTTGAGAAGCAGACTTTTTCTACCTGCAAGTGCTTCAGAGACCCTCGCTCTGGAAACAGAGGTCTCATCCCTGTTAGCTCTCAGAGCAGTAGAAAGGGTTCCTCCCCTGCATCAGGGCAGGGGTCTGTATTCCAGATACTTCCTTACCCCAAAAAAGACAGGAGAATGGCGGCCCATTTTAGATCTCAGATATCTGAACAAGCATCTTTTGAAACAAAAGTTCAAAATGGTAACTCTGGCAATGATTTTACCTTCCCTAAGGCCAGGGGACTGGCTAGCCTCCCTGGACCTCAAGGATGCCTATTTCCATGTCTGAATCAGAAGATCCCATCGAAAGTACCTCAGATTCGAACTGCCCTCAGGTCATTACCAGTTCAGAGCAATGCCCTTCGGCCTTACCTCTGCTCCAAGGGTATTCACAAAGTGTCTAGCAGTGGCCCACTTAAGGAGGCAGAGGATTGCTGTTTTTCCCTATCTAGACGACTGGCTCATTGTAGGCCAGTCCCCAGAACAGGTAAAATCTCACCTGCAGGTCACCCAGCAGCTTCTCACCTCCCTGGGTTTTCTGCTAAACCTACAAAGTCGGTTCTGGAACCAGTCCAGGTACTCACCTTTATAGGGGCAGAATTGGACACAAAGCTAGCTAGAGCCTTTCTTCCCCAGAAAGGGTAAGGAATTTAGTGGCTCTGGCCTCTTCCTTCACTCTGCAGGTCTCTCGACCAGCAAGACACTTTCTGCAGCTCCTGGGGCACATGGCTGCATCCAAAGCTGTTGTGCAGGGAGCCAGATTTCAGATGAGAGACATTCAGTTTCACTTGAGAACCTTTGGTCTCAGAGAAGAGACCCCTTCCAAGTTGGTCCCAGTGACTCGAACCTTGATCCTAGCTCTCCAGTGGTGGCAGGATCAGAGCAATTAAGAGCGGGGTCCCTTCATTTCCCCTTCTCACGACTTGACTCTCACTTCAGATGCTTCCCTTCTGGTGGGGAGCCCACATGGGCGACCTTTCCACTGAGGGAGTTTGGTCCCCCCAGGAATCTCTGCTCCACATCAGTTTGCTGGAACTCAGAGCTGTCTTTTTAGCTCTTCAAGCTTTTTCTGCATCTGTCCACGACAAGGTGCTACAAGTCAGAACAGACAACACCACAACAATGTGGTACATCAACAAACAGGGGGGGCACTCGGTCTTCGGCCTTGTGCACCGAGGCAATGAAGTTGTGGTCTCTGGCCTATTCCCTGAACACTTCCCTCATAGCAGTTCATCTTCCAGGAAGGACAATGTCCTAGCGGATGCCCTCAGCAGATTTCCCAGGGCCATCACGAATGGTCCCTGGATCCTCAAGTGCTGGGATAGTTTTTGCCAGGTGGGGCATCCCCAGATAGATCTTTTGCAGCCCCAGACAATCACAAACTTCCTCTGTTCTGTTGCAGGCCTCCAGTGCTGGGCTCAGTTCCCTGGATGCCCTTCTTCTGGATTGGGAGGGAAGTTCTCATGCTTCCCTTCCTCTCCTATTCAAAGTACTAGTCAAAATCAGATCTCAGCCTTGCAGGGTGATTCTGATTGCCCCGGATTGGGCCAGGCAGCCCTGGTACCCACTCCTTCTGTCTCTGACTGTCCATCTTCCCCTGTGCCTCCCCAGGAATCACAATCTGTTGACTTGTGCCCAGGGAAGGGTTTGGTATCCGGACCTCAATCCTCAACCTCAAGGCCTGGCTCTTGAGGAGTTAGAGTTTGCTGATTTACACCTCTCTCAGGGTGTTCTTGAGATCCAAAGGCTTCCAGAAAGCCTTCCACTAGGGCTATATAGTTCTAAATGGAAAAGGTTTCCATTTGGTGTGCTGGGAAAAATATTTCCCCAGAATCTGCTGAATTGCCCATTTTGTTAGATTACATGGTACATCTTAATTCCTTGGTCTCAGACCAGCTACCCTGAGAGTTCATTTGGCAGCTGTGTCTGCTTTTTTGTCAGCAGGAAAGTCATCCCCTCTTTCCTCTCATCCTGTGTTTTCCAAGTTTTTTAGGATTACTCCATACTAATCCTCCTTTCGGAACCGCCCTGCTTGGGACCTTAATGTTTGCATTGCCCAGTTAATGCAACCCCCTTTTGAACCTCTGTCTTCTGCAGAGCTTAAGTACCTAACTTGGAAAACTGTTTTTCTAGTGGCTATCATTTCTGCCAGACGCATAAGTGAATTGCAAGCCTTGTCAGTGGAGACTGACTTTATTTCTTTCCACAGGGATAAGGTAGTCCTTAGGACTAATAGGAAGTTTTTGCCTAAGGTGGTTTCAGATTTCCATCAGAATCAATCTATCTCCCTTCGAGTATTTTTCACTGATCACCCTCTTCCGTGAGAGGAGGTTGCACAAGCCTGGATGTTAAGAGAGCTCTTAGTTATTATATAGAGCGTACTAAAGGTCACAGGTTCGAATCCTCCAACTTTTCCTTACCTATGGTGAAGTTGGGAAAGGCAACCTGCCACTAAGAGATCAATAGCCAGGTGGATTGTCTCTTGTGTCAATTTGTTATCAGAAAGTGGGCAGAGGCCCCGGTTTGAGGGCTCATTCTACCAGGGGTACAGCTGCGCCCCAGCTGCTGCCAGAGATGTCCCTTTATTAGAGATTTGTCTGCTGCTACTTGAAAACGGTACACACTCTTACCAAGATTACTCCCTGGATGTCCAGGCCAGGAGAGATGCTCGGTTTGGCACAGCTGTTCTTCAGAGCCTATTCCTAAGTAGGTTCTGCCCTCCTCCATGGAGGTACTGCTGTGTATTCTGCTAATGTCTATAATATAGCAAGACTTCATGTTGTTTGAAGAAAAATTACTCACCTTAGTAATGTTGTTCTTCTAATGGAGTCTTGCTATATTATAGACCCCCAACCTGCCCCTCTCAGAACCTCTACTTGGTGGGGTGCGGGCAACTTAGTGTGGCACTACTTATGTCCTGTTAGCATTTTGTCCCCTTGGGACTTTGGGGGTGTGTATGTGCAGTGTGTGTGTTTTATTATACTTATGTTCCATTTTCATATTATTAGAATGGTGTTAGTATTTCTGGTCCCCTGACTTGAGTCTTGGGTGTTGGGACCATCAATGGTTGTTATTATTTAGGTAGCCATTTGGCTAGTGTAGGTTACAGCTTCCACACAGACCTTAGTGAGTTTGGCTCGTGAAAGATCTAACAGTTCAAGTTTGAAATGACACAGTTAGAGCTGCTGTCGTGCTAAAATTCTATTTT
This sequence comes from Neoceratodus forsteri, assembly GCA_016271365.2. NCBI lineage: Eukaryota > Metazoa > Chordata > Ceratodontiformes > Ceratodontidae > Neoceratodus > Neoceratodus forsteri. Next base: position 1,733,367,834 of record CM057456.1, read on the forward strand.
GGAATGGTTTTAACCATTTCACTCCGGGGCAGTTCTAGAGCTGGAACAAACTGCTAATGTCTATAATATAGTAAGACTCCATTAGAAGAAACAACATTACTAAGGTGAGTAATTTTTTCTTCCTTTACATAAATCTTTTAGGAAACAGACAATAAAAATTTTAAAAGTTCCTCACATTGTATCTCCTGTGGATAAAAAAATGGACAAGAGGTACACATTGTCAGGCCCTGATACGGAGTTCCTTTCACAACAATGCAGCCATGTTGGGGTAGTGCAGGCTGCAGCCTGTGATAAGGCAAATATTCCCTTGGCTTCACACCCCCCCTGACAAGGACTCCAGGAGGATTGATGCCATGGCAAAGAAACAGGACATGGCAGCATCCTTGGGACTCAAGACAGGCAAATTATATGGCCTATGTTGCAAGATACCAGAAATCCAGATGGGATACTGTTATGGCTCTAGCGAAACAGGTCCCTGGCCAGCTTGCCAAGGAGCTGGAGCAGGTGGCTGCTGATGGTATTGAGGCATCCAAGGTGCAATTCCATGCTGCAGTGGACTCTAATGATGTATCTTCAAGAGTCATGGCTACATCTTTGGCTTTTCGCAGAATGGCTTGGTTCAGGTGTACTATCCTGTCACAGGATACCCAGGCTAAGGCCATGGATTTTCCTGTTGTGGGTAACTCTCTGTTTGGGGAGCAGACAGAGAATTACATGAAGAAAATGGACGAGTATAGGACCACTTATAGGAGTGCACAGGCCAAGGAAAGGCAGGCCACTCCTCAGAGGCAGCTTGGCAGGGGCAGGCCTTTTCACAGACCTTTTTACCAAGCCCAGGCCTCCTCTTCAGCCTATGCCCAGAGGGAGAGGCAGACGGGGTAGGAGCAGGCCTGCTTCCACCCCTCAGCCTAAAGCCCCTGCCAAACAGGCACCCTGATGGGATGGCCAGGGCCGATTCTCCATTACCTGTAGGGGGCAGGCTGGCTTACTTCGTCCAGGACTGGGAGTCTTTAACATCAGACAAGTGGGTCCTGGAAGTAGTAAGCCAGGGACTGGTTCTCAGCTTCAAAAAATTTCCAAAGTTGAGAACCAGATCCTTTCCACCTGCAAATCCATCAGAGGCTCTCGCTCTGGAAACAGAAGTCTCAACCATCCTGGCTCTCAGAGCTGTAGAAAGGGTACCTCCCCTACACCAGGGCAAAGGACTGTACTCCAGGTACTTCCTTACCCCAAAAAAGACAGGAGAATGGCTGCCCATCCTGGATCTCAGATACCTAAACAAGCACCTTTTAAAACCAAAATTCAAAATGGTGACTCTGGGAATTATTTTACCCTCTCTAAGGCCAGGGGACTGGCTAGCATCCCTGGACCTCAAGGATGCCTACTTCCATGTTCTTATCAGAAGCTCCCACCGAAAGTACCTCAGATTCGAACTGCCCTCAGGCCATTACCAGTTCAGAGCAATGCCCTTCGGCCTCACCTCTGCCCCAAGGGTATTCACAAAACGCCTGGCAGTAGCAGTTGCTCATTTAAGAAGGCAAAAGATTGCCATCTTTCCTTTCCTGGATGACTGGTTCATAGTGGGCCAGTCTCCAGACCAAGTCAAATTACACCTTCAGGTTACCCAGCAGCTGCTTACATCTCTAGGTTTCCTTCTCAATCTCCCAAAGTCAGTTCTAGAGCCTGTTCAGCTACTCACCTTCATAGGCGCAGAACTGGACACAAAGCAGGCCAGAGCTTTCCTCCCTCTAGAAAGAGCAAAGACCCTGGTGGCTCTGGCCTCCTCCTTCACTCTGCAGGTCTCTCGACCAGCAAGGCGTTTTCTGCAGCTCCTAGGGCACATGGCTGCATCCACAGCAGTAGTGCAGGGAGCAAGATTTCAGATGAGGGACATTCAGTTCCATTTGAGAGCCTTTTGGTCTCAAAGGAGAGATCCTCTAACCAAATTGATCCCAGTAACTCGAACCCTGATCCAGGCCCTACAGTGGTGGCAGGATCAGAGCAATTTGAGACAAGGGGTTCCTTTCGTCCTCAGTCTCACTCCTTGACCCTTACTACAGATGGGCCCCTCTTGGGTGGGGAGCTCACATGGCAACCTCACCACCCAGGGATTGTGGTCCCTCAGGAATCTCTGCTCCACATCAATCTGTTGGAACTCAGAGCAGTTTTTCTAGCACTTCAGGTTTTTCTGCATCTGTTCAGAATAAAGTGGTACAGGTCAGAACAGACAACACCACTACAATATGGTACATCAATCAAGCAGGCACTCGGCTCGGCCTTGTGCACCGAGGCAATGAAGTTGTGATCTCTGGCTTATTCTCTGAACACCTCCCTCATGGCAGTTCACCTCCCAGGCAAGGACAATGTCCTGGCAGATGCTCTCAGCAGGATTTCCCAAGGCCATCACGAATGGTCTCTGGATCCCCTAGTACTGGAGATAGTATTTGCCAGGTGGGGCACCCCTCAGATAGAACTTTTTGCAGCCCCAGACAATCACCAACTTCCGCTATTTTGGTGCAGGCCCCCAGTGTTGGGCTCATTCCCTCTGGATGCCTTCCTTCTCAACTGGGATGGGAAGTTTCTCTATGCCTTCCCCCCCCCTTCCCTCTCTTGTTCAAGGTGCTAGTCAAAATCAGATCTCAACCTTGCAAGATGATTCTGATTGCTCCAGATTGGGCCAGACAGCCCTGGTATCCACTCCTTCTGTCCTTAGCAGTCCACCTTCCCCTGTGTCTTCCCAGGAATCACAATCTGTTAACCTGTGCCCAGGGGAGAGTTTGGTACCCGAATCTCAAATCCCTCAATCTCAAGGCCTGGCTCTTGAAGAGTTAGAGTTTGCTGACCTACACCTTTCTCAAGGTGTACTCGATATCTTGAAAGCTTCTAGGAAGCCTTCCACCAGGGCTACTTATAATTCTAAATGGAAAAGGTTTTCCATATGGTGCTCTGGAAAGCATATTTCCCCAGAATCTGCTGATTTGCCCACAGTCCTGGATTATATGGTCCATTTAAATTCTTTGGGGCTGAGGCCAGCTACCCTGAAAGTGCACTTGGCAGCTGTCTCTGCTTTATATCAGCAGGAAAGCCCTCTTCTCTTTCTGCTCACCCTGTATTTCCAAGTTTTTCAAGGGATTGCTTCACACCAACCCTCCATTCAGGGACCCTGCTCCCGCCTGGGATCTTAATGTTTGCATTGCTCAGCTTATGCAACCCCGCTTGAGCCCTTGTCTTCAGCAGAGCTTAAGTACTTGACTTGAAAAACTGTGTTTTTGGTAGCCATCACTTCTGCCAGACGCATAAGTGAATTACAAGCTTTGTCAGTGGAGTCCGATTTTATCTCCTTTCACAGAGATAAGGTGGTCCTCAGGACTAACAGGAAGTTTTTGCCTAAGGTGTTTTCAGATTTCCACCTTAATCAATCTATATCTCTTCCAGTGTACTTAACTGACAATTCCTCCTCTGGCGAGAGGAGGCTGCACAGCTTAGATGTGAAGAGAGCCCTTAGTTACTACATAGAGCGTACCAAGGGTCACAGGTTTGACTCCCTCCAACTGTTCCTCACTTATGGTGAGGTTGGTAAAGGGAAACCTGCCACTAAAAGATCTGTTGCAAGGTGGATTGTCTCTTGTATCCAATTTTGTTATCAAAAACTGGGTAAGGTTCCCCCTTTAGGCCTGAGGGCTCACTCTACCAGATGTACAGCTGCGTCCCTGGCTGCAGCCAGGGACATCCCTATCATAGAGATATGTCAAGCAGCTACCTGGAAAACAGTTCACACTTTCACCAAGCATTACTCCCTGGACATCCAGGCTAGGAGTGATGCTCGGTTTGGCACAGCTGTGCTTCAGAGCCTATTTCCTAAGTAGGTTCTGTCCCTCCTCCATGGAGGTACTGCTGTGTAGTCTGTATATGTCATAATATAACAAGACTTCATGTTGTTTGAAGAAAAAATTACTCACCTTAGTAATGTTGTTTCTTCTAATGGAGTCTTGCTATATTATGACCTCCCTCCCCGCCCGCCTGTCTCAGAACCTCTGCCTTTGGGAATGTGGGTGGGCAGTGCAGTGTTGGCACTTAATAGATGCCCACCTTGTTTTTTCACCCCCTTTTTTGGGGTGTATGGGTGTTGTGTTTTTATTTTTTGGGAAAATGCCACCAAGAGGGCTTAAGGGCACACTCTACGAGAGGTACCTCTGCCTCTGTGGCATCCTCAATGGGCATCACATTGTTAGACATTTGCAGAGCAGCTACCTGGAAAACAGTACACACCTTCACAAAACACCACTCTTTGGGCATAGGGTCCAGAAGAGATGCCAGCTTTGGAACACCTGTCTTGCAGATCCTTTTTCCTAACTTGGTTCTGGGCCCATCTTCCCAAGCTACTGCTACTGAGTGTGCACAAAATGTAAATATCTAAGTGAGGCATAAATATCTAAGTGAGGCATTCCTGGTGTTAGAGGGAAAATTGCTCACCGTAGTAATGTTGGTTCTACTTAAGGGATCCCTCACTATGTTTATAGTTCCTAACCCTGCCTCCCGTTCCTGAACCTGAGATAGGTTCACACATGAATCAGTTGCTTTTCTCATTGAGGTTGCTTGAGCATTACTGTTGCAGTTCCTACAATTCTAAGTTTGTTGCTATGGTTTATATGACAAATTTTTGTCAAGTCTGCCTTCAGTTTAATGGGTGTTTTTAAAATTCTATAACATTTCATAAATTATTGGTTGCCTTTTTAGCTAGTTTGAATAGCTGCTCCTCCACTCTGGCTTGGAAACAGATCTAAGCAGTGGCCAGAATGGAGCGTGGGTGCAGAGTTTGAACCTACATTCCAAGTTCAAAAATTTGCATAGGTTTTAATCTCTGGAGTGTCACTCTCAACCAAGATGGCTGCATAAAGCGTAAACATAGTGAGGGATCCCGTAAGAACAAACAGCATTTACTACGGTGAGTAATTTTTTCTTTCGGCTTGTAGCACATTCTCATTTTGAAAACAGGTTAAGGAACTGCCTGTTTTTACAAGCTAATGTATAAATGCTGTTGATGATTTGGAAGCTGTAGGAGTGCTTATTTATACTGTTGTTTAAATAAAAGAAAAGGAAATGGGAGATGCTGTTGCAGTTTAAGCCTCCGCATAGCTGTTCATTTGACAGGCAAAATACTATCTTTTGCTATTGTAATTAATGTGGACGTCCTGCAGTATAGAGTTTCCAGCTGCAGTTTTTCTTGTGACTTACACTTTGCTTTCAGTTACCATCTTAAGTATTGTCACTTAATCATTACTTAGTTTGCCTATGACGTGCAGAACGAGGCTGGCAAATGTTCTTCCATGTTAACTTCAAACTAGCTTTCACATATTTAGTGCCCTGTTCTTAAAGCAAACTGTTCTGTGTGACCATGGTGCAGAGGGTCCTGAAATCTTATTCCCCTGTCTGTATCAGTCCTGATGCTAGTTTATAGCAAATTCTCCCTCTACACAGCCAAAGCAAACATTTTACCTGGCTGTACATTGCAAATAACAAGCCAATTCTCATTACTTGAGATGCAAATTCTGGCTTTACTGGCCAGAGCTGCATATCATACCCCCACCAACAGTTGTACTTTCTGTTAGTTGTAAAATATGGTAAATCCTCCCCATCCCCATATCAGCCCCACCTAGTCCTTAGAAGTCCCTTTAGTCAGCCTGCACCTTAATATGTTTATTGCAAGCAGTAAAGCTTAATGGACATTCTTATTCTCTTCTCTCACTGCCAGGCTCAAATCTCAGTTATCTTTTCCTGGTAGTGCTTTGCACAATCTTGATTGGGTGAGATTACCAGCTGGCGATACTGAAGGATTACTGCCAGTTGCGCAAGTAAACAAGAAAGTATTACAGTAAGAGGCTTGCGTCTAAAGCGACACCACTCTGTCACGCCTCTTCCCGTCTATGCCCGAGTCACCGAACAGTTCATTGAATAGTCATATAATATAGTTCATAGAATAGTGATACAATATAGTATAGTTCATAGAATAGTTTTAGTAATGTACAGTACAGTGTGTGCAAAGTACCACATTGGACCAGGGTGTGTGGGGGCAGGCGCCCACAGAAGAAAACTCCAAATATTATCTTGGTTATTAAAAGTAAAAAAAAAAGCTCTAAATATTGATTGCTTCTTTCTTCTGTGGGGCGCTCCGCCCCACCCGGGTCCTCAGTGGTTATTCTGTAGTCCGATAATATTGTATCCGAGATAAAAATAATTTAGCTGCATTTAGCATGGCAGTTTCACTCGCTGTCCTGCTGTTTCACTACGCGCAGCTTCAAGATACACATTACCCTGTAGTCTCTGAAAGCTGCGCAGCTATGCGATGTGGCTGTAATCCTTCAGTATCGCCTACCAGCTTTGGGGCACAACATTGGGACAGATGAATGAGAATGTCTGTGTTGCATTGTAACATCTAAAAATACTTCTACGGTACTGAGAGACTAAAAAGACTTCTAAGGATTGGATGGGGAGAGGATGCTAGGACTGAGCTTTGTGGTGGGAGGGGTTTTACTATATTTTATCTTTAACAAGAACTGGAAGTGCTGTCGGGGAATTTTGGAGCGTGACCCCTCTGCATCCTAGAGCATTTGCAGTGGGGAGTGGAGAGAATGCCGCTGCGATAAAGGGGAGGGAATGTGGGCAGAGGGTGACAGTGAGAAAGCAAGACTACTGAACGAATACTTCTGTTCAGTATTCACAAAGAAGAGGATGAGGAGGTACCTAAACCAAACAATAGAAACACTCTGGATAGGGGAGTTGATACCAATCCATTCACAGAAGAAAGGGTTCTGAAAGAAATCTTAAAACTGAAGGTGGACAAAGCAATGGGGCCTGACGGGATTCACACCAAAATTCTAAAGGAACTAAGGGGACAACTAGTGACACCACCTACTACCCTCTTTAACAAATCATGGGAGGATGGGGTGGTACCTGAGGACTGGAGGAGGGCGGGTATGATTCCACTTCACGAAAGTGGGAGCAAGGCAGAGACCGGAAACTACAGACCTGTTAGGTTGACCGCAGTGGTAGGTAAAATGATGGAATCACTTCTGAAGGAAAGAATTGTTGAGTACCTAGAGGCCAGAGGGGCACAGGACCCAAGGCAGCATGGATTCACAGCGGGAAGGTCGTGTCAGACGAATCTAATAGATTTCTTTGGTTGGGTGACCAAAGTAGTAGACCAGGGAGGGGCTGTGGACATGGTCTACTAGACTTTAGCAAGGCATTTGACACAGTGCCACACAAAAGATTAATAAACAAGTTAGCCAGCCTTGGAGTGGGTCCCAAGGTGGTAGCCTGGGTAAAAACAAATTGGCTCGACAACAGGACGCAGAGGGTAATAGTAAACGGAGTCCACTCTGAAGAAAGGGGGGTTACTAGTGGGGTACCACAGGGTTCAGTACTGGGACCAGTCCTCTTTAATGTCTTTATAAGTGACATTGCAGAGGAACTGGAAGGAAAAGTATGTCTCTTTGCAGATGATACAAAGATCTGCAACAGGGTTGATACACAAGATAGGGTGGAAGGATAAGAAGGGACTTGGCGAGGTTGGAGGAATGGTCAGATGTATGGCAGCTTAGATTAAACACAAAGAAGAGCAAAGTAATGTACCTGGGAAACAAAAACCCAGGAGAAGAGTACACAATGGGGGGTGAGATACAACAAAAAAAATGGAAAGGGACCGAGGGGTAGTCATATCAGGCAACCTAAATATGGGCAGTCAGTGTGAGAAGGCAGTAAGGAGGGCTGGGAGGATACTGGGATGCATAGGGAGAGGCATCACCAGTAGAAAACAGGAAGTTGTTTTCCCTCTGTACAGACAGTTGGTGAGACCCCAACTGGAGTACTGTATGCAGTTCTGGAGACCCCATCTCCGCAAGGATATAGGCAGGATGGAGGCTGTCCAGAGGAGGGCAACTAAAACGGTGCAGGGTCTGCACCAGAAGCCATACAAAGAGAGACTAAAGGAGCTTAATATGTATACTGCCAAGGAAAGGAGGGAAAGGTGGGGACACAATAGAAATTTTCAAGTACCTCATGAAAATCAACAAAGTCAAAGAGGGTAGCTTCTTTCAGAAAAAGAGATGTGCAAGAACAAGGGGGCACAATTTGAAGATAGAGTGGGGGGACAGCTCAGAGGTAATGTGAGGAAGTATTCTTTTCACAGAGAGGGTTGTGGATGCATGGAACAGCCTTCCTGAGGAAGTCGTGGAGTCAGAAACAGTGGGGGAATTCAAGAATGCATGGGACAGACATAAGGCAATTCTAGTGGAGATAGAAGGAAGTAGGCTGTTGGTTAACTAGGATCTGCAGCTTATCCATTAGGTAGGGAACTGGACAGACTAGGAGGGCCAAGCAGTCCTTATCTGCTGTCAGATTCAGTATTTCTAATTTTCGTTTAGATGGGGATTGGGGATAAGAACCGCACTTTACATTGGGGAGGGAAGATAATGCTGCTGTCATTAGCTAGGGGGAGAATGGATAGTTGTGACCAGCTGTCATTTACAGTGAATTAATTGGTGATGACATGCTAGTAGTGACAGCTGATTGACTGACCACACTGTACAATCAGCTGTTCTCACTTCGATGGGGCTCTTGCAGCAGGTTATACCATAAGGACTGAAGCCAGCAGTCACCAGGACCCAACAGCAAACTTCTAGCTAGCAGTACATAGCAGGGTACTGCCCCCTTATGTCAGCCCGCCCTGTCTTCTGCCTATGGTATAAAAGGGGTGGTACCCCAGCACCACTTCATCTCTTTTCCCGCTGTCAACCCACGCAAGTCGGACCTTCACGGATGCCTTCTGCTTTAGTTGATCGCCATTTTTCCAAAAACATGAAGCCTTGCTGTATCCTGACAAGTGCAGTTAGCCCCAGCCTTTAAACTGCCCCGGAGAACAATGGGTTAACTTTTCTGTGCAGGGCATAGAATGTTGATCTCGAGCTCGGTTGATGTCTCTGCCTGTTGTATTTTGAACTGCAACTGTCAGATTCTTTACTCCGCCTCACTGAACAGTCGCTCCGGAGATTTCTCCTGCAGCTCAGTTCGAAGTCGGTTGAAGTGTCAGTTTTCGGTCCGTTTCTACCGAAATTTAGTTTCCGCATAGTCGGTTCAAGTCTCTGTCTGTGGTACTGTGAGTACTAGGTAGGTTTGTTCTGTTTTCTGTATGAAACTTGTAAAAAGTGTGGATCTGTTTGGCTGAACCAATCGTTCAGGTAATTTTTGTATCTTACTTTAGTGTGTGGTTACTGGTCCATATCGGTTCTAAAAAAAAAAAAAAAAACGGATTTAATTATGTTTTTTTTCCAAGACCCTTAACACAGTCAGGAACCGATAGGGGAGTCTTGCCTGGCAGATTGCCGAAAAAAGGGTAAGTTTTGGTTAGTATACACTGGCTAACCTCCCTGGACCTCAAAGATGCCTACTTTCACATTCCCATCAGGTGCTCCCACAGAAAGTACCTCAGGTTCAAGTTGCCCTCAGGTCACTATCAGTTCAGAGCAATGCCCTTTGGCCTAACCTCAGCTCCAAGGGTTTTCACAAAGTGCCTAGCAGTTGTTGTTGCCTTCCTAAGAAGACAAAAGATTTCCATTTATCCATATTTGGATGACTGGCTCATAGTGGGCCAGACTCCAGACCAAGTCAAGTCAGACCTGCAAATGACCCAGCAAGTGCTCACTTCTTTAGGATTTCTTCTCAACTTACCAAAGTCAGATCTTCCCTTGTCAATCTTCGCCATTCATTACTGTTGGGTGACAGCCGGAGGCGCGCAACCGCCACAGGAATTTTTTTTTTTGAGGAGTCGGCGTCATGGCGCCACCTGAGTGGCGCTCCGTGAGGCGCGGGCGGCTGTTAGGCGCCGCAGACTTCGCCTCCATCCCAGTTCTGTTTCTCCCGCCGACGAGGCTGCACCTGCTGCGTGAGTTTCGATAGTTTACTGCATCATAGGCCGCTTCGAAATTTATTTCAACGCTCCTTCATCCCGTTTTTTTTTCTCGACGTCGTCGACTGGTAAGATCTTTCCATTATTATTTTTTCTTTCGACGACGCTGAGCCTTTTCTGTGTTTTTGCTTGATTATTTAGCATCATGTCTGGTTCGGGGGCAAAGTGTAAGTCTAAGGCGGACCATGCCCCTATGCATCGGTGCCCTTGTGGCCAGCGGTTTTCCATCATGGACCGTCATGATGTTTGTCTCCGGTGCCTGGGACCCTACCATGATATGGACCATTGCGACGCCTGCTTCTCCATGGACTGCCGTGTTTTGGGAAGTCCGGCGTTGCGGTCGGCAAAGCTCCGCCCCCACTCGAGGACAACGTCCGCCCCACGGCTTCCCAGGCCAGATCTCTCGACCTTTCCTCCGGTCCCCTCCCGGTTTATACGGGCCGGCGGGAGGCCTCCTCCACTTCCAGCCTTGCCCGGGAGGAGGTTTCTTCTTGGCGCCGGAGGACGGTGTGATCCCACCCGGGGTCACGCCGTTGGCGCTGTCCCGGCAGTCACCTCCTCGGAGGTGCAGGCTCCCTTAGTGTCGTGGCCCCTGGCTGCGGGGCCCAGCGCTGGTGGTCCCTCGTTACCGTCTTTCCTCGCCATGGAGTCTTCCGCTTCTCGTGGTGCCGGCGACTCGGTAGGGGCTGTAGGCAGTGCTGTTCTGGGCCTCGGTGTCATTCGCGGTGCCGGGTACTGTGGCGGCGCTGTCGGCGGTGTCACTCTGGGTCACAGCACCGTGGGTTCGGGCGTCAGCGATGCCGCCTGGGACCTCGGCGCCATACGCATTGCCGGGGACTCAGGCGGCGCTGTCGGCAGTGCCGCTCTGGCCCTCGGCACCATTCGCGGTGCCGGGGACACGTGCGGCGACGTTCACGGTGCTGCGCCAGATCTTGGCACCGTGTCGGGTACTCGGGCGGCACCATTTGCGGTGCGGCCCGGGAGCCAGGCACCGCCAAGGGGAAGGATGACTCAGCTGACGTGTTGCTCGTCGCAGCCTACGGCGGTACCAGGCCTGGTGCCACCTCGGGGCAGGTTCCTGCTGTGGTTGGTTTGCAGTTTTCCCTTGTCGACCCCTCCTCAGAGGGGCACGACTCAGGTGAGGACATAGACCAGCAGCTAGAGTCCTCTGGCTCTGAACCTCCTGTAGGCCGCAGGGCTAGACGGTCCAGTATCCCTCTTCCGGACTCCCCGGAGCTGGTCAGCCCGGATGGCTCCACGGCTAGGGGTGGCCTGGAGTCATCTGTGGTGGACCCTTCGGGAGTTCGAGAAGGGATTCCCTCTTCTGGTAGGTCCCAGGCAGCCGCTGTTTCCGGTGCTGCTCGGGTCCTTCAGCAGAGGGAGGGACCCTGCTTCAGTAGGCGCCTTCAAGACCTTGCTCAGCAGGGACCTCACTGTTGGTTTCGAGGAAGAGGGCTGCTTGAGTCCAAGGGTTGAGGGTGAGGGGTAGAGACATTGTGAGCCCCCACCGCCTCTGCGGGGTGCGGGGAGGAGTCTTGGCTGATCCTCACCTCTCTCTGAAAGGTCTCTAAAGCCTTCTAGTGGCGGTTTGAGGTTGCCCTTCTGGACTCATGCAATCCAGGTGCCACAGGAATTCCCTTCAGGCTCCTCGCACCCCGGCATGATCACAGGGTCCCCAGTTTTGCCAGCATCGCTACCTGGATCTCAGAGCTCTGGCAGAGGCCAGGCACGTGCTTTTAGATGCCCTTCGCCCATCCTTCTACAACCACCTCCCTCTCTCCCAGGCCATGTGGGGCCCACTGGGCCATTAACTTGGGAGACGCTCAGAGCTACTGCGGCAGCCTTCCCGTCCTATGTTAGGGCCATGGACGAACAGATTTTTTGCCTACCCCCCCACCACAGGAGTCTTCTGGGCATTCGAGCTCCACTTCCTCAACTGAGGAAGAGGAACTTCCTGTCCACCTTTCCTCTGACGCTGACTTCACTGACTATCAGCGTTTCCTTTCGAGGATGGTCTTGGAGCTTCGTATATCCTATGTTCGTAGAGACAATACCTAGCGGCAGCAGCGTGCTTTCTTCAGTGAATTCAGCGCCCGCCATTTGGTGGTGCCTTCCTGGCCAATTCCCTTCCAGGAAGCGTCTATCTGCACCTGGCAGTCTCCAGCCACTCCTTCTCCAGCCCCAGGAGACTGCAGGAGATGGTATTGTGCCCCCTACGAGTCTCTAGGTTCTCTACCTCACCCTAGATACTCCTTCTGGGCTTCGCCGCCCAGTGCACAACAGGCCTCCAGACTCTGATTCTGCTGAGTTCGACCGGTGGGGACGAAGAATTTTCTCTTCTGGTCGTGCATTACTGTGCATTTCCTCCCATCAGGCTCACCACGCTGCTTACAACAGGCATCTGTGGTCGATGCTGGGTCAGGTCTTAGCTTTGCTACCTGACTCAGAGCAGTCTAGACAAGCCATTGCCCTCTCTGCACAGGGTCTGGAGCTTGCAAGGCACCAAGCGAGGGCATCCTATGACGCCAACGAGGTGGCATCCAGGCTAGTAGGGACAGCGATCTGCATCAGGCGGACGGCATGGCTTCGTCTCTCCCGACTGTCACCCATGGCCCGGCGTAGGGTGACTGGCTCTGCCTTCCGGGGGACCCGCCTATTTTCCCGTAGGGCGAGGAGATGTCTTCAGGGGCAACCCCCTTCCCACAGCCCCTTGGGGTGTCTTCTGCTCCTCACCCACCTTAGACTCTTGTCTATTGGTCAGGGTCTCCCCCTCTCTACTTGTCACCAGTAGGAGGCTGAGGGGTCTGTTCCCTCAGGGGTTTTCTCTCTCCCTCTCCCTTTTTCTTGGGCGAGGGGGCTTGGTACTCACCCAACAGCAATGAATGGTGAAGACTGACAAGGGAAGATATTACGTACCTACCGTAATTCTTGATCTTCTCTTCACCCTTCATTACTGAATCCCTCCCACCATCCCCTCAAGGGCCTCCTTATTCGGCGTTTCCCCCTCCCTGCTCGTCCCTCCCTTTACTCCCTGGGCCGTTAAGCCAAAAAAAAAAAAAAATCTTTTTACATGCTCTCTTTCCGATCCTGTGAACGGATCTTTCCCTCTGAGAATAGGAGGAACGAGCTTCATTTATCTGTCCTGAGGGAACTCTTTCTGACTGCCCTTAATGGGCATCTCTTGGTTCTCCCCAGCCATTTCTTCTCAATTCACAGTTTAAAGAGACGATCCCTTTCGGGACTCGACTTCTGTTTTCCAGACCACTTCTGGCAAGTCTTAATCCTATTATGTCAGCCTCTGCAGGTGTAGTGCTATCCGGCACTCCAATTTCCTTAAAGAAGTGTTCCCTGCCTTGCCTCTAGGGAGTCTGATTGAGTTTCCGCTCTCTCTCTCTTTGGCATAGGGGTGCCCCCTGTGTTCACCCCCCCCCCACACTTTCACATGATACTGTATTGTCACTTGACAAAATGCTGGTGGGCTTCCTCCCTCCTAGCTGGCAGCTCTCGTTTGGAACAGAGTTTTTCCTTCTTAATGATTTAAGAGCTCCCGGCTGGAGTCTGGGAAAAACTGGGTAGGCGGGAGGTTAGGGAACCTGCCTTTGGTGTCCATTCTGAGCAAGAAGTTCAGTTGACTTCTCTTTCAATTCCAAAATGGGATCCTTGCTCCCTTGTTTGTGGTTCTGAGCTTATAACCCTTAACTAATTGCCAACGGCAGTCTCCCCCAGCCTCCCCTTCTATTCTTCTCTCTCGTTTTACCCTTCTTCTTTCTCATCCCTATCCGTTCCTCCCTTAGGTAGGCAGTTCTTCTTTTCCCTTCTATCCTCTATCGGCTTATTCCTTTTTCAGTTTATATCCTTTCCTTTTTCTATCCCTCGGCTCTCTTGCCTCACTCTTTCTTCTAACCCTTTTTTTCGCCTCTCCGGCCAACAGAACTGGGATGGAGGAGGAGTCTGCAGCGCCTAACGGCCGCCCCTCGCACTCTACACAGAGCGTCACTCCAGGGGGCGGTGCTGTTGACGCCGACTCCTCTTAAAAAAAAAAATAAAAAAACTCCCGTGGCGGGTGCGCACCTCCGGCTGTCACCCAACAGTAATGAATGGTGAAGATACAAGAGAAGATCAAGAATTACGGTAGGTATGTAATTTTCATTTCTCGAACCAGTGCAGCTCCACACCTTCATAGGGGCAGAGCTAGATACAGTAAAAGCAAGAGCCTTCCTTCCCCTGGGAAGGGCAAGAGTTCTCATGGAGCTGGCTTCTTCATTCAGCCTTCAGGTGCATCGACCAGCAAGGTATTTCCTTTAGCTCTTGGGCCACGTGGCAGCTTCTACAGCAGTGGTCCAAGGCACAAGATTCCAGATGGGGGACATTCAATTCCACTTGAGAGTGTTTTTGTCCCAAAGAAAGGATTCCCTTACCAAACTAATCCCAGTGACGCGAACTCTGATCCAAGCCCTGCAATAGTGGCAGGGTCAGGACAATTTGAAGCAAGGGTTCCATTTGCCACTCAGTCTCCTTCAGTGGTCCTTACCACAGATGTTTCCCTGCTGGGCTGGGGAGCCCATTTGGGGGACCTCACCACCCAGGGACTGTGGTCTCCTCAGGAATCTCTTCTACAAATCAGTCTCTTGGAACTCAGGGCAATGTTTCTGGCACTGCAAGCTTTTTCTCAGTCAGTACAGAACAAGGTGGTTCAGGTCAGAACCGACACCACCACCATGTGGTACATCAACAAGCAAGGAGGCACTCGGTCTACGGCCTTATGCACAGATGCAATGAAGTTGTGGTCTCTGGCTTATTCCCGGCAAACCTCTCTGATAGCAGTTCACCTTCCAGGGAAGGACAATGTCCTAGCAGATGCACTGAGCAGAATATCTCAGGGCCCTCACGAATGGGCCCTGGATCCTCTGGTATTGAAGGTGATTTTTTCAAGATGGGTCACTCCAGAGATAGATGTTTTTGCAGCCCCAGACAATCACCAACTTCCTCTCTTTTGTTGCAGACCCCCAGTCTTGGGCTCAGTCCCCCTGGATGCTCTGATTCAAACAACATGAAGTCTTGCTGTATTCTGACTATTGCAGTTAGGTCCTGCCTTTCAACTGCCCCTGAGAACAAAGAGTTAACTTTCCATGGCCAGCGTGGAACGTTCAGCGCGAGCTCGGTTGAAGCCCCTGTCTGCTGTTGTTTAAACTCCGTCAGATTCTTTACTCCGCCTCACTGAACAGTTGCTCGAGATTTCTCCTTTGCTCGGTTCAAAAATCAGTTAAAGTGTCGTTTTAGCTCGGTTTCTACAATTTCTGCTACCGAATCTGTGCGTTTAAGTCTCTGTCTGTGGTAAGCGTGAGTACCAGATAGGTTTACATTAGTTTCTGTGTGGAACTTGTAAATTTCGGATTGGTTCGGCTGAACCAATCAGTTTAATCTTAAAAGTTTGTGAATTCACTAGAGGTGTGGTAACCAGTCCGTACGGTTCTAAAAAAAAAAAACTGTGATTTAGTCGTTTTTTCCAAGACCTAACCACGGTCAGGAACCGATAGAGTCTTGCCTAACAGATTGCTGAAAAAAGGGTAAGTTTTGGTTAGGTTGGCCATGTCTGAGAAACCCAAGAAAAAAAACGGGCCCACTGGGTTTCAACACTGCAGTACGTGTGGGGAAGCCTTTGCTAAGGCCCATCCCCACACCACCTGTGTTTATCGTGTGGGGTTTGACCACCTCGATTCAGACTGCCAAATTTGTAAAAAATTTTCCCAAATCTACCCTTGAAAAGAGATTAGGTAGACTGAGGGAAAAGGGAGGCTGAGAAGTCCGCTGACCCGGATGGCCAGCCCGGTTCGGTTCCAACCGAACCAGAAGGAGTGCCCTCTAACCAGGGCAAAACTTCTTCAGACAAAAGGAGAGCCGATTCTGAGGAGTCAGTTCCGGTTAAAAGGAAGAGAAGAGAAAAATCATCCGGTTCGGATCCAGAAATTCATACTACGACCGCTGATGAGATAGCCAAAGCGATAAGGATAGTGCAATCGCTAACTCCGGTTCCGGCCGAACCGGCACCATCTGGCAGGGGCTTGGTTCGGTCGGTTTCCCCGGTTCCGGATTACACTTCAGAAGAATTTTATGAACCGGAGGAGGAGGAGGAGGGAAAGTATGAGGATGATGATGGTGATTATGAAAGTCTGGATGTGCCTATTTCCGAACATCTCCCAGACAGACCTTCAGGTGTTTCTCCTCCTAGGCTTTCGAGTCCCCTTCCCCTTTATGTTTTACAAAAAGTGGCTGAAACCCTCCAGCTTCCAATGGAAGAAGCAGTAGAGGATCAGGAGGAGCCTGATTTTGTTGAAATGATGGACATCCCAGAGTCCAGGAGACTGTCTATTCCCCTCCATAAATCTTTTGGGAAACAGACAAAAAAATTCTAAAGACTCCTAACTCCATACCTCCTGTGGACAGACGAATGGACAAGCGGTACACCCTTTCAGGCTCGGACACGGAGTTACTTTCTCAGCAGTGCAGCCATGTTGGGGTAGTGCAAGCTGCTGCCTGTGATAAGGAAAATATTCCCTTGGCATTACACCCCAGATAAGGACTCCAGGAGGACTGATGCCATGGCAAAGAAACAGTACATGGCGGCATCTTTGGGACTCAGGCAGGCTAACTATATGGCCTACACAGCTAGATACCAGAAGTCCAGATGGGACACTGTTCTGGCTCTGGCTAAACAGGCCCCTGACCAGCTTGCCAAGGAGCTGGAGCAGGTGGCTGCAGATGGGATTGAGGCATCCAAGGTGCAATTTCATGCTGCTGTGGACTCCAGTGATGTCTCATCAAGAGTCATGGCTTCATCTGTGGCCCTTCGGAGGATGGCTTGGCTCAGATGTACTAGCCTATCACAGGATACCCAGGCTAAGGCCATGCATTTCCCTGTCATTGGTAATTCTCTGTTTGGGGAGCAGACAGAGAACTACATGAAAAAGATGAACGAGTACAGGACCACCTACAGGAGTGATCAGGCCAAAGAAGGACAAGCCACTCCTCAAAGGCAGCAGTCCAGGGGCAGGGGCAGGCCTTTTCAAAGGCCTTTTTACCAAGCCCAGGCCTCCTCTTCTTCCTATTCTTAGAGGGGGTTCTTCAGAGGGAGAGGCAGACGGGGAATGAACAGGCCTGCTTCCACTCCTCAGCCTTAAGACCCTGCCAAGCAGACACCCTGATGGGTCTGCCCGGGCCAATTCTCCAGTACCTGTAGGGGGCAGGCTGGCTTATTTTGTCCAGGACTGGAAGTCTCTGACATCAGACAAGTGGGTCCTGGAAGTAGTAAGCCAGGGACTGGTTCTCAGCTTCAAAAAATTTCCCAAGATGAGAACCAGATCCTTTCCACCTTCAAATCCATCAGAGACCCTTGCCCTAGAGGCAGAGGTTTCTTCTCTCCTGGCTGTGAGAGCCACAGAGAGGGTTCCTACCCTACTCAAGGACAAAGGATTGTACTCCAGGTACTTCCTAACCCCCCAAAAAACAGGAGAATTGCAGCCCATCCTGGATCTAAGATATCTGAACAAGCACCTTTTAAAACCAAAGTTCAGAATGGTGACTGTGGGAATAATTCTGCCCTCTCTAAGGCCAGGGGACTGGCTAGCCTCCCTGGACCTCAAAGATGCCTATTTTCACATTCCCATCAGGTGCTCCCACAGAAAGTACCTCTGGTTCGAGTTGCCATCAGGCCACAATCAATTCAGAGCAATGCCCTTTGGCCTAACATCAGCCCCAAGGGAGTTCACAAAGTGCCTGGCAGTAGTGGCTGCTTTCCTAAGGAGAAAAAAGATCTCCATCTTCCATACTTGGATGACTGGCTCATAGTGGGTCAGTCTCCAGACCAAGTCAAGTCACATCTGCAAATAACTCAGCAAGTGCTCACTTCCTTAGGATGCCTCCTCAACCTTCCAAAGTCAGTTCTCTAGCCAGTACAGCTCCTCACCATCATGGGGCAGAGCTGGATACAAAAAGGGCAAGAGCCTTCCTTCCCCTGGACAGGGTAAGGACCCTTATGGAACTGGCCTCTTCATTCACCCTTCAGGTGCCTCGACCAGCAAGGCATTTCCTGCAGCTTCTGGGCCACATGGCAGCCTCTACAGCAGTGGTCCAAGGAGCAAGATTTCAGATGAGGGACATTCAGTTCCACTTAAGAGCCTTCTGGTCCCAAAGAAAGGATTCCCTTACCAAGCTAGTCCCAGTGAGTCAAACCCAGATCCAGGCTTTGCAATGGTGGCAGGATCAGGACAATTTGAGGCAAGGAGTTCCTTTTGTCACTCAGTCTCATTCAGTGATACTCACCACAGATGCCTCCCTGCTGGGCTGGGGAGCCCACCTGGGGGATCTTACCAGCCAAGGGCTGTGGTCACCTCAAGAATCTCTGCTTCACATCAATCTCTTGGAACTCAGAGCAGTGTTTCTAGCACTGCAAGCCTTTTCCAAATCTGTACAGAACAAGGTGGCTCAGATCAGAACAGACAATACCACCACAATGTGGTACATCAGCAAGCAAGGAGGCACTCGGTCTGTGGCCTTGTGCACTGAAGCAATGAAGTTGTGGTCCCTGGCCTATTGCCTGCAAACCTCTCTGATAGCAGTTCACCTCCCAGGGAAAGACAATGTCCTAGCAGATGCTCTCATCACGAATGGACCCTGGATCCCTTAGTTTTGAAAGTGATTTTCTTGAGATGGGGCACTCCACAGATCTTTTTGCAGCACCAGACAATCACCAACTTCCTGTCTTTTGTTGCAGACCCCCAGTCTTGGGCTCAGTCCCCCTGGATGCTTTGATTCTGGATTGGGAAGGGAAATTTCTGTATGCTTTTCCCCCCTTCCCTCTCCTGTTCAAAGTGTTAGTGAATATCAGGTCACAACCATGCTCAGTGATTCTGATTGCTCCAGACTGGGCCAGACAGCCCTGGTACCTTCTGTTGCTGTCTTTAGCAATCCACCTTCCCCTGTCTCTTCCCAGGAATTACAACCTGTTGACATCCTCTTGGGAGGATTTGGTATCTGAACCTCAAGTCTCTCAATCTCAAGGCATGGCTCTTGAAGAGTTAGTTTTCTGATCTACACCTTTGTCAAGGGGTTCTAGATATCCTTAAGGCCTCTCGAAAGCCTTCCACCAGAAGGACTTACAACTCCAAATGGAAAAGGTTCACTATTTGGTGCTCTAATAGGCATATTTCTCCAGAATCTGCCGGGTTGCCTACAGTTCTGGACTATATGGTCCATCTTGATGGCTTGGGACTTAGGTCTGCTACACTTAAAGTGCATTTGGCAGCTGTTTCTGCCTTTTTGTCAGTAGGCAAGCCCTCTCCTCTGTCAGCTCATCCTGTGTTTTGTAAGTTCTTCAAGGGATTGCTGTACACCAGTCCCCCCTTTGGGGACCCTGTTCCTGCCTGGGAACTTAATGTTTGCATTGCTCAGCTTATGCAACCTCCCTTTGAGCCTTTGTCCTCTGCACAGCTTAAGTACTTGACTTGGAAAACTGTGTTTTCGGTAGCCATTACCTCTGCCAGGCATATCAGTGAGTTGCAAGCCCTGTCAGTGGAGCCTGATTTCATTTCTTTCCACAGAGATAAAGTGGTCCTAAGAACTAACAGGAAGTTTTTGCCTAAGGTGGTTTCAGATTTCCACCTTAATCAGTCTGTCTCTCCCTGTTTTCTTCACTGACCATTCCTCCTCTGGAGAGAGGAGGCTGCACAGCTTGGATGTTAAAAGGGCCCTGAGCTACTACATAGAGTGCACCAAGGGTCACAGGTTTGAGTCCCTCCAGTTGTTCCTCACATATGGAGAGGTCGGTAAGGACAAACCTGCACTAAGAGATCTATTGCCAGGTGGATTGTCTCTAGTATACAATTCTGCAATGAAAAACTGGGTTGAACCCCACCCTCAGGCCTGAGGGCTCACTCTACTGGAGGTACAGCTGCTTCCCTGGCTGCTACCAGGGATATTCCTATCTTAGAAATTTGTCAAGCAGCCACCTGGAAAACAGTCCATACATTCACCAAGCATTACTCTCTGGATATCCAGGCTAGGAGTGATGCTCGGTTTGTCAGCAGTACTTCAGAGCCTATTCCCAAGGTAGGTTCTGTCCCTCCTCCATAGAGGTACTGCTTGGTAGTCTGCAATAGTCAGAATACAGCAAGACTTCATGTTGTTTGAGAAAAAAATTACTCACCTTAGTAATGTTGTTTCTTCTAATGGAGTCTTGCTGTATTCTATTTCTCCTCCCCTCTCAGAACCTAGTTTTGGAATGTGGGTGGGCAGGAGCAGTGTTGGCACCCTAGGGGTGCCCCCCTTTTTTCACCCTCGTTTACTTTGGGTGTATGTTGTGTTTTGTGTTTTGGGTTTCCTGACTTGAGTCTTTGCTTTGAAACCAAAAAACCCTTTTTAATAAATTTAGTTGCCAGTTGGCTAAGTTTGAGTTTTACAGTTTCCACACAGAACTTCTAGTGAGTACTGCTCATAAAGATCTGACCGTTGGAGTTTAAACAGCAGCAGACAGGGGCTTCGACCGATCTCGCGCTGAACTTTCCATGATGGCCATGGAAAGTTAACTCTTTGTCCTCCGGGGCAGTTGAAAGGCAGGACCTAACTGCAATAGTCAGAATACAGCAAGACTCCATTAGAAGAAACATTACTAAGGTGAGACATTTTGTCTTCTGAACCGGGAAGGGAAATTTCTGTATGCTTTTCCCCCCTTCCCTCTCCTGTTCAAAGTTCTAGTCAAGATAAGGTCACAACCTTGCAAAGTGATTCTGATTGCTCCAGACTGGGCCAGGCAGCCATGGTACCCCTTGTTGCTGTCCCTAGCAGTCCATCTTCCCCTGTCTCTTCCCAGGAATTACAACCTGTTAACCTCCTCTCAGGGGAGGATTTGATACCCCAATCTTCAGTCTCTCAATCTCAAGGCATGGCTGTTGGAAGAGTTAGAGCTTGCAGATTTGCATCTGTCTCAGGGAATTCTGGATATTCTCAAAGCTTCTCGAAAGCCTTCCACCAGAAAGACTTACAACTCCAAATGGAAGAGATTCAGCATTTGGTGTTCCAAGAGGCATATCTCCCCAGATACTGCTGAATTGCCTACAGTTATGGATTATATGGTCCCTCTTAATAGCCTGAGCCTCAGAACAGCTAGTCTCAGGGTACACTTGTCTGCTGTTTCTGCTTTCAAACAACATCAAGTCTTGCTGTATTCTGACATATGCAGTTAGGTCCTGCCTTTCAACTGCCCCGGAGAACAAAGAGTTAAACTTTCCATGGCCAGCATAGAATGTTCACCGTGAGCTCGGTTGAAGCCCCTGTTTGCTGTTGTTTAAACTCCAACTTTCAGATTCTTTACTCCACCTCACTGAACAGTTGCTCCGGAGATTTCTCCTGCTGCTCGGTTCAAAAAGTCGGTTGAAGTGTCGGTTTTCGGTCGGTTTCTACCGAATTGCTGTTACCGCTTAGTCAGTTCAAGTCTCTGTCTGTGGTACCGTGAGTACTAGATAGGTTTTTTGTTTTGTTTCTGTGTGGAACTTGTAAATTGTGGATCGGTTTGGGTGAACCTATCAGTTTGAGGTAAAAAAACAGCTTGTGCTTAATTTAGAGTGTGGTAACAGGTCTGTATCGGTTCTAAAAAAAAAACAGATTTTATTATGTTTTTTTCCAAGACCCGTGACACGGTCAGAAACTGATAGGGGAGTTTTGCCTGGCGGATTGCCGAAAAAAGGGTACGTTTTGGACAGGATTGTTGGCCATGTCTGAGAAATCCAAGAAAAAAACCCGGCCCACTGGGTTTAAACACTGCAGTGTGTGTGGGGAAGTCTTTGCCAAGGCTGGTCCCCACACCACATGTGTTTATTGTCTGGGGTTTGACCACTTCGATTCAGACTGCCAAATTTGCAAGAATTTTCCCAAATCTATCCTGGAAAAGAGATTAGGTGGACTGAGGGAAAGGGAGGCCGAGAAATCCTCTGACCTGGATGGCCAGCCCGGTTTGGTTCCGACCGAACCAGAAGGAGTGCCCCATGCCCAGGGTGATACTTCTTTGGGCAAAAGGAGAGCCAATTCTGAGAAGTCTGTTCCAGTGAAAAGAAAGAGAAAAGATAACTCGTCCGGTTCGGACCCAGAAATTCATACTCCGACCGCTGATGAGATAGCCAAGGTGATAAGGATAGTGCAATCGCTTAGTTCGGTTCCGACCGAACCGGCACCATCTGGCAGGGGTCGGTCCGGTCGGTTCCCCTGGTTCTGGATTATACTTGGGAAAAATTTTATGAACTGGAGGAGGAGGAGGGAGAGTATGAGGATGATTATGGTGATTATGAAAGTCTGGATGTGCCTATTGACCCGGACATCTTCCCCAGACAGACCTTCAGGTGTTTCTGCTCCTAGGCTTTCTGAGTCCCCTTCTCACTATATGTTTTACAAAAAAGTGCCTGAGACCCTCCAACTTCCTGTGGAGGAAGCAGTAGAGGATCAG
The DNA here is from genome assembly GCA_016271365.2 of Neoceratodus forsteri. Taxonomy (NCBI): domain Eukaryota; kingdom Metazoa; phylum Chordata; order Ceratodontiformes; family Ceratodontidae; genus Neoceratodus; species Neoceratodus forsteri. The sequence goes on from CM057456.1 coordinate 1,733,390,288, forward strand.
GAGGAGCCTGATTATGTTGAGATGATGGACATCCCAGAGTCCAGGAGACTGTCTTCCCCTCCACAAATCCTTTGGGAAACAGACACGTAAAATTCTTAAGTCTTCTAATTCTGTACTTCCTGTGGGCAGACAAATGGACAAGAGGTACACTCTCAGGCTCAGACACAGAGTTCTTGTTCCAGCAATACAGCCATGTTGGGGTAGTGCAGGCTGCTTCCTGTGATAAGGCAAATATTCCCTTGGCATCACACCCCCCAGACAAGGACTCCAGGAAGATTGATGCCATGGCAAAGAAACAATACACGGCAGCATCTTTGGGACTCAGGCAGGCTAACTATATGGCCTATACAGCTAGATACCAGAAGTCCAGGTGGGACACTGTGCTGGCTCTGGCTAACAGGCCCCTGACCAGCTTGCCCAGGAGCTGGAGCAGGTGGCTGCAGATGGGATGAGGCATCAGTACAGTTTCAAGCTGCTGTGGACTCCAGTGATGTTTCATCAAGAGTCATGGCTACATCTGTGGCTCTTCGGAGGATGTCTTGGCTCAGATGTACTAGCCTCTCACAGGATACCCAGGCTAAGGCCATGGATTTTCCTGTAATTGGTAATTGTCTGTTTGGGGAGCAGACAGAGAACTACATGAAAAAGATGGATGAGTACAGGACCACTTACAGGAGTGCTCAGACCAAAGAAAGGCAAGCAGCTCCTCAAAGGCAGCAGTCCAGGGGCAGGGGCAGGCCTTTCCAAAGGCCTTTTTAGCAATCTCTGGCCTCCTCTTCTTTTTCACAGAAGGGGTTCTTTAGAGGGAGAGGCAGACGGAGATGAGGAGGCCTGCATCCACCCCTCAGCCTAAAGCCCCCGCCAAGCAGCCACCCTGATGGGTCTGCCCGGGCCGATTCTCCCATACCAGAAGGGGGCTGGCTAGCTTACTTTGTCCAGGACTGGAAGTCTCTTACATCAGACAAGTGGGTCCTGGAAGTAGTAAGCCAGGGACCGGTTCTCAGCTTCAAAAAATTTTCCAAGATGAGAACCAGATCCTTTCCACCTGCAGATCTCTGTGACCCTTGCCCTAGAGGCAGAGGTTTCTTCTCTCCTAGCTCTCAGAGCTATAGAGATGGTTCCCACCCTACACAAGGGCAAGGGATTGTACTCCAGGTACTTCCTAACCCCGAAAAAGGCAGGGGAGTGGCGACCCATCCTAGACCTAAGATATCTAAATAAACATCTTTTAAAACCAAAGTTCAAGATGATAACTCTGGGAATTATCCTTCCCTCACTAAGGCCAGGGGACTGGCTTGCCTCCCTGGACCTCAAGGATGCCTACTTTCATATTCCCATCCGGTGCTCCCACAGAAAGTACCTCAGGTTCAAGTTGCCCTCAGGCCATTATCAATTCAGAGCAGTGCCCTTTGGCATAACCTCAGCCCCAAGGGTTTTCACAAAGTGCCTGGCAGTAATAGTTGCTTTTCTAAGAAGGCAAAAGATTTCTATTTTTCCATATCTAGACTATTGGCTAATATTGGGTCAGTCTCCAGACCAAGTCAAGTCTCACCTGCAAGTGACCCAGCAAGTGCTCACTTCTCTAGAATTTCTTCTCATCCTTCCCAAGTCAGTTCTCGAACCAGTCCAGCTTCTTACCTTTATAGAGGCACAACTGGACACACTTAGAACAAGAGCATTTCTTCCTCTAGAAAGGGCAAGGGTTCTCATGGAACTAGCTTCTTCCTTCAGCCTTCGGGTATCTCGGCCAGCAAGGCATTTCCTCCAGCTCTTGGGCCGTACGGCAGCTTCAACAGCAGTGGTCCAAGGGACAGGATTCCAGATGAGGGATATTCAGTTTCACCTGAGAGCTTTCTGGTCTCAGAGGAAGGAGTCCCTTACCAAACTGATCCCAGTGACTCTGACCTTGATCCAAGCCCTCCAATGGTGGTAGGATCAGAACAATTTAAGACAAGGTGTTCCCCTTTGTTACTCAGCCTTGTTTAGTGGTCCTTACCACGGATGCTTCTCTCCTGGTCTGGGGAGCCCATCTGGGGTCCCTCAGTGCCCAGGGGCTGTGGTCCCCCCCCCAAGAACCTCTTATCCACATCAGTCTTCTAGAGCTCAGAGCAGTGTTTCTGGCTCTAAAAGCTTTCTCACAGTCAGTACAGAACAAGGTGGTTCAAGTCAGAACAGACACCACCACCACCATGTGGTACATCAACAATCAGGGGAGGCACTCTGTCCACGGCCTTGTGCACAGAAGCCATGAAGTTGTGGTCCCTGGCTTATTCCCTGCAAACCTCTCTTGTAGCAGTTCACCTTCTAGGCAAGGACAATGTGCTAGCAGATGCACTGAGCAGGATCTCTCAGGGCCATCACAAATGGTCCCTGGACCCTCAGATGTTGAAAGTGATTTTTTCAAGGTGGGGCACTCCAGAGATCTCTTTGCAGCCCCAGACAATCACCAGCTACCTCTCTTTTGTTGCAATCCTCCAGTCTTGGGCTCAGTCCCTCTGAACGCCCTGATGCTGAATTGGGAAGGGAAGTTTCTGTATGCCTTTCCCCCCCTTCCCACTCCTATTCAATGTTTTGGTGAAAATAAGGTCTCAACCTTGCAAGGCGATTCTGATTGCTCCAGATTGGGCCAGACAGCCCTGGTACCCCCCTGTTGCTGTCCCTAGCAGTCCATCTTCCCCTGTCTCTTCCCAGGAATTACAACCTGTTAACATCCTCTCAAGGGAGGATTTGGTACCCCAATCTTCAGTCTCTCAATCTCGAAGCATGGCTCTTGAAGAGTTAGAGTTCGCAGATCTGCATGTTTCCCAAGGGTTTCTGGAGCTCCTCAAGGCTTCTCAAAAGCCCTCCACCAGAAAGACTTACCACTCCAAATGGAAACGATTCAGCATTTGGTGTTCTAACAAGCATATTTCTCCAGACACTGCTGGATTGCCTACGGTTCTGGATTATATGGTCCATCTTAATGGCCTAGGCTTCAGACCAGCTACTCTCAAAGTACACTTGTCAGCTGTTTCTGCATTTTTGTCTGTGGAGAAGTATTCCTCACTATCTTCCCATCCTGTGTTCTGTAATTTTTTTAAAGGATTGTTTCACACCAATCCTTCTTTTAGAGACCCTGCCCTTGCCTGGGATTTGAATGTTTGCATTGCTCAACTTATGCAACCCCCTTTGAGCCTATGTCTTCAGCAGAACTTAAGTACTTAACTTGGAAAACTGTGTTCCTGGTAGCCATTACCTCTGCCAGGCGTATCAGTGAATTGCAAGCCCTGTCAGTGGAATCTGATTTTATCTCATTTCACAGGGATAAAGTGGTCCTTAGAACCAGTAGAAGGTTCTTGCCCAAAGTGGTTTCAGACTTCCATTCAAACCAGTCTGTCTCTCTCTCTGTTTTCTTCACTAATCATTCTTCCTCAGGAGAGAGGAGGCTACACAGTTTAGATGTCAAAAGGGCCCTTATTTACTATGTAGAGCATACAAAGGGTCACGTGTGTGACTCCCTCCAGTTGTTCCTCACTTTTGGAGAAGTGGGAAAGGGCAAACCTGCCAGCAAAAAGATCTAGTGCCAGGTGGATTGTGTCTTGTATACAATTGTGCTAGGAAAAACTCAACCCTCAGGTCTGAGGGCTCATTCCACAAGAGGTACAGCTGCTACCCTGGCTGCTGCCAGGGATATCCCTCTGTTAGAAATTTGTCAAGCAGCCACCTGGAAAACAGTCCATACCTTTACCAAGCATTACTCTCTGGATATCCAGGCTAGGAGTGATGCTCGGTTTGGCACAGCAGTACTTCAGAGCCTATTCCCATAGGAGGTTCTGTCCCTCCTCCTTGGAGGTAGTGCTTGGTAGTCTGCAATTGTCAGAATACAGCGAGACTTCATGTTGTTTGAAGAAAAAATTACTCACCTTAGTAATTATGTTTCTTCTAATGGAGTCTTGCTGTATTCTGACCTCTGTCCCTGCCTCCCCTCTCAGAACCTGTTTTTGGGGAATTTGGTGGGCAGGTGCAGTGTGGCACCCTAGGGGTGTTTTTTGCTTGCACCCTCCTCCCTTATGTTTGGGTGCTGATTTAGTATTGTTTTTTATAGTAGTTTGTTTTTTTTTTGGGGGTTGTTTTCCTGACTTGTCTTCCTTGGGAATCCAAAACTTTTTTCAGCCAGCTGGCTAGTAAGAATTTTTACAATTTCCACATAGAATTTTTAGTTTAGTTGGGCTCTTAAGAATCTGACAGTTTAGGTTTGAATCACTCCAGACAGAGACTTCAACCGAGCTTGAGCTCAGCATTCTTTGCCCTGCATAGAAAGTTAACTCTTTGTTCTCTGGGGCAGTTCAAAGGTTGGGAATCACTGCAGTTGTCAGAATAGAGCAAGACTCCATTAGAAGAAACATAATTGCTAAGGTGAGTAATTGTTTCATACGTCCACCGCCGCAATCATTCCTAAAAGGGAAGAATAGGACTAAATAAAGCTTGCAGGCTGATCCTTTGAGCCCACAGGCTAACCCACACCTGCAACTTACATGCGCAGAGCGAATGGCTTAACCTCTAGGGAAGAATAAAATACCAAGTTTGCCAGCTTGGAAAGAAATCCACTCTTGGAATAACCCTGCACCACATCCAAAACCTACTTACCCCTGTATACAGCCAGCACCAGACGAGAGTAAAGTCTAGGCATGCAGTAAACATCCCTTTCCACCTCACGGCCCTAGCACAGCGCTCTCTTGCATGCTGAGCTCCACTCTGACTAAATCATCTCCCCATAGATATTGCCACTGAGCCAAAACTCTGCCCTTTTAAACGCAAACTCATCCTGCACCTGTTTGCACTGAGTAGCTGTGACTGTCAGCCCTTACTTCGTAGCCGCTCTCCAACATACCTCTCAACTGTCCCTGATTTTCAGGGATGTCCCTGATTTTGCCTCAAAATTTTCCTCTGTCCCTCGTAAATTTTGTGTTTTTGTGACAGAACAGTAAGGATTAAAATCACAAAATAATGTCAGACATTAAAGTTACAGTCTTGTTCGTCTTCAGAAAATGCATCTTAACACAAATCTCCCTATTCTATTAACATTCTGAGTAAATGGTATCAGTTTTTAAGATGTGTCCCTGATTTGGGTCTTTGTCCCTGATATTTTTTAATCCTTGTCCCTGATTCAGGAGGCAAGAGGTTGAGAGGTATGCTCCCCACCACTCCCATCAACCAACTCAATTTCTCTGTTGCCTTGCTCTCCCTGTCCCCCATCCCAGACTGTCAACACCCCATATGCTCCTGTACTCCCTACTCCCACCCCCAATCCTCTACACCTCCCTCCTTTCGCTACCTCCCCCTCTACTACTTCTCTACTCCTCTACATCTCTACTCCATCACTTACTGAAAAAGTCGTCTAACTACCCAGTCAGGTTCTAAGCACTTAAACTTATGTAACCTAAATGTGCAATATATATATTTTTTTTGGTCCAGAAGCCTTCTCTACATGCATTTATGTACCCCTGGGAAGTATTTTAGCTTATGGTCTCTGTTTACACTGATGTCTAAATGTACCAATTTTGTATTCCTAGAGGTTTTATATTTTATCTTCTTTGTCTTCACTGATGTCACAGTGTAATCTTAAAATGTATCTGTCATAATGTGGAACCTTTGTACATGAGCTACTAGCTCACAGGTTGTAACTCTGAGATGATAAATAAATAAAATAAAATGTTGGTGATGGTGGGGTGAAAGTGTGTACTTTATATTTGAATGGGATCAGGGTGCATAGTTGTTGGGGTAGGAATTTAAATTGTGATCATTGCAGTGGGATGGTGGGGAAGGGCATACTGTACATGCATACAAACATATATGACCACATTTATTATACTGAAACGTCATTGGGAAACTGGAGGGAGGGGGTGCTGCAGGGGTGGGGGCAATCTGTTTTTAAATTGGTGCTGTGAGAGTGCTTTTGTGCCTCAGAAGTGTTTTTTTTTTTGGTTAAATGCAATGAAAAAGCAACTAAATTTCGTAGCCCATAGCTGAGGCGAAATGAGGGAAGGGACGTAATTTATAAAAAAACTGAAATTGGGCTGGGAGGGTCCTGTTTGGAAAAAAAAAGGGGGGAGGGTTAATCAGGCAAGGAGGGCATTCTGAATTGGGAGTGGGGAGAGACTGTAATGTTTTTTTTTTTTGGTAAATATCTTTTTATTGAGAACTTTAAGTGCATACAATACATTCACTGACTCCTGGAGGGTCAGTCAGCCTCCTGGATTACAAAAAAGACACAGTGAAAACATGAATACTGAATGAGCGAGAAACACCTCCCGGCACAGTATGGGGGCCTCACCATGCTGGCACTGCAGTTCTTGTTCCGAAAATACCTCTGTATATCTATCTGTAGACATCATCCAAGGTTGGAGACGCTTGCTTTTTTTTTTTTGTTATAATTTTTATTCATTTTTCACATATTGGGGGGGATACACTGGAGGGATGACAGTCACAAGAGATTAATTTAGATTAAAAGTAAAACCATACATCAAAGCATTATATGTAAGCTTCACAGTGTGTCTGAAATTAATATGCAAATAAACAGTAATGACAGTAAACAATAATAGTAATTATAAAGGTGTCTGACTTTCTGTAAACCTCGGAACAAAAGATGGCTTAAAAAAAAGATGGGGACTTCCGGTGACATCACCAGCGATATGGCCGCCTAATACTGAGGCTCCCCTAACCTTCCAGCAAAGAATCAACTCCACACAACCTTACAACACAAAAATTTATGGAGAAGTGCATAAATCGCACAGTGGAGGTAAGACTGCAAAAAGATCTCGAACAAAAAGAACGAAATTACAACCTGATCCACTCAGATTGAGCCCAGCAAGTTCAACTGTCAGTGGGAGAGATTCCCCTATGAGCATGGCGGGAGTGGACACAGAAACGGAATTAGAATCTCTATCCCGAACAAGATTTGAGACACTATTGGCAGAAATAAAACAATCAAGATGAGACACAAAACGAGAGTTTAAACAACTACATAACGATATTATTAAACTTGAAACCGAATTACCACAACGGAGGAGAGAATTTCAACAGCGGAAGACGATCTGATGCGCCTCTCTCAAGCAGTTGAATTCATTGACCAGCAACAGGACTCTTTAAATGCTAAGTGCCTGGATCTTGAAGCCAGATCCTGGCGGGACAATCTGCGAATCTACGGACTACCAGAAGCGACTGAAACTGGAGACGTATGTGACTTCTTGGGAAACCTGCTGAGGCATGTACTCGATCTTCCATAGGCCTTCAACTTTAAAATTGAAAGGGCGCTCCGGACCCTAGTACCCAAACCCACCTCAGCGACTGCAAGGCCCAGATCTATCATGTCAGAGTTTTCTAGCTACATTGATAAGGAAAGAATCCTAAAGACGGCGTGGAATCAACGAATCGTAGCATACAATGGAGTAAGATTATTTTTTGATCAAGATTATCCACCTATCATACAACAACAGAGACTATACTATGCTCCTATTCTGCGCAAGCTGAGGGCACTAGGAGTCCGATTTCAGACCCCTATCCCTCTCGCCTCCTGGTCTACTGGGAATCGGGCACAGAGCTTTACCAAACTTTGGAGGAAGCGTATCAGGCCCTGAAGAATAAGGGCCATGATGTCCTGCTTGTGACAAGGCAAACAGACCAACTCCTACGCACCCAAGCACAGTGGAAACCGACAACAAGGAAAAATAACAAGAAAACCGGAGAGACGGCGGCACCGCACACCATGCAAGACATAAAAAGGATGCTGCACAAACTTACCCACACACGGAGTGACGAGGAGCAAACGGGGGGAGAGAGAGGGATGCACCTGAACATGGGGACACTTGCAGTGAATCAAGATCCCCCCTTCCTTGCAGCGAGCCCTGGTGCTAAATCTTATGATGTTGTAGGACAAGGCCCTAGATGGAGCCTATGACCATATTTTAGACCTCGCGGTCATACGCAAAAGCACTAACTCTGGGCGAGGTGAGGGAAGAGAGGAGGAGACAATTGGGAAGCTTTAGATCTCGCATGGGGATCCAGCAGTTTACCTCCTCTCTCGATCTTTAACAATAACGTTAACTTTCACATGATCATTGTCATTCATATACTGAACAGCTAAAAGAAAAGTTGCAAAGTAACATAGAATAGGGGCTGAGATGCATACCCCTTTTTTAATGCAGTTTTGCCTTATACCTCTAAAACCACAGAAGCAATTCAGGTGTCAAACTTCTCTTCTCCCCTTTTAGTAATCAAATGCTTAGAAGTGGAAAGAAAAGAATAGAAATTGAAGGGAATTTGTTGTGAGTACACCTTAAAAATGTTTGAGATTGCTGGGAGGGGGATTTGGGGAGCCTTTACCTAAGTGCACATGGTTCGTCTACCTTTTCGGATGCTCCTCCTTGTGAGCATGATAGAGCTGATGAATCTCTTGCTAACTTGGCAGATGGAGGCTATCCCAGACACAACTCATACAGAGGGAATAAAAATGGTGACGATAGGCCAATACACCAGGCCAGGACCCGCTAGAATTAGGGTCCAGGAGGAACAAGTCAGTGCACTGATCTCATCTCCTCTCCTCCAACTCGGGTACTTGTAACTCGAGTTTACAGGGAACATGAGAATTTGTTTCCCTACCTTGGGGGTCAATATGTATATAGTTCTTTACCTCATGGTAAGATTACCGGGTTGGTATTATCTTGGGGGCTTTTAAAGTTACAGTACTGTATGTTTGCTGTTGTTTGCATGTTGAAGGACATATATATAATATACCATCTTAGTGAAATGCACAGACGGTGGCAAGGGATCTGGACTATATTGAGGGGAACAAGGACATGGGAAGGACAGATTAAAATATTGAGAATTGGAAAAGAAATATTAACACAAGTTAATCTATATATATATATATATATATATCTAAATGGCAGATAAAACTATCATAAGAATCATTTCACATAATGTCAATGGATTGAATAATCCAATTAAGAGATATAAGATTTTGACAGATATAAAGAGACAAAAACCTTCATTTGTATTATTACAAGAGACCCATTTAAATAGAGGGGAGCACCAAAAGCTGCAGAAATTGGGATTTAATCAAGTAGCTGCAGCATCATACAGGCAAAAAAAGAGACTGGGTGTAGCTATTCTTGTATCCCGAAGCACTCAATTTCAAACAACTTTCACTTATTCAGACCCAGAGGGCCGCCTTGTGGTCCTCTCTGGAAACCTGGAAGGATCTCCTATCACCCTGGCATCGATCTATCTTCCACCAGGGTCAACAAAAGAAGTCACTAGACTTCTAATACAAAAAATTATGGAGCTCCAAAGAGGGAGGTTGATTGTGGGGGGAGACCTCAATCAAATCTGGGAACAGGTGGACAAATCTAAAATATTGGCTTTTAGACAAAACCCAACCAGCAAATTGGTCAGAGAACATTTGAGAAACGCCTGGAGACGTGAAAATCCAGGGAAGAGAGAGTACACACATTTTTCCCACCCTCATAGCTCGTACGCTCAAATAGACTACATACTAATATCAGGGGAACACCAAAACCTGGTGACGGAATGTCGACACATCCCATCCACACTCTCTGACCATTCTAAGCTTCTGATGGAGATGGAGTGGAACACTAAAAAGGGGCATATCCTGTGGAAATTTAATAATTATATGCTGAATCTGAAGGAGTTGACAGATATGGCAAAAGCCCGACTTGAACAAATAATTCAGGAGAATAAAACTCCCGAAATATCACAAGTTACCCTTTGGGATACTATAAAAACGATGTTCAGGGGAGATTGTATTAAGTATGCAGCATATCTTAAAAGACAGCATAATCAGCAGTTGGAAAATCTCCAAGCCCAGTTGCTTGAGTTACAGAAACAGCATGCAGCCGGAGATGTTTCTATCTCCACAAACATGCAAGAGGTCAAACAAAAAATCCAGAAGCTGATTGATATTAAAACAGAGCATGCGTTGCAGCGCATGCGTCATCAGTACTATGAAACTGGTCCACGGGCCACCCGCCTTTTGGCCCACAGATTGAGGCAACAAACCTCACAAAATACCATCACCCAGATTAGGGACCCTACCACGGGGCAAATGGTACGAACGCCGGAGGAATTATTGTCCAGCTTTAAAGCATTCTATCAGACCTTATACATCCCTGAAAAAATCCCAAGTGAACCGCAGATTCAAAAATACCTAAAGAAACTTAATTTGCCAAGATTATCGCAAGAAACTAGAGACTCTTTAGAGAAACCCATTACAATGTTAGAACTAGAAAGTGCAATTAAAAAACTTAAATCAAAAAAATTCCCTGGCCCAGATGGGTACACCTCAGAATTCTTCAAGTTCTTTAAAACAGAACTTAAACTCCAGTTACTGGAGACATGCAGAACAGCGCAATCAGGGGAAGCCTTCCCAGACTCCTGGAATTTCGCAGTTATCTCCAGTATCCCAAAACCAGGCAAAGACATCACACAATGCAAATCGTTCCGTCCTATCTCAGTCCTCAACCTTGATTATAAAATATATACAGCTATCCTAGCAAGATGCCTGGAAAATGTATTACCCAAAATAATTGCATTAGATCAGACCGGGTTCATTTCGGGGAGACAGACACAGGACAATATCAGAAGAACCTTACATATATTATACCACGCTGCCTGGTCGAAGTCTCCTTTTTTGCTGATGAGTTTAGATGTGGAGAAGGCCTTTGACCGGGTAGCGTGGAAGTTTCTGGAAATGACCCTAAGCAAGTTTGGCTTCTCAGACCCTATCGTCAAAGCAATAAATAGTATATACACAAACCCCAAGGCCTACATAAAAATTAATGGATGGGTGTCTGCCCCGATATCTTTACATAGAGGTACCAGGCAAGGCTGCCCCCTCTCTTCCCTCCTCTTTGCCCTGTATTTGGAACCGCTAGCCCAAAGGATATGTCAGGAGGAGGCGGTGAGGGGTTGGGAGATCGGAGGAGAGACACATAAATTAGCACTGTATGCAAATGATCTGCTCTTTTATCGTACGGATCCAGAACACACTATAGAACCGCTGTGGAACTGTTTAACAGAATTTAGTGAACTAGCAGGATATAAAATAAATACCACTAAAACTGAGGTGTTAAAAAATCAATACACACCCTCAGCGAGGATAGTTGGGTCTTTTCCTTTTAAATGGGATCTTACTCATGTTAAGTATCTGGGGGTTCACCTTAGCTTCTACGCAGACCAGCTTTTTACACTCAATTTTATCCCAACCCTAGAAAAACTTAAAAAAGATTTGGAGAGATGGGACCAGACTCCTATTCCCCTGGTGCAAAGAATAGAGGCAATCAAGATGGTGCTACTTCCTAAGCTTCTATATCCAAGCCAGACATTACCCCTGCTCATCCCAGATTCATATTTTATGACATTACACAGAAGAATCTCTCGCTTCCTGTGGGGCCCTGGGAGGCCGAGAATACGGTTCTCGGCTCTGCAGATCCCAAAGAGGGAAGGAGGTCTATCATTACCCAACCTGAAAATATATCAAGCAGCCCAACTAAGAACAACCATGTACTGGCTGGACAATTCATATACAGTCAGATGGAAAACTATGGAACTGTGTGAAGGGGGCATAACAAACTTAAATTGTACCCTACTCACACAAAGAGGGAGTGAACACACAGAAAGGGGAATAAACCCATATACGGAGGCCACCTTAAATACCTGGCACAAAATCCTGTCAGATAAGAGGGCCAAAGAATGGGGATACCTACTGATGTCAGTACCCTATCTGGCATCATTTACCCCTGCCAGGTGGGATAAAGGATTTAAAAATGGGAAGAGAAAAAACTGCATTTAATTTGGCATTTTCTAGAGGGAGAGGAGATCCAGGCTTTTCAAACTCTAGTCGCCAGATACGAGATTCCTTGGCAGGATAGATTTCGATATTTCCAGATCAGAGCCTATACTGTATTAGATCACTTCAGATACAGCTACCACTTGGGAGAGTACCACCTCCCCAGATTGCAGAAATACTTAAAACAGCAATAGAGGGGAACCCACCTAGAGAACATATAATCTCCGTCCTATACAATGCCCTGCTCAGTTGGAGGGGGGATTCTATCCATGCTAAAAAAAGACATGGGAGGAGGACTTGGGACTCCAGATACAAGATGAACAATGGAAATGGGCAACGCAGAGAATACAATGGGGGATTTCCGCTATTAGTTGGAAGGAATTTGCATGGAAGGTATTTAGTAGATGCTTTAGGACGCCAGCGGTTCAGGGGAAATATCAGGGAGAGGGAGTCTCAGTGTGCTGGAGGAAATGTGGCTGTTTTCCAGCAACAATGGGACATATTTTTTGGAGCTGTCCAAAAATTCAACAATTTTTAGTGGAGCTGCAGCAGACCCTACAGATCATAGTAGATCTGGACTTACAAATAACCCCATCATTTTATTTTTTTATGGAATATCCAAGAGGTTGTAGAGATCCCAACACAAGCAAATTCTTAAAAATTGCATGCCTAGCAGCACAAAAAGTAATAACAAAAAATTGGCTATCACAAAAAGAAGTTACCTTACAGATGTGGCATGAAATAATGATTATTATATATAGAATGGAATCCCTGACAGCAACCCTCAACAGAAAACTTAGCCAATTCGAATTAATCTGGAGGAGATGGGTAATCTATATGTCAAATGAGTCCCAGGACTTCATCCCTTAATGTATTTTAAACTAAAACTAAATATTGACATTTCAAAGCTTATCTCTCTAAGGAACAAACTTAAAACTGAATTTAATAAAGGTAGAACTGAGCTTTCAAACAACATGAAGTCTTGCTATATTATGACTATTGCAGTTTGTCCCAGCCTTAGAACTGTTCCGGAGGTGAAAGAGTTAACTTCCTTGCAGAGCATGGAGCTTAGAGAGCGAGCTCGGTTCAGAAGCTTTGTTAGGCTGGTTTCAAACCGAAACCGTCAGATTCTTTACTCCGCCTCACTGAACAGTCGCTCCGGAGATTCCTCCTGTTGCTAGGTTCATTTCTTGGTTTAAAGCGCTATTTCTTGGTTTAATTTAACTGATTTAATTATTTTAACACAAAACCGATCGGTTCAAGCTCTGGCTATGGTAATCGTAAGTAATAGATAGGGTTTTCTGTGTGGAACTTGTAAAGTGTTATCGGTTCGGTTGAACCGATCGAATTATATAAAATTTAAGTTTAAAGCCTTTAAGGCTTCTTAGAGTCTGCAGTTCCTGGTTCTTATCGGTTCTAAAAAAAGCGGATTTCATTACGTTTTGTTCCACGACCCGTGACACGGTTTGGAACCGATAAGGGTGTCTTGCCTGGCACTGCCATTAAAAGGGCAAGTTTGTTGGTTAGGCTGGCATCATGTCTGAGAAACCCAAAAGAAAAACCGGGCCCACTGGGTTTCAACACTGTAGTGTCTGTGGGGAAGCCTTTGCCAAGACTGACCCACACACTACATGTGTCTATTGTCTGGGGTTTGACCACCTTAATTCAGACTGCCAGATTTGTAAAAATTTCCCTGCAGCCACCCTGGACAAGAGAGTGGGCAGGCTCAGGGAACGAGAGGCCAAAAAGTCCGCTGACCCGGATGGCCAGCCCGGTTCGGTGCCAACCGAACCGGAGGGAGTGCCCTCTGACCAGGGCGAGACTTCCTCAGGCAAACGAAAAGCTGGCTCTGAGGAGCCAGTTCCAGCAAAGAAAACTAAAAAATCAGCAGGTTTGGAGTCCAAAATTCCTTCTCCAACTGCTGCAGAGATAGCCAGGGCAATACAGATTGTCTAGTCCCTGTCCCCGGTTCCCTCCGAACCGCCACTGTCTGGCAAAAGGTCAGTTCCAATGGTTCAGGAATATGATATAAAAGAGTTTTATGAACCAGAGGAGGGGATGAGGATTATGATCAGTGTGAATGTGACTTTGAAAGTCTGGATGTGCCCATTGAACCGGACATCTCCCCAGACAGACCTTCAGGTGAGTCTCCCACTAGGCTTTCTGAGTCCCCTTCTCATTTTTTGTTTTATAAAAAAGTTGCTGAGACCCTCCAGCTTCCCTTAGAGGAGGCTTTGGATGAGCAAGAGGAGCCTGACTATGTGGAGATGATGGATATCCCAGAGTCCAGGAGATTGTCCATCCTTTACATAAATCTTTTAGGAAACAAACAATAAAAATTTAAAAGCTCCTAATTCTGTGCCTCCTGTGGATAAAAAGATGGACAGGAGGTACACTTTGTCAGGTCCTGATACAGATTTTCTTTTCACAGCAATGCAGTCATGTTAGTAGTTCAGGCTGCAGCCTGTGATAAAACTAATATTCCCTGGCTTCACATCCTCCTGACAAGGATTCCAGGAAGATTGATGCCATGGCCAAAAACAATACATGGCAGCATCCTTGGGACTCAGACAAGCAAACTATATGGCTTATGTTGCGAGATACCAGAAATCTAGATGGGATACTGTCATGGCCTTAGCCAAACAGGTCCCTGGCCAGCTTGCAAAGGAGCTGAAACAGGTGGCTCTTGATGGTATTGAGGCATCTAAGGTGCAATTCCATGCTGCAGTGGATTCTAACGATGTATCCTCTAGAGTCATGGCTACATCTGTGGCTTTTCGGAGATTGGCCTGGCTCAGGTGTACTACTTTGTCACAGGATACCCAGTCTAAGGCTATGGATTTTTCTGTTGTGGGAAATTCTCTGTTTGGGGAGCAGACAGAGAATTATATGAAAATGGATGAATATAGAACCACTTACAGGAGTGCACAAGCCAAGGAACGGCAAGCCACTCCTCAGAGGCAGCCCTCCAGGGGTAGGGGTAGGCCTTTTCACAGGCCTTTTTACCAGACCCAGGCCTCCTCCTCCTCCTCCTCTTCAGCCTATGTACAGAGGGGGTTCTTCAGAGGGAGAGGCAGACGGGGTTCGAGCAGGCCTGCTCCCACCCCTCAGCCTAAAGCCCCTGCCAAACAGGCACCCACCCTGATGGGATGCCCAGGGTCGGCTCTCCACTACCTGCAGGGGGCAGGTTGGCTCACTTCGTCCAGGACTGGCAGTCTTTAACTTCAGACAGGTGGGTCCTGGAAGTAGTGAGCCAGGGTCTGATTCTCAGCTTCAAGAAATTTCCAAAGATGAGAGCCAGATCTTTTCCACCCTCTGAACCCTTTAGAGACTCTTGCTTTGGAAACAGAAGTCTCAACCCTCTTGGCTCTCAGAGCTGTAGAAAGGGTTCTCCTTCACCAGGGCAAGGGTCTGTACTCCAGGTACTTCCTTACCCCAAAAAAGACAGGAGAGTGGCGGCCTATCCTGGATCTAAGATATCTAAACAAGCACCTTTTAAAGCCAAAGTTCAAAATGGTGACACTGGGAATGATTTTACCCTCCCTAAGGCCAGGGGACTGGCTAGCCTCCCTGGACCTCAAGGATGCCTACTTCCATGTTCTTATCAGAAGCTCCCATCGAAAGCACCTCAGATTCGAACTGCCCTCAGGCCATTATCAGTTCAGAGCAATGCCCTTCGGCCTCACTTCTGCCCCAAGGGTGTTCACAAAATGTCTGGCAGTAGCAGTCGCTCATTTAAGAAGGCAAAAGATTGCCATTTTTCCCTACCTGGACGACTGGCTTATTGTGGGTCAGTCTCCAGACCAGGTCAAATCACACCTGCTAGTTACCCAGCAGCTGGTTACCTCTCTGGGATTTCTTCTCAATCTTCCAAAGTCAGTTCTGGAACCTGTCCAGGTACTCACCTTTATAGGCGCAGAACTGGACACAAAGCAGGCCAGAGCCTTCCTTCCCTTGGAAAGGGTAAGGACCTTAGTGGCCCTGGCCGCCTCCTTCCCTCTGCAGGTCTCTCGACCAGCAAGGCATTTCCTGCAGCTCCTAGGACACATGGCTGCCTCCACAGCTGTGGTGCAAGGAGCAAGATTTCAGATGAGGGACATTCAGTTCCATTTGAGAGCTTTCTGGTCTCAAAGAAGAGATCCTCTATCCAAGTTAATCCTAGTGACTCGAACTCTGATCCAGGCCCTTCAGTGGTGGCAGGATCAGAGCAATCTGAGACAGGGGGTGCCTTTCATCCCTCTGTCCCATTCCTTGACCCTTACTACAGATGCATCCCTCCTGGGATGGGGAGCTCACATGGGCGACCTTTCCACCCAGGGATTATGGTCCCCTCAGGAATCTCTGCTCCACATCAATCTGTTGGAACTCAGAGCTGTTTTCTAGCACTTCAGGTTTTCTCTGCATCTGTTCAGAACAAGGTGGTACAGGTCAGAACAGACAACACCACTACAATGTGGTACAGCAACAAACAAGGGGCACTCGGTTTTCGGCCTTGTGCACCGAAGTGATGAAGTTGTGGTCTCTGGCTTATTCCCTGAACACTTCCCTCATAGCAGTTCACCTCCCAGGCAAGGACAATGTCCTGGCAGATGCTCTCAGCAGGATTTACCAGGGCCATCACGAATGGTCACTGGATCCCCTAGTACTGGGGATAGTGTTTGCCAGATGGGGTACTCCTCAGATAGATCTTTTCGCAGCCCCAGACAATCATCAACTTGCACTGTTTTGTTGCAGGCCCCCAGTGTTGGGCTCAGTTCCCCTGGATGCCTTTCTCCTCGATTGGGAAGGAAGTTTCTTTATGCCTCCCCTTCCCTCTCCTGTTCAAAGTACTAGTCAAAATCAGGTCTCAACCATGCAAAATGATATTGATTGCTCCAGACTGGGCCAGGCAGTCCTGGTACCCACTCCTTCTGTTCTTAGCAGTCCATCTTCCCCTGTCTCTCCCTAGGAACCACAATCTGTTAACCTATGCTCAGGGGAGAGTTTGGTGTCCGAATCTCAAATCCCTCAACCTCAAGGCTTGGCTCTTGAGCAGTTAGAGTTTGCTGATTTACAACTTTCTCAAAGTGTTCTCGAAATCCTGAAGGCTGCTAGGAAGCCTTCCACCAGAACTACCTATAACTCCAAGTGGAAAAGGTTTTCCATATGGTGTTCTGGGAAGCATGTTTCCCCGGAATCTGCTGATCTACCCACTGTATTGGACTATATGGTCCATCTTAATTCTTTGGGACTAAGACCAGCTACCCTGAAAGTGCACTTGGCTGCTGTCTCTGGCTTCATTTCAGCAGGGAAGCCCTCTTCTCTTTCTGCTCATCCTGTATTTTCCAAGTTTTTTAAAGGATTGCTTCACACCAATCCTCCATTCAGGGACCCTGCCCCGGTTTGGGATCTTAATGTATGCATTGCTCAGCTAATGCAACCCCCCCTTTGAGCCTCTGTCTTCGGCAGAGCTTAAGTATTTGACTTGGAAAACTGTATTTCTGGTAGCCATCACTTCTGCCAGGCGTATAAGTGAGTTACAGGCTTTATCAATAGAGACTGACTTTATTTCCTTTCACAGAGATAAAGTAGTCCTCAGGACTAGCAGGAAGTTTTTGCCTAAGGTGGTTTCAGATTTCCACCTTAACCAATCTATTTCACTTCCAGTGTTCTTCACTGACCATTCCTCCTCTAGTGAGAGGAGGCTGCACAGCTTAGATGTTAAGAGGGCCCTAAGTTACTACATAGAGTGTACCAAGGGTCACAGGTTTGACTCCCTCCAACTGTTTCTCACTTATGGTGAGGTTGGGAAAGGAGACCTGCCACTAAGAGATCCATTGCCAGGTGGATCGTTTCTTGTATCAATTTTGCTATCAAAAGCTGGGTAAGGTTCCCCCCTCAGGCCTGAGGGCTCACTCTACTAGAGGTACAGCTGCATCTCTAGCTGCTGCTAGAGACATACCTATCTTGGAGATATGTCAGGCAGCTACTTGGAAGACAGTACACACTTTCACCAAGCATTACTCCCTGGATATTCAGGCCAGGAGGGATGCTCGGTTTGGCACAGCCATGCTTCAGAGCCTATTCCCTAAGTAGGTTCTGTCCCTCCTCCATGGAGGTACTGCTGTGTAGTTTGCAATAGTCATACTATAGCAAGACTTCATGTTGTTTGAAGAAAAAATTACTCACCTTAGTGATGTTGTTTCTTCTAATGGAGTCTTGCTATATTATGACCTCCCCAAGCCTGCCCCTCTCAGAACTCCTACTTTGGGTATGGGGTGGGTAGTCCTCTGTTGGCATTTATTGATGCCCTCTTTCATGTTTGGGTGTTGTGTTTATTTAGTTATTTTATCTTATTTTTCTGGTCCACTGACTTGAGTCTTTGTGTTGGGACCAGGAAAATGTGTTAATATATTAGTGGCCAGTTGGCTAGTGTAGGTTACAGCTTCACACAGAACCTTAGTGATTTTTGCTAGTAAAGATCTGGCGGTTTGGGTTTGAAACCAGCCTAACAGAGCTTCTGAACCGAGGCTCGCTCTAAACTCCATGCTCTGCATGAAAGTTAACTCTTTCACCTCCGGAGCAGTTCTAAGGCTGGGACAAACTGCAATAGTCATAATATAGCAGGACTCCATTAGAAGAAACAACATTACTAAGGTGAGTAATTTTTCCGTACATGGTATGGTCTGCTGCAGACCCCCAAGAATTATATAAACTTTAAACTTGAAGTCCATATTTAAATAGATGAGTTCAGACTTAAACCTAACAAGAATAATTATGGTCAAAGGTACTATATGGAATATGAACTATGTGGTGAAAATCTCTCTACTCATTTTAAATTCTTAATGATATATAATTTGTAAATTAAATGTCTTTGCTTGCTTGTTTGTATATAGTCTGTGTATGTTATCAGAAGTTATGAAGATGTATGTATGTTTGATTGTTATCAAAAATCTTTTAAATAAAGAAAGTTTAAACAAAAAAAAAAAAAAGACGGGATCCAGATATATTTTTCCCTGCTGGGCTCACGCCTCATTACACCCAGGCCTCCAAGGGACAAAAATAGCATCCTTTGACATATTATATAAAATCCATTTATTCCATTTCATGGTACATAAATCAGATTTATCATTAAAGTGATAGGACATTTTTTCCGACCTATAGATTCAAGTCACTATCTCCCTCCATTCTGACATTGTGGAACTCCTGGGGGTAAGCCAACAACCAGTCAGTGCCTTCTTAGCTGCCATCAGAAAAATCCCCAGCAGGTAGTGTGTGTGTGTGTGTGTGTGTGTGTGTGTGTGTGTGTGTGTGTGTGTGTGTGTGTCCCTAAATCCACGAGGAAAAATGTGAAGGATAAACTAATCAGCAGTAAGAGTAAATTGGGAGGCCAAACAGGCCTCTCAGTTCAGATTGTAGGGAATCTAAAAAGGGTTTTATCTGAGGGCATAGCCAGAATATATGAGTATGGTGTGTCAAGGGTTCACCACACTGACGCCAGCAAACCCCTGACCTTGTTGATGAAAAATGGGCTGTTATGACGGGATTGCGAAAGTACTTAGACAGAATTTGCCAGGAGAATAACCTCCAGCTGTGGGAGTAGGTAAGTTTAGCTATTGAAAGACACCCCTTGTTCCATTTTTTGTGTAGAAATAGCAAAACCAAATTCCGTGATCCACTTAGCACATACACTCTCAGAATTCATTCCCATGGTATCTCCGAGTGCCCTTTACAGAACAGAGATAATATGGGGAACTCTGCTGGCATTAATAAATTGTTGAAAACAAGATATCAGTGGGGGGAAATTCTCAGGGTTGCGTGTTTGGATTGGGAGGGAGTAATAGAAGTGTCTTACCTGTAAATACCGATAAAAATCTTGTTTTCTTAAATCATGGGACTGGCATAACTGCTGAAAGGATTTAAATTCTCCTCCACTTTGAAACTGAGTAAGGTTGGAGAGCCCTAGATGTTCCCAGAGACAAATGTATGGTCATAAACTTTTGGATGAAAATCCTCCAGGAGAGCTATGGGACACATAAATGGGAGGAATGGGGAGAGGGATAAATGTCTACGTATTGCAGTCCAAGTTTCAAACAACATGAAGTCTTGCTGTATTCTGACTAATGCAGTTAGCCCTAGCCTTTAAACTGCCCCAGAGAACAAAGGGTTAAACTTTCTGTGCAGAGCATAGAATGCTGAGCTCGAGCTCAGTTGGTGTCTGTCTGTTTCCCTTTGAAATCTGTCAGATTCTTTACTCCGCCTCATTGAACAGTCGCTCCAGAGATTTCTCCTGCAGCTCAGTTCGAAAGTCGGTTGAAGTGTCGGTTTACTGTCGGTTTTTAACCTAAATTTATTTCCGCATAGTCGGTTCAGTCTCTGTCTGTGGTATCATGAGTACTAGATAGGTATTGTACTGTTTTTCTGTGTGGAACTTGTAAAAGTGTGGATCGGTTCGGCTGAACCGATCAGTTGTTGATTCTTGTATCTTACTTTAGTGTGTGGTTACCGGTCCTTTTCGGTTCTGAAAAAAAAATTTCTAGGACATGGATGTGTTGTTCAATCCACACTTATTGGCAGGTTCCTTGCCGCTTTAAATCTTGCTAGAAGGTCTTCAAGCTGGCTCCTCCACCCACCCGGTGGTAAACTCTCGCTCCGCCCCCATGGCGCCTGATCTTCCTTACAGCTTGAAGCTCAGGTTCGCTCCTAGCACTCTGCGTTTTAGACTGGATCCTAACTCTTCGGTTCGTCGAAACTGGTTTGAAGTTTTCTAAACTTGGTCTTCATCTTCCCTCGCGGCTGCGATGGACCGTCTATTCAGCTTTCAGAGGTGCCCTTGCGAATGAAAATGTCCGGACTGATCCGCTCCACGTCGTCTACTGCCTGAGCCTCGATCCGCGACCCGTAGGCCTGCGAGTTGTGCTGTTCTTTCTCGGCCAACGTCCTGGATGATCGCGCTGCCCGATTACAGCTCGGCACCCCGAGAAGCGTTTTCCGTCGGTAAAATCAAAAGAGGCTCGTTGGGCGGTGTCCGTGGCGGCTGGCTCAGCTGAGCAGCTCGAGCAGATGATCACCCTCGAGAAGGAGGCGGCCCAGGCCGCATCTTCCTCCTCCTCCTCGGCCGCAACATTTATCCCGCTCTGAGTTCCTTCTACTCGGCTTCATTCAAGGAGCCTTGTCATTCCCTTTTCACGAAGGGAGAGGGGCCATTGGGACAGTCTTCTCGGCCCAAGAAGAAGGAGGTCAAGGTAGAGTCCCACGTCGGCGACAGTGGGAGCGGGAGAGGTCTCCTTCCCGACAGCCGATCGCCGACTTTGATCGGTTGCGGCTCAGGCCGCTGGCTTCACGGTGTCCCCGTCAGACCAGCCTGCCGAGACTCCTGTCGACGCAGTCGAGATTTTTCTCGATCCGTTAGACGGGCTGTCGACTGGTGAAGCCGACAACCCACCTTCACCGGTTCCCCCGGTGGAGACTGAGGATCTGCCTGCGCCTTCAGGGCCGCAGTCCCCGGTTAAAGTGCCCGAGCCGAGGGAAGAGTGGATGTCCCCTGCCCCTTCCCAGACCTGCCCTCGGTCCCCCCGAGGGTCTCGGTCTCGGACTTCATCTCGGTCATGCCGTTCCCACCGACATCGGTGGTCTCGATACCGAAGTAAGCGGCAACACCGTTCCTCCTCCTCCTCTTCCTCTTCCTCAGATGACGGGAGGCTTCGGCGTAAATTACGTTGACGCTACGAGGAGCTTATGTGGCAGCAGTTGCTGCTGTCTGGGTCTAAACCGACTCCGGTCCAGACCCCGGCCATCAAGTGGCTGTCGCCCGAGTGACCAAAGCAACCACTCGCCCCAATCGAGTTGCCTGTTCCAGGGCCGGTTGCTCGGCCAAAACCAGCTGCTGCACTGATTGTGGTGGAACCTCCGCCTCCACAACTGAAGTCTGGGGCACCGACCAAGGATTCTCGGTCGGGTCATGGCCTGCCCCACAGGTTGTCGGTCACCCTCACTCCCGATCGTCCTCGGCAGGTAGAGGGTGGCTCAGGGCCGAGGCAGCTCTTCGCAGACTCTTTGGAATCCGACGACGACTCCTTCCTGTTCTCCAGGCAGGTCGACCTGGAGTCCTCCGGGAGCCAGTCATTGGACGATAGCCCATCATCCTTCCTGGGTCTGCTTCGACTCATCTCGGAGTCCACCGGGTTGCAGCTCGAGCCCGTGTCCAAACGGGCCAAGTATCCCCTGATGGAGATACTGAACCGAGAGGTTTCCCCCACGGAGGCCTTTCCGGTGGCTGAAGCCATTGTCGGCCCAGCCTTGGAGCTTTGGCAGCGGCCTGCTTCCTGTCCTGCACCCTCGGCCAGGATGGCCAGGAAGTATGCGGTCCCTACTGGCTCTTTGCCCGGTTTCTCGGAGCACCCCTCTGCCAAGGGGTTAGTCACGACAGCATTTTTCAGCGTTCCGGTAACGCCCGGGATGTGGATAAGCCCCCCGATAAAGAGTCCAAAAAGCTGGACTTTGACGGGCGCAAGGTGTACACTGCATCCTCCCTCGGCCTCTGACAGGCCAGCTCGGCCATGCTGATGGCACACTTCTCCCACGCCCTCATGGGCTCCCTGGATGAGGTTGTCCCTCATCTCCCGACCGACCTGCAGACCGCGGTCCTCCAGGTGCGGGACCAGGGTAGGGCGGTGGCGAAGCAGCAGCTTCAGACTGCTCTGGACATAGGTGATTTCTGTGCCAGGTCAGTAGTGGCCGCGGTGGCCATGCACTGCAGGGCGTGGCTGAGGATATCCACCTTCACGGTGGATACCCAGCACAAGTTGGCGGACGTCCCCTTCTTGAGGACTGACCTCTTTGACCCTGGAGTGGAGAGACACCTCCAGCGGATTGAAAAGTCGAATGCCACTCTGGACTCGGTCACCTCTGTCCAGAGGTACAAAGGCCGCCGTCAGCAACAGCAGAAGTCCTTTCGTCCTTCAGCCCCTGCAGCTTGACCGGACCAACAGCACCAGCAACAGGGCCAGCAGGCTCGCGCTTGGCGTCCCAAACCCAAGCCGGCGGCTTCCTCCAACAGGAAGCAAGGAGGTAAAGGCCCAGGAGGTCCCTTGGCCGGTTCCTCCTCCAAGCCTGCCCAGTGACGGGTTGAGGGGTGCCGCCCCCAGCCTCGTCACTCCCCCCTGGGTTCCCCCCGTGTGGGGACGGCTCCGCCACTTCCTTTCCGCCTGGTCCACTATCACCACGGACCACTGGGTGTTGGAGGTGGTAGGAAAAGGCCTGCCTCTGAAGTTTGAGCAGGCTCCACCCTTTCAAGCCGTCGCCCCTCAGAGGACCACGGGGTCCGCAGCCTCACTGTCGGCCCGCCGAGCCGATATTGCCCTGCTCCTCGAAAAAGAGGTGATTAGGAAGGTGGCGGATCCTCCTCCAGACCTGGGGTTTGTGTCCAGGTACTTCCTGGTCCCAAAACGGACGTGGGGCTGGCGCCCCATTCTTAACCTGCACGACCTGAACAAGCTCCTGAGGTCT
This sequence comes from Neoceratodus forsteri, assembly GCA_016271365.2. Taxonomy (NCBI): domain Eukaryota; kingdom Metazoa; phylum Chordata; order Ceratodontiformes; family Ceratodontidae; genus Neoceratodus; species Neoceratodus forsteri. The sequence continues at coordinate 1,733,413,620 of CM057456.1, forward strand.
CGGACCTTCAGGATGGTCACTCTGGCTCAGATAATACCATCCTTGGAACGAGGCGTGTGGTTCTGTTCCCTGGACCTCCAGGACGCGTTCTTTCACGTCCCGATCCATCCGTCTCATCAGAGATTCCTCCGCTTCAGAGCGGAGGGGTCCCTTTACGAGTTCCGGGCCATGCCCTTCAGCCTCTCTCTAGCTCCCAGGGTCTTCACCAAATGCATGGCAGTGGTGACAGCATTCCTGCGGCGCCGAAGGGTCTGGGTGTACCCCTACCTGGATGACTGGCTGATTGTAGCCCCCTCCAGAGCGGAGGTGGAGCGGTCCGGTGATCTGGCCCTCCAGGTTTGCTCTCAGATTGGTCTCCTCTTCAACGAGGCCAAGTCGGAACTCATGCCAAAGCAGGTGATACTCTTCATTGGGGCAGAGCTCGACTCTCTTCAAGCCAGAGCTCGGCTCCTGGCGGACAGGGCCGAGGTTCTTTCCTCCTTTGCCCAATCATTTCTGGTTGGGCAATCACACCCTGCCCGGGACTTTCTGCGCCTCCTGGGCCTCATGGCGGCCTGCACCAGCGTGGTCTGTTGGGACCGTTGGTACATGCGTCCCCTTCAATGGGGACTGGCCAGCCAGTGGTCACAGCGCTGCGATCTGTTGGACCAGCATGTGACAGTGACCCAGGAGATGTGGAACGCTCTCCAGTGGTGGACCTTTCCGGCACATCTGCAGGAGGGCATCCTGTTCATCTGCCCCGAGCCGACGGTCTCTCTATCGACCGATGCATCTCTGATGGGTTGGGGTGCCCATCTGGGGGAGCACAGAGCGCATGGCATCTGGTCCCCTCGAGAGTCCCGATGCCATATCAACCTGCTGGAGCTCCAAGCGGTCCGCATAGCTCTCACCGGCTTCGCTCCATTTCTACAGGGACAAGTGGTTCAGGTCCAGACGGACAATACCACGACCATATACTGTCTGAACCGCCAGGGCGGGACGCACTCCATGCTGTTATGCACGGAAGCTCTCCGCATATGGTCCCTCGTGCGCAGCCTGGAGGCGGATCTCCTAGCCATTCACGTGGCAGGAGCCTCCAACACCCTGGTTGACGTCCTAAGCCGGATAGGGGCTGCGTCTCACGAGTGGTCTCTCCTGCCAGAGGTAGTACAAGATCTGTTCCATCACTGGGGCACGCCTCAGGTGGACCTGTTTGCCTCCAGGGAGAATACGAGGCTGAGTCTGTTCCACGCCCGCCCCTCTCAGCAGGGCTCGCTGCAGGGGGATGCCTTCTCGAAGCCATGGACCCTGGGCCTCTTCTATGCCTTTCCCCCATTTCCCTTGATCCACAAGGTGCTTCTCAAGGTGAGAAGGGACAAGGCGCAGGTGATTCTGGTAGCCCCAGACTGGCCCCACCAGTTCTGGTATCCAGATCTCCTCAGCCTCAGCTCCAGGCTCCCGAGGCGGCTTCCAGCCCACCCAGACCTGATCTCAGTCAACCAGGGGAAGGTATTCCATCCGGACCTTCAATCTCTGCACCTGACGGCCTGGTTCCTGAGCGGCTAGAGTTCCAGACCTTGGGTCTTTCCGACGAGGTCCTCAACGTCGTTGAGGCGTCCCGTAGGGAGTCGACCAGGAACTGCTGTGCCTTCAAATGGAAGAGATCCTCCATTTGGTGTCAGGGGAAGGGCTTGGACCCTTCCGCCTGTCCCTTGGCAAGCATTCTGGACTACCTGTGGTCCCTTTCTCAGCAAGGGCTTCGGTCGATGACCCTTAAGGTGCACCTGGCAGCCATCTCTGCTTACCGGGCACTGGCCGGGAAGCAGTCGGTGGCACAGGAGAAGGTGGTCAGGCTCTTTTTCAAAGGCCTTGACCACATTTCCCCTCTGGTGCGAGAACCTCCACCTCCGTGGGATCTACTGCTGGTATTGGCCAAGCTCATGGGCAGGCCATTCGAACCAATGCACAGGTGCGATTTTTCCCACCTGTCGTGGAAGACCACCTTCTTGGTGGCTATCACGTCAGCCAGAAGGATGGGAGCGCTCCAGGCGCTTTCCATCGAGTCTCCTTATCTGGCCTTCCACAGGGACAGGTTGTCCTGCGCCCCCACCTGAAATTCCTTCCGAAGGTGGTGTCAGAGTTTCACCTTAACCAGGTGTTGACTCTGCCGGTGTTCCACCCCAATCACACCTCGGAGGCCGAATATAGGCTTCATACTTTGGACCCTAGACGAGCGCTCGCTTATTATGAGGAGCGGACGGCTGAAGTTCGGGGAGAGGTTCGCCAGCTGTTTGTCACCTACGCTGAAGCCGCACCTGGCAGACTTGCAGCCATGCGGACGATAAGCAGGTGGGTCACCTCCTGCATAGATCTCTGCTATAGGTTCGCGGGCATGGAGCCTCCCAGAGGGATAAGAGCTCATTCTACCCGCCATACCACTGCATCGGTAGCTGCTTCCATGGATGTACCTATCCAGGATATCTGCAGGGCTGCTACCTGGAAGTCAGCACATACCTTTATTACCCACTACCACATCGATCTTGAGTCACGCCGGGATGCTGGTTTTGGGACCTCGGTTCTCTAGTCCCTATTTCCCAAGTAAGTATCGGGGGTGTGCGCCTTGCCTTCCTCCTCCCGGAGAACTGCTAGGAGTCTGCCAATAAGTGTGGATTGAACAACATATCCATGTCCCTAGAAATACAGGTTGCTCACCTGTAACAGGAGTTCTAGGAATGGTATATGTTGTTCATCCACACGACCCACCCGACCTCCCTCGGCTTCGACGCACAACCTGGCTTCCAGCGGGCTAGATCTGGCGCCATGGGGCGGAGCCGAGTTTTACCACCTGGTGGGTGGAGGAGCCAGCTTCAAGACCTTCCGGCAAGATTTAAAGCGGCAAGGAACCTGCCAGACAGTGTGGATGAACAACATATACCATTCCTACAACTCCTGTTACAGGCGAGTAACCTGTATGTTCGGTACGTTTTTTTTTCCAAGACCGGTGACACGGTTAGGAACTGATAAGGGAGTCTTGCCTGGCGGTTGCCAAAAAAAGGGTAAGTTGGATAAGCTGGCCATGTCTGAGAAACCCAAGAAAAAAACTGGGCCCACTGGGTTTCAACACTGCAGTGAGTGTGGGGAGGTCTTTGCTAAGGCCGATCCCCACACCACCTGTGCTTATTGTCTGGGGTTTGAACACCTCGATTCAGACTGCCAAATTTGTAAGAACTTTCCCAAATATACCCTTGAAAAGAGATTAGGTAGACTGAGGGAAAAGGAGGCTGAGAAGTCCGCTGACCCAGATGGCCAGCCCGGTTCGGTTCCGATCGAACCAGGAGGAGTGCCCTCTGACCAGGGCTATACTTCTTCGGGCAAAAGGAGAGCCGATCCCGAGGGTTCGCTTCTGACAAAAAGAAAATGTAAAGAGAAATTGTCCAGTTCGGATCCAGAAGCCCATGTTCCGACTGCCGAGGAAATAGGCAGAGCGATTCGGATTGTGGAATTGTTTCGCCCGGTTCCGATCAGTCCGGCACCTTTTGGCAGGGGCTCGGTTCGGTCGGTTCCCCCGGTTCACGATTATACCCCTGAAGAATTTTATGAACCGGAGTTTGAGGAGGAGGGGGAGTTTGAAGATGATGATGGTGATGGTGAAATTCTGGATGTGCCTGTTGAACCGGACATCTTCCCAGACAGACCTTCAGGTGTATCCCCTCCCAGGCTTTCTGAGTCCCCTTCCCACTTTATGTTCTACAGAAAGGTGGCTGAGACCCTCCAGCTTCCTATGGAGGAAGCAATGGAGGATCAAGAGGAGCCTGATTTTGTGGAAATGATGGACATCCCAGAGTCCAGGAGTCCAGAGTCTTATTCCCCTTCACAAATCTTTTGGGAAGCAGACACAAAAAATCCTGAAGTCTCCTAATTCTATACCTCCTATTAATAGAAGAATGGATAAGAGGTATACACTTTCAGGCTCAGATATGGAGTTTTTATATCAGCAATGCAGCCATGTTGGAGTTGTGCAGGCTGCTGCCTGTGATAAGGCAAACGTTCCCTTGACTTTACGCACCCCCAGACAAAGACTCCAGGAAGATTGATGCCATGGCAAAAAAAACAGTACATGGCATCTTCCTTGGGACTCAGCCAGGCGAATTATATGGCCTATACAGCCAGGTACCAGAAGTCCAGGTGGGACACTGTACTGACATTGGCTAAACAGGTCTCTCCCCCCCCCCAGCTAGCCAAGGAGCTGGAGGAGGTGGCTGCAGATGGGATTGAGGCATCAAAAGTTCAGTTTCATACTTCTGTGGACTCCAGTGATGTGTCATCAAGAGTCATGGCTACATTTGTGGCTCTTCGGAGAATGGCTTGGCTCAGATGTACTAGCCTCTCGCAGAATACCCAGGCTAAGGCCATGGATTTTCCTGTAGTAGGTAATTCTCTGTTTGGGGAGCAGATAGATAATTACATGAAGAAAATGGATGAGTACAGGACCACTTACAGGAGTGCTCAGGCCAAAGAGAGGCAGACAACTCCTCAAAGGCAGCAGTCTAGGGCCAGGGGCAGGCCTTTTCAAGGGCCTTTTTACCAAGCACAGGCATCTTCTTCCTTTTGTTAGAGTGGGTTCTTCAGAGGGAGAGGCAGAAGGGGGATGAGCAGGGCTGCATCCACTCCTCAGCCTAAAGCCCCTGCCAAGCAGACACCCTGATGGGCCTGCCCGGGTCGACTCTCCTCTTCCAGTAGGGGGCAGGCTGACTTACTTTGTCCAGGACTGGATGTCTATTACATCAGATAAGCGGGTCCTGGAAGTGGTAAGCCAGAGACTGGCTCTCAGCTTCAAGAAAATTTCCAAAGGTGAGACACAGATCTTTTCCACCTGCAGGTCTCTCAGAAACTCTTGCCCTAGAGGCAGAGGTTTCATCTCTGCTGGCTCTAACAGCCATAGAGAGTGTACCTACCCTATATTGGGGCAAAGGTCTGTACTCCACATACTTCCTTATCTCCAAAAAGACAGAGGAGTGGTGACCCATCCTAGACCTAAGATACCTAAACAAACATCTTTTAAAACCAAAGTTCGAGATGGTAACTCTGGGAATAATTCTTCCCTCTCTAAGGCCAGGGGACTGGCTAGCCTCCCTGGAGCTCAAAGATGCCTATTTTCACATTCCCATCACGTGCTCCCACAGAAAGTACCTCAGGTTTGAGTTGCCCTCAGGCCACTATCAGTTCAGAGCAATGTCCTTTGGCCTATCTTCAGCCCCAAGGGTCTTCACAAAGTGCCTGGCAGTAGTAGTTGCCTTTCTAAGGAGGTAAAAGATTTCCATTTTTCCATATCTGGACGACTGGCTAATAGTGGGCCAGTCTCCAGACCATGTCAAGTCAGATCTGCAAGTGACCAAGCAAGTGCTCACTTCTCTAGGATTTCTTCTCGACCTTCCCAAGTCAGTTCTCGAGCCTGTCCAGCTTCTTACCTTTATAGGGGCAGAGCTGGATACAGTCAAAGCAAGAGCCTTTCTTCCCCCTGGAAAGGGCAAGGATTCTTATAGAACTAGCCTCTTCCTTCAGCCTTCAGGTATCTCGACCAGCAAGGCATTTCCTCCAGCTCTTGGGCCACATGGCAGCTTCTACGGCAGTGGTCCAAGGTGCAAGATTCCAGATGAGGGACATTCAGTTCCATCTGAGGGCTTTTTGGTCTCAGAGGAAGGATTCCCTTACCAAACTGATCCCAGTGACTCTGACCTTGATCCAAGCCCTTCAATGGTGGCAGGATCAGGACAATTTAAGACAAGGGGTCCCATTTGCCACTCATTCTCATTCAGTGGTCCTTACCACTGATGTTTCCCTTCTGGGCTGTGGAGCCCATCTGGGGGGCCCTCACTGCCCAGGGACTGTGGTCCCCTCAGGAATCCCTTCTCCATATCAATCTCCTAGAACTCAGGGCAGTTTTTCTGGCCGTGCAAGCTTTCTGTCAGTCAGTACAGAACAAGGTGGTTCAGGTCAGAACAGACACCACCACCACCACCATGTAGTACATCAGTAGGCAGGGAGGCACTTGGTCCACGGCCTTGTGCAAAGAAGCCATGAAGTTGTGGTCCCTGGCTTATTTCCTGCAAACCTCTCTTGTAGCAGTTCACCTTCCAGGCAAGGACAATGTGCTAGCAGATGCACTAAGCAGGATCTCTTAGGGCCATCATGAATGGTCCCTGGACCCTCCGGTGTTGAAAGTGAGTTTTTCAAGGTGGGGCACTCCAGAGATAGATCTTTTTGCAGCCCCAGACAATCACCAACTCCCTCTCCTTTGTTGCAGACCTCCAGTCTTGGGCTCAGTCTCTCTGGACACCCTGATTCTGAATTGGGAAGGGAAGTTTCTGTACGCCTTTCCCCCCTTCCCTCTCCTGTTCAAAGTTTTGGTCAAAATAAAGTCTCAGCCTTTCAAGGTGATTCTGATTGCTCCAGATTGGGCCAGAGAGCCCTGGTACCCCCTGTTGCTGTCCCTAGCAGTCCATCTTCCCCTGTCTCTTCCCAGGAATTACTACGTGTTAACATCCTCTCAGGGAAGGATTTGGTACCCTAATCTTCAGTCTCTCAATCTCAAGCCATGGCTCTTGAAGAGTTAGAGTTTGCAGATCTGCATCTTTCCCAAGGGGTTCTGGATATCCTCAAAGCTGCTCGAAAGCTTCCTCCACCAGAAAGACTTATAACTTCAAATGGAAGAGATTCAGCATTTGGTGTTCTGAGAAGCATATTTCTCCAGACACTGCTGATTACCTACGGTTCTGGATTATATGGTCCATCTTAATGGCCTAGGTCTCAGACCAGCTACGCTCAAGGTACACTTGTCAGCTATTTCTGCAGTTTTGTCTGTGGGGAAGTCTTCCTCACTATCTTCCCATCCTGTGTTCTGTACATTTTTTAAAGGATTGCTTCACACCAGTCCTCCTTTTAGAGACCCTGCCCCTGCCTGGGATTTGAATGTTTGCATTGTTCAACTTATGCAACCCCCTTGAGCCTATGTCTTCAGCAGAGCTTAAGTACTTGACTTGGAAAACTGTGTTCCTGGTAGGCATTACCTCTGCCAGGCGTATCAGTGAATTTCAAGCCCTGTCAGTGGAACTTGATTTTATCTTATTTCACAGGGATAAAGTAGTCCTTAGAACCAATAGAAGGTTCTTGCCCAAAGTGGTTTCAGACTTCCATTTAAACCAGTCTTTGTCTCTTCCTGTTTTCTTCACTGATCATTCTTCCTCAGGAGCGAGGAGGCTACACAGTTTAGATGTTAAAAGAGCCCTTAGTTGCTACATAGAGCGTACCAAGGGTCACAGGTTTGACTCCCTCCAGTTGTTCCTCACTTATGGAGAAGTGGGAAAGGGCAAACCTGTCATCAAAGATCTGTTGCCAGGTGGACTGTGTCTTGTATACAATTCTGCTATGAAAAACTCCACCCTCAGGCCTGAGGGCTCATTCCACAAGAGGTACAGCTGCTTCCCTGGCTGCTGCCAGGGATATCCCTCTCTCAGAAATTTGTCAAGCAGCCACCTGGAAAACAGTCCATACCTTTACCAAGCATTACTCTCTGGATATCCAGGCTAGGATTGATGCTCAGTTTGGCACAGCAGTACTTCAGAGCCTATTCCCAAAGGAGGTTCTGTCCCTCCTCCTTGGAGGTAGTGCTTGGTAGTCTGCAGTTGTCAGAATACAGGAAGACTTCATGTTGTTTGAAGAAAAAATTACTCACCTTAGTAATTATGTTTCTTCTAATGGAGTCTTGCTGTATTCTGACCTGCCTCCCCTCTCAGAACCTGTTTTTGGGAACTGGGTGGGCAGGTGCAGTGTTGCCCCCCAGGGGTGTTTTTTGCTTGCACCCTCCTCCTTTTTGTTTGGGTGCTGATTTATTATTATTTGTAGTGGATTGGTTTTTGGGTTTCCTGACTTGAGTCTTCCCTGGGAATTCAAAACTTGTTTCAGCCAGTTGGCTAGTAGGAATTTTTACAATTGCCACAGGGAATTTTTAGTTTAGTTGGGCTCGTAAGAATCTGACGATTTAAGTTCAAAACACTCCAGACAGAGACTTCAACCAAGCTCGAGCTCAGCATTCTATGCCCTGCATAGAAGTTAACTCTTTGTTCTCCAGGGCAGTTCAAAGGTTGGGAATCACTGCAATTGTCAGAATACAGCAAGACTCCATTTTAAGAAACATAATTACTAAGATGAGTAATTTTTTCTTTGGAGCCTTGGGACATTTTTGGTGCCTTCGGCATTGATGGCTCGTTTGGTGCTGCCTTCGGCGTCGACCCGACTGTCTGAGGCCTCAACTGCGCCCGTTAGGGGTTCATCGCGCTGTCTTCGGCACCATGTGGCTTTCGGCACCGGTTTCAGTGCCGTGGCATTTAGCGCTGTCTTTGGCGCCTGGATGTCGGCACCGCCTCGTGCTGTGCCTCTTCAGCGCCAAGGCCTGTTAGGGCGTCGTCCAGTCTTCAGGGCTCCTCTTCTCTGAATCCTTTTCCTTCTTCATTTTCTTCAGATTTTCACTCCTTTCCTGTCCATGCAGCCCTTTGTGCGCTGTCAGGAGATGACATTGAGCCTGACCCAGACCTTCGCCTGGGTGATGATGTGGAAGGATCTCATCGTGTAGTAGAGCCTCTGGTCGAAGACCTGTCTTTTAAGTCTCTGCTGAAAAATTTGAATTCCACTCTTTCTCTTCAGACTACAGATATCGATCCTGGGAAGCTGTTAAGACTCCAATACCTCCATGTTCCGGAGATCCCTATGGATTTGACTCCTCCGGTACTGCCCTCCTTTGAAACGCTTTCTCAAATGATATGGAATAATCCCACTCTCGTTCCTTCTATGGCTAAGTCCATAGATAGAAAGTATGCTGCACCAAAGGATCGGCCCATCTTGGCCTCCCAGGCCTTTGCGGACCCTGTTGTAGTCCTGGCGGAGAATGATAAGGCCGTCCTCCCTCAGGCATCTTCAGCCAGGCCTATAAACAAAGAATCTCGCAAGATAGACACCTTAGGTAAAAGAGTCTTTGCTGCCTTTACCCTGGGTATGCGTATTGCCAGCTACCAGGGCTCTTTTTCTCAGTATGAGTATGTTCTTTGGCAGTCAGTCTTACCACAGTAATGGGCAAGATTATGGAGGCACTTAAGGAAAGGATAGTGCAACACCTGTAATCCATAGGGGCACAGGATCCAAGACAGCATGGGTTTACAAAAGGAAGGTCCTTTCAAACTAATCTCATAGATTTCTTTGACTGGGTAACCAGAGTGGTGGACCAAGGGAGAGCAGTTGATGTCACCTACCTTGACTTCAGCAAAGCTTTCAACACTGTTCCACATAGTAGATTGATAAATAAGCTGGGTAGGCTTGGGGTGGGTCAGAAGTTGGTCAACTGGGTGGCAAACTGGTTGATGGGCAGAAACAGAGTGTGATGGTAAATGATATACAGTCAGAAGAGATGCAAGTCACAAGTGGGGTACCTCAGGGATCAGTCCTGGGGCCAGTCCTCTTCAGTATCTTCATTAGTGACGTTGCAGATGGACTAGAGGGTAAGGCTTGTCTGTTTGCAGATGACACCAAGATCTGCAACAGAGTAGATGATCCAGATGGGGTGGGCAGAATGAGAAGAGATCTGGAGAAACTAGCAAAATGGTCAGAAGAGTGGCAACTGGGATTTAATGCAAAAAGTGCAAGATCATGCACATAGGGAAGAGAAACCCTGAAGCCACCTATAGGCTGGGAGGGGAGTTGCTGGCAGTCCCAAAGGAAGAAAGAGACTTGGGCATCATCATCATCACCGATGACCTTAAATCATCCAAGCAGACCTCTTAAGCAGTAGGTAAGACTAGGGGGATGTTAGGGTGTATTAGTAGGGATATCACAAGTCATAAGAGGGAGGTGATAATCCTTCTTTACAAGACACTGGTTAGGCCCGATCTGGAGTACTGCGTGCAGTACTGGAGGCCACACCTGCACAAGGACATTAACCAAATTGAGGCAGTCCAGAGAAGGGCAATCAAAATGTTTCAGGGACTGCTTCAGAAGACATATGAAGACAGATTAACGGTGCTCAATATGTATATCCTTGAGCAAAGGAGGGAGAGAAGTGATATGATCGAAACATTCAAACACCTTAAGGATGTTAACGAGGTGAAAGAGTCTAACATGTTTAAATATAAGAAAAATAGCAGGACAAGAGGACACAGCATGAGATTAGAGGGAGGCCGATTTAGGGGAATGTGAGGAAATTCTTTTTCACAGAAGGAGTGCGGCATTCATGGAGCGGCCTACCTCAGGAAGTGGTGGCTATGAGTACAGTGCAGGGCTTCACACAGGCATGGGATAGGCATAAGGGAGCAATACAGAGTATGAATAGATAGGCCACTGACAGAGCAAAGGCCGATGGCACATTTATAAGGTAGAAAAAGAAATGGGCAGACTGGATGGGCCTTGTGGTCCTTATCTGCCGTCAACCTCTATGTTTCTACATTTCTATGATTTGCTCAAACAAACGGTAGAAGCTGTGCCGGAGTCGGACACTTAATTCAGAGCTGCTTCAAACCATAACCAGGGGTATCGAGTGCAACAACCAGCAGGTTAAAGCAGCTATGGATCCTTTCGACACGGCTTCACGGGTGGCAGGCATCTGTACTCGCCGCCACTCCTGGCTGCGCACTTCAGGTTTCATAAATGTTGCCCAGCAACAGGTCATGGCGCTGCCCTTCGATGGTGTGTATCTCTTTGGTCCTCACGTAGAACAAGCTCTAGAGGCCACACAAAAGACTAGGTCAGCCATTAAATTGGCTCGACCTCCTCCCGCCTCTTCTCGGGGGGGGGGGGTTAACAAACGCCAGTTTCATAACCGTCAGTCCTTTCGAGGCAAAGGCAGGGGAGGTTTTAATAAAAATCAAGCCCCTCAGCCTCAAAAGAAAACACAACAGAAAGCGCAATGAACCAAAGCGCCCAGTGCAGCCTTCTGAGTTTCTGGCCCACGTCCCATCTCAGCTGCCCGAGGGGGACTTCTTAACGGTGGGAGGTCGTCTGACTGAATTCTGCAACCAGTGGAAATCTATAACATTAGACAAATGGGTCCTCCGGAGAATCCGTGAGGGGTATTCCCTCAATCTTTTAGAGACCCCTCCAGATCTCTCCCCCCCCCCCCAAATGACAGCCCAGACTGTCGACAGTTCAGTCAGAACTTCTCGCCTCCGAGATACAAGGCCTTCTGAACAACAGGGCAGTAGAAATAGTTCCGTTGGATCAACAAAAACCAGGGTTCTACTCCCACTACTTTCTTGTTCCAAAGAAAACTGGGGGCATGCACCCCATTTTGGACCTCAGAAAATGAACAGATTTCTTCCCAAGGAAAAGTTCTCAATGATGTCACTGGAAAACCTGTTGCC